>OY728137.1:1425183771-1435183771 GCA_963277665.1 Viscum album | reverse complement strand
GTTAGACTACAAGCAGAAAGGGGTGGTGAAATCCTTTGCAACTACTTCAGCAGATGTCAGGCCATCAAATGAAGTTGTATCAGGTACTTTGTTTGTTGTTTCAGATTATGCCAGTGTGTTGTTTGATTCTGGGTCCACACATTCATTCATCTCTGAAACCTTTTCTAGTAAAATGGGAATACCATTTCAAGAAATGACTCCTGAACTTTTGGTAAAAACACCTGGGGGAAGTGTCGAGGCAAAAAGAATTTATAAGAATCTTCTTATCCTTATCTGTGGAAAGAACCTACTTTCAAACCTTATTGTTCTACCTCTAGTAGAGTTTGATGTTATCCTGGGTAAGGATTGGCTCTCTATTTACCATGCTAAGATTGACTGTAGAGCTAAAGAAGTTTCTTTTCAGAAAGACTTCCATTTTTTTTACAGGAATGAACCCTTACTTTTTATAACTTTTCAAGAGGCTGAGAAACTTGTAAAAGATGGAAATGAATGTTACCTTTCCCACATCGTTGAAAATAAAGGGACTGTTCAGATTAATGATGTGCCAGTGGTAAATGAGTATCCTGATGTTTTTCCTGATGAGTTTCCTGGAATAATACCAGATCGAGAAGTTGAGTTTACTATTGACTTAGTTACTGATGCTAAGCCAATTTCAAAACCCCCTTATCGAATGGCACAAATTGAACTTTTAGAGTTGAAGGAGCAATTGCAAGAATTATTATAGAAAGGTTTCATTAGACCTAGCACATCACCATGGGGTGCTCCTGTTTTATTTGTTAAAAAGAAAGATGGTTCTATGAGACATTGCATTGATTATAGAGCCTTGAATAATATCACTGTTAAGAAAAAATATCCTTCGCCTCATATCGATGATTTGTTTGATCAGCTCCAGGGAGGTCAGTTTTTTTCAAAGATTGACCTGAGATCGGGGTACCATCAGCTGAAGGTAAAGGAGGCAGATATTCCGAAGACCGCGTTCCGTACGAGATATGACCATTATGAATTTGTAGTAATGCCTTTTGGGCTAACCAATGCACCTGCTGTATTCATGGACTTAATGAATAGAATTTTCCATGAGTTCTTGGATAAGTTTGTGGTGGTTTTCATTGATGATATTTTGGTGTTTTCTAAAAGTATAGAGGAGCATGAAAAACATTTAAGGGTTATCTTGCAAACTTTAAAATAAAAGAAACTGTATGGGAAATTCAGCAAGTGTGAGTTTTGGTTGCAAAAAATTTCTTTCCTTGGTCACATTGTTTCTAAAGATGGAATAACTATTGATCCTGCAAAAACAAAAGTTGTGGAAGAATGTCCAAGACCCACAAATGTAACCGAGATTCGTAGCTTCCTTGGTTTGGCGGGCTATTACCGAAGGTTTGTTAGAAATTTTTCACGGTTATCTAGTCCAATGACTAAGCTAACTCGGAAGGGTGTTAAGTTTATCTGGACAAAATAATGTGATGATTGTTTTCAGGAATTGAAAAGACGATTGGTGAATGCTCTAGTTTTGGCACTACCTTCCAGGAATGGTGAGTTTGTTATATACAGTGATGCTTCATTGAAAGGAATTGGTTGCGTCCTAATGTAGAATGATCAGGTAATTGCTTATGCTTCACGACAGTTGAAAACTAATGAGTTAAATTACCCTACACATGATTTTGGAATTATCTGCTGTTGTTTTTGCTTTAAAAATTTGGAGGCATCATTTGTATGGAGTAAAGTGTGAAATATATACCGATCACAAAAGATTAAAGTATATATTCACTCAAAAAGAGTTAAACATGAGACAAAGGAGATGGCTAGAATTAATCAAGGATTATGATTGTACAATTCATTACCATCCGGGAAAGGCAAATAAAGTGGCTGATGCTTTGAGTCAAAAAAGTAATGCTTCATTAACAATTTTGCATTTGGAACGTGATCCTTTGGTTAACGATTTGATGAACTTTGGAATAGATGTTGTTGGTGCAGGAAGTTCTTCTGTTTTGTTTCAGGTATCAGTGAGATCTTCTCTATCAGATAGAATCAAGCAAGCACAGAAGCAAGACAATGAGTTGCAGAAAAAGGTAGAGCTGGTTCAAAAAGGTAAGTTGCCTAAATTCAAAATTGATAACGATTGTGTTTTGATATTTGGGAAGAGATTGTGTGTGCCTTGTGATTCACAGTTGAAGAGGGAGTTGTTATGTGAAGCTCATATTTCTCCGTTTTCAGTTCATCCGGGCAGTACTAAGATGTATAGAGATCTGCGGGAGTATTACTGGTGGGATGGAATGAAAAGAGATATTGCTGATTTTACTATGAAGTGTTTGACATGTCAACAGGTTAAAGCAGAGTGGCAGTTACCGAAAGGGATGATTCAGCCTTTACCAGTGCCAGATTGGAAATGGGAGAATATATCCATGGACTTTGTTGTTGGATTACCGAAGACATCTCGAGGTAATAATGCAATCTGGGTTATTGTTGATCGCTTGACCAAATGTGCTCATTTCCTTTCTATACGAGATACTTTCTCTCTTGATCAACTTTCCCGTTTGTATCTTAAAGAGATAGTCAGGTTACATGGAGTTCCTCTCTCTATTGTATCGGATCGTGATCCCAGGTTTACTTCTAACTTTTGGAAAGGCCTTCAGAAGTCTTTGGGTACTGAGTTAAATTTTAGTACAACTTTTCATCCTCAATCAGATGGGCAGTCAGAACGAACAATTCAGACATTGGAGGATATGCTACGAGCTTGTTCTATGGATTATCAGGGAAGTTGGGACCAACATCTTTCTTTGGTTGAGTTTTCATATAATAACAGTTTTCATTCCAGTATACAGATGGCACCATTTCATGCATTATATGGGAAGCGGTGTCGAACTCCAGCTTTCTGGGATGAAGTGGGTGAAAAGAAGTTGATGGGACCAGAATTGGTAGAAGAGTTGGCAGAAAAAGTTCAGCTGATTCAGAAGCACATGAGAACAGCTCAGAGCAGGCAGAAGTGTTATGCGGATAACCGGAGGAAGGATCTATCTTTCGAGGTAGGTGATCATTTTTTTCTCAAGGTTTCTCCGTGGAAAAGTGTGATGAGATTTGGTTGGAAAGAAAAGTTGAGTCCAAGGTTTATTGGACCATATGAAATTCTGGAAAGAGTTGGATCAGTTGCATACCGAGTGGCTTTACCTCCGAGTTTATCTCAGGTACACAATGTTTTTCACGTTTCGATGTTGAGAAAGTATATGCCAGATCCATCTCATGTTTTGAGTCCAGAGGTAGTTCAGCTGGAAGAGAACCTATCTTATAAGGAACAACCGGTCCAGATTCTTACCACAGGGAGCAAGTGTTACGGAATAAAGTGATTCACCAGGTAAAGGTTTTGCGGAAAAACCACATGATTGAAGAGGCAGCATGTGAATCTGAAAATGCAATGAGGGATAAGTACCCCCATTTATTCGATAAGTAAATAAATTGCGGGGACACAATTTTCTAAATGGGGGAAGGATGTAACATCCCAAGTAAGTAATGAATAATAGATATTTTTATCTATGACTATTAATGATAAAGATAGTGTTTTAGAGGCTTAAAATGAAAATAAATCCAATCTTAAGCATGGAATACACAAATATTTTTAAAAGATTATTTTACTGCCTTATGATGAAAAACCCTTTTTAAATATATCTTTTGACAATTTTATAAACTATGTTTGTCAAAATAAACTTATTCTTTATTATTGGGACATCAAAATTTACCTTGTGTGAATTTTTGGTATTTTTCTGACAATGTTCATTTTTTAATGAATAGTGAAAAATACTGCATTTTACATCAAAACTGCTTTTTAATCTAATTTATTTATATGATTAGATTATCTTTTGAATTGGTATTAATGTGTAATATGAATATATTTTTACAATTTAATCCAATGGTGGTCATTGTAATCAATTTCACTTTGAAATTAGACTTAAACTGGTGACAATCTTTTGATACTTATTGTTTCATAAAAACACGCTATTTGCTCTGACAGCGGGAATTAATTATTAAATTAATTAATGTGACCTATATGTTTTGAATTTTGTAAAATAGTCTTCATTTTTGAATTCGGAATATCAAATATAGCTTAGGGTGAATTTTTGGTAATTTTCTGAAAAACCTCAATTTTTGATGAATAGTGAAACCACTAAGTGGTAATCAAGCAAACTGATTTTTCAGTTAAATGAAAGTTTACCACAAATGTGTATTGAATTTTGAAAATCCGACATACATGGTTGTCATTAAGAAGTAAAATGTGGTTCAATGGGATAAAAGTAATTTTTTGGTGAATAGTAACTTATTAAGTTCTTAATCGCGATTAGTGGTAATTAGTGTAGTTTAAGGTGTAAATAATACTTTAATAATAATAAATGACCTAGAAACACGTCCCAACCACATTGGTTGTGTCATGGCCGACCATTACAAGCCATGGGTCAACTTGGGGACCCCATGGATCCACTTTTGTTGGGAAATGACATAAATTACTTTTTATTTAATGTTAAAGTGGAAATGACACAAACATAATATGTTCTACGAAAACAATTTTTAAGTGGGGTTTTAAAAGTCCAAATTTTGATTATAAATAGTAATTGGAAAGATAAAAAGATTTACTACATCATAGTATTTTTTTATAATTTTTAGACATTAAATAAATTAAAGTATTTATGACATAATAATGATGCAGCGATGACATCATTATTTGACGATTTAAATAAAATGAAAAGACAATGTAATATCTATGTACTACACATGTCCAAAACCAATTGGATGAGTGGATTTAGAACCCTTATCACCTTATCCACGAATTATATCAATGTGGGACCTTTTAAAACCGAAACACATTTTCAAATTAAGTTATATTTCTTTACTTTCCAAAAGTGCCCCTCCTCTCCTCTTATAAAAGGCCCCCACCTCTACCTCATTTCACACACTCCTCAAGCCTTTGGCTCGGCCAACCCCTGCCCATTTACTCTCTCCACATCCCTCTCCTCATCCTAGAGGATTCCCTTTGGGCAGAATTTTTTCAAATGAAGCCTTTAGGCTCAAATCAAAAGGAGTTACACTTTTAAAGGTAATTCATTCTCTCATGTTCATTTGTTTTATTTTGCTTCTCCAACCCCCTAAACTCTTTTTATTTACTTCTTTTGTAACAAAACCAGTATCTTAAATATACTAGGATGTTGTTATAAGATTTATTTGAGCTACACTCTCACACAACTACATCAAATGGTTAAAGAACATACGGTTTTCGTGGATGGTGAAATTCTGCCTCCCGAAACGATGATTGTTCAATACTCATTTAACACCTTCGAAGGTGGCCATTATAATGTCACTATTTTTATATATGATATATAATATGTTTATGTTTTCCTTAAGCTTCTGTTTTTTTCATTTTGGTCATACCTTTATGGTTTCCATTATGGGTAAACACGATATCTTCATTTTAGGAAGTGCGGACTACCGCCCCCTGAAAGTGATTTGATTCGTTAATACAATATGTGGGATGTGTAAAGGATAAAGTTAATGATATTATATATGTTATTATACTGGAATTATAATATACTTTTATATCATTATGATTCCATTCCAGAAAATACGGAATTGAAATGGAAGTAGCGATCATGCGTACGTACGACTTACCGTCTCCATGAACGGTGCATTTCATTTCTTACCTCTAAATGTGATGAAATATTATAAATACATGTATATGCTGAATATATATGATATATATGTTATCCAAAACATTAATATCATTCTGGATATAATTAAACTTTGACCAAATTATCAACATGTAAGTGTAAGAGTTCTATTTTTGACTTAAGAACCAAATACCGACAAAATGAACATTATTAACTTAAATGATTACATGATGCTCATAACATGGTATAAAAGGAATAATGAACTTGAAAAAGGTTCTTAAGCAAGTAGAGATTAACTCAAGTTATTATTCAGGATATTAAAGAACGGTCGGGTCAAGTCGGATACGAGGTATGGGACTTCATCTCAATCTCCTTTCATTGAGGCATATTTTATTTTATACACAACTTTATTTTATACGGTGTATAAACCCCTTTGAATTTTACATTTATTCAAAAGGAATATTTTTTTATACGAATCATTTACTAAATGACAAAAGGGAATGTTTTTGTCGTACGTATGCGGCGACAACGTCTTCTCCGCCGTCGTGACCATTATTTGTGTTTCGGCTTCCTCTACAAGCCATTCCTTCTTTTTAAAAGAAAAATAAATACCATGTTTTACTTTTCTTTTATTTTGGTTTTGAAAATGGTTTTCATAATATTTTTATATCAATGTGTGGTATTGAAATCTTGTGATTGAATCGTGGAAATGTTATGTTTCCTTTATGCATGTTTTATGTGATACGATTATGTTGAGGTTCTTGGGCATTATTATGAAGACGGGTGGTTCCGTGATAGACTAAGGGCGGGTGAGCCCATTATAGCTCTCCAATGCATTGGGTAACGCGAAGGAGTGAAACGTTAAGGTTTCTCCGAAGAGATTTTAGGGAATATACTGTGATGGGTATTCCAAACGTAACCAAGAGGGTTACTCCCTACGTATGAATGTTATGAATGCTTCATGTTACCTTTATGTCTTATGATTTCTATGATTTATTCATGATATTATGAGGTTTGTTAAAGTGCCTATGTTTTATGGGTAAAGTATGATTTCATTCTTATGTATATATGAACTCATGTTTCCTTTCCATGTTTTTAACCCATACTGAGTTTTATGCTCATCCCTAGTTTTTGAAATGTTTTTCACAGGTCAAGGGAAAGGTATATGATAAGATGATAGAGTCAAGGATGTGTCAAGAAATAATCCATGTTTTATTTTAAATGTGTTTCCATTGATGGGAATGAAGAATACTATCTTTATGTAACCACTTTGTTTATATGTGGAATGTAATGCAAGTTTTATGATCTAATTCTCTAAAACTCTAAACCCGAAAAGATCCTCAATGTGTAATCTTGTAATAACTCAAGATTAAGTAAGGTTTAAGGCTGGGGCCTTATATCAACCTAGCATAAGAGGATGAATTATTGAAAAGAACAACACACCCTATTCAATTTAATTTAATATAAAAGAATTAACAAATAATTATATATTTTATAATGGATATTTTTCTAGAGTAGCTAAATATTTTTATTCAATATGAAATATATTCTTGAATAGTATTGGGTTTCATTATCGTATAGATAGATAAATTGATTTTTACATCACTGGTGGTTGTTAGATATATGATTATGTAAGTAAGTGGATTCTCACAATGAAATTTCCAATAGTTATATTCAATTATTTTATCAATTATGATGAGGATAAAAATGATTAATATGTTTTTATAACTCTAGTAGAAGATACTTGTAGTTTTTTTATGTTTGGATTAGTCACATGGTACTTATTTAGTTCACTACTAACATCATACCTTAAAAGGATTATATAGTGTGGTATCTCTAGGAGGCATTGTGACTTGCATACAAATTAAAAATGATTTTATTAATTATTTTGTTTTACATGGTGTTGTAATGGAAGGATAATGTTATCAAAATGAAAATTTATTATGATATAAAATAAGGTTTATAATATGTGGTTCTTTAGATATAAGGCCTCAAATTTCATGACATATATACTTATAGATTTGTCGGAGTCATCCTCAATTCTCCACATCCTACATTCCTAAATCACAAATTTCAAATACATGTAGTAGGGGTCTGCAACGTTTTGGGATTCTACTTCAAATGCACCATCGATCGAGATATTTTTTCCTCATGAATCAACTAGAGAGTTTTTTAATATAATTTAAAATACTATATTTGATTAAAATTTAGTTTCCTCAACACGAATAAAAAAAATTTCCCCATGGTATCTCCATTACTCTTTATAATAGATTATATAAATTTGATAGGTGATTTTTCTAATAGGTCTGGGACTCAATATTGACATCACACCAATTGACCAAATGTACATAATGACCATGGAGGAGAATGATTTAATGACCCTAATGGACAGGCAATTAGGCCTAGGTAGATTCATGACATATATAATGACCACAGTACTATTATCCTAGATCCATAGGTTATATTATTAAATTATTTTGAGATACAAGTAATCACATCACAACAGGCCAAATGTTTTAGAATTTTTTTTAAGAAAAATTATACATGTATCATAATATACATTGAAAATGTAATTTAACGCGTACTAATTGAGAAAAAGTTTCATGCTATAAATTATTCAATTATGAGATCATTATATTATGCTGAAAATAAAATCATAAAATGGTGAGAATAAGCACTAAGGGTTATATACACATGAATCAATTATATCTAAATATCTAATAATAAACATATTAATTTAAGTGATTGGGTACATGACATTTTTTATCCAATATCAACATGATGAAAAAAGTGGAAGAAATAAATGATGATAAAATATTGCTTTTTAAATTTTCTCATGGCAGTGAAATTCTCTTGGATATAATAAATATTAATATAATCACATGTAAATCAATAATAGATTGCACGATGATGGATCAAATTATTTTAGAAATATAAGACACACCATTATGGCCCCATGAATATATATCATACTCATAAATCCAATCCCTCATTCTAGGACATATTACACAAACAAATAATGTCATTGAAAAATACCCATCTTGGTTTTTATAATAAGGCCAAATGATCCATCAAGGGGATTTATAAATCTATTTCTCATCCATCACATAATATGTCTAATTCTATCATTTTATGAATAAATAATAAATCTTCATCATTATTCATTAAAAATAAATAACAACAAATAATTTTTTGAACAACATATAGAATGTTAATATTTTTATGAATAAAAATGATTGTATCCCATCCATATAAATAATGTGGATGGGGTTCTTATTTCTTATACCTAGTATATAATAATATAAATATTTTTTCTAATAGAAATGAACTCAGACATAATAAAAACATTTAAAAAATTATTTTGGAAAATCCTATTATCATATTTGAAATTAATATAAAAAATGTAAAATATCAATAATATTTGGAAATGAAATGTCATAAAAAACAAACCATGATAAATATAAGTGATTATCAAAATAAATGTGTGTTTAAAAATTTATGAAATTCAATTCCTATAATATATGATAAAATAATAATTCATTTCACATTTTAGTCAATAAAGTTTAGCATCTGAAAAAGGAAGTTAGAGTACTTTTAAAAGATTTTGTAATTAAGTAAAAAATTAGTCAAAATTTTCTTTATTAAATCATTGTATATTACCAAAATCTTTTGAGGTAATATAAATTCTTTGACTAAAATAATTATATACTGAGTGAAAACAAAATGATTACATTCATTAATATCATTATTTTAAAGGATTAACTTCATAAATAGAGGAAATGAATGATTGAAATATAATTTCATGAAATAACAAATGGATGAGAATTTATAATGGATTTATGATTTAATAATCAAATATATTACCCATAAAATACAAAAACATAACCAATATGTAAAATTATTAGATTATTATGTGATCCCATAATATTGTGGTAAATTTTGAATCATAATCCCTAAGATCGATATAATGTAAATTTAATAATTAAATTAAATAAATGAATTGAAAATATTGAGATAAATTATAAGAATAAAAATATATAAACCACAAAAAATTACAGGTGATTAGTATTTAATATGCCGTATTGAATTAATGTTGAGATTGAAAATATGTACCACAGGTAAAAATTCTTTCACATGAGTTAAAACTATATAATTATTAAAATGAATTTTATTATAAATAAATTAAAAACAAAAATATTATATAATACTATATATTATTTGTTTATAACCTTCTGTATCAAAATTTTATATATATTTTTAATTTAATTCAATTTTCTGGGTGATAAATCATCATTTTTCAAGCATTTTTTGGATTCTTCAATTTGGTCCCTATATATTTATAATGGTCCCTTATAAGCTTAATATTTATAATAAAATAATAATAATATATATTTATTATAAATAAATTTATATGCATCCATAAAATATTGATATTGAAAAATTAACCACACCCTTTTTAGGGATGGTATTCCATATATACAGTTGAATGACGTATTTGGTTTTCAATTAATTAAATTAAAAAAGATAAATAATTATTATCCTTCATAGAATCATTATTAAGTTATATATTTTATATCTTTTCTTTTAAATTATTCATATTACCATCCATGTAAATTATATATGAACAAATATATTTTCAAGGGTTTTGTGGTAGTTTAAAGGTTAGCACAAAGGGACATTATTAGAATTCAATAGATTGGAATTAAATAAGGTTGATAATATATTTAAATTTCATGAGAATAATTACACAAATATATATATATATATATATATATATATATTATTTATATTTACAAAAATTTGTGTCCACGAATGATGAAATGAAAATTATTCCTTTAAGAGGAAGAAGTAAGTCATATATACACACGAGAATTGATTTATTTTACTTACTAGATAGTAAAGCATTGGAATATAATTGTCCCATAATATTATTAAAATATATTTATATTTATGAAATTTTATTTATTATTATAAGACATGTTAAATAAATTTAATAAATTTTGAATAATAAATGAACATGAAACATTTGGAAAATGGGATTACCATTTAATCTGTGGACTTTCTTAAGAATAAATCCTAAGGACCAATAATAATGTTTTTAGAATTGTAAATAATCTATGTAATTTATAGGTAATTTTTTAATGTAAATTGGTATGGGATGGATGATATTTGATTTATAATATTTTATTTAAAAGAGTGAAATCATGTCCACTTTTATATTAGTTAAGGGATATTGTAAAAATTTAATAAAAATTTAAATTACTATAATTTATTGACATGTCCATGTTGTAACAAGTTAATATAATTAAAATATAATATGTTCATGAGTTGAAATAAATTTATAAAAAATTGGAATTTTTTCTGTTCTTCATTCAACCAAATAATTTATTTTTAACCCCTAGTTAACCATTTTCACAATTACCCTAATATAAACATTTTCTAAAATTTATGGGTGTATAATGATATTATAAAATGTGATATGAAACACAAATGAATCATGTTTGATGTTTTAAACCATATTCCATTAAATTTATTGAATATTTAATTTTTATGAATTTGAATCTATTTTATTAAATATAATTTATTATAAAATATAATTGATCATATTTTTTAACAAATAATATAATTTAACATTGAGAAAAACGTGAAATCAATTTAATTTTTAAAAACCCAATTAAAAATAACTAAATGAAAATTTTCTCGATTGAATTCAAACTAAACTATAAATAACTCAATATTTTTGAATTTTTTGTTACTAAAATCATAAAATATATATTTCTCTTACATTCATAAGAAATAATCATTACTGGTCATCATTTATTAACTTCATATCAGCAAAAAAGTATAAAAACTAACTATCCTAATAAAAAACGATGTATCATTCAGATAAATATTTTTGACCGAACATATTTTATTCATTATCCTTATAAAAAATATATAAAGTTATAAATGTCAAAGGAGTGACATTGTTATTTATTTTTTACATAAATTAATACAAATATCATAGTAAGTTAAATATGAGGCCTTCTGGCCACATATTCTATTAATTAATTAAAATGAATGAAATGCACTCATACAATTATACTAGTTAAATTTTAAATGTATTTTCTAACCCTTATCCTAATTTTATAAACCTTTTTATATGTTTATCCAAAAATATTTGACTAAAAATGTATACGATGTCTATACCTATTGCTAAAAATGGAATGGTAAATATTACAAAAATTTTAACATAAAATTCCAAATATTTTCTCCATTTTTGAAGGGTCAATATATTTTTGTAAAGTTGGAAATATTAACAAAAATTCATTAATATTAGTGAAGATAGTATTTAGAAAAACCGATGGTTAATAATAAATATTAACATATTTTGATATCTTTAATATTTATCCAAAAAATGGAATTAATTAGTTTTTTATAATTAATTATATCATATAGCAAATAAAAAATATTTTTTGGTTTTTTAAAAATTATTTATCTAATAGGAATTAATGATAGTATTTATGAAATAAATGAGTTTAACCTTTCACTAAAAAATTAATAATTATTGAAATGAAAATAATAACACTATAATTCAATTTTTATGCACTAATTTGAAAATTTATGATCAAATTGTAATTTAAATTTATAAAAATGGTAAAATTTAGTTATAATCTCAATCCAAAAAAATAAATTATTATTATTTACGATGGACATATTATTTATAAATAAAATAGTTAAATTAAAATTGATTACATATTTATTATTAATCAATAACTTATATTAAAAAAAATTAATTTTTTATTATTTTTTGATACTATTCATTTCCACAAATTGAAATATTACATGATAACTCTTATAAATTCTTATTTTATTTGTATACTTTAATTTACATAATGTTCAGTGATTCGTATTAAACAATATATCATGAATAATATTTAAAATACATGGGGATTTCATTCAATTCCATATAAATAAATTATTACCATGTCATTTTTTCTCATTAATAAAATAATCAATGATTGAAAATGCATTTTCTTAAAAACAACCATCATATAAAAGAATTATAAAACCACATAGATAAGGGAATGTGTGAAAAATAATGATTAATAAAATTATAATGTTTTGGGTTCTCGAATTATGAGTAATATAATCATATAATAAAATATATAAATATATTTGAAAAATTTATTCTATACACTAAAACTAAATGATACAAAACATCGACCGAGTACTGTTAAAATTTACATATACAAATGTATTGTATAGTTTAAATTAACATACTTTCTTCAAAAATTAAGGTAATATGATTTAAATATTTTAATAATCCTTTTTCTAATAAATATGAAATTATATTAAAATACATAATAACACATAATGGATTATAATTACTTAAAATGTATAATTTCATCTTTTAATACATTTCTATAAGAATGAAATTTTTACTCAAAACAATGATTATTAATGTTGAATTAATCATTTATGGAGTAATTAAAAAAAATTATATGGTTAGTGAATAAGAAAAAGGATAACATGTTATCCATAATATATTTAAATATTAACTGAAATTGAAATGACTACTAAAAGATAAAATTTAATATATACAATCCTTCATATAAAGAAAAGATAAATTTTACATAATAATTTCTACAGACGCATAAAATGTATAACATGGATTATTCGATAAATAACTAAAAAATTTCAAATTATTATTTTAAAAATCATAATTAATTATCAATTTAAACAAATTTTTCATCTCATAAATTTTAACTAACATCCCAAAAAACATAATAATGCATTATTTCCATATAATAATTCTTCTAAAATGGTATATCAAACTTAAATGTAATATATACCTCCTATAAATGAGGAATATAGAAAAAAATATAAATTTCAATTATAGATCAAAATAATATCATATAATGTAGTGAACATTACACATAATTACATCGATTCAAATATAGATATAGAAATCGAAGGTAAAACATACATTGATTATAAATATCATTATCAATATTTCCCTCTAAATGAATCAATTTTCATGCAATAAAGATATATATCTCCCACTATCCAATATCACATAAATTACTTAATATCAAATCATATAGTAATTAAAATATTAATTTAAACTTAAATATATTATTCTTCTAAAATCCTAGTAAAAAGTTTTCATCACAAAAAAAATTCAATCACCTTTAACCTCAAAGGGGTATATATTTCTTTGATTGTAATAGCAATGATGGTATCCATAACTGTTAAGATAACCTAAAAATAGAACCTATGTGATTAAAAAAAATTCATAATATTTTTTCATAATAGTATTCCTTATACTATTGAATATATTTTATAATTCCAAAACATAAATAAAACAAAAAAAATTACAAAGATAACATTTTCATCAAATAATAATCAAATATCAAGGTCCTAAATAATATCAGATTCACGTAATCTATGTAAGTAATCCATTTTTTCAATCTAGTAATTATGACTGTTACAATAAAAAACATTTCATATTCATTATTTCTAAAAAAATTATATTTTCCAATCATTAACAGAGAAACTATGAAACAATTATTAAATGACACATGATTCTTATATCCTAAATATATTTGATATATGAATTGATCAATATTTTAAAAAAAATTAAATATATATATAATTCATTCAATTTATATAAATTATTACCTTATAATATTTTCACATTTGGTATATTACTTAACCATTTATAATATAATTATCTCATGCAATTTCATTTTCCCCCCAGTTATGAAATTGAATAATAAATTGTGTTGTACAAATAAATTTATATCTATCACTAATTATTTTCATTTTTATCATCAATTCAGTGACATATAACATTAATTAAATCATGTAAAACATTTTATTTTTTCCTATAATACATTCCTTGAGAAATATCATTCTCATTCCTGAATTGAAGGAATATGAACCTTTGTTACTTTATGAGCTCAACCTCGTGATCTATTAAAAATAACAATCCTTCTATCATTTGGATGATCATAGGGTTGGGTATCCTTTTTTTTGAAAATAATATATTATGAAATGAAAATATTAATAATCAAAATATCATTCATTGGATTCATAATTCCATTTAGTTTCCTAAATTCACAACATTGTGTATAAAAATAAAAAATAACAATGATCCTTTTATTTTCATCAATTTACTAAATCCAGAAAATGTAATATATGAAATTATATACTTATTTTAAAATAAATACATATAATTAATTGTATAACCAAATAACGAATTATTAGGTTTACATGAGTACAAAATTGGTTATAATCTATTTAAATCCATTATTATTTTAATCAGGAAAAGTGAGGTCACAAAAGAATATCTCTTAATAGTATAAAATGATGTGCATTATATGATCACATTCCCTATGAACTAGATTTATTGATTATTTTTTCTTGAAAATATATTTTATAGGTTATTATCCCTAGATTCATATTTTCGAAAACCACCTAAACTTATAGTAAAAAATTATGTATTTCCACGAAAAAATAATAATCAACGCGTTATAAAAAATTCGTGATGGCATCTTATATATATAAATATTATTAACCATGTAAATGATTCATGATACCTAATATATGATTTCCTATATCTACTTACAATGTATTCAAATAAAAATATTATAATACCAAATATAAATACTCATCCATAGAAGACAATAGGTGGTTGTTACATTATTACTTAATATATAACATAGAATTGATCACATCCCAATTTAATGATTTCATTATTAACATAGGAATAATTTCTACATATATGTATCATTAAATATTTTGGAAGTAGAATATAAAACATATTAATAGAAATAAATATTGATTCTCGATCACATTCATATATACCTTATACCTATCTTCCGGAAAAAAATATGCATCCCCTCAAATGATTTGTATGGATTATATGTGGACGATTTTATCATGTGTTAAAAGGGAATTAGAATTATGGAAAATTAAATAACCATATACATGTTCAATATAGTCAATATAATGTCCATGGATAAAAATATAACGTTAATAAATGATGATAAATAATACATTGTAAATAATCAACTGATTATGATATATATCCATAGATTTCTTAACAATTCATATAATAAACATAATTCAATAAATAATTTTGTAGTGTTTGAATTCGTAATTCCATAAATCATACTCATTCCATCAAAAAATCAAACCATGACACAATATAAAAACTTTCAGGACCTTTATCCATGAAATATTATATAAACAGTTAATGAATGGGCCAAATAACCATCATAGTTTTTCTCAAGGGGCCTATTGATGCATATAGAGGATATATAATTGTGTTTGATGATAATTAACTAATAATTTCATTTCATTGTGACAAAATTGAATTATATGTGTTCCATCCTCATTTGTAATATATATAGGATTTTATAAATATATTATAGGGACATAAAAGTATACATAAATCCTTATATAAATTTCTTCTATCCTTTTATAAATTATGACATTAAATATTCCTTATTAAAATCCATTATCAGGGTGATAAAAACTTCATTACTCATGTACGTATTGGTTTGGTAGATTCAATATTGATATTATGATTATGTTTTCATTATCTCAAGAATGTGAAAATTTTCATAAAAATCTTCTAAATTTGATATATTAATTAATATATATATATATATATATATCCATTCATAAATTATTTGGATAAAAATAAAATTTTATTGTTCATGGTGATGGTAGACTGTATGTCTGCATGAATGTTGAATTTCACTTTTTGATTAATTGAAAAAATAAAGGTAAATATTAACCAACCATTATATATATATATATATACATAGTTCATATATTTATTATATTTTAATTAGTTCTATAATTGTTTCAATAAATATTATTCATAAATGAAAAACAAATCACATCACTATATGGAGGTGGTGGTCCAATCTTATGCATGAGTTATCTAATTGTTTCTGAATATATTTGAAGGTAAGAAAGAATATATAAGATTTAAATATCATAAGAATTAATTTTTCAAATGTAAAATATACATTAATTAGATTCGTATTTATATATATCCATTTAATGTGATGATGTAAAATAGATAATAGCATTATAGGGAGATGGTGAGCCGTACATACACATTAATAATGATTAGTTTTTTGATAAGATGTTTTAGAGATGGAATATGGTTTTATAAAAATAATTTTATGATCATTTTATTTTATTGTAATGTATTTTATTTTTTACAAGTGTTATATATAATTTATATGATGTTGGAGATGAAATAATCTATGATGTGTTAAATATTTTGAATGACAATTTTTTTATTGAATTATTTTAGATACATTTTTAAGGAGCCTTGTGATAATTTTATTAAAAGGATAGAAACTATTATTTATGTTCTGGGATGTTCAAAAAGAAATTAGTATAGTTTGTATAGCTATATTTTTATCAATGTGGTGAAATTAAAAGATATAATGTGCATCCTATTATAACTATGGGGAGGGTCATTTATTGAATTTTTTAATGTTATCAATTAATATAAATTATTTTTTAGTGTCATGATGATCAATATTTATATAATTAAAATATAATATTGTGATTATTTTAAATAATCAAATAAAAAATATTTTTTAATAATTTAATGTATTTTTCACCGTTATATTTTATGTTTGACCCTTGTAACCACTTTTGAAAAGTAAAATAATATTGATGTTTTATACCATTTATGGGGCCATAATGTTACCCTAAAAGGAATAAAGGTCCTTAATTGAACTATTATTAAACTTTCAACAATATTTATTCATTTATAGAAATATATGATATCAAGTCATTTTAAATCCTTAAAAAATTTATTTATTATATAATATCACTTATATAATTTTTGAAACAATTAATTTAAATATCCATTGAAGACAACATGAAATTAAATGAAATAGAATATAAAAAATTAAAAAATTACATTAATATATATATATATATATAATATTTTTTTAAACTATATATAAGTCAATAAGAATTAATTTCATTGGTTTTAAAATAATTTATTTTATATTTATACTGCTTCATGATGTAATGTACCTGTATTCTGTATATATTAATGGAAATTATTTCATCATTATATATTAATAATTAGACACCATGATTTGAAAGATATTTATCTTCTAAATATAATTCTACTTCTAAACATATTTTTTAATCTAAATAAAATTATAGAGTTATTAAATTTTTTATTTTAATTGTTTTATTTGTTATAATCATGAATTAACATGTTTTTCATTATCAATTAAATATGAAAAAATGTTGACATATATTACAAAAATAATGGAAGTATAAATTTTTAAATCATAAAATTTTATTATTTAAAATTTTATTTAATTTAAAATTACTTTCCAAAAATCATAACATTATTTTATTCATTTCTCCCTTACCATTATTTCAAATATTTACTTCATTTATGAATCAAAATTATTAAAAATAATATGGGAATATTGAACAAGAATTATGTTCTTTTTTATATTAATGGTATAAAATTTTCAATATTCAATATCTATATGTGATGTTAATAATACATCAAATAAATTCATCAAATTCAATGATTAATTATTCCAAATAAAATTTATTTTAGGCAAAAGTATTTTATTATATCTTTGTTGAAAATATTGATGCATCAAATGTAAATAATTATATTATTAAAAAATAAATAGATAATATAAAAATGAATAAAAAATATTACTATAAAATGTCATTTCATTGTATAATTTCAAAAAAAAGATAGTATTTTAAAAAATGGTATCTTTTAGTACTCACTAAAAAATCAATCATATCCTAGAAACCCAAATAAATTATTTGATAAAAAATTTTATATGATTTCTTGAAAAATGATGTCTATTTTTTAAAATTGAATTTATATAGGGGTAATAAAGTTTTTATTATTTGAACTATCAAAATTATATAAAACCAATTTTCAAATAGTACATATTTTATAAGGAAATGTGAGTTAATTAAATATTTTGTATTTAATTATTTTTATTCAATAATATATGTTAAATTTGGTATAAATTTATTAAAATTTGGTTAATAAAATTCATTCCATCTAATTAAATGGATATCATATAATTGTTATATAAAGAATTTAATATTGTATTGTTTTTCCTTATTGATTCGTATTTTTGTTAATAATGATTCCCATAAAAATATTCTAAATCTTAATTTTTAACACAATATGGGTTCTAGAAATTGAGCGAATTCAGATCCATTGAGGTATTATATTCTTCCCATATATACTTGATTAATTAATATTTTATTTTTTATTATCTCACTCATTCATAATTCATCTCGTTATGTATTTTTTATATAATAGTTATAGAGTATTCCCATGAAATTAGTATTAAATATGCTAATAATATATTTGTTTAGGTTATTGGATTTGTGTCAGGGTTGTTAGATATTTTTAGTGTATAATTAATATTATATATATTTCACATGATTCCAAATTAATATATATATGTTCTCCTTGATTTAATGGATTATATGCGCTTTGTCTGTGCATTTATACAAATCATTTATTGAAAAAAATTTGGTTTTTAAAATAGATGTCATACTTCTAGTGATTAATGTGGTTTTAGAACCCTAAAGAGACCCAAAATGTTTAGAATAAATATTTTCATAACTTTTATATGTCATTATCATTCCAATAAATGTGTATAGAATGTCAATTCTTGTGTTTACTGAATAGAATCTAAAAAATTCCTATCAAATTGGTGACACTACCCAAATAACATTATATCATGAATATGTTTATATTAATATTAATTTATACACCTTTTTCAATTATTTTATTTTGTATTTTACTTTCCGATCATCAATAACTAAGAAACAAATGTTATAATATTATGCAGAAGGGATTCATGTAGTCCAAAGTTTCTTTTTTTGGAGGTATAATGTTTTTTTCTTAGAAGGTAAAAACTGTTTTGAGGCATTTTAGAAATTATCCACAATTGGATAAGGTGAATATCAACAATCGTTATCCCATTCTAATTGTAGATGAAATAATAATCGTGTTGTAGAGATCAAACATGTTTTCAAGGATATACATATGGCTTATATAACATTTAAATATGTTTGAGTAGGAGGAAAACCTGAATACCATTTTATAATGTTGATAAACAAACATTGAGTACATGTTCATATCGTTTAATATCATGAGAAAACAAAATTTTCCAATGGGATAATTTCATGTATGTTATATGATTACCAAACATAGTTTTTGGAAATGTAAATCACTAAAATTATCATTTAATTTATATAATAAAATGATAATGAATAAGACCTATGATTTTTTTCTTCATACCATTCATTATTAATATTCTATGAGAAAATTACAAGTGAATTATTTAGAAGAGGGATGAGAACAAATTTCTACCATATGTATATCAATCTAGAGTAATGGTGGATTAATAAAATATTTATGTTTTTATTTTTATGGAATCACCACTTAATTTTTCCAAGGATCAAATCATTATTGTCCTAGTAGTATATTATTTGTGTGTTCTTTTTATCATTTATCATGTTAGGAAAAAATTATTTTCCATGGGTAAATAAATAACATGACATTATATAGATTGTATAGTATTAGGATGAATTAAACTACCAAGAAATTTAGTTTAACAAGTAACACATTTTATTTATTCAACATGAAGGAGTTATATTTGACATCTTATATGATCCTTATAATCTATGTTTGGGGTGTGTCCAAATACAATGAAGGGTGTTATTTAATATTATGTCCATGATTTTACATCCTATAGAGAATATGTATTATATATATGATCATCAGTTAATAGATATGGTATTGAATATAATTTTGTGGATATGTTACCTTATTACCGAGTGTTTCTTAGTATTTATCGATCCCAATAGTTTGAGGCATATTTTCCTTATGTTGGACCAAAATATACATCGATAGTGTTAGATATAGTTTCTACAGTACAATGAATTTGATATCTTCAAAACCCTATGACTGTAAATTTCTTTATTGTGTACCGAGAAAGAGGTTAGAGAAATACACAATTTATGAAATTGGTTATTGTTAGATTATATGGGGTAGATTGAGATCATGAACTAGGTTGTATATGTGGAGGTTGGATGTGGACGTCTGTATCAGATTGTAGTGAAACCCATGTTGATGATGTGGGTAGGGATGTATCAGAGATAAAACTCAAAGGATGATGTGAAGTGTTACCTAGTTACATGGATTGCATTCCTAAAATATGGGTTTGAGGAGGATAAAACATTTTTGGGGTTATATGGAATATTTTTTTCTTCATTTGGCGATGTAATAGGAAATATTTTATTTTGTTTAAAGGATCACCTATTTTAGTGAATCATGATTTCTATGAGATGCATTATGAATTCCAAATATGGTTTTTGTGGATCAAGATAAATATATATGTTATTGAGTTCATGGTTTACTGTTAATCCTATAAATAATTTGAGAAATATTGTTATATTTTAGAGTATTGATAATATCATGGGATTCCCTAGAGGAGATTTGTGGAGTATATTGATAGAATTAATAACCTTTCTAATCCATGAACAACATTTATGTAAAAAAAATTGGTGATCATGAAAATATTTATTACATTATTCCATTACATTTGGATCAATGAATTTTATCTCACAGATCATTAGAAAAGGTGATATATAGATGATAATGTAACCACATTGAATTTTATCATTGTAATTTCCATTCATATAATTTTGATATTTAGTATAAGAAAAATAACTCACACATATAAAAAATAACATTATTCATATAAATTTATAATTATTCAAAAGATAGAAAATAGACCAATAAATATTCCAAATTTTATAATGGAATAATAAATAAATATTTAGAGAATAAGATCAGAAATAGCCAAATATGCTCCATAAAATAGAATGAATGTACTCACCAACAATTATTTAGAAATAAAAACTTATGTAATGATATAATATTGACTTTGAAGATGAATCTATATATAATATATGGATATAATAGAATTGAATTTTTAATAAAATGATTAAACTATATTTATTGAATGTGGGGAAGCCATATGACAACTATAAATTTGATGGTTGAATAGTAAGGGGAAAAAGAATAATATTATAGAAATTATGAAAATTTAAATCATATTTATTTTATGGAACCATACATATTGAAATATTAATAATCATTGTGTTCCTTATAAAATGATAATATGATGTATTTGAATCATTGTATAAGTAAATAAATGTTTCAAAAATAATATATTATGTGTTTTTACTTTTATAAAGCATAACTATTTTATAAAAATTAAATAATGTTCTAAATGGTAATTTATTTTCATTAAATGGATACAAAAATTAATATTATATATTATTATATTTATAATATAATTTCATGAGACCATAAATTCATTTTAAAGGGTCAAAAAATATACAATAATATATATATATATAAAGAAATATTATACTTTAGAATGATATTTCTTAAATTTATAAATTTATATACATAGGATTGGTTCCATATTTAAAATATAAATATCAATAAATGTTAGGGTGTATATATGGGATTATTCTAAAATAGTGAAATATTTGGTGAATAGTGAGATATAATATTGATGTTATTTAGAAATATATTCCAAATAAATGAATAATGAGTCATGGAATTTGTAAGAACCCATTATTTAAAAAAATCGTATATCAGTTAATAATTTTATTGCAAAGAATTAACTCTATTTATAAGCTTAAAATATAATTCTAATTAATATAATGACATAGAACACTCTTCTCCTCCCTTCATAGGTATCACCCTGACCACCCATTATCCTCATAGATTCTGATTATTATTTCTTGAAATATATCATCCAAACCCACTCATCAACACTCTCCCCACATCCAATTACTATTGGTCTCATGAAAATACATATTCTATGTTCTTTAATAGATCTATTAGTGAGGTGATATTCAAGAAGTAATGTTCTCAATTTACATATTTTTATTTCATTTATTCTTCTACCACTTCATAAAATCACTCATCCATCAGTGAAATAATGATTCCAGTATTATGTATATATATATATTTAATATTTAATATTTAATATCATTAGTCCAACCTGTAACACTCATATATTCAATGTGATTAAAATTATGGTTTGGTTTACACAAAATAACCAATTTATTTTTCCTTACATGAAAAATTTAGTTAATAAAGTTTACTCTTTCTTGGATTTAATTGATGATATTTATCTATTATATAGTAAATATCATTTTTTAAAATTATTTTTAGTTGTGTTCTTAAAAAGTAAAACAGAATAAAACTATACATTTAAAATTATATTTTTATAAAAATTTGTTTTTTTATTTTGTTGATCAATTATTTGAAATATAATTTTTAAAATTTTATTAATTTTAATTTAAAAAATTAAACTAAATTTTCATAAATTTGAATTTATAAATTAGCAAAGGGATAATTTTATTATATTTCTACTAATTTTAATTTTTATGAATAGAATAAAATACCAGATTTCAATTGAAAACAGAATTTTCAAATAAATAATTTATAATCATTAATAATATTGGAAATAAATTTTAGTGTAAAAATTAGTAAATTTTAATTTTTTTTATTAAATTTATGTTATTGGAATAATAATTATGTTGAATATTCCTTTATAAAGTTAGTAAATTTTAAAAATAATTCCCTTTAAATACCCTCATTTTCATCACATCTGGTGATTGATTTTAAAAAAATTTCTATCACCTCTTTGAATTTAATTTTAAAAAAAAGATTCCATATTTTGATTGAAAAAAAATTATAATTCCTACTCTAATAAAGTAAATTTTTGAAAAAGTGATTATTGAAATATATTATAATTAAATACATTCATTAAGGTTTTAATCATGTTAACATCTTTGTTACACATTAAACATAAGTGGTCAAATATCCGAGAAGCCTATCAAACACCCATTAGATTTGACTAATTAGACCCTTATCACCTATGGATATATTTTTATATGCTATTGGGAATTCAATACTAGGAATGTGGCTTATATATTAACTTGTGATAAGCAAAAATCAATAAATAACATTTATCATTTTTAATTTTTATAATGATTTTGGGATTGGGAAATAATACAAATGTTTTCATACCATTATTATTCTCATATATAAATTATTTTTATTATCATATTTATTTATCATCAATATATAGGGATGATATAATTATATTTAATATTAATGAAATTCCAATACATGGATTATTTTGGTAATAGTTAAATAAAATTAGTGATACTAATATTATTAATGGTGATGTTAATTGAATCAAATTATGACTTGAATTATTTTTCTACATGCATATATCATGTTAAAATTGATTGAAATTAATATATTAAAATTTCATCATTGTCCTGATGTATTTACATTTAAGAAAATGGTAAAGAAGTGCTTTTTACAAATACTTGTGCTTCTTTTGAAATTAAATTCCCTCACACATGGGATTTAAATTTTATAATTATGACATAAAATTTATTATAAGTTCATTCAAATTGAATAATAATTCTTATTTTACTTTTTCCTAAATGTATAAATTATAGAATGTATAAAACTTGTTAATATTTTATAAAAATTTAAAAGTTAGTAAACATAAAAACTAAGAATGAAAATGATAAATATGAATTTTATTTTACATGGTGTAAGTTTCTATTTACCACGATTACTTTTAAATACATTAATTTATGATTTTTAGACCCTATAATTAACATATACCTCCCAATTGTGTTTACTTATTGATAATTAGAAAAAGTTATTTTCTTCTATACTTTAAGGGTTAATTCACTCTTCCCAATTTTTAAAAATCCCAATCAATTTGTTTTGATATAAATATATACAAATAACTTCAAATATTCCACAACACCGTCTTAGTATCCTTAAATAGTTCACAAATCCAACCTTGAAAGCCCATTTGTAAAAACCATAAGGAGTTACCGAAATATGAGGTAATGTTCATTAACATGCATTTTTTCAATCTCCATAAATAAATATTCATATTATTCAGTGATTATATAAATATAGTATCCCTAATAGACTGATAAGTTTTTTTGTGATTTTTAGGACCTAGAAACACATATAAATCCATGAGATAGTTTATAAAATCATCATTTGGGTGTACGGTGGACACTGACCAAACAAAATGATGTTGTCTATTTATTTATAACCAACTATAATGGTTTGGAATAATGATCAAAATGCAATTTATTTTTTATATTTAAATCATAAATATAAAAATTTAGATATTCATTCATTAAAATTGTTTTTAAATTACATACCATATGGATGTGATAACAGCCCTCGTCTGTACGTCAGACTACCATCTCATAAAGTGATGTTATTTTTTTATCAAATGAGTTACATGGAAGAAAATAAGGTTAATAAATGGAATTCATGAAAATAAAATTATAATAATGAAAAGATTATATTTCATGAAATACAATATGTATGTTTATTCTTTCTTTCTCAAACACTAAAATTTTTATAGCAATGTTCATGCATGTATCAAATATTACCTCCTCAAAATAATGTGATTCTTCTATTTTCATTACTAAATTAAAATAATGAAGTATAAAAATATACATAGATAAGAGTCATTTTATTAGTGATACTAATTGTAAGGTACTTCATCATAGTCATTATTCATTGAGGTATATCATGAATTTATTCATCATTATTCTCTTACAAAGACTATATACACACAATTTTACATGTTATAATATGAATTTATCAATTATTGTGATATTTAAGGTTTTTATATTTTATTTTTTAATGTGAATTTTGATTTAACTGTTTCTCAAGAGATATGTTACTTTGCTTTTGAAAAGAATCATCTTTTATTGTTTTCATTCAAATTATTTATCTTTAATGTCCATGTATTAAAAATTTGTTAATAATTTTTTCAATATGGAATGAATGTTTTAGAAAATTACATTTGATATATCATTTACCGAATTTTAATTAATATTATGAAATATAAATCTACATTTCTTATATGAAACATTTAAAAAATGAAAAAAAAAATGAATGTTCTATTCATTATGTATTTACAGATAATGAATTTCCCACCACCATGGACATCATATTAATTTTGGATACATGTGATCTTTGTAATTGAATATTTATTATTAAAAGGGTATTCTTATTTGAATTTGATTTAAATATGTGATTAAAAATATTTTTTTAATGGTTTTATGATGCAACAGATTTATTCATGATATGGTATTTCAGAATTACATGAAACTGGCCAGACTGATACAACATATATGAATGGATGATCACCATTATAATTCATAGGATATCACGTATATAAATCATATATGAAGGGTTGATCCCCATTATATATCTTGGGAAACCGATGTGCCTAATATTACTTATATAAAGGGTTAAGCCCTATTATATATCCTGGGTTAGCCAAATATATATTATATGAAGTTTTATGCCCTATTAATGCTCATAAGTGATCCTTATATTGTTAATACGATGGGTGATAAACATTATTTTTCTACAACACATTGTTTATTGAATATATAAGAAGTAAGTGGTATGATTATTTCAATTAAATTGGTTTTCAAAAGCATTTATGAATATGATTCTCTAAGTCATCTAAATGAGTTTTAACTACATAAATTTTTTGAATGGTTTTATTTGAGATAATGAATGTGTTTCATTTGAAATGATATATTTCATACAATAATAGAAATTTTAATATAGTGTAAAATTTTATATTAGTTTTCATTTCATAGTCGAAAAAATATGTTTCTTTTTTTCGTATACCTTACAATGATTTTTTTCTCATCCCACTTTTAAAATATAATTTCATGTGATTGATGGATGAGTAAGGGAATGAAAGAATCTATGTTGAGTTTTGTAGATATATTAAAAGAACATAAAACATTCTAAATATTTTATGTCTTATATTATAGTAAAAATGGAAAAAAATTACATTTCGACTTGTTATTTTATGGATTTTTTATTTATGATTTTGGTCTAATTTCCATAAAACAATAAATCAGAAATTATTATAAGCTGTAGGATATTTAATTAATCAAATCAAACAATACATAAAGTAATGATTAATTATGGGTTCAAATAAATGGTATAAACTAATGGTTTATCAAACTATAAATATTAATTTATTTTTTATTACATTCCAATAGAAAAATGTAATTTATGATTATGATGAAATAATATAGAATTTTATTATTTTCATGTTACATTATTTAAATTATTTCTATTCAAACTGGTTTCCTTTAAGGGATATATTAATGTTTTTGTTTTAGGACAAAACTGGAAAATATCTTCCAAAATTAGCATATCGGGATGGATAAAATTGTAGTAGAATAGTTTGTTGTTGTAATTTATATATATAGACAAGGTATAAATGATGTATTATTCCATGATAGATAGTAACGGGATCTAAATGACGGTAAATATAGTTTATGGATAACTTCATGAGGAAAAATCCCCCTCAATTCAGTGATTCATTTGAACCATCAGTAACTGAAGGATGGATCAATGCCTTGTAGATAATATTTGATGTGAGGGGATGTACAAAACATCGAAATGTAAATATTTCATTATTTTTTTGAAGGTGAAATTTATTGATGGTTGTATTGGGTGATGAATAAAAATGAAAATAATTATCATGATTCAATGTAATGAGAAACATTTAAGAATACTTTCCTTATAAAATAATCACTAATGATTTCTTCCATATGAAGGATATAAAATTCCTAAAATAGAAATAAAAAAATGAAGATTCTAAGAATCAATTTGAATAATACTTCTCAATATTGGATAATTATGTGAAAATATCTATTTGTGACATTGATATTAAAATTAAGAGATTTTTCTCATGATTAAAAACATATTTATGAATAGAATTGGATATATAAAAATTTTATATTTAAGATAATGTTATCCATTGTGATGAGTAATATGATATGTAGATTTCCAATCATTATGTTCGATGATATGATAATATTATGTTATTGTCTTGTTGTTAGTATATGGAGAAGAAAAAAGTAAAAATTCTATAGGTAGCCTATAATTGTTTTTTTCAAATCTCCTTAGATAAGTTTTGGGGAATGTATATCTAAAGGATATCTCAGTGGCATGACTCTGTAAGGTCAAGCGCACCACATAGATCGTGTTTTAGAGGGACCGAAATATATAAGTGTAAGAAGGGGACAAGAAATAGAAAGCATTCATTTTTTTCAGGACATGGATACATCGCATATATAATGCCTACACGGTGTGTTCCCTTAAACCTTTACATGGGCGTGTACTTCTGCCAGCCATGGTGGTGTAGCACCCCAAACTTACGGCGTGTTGTCCGAACACACAACATGTACATGAATCCACTTTACCTTCATGAGTTATTCTACAAATCTAGGCCATATGGTTTCCCTAGAATAATACTACACGAAGTGATAGTGCCAAACATAGCATGTACCAGCCGAACATCACCGACCCATGTTGTTAGTTACACGACTGGTTACATGGCTGACGCTATACGACATGTTTTTTCCCGACATAGCGTGTACTAGAATGATTTCACCAACCCATGTTGTTCGCTACATGACTAGATACAAGGGTCACACTACATGGTGTGTTCTAGCTTGACACAACGTGTTTAACCTATGTTTTATCAAGCTTTTTCGTTAGTCACATGGGTGGACAAATGGTCTTTCATCACAATGTGTACATTAGGAACACGGAATGATCCACCAATGATTTCCCAACCTCGTGTCCCTGCCCACATATCCAGTGACATGGTTAGAGACAACACGGTGTGTACATACAGTACACGGTTTGAACTGATGAAAAACAGTTCCTTCCCGAACTGTAGGACACATGGCATGTATTTATCATTACATTCCATAAATTATAGTTTCTACATGACAGTAAAACTGAGAAATAACTTCGATACCAATAAAAACAATGAAACAAACATTAAAGGTCCAAATTATGATATATGAGAACCCATAATCCCCACAAATCAATTCTTTGTATCTTATAAATGTTATTTATAATCATTACAAGGCGATGATCCACCAAATTCCGGTTCATGAGGGCCAATAACACCTCAAGAACCAAATTTTGCCATCCATTCAAAAAAAACCATACACAAAAAAATTATTTATCTAAAAGGATGTATTCTATCCAGGCATATATCACAATATCATGTATATCTAGCACAACATCTATCACAACAACATGCAATCACTAATTTACCCTAAATAGAATTTATTGAATTCATGGAATGTGATCTCTAGCAAGTTACTATATGATTCATGAGATGGAATTCCCTCATATTAAAGGGATTAAATAGAAATATAACCTCAATAACATCAATGATAACAGAACAATACATGTGAATCACCCAATGGTGAACTCAAATCAACTGTAAAACTGCAATACCAAAAAATCTACATAATTGAGATTAATTGGGTTTTCACTAAACACATGTTAGCTACTCCCGAGCATAGCTTATTACCAAATGCCTATTCCTTCCTATCCGTGGCAATAAGCTCCAAATAGTAATTCAAGAAAAAAGGATTCCTCTAATACCACTTTTTAACGTTGTGGTTCTGGAAGCCACCTAGAGTAGCCCTGTACACTGTTGGTCACATGGCCTAAAGTGCATTTTGGGGAATTTCAGAGGCTACAGACTACTATAGTGGGACTTGGGTGTGATATTGGGGAATATATTCCATAATTGAAATAATAACATAGATGAAGTAAAATATATAGTAATAGCATAAGTAGTAATAGTACCATAATATTGGAAACAACAGAGGACTGGAAGTAATAATAACTGAGCACATATAAATTTATATGATGCATGATACACATGCCTAGGAAGGATGAAAATAAAGTCAAAATAATTGAATAAAATACTAAACCAATGTAAAAATAAAAGAATGTAAACATCTCCACAACATCGCAAGCCTCAGCTTGGCCCCATGCTCTGTAGATCCGCAAAAATCAAGTACGAGAAGTATAATGGTGTTTTACATTATCTATACCAGCAACAAATAATCTCTATGGGCCCAAAAGCATGACCCAAACTGTGTGTGATACTAAAACCAGTAGGCATCCACCCAATGATCTATGCCTTATAGTCAATGAATATATATGGATGAAAATAAACAAAATTAATAAGTAAATAATGAAGTAGACATAGTAACAATCCTACAAATTCAATTGCATTCATTTTCTTATATCATATATACAGAAAATAAAAAAAAGGTAACCCCTAGAGAAGTACTCACAGCCAAACCCCTCTGATCAACCAATCAAACACAAGAAACCCACTGGGATGTACTTACAGTCTAACCCCTCTGGTTCAGCTTTAGTAAAGACTCTTTGAGGAAGAACTCACCATCAATTCCCAATGTGGTCTCGAATTGTAATCTAATAAGCACTCTGAAGAAGCACCCAATGTCCAATTAACCATGTGGCCCATATCATGGAAACTATAGACACATTAAGAGATAATAGAGTCCATCCCCCCTATGGTCTTGTAATGTAACAGTAAAATAGACACTCTTGAAAAGCCCTCAACATCCATTCACCCTATTGTATACTACCCTAGGTTCTCACAGCCCTGTATAAGTCAGTCGTGCACAAAAGATACATGGAATTCAAATTAAACCCCATGAACTAATTGGTCAAATAATCTATAACATATCATACCATATCAAATAATAATCACTCCACTTTATCAATACTATCATGGGATACAATGCAGCATTACAAGCAAGCTGGACCAAATGGTCAAAACAAGAAAACAAGAAAAAAACATCAATATCATGGAAAAAGTAACCCTATTCAAAAACAAACAACCTCTTTCCAGAAAAAGCAATTAATAAAAGGAAAAATAGGTCTAATAACCATAAACATGCAATACCTCATTCTTGGATATTTGGGACTTTTTTCACATAAAATTAAACGAATATCTACAAATATTAACAAATATCCTTCCTTAGTGCCATGATATCTATATATGTAAACATATGGCCATGAATATTTCTAGAATACCATATAATTATAAAATCATAAAAACATTCAACTAGGCATATATCACAAAAGATGAGAAATCATGAGATAATGTTAAAGAATAACAGATAATTCATCAATGTTATTCCAACGTAATCAAAGACGGTCGATTTAGAGAACAGGGGATGATTTGGGTGCTCAGAGAAGATCTGCGGCTGTATGAACACTCTCGGATGAGAGGGGTGAATAAGGATAACATTCTATGAATTATACGTGACCCTGATCCATTTAATGAAAAAAAGAAAGTACACGACTTGTTCTTTAAAAGTATATGGCTGGTACATTCCTTTTTTGACCTCTGCTTTAGGTTGTGTCTAGGACACCCCACATGGTCATATACTTGGCCATTACACAGCCCATACATGGTCACCCATAGCCACCGGGTACACGATGTGTACTCCTAAAATTTCAAAAAACTCCTTTTTTTAATATAAACAAGCATAAAAGTAAAAAATACATGAAATGATGATCTTGGTTATTATATAAGGGCCAACTGGTATTATGTCATCATTACATTGTCTACATTTTCAATCAGATCGATAATCCTTGTTCTCATATTTCCTTTCATCCAAAATTGCATAACCCTCATTCATGGAGAAATTCATAGTAAACCCATTTCATAAAAATAATATTCTATATCACATTAAGGATTTAAATAATTACTTTTCATTTGATGTTGATCTTCTTGGAATTGTTTCTAAATGCATCCAAATTTCACTACAATATCTTTAACTATCTCATTCACTAAAGGTTTTATTTCTCCATCATCATTCATGAAATTTGGAGATCAATATTTCATTCCATTAATGGATTTATGAGGATCATACTTAATTCATTAGTGAAATGTGTTGTTGTGAGAATAATAAAATAGAGGAATGTGTTAATGACAAAACCCATTAACGTACCTAGATCAATATATCATTATATCATACATGTTTTAAATTTCACTCTTATAGGGACCATCTATCAAATGGTGATACATTGAGATGAATCTCTAGTTTGTTTCAATAGTCTTCTCAATACTTCATCAACCATATGGTGTAATCCCCTTATCCTGATCAAACAGAAGGTAATGTTGTTATCCATTAAACTATAATAATTATTAAACATATATACTAGTATCCTGATCAACAGATAAATTTTCCCTGATATATGTGATTTTTAAATAATCTGTATGGATATTGAATACATCTTATATAGGGTTATTTCCTTTATATGTTTTTGGGATTCTAGTAATGAAATCAATGGATATTTTTTCTAATTTATATTCATGATTGGGTAATGTGTGTAACATCCCCTTGTAATTTTGTATCATATTTTTAACATTCAAACTAGACATGTATCATTATAGTAATTTTTTGATATATCATTTCATTCTATCCAACCTAAATTATTCTTTCAAATCTCAACACACATTCAAACATAAAGGATGAATAAATAACTAATAAATTAGATATTCCACAAAAAATTCCTCCGTCAAATCTGCTCTGGAGGGAACACATACGTGCTTCATAAACCATATAATTATATCATGATCAAGGCTAAACTAGTGAACATTTCTATCATTCTATTATAGCTCATCAACATCCTTATGCGAATCAATAATCAACACATTTATAGATAGATGAACAGTCAATTGATATTTGGTAATATTTATCCACTTAATTCAGGATTTATAAACTAATATATTTTAAATCCTAAAATTATTAGAACATTTTTTCATCATCATGGATAAATCATAAATATCATGTTCAACTCAAGGAATCAGACACCTTGTTTTATTTATAAGGTTAGTAATCTATTTACTAGTCATGACCTTTATTCAAATCTATCAATCTTATGTGAATAATATTGGAATTCTCTAATGTTATTATATTCTTCAAAACATTTCTAAAAGTATATATATAAATAACATAGTTTAAACTATAAATATAATTCCACAATATCATTAATTCCAAGATAACCACAACCAACATCTAATTACGAGTTGGGTAATTTTTACCACGAATCATCAATTTTTATGATGTATAATTTTTTACCATTCTATTTATCATGATATCACATGAAAAAACATCTTAGAATCATGAATATATATTTTAAACCCTTTACCATTATATGATAATGTAAGCATAATTTAATAATCTTATATTCTCTTCAGTTCATTGAATGATTCCTCATATTCTTCTACTTTGAGGAAGATGGATCCATTATTAGTTAACATGGTGAGAGGATTAGATAGTCAAGAAAATTTTTTAAGAAGCAATCAGCAATATCTTGTTAATAAATGAAAAATATGGATCTCAACCATAATGTATGGTCTATGTAAATTTTCAATAGCCTCCATTATTGATTGGTCTAACGATATACACCCTATTTGGAGTATATAACCATTAAATGATTCTTATTTTATGGAAAATTATAATTAATTCAATTTACCATATATTTTCACAATCCCATGAGTCATTATAATTTTTATCTAGTGATGTTAATTATATTCCATTACAATTGAATTTATATGAATATCATCTATAATGACTACAAAAAACAAAACAATGTATTTTATGTTTATTATATATATTAAATCCATAATGATAGTGATATAATTAATTCAGTTGTATGTAATAAACATTTATTCATTATTTCCTTACACTATATGAAATGATTTATTGGGTATATCCTCATTCATGACTCTTAATTAATGACATATAGAAAAAAAATTCCATATTTGGAAATTTATTACCAAGGAAAACAAGATCAAATAGATTATTAATATGGGGTAGAGGATATATATTCTTGACATTGATGTTGTTCATATCCCTATATCAAATAAAATATCAATATATCAATCCATAATTTTAACTAAAAGAATAAGTTCATTTCCTAGGTGATATACATGGATGAACAAATCACATGTCAATTATCATCATAAGATGAATTCTGAATTCCTCCAACTAAATTTGGGATATTATATTGAGATTAATTTAAATTTGAGTGGATCCATGTATGAGTCATATTGAGATATCAACTTCACATTTTTGTGTGTTGATAGGAGACTCTTTTAAATATATATAAGTAAATCATTCAAAAACATTTCTATCATCGTTTTTTTGTTTCTCACCTCACATCAGTGTAATATTCCCCATTTGAATTGGAATGAAAACCCATAATATGGATGTGATTTAAATATACTATACATATTTATTATATCTCTGATATTAGATCATATGTTAGTTTTTATTATCAATCATGAATTATTTTATATGAAATTTATGTGGGATAATGTTGATATATCCAAGCTTTCTTATAATAACATCAATTTATAATAGAGGAAGAATGATAAAATATTTAGTAATCACATTCCCACTAGCATTAACTAAAGTAAAATGGTATCATTAAGATGTGATCATAGTACCATTAGGGTTTTTATTAATGTTTCTATATCAATTTTCTTCAATGGAATATTGAAACCCTAATAAAATTCATCGCATATGAATTAATGGTTTTATCCATAGTCAATTAAAAAAATTTAACTTCTAGAGTGGATGAAATGAGCACCTATAATGATCTCACTTTAGTATCCTTGATAAATGATAGTGATCATTTAAATTTCCATCATTATATTGTCATAATATTTTACTCTTTTTGATCTTCGTAATTATCATTATAATTTGTAAATTGGTTAGTATAGTTCCCATAAACATTTATTTTAAACAATGAACTATGATGGTACATTATGTGGATCATTCACTATATTAGAATAACTAGCTAACATATTCTTTTATATTGTGATATCAATATATTTTTGATCTTCCATTCCCCATATAATACATTTATAAATACCCTTGAGACAATTTCCACCATGTTTTTTTCGCATTCCATGGTAAAAAAAGAGCGATTATGTTCTACTCTATTTGGTTATTAATTTTTACATTGATTTCCTTTTTACTATTCTCAATAAAACCATTGTATTTATATGTTACTAAAACATCGATTTCATCATTAATAGAAAATAAAACTGTATATTCATAGAAACCAATGTCTCTTATTTCTAACTCCCTTCTGAGAAATTATTTTTTTCCTTTAAAAAATTGATCAACATTACATTCAGTTTGGTTGATAAAATTGAAATCATACCATTCAAGTTTAGTTAAATTTCCCCCCTATGTATATACATATTCATAATCATTATTCATTATATCATGAAACCCCTTGTATATTTTTGTATAAAAGATACATTTAAATTAATTAACTGAAAACTATGATTTTTACTCAACCAAATTAGTGGAATTTATTACATCATATTTTATCTTATTCGTGATAGAATTGAACGGTTGATATGAAACACCATAAATATAATATATAACCAAAATGATTTTTCATTATCTAAACACTATATTACATAAAATTATATTTCTAGTGGAATTGATCAATTCATTAACAAATGCTGGATTATAATACACAAAAAAAAATATGGTTGGGATTTCTTCATAAAGGACTCAATTGAGTTTTTTTTCTTCCTTTGATTGATTGGTAGTACAAGAAAATTCATATCTAAAAAAATAATTAAAAAATGATATTTTTCATTACATATACTTTAAAATGTGTATTCAAAATAGAAAATTCAATGCATTATTTATCTCACAAAATGTTTCCATTGTAACTTTGTGTTATTTCCATTGACTAAAATGAAAACACAAAGTGTTATAAAAAATAATCAATTTAAGGAACCATAAAATCATGAAAATTACTTATATAATTTCAAAATCGTGACTCATTATTTGTAATAATTGAAACCATTGTCCTAGAATATTTCATTCATAGTCATTATAAAATATAATCAGTCATTATTTTTCATAAATGTTTTTTGAAATTCCAAATAATATCCCATCAATGTGTCCATCCAGGTGTGTTATAATCCATGGTTTTCTAAACCATGTGATGATCAATTCTTCATAATTATAACATTTCGATGTAATTACCCATATAAATCTCTATTCAGGTGCCACATAAACATGTAGAATATATAGAGTGTTGCAATTAATTTAAACCAGTAAATTTATCATTTATCAAAATTCATGGATTTATTCTAATACATTATTTCATCCTTAGACATATCCACAATGATTCATAAAAACATCTTTTTATGTTATTCTCATATAGGTATCTAATGGTTAACTAATGATATACTATGATACAAATTGCATTGACATGAAATTTCAATACATATAAATTATTTATTTTTAAATAAATATTTAATACATTAAATAATCACAAGCCTAAGGACTGTAATAGTTTATAATCATTGTATACGAGACTCAAAATCCTCACATATGGTCAATGATAATCAATATATATACTAAATATCTTCTCTATTTTCTAAATTCTATAACATTCTCTAATTAAAACAATTACTAAAAACCTAATGAATGGAATCAGAACAAAACATGTGAAAAGATTCTCCACAATCATAAAAATTGGAGATACCACTGAACAGAAAGAATAGATTTCTATGATAATGTATCCTAGTATATGAAAAACAAACAATGTAAATGAATGATCAGAATCTAGATTCATGCTATAAAAATTTCTAGTTCATAATGAATTTATCATAAAGAAATGAAGAAACATTATTGATGAGAAAATAAGAATGGTATAGGTTATGGTATTTTTTAATATAGATAAATAAAAATAATAAATTTGATAGTAGTCGATGATAATGTCAAACATTTTCTTGATAATGGTTTTAACTACCAAAAACCAAGTATGTATTCAGGATTCACTCCCAAGAAAAACATGCTTGAATAATACCCTCACTAAATTGGTATCACAACCAATTTCATGTATATATTTCTCCTGATATACAATTTGTTACACAATGCAATATCGGGAGACCTAGGTCCCACCCATCACATAACAAAATTCATATGTATTTGTTCAAAAAGTCCATGTACCATTCAAAATATCATATATCATTAAATGAAATTGGTTTTATAAAATATCCATTTTATCATAACCTATATAAATGAAATAGATTTCATAATGATTTCATTATTTTATGATAGTATAACCCATGAGAAGAAGAAGGATTCTAAATAATTTTATCATTTTATATCCCAATAAATAGAAATGAGTTTAAAATTCATTTTATCATGTTAGAACCTATGATAGAATAATTTTTTTCGTAAATATAATTTTGTATAAAACATTAAGCATTTAATGAAACAATAGGAATTGAATCAATGTATAATATCATAAGAAAATCATATTTACCAACCAATGTTATAATTTTAGGATATAAATTTTATTAAAAAAACACAGGGAACATTTCATGGGAAGAATAATATTTCATTAATTTTTTTAAGAAAATAATTAAATGTTTAATATATTTTTTTCTATAATGAAATATTAAATTATTATTAAGTAATAATTGAAAACAAATTAAAACATTTCATGAGGAATATATAATTTCCACATTTAAAAAACTTTTAAAAAATTCCGTAAATGTTTTTTCGTAATTTTTTTTTAAATTTTAATAATGGGAGATTCAATTTAATTAATTTTCATTACGGAGGGAAATTATATTCATTCATACAATAAAAATATTCCTTTGACATCTTTGTTATGGACACATAAGAATTATTTTGAAAATGAAAAGATGATTACATTTAAAAAATATTTTTAAAACAAAAACATGGGGAAATAATATTAACTATATCATCTTAATAATGTTTACTAAATATCATTTTAATTTAGAAATTGTGTTTTTTTTAAAATATTTTTGACAGAAGATTTTGATAAATAATGTATTATTTGTAAAGCCTTCTTATTGAACTCAGGGGTAAAAAAGTGGACAAATGATGGGAAAACTTATATTGTCCTAATATAATGTTATGATATTAGTTCTTTAGAATTTTTTGTAAAAAGGATCACAATATTTCATCCTTATAATCATAATCATAAATAAAACCTGAAAAAAAGATGATATTATCACATAAAATATTTTTCGCTTTGTAAAAAATTAATATTACACCCCATGAAGGAATAATGATATGTGAAACTAAAAATATAATCTTAATATATAAATTCATGGTTTTAATTGTGAACAGGTTTGTATATACACCTCCTAAATGACGATAGGTGCATGACATAATATATGTAACATGTAATGAAAATTGAGACAAAAATCCATTACAAAAAGGATTTAATTTCATTGTACACATTTCGACATCATGTATATTAAATATATTATAATTATATATTCATCATCAAATAAAAAACATATTTAACATACCATATATGACTTTCTAATTATTTTTTATTCCCCATTAATTAGAAAAACCATGTTAATATAACATTTCATGCAATAACAACATTGTTTTTCATATTGGAATCAATTTGTTATATTATTAGTAAATTTATTTTAACATGGTTCAACAATATTAGGTAGGATAACCATTATATAAAAATAATATGTATGAATATATATAATATTGATAAATTTATTTACGGTAAACAATAAAAGGTTTAGAAAAAAAATTAAATAACAAATGTATGTAGACGGTAGGTCATACATCAACCTGAAAATTGAACCAATTTTCTCGAAGGACTTAATAATAAGTTAAGTAATAGATTTCCATTATAGAATATATATTTTATTTCATAAACATGACAAAAATTCTTTTAAACCATCCTTATTAACTTCCATTTAAATCGTAAATGAATTACATTATTTTGTGATGTAGAAATCTTTCAAACACATGACCTATAAAATAAAATTATCATAGAATGTATAAAATGAAGATAAATATTTTATAATAATTACATAAGTATATATATATATATATATATTAAATTTCAAATATAAATATTTAATCGATTATCATAACCATCTAGGATAAGTGATAAAGTAAAAAATGGGTGATATCTAATCGTAGGGCAGTAATCCATTGAACACAAGAATGATGATTCTATGACCCAATTAATTGAAATAAATATTGTTGTATCTCATTTACATAATAAAATCTATATAAAATTAATATAAATATTATGTTATGTAATCAGTATTTAATTATAATTTAAAGAGGTGGATGATAAAATAAAAATATATTGTTGATGAATGTTACATCATCAGTAGGTAGCCTCCTTAGGATTGAACCAAAATCCTTCTATGGATGGATTCCTTAAACAAATAATGATTTATAGAATATATAATGGACATTGCGATGTTATTTGGATATTCATTTTCTAGTATAAATTTGTTTTATATTTTCATGTAGATAAAAGTTGGGTGGACACACACATTTTTAATAATTTAGACAAAAAAGACATTTACAATCAAAAATTAGTATTTCTTCCTCTTCCTAAAAAAATTAACATTTTTCAAATATTATCTAAAACTCACCCAATACTAATTTTGGGTTATTAATTTAAAATTTTAGTTACAATTTATCATATTAATGTTATTAATGTCCCATATATAAATTTTATTATTTTTCACAGATAATATTTTCTAGAATTGATATTTGAAAACATACACAGACATTATTGAAAAATTAGGTACCTTTTTATCAATATGTATTCATCATATAAAACCAATATATATATAAGTTTTATTATTTAATATTATTAATAATGTATCTATGATTAGTGAATATTTTTATTGGTTGATGATCAATAATATTAAAAATATATAATGATTTTGATAAAACTAAGTGTCATGTGTAACACAATATAATATCAATGTTTTATGTAACACAATATTATCATGGTGTTTCATGTTAACACATATGTCAATAAAATTAAAATTCTTCATGAATAAATTCAAAAGTAATGATTTGGTACAATATTTTTATGTAATGGATATTTTTTGTCAACGATTGTAAAAAAAATATAAACTATTGTTAATATTATCAATGAAAACACGATTTTGAAGATAATATTATTCATGAATAAATTTTCTTGTTACATAAAGATATATATGTGTTATTTAAATGAAATATTATGATTTATTTTTTTGATCTAATAAAATTTATTCCATTTTTTAAACATTATTTTTAAAATACAGAATATATTTAGGAATAATAAATATAATTCAAATTAGATTTTCATCAAATTAATGATAATGAAGTTGGAGATGTAGATACTGGTGGAGTTGAAAAAATTATAACAAAAGATATTTTTTCGAACTCAATTTTTTAGAAATAACAATGGTCATCTTTATTAGTATAGTGATCCTAAATGTACTAGAGCATTGCTGGAAAATTTGAAGTTCTAACAACTACTAGAATTAAATTGTAGTATATGTCTTATTGACGATGGGAAATGAATAATTGATTACATAAAATTTTTACTGAATTGTGGTGTAATGAAAAAGAGAAGAGAATTATTTTTTTCTTCATCTGTTGGGGGATGCGAAAAAATATTGGTCCTAGATTTAAAAAAACATGGATGTTCGTTAATTTAACACTTGGAGATGATGAATATTAATATACATATAATTGGAAAATATATTCCTTAGAGGATACAAGAAGATATGGAGTAGAAAATCAAGAGGCTAATACTTATGTTAGATGGATTGTTTTTATGTATAATGTATATAATACAATTTTAGAAAGTAATAGTTTTTTAATATGCATTCAATCCATATAGTATGTCTGGTAGTTTTTAAAATTGTATAAAAAAATTCCATCAATGCGAGCTATTATACCTTACATTATATTTTTACAAGTACATGGTATTACTTTCCTGAAATATGGATAATGAATTCCCAATTTCAAATGTTTACAAATGGATGAAGAAAAAGAAAATGGTGACTAAGAACTCTGAATGAATAAAAATAGAAAATGTGAATAAGGGAAGGGAGGAGAATCCAACATGTGAATAATGTGGGAGGAAACACATTCAAATGAGCCTATTGAGTATGGGAGCATTCATAATCTATTGTGATAAAGGCTATATGTATTTTTATTTCATGGGAATTGATGACGAATCCAATGTTCAATGCATCAACTATTTGGATATAGATAACTATAGAAATGTATGGTTCCCCTTATGATGTAGTCGATGGTACAAATATAATATACCCAAATTTGTATAATATTTTATTTGGTTATATATATTCAGTATATTGTATATATTCCCAATTTTTCAAGAATATTAGATTTTTCATTGGATATTTATTAATTGAGTTATAAGCTAAGACCACTAGTGTACATATCAACACAATAAGGATATATCTGGTAGTTTCCATTATTACCCACAAACATTACAAATTTTATTTTTCTATTATTTTATATATTGTTTTTAGAGACATAAACTCATAATCAATTGATATTAAATCATTTTTTATGATTAATAAGAACATTAAAAGAGTAGATGCCCAAGGACCATAATAGTTTACCATCATTGAAAAAATGGAAACATAATTCCCTATCCTTGTGAATTATCATCAATATATCTCTAAAATATCATCCCATTTTGTTCCATTAAATAAAAAATATCACCAAACCCTAGGGAACATAAACATAAAAAAGGGGTGAGCTTATATGATCAGTATTGGTAAAAATAAAAGAGATATGTAACCCAGTTATTAGAATATCCGTTTGAGAACAAGATAAAAACATGGAAGATCATACCCAATATATCAATGAAAATAAACATGAATCATATCAAAAATACTATAATTTCATAATGCATCTTTCAAAATATAATCAATTTTATAATCCATGAAATTATATTATAATAATAATACTTGGGATTGTGGCACACAAATAAACATATAAAATTATTTTCATAGTTGTTAAGTCATACTACTAATACCATCATAGTAGAATGGTTTCACTCCCCAAACCATCATTGTAGTCACATCTCAATCCAAAAGTCATCTTAGTAGAAATAGTTATTTAATGCACCATGATCACTCCCCATTCTATCCATGAATTACTGATCCAAGTTCCCATCTCAATATGTCCCTATATTTATTAACTGAGTTCCCCAACATGTTCCATCCATATAATATTTAACCAAGTCAACATCTTTCTCAAGCCATTTATTACTAATCCACATTCACACTTCATTTAAGACAGGTCATACTAAACTGAGTTCACTACTTATTCTATCATTGTCTTACTGAAATGAGGTACCTCTACTTTCCAAACCTATCTGATTGAGCCTATATTACTCTTCAATCCATCCAAGACTATAAATGGAGATATAAATCATTATCCAAAATATTTGGGGGAGAAAAAAGTCCCAAAATTCATGTAATGAAATAATATATACCTCTTCCGCATGATATTTGTATTTTCATCATATCATGAAACATAAAAATAGAGGGGATTTATAAACATTAGATAATAACATATTGAATAAAATCAGTAAAATAAACATTTTATCATATCATAACCTATAGAAAATAGATAGGTATCATAATAATTTCATCAAATCAGAACTCATGAAATGATTTGGATATCATAATGATTATATGATAATATGTCATGTGGATGAGTAAATGGTTTCATAAAAAACTCACCATCTTAAACATTAACCACCCAACTAATGGGTACGAATTGTGTCCTCGTATCATTCCATTAAAAAACATAACTATTTAAATATACATCATCATATATGTATAATAATATTGAAATGTCCATTTAAAACATTTTTTGAGGAAAATACCATTTCTACATTAAAAATGATTCTATTTAAAACATAAAATATTTTGATGACAATTTTCATTGAAAATATACTTTAAAAAGTATAACAAAATATTTTAATATCATTATTAACAATTTTTAATCATAAAATGATTTTTATATTTTTCATTGTTCAAAATTACTATAAAAATCATGGGATTCATCATTAAAAAACATGATATTTAAAAAAACAATTATTCCTAACCGATGATATATGATGTTGTATTTTATTAAAAAGAATTCTTATATATCATAAGTACAAAATTATGAAAAATTATACAATTGTTAAGGATATCAATTGAAACAATATTATATGAAAATTAATGAGTCTTCAAGAGATATGGGTAAAATGATTTCATCAATAGGATCATAATAACAAAAAATCATGTTAAATAATGTGGTTTTAGCAATAAACTCCTTACACAATGGAATCCCCGAATCATAATCTTCTTGATTTTATAATATTTCATGAAGATCAAAATAGCTTTAATATATGTAGATTCATTATGTAACATTTCAAATGTAATTATATACCCCTTGTAAATTAATATGTGTGGATAACAAATCATATTTCTTAATGAAGGAAAAATGAGACAATATTACATTACCGATTTGGTAAAATTTTAATAGTAAAACCACCTACAATAGAGAAAATAAAATTTATATGTAAATACCATTAAATTTAATAATAAAAATCATATAACCAGTTATGATGATGTATATAAATATTAATAAATGATTTAGTAGTGAATATAGATTAAGTATCATAGAAATAATAGTGACACTAAAAATCCCCTAACTACTTGAGTATCATATGAATCATGAGGTATATGAATTAATGGAATCAATCAAAATGATAAATAAAATAATATAAATTAAATTCTTGATTTTTCTTTCTAAAATATAGTATATACACCACACAAAATAAATGAGAGTTGAATATGGAATATATGTCACACATATAAAAAGTGAGAATAAATTCTCTTAACTTAACTCATAACATTCATTGTACACATTTGACACATGTGTATAATAACTATATGTTTAGTATGATTCCATAAAAGATCCATATTATTATTTTTCGTAAAATATATTGTTTTACGATTTTTTTATTACTGATTTATTAATAATATTATGTTAATGTTATGTTATGGGTAATAACTACTTTTATTCTTCCCATAAGATTTGATTTGTCATATTTTTTGTCCTCTTACTTATATCATAATCTCATAAAATGAGAAATGCTAACCAAGTTTTAAATATAAAACATATTTATTATATATTTATTTTATATATTCAATACATGATCAAATTATGAAATTTAATAAACCATTCATAAAGACCATAGATTGTATGTATAGATGAAAATTGTTTCGGTTTTCTTTTCATATTGAAGAAAAGAATGTAAATAAAATATATGTGAATATATATATCATCATTAATGCAAAATTATTCTTTCATATAATTTAAATAATCTCATTCTAAATATATTCCATGTAAACTGCTATTGAATCGCATCACATTGACAATGTGGTAGTCCACACATACAAAAATGATGTTACCATATTTAATTATAATATAAATCATGAACATATATGTTATATAAAAATTAAAAAATCATTAATCCATTATAATTATAATTTATATTATATCAAAATATTATTTTTATTATAATCCCCAACAATGATATGTAGTAATGGAAACATGTATGACATCATTTCGTGAGGCGGTATTTCGATGTAATCCTGATCGGTAAGATCATTAAACTTTTGATGGAATTATGCGTAGGTATTGGTAAAAATATTATTATAAAAACATATATTTATATTTAGAAAATTATTTTATTATATAATCATGATATAATAATAACTGATTCTTTCAATCTGAAATAGAAATGAATTTGATGTTGAAGAATGTTACATCTTTTTGTATTTCTGTTCTAGGATTGGGGATGTGGGAATTCTTGGTTTTATTTCATCACAAATTGAGGCATATAGGATTATATGATAGATTTTATGTGCTTATATTGGATTCTTTTAATTATCAAAAGGACATTATATTTTTGAAATAGTGAGGGTGGTGAGTTCCCTTTTATAATGGATGAGGAGAGGAATTATTGTAAATATAAAAAGTCAAACACTATTGAGAGGTTTCTCTTAAATAATGAACCTCCAATAATTATTATTAATTTATGAAATAGATTACATGGCCAAAATATTTAATGCCAATGGATTTTTATCATTTTTTTATATGGCCTTTAAAATTAGTGTTTAACCCCCAAGTAATCATCTATTTACCATAATTGTTGTAATTAATTTTTAATATATACACTAATCATTTTGTTAAAAAATTATTTGACATTATTATAAATTGTCAATTATTATAATTCCAAATATTTAATCCATTGTTCCCAATTCTATAAATATATGTGAATGAAATTAATTTGAAAATAATAATGTTAATGGGATGAAACATAAGGTTTTTAAAATTTAAATATTCAAAAGTGTGAAATGATTTTATATCAATTATCTATTTGGAATTTCATCTAATAACCTAAATTAGATTAAATTAAATAAAAATTAATTATAATACTTTTAATAAAAATTAAAATATTATTTTACAATTTAGATAAATTAGATGAAAAATGTATTCGAATAAAATTCATTATTTATCATTATTTTTAAAAAAATTGAATCTCCTCAAAAAAATTATGAAAAATTTAACCAATGAAAATATTGATTTTCTAATTTCAAAAATATTGTTTATTTTTTAAAATAATTATTTTAAAAGTCTCATAAATTATATTTACAAATGGTTTGAAATTAAAAGGTGATAACATTACATTTTAGAAAATATTCTCAAATTTATTCATAAAATATGATTAATTATTATCGTATATCTATAAAATATAATGTATGAGTATAAAAACATTGATTTATTAATTTGATTATGAATATTATTTACAAAATCCACCCATTGTGATTTGATTAAAATATAGATATAAAATTAAGCATTTTCATAGAAAATTTGTTTTCTATAATAATTAATTTTTTTAACTTTCAAATAGATTATACCATCATTTATTTCTAATTAATAAAAAAGGATTCATTTTAAATATTTTTTTATATAAAATCTTCAAAAATAAGTTAATCATGTGTGTATCTTCCATTATAATGGCTAGTTGGTAACTATAATAATATTTCAGTAACAATAATTTTATTATATTGTAGTTCGGTAAAACTCGATCATGCACACTATGAAAGTTATTGAAGGAACTCAGCATTGTGTTTAACATAATACCAAAATAATATTTCATATATATAAATTTATTCTAAATTTTATTTTTAGTAGAAGATTAAATTGGTGTTGTATATAATGGAATCAAAATATATTGATTTCGTATAACAAAACCTATATTCAATGCTGTTCAAAATGAATAGTACAAAAATCATTACATTAATTTGAAAAAGTTAAATTTCCTCAAATCTCAAGTGTTACATTCTAAACCCCATAAAATGGATCTCTCACTCGAAATTTTCATGGTTTACCAAGTGTATTGTAATTTAATGTTCCTTTCATTGAAACCCACATCATAAAAATGAATTCAAATACATCTTTCTAAAATATTATATCAGTTCCAAAACAGTTACCGAATACAAATCCTAACTATGGTTCCATTATGGATACCATGGGTTGGGGGTAACGATTGCACACATTGTAAAATCATATAGAATTATAGATAATGATGAAGATCACTTTTCACAAGTATGAGAATAATCAATGGTATGTAAAGATCCTGAAAACCATAAATCTGTGCGACTTATAAGGTCAATTTTCCCCAAAAAATGAATTTATTAGAAAAAAACTTAATATGTAACACCCCATGATTTCATAGTACATTAACACATTAAAATAATTCAATAGCTTACGGTACAAGCAACACCGAGTTCGATCTCACCACGACATACCAAACCTTACATTCAAAAGGTATTTATGAATAGTATTAACAAAATTTTGAATTTTATATACACCATATAATTGAAGAATAAATATTATGTGTTTCTTAAACATCATATAAGTACAAAATCATTTTTTCATATAAAAGAAGTATTTTTCAAAAAAATGCAATTTTAACACCATTTAATGGAAAACATTTTTAAAACCAATATTTGACACCTTTATAAATTCAATTTAATGAAATTAAATTCTTCTTTATAATACGGACATAAAAATTGGTTTGGATAAGTTTTTGGTACATTTATGATAACATTCATATTTTTATGAGAAGTGAAAAATACGAAATTTTAATTATAAATAAAATTATTAGAAATAATTTATAGTGTTAAATTATGCATTTGAGTGTTTTTAAATTATAATTGATTATATTTTTATCTTTTAATATATTTTAGGTAATTGGATCTAATATCAAATTTAAATTGAACAAAATCACAAGACAATCTTTTGATGGTTTTTACTTCTTAAAAAAATGTTTTTTGTTTATGCCAATGAGAATTAATTTCAAATTAATGAATGCAACTCATTTGTTTTTGATTTGTTAAAATAAACATCCTTTTTGGATTCAGAATAACGAAATTAGCTTATGGTGAATATTTTTAATTTTTCTGAAAACATTCATTTTTTGATGAATAGTGAAAACTCTATGTTATTGTTTCAATCCGACATTATTTTAAATATTTTTTATTTAAATTTTTTTAATGTCAAAATGGATACATAATACCTATATTAGTTCATTATAATTAATTAGAGTCATTTTATAATTATATTAGATGTATAAAATTTTATTGAATATTTTAACATCTTTTAACCACCTTATAGGGAATTTCGTAAATTTCCATAAAAGTAAATTTTACATCTTCTATGAATTTAATTTAAAAATTCTGAAGAGACACAGTTGACATCAGTAAGTAAAATGTGATTTAAGAGGATGAAAATAATTTTTTTATGAATAGTATCATTTGAATTTTTTTTACACGATTATATGTAAATAGGGTTATTAATGGTAAAAATAATTTTATAATTAGCCTAACACATTTTCTAATTCTATTTGATATGTTTATATCGACCAAAATCCACCATAAGAAAAAAAAATATGATCCTTTTGATCCACTTGGATTTGATAGGGACATTTATTATTATTTTATTTAATTAAGATTAACAAGTTTAAAATTCAATGTTTAATAACAAAAACATTTTTAATATATGGTTATACATAAGATAATTTCAACTATAAATATTCATTATAATGATAAAAATATTTTATAAATTATGGTTTTTTATAAATTTTAGGCATTAAATAATTAAAATTATTTATAAAAAAAAGATGGTGTTGTAATAACTTTATTATTGAATGATTAAAATAATTGATATTATCAATATTAATATAATTGTAAATTATGAATTTTGATCTATTCCACGAATTTATTATGTTAATATGACATGTTAGGGTTGATTAAAAAAATTCCAAGTGATCATGTTTTTATAAATTTCACAAAAACCAAATACAAAATAGTGTCAAAATTGACTTCAATGAGTTTTTAAAACAAGTATTATAGTATTAATTGATATAGTATCCATAAAAATATAAGGATAATCCAAATGTCTAAGATAGGGTTATATATATGAATAATGGACCACTTGGGGTTCTCTTGTCTTTTTATTGTATTTGCATTAACCTTTTATTATAATAATACTAGGATACAAGGTAAAAGTCAAAATACATAACTTAGAGTTAAATCATTAAAATAAGGTTAATATAGTGACCTAAACCTCTCTAAAACCTATTTTTTGAGATTATTTCGACCAATCCCTACCCTATACGGTAAATAAATCTTTTTTGGGCCATTATAAATCTAATATGATTTTATAATAAGATTATACTTCAGGATTTACCTAAAGTGACCCACACCTCTCTTATTAAAGGCTACATCCCTCTCTTAATTTCCCACCTCCAAATAAATTTTTATTGGCCAAAACCTACTCAAATCTTTTCCCAAATAACCCCACTTCTACCTAGAGGCCATACGTTGATCAAAATTTAAACTAAGAATCCCTTTTGATTAAATCAAAAGGTAGAACTTAAAGAAGAGTGAATTACCTCATCACCTCTTTCATAGTTCTTTTCTACTTCTACTTCCACATTCATTGTTCTTTCCATTCTAAAATAATAACTCTAGTACCATCTACATTATACGATGTTATTATAAATATTTTACAACCGTGTTCATTATGCTATCCATCTGATGACGGACAATGTCACTATAATTGCATACGTAATGCTAACCGTCTCCATGTCATGGTGTAATTTGTTATTCAACACATAATTATTTGGATTGGTATGATAATAAGTTTAATTGATTTAAATAATAAATATAATATTTTAATGATTATTTATATATAATATATCATCCAATAAAATATGATTTTAACATCAATAGGTTGATATCATCACTCATGTGAGCATACAACTTATCATCTCCACGACGTGATGAGATTCACGTTCAACATTCAGCGATGATTATTAATATATATATTATTTATAAGTATGTAATATATGAAATAATAATGATACTGGAAAATATATATATACATATATAAACCTCATTCTCTTACATCCATTCAATACTATATGAGAACAGAAATGGACATTATGCGTATGTACGACCTACCATCTCCATAAACTGTATTTTTCATTACATATATAAATATATTATACAGACATATATTATTAATATATAATATACATAAATAATTTTTTTTAAATTCTATAAACAATTAAATCGTGATATAAGTTATACGATCAAGAATAACATGTTAAAACATGAATGATAAATGAAGCGATTATTACCCAAAATATTGTTTTAAAATTGAATTTATTATTAAATACGTAGTATAAGGCCATAAATGAATTAGGCATGATATCATAAATATGGATGTGGTTAATGTATAATTTAACAAAATATTATGGTCGTTATATATGAGGTAAAATGTATCCTAGACCAAAGGAATGTACAATGTAATGGTTAATTCCTCAATGTAATTATTATCTGAGATTATTTCTGTGAAAGAATTTAGTAGGAAATTTTTATCATCCATGTACATGATTCATAAAAAAAATTCAAAATGAATTTTAAATGTTTTTTTTGGAATGGACACATTATCCATATCAACATTTTAAATTTTTTAATGATTGAATTTTCTAAATAATTTTAATTCATGTTAATGTTTTGAAAATGATTTTATGGATTTATTTATATGGGCACCGATGTTTTAACATGTTAGTTATATTCAAAAGATTAAGATTGTTATGTGATACATTTATTAAAAAAATTATCTTTTAAATGGATCCATGTATAAATCCGTGACTTTTAAATGATTTTACAAAAAGGGATATTTCCCTCAAAGAGTTTTACTGATCATTTTAAACTATGTTCGGATCCTTTACTAGATATTATTCATGCTTGTGGTTTCTTTATTATAATAAAATCGTCTAAATATTATCGAATGAGTTATGATATTTTTGTCTGTGGATGTGATATTTTTATACCATTCATGGTATATGGTTATGTTATTGAAATTTTGTATGTTAGCTTTAATACAAATGATTATTTTACGTTTCAACATTTATGTATGTGGAATGCATTGGACATTGTAAGTGACTGGTGGAGCCCGATGTAGTTCCTCTTAGCATCGGAAGGTCACATGAGAGAAACTAGTGTCTTGGCACAAGGCCTTGAAAAAAATGTTTTTTTAAGTCCTGAAACGATTCCTTGACTGTGTGGTTATAATGTCCAGAATGATGCATTCCCTCTTTATGAAATAAGTTTTTACAATTATTATTCAACTTGTAGAATATCAATGTGAATGTTTTTATATTCATGTATGATTTCATTTTTCTATATTATGATCACATTTATGGTCAAAATGCCATTATTTTTATTAAACATATTTATTTAAATGATTATGGATTCTGCTTAATTATTTACTCTTACAAAGCATCTGATGTCACCCATTCATCATGTTTTATTTTCCCAAGATTCTAAGAAATATATTGTGACTGATATGCATGGTTAGTATAGGGTATTAATTTCATTCTCAGTGTATTATTTATATATTTTTTATGTTAGAAATTGTAATTTAATGTTTATTAATGTAATCAATTTTCTTAGACTACTAATCCAATTGGTCCTTCGGCACTAAATTCCTTGTAATCATTCCAATGTATTAAAATAATGCACTGGGTATGGGATTTTGGGGTCTTGGAATTATAATTTCTATCAGACAAAGTATAGTATAAAACATGAAAACTAGATAGATGAACTCTCATTAGAGAACATTTCCATAAGAATGAAATTGATGATTAGTATATAAGGACTTCATAAATTTTTGGTAATGTTGAGATTTTGGTAATTTTCCAACAAATACATCCCTGTCTGGATACGACAAGGTAGAGGTGGCTCTGGAACAGATATACCTAGGATTGAAAACACCAACAAAGAATTTCAGGCTTGATCTTTGGTAACCTGATACAGGACAACGGGCCATGCTACAGTCTTGGTTATGACACTCTAGGAGGATATTCTTAGGATAATTCAAATTTTCATTACAACCCATTATAAAATATTTTTTATTAAATACATTCTCAATGAAAATATTTTTATGATTATGTATTATATTAATAAACATTTCAATTTATGTTAGATATTATATAGCTATATAATTATGCATTGTGATTAATAAACTAACCTAGTGTATACCATTGTTTAGAAATGGATCCCAGTTGAAGGAGTGAGAACTTTAGTAATACACTTTATCCATAGAGTAATAAAAATCATATCATTCATTGTATTAAGTCAACATCTGGATGGGAAATAGTCTCCCACGTATCCAAATCAAATTAATATACTCTTTCATGTGTTAATAATATTTGTAATGAATTATTTGAGACTTATGGCTTAAAATGGAAGACAGAAAGTAAGAGGATGGCACAGAGAAAGCTTGATAAAGGGAACAAGGGAAATAAGTATTTTCCCACATGTAATAACTATAGAATGAATAGCCTTGGTAAATTATTGAAGGGAGTGGGAGTATGTTATAACTTTTGGAGAAATATGACACCATGTTCGTGATGGGTAGGGTAATAAAAGGGATTCAAATGTAAAATGCTTCATCTGCAAGGAGTTGGGACAATATGTGAATCAATTACAAAATCATCCGAGTATTCCCCAATGATGCGATTGGATAATAATCAAGTTATGATACTACCATAGATGAAGACAAATGACTAGTGTTCTTATGTTGTTAACAACGAATAATATAATTTTGGTGTTGTATCACCAATGTACTAGTTATATGAATTATGTAAATAAAGAATGAAAGTACTCCAATAAAATTTTATTGAGGATTTGAGATTATATGGTTATAATAAAAGTGACTCAATATCATGTTACAATTTTTTGTAAAATAAATAGATGAAGGATTGATAAACATTAATATGACTCTGATACTAAGGTGGAGATTTTGGAATAAGAATTTAATGATTTGGATAAATTATATTCGATATTTTTTACTACACTGAAACTAATTAATTGTTTGTTTATTTCATCATTGTGGGAGTTTGAAACATTTTTTGATATAAAGAGTATATAAAATATTCTATAAAAAATGAGGGATAATGAGTTTAATCAATAAGGTTTTATGATAATTTATTTTTTAACGTGTTTTAAAAGAATACATGATGAAGTTATGCATATGTTATTACGTGGAAAAAAGATCATCATTATTTTTACCTTCCATATAAATTTTGGACTATTAGTTTGGACAAGAGTATTTTGGATATGTATAAAGGTTGTAATGGATTATGTTTGACATTGGATAATATTTTTATAGTTAAATAATTTCATAAGATTGTTTTTGGATTATTATAAAAAGGACAAACTGAAGTTCGAGCGACAACCCGTCCCATCCGCCAAGGCTACAATACTTGAACCTGCAACCTAAGGGTGACAAAGGTGCATCACCTACCACTAGCCTACATGATGTCCGAGATTGTATAATTTAGTGTTTTAGAGGGTCTGATAGATGAAATATTAATTCTTTTTTTAGAACCCTATATGATTTGTATAAATATAATATTTTTGAGTTCTATTATCATTTGAAGTGAAAGATGATTTCATGGTAGAAATTAGTTAATGGATGGAACTCCACTTGTCAAATATATTATTTTTCTCTTATTCTATAAAGATATTAACTTTTAAACATTTACTAAGGGATCTTAAAAACAAAAATCTGTTATCCTAATAACTTATGTTTTGTTGAACCAATGATATTTTAAATCATCTTTGATTGATGGCTTTGAGGCACTAAATTTTAAACATGTTTTTGATTGATGACCTCAATCAATCCTTATAAATATTTAAATTTTTCCTTCAATTATGTGACTATAATATCCTCCAATTTTCTCATATTCGTAAATCTAATTTGGTTGTAACTTTTTTGAATCTATTTCCCACTTATTAAGACTAAATTTTATTAACCCAATTCAGATGTGGGTTTTCTAGAATGCTATTTTCAATTTTAATGCTTTTATTTATGAAAAAAAAAATCAAATTGAGAGGACACAATTTATTGAAGGATGAGAGAATGTAACACTACAAGATTTCATATTACGTTATTTCTTTCATGTAATTCAATTGCTTAAGCAACACACAACACTAACTTTGAGCACACCACGATTTACCAAACTAGTCATTCAAAAACCGGTTATGAATAGTGCTTACTGAATTTTTTATTTTATATACTCCATATACATTTAGAATCCATATTATGTTTTTCGTAGACATAATTTATGGACCAATTCATTTTTTCAGTTAAATAATGAATTTAAAAAGAAAATGAAATTTTAGAGCCATTTAATAGCAAATCGTTTTTAAAAAATATATATATTAAACATCTATATATTCAATATAATGATATTAAATTTTTATTTAGATACACGATATAATAATATAGTTTGTAAAAAAATATGGTGTTTTTCTGATAACATTCATATTTTGATAAATAATGAAAAATAATAAATTTTAATTGAAAGCATTTTTTTAATCAACATAATTTATATTTAATAATTATGAATTTCAGTGGTTTTAAATTATAATTATATTATATTTTTATCCTTTAATATAATATACTTAATTCTATATAATTTCACATTTAAGTTGTACATAAAGACATGTCAATCCTTTGATGGTTTTTACTTCTTAAAAACCTGCATTCTGGTTTTTACAATGGAAATTAATATTAAATTAATTAATGAAACTCATATTTTTTAAATTGGGTATAATAGCCCTCATTTTTGTATTATTAATATCAATATAATGTTATGGTGAATTTTAGGTATTTTTCTAAAAACAATCAATTTTTTATTAATAGTGAAAAACATTGTGTTATTGTATAAAACCGACTTTTATTAAAAACTTTATTATTATAATTTATATTTTTTAGACTAAAATAGATACATTAAACATATAATAGTTCAATTTAATTCATTTGAGTCATTTTATAATAAGATTAAATCAATAATATTTTATTTATCATTTTAACGTCTTGTACCCACCTTCTGGTACATATACTTATTTTCTTAAATCATCATTTTACCACTTCGGTGAATTTCATTTCAAAAATATGTGAGACATTGTTCAAATATGTATGTAATTTGTTGTTCAGTAGAATGAAATTAATTTTTTTTGAATATTAACTTTTGAATTTTATTTACCACTATTTAAATAAATAGGGTACTTAAATGTGAAAATGATATTATAAATACCCTAAAACATGTCCTAATTAAATTGGATAAGTGTATTTCCCTGAAAATAAACTTTATAATAAAATATGAATCTTTTGGTTCACATGGATTAGATTAGGACATTAATTATTATTTTATTTAATAAAGAGTTAAAAGTGTTAAATTCAATGATTAATAATTAAACCATTTTTAATATATTGTTATTCATAAGATAAATTAAACAAAAAATATTAATTAGAAATATAAAAAAAAATCCTACATCATGGTATTTTATTTATAATTTCTAAAAATTATATAATTAAATTTATTTTTTACACAATGATGATGCAGTAATTACCTTATTATCGAATGATTGAAATAATTGATATTATAAATCTTAATATAATTATAAATTGAGACTTTTGAATTATTCCACAAATTTTATAGGTTAATATGACATGTTATTGGTGATTAATTTTTTTTTTAAATTATAATGTTTCTATGACTTTCAAAAAAACAAATACTAAATAGTGTCAAAAATGTCGTAAATGAGTTTTTAAAACAATTACTATATTATTAATTGATATAATATTCCTAAAAATATATGGTTAGGCCAAAGGACATAGGTAAAGTTTGATATATAAAAAATTAACCACTTTAGTTTTACATGGATTTATATAGTAATTTTATTAGCCATTTATTAAAATAAAAAAAGAATACATTGTAAAAATTAAACTATTTAACGAAGAGTTAAATATAAATGATAAGGTTAATATGTGTACATTAACCTATCTAAAACCTATTGGATGAGATATTATCAACCCATACCAACCTTAGCCTAGAAATTAATATTTTGGAGCCATTATAAACTGAATATGACTATATAATAAAACAATATTTCAAGCTTTTCATAAAGTGACCCTAACCTTTTTTATAATAGGGTAGATCCACATCACTTAATTTCACACATCCAAATCCATTTTCCCTTCCAAACCTAGCTCAAATGTCCTCCCAACTACCCACAATTAATACTAGTGTCCTTAATTTGGTCAGAATCGAACCTAAATATCCCTTTTGATCAAATCAAAAGAAGAACCCAAAGAAGAAGATAATATTTCATCCCCTATTTCGAAGTTCTTTTCTTATTCCAGTTCTTCATTCATGGTTGTTTCCATACTAAAGTTATAACAACAGTACGTTTAACATTATATTATTTTGTTATAAATATGGTAATACCATATTCATTATTCTATCCATCTTATGAATGACCAAGTCAACATACCTGCGTATGTACGACTTATTGTCTCCACATAATATTATAGTTTGTTATTCAACACTTAATTATTAGGATGTGTATAATAATGAGTATAATTCATATAAATAATAAATATTAGATTTTAATGATTATTTATATATAATATTCAATCCAATTAAATAGTATTTCACCATCAAAAGACTGATGTCATCGCTCAAGCGTACGTACGGCTTACTTTCTCCACGACGCGATATGATTCACGTTCACCATTCAGTGATGATTATATATATATATTATTAATAAATATGGAATATATGAAATAATATTGCTACTATAATGGTGTATATATATATATTTACATATATCTGATTAACTAATTTCCGTTCAATATAATATGAAAACAGAAACGATGAATATGTGTACGTACAACCTACCATCTCCATAAATGGTGTTTTCTGTTTCAAATATAAATCTATTATACATACTTATATTCTTAATATATATGATACATGAATAAATTTTTATATTCTATAAGGAATTAAATCATGATAAAAGTTATAAGATCAAGAAGAAAAATTTAAAACCTGTGTGATAAAGATAGCGATTATTTCCCAAAATGTTATTTTAACCTAGAAATTATTATTAAATAGGTAGTATACTGCCATAAATGAATCACGTATGATGTCATAAATATGAATATTGTTCTTTTATGATTTCATAACATATTTTGGTCATTATAAAAGAGGTTTAATGTTCCCTGAACCAATAGAATATACACAGTAAGTTCTAATTCCTCAATCTCATTATGATCTGAGATTGTTTTTATGTAAGTATTTACTGGGACATTTTTATCATCCAGGTAAATTTTTCATAAAATATTTTTCAAAATGAATTTTTACCGGTTTTTTGGAAGGTACTAATTATGATTATCAACAATTAAATGTTTTAATGATTTATTTTTCTAAATTGTTTTAATTAATGTCCATGTTTTAAAAATACTTCTAAGGATTGTTTTATATGGACAATATTGTTTTAAAATGTTAATTCTTTTTAAAAGTTTCAAAGTGGTATGGGACAATTTGATTCAAAAATATCTTTTAAATGACTTAAATTATTAATCCATGAATATAAAATTATTTAACAAAAATCAATATTTCTCTCAAATAGTTTTACAGATCATTTCCAACTATGTCAACATCCTTTAATGGATAATATTCTTGATTGTGGTTGATTTATTATAATAAAATCTTCCATATTTTATCTAATGAGTTATGATATGATTGATAGTGGATGTGCTATTGTTATACCATTCTTGGATTGTTGTCAATGTATTGAAAAGTTTTATGCTAGTTTTAATAATATTGTTAATGATATGTTTCAACATTATTATATGATGAATGCATTGGACTTAGTAAGTGATGAGTAGAGTCCTCTATATCTTCTTGATGCATTGGTAGGTTTCAGGAGACAAACTACTATCTTGTAAAAAGACCTTTAAAAAATTTATTAGTATTCTTGTGACAACAACTTGACTATGTGGTTATGATGCCAAGCATTATGCATTCCCTAGTTATGAAATTAGTTTTTACATGTGATTATTCGACTAGTATAATATCTATGTACCTGATTATATGGTAATTTATGATTTATTTTTTCCATATCATGTTCTTGTTTATGTTTAAATGGATATTGTTTTTATTAAACATCTTTCTTTAAATTCTTATAGCTTCCACTAAATTATTTACCCGTATTGAGCATATGAGCTCAAACCTTTTTATGTTTTATTTTACCAAGATTCCAAGAGGAGTATTGTGATTTATATAAATGGTTATTCTAGGAAAATAATGGAATTATCTATGTTTTATTTATGTTGTGTTTTATGTTAGAAATTGTAATGTTAAGTTCATGTATGTAATTTATTTTCCAATACTGCTAAACGGATCGGTCCTTTGGGACATGATATATTAAAATCATGCCAATGTAATAAAATAATGCACCGACATCAGGAATCTTGGGTTGAGGAGTTACAGGATATCTCATTCCTCAATAAGATGAATTAATTTACAATCTAAAAAACATATGTAAATATTCTTAGTATATTTTATTTCTTTTTACAAACCCAATCTCACGCTATGGTTGTGCCATGGTCGATTTACATTTCATATCATAGTCCAATAAATAAGGTGGATATATTCTTCCCAGAATTACTAAAATATCACGAGGGATAATAAAAAGTCATCCCATATTAATTAAATTATAATCATCACAATTTGGTTACAATGGGTTATTTAATTTCAATAAATCCTCTTATGGATTGATAATACTTTAATCTGTACACCATTATCTGAATTAGACCCTAAACCATTAAAATAATGGATAATATTATAACCTTTCTGAAAGATGAAAATCCAAAAAATAGAGAAAAATTCAATATGTTTATCAAAAACATATTTTCATTCACCCTCTATATATCATAATGTATCTTTTATTTTATCAAAACCATACATGTGAATACCATCATCATGTATTCTATTGAAACATTATATAACAGAAATTTCTTTATATCCTAATTGATATTGTGTAGGTTTCTTAATTACATTGTTTATTACATATACTCATTAAATAAAAAAAATAAACTCCATCAATGATACCATAATCCACATTTTCAACAAATCATCAATTACTTACAAGTATATCACTACCTTCCAATTTACATATTCATATCTAACATATATTTTTCAAAAAATCATTACCTCAACATCAAGAACACATCATTGGTCACTTTACCTTAATCATAATATCCCATCTCCAATAATCACTTTTCTAAGTGATCAGTACCAATAAAAATATCATTTTTAATCATTAATAAAAAACATATATTAAAACTAATTATATATTTCTTCAATTGTATAACATAATAATTTAATTCCAAATCATATACAGATCAATCATCTAACATTATTCATAAACCATTACTCAATATTCATCGCATTATTCCTTAATACCACTTCCCTTGAATATGAAATTTCGAAGATGTCTTTAGAATCCTCAACATCCATATATTCATCATTTTTACATGTAATGTAAAAAAAATACTTTTATAACATTCCATAACTTTGACATGTATTTATTGTTTCCTTTATCTTTAGCATCATAACCAATACTTGTACCACCTTTCTAATTCTCTTCTTGAGATTTACACATAGGTAATAAATTTGAGTAGTACCCAAAAATCCCACATTATAAATATTCAATGTTAACCATGATTCTTCTATTTCCATCCATTGACTAAAATAAGAATTCATACGGTGGGAAACACATATAATATAATAATATCACATAATTCAGAAAAATTATTATATTATTCTTAAATCATAACAACCACATTTAAATATATGACACCATAGGATTATCTTTGGAGATTTCCCTATATATATCCTTAATAATATCTACAATGATGTCACTACTATTTTCGCAATTGAGTTTCCAATGGTTGAATTATGTTATCCTTTTATTCCCACTATAGTGACATAATATTAAAATAAATAGGCATTATCCCCTTATATGAATATTCACCATATTATAAAATTATATTTCAATAGACTGTAATTGTTTAGTCTCTTTGGTATCATGGAAGCATAATATTATATAATGGTGATATATCTTCAACATCTCACTTAATGATCTTCTTCTATATTAATCCAACATTAATTAATCCTTCATAACATATGAAAAAGAGGCATGTGAAATTGGTGAGCTTATATTGTCATGATGGGTAAAAATAATGGAGATATTTTAGCATGAAATAATAATTATAGTATTAGAATATAAGAATATAATGTAAAACATACCCTACATAACAATGAAAATAGACATGAATCATGTAATAAATGTTTTTATTTCATAATACTTGAATCATAAAGGAATAAATATCACAACCCAAGAAATATTAACATAATCACAAGCCATTGGATTATGGAATACACAAAATCGAATAAAATGGTCTCCATTATAGTGAAGGATTATTATAGATGGAAAATTGGTAGATTAGTTTAACTACCTATGCAATCATAGATTTCATGGTTCACTCCCAAATCCATATTAGTAGAAGACATCTATTACTTAACAATGTTCAGTCCACATTCCATCGTTGTATTATTGAACCTGTCACAGTTTCCACTCAATAACAACAATAGTAATCTGATTTCACTCCCCATTCCAAAAATATATTACTTAATTGAGTACAGTACTCATCAAATTCCACTATTAATGATCATATTATACACTTATTTTAATTCTTATCATACAAAACTGATTTCACTCATCATTATGGACTTATATGAGTGATCATTGTTCACACTAATTTCCATCCTAGTCATACTAAACTAAGATTACCCATTATTACATCCATATCAATCTTGAAAGATAATTAATGTAAAGAAAATAAAATTTTGGGTGATATAGGTATCCACCTTCATAGAATTAAATCAGATATACATGTCAATATATATATATATAATTCTACATCATGTAATGACATATAAACAAATATGGCATTTATAAATAGAAAATCATACCCATGAAATAAAATATCTATCATAGAAATTACATTTTCTCATAACCTATAGAAAATATATTATATTCATATTAATTTCATATAAAAATAAATCCTGAAAAATGTTGGTTTCCTAAGAATTTTATCTTTTCTACAACACAAGGATGAGAAACACGTTTCCAAACCCACCTTTCATATTTAACATAAACAATTCAATGAAATGGTAATAATGGTGTCTATGGATCATATCCTAAATATGGAAGAACCGTATAAATGGATTTCATCTAATATAGAGAATAATTTTTAATGTCTTGTGGAAACTATTTCTTGAGTAAAATATACATTTCTCTTCAAGAATCACTTACTAAAAAAATTAGAATCATATTTCATTGAAAATTTCTTTTATAATTATTAGTATATCATTGAAAATATTTTAATAAAATTTAAAAAATAATCGGTTTTTGAAATAATCTTCTGATAAAAATATATTTTGAATACATCATATTTGAACAAAATATATTACTTACTAAAGAATATTAATGTATATTTTTAAAATAATAATAATTTTTTAAAATAATTTTATGCACCAGTGTTATAAAATGGTACCATTAACTGAATATATCATGAATACATAGAGTAGAATATATTTATTATGTATATATAATATATGGATCATAATATTTAATAAATAAAAGAATATTCATAAGAAACCTAGTAAATTATGAGACTATAACAATAAAATCACACCACCATGGAAACATAGAATAATAATAGATATGATAAAATAACCTTAAATGAATCATAAATTATCATTAAAGGAATTATATTCATGACATGGCATGGAATATATAAGTATATACACCTCATTAAATGAATATATGTGTGTAACAAACCATGTAACTCTATGAAGGAAAAATTAGACGAAATTACATTAACTATTTGGTATCTATTGAATCATAAATCCTCATGAAATAAAGATCATAAAATTAATAAGTTAATAAAAAAATAATTTATTCAAAAAAACAAAATAATAAATTCATTTTAATTTTTTCTCCCCACTATAATTTAATCTACTGGAGAATGAGGAATAATACACAATGAAATATGAGTTAGACAAGAAATACCCTAAATACTTGAGGTACTTATGAATAATTAAATATATTAAATAATGTAACCAATTTAATATTTTAATATTATACAATAAATGGAATTCATGACCTAACCTTCCATGGGGAAGTCTGTATGAGATAGGAATGAAACATGTGGTAAATATTACACTTATCTTACATATGTTAAAAGTGATATAAAATTCCCTTACCTTGACTATTGACATTTATTATACACATTAAATCCTATTTTATATTATATTACACTATTTTATACATTTTCTACTAATCCATATTATATTATATAATAATAGATATTATTTTATTATGCAATTATAAATCCAGTTTATTAAAATTCTATGTTAATGTAATTTTAGGGTAATAACTCTATTGTTTTTTTCATGAATCGTGATTTGTTAAATTTTTTTATTCCTCATAATTATATTATAATTTCATTATCTCATAAATGAAAAATAAATATGACACAACATTTGTAGATATACATTTATAATAATATAAAAATTATTAAAAAAATGAAATGGAATACACCGTATGTATAGACGGTTGGTCGTACAAATTCAACATCATTGTTTCAATATTCATCTCATATTTAATGAATGAAATTAAGTGAAATATATATATATATATATATATTATTTTAATAGAATTATTATGTTAGATATATAGTATAAATATACTAAAAACAACATTCATATATTTAATGTAATGTTTGAATGAATCACATCACATTGAGTAGGAGGTAGTCGACACACCCACAAATGAAGTTATCATATTTAATCTATATTTAAATCATTCATGTATGTGTTATATTACTTTTTTGTAATCCTAAATACATCATAAATATCATATATATCTATAATTGTTTTTTTTCATCCTGATCCATTAATTTTCTAGTGTTTGGTGGAGGGACTGTTCAGAGGAGTCTCGGAGTGAATTTGGAGATGATTAGTTAATAAAGGATAAAAGAAGGGGGATTACACATCAGGTATCTTGGTTACATTATTTTTAACCATGTTTCATGAATTTTCATAGAGGTTTCATAGTGATTAATACATCGAGGATTGATAAATAATCAAAATTTATTAGTGAGGTATTTTTCGGTAGAAAGTGATCCCATTGTACTAAATGACGTGAAAGGGTTTCCTTTTGTGTAATACCCATATCTAGTTTCATTATAAAAAAACATCTGCTCATATTTACATCATTTATGCATTCTCTCTATATACATTAGTTTTAGAAAAACCCTAGGTTTATCATGGTGTTTATCAATCCCAATCCCCACTGTTTGATCTGTTGATCTCAGTGATTCCTCGTTGGGGATTTATATTGAAACTATATATGATTTCATTTGGTTTTCTAAGAATTAATTTCAGTTTGATATATTTTCATCCATATATTATCACCATTACATGGTGTTTTTACCCATATTCCTAATGGGGTTACCCTCAGGTTATTTTCATTGATAGTACCACAACATTGTCGGAAGGAAGCAGATCATGCAGAAGAGGTAATTAGAATTCAGTTAATGGATATGTTATCAGGATAGGAACATTAGATCCCATTAGAGGTAGGATTTTATTTATTTATCTCTTTTTGCAACAGGAGGGATAACTTTTAGTTATACATACCTATGAGTAATGGTTTTTACGATATAACATAAGATAATTATTTGTTTAATTGCGATATGGGAAAATGGGGTTGTTCGAATAATTTTACAACTTGATTTTTTTGATAATTTGATTTTTTGGGCCTTAGGATGTTCTTAAAATATTTTTCATTTGTGTATTTGATTACTCACTAACTATATTATTTAATGAATTTTTTATTCCATTGGATGAACACAAATATAAAAAAAAATGAATTAATCATGTATATTTGGATAATGAATGGATTCTCGGGGATCCTATAGTTTCATTGATAACCCCCCAAATTTAAAATTATAACTAAATAAGGTATTCCTTATTAAATATAGAATTTGTTGTTTTCCATGGCATGTGTGGTGATGTGATTCATGTGTTTGTATGATTCAGGATTTAAATGTAGTATGGTTGTGTGTGAGAATTTGTGTTGTTGGATAGCTTGTGTACTGAAATCGAATCTCATGTTGAGAGATTGAATGATTGTAAAATGACTGAGAGGTGTTTTGTACTATGGTGACAATCATGTTGTGCAATGATGTATTTCTGGTTATGGTTTATAATGAATTTTTTTTTGGAAGGATGACTTTTATGAATCACAATGATGGTTGGTATGGTTACTTCACCTAGAGTTTCTCTATGAATGAAATTTTCTATTTTTCTTTTTTTGTGAAGTTTTTGGAACATTCTTACATTGTGATAAAATAAATACATAATTTTTAATTAATATAGATCATAATTATATGTGTTATATTGGATAACAAAATGGTATTATTAAATTAAAATGATTGGAAATATAAATTTTGTACTTTATATTGTGTGATTTTGTTTATCTTGAGATAGCATCAAATGTGGACGTGTTTCTTTTACTGATAACACATATACTTGTAATGAGTGTTTGGTATCTTATCTTCATATACTTGTATATACCTTTTAATTTAAATATTCATCTTACTGTAGTTAATCACTATGTTGATAAGACTCCCATTTTCATAGGGGAGGGTTACTTTACCAAACATCATGTTTTTAGGATGGGTGGATGGCAAGCTGTTCTTCCATAATACCTCTTCTAGGATATGATAGAAGGTTTTTCTATAGGAAAGTTGTTTTTTGTTTGGATAAGGTTTGTGTGGTAGAGTTATTCTATCTCATGTGTAATTGAGATGATATTTAATGTGATTTTTGGTCCATTTCTCTATGAGATAGATGTGATATGGGTTTTCCCTTGGAGTTGGAGGCACAATATGTAATATGGAAGTGATCCCTAGGAATGCATATGTGGGATGCGATGTTGTATGTTTCGAAGAGGTGGGAGTGTTAGGTCAGAGAGTGATGGCAAGAGGGGGGGTGAATTGCCTTTTTAAAATAATTTAACAATTTAAAATCAAAGTAAAAAGTGCAGCGGAAATAAAAGAGGCAAGACACAAAACATGATAACGGAGTTTGTCTTAAACCAAAGCATACGTCTCCGCTCCCAACTCAACCATTGAGAGATTTATTACAGCTTGCTTTTTAATGGTTTTAGCAAGAAACCCACTAGACTTTAAGGTAGTCTAGAACCTATTACAGCTTGCTTTTAATGGTTGAGCAAGAACCCACTAGCCTTCTTACAGGTGAAGGCTAGCTCACCTACGACTCAAGCCTTTTAAAGGGAAGGCTTGACTAACCTCTTCACACATTGAAGGTGGTTTGAAAACCCAAACAAAGAGAGGATAAGAGAAAGAGGGGTTTGTAGGCACAAACCAAAATTGATGCTTAAAAGGATAAATAATGAAAAACCGTACTGTGGAGAAGTCTTGGGCACCAATCGATTGATTGGAGTTGATGAAGAGTTCTCCCAAGCTTCTTTGATGGTGCTCCTTGGATGTGGAAATGGGTTGGAGCAATTGATGTTCCTTGAAGGAATCTGCTGGTGGTTTTCCAAATGATGAAGAAAAGTGTCTGTTGGATTCCGTTGGCTTGGTTATTGTTCCACTTGAGTTCCGAGGCTTCCTAGTCCTTTATTTATAGAGGGGGAACCCTCAAATGACCGTTTTGGGTCTTCGGAGCCGTTGGAAAAGTCTTCGGAGCCGTTGGGAGCAGGATGGTCAGTGCCCAACGGCTAGTTTGACTGGCTCCACCGGGTGACCGGTACAGTTCCACCGGTTGGCCGGTGCTTTGGAAAATGGAGAGGCCTTCTGCCCAGGCACCACCGGCTGGCCGGTGAGGAGGCCACCAGTTGGCCGGTGAGGAGACAGTAGGTGTCCCTTCTGTCTGGGTTCCACCGGCTGGCCGGTGATGGGACACCGGTTGGCCGGTGGTCTGGACAGAGGGAATGACTTCTGTCAAGACTCCACCGGCTGGCCGGTGGTCATCCACCGGTTGGCCGGTGGACTGAAATCAGTCTACTTTTGCTTTCATCTTTCTTGGCCCAATTCCTTGGCAACCTGAAATCATGCCTATCATCCAAAAACACTTAAAACAAGATTAGATAAATAAGATAGTGATTGTGATCATGAAAATTAAACCACGAGGGGTACGAGAGGTACAACAATCTCCCCCTATTTTGATGACCACAATCACCAAAACAAGCAATGTAAAAGACTGAAATGAGAGGCATTCTTTAAAGGAAAAATTGAAAAGTAAAGCAAAGCATGAGAGAAATATTCCTCCCCCAATCAACCAAGAATTTCTCCCCCTTTGTGATTATCCAAACAGCACGGGGCATAAAACTTGATTGTGGGACAGGTTGAAAAACAAGATAGAGATTTTAAACCAATTGATTTTTTGAAATTTGAAATGAATGTTTTGAATTGAAAGTTTTGAATTGAATGTTTTGAATTGAATGTTTTGAATTGAAAGTTTTGAAAATAAAGAAAAAAGGCTTAAACAACCCTAACTCCCCCTAAATAAAAACAACAAATCACCAGGGAGAGGTTTTTGAAACCGAGACAAATTTTGGTCTGGTGAGACTCGCTAAAAGGGATTTTTCAATCCACACTTGTCTTGTGGCGGGTCTTCTCCTAGAAATTTCATCATTAATGGAAATGGTTTTAGGCCTTCCATACCGGGCATTTTTGCAATTGCACTCATAAATTAAGTACCCAGGTTTTTTACAATAGTTTCAAAATTTATATTGGGAGCTCCCCCTTACAAAAATAGTTGGAGCATGGGAAGAGGTAGCTTGCTTGGAATAGCCAAACCCTTGGGTGGTTCTAGATACGCATTGGGAACCAAGGAGCTTTGAGAGGTTATGTTCACCTTCGGTAAACTTAGCTAGGGATTCCCTTAAATCCTTGATTGTTGATTCCATAGAATCAACATCGGGAAGGTTTTGGACTTTGAGGGACAAGTCTTCCTTCTCTTTGAGAAGTTGTTCCTTTTCAGAAGAAAGTTTTTTGAAATAATTTTTTAAAGTAATAAATTTGGAAAAAATTTCATGAAAACCTTCCTCCAATTGATCTCTAGCATGATGGAGATCCTCATAAGATAAATGATTAAAAGAATTTGAAGAACTAGAGGATGAGGAGTCGGAAGAGGATACCTCATGAAATGCCATTAGGCATTTTTTACCGTTGTCACTTGAGAAGGAGGAGGAGGAGGATGTGGAGTTATCACTCCATGTGGCCTTGAATGCCTTCTTCTTTTCCTTTTTCTTGGACTTTTTCTTTTTGAGTGGACAATCGGGCTTGTAATGGCCTTTCTTGCCACACCCGTAACATGTTACCTCGGGCTCGGATTTTTCGTTGGGTTGAGCCTTGACGGATTTCTTCTTTTTTGTTCTTCTTCATGAATTTGTGCATTTTTCGGGCAAGATTCTCCATTTCTGAATTGCCGCTTGAAGAGGAAGACGATGAGGAGGAGGAGCTTTCTTCTTTTTGAACTTTGAAGGCGATGTTCTTTGGAACTTTGATCGGTTTGACTTCCTTTTCTGCTTGCCTCCTCATGGTGATCTCGTAGGTCATGAGGGATCTGATGAGCTCTTCGACCGGCATATTCTTGATGTCTTTTGCTTCTTGGATTGCCGTGACTTTCGGTGCCCATGTGCTTGGTAGGATCCAAAGGATATTCTTGACCATCGTTTCTGCAGACACATCATCACCAATGGACTTTCTCCCATTGCAAACATCAGTAAAACGTGTAAACATTTCAGTTATATTTTCAGATGGATGCATGGTAAAAGACTCAAAATCTTGACGGTACATATCCAATCGAGTGTCTTTGTCTTTGTTGGTCCCCTCAGGGGTAACCTCCAAAAGTTTCCATATTTCATGAGATGAAGTGCAAGTAGAAATACGATTAAATTCATTACGATCAAGGCCGCAATGAAGAGCGTTCATGGCTTTGCCATCAAGCTCAAAATTTTTAATATCGGCTTGAGTCCATTTGGATTCATCGGCAGAAGAAAAAGAATAACCATGGATGACAATTTTATAAATAGGATAACCTATGCTTCTATGAAAAGTGGTCATGCGGGTTTTCCAATAAGTATAGTCGGTTCCATCAAAGAATGGAGCACGACCCAAAGAATAGCCTTCAGGGGCGAAAGAAGTTGAAGCCATCACAAAGGATCTTGAATTTGAAACCGGTTAGGGTATTACTCAAATTTTTCCTCTGATACCAAGTGTTGGGTCGGAGAGTGATGGCAAGAGGGGGGTGAATTGCCTTTTTAAAATAATTTAACAATTTAAAATCAAAGTAAAAAGTGCAGTGGAAATAAAAGAGGCAAGACACAAAATTTGATAACGGAGTTCGGCTTAAACCAAAGCCTACGTCTCCGCTCCCAACTCAACCGTTGAGAGATTTACTACCGCTTTCTTTTTAATGGTTTTTGCAAGAAACCCACTAGACTTTAAGGTAGTCTAGAACCTATTACTGCTTGCTTTTAATGGTTGAGCAAGAACCCACTAGCCTTTTTACAGGTGAAGGCTAGCTCACCTATGACTCAAGCCTTTTAAAGGGAAGGCTTGACTAACCTCTTCAAACCTTGAAGGTGGTGTGAAAACCAAAACAAAGAGAGGATGAGAGAAAGAGGGGTTTGTAGGCACAAATCCAAATTGATGCTTAAAAAGATAAATAATGAAAAACTGTAATGTGGAGAAGTCTTGGGCGCCAATGGATTGATTGGAGTTGATGAAGAGCGCTCCCAAGCTTCTTTGATGGTGCTCCTTGGATGTGGAAATGGGTTGGAGCAATTGAGGTTCCTTGAAGGAATCCGCCGGAGGTTTTCCAAATGATGAAGAAAAGTGTTTGTTGGCTTCCGTTGGCTTGGTTATTGTTCCACTTGAGTTTCGGGGATTCCTAGTCCTTTATTTATAGAGGGGGAACCCTCAAATGACCGTTCGGGGTCTTCGGAGCCATTGGAAAAGTCTTCGGAGCCGTTGGGAGCAGGCTGGTCAAAGCCCAATGGCTAGTTTGACTGGCTCCACCGGCTGACCGGTACAGTTCCACCGGTTGGCTGCTGCTTTGGAAAAGGGAGAGGCCTTCTGCCCAGGCACCACCGACTGGCCGGTGAGGAGGCCACCGGTTGGCCGGTGAGGAGATAGTAGGTGTCCCTTCTGTCTGGGTTCCACCGGCTGGCCAGTGATGGGACACCGGTTGGCCGGTGGTCTGGACAAAGGGAATGCCTTCTGTCAAGACTCCACCGGCTGGCCGGTGGTCATCCACCGGTTGGCCGGTGGACTGAAATCAGTCCACTTTTGCTTTCAGCTTTCTTGGCCCAATTCCTTGGCAACCTGAAATCATGCCTATCATCCAAAAACACTTAAAACAAGATTAGATAAATAAGAGAGTGATTGTGATCATGAAAATTAAACCACGAGGGGTATGAGAGGTACAACAGGGAGCACTAATACATTTTCCATTAGGGTGTGAGAGTATCCAATCAGTGGTATAGTTATGTAGGGTACCCTATAATAAATGATCTTTATATTATTTTATATGACATGTGTTATACGGTGAGCATGCCATGGGGAGGTGGTGTTGGTTAGTCTACATGTCGAAGTGTATTTTTTAACTACTCTATTCTCATTAAATAATTTATATGCTTTTTTTACATTTTTATGATTGAAATTGGTTTTACAACAGAGTATGCATGTATTCACACACTATGTTTACAAACTGCTTTTCAAGTTTCTAGGAGGATTTCTTTAACCATGGTAAACCTTACTATAACGGATATTACAAACTCTTGTGTCACATCCTAGCTTTACTTTTGTATTTACATGTAGAAAATTTTATTTGTTTCCATAATAATTTTCACATGCATGTGAGATGTATTTTGGAATTATTTTATATTTGTCATGGATTTTTATTGTGGTTGATGCATCATATCTTTAATCTTGTTTTCTAAAAAATGGCAATGCCTCTTATAGTCTGATATTTCTACACCATTGGTTGTCATCACCAACCCGAGGCCTATAGGAGGTGAGACTCGGGGGAATGATCTCCCTATATTCATTTACAGTATAAGAGGGAAATCTCTGGGGAAAGGGGGATGTGATAGATTGTTATCCGAGCTGATTTTTTGAAGGAAATAATTGATTTTGAAAACATGTTATGTGATGATTTCATGTTATTGTATGGATAAAGTTATAATTTATCTTGTTGAATGATATAGGCAAGAGGTAATAGCTAGAATCCAGGATTTTGGCTCCCCCATGATCTTGTGAATAGACTTTGAGCTTATCAAACTGCTAAGTGAGGTGGACCTTCATGTAGGGTAGATTCCTATGAATGGTACATGAATCATTGTCGCATCTGTTCATTTTTGAAATATGTTATTTTTTATGGTTATAACGAGTAAAATGAAAAAAGGGTAATGTTCAATACTATTTGGTATCAAGAAATCACTATTTAACATTAAACTATTGATCCTTAATATCATCCATGTCTAGATTAGGTTTTGGAGATTCAGTAGGATGATCATGTTGTTCACCATAGATTTGATCTAATAGAGTATGATAGTCTATGGTAGTGGGAGTGAAATGATTTCCAATAGCATTATTTGGGAAATTATAAGGGATGTGTTTTGACATAGATACAATTGGATGGCTAGAGGATCTAGATATTTCCATAGGTCTAATTTAGGTCCTGACATATTATATGGTCCCTTCAACATTTAGTCAGTTTTGGGGAGCAACGCGTTGGTGGTGTATGTTGTTTATGGGAATGTGAAAGGAGTTTGATGTGTTGTGGGATGAATTTCATATGGATATCCTAGAAATTTTCATTTCAGTGACTATGTTTGCTGAGAAGTGGTAGTAGATATTCATTATTATATAGGGGATTTTGTTAGTATATGATTTGGGATCAAGATCAAGGACCTTCTACTCTAATCCCTTGATCATTTTCACAATGGTGATTCACGTTCAAGACGTCTCGAGGATGAAATTCACACAAACATCTAGTAAACAATTACTCCTTTTATGTTGAAATATTATATGTAGTATCATATGATGGTATTGGGGGTTAAGATGAGGCATTCACGGGGAGGAATACAATGAGTGTGTAGAAATAAGTTCTATTCAAGAGGCAGAGTTTTTAGAGGGAGTTCTTATACTATGGGGCCTTCTAGGATTTAACGGGTTATGAGAAAACCTCAATATATTCTTTAACTAAATTTCGGTGTTAGTACTCCACAGGCCTTTCTAATGAGATTTGGAAATATGTTCTTCATCTATGGTGTTTCTGTACATCCTCAACATCAGTGACATGTGTATTCCCATTACTAGTTAGGTAGAGTTAGAAAACCTTAAAAAAACCTCATCATATCCTTCTAAAGAGATAGTTTTAGCAGTAAGGACATCTAGGTTATACACCATTGAGGGGATATGGAGATGGTTGAGTTATACCCCAGGATTTTCCTTTTAAATAGGTGCCACAAAATGATCTTTGATATGAAGGTCTTCATCATCATAGATGAAGGGGAGATATGGGTGGGTTGTTATACATAGAATAAGTGGAAAATATCTCAATATTAGATTATAAGATAGGTACAATAAATTTGTTCAGTAATCCTTTTGGTGTGTATTTTTGGTTTAGTATATTTTCACTCCTTTTTTCACCAAGTTCAAACCATGCTTCTAGACTAGACACAGAAAGGCTTCCAGTTCCAATGCTGATGAGTACACTATTTTGAGGCCAAACCATATTATTTTATTTGTGAAGGGGTGTAGACTGATGATGGGACTACATTATCCTAATGAATATATATTCTTACATCAGATGCATATACGAGGAAATCGAGTTCATATTCATGCCATTATGTTTTATGACCGCACCATTTGTGTTTACAGGACATGCTAACCTTGTGTTCATTATGTCTCTAGATTGGTTCTTCATCATATTCAAAGATGATATATTTATCTTGTAACACCCCAAGCTTCTACGGTACGTTTCCCATTGAATAATGTAATATCGTGTGTTGTACGCAACATCGAGTTCTAACACACCACAACCGATCAAACTATCCATTATGAATAGTAATAACTACTTTTTTAAATTATATATATTTTGTATTTCGAAATGGACTTCATTTTTGGATTCAGAATATCGAAATTATCCTAAGTTGAATTTTTGGTATTTTTCTGAGAATGTCCAATTTTTATGAATAGTAAAAAATACTTAAAAACAACTTTTTTAATAAAAATAATTAATAGTGATAAATTATATTATTTATTGTTTTTAATGTATAATTATAATATTTTTTTTACCATTTTATCCAATGGTGTTCATTATACTTAATTTCACTTTGAAATTGGACATAAACAATTGTCAATCTTTTGATATATATTGTTTCTTAAAAACACGCTATTTGTTGTGACAGCGGAATTAATTATAAAATTAATTAATGAAACTTTTATGTTTGTAATTTTTTAAAATAGACATCATTTTTGAATTTGTAATATCATTTATAGCCTAGAGAGAAATTTTGGCATTGTTCTGAAAAACTTCAATTTTTGATAAATAGTGAAACTACTAAGTGGTAGTTAAAAACTGAATTTTTTAGAAAACGTAATTTTACCGCTTCTGTGATTGGAATTTCGAAAATCCAAGAGACACGGTTAATATAAAGGAGAAAAATGTGGTTCAATGAGATTAAAATAATTTTTGGTGAATAGTAACTTTTTACATTTATTTACCATGGTTAAAACTAAATTGGGTAATTAAGGGTAAAAATGATATTAATATTACCCTAACACATGTCTTAATTCTATTGTACAAGTGTATCTCGACCAAAAATAACCTTAGGAATAAAATATTATCATTTAGGTCCAAATGGATTAGATTAGGACATTTGTTATTATTTAATTCAAAGAAGAGTTAAAATATTTAAAATCAGAGTATATTTATTAAAAAAAATTAATATAGGGTTATACATAAGATATATTCAATTGTAAATATTCATTAGAAATATAAAACGATTTCCTACATAATGGAATTTTATTTATAATTTTTAGATATTAGATAATGTAATTTATTTATGACACAATGATGATGCAGGAATTACCATAATAGTGAAAAATTAAAATAATTGATATTATAAATGCCCAAATAAATATAATTTGAGACTTTTTATGAATTACACTAATTTTGTATGTTAATATGACATGTTATTATTGACTTAATTAACCTTTTTCGAAGTAATAATTCTGTTATGATTTTCACAAAAATGAATTATTGAATAGTGTCAAAATTGACATAAAAGAGTTTTTTAAAAAAATATTATATTATTAATTGATATTAAATTCAAAAAAATCTACAGTTCGATCAAGAGACTTATATCATGATATTTGTATCATTAATGGACCACTTTGCAGTCTCTTGGATGTATATAGTAATTTTATTAACCATATAATATAAAAATACCAAGAGACATTGTAAAAGTGAAACTAATTAATTAAGAGTTAATACTTAATGATAATGTTAATATAGTAACCCAAACCTGTATAAATTCTATTGGTTGAGTGTTTCTAGACCTATACCAACCTTAACCTTTAAATAATCCACGTTTGAGCCATTATAAACCTAATATGAATTTATTATGAAAAAATATTTCTAGCTTTTCCAAAGGTGCCCCTCACCCCACTTAAAAAAGGGCCCTGCCCCTTCTCATTAACTCAAACCTTCAAAGCCTTTTGGTTCGTCCAACCTCTACCCAAATACTCTCTCAACTTCCCTCACTTTATCCTAGATGATTTCCTTTTGTCATAAATCCAACTTAAGGATCCCTTTTGATCAAATCAAAAGGAAGAACCCGAAGAAGAGGTAATGTTTTCACCACCCTTTTTCAAATTCATTTCTTCTTCCACTTCTTCCTTCTTTGTTATTACAATTCTAAAATAATAAATCTAGTATCTTATATATTTTGTGATGTTATTATAAATATGGTACAACCATATTCATCATTATTTCCATCCTTTTAATAACATGTCACCATACGTGTGTGCGTACGGCTTACCGTCTCCACGGCGTGGTGTAATTTTTATTCAAAAATTTATTATTTGGATGGGTATAATAATGATGTGTAACTCATGTAAATAATAAATATAACATGATAATGTTTATGTATATATGATATATCATCCAATTATATATTTTTTCATATCAAAATAATGATATTGTCGCTCGTGCGTACGTACGGACTACCGTCTCCACGAACGTGATGAGATTCATTCTCCATCGTATCCATTAAAGTATAATTATCATTTGATGATTTAAAAATAATGTTTAAGGACTTGATATCATTCTGGATATGAATAAGATACATCCTATCCATAACAAACATGGCTTATGTAACAAAACATATCAATGATAATGATTAAGTTAACACCTCAAAAGAAGATAATACTATGATATTATTAACAAATCAATGTTAAAAGATCATATATGATATCATTTTCATGTATAATTTAATATAAATTATTTCACCGTTATACAGGAGAATAACCTACCCCAACCAAGGAAAAGTACAAGGTAAGGGTTTATGTCACAATGTCTTCAATATCCGAGGTTGTTTATACGTAATAATCTAAGGGGGTCTCATTATCATCCACATCCATGTCTCTTAAAAATGAATTTCAAAACATTTTTACTATTTAATAGAATATGGGTTAAAGTCATTTATACCTTTGTTTGAATTTTTATAAGAGTTTTATAAAGGAATATTTCTGTCATTTTCCAAACAAAAATCTTTTTAAACTTTTCGACAAAATTAATGTAAGAATGTGTTTTTAACTTATACGGCGGGGGCAGCTATTTTCTGCCATTATAAAATCTTAAAAGCTTCCCTTACAAGATAATAAGAATATTTTCAAAGAAAATGTTTTATTTTATAAATATATTACTCTTAAATGATTTCAAAATATAATAGATATTTCTCTTAAAAGAGTATTGATTTCATCTATGTCAACATCCTTTGATGGATTTTACGCTTATTTGAAGTAGAATTATTATGATACAAAACTTTTATATTTTATTGAAGGTTTTGTGATATGTTTGATTGTGCATGTGCTATTTTTATACCATTCATGGTTTATGGATGATATATTTACATTTCTTATTCTAGTTTTAATACGAATGTTTATGTTATGTTTAAACCTTTTCATATGGGAATGCATTGGACTTAATATGTGATTCGTGGAGCCCACTATAGCTCCTCGATGCATCGGTAGGTCTCATGAGACAAACTGTATCTTGGCATAAGGCCTTGACAAAATATTATTTGTAGTCTTGGCACGAGGCCTTGGCTATGTGGTTACAATAGTCTGGCATTATGCATTCCATCATTATGAATCTGGTTATTTATATTTCATGTGATTATTCAATTAGTATAATATCCATGTGAATAAGTAAATGGAATTATTTCATTTTATTTTTTCCATACTATGTTGAAGTTCATGTTTAAAAGGCTTTTGTTTTAGTTATACATTGCCTTAAATGTTTATTATTATTTATGAATGTTTCTGCTATATTGTTATCATTACTGGGCATTTGAGCTCAACCCTTTTCTATGTTTTATTTCTCACAGGATGTGAAGAAGTAAATTATGAATGACCTGCAGGAATATTATGAGGGGATAATAGTGTGGACTATGGAGACAATATGATGTTGTTTCAGTTTTTATTTTTATGATGTAATTTAATACTTATGAATATATCTACTGTTTCCAAGGCTACTAAACCAATCGTTCTTTCGAGATTTTATCTTTTTGTGATCATGCCAATGTTATGTAATAATACACCGACTCTGGGTAACAGGGGTCGGGGCGTTACATATCTACTCGAGGTCAAAGGTGGAAAATAACTATCATCTCATAACATTTTTATGGGTTCTTACATACCTCCAGCCCTATGGATCTACATCCAAGTGTATCTTATAGAAATGGGTTTTTGTTTTCATTGGAATTTGGTGTCACTATAGTGTGTATCAGTGGAACCATTTAAGGATGCAAATGTTTTTCTTAGAAACACACAAAAAATTCAAGAAGTTTCATAGTTTCCTTGGTCATTAATGCTATTATTGGTGGTGTAACCAATTTCAATTGATTTAGATATATAATAACGATAATGAATATAAAATCCCATGATTTTGTTTTGTGTGATCAGTTTTATGTATTGTTTGGTAACCTGAATGGTATGTTGATTAGTGCACCATTACACTAGTTTCGAGAATAATGGAAGATGTTTTAGGTTCTTTGGGAGGCTTCATGACTATATAAGGGATGCATGGTGATTCAATATCAAGTAGAGGTATCTTATAAATCTAGGGTGCGGCATCTATATAGACATATATAAGCCACCCATTGTCTATAGTTGGTAGTGGTGGGTTTTGGGTTGATGTTGTTTCATGATTACCATATTAGGGATCCCATTGTGGTATCCAATAATCAAATGTGTTTCAGATATATCTTTTCCCATTATGATCATAATCTATGAAAATGGAGGACGATGGAGTATCTTCAAGAATATGATTTTTGGACTCATACACCATAGAAAATAGAAATGTTATGGCCTTTGATTTGATTATAAAGTAACTGAAGGAGTTTGTTTGGAACTATGAGGATTCTTGGGGAGAAATGAATGATTTTTTATCCTTATATTTACATTAAACAGTGGATCACAGAATGGGATTTTTTTAGGTGATGGTGCATTTATCTATAATGAAATTGGTGGAGGAGTCTCCGTGTGGAGATGTGGATGCAGAAGTGCTGCTCAATCATCTTAGGCCATGATGATTTTCAAGAGGGAAGGTCAAAGGACAATTAGGGCAAGGTGTTATTCATTAGAATGGTTTTTGTTCTAGTGGAAATGTGTATTGGATTCCTTCAGGTGTTTTATATCGCAACTTTGGGGTGAATCCTTTAGTTTACAAGATGTACCATGGGATAAAGAAGTATTTTATGTGACTTGGGTTGAAATGGGTAGTTGAAGAGTTTGTGGAGATGTTCTCTGTTTCCCCGATGGTGAATTCCATGCCTTGTATTCTTGGGGTTCTCCAGCCATTAGATATACTACATTTGAAATGGTATAAAATATAAATGGACTTGGTCATAAGGTTAAATAAAGATCGTGGTTGTTATGTTTTTATCTGGTTGATAGTGGATCAATTGAAGAAATAACAACTTTTTATCAATTAATGAGTTATGAATAATATATTCCCCAGAGAAAATGTATGTGGGAGAGATGAGGTGATTGTAGGTTGTTACGATGTTCATCATCTCAGGTCGGTACACATGGTTTATCTTACATGTATTATAAGGATTGCAACAATATGTTGGCATCCATTTATGCCTTGTAATTGCATTCCACCATCATACTGATAGGAAAACTACAAATATTATCTTCTCATTGGAGGCTATGTTACAGGCATGCATATTGGACTTTGGTGGATCATGGGTATAATAACTTTCATTGGTAGTCTTTATTTATAATAATGGTTTTCAATAAAACATATGAAAGTATTTATTTGAGGAATTGTAAGGGAGTTAATGATGTTTCAGTTTTCGTGGATAGAGATTTCGGAGGAAACAATTCATGGTCAAGATGTTTTGCAACACATGACATAGAAGGATCAACATGTTCGTGAGAGGATGAAAGCTTCACATGATCAGTAGATGTCTTATGCCGATCATAGGAGAATTCCATAGTATTTCGAGGTAGGGGACTGTGTATTTGAGTAGTTGTCACCCAGATGTGGGAACCATAGTTTTCGAAGAGGTTGTAAACCTTCAACAAGGTTCATTTGAAAATTTTCGGTGTAGTGGTGAGATTTCATGGTGGAATATATGTTTTAGTTTCCACTATAGTTTGAGAGGATTCAATTCATCTTCAATATCTCCTAGTTTCACTATCATCATTGTGATGAATCCCATTTCATTGAATTAGGGGAGTTGGATATCAAGTAAGACATGACATTTTTGGAATGTCCAATGGAATGAAGGATCAACAAGAGAAAATTCTATGCGGATGGACCATTCCATGGGTTAGGGTGTTGTGGAGACATGGTGTCCAAGAAGAACGTAGATTGGAATGAGAGACGTAGATGTGTTCTCGATACCGAAAGATGTACTCATTTTGGTATTACTCTATTTATCTTTATACTGATATTATTTAAACCTATTTTATATGAGATGATATATATTTTCCTTAGTATTGTGATGTTTGTGGTGAAATTTTTGTAAATATACTGATGTTTGGAATGAAGAAGACCTGATTCCATAACATGTTGAATTAATTTCATTGAAATTAAACTCAAGTGGTTGAATTAGTTCTACATAAAGAGTATAATATCATTACATGGAGGTAAAAATTCTCAGATCATTATGTTTAGATGGTGTGGATGTTTTTCTCATGTGGTGAATTTTTGGGTTTCTTTGGGATATGATGATAATAAGTGGTTATAGATGTCACAGGGGGTGGTGTAGGATGTTAATATTTCTACTCCATCCTTCGATAAACAATGTGTGGTTTATTTTATAACCAAGATGAGTTTTGTTACTTTTTTTCATGTATAGTCAGATCTGCAAGGGGTGCCTCATGAGGTGGCTATTTGGACACCTATTTCTCCCTTATTGAATTGATTTTGGATTCCCGATGGTGAGAATCAGATGATTGGTATATTATTTTATTCTTTGTGTCCTCCTATAATGTAACACTGTTGGTTTTTGGTTATCATAGTGTTTTAAGGAATCTCTAATAGTGTTTGGATATGTTCAGGAGCTAAAGGTTGTTATAAGGGGGATTATACGTCGTGTAAGTAGGTTACATGACATGAATCTCTATTTGAAGACTTATTCTAGAGGTTTCACCATGAATAATGTTTTGGGGTTTGAAAATTAAAATAAATCAATATGAGAAATTTTTTTGATGGAAATCGAACCTTCTCTACTACATAACGTGAATGTGTATTAGACATCGTGTAATAACATGAACATTTTTTCTTATAAAAAAATTGTTTTTGGACATATTTTTCATCATTTGGAAATGTTATTAGCTTCCCATCTTTTAAGATGTTTCCTTAGTGCCTCGAGGTGTTTTTCGTGGCCTCTCCCCCTCTTAAATCTATAGATCTCATTGACTGCTTGATAGAGATATTTGGTAAATCAAGTTATGTTGTCCCTTGTATTTCTAGTAGTATATATCAATATTATCTCTTTTCATCTTTACCTTCCCTTTATGTAATGTCGATTTTTAGAAAAATACCTAATAGGGATCCTTTCCATTGTCGTTTTTGTGGTGGTGTTGATTCATATTCTAGTATATTCCTATCATGTAGATGAGGTAATCATATGTTTGTCACGTGATCTGTTCCCTTATAAGTAAAACTGACATTCAATTGGTGTAGTATTTTCTATATTATTTCTTTCTAGCATCATGTTTGAGGTTTATTACATATTTTTACCTACGAATCATGTTTTTGTTAGCCTAATTTATGAAAATAAATATGTTAATTGATATTTACGGGAAAATTGGGGTTTTTTGTACGCTTTTATAGCATATATTTTTTTGTGAACTTGTGATTATCTGGTCCTTATACACAACTAATAATTTTTATCATTTGTGTCTTAGTATCACACTAAATATTTTTTTAAAGTATGTTTTTTTCATTTTTTTGGACAGTTATATACGAAAATGGATTAATCATGTATATTCTTCAGATAAATGGATGTTGCAAGACCATACCGTTTTTTGATAACCGCTTAATTAATTGGTGAAATTAAATAAGTGATGCCTTATTAAATTTGGAATTTGTGGTTTGGAATTGAATGTATGGTGATGTGACGTGTGTGTGTGTGACAAATATTGTTTTGTGTCGTAGATTTGTTTTGAGCCCGGATGTCTATTGTGGGATAAAGTGGGTGGTGAAATTGAGTATCATGTTGAGATATGGATGAGAAATGTTTTACAATAGGGTTTATATCTTGTTTATTGGTAACATGTTTTTATTTGTGGTTTTCATTGGATGTTTTTGGATGGATGAATTTGATGAAGGATGGTGGTGGGGAGAATAGTGTTTTTTCTGAGGTATCTTCATGAATAAATTTTGTTGTGTTGTTTATTATGTGTTGTTCTTGTAAGTTTCCCATATAGTGAATAAATAAATAAATTAATAAATAAAACATTGTGTAATATATATCAAAATTTTGTGGTTTGGTACGGATAAATTAATGGTATTGTTAAATTAAAATGATTGGAAATTTGAATTTTTATGTGGAATTTATGAGGTGTTTTGCAAATAGAGGTTATAGAAAATGTGGAATTGTTGGTTTTTCTAAGAACCCAAAGGTCTCTTATGTGTTATTTTTATTTATATGTATATACTTTTATGTCAATAGATATTTCTATACTAACCCCACTAAGGTGGAGAACTCGATTTCAGACACCCCCATTTCCACGGGTGAGGGTACCTTTTCCAAAAATCTAAGTGGGATTGTTGATGGTGGCCCACCCATTATATCCCCTCTTTATACAAGGTAGTGAAAACCAATGTATCTTCGATCAAGTTTTGGTTTGTTTTCCATGGTGTATGCAGGTGAGTTTCTATTTCCTATGAGACTTCAAGATGATTTGTAAAGTGGTGTTAGGCCTAGGTTTCTATAGGCATGAAATGATGTGTTTTGATGCCAAGGTGTATGTGGTCGGGATGTGATGAGGTTTTGAGTCCTATATTTGTGAGTAAATATGTGATATTGTGAATTTCAAAGTGGTGGGAGTGCTAGGACATTTGATGTTAGGTTGTGTGAGTGGCTAATCAGTGGGAGTGTCATTTTTGGTAATCTATAATAAATGTGATTTTTATTTTATTATATGACTTGCGTTAATTAGGTATAATGAATGGGATATGTTGTGGTGGTTATTATACATGTTTAGGTTCTATTTTGAATCTTCTATTTTCTCATATTCACATTTTTATGCTTTATTAACATGTGCATGAGCGATGTTGGTTTTACTACTGAGTATACAGGTATGCTCACCCTAGGTATAAAAGTACAATCATGTTTCCAAGAGGATTTTGTAGATCATTTTGCACCTTCCATACTCGGATCGTGATTGTTTTTGTGTCACTGCCTAATGTTATATATGGTATTGACTTTTAGACATTTGTATTTGTATTAGTTTTAATTATAAAATGCATGTGGGATGGATTTTAGATTTATTTTAAACATGTATTTGATATAATTTGTGAATAAACCATCATATATCAAAATAGTGTTTTCTTAAAATCGGTTATTCCTTCAATAGTGTGATATTTTTATACACATTGTTTTATTCATCAACCTTGGGCCTACATGTGGTTTGAATAAGGGGTCATTATCTCCATTTATTCTTTAATATCACAAGAGGTGTATCGGGAATACAGTCAAGAAAATATTATATAAAAATAGTTTGTCTATTATAATTCCAAACCAGTATAGGTGGTAATGGAAAAAATAGATGATATAGTTTCGTGAGTCAGTAGTCTATCGAACACATGAATGGTATGTATGTTATCCATTTGAGAGAGAATTTCTAGGTGTCGTTAAACCCATTAGAATGAAATAATATTAGTATATTTTGGATAATTATATTATTATACAACATTGAAATATGAATAACTGAATGTGTGGAGAAATAAATATTACAGAAATTCATGCAACATAATGCTACCTCTTTTTGGGTAACTCCTTTTTCCATGCACCAAACATATTCTATGGGTTATTTATACCCTAATAAATGATATTTATAAGAGGAGGGGTATTTGTAGATTATTTTTTTGAGTTATTACGAGATGATGGTATTTGTATTTGCGAGTAAGGTAGGGGTGAATGCACTATTTTAGTGTTGAGGAGTGGAATTCAAGTAAATATAAAAACAAAAACATTACATAGAGTTCTCTATATAATTATTTCTCTTAAAAATGATTCAATTTTTGGTAAAATATTTTAATTTTTTGATATGTTTCCATGAAATGGATGTTTAGCACGTTAATAGGTTACTTTTCCAATTAAATTAATGTTTGACCACAAAATAATCATGTTCTAAAATTAATCAATATAATTTATTTCATAAAATTTCACTAATTCTTCTTTAAAAAACATGGTTGAACATATTTTACAATAATAATTATCATGAAACCCAAAATAAAAAACATTTTTCAGAATTTTTATTATATAGGTGGAAGAAAATAATTGATGAAAAATACCCAAGACGAGACAAAACAACAATTTTTCAATGTAAATATGTTCAAATGTTTGAATTGATTATATATTAAATTTCAATGTTTAATTGGTTATAATGTCATAAATTTCATTAACTTAAGTTAAACATTACTAATTATACATTAAACCCAAACTAAAACATAATTTTTCTATATAAACAAGTTATATGTGAAAACTGTTCTCAATTAATATTCAATGATTTGCATTATTCATCCTCAAAAAAAAACATCTTAGAATAATAAAACAAAATTAAAAAAAAGGTAATTTTGATTTTATATTTTGAAAAAATAAGTTTAATCATTCACATATATATTATAAATGTGTGAAAAATAAGATTTAAATTATATACTCTATTAAAAGGTGGTAAAATCATCTTTTCGAATAAAAATATTTTTATTCATAAAATTGGACATATTTCTATCTTTGTTTAAAACAAATTTCATGTTATTTATGAAAAAAATTAATAATTAAAAAAAAATCATATAATTATTTGAATATTTCAAAATTATATTGTATATGTTAATCATAAAAAGGGATATACATAATTCTAATACCATGATTGAATGACATTGAAATATTATACATCAATAGAAAACAATTCATTGAAATTTAATTTCTATTTATAGAGGGTAAATTTTTCAATAACATAAATTTCATTAGTAAATGATATGTGTATTGATGATATGAATGGATAGTCATTAATGTTCCTAGAATGGTTTTGTTTTTTTCTATAATGTATGATTTTTTAAAATGTATTATGCAATAATATTCAATGGTTGAAATTTTCTAAATGTCTATATTTATCAGATGAATTATTTGTGAATGGTTGTGGGTGAGTTCAAGGGAGTGAAATATGAGTTTGTAACCATCGATGGGAAAATAACTTTATGTAGAATAACTAATCTAGATATTATATAGGTCTGCCAACTAGTAATTGGACATGAATGTTTCTAGGGAAGGATATTAAGATCACTGACTAGCATGTGATCCCTGCATTATCCCGTTATTTTTGTGAAATTTATATGATTATATTATGGTCTAATGTGTTCTTTAAAAAAAAAATTGATTCGCCTTATTTTCAACCTCAAATAGCATTATAGAAGCCCAATATACCTCATATTCAACAAATTATTCTCCCAAGGACAATTTCCCTCATCTATTGTTTGAATCAAGTGTCATATCAGGCATTGGAGAGCATAAGGTTACACTACCACTCCTACATCACTTAATTTATTCATAGAACTTAGAGTGGATTCTATTTTGATTTAGCTAGTGTGCCTTAATTTTTGGGTATTTTTAAATTATTTCATTTTTATTCATGATATTTTTCATTATTGAGTGATTCAATTTTATTATACGCTCTCAAAAATGTGGTATGCAGTCACTATATATATACTATTATATTTTTTCATTTCACAATAATATAATTTTGAAATAATTCCATTTTTCCATTCATTTAAAAAATAAAATTATACTTTTTTATTTTTTATTAAAAAATTTAAAATATCAAATAAATGTATTTCATTCCCTATTTTATGTATATTATTTTTTAAAATTAAAATATTTGATATTAAATGATAGTTTTCTTAACAAAAATATTGTGGATTCTTCTGATCATTGTTTGAATGTAATTATACTTCCTATGGATGATATCCATTAATTTTGTTTAGGATTGTAAATCAATGACCATAAAATAGAAATATAAAATCCCTAATATTAATGAAATGGAATATAAAAACCTGACATAGATTATTTTAGAATGAAATGATTACTATGTCTTCATTAAATGAATTTGTTAATTAAAAAACATAAATAAGTGTTTAATATGAGTTTTCAAAATATATTGAATATTTTTAATGTGTAACCATTGTACTAAAATGAATGAAGATGGTTTCTTATTGAAGATACTTTTCTATTTTAATTTTTTTAAATTAAATGATTTTTATTTCTAATTGTAATTATTATTATAATGTGATACGAAGATTCTAAATCATGATATTATTTATTAGTTGTAAAAAATAGAAAAGTGTCATAAATAAAGTATATACCTTTTTAGGATAATTTATAATTAAAATTATGCAATGAAAAAAATTATTATTATAATTTTTGATTTACATGAATAATGGTATTAGCTCCTTATATGTTATATGGTTTCTTCTATTGATAATTCTTTGATGAGAACATAAAATCAACTTGAATCTTAGTGGTTGAGAATATTTTGGGGAGAGATGAAATTCTACATGACATATAATATCATGAAAATACCGGGATGACATTGTAGACATATATTGTAATTATGGTTGGTAATTTTAAGATGAGTACATAGATTAATTGGGAATAATATGGTTAGGGTCGATACTCTATTTGTTAAAAATTATTGGGGAATTTAATGATGAGAGATTATATTCAATGTTAATGATGGGATGTTTGATTGGAATTTATTAATAATTCTGAATAATGTTATTTCTATGATTTACCCTAGTTCAATTTGGTTAAAAATGGGGGGAATAACCAATGTGTTGTACATAAAGGTAACACATCACTAGATTACATAGACATTGTCAAGCATGGTCAAGGGCTTATGGAAAAATAATATTATATGATAAAACCATACTAATTATGAATCCAAGGAATCATTAGTTGTTATTTATTTGATATAAAACATTCTATAGATATTATATAAATTATATTCTAATCCCATGATGTGCTTTTACATTAGACTGGTTATTTAACGATTATTGTTTTTGGTGTCATGAACTATTTAACCGACAACCTGATCAGACCACCATGAAACAAGGGTCTAAATGAATAAAAAATTATTGATCGTATGAAGAGAAATAGGTAATGTCCTGATGACAATGATAATATGATTCATATATCACTAGGTATGAATTATGGGACCATGATATACACATGATTAGTTGTGTATAATCATTAGAAGTGTTTTATATTAATCATTTATTATTCTTATATACAAACTGAAATGATGTATCTGTTTAATGTGTTTAATACTCTATTTTTATATAAATTTTATATTGAAATTTAGTTTATTAATTTCAATATTTTAAGTGAGATCATTATTTCTGTTGGATCACATGTTATCTGTCTGTTTTCACTACTATAGACACTCCAATTATGAGATTATGGTATGTCAATGCAAACATCATAGACCCATGTCACTAGTTGAAAACCTCTATATATGGGGATGTATGACTATAAACCTTAAATGGAAAATATTTTACAACCATTTAGTGGTCTTGGGTAGTGGGACATTATAATCATGTATTAGAGTTCGATTTTTATTATTCACTATTAGGGATTTTTAGAAAAGATTCAATGACTTGTATTGAACTTGTAATGAAGTTATGCATGGAATTGAAAAGCCCAAATAATAGTAAAACTAGAGTATTCATGTGATGTGAATTTTTTTCATTGTTTTCCATTGTTAATTTTGTATTTTATTTTCACATTAAGTGAGCCACATGGTCTATGAGGCTATTTTACATGTAATTTATACATTTATCTCGGTATGAAATGATGGTTTGAGTTATTTTATAACTAATTTTGGGTATATTAATATAATAATGATATAAATCATGAAATGTAAATTTTATTTATATGACTTTTTAACGTTACCTATGATAAAAATATTTTTTTTTATTTTTATGTTCTCAGCCTTATAATAAATAAAATTACTCGTTAATAAAAATGGGATTTTTTATTTAATGTGTGGGAAATTTAATATTTTGTCATTTATGATAAAAACATAAAGTGTCACATGACATCTCCAATTCAATATATATTACTTTTATGTAAGGAGAGATACAAATGAATTACTAAATAAAGTATTTTTTTCAAATATAGATCTATTAATAATCCTATAATATGTTTTAATTTATTGATTGTAAATCAACAAAGACATTATTAATCCTCAAAATCATAGTGATCCTGGATAATCCAACAGTTACTGTATACTGACATTAAAATGAAATTGGATTTTACAATCATTAAAAAAAACTAAATTAATTAGAATATAATTAATGTGAGAACTCAAAATCATAAATAAATAGTAAAAAATAACACATTATAGTGATGAAAAGTTCTATAAATTGTGTTTAATTTTCAGTCAAATAAGTATTTAATTACCAATTTAGAGATTAGATAGGTTTTTCTATCCAATTGGGTTGTTATATATAAATTAATCATTTTTATATAGTTCACATAATGATGTTTTGATCGTGTATATGTTTTATTGACTGTAGTAAGGGTTGTTAAAGCTAGGGATAGAACATGGATTGTGAAAACCATATGGATGAATAGTTAGTAGTAAGAACATAACTCGTTATAACATTTTTTTAGTTTTTAACCTTTTATCTTCTCTATGACCCATGAGTGAGTATAGATGATTTATTTTGTGGAACAATATGATATCTTAATGTGGGTGTTTGGAAAAGCCTAATGTCATGTTCTAATGAGGTTGTGATATAATTTTCCCATTAGAGGTGATCATTGAACACATCACTACTTTATTTAGTTAGTTCCTTATGACGTAAATTGGTAAAATATGTGATGTTTCAACAAAATATTTTAAATATCGATGGTTATGTAAAAACATATGTGAATTGTAACACCCTAAGAAAATTTTCAATAAGAATTAAGTATTTATTTAATAATATTTTTATAAAATAAATCAAAATAATAAAATATAATAAAAAATCATTATACATATTTGTTGTAATCAAAATATGTTTCGATTCAAAACATATAACATTACATTTCATTTCACAAAATAAATTATTTTTATATCATAAAAAAATGACAAATAGGTAAAGGTAATATTAATAGCAATATATTAAACTATTTAAAATGTTATGAATTATAAATATTATTATTATAATATTTATAAATAAACAATGATTTTATACTCATAAAAATTTAACATTAAAATTATATAAAATAAAATTTAATTATTAAGAAAATGTATCATTATTATAATTTTAACATGTAAAATATATTATTGATATTAATTTAAATATAAATATATTTGTAGATTAATTTTAAAATAATAATGATTATATATATATATATATTGATAAAACAATACCAATAAAATGAATAATAATAATACTAAATGAAAGAACAGTGTTTGAAGAAGTAGAGTTTTGGTTTCTGAGGGTTTTAGGTTAACCATTAGTGAATCATAGGTTCGAGCTCGAGATGGGTGAAGTCCAGCGAGGTTCGATGAGGCTGAGAATTGAGTTCGTCTTCATCCTCGTGAGTAAAGGTCGATGGCGATCTCGACTGGGAGGAGAGTGGAAGCATAGAGATGAAGGTGAGCGCGCGTCCATGCTAAGATTTAAGGAAGACTGGGTCGTGTTTAGGGTTTCAGAATGAATTTTGGGGTTCAGATTCAGAGATCTAATTCATATCATATAGATCTACCAGTAAGAGTGTCTCTACTTGTTTTTGTTATCCAAATTATCGATCTTGATTTGTCCTTAAATATTGTTCTGTCATTATTGATGGTATTATAATTTTCAATTTCATCTTTCAATCGATATCTATGGACCATGGTCATTTAACAAGGTTATGTGTGATATGATTAATGCTGATATTGATTATTCAAAAAAATTTAGTTGAATATTAAATTCGAATTCATCTTCTTCAATCAGTTGAAATAATAGATATATATGTATATATATATATATATATTCAATCCTAGTACAAAAATTCTCGATATGCATTCTTTTGACATCAAATATTCCTGATTTTTTTAATATGGTTATTTTCAGTACTTTTTTTAACACAATATAGATTTGTCTTTGATGAATTCTTTTCAGATTTAATGTATCAATATGGATTTATTATATATCAGTGTACTGCAATACAACCATCTTTCAAGCATGTTTGAAATAAAAAAATGGATAAATTTGTTTTCATGTCCTCTCTTATTTAATGTATATAGTGAATGAATACAATAATATATACATATGCTTGTCATGCAATCTGAACAAAATAATTAAATAATGCATACTATGTCTATAAATAGAATACTAGTACTTCATCTCTACATTTCATAATTGGGTATCGTATGTTCTTTGCATATCCTGAGTTGGTAATTGTGTTCATCATTAAAAAATCAATTATCGAGAAAAAGACCTTTTTTGTTCTATCAATGGTCTTTTAATGTTTCGTTATAGGTAAGGAAACATTTAATTTACTCTAAATTTATATTTCCTTCTGAAAAAAATAAATTAACTATGATTTCCAGTTTTTCATAATAGAGAAATACTTTTTTCTAGTAAAGGTTTATTTGAACTCTAATATTTTTGAGGGACTATTTATTCTCAAATACCCACTCTACTATTTTATTTTATTTTTTAATGGAAATTTTGTTTATTCCTTTCAATTTATAAAATCTATTTTCTAGATTTTCGTACAGAACTTTGTTTATTTATCTCAAGTCATAACATCTATTTTTCTGATTTGCAACAATCAATTATATTGAAATCTTTATTTCCTTATTTTGATCATGTTAAATTATGATATTTTATAAATATATTGTTTTATTTTTCAAATTTTACAAGATATTATTTAATCCAAAATATTGAAATAATGATTCAAACTTATTTTTTAAAGATCAAGATTATGTTTCATATCAATTATAATAAATATTATTGTTTGATAAATTTTTTAATAAATTAAAAATTAATTATTAAATATTATAAATCAATTGATTATTTATGTAATTTTATGAATTTAAATGATGGAACAACATGCATGTCATAAGAATATCATGATTATGGTCATATATTGATATGTTTTCATCACATTTCATACATGCATACGCATATATATATAATGGTATATACACATATACTTGACCATGAACTATACATGACAAAAATGGATTTATATGGCAATATGGATAAAATTTTAAGTCTATAGATGTGGATTAATCGTTTGACTAATTATGAAACGTTGTGTATCATGAGTTTTGATCGTACTAAGTCGGACATATTAATCTCCTTAAATATTAGTATTTATTTGATCCAAGAATTATTATAAATATATTTTTGAAACTAAAACACTAGTGAAAATTATAATTATATAAGGAAAGAAAATTAAAAAATGTTTTATATTAACCAGTAATCGAACACTATAAATATGATAAGGAATTGGTTAGTGAATCCATCCCTCATGTGGGTAGGCCCAAGATAGCCATCAATGTTTTGAGTGACCTCGGATTTTTTGTTTTTAAGATCTTTCTTAATATTTTCAATCAAATAACTAGATTAATTTAAAAGTGTTTTTGAAGTATAATTAATTTTCAATGAATTATTTTACAAATTTATTTCTTTTTGAACATTTTAAATGGATTATAAAAGTGATATTTTTAAAAGGGTTTTATCAAAGGATTTCAAAACACCTTACCGGGAAATTAAATGCTCACTATTTTTTGAAAATGAATTTTTAAAAGTATCTTAGTGGATTATCGTAGATCTCATCGCTTTTGGGTTTAGCACACACAGAATCCTAGTGGACAGTTGTTTTATTTTTTTTTCAACTATAATAAATGTACTGTTTTACAAAATCTTCCATAACCTAGACTGGTAAACGGTCCTCATTTCATTAATTTTTTGTGAAATTGTTTATTCACTTTTATAAAAAAAATACACAGAATTTTTCAATCACCGAGTCTGGAAAAGTGGGTGTGGGGCTTTACAATTGGTATCATAGGAACGGTTTATACATCTTTGGAGATTAGATGTCGTCATCTAAGTGGTAAATTTTAGAGTTAGTGGTCTTATAGATTCTTAATATTGAATATGGATGTTCAGAATTTTTGTATGTCAGACAAAAGAATTTTGATGCCGCAATTCATTTAAGGGGGGAGACTGTAACACCCCAAGAAAATTTTCAATAGTATTTATGTATATATTTAATTATTTGTTTATAAACTAAATCTAGTTAAGAATAAATTTTTAAAAAAGTAATTAGAAATATTAGTTTTAATCAAAATAGGTTTAGATTCAAAACATAAAACAATACACTACATTTCACAAAAAAAAATTATTTTTATATCTTCAAAATTGACAAATAAGTAAAGGTAATATTAAAAACAATATATTAAACTATTTATACTTTTATGAATTATAATTAATTTTATTATAATATTTATAAATAAATAAAATAAATAAATAATGACTTCAAACTCATAAAATTTTAACATTAAAATTATATAAATAAGAATTTAATTATTTAGAAAATATATCATTATTATCATTTTGACATATAAAATGTATTTTTGTTAAATATATATATATATATATACGTAGATTAATATTAAAATATAACTGATTATGTATAATTATAAAATAGTAAAAATAAAATTAATAATAATAATAATAATATTTGAAAGAATTTTGTTTGAGAAGTTGGGTTTTGGATTCTAAGGGTTTCGAGTTAGGCATCTTCGATGCTTAGGATGGAGCACGAGATGGGAGAAGTAGAGCCAGGTTTAATGAGGATGAGAAATGAGTCCATCTTCATCCTCATGAGTAAAGGTTGACAACGAGCTTGGCCAGGTGGAGAGCTTAAGCGCAGAGATAAAGGTGAGTGCGCGTCCAAGCTCATGTTGAAGGAAGATTGGGTTGTATTTAAGGTTTCTGAACAAATTTTGGGGTTCATAAACATAAACATAAATGCATAATAAAGTGTTATAATCATTACATGGAAATGTGGGAACAAAACTTAACATGGAATTTGCATGAGCCAGGGCTCATTGCACATGTAGCATGAGTAAATCATCATTGCACATGAAGCATGAGTAAAACCTCGTTTCACTTGAATTAGCATGATTCAGCACCCATTTCACATTCTGTATCATTATACTATACATTACCCAATTCATTGGATCTCTATGAGGGTGCACCCTTATTAAACGTTTCATTTCATGCAAAAGTGTGACACATGGATCATAAAACATTGAATCATTCAACATAATCATTTATTCCATGATAAATGAATGTGGAATAAATACATGAAACACTTTAAAAAATAATTGAATGTTCATAAATGTGAACACCCTTGATAGAGAAATGGGAATGGTATTCACAACACAATGCCTTTGGATTGGAAAAACGTGGTACTATTTTGGCAGCATAACAACATGGCATAAGAACTCATAAAAATGGTTGATGAGAGAGAAAGGGGTGTCTCATCATATCCACATGACATGTACAGTAATGGGTTCATATAGATACATGTCCCAATTAATTTAATGGAATTTATATTCATTATACAAAATAATTTCTTTATTGTAAATGAGGAGAGGGAAATTCCTTTCAGAATTTCAGCATAGTAACATGTGTACATGGGAGGCATTCAATGAGAGAGAAAACTACCTCCAGCCCATAAAACATCAAGAGGGAAGTATGAGGGAGGTGTGAAAAAATACCCCAAAATTTATAATTTAAATTAATTGGGCATAAAAATTTAATGAATCTTGGACAAATATGAGAAAGGAACAAAAACCCTTACTTGGAAGTGTGCTGACAAAGGCTTGAGAGAGGCTTGAGAGAGGATTCTTGGGAGCTTGGGGCACCTCGGGAGGATTCTAGGGAGAGTAGGTCAGAGGTTGGACGAACTCCAAATGCTTTGAGTGAGGATAAGGTGTGAGTTTAGGTGGTTTTATATAAGAAAATTGAATGAATTATTTATTATGTAGGGTTGGGACAACTCACATTAATCTAAATCAAACCACAAACCAACCAATGGTTTTTTCCAAATAATGAGTGGAAAACAATATTTTATAAGGAAAAAGTCCAAAATTCCAAAAATAATGGGGTTTCTCATGTGGTGGTGAGTCACCCAGCCAATAAAAAAACAATCTAAAAAGAAAATATTATTAATAAGCCTTGAAGGGCCCATTAATGATTTGTAAAATAAGTCAAAAAAATCCAAAATCAAATTATTTTAATGTTAAAAAATATATTTTTGTAACATAAGGCTTATTTTATTTTATTACATCACTATTGGATCATTATAATGTCATAAAACACTTTATATATTTCAACAGTATTTAATTTTTACCCAAAAAATTGACTTTGTTAGAAAATTATGAAAAATTCACCATTGGATAATTTCGACATGTTGATTCCAGAAATAATATTTATTTTATCTAAATAATTTTCAAAATATGTTAATTTTTTCTTTAAAAATACAAACTGACATTTATCGAAAATTCATGAGTTTTGACAAAAAATGGCTTTCAAACCTTAATAAAAATTATGAATGCATTAATAAAATTATACAATAATTTCTATTTAAAAAAAATTAATTTTCTAATAATAACAATATTTTATTACAATATTATTTAATTCAAAAATACATTAATTCATCAAAATAGATTTCTTAGTTGAATATTAACTAAAAACACTATTTGAGCAATAAAAACTATTTACAATGTAACATAAATAACATGAAAATATATTCATTTTTATATCAATAAATAATGTACATAACCATACTGCTAAGGTCTTGTTTCATAACCCCTTATAACACTCTCATAAGACCGAAGGGTAAGGTGTGTGATGGTGACAGACTCGTAGGGTGGCTCGGATAACGTTTCTCGGGTGATAATCTCTATCAACTTCCACTTCTCTCATAGGCGGTCTCGCTCGAGATTAACCTATTGAAGCCCGACTTGGGATTGTTCAAGAGCGAAGCCCAATGATGCCACCTCTTTTATAAGTTCTGACAAATGGGAATCGTATGGGGCGCGTCTACTGGATGAAGCCATCACTTCCATTGTTTGAGTAAATTTGACTCCTTATATCCCTATATTTATACTAATCATGTGATCACTATTCAACATCTATATTAGCAACGGTCACAATTCATAACATAAAACCTACGAATTTGACATTTTATAAAAAAAAAATTCATAAACATTTATTTAATTAGATCAATAGGGATTTCCATTAATGAATGTTTGGGTCCTTACAATCTTCCCCCCTTAAAAAATTTCACCCTCGAAGTTTCTTTTTCCCACACTAAAACAAATGTGGGTAACTATGGTTCATCACTTCCTCAGATTCCCACATTGCTTCATCAAACTTTTGGTTTCTCCAGAACACCTTGATGAGGAGAATTGTCTTATTTGGTAGAACTTTTTCTCTATTGTCTATGATCATCACTGCTTTCTCCTCATAAGAATGATCATCCTCTAACCATACCACCTCTAAAGAGAGTACACATGAAGGGTCTAGTATGTACTTCCTTATGAGGGATACATGATAGACATCATTTAATTTTTCCAACGTAGGTTTATGTGCTAGTCTATATGCCACATCCCCAACACAATAAAGATTCGTGAAGAGGTCGATGTACCTTGGAATTAACTTCCCTTTCATTCCAAAGCCCATGACCTTCTTCCATGGAGATATGCATCGAAAAACCATGTCTCCAACATTAAACTCTAGGTCTCATCGATGGTTATCTGCATAACACTTCTATCGACTCTGGGATGCCTTCATATTCTACTTAATGGTTTTCACCATCTCCACCATTTCTTCGACCATTTATGGTCCAAGCAGCTTACGCTCACTAACCTCATCCAAACATTCTGGTGTTCTACACATTTTCCCATAATGTTCTTCATATGGTTCCATTTGGATGCTCGAGTAGAAACTATTATTATAAGAGAACTCAACTAGAGGAAGATGTTGATCCCATCCTCCATTAAAGTCTATTGAGGATGCTCTCAACATGTCTTCAAGTGTTTGGATTGTCCACTCAGATTAGTCATCAATTTGAGGATGATAAGCCGTACTAAAGTTCAGTTCTGTATTCAGAGCATGTTGAAGAAACTTCCAAAACATAGTGGTGAATCTTGGATCTCGATCGGACATAATAGATAGTGGTACCCTATGCAGCCTTACATCTTCCCTGATATATATCCATCCCATTTGATCCAATGAGAAATAATATCGAATAGAAATGAAGTGTGCATATTTTGTAAGATGATCCACAACATCCTAGATTTCATTCTTTCCTTTGGATGTCTTCGAATGTCCGGTGACAAAATTACATGGTGATGTTTACACATTTCCATTCTAGTATGGGCAATGGTTGCATCATCCCCTTTGACTTCTTCCTCTCTTCCTTCACTTTCTGACACACAAGGAACTTTGATGTATATTCAGCGATCCCTTTCTTCAATTTATCCATCCAATAATGCTCTCGGAGATCTTGATACATCTTTGTGTTTCCTGGGTGAATAGAGAAATTTTAACTATGTGTATAATCCAAAAGATCCTTCTTCAGCTCTGGACTTTATAGAACACATAGTATTTTCCCAAATCTCACAATTCCTTCTTCATTAACATTAAACTCTATGGATTTACTTTTTCCAATAGCTTACACTTTTTCCTAAATTCCAACATCATCCTTTTGAGCATCCTTTAACATTTCCAAAATTTATGTTTGAGCAATCATTTGTGAAAGGATTGATAATATTCCCTTCTTTATGATTACCACGTCCATCCTCATCACATATATGAAGATTGCATCCTTTTGATGTAATGCCCCGACCCTAGTTACCCAGAGTCGGTGCATTATTACATAAAATTGGCATAATCACAAGAAAGATCAAATCTCGAAAGACCGATTGGTTTAGTAGCCTTGGAAACACTAGATATATTCATAAAGTTTTACATTACATAATAAAGTGAAAAACTGCTACAACAACATATTGTCTCCATAGTCCACACTATTATCCCCTCATAATATCCCTGCAGGTCATTCCTAATTTACTTCCTCACATCTTGGAAAAAATATAACATAGAAAACGGGTGAGATCAAATGACCAGTAAGGATAACAATATAGTGGAAACTTTCATAAATAATTATAAAAATTTAAGGCAATTTATAACTAAAACAAAAGCATTTTAAACTTGAACTTCAACATAGTATGAAAAAAATAAAATGAAATAATGTCATTTACTTATTCACATGGATATTATACTAATCGAATAATCACATGCAATATCAATAACCATTTTCATAATGATGGAATGCATAATGCCAGACTATCATAAACTCATAGCCAAGGCCTCATGCCAAGACTACAAATAATATTTTGCCAAGGTCTTGTGACAAGACACTAGTTTGTCTCAAGAGACCTACCGATGCATCGAGGAGCTATAGCGCGCTCCACCCATCACATATTACGTCCAATGCATTCCCATATGAAAAGGTTTAAACATAACATAAACATTCGTATTAAAACTAGCATACGAAATGTAAATACTTCATCCATAAACCATGAATGGTATAATAATAACACATCCACAGTCAAACATATCACAAAACTGTTAATACAATATAGATGTTTTGTATTATAATAAATCAACTTCAAATAAGCATAAAATCCATCAAAGGATGTTGACATAGATGAAATCAAAACTATTTTTAGAGAAATATCTCTTTTTATTTTGAGATAATTTAAGAGTCATTTATTTATAAAATAAAACATTTTATTTTAAAATATTCTTATAAGCCTGTAAGAGAAGCTTCGAAGATTTTATAATGGCGGAAAATAGTTGCACCCACCGTATATGTTTAAAAAACATTCTTTACTTAATTCTACCGAAAAGGATAAAAGCACCTTGTTTGGAAAATGATAGAAAGATTCCTTTATAAACCTCTTTTAAAAAGTCAAACAAGGGAATAAATGACAATAACCCATATTCTTGTAAACAGTAAAAAAATTTGAAATATAATTTTAAGAAAAATGGATGTGGATGATAAAGAGATCCGAGTAGATTCTTACGTATAAACAACCTCAGATAATGAAGAGATAGCGAAATAACACGTACCTTGTACTTTTCCTTGGTTGGGGGTAGGTTAACCTCCGGTATAATGTTGAAATAATTTTTATTAAATTATAATATAATATTATATATTAATATTATATCATATATGATCTTTTAACATTGATTTGTAAATAATATATTAGTATTATCGTTGTTTCAGGTGTTCACTTACTCATTTTCTTTTATATGTATTGTTATGTAAGATGTGTTTTTCATGGATATGTTGTATCTTAATCATATCCAGAATGATATCAAGTCCTTAGATACTATTATTAATCATTAAATGAGAATTATACTTGAATGGATACAATGGAGAATGAATCTTATCACGTTCGGGGAGGCGGTAGTCCGTACGAACGCATGAGATACAATATCATTTTTTTTGATTTTAAAATAATATATAATTGGTTGTTATATCATATATACAGAATCATTATCATGTTATATTTAATATTTAAATGAATTACACATCATTATTAAACCCATCCAAATAATAATTTATTGAATAACAATTACACCACGACGTGGAGACGGTAAGCCGTACGTATGTATGTATGGTGACATGTAAATTAAAGGATGGATAGAATACTGAATATGGTTGTACCATATTTATAATAACATCACAGTATATATAATATACTGGAGTTATTATTTTTTAATGGTAATAACAAAGAAGGAAGAAGTGGAAGAAGAAATGAATTTGAAAAAGGGTGGTGAAAACATTACCTCTTCTTCGGGTTCTTCCTTTTGATTTGATCAAAAGGGCACCTAGGTTGGCTTTCTGACATATGGAATGCCTCTAGGATGAAGTGAGGGATTTTGAGATAGTATTTGGGCAGATTTTGGTTGAGCCAAATGGCTTTGATGGTGTGAGTTAATTAGAAGGAAGAGTGCCCTTTTATAAGAGGGTTGAGGGGCACCTTTGGAAAAGTTAGAAATATTATTTTATAATAAATTCATATTCAGCTTCTAATGGCTACAAAGTGGATTATTTAAAGGTTAAGGTGGGTATGGGTCGAAAACCACTCAACCAATAGGATTTAGATAGGTTTGAATCAATATATTAACCTTATCTTTTAGTTTTAACTCTTAGTTATTTAGTTTGACACTTACCATGTGACTTTGTATTTTTATATTATATAGTTAATAAACGTACTATATACCTCCAAGTGACCCCCAAGTGTTCAATTAATGATACAAATATCATGATATAAGTCTCTTGGCCGAACCATAGATTTTTAGGAATTTAATATCAATTAATAATATAATATTAGTTTTAAAAACTCTTTTATGTCAATTTTCACACTATTTGGAAAATTGATTTTTGTAAAACTCCTAACAGAATGATTAGTTCTAAAAAAGTACATTAAATCAATCCTCAGATGTCATATTATACTATAAAATTAGTTTAATTCATTAAAAGTCTCAAAATATATTTATTTGGGTATTTATAATATCAATTAGTTTAACTTTTCATTATTATGGTAATTACTGCATCATTATTGTGTCATAAATAAACTAAATTATTTAATGTCTAAAAATTATAAATAAAATATCATTATGTACGAAATAATTTTATCTTTCTAATGAATATTTAAAATCGAATTTATCTTATGTATAAACCTATATTGAAAATGTTTTAGTAAATAAACATTGGTCTTAACTCTTTTAACTCTTCTTTGAATTAAATAATAATAAATGTCCTAATCTAATCCAAGTGGACCTAAATGATAATTTATTATTCCTATGGTTGTTTTTGGTCGAGATAAACTTGTAAAATAGAATGAAGATATGTTTTAGGGTAATATTAATATCATTTTTTCCATTAATTACCCTATTTACTTTTAACCGTGGTAAATAAAAGTAAAAAAGTTACTATTCACCAAAAATAATTTTCATCTGATTGAACAACATTTTACTCCTTGATATTAACCATGTCTCTAGTATTTTCTAAATTCTAGTAACAGAAGTGGTAAAATTATGTTTTATGAAAAAATCAGTTTTTTAACTACCACTTAGTAGTGTCACTATTCATCAAAAATTGATGTTTTTCAGAACAATGCCAAAATTTCACCCTAAGCTATAATTGATATTCCGAATTCAAAATTGATGCCTATTTTACAAAATTACAAAAATTAAAGTTGCATTACTTAATTTTATAATTAATTCTCTCTATCACAACAAATAGCGTTTTTTTTAAGAAACAATATATATCAAAATATTGACAATTGTTTATGTCCGATTTTAAAGTGAAATTAATTATAATGAACACCATTAGATAAAATGGTAAAAATATATTCAAATTATATTTTAAAATAATATAATTTATCACTATAAATTATTTTTATTAAAAAAGTTGTTTTTAAGTATTTTTCACTGTTCATAAAAATTGGAAGTTCTCAGAAAAATACCAAAAATTCAACTTAGGGTAATTTCGATATTCTGAATCCAAAAATGAAGTCCATTTTGAAATATAAAATATATATAATTTCAAAAGGTAGTTATAACTATTCATAATTAGTAGTTTGATTGGTTGTGGTGTGTTATAACTCGATGTTGCGTACAACACACGCTATCGCATTATTCCAAGAGAAGCGTACCGTAAAAGCTTGGGGTGTTACATTCTCCCCTCGAAATAATTTCGTCCTTAAAATTTCTAGAATACTACCACATGAAAAGACTCGGGTGGTTCTTCATTATAAGTTCCTCATGTTGCCACATTGCATCTTCCATCTTATGGTTTCTCCACAAAACTTTTACCAGATGCGTCGTCTAGTTTCTCAGTACTTGTTCTCTCGTATCAAGAATCTTGACAGGCTATTCGCAATAAGACAGATCGGGTTCCATTTCTAATTCCTCGTAGGTGGGTAAATGCATTGGGCCAGGCATGTATCTCCCCAATATAGATACGTGGAACACATCATGAACTTTGGAGAGACATGGCGGCATTGCCAATCGGTAAGCTACAGCCCCAAATCCTTCTAGAATTTCGAAAGGTCTGATGTGCCTGGGACCCAATTTACCTTTCTTACCAAAACGTATGACTCTTTTCCATGGAGATAACTTAATGAAAACTTGATCACAGACTTGAAATTCCAAATCCTTCCTTCGATTATTGGCATAGCTCTTCATCCTACTTTGAGCCACTTTGATGTGATTTTGGATTACCTTCACATTTTCCAACGTTTCCTCCATCAGTTCTGGGCCTACAAGCTTTCTTTCGCCAACGTCATCCCAACAGGTTGGTGTGCGACATCTCTTTTTGTATAACGCTTCATATGGTGCCATATGAATACTCTAATGGAAGCTATTGTTATAAAAAAATTCTCCCAGAGGAAAATATTTATCTCACATACCCTGAATGTCAAGTGAGCAGGATCTCAACATGTCTTCTAAGGTCTGAATAGTTCGTTCTGATTGTCCATCTGTTTGAGGGTGGTAGGCAGTGCTCTAATGAAGTTCAGTATCCAAGGCTTTCTGAAGACGTTTCCAGAATCATGAAGTAAAATGGGGATCACGATCAGAAACAATCGATAGAGGTACTCCATGAAGTCTCACAACTTCATTAATATATAGTCTTACTAGACGTTCCAGCGGTAGATCTTCTCTTATAGCAAGAAAATGTGCTGACTTGGTAAGACGATCAATAATGACCCATATTGAATCGTTCCTTCTAGGATTCGTTGGTAGTCCCATGAAAAATTCCATTGTAATATTGTCCCATTTCCACTCCGGTATGGGAAAAGGTTGCATGACTCCTCTAGGTTGTTGCCTTCCAGCTTTCACTTGTTGAAAAACCATACATCTTGACACAAAATAAGCAATCTCCCTCTTCATGTTGTCCCACAAAAAATGTTCCTTCAAATCTCTATACATTTTGGTTCTCCCAGAGTGTATATTGAATTTGGAACTATGAGCATCATCCAGCAATTCCCTTTATAGATCAGCTATATCGGTAACACAAAGCCTCTTCCCGAATTTCAAAATTCCATCTTCAAACACAAAGTCTCTCAATCTCCCATCATTCACAGCTTTAATCTTATTTTGAAATTCTTCATCATCGGTCTGGGAACTCTTAATCCTTTCTAGTAAAGATTGTTTGGAAACCATTTGAAAAATCATTGATGTTTCACCTTCACTGGTTATTCCCATGTCCATCTTCACTAGATCCATGGAAATTGGATCCATTTCAATTCTCATATAGTTCAAAACTCCATGGTCTTTTTTGCTCAAAGAATCTTCCACCTTGTTTTCTTTCCCCGGGTTGTAGTGTATCTTACAATCATAAACCATGAGTAATTCAAGCCATATCTTTTTCCTAATGTTGAGTTCTTTTTGTGAGAAAATATACTTCAAACTCTTGTGATCAGTATAAATCTCACATTTTTCACCATAAAGGTAGTGCCTCCATATCATCAAAGAAAATATCACAACTGATAACTCAAGATCATGAGTAGGATAGTGTTTCTCATGAATTTTCAACTGTCGTGATGCATAGGCAATAACCCTATCATTCGTCATAAGGACAAAACCACGTCCTTTCTTTGATTCATCACTATAAATAACAAACCCATCATTCCCCGATGTTAGAGTCAATATAGGAGCGTTGACTAATCTTTTCTTCATTTCTTCAAAACATTATTCACACTCTTTTTTTCAAACAAATTTAACCCCTTTACGTGTGAGATTTGTTAATGGGTTTGCTAATCGAGCAAAATTCTGGACGAAACGTCGATAATAACATGCCAAACCAATAAAACGGCATACCTCAGTTATATACGTAGGTGCTGGCCATTCTTGGATTGCCTTGATCATAGAAGGATCAATCGAGATTCCATCTTTAGAGACAATATGGCCAAGAAAAAAAATCTATTGATGCCAGAATTCACACTTTCTAAACTTCCCATATAATTCATGTCTTCTAAGAGTCTTTAGGATAATGCGCATGTGATTTTCATGATATTTAAAGCTTTTGGAGTATACCAAGATATCATCAATAAATACCATCACAAATTCATCGAGATATTTCTTGAAAACTCTATTCATCAGATCCATGAATACAGAGGGTGCATTAGTCAATCCAAAAGTCATTACAGTAAACTTGTAATGCTCATACCTGGTTCAAAATGTTGTCTTCGGAATGTCTTCCTACTTTACACACAACTAATTGTATCCAGGTCGAAGGCCAATTTTTGAAAAGTATTGATCGCCATGTAGTTGGTCAAATAAATCATCAATACGAGGTAGGGGATACTTGTTCTTTATTGTTATAGCATTGATCTCTCTATAGTCGATACATAACCTCATAGACCCACCTTTGTTTTTAACAAAAAGAATAGGGGCATCCCATAGAGAAACACTAGGGCGAATAAATCCTTTATTACTCAATTCCTCTAGTTGTTTCTTTAGTTCAACTAATCTTACAATGGCCATTCTATAAGGGGTCTTCGATACAGGCCTTAATCCATGAATTAAATCAACAGAAAACTAAACATCTCCTTCTGAAGGATGTCCAGGTAAATCATCTGGAAACACATCTACATATTATTTAACAACAGGTACATCCTCTATTTTAACATTCCTTTCCTCACCCACTGTAATTTCATTCTCTTCCTCCCCAATAATTGAATTTAGTTGAGCTACTGGAGGTGGATCTAGATAAGAATTAGGTGGTGGTGATTCTTCTCTAAAGATAAGGTGTTCCTTATCATCATCATCAAAAATTGTAACCTCCTTCTTCTTACAATAATTCTTAGCATCATAGTCTGAAATCCAATCTATACCGAGGATTATATCAAACTCAATCATAGGTATGACGATGAGATCAGCAGATAAAGAATATTAATGTGCTCTAATGGGGACTTATTCACCAAAAATTGATGCAATGATACTTCCCTTAAGAGTTTTAACTGACAACTCCCTTGTTAAATCAAATTGAAAATATCTAATTTTATTAGAAAATTGGGAAGATAGAAAACAATGTGATGATCTATAATCAAATAATGCATTTGCTAAACTCTAGGAAACCATTAAATTACATGCCACCACGTCTTTTGAGCTTCTACAATAGCAGTAGTGATATCATAAACTTGGCCTTGATCCCATGGCCTTTTCTGAGGTAAGTTCACCTCACGATTATGAAATTAATTGGCATAATGCCCCATCTCCCTGAAATTGTAGCATTGAATATTGGTAGCTTCCTTTTTCCCTTTTCATTCACGAGCTTGGTGGCCTTTCTCACCACACTTGTAATAGACACCCATTCCCTTCAAGCAAGTACCGGGGTGTTTCTTCCCACATTTACCATAGGATGTATATTCAACCTTTCACTTATTCCACTTATTTCCATTCCCAAATTGATCAGCATATCTCTTGTTCTCTTACTTTGCTTTAAAGACATAAGGCTTAGAGAATTCCTTTTCAGTCTTGATAGCACATGAGACAATGACTTCGTACGATGAGAAGGATTGTGATACTAATGATCGATGGATAAATGGTTTTAACCCATCAAAGAAATGATAAATCTTACTTATTGGGTTACGTATATAATCTCCAGCATACCTTGCTAAGCTTGTAAACTTAGCCTCATACTTTGTGACATTCTCATCCTCCTTTTGTGTCAGACTCAAAAATTTCGTTTCCATATCTGCTCAATGGTAATGAGGAAAGTATTTTTCTAAAAACACATATTTGAACTCCCTCTATTCAATATTTGATACTTCATCATCTTCCTTCGTGTTTTGAATCAATGACCACCATTGATCAGCTTCTCCAATGAGGTGGTAAACTGCCATTATAACTTTTTCCCTTTCACTACTCCCCAATGCCTGAAATATTTTTTCTAGGGAACCTATCCATTGCTCTGCTACTAATGGATTTGTACTCCCATTGAACGTTGGTGGTTTTTTCCTCATGAAGCAATCTAACATTGATCCTCCACGCTGCGGATCAGTGTGCTCCATACGGGTAAGGTTATTATTCATAACCTGAGTGAGTTGTCCCAGTATGGTGATTATCTGATCGGCACCAGTTTCATCACTAGCTCCACTGTAATTATTTTGAGTAGGAGAGAAATCCCTACATGGAGTACGTGCATTGATATAGTTTCCATTTTTTCCACTAGGCGCCATTTCTAAACAATGGCATAAACTACATCAGTTTATGAATCAAAATACATAATTCCATACATATAAAACACTTAAAAATAATTGAACTATTTATGGATATAATCCATAATCATAAAAATATTTTCTTTTAGGAAGTATATAATCATAAACCCTTCATAATTATTTGTAAAAAAATGAGAGTTATCCTAAGCATATCCCCCTGGAGTGTCGTAACCAAGAGTACAGCAAGCCCCGATGTTGTGCACTATTTCCTGTTCGAGTCTAGCTCAAAGCGGTGTTTTTGGGGTTTACCCCTAGGTACATCTGTGCCAGAGCCGCCTCTACCTGCTCATATCCAGATAGGGATGTATTGCTCAGAAAACTCACAAAATATCTACAATACCAAAAATCTAGGAAGTTATTCTATACTAATCCTTAAAGTCCATCTTAGTTCTATGTGCTCTAATCAGAGTTTATCTAAATCTAGCTTCCAATTTTTGTACAAAACTTCCTCTAATACCAACTGTAACGCCTCGACCCCAGTTACCCAGAGTCGGTGCATTATTACATAACATTGGCATGATCACAAGAAAGATCAAATCTCGAAAGACTGATTGGTTTAGTAGCCTTGGAAACACTAGATATATTCATAAAGTTTTACATTACATCATAAAGTGAAAAAATACTACGACAACATATTATTTCCATTTTCCACACTATTATCCTCTCATAATATCCCTACATGTCATTCATAATTTACTTCACATCCTGGGAAAAATAAAACATAGAAAAGGGGTGAGCTCAAATGTCGAGTAAGGATAACAATATAGAGGAAACTTTCATAAATATGAATAAAAATTTAAGGTAATGTATAACTCAAATAAAATCCTTTTAAACTTGAACTTCAACATAGTATGGAAAAAATAAAATGAAATAATTCCATTTACTTATTCACATGGATATTATACTAATCAAATAATCACATGCAATATTAATAACAACTTTCATAATTATGGAATGCATAATGCCAGACTATCATAACCACATAGCCAAGGCCTCGTGCCAAGACTACAAATAATATTCTTCCAAGGCCTTGTACCAAGACACTAGTTTGTCTCATGAGACCTACCGATGCATCGAGGAGCTATAGCTGGCTCCACCAATCACATATTAAGTCCAATGCATTCCCATATGAAAAGGTTTAAAAATAACATAAACATTCGTATTAAAACTAGAATACAAAATGTAAATACATCATCCATAAACCCTGAATGGTATAAAAATAACACATCTACAGTCAAACATATGACAAAACCTTCAATACAATATAGCAGTTTTGTATCATAATAAATCAACTTCAAATAAGCGTAAAATCCATCAAAGGATGTTGACATAGATGAAATCAAAACTCTTTTTAGAGAAATATCTCTCTCTATTTTGAAATCATTTAAAAGTCATATATTTATAAAATAAAACATTTTATTTGAAAATATTCTTATAAGCTTGTAATGGAATCTTCGAAGATTTTATAATGGTGGAAAATAGCCGCACCTGCCGTATAAGTTAAAAAAACATTCTTAACTTAATTCTACTGAAAAGGTTAGAAACACCTTGTTTGGAAAATGACAGAAATATTCCTTTATAAACCTATTATAAAAATTCAAACAAGGGAATAAGTTACTTTAAAGCATATTCTTGTAAATAGTAAAAATGTTTTGAAATACATTTTTATGAAACATGGATGTGGATGATAAAGAGATCCCAGTAGATTCTTACGTATAAACAACCTCGAATAATGAAGAGATTACGAAATAACCCTTACCTTGTAATTTTCCTTGTTTGGGGGTAGGTTGACCTCCTTTATAATGGTGAAATAATTGTTATCAAATTATACAAGAATCATATATATTAATATGATATCATATATGATCTTTTAACATTGATTTGTTAATAATATCTTAGTATTATCATTGTTTCGGGTGTCAACTTACTCGTTTTCTTTTTTATTTTTTGTTATGTAAGATGGGTTTGTCATGGATAGGTTGCATCTTAATCATATCCAGAAATATATCAAGTCCTTATACTATTATTAATCATCATATGAGAATTATACTTCAATGGATATGATAGAGAATAAATCTTATCACGGTCGTGGAGATGGTAGACCGTACGTACGCACGAGCGACAATATCATTTTTTTGATATTAAAATAATATATAATTGGATGTTATATCATATATACAGAATCATTATCATGTTATATTTATTATTTACATGAATTACACATCAATAGTATACCCATCCAAATAATAATTTATTGAATAACAATTACACCACGACGTGGAGACGGTAAGTCGTACGTACGCACGTATGGTGACATGTTATTCAAAGGATGGATAGAATACTGAATATGGTTGTACCATATTTATAATAACCTCCTAGTATATATATGATACTGGCGTTAATATTTTAGTATGGTAATAACAAAGAAGGAGGAAGTGGAAGAAGAAATTAATTTGAAAAAGGGTGGTGAAAACATTACCTCTTCTTTGGGTTCTTCCTTTTGATTTGATCAAAAGGGCTCTTAGGTTGTCTTTATAACTAAAGTAAGGCCATTAGGATGAAGTGTAGGATATTGAGAGAGTATGTGGGCAGAGTTTGGCTGAGCCAAAATTCTTTGAAGGTGTGAGTTAATGATAAGGGAGAGTGCCCTTTTATAAGAGGGGTGAGGGGCACCTTTGGAAAAGTAAGAAATATTATTTTATAATAAATTCATATTCGGTTTATAATGGCTCCAAAGTGGATTAATTAAAATTTAAGGTGGTGATGGGTCAAAAACTACTCAAAAAATGATTTAGATAGGTTTGAATCATTATATTAAACTTATCTTTTTGTTTTAACTCTTAGTTAATTAGTTTGTCACTTACCATGTCACTTTGTATTTTTATATTATATAGTAATAAACATACAATATACCTCCATGAGACCCACAAGAGGTACATTAATGATACACCTATCATGATATAAGTCTCTTGGACGAGCCTTAGATTTTTAGGAATTTAATATCAATTAATAATATATTATTTGTTTTAAAAACTCTTTTATGTCAATTGACACAATTAAGAAAATTGATTTTTTTGGAAATCATAACAGAATGATTGGTTCAAAAAAAGTAAATTAAATCAATCCTAATATGTCATATTATCCTAGAATATTAGTTTAATTCATTAAAATCCCAAATTATATTTATTTGGGTATTTATAATATCAATTATTTTAATTTTTCACTCTTATGGTAATTACTGCATCATCATTGTGTCATATATAAATTAAAATATTTAATTTTTAAAAATTATAAATAAAATATCATTATGTAGGAAATCTTTTCAGATTTATAATTAATATTTAAAATAGAATTTATCTTATGTATAACCCTATATTAAAAATGTTTTAGTAAATAAACATTGATTTTAACACTTTTAACTCTTCTTTGAATTAAATAATAATAAATGTCCTAATCTAATCCATGTAGACCTAAATGATAATATTTTATTCCCAATGTTGTTTTTGGTCAAGATAAACTTGTCCAATAGAATTAGGAAATGTGTTAGGTAATATTAATATCATTTTTACCCTTAATTACCCTATTTACTTTTAACCGTGGTAAATAAAAGTAAAAAGTTACTATTCACAAAAAATTATTTTCATCTCATTGAACCACATTTTACTCCATGATATTAATCATGTCTCTCGGGTTATCGAAATTCCAATCACAGAAGCGGTAAAATTATGGTTTATGAAAATTTCAGTTTTTTAACTACCACTTAGTAGTTTCACTATTCATAAAAAATTGAAGTTTTTCAGAACAATGCCAAAATTTCACCCTAAGCTTTAATTGATATTCCGAATTCAAAAATGATGTCTATTTTAAAAAATTATAAACTTAAAATTTGAATTAATTTATTTATATAATTAATTCCCACTATCACAACAAATAGCGTTTTTTATGAAATAATATATATCAAAAGATTGACAATTGTTTATGTCCAATTTCAAAGTGAAATTAATTATAATGAACACCATTGGATAAAATGGTAAAAATATATTCTAATTATACTTTAAAATAATATAATTTATCTCCATAAATTATTTTAATTAAAAAAGTTGTTTTTAAGTATTTTTCACTATTCATAAAAATTGGATGTTCTCAGAAAAATACCAAAAATTCAACTTATGATAATTTCGATATTCTGAATCCAAAAATGAAGTGCATTTTGAAATATAAAATATATATAATTTCAAAAAGTAGTTATTACTATTCATAACAGCTAGTTTGATTGGTTGTGGTGTGTTAGAACTCGATGTTGCGTACAACACACACTATCACATTATTCCAAGAGAAGTGTACCGTAGAAGCCTGGGGTTTTACATTTGAATTCTCATCAATGATAGAATTGTTGGGTACTTTCTTCTTAGAGCATCCAACAACTTGTTTTCCTTTCAAGGGTGGTAATGGATTATGCAGACATAGTCTTTGATCAACTCTATCCATCTTCATTGGCGCATAATCAACTCTTTCGGTGTGAATATATACTTAAGGCTTTTGTGGTCCGTATATATTTCACACTTCTCCCCAAATAGATAATGCTACAAAATTTTCAAATTTAAGATCACTACAGCTAGCTCGAGGTCATGTGTAAGATAGTCTTGTTCATGAACTTTCAATTTCCTTGAATCATTGGTAATGAATTTTTCATTTTTCATCAACACACATCCCATTCCATTCTTTAAATCATCAAGGAATACCACGAAAACATATCCACTTGTGGGTAATGTGAGCACAAGCATAGTAATAAGCCTCTTTTTCAACTCCTTGATCATTTTTTTCATTCATCACTCCATGATAACTATACTCTCTATCGAGTTAGCTTGGTAAGAGGGTTGGACAATCATGAGAAATTTCTCACAAATCATCGATAATATCCATCTAACCCCAAGAAGCTACAGATGTCTATTACCGATATTGGTCTTGGAAATCCCTCAATTGCATCTATTTTGGAGGGATCCATAGATATCATATTGCTTTTAATGATATGGCCCAGGAATGAAACCTTCTTCTACCAGAACTCACACTTGTTGTACTTGGCATAGAGCTTCTCCTTCTGCAAGGTCTCTACTACTGTTCTTAGATGCTCCACATGATCCTCCTTGTTTTTGAAGTATATCAAAATATCATCTATAAATCATACCACAAATTTGTTGAGGTAATCTTTAAAGACTCTATTCATCATGTCCATGATGATTTATGGAGAAATAGTTATTCCTAATGGAATTAAAATGAATTCATAATGCCCATATCTTATACGAAAGGCAATCTTTTGGATATTTTTATTCTTCATACTAACTAGATAATATACCGACCACAAATCCACCTTCGAGAAGTATAGTTCTCCACACAGGTGATCAAAAAAATCATCAATTCGTGGGAGGGGATACTTGTTCTTTATTGTGATTTTGTTGAGCTCACGATAATCGATGCAAAGGGACATTGATCAATCCTTCTACTTCATGAAGAGGACTGGTACACCCCTTGGTGAATCCCCTGGGCATATAAACCCTTTATCTAGATACTCCTTTATTTGTTTCTTGATCTCTTCAATCTCTACAACAACCATTATATACAGAGTTTTGAATATTAGAAATGCCCCTGGAATATGATCAATTGAGAATTCAACTTCTCTTCTGGGAGGAAGACCAGGAAATTCCTCATGAAACACTTCAGCGAATTCCCTCACAATAGGCATGTCATCAAGGATGGTTGCTTCCATGGACTCAATCATCTGATCCAGATGTGTATTTTCAATGGTTAGTAATATCAATGATTGAGATGATGGAGCTAAATAATATTCATCATACTCTTTGCACTTTTAATGAATCAGGGGTTGATTATCCACATGGAGAGTGATTTCCCTCTCACAGAAATTTATGTTGGCTCTATATAGGAATATCCAATCCATTCCAAGAATTGCATCAAATTCCACCAGAGAGAGTATGATGAGGTTCTCCAGGATGTTCAATCCATAGATTATGACTGGAGAGGAGTTATATTCATTGGATGAAATAATCGCCCCATTTTTCATACTCATTGACATCTTCACTTCCATGATTTGTGATGGTGATTGTATTATTCTACTAAACATTCGTGATATAAAAGAATGTGTAGAACTAGAATCAAAAAGTAAATTCTCTATTCTTGAATGAATAACTAGTGTAAATGTCACTACATTATTGTCGGGGTTCACTTCGGTAGTAGTGATGTAAAAACCTCACCCTTGCTGCCTTGCAGATTTTTGGTTGCCTCCGAAAACCCTGGGCATAGGGAACTGATTTGAAAGTTTCCATGGTTCTTTGTAGTTGTAGCAATGAACAACGCATTGTGGTTCGAATGGAGCATTCCTCTGCTCTGTCACAACCGTGGATCTTTCATGTCGACAGTTAGCATCTATGTGCCCTTCTCTTTCACACCAAACACATTTTCTTGTACCCTTCTAGCAATTTCTGGGCTGCTACATTCTGTACCTTTGGCAAGTGGGGTGCTGGATCTTCTTAGCACTAGTGGATTTATCCTTCGGACCATGATCATTGAAGTCCACCTTACACTTCTTATCCCCATGATACCCCTAAGACTATACGATCACCATTTCTACAATAAGAGTAGTACCACCAATTTCTGGTATGTAACCCTTATTTTATGATTTTTTAGTAAAAGAAGCATATGAGAAATGGTTGGGAACGTAAGGAGACTTTAATAGTGTTAAAGGGAAGAAAAGTGGTGACTCATGGGCCTTGCACGGTTTTCACAAACCATGCGGAAGCCATGCAGGTGGTGGTTACATTGGAAAGAGGAGACCGCATAGTGTATGTGTGGTATGGGAAAACAATGAGAGGAGGCCATGCAGAGTGCCCCTTTCAAGCAGTGACTACCGCACGATTAGTGCACGATTATCCTAGCCATGAGGACTAATATTGCACAAGGTGAACTTAGATCCTATTTATATGGATATAATCTGTTTTATCTTTAATCCCACTCATTTTTTGTCCTAGATGGCCCTAACTTGGGATTTCTCTCTGGTGAAGGTGGGAGAACAATTACTAGGAATTTTTGAAGCGATCTGAAGCTTTTCCTTGGTGTTTAGAGGCCTGTTGATCGAGGTAATTCTTGTTTCCTTTATTTTTTTAGATATCCTTCTTCCCTCTTAATGGATCCTTAGATCTATGCCCAAATTGGGTAGATCTGTGGTAGTATATAACTTTTAAGTCGGGTTTTGGTATTGTTGGTATAATGGGAAGGAATCTAAGGAGGTTTTGGGGAATAGTTGACTCAGTTTTGTTGGTGTTCATTGTCCATTGGTTGGTTTCTCCTAATTTGTTGAGGTAGGTGTATTATCTATAGATTCCACTTTATTCTAACTTTATGGATTTGATTTTAATTGTTTTCCTTGATTGAAATTGTTTGTTTATCTGTTGTGAAAGAATGGTTGAAAACTTTTTTTAGTAACAGGTGATGGAAATTGTGTGTTTTTGGAAATTGTTTGTTGAAGTGAATTTAAAATGGTAATTTTAAACTGGGTATAGTTTTTCTACTTGAAAGAAATGGTTTTCCATAAAACGTTTGATTCTTTATTGAAAGGTTTTGAATACCCTTGGGTTTGGCATGTATTTTCATGGGTTGTGGTGTGTGTTCATGTGCATTGGGATAGATAAGGGTGAGAAGTACCCCCATCAAAAGGTTGGGATTTATAAGGGTGAGAAGTATCCCCATCAAAAATGATGGGATGGATAAGGGTGTGAAGTACCCCCATCATGTTATTCCACTAATTGATGTCTTAGTAGAAGGATATCTCACCACTCGCGAGTACAGTGAGGTCCAAGTTACATGCGTGGTTGGTTTTGTGGATTTGTGAAATGGAATGAATGTGCCAAAATGGAAATGGGAATGTGATTTGGAAACTATTCTTGGTTTCTTTTCCGGAGAAAGATGGATTTTTTTTGGAAAATGGTTTTGACATGGAACATGTTATATTGTAAACTATTTTGGAATTGTTTTATATAAATTATATTATATAAATGTGCTAACATTTTTATCCAGGAGGCATGTGTTGGGATATAATCTGGGAAAACCTACTGAGTTTCATTACTCATCCCATGAATTGGCACATTTATGCTTGTGCATATGTCATATACCGGGATGTTGGAAATGGTAAAGTGTCACATGTTTATAGAACTACTTTGTGATACTTGGGCTGGTTCATGATGTTGGAGCTTGGAGCTTGTGGAGCATGGAGTTGGGTTGTCATCTTGTAGACTTTTAGTTGTCTTTTCGTGGTTTACTCTGATTTAGTGTTGGTTTCTTCTATGGTACTCCTGGTTGGATTATGATAACATAAATGGTATAGTTGTCTTAGCTTTTATCATGCATAATTTAGTTGATTAGTTTCGTTATGGTTGTTGGTTATGTGGTAAGTTATAAATGGGTAGATCGTCCCCGGATTGTTTTGAAACCCTTCAGCATTTATTGCTAGCCTTTGGTTCCTTGGGGATGTCGCTTAAGGCCAAGTAATGACTTTTTGTATTCTCATGCCTATAAGGATTAGCGGGTCATTGAAAATGGTATCATTTTGTTCGGTCCTTGGGGTTTAAATGCAATCAGATTGTTCCTTTCATTGTGGAACATGTAGTCATCAGTTTTTGTTGGTCTTGGCATTGAATTCTTATGTGCTTATTCCTTGGGTGGTCATATTAGGAAGGAGTAGGATTTTCAGAACATGGAAGGTAGAGCATAAAAAGAAGTATCTAACCTTTTTATGTTGAACATCATGTTACCATGGAGTTGGGTACATAAGTGTTTTGGAAACACTTGTAGGATAATAAATCTCATTGTCATTGGATTAGCCAATGAGATGAGCATGAGATGCATTAGAGGAATAACATCCCACTCGGTGTGCATATATCATTTTGAGAAATATATTGTGGTTTGTTGAAAAAGCATGATTTTTGAAAATTTTAAACATGTTTTCAAATGAATGATTTTGAAAAGAGAATGGTTGATGTATTTTGAAAATAGATTGACTTTCAAAAGAAAGTAATTTTTTTATAAATGTGTAAATTTGGAAATGCTTGGTGGTTGGAAATCAATGTTGTGATAGTGATGTGATAGAAATTGAAATGTTAAGACTTTAGTTTCATGGAAGTGAGACAAATGGCGTGCGTTGTATAGATAGAAAATAGAATTTGTTAGGCATTTTAGAAACCAAACAGAAGTGGTTGTGGAGAATGTGGTCGCACCTGAGCCACAGTTAAACCAGCAGCTTGTCCAATGTATTGTTCAAGCATTTCAGGTTGTGGACATGGGGAATTAGATGGATGAGTCAAGTCATGTAGACCATTCTATCCAGTTCCAGAAGCAGAATCCACCCATCTTTCGAGGTGATTCTAAACCAAAAAATGTGGAGGTGTGGCTGAATAGGATGAATCGTATCTTCGATTTTACCTCCACACCAGTAGAACTGAATGTAATGTTGGCGACGTATATACTAAAGGATCTTGCATGACAGTGGTGGGAGCTAGTGGTGTAAGTTATGGTGGATCAAGGCTTGGGCTGTGAGGAATTTGGGGAATTGTTCAACAAAATATTCTATCCTCATGCATTCATGATCTAGGGGACGACGTTATTTTTCAGCCTGAAGCAGTAGAATCTCTCTGTCACTGAGTATGCGACCAAATTTATGAATTTAGTGCTCTTTTCATAGGAAGTTTCTGCATGTGCGTCGTTGTAGGTACACAACATTGAATCAGGGTTGTGATAGGAGATTCGCTCAAAGATAGTTGTGCCCTGTATTACAGATTATACAGAGATGGTAAACAGAACAATGATATATGAAAGATAAATCTCAAGAGTTATTGGGGGCGGAAGTATGATGATACCCACGAGAACGGGTGGAAACTCTAATGATGGGAACAAGCAGAAGATGGACAACTACTTTCAAGGTGGGAGTGGGAATCAAAATTAGATGGCCGGATCAGTGAATCTTCCTCCATGACCCATGATGATAGCTAGGTGTTTTCAATTTTGCTCGATTGATCACATGATAATAGAATGTACAACACCACAGAGAGCATGCCACAATTTCAACAAGATGGGGCATCTCCAGTGATATTGTCACAGTGCTCCATGTTCGGGTGTTCGTGACACTTCTCAGGTGTCACCAGCATCATATGCATTGAGAGGGAAATGAATAAAAAATCAGTCTCTCCAGCAGAATAGATCTAGCCATGGTGATTCTGGGAATATCATGACTCATCAAGAAGGAAGATATCAACAAGGAAATATAGAGAAAAGTGCAGCATCAAAGCAATTATATGGATTAGAGCAGGTGATTGTGGATGACCATTCTGGACCGTCTACGGTGAGTGGTATGATTATTTTTAACTCTACCCTCATGCTCGTGTTGTTCGATACTGGTGAATCACATTCTTTTCTTCCTTCTCATACTGATGATTTTCAAAACATTAAACTTGAAATGATGCCATCCGTGATAAAACATAAAACTCATCTCGGTGAATGAAATATCAGAGCCATCATTTGTAGAGCATGTTCTATAAATGTTGATGGAGCTGAGCTGAAATGAGATTTCTCTGTGCTATTGATGGATGTCTATGATATAATCCTAGGTATGGATTGGTTGATAGAGTGCAGGGCTCACATTGACTCTTATATCAGAACAGTCCGTTTCGTGATAGAGTATGGCATCGAGCATCTCTTTAGAGATGAAACAGTGGTGAAGGTAGGTGAAACAGGCTTGTTGGAACCAGTAGTGGAAACGATCTCTTACTAGTTGGCTACGTTAAACTTGGAATCAATGGATGATATTGCGAATAACAATTTTCCAGTATTCATGGATCAATTTCCTAATGTTTTTCCAGAAAACATCTCAGGGTTACCACCTATAAGAGAAGTGGTGTATACGATTGATCTCCTTCTTGGGACTAGTCCTATATCACTTCCACCTTATAGGATAGCACCAACAGAGTTAAAGTAATTTAAATTTCAGTTTGAAGAACTTGAAAACAAAGGTTTTATTTGGCGAAACATGTCTCTATGGAGAGCAAAAGGTTTGCTTGTAAAGAAAGAAAATGGATCCATGAGGCTATGTGTGGATTATCGTAAACATAACAATGTAACAATAAATAATTGATATCCACTTCCACACATTGATCACGTGTTTGATCAATTCAGGGGAGCTCAGTGTTTATCTAAGACTGACTTGCGGTCATGATATCACTAGTTGCGAGTTCGGTAGGAGGATATTCTGAAGACAACCTTCAAAAAAATATATGGCCACTATGAATATGTATTCATGACTTTTGGTCTTAAGAATTCACCAACATTATTTATGGCATTGATGAATTAGATATTTTTGTGATATCTGGATTATTTTTTTGTGGTGGTTGTGGACGACATATTGGTGTATTCAAGAACAAGGGCTTAGTATGAGCTACCCATGGAGATAGTGTTACAAATATTGAGAGACCATCATTTGTATGCCAAATTATCTAAGTACAATTTTTGAATACAAGAAATATTCTTTCTACACCATGTTGTTTCTAATAAAGGTGTTTTAGTTGATAAAGAAAATATAGAAGCTGTTCTTTCTTGGTAACCACAGAAGAATGTCTTTGAAATATGATGTTTTCTTTGTTTAGATGGTTATTATTGACGATTTTTATGTGAATTATCACTAATAGATTCACCTATGACATCATTGAAAAATAAGAACAGTGAATTTCAATGGACCAAGGAATGTTAGATATCTTTTCATGATTTGAAATTTCGCCTTACATCAGCACCCATCTTGATTTTAACTGATTCAAGACAGGGGTATGTGGTGTATTGTGATGCTTTAGGATTTGGGTTGTGATTTGTTCTCATGCAAGGAGACCATGTTGTGGCTTATGGATCAAGATAGTTGAGGGTACATGAAAAGAACTACCCAACTCATGATTTGGAGTTATCTTCAGTTCTCTATTCCCTGAATACACGGCGTCATAATCTCTTTGGTGAGAAATTCACTATGTTTACAGATCATAATAGTTTTATGTATATTTTATCACAATGAGATTTTAATATTAGGTAGAGGAGATTGATATAGTATCATTAAATGATCGACATTAACTTGATATATAAACTGGGTATGGGCAATTTAGTGGCCGATGTTTTAAGCAGAAAGTTGTATGCTCTGTTGACACAAGAAACTTTAGAAGAGTGGATGTTGATGTCGGTCCTAGCCAGAATGTGTATGGAATGTGAAGACCGATCTGATGTTGAAGTTTTCATTCTAGTTCTGCTTGTTCTTGATTTGGTGGAGATAGTAAAGGATGCACATGCATCCGATGTAGATTGTGTTTCAATGAGTTCAAAACACAATGGCGGGTAGACCATTGAGATATGGAGGCTGCATGGGAGTTTAGTTTTGAGGTTTCAAGATCGGATGCATGTACAATTAACAGATCAGGAACAACTCCTTCATGCTTACCACCATTCCAGATGGGCTGTTCATCTAGGAGTAAAGAATATTTATAAGGCGATAAAGGCACATTTTTTGTGGAGCGGCATAAAACGAAATGTAGCTGAATTTGTTTTAGGTGTTAAAATTGTCATCATGTTAAAGCAGAACATCAATGGCCAGCAGGTGTGTGGTTGTCTCTACCAATTCTAGTATGGAAATGGGATTTTATAGTTATGGATTTCATTACAGGACTTCCAAGAATGGTCTGGAAACATGATTCCATTTGCATGATAGTGGATCGTCTAACCATGTCGTCCCATTTCATCCCTATTTGTGAAAATTATACGGTGGAAGATTTTTCAAAAATATATATCCGAGATGTGGTAAAGAGACACGACATACAAGTTTCAATCATGTTAGGCAGAGATTCATGGTTCACATCTCATTTATTGAAATCCTTACAGAAATCCCTAGGAACTCAGTTGAATATGAGTACGACATATCATCCTCAGATTGATGGTCAATCCGAAAGAATGATACAGACATTAGAATACATGTTGCGGTCTTCTTTAAGGGATTTTGGTGTCTTGTGGGAAGAGCACGTGCCTTTAGTAAAATTATCATATAACAATAGTTAACAGGCCTTAATATGCATGGCTCCATTTGAAGCATTGTATGGGCATCCTTGTCATTGTCAACTTTGTTGGGTGGAAATAGGTAATACATCACTAGTTGGGAAGAGCCTTGTCCATGAAACAATGGAGAAGATTCAGTTGATAAAAATGAGGTTGGAGACAGCACAGTGTCGCCAGAAATCTTATGCGGATCATCACCGAATACCATTGTCATTTGCGATCAGTGATTATGTCTTTTTTATAATCTCTCCAAGGCATGGATATCATCATTTTTGGAAGTAGGGGAAATTATCTCCTCGATATTTAGGCCCTTATGAGTTACTGGAACAGGTTGGTGAGGTGGCGTAGCAGTGCATAATGTGTTCCATGTATCTCAGTTGAAGAAGTATCAACCGGATCTTGACAATGTGATCATATGGGATCACGTTGACTGAGAGTCAGATGTTTTGTTGGTACATATTCTGATGCGAATTTTTGATAGGCAGGATAGAATCTTGCATGGAAAAATCATCGGTCTAGTGCGAGTTTTGTGGCAACATGGTCAGATTCTGGAAGAGACTTGGGAACGTGAGAAAGAAATGAAAGAGCAGTGGCCATAACTCTTTCTGTCAAATGATGGTTTTCTACTTTATAGGGATGGAAAGTCCAATGGTTGGGAGAATGATGTACCCCTGGTTTCTTGTAAGTAACCCTAATTTAATTCTTTTTAAGTACATGAAACATGTGAGAAATGGTTGGGATATTTTGGAGACTTTTAAAGTGTTAAAGGGAAAAACTCCGTGATTCTCGGGCTGCGCACGGTTTTTCCAAACCGTGTGGAAGCCATGCAGGTGGTGGTCACTTTGGAAAGAGTATACTTCACATTTTATGCATGGTTTGGGAAAACTGTGTGAGGAGGCAGTGCAGAGAACCCCTTCCAAGTAGTGACTACCACAAGGTTAGCGCCCGATCTTCCGAGCCATGCAAAATAATCTTGCATGAGGTCAACATAGATCCTATTTTTAATTATCTAATCCATTTTATCAATAAACCCACATTTTTTATCCTAGATGGCCCTAACTTGTGATTCCTCTTTGGTGAAGGTGGGAGTACACATACCAGGAATTTTGGAAGCGATCCGAAGGTTTTCCTTGGTGTTTAGAGGTCGGTTGATCGAGTTAAGTCTCATTTCCTCTAGTTTTCCTAGATCTAATTCTTCCCTCTTGATTTATCCTTATATATACGCCAAAGTTGTGTAGATCTAAGGTAGTGGGTGACTTTTAAGATGGGTTTTGGTTTTTTTAGTACTTGCAGAAGGAATCTAAAGAGGTTTTGCGGGAGTAGTTGACTTGGTTTTGTTGGCATTCTTCGTCCGTTGGTTGGTTTTGCCTAATTTTCTGAGGTAGGTGGCTTCACTCATGATTCCTATATCTTAGAACATGAAGGCTTAGTTTCAAATTGTTTTCCTTGATTGAAATGGTTTGTTTATCAGCTATGAACAAATGGTTGAAATCCCTTTTTAGAAACAGATGATAGAAATAGTGTGTTTTTGGAAATTTTTTGTTGAAGTGAATTTAAAATGGTAATTTTAAACTGGGTATGGTTTTTATGTTTGAAAGAAATAGTTTTCAATAAAATTTTGGTGCTTTATTGAATGGTTTTGAACACATATGGTTTTGGAATAGATTTTCATGGGTTGTGGTGTGTGGTTATGTATATTGTGATGGATAAGGCTGAGAAGTACCCCTATCAAATGGATGGGATGGATAAGGTCGAGAAGTACCCCCATCAAAAAGGTTGTGATGGATAAAGGCATGAAGTACCCCCGTCAAGGTAGTCCACTAAGTGACGACTTAGTGGAAGGATAACTCACCACTCGCAAGTATAGGAAGTCCAGGTTGCACGCATGGTTGGTTATGTGGACTTGTTAAATGGAATGAATGTGGCAAAATGGAAATGGGAATTTTATTTGGAAACATTGCTTGGTTGATTTTCTTGAGAAATATTGTTTTTTTGGAAAATGGTTTTGACATGGAACTTTTTATATTGTGAACTGTTTTGGAATAGTTTTATATAAATTGTTTTATATAAATGTGCTCACATGTTTTATCCTAGAGGCATGGTTTGGGAATTCATCGTGGAAACCCTACTAAGTTTCATTAATCACCACCTACTTTGGAACATTGGTGCTTTTGCAGATGCTATATACCTGGATGTTGGAAAACGTACAGTGTTTCATGTTTATAGAACAACTTTGTGATACATGGGCTGGTTCATGATCATGGAGCTTGGAGCATGTGGATCATGGAGTTGGGTTGTCTTCTTGTAGTCTTTTAGTTAGTCTTTCCGCTGTTTACTCTGATTTAGTGATGGTTTCTGCTGTGGTACTCTTGGTTGGTTTATGATAAAATAAATGGTTGAGTTGTCTTAGATTTTTTCATGTATCATTTAGTTGATTAGTTTGGTTATGGTTGTTTGTTCTATTGTATGTTCTAAAAGGGTAAATCATCCCCCACTTGTTTTGGAACCCTTCGACATTTATTTCCAGCCTTTGGCATCTTGGGGATGTCGCTCAATTATAAGTAATGACTTGTTGTATTCTCAATCCAATAAGGATAAGCGGGACATTACATTGAAGGAACATCATACAATTTCCCCATAGCTATCGAAGTCATGGATTTCCAGTGCTTTCCACAGTCTAGGTTTCAGCCCACCAAAAAGGAGGTCAACCTTACATTCGGGGGTAACGACAAAGACAAAAGTGTATCCTGCAAGCCGTGTAATGTTTTCCTCATACACTCCAACAGATTCATCATAATTTTTTATAATGGAAAGGAAGTCCCTTTCCATCATAAGATAGAGTGTGGGAAGAAAATATTTATCAAAAAACATCATCCAGAAATCCTTCCATTCCAATGCCTCGATCTCCTCCTAAGGCTTTGTATTTTTTATCAACATCCACCATTGATCAGCTTCACCCTCCATACGATAAGTATCAAGGAGAACCTTCTCTAGTTCATAACATTGAAGGATGGAGAAGATATTTTCAAATGATTTTATATATTGTTTACAAACTGAGAGATCAGATGATCAATTAAAAGTAGGAGGCCTTTGTCTCAGGAACCTCTTGATAGTGACCTGTTCTTTCATGGGGGGGGGGGGGGGTTGAACGTCCCTCTTTACCCATGATTCTATTCAAAGCTTGAGTTAGCTGACATAGAAGCATGAAAATGTTTTTGATTCCATCTCCCATTGGATTGGGAATCTCATTATTACAGTAATCACATTAATCTTCACATCGGTTGTTATCCCGAGTCCTCCTATTACTGGCCATTGTATGGAATAAAAGAAAATTTAGGGGTACCACATAAAGGTTAATACAAGGACGAAACCGATGACATATAAATAACTCTTATTTCCTTAACATATGAATAAACTGGCTTCAGTCTTTGTTATCCATGATCTACTTTCTAAAATAAAATGTTAGATAATTTTTTTGTCTCTTAATAATTGTTCATTTAAAGCTTGTGAATTTACCAAAGAATATATCCTAGGAGTGTTGTAACCAAGAGTGTTGTAAGGCCCGTTTTCTTGCACCAGATCCCATCCGAGTCTAGCTCAATGTGGTGTATTCGGGTTTTACCCCTTGGATAAATTTTTGCCATAGCCTCCTCTACCTGCTTGTGTCCAGACAGGGATGTATTTTCTTGATGAACATCTTACTCAATACCCACCAAAACGTAGGGATGTTTTTATTATAATTAGTGTTCTATCTAAGGATTTACTATGGTTTTATAATCCTAATCCCAAAAAGAACTAAACCTATCCATTGATACCAACTATGAGAACCCTATATTTTTTATCCAACATAACTTGTTTTATTACATAAAACCATAACATGATACAACATGGAAGGTCAAGAGGTATAGTGTCTTTGGGGTGTAGAAACATTACATAACAACATACAACATTAAATACAACATCTTTGTTGAAAACATCCATTACATGACCACTACATTCCCTCGTAATTAGCATTGCATGGGATAACCTGAGGACATATATATGAAAAGGGTGAGATATAAATCACAGTAAGGGAATAATCATGGAAAAACATGAGAAATAAAATAAATGTTAGACAATTGGAATATCAATAGATCACAAGAGAATCATAAAATTAAAGGAATGATAAAGCGTCATAATCATTACATGGAATTGTGGCAACAACACTTAACATGGAATTAGCATGAGCCAAGGCTCATTGCACATGAAGAATGAGTAAATACTCATTGCACATGAAGAATTTTTAATACCTCGTTGCACTTGAATTAGCATAAGTCAATACCCATTGCACATGACATGTCCTAATACTCTACTTTACTGATTTCATTTGAGCGATATGAATGCGCGCCCTTCTTAAACAGTTCATTTCATGCATAAGTGTTCCACATGGATAATAAAAAATTGAATCATTCAACATAATAATTTATTCCATTATAAATAAATGTGGAATACATAAATGAGTCTATAAAATATATAAATTTGAATAAATCTGAATATCCTTGATATATAAATGGGCATGATATTAACTAAACAACAACTTTGGCTTGGAAAAACGTAGTTCAATTTCGCCAGCATAACGACATGACATAAGAACTCATAAAAATTGATGGTGAAAGAGAAAGGTGTTTATAATAATATTTACATGACATGGAAAGTTAGGGGGAATATAGATACATTCCATAGTAATTGTAATGGAATTTAGATTCCTGATATTTGAATGTAAATGAGGAGAGGGAAATTCCTTTCGGAATTTCGACATAGTAAAAGTTGTACATGGGAGACATTTAATGAGAGATAAAGGGGTATCCCATCAATAAAACATAAAGAAAGCAGTAATGGGGAGGTGAAAAACCATACCCCAACATTTATAATTGAAATTAATAGGTCAAAACAATTTAAACAATCTTGGACAAAAATATGAAGGGAAGAAATACCCTTACATTAATGTGTACCTCCAAAGGATTGAGAGTGGCTTTGAAGAGGCTTATTGGGAGTTTGGGGAACCTTAGGAAGATTATAGGGAGATTACGTAAGAGTTTGAACAAACTAAAAAGTATTTGAGTGAGGATAAAGTTGGAGCATGCGTGGGTTTATATAGGAAAGGTGAGGGAATTCTTTATTATTTAGGGTTGGGACACCTCACATTAATCTAATTCAAAGCACAAACCAGCCCATGGTTTTTTCTAGAGGGGAGTGGAAAACAATATTTTACATGTCCAAATTCCATTCTTCTTAAAATAATGGGGTTTCTTATGTGAAGGTGAGTCACACTCCAAAGGAAAACAATTTAAAAAGACAAGATGTTTAATGAGCCTTGAAGGGTCCTTTAATGCTTTGTAAAATAAGTCAAACAAAACCAAAATCACATAATTTTAATGGTAAAACTATTTTGGAAAAACATAAGGCATATATTATTTTATTACATAACTATTGGATCATTATGATTTCATAGAACACATTATATATTTAAACGGTGTTTAATTTTTACCCAAAAATTTGAATATCTCAGAAAATTATGAAAAATTCACCATTTGATAATTTCGTTGTCCTAATTCCAAAAATGAAATTTATTTTATTTAAATAATTATATATATATATATATATATATTAATTTTCAATTTTAAATTAAAAATCGATATTTCTCAAAAATTCAAGGGTTTTAAAAAAAATGGCTTTCAAATATTAATAAAAATTAAGATTGAATTCATAAAATTATACAATAACTTATATTTGATAAAAATTAATTTAATAATAATAATAATCATTTATTAAAATATTATTTAATAAAAAAACCATTAATTCATCAATATATATTTATTATTTGAATACTAACTAAAAACACTATTTGAACATTAAAAACTATTTACAAGGTAACAAAAATAACAAGAAAAACAATGGGACCACTTTGTGAATGAATATTGTATTTTTTGACAAAAGATGTCAATACTAGTAAAAATGAATAAGAAGATGATGAAGGACTAAAAAGTGATTGGATACTAGATGAACTGTGACTGCTTGGAGAAATGTTATAGAATCATAGCATTGGATGTCATACTTGAGAAATTCTATAAGAAGATTAATTCATATTATTGATGCACTGATCCTTAGTTCAATGAACTTGTGTCAAAGGTGTCACATTTTTTACAACAATGAATAATGGTGAGGTATCATCGATCTAAGGATGATTATAGGAAATGAGAGAATGTGGAAGGGCATGGCATTCAAAGGTAGCCATTATTTTTAGATTGTATCAAAACCATACGATGCTTTGCTAATATGTTTCTCACATATATCATAAGTCAGTATAACTTGTGATGCAGGACATATGAAAGAAATGGGGAGAAAGGATGATGTCAGTCATATACAATTTCGATTGGAAGGAATGATTATTCTAGAAGATAGGGAAGTTTTAGTACCATCCATTTAACTCTGACGATGCTAAATCTAGTCTATCAAAGGATATATATCACGATAGTGGAGTTCGTGATGAAAGCTAAGGAATGGTTGTGGGACATAGTTAAGAGATCAATGATAATGGAATTGACAATCTAGAGGTAGCACAAAATAACAGTTGAAGGTGACGACGGTTTCTAGTGTTTTCCAAATTCTAGGCCCTAAAAATCGAGAGATGAAAAAATGTGTTTTTAGTAATAGATGTTGTGCACAAGATTAAAGATGTTTTATATTTCTGTGTGCAAGCCATGATTTATAGTTAGAACATCGAAAAATAACAAAGGCATGCAAAGTGTGAAAAAATGGGCCGAGCACCTGAATAAAATGAAGGCCGCACGAAATATTTGCGGGTTGCGTGATATAGTAGTAGGATGTGGGAAAAATTAGTTGGAAGCACAAAAAACAAAAATTCTATGCGAAATATTTTCATGATGTGTGAAAAAATAAAGCGGTGTTCAAAATAGAGGAATGAAGTTATTCGCACAAGAAGTGTTTTGAGATCAAAAACTCTAAAATTGTTAAAGGCTTGAGGTGTTCAAAAAAATGGAGCATTGCACGATATATGATGTTGTGTGAAAGAGTTTTTATGCACCTGAAGAGGGTTTTATGTGCTGATTAGTGTTTTTAGTGCAGGGTTAAAATGGAATATTAATACACTGTGAACCCATATCATTCATTAAGGATCAAAACTTAGACAAATCTGGAGCTCTGACGTGCGAACAAAATTGAAGAATTGAGTAGTGCACAAAAAAGTGAAGTGAGGTGTGAAAAACCAGTGTTGCGTGAGAAAGAAGGGCTACATGAAAAAGTGCAGTGCTATGTGAAAAAATAGTGCTGTGTGAAAATGAAGAGTTGCATGAAATATTTTTTTTCCCCAAAATGTGTTTTTTATTTGCAAGGTTTGGATTTTACTCACAAGCTATCTAGAAGGCTGTGCGAAAAATTGGTGGTCTTCGCATGTATTCAGTTGTGCGTATGGTATCTCCTACCAGCTTTTGGTTAGGAAAGTGAAGAGTGCACTAAAATCCTTTTTCGCACCAAAATTTGTTTCTACACGCAAGTGTCTTCTGAATAAGTAAGTACATTGAACCATAATGAATAGTGTTTAACACTCTCGTTGTGGTTTGTGAAGTGAAGAAGAACTAGACGTGCAACTAAATTCATGTTTTCACAAAAGAAGATGGTAGTATACCAATACACTCTTGTGTTTTTATTGATAATTGAATAAAGAGATAAAGACAATGTTATAATTTTCCTTATTATACCGTGTCAAAGATAAATAAGAGAAGAAGAAGAAGAACATAGTATGCCTAGCTGAATGCTGACAATTATTCAGGGTAGTTTGATCCAGATGATGACAACTGTACCGATCTTCATAGCCTGAATAATCAAATTGGCATATGTGATTCTATCCAAAAAGAGATAAAAAGATTTAGTGCAGTTGGTTGTTTCACTAAGAAGAAGAAATAAGTAGTCTAGTGAATTTAGTTTTACACTAGAAGAAAAGAGAAGGAAATAAATAAAAATTTATTGCCTACTACTTTTCATGTAATCAAGTAAAGAGAACTATAGAAGACCAAGTGAAGAACCTACCATTTGATGAATGAAGAAGACTGTCTCTATAGGCAGTATAAGCAACCAACAGGAGGCTGGATGTTGGGATAGGTCATCCCTAGTCCAGGTAAGAGTATTGTTTCCCACCCCCTCTAAAGTGTAGGTACTCACACTGGCTAGAGTATTTCTTTCCAAGACACTACACTATAAAAGAATGTCACATCATAGTGGACAATCCATGTACTGGTCATATCCATGCATGGAAAGGACATAGCTACTCTTATTGAGTAGTGAACCTTGTAAAAATATTTGGTGTATATTTTTACTACTTTCTATTATAGCATGCAATAGGGAAAAGAGAATAAGAGTATCAATATCCAAACAGGTCAAGAGGTACAGGGATAAATGTTGGAATTGGTTTAAAAAGTCTCCAACTAGGATTCACCCCCCCTCTCAGTGTTATGTATATACCAAACTGGTCCTTTCAAAAATATATTCATTATTAAATACAAAAATAATGTACATAACCATAATGTTAAGGTTTTGTTACATAACTCCTTATAACACCCACATAAGACCGAAGTGTAAGGTGTGTAATGGTGATAAACTATTGAGGTGGCTCGAATAACATTGCTCGGGTGGTAATCTCAATCAATATACACTTCTTTCTTAGGTGGTCCCGCTCGATCTTAACCTTTTGCATCTCAGCATGGGATTGGTCAAGACAGAAGCCCAATGACTCCACATCATTACCTAGTTATGATAAATGCACTTCATATGGGGAACATCTACTGGATGAGGCCATCTCTTCATTTATCTGAGTAAACTGGATTCATTAAATCCCTATATTTATATTAATCATGTGATCACTGTTCAACAACTATATTAGGAACCACCAAAAATCGTAACATAAAACCAATGAATTAGAAATTTTATATAATCATTTTACATAACGAGGAATTTAATTAGATCAAGAGGGATTTCCATTAATGAATGTTTGGGTCATTACATTGGGTACACCTTAGCATCTATCTAGATTATTCTGATATTCCACATGTGAAAAAGTCAATATTCATGATAAGATTATGATCATTATTTCATCCATAGTACTATTTTTCTCTATTTTGGTATCCATATGTTGTAAGAATAATTTTTTTTTGGTGTGTGAGGAAATGAGTTTCGAACTGCATTAGGCCTATGCATTTGGTGCATTGTTAATCGTTAAGGGTTTTGAATTATGTTTTACTGGAAAATAAAACATGATCATGATTTTTTGAGATGACATAGAAAATATCATGTTATATTGTAATTAAAAAAACATTTGATAACCATTTGTAGAAAAAAAATAAAATGTTTATCCAGGTGCAGTGTTGTATAGAAAAGAATGTTTGAATTATAAAACATGATATTTTTATTTCTTATATAATTCTATAGATAAGATGAATAATCATATAATGTTTCATTGTTTAATATTTTACTTTTATTATAAATAATCATAGTCCCATTAATTAATAAATGGTATTTCAGTGTATTCATTGGGTGTAGAGGCTCAGTATTTGTCCTCCCATTGTGTTGAATGTAAATAATGACCAATGGGTGAGTTATAAAAAAATATCAGCAAGATTTTGGGTAGAAACATTTTTTTTAAGGGTGATAAATGCATGATTATATAGAATGATAAATTGGTATCATTATTATTACAACGGTTGGGTGGGTTTCATATATATAATTTCAAAAGAACTTATCTATGATGAGATATGTTATGTTGGCGTGATTTGCACATACTAGAGTGAAATAATAACATATGGAATGAATAATGAATATGTAATTGTCTTAGTCGAAGGAAATCACATATAACATGTAATAAAGAAAAAAATTAAAATGATGAAATACCCTGATAATTTACAATTTCATATTGTCTTAATCTTGAAGGGTAGCTGGAGTACCCATGGGGGAAAATTTAGAGTTTATGACCTATGCTAGTATTAGGCCACCGAAAAAGTATTAGAATTTATAGTAAATAGTGAAGATGTTAGGAATTACCAGATCACCAATGTATTCCATAGTTTATTTGATGGATTAAATATAATTTTCATTGAAATTGGTGAAATTGTGTCTTTTTAACCCTTTTTACCCCTTAACTCATATAAATTTGCACCCACATTTCACCCAGTAGAAGTATCCTAAATCCCATGCTCTTAATATCCTCCCTTGGATGACACAACTCATCTAATGTCTAACATATGTGTTTTACCATGGGTTTGAGAGAATAATTTTATTATAACACGCCTACATCTCCTTTATTTCCATTCAATAGTGATTGGTGTTCCATATGTTTTGGATAATAATCCATATTTTCATGTCTTTCCAATAGATTCATATTTTTTTATATAGGATGAACCATTGGAAGAAATTTGATTCGTTGAATATATTACTCATTAGGTAGGAGGCACGTATAAATACCAATAATCGTATTTTGTATCTATAGTATAGAAATATAGATTTAGATAATTAATTACAAGAGAGGGTGGTGAAATTTATGTTTAAAAACATTTTTTAAACCTTAAGGAAATAATGTATAACAATGTTAAAAAAAAATTATTCAAATAAACCGTATTTTGAAATGTAAAGGTAATCACATTATGTTTAATAAAGATGTATCATGAAATAGTAAAACATGATTTCTTAAACAAGATTCTACCATAAAATTTATATAACCATAGATCAAAGTTACTTAAAAAATAATGTTCAAGAAAAAAATATTATTGTTATAGACTGAAGAAGAAATTAAAAGAATATATAAATCAGTATAAATTGTTTAATCAAAAGAGTATGTTATCAAAAACACCTTGGATGAAGTTCCCATGATTTATTATTTTAAGAATGTATGTCCTACACACATCAGGGTAAGCGCTCGATATGATGATCAGTATCATTACTGTTATCCCCGCAAGACCTTGATCTTTAAGTTGATCGAAACCTTTGACTTCATCAACTTGGAAGCCTTCGATTATGTACGTAATCAAAACCTCAATCATTCTTCATTATGGAATCCCTCGATTGTATACAACATCAATCAGAATCATACAAATCAAAAAAATCTTGTCGAAGATTTTGTATGTGGATCAAGTTTTTCACAAAATAATATATTTGAGAAATTCTAGAATAACTCTTGCGGAGCATCAATTCTCCCAAAAATTCATAGATATAAAAACATTAAAATGATCGTTAATTTGTAGGAGTGATCTGAAATGGATTCAATTTCCTCCAATAGTCATATTTGTCCTAAACGTTTGGAGGGACCTATAAATTTGGCACATACAGTGGTCTTGTAATAATATATTAGATGAAATTGTTTGATATAAAAAATTATCATGAGATAAATTGACTATATATGAAAATGTTTATATAAAAAATTATGTTTTGGAAAAAATATCTACATTAGTAATGCTATAAAAAATTAAATTATAGAAATATCTTAACTTTAATAAAGTTATAAAATTTGGTCTATAAATAATTGATAATTATAAATAATGAAATGGGACATTTCGTAATTGAAACACGGTGAATCATATTCACATTTTCGATTGAATATTAATTTATATAAGGTGACTCAGATACACAATCATGGATGATTCATAATTTAGGATGTGAATCAGATTCACAAGTTTGAGAGATTGAGAATCAATAAATTGATAGAAATGGTATCACAAATATAGAAGATTCATAATTGAGAAATATAAATCAGATGTGATTTTATATGCTATTTGGAATTGAGATACATAAATATGATTTGTCTATTTCAAGATCCAAAATTTTGAAATATAAATCAGAATCAATACTTTATAAGACTAAGATTCATAAATATGATTGAATCATAATTGATAAAGATGTGTATTCCATGTCTCAAAATGGATTCGACTAATTCATTAGACATAAGGAAAATGATGCAATAATATGCTAAAAAAGTTTAAAGAAAATTACTAAGGATATCCTTAATGATATAAATAATTTATAAGGAAATGTATAAAATATTTATTAAATATTAATAGTGTTATTATGAAAATATTTTTATGATTTCAAAAACATAAAAGAAAGATAAAATTCATAAGGATAATCTTCACTCATCAATATAACCATTTTTTGAATGGAACAAACTGTGGATTTATGAATATAATATTAAGACTCTACGAAATCATAATTTGACATAAAATAAAAACATCTCTCCACCATTTTTTATGAATCATGTAGAACACGACTAACTTTCATTAGGTATAGAAATCCCCCTTAGGATATTTTTATGACGTAATATATCTGTCATCCTATCTATAGAAAAAAACTCCCCTTAATTTGAGGATGTCACTGATAAACATTTTCCTCCTTACACTTTTATTTATTTAGAAAATTCGTATCCCCATTTCTTATTTATAAAATTTAATGGGGAAATGTGTTATGTAACTGAAAATATAAAAAATATATGAATCAATGAATAATAATAAATTGATATACCAAAAAAATTTACAAAAAAATATCAAATACAATAAATACCAATCAGTATTATGTGTTAAATGTACTATTCAAGGCCTTTATATTCATGAGCCCCTTATGATCATCCTGACACTTCTCTATATGAACTCTATGGTCAAGAATATTTTTCTCAAGGATATGAATATTTTCATTTTGGATCATAATAATTTCTTCCTAAGAGTTATGGTGTTTATTTTCCTCATCTTTATAGGATTTAATTGTTTTATCTATTTCAGAAATATAATTAATATCCCCATATAAATAATTGCCTTCTTGCAATTGAATAGATTGTTCTTATTTTATCCTTAATGATATGTTGTTCAAAAGTGTTATTATTTCAGAATCTGATTCAATGAAGACACCCATTAAAGCCTCAAAATTATCATCAAAATTTTAAATATCATTGCTGATTTTATTGGACCACTCCATTATATCTCTGTAATATTTCTTTTTATAATCATGATTTTTACAACGATTTTGATATCAACTCCATGTTTTATATGATTTTCCACAAATAGTTTTTTTGATTCAGATTTATGATTTTTGGATGCTTGAATATGATGAAATGTTGACTCATGATAATGAAAATATTGAATGAATTTCACAAACTTCTTTAAAGGATGAAGAAATAAATATTCTCCTATAGATGTGGATGATCCTTCTTTCTCTGATTATGACTTCTTAGACAAACTAGTTTCTTCTTTCATCCATATACCATTATTGAATTCCAATATAACTGACTTTTGAACAACATCCATTTCATTAGAAACTAGAATTAGCTTATCATAATAATCATCTTCTTCTTCATCCTGAATTTCATAATTTCCACCACATCATATTGGCGTTAATAATATGAATCATTAGAGAGCATTTTGTGAATTTCACATTCACAAAATTATATTTCTGAGTAGGTGATTTGAGCAATGATTTAACATCTGAGGATTTTTTGATGAAAATATGTGTTATGTTCTTAATGATAACCTATTGAAAAGGTTCTACCTCTCAATTACGTAGATTTATTGAATCTCATCATAAATATCATCTAATTTTCTATTGCAATAATCTTCTCATACTTATTGAATCTATTTAAGTAAAATCATAACTAATCATGGATCAAATATTATTTGATTTACTGATTGGATAACCACTATTGGAATGGGATTAGTTTTTTGAGGAGGTTTAGTTTCTTGATTAAAGTACTATGGAGTTTCTATTTTTATGAGGATCTCTCAATAGACCGTAAACTATTTTACCTTAAATTAACTTCTTATAGAGATTTTTTACTTTTTTTCTCATGATCATCACCTTCTATGAATTTCAATTCATTTTCTACTATTGGATCAAATCCAAAAACTTCATCCCCTTCACTTTTTATCACTTTATCATTCCCCACATTTATACAACATCTTCAGGATAAGAATTAAATTTCATAATATTTCGAGGTTTCAATTCCAATGTTGATTTCATGGGTTACAAGGCATAAGGATTTATTTTCATTGGCTCTAATGACTGATTCTAGGAGTTTTCTCTGACATCCCCTAATTTTCCAAAATCAATAAACTAGTTTGTCTTAAAAAATATTTCATTATTTTATGAGTATGATATTGTAGAAGAAGAATCTAAAACATGTTTTTCATTAAGTGTGGGGGAATTTTCAAATGATCAATCAAACAACAATAATTATGGATAATATTGTTAGTTACAACATAATCTGATATTTGGTATATTCGTCCTTAACTTTGCTGATTGTGAGAATGATATACGTGAAAATGTGATTCATCCATATATTAACTAGAAAATCCATCATGTTGATATTATTTATTTTCAAGGGATACTTGTCTCCTATTCTTGGTTCTAAATGACCTTGCATCAATAATTACATAATATTGTTGTTTGATGAATGGTTGGAATGTTCGGGCTTCATTACTGACTTAATAACTAACCGATCAATAGCCTTATCTCTATCAATAGATTTTTCAAAATATGGATTATTATGAGTGAAATAGTAATCTTCACCATCATATGGTATCTCAAAGGAATTTTTATCATTCTTATAAGATAAAAATTTGTTTTTCCATAACTCATGAATTGAAAACTATCATTTCCCCCTTTATTGAAAAACTCAACTGATTGATAGAGTTCAATAAGTAAGACTGCAAAAATTGGATCCAGTTATCCATTTTTCACCATAATTAATATAAATTCCCATCCATAAAACTTTATAATATAATTTATAAAAAAGATATACATAAAAATGAAATCCTGATAAACTAACCGTTCTCTAAAGATAAACCAGTATTTATGTTCCTTATTCATATTCATCGATTTTTGAGATGATATTGATATATATGATCTGAAATAAAAATATACATCTTGAAACTAGAACATAAACATTCGAGGGTGACATTAAGTCGAAAAAAAACTATATAATTTGATATAGGGTGGTCCTTCCATTATATAGGAAGTTGGGATGATGATTCAACATCAAAGATTACTCTAACAGTTGTAAACAAATAAATCTAATCTGACGGTTGATATTAAACTGGAGAAAGTATTAAAAATTCCTATTTTTTACGGATTTATAGAAATAAAATGAATAAAAGGAAAGATGAATATGTTGAATATTATCATGAAAAAACATTGAAATAAGTAAACAATTAATTGAAACTACATGTTAAAATGAAAGAAAATGAACCATTCAGAGTTCTCATAAGATTTTACAATATTTAATAAGTTTATTCTAATATATCTTATATTGTAAAAATTTATTACTAGAGGCCGAAAACTTTTATATAGTTTTGAAAACATTATATATGGTTTTTAAAATTTCTAACAATTTCCCAAAAAAACATTAAGGAGTTCAACTATAAACCCAATGAAAATGAGTATCTTAAAGTTAAAAGATAGTTTTAATAAAGTGTATATATGATATGATTACATTATTGTTATTAATCATATCTTTTGTTTCAGTTATTCAAATCATTCATAATGTAATTATTTTATAAAAATATTATCATGTTTTTGTTACATTCAGATTAATTGTAAAATATTATATCCTTTAAATGTGTGATCCCTAAGGATGTGATTCCAAATATCTATGATCTTTTCTAATGAGTGATGTGCATATTTTTCTCTCAAGGATATGTCACTACTGTAATCACATGGTATCTGAGTTTTAGTGAAACTCATTCAATAATCATTTAGTTTGCCTTGCATCAACAACCCATGATAACAACAACTACTGGCTTCCATATTTAAAGCTTTAGTAGTCGAATGTTCATTTGAATCGTGTTTATTATATGAAAAAGAAACTATTTAATATCCAAATAAGTGAAAATTTAAGGATGTACATTTCCCATCCCAAAAAAACAAATGGATGCATCTGGAATATTTATTTAAAAAAATTACCTCCATAATAACAAAATTATTCATTCTATAGTTCCCCTTAAATTGAAAAATATATATACAGTAATTTTAAATTTTATTATTTAATTTTATATTGATATCATGAATAATATCATAATAAAAACATTATTTCGGGTTGACTATATTTTTGGAATTGCAAGCTTCCTCTCATACCTCTAAATGCAGTTTGATCCACTAGTTTCCCAACATCATAATGATCAAGAGTATTCGAAGGACCGATTCAATTATTTATAAATTTAGTTTTTTCATATCCATTCTATATAACATGTTATTTAATATATTTATGTTTTTATATATAGGTTCCTTCTAGTTTTTAGAATATTGATATCCAAGAAAAAATGTTAACTCACCCATTATACTAATTTAAATCTCATATTCCATAAAATTCACAAATTTAAAAGTTAAGTATCTCTATGTTGATCAGAATATAATTTCATCAACATACGTTGGAAAAATAATTTCATTATACTATTCATTAATTATAAAATTTGTTGTATCAATAGTTCCTTTAATATTTATTTTTTTTAAATAAATCATATAATTTTATCCTCGTAGGCTCTTGGTGCATGATTGAGGCCAAATAAATATTTGGTATGTTTACAAACAATTTCTATATGTTTTTTCCTTCAAAACAAAGATTTTTATCAACATAAACTTCCATATTAACATAACCATTGATGAAATAAAATTTCACATTGATTTGAAAAAGTATGTTGTTAAATAATTCTGTAATGTGAAACATATTTCCAATAGATTCGTCTCCAGTTATCGTAACATATGTTTTGTCACAGACTATTCCTTCTTGTTTATTATATCATTTAGCTACTAATCTTTATTTATGTCATAAAATGATTCCATTTTCATCAAGTTTAATTCAAAACACTAAAATTACTCCAATTACATGTATTTCATTATGTATTTCATCTAATGTACATAATTTATTCATTTCGAATTCATTTAGTTCATATTTATTGTCTTTAATCTAATATTTATCACCAAATGCATATTCATTAATTTTATATTCATATTGTGATTGAAATTATAGACATTATACTTTATTACATAATTATCCGTTAGTCATTACAGATTGATGTACGTCACCAATGATATTTTCAATATGACGATTCTATAGAAACATATGACATGGGATTTGTAAAACATGTTCATAGTCATAGGGTAAAGATTATTCTCAAGTGAATACATTAGAAATATTTTCTTGAGTAATCTCCATATTAGAAGAATATTTTATCAATGGTTGATAAATATTTTTTAAAAACACATTCGATAATGTAGCATGGGGTTGTTAAGAAAATAAGAATCAGTTTAATAAAATATAACTTGTATTGGTTTCTCAAAGTAAAAGGAATTTCATTGAAAACTCTATAAGCCATAGAAGTAGTATAATAGCCTAAAAATAAGCATTCATATTATTTGTGTGTTAATTTTTGTATGTTATATTTTCTGTTCAAAATTAATACACTTCATCCAAATACTCTAAAGAAATATTCTTTAGGTTTTCAACCTTTACAAAACTCTTAAGGTGATTTATTAAGAAATGAAATGATTAAAACATGATTTATTGTATAATAATAAATATATATAGCTTTGTCCCAAAAATTATAAGAAATTGAGCATTCAATCAAAATGGTTCTTGTTATTTTTAGAGGAGTTTTATTTATTCATTGAACAACAATATTTTTTTGGTGTTGTACGATGTGAGAAGTTATGAGTAAAAAAATTCTTAATACTAAAAGTTTCATAATCTGAAGATTAAAATTATCATCCATGATAAATATGAATAGTTATAAATGGATTGTTTTCCTAATTTTTAACATTGGGTAAATATTATTTTTAATAAAATACAAATTTAGATTCCCTTGATAGAAAATAAAACCATGAAATTCTGGTGTAACCACCAAATAATACAAATACATAGTATTTTCCTCCAATAAATTTTGTTTTTGTTCAACTCCACAAGTTCATTTTCGCTATTTCAAATGCATCATATGATAATACATCCCTAATAGATGTAAACATGTCTTATGATTATTTCCATATTGACAGGGATCCTCAAATTTTGAAGAATCAAATCAAAGATCATGTAGATATTTAACTAGACCATTAATATATAGTTTACAAATGTTCTATAAGTTATAGTTTCCTAGCCTCATTTTCTATAACCATGGTTGGTCTTCCATTTAACTAAGGAATGGTATGTATTGGAACATAATTTCTTTTATTTTAAGTGTATACACATTCTCATGTATATGGGTTGAATGAATAAACTCATCCTTGGAATTGTGTACTACGAATTTATCATTCCAAAAATTCACAAGGTATCCTTCATTGTATAATTTATGTATTCATAAAAGGATGTTATTATGACCATAAACGAATATAAAATTTGATATTAAGATCATTCCAACATGAAAAATGTTACCTATACCAATAATTTTACTTTGATCATTGCCTTTGAAAGTTACTCTTTAACCCTTCATCATAATAATAATTTCAAAGAAGTTATTTTTACTAGTAATATTACCTGAACATCCACTATCCATTTACCTTGTATTATTATAGGTACATATTTTGTTTCCAAAAAAACAATTATATTTTCAGAATACAATATTTCATGGATCCAAAACACAAAAAAAAATTAATATCATTGGAATCAATAAATTCATAGATAATTAATATTTATGATAACATAAAGAATGGATTTTGATTGAATAAATATATTCCCCTAAATGTCCACTACTTTGACACTTATTTCAAAAAGGGGAAATTTTAGGTAAAAAATAGTTGTTACTAAAAATAGGTATTGAATGAGTATAACACATTCTAGAAAAATTTAAAAGCGGATGATGTTAATAATACATTTTGTCAAAACATTCCATACTAGAAGTAATGTACGATAAGTTTTTCATGGAGGAAAACATTTAATATTTTAGTATAATTATTATATTCTTATCCTAATAGACATTAGTCTTATAATTAAAGATTTTATCTAATTTATTTTTCATAGAAATAATATTTTCATGATCGTTAGAAAGATTATCCTTCTCAAAATCTACTTCTTATATGGTTATCGAATAGAAAAAATTTCAAATGATTTATTAATATGTTATTTCTAATGAAAATATAATTTTTTTATAAATACATTGATTCTAGAATTGTCATACTTTTTTTATATTACTAATTTCATTTTCAAGAAACATTGAAAAAACAAGATACCCCTTTAAAAGAATGTATATAATTGTCTTTTGGTGAGGACGATTCGTCATCCAAGGATGCATAATGTTCTTCATCATGATAACTATAACATAAAGTTTTATTGTATAATGATTCTATAGTGGGAAACTTATATATGAAATATTTATTCCCAATAAGAATTCTAGCGATAAGGCCAATATTCACTTATCTAGAAGATTAATTCTCTGAGCATTCAACATATAATTCTCCACCACATTCACTCCATGAATCATTTTACTTCAAGGCATTCTTTCTATTAGTATTTTAATTTCATTTCAAGTACCCCTCTAAATTTATATCTTTTATGTTGTTTGTTTTCATCTTCAAGAAATTAGGCATAATATATCTTGTTTTATTACATTCATAACATGGGTATTCCAAAAAAATTATCATTCCTATAATTTTTGGTATACATGTCTTCAAAATCATTCAATTCACCAATCTCATTAATCCTTCAACCAAGATTGGATATCTCATTCTATTACTATTCAGATTCAATTGATTCAAACTGAATAAAAACATTATTAGTCATCGTGGTCTTAGATACTTTTTCAGGAGTATTGGATTTGGTCTGATTCGCTGAAGTAGTAAATGAAACCCTCCCAATTTTATTCATTATATTTTGTGCATCGTTTTTCTATTTATTCTCATTTTTAAATAGATTACCAAATTATTCATCAACATTAATAGTTGTGCATTTCTAGATTCATCAATAAAAGATCTCTTGGATTCTAATTCATTATTCCTTATATATATAATCAATCATACGAGAATCTTATGATATAGACATTTTTCTCCCATTTAATGTAGATAATTAACAATAGTTATATATACCTATTGAACATTAACTATAGGTTCTCCATTATTAAAAAAGTTACAAATCATGTGTAACATCTTGATTTCAGAAGCCACCCAGAGGTGACCCTTACCCTATTTGTCACAGGGCCTCAAGCGCATTTCCATGAATTCCAGAGGTTTCTGACTCGTATAGAGGGACATTGGTGTGATAGTGGGGAAGCTATGCCCTCATTGGAAGAGTAACACAGTGGAAGAAAAACAATAGCAATAGTAGAAGCAGTAATAATCTATACAAAAGTAAACAACAAAATACTGGAAAATAATAAACTAGAGAACACACACATTTATATGAATGATGCATTATACATATATTTAGGACAGAATACAAACAAATAAAAATGGAAGATTACAAATGTACTAAAAAAAATACAAAAGAGAGCAAGATAACAACTCCTCAGCATCACAAGCCATAGCTTGGTCCCATGCTCTCTATCTCAAGAGCCAATCAAGAATCAGAAGTAGAAGCGCACTTTTAGTTATCTATAAATGCAAAAATATAATCTTTTTTGGCCCAAAAGCATGCCCCAAATAGGGTGTGAGACTAAATCAAAGTTGGAAGCCACACAATGAACTGTTCCTAACAGTCAGTGAATATATATGGCAGGTTATAATCAAAGATGTTGTAACAAGAAATTACGTAGCAATAAATAGTTCCACATATCAATTATGAAGCTAATAAATCAAGGTAACCCTCTGGAACATACACACATCCTATCCCATCTAGTTCAGTCATAAGAATATATAAAGACTCTCTGAGGAAGCACCCACAGTCGATTCCCCTTATAGTCAAAAGTAATTTAAAGACTCCTTGAAGATGCTCACACTGTCAATTCCCCTTACAGTATAATATAATTTAAAGCCTCTCTAAGGAAGATCAGATGTTCATTTCCCCTTATAGTCTAATGTATTCAAGGACTCTCTAAAGAATATCACATAATCAATTCCCCTTATAGCCCCAAGGGATCATAAACTCTCAGAAAAATCTCACACGGTCAATTCCCCTTATAGCCCAAACTGGTTATAGACTCTCTGAGGATGCTCACTCGTTCAATTACCCTTATAGCCTAATGTTCTCAAAGACTATCTATGGAACCCCACTCTTTCTATTCCCCTTATATTATAATACACAAGGTTCTCACGACCCTGTTTAAATCAAACGAGCCTAGGAAAGTAATACATACAAAGTAAACCAATAGAACTACTTGGATAATAATTCTACAACGTAACAAGCATGTCATATAAAAATAATCAATCTATCCTAAAGTGATAGTAATGAGATGAACATCAAGGAATACTAACAGGCTAAATAGTAAAAAATAGTTGTAAATAGAGCATTCATGGGAAAACACATCCAAATCATTGCAAACAAACCTATTCATATCCAATTAACCTTAACACAGGCATACATGCATAGAAGACAATCAAAAGGGGTAAAACAGTAAAAATGTAATACACCTTTCAAAGGTATTGGACACAATTTGACATAACACTCAAATACAGTCAACGGAAAGACACAAACCACCTACATTGGTGTTTTAGGAATGATATATGTGAACCTTAGAGCATGAATCACCCTAGAAGGATGATGATCTACAAATACATCTTAAACGTTCAACAGAGGATAACTTGAGAAACAGGTGGAATCATGAAATGAATCTCAAACAGAAGAGAGAACATACAGAGGCGATCACTAAACGATCAACGGCTGTGGAATTAGAGTTTGGAAGCTCGGTTGGAGGTTCAAAGGAAGATCGTGGCCATATGTGATCTCTCGGCTGAACAAAATGTAGAAGAAATTATTTCTGGCCATTAGATGTGACCCCAGTGCATTTAATGAAAAAAATGAAAATACCTAGTGTGTATGTTTCAAGTACAAATCATGTACTTGACGTTTCCATACTCCATATTAGGTGGCCTCCAAGTCTCCCCCACATGTCCATGTGTGTGGCCACTACACGGCCAGCTCATGGCTACCTATGGTAACCTAGTACAAGGATTGTACTCATAAAGTACACGTTGTGTACATTGTAAATCTCCAGAAATTCCTATTTTTCTAAAAAATGACCAGAAAAATAAAAAATACCTAAAAAGAAGCTCTATGTTCTTAAAATATACCCCCTTAAATATATTAGTCCCTGAATTTCCCATGCACGGCGTAGAAAATGAAACCCCGAACATCTCTGGCCACTGTGGTTGTACATCGGCCTCCCTCTCCCAAGTCTCATCCTATACTCACCCATATTGACATTTCACCCATACCAGAGGAACATACCGGCCATAGATAATGTTTGTACGTTGATCAACAATCCAGATAGGATTCTCCTCAAATGACGCATCCACTTCGAGCTCAACCTCCTCGGCATGAATGACTTGAGACGGGTCAGAAAAGTAACTTCAGAGCAGAGAAACATGAAAAACGTCGTGCATAGACCTAAAGATCTGGGGTAACTGAAACTAATATGAAACCAACCCAACTCTCTCCAAAACCTCAAAAATCCCGAAAAACCTTAGTGAATGTTTAACATATCTCCTAATTCACATGTTCCCCAACCTCGGTGTGACACATTTGAAAACCTGATCCTTGACCATGAACTCCAGTGGTCGTCTCCACCAATCATCATAAGACATCTTTCGATATTGTGTAGTAGTCATTCTCTTCTAAATCAACTCTATCTGCTCTGTGGTCTCCTGAACCAGACGGGGTCCTGATAAGGCTACCTCTCCTACCTCCAGCCAACATAAGGGTGATCAGCCAGGCTTAGCATACAAAGCCTCATAATTTTCCATATGAATGGTTTCTGAAAAACTATTGTTATAGGAAAACTCGACAAGAGTTATATGCTTCTCCCAATAACCTCAAAAATACAGGATTCATGCTTGTAGCATTTCCTCAAGCACAAAAATATTATACTCGGACTGACCATCTCTCTAGGGGTGGTAAGCTATACTCAAAAGTACCTATGTACCCAAATCCTTCTGAATCCCCTACCAGACATGAGAAATAAAATAGGAATCCTTGTCTAGAACAATGGATTGTGGTACTCCTTGAAGACGTACAATCTCACAGATGTAAAACTATTCTAGCTCATCAACATTGAAGGTATCCTTGATCAACAAGAAGTGGGAAACCTTTGTGAGTCTATCAATGACATCACAAACTACATCATTCCTTCGAGGTGACCTCTATAATCCTTTAAGGAAATCCATAATGACATCATTCTACTCCCACTTGGGAATGGGTAATTGTTGAAAAATCCTTATTGGTTGCTGATTCTCCGCCTTCACCTGCTGAAAGGTGGAACACTTCCTGAAAAAGCCAGGAATATCTATCTTCATACCTTTCCATCAATACTAATGGAATAGGTCATGATACATTTTGGGGACCCCAGAATGAACTACCGAAACTGTGGAATGGATGTCCCGCATCAGCTCCTCACGTATGTCTGTTGGATACCATATGCACCCATAGAAATGCAAGATAACATCCACACCTATGGTCCATCCAGGAATAGTTTCATCTCTAAAAACTCTCTCCCCTATAAATAGGCCTTCATAATATGATATCTTCCTCATTCAAACTTGATGAAAAATATTAGATTTAACAACTACAAAAGAAAGAAATGTCTACCTATATCTATCATGAAGCTCTAAATGCATCTCAGAAAAGATATCCAAAGGTGTCCACTCACTACTAGAGTCTTGAACTTCATGTATATGTGTCCTCTTGCTCAGCACCTCAGCCACTGTGCTTCCCTTCCCTGGAGTATAGGCTTGCTCAAAGTAAAAAAACTGAATGTACTCAACCCACCATTGCTACCTCCAATTCAAGTCACGCTGAGTGAAGATGTACTTGATACTTTTTTTATTAGTGAAAACTATAAAATTATATACTAATAGATAATGTATCCAAATGGATAAAGTAATAAAAACAACTACCAACTCAAGATCGTGCATTAGGTAATTCCTCTCATGTGGCCACAACAGCTGAGACCCATACGCTACGACTCCATCTCCTTGCATAAGCACAACTTCATGCCTGATACCTGATATATTATAGTAAACAATATAGCTCTTTCATAGCTTTGGAAATACTTGTATCAGTGATGACGTACAATTCCCCTTTAGCTTATGAAAATATCACTCACAAGAATCTGACCACATGAACATCACACCCTTCTTAGTCAGACCCGTCAGCGGTGCAGCTAAGCGTGAAAAGTCTTGTATAAAACATATGTAGTATCCAGCTAGCCCTAGAAAACACTGCACATCCAATATGTTCTTAAGCATCTCCCATAAAACTACTGAACCCACTTTTTCTGGGCTACTGATACTCCTGTCTCCGAGATAACATGACCCAATAAGTGAATCTGATCCATCCAGAAGTGGAATTTTGAGAGCTTGTCATATAACTGATGATCACTCGGTGTATTCAAAATGATCTCAATATATGTATCATGTTCGTGATGAGTGTGAGGGTACACCAAGATAGCATCCACAAATAAGAACACAAATGAATCCATGTATGGATGGAACACTCGGTTCATCAATGCCATGAAAACTACTGGTGCGTTCATAAGACCGAATAGAATAACCATATACTCTTATAGACAATACCCGCTCTAGAATGATATGATAGGTGTATCAGAAGGTATAACTCAAAACTGATGGTAACCATATCTCTGGTCAATATTGGAGAACACTCAGGCTCCTCGAAGCTGATCAAAGAGATCATCAATCCTAGAAAGCTGATATTAGTTCTTGACCATCAACTGGTTCACCTTTCTATAGTACACAAAAATAATGAGGGTACCATCTTCCTTCTTCCCAAACTAGACAATAAAATCCCAAGGATAAGTACTATGTCAGATGAAACCCTTTACCTGCTACTCATCCAACTACTCCTTGAGCTCCTGCAACTCTGATGTAGCCATCCTATAAGGAGGAATGTATACCAGTGCCTCTCTTTGAATGATATGAACAGAAAATTCAATCTCTCCCTTTAGAGGAAAACTTAAAAAGTCTTCTAGAATTTCATCCCCGAAACAATCCACAACTGGAGGAAAGTCAAACTGTGATGTCCCAAGTCATCAAGGTATAGACTAGCTGTATGGGTTGAAACTCTTCTCATCCCATGATGATTGAGTCCCGATATGCTCGACTGGACATCCCACTCGCCCCTATGACGAAACGTTCTACCATCTGGTGATGTGAAACTTACCTTGAGATGATAAAAATCGATTAATGACTTGATGGGAACTATACAGTCCATTTTGAGAATGAAAACATAGAATGTCATCTCAAGGACATAGATATCCCATAATAGGTGACACCCACTAACCTCTAGAAGTAACTACCTGCCCTGACATACACTAGACATTCTTGTCCCAAATGGAGTGTCACCTTCTGTTTGGACCTTCAATGCAGATGGAGTTGCTTATTTTATTGGTCAGTTAATGGTACTAGCAGGTTTACAAGAGGAGTTGATTCATGTGGTCCATTAATCCATGTGGGAAGTGCACCCGGGAATGACTACGATGTATCTCAAAATTCGTCGGCAGTTCGGGTGGTCAGGAATGAAGAAGGAAGTGGTGAGTTTTGTGGAACGATGCCTTATATGTCAGTAGGTTATGGTTGAAAATTTGGGCCAAGGTGGGATATTGCATTCATTGCATATTCTAGAGTGGTAGGGGGATGACGTCATGATGGACTTCATAATTGGTCTTTCGAGGATGGCTCAGAATAATGATTCCATTTGGGTGGTGGTAGATCAGTAGTCCAAAGATGCGCATATCATGCCAATACAAGAAACCCATACAGTGGACCATTTGGGGGGTGTTGTATGTTTGATAAATAGTATGGTTGTATGGTGTGTCGAGAACCATAGTTTGAGATTGTGATCTGTATTTCAGGTATTAGAAGACAGGTTTAGAACATGTATTCTAGATTTCAGTGGCTCGGGGGGAAAACATGTCTGTTGGTGATTTTTATGATAACAAAAGATTCCAAGCTATAGTTAAGAAAAAATATTTAAAGGAACTCTTTGGGAGACCATGTAGATCACCATTCTATTGGTTATTGTAACAAAAAAGGAAAATAAATAATATGACATTTTCATATTTACTAATATTTTGGAATTTAATATTATTTTTATTTTAAATGGGGTGTTATATTCAAGAGTGTACTTGACATGAAACAATGTGTAATGTCTCGTATTTCTCATTATTTAATTTTATTATTATATGTGAATTCTTTCGAGGCCAACCTTTGAGATGGGGTACAGTTCCGTGGCCTGGTGAGCCCAAAACAAATGGTTGAATTTAATTAAATAATTAAATTATGTGAGCATGTGGTTTTACTGAAAAATAATAATAACTCCTGAATGGGTGATCAGATTGGAAATATGAGGGCACCGTTGTGTCCAGAGTAGTGGGTTTACCCTAGGAGACACCTAACATCGGCTGTCACAGGTCGGTGGTGAAATCTAGTTTTTAGAAGCAACCATAATAAAATATTTTATTAAAATATTTTATTAAATTTTATTGTGGAGAGTATCATTTTATACATTTAAATAATGGTTTGCATAGGGGTCCAGGGATACAGATCTCATAACCCTGAAACCTTAGGAGGCTCTGGGGAATGGTCTGGAGGAAACCCCCAACACGACGACGACGTTTTTCAAGAATTTTTCCGGTGATGATGACGCGGCGACCGGATCATCGCCAACGAACACCGCAGATCCTAGTAGTGCATTTGATCCCTTTGTGTTTTATTTCTTGTTCTTGATTCCTATGATGAACATGGACTAATCCATGAACAGATTATCCTGCTGAGCGATCGTATTTACGGTATGGGATTTTTTGTGGATTTTGGGAAGAACATCATTCTTGCGATTTAATCTGTTGATCATTTTGGTTTTGATCTAATAGCGACGAACCCAGATCGTCATGAAATATGATCGAGGTTTGTCCCACTTGTTCGATTCATTATTGAATTCCCTATTCTTCATGGAGACTCCTCGTTTTCCCTGTGCTTGACGTTCCTGGAAGAAATAGATTGTTGCACGTTCTTTTTTTGGCACAATGATATGAGATTGTAGATCCAACCCTGGAATGATGCTATGGATGTGCGACTGTGGAGAAGACGAACAATTCAGAGCAGATCGATAGATATGGGTTTTTGGGCGTTTTTTTGGATGCTTCAACGCTTGCTTTCTGAGCCGATTGAAGGTCTGAAACCCCCAGATTCTATGTTAGGATGATGAAACGAATCTGCGTCTTGAGTTTCGCGGAAAACAAACGACAGAATTGAGATCCGAAGATTCGGCCGAGGCATGAGGAGGAAGACGGTAGCTCTGGAAATCCCGACTATATGACGTGTAGTATGGGATACAAGGTGTGTGTTCATCGGCAGACTACCTGGCATGTACTCCAACAGTACACAGACATGGTATGGGTACACGGACAAGGACACAACATGTGTACCCTTCCCCCGCTAGATAAATGGGATTGCCCATGTACTGGTACACGAGTAGGCGACACAGACAGAAACCATGTACGGGCACATGGCCAATGTACAAGGAGTGAACCCCAGATGCTCGGACCCAACGTGTAATCATACTACAGGTCGTGTAGTAAATTTATACGATAATCCTAGATGACATAGTCCATTTACACGGGCAGTACCCAGAGTCAATGAACACGGCATGTGATCCTTCTACACACCGTGTCGTTTAGTTTTACATAGCTTGGACGTATGACACATGCCATATACACGAGTAGTACCTGGTGTCAAGGAACACATTATGTAACTATACTACACACCGAGTAACCTATATTACATTACATGAGCCAGTTGCCTTATGTGACTTGGAATAGTTTCTTTAAGGTTCGTCCCATTGGTCTTTCTCCTAAAGTTTTACGGTATCATTTCCTATATATAGGATTATGATCCCTTCAGTAGGACTTCTTGAATAGAGTTGTTGCAATCCCCTCTATGAGACCTAGAGTCGGATCTCCTATTCATCCATTGAACCCTAGGTAGTGTTCATGGTAGAGTTCATGGTATTGGCTTGACCAACTTTACTCGGGCACCGATCCTCTGCTTAGCGTATTAGTTCAGACTGAGTTGTTGGAATCACCCCATATCTATTAGTTGTTATACTCATCTGAACATCGTATTATCAAGTACATGTGGAGTGTGTTCTCCCGGAATGATTACTTCATATCTCTCTCTTAGACATCATAGTGTTTTCTCCTTGTTATGTGCTTAGTAGAATCATCGAGCTGTATCTTAGTGATTGTTTCTCGTTGGTTGAACGTTTATGAGTATATTTGGATATTCTTGTTATATGTTCTGTAAAAATATACTGTGTAGAGATGACTGTATCATTCCTTTGTGGTATTTCCCTTGTTGTATTCCTTTTTGGTTTCAGGGTGTCCTACTGGGTATTGTTATACTCACCCCTGCACAGGCTTTACCTACACGTGTCATGTCTTATGCAGAGGAGTGAGCCTTTGACAGGATTCTAGGCAGACCAGGACTAGGCGGTGCTCAGTGAGATCAGATATGCGGAGGTGTGTTCCTACGGCTAAAGATTGTAGTCCCCGTATGTTTCTTTACATGTTGGACTTTGTTCCTGACTTTCCTTTGGTGGGCTTGTAATTTTGGCCCAAGGTTTTAAATTACAGTACATTACTTTCATGTCGTACTATGTTGGTTGGGATTTTAGTGTAAGCATGCATTTACACTTTTAATAGTTTTTACTTTTCATCTTTGTGGGCTTGTAGATGTGTGTGTGTGTGTACAGTGAAATAGGCAATGCCTCCAATGTTAGTGACATTCCTACTCGGTGCTAGTCACCAGCCCCTTGCCTATTTGAGGCGGGTTTGGGGAGTTGCAGCGCAGGCCCAACAGGGATGGGTCATGAAAGAGTTGTATCAGAGGGGTTGGTCAGTTCGACCTTAGGACCGAGAGTCTGTGAGTTGGTTTGGGGCAATAGTGTTTAGTGTTTCATGTCTGGATTTCAGGCCAGGGACCCCAGTGTTGGTGCGGTCAGCCGACGTACTCTTACACCAGGACTCTGATAACTTGCTTTCCTAATCGGAACATGAGAACACTAGTTATAGGGGAAAATAACAGTACATGCAACATATAAGAATGGGTTGTGGTTTCCATGTCCTTCTTGAGTCTTATCTCTAGATATAATCACTGACTTTGATACATCTTATTTCATTACAGGATGCCTCTGCAATGCGCACCCGCTAGGATCCAGCAACTCAATCACGAGGATGACCCCCTTAGTTATGATACTTCAAGATAGGGACCAGATACTCCAGTTTTACTGTCGAGTGGTGTGCTAGTTATCCCACAGCCTATGGAGCAGTGTTTAGTGCCTATTTTACCAGTAGAGGAGGAGCACAGGCTGAGCGCACTCCATGAGCTTTAGAGACAGAGACCCCTTAGGTTTCAAGTTGAGCCTGACCCTCAAGCAGTAGAGGACTGGCTTGAGGTAGTGAACAGAGTCTTACATTTGGTCAGGACACTAGCTAATCAGATGGTGATCCTGTCAGCGAGCCTTCTGCACAGCTCGGCAGGATGATAGTGGAGTATGGTTATCCATACCCACGATGAGGTGAATAATGCGTGGTCAGAGGTCGAGTGTCTCTTTAGAGAGGATATTTCAATGGTTAACCTGAGAGTAGTACGTATACATGAGCTTCTTCAGCTTCAGTAGGGGACCATGATAGTTGCTGACTATTTATCGAGGTTTACCGACCTCTCTCAGTACACGACGGATATGGTCATGGATAAGTACATCAGAGCTTAAACATTTGAGTAGGGCTTGCGTTGATACATCCGAGATAGAATCATCTCTATGAGAATTCGTACTTATGTTGGGGTGCTCGGGTGAGCATTGGGGGTTCAGAGCTTCTTGGAAGTGTAGAGCCAGCCAGTAGTTGTCAGTAGTGAGTGAGATAGATCAGAGACCTTGGCAGCAGGGAGTTGACGTCAGGGATCCCTATGTGGGAGACATTTTCAGAGGAGATCCCATGATAGAGGATCTTCCTTATGGGTTTCGTAGGTCTCATCAATCTAGCCTCGAGAGAGGCGATGTTACTCTTGTGATGGTTGGGGACATCTCGCTCGAGATTCTCCAACCCGTCGTACTACAAACATGGGAGTAGTGGATGGACCATAGAGGCAGAGGAAACATGTGGAGGAGGAAAATCCGCGGGGCGAAGGGCATGGTAGAGGAGCTGGGAGAGCAGCTGGAGGTGGTCAGTGTTTTGACCTCTTACCACCACCACCCCCCAGAAGGTCCACCCTAGGATCAGGGAGCTTGTGGACAGAGGTAGGGACAGCTGCATGCAGTGGAGGATTATGACACAGGTACTCTTGGAATGATTAGAGGTACAGTCTATGTCATTACCACATTGGATGTTGTACTAATAGACACAGGTCCTAGTCATTATTTTCTGGTTTCCTATCTTGTTCGATACCTTGAGATTATAGTTGAGGCGTTCACTCGACCCTTACGCGTAGAAACACCAACTGGAAAAGATTCATAGATCACACTCCTTTGCAGACAGTGTGACCTGACCCTTGTATGTGAGTGTTTTGGTTGGATCCTCTTGGTGGTAGCGTCGAGGCCATACGATGTCATTCTTGATATGGATTGGCTATCCACAGTTCATGCCTAGATTGACTGTTTTAGGTGGAGGGTGCGGTGTTTCCGCAGTTATGGGACAATGTTCTCCTTCGTCGGTGAAAAGGAGACCCAGGCAGCATAGGATGGACTCATGTTTAGGATGGTACATCCGATTTCACATCAGTTGGCTAGCCTATACCTTGGCGCAAGAGATGTTATGAGTTTCCAATTTCCAGCAGTAGTGGCTGAGTACAAGGATGTATTTCTGGACGATTTCCCCAGACTACCTCCCCTTCAAGAGATAGATTTCTGCCTTGAGTTGCATCTCCGGATGAAACCGATATCAACATCAGCATATCGGATGGCTCCTGGAGAGCTTCGTGAGCTGATGGTATATCTGGAAGACTTGTAGAGGAATGGCTTCGTGAGACCCAATGTTTTACCCTTGGTGGACCTAGGGTTTTTTTCCAAGATGGAAGATAGGAGCTTGAGGCTTTGTGTGGATTTCTGGCGTGTGAATCAGGTGGCTGTGAACAACCGGTATCCACTACAGAGGATCGATGACCTCTTTGACCAGTTAAGAGGGGCACAATGGTTCTCGAAAGTTGATCTATGATTAGGCTATCACTAGTTTCATGTACGTGATGAGGATATAACGAAGACAGCTTTCAGATATCGCTACGACCACTATGAGTACTTGGGGATGCCCTGCGGTGTAGCGAATGCCCCGACAGTGTTTATGGGACTCAAGAACCAGATCTTTCAGCCCTATCTAGATCAGTTCATAGTTTCCTTCATCGATGATATCCTTGTGTACTCTGTGTTTAAGGAAGAGCATGCAAGGCACCTAAGGATGGTTCTGCACAAACATTGAGAGCACCAGTTTTACAAGAAACCCTCTAACTGTTAATTCTAGATACAGGAGGTCCACTTTCTGGGACACATTATCTCAGAAGATGGTGTAGTAGTGGACCCAGACAAGGTAGAGGCAATGTTAGCTTGGGATCCACCCCGGAGCGTGACAGAGGTGCGAAGTTTCCTTGGGTTGGTAGGCTACTGTCAGAGATTCATTCTTGATTTCTCCAAGATTTTAGCACCCATGACATCTTTGACCAAAAAGGGGAAGCCCTTTGTGTGGACTGAGAGATTCCAGTAGGCTTTTCAGCAGTTGAGATAGAGTCTGACGAGTGGCCCGATCTTGAGACTACCAGAAGAGGGTGTCGAGTATGTGGTGTTCTATGACGCATTAGGAACCGGGCATGGTTGTGTCCTGATGCAGAGTCAGGAGGTGATTGCCTATGGCTCACATTAGTTGATCCCACAGAAGTATGAACATGAAACCCATGATCTTGAGTCTGCATCAGTAGTCTTCGTGTTGAAGATGTGGCAACACTACCTGATGGGCGAGCGGTTTACCATCTACTCTGATCGCAATACTCTCAGATAAATATTTTCTCAGAAGGATATGAATTTGAGATAGAGATGATGTCTTGAGTTCCTCTAGGATTATGAATTTGAGATCATTTAAACTCCTGTGAAGGGGAACATTATGGAAGATGCTCTCAGTAGGAAATTTAGTTCGCAGTTGCTGGATGAGGCGACGAGGCAGTTGGACACTTTGTAGATATCCTTCATGGATTGAGATGAGGGAGCTTACCATCAGTTAATGGTTGTTACCCCTCCACTCTTACAACGAGTCAGGGAAGCACATCTCGAGGATGCTAGCTGTGAGACACTACGTGTTTAGATATCCACAAGTGATGCTGCTGATGGATATTCAAAGTTTGAGGAGAACATTGTTCTTTTCAGAGGGCGCACAATATTTCCAGTGATGTTGTGGGAGGAGGTTATTAGGGAGTTCCATACATCTCCTATGGCGGTTTATCCTGGTGTGGCGAAGATGTACCAGGACCTCTGATGTTAGTTTTGGTGTCCAGTAATGAAAAAGAGTGTGGAAGAGTTTGTTTCTTGGTGCCTTACTTGTTAGCAAGTAAAGGCTAAGACCTAGGTGCCAATAGGGTTGAATCATCCCCTTGAGGTTCCATATAGGAAGTTGGATGGGATATCCATGAACTTCGTGACGGTTTTTCCACGTACGTCTAGGGGACATGATTCCATCTGGGCGATTTTTGACCAATTCACCAAGACAGCCCACTTCCTTGCCATACGGGAGCATAGTTTGGTAGAGTGCATGGGATGCCTCTATGTGTAGGAGATAGTTCAGATTCATGGATTTCCATCCACAATCATCTCAGATCATGATGCTCGTTTCACATCCATATTGTGGAAGGGATTGTTGGAAGCATTTGGGGCTTAGTTACTCTTGAGCACATATTTCCATCCTCAGACTGATGGTCAAGTGGAGCGGACCATCTAGGTTATAGATGATATGCTATGAGCATGCATATTTGACTTCAGTCATAGCTGGGAGGATCACCTACCACTGGTGGAATTTTCTTATAACAACAGTTATAATTCCACTATGGTAGTGCACCATTCGAGGCTTTGTACAGGAGACCTTGCAGGTCCCCACTTTTCTGGACTGACCTAGGAGAGTTAGAACTCATGGGCCCAGAGATAATGAAAGCTACTACAGAGAAGGTGCAGGTCATCCAGGAGTGGATAAACACTGCATAGAGTCGGCTGAAGTCTTATGCCGACAGGAGACGGAGGCCCTTGGAGTTCAAGGAGGGAGACCATGTGTTCCTTCTGATCTCACCATGAAGAGGATTGCAGATATTTGGCCGAGGCGGCAAGCTATCTCCGAGGTTCATCGACCCTTTTTAGATTTTATGTATAGTTGGCGAGGTGGCGTACCGCTTGGATTTACCTCGTCAGATGGACTGGGTACAAAAGGTCTTCTATATCTCACAGCTATGGAGATACGTGCATGATCCATCACATGTTATCGACTGGGGAGAGTTAGACATCGATGATGGAGAGACCTTTGCTGAGTACCCAGTGGAGATCAAGGATCAGCAAGAAATGATCCTGCATGGGCGATCCATTCCCTTGGTGCGTGTCATGTGGTACCACGATAATCTTCAGGAGAGCATGTGGGAGCGGGAGGCTCATATTCGTGTGAAGTACCCACATATTTTTGAGTAGCCTTTTTTTTTGGCTTTTCAGGGACGTAAATCCCTAAGGTGGGTGTGATTTAATGACTCATATTTCTCCATATTTTATTTTATTATTATATGGGAATACATTCAAGACCAGGATTTGGGACGGTGTATAATTCCGAGGCCCGGTGATCCTGGAAGAAATGTTTGAATTTAATTAAATAATTAAATAATGCGCGCATGTGGTTTTCCTGAAAATGTGGAATAACCCTTGAATGGGTGCTCAGATCAGAAATTTGAGGGCACCGTTGTGTATATAGAAGCGGTTTTACCCTAGGAGAGACCTAACATCGGCTGGCACAGGTCGGTGGTGAAATCTAGTTTTTCGACGTAGCCGTAATAAAATATTTAATTAAAATATTTTTTTAAATCTTATGGTGGTGAGTATATTTTTATCCTTTTAAATAATGGTTTGTGTAGGGTTTTAGGGTTACAGACCTCATAACCCTGAATCTTCTGGAGGCTATGGGAATTCTCTCAAAGAAACCCTCCATGAGGCTCCAACGTTTTTGATGAATTTTGCCGGCAACGACGATGCAGCAACTAGATCATTGCCAACGAATGTCGTGGATCCTGGTAAGGAATTTGAACTCTTTGTGATTTTTACCATTCTTTATTCCTACTATGAACGTAGACTAATACATGAATAGGTTAGCCCACAGATCGATCGTGTTTGCGGGATGTGATTTTGTGGGGATTTTGGGAAGAACTCCACTCTTGCGATTTAATCTGTTGATCATTTTGGTTTTGATATAACGATGACGAACCAAGATCGTCATGAAAAAAGATTGAGGTTCTTCCCTCTTGTTCATTTTGTGATTTAATTCTAAGTTCTTCATGGAGAGTCCTCGTTCTTCCTCGCGCTTGATGTTCTTGGAGGAAATCGATCGTTGTGCATTTAGTTTTTGGCACAATGATCCGAGATTGTAGATCCAACCCTGGAACGATGCTATGGAGGTGCGACTGTGGTGGAGACGAATTATTTGAAGCGGATCTAGAGATATGGGTTTTTGGGTGTTTCCTTTCGGATGAATCAAATCTTGTTTATTGAGCTGAGTGAAGGTCCAAAACACCTGTATTTGGTGTTAGGATGATGCAACGAACTAGCGTCTTGAGTTTCGCGGCAAACAGACGATAGAATCGAGATCCGAACATTCGGCCGAGGCGTGAGGAGGAAGACGGCGGTTCTAGAAATCTTGACTACACGCCGTGTATTATGGGCTACACGGTTTGTGTTCATCGGCAGACTACTTGACATGTAATCTGGGAGTACACGGACACGATTTGGGTACACATCCAAGGACACGGTGTGTGTACCCTTCCCCAGCCAGACCCATCCAGATACACAAGATGCCTAATGTACTGTTACATGGGCAGGCGACATAGATAGTAACCATGTACGGGAACATGGCCGGCGTACATAGAGTGAACCACAGGTGCTCAGACATGGCGTGTAATCTTACTACATGTTGTGTAGTTGCATTATACGACAAGACTAGATGACACGGGCCATTTACACGGGTAGTACGTGGATTCAAGGAACACGGCGTGTGATCCTTCTACACACCGTGTAGTTGAGTTTTACACATCTTGGAATAATGAAATGGGAAATCTACAGTAGCAGTACCCAGGGTCAAGGAACATGGCGTGTAACTATACTACACACTGTGTAACCTGTTCTACATTGCATGAGCCAATTGCCTTCTGTGACATGGTCTTGTTTCCATAGGGTTCGTCCCCTTGGTCTTTCTCATGAAGGTTTTCGGTATCATTTCCTATGTACAGGAGTATGATCCCTTCAGCAGAACTTCTAGAATAGAGTTGTTGAAAACCCCTCTATGAGAATTAGATCTGGATCCTCTATTTATCCATAGAACCCTAGGTAGATTTCTTGGTATCGTCATGACCAACATTACCCCGGGCACCGATCCTCGGCTTAGCAGATTAGTTCAGACTAAGTTGTTGGAGTCACCCTATAACTATTGGTTTTTATCCTCATTTAAACATCATATTCTCAAGAACATGTGGAGTGTGTTCTCCCATAACAAGTACTTCGTATCTCTCTCTTCAGATATAGGATTGTGTTCTCATTGTTACGTGATTAGTGGAATCTTTGAGGGGGATCTTAGTGGTGGTTTCGTGATGGTCGAACGTGTAAGAGTATATCCATTTATTATTGTTATATGTTTCGTAAACATATAATGTGTAGAGATGATTGTATCTTTCCTTTTTGGTATTTCTCTTGTTGTATTCCTTTGTGGTTTTGGGGTGTCCTACTTGGTATTGTTATACTCACCCATGCAAAAGCTTTACTCGCAGGTGTAGTGTCTTATGCAGACAATCAAGCCTTTAAAAGGATTCTAGGTGAACCAGGACCGGACGGTGCTCATTGAGATCAGACATGCCAAGGTGTGTTCCAACAACTACGGATTGGTGTCCCAATACCTTTCTTTATAGGTTGTATTTTGTTACAGACTCTCTTTTGGCGGGCTTGTACTTTTGGCCCAGGGTTTTACATTACTGTACTTTACTTTCCTATCATATTCTGTTGGATGTGATTTTAGTGTATGCATGCATCCCCATTTTTAGTAGTTTTTATTTTTCAGCAATGTGGGCTTGGATATGTGTGTCTGTGTGTACTGGTTTATAGGCAATGACTCCTGTAACACACGAGATTTTTATGAGAAATACATTGGTTTTTGTTATATACATCATCAAAGGAATCTTTCATTACACACAACACTATCTTGGATTGCTTTACTCGCAATCGCGACCTTCCTCGATAGCTTGCGATTTACGCAATACCAGGATCACTAAACAACGATATGCTATTAAAATATTATTAAAACTTTCCGTTATGAATATTAATACCAAATTTTTTGAAATTTTATAAATTTTATTGTTCAAAATGGACTTCATTTTTGGATTCTTAATATCGAAATTAGCCTAGGATGATGTTTTGGTATTTTTCAGAAAACATTCAATTTTATTATGAATAGTGAAAACACTAGGTTACTATTTAAAAACCGACTTTTTATTTAAATAATTATTTACTTCATTGAAATTTATTTAGATCAAAATTGATACATAATACCTATATAAAATCAAATTAATTAATTGAGGTATTTTATAATAATATTAGACATATAAAAATTTTATTGAACTTTTCACCGTCTTTTACCCACCTCCTAGGAGTGTATGAAAAATTACATAAAACATAATTTTACTGCTTCTTTGAGTGTAATTTCCAAAATCCGAGAGACATGGTTAATATCAAGGAGTAAAATGTGGTTCAATAAGATAAAAATAATTTTTGGTGAATAGTAACTTTTTAGTTTTATTTACCATGGTTAAAAGTAAATAAGGTAATTAAGGGTAAAAATGGTATTATTATTACACTAACACATTTATTAATCCTATTATATAAGTTTAATTCGACCAAAAACATACTTAGGAATAAAATATGACCATTTAGGTCCACTTTTATTAGATTAGGACATTTAATATTATTTTATTTAAAGAAGAGTTAAAATAGTTAAAATAAAATTTTAATAAATAAAACATTTCTAATACAGGTATATAAATAAGTTAAATTCGACTATAAATATTCATTAGAAAGATAAAAATTATTCCTACATAATGGTATTTTATTTATAATTTTTAAACTTTAAATAATTTAATTTATTTCTGACACAATGATGATACAATAATTACTTTATTAAGGAAATATTAACATAATTGATATTATAAATACCCAAATAAATGTAATTTGATACTTTGTAAGAATTAGAATAATTTTATAGGTTACTATGAAATATAATTATTTATTTAATTAACTTTTTTTAAAATAATAATGTTGTTATGATTTTCACAAAAATCAATTACCAAATAGTGTCAAAATTGACATAAAATAGTTTTTAAAACAAATATTATATTATTAATTGTTATTTTATTCCTAAAAATCTATGGTTCGGAAAAATGACTTAGATATGGTTATATATATTAATAATGAACCACTTGAGGTTTTTTGTCTTGTTATAGTAAGTATATTAACCATAGAATGCAAAAAAAAACAAGAAGACACGGTAAAAGGTAAATTATTTAACTTAGAGTTAAATCTAAATGATAAGGTTAAAATAGTAACCTAAACTTGTCTAAAATCATTTGTTTGAGATTATTTATACTCATCCCTACCTTATCTTCAAAAAATCAGTTTTGATCCATTAAAAACTGAATATGACTTTATCATAAAATAATATTTTATGTTTTTCCTAAAGTGCCCATCTCCTCCATTATAAAAGGGCACCTCCTACCTCTCCTCCTCACACCAAATTGAGACTTCAAGCTCGGCCATCCCCTGCCAATTTCACTTCTCAACTTCCCTAAAAACATCCTAGAGGTCCTGTTCTTCTTCAAAGGCCATCTTTACTGCCCTAAGAAGAGGTTAAGCAGAGGCGCTTCAAAGAAGAGGTAATGTCTGTTACTGATTCTTTCAACTTTATTTCGTATTCTACATATTTTCATTAGTTGTTTCATTATGAATTAATTACATAAGTGTCACTCATATAATGATATGTTATTGTAAATATGAAACAACCATATTTAACCTTCTATCCATCCTATGGAAAACGAAATCACCACGTGTGCGTACGTACGGAATACCGTCTCCACACTGTGTTGTAATCCTTTTTCCACCACCACCTTACATGGATGGGTATAATGGTGTAAATAATTACTATTTATGATTATTTTAAATTGACATTGATTCTGAAATAGTATACATACACTTAAATACAATTCCACGATCATGGGAATGATATCAGCGCTCGTACGTACGTACGGCCTACCATCTCCACGATGTGATGCGACTCATTCTACATGATATTCATTTAATAATGATTATATAAATGAATTTAGTTAATAAATATGATATATATTACTCTAATAACATTCTGGAAATGAGGTGTCTATATCCTAAAAAAATAATACGAATTTATTCGACAAAACACGCATAAGAACAGAAAGCAATAAACACCGAATAACAAGTAGCAAGGAAATATTAATAATAAAAAGCAAATAAAATGACCATATATGATATCATAACAATTATTAAGATTCTAGAATAAGTCAATAACAATATTTAAATCATTATACAGGAGTTTCGGACATGTACGAAAAAAATCATACCTATGGTAAGGGAAGATCTCGCAATCTCATTTTTATCCAAGATTGTTTGTACTTCAGAATTTAGTGGGGAATATTTATCATCCACATCCTTGTTTCCTCAATATGTAATATTATTTTTATCCTCCTACAATTTTTTAAATCCAATTTTACCCTTCGTTGAGTTTTTATTAAATGATATGAAAGGAATCTTTTGTTGTTTTTAGTACGAGGTACTTTTTTGACTTTTTCAGCCAATGTACGAGAAGAATGTTTTTCCTTAACTTATACGGCCTGAATGGATTTTTAGAACACTATTTCAATAAATATTCCTTTACAAGTATTCAAGTTTATTTTTAATCAATTTCTTTGAGTTTTATATTTAATGACATGTTAAGAAAGGGAAAAAAATGTTTTTGAAGTAGAAAGGATATTTTACTCAAGAATGAAGTTTAAGTGATTTATAAAAATTATTTTCCATATTATATAATATAGGGTTCTATTTCTATCCCTATTTTTACATTAATTTTATTATTTTATGATGGAATTATTTTAATGATTTCATTTTATCGTATATGGATTATGTTCTGATGGCATGATGTTTAAGAATCCCATTTTTATTACATGGGTTATGCTATGATGTATGATTTATGATCTTGTGGAACACATAATAATGGTATCATTATGAGATGGGTGGGACCAATATCTCCCTCCAATTCAATGGTTAAATATTTATATCTCATGAGATAGACATGGCTGGAATGGCAGGTTAATCCGGTTCTGTGATACAGGACTGAAACGAGGATTGAACTCGATTCAGAAATGCACTTTGTATGCTAAGTTAGTCTTGGAAATGAGTCTTGACTACAAATAAACGATTCTATTTTATTATGTATGTATTCCAAAAAGTATCATGTTTTATGTTATGATTATTGGGATTACATTTCATTACTATGATTTATCCCATGTTATGAAATTTTGATCTCTTTTTCAGGTTAAGATTTCCAAAATGATATGTTCTTATGAATATGATGTGATTGATATTTCTTTTGTTTACCCTTACTGAGCATTTGAGCTCACCCTTTTGTATGTTTCCTTTTCCCCATGTCAGGAATATGGGTATTAAGTAAGATATGCCAAAAGAGACTCTAGATATGATAAAATAAAATGGAGACAGTGTAGATTATTTATTAACCAGTTGTTTATGTTTCCCAGTTTCTAAAGACACTATACCTATACGATACTTTAATGGTTTTGTAATATGTTGTAATAAGTGTACTTAAATTTTGAAGCAATTACATTGTATGTAATGTATGGGTTGTTATAGTTGGTATCATAAGAAAGGTATAGTCAACCTTTGGAAACTAGTAGGTGAAAGCTTTAGTATGAACCCTACAGATAAGTCTAGGCATAGAACACAATCATAGTGTTTTAAAAATGGCCATGAACAACCTATGATAAGACCTTAAGTGTGAAATTTATTTCTTGATTATGTGGTTTTCCTATTATAATTAGTGTTTCTCACACTATTATTCTTGGTTTTAATCAATGGTTGGAACCCGAACGAACCGTGTTAATGGGAAATGCGATGGGCAATGAAATGATTTCCCCCCCCGAGCAACCAAACATTATGGGAGCTGGAATGCAAAATCATGTATCCATTCTCACACAAATTTCACAATCTATGAATTACAACGACCTATACTTTACATACATTGTTAATACTTCAAAATTGAAGTACACTTATTACAACTTATAACAAAACCATGAAAGGACCGTATATGTATAGTGTCTTTAGAAACTGAGAAACATAAACAACTTGTTCATAAAGCATCTACATTGTCTCCCATTTATTTCATCATATCTAGAGTCCCTTTTGGAATATCTACTTAATAACCTTCTTCCTGACCAGGGGAAAGAAAACATACACAAGGGTGAGCTCAAATTCTCAGTAAGGATAAACAAAATAAATATCAATCACATCATATTCATAAGAACATAACATTTTGGAAATCATAACCTGCAAAAGAGATCATAATTTCATAATCATGGGATAAATCATAGTAGTTAAATGTAATCCCAATAATCATAACATAAAACATGAAACTTTTTGGCATACACACATAGTCATAGAGAATCATTTCTTAGAGGTCATGACTCATAGAAAAGACTATCTTAGCGGATAAAGTCCATTTCTGAACCTAGTTCACTCCTCATTTCAGTCCTGTTTCACTAAACCGGTATAACCTGTCATTCCTGTCATGTCTATCTCATGAGATATAAATATTTACCTAATTCATTGGAGGGAGATATAGGTCCCACCAATCTCATAATGATACCAATCTTATGTGTGCCACAAAATCATAAATCAAACATCATTGCATAACCCATGTAATAAAAATGATATTCTTAAAAATCGTGACATCATAAAACAATTCATATAAGATAAAGGAATTCATAAAAAATAATTCCATCACAACATAATCAAATAAATGTAATAATAGTGATAGAAACATAACCCCATATTATCTTAAATGGAAAATACTTTTGATAAAACACTTGAACTCCATTCTTGAGGAAAATATCCTTTCTATTTCAAAAACATTTTTCCTTTTTTAACATGTCATAAAATTTTAAAATAAATGAAGTTGATTAAAAATAAACATGAAAACATGTAAAGGAAGCTTCTTGGAAATAATAATTTAAAAATCCATTCATGTTGTATATGTTAAAAAACATTCTTCTTGTACTTTTGTCAGAAAAGCCAAAAAGTACCTCGTATGAAAAATGACAAAAGATACCTTTCATCTCTTTTACTAAAAACTCACTGAAGGGTAAAATTTGATTTAAACAATTGTAGGAGGATATAAATAACATTAAATATTGAGGAAACATGGATGTAGATGATAAATATTCCCTAGTAAATTCTGAAGTATAAACAATCTCGGATAAAAATTGAGATTGCGAGATTGTCCGTTACCTTAGGTCTGATTTGCTTCGTAAGTGTCTGATCATCTTGTATAATGATTTAAATAATGTAATTTACTTATTCCATAATTATAATCATTGTTAATAAATCATATATGGTCATATTCATAGCTTCTTATTAGTAATATTTCATTGCTACTTGTTATTCAGGTGTTTATTACTTTTTTTTCTTATGCATGTTTTGTCGAATAAATTCTTATTCTATTTTTTAGGTTATAGATACCTCATTTACAGAATGGTATTAGTGTAATATATATCATATTTATTCACTCAATTCATTTATGAAATCATTATGAAATGAAAATCATGTAGAACGAGTCGCATCACATCGTGGAGACGGTATTCCGTACGTACGCACGAGCGATGATATCGTTCCAATGATCGTGCAATTGTATTGGAGTGTATGTATACTATTTCATAATAAATATCAATTTACAATAATAATATATATTTATTCTTTACACCATTATACCAATCCAAGTATGGTGGTGGTGGAAAATAGATTACACCACGGTGTGGAGACGGTATTCCGTACGTACGCACGCGCGGTGATTTCGTTTTCTGTAGGATGGATAGATGGTGAAATAAGGTTGTTTCATAATTATAATAAAATATCAGTATATGATTTATACTGATTTTATTACTTAATAATTAAACAACTAAAGAAGAAGAAGTGGAAGATGGAATAAAGTTGAAAGAATCGGTAACGGACATTACCTCTTCTTTGAAGTGCCTCTTTGAGACCTCCTTTTAGGGCACTAAAATTGGTCTTTGAAGAAGACCAGGACCTCTATGATGTTTATAGGGAAGTTTAGAGGAGAAATTTTCAGTGTTTGGCTGAGCTTTAAGGATAAAAGTGGTGTGAGGAAGAGAGGGAGGAGGTGCCCTTTTATAAGGGAGGAGAGGGGAACCTTTGGAAAAACTAAAAATATTATTTTATTATAAAGTCATATTTGGTTTTAAATAGCTCCAAATTGATTTTTTTTGAAGCTAAGGTGGGTATGGGTCGAAATCATTTCATCCAATAGAATTTAGAAAAGTTTAGGTTTCTATTTTAACCTTATCATTTAGATTTAACTTTAAGTTAAATAATTTTACTTTTACCGTGTCTTCTTGTTTTCTTACACTATAAGGTTAATAAACTTACTATAACAAGCCAAAAGAACCCAATGTTGTTTATAATTAATATATATAACCTTATATAAGTCATTTTTCATAACCTTAGTTTTTTAGGAATAAATTAACAATTAATAATATAATATTCATTTTAAAAACTATTTTATGTCAATTTTGACACTATTTGGTAATTAATTTTTGTGAAAATCATAACAGAAATATAAGATCGAAAATAGTTACTTAAATCAATACTAACATGTCATATAAACATATAAAATTATTTTAATTCATAAAAAGTTTAAATTACATTTATTTGGGTATTTATAACCTCAATTATGTCAATATTTCATTAATAAGATAATTACTGCATCATCATTGTGTCATAAATAAATTAAATTATTTATTGTCTAAAAATTACAAATAAAATACCATTATATAGGAAATCATTTTATATTTATAATTAATATTTATAGTTGAATTTATATTTTGTATAACCCTATAGTTAAAATGATTTAGTTATTAAACTTTGATTTTAACTATTTTAACCATTCTTTAAATAAATTAATAATAAATGTCCTAAACTAAACCAAGTGGGCCTAAATGGTCATATTTATTACTAAGGTTTTTTTGGTCGAATTAAACTTATCCAATATAATTATTACATGTGTTAGGGTAATAATAATATCATCTTTACCCTTAATTACCCGATTTACTTTTAACTATGGTAAAAAAAGTAAAAACTTATTATTCACCAAAAATTATTTTCATCTCATTGAACCACATTTTACTTACTGACATCAACCGTGTCTCTTGGATTTTTGAAATTCCATTCACAAAAGCTGTAAAATTATGTTTTATGTAAATTTGCAAATTCTCATAGGAGTTGGGTAAAAGACGGTCAAAAGTTCAATAAAATTTTTATATATCTAAAATTATTATAAAATGACTCCAATGAATTAAATTGAACTTATATAGGTATTATGTATAAATTTTGACCTAAAATAAATTTAAATAAAAGAAATTATTATTTAAATAAAAAGTCATTTTTTAAACAGTTACCCAGTTTTTTCACTATTCGTCAAAAATTGAATGTTTTCAGAAAAATAACAAAATTTCACCCTAGGCTAATTTCGATATTCCGAATCCAAAAATGTAGTCCATTTTGAAAAATATAATTTAAAAATTTTCAAAAGGTGGTTATTACTATTCATAACGGCTAGTTTTAATAATATTTTAATAGCATGTCGTTGTTTAGTGAAACTCGGTATTGCGTACAACGCAAGCTATCGAGGAAGGCCGTGATTGCATGTAAAGAAAGACAAGATAGTATTGTGTCTAGTGAAAGATTCCTTTCATGATGTATATAACATAAAATCAAAATATTTCTCATAAAATTCTTGGGTGTTACATGAATCATGCAGGACTTCCAAACGAGCAAAGGAAGGAGATACATTATGTTAAATCCTTCCTGAGGCAGCTTCCACCTTCATTCAGTTGTTTATTGATCCAGTAGTGGCTGAACAATGGATTAGTACCACTAAAAAGATATTTTTAGTTCTTCAATGTTCTGAACATGATAAAGTCATCATAGCAGTATATTGTTTGGAAAGTGAAGCTGGACAATGGTTGAATCTTATTAAGAATACGAGGCACAGGGATTAAATTGAGTCCCTAAAATGGTATGAGTTCAAGAACTTATTTTTTAATAAGTAATTCCCTCGTATTATCCGAACAAAGATGGAGAAGGAGTTTCGTGAACTAAAGCAAAATAATGATGAATCTGTTGGTACCTACGAAGAAAATTCTACAAAACTTTAAAGGTACGCTTCTGGGATTATTATCCAACCTGAGTGTAAGATCTATTGATTATTTTGTGGCTTAAAACCAAGTCCTTTAAGGGAGTTATCCATAAGGGACTTCAATAGCTACGAGTAAATTGTTCGATGTGCTCTCAAGGTTGAGATGGAAATTGGAGTAACCCATCAGTCATATGTGTTTGATAAGAAGAGGAAAATGGAATTCAAAGGGAAATCTGAAGATCACACTGCAAATAAGATGATTTTTCCATTATTCTCAAAGTGTGGAAAATAACATGGAGGGAGATGTCTTAAAGGGACAAGTAATTGTTTCAAATGTGTAAAGGAAGGTCATCGGGTATTTGAATTCCGCAACGATGGGAAGAATGTGTATAGTGATGTGAATAATGAAAAGGCTACACAGAGTGCACCTCCTACAATTCAATGTTACATGTGCAAGGAAATGGGGCATTATGATAATTAGTTCCAAAATACAAGGGTTGTTGATGATGATCGACGTCAACAAACTCTTATGTCTAAAGACAAAGGAAAGTCACATGCAATTTATATCAGCGATGTGGAGTATGATAACGAAGTGGTGAAAGGTACACTTACCATCCACTCTAAAGTAGAAAATGTTTTATTAGATTCTAGATCCACCAAATATTTTATTTCTGAAGAATTTTCTAAGTGTATCACCATATTACCTCAGCAGTTAGATATTGAGATAGCTGTGACAACCCCTAATAGCACAACAGTCTCATTAAAAGTTTACAATTATTCTCCGATTGAAGGTTGTGGAAAGTTCTTCCTGAAAATCTTGTGATCCAACCTATAGTGGAATTTTATGTGATTCTTGGCATGGATTGTATTTCTTTATATGGAGCTCATATCAATTTACAATGAAGGGAAGTCACATTTCATATTCCAGATCAATCTATCATCGTCTATCGATGAAAGGATGAAAATAACCTTCCAGTAGAAATTTCATCCATCCTATGGGTCATGATTCCACTAAATGAAGGTTATTTATCTCAAATGGTTGTAGAGAAACTCACAATTAAGAATATGCCCATTGTATGGGAGTTTAATGATGTCTTTCCGGAAGAATATCCTGGTCTTCCAGCAAATCATGAAGTTGAGTTTTCAATAGAACTCGTACCGGGTGATTTACCTATTTCAAAGACACCTTATAGAATGGCGCCAATTGAGTTGAAGGAATTTAAGAAGTAACTCCAAGAGAATCTTGATAAGGGATTCATACACCCTAGTTGGTCACCATGGGGAGCACCTCTTCAGTTTGTTAAGAAGAAAGATGGATCAATGAGACTCTGCATTGATTATCAAGAACTAAACAATATCACTATCAAGAACAAATATCATCTCCCATGCATTGATGACTTATTTGACCAACTACGCAGAGCTCAATAATTTTCCAAGATTGATCATCATTCTGGGTATCATCAATTAAGTGTCAAAAGGGAGGCTATAACAAAGATGGATTTCCATACAAGGTATATAAATTTATTGTGATTCCATTTGGTCTTACTAATGCCCCAGCTATCATCACGGATCAAATGAATAGAGTCTTTAGAGACTATCTTGATCAGTTTGTGGTAGTCTTTATAGACGTTATTCTTGTTTATTCAATGATCAAGGAAGAACATAAAGATCACTTGAGAATTGTATTAATGACCCTAAGAAAGGAGAATCTTTATGAAAAATTTACCAAGTGTGAATTTTGGCTCCAAAAAGTATCATTTTGTGGTCACATAATCTCAAAAGAGGGGATATCTGTGGATCCACCAAAAACAGAGGTTATCGAAAGATGGTCGAGACCAACAACAGTAATTGAGATATGAAGTTTTCTTTGTTTGGCTGGATATTATCGACGTTTTTTGAAATATTTTTCACAATTAACTAATCCACTCAACATGTTCACTCGAAAAAGAGTTAAGTTCGCTTGGACAGTGGATTTTGAAGTGAATTTCAAGGAGTTAAAAAGAAGATTATCCAGTGTACCTGTGCTCACACTGCCTTTTAGTGGAGAAAGGATTGTAATCTATAGTGATGCATCCAAGAAGGGATCAGAGTGTGTTCTCATGAAAAATGATATGGTGATAGCTTATCCCTCATGACAGTTGAAAATACATGAGCTAAATTACCCAACTCATGATTTGGAGTTAGCTACGGTAATCATTGCATTAAAGATTTGGAGGCATTATATTTATGGAGAAAGGTGTGATATTAATATTGATCATAAAATTTTAAAGTATATTTTCACACAAAAGGTGATGAATATGCACCAAAAAAGTTGGTTAGAGCTGATTAAGGATTATGAATGCTCAATTAATTACCACCCTGGGAATGAAAACAAGGTGGTAGAAGCATTAAGTCGATAAGGCCATGCTAGCTTATCCATGATGAGGATCACAAAAGATCAAATATTTATGGATTTACAAAGGATGGATCTTGGAAATATAATGGAAGGGAAAAAATCATATCTCTCTCAAATGAATATTCAACCATCTATACATGTGAAGATTAAAGAGGCACAAAAAGAAGAAGTAGAGTTTCAAAAGAAGGTGAGAAATGTTCCTGAATTCAACCTTGATTTTGATCGGATAATAAAGTTCATGAATCGGGTTTGTGTTCCTCCCATCCCAGAATTAAAGGAGCTGTTGTATGAGGCTCATTGTTCTTCATTCACTATTCATCCTGGAAGCACGAAGATGTATGCGGACCTGAAAGATTACTTTGGGTGGGATGACATGAAAAAATATGTTTTGGAATATGACTCTTAATGCTTGGTTTGTTAGCAAGTTAAAGTTGAGAGGCAGAAGACTAAGGGGATGTTACAACCATTACCCATACCCGAATGGAAAGGGGAAAACATCACTGCAGACTTTGTCACCAAACATCCTAAAACATCCAAAGGCAATAATGCTATCTGGGTCATAGTTGATCGTCTTACAATGTCTTCACACTTCATTACTATTAGAGAGGATTTCTCTCTTGATCAGGTTTCCCGGATATATGTGAAGGAAGTGGTAAGATTGGATGGAGTACCACTTTCCATTATATCTGATCAGGATCTGAGGATTACCTCAATGTTCTGGTGAAGTCTTCAGCAGTCTATGGATACATAGTTGAGTTTCAGCACTGCTTATCATCCTCAGACAGATGGTCAGTCTGAGAGAACAATTCAATCTCTAGAAGATATGTTAAGAGCTTGCACTATGGATTTCAAAGGTGGTTGGGATCAACACCTACCTTTGGTGGAATTTTTATTTAATAATATCTTTCACTCCAATATTCAGACGGCTCCTTATGAAGCTCTCTATGGAATGAAATGCAGGTCTCCAACTTGATGGGATGAAGTTGGGGAAAGAAATCTATTAGGACCTGATCTTGTTGATGTGATGGCAGAAAAGGTCAGATCTATTCAAAAACACATAAGAGTAGCTCAGAGTTGACAAAAAATTTATGCTGAAAACTGAAGAAAATACCTAGAGTTTCAAGTGGGTGATAAAGTGTTTTTATGAATATCTCATTGGAAGAGTGTAATGAGATTTGGAGAGAAGGGAAATTTGAGCCCTAGGTATATCGGTACGCTCGAAATACTGGATCGTGTTGGGAAGGTAACTTACCGATTGGCGCTTCCAACAAATATCTCTCAAGTTCACGATTTGTTCCATGTATATCTCTTGAGAAAGTACATACCTGATCCTTCACATGTAATCAGCTTAGAAGTTATACCGCTGGAGCAAGATCTTTCTTATGAAGAACAGCCAATAGAGATTCTGGATCGTAGCGAAAAAGTCCAATGGAACAATACCACTCACTTGGTGAATGTTTTATGTAAGAACCACCAATTATACGAAGCTACATGGGATCTTTAATATATTATGAGGTAGAGGTATCATCATCTGTTTGTTACCATGTGACAAATTTCAAGGGAGAAATTCATTTTAAGTTGGGTAGAATATAACACCCGAGATTTTTATGAGAAATACTTTGTTTTTATGTTATATACATCATAAAGCAAGTCTTTCACTACACACAACACTGGCTTCTATTTATTTACATGCAATCTCGACTTTCCTCTATAGCTTGCGTTTTACACAATACCGAGTTTCACTAAACAACTATATGCTATTAAAATATTATTAAAAGTAGCCGTTATGAATAGTAATACACACTTTTTGAAATTTAATAAATTTTATCATTCAAAATGGAATTCATTTTTGGATTCATAATATTGAAATTATCCTAGGGTGAATTTTTGGTATTTTTCTGAAAACATTCAAGTTTTGATGAATAGTGAAAACACTGGGTTACTATTTAAAAACCGATTTTTTATTATATTATTATTTATTTTATTTAAATTTATTTTAGGTAAAAAAATTTACATAATACCTATTAAAGTTCAAATTAATTCATTGGAGTCATTTTTAAATAATTTGAGATATATAAAAATTTTATTGAACGTTTCACCGTCTTTTACCCACCTCTAAGGAGAGTTTGAAAATTTACATAAAACTTAATTTTACTGCTTCTCTGAGTGTAATTTCAAAAATCCAAGAGACACGGTTAATATTAAGGAGTAAAAATTTGGTTCAATAAGTTAAAAATAATTTTTGGTGAATAGTAACTTTTTACTTTTATTTAGCACGATTAAAAGTAAAAAAGGGTAATTAAGGGTAAAAATGGTATCATTATTACTCTAACACATCTACTTATTCTATTGGATAAGTTTAATATGACCAAAAACAACGTTATTAATAATATATGACCATTTAGGTCCACTTGTATTAGATTAGGACATTTAATATTATTTTATTTAAATAAGAGTTAAAATATTTAAAATCAAAGTTTAATAACTAAAAATTTTTTAATACAGGGTTATAAATAAAATCAATTAGACTATAAATATTAAGTATAAAGCTAAAAATATTTCATTCATAATGGTATTTTATTTATAATTTTTTGACTTTAAATAATTTAATTTATTTGGGACACAATGATGATGTTGTAATTACTTTATTGAGGAAATATTAACATAATTAATATTATAAATACCCAAATAAATGTAATTTGAGACTTTTTAATAATTAAACTATTTTAATAGGTTACTATGACATATTAGTATTGATTTAATTAAATTTTTTCGAACTAATAATGATGTTATGATTTTCACAAAAATCAATTACTAAATTGTGTCAAAATTGACATAGAATTGTTTTTAAAACAAATATTATATTATTTATTGTTATTTTATTCCTAAAAATATAAGGATCAGAAAAATGACTTAGATAAGGTTATGTATATTAAAAATGAACCAGTTGGGGTTCGTTTGTCTTGTTATAGTATGTTTATTAACCATATAGTGTAATAAAACAAGAAGACACAGTAAAAGTTAAATTATTTAACTTAGTGTTAAATCTAAATGATAATGTTACAATAGTAACCTAAACTTGTCTAAAATCTATTATTTGAGAGGATTTAGACCCATACCTACCTTGTCTTTGTAATAATTCAGTTTTGAGAAATTAAAAACCAAATATGACTTTATTATAAAATAATAATTTATGTTTTTCCCAAAGTGCCCCTCTCCTCCCTTATAAAAGGGAACCACCTCCCTCTCCTCCTCAAACCACGTTGAGCCTTCACTCTCCTCCAACCCCGGACGATTTATTTTATCCACTTCACTAGAAACATCCTAGAGGTCCTGGTCTTTTTTTATGACCATCTTTAGTGCCATAAGATGAGGTTATGAAGAGGTGATTCAAAGAAGAGGTAATGTCTGTTACCGATTATTTCAACTTTATTTCTTCTTCTACTTCATCTTATTTAGTTGTTTCATTATGAAGTAAAAACATCAGTATCACTCATATACTGATATTTTATTATATATATTAAATAACCCTGTTTCACCTTCTATCCATCCAATGGAAAACAAAATCACCACGCGTGCGTATGTACGGAATACCGTCTCCACGCCGTGGTGTAATCTGTTTTCCACCACCACCTTAATTGGATGGGGATATTCCTGTAAAGAATAACTATATAAGATTATTGTAAAGTGATATTGATTCTGAAATAGCATACATACACTTCAATACAATTCCACGATCATGGGAATGATATCATCACTCGTGCGTACGTATGGCCTACCGTCTCCACGATGTGATGCGACACGTTCTACATGATCATCATTGCATAATGATTATATAAATGAATTTAATGAATAAATATTATATATATTACACTAATACCATTCTATAAATGAGTTATCTATAACATAAAAATAAGAATAAGAATTTATTCGACAAAACATGCATAAGAACAAAAATATATAAAGACCCGAATAACAAGTAGCAATGAAATATTACTAATAAGAAGATAAGAATATGATCATATATAATATCATAACAATGAGTAACATTATATAATAAGTCAATAACATTATTTAAATCATTATACATGAGGTTCAAACATGTACCAAGTAAATCAGATCTATGGTAAGGGAAAATCTCACAATCTCATTTTTATCCGAGACTGTTTATACTTCAGAATTTATTTGGGAATATTTATCATCAACATACATGTTTCCAAAATTTGTAATATTATTTATATCCTCCTACAATTGTTTAAATCCAATTTTACCTTTCAATGATTTTTTAGTAAATGATATGAATGGAATCTTTTGACATTTTTAGTACGAGGTACTTTTTTGACTTTTCCGGCCAGAGTACGAGAAGAATGTTTTTCGTTAACTTATACGACATTAATGAATTTTTAGAACATTATTTCTATGAATATTCCATTACATGTTTTCAACTTTTTTTAATCAACTTATTTTATCTTTAAATTTAATGAAATGTTAATAATGGAAAATAATGTTTTTGAAGTAGAAAGGATATATTCCTCAAGAATGAATTTCAAGTGTTTTATCGAAATTATTTTCCATATAATATAATATAGGGTTTTGTTTCTATCCCTATTTTTACATTGATTTTATTATGTTATGATGGAATTATTTTTATGATGTCCTTTTATCTTATATGGGTTATGTTATGATGTCATGATGTTTAAAAATCCCATTTTTATTACATGGGTTACGCTATGATGTATGATTTATAATCTTGTGGCACACAATAGAATGGTATCATTATGAGATGGGTGGGACCTATATCTCCCTCCAATTCATTGGGTAAATATTTATATCTTCTGAGATAGACATGGCTGAAATGATTGGTTAATCTGGTTCAATGATACAGGACTGAAACGAGGAGTAAAATCGGTTCAGAAATGGACTTTTTCCGCTAAGATAGTCTTGGCAATGAGTCTTGACTACTAAGAAATGATTCTCTATGATTATGTGTGTATGACATAAAGTTTAGTGTTTTATGTTTTGATTATTGGGATTACATTTCACTACTATGATTTATCCCATGTTATGAAATTATGATCTCTTTTGCAGGTTATGATTTCCAAAATGATATGATCTTATGAATATGATGTGATTTATATTTCTTTTTTTACCCTTACTGAGCATTTGAGCTCACCCTTTTGTATGTTTTCTTTTCCCCAGTTCAGGAAGAAGAGTATTAAGTAAGATAGGCCAAAAGGGTCTATAGATATGATAAAACAAATGGGAGACAGTGTAGATGATTTATGAACTAGTTGTTTATGTTTTCCAATTTCTAAAGACACTATACCTATATGGTCCTTTCATGTTTTTGCTATATGTTGTAATAAGTGTAATTAAATTTTGATGCAATAACAATGTATGTAAAGTATGGGTCGTTATACCTACCATTTTAGTGACATGCCTACTCGGTACTAGTCACCAACCCCTGGCGTATAGGAGGCGGGCTTGGGGAGTTGTGCCACGGCCTCCCCTGGGATGGGTCGTGAAAAATGGGTTTCTCCTATGTCTTATGTTGCAGACAATGCTGAGTCATACTGAAAATTAATATTTTTTTTAATCATAATTAACACCTAGAAATTTTAGTGGTCGTAATGAATAGAACTAACTATAAAATGATTATAAATATTTTTTTAATGTTTTTTCTTTTATCCAATAAATGATAGAGGCTTAAAATGTGAATTAATCTAATTTTAAAAATAATTTAAATTAAAAGGTTGATTTACCGCCATTTGATGGAGAACCCTGTTTAAATATAGTTTTCTCCAATTTTATATGTTCAATTTAATTAAATTAAATTCTTATTTTAAATCGGTACAACAATATTCACTTTGGGTAAAATTTTGGTATTATTCTGTTAAAATTCATTTTTTGATAAATAGTTAAAAATACTGTATTTTAATTCAAAACTTCCTTTTAATATAAATTAGTTATATTTTTATATTATCTTTTTAATGGATTTTAAAGTATAATTTGATTATATTATTACCATTTAATACAATGGTGGTCATTAGAATTAATTTCACATTGAAATTGGACATAAACAAGTGTCAATATTTGGATAGTTAATATTTCATAAAAACACGCCTTTTTATTTTTCAACGGGAATTAATTTTAAATTTATTAATCCAAATTCAATGTTTGGAATTATTTAAAATAATAATCATTTTTTAATTCTTAATATCAAATATATCTTAGTTTAAATGTTTGGTATTTTTCTAAAAAACATCAATTTTTGCTAAAGAGAGAAACAACAAAGTAGTAGTTAAAAACCAACTTTTCCATTTAAATGATATTTAACCAATTACATGAATTTAATTTCGAAAATCTGACTTAAATGGTTGTTATTATTAATTAATATTTTTGTTCAATAATATGAAAGTATTTTTTTGGTGAATAATAACTTTTGAATTTTATTAACCGCAGTTAATGATAAATAGGGTAATTCAAGTTAAAAGTAATATCATAATAATAAAAAATTACATTAACACTTGTCTTAACCATATTGTATGGGTAATGGACGACCATGGTCAACTTTGGGCCGATTTTGAGACCCCATGTAGTCACTTGGGACTGATAATGATGCTTTAGATTAATTAATTTAAAGTAAAGTCAAAAATGACACAAAAAAATATCTTTTAGTATAATAATTTTTACATAGGTTCTATAAGTTATCTTTTCGACAATAAATATTTATTGGAAATAAAAAATGATTTCATACCTCATGGTTTATTTTCAAAAAAATTAGACATCATAAAAATAAAATTAATTATGAAACAAAAATGATGAAATATTTACATCATTTATAATTGATTTAAATAAATATCATTATAAACATTAAAACAATATCCAAAACAAGTCCAATTTTTATTGGATAATTTTATTTCAAACATGAGTCATCATATAATCATCTTTATGGAGTTTTTGAACTTTTTAAACCGAATATACGTTTAAAATAAAATAATTGTTTCAAACATTCCTAATGTGCCCCTCCAATCCTTTATAAAAGCACACCACTTCTAACCCCTTCCACACACCACTAAAGCCCCATGGATCAAAAATACCATCAAAAAATAATGTGTAGATCCCTATATTCCTCTTAATGCCTTACCTCATGCAGAAGTCACTTAAAAATTTCCATTAGGTTCAATCCAAAGGGAGTTACCCGAATTAAAGGTAACAATTTCTCTAAAATTATTTTGTTTTATTTTGTTTTATTTTACTTATCCAACACCATAAAATCTTTTTATTCCTTTATTTTATATAAAAAAAAGTATCCTCCATATACTATGTTGTTTTATTGATAACTATTCAAACTACACTTACACAGACCTCGGTCTAATGGGTAAAAAACATATTGTTTCTATGGACGATGAACTACTGCGTCACGAAACAATGATTGTTCAAATATCTCCAACCACCTGTCATGGTGGAAATTACTATGGCACTATATTTATATATAATATTTTTTATAATTATATATTTTCTATGTTTCTGTGTTTTTCATTTATATAATATTATTATGGTATCCATAGTGGGTAATTACGATAATCTCATTTGAGGAACTACAGACTACCGCCCCTTCAAAGTGATATGTGTCATTCAAGCATTATGTGGAATGAATAAAGGGTAGAGTTAATGAAATAATATATGATATTTTACTAGATATATAATTTTATTATGTATCATTATGTTTCAATTCCATTAAAATATATAATAAAAATAGAATTAGCGTTCATTCGTACGTACAACTTACCGTTTCCATGAACGGTGCATTTCATTTGTTATCTCCAAATTTTATGTACTATTATAAATACAAGTATATACTATATATATATAATACATATGATATCTAAAACATGAATATAATTCTTTATATAATGAACTTTTGACCACATGAACAACTTGTAATTATAAGAAGACCATTTTTGACTCAAGTACCAAATATCGATAGAACGACCATTATTAACATAAATGATTACATAAAGTTTATAACATGGTAATAAGATATTTAAAAGTAATTATAAAAATGAAATAGGTTCTTTAGAAAGTATAAATTAACTTTAGTTTATTATTCATATTACTAATGAATGAACGTGTCAAGTCATACACAACGTAAGGGGTTTCTTTTCTCACTTTTAATTCTGTGAGATTTCCATTTTTCGCCACTTATTTATTTTCTATGGTGTATTGTTTACTTCATTTTGATATATATTATCATTATTATATTTTTATTCATGTTATTCTATGATCCAATTTGTGTTTATTAACTTTTTTTACACGACTCGTTTAATTACAATGCGGTAAGGGGTTTTCTTGTAAGTACATATTCCCGTGTGATTCTTGCTATATTGAAACTATTTCCTTTTGTGTGGTGTATGTACTAACCATGATTGTCTTCATTGTGTAATATAAATTATTTTTTTGGTAATTAAATCTTTATTTTATGAAACTTCATTCATTTGGTGAATGTTACATAAGTTACCAAATCATTTGGGGAACTATTCACCCTCATCTTTTTTAAATATTTTTTTGTTATGTGTTTTAATTTACATATTAAAATGTTGGGATATGTATTTATATATCCATAATGATGTCAATTTTATGTCTATGTGATTATATTTCATTTTCAGTATCATTAAATTATTTTTTGTAATTTTAATGTGACGTTATTAGACTGTTGAATTTCTATAAGGGAACTTCTTAACCCAATTTCAATTCATTGGGATAGACTTATACTTCTTGATTATGCATTGTTATAAATATTTGTGAATGAAATATTATTATTTCACACATAATAACCACTTATATTGAGTTTATTCTTATTCTCCACACATAATTATGTAATGGATTTATCCCTAATCTAAGGATACCATCTTTGTATTGAATTTCACCTCAATTTACATTCCCTTGAGACTTCATTGTTGTTATGCACCAAATAACATTTATATAATGTATAAACTAAACATTATAATATTAAATTATGAATATCCTTATTCTCATGATATTATATGTTTTTTAGTATTAAATTATTATTAGTCAAGTGTTTCTCATGTGTTATCAGACTCTATAACTAAAACATCATTTTAAAATAATTAAAGAATTATTATTCGAAATATTTATCATTAATATAAATGTTTTAAAAATAGTTTTTAGTATTTATATATATGGACATTAAGGTTTTTAAACTTTAATTCCTTTAAAATATTCAAAGTGGTATGGGACACTTTTATTCAATAATGTCTTTATTAAATGTTTTAATTGGTTTTTGAAAATGGTTTGATAAAGCATAGAATATTTAAATATATTAAAATGATTTATTTTGATTTAAAATGAAATTTTATTGGTCAAATATTTATATATTTTATATGTTATGATTTTATAATGGTACATGGACATTTGACGAGTGGTTACATGATAAACCAAATGATTGGTGGTGCTGGGATTAACCAGGACAGGTGGTTACATTATAAAATCCAATGCATTGGGTATGTATGTCAGTCGTATGACAATTATTTTTAGTGATATGTGATGAAGTCAACCATATGGTTATTTCATTTAATTATTTTAATGTTCCATGTTATCTATATATTTTATGTGTTCTTTCTATGGGTTTTATGTTAATCTTTTGGTTACAAAAGGGTAAGCAATGATCATTTATTCAGAGTAAAATAATTACTACTTCATAAAGGTAAAAAGTATTACTTATGATAAATTATTCACAAATTACTTGTTATTTTGAATAACCACTCGTTTTCCTTCATTGTGTATCCCTTACTGAGCTTTTTATTCATCTTAAGTTTTTGAAAAAAAATTCAAAGGACATGAAGAGGAATATGGACAAGTATGTGATCAGGGAAATGTCATGATGTCTAAAACATGGAAGTGGACGTGTTTCTATTTAAGAGTTTATATTTTATGAAAAAAATGGATACTGAGTAGTAGTGTTTAATTGTAATATTAAATCTGATATGTAATAGTTGTGGCCTAATTCTCTAAAACTATAAACTTGAAAAGATCTTCAATGTGAATTCTTGATTTAAATCCATATTATGAAATGTTTAAGGTATTGTCCTAATAGTTGGTATCAGAGGTCAGTTTAGATAAATTTATAGGTTAGGGTTTAATTTAAGCATAAGTAACATAACCATAAGGGTTATCATTTAAGAAAGAGTCATAGTTATTTTAGAGGTGATAAATTGTTATTACATTTTTGGGTGAAAACTGAAAGGTATTAGATAACCATTGAGGATAAATTATGTTTTGTTTATTTTTGAGGAAATTGAATTTTTTGGAATGTTATGAAATTGTATTGTTTTTTAAAATGGAAAACAAGAAGACCGTGTGACAACCCTTTGTGTCAGACAAAGCTGCTGGAATCAAACTCACAACCAAATTGTGATTGGGATTTATCGCCTACCACGAGATTACATGAAGTCCGTAGTTAGTATGACTAATTATTTTTAGTTAAATGATTTTATTTATCAAAAATAAGTTTTTTTGGGATTATATATTTTATCAAATAGACATTATTTATATAGGAAAATGACTTGGTGATTATGTGATAATGGTTATTTTGGAAGACATTCTCTATTTTGGGAACAGAATATGCTTAAAAAATAGAATACCTTGGGATTTAATTTGAGGAGTAATGGTTGAAATATTATTTTGTAATAATATTTGTTATTATTGTGGAAATAAAACGATTTGGGTTATTTATTGAAATGAATTACCTATCATAGAAAATATGGTATTAGGTTAATTATAATTCAGTATGAGACATTAAGAGTAGTCAATGTTTTTGGAGATAATTATTAATATTAAATGTGAAATAATAAGTGATTTAAATCCTTTTGAGTTTCAGGATTCAAATTTAGTTATGATTATTTTTATGAATTTTATGGATAATTGTATATTGAATGGTCTTTATTGAACATTGTGTACTTTAGTTAGATTTTGTAGATTAAGAGTAGTGTTTATTTTTATATAGGATTATCCATTTAGGGATTATATGGTCTCATACTAACAAATTTTAATTTTAATTAATATGTAAAGATATGAAAAATATATGGTTCATATTTTTGGGATCCTGTTATTCTTTAGAATATGATCTTTTCACTTCTAATGTGTCCATGTAAACTTGAATACACATCATTTTGATAAAATAAGAGTTTGTGGTAGAAATTTAGTAAAGTATGAATGTCTACATGACAAGTAAGTATGCGTCCTTATGTAATTATTCAGGATCATAAATAAATTCCTCAACTTTATGAAAATGAAATCAAAACAAAAATGTTGTCGAATTACTTTTCCGACAGGAAACCACTAACCATTTAACCCATCACAAATTTGGGGTTTTCTTATTGTAAACATTCTCCAAATTATGATTTATAACACACTACATCTGAATATAGCACTTAGTTTATCTTCCATATCCATTTTTTCATTGAATCCTAGTATGATTTATCACATGTGGCCTTTTATATATCTTTTTATCATTTAATTTTGTTGTTTTATTTACTGTTTTTCCTATTTGGGACATTCAATGATGTTTCCAAGAAAATTTTTCAAATTGTAGGGACACAATTTTCCAAAATAGGGGAAGGATGTAACATCCCATGAAAATAAAGAATATGAAAATTTCATATTTATTTATATTTTTTAATTAAATATTAATTTTATTCTAAAAGGAAATTTAAATTCAAGGGCGTACATTACATGAAACAATGGGTTTCTCTAATATCTTATGTTCCAAAATTGCTTAGTCATATAGAAAAATAATAATATATTATTATTTTAAATGTTAATTAATGCCTAGACATTTTATTGGCAGGAATGAATAGTGTTTTTCAGAGTGGATACTCAAGAGGGGGTGAATTGAGTTCCAATTAAAATTTCTGTTAAAAATATTTCTCTTAAAATCCTCCAATTTAAAAACATAGTTAAACTGTAGTGAATATATATATAGTGTAAAGATTCAATTGGTTTCTCATAGATTGATTAGGTCTCAGTTAACTTAATTTGATGATTAAATTAACTTTTGAAAATAACTTACTGGTTTACAATAAGTATAAACACTTGCTAATTTAACTATCAAAGTAGATTTAAAATAGTTTTGTATTTCAAAGTAATAAGAATCAGAATATATATATATGTAATACTTATAGACATAAAATAAAAGCAGGGAAATGTTAACCAAGAGGTTTAGTCTGAAGCTGAGACTTAGTCCTCTAAACAATTTATACAAATTGATCCACACCCTGGATCAGGGGTAAACAACAGTACAGTACTGTCCAGGTACAAAGGCCTCTACCATAGTTCTTCGTGGGAAAAACAAACAACAGCTCACATGATTTTCAGGTCTTACTCGAACTCTACCACAATTCACATTGGGAAACAAAAGAGTTATGGAGTTTAAGTGAGGATTTAAGAATCCTCTAGTTTATCATAGGAGACAGTGTGTGTGTAAAGTAAGGAGGATACACACACTGCTCAAAATGTAAATAAAGAATCACTAAGAGAAGTATGATTGATTTTAGAAATTCTTTAGTGATTAGCAGTGGAACTCTGGACTCGTTTGGATTATCAGAAAGGCTTCTGAGTCCTTCTCTGGTTTTTCTCAGAAAATAGAGTGACGATTTGTTCTTTGATTCTTGGTCCAGCTTAGCAGCCTGAGTGCATGAAATGTTTGTTGTATCTCTTCACTCGAGATACAACTTGTGTTCTATTCTAGAATAAGTTTCTTCATGTATGTCCAAGATTATTGGGGTATGATGTAGACAGAAAACAAAATGCTCCACATTTGAATGCTTGTTCATCTCTTTCTATTTCGCCCTCCATGTATCTTCTTTTTTGCTTTTTGTGTAACATGCATTTCTTTCTATATTTTACAGTGTTCTATTTCCATCACTTTATAGCATTCAGCTTCGGCAGAAAAGATTAATTGCCTTTTTCATTGGTACTAGGAACGGTTTCCTGACATGCAATAGAAATCATTAAATAACATTAACATCATTAATACAATCAAATATAACCATTAGCTAAATAAATAAATAGTATAAAGAGTATAGGGTTTGACTAGTCATTCAAGCATTAGTAGCATTTTTTTGGTAGATGTGCTTGGTGTACTTTTGTCGCAGAACCTTCCATCGGTAGCTCTTTTGAACTTGCATTGGTAGCTCATATACTGGTGACTTTAGTTCTATCGATAGCTCTTGTTATCAGTATCTATCTCTTCATTGGTAGTTGTCTCTTCATTGGTAGCTCTTTGCAGATATCGTTATACTTACACAACAAGAATACTTATATCATTAGCTCGATATATCGGTGACTATACTTGTATCAGCGACTATTTGTGAACTGGCTCTATCTGTAGACATTTGTCTATCGGTAGCTCTGGTCTGTTCTGTATCGGTAGCTCTGGTTGTCTGTCAGTAGCTCTGTACATATCGGTGACCTTAGTGTATCGGTGAATCTGTCTATCGGTAGACTAAGTCTATCGGTATACTGAGTACCAGTATCATAAACACAGATCGGTGACTAAATACTTATTTGTTTCATACACAACATATCTGAATGGGTTAGAATTACTTCAAAACATATATAAACATGGATAATCAAAGATTAAACTATCTCAGGGATTATATTAATATTATTATCATCTTGAGCATAGATTGAAAGAATTAATTTATAGAAAAACATTATATTGATATTATCAATGTATATGAAAGCATAATTGGGATTATCAAAACAGGTGAGGTCAACAATATCCCCCTTTTTTATAATCACAAATTATGATATTATCATTTAAAAAAATCAGAGGATATATAATTTTGCTCAATTTTCTCAGTGAAAACAGTATGGTATAAAACATACTCTATGAGAGATATAATTAAATGTATCATAGAATATCAGAGAACTAAATGAAATAACATCAGAGGATGAGAGAAAAGACACTGATTTGAGAAAATGAAATTCAGAAGTATCAAAGAGGAAAATCATGATATCTCTTAGATAAAATTTTCCCTTTCATACAATTAATATGTCTCCCCCTTTGTGATCATCAAAAAGTGGGAAATAATAAAAAAAAGTGGAATAATAGGAATAGAAGAAAATCACTTGTAATAAATGTGACAAATAGGTACAAAGACAGAAAACAAAATACATAGGATTCATATCAAATAGTCCAGATACTGGATCAATCCACATCCTCAAGGTGAGATTTTCCCTTGGGGTCAGAAGACGATTTAGGTGGTGAGGATTCTATTGAAGGTTTAGGAATTCCTGAAAAGACCATAGGAGGCTGAGCAACTGACACTGTGCCTAGCCTGTATTGAGGAGTCCTTTGTGTGATCACAGGTGTGAGGCTTCGAATGGCTTGAACATGTGTCATATGAATTGGAGAAGCAGTGGAGGCGGAGGCAGGGAAAGTAGGAGGGACAATTGCGGGCCAGGCATCAATATGCAGAAAGGGCAGAAAAAGATTCCTGAAATACATAATGATTCCTCCCCCTCTTTACATTGCGAATATGAATTCATCGTTGTTCTTCATAAACTTGTCCAAAGCTGGAGTCAATTCTCTTAGCTTGCTAACTAGTAATCTAAAGGCATGATTGACAAGAGGCAGTTTCATATTCTCAATAAGAAGCTTAAAATGACTGGTCATTTGGGTCTTTGTGTAAATTTTGGAGAAATAGGAGTCATCATTTTCTTTCAATTCCTTTTTAGATGCAGAGGCTTATCCCATGTGTCTTGGACTATCTTCATAATTTCTTTGGCTGAATCTCTGGTAGAGAGAACAACTCTTCTCAGTTTAGATGAGTCCATAGAGCCACTGGTAGAGGTAGAACCAAGCTCTTCTTTCATCACAATTTGAATTTGATTCAAGTCAATCGAAGGTTTAGATACTAGGGAACCAACATAAAAAGATATAGTCTATTTTAAGATTTTGGTCACACCACTGATAAGATTTTGAACATCTGATTCATGGGTTTTAATATGATCTTTCATAGAAGTTTTGAAACCTTCAAATACTGAAACCATCTGACTTACAACACTCTTCACATAAGCTAAGTCCTTATATTCTTGGGATTTTGAGCTCATGTAAGAGTCTAAATAAACAATAGATTCCTTTAATGCTTCAAGATCTGCTTCATGACTAGAAACATGAGCCTGGAATTCTTTAACTTCTTCAACTATTTCACCCATGAAAGTTGATAAATTGCAGTCAAGAGATTGTTCAAAAGATCTTTCCATCATAAACATTTCTTTAGCAAATCATTGCATCATCTCAGAAACTGAGGCACGAAAATATTCTTTCAGCTCATCTATTAAGATATCCATATCTTCCTTGCTAACCAAATCAGCAGGTGAAACTACTGCAGATGCTCTTTCAGAGGCTAAACTAACCACAGCATCAGTCATAACTAATTGAATTGAGGATACCATATAAACTTCCATTTTCATTACCACATCCACAAAACATCCACAAAACATTCCTTAATATTTTTCTTTAAAGTATTCGGGTCATGCATTCTGACCACATCTTCAGGTAGCAATTCAGAGTCAACATCATAAAAAATTTTAGGACTATTGTGAGATGCCTCATTATCTGAATCTGAATAGTCTAAACCATAGAATATAAAACTAGGGTCTTTTTCCCAATCATTAAAACCAACATCCATTGTGAAAATTCAAAACGTAGATTGATTCTCCCCCTCAATGGGTGAATCCTGAATTAGAATAACAGAATTCTCAACATTGTTCACAGCAGCATCCTCAACAGGTATTTCATCCTGAGGAGAATCTTCCGCTATCAATTCAATTACTGCAGCAGCAGGAGGGTCATATGGATTAGGTAAGGGTATGTCAACTTCTTTTGCTTCCTCAGTAGGAACTAAAGTTTGTTCAATCACTGGACTCAGACTCAAATCAGTTGTCATAGATGTTTCACTCTCATGAACATCTTCTACATTTTCTACAGCAGCCACTTCAACAGCTTCTTCCATATCTGATATATGTGGAACTAGATTTTCAAAAGCTTTGCTAGGAGGCAATTTTGGGTCTCCTCCTTCCTCAGTAGAGGAATCTTTCTCTTCTAAATCATCATTGTATTCTGGCTCTTCATCATCAGGTCCCAGACCTGGATCCCTCATATCCTTTGGTCTTGAAGGATGAGTCATAGGATTAAACTTTTCATACATCCTTTGTTCATCATTGACCCATTCTCCTCTCCAAGGGTTCCAATTTATTTGCATGTACTTACAAACTATGTTTGTGATACATAAGTTATTATTAACTAGCACTGTCTCATCTTGAGACTCAGCAACCCCTTTCACCTTGATAATCACAGAGATTAATTTAGCAAAGAATATGGAAATTTTCTTTGATTTCGGTCTTGTCATATCTTCCATCTGGAGCATCAGCAATCTGCATAAATTAGCCTTTACACAATGTCTTAAGAGGTTCAGGAGATAGATATCCTGATATCTTAAATTGTAAAAGTCTCATATCCATGGTATGAAGACATGTTGAACAAATTTTAATAGCAATCTGTTCTCTCCATCCATCTCTACATCAACTACTTGTCTTTGACTTCCATCACCAGTCAGCTCTTCCAAAGCAGTTTCATAATCGAAATTGTCACTGGTAGGTGGAATGGCTCTCGTGACATATCTAGATACTCCTTCATGTGGAACTTTAAAGCACTCATCCCATTCAAAAGATGATAATGACATCTCCTTTCCATTTACAAAAGAAGTTACTCTATTTTCATTCTCTAATTCTTCAAATGTTACAAAATCATAAAACTGTTTCACTAATTTTGGAAAGTAAGGACCATTTTTATTCAAGAAACACTCAAGCCATTTTTGATCTTCAAGAACATAGAGCACTATGGACCTGCTAGACATCATCCATTCTAAACACAATTCCATTTCAATCAAAATAACTCAATTATGCAGATGAGGATTCACTGGTCGTCTCCCCGACCTAGTTCTAGAAACACTTCCACTACCACTTGCATCTTGATCGGTCCTTTGCTTCTTGGATTTCGGCTCATCATAGTCATTTCTGACGGTAGGATGTTTGGTTTTTTCCATCGTTGGTTCGAAGGATTTAGGGTTCTGTAAGGATTCAGGAAGTAAGGTTTGAGGGTTAAGGTTCAAGACTCGGTGGATTTTGAAGTAGCTCGGACTTTAGTTTTATCATTTAGGAATTATAAAATAAATAAACAAAATGAAATAAAGTAAAAGATTTAGATTCTGGTAGTAGACATAAGTTTTAAAACAGTGTGCACAACGGTGAGAATTTCTATCAGTGAGGTTACATCGGTGAGGTTACATCAGTGAGGTTAAATTGGTGAGGTTACATCGATGAGTTTACATCAGTGTGATTACATTGGTGAGGTTACATCGGCGAGGTTACATCGGTGAGGATAACTACCGATTGAGATTAAACATTCCTAAATAGTGTCTAATGTAACTTAACCTATCCGAACACAAAGGTTTAGTGAAAATGACATCTAATTGATGTTCAATGCCTATAAACTCAAGAGTAATATCACCCTTTTGGTAATGATCTCTCATCAAATGGTGCCTTACATCAATATGTTTTGTCCTAGAGGGAGACACATGGTTCTTCGAGATATTTATTGCACTAGTATTATCACAGTTGATAGTCACGTGCCTAAATTCATATCTATAGTCCAAAAGAGTGTGTTTCATCCACAGAATTTGAGCACAGCAACTACCAGCATCTATGTACTCTACTTCGGCAGTGGATAATGCTACTTAATTTTTCTTCTTACTACAAAAATATACTAAGGACTTTCCTAATAAATGACATGTTCTTAAAGTGCTCTTTCTATCCAACATGCAACCAGCAAAGTGAGAATCTGAATAACTCATTAGCTCAAAGGGTTTTCCTTTTGGGTAAAACAAACACAAGTTTACAGTATGTTTAAGATATTTAAAAATTATTTTAACAGTAGGTAAATGTGACTCTTTTGGATTAGCCTGAAATATTTCACACATAAACACACTAAACATAATATCTGGTCGACTAAAAGTAAGGAAAAGTAAGCTTCCAATCATACCTATGTAATTGGTTTGATCCACTGATTTCCCAGTTTCATCTACATCCAATTTACAAATAGTACTCATAGGAGTTTCACTTTCCTTAATACTATCCAAACCAAAACGTTTTAAAAGATCCTTTGTATATTTACTTTGATTCAAGAAAATACCATTTTCATTTTGAAACACTTGAAATCTAAGAAAATATTTAAGTTCTCCCATTAAACTCATTTCAAATTCATTTTGCATACTCTTTGAAAAATCTGTAAATAAAGAACGTTTAGATGATCCAAAAATAATATCATAAACATAGATTTGAACTATTAAAACATCTTTACAAATTCTTATAATAAAGGGAGTTGGATCAGAAATCCCTTTAGTAATACTTTTTGTAATAATAAAATTACTAAGTCTATCATACCAAGCTCTTAGAGCCTATTTTAAACCATATAATGCTTTAGAAAGTTTAAAAACTTGATTTTGAAAATGAGGACTAGTAAATCCAGGTGTTTGTTCAATAAAAACATCTTCAACAATAAAACCATTTAGAAAAGCACTTTTGACATCCATTTGATATTACTTGAAATTCAGATGAGCATCATATGAATGTAAGATCCTAATGGCTTCTAATCTGGCTACAGGTGCAAAAGTTTCCTCATAGTCTATTCATTATTCTTGACTATATCCTTGTGCAACTAGTCTAGCTTTGTTTCTAACTATATTTCCAGACTCATCAACTTTGTTTCTAAAAACCCATTTTGTTCCTATTGTTAAAGTGTCCTTAGGTCTGTCAACTAATTCCCAGACTTTGTTTCTTTCAAATTGATTTAACTCTTCTTGCATAGCCATTACCCATAATTCATAATTAATAGCATAATTGATATTTTTAGGTTGTAGCTGTGAAAGAAATGCTTTATGTTCAACCTGATATCTTAGAGAAGCTCTAGTCTATGTCCCTCTATCAATATTACCAATAGTAGCATCCAAAGGATGATTATTTATAATCCTTGTTGATCTAGTAATGGTTGGACATAAAATTTCAGGTTCACCTATAGGTTCGGGTTCTATAGCAGCAGATTCTGGAATATGTTCAGAACTAGATGTTTTTACAGCAGGTTCTTTAGATTTATTATTAAGGTCTAGAATACATAAATATTTTTCATGATTTTCAAAAGTAGATTTAGGCTCATGTGGATCAGTTTCATCAAACATGATGTGAACAGAATATTCCACACATTTGGTTCTTTTATTAAAGACTCTATAGGCTTTGCTAGTTAAATAATTTTCAAGAAAAATTCCTTCATCAGTCTTATAAGCAAACTTGTCCAAATTATCCATTGTATTAAGAATGAAAACGTTGTATCCAAAGACTCTAATGTAACTAACTTTAGGTTTTATATTATTCCACAACTCATATGGGGTCTTCTTAAGAACTAGTCTAATTAAGACTCTATTAATAATATAACAAGTTGTACTCATGGCTTCAGCCCAAAATTAAATAGGCAGGTCATATTCATTAATCATGGTTCTAGCTATTTCTGGAAGTGTTCTATTCCTTCTTTCTACTACACCATTCTGCTGAGGTGTTCTAGGAGCAGAGAAGTTGTGACTATAGCCATTATGTGAGCAATAAGATTCAGATTCATGATTTCCAACTCACGGCCGTGATCACTTCATAGAGTTTTAATCTAAAGTCCACTAAGATTTTTTAAAGATTTGGAGTAATTAATAAAGTAAGAACATGCTTCACGTTTGTGAGCTAAGAAGTATAAACAAGTATATCTATAAAAGTCATCTATTAGAACATAGACATAGTGCTTCCCATTTAAACTATAAACTCTTGATGTTCCAAAAAAGTCCATATGGACCAACTCGAGAGGTTGAGAAGTTGACACTTATTTCTTTTATTTAAAAGAAAATGTATGTTGTTTTCCTTTTTGACATGGATTGCACACTTTGTCATTTGGGAATTCAAGTTTGGGTAGGTCTCTAACTAAGTTCATTCTAGTTAGTTTTATAAGTGAATAGATGTTGCAGTGTCCTAATATTCTGTGCCAATTCCAAGACTTTTTATGAAAAGCAGTCAACTAAGTAACGTTTTGCTCAGCTAAAGAATTTAAATCAACTGCATAAACATTTTTCTTTTCATAAAGAATAAAATACTAAAACATTTTTAGAATAAAAATCATTGCAAGAATCATTTTCGAACATCACATTAAATCCATCATCACATAATTGAGAAATACTTAACACGTTATACTTAATTCCATCAATAAATAAAACTTTAGAAATTAAAACTGAATCAGTGTTACCAATTTGACCAAGGCTAATGATCTTTCCTTTAGAATTATCAACAAAGGTGACATGTCCTCCATCAACCTTAATTAAACATTTCAATCATGAATAATCTCTAGACATATGTCTTGAACATCCATTGTCCAAGTACCACACCTTCTTGTGAGAACTCTTTAAGCATGATTCCTACAAAATAAATTTAGATAGAAAATGATTTTGGTACCCATATCTTCTTGGGTCCAGAAAGGTTAGCAATCAAAACTTTAGGTACCCATATTTGTTTTATGGGTCTCATATAATTTATAGAATCAATGGATTTTGAAAGAAAAAGTTTATTTGACCTATAACCATATGAATAATTGGTTAAAGAATATGAATTTCCATAACTAGAATAAACAGAATTTTGTCCAGACATAGGAATAAATCGAGTTTTAGTGAACTGTCTCTATCCAGGTTGATATCCCAAACCAGTAGTGTATTTAGGTGTAACCTGTTTACCTAATATTTGAGTAAGTGCCTCTTTTCCATTTGTAAACATCTCTAAGTCTTTTCTATGTTTCTAATTTTACATTTTTAGTTCTGTATTTTCCTTTAACAGTTGAGTATTCTTCTCTTTTCAATAGTAAGTTCAATTTTAATATTAGTAGTGAGATCATGTTGTTTCTTTAATGATTTGTATTTATCCTTAAGTTCATTGCATTTCTCTTCTAGCATATTGCAGAATTCAAATAATTCCTTACTATTCATGTTTTCAGAATCGAATCAGATTCTGCATCATCTTCAGAATAATAAGAATTTAAAAAAGAAGTATCTAAGGTTACCTTAGATGTGTTGGTCATGAAACAAATGTTGGCATGATTCATCTCATAATCAGAAACATCAGATTCACTCGTGTTGTCTTCATATTCACCCCAGGTAGCCTTCATATCTTTCTTGTACTTCTTGTCCTTATAGTCATATTTCTTTTTGACTTTTAACTTTTTACAATCAGCCTTCATGTGTCCTTTCCTTTTACACTCATAGTAGACTATTTCATCATTCTTGTTAGATTTCATCCAATCCTTCTTCCAGTGTCCCTTGTTGTCATACTTTCCTTGGTAGTTAGATTTCCTGAAGAATTTCTTCTTCCTATAAAACTTCTTGAATCTCCTGGCTATTTGAGACATCTCAGCATCACTATCAGAATCTGAGCTTTCAATTGCTGAAATATCAGTCTCTATTTGAGATTTTCTTTGTCTTTGTTCTTTGAAGCAGTAGTCTTGAAAGCCACTGATTTCTTTTTTTCTTCATCCTCTTCCTCTTTATTCTTCTTGAGTTATTCCACATACATCATAAGATTTCCAATGAGTTCATTGACAGGTAGAGAAACAATGTCACATGATTCACTTATTGAAATAGATGTGCCTCTCCATCGTTCTAGAAGACATCTCAGTATCCTCAAAATTTGTTCCTTTGCTGGAACAACTTTACCAAGTGAACTCATTGTATTGACTATCTCATTAAACCTGAGATACATATCAGAAATAGGTTCATCAGTTTTCATTTTAAAATTTTCATATTTAATAGTATAAGTATTCAATCTCATTTCTTTAACATTGGTTGTTCCTTAATGAGAAACACTTAAAGTATCCCAAATTTCAAAGGTGGTTTTACAAGCAGAAATTCTATTAAACTCTTCATCTCCTAAAGTACAGTACAGATTATTCATAGCTTTACAATTATTATTGTAAGAAGTATTTGTAGGTTCATTCCGTGTTGTTCTTTCAGTATCTGGAATTTTATATTGAGGATCTATAGCAGTCCAAATATCAAAACCCATACATTCTAAATGAATTTTCATTTTCAGTTTCCACTGGGCATAGTTTGTGTCACTAATGAAATGTGGTCGGTTAGTAGCAGAACCCTCTAGTGTATTATCCATAGTTAGATTTTAGAAAATATTTTTAAAGAGATAAAAATTTAGAACTAACAGAAATTTAAGATCTTTAAATGTAACTAAAATCATAGTTGAAAAATAGAGTATTTCAAAAATCCTTGATCAAAAATAATCCTCTGATACCAAATGTTGGTCAGAGTGGATACTCAAGAGGGGGGTGAATTGAGTTCCAATTAACATTTTTGTTAAAAATATTTCCCTTAAAATCCCCCAATTTAAAAACAATGTTAAACTGTAGTGAATCTATATAGAGTGTAAAGGTTCAATTAGTTTCTCAAATATTGAATAGGTCTCAGTTAACTTAATTTGAAGATTAAGTTAACTTTTGAAAATAAATTATTGGTTTACAATAAGTATAAACACTATCAAATTTAACTATCAAAGTAGCTTTATAATAGTTTTGTATTTCAAAGTAATAATAAGCAGAATATAAATATATGTAATACTTATAGACTTAAAATAAAAGCACAGCAATGTTAACCAAGAGGTTCAGTCTCAAGACGAGACTTAGTCCTCTCACCAATTTATATAAATTGATCCACACACTGGATCGAGGGTAAACAACAGTACACTACTGTCCGGGTACAAAGACCTCTACCACAGTTCTTCGTGGGAAGAAAAAACAACAGCTCACAGGCTGTTCAGGTCTTACTCGACCTCTACTACAATTCACAGTGGGAAACATAAGAGTTATGGAGTTTAAGTGAGGATTTAAGAATCCTACAGTTTAGCACAAGAGATAGTGTGTGTGTGTGTGTGTGTAATGTAAACAGGATACACACACTGCTAAAAATGTAAAGAAAGAATTACTAAGAGAAGTGTGAATGAGTTTATAAATGATTTAGTGATTAGCAGTGCAACTCTGGACTCATTTGGTTTATCAGAAAATCTACTGAGTCCTTCTCTGGTTTTTCTCAGAAAACATTGTGTCGATTTATTCTTTGATTCTTGGTCTAGCTTAGCAGCCTGAGTGCATGAAATTTTTTTTGTAGCTCTTCACTAAAGATGCAACTTGTGTTCTCTTATATAATAAGATTCTTCGTGTATGTCCATGATTCTTGGTGTATGGATGTAGATAGAAGACAAAATGCTCCATATTTGAATGCTTGTTCAGCTCTTTCTCTTTCACCCTTCGTGTATCTTCTTTTTTTCTTTTCGTGTAACATGCATTTCTTTCTATATTTTCCAGTGTCCTCTTTCCATCACTTTATAGCTCTCAGCTTCGGCAGAAAAGAATAATCGCCTTTTGCATGGGTATTAGGTACGGTTTCTTGACATGCAACAAAAATCATTAAATAACATTAACTGCATTAAAAAATAAAATGTAACTGTTAGATAAATAAATAAATAGTATGAATAGTGTAGGGTTTGACTGGTCAGTCAAGCATTAGTAGCGTTTTATTGGTAGATGTGCACGGTGTACTATTATCACAGAACCTTCCATTGGTAGCTCTTTTGAACTTGCATCGGTAGCTCATATACCGATGACTTTAGTTCTATCGGTAGCTCTTGTTATAGGTAGTTGTCTCTTCATCGGTAGATGTCTCTTCATCGGTAGCTCTTTTCACGTATTGGTAGACTTACACTACAAGCAGACTTCTATCGGTACCTTGATATATCAGTGACTATAATTGTATCAGTAAATATCTGTGAACTGGCTCTATCGATAGACTTCAGTCTATCGGTAGCTCTGGTCTATTCTATATTGTAGCTCTGGTTGTCTGTCGGTAGCTCTATACATATTGGTGACCTTAGTGTATCGGTGACTCTGTCTATCAGTAGACTAAGTCTATCGGTAGACTGAGTACCGGTAGCTTAAACGCAGATCAGTGACTAAATACTTATCTGTTTCATACACAACATATCCGAATGAGTTAGAATTACCTCAAAACATATATAAACAAGGATAAATAATGATTAAACTATCTTAGGGATTATTTTAATATTATTCTCATCTTGAGCATAGATTGAAAGAATTAATATATAGAAAAACATTATATTGAGATTATCAATGTATATGAAAGAATAATTGGGATTATCAAAACAAATGAGGTCAACAAATAGAACAATTTATAATATGATTATACCTCTTTGTTTAATTTTTTTACATTTATCCAATAAAATTTAGAGGCATAAAAATTGAATCAATCTAATTTTAAGCATAATTTATTTTAAAGGGATGAATCACCACCTTTTGATGGAGAATCCTCATTAAATGTAGTTTTTTTCACTATTATATGTTAAATATGTCAAAATAAAATTCATATATTAGATCGTTATATCAAAATTGACTTTGGGTAAAATTTTTGTATTTTTCTGATAAAATGCATTTTTTGGGAATAGTGAAAAAGACTTTATTTTAATCAAAAATTCATTTTAATATAATTTATTTATATGGATATATAATCTTTTAAATTGGTTTAAAAGTGTTATTATAGTATATTTTTACCATTTAATCCCATGTTGGTCATTTGAATTAATTTCACTTTGAAATTGGACATTAACAAGTGTCAATCTTTTAATAGTTAATATTTTCTAAAAACACACATTTTGTTTTGATAATGATAATTAATTTTAAATTACATAATCCAACTTCTATGTTTTTAAATTGGTAAAATAGACATTTTTATTGAATTCTGAATATCTAATATAGCATAGGCTGAGTTTTTGGAATTTTTATGAATGCTTCAATTTTTGCTGAATAGATAAACCACTAAGTAGTAGTTAATAACTGACTTTTTCATTTAAGTGAAAATATACCACTTCTATGAATTGAATTTAGAAATTATAATATACGTGGTTTTTATTATTAAGTAAAATTTGGTTCAAAAAGATGATCATATTTTTTGGTGAATGGTAAATTTTGACTTTTATTTACCGCGGTTAAAAAGTAAATAAGGTAATTCAAGATAAAAAATATCATAATGATAGAAAATTATCTTCACACTAGTCCTAACTATATTGTATGAGTAACGACCGACCATTGTAATCCTTGGGTAGATTTGTTTACCCCATTGATCCACTTGGGAGTGCTACTAACACTTTAGATTAATTAATTTAAAGTAACAACAAAAATGACATAAACAGATACCTTTTAGTAATTATTTTTACATAGGGTTATATAATTTATTTTTTAGACTATAAATATTAATTGGAAGATAAAATGATTTCCAAAACCATGGTATTTTTTGATAATTTTTTAACATCATTTAAATAAAATTAATTATGATAGAAAAATGATGCAGTATATTCCTCATTAATAAATCATTTAAATAAATGAGATTATAAATATTAAATCAATATCCAAAACCTATACAATTATTATTGGATGATATTATTTAGAACATTATTCATCTTATATTCAACTTTTAGGAGTTTTAGATTTTTTGAAATAGATTATAGAATTATAATAAAATAATAGTTTCAATCATTCCTAAAGTTTCCCTCCTCACCCTTATAAAAGGACACCACTTCTAACTCATTCCTACACATGTCAAGCCCTATGGATCATCCAACGGCTATCCAAATTAGCTCTCATGATCAATAGATTCCTCTTATAAGCCTTACCGTTGGCATAAGGGACACTAAGAAGTCATTTTGGTTCAAACCAAATGGAGTTACCCGAATTAAAGGTAACAGTTTATCTTATATTCATTTGTTTTATTTTATTTACAACTCCAACACCTTAAACTATTTTTATTCCATTATTTTATGACAAAATAATAATAATCAATATACTAGGTTGTTTTTATGAGAATTTTTAAAACTATAATTACACACACGTTCGTCTATTGGGTAAATAACATATTGTTTCTGGAGACGGCGAACCACTGCATCACCGAACGATGATTGATCAAATATCTCCAACTAGTTCTCATGGTGAACATTATGATGTAAAAGTATTTATATATAATATATATTATATTCATATACTTTCTATGATTCATTATTTTTCATTTATAGAATACCTTTATTGTTTCCATAGAGGGTAAATACGATAATCTAATTTGAGAAAGTGTGACCTACCGCCCCCTGAAAGTTATATGACTCGTTAATGCCTTATGTTGAATGTATAAAGGGTTTAGTTAATGAAATTATATATGGTATTATACTGTAATTATAATTTAATTATGTATCATTATGTTTTCAATCTATTACAATATGAAATAGAAATGTAAGTAGTGTTAATTCGTGCGTACGGCTTACCGTCTCCAAGAATAGTGCATTTCATTTCATCTCTCCAAATGTTATATAATATTATAAATGCACATATATAATAGATATATAATATATATATGATATATAAATCATTGATATCCTTCTGGATATAATTAAATTTTGACCACATGAACAACTTGTAATTATAAGAATTCCGTTTTTTACTCAAGTACCAAATATCGAAAAAACAAACATTATTAACTTAAACGATTACATAATGTTTATTATAGGGTAATAAGTCACTTAAAAATAATTATAAACTTGAAAAAAGTTCTTATTCAAGTATAATTTAACTTTAGTTTAATATTCAGGAGATTAAAGAAGGAACGGGTCATGTCAGACATGAGGTAAGGGGGTTCTTATCTCACTATTAATTCTATGGGATTTCTATTGTTCCCCACTTTATTGTTGCATGTGGTATCTTATGTACTACCATTTGATACATATAATAATTATTCTCTCTATATTCATGGTATTATGTCATTAAATTGATGTTTATTGACATTTTATCATATGAATCTTTTGATTACAATGTGTTTAGGAGTTTTCATCTCAATTCTTATTCCACTAAGATTCAGGCTATATTGCCACTATTTCCTTTTGTGTGGTGTATGTAATTACCATGATTTTATTAATTTTTTAATATAAATTAATGAATAGGTAATTAAATCTTTATTTTATGATCCTTATTTCATATGGTGAATGTTTCATATGTTACCAAATCATTAAGGGAACCTTTTACCCTCCTCTTTTTTAAAGACTTATTTCATTATGTTATTAAATTTAAATCTTGAAATGTTGGGATATGTTCTTATATATCCTTAATGATGTAAATTTTATGTCCATGTGTTGAGATCCCCTTTTCTCTCTCATCAAATTAATTTATGAATTTTAATGTGAAGTTATTAGGCTATCAAATTTTTGAAATGGAACATCATAACCCAATTTGAATTCTTTAAGTTAAACATATTCTTCTTGATTATGTTGTTTTATAAATATGTGTTAATTACCAATGATTTTTTCACCCATAATATCCACTTATATTAACTGTATTCTTATTTTTCTTACATTATTACCTAATTGATTTATAGATAATATAATAATACATTCTTTATAAGGGATTTCGTCTCAATTTACATTCCCTTGAGACTTCATTGTTATGCACCAATTCACTTTTATAAGGTTTATATACAGCCCTTTGGAATATTATATCGTGAATATCCTTATTCTCATGATATTTTATGTTTTGTTTCATTCTCTTCTTCAATTTTGATTAGTCAAGTGTTTCTCAACTGTTATGAGACTCTTTAACTAAAACATCATTTTAAAAGCATTAAAGAATTATTCTTTTTAAATATTTCTCATTAATGTATAGGTTTTAAAAATGGTTTTTCTTATTTATTTATATGGACATTATTATTTCAAAAATTTAATTCCTTTAAAATTTTCAACGTGTTATGGGACACTTTGATTCAAAAATCTATATATAAAATATTTTAAATGGTTAACCCTATTTATTTGAAATATTAAAAAAATTCCACTATGGTACTTTATAACCCACTCGGTATATTCCTCCCCATCCTCCCTTACATACCGATGAATAAACCAAAAGGACCAAGAGCTCCCAAGAATCAATATTCTTCAATTCTAAGATATTTGGAGTGTTGTCAGTTTCGGATTGATGATCTATGTGAAGATAATCTTAGTCTGTCCTTTATTTTTAGTTTTGGGTTTCAATTTAATTTACCTTTACATATGAAGCTCCCAACCCTGCATTTTTGGTGATTTTTAGAGAAAATCATCAAGGGTTAGTTGAATAAAGATGTAAGGCTTCAGTTTGGAGTAATTTCGACAACATATTTATGGCAGGTGATATATGAGTTATATCCCTTTAGTTTTATGCATATTTGAGCATGTAGGTTTTTTTTCTTTCTATATTTTGATGATTTATTGGTGATTTTGACTTAATAAAGGATAAATGGTGTATAAATGGTTAAATTGACCCCTATTGATTCCCAAGGGTTTTATGGAGGATGACTCGACCAATTAGGGCCTCTCATGGGGTGTGTCGATATTTTCCAGACATAGATTTAGCTATGTAGTGTAAGATAGTTGTGTAAGAACGTATAACCCTTGATGAATATGTTAGGATGCTTAAATGGATTTGTGGGAATTTATAGGTGACATGCTTATAATTGAATATGGTTAGTGAGATAGTCATGGTAAATGGGAATTGGGGATAAAGGGTTAGGTAATTAAAATTGATGGATGTGTTATGGATTGTGGTAATATTGTTATTTTTCCATTTATTGAGATTATTTTGATGTTTTAAATGATGTTGGATATGCTGTTGTGATATGTTGATTTTTGGTGAATGATAAATAACCAAGTTCACATGGCCTAGCTACGTGGGGTATTGACATGAGGTTCTACACCCACAGGTTGAGTTGGACCGAGGATCTACCTCAGACCGTAAATTCAAGGGTCGAGGAAGGGGATGTAGTTCTATTCCCCAAACTGTTGCATTCCGCCCAGACTGAGGCTTCGAGGTGAGGAGAATGGAAATTGTTGTGATATAATTCCTAGTGAGATAGGAAATGTTTACATTCCCAAATGTTCAGAATGTTAATCTTGACTAATCCATTGAACACTAGATAAGAGGTGAAATTATAAATGAAATGTGTTGGAAATGATCATGGGGTGTTTGGTGGTTTAACATACAATAACGTAAATAAAGATGGATTTTAAAATATTTATTTTAACTTGTCATTATGTATCATTTACATGCACTATCTTCCTTTCTAGTTATTTTTTAGACACCATTGGTGGTGTCTTGCTGATTTATACTGACATCCTTCTTGGGTCGCTATTGGGTTCCAGAGTAGATTTATTGCTAGCAGGTCAGGACAATGGCCAGGGCCCTATGATAGGGAGATGAGTAAGAAATGGGACATGTTTTGGAGAGGTTCCAAAATTAGAGTCTGGACCATTTTTATGATTCAATTATTTTCTTTATATTGGGTTTGTTCACTTGACATTATAGCATGGCAGGGAATATTTAATATTTCTTATGATGGTACCATGTTTTGAGATTTGATTATTTATTCATGATATGGATCGTTCCCTTTTGTACTGATATTTCAATTATTATATGATGTGGCCTACATATTTATTGAGGTTATAGTCTCCCTATGAGACTTATTGGACCCTCGATGCTAGTCGGCATCCTCTAGCATATGGGGAGTCACATTTGATTTCATGTAACAAGCCATCTCAGAGCACCGTTATTGTGGCTCCCGTGTTGGGAATGTTACACTATACTTATGATTTATATGTTATGTCATTCGTCAATGTCCCTATTATAGTGAAAATTTGTTTTGTTTTCATTATCCACCACCTCAAATATTCACAAACCATGATTATATAAAAACACAGGTAACATATATATATATAATGAAATATTTTTATGATAAGGGTTCTACACTTAAAAAACACACACATCCATATGATGGATAAAGAGCATATGATTTATATGTATGGTGAACTACCACATCACGAAATAATGATACTTCATTATTCCTTTACAACATCCCATGGTGGAAATTAAGATAAATAATATATTTAAATATATTATATAAGATATTTATTATTTACATATTCTTTATTAACTATATTTTAATACATACCATTATAGATTTTATTTTTTGAAAATATGGTAACATCTTTTATGGATGTGTGGACTAAAGCCTCCTCTAAGCAATTATATATGATCACACACTACATGGAATTTTTTAAATAATATACTAAAAAAATATATTTGAGATACATATAATAAATAAAAAATTCATGACATAATTACATTAATTGAAATATAACACATCATTTACTTTATTACCCTTTTTACACAAAATAAAGTGATAACATCTTTGTTGACATGTGGACTACCGCCTCCTTGATACGATGTGATTAATTTTACATAACCCTAATTATATATATATATATGATAAAAAATGGAATATGTGATATAATTACAATTTTGGAATGATAAATTTTTTCCCACCTTATTTCCATAATGATCATTTAATAATGATAACATTACTCATGAGTACGTATGCCCTACCCTCTCCAGGATTCTAATGTTGGTTCATTTTTTGTACCCAAATCATATGATTAGTTTTAAAATTATAAAATATATGTAAATATTATTATTATTCCATTATTATTATTCTATATATTTTATTATAATATCCCATTTGACCATAGTATACCTACCAAAGTCATTTTCGAGTAATCAACCGAATATGGTCAAAACATCGAATGTTAACTAAATTAATTAAATAGTTAATTAAAAAATTGTCATAAGTGAAATAAATATAATTATTAACATGAAAATGTTTTGTAATAAATTATATAATTATCATTAATTCATTATTAATGAAAATAAATTCACAAGGGATAAGTAAGATCCAATGTAATTGGTTTCCTCTCAATGTCCCTTCATTGAAAAATTTTGTGATGATATGCACATTTATTGTTTTATAAAGATTATGTACAATCTCTTGATAGTATATATAAATGTTTTATCAATTAAATTTTCATTTAATGTATTAATATATCTTTTTCTTCCTGGTGATTATGATCGAAATGACCATAGTTGTATGGGATGCTTTGAATAATTAAATTTTCAATCCTTTGCTAATTTCAATACTCTTGATATTATTTTAGATATTTTTTTATATGGATATAATAAAATATTCATTTTATATTATATAAATTTTAATATTTGGATTCATTTACAATACACCAAGTTATTTTAAAATAAAAGGAATCCACTAATTTCCATTTTTTTATTCTGTTAATAAAAATATTTTCTTGATAGTGGAATAATTATTTTTGTATATTCAAATGATTCTTATGATTTAAAATGAAATTTTATGAGTGAAATGATGATAATTGTTATAATTTATGTTTAATCAATATATAATTATATATGGACATTTGAATGGTGTTTTCATCATAATCTAATGATGGATGGTTTTATGATAAATCAATGACATGTGGGTCTGTGATTTCCCTCCATTGCATCAGCTATATAATTTGATTGTATTTATATTCCAATATAATAGTTATAGGTAAGGAAGTAAACCTTATGTTTATTTCATATATAATAGTGAAATTTATAATGATTTCCCAAGTTACATATATTTATATTCTATGATTTTTATGGGTTTAATTGAATATTGTGATTATAAAAAGGAATGAAATTATATTATCATCAGAGGTAAGTATTTATGAATTATATAGGAGAAATTTATTTATTTATAGTAATTAATCCATAAGTTTCTAGTTTTTATAAATTCAATAATGGTTTTATTATCTTTATATCACATAATGACCTTTTTTTACCATTCCACCTTATTATTCTTTTTTCACAAGAAATAAGGATTAGTAAGGGATTGGAAGAAGTAATGTTGAATTTCATGACAATTTTCCATAAAAGAGATTATCATTTATTTTAATTGTTTTAGATAATATAAAAATTGATACTAATTGAAGGTTCTAAATTTGTATTTTATTTATCTGTTATGCTTGAGTTATGACTTATATCACTAAAAATTTAAACCTTAAAATATCCTCAATGTGAGAAATAGTAATATTATTAACACAACACAATATCTTGTAATGTATTCAGGTCAGTTCCTTATAAGAATAAAATATTATGATAAAACATTATATTCATTAAAGAATGAAGAAATATGATGTAAAAATTATAAAAATTATGTTAAAAAAATTGAAGAAAAATTAGGATCTTGGAATCACATGGTAATTTATAAATATTAATTTTCCTCTGTGGGGTTTACTAATATTTATTTTCTAATAATGTCGGGCTATTTTTTTATTTTTAATTCTAAGAGTAAATAATAATATACTTTTAATGATATATAAATTTTTTACATGAAATTTTGTCTTAATTATTTTTATGAAATGATTTATAGTATCTATAGGGGTAATATTTTTGATGTTCCACAGTAAATTATTAAATTTAAAATATCAGTTATTTAAGATTTTTGTTCACATACTATTAAACCTTACTCCAACAAACATTTCTTCTCACCGCATCATCACATATTTATTTAATGTTATCATGTCAATCTTATTATTTTATTTCTTCATTATTATATTCATATCATTGTCATTACATTTTTAGCGTATATACTCTATATATTATCAATCACATTCTTCCATATTTCCCTAAAATAAAATTAAAATAATTTATGTTTAAAAATATATTTGTAAATTAATTTATAAAAATAATGTATTTTTAATTTATCACATATATATTTACTAAACTCAATATCCATTTTTTAAAATCAAAATACATGATAAGATAATATATGTAAAAACATAAAAAATAATTACAAAATAAATTCTAATAATGATGAAATTGTGATAATTCCTCCTATAATAAATCATAAATTTATTTTTAATATTTTAAAACTTTAAACATTCGCTAAAATAACATACATACACTTATCATCCTCCCTATTTTTTTTCTCTCAAAATGAATAATAATAGAAAAAATGAAAAAATAGTAATACACGATTAACAAATCCGACATTTAATGAGTTTAAAAATCATATAATTACATTATGAAACAATATATTACAAGATTAATTAGTTAAATTGAGTTTTTATATTCATTTTCCTTAATAATATTTTGGGTGTCTGTATTTTTCTTCTCAAAATTTAATTTTTTCACATTATTTTATATCCATGACATTAATTGTGTTTAGTCATTTTCATAATAAATATTATATACTATAGATTATATTATATTAAATTAAACCGATTATAATTGAATATATTTTTTCAAACATAATGGATTTCATGGTTTTATTATAGATTGTCACCAAATTAAAATCTTCATTTATATTTTGTATTATAATTATTATTTATTTGGAACCCAACATTACAAACCATAAATTAAACTTCCATAACATATATTTCAATACCTTTCATATATCCTACTACATTATTTTAATTTATCATTTTTATACAGAAATAGAATAATTATCTATAATTAAAGAGATAAGAAAGTAATGTGGTGCATTAGGTTCACTATAGTTGATAATATTATCTAAATATCAATGAAATTTATGGATAGATTTTATCTTATTTGATGAGGTTTGTTTTTTTAATTAATCCATGTAACATTATAATATATTATCATCCTAAATATATTATCATTATTCTTGATTTTTCTAAAATATTTATTCCTTAAATAATATTTCTATCAAATTGTCATTAATGATATTTCATTTAAAATGATATCATCCATCAATATTTAATTAGGGTATATCGATTCATGGTTATTGTTAAATTATAAGGGTGAAAATGTATATTATCGATCTATATAGTTTTAAATTATCATTGTATTGATAATTAATTATTTTTATTTATGTTTTTAATATAATTTATGATAAATAAATCATTACACATGACCCAAATGGAGTTACTTGTTATAACCTATCCACTTGTGATTTACCAACTCATTATTCCAAAATAATAATTGCTATTAGGAAATTGCATTCATCATATATATGTTAGTTTATGATAAATTTGAAAAAAAAATTACATAATCATATTTAAAAATCCACTATTATTAACCTATAAGAGGATTAATAATCATTATTTTTATCATTGATTAATATGTAGTGGTATTTCCATATTGTATGGTTAGTTAATATGAATTTATTGAAGTATGATACTTTTATTAATTATGAAATTATATAATTCATTAAAAAATTAAATTTAATTTATTTTTTATTAATCATTTTTTATTATATCATATGTTATTAATATAAAACCCTAAAATTATAAAATAAAATATTGTATTCTATATAGTATCTGACATTCAACACTAAGATTATTTATCCAATGATATAAATAATTTATTAAATTTAACATCTTGGATTGTGTGAGAAACGTGAATCCACAAGTCAAAATGAATAATAAAATAGTATTAAATTATAAAATAGATTTTTAGATATTATTTATAAATATTATTAACTAACATATGATAATTATTGTAATAAATATAGTAGAAATAATATTTTTTTTAAAACATTTAAGGAATTTTTATTAGAAAGAAACATTTCCAAAAGCGATATATATCTCATTGCACCCAGAATTTGAAAATAAGTTTCCATAATTTTATAGAATTAAATCAAAAAATAGAATTTTATTTTAATATAATTATAAAAATATTATCTTAGTGTGCCATTTTTTGATTTTTCTAAAATATTCCATTTTCTAGGAATAGTGAAAAATTATTTATTTTAATTCAAAACAGTCATTTCATTTAAATTCATTATTAATAAAATTAATACATCAAATTGTATTGATTTTAAATATTTTTATATTTTATATTATCCATTAAAATATAGTACATTATAATCATTTTCATTTTCAATTGTGAAATCTAACATTTAATTTTGAAAAAAAAATATATTTGAAAACATTCATTCTCCTCATGTTTATGGAATTTTTATAAAATTATATTTTCATCATATTATAATTTGTTCTTGAAAAAAATATTTCATATTTTTAATGATGATAATATATATAATATAATAAAATCATTTATTTTTAACCAAAATTAATATTATTATTAATAATTTTTACATACCATAGATAATGAAAAATTGAATTTATCTTGGGTGAAACTAAAATCATTCTGGTTATAATGAACAGAAAAAATATAAATAATTATTTTATGGCACTATATAGAGGCTATAATGATTAATACTTATTATAAACACATATTGGATCCTTGTTATAGGTGGAAAACATTAGAATGACATTTTCCTTTTAAATAAATACTTGAGTTCCAGTCACCTCACTTATATAAGGTCATACCATATCCTCTATTATTAAACAATAAACTCAAATTTGGGTCATCCAATATAAAAAAACATAATTTTAAAAATAACTCATATCTACTTAGATCGATTAATTTCGATTCAAATAAAAACACTAAAGTCGTTTAGTGTAAACCCATGGACTTTACCTGAAGAATATGTAACAATTTTTAATTAGTATATCGAATTTATTTCATAAAAATAACCTTCAATTTCTACATAGAAATAATTATATTCCACACTCATTATATTAAATCTAAAATTATATTTTTTTCAATATAATTATTTATGAAATTCCATCTTTCATTAAATGGAAAATAAATTCATATTACATATGTATGACCGACTATCACCTCTTGAACCAATTTCATTCATTGATCCATTACGACCACCCACAGATGGGTATAATTATTGATCTTAAAAAAATATATTATATTTATAACATAATTATTCATGTGTAGTTAATATAACACATATATATATTTATACTTTCTATTATGTTGGTGATATTATGACATCACACCTGTGCATGGAGGACTCCCGCACCACGAAATGATATCATTGATTTTTCAGTAATGATTTACATGGAATATAATATGATTAAATTTAACAAATATTAATGATATACATGAAACTATTTTTAATTAACGACATCTATATCAATATTAAAAATTATGTAGTTTTAAATGTAACCTTTTAACTCACATAAAGATGTTATCATTAATCATATATAAGTGTACTATCACCATGATGAAGTTATGTAGCTCTATTTTTAACACCACAAAACATAGATGAAATATATATTAGAATATTGTAAAAAATAATGTTGAATTTAACATTTTGTGGTAATTTCATATTGTTAAAATATTACAGACTACATGTCAATAATAATATTTGAATAGTTGAAACATTACTCATGTGTTTGTATGATATACCATCATCATGATCATAACATAATTCATTTTTCATAAATATAATTGATGAGTATTTTTAAATATATAATTAACCTGTTAATATCATATTTTTTTAATGAATATTATTCTAGATATCATGGAACTATATAATAATCACAAGATCTATAAGATTCATAACAATGCATGAATGAGAAAATATGGAAGTTAACAGCCAAAACAATGAATGTAATGAATTATTAATTATGAAAGAGTAATAAAATGTTATAAAAGGTTCATATATGATATTATAAATATTAAAATCATTCTATATTAATTTAATAACATGTTTACATTTAATTTATAGTTGGTTAAAATCTGTTAATCCATAACAAAGCGTGGGTGATGTGGCCTTGTACCAAATTCAATAATGTGTGAATATTGTCATGTTTTTCACATAATTTCCATTAAATTGGTATATAATTCCTCTTTACATTTAATATCATGATTACAATAAAATTTAATTTTTTAGGATTTTATTTTAATTAATTATTCCAAAAGGGTTTGAATTGATTGTTACAATGTGGTAGATAATATAAAAATTTATTTCATTTTATTGTGATATATTAATTAATTATAGTTATTAATATTCTATGATTATGTGCATATTTAAATTTGAAGATATTATTTTTATATACAATAATTTTTTTTTGATTTACATTTATATTGGGACCATTGATTTGTTGACATGTATAATAAATAATTTTGATGATAAAAACATAATAGTTCTACAGAACCAATATTCATATTATTATTATCACGGGGAAATGAGAATCATACATAACATTTATATATTAAAACATAAAAATTAATTTGATTCATTATTCTCTAGATTATTTTTATATTCATGTCACTATTACTATAAGTAAACATTTAATGATATACATCAGTGAAATGTGTGGGGAAAAATCCATATAATTAAATTTAAATGAACATGAATCAAAGTAACATTTGGTTATAATAATCATCATAATTTTCATGAAACAAACAATTATATGATGTCATGGAATGTGGCAATGAAATAAAATGAAATATCATGGGTTAGTGTTCAACTAGCACACTGAGTTCTGAAAAAATATAGAAAAATTTTCACACGTATTTCAAATTATCCCATGAGATACATCATTAGGTTGTGTTCATTGTCCGGGGTGGGGGTTGTCTAGGGGTGGGGTTTGTCTAGGGGTGGGGGTGTCTGGGGTGAGGGGTTGTCCGGGGTGAGGGGGATGTCCAGGGGTGAGGGGGGTTGTCCGGGGTGGGGAGGGGGATTTTTGGGAGTGGGGGGCTGTCCAGGGTGAGGGGGGCTATCTGGGGGGTGGGGGGTTGTCCGGTGGTTGTTCGAGGTGGGGGGTTGTTTGGGGTGAGGAGGGATGTACGGTGGTGAGGGGGATATTTGGGGTGAGGTGGGGATTTTTGGGGGGTGGGGCTGTCCAGAGGTTGGGGGGCTGTCCGGAGTGAGGAGGGATGTTTGGGGGGCTGTCCGGAGTGAGGGGGATGTTCGGTGTGGGGGTGATGTCTGGGGGGTGGGGTGGTCTAGAGGGTGGGGATGTTGTCTGAGGTGGGGGCTATCCGAAGTGAGGGTGGCTATTCAGGGGGGGATAATGCACTAACGTTTCCCAAATGTCATATTAGTGTAACATCATAACGTCTTAATGACCAAATGGCCTAATAGAATATTAGCCTATTGACCTAATGTCCAATTTACCAAATTCACAAATTCCCTAATGACATATTATTGTAACGCCGTAATGACCAGATGGCCTAATGACATATTATCCTATTGATATACATCAGTGAAATGTGTGAGGAAAAATCTCTATAATTAAATTGAAATAAACATGAATCAAGGTAACATTTGGTGATAATAATCATCGTAATTTTCATGAAACAAACAATTATATGATGGCATGGAATGTGGAAATGAAATAAAATGAAATATCATGTGATAGTGTTCAAATACCACACTGAGTTGTGAAAAAATATAGAAAAATGTTCACACATATTTTAAATTATCCCATGAGATACATCACATTACATAAAGCATTAATATTAAAAATAATTATAGTCGCACCTGTAATATCTTATTATTTACCTTATCACACTTCCCACATAGAACATATATCAATCATCAGCATAAAAATCCTGTATAGAAAGTTTATTCTTTTCATGAAGAATATGGTAATGAATTTACATTTGGGATCCCAAAGTAAATTGGTAACATCATCTATGGTATATGAATCATTAATTATTAGTTTATAAGAAACAATCTCAGGGATGTAAATGGTGTACTTTTTAAAAGAACATTTCATTTTAAAAATAATAATTTTTTTATAAAATTATAATAGAAGAATTTATATCCCATAAATTAAAATACAAGGATATTGAAATTATATTTGAGTAAAAATAAAAATTTATTCCATACTGAAAATGGATTGATGGAGGGAAACCCAAATTAATGGAGTTGGAATCTAAATTACCCAAACGTTATGTATGAATGTTTTATTTAGTTTAATGTTATAGATAATCAAATTAAATTGATTAATTAAAAAATACATCACAATGTATATTATAATTTTATTCATTATATATTTTCTAATTTCATTTATGGTCTTTTAGGTGAGTTATAGTGTTTAATTTATTCATTATGGTGTGTTCATTTTCATGGTTTTCATGATCATTTATCTTATATATGAGTATATATGAATATGTAAAATTGTAATAGTTATCTATAATTGGAATTATTTTTTATTAATGACCATTAAGATGATTAAATTATCCAATTCATTCGTTGGTTATATGTTATGACGATGAATCATTAGATAAATAGTACAGAAAAATGATATCATTTATTTGGATAAAATTATGACCATCACAATCTCATGTAATATTATTTAATATATTATTTATATATTGTTTCTAGAACATTATACAACATATAATATGTTTAATACATTTTTATTTATCCCTTAATTTTTTTATTATCGGTGTATAAGAATGTAGTAAAATATGTAAATACATTCTCCATAGTGTCATTAAATTGACACACCAAAAAATATATTAATTTTTATAATAAAAAGAAAAGGGATGATATTATAAGATTAACTATTCCATTAACATAATAAAATTCTAGTATATAAATTATAATATTCTTATCATTCCTCTTTTATATGTTGAGCTGAGAGAAGGTATGAAAATAAATTAATTTGAAATGATATTAAAAGAAATTGAATAGGATTGTACCTCTTCAACCTCTCTTCCTTGAGAGCCCCATTTTGGTAAAGGGTTAGTTATTTTGATTAAAAAAATTAATAATTGACTTAGGGGATGGGTTGGGATGTTTTATGGGTATAATTTGTATAATAATTAAACCATTAAATGTAAGGCGAAAATATGAGTTTAGGGGTGGTGTTTATATGGTATAGATGGATGTATTCTCATTATTTTAGTAATTAATTTATAATTTTTTATAACACAATTAATATTGATGATTAAATTAATAAATATAGAAAATATAGTTGGATAGAAATAAATTATGATGATTACATTAGTGACTACTCAAGAAAAATATTTATTTTAAAATTATATCTTATGTTATAACAATTTGAAAAATTAATTAAGGTCTTGAAAATTCTTATTAAAGCTATAAAAATATAGAATGTAAATTTATGAATCAATTTTATAAAAAATAATTTAATTTTATGGTATTATATTAATAATAAAATTTTAAATATACATTTATTTTTTATAAAAATACCTCAATAAAAATTAATATTTTTTAAAATTTGAAATTACATTTAATATTAAATTATTATATTATATTATTATTAATAATATTTATTAATTTTATTGATAAATTTTTATATGATGTTACTATTATTATATAAAAATTAATATTCTTAAAGGTCATGTTAATAATACAAAGGTCAAGTTATCATTTCATTGGTATAGTTTTTTAATATTCCAAAAATTCTTCTTCATTAATTCTATAATAATTTATAAATATTGTATTGTTTTTTCAATGTCAATTTATTTGATTTACACTATATGAAATAATTATTATACGGAAATTTCAAATGATAAAATTTTGGGTCATTATATTCTACCCCCTTATGAAATTTCTCCCTCAAAATTTCATTATACATGAATTAGTTAAAATATCATAGTGTACTTATCCCACATCACATACATTGGTTCCGTTTTTTCCTCTTTATACTTATGGTTATTAAATATTAAAATTCCAAGGGGAGTAGTCTTGTATCATAGAAATCTATTTCTATGTTCTATGATATTCACTACAAGCTCCTCTTACGAGAGGTCATTTTCCAATAGTACCACCTCAGTTGCCAATACATGTGAAGGATGTGGTTTTTACATACTTAAAAGGGATACATGTAACAGACCATGTACATGAGACAAGGGAGGTAGAAATACATGTCAATATTCCACAGCTTTGACCTAATAATGAATCTTGACTTTTTCAATAAACCTGGGTTTTGTGTTTCCTTTCTTCCCAAATAACATTTTCATATTCCATAAAGATATATATGTACCAGGACACAAAAAATAAACACTTGGTAACATCAATGTTTTCTACACAACACTCAATTCAAATTGGGGTTGCGAGGATATACATCTGAATTGTTTCGACCTTCTACAACATTTCATAAAAAATTTCATTCCCTAGATTCACACATTCACCAACCTCATCCTAAGATGCTGGTGCTATGCATATACTCCAATAAATGGGTTTATTAAGATCCATTTTGTATTCTCTATTAGAAATTATTATTATAAGAGAAATCATTCAGAGGAAGATTTTGGTCCCATCTTCCTTTGAGGTCTATAGAACATTCTCTCAACATGTCACCCGGTGTAAGAATAATAAATTAATTTTGGAAATTAGTTTGATGATGATAAGACATGTTGATTCTCATCTCATTGTTTAAATCATGTTGGATTCTTTTACAGAACATTGTTGTGAGTCTTAGTTCTCGATAAGATACAAATGATAGTGGTACGGCATAAAATATTAATGGTTCTCTAATATATATTTGTTCTATATGATATAGTGGGAATTCCTTTAGAATTTATATTATGTGAGTTTTGTTTGTATTAATAACCTCAAGAACCCATATATCATTGTTTCCTTAGGATTTCAGTGCATCTTCAACGAAAAATTCCATTGTGATGTTTTATCATCTCCGTGTTGGTATAAGAAATGGTTTATACATCCCCTTCAAATTTTTTCTTTAATCATGACTTGATGAAATTGTATGTATATTGATGTATATTCAATGATATCTTTCATCAAATTTCATCAATAATAGTTCTATCAGATTCTCGATATATATTTTTTCTCCCTCGGAGAATATAGAATGTTGGTCAATGTGATTATTTCAAAAAATCCTTTTTTATATCTGTGTGAAATGGTATATAGAATCATGACCCATGTCATACAATTACAACCTCATAAATATTATACTCTGTTGATTAATCCTTTCTCATAGTTTAAATGTTCTTATGAATTTACACATAAATAAATTGAAAATCCTTTACTGTTTCGACGATGGATGGTTGATCAATCCTTTTAAAAAATGTTGGTGGTGTTCCTTCCTTAATGACTCCCAAGTAGATCAATTGAGAATCTAATAATATTGGATACTTGTCAAGGATTATCATTGATACAATTACATGTTCCTGACAACATAAAGCATTCACCACATTATTTTCTTTTCCATGATGGTAATGGATTAAACAATTATAATACATGAAGATCTTTGATCATCATCACTGGCACATATTATGATCTTTCAGTGTGAATATATATTTTAGTCTCTTCTTATAATAATATAGACGCAATTATACCATTATATTTATCACCTCATGATTTTCAACACAAATATGACTTTTTCTAACACCAGAATCATGTGTGAGATGGTTTTTATAATAAATTTTCAACAACCCAGTGTTTTAGGCAATATCGTTGTCATTTTTAATAAGTAAAAAACATTTTTTTTTCTTTTAAGAATAACATTATACGACTAAGAGTTCCCCGCATGCTTGAAGTGTGACTAATCACCTATTGATATGCATAATTTTTGCACTCTTTGAAGACATATTCACATTCATCAGTCAACAAGAAGTTTACTCCCTTATGATCCATCTCGAATAGTGGGTTTGAAATTTATGATATGTTTGTAAAAAATCACAAGTATTAACTAGTTAATCCAAGGAAACTACAAATATTAATTACATATGACAGTATGGGACACTATTTGATTGCCTCTGTGTTGCAACAATCCAAATATATTCTCTTAGATATTAAAACATTCTCCAAGACTGATACTTCCTTCATCTATAACACTCATTTACAATTATTGGCATATATCTACTATTTTTCAATGACATTTGAAAAATATTCAAATGATCCTTCAAAGATTATCTTGTAGTATATCATAATATCATAGTTAAAGAACATAATACATATTTAGAGGTAACCTATAAATACTATTAATTAGGTACATGAATATTGTGGGTGAATTATTGGGTCTGATGGGAAACACTATGAACTCATAATGTTCATAATTTGGTTAAAAGGTAGTAATGAGAATATCTTTTTTCATCAATGTTAATTGGTGATATCCCAACCAAAAATCTAACTTAGAGAAATTATTTCCCCCATACAGGGGATAAATCAAGTCATATACCCATGGAAGGGGTACTATTAAATTATCATTATTTTTTTGAGCATATGATAATCAATTATTATGAGATTTGATCCAACTATATTCATGAAAAAGTTGCCTGGTTATCCCAACGTTGATGCACTCTGATTTATAAAACCATTATCGAGATTCTATTGTAACATCTTCATTAGTTTTTCTAACTCTATGCTAGAAATTATATAATTTTTCATTGATATATGTAGATATTGATGGACCTGTTCAATTGACAACCGAACCTCTCGATCATGATGAAGACCAAAAAATATTTTAGTGGACACATTGGTGTAGTCTTTAATAATTTTCATGCCTTTAATCGTGGTTATCTCCTTTGTCTAATTCATTTGATCATGGAATTATTTCTATTAAGGAAATAATATTCACATATGAGATTATATAACCTATAAAGATTCATACACATACTTAAGTTTGAATATAACTCTATGATGCTTAATGGTGTGATGAGTGATCTCTCTTTCCAGATAGTTGATGTTGTATTTGAATAACGATATCCAATCCATGAAAGATATACCATCAAACTCTACCAAATGATGTAAGACCATTTTTATAGGGGGCTCATTCCTAAAATAGTTACCAATGGGGGAATATATATTATGGATGAAATAATTTCTCAATTTCATGTTCTCACTGATATGTGAAACTCCACATTTTGACTGTGTCTAAATAGTTCTACTAAACATACTAGACATGATAAAATATACATAACCCATATCAAATAGTATTTTTATTTTGTTAAATGACTAAATAATGTACCTATCACTGTGGAATTTTTGGAATCCACATTATAAATAACAATGGGATAATCCTTTCCTTGATATTTAATACTTAGTGGTTCTTAATGATTATTTAGGTCAGGAACCCATAGTTTAGTCATTTATCATGCATTGTGTTCTTGCTCGATATAGATCAGACATTGAATTGTAGTTGGTGTTCCCATTTCTTCAACCAAATTCACACATTCCACTTGCCTCTTAAACATCCATGATATTTTTTCCTTCACACACACACATATTGCATTTAAATATTCCATTGAGGCATTCCCCGTGATTCTTCTTCCCACATATTTTACATGATCGTTGTAATGTTCTATTTATTTCTTTGTCATTAGATAACTCAGCTTAAAACTTCATATTTAGTTTATTATCACCATATCTATGGGACTATTTCCACCCTCAATGTCCACAATTATAGAACATAAAATATCTTCATCATAACTCCCAAAGGACTGAATTTTATTAGCCTTTCAGAGGTGTGGTTTTAGAACACTAAAAAATCTAATAATTTTCCTTCCCCTATTGATAAAAAAACCTATATCATTTCTTCCGAGACTCAAGAAAATATTATTATACGATATGAATGATTCACCATTCTTTTTCATAATCTCTATTAATTCTCTCTCCATCCTTATATTATGTTTTCACATAATATTCTAATTATGAAACATTTTCTTGATCCTTTCCAACATCATATATTAATTTGTTTCCTTAATCATATTGTTTTTAATCAACGTCACCCATTGATCAACCTCTTCATCTAAATTATAAATTAAAATATTTATTTTTTTTCTTTATCAGAATATTGTAGAATATAATGACATTCTACATCATTTCGAACAACTATTTTTGGAAAAGTTGATCAGATGAATAACTGAATTTTGTTGGACCTTGTAACATAATAGGATCGATAGCTATCTTCCCCATTTTAGGTGATAGAGGATGTTCCAAATTATTCATGATATTGTCCATTTCCAAATATTTTTGTCTAATAATGTTCATTATATTTTCAAATACACCTGACAAGGCCTTGGGGATTTCATTTCAAAAATCGATGTATTCTCCCTCCCATAGGTTGTTTTTCTTATTTCACTTAGTTACCAGTAATTTCTAATATAGAATTGGTTATAACAAAAATATGTTAAAATGTCTTGAATAAATTAAATATTTCTTTGTACCATTAAGTATATATTCACATTAGGTGGGATCTCTATGTTTAGTATTTTTCTAAAATTATATTATTGGGTAATTATATATATATAGTCTTGTTCTAATGGTTCTCACTATGATTCTTTAATTATATTTCCCAAATTTAAAAAATAATGCTATGATACCAACTATAGTGACCATTATTTTTATTTAATAGAAATTACATCATTTTAATGATAAAAAAATAATAATTCACCAATACTCTGATCCAAAGGATTATTGTATTGGGATATTAAGGAGCATACATAACTTTTACATAATAAGACAAAAACATTTATTTAATCCTCTATTATATAAAATCTTATTTTTCTTCATCTTCTCAATTGTAGATGTAATCACCAGATGATATACATAAATGAAATGGGTTATATAAAATCCATGTAAGAGGATAAATAATAACATAAATCAATATAATATGGTGTTTTAATAATTATAATCACAACATCGTAAATGTAATATTGAATTGAAGTTTTAGATAATGACATGGAATATGGCAATTATAAAAAAATGGAACATAATATCATTGTATTCAACTACCATAGATAGATGTGAACAAATATAGAGTCATGTTCAGAAATATTTCAATTTATCCCATGATAAAAATCACTAAAACTACTGAATTATAGTTTCATATAATTATTGGATCACCTATTAAATCATAACATTTTTGTTCTTTATATAATACTTGGTGAACCGATCTCATCATAAAATTTACATTATCATACATACCATATAAAATGTATACCAATCATAGAAATAAATCAATCCATGGAAGGAAATTAGTTTCATTTAATTAAAAATACATTCATGAATAATATTTGGGAGTTCCAAACACAAATATGTAATAACATACATGGTATAAGAATCATCATTATTTAGTGAAGAAGAATAAATCTCATGAGATGTGAAATATGTATTTTTTTGAACTTATAGATTATTTTGAAAAACAATTTAATTTTTCATAAAAATAGATTGGATGCATGTATGCACTTAAAATAAAAAGGATAGTATAATGAAATTATATTTATAGAAATATTAAATTACATCAATTCTAAAAATGTAGGGAATCGGGGAGACATACATGATGTGACTTGTGTTTTAAATTTCCCTTTAAAATATGTCAGATTGTTTGGATCACTTTAATATCAAGTGTAATATAATTAAATCCGTTAAATATGAAGTAAAACTTAATTTCTAAATTAATTTGACAAATTATAGTGTTTTATGTTAATTTATGGGATTTTAGATGAGTTATAGAGTTTTATTTCATCATTATGGTGTGTTTTGTTCTGTATTTTCATGATTGGTTAACTTTTATATTAGTGATTATGATCATGTAAAATTAAAAAAAATACAAAAATATGAAATATTTTTTATTAATGATCTTTAATAAGATTAAATAATCTTATAAATTATTTGGTTATGTGGTATAAGGATGAATCATTAGATAGAAACATGATGAACATGATTTAATTTATTTGGTATACTTTATGACTATCACAAACACATATCATTTTATTTAATATTATATTTATATATTTAATCAAGATCATTTATTAACAAAAAATATTTATCATAAAATCTTATTATTCCATAAGGATTGTTTTTTTTCATCCTTGACGATTATAGTGAAAAATTAAAATGCATCCTCTATGGTGTTGATAAATTGACACACCACAAATTATATTTTCATATTTAGAATAAAAGTGAAAAGGGATGATATAAAAAGATAAATTATTTGATTAATAGAATAAAATTATATTATAAAAACAAGCTGGAGTTATGACCAATATTTTATAGGGTTAGGTCATTATAGGATATGAGGAGAAAACAAATTGAATTGAAATTTATGAAAAAATGAGGAAAATTTTACAAATAGAATTTCTCAACCTTGAGAACACAATTAGGGAAAAGTTTTGGATCTTTTAATTATACAAAGGGAGAATGGACATGTGGGATGGAATTGGGAAGATTATCTAGTGGAATTTTTAAATGGATTATTGTATTAAAGGTGTGAGGAGAAGATGTGATGAGGGTGGTGTTTATAGGGATGGAGAGGGGTGTTTTCTTGTTATATTAATTATAGTTTACTTTTTGGCTCAAAAATAGAAATAGAGATGATTCCATGACTAAATATAGTAAATAGGGAATAATAGTTCTATATTATGTTTCATATATCAGCGATTACACAAGGAATAGTGTATTTATTTAATAATGTATAAATATATTTAATTATGGTATTCCATTATTCTTAAAAAATTTACGTATTTTATAAAAAACAAAAAATAAATCTAACCATATTATGATGTTTAAATTTCACAACTAAACACCACATTATGATTACAGTTTTAAAAATATGAGAAATTTAATTTTCAATGAAAATCATAAATTACATGGGAAATGTTGAATTTAGAATTAATATCGATTTTATAATATAAGGAAAAACTAATTTACACATAATAAAGGAAAATTATAATCATAATTCAAAGAAATACTAATTTTCTATTGAATTTTCTAAAAAAATTTAATAAATGTATTTATGAAACAAATGAAAAAATTATTTTTTCATAAAAATACTAACACATAAATTAATAATCATTAAATTATTTATTTACATATAATATGATATTATTATATCATGTTGTTATATATAAGACACCTAAATATTATTACTACATTTATAAATGAGGTTACTATCAATAATCGAAAAATTACAATTTCTAAAAGTTATGTTTTATTCCATATTTCAAGTTACAATTCTATTGGTATAAGTTTCTTAACTTCTAAAAATATAACTTATTTCATTTATTTTACAGTTATAGTATGTTAATTGTGCTATCTATGCGGTTTTATGTGATTTATACTATATGAAATAATTAAATGGAGAGGATTTTCAATGATAAACTTTTTTTCATTACAATTTGACTCATGTAATCATATAATTGGTTAATTATCTATTAGTAATTATTGCCTTTATAAGGTTTTATTATAAAATATCAATCTAATCGAGGTTGATTGTTAATTTATATTATTTGAATGAAATTAATGAAAATAATCCAAATCAAGCCATTTATTTTTTTTATTATGTGGTTATTCAGGATATTTTAATTTTATTGTAAAATACTCCCAAACTTTGGTACATAAAAGTTTTTACACTTTTTAATGAAATTATAAAATTAGTTCTCCCTTGAGATGTAAATTTTCAATCTCAAAATCAACATTTAAAAAATCAAAATTTTTTGTATCCATTTCAAAAATTAATTATTAAATATAAATTTATATATTATTATATTAAAATAAATTAATGGAATTTCCATGTAATTTTCAAAATAATCCCCATATAGATTTTAGCAAATAAGTGAAATAAATATTTTTAATAATTCATGTGGAAGAAACAAAATTTTCTGCTATTATGGCCGCCCAAATGATTTAATACATCTCTTATTAGTTATGTAAATTATTTTGAGTAGAAATTAATTTCAAAATATTGTATGGAATTTTTGTTATAAATAATTACTATTAAAATTAAAAGGATAATTTTATTTAATATTTCATAAATATAATTTATGGTATTACTATTAACTATGAACTCTAACATATTATAAATACATTAACATTTATATGTTTCATAGAAAACATCTTTATTCATCTAATGGATGTTTTTTGATCATTTTTATCAATAAAACAATTAAAAATCACATTCATGATTTAATTTTTAGGCATTAACATTCAAATAAAATATTTACATTCCTAAGACCATTTAAAATTTAATTTTCAATGAATATAAGTAGTATTTATCATAGATGTAATTATTTATGAAATAGTTTCTCAATTGTACATATGTTGGTTTTCATTGAATGTTATATTATTTAATATAGAAATAATTATTATTTTTATTCATTGTTCAGACATTTATTTTTTACCGAACATTGCACATTAATTAAAATTATCATTTGATATATATAGACATATTTTAAAATGAATAACATCGTGGGACCGAGTTACAGATCACCCCTCAATGCTTCAACAGTCTCATGTAGTGAATTTGTAAGCTAGCAAACTTACAATATGTTGATGTAGAATATTTTATACACAATAGTTTAAAACATTTATTTGAATGATGTTTATGGTATATGTATTATGTTTCTGAGTGATTAAATCTAATAATTAAATTCATTATGAAATCTATTATTCATATCCATGAGATATTAACAATGATAATATCTTTGGATTATTATCAATGAAAATTAATTTATTTAATGTAATGTGTGTCCATTAATTTATATTTTCATATTAATTATGTCTTATACAGTTATGATAAACATACTATTGATAAAATTTATATGGTTTTTAGTTATTTAACATACTATAATGATTATTTCATTTATATATTCATATTTTAATTATCTCTAGATGAACATCCTTCTTAGTTTATTGATTATGTGGTATTTATGATTACACCTCTAAATATCAAAATTTATTTTTTTTATTCTTTGATTACTTCTTCCATTTTACTTATCTCATACTGAAAATTTGAGATCCAAATTATTTGTTTCCATTATCATAAATCTTTTATGTTTACAATGATTTATCTAAAAAGTAAAATTCTATAAATTTTGATATTGTAGAAACAAATATTATTTTGTAATTTCATTTCAAATACAAATTGGGACTCATTTATTTATCTATTTCACCAGGCCTACAAAATTATTCAGTAATTCATTATGTCATTCCTTGTATCTTATTCCAAAGTAATTAAGTCAGCAACATCTCAGAGAAACTGGGGTTTGTATCAATAGATTAGGTATCATAGGATATTTAGTGGAATCCATGGGAATTAGATATATGAAGAAGATATAATATATAATGAGTATATAAAAAACATTAATGATATGTATATAAAAACGTCATAATGTTTTTAGTAATGTCATGATGCATATGGTTTTTGTAGAAATTCATTCATGTTTATTTTCTACTTGTGGACATGTTTTTGGAATAGGTACACCCATGTTTTATAACTCTAAAAAGATTATATTGGGGTTGTACTTATAATATCTTTCTTTATGACAACACACTTTAATTTAGACATTGTTTGACATAATCAATGAAATTACTTAGAAATCATACATTTTACATTTAATAAATAATGAATTATTTTAATATATGAATACAATAAATAACCTCAGTTAAAGAAAATAATATTTATTCTAAAAATAATGTGCCTTAATGGAATGGAAAAATGTTATATTAGTGTAAAAATTGTCAACATGTAACGAATTACTGAGGAGAAATGATGAGTATGAGATATGGTTATAAATCACATTCAGTGTATCCTCTTAATGATTTTATTCATAAATTTTAATAACCAGGGAAATATGTGAGTCATTTATATAATCATATAGTAAAATACAAGAACATTTAAAGGCCTATGACAAAATAAAATTGCAAAAGTATTTATAGGGATTCTATAATTATATTATTGTTTTATATTTAACAATCGTTTTTGTTATAAATACAAGAAGTGTTTTGGGATTATGTTAAATTTGAAATGTGTTTATGTATACATTAAATTTAGTATTGTTGGTCCTATAAGGGATTAATAATTATAATATTTATCATATATTCAATGCCTTAAAACACTATTTTTTGGATTTATGGTTTGGGTTTCTAAAATTTTTAGAAACCATTTTTGTGAAATATACAAAAAGAATATGTTTTAGTGGAAATGGTTATTAGAATAATGAAATTAACTTATCTGTATAAATTTTTAAGGGCGATAATAATATTTAGGTACAATATTATTATTAATAAATATATGATAATAGTGGAATAATATAATTATACATAGACAAAATATTGAACTGAAAAAAGTTTTAGATAAGTTATTTAATGAATAATTTTATTTCATGGATGTCACTCATTTTTTTATGTGAACGTTACACACAATTTAATATTAGAGATTTAAAAAATGACAACCATAATATTGGATGGAAATTGGATTCATTAATAAAGTTCTTTTGTATTTTTCATAGTTTCGAATGGAAATTAGGGTTTACTACCTTCCTATAAACTATGAAATTCCTTGGTTTATATTTATTTGGTTTTAGTTAAAAATATTAAAAAAATAATTATTTATTTTGAACTACTGTTGTCACATTATTTTGGTTATTAAATTATTTTATTTTATTTGGTAACTTCTTATAAATGTTTTCGTTTATGAAAATAGTTAGATATATATTTAAACATTTGTATCAATATTATTGGTCATATAATCGGTTCAAAGTGAATTTTTGAGCGCCAGGATTAAAAATTCACCTTTTTATATTCATTTATTTTAGGAAAGAATGAATTGGATATTAATATAAGAACCAACAAATGTTTAAATTATTATTATCTAAGGATACATATTAATAATAATATTTCAATATATTATTAGAGATACAATGAATTCAAAATATTTTGAAATATGATCATGATAAAACTATCATATTTCATTAATATCTAAGAATAAAATGTTCTATAAAAAATCACATGTTTATGGTTTTGGGGCCCCTAATTTTTTTTGATCATTTAATAACATTCAATAAATTATATAAGTCCCTCATCTTAAACATAACATAATCTTGAGTTATGCCAATATTTTAATTTTTAATCACATCATATATCCTTTAAATTTTAGTGCTTTATATAATTATGTCATAACTCACACATAAAATGTTAAATAGTAAAATTATAAAAATTTACTCAATAATAAATATATTTTTCGGAAAACATAATCTTTTTAAAAAGAATCATGGTTCGTTTTATGTTTAAACAACATGAATTTTCCCTGATTCCATCCTTGATTCTATTCTTCTTTAAATCCTGTGAAAAAATTTTAAAGTCATTGTATGAGAATAAAAATATTAATAGGGGAGTCATAACGAATGAAAAATGTTATTCGAGTGGAAACAAGAAAACCTTGAATAAATTATCATAATGTAATACTTTATATATTTAAGAAGTTAAAAAACCACTTTACATAATGTAAGATCATTTGTAAAATTTTTGTAACAATAAAATTAATGTTACACGAATAAAAATAAACATATAATAAATAAATTTATCTTTGGACCTAATCATACTTAAATGGAATAACCATACAATCATGTTTCACACATATCACTAGATAGAATAACCCAAAAATTGTCTTCTGTGTCTAATGAATTATAGATTATAATGTAACCCCCCGTCCATGGTTTATCACAGAACCACCGAAATATTGTTTATTACATAACCACCCATAATCGGTATAAAACCTAACCACTAGTCAAATGTCCAAGTAACATTATTTAATAATAAAACATAAGACAAACATAACTGAAAAATAACATTTCGACACTATAATCACAATAGATCATTTCAAGATATTGACATTATAAAAAATTTATCAAAACCATATTCAATTCCAAAATAACTAATAAATGAATATGGTATTTAATTTTCTTTTTAAAAACATTACATCTGGAAGAGAAATCTAATTACCAAATAGTGGCCAAAACTGAGGAATGGTCATTGTCTCCATGTACGTTAAAAAACATTCCTTTTTGACATTTAGTAAAACAATTAGTAGAAAATGTTTTCATTAAATTTTTTTGAATGAAATTAAATATCAAATTTATTTAATATATAATTTTAATTTGATGGTATTGTATATTATAAAAATATTACTCAATAAATGGAGATTGATGTGAATTATTTACCATGACTCTAACTCATCACGTAAATTCTTAATTTTATTCAATTATAAAAATAGTTTAATTTATATATTCGTGAAAAACTTTTTCATGTTTATTATTCATGTTATTTTAATTATTACCATGATAGTAAAATTATATTTTTATTTAATTAAAAATCATATTATTTGTTGATATTAGTTACATTAGTCAAAAATGAAAAAGTTTGGATGTAAATTTTGCATGATTTCAAAATTACATCATCGCAAAAATATAATTCAGGATTTAAATGACATAAAGATATATCATATATATATATTTATAATATCCAAAATTTTTGGAGTTATGAAATGAAATTCATAATTCATGGAGACAGTCGGTCGTTCATACGCATAAACAATAGTATCATTTATTTTTAATATTAGAATAATAATAAAAAGTTATATAAACTTATACTATAATAATATAATTATATTTATTTCATTTATGTCGTATAGGTTTAATAAATCCATCCATTATATGTTCCATTAATAGCCGGAATGAGTCACATTGCTTTGAGTGGGCAGTAGTCCACACTGCCTCAAATGAAATTTTCGTATTTACACCTCATTGAAACCATAATGGTATATTATAAATCAAAATAACATAGGAATATAGATAATATAAATATCATATATATAGTATATAAATTCATTTCCATCATAATGGCCACTATAAGTGATGATTGGAGAAAATTGAACATTAATCGTTTTGTGAGGCAATAGTTTTTCGTAATAAAAAACAATATGTTCTATATATATTAGATGTAGGTTTTAGTATGATTAGGTCGAAACCATTACCTAAAAACATCCTAGTATATTGAGGATACTTTATATGTTATAAAATAATGGGTTAACAGTGGTTAGTGGGTTGGAGAAATAATGTAAATTAAAAGATATTGAGAGAAGATGTCGCCACTAAATCCGGTAACTCATTTTGATTTGAGCCAAAAGGCCTATTATGATTCAATAAACCCAAGGTAATGCTTATATATAGTGGTGAGAATGTTGGTATCTTATTTGAGAAGAATATTTAATATCCAAGTGGCTTCCGTGGTTTGAGTAAGTTGGAAGAGGTAATATCCTTTTATAAAAGGGCAGAGGGGCACTTTAGAAAGTCATGAAATATTATTTTATTATAAATTTATTTCTTAAATATAATAGATCCAATGTGATATACATTATGGATAACATGAGGATGGTTTTAATTCATATAAAACAAATATATTTTAGACAATATTAGAATGAAAATTTAATTGTATCTTTTGGATTTAACCCTTGGATAAATAAATTAACTATTACCATGTCTTCAAGTATTTTTACACTATATGGTAAAAATATTTACAATAAAATTCCAAGAGAACCTCAAGTGCATAATTAATGAAATTATGAAAAATATATAAGTCATTTTTATGAATCACATAATTTTAGGACTGTTATATCATTTTAAAAAATTGTATTTGTTATAAAAACTCATTTATGTCAATTTGACACTATTTAGTAACTAATTATTTTAAAGACATAAGAACTTGATTAATTCATAAAAATTAGATTTTATAAAATATAAAATTTCATAATTTTATGAGAAACTATTTTATAAAATAATAATGTTCATATTAAATTTATAATATTATTTATAATATTATTTTTTTGAATCTTTCGTTAATATTTTAATCACTTCATCATCATTATGTCATAAATAAATTTATTTATTTATTGTTGAAATAGTATTAACAAAATATCATTATTTATTAAATTGTATAACTCTATAATGAGTATTTATATCCCTTGATATAAGTTATATAACCTTATATTAAATTTTCTTTTAATAATAAGAAACTTATTTTTATTATATTTTATTTTACATTTAATTAAATATTAAAAACTTGTATTATGAAACCAAGGGGATCCATGGGGTTCCAAAATTGACCCAAGGATTTTCATGGTCAGAAATATATCATCTAATAGTTTTAGGACACATGTTATGATTGTTTTATATTATTAATATATTATTTTTTAACATATATTTACATGATTTACCCTTCAACCATTGAAAAAAATAATAATTACTAATGTCACAATTCCTAATTTCCAAAAATAAAAGGTACATATTTACATATTTTGTACCATAATATTCTAGATATCAAATTCATTTTTTCAACATCAAAATGCCAAATTGATAGAAAATAATTTAAAATTTACTCTCGTTGTTAAAAATAGAAAACACTTTTATTAAAAGTAAAAATCATCAAAATATTGACATGTGTTTACATAAAATATGAAAGTGAAATTAATTCCAATGACTAAAATTGGATAAAATTTAAAATACAACATAAAATTACACTTTTGAACTAATTAAAAGGATAATATTTCTTTATTAATAAATTATATGAAAAGGCAGTTTCAAATTAAATTGTATTGTTTTCATTATTCATTAAAAAAACATTTTCATAGAAATAATATAATTTAATTCAAATTAAATGAAGATGTCCCTATTCTAAAAAATAATTTTATTTTTTTATATATTACTTGTAAAATTTCCAAAAATATATATATTTAAATAGGGTTCTCTATCAAAATGGTTGAAAGTTAGGTTTTTTTTAATTTATCCTTTAATCAAAAAATTTGAATTTTCTCATTTATCAGAAGTAGAAAAAATATAAGATGAATTTAAAGAATTACATTTAATAAATAAAAATATTTTTTTCTTTAAATAAAAATTAATATAGATTGATATGATTTTATAAACCCAAATAAAGTCTTTTAAATTGGTTTTCCTAAAAACATTTATTTTATATTCAACTAGTTTTTATTTTCATTTCTAAAAACTTTTGTACCAAATTAATCATTATTTATACATTTGGAGAAAATATTTTCATAATTTAGTTGCTAATAATCATTCCCACCCTTCAAATGACTAGTATAATACTAGTAACATTTAAATAATAATATTTATTTGATCATTTAAGCTCGATTTAGTGTATAATGTATGATATTGAACATAGTAAATCTTTCTTAAAACATGTGATGTTACATCCTCCACTCATTAATAAATTTCATCCTTATAATATGAATTTGGGGGAACTAACTTGGGGATGAATTTTCAAAATACCATTATTGAAAACCAATATTGGAAAAAGGGTCAATAAAACATCGACATTAAATGTTAAAAAGGGTAGTACAATGGTTAATTGAGAAAACAAATACTATTATTAAATATAGAAAAACATGGATATGGAAGAAAAAAAGTGTAATGTTTTGATGAATAAGGATATAAAAACATCATCTGGATAATCATAGCAACTAGAAAACCATAAATATATAATGGGTTAAATAGTCATTGATTTCATAGTAGGAAAATGTTAATGGAAAACATTTTTTATTTAAGATCCACATCATAATGATGAAGAAATATATTATTAAATTGAATAATAACATATCAAAATATGCTTACTTAACATGCAGTGTTTCATTTCATAATCAATTTCCACCATAGACTCATCATTTTCTCTCAATGATGATAAATTAAGAGGAATTTATCACGTCTGATGCACTACAATCATCATATAAAAAAACATATTATCCACAAAATGAAAACTATTCATTTCTTTTACCATTAGTGATTAACCAAAACAATAATGGTTTGTACAATATTATTTAATCCCCCCAAAAACAATAATCCTTTATTTGTAGAAGTACAAATTTTAATCTCCATAATTTTGTAGCAATACCAAAATTCAACATAGAACGTTCAACAAATAAATGTACTTAAAATTCAACAAAATAATCCAAACTATGATTGAAACGTAAAAGTTAAAAGGATTCGATAAAATAGAATTCCATGATAAATCATAAAATTTATTTCTAAATACAATTCATTACTCATAAATTCTCATATTTAAAAGTAATTAACCACATCAAATATTCTACATGATAGGTTAATCATTTCCATAAATAACCCAAATTTCAATATTTCCACAATAATAAAAATATATTCTTGAAAAATAACATTCAACCATTACTTTTCAAATTAAAACCAAGATTATTATATTTTACTTAGTCATACAGTGTTCCCAAGTGATTAAAAATCTCACAAAATAACATTTATCACATATTCCAGAAATCATTTTTTTACTAAGAATATCAATGTTATAAAAAAGAAGTTCCCAAAATCAACATAATATTAATAAATAAAATCATTTATATAAAATTAATAATTCATACTTACCAGGTAGTTTATATAGTCTAGTGGAAGGCGACAAATCCCAGTCACACTTCATTTGAGGGTTTGATTCCCGTAGCTTTGTCTGACGTGATTAACTGCCACATGATCTATGAGTTGTACTTTTCTAGAAACTATATAATATTATAAAATTACTAAAAATTATATTAAATCCTCAAAAATAACCATAACATATTCTAACCTCAAATTTTTTTCACACCTCATATTTTTTGTCATAAAATATAATAACATGTAATTTCATCAAAAGTGAATGTCTCTAAAAATACCATTAGTCACTTTAATATTTCAGAACATATAGCCTCAAAATGGGTTTATAATAAAATGAACTTATAATAAAGCATAATATTATAAATCCATGATGAAATCCATAATTCTTAAGAAAACATTATAATCCATAAAAATATATAAACCATATTCTAATACAAAATATAAGGCCATAGAAATAAACATTACATAATCTTGAGTTAATTAAATAACATGACATTGAATCACCTCTTGGATTATTTTAGGTTAAATAATGTAGATAATTAGGTCATAACTCACACATAACAACTTAAATATTATAATTATACCCTTCTACTCAGTGACCTCTTTTTTTTATAAAATCAAATCATTATAAAAAAGAAACATGGTTCATTTCATGTCTAAACAACATGATTTTTTGTTGAGTCCATCCCCGAACCAATTATTCTTTATGTCCTATAAATTAAATTTAAAAACATTGGATGGGAATAAAATTATTACTAAAGTATACATAATGAATGAAAACTAATAGTACTTCAATAACATGTAAACCATGAATACATTATCAAAATGTTATACTTTTCCCAATTTTGTAGAAGAAAAATCATGTCACTAAATGTATGCTAATTGATCATAATTTTTGAAACAATGTGAATATAATAAATCCCATAAAAACCACATAACATATAAATGTATCTTGGGACAAAACTTACTTAAATTGAATAACCTTACAGTCGACTTCCACACATATCACTAAATGAAAGAGCCATACGTCTAACTTCCAAAACCAATTCTTTTGATATTATAACGTAACCACACATCCGTGGTTTATCAAAGAACCACCTGTCGTTGGTTTAATATAATACCACCAATCATTGTTTTATTATGTAATCACCCATCAAATGAAAAAATACAATTATATAACCATAACACATAAAATAATCATAACGGAAAAATAACATTTCCACATTGCAATCACAGGGGATCATTTCAAGATATTGACATAATAAATCATTTATCCAAACCATTTTCAAAACAAAATAAATAAAAAAGAAATTCCGTAGTTAATTATATTTTTAAAATAATTATGTCTTGTAGAGGTTGCAAAATACCAAACAATATATATGGTGGCAGAACTATTATTGTCGACAAATACATTACCAAACTTTTCAATTTTTCAATTAGTAAAATTATTCATAGTAAAAGATTCATTTTGAAAATAGGTGTATCAAATTAAATTTTAATGTGGTTTATTATACACCATATAAAATATGGTACTGTATATTATAAACATGTGACTCAATGAAAGGATGTTGAGATGAAGTATCTTACCACGAGTCTAACACCTCACATAAAATTATAATGTCTCTAAATAATGAAAAATGATAATTTATACATAATTATTAACCATTTAAATATTTTTTAGTCCATTTATATCAATTATAACCATTTTATAATAATTGCATAATTATTGAAGATCATATCATATGTTCTGTCTCTATTCAGTATATGTGTCGAAAATGAAATTGTTTTTATGTAACTTATCTATGTAGACCGAAGTTCAACTTCTTTAGAATATAATTCATTATTTAGATATCATATATATTTGGTATATATTTATTTGTAATATCCATAATATTTGGATATAAGAAATGAAATGCGATGTTCATGGAGACAGAAGGTCGCCTATACTCATGAACGCTACATTCATTTCAATGTGATTTTAAAAATTATTTATAAAATGGTATAAATTTATATGATAAAACTACTATTATATTTCTATCATGTATGTATCATAGGATTAATAAAACCATCTATTATATTTTACATTTATAGAAGTAATGAGTCCCATCGCATTTAGGGGGATGTAGTCCGCACATCTTCAAACAAAATTATCAAATTTACACAACATAAAAGTTAGAATGGTATGTTATAAATAAAAAAAAATTAAGAATACAGATAATATAAAGATAATATATATCATATATTAATAATATTCCCTCATATTAGAAACCATGATAGGTGGTAGTATAAAACCAAACATTGATTGTTTCATGTGGAAGTTGATCACCATACACAGAAACAGAATGTTAAATATTCTTTAGATAGAGGTGTGTGTAAGTGTAGAAAGAAAACATAGAATAAAAACATCTTATTATATTGTGTATACTAGTTATGTTATAAATTAATCTGATAATGGGATGTTATAGAGTTATATAAGGAATATAAATTAAGAGATATTTAGAAAAGATGTTACCTCAAAATTGGGAAACTCTTTTTGATTTGGGCAAAAAGGCTTCTTGGAGTTTCCTTTTTCCCAAGTTACGGTTCTAGGAGGAAGTATGGGATTTCGGGAAATTATTTGAGATTATGTTGGGAGAGATAAAGAGATTTAGAGGTGTGAGTTTCTAGGTAAAGGTAGCGGCCTTCTATAAGAGGGAGAAGAGGCTCTCTAGGAATGTCTCTAATTATTTTTAAATTTATAAATAGGTTATTGAATTATAATACGTCAAAAGTGATATATTTCAAAAAAAAGTATGATTATGTGTTTAATTACTCTCAAACAATAGTTTGTATAAAAATTTAATTCTCAAATGTAGCCTTATCTTTTGGAATTAACCCTTATTTAAATAAATTAACTCTTGTCATGTCTTCTTGTATTTTTACATGATATGTTTAATATAGTTAATATAAAATACCAATAGAACCACAACTGGATCTTCAATTAAATTTTTAAAACTCTCTATGTGAGTATTCCTAATTTTATATTTTTATTACTATTATTTCATATTATAAAATAGTATTAATTATAAAAACTCATTTTGGAAAATTTTAACACTATTTAGTAATTAATTTTTGTTAATGTAAAAAATTATTAATTAAAAAATTAAAATTAAATATATTATAAAATTTCATAATTATCTATAAATGTAGTGTATATAATAAAAAGGTTCAAATTACATTTATTTTATTATATATGATATCATTTATTTGAATAAGTCATCAATATGTTAATAATTTTATCATCATTTTGTCATAAATAAATTTATTTATTTATTGTATGAGAATTATAAATAAAACACCATGATATAGGAAATTATCATATATTTCTAATAACTATTTATAGTAAAATATATATGTTATATAAATTTATATTGATTTTTTTTATTTAAATGATACATGTTTATGTTATATTTATTTTTACATTAAATTAGTTGTTATAACTTGTCATTATCACACCCAAGTGGATACATGGGTCCTAAATTTGACAAAAAAATGCTTATGATCGAACATATCTCATACAATATGATAAATACCCATGTTAGTGTAGTTTTATATAATTATAATATTATTTGTCACCCATGTATACCCAATTTACCCTATTACCTTGGTAAAAAAGTATTTACATAAGTTATTATTCCTATTTTCTATTAATAAAAGGTACTGATTTACACAATTTGGGCCATATGATTATAAGTATAGAATCAATTCTTCCAAAATCAAATAAAAAATTTAGAGAAATTAATTTACAATTAATTCTTGCTGTCATAACGAGAAAATGTGTTTTTAAAAGTAAAAACCATCAAAATATTGACATGTGTTTATATAAAATGTCAATGTGAAATTACATCAAATTACCCAGATTGGTTAAAATAAAAAAAATCTTATTATTATTTATATCATATTATAAAGAAAATCAATCTATATAAATAAATTAGATTAAAAGGCAATTTTGAATTAAAATTCACTATTTATCACTATTCATTAATATATGTATTTTACTAGGAAAATACCGAAAATTTTTCAAAGTAAATTTCGATTTCCAAATTCTAAATAATAATATTATTTATTCAATTTTAACTTATAAATTTTTCTAAATATTTATTTAAAAAGGGTTTTCCATCAAAAGGCCGCATAACTTAATTTTCTTGGAAAACGCTTCTTTTTTCTATAATATTTTATTTGATATTATATCATTTCTAAAAAATATATACGATAAATTTAAAAAATTGCATTAAATATATTACACATACATTGCATTAAAAAATCTATAAATAGTGATATAATTATATAAACACAATTATTTTCTTTTAAATAGTTCTTCATAAAAGTATTTTATATTCAATTGGTTTTTATTTACATTTATTATAAATTTGGTAACCAATTAATCATTATTTATACATTTCTAACACATTTTATTATAATTAATTTTATACTATTCATTACCACCACTCTAATGAAAAGGTTACAATGATAACATTTAATTAATAATATTTGTTTATTCATTTAATCTTGATGTTTCTTATCATGTACGCTATAGAATATTGTGATTCGTTCATAAAACTCAAGATGTAAAAAAGGATCACTATCATTATCTAAAATAAATTTATATTTACTTACTTTTTCAAATCTTAAATTCATACAATTTTATCAAAATTTGAATCCCAGTAATTTTTTATTCAAATTACATTTTAACTTCCATTATCATTATTTTTTGATTATGTTTTGTTAACCCTTTTATGATGTGCGTTAATAGAAAACTATATTTACATATTTCAAACCCATGATTTCAAAGATCATTTATAAATAATTATGATTCAATATATTTAATATGGGGATAATTAAACACTCAAAAATAATAAAATAATTACATTATAATCAACAACATATGTGACGTGGAAAATAAATATTAAATAATCCATAAAATAAATATATTTAAATTTGACCTCTTTAATACCATGTTGAAAATGAAACCCCATGTCAAATGATCCAAAATATAGTATACCTTTCTAAAATTGTCAAAAATTAGAATTTATCAATATAAATAATTAAATAATTAAAATTATGGGTTCATTTTTGTTATAAATAAAATAGTCATCATTTTAGAAGAGAATAAATGGTTTTGGGAAAACATTGTTTTTATAAAAAGAAGTAAAAGTCTCTCATTTCACAGAAAATATAAAATTACTTTTAACCAAAATTATAAAAATTATTTGAAAATTTATACTTCATTTTTTAAAAAAATAACAAAATAATTATCATTGTCTTATTATTCATGATTTTTTAAGAATATTTCATTTTTTTTAGAATAACATTGAATATATCATTTTATATGAAAACATTCATTTTGACTAAATTATTTATAAATTTTAGTTATATTTTAAATTATATTTAAAATAAAATTTGTTAAACTATATACATTTCCGTAAAATAAATTTCATTAGAATAGTTCCCATTTTGAATTTTTTATATAACATCATTGTAAAATTTTAAACATTTACATTATGAAAACATACGTTTTCATTATGTCTATAGGATTAAAATTAAATAAAAAGACTCCACTTATGTAAATGGAAATTAAATAAAAGGTATTTTAAATTTTATAATAGAAAAATTTAATTTATCAAATAAGTTAAAAACATTCTTTCATAAAATTAACAATGAACAAATGAAAATTATATTTTGTGGTAAGAGTAAATATGGGTTTACCTGGGAAAAAATAATAATATAAGGGGTAATTGACCTGAAATCATATCTACAATATATTTTCAGGGAAATATTTAATGAATATAATGCCTATTTCTTAATAATACTTCATGATGGACCCTTTTGTCATGTAAAAACATGACTAATTTTTTATCATTTAATTAAATATGTGTGTGCCATTCTCATTACATATAAAACGTCTACCCACGTCCACTCTTCTTCAAAATATCATAGAGTTTTTTCATTATCCAAAACCAGACCCAATAAAATTAAAAAATCATTCCTATAATCCTACAATACAATTTTTTTGTTAATCCATACTAGGAAGGTTTTCAATGTAATCATGAAATTTTTACATAAAGAAGAGGTATCATTATCTAGAAAGCATTTTTATTTTATTTATAAATTGACTTTATTAATGATTATTCATCCATGATGATATACTATATTAATAAAATTTAATATATTAATATTTTTTATATACTAATGGAATAACTTATAACCACCCCCACATCCATCAAATTGGTTATGAAATCATGATTCCTGTGTATGGAAAACTACAGTCTCTTGGAATGTTGTCATTGGTTTTGACATTAAAACCTACCACAGTTTCTATATGATGATATATATAAATAATATATATTATATTAATAAAAAAAATAATCAATGAGTAATTATATAATATATAACTTTATTAATTCCATTTTATTGATGATACGATAACATATATTCTGTGTATGGCGGACTACCGCCCAACAGAGTAATGGGATTTTTATTAAATTATTCATTAAATTAAATGTAAGAAGGAAAAGTTTTGTTAATATATGTGATATAAATTAAATATTTACTATTATTATTAAATATAATTAAATATTTAATAAAAAAAATTCTTTTATTTCTTATATTTTGATGCACATAAAATGATATCATCTTTCATTTACGAGTGAACTACAACCTTCAAAAAGTGATGTGACTTGATATTGATCACCAATGATATTGATGATATATTTGTATATGTAAATAGAAAATATTTTAACTATTATAATGTTTTAATTTTTAGACGAATTAAAATTACATTCCACATTTCCATAATAATCATTCTAAATTAAAATGTTACTTATGCATTTGTATGACCAATCACCTCTATGATCGTAACACAATTAATGTTTTTTAATCCCTATTTCATTACATGTTATAAAATTTTAATTTACATATAAATTTTATATTTATTTAATTTTTATAATTCTATAGAAGGTGGAACTATATACAATTCACTATAATTAGGACATTAATAAACACTATTAAATGAGAAAACAAGAATATTCACAGCTCAAGAAATGTAAATAATGAGTAATTATTATATATCAGGTGATAATATGTTATAAATGGAGTATATGAGATATTATAAAAATCAATATGGTTCTTATATATGTTAATAACATGATTTATATAACTATAAATGAGTTTAATGTATGTTTACTCAAAGGTAAGAGTGATGTGAGGGTCTACATCTCAATTTCTCTTCATTAATGGATATTGTAATGTTATGCACCCAATTAAACTTATATCGTATATATACTAACCCTTTAACATGTAATACAATTATTAATTAATAAATCATGGAATTTTATGTTATAATTTAAAAAAATCAATGATGTTTGAAATAAATGTTTCCATGATGTAAAAAATTACATAAATCAATTTATTTTAATTTGGTTATATAACATCTTCATCATTTTTGATAATCTACAATTATTTGTGTACTGAAATTTTATTATATTATGGTATATATCGCCTAATTTTTTTATTTATATATAAATCAAATAATCTATTCATGTTTTACCTCTCACTTCAATGATATGATATTTTTAAGGGTTTATTTGACAATCTAATTTGAATTGACACTGTTTTTCTCAACATCAGTGTAAATAAATTCTTTTATAATTTTATAAAAAAATTTAATTTTATCCACGTTTAGTCACACATGTTATTATTAAATAATAGTAAATGTTTTCATCATAGTTATACATAAAATGATTAATGAAATATTTTCATATAAATCCAACTTCATTTATCTGGTTGATCAAAACATTATTTTATTCCAAAAACATGTTTTTAGAAAACATTTATCAAAAATGTTTTAAAAAATGGAAATTTTTATATATTAAAATATTTTTTACCATTTTTACTTGTAATTTTTGATATAAAGAAAATATTTTCTTTTTTAAAAATGTTCCCCATTGACTTTTATCAAAAAAGTGAAAAATTATTTTTATAATATATAAGTCATGAATGGTATTTATAGCCATTATGTCCAGTAAAATGTTTTTAATAATAAATCATAATATAAAAATTTTATATTCTATGAAAATTATTTAGAATTTGTTTTTTATATATTATATCTTCAAATCTATTTTTCTAATGAAATAAATATTTTCTAGAAGAAATTTTTAATTTTAGGGTATTTTAATTATTAAATTATATTAAATATATATTCCTAATAAAAAAATTATATGTTTCATTGATGACATCACTAATCATACTTTTGATGGTTTATGATTCTATTGATTAGGGATTGAGTGGAAATTCTATTTGTTAATTAATTTTTGTGTTCAATGATTTTCCCTTGAAAGATCACTTTCCATTGACAAGTATAAATTACATTTCTCCAAAATATAAATAATATTTTTAATGGATATGCTTAATTAATAATATATATATCACATCAGCATATTGTGTTTTACATAGAACTTTATTTGATTGAATGGAAATATATTCATAATCTGTATTGTACATTCAATTAGAATATTTAATGGGTTGGAAAATAATAAATTGATTAAATTGATTATTCTAAATACAATGAATGTTTTAAACATGATGACGTTGGATTTTCTTAGTTATAGATAGTTAATTTATGGATTTCATGGATCAGATAGTGAATCTATAATCAAGATTAAAATTAATTGGCCAAACCAGATGAGTTTGTACACAATATTTATAATCATTCCAAGGAATTGTATTAATAATAATGGTATTGTGTTCCTAACACATGGCATAAAATAATTAATAATTTCATTAATTTTGAATTGATTTATAATTTTCAATTATATTTTCTAAATAATAATAGCTATGAATTAATTGCATTGTATTTTTATTGATAAAATGGAACGTATGTTAAATTATTTACCTTCCCATATTGATTAAACACTATCCAGATATGATATTCATGTTTTTGATTAATTTTAATGTGTTATTTAGTTAATAAAATTTCCAAATTGATTATTATCTATTGGATTTTCAAATTTTCAATATCCCCTTATAGATTTCTCCTCAATTAATTTATTTCACAAATTTTGTTTATATTATTAACCACTCTATACTCATTATTCATATTGAATAATGGTTTCTAAAGTTTTACTCAACCATTACAAAATATTTTATCTCACCATTTTTCTACATTCCCATGAATCCATGAATTTTATTATATTATATATGTAAGAATATTCTTCTGCAAATAATGATATTCAAAAAAATATTATGTATTAATTTTGGTTTCCAAATTTTAATTTCGAATCATTTTTTTATCTAGAACACTAATAATAAAGAAAATATGTTTTCCCCTCATGGTGGGATCCCTTATATACATGGACAATGTTTTAAAACAAACAGCATCTCATTGTAAACTTGGGTCTATATTACTACATTCCCTTATTTTTAGTAATTAAAATTTATTTAGATTTTCTTTTTCATTTATATATTTTACTGATATATTAAATACATAAATTTATTCCCAAAAACATATGATATATTTATTTTATATCATGCATCTACACCACTATTCAAATATTTATTAACATTTTAAATGGTAAAATTCATTATATTTATTTTTTATTTAAACATTCAGTTATAAATTATCCATATATAGGAAAATAATATAAATTTATTTCTTATAGTATTTAATGATTTCACATTTAGAATTACTTATGTCATCATTTTTAGAAACATGTGTTTGAACTTCCTTTTTCTATCAACAAAAAATTTTTATTGAGTAGGCCACATGAATAGTGGATGCGATGAATGTGGCCTGGCAAAGTCATCTATTTTCATGTATGATGACATATGTGATATTAACATGATTATAAGACTGATCAATGGAATTGAATGATATAATAAATTAAATTGATAATAATCAGGTCCAATTATTAATATCATTATATATTATTTATAATTAATTGGATAAAATAAAGAATTACATAATAAAGAAAAATTTCATTATTGATGGATATTCTGAAGTATCAACCTAAAAATATCATTGTATTATACTAAACAATAGTAGATTCAATCTTGTGGTGATGGACACATATTCCATGATCATATGAACATGCCCATATTAATCTCTAAATGTGTGCATGTATGATCTTTACTCTTCTGTCGTTCTCAAATTATCATCCCAAGAATAAGATCAGGTAAAATTTCTCTTTTAGCTCCTGTGAAATTAGAGTGGAGTGGAAGCGGATAACTCTACATTTCATAGAACCATCATGGAGGGGGTTCACTATTTGGATTTGATATTATTCTCTTTGAATCTTGTTTTTACAACACATATATAATTCCCTCTATATAAAAATTATATAATTATGTTAGGTAAAACTAGTATTAGATAATATTAATTTCAAATTCACACTTTTCATTTCAATAATCCATTCAGTATCCCCTTAAAATATTAATAAAAATATAAATTATTTTTTTGATCTGTGTAGATCTCATGAATTATATTAATTATTATTTATTCAAATAATTTTATATATATAAATACATTAAATATAATATTAAATGTGGAACTATATTCATACATAGTAATAATTGGGAACTAAATAATGACAACATATTTAATAAATAAATATCACAACATTATTCTCTAATAAATAAATAAAATTATTCACTAAATTGGAAATAAATATTAAATAAATATTATAGTAATAAAATATTCTCATGAATAAACTGTGAAAGAATATATAAAATAAATCAACCATGAATAATTGACGAAACATGTATAAGAAAAATATTAATTCATATTTCAAATAATAATTGGAATAAAATATTTCAATGTGATTCTAGGAACACACATTCTGGTATCCCTCGGACACTTTCCCAATGGCATTAGGAAATGATGCATAATGTATAATGTTAGAAAAAATATACTTGTAAATAAACCCCTATAAAATGATTATACTATCGCAATTAAATAATAAATCAAAATGTTGCTCAATATATAACATTATCTATTTTTCATGATATCTATAATCAAGTATGTGTCATGCTAGTGTGAATAGCATTTTTTCTCGATGTCTTTGTCTTTAATATTAAAATAATTGAACATGCCTACAGAACAACATGGGCTTGGATTTATTTAAATAAAATCATTTTTTTCAATAGTTCATACATACCAACATCAGTTATTGAATATAATTGAAAATTCTTTTTTTATTTTTTATTAATTAAATATGAATCATGACGCACCCAACACACCCTACCTCACTTCTATCATCTGTTTTCATGGTTTTTATTAATAAAGAAATATAAAAGATTTGATGAAATCATTAATAGTTATATTAAATTATAAGGATAAATAGGAATGTATGAATATTGGAAAATTCAAAGACACATATAAATATGGATTTTCTACTGTTAGGTATTCTTCACTTTATATCCTACATTGTATATGACCAAGTATATACACAATGAGAATGTGACTCAATGTTTTATGTGTATCCATCATTAATAAAATGTGTCATTTGTATCCCTAAAATAATTTAATCTTTATATATATAATATAATTAAGAATAATTTCACAGATAATTATGTTCCAATCCATGAAAGGAGCTCTTATAACCTTTTACTAGAACAAATACTTTTAGTAAATTATCACATTCTATATTATGAATATGAAAATCCATTATGTGATAAGGTGCAGATAAGTATTCCACCAAAATAAAAAAACATATCATAACATAAATAGTGTTATGTTTTTGGGAACCAACTCCAAAAGATCCCCACCTGCAATAGATCCATCATATAATTACCATCAATACACTATCTCTCAAATAATATCCACTCTTCCCTAAAGATATTAATTTAGACATGTTGTCAAATAGGATTCCTTCTGTTGAAAATGTTCTTACACCAACATCACCGATATGTGAAGAATATCTCAAGAGGTTAATATTTAAGAGTATTTTCATGATTAATTGCTCTAATATTGGATCCATTAAAAGATCCACCACTATAATATTTAAAATAACAATGTGACATGGTCATTTTTTTTAGTAACCACGACATGATCAAATAAAAAGCATCATATCTAAATGGATTCGTTGTATACATCTTAATATTATATATACATGAACATCATTTTTGAATAATCAAAAACTAGACTCTTTATAGTCGTCCACATCAAGGATCCTATGCTAACATGGAAAACAAATCCTTAACATCGCTTCATAGTGTTCTGTTCTGTTTAAAAACTAGCATCAATATAAACCATGATGTATAGAGCCTCATATCCTCTATTCACCTAGAATATAACACTAATACCACAATGATACTTTTCGATAGACTTTTCAGTAGGAAAATTATTTTCTCATCCATCATCTTTATATCATCCTACTATTCTCTATCTATAGTAAGAAAAAAGACTTGTAAGTTGCGTAACATATATTATAAATCTGATCCTAGAAGATTATATGATCATACTAAATCTATCATACTACATATTTTTTGTGGATTCAATTACCTTGAATGATGTATTCCATATGACAATGGAACCAATCCTCACTTATATTGTTCCATATTAAATTTCATTACAATCATTCTGATGCATATACTTGGACATAGTCCATCTAACCTCTTGTATAAATAATTAGTGATGATGTTCCCAATAATAAAGGATACTTCACATTAGTCCTTCATGGAGAAAATCATATTAAACCTATTAATAATAGAAACTAAGACTAGTATTTCATTTCCAAAAACTAATATGTCACTAATATATACTACTTGGTTAATGAATACAATCATATTAATCCCTTTTCAATCAGATGTCTCAACTTCAATCATAATAACAGAAAATTATTTAATAGATTCATAACATAAAATTTATCATGACCAATATGTTTTTTTAAATTGATAAATGTATCAATGTACCTTGTATATCCTATTCTAATCCCCCTAATAATAGCCCAGAACCTTTACTCCCGGATCATATTATGAAATCCATGACTATACATTCTGGAATTGATGTCGATTAATGTTATCCAAATTTTTTTGTCCAACCCTCTCTACATTAAATGATGAATATGTATTACCTAAATACTGGAGAAGATTTTATGTGTATAATTTATGATAATTGAGAAAAATTACGACATAAAAAATCATTACAGTAATACTCATAAGTATAGAAAATAGTGTTTCTCAAATTTAACAGAGCTTTTATTAGTTCACAATAGGTCATCCACATATTCTTTGTGATATAATTTATAGACTTCAATAGTTCAAAACCATTATTTAAATAATGGGTAAAATAAACATATGAAGGTTGATATTAAATTTTTTTTAATGGTATATGTAATAACTAAAAATTAAATGTCACCTATTATAATAAAAGTGAATATGGTAATAACAAATTAATAAAATTTTCTGAACAAATCATAAAATAACTCATAAACATAAATAATTGGGCCATAAAATATGAAAACATGGAAATGGAAAGTGCATTCAAAACCAATAGTAATGAGCCATTTTATATCAATATCAATACATAAAAACATCAAAAACATAGAGCACGAATAAAGAAACATATGAATGTATTACAATACATCATTATAAATTTCATACTTTTAAATGGAATAAACATGAAGTTGGCTTCTATTCATGTCACTCTGATAAATTGTGTATCCAAATGACCAAATTCCATACGCATGCATTAGAGGGCTATCTCAGACCCACCAATCATTGATCAATCAAGAAATCATGTGGATTTTCTTCAATTTGTATACACACATCAATTGTCTATGTACTATTTCAAAATCATCAATCATAATTATCCCAAGAAACAAAAGTGGGTTTTATTGCATTCTCATAAAAAGATGACCATCAAATGGAAATAAATTGGGTTAAATAAGAATATATTTGAAATAACTATTAAAAAAGAAAAAAATGGGTTACATGAAAGTCTCATTGAAAACATGATTAGCCCATGGGAATGAAATGGATTGTGTAATAATTTAATTGAAACAATCCTATTATATTAAAATGAATGAATTGTGATTTATTCAATAAAAAATATCTACAATATAGGATTGGTAATGAAAATATTTTTTTTATGTTGATGATTGGATGTACCATGTCAGGACCGCCTCCCCACATAGTGTACCCCTCTTAGTTTGGAAAAGTGAGAAGGTAGATAAGGACCCCTGAGTGCCGCCTCCAGCAGGCCCCGAGTTGGTGAATAGCACCAAGGGTATAGTAAACACACAAATTGGAGGCATTAACCTCTATGAGAACACATGCGTAAGAGAGAGATAAGATAGACACCATCCAACTCCAACTCAGACAAAAATACATATGAAATCCAAATTACCCATATGTAATGTCATGATAAAATACTACATTTGAATGGGGAAAAATACAATTGCCCAAAAGAAAATAAAACAGTAGAAACCACGAGCTCAAACAACTCCTGCAGCCGCAAGCTAGTAGTAACTAGCCTGATGTCCAACCTGTTCCAAGTGACCTGAAAAAAAGTTTATATATATATGGTGAGTATAATAGTATACTCAGTTGGATCCTCCCCGAAGCCTCTCATGAAAATGTAATGAAATCATGCTAAAGCATAGTGAACAACAAGTGAAAATAATTCAACACATAAACACATATACTATGTTCCCAGCATCACTATGGATACTCTCACCATGTAATGCATTCAAGAGTATATAATGTAATAAATAATATTAAGGGTACCCTGCTACTACTTCCCCACTGGTTTTCCACATTTCCCCAATACCGCATCTTCTATAAATCTCTCTCCAAAAAGTCTTTCCCACAGACACCTAGGTGAAGCACCACAAAATGCACCTTGGGAAAAAAACCACCACATCCACGTAAGAAAGAAACAAGGTTGTTTCTGGGATCCACCACATCCCGCATAACATGTATCATACGTTGGTTATTCTACCTCAATACATTACAACCCATACACCGTGTAAGGATCCTCAAGACATCAGAGCCTATACATGTTACACCTATACTAGTCCATAGGATACTATATCAAGAATATCTGTGTGTGAATAACCACAAGACATTTAAAGTTATTTAATGCATTATTTGCTTCCCTTTTTATTAGTTTCACTTTACTTAACTTAATTATTTAAAAATTAATTAACCAATAAAAATTCAACATTAAATTTCATTATCATCAGACCCAAATAACACAATTTTGTCAAATCACAACCTCATCATTGCGCCCCATCATTATCCAAAACCCATTGGATACCATCATTTATTCAATTATTTATTTAATTAATTACATTACCATATTCCCAAGAATTCTTGAAAAACATTCTATGCTACTATACACAAGGGGGATCAACACTATGAGTAGATTAAATACCCATCGAGTCATTGCCGCCTATATCAAGAGTGTAGTCCCATTCTCTAATGAGAAGATAAACATGGAAATCACATGGCATACCACATGCATCTTCTCCCCTTTCGGAATAAGGGTAAGTAAGATCAACTTCCTTAAGTTGTGGGGAGAAGTAAAGCACATAAACAACCAATGAGAATTATCAAGAATCCAAACATTCACCTCTAACCCGTTCCATCATCCATTTTGTCCTCCATGATAACCACATTCATAAACCGATGCATCTCACATCTCTAGGTGTCAACTTCTACCAAAATAAATAGGCCTCCTTTTCCCCACATATCACAACATCCATCTAGGATAACACCAAAACACAAGCAGTGGGAAAAAACATCATATCAAATGGGATCTTGGCCCCTAAAAACCCAAGAGGGTAACTCAGAACATTGCAAGGAATTGTATTTTATCAAACAACGGGTTCATTAATCCATCTTGTATTAACTGATTTATTAATCATAGGTTATAACATTGGGATACCTAAACAGTAAGCTATCAAAAATAATTAAACATGCTTACTATGCCATTTTTATTAACATCATATTATAATAATAAGAACTAGATTCATTTTCATGCCTCCTTATCCTTAGCCAAACCCTTGTCAATTAGTTCTGATTTAGGTTCTTTTCCAATTTCCATCATGAATGAACAGTTGTATGAAGAAAGTATAGATATCATAATATCTTTCAAAACAAGAGGAAATAACATACAATCAATATCAATTTATTTATTCGGTTGAAATATTAATTATGTCAATTAAGTTATGATACAGTGGGATAAAACATGCTAGCTATATAGTTGAACATAAAATAAAATATATGCAACAAATCCCCAACCTCAAATAGTTCTTTCATTCTTTATACAGTAAGGATCAACACAGTGAATCATGATCACCTACTCCCATGACAACTGTATCAACCCGAGGATGTTGGGTACTACCGCACAAACGCAAAACCTAGAAAACTCCATTAGAATTATAGAGATCATATACCATAACAGGGAAAGGAGAAACAGATGGGGAAGAACCCTAAAGAATGGAGATAGATCATAACTTATACAGAAGATTGATCAATACTGCTTTGATGGATAAAAAAATAGGAGAACCAATTATAGGAGGAAAGTTTGATTTGATAACCCCTACCGAATAGACTTCACCGTTTTGGAATTACTGGTCACGAACTCAATATTTGGTAAAAAAAATTAAAGGTTACCGATAGACTTCAACGTTTTGGAAACACTATTCAAAAAATCAAAATTTGGAATAAGAAATACAGAATACCAATAGAGGTTACTGATAGACCTCACCGTTCTAGAAGAACATTTCCTGAATACAAAATTTGGCTATGGAAATAGAGGCTATCGATAAACATCCCTGTTCTACAAACATTGTTCATGAACTCAAAATTGGAAAAGGAAAATAGAGGCTACATATCGAGGATACTGATAGCATAGTTCACTGATGGAACTATTCCTAGAAGGTTACTGATGACACTGTTCACCAAGGGTCACTGATGACACTGTTCACAGAAGGTTACCGATGACACTGTTCACCTATTGTCACTGATGCGCTGTTCCCATACGGTTACCATTGCACTATTTACAATTTTCTATCATTGGAACTATTCATTGAACTGTAAAATTGGAAAAGTGTTGGGGATAAGTCACCTTGACCTCTTTAATCACCTCATACAACTGATTTCTCCAATGGAATGGACCAGAGTGTTCTGGGTCATTACATCAGAAACCTCGCAAAACATTCTCGTCATCAAGAATTCAAAACCCACCAAAAGGGAAAATGAAATGAGGTTCGAACAACCACCCATTGAGATACCTCTCAAAACAGTGGAAGCCACAAGAAGAATCAACATAAATCCATACTTTAATCACAAAATCTCTATAACCACAATGGGGACATTGTTACATGAAAATAGTTAAACATCCAACAACACGGGGTACTAAGCACGTATCTGTGACTCACATTCCCATGTACTCTCCTCCATGCCACTCTATCACCACATGACACAAACTAAGGGGATTGAATTCTCGCACAACACCTTTTCCTTACGGTCTTGGATCTCCACAGGTCGCTCCTTGAAGGTCGTATAATCATCAACATCGATCTCTCCCCAATCGATGATGTGAGAGTAATCATGAAGATAACGATGAAGCTCTAATGTATGGAAAACATCATGTATCCGACACATCTGTGTGGGAAGTTCTACTCGATACGCCACAACCCCAACATGAGCTAACACCTCGAATGGCCCAACAAACTAGGGATAAAGCTTATCCCATGACCAAAACTTTGCACCCCACAATGGGGAGTCACCTTCAGAAGAAATTTGTCCCCAACATCAAACTCTTTAGGCCTCCTCCTTTGATCGAAATATGATTTTGGATGACCTTTCACTTTCTACATCCTCTCATGAATCACCAAAACTATCTCTATTGTATTCTTCACTAGTTATGATCCGAGAATTTCTAACACTCTGACACCCGTCCAGCACAATAGAGAATGGAAATGTTGGTCATAAAAGTCTTCAAATGGCGTCATACCAACATTGGAGTGAAAAATATTATTTTAGTAAAACTCCACCAAGGGTAAGTTCCTCATCCATGAACCTCCCAAATAAATAACATAAGTGTGTAACATGTCTTCAGGAGTTTGGATGATTCTCTTGGTCTGACCATCCATTTGAGGATGAAAAGTAGTGTTAAGGCATAGATGAGAATTGAAAACAGGCTGGAGACCTCTCCACACCCTTGATGTGATGTGAGGATCTTGATCAGAAATGAACATCCTTGGGAATCCATGAAGTCTCACCACCTTATTCTAGATACTACCTCGACAAAACTTCTTCTGAGATCGACTCTTTGTTAGCTATAATGTTGGAAGATTTTGTTAAACGATCCACTACCACAAAAATTGATTCATTTCCTCCCTGATCTCTAGGTAAATAAGTAACAATGTCAATTGAGATGTCCTCCCACTTCCACTAAGGAATATCTAATGGTTGGAGAAAACCACTAGGAACACGGTGTTAAATAATTACCTTCTGGTAGACCAAAAATCAAGACACAAACTCTGCAACTGGACGCTTCAACCCAGACCACCAAAACTGGAACCTCAAGGAACGGTACGTCTTTGTAATTCCAGGATGCCCCTCTAATTGGGATGTATGGTACCCTCTGAGAACTTTATCATGCATTGTCAAAGGAACTAATATCCTTCCATGATAGAATAATATGTTCATTTCATTCTCATACCCCCAAAAAAAAAACAATCACCTGATCCCTTGGCATATTCCTGAGAGCTGCTTCCCCCAGAGAAATGAGATGCCTAGGGATAGGACCTACCCCTGGCCGAATAGAAACTCTTCTACACTGAAAAAGGAGAACCCCATACCAAAAATATACTTTTTGAGGGATTATGAGAACTCCCTTATTGGGTTGATCCAGTTATTTCACATGTCCTCTCAACGACCTATGCCCTTGCTAACACCTTAAGATATGTCATTAGCATAAATGGGGAGACCTGGCACTAGATCTCTGGATACAAAGCCTCCTCAAAAGGCCTCAACTTGGCCTCCTCATCTGGAAACAGGTCCAAAGCATATCGTAAAAGGATACAGAAATGGAATCCTAACTCTCGCACACTAGAACTCCCCTATCGAATGCTAAGAAGGTCCTGGTGACTGGACGCCTTCACAGTCGAAGAAGGAATAACAACCCTAAACTTGTATCGGAACTCCTCCCATGAGATTGTTGACTCCTCATGATCCCTGAGGAACAAGAACCACCCTGACTCGCTGCTCCATGCGATCTGCTAGCACAACCTCCTGGTCATCTTCAATGTGATCTAGATGAGGATGTTGACCTGGAGCCATACCTGAAAAATAAAAAATAGATCGATCTCCTAAACCTGGAATATGGAAGACTCAATATTAATTAATTAATTGGTTTATATCATTGATTTTAGGTTAACCTATCCCAAGGTCTACCAATATAATCATAGGAACAAAGAAGAATGATGCCTGATCCTTTTTTAAGTCAATACCCTTCATCTAGTATCACCTTGTTTAGTAGTCTTTTTAAACATAAAGGTCCATAAATCAGATCATAGGGGGGGCCTTAATGCCTATGTCTCAACTGGTCTCCAGTGTTTGAATCACTTTCTAAACATGAATGACACTGTTTTCCTACCAACCATTGCAACCTCACCTATTCCTAACTCCAAACTCCGTCCTATCTATAAATCTAACTCTGATACCACTCTGTCACGACCCCTCCCCACAAAGTGTACCCCTCCTGAGTCGGTAATGTTAGAAGGGGGATAATTTCCCCCGAGTCCCACCCCTAGTAGGCCCCAGGTTTGTGACTAGCACCGAGGGTACAATAAAACCACAAATGGGAAACATTACCCTCTAAGAGAACACCTGCAGAAGAGAGAGATATGATAGAACCAACCAAGTCCAACTCAGATAGAAATAAAAATAAATTCCAAATGACCCATATTTAATGTCATGCAAAACTACAACAAATGAATGGGGAAAACTACATGCACCTAAAAGAAAGTAAAAAAGAAGCTACCCCAAGCCCGAATTTCTCCTACAACTGCAATCTAGTAGTAACCAGCCTGATCTCCAACCTGTTCCAAGTGACATGAAAAACAGTTTATATATATATAGGGTGATTATAACAATATACTCAATATTATCCTCCCTGAATCCTCTCATACAGAAGTAAAGGATGCATTCTAAATCATAGTGAACAACAATTGTGTTGAACCCTCTAGAATTAAGTTGCTTTATTGTGTTTTGATAATCCCAACCATTATTTCTTTATATCTTGATTATTCTTAATACATTCCAAATATACTTTAATATATGTTGTTACTTTCATTATGCTTAAATTAAGTCTTTTGAATTAACAGATATATGTTTATTATGACATAACTCATTCTGCCATGTGAACGCTCAAACAGTTTTCAGCTACCGTTACAAACTAGCTACCGATACAGAGTAGAGCAACCGTTAGACACTAGCTACCGATACAGAACAGTAGCCACCGTTATGGATTAGAGCTACCGATATCGAATAGAGCTACCGATATAGAGTTCACCGATACATCAAGTTCACCGGTACTCAAAGATCACCGCTACATCAATGTCTACCGATATGGTACATCAAGTCTACCGATAGAGTTACAGTTACAAGCTCACCGGTACTCAAGGCTACCGCTACATCGAAGTCGACAGCTACCGATACAGAGCTACTGATATGCTGAAGTCTACTGATATGATGAAGTCCACCGTTATGCTACCGATAAAGAGCTACAGCTACCGATACAAGGCAGAGCCATCGCTACTGTTACAAGTCCACTGCTACTGAAAAATCAAGTCTACCAACAGACAAGTCTACCATTAAAAATGTCTACCGATACTCAGGCCTACAGACACCTACTGTAACACAAGTCTACTGATATCAAGAGCTACCGTTCCAGAGACAGAACCTGACACTGCTTTAATTTCTTTATTTTTGTTTAATCTAACCAACAGTCATATTAGGTATATTTTAATACACTGACATTTATTTAATGTGTGCTATTGGATGTCAGGGAACCGTACATCGTACATGCAAAGAGAAAATCATCTTTTGCTGGAGCATGTTCTTTAAATAAAGGAAGGATGTGCTACTACAAGATAGAGGCATATAGAATAATACACGAGAGATACAGATCACAAGGTGTACTGGAAGAACAACTGAACGTGAATGCAAAGAGACAACAGAACTTACACAAAGAACTCACTACTGCATACCAGTGAAGAGATGAGAACAAGAACATAACACAAGAGCTTCATCGACTGTCTCTACACCTCGAAGTTGGAAGTCAAGGAAACAGACGACACACTTTTTTCCAGACAAAAACCAGAAGAGAACTCAGAGAGAATTCCGATCAATCAAAGGAGTCCATAACTGCATGACAATCACTAGAGCAATTTCTAAACTATAAATATTTTCTCTATGATTTATCTTTTTACTTATTAAGCAGTGTGTGTTATCAGCTGAATTTAACACACACACGGTCTCCTGGGATTTAACTAGAGGATTTGTAAATCCTCACTCAACACTCTTACATCTTTTATTTCCCGCTGGGATAGTGGTAGAGGTCGTGTGACCTGGACAGCTGGTTTTTTGTTGTTTCTGTTCCCACGGATAACAATGGTGGAGGTCTTGGACCTGGAAAGTTGTATACTGTTGTAATCCTCGATCCATGGTGTGGATCACTTTTATATAATGTTTTGAGAGGACTAAGTCTCGTCTTGATACTGAACCTCTTGGTTATATCTCTTATGCTATATCTTTCAAAGTTATTCTTTTATTCCGCTGCTAATTACATTAAAACCAAAACTGTTTTAAAGTCACTTTGATAATTAAATTCGCAAGTGTTTATATTAGTGGTAAATCAGTATGTTGATATCAAAAGTTAATCAACCTTTTTGTTTTGATTAACTGGGAAATAATCAATCCCTTGAGAACCCAACCGAACCCTTACTTTGATATAAATTCACTACAGTTTAATTTAGTATTTTATTAGGTGGCTTTTAAGAAAAAGTTTTAAAACAGAAATTTTAATTGGAACTCAATTCACCCCCCCTCTTGAGTGTCCATTACAACCAACATTTGGTATCAGAGGTTGGTTAAAATATTTTCTGAGGGTACTCTGTTTTTCAACTTTGATTTTAGTTGTATTTTAATGTTCTTAAAATTTCTGTTATTTCTAAATTTTTATCTCCTTAAAATCTTTTCATTAATTTAGTTATCATGGACAATAGAGTTGAAGGTGTTGCTACCAAGAGACCACCCTTTTTCAATGGAACCAACAATTCTCAGTGGAAAATCAAGATGAAAATTCCTATAGAGAGCATGGGTTTTGATATTTGGACTACTATAGAATCTGAATAAAAAATACCAACTACTGTTAGATCTACTTGTAATGAAGCTGCTAAGACAGCCTACAATAATAATTGTAAAGATATGAATGCTTTATACTGTTCTCTAGGAGATGAGGAATTTAATAGAATATCTTCTTATAAAACTGCATATGAAATTTGGGATACCTTAGCTATTTCTCATGATGGAATAACTAATGTTAAAAAGATGAGATTGAATACCTATAATATTACGTATGATAACTTTAAGATGAAGCCTGATGAACCCATTACTGATATATATCTCAGGTTCAATGAAATTGTCGACACAATGACTTTTCTGGGAAAGGATGTTCCAGCAAAGGAACAAATCATGATAATTTTGAGATGTCTACCGGAAAGATGGAGTGGAACTTCTGTCTCAATTAGAGAATCGTGTGACATTGGAGAACTGCCAGTCAAAGAACTAATTGGAAAACTGATGATGTATGAAGAGGAACACAAGGTTAACAATGAAAAAGATGATGAACATAGAAGGAAGTCTATTGCCTTCAAAACTACAACCTCAAATAATAAGAATAAGTAAAAGCTTCAAGATATCAATTAAAGTTCAATCTATGAAGACAGTGAGAGTGATTCTGATAGTGATGCTAAGATGGATCACATTGCTAGAAAGTTTAAGAAATTTTATAGGATGAAGAGGTTTTTCAGAAAGTCAAACTGCAATGGTAAGTATGACAACAAAGGAAATTGGAAAAAGGATTGGAAGAAGCCTGATAAATCACATGAAGTTGTCTGTTATGAGTGCAAAAGGAAAGGAGACATAAAAGTAGACTGTCCAAAGCTGAAATACAAGAATAAGTATGAATACAAGGATAAAAAGTATAAGAAATCCATGAAGGCTACTTGGAGTTCTTCTGAGGACAGTTCTAGTGAATCTGAAGTTTTTGAAACTGAACACAGAAACAAGGCAAACATGTGTTTTATGACAAACACTTCTGAGGTAACTTCAAAAACTCCTGCTTCTAATTCATATTATTCTGGAGATGATTCTGAATGTGATAACATGTCAAAATCTGAACTGTTAGAATATTTTGATATGTTAGAAGAAACCTGTAATGAGCTGAAAGACAAATACAAAGGTTTAAAGAAACAGTATGATTTAACTATTAAACATAAATCTAATCTTGATATTGAAATGGAAAAGAATTATTAGTTGCTTAAAGATAATACTGAACTAAAATTGTCTAATGAGAAACTCAAGAAAGACTTAGAGAAATTTACCAATGGTAAAGATACTCCTACTCAAATGCAAGGTAAGAAAATTGCACCTAGATACACAACTGGTATGGGATACCAACCTGGACAAAGGAACATTACCAAAACTAGATTCATTCCTAAATATGGATAGAATGTAGCTAGCTCTGGAGCTTCATATGCTTCAACTAGTTATATTCATATTTAAGCATCTAATAAGGTTTATCTTTCAAAATCTGTTGATTCTGGAAATTTTATGAGACCCAGCAGCCAAATATGGGTACCTAAAGTGCTATTGGCTAACCTGTCTGGACCCAAGAAAATCTGGGTACCAAAATCGTTTCCTGTTTTAATCTGTTTTGTATGAAACATGCTTAATGAGCTCCTATAAAAAGACCTGGTACTTGGACATCAGATGTTCAATACATATTTCAGGAGACTTCTCAGGCTTTAAAATCTTAGTCAGAGTTGATGGAGGGTTTGTCACTTTTGGTGATAACTCAAAAGGGAAAATCATCGGCTTAGGCCAGATTGGTAATACTGACTCAGTATTAATTTCTAAAGTTTTATTTGTTGATGGACTTAAATTCAATTTGTTAAGTATTTATCAGTTATGTGATGATGGTTTTTATGTTAAATTTGAAAATGATTCTTGAAATGTTTTCAATTCTAAAAATGTTTTAGTGTTTGCTTCTTTGAGAAATGAAAATGTTTATGCTGTGGATTTAAATTCTTTAGCTAAGCAAAATATTACTTGTTTAAATTCTTTTCATAAAGAGTCTTGGCTTTGGAAAAGAAGATTAGGACACTGAAATGTGCATTCACTTAGAAAACTTTCTAGGAAGAACTTAGTTAGAGACTGACCCAAACATGAATTTCCAGCAGACAAAGTTTGTAATCCCTGTCTAAAGGGAAAGCAACATAAAGTTTCTTTTAAATCAAATAAAGAAGTATCAACTTATCAACCTCTCGAGTTGGTTCACATGGATTTATTTGGACATTCTAGAGTTTCTAGTTTAAATGGGAAGCATTATGTCTATGTTCTTGTAGATGACTTTTCTAGATATACTTGGGTATATTTTCTATCTCACAAAAGTGAATCTTGTTCTTGCTTTGTAAAATACTCCAAGTATGTAGAAAACCTTAGTAGACTTAAGATTAAAACTCTGAGAAGTGATCATGGCTGTGAGTTTGAAAATCGTGAGTTTGAATCTTATCGCTCACACAATGGCTATAATCACAATTTCTCTGCCCCTAGGACACCTCAACAGAATGGTGCAATAGAAAAGAAGAATAGAACCCTGCAAGAAATTTCTAGAACTATGCTTAATGAGTATGACCTACCTGTTTATTTTTGGGATGAAGCTGTAAATACAGCATGTTATGTTATTAATAGAGTCTTGATTAGACCCGTTCTTAAGAGGACCCCTTATGAGTTATAGAACCATAGGACACCTAAGGTTAACTACTTCAATGTTTTTGGCTGTAAAGTCTTTATTCTTAATACTAAAGATAATATTGACAAGTTGGCATCCATGAGTGATGATGGAATTTTCTTGAGTTAATCTACTTCTAGTAAAGCCTATAGAGTGTTTAATAAGATAACCGAATGTGTGGAAGAATCTGTTCACATAAATTTGATGAAACTGATCCACATGAACCTAAGACCTCTCTTGAAAATATTGAAGATGATCTCTCTGTTTTGAACACTAATGATAAAGACAGTGGACCTGTAGTTAAAACATCCAGTTCTAGAAATTTTCCAGAACCTGCTTCTGTTGAACCTCAACCTATAGATGAACCTAAAATCTCGAGTCCAACCATTTCAAGACCAACTTGGATTCTAAAGAATAACTTGTTATATGTTGTTGTAGGAAATCTTGATAGAGGGACACATACTAGAGCTTCTCTTAGAAATCAGGTTGAACATCAAGCCTTCTTGTCACAGCTAGAACCTAAAAATATCAATGATGCTATCAATGATGAATTCTGGGTAATGGTTATGCAAGAGGAACTAAATCAATTTGAAAGAAACAATTTCTGGAAATTAGTAGAAAGACTTAAGGACACTATCACCATAGGCACAAAATGGGTGTTCAGAAACAAAGTTGATGAATATGGAAACATCATTAGAAACAAAGCTAGGCTTGTTGCACAAGGTTACAATCAAGAAGAAGGAATTGACTATGAGGAAAACTTTGCACCTGTATCTAGATTAGAGGCTATTAGGATCTTGCTTGCCTATGCATCACATCTGAATTTCAAATTATATCAAATGGATGTGAAAAGTGCTTTTTTAAATGGTTTTATTCTTGAAGATTTTTTGTAGAACAACCACCTAGTTTTTCAAATCCTCATTTTCAAAATCATGTTTTTAAACATTCTAAAGCTTTATATAGTTTAAAACAAGCTCTAATAGCTAGGTATGAAAGACTTTCAAACTTTTGTATTTCAAAAGGATTTACAAAAGGAATAGCTGATCCCACACTTTTTATAAAAATAATTTCAGAAGATATATTAATAGTACAAATCTATGTTGATGATATTATTTTTGGATCTTCTAAAAATTCTTTATGTATTGATTTTTCAATGGTTATGCAAAATGAATCTGAAATGTGCTTAATGGGAGAGCTTAAGTATTTTCTTGGTTTTAAAATTTTTCAAACTAAAGATGGAATTATTTTAAATCAAGGTAAATATACTAAGGATTTGTTAAAACATTTTGGTTTGGATAATATTAAAGAAAGTGATATACCTATGATTACCACCTATAAATTGGATGTTGATGAATCTGGGAAACCAGTTGATCAAACTAATTATACTGGAATGATTGGGAGTTTAATTTATCTTACTGCTAGTCGAACAGATATTATGTTTAGTGTATGTATGTGTGCTATATTTCAAGCTAATCCTAAAGAATCACACTTTCTTGATGTTAAAAGGATTTTTAAATATCTTAAGTATACTGTAAATGTAGGCTTGTTTTATCCAAAAGGAAAATCATTTGACTTAACAAGTTATTCAGATGTTTATTTTGCTAACTGTAAGTTAGATATGAAGAGCACATCGGGAACATGTCACTTACTTGGAAAATACCTAGTATTATTGTGTAGTAAGAAAAAGAACTCAGTTTCATTGTCTACTGCTGAAGCAGAATACATTGCTGCTGGTAGCTACTATGCACAGATTCTGTGGATGAAACACACACTACTTGATTGTGGATTTGCCTTTAAACATGTTTCAATCAACTGTGACAACACTAGTGCGATTAATATCTCTAGGAATCATGCGTCTCACTCTAGAACTAAACATATTGATGTTAGACACCATTTTATAAGAGATCATTATCAAAGAGGTGATATAACACTTGAGTTCATAGGCACTGAACTTCAATTATCTGATATTTTCACTAAGCCTTTATGTTCAGAAAGATTAAGTTTCATCAAACATTAATTAGGAATGATAACTTACCCTTGAAACCGTTATGGAGACCTCACCGTTAGGGAGACCTCACCGTTAGGGAGACCTCACCATTATAGAGTCCTCACTGTTAGGGAGACCTCACCATTATAGAGACCTCACCATTAGGGAGACCTCACCGTTATAGAGACCTTGCCATTATAGAGACCTCACCGTTAGGGAGAACTCACCATTAGGGAGACCTCACCATTAGGGAGACCTTACTGTAAGAAGACTTTACCAGTACATTTGAGCGTTGTATTATTCTGTAAAGTCGATTCATCGAACCATATTATTTTATTTATGATTTATGTTATTTATGAATCCTAAATGATATTAAAACTCAAACTAGACTCACTCAATCTCACCGCGAACCTGTCTACTCAAACTCTCATAAACCTAAACCTCTCCACCTTCATTACCCTAGCCTCAAATCCATAATGGCCTGCATCAAGAGACCTCAGATGACTGATGGAAGTAAAGCGCCGGCAGTGAATAGACAAAAAGTAGCTAGTATTGATGCCAGTGGAAGTGGCAGTGGAAGTGTAGCTCAGAGAAGACTAGTAAACCCACACCTATCGAAGCGTGAGATAGTTGTTGAAAAAGAGGAGTGTGCAGAATGGCTTATGGAAAGCAAGTCATTCTTTCTTAGAGTCTTAGAAGAACAAGGTTGGCTAGAATGTTTTGCGAATAACAACGGACCTTACTATCCAGGACTGGTGAAACAGTTCTACGAATTCGTTCATTTTGAAAAATCTGAAGAAGAAATCAGAATGGTTTCATAGGTGAATGGTCAGGAAGTTTCATTTACTTCAGAGGAATGGGCTGAGAACCTAAGAGTTCTTCATGAGGGCGATTTTACTTATTATTCCAAGTCTGTACCTTCGACCAGTGACATGTTTCAATATGAATATGCTTTGCTGGAACTCACAGGGAATTGGACCCCTAGAATGGTAATTGCTGCAGAGATGGCAGGAGAAGATGAGCTATTATTTAAATTTATTCAGCATGTTGTTAGTCTGAGAAGAGGAGACTTTCACACATTGAGATTCCAAGACATATATCTCTTATATTTGCTGAAGAACAGTGTGAGAATCAATCTATGTAGATTGATTATGGTTCAAGTGGAAGAGATGACTAGACCGAAGTCAAAATCAAATTCCTTGTTTTTCTCAAAGTTAATTTCTGTGATGCTGAAAGTGAAGGAGATAGCTGGACCTCAGGATGAGCTAGTAGTGGTTAAGTATAACTTTTGTATTACAAGAACTATATGTAAATACATGAAATTCAGCTGGAATTTTTGGTAGAAATCATGGTTAAATGATGATGGAAAAATTTATGAGAAGTTCTCTCCTTTGGATCATCTGTCTAGACCAAAGGATGTGAGAGATCATGGTCTTGGACCAGATGAGCTAGAACTAGTCTACAGTGATGATGAAGATGAGGAGGAAGAGACTTCAATTGAGGAAGGAGGAGATTCAGACCTACCCCCTAGTCCTGAACATCAAGTTATTTATTATGGATCCGCTAGCCCTCTAAAAGAACTACCAAAGAGAGAAACTATCTTGAAGGACAATGATACAGAGACTACAGAATAAGGAGAAGAATCAGGCCAATATGTTGTCAAGGACACCTCTGATGAGGATGAGACAACCGAATCTAATCACAAAGAAAAGGAGACTGATGATGAAGCAGATGATGAGGAAAATGTTGAAAAGGTGATCAGTTTGAGTCCTCTAATAGTCAGTACAGTCAGGATAGTGCCTGATCAGGAAGACATAGTAGCAGCACCTGTTGATGAGAGAGTCATTAATGACTCAGAACAAATGGCTACTGAATCTACTGTAATTATAGAGGAAATTTCAGAATTACCTCAGGAATAAGATTTGGAAGAGATACCTAAGGAGAATGTTCCAAGTGAAGGAGAGAATCGTGGCTCAGTATTAGTATCATATGACATTGAAGGTTGGACATCAGATCCCAGATATATGATTCTTGGACATTATTATGGAGATTATGATGAGGAAGACCAAGCCCAAAAGGAATCAGTTACCTTACCCACTGTGGCTGACAATGTGGCAACCAAGGAGGACCTTAAGTCTTTAAAAGCCGAATTGATAGAATCAATAAGAGAATCAGTGGCAGATATGAAGAAAAGAATGGATGAAGAGATGAAAAGTGTGGAGAAATCCCTTGAATTATCCATTGGATGTAGTGTGTCCAGTCCTGTGAAAGAAATGATGGATGAACTTAAGGTGTGCCACACTCATATTGAGAGTTGGACATGAGCTGTAGTTGCTCTTAGACAATCAATTGCTTCATTGACTGCTTTGAACAGTTCTCAAACCCAAGTGCACACTAACATTAGATATATCAAAGAAGTGGTCAAACAGTTTGTGGATGTTTTTTAGGCTTTTAAGAAGTCAGTTAAAGAACATCTGAACAGTCAGGATGAACTTGTTCAGAAGGTGGTTAGTAGTCTGACTCACTCTTTCATGGAGATAGTGGCCTTCTCAATGAAACCTCTTCCCTCATCAAGCACAAGTGTGAACCTTGACCTGATCTGCACTATTTTTTAGGATGAATTGGCTTAGGCCAATCCCAGTGGTGTATCAGATACTCAGATTCTTGCTACCACTAGGGATGTTAGTAGTTTCGTTCGTGATCACCTGCAGGAAGCTACTGCTTCTCAAGAGGCGATCAAAAATAATGTGGATGCTTATTTTGAAAAAGTTTATTCCAAGCACCAAATGACAAACCATTTCAAACTTTTGATTGAGAATATGAAGTTACCACTAGTTACCCAAGACTTCATAGAACAGGTTAGTAAGCTCAGGGAGCTCACTCATGCTTTAGATAAGTTTTTTTCAGAACAGAGATGATTTTTTATCTGCTATGGAGAGAGGTGGAAGCATCATCATGGATTTCAGGAATCTATTGTTGCATTTCCTACATGTGGATGCTCGGCCAGTTATTGTACCACCTGACCTTCCATCATCTGCCTCTGGGAGTACTCCTTAACTGACTCCAGTTCAAGCCATCAGTAGCTTGACACCTTTGATCCCTCAGAGAGAGACAGATTACAGATCTAGTGCTGTATCAATTGCTGATCAACCAGTAGTTCTTTCAGGAATTCCCAAGCCTGCTGACTCTACCTTTGCACCCTCTGCTGATCCCAAGGGAAAGAAACCTGTTCAAGAGGATGATTGAGTGCTTCTAGCCATTTTTTTATGGGATTCATTGTATTTTTGTACTTTTCTGATTTTCCCAAATGTATCTTTTGCTTATCATTCAAATACTTCATTCCTCACTTCACTGTCTATTTTACTCTATATATTATCTTTCCTAGTCCTTCTCTGTTCTCTAATACCCTCATTTTTGTTAATCACAGAGGAGGAGAAATTATTGGACACATGAACCCAGAGAGAGAGAATGTGAATGTTTTTCACCTAAGGGGACAAAGGGGGAGAAATCACTACTTTGGAGGAGAATCTTGTAGTTAAATTGATAGGGGGATGAATATGTGAATCTTTTCAAACTAAAGAATCTTGCTTTTGCTTTCCTCTGATACTACATTATTTCTTGATATATTCCTGTTTTCATATTTTTTCTCTGATATTTTTTTATATCAATTCCTGAGATTTTTTTTCTTTCTCTGATACTATACTGTTGATATCATACTTTGATATATTCTTCCTCAGATATTACATTATTTTGGCATAAGTTGTGATTATCGAAAAGGGGTTGATTGTTGAACCCTTTGGAATTAAGTTGCTTTATTGTGTTTTGATAATCCCAACCATTCTTTCGTTATATCTTGATTATGTTTAATATATTCCAAATATACATTAATATATGTTGTTACTTTCATTATGCTTAAATTATGTCTTTTGAATTAACATATATATGTTTACTATAACTTAAATAATTCTGCCAAGTGAATGCTCAAACATTTTTCAGCTACCGTTACAAACTAGCTACCGATACAAAGTAGAGCAACCGTTAGACACTAGCTACCGATACAGAACAGTAGCCACTGTTATGGATTAGAGATATCGTTATCGAATAGAGATACCGATATGGAGTTCACCAATACATCAAGTTCACTGGTACTCAAAGATCACTGCTACATAAAAGTCTACAGATACGGTATATCAAGTCTACCGATAGAGTTACAGTTACAAGCTCACTGGTACTCAAGCCTACCGCTACATCGAAGTTGACAGCTACCGATACAGAGCTACTAATATGCTGATGTCTACCGATATGCTGAATTCCACCGTTATGCTACCGATAAAGAGCTACCGCTACCGATACAAGGCAGAGCCACATCTACCGATAAAGCGCTACCACTACCGATATAGGGTAGAGCCACCGCTACTGTAATAAGTCCACCGCTACCGATATATCAAGTCTACCGACAGACAAGTCTACCGTTACAAATGTCTACCGATACTCAGGCCTACAGACACCTACTGTAACACAAGTCTACCAATATCAAGATCTACTGTTCCAGAGACAGAACCCAACACTGCTTTAATTTCTTTATCATTGTTTAATATAACCAACAGTCATATCAGGTATATTTTAATACACTAATATTTATTTAATGCGTGCTGTTGGATCTCAGGGAACCATACCTCGTACCTTCAAAAAGTAAATCATCCTTTGTCGGAGCACGTGCTTTAAATAAAGGAAGGATGTGCTACTACAAGATAGAGGCATATAGAAGAATACACGAGAGATACAGATCACAAGGTGTGCTAGAAGAACAACTGAACGTGAATGGAAAGAGACAACAGAACTTACACGAAAACTCACTACTGCATACCAGTGAAGAGTTGAGAACAAGAACATAACATAAGAGCTTCATCGACTGTCTCTGTAAAGACCCGTAAAATTCAAGGGAAATTTTTTCTTAATTTTCTTTGGAATTTTACAAGAGCGCGGTTTCTGACAGCACCTAATTCCGAGGCCCGGTGTGCCCGGAATCAATTTCCGAAGTTTGGTTCGGGTACGTTCAGTGAACGAACGAGCGGGGATTTCTAACTTTTGATCCGGTGCTCGGAATTGAATTCCAAGGGCACCGATGAACTCACAGTGCCGATATTTGCTTAAGAAGACTATTTCCGAAGTTGCGATTGCCTAGGAGGAGTTGTTTAATTTTTTTGGATGAAATGAAGAGTAAAATAAAATTGTGATACAATATTTATTTTATATCTTATAAGTGGTTATAATCTTTTGTTGGAAGTTGGGTGGTATAACCACCTAAGAGAGGATTAAGGTTAGGAGGGGCCCACCCGAGCCCCACCTTTTCAAAACCCCTAACTCCCCTCTCTCCCTCTTTAAAACTTGATAACTTAACTTGACACTTAATTAATTACACAACTCATGTTTAATTAATTAAGTGTTTTGTTTTTGAAATTTATGTTTTTGAAAAGCTTAGCTTAGTAAATAAAATAAGGAGGGACCTTATTTTATTTGGATTGTTGGGTGAAGTGTGGAAGAGCTTTGGAGAGAAGCTGAAGAAATCCTCCCCCATCTTCATCTCCTTCGTGGAAGAACGTGAAGAACGTTCGCCGCCCACGAAGAACACCGACAAATACATCTTGACTCGTCTTCTCCGATTGTTTCCTCCTCGACTTCTTCGTCTTCTAACCGACGTCAATGAAACGACGACCGCTTCCCACGACTACGTCAACGTGTGACTATCGAGGTAGGGGTTTACTTCAATTTGATTATCACATTCCATGTTTTTCCCTTCTAAATCTATTGTGGGATTGGGAAAAGAGTTTGATGAGGATTGTAGGGAATTTTATTTAATTTACGTGAGAATCGTTTAAAACAAGGTTCAATTTTAATTAATTAAAATTGTGCCATTTGGGTGTTGGTTATTCCCGATTGTTAGCATCTAATGTGGAGGGCGCGGGATGAACGAACACGGCCCGACAACCCTCCGTAATTTTGTTTTGGGTGCATTGATTTGACAGTGATGAGGAATCGAATCCGAAATGGGAAAATGATGTATCCGTTCTGAAGAGCTCGATCCGAGAAAATCGCCGGTGAAGACCGCAAGAGGAACAGACCACCGGAGTGCGTCCGGTGGTCCGCGGAAAACGACGGCCGCGGGCCGCTCCGACGCGGCGGCGCCGGCGGCCCGCGGTGGAGGCGCACCGCCGGAGTAACCCACCGCGGCAAAGCCGCGGTGGTCAGCAGGCGGCCGGCAAAGCCGGCCGCGACGGTCCAAGGGAGGGACCTTTAGGGTCCCGCGTTTCAAATTTCGGCCGGCTAAACGGCCGGCCGTTTCCTGGAATTCCGGGGGATTAAACCCCAGGATGTTAGCAGAGCGGGCCCCCCACATGGAGGGGGGCCGTTGTTTTGCAAAGCACGGGGGGGGGGGGGGGGGGGGGGGGGTTGCGCCCCCCGTTTCCTCGACCAGCGCTCGGCCAACCGGCAGAGCTGAGCGGCCGGGCCGCGCTGCCGGCCGAGCCGGGTCCAGCGGACAGGGTCGGGTCGGATCCGGGTCGGGTCAACCCGGTTTGGGTCGACCCGGGTCGGGCCGACCCAGGGGGGGTCGGGCCGGGTCGGCCCGGACCCGTACCCCCCGTTTTCGGATCGTTTTCGGTCTTTTGTCCATAACTTTAGCCACAGACCTCCAATTGACGAACCGTCTACGGAAACGCGATCCTTGGATCGAGACGGTCGTTTCGGTATATCGCACTCAAAGTTTCGGAATACTTTGAGTTCAGCCGGGTTGGTTCGTTCACGAAACCAACCGGGCCATCGGAGCGGAAACGCTCATATCTTCAGCTACGGACGTCCGATTGATGTGCCGTCAGCTTTGTTCTGTTCCTCTTAGTGAGATGGATCTTTTGGCATACTCCGCCAGAGGTTTGGACGCAGGTGGAGTACGGTCGGGTTGGTTTTTCCTTAGAAACCAACCGGACCCCTGGGACGAAAATGCCAATAACTCTCTGACCGGGCGTCCGATCGACGCACAGTCTGTTGCGTTGAGTTCTTGTTGACGATACGGATCTTTTGGATACATCAACTCTGGACTTTGTGACAGTTGATGTATCTGCCTCTCGGCTCGTGGAGCGAACCCTTCGAACGAGCTTGCTGTGTGCGGGAACCCTAGTGCTGGCTGCGACTGTGACTACTGCTACTGCTACTGTTACTGCTACTGTGACTGCGACGACGATGGTACAAAGATCCTATGTGGATTCGACGATGACGACTACAGCACTCAGCGATCCTATGTGGATCAGTGCTACAGGTCCTGTGTGGGCCCGATCATGTGTGGGTCCAGTCCTGTGAGGGTCTTTACGCTCAGCGGTCGTGTGTGAACCAGCGCCTACAGGTCCTGTGTGGGCCCGATCCTGTGTGGATCTTTTGCGGGGGTTAGTTACCTATCGATCCTTCGTGGGTCTGACGACTTAGATGGATCAGAGATCATCTTTATCGTCCTTTGAATAAGTATACATGTGTGAGCTAAATCCTGTTGCTTTCCTGTGTGGATTGTGTTATGCTATCCTGTGTGGATTACGTTTTGCTTTCCTGTGTGGATTACGTTTTGCTTTCCTGTGTGGAATACGTTTACTTTCCTGTGTGGACTGTGTTGTACTTGGGCTCGGAGGTTGGAGCGTATTTGAAATTGATGACTTAGGTATATGTATGGGCATATACCTAAGCAGTGTCAGTTGTTACTTCGTGATTGTACCTTTCTTTGTGGTTTATCCTTTGTGGATTTTGAGAGACCTTCAGGGGTCTCGGGGTCCTTACTGAGTAGCTTATACTCACCCCTGCACGGGCTTTGCCCGCACTACATTGTGTTGGTTGCAGACGATGGACAACGTTGATCTTAGCTGAGGCTTGCAGAGCAGGATGGTACCTGGAGGTGGACCACTGGGCGGGACGTGCTCGGAGCGGACGGCGGGACCCGTGGAGCAGTGGAGCTATCTGTACCCACCCTTCAGGTGGGATTTCCAGTGGACATCTCGGTGTAGCGACTTTTACTTTTCAGTTGCTGTTTTCCCTTTCGAGTTGTACTTTACTTTCAGTTTGGGTTTGTATACGGGCCCATTTACTTTTCCGCACTTTCAGTTGTACTCTTCTTTTTCTTAGTGTTTACGTTCCGCTTGCTTACTATGTGGTGTTTGTTTACTTTACAAAGGCAATGCCTTCCCTTTTTACCGGGATTTACGCATTGGTGCTAGTCGCCAGCCCCTGGCCTATGGAAGGCGGGCTTGGGGTAGTCACGGCACGGACCCTGAGGGCGGGTCATGATAAATTGGTATCAGAGGAGTTCGGTTCTACCGTGAACTCTGATCTTTTCTATGTGAAGCAATAATGTTTAGCGTATTGAGTGTGGTTATCAGTCCAGGGAGTCCAGTGTTGGTGCGGCGGCCGACGTATCCGTACACCAGGACCCTAACATCTGATTTCCTACTTAATGCACGAAAACATTGATTGCGTGTTTGTTTCAAAGTTTTCTTTGTGATTACTTATATCAGCTCACTAGGTATACTGTTCTGACCATGGTGCACCTGTTTCCTTTTCAGGATGTTCCTACGACGGCAGCCAGCTAGGGTTCCGAGAGTCGAGTGTGACGAAATCCCACCAAGCGATGAGGCTTCGGTGCAGGGCCCTTTGTCAGCAGTGGCACCGGCGGTAGATCTACCTGCCGAGCCCCCGATGCTTCCAGCGCCAGCCGCTGACGATGCACATCGCCTCAGCGCACTGCATGAGTTTCAGCGCCAGCGACCACCCAGGTTTCGCGGGGAGATGGATCCCCTAGCAGCTGAGGACTGGCTGGAGGCAGTGGTACGTGTGTTTAGGCTAGTGAGGACACCAGCTGACCTCATGGCGATCCTCGCTGCGAGCCTACTACACGCAGCAGCAGGACGATGGTGGAGCTTGATGCTCCAGGTGCACGATGAGGCATCTCTACTTTGGACGGACTTTGAGAGCCTCTTCCGCTCAGAGTTCGTCCCATCCACCCTTCGTGCGGTGTGTATCCAGGAGCTTCTTCAGCTGCGGCAGGGCAGCATGACGGTCCCTCAGTACTTGGCGAGATTTACTAATCTCTCATGCTACTCGACCGACATGGTACGAGACCCATTCTTCCGGGCCCGGACATTCGAGCAGGGTTTGAGACACGAGATCAGGGCATCGCTGATCTCCCTCAGCATACCGACTCAGATAGGAGTACTGGAGCGGGCCCTTCTGATCGAGAGCTTCCTTACTATGTCTACACCAGCGCAGCGACCCACCGCAGGGCGGCACGTGGCAGATTCATCTGCAGCAGGCAGTCGACGGATGACTCAGGGGTCCAGACAGACCAGACCTTCGGGCAGACGACCTCAGGGCACTGGCTCAGCAGTGCGGGGCACACAGCGCGGAGCCAGTCTTTCGAGAGGCAGACAGTGCTACTCGTGCGGCGGGCAGGGCCACATGGCTCGTGACTGCCCGACCCGCCGTGCTGAGGAGCAGCAGTCAGTTGAGGGACCACTGAGGCAGAGGCGGAGGGTCAACCGTGGCGGTCCGCAGGGAGGAGGCGGACGAGGAAGAGGAACTGGTCGAGCAGCAGGTGGTGGGCGACGCTTTGAGGCTCTCCCACCACCACCAGGAGGTCCACCCCGACCACAGGGAGCTGGCGGGCAGAGATAGGCACAGCTCCAGGCAGCAGAGGCCTACGACCACGACACACCCGAGATGATTCGAGGTACTATCTGTGTCTATTCCACCCTTTCTGCAGTTCTTATAGACACAGGAGTGAGTCACTCTTTCATAGCCGCTACCCTTGTTTGGATCTCGGAGATTCCGACAGAGCCGTTGGCTCGATCCTTATGGCTAGAGACTCCTACAGGAGCAGACTCGACAATTACGCACTGGTGCCGGCAGTGTGAGCTTACTCTAGGAGGCGAGAGCATCGACTGGGATCTTCTTGTAGCAGCGTCGAGGCCTTACGACGTCATCTTGGGAATGGATTGGCTATCTACGGTATATGCGCAGATTGACTGTTTTAGGGGAAAGGTGAGATGTGTACGCACCGACGGGAGCAGGTTCACCTTCATCGGCGAGAAGGGAGCCTTAGCAACACAGTATGGACTTCCGCGGAGGAGAGGACAGCCCATTACTCATCAGTTAGCTAGCCTCATCCTTGGAGCAGTTGACGTGCGGAGTCCTGGTTTTCCTGCAGTGGTGGATCAGTTTGCGGACGTTTTTCCCGACGACGTTCCAGGGATACCTCCTCGTAGAGAGGTAGACTTTTATATTGACTTGTACCCCGGGACAGCCCCGATATCCACTCCAGCATATCGGATGGCCCCCGTCGAGCTTCGAGAGCTACGGGTACAGTTGGAGGACTTGCAGGGCAAGGGGTTCATCCGACCCAGTGTTTCACCCTGGGCTTCCCCAATTTTGTTCTCCAAGAAGGCGGACGGGAGCTTGCGACTTTGTGTTGACTATCGTCGCCTGAACCAGGTGACAGTGAGGAACAAGTATCCGCTACCGAGGATTGATTACCTCTTTGATCAGCTCATGGGAGCACGGTGGTTCTCGAAGATAGACCTCAGGTCAGGCTATCATCAGCTCAGAGTCAGAGACGAGGATGTGCAGAAGACGGCATTTAGATGTCAGTATGGACACTATGAGTTCTTGTTTATGCCTTTCGGTGTACCCAATGCTCCAGCAGTGTTCATGACTCTCATGAACAAGATCTTTCAGCCATACCTCGATCGGTTTGTCGTGGTCTTCATCGACGACATTCTGATTTACTCTACGACTGGGGAGGAGCACGCCTATCACTTTCGAGTTATACTAGACACACTCCGAGAGCTTCAGATTTATGGTAAGCTCTCGAAGTGCCAGTTCTGGATACGTGAGGTCCACTTCTTGGGACACGTTATCTCTGAGGTGGGAGTTGTAGTGGATTCCGCGAAGATTGAGGCTGTGTTAGCATGGGAGCCACCCAGGAGCATGACTGAGGTTCGGAGTTTCTTGGGACTAGCTGGTTACTATCGGAGATTCATGCCAGACTTCTCTAGAGTTGCGGCACCACTCACAACATTGATGAAGAAGGGGAAACCCTTCGTGTCGTCAGACAGTTGTCAGCAGAGCTTCCAGGAGTTGAGACAGAGATGGACCAGCGCACCTATCTTGAGGTTTCCTGAGGAGGGAGTAGGGTGCGTAGTCTGCTGCGATGCATCAGGGACCGGACTCGGATGTGTTCTGATGCAGGAGCGGGCAGTGATCGCCTATGGATCACGTCAATTGAGGCCGCATGAGCAGACCTACGCTACCCATGACCTGTAGTTAGCAATAGTGGTCTTCGCTCTGAAGACTTGGCGACACTATCTGATGGGCGAGCACTTTACAGTCTTTTCCGATCATCAGAGTCTCAGGTATATCTTCTCGCAGAAGGACCTGAACCTGAGATAGTGGCGATGGCTCGAGTTCCTCCAGGACTATGAATTTGAGATAGTATATACTCCTGGGAAGGGGAACGTAGTAGCCGATGCCCTCAGCAGGAGGACGGGCATTCAGCTACATGAGGAGGCGACAGAGCAGCTAGCCTCTTTGCAGATATCCTTCGTGGATAGAGATGGAACAGCCTTCCTTTAGTCTCTCACAGTCACTCCTCCACTACTACAGCGAGTCAGGGAGGCACAGTGTGGGGACGCTGACTGTGAGACACGGCGTGCACAGATATCCTCGGGACAGACATCTGATGGTTTTTCCCTTGGAGCAGAGCACGACATCCTTTTCAGAGGACGTACCATGGTACCAGTCGCTTTGCGAGAGGAAGTGCTGAGAGAGTTTCACACTTCTCCTTTGGCGGTACATCCTGGAGTGGCGGAGATGTACCAGGACCTCAGACGACAGCACTGGTGGCCGGGCATGAAGAAGGCTGTATAAGAGTTCGTTTCTCAATGCCTCACTTGCCAACAGGTGAATGCAGAGCATCAGGTACCAGCAGGCTTGGTACATCCCTTGGAGGTTCCGGAGTGGAAGTGGGACGGCATATCTATGGACTTCGTGACTGGACTTCCACGCACTTCCAGAGGTCACGACTCCATCTGGGTGATTATGGACCGACTCACCAAGTCGGCACACTTCTTACCCATTACAGAGCAGGGCCCAGTGGAGAGCTTGAGACGTCTCTACATTAAGGAGATTGTGTGGCTCCACAGTGTGCCATCATCTATCGTCTCTGATCGAGATTCTCACTTTACTTCCTGGCTTTGGAAGGGGTTACATGAGGCGTTCGGGACGCAGCTACGTCTGAGCACAGCCTTTCAACCTCAGATAGATGGTTAGACGGAGAGGACCATTCAGACTCTCGAGGACATGCTTCGCGCATGTGTCCTCGACTTTGGTCGTAGCTGGGAGGACCACTTACCCTTGGTGGAGTTTGGGTACAACAACAGCTACCACTCCACCATCGGGATGGCACCGTACGAGGCATTGTACGGCCGACCTTGTAGATCTCCTTTGTGCTGGACAGACCCTGGGGAGTCAGCACTTGTGGGACCGGATATGGTCCAGGCCACGACAGAGAAGGTCCAGGTCATCTAGGAGCGGATGAGGACAGCTCAGAGCCGGCAGAAGTCATATGCTGACAGGAGGCGGAGGCCACTGGAGTTCGAGGATGGCGACCTCGTCTTCTTGCGGGTCTCACCTCGACGTGGTATTCAGAGATTTGGCCAAGGCATCAAGTTATCTCCGCGCTTTATCGGACCCTTTCAGGTCCTCAACAGGGTTGGCGAGGTGTCTTATCGCCTGGCTCTGCCACCTCAGTTGCACCGGGTGCACGACGTCTTCCACGTATCTCAGCTGAGGATATACGTGCACGACCCGACGCACATCATTTACCATGGGGAGCTTGACGTTGATGATGGGGAGACTTTTATGGAGGTCCCGATGGAGATAGAGGATCGATAGGAGCGGGTCATGTGTGGGCGATCGATTCCTCTTGTGCGCATCAGATGGCAGCATGAGAATCTCCAGGAGAGCACATGGGAGCGGGAGGCTCAGATGTGTGCTCAGTACCCTCATTTGTTTCCCTAGTTCTTGATGTATCTTTACGGGGACGTAAAGCCCTGAGGTGGGAGTAATGTAAAGACCCGTAAAATTCAAGGGAAATTTTTTCTTAATTTTCTTTGGAATTTTACAAGAGCGCGGTTTCTGACGGCAACTGATTCCGAGGCCCGGTGTGCCCGGAATCATTTTCCGAAGTTTGGCTCGGGTACGTTCAGTGAACGAACGAGCGGGAATTTCTAACTTTTGATCCGGTGCTCAGAATTGAATTCCAAGGGCACTGATGAACTCGCAGCACCGATATTCGCTTAAGAAAACTTTTTCTGAAGTTTCTATTGCCTAGGAGGAGTTGTTTAATTTTTTTGGATGAAATGAAGAGTAAAATAAAATTTTGATACAATATTTATTTTATTTCTTTTAAGTGGTTATAATCTTTTGTTGGAAGTTGGGTGGTATAACCACCTAAGAGAGGATTAAGGTGAGGAGGGGCCCACCCGAGCTCCACCTTTTCAAATCCCCTAACTCCCCTCTCTCCATCATTAAAACTTGATAACTTAACTTGACACTTAATTAATTACACAACTCATGTATAATTAATTAAGTGTTTTGTTTTTGAAATTTATGTTTTTGAAAAGCTTAGCTTAGTAAATAAAATAAGGAGGGACCTTATTTTATTTGGATTGTTGGGTGAAGTGTGGAAGAGCTTTGGAGAGAAGCTGAAGAAATCCTCCACCATCTTCATCTCCTTCGTGGAAGAACGCGAAGAACGTTCACCGCCCACGAAGAACACCGACGAAGACATCTTGACTCGTCTTCTCCGATTGTTTCCTCCTCGAATTCTTCATCTTCGAACCGATGTCAACGAAACGACGACCGCTTCCCACGACTACGTCAACATGTGACTATCGAGGTAGGGGTTTACTTCAATTTTATTATCACTTTCCATGTTTTTCCCTTCTAAATCTATTGTGGGATTGGGAAAAGTGTTTGATGAGGATTGTAGGGAATTTTATTTAATTTACGTGAGAATCTTTTAAAACAAGGTTCAATTTTAATTAATTAAAATTGTGCCATTTTGGTTTTGGTTATTCCCAATTGTTAGCATCTAATGCGGAGGGCGCGGGCCGAACGAACACGGCCCGACAACCCTCCGTAATTTTGTTTTTGGTGCATGGATTTGACAGTGATGAGGAATCGAATCCAAAATGGGAAAATGAGGTATCCGTTCCGAAGAGCTCGATCCGAGAAAATCGCCGGCGAAGACCACAAGAGGAACGGACCACCGGAGTGCGTCCGGTGGTCTGCAGAAAACGGCGGCCGCGCGCCGCTCCGGCGCGGCGGCGCCGACGACCCACGGCGGAGGCGCGCCACCGGATTAACCCACGGCGGCAAAGTCGCGGTGGTCAGTTGGCGGCCGGCAAAGCCGACCGCGACGGTCCAAGGGCGGGACCGTTAGGGTCCCGCGTTTCACATTTCGGCCGGCCAAACAACCGGACGTTTCCTGGAATTCCGGGGGATTAATCCCCCAGATGGTAGCGGAGCGGGCTCCCCACGTGGAGGGGGGCCGTTGTTTTGCAAAGCACGGGGGGGCTGCGCCCCCCGTTTCCTCGACCTGCGCTCGGCCAACCGGCCGAGCTGAGCAGCCGGGCCGCGCTGCCGGTCGGGCAGGATCCGGGTCGGGTCGATCCGGGTCGGTTCGACCGGGTTCGGGTCAACCCGGGTCGGGCCGACCGAGGGGGGTCGGGCCGGGTCGGCCCGGACCCGGACCCCCCGTTTTCGGATCATTTTCGGTCTTTTGGACATAACTTGAGCCACGTACCTCCGATTGACGAACCGTCTACGTCAACGCGATCCTTGGATTGAGACGGTCGTTTTGGTATATCGCACTCAAAGTTTCGGAATACTTTGAGTTCTGCCGAGTTGGTTTGTTCACGAAACCAACCGGGCCTTCGGAGCGGAAACGCTCATATCTTGAGCTACGGACGTCCGATTGATGTGCCGTCAGCTTTGTTGTGTTCCTCCTAGTGAGACGGATCTTTTGGCATACTCCGCCCAAGGTTTGGACGCAGGTGGAGTACGGTCGGGTTGGTTTCACCTTAGAAACCAACTAGACCCCTGCGACGAAAATGCCAATAACTCTCAGACCGGGCGTCCGATCGACGCGCTGTCTGTTGCGTTGAGTTCCTGTTGATGATACGGAACATTTGGATACATCAACTCTGGAATTTGTGACAGTTGATGTATCAGCCTCTCGGCTCGTGGAGCAGACCCTCCGAACGAGCTTGCTGTGCGCCAGAACCCTAGTGCTGGCTGCGACTGTGACTACTGCTACTGCTACTGTTACTGCTACTGTGACTGCGACGACGACGGTACAGAGATCCTATGTGGATTCGACGACGACGACTACAGCACCCAGCGATCCTACGTGGATCAGTGCTACAGGTCCTGTGTGGGCCCGATCCTGTGTGGGTCCGATCCTGTGTGGGTTTTTGCGCTCAACGGTCCTGTGTGAACCAGCGCCTACAGGTCCTGTGTGGGCCCGATCCTGTGTGGGTCTTTTGCGGGGGTTAGTTACCTATCGATCCTTCGTGGGTCCGAAGACTTAGATGGATCAGAGATCATCTTTATCGTCCTTTGAAGAAGTATACCTATGCGAGCTGAATCCTGTTGCTTTCCTGTGTGGATTGTGTTGTGCTATCCTGTGTGGATTACGTTTTGCTTTCCTGTGTGGATTACGTTTTGCTTTCCTATGTGGAATATGTTTACTTTCCTGTGTGGACTGAGTTGTACTTGGGCTCAGAGGTTGGAGCCTATATGAAATTGATTACTTAGGTATATGTATGTTCATATACCTAAGCAGTGTCGGTTGTTACTTCATGATTGTACCTTTCTTTGTGGTTTATCCTTTGTTGATTTTGAAATACCTTCAGGGGTCTCGGGGTCCCTACTGAGTAGCTTATACTCACCCCTGCATGGGCTTTTCCCGCACTACATTGTGTTTGTTTCAGACGACGGACATCGTTGATCTTAGCTGAGGCTTGCAGAGCAGGACGGTACCTGGAGGTGGACAACTATGCGGGACGTGCTCAGAGCAGACGGCGGGACCCGTGGAGTAGTGGAGCTATCTGTGCCCACCCTTCAGGTGGGATTTCCAGTGGACAGCTCGGTGTAGCGGCTTTTACTTTTCAGTTGTTGTTTTCCCTTTCGAGTTGTACTTTACTTTCTGTTTGGGTTTGTATACTGGCCCATTTACTTTTCCGCACTTTCAGTTGTACTCTTCTTTTGCTTAGTGTTTACTTTCCGCTTTCTTACTCTGTGGTGTTTTTTTACTTTACAAAGGCAATGCCTTCCCTTTTTACCGGGATTTACGTCTTGGTGCTAGTCGCCAGCCCCTGGCCTATGGAAGGCGGGCTTGGGGTAGTCACGGCACGGACCCCGAGGGCGGGTCGTGACAGTCTCTACACCTGGAAGTTGGAAGTCAAGGAAATAGATGACACTTTGTTTTCTAGACAAAAACCAGAAGAGGACTCAGAGCGAATTCTGATCAATCAAAGGAGTCCAGAACTGCACGACAATCACTAGATCCATTTATAAACTGTAAATATTTTCTCTGTGATTTATCTTTTTACATATTGAGCAGTGTGTGTTATCTGCTATATTTAACACACACATTGTCTCCGGTTCTTTAACTGGAGGATTTGTAAATCCTCACTCAACACTCTTACATCTTGTATTTCCCATTGGGATAGTGGTAGATGTCGTGTGACCTGGACAGCTGGTTTGTTGTTGTTTCTATTCCCACGGATAGCAGTGGTAGAGTTCTTGGACCTGGATAGTTGTATACTATTGTAATCCCCGATCCAGGGTGTGGATCACTTTTATATAAGTTTTTGAGAGGACTAAGGCTCGGCTTGAGACTGATCCTCTTGGTTATATCTGTTGTGCTATATATCTAAAAGTTATTATTTTATTCCGCTGCTAATTACTTTAAAACCAAAATTGTTTTAAAGTCACTTTGATAATTAAATTCGCAAGTGTTTATATTAGTTGTAAATCAGTAAGTTGATATCAAAAGTTAATCAACCTTTCTGTTTTGATTAACTGGGAAATAATCAATCCCTTGAGAACCCTACCAAACCCTTACGTTGATATAAATTCACTACAATTTAATTTAGTATTTTATTAGGGGGCTTTTAAGACAATGTTTTAAAATAGAAATTTTAATTGGAACTCAATTCACCCCCCCCCCTCTTGAGTGTCCACTCTTACCAACAATGTGAAACTAACTCATCACCTAAATAGGTATAATAATTTCCCAGCCTCGCCATGGATTCTATCTCCATGTAACACATACAAGATTATATAATATAATAAATAATATCAAGGGTACCCAGCTAATACTTCCCTACTGGTTTTCCACTTTTCCCCAATGTCTCGTGTCCTAAGCATCTCTCTCTTGAAAGGCGTGCCCGTAGACACCTAGGAGAAGAACCACAATATACACCTCATGCAACAAAACCCCCATGTCCATGCAAGAAAGTAACATGGTAGTTACCAGGAGCCACTACAGCTCATATAATGTGTATCATACATTGGGTATTATACCTGAAGCCATTACAACCCATACATCGAGTAAGGATACATAAGCCATCACAATCTATACGCGTTACCCAAATAGTAGTCCGTAGGATACTATATCCAGAATATATGTTTGTGAATAAAAACAATCCATTTAAAAAGTTTTAATTCATTATTTCATTCATTTTTTATTATTTTCACTTTATGTTAATTGATTATTTAAATATTAATTAACTAATAACAAATCCACATTAATTTTCATTAGCATCACACCTAATGTACATTGTTCCTTCAAATCACAACCTGATCACTATTCCCCAGCAAACTCTCAATCCCATGGGTTAACATCATTTATTCAATTAATTATTTACAGCATTACTTTTCCATTTTCCTAGAAATTCTAAAAAAGCATACATTACTACTAAACACAAGGGGGGTCAACATGATGAGTAGATGAACTACTCGTCGAGTGTTTTCCACAAATATCAATAGCATCGAACCATTCACCCTTGAGAAGATAAACACCGAAATCACGTGGAATTCCCTGCGAATCTTCACCCCTTTTGGAAGAAGGATATGTTAGACTAGCTGCCCTGAGCAGTGGGAAGAAGTAAAACACATAAACAACCAATAACATTCATCATGCATATAAGAATTCACATTCAACCCGTTCCATCATCCATTGTGTCCTCCCTAACACCCATATGTATAAACCGAAGCATCTCTCCAGTCTAGGCATAAAATGATACGACAATAAATAGGGCTCCCTACCCCCACATATCACAAGATCCATCTAGTCTCACACCAAAACACATGCAGTATGAAAAACAAACATCATATTAAACGGGCACTTGGACCTTAAACAACCAAGAGGGTAACACAAAACCCTAAAAGAGATTATCTTTTATCAAACCACATGTTCTTTAATCCTTCTTGGATTAACCAATTTATTAATCATAGGTTCCAACATTGGGAAACCCAAACACTATTCTATCAAAAATAATTAAACATGCTTACTGCACCATTTTGATTAACATCAAATTATGACAAAAAGAACCAGATTCATTTACATTCCTCTGTATCTTTAGCTAAAATATTATCAATTAATTCCAGTCTATGGTATTTACAATTTCCATCCAGAATTAACAACTATATGAAGCAATAATAGATATCATACTATCATTCAAAATAAGAGGTAATGTCATATGATCAATATAAATTTATTTATCCAGTTCAAATATTTATTAAGTCAATTCCATTATAATCCAGTGGGATTTAACATTCTAACTATATAGTTTCACATAAATTAAAAGAGAATCAATGAATACCTTACCTCAAATGGTTACTTTCATTCTTTATACAAGAACGATCCACACAAATAATCAGAATCACCTCCTCCCGTGACAACTGTATCCACCTGAGGATGGTGCAGTACGACCATACAAACTAAAACCCAAGAAAACTTCATTAGAATTATAGAGATCACATACAATTATAGGTCATGGAGAAACAGAATTAGATGATCCAAAAAGAATGGGGATAGATCATACATTATGCCTATGATTAATCGATACTGCTCGGTTGCATCAAAATAGAGTGGAACCAATCATAGGAGGAATGTTTAATTCAACAACCCCTACTGAATATAATTAAAGGTTATACCATCTCATAGCTGAGTAATATGAGGAAGAAATACAGAGGAATATATCCAGTCCCTTTAGATGATTTAACCAAGTTTCGGATTAAGATACACTAGGGTTTCTATTAAAAGTAGATTGCATTATAACCCGCGTTTCAACCAAGTAAAAATGTCCCGAGCCTTAGGATAAATTAATATATTAGTTATGGCCTTTGAATTGGCCATATAGTACTTAAAAGAAGGCTTTAAAAGAATTTTACATCAAAGGAAACATTAAAGCGGTGAAATTGTAGGATGCTAGAAACATTGTTCATGAACTCAAAATTTGGCAGTGGATAAAGAGGTTACCGATAGACCTCACCATTATGGAATCACATTTCACGAACTCAATATTTGGAAAATTAAATAGAGGTTACCGATAGAACTCACCATTCTAGAAACACTTTTCATGAACACAAAATTTGGCGAAGGAAATTGGGGTTACTAATAGTTGTTAATGAGAGACTTCACCATTCTAGAAGCACTGTTCAAAAAATAAATATTTGGCGAAGGAAAATGGAGGTTACTAATAGAGGTTACTGATAGAACAGTTCACCGATGGAACTATTCATATAAGGTTACTGATGGCACTGTTCACCAAAGGGTCCTCGAGGACACTTTTCACAGAAGGGTACCGATGACAATATTCACCTAAGGTCAACGATGCACTATTCATAGAGGGTTACCATTTTACTTTTCACAAGTATCTACCATTGGGACTGTTCACCGAACTGGAAAAATGGAAAACTATTGAGGATATGTCACATTGACCTCCCAAATCACCTAATACACCTGATTTTCACAAAGGAATGGACAAGAGAGATCAGGTTCATTACATAACATTTATATATCATTAAAACATAATTGTGGAATATAATATCTTATCAATCCAAAGTGTCCCATACCACTTTGAATCATTTGATCCATTAGCACCATGAATTGAATAAAAATCAATGAAAGACATATAAACATTAGAATATTTAAATTCATGATATAAAATATTTAAGGAGATTTACATACACCTCATAAAGTAATATAGTTAAATAACATGTCAAATGTCTAAAAGAAGAAAAATTATGACCGAAGTTCATTACCAATATTGTCACATAGGGACCAGAATATCTATGAAATAATAATCATTAAATTAATCATTTAATTACTATGAAGTTAAAATAAGTCAGAATCCAATACATCAAAATTATATTAGTTACCTCACAAAAAATAAATAAGTGGAGAGTATGACATTTTACTCAGAGTTGTAGAAAGGGAGATAAACATCCACAACAAATTGAATAAAAATATAAGAGTGATATCCGTGGAAGATTTAACTAAATTATAACATTTCATAAAATTTAATAAATTAAATTAATTATATGCATGTCATTATATATGTATATAACCCATATAAAAGAAACTAAGTGATACCCAATACATTATTCCCCAATGAAATTAAATTGAGATGAAATACCATAACCTGAGTTTGATTTTCCCTATTTGTTCTCTATTTTTCGGAAACAAATTGTTAATAATATAATTTATTAAGAAAAAAAATCATGTTTATCATTTACTTTATTTCCCTTTTTACCATGTTGTGTACAAATATTTAAATAATTAATGGTTGTCTTATATATTTGCCAAATTTGGTTTATATTTGAAAAACAACACTGGTTGGTCAACTATAGTCCGTGAGTCATTATATAAATTCTACAAAACAATAATATTAAATATTTATCATATTTATACAATAGTTATATTTTTTACCAATAATTTGATATTTTTTTGGAAATTTTTATCAACATTACAAACATAGAGTTGGTAGGTTGTATATATGCATGAGTAATGTCCCCATTTTTAAATAATCATTATGGAAAGAAGGAAAGAAACCATATATATTACCATAATGATAATTTCATAATAAATAAAATTTCATATATTTGAATATATTTATAAATATATATATTGATGTAAAATGAATCACATCTTATTGAGGAGGTGGTCATCTACACTTCCATGATTGATCAAAATTATCACTTTTTTATGTGAAAAGTGTAATAAAGGATGTTGCATAATTTATATCCTAAAATGTAACTATTTAATTAATATAATACATATGTTTTTTATGTATCATATATTTATTTAAATTCATTTTTTATACATTCCATGTATAGCATTAACGAATCACATTGCTTTATGGAGAATGTAGTTCATACTTCCACAAATGATGTTACTACATTTACAAAAAATGGAATGTAGAAGGGTATGTGTTATAAACGAATTTAAGTACAATAAAGATGTAATAAATATTATATATAACATATATAGACAGATTTCCAACATAAAATCTAATAATGAATAGTGGTATTGAAGAAAATACCAATCATCATTTCGAGATATAGTAGTTGGTTGTACAAATAAAGAGTAGGTTAATTACACATTAAATGAATATATGTATATATGTATATATAGAAAATATAATAACAAAATATTATTATATTATGGATAATGGATTTTTTATACAAACATGGAATAATTATTCTTTTGGAGGATTGGTAATTGAAAAAAACTAATGATCTTAAGTAATGATGTTACCTCGGATAAGTTGCAACTCCTTTTGGTTTTCACTAAAGGGATTCATGGGTTCATTTTTTCGAAAATGAGGAGTCATATGATTATATGATGGATGTTGAAGAACTATTTTAGCCTTTTTCTATTAGTCCATTGTGGCTTGAGAGGTGTAAAGATGTTTGGAGAGAAGATGCCTTTTTAATGTGGAGGAGTGTCACTCTGGTTTCTTATAAAAGACATACATTAATGGGAGATCTCCATTACCTAATGTTCCACCATAATGGACAAAAAATTGTGAAATTGGGACACATGTTCAGGAAAATCCTCCACAACACAAATGATTGTGCATTTTTATAATATGATTCATTAAATTTTATGTTTTTCCAATTTTATCATTTAAGATTATATAAAATAAACTAATTTTATAACCTATGTAATTAAACAATTAAAATCATATTAAAATCATATTAATTATAATATATACATATACTAAATTATATATATTATATATAATTTAATATATATAGTATTCAAACATTTTTTTAAAATTAATTGTAAAACAATCTCATGAAACGTGCAGAAACACTGATTTATCCCTGAGTGTACTACCGCTTTTTTCAGAGACTATGGGTTAATAGGATGATTATAAATTATAAAATGGTTCATTAAATGATCATATTTTATATTTATTATTAATTAAAATTATTTTTATGAATATGTGAATTTTATTAATTTGAATCATTATATAAATTATAAAATAAGATTAAAGTAAATTTGGGTATTATTTAATTTAATTTATTTTAAATATATAAATACAATATTGGTATAAAATTATACATATTTAATATATATTATACATGATATATTTATCAAAATATTACTAAATTAAATAATTCATTCTTTTTTAATCACCTTTAATATTTAATGTATCATTTTATTTTGTTGATTATTAACTAAATAATAACTATGTTGGTGTTTCTTTGAATTTTAAGTAACTAATAAATCACTAATAATTAATGATAAATTTTTCTGAATAAATTAATCTTTTCAAAAAAAAAAATATATCTAAAACAATTTTTTTTAATATATATGTTTTTAATAAAATATAAAGGTAATGAAGGTTCTTTTGTTGTCTTTTCCCTTACATGACTTATCATATAATTAACATTCATTAAAACAATAACCACTAACACGTAGAATTAGAAAATATAGTATTAATGGTTGATATACTGGCATCCATGTTCATTTATATAATTTTCTATGTCCCCCCCCACTAAATTTTTTCCATTTTTAAGATTACTTTTTTCATTAATAAATGTATTTAATATTAATAAATTTAATTGATATTTTTTTCAAAAAATATGATGATATTATCAAGAAATATTATGCATATTACAAATTTTATTATCTATTTTAAGAATTTTCAGCCCTAAATTTTGTTGATTATGATTAATGATAATCTCATAGACACTATGACAGAACAAGTTTTTTAGGATAAAATTACAAATGTTCATTAAGTTGTTCTACCTTATTTTAGTAAAATAGTTGTTCTAATTACCCAAATTGGAATAATAGATATATATTTGTCCATTTATTATTCTAAAACATATTAAAAATATAATTTAACATTAATAATGATTTAAAAAAATTGATTCTTCATGTAAAATGCATTATTTTCACTATTCCTTAGAAAAAATGAATTTTATATAGAAAATTACAAAAAAATAGAAAAATTAAATATATATAATAGGATTTTAAAAATGAAGATTAATTTTTTCTCATAAAAACTATAAATAAAAAAAAATTAAATGTAGTTTACAATTAAAAGGTAGTAAAACTAAAATATTATATTATTATAATTCAATTATATAATTGTTTTGCTATATATTGGTCATTCATGTATCAAACAATATCAAAGGGACTTGATGTTTCATGAAATTTATGATAGTCTATGTGTTTCATATGATATGAAAATATAATTTTTTTTAAAGTAACACAACCTATTATATAATTTTAATTAAATTAATAGTTTCTATTTTATAAAATATCAGGATGTTACATCCTTCCCCCAATGAAATGAATTTTACCAATGACATTATACTTAGAATTTAAATGATTAAAATTTAATGAAATCATTTATTGAAACCATCATCCTATAAAAGAGTTAATAAGACATCATCATAAAAATGGATGGTGGAAAACATAAAGGTCACCTTAGGATGGGTAATACTATGATTTATACAATGGGTGAACATAGGGGTGAGTGGAGGAATATAGTAAATAATTAATGAGGGAAATTGAATTCATCAATTACCAACAAGTGAATTATCAATGGAAAAAACGACTCACAAAAAAATGAAATGATTGAAAGGACCATTTTATCATTATAATTGAAGGTGCTACGATATTAGTATTTCTTCCTTATCCATAAAAATGAGTTAGGTAATTATCTTACTGACTACAACAAGTGGAAAAATACTTACATGATGAGTATAATCCCACAATGATATTATATTTGTACCCATATAATGTTTATTTTATTTGAATTTTTAATTTTCAAAAAACTAAACTAATATTTTAATGAAAATATATCGGAAAAAAAGTTATAGTTAGGATATTTAACATATCATTAGAAAGTAACCAAAAATAGAAAAATTTATCACATGGAAATAATATTTCTAAAATAATAAATTCTTGAAAAGATAAAATAATCTTAAATGTTAAGTAGTTATACAAAATGTCCAAACTAAATAATTTCATAATTAATCATCTATAAGATCATTAAAAAATTTCAAAACTATTATCAAAACCCATACATTATAAGGATTCCACGAAATATTCATCCATGATAAATAAACTATTGTTACTAAAGAAATGCCATATTATTTGCATTCATACATACTATTTACCATAAAAATGTTCATAATTACCTAGACATCAAGTAGGCCTGTGGTAGGTTCATGCCCCTCATTTTGTAATTCAACCCTATAACATTTCCAGAAGTGAATGTTTTCTTCCATCCTTTGAATTTTAATTTTTTCCATTAAATATGAAAAATTAATCCTCCGTAATGACACGTAATGATCATCATTGGGGTGAATAATACCTAATCCTGGAAAACAACTCCAAAAGTCACTTTAATTTCTTATCTAGTAAAACATAAAAGGGGAATCCAATACCTTAAACATAGGATTATCCTCATGATTCTAGAATTATGAAGGTATCTATAACTCTTAATATAACCCAATATAAAAACATACTAACATTGAATGTAATCTATACCGAACATTCTTACCAACTATGAAATCATATAACCCATAATCCCAAATCATCTGATGAAATATACAACTTTAAATTATGGCATTAATAACGATAATATTATATCAATGTTATCCTTCAAAAAAAATTAAGCATCAAAATAAAAAAATGGGTCACATACATTGAAGAGGATCTTCCAAGTATCTGGGAAAAATAATTAAGAATAAACACCTATATAAACAACTCATTCAACATTTATTCAAACATTTTTTAAAGTACATTTATCCCATTGAAACCATATTTTTCTTATTTCACAATAAGAAATCAACATCATAATTGTGATATTAAACATAGAAAAAAACAATTCACCATAATTCCATAAAACATGGGTAAAAGGATACCTAATAAGGGAGGAATCAAATTCTCAGTATGGGTAAACATATTAATTTAGAATTTTATGTCATCAAAAGTAGAAGATATTATAAGGGAAGGATTAATTAATAATAGTGTATGAGAAAATAATATATGAACTCATACCCATTAATACATAGACTAAAGAACATGAATACGTCGTAATAGAATTGAGGTGATGTCCCTTACCTAGAGTCTAATTTGAAACTATTATTCACTATATTACTAAATACTAAACATATGATAATTATCTTTTTTTTGAATAAAACATTCTTTTTTATCATTAATTTTATTTCAAAAATTACTAAATTTTATACAACTACTTAAATAATTATGTTTACATTGGGTGTTTCTCCCAAATTGGGTTTATGTGTCAAAAATAACATTTATAGGTCAAATACGATCAATGGGGTAATGGTATAACATCTATGTAACAATAATAATGATATAATTAATATATATCTACAGAAATTATTCATATTATATGAATTATTTTATATTTTTATGAAAAATGAACCAACAATACAATCGTGGAGATCGTTGGTCAAACATATGAATGTCTATCATTCCCATTATTAATTGATAATTATAGAAATAAGGTAAGAACCTCTATATATTTCCACTATTAATTGGTTTTCATATATAAAAGAAAATTTTATAATATAATTTTATAATATAATTTTTTTAAAAAGCAATCACATCGTGATGTGGAGGCATTATTCTATATCTCCATGATCGATGTTATCAAATTTCTTGTGTGAAAAAAGGTAATAAAATAAATAATATAATTTATACAGAAACATTATTATGTAATGAATGAAATATATAAATTTTTAATGTAATATAATTTTAATTAAACCATACTTTATACATTCTGTGTATAGAATTATTGAATCACGTCATATTGAGAAAGTAGTAGTCAACACATACAGAAACGATGTTATTATATATACACAAAATTTAAATTAGATGGGTATGAGTAATATAATAATTAAATAAAAAAATACATAATAACTTTAATATATAAAAAATATAAACATATTTTCCTTTCTAATTCAAAATAATCAATGCTGGTAATGGAAAATACAAAAAAAACATCATTTTGTAAGGCAATTGTATTATATAGACTGATATGATATATTTATTAGCAATTAGATGGATGAATATGGAATTATAGGAAGAAGCCATAGGATAAAAAACATAATATATTTTTTTCTAGTTTTTTATATAATAATATAATAATAAGATATTATGTGGTGGATAATTGAATCAAAACTAAAGAGCTTAATGAAATATGCTATATTTTGTTTTAGGAAACGCATTTTTGGTTGCACCAATAGAATTCCTCGATGGATTAACACCCAAAGTGTGTATTATTGAATTATGGGAAGAATATCTAATATCTATTATTCTAATTTTCTATTAAGAAAATGTGTATTTTTAGGTGTGATAATGTGGGAGGAGATGGTGCCTTTTTAAGGTGGAGTAGAAGTAACAGTCTTGTAGATACCAAATGATATTCATTAGTAGGAGAGTAACATTACCTAATATGCCTATAAAATATTCAAGTAATGATGTAGTGGGTAATAATGTTCATGAAAACCCTCCAAAACCAAGAAATAAGTACATTTTTTTATTTTGATCCTTAACATATATGTTTACCAAAATTTATCATTTTAGTTGTTAATAAAGAATCGAGTTTATAAACTATGTAATTAAACAATTAAGACTAATTTTAATGTTTTATTTATTAGAATATATGTAGAAACTAATTATATAGATTATTATTTATTTATAATATAAAAATATCATTTATCTATTAAATTAATTTTAAACAAGAACTTATAATTCACAAAAAAAGATTTAATCATGTTCGTGCTAACAATTTTATTATAAACTATGGGTCAATAGATTAATTATAATTTATAAATTTTCCCATTAATAGAACATATTTAATATTTATTAACACTTAAAATATAACTAATAAGAGAGTGGAATTTTTATTAATTTTAATTAATTTAATAACACATCATATAACCAAAATGTACCTTTTTACAATCCTTCTATAACATAAATTTAAAAATAAAAAAAATATTTAATAAAAAATATACTATTTTCATAGATGTTTAAAATTTTATATATTAATGTAAAAATATAATAATAGTAAATAATTCATTCAATTTTCTTCACTCACACAGGATTCCATGCGATCACACTCCAAGGGTCCGCTACAAACACACCAAGAAGAACAGCCAGTGGAGCACCATTCATATTTCCACATTTAATAAATTCACAAAAGAGGCTCCGCTCGCCTGAACTGATTACATCATTGTAATCATCTAGGAAAAACACGCGAGATAGACTGCTTACTCACCTCAAACAGATATCTGACGGAAAAGTCGTCCAACACCGCTTTACACCCGAATGGCGTCCCGTGATTCTGAGCCTCGGTCATAAAAATAGTTGGGCACATCTCACTATTTCTATCTCCTCAGAAAGACACTTCAAATTGACTACTCAATCGAGTGCAATGGATATCCAGAGAAAAAGATGCATTTCGTCAAACCGCGCACGAGCAGTTCTATGTGGGACCCACACCCCGGTCCCAAAGCACAATGAACGGATCACACCATTTTGATCCTCTTGAAAAATTACACAAGATGTACTATTGACTTGTCCAAAACAGACACTTAGTGATAAAGTTGGAACTCACCGCTGACTCCCAAAACGGCCCCGTGGGGCCCGCACCACCGTGCGGAATTAAAGTGGGCAGATTACGCCATTGCTATGGTCTCAGAAAAACACCCAAGATCGATTACTCAATTAAAGACCTGGAAATTTCATGGAATTTTTTTTCTTAATTTCTTTGAATTTTACGAGTGTGCAGTTTCAGACGGCACCTGATTCCGAGGCCAGTTGTGCCCGGAATCAATTTCCGAAGTATAGCTTGGTACGTTCAGTGAATGAACAAGAGGGTTTTTTTAACTTTTTCACCATTGATCAAAATTGAAATCTGAGGGCACCGATGAACTCACAGCGCCAGTAATTGATTAAGGGGACATTTTCTGCGGTTGCGTTTGCACGGGTGGAGAAGTTAAAAATTGTGGATTAAATGAGGGATGAATAAAATTGTGAAACAATTTTATTTTTATATCTAAGGTGGTTTTATCCTATTTGGGGGAGTTAGGGTGGGACCCACAAGCACCAAACTACCCACGTGAGGATAAATTTGAGGTGGGGGCCAGAAGAGCCCCAACCCTTCAAATTCCCTTAAAATCATCAAACCCCCCATTCTTAATTTGTGAACTCCCCATAACTCTCATTAACCCCAATTAAAGATGCCTTGTTTAATTTTGTCAACACTCCCATTTATGATACCGCTAAACCCCTCCTCTTCAACTCTTAAATTCTTTCCAACATGCCCCAATTAATGAGATGAGCTTTAATTAATTAATTAAGTGGTTTGTTTTTTATTTTTAAATTCTTTGTGATGGGAATAAAAATAATATCCAGAGATATTATTTAGTGTTGGAGATTTGGGTGTTTAGAGAAATATTAGTGAAGGGATAGAGTTTTTGGGAGAGCTTTGTTGTGAAGAAGAAATAACATCCCTTCGGCGAAGAATGACGCTTATTCAATGAAGAACGTCGCTTTCGCGAAGGTCGAAGAGACGCTTCTTTTTCTTCCTCCTCATCAAGGGAGGAAATACAACTGTGGGGAACACACCAACGACGGTGGTTATTTCTCGGTGTTGATGGAGTATCAATGTTTTCCCCATGACGAATGAACGCCCGACAAGATTATAGAGGTAGGGGAATTGTATTTGATTTTCTCTTTACTTTTTGGGAAAAGAATGATGATCACAGACCAACCCATGCCTAGTTGATCCGCGGATCGCTCGTTCATGCGGGTTGGATGCAGGGTTAATTTTCAGGATTGGATTTGAGTTTGATCTTGATTGAAAACCTCTAACTCAGAGGGAATGGGCTTATGAAAAAGCACCAACCCCCCACAAAATATTTGTTGTGTCCGGATTGACGACGATGATGAAACGGGTCCGCAAAGGCGTTTGGAAGCCATCGTAGTGAAGAACTTGTCCCGGGAGAGCCGCTGGGGCAAATGGTGGGCAAAACAGACCACCGGAGCCGGTCCGTGCCAGCTCGGCCGGGTCGCACCATCCGGACCAGGCTGTGCCCAACTGGGCCGGACCGGGACCCGGGTTGTGTTGACCCAGTTCGGGCCGACCCAGGGGGTATTGGGTCCTGTCGGACCGGGCCCAAACCCCCTATTTTCCGACCATTTTCAGTTAAATGGTCGTAACATGAGTTTTGGACCTCCGATCGACGCATCGTCAGTTGCGTAGGATTATTTGAATCAAGGTGGTCGTTTCGATATATTACACTCAAGGTTTTGGAGAAGTTTTGGTATGGCGGGGTTGGTTCGAACTCAAAACCAACCGGGCCCACGGAGCAGAAATGCTTATAACTTGAGGACCGGACGTCCAAATGATGTGCCATCAACTACGTTGGATTCCTCTTGATGAGAAAGTTTTTTTCTCATACTCTACACTGTATTTGGTTGTGATTTGAGCATTTCCAGGTTGGATTGTAACTGAAATCCAACCATGCCCCTGAATGGAAATGCTAATAACTCAAAGCCCGGGCGTCTGATTGACGCTTTTTCTATTGAACTGAGACCCCTATGACGAGGCGGTCCATTTAGATACTTCCTCATGAGATTAAATGACACTTGGAAGTATTGACCAGTAGCTCATGGAGCGGATCCTCCCTGAGACGAGCGTACGAAGTGCTGATTCCTAGTAGCTGGCTGAGACTTGACGACTGCTGATTGATCGACTCGAAGTGATTTGGATAGACCAGTGGGGTGCGCTTGGTTGTAGCAGTAGACCCACGGTGGAGGAGCACTTGGTTGTAGCAGCAGACCCGCGGTACTCAACAGAAGGAGTACCTTTGTAGGCTATGAGGGGGTGTGATTGGTTGTAGCGGCAGACCCATGGTGGGAAGTGCTTGGTTGTAGCATCAGGCCCATAGTACTCAAAAGGTGGAGTACTTCAGCAGTCAAGGTTAGTGGGAAGTGCTTGGTTGTAGCGGTAGGCCCACTATACTCGACAGAGGAGGAGTTCTCCTGCATCCTTGGTTTCGACATCATTAATAAAATCCTGGTTTGAGCTAAGTCAATGACCTTTGTGTTTACCTCATGATTGGGATGGGTCACCTGATAACTTAGGTATACATATGGGCATATAACTATGTAGTGGTTATCCGTTGATTTCATAACAATTGTGTTACCTCAGGATTGAGATGGGTTACTTGATAACTTAGGTATATTTATGGGCTTATACCTAAGTAAGGGTTCTCTGTTGATATCTTTCTTTGTGGTTATCTTTGTTGGATTTTGAGAGCCTTGAGGGTCTCGGGGTCCCTACTGAGTATCGTTATACTCACCCCTAAAAGGGATATGCCCGCACCTCGTTGTGTTGGATTCAAACGACCGACATCACTGACAGAGACCGAGTGTACGAGGACTGGTTGGTACCCGCAGGTGGACCCCATGAAGAGACAATACCTGGAGGTAGACCTCACGATGAGACAGTACCCAGAGGTGGACTTCACGACGAGACTGTACTCAGCAGAAGTTGTCGAGCGAGAGCATTGAGTAGGTTATATGTACCTACCCATCAGGTAGGATCCGAGGTGGAAAACCTAGGAGCTGCTTCTATCTTCATTTTGTTTGCCTTTTTTATTGTACTTTCCTTCATTTTTAGCTTTACTTTTCAGGTGGGTTTGTATTCTAGCCCATTTACCCTTCATCACTTTCTTTTGTACTTAGTGTATTACTTCTGCTTATACTCTGGTTGGTTATGTTTGTGTTTTATAAAGGAAATTCCTTCCCAGTTATCGGGATTCATGCCTTTGGTGCTAGTCTCCAGCACCTGACCTATGAAAGTCAGGCTTGGGGTTGTCACAACAGGGGCCCCGAGGACGGGTTGTGACAAATTGTTATAAGAGGAGTTGGTTCTACCATAGAACTTTGGACTCTAATATTTTATTTCTATGAAGAAATAGTGTTTAGGGTACTAAGTGTGGTTTTCAGTTCAGGGAGTCCAGTGTTGGTGCGGGCGGCCGACATATCCATACACCACGACCCTAACTTCTGATTTCCGACTTAGTGCATGAAAACCCTGATTGGTGTGTGTTTTAAAAAGTTTCTTTTAAATCAGATCAAACAAGGTCATCTCACAAGGTTTAGTCTTTGATCGTTTCACATATGTTTCTTTAAGGATGCGTCCCTGCAGATGACCAGCTAAAGCCCCAAGAGTTGTACGTAATGATAGGATGCCGAGTGCCGAGGCCTCAGTACATGGCCCTCATCCAGTTGAGGCACCAGTGGAGGCACCAGTGGTACTAACACCCGTGGGGCCACCGATGCCACCAGCACCAGCAGCAGGCGATGTGTGCCGCTTGAGCACACTACACGAGTTCCAGTGCCAGAGGCCACCCAGGTTCTAGGGAGAGACGGACCCACAACCAGCTGAGGATTGGTTGGAGGCTGTGGTGATAGTCTTCAGGCTAGTAAGGACGCCAGCAGACATTATGGTGATCCTTGCTGCCATCCTCCTTCAGGAAGCAGCAAGCAGATGGTGGATCTTGATGCTCCAGATGCACAACAAGGCCACAATTCTATGGGAAGGCTTCGAGATCCTGTTCCGGATGGAGTTTGTACCGGCCACCCTTCGAGCGGTGCATATTCAGGAGCTACTGCATCTATAGAAGGGTAGCATGATGGTGTCATAGTACTCAGTGAGGTTCACAGACCTCTCGCGTTACTCTACCGACATGGTACGGGACCCCTTCTATAGGGCCCGGACCATCAAGAAGGGGCTCAGGTGAGAGATTAGAGCTTCAGTTTTCTCCCATAGCATCCTGATGCAGATGGGGGTGTTGGAGCGAGCCCTCTTAGTGGATATTTTCCTTGATGAGCTGTCTCCATCAGTGGTTCCCACCATTATCTCGCTTGTTGTAGAGTCTTTTATAGCGGGTAGTATACATGATGACATAGAGGTCCAAGAGGACCAGACCCAAAGGTGGTCGACCGCATGACTCAGGATCATGTGTGTGAGGCACCCATGGTAGAGAATGACTTACCAGGAGCGGAAAATGTTACTCCTGTGGTGGGCTTGGTCACATGGCATGTGAATTTCCAACCCACCATACAGATGATCTACAGATAGATGAAGGGCCTCTCAGGCAGAGACAATGGTTCGATCGAGGATCACCGCAAGGAGCAAGAGATCGAGGCGGAGGAGCTGGTTGTGCAGCTGGAGGTGGACGATGGTTCGTGGTGTTTCCACCACCACCACTACCAGGAGGTCCACCCTGACCGTAGGGAAAGGGTGGAAATGGGAGAGCTCAGATTTGGGTAGCTGAGGCATACGACAATGGAGCTTCAGAAGTAGGTGTACAGGAGCGAGACTAGTTCCATGCATGGAGGCCTTTGTTCTTGGTGCTTCTAGCTTCCTTTTTGTTGTTCTTGTGGTTGTATATGTCTATGTACTTTGATCTGTAGTAATAAAATACACCTTTTATTTTGACATTTACTTTCCTGTCCTCCCTGTATGGTTGATACTAAGAGGTTATGGTTTAAAAACCATTGAATTAATCCTCACATTCAAGATACCTACTGAAGGAGACCCAATGATCACACGCTACTTCCGACAGTGTGACTCGACCCTTGGAGATGAGAGTAACGGTTGGATCTCTTGGTAATAGTGTCGAGGCCTTACGATGTAATCCATGGCATGAAATAATACCGTTTATGTTAGGATTGACTGTATTAGCCGAAGAATGTGGTTCATCCAAGGAATGAGACCAGATTTTTATTTTCGACAGAGGAAAACTCCCACAAGATCTTTGGTGGAATGTAGACGAAGAAGGGTGGATATGAGTTCTTACAATTGGCTAGTCTCATCCATTGTTCGTTGAGGGAACGATTTACAGTTCTCTCCATCTCAATAATCCCATGTGTATTTTCTTCCAGAAGGACATGAACCTAGGACAGTGTTGATGGCCTAAATTCCTCTAGTACTATGACTTAGAGATAGTTTATACTCTTGGAGAGGTGGACGTTGTAGCAGATGCTCTTAATAGGAGATCGGGCATTCTGCTGTTAGGAGTGGTGAGACAGTAGCTGGCCGCGTTTCAGATATCCATTGTGGATACTGATGGAGTCATCATGTGTAATACTAGAAATGGTAAGGCTATAATAGAGAAGGTGCAGATCATCCGGGAGTGGATAAAGACTGCACAGAGCAGACATAATTCCTATGATTATAGGAGACGAGACCACTAGATTTCAAGGGTGACGACCACGTCATTATACGGGTCTCACCTCGATGAAGTCTATGGAGATGTGGCCGAGGTGGAATGTTACCTCCGAGGTTCATTTGGCCTTTCCACCTCAATTTCACCTGGTGCCCGACGTCATTCATGTGTCTCAGCTGAGGAGATGTGTCCATGACCTATTCGTCATCATCGACCATGGAGAGCTGGACATCGATGATGGGGCGACATTCACAGGGTTCCAGTAGAGGTTGAGGATCGACATGAGCAGGTTCTACGGGGACGGTCAATTCCTCTTGTGCGCTTTCATTGGTAGCACGGGAACCTCCAGGAGAGCACATGGGAGTAAGAGACTTAGATGCATGCTCTGTATCTCCTTTAGTTTCCCTAGTAGTGTTGTAGCTTTACGGGGATGTAAATCCATGAGGTGGGAGTAATGTAAAGACCCTAAAATATCAAGGAAGTTTTTTTCTTAATTTCATTAGAATTTTATGAGTGTGATCTTTCAGGCGGCACCTGATTCCGAGGCCCAGTGTGCCCGGAATAAATTTCGGAAGTTTATCTCGAGTACGTTCAGTGAACGAACGAACGGGTTTTTCTAACTTTTGAACCATTGCTCGGAATTGAAATCTGACGGCACCGATGAACTAGTAGCACTGGTAATTACTTAAGGGGACCATTGCCACGGTAGCATTTGCACAGGTGGAGAAGATACCAATTGTGGATTAAATGAGGGATGAAGAAAATTGTGAGACAATTTTATTTTTATATGTTAGGTGGTTTTATCGTACATGGTGGAGTTAGGGTGGGATCCACAAGCACATAACTACCCATGTGAGGATGAATGTGAGGTGGGGTCCACATGATCCTCAACCCTTCCCCTTCCCTTAAAATCTTCAAACCCCCCTTCTTAATCTGTGAACTCCCCATAACTCTAATTAACCCCCATTAAAGATCCCTTGTTTAATGTTGTCAACACTAACATTTATGAGACCCCTCACCTCCTCCTCCTCCCCTCTAAAATTCTTTCCAATATGCCCTAATTAATGAGATGATATTCATTTAATTAATTAAGTTGTTTGTTTTTGAATTTTATATACTTTGGGATGGGAATAAAAATAATATCAAGATATATTATATAGTGTTGGAGATTTGGTTGTGTGGAGAAATACAAGTTAAGTTCTAGAGTTTTTGGGAGAGCTTTGGTGTGAAGAAGAAATAAATTCCCTCCGATGAAGAAATACACTTCTTCAACGAACAATGCCGCTTCCTCCAAGATCGACGATGCGGTTCTTTTTCTTCCACCCCATCAAGGGAGGAAATACAATTGTGGGGAACTCACCAATGACGATGGTTCATTCTCAAGAATTAAAGGAGTGGCAATGCTTTCCCCATGACGAACGAACTCTCAACAAGTTTATCGATGTAGGGAAATTATATTTGATTTTATCTTTACTTTTTTAGAAAACAACGATGAGCATGGACCAACACATGCCTGGTTGATTCGCAGATCGCTCGTTCATTCGGGTTGGATGCAGGGCTAATTTTCGAGATTGGATTTGAGTTTGATCTTGATTGAAAACCTCTAACACAGAGGGCACAATCTAACAAACATGCTCTGACCCTCCGCAAAATATTTTTTGGGTTGAATTGACGGCGACGATGAAAAGGGTCTGAAAAGGTGTTTGGAAGCCATCGCAATGAAGAATGGGTCCCGGGAGAGCCGTTGGCGCATACGATGGGAAAAACAGACCACCGGAGCATGTCTGGTGGTCCGTGAAAGGTGGCGGTGGCGCGCTGCGTTGGAGCGGCGGCGCTGGTGACCGGAGGCGGTGGCCGGAGCCGTCCTGCCGCCTGGAGGCGGAGGCGCCCCAGCGTGCCGCTGGAGAAGACCCAACGCGTCTCTGCCATGGCGGCGAGGTGGAAGATCCCGCACGGCTGTGGGATTTGGTACGGCGGGTGGCACAATGCGCCGCTAGTGTCAATCAGTAAGGAGGGGTAGCGCCCCCCGTTTCGCGGCTTCCGCTCGGCCTCGCTGGACGAGCCGCGGCTGGCCACACAGATGGACCACACCTGTCGGGATGCACCAACCGGGCCGGGCTGCACCATCCGGGCTGGGCCGCACCCAACTGGCCCGGACCCAGGTCAGGTCAACCCAGTTTGGGCTAACCGAGGGTGTATTGTGCCGGGTCAGACCGGGCCCAAACCCCCTATTTCAGACTATTTTCAGTTAAACGGTCGTAACCAGAGTTGCAGACCACCGATCAATACACCATCCATTACGTAGGATTCCTTGGAACAAGATGGTCGTTTCGGTATATTACACAGATGGTTTTGGAGAATTTTGGGTATGACCGGGTTGGTTCTAACTCAAAACCAACCGGGCCCTCGTAGCAGAAACGCTTATAACATGAGTACCGGACGTCCGAATGATGTGTCGTCGACTATGTTGGATTCCTCTTGATGATATGGTGCTTTTGGAATACTCTACACTTGATTTGGTTTTGGTTTGATCATGGATGGGTTGGATTGTACCCGAAATCCAACCGTGGCCCTGGAACAGAAATGCTAATAACTCACAGACTGGGCGTCCGATTGATGCGCCGTCTATTGCATTGAGACCCCTATGACAGTTAGGTCCTTTGAGATACTTCCACATGAGATTAAATGACACATGGATGTATCGACCAGAAGCTCGTGGAGCAGACCCTCCTGGAGACGAACGTACGGAGTGCTGAGACCTAGTAGCTGGCAGAGACTTGATGACTATTGATCAATTGACTCGGAGTGATTCAGATGGACCAGTGGGGTACGCTTGGTTGTAGTAGTAATCCAACTGTGGAGGAGTTCTTGGTTGTAGCGGCAGACCCGTGATACTCGATAGAAGGAGTACCTCTGTAGGATATGTGGTGGTGTACTTGGTTGTAGCGGCATACCCATAGTGGGAAGCGCTTGGTTGTAGCAGCAGTCCCATAGTACTCGACAGGTGGAAGACTTCAGCAGTCCATGGTTAGTGGGAAGCTCTTGGTTGTACTATTAGGCCCACTGTACTCGACAATGGGGGATTTCTCCAGCAGCCATGGTTTCGACATCATGAATAAAATCCTGGTTTGTACTGAGTCAATGACCATTGTGTTTTCCTCATGATTGAGATGGGTCACATGATAACTTAGGTATCTGTATGAGAATATACCTAAGCAGTGGTTATCTATTGATTTCATAACCATTGTCTTACCTCAAGATTGAGATGGGTTACTTGATAACATAGGTATAATTATGGTCTTATACCTAAGTATGGGTTATCTGTTGAGATCCTTCTTTGTGGTTATCCTTGTTGGATTTATTGAGACTTGAGGGTCTCGGGGTCCCTACTGAGTATTTTTATACTCACCCTTGCACGGGCTATGTCGAAACCTCGTTGTGTTGGATGCATACGACGGACAGCGCTGACAGAAACAAAGTGTATGAGGACTATACGGTACCCGGAGGTGGACCTCACGACGAGATAGTACGCGAAGGTGGACCTCACGAAGAGATAGTACCCGGAGGTGGACTTCATGACTAGACAGTACGCGGAGTAGGTTGGAGGGTGAGAGCGTTGAGGAGGCTATATGTACCTACCCTTCAGGTAGGATTTGAGGTGGATGACCCAGGAGCTACTTCTACCTTCTAGTTGTTTGTCTTTTCTATGGTACTTTCGATCAGTTGTAGCTATACTTTTTAGTTGGGTTTTTATTCGGTCACATTTACCCTTCAATAATTCCTTTTTTACTTTGTGTATTACTTCCTCTTGTACTCAGATTAGATGTGTTTAGGTTTTATAAAGTCAATGCCATCCCAGTTATCGGGATTCCTTCCTTTGGTGCTAGTCGTCATCCCCTGGCCTATAGAAGACGGTCTTGGGGTAGTCACGACACGGGCCCCGAGGACGGGTCGTGACAACTCGCACGCCCCGAACGGACGTCCGATGAAAAAGTAGTAAAGCGCTGCACACAGATCGAAATACAGGTCGTGGGTCCCACACCTCAACTTCAGCATCAATTACCAAAACCACACTGGTAACCTTCTGCTCCGCACTAGGGTCCCAACTCTGATGACGGCGCTCAAATCGGACGTCAGATGCGTCTGCGCCTCTCAAAACAAGATCCCCCAGAAAAACGTCAAACTTACGTAACACACATGTTGTGCCACGTAACCACTCATCTTAGGAATTAAAAATTCCCGAGACTATCTCAAAAAGTCCACCTTGGTCCAAGGATCGTGTCTCCATAGATGGCACGCAAATCTGACACCCGGATTAGGAGTTACGCCCGCTTAAGCGACATCGGACACAAGTGGGGGTGGACTGTACCGGTCTGGCCGGTCCACATCCCCTGGACCGGCCCAAGTTGGCTGGCCCGTGACTCAGTCAGCCGAGCCACCACGGCCCGTGGTTCACCAGCGCGGACCGCGGTCCTCCAAACCCATGGCCACGAGGCCGATCATTGTTCCACACAGAGACCCGCGTAATGTGTTTCTCACACCGAATCCACAGGAACTCTACCGGGGAACATGAAGGGATGGGAGAACCTCCTTGGCCTCTTAGGGAAATCACGCTCCAATCTTCTGAGTCAATGTTTAAGCGGACCGAGAAAACTCAACCCAGAAAGTGGGAAAACACCCACATTGTACGAACACACGTAGTCGTAAACGGTGCCGCAGTCCAGTGAAAGGGAATGGTATTGAAACCCCTCATAGCTGAAGAAACAGAGGAACCAAACCATCTCTCTTTGCCAAACAATCGAGAATAGAACCAGGGGAAAAATCAACCCGGCTGGTCAAACAAATGAGAACAAATCCAAGGGAAAACTCAACCCTGCTAGTCAACAACTGAGAACAGAGGGACCCTCTATGTCACGAGAGGTCAAAGGTACGCAAAGAAGAACACGACATGCACTTGGGGCCCACATGGTGTGTGGACCCAAGTCAACTCCAACCAAGCGCACAGACGTTCTCTGGTACAAACAACCACATGTGCCTCCATGTGTTCCCGTATACTGCTAGAGTATACCACGTTTTCAGCACGAATTCTATCGTGAACATGACACCCAACATCAACCTAAAGGTGTAAATGTAACAACTCCAACTTGCCACCTCAACAGCTCAGAAATGGCCAACCACATCTCTTCAACCATTACTTTACTCACACATGATTTCATGCAATCACACTCCAAGTGTCCGCTACAAACACACCAAGAAAAACTGCTACTGGAGCACCCTTCATATTTTCACATTTAATAATATCCCATAGGGGGCTCCGCTCACCTGAACTGATTACACCATTGTAATCATCAAGGAAAAACATGCGATATAGACAACTTACTCGCCTCAAACGGATATCCGACGGAAAATTCATCCAACACCACATTACACCCGAACGGCATCCCATGATCCCGAGCCTCAGTCCCAAAAATAGTCGGGCGCATCTCATGATTGCTATCACCATGGAAAGACACATAAATTTGACTACTCAGTCGAGTGCAACGGATATCCAGAGAAAAAGATGCATTTCGTCAAACCGCGCATGAGCAGTTCTACGTGGGACCTGCACCCTGGTCCCGAAGCACAACGAATGGATCATACCATTGAGATCCTATTGAAAAATTACACAAGATTTACTATTCACTTGTATAAAATGGACACTCGGTGATAAAGTTGGAACTCACTGCTGACTCCCAAAACGGCCCCCGTGGGGCCCACACCACCGTGCGAAATTAAAGCGGGCAGATTGCGCCAATGCAATGGTCTCGAAAAAACACCTAGGATCGAATAGTCATGTAAAGACCTGGAAATTTCAATGAAATGTTTTTCTTAATTTCTTTGGAATTTTACGAGTGCGTAGTTTCAGATGGCACCTGATTCTGAGGCCCCGTGTGCCCGGAACCAATTTCCGAAATATAGCTTGGGTACGTTCAGTGAAGGAACGAGCATGTTTTTCTAACTTTTGAACCGGTGCTCGGAATAGAAATCCAAGGGCACCGATAAACTCGCTGCACCAGTAATTTATTAAGGGGACCTTTGACGCGGTTGTGTTTGCACGGGTGGAAAAGATAAAAATTGTGGATTATATGTGGGATGAATAAAATTGTGAAACAATTTTATTTTTATATCTCAGGTGGTTTTATCCTACATGGGGGAGTTAGGGTGGGACCCACTAGCACCAAACTACCCATGTGAGGATAAATGTTTGGTGGGGGCCAGACGAGCCCCAACCCTTCACCTTCCCTTAAAATCATCAAACCCCCTTCTTAATTTGTGAACTCCCCATAACTCTCATTAACCCCCCATTAAAGCTCCCTTGTTTAATTTTGTCAACACTCCCATTTATGATACCCCTCACCCCCTCCTCTTCCACACTAAAATTCTTGCCAACATGCCCCAATTAATGAGATGAGCTTCAATTAATTAATTAAGTTGTTTGTTTTGGAATTTCAAATTCTTTGCGATGGGAATAAAAATAATATCCAGATATATTATTTATTGTTGGAGCTTTGGGTGTTTGGAGAAATATTAGTGAAGTTATAGAGTTTTTGGGAGAGATTTTATGTGAAGAAGAAATAAATTCCCTCCGGTGAAGAACGATGTTTCTTCAATGAAGAACATCGCTTCCTTGAAGGACAATGATGCACTTCTTTTTCTTCCTCCGCATCAAGGGAGGAAATAGAACTGCAGGCAACTCGCCAACGACGACGGTTCTTTCTCAGAGTTGATAGAGTGGCAACGCTTTCCCCATGATGAACGAACACCCAAAAATATTATAGTGGTGGGGGAATTGTATTTTATTTTCTCTTTAATTTTTGGTAAAATAACGATGAGCACAGACCAACCCCTGCCTGGTTGATCCAGGGATCGCTAGTTCATGCGGGTCAGATGCAGGGTTAATTTTCGGGATTGGATTTGAGTTTGATCATGATTGAAAACCTCTAACTTGGAGGGTATGGAAAAACGAACAAGCATGGACCCTCCAATAAATATTTTTTGTGTGCGGATTGACGACGATGATTAAATGAGTCTGCAAAGGTGTTTGGAAGCCATCGTAGTGAAGAACGGGTCCCGGGAGAGCCGGTGGCGCAGACGGTGGGAAAAACAGACCACCAGAGCCAGTCCGCGCCAGCACGGCTGGGTCGCGCCATCCAGACCGGGCCGCTCCCAAGTGGGCCAGACCCAGACCCGGGTTGTGTCGACCCAGTTCGGGCCGACCCAGGGGGTATTGGGCCATGTCGGACCAGTCCCAAACCGCCTATTGTCGGACCGTTTTCAGTTAAATGGTCGTAACAAGAGTTGTGGACCTCCGATCGATGCACCGTCAGTTTCATAGGATTCCTTAAATCGAGGCATTAGTTTCAGTATATTACAATCAAGGTTTTGAAGAAGTTTTGGTATGGCTGGGTTGGTTCGAACTCGAAACCAACCGGGCCCTCGAAGCAGAAATGCTTATAAGTTGAGGACCGGACGTCCAAATGACTTCCGTCTACTATGTTGGATTCCTATTGATGAGAAAGTTATTTTTGCATACTCTACACAAGATTTGGTTGTGTTTTGAGCTTTTCCGGGTTAGAATTTACCCGAAATCTAACCAAGCCCCTAGAACGGAAATGCTAATAACTCACAGCCCGGACGTCCGATTGACGCGCCGTCTATTGAGTTGAGACCCCTATGATGAGGCAGTTCTTTGAGATACTTTCGCGTGAGATTACATGACACTTGGAAGTATTGGCCAGTAGCTTGTGGAGCGGACCCCCCCTGAGACGAGTGTATGGAGTGCAGAGTCCTAGTAGCTGGATGAGACTTAATGACGGCTGATCGATCAACTCGGAGTGATTTGGATGGCCCAGTTGGGTTCGCTTGGTTGTAGAAGCAGACCCACTTTGGAGGAGCACTTGGTTGTAGCAGCAGACCCACGGTACTCAATAGAAGGAGTACCTATGTAGGCTATGAGGGGGTGCGCTTGGTTGTAGCGGTAGACCAATGGTGGGAAGCGCTTGGTTGTAGCAGCAGGCCCACAATACTCAACAGTTTGAGTACTTCAGCAGTCAAGGTTAGTGGGAAGAGCTTGGTTGTAGCAGTAGGCCCACTATACTCGACAGAGTAGGAGTTCTCCTGCAGCCATGGTTTCGACGTCATTAATAAAATCCTGGTTTGAGATGGGTCAATGACCTTTGTGTTTACATCATGATTGAGATGGGTCACTTGATAACTTAGGTATACATATGGGCATATACCTAATTAGTGATTATCCATTGATTTTATAACATTTGTGTTACCTCGGGATTGAGATGGGTTACTTGATAACTTAGGTATAAGTATGGGCTTATACCTAAGTAAGGGTTATCTGTTGATATCTTTCATTGTGGTTATCTTTGTTGGATTTAGTGAGACTTGAGGGTGTTGGGGTCCCTACTGAGTATCGTTACATTCTCCCCTGCAAGGGCTACACGCACACCTCGTTGTGTTGGATGTAGACGACGGACAACACTGACAAAGACCGAGTGTACGAGGACTGGATGGTACCCATATGTGGACCTCATGAAGAGACAATACCCGGATGTGGACCTCACGGTGAGACAATACCCGGAGGTGGACTTCACGACGAGACGGTACTCGGAGGAAGTTGGCGGGCGAGAGCATTGAGGAGGCTATCTGTACCTACCCATCAGGTAGGATTTGAGGTGGACGACCTAGGAGCTGTTTCTATCTTCAAACTGTTTGTCTTTTCTATTGTACTTTCATTCAGTTGTAGCTATACTTTTCAGTTGGGTTTGTATTCTGGCATGTTTACCCTTCAACACTTTCTTTTGTACTTAGTTTATTACTTCTTCTTGTACTCTAGTTGGTTGTGTTTATGTTTTATAAAGGAAATTCCTTCCCAATTATTGGGATTCATGCATTTGGTGCTAGTCTCCAGCCCCTGACCTATGAAAGGTGGGCTTGGGGTAGTCACGACACGGGCCCCGAGGATGGGTCGTGAAAAATTGGTATCAGAGGAGTCGGTTCAACCACAGAACTTAGGACTCTAATATTTTATTTCTTTGAAGAATTAGTGTTTAGGGTACTAAGTGTGGTTTTCAATTCAAGGAGTCCAGTGTTGGTGCAGGTGGCCGACATATCCATACATCAGGACCCTAAATTCTGATTTCTGACTTAGTGCATGAAAACACTGATTGTGTGTGTGTTTTCAAAAGTTTCTTTTAAATCATCTCAAACCAGGTCAGCTCACCAGGTTTAGTCTTTGATCGTGTCACATCTGTTTCTTTCAGGATGCCTTCATGCGGACGACTATCTAAATCCCCGAGAGTTATACGTAATGACAGGACGCCGAGTGTCGAGGCCTCAGTACAAGGGCCTCATCTAGTTGAGGCATTAGTTGAGGCACCAGCGGTACTACCACCCGTGGCGCCACTGATGCCACCAGCCCCAGCAGCAGGCGATGCACTCCGCTTGAGTGCACTACATGAGTTCCAGCGCCAGAGTCCACCCAGGTTCCAGGGAGAGACGGACGCACAGCCAGCTGAGGATTGGATGGAGGCTGTGGTGAGAGTCTTCAGGCTAGTAGGGATGCCAGTAGACATTATGGTGATCCTTGCTTCCAGCCCCCATCAGGTAGCAGCAGGAAGATAGTGGCGCCTGATGCTCCAGATGCACGACGAGGCGACACTTCTATGGGCAGACTTCGAGAGCATGTTCTAGGTGAAGTTTGTACCGGCCACCCTTCAAGCGGTGGATATTCCGGAGCTACTGCATCTACAGCAGGGTAGCATGATGGTGTCGCAGTACTCAGTGAGGTTCACAGACCTCTTGCGCTACTCTACAGACATGGTACGGGACCCGTTCTTCAGGAACCAGACCTTCAAGAAGGGGCTCAGGTGAGAGATTAGAGCTTCGGTTTTCTCCCACAGCATCCCGACATAGATGGGGGTGTTGGAGAGAGCCCCCTTAGTGGAGAGTTTCCTTGCTGAGCAGTCTCCAGCAGTGGGTCCCACCACTATCCGGCATGAAGCAGATTCTTCTGCAGCTGGCAGTAGAGAGATGACGCAGAGGTCCAAGAGGACCAGACCCACAGGAGGTCGACCGCATGACTTAGGATCATGTGTGCGAGGCACCCGGGGTAGAGAATGACTTACCAGGATCAGACAATGTTACTCCTGTGGCGGGCCTAGTCACATGGCATGTGACTATCTGACCCGCCATACAGATGATCTGCAGATAGACAAAGGACCTCTCAGGCAGAGACAAAGGTTTGATCAAGGCACACTGTAAGGAGCAGGAGATCGAGGTGGAGGAGATGTCCGTTCAACTGGAGGTGGATGATGCTTCGAGGAGTTTCCACCACCACCACCAGGAGGTCCACCCCAACTGTAGGGAATGGGTGGACATGGGAGATAATAGATCCAGGCATGGAGGCCTTTGTTCTTGGTGGTTCTAGATTCCTTTTTGTTGTTGTTGTTGTTATATGTGTCTGTATTATGATCTGCAGTAATAAAAGACACCTTTCTTTGTGTCGTTTACTTTCCTTTCCTCTCTGTATGGTTGATACTAAGAGGTTCCGGTTTAAAAATTGTTGACTTGATCATCACTTTCAAGATACCTACTGGAGGAGACCCAGTGATCACACACTGCTATCGACAGTGTGACTCGACCCTTGGAGGTGAGAGTAATAGTTGGATCTCTTGGTAGTAGCATCGAGTCCTTACGACTTCATCCATGGCATGAAATAGTACCGTTTATGTCAGGATTGACAGTATTAGGCGAAGAACGTGGTTCATCCAAGGAATGAGACCAAATTTTTCTTTTCAACAGAGGAAAAATCCCAGCAGATCTTTGGTGGAATGTAGATGAATAAGGGTGGAGATGAGTTCTTTCAATTGGCTAGTCTCACCCATTGTTCATTGAGGTAATGGTTTAAGGTTCTCTCCATCTCAATAATCTAATGTGTATTTTCTCCCAGAAGGACATGAACCTGGGACAACGTTGATGGCTTAAATTCTTCTAGGACTATGACTTCGACGTAGTTTATACTCTTGTAGTGGGGGATGTTGTAGCAGATGATCTTAATAGGAGATCGGGCATTCAGCTGTTAAGACTGGCGAGACAGTATCTGGCCGCGTTTCAGATATCCTTTGTGGATAGTGATGGAGTCAGCATGTGTAAAACTAGAAATGGTAAGGCTATGATGGAGAAGGTGCAGATCATCCAGGAGTGGGTGAAAACTGCACAGAGTAAACAGAATTCCTATGATGATAGGAGACGAGACCACTGGAGTTCGATGGTGATGGCCACGTCATTATACAGGTCTCACCTCGACGAAGTATATGGAGATGTGGCCGAGGCGGACAATTAGCTCCGAGGTTCATCTGGCCTTTCCAACTCAATTGCACCAGGTGCCCGACATCATTCATGTATCTCAGCTGAGGAGATCTGTGCATGACCTATCTGTCATCATCGACCATGGAGAGCTGGACATCAATGACGGGGAAACATTCATGGGGTTCTAGTAGAGGTTGAGGATCGACATGAGCGGATTCTATGGGGACAGTCAATTCCTCTTGTGTGCTTTCATTGGTAGAACAGGAACCTCCAGGAGAGCACATGGGAGCAGGAGGATCAGTTGTGTGTTCGGTATCTCCTTTAGTATCCCATGTTGTGTGGTAGATTTATGGGGATGTAAATCCCTGAGGTGGGAGTAATGTAAAGAACTGAGAATTTCATGGAAATTTTTTTCTTAATTTCTTTGGAATTTTACGAGTGTGCTGTTTCAGACGGAACCTGATTCCGAGGCCCGGTGTACCAAGAATAAATTTCCTAATTTTAGCTCGGGTACATTCGGTGAACGAACGAGTGGGTTTTTCTAACTTTTGAATAATTGCTCGGAATTGAAATCTGACAGCACCGATGAATTACCAGTGCTGGTAATTGCTTAAGGGGACCATTTCTACGGTTGCGTTTGCACGGTTGGAGAAGATAAAAATTATGGATTAAATGAGTGATGAATAAAATTTTGAAACAATTTTATTTTTATATGTAGGGTGCTTTTATCGTACATGGGAGAGTTAGGGTGGGACCCACAAGCACCTAACTACCCATGTGAGGATAAATGTGAGGTGGGGTCCACATGAGCCCCAGCCCTTCACCTTCCCTTAAAATCTTCAAACCCCCCTTCTTAATTTGTGAACTCCCCATAACTCTCATTAACCCCCCATTAATGATCCCTTGTTTAATTTTGTTGGCACACAAATTTATGAGACCCCTCACCTCATCCTCTTCCCCTATTAAATTCTTGCCAGCATGCCCTAATTAATGAGATGAGATTGATTTAATTAATTATGTTTATTGTTTTTGAATTTTAAATACTTTGGGATGGGAATAAAAATAATATCAAGAGATATTATTTAGTGTTGGAGCTTTGGGTGGGTGGAGAAATATTCGTGAAGTTCTAGAGTTTTTGAGAGAGCTTTGGTGTGAAAAAGAAAGTACTTTCCTCCGACGAAGAAAGACACTTCTCCAATGAAGAAAGCAGCTTCCGCGAAGATCGACGACGTGGTTCTTTTTCTTCCTCCCCATCATGTGAGGATATAAAACCGTGGGGAACTCGCCAATGATGACGGTTCGTTCTCGGCGTTGATGGAGTGGCATCGCTATCCCCATGACGAACGAACACCCGACATGTTTATCTATGTAGGGGAATTGTATTTGATTTTCTCTTTACTTTTTGAGAAAAGAATGACGAGCGCAGACCAACCCCTGCCTGGTTGATCCACAGATCACTCATTCATGCGGGTTGGATGCGGGGTTAATTTTCCGTATTGGGTTTGAGTTTCATCATGACTGAAAACCTCTAACGCAGAGGGCACGATCTAACGAAAATTCCCGGACCATCTGCAATATATTTTTTGTGTACGGATTGACGACAACGATGAAAAGGGTCTGAAAAGGTGTTTGGAAGTCGTTTCAGTGAAGAATGGGTCCCGGGAGAGCCGTTAACGCATATGGTGGGAAAAAAGAACACAAGAGCGCGTCCGGTGGTCTGTGGAAGGTCGTGGCGGCGCGCTGCACCGGTGCGGCGTCGCCAGTGACCGGAGGTGGTGGTCGAAGTCGTCCGGCCGCCTGGAGGGGGCGGCGCCCCAGCGCGCCGCTAGAGAAGAACCATCGCGACTATGCCACGGTGGGAGGGTGGAAGATCCCACGCGGCCTCAGGATCTGGTACGGCGGGTGGCGCAATGCGCCGCTGGTGTCAATCAGCAGGGAGGGGTACCGCCCCCCATTCCGCGGCTTCCGCTCGGCCTCGCTGGTCGAGCCGCGGCTGGCCATGCGGCTGGGGCACACCTCTCGGGTCGCACCGAACATGCCGAGCTACGCCAGCCAGGCCGGGCCACTCCCAACTGGGCCAGAACCGGGTCGGGTCAACCCAGTATGGGCCGACCCAGGGGGTATTGGGCCGGGTCGTACCAGGCCCAAACCCCCTTTTTTCGGACCGTTTTCAGTTAATCGGCCATAACATGAGATTTGGACCACCGATCGACACACCGTCAGTTGTGTAGGATTCCTGGGATTAGGGTGGTTGTTTTGGTATATCACACTCAATGTTTTGGAGAATTTTGTGTATGGCTGGGTTGGTTCTAACTCGAAACCAACGGGGCCCTCGGATCGGAAACGCTTATAACATGAGGACCGGACGTCCGAATGACGAGATGTCGACTATGTTGGATTGTTCATGATGAGACGGTTCTTTTGGCATACTATATGCTGGATTTGGTTGTGTTTGGGCATGTATGGGTTGGATTGTACCCGAAATCCAACCATGCCCCTAGAACGGAAATGCTAATAACTCACAGACTGGGCATCTGATTGATGCGCTGTCTATTGCATTGAGACCCCTATGATGAGGCAGTCCTTTGAGATTCATCCACCTGATATTACATGTCACGTGGAAGTATCAACCAGTAGCTCATGGAGCGGACCCACCCAGAGACGAACGTACGGAGTACTGAGACCTAGTAGCTGGCAGAGATTTGACGACTGTTGATCGATCGACTCTGAGTGATTCGGATGGACTAGTGGGGTACGCATGGTTGTAGCTGCCGGACCACTTTGGAGGAGCGCTTGGTTGTAGCTGCAGACTCGCAATACTCGACAGATGGAGTACCTCTATAGTCAATGAAGTGGTGCACTTGGTTATAGCGGCATACCCATGGTGGGAAGCGGTTGGTTGCAGCAGCAGTCCCATAGTACTCGATAGGTGGAGTACTTCAGCAGTCCAAGGTTAGTGGGAAGTGCTTGGTTATAGCGGTAGACCCACTGTACTCGAAAAAGGGGGAGTTCTCCAGCATCCATGGTTTCAACATCATTAATAAAATCCTGGTTTGAGCTAAGTCAATGACCTTTTTGTTTTCCTCATGATTGAGATGGGTCACTTGATAACATAGGTATATGTATGAGCATATACCTATGTAGTGGTTATCCGTTGATTTTATAACCTTCGTGTTACCTCAGGATTGAGATGGGTAACTTGATAACTTAGGTATAAGTATGGGCTTATACCTAAGTAAGGTTTATCTGTTGAGTTCCTTCTTGGTGGTTATCCTTGTTGGATTTTGTGAGACTTGAGGGTCTCGGGGTCCCTACTGAATATCGTTATACTCACCCCTGCATGGGAAATGCCCGCATCTCATTGTGTTGGATGCAGAAAATGGACATCGCTGACATAAACCGAGTGTACGAGGACTGGAAGGTACCCGGAGGTGGACCTCACGACGAGACAGTACCCGGAGGTGGACCTCACGACGAGACAGTACCCGGAGGTGGACTTCACGACGAGACGGTACTTGGAGGAGGTTAGAGGGTGAGAGCATAGAGGAGGCTATCTGTACCTACCCTTCAAGTAGGATCTGAGGTGGATAACCAAGGAGTTACTTATATCTTCCAGCTATTTGTCTTTTCTATTGTACTTTCGTTTAGTTGTAGCTGTACTTTTCAGTTGGGTTTGTATTCTGGCCCATTTACCCTTCAATACTTTTTTAAATTAGTGTATTACTTCCTCTTGTAATCTAGTTGGATGTGTTTATGTTTTATAAAGGAAATGACATCCCAGTTATCGGGATTCATGACTTTGGTGCTAGTCGCCATCCCCAAGCCAATAGAAGGGGGTCTTGGGGTAGTCACGGCACGAGCCCTGAGGACGGGTCGTGACAAATCGCACACCTCGAATGGATGTCCGATGAAAATGTTGTAAAGCGCTGCACACAGCTCGAAAGACAGGTCGTGGGTCCCACACCTCAACTCCGGTTTCAATGCCCAGAACCACACTAGTAAACTTCTCCTCCGCACCAGGGTCCCAACTCGGCTGACAGCGCTCAAATCGGACGTCGGATGCGTCTGTGCCTCTCAAAACATAAACCCCTGGAAAAATGTCAAACTTACTTAATGCACGTGTCATGCCACCGAACCAGCCATTCCACACCCCCTGGACGCAAGTGGGGTTGGACCAGACCGGTCCGGCCGGTCCACACCCCCTGGACCGGCCCAAGCCGGTCGGCCCGCGGCTCAGCCGGCCGAGCCGCCGCGTCCCTTGGTTCACCCGCGCGGACCGCGCTCCTCTAATCTAACAGGCCACGAGGCTGATCTCTGTTCCACACGATGTCCCACGTTCGACGGGTCTCTATCTCCCCAGTCGGGTCGCATGACGCGACCCCGGTCTCCGTGTCAATCGGCTGGCACAGCTGGCCGGCCCTTCCGCTGCGCGCCCCCAGCTCACCTGGTGAAGCCCCCTGCCACCTACCTGGAGCACTGCCGGAGGCCGCCGAAGCCGGACCGCCATATGCCACCACCTCCTTAGCCCGCGCCGCCCACGCCTCTACCTAGACCCTCACCAGACCACCGTCCTAGCTCGCCGGAGAACCCAAAACCGCCGAAAAAAAACACCAAAAACCCGCGGATTTCTGCAGAAGACAATGCGCGTCGGGACTCAGATTTTAAAACCGAAACATGCATCGAGAAGCTTAAATTATATACTATGAAAACATGGGATTTCATCAAAAATTTAACAGCAATTTGATGCATAAAAATCAATTCGATGTGGGATATATGAATTGAAAAACGATGCAGGAACCCTACCTCGTGGCCGTCGCCCGACGCTTTGTCATCAATCTACCTTCGCCATAGCCAAGGTATCCCAGATTGGAGAGGGAGGAGGATGGATTGAGGAGGAGAATTAGGGTGAGGAGGTTTCTCTAGGGGGGAGGAATGAGGATGGGGGAGGAGAGGAGAGTTTAAATAAATAAACTCTTTAATTAAAAACTCGACCCCTGAAAACACCCGAGTCCAAAACCTATGGCGCGGTCAAGATTAAGCTTCCCCTAGTGTAATAACCACCTCCAAAGCACAACAGCAGTCTTGGAATTTTAATCCGAGGCCCAGTTCAAAATCTATTAAACTCAACGCCAGAGGCCACCAAATTACAAAAATGCCCCTGGGGCCATTCTTCACAAACGGCCCGCGCCCGCAAAAATTATACCCCTCCTAGGGTAAACGGCACGCTCCGAACTCAACGGTGCCCGCGGTTTTCCAATCGAAGCTACCATTTATGAGATACATGAGTTTAACCATTAAACAAATAAATTTATTATTAAATTTATCCGTTTAACGTTCTGTTAACAGTAAAAGGGTCCAAACGTCCCCCGCCAACATGCTTTATGTCGTTTCTAGGGTAAAACCCCCATTTTGGACCCATTCGTACACTCATATTTCTGATCAGGATCACTGTTTAAGAGTTATCCCATTTATTTGGTGTGCCCAGTGTGAACACACTGAAAATTTAATTTCGGCCACACCGGGACTCGAAAATGCACGCCATCTGAAGGTACTACTCTGAAATAACATCAAGAATATTACAAATCCTTTTATCACAAAAACCGATTTGTTACACCACTAGAGGTAGGACTCGGGTAGAGACCATCATTATTTTCAAATTTCATCCAAAGGTGGTATAACAACCCCAATTAATTTCAATACATGTTCCTTTCTTATAAACAATTCACATAGTATAAATATCATAAACCACATAAAGAAACCAATAAAAAAATTTCTCAAAATTAAATAATTAAATAAGTCATATATTTATTAATTAATGAAAGTGAAAAATAAGAATATTAACATGATCATTATAATAGTTATTTGACCATTATGAATACTAATACATCAAATAGAATATTAACCTAACCGAAAAATTTTTAAATACCATTTTTTAATATTAAAAAGTAAAATATGATATATTTATAATATGGTATATGAAAATAAATGGTTTTAATATTTAAAATAAATACATATAATATTTTTTTAAAGGAATATGATTATATGAAATATATAATTTATATAATAATTTTTATGTATATATATTTTCATAAAATATATATATAATAAGATATGTTTTCATATAATAATATTCATTTATTTGATACATTAAATAATTTATTATATTTTCATATAATCGGTTATAATATTAATGTGTGTATTTCTCAACTAAATAATCATTCTATATAATGGTTTAATACAACATGATCTATTTTTATTGTATATTCTATGAAACGGGTGCGCAACATGAAGTGATTACAAACCATGAATAGTTTAGACACCATGAAAGGGTATAGAATTATATTTTAAATAAATGGGGATGATTTTTTGTGTATGTGACCATAATGAAATAAAAAAGAGGAAATAGTGATACGCATCAGGTAATTCATGTTGAAAATTAATTTATGCTTGGAACATCGATGATTTTTATTCAATCAGCCATAAAAAACTTGTTCTCTCGATCCAGAGCCTTCCCATCGGGATTTTGACACCTACAAACCCATTTACAGGAAAGATCGAATCGGTGATGACCTTGATCTTCAAATTCTGATTAAGTGGATCTCTTCTCATATGGTTTCTTCTGGTATTAATTTTTTTCCTTGGTAGTGTATGATAGATCATCGTGTGATTGGGTAATCTCAAATCGTTATAAATGGATATTGATTATAGGTTTAATTTATATATATCATTCTCTATATAACTACATTATTGTAACTTTTCAAGTGTTGATTATTGATCATTGAATATTGTTAGTTGGATCTAAGAATAATTTTCCTAAAATTGAATCCAATACATTAAATATTAAATTGAAATTAATTTTTAACTAATTTAGAAATATTGATTTCATCCATGATTTCATATTGGAATATAAATTTAGTTAGAGCACTATTTTAATTGAATTTAAATTTTTTGATAGAAATATGATAAATGATTTCTTGATTAATTAAATAATTTTTCTAAAGCATTATGATTAATTTCCATGATTAAAATGATAAAATTTAAATATACAATAAAATGGGATGAAATTATATTGAAACAAAAAATAAAACTTCGTAACTGTAGTTTGGAAATTTCATTATAAAATGTTTCATAGTTATTGATGGAAAATTTTATTAATTGATTTACTAATTGAATTGAATTATATCCATATTAGATGGTATGCCAATTTATTTATTCCTTTATATGTATTATATGTAATTTTATTTTATTGGGAAGTGGATAAAATGTTTTCAAATGAGGTAGTGGATGAAATTAATTTTCCATTAAATAGAAGTGAATATTGAAATGTGAAAACATCAAACTAAATTTATTACCAGAAACTATATTATCTTTTGTTTATTAAATAGTAACTTTTTCATGGGATATTTGAAATTTTTCACCATTTGAAATGGGTTAAGTGGTTCTTGAATACAAATATTCATTATTGTTATCAGCAAATGAGAATAATATATTTTGATATTTATAAATCCATCTTATAGGGAATTTATGATCATTATGAGTATATTTTCAAAATTATTTGTCATGAAATATACATAAATACATCCTGGATCTAATGAACAATGTCATCCATGAGAATTTTAATTAGTTTTTGGTGGTCTTTATTGATGAGATACTATATTACTCTAATTTTGAGGAGGATCACGCACAACATCTAATGAAAGTGCTCTGAATTTTGATAGATCCCAAAAGATAAGAAAATATTTAAATATATTGGTTTATAATTCATTAAGTTAATTTATTTGAACATGTGGTCCTAAAAAACGAAATAAATTGTTTATAATAGGTAATAAAAATTTGTTATGACATGGGAATAACCAGAAAAAAAAATTTATATTCATATATTTTTTTGATTTTGAAATATATTAACATTAGATAATGAAATATTTCTAAATTATGGAATCTCAAATGAAAAATTTCACTCGTTAGGTAGTGAAATATGCTAGCGATGAAAACAAAAAAATAATTATTTTTTAGATTAAAATAATTCTACTTTTTCACTAATTTTTACCCTTCTAAATGTTGTGTATTGGCCATGTGGTATTATTTATACCATTATGTTCAGGTTTGGGTTGTGTTTCGTATTCAAGGTGAGGAATTGTAGCCAATGGTTCTTGAAATCATAGGCTACATTAGAATAATTATCCTACCCATTATACTTGAATAATATTCATAATGTATCAGTGCTTGATTCGGTAGCATATCATTTTTCAAAATGGTTTACCATTTATTATGACCATATTACAATGAGTTACGTAATCTCTCAAAAATATCTATAAACATTTTATAGGCCTTGGGTGGAGTACCTAGAGTCTTTGGATTTCAATATCAACTATACCCTAGGTGGAAAAAAATTTATTTATCATGCTTTCAAATGTCAAATTTTGAACCAATACATGAAATAATCATTATAATAGTGGAAGATCGTAATAATTTTTCATAGTATCATTTCTGAGTCAAAGAAAAGGGTTTGAGTATTCATTTAATTAAATTCATTTTATGTCAACTATTATAGATATTATAATTCATGAATTTAATTGTGATGTTGAACTATTTTTTATTTGGATATCTCTTTATTATGGGGATACCATTGGTGAGTGTTCAATATTTGTAGTGTTTATTCAATGTTTTTGTAATTAGTTCGATTTTTTCTTTTTATCACACAAATGTACATGAGGGTGGATATCAGTATTTTCCCTATGGTTTATGCACACAATTATTGAAAATATATTATATAACATACGTTTTTGATTCTAGTGGCATGGTATAAGTTGGATTGGTTTTTTTAACATTGGCTGAGGACCAGAACACTTCTCATTTTCATCAGACACTCACTTGGACGACATAGATGTGTGGGGTGATTTTTATGGACTTTGTGTTTGGGTATCAAAATACACTTAGAATGAAGAATGTTTAATTGTTTGTGGTTGGTCAATTACCAAATTATCCCAAACATACCCATTCATGATACATAAAAATTTTATGTGCTGGGAAAAGTCTTTTATAGAGAGACTATACGTTTTAATTGGTTTCCATGATTCATATACCATAATATATATCCTTATTTTACCACTCATTTTTTAATGACATTATAAGTATATGGTATCTCATGTTCGATTGTGTATGTCATAATTTTTGTGGACAAATGGACAATAATAGAGTGAAATAAATATTCTTGAGGACACACATTAAGCTTCAATCCATTATATTTTTGTAGCAATGTATGATCATTTCATAATGACATAGATTTATTATGAAATTAATTTATTTTTTATGATCTGAATGGCTGTTTTTAAAGACTTGTATGTAAGGAAGAGTAAATATCCTTTCCATTTGTTGTATATTCAAGAAAAATCTTTATTCAGACCAAGTTTGGCCTAATAGATGATAAAAAAGACAGAATAGAATCAGAATAGTACTTTTAAGGCATGTATCTAATAATAACATTATGTTGATCAATATCAAATATCATTGGAATTCATTATTGTTGAATGTGAGTTTGTGAATGTGTCAACATATATGTGTAACCAATGACGTGGGAGGAAATAAAATATTTATCATTTATTTTTTGGTAGCGTTATAATCTATTTTGAAGGTGGGATATGTGGATTAAGATTTAGAACTATTAGCACCATTCATGTAGATATATAATTTCTTCCATGTTTTACCACTTCAAAATAATATTCATGAAACATCTCAAGTTTTATGTTGAACGGAGAATGATGATTAACCTAATTTAGTTGTGACATAGCATCTAGTATGGATTTTTTATTCTAGGATAATGGAAAAATGTCGGAGATCTATAACTTATGTCTTTTTTATAAAGAAGAATGGTTGTTATTCTCATGGGATGTGGTAGAGAGAGGCACTGTTGATAGTGTAGTGCCCTCATATTATTGATATTGAAACATTGTGAAAATATTTCTAGAATAAAATGGTTTATTGTGTGGGGAGGTTGATCATCTCATTATTATTTAGTGTTATGACCTTTACTATGGTTTTTGGTTTTAGAATATTACATAGGAAGTGGATATTTTTCTATCTAATTGGATGTTACATGTTGGGCATTGTTCACTATGAAAATTTCACAAAATTGGTGCACAACATGATGTAATTACAATCTATATAACGTTTACATGATTTTAAATGTTTAATATTTGAATATTAATAAATAGAGTCACCATTGTTTCAATACACCACAAATGGTAACTACATGAGATCACCCATTTTTACTCATTTATAAATACATGATGCATAAAAATTTATGGTGGTTTCATGGATGATGTTCACTCTATTCAACTAGAATCCCCTTCACTCATTATCCAGAGCCATCCCTATGTGATTTTGGATCATCCAAACCCATTTCCTTCATGTATCTACACTCCATTGACCTTGTTATATCCATATTCTTTAGTGGATCTCATCTCATGTGAATTGTTACAATATCTTTTTTATCCCCTATTTAGTTTTATAAATCCAAATGTTGTGGATGGATTTAAACACTTTTTCATTAGACTAAGAATCTAGGTTATAATTATAGATCTACATAACATTCAATCTACATTGGAATTCTAGTTGGATTTGATGAGTCATGGTCATTAATTAATGTTTGGTGGATCATAATTATTTTTCATGTTTTTGAAACATTTATTTTATAGTTTAAATTGAAATAAAATTTAAATTGATAAACAAAAAGGGATTTGATCCCTCATTTGAATAGACCATTGAAATTTGGAAAACCAAAAATATCAATTGAATAGAAAATATGGGTCGTATTAATGATAAATGATATCTTAATTTTGTAAATTATTATGATTAAATTTTATTATGCCTAATTTTGAGAATATGTAATAGATTAAAATTTTATTTAAAATGGAATGAATTTATATTTAAATGAAAAATAAAATATGGAATCTAAAATTGGAAATTTTTAAAGATAAATTCTAAAAAACGTGGATTTACAATATAATGAACTATCCCAGTTGACCACTAAACATATAGTCATACCAGTTTTCATATGACCTCAAGGGAAACTCCTAAAATGCCAGAGGATTACATTTAGAAATGAGGACATAGGATGTATATGTTGGAGTGAATTTCTATCATTTTTTACAGTTTTCTCAATTGTATAACTTGTGTAAATCATTAAGAAATAAAAAAAGAATATGTAAAAATTAAAAACAATGAAAATATGAATAAAACTGAATAAAAATATATGAATACATGTAATAAATGAATAAATGTTATATGAACAAATAGCGTTCCATGTAACGACCAATGAATGTTCGTGTTTTACTAAATTTTTTAAAAAGGACAGTATAACAATGGAAATTAAAAATCACAACTGAAAAATATTTCAGTATACCAATCACAATCCCAATACTCTTATACCTAGTTTCTATGTACAATGCACAACCCATGAAATTAATCGAATGATATATGATCAAGAATATCTAATACAGTACGATAGGCTTCCCAAACAGGGTGTGAGATATAAATCTTAGTAGGTCATCACCCATTGTGTCAATCCTAATAGAGTTTGTAGAATAAAATTTATGAACTCTTCCATTTATAATAAATTCATAGTGATAAAAAATTATGTAATAGTATCTTCATCTAAGTTCATAAACCAACACCTATCTTATAAAACCATATTCATCATAAGCCAAGTGACTGAAAGATTAATTTAGTAAAGAAATCAATGTTTTCAAGGCCCATTGTAAATAATGAAATTCCAGAAGTCATACCCCCAAGCATGTGATTCATCTTGGGGTCTAATTCACATGACATCACACAAGTATACTATTATGAATGAGATAATCATCACCATTATATGGTCTAATATAAATTTGAAGAAAAATGTTTGGAACCTGAAATCATTAAATGAGTTCAATAAATTCAATACAACAAATCTACCAAATCTATTGGTGGAGTATCATTTCCATCCAAGGAAATATATAAATTATCCCAAGTATCAAAATATGAAAATCTATTAATCCAATACCACCACGACCTTCCATGTGTGGTACTTTAGGCATCCCATGTATCATTCTATGGCATAGTAAATCTATTTTTTTCCTAGGCATCTCACAAGAGGAATAAGTGTCACCCAAGACTTGGTATAGCGATATTTCAAATGGGTTTATATTCAATTACTCTCATATGTATCCTGTGACACTCAACAGTAGAAATACCCATAGAATAATCCCTCATCTAGAACCTCAAAGAAACTTCTCCAGAGATTCATGGTATAACCACCCAAGTATGGAGGTCTATCCATGATTCCTTAATAGGGAACCCATTTTCTCACATGTTGCACATCAAGATAATGATGTCTTCAATTTGCATTATAAGGAAAAAATCAATACATATATTACATGGAAAGAATTTATATAAGTCATTCTATCAAAAATTTACCACGTTCCATAATCTATTCAAGATTTCAAGTACAAAAATACAAGACATAAAAATTTTCAAAATGAAATTATAGGTAAAGTCACTCAGTTCTCTATACCTAATCACTGGGAAATAAGCAATAAACATTAGAAGAGTTCAAAAATGGGAAATATATAAATTAAATAACCTATAACAAGTAAATGAAACCAAAACCATATGGGATTATCATTCCTTTATCCATATGTCATCAATGAAATATATTGGTCTCAATCTAGAAATACTGACAATTTTTTTATAAATCATATCCCAAACACTTTGTCACAAACAATATACATGCACAATAATATGCATAATGGCCAAACAATATGGACTATAAAAATAAATTTATTAATTTCCTAATCCATGCTCCTATTCCCATTATAAATTTAGTTATCAATTTTTGAAAATAATCAATGGAACCTCACACTTACCCATGGTTAATCATAACTCAAGGTATTAGAAAACCATGCCATTTAGTATGCGCACACAATGAAGGGTCTCCAATATGAATGGTGAACACCCAAAGTATGGTTTATCCACAATTGAAGGTCACAACGGAAATAGAGAGAAAATCCAAACAATATAATTCATGATAACAACACATCAACCGATGATTTTCTTGAGTGGGAGAATTGGACGACCACAAATAAGAGATTAAATAAAGGGGAATATAGTAGTTCCCCTATAGTGTTAATAACAATTTAAATGAATTATATTTAAATTATAAATTTTATAAAATCCTAATTATTCAATTTATATAAAAATTAAATTATAAATTAATTTATATTATTAATAGGGGGAGTTACTTACATACCACAAAAATAACATAAAAAATAATGAATATGAAAAACTCATATCATAACTTAGAATGATGTAAATAAATATCACTAATTATTATTTTAGAATACAAATCACCTCTATTGGTGTGAATTTATTATAAACAAATGACATTTATTTATCGAAATATTATTTAATTAAATTTAAAGTGTTATTTAGAACTCATTCACCACTAATCAAATTGCAAGAAAGGGTATGATCAGATTACTAAGACATACTAGAAATTAAAAATGAGGAAATTTTATGGGATCCTACCATAAAAGGTAGGACAATAATGCTAAATTATCATAATCAATCACTATGAGTTTTCATGGAAATTGAATCTCCCTTGGAGGGGTTTAATTATAAAATGAAGGTATTTTTACCTCAAAATATTTTTCAAAATATCTTATTTGATAAATAAAATTGAATATAAAAAATAGAATTTAATAATGAATATAAAAGAAATTTAAATAATTATTTAATTAAAGGGAAATGTATAGGGATCCAACATCAAGAATTAGACCATGATGACACTCAAAACATGTCCAATTGAGAGGCCACCACACAAAAACGCCCCACATATTAATGAATATACATTATTACAAAATATTATATATATCATTTAATCAAAAAATTAATATTCCCCCTTCAATGATGGAATATATATGAGTAAGATATATATATACATAACTATTCATGTGTGTTCATTCCATAATAGATGTTAAAAACCCACAAAAAATATAAATGATACAAATAACAAATAAAGACCCTGAAATAGAAGGTTGGAAATCATGTGATGAAACAAGAACCTCACCTCATATGGAGACAATGGACCGAATCACCCCAATCTGCTTCACCTTCATCGGTTGATTCTGGATCATTCACAATGTGATCCTAGGAGATGATATACACACCCTAACAAATGAAGATGAAATTGTGGTTGGCTATCCGGTTACCTATGTTCTTAGTTGAACTATGTATGGTAATAGGATAGAAAAAGTGTCCATGAAATGGAGTGGTTGTGGAGTGGAAGGCATTTCATTGTCGATTTAATGAAGAGAATAGAATAAAACAATATTAGAATGATGATGAACTAGAATCCAGAGGAGGTGGTCTCATCCAGCTGGGTGAGCAGCTATAGGGGGTTTATACAGGGGTAATTGGGAGGAGAGGCCCTCATTGTGTTTTCATAACACATTACCGAGAATAATAATTAATAATAATCATTATCATCATAATCATCATCAACCTCATTGTCATAACTATAACTATAAAAATATTATTATTATTATTAAATCGTATATTTATTTTTTTATTTCCTATTTATTTCAATTTATTTTTTTACATTATTAGTTTTCTTAATTTAATTCATTTAATTTCATTCATAAAAACAGATATAACATTTTGAAGTTGATTGTCTCATGGTTCTTGAAAACAATTCTCCACTTTATGACCAACCATGAAATTTTATTTTTCAATCATGGAACTCGTAAAACTCAATGAGACACACTAGGGACTTCTCATACCTTCTTCTACGTCCAAAAATCCAACGTATCAAGATTTTATCTTGAGGAAAAAATTTATGATTCATTGTTAAATAAACATCTCATCCAATAATACAAATTTTTCTTATTACCCATGAATTTCACATCTTCTTAAAACACCAGACCATACAACATAAACTTCATTGTATTTATCATCTCAGATAATCCTTCAGTAATAAAACATACATCTCTAAACCTATAAGGGTCATGGAGTCTCATTATAATGTTTTCATTAGGTTTACAAAACCCATTGCACCTTTAATTACTTTTCAAGAACATGACATATAATCTGTCATGATCTTAGTCTATGATCGTTAAAAAACAAACACACTAAAACAACTCTTACCCAATCCAATTATGGGAGAGACACGATCATGTTCTCTTGCCATCAAACATTTAGTTGATTGTTCTCCCCACCATTGGTATTAGAATTAGAAGTGGACAACTCTAAGACACGAAATCCCAAAGGTGGGTGTTTTCGACAAAAATTTACTTAATAATTATAATGACACTAATGGCTACAAACTAAGATGATCATGTGTTCTATTACACAAAAACCACTATCATAGAACAAGTGGATACAATTCAGGAAACCTCTTACTAGGCATTCAAAAGAAAATTCTACATTGGCGGACGGTGCATTTCTAAATAAATTGTTTTTCCTTCTACCGTGGCACCTTGAATTTATATCAAAAGTTGTCACCAAATCCCATACATAAAATCTATTTATTGTTTTTGGTTATCCAAACAATTTCCAAATTTTAAATTATCATGCCTTAACAAAAAAAGGTATACCTTTGAGCCATCCCACTAGTATCATTTTTCCCTTTATAATCATCAACCTTGGGCAACCTAAAAATTATGAGTTATCAACATATAAAAAATTTATAGAGTCCATGAAACTAACCAATATAGTTCACATTCAATTATTATAATAAAGATCTATTTACAAAGTAAAAAAATTGAAATATGATCATTGGATGAGCATAGAATTGCTTCCACTAGGCGGTCGAGTCGAAGGATATGGATGGTGTCTGAGACTATGTCCATTGTGTTCTTAGTAGGAACCCCAATGGTCCCTTTGAACAACCATTTATTTATATTAAGTACGCATCCTACATGATACAATTAAATTTAAATAAACTACAATTTAAATTGGTTTTTAATTATTTATTATGGTGTATGTCTGATACTATCTATGTGCATGATGGAAGATATCAATATTGGATAAATACTAATTGATGAAGATAAGTACACTAAGGGGTTTAAAATACTAATAATAAGATTATAATTGAGCCAATATTAGTTGAATTTTTCTGAAATGAACACTACACCACATGCCAACATGTTGTCATTTAATATATCAGTGGACAATATCACACAAGGAATCATGTGAAATATTCCAACATAATCACCACAATCCTCCAAGACAAACAATTCTTCTAATGGTTACACACACATAGAAATATTCTATGCTCTTATGGTCAAACAAGAAACAACACATTTTAAAAATATAAATCCCTAAAAGCATTGAAGAAAAACTGACCATTTATTTATGGTCCACCATTGTTGTGGTAATTCTACCTAAAAGGACACAAAAATTCCATAACTAAAATGATTCACCTCACCTTTGGATTATCCATGTAATTAATAGAAATTCCATGATAGACTCACCCAAGAACACTTGTCCATATTCTACATAAATGTACATTTTTAATCCTTTAAGAAACAGTTACATGAATTATGGATTAGACATAAATGTGAAACAAATAAATCATCATGTCAAAATAGTAATGTATCAAAGACCTCATCAAGGAAATTGGGATGAATTTTTTATTCCTTTATGAAGATATCACTATACTCTAGAGATGACCCGAGATTGATATAACAACAGAAGGATTATCAATTATAATGAAATAATTCTATTTTTTATAAAATTAATCATTCACAAGGAAATATTCATTTGAAGACAAACTAAACCAATATTATAGAGATGAAAGATGACATTTAAACCAGATGATGACGTATCAAGTCATCCTTCAGTGTGGAATATATAGGGTCAAAAGACATATGAAGAAGCCTCGATGTTCGAGGCATGTAGATCCATCTGAAAATGATAATTATCTTATGCTTATGATTGTATCAAAAGTTATGTATTCAATGATGACCCATTAAAACAAGGGGTCATTTAGAATATTATAATTTATAAAAGGAAAAATGGAACCCAAAAAATAACAATCCTCAGAGTCATCATGACATTTATAAATGATCCAAAACTCTAAGGACTCTACATTCTATAGGTTAGTCCCTTACGACACATCAATGCATGAACCCATAATGTGGTCAAACCAAAAAATTTATTAGGCTCAAAAAAATCTCCTTCCAATCCATTATTATAAAATTTATATCCTATAAAAACCACTTATATTTCCATTATAATCCAACTGTGATAAATTTATACATTACCCTAACATTAGGGTTTAATCTAAGGGAACAAATATCTGTTTAATATTGATGAAAATAAATTTTATTAACACAAGAACATTAAACATTAACATGTTTTAAAATAAAAAATCATGTAAAAAACAAATTTCATAAAAAACAATTTTAAAAAATTGATCATTAAATTAAAACGCAACATAATTATTCATTTTATCTAAATTAATTTTTTTAACAGATAAAGTTTCATTCAAAGGTCCCACTACACTAACCAAAGTACTATAGAAAAGATATCAATAGCATTTTCTCATTTATACAATTTTTTTATCACCAAATTCGGTCATATCAAGAAAACAATGCCCCAACAAGCCTACATGGGTCCTGTTGAGAATTTATATAGTTATCTATATAATTTTAATACAAATATCCTCCACATGTAAAATAATTTTAAATATTAAAAAATTATCATATATATAATGGTCATATGGGGTGACATTCACAATTTATAAATAACCCATACACTCCATTAATTTATTATTGGATATCATTAATGAGAATCAATAAAATTTTCACATTTAGTAACATACATATTCAAAAAAAAAACTAGAAATATTTCCATTAATCTAACACTATGTAACATTAAATGAACTCAAAAACATGGCATATAAATAGGAATCCATCATAATGAATTACATAAAAAGGTATTGATCTAAGAATGTTTAAGAACACAAAAATGAATTGAATAACATTCAATGAATAGAATCAAATTAGCAAGCATCCAACAAATACACCTACATGGCATAGAATATACATGAAATGTAAATTTTCTCTATTCTTAATATGATAGATGTAATATTTCATCCTATCCATTCTAGTCTATGAGGAAAATCCATTAAAATACAAAAAAGAGACAATTAGTAGAATCAAATCCATTCACTCATAGTGAAATAATATATGTTATATTATATAATCATATAAACATTAGTCCCAGCCGTCACCACTAAGTTATTTTCCAATAAATGAGGTGAAAGGTACCATGTAAGGCTATTAACCAATATTAAACACGTTATATGTATCTTGTATCCCTAAAAAAACAGTAATACTAACAAAAAAATTATGTAATGATAAAACTATGTAACATCATGGTCCGTACGACAATTAAAATACTAGCTATGACTTTCTCTAGATAGTATTTAGCACATCTCCCCAAATTCCAGAGGGTGACAAATTGTAGTGAGTGTATAGGTTGTGAGTGTTGGGGGAATATTCCCTAATATATCAGAGTATGCATAGCGGTATAATGGTTGTAAATCTGTAAGAAAAAGGAGAAACATATGTAATAAATAAAAAATTATGGAATCAATATTAAAATAGATTAGGAGTAGAAAAATATATTTAATAACTCAAAACTCCGTAAATATTAAATTTCCATTACAGATAATGATCCCTAAAATGAAAGGTGTTAATACAAGGTATGAGATGTAAAATATTAAAAAAAAGAAAAAAACACAATGACAAAATCATCAAGCATCCTAATAATGAGACTGATCCTATTCCCCAAATATCCCATTTACACCACATGACACTATAAATGATTCCATATAACTATGTGAATAAAGATATACTCTGGTACCAAACGAAACCCAAGCAGTGTGTGAGATATAAATCTTAGTAGGCCATCTCCCACAGTGTCATGCATAATCGATACCATGAAATATAAATTAAGAATTGTTCCATGTATAATAAATGAATAGTATTAAAACATAATAATAGAAACTTAGTGCATGATCCTAAACCAACACATGTCCCATACCACCGACAACAGGCTAGTCTTGGTGTCTGAAAGAGTATTTGTGAAATTTATTCTATGTATTCAATGCCCAAAGTAAGCAATGAAAACATAGATATCATACCCCACATGTTTGTGCTTCAGCTTGGTGTCTAATGAACATGTCATCACATATGTATTCTAGTATGAACGGGAGAAGTATCACAAGTACATGGTCTATTATAAATTAGAATAAAAATGAAAAACAATCAAGTAATTAATTCAATCAACGAAATAAAAAAATTCATCAAATATAGTTGTGATGTTTGATGCCCATTGAATAGGTCAGAGGTCGTCATGACCCTCAAAATTACATTTATTACTCCTACACGAGTATAGCAGTGCAGGGTCGATCCATAGAGATGTCAGATGAGAATTTTAGGTTTTATTCAATGATAAACTCCACTGTTGTCAATAGTGGAGGAAGTGAACATTTTTTTCTTATTATTTTTTTAAAATATGTAGTGGAAAAAGGATGATGAAACAAGTATTTTTACATAGGAACTAAAATTTATACTAAGTATGATAAACTAGAGAAATACAATATACTAATATAAAGTAACAAGACAAGGAACAATGATCCAAAAATAACACTCTAGAATTTTAAACATATTTGTTAAAAAGATAACTCTCCACTAAAATGTATTGAATCACATCTTAATACAAGATTGATATATCTTCCTCGCCAGAAGATACATCAAACAGAGGTATGAATTTTTGAGTCCGCCGCTCCAAAATTCATCCACTACAAAGAATTTGAAGAAGAATACAGTACAAATAAAACTCATCGTAAAATTCCAACTAAAATGACATTAATGCTTCAACAAGATGATTATCAAGTTCAATCTCACCGATTAAACATGAAACTATGAATTTTTTATAGAAACGTAAGGTGTGAACAACTTACATGACCATTAAATTTGATTTTTCCAATCAATTCTAATGTCAAAAAAGAATTAAGTGAATAATTTTAAATAATAAACCAAAAAAGTATAAAATTATTGAGTTAAACTATTCATCGTATGATAATAATGAAATCTAGAGTTGATAACATCAGATAGCAGAGTACACGAATTAAAGAAAGGGGAAGTAATAACTCCCCAAGTGCTGCTATATCTTCGGGCTCCTTAGTCTCCATCTTGACTCTAGTACTGCTCCTCGGAGTCTGATCTCGGATGGATGTGTTCGTGAAATGGAAAAAAGGAGAGAGTCCCCCTTATGCTGCTACTTATTCTATATTAAGTATCATGTTGTCTTCTGCTTCTTGTCACTGAACATCTAACACCTACTTGAATTCATCTTTAACTATTGCACAAAACAACTGTGTGTGTTTGCGACTGGCATGTCGCGCTAGTGTTTCTCACATAACTAACTCTCGGTGAATTGGTTAAGTGAAACTGTACGTGTAGTTGTCTCATGAATGAACATGTGTAAGAAAAAAAAATACAAAACAATTAAAACTCCAAGAAAATAATGAATTATATTTTTTGAAATTAGTTTATTTAAATGTTTTTTTTAAAATAATTTGTAAAATATTACGAAAAGTTGTTAAATAAATTATTTAATTAGCATTACTAACATTTAGTAATTATATTTTGATTAACTATAATGAAATAAAATTTTAAAAGATAAAATTTGATAAATTACATATTAAAAGTTGATAGAATTTTTTAATAAAATATTTAAAGTTATTATTTAAAATATAAAGTTTAATTAATTATTAGTTTTGATAGTAAATTGTTTATAAGTTATTATTTTTTAGTTAACATTATTAAAATAAATTGTTAACATTAGGTTTATTAATACTTTGAAAATTTATATTATTAACATTTTATGTTAACTAATTTAGTTTAATTATAATTACTTTTACATCCTAGAATTAGTATGTTATTTTATTAACAATTTTTTTCATTAAATAATTATTAAAATGTAATATTAAATGGTAACAAATAATCTTTTTAATAAAATATCCAAATTCTTTTTTAAAAATCACTATCAATAAAACATTAAGTTAATAATGTTTTATTTATTTTTATGAATTCTGTTTTATTAAATAACTTATGAATATTTTTTTATTTATAATTAGAATTGTTTATTATTTTAGATTAGTTATTTATAAATATTTTTAAAAAAAAAATAGGTTTCTATTTGAGTTTTCGTTAAGTTTTTTTTTTCTTTGGTTCTTCTTCCCCCAAACCCTTGGCACAGCAGGTGAGGGTTTTTTTTCTAATCAGGTTCAATGGAAGTAGCATCATGGCTGCTCTGTCCTCCAACATCGGGGAAACCTCCTCAGACCATCCTCCCCCTCCATACGATGTTGGCCTCAGCTCCAGTAGGTGGTGCGTCATCAGTGGCTTCTCTAGGTTTCATCAATAGCAGCACAAGATGGAGATAGCTGCTCAGCAAAAAAGTAGCAGGTCGGGTTTCATCATCCGTAGTGCACATACTAGGATCTTCTCCCGATGGAGCAAGACTCTAGATTTGCAGTACATAAGGGAGGAGGGTCTTCAATTTCAACTTCAGGAAGAAGAAACCATCGCGGATTTTCCATCCTCCCGAAGAACATCGGTGTATCAGGATTTTCAACCCCTTGGCCTCTCCTCCTTTAGTGCATCTCAGCTCAGCGGACTACATCCCTCAATAGTAGTGAAGGTCATCACGAACTCATTTTCTAATTCCTAAAGCAGCGGCGGCGAAGGGGTCCAGCGGGACACAGTATGGCACAACACCCTCTGAAATCGAAATACTTGAAGGTGATTACAAGAGTTGGATTTCAATTTGGAACTGGTATCTCTGCATTAAATAAGGAAGTGATCTGTGTCTGGTATGATTCTGAATTTGGTTTTGCGATTATTAACGGTGCAGTGAAATTCTAACAGTGGTTATCTCTGATTCAATCTCTTGTGGTTACGGTGAGACTGTGGAGAACTATTAACTAAAGTGGTATTAGCAGTGAAGGTATGAAGTAGGAGAAACAAGGATGAGAAGGAGTTGTGCGATGGTGAGGTGTAGGTGTAGGAGAACGGTAGAGAAAGTCAATGATAGCTTTAGTTTGGAAAAACTCACCGTTAGTCTAAATGATGGTTACCGATATAAAATAGATAAAAGGTTACCGATAAGCTTCATGAGGTATGGTCACCGATAGAATAAATAAAAGGTTACTGTTATAATAAAAAGAGGAAAAAGAATCGGCGTGTGGGGGAGTCACTGCAAGATATAAAAGCTCACTGTTACATTATATTAGCGGGTCATCCGCAGAAAGACAAAAAGAAAGAGTTATCGTTATGAAGCTAACAGTTAGAAGGTGAAGGGAAGATAGTATATCAGTGAGGTAAGAGGAACGGTGAAGAAAGACTCACCGTTAGAGAGAAAAGATAGTTGTCAGCATTAGAAATAAAAATAAAAGGGCGAACTGGCGCAAAGGTTAAATAAAACATATTACCGTTAGAAATAAAATAAGACCAGCGAGAAATGTCACTTATAGGATATAAATTTAGGCTACCGGTACACAAAAATATAATTACTGATATACTTAAATAAAAGCTACAGGTAAGCTGTAAACGGTGAAATGGTCACCGATATATATAAAATATTTTCTCACCGTTACATTAAGAAAAACTAACGGTGACCATTAAAAATTAAATTGAACATAAATTAAAACTAGAGAAAACTAAAACTAAATATTAAAAACAATTAATTACAAGAATTCTAAACACCATTATTTTAACACAAGATTTTAATTTCCATTTAAAACATTAAAGTTATTAATTGACAACACTGATATTATAAACTGAATATTTGTTAAACCAAATTAATAAAAGACTAACAATTAAAATAACTAAACAATTTAATTACAAAGTAGCAGCGAATAGAAATAAAGAGCATCAGTGACCTTAAAAAATATTAGTGAAGTTGGGTTTAAAAATTAGAGTAACCGGTAAGAAAGGGTAATGGTGACAAAGGTCACCGTAAAAAACAAGGTCACCATTACATCTCAAAACTAGTTACCGCTAGAGTAAAAAGAATGCAAGTCACCATTAGTCAGTAACAGTAACCTTGCTATCCATAGCTTTACTACCGATAACTAAGTTTCTAGATGTGTGAACATTTAAAATTAAAAGTAAATTAATTAGCAAACTCGAAAATTTTTAATAATAAAAAATTTAAATAAAATAAGGAAATAATTATTATGTAAACAGAATGAAAATTAGTTATATTAAAATCAAAGAAATTATAAATCAATTATTTTAAGGTCTATAATTAGATAAATTGTTATAAAAAATGAATATTTGACAAATTAAATTATAAAAATACAATTGTGAATTTATTTAATAAAAAGTTTAAAAAATAATTTAATAAATCATTAAAAATTAATAAAAATGATGTGGAAATCTGTGTAAAAATAAGGCCACACCAAATTCCCCCAAACATAAGCATTGTTTGTCCTCAAACAATCCAATGTTTTATTTTCATTAAAAAGAAGTAAACTGTTTTTATGATTATGTTCACACTGTAACATGTCCAGCACTCAAAACCGAGGACAAAACATAAAAGCAGGCTATAAGAAAATGAATTACTCATATGAATCTTGCCTATAAAAAATACTCAAGGGTAATTAATAAAGCTATGAATCATCAAGAAATGAAGATGTCATGCCTCATATTTGATGCTAATTAATGACTCACTTCAATCCAATCTCAGCTTCTAATTCCATGAATGAAAAGATGTAAAACATCAATGGAATTAAGATCTTAACAAAGGAACTTTGTACTTTGACTTTTTCACATAGGTCCCAAAAGTAATTTTTTTTATGAATCACCTCAATGAAACAACCCTAATGACTCCCATATAAACCAATTGATCCCTTATTCATCTGTCGTTCACCATTCCCCTCACCCTAATGAGCTCATTTTTGACCCTAGACACTTTATTTAATTTTTTCCCAAGCCATGTATCATTGTGCTAAGTACTGTGCATAAGAACTTATTAAAGATAAACAAAGGGAATATAGTTAACAGAAACACACCCAACACCAAGGGTCTCAGAGACTCACCGTGGGATCCCAGATGCCAAAATTACAATAGTTTCAAAAGATTTATATAGAAACCATTTACATTGGCTCATTAAAGCAATATATTTTAATAATCAAAAAATGAATGATGCCCCTAGAATCAAAATCAACCATCCAGATTCAAGGGTTATGATCATAACCCCATAAACATGTAACACAAATCACATCTAGAAGTAGTACCTAATCCAAATTTCCATGAAACCACTAAGAAAGATCACTAAAAAATCATCCAAAATCATTAAGTTCAGAATCTATGAAGTTCTTTACTACCATAAAAAAATTTTCCTAAGGAAAGACGTAATTGAGTACAATATAATGCCTAAAATTAAGCAAGAATTTTGAAAAAATTTAACCATTTTTTTCAAAAAGATTGATGCTGTAGTTGGAATTGATGGGAATTCATTAAGGCACAGTTTAGCACATTAAAGAATTGACCCCCTCGCCCACACATAAAATCCAACTTTTTCCACAAAGTTGACTTCTAAAGTGGAGTAGAACAATTAATCTATTATGGTTCAAAACATATTTTCAAATTAAAAAATATATGTTATGTATAAAGGGTCTCAATGAATTTCAAAAATATTGTTTTCCACAATGAATAAATAATCACCAGGTTCATATCCATGTATATGCCTTACCATTTATGTCCTGTCAAAAATATCTTCCTGTAAAGTTCAAAAAAGGCAAGTAACATGGAAGTGCACAATGAGATGGGTGCAATCATTTTAAAATATTGAGTTCAATAATATATTCCATAGAGCAGATAAATGAATGCTAAAAACACCCCAATCTAGAGAAGATTCAACATACCAGTAACATGTACCACACCCCCCCCCACACTTAGTTTCAAGCAGTGAAATGATTTTAATATTTATAAATTAATTAGAATTTCAAGAAAAAAGAAACATGTAGAATTTTAAACCACAACATAGAGACAAGTAGCAAAAGTTTTTATTGCAATATTGGAGCATATTTTTAGTAAATATATAGTAGAATTTTCAATAGTCATGCAAAATTTATTAAACAAGAAGAATTTTTTAGTAAGATGAATTTTATTAAAAAAATTAGGAGCGGAAATAAATGAAAAAAAGTTGAAGTAGTTCCCTGAATAAGTTATTTTCTAGAGATGATCGTGGGAATTCATCTCCATTATTACATAGCAGCAGCATCCTAAAAACACAAAACATGAAAACTAGGAACAAAAATCCAGCATAGGTAGTTGATTTAGAAAGCAACAAAGCTTCATTTTATTCAGCACAAAAAATTACAAAAAGGAAAATAATGAATGATCATGGTTTGAATCCCATGATGCACTGACATTAAATTCATCATTTAGATTTTATTTAATCACATTTTTTTTATTGAAAACAAAATAATAACCCTGGGTTGCCTCTCATGCAGCACTAGGTTTGCAGTCCCTAGCCAGTGTCACCTAGCAACTAACCATAGTCACTGGGTGGATGTGGTTTCCTTAATAGAAACCACCACAAATGTTTGGCCCATTTGTTTTTAACAGAAAGTTGAATTATGTGGGCATCAAAACATAAGAAGACTAAAACAAATTTCTCATATCCGCATAAATCCATGATCATCACCCATTAGCAGTTATGTACATGGTTCTCTCAACTACAATAATTGTTTCAGATTTGACATATAAACATTTTTAGGTGGTGGAAGCAATGTATTAGGTGCTTCAAAGGGTATGAAAATGTCTTCAATGCTATCTTCTACAACTTCAACACTAAGTGGTTCACATTAAAGGGTGAAAATGGGTAAATCATGATTAGTTGGTTCAAAAAGGGATTCATTAAAGTGATGAAAAAAATCATGAACATTGGATGTCACGTGTGATTTCCCCTCAAGAATTTCATCAGTAACACAAGAAGGCTCAACACCCTTCACAGTTGAGGATGAAAGTGACAAACCAATAAGAGAATTTATTTTATCTCCAACAAATTCAGGTCTAACAATGTTATAAATCTCTTCCAAAAGATCCTCATCTATTAACTCACACTGAACATCAACTGCATCTAACAAATCAGATCTGTAACCATCATCCCATGCGTATTCAACCTCTTTTTCATGTTCACACTCAAAGAGCTCATTTTCAAAAACAATGTTTGTAGTGCGTTCTAGAATGTTTAAATCAAGGGGAAAAATGTTTAATTCAGCATCAATAAATTCAATTTCTAGATTATTCAAAATTAAACATTTACCCCTTATGTATAACATCAATATTATCAATTTCGATACACTCGGTTTCTATAAAATAATCAATCTAAGAAAAGGAAGATGAAATATCATCATTTATTCTTTCTTCAAACATCATTCCCTCATCCTCTAAATCATCCAGCATCATTTTAGATATAGATGGGTTTAGAGTTTCAAATCAATAAATAGAAGTGTTCATTTCAAGTTCAATGATTTTATAATCCATGCTACCTAGTTTAATGTTCTCATCTAGATTCTCATCTAGATTATACCCAATATCTTGATCAGGCTCATTATTCCCATATTCAGAAAAGTTGGGTAAATAGTTTATAACATTCAAATTTTCATTCTCAAAAATATCTTCTACCCAAGTGATTTCCTTTTCAAAACACCTAAAACAAAGATTCTTCTCCAATATTGGAATTATGAAGAGGACAGGAAAATCATTTTCAATCTATTTCAATTCATCTTCAAAATTTCACACCTCAACAGTGTTAAATTTGTTTATTGGATTTTCAATGTTCTGTTCTTGACATAGAGAGTTGGTTATTTCCAGATTTAGTTTAACAGAATCATATTTTTTTATAGAGAATGGTTTCTTGCCCAGTTTTACTATCACTCTTTTCTTCAAATTTATTTTCAAATCTTTTATAAGCATTTTCTTTTTTGATATCATCAAATTTTTCTGGTTCTTTACCATTTTTTTGTAATTCCAAGAGCATGTTTTCCAATCTTTTTAGTCTTTTACCTCACTCTTGATAATCACTAAGTTGAAATTAATGGGTTTTATTAAACAAATTGTTAATTAGTTCCACCCTAGCATCCAGTTTAGAATCAATTTGGTCAATTTTAGCTAGGGTGTTAGGACTAGGTTCAATGTTTTCAGTTTCATTAATATAAAAATTGTGTTGTGGCTAGTTATAGACACACTGTCAGGCAGTATGTCCATAATCTCTACAACAAACACAGTATGGTCCCGGTTGATTCCAGTTCTAATTAACATCCATTTTTAAATCAAAACCAGATGAGATTAAACACACAAATGTTCATAATGGAGCAGATTTTTAAAAAACAACACAAACAGTAGGTTCTATTTCAAAGTAGTTTTTTTAAACATAATATTTTTCATATAAATATTATATGATTTTATTATTTTTTTAAAAAATTATAAAACATAGAACACTTAGGGCGTACCTTCCCCGGAAAAGGTGCCAAATTTTGAACATGCCGGAGGTTTTCCCAAACCTTAAAATTACATTTATTACTTATACACTAGTATAACAGTGCATGGTCAATCCAAAATAAAGGAAGTTGAGAATTCTAGGTTTTCTTCAAAGATAAACTCCATTGTTGTCAATAGTAGAGGAAGTGAACATTTTTTTTACTTTTTATTTATTTAAAAAGATGTAGTGGAAACAGGATGATGAAACACATATTTTTACATAGAAACAAAAATTTATACTAAGTATGATAAACAACAGAAATACATTGTACTAATATAAAGCAACAATACAAGGAATAATGATCCTGAAATAACACTCAGGAATTATAAAATGTTGGTTAAAAAGATAACTCTCCACTAAAACATATTGAATCATATCATAAGACTAGATTGATATATCTTCCTCGCTAGAAGATACATCAAATAGAGGTATTAATTTTAGAGTTCAACACCCCAAAATCCATCCATCGCTAAGAATTTGAATAAGAATACAGTTGAAAAAAAACTCACCCTAAAATTCCAACTAAAATGATATTAATGCATCAACAAAATGATGATCAAGTTTAATTTCACTAATTAAACTTGAAACAATGAATTTTTTAAAGAAATGTATGGTGTGGCCAACTTACATGACCATTTAAATTGATATCGCCAATCAATTCTAATGTCAAAAATTAATTAAGTGATAAATTTTAAAGAATTAACCAACAATGTATAAAATTCATGAGTTAAAAAATTCATCCAATGATCATAATGAAATCTAGTTATGAAAACATCTGATAGCAGAGTACAAGAATTAAATAAAGGTGAAGGAATAACTCCCCAAGTGTTGCTCTGCCTTCGGGGTCTTTAGTCTCCAGATTGACTAGAGTACTACTCCTCGGAGTCTTCACTTGGATGGATGTGTTCCTTAAATAGAAAAAATGAGAGAATCCCCCTTATTCTGCTGCTTACTCTGCTTTAAGTATCATGTTGACTTCTACTTCTTGTCACTAAACATCTACCACCGACATGAATTCATCTTTACCTATTACACGGCACAAGTGTATGTGTTCACGACTCGCATGTCGCGCTAGTTTTTCTCACGTAACTAACTCCCGGTGAATTAGATAAGGGAATCTGGACGAGTAGTTGTCTCATGAATGAACCTGTGTAAGAAAAAAACTAAACTGTTAAAACGCCTAGAAAATAATGGATTGTATTTTATGAAATTAGTTTATTTAAAAGTATTTTTAAAAAGAATTAGTAAAATTCTAAGCAAAGTTGTTAAATAAATTATTTTATTAGCATTACTAACATTTAGTAATTATATTTCGATTATCTATAATGAAATAAAATTTATAAAAGATAAAACTTGATAAATTACATATTAAAAGATGAGAGAATTTGTCAATAAAATATTTAATGTTATTATTTAAAATATTATGTCTAATTTATTATTAATTTTGATAATAAATTGTTTATATGTTGTTATTATTTAGTTAAAATTATTAAAATAAATTGTAAACATTAAGTTGAATAATAATTTGAAAATTTATATTGTTAACATTTTATGTTAACTAATTTAGTTTAATTATAATTAATTTTACAACTTAGAATTAGTATTTTATTTTATTAAAAAAAAATTTCACTAACTAATTATTAAAACGTAATATTAAATGATAACTAATAAACTTTTTTAATAAACTAACAAAATTTGATTTTAAAAATTAATATCAATTAAATTTTAATTTAGTAAAGTTTTAATTATGTTTAATAATTATGTTTTCTTAAATAACTTATGTTAAATTGTTTATTTATAATTATTAATGTTTATTATTTTAATTTTGTTATTTATTATTATTTTTTAAAAAATTTTGTTTTTATTTATGTTTTCATTAAGTTCTTTTTTCAGGTCTTCTTCCCCCAAAACCCATGGTGCAACAGTGGTGGGTTTTTTTCTGATCTGGTTCAATGGAAGCAGTGTCGCGGCTGCTTCGTCCTCCAACACTAGAGAAACCACCTCAGACCATCCTCCCCCTCCATGCAATGTTGGCCTCAGCTTCAACAGGTGGTGCGTCATCAGTGGCTTCCCTCGGTTTCATCATCGGTGGCGCAATATGGAGATATTTGCTCTGTAAAAAAGTAACTGTTTGGGTTCCATCTTCAGTGATGCACATACTAGGATCTTCTCACGATTATGCAAGACTCAAGAATTGCAGCACACAGGGGGGAGGAGGGTCTTCAATTTCATCTCCAGGAAGAAGAAACCACTGCAGCTCTTCCTTCCTCCTGAAGAATAGTGGTGCGTCGGGATTTTCATCCGCTTGGCATCTCCTCCTTTAGTGCAGCTAGGCTAGGTGGACAACATATCTCAATAGCAGTGAAGGTCGTCACGACGTCATTCTCTAATTCCTGATGTAGCGGCGGTGAAGGGGTCCATCGGTACAATGTGTGGCGCAACAACCTCTACAATCGAACTCCTTGAAGGTGATTACAAGAGTTGGACTTCAATTTGGAACTGGTATCTCTGTGTTAAATAAGAAAGTGTTCTACGTCTGGTATGATTCTAAATCTGGTTTTGTGATGATGAACGTTGTAGTGAATATCTAATAGTGGTTATGTAACAGCCCGAGATTTTATGAAAACTATTCTTTTTAATTTTATTAATGTCTTGTGTTGTACGCTACACCAAAAGGAGCTTGCACAATACGCATCCTTGACTTGCCTTGCATTACACGCAATCGCGACCTTCATCGATAGCATGTGTAATACGCAATACCGAGTTTCACTAAACAACGATATGCTATTAAAATATTATTAAAACTAGCCGTTATGAATAGTAATAACCACTTTTTGAAATTTTATAAATTTTATTTTTCAAAATGGACTTCATTTTTGGACTCAGAATATCGAAATTAGCCTAGGGTGAAATTTTGGTATTTTTCTGAAAACTTTCAATTTTTGATGAATAGTAAAACCACTAAGTGGTATGTTAAAAACTAAATTTTGCATAAAACATAATTTTACCGCTTCTGTGAATGGAATTTCAAAAAACCGACAGACACGGTTGATGTCAGTAAGTAAAATGTTGTTCAATGAGATAAAAATAATTTTTTGGTGAATAGTAAATTTTTACCTTTTTTACCGCGGTTAATAGTAAATAGGGTAACTAAGGGTAAATATGATATTAATATTACCCTAACACATGTCCTAATTCTATTGGACAAGTGTAATTCGACCAAAAACAAACTTAGGAATAAAATATGACCATTTAGGCCCACTTGGATTAGATTAGGACATTTATTATTAATTTATTTAAAGAAGGGTTAAAATAGTTAAAATCTAAGTTTAATAAGTAAATCATTTTTAATATGGGGTTATACATAAGATAAATTATATTTCAAATATTCATTAGAAATCTAAAAAGATTTCCTACATGATGGTATTTTATTTTTAATTTTTAGACATCAAATAATTTAATATATTTATGACACAAAGATGATGCAGTAATTATCTTATTAATGAAATATTGACATAATTGATAATATAAATACCAAAATAAATGTAATTTAAGACTTTTTATGAATTCCACTAATTTTCTAGGTTACTATGATATATTAGTGTTGATTTAATCAACTTGGTGCGAACATATAATTCTGTTATGACTTTCACAAAAATCATATATCAAATAGTGTCAAAATTGACACAAAATAGTTTCTAAATCAAATATTATATTACTAATTGTTATTTAATTCCTAAAAATCTAAGGATCGGCCAAATGACTTAGATAAGGATATATATATTAATAATAAACAATTTGCGGTTCGTTTGGCACGTTATAGTAAGTGTATTAACCATATAGTGAAAGACAACAAAAAGACATGGTAAAAGTTAAATTATTTAACTTAGAGTTAAATCTAATTGATAAGGTTAAAATAATACCCTAAACTTGTCTAAATACTATTGGTTGATAGGATTTCGACCCATCCCCACCTTAGCGTCGAAATAAGACCCTTTGGAGCCATTATAAACCGATTTTGACTTTAATATAAAATAATATTTTGAGATATTCCTAAGGTGCCCCTCTCCTCCCTTATAAAAGGACACCTCCTCCCCCTCCTCCTCACACCAATTTGAGCACTCAAGCTCGGCAAACCCCTGCCAAAATATCTTCTCCACTTCCCTAGAAACATCCTAGAGGTTCTGTTATTCCTCAAAGACCAATTTTAGTGCCCTAAGAGGAGGTCTCAAAGAGGCGCTTCAAAGAAGAGGTAATTACCGTTACCAATTCTTTCATCTTTATTTCTTCATCCACTAATTCTTCTTAGGATGTTTCATTATGAAGTAGTAACATCAGTATCACTCATATACTGATATGTTATTATAAGTATGATACAACCCTATTTCACCATCTATCCATCCTACGGAAAAAGAAATCACCGCGCGTGCGTACGTACGGAATATCGTCTCCACGCCGTGGTGTAATCTATTTTCCACCACCACCTTACATGGATGGGTATAATGGTGTAAAGAATAACTATACATTCTTATTACAACATCATATTGATTCTGATATATTGTATAATCCACTCCAATTCAATTCAATATTTATAGAAATGATATCATCGCTCGTGCGTACGTACGGACTACCGTCTCCACGACGCGATGAGATTCATTCTCCACATTAACCATTCATGAATGATTATAAAGCATATATAACAAGTAATAATGAAATATATGACATAATAATGATACTGGATTTATGTATATTTATATGTATGTCATCTACTTAATTCCATTCAATTCAATAAGGAAACGAAAACATCGTTCATGCGTACGTACGGACTACCGTCTCCATAAACGGTGTATTTCATTTCATTATCAATATATAATATATATATGTATATTCTGAATATATATTATATATAAATCATGTTTTACATTCTGGATATAAGTAATCATGATCCAAGTAATCATATTAATAATTACAAGTTAAAAACACGAATGACAAATAATACGATTTTACCCAAAATGCTACTTTAACATGAATTTACAAAAGACCGGGTAATATAAAGCCATAAGAGAACCATATATGATATCATAACAATGAATATGATTCTGTAATAAGTCAATAACATTATGAAAATCATTATACAGGAGGTTCGGACACGTACAAAGCAAGTCGGACCTAAGGTAAGGGAAATATCACAATCTCATTTTTATCTGAGATTGTTTATTTGTAAGTACTTACTGGGGTGTATTTTATCATCCACATCCATATTTCATCAATATGTAATATTATATCCATCCACCTACAATGGTTTAAATCCATTTTTACCCTTCAGTGAGTATTTAGTAATATGTATGAAATGAATCTTTTGTCGTTTTTCGTACGAGGTACTTTTTGACTTTTCCGACAAAAGTACGAAGAATGTTTTTTTTAACTTATACGGCATGAATAGATTTTTAAAACATTATATCCAAGAAGATTCCTTCACAAGTATTCAAGTTTATTTTTAATCAACTTATTTTATTTTAAAGTCGTATGACATGATATGAAAGGAAAAATGTTTTTGAAGTAGAAAGGATATTTTCCTCAAGAATGGAGTTCAAGTATTTTATCAAAATTATTTTCCATCTATGATAATAAAAGGGTTCTGTTTTTATCCCTATTATTACATGGATTTTATTATGTTGTGATGGAAATATTTTTATGAATTCCTTTATCTTATATGAATGGTTTTATGATGTCATGTTGTTTAAGAATCCCATTTTTATTACATGGGTTATGCTATGATGTATGTTTTATGATTTTGTGGCACACATAAGAATGATATCATTATGAGATGGGTGGGACCTATGTCTCCTTCCAATGCATTGGGTAAAGATTTTATATCTCATGAGATAGACAGGGCTGGAACGGTAGGTTATACCGGTTCAGTGAAACAGGACTGAAACGAGGGTTACTCGATTCAGAAAGGGACTTTGTCCACTAAGATAGTCTTGGCAATGAGTCATGACTAACAAGAAATGATTCTCTATGATTATGTGTGAATGCCACAAAGTTTCATGTTTTAAGTTATGATTATTGTGATTACATTTCACTGCCATGATTTATCCCATGTTATGAAATTATGCTCTCTTTTGCAGGTTAAGATTTCCAAAATGTTATGTTCTTATGAATACGATGTGATTGATATTTGTTTTTTTTACCCTTACTGAGCATTTGAGCTCACCCTTTTATGTTTTCTTTTCCCCAGGATATAAAGAAAGGTTTTAGCTAAAAAAAGGGAAGATCTTTATAGGAGATGTTGAAGATCTTTCACCACGATTAGAAGATTACGTTCCGAGTTTCCAAAGACACTAAACAATTACGATCCTTGTGTGTGTATTTTTGTTATGTACTAAGTATTCCGCAAATGTAATGTAATGTCCATGTAAGTCAAGATACGGGTCTCTACAGTTGGTATCAGAGGAAAGGTTTAGTCAACCTTTGGAAACTAGGATGCGAGGACTTTAGTGAGATCCCTAGAGATATTTCTAAGGTATGTCTAGGGATGTCCCTAAGGTTAAGTATACGTATAGGTTATAGTACTAGAACTACGCTAACGATCATAGAATTTAACCTAAGATGTTAGATATTGAAGGTACTCCCCCTTTATTATGTTTTTTTCCCTAGAATGATTTTTGCCTCTCACACTATTCTTTTTGGGTTTTAGACGATGGCTGGAACCCGAAGGAACCGTGTTGATCAATGCAATGGAAAATGCAATGATTGCCCTCCTGAACAAACAAATGTTATGGGAGATGGAGTACAAAATCTTATTGCTATACTTACACAAGCTATGAATCATTCTGGACTTCCAAATGAGCAGAGAAGGGAACAATATTCTATCGAGTCCTTCATGAGGCAACGCCCACCTTCTTTCAGTGGGACTAACGATCCACTTGTTGCGGAACAATGGATCAGTACCACTGAAAAGATATTTTCAGTTCTTCAATGTTCTGAACATGATAAAGTCATCTTAGCAGTATATCGTTTGGAAGGTGAAGCTGATCAATGGTGTAATCTTATCAAGAATACGAGGCAAAGAGATGAAATTGAGTCCATGGAATGGGACGAGTTCAAGAACTTGTTTTTCAGTAAGTACTTCCCTCGTATTCTTCGAAAAAGATGGAAAAGGAGTTTCTTGAGCTGATGTAGAAGGATGATGAATCTGTTGGTATATACGAAGCAAATTTTACAAGACTTGCAAGGTATGCATCTGGCATTATCATCCAACCTGAAAGTAAAGTTGATCGATTTTTCAGTGGCTTAAAACCAAGTCTTCGAAGGGAATTAGCTATAAGAGACTTCAGTAGCTATGAAGAAATTGTGCGTTGTGCTGTCAAGGAAGAAATGGAAGTTGGTGTTAAATATCCATCTCATGGTTTTGACAAGAAACGAAAGATGGAATTCAAGGAGAAATCTCAGAATAATGGTGAAAATAAGATGAATGTTTCCTTATGCACAAAGTGTGGAAAGAAGCATGGTGGATATTGTCTTAAAGGGACTAGAAAATTCTTTAAGTGTGGAAAAGAAGGTCATCGAGTAGCTGAGTGTCAAAGTAATGGAAAAAGTGATTCTAATGATGTGAATAAAGAAAACAATGCAGATAACACATCACCAACACTTCAATGCTTCAAGTGCAAGGAAATGGGGCATTATGCAAATAAATGCCCTAATCCAAGGGTTAGTGATGATCGACATGAGAAACCGCTTAAGGAAAAAGACAAAGGGAAGTCACATGCGATCACTATTGGCGATGTTGAATATGACAACGATGTGGTGGAATGAATAATTGTTTATGTAATAGGATTCCAAAATAATGTTGTATCATGGAGTATTGGAATATTTATGTATTGGTCTATTATGGTTTTCAATAATTTTATGGTACCAATAACCATGGAAAGTGATTGAGATATTTTTGGAAAAATAATGATATGCGCATAATGATGGGAAAACGAGAAAATGAAATATTTGACAGTATTCATGAGCTCATGATTGAAATAAGGACTAAGTGATATCATGGTTTGAGTATATAGAATTTTTAGGATTTTGGTAACTGCATTCATGCTTTCATTAAGGTTCAATGGGTATTCAAGAGAATACATGATTAAGGACTTTGAATGTCTGGAATGTGACCAGCGAAACATATCTTATGATATATGGGGATCAACGACAGTATTAAATCTCTCGTAATCGTTTTCACTATGTTAGGAGAGTGGACTGCAGTATTATGGATAAGCCTAAAGATTGGAATGGATTATGTTGGACATAAGTTAGTATTGTTTAAGGATAAAAGATTTTTGATATTATTGATGGGATGTTATAGTAATGTAGTTTTAGAAAAAGGACAACCCGCAGGACGGGCGACAGCCCATCGCTTCGGACAAGGCTGTGGGAATCGAACCCACAACTGAAGTGCGACTGGCCTTTATCGCCTACCACTGGCCTACAGGAAGTCCCTATTTAGTAGAAACTAGTTTTATTATATTAAGCAGTATGATATATGAGGTATAAGTCTATTTTAGGAACCATATATGATTAATCTCACTATAGATCGACTTATGTATATAATTTTTGCTAACCTTTTGTTTGAGACAGATGGAATGACCCGTCGTTCTATCACATGATCTTCTAACACTTCACGAATAACAAATTCAACTTCATTTATTTAAGAGATGAAGTGGAAATTGTTCAAGGCACAAACAACAGTGAGATTGTACCAAAATAAAGTAAGTATTTATTCTAATTCAAATTTTCAACTTTAGGGAAATGATCTTGAAAACCAAAAATGTTGTCCTAGTGATCTTATACCTGATGAATCAGATGGTACCTTATATCATCACAAATCTACGGAATTGTGATTACTGGCTTTTCCATAGCCATGTTCTCTACCACTCTCCATCAGAACATGATGGTTAGATTTCTCTTCCATATCCATATTTTCACGTATGTGGAAACCCATTGATTGGTTTATTTGGGTAACCGTTACGTTTCATACTTTTGTTTTTAAAAATTGGTTTTGGTATTCTTTTTTACGATGTGGGTTTCTATTAAAGAAACTTTCGAATAGTAAACTATTTATAACCCCGACGAATTTCGAGGGCGAAATTCATTTTAAGGGGGGTAGAATGTAATAGCCCGAGATTTTATGAAAACTATTCTTTTTAATTTTATTAATGTCTTGTGTTGTACGCTACACCAAAAGGAGCTTGCACAATACGCATCCTTGACTTGCCTTGCATTACACGCAATCGCGACCTTCCTCGATACCGTGTGTAATACGCAATACCGAGTTTCACTAAACAACGATATGCTATTAAAATATTATTAAAACTAGCCGTTATGAATAATAATAACCACTTTTTGAAATTTTATAAATTTTATTTTTCAAAATGGACTTCATTTTTGGACTCAGAATATCGAAATTAGCCTAGGGTGAAATTTTGGTATTTTTCTGAAATCTTTCAATTTTTGATGAATAGTAAAACCACTAAGTGGTAGGTTAAAAACTGAATTTTGCATAAAACTTAATTTTACCGCTTCTGTGAATGGAATTTCAAAAATCCGACAGACACAGTTGATGTCAGTAAGTAAAATGTGGTTCAATGAGATAAAAATAATTTTTTGGTGAATAGTAACTTTTTACCTTTTTTACCGCGGTTAATAGTAAATAGGGTAACTAAGGGTAAATATGATATTAATATTACCCTAACACATGTCCTAATTCTATTGGACAAGTGATTTCGACCAAAAACAAACTTAGGAATAAAATATGACCATTTAGGCCCACTTGGATTAGATTAGGACATTTATTATTAATTTATTTAAAGAAGGGTTAAAATAGTTAAAATCAAAGTTTAATAAGTAAATCATTTTTAATATGGGGTTATACATAAGATAAATTCGATTGTAAATATTCATTAGAAAGCTAAAAAGATTTACTACATGATTGTATTTTATTTTTAATTTTTAGACATCAAATAATTTATATATTTATGACACAAAGATGATGCAGTAATTATCTTATTAATGAAATATTGACATAATTGATAATATAAATACCAAAATAAATGTAATTTAAGACTTTTTATGAATTACACTAATTTTCTAGGTTACTATGATATATTAGTGTTGATTTAATCAACTTGGTTAGAACATATAATTCTGTTATGACTTTCACAAAAATCATATATCAAATAGTGTCAAAATTGACACAAAGTAGTTTTTAAATCAAATATTATATTACTAATTGTTATTTTTATTCCTAAAAATCTAAGGTTCGGCCAAATGACTTATATAAGGATATATATATTAATAATAAACAATTTGGGGTTCGTTTGGCATGTTATAGTAAGTGTATTAACCATATAGTGAAAGAAAACAAAAAGACATGGTAAAAGTAAAATTATTTAACTTAGAGTTAAATCTAATTGATAAGGTTAAAATAATACCCTAAACTTGTCTAAATCCTATTGGTTGATAGGATTTCGACCCATACCCACCTTAGATTCGAAATAAGACCCTTTGTAGCCATTATAAACCGATTTTGACTTTAATATAAAATAATATTTTGAGATATTCCTAAGGTGCCCCTCTCCTCCCTTATAAAAGGACACCTCCTCCCCCTCATCCTCACACCAATTTGAGCACTCAAGCTCGGCCAACCTCTGCCAAAATCTCTTCTCCACTTCCCTAGCAACATCCTAGAGGTTCTGGTATTCCTCAAAGACCAATTTTAGTTCCCTAAGAGGAGGTCTCCAAAATGTGCTTCAAAGAAGAGGTAATTACCGTTACCAATTCTTTCATCATTATTTCTTCTTCCACTTCTTCTTCTTAGATTGTTTCATTATGAAGTAATAACATCAGTATCACTCATATACTGATATGTTATTATAAGTATGAAACAACCCCATTTCACCATCTATCCATCCTACGGAAAAAGAAATCACCGCGCGTGCGTACGTACGGAATACCGTCTCCACGTCGTGGTGTAATCTATTTTCCACCACCACCTTACATGGATGGGTATAATGGTGTAAAGAATAACTATAAATTCTTATTACAACATCATATTGATTCTGATATATTGTATAATCCACTCCAATTCAATTCAATATTTATAGAAATGATATCATCGCTCGTGCGTACGTACGGACTACCGTCTCCACGACGCGATGAGATTCATTCTCCACATTAACCATTCATGAATGATTATAAAGCATATATAACAAGTAATAATGAAATATATGACATAATAATGATACTGGATTTATGTATATTTATATGTATGTCATCTACTTAATTCCATTCAATTCAATAAGGAAACGAAAACAGCGTTCTAGCGTACGTACGGACTACCGTCTCCATGAATGGTGTATTTCATTCCATTATCAATATATAATATATATATGTATATTCTGAATATATATTATATATAAATCATGTTTTACATTCTGGATATAAGTAATCATGATCCAAGTAATCATATTAATAATTACAAGTTAAAAACACGAATGACAAATAAGACGATTTTGCCCAAAATGCTACTTTAACATGAATTTACAAAAGACCGGGTAATATAAAGCCATAAGAGAACCATATATGATATCATAACAATGAATATGATTCTGTAATAAGTCAATAACATTATGAAAATCATTATATAGGAGGTTTGGACACGTACAAAGCAAGTCGGACCTAAGGTAAGGGAAATATCACAATCTCATTTTTATCCGAGATTGTTTATTCGTAAGTACTTACTGGGGTGTATTTTATCATCCACATCCATGTTTCATAAATATGTAATATTATATCCATCCACCTAAAATTGTTTAAATCCATTTTTACCCTTCGGTGAGTATTTAGTAATATGTATGAAAGGAATCTTTTGACGTTTTTCGTACGAGGTACTTTTTGACTTTTCCGACAAAAGTACGAAGAATGTTTTTTTTAACTTATACGGCATGAATGGATTTTTAAAACATTATTTCCAAGAAGATTCCTTTACAAGTTTTCAAATTTATTTTTAATCAACGCCTTTTATTTTAAAGTCGTATGACATGATATGAAAGGAAAAATGTTTTTGAAGTAGAAAGGATACTTTCCTCAAGAATGGAGTTCAAGTATTTTATCAAAATTATTTTCCATCTAAGATAATAAAAGGGTTCTGTTTTTATCCCTATTATTACATGGATTTGATTATGTTGTGATGGAAATATTTTTATGAATTCCTTTATCTTATATGAATGGTTTTATGATGTCATGTTGTTTAAGAATCCCATTTTTATTACATGGGTTATGCTATGATGTATGTTTTATGATTTTGTGGCACACATAAGAATGGTATCATTATGAGATGGGTGGGACCTATATCTCCTTCCAATGCATTGGGTAAAGATTTTATATCTCATGAGATAGATAGGGCTGGAACGGTAGGTTATACCGGTTCAGTGAAACAGGACTGAAACGAGGGTTACTCGATTCAGAAAGGGACTTTGTCCACTAAGATAGTCTTGGAAATGAGTCATGACTAACAAGAAATGATTCTCTATGATTATGTGTGAATGACACAAAGTTTCATGTTTTAAGTTATGATTATTGTTATTACATTTCACTGCCATGATTTATCCCATGTTATGAAATTATGCTCTCTTTTGCAGGTTAAGATTTCCAAAATGTTATGTTCTTATGAATACGATGTGATTGATATTTCTTTTGTTTACCCTTACTGAGAATTTGAGCTCACCCTTTTATGTTTTCTTTTCCCCAGGATATAAAGAAAGGTTTTAGCTAAAAAAAGGGAAGATCTTTATAGGAGATGTTGAAGATCTTTCACCACGATTAGAAGAGTACGTTCCGAGTTTCCAAAGACACTAAACTATTACGATCCTTGTGTGTGTGTTTTTGTTATGTACTAAGTATTCCGCAAATGTAATGTAATATCCATGTAAGTCAAGATACGGGTCTCTACAGGTTAGCTCTGATTCAAATTATTGTGGTTATGGTGAGACTGTGAAGAACCAGTAACTAAAGTTGTAGCATCAGTGAAGGTAAGAAGTAAGAGAAACAAGGATGAGAAGGAGTTGTGCAGCGGTGAGGTGCAGGAGAACGGCAGAGAAAGTCCCTGATAGATTTAGTTTATAAAAACTCATTGTTAGTCTAAATGAAGGTTACTAGTATAAAATAGATAAATGGTTATTGATATGTTGTATGAGGTAAGGTCGCCGATAGAATAAATAAAAGGTTACTGTTAATGTAAAAAGTAGAAAAAGAAGCAGCGTGTGGGGGAGTCACCGCTGGTTATAAAATATCATCGTTACATTATATTAGCGGGTCTATACCGAATGAAAAAAGGAAAGGGTTACTGTTATGAAGCTAATGGTGAGAAAGTGAAGGGACGACAGTCTATCAGTGAGGTAAGAAGAACATTGAGGAAAAACTCACCGTCAGAGAGAAGATCTATGGGTCAGTGTTAGAAATAAAAACAAAAGGGAGAACCAGTGCGAAGGTTAAATAAAACATGTTACCATTAGAAATAAAATAAGGGCAGCGACAAATGTCACTTATAGGATATAAATTAAGGCTACTGATATAGAAAAATAAAATTACAAATATACTTAAATTAAATCTACCATTAAGCTGCAAACAGTGAAATGGTCACCGATGGATATAAAATATAAGCTCACTGTTACATTAAGAAAAACTAACGGTGACATTTAAAAATTAAATTGAACTTAAATTAAAACTGAAGAAAACTAATAATAAATATTGAAAACAATTAATTACATGAAATCTAAACACCATAATTTTAACATAATATTTTAATTAACTTTTAAAACATTAATTTTCTTAATTAACAACACTAAAATAATAAATTGAATAACTGTTATCCTAAATTAATAAAAGTCATACAATTAAAAAAACTAAACAAGTTAATTACAATGTAGCAGCGAATAGAAATGAAGAGAATCAGTGAACTTAAAAAAATATCAGTGAGGTTGGGGTTAAAAATTAGAGTAACCGGTAAGAAAGGGTAACAGAGACAAAGGTCACCATAAAAAACAAGGTCACCATTAGATCTCAGAACTAGTTACCACTAGAGTTAAAAGAATGCAGGTCACCGTTAGTCATTAACGATAACCTTCCTATCGGTAGCATTGGTACTGGTAAATAAGTTTCTGGATGTGTAAACTTTTAAAATTAAATGTTAATATATTAGAAAACTCAATAATTATTAATAATAAAAAATTTAAATAAAATAAACAAACAATGATTAAATAAACAAATTGAAAAATAGTTATAATAAAAAAAAGAAAGAATAAATCAATTATTTTAGGGTCTATAATTTCATAAATTGTTATAAAAAATGAATATTTGACCAATTGAATTATTTAAATACAAAAGTGAAATTATTTAATAAAAAATATAAAAAATATTTAAATAAATCATTAATAATTATTTATAAAGATGTGTCAATCTGTGTAAAAATAAGGCCACATCACCCATCACGACGATCTAAAAAGGATCCCATGTATCGTAATGGTAACATCTAATAATGAAATACAATGGAGCCCATCCAAAATGACACTTTTTTTATCCCACATATTTCAGTGAGGAAAGTACACGTTGATTTTTTAGTAGGTGTCTCACTAAAGGAAAAAGTATCACCTAAGGAATGCCTTGTCAATCATTCTAATAGGCCTGAAAGATGTTTCTTCCCAAGGAAAATGTTATCACTCAAGAGTATAATCACCTAAAAAGTAATACCACGAATGGAATGCCAATGAATCACCCCTAGCGCATCGTGGAATAACAACATGAGCACTAGTTTCCATTTACGAGACTTTAATATAGAAACCGTGTTCTCATTCAGCCTAAATCATGTGAGACATTTATTGATGTGAAATTTATAGGAAATCAAAAGTACATATACCACGTGGAAATCATATATATAAATCATTATATCAAAAAATTTCAATGAGACACAATCTATTAAATCTATACAGTAAAACAATCAACGTCATCAACATTGCAAAAGAAAATTAGCCTTACAGTATCTCAATGATCTAAACAAAATCACAAGGCAATATGAAATAAACATAAGAAAGGTTGTAGAAAGAGACTTAGCTATGTGTAAAAAGCACTAACAATTATAGGCTAGAAGAACCCCACAAAATTAGCATGTATATAACAATTTGTGAGAAATGAATTCTCATGTTCTCAATCTATTAAGAAAGATAATCTATTTTATAGAATCATGATAATCCAAATGGGAAGAAGAAATATACATATACAATCATGTGACCAAGGATTTACAATTGGATCTAGACATATGCTTTCTCAAAGGGCCATTTCCATGATACCGTTCCCATATTAAATCATGTTATCAATATGGGTTATTATTCTAGGGTACCACAAAAACACCCAATGTGATGCAGAACTCAAGGAATTTTAAAATGGGGACATTTAGATGGGGAACAACCAATTTTGTGTCTATGATACAAGTAGGACCCCCTTAGTTAGATATATCTATAAGGAAAGATCATAGAGGACATGACAAAAAATATACAATTTAATAAAAGATAAAAAGGCATCCCTATAAGGTTTTGGCGAGCAGAAAAATAGAACGACATCAAATAAGAAACAATATTAAGGGGAATATGGTAAATACCCCTCATTGGTAATCCACACTTATTAGGAATTCCTTTTATTTTATAAGCATTCCAATGTCCAAAACATGTCATTAAAACAATATGACCACAAAAAACAATTTCATATTATTTATGGGATGAAATTACTAACATTGCACAAATATAGAATCAACATGCCATAATATGGTAAAATAATATTGTATCTAAGAAGGATATATGTAAATATCCCTAATTTTTAGTTTATAAGATAATTAACCTCATTTTGATGGGTTTTATTATAAGAACAAGACATTCCATCAAAAAATTATATAAAATTACATTTATCATTTATTCTAAAGATCATTTAGCACAAATCAAAAGAAATTTAGGTTTCAATCAATTAACTAAGGAATAAGAGTATTTATAATTGATAATATATAATGGGATTATACAACAAGTGTTAGTTCAGGAATGATAAATAAACATAATCAATCACTGTAAGTTTTCACAGATAGAGAACCTCCATTGGTGGGGTTTTATTGTAAAATCATGACTTGTTTATCACAAAAAAATATTATAACTAAACATTATATTAGAAAATAATAATTCAATATAACAAATGATAATTATGAAGATATATAAAAGAGATATAATAAATTATTGAATTACACAAGATATGATGGAGAACCTACCTTAGGCATTAGACCATGTTGACAATCATAACATGTCAAATTTGGCAACATCCTCAGGAAACTATCGCACACTGACATGCATATTCATTATTATACATATATATACATACTTTAATCCAAAATTCATCTTCCCCACTACGTGAGGGAATATGTTATAGGAATATATATATATACATACATACATACCTATTCATTTGTGTGTATGCCTTAAAAGAAGTTCAAAACCACTAAAAATATAATTGGGACAAAAATCACATAAAACGATAATATAGAAGGTGTGAAACATTGATCTAAAAAAACAACATCTCCTCGGATTTTGGAGGTAGAAAAAATCTACCAAATCCACATCGCCTTCCACAATGGATGCAGAAACACTCCCAAATGGTTCCCAAGACACCATACACATACCATAACAATAGAAGAGGGAACAATAATTGTTTCACACTGTTCCTAGGATTTCATCCGAACCATGTAGGGTGATGAGATAGAAATTTTTTTCTATGAAATAGAGGAGAGAAGGAGCATAATGCCTTACATTGACAAATCAATAAATAGGACAGAATGAAATAATTTAAGATCATTGATGAAAGAGAAGTCATATGAGGGGGTCTCACAATGTAGGATTAAAAGCCTCTTGGGAGTCATTCGTGGGTTACAAGGTGGAGAGGTCATCATCGAGATTTCATAAAACATATCCTAAAGTAAAAAAAGATAATAATCGTAATCATAAAAAATAACATTATTTATAACACATTTTATTATTTTATTATTTCCCATTTATTTCTATTTTATTTATTTACACCTTAATATTTTTAAATTTAGTTTATTTAATTTCATTAATAAAATAAAACCCCATATTTTGAATCTTAGGGTCACATAGTTTCAGACAAACCATGATCTAATATTATCCCAATAAATCCTTTATATTTTACATGACCATGGCTCTTGAAAAATTACAAGAATCTAAGGGACTTCCAAGACCTTCTTCCACATCCAAAAAACACATAGAGGTTTTAAAGAACATGAAATAACATTCCAATTCTCATTTATAAAAACATCATGTATAGTAACCTGTAATAATTTATATTTCCTCTAAATTTTACATCATTATAAAACACAAGATATTATATATAATATTATTAATTTATTAATTAATTGAATTACATGGGAAATTGGGTAGTTATTAGTTCGAGATAATTATCCTTTTTTTGGGAGTAGATGAAATTTTACATTATGTGGGAGTGGATGTAGTATTACATTATGTGCGAGTGAATGAAACTAATATTCCTATAATTGAAATTCCATATTAAGATGTGATAACTGATGAAATGATTGTGTTTCATAAAACCAATAAATAACATAGTACATGTTGTTTGTCAATTTTTATATTTGTTGTCTAATAAGACATGGAATCTCTTTAATAATGGAAAAAATTCATGATATTTTTTATAATTTATTAATATAAAATGTCCATTTATTCTTCATTGATATTTATCTTATGCCCCTATAATCTATTTGAATGAATCCATGTTTTTTATATATATAAATGAAATTTTGTTCTTTATTTTATTTTACCTCGTTGAATATCTATTTTATAACTTTATGTAATTTATTATTTAACATGCGGTGATACCCTACTAATCCTTATAGCTCACATGCTACCTTTTCATTTTGGAATTTGATGATTTTCATAAACAATGTCTGGGAGAAGGGAAAGATTATGTTTTTAGTGGGGTTTTTCCTTTATATATTTGTCATGGAGAGGAATAGTTGATCATTGGATATGTTATATAATTGTTAAATGATAATTTTTGGATTTATATTGTTAGATAATGAGTAATTTCATTATGTATAATATTGGGTTTGTTTAAGCTATTTTATTGGTTCATTCTCTCCTTGGAATGTTGAGTATACTAAATTTTAGTATTTTATCTTCCACTTTTTTGGGAAATTTTTTTTCATTCTTTTATTTTTCATTATTCAATGTTTTAGTTTCCAATCAATGGGTATCATGAATGAATTTGGGGTATTATGAATTCGAAATGGGTATTTGGGTATGAGGGTATCATGGATTATTCGTGACATGTGGTATAAAATATTTAGATTTTTTATTTTGATTGAATTTCATTGAATTTTCATTCATATTGGAAGTATAGATTTTGTTTTTATGAAAGAATCACATTTAGAAAATTAAAAAAAACTCTATAATTTTACATTAAAAATAATTTTAAATATATTTTTTTTGGAAATTAATTATTTTTAGATCCTCCACATTATATATGAATTTATTCCAATGTAAAGCATCCACATGTTTTTATTGGAATCCAACTATATATACATCAATATTTAATAAATATATTTTGAAACAATCTGTTAAATAATTATAATATTTTTTATTTTGTTTTGATTATCATTTCATCCTTGATATATTGCAATGTCTACATTGTTTTTTGTCCACTTGATTAACTCAGTCTCCCTTATAGACTCATTATATTAGGAAAAAAATTTCTTATTCATTAAACCAATTTAAATAATTTTTTTAGTGGCTATCACTGAATAAATAGTACATTTTGATCATGTTCTAATATTCTTCCTATTAATGAAAGTGGAGTTTAATAATTTTCAACTACGTTAAAAATTTCTACAAAATTTATTTTTCTCTTTCATTTGAATTTTTATCATTTTTCATTATTTTAATTTCTATATTGATGTAAATTTTTTGAATTTTTAGTGGGATTTCCATTATTATATTCTTTAGTACATGCTTGATTACGATTTTGGAATTTTATTTTCTTCTTACACCTTCAACTAATCCAAAAAATATTCATGTAAACTTCCCTATAAAATACAATATAAATAATTTTCTCCCTTTATTTATAAATTATTTAAATACTATAATTCATTCTTAAGGTAACATATAAAATCATATGAGAAACCTAAATTGTAATCAATTATTTTTGTGTATTTTTTATATAAACCATCGATTCTAGTTGAAATTCCACATCTATTATCATCCAATTATCCTCCATATCAACATGTTTTACTGAATATATCCACTTATGAACTTATTATTTGGACACATATATTAGTATTATTTTAATTTGTAGTTAAAAATATTATTATCTTTGATATAATTCATTGTAATTTTTGGATGTGGGATACTATTTCTTGTTAAATATTTAATTTAGTCTTCATTAATTATTCACATGTAAATAATGATGTAAAATATTTCTAAATATAAACTAAATCTATATGTGATTATCTAAGGATATTTAATGTTTAGACTCATGGAATCCTTGAAAACAAAATTAATGTAATAATATTTTATTTCCAAAATTTTAGCATCAATAAAGCCTAATTTTCCCTTACAATATGTTTTATAAGATTCCTCCTGATAGGATGATTCTTACCTTGAAATTAATAAATTCTATTTTGGAAAAATTAATTTTAACCCCTTATAAGTTTTTCATTATATTACCTAAGGACATGTGCACATGTTTTTTTAAATGTATCATTCATTATGGATTTATATCAAGAAATTTTAATTTTATGAAAATTTAAATGAATTACCATTACATACAATGAAAAAAATAACTTAACCAAAATAATTTAATGAATAGACCAAAAATTAAAAAAAATATTTCCCTAGTAGATCATGATTTTTTAATCTACAATTTATTCTTCTTGAAAATAATTTAAACTGAAAAAAAAATATATAAAAAAATTAATAAAATGAATAATAAATCAAATAATCAAACCAAAAATTTAAGATACTGCACTACATAATTAAAAACTAAATAGCTCAATCATGTAACCTAAATTAACCTAATTATCCATTTCAATAACCAAAAATCAAAATAAAACTAATGAAATATCTTAAAATTAATTAAAAGTTTTTAAAAATGGTTCATATGACATAAAAAAATATAAATTAATGTGTCAAAAAACAAATAACAATTTGAACTAGAAAAAAAATAAAGAAAATGACCAAACCCAAAAATGCCTACATTAAATTTATAAACTGAAAAAATGAATCAAATGACTTAAACCAAAATGAAAAAATTGATATAAATGAATCACAAAATTCTATTTTATTCCAAATTATTGTATCCAAAAAGATCCAAATTAACTAACTTATAATGTAACGAAATGACCTAAATAAAATGAGCCAAAATCTAATTGAAAACCAAGAAATAAATGATTTTACCCAAAAATGAATCCATTCAAAACCACAAAAATAACAAAATTACATAATCTATTGACCGAAATGAATCAAATAACCTATCCCAAAATGAACCGAATGACCATATCGAATGAACAACTAACAAAATAAACCAAAAGTACTAAAAAAGAAAACCTAAACTCACATAATCTAAACATGTCCATTTTTTAAGAATGATTATGGTACATAAAAAAATCTCAATTGTAAATCAATATAGAAAAAAATATGAAAAATTAAATCAAGATAAACCAATTAAATTTGATTTTATTGATATTAAAGGAATTAAATCATATCATAACCTTTCATATAATTAAATTTGTTGTGTGTTTTTCTATTTTCTATGTCACGACTCATCCCTCGGTGCCCGTGCCATGACTACCCCAAACCCGCCTTCCATAGTCCAGGGGATGGCGACTATCACCAGAGGGATAAATCCCATAACTGGGAAGTAATTTGCCTTTATAACTATAAACACACACAATATAGCACACAACTGGATACAAAACACTAGGTAAACAATATAACAAAAGAATGATGAAATCAAAAAAGGGGAAGGAAATACAAGCCCAGCTGTAAAGTATACGGAAATGGAAATACAAGTACAAATTAAGAAAAGAAAATCAGTTGATGGGACATCCTCTGGGATTCCTACCTGAAGGGTAGGTACTGATAGCCTACTCATCACTCCATGTGTGTCCATATCCTCTGTGTACCAACTCATCGTATGGTCCACCTCTAGGTCTCATCAAGTCCTGGTATTCTCAGCCTCGGTCTACATTGTCTATCGTCTGTATCCAACACAATGTGGTGCATGCATATTCCGTGCATGGGTGAGTATAACGATACTCAGTAGGGACCATAATACCCTCATGTTCTCACAAAATCCAATAAAGATAAAACATAAAGTATGAAATAAACAGATAACCTGACATAGGTATATTCCAATACATAAACCTATGTTATTAAGTAATCTATCTCAATCATGAGGAAAAAACAAAATTTACTGACTCAGCTCAACTGGGATTTTATTCACATAATCGAAACCACAACTGTTGGAGAACTAATACTCAATCAAGTAGAATGGGCATGTCGTGACACTAAGGTGCTTCCCTCTATCCTTGGACTGTTGAGGTACTCCTCCATTAATGTACCATGGGTCTGATGCGTCACCAAGGCGCTCCCTACCATGGGCCTGCCGTAAAAGCAACACACTCCCCCTCGTAGACTACTAAGGCGCTCCTCCTATTGAGTATCGTGGGTCTGCTGCGACACCATGGCACTCCCCACTTTGGGCGTTCTACGACACCAAGTCACTTCCCACTGGGCTAGTGAGGTCACTCCGAGTTGAAACGGTTAGCAGTCATCCATTCTCATCCAGCTACTAGGTCTCCGCACTCTGCTCTCTCGTCACTAGAATGATCTGCCCCACGAGCTACTATTCGATACTCCAACTAAAACATATTCCAACGAAGAGGTCTCTCAAAGGTCTTCCAAATAATAGTGGTCTGAACACAATGGAAAACACATCAATCACACGCCTGGTCTGTGATTTATTAGCCTTTTAGTCCTGGCGGCCCAGTTGGTTTCGTGCACGATCCACCCTAACCATATTTCAACTATACCACAAACTCCAATAGGGTATACTCAAAGGGACCTTCATGCTCCATTATTATCATCATCACTGAAGGTTCATCAAACAAACATCAGGTGCCAATGATACGGCCAATGAAAGTAAAGGGTCAGTAGTCAGCCCTGGTCCAGTCTGTCCTGGGTCCGGTCCAACCCGGTCAGACTGACACGGTCCGACCCAGTCTCGGCAGACCCGGTATTGGTCGGCCCGATCACACCGGTTGGGTGTGGCCCGACCCATTGGTCAGGTCAACCTCTTGGGTTCGGCCCGGCCCGCTTGCCCCAACCTAGCAGGCCGTAAGGGCGGGTTTACCATGGCTCGGGGCTGATTCGGCCTGGAGTGCCGCGAGGGTGCAGCATGGCCCGGAGGGCATGGCTAGGCCGGTTCGGCGAGGTTTCTGGGGGGAGGGGTGGGGGTATTAGAGGCCAGCTCGTCTAGGGTCCCACTTCGGCTGGGTGATGGCTTGGGAGGGCAGGCTGCCGGGTAGGCAGGCAGTCTGGTGCGGTGCGGTTAGGACAGTAGGCGGTTGGGTAGGGCGCCAGGAAGGCCGTTGGGTGGCCAGGCAGGGCACCGAGCTGGACGACGAGGGGTCGGTTAGGGCGTAACCTGTAACGCCCCGACCCTAGTTACCCAGAGTCGGTGCATTATTACATAACATTGGCATGATCATGAGAAAGATCAAGTCTCGAAAGACCGATTAGTTTAGTAGCCTTGGAATAACTAGATACATCCATAAAAAATTACATAAAAAACATCTTGTCTTCATATCCCCTCATACTATCCCTGCAGGTCATTCATAAATTACTTCTTCATAATCCTGGAAAAAAAAATAAAACATTGAAAGGGGTGAGCTCGGATTCTCAGTAAGGATAACATTATAGCAGAAGCTTTCATAAATAAGCATAAACACTTAAGGCAATTTATAACTAAAACAAAAGCCTTTGAAACTTGAACTTCAGCATAAAATGGAAAAGATAAAATGAAATAATGCCATTTATTTACTCACATGGATATTCTACTAGTCGAATGATCACATGCAACATCAATAACCACTTTCATAATGATGGAATGCATAATGCCAGACTATCATAACCACATAGCCAAGGCCTCGTGCCAAGACTACAAATAAGATTTTGCCAAGGCCTTGTGCCAAGACACTAGTTTGTCTCATGAGACCTTCCGATGCATCTAGGAGCTATAGAGGGCTCCACCCGTCACTTATTAAGTCCAATGTATTCCTCATATGAATAGGTTTAAGCATAAAATAAACATTCGTATTAAAACTAGCATATGAAATGTCAATACTTTAACCACAAACCATGAATGGTATAAAAATAGAACATCCACAGTCAAACATAACTCATTTGATACAATATGAAAGATTGTATTGTATCACATTAACCTCAATCATGAATAATGAAGGATGTTTACATATATGAAAATAATCATCATAACTATTTGAGAGAAATATCCCCCTTTTCTTGAAAACTTTTAAAAGTCACACTATTTGTCAAGAAGACATTCAAAAATATATTTTTGAATCAAAGTGTCCCATACCACTTTGAAACTTTTAAAAGGATTTTTAAATTTAAAACTTTAATGTCCATAAAAATAAATCCTTAAAACCATTTATTAAAATATGGACATTAATGAGCATGATTTAGAAGAATAATTCTTTAAAACATTTTAAAATGGTATTTTGGTTAGAGTTTCTAACCAAAAGAGAGACATTTGAATACAAATAATTGAGGTAATCAAAACACTGTAATATCATGAGAATAAAGGAATTCATGATATACTATGTCAAAGTACATTATATACACCACATAAAAGTGATTTGGTGTATATCATCAAAGAAGTCTCAATGGAATGTAAATTGAGATGAAATCTCTCACAAAGGTTGTATCCTTAGGTTAAGGATAAATCAACGACATAATTATGTGTGACAAATATAAATACACTAAATATGATTGGATATTCAGTGTAAATCAATCAAAGGATATTAACACATATTCTTGTAAAAACAATACCAACGAATTGGATGTTTAACTCAACAAATGGAGAATGAGTTAAAATTACTCTTATCAAATGCATATCAATGAATTGAGAATTATCAATGGAGTGATTATGTGTATCAAACATATATCCACAGGAAGGGGAGTGGAAATTATGACATAATCAAAAGAATAGTGATTCCACACATAATCATGGAGTAATATAATCAATGAAATATGCGTAAAGCCAAATGAGTCGAAATTGAAATCTCAAATTCCCTTATTGATTAGGTAACTTAAGAAACAAACACCCATGAAAGAAAGATCATACCATGATGATGTAAATACCCTTAAAATAAATTATATTACACAATGAATACAATCATGGGTAGTACACATACACCACATGCAATAATTAAGTGGTGATCAATGGAATTCTCACGGAATTAAAAGTGAGACAAGAAACCCCTTACCACGTTAATCAACTGAGTCGCATGGCCAAAATTAATAACCACCAAATGATTTACAGAATAACATGAATATAAAGTGAATCATGATAATATATATCAAATGGAAGTACAAAATAAACCACTTTCAATAATTTAGTAGCGAACAATGGAAATCTCACGGAATTGAAAGTGAGATAAGAGAATCCCTTACTTTGTACTTTTTCCTTGGTCGATGGTAGGTTTACCTCCTGTATAATGGTGAAATAATTGTTATTTAATAATAAAAGAATCAGTTACTTTAATATGATATCATATATGATCTATTAACATTGATTTGTTAATAATATCTTAGAATTATCATCATTTCAGGTGTTAACGGGTTCATTTTACTTTATATTCTTTGTTATGTGATCCATATTCGTTATTAATGGGATGTATATTATTCATATCCAGAATGGTATCAAGTCCCTAAACATCATTTTTAAATCATCAAATGATAATTATACTTGAATGGATACGATGGAGAATGAATCTCATCGCGTTCGTGGAGACGGTAGTCCGTACGTACGCACGAACGCTACTTCCATTTAATTTTTATTTTAAAAGAATCGAATCCAAATGATACATAGGTATATTACTATTCCAGTAAAATATAATATTTTATATATGTTACTTAAGTTCATTAACACCATCCTTTATATGTTCCATGTGTGGTATGAACGAGTCATATCATTTTAAGGGGGCGGTAGTCCGCACTTCCTCAAATGAAATTATCGTATGTATATACAACATGAAACGAATAATTGTATGAAATAAAATGGAATTAAAGAAGCTTATATATAAAATATATATCATTAATATCATATTTAATTACAGTTCCATCCTAATGGCCACCATGAGAGGCGGTAAGATGTATTTGAACAATCATCGTTTCGTGAGGCGTTAGTTTTCCATCCACAGAAACATTATGTTCATCATCCATTAGACAGAGTTGTGTGAATGTGTAGTTTGAATCCTTATTATAACAACATAATAGTATATTTTGGATACTGGTGTTGTTACAAAAGAAAGGAAATAAAAAGAGTTTGGGGGTTGGAGAAGCAAAATAATTGAAATTAATTTAAGAGAAAATGTTACCTTTAATTTAGGTAACTCACTTTGGTTGGAACCAAAGGACTTCTTGAAATGCTTTCTGCCTAAGGGGAAGCTTCAAGGAGGAGGAGAGGGATGTGGGGAGATTAGTTGGGAAGAGTTTGGACGAGCCATGTGGCTTGAGATGTGTGAGTAATGAGTAGAAGTGGTCTCCTTTTATAAGGGAGAGGAGGTGCTCTTTAAGAAAGAGTGAAAGTATTACTTTATAATATAAATATATTCGGTTTATAATGGTCCTAAAATCATTGAGGTCGAAGATAAGATAACTCCTATTCTAAATAACATCAACCAATAAGAATTTTACAGGTTTTAGATAATATTTTAATCATTATAATCTTATTTATTTAAATGATTTATTAATGAGGTAAACATTGTATCATTATTGTGTCATTAATAATTTAAATTATTTGATGTCTAAAAATTATAAATAAAATATCATTATGTAGGAAATCTTTTTATCTTTCTAATTAATATTTATAATCGAAAATCCAACACGTATAACCCTATGTAAAAATTGTTCTTTTAAAAGATGTAAGCTTATGCCATTTTTGTATTCATTTTAACTTAATTAAAATAAAGTGTCATTATCACTTACAAGTGGATCAATGGGGTCCCGAAATTGACCCAAAGATGCCCATGGTCGACCATGTATCAACCAATAGGGTTAAGACACGTTTTAGGGTAATTTAGTATTATTATAATATTATATTTTAACCCTTATTTACCGGATTTACCCTTAACCATGGTAAATAAAATAGTTACCGCAGTAATTATTCAAAATGTCTAAAAATAAAAGTTACCTATTTACACAATTTGATCATCCTGATTCCAAATATGGAATCCATTTTTCTAAATTCAAAACACAGATGTGGCAGAAATTCATTTAAAATTAATTCCCGCTGTCAAAACAAAAAGCGTGTTTTTAAGAGATAATAACTATCAAAAGATTGACACTTGTTTATGTTCGGTTTAATTGTAAAATTATGTCCAATGACCAAAATTATATTAAATGGTAAAAATATATTCTAAATATACTTTAAAACCACTCAAATTCATAATTTATCACTATTAATTATTTTGATTAAAAAAGTTGTTTTTAATTAAAATTTAGTAATTTTTACTATTCATCAAAATATGAAAGTTATCCGAAAAGTACCAAAATTTCACCTTAGGCTAAATTTGATATTCCGAATCCAAAAATGAAGTCCATTTTGAAATATAAAATATATATAATTTCAAAAAATTAAGTATTACTATTCATAACGGCTAGTGTGATCGGTTGTGGTGTGTGTTAAAACTCGAAGTTGCGTACAACACACGCTACTGTTTTATTCAAAGGAAAGCGTACCGTAGAATCTTGGGATGTTTTATTTTAAATTTTTTGATGTCCCCATTTAGTCAAAAAGTTTAAAATATTTTATTTAAAAAGGGTTCACTATTAAAAGTTGGTAAAACTATAATACTGAAGATGAATTTGTTCTTACATTATGACTAAGAAACTCTTAATATGGATTCTAAAATTATAAGGATTATATAAAGTTTAAAATTTAGTTAATACTATTCATAACCTTTTTTGAACGGCTTGTTTGGTAAGTCATGGTGCGCTTGAACTAGGTGTTGCGTGTAGTGCAAGTTATTGAATTATTTTGAAGAAATAACACACTATGAAATCTTGGGGTGTTACATTCTCCCCTCCTTCAATAAATTGCGTCCTCGCAATTTGAAATTGTTCTTCGAAAATAAAAGGTTGAAAATAGAAAATATATTTGTGGGAAAACCCACATCGGAAATTGGTTTACTAAAATTTAGTCTTAATATGAGGAAAAGAGAAATGAAAGGGTCACCACCAAATTATGATCTCCATTAGGAGAACATTGGTGGCAATTAGAGACATATAATTGGAGGAAAAACGTAAATATTTATAGGTAGTGGTTGAGGTCATCAATCACAAACAAGTTTAAAATTGTGGTCCTTAAACTCATCAATCTATGATGATTTGATGTACCATCAGTTCAACAAAATATAGGGTATTGGGATCACACATTTTTGACATTTCAAAATATCTTAGTTGAAATCCCATATAGAAAAATGAATTAATGAGGCCTCTATTTAAAATAAAGAGTGGAAAGTATGAAGATTACCGAAAATAACACATACTAGGGTTCCATGTAGGAAAATATGGATATGGAGGAGAAATCTAACCATCAATTATCTGATGGAGAGTGGTAGAGAACATGGCTATGAAAAAGCCAACAATCCCAAAGCCATAAATTAGTGATGATTTAAGGTACCATCTAGGACAACATTTTTTTTTAAAGTTACATTACATAAGGAAGAGGAATTCATTTATGATATTGACTAAGAACATTATGAGATATACTTAAATTTTAATTAAATTTTAATTCTTTAATAAATTTCCACCACTAACTCAATTTTTTTAAACGATGAGTATTCAAGAAGACTTGGTCACACTGGAAGAGCTAGAATAAACTTCTATAGAATCACAGGATCCATGCAGGATAAACCATATATTTACATTGTCTTTGAAGATTAATCAAAACCAAAATGGTTAGTGAATGATCTAATGATCCCCCAAAAGGATATTCATTGAAATAAATATGCACTAATCTTAATTTCTAAAATTAAACCAACAATACCCCAAAGTTAAATAGATACCATTCAATAACCAATTGTCCTTAAAATCCTTTAATATAATCCAAACTAATATTGAAACCCAAAACATAGAAGAATTTGATTATGTAGTCTCCCATGTTACATTGTATCTCCAAATGACATCAAATACTCTTAAAGTCACATACATAAAAGTAATTAACATCATCACATATTCTCTGTTATAGGTTAATCATTTCCATAAATAACCCAAATCACTATAAATCAACAATAAAAAAATGTAGATAAAAATCCACCATTACTCTACAAATGAAACCTCATTGTATTCTATTTTCCTTGGGCATATAGTGTTCCTAACAAAACGAACATCTTCCAAAATAACATTTATCACTTAATCACCAAATCATTTTCCTATACCAAGGGTATTCATTTAATAAGACATAAGAACCCAAATCATCTTATTATTGATCAATAAAATCATTTAACAAAAAAAATAGTCATACTAACCAGGGACTTCACGTAGTCCAGTGGTAGGCGATAAATCCCAATCGCACTTTGGTTGTGGGTTCGATTCCCACAGCTTTGTCCGACGCGACGGGTTGTCACACGGTCTACGTGTTGTCCTTTTTCAAAAAATATAATTTATAATATTGCAAAAATGAGATAAATTCCTCAAAATACTATAACATGAATTTAACCACAAATGTTATATCATTCCTTGCATTTTCATCCAAAATTATAATAACTTATCATTTTCTCAAACCCCAATGATCCTATAAAACCAAATGGTTTTTTATACCTATATCCACAAGAGAAGAGACAATTATTCCTCAAATATCATTCTCACATGGCAAACTGAGGGGTTACAAATACAAGAGAAAATTATTCCAAAGTAAACCCATCAACAAGGAGTGCTAATACTTTTTAAATTTTTCTCCAACCATTTATTTCCACATAGCTTCTTCTATGAGCAAGAAAATATCCTATAAAATAGGACATTCACTAGGGTAATGGCCAGGTCCCGTACATTTACGGCAAATGACTGTAAATGGACTATTGGGACCATTTTTATCTTCTTCCATAGTACTCTTCATTTTTCTTCGGCAATTCTTCACTTTATGTCCTTCCTTCCCGCACGTAAAACATTTCGTTGTCCCATTGAGACACTTTCCTGGGTGTCTCTTTCCACAATTCCTGCATGATGAAAATTGAGGTTTCTTTTCTCCATGGTCTCCATTGCTGGAGATCTTATCATTTATCACCTTTCTCTTCCTTGTTGAGTCTGGGAGTTGGTTAATATATATATTGTTGATCATATTTTTGGAAAACAGATTTGGCATAAAGACGATATCTTTTACTCCTATCAACATTCCATTTTGTTGCTCATTGCCACCACTGTTCCCACCTTGTACATCATTCTCAAAGTCACTATTACTTCCTTGGAATCCAGCCATTGACTAAAACCAGAAAGCATTGTGTGAGTAATAGTAGTCGTAAAATCATTTAGAGATTAAAATGTCACCATATTCTCAATTTGAAACATATTAGGATTAACCAAGGTCATTTACTCTCATCTTATGTATATATTACTTAAATCGGTTTGTAATGAAAATGTAAATTATCCTAAGCATATCCCCCGGGAGTGTCGTAACCAAGAGTGCAGCAAGGCCCGTTGTTGTGCACCAGTTCCCGTTCGAGTCTAGCTCAAAGCGGTGTTTTCGGGTTTTACCCCTAGGTACATCTGTGCCAGAGCCGCCTCTACCTGCTCGTATCCAGACAGGGATGTATTGCTCGGAAAACTCACAAAATCTCTACAATACCAAAATTCTAGGAAGTTCTTTTATACTAATCCTCAAAGTTCATCTTAGGTCTACGTGCTCTAATCAGAGTTTATCTAAATCTAGCTACCAAGGTTTGTACTAAACATCCTCTGATACCAACTGTAACGCCCCGACCCCATTACCCAGAGTCGGTGCATTATTACATAACATTAGCATGATCATGAGAAATATCAAGTCTCGAAAGACCAATTAGTTTAGTAGCCTTGGAATAACTAGATACATCCATAAAAAATTACATAAAAAAACATCTTGTCTTCATATCCCCTCATACTATCCCTACAGGTCATTCATAAATTACTTCTTCATAATCCTGGAAAAAAAATAAAACATTGAAAGGGGCGAGCTCGGATGCTCAGTAAGGATAACATTATAGCAGAAGCTTTCATAAATAAGCATAAACACTTAAGGCAATTTATAACTAAAACAAAAGCCTTTGAAACTTGAACTTCAGCATAAAATGGCAAAGGTAAAATGAAATAATGCCATTTACTTACTCACATGAGTATTCTACTATTCGAATGATCACATGCAATATCAATAACCACTTTCATAATGATGGAATGCATAATGTCAAACTATCATAACCACATATCCAAGGCCTCGTGCGAAGACTACAAATAAGATTTTGCCAAGGCCTTGTGCCAAGACACAAGTTTGTCTCATGAGACCTACCGATTCATCGAGGAGCTATAGCGGGCTCCACCCGTCACTTATTACGTCCAATGCATTCCTCATATGAATAGGATTAAGCATAAAATAAACATTCGTATTAAAACTAGCATACGAAATGTCAATACTTTAACCACAAACCATGAATGGTATAAAAATAGAACATCCACAGTCAAACATAACTCATTTGATACAATATAAAAGATTGTATTGTATCACATTAACCTCAATCATGAATAATGAAGGATGTTGACATAGATGAAAATAATCATCAAAACTATTTGAGAGAAATATCCCCCTTTTCTTGAAAACTTTTAAAAGTCACACTATTTGTCAAGAAGACATTCAAAAATAGATTTTTGAATCAAAGTGTCCCATACCACTTTGAAACTTTTAAAAGGATTTTTAAATTTAAAACATTAATGTCCATAAAAATAAATCCTTAAAACCATTTTTTAAAATAAGGACATTAATGAGCATGATTTAGAAGAATAATTCTTTAAAACATTTTAAAATGGTATTTTGGTTAGAGTTTCTAACCAAAAGAGAGACACTTGAATACAAATAATTGAGGTAATAAAAACATTATAATATCATGAGAATAATGGAATTCATGATATACTATGTCAAAGTACATTATATACACCAGATAAAAGTGATTTGGTGTATATCATCAAAGAAGTCTCAATGGAATGTAAATTGAGATGAAATCTCTCATAAAGGTTGTATCCTTAGGTTAAGGATAAATCAACGACATAATTATGTGTGACAAATATAAATACACTAAATATGATTGGATATTCAGTGTAAATCAATCAAAGGATATTCACACATATTCTTGTAAAAACAATACCAACAAATTGGATGTTTAACTCAACAAATGGAGAATGAGTTAAAATTACTCTTATCAAATTCATATCAATGAATTGAGAATTATCAATGGAGTGATTATGTGTATCAAACTTATATCCACAAAAAGGGGAGTGGAAATTATGACATAATCAAATGAATAGTGATTCCACACATAATCATGGAGTAATATAATCAATGAAATATGCGTAAAGCTAAATGAGTGGAAATTGAAATCTCAAATTCCATTATTGATTAGGTAACTTAAGAAACAAACACCCATGAAAGAAAGATCATACCATGATGATGTAAATACCCATAAAATAAAGTATATTACACAATGAATACAATCATGGGTAGTACACATACACCACATGCAATAATTAAGTGGCGATCAATGGAATTCTCACGGAATTAAAAGTGAGACAAGAAATCCCTTACCACGTTAATCAACTGAGTCGCATGGAAAAAAGTTAATAACCACCAAATGATTTACAGAATAACATGAATATAAAGTGAATCAGGATAATATATATCAAATGGAAGTACACAATACACCACTTTCAATAATTTAGTAGCGAATAATGGAAATCTCACGGAATTGAAAGTGAGATAAGAGAATCCCTTACTTTGTACTTTTTCCTTGGTCGATGGTAGGTTTACCTCCTGTATTATGGTGAAATAATTGTTATTGAATAATACAAGAATCAGTTACTTTAATATGATATCATATATGATCTTTTAACATTGATTTGTTAATAATATCTTAGAATTATCGTCATTTCAGGTGTTAACGGGTTCATTTTACTTTATATTCTTTGTTATGTGAGCCATATTCGTTATTAATGGGATGTATATTATTCATATCCAGAATGGTATCAAGTCCTTAAACATCATTTTTAAATCATCAAATGATAATTATACTTGAACTGATACGATGGAGAATGAATCTCATCGCGTTCGTGGAGACGGTAGTCCGTACGTACGCACGAACGCTACTTCCATTTAATTTTTATTTTAAAAGAATCGAATCCAAATGATACATAGGTATATTACTATTCCAGTAAAATATAATATTTTATATATGTTACTTAAGTTTATTAACACCATCCTTTATACGTTCCATGTGTGGTATGAACGAGTCATATCATTTTAAGGGGGCGGTAGTCCGCACTTCCTCAAATGAAATTATCGTATGTATATACAACATGAAACGAATAATTGAATGAAATAAAATGGAATTACAGAAGCTTATATATAAAATATATATCATTAATATCATATTTAATTACAGTGCCATCCTAATGGCCACCATGAGAGGCGGTAAGATGTATTTGAACAATCATCGTTTCGTGAGGCGTTAGTTTTCCATCCACAGAAACATTATGTTCATCATCCAATAGACGGAGTTGTGTGAATGTGTAGTTTGAATCCTTATTATAACAACATCCTAGTATATTGTGGATACTGGTGTTGTTACAAAAGAAAGGAAATAAAAAAAGTTTGGGGGTTGGAGAAGCAAAATAATTGAAAATAATTTAAGAGAAAATGTTACCTTTAATTTAGGTAACTCACTTTGGTTGGAACCAAAGGACTTCTTGAAATGCTTTCTGCATAAGGGGAAGCTTCAAGGAGGAGGAGAGGGATGTGGGGAGCTTAGATGGGCAGAGTTTGGACGAGCCATGTGGCTTGAGAGGTGTGAGGAATGAGTAGAAGTGGTCTCCTTTTATAAGGGAGAGGAGGGGCTCTTTAGGAAAGAGTGAAAGTATTACTTTATAATATAATTATATTCGGTTTATAATGGTCCAAAAATCATTGAGGTCGAAGATAATATAACTCCTATTCTAAATAACATCAACCAATAAGAATTGGACAGGTTTTAGATAATATTTTAATCATTATAATCCTATTTATTTAAATGATTTATTAATGAGGTAAACATTGCATCATTATTGTGTCATTAATAATTTAAATTATTTGATGTCTAAAAATTATAAATAAAATATAATTATGTAGGAAATCGTTTTATCTTTCTAAAGAATATTTATAATCGAAAATCCAACATGTATAACCCTATGTAAAAATTGTTCTTTTAAAAGATGTAAGCTTATGCCATTTTTGTATTCATTTTAACTTAATTAAAATAAAGTGTCATTATCACTTACAAGTGGATCAATGGGGTCCCAAAATTGACCCAAAGATGCCCATGGTCGACCATGTATCATCCAATAGGGTTAAGACACGTTTTAGGGTAATTTAGTATTATTATAATATTATTTTTTAACCCTTATTTACCGGATTTACCCTTAACCATGGTAAATAAAATATTTACCGCAGAAATTATTCAAAATGTCTAACAAAAAAGTTACCTATTTACACAATTTGATCATCCTGATTCCAAATATGGAATCCATTTTTCTAAATTCAAAACACAGAAGTGGCAGAAATTAATTTAAAATTAATTTCCGCTGTCAAAACAAAAAGCGTGTTTTTAAGAGATAATAACTATCAAAAGATTGACACTTGTTTATGTTCGGTTTATTTGTAAAATTATGTACAATGACCAAAATTATATTAAATGGTAAAAATATATTCTAAATATACTTTAAAACCACTCAAATTCATAATTTATCACTATTAATTATTTTGATTAAAAAAGTTGTTTTTAATTAAAATTTAGTAATTTTTACTATTCATCAAAATATGAAAGTTATCCGAAAAGTACCAAAATTTCACCTTAGGCTAAATTTGATATTCCGAATCCAAAAATGAAGTCCATTTTGAAATATAAAATATATATAATTTCAAAAAATTAAGTATTACTATTCATAACGGCTAGTTTGATCGGTTGTGGTGTGTGTTAAAACTCGAAGTTGCGTACAACACACGCTACTGTTTTATTCAAAGGAAAGCATACCGTGGAAGCTTGGGATGTTTTATTTTAAATTTTTTGATGTCCCCATTTAGTCAAAAAGTTCAAAATATTTTATTTAAAAAGGGTTCACTATTAAAAGTTGGTAAAACTATAACACTAAAGATGAATTTGTTCTTACATTATGTCTAAGAAACTCATAATATGGATTCTAAAATTATAAGGATTATATAAAGATTAAAATTTAGTTAATACTATTCATAACCTTTTTTGAACGGCTTGTTTGGTAAGTCATGGTGCGCTTGAACTCGGTGTTGCGTGTAGTGCAAGTTATTGAATTATTTTGAAGAAATAACACACTATGAAATCTTGGGGTGTTACATAACCATGCCGGACGATGGCTGTTAAGGGCACCAGGCGGGCCGATGGGGGGCCGGGCAGGGCGCGGGCAAGCCGGCTGGCAGCCGGACAGGGTGCCATGCTGGCCGGTGGGGGGCCAGGCCAGGTGCAGCGAAGCCATGCTGGCGCAGTTCAGCATGACTCAGGATGAAGCGGGTCATTAGTATTCATCCGTGGCACGCGGGAGGCTGGCGGTGACCGGGGGCAGCCGAGCAGGGCCCCAGGCGGGCTGACGATTAGCGGGGAGGTCGCGGCTAGGCCGGGAGGTCAGTGTGGCTTGAAGCGGCTAGGGGCTCAGCTGTCGGGCGGTGCGGCCGACGTGGCACAAGAGGACGGAGGGCGGCGTGGTTCTTTCGGTGGTGGTTCAGATTGCCATGGGGGTGGTGTGGATCACAGAGCTCACAGGTAGCGCGACCATTTTCTACACTACCTTCATCACCTCGTTTCTTCCTCGCCATGCTGAAGATTATCATAAAAAAGATCAACAGAGGGGGTCAGCCCATGTTAGTTTTCCCGTTCCCTCTCCGGTTAGGGTTATAACAATAGGATCACAAGTATGAAGCACAAAAACCCTCGTTATTCATTTTTAGAGAAAAGAAGAACATGATAATAGATCGTACTTAGATAAAATTAAATCCCTTCCTTTGTTCGTTGATTGGTGAAGAAGTCATGGGAAGAAAACAAAGGTGATCATCATTCGTCGCATCCTTCACACACTTCCAATCCCACACTAGCACATTCGTAGGTGTTCAGATAATATGTTTTAATAATATCATTGTCGGCCTTCTTCATTCTTCATTGGAAGCATTCTCCCACGCTCTCATCATCCCAATGTTTCCACCAAATTGAAAATGCCAAGCCAAAAGTGATATGATTTCCCCAATTTAATTGTTGGAACAATATTCAAAATGGGGAAATTAATTATGTAGGTTGACATATTAAAGATGGAGCATGGGCAACATTAAAAATAGAGGATCCAAGAAGCTCTACCTCATTAATGAGAGAGATTTGATAGGTTTTTCTCCCCTCCCACAAAAACCCAAAAACTAACTTATATTCTCAACTCACTAATGTCAAAGTGAAAGTATCTTTAAGTGAATACTGGAATTGCGAGTTAAACGGTGCCCTCAGATTTTAATTCTGAGCCCCTGTTCAAAAGTTATAAAAACCCGCTCATATGATTACTGAACATAGCCGAACAAAACATCATAAATTTATTCTGGGCACACCGGACCTCAGAATCACATGCCATCAGTTTTTGCAGACTCATAAAATTTCAATGTATTTATGAAAAAAAATCCATGAATAATCTATGTATTTACATTCTCCCCATCATAGGGCTTTAAGTCCCCATAAGCTACAACACGAACTAAGGAAACATGTGAGGGTACTGAGCATGCATCTGAGCCTCTCACTCTCATGTGCTCTCCTGGAGGTTCTCGTGCTTCCAGTGAACATGCTCTAGAGGTATCGACCATCCACGTAGTTCCCACTCCTGTCAATCGTCAGTCTCCACAAGAACCTCTGTGAAAGCCTCCCCATCATCGACATCCATCTCTCCATAGTTGATGATGTGAGAAGGGTCGTGCACATATCTACTCATCTGAGATACATGGAAGATGTCGTGCACCCAGTGCAACTGAGGTGGAAGAGCCTGGTGATAAGGCATCTTGCCTACTCTAATGAGGACCTAGAAAGGTCCTCTGAATCTCGGAGATAACTTGCCACCTCAGCCAAATCTCTGTAGTCATCATCGAGGTGAGACCCGTAGAAAAAATGGTCACCATTTCTTAATTATAGATATCTTCATCTCATGTCAGCATATGAATTCTTTCTACTCTGTGTAGTCTTCATCCACTCATGAATGATCTGAACCAGTACAAATTTGATCTGCAAGTTCGTCCGTATAAAACCTCATAAGGTTCCATCCCAATGGTGGACTGATATATGTTGTTGTATGAAAACTCCAAAAATGTTAAGTGGTCCTCCCAGCTACGACCGTAGTCGAGGACACATGCACAGAGCTTGCCCTCAAGAGTCTGAATGGTCTTCTCAGTCTGGCCATCCGTCTAAGGATGGAAGGCAGTGCTCAGATGAAGTTGCATCTCAAAACCTCCTGCAACCCCTTCCATAGCCGGGATGTAAACTGTGAATCACGATCAGATACAATAGAATAACGTACTTAAAGTAGCCTCATAATCTCCTACACATAGAGGAATCCCAAGATCTCTAATGATCTCTGATCTCTGATCGGTAGGAAGTGGGATGACTAGGTGAGTAGGTCGATGACCACCCAAATCGAGTCGTGACCCCTAAATGTATGTGGAAGTCCTGTCACGAAGTCCAGGGATATCCCATACCACTTCCACTTTGGGACTACTAAAGGTTGAACCAAGCCTGATGGTACCTGGTGCTTCGCTTACACTTTTTGAAAAGTGAGGCATCGAGAGAAAAACTCTACTACTGCCTTCTTCATACCCGGACAACCGTGCTATCATCAATGATCCTGGTAATTGTTCACCACTCCTGGATGTACAGCTAATGGGGATGTGTGTAACTCCTTCAACACATCCTCATGATGTGACAAGGGTACCATAGTACATCCTTTTAAAAGGATGACGTGCTCCACACCTTCATAAAATCCATCAGGTGCCTGCCCAGTGGATATCTAAGAACATCATGTCATGCCATCAGTGTCCCCACATTATGCCTCCATGACTCACTAAAGATGTGGGGGAGTGACTATAAGAGACTGAAAGAATGTTTCACCATCCCTATCCACAAACGATATCTATAAGGTAGCTAGATTCTCTGTCGCCTCGCCTAGAAGATATATACCAGACCTCCTACTGAGTACATGTGCCACAACGTTCCCCTTCCCATGAGTATAGACAATCTCGAAGTTATAGTCCTGGAGGAACTCAAGCCATTACCACAATCTCAAGTTCATATCCTTCTGAGAGAAGATATACCTAACAATCTTGTGATCAGAGTACATGGTAAAGCGTTTTCCAATCAGATAGTGTCACCACATCTTCTAGGTGAATACCACTGTAGCCAGCTCCAGGTCATGGTTAGCTTAGTTCTACTTGTGCTGTCTCACCTACTTAGAACCATATGTGATCACTGCTCGATCCTGCATTACGAAAAACTCGAGTCTGAACCCTGATTCATCGTAGTAGACTATGTTCCCTATTCCCAACTCTACACGCCTCAATATGGGGGAACTAGTCATCCTCTACCTCTACTCTTGAAAGATATACTGGAATCTCTCTGACCACACAAGGGGTTTCCCCTTCTTCCTCAAGGATATTAGTGGTGCTGCAACTCTTGGGAAGTCTGGAATGAACCTACAGTAGTACCTAGTCAAACCTTGGAAACTCCAAACCTATGTCACACTACTAGGTGGATCCCAAACAAGTAATGACTCAATATTAACCAGACCAACTGCAACTCCAGCCTCTGAGATGATGTGTACCAAAAAGTGAACCTCTCCGAACCAGAACTGTCACATTGAGAGGTTTCCATAAAGTTGGAGCTCTCAGAGTGTGTCTAGTAATACCTGCAAGTGATAGTCATTCTCCTTCTCAGTAGTCAATTATATCAGAATGTCATCGTCGAAAACCACGAAAAAGTGATTGAGGTATGGATGAAAAATCATGTTCATGAGTCCCATGAATATTTTTAGAGCTTTGGTTTCACCAAAAGGCATAAAAATGTCTCGTAGTGGCTGTACATACATCTGAAGGATTTATTTTTCACATCCTCATCTTCAACTCTGAGTTGGTGATAACCTGATCTGAGGTCTAACTTCGAGAACCATCGTAATCTCTTTAGTTGATCAAAGTGGTCGTCAATCCTCTAGTTTGATTACATGTTCTTCATAGTCATCTGGTTCAGGAAACAACAGTTGACAAAATGACTCAAGCTTCTATCGGCCTTCTTGGCAAACAGAATCAGGGGTTCCTAATGAGAAACACTATTCCAGATGAATCCCTTCCCCTATAAGTCCTCTAGCTATACCCGGTGCTCACGAAGCTCAGAGGGAGCCATCCGATATGCAGGTGTAAATATCGGTTCCATTCTGGGGTACAAGTCAATTGATAAGTCCACCTCGATGCGAGAAGGTAGACCTGTAACATCCTCAAGGAAAACATCTGCGTATTGGTCAACCACTAAAAGATATCTTGGAATTTACACATCAACTTCTCCATGGGTTAGGAAGGCCAACTGATGAGTGATCGGCTGCACCCTCCTCTGAGTAAGTCAGTCCTATGCTGCAAAGGCTCCCTTCTCACTGGTGAAGGTAATCCTGGTCCCATTTTTGCAGACACATATCACTTTGCCCCTAATACAGTCGATTTGATCATTGACTGTAGATAAAAAGTCTATACCAAATATGACATTGTAAGGCCTCAACACTACTGCTATGAGATTTGATCTGAAGATCACATCTCCTAGAGTAAACTCACACTATTAGAACCAATGTATAATCTTCGAGTCTTCTCCCATAGAAGTCTCTAGCCATAAGGATCGATCCAACAACTCCATTGGAATCTCCGAGCTACGATCTAGGGAAGTGGAAATGAAAGAGTGACTGACACCTATGTCTATAAGTACTCCACGAATGGTAGAGTAGACAAATATCGTACCTCGTATCATCTATAGAGCATCGTGATGATAGCACAAAACAATCTGGAGTTGAGCTCTCCCTTTTCCACCATATCCCTACAGTTGGGGTTGACCTCTGGACGGTGGTGACAGTAGGACCTCGAAACATCATCCATTTCCAGCTGCATGACCAACTCCGCTACCATGTCTTCATTCTCTCAGTGGACCACCTCGATTGAATCTCTTCCTCTGCATGGGTTGTCCTAAGACCGTCTACTGATCATCCAAATGACGGGTTGGATAGTCACGAGCCATGTGACCCTGCCCGATGCATGTGAAACATTTCCCACTGTTGGCATTTGTGTCTCTACTCTAGGTGCCCCACACAACCGATCCTCAGTCATGTGGTCATCCATCGGTAGGTCTGGTCCACTTAGACCACTACGACATCTGCTACAACTAGATGCTGAAGACTCCACTGCAAGTCGACTAGTGGTGGGTCTCGCTACTAGAGACTACTCAGCAAAGAAACTCTCTGCTAAGAGGGCTCGCTCCAACACCCCAACCTGCGTCGGGATGCTGAGAGAGATCATCACAGCCCCGATCTCTCTCCTGAGTTCCTGTTCGAAGGTACGAGCCCTGAGGAATGGGCCTTATACCATATCTTTGGAGTATCTCGAGGGGTCGGCGAACCTCACTAGGAAATGGGCAGAAGTCATGCTACCCTGCTGAAGATGAAGTAGCTCCTATATCTGGACTAGACGTAGGTTGGATGGGACAAACTCCACCCAAAATAGGCTCTTTATGTTTTCCTAGAGTAGCGTCATCTCATAATGAACTTGGAGGATCAATCTCCATCATCTTCCTTCTACTACCTATAGATAGATGGCAGAAAGTGTCACCATGAGGTCTGTTGGTGTCCCTACTAGTCGGAAAACACTCACTAGAGACTCTAACCAATCCTCATCTGCCAGTGGGTCCGTCTCTTCCCCAAACCTAGGTGGCCTCTGGCCCTGGAACTCATGCAACGTACCCAAGCAGTGTGCATAATCTGCTACTAGGGATGGTGGCACTGGTGGCCCAACGGGGATTGGTACCTCTGGTCCCTCTGCTGTGATAAGGCCCTACATAGAGGCCTCATCACTCGGTGGGCTCTCTGCGCATACAGCTCTCAAGGCTCTTGCTGGTCATCCATGGGGATGCATCCTAAAAAACAATTTGCGACATAGTCAATATTGATCCTGGTTAGCTTACCTGGTTGAGATGACGTAAATAAATCTTTTTAAAACACACACGCAATCAGTGTTTTCGTGCACTAATTCAGAAATCAGTAGTCCAGGTCCTGGTGTATCGATACATAGGCTGCCGCACCAACACTGGACTCCCTAAATAGAAAACCACACTCACTACACTTAACATTAATGCTTCATGGAAATGAATGATCAGAGTCATATTTAATGTGTTAGAACCAACTCCTCTGATACCAATTTGTTACGACCCGTCCCCGTGGCCCGTTTCGTGACTACACCATGCCTTCCTTAAATAGCCCAGGGGCTGGTGACTAACACCAATGTTGTAAATCCCTAAATTGGGAGGGCATTGCCAATATAACTATAAACACACAAAAAAGAGCACACAACTGGATATAAAACACTAGGTAAATTGTATAACGAAAGAGTGCTAAAAAGTAAAAAGAGGCCAGAAATAGAAGCCTAGCAGTAATGTACAAGGAAAAGGAAATACATGTACAACTGAAGAAAATAAAATTAGTTGTTGGGTCATCCTCCAGGATTCCTACCAGAAGGGTAGGTATAGATAGCCTCCTCAGCACTCCACGTTCTTCGGTCTCCACTATGTACCGACTCTTCGTAAGGTCCACCTCCATGTATCATACAGTGCTGGTACTCTCAACCTCTGTCAATGTTGCCCATCGTCTACATCCAACACAATAAGGTGTGGTCATAGCCCATGCATGGGTGAGTATAACAATACTCAGTAGGGACCCCGAGACCCTCATGGTCTCACAAAATCCAACAAGGATAAACCAGAAAGTATAAAATCAATTGATAAGACCACTCAGGTAAATGTGCATACATATTCCTATATTGTCAAGTACTCCATCTCAATCATGTGGAAAACAAAAAATTTAATGGCTCAGCTCAACCAGGATTTTATTCATATTATCGAAACCACAACTGCTGGAGAACAACTGCTCAATCGAGTACAGTGGGCCTGCCACGACACCAAGGTAGTTCCCACTAACCTTGGACTACTGATATACTCCTCCTGTCGAGTATCGTGGGTCTACTGTGTCATCATGGAACTCCCCACCATGGGACTACCGCGACACCATGGTACTCCCCCTCATAGCCTGCTGAGGTACTTCTCCTGTTGAGTACTGTGGGTCTACTGCGACACCAAGGCGCTCCCCAATGTGAGCCTTCCGTGACACCAAAAAGATTCCAACTAGGCTAGTTGATTCACTCTGAGTCAAAATGTTCAGTAGTCATCAGGTCTCATCCAACAACATGGTCTCCGTACATTGCTCGCTCGTCACTGGAAGGATCATCTCCACATGCGACTGTTCGATACTCCCACTAACACGAAGTCCCACGAAGAAATATCTCAATGATCTGCCACGTCATAGGGGTCACAACCCAATATATGGTGCATCCAACAACCTCTACCCTTGAATACTAGTGCAAGTCAGTCAACTATCCCATCGCTTTCCAAGAATCTGCAGATTCCTGAACCACTTCTGTATGCGACTTCCTGATCAGGGCATCGGCCACAACGTTGCCCTTACCTTCAGTGTAAGAGATCTTGAAGTTATAGTCTTGGAGAAACTCGACCCATCTATGGTGCTGTAAGTTCAAGTCATGCTAGGAGAAGATATAATGTAAGATCTTGTGATCTGAGAATACCACAAAGTGCTCCCAAAAGTGGTAATGTCGCCATAACTTCAGTGCGAAAACTACTAGTGCAAGCTCTAGGTCATGGGTGGCAGTGTTACACTTGTGAGGGATCAACTGGCTAGACCTATAACAGATCAAAACCTTCTTCTAAATCAGTACGCACCCCAAACCAATGCGAGAAGCATAAAAAAAACCTCATACAACAACCCTTCCTCTGGAAACCTAAGTACTAGAGCACTGAACAACTTCTCATTCAGGTAGTTGAAATCTTTCTAGCACTGCTCCCTCCATCGAAAGACCCAGTCCTTCCTAGTCAAAGTAGTCAACGGAGTAGCAACTCGAGGGAAGTCTGAAATGAACCTTCGATAATAACCTTCCAACCCCAGTAAACTATGAACTTCTACCATGCTCTTGGGTGACGACCATGAAATAACTTCCTCCACCTTTTACGGGACCACTGACACTCAATGCTGAGACACTACGTGCCCAAGGAAGTGTACATATTACGTCAAGAACTTACACTTTGACAATTTCACAGAAATCTGGTGGTGTTGAAGGACTTCCAAGACTGCCCTGAGATGATCAATGTGCTCCTCCTCTGATCTTGAGTAGATCAGGATGTCATTGATAAACACAACGACGAACAGGTCCAGAAACTCTCAGAAGTCAAGGTTCATATGTCCCATGAACACAGCTGGTGCATTCGTTACTCCAAGTGGCATTACTACAAAATCGAAGTGGCCATACCTACACCTGAATGCCGTCTTCATGATGTCACTTTCAATTACCCTTATCTGTTGATATAAAAATAATAGATCAATATTAGAAAACCATCCTGCTCCCCTAAGCTAGTCGAAGAGATCATCTATACTTGGAAGGGGGCAGCGGTTCTTGACCGTTACCTGATTCAACCTTTAGTAGTCTATGCATAACCCGAGACCACCATCTGCCTTCTTCACGAACAAAACTGGATCACCCCATAGTGACCCGCTGGGTCGAACAAAACCCTTCTCCATTAGATAGTCAAACTGAATCCTCAAATCCTGCAACTTCGAAGGTGCCTTCCGATAAGGGTCCATCAAGATCGGATGGGCCCCAGGCTGTAAGTCTATCCCAAACTCAACTTCACGTCGGGGGGGGGGGGGGGGGGTAGAGTCACAACCTCTTCAAGAAAAACATCGAGGAACTCCCCAACAACCTATGGGACATCCATCTTCTCTGTATCAGCTGAAACCACTAATAACCCACCTAACAAGGAAAATAGAGGTTTCACATGCCGACTTCCCACCTAATAGATCCTCTCGCCAACAAAAGCTACACGATGTCCATCTATTTCGGAGAACACAACTCTTATTCGGAAGCAGTCGATAACGGAACTAACATAAAATATCTAGTCGATGCCTAGGATGACATCGTATGGCTTCATCTGTAGAAAAAAAAGATACCCACTAGATTGATGTGTTCCCAATGTTAGCCCACATCCCAAGAAAACACAAGATATGGTGGTCGAAACTCCAACTGGTGTACTCAGCAACAGGGGTATGGAATGCCACTCTACGTTCAAACCCAAAGAATGGTCTTGACCGGGTGCAACAAAGGAGTGCGAAGCTCCTAAATCGAACAAGGAAGAAATGATATTGCTGAACAAATAAATCGTAACTCGCACCACATTTGGTCCTGCTGAAGCTACCAACACTTCTACATGTAACTATCCACACCCAGATCACTTACCTCTCTGATTTCAACCACCTCCTCGACCACACCCCGTTCGAGGTCCCTGAGGAGCACCTTGAGGTCGGCCTCCTCCTGCAAAGACTGCCATCGGAGGAACAGGGTCCTGCTGCTACTGGAAGGGCCTCATCTGCAAGTGGGGCTGTTGAGGCGGGTGCTAAACCTTCCCACCTCCACCGTACTGAGTTCGGGTCAGGCACCGACTCAGAATGTTCTTGAGAACTTCGTAAGAGAAACACTTCAGTCTTGGGCTCATGGAAAAGGGACAAGGACCCAAATATCTGAACTGGAACTGTTGGGGCCTGCTTCCTACTGGCCTGAACCTGGAAGGTCCTGTCGCAAGAGACCTGCAGCTGACTGCTTTCCCCTTTGGCGAACCTGGCTGGATCCCTTCTCATGGTGAACCTCCCAGTGAGTGCATCCTCTCTACAACCTCTTCCTTCTTCTATACTGCCATGTATGTCATAAGGGAGAAGGGGGTGACATCATACTGGATTGAAGGAAGAAGTGCCTCCTCCAAATGTCTCGCCCGAGACTCAACATCTAGAAATAGATCTGAAGAAAAGCATAGAAGAACCTTGAAATTGATCCCCAATTCTCATACTGACATACTCCCCTACTGGAGGGAGAGTAACTCCTACCGCTTCTCTGCCTTGATCATGGATGAAAGGAATTCCTCTCAAATCTCCTTCTCAATGTCAGCCCACAGAACCTCTACCTCTGACATCTCCCCGAGGTAGAGTGTCCACCACTAACGCACCACACCTCTCAGCTGACTGACTGCTAGGGGAACCGAGTACACCCTCAGAGCATAGATCAAAGTAAAATCAATCCCTAGATCCTCAATCCACCCCTCTGTCTACATATCTGAAGTAATACTGTCGTACTTCTTGAGGGTTTGTCACTGGAAAGAATGGAGAGTCTTCTGCCACTGATAATTTTCCTCTTCTTGGTCAATCCTCAATTGATCGACCACCTGAAACTGCTAGGCCTCGACTGTTTGATTCACCTAGGGACAACTTCCCGGTGCCATAGTTGTACGGTAAACAAAGAACACGTAAGACAATGTATTAAAGAAATTCCTCAAGGTTTCATTTTATCACTTTATTTCAATTTCTTTCCCTGAACACCCAAATCAAGTAAAACACAAACATGATGATGCATGTACCTTCCCTAGGGTCTCTACCCTGCAATCAATGTAGTCTAACTTTGTTTTTACATAGGCTTAGAGTCCTTGCATCGGATCCTGGGGGCCCCAAAATTCCATGTCCTAGCTAGTCTTCCCTGGTCTATGTCGTGCCCCATGATCACCTAACACAGTTTCCCTACCATCCCATGCAATCCTCACTGTTATTAACTCTAGACTCCATCATATCTCTCAACCATCATCTCTGATACCATTCTGTCACGACCCCCTCCAACCAAAGATGCTCTTCTTGAGCTGGTAATGGTGAAAGGGAGATAATGACCCCCCGAGTCATTCCTCCAGTAGGCCCCAGAGTGGCGACTAGCACCAAGGGTATGAGTTTTCAGAAATATGGGAGGAATTAACCTTTTTATTATTTAAGATTGGGAAATAGGATGAGTCAAACACCAAAAGAAAAAGGAACAGGTAAATGAAAATAAACCTAAACCAATCCCACATGCATGTTTAAATAGTTCTGAACATGGTACAAGTACAAGAAAAATCAGAAGTGCAATATCAAAAGAAACAATAGTATATAAACTGCAACAACTCCAACTGTCCCGACTAGTAGGGTCCCGCACGGCCCTGGTAGTCCTGCTGGGAACCTGAAAGTAAACATAGGGTGAGCCTACAAGTATACTCAGTAGGGAAACCTAAATCTCTCATGCATAGGTGGGGAGACATACTAATGTCCAGTGAGAACAATAGAAGAAACCAAAAACCTAGCAAGAAATTATATCCACCCAACCTCACCAGCCATGCTAACCAACAACTCAAAACAACAGGTAGTAATATATGTGAACAAGAGTATTGGGTACCCCACACCATTTCCCCCACTAGTTAGCTACTCCTCCTAACGGAAAACGTCCTGAATCTACTACAGTCATCCTGCCTGCACACACCAAGGACTCAAAACCACACATATCGACCACACACACATATCCCGGCCGCACACACCTGGGCCTCACAAACCACATATCCTGGCCGCACACACCTGGGCCTCACAAACCACAATCACATCCCCGCCCGAACACACCTAGGCCTCATCCTGAAGATTCTTTGGAACAATAAACCTGCCCAAAGAGTCTTGGGATAAAATCACACCAATCAAAACCTAACCAAATATTCATAGGTGTAAGGTCGCCTCATGCCATGACAGCCTATGGAAGAAGGAGAAGGAAGTAGATAGTAACTTTGGGGAAAACACCCTCTCCCATGAAATAGGAGTGTTCGACACCAGTTTCTCAACATGGGGGGGGGGTGTGACAAAACACAATGATACAGATACATATATGTATACCAAACACACAACCCAACATATGGCCTCTAATCAGAGAAACTGAGCACATGCCACGACACTGATACTATGAAGTGTGCATACAACAAACAATCCCAACCCCATTTAGGTTTTTATGTTTCAATAGTATTAGTTTATTATTTTCTTAACTACTGGGAAAATGTCAAACCAGATCAAGTGTTTTATAGAAAAACCCTGCCAACCACAAATCAAGTTAGATAGAATACAAGCAACACAAAACCAACATTTTTTATCATCAATCAATTCCCATTGATTGTTCCCATACTTAATTAATTATAGTTTCCCATAGTTCATCTATAAACATTCCACTTTCTTTTAATATCACAACCCATTACTACAACCATGCTTCCACAATAATCACATCTCCACAACTGTATCACAAAACAAGGCTCATGCCACATAATTTCCCCTATAATATAATTTATCGTAGCTCTGTTGCCCATCCTATTCGTAAAAACCCAGAATTCACCCCCCCCCGTTTCACACACCACATAACCAATCCAACACCCACATGTTCATTATTCCATTTTGTTCATCCGGGGTGATCACACAAGGGTTCAAATATTCATTTAATCAGCCAACATTACGTGATTAACCAATTTACATATTCCAGAAAGTTTCCATCCACAAAAACGGTCTAGGAAGATAGGAAAACATTTAATTTGGCAAGAAAAGTCCCCCAACGACCGTGATTTTCATTAGGCATAGGGCTATTCAATTCACAACATAACAAAAGGATAAACAAAGATAAACATAACAACTTCCCCATCCCCATTATTTACGCCAGTTATTATCTTCATTAAACTGGTTCAACTATGTCTCATGAATGCAATAGGACACCCATCTTACATGATGAAAAAATAAGAGATACAAAGGTAAAAAAACCTACCGCAACAGGTTCTGATCACAACGCTCCCCTAGATCAACATTAGAAGATGTCCTTCCATGTTTGTCGATTCTATCAATACCTGGAAAAAACCTCCTCAGGTGGAATATGATAAGGAATGGCCGAAGGGAAATCAAAAGATCCAAGCTCAGAAATTCCGCCTTGTCATTATGATCTCGTGGCCACTTACAGGTCATAAATCGGAGCTCGGACGAAGAAGTTATGGAAGAAATAAGATATGGAGTCTCTCGGGAGGGCTCTGCTCGAAGGAATGGGGAGGAGAGGAATGATCTGAAAAGGAGGATAGGACCCCTTCTTTTATAGGTGAGAAAAACAAATGTACACGGCGTGTAATTCCTAGTACACGGCGTGTACTCGGCCATTCCACACGGTCGCCACGAGGCTTCCAACACGACATTCAATGTGGCACACAACCATTGACTGGCCATCACACGGTTTGAGGGTAACACATAAGCGGGGAGAAACTAAATGGCGTGTAGGATGGGCTACACGACGTGTACTTATTTATTTCACATGGAAATGACACACCTTCAACACGGCACAAGGCCATTGACTGGTCAACACACGGTTTGAGGGTAACACGTATGTGGGGATAATCTACATGGCGTGTAGGATGGGCTACATGGTGTGTACTTATTTATTTTATGCGGAAAGGACACAGCTTCAACACGGGGTTTACTCAGTAAGGTGGTACACGACGTGTACTCACACTACATGGCTTGTAGTCACAAAATTTTGAAAAGTGTGGGAAAAGACCATTCTATCCTCCAAAACACTTCATGACCTTCTTTTCGACCATGGAATGGGCCGGAGAGGTCCAGGACATTACAATTAGTTCATAACATTTACATGCTTTACATATTATTAGAGTGAGGAGAAGAGGGGATGAGGGGTGGAATTTATATTGGAGGACAGGGGTGATTTTTAAGTTTCCTATTTATTATTTCATTATTTTTTTCAAGAGAAGAAAAAATATTGATTCATATGACAAAAAATAGTTATAAGTGCATGTGAGTGTAATTAACGTGTTCTCAAATTTTTTGTACGTAACCTATGACTAAATAAATAATTCATCAACATTTAATTAAATCATTAAATTTTACAATGGAAAAAAAATTCATGTATTTTAGAAATATCCAAATAATTCACCCAAACCATTTTTTGACATATAGATTTAAAAAAATTAATCTATTTTATTAATATAGTTTTCTTAACATGTGACATGTAATTTTTATTTAAAATAATTATATATTTAGAAAATTTATATTTTAAATTTAAAACTGATTTTAAAAAACATTCAAAAATTAACATAGTTTTCATAAAATTATCATAAAATAATATGACAACAAAATATTTATTTATGAATCAATTATATAAAAATGAGTTTCATATTAAATAATTTTATTAAATAAAATATTGTAATTAAATATTTAGGACATTTAAAAATACCAACACAAAAATATAAATTTTAAAAATATTCAGTTACTTTTACTCTGATATATTAATCTCATGCATTATTTTATATGATGCAAAAATTTTATTTATATATTGACTTGTTACATTACATTTTATTAGGCTCATTTAAAAATCATAAGGGTTACATTACTATTCCAAATGGGACGTTACAATTTAATTGATATACTTTCTTTAAGGTATAGATATACATCTTATTTATATTAATATTTGAATATAATGATCTTTGTGTGATCTATATTTTGATTTATATGATTTATAATATATAAAATAAATATATTCATTTATATCTCATTGATATAATTATGGTTGCTCTCATTCTCCCCATCAAAAACAATTTACCCTCTAAATTACCATATTTTCACCTCATAAAATGATTATGTTAGTTCATTACCATACTATCCTTAGGATCTGACATCACCTATTCAATTTTATGATTTTTAAAATGTACCATTACTTGTAGAGTAATTGATTCCCCAATACTTGTTCATTACTATCCATAATATATTTTAGAACTTTTCAGTAAGATAAGTCAGGTTCAAATTTTATACCTTCATAAGTGAGTATATGTGTTGGGTATATCATATCATTCTCAGCAATGAGACATTGAACACAATGTGTAATTTTGAAAGGCTAGCTGAAATCTCCAAATGATACACCAGAAATCCAACTCTCTCCAGAATTTCTGTACATACAATCTTTAGGATATAGATTACCATTCATTCAAAATCACATTACACCCTAACATAGAGATACCTTAAAAAACATGATCTCTTAAATGAAATTAGAAATTCATTCTTCAATTATCGACATACCTGTAATTACAAATTTGAGCTGCTTTAATTTGGGTTTGTATATAATTTACCTTTATTTTTCTTACGTCCACATGTTTTAGGCCAACTAGCTAGTTTCAAAAACTTATCCTAACTTGTATCTTTATAACATCTTTTCTCATAAAATGCTTCATATGGTGACATATGAATAATATTATTAAAACTATTAGTGTAGAAAAACTCTTATCTGGTTAAATAATAATCCAATATTACCCGAAAAATTATGTGATCCTGATCACATCATTACTTCCAATGTCTGCATAATCATTTCCCACATCCCATCAGTTTGAGGGCAATAAATAGTACTCAAATGAACTATAGAAACTAATGATTCTAGGATACTTTTCCTAAATTATGATGTAAATTTTGGATCACGATCAGACATAATTTAGAGATGTTATCCATGAATTCTTACAACAATATTAATATAGATCCATGTAGGGCTCTCTAGGGTAAATCATCCATTATAGTGATGAAATATTAAGATTTGCTAAATAAATCAATAATCACCCATATTTCATCATTCCTTCTTGATTTTTTATTAATTTAATTACAAAATACCTAGAGATTTCATCCAATTATGATGTATTAATAGGAAGAGTATTCACGACTCATTTAGGTTTTTTCATTTTAGGATTAACCAATTGATAGTTTAATCATCTTGATAAATAATCATCGATTTACATATTCATTTTATCCCACCTTAAATGATACATAAAATATCTATACATCGTAGTGCTACTAGGGTGTATTGAAAAATTTGAGCTATGAGCATCATCAAATGACTCCCTTTTAGGTAATGTATAGTAGGAAACGAAATAATCTTCCATATTTATATAATTCCATCCTCACAGATGATGTTATACAACTTCTCATTATTTACACATTAATTTTTTTAAATATTCTCATCATAAATCTTAGAACATTTAATCCATTCAAATAATGATGGTTGGGAACCCAATTGAAAAAGGAATGATGTTTCACCTTCCCTAATAATTTATATATCAATATTTTCTATATCAATGTACACATGATACCATTGAATCCCCATTTTTTAAATCTCAAGAATCTTTTCGGCATAATGAATCGAAAACCTTATTTTCATTTTTTGTGTGATAGTTTATTGAATAATCATAATCCATAAGTAGTTTGATCCATCTCATTTTCTCCAGTTTCATTTAATTTTTTACGAATATATATTTCAAGATCATTTTTTATGTATATATACAAAATCTTTCCCCATATAGATAATGTCTATATATATTAAATGAAAACATTATAGCTGCTAGATCAATATCTTTAGTTGGATAGTTTTGTTAATGTGTTTTTAACTGCCTGGATGCATAGGCAATAACTCAACAAATATACCTAAAGACACAACTAAGAAATCTCATTATGCATCACTGTATTTAAAAATCCATCATTTCATGACGGTGGAGTCAATATTTTATCATTAATTAGACTTATTTTAAATTCAACTAAACATGATTCAGATTCTTTTGTCCATACAAAATTAAATCCTTTATGAAAACTCATGAATAAAGGATTAGATAATTGAGATAATTTTTGAAAGAAATGTTGATAATAAATTGTTAATCCAAAAAAATATATATCTCAGTCATGTTCATTAGGATAGGCCATTATTGAAATTGATTTTTATTCATAGGATAAACATGTATTCAATCATTAGGGAAAATATGGCCATAAAATAATAATACTTGAAACTATATGTCACACTTTCTAAACATCGCATATAAATTATTCCATATAAGAGTCCTTAAAATAATGAGAATGTGGTTCTTATGAACATCAATGATATTGGATTATAAAAATATATCTTTACTAAATACCCAACAAATTACTCATGATATTCCTTGATAAATCTATTTAAAATATCCATGAAAACAAAGTGTGCAAAATTCAGTACAAATTGATCATTGTAACCCTGTAATGACTAAACATGGTTCGGAATGAAATATTTGGAATATCATTATTACTCACACACAACTGATGATATCTAGATTAGAAGTAAATCATTGTAAAATATTTCCCTCCACAAATTTTTTCAACTAAATCATCTTTAAAAGGAAGAGGAAACTTGTTATATATTGTAATAGCATTGATCTACCTATTGGAAATGCACAAACCCAGGTATACATATCTCATCATAATGAAAAGAAGAGGAGTTCCCCAAAGAGACACACTAGTGAGAATACCCCTTACTAGTAAAATCATCTAGTTGTTTCTTTAAATCCATTAATTCCAGAGTTTCTATTATATAAGGAGTCTTTGATATGGGCCTTTAAGTAGGAATTAAATCAATATAAATCTCATTTAACTTCTCCATAAGATGTGAAGTAAATCATATGGAAATTAATGAATATAATATTTAAAAATACATACATATTATATTTGAAAATTATCTACCTCATCCATAGATAATACATCATCTTCCTCCCAATGAATTTAATTCAGTTGAGATAATGGGTGTTAATCTTGAAAATAACCATATGGTGAGGTGTCTGATCTAAATATAAGGGACTCTAAATCATTATCAAAAACTACAACATCATTATTCATACAATTTATAATCACATCATAATTTGAAATGCAATTCATACCATGAATAATATCTATGTCAATCTTGGGAATGATGATAAGTTCAGTATTTAATGCATGTTTACGTGTCATAAGTTGGATTTATCAACACATCATTATTGTAGTGATACATCCCTTGGGAGTTTTGATAGACATCTTCATTATTAAATAAATATTAAAATGTATAATTTTCATGCTTATGTGTGATAATATAATGAAATGAAATGATCCAAAATCAAAAAACGCATTGGCTATGTTTGAGGTAAGGATTAATGTACATACCACCACATCATTAGTACATCGACCCCCATATTTGTGACCCCATAATATTGGACATTATACCTTGTAATTATTTATTGAATGATTCCTGGACACTTAAGAAATTCATGTTCAAAATTCCCCATATCTATAGAATTATATTATTTAGAATTGGAAGCTCATTTCAACCCCATAGAATCAAGAGATATTTTGTTTTTTTTCTGCACACTTAAAACGAACAGACATTACCTTCTGGGAAGGACCAATGGATTTCCTTCCTCAACTTCTATAAGGTGAAATTTTAACTCTTCACTTCTTCACCATTTCATTATATCTATTTAACCAGTGATAAAAACCCTACTCTTCTTCTTATTTACATCGAAGTCATATGACTTAATGTATTATTTTTCTATCATGATACCACATGAAACTATAACTACATAAGATGAGAAATTGTAAGGGAAGAATTCCCATCGGAGGAAGGGGTTTAAACCATAAATGAATGTATTAATCTATATCCATGTATTATTTATGTAGTCTGTAGAATTTCATGCTAACCATGTAGAGTGGGATTTATAATTATCAACATATTCATCATATTGTTGTCAATGAACCTAGAATTTTCTCTCCATGTCCACTCATTTTTCATGAGGAAATATATTTATTTAAAAATTTACTTATATTCCATTATTAAAATATTTTCAGTAAAATCCATAAAAATTTTTAATCAATGACCACCATTTATCCAAATCTATTGATAGATGCAAAACATCAATTAAAACCTTCTCCCTTTCATTACATACCGAAGATAGAAATATCTTCTCTATATAACATATCCATTACTATAATATGAATTGGTTTGTAGTCTCATTATATGATGAATGTTTTTGTCTAAAAAATAGACCAAACATTTCTACTCCACATAGTGTATATGGATTCTCTATACTGGTGAGGTTATGGTTTATAACTAGTGGCAGCTTTCTCTGTATTGATGTTTGTTTTTCTAAAAAAGCTGCAGATCCAAAACTGACATAAATAACTTGCATAGAAGGGGAATCCCAAAATGGAATAAATGAGTTCATGCGTTTTTCATTCCATACATTAGGAATAATTCATAATTAATAAATTACACATATTTTGTTTAAGAATCAAAATGTATAATTTTGACCTTGTAAAATATCTAAAAAAATTAACAGCTTATGAATGTCTCATCTTCTAATCATAAGAATGGTTTCTTTGGGGACATTTTTACAATTAATCCCTTCATAATAGTTTTTTTAAAAAATTTATTTATATTAACCATATCACTATGGTGTATCAATCAATGTGCACATTAGTTCCCGTTGTCATGTACCAGGTTACCCCAAGTTAGGAGAAAAACACCTAGTCAGAGTCTCTAAACCTAGGTATATCTATTCCAAAACAACATCCACTTGATTTATCAAGAAATGATTATATTTATATAATTATACACATAATCTATAACTTAAAAAAATGATATGACATTCTTGTATTCATAACCACAATGTATATCTTAGTGTTTGGTTTACAAATATACCTTTTATAAATCTAAATTCCAAGGATTCTACTAAACGTACATTGCTTCAAACCCTAATGACCCTGACCCTAGTTTCTCAGATGCAGTGCAGTACAATATGTAAATTACATTGTAAACATCCATAACACTTAGATTATCCTTGATCATCATTTATAAAGTTCTTATTCTCAGCCTCATGAAAAAAAAATCCTATAAATTGGTAGACTCATATGATCAGAAAGGGTATGTAATAAAATAGAATCATATGTAATAAGGAATTGTGAATAAATAAAAGTACACATTCGTTTAAAACACAACAATGTGAACAGTATGGTATGAATAAAATTTGAAAAAAATTACATAAGTAACCATAAACATTGATATTACACCAATAGATTAGTCAAATACACTATAAATTAATAGTTCCATAATGGGGTGATGCATAATACAAGATGTCATAACTAGATTGTCAAGGAATTATGAAAATACCATACATAAACATGTGAAATCCCAAAATAGTTATCCTATTAGACCTACATATGCATCATGGGATAATATAGGGCCCCACCCGATAATTAATAAGTGCAATTATATCATAATTTGAAAGGGGTAAAACCAATAAACATATACGATCATATTTTAACCAATATATTAAATTTACATAACCCTAACCAATCTGTAAACATAAATACAATCCATTTAGAGAAATAAGGTGAATGGTATCATGATATAGCATCCCAAATAAAAATTATCATAAACCATTCAATAAAATATGGTCGTTGATATAATAAAATATTCATCCCAATAGAACCTAATAACGAACATGATTGTTGATGATGATGATAATATCATTATAAAATCATCATCTAATTATTTATAGAAATACACTTTTACATAAAAAATAATAATTCATTCGGAGAAATACTTATATAAAACCACTATTGAAATAATTAAAAAATCATAATAATATTATCGATTTTATAAAAAAAATTATTTCCTAAAATACAATATTTAATTCCCTTGAATATAGGAAAGAAATCTAGAAGTTCTCATAATGATGTCTAGTTTTTCAATATGAATTTGAGATATTTACTTTTAAAACATTCAAATCCCATAAAATAGAAAAGAATAATTATTAGTAAAAATATATATAACAATAACACATAATTTCAGATGAGTTCATAAAAATAATTAATAATTCAATTGGTGAAAATATTAAAAAATAATATAGCAAAATAAAATGTAGTTTAATGTAGAAAACCCTTACATGATGTGTGAATGTATTCTTCACATGATCTTAATATCCTGGATAATCAAATTAAATACATTAATTAAAAACCAAGTGCTTCTTGGTGAGGTGAAGGACATTGGAAGATGATTTGGGAAGCACACTGAGAAGATTAAAAGAATAGAAGTGTGAGTAAAATAGGGGATGAGGGTTGTTATATAAAATTGTAGCAGGGGTGATTTTTGAAAATTGAATTCATTATTATATTATTTTTCTCTAGAAAAGAAATAATATTTATTACGGTGAATTTAAATTGTAATATGTGAATGTGAGTTTGATCCATGTGTTATAACGTCTTCCATACATTATATATGACTAAACAAATCATGTATTTATCATTTATAATAAATTGTCTAACTTTACTATTCAAAAAGAATTCAAGTATTTTAGTGAAACCCCAAAATATCACCCCAAAAAAATTTATACATGTAGAAATAAAAATGAAATTAATTTTAAGAAAATAATTTTTTAATTTGTTAAATATAATTTTTATTAAAAAATTATTTATTACTCGAAAAATATAGATTTTAAATTTAAAATAGAATTTATAAAACATTCAACAATAAATTATGGTCTGATAAAATTATCTAACAATCATTAGACAATAAAATATATTATATAAATCAATTTAATGAAAAAGAATATTCTTAGCAATATTATTAGTTACAAAATTTTAATTAAATATTTATGATTTATAAAAATAAAAATAAATGAATATTTTTTTTCAAAACATTGAAATAATTTTAATATGATATAATTATATAATACGTTAAATTATAAGAAGACTAAACTCTATTTATACTGTCATGGTTGAGGTTAATATTCAATAGGATTATTTTATATTCCTAAGGGTCATATTACTATTCCTCAGGCTAAAAAACTTTTTCATCAGTACTGGTTCCTTAACATCAAGAAATACAACTAATTTTTTATTCAATATTTATATTATTTTTATTGTGTTCTTTATATGGTTTATATGATACATACTACTTAAAATAAATATAATAAGGGAAATTACATTGATATAATTTTTTGTTATTACAATTTTCAATTAGAAGTTCTACTAAGATGTTGTAAAAGGAACACATATTGTCCACTATAGAGCTGATGATATCATATTTCAATCAATATCTATTTATTTTTCCATATTTAAATAATTTTCAAAGAGTATGAATATTTTACCCATATTATTATAGATAGATTTTGAATGGAAAACATATTATTTTATAATAATCACTTATGACATATATGACTTTTTTCTGGTTGATGTTTCGAGGAAGGCGATTTCTGAAAATATTGTAATTATTCCCTATATTAAATAGTGTTTTAACATAAGAATTGATTGGATATTGCCAGATAAATCACAGATTAATATATAATGAGGGGGGTAACATTTTATATTCCAAAAAATCCTATAATCATTTATTTGTGAAATTATAAATATGAAAATATAAGGGAAATAAAATCCATATTTGGGGTTATAATTCTGACTAAATAATGTCATATTTATCAAATGGTTATATAGAAACTATATATTGATGATATTATTATTGTGTGGGAGTTTATTAATGTATTTCTCAGAGTGTTTCATTTTATTCCATAGAACTATAATGTTCAATTCTATATAAAACTCATACCTAGTGCCACACATATTAGATACACTCTTTATAGAATATCCCTAATTTTGTTTCATGAACTTAACAAGAATCTCTAGGAAAATAATAATAGGGAATTCATTCAGCCATGTGTTTCAACATGGGGTACATCCATTTTCATATTAAAAAAGAAAATTTTATTGATTCATTATTTAGTTTAATATTTATAGTGGAAAAATATCCCAACGAGGGGTAAGTATGTTTTACAATGTATTAATGACTTGTTTGATTTTCTATGATAATCTCATTGCTTTAATAAGAAAAAATTTCATTCTAGATTTTGCAACCCCCTCCACAAAAAGTGTACCCCTCCGAGGTCGACAATGTGAGAAGGAATATAATGATCCCTGAGTCACACCTCTATTAGGCCCCAGATTGGCGACTAGCACCGAGGGTATAATAAACACACAAATGGGTTGCATTACCATATAAGAGAACACATTCAGAAGACAGAGATAAGATAGATACCAATCAACAACAACTCAGACATAAATATAATGAAATAACAAGGACACATATGAAATTCCATGGAAAAGTACTACATCATAAAGGGAAAAAACTACAAGTACCTAAATGAAAGTCAAAACAACAGCAACCACAAGCCCTAATAGCTCTTGTAACCCCATGCTAGTAGAAACCAGCTTGATCTCCAACCTGCTCCAAGTGACCTGAAAAAACAGTTTATATATACATAGGGTGAGTATAACAGTATACTCAGTAGGATCCTCCCCAAAGCCTCTCATGCAAAAGTAATGAAAGCATGCTAAAGCACAGTGAACAACAAGTGGAACTATCTCATCACTTAAACAGGTATACTAAGTTATCAGCCTCACCATGGCTATGCTCACCAAGTTACACATACAATAATATATGATATAGTAATGAATATCAAGGGTACCCCGCTAATACTTACAAACTGTTATTATTTTTTTCCCCAACGTAGGACATCATAAGAATCAATCTCCAAAAAGGATTGCCCAAAAACACCTGGGTGAAGCACCACAAAATGCACCTTGTGCAGCAGAAAGGCTTGCCCGTAGACACCTAGGTGAAGCACCACACCACCCTCACAACCAAAAGTAACCAAGTAGTTTTTGGGTGCCACCATAGCTCGCATAACGTGTATCATACTTTGGGTATTATACATCAAGCCATTACAACCCATACACCGATTAAGGATCCTCAAGCTATCACAACCTATAAACGTTACACCTATAGTAGTCAGTAGGATACAATATATAGAATTTGTGTGTGCGAATAACAACAAACCATTACATCCATCTACACACATATATGGGGAAAACTAACCAATTTTCTATCCATCACAGGTAACTACCAAGATAATTGAGTAGGCCCAAAGGGTGTAGTTATCCATTCATCCTCCCACCGAAATGTTGGGGAAAACACCTCCCAGGGATTAGAATCCCTGAGGTGTTAGTTTACCTTACTAAAAGGGTGGAGTAGCGTATAGAAACACAAAAAGTACAGGATATATTGTAACTCACAACCACACTATGGGAATAACCTAGTCTTGAAAACAACTACAACTAATGTCTCTTAGACTCCATGATACTACTTCTAAGACTAGGTATCCAATAATCACACAACCATTTAATGAAATTTATGAGATTAGTTCATTCCCTTTTTCTTTTTAGTTCCACATTACATTAATTAATTATTTAAACATTAATTAACCATGAAAAATCCCACATTAAAATTCCATTAGCATGACAGCCAAAATTCAATGTCCCTTAAAAATTACAACCTCATCATTATGTTCCACCAAACTCCAACACCATGGGTTAACACCATTTATTCAATTATTCATTACATAATTACATTCCCATATTCACATGTATTCTAGAAAAACATTCTATGCTACTAAACACAGGGGGGATCAACACGATGAGACGATGTACTACCCATCGAGTCTTTGCTGCCTATAACAAGAGTGTAGACCCATCCCCCCTTGAGAAGCTAAACACAGAAAGCACGTGGAATACCATGCGGTTTTCACCACTTTTGGATGAAGGGTAAGCAAGACCAGCTGCCTTGAGAAGTGGGGAAAAGTAAAGAAGATAAACAACTAAAGAACCCGCAAGCATCCAACAGTCACATCCATCCAATTCCATTATCCTTGGTGTCCTCCCTAACACCCATATGCATAAACCGATGCATCTCACCAATCTAGGCATCATGTGCTGCCACAACTAAAATGGCTCTTTGCCGGCACATATTACAACAACCATCCAGGATCACATCACAACACAAGCAGCCAGAAAGAAAAAATCACATCAATTGGGCTCTTGGACCTTTAATAATCAAGAAGGTAACTCATGAACCTTCAAGGAATTATCAAACAATAAAATTCCTTAATCCATTTTTAATTAATGGGTTTATAAATCATTTGTTGTGACATCGAGAAACCTAACCAGTAAGCTATCACAAATGAATAAACATGCATACTACGCCAGTTTGATTACCATAAAATTACAACAAGAACCAAATTCGTATCATTCCTCTTTGCCTTTAGCCAACAATTATCAATTAACCCCAGTTTAGCTACTTTACCGATTTTCATCAGGAACAAACAACTAAGAAATGCAAGCATAGATATCACACTATCTCAAAAAACAAGAGGCAATAACATACGATTGATAAGAAATTTATAATCTGGTTCAAAATATTTTTTATGCCAATTACATTGTAATCCAGGGGGATTAAGCATGCAAACAAAACAATTTCCTGTAAAAGAAAGAGAAGCAACAAATCACTACCTCAACGGTTTTTAATGAAAACCACAACGGTCAAAGAACACTCAAGAAACCCAGGTCGATTCTCCAAAAAAAACCCACCATAGATCTCTTATCCTAGAAATATAAAGACCAAAAATCATTATATTTGGAATCCACACACATAGATCTACCCATAACGGGTGTAGATCCAACAAACCAATAGATGAAAAGACGTAGATCCAAGTGGATCTATACAACTGAACAAGAACAAATATGAACGAAGAAGAATGATCACATACATCAAGAAATAGGCTTCGATTCGTCAAGTGTAGCTTTCAGATCGCCTCTATATCACTTGCGAGAGGTTCTTCAACCTTCAATGGAGGATAATCTTGTGTTCTGGCCCCTTAAGAGCTCAAATGAGAGAGTTAGAGGCAAAACAGTTGAGATCCACAATTTTAGGATCTAATTTAACTGTCCGCACTGTTTACTCACATGTTTAGTCAAACTGTGCGCTAACCGTGTGGTCACTACTGCCTCATCAAACACTCCATGCATAGTTTGTCCACATGGTTAGACAAACCGTGCACTAACAATGCGTTAGCCACTGCCTCCAGTATTAACTACGCACGACATGGGTGCATGGTTTAGACAAAGTCTGTGCACCCCGTGCGAAAGCTACTACCCTTTAGTTTTTATTAATGATTCAACCAAACGCACCCCCAAGTAAATATTCCAAAAAAGGGTAGTTTGAAACATCAAAAGTACCTGAAGACGTAACGTGACGTTACTATTCACAACTATCTACTATTGAAACGGTTCATCAAAAACGATGATTTTGGATAAGATTTAGGGATAAGTTACCTTGGCCTCCTGGAATGATTCTAACACCACGTTTCAACAAATTAATAGACCAGAGAGGTCCAGACCATTACATCAGTTACCTCTCAAAACATTCTCATCCTCTGGAATCCAAATCCCACTTAAAGAGAAAACAAAACAGGTTCTAAACAACCACCCACCGAGATACCTCTCCAAAGAGAGAAAGCCACCAAAACAACAAAGGGAGCCATCTCATAAACATGAATGTTTCATAGCCACAAAAGATACATCGATACATGGAAATAGTTAAACATCAAACAAATTTAGTAACTGAGCACGTATCTATGACTCACATTCCCAGGTACTCTCCTCTAAGCCACAATGTCGCCACAATACACGAAATAAAGGAATAGAATGCCCACACAACACTTTATCTTTGTGGTCTTGGATATCCACAGGTCCCTCCTCAAATGTTACATCATCAACAACATCGATCTCTTGACAATCGATGATGTGAGAGTAATCATGAAGACTACGACATAGTTGTGATACATGGAAAACATCATGTATCTGACTCATCAGTGGGGGAAGTCCTACTTGATAAGCCAGAAATCCAACAGGAGCTAACACCTCGAAAGGCCCAATAAACCGGGGTGAAAGCATACTTCCATGAACAAAACATTGCTTCCCATGATGGGGAGTCACCTTCAGAAACTCATGATCCCCAACATTAAAATCTAAGGGGTTCCTTCTTTGATCAGCATATGATTTCTGACGATCTTGCACTATCTTCATCCTCTCATGAATCACTTGAACCATATCTGTTGTATTCTGTAGTAGTTCCTATCGGAGAATTGATGACTCTCCGACCCCAGTCCAGTACAACGGAGAACGGAAGGGCCGACCATACAAGGCTACAAATGCTGCCCAAACAATGGTGGATTAAAATCTATTATTATAAGAAAAACTCACAAAGGGTTAGTTCCTCACCCATGATCCTACAAAATAAATAACAAAAGAGTGTAACATTTCTTCAAGAGTCTGGATGGTTCGCTCTGTCTGACCATCCATTTGAGGATGAAAAGCATTGCTAAGTAATTGTTGAGAATCAAAAGCATGCTAGAGACCTCTCCACACCATGGAGGTAAATGAGGATCTCAATCATAAATTATCACCTTATAGACTCCATGAAGTCACACCACATCCTCTAGATAATGCCTCGACAAAGCTTCCATGAGCATGACTCCTTTATTGCTATGAAGTAGGACAATTTTTTTAAACGATCAACTACCACCCAAATATTATCATGTCCTCCCGAAGCTCGAGGTAAAACAGTAACAAAGTCCATTGAGATGTCCTCCCACTTCCACTGAGAAATCTCTAATGTCCGGAGAAGACCTCCAGGAACATGGTGTTCGACCATCACCTTCTGGAAGACTAAACACCGAGACACAAACTCTGCAACCACACGCCCCAGCCTAGGCCACCAAATCTGACTCCTCAAGGATCAGTACATCTTTATCACGCCAGGATGTACCGATAAAGTTGAAATATGGAACTCTTTGAGAACCTTATCACACATCGCCAGTGGAACAAATTGCCTTCCATGATACAACACTCAGTGTTGTTCATACTCAGACAAACCATCAGGGGCCTCACCAGAAACAACTCAGTCTCTCCAGACATCCACATCTAGATCTCCCAGTCGGGACTCTTCCACATTATGTATTAGATATGAATGAATTTTCATCTTAAAAAGAAATCCTCTACCCCAACCTATCCAATATCAAGATGTAATGCTGACATTTCATCCATTACTCTACAAAAATCACCAAATTCATGCACGTCATCACTATGTGACTTTCGGCACAGCGCATCAGCTACAACATTCCCTTTTCCAGGTGTATATGATACTTTGAAGTCGTATTACTATAGGAACTAAATCCACCGACGCTGTCATAATTTCAAGTGATGCTGGGAGAAAACATACCTCAAACTCTTATGATCGGTGAAAACCACAAACTGCTCATCAATGAGGTAATGTCACCACAAATTCAGAGAAAACACCAAAACTACCAACTCAAGATCATGGGTAGAATAGTTGCGTTCATGGGTATTTAACTTCCAAGACCCATAAAAAACAATTGACCTCTGCTGCATGAGAACAAAGCCTAACCCCAGATGTGAAGTATCGCAGAAAACATCCAACTGGACTCCCTCAGCTGGAAGACAAAGGGCTGTAGCAATTAATAACTTATCCTTTAGATAATCTAATGCTTATTGACATTGATCAGTCCATATGAAGGCCTGATCCTTCCATGTCAAATATGTTAGATGGGGCGCAACTCGTGAGAAATTGGCTAAGAACCTCATTTAGTATCCTGTGAGACCAAGGAAACTTTGCACCTCTGACACTGTCTTGGGGGATGCCTAAGACACAAATGCTTTAATATTCAATGGATCAAGAGATACTCTCTACTGGGACACAACATGACCCATGAAACAGACTTCTCGTGCCCAAAACTCACAATTAGGAAACTTCCCAAACTGTTGATGTCGGCGGTGAACTTCCAAAATGGCTCATAGGGGCTCTATATGCTCCTCTTCAGACGTGGAGTACACAAGGATGTTGTCAATAAAAACTACCTAGAACTTGTCCAGGAACACTATCAACATAGAATTCATCTAGCCCTTGAATATTGCTAGAGCATTCGTCACACCAAATGTAATTACAATGAACTCATAATGCCCATGAAGACAACAGAAAGTAGTCTTCGGGATATCCTCATCCTTCGCACACATATGATGATATCCTGAACGCAAGTTGATCTTTGAGAACCAAATTTAACATTTTAGTTGACCGAATAAGTCACCAATCCACGGAAGAGGATATTTATTCTTTATTGTCGCTTTTTTTAATTGACAATAATTAATACACAACTGCAAACTGCCGTCAGCCTTCTTCACGAACAAAACTGGTGCACCACATAGTGACACACCTGTCCGAGAAAAACCACACTTTAACAGAACATCAAGATGTATAAGTAGCTCTTGAAACTCATAATGGGCCATCCTGTATGAAGACATAGAGATAAGAGATGCTTTTGGCTATAACATGATCCCAAACTTGATCACTCATCGAGGTGGTAATGCTACAACCTCTTCTAGAAATACATTAGGGTACTCTTCTACAAACCTAGGAAACACCAAATGCTGAACCTCTAAAGAACTCAGAATCATCTCTGTCATTACAGATGATAAGGATGGAATGCACCTATGACCCATCTGAGGGTCTCACCAACCAACAAACAACACTTGAACTCGATCCACACCAAGAAAATGACATTCTTCTTGAAGAAATCCACGATAGCCAACACTGAAGACAACCAATCCATACTGAGGATGAAATCATATGGAAATATTCATAAACATAGGAAATCTCCCCAAGAGTGGTGTTTCCCCAACACTAGCTCACAACCTCTACATACTTCAAACAAGTCAGCTAGACCTCCAATTGGTGTAGTAAATGCCAAGGGCAATGAAATCCTCTCTAACTCAAGTCACAAAGCATGGAAAAGGGTAGGTGACATGAAGTATTGTGTCGATAATAAGTCAAACAAGGCATACACCAAGGTAGAAAACAAGAAAAGGGTACCTCAACCGGCTTCTCCCTCACATGGAGCTGGCAACAATAGAACACGAACCTGACCATGACCTCCTCCATAGCCTCCCTGACCTAGATAAAAACAACCACCATGGATGTTCTATACTCTCTGAGGATGGGGAGCATCATGGGACTGTCCTCTAACTACACCATCTAACCTCTACTGATAAAAGCTAGTGCAACTAGCAGCTGTTAACTCAGCTGGAACTGCCTCAACGGAGAATCCTGGAGAGTAGTGCCTGGTGCACGATGACCGCTCTAAAAGGTCAGACACTCCCACTGCTAATGGACATGACCACCACAAAAAAACAAGTGCCCGATCCCTTGGCATAAGCCTGAGAGTTGCTGCCTTTGAAGAAACGAGATGTGAAGTGCTCGTACCTACCCCCAGCTAAACAGAAACATTTCTACCGTGAAAACTGGGATCCCCGGACCACAACTCTGCTTGGTGAGGGATCATGATGATCCCCCTCTCGTGATGATTCGGTCCTAGACAAAGTCTTCTCAAGAACATCTTCCCTCTCCACCACCTCAAGATATTTCTTCAGCATAAATGGGGTGACCTGGCACTGGATCTCTGGATACAATGCCTCTTCGAAATGCCTCGCCCTGGGCTCCTCATCTAGTAACAGGTGTGAAGTATATAGTAAAAGGTTCATGAAACAGATTCAAAACTCTCGAACACTAGATCTCCCCCATCAAAGGGTAACTTGCTCCTGGCGACTGGACGCCTTCACAGTCGAAGAAAGGAACTAGACTCTAAACTTGTCTCGAAACTCCTCCCATGAGATCACTGACTCTTCACAATCCACGAGGTATAAGAACCACCACTTCTTTGCTACTCCACACACCATCATCACAACCAATGACACACAGTTCTCCTTCCGAGCACAGATTGAACTGAACCCTAACTCAACCTTCTCTAGATAGTCTTTTATGACTGCATCTGAAACAGAGCCCTCGTACCTCTGCAGACTCTGCCGCTGAAACACTCGAAGTGTCTGCCTCCATGTGTCATCATCGTCAACCTCTACCCGGAGGCGATCTCGTAGAACAACTTGTTGGACAATTTCTGCGGAAACATGACGAGGACATCGACCTAGATCTATACCTGTAAAATAACAACCATTAGAGTTCCTCAACCTGGAATATGGATGAATCAACATTAATTAATTAATTTTTTTCTTTTATTCATTTAAGGTTAACTTATCCCAAGGTCTACCCATTCAAACATAGGCACAATGAAGAATGATGCATGATCCTTTCCTAGGTCTCTTCCCTGCAAATAGTATCACCTTGTTTTGTAACCATTGTAAACATAAAGGTCCATACATCAGATCACTGGGGCCCTAAATACCTATGTATCAACCGTTATCCTGTGTTTACCTCCCTTGATAAACATGAATGACATAGTTGCCCTTCCAACCCATGCAACCTCACGTGTGCCTAACTCCAAACTCCATCATATCCCTTAACCAGACCTCTGATACCACTCTGTCACAACCCCCTCCCCACAAAGTGTACCCCTCCTGGGCCGGCAATGTGAGAAAGGAGATAATGACCCCCCGAGTCCAGGCTCAAATAGGCCCCAGGTTAGCGACTAGCACAGAGGGTATAATAAACACACAAATGGGAGGCATTTCCCTCTAAGAAAACACATTATTAAGAGAGAGATAAGATAGACACCATTAAACTCCAACTTAGACTGTTGTATATCGAAATCCCACGTACATATATGAAATTCCATGAAAAAATACTACAACTAAAAGGGGAAAAAATTCAAGTACCCAAAAGAAAGTAAAAACATCAAAAACCACAAGACCAAACAGCTCCAACAACCCCATTCTAGTAGAAACAATCTTGATCTCCAACCTACTCCACGTGACCTGAAAAAAATATTATATATACATAGGTCGAGTATAATATTATACTCAGAAGGATCCTCCCCAAAGCCTCTCGTTGAAAAGTAAAGAAAGTATGCTAAATCACAGTGAACAACATGTGAAACTTATTCATCACCTAAATAGGTATACTAAGTTCCCAGCCACACCATGGATTCTCTCACCAAGTAACACATACAAGAATATAGCATAAAGTAAATATTATCAAGGTAACCCTGCTACGACTTCCCCACTGGTTTGCTACTTTTCCCCAAGGTTGCACGACCTAAGGATCTCTCTACAAAAAGGCATTCCTACAGACACCTGGGCGAAGCACCACAATATGCACCTCGTGCAACACAAAGGCTTTCCCACAAACACCTGGGCGAATCACCACACCACCCTCACAACCAAAAGCAACCTATTAGTTTCTAGGAGCCACCACAGCTCGCATAACCTGTATCATACGTCAGTTATTATACCGCAAGACATTGCAACACATATCCTGAGTAAGGATCCTCAAGACATCAAGGCCTATACACGTTACTCCTATAGTATTCCATATGATACTATATTCATAACATATGAGTGTGAATAACCACAAGCAGTTACAAAACTCTACACACATATATGGGGAAAACTATCCAATTTTCCTACCCGCACAAGTAACTACCAAGAGAAGAGAGTGGTGCCAAATGGTGTATTCAGCCATTGATCCTCCCACCAGAATGTTGTGGAAAACACCCCCAGGGCTCAAAATCCCTAGGGTGTTATTTTACCTTTCTGACAGGGTAAAGTAGAGTATAGAAATACAAGAAGTACTGGATATATTATAACTCACAACCACACAATGGGCATAACCTAGTCTTAGACACAACTACAGCTAACGTCTCTTAGACTTTGGGCTGCTAAATCTCAGACTAGGTATCTTGTAAGCACACAACTATTTAAAAAACTTTATGATATTACTTCATTCCCTTTTTCTTTTCAGTTCCACTTTATGTTAATTAATTATTTAAACATTAATTAACCACGAACAATCCCACATTAAAATTCCATTAGCATCACACCCAAAATCCACTGTCCCTTCAAAATTACAACCTCATCATTATGTTCCCGCAAACACCAACCCCATGGGTTAACAACATTTATTCAATTATTCATTATGGAATTACGTTACCATATTTCCAGGCATTCTAGAAAAAGATTATATGCTACTTAACACAAGGGGGATCAACACGGTGAGTAGAAGTACTACCCGCCGAGTCTCTACCGCCTATACCAAGTGCATAGACCCATTAACCCTTAACAAGAAAAACACCGAAACCATGTGGAATACCCCGCGTGTCTTTGCCTCTTTCGGAAGAAGGGTAAGAAATAGAAACTGCCTTGAGTAGTGGGGAAAATTGAAGAAGATATACAACAAAATAACCTAAAAGCATCCAACAATCATATCCATCCCATTCCATTAACTCGAGTGTCCTCCCCAACCCCGTAAGCATAAACCTAAGCATATCTCCACTCTAGGTGTGATCCGCTTCCACAACAAAAAGGCCTCTATGCCCCCAACATATCACAACAACCATCCAAGATCACATCATGACAAAAGCAGCAGGAAAGAAAACATCAAATCAATTGGGCTCTTAGCCCTTTAACAATCAAGAGGGTAACTCAGAAACGCTAAAGGAATTATCAAAAAATAAAATTCTTTAATCCATCTTGAATTAACAAGTTTATAAATCATTGATTATGACATCATGAAACCTAACAACCAAGCTATCACAAAAGATTAAACATGATTACTACGCCAATTTGATTATCATCAAATTACAACAAGAACAAAATTCATATTCATGCCTCTTTATCTTTATCCAACAGTTATCAATTAATCTAAGTTTACATTATTTACTAATTTTCATCAAGAACAAACAACTATGTAAAGTAATCATCTATATCACACTATCTAGAAAAACAAGAGGCAATAATATACGATTAACAAAAATTTCTTAATCCGGTTCAAAATATTTATTAATTCAATTCCATTTCCATCTAGTGGGATTAAACATGCTAACAACACAATTTCACTTAAAATAAAGAGAGGAAATGAATCCCCTACATTAATGGTTTTTGACGAAAACCACAACGGTTGAAGAAAGCTCAAGCGATCCGGGCCGATTCTCGAAAAAAACCCACCTTAGATCTTTTCTCCTAGAATGATCAAGAACAAAACTCATCATATTTGGAATCCACACACTTTGATATACCAATAACAGGTGTAGATCTATTAAACTAAGAGAAGAGGAGAAGTAGATCCAAGTGTATCTATGAAACGGATCAATAACGAAGAAGAATGAATAAGAACAGTCACATACCTCAAGAAACCGGATTCGATTAACCAAGAGAAGCCTTTGGATCGCCTAAAAAACACATGTGAGAAGTTCTACTACCTTCAATGGAGGGTACTCTTTAGTTATGGCCTCATAAGAGATTAAACAAGCACGTTAGAGGCAAAATGGTTGAGATCAAAAATTTTAGGATCTAATTTATGTGCCCGCACAATTTTCTCACATGGTTAGACAAACCGTGCGCTATCCATGTGGTCGATATTTCCTCATCCAACACTCCTATCACGGATAGGCCGCACGGTTAGACAAGCTATGTGCTAGCCTTGCGTTATCCACTACCTCCAGCATTAACTATGCACAGTATGGCTGCATGGTTTAGAAAAAAAGTGCGCTGCCCGTGCGAAAGCTACTGCACTTTAGTTTTCCTTAAAGATTCACCCAAACGCACCCCAAAGTCACTATTCCAAAACAAGGGTATTTAGAAACATCAAAAGTACCTGAAGACGTAACATGATGTTATAGTTCACAACTATCTACCACTTAAAAGGTTAATCAAAATTGATGATTTTGGAAAAGCGTTGGGGATAAGTTACCTTGGCCTCCTTGAACGCCTCTAACACAACATTTACACAAAGTAATAGACTAGAGAGGTCCATGAAATTACACTAGATATCCTCAGTTTTGGGTTAATAAGTATTTTATACACAGTAACATTTTCATTAAAAGTTACAGCAAGTATTAATGTATATTTATTCCATTCAATATTACTAACCCACCAACTATCTTAAATGATTTTATTAAAAGAAGATTTAGTGATTGCCTACATAATATTTAATTATGTTTTTAGTTTAAATTATTTTACATTCAAATCACAACGATTTAAATGAATATCCCTTCATTATTGCATATTTTTCCCTAATAAAAGAATAGTCTTATGAAATATTTATATTTTGTTAATATGTTATGTGAAATGTTTAATTTTTTGATCATACAATTTTAGGAGGGTGTATATATTTTGGTCCATTAAATCCAGAGGCTATTTAACATTGTAAAATTTCATCTCTGGTGATTGAGATATGATGTTTTATTGTCTAGTATGGATATTAACAAATATTTAAAAAGAAACATTTCATGCAATTCAAATCCACTAACGAAGTAAAATTATAAGGGATCTACGTAACTCTGGATGGATGATTATGAAAATAATTCAAGGAACTACATAGATGTTATAATAACACATGTTCGTATAATTACATATAGTAGAGAATGGTTTGTAATATATCATGATGAATCCATTATGGGATTCAGAATTGTTAATTTTTAGACTGAAACTGTTCTATATTATGCCTCAACACAATTGACGGTTCTTGAGAAAAATTACCCAACACATGATTTGGTATTAACTAGGGTATTTTTTTTCATTAATTATATTATTATATTGTAATTAGCCAGAAAATTGTGATATAATTAATAAAAAAATATAACTATATATATTTATACAAAAGGTGAGGATTTCACACCAAAGAAGATTATTAGTCCTGAATAAATATTTTGACATTCCCAATACATTACCACTATAGGAATGAAATAAAAATGGATGATTCAATGAGTGAAATAGTTTATTATATCATTCCCAATATAATGATCCCAAATGATAAAATATTTTTGGATTTAAAATGGTTGGATCTAGAAATTTTGTAGGAAAAATATAAATCCAATATTAATAAATCTAATATTCAACCATCTATCTTTTGTATAATTTAATTTGAATAGAATGTATATGTGGAGGGGTAAAACAAGGTTATAAATTCTCATATGTTTGAAAATGATCATGGTGAATGATAAGGGTCATGAACCCTATATGTGTTATGTCCATTATATATTTGATGAAGGAGTTGCTATTTGGAATATCATAGTTCTTCATTCGATATTCATCATAGAAAAAATGATGAATAGATTTTTTTATGAGTATTTTTTTGTGGGATGGAATGTAGAGAAGTGTCATATATTTTTTATTTTTTTGGTTTTTAGGTAATAATGTTTAGGTTGAAAGGAAAAATTTCTAAGTGGATGTTCCATTAATTACTCATACCTGAACGTAATTGAGAAAACATAACTGTGGATTCTATCATCAGACACCCCAAAATATCTAAAGAGAATAATGATAAATGGGATTTAATTTATCAAATTACAATGTTATGACACATTATCATGATGATAAAATTTTCTTATCTAGATTATAGTTCCATTATATACTTTATCAATGTTCTTGGATTTCATGAATTGCCACATTTATTTGTATCATATTCTGATCTAATGTTAACCTCATGGTTCTTGTTAAGTATTTTTCTAGCTCTTGATATAGAGTCGAGAATCACCAATTTCTATCATTATAAAATAAATTGGAATTCTTAGATTATAATAAAACCAATATATTATGTTATGAGTTATTATTCTACAGATTCAATATGTGTTGTGATCATAAAAATCATCTAGTTTATTTTTTATGTAATAATATAATTCACTTGATATTTTAAGTGGATATTTTTGAGTACCTATACAAAATAATGTATAGATAGAAAAATATTTGTACTTCATTTTTATAGGTCATATAGTTGATGAAATATAATAGATGAAAAAATCCATTTAGAAACTTATAATAGTGGAACAATTTCAATATAATGGTTATGCTAATAATATCTAACATGATTATGTGGTTGAATTTGATGAAAATGTTATTATTAAAATTTGACAATTGAAAATTTTTGTTAGATTTTAGATGGATGGGAAAAAATCCCTATGTATATTAGCTATATTGATATTATAGAAATCATCAAGATGGATGCCAACCGATTGGAACAAACAACATAACTCCCACTTGTCCATGATGTTGTCCAAATATATATACTAATGAATTTTATATATCACACATGAAATGTAGTAAATTTATAGGCCATATCACTATATAATTATTAGTATTTTGAGGAACAACTAGTAATGATCTTGGATCACCTAGAAAAAGGTATAAAGAAAAGGAATGATCACCTAGATAATGATTTCTGAAAAAACCAATAGGTTGGGGATTCTATATGGGAACATACATTTGTAATGAGGCATAATAATCCTCAGATTTTAGTACAAAAGTGGTTAAATTTCAATAGAGAAAATAATTTTAAGAGGGGTATAATTTTACATTCCGATTTATCTAAATTTAATTATTTTTGAATAAATACAATATGTTCAATAGCTTAACAAACTAGCATCATCATGTTTTATCAAATATTAAAAAATAATAACGTATTTATGTAACTATTAGACATAAAAATTATTTATAAATAAAATCATTTTATATATAATTTATAATTGTATAATAGTAATGAAAAATTATGATAAAAAATTTATTAATTTTGGTAATTTTTTTATGTTTTGAGAATAAAATTTTATTCAAGAAATGTTTTTTATTTATAATGTTGGAAAAAAAATGTTCTGAAAGTTGAAAAAAATTAATTGTATAAAATAATTTTCATATTATAATTCATCTTAATGAATTTATTATGCGGTGGTATTTTTTAAAAGAATTATTTATTCAATGAATTGTACGAAATACTTATTTTTATTGACACCATAATTTTAGGTTATGGAATTTATAATATTCATTGTTTTTTTCTAATATTTTTAAAATGGAAATAAGTTAAATAATATATCTATTCACAACATTTAGAAATTTTTATTCTTGATCAAAATAATATTTTAAATAAAAACAAATTAATTTTTTGAATAAATCCTTTTTTGAAAATCCATTCTTCTCAAGAAAATGATATCGTAATTGACATAATATTTTACAATATGAATATATTTAAAAAATTTTGTCTAAAACTTTTAATTATAATTATTTAAATTATATTATATGTTCATTTTAATATTTTTACCATAATGAATAGAAAAAATCATAATAACAATTTACCATTGTTATAGTAAAAATGGGCTTGTTGGGGGGTTAATCAAAAGAACTATTGATTAAAAATTATCCAATGCCTATATTAAATAATTTTACTCGACATATTTGGACCATATATATTATTTTATCAATAATGATATATTTTAGATCCATTTAAGATCATAAAAATATAGGTACACCTATTTATTTTAAAAATTTCTTGTGTTGAAATAACATCACTCATAGTAGGGCACCCCCTCTCTTCTCGAATTCTCATATCGAAAACTATTTGGATCTCTCAATAACATCCCCAAAACCTTCTTAAACTCCCTCCTCTGATTCTATTTACAATATATTGAAAAAAAATCCACCCTAAGATAGTTTTATGATGAATCCTAAAGAGGAGTCCTCAATTATATATAAAGATTATCAATGATATATTTCTTTCATCCTCAAACTCCATCTATTTTTATGAAGCTATTATTAAATTATTTTTTTAATATACATTGAACTAGTCTATTTTTATTCTATAATAATTGTTTACATCAATCATATCTTAAATCAAATAGGAAACAATAATGTCATTAGCATGTATGGTGGAATGCTGCCTTGCAAACCGATGAGACACATTTCCATCGACACCTCTCATGATTGTGTTTGAAGATTGATATACATTATATATATATATATATTATTATAAAAATAATTATACTTATTTAAATATATAATCTTCTATATATCATTTTTAATTTCCATTAAATAGATAACATGATAATGTCTTTTATGTGTATGGTGGACTACCACCTCGTGGAGGGATGTGATCCTTTTTTCACTTTCATTGTACATGGAAAGTATAATACAATAAAAAATATATTTAATATATATGATATTAATATATTGATAATGTTTTGGAGATTATTGAACAATAAAAAATGTCAGATGTCTAAAAAAAATATACACATAAATGTAATTACTATATAAAACATGAATCTATCATGGAAGTATTAATATTCTATTAACAAAAGTTCATAACTAAATAATATATTGTATGATATATATATTTCTTTAATGATAATAAATTTAAAATTATCATTTATTTATTTCATTGGAGGTTTGAACATGTACAATGGATGTTAAGAAAATATGAAATTACTTTTTTCTCTACTTATCTTCTTTGATTCATATGTTATATTATTCAACTATCTACTTTTATGAGATTATATACATCCTCATTAACATGTTATTCTAAAAACATAATTATTTTAGTTATATTTATTTTTTATTTTTTTGAAAAATTAAATTAGTACTTAAAATTCAAAAGATACTAAAGTTGTTTAGATTTCATGTATGAATCTCATTGATTATTTATGATACCTAAGATGAAATATTATGATATATCCTTTTAGACACTAATTAATTTTATACCCCATATAACTATTTCCTAGTAATACATTTTTCCTTTCATTTTCCTCTTTTATTGTAATAATGTGTCCATAAAAAAGTTTTTTAAAAATGTATTTGTTTTTCATTCATCCAAAAAATCCCTTTCATCGAAAATAATGATATCTAAAAAAATATAAAATGTATTTAAAATTATATAAATTATTTATCAAATTCATTTTAACACATGTTTTAATTTTTAGTATTTTTATAGGAATCAAAATGATGTTCTCCAAAACAACGCCTCTTTCGATTTTACATATAATCTAATTTGGATATTTTTTTATTTTTATGAAATAAAATAAATTTCTGAATGTCATGAAAATTTTTAATTTGAAGATTAAATTATAATTTTTCAAGTATATTTTAAGTAAAAATAATTTCCATTATATTTTCGTAATTTGTAATTTAAAAAAATATTTTTTGAAATGAAATATATTTTCCAAAAAAGTGTTCCTTGTGATTTTCCTTTTCAAATTTGTATCTATATAAGATGAAATCATTGTATGTCACTTAATCATTACCCAGTATATGATCCATTCATACCAAATTTATTCTTTCTCAATATATATTATATAAATGATGATATTTTTTAAACTGGAGCCTTTTCCCTGGCATAAATAATGATACAATGATTATTAATCACACTATTTTCCCATGTTTATTATTTCAAGAATGATTAAATGTCTATGAAACCTTGTAATTTTATACGTGTTATGTTAGGATGAAATTTTAAAAAAAAAATCATTTCATGTGTTTTGGTATTATGAATGTTTTATGATCTTATGGAACATAAATTTGTAATATTCATTATATGATGGGTGGTACCTATACAAACCTCTAATTAATTGGGTTGGTATTGGTGTCTCGTGATACAAATAGGGATGAAATAGGGTGTAAATAAATATAAATATGTGTATCTATAATCTATGATTGTCATAGGAATAAATAATTTGTACTATGATAGTTTTGTTAGTGAACCCATAACCTAAAATATCCTCGGAAAAGTTCCTGGATGAAATATAAAATGATTTTATAAATTTATTTTTACGGAAAAATTACTTATATTATGTCATTTTTATGTTATCATGGACAATTTTATTTGATTACCTAGTGACTCATGTCCAATGAAAAACAATACTCTATTATATGACCCAATAGAGTGAGCATTAATATGCATCATATAGTATTCATATGTTTTGTTTTTTATCACTCCATTCATATCATGTTATGTTTATGTATCAGCCATGATTTCCATTATTCATAATATTTTTAAACCATTTATAATTTTTCAGTTCCCTAGGTTATAAATAATTTTTTAGAATTAATTTTCTAATAATTGTTCCAGTTGAGAATAAATTAGTTGTAGATGATGTAGTTCTCCTGTGGATATGGAAATTATGTGTCCATGATTACAATGGAACTATACAATTTTGGTAATCAAAAACATGTTTTTCTATTCTAATGAATATTCATAAAAAATATGTAATAACTATATGAGAAACAATTATGTCATTTTTGTTAATATCATAGAATAAGATTATAAAACTAATTTAATAATCTAAGTGAAATATTTTGTTATATACTTTGGGATGATTCTATGTATAGGGTATCATCATAATGTTTCTTTATGAAAAAGATTAGGAGTATTAGTTATCAATATATATCATTCTGGATAATAACAGTGGGTGTGGTTTCAGAATAGATTACAAAGGCGTAATAACTTTGAATTATTCTTACAAAGCATGACTAGAGTGGTATATAGTATATGTCAAGTGTCCTTATTTCACAACTATTTAGAGACTCTTGGGTATTATTTATTGGTCATATTACATTTTCATTATTTATAATGATGAAGGTTTTAAAAAAGATAATGATTGTAGAGACCTAGAATAAACCTAAGTAGTAATTGATTTCAAATAAATTATATTGATTTATATATCCATGATACTGATTCATTATTTTGTGGATTTCTCCTACAATTAATTTTTCTCACGATATGATTTTTGGTTTCAGTCGATGGATGTAACTTGATGAAATCATGTTAATACTAAATGTGATTGAAATGAAATTATTTTCCTCTTAAGGAACCAAATGTCATGGAATCTAGAATTAAAAATATAATTTCTATGTTTATATAAGATCGTCAACCTAAGAATAATATTTACTTCCAAGTGAGGAAAATATGGTGAAAATATTTATTGAGTTCGTTATGAGGAAACATCCACCATATTACAACTGGTCTTCTGATCCCCTACTTTCCGACCAATGAAGAAAAACCAATTAAAAGATAATTTTCATCGTCCTATATTTGGAGAATGAGAAATTCATATTGAATTTCTTCCATTTAAATGTTTAATCATACCGAAGTTAAAATATTATAAATAATATGAGGAAACTTTATGATAAGGAATCCATAAATCAGGATAAGATCTTAAAATAATTTTCCAAAAATTATGTTCTTTTTATTCTCCATATAAAGATTCATGAAGAGTTTATTAAACCAATTAAAATGTATGCTCAATCATTTGGTAACTATGAGAATTTTCACCCAATACATGTTAGGTAAGCATCTATTATAATCATTTATCATTAACGTAATGATGATATATTATTCTTTTGATTAAAACCATGCATCTAAATAGATTTAGATAAATAATACTTCCATAACTATGAAAAAACATTATTATGTGATATCAAGGTGGTAATGGATGTTGGAGTTACTTATAAATATAATGGTTATGATATGAATATAAATATTTAATCCAATGGAAAATATAAATAACATGGAAGGAAGTAAATGATAATTCCATTATGTTATATTTTTGGGAAAATTCATTGAGGAAATTTTCTCAACATTACTATTAAAGGTTTTATGGTAGGGAAATTAGTTCATAAATAATTATATTACTAATGTGAGAGTTAAATGTTATATAATGATGAAAATATGGTGAATTACCTCCAATATTCTCTAATAAAAATCTTGTTTATCAAATTGATGTAGTAAAAAATAATATATGATTTGACCAAATAGAAAGGTTATTTTTGTTTTTTAATTTTTGTAACATCTTAGGATAAAGGATTAGGGGAAATCACATGCGATAAGTATTTCAGATCAAGGGTGTGATAACAAAGTGGGGAAAGGTACACATTCCATCCACTATATAACTGATAATGTCTTATATAACTATATATTAACTAATACGTTCATATATGACGAATTTTATAATTATATAATAATAAAACCCAAATAATTATACGTATAATAATAATTTATTAACTCTATTTTGATGAGGATATCATATCTTGTATATGATACATATATATTTTACGTTTTTGTAATGTGTATCCTAAAAAAATTCTTATTCTCCCTATAGTAAAATTAGATGTTATATTTGGAATGTAATTCATTTATCTTAATAAATCCTTTATTAATTTATCAGTAAGGTATGTATCATTTGATATCTAATAAAAACCAAAGATTTTTATTAGTGAAATGTTAAATTATAACTTATGATGGATATATAATCACTTCTCTATGGTTTTATTCTGATTAATGAGGGGAATTTATGTCTGATGGTTGATGATAATCATGAACTCAATGATAATCACGTTTCATGATAATTTATTGATATCTTTATAGAATAGTTCTACAGTATTCTAATGAATAGTGATGTTGAATTATTAATAGAAATCATACCTGGTTCAAATAAATTCTCATAGACTCAATATAAAATGTCCCATATTAAGTTCCATGAATTAAAGAAGAAAATCTAGAAGAATAATGGAAATTGATTCATAGGAAAATTTTTGTCTCCATTTGGTGCATGATGATTATTTATTAGTAATAATGATGGATCTATGTGATATTGGATTGATAGTTATGATATGAACAACATAACAACCTATAAAAATTGTCATATACCCTAAATTTATGACTTGTTTGATCAACTGTATGGACTTCAATACTTCTCTAAAATGGACCACCATATTAAATATGATCAACTATGGGTCAAGGGAGAAACATAACCATGAACAAATTACATAAAGGGTATATAAAATGGGAATATATGGTTTTATATAATCTCTTAATAATTCCACCAACATTCTTAAGGATTTTATGATTACTGTCTTTATAAATTACCATTATTAGTTTTCGGTTCTCATTATATACAACATTCTTATAAAATCAAACAGTAATAAATATACTTAAAATCACAAGAGGTTTGTACTGATGAGCATGCTAATATATATATATATATACATATGAATTCATATTCATTTTAGAATGTTTAAATTTTGTATGATTATTTTCCATTTTTTTGATAAATAAACTCAAATGAAGGTATATGTCTGGTTCAATAAATGAAATAAGCTATTAGACAACATCATAAACCAATAGTGGTGTCTAATATACAATTTTTTCTTCGATTATATAGATAGTATTGATGGTTGGTTAAAAATTTCTCTATACAATATATCTGACACTCAATGTTAACTCACATTGGAACATTGTTCCTCTAGATTGACTACTGTGCGGAAAATGACATAGAACTGAATATAATATTAGTCAACACATCTATTAATACCATATCCTATAGTATATAAGGGGTTTTAATCAATATAAATTTATTCAAAAATGTTTTTTGATGTTTTATTATGATTAGATACACGTTCATAGGATAATTTCATGAAATATTTATTATTCATGAGAAAAATTACCATAAATTTGATTTGGAGGCAGTTATGATTATTTTTACATTATATATTTTGAGGCATTATCATTATAGTTAAATTATTGATATCTATACCAATAAAAAAATCTTATATTATATATTCAAAAAGAAGGAGTTGAATAAATATCATAGAAGAAAGCTATAACTTTTTAATTATTATGATACAAAAATACATTAGTACGTTGTGAAAGAGACAAGGTGTCCGATGAATTTAGTAAAAAATAGCATGCAATGTTATCTATGTTAAGGATAAAAAATGATTCATTATTTTTGTATTTAAATATTTTTTATTTTGATTTCATAATGGATGGGTAGGAATCTTATGTTGAAAAATAGAATATCCAACCATCTCACCATTTATGGTCAATTATCTATATAATAAACATGTAGTTATGAAGTAGAGGGATCAAAATGATTATATGTTTATCCATGGTCATGATATAATGTTGTGATTTTGGAAACATGTATGTCTTCTATCCATAACATATTTTAATAATGATTTTTTTAGTGGAATATCATTGGTCATTATTCTACATTAATCATGGAAACCCATAATTGAAAATATATTTTATAGGATATTTCATGTATGATGAATAAAAGTTAATTATTATAGATTCTATATCTCAGTAAATGGTACACCATATCATTAAGTAAAATTTAAAAAATTCTAATGGGGTTTTAAATTGATTAATTATACTCTAATATAAATTAAAAAACATCACCATTTAATTCTTCATTAGACTCTCCAGAAACTCATAAAGGACGTAATAAAATAGGGTTTTTATTGATTTCATAAAAAATAAACACACTTAGTCATGATCAATGTGGATTTATAACTACATAATTTTTCTAGTATATTTGATTAAGGGGATAAAATTATTCAAGTAATTTAATATTAATTTGAATCTAATTAAGATCTATATTTTTTATTTTTTTCTCATGAATAATACATCATGCTCTAGAAATATAGTTGGGTTTTAGCACTATGTATCTTCCCAAAATATACTATCATCCTAGGAGAATAATTAACACCCATGAGGATGTATGTATATATTATTAATGTATAATTATGTTTCTTGGCAACAATTCAAGCAACTAGTTTAGTTTTTCAAAATTATCAACTTTCAAGCAATTAAATATATAGATCTTCTTGAATCCCTCTATATAAATAAGTCATGTGCTCCAAAATGGTGGAATGAAATTTTAGAAATACATGTAATGGGACCACATATAGGCGATCAAATGTTAGATATGTATAGATCCCCTTAATTAGATGTAAGGGTGTATAAAAGTTGATAGAAAAGATATACTGATAGTAGCTAGCACGATCTGCAATTTGATTTTTTTGACAATACATTTCAAATAATTTCCCATTAGAATAGTATAATGGGATTTGGAATGAAAGGTAATCCATTCAATAACTATATTAATCAATTTAGAAATTTTTATTATATCAAGATTGTATCTTATGAGTTCTTGGTTCCAACAAACCTCTCATAACTCTATGATGTGCTATATATATATGTCCTTTGGTGAATTTCACACTGATGAAATTAACATTTAATAAAGTCAATGATTATACCACCTAATAATTATGTTTTATATATGATACAATTGATCAAGATTCGAGATCATACATAGAATGTTCTAGGACAAAATACCACTTCCATAGACAATGTTTTGAGCAGAGACAATCATTTTGAGGACAATATTTGTGAATTAGGGGATTCAATTTTCTAGAAGTATCCTATATTTTATTTTAAAATATCACATTATTTATCATGTGAAATTTATATTACAGGGTATATATTGTGAAATCCCTCATTTTTTTGAATTCATTTTTTTGAAAAAAATAACTTTTTGGCTAATGTTACACTCAAAAATGAGTTTTCAACAATCATAAATAACAATTAATATTATTATTCATACATGACTATTACTAAATAGATATTGAACATGAAAAAATGGATATGAATAACCAGATTTAAATGAATATTTATAATTTTCTTTAATAATTATATAATATTTAATATAGATAACTTTTTTCATTGTTTATGTTTATAATTGTTATAAAATACTAAATAATCAAAAATGTTCTTATTTAAATTTATAAGGAATAATAAATGTAATATTTTATTGATCTAGATTCATTTTTTTAAAAAATAAACATCATTTTTGAATACATATTTTCACATAGGCCTTGGGTTATTTTCCTTTCATGACATATTCCATATAAGATGAAATCATATGATATTACATAAAAAATAATTTGGATATAATCCAATATTACCATCTTTATACTTTCTCAATATGAAATGGTTTTTGATTAAAATATTTTTATGAACCCCATTTATTTTCCATAGGTTATACCATGAAAAAATTCTTATGTAACTATATTATTTTTTCCATAGATTATGATTTTATGAAATGATGAAATATTTATGAATCATGTTTATTTTACCTAAGTAATGCTTAAAGGATGTAAAAAATAGTTTTATTTTTCATGGTTCATAATGTGATTTTTTTACATGTGGTACACATATGAATGATATTATTAATGTGATTGGTGGGACCGATTCCTCACACGAATTCATTTGTTAAATATTTATATCTCTTGAGATAAACATGATGGGATTAGGGTGTGAAACATGTTCCGTAATAAACTGTGTCCACCTTGATATTAATAGTATAGAACCTGGACAACTAATATGTGTTTTTATGTGTACCAATTCAATGCTGATAGTCATAGAAATTAACATTTATCTACTATAGAAAAGATTTTCAATGCATATCTATTTGAAAGGATTCTATGACTTATGAATTTTTTTCTCTCATGGATCATGTTATTTGGTTCTATTATGATTCATGTATGATTAACTACAATAGTTTATTACATGACCAATGATTCTAATCATTAATATGAATGGTAATATTTTCATATGTTATTCTCATTTTCTCTTACCCTTCTATTCACATAATATATTTATATATATCTATTATGTTTAATTAATGTGGATTTTTATAAACATTTTATGATTATACTCCCTAGGTTTTGATTAAATGAATTATATATGATTTGATAATTACGTGATATTTTTTTAATGAAAATAGTGTAAATTGATTTAGTTAACCTATGAAATAGTTTTTTAGGTTTCTATATTATTAAATGTACTATATCTTTACATTCAAAATTAGTTTCTTTTAGAATTGTAATAAATGTTCATAAAAATGATGTAATATCTATTTATGATAATCCATTGTCTTTATAATAATTAAATTGAAAAAATATTTGGGTTGGGTTGAATTTTAAGATTCTATGTTCCTTCTTGTGGTCCTCTTTATCACATGTAATTATGTAGAAATGAATGATCATGAAAATTCATTTGTTGTCATGGATATTTCAATGGTTTATTATTAATTAGTAAACAGAATGATCATTTTTATTACTATTACACACAAAGTGATGGTTTGGTTTTGTAAGATAATTCCATCAATGGGATAGTGTGGAATTGAAGTTTTGAATTATTATAAATTCTTATGTGATGTTGGACTTTGATTCCTTGTTATTTGGAAGAGAGTAACATATAATAAATTAAAATTATATTACATGATGATACTTATTCATGTACATTGGGTTTCTTATTACTGGTTAGATTGTTCATTGTTATACCGATATGAGTACCTTACCTTATTAATGTATGTTCACATATGGAGTCTCTTATAATTTATTAAGATCATCAAGAAATGGGACCCAAATATTATATTTAAATTATTAGACATTTCATCCACTATAGTTAGACCACACATTTCGTATTGACGAACATGTTGTTATTTTGATCTACTAATTGAATCCATTAAAACATATTTTAATATTTAGGCATGGTATCCCTAATCGATCAAAATGATTATTGGTCATGGAAGCCCATATTTATTGACATATATTCCTATGACATTCTATATGGATTCAATAACATTGAGACTGTGTTCCTAAAAAATACATGTTTTGCATATGTTTTTTATATGTAATTATTATTATACATAATTGTACTATTTAAGGGATCTCTGGCTCAATCTGAAGATGGTATAGTTATATAGGTATATCTTAGGTAATCAGTTCACAACATTGGTTTATATATATTATATTGAATTAATTTTGATGTACCATCAGAAAACATATATTATAATGATTGATTTTATTATTCATTTTAATCCATTTATGGGGGACTATTATGTTTATCTCAAGCCATGTTTAGGCTTCCAATTCATCGACAGAAATATATAATGACATTATTTTTGTTTCATGATCATGATTCTTTACAATGGTATTATTTGGTAATTAATGAGTATATAGTATTGTAGCTAAACCATTACTAAGTAATCCCTCTATGATTGATATATTATTTATTTATTACCAATCAGTATTTCCATGTATTCATTATCGTCATCTATTAGGTATAATATTAGAAATTTTTATCATGTTATTGTATGATTCTATGTTGTTATATTTTTTATTTGCAGTTATTATTATATTCTGATATTCCATTGTTTATATTAATTTCCTTATTGATTTTTTAAGGTACCATTTTTACACTATAACAATGTTGGTATAGTATCCCCACTGTATCATCATTATATTGTCGTTTCTAGAAAATAACGTCATCAATATGTGATGGTCCACACGATTCCACACAGTAAGCTAGATCAAGGCACTGTTCAGTGGCTCATGGGTTGGTATATTACATATAATCATTTCTCATTAGTTTATAATGTGAAAATTATCCTTGTTTTATAATGAATCCACACAGTCATGGTTTATAATAGAACCAAATATCCATTATTGTTAATGGAACCTCTTTTCCCTAGTTAATAACAAAACCACTCATCATTGGTTTATAATGTAATCATCTATCACATAATCATAATCTATTTATTTGTATACCACAATATCATTATAAAAATAATCTTTAAAACAATGAATATCCAATTAGATTAAAATAAAATTCTTAAACATTTCATCAACATGATTGAAAATCATCTAGAAAAATAATATGTTTGGAAAAATGGGATCATTTCCCCGATAATATATAGAAAACCTCATTGATTTTTTCTATAGATTAAAACCCCTTTAAAAATACCAATAATACATTTCTGGAGTAAAATATACTATAGATTTTGTAAAAACATATTTAAAAATATTTATGTCAAATAAATTATAGAGAATAATTATGTGACATAACTATATACAAATATAAATAATGCATTGATGAATAGAGTGTTCATAATGGTGGGGAAATCCGTTCATATATATTATGGTAAAGAAAACATTTCATTCAAATTTTAGGAAAAAAGAAAAAATTACAAAATTAGTAAAAATATAACATCCGAGTACATTAATTTAGTTTTTTATCAAATTGTTTTTTAGTATCTTTTTTGGGAATATGAAATGGTGTTTTCTTGTGATTTTTTATGTTTTTCGTTAAATATTAGGTGTCTATGTGTGGTTGTTACATGTTTGTTCAAACCAAGATGAAAAACTATGACACCATTCTTATATCCCAATTGAGGTATCATGTTCATTGATCTATTAAACTAATTGTTTAGCCTAACCAAATATGTCTTTCATTTTCTCTGTTGGAGTCACATTGAATGGTTCGCAGTTAGTACAAATCATGTGACCTAACCTAGGAAACCATAAGGATGGTATTTAATTACAAATTAATTGAAATTAATGTCCCCCAAACCCTTAATTAACATGTAACTTATTACATTTTAATATAATCCAATCCATTTTCCTCTTAGAAGATCTCCTAAGGAAATTTTCACCTCCCAACATTATCTTTTGGTGGATCGATGAAAAAATAGAAATAGTGATCATCATCCGATTAGTTATTTTATTGATGGGATTTATAGTATCTTATTCTAATTATTATTTATTCCTTGTGGATATGTTCACATTATGTTTTTTGACCATTTCATATAATATGTTTATTTTTGTTCTATGATCACTTCTAACTTTTATTGTGATCACCCATCCTAGATTTGGTGATCAACATTGAAGGTTACGTATCTTAGATTCATTAGGGATCTATTGAAAATATTCCATCATTGGTTTTCAATGATTTTACTTATTCATGTAATTTATTTTCTCTTAGTAATTCAATTTATATATTTTTTTTATTTTTCAACACATTCTCTATGAATGTTTTCCGGAAATTCTGTGTAAAATCTTCTTTGACCCTATTTTATTTTAATTGAAAATCATATTAATTAAATAAACATGATATTGATAATTATATCCTTTATTTGAATTGTTAAATTATATGTTTTTTTATTTATTTCAAATTTTATTTTAACTGATTTTTTTTAATTTAACATGTTTGACAAAGGGTATTATTACTAAAATAAAATTAATTTTTTGAATTGAAATGAATTAATCTATTATATATTATATATATATTTTGAAATTAATGAATTTCATAATTATTAAATAAAACAATTGTTTTGATTTCACCATTATTACAAAATTGGTGTTCCTAGGTTGTTTGAAATAATTGACTTATTCACATGGATAGAGTGTCTAAACCAATGTATCAATATTTATCTAGAAAATTTAAAATTTTAATTCATCAATTTAAGTAATTAGTTGTTACATTAAACAAATGATTACATTAATGACTTTTTGGGAATTATTATTATGATATGTGGAAGGAAGAAGGTATGAATAATCATTTAAATGATGAATTTTAGAAAATTGATATAATTTAATAGATGATTCATGTTTTCAAAATTAACACATTATGATGATCATATCATATAATAAAAATATTTATTATAACTTGAGATATTATTGTACATAACATTTTAGGGTATTGGAAGAGTGATTAATTACACTATGGTTTTTTAAGTGAGACAGATATGTGATTTTCAAGAATGATCCCATGATTGAAATGTAATTTCCATGATCCCACGATTGATTTTATTAAAGATCACAATTATAATTCTCATAATAGGATTATCATACTCACATATTTTGAATAGACATGGTATGTAAAACCTCTCACCTACCTCATTGGCTTGAGGAGGAGGTGAGAGCTAATTGGCCTTAGGCGATGTTCCCAAGATGCCAAAGGCTGGCAATAAATATCGAGGGCGTCAAGATCAATTTGTGGAATGATTTTCCCTTATGAAAAAACCAACCAAATCATCCACTAACACCCAATATATGATTCATGTAAATTCTATTACCCAACCAGGCATTCCAAAAAGGCAACCAAGTTGTTCCAAAACACAACTAAACACCAATTCAACTAGACATGTCCAAAAAACATCAGAGTACATTGTGGAAACTAAACAACCAAACACCACAAGCCATGACACCACAATAGATCCACGCCAAGATCCATGATCGAAGCTCCACTAAGGGATCACAATGATACACTAATCGAGGTTTATGCATTACCTTTTCCCACATTATGGTACACAACAACTACAAAGACAACACAGTGCCAAAATAGGGGGTGAGTACTAAAACCCAGTAGGATTTCCCCAAATGACTTCCCTATACACACCAATAAGATAAAACCATTAGAACATTTATATAAAATAGTTCATATAACATAAAACACAAGATCAAACATTTTCATAAGACAAACGTTCCTTTACCAGGCCATCACATCCAAACCAAGAAACAAAGGAAATGCCATCCAAACATGCCGCAAACAATTTCATCATTTATAAGTTATCACAACAACTTCCATCTTGAAAAGAAATGCTCAACAAAAAACAAAATGGTGGGACTTACACCCAACCCATTCACCCATTCACACCTAAACAATCAAAAAAGTGGGACATCCCCCAACCCATTCCCCCATATTTAGCAGGCAGGACTTCCTTCTGACTACCTGAAAAGCAAAAATGGTAATGGTGGAACTTCCCACCCAACTCGTTCACCTTTTATAGTGAGACTTCCCACCCACTTACTCACAACATTTCAATAAATCCAAACTAAGCATACAACCCACCATGGTCACAACCACAAGCAATCAACCAATTCCACTACGTATTAATCTACTTCAAAAAATTACCCATTTATTGAAATCCATTTTCCAAGACAAGGAACATTTCAATAAAACATCCATTTTTTAAAAAACCCTTTCTATCAATCATTTTCACAAATCAACCATAGCATCCCATTCTAAAATCACTATTTTAAAATCCACAAGAATTGCATTTCACCATAAAACACCCTTTTTTCTCAAAAATCCCTAAAACATCACCCAAGGGACTTCTAACAAATTTCTCACATCAAAACACAATAAATTTCAAGAACAATAAATTAATTGTAACCAAAACTATTATCTCTAACCATGTGGAGTTAGGAGAGAAGACACCTACCTTTAGGGTTCCAAAGGAATCGACCCATGCACAACCACACCTCAAATCCGGCAAACACACCACCGAAACCTCTCTAGATCCGCTTCCCAAACCATCAGAAGACTTAAAAACCTCATTCATGGCAACCAGAACCCTATATCTACACACAAAAATTGTAGATCTAGAAAAACAAGAAAGAGGGAAGAGCAGATCTAGAGGAAAACCCAAGAGAAACTAGAATAGAGACTTACCTGGTAGAAACCACCATCAAACCGCCAATAATCATCTTCAAAATCCTTCCAAAAGGAGTGGGAGAGCATATCCAACAACTGAGAACCCAAAATACCGAGTGAGGCTTGAATGGGAGGAAGTTTTTAGTGTTTTAGGTTATGTCCGAGGGATCTCAAAACTTATAAACATATTCTTAAGTGGCCGCACGGTTAATCTGCACAGTTTGGAAAACCGTGTGCTTACCGTGTGTATGCTACTGCCTCACAAGGGAGGGTCCGCACGGTTTGGAAAACCATGAGCAGGCCATGAAAAGCCTACTGATTCCCCTTGAACGGGTTCTTGGAGCATCTTCACGGTTTCCACTAACCGTACTCAAACTGTGCACCCCTTTAACAACATCCAAACACATCCAAAACCATTCAATGCTCTCCCAACCTATTACCAACTCATCACATGCACTTTAAACACATAAAGAGTCATATACAAAGGATACATACCTCAAAATGTGTGTACTACATTCTCCCCACCATTGGACATTCCGTCCTTGGAATGTAGTGAACCCGCCCTTTCCCGAAAGAACTTGGGCCACTACTCGACCATTTCTTTCTCGAGCTCCCAATTCTTCTCTTGAATCTGACCATGTTGACACAAAACCTGAACTAAACTTATGCTTTTACCATGAAAGACATTATCATTCCTATCCAAAACCTACACTAGCTTGTGCACTAATGAATCATCCAGTTCTTGCTCAACATTATCCCATCGAATCACATGGTCATGATCCGGCTGATTCTTTTTCAAGTACAACACATGAAACACATTGTGCACTGCACTAAACCTAGGTGGAAAATCCAAATGATAATCCACCTCACCAACCCTCTAATGATTCTCAAAAGGCTGAATATTCCTTGGAGATAACTTTCCAGGCTTTCCAAACTGACAATGTCCCAACCTTGGAGAGATCCTCAAGAAAACATGATCACTAACCTCGAACAACAACAATCGTCGATGATGATCCGCATATGATTTCTGACGACTCTGATCCATCTCCATTATCATCCTTAGAAACCTGATCTTTTCCGTAGTCTCCTGGACAAGGCTTAGTCCAACAATCGAGGACTCACCGTTTCCACCCATCATAGTGGAGAACGACATGACCGCCCATACAATGCTTCGAACAGAGCCATCTGTATGGATGCCTGATAACTTTTATGGTACGAAAACTCAACCAACAACAAGTGCACATCCCATGATCCACCAAAATCCATGACCGAAGCCCGCAATCTATCCAATAGAGTTTGTATCATCCTCTCAGATTGACCATGCTTCTAACGGTGAAAAACCATACTCATTGTCAACTTAGTTCCAAGGGATTGTTGTAATGATTTCCAGAAACAAGATGTAAACCTCAAATCTCAATCTGATACAATCGAAACTGAAACACCATGTCTCTTTACCACCTCCCAGATATAGATTGTGGACAGATCCTCCACTTTATGAGATTCACGAATCATGATGAAATGGGCCGACATTGTTAGCTGATCGACTATCACTTAAATGGCATCATTATTTCTGACCGTTATGGGGAGACCTGTTTCAAAATCCATCGATATCTGCTCCCAATTCCAAAAAGGGATTGGTAAATAATTCAACATTCCTACTGGACTCTGATGCTCTACCTTGACCAGCTGGAATGTCAAGAATCTCGAAACAAACTCTTCCACGCTTGTTTTCATTCCGGCCCACCAAAACTGCACTTTCAACGCTTTATACATTTTCTGAATTCTAGGATGAACAGCCCAACTAGAATGATGACATGCCCTGAGAAGATCCTCCTGACAAGAAACTGGTACAACCATCAGATTCTGAAAACACGAAACTGAATCTCTGTTTAGTTTCCAACCCTCAATGGTCTTCCCACCATTGTGTCTCGACCCCATGGTCACACACTCAGAATTATATATTTGTGCCTCTTTAACCAGGTCAACCAAGTCAGGAATCAACACAACTGGAAAGAATAATGCTCTATCGCCCTAGTCTTCACATTACAACCGCATATCAACTATAACTGACATCAATTGCCACTTGTCTAATGCCTGTTTCACCACCTGAGAATATGATTTTATACTTAATGAATCTACAACCAAATATGCCTTACCCGATGTGTACATCAAGTCAAAATAAAACATCTAGAGATATTCCATCCATCTATTTCCCCTCAATTTTAAATACCTTTGTGAAAAATGTTCTTCAAGCTCTTATGATCAGTATATACAATGAATTTCTCACCAAAGAGATAATGACGCCACACATTCAAAGCATGGACCTCTACTGCCATCTCCAAATCATGAGTTGGTTAGTTTTTCTGATGCACCCTCATCTACCATGAGACATATGCAACCTCATGATGCATAAGAACGCACTACAACCCTGATCTCGATGCATCACAATACACCACGTACCCTTTTCATGGTTATAGAAAAACCAAGATTGGTGGTGATGTAAGGCGACACTTTATCTATTTCAAACACATTCTCTGGCGGTTTCCATGAGATAACAGCCTCTATCTTTTCTGGATCCACTAAAACACCTCTTTCAGAAATCCCATGGACAAGAAAATGAACTTCTTATATCCATAATTCAAAATTTAACAATTTTTCATACAGCCAATGGTCCCTCAAATCCCCAACACTATCGCCATGTGCTACTCTTGCACCACCCTTGTATTTGACTACACCAGAATATCAACTACAAACACCACCACAAATAAATCCAGTAATCTATGAAATATACGATGCATCAATGCCATGAACACTACTGGCACAATCGTTAGACCAAAGGGCATAATGACATATTTATAATGGCCATTTATACTTCTGAAAGGTATTTTAGAAATATCCTCCTTCCTCGCCCGCAATTGATGATATCCCAACCTCTGGTAGATCTTGGAGAACCACTGGGCTCCCCTTAGCTGGCCGAATAAATAATCAATTCATGGAAGTGGATATTTGTTCTTTATCATAACATGGTTAAGTCTACGATATTTAACACATATCCTCATGGTTCCATCTGTTTTTTTCACAAACAACACTGGCACTACCCACAGAGACGTGCTAGGCCGGATAGACACTTTGTTATCTGACTCTTCCAACTGGACATTCAATTCCCACAATTGAGCTGGTGCCATTTGATAAGATGGTAGTGAGAGAGGAAAGATCCCTGTAAGGAGAACAATCATAAAATCCACCACTCATATGTGAGGTAACCTAGAGAATTATTCAAGAAAATGATCCATGAACTGATCCACCATTCCCAGAAGAACAGTATGCTCAACACCCACTACTGATTCCAATGAAAACACTGCCAACCAATATGTTAACGTACCCACTACTGTTGCCAAAAAACCAGTTGCACCCTGCCTTTCATGCCTCTCTTTTTAATAGAGATGTCTAACACCATCATATGTTGTAAAATCCATTGTTCGCGCATCACAATCGATGTGGTCCTTAAACGCCACTAGCCAATCCATTCCCAGGATTACATCATACCCATCCATATCAAGCACCGAGAAATTCCACAGTATCTCAACCTCGCCTACAACGATACAACATGCCCTACACAAGAAGGATCAAAATCCACTTCGACCCAGAGGAGTTTGATGATTTAAAAATGATGGTATTATTTGTTCCCTTAAACCCAGCAACTCAACCACACTTGCAGAAATAAAAGAGTGTGATGAAACTGTATCAAACAACACTTGAATCAAGGTATAATTTAAAATAATAGTACCTCGCAATGTGGATGGTACTGACTAATCATCGACCACAATTTGCTCTGCTCTGAACACATGTTTTATTTCCACACTCTTCTCTTTATTGATTTTCAAGGGCGTCATGGTATTCTGAGAATCACCATGACCCACTTTACTCTACTGATGATGGGTGTGCTGCTGTCCCCGTCCTGTCGAAGCATACGACGTCTGTGATCCTTGAGGAGTGTCACATGCACCATACCTTGGATAATTCCAACAATAATGCTACAGATTCCCCATCTATTTACAATTGTGACATGATCGAGGTTGTCCTGTACAATCCCGCTAGATTTCGCTCGTCGAACCACAATGAAAACATCCCAGCTTGATCTAAGGATTCGGGGGAAGATTTATCGATCCTGCCATCAGATTATATACCATATTATCACCCTGGGAATAAGTTTCCCTCTTCCACTTGAACCCATCTTTAGAGTTCCCACTATTCACCATGGGTACCCCCTTGATTCCTCCACCCAGAGTGGCCAAAAAATCACTCTCAGTCACCGAGGCTCTATTCACCATCACTGTGTACTCATATTTTCACAACACCACCATCTTTGAATGAATTTATTTCCTTAACCCTGCTTCAAAGATCCCTGACTTCAACAACATACTACCCGCCACCTTCGCTGAAAACCGCACTAAGTTCATAAAAATAGATGCATACTCTGTCACAGTCATAAGCTCTTGCCTCAAACTGAAGAAATCAGTCGTACATAGAATTCTAAATGTATGTGGGTAGAATTGTTTGTTAAACAATTCTTCAATGAATTCCTACATCATAACTTGGTCCATACCAACATGGACTAACAACTCCCACCACTGAAGGGAAATATATTCCAACATATACGTGGCCAACTTAATATTTTACTCTTCCAGTGTTCCCAAGAACTTGAAGATTTAGTTCATTATATTCAACCATGCTTCTAACCTCTCCGGCTCTAAATCACCCCAGAATACGGGTGGATTATTCTTTTGAATTTGATCCACATAATCCACATGCCTTGGTTCATCCATTTTATTTCCACATTCCACAGCTTCGAAAGATTGTACTATTCTTTTAACTAACTACTGGTTCACCTGAGGCTCAGGTGATACCACATTCTCAACAGCCTCCTCTTGTTGGTCTCTTCGATGCCTACCTGGTTCCATTTCTATAAATAGAAAACAACAACCATGAGTCTCACTTCCGTAGACATCAAGAAATCCAATTTCAAATCACATTACAAAACACTATCACAATAAGGCTTTCCACATTTTCCACATGTGCCATGTTCCACAATTTTTAAAACCAAACCATTTTCAAAATACCAATTTATTCACATTAAAATTTCACACATTAATTTCACATCATAAATAATTATACCCAAATGAAATATGCATCCTAGTAAGAAGTCATTTCTACCATGCATGAAATTCTCATCTTATTGACTACACCCCCACCAATATGATATCCAATGCCTATAAGTGTCTCAAAACACTCATGTTCCCAAATCCCTAGTAACTTTAATTTCAGCATAAAAGTGTTAGCTACATCCTTTTATGCAATACATTCCACGTTCCGAAATTCCTACACCTGTTTACCATCCTAACTCAAGGAATGTACCATAACGAATTTCAACACCAAATCTAAGAATCAACTCAAAAGGACCTAACAAACTGATACCACATGTAACACCCCACCCCTACCTCATTGTGTTGAGGAGGTAGTGAGGGATACTTGACCCTAAGAGATGTTCCCAAGATGCCAAAATCTGGAAATAAATGCTGAGGGCTTCAAGATCATTTTGGGGAATGATTTTACATTTTTACAAAACCAACTTAATCATCCACTAAGACCCAATATATGATGCATGTAAATTCAATAACCCAACCTTGAATTCCCAAAAGTCAACCAAGTTGTTCCACAAGACAACTCAAAACCAATACAACTAGACATGTCCACACAACATCAGATTATAAAGCGGAAACTAAACAACCAAACACCAAAATACATGGCACCACCGCAGCTCCACGCCAAGCTCCAAGCTCCATGCTCCACCAAGGGATCAAAATGCTCCCCTAAAGGAGGGTGATTTCTTAATGTTGCCCAAATCATGATACACAACATCTGCTTTAATGGCCAGGACCTCTCTGATCCATTACTTTGTGAAAATTTGGTGTTAGAGGTGTTCTGGGAGGTCAAATTGACTTATCCCCAACACTTGTCCTAATTTCTTGTTCTCTAAAATGTTTTGCAATTTAAGGCACAGATTGGAAGCACATATATGTAGCATAGATCAGTTTCACAGATTGATAGGTGTACAGATATGGTAGGTGGACATTGATTCCATATTCCTTCAATTTTTCCCCTTTTGAAGTTTCCTTTGATGTAAAAATACATTTAAAGCCTTATTTTAGGGACTCTTAAGGCCGATTAAAAGGCCATATATCCAATATGGATTATCCCTAAGGTTGGGATGTTTTTAATTATTCAAACTACACGGGTTAATGCGATCCGCTTTTAATGGAGAATTAAGCTTATCTTAAACTGTCGCCCCATTAAATCTTCAAAAAGGAACGAGATAACATTCTCCCTTGTTCATACTCATTGGTATTGGATATGTTATTATATAACCTTTCAATCCTTCTCGTACGAGTTTCACAATCAAACTTTACTCCTAGGATTGGTTCTGCTCTATTTTGATGCAACCAAGCTGTGTCGATCATTCTTCAATATAAGGTATATTTTATCATCTTTCTATCGAGGATCATATTCTCTTGTTCTCCTTTCAATATTAGCATGTAATATCCATGATTCTATTATGGTTTTCTTTGGTTTTGGTTGGTGCTGACATACCGTGGCATCCTCAGGTGGATGCAGTTGTCGTGAGAGGAAGATCGTGACCCGTTGTGTGGATAAAGAATTCAAGAACTCTTCAAGGTAGGGGATTCATGCTTCTCTCTCTTTTATGTGAAATGGTATTTTTAGCATTTATAGTTCCACTGGATGACTTTGGAATTGAGTTAATAAATATATTTGAACCGTATTAATAAATTGATATCGCTCAAATGTTTCTGCCTCATGTTTTTCTAGATAGTGTGATATCTATGCATGCATTGCATAACTGTTTGTTGTTGATGGAAATTGACAATGAATGTAAATCCGTAATTAATTGATAATTAATTGGAAAAAGATAAATAGGCATGTAAATGAATCCTGTTGTTTTCATTTTAGTAGTTGTTTTAATTTTATGTTAATCAAATTGGCATAGTAAGCATGTTAAATCTTTTTTGATAGCTTACTGAATAGGTTTCCTAGTAATTGGAACCAACGAATTGAATCTGTTAATTCAACAGGGATTAAGGAACTGGTTGGTTGATAAAAGGTAATGCCTGGTAGGGTTCTTAGTTATCCTCCTGTTCAAAAGGTCGTGTGCCTTGTTCTTTAGACCCATGAGTGCTCATTTTTTATGAACGCTGGATGCCTTGTTAAAGGGCCAATAGCCCATTTGATGTGATGTTTTATATTCCTACTGCTTGTGTTGTGATGTGACCCTGGAGGGGTGTTTTGAAGTGTGGAGGCATGGAGGCCTTGTGGTTGTTGTAGCAGATGATTCCTATATTGGAGAGATGCATCAGTTTATGCATGTGGGTGTCAGGGAGGACACAAGTGATGATGGAATGGGATGGATGTGTTTGTTGTATGCTTGGTAACTTTGATTGAATATTTATCTACTTTACTTTTCCCCACTGCTCAAAGAAGCTGTTCTTGCTTACCCATCTTCTGATGGAGGTGAAGACATGTGGGGAATCCCACATGCTTTCTGTGTCTATCTTCTCAGAGGATAATGGGTCTACACTCTTGTTATAGGTGAAAAAGACTCAACGGGTAGTACATCTACTCAACATGTTGAGCCCCCTTGTGTTTAGTAGCCTAGAATGCTTTTCTATAATGTCTGCGAATATGAGAAAGTAATTCTTTAATGAATATTTGAATAAATGATGTTAACCCATGGGGTAGGAGTTGATGGAATATAATGATGAGGTAGAAATTTTTGAAGGGACAGTGGACTTTGGGTGTGATACTAATGAAGTTTAATGTGGAATTGTTCATGGTTAATTAATGTTTAAAGAATTAATTAATGTACAGTATAATTGATAAAAATGGATTTAATTATTCTAATAAATCTCTTTAAATGTTTGTGTGCTTATAGGATACCTAGTCTTAGAAGTAGCATCCTGGAGTCTGAGAGACATTAGGTACAGTTGTGTCTAAGACTAGGTAATGCTCATAGTGTTGTTGTGAGATATAATATATCTTGTACTTTTTTTGTTTCTATATTCTAATACACCTTGTCAGTAAGGAAAACTGACACCCCAAGGATTCTATGCCCTGGGGGGGGGGTGTTTTCCCCAACATTCCGGTGGGAGGACAAAGGGATGACTACCCCTTTGGCCCCGCTCTCTTCTCTTGGTAGATACTTATGCCAACAGGCACAACTGTTAGTTTCCCCATATATGTGTGTAGAGGGATGTAATGGCTTTTGGTTATTTCACACACATGTGTTTTGGATATAGTATCCTATGGAATACTATAGGTGTAACGAGTATAGGCCATGATGGCTTGAGGATCCTTACTCGGTGTATGGGCTATAATGGATTGATATATAATACCCGACATATGATACATGTTATGTGAGCTGTGGTGGCTCCTAGAAACAACCTGGTTACTTTTGGTTGTGAGGATGGTTTGGTTCTTAGCCAAAGTGTCTACGGGGAAGCCATTGTGGTGCACGTAGTGCAGATTGTGGAGCTTAGCCCTAGTGTATGTGGGAAAGTCTTTGGAGAGAGATGCACAAGATGTATGTTTTTGGGGAAATGTGGGAAACCAGTGGGGAAGTAGTAGTGGGGTACCCTTGATATTCTTTACTATATACTATATTCTTGTATGTGTTACTTGATTAGAGTAGCCATGGTAAGGTTGGGAACTTAGTAAACCTAGTTAGGTGATGAGTTAGTTTCACTTTATGTTCACAAGGCTTTAGCATGCTTTCTTTACTTTTGCACGAGAGGCTTCGGGGAGGATCTTAATGAGTATATTGTTATAATCACCCTATTTATATATAAACTATTTTTCAGGTTACTTGGAGTAGGTTGGAGACCAAGCTGGTTACTACTAGCATGTGTTCGAAGAAGCTATTGGGGCTTGTGGTCACTGCTGTTTTTCCTTTCTTTTGGGTACTTGTACTTTCCCCTTTCAGTTGTAGTAATTTTGCATGGAATTTCATATGTGTACTTTGGTTTTCGTTATATTTCAGTAATGAGTTGGAGTTTGTGGGTGTCTATCTTATCTATTTCTTCTGCATGTGTTCTCTTATAGGGTAATGCCTCCCATTTGTGTGTTTATTATACCCTTGGCGCCCGTCTCCAACCCGAGGACTCCTGGAGGCGGGACTCGGGTGTCATTATATCTCTTCTCACATTGCTGGCCCAAGAGGTGTACACTTTGTTGGGAGAGGGTCATGACAGAGTGGTATCAGAGATCTGGTTGAGGGATTGGATAGAGTTTGGAGTTAGGAACATGTGAGGATGCATGGGTTTTTAGGGTAAGAGTGTCATTCATGTTTAGAATGTGAGTTGAACACTGTCGATCAGCTGAGAAATATGCATTTAGTTCACCCTATGATCTGATGTATGGACCATTAAGTTTACAATGGATACTAAAAAATGTGATACTAGTTGTAGGGTAGAGACCTCTGAAAGGATCATGTATCATTCTACCTGTGCCTATGTTTGAATGGGTAGACCTTGGGATAGGTTAACCTAAAACGAATGAAAGGAAACAATAAATTAATTAATCTAGAGTCTTCCATATTCTAGGATTAGGAGCTCTAATGGTTTTCTATTTTTCATGTATGGCTCCAGGATGACGTCCTCGTCAGGTTTGCATAGAAGACATCTAGAAGATTGTGCCTGCATATCGCCATCGGGTAGAGGTTGACAACGATGACACTTAGAGGAAGACACTCTGAGAGTTTCAGCGCCAGAGTCTGCAGAAGTATGAGGGATCTGTTTCTGATGCAGTCATGGAAGACTGGTTAGAGGAGGTTGAGATCGGCTTCATTTTGATTCATTCTCTGAAGGATCACTGGGTGTTCTTGGTTGTGACGATTCTTCTTGGAGCAGCAAGGCAGTGGTGGCTCTTTTTCCTTGGGGATCGTGAGGAGTCGGTGATCTCATGGGAGGAGTTTTGAGATAAGATTAGAGTTGAGTTCCTTTCCTCGACCACGAAGGAGTCTAGTCGTCAGGAGCTTCTTACCCTTTGTCAGGGGAGCTCCAGTGTTCGAGAGTTTGGAATCCATTTCAGGAACCTTCTACGATATGATTCAGACCTATTACCAGATGAGGAGGCCACTGCAAGGCATTTCGAGAGGGATTTGTGTCCAGAGATCCAGCGCCAGGTCACCCCATTTATGCTGATGACATATCTTGAGGTGCTGGTGAGGGCAGAGGTTGTTGAGGGGAGTTTTCCCAGGACTGGATCATCACGAGAGGGGAATATTCATTATTCCTCACAATGTAGAGCTGTGGTCCGGGGTTCCTGGTTTTCCGGGCAGAAGAGTTTCCGTTCACTTGGGGGTAGGTCCCAGCCCTTCCCATCTCATTTCTCCATAGGCAGATACTCCCCGGCCTATACCAAGTGATCAGGCGCTTGTTTTTCTTGTGGTGGGCATGGTCATCAGTAGCGGGAGTTCCTGACTTTTCAGAGCAGTCATCGTGCTTAGGGCGCTCCACTACAGGTTTCTCCATTGAGGCAGTTCCATCCAAGGCAGCAGCAGTATGTTGCACCAGCTTTAGATCACCATAGGGTAGACGGGGCAGGCAGAGGACAACCCCATGATGCTCCCCATCCTCAGAGAGAAGAGTTTGTCCAGGGTGGTGGTCATCATCAGGGTCAGAGTGGCCGTGGAGGAGGTCGTGGTCAGCTTTATGCTTTAGCGTTTCCAGCTCCAGGCGAGCTAGACGTCGTCTGAGTTACCCTTAGCTTGTTTTCTACCTTGGTGTATGCCTTGTTTGATTTAGGAGAAACAAACTCCTTCATATCACCTACCCTAGTCCATGCCTTGGGACTTGAGGTAGAGAGCCTTCCAGTTCCCTTGGCGTTGACTATGCCAGTTGGAGGTCGAGCTAACTTGTTTGAAGTATATAGAGATTGTGAGCTACTGTTGGGGCAGCACCGCTCTTGGGGAGAATTCCTATGTTTACAAATACAACCATATTATGTCATCCTTGGAATGGATTGGTTGTACTTGGTTCATGCTATCACGGATTGCTTCAGGAAGAATGTCATCTTCTTCCTTGCGGATGGAGAGCAAGTGGTGTTTATTAGTGAGAGAGATCCTCAGATGGGTCATAAGACTGTTCCATAATTATCATCCATAATGGTTGAGTTGATGCTGAGTTCTTAAGAGGCTTAGAAGTTGGCATTTCCTAGGGTGGTGGAGGAGTACCCTGATATCTTCCCAGAAGAGGTCATAACATTAACCCCTTGATGAGAGATCGAGTTTGGGATTGAGCTACAGCTAAGAGCATCTCCTATCCATATGTCTATGTATAGGATGGCCCCTTCTGAGTTATAAGTTTTACGTATACAACATGATGGTCTATTGTAGTGCAGTTTTGTTCAGCCTAGTGTGTCACCCTGGGGTTCACCGGTCTTGTTCGTGAAGAAGGTCGACATCAGGTTGCATTTGTGTGTCGATTATCATTGCTTAAACAAAGTAACAATAAAGAACCACTATCCTCTTCTGCGGATTGATGAATTATTGGATCAACTGAAGGGTGAATGTTGTTTCTCAAAGGCCGACATTCGGTCCGAATATCATCAGATGCGGGTGAAGGATGAGGATATTATGAAGACCACTTTCCATTGTCATCACGGGAATTATGAGTTCATTGTAATGTTTCTTGGAATGACGAATGCTCTAGCTTTTTTCATGGGTTTGATGAATGCTATGTTCCGTGAGTTCCTGGAAAAATTTTTGGTGGTCTTCATCGATGACATCCTTGCGTACTACACATCTGAAGAGGGTCATATAGAGCATCTACAAGTCATTTTGGGAGTTCATGCAGGAATACGACTTCAAAATATCTTATACACCTAGAAAAGGGAATGTTGTCACAAATGTGCTGAGTCGAAATTCACGTAGTGATGCTATGCGTGAATATGGAGATTCATGGAGAGTAATGGATGAACTGTCAACATTACATCTTGGAATGGAATAGGTTATAGGTAGAGGTTGTCTTTTCAAGATGACAATGCAGTCATCCCTGATGTAGAAGGTGGAAGAGTCCCAGTTAGGTGATCCAGAGGTGGATGTTTGGAGAGACAGAGTTGTTTGTGGTGAGGCCCCTCATGGTTGGTCAGAGGATGAACAACACCGAGTGTTGTATCATGCTAGGATTTTTGTTCCCTTAGCGATGCAGGAGACGATTCTACGAGAGTTCCATAGTGTTCCCAGAGCAGTACATCCGGGTGTGAAAAAGATGTACCAATCTTTGAGGAGTCATTTTTTATGGCCTGGGCTGAAGCATGCGGTTGCGGAGTTTGTGTCTCGATGTTTAGTCTGCCAGAAGTTGAAGGCCGAACACCATGTTCTTTGTGGTCTTCTACAAACATTAAGGATTCCTCAGTGGATGTGGGAGGACATCTCATTGGACTTTGTTACAGGTTTACCTCGAGCTCCGGGACGACATGATGCTATTTGGGTGGTAGTGGATCGTTTAACAAAATTGGCCCACATCACAGCGATCGAGGAGTCGAGATTAGTGGAAGTTTTGTCAAGGCAGTATCTAGAGGAGTTGGTGAGACATCATGGAGTACCTAGGATGACCATTTCTGATCGAGATCCTCATTTTACCTCTAGGGTGTGGAGAGGTCTCCATCAAGATTTCGGTTCTTAGCTATTCCTTTGCACTAATTTTCATCCTCAAATGGATGGTCAAACTAAGAGAACCATCCAAACTCTCGAATACACGTTACAATCTTGTGTTATTGATTTTGGAGGTTCATGAATGAGTCACTTAACCTTGGTGTAATTCGCATACAATAATAGTTTTCACTCCACTATCGGTATGGAACCGTTTGAAGCCTTGTAATGTCAACCTTGTCATTCTCCGTTGTGCTAGTCTGGGGTCGGAGAGTCAGAAATTCTCGGACTAGAACTAGTGAAGAATACAATAGAGATGGTTCAGATGATTCGTGAGAGGATGAAGATAGCGCAAGATCATTAGAAATCATATAATTATCAAAGGAGGAGACCCTTGGAGTTTAATGTTGGGGATCATGTGTTTCTGATGTTGACTCCCCGTCATGGGCAGTGATGTTTTGGTCATGGAAGTAAGCTTTCTCCATGATTTTTTGGGCCTTTCGAGGTGTTATCTCATGTTGGATCTGTGGCATATCAAGTAGCTCATTCCCCATAGATGAGTCGGGTACATCATGTTTTCCATGTATCATAGATTCGTCGTTATCTTAATGATGACTCTCACATCATCAATTGGAGAGAGATCGATGTGGATGATGATGCAACATTTAAGGAGCGACCTGCGGAGATCCAAGACCAAAAGGAGAAGGTGTTGTGTGGGCATTCTATTCCCTTAGATTGTGTCTTGTGGTGACATAGTGGCATGGAGGAGAGTACCAGGGAGCGTGAGTCACAGATACATGCTCAGTACCTAGTGTTGGTTAATGTTTAACTGTTTTCATATAATGATGTTCTCTTCATGGTTATCCTTTCATGTTTTATTTATAAACAACTTTTGTTCATTTTGTGGCATGCTCGCTTTTGAGAGGTATCTTGATGGATAAGTGTTTGGACCCCTCTTTTCCTTAGGTTGGTTTTAAATTCCCATGGACAAGAATGTTTTGAGAGGTATCTGATGTAATGGCCTGGACCTCTCCGATCCATTACTTTGTGAAAATGTGGTGTTGTTGGTGTTCAGGGAGGTCAAGGTGACTTATCCCCAACACTTTTCCAAATTTCTAGTTCTGTGAATAGTGTTTCTATTTTTATGAATAGTATCAATAGCACAGATCGGTAGCACAGATCAGTTTCACAGATCGGTAGGTGTACAGTAATGGTAGGTGACCAGTGTTTCTAGATTCCTTCAGTTTTCCCATTTTGACATTTCCATTGAGCTAAAATACATTTAAAGCCTTATTTTAAGGACTCTTAAGGCTGATTAAAAGTCCATAAATCCTATATTAATTATTCAAAAGTTTGGGATGTTTTTACTCGGTCAAACCACATGGTTTAATGCGATCCGATTTTAATGGAGAATTAAACGCATGTCAAACCGTCGCCCCAATAAATCTTCAAAAAGGAACGATATATCATTATCCCTTGTTCTTCCTATTTTTTATCGGATATGAGATGCTATAACCTTTCAATCATTCCCGTAGGAGTTTCACAATCAAACATTACTCCTATAATTGGTTCTACATTGTTTGATGCAACTAATATGTGTCGATCATTCTTTGATATAAGGTATGTTTTATCATAGTTCCTTTAGGGATCATATTCTCTTGTTCTCATTTCCATATTAGCATGTAATCTCCATGATTCTATTGGGATTTTCTTGTGATTTGGTTGGTGCAGACGTACCATGGCATCCTTGGGTGGATGGAGTTATCGTGAGAGGAGGATCGTGACCCGTTGTGTGGGTAAAGAACGTCAAGAACTCTTCGAGGTAGGGGATTCGTGCTTCTCTCTCTTTTATGTACAATTGTATTGTTACCATGTATAATTCCGCTGGATGACTTTGGAATTGACATAATAAATATATTTGAAATGGATTAAAAAATTGTTATCGCTCGTATGTTATTGCCTCATGTTTTTTTAGATATTGTGATATCTATGCTTGCTTTGCATAGCTGTTTTTTCTTGATGGAAATTGATAAAGAAGGTAAAGACATAATTTATTGATAATTACTTGGATAAAGATAAAGAGGCATGTAAATGAATCCAGTTGTTTCCATTGTTGTAGTTGTTCTAATTTGATGTTAATAAAATAGGCATAGTAAGCATGTTAAATATTTTGTGATAGATTACTGAATAGGTTTCCTGGAAATTGGAACCTATGAATTCAATCTATTAATTCAATAGGGAATAATAAATTGGTTGGTTGAAAAAAGGTAATTCCTGGTAGGGTTCTTAGTTACCCCTTTGTTCTAATGGCCGAGTGCCTTGTGCTTTAGAGCCATGAGTGCTCATTTTGTATGAAGGCTCGATGCCTTGTCAAAGGACCAAGAGCCCATTTGATGTGATATTTTATTTTCCTGCTGCTTGTGCTGTGATGTGACACTGGAGGGGTGTTGTGATGTGTGGAGGTAGGGAGGCCTTGTGGTTGTAGCATCAGATGATGCCTAGAGTGGAGAAATGCATCGGTTTATGGTAATGTAATTCTGTAATGAATATTTGAATAAATGATGTTAACCCATGGGGTTGGAGTTGATGGAATATAATGACGAGGTAGTAATTTATAAAGGGACTGTGGAATTTGGTAGTGATACTAATGAAATTTAATGTGGAATTGTTCATGGTTAATTAATGTTTAAATAAATAATTAACGTACAGTGGAATTGAAAATAAGGGAATGAATTAATCTAATAAATCTCTTTAAATGGTCGTCTGCTTATAGGATACAGAGTATAGCATCCCGCCTTTTTATCACATAAACTTTCATTACATTTTACAAAACCGAGGATCTTTAAGGTTTAGTGTCTTGGAAACCCGGAACATAATAAATGAAAAAAAAAATTCTTCTTAAACACTTGAAAGGCTTCTCCTCAAGTTCATCCTAGGTTCATTACTGCATCTCATAACCTGGGAACACACATCAAAAGAAAGGGTGAGCTAAAGGCCCAGTAGGGGAAACAAGAGGAACATTTTACATGTGAACTTGATATACTTCAATAAGGACATGAAAAGAACTTTAAGGCATGAGAAATAAATCATGATGCATTTCATAATAAAAATAACATTTTTCATAACTTGAAGATGTGGCTGCATCATTTAACATAGACAATCATGAACATATCACCAAAGTCCATCCCCAAGGTGTCATTTGAAAATTACCAAGGTTATTCACCATGGTATCGTGAAAATTGTAATCTCTAGTGGTTACATCATTACCCAATGCATTGGAGCTCTATCAGGGCGCACCCTTAAATTTGCCTTTATTATCATGTGATCCACATATATCATCATCAAAAATTTCATAAATAACCCATATAGCATAAAATAAATGGGTTTCATTTCATAATCATAACGTTTTAAAAACTGCTTTAAAGACGTGATCTTTACGTCAATTTAAACCCATGGAAAGGGAAAGAGGGCTTCATGTATGTAAATCCCAGAATTCAAAATAGAAAATTTTGATATATATGTGAATACCTTTATAGAAATATGATCTTTGAGTATTCACTTTATAACATAAAATAATTTTTAGAAAAGAGAGAGAGGCACTTTGAGACGAAAATTCTGCAGCATAACGGCTATGTTACAAGGTTTTAGAAAACATTGAAAAGAGAGGGGACATGGGTCGAACAATCATAATTGACCCATAAAAAGTAGAGGGACAGAATAAGAAGGATATATGGACATGGTGATGCAATTTCAAGGACATTCCATTTGAAATGAAAAACATGGAAGGAAGACAAAAATTTGATTTTTCTTATGGAAATTCGGCAGCCTAACGGTCTCACATAAACTTCAACAAAAATGAATTGGCAAGGTCAAATAGGGTCTCTCATCATATGAACATAATATTCCAGTATGATAGATATAGAGATCATACCCCAACATAATAGAAAGGAACTTGAAAGACTTGACATGAAAGTAGAAATTTGAAAAAGAGAAGGGTGAAAGAATCCCTCAAAAATTCGGTAGCCTAACGGCGCCACTTAAAACGTCAACAAAAATGAATTGAAGAGATCAAATAGGGTCTCTAATCATATGACCATAAAAGATCAGTATGATAAATTTAGAAATCATACCCCAACATAATAGAAAGGAACTTGAAAGACTTGAATGAAAATAGAACATGAAAATGAGAAAGGTGAAAGAATCCCTTAAAAATTCGGCAGCCTAACGGCGCCACTTAAACATTCATAAAACGAATTGATGAGAGCAAGGGGGGTCTCCCATCATATGAACATTAAATAGGCAGTAGGATGAATATAAAAGAACATCCTCCAACATAAGAATATGGAGCATAATAGAAATGACATAAAAGAGATTATTTGAAAAGAAAGAGAGAGGTCGGATCCCTTACCTTAACATGTAACTCTTAAACCTCAATGGTTGGGACCTTGAGGGCTTGGGGGAACCTTGGGAGGACTCCTTGGGAGGTAAAGAGACTGGAACTTCGTTGGGGAAGAGTGGGGAGTCGAATTGATGAGAGGAGGGCTTGGTATTTATAGGGAAAGTGAGGGGACAAGGCATTAATGGCCAAGGGACACCTCACATGTGCTTTTCTCAAACCCATGTGCTCTCTCTTAGAATTTATCATGGAGTTAGGATACATGGGGCCCCCAAAACAATAATTAATCACCCTTAGCCGGACAACCCTTAAAAGATCTCATGACATCATCATGATACAGTTATGATGTCATTAAACATACCGAAACCCTAAAACTGCATTTTTACTATTCACTGAAAAATTCATCTTTCTCAGAAAAATCCCAAAATTTCACATTAACTAAATATAGATGCTATAATTACATTTATGAACTCCATTTTATAAAAATAATTTTATAAATATTTTTAATTTAATTTTTAAATAAAAACTCTATTCATCGAGAATTCATTTTTTTCAGAAAAATCCCCAAAAATTACCATAACATAATATCGATGCTCTGAGTTCAAAAATAAAGTCCTTTTTATAAAAATAATTTTCTAATTATTTTTAATTAAATTTTTAATTAAAAAACACTATTCACCCGAAAAAACTAATACTTGAATAATAATTTATGAAACCGTTATTTAACCATTTTATTGAATCACATTACTTAATCAAGGTGCCTAGATTATTTCAAAACACTCTTTAAGTGAGATTACTAATCCCTTTGGTCATATTACTAATCCTAATCATAAAATCACTATTCATAATTTACTATTCATCAAAAATCATGTTGATCTTATTAGACTCTAAATTTCGTACTGAACATAATTGTAGAAGACCATTTTTTGAGAATCATTACACATTTTAAATTATTTAAGGTTTAAACAAATATTTTTTTAAAATATCGTTTTGAAAATTCATAAAAAATATGCATACTATTTTTATCCAGTCATTTAAAAATTCATAAACTTCATCATAAGACGAAATCCCAATTTTTATTTAAAACAAGGATTACACAAGGCAATTACGGTCTTGTTACATAGCCCCTTATAATACCAGCATAGGACCTAAGAGTAAGGTGTGCTAGGGTGATAGAATTTTGGGGTGGCTCAGTCAACATTGCCCGAGTAGTAATTTCTATCACTTTGAACTTCTCGCGAAGGCGATTCCGTTCTGGATTCACATGATGAAGTTCGGCTTGGATTTGGTCCAGAGCAAAGCCCAATCGTTCTACCTCCTTCCCAAGATCTGTTAGATGGGCTTCGATCAGTCCAAGACTACTAGGTGAGGCCATCAAATCTTCTTTCTATAATAATTAACCAAGATTTCTTAAATTTAGAGACAATAATCAAAACATTTTGTTCACGGCGATCATATTGACCAATGGTCATATAACACTCAAAAACCAATGGTCTCATTTTAATTATAATCATGTTTATCAAATAAAACATTTTTGTTGAGTATAAAAATAAAATAACTCATGAAATCAGGAAACAAGATTTATTCAAAAATTTCGGGCTGTTACAATCTTCCCCCCTTAAGAAATAGCGTCCTCGCAATTTTTTTTTTAAATTGGGTTTTGAAATTTCATTGAAAGTCCCACATCGGAAAAAGAGTCGGTAACACCATTACTTTAAAAGAAAGAAAAGGAAGTACAAAGGCCACCCGAGCTTACTCATACTAGGATTCCATGTAGGAAACATGGACATGGAGGAAAAAACAAAGGGTCACGTTCTAAAGGAGAGTGATAGAAAACATGATTAGGAGGATGTTAACCACCAAGAAAATCCCAAAATTATGATGTGTGTAAGCGGTCATTGATTACCTAGTAGGAAACGTAAACCAACAACGTTTTTGTTTTACGTTCCTTTTCATAATTTTGAGGAATTCATTTACAACATAGAACAAAAACATAAGGAAATATATCTACCTTCATGTAGAGTTTCACCCTTTAATAAGTTTTTACCAAAACTAATCTTTTTCCCCAAACGATGAGCATTCAAAACTACTTGGTCTCATCAAAACACAAGAATCGTCTTCTAGAGAATCACACAATCCATAAAAGATTAACTATCTATTTCTTCTATCTTTAAACATTATCCCAAAACAGAAAGGGTAAGGTTAAACAACTCTTCAAAAAGGATGAATCCCATAGGAATGGAAACTAATTTTAAATCATCAATGTTCCATGGTAATACCCAAAGTTCATCATGGACCATTCCATAAATTACAGTCCATAAAATTCCAAAAAATAAACCAAACTAAGATTGAAACCCAAATACAAGAAGGACTTGATAACATAGTCTTCCAAAATAAACTTCATTGTTCATCTCCAAACAACATCAACCACTCCTAACATCTTATAACAAAATTAGATAACCTAAACATATTTTACCCAAGATATGTTAATCATTCCCATAAGTAACCTAAATTACTATAAGTCCACCTTAAATTCATTGATTCTTAAATATATAAGTCAACCATACTCCTCAATGAAAATACCGTAGTAATCTATTTACCTTGATCATATATGGTCCTCAAAATAGTGAACGTCTTCCAAAATAATAATAATCTTTTAATCCCCTAATCATCTCTGTCGTATTAATACGGCAATCGTAGAATTTACTATCACATTGGTTGTTGGGACATGTTCTTCCATTTACCACCATTAACTAAGAAAAGAAGCTATAGTTAGGGGCTTAAATACTTAGCCAATAATCATGAAAAGAAACTTAAAGCATCTAAGGATAACATATAGAAGTAGAGTTTACCCTAACTTGTGATCCCCTAGGTTCCCTTCTAGGTTATCCGTGATCATATATTCTTATGTGAACCTTTATTTTATTTTATCTTTGTTCCTTTAATAATGGTTCATACTAAGCTTACGAATTTACCAAATAATATCCCCCGGGAGTGTCGTAACCAAGAGTGAAGCAAGTCCCGTTGTCGTGTACCAGTTCCCATTCGAGTCTAGCTCAAAGCGGTGTTTTCGGGTTTTACCCCTATGTACATCTGTGCCAGAGCCACCTCAACCTGCTCGTATCCAGACAGGGATTTATTTGCTTGATAAACCACTTACTCAATACTTACCAAAATACCAGGAAGTTTTCCTATATTTAAACTTTTCTATAGGGTTCTTCCTAAAGTTTTTATATCCTAATTTCCACAAATATCTAAACCATCCTCTGATACCAACTATAGCATCCCGCCTTTTTATCACATAAACTTTCATTACATTTTACAAAACCGAGGACCTTTAATGTTTAGTGTCTTGGAAACCAGGAACATAATAAATGAAACAAAAAAAAACATTCTTCTTAAACACTTGAAAGGCTTCTCCTCAAGTTCATCCTAGGTTCATTACTGCATCTCATAACCTGTGGACACACATCAAAAGAAAGGGTGAGCTGAAGGCCCAGTAAGGGAATCAAGAGGAACATTTTACATGTGAACTTGATATACTTCAATAAGGACATGAAAAGAACTTTAAGGCATGAGAAATAAATCATGATGCATTTCATAATAAAAATTACATTTTTCATAACTTGAAGATGTGGCTGCATCATTTAACATAGAAAATCATGAACATATCACCAAGGTCCATCCCCAAGGTGTCATTTGAAAATTACCAAGGTTATTTACCAAGGTATCGTGAAAATTGAAATCTCTAGTGGTTACATCATTACCCAATGCATTAGAGTGCTATCAGGGCGCACCCTTAAATTTGCCTTTATTATCATGTGATCCACATATATCATCATCAAGCATTTCATAAATAACCCATATAGCATAAAATAAATGGGTTTCATTTCATAATCATAACATTTTAAAAACTGCTTTAAAGAAGTGATCTTTACGTCACTTTAAACCCACGGAAAGTGAAACAGGGTTTCATGTATGTAAATCCCAGAATTCAAAATAGAAAATTTTGATATATATGTGAATACCTTTGTAGAAATAAGAGCTTTGAGTATTCACTTTATAACATAAAATAATTTTTAGAAAAGAGAGAGAGGCACTTTGAGACGAAAATTCTGCAGCATAACGGCTATGTTACAAGGTTTTAGAAAACATTAAAAAGAGATGAGACATGGGTCGAACAATAATAATTGACCCATAAACAGTAGAGGGACAGAATAAGAAGGATATATGGACATGGTGATGCAATTTCAAGGACATTCCATTTGAAATGAAAAACATGGAATGAAGACAAAAATTTGATTTTTTTTATGGAAATTCGGCAGCCTAACGACGTCACTTAAACATCAACAAAAATGAATTGACAAGGTCAAATAGAGTTTCTCATCATATGACCATAATATTCCAGTATGATAGATATAGAGATAATACCCCAACATAATATAACGGAACTTGATAGACTTGACATGAAAGTAGAACTTTGAAAAAGAGAAGGGTGAAAGAATCCCTCAAAAATTCGGCAGCCTAACGGCGCCACTTAAAACGTCAACAAAAATGAATTGAAGAGATCAAATAGGGTCTCTCATCATATTACCATAAAAGATCAGTATGATAAATTTAGAGATCATACCCCAACATAATAGAAAAGAACATGAAAGACTTGAATGAAAATAGAACTTGAAAATGAGAAAGGTGAAAGAATCCCTTAAAAATTCGGCACCCTAACGGCGCCACTTAAACATTCTTAAAACGAAATTATGAGAGAAAGGGGGGTATCACATCATATGAACATGAAATGGTAAGTAGGATGAATATAAAAGAACATCCTACAACATAAGAATATGGGGCATAATAGAAATGACATAAAAGAGATTACTTGAAAAGAAAGAGAGAGGTCGGATCCCTTACCTTAACATGTAACTCTTAAACCTCAAAGGTTGGGACCTTGAGGGCTTGGGGGCACCTTGGGAGGACTCCTTGGGAGGTAAAAAGACCAGAAATTCGTTTGGGAAGAGTGGGGAGTCGAATTGATGAGAGGAGGGCTTGGTATTTATTGGGAAAGTGAGGGGACAAGGCATTAATGGCCAAGGGACACCTCACATGTGCTTTTCTCAAACCCATGTGATCTCTCTTGGAATTTATCATGGAGTTAGGACACATGGGGCCACCAAAACAATAATTCATCACCATTGGCCGGCCAACCCTTAAAAGATCTTAGGACATCATCATGACACAGTTATGATGTCATTAAACATACTGAAACCCTAAAACTGCATTTTTACTATTCACTGAAAAATTCATCTTTCTCAGAAAAATCCCAAAATTTCACCTTAACTAAATATAGATGCTCTAATTACATTTATGAACTCCATTTTATAAAAATAATTTTCTAAATATTTTTAATTTAATTTTTAAATAAAAACACTATTCATCGAGAATTCATTTTTTTCAGAAAAATCCCCAAAAATTACCATAACATCATATCGATGCTCTGAGTTCAAAAATAAAGTCCTTTTTATAAAAATAATTTTCTAATTATTTTTAATTAAATTTTTAATTAAAAAACACTATTCACCCTAAAAAACTAATACTTGAATAATAATTTATGAAACCGTTATTTAACCATTTTATTGAATCACATTATTTAATCAAGGTGCCTAGATTATTTTAAAACATTCTTTAAGTGAGATTACTAATCCCTTTGGTCATATTACTAATCCTAATCATAAAATCACTATTCATAATTTACTATTCATCAAAAATCATGTTGATCTTATTAGACTCTAAATTTCGTACTGAACATAATTGTAGAAGACCATTTTTTAAGAATCATTACATATTTTAAATTATTTAAGGTTTACAGAAATATTTTTTTTAAAATATCCTTTTGAAAATTCATAAAAAATATGCATACTATTTTTATCCAGTCATTTGAAAATTCATAAACTTTATCATAAGAAGAAATCCCAATTTTTTTTAAAACAAGGATTACACAAGGCAATTACGGTCTCGTTACATAGCCCCTTATAATACCAGCATAGGACCTAAGAGTAAGGTATGCTAGGGTGATAGAATTTTGGGGCGGCTCAGTCAACATTGCTCGAGTAGTAATTTCTATCAGTTTGAAATTCTCGCGAAGGCGATTCCATTCTAGCTTCACATGATGAAGTTCGGCTTGGATTTGGTCCAGAGCAAATCCCAATGGTGCTTCCTCCTTCCCAAGATCTGTTAGATGGGCTTCGATCGGTCCAAGACTACTAGGTGAGGCCATCAAATCTTCTTTCTATAATAATTAACCAAGATTACTTAAATTTAGAGACAATAATCAAAACATTTTGTTCACAGCGATCATATTGACCGATGGTCATATAACACTCAAAAACCAATGGTCTCATTTTAATTATAATCATGTTTATCAAATAAAACATTTTTGTTGAGTATAAAAATAAAATAACACATGAAATCAGGAAACAAGATTTATTCAAAAATTTCGGGCTGTTACACATAGTCTTAGAAGTAGCAGTCCGTAGTTTGAGAGATGTTAACTGTAGTTCTGTCTATGGCTAGGTAATTCCCATAGTGTGGTTGTGAGATATAATATATCCTCTCCTTTCTGTGTTTGTATATGCTACTCTGCCCTGTCATCAAGGGAAACTTACACACAGAGGATTTTGAGCCCTGGGGGGTGTTTTCCCCCTCATTACGGTGGGAGGATGAATGGCTGACTACCCCCTTTCGCCCTGCTCTTTTCTCTTCGTAGATACTTGTAACAATAGGCACAACAGTTTGTTTCCCCATATATGTGTGTAGAGGGCTGTAATTTTTGTGGTTATTTCACACACATGTATTCTGGATATAGTATCCTATGGACTACTATAGGTGTAACGTGTATAGGTTATGAAGGATTGAGGATCCTTACTCGGTGTATGGGCTGTAATGGCTTGAGGTATAATACCCGACGTATGATACACGTTATGCGAGCAGTGGTGGATCCCGGAAACTACCTGGTTACTTTTGGTTGTGAGGATGGTTTGGTGCTTAGGCCAAGTGTCTGCAGGCAAGCCTTTGTGGTGCACGTGGTGCAGATTGTGGAGCTTAGCCCAGGTGTATGTGGGTAAGCCTTTAGAAAGAGATCCACATGATGTTTGTCATTGGGGAAAAGTGGAAAACTAGTGGGGAAGTAGTAGCGGGGTACCCTTTATATGCTTTACCATATGCTATATTCTTGTATGCGTTACTTGGTGAGAGTATCAATGGTATGGTTGGGAAGCTAGTATACCTGTTTTTGTGACGAGTTAGTTTCACTTGTTGTTCACTAGGCTTTATCATGATTTCTTTACATTTTCATGATAGGCTTCGGGAGTATCCTACTGAGTATACTATTATAGTCACCCTTTGTATATATAAACTGTTTTTCAGGTCACATGGAGTAGGTTGTAGATCATGCTGGTTAATACTAGCTTGTGGTTGGAGGAGCTATTCGGGCTTGTGGTTTCTACTCTTTTTCCTTTATTTTGGAAACTTGTAGTTTCCCCTTTCAGTTGTAGTACATTTTCATGGCATTTCGTATGTTTACATGGGTTTTCGTTATATTTCAATTCTGAGTTGGAGTTGGTTGGTGTATATCATATCTCTTTCTTCCGCATGTGTTCTCTTAGAGGGTAATGCCTCCCATTTGTTTGTTTATTATACCCTCGGTGCTAGTATCCATCCCCGGGCCTATTGGATGAGGGACTTAGGAGTCATTATCTCTCTTCATACATTTCCGTCCCAGGAGGGGTACACATTGTGGGGAGGGGGTCGTGACATTTGTAAAGTCACCACAATGCCAAATCAGGGGGTGAGTACTAAAACATAGTAGGATTTCCCCATATGACTTCCCTACACACACCACTAGGATAAAACCATTACCAAATTCATATAAAATAGTGTATATAAAATAAAACACAAGGGAAACGATTATCATAAGCCAAAAGATCATTTACCAGGCTATCACATCCAAACCAAGCAACCATGGAAAATCCCATCAAACATGCCACAAACCATGTCATCATTTCTAAATTATCACAATAACATCCATATTGAAAATCAATGCACAACAAACAACCAAAATGGTGGGACATTCACCCAACCTATTCACTAATTCACAACAAAACAATCAAAATGGTGGGACTTCTGCCCAACTCGTTCCCCCATCTACAGCTAGAAGGACTTCCCACCCACTACCTGACAACCCAAAATGGTAACGGTGGGACTTCCTGCCCAAATCATTCCCCTTTTATATTGAGACATCCCACCCACTTCCACACAAAATTCCAATCAAGCCGAACTAAGCATAAAACCCACCAGGGTCACAACGACAAGTAGTCAACTAATTCCATTGCATATCAATCCACTCTAATAAATTACAAATTTATTGAAAACCATTCTCCGTTCCAAATAAAATTTCAATAAAACAACCTTTTTTATTAAACATTTTACATTAATCATATTCAAAAATCAACAATATCATCTAATTATAAAATATCAATTTTAAAATCCACAAGAATAACATTTCACCATAAAACACCTTTTTTCCCAAAAATCTCCAAAACATCACCCAAGGGACTTATAACCAATTTCGCCCATCAAAATACAATTAATTTCAAGAACAAAAAATTAATTGTAACAAAAAACATTAGCTCTAACCTTGTGGAGTTGAGAGAGAAGCCACCCACCTTTAGGGATCCCAAGGAATCGACCCACGAACAACCACGCCTCAAATCCGGAAAACGCACCACTGAAACCACTCTAGATCCCCTTATCTTACCATCACAAGACTTAAAATCATCATTAAAGGATACTAAAACCCTATATCTATACACAAAATGTGTAGATATAGAAAACCAAGAATGTGGGAAGAGCATATCTAGATGAAAACATTAGAGAAACAAGATTAGAGACTTACCCGGGAGAAACCACCTTCAAACTGCCAAGGAACCACTTCAAAATCTTCCATACCAAGTGGTAGATCCTCTCAAACCCCCATGAACCCTAAATTTCAGGGGAGGCTCAAGTGGGATGATGTTTGGAGTGTTTTAGGTTAAGCCTGAGGGAGCTCGTAACTTATAACCCTATTCTTAAGTGGCTACACGGTCACTCCGCATGGTTTGGAAAATCGTGCGCTAAATGTGCGCACGCTACTACATCTAGAGGGAGGGTCCACACGGTTTTCTCACATAGTTTGGAAAACCATGCGCAGGCTGTTTGAAGACTACTAATTCCCCTTTCACGGTTTCCTTGATCATCCACATGGTTTCCACTAACCATGCTCAAATCGTGTACCCCTTTAACTGCCTCTAAACACATCCAAACCATTCCAAACTCTCCCAACCTCTTCAAAACTCATCGCATGCACTTTAAACACATAAAAAGGCATAAAAAAGTCTAAATACCTCAAACCAGGGTTACTACATGGTAACTAAGAGAGTTACTTCGTATTACCCAGATATATGATTCATTAATAGACTCACAACTAATCTATTTTTATTGTTATATAACATGAATGGTTCAATATATGGATGTTACGACAATAATGTTGGTGTCCAAGCAACTAGTTTTCATGATACCTATGAGACTATATATAATCCTGCTGATTATTCAAGATGATTTTTGAGTATCTAGAATATGGTGGAATAACTATTGTACATATGATGTGTACATGTAATCTATATGATTGGCACTCAATTCAAGATATTGTTCCCTGTCACTACCTAGAATAAGAGTTTCCTTTCAGGATTTATTAATCGTCGTGGTTGACTTATTTCAATTCATGATTCACATTAAATGAACTATATTGACTCTATTGATTATTTTTATATTAGGTACATGTTTTTAATGTTCCGAATTCATTTGAATTTGGATTCTGAAATCGAATTTAATGATTTTTACAATTTAATTAGTTTTAAATTGTGAAATTAACAGTTTTACATGTTTATTTTCATATATGATTTTGAAATGTGTAAAAATCTATTTTCAAGTATGTTTAGTAGTCAATATATTTTACTAACCTTTTACAATATTTGAATTACTCAATTAGGTAACTTCATAGAGTCCTTATTGGAAAGTAACTACGATCTATACCTCACACCATTCTTATATTGTTTATTTTTTTCATCATTTATGTACTTCTAGATAGTGATCATTATAACATATCCCTTTAAGTGTTAATTATAGATTTACTAGGGATATGTATATTGGAACATTGTTGGTGGATTTGGAATACCAGGAGATGGGTTTTGGTTGTTATTGTTCTACTTTTTGTAATTATAGAATCTCTTTGTACACAGACATGTATGTAATGTTTTTTATATATCTGAGGATATTTTGGAAGTCTAAAATAATTAATATTTTTTATTTTTGTTGATATAATTCAAAAATAAAAATTATATATTACGAAGTTATTTATTTAGACACATGGGGATCATGAACACTATTTGGGATAGTCTTCAATAAATGGGCATAATAGTTTAGATGGCACTCTAGGATGGTAGATCCCAAATTATATCAGAGGTGGTCAATCTACTAAATTGTAATTCTACTTGAATTAATTTATATTAATTATGGTGACTTATGATATGTAAAAGTATAATAATCTATTGGGACACATGAGGTAGTTCTTGAATGAGTTCTTTGGCACAAAATATTCACAATGAGGATTGAGTTACTTAGGAAAGTGAGGAATTCAGTCTTTTAATTGATTTATTGGTTTCCATTTGATTAATTAGATATATATTCACTATGAGAATATATTTTCTTTGGATAATCTCTTATTTTTTTTGGAATCACAATTAAATGATGACCATAGTCATATTATGTCCATGGTATTCTATCAAATAGGTTGAATTTATAAGACTAATATGTAAATACATAGAGAAATATTTTGGATGTTAGTGTGTGTGGTACGTTATAATATAATTATGCCATGAATAGTTATATATTTGTTCAAAACTTATGTATATATATAATTTACTCTAGGAGACTTCACTTGTGTGAGGCTATTTAGGAGGGTAATAAATATTTGTTTTATTTTCTTGTTTAGTTGATTCGTCTTTTATATATAGATTATTATTTTTAATAAATTTATAATAACCACTTGTGGGATTGAAAATATTTATTATGTTCCAAAATTTATGTTTATAATTATGACGTTGTTTGTTATTATCATTTTGTCTATAAAAATGATGATCTTAATCTCTTGAGTAATTAGATAAATAAATTTTTAAGAATAATTTTTTGTTCGTATTGGTTTTAAATTATGAATGATTTTTAACGTTTGAAAAGTGATTAGATTTGTTTTAATTTGTGGAATAATTTTTCATGCCATACAGTATATATGAAAATTCTTTACTATATGAAGTGACTTATTATTTTTAATGTAATGACTATTTTTATATATATGGAAAAAAATTATATTTTGAAAAAAATAATTCATTGATATCTTGGTTTATGGATTGATTAAATGATATACGATTGACTGTATTCTCGTTTAGTTATATATTTGTCCCTTATTTGTGGATCTATACTTATTAGGATGTCTTGAAATGTACCCTGGAATGTTTTAAATGAAAAATATAACATCAATTAATAATTATAAATTTTAGATTGGTTCATTAGGTTTTCTGGATGTGGAATCTCTTATTGAAGACTCCACTATGACTCCATATCTTTTGGAGGATCTACATATATTCCATAATTTAAACCCCATCCTTGAATTATTCTATTGGAATAAACTTTATTATATTGGTGAACAAGGTTCTCTTGAGGTAGTCACACGGCTTCAAGAAGTTGGTAATATTATAGATTCATTCATGTGTCTCGATTCTATGATGATATTGTCTCTCAGGTCCTTATTTGAGGGACCTATCATTGAGTTTTGAGAAGTTGTGATCCCATCTAGTAAAATTTAAGGAATGTATTTTTGAATTCTTCATGCCATTATTTATTTGATGGTACTGTTATTATAATGTGAGGAAAGGGAATACAACTGAGTTTTTTTGTTTTTATCAATATGATATATCCATTGAAAAATATATAATGAAATTATAATTTTTGATAAGATTCATCGGTGTAAATTATGAAAATGATTTCAATAATGTTTTTATAATACTGTATTAACCAAAAGCATCTAATTTCTATTTAAATCGCATGGTTGGTCTTTTGTCAAGAGAGGCTCAATATGTATTTATTATCTAATTTAGTGATGATAAATTTCATGAATGCAAGAATTTGTCATTCCATATCACGTAAGGACAATCTTCATAGAGAATTAGGATTCCTCATGTGTGTTTTCAGTGAAGAAAACTTGTTAATTCTAAAAGGATTGATTTTTATGCTATAAATGTTTATAAATGGTGTGGTTTCTTGGATCACCTTTAGGGATTTATATGTTTGGAAACAAAAAACGGATGTTTTCATCATGTATAATGAGATATTATTTGTTAGGGAATATATGTTTTATGATGATAGAGAAATAGCCCTAGGCCTTGTAGAAAATACATTCATCAAGATTTATGAGATTTCATCCTCTAGATATTGTTGATACTATATTGTTTATGATTTCATAGTGGAAGCTTGTTGAATTTTTCATTATTTTGGATAATATATTTTGTTAAAAACATTTTTTTGGATATCATGATATCTTGTTTTTTGAATATTGTGGATGATCTCATTTTAACATGGTTCATATAATGTTAATGATTTCTTTTTATTATGACCCCTATTGACTTCCATTATGGATGTTATATCTTGAATTCATGGAATTTGTTCTGGTACTAAATTTTTTATTTCTAATTCCTTATGATTTTATTTTAATTTAATTTCTTTTTGGATATCTATATTTATATGATGAATAATCAACCTTTATATATTTTAGTTAAATTTTGTACATTAATGTCGATGACTCTAACAACCCATTAAATTTATTCAAAGATGTTACATCTAGATAGATGAATATTCATTACATAATAATAAAAATTATGGCAAAACCTTATGTGATTAATTTATTTGGAAACATGGAAACATAATCAATTGGTTCGAAAAAAGACAACATCATCTCCCCCTTAATCAATCATAAGTAAAACCGTTTTTAAAAACCATGATTTATATTTTTCATCATACCATGGGAAAGTAACATAGTAAAAAGGTGATCTAAAATTATCTATTTGGCCAAACATATGACAAATAAATCCATTATCATATAAAATAATAAGATAATAATGACCATAAATTATGAATTCATACCAAACCAATCATAGGCTCTGGATATTATTCATGTAATTATCATTACCATTTTGAAAAACATGGAATATAATTTGAAAAATTATAATAAATAAATCATGTTTCATATGAACAAGCCATTAAAATTGGAACCACCCAAAAATATATGAAATCATTTCATATATACATATTATATACCAAGACCATCATGAAAGTAGATCCATAAAAATCAATTTCCCATAGTGGATCAGGACACCCCAATTTTCTGTAGTGAATCATTCCCATAAAATTATTATCATTCAATATCTCATGAGATATAATGCATTTCCCAATACATTGGAGGATGAAATAAAACCCACACATCACATACTAAAATCCATAATTATGTATTTCAATGATTCATTAATTATTTATCAATGAAAATCCATGAAAATAATTTGGTATCACAAATAGTTCATTATTTCATAACTCATGTAAAAAAATTGGTTTTATATAAATTTCATCGTAGAATAACTCATGGAAATTAAATTTAATTAATAAAAAACATGTCATCATAAAAATTAATCATTTAACAATTGAATAAATACATTATCGTTTAATGATATACCAAATAAATCATTAATAACATCAGAAGATCTCATCTTATATGGAAAATTAATTTGAATGATCTCTTGCAAAAATTGTTAAGGGAAAAATTGCATCCATTTTGATTTATTTTAAATACAACATGATTGAAATGGAAGATATTTTATCTTAAAATAACCTTGGGTTATTTTATATTAAGAATCAATGCATTTAAGAACCTTGATTTTAGAAACACTATGAGGGGAACGACTAGGTGGCGTAGAGCCGGTTCGGACTGAAGTGCCATGAGGGGCGTGGAAGGCCGGCTCGGCCCGGGCGCTGCTAGGTGCGGGGGAGGCTAGCTCGGCTATGGCTCTACGAGGAGTGCGAGAGGCTGGCTCAACTGAGTGCCGCAAGGGGTGCAGCTTGGGTGGTTGAGGAGGTGCCGATCGGGTTGTTGAGGAGGTGCGGCCCGAGAGGCCAGTGCCGGTTTGGTTGGCGTCGCCAGGGCCGTGACTCGAGCAGCTTGTCACGGGAGCCGAGAGTTTTATGGGTGGTCGAGATGCCGGCGGGCATCCAGGAGGCCGACATGGGGTAAAAACGGTTCTGTAGGAGCACCACGAGGGGGGCGCAGGTCACAGAGGCCGCATGTAGGGCTGTTGTTTCCTCTCACCATCGTCTCCTTCAACGCTGTTGCTGAAAAACATCACAATCAAGATCGGTGTAGGGGTCGGGCCTTGTTGGTTTGTTCTGCACCCTCCAGGTTTAGGGTGGTAGCATGTGGTAAAAACCATATTTATTTTTCAATGAACTATCATGAAAGAAGAGAGATGAAAACACACCACATCTTCCCATGAATGAAGGTTCCCAACTAGCCAGGTAAACATCCAAAATAATACTTTGTTTTAGAAGGGAAGAAATATATGAATAAAATCATATTCAAATAAAACCCATACCTTGTTCGTTGTTCGTCAACGGAGTATTGGGGAAGAAGAGGAATCTTTGAAAAAAGACAGATGTCGGAATTTTCCACGATTGTCGGTTAGTATGCGGGCTCATCATTGTCGATTTTGTCTTCTGTTGAAGGAGGTTCTGAGGAAGAAAGTCGAAGACGCTACTCATCAGTGTTCTTCGTTGGAAGAATGTGTTCTTCGTTCTCCATTGGTGAGTGATTTTTTCCATAAGCACTCTCCTCTCAAAAACTCCACCATGTTTAATATACTAAGCCAAAATAATAGATTAAGTTTATCTATTATTTAATTGTTGGGACAAAATTAAAATGGGATGTAAAATTAATTGAAAGCGTTGGATCAAAATAATTAATGAAGAGGATTTGTAATAATTAAGTGTTAGAGGAGTTAAAGAGTTTCCCTACACTTAATGAAAGATTGAAGGTTTATCCCCAATAATGGAGAGTTTTAAGGGGGTTAAAAACCTGGGGCGTATCCACCATAATAAAAATGATGAGGATGTTAGGTTCGGGTGGGACCCACCACCATAACCTCTTATGGGAGGTCTAGGTGTGGTGGACCCCACCTACAACTTCCACAAGGAGGCTTTATCCAAAAAAATAGAAATAAAGCCACAAAACTTTATTTTTATTTAATTTTTTTATTAAAAACCCAAAAAACATCTTTTATTCTTGACCCACTGTTGTCAATGTGAAAGTCTTCTAAAGTGAATACATGTGGTGCGAGTTCAATGGTGCCCTCAGATTTGAATACTGAGCAGCATTTCAAATGTCATAAAAACCCGCTCATACGTTTAGTGAACATACCTAAAGAAAACATAAAAAATTGATATCGGTCACACTGGGCCTCGGAATCACGTGCCATCAAAATTTGTGGAATCACAAAATTCCCATGTATTTATTAAAAAAATATATTGATATTCCTGGTCTTTACAAAGGATGTATATTTTTACAAATTGGAATATATTATATTCTTCTGAGGATAAATTAGTTTGTGAGGAACGGTAATTATACTTTAGGTGTGGTTGTTATAATGGATTTAATAATGAATATGTTATATTTAAATCCAACCAATTTTTTTGGCATTAACTACAATTAATTATGTTGATAAATAATGATTTAAAGAATTTATAATTTCTATAAAAACATCAAAATCTATTTAATTTTATAATTTCTATGTATTTAAAGATTTTACCTTTTAACTTTAACATTTTACATTATTTAAACTATGATATAGTAAATATTTCATTTAACACTATAAAAAATTCAATCCAATAAATGAAAATGAACATATTATGTATTATTTACACAATAATTCCTAATTTTAAATCTATATTTAAAAATAATAATCATTCATGATGAAAAATTTAAATTAAAAATAATCATCCAAAATAAAATGTAAAATATTATTTTATGGGAAAATGTTTTTTGTGGCCCAAAAATGTACACGTACAAACTAAAAGTTCGAATATTTTTTTTATGTTATTAAAAAAATTATATTTTAGAATAGAGTATTGATCTTAATTTGTTTAAAATTGAAACTAAAAAAATTAGTCTTATTTATATAAAGAATTAATGTTTTCAAATAATCCAAATTTTAACTATTATGTAAAATATAAATCACTTCCAAACATTCTAAAAAAAACAATCAAAAAATAATTTTTAAATTATGAATCTAAAATTATTTTTCATTTAATGAATTTTATTCTCTAAAAGTATAAATATATAATTATACAGTTTCTTATAAAAAGTAATAAATTTTCTTTTCTCTAAAATTTATAATTTTTGAATAAAATAAATATACTAAAAAATATGTGCATATACACAGGTAATTAATTAATAAAATATAAATCGGTTTTTAAATTTAATATTTTATATTGTGATTAATAAAATTAATTTCCTCTAATTTTACAGCTATGTTATAATGGTTGGGTAAAAATATAATATGTTGGTTTTTGTATAAGCAAGATGGCCAGGGAAACAAAACCTATCAAAGAGACTATTTTTCATAAAAAATAATATTACCATTAAATATTGGGTAGTAACATTCTATACCTTATAAAATTATATTTTCCTCAAAATTCATCATGATATCATCAATGGTTTAACATTTACTAATTCATTCGTTTAATCTAAAATTTTACAAATGATTAATAATACATACCTTAAAAAGGAATGTTGGAAAGATAATGTACACATAATGTAATGTATAACATGGTTTCCACATAGGGAAACATTGTTGTATAATAAAATGAATTTATTTCATGGAAAAAATAATACCCACAAACTACTAAAGGGTGCTATAAAACATGGTCTTTAAAAGGATAATGACAACAAAACCATTTACAAAATAGACTTGAAAATGGAAATTAATATCACTATAAATGAAGAAAATATAGTAAAAGAATATTTTAAAATAGATTATGTAGATTGACTTGAATTTTTTCATCTTCTATATAAAATATCACTCTTTGGTTGTTCTTCAACCAATTTTTTCATCATTTATTATTCCTTGAAATGGATTTTAAATTTTAATGCATGAATAAATAGTGGATCAAATAAACCAAAATGGGATGAAAATTCATTACTTATATATCAAGTGATCATCATAAAAAATTATTATGTACAAGTTATCCAATTCATATAAATATTCATATTGATACGTGATTCTTTATTCTCTAAAAAATATCAAAATCACAAAACAAACAATTTCAAAAAATATCTTCTAAAAGATTGAAATCGAAAACATTTGACTGAATGTCACTCAATATTCAACATAAGCCTAACCTTAATCACCCAAAACAACCTGATGTACATATTTACTGTCACACACTGATAATGTTAATATCACTATAATGTATTCTCTTGAAATATTTTAAAAGCATGAATTACTATAAATCCTTAGTGAACACATGAATGCCTTAAAAAAAGTAACTATTTTTATCATACCTTAAATACATAAAAATCAAAAAAATCAATCCATGAAATGCATTTTCATTATATTACTAATGTATTAAGTGATTTTAAATAATATAAACTTTATTTTATCACATTCAAATAGTCCATTATCACATTTTTATTGAAAAATCAAGTACATATTATGGGTCATCATTCTATTAATCACATTTTTTACAAAAAAATCACCTTACCACATCGATCACATTTTATGGTTACCAATAACTTTTAACAAATAATAACATATATTTAATGAAAAACTAATGTGGAAAAATTCATATGTGATTTATTATTCCATAATAACGATAAAGTACTTCTACAACATTATTATTGAATTATAATACATAAACACGTAATCATTCAACTTTCTTCATAAACCATTTATCAAGATTCTTCATTTTGATTCGTAGATCATATTTAATATCATATGCTATTTATATAATATTTATTACCAGAAGTATATCCATTACTCATAAACCATTATTGATTCTCATTATGAGATTTCTGACCAGGGAATCTCTATGGATAATTTCCATACATTCCCCAATTAAAAAATCAAACTATAAATGATTCCGTAGTAATACAATTAGTAACATAAATTACATTAAATAAACCAATTAATTTTAATATTAAATTTCTTTTTTTTCACATTTCTTTTACATACCCAATGCAATTTTCACTTATATTTAATAATTCAACATGACACACCTTCCCAAATGATATGAATGAGGAATGTTAAACATTCATTCCTTAGTGGTATCCATGAAACTCTATTTTTCTCTTATTATATTGGACAGGAAACTCACTAATGTTGAGTTATATGTGACATTATGATTTTTATAATTATACATATTAATTTTTTTTCACCTTATCCATCCCATTTAATTTGGTTTCTCATTAGTCATATAATTCCATTATCCTCCACATTAACCAGTAAAATCAATCCTCACTGTTCAAGCCATTATCTGAAACCCCAAATTATTGCGTGAGAATAAATAATTTTTTTGGGAAGCCAAATAATAAATAGAATGTTTTTTAAGAAATAAACATATCAATACTTAGGTTTATTAATTTTTTAGGAACATTATAAAAATTCAAGTATTATATAGTATAACTGGACTTATCCTTATTGATATTACATAATTTTTAATAAATTTAGATTAAAAGGTAGAACAAAACATTTATATGATTTCTACTATAACAACACATTATTTTCATGGATATATATTACAAATAGGTATATTTATATTAATTACACAACATATAAATACCACTATAGATTTATATGGGATTACTATCTTTTGAATCATGGTGACATAAAAATTGGACATAAACCATCTATAAAATCACTTATATATTATATCACAACTAGAAAAAATATTTAAATATCACATTTTATTCCGTTATTAATATCATGGGTAACAAAACACAAGAAAAGGGTGATCTCATATTCACGTTAAGGATAAACATAGGATATATCCAAACATGATCGTATGAAAGAATAAGAAATTAATGATAATAACTTATAATGTTTATAGATAATATTTCATAGATCTTAAATAGTATTCATTGTATAAACATTATCATTTTATATAAAATGATACATAAGAGTGTGAAATCATCCCACTAAACTCTGATCCATAAGTTTATTTTATAAAAGTTTGAAGAAATCATAAATATCGAGTGGAATTTATAAGTCCAATTTTAATACCAAAGCCATCAATATAGTGGATCTAGAATCTACTATTTTCCATAGTAGATCTGGGTGATCCTTTTTACTATAGAGGATCAATCCCATAAACTTGTTTTTCACTGTTATCTTTTGAGATACGATGCATTAAAAATATTTATGAGAGTTATTGGTCTGAATTTTCACATAATAATATCTAACAAATGTCTTACAAATGCTCATAAAGCATTAATCTTCTCAAAACCTATCATAAATAAATTTGTTTCATAAACATTTAATCAATTTATAACCAATGGAAAATAAAAGGGTTTCAATATAATTTGGTCATAGTGTAACTCATGGAATTATAAATGGCTTAATAAGAAACCCATGCTCATAATTATAAACCAATAAGATAAATAATAAGGATGTTATCCTTGAATAACTACCCTAAAAGTATATGTAACATCAAAATACGCCATCATATTTGAATATCCTTCTCAATTATCTTGTTGAATTTTTTTTGGTGGAAACAACATTTCAGTTTTGAATTTTTTTTGAAAAGGTGTGAGATTTAAAAGTATAAAATATTCATAAACAGAACAATGAAATATTGTATTTTAATCTTATAATAATTAAAATATATTGACTGAACAAAAATCCATTCATTCATTATATATTTTTAAATAATAACATTCCATTTACATTTTTGTGAGAATAGTAAGAAAAAATGTTTTTTTAGAAAATGAATAGAGAAAACATCTAAAAACATTTTTTATTACAAAATAAAAATGATAAAAAATGAATCTCAAAAATTAAAAACATAAAATTTAATACATATATAGAAAAAATAGTTAAAATTAATTATATGAAAAAAATTTCTCATTAATGGTAAATTTTAAAAAGATTTTTTAAAAAATGAATGTCCCTTATAAATAACATATCATTTAAGTGTTCATTAATAAAATGAATTGAATATGATTTTCACATGAAAATATAAATAAAAAATTTGGACTATGACCTACTATAATAAAAAGTTATGTAACTCAAAATCAGAACATTGAACAATAAATGATGTAAATGTTTAAATCAATGAATGGAAATTTAGTTAATAAATTTCATAAAACATTGTAATCATTTCAATCATATGGATGATAAAATTAATACAAAATAAATTAAATATAAAATAATATTATGTTATTAATATTCATGATATAATAAATTTAATGGTGTTATATAAACCACAGAAAAGAAATAAGTGGTGAATATGTTAAATATATCAAAAAATGTAAAATTGATATTAGAATCCATTACCTGAAGTTTCTCTGTTGTTGATAATTCATTAACCACACATATAAAGGTCTAAATATTATTATTAATTTAGTATATAAATATAATAATATATAGAATATTTTATATAATAATTTAACAAAACCGAACCAGTTAATTAGTAGTAATATTTACATAGTTTCAATGTATCAGGTGCGTTCATTTCATTGTTTCATGGTCAAATCATTTGTGTGTAATTACATTTTAACATTTCAAATTTAATTAAAACACTCAATGTAAAATGGAATAGAATTAATGAACATCAATAATTTTTAATAGTCAATATATAAATTTTTTCTAACATGATGAATATTCATTTGATAAGATGTTAATGAAATTTTTTTTCAAAAAATGTGGTATTTTTCCAACCATTAAGAAATACATTCATTTTATTTAATAATATGCCTATATTTTTGTTCAAAAACATTAAAGACACTATTTTATTAAAAATGAAAATTTTAGTTATAATAATTTAACAACCAATCTATAATGTAGTAATGGAATATCATTAATCATTATCCATGATGACGGTGGACAGTCATTATTGAAAAATTGTTTTGTTTCATTTAATTAGAGGAGATAAGAAAATGTTTTGAAAGAATATATTCCATTATAAATAAACCATTATAGTATATATGTTATACTAGTGTTAATTTGAATTTATAAATGATGTAAGTGATTTGAAGCTATAAAAATAAAAGAAATAATGAGATTTATTTTGAGAAAATTACCTCTTGAATAGCATATCCTCGAATAACACCTTAAAGAACAAAACATTATTCATTACATGAGACTAAGATCACATAGACATGGTATGTGTCAGGAGGATAGGATTTGTCGATATCTTAATATCTTCATGTGTTGTCATGAGAATTTATTTCATGAGGAGTGATGCTTGTACATGAGGTAGAGTGGTTTTAAGTTATAACATAAGGATTATTTTCTATTTAAATCCAATAATATTTTTGTTTCATTAATTTCAATTAATTTAGTTGATAATTAAACATGTACATGATGGACCTGCGGGTTGTGGATCCATCTTCAGAGACTATCTTGGTCAGTTCCATGGCTGCTTCTTTGGTGGCTGTGGTTCTGCCTCCACCCTGGAGGCAGAGATATTGGAAGTGATACATGCAGTCAACTTTGTCAAGTTAAAAGGTTAGGACAATATCTGGATGGAATGTCACTCCACCAACATCATCCAGGCTATTTAGAATGGTGTTGTTCACCGTGCTTGGCCTCTCACAGTGATTTGGAAAATTTTCCTTAGCTCACTCCAGGAAATCAGATACATTTCCACCCATACGTATAGGGAAGCAGAAAAAGTGGCAAATAGGATTTCTAATAAAAGGATCAACCATGCCATTATGTGGAGTGATACTTTACTGGTTGATCTCCTTCCATTCCATGAAAAGGATTTTAATAAAATTTCTTCCTTCAGACTCTGGTAAATTTCCTTCCCCTTTTTTAATAATAATTTTGTGTCTTGGCCTTTGACCAAGACATTTCCTTTTAAAAAAATGTAAATGATTATTATGGTTGATAAACACATTAACCACCATTTTAATGTTGTATTTTTAAGTATTTTATGTTCTACCTTTTAACTATAACCTCCTAATTTTTTCATATATATTAAGGTAAATAATTTTTTGTACCATGATATATATTTTAGATAAAAATTTAAAACGACCTTATAACATAATTTTTACCTACTTACTCCAAATTTAGGAACCTAGTTATTCATATTCAAGACACAAATTATGAAAAAATATATTTTATTTTAAACCATAAATACAAAACATAGAAAACATTTTTCTTCTGTAAAATTTGTTTTTAATCCAAAAAATTAACATTTAAATTATGTAATTATAATTTTTTTTCTAAATTAAGTTATATCTATTGAAAAATTACATAATTTAATTTTATAGGATACCAATAACGGAGTTTCATATGGGCAAAGGGACCATTTGTACTTTGTGTACTATGCTGGAGAGCTGGTTGAAGCACAACCTGATGGACATACAGAGAAGGTGATGAGGCAGGTTAAGATTGATATTATGCTGGGACTTACATGTGGATTGAAGAAAATGTCGGCGCATCTAAACCCATCAGTTCTGTAAGAGTTTGACAGACTAAAAGCTGATCTTGGAATTGAGTCAAGGTCTGTGGCTGGGACTAGTGCATGAAATCTGGTCCTCTCCAGGGAGAATTTGGCATCATTGGAGGGTGATCAGGAGAATATGAGCAGTGGTCCTAATAATGAAGGCCGATCAAGGGAGGGTGCTGTCATGAAGGATGTTGTCATCAGTAGTGCCTGTGCTGCGGAAGAGAGGTTTGTAAAAGAATCATCTTTCGATCATGGGTCAGCAAAGCAGGTTGGTGATGGGAGTGGTGTGCAGGTGTAGTATCCAACTAAGTTGCAGCCCCAATCATGGAAGTAGGGGACCAATATTGAGCTTATCAATCGTTTTTTTTGGTTCGTCTATGGATGATATTGGGTTGGACCGAGATGGGGTTGTGTCTGTGGGTGGAAAAGCCTCGGAGGGGCAATGTTCTGTGGATTCAGATGGTTCTGTTATACCAGTTCTAGGGTAGGAGGATGGTGTTGATGTTCCTACACATGAATCCAATGGAATTTGTTTTCAAGAGTTGTGTAATTGGAAATTCTCTATCACGGAGGGAGTTTTTTCAATCAATGCAGATGGAAGCACTTCACAAGTGGCTGTTGCTGGTGATATCTTCATGAAGCAGGGGAGAAATTTTGGATGCGTGCTTACTGGTAACTCACAATGTCTTGATAAGCTTGATTCTAACATTCAATCTCAGCAAGAACGGTGTGTGGAGAAGCGTTACCATGTAGTACAAATTTCTAGAAAATGGGGAGATTGTCTAGATAGTGACAAAGAAAATTAAGGTGTCATGGTCTGAACCTCTTACAATGATGTTGTTTAGGGTGGGAAAAGAAAGGTGTATGGGAATGCAGAAGTGACGACTGCCCCACCCCGAAGATGACTGAAGAGAGACTATTCTTATTTTCTAAAGCCAATGTCTACCAGGTCCTCCATTGGGGGGGACGGTTCAGCTGAGTGGTCTGCTAAGAAATTTCTACCTTTGGAGAAGTTGAATCTCAGATGGAAGTACGCCAAGATTTTTCTAAATTACGACAACTCAGAGTGGGAATCATCAACTGCAAATGATGCAATATATCATGGATATCATGATAGATCGGACTAATATGAGGTGTACTTTTCATTTCACTTTGGTGTACTTGTATGTTAGATTTTCTTTTATTTAATAAATGGTCAGAGGCATTCCTCTGACTGAGTTTACCTGTAATTTAATTTTAAATCAATTTTTAATTGTAATGGAGAATACTATTTTAAATATAATTCTCCTTGCACTTTAATTAAATGACTTATGATTTACAATGGATATAGAAAATATAATAAAATATTTGGTTTTGTTATATTAAATTATATTTAAAATAATGTTTGGTATATTAACAATTGATTATATAACAATTTAATAGTTATCAAATGATTAGAATAAATACTTTGTTTTAACATATCAAATTGACACAATCAGTGGAAGTGATTGCATCAACCGGTATGATCACACCCTATGAAGCCGATTTATTGGATATTATGAGGGAGATAGAATCTCTATTATTATACCTTGAAATATTCATAGATCTACATCCATAAACTTATGATTTGGTGAAACCATTTATTGGAGAAGTTCAATCACATCGAGATCACAGCCCAAACCATGTACATTGAACCACTCCATAAATGCCTCAATGTCCCACTCCATACTCATTGGTTGTTTATAGGTGTATTAAAGAGATATGAATCATGACACTATAAATTATAATAGTTACAGTATATTATATATATTAATTAATATATATTTTTACTATTATTGTTACATTATAATCAATTATTAGTTTGATAAAATAAAACATATATTTTATTTTTGGCTAATGTTTAAATTAAATTAATGATAATAATTTTGTGAATTAATATATTTTTTAAATATATAAAATTTTAATGAAATATTTTTGTCAATATTTTTTTTAATAAATACAGTATAAATATAATTTTTTTTAATTTCAAATTTAGTTAACAATAGGAATTGAAAACAATTATCTTCAAAAAATCCATAATTTCTTAATAAATTTTTATTTTATTTTAGTAGTGGAAATTAACATATTTTTAATGTAATTTACATAATATGAATATTATTTTACTAATCCAAACATTTAAATTAACCAATGGTTAATTTTCCATAATTTTATTAGTTACATTATATTTGGGGAAAAAATTAAATTTTGTATCAATATAATTTGTGTATTATGCCCTAATAATGACCAAACCATGATATAATAAAAACAATAAATTTTATCCAAGACCAAATATATTATATCTATTTAAAATAATTATATTTTATGGTTTTTTATTTAATTTTATAAATCCATTATTAATTCTTCCAAAAAAATTAATATATTTTATGGTTTTAAAATTATTTCATTAAAATTAGGACTCACTACCACCTAATTATTGTAATTATTTTTAATGTTGATGACCTTGATCATGTAATACAATAGAATAATATCCCATTTTTCAAAAATAATGTAAAAGCAATGTGATGGTTTTTGGTTTGGGTGATTTTATTTTGTAGAATCGAAATCTTAAATAATAAGTAAATCTGTTTCATTTACTATATAAATCCCCCTCCAAATATAGAATATACCTTTTAAATTATTCATTGGATCGCTTCTACAAATTTACCCCAACACTCTACAGTTCATAAAAGGGGACACGATGATCCCATGAATCCCCTCACAAGCATTTGGAATCATACCCTCAATTAAGGGATCCTTACCTTCTCTTCTTTATTCAAGTATTATTAATATATTTGGTCATTTATTTCCTATTCATTTTGTCAGAATATTTCATTCCATGAAACACATACTTCACATTTTAAAGAAAAATTATGATGTAATACTTTCTCTCTTGTCAACCCATTTAAACAATTTTTATATGATAAAGTTATACAACAGAAAACTCACCATGATTATCCATGATAAAATAATTATCAAGTAGGATACCCATTTATTATAATTTATATTCAAAATTATAAACTTATAAATATTTTAAATGGGACTTATATTTATTTTTTAAACTCATTGATCATGGAATATGATATTATCATCAATGAATCCATGATATAGGATCTGAGTGTAATACATAAGCATTATAATGGAATGAAAGGTACAGGTGCTCCCAAGTTTATATAGATCTCTAACAAAATGAGGTTTTTTGTCTTATGAGACTTTATGTCAGTAAAATGAGTGAACATGGTTCATTTAGGGACCTTTTATATTTTTTTGTATTTGATGGTAGTCTGGACCTATTTTAATGATGCATTTTTTATGTTTTTTTCCACATTTTTGATGTTATAATTATCATGATATATCATGTTTTAATGATCAAGTTCCTTTTATTACCCATATACATGCCTACTGGATAATATATATAATCTTATTCATGTTATTCCAAGTTTACTCCCTCGATATTATTTATAGATATCCCCTCTATTATACATGTTTCTAGTTTACCCCATGCATTTTAAAAGATGAGCATGTCACAACCCACCTTCACCAAAAGGAGGAAAGGTTCTGCACGATGCCATGCCCTTCCATATTTATGTTGAAGGAGAGATAATGACCCACGAAACCCACCTTTTATAGGTCCCAGAGTGGTGACTAGCACCAAGGGTATGGGAATTTCACACAAATGGAATGCATTGCCATTTTTTATAGGATCTGGAGATAAGATGATGAAACCCAACAACACCAAGGTAAAAGAAAAGTAAAGCCAAAAGTAAACCATTCCCACATGCATGTCCCAAAAGTAAAAGCCACAAAGTACACAAGTGACTACAAGGGTAAGTACCAATGAATGAAAACTGCAACTACGACTTCCCCAAAGGTCCAAGCTAGTATAGTCCCGCACGATACCCGGAGTCATCCTGGAAACTTGAAAGAAGTTCTATATACGTAGGTTGAGCATAAAAGTACACTAAGAAGTTAAAACCAAAGACTCTCGTGCACAAGTGGGGGAACATACTAAAGTCCCGTGAGAAAAGGAGTAAACCAAACACCTATCAAGTTAAACTATCCACCCAAACCTCCCCAAGGCACACTCCACAAATAACACAAGTCAAGTCAAATATATAATAAGACCACATCGATGTTTGGGTACCCCAAGCCACATTCCGACTAGTTATTGATACATCCTACGCATCGAACCAATCCGGCCATTCTCACTACAGTCCCACTGCCTCACCCGCCTGCACACATCTGGGCCACAACCCCACACAGTCCAACTACTGAATCCTGCTCGAAACACCTGGGCCACAACTGTCACACGTAACAATGCCTATAAACACCTAGGCCAGAACAACCACCACCTCTCCCGAAGACACGTGGGCTAGAAGATTCACTGACACGCCCGAAGACATCTCGGCCTCATCCCGAAGATACTTGGGAAACCACCTACCCGCACACACCTTGGCCATAACCACCAAACTACCCCGCCTGAAGGTTCTTGGTCTAATAATGGACCTCAGGCCATCATAGCCTGCCCGAAGACACTTGGGCTATCTGGTAAAGGGGAAATAAAAGGATCTAATAACCAACTGCGAATAATAGTGTTAGGAAAAACACCCTCCCCCATGAAATGGGGGTGTTCAGCACTATGTGCTCAACTTGGGTGGGGTGCGAATAAGATACACAAAACTAAAAATATAAGTATAGGTAACAAGCAGTCACCCAAGTTGAGGTTTTTCTTCATCTAGCCTAAAGGACACAAACAACACACAAGTCCGAGTCACGACTCTCACCAAAAAAACCCATTTTCCCATTCTTGTTTCATGTTGAGTAATAATGTTTAAATAAGTTTAAGCAATACCGGGAAACTAACACCATATGCATAACCAAGGAAAAGAAACTAGCCAAACGTCAATTTAAGTATCCACACCTGGTTCTCTTGTAAGGTCACAACAACAACAGAAAAGTAAGATCCCTCGAAGTACTGCAACCAAAGACAACCCCGAGACACTACCCCGTGTCCCCCAAAACAGTTTCTCATCAACAGAGGATCCAACACCAATTCGTGATATAAATAAGGTAACCACCCATTCTTAAAACTCACAACCACTGAATCAATAACAACAGGGGATCCCATCCCCAATTCCACAACCACCGAGAGTATAAAAACAGGGGATCACATCCCATCCCACATCTCTAGTAATGGGCCCGTAAAATAAAAACAACCAAACCATTACCACCAACACCATGAAAGGCAATAATGGTATTTTCAGATTTAAACAATTTAACACACTCCATGATTTCAATTTCCGTGTGCTTTAATCGGGGGTTATCTCAGAAGGATTGATCCTGGTGCTTTCAATTTATTTAGCCAGGTGTACGCGATTAATTTATTTTTACAGCAGGAGCTCACAACTACAAACAAACCACTTAAAAACATCATGGGGGGTTCATTAGTGCACATAGAAAGACCACCAATGGCCATGATTTTCTGTAGCTGTAAGCCCAAACAGTTCAGAAAAATAATCATAAGATAAAACTACCTCAACGATCACAGCCCCCCCTATTTCTGTATAGAATCCATTCATTATCTTTATTTTGGTCTGGTTTATCCAATTCAACAGAATCAAAAGCACACCCACCCCGCATGATACACAAAAGGGAGAGACAAAGGAGAAAATTCCCTAAATGTTGGTCAACGAACGACACTGAGGCCTGGCGTGGAACTTCAAAAATAGCGATGCGGCTCGCCTGAATGAAAATCGCCTCGCCTATCAACGCTTAGTTCGGGCACGGTACATCACGCATAGCAATGTGGATCGCCTATAGGAAGGGTAATCTAGCATAGGGTGAATGACAAAATAAGAAACCCACGGAGAACCCTTTAGTTTATAAGGGTTGGGGGCAGTTGAGATAAGAATGTGAAACCGTGTAAGGAGTGGGGGTCATGGGTTTACCACGCGACCCCACACGTTATTAAAGGGGTTGGGTGGTTTAAACCGACGCACAAACTATGTTAAGTCATTAAATACTTAATTAAAAAATTTATGGGTGTTACCGGGCTTTAAAACACGCTTAAAGAAGTAAAAATAGGGTTTAAAACCCTAATTGCGCAAGAAAGAGCGCCACTAGAAATAACTCGCGGGGGTATACCAGAGCCACCAGTTGCTGAGAGCTACCTGTGGGTGACAGATACCGGTAGCCAAGTAACCGGTAGGAAGCAGCTACAGGTAGGCCGAGCTACTGGTAGGCTACAGCTACCACTATTCCGAGCTACTGGTAGGCTCCAACTACCGGTAGACCGAGTTACCGGTAGATAGAGCTATCAGTAGCTGCAACTACCGGTAGAATGAGATATTGGTAGATATATCTATCGGTAGGCTGTATCTACCAGTAGACCGAGCTATCTGTAGGATTGCTACCAGTAGGCTAAGGCTACCGGTAGGCCTACCATTGGACAAACTTCACCAAGATTCCCCGACCAGAAAACCAAACATGAGATTTTCAAAATGTAATGGACCCCAAAAACCCAGGCCATTACATCAGATACCTCTTAAACGATTGTCTTCCTCGAGAATCAAAACAAACCAGAATGAAAGAGAGGGTCCAGAAAACCAACTCGAAAGATACCTCTTAGGAGTGAACCCATGCTAACTAAAAACAATTTTCTGTCATGAACCAATCAACACACCATGTAAAACTGGCCAGGCATGTGGGTTGGGGAGTCTCCTCCACCATGTCAAGATATTATCAGCTTTGGGCAGTACTGGCTCGCCCGCACGGGTTTAGTTACATCCAACTTAATGCGTCATGATTAGGGGTCGAGATCTCTCCTCCCCCATAGCCAGGGCTTTTCAGACACATTCAGAGGAATGAAAACTAGTACATTTCATAGCCAAAAAGACAAAACGTTCTACCATAATAGGTGCAACAAGGAAAAAAACTCAAAACAACTCGTGTTACTGGGAACACAATTGTGATTCCCTCTCCCATGTACTATCCTAAATCCCACCATGTCTGCACAACACTTGAACCAAGGGAATGGTTCGCCCATGAAGCACCTTATCCTTACGATTCTCGATCATCTCTGGTCTCTCCTCAAAAGTCACGTCGTCCTTGATGTCCATCTCACCCCAATCAAGGACCTGTGAATCATTGTGCAGATACTGACAGAGCTGGGACACATGGAATACATCATGTATCCTCAGTAGCGGTGGTAGTAATGCTAGATGATAAGCCACTTCGTCGACCCGCCATAACACTTCAAAGGATCCGATGAACCTAGGAGAAAGCTTTCTCCCCTTGTCGAACCTCTATTGCCGACGCCAAGGGGAGACCTTCAAGAACACATGGTCTCAAACCTCAAACTCCAAGGGCCTCCTCCTGGTATCCGCATTCGGCTTTTGTCGGTCCTGGGCCACCTCCATCCTTTCCTGTATGAGCTAATCCTTTTCGGTCGTGTTCTGCACCACCTCTGGGCCAAGGATGCATGCCTCTCCTACTTCGGTCCGACACACATGTTAATGACATGACCTCTCATAAAAGTATTAAAATGGGGCCATACCCATGGTATATTGGTAGTTATTATTATAGGAAAACTCTACCAGTGGAAAGTATCGCACCCATAATCCCCGTGAGTCCTGAACACATGCCCGCAGCATATCCTCTAACGTCTTGATGTTGCACTCTGTCTGCCTATCTATCAGGGGGTGGAAAGCAGTGCTAAGGTGAATCTAGGTTCAAAAAGCATGATTCAAACCCCTACAAAATTGTGAGGTAAAACTCGCATATCTATCTGAGACTATAGACCTTGTAACTCTATGAAACCGCACCACCTCATCCACGTACCTTCGCGCCAAAGCATCCACTGCACTCGACTCCCTGATCGCCAGAAAGTGAGCCAGTTTTGTCAACCGGTCCACTACCACTCAGATGGAATCGTATCCCCCTTGGACCTTGGGTGATACCGTGATGAAATCCATCGAGATGTAATCGAACTTCCACTCGGGGAAATCTAGAGACTGTAGTAGGCCGCTTGGAACTCGGTGTTCCACCTTCACTTGCTGAAACACTAAGAACATATCCACAAACTCTGCCACCGCTCACATAACTCCGGGCCACCAAAACTGTCTCTTCAGTACTTGGTACATCTTGGAACTCTAGGGTGTATTGCTAGGGGTGAGATGTGGAACTCACTGAGAACCTTGTCATGCATCACTTCTGTAACAACCAAACTTACCTGAAAAAGTATCCGGTTCTGACCATCCTCCGTCCATTATTCCGGAGCATTTCCCTGGTCAACTCGGTCACATATCACTTTGCACTCTAGGTCTCCCCACTGAGACTCCTCCACTTGCGTAAACAGAGATGACTACACTGTCATCTGATATAGGCAACCTCTACCGCTATCCATCTTTGCATCTAGGCATAAGGCAACCAACTCCTCCACGACCTTCCAGGCATCCACCGAATCCCAGACCGCATCCTTCTGAGTCCTCCTAATCAATGCATTGGCCACTACATTGCCCATTCCCTCAGTATAAGAGATCATGAAGTCGAAATCCTAGAGGAACTCCACCCACCTCCGCTATCGCAAGTTTAGGTCCCACTATGAGAAGATATACCTCAAGCTTTTGTGATCTGTGAAAACCACAAAGCGTTCTCCGATGAGGTAGTGTCACCATAACTTCAACACAAAAATGACTGCTGCAAGCTCCAGGTCGTGAGTGGCATAATTACGCTCATGAGGGCGTATCTTCCAAGACCCATAAGAGATCACCCCTTGTCACTACATCAACAAACATCCCAGGCCCTATCCTGAAGCATCACATAACACCTCATAGGCCGCCCCTTCTTCTGGTAATCTTAGCACTAGGGAACTAACCAACTTCTCCTTCATATAGGTGAAGGCTAACTCGCACTGCTCACTCGACATGAAAACCTGATATTTCATGGTCAGGGCTGACAAAGGGGATGCTACTCGAGAGAAGTTGGGTATGAAACTCTGATAGTAACCTAGAAGCCCGTGGAAACTACAGACCTCTGCCACATTCCTGGGTGCTGCCCAAGAAAAAACTGCCTCAACCTTTGACAGGTCCACTGCTACCCCCTACTCAGACAACACGTGCCCGAGGAAGTGCACTTCTTCGGTACATAACTTTCATTTTGACAACTTCCCATAGAGATGATGCTGTCAGAGGATCTTAAAAACCATCCTCAAGTTCTTTACATGGTCCTCCTATGATCTTGAATAGATCAGGATATCATAGATTAACACAACCACGAACCGATCCAAATACTCCCGAAAGAAGGTGTTCATAAGCCCCATGAACACAGCTGGGGTGTTCGTAACGCTGAAGGGCATAACTAAAAACTAGAAGTGTCCATATATGCACCTGAACGCCATCTTCAGGATTTCACTTTCCTTCACTCTCTACTGGTGATACCCAAACTGTAGGTCAATCTTCGAGAACCATCCTTCCCCTATCAGCTGGTCGAAAAGATCATCTATCCTCAAAAGAGGGTAGCGATTCTTTTTCATCACCTAATTCAGCCTCCTATAGTCTATGCACAACCTGAGACCACCATCATCCTTCATTGCGAACAAGACTGGAGCACCCCATGGTGACACACTTGACCGAGCATAACCCATCTTCATCAGATCGTCAATTGGGATCCAAAACTCCTATAGCTCTGAAGGTGCCATCCGGTAAGGAGCCGTCGAGATTGGACGAGCGCCGGGCTACAGGTCTATCCCGAACTCGATATTACGTCGAGGGGTTAGAGTCGTCACATCCTCAGGGAAGATGCCCAAAAACCCACAGAAGATCTCTGGCACTTCCACAATTCCAGAATCTACTGACCCTAATGAAAGCTCAGCTAACAAGGAGAGGAGGGGTTACTCTCTCCTGTTGCCCTTCTGACTGCTCCGTTCGCTGGTGAAAACAACATGCCGGCTGCCCATTTCTGAGAACATGACCCTTCTTCGAAAGCAGTCGATGATGGAACACACAAAGAATAGCCAGTTGATGCCTAAGATGACATCGTATGGATGTATCTATAGCAGATGAAGATCCCTAACTGACTAATGTGGCCCTATCATCAGTCTGCATCCCCGACAAACAAACAACAATTCATTATGACCCCCGACTAGTGTGCTCAACACCAGAGGCACTGGGAGTCTCTCGGCATCTAGACCCAAGTCACGAGATAGACTGGGTGCAAAAAAGGAGTGCGAAGATCCGGTATCGAACAAGGCATAAGAAAGGGTACTAAACAAACTGAATGTACCTGAAACTTTCTCCGGCCCTACTGGAACTGCTGCCTCTGCAGCGTGTAACTTTCCACGCCCAGATCTTATGCCCCTCGGCTATTGGACACCTCCCTAACCATGCCCTGGTCGATGTCCCTGAAGAGCACCCTGAGGTCGCCCTCCTCCTCCAACTTCTTCCCTCGGAGGAGCAGGAGCTCGTTGTCCCTACTGCTGCTACTGGAAAGGCATGGATGGAAGCTGCTATTGGGGCGGGTGGTGGGGCTATCTGCCACCGCCATACTGTACTCGGTCCAGGCACTAACTCTGGAGATGTCCAGGGCTCCCATAGATGAAGCACCGCAGTCCCAGGCTCAAAGGAAAAGGGCGAGGACCAGGGGATCGAAACTGAAACTGCTGCATCCTGCTCCCTGCTGGTTGTAACCTGGAGGGTCCTGACGCTGGAGGCCTGGTGCTGACGGCCTTCCCCTTCGATGGTCCCAGCTGGATCCCCTCTCATGGAACTCCTCCTAGGGCATGCATCCTATCCACCACATAGGCCTTCTTCTGGACCTCCAAGTATGTCGGAAGGGTAAAGGGAGTAACTGCATACTGGTGGGAGGGTCAGAGCACTTCCTCCAAACATCTTTCCCAAGAATCCTCGTCGGTAAAGAGGTCCAGAGAAAAACATAGGAGGTTCTTGAACTTGATCCCTAGCTCCCTCACTAACATACTCCCCTGTTGGAGGGAGAGTAGCTCTGTTATTTTTTCTGCCTTCATCATCTAGGAGAGGAATTCCATCCGGAACTCCCTCTCTAAATCAGCCCATGCCACCTCAGCCTCTCTCTTCTCCCCCATGTAATGCATCCACCACTGACACGCCGCTCCCCACATCTGGCTGACGGCCAGAGGAACCCAGTACTCGGTCGGGGCCCGAATTAGGGCGAAGTTTATCACCAGCTCCTCTAGCCAGCTCTCTGTCTTCATGTGAGAGGTGCTTCCGTCATACTTCTTGAGGGTCTATCGCTGGAAGGCCCGAAGAGTCCTCTGCCACTGGTCATCCTCCTCTTCCCTGTCAGCTCTCTACCGATCGGCCAAGGTAGTCTATGGGGCCTCGATCGCCTGTACCACATGCAGTGGCCTGCCAGGTGCCATAGCTACAAGGTAAACAAGGAATGCCTAAGCCCAAATAGTGCAGGATATTGTCTTTAAAACTTCTTAAACTTTTGGATTATTCTTAATTCCTAGAACACCCTATAAACATGAGAACACACGTCATTATGATGCATGTACCTTTACTAGGGTCTTTACCCTGCAATCAGTGTGGCATCACATAGTCGTTCAGTAGGTCCAGTGTCCTTGGGTCGGATCACTGGGGGCCCTAAAATCCCGTGACCTAGCAGGTCTTCCCTGGACTAATTCACGCACCGAGGTCACCCAACACTATTTCCCTACCATCCCATGAAATCCACACTGTACCTAACTCCAGAATCCATCCTATCTCTCAACCCCCACCTCTGATACCATTCTATCATGACCCGCCTTCACCAAAAGGAGGGAAGTGTCAGTAGGTTGCCAATCCCTTCTTTATTTATGTTGAAGGAGAGATAATGACCCCCAAAACCCGCCTTCTATAGGTCCCGGAGTGGAGACTAGCACCAAGGGTATGTGAATTTCACACAAATGGAAGCCATTACCCTTTTTGTTTTATAGGATCGGGAGATAAGCTGGTGAAACCCAACACCACCAAGGTAAAAGAAAATTAAAGCCAAAAGTAATTCATTCCCACATGCATGTTCCAAAAGTAAAAGCCATAAAGTACAAAAGTGACTACAAGGGTAATTACCCATGAATGAAAATAGCAACTACGACTACCCCAAAGGTCCGAGCTAGTATGGTCCCATGCGATCACCAAAGTTCTCCTGGAAACTTGAATGTAGTTTTATATACATAGGGTGAGCATACAAGTACACTCATAAGGGAAAACCAAAGACTCTCGTGCACAAGTGGGGGAACATACTAAAGTCCCATGAGAAAAGAAGTAAACCAAATACCTATCAAGGTAAACTATCCACCCAAGCCTCACCAAGGAACACTCCCCAAATAATGAAAGTCAAGTGAAATATATAATAAGAGAACATCGATGTTTGGGTACCTCGCATCACTTTCACACTAGTTATTGAGACATCCTATGAATCAAACCAATCTCTCCATTCTCACTGATGTCCCACGGCCACACCCGCCCGCACACACCTGGGCCACAACTATACGCAGTCCCACTACCGAATACCACTCGCAAACACCAGGGCCACAACTGTCACACGTAACCACACCTGCAAACACCTAGGCCATAAAAACCACAACCTCTCCCGAAGACACCTGGGCTAGAAGATTCACTGCCACGCCCAAAGACACTTGGGCCTCATCCTGAAGATACTTGGGAAACCACATGTCTGCACACACCTGGGCCATAACCACCACACTACCCCGCCCGAAGGTTCATGGGATAATAATGGACCTCAGGTCATCACAGCCTGCCCGAAGACACTTGGTCTATCCGTGAAAGGCAATAGAAAAGGAGCTGATAACCAGCCACTAATAATAGTGTTGGGAAAAACACCATCCCCCATGTAATGGGGGTGTTCGACACTAAGTGCTCAACTTGGGTTTAGCACGAATAAGAAACACAGAACTACAATTATATGTATAGGTAACAAGCACTCACCCAAGATTAGGGTTTTCTTCAGCCAGCCTAAAGGAAACAAACAACTCTCATGTCCGAGTCATGACTCTCGCCAACAAAACCCATTTGTCCCATTCTTTTTTCATGTTCAATAACAATGTTTAAATAAGTGTAAGTACTAATGGGAAACTAACACCATAAGCATAACCAATGAAAAGAAACCAGCCAAACGTCAATTTAAATATCCACACCTGGTTATCTTGTAAGGTCGCAACAACAAAGGAAAATTAAGATCCCTCAAAGTACTAGAACCAAAGACAACCTGAGAAACTACCCCATGTCCCCCAAAATGGTTTCTCATCAACAGAGAATCCCACCCCAATTCGTGATATAAACAAGGTAACCACCCGGTCTTAAAAATCACAACCACTGAATCCATAACAACAGTGTATCCCATCCCCAATTCCACAACCACCGTGAGTATAAAAACAGGGGATCCCATCCCCAACCACATCTCCAGTAATGGGCCCGTAAAAGAAGAACATCCAAACCATTACCACAAACACCATGAAAGGCCATACTGGTATTTTCAGATTTAAATAATTTAACACACTCCATGATTTCAATTTTCGTGTGCTTTAACGGGGGGTTATCACAGAATGATTGATTCTGGTGCTTTCAATTTATTTAGTTGGGTGTATGTGATTAATTTTTTTTATATCAGGAGCTCACAACCACAAACAAACCACTTAAAAAATCACGAGGGTTCATTAGTGCACAGAGAAAGACCACCAACGGCCATGATTTCTAGTAGGCGTAAGCCCACACAATTCAAGAAAAAAATCATTCTATAAAACAGCATCAACGATTATAGCCCCTCCTTATTTCTTTATAGAATCCGTTAATTATCTTTATTTAGGTCTGGTTTATCCAATTATATAGAATCAAAAGCACACCCACCCCGCAGGATACACAAAAGGGAGATAATAAAAAGAAAATTTCCTACTTGTTGGTTAACGATAGTCACTGAGGTATGGCGTGGAACTTCACGGATAGCGATGCGGCTCACCCCAATGAAAATCACATCGTCTATCAATGCTTAGTCCAGGCGCAGAACTCCACGCATAGCGATGCAGCTTGCATGATGGAAAGGTAATCTAGTTTAGGGTGACCGAGAAAAGAAAAAACCCACAGCGAACCCTTTAGTTTATAAGGGTCGGGGCGGTTGAGATAAGAACGTGAAACTGCATAAGGAGCGGGGGTCGTGAGTTGACCACACGACCCCACATGTTATTAAACGGGTTAGGTGGTCTAAACTGATGCATAAACCGGGTTAATTCATTAAATACTTAATTAAAATATTTATGGGAATTACAGTGCTTTAAAACACGCTTAAAGGATTCAAAATATGGTTTAAAACCCAAATTGTTCAAGAAGGAGCACCACTGGAAAGAACCCGCAGGGGTAGGCCAAAGCCACCGATAACTGAGAGCTACCGGCGGGTGACAGCTACCAGTAGCTGAGATACAAGTAGGGTACAACTACCAGTAGACCAAACTACAAGTAGGCTACAGCTACCAGTAGGCCGAGCTACCGGTAGGCTATAACTACAGGTAGACCAAGCTACCGGTAGGCTGCACCTACCTGTAGGCCGAGCTACCAGTAGGCTGCAGCTATTGGTAGACTGAGCTATCGGTAGACATAGCTACTGGTAGGCTGCGGCTACAGGTAGACCAAGCTACCGGTAGGCCTACTACCGGTAGTCTAAGGCTATTAGTAGGCCTACCATTGGCCAATCTTCACCAATATTCCTAGACCAAAAAACCCAACATGAGATTTTTACAAAGTAATAAACCCCACAAACCCGGGCCATTATAGAGCATGTTAAGTATGTTTTCAATTAAGAGGATTTATTTCAGGTTTTAAAAGATATGTAATAAATGTAATTCCCAAGGAAACTATACTTTTATGTATTATTGGTTGTATTATCTCAAAAATTATGTATCAAATAACGTATTATGGTGTATTAGGTTTTTTACATTGTGTATCAAATGACATGTTTATATATTTTTGCAATTAGGATTGAAAATGTATATAAAATGACTTAGGGATAATTATTAGCCTAAGAAATCATCCATTAATTTTGATATTTATTTAGTATGTTGATTATTAATAAAATTCATCCATTTTTGTATACAAAATGTAGATATGGTTCTAACAAAAATGCCTCTATATGTAAAAACACTAAAAAGGTGTGTCAGTCGTAACGCTGTGTAACCTAATACTTGACAACGTGAATTACTACCCACCTTGTGGGAGACTAAAAGGGGATTGACATTAGGAAATTCAAAATCGCAATATTTACCATTATTATGTGAAAAATACAATAATAGTATATGGTTGTGAATAGATCATAGGTAACACAGATCGAAGCCAATAAATTCATAAGTTAAGGAAATAAATTTAATTTAAATGCAATCTAAATAATTACTTTGAATTGAAAATTTATTTTTCATTATATTAAACAAAATTATCATTTCGAATTTTTATTAAATTATATCCAATGGAGAAAAATAGTTGGAATTTGGCAAATAATCAATGTTAAGGGAAATACGATGACTTTCCCATTGAGATATCCAACATGAAGGGAGTGGGAATCATAAAAAACAAAATGACACTCTATCATAGAAATTAGGTTTAGAAAAGAGTCCAAAATTTTCAGGGGCATCAAATTCCCCTCTAATATAGAACTTGGTGGGATTGATTCTATTATTAATCAAATACCTATGGAATTCACTATTTCATTGTTTACCTTGGTTGTGCAACAATTGATCAAATCCATTGAGAGTATCTTCTCCATCCTTCAATGATATGAATAAGAGAAGGCTCTACTAGTTGTTTATCATATGGAGGGATATTCTGATCAATAATGGTCATTGATCAAGATAATGAATCCTGAGGAAGTGATCAATGTGATGGGGTGTAAGGAATTGTAGAAATTATTTTTCTATAAATATTTTCCTTGCACTCTAGGATATAGTATTTTAATATTATTTCCACTTCCCCAAGACAATAGATGATGAATATATCTTGTTGTATGAGTAAAAAGGTCGAATTAATTGCATTATATTCCTCTAGCTTTGGTATTAACCATATATTAATAGTTCAATTCTATTTTTTTGGATAAAGCATTGTCTATTAAAATATATGGATATTTGTCACATTGATACTTGTGATGAAATTTTTCGATGATCCCTTGAAGTTGATGTGGAGATCAAAGAATATTATGCACATCAGATGGATAGAATGCATAATGTTGAGATCAATTCTATAAGTTTTATGGAGAAATATATCGGTGCTAATAAAATTAAATATCCATCATGTCAAAGGACCAAAACAAAGATACCTAGGAACTGCCTAAATGGGGTGAGGAAATTATTTAGGTGTGGTATGGAAGGGGGCAAAGATAATATTTTTTTAAAGAAAATACTAACTAATGTGATGGTGGAATGGAATTATATTTCTAAACCTGAGTGCATCGTACATTAATTAACATGCAATGAAACTAAAATATTTTGTTAATAAATTCTGCAAGACATATATTTTAGAAGAAAACCAACAAACTCCATGGAAGATATGTAAAAATTTCTCCTTCATTTCCGTTGAAGTAGATCCTGATAATGAATTCATGAATGGTATGCTAGTAAATAATTCATTAATATTGAAAATACAGTTTTATTATTATTCTATGCATTCATTTATATTAGGATCATTTATTTGAACTAGTCAAATCACCAACAATAATCTTTGATGTAGTTATGTAAGTAAAAATAGAAAATAGGGAACATCTTTAGTATAATACTCCTACAATTTCACAATTTGTATGCTGAAGGGCCCAGAAAACCTTATTATACAACTTTAAGTAGAATATGAATTAATATTGGTTATGTATTTGTTTGACCAATTTATAACCAACATAAATTTTTGTGAAAATGAAATAACTCTCATATTGTGAATCAAGCACCTATTTTTAACAAATTCATATATGATGATAAATCCTCTTCAGAACCAACATCTCAACAATGGATAAAATTACCCTATGAGAATACATATCAATGTAAAATCATTAATTCTTAAAAATCATCCATTATATAATATATTTATATTTTAAGGGAATATAGTAATGTTTTTCTGAGTAGTTTCTCGGTTTTCATCTAAGTTGATTGGTTAAATTTTTAACAAATAATATACTTGGGGATTAAAAGTATCCAAGAATCCATATAGAATGGATATTATGGAAGAAGATGAGAATAAAAAACAACTTATATAGAATTTGGATAAATTTTTCATACTTCCATGTTCATTATCATATAGTGAAGAAGTCATCTTCTCCAAAAATAAGGATGGGTCAATGTGGAATTTCATGGACTATGATGAGCTCAATAAGATCATGATAAAGAACAAGTATGCTATATAAAAAAGTGATGACTAACTATATCTAGTATATAGAGAACCAAAAATATACATGGTCAATCTATGGTTTGGATATTAAAATATTAGGGTGATGAATGTGGGTATCCACATGAATTAATTTTTTACAATGTATGAGAACTATTTGTTCATAATAATGCATTTCATTCAGATGAATGCTCTAGAAATATTCAAAGTCATGATGAATAGATTATTTAAATATTACGTCATCAAATTTTTTGTTTTCATTATAGATGATATTATTATATTATCTAAAACATTGTATGAGAACAGAGGGTATCTCAGAACAATGCTAAAGACCTTACATGTGGATAATCATTATTCCATTTATAGAAAATACCAGTTCTGGTAGATGGAAGTCTCACTCTTGATGTATATCATCACAAAAAATAGGATATCTATGGACCCTTCATATATAAATGAAATTAATGGATGGATGCGGCCAAAATCGATAAGCAATATAGGTAGTTTACTTGGATTATCTTGGTATTATAGTATATTTTTGACAAATTTTCCATGATTGTTGAACCCTTTAACCAAGACATAATAGATGTGAGTCAATTAATCATGAAATGTTGAACAATAAGGGAGAATAAATGAGTTTAAAATAAGACTTGTCACTTACCTGGTGCTCAAAAAACACACATGTGGAGAAAATATCACAATATTCCATGATTATTTGAAGAAATGGTTAGTCATTATGTTTACAGATAATGAGAAAGTCATAGATTATGCTTAAATGAATTTAAATGGAAAGAAATATCAAACACAAGATCTAAATATGGCTTCAATGAACATTTCATTGAAAGTACGGTGTCATTATCTGTTTGGGAAGAAGTCTAAAATAGGTACAGATCACAACAACATCAAGAATATATTAACATTGAAGTATATAACTAAGTGCTATCAAACATGGTTAGATCTGACTATGGACTATGACTTCTCTACCCACTACTATAATGGTTAAACAAATAATTTTTTTATTCTATTAGTATAAAGGATACATCAATTATATTATTGATTATAATTTAGAAGGGTATGATAATAATTGATTTTGAGAGGATAGATATTGGTAACATAAGGTAAAGAACATCAACAATCTGTTCACAAATGATTGTTCAACCATCTCATCTGTAGAGGTTTAAGGATGATTAAGGTTATGATGTGTTAATTCAAAATAATGTGGCAACTAAAATGAATGGAAAATACTTAATGATCAATGTTAATTAAGGTTATTTGAGATTTGGATCATGACTATGTTTACCAATAAATCATGATTTGAAGAAGGAAGTCTAGGATGAGGCACATAATGTTAATTTTTCCATTAATAGATAATGTATAGATAAGTATGAAGATCCCCAAGAGCACTATTGGTGGGAAAACAAGAATACAGATATCGTATAATATACATCACTGCGCATATAATGTAAAAAATTTATGGATTAAAGGTAGATATCTATTTGGATGATTAAACCACTACACTACCAACATGGAAGCAGGAAAAAATTTCCATTCACTTTGTCATTAGACTTATGATAATATTATAAGGGAACATATCTATCCCATTTGTTTGGGGTATTCTTACAAAGTCTGTATAACTCATTGTGGTTTGGTAGTTTTTCTCACATGATAAACATTAATGGATATATATCTGATATGTTGTGATATTTTATGGAGTATAATAATCAATTGTATGGGATTGAGATCCAAGATTCTTTCCCATGTTATAGAAATGTCTCAAACATGATCTAAAACACATAGATGTACATCAGTACAATATATAATATGATAAATGATTACCAATATAAGAAGAATATTTAGATAATAAAATAAATGTTTCATGAATATCTTATGATCATAAAAGGAGTATTAGACCAACATCTACCTCTAGTTGAGTTCTCTTACAACAATAGTTTTCACTCATTCATCAAAATGGCATCTTATGTAGCCCTTTTCAGAAGAGGTAAAAAACTATTTCATTCTTGGATGGAGTTTGGGATGAAAAATGTCAATGTATGGGAATGGTCTAAGAGATGGTTGAATGGGATAAGACCATTGAGTAACATGTTAGGGATTATCAAAGTCGAAAGAATTGGTATGCTAGAAAACATCAACAAGACTTAGAGTTTGATAATTGAGACATGATATTCCACCACATATCACCATGTATGAAAGTCATGAGATTTGTGAATAAATGAATGCTTAGACCATGATTCATCAACCCTTATAGATCCTTGATCACATCAGAGTGGTGGTCTACATACTTAAAATCCAACCTAAGCTATTCATGTAGATATTTAATTGCATTTAAACCTCTTGAAAACGATCATACTAGCCCTATTAATATAAAAACTACTTAGGTGGTACCATTTGAGAATGATATTGCCTCTAAAAAGCAGTTTCTAAAGATATTACTTTTTAGTGACCATGTTCTATGTAATAATACTATGAACCTTTTAAATGTTTAGTAGATAAATAACATGTTTGAAGAAGAGATGTGGGACCTAGAGAAACTGATCATTAAGCGATACCCAACACTATTTTAGTGTGGGAAATGAAAATTTGATGGAATATACTATGAAGGGGGGAAATTGTAAGGATATGATGTTTTATAAATAAAATCCACCCTTGAATTTAATTAATGGTCATATTATAAATTATTGATATAGAAAACACATGAAATTATTCGGTTTTATTATATCATATTAGATTTAATATACCGTTAAATTTCATTAACGTTGATAATATATTCGTTAAATTGTGGTCTCTTTGTTAATATAAATATAGTTACACTAACAAATCAAATTATAATAGAAAATGAATGTTATGGACTCAATGTGTAGGATCAAACATCATTCCACCCATTTTTTGAAGATTTTAATATAGATATCATCACTTGTTATTTTCCGTTAAGAGCCTAATCTGAGACCAAAAATCATAATCCTGATAAAAATATTTATAGGATATCTAAAAACATACTAATGTCAGGACCAAAACCATGTACGCCAAACCAACCCTTTAAAGCATCATCGTCGCACATCAAAATCATAGTTAATTTGAAACTGTGTTAATGAAATATGTATCAGAACCAATGAAATATTACTATATACATTATTTTGATATAAAAAATTTAATATATTTATATACTATTAATTTTAATTCAAAATTATTCTAATTTTACTAAAACAAAATAAAAAATGTTCTTTAGGTTATTGAATAAAATCAATTATGAGATTTATTTTCATTAATTAAATTTTTTATCACTAAATATTATTTTAATAAAATATTATAATTAAATTATTTATAATATAAAAACCATAATATACTCATGATGTTAAATGTAATATTTATAACGGATTAAAAATTATAATTATTGAAAAACCCATCATTTTGTAATAAATATTAAGATTATTTTAAAAATGGTTAAACACATGTTTATAAAATTATTTAGATAAAATTAATATTATTTGGTGTCATAAGATAAATATTATATAATAGTAAATTTTTAATAATTTTTTGAGGCTGTTTAATTTTTGGGTAATAATTAAATATCGTATAACCTAGTTTATTATAACATCATAATACCCAAAATGTAATGTAATAAATATAATAAATTGAATAAAAAGAAAAATATATTCTTCCTACTTTAAATAATGATATTTTAAGTTTATTTCATAAATTTTATAAATCCATTATGAATACACTAAATCCATTACTATATATTTTGGTTCTGCAATCATTTTATTAAGAATTTGACTCGCCTATATATAAGAAATGGAATTATTTTAATATATTTCCCATTAAATATAAAAATAATATACTAAAAATGAATTCTAATGAATACTTTGGAAAATACATGATATGGATTGTGTTTTTGGTTAATTTTTAGGGTCTCCAACCTAAATAATAATTATATTCCCCCCATTTATTATTTAAACCCAAAGGATCCCATTTTTATTCACTAAAAATCCATTTAAAATGACCATACCTTACAATACTATGATTAGAGTCCACTCAATCACCACTATGCTCTCAACAATCCCCTCCCGATAATATATTCACTAACCCTACTATGAGGTCCTAACATTATTTTCATTATTCCTGTTTCCTTATTATCATATGATTTATTTTTCATATATCTTATGCCAAGATATATATTCCCCTGTATAATATACCTCACCTATTATGTTTACATTTTGTAATACCCATTTATCTATAATTGACCATTTTTATGATTTTTTATGTGACATCCTTATTATGATGAAATTTGATGATTATTTTCCCAGGAAAAATAATTATGTAGTGAATATCATATCCATTTAATACTAATGGTATTCATCATTATACACATATAGCTATGTTAGATGGTAAATAAATGTATGAATTTATTACTTCATTATCTTTTAATAAAATACAATGATTGATGAATCTATGTTTTATGATCTATTATGTACACTTAATAATTATAATTAAATGAAATTTATGGTTACACCTAGAAATATATATCACTCTAATGAATTGGATTATGTTTAGTCTCCTGATTTTTCTTATTAGGATAGGGAATAAAACTTATATTATAGTTATTTTTTCATTATAATTTATTTGATTTAATTTACTCCATATGTCAATGATTGAGTGTTTTTAGTTGATTCCACATTCCCATGAATTGATTATCATTCTAAATCATGCCTTATTATTTATGTTCCTTTTATTCTCCATTGAAAATATTATTGAATAAAATATATTATATAATTAATGTGATTCTATGTTTACACCATTTTGATGTTTTATAGATCATATAATTATTATATATGTCCCCAGGTTATTCCATGAAATTTTAAATCTGATAATGTTAAGAATGTTTTAAATAATGAATATTTTTTCCAGTTTTAAAATGTTATGTAATGTTCCTAATTCCAAATGATAGTACAACTATAAATCATCAAGGTTTCATTATGTGTAATATTATTTAATTAATCCTCTAGGAATGTGTAATATAGAATAGGTTCCATTAAGTGTAATATTATTTTATAACTTTATTTCTCCCATCCTAAATCAATTTTATTCAATATATAGTCATTAAAAAGAATAACATATGAAGATATAAATATATTCCTTAATATAGATAATACATTGAATTCGATAATAATTAAAAGGTACAAAATAGTTTCTAAGAGACATGTACAAATATAAAAATGAAAAAATCTAAAAAATCTAATCAAATTGATTTTTATAGAATTTTAACACTCCAACCATATGACCACAAGCATCCAAATAATTTTTTGATGTAAAATCTCACCACCTCACTATGTATCCATGTCTTTCCTAACACCAATAGGTGAAACCATGTCTATGCTTCATCATAGGGATACAAAGGCTACGAGCTAATAGGCTTAATAATGTCTCATCCATGCGTTCAATATCGTATCTATAAAAAATAATCCATGAAATATCAACTATAATGAAAACAATCCTTGGTATAAGATTTACAACTTTTATAAAAAATGTATGGAAAATTTTATTAATGACAATATTTACAATTTTTGAAATATATCATGTATATTTGATTTAGTGAATTTTATATCCATATATAGATTATGATATATCAAATTAGACTAAAAAAATTATCACATATCATATCAAATACATTGATGTACAAACAAAACAACAAAAGAAATATTATTCAAAATCATCTGAAAGAATATATAACATCACTCTAGTGATCATTGTTTTCCAGTATATCTAGGTTAATCCAAAAATAAATCAAAATAATATAACATACACATCAGGACACAACATATATTCATCATGTATAAAGATAATAGGAACATTTAAGACATGAGTTCCCTATACAAGACTATCAAGTGCCCAGAACAACATCCCTATTGAGTAGAGGAAAACCCCTTAAAAAAATTCCCATTAACTTGACATAATCTTTTAGAATTACTTGCCCCTAAGTCCCCATGGTTTCCCAGTTGTGATAATTTTTATTCCACTTCATCAATCCATTTCCTAATAATCTTCTTTGAAAATAGTTCCATAATAACTTTTCGCAATAATTTTAATGCCCATTTATTTTACCAAAACAATGGGAAAAATACTTCCTATAAATACATTTCCACAAAAAACATATCCAGTCATATCATTTCCTTCAATTATTAATAAAATAAATATAGCTAGGGGAAATTAATTTCACCAACACATGATATATCTTGAACTACCAACAAAAAATAATAGGTCTCACATTAAGGAAATAGAATCCAACAAATGAAAGGATCCAATGATGAAATTAGAGTCCCTATACCTAATCCACACATCACATAATTGATTAAATTAAATAATATATTCTTCATAGAAGTGGGAATAAATAATAAATAATGAATGAAAACTTTGAAAAGTCCAATCATCATAAAAATTCCGCAATGAAATGATCTCTTTCAAAATCTATAAATAAAATAATAGAAACATCACCACGGTTCAACGAATCGAATAGAAAAAAACAACATCATTGATGATCCATTAATGAATGAATAAATGTAAAACAAGTAAAGGGTCAAACAAATGTTGGCTAATGTATCTAAATAGAGAGAAAATATAGTTACGGGAAAATGAAATAATAATGAACTAACACAAAACCCTTAAATTCATGTCTATAATAGTTGAAAGGTCTTTAATGAATTTACATATTATTTAATTTGAAGGAAATTTTTATTCCAAATAACATAATAAAATTTTATTTATGAAATTATTTTTATCATTACACATCTATTAAAAGTTACACGAAATGTATGACCTTCACAATGTGTAACAAGTTCATATATTTTTCCTTATTGATGTTACATGTCATTTATTCCCATTACATGTAGTTTATATCTCCTAATGTCATCAAAAATACCCTTTTTCATCATAAAACACAATATACATTAGGAAATCATAAATCTCTTAGAGAAAACCACTAATCCATTATCGTTTTTATACATAAAAATCATTAATTTGAAAAAATATAATCAAAATATTAGTGATTTTTTTAAAATATTATTTTCTACTCCCTGAGTCCTAAGATGTACCCAAGTCAAGAGAAAAAATTAAATGTAAGATTGATTAAATAATGTAACGGTTTTTTTAAAACTCACCACTATAAGACCTTTCGTCAATGTGAAGTCATGGGAATGAATTTTGTCCAGTAATGAGGTAAGGCCACTAGTCCCTCATTATAAAATCATACCACAGTGTTTTATGAAAATATTATCAATGAAAAGATAAAAATCTAACCAAAAGAATTAAATACCCAGAATTGATGTCCACTTTAGAGATAATTAACACTAGTGGATTCATAACAACAAAAAAATCTAGATCTAACTCAATCTAATTTCGACAGAAAAGGTGGGAGGGATAGAGTGGGTAATTTTTGAGATGTGATATAGTGAATACATTAGGAATTAACTTCAACTGAATCAAAAATAAAAATTAATAAGAATACTTACTAAGTCTCCTAGTGTTCTCAATTGTCCCAATATGTCATGGAGATGAATTTCTTGTATTTTAATATTGATCATTACCAAAACATGGATAAACATACAAGAAAAATCGGTCACCTATAAAAAACCGCAAAGGATAGAACCATTGATCCGTATAATATTTCTATCGATTCTATGAATTAACGAGATAATATTTTAAATTATGAATCCTTTTAAATGTATCATTAAAACCACAATTTCTCTAAAATATCTTCTACCTCCACTTCCAAACAAAGGTGTTTCTTTACTGGTGACCATAAAAACTGTAATGGGACCCATACTGATAGAAAACTAAAAACTATTCTTATAGGAAAACTAAAAAATACCAAGATCTATATAACAATTTCTACTAATATCCAAAACATAGGATCTGATCATATTGTCGAGGATATGAATAACACTCTCTATCTGACTGTCTATATACGGTTGTAATGTTTACGCATCCTTAAATATGTCCCCATTACCACTAGGATACAACATTAGAATCTAAATTTATTCCTACTATCCAAATATGAAACCATGGAATAAGGAACTCCATGTGATCTATTAATATCTTACACACACAGAACAACCCATATAATCAACATCTACTATCATTTTTTGTAATGAAATGAGATTTATTTGTCAACTGGTCAATCAACATATATATATAACTCCTCCCAATGGAAATATATTTCAATTCAATAACAATAACAATGTATTCATCATCAAATGTAAAAATATGAATCATAAGAGGCTAGAGAGAATTATATGGTTTCAATTGATCTATGTTATTCTTTAAGAAGGTTTAATATTGGGAACCAAAATATGTATGGTTGAACATCATATATGACCATCAAAGGTGACACATCATGTCATAATACATCATCATAGTTCACGAATAACTTTCTGATGAAAAAAATTATTATAAAATATAACAAATCTCCTCAATGATTCTATGATGAAAACCCAATCCAAAAAACTAATAACTCCATATTAATATCGAAACTAGTTAGGAATGGTCTCCCCACTATATTTCACTTCTTGAATTCATTTGAACTCATCATATAGCTATTGAATCATCCAAATAGACTAAAGGACAGATGATTATAATTGAACACTTTTATGAATAATAACTAAAAAATCGATTTGAGAATTCATATTCCACTAAGAAAAAATACACATATGTTTCTTGTATTACTTATATTCAAAAAATACTTGTGATGGAACTATCCAGTTAATAAAATCCTAAAAAAATTTAGATTTCCATGGTATGTGATGTTGAAGTCATATGTTTGAAGATATTATAACCACCATCTCTTTATTAGAATCATTTGTTTATATGGAAATATATTTCACAGTAATATATGGTGATAAATGACTGTGAAACACTCCCTAAAAAGATAACTCCACCAACACTGAAGAACAAGCATAAATATGATAAGCTATAAAAAATTTGTGGCATAATTCTTCTCATACGGTCTATGTGGATGTGATCCTTAATCTACCACTTAATATTCCTTCATGAGCGGACATCCCAACCAGCCCCATAATATTAATTGAATATTACATACCGATTACTAGGATCATGTAATGCTAGAATAGGAGTATATGTAAGATTTTTCTTTAGTTCATCGAAGGAAGACCAAGACATTAATTTAATTATGAATTTAATACATTTCTTAGTAAGTGTAGTAAAATTTTATTCCATAATTGAGAAATCCATCACTACTCATCGATAGAATCATTCAATACCATGGATGCTCCAATTCTAAACGAAATTTTGTGGCACTTCCAATTAAAAGAAAACATTTTCCTTCTCTTTATCATCTCATAAGCCGTGATCAAAAATCAACACCACTAAGAATCTTTCGTCTGGATCCAGAACATTCATTTTAAAAACCTTCAATTCAAAAAGTGACTCAACATAATTTCAATGAAGAAAATCATATTGTGATCCTTCTCATTCTCAAATCCTGAATAATCTAATACATCATCCATGGAGACCACAAAAAATTATTGAAGACACTGGTGAAATAACTTATTAATCAAATCCATAAATATTTCAACATAGTTATTTTCGAAAAAATTTCAACATGTAGTATTCGTAATGGACATGTGAGCTACAAAAATATATCTTCAGATAATCATACTCTCAAAATATATGATTATAATTATTCAAATAATGATAAACCATTGAAAACCATAGTGTCCCCATTAACTAATAATTAAATCATCCACATATGGCAACGGGTAAATGTAATTCATTATTAAAATTTTCGACATGAAATAGTCTATAATGAATTATAGTGAGTCATATAACTTCATTGAAAATAAAATTTGGGATTCCAAAGGATAAAGAATATAGAGAAAAAATAGTTATTTATCAAGTAATACAATTTTATCTTTACCACTTTTAGCTAAAAGGGTTACAAATTCTATGATGTTATAATAATAGGACTCCTACATAGAACAAGGTCATCTAAAAACACAATTTTTATCTCCAAATTTATCTCCAAAAAAACATATGAGAAAACATCAGGAGAATACTGAATATAAACTAAATGATCTATATTTAAGGATATTCACTTGGGGAAAACTAATAAAATATAAATAAATGATATGAGACATAGGAGGAAAGGCCCTATACAACCAGACCTCCGATGGCCCTATGCACGAAATATTAGTGATCTAAAATATACCAAAATATTTTATACACATTGATGGTAACCATCATCCTTTATATGATGAGTAATAAGAAAATATATACTAATTTTGATGTCTAACAGATGTAGAACAAGAAAAAAAAATAATTATACTAAATCAGCATCACATGTTGAAGGAGAATAAGAAGGACACCAGAACCCCTACACATTAATCATTCCATGATTTATTTCTAAATCCATTATAAATCAATTGAGATACATTGGATTTTTATGTATATAAAAAAATCAAGATATTAATGAAAGAGATACAAAAGTTTAATATAATTAAATGGATAAAAAATATAAAATAAATAAGGAACCTCTAATTATCATCATAAAAATATATTACTCCGTCGTAATATCATCTAATAGATAAAGGTTCTTCCCTATTATTTCTGGAATCTAAATCCATGTATTCTATGAATCATATGATTTCCCCATTGACTCTTATGAAGAAGATGATCCATGAACAAATCAAGGTGTAGACATATCCTAAAAAATATTTTAAAGGTGACCATAACATCAAAATATATTACACATCATTGACAGTGATGAGAATTTTATCAGATGTGACTAACATTCCATCATAGATAAGACTATATCAGAACACTTCTACGAATTACTAGTGGATCTGAAGAGGACACCTACTAAGATTAACCACCACCAATCCTATGATAATGTTTCTCCTTACTATTATCCAATAGAATACACTAAAGCTTCATGTAGGTGGAATATATAGGGAATCATATAATTCCATTCCTTCTATATTAATCTCTTCAATCATTTCCCTTTCCACATCATCCTCATAGGTAAAGATAATCTGCATAAATACTTGTGATGTGATATTTAGTTGCAAACCCTAATGGTAAATTTGATCCTTCAAATAGTCACTCATTTCCTCCTAAGGGAGGGAAATGAACCATCAATGAAAATTTATTAGTTTACTAAAACACAAAAAATATCCCTTATATAAATAAAAAAACATCATATACTTCTCCATTATTAAAGACTTTGAAGAAACCATTAAGAAGAAGGGATTCTGGAAACACATCATGTCCAATCCCGTTTTAATATCTTCATATACTATATAATCACACTATCACTTTCTTAGATCCTCACGTCTAATTTATGTTAACTTCCCCATGATATTGTCTGTTCTGTATAGTACGGTCAAGATATGATCTATCATTTCTGGAATTCCTTGACCCCTTGATGTTCACATGTATCCCCAACAGATAGTGTCTTCTCACACAATTACTACCATGATAATCCTTTTTCTAGCACAGATCTTTGTTGAACATACACCCCTAGTAAATGAACATATGGAATATTGTTGGTCATAAGATTCACTAATCACATGAATACCTCGAAAAATTATGATTGAAGGTAAGAGATTATTAATGATCACGAGTTTCACCCCCTTATGGTACAATTGGAACACTTTTAGAAGGCGTACTGATGCACACTACAAATAAGAAATGATGAAATACAATATATTCTCACATAGAAAAATAATTCTAATCAGAATAAATGATATTATGACCAGAACTCAAATCATGAGACACATATCCCAATATCCAATTTTTAACTTGAGTCCCATCATGGAATGAGATTGGTAGGTACTAACCAAAATATACATCTCATGTCCGGAAATACCAATTGGTAGTCTAAAAAGTATCCTAGGACAAAGACTCTTGAGAAGATACTTTATATGATATCTAATATTATAAAACTGACCATGATACCCTCTTAATAAAATAACATTTCCTGATCTAAAAAATACCCAAATGGATCTTTTGATCCCCGAGGGAAATAAAATAGAACATTAGAAAGAAAAAACAACCAGAGGTAATGACTTCACCCAACTAGATGTAATGAAATTATATATATACATAATATAGATAAAAATGGAAGATATAAATATGTCAACTTAGATATGTAATATAATATAAGGGAATGAATTGAATATGTAGCTAAAAATCTCTAAGAGACAAGTATATATACAATGTACTACATAATTACAATGGATACTCCAAAAACACAATTTCACATCTTGGAAAAACTCCCACCATATAAAAACCCTACAATGAAAATCCCTAATAACAGAAAAACTAATCACCAAAACATGGTACCATTAATTTATCATAATAGAAAGACTTAACTAGGTCTACACACCACTATAGTTTTTCACATGGTTTGATCTAACAAGATCAGTATGGTCCCACCCCGGTTTTCAATATGATATCTCTAAATAAAAATCTAGGAATCCAAAACATTATATATAACAACTCATTAAAACATTTTAATAGTTTTTATATTGAAAATAGGGAAATAATTTTAATTTCTCTATTTCGCACATCTTAAAATAAACCAAGCAAAACAAATTCTAGGAATTTCATATCCACATATAAAATGAGTAACATATATACAAACTAAACCATGTATAAAATATCATATGTAATCCATAACCATAAAATATATCGAAAAGAAACAAAAAATATTCCAAATTAGCAGAATCCGTAGGTTACATAATTCCCTAAGTCACAATATTCTGAGATAGGTAGGACAATTACACATAACATAGAAAATCAGGTACTTATCAAGCCAGAAGACATATGCATTGAGTATAGTGAGAAGATGAACATATCATAATATGAACCTCCCAACAAGTCTACTATTACATTTGAAAAATAATTTAAGGGATTATATGAAATAAACATGATACGACCCTTCAATAGTTGGTGAGGGAATTTTATGATTATATCGACCTAAGTACCCAGGTATTCTGATTTGATTTATCTTCCAAAGAAATTCAGCATTTAATTTTCATCAAATGATAATATGAAAACATTTTCACAAAAACAATTAATGATTATTTGAAAACAATTATAATTTAAATAATTGTTGTCAATCCCATATTTCATTATAACACATTTCCATAACCAAAATTTAAAACAATCATGTCTTATCATTTATTTTATAAAATTATTTATAAATATATGAGAATGTTTTTTCACAATGATAGTATAAAAAAACCACCAAACATATAACTCATGATATAAAAATAAAAAATGGAATTAACCACATTGAAGTATAAAAAAATGGATGCCCCTTAAAAACCAAAATACCTGAAAATTTATTCAATTTATCAAAGTGGTCATTGGGTATATAAAAACAACACATACAACAAGAACATACAACCTATACATATCAACCGACATGTAAATAGAAATATCAAAACCTCTCAAATTGGACCAATAAAAGAATCAATATAACGATAACCCTGGGTATATAGATCTGTTAAAAACACACAATTTTATTCCACAATAAAATATAAAAGGTGAAAATGATTTATTACTCATAGAGATTAAGTGTATCAACTTGGATGATCTTTCACTAGGTGACTCAATATAGTCTAATTTGAGGAACCAAAAATCATCAGATAAGTGTTATATGTTGTGAGCAAAGAGGGATGCCAAGGTATAATTTTATAATCTACATATCAATTAAAATAATATCCATCACCATGATATTTTTAGATCATTTCATAAATTTACACATTATGTGATTATTAGGACACAAAAACGCTAAAAAATTATATATATTTTTTACTAAAAAACATGATTGTCAACATTTTATGACATATATACTTTATACACCTTGTACTATATTCACATTATTTATCAGGTTCATGGTGTATTCCCTTATAAGATAACACATTTCCTACTACCAATACATGTTTTTTATTTCTCATACAGACTACAAGGGACATGTTTTTTGTATAAAACATAAACCTCCTTAGTTATTCATTGAAGTTGGGGAGAACCCTACTAATACATTAATATATTTATACACGGAATAAATTTAATGAAAAATCAACATCCTAAAATAGTAGATCATTTTTCTGAGAAAATATTGTCTTTCCTTAGGATTCCCTTAACTCTCCCAATTCACGATCAATGAAAATAAATAAATGTATGAAAACATAGTGTGGGTAATAGTATATTCCAATAAAATTATACTTTCCACATGTCAATTTTAATATTCAATTATCATCAAAATTTCTTTCTTATGATACCAAAATATCTATCTACTGTTATCTTTCTTATATAATTTCAAATAAATTCCTTTTGATTTTGTCACAAATGAATGATGTAGTCTTCAGACACATATATTGATGTGGTGGGTAATTAATTAGCCACTATTTGAAAAATAAATCTTTAATTCTGAAATTTTGGTATAGTATAATCATGTTTTAAAATATCTCAAACATAATTATCACATTATGTTTCTTATCGCACATAATATATACACTAATGGTTGATAAAATATACAATGAATATTATTATTCATTAGTCCATAATAAAAACAAAATATAATAAAACACATTACTAAAATAATTTTCGTCTTATATTTTATTATCAATTGTACCATTATTATCTCTATAATATAAATATATATAAATTCAACTAACATATAAAATTACAAATTAATAATTTTCAAGCTATGATTTTATAATATTTAGGACATATTAGATTAAATTATATGTTTGAATCTCTATTATATGAAAATGAATCATTCAAAAGGGATATAATATATGCAATTCATTAGAAATTTACAATAATTTCAAATATATTTATGATGAAAAGTTTTCAAAAATATTTCAATAGTGTGATTTATCTAATTCAATGTACAAAAAAATTATAACCATTTTGTTATGATGAAAACCATAAAAATATTTATAATTTTCATAAATATGATTAACTATTCCTAAAAAGCAATAATAATATTATTTGTATATTTATTTCAATTGATATATTATTCAATTGGATATATATCACTTCTATAAAAATTTAAATTATTAAAAAATATTTATTTAAGGACGAAATATTAATATAAACTACCTTCTATATGTAGATATTTTTATCATAACTATAAGAAATATATTATATCATTTGTATATATTAGTTTATTATTTATTTATTTCATGTAATATTTGATTTGATTCCAAATATTGTTGCATTGTAGTTACTCTATTCATATATAAACTATATTATATGGAAAAATAATTTTTAATTTTATTCCTTAAAGGAATTTATAGTCTTCATAAAATACAATTTGTTTTGGATATTATAGAATACAAAAATTTTTCAGTGGAATCCATATGGAAGAACAAGCAACAAAAATATAGGCACTACCATGTAAGAAACAAATAGAAAATAATTTCATAATTGGTATTGAGTTTGTAAGAGGTCACAATGATTTCTAGAATAAATAATTTATTTCATGATTGGGATTTACTATGAGGTTATCCATAAAAATTGAGGATATCATATACATGGATACAAAGTAAATATGATTCTTACTATCTTTTGGATCCATTTTCAAATAGATATCATTATTGTATAGATCATCATAGTTTAGCACATCATCATTGAGACACTAGAGTTAGTCTCTACAACTATGTTTTATCCTAAAAAATATCCCCTAATAATAAATTCATATTTTAATTTCCCCTTATACACATCACATTATTCTATGGATGAATCTATAAAATATTAAATGAATATATTAATCTTTCAATAAAATTTTGTGTGAATAAATTAATTATAATGTATTTTTATTCCAATAATTTTCATTAATTTAAGTGTAAAGTTTCATAAATATTTTATGTAATACGATTTCCCACTTATGTGATATTATTATATGTTAATTATTCACTAAATGTATAGAATGCGTTCGAATTTTCCACTATAATAATAGATTTACACATAGTTTTAGTCAATGTAGATAAATGTAAGATTGTGTACTCTATATATCCTATAATCATCATATATTGGGTTATTTTAATACTTTATTATTCCATTATATCATTCTTGAATAAAAATAGTCATGATCCGTTAAATAATTTTAATCCTCTGATGATGTCTAACTATTATTTCAGTGTATGTCACTGTTCAAATCTAACTAAAAAATAAATTTTATTTCTACATTAGCTAATTGAGAGTAGCATTAATTTTTCCTAGTTATATACCATGTGATTTTATTCCAAAAATAAATAAAAATTTTATCCTCCCTCAACTATTTGGAAAATTATTTATATCAATATAGTTAAATTATTATTTTACTTCATAATAAATCATGTATTTTTATACATTTGATATAGTTAATTGATTTTTTTAAAACTATTTACATTTTCCAATTATAAAGTTAAAATTTTCACATTGTAATGAATACCATGAACGTACTATTTAATAACATCATTATAGATTCTCTCCCTTGATTCCTTCTTTGGAGAATGTTTGTGCCTCACATCATCTGTATAAGTGTATGACTCTTTAAATTCAAATTAATAACTAGGGAGAATCCATGTGAAACCTTTCGTATTAATAAAATAAACTAGAGACTCCATAAAAGACAATTGACTCAATTTAATCTTGGAAATTTACAAAAAACAATAGGCTTGAAATAACTGACTTTCAAGTGAATATTATGTTTTACAAATTATAACCAATATTAACATTCAACTCATCAAGATATCTTATTTTGAATGGATCATAATTCACTAAAAAACTGTACTAGATAAAGAAACTAAAAATAACCATGTCAATGAATAGAGTCATTGATATCATACCATGACTCAGGGATGATGTCTTTTTTCATTATATCCCTTTTTCAATCACATCCCTATGGTATTATCCTAGTAATAATAAAACAACTAAATCTAAAATAATTTGGAAGAAAAATTGGTAGGTGTATTTATTTAGTTCTAAAATATAGATGCATAAAACCTCAAATAATAGTGAAAATAATTTCCATGATTGAAATATTCTTGTAATTTAGTGTTAATTTATATAAGTAACCCCTAAATGACATATTCAAGGGATCATAATTCATATTAAAACATAACTCCTACTAAAAAGGATGAATCAGAAACCATAGGAAAATACTAGGCTTCAGAAAATGGAAAAATATTTAATGTTCATCCATAAACCAAATCAACATATTTTTATAATTTAGAATCTTAACAATTATGTGGTATATAAATCTCAAATCTTCATTTTTTATTCATCTACACCCATTTTCCAAAGGATTTATTGGACTATATTTCAACACTAGAGACTTTTGAAGGAGATCACATGATTCTATGAAATCTATTTAACTTATATTGATCTCTCTAAAACAATTATCAAGTAATATTACATTCGGATTCAGTGAAAAACATCTAAAATCCAAAAAAAGATATATGTTATTTATTTTTTTTGAAAAATATTTTTAATCATTGTCATTAATATTTATATCATCCTAAAATTTTATATTTATATTAGTTGATAAATTACATTAATGTTTCCCTCATCATGAAAATTTTTCTCCAAAAGGAATTATCAAGACCATATATGATTCACTTATATGGGTTTTTTATTAAATATTTTTTTCCAAAAACATTACATGAAAACCAATTGATTTAATTCTCAAAATAATTCAATTTAACTTTTTCTAATATGATATTTTGTTATTAATATCATTATAAAAATTAAAAATAATATTAAAAATTATATATAAAATGAAATATAATTTTATTATATTTTAAATAAAATAAACAGCAAACATGAGTAATTTTTTAGTATATAAAAAATAATATTTAAACTTATTAGTTATAAGGTTTTACAGGAAATATAAATGTTAGTAATTAGTATCACTTTTAAGAATATATTTCATGATATTCTATTTGATATCAAAGGGGGGGATTCAGGTTTCTAATGGGTTAAATGTGTGATATTTTTCCCAACATTTCTCAACAATCATATACATGAAATTTCTATTTTATAATTTGGATTGTATTGTTTTAGTAATTAAACTAAGAGGATTCTTAATACCTCATGTTTTGTTGAATATGGTGTAAAAGATAATTTATTTAAAATAATAGTATTACAAAGTAGTTGAACATATTCTAATTGTATTTAATCCAATGATATAATTTTTCAATTTTGTAAAGGATATATAATTTTTTAGTATGTTTTTTTAATAATTTAAAATATTGAAATGTTTATTTTATATATTTTGTAAGAGTTATAATAAAACATGTTAAATGTATAGACTGATATAAATAATAATTGAAATATTTAAAAATAAATTAATAATTGAAAAATAAAGATATAATAATTTTTCATTTTACAAATTTAATTTTGTGTTTTATATTTCATGATTGTTGTTTTGGTTGAGATAATTAATTATTAGTGAAAAATTAATATTTAATAATTTAATTAAATATGATAAAATTGGTGTTTATTTTCAAGTATATAATTATATTATTTGTGTTAAATGGAACTTAAAAGAAAATAGAGGGTTCTTCATATATTCTACATTATGTCACCCACTTTCAAAAATAATTAATGAATGTATTATTTAATCATTTACTAAATATTAATATGAATTATTAAAAACCAATTGTATTATTTTTACCAATTCTATAAATAATTATGTGTTTTAAATATTTTAATATCATTAATGATCTATTTTCATAAACTATTTAATATTAGGGGGATTCAAGAAATTTAATATTAAATATTTTTTAAAATAAAATCAAATTATATAAATAATTATAAAACAAAAATATACTATAATTTTTGGAGAAAGAAATATTGTATTAAAATAATTTATTATTAATAAATATTTATTCATCTTTGATTTATTTTAGAGAGAATAAAAAAGTTTCTATTTATTTGTCAAGAAATCATTAATGAACATAAGGATAAGAAAAATGAAAAAATAATTAGTACTTTTCTTTTTTCGAACATTTTTTTAATACAAATATATTTCTAATAAAAAAGAAAGCTCATTACAGAACATTGATGCAAAATCTTGTTAAATAAAAAGAGATATTATTCACTAAAAAATATTTTTTTAATCTTTTTTGAATGATTTAATTCTTCTGTGAATATATGAATTATTTGGATGTTGTTAACATTTTACTTACAAAATATTATGACTGAAAACATATATATCATTGACGTCAAAAATCATAAAAATGTTGTAATATTTTAAATTTGGAAAATATGCTTTTATATAAAATGATTTATATTATGATTTCATTTATTTATGATATATTATATGTTATAAAAATTTTATCGAGATATCCATTAACATTAAAATGTGAAGTTGTACTTTTCAATTTTATAATTTAATAAACAATAAAAAATTATTCAACATCCAACTAAATTTTTATTTTAAAATATTTTTCCAAGAACATGAATTTGTTATAGAGCTTCTTTTTTTAACATCATATTATATATCATAGTAAATGATATGATATATGTATTTATTTATACATCTCTTTTTGTTAAATATCATTATATATCATGACTAATAATAATTCAATCAAAATCAAATTTATTATTACAATTAATGGATTGATTAATCTTGTCTAGAATAAAAATACGACACTATATCATTAATACTATGTAAGGGTGTTCTAAATATAATACATATTAAATTTACTCTAAACAATAATTGATCTCAAAAAAATTCTTCTAAAAATAAATGTATTAGTAATAATGATAATGATAGTGATGTAATTCTAATAATTCAATATAATAAATAATTTACCATGGTTATTGTTGAGTTAAAACATTTTATACAACATTTCTCAATAATTTATATATTGGATATCATGAATCCATTTTCTAAAAATACATTTTATCTATAATGAAATTTACATATTACAAATATATTTAATAATTCATTTTATCTATAATGAAATTTATATGCATGTTGTTTATTCATTTCATAGAAAGGAATAATATTTTGTCTTCAGAATGATTTGTTACTCTAACAAATAAGAACCTTAATAATGCTCACAATTCCTCATCACTTTCAGTTCAAATTCATTCGACAAAACGAATCTGATATATGTTTCACAATTCCACATAATCAAATATTTAATCTCATTTATGTTTATCAATTATGATAACATCATAATTATAAATCCAATATTCTTAGAATTATATTCTAATTCCAAGTTCTCAAATCCTAATAATGATGAAAATTTAATCTGATTCACTCCCACATTTATAAATCATCCAAGATTGTGATTCTAGTTCTATGTTTTTCAATTCATATTTTCCGAAAAATATTAATCTGATTTGTGGTTTTTCAATTTTGAATCATCTTAGTTTTCAGATCCAATTTTATATATATTGTAAAGTTACTGGATTATATTACTATAATGTTTTGATATATTCAAATTCATATATACATAAATTTTCTCAAGATATTCCATTATAAAAAAAGATGTCATCTAATATGTCATAATATGTCTGCTGTAAGTTCTAGCTATATAGGTCCCTCCAAAATTCTAGGACAAATAAGTCATTTGGGGGTAAATTAAACTATTGGAGGTTACACCTATAAATACTATATCATTTGGAAGATCTAAAAAAACAATAACTATTTTGGATTATGGAGACACAAGGGGAGATATATAAAAATTTATTTATACAAAATCCTTGAACTGATTATGTTGTGAACAACATTTTCTAAATACATAAGATATTAAAAATGTATTTTTATACTTTTTGAGACACCAATTTTTGATTATTACAATTGTAGGATTCAATGTCTAAGGAAGATAGACTTTTTGATTAACTTTGTAATTGATGGATTCCAACTGAAATAAGATAGTGGTGTCGATCAACTTAATGATTAGGGCCATGTGGGGATAGAAAAACATACAGTGATGTTCATATCTAGGACTTCCTCTAGTGTGTTTAATACATACATTCATGATATATAAATCAATGGACTTTTATTCAAGGTTTTTAGATAACATATTATTAGGATTAAAATATTTTTACACTTTTATATATAATATAAATTTCTTCTATAATTTATAAAAATCAAAACTTGTATCTTATAATTTCACTATTATTGTAACTCTGAGTTAAGATTCTATATACTTTAGTTAAAATATATTTTCTGTTGACATATAAACATACCTTATTTCAATAATATTCTTTTTCATCACAATAATACATTTTCCATATCCAAACAGAATAGGGATTAACTGAATAAACCTTTTTCAAATTTGTTTAAAATGATTACTTAATTTTAAAAAATATTGTTTTTTATACATAAAATTCACCATCCTCATGTAATTGAGTATCTACATCTATATTTAGATACTATAATTGGTATCAGAGAAGGTCTCTGAATTTTTACTACATATTCATAATATCAACGAAATATTTTCACTCCTTAATTAATTTACACTTTTTTACTTATACATGTTGTATATAATTTTATTTATAAACTTATCATTTTAAATAATTGTTACACTATGTTTTGTTTTAGAAAAAAAATTGTATTAATTTTAAGATGACATTCATGAATGTTAGATCATTAGATAATCTGATACCTGTAAGACCACATATATTTTAATGGAATTATTATGAATACTAGAGTGGTATAAGGATTAATTTTTTTATAAATACTTGTATAGATAATGTCTTAATGATTACTGGAGACTACAAGATCACTAATAAAGAATTCATAACATTAACTATTCAAGAGAAGAAATAATACTAGCTATAATATAAGGTTCACAATACATTATTTTATTCTATAACCTAGATTATATACATCCAAATAACATCATGTGTAGTATCTAGCATCATATGAAATAAACTAGAAGTTTCACATTTTTGTACTTCTAACGTTATTAAAACTAGAAGAGCCATGCTTTGAGAAAAATATCATGGTTTTGTTTTTTCCTATTGAGAACATATAGTTAATGATCAAAAGAGATATATAAATATTCATAATAGTCTAGCTCAAATGGAGAAAAAGGACTATATGATTATTTTATTGATTATATGTTTATCTATATCATTCTTAATGAATGGGAACAAAAGGGAACAAGTATTGATGAGTTAAGGAATGTTATAGTTGTTATTATTGATGATTTATTTTCAAAAATCTTACAACATGAGATTAGATTAAAGATAGATACTGATAATATAAATAATAATAATTGGAGTGTTTGTTTTACATCTACATAAAATTATATGAAATTTAAAACTTTTGAGAAGGTTTTTATGTCAATAAATTATAATATTTTTTTTATTCATTTATATTTAAGTGATACTGATATTTCAGATAAAGAGTTGGCTAATATTGCTTTATGGATGAACATGATTGTAGGATTGAAATATTTTTATTAGATATATAACAAAAAGGATAATCAAGATAATAAAGAAACATATATCACATGTTATGAGTGTATGAAAGAATGAAACATCAGACTAGATTATCCTAAGTTGAAAAATGACATGAATTGTAGATATTTTGAGAGGAACAAAAAAAGGAATTATAATCATAATGGAATGAATTCCTATATGTAAAATGATTCATTAAGTGAAATTGTTGGAGGCTAATCTAATGAATCCTTAGATAATTAATCTTCAAGGTAGGGGAATAAGGGTATTATTTTCTGAATACCTATTTAAACCCTTTGTTTAATAGATAGGGTACAAAATGATGAATCACTAATGAAAATATCATTTAGTGCTAATTATCCTGATGAATATCATTCTATATCATCATTTAAAAAATATTCATCAATATAAGATACTTCTTTACATTCATTTGATGATGTATCTAGGATTTCCATGTTACTTGTATTTTCAACTAGTATGATCAAAAAGGAACATGAAAAAGGGAATTTTGTATTTAATGTTTTAACAAAAAAGATATCATATCATTCAAAATATCAATTTGATTTATTATTCAAAAATGATTCTATTTCAAAAACCTAGAGAATTTTAATTCTGAAAAGGATAAAAATTATAAAGATTTCGAAAAAGTTATTTTAAAAAAAATTAAGATAAAAACATGAATTCTAAAACTAATGACTATAAGGATTGAATTTAGTCATTAGGCGAAAATATAAAATAAAATCCTTAAATAATCATTTTTCAATCAATAGTTCTGGAAATGATGGTTTTGATAAAATATATTAAAAATGTCTTTTATTACGAATGGTTTTTGAATCGTTTATAATCACTAAAAACCAGTTATTAGTCAAAACTATTTTGTAACTCAAGGTTCCCATTTTTTCACTATGTGACTAATTGATATACATTGGGATTAAAAAATTTCATTAAATAAACTAAGATCACTTGGTTTTCCAAAATAATTCTTTTATAAGAAAATGTGGACTCTAAATATTTAATTTTCAAACAAAAAAGGATCCATGAATGTTTATTGTCCAAAAAACAGATTTTTTTTATTTAAAAAAACAATGTACCAACAATAATACATGGTACATAGATACTGTATGTTTGATGAACATGAATTGTAACAAAAATATCATTGAAAATATTAGTAGGATGAAAAGTGGAAGAGTCACTTTTGGATACAATGTTTAGGGATAAATTTTTGGTATAAGTAATATCATTATTCTTGGAAAATCTATTATTGGAATTTTATTATTTGTTAAAATAATTAAGAAAATAATATATGAAAAATACAATGAAGTGATGATGGTTACCTAGTAAATTTTTGTAATAATTAAATCTTGGTACCCAATTAAAATGATGAGTTCATTTTTTCTTCCCATTGGCAGGAGAATGTTTGTAAACATAACATATAAGACCATATAAACCAAGACATTCCATTAGTTTGTGCAATAGAAGAGAAATCATGGGTGTTTCAAAGAAGGATACATCATTGTAACCAATTGAACATATTATAATATCAATTAATGGAATTTTAAAAGATCTAACAGATCATAGCTTGGATTATTCAAACATATATGACCCATGTCAATATTGAATGAAACATAATCCAATAATTAAGCCTATATGTGATGTATCAAATTCTAAATCATTACAGTTGGTGAAAATAGACATGTTTGGTCATAAAAAAACTGTATATGTTAGAAGAAAATACATTGTATTTTTTTTATGTGATGATTTCACTAGATTTACATGGATGTATTTTCTTGTAATGAAATATGCATCATCTTCATTTTTAAATTAGTTTTCATCCAATCTTAAAAATGAGAAAAACTATTCACTAATAAATATACACAGTAATCATGGTGGAGACATTAAAAATTCATATTTCAAAACGTTTTTAGAAAGAAATTCGTTACACAGAACTTCTCACCTCGTAGAACTCCTCTACCAAATGGTATTTTTGAAATAAGAAATTGAAATTTTTAAGAGATAATGAAAAACATGTTGAGTGAATACTCAATTGCTACTGACTATTAGGATTAATCTATAAGCACTTCTTGTTATAATATTAAACTAGTATAAATCAGGCCATTTCATAATAAAAAACCTTATAAATTTTGGACATGTTGGAAACCAAAAGGATTATAATTCATAGTATTTTAAAGAATTGTATTCACTTTGAATACAAATGGTTGCTTACCCAAATTCACAGAAAATTAAAATGATGTAATTTTCTTAGGTAATATCACTACCTCAGAATATATGATTTAAAAGAACACATGTATTGTTAAAGAAACAACACATGTAAAATTTTATGAAACCGATCCTTTTGTTTTTAATCCACACCATCCTTCATATTCAAATGTGTTTTCCAAAACTAATAATAAACCATTAATAGAATATTCATCTAATCAAGAGAATACTCTATAAAATGTTTCTGATGTATTCAATATAGAATCATTTTTACCCTATGTTAATGAAAATGTTTTAAAAATATGATGTCATTTTTTTATGGAATCATACAAGTGATAACATCACATGTGATGTACATCAACATGTAAAGAATAGAAGTTATTTAATAAATGAACTAGATCATCTATAATTGTTTTCTCAATTTGAACACAAATTTCATGATCATGATTTAGTTGATTAATATCGGATTAAAGCTATGGATAATGAGATAAATTAAATTGAATGGAACAATTTTTGTACCATTGTTGTAATGACATAAAAAACTCTATTTTTTTAAATGTTGTCTTTAAGAAGAAACGAAATGAAAATGGAATCACTGTATGAAATAAATAACGATTGGTTGTTAAAGGATACAGTCAAAATGAAGCAATAGTCTATAAAGAAACATGTGCACTAGTAGTGAGACTTGAATATATTTTTATTCTCATAGAATTTGATGCATACATTATCATTAAAATATTTAAAATGGATGTTATGTTTTTCTCCCCTATGGATATGTTCAAGGGGATGTTTATGTTGATAAAAATCTTTGTTTTGATGAAACCAAACATCTTTAACAAGTATTTAATTTTAGAAATGTTTTATGTGGTCTTATACAAACCCTTTGAGAAAGGTATAATATAAATACATGATTTTTATACAAAAAAAATAATGTTATGTGAACAACTAATCTATCCCTTTTTATAAAGAAATAAAAAAAATGTTTTCAGTGTTGAGATTTATGTTGATGAAATTATATTCAAATCATTTATGAAATCCTTTAATAAATAATTTGTAAGTATTATGGAATTTTAGACTGAAATGAGTATGATTGGTGAGCAACCATTCATTCATTGTTATTAAAAATTTAAAAACCAAAGGAACATATATATCTCAACATAATTATATTAATTATAAAATTTAGAAATTATAGATTTCACAACAAATAGTGTATAATAAGTCTGATAGGAAACTTAGATACCATTGATATTGATGAATCTAAGAAACAGGTAGAAAAAACATCATTTGGATTATTGAAATGTAGATCACACTACATAAAAACTAGTCTATCAGACATAATAGTTTTTAGTATAATTATGTGTAGGACATCAATATAATCTAAAATAATTCCATTTTAAACAATTGAAAACAATTATTCTATATTTTATGGGGGCCATTGATTTATGATTATTTATTCTTCTAGATATGATTTTGAACTGAAAAGATTTTCTGATGCTAAAGTTAATGTTTCTATAATGGATAGTAAAGGTCCATAAAGAACATTTAATTTCTTTCGAGATTCTTCAGATTCACTGTCATGTATGAAAGAACACTGTATAAAATGTTCCACTACTAAAGATTATTTTGTGGCATCCTAAAATTGTTGTGCTCAAATGTTGTTTATGCAACACAAATTCACTTATTATGGTATGAGTTTTACTAAAACACAAAAACAATGTTATAAGCATAGTTTTATATCCTTAAGAACAAATAATACACATAACTGTCAAAAAAGTCACATATATATTAGGCATCACTTCTTCAGGGATAACACACATAAATGAGATATTATTTTATAAGTTATCCATACACAAGACCAATATGATGATATTTTTACTAAATCAATACCTTCCGATAGATTTGAATATAGTAAAAGAATTGGAATCCTAATTGTATTGTAATCATTCATATAATTTTTTTTAAACTATATCTTGACATTATGATACTCTTTTTCGTAGGGGGGTGGGGGTAAATTTGATTTCCTTAAATATTTTTAAGAATCTATCTAATTATTTTGGAATCGAACTACTATATATGGAAGCTAACAATAATTTTTGGAACCTTAAAAATGTAACAAAACATATAAAATCTTTCGAAAATATAATAAAGAATTTGGGAATTGAATATTTCTATGAATAATATTATCAAACAAAAACAAATATTCAAATTAATGTTCAATGGTACATTTTCTTACCTATTTATTCCTAACCATAAATTATTATTATTGGAATTTCAATATTATTTTATGAAAAACATAAATGGAGTCATCTTTTAGTTAATACATTTTATTTTCCTCAACCCTCAAAATAATGAATCCTAATCCCTTCTTTGGCCTAATCAAAACTGTCATATCAGATCAGATCAATATCAACCATTTGATCTTGCTTGGATGTTGATATGTCATATTTCACACCCATATAAATGATAATCCACCACATGTCTCACATATATTTCATGTTTCTTATTCCTGATTTGACGAAACCCTTCAATGAACTTTTTCTGATTTCTATATCTCTTTTGTATGCTTCAACATTCTACGTCTATATATTCTCATATTTTAATCTCTACCAATGATTTCAAGGAATATTTCATTAATATAGTACTATTAGTTGAATAGAATTCCATCCTTATGTATGATTCATTAAAAATAATGATAAAAAAGTTACAAGGTAAGGAAAAATTTTTCATTTACATAGTTAACAGAAAATAATATCTCATGTTTGAATACTTTTTAATTGAAATTTATGATTCAATTTAATTCATCAATGTAAGAGGAAATGTAATGTTCTATTTTATGTGTTATAGAAAAAATATTCTATAACTTATATAAATTCCACAGATATCCTTGTGATACTGTATGATGGTGAATATTATTATCCATCTCATAATTTTCTTGATTTTAAAGGTTTCATTATTAAAGAAAATGATTTTTAATTATAAGATCTTTAGGGAATAATATAGACTAATTTTTATTACCTTTTTTATAACTATAGAATTACAAATTTTTGGATACAAGATATGTTAATTCAAATAAAATCCAACAAAGACCCCAAGAAAATAACATAAATATTCATGACAGATTTTCTCATTAATCTATGGAAGATTATCCTACTGATGTATTTCATTCTCACAATCAGTATGATAAAGAACGAGTCATTAATAAATATTCTCATAAATAATGACACACTTATTAGAATGAAATATTATTTTACTGATATGATAAATGATTTTTTTAACTTTTATGGAAAATAAATGTAATTTAGAGAAATCTCGAAAAACCAGTTAGTCAATCCAATGAGAATAAAGTCATAAGTCTCCGAACCATATAAAATAACTCAATATTCAGAACAACCAAAGTCAAAGAAATAAATATCCAACCCAGATGAATTCGTGAAAATGTTTCGACAAGACAATGAGATATAAAATGAAAGATATGCAGTGTTTTGGATAGATCTTGAAGCAGCTAATGATTTGAAAATTATCAAAATAGAATAACATGAGAAACAAACAAAAGTAAAAAATCATAAGTAGAATATAACTAAATATGAGATAGTTCAAGACCTATGAAAAAATACAGAATGTTACCTTAAAACAATTGATGTTTTGGAATCATTTCTATAATAAACTCGACATTCCAAACAATCACAACAGTTGGACTTAGAGGCTACCACAATTGAAAAAGGAAAGTAAGATGTTCTAGATTTAGTTGTAAATATTAATTAACAATCTCAAGAATATTAAGAGTAAATGGAAAACTAATAGAATGGATATGGTTACGAGATTTGAGAAATCATTGAAACTCAGTAGTAGAGTCAATGATACATGTCATTATTATGAACATCCCAATCATCCTCATCAAATCATACCACAAAAGGAAAATCAGTACCCAGGTCCCCGGGCTAGTAATACATTCATGTTGAATGTCTAGTTTATAAAAGTACCTCAGATGATATAGATGATAATGATAAGGACAATTAATAAAATTAATAATGTGATCGTGGTGGTGATGAAGATGATAACATTATTCCTGTTTCTAATGAAAGGTAAGTAATTCATAAGATATGAAATTTTGAATTGATGAAAGGTGTAGGAAATGATGAGGATATTGGAACTTCTAAGATAATGGTTACCTAAAAAAATTATAACCACATTATTCTATGAAAAATATAAAAATTTCAATGCTTTTCATATAGGATTATTGAATTTTAATTACTTTATAAAAAATATTACATATGATTACTTAAAATATCTAAACATCATATGTACTGATAATTACTTATTATAATATCAATGGTAGGTTTGTTTAAATAATTACAATCGGGATTCCTATGAAATTTAAACCACATCAATGTTCAACCAATAAAGTGTTATAATTCATTACCCTTTATAGAAAATCATAAATATGTTACGAATTTTTATTATTATAATAAAATTATAAAATAATAATGAATAAAATACAAAAAAATACTGTTATTTTTAGAAAGAATATTTTATACTATGAGATGTGTGGAATAGACTTGATTCTCATAATTCAAATTATTTTATTTATATAATCCATACAAAAAATAGTTACACTAAAAATTATAAATTTATTCTATTTTTAATTATGATACTAGAAAAAATGCAATTTTATAATGATATTTATCTTTTTTGATACAATTAATTAGATCATATTGATCTTGATAAATTTCTTTATTAACATTCTCATACATTATTCTTGAGATCAATGAGGTTTTTTAAAATCCAATCTATACAATATTTATAATTCATCCATTTCTTGGAAAAATGTATCATAGTTATTGGGTGTGAAATAAGGTCAGAGAAATAATAATTAAAAGACATATAGAAATATAAAACTATATAGTTTATAAGTATTATAAAATATTTTATTCATTTAATTTAAATTAGTTTTCATGGAAGATTAAATTAATATGACCTTTATTTGATTATTAACATGCCCTTTTTCTATTATATAGGAATATAACTACAATATTATAATTATTAAGAAATATTAGTTCCTCGCAATAATGATTTCCAAGAATAATACTATGTATCCCAACTACATCACCAGTAGGCATCCGAAACTCACCCAAAGGATCGATAATCTAGAATTCATTGAGGTCCCATACATCAGTTTTTTTATTTTTATATCCTTTCAATTGTAGTATATACCTATTTGACATGTTCATTTTCATTTAATAAATTATAATGTTTTCTTGGAAAACTGATATTCATAACTTTAATGGTAACTCTCCATTATCAACTAAATAGAGGTGTGAATATCTTTTCTATTTCCTGATGCGAATCACGTGGTGGGATACCGATGAAATCTGGGGAAATGGATTTCTCCCAAAGAATCTGGGGTATATTAAAATCCCTATGATCCATAATAGATAATGTTAATGGAGCTGTTCTCAAAGATACTGATCATATAGGATCCTAGTTTCTTTTCTCGTCGTTTTTACTTATCAAATCGTTAAGGTATATTAGTTGTTTATAAATTGAATAATTCTGTTTTTAAAAAAAATGATATCAGTCAAATAATAAAAAGTATCATACATAAATTATAATATAAAGGTACAAATCATACAAAATATTTCCTATCACATATATAATTTAATGGGATAAAACTAATAGAATATATTTGTGTAATAAACTATAGTTTTGTAACAATTAATTAATAATTCCATTGAATATCTAGCTACATTGATTAAAGTATGAATCATTTCCCATGATCTATGTATGATTAGGGGGAACCCTTAAAATATTATAAAAAATTATAACTTATATGGAAATCATGTTTCATCATTCATACCCAAATTATTCAACTCTATATGTCTATATTATATTTATATAGTTTGGTGTGACTTCATGTTGTTTCGTGATTTATATAAATCATATCTGTTAGCATAACAATGAATAATATTTTCCATCAATTTCAGATAAATAAAAAAATGATGTCAACATAAAATTGCATATTTTCTATTTATATTTTCAAATAAAATGATTTAATATTATTCATGTAACTCAATATAAAAAATGTACACAATATAATTAAATCTATTTAAAATAATGTTAATTAATTAAAATCTATGAGATTATGTTGGTTGTCCCAGATTCCATAACTAAAAATAGATTGCAATTGAAAATAAAAATAACAAATTATAAATGAATATTCCACATATAAATACTTCCTATTAATAAAAAAAATTCTATACTATTCTTATCAGTCATGATTTTCATCAGATACTAATAAATAAAAATGTGAATTTTCTAGTGATGCAATATTTACGGGATGTCGGGGTTTCCACTAAGGAGGGGATCTAATCCACAAATAGGGTGCACAAGGGGGGGGGGGGTTCCACATCACTATCAAAGAGTAGAACTGATAGATGAAAAGGGAGGTCATAGATGTGTTTCACGAGGAATGTGAGCTATCCATATAGGAGTATAAATGGGGAAAATGTCACAAGAGTATGGGTCAATTTGGGGGGGGTGTCATGGGTACTGGGTTCACAGGATCAAAAATATGGAAAGGGGGATGGGGTGGTGGGGAATGGTGGTGAAGGTGGGTTCAGATCAACAATGATATAGCTAGAGAGGATTTCCGAGGGGGATCACATCACTGGAGATCCAAACAGATCGGAGGTCGGAGGGGGTTTACGTTTCTAGTGTGACGACCTGAGTGGAGGTATGAGGGGGGTGGGGGTGGGTCGCATGGGTTAAGGATTGTGGAATATAAAAGACGGAAAGGAGACATTGTTGGTGGGGGTATTCATGTCATTGTTTAGCGAACCATATAAGTGTTCATTGGGTGGTGTCACACCACATCCTCAGATTGTCATTTATTGTATTATTGTATTGTTCTTAAATCTTTAAAATAGTGTTCTAGGTTTATACCAAGATGATTTTTTTTGAGTTATTGGATGTTTGGGTGAATTTTATCTTTTTCATGGGCACCATAGGATTACTTTATTCCATGTGTTATATACAAGGTTCCTTTAATCTAGGTCTGGATTTAACTAGATAGTACCACAATGTTTTCTCAAATTCAAAAAAATCAGGTGGCACGGTTTTGCGGAAGGTCTATATTTTCATCAAGAGCTACCACACAGTTTGTGAATGTTCACACAAACCGTGAAGGTTGTTCAGGTGATTTTATCCTCCTTGGGTAGAGCCTGCAACACATTTTATTTATATTTATGTAAACTGTGTAGCTTAATCATATGGCCAGGAAAAATCATTAAGATCTTATATACCCATTTTTAATCTCCCCATTTTAACCCAAAAATTCACACTCATATGTGGGGTAAATATTGAAGCTTTTGAGGGTTCCTAAACTCGCTCCTCATTTTATCTCCTCCCTTAATGATTCAATCTCCATGGTTCTAATGTATGTTTTATATGGTTTTGGCCCCTCTTTCTCCACTTTCATCACATATTCCGCAGAATTTTTATCACTTATTATGTGGTTTCCCTTTTAGGTGAACCCTAATGGTAATGTTTATTGTTTGGATGGGTTTTCATATGTCTAGGGTGTGACTATTTTTCTTCATTTTATTGGTCTCCTTCTTTAAGAGTTTCATAAAGTTCAAAGTCCATTAAGGTTGTCAGATACATTTTTTCCCATTCTGTTGTATTCCATTGGTTCTTGGGATCTTTTAAATAATTTATAATATATATTCTTTCACATATAATTTATATGGTTATTTTTTTTTACATTTTTATAATAATTTTTATAAATTGGGTTTGAATTGGTTCTTTATATATGCTTATGTGTATATTCATCAAATGTGTTTTATAAAATTTCAATTGAACCTAAAATGAAAAATTAGATGATTTGTATTGTGTTTCTCCTATAAATTTAAATTAACTTTTTTGTATTTCGACTGTAGTTTTAAAAACATAACATGGTTGTTATTATAGTGTGTTTTCAATGTTGTTTGGAATGACCATCATGGTTAAAAAAAATCCTCATAGTTAACTATGTTGATTGTTGTACATTGTTTTGAAGTAAAAGGTATTTGTAAAAATATTTTTCAGTGTTAATGGGTATTAGAGTGTTCGGTTAGATGTTGGGACATCCATTGTTATAAGAGGTAAACACATGGATTTTCTATCAAAGTAATATGGCCCTATAGAACATTTTTCCCTTATTAACATTTCACCATTCAATTCTATTATTTTCATTAAATTTTTTTCTTACTTTCCAATATGGTGGTGTTGTTTCTTCTTTTAATTTGGAAAAGTTACTTTAATTGTGTTCCTTAATGTGTGGATAATTTTTCCTGGAAACATGTTTTGGTTAAATATGGAATTGGTTGAGGGTTTGTTTGGAAATTCTGGTATATTTGACATTTCTTGTAGTTTGGAATTTTTTTAAAATTTATTATAAAATAATATGGGTATGTATAGTTGAAGGCATATTTTAAAACCTAGTATGTATTAAGGAATGGTTGAAAGTTCATATAATGTGACGGTCTACATTGCACCACATGATTTGATATATATATATATATATATATATATATATATATATATAGTGGTCACCACTATAGGATGGATTTACCATTATATTATATCGTGTAGGTGGTTTCCCTGAATTGGGTAGGAAATTACACTGATGGTTGGTAAAATGAGTCAGGTTTATGAGAGAGTCCTAAATAAATAGTACACATTCACCATGCGTTCATGGGAATATTTTATATTATTGAGTAACAATTTTTTCCCAACCCCAATTATTTGGGTTGGTACTCATTGTAAAAGATGAGAGGCTAAGCGTGCAGTGCCACCAGATTAGTTAGCTAATGGTGGTTAGTATATTATATACTAAGAAGCTTCACCATACACTGATAGGTGGTTATGATCCAGGGTTATACAAGGATAATTCTAAGGATGTTTAACAAATGCCATGGTTATGATCTGTTATTTCTTTTTTACCATGTATGGATTTTATTTGTTTTCTTGTATTATATATTTATTTTTCTTCCTTTCATAGTACTATTTTTTGGATTTTATAATGTTTCATAAATTCCAAAATATTAACAATATTTTGAGAATAAATGACGTAATGTGTGTGCTTTAAAATCTATAGAAATATGGTTTATTAAAATGAGAATTTTAATATATTTAAATTTATTTTCAAAATAATCTTTCTGGGTAGATTTATTTCATTAAAATTAATGGATTATTTGGTGGCTACCCCCTGATCTATTGAGCTCACACCAAACATGTTCCACACAGTGTTTGTAGAATAGATCTATATTTTAGGTTCTTCATATTTTTTAGGTTTTCTGGTCTAACATAGATCATATAATAGCTCTGTAAAATATTTTAAGGTGATTAAAAAGACATCGGAATATCGTGTTGGTTATAGTTTTGTTTACCTTAATTACAATCTCTATTATTTTCTCCGATCTATATGTAGTTTTGTTATTTTAAATTGTTAAAACTGAATATATCATTTATTTGTTGTATGAGATTATGGTTCCAGTTATCTATGTGAATAATTTATTTTATTAATCATCATGTTTTGGGTTAAAATTGCTTCCTCTTATATAGTTTTGATTCCCAATTCAAGTATACATCACATGGGGATCATAAACTCCCTTTTGACTATACCGCGAACATAGTCACTTGTCGGGTCAGATGGAATGCCGAACTATTTCATGAAATTTTTTTATCAATGCATGATTTTTGTAATATTCAATGTCATGTAGACTGGATAATTTGATTTTCGGGGCATAAGCAGATTTTTATGGGTTGGTGCATCATCGCCACTACTCATGACGAGACTATACTTTCCAAAGGTAGTATAGAATTTGTGTTTATTGTAAATGTTTGTATTTACAGTTCAAGATTGAGGAAATCAGGTGTGATATAGTGATGTAACATGGTGTGGTAAACCATTATGATTATGAGTATATGGTTCAAGTGCAACGTAATTATTTATGCTTTCATGTGGCATAACATAGTACTATGTCAATGGGTTAAGCGTGAATAATAAAACCTCACTCTGGTGGTTTTGTGTGAGGGGTTTTTCATCTTGGTATCAGTTGGTATAAGTGTATTTTTCAATTTTAAATTGGTTTGTAAAATGAGAATTATTTATAAAAAAATGGATTTGAACTAGTAAAATGGGGATTAATGTAAAATGTTTTGAATTATAAATTTTAAGGGGGTTTGTTTTTTATAAATGTAATATTGAGAGTAACCCTAAATATTGTATATGAATGATTACAAATTTGAGTGGATGTGTGTGGAAAGTATGTGCTTGTACATTCAGACAAACAAAATTAACACATGTTTAAAAAATAATGGGTTTTAATGGGTGTCTGATAAAAATCAGATGCATTTCCTTGTTTTAAGGGGGATTTTAAATAATATAATGGTTTTAATATTTTTATTTATTTTAAAATAGTGGGATATAATTATGAAAAGTGGATTTCTGTATTTTAGAAAATGGACACGGAAGAATTAATTTATAAAATTTAAATGAAAATGGGTGGTTTTTAATGTAATTTATTTATTAAGATTGTATGTGTTTCGATTTTGAGCTAGTTGATTGGGCTAAATATATTCCTCTTAGTTGTGTTTTGTTCTGATTTTGGTTATTTTTTTTTCTTTTACTGATGTTCAAAATATTAATCATAGAATGGTCCCCAATGATTCCATTTATTTAGGCCAAATTATTTATTATTTTCATGTATGTTGTGTTCCGTCGAGGTGGTCAAGGTTCATTAAATGAAGTTGAGTGTATTGAGAATTTTGAGAATGTTTTAAGTGTGTCGGAAACTTCTGAATTTGTCAGAATACCTACATTTCTATGTTTTTATGTGTCCATTATCTGATGAATGGGAGTGGTTTTCTCTACTCTCAATATATGTTTGGAAGAAGTGAGATTAATTAATTTATTTCTACATGTTATTTCTTATACCTAGGGAGATGAAGAAAAATAAAAGGGAGGATATCATGAGTATTCAATAATTTTAACGAATGGGGATTTCTTATGTTGACCACTTCTAGTATCTTTTTACCTTTTCTCTGGAGGTGGCATCCAAAGATCTATTTAAGGCATCTCTTTTACATGGTGGCATTCATTTAAATATCAATGAAAAAGTAATCATTTATACTGACTTCATTTATAGAAGATGGTGGTTTAAGAGTTTCAATATGAGTTGATTTTTAGAGAATAATATATTTTCAATATGGTGTCTCTTCCTATTATTAATGGTTCTCCATCCAGAAAAGATTTCATGCTATTGTGCCCTATCATTAATCATTATCCATTAATAGTTATGCATTCAAATAATCAAGACAGCATCTAATATGCCACCATTTGGGCCAATTCGGGCATTGAAAGTCGTCTTGTCACTTCCCTCTAGGGACCATCCATCTATGGGGAGATTTGGTTTATCTGGAGATGTTATTTATGAATAATTTTCATCAATATATTTTTCAATTGGATGATGGTAGTGCCTAACTGTGTGGTTGGATATGCTTCATTCATTATGTCTCTATACAAATTCCTTGGAGTGAAGATCATGCATAGTCAGGGGTTATTGATGGATTGTGAATCATTGGCCTAGTTTTATTTCTCATGTTGTGGTGAATTTGTTTATTGTTTCCTTTTTTTATATTTTGTACATGTTGTATATTCATCATTTCGTTTTAAAAATATGATTTATTTCATTCATCTCCTAAAAGGTAGTGTTCATTTAGGTGTGGATCATTAAATTGGTCTTTTTTAAGTTGGATCAACCCATTTGTGGCTCATTTTCAGACTTATTGGGGATATTTTATAGATAAGGGAGTTTTTTAGATATATTAATGATCTTTCCATGTATTATAAATTGATTATTTTTTGGGATTATTATCCCAACATGTTGGGAGTCATTAATCAGCATGTGATATTCTTATTTATAGTGGTGTTACTGTTTTCCATTGTGCAGAGGGTTTATAGATATTGTAGGGGATTCCATGGTCTCATGGTCTAGGTTTACTTGGATTCCATATATTGGAAATTTTTAGGTCTTAGTGGTGTGTATTGAGTGTGCTGGGAGACTAGATGACATTTGGTTGGGATTTCCCAAGTTCCCAGTTATGGTGAGGATGTTTCATGGTAAATTTGGAGAGGTTTAGTTCTTCTGGTAGGGATAACCCCCTCATGTTATCAACTCTTTCTTATGTTTTGGTTTTTTTCCTATTGGTTGAGTGTGACTTGTGGAGTGAATTGTCTCTCTAGGGCTAATTGTTTCATTATGATTTGATTAGGTATGGGCTTGAGTTTTGGTTAAAATTTTTCTTGGTGACATTCTTTGGGATGAATGCATATGGGTTGGGAGATTTCTCACACCTCGTCCTTAGATACTCATTTATTTATTTATTTTCATGGAAATGGATCATTGCAGTCGTGGTTTGTGTAGAGACATAGATGAAATTATTGTCTTTTTGAATGTTTGGGTGAATTTTAGATTATGAACAAGCACCAAACAGTTAGTGGCTACCATGTAATTCAACTTAGGTTCCATTGTAGAAGTTTTAGGATTTGAACAGAGGCTTATATACAGTTTTCGTAAAGTCATAAAAACCATGTGTCTTGGTCATGCGATAGGTCTTGGATTTCAATTCAATCTATTGATTCATTTTGCAATGTCACAAATACATGTGCCTTGGTTGTGTGATCATTTTCTATTCAAGTAGAGGCTACTATGTATTTATCAATGAGTTTAGAAGATTTTACTGCAAAAACTTTTGTTCATTAATGTTTAGTAAAATAATGAAACCCTATTTTCTGCATCTAACCCTTTAACCCAAAATAAATCCCTCCTCACTCTGGTCACTTTTAGTGATTGATAGGGTTCTTAAAATCTATCCTCCAGATCTATCATTCCAACATGGTTCAATATCCATTATTCCATGGCATTTTTCATAGGGTTTTGCCACTTGTTTTTTAACATTTCTTCCCTAAATACTTGGTTTCATGGGATTATTTTTGGGGTTTATGTTTTGGTTGAAACCTAGTCAATATGGTTGATGTTTGGATTGATATTATTGTCTAAAACATGTAACGATTCATCTTATATTTATTTTAATACTTCAACAAGAGATTTATCTTGGTCACACACCATTGATGTTGGTGGATTAATGGTTTTCCATTCTAATACATTCCATGTGATCTTGGGTTATTTCAAATAATTTTTATACATTATTTTCACCATCAAAATATTTTTATTTTATTGTGGGGTTTATTAGTTTGATTATATTGTTAAAAAGATATTTTAATTCTTTCATTATATATTATTAACTATATACACATCACATTATTTTTATATAATTCTATTGAACAAGAAATGAAAAAATGGATGATTTTAATCTTGTTTACCCTTGAATAATTTTTTTATATAGGTTATATTGTGGATTATATATTATATGTAATGAATAATTATTTTAGAATGGTGGTTTGAATGTTATTTGGAGAAATCTCTTGGTTTTGTTTAAAATTATTTTAGATCTTTGTAAAATATTCTAATTTTTGGAGATCGTTTGGAAGTATGTGTTTTTTATAAAATAAATATTTTAGAGTGTTCGGTTAGTATTAGATAGTTCCATTGGATTTTTGAACATCAATGGATTCACTAGATACACACAAGGATATGAAATCTAATTAATATGGACCTCTAGAACACTTTTCTCTTAAAACAACACATATCTCATTCCTCTTATTAAACAGATATATATATATATAGGGATCCATTAGAAGATGTAGTTCACTTTATGGAATATTGTATATGTGATATCTGTATATATTAGATAAGAAAGTGTCGGGATGGTAGGTAATATGAGTCATAAGTGTGATATCCTATTATATATATGGTATAATTTCCCCAAGGGTTCTGGGGTTCCTTTTTGAGGAACGGGTTATGGTTGCATTCCATCCATAATTTGACGGTTTCATACCCCCTGGATTAGCTAAGAGTCAAGGAGGGAAGTGTCATAGGATTGGTTGGTTGAGGCTGGCTAGTTGGTAATAGGCTATAGAACATCACCACACACTGACTAGTGGATCCAAACTGAGAATGACATGGGATTGTTCTATGGATTTTTAGGAAAGGACAACGTTATTATCTATATTTTCATATTTTCCTTGTAATTATTTTATTTCCTTTATTCTTAAACATATTTTTTCAAAGACTATTTGGATATTGTGGTAGACGATATCTAATTTTTATGTTCTTCCACATGATTATTTTATTTTGTCTGAGATGTCATGAAGATAGGTTTAGTCATATGTTTAAAAGACACCAAGAGGTAAGAAGAATATCATGTTGGTTGCAATTTAGTTTAGCATTTGTTCAATTATATTTTTTCATTCTATTTTCATTATTTAGTTATGTTATCTTATGTTGTTGAAACAGAATATGTTAGTTAGTTATTATATGAGATTAATTTATTGGTTATCTATGTTTCTATTTTATTTTATTAACCCTTGTATTTGGGGATAAAATCCTTTCCTCTTGTATTAATTTAATGAAAGAGAGTAGTTGCTAGCCAGTGGGGATCACGAAAACTGACTGAGTTATCCCGTGGACCAGTTTTCTTGTCGGTTCAGATGGAGTCATGGCCTGGTTCATGACATGTAGGATGATATCTAGGGCCAGTTTTATATGGGAGGGTCACAATGGGTCATGGTCGTAGGGGAGGTATGGGGGGGGGGCATCAGTTTCAGATGGTATTTTTGGAGAAGGGGGTCCGGTCACAAAGGGAGTAGGGGATTGGCGGGTGGAGGGATTTAGATTATTTTGAATGTTTTGGTGGTATATTTACTAAAAACATCACTTATATAAAATGCTAAAAATAAATGAGGTTGTTTGATGAAACAACTACTATATATTTTTTTAACTGTATTAATTTTAAGATGGTTATTAGAACCTCTATGAATAAACATCGACTAAAAATTGATTTTATTTACAGTGTCTGTATATTTTATTTCTTATAAAATTTCTTTGAAATATGGTTTATTTAATAATTAATGGAATCATGTTGAAATAAAAAGACAATATTATGAGTTATAACCTACATCTCTTTAGTGTTCACACCATACTTTGTCCTTTGTGAGTTTGGAAACAAGGATTTCTAATAGATTAGAAATAGGAAGAGTAGCATGTAGATGATAAATCATTGAGATTCTATTTCTTTTATTGAGGTATGGGATGGTGGGTCATGCATTCCTGATTATATGGACCTATGTGCTTCTTTGGGTTTCATTATTTCATTAATTTATTCTATTACACATGGTTTTCCAGTTTTTTGGGATATTTATATTTTGGTTTTGTTTCTATGAAATATTATTTTTATGTGTATCATTTATAATTATTAGTTTATTAGTTATATTATCATGTTTTTATAGATTAAAACCATCATCAGGTTTCATTTTATAATAACCATTGATTTCCATTAGCCATTTTTGATCTAGAACACACTACTAGCCATATGATTGTAGAATCAATGTGAAGATATTGGTTAAACCATGATGGTCTATTATATATTTGTTCCATAGAACCCGATTGCATTAAAATATAAACCCACACATGTGTCTTAACATATTATCCTTTGTCACACACTGTTTTTTTCTGTCTTTGTATTGATCCGACCCATTCCCAGTTTTAAAAACAGAAATTGTTTCTTTTATAACTCTTTTTTTCATCCTTTTTGACCCAATAAACTTCCCAATTGTCATATACTGATATATTAAAATATATTTATCCTTTTGGACCCATTAAAAATTCATAAGCCGTGTGAATTTGGGTCACTTATTTAGGTATTGGGCCAGCCCATGGGCCCATTTCCTGTTTAAAAAAATAATAATTTTTTTCATCTATATATTTTTCATTTTTTTATCTTTTTCAGTGATTCGACCTCCCACCCGAAGCCAATATCCCTATCCTCACCGCCAATATCGTTTTTGACACTTTGGAGCTCATATTGGTCGCGTATTAGGGCGAATTTTCTCTGGTTTCCTCAAAACGTCCAGAATTGAGAAGGTAACTTGTTTCACCCATAACTCATTCAATTCTTACTCTTTTGGAAACAAATTTTCTTTCCCTGGTTCGTCCGGATCTTAGGAGTATCTACATGAATTTTCAAGACATTACCTTCCCTCTAGGGTTGCAGATCTAATGGAAGACGATGCGTTTTCTAGGGTGAAAGATGAGATTCCTTCTCCTTTCTCCTTCCTCTTCCCCCTCCTTTCATTATTTCATTGATTTATATTGTACCCTATTCTTTATCGACCTAGTGTTTTGTTATACAATTTTTTTTGATGGGTTTTATGTTTGTTTAGGTCTGGTATTTATAGTTTTAGGGTTTATAAACACGCGGCGGGTGATTTCGGGTGTGCGTTTCAATTACGCCAAAAGATTTGAGGTAGGATATCCCTTGCACATGCTTTTATCATAGAAGTTTCATCATCTTAATATTATCCTATACTGCTATAAATGTATATTATTGTTTTAAATCCTTTTTATAATTTTCTTGGTGTGCAAAGTCGTTGTTTAATCACTGTTATGTGAAAGGTAGTGTTGTTTTGTCATGAAAGTAATCAACAAGTGTTTGTTTAAATGTTCCATTATCATTGAAAATATTTTGTGAGGTTTATAATCTGGTTTATGGTATTTTTAACATGTTACAGTATCTTGAATGAAAATATGGCTTTCAATTGGTGTTTTATTCCCTTTCATGTACTTAAAATAAATTGTTTTGTTTAAAAAGGGCATGTCATGTGTTCGGTAAATTGCCCGGTTGGCTTTTATGTGTGATGTGTGATTTAAAAGTTATTTGTTTGGATTTATAAAGGAATTGGAATAATGATAAATGGTATTTTTGGGTACTTATATGGATTTCCTATTTGTATTTGTTTTTACAATCAAGTGGGTTTTGATTTACAACATATTTTGGCCCGAGTTGGCCAAAAATGGATTGTTTCACATCTTTATGAAAATGGTTGTGTTTTGAATATGTAACCTGAGTATTATAAGAGATTTATGAATGTGGTTTTCTTCTTTAAATTGTGTTTATACAGATCCTTAATAGAATTAAAATTCATACCTTCGTCAAATGATAGTTTTGAGAAAATAATTAAAGGCCTGTTTGGCATTTCCTAGAAATGAAGGAGTTTTTTTACTTGTATATAACAATTTGTGCAATTTGGATTGTTTTATGGTACATTAAATGATTTTATTAAATGTATATTGGGCTGCCAAGTATGATTTGTTTTGGTTATGATGTGTTTTTATAATTTAAAGAGTGTTTTTTAAGAGTTTTATGTGCAAAGCCTCAATACACTTCATGAAATTGTTTTACCAAAATATTTAGCGGTTTGTTGATTAGTGTAAGAAATGTGAAAAATTATTATGGGAGGTTTGTGTTTTTATGGTTTTGGAATGAAATGTGGATGTGAAATGTGTATTTGATAACATGTTTAACTTTATTGAGCACTAAAGGGAATTCCGGGTATCTAGGTGGGCGGACGTGTACTTTTATGCTAGTGATTCTGTTGGGGTTGGCCCCTGTTTCACGTAGCAAGTTTGATGATGACAACACTAACTAAACTAAGATGATGATGATGATTGGGGACCAATAGGTTATGGGTATGTTCCTTACTAGTGGCTCGTGCACGAGAATGGATATTTATTATGGTTACTTTCACCGAGATACGAGGTACCTGGGGCTCACAACTAACTAGTGCCTAGGGGTATTCTTGTGACTAGTGCTCATTGGCTATTTTGTACTCACCGTCGGTATACGGTGTTTTTGGTTGGTAAATTCAGTAGTATATGTTATTTATTTGAATGTTAAAATTCTTTAAAGCAGCCCTCTTGAAAACTATTTTCATTTTGAAGTTTTACCTCTTTGAAAATAATTGTTACTTGCATTTTTGTTTATTAAACATGCATGTTTTTGTCTGATAATTATTATAGCATGGAACCTCATTTGAAAACCATACTTTCAAATCTGGAATTTAAAACTATAAATTTATGTTTCTTTTATTTTAAAGTAATGTGCATTGGGAATAGAATACCGGGCTAACCTAATGAGTTTTAATACCCATGCCTATAGTCTTCTTCCTTTTTTAGCCCTTGTGCAGGTTTCATCTTTAGTTCGATCACCTTGGGCGACTTTTTATCATTGTGTTGGAGTGTGACCAGAAGTGTCACATGGAGTTATTTTTTTCATAGGGATTTTTCAGTTGAGTTGTTGGTTTTGTTCTAATTTTAGTTTCTTGTACAAATAATATTTAGTTCAATTTTTATATAAATTCATTTTGGGTCGTCCGTTTATTTCTGCTGTTTGTTTGATTGTCTATATATGGGCGAAATAGTTCCCTTGTGTACTCTATTAATGCCCTTGGTTCTTGTCACCATCCCGGGAGGATCGGGAATGCCTCTCGGGACTTGTCGCGGGCTGGCCTGGGTGACCGGTTCAGGGTCGACTCAGGCTGGTTCGTGACAAAATGGTATCAGAGGAGGTTGGCTCTTAGCGGACCATTCTTTTTAGAGTGCCCTTATTATTTTGGGTATGTAAAGGTAGATGGAGTAGGATTGTTGGGACTTGAGGGGTAAGTGCATGAAGTGCGTCGCGAACTCTTTCTTGTTCTAATCCTTAGGTTTCCAAGGGAGTCCAGTTTTATTAGTGTCCTTTGTTCTGGTTGATTTTTTTTGGTGTTGGGATATGACAAGGGGAGTCTGACTAATGGCCGCCATGAGCTCACAGGGCCTGGCAAGCCATGTGGAGCTGGGGAATGGTTCTAATAAGTCTCTCTGTGTTGGTGTTGTGTTTGGCATATGGTCGCCAACCATATAGTCATGTCACCCACTGACAGTAGTTCCCTTTTTTGGGTCTCTTGAACCTTTCTTGAATTCTGAATTTTTTGTTTTTAAAATCCTTGTGTGAGAATTGTAGAAATGGGTTTTAATGTAAGGATTAGATTTTGAAAAGTGAAAAAAGGGGGTTTCAATAATTAAATATAATAATGGTTTTGGAAGGTTGTGTTTTTGTGAAAAAAATTGGGGGAAGAAGAAATGATTTAAAGGGATTGGATTATCCATAATCTAAAATTTTGGTTTGTTGAAATAAAATGTTTTGAAATTGTGAATAATTTTAAAGTGATTCTGAATTTTTTTTAAATGGGGTATATTAGGATGTTAAAAAGTTTTTGAATGGGATAAATTAGTTTTGGCAATTGGTTTTGATCGGTTGGTGTTTTACTACAAACGGTATTGGTCTCAATGGACCTCAGATTATAAAAATATACATTTCTGAATTTTTTTTTAAAAAAAATGGGAAGGGGTTGTTTGGAGTGGCTTGGTTATTTAAAAAGTTTTTTTTAAAATGAAAAGGGGTAGGTTTTTAAGAAAATGGTTCTTAATGAATTGTGGATTTTTTTTTGTGAAATATGAAAAGGGTTTTTCACTTGGTGGATGGTGTTCCTTTTGAAGGTACATGATTTTTGGAATGATGTTGTTTTGTTTTAGCCTTTGATGTTTTCATGAGTGCTCACATGCATGGTTTTATTTATATCTGGAAGGATGAAATATATGGTATGGTGGTTGGGTGCCTGGGGTGGCATGTAAATGTGCATGTGGGTGAGACTTGATGAAACACCATTGGTGAATGTTGAAACCCACCAAGTTAGTTTGTTTTTCAAAAGTGTTTTGAGTTGAAAAATGTAGTCCTTTTTTTATAAACCAATGGTTATGTGGCCCGTTTTTTTCTATGTTATAGAAGAGTTGTTTATTCAGTAATCTTCCTTGTGATCTACAATTCATACTCTTGTTGTATCTTGAGATGAGATCTTGTTGGTGGCTCAGTTTTGGAGTAATTTTCATTGGGTTTCTAAAAATGTGTTTGATGTTGTGATGTGGCCATGGATAGTTCTGCGTTAGAAATCTTTCCTGCTGATCAACCTAAGGATTCCTTTCAAATTTTATATCCACCTCTTTTGATGATGCCTCAACTTCTTTGTTGGAATAGAGAGCTGTTTGGGATCTATTAAAAGTGCATCTAGTTCATGATAATTCTTTTAGACAGAGCAGTTGTGTTCGGTGATGTTGATGTGTTTCGTCGTATTCCTTGTCCATTCTACCCCTAGTTTGGAGTGAGATAGAATTTTGATATGTATCTATGAGTTCCTATTTAGATTAAGGTTTTTTTTGTGATCAAGTGTGGGTTTTTTGAGTGGTGTGATCCTTATCACCTAAATGCGGTGCAGCAAATTCTTCAAGAATCAGGGCTCTAGCCATAGGCCTCGGAGTGAATCTTTCCACACAGTTAGGAAATCAACAGAGGTGTGGAGTGCTAGATTATGATCCTTACTCCTCTGTTTTGATAAGTTAGTTACTATGTCAATGTTTTGGTTATTCATTTCTATGAATTTCCCTTTGTCGCAACAAGCGTGGTGGACTTAACCCCTCACACAGTGTCTATGGTTATTCCTTCATGGATGTGGGTTTTCAATAAATGTCCCTGTGTGGACCACCTGTAAAAATAAGATGCAGTCTTGGTGTTACCTATTCATTGGGGGAGAGTTTTGGGTAGTTTCTTTATTTCTTTTGTTGTATCAGTGGCCAAATAATTGGGTCCCATTCCCTCCTATCCCCAAGTGACGGGGGTCCAGAATTGTGTTGAATTTGTCGACCAAGTTATTGTCCTATCCATTTGGGAGTGGGTGGTTTATATGTTCATGTTGTAAATCTATTAACTTGGTATAGTAGGTTTTTGTAGGAGGGTTTTTTTGGGCTTGTGTGAGTGATTCCCAACTCTTTGTCATGTTCAATTCTTGTCTATTCATTGCTAGTTGGTTTGTAATGGTGGGGAGACCGACCATGGGTCTCTGGGATTTTCATCCTAAGAACATTTATAGGGATATTTGATTCTTAATGGTGGGGAGTACATTCTGGAATCCTTATGTGTTGTTTTTTTTTCTTCAGATGGAAAGTGTTATGGCTTTCCAGGGGCGGAAAGCTTTAATGGTGGGGAGAATTGTCACACACTGTTTTTTTTTCTGTCTTTGTATTGATCCGGCCCATTCCCAGTTTTAAAAACTGAAATTGTTTATTTTATAACTCTTTTGTTTTTCATCTTTTTTGACCCAATCAACTTCCCACTTGTCCTATACTGATATATTACAATTTATTTATCATTTTAGACCCATAAAAAATTCATAAGCCAGGTGAATTTGGGTCACTTATTTAGGTATTGGGCCAGCCCATGGGCCCATTTCCTATTTAAAAAAATAATAATTTGTTTCATCTATATATTTTTCATTTTTTATCTTTTTCGGTGATTCCACCTCCCACCCGAATCCAATATCCCTATCCTCACCCCCAATATCGTTTGTACCACTTTGGAGCTCATATTGGTCGCGTATTAGGGAGAATTTTCTCTGGATTCCTCAAAACGTCCAGAATTGAGAAGGTAACTTGTTTCACCCATAACTCATTCAATTCGTACTCTTTTGGCCACCAATTTTATTTCCCTAGTTTTTCCAGATCTTAGGAGTATCTACATAAATTTTCAAGACATTCCCTTCCCTCTAGGGTTGCAGATATAATGGTAGACAAAGAGTTTTCTAGGGTGAAAGATGAGATTCCTTCTCCTTTCTCCTTCCTCTTCCCCCTCCTTTCATTATTTCTTTGATTTATATTGTACCCTAGTCTTGATCGACCTAGGGTTTTGTTATACAATGTTTTTTGATGGCTTTTATGTTTGTTTAGGTCTGGTATTTATAGTTTTAGGGTTTATAAACCCGCGGTGGGTGATTTCGGGTGTGCGTTTCAATTACGCCAAAAGATTTGAGGTAGGATATCCCATGCACATGATTTTATCATAGAAGTTTCATCATTTTAATATTATCCTATACTGATATAAATGTATATTATTGTTTTAAATCCTTTTTATAATTTTCTTGGTGTGCAAAGTCGTTGTTTAATCACTGTTATGTTAAAGGTAGTGTTGTTTTGTCATGAAAGTAATCAACAAGTGTTTGTTTAAATGTTCCATTATCATTGAAAATATTTTGTGAGGTTTATAATCTGGTTTATGGTATTTTTAACATGTTACAGTATCTTGAATGAAAATATGGCTTTCAATTGGTGTTTTATTCCCTTTCATGTACTTAAAATAAATTGTTTTGTTTAAAAAGGGCATGTCATGTGTTCGGTAAATTGTCCGGTTGGCTTTTATGTGTGATGTGTGATTTAAAAGTTATTTGTTTGGATTTATAAAGGAATTGGAATAATGATAAATGGTATTTTTGGGTACTTATATGGATTTCCAATTTGTATTTGTTTTTACAATCAAGTGGGTTTTTATTTACAACATATTTTGGCTCGAGTTGCCCAAAAATGGACTGTTTCACATCTTTATGAAAATGGTTGTGTTTTGAATATGTAACGTTTGTATTATAAGAGATTTATGAATGTGTTTTTCTACTGTAAATTGTGTTTACACAGATCCTTAATAGAATTAAAATTCATACCTTCGTCAAAGGATAGTTTTGAGAAAATAATTAAAGGCCCGTTTGGCATTTCCTAGAAATGAAGGAGTTTTTTTACTTGTATATAATAATTTGTGCAATTTGGATTGTTTTATGGTCCATTAAATGATTTTATTAAATGTTTATTGGGCTGCCAAGTATTATTTGTTTTGGTTATGATGTGTTTTTATAATTTAAAGAGTGTTTTTTAAGAGTTTTATGTGCAAAGACTCAATACACTTCATGAAATTGTTTTACCAAAATATTTGGCGGTTTGTTGATTAGTGTATGAAATGTGAAGAATTATTATTGGAGGTTTGTGTTTTTATGGTTTTGGAATGAAATGTGGATGTGAAATGTGTATTTGATAACATGTTTAACTTGATTGAGCACTAAAGGGAATCCCAGGTATCTAGGTGGGCGGATGTGTACTAGTATGCTAGTGAGTCTGTGGGGGTTGGCCCATGTTTCACGTAGCAAGTTTGACGATGACAACACTAACTAAACTATGATGATGATGATGATTGGGGACCACTAGGTTATGGTTATGTTCCCTACTAGTGTCTCGTGCAAGAGAATGGATATTTATTATGGTTACTTTCACCGAGATACGAGGTACCTGGGGCTCACAACTAACTAGTGCCTAGGGGTATTCCTGTGACTAGTGCTCATTGGCTATTTTGTACTCACCGTCAGTATACAGTGTGTTTGGTTGGTAAATTCAGTAGTATATGTTATTTATTTTAATGTTAAAATTCTTCAAAGTAGCCCTCTTGAAAAATATTTTCATTTTGAAGTTTCACCTCTTTGAAAATAATTGTTACTTTCATTTTTGTTTATTAAACATGCATGTTTTTTTCTGATAATTATTATAGCATGGAACCTCATTTGAAAACCATAATTTCAAATCTTGAATTTAAAACTATAAATTGATGTTTCTTTTATTTTAAAGTAATGTGCATTGGGAATAGAATATCGGGCTAACCTACTGAGTTTTAATACTCATGCCTATAGTCTTCTTCTTTTTTTAGCCCTTGTGCAGGTTTCATATTTAGTTCGATCACCTTGGGCGACTTTTTATCATTGTGTTGGAGAGTGACCAGAAGTGTCACATGGATTTATTTTTTTCATCGGGATTGTTCAGTTGAGTTGTTGGTTTTGTTCTAATTTTAGTTTCTTGTACAAATAATATTTAGTTCAATTTTTATATAAATTCATTTTGGGTCGTTCGTTTATTTCCGATGTTTGTTTGATTGTCTATATATGGGAGAAATCGTTCACTTGTGTACTCTATTGATGCCCTTGGTGCTTGTCACCATCCCGGGAGGATTGGGAACACCTCTCGGGACTTGTCGCGGGCTGGCCTGGGTGACCGGTTCAGGGTCGACTCAGGCTGGTTCGTGACATCCTTGGTATTTATTTATTTACAATAGATTTTAAAATTGGAACATGAGTGGTTTTGTAGGATTTCACCTCTCAATCACTAATACATTAAAATCCTAAAGTTATCCTTTGATACTTTGGTTTATATAACAATAATATTTTTTTATCCTGATGGATTTATTTCATTAAAATCAATTAATTATTAATGAATCAAATTATAATTTAAATTTTTTTTCATCCTTTTTATTTATAGTTCTTTGTTTCACTAGGAATAAAACCATTTAATAATTTTTTTTGTTATATGTAGTGAAATCCATGCAAATAATTCCTAAAATTGATTTCATTTTGTGGGAAACTATAATTTAAAAGTTATAAACTATGAGATCAGTTTATAATGTTTAAGGAGTAAATATGTTGGTACATTATTTTTAACATACACATAAGATTCTAGTAATCATTTACAGTATAAAAAACCACATTAGTTATAATAATTGATATATACGTATGATAGAATGTTTACCATCCCAAAAAACATCTTAAGATACAAAATTATGTTTTTCATCATATATCGTTGAAGGTATTGGAATGAAGAAGTGGTGATCCATTGTAAAAGATATGTTGTATTACGATCTCATATATAAATCATTAATAAGTACATCACTCATTAGTTCAATACTAAGATAGTATATTCAGGGTTGGAATGGGGAATTTTTTACATTGGATCTAGAAGATTGATTCTTCAATAATTATACTACCCAATTTTCTTATTTTGGGAACATATCACCAGGTAATTTTTAAGAAGGATATATAAAGTAATTCCATCTGTAGATGGGGTTGAGATATGAAGATTGATCAATGTTTCTTCTAATTCTCCAACCATCATAGTGGAGTTTTTGGAAAGTGAAACTATTATTGAGGTCGAAATATATTGGAGGAAAAGACTCATTAAAGGATAATATATATAATGTGGTTGCAGAGTTCCCAATCTAGTATGAAAACAGTTTTTGATGATTACTATCATGGTGTTGGTTGTAGTGTGCTACAAACATTTGGTTAATGTTTGGTGTTCCCTTTTTAGCGTGGAAAAAATAGACACCTCAAACCAGATTGTTTAAAATCACATAAGGTGTATCACACGTTTGGTCAATCGAGTAATCATTATTGTTTATATGATCGGTAATCTCAAGGTAGTAAAATTGGAGCCTCCTTAACCATTGGGAGTTAAATTAAAAATAAAAAAATAAATTCATTGTGATATCAAAAAAATTACAATGGTTATTATCTTGTGGGGAAAATTTTAAATGAGAAAACTATATATGTATTTGTGGTGTTATGTGACCCAAATGAATTATAGGTGGGAATTTTTATCATGAGAGGTAATATGTTTATTGAATAATTTATGGTTAATTTTTAATATTGGTTAATATATTTCATCTATATAATCAGGTATGATCAATATCATGGGTGTGTGTTTTAAGATTACATGATTATTAATGAATACTTCCATTCCGGTGGCAATGAAGATAAAGAATGTATATAATGTCCTCAGTTTAATTTGATGATCACTAAACTTGAAACCTCATGGAATTTTCTAGTTTTTGATCATGAAATATTTAACCCATTCATTGGCATAGATTACATCAATAGATACAATTCCACGATTGAATGCTAACATCTCTATGTAATGTGTCATTTTTTTATGGAGTCTCTAATGTATTATATGTCAATTTAAATCTGATATTTGAATGAGGAATAATTTTTTCTCTGGTTTCTTATACATTCTCCATTGACACTTTCGATTTTATTTATGATTCTATTTATCTATGTCTTAGTAGATCTATCATTTTTTATGAGTGATTACACCAAAGTTTTTACAAAATATTTTTCTAGTATAGAATCAAATGGATATGATCAGTTCTTTATAGAAACTCTTATATGGATGAAACCATTTATATACCTTATTATCAAATAGAACCAATGACATAAAAATTTAAAAACATTAAAAAGGGGATATTTAAAAAGGGATTTATTTATTCTATTTCATTATCATGATCATCTCTAGTGATTTTTTACATTAAATGTGTATAGGAGACACCATTACTATAATGATTACTAAATAATCAACAAGAAGATATTGAATAAAAAAAAATCATGAATAATGGCATTTTTGACTGTGGATTAAGTCTCATGATTTTTAAAATTTGATATAATGGTTGAGGAAAAATCAAAAAATGGTTATAATTGAGTGATTCCTAGGTCAGGGATCCTAAGAGTATATGATAATTATTTTTATCCATTTATTCCAATTTTAATTACTATCTCTCTTATCGTGTTTGATGATCTAATGTATCAAATTTTTCATCAATTCATTTATTCTTTCATGGTTATCTTTATGGATGATATTCTTGTTTTTTAAAGATTAACACTTGATCAATATAATCATATGAATATCTTCCTTATATTATTCATATAGAATCATAATTATATGATGTTATTCAATATTCAATTTAATATTCGTGAAGTTATATTTATGGACAATGTTTTTTATTATATGGATATCTAAATTGGCCTAAAATAATCATATTGGGATTTCCTGGGAGCATTTCATGAATTTTTTCAATTTAGAGTTTCTTAGGGTAATTTAGATATTAATGGAACTACTATTAATAATTAGAAAAACTTGTATCTCATATTACATATGTGATCCTTTATATATAATTATTATTTGTTGAAATTAGTTCCAATGATCAGTATAGAGGAGTTAAAAGTGATTTTGACTTTATCTGTAATCATTTTTGTTCCTAATCCATTTAATAGAATTGATACTTAATTTGTCGCATAATGTATGTGAATGTTTGGACTTATAATATAGGTAATATAGGTACAAGAATATGGATAAATCAATTACTCTCTCATGATAATAAATATCCCATTAATGATTTTTAATTTCTTTCATGTTTTCACACATGTAATTAATTTCATAGATACCAATTTGAGCAGTGTATTATTCTATATTCTTATAATTATATTATAATCTATAACTTCTCAAATATCGATATGGATAGACGAAAAAATTCATTATTGTAATACCAAAAAAAATTTATTTAGATATTTATTACAATTCCAAAGAATTATATGTTTTCATAGATTCTTTGAGAATATATTTACCAAATCTGATAGTAAATAATTTGTATAAGTGTTGTAATTAATATTATATTTCTCTGAGATGTACATGAAAGATGGTTTTTTTGATATACATGTATTCATATATACTTCATGGGTAGGAAAATATATATATAATTAAATTTTACGTAGACAATTATAATATGTGGAGTGTTAGTTCTTTAAACAGAATCGTTATTTACATGAGACCATGGGATAGTGGTCCTAGAAACCCAATTGATTTTTAACCATCATGGTAGGTTTTTTGTTATGATATACATGAGGCATGAGTATATTGACAAGAAAAAATAATTAATTTGTTATTTTCACATTATAGATACCATGGTTTTCTGTGAAACGAGAATCCATTACTAATGATTGGTATCCATTCATATCAATGAATTATGGATGAACACCATAGAAAAAATATTTTGTTTAATTGATTACCCATTATAGAATTGAAATTGAATTAGATAGATCATTAAATTTTTATTATGCTACCATGGATTCCTAGTATCAATGATAACAAAGGGATGAAAATATATAGTCTCACGAAATCTATTCATTTCATACCTATAGAATAGAAAATATTGGTTGAAGACCATTGGGGGATATATATGTGGGAGGTTTTTATAATTCATGATGTCTGACCGACTATATTATCTTATGGGGACCCATACATTAAATCCCAAATTTGAGTTTATTATATAAAATAATTTATTCTACGTTGTTGTTGATTATTTTATACCATTCACAACGAAATGGAATGACTGAAAAATCCATCTAAACACTTGATGATATGTTATGAGAATGTGTTCTTGAGAGAAATGGTTATTAGTGAAAAATATTCTATTGATGAAATATTCCTAAAACAACAGCTATCATGCTTCGATCCTGATGGAGCTATTTCGGTGAATTTTATGGGTGACCATCATGGTCAAGTATTTTTCAGGAATAGAATTGAAAATGGTAATTCTTTGAACCAATGAAATATTAATAATGATAATCAATATGAATTTGGAAAAATATAAATTTTATATTAAATAATATGTTGATCAATGTTATCATCCTCTATGCATTTAACATAGTAATAAAGTAATTCGCTATGTTTCAAATTGGATTGTATATAGTCATTTGGGGAAGTAGGGTATAATAGAACATCATTATGCCATTTAATTTATGACTGTGGGATGACTCGTGATTTTTTTATTATTTATAATTAATTTCTCATTAGGAATTTATCCATCAACTATTCCATATTTCCATATTAAAGAAGCATCAGCATGACTATTCTCATTTGATCATGTGGGAACTTGTTGAGGTTAATTGAAATGCCTCGATGGTTCATCAAATTGATTATATAGGGGAAAAATAGTATTAGGTGGTTAATTTAATTAATATATCAATGGTTCAACTAATATGGTTTTATGTTAAGGAAAACCAAGATACATGGGTGTGTGATGCATCAATGTTTCAATAATGGATTTAATTAATTCAGGTCGATGATAATTATCCTTTTGGTGATCATAAGATTTATTGGTAGTTGATATATACATACGTATATATTTATAAAGAATTATAATGTACATATTGATTCATGTATTTATTTTATTTATTTTAGTTTTGTGTGGGATATGATATTTGGGAAATTGGTGGTAGTAGGAAGACATAGACTAACTAGGGCATGTCACAAGTCTCCTAATTCTGGATGGATGTTCTTCTATATCATTGAAGATTCCATTTATGAGCATATATGATTTATCCAACCCATTACTAAAAGATCAATATTTAATTTATCACTTCCAATACCTAGAAATAATGAAGTGTAATTTCTATATTTTAAGGAATCCTTATTTCAATAACATGTTTTCCAATGATACCAATTGGCTAGCTAAAAAGATGATGGATGTGCCATTTTGTTAGGAAAAATATAATTTTTGTTGAATTAAATTTTTTTTCCCCTTAATATAAAATCAACATCCCAAATTATTTTTCCCTAGATTAATGTTATTCCTGGTTAGGATTTTGGCTATCTGTATTATACCATTATTGATTCTTCATATCAGTTACATGTTTGGTTTTTTTGTTAGTGTAATATGTTATGATAGATATATATATCTAGTATTATTATTTTATTATCCATTTGATTGATTAATACTGATTCTTAACCCTTGGATATATAAATTATAGGGAAAATTTAAATTTTTCATCATATGTAGGTTTTATAGGATATAGTCCCTTTATCTCTCAAGATCGATCAAGAAGGAAATATTATATTCATAATTTAAAGGTTGTTATATATATGCACTTGTGTTTATACCTTCGTTATAATAGTTTTATCGTTATGGTATCATATTTTTTTAATTGTAAAAATTTATATTGAAATTTTATATAACATTTTTTAATAATAAAATAAATTAAAAAATTGGGATTTCATTGAGAAATTCACTTATTTAAATTTTCTACCAGAGATTTATTCACAAGTATGATTATGAAATTTATTTGACTTATCACGAAAGGGATCATAATGTAATCAACTTAATGTTTTATGGGAATGTTTTTAATTATTAAAAATGTTATTATCTATCTAAAATCATTTGAACAAATAATTTTTTATTCCTTAGATCTAATAAAGAGTTAATTACAAATTGGGAACCATGGGTATTGAGTAAACATAGTAATATGAAAGCCTATGTGAAAATTTATATCATTTGGGGATGATATCATGATACAATTCATCAATTGGAATTCATTTATAAGGAACTATGGTTCCTAGAAAATCTGGTTCATTTCTGTAAGCCTATGTCTTTTTTTTCATAATTGTTTCACTGTCATGGTAAATAATTACATGAGTTATTTTTAGGTGCATTAATTTAATATATAATTATAAAATTATTCCCCTAATTGATCATGATAAATATTTTTTATGTCGAAATATTTTTATTCAAGTTTATTAATCATCATAGATATATAAATATATATATATTTCATACATATTTTATTATACAACATGTCGTATTTCTTAAAGTAAACATATTTTTATTATTATAAGGAAAAATATTTTCAATTAAAATATTTTTCAAAAATATATAATAAGAAAAATAATATAATCATGAAGATAGAAATTATATATCATCATAGTATTATAATACCACTGATTAGTTCTCCAAATATAATTTTTTACTTTGTGAATTTGTTGCCTTTCTTTTTTTTGAATATATTAAAATAGATGAATTTTTTTATAGGGAAAAGATCTCTCATTCTGTGATAACATTATTTTGGTTTGGGGTGTTGGTGAGATATTTTTACAAAGATATTGATACATATGCTGGTTTGGGTACCAATGTTTTGGTTTCGTATTTTTTAGATCTTATTTTCCAATTATTGGATTTTAGTCATTAAGTATTGTTGTTTTGACATATTGTGTATTGCGGATATCTTTGGTAATAAATATAAAATTTTAATATTTAAATATTTTTAATTTATATTAAAATAATTTTAATTGTTAATGTCATCATCCCATGGAACATGGGAACTTTCATCAGGCCTTACTGCTGTCTAATTCGAGTGTCAATATTGTCTGACATGTGAATCTCTTTTACCAAACCAATGAATAATATTTTCAAAAAACAAGTAATACATTAATCCAAATTTTGTTAACTCATATAGAAATAATTTTTCATCACATATTAAACTATATAAAAAGGTATTACTTATTCATTAGCAAAAATTTAAAAATTAATATCATCAATTTTGATTTTTTAAATAAATTTATGATTACTAATATAAATTTTATTTAACATGCTAATGGTTAATGGTTTATTTTACAATATTGACTTTTATTAATTTTATTTAATTTTCATAACATATTTTAAATTAGTATATATTATAAAATTTAATTATTATTATATTAATACAAATATTCAAATATATTATCATCATTTTATTTTGTAAAATATTTTCTATTATATTAATTACAATGAACATTCAAACAAATAGAATCATACATTTTTTTAATATTATAAATATTTATTAAAAACATTATGTCATTTGTTATTGGAATTATATTTCATAGAGCATAATATATCCTTTTATGAATCCATATATGATAATATTTTTATAATATATTTTTTTCAAATATAAATGAATAGTATAAAAAACATTTTAACTAGGAGAAAAAAAAAATTCTAGAATGTTTGTAATATTTTTATAAAAGATATTAATAATGTTTAAAATTTGTGTGAAAATGAATTTTAATGTATTTATAGACATTATCTCCCTCCACAATTACTTAATTCCCAAATTACATCCATATACAACCGAATAATGTCATTTCATTATTTATAAGAGAATTGTTATTAAAATATGAAATTTTCATCAAATATAAAAGGGCACCACATAAGAAAAATTTATAAAATAATATAAAATTAATCATCACACCAATTAACCTAACATTAAAATTCCTAAAATCTGTATCTACTTCTTAAAAGTATTTTTATTGAATAAATTCCACTAATTGGACCCTTATAGTGTTACCATGGGATATTCATATGATGGGAGAGGTAATGTTTAAAATATATCTCTCTAATTTATTTATATTCTAGAACCTAAAAAAATCTATATAAATTAATGTACAATTACATTGTTATGTATAATATAATTAATTTTATTACACTAATGTAATATCCTATTTCAACCATCCCCAAACCATTTATGAAATGAAATCATGCACGTCTTATGTATGGTCTACCGCATATATATGTGATATGGTATGTTTTTAATAGAATTATTTTGTGTTGGGAGAAATAGAGGAATCTAGTGAATAAATATTAATTTTAAATTAGTATTAGTATTATTTAAATATAAACCATTTTTTAAACTTTTATGTTCTATGTAAAATAATGTGTCACCATTGCATCCATGCAGACTGTCACCTCTATGAAATTAAGGCATTCAGTTATTCAATTGATATTTTCTTTTATTAAAACACTCTTACAATTGGATTCAAAAATATAATATCATATATATAATTTTATTAATATTCAATAATATTGATACTATTCAAATAAATTTACATTCGAAACAATACTCACCTAAAGATTTTATTTTTTCCATGTCTGGGTCAGTATAACCACATACATAAACAATGACATACTATTAAATCAAGGAATGGTATGGAAACTTATCTAGGGATGATATTTAAAATAAATTATATTTTATATTTTATTATTATATTATTTTTATAAAATCATAAGAACTATTATTATTGTACTAATTTATTATTCATTTAAATTTACTAAAAAAGCTCATCATTATCTTCATCATCACAAATCATTACCAAAAGAAATATGAAAAGAGATTAAAAAAATTATAAATCATATATTACAGAAAATAAAGCTGATATAAAAATCATTAAATGGTGAAACTGAAATATATTAACAAGAATCAACTTCGCAATTTAAGATATTTTATAAAATAAACCAATGATATTAATAAAGTCTATTGATGAAAGTAGGCTATAAGAAACAAATAATTTATTTACAAATGATTATAAATTATGATTATAAATTGTTATTGATATTAGTATGTTTTTAATATTGTTTATAATGCTTGATATTTTTTTATATAAGAGTAAATATAATTATCCTTATATTCATCAAATATATTCATCAATATTTAATGCTCTCAAAATTTCAATTCTATAATCAAAATATATATTTCGGGCTCATATTATTTCCATGTTGAGTAACTTTTTTGATCTAATTTTTTCATGTAGTGATTTCATGGGAGAATTTCAGAATTTTTCAGGAGATTTATTTTAATTTTATTTTCTAGTTTTAAATGGAACTTGGAATAATTATTATCAAAACATGCATCCCATGTGACAGAGATGACACTTATAGGTTAATTTTTATATGTAGAAATCAGATCCAATGAACATTAGAAGAGTTAATATTCATTATGAATACATAACTAGTTTTAATTGTCCTATGTCATTGTGTTAGTAATGATAATTGATAATGATCATCATGTATGGGTTTAAATGGATATAAGATATATGGAATAAATGTACAAATTTATGGGAAAAATAGTTATTCTCTAATGATATGAACTATCCAATTAAAGAACTTGAATTGGTTTCAATTTAAATAACATATCAGGATAGCCATAAATTACAGTATGAGAATTAAATTGTTGTGTGTTCATATCCTAATATTATAATGTATAACTATACTGATATGGATCTAGAAAAGAGAAAAAAAATTAATGTGTAATACATTCAAACTATTTATTTTGATATTTCTCACATTGTCCGAAAATGTTATGTTTTTATAGATTCATTGAGATTTCATTTATCAAACAAGATAGTAAAAAATCAGTAGTTGAGTGGTAATAATAATTATTTTTTCTCCAAGATATACATAATTGATAGAAGGGTTTATATACATGTATTTATAGATTTTTCTTATGTAGGGTTGTTTATCAATTAAAGGATTTGACATATACAGGTTGAGGATGTTGATTGTAAGTGCTTCAAAATGAAACGTCGTTTATTGTAATCATTGGGCAAATGGTATTATTCATATAATGTAATATTTCACTTTTATTGTTTTTTGTTACCAATACACACGAGGAATAAGTTTGTGGATAATAGAAGTATAAAAAAATTAATTTTCAATCTATTGTTACCATGGTTTATAATGACTTGATAATTCATTAATAGTGTTCAGGAATGAGTGGATTGATTGTGAGTTTTGGTCTTTGTTATATGCAAATAAAATAATTAATGAATAACACTTATGGAATCCTAATTTTTTTCAAAACATTACCCATTGTAATATATTCATTTTTGTGAATTTATAAATTAATTATTTATTAATACCATCATATTTATGTCATTTTTAAATTAGAAGAATGAATAAAAAACATCACACCTTTTTAAAATAAAATATATATTCCTATATTTTAATAATTTAATTTTTTATTTATAAAAACAATGCTTATGAAAATTAAAAGAATATAGATATTTGTCTCTAATATTTATATACATATATAAAAATTTAGGATTCATGACTTGTAGAATTGGGTTTAAAAACATTAAATCAACTTTTAGACTAGAAGGATCATAATATATTATATGGTTATAAATAATTTATTAAATAAATTATAATTAGTATGATTATGGATAATTACTATGACATTTTTTAACAATTATTTTAAAATAGTTATTTTATTATTAATTTATATAATTTATATAGTAAAAGTAATGGATATATTTAATAGAATTATTTTGAATTTATTTATTCATATAAATAGGAATATTTTTTCCTTATTTTAATTGGGAATCAATGATATATAAGGTTAAAAACATAATAGTTAAAAACATTCTACTGAACAAATTTTCAATATATTAAGTAATTTAATTTATAATTTAATGTTAAATATATTATAAATTGAATTATTTTTCAGAGATCATAAACATAGTTTTCAAACATTTATATTATATAATAAAGTTTACCTTACTTTTTTGTACAATTATATTTATTTAGGATCGAAATTAGTCATGAAATTATAGCGAAAAATGGTAAATGTAGAAAATCATGAAATACAAAAAAAATAATGCATTTAATATATTGTTGAATGTAAATTATTGAGGCTCTCTAAAAAAATCATCCCCATATACACACATTATTGTTTCCCACTTTAGTTCCATTCAATCTAGAATATATTGATGCAATTGTTGAAAATGTAATAGGAATTTAAAAGAGTGTCATTTTCATCAAATATAAAATGGGCCACTTCCACTAAATTTATACACATTTCCCTAGGATTGATAAATAAAAAATATTTACCCAATTATCTTCTAATTTATTTCCCAAATTCTTATAATAATTTTTCTCTCTAAAATACCATTATTTTTTTTCTTTATGTTGTTACCTAATGTAAAAAAGAAAAATGGGAGGTAGTAATTTCAAATCATGATCACATATTTATTTTAATTACAAATAAATTCATACAATTAATATTGATTATTGTAGGATAAATAATTTATAATAATATGATGAAATGCTTTAATAATAAATCAATATCCATTTTCAACATTCCTATAAACATTTCGTGAAATGAAAGAAATATCATTAGAAATAGACAGACCATGCCATCCATAAGTGATGTGATAAAATTTTCAAAACCATTATATTTAGGTATATAAATTGACTAATATAGTGAATAAATATTATTATAAAATTTAAAAAATGGAAAATATAATCCCAAATCTAAATTAATAAATATATTTGAAAAATAATGTTTTACCCATGTAGGGGTGTTACCTTCCGCCTCCTTCAATGTGATGCATTTAATTTATCTTTAAACTTTTTAATTATAAAACTCTAATTGAATTTAATTTAATTCATAAAAATATATAAATAATGAAAACTTTATTCTTTAATAACTATTTTATTTTAATTTAATAATTTTTCTAACCAATTTTGGCCATATATTTTTGTTTTTACTTGTTTCATTTAGTCTGACCACCAATAAGAACATCACTATAATTTTATATCATGCATATATATCGAAAAATATATAAATGTTTCATTAGAAAATAATCATAAATAGTTTGTTTATTATACTTATATTATGGTTATAACATTAATAAATTTATTATTACTTAACATTATTTTTATTCATTTAAATTACATAAACAAGATATTGTCTAATTAAATCATCGTGAGTGACTACTAAAAATCATAAAATCTAAAACTATATCATTATATATCATTATAAAAAATAAATTCTAATAACTCTATTTACCTATTACTAAATATGTTTGAATATATAAAATATAATTTAAAATGATACAATAATTCTTTAAAAAATTATCATTGGAAACAAATAACATCTGATGATTACAACATGACAAAAATAATTTTATTTAATGAATTAATATAATTGATGTTTATCAAAAGTTTTGTAAAGGTTGTGATCATTGCTAGAATATAGTATTAAATCAAATACCTCTTTATGTCTAGGTATATGGAGACCCATTACATAGCTCGACGGCCAAAGTCAATGTGGCCTAGATATAAGGATTGAAATCCCATTTTTGGCCCAAAGGACCCCTCGATGAACAATACTACTACAATGCCCACTTTGCTACAGTTCTTACTACAGTACCGCCGCCATTACATCCCCCTGGTACAACGCCTCCACTAATATAGGTACACCGCTGCTACAGTCCTGCTGCTGCTACAACACTTCTTCTTTAACCTAGAAATCCCTCCCTACCCATGTTTGATCCTGGGACATTTGGATACCAACAACAACCTATACCACTTCAATATAGGCTCTATATAATTTATATAAATGGTTATATATATGAATATAATTCTTAAATATTTGATTATTATATTCATTATTGTTATATATTAGATTATACCTAATTCACTTAATTATAAATAATGGTCAGTGTTTTCATTATTGAACTATTTTTATGCGTAATAGTTAATAATTTTTTCTATAGTTCATATAAAATAATTTTATTTTATTTTTTTAGGATATTATGATGTATATAATTCCTATTTTCATGGAAATAATATATATATATAATTCATTATTTTAAAAATATGATAATGTTAATAATAATTACCATTATCATCAAATGAGTTGGGTTTCGTCAATATCGTTTTTACCATTTTGGATATTTATTCATCTTGTTTTATTTTAAATTAATTTGTAATTTATTTCCCATATTCATTAATTAATTGTAACCATTTTAAAAAGATTTATTTTTCACAAACATTAGGATGTGGTATTCAATAAAGTAATCTTCGAAACCTAAAATTGTATTCTCCATTAATGATCAGATTTTTATCTTACAATCTAAATTTATTATTAAATATAAATATGTATTATTTCATATTGTATTTTTATTATTTTTGTATATATTTTATTTATAAAAAAATCATCATCCCTTCATGAACATGTTGATTTAAAATGAATCATAATTTTATCACTATTGTAAAATGATCATATATGGTTTATAACATCATATTTTAATTGATTCCTTAAAATTTATGACCAAAATTTTATAAATATATTGGAATTATATTTTTTGAATATATTTTTAAATGTAATTATGAGATACTCAAATTAAATAAATGATATTTTCTATTGACCTACATAATTTTGAACTAATTTTATTCAATAATATTTCAAAACTGTATGAAACCCATTTTCTTCCAATTGTTTTTCATGATATGTAAATTAATTGTTATATTATGCAAAAAATATGTATATATGTTGTTAGGTGAGGACATACATCACCATAATATTCATAAATAATCATTTTTTATCTCATGAGATAATGTATCTTGGCCCTTATTGTCTATACTTACAAATTAAAAGGACATCCTTTATAGATTAGGATAAAACTTATAGGGTTAACTATCATGGATATACTCAAAATCTAATTATACCCAATGATAATGTTAATGAAAATGTAATTTTTTGATGTTATGTTTCATGATTATGTTATATTTACATGCCATAAGAATATGATTATTCTTCTTGGTTCATTTTTATATCATTATTCCAATCAATTTTTTCATAGTATATGACTGTTTTTTCAATCCAATAAATCATGAATCATTGAAAATTCATATGCGTATATGATTTTTTTAAAACTATATTTCACTCATTATTAGATTTCGTCATTTATTTATGATCATTCCCTTATTGACAATATGATATTTTTTCCATTACTCAGTGTTTGCGATCTCCCAATGTTTTTTTGTTTTGATTCCACATGTTATAAAGATTATTATACGTTATTTTAAATCAATAATTTATTATATTATGCCTCAATAATAAAATAACATTCACTAATTTTTATACTATGTTTTTTATTTTTAGTCCCCAATGATGATAAATCTTTAAATAATGGGAGTTCAAGTAAATTAGTGAGTTTTAATTTTTTTCCTTTTATAATTGTGGTAAAATATTTATATAGTTTATTAATATTTTTATAAAGAAATTAATTATTAAATATTTAATGAAATAGAAATTTTTTAACAATTATAAATCTCATTATTATGTTTTTATTCAATACCTAATGAATAAAAATTTTCTAAAATAAAGAAGAAAATTCAATGATAGATGGTTGTGATTCTTATAAATTATGAAGAGGAATGGAATAATATGAAAAAAAAAATTTTCCCTAAAATTAATAATATATCACACAATTAATCCGGGGTTATATACCCTTAAAATTTATTTAGGATTATTCATGTACTTTCATGGATGATTGGATTCTGGGTTTACACAATTCATTATTATGATGGGAAACAAGTGGATTTTCGCACTATTTTTCCCACTAAAGTTCTCATGGGAAGAAAAAAGACATATTTGGGAAGGCCTCTACATCCCAGTATTCATATACGTCTTTATTCCTTCTTTCATTCCATAAAATAACACCTTATAAAGAAAATCCCAATTAAAACCCCATGTATTTACAACAAATGTGACTATTGATTGAACACAAAATTTTCAAAATGCATGGGATGGTTAAAACATCAAATCAATGGATTTTAATACTATAAAATCATTTATAACATTTCTCATAAATTGATTAGCATAACTAAATTTTGAGGTAATAACTCAACTTTTATACTTTCTATTGATTTATTCATATAGAAACTTCTAGATCACTAATAGAAAAAACATTATTAAATAATCCTCTTAATAGGGAAAAAATTAACAAACCTCAATAATTATGATTATAATATTAATAAAAATACCCACAGAATCCCATCCTTTATTTATCATTGATAAATAAATTATTTCATAAAAATTATATTCAATTAATATTCATTAAATAAAAAATAATTGTATTTGATAGTGATATATTTTTTGAACTCTACATGTGATTAAACATTATGTATAATAATGAACATAAAAAACAATAAAACTAATATTTTTTCAATAGAAATACTCACATTATATTAAATATAATGTAATATTCATTTCGTAAAAGATACTTCCTATAAAATTTCTGATATTGCATACATTATTGAATAAATAAAACATTCATCAAAACCATATTCCATTGTATACATAGGAAAAATAACTGATAACATTTCAATATATCTCTCCATAGTATCTAACTATATGAGAATTCACCAAAATAAAATTAGTTTTAATCCTTAAAATTTTAAGGATTCAAAATCCATCAGCCTATGTAGATGGGTGGAACCAATCTACAACCCGACCAATGTTAAAATTTCAGATAAATCCCTAATATTGAATTTCCCCCCTACAATATTGAATTTACCTAATCATCATCTAATATCCCATGTTATGTATAATTCAATTACAACTTCGGTCATGAACATTACCCATGATGTCCACCATAAATAAATCAAGATAATGTTCATACACTCATGTGATCTATAAGGCACTCTCAACCATTATTTTTCTCTTCTCAATATCTCAATCGCATTCAAATATTAGGAAACTGAATGATGATAAATTCAGATCCCAACTCTTAGTAATTAACCATTTCCTTCCCAAGGTCATTTCTATCGAATCTTCTTGCATCATGTTTTAATCAACCCCTAATATATCATAGAATAACATGCAGCCAAAAAATACATATGCCACCTAAATTGTTTAAGTGAATCTAGACTCCAAGATTGATTTGATTTCCTCAATACAATTATAATGATGTGTGTTATAATGGATTCTTAATTACGATACATTAATTATATAAAAATTGATTTATGAATTCTACTAATTTTATTTTCCATGTTTGTATAAAATAATATGTTTCAATTTTTAATTGATAACATTTCAAAAAAAAGTATGAGATATATTTTTAATATCCCACTTCATACTAAATGGTACTTTAAAATAAGTACCTCTCCCTCTTACTTCCCAGTGGTCAAAGTGACATCAATTTATACCACCTAACTTTTATTCCACATTGTTTACTGATTATTCATATATCAATCCTTTGATTTATATAATCAACTAATGTTGTGGTTATATTAAGCTAGGATTCATGATCAAAATTAGTTTTCATAAAAAGTTTCAACATGAATATATCTTTATTAGTTTGTTATTTCCCAAAAATAGTTTTGGTTTAATTTGATATAATTATATGCACTATCAAATCTAATTCTACCATTTCCTTCCAGATACGTGATCATATTTTTGACATCCAATTTATCTTTAGATACAACTCATTTGATGTCCATTTAAAATAATAAATATATCAATGTTATTCTAAGGAATAATGAATTGAAATTATCATCTAGATAGTTACAACATATAGAAATAAATATTCTCCTCAATCACATATTTAAACATTGGGATATAGACTCATTACAAACCTAAAAATCTCCAATGGATTTCTCCACCTAATATTACATATGATTGTATTCAATCCCTAAAAATTAAAATGATATGAGAATGTTATAACTATAATCAAACATCATTAAATATAAATTTTCAATGGATTTGATTGGAAAAATTCCTATTATGAGAATTCAAAATCCATTTATTTTATTATTCGACATGTAGAATATAACTACAAGGTCATCAAATCTCATGTCAAATGAATTAACTAGGCCAATTAATATATAATGACTTATATATACAAAAACAATTATATTTCCTTAAATTAATAAGTTACAGTGGATTAAAATAAGGCCATCAAAAAGGAGACATTTCATTTACTCATCATTACTCTATATTTTAACCTTATTATGTTTTTGGTTATTTATTTAAAAATTAATTCAATAAATTTTGTTAGTAGTTTATATAATAAATTGAAAAAAATTAAAGGGAATAACATTTTAAAATATATAAATATAATGATGTACAATGTATAACACAAAAATATATAAACCATGTGAATTATATATTTGTTACATTAATTAATTATTAATCATTTTATTCCTATCCAGTAATACAGATTATTACTATTATTTAAATAATCATTAATTTTATCTAAAGTATGTATCAATATTAAATGTCCAAATATTAACAAATAATCGAATTCAGTTGTATACGCTTATATTAATAACACCTCCCCTATAAAGAGAGGATTTTCAGTAATGTAATATTTTATCTATTAATTTATATGATATACATGATACACTATTTTGGAATGCCCCCTATACTAATCTCCATTTTCATATCAGTCACCAAAATATTGGGGACCAAAAAAAGATGAAGTAAAATAATCATAGAAAAATAAAAGAAAATGAGTATAGTGATTAACAATATAAATAATGATTACATTTTTTCCCATTATTCAAATAAATTTTTTTTCAACTAATACTAAACAAAATAATAATGAAAATTGTTTTCAACATCCAGTAAAATGCATTGGTGTCTCCCATTTTATTAGAAATAAGAATTAGTTCCCACTTTCCTGTTTTTTAATAAATAACAAATTGGAAAATAGATAACATAGTAAATAAAAATACATGATAAAAGAAAATATAAATTTTTAGAAAATTAATCGATAGTATATAAATCAATTTACAGAATATCACCTTCACGCATTGAAAAAGAATTTGAACACCTAAATAATCACGAAAAAAAATTCACAATTTTTATTAATAAATATTCATACCTAGAATAATGTTTATCTTTATAATCATTCATTGTGGAAACATTAATATATTATCTATAATTATATTGTTTTCCTTTTAGAAGGATCATTTCAGAAAAGGTTTGGTGTTTCTTACCAATATAATAATTAGTTGAGATACAAACAAATGAGAAAAATATATTCAAAATGGGTTCAGAATATAGTAATAAAATACTAATGGGATCGCAAAATATTGAATATAGATATTGTAAATGATATATGATGATAAAAATAGAATACCAAGGATATATATTAAATATATTTCATTCTATTGAAACATTTATCAACACTAGAGGACACACAATAATAGTATTCAAGTAGATATTTATTTCTCCTGAAACCACAAAAGAATGTGAAAGTATTAAACCTTAATAATCTATGTTTAATCCTTTGATTCCATCTATTCACATTTATTGATTTTTAATGATGTAAGGAGTTTAGAATATTGAAATTTTTAATTATTGTAGTGGATTTAACCTCCATGGTTACATGTGTTTGTATCTGTTTAAATGGAAGTTATATGGTTCATTTCTGAAGTGCTAGTTCAATGAAGTGTTTGGATAACTTAATTTTTTTTAATGAAAATTGATATTTGTATTTTTTTCCCATTAGATAAAAAAATTTATATGAAGCACCAAAATTAAAACCTACAAATAATAATTTTCCAATATAGGGTGATGAAATTTATTACATTACTTAGATATAAAATTTCAATGTCCCCAAAAAACATGGATTGTTATTAAGAGAATTTTTTCATGGAAATAAATTATTAATACATATTTCTAGTGGATAATGTTACATAACATGGTAAAAAAATAATGGACACAAAACCATAGTTCATATAGTTTAAAAATGGTCAATTATATCATATAAAATGGTGATAACAAGATAACATTTTTTTCAAAATACGACAATAAGATATATGTACAATATTTATTTTCATCTGTATAATACCTCACATATTTTAGGAATCTATCAATTTTTGTTTCATATCTTACTCCTAGAATTGATGTTGAAATTATAATCCCTCATGAAATATTGGATCATATGATCATTAATTAGAAGAAAATCCATTCCTTCTATCTCTCATTACCATCATAAGAAAACAACTGGCACATGCGCTCCAATACACATAAATCATTATATGGTTAATCAATACAACAGTCTCTAAAACCTCATAAAAATTTCAAGCAATTTTTTACATAAATGGTTACCATCATGATCCCACCAGAAGATTAAAATCCAAAACACTTGAAATAAGGTAACCAAATTAAAAAATTGATTTAATTATTAATCCCCCAAAATAAATTAATATATATATACAATCACACACCAATAATTTAAATATAATATTCATGATTTCCTTTGAAAAATGGAAATAAACTAAATAACCATACTACCATATTAAAAACATTGTGTGTTTTGAAAATTAAATATATCCTTGAAAATTAAATATTTCCATGTAAATTTATATAAATGAAATCGATAATCCTCTTTCACATCATATTAATATTTATGTCCATGGAAATTAATATTATCCTATGTATTTTATAACATTAAAAAATTCACATTATCTTATTATTAACTAAATATAATTCACATTTTAATTGTTGTCTTTTTTATCATGTATTTTCTAAATCTATAACCTTAATACCTCAATCTATTGTCATGTATTCCAATACCATTCAGTATATAATATCAAATAATTACGGAAAAGTATGGTTAAAAAATACATAGAGGTTTTATTATTTTATAATAATATAAATTTACTTCCAAAACATTATTCATAGATTTATATACATCAACACTCAATCATTAAACTTCTTTATAAATTGATTACCAAAATGTTGCATTTTATTCCTTTATATTTTTTTAATCTCATATAAAATTCTATGTTTCTTCATTATTAACTATATAAACATTACTATTACATCATATTTAATTTTAATCTCAATAATTCCCTCATGGGAATCAATTTTCAAAATGCCTGTAAATTCTATATTTTTAACATTTTTTCATCAATAACTCCACAGAATATCCATTATTCTTCTTTGATTATATTGAATGATCTTTTAACCGTTCCTTTATAGTTAATTTCATTGCTTTATTTTGCCCAACCAAACCATATTCTGGTTCCATGGAAGAATCCACCTTGAATCATCTTCCCACATTCTTAACATGATGAATGTAGAACTTAAAATTTACTTTGGTCACTAGGAAACAACGTATTTATAATATTAGTTGGGTTCTTAAACGCAATAATGTTTAGAATGTTGATTATATTATAATATTTATAATTAGGAATAATAATTAAGTATTTACTTCCATGTCCCATTTTATTTGGTTTCTCATGAGGATTATCATTCCATTATCTACCACATTATCTATTAATATGAATACTCATGGTTCCATCCAATTATTAAAAAAATAAAATCATATTTTGAGATATAATAATCTATGTTGTAATAAAATTATAATGATAAATTACTTATAAAATTTCAATATACAACATATTATGTTAAATCATATCTTGTTACCAAAATACTATAATTGTAACCTATACATTGACTTATCCTTATAAATTTTACATAATATTTTCTTATTATTGTAAAAAAAGGTAAAATAAACATTATTCTCTTCCTAACTAAAATCACCCTCTATTTTTAAATAAAAATATTTCATCTAAATAAATTAATTTTCATTAAATAACATGAATAAAACACCCATGGAATTTAAGAATTTATTCTATTTGGGAACATGATATCCTAAAAAGAATGTTTTATAAAAATCTATAGGATATGAAAAAATTTTATTCATTTGTACTATCATATTTAGACCTATCCACATGAAACCTTTCTATGTAACGTGTCACAACAAAAACAAGATAATGTGAGCACATATCTTCTCATTATGGATAAATATATTAGATATAAATCAATAAACATATAAAAAAATAAGGTAATAATATGTTTATATTATCATGATCAAAACATAAAAAGTACATATATAAAATATTATAGTTCATAAACATGATTTAGGGAATAAACATAATCATTTTATAAAATATGTACCATAAGTATAATAATTAATCATACATCAATAATTATTCCTAAAATCAATTCATAAAAATGTAGTACCCTTATAAATATTGAAAACCATATCATATTTCATGGTTAACTACAAATAACATCAACAATTCGGACCACGACAGACTTGTTTCCTATAGTGGATCTGGATGCACATGTTTCCCATAGTGCATAAATCACATTGAATTCATTCCCATTGTTATATAATGAGATATATAACATTACACCATGAAATAAACAGAGGTATAGTCCACACACATAACATAAGGAAATCCATACATTTTTCTCCCAATGTAACATTATTCATTCATTATATCGAAACCCATTAAAATACACATATTTTGTAATTATTTAACAATAGCATATCCATTTAATATGTAATGAAATTCATAAATATGATGATATCATAGACATAAAAAATTAATACAATCAATGATGATATAATACCTAAATAATATATCTAGTAAATAATATTTTATTCTAAATAATGTTACCTTATATGAATATTAAATTATAAAGATCACTTGAAATAATTCTTTAAGAAATATATTTTCCTTTTTGAAATCTATTTTTTTAAATGTATGGATATATTTTAAAGGGGAAAATATTATTTGAAAATTAAAACATTATATTATAAAATAAATATTAAATAATTTTGGAATCATGACATTAAGAAAATACTCTCATTTAGTATATGATAGAATAACATCACATCTATATTTTTTTCATAAAATTCACAAAAGAGGTAGCAAAAAAATTGAAAAAAATAATAATTTCAAAATATTTTGTTAAAAAAATGAGAAAATTGACGTTATAAAATCATATAAAAATGAATAAAACATTTTAATACTCAATTATCTAAATCATGTAAATGAAATAAAATATAGTATTAAATAAAATTATAAATAATAAATTTTAAAATAATGTCACATATAAATATATTATCCTTTAAGTTATAATTAATCAAATGACTCAATTATGTTTATGAGAAATAAAAAATTTTTTTAAATATGACAAATATTATAAAATTAAATATCACACATAATCATAAAATGGCATAATTAATTAATTAGAAGATTATCCTAATTAATGTATTTTGAGTTCAGAACCCCCTTACCACATTGTTATTAGTAGAATTTTATACACCATATAAGTAATAATTATAAATGATATTATGACATTCGTGATATTATATATAAAAAATAATGTATATATAGTACACTGGTATAATACGTGGTGAATAATGCACATATCTCACTAATGTTAATGTAATATGTCAACCCATTATGTTATGATTCCCTTTAATTTTTTTACATTATGCTCATGTGTTATGTTGTAATTAGTTTTTTCAATTAGTTAATGATCTATACTAATTTTTATAACATTTTATATGATATGTTAGTAAAAAAACAACCATCCACTCATTATTAATATTTTATTATATTCATTTATCTATGAGAATTCATTTGGGGGTTTTATAACTAGTTCATTTGTGTATAATTATGTATTTAATTGTAAAATGGAAATAATCTTTTGTAAATGAAATGTAATAGTATTAATTAAATTATATAAGTTTAAATATATTTATATTTAATTTTTTACGTTATGAGGATGATTAATTTGATAAAATGTTCTTTATAAATGATTAATGTTTATGGTTGTTTTCCCATCCACCACAAACTTATTTGATTTTAATTTAATATCGTGTATATACATTTTTTATATTGGATTAAATATGTTATACCATGCCTATTAAAATAAAATTTAACTTGAATAATAATTTTATAACAAATCATGAAAGCCTTAATATAAGAGAGATAAATCATTATCCACCGATAATATTCACTACCTTAATTTTGAAAATGTTTTCATTTATTTGAAAAAGTGGAAATAAGAAATGGTGTTTATAGAAAATATTATATAAAAAATTTAAAATTAAAATATATAAATGATACTAGACTAGTGATTATTTGGGGGATGATGGATGTGAAGAGAATCATGAAAAATAAAATAAATTCATATAGTTTTTTGTGAAATTTGCATGTTGAATGTCAACTCATTGAAAGCCCCATTAGGAAACAAGAAATTGTTAATCAGTTAGAAAACTAGTACATGATAATAGAGATAGTGAGGATTATAGGTTTTTTCAGAGATATGAAAATCACGTTGTCCTTTTTGGATAAATGGGGTGTTATGGATTATTATTTATAGTAGAGTATGAGTGGTTTTGAGTGATTAAATAATGGTTATTTTTTATTTAAATCCAACCAAATTTTGGGGGAATTATGGCCATTGAATTTTCATGATAATTCATTTTCAAATGGATATTTAAGGATGATATACAATTATGAAACCATTTAATTTCGTATTTTTTTGGGTATTTTATAATGTAAGCTTTTAACATTGAATTGTTACATTATTTAACTTACACAGTGGTAAATCATATTTTTACAATATTATATTGTTTATGAATAAACTAGAGATAAACATATATCCAAATTAGGAATTACTAAATTCATATATTTAATCCATTTTTAAAAAATCATAATAATGATGATTAAATTTTAAATTTTAAATTAAACTATAAAAACACAATGAAAAACAAGATTTATAGTACCCTGTTAATTCTAAACATGTCCTCATACAAAAAATAAGTTTAAATTCTTATTTAAATGTAATTATTTATATTATATATAGACCTAATGTATTCAAAATGATTTTATATGAATTTTTATTATTAAAGTATATTTTAAATATAATGAAAATTATTGATTTATAAAATTTCGTTTATTTTGACATCTAACTAAGAAATTATTTTCTTCTAAAATATAATGAAAAAATCATCCAACAATAAACTTGAAATGATAAATGAAAAAATCAATTTAATTTTACCATTTAAATTTTTTAAATGTGTATAACATTATTTATATTTATTTTGTCATATATATCAATTCAAATTTTTTAATATATTATATATTTGAATGATAAATTTACATTACTAAAAAATATTTTCTAATTAAAAAAGAATTAATCAATCAATGAAAAATTAGATGGAAAATTATATATTTCATTATATGGTTAATAAAATCCATTAATTTCAATTTAATTGATAATTTATAACAATCATGATAAAAAAATAATACATTATTGTTCATTTAAGATATGAAATTCATGAAACAAAAGATATTAATGAGTTATAATTTATTTAAAAATAGACATACAATATAATTACAGGGTGTTATAGTCCTGCTTATGGTGAAATATGATAATGGGGATATAAACCCATGGGTTTCGTTTTGTTCCATTATTTTTTTTCTTTCGCATTTTCTTTTACAACTTGTTTTCATGTTATGGGGTTCTTCCATTTTTTGAATAATAGTTTTATTAGTCATTATTATTGGTAAATTTTTGATAATATAATTTTTTAGTTTCATAATATAGATTTATTCAATTTAAAATCAGACACATGATTGATTATATACTATCATATAAGTTTATTCATTTTTTATTTGGATAAAATATCAGGCCTCATGGAAGGACAAGAGATTCACTTCACTATCCATACTCAAATAGAGGTTATACCTTATCCTTATTTGTGTGGGAATAACCAGATACATGAAAAATGATATAATTTTATGTCATTGTAATATATTGAAACAAAAATGATGGTTTTATTAATAATTAATGATAAATTATTCTTTCTTATAATGATATAATATTTGTACTATAATTAAAAAATTTATTATTTACAATTTTTATTTCATTAAGATCATTAAATTATAGTCATAACCAACATATTTTTCAATAATGATCCCCAACATTCTAATTAAAAAAAATTATAGAATTAAAAATAATAGGATAAATTAATTAATTTTAAATATAATGATATTTAAATGATTGGACTAGAATATACAAGAAATAATCATCACCACCATTACAAATATACTATAACACAAACCTAAAAAACTAATAACATCCTGTAATGAAAATAGAGTATAAATAACTATTAATTTATTTAAAAATGATTATAAAATATGTTTATAAAATTATTAAATATGTTTATAAGGTTCAAAATTTTTATATTTAGGTGATTATGTTTTATAGATGAGGATGAAGAACATTCAAGTAAGGTGAGATATTATAAGGGGTTTTTTAGAGTCAACTTGATTTCATTGTTAATAACTAATTCTTTTAACTATTATTGTAACAATATGGTTCTATTATATTCTAGGAATATATTAAAATAATTGATTGCTTATTTTCTTATTTAATTACATTGATGAATATATATCTTCATAAAATATTATTATTGTATGAATAATACTCACTCAATCCCAATGTGATCTATTTCACATATATCCATATTCACTATTCTAGATATTTTCTATTATTGTTTCTATGTACATTTCTGTTTCTTTTCATGTATTATTCAAGGTTATATTAAACACATTTCAAATGAAAGATTTATTTGTATCGTTATGATGCATTTTTAATAATTTATATTTTTAATATGTAAAAAATGATTTCCCATTCAGGCCTGCATTTTTATCTTCCACCCACCATTTCCAATATAAAATCAGTATTTCCTTTTTTAAAAATATTTTATTTGATATTTTTATTGGTGGTTATTAAAAATAATTCTAGTTTATCTTCATTATACAAAATTTCTTTTGTTACTTATAATGTTATCTCTTTATGACATTGATTTGAAATTTTTTATTAAAGAAAATTTTCAATGATTTGCTTCTATATAAAATACATGTTAAGTATATTCTGGAGTTATATTTGATGAATAACCTTTTATTTTAATTAATTATATATTAACTTTGGGTATTTTAAATATTTTAATCAACATATTGAATTTCGATATCATGTAATCGAATATAATTTAGAACTCATATTTAACCCATTTTCTTCACAAGGGATTCATGATATGTTGAATGATGGAAATATTAATGAACACATTCATATGGATGATGATGTAAGGAATCCATTTTCAAAAAAAAAAATTATTGGTCATTATTTATATAACTCATGTGGTAATATTGTGTTGTCCTTATAAAAATCACAAAAATTAAACGGTGGTCCATTTATTATTATACTCAAAATTGGTGTGTGGAAATATTTTGTTATGAAAATAATATGATGATTCTAGGTGGTTATGTTTGAGAAAAATACCCCATTAATGTTATGTATCAATGAATTTTTATATTTCCATTCTCTATGACTATGATTGTACTCCATGGATCATGATGATAATCACATGATTCTATACACTATTGCAATTGCATGTGTTCTTTACATATCATAATGTAATGTCTCTATGAAAATTCTCATTCATTCATGTTATATAAAAAATATATTACTCCCATTATTCAATTTTACCCTCTTATTATAATATTACACTCTATTGTATAATGATATGATTTTATTTCTATGTGTTTAAGTTCACCAATTTATTATATTTTCATTTATCAGGTTTAAATAATGAATATAAATTATTAGAAATATAGAATTATGTCTAGTGAGGAGAAATTATTTTTTATTTTTATGAATTTTATTTTCAATAATATTTTTATGAATATAGTCCTCAAATATACTAAAAAATATTTTCATTGTTTATTGATATAATATGCGATATGCAGTATTTTAGTTAAGGAAATTTTTTAAAATAAATATATTTTCAGCATTAGATTCAATATTTTTTATTATATGAAGGATAATTTATTTTTCATGATTATTTTATTTATTTTTTGTATAGGATTAATGATATTATTTTAAATAATATGGGATATGTTTATGAGATAAGATTAAATATAAAACATCGTCATAAGGATTTATTATGTTTGATATTGTGTGGGTTTCATGAAATTACAACCCATTATGGATTCTAGATATTTTATGAGGATGTATAAAATATGAATTTTAGTGAGAAAAAAATACAAATGGATGGTCATGTATCAACCTGATCATTACAATGTGCATGATGAGCAATCTTGACATAGAATGCCTAGACTGAAAACCCTTAGGAAAATGATACGATTTCTTCTAATATTATTGAAAGAAAATTTTAATTTATTTTGATACAATATTTGGTTTGATATCCATATAAATATGATCATATCCAAAATTATTAATCATATAGAGTTGTATGAATCACCAAGGGTGACATTTTTAAAATAAAGTTTACATTTGGGAAGAGAATATTTGATTTCTTTTCCATATTCATATAGTAATTTTAAAATAATTTATTGGATATTATCATTATCATTTATTTAGTATTTGGTTCGAAAAACGATAATGAAAATGATGTTGGGATATCTATGTCTCTATAAACACCTATAATAATTAAGGAATCATTCTTAGTAAAAATCAATGATAGATTTTGGAATCTCAAAACATTTATATTATGTGGGAAATAATTAATCTTCTATTAATTTAGATTTTTAGTAAATTATTATTTTAGAAATAATATCAAGAGTTTCTTATAGATCCAATATCTTTTTCAATTAGTGACTGCTAATTAAAAATGAAAATTTCTAATTTATTTTATGTGGGAATAATATAACATTCAAATATTTTAATATACAATTATTCTATAATTAAACACCATCAAAACCTCATATCTAATAGAAACTCTATACTAGAAAAATCACCAACATATTAAATGAAAATTATTAATTAAATTTTGGAAAAATGAAAAACATAATATTAAGATTGTAATAAATTATAAGTTCATACAAAATAGGATTATGAATAATTAATGTTTTAAATGTGATTTTTTAATAGCGAATATATATATATATACATATATATTATTTTTAAATTAAAATATAATTTTACAAATTTTCATAATTGAATTTTCCAATTCAATAATCATTTATTAATTCATTATATATGAAATATCATAGGTAAATATTTTGACTTTTCCCTATTCAAATTAATATTTATATAAATAGTAAAAATAATTATTCTTCCAATTCTATTACGTCTACGACATTATCATCATAGAATAATGAATATAAAATATTTTAAACCATGATATAATAAAATATGATTTAATATTATTTGTAAATTAAATATTTTATTTCTAAAACTATTGTTTATTTTTTTTTCAAACATTAAAAATACATTGGAGTAAAATTAATTTCTATTAGTATATATTAAAATGGTTTTTTCATCACTACTATATTTATTTCTACAAAACATTACATCATATTTTAGATCATCATTATCATACTATTTCCTATTGTCATTTGCATATTTAGGAAGAAAATTATAACATCAAGTACTAATTTCAATGACAATGTTAATTTTTAATTTGTAAATTTACTGGTATATCTTTATAAATATTTTTACTTTTTATATAAAAAAATTTATATATTTTATATATATTTTTTATAATTTTTTATGATATATTAAAATAGATTTTCCTTATTTTAATTTTTAGTTAATGTTATATAAGTTTAAATAACCTAATAGAGATATTAAATTCTAAAATAATGTTTTCAGTATATTAAATTTTTTATTATAAAAATAATTATTAACTGATTTTAGATTTTAATATTTTTATAAATAAAATATTTATTTTCAAATCATATATATTTTGTAAAAAATCCAAATTTTTTTATAAAATTCAAATTAAATGGGTAGACGACTATTTATTATGTCATAAACAAAATGGTAAATGTAAAACATATGGTTTTAAAAGATGTGAAGTGATTTTCAACGATTTGATGGAACTGATTATATTAGATTTATAAAACATATCCTACCCCAATAAATACTTAATTATTTTCTAATTTTTATCCAATGAAGCTAGAATAGTGTCACTAAATCATGGAAAAATTAATATCAATTTACAATAGTGTAATTTCTATCATTTATTAAGTATTGTCTCTTCCACCACACTTATACATCACATAAAAAGATTTATTTATAAAAAAAATTAGCCAATTATGTCTAACAAATGTACCAAATTCCAATAACACATAAACTTTCCAAAAGGCTATGATATATTAATTTATGTTGTTACCTAATAGAAAACTTCCAAAAGGGTAGGTGATGCTTTCGACCAAACACTCTCAATTATTTTCATCCTCAATAAATAAAAAAAATACATTAATGTATGAAAACATTAGAATTTATAATATGATTAAATATTTTTATAATAATTTAAAATACATTTTCTATATTCCTCCAAACTATATAAGAACAGAAATAATTATGATATGTACATACTACCACCTCCATTAGTGACGTTGCACATTTTTCTTAACCTCTATATTTAATTAGTTTAATGGATGAACGTTGTGAATAAATATGATTTTAGAAAAAAAAAATTTAAAATATAATCCAACAAATAATTACATTGGTATCTAGGTAAAGAATGTATCACCCATGAAATTATGTTGACTACCAATCCAATAAATGTTACATATCTCATGTTCCAAAAGCTTTTTTATCTTAATAAAACAGTAATGAAATTATATTCATATCATAAAAACATATATATAATAATATTAGTTTTATATAATAACTATATTATTCTAATATAATCATTTTCAATACCAATTTAATCTATAGTTTATAGTTTTTCTTCATTTCATTTAGTTTACCAACCTATCAAAAAATGGTATAATTATATATAATGGATGGATATGGAATCATAACTATTAGTTTCATTTGAAACTAATGAGAAAATAATTTATTATTTTTTGATCGATTAATGTTATACCATTATTAAATTTATTATTATTTTAATCAATTGTTATTGGTTGATATTATTGAAACAAGGTCATCACTAACTATGTCATTTTGAATCATTAAAAAATACATATTATATAAATTCGAAAAATATATATCATTAAAAAATATACATTCAAATATATATAATGAAATCATAATCATGATATTGGAATATATAAAATATAATTTAAAACTATATTAAAAAAAATCAAAATAATAATATATTGAAACTAATAACATCTTATAATAGAAATAAGGTTTTACTACCACATATTTTTGTAATTAATTAAAATAATTGATGTTTATAAAAGTTTACCTATATAAATATAGTTTATATACATGTTATTATGATAGTATTGTTATACATAAGTATATAGTTAATTGACTTATTTCAAAATAATTGAAACAATATTTCTTGAGTGACCTACTATTCATGTTTCATAATTAATCATAATGAATATATTAATTTAAAAATATTTTTTTCTATTTTATTAAGATATTATTATTTCCCAAAATTTTATTTTCCCTATAATTACATTGATAATGAAAATTCTTCATAAAAGTCAATAATGTTATGAACAGTAACCATTATATCCAAATGAGTTGTGTTTCATATCTATCAATTTTACTATTTTTACATATTTTAGGATATTAATTTTTTAACTAAATTGTAATTTAATTCTCATATTCCTTAAATTAAACATTACATCTTTTAAAGTGTTTCATTAATAACAATAATTTTATTATGTGTTTCAGAATAATGAATTTTTAAAACATAAAATAGTATTTCCAATTCATTTCTGTGTTTTTGTCTTCCACTATATATTTCCATTTTTAAATTAATAATCCCTATAGATAAATGTATTATTATTATTTCCAAAAAAAATTCTATTAAAAAAACATTTTAAAATCATGAAACAATTATATGTAATTTTTAATTTTATAACTACAAAATATTTTAAGAAATAATTGTAAATTTTTTTTAATTGATTATATATTATTTCTATAATACATTTTTAAACCCTACAGAGTTAGGTTTTTTAATCTTATTTTTATTTAAATTACACACTCCTATGGTAACTGAAATTTTGGTATCTGCCGATGGAATTTTGAAATTATTTTAAGTAATACCATTTTGAAAAGATATGCAACACATTTTCTTCCAATTGTTTTTAATTATATGATGAATTATTATTAAATTATTAAAAGCGTATTCATATATGTTGATGGTTGGGGTCATATAACAACCTTCAATGCATTGTTAAACATTGTTTTATTTAATAAGTTAACATAACTTTTCTCTTCTTGGGTTTAATATCAATATAACATCAAAACCTTCTTCAATTATGATAATAAACTAATGGGTGGACAATCATGGATATGGTAAAAATATAATGACACAATATTATTATGCTTATGACCATGTTATTTTATGATTCTATATATCATGGGAATATTTAATATCCTTCCAAAAAACCTATGATTATCTTTGAGAAATAATTTTTAATCAGAAGATTCCATTATATTTGATTATTCATACATTCAATTATATCATGAATCATAGGGGAAACATATAGTTACTTGTTGTTATAATATAATATTTCTCACCTGCTCATGTTTTTTCATATGTTTATAAACTAACCCATAATGATAATATTAAGTGTTTTCCTTTAGTCATTAGTTGAGATCACCCATTTCTTATATTATTATTCCCCATGTTATGAATATGATTATTACTTATTTAAATTATATAAGATACAATAAATTTTTGTAATACCCCAAAAAATAAAATTTAATTCATAAATGATATGGGTCCTGGAAACAGAGATAACCATTCATTTTAGAAGCCTACCTAATTAAAAATCCACATTTAATCATTTTTGGATTGGAGTAGTTATTCATAAATAGTGAAGTTATAAGAACATTAATAGGGTTACTATGAGTGATGGAAAAGTGCACTGAAAAATCATGTCATTCATTGTAGGGACAATCATTAGTCTGATGACTAGTTCAAGCACATGGGTGGGACCCAAGAAGGGGACTATTTGCTTGCAGGAAAAATATTGTACCATGGGGGCCAGGGCCCCATAATCTATATTATAGTGGGGTGTATGTGATGTCATCAAGGCTTTGATTTTACATTGGTATTATGGTAGGAACACATCTATATTTGGGGTGCACTCCCTATGTTTAGATGTACATTAAAAAATGTGGATGTTTATCTTAAAATGGGCGCTGAATATAACAAACTAAAATGATAAGGGGCTAAATGAAAATTATATATGGATCATGTCAAATAGGATAACCTTTACTTTCAGAGAATACATGATTATATAATCATAGTTAATTATTATTGGCTTAGATTATTGACTAGCATGGGTAAACTTATTAGAATTTTCCCAATGCAATTGCATCTATGGAAAAATAACATTGAAAAAACTGTGTTTTAAATATGTGACATTCAATGTCTGATGATTTGTTCGGGTGTGTGGGTGGGCCACATGGAGGAAAAAATGTGTCATTGAGGAAACAATGGTTTCTTGAATGCTTTTACATGGCCGATATTTTTCAAAAATTTTTTGGGATGTCATAAGGTCCCAATTTATACATTTTTAAATTATTAAATAGTTTTCCACTGTTTCACATAACATGTTTTTTATATTGTTAGTCCCCAATGACCACAAATCATCATTTATTTGGTTTTTCCTGGTAATTATACAATATAAATTTTTTTCTTTTATAAATGATTAAAATTAAAAATATAGTTTACTGAGGATGATAAAAATAAAATACATATTCCCATATTGATGAAATATATTTTCAATAACCATTATAATTTATATTATGAAGTGTTTATTTTATAAATTATTAATAAAAAATTTCTAAAACAGTAATGAAAATCTTAGGAGAGACAGTTGTAATTATTATAAATTTATTAAATTAATGGAATTATTATTTATAAATTTATTTCCATTATATTAAAAAATTATATAACAATTAATTAATGATTATTTATCCTTAATATTTTATTGGGATCTAACATTTATTTTTATGGACCATTAGATTCTGATAGAATATCTATCATTAGTTTGATGGGAACATTATAAATTTGGCCAAATATATTCTCTATTAATTTTTTCATGGGAAACTACCAACGAAAAATTTGATATCTTCTACCTTCAATTATTCATCGATGAAATAATTCAATTGTTCATTTTATAACTAAATCCTAAAAAAGAATATCTTTTATTTAAACCCACATAAATACATCAAAACTGACTACATGTTTAAATATATTTATTTCTTAAAATAAATGAGTTGTTATAAACTCAATATCATGGTATTATAATATTAAAAAATCAAAAATAATATTAATAAAAATAGGATCAATGGAACTATATTTTATTTTCATCCCAATACATATATATATCCACATAGAAGTATTCACATAGTAACTACTATATCACTAACAACACAAAATTTATTATATACAACACAATAGAAATTAAATTAGATAATACTCTCAAACTAGGAACCTATTATTCTGAAGACTCATCCTAGAATCTCTTCATTAATTAATCGTTTAGATAAAAATGAACTCATAAATACTTCATTATATTCTTATGAATTAACTAATAAAATAATGTAATTTGATAGTACTATGATGTTTGGCCTGAACCTTTTATTACCCATTAGGTATGCTAATAAAATTAAACAACTATAAATATAATGATTTATCACGATGAATCCTCACATATAATTCAATTCCTTTAACTATTTATCTATTGTTGGAAATATCCAATAAAATTTATGTTAACCATACATTATTTGAAGAAACATTCATTCACTAAAACCATATTTCAGGGTATACAAATGAATCTTACTTTCACACTTTCAAACTATGTTACTAGATTCAAAAATAATTTAAAAATTCACATAATGAGTGATATTTGAGTCCTTAAAAATTATCTAATAAAAACTCCGTGGTCGACATAGTTAGGTTGCACCAAACTAGGGCCCAATCAACGTCATTTTTTTTTGGTAAATCACACATATTTTATATTTGGACTATAATATATAAGTTTTATAAACATCATATAGTATCCCGTGTTATGGATCATTAATTTACCCATATGGTTATTCAGATTACCCATTATGAACACTGTTAAAAAAATAATGGATTTTTTATACACATTTGTCTTTTCAAGGAACTCACAGCCATCGTATTTCTCATACCAACATCTGACTTCAATTCAAATATCATAAATTTCATGGAAGTAAAATTCTAAATAAAACATATAATAATTCTTCTATTTCATTATAGGGTGATTTATATCAAATATCACAAGATATTTTTTCATTCATCCACTAATATCCCATAGTATAAATTTTAATCACATTAGACCTATATCACACAAATAATAAAAGTAAAAATAGATTCTATAATTTATTAGGCTTCCTAAAAAAATTATTATCTTTTATATTTTTATGGATACTTAATTGGGTATATATAATTAGATATAACTTGATTTTTGATTTCATCAAATTTTATTGTTTATTTATATGTCTTATTTTTTTTTTAGAAATTTAATTATCACGATCTCAATAAATGGAAGTGATATATTTTTAATTTACCGTATAATACTCAATAGTCACCTATAATATGTAATTTATCATTCATACATTCAAATACTCCAAGAAAAATCCAATTACACCTTGTTACTTTTCCACTACACTGTACAATTAATACACAAATATAAATTGATTGATTTATATAACCCCTAATGATGTGGTTATATTTACACAGGATTCATAAAAAACATTAGATACCATAATTTTTTCCACATTATACCCTACACATGATTTAAAAAGTTCCCAAACAACCTTCTAGTATAAAGTTATGTATTTATATGCACTATACATTATTAACATATCATATATATATATATATACATTCTTTATCACATATTTGACATCCAATTTCACACTATATACCAATCATTTTTATAGATTTAATATTATTAATAGTTTATGGTTCATCTAAAAACCTACCAATTGATATGATCAATTTCTTAAATACATCATATAAACCTCTATATCCTCCTCAATACCCTTTCAAAATAATTGGTTGTGGAATCATATGAAAAATGATGCCGTCTAATGGAATTATTATTTCAATATCACTCTTGATGCTATTAAATCCCAAAACCATTCAATTAATGGGACATTTATTATGAGAATAACTAAAATAACACATTTTTAAATATAATTTTCAACTGGATTTTATATTGTCAATCCATATTGAAAGGCATCAGAATCCATTATATAAATTATTTTAATTTTTCATGATAACCTCATGATTAACCAAGCTAGTATCAAATGAATTTTCCATGCCTATAGATATATCATGTCATGTGATAATAAAAATAATTTTTAATATATTACTTAAAAAATATCCTAGTGTCTAAAAATAAGTACATCTAAAAGATACGTTACATGTAGTAATTGTTTATATATATATTCACTTTAGTATTTCTTTTTTGTCCATTAAAATTTAATTTATGTAAAATTAGAAATGTATTCTGAGATGAATTGAATGAAAAATAAAGAGAATAATAATATAAAATATGATAATTTTAATAAGAACATGTGAAGAACCATAAATATTTACACAATGTTCATTCAACTGTTGATCAATTAATTAAGTTTACCTCATATATTCCCACCTAATAATCTAGATCAATAATAAGCCAAAAAACATATTTTATTGTATCTCATGTAAGTATAAGTATTAAAAAACCATATATACAAAAAAACATATATTCTCATGTATATAGTAACAGTAACCATCCACCCTCATCCTTATAAGTTTTTAAATTATTTAATATTTCATTTGTTCATCTATTGAGATACGTGTTAATATTTTTGTCATGTCTCGAGTACAACTCTACATTTACCTATTTACCTCCCCTTTATAAAAGATGCAAAAAATGTTACATAATAATAATAATAAAAAAATTTAATTGAACATATTAAAGAACAATATAAATAATGAATAAAACTATTTCCAATTTATCAAATAACCTAATATTACATGATAAAATGGAAATAAAATGAATAGTAATTAATTTTATATTCAAAATAAAGGAAAATGATATTTTATACCCATTTTCATCACCACAAAGGTTTAGTTCCCCAAATAAATGGTGTCTAATAAATATGGTAATAGAAAAGAAAAAAAATACCAAATATAATAAGTATCAAATGAAAATGTAATATGTAAGCAATAGAATTAATAGCTTGGATTCAAAGTTCATAAATATCTCCAATAGACATTGAACAATCTTATATCCCCTAATAAAATCATTAAAATCATAAATAAAAAACTTATACCAATAATTATATTAATTTTTTTTTCATCATTCAACGTGAAAACATGACTATAGTATATATAATTACCTTTACTTCCTTTTCAATGGAACTAGACATCAAATAACAATTGATTCTCACCCCCATAAAAATTAGTGGAGCTACATATAAATTAGAAAATAAAATCATAACTTGTTTGTGGTTTAATACTGGAATAATAAATGGATTGAAAAATATTTTATTTTGGAAAATTAAATGATATATAATGATATCATTAGTGACTGTTGAAACATATTTGGCTCTATCAAAATAGTCATCATCACTAGAGGACATAAAATTTTAGTATTTGTGTTTGTATTTTTTTCTCCTAAAATTTAGAATGAATATGAAGGTAGTCGACAATACTAGAGTATGTTAATTGAGTTGATGAATCCTATACACTTAGAATGATTGTCAATGATTTCGTGACTATATAATTTTATAATTAATTTAATAGATATGATCTTCAATAGGAGATGTGTTTGTAGTTTTTTTCATGGGAAAATTTCTATTTAATAGTGGAATAGCTAGTCCAATATATATTCTAGCTTACATATATTATTAGATGATCTTATATTTTGTGTTCTTTCCATAATCTAAAATTCATTATCTGAAGAACCTCTTATATAACTGATAATACATGTCTACCAAAATAGAGAGACATAGTAGCTATTGTTTTTGGAATAAATATAACATCAATGGGCCATTTCAAATATTATTATCTAGTGGGATAACTGTAATAAAATCATAATAAATTTATATTATCATTTGTAATAGAAAATTAATTGAAAATAATTTTGAAAATATATATTAGTAAAAATATATATTAAAATACGGAAAATGGTTTTCCAATAAAAATTTAATTTAATTTTACATATGTTATAAAAACAATATACCTAACCATATTTAGGAAATTTATTGGGTTATTTTTAATTAGGTAGTAAAAAATAGGAAAAATCATATTATTTATAATTCCCACACTGTTTAGATTCACCCTTTTAAAAAATTACTCACCATAAGGCTCCACATTCATGGAAAAACCAACATAACAATTATTTCCGTGATAAAAAGTTCTCCATATAAATTTTTTAAAAACCAGTAATAAAAAATACATAAACAAAATTGAGAATAATAAAATATTTATCAATATAAACTAGACAATATAAATAATTTCAAATATTATTTAATAAAAAATGAATTTTAGAAGTACAATAATATGAATGAATAATTTCATCCAAAATAAAAAATCAAACCAAAATAAATCAAATATATTATAGTAAATATAATTGATCATCCATGTTTTTTTAGTAAATAAAATTTAAAAAATAAGTTCATTATTTTATTGGAATTATAAAACAGTATAAATATTATTATTGAGATTTATTGATATATAATTAGATAATCCCAACAATAGTGAAGTTAAAAAATAATATTATTCAATAAAAATATATCACAATCCATCCATCTCAATGTAAAAAAATTTAAATTTCATATTCCAAATTTTCATAAATAAATAATGCAAAGTAGATTAAACATAAGTAGTATGAAATTTTTGTGTGATTGGGTTCAATATAAAATTAAATAAATTATGTCAATTTAAAAACATTTTTAAAAAAAATCAATTCATTTAACAAAAAAATATTCAGATAAAAAGTTTAATCTCCTATGATTTGAAGGAGGGAGTTCATTTTAATAGTATAACATGAAATTAATCTTTTTTTTGTGAATTTAATTATCATGACTAATTTAAGTCGTAAAAATATGTTTTCACTATTCATATCCCCTCATAAAATAGTCAATAACCATTAATTCATTAAATAAATTCTACTTTTCACTCAATAAAATAATCTATATGTAGTTATTCACTAACATATAAAAATTCATATTTCTCTAAAAGAATATATTATGTATTAAGAAAAAATTAAATTATTCATGATGAATTTTGTATATTATTCTAGTTGTATGTTGTTGGTTAAAAAAATTAAATATTAATAAAAATATGTATTTTTCAAACATTAATATATTTAATGATAATAAATGAAAAACAATGAATAATACCGTAAATAATTTTCTTTAGAAAATTACAACAAATCATGAAAAGAACAATTTTTTATTTATAATTCAGTCATAATTAACAGAAAATAATATCATAAAAATTATCATTCAATAAGACCTATATATATTCATTATATTAAAATTTATTAAAACTAATATTTATACTTATATTTTTAAATTTTAAATTTTCTTTGTTTTTTATAATGTCAATTTGTAAATTCTTCATTTCACAAATAATTGGATTATAAAAGAATAAAATGGATAAAATAGTAAAATCAATTTTTTAAATTTACCGAAAAAATAATACACACAATTCAAAATAATATATTAATAAATGTAAAAAAACATTCACTGAATACCAAAGAATAATAAATATTGATGTATGAATCAGGAAATATTTTAAAAATTAATTGTATGTAAGATATAATAATATTTTTATACAAAGTATTTAACACCCCAGGATTTTTTAATTTATTTATTTAAGGAATATATTATATATCCCATGGAATATGAAATATCAATCATAATGTGAACCATGATATATAACTAAGATATTATTATTTAAATGTGATTATTATTACTTTTTCATGTGTTTTAAAGATATGAGTAGCATTGAATTTGTATATGGATATTATTGAATAAATATATTTTCCCATTCATAGACAAATAAAAATCCATCTTAGGAAAATATTTTCTTTTATGTAATATAATATTATTTTCAATTAATATTAAGTCTTCACAATGAATTTTTATAAATTCCTCTACAAACATCAATGGTTATTGATTAAATTTTCATTATTGTTCATGCATTAACAAAACAGAATCATCTATATATAACTAATCGGACCAAGATTTATAATTATCAATGTTATGTATATATTTTTCATTTGATTTATAGGGTACCCAATATTTTTTTATTTTAAAGAGAGATTTATTTTAAATCTTAATTTGAATTTCTATTTTAAATTAGATTCATTTATTATGATTAGAAAATACAATCTATGATCCATAAAAAAAATATACAGTTATTGTTATCTATAATATATATAGAGTATGTGTTAAAATATGTATTATTGATTTTTTTATTATGAGGAGCACAATGATATGTTATTGTTTGTTTATAATAATAGATACTATGTATCTATTAATATTAAAAAATGAATGGGATTATTAAGGATGTAATATAAAAACCCATGTGAGGTTTTTAATAAATTAAATTCATTATTATTTAATATTCATGAATTATATTCTATTAAATTTTATTAATAAAAAAAATATTTTGTAATTTTTAATCAAAAATGAAATAGACTTATTCGTATGTAATTATTTTACATTTATTATATTTTTTAATTAAAAAATATCGATTTTTATTTTTTAGATTTTCAAAATATGAAATAAAATTTTTTTATATCAAAAAGAAAATATTAAATATTAATGTATTTGATTGTATTGTCAAATAAAAAGTGTTATTTTTTGGAGGATATTATCAAATACAAATTTTTAAGAAATTTTTTTATTTTATTTTTATATATTTATACTGTATTTATAATATTTTTAAATTTAATGTTTAATTAATAATATTTGATTTAAAATAATCCAAAATATTTTTAATAATAATTTAATTATATTTTAATAATAAAACAATTTTAATTCACCAAAACTAATTGACTCGAAACTCTTATTTAATCAAAATTTTTGGTTGGGTTTAATATTAATTTATTCGATATACAAAAGATGAATTTGATATAATGGAATCCATTTTTTTAATCACCATTCAAAAATTTCATTATTAGATCCTATTAATATATTTTAATTTTGACAAGAAATTATTGTGAATCAAATTGTTTTGAATGGTAATAGTTAAAGAGGGAAAAGGGGAATAAAATGAAATTATAAGGTATTAGATGACCTAAAAGCATGTCTAAATCCAAAATTTTTGTCACATCATGACCCAATATCATCCATTAATTGATCAGGATTAATTTGTAATATATTTTCTCTAATATAAACATTTATATGTTTCAAAAATAAAAGTATTACAAGTGTGTCTCACCCCCGCTAATAAAAGAAACCACATATCCTCTTCACTTATCACATTATGTTAATTTTAAATGAAAATATACTGATACAATTCATTTATTTAATACCTCTCTACTTACAATATTTATATGATTAATTATATTACCATACTATGAATACTTTACCATTAATCCTAAGGATCATGTCCCGAGAAGTGAAGGTAGAAAATGCATGAGGGAAGTCTGATTTTATGGTAATGGATTTATTGTCCCATTTCTATTTTTATGAAATTTTATCCCAATATATTTTTGGTGTATTAAATTTTTTTAATTTATAAAATGTTTCTTCACTAAAAAGTAATTTTTATATATCACATCAATGATCATTACTTCAATGATTCATTGGTTCAAATGACATCATGTCGTAAGGGATGTATTATTATAAAACGTGGTTTTGGGATATTTTGAATATTTATTTATACTATTTTTCCTCATAGTCAATTTTTTTGGATGTGTGAATATTTAAATAAATTATATAAATTATATAATTATAATCTTTTGAATTTCTTGCAATGTCTATAAATAAGATTATTATTGTGAAATACATATGAAATGTATGCCATTTATTAGGATGTATAAAATTATTTTTTCCAATAATATATGTGGTGTTAACATTTATTATATACAAAAATTTAATATTCATTGTAGGGATAAATTTATATTTATAAATGTTTTATTTATTAAATGACTCTTATTCCATTTTTGGGGATATTTTATTTTAAAAAAATCAGTTTTATATGAAAATAATATATTAATATACAAAAAACGCATAACTTATGGTTTAAAAAACTTTTTATAATGAGTTTATTTATTAAAAGGAAAATTTTTATGTGTTTCTTATAGGTTAGAGTCGATAGAAATTTATGATGGTCAAGGTTTATCCTTACATATCTGTCAAAATCATTGGGTAATTATAAAATTCTATGGTTAATATTGTTGGAATTAACATGGTATGTTTTTTATTTATTAGGGTTGTCGTACCAAATTTTAATGAATGATTTTATTTTTATGGGTTCATTTATATTTATTTTTCTATAAATTTAATTTCTCAAAGAACTTATATAAATTTAATGTGATTTATAATTATTTATAAGGGAAATATTATCATTTTGTAAGGTAACTTAATTATATTTATATATAAAGTAAAATTTATTTACATAAATTCAAAAAATGAGTATTCATATGAAAAATGTTTCATGGGTTATAATTCATTATATATAACTCTATTGATTTTTACTAAAAATTTATTTTTTCTTATATTATGTTATAAAAAACAATTGTGTGATGTAATGAAGATTTCATGTGAATGTAGATTATTATTTTGATTCCATGATTATTAAATTTATGTAAAACTCTATGATATGATTTCATTATTATGAAATAATCTATTGGGTTTATTTATTTATTTCTATATAACCCTTACTGGTATTTGTTTCTCACCCGACATTTTCATTTGTGTTATAATGTTTTGAAGAATATATTGGAGAAATAAGGAAGTATATATGAAAATCAAAAATATTTTAATTAAAAATGAAGCATGATACATTAATGGTGTACTTTATTATGGAAAATTTTTAAAATGAGAGGTATTTTCCCCATTATAATTTATATTTAAATTATTAAATATATTGGAATTATAAATTTACAATGCTAAGCATAATAATTTCATCGACAATATATGGAACACATTTTTTATTTCTGAAATAAAATTTTATAAAATTTAAAAGTTACTCCCTCATGTATAATTATACTCATCATTATAAAATTTAGTATTTATTGATTCGTCATTTATTAGGTATATAATTTTACAAGTTAAATCTAATTTTGTATAGGTGATTATAAATAATATATATATGTATAAGAAATTAAAAAAAATTAAACTATTATAGGAGAAACTGGTATATGATTATTGGTATTTAGTATAATATTATCCAACATGTGTCAAATTGATATGATAATTACAGATTTTATATTAATGGTAAAATATCACCTCATATTATAATTCTATTTATGATATTATGTTTTTACTATATATTTTTCGTATCGCTACGATTTTTCTTCTATAGATTATATATATTTACAATATGTATAATGTATTTCAAATTGGTAGATGGTAAAAGGATCATTATCTTATATATTATGGTGATAATGTCAGTTTGGATGTGGATTCATATTTATTTCATCATCTAATTCTTTTTTTATTCATAATTATATGATTTTTATAGGAAATATAATGTTTATTATGAAGTAATTTTTAGCTTTTGGTCTTATGTAAGTGGAATCAGGGGAATGAGTAGTGGAAAAGAGGCCTCAATGTATTGAGTTATTCTAATGGAATATAAATGATTATTTATAGAGAAGTTATATATTACTAGTGTGATTTAATCGATACTTCTTTCTTGAATGAAGGAATATTTTTTTATTACCATGAAATGAGTTAATTTTGAGTTTTGGGGGTTTTGTGAAAAATCGAGGGGGTTTTCTAGGTTATTTAGCAACTACTAATAAATTAATTCCATAGAGTACATTTTTGAGGTATACTAAGATCCCAATGACCAATAATGATATATTATAATATATAGAATTCATAGACAACTATGTTTTTGTTTTAGATTATATCCTTAAAATTTTACCATTGGATACCTTATAATGTTTCATCACCCTTAAATTAATGGGATTTATTTGTTTCAATTATTATATATGTGTATTATGTTAATTAATTATATTAATTTTTAATTAATGTTTTTTAACAGACATAACAAATTTTTTCTATATTCGAATATATTCCAATGTAAATTTTCTAATTAATTTATGAAAAATTCATTGTATAGGCCATGTCATGGTTTGTCCCAAATAATCAATAAAACTATTTTAAATGGATATACGGTGTCATCTAAACTTTAATCAAATTGATATTTTTCTTCCTTGATTGGGAATCTATATAATATATAATGTGTAAAAATGGATTTTAATTTTATTACTTTATAGATATATTATTTTTTTATATTTTTTCTATGACATTCATATTTTTTAGTTTCACATAATTAATTCATTTCAAATATAAATATGTGATTGTAGTTGTTTTCACTTGTTTATATATATAGATAAAAAATTCAGATAATTCTACCATAAAATAATTTAAATGAAGTAATATAAATGATAATAATTTTTTAATAGAAATTAATTATTTATGATAAAAATATATGATTAAGGGTTTTATAATTGTTATATGAAATGTTTATTGATAAAATGTTTATTTCAATTATTAATAATAAATTAAATGATTAATATGTGATAAAAATTTTAAAATTAATTATGAATGGTATTTTATGAATTGGATTAAGACATTTATTGTTTACAAAATTATGTAATATTATATGATATATATAATATTATAATATGTAATTTATATGAAGTAATTATTTTTAAAAGATTAATGATATTCAAAAATATTTATTAAAGAAGATATTTATTTGCTGATTTGATGAATATTATTTATAGAGTCTTATGTTGTAGAATTTATGAATATTTTTCTTAAATATTTAATTAATGAAATTTATTAATTATGGGAATATGTAATGTTGTTGTATATATTTGGAATTACATATTTTAATATTACAAATTTTTTTAATCACTACTAAAAATTAGAATTGATTGATATAATTTTATATCATTATTCAAAAAGGATTGATTGTAAACTGATTTATTTAAATGATATTTAAATAGGGTAATATACATATTAAATAAATTTTTGTTTAATATGAACTATGTTATTTTACATTGTTATATGATTTATGAGATTACTATGTAAAAATGGTTTATTCACGATAAATGAATTTTAAAAAAGAGTGGATATTATATCATGAAAATGGATTCTAATATTTTATTATCAATATTTATTAGGTAAAAATATAGGTTTTTTCTTTAATAGGTGTATAAATAATATAATATATTGACCATGATGATTATGAATTATTGTATATTTTGAATTATTTTTTTATAATATATTATTTATTAAAATAAAAGGCTTATATCCTTTGATCAAATTCAATGTGTTCTTTATGATGGACTATACAAATATAAAATCCATATTGTGGCAATGATTTTTGGTAGGCTGTTATATAAAATAATCTATAGGTTTATTAAATCATTATTTTGAGTTTTCATACAAAATTTGACATGTTTTTAAAAAGAAATATTTTATGTAGTGATATAAAATAAAACATTGGATTGGATGTAAATTGTGATAAAACATCAGATAAGATATTATGAGGTTTACTATTTGTTTTTTATGTGAATACAGATGATAGCTATTTGGATATGAAAAATGTTGGAAGACATTCTATGTAATCATCAGTGATACCAAAATCTTATAAGAGTAAATTAATTGTTTTATAGTGACCATGATGACTTATAATGTGATTTATCACATACTTCTTAATAATTTTTATGTTTATTATATAGTAACACAATTTTCACATAATATCATGTTAATATCCCAGTGATTCTTTTTGGAAACTATAGTGTTCTATTATGTAATTTCTTAAACTGATACATAAATATCCTAGAAATGAAAAAAATCCTTATATGATGATTCATCAAATGGAATTATTTATCTTGGATTGTGTAATTTTCATGAAATCATTATTACAGGTAAACACTATATACACAATTTATCTAACAATGCAAACCATAATGTGAAAGGTTTCATGATTGTAGAAAACTAAATAATTTTAAATATTAGGTGTAAATATTTTATTAAAATATTTCATAATATCAATAATCATTTAAAAATTAAATTAGGTTAATTTTATAGAATTTTTATTAAATATTTCCAATTTAGGTGAATAGTAAGAACTACTATTTTTAACAAAACTATTATAATTATTAAATTATAAAAATGAACTAGAAGTATATAAAAACATTTAAAAATTAAATAATGTATTTTGAAAATTTAAGAAAATTTTCATTTAATACATTATGATTAAACATTTATGAGAATAAGTAATGATTTCTTACAATAAATATTGTATTCTTTTATTATAATTATATATTTTCTTGGTAAAAAGAATTTGGAATAATTTTGAAACAACATTTTTATATATTTTTATTATAAACCAATTTATGTACTGAAAAAAAAACACTGTTAATTTTAACACATATATAAATTTAATCCCAAAAATATTCATTTTATCGATATTGGTTTTTGGCTCATACAAGTGGTAATGTTAAATTTTAATTTTCATAAACATATAAATTTAAAGTGTAAATTGGATATTTTTTATGGAGTTTGTAGGTATAAATTATGTAATAACATCCATTTTATTTTTACTAACATAATTAAATTAAATATCTAATAAATAGTTTACATGATAAAATTGAAAACGGTAAAAGTGAATGTTCGAAGACTGCATAACATAATGCTGGGTTAATATAATTTTTTAAAATTAATTGTGATGTTATTATAGAACTTATGTCTCCCCTTCTCAAATATATTTGATTTCAGATTCTTCATGACATATTTCCTAGCACTATCAAAATTTAGAAAATCATTTTTTGAAAATAATAAGTATGATTGTTTGTTTACCGAATAAATCATGTCCCAAACAAGATACTCGAATGTGGATTCTATTGGGGAATTTATTTACTTATGGGTAATCACACATAATAATTACATTTTATTGTTAAATCAATCATCATTCTTACGTTATTTGTTTTGGAAAATAGATGTGATCATTAATAGAATTATTGAAATACTATCCAAACATTTACTAGCATTACAAGAATCTAAAATAATAAAACACAACTAATGTATTATATTGATAACCTAGAACAATTATAGTATCACATCAACCACCTTATAATTCATTCTGTGATTACATTACTTCCTAATAAATTTTGAGTGCCTCGTAGTATTTATGTTTATTATATGACATTATCTTAGAGTATCACATTGTTCAATATATATATATTGGTATAATTATTTACATCATAGTATACCCAACACCTTGTACAATATTTTTAGGTATCATTATATATAATGATATTCAATTTATTTAATCGTTATATAATGATATTTTTTTTATTCTTTTTTCAAAATGTATTTTTATTGATAGGTATGGATTAATGACTATGTATTTTATTGTTTATTAATTCATATATATAATTAATTATTTAAATTAATTAGTTATTCATGGGTCCTGTTATAGAATTCCTTTCAATGCACCAGGAGATTTTATGACACAAACTAGATATGTTTTCTCCACAAACCATTAAAATTTTATATTATTTCTTTGAATAATGTCATTTATGAATGTTCATCTTGTTGGAAATTATGAATTCCATTAGAATGATATAATTAATCATTATCCATATATTTTATTTTTTATCAATGATTTAGTATTTCTTAATGGTCATTTGATTGCGTAATTATATTGAACAAATATTTTTTGTAATTTATTTATTTTTTGATTATGATATGGTAGATTCCAATGTGTAGTACAAATTAATAAGAGTAGTATCACACCTAGGATTTTATATAATTATCTATGTTATATAGTGTGAAAATATATGAAATTTTCAAGGATATGAAGTAAGCGACAAGAATAACAATATAATGTTTTTTATTTATCTTACGTTTCATGTGTAATTAGAAATACATGTACGTATCTACTCTTCCATAACTACTAAAATGATTTATCTTTTGGAAAATCAAGAATTATATGAAAATAATTTTATATTATAATTTTATTAGGGATTTTGTAGTTTGGGTTGTTGTTGTGTATATAATATAATGATAAGTAGGAATTGTTAGGACATGATTTATTGGGGTATAGTTAGATAGTTTTTTTTAAGAAAAAACTCTATCACTTTAAATATACATTTTATGAAACAAATATTATGAAGATTATATTAAATCTAAATATTAATTAATTATTGTGATTATACCTTGTTGATGTAACTTATAGTAGATGGAATAAAGGAATATATATTAATTCATGTAATCATTGTCTGGAAGTTCCTCCTTTGAAAGTAAATGTCTCCAGTTGTGACAACTGGGTCCTTGTGACAGCACCACCACCCTGCCTTAACATGGTTGATGGGTCTCAGCCTGCCAAGTGCCACAAGTTGCCCCACAAACAAGTGGTCCCCACCCTAGGGCCCACCCAATTTCCCGAACGGGTTATCGGACTAATGAATTTCCTCACATGGCAACACATGTCATTTCCAATGTGCTTTGTCCTCACTCACACACACCCTAGGAAAATATAATTTAATTCATCCATCCTGACTAATACTCAAGGCCATGCCCACTTAACTGTGGAGTTATAATTAGACAGGCTCCCGAAAAGGAAGGTTCACCTTGTTGACAGGAGTTATATCATTTGGTCATTTAAGCCTTTATATTTTAGGGGTGTTATAATCACCAACCAGAGCACAAAATCCTTGTTGTAGGCCCTATTTATAAACCTAGGTAGATCACCACAAAAAAGTCTGGGTTCCACCTATAATACAAAACATGATAGCTGGGTACCGGTGACAGCACAACCACCCCACCATAACATGGCTGTCGAGTCTCGGCCCTCCAAATACCCCCATTTTCCCCATAGAGATGTGGTCCCCACCATATGGGCCAACAAACATTCCCGAATGGGTAATCTGACTAATGTCTTTCCCCACAAGCAAATACATGTCTTTTCCAATGTGCCTTGTTCTCAATCAAACACACCTTATGGAACATCCCAGAAGGTCACCCATCCTAATCACTACTCCAGGACAAGCATGAAAATTAATGGAGTTTTAATTATAAAGGCTCCTAAAAAGAAAGGTGCACCATAATTTCATGAGTCATATCATTTAGATATTTAACCCTTTATCATTCGAGGTTGTTACACTAGTATTGGATTTAATCAGTTCAAAACATTGATAGGGTAGTAGTCCTAGGTTATGAAAAATAACCCATCATGTATATGGGAATCCATCTAATACTTAATGTTGTGTTACAATGATAAACCACATCATTTGACACAATCATCCACCATTCAATTGAACTATTAATAACATTGAATCTATGAAATGAATCAAGTCCCTTAAAATCATATTTATTTCACTGGGAGTTAGTAAAATGGAAAATATAATCCTAGATTATATCTTTTAATGTGTGATGAATATCAATAGTGGTTACTAATTTAAAACACATATGTTATATTATAAATAGACCTGAATGAATAGGTAAATCGTAAGGATATAATTTAGGAATAATAAATTCTTATGAAAATATTTGTTGAATGAGAAGGTAACACCTCTATCTTGAAATGACATCTGAGAATTTAATTATTGAGTATGATGATATAAATTTGTTTACATATATAAATGCAGAAAAAGTATACAAAGATCATAATATAATATTTTCATTTTTTTAATGGTTTAAAGATGAACCTTTGAAGTTAATTAATCTCTTCAAAAAAAAATATTATCATAGAGTCTTATGATAGTTAATGAAGATCATTTTTTATCTAAGACTGATATAATGATTGGTAATAAAAGACTATCATCTATATATTAGATTATGGGAAGATTAATGTTGAGATGGTGATGTAATGAAGGTTATAATTTTACATACATAATAACTATGATACAAAACACAAGGATATTTACATAAATGGAATGAGTTTTTATTATAATGTAGAGATAAATTCCATTTACCTCGTGAACTCTAAAGAATTTTTGAATCCTCTTTTGATCAATTCATTGAATATAAAGATTAGGGTAATTTTTTGAAAATAAATATTTCAATTATCATGGTATCTCCTATAGATAATTAATAGTGATCAAGGTTTAGTTTTGTGATCGGTATAGTTATGGTTGAACAACCAAATGACGTGATAGTAAGTAAATTGAAACTAAAATTATTGTCAGCTAATTATATATTTGATTGTGCTTTTGAAGAGTCAATTATATCATTCAAATTTGTCGATATTAATGAATAATCCATTAATACTCTATGAATGGTATTTTTTTAAATTTACCTAAATGGAAACATATTAGAATTATTGTTCATAAATAAGACTCTGATAGGATGAATAGGTACACTAAAATTGAAAAAATGATTGTTAAACATATAATTTATATTTATTCACTCCCTTGTATGGATTTTCCAACATTATAAAATGAAAAAGATTATTGTGGAGAAAATTATACAATTTTTTGAATGGGGAATGGAATCCATTATTGTCAAAGTTGATTCATTATCAACTGAGGCATTTCATGACCAACCACTTCTGGATCACCATAATGAAATTATGATATATGGGAAGAGAAATCATTATCTGTTATTCAGAAGCACAATATAAGAATAGTGAATGTTCCCTTTTATTAAAAAAATAACATGTTGAATTTATAGAGGAATTATATGTACATAAACTATAGAGTAAATTTGATTTTATATTTATGTGTAACACAATTAATGACCCACATAGAAAACAACAATGAAAATTTATGAGTTTTATTGTTTAGCTTTGAATAATAAACTACAATAGTTGTGTTATAAGTGATTTATATTCCCATGTGTTTCGCAATATAAAGACCCTATTTTATTTTTGAAATATAATGATGGACCAATAATATATTTCGTTGATTATAATTTTTTCAATCTCACTACTATATTGAATATGTAATATATAACACATATTGATGATTTATTTGATCTAATTGAAAGAGATCAGTATTTTTCAATGTTTTCTAAAAATATTAGATATAGTCAATTGTTTGTTAGTAATTAAGATATATTAGTGATTAATTTTCATATGGGGTGTGGACATTATTTGATTAATGTAAATAATCATTGATTGACTAGTGAAATTTTTAAATTTATTGACAAAATAATATGACTATTTATAGATACTTTTGAAAACATTATTTTTTTATTCGTTGAATAAATTGTGATATATACTAATGGATATTTACTATATGGGAAAAATCTATGAATTATTCTAGATAATAATATATATAATGTAATATATGTAATATTTTAATAGTTTATTATCTTATTCAAAAAAAATCCAAGATGCATAGTTTCATTAATCCAATGGTGTAATATTGGTGGGTTTTTCAAACTGATTCCTATTTGGAAAACTCATTAACCATGCTAACATGTAAAGGTTTTAAATTCAATTGGTCAATGTAATTTAAAAAAATGATTTGATGATATAAATTTGATTTTGATTAATTGACTAGAATTTAAATTTTTTTTACAACAGAAGGATTTGTAATATATACTATTGTTTCAAGGAAATGAATGGGTGTTTTCATCAAATTTAATGATAGAATAATTTATTATACATTAGATAAATTGAAAATGCATTAATATATCTGTCCATTTTATTAAAAATTGGCACCAATCATAATCAGTACATTGATCATATTCAGGAAATACTTTAATGGTCAAGGATATGATAATTACATAAACTATAAATGTTTGAAATAAATTTTCTCTCCAAAATATATTAATAGGAGAAAAATATAGGGTTATAACAACACCAATACTATTATTTCTTCATATAATAAAACCAAATAAATCCAAACAAGGCGTTTTATGCATTATTTTTATGTGATTATAGAGTTTTTAAAATTATGAGGTTTTAATGGATGAATTATTATTGGATCTATTACTGATTGATAGTGAAATGTTTATGAAATGGGATCCATCATTAATATTATAATAATGTTTTACAAAATCCTAACATTAAATGATATTTAATGATAAATCTACATAGTTGGATTTGAAAATAAAAATTATGATAGTGAAAGATGGTAAATTGTTAAAATAAATTCTAAAAAATGAGTGTTGATGTTTTGAAATAGTTTTTTAGTTCCATATATACTTAATCCTATGAAGGATCTACTACATGTTGTAAATAGAAAAATTTCATTACCAACCATGGTAGCCCCAATATGTATATGAATTTAAGATAATATTTCATGATAGATGGAATAAATGGTGAATTTTAAGTCTTTTAATCATTATTCATATTATTCCTTCAATTATAGGATGACAAAAAACATCATAAGGGATTCATGAAACCACTTATTATAATTATAATTATGTTGGATGGTAATAATTATATGTTTTCAATAGAAATACCAACACTATATGAAAAAATGATGATATATTTGGAACAATTGATCAAATAACCACTAATACACAATATATAGTATAATTGGAAGTACATCCAATTGAGTTCTGTTTATGTCTCTATATCAATAAAATCATGCATCATTATGGGGTAACCATTGCAATTTTATCTGATTGTGAACCACAAGTCACATAATATTCATGAATAGTCTTCATAATGATATAGACCAAAATTTACATCTATATAATCTTAATAATCGAAAAATATATGGGAAGTCTGATAGTAATATTAATATATTATACAATATATTTAGATTATGTTCACTTATACATTTTCACAAATGGTATAATTATTTTCCTAGAGTTTAAATTTCAATTAACAATACAATCTATATATGAAAAAAAAAATTAGTAAATAATTGTTCATATTTGAAGATATATCATATTCCATGATTTTTGGAATATGATAAAGAAATGAAGAATGTTTTACTAGAACATTGGGAGAGTAAAACTATAAATGATGTAACCATTAATAATCATATTAAAGAATCTAAATGAACTGAAATAGATTATACTAATAATTGATAGAAAGACATGGAATTTTGGCTAACAGATCATGTCTTCCTAAACAAACCCACATAGAAGGTAGTTTTAGAATTTAGTTATATTATTACGTTAATGCCTTGGTATATATGTTATTTAAAAATTTTATAATAAATTATTTTTATGGATTAGTGTATGAAAATAAAAACTTATAATTCTAATGAATATGAAAATATACATGATTCAATATTGAGAAATACATACCAAATCGAATGAATGTACTCACATATGAGGGATTAAATTTATATCATGAATTTTTGTAAAATATGGTTTATACCCTGGTCTTTGATATTAGAGAGTAATTGTTGGAATATTTGAATAATCAATCAGTGAATACTGTTCTATGAAATTAAAAACTAGAGGAGGGGACAAGAGATCCCAAATAAGCACCCAAACGGGAGTAAAAGTATTTATTAGTAAGAAACATTTATGAAAAATTTTAGGATGAAATTATTTTTTGGATGAATGTAATACTAAATATATTATTAAAGAATTTTAAAAATTCATCCTAATATTATTAAATAATATGGAACCAAAAATGAATTAATTCATAATTATGTATAACTGAAATTTATGATATAATAGGAACAATATTTAAAAATTTATACAATATTTTTATTAAACATGAAAAAATATACTTAGGGGGAATTTTTTAATGTTTTCATAAATAATTGATTTTTTATGAATACTGAAACTATAATATTTAACATCATGGTAAATGTTATGAAATTATAGAATGAATTATATGATTATAAATCAATTTACCTATTAAAATAAAATTATTATTCTATTAATATAAAAAACTATTTTTTTGAATTTAAAAATAAAATTATTAACATTTTATGGACATTATAAATTTTTTCCAATATAAATTTTTTTATAAATTCATATTGATTAATACATATTTTGATAAAAATAATTTTCCATTAATTTAAACCCACAATAAAATACTTTCATTTGTAATAAAATAAAATTATCTATTTAAAAAATATAAATTTATTAATTTAGCCTATATATAAATATTCAATGTACAAAAAAAACTTTTCAAAAAATATGCTTTTAGGAGTCACATATTCTAATATTAAAATTCAATTATATTAGATAGATAATTTTTCTATAGGAATATTAATTACATTTATTTATTAGTTAAAATTTATTTAATAAAACCAATTTAATTTTTTTTTCTTCAAAATTAAATTATATTGGTGAAAATTAGTTACCACAGTAAAATCCTAAATGGAAGAAGTAAAAATTCAATGAGTAAAGTCATAAAAATGTGTAAAAAATGAGTTCTAATGAATATTAAATCGAGTATCCACTATAAATATTCCAATAAAAGTTATTTCCAATTTTAGAATCTTCTAGAAATGTGAAACATGTTCTCTCTATAAAATATGTTGAAATATTTTCCCAAAAAATTTCATTTTCACCACATATTAAAACCACCTAACATTTACCATTAAAAGAAATCCTAAATAAACTATTTACTCTTGGAAAAAATTAATCTTATTTAAAATATAAAAATATTAATTTTACATGATCACCATTTCAAAATATATTTTTATAAGATGACACTAGACATGATGTCATCCAAGTGAAATCCAATGTCCTCAACATGAGTAAATTTTTAGGATTTTATTTTCAATCATTTATTACATTACAGAGTGTAATTTTAAAAATTCAGTATAATGAAATTATTTATATATTATTCTAAATTTTATTATGGATATTTAATTACTATTAACCACATTTACGCTTTTCAATTACAAAAAAAACTGTCATTCTTTTGTTGTGCAGAATATCACCTCCATAAAGTGGAAACATCTATTTTTCAACTTGATGTTTCATATATATTTACTATGGTTAAATTGAAGAATATATTTGAGATATTTATATATATATATAATGAGTATAATTTTAATACACCATAATTCTCCCTCATTCATCAAAAAATAATAATATTCACCTATAGTTATAAATATTACTTCCCCCATAATGAAACATATCTAATTTTAATTGGGATTCATTATTATTGATGAAAATATATTAATATATTTTTCTAATCATTCAATTAATATAAATGATATCATTTAAAATCTATAAAAATTATATTCTTCCAAACAAAAAAATAAAATAATAATGATCACCTTTTAAATATTTTATGCTCAAGATTATATAAGTCTAACTGGATACATGATGAATGATAATAATACAAAATAATGAATGAATATTATAACATTGTTCAATATAATATCTGATATAAATAATAAAATAAAAATTATAATATTTATATTGAATTTTATTAAACATTTTAAAATCATTATTTTATATATAAAGGAATGTTCGTTCAAAATCAATGACACAAAGTCATTTTGGATTTCATCTTTTAGTTTAATAACAAAAAATCACATTGAATAAAATTATAATATTATATATATCAAGAATACATCCCTCAAAATAAATTTTATTATTTTTGAATAATTTTTATTATGATAAAAATGATGAACACACTTATTATGAAAAATGTTAAAAATTATCTAGACAACTCACATCCTATATTGATAACATATGTTTACTAACTAATAGAAAAATAATAAATTATAATAGATGATATTCATTAAATGTTATATATATAACTTCCCATACATTACATGTAGATATTAAATAAAAATTGATGAATATTTGTTACAAAACTTTACAAAAGCCACACTAGGACCGAATTGGTTTAGTTTGTTTTGAAACATGGAAAAATAAACAAATAGTTCATAAAATGTCTTAAATGTCTCCCAAATTTTTCATTAAATCAATAATTCTTTTAAATATATGAATTTATAAACTTTTTTTGACATCGGGAAAAGAAACATGCTAAATAGTGATGTCAGATGCACAGAATTGTAAACAAGATAATTTTGAATCATTTCATTTTCATTTTAACATAACATTTAGAAATCTTATCCTGCGTATAAAAGAACATAATATCCTGTCATTTGATGAATCATAAAAGTAAAATGTAATCCCAATAGCCATAACATAATACGTGAAATTTATTTTCATACTAAAATAATCAAAAGAAAATCAATTCATATTTGTCAAGGCGCTTTGGTAAGACCATCATTGTGGAAAAATTCTATTAATGAACCGAGTTCCCTCCACATTCAAGAATTGTATCACTAAACACTGTTTACATTCAATTTTATTCATGACTATGTGATGAGATATATATCCTTAATCAATGCATTGGATGTAGATATAAGTCCCACCCCTCTCATAATTAAACCATTTTTATATGTCCCACGAAAACATATCAAAATTCACTATAGCATATACCATGAAAAAATCATTTTCTTAAACATCACTCCATCATAATTGATACAAAACATATTTATTTATAAAATCAAAATCCATCCTAAAAATTAAAAACATAATAATAATAAGGATAAAAGTATAATCATATTTAAGGAGTGTCATCTTTGAAGTAAAATAATTCTGAGAAAACACATGAAATTAAACCCTATAGAAAATATATTTCTTCTTCAAATATAATTACTTTCCATAAAAATGCCACACAATTTTTGATGAAATCATTTTTTTAAAATAATCATGTATAATTGTACGGTAATATTCAAGGAAATGAGGCATTACGAAATCATAAAAATATATTCATTTTGTATAAGTTAGAAGAGCATTCCTGTTGTATTATATCTATAAAAGTCAAAAAGTAACTCATAACGAAAATAAAAAAAGATTTGATTCATAACATTTATTAAAAATATAAAAATGGGTATAATAGAATTTCAAAAATTAATAAATTATATAAAAATTATTTTTAAATAAATATTTTGGAAACATGAACATGGATGAAAAATATACCCTAGTAAATACTTACAAATAAACAATATCATATACAAATGAGATTTAAAATGTTATCCCTTACCATAGGTATAATATACATTGTATATATATGAAATTTTTGTATAATGATTAAAAAAATTAATGATTTATTCTAGAATAATAACCAAATTTATTATAACATTAATGATCATATTTTAATTCGTATGATAGAATCATTTCATTGTTACACATTATTTAGGTGTTGATTATTGATGTTCTTATGCATATTTAGTTGGATACGATCTCGTTATTATTTTAAGTTATAGTTATATTATATATAGAATTATATTAGTATTATATTTATCATATTTAATCATTCAATTAATGTATATAATCATGTTTTAATAATGATCATCTATAATGGATCACATCACATCGTAGAGACAGTAGGTCATACGTACACACGAGTAATGATATCAATCCCAAAATTAATGAATGCTTTTGATGAGAATGATATATGATATTTAATAATTAATATAATGAAAAAAATAAATAAAATGTTATTATTCCTACCATTATTCCCATATAAGTATGGTGGTGGTGAAAAAAAAAATTACACCATGGTGTGGAAATGATATGTCATATGTTTGCACGAGTGGAGATTTTGTTTTTCATTGGATGGATAGAATTTGAAATTTGGATGATTAATATTTATAAAAATAAATTAGTCTATGATTGATATTGATGTTATTACATTATAATGAAACAACTAATGAAGAGTAATTATAATAAAAATATGATTGAATGAATCGTTAGAAGAGATTAACTCTTCCTAAACATGCATCATTTAATCTCATTATAGAACACTAGTGTTTGAATTTTAATATGACAAAAACCAATAGAATTAAAAAAATAAGTACATAATGAAAAAATGGTATGATTTTTCTGAGCAGTAATCCTCTAAATTATTTAAATATATGAGGGTGGAGATTTTCTTTTATAATTTAGATGGTGGAAACATTTGGAAACCTCAAAAATATTAATTTACCATAAAATCAATCCTTAATAAAAAACTACCAAAATGATACAATTATGAAGATTAAATGATATAGGATTGTAATATATTAGTCAAATAATTTTTTATAAGTAATTTCTTCAATTTAAACAATATAATTTAAACTGACACATAGTTAGTCTATTTAATTACAATTGTGGTGATAAAATTATAAATATTTAATTGTAATATATATTTACCTAAATGGGGTTAATTGACCATAAATGAATATTTTATGAAATTTTATATCCTATAATTATCACATTGTAATTTTTAAATATTTTTATTATTTTTAAATAATTTAATAAAATGTTATTTTTATAGAATATCCATAATGTCAATTTTGGCACCATTCATTTATTTGACAATAAAAAAACAAACAGAAGATAATTTTGAACCAAATTATTAAATAAATTTCTATCATACCATAGTAACCTATAGAATTTGGGGTGAATATTAATTATTTCATATGATATTTTTTTAATATTTATAAAAACATTTACTTGATTTTTATATTAAAAAAATAATGATTACATCTCAATTGGGTCATCATTAATTGTATTATTTATTTTCAAAAAATTATTAATAAATTTCAATTATGTTTGAAATTATTTAATATTTCCATAGACTATCAATAGTAATTATTATCTCAAAATTATCTATATATTAAAATTAATAAACTTTTATTAAATTAGATTGTGACATTTTTTCAAATTCATTTGATTTTATAACATTCATTTAGTATTCAAAGGTATGTTTTCATCAAGTGAATATATTTATAAAAAATAGATGATAAGGGTTGAATTAATTTATCCAATATGATTTTTACAAGTTTTACATTAATTTAATAAAATTATTTTTATCATTAATTACCTGATTTACCTTTATCCATTGTAATATAAATTATTACCAAAGTCACAAGTAATAAAGCATAATAATAAAAGTAAAATATTGAAATAATTATGTTCTACTAATTTTAAATATGGAATAAATTTGGAAAATTCAAAACATAGATGTTGTAATAATTAATTTAAAATTAAATCCATTTTTTGAAATGAGAAAACATGTTTTTAACGTTAAAATATTTCAAATGATTGAAATGTTTTGACATTTGAATTTAATGTTAAATTAATTACAATTACCTATATTATATGAAATGTAAAAAGTATATTCCATTTATACAATGAAACCATTCAATAATATAATTTAACCATATAAATTATTTCATTGAAACAAAATATTTTAAAAAATAAATATTGTTTTTTTTTATATTCAAAAAAACATGAAAGTTATCTGAAAAACATAAAAAATTCATACAAAGTAAATTTTTATTTCCCATTAAAAAATAAAATGTCTATTTTTTACAATATAGTTTATTTATGTGTCAAAATCATTATATGAAATTAGTTCTCCATTCAACTGTGTAAAATTATACTTTAGAAAATAAGGTTTTATATATTAAATATGATTCTATCCATTCCCTATGACTAAACTATATTTTCTATGAATATAAAAAATATTTTATTATGTATATAACATGTATATGTATCATTAATTTCATTACAAATATCAATTCAATCAAAAATACAAATAATTAGTCGATTTATATTTTCTATATTTAATTGATAGCCAATGAATTCAAAATGTTTATTCATAAGATATTTATAATTTTTCCTACTAAACTAATTGGTACTCTATAATAGTAATTTTTATATAATGGAATATCATTGTTTTTATAAACTCACAAATGTGTGAGAATAAAGCTACTAATGAATAAAATTTATTTACAGAAAATATTTCATAAAAACATTTGGGTGTAACATTCAACCTCCTTAAACTAAATTTCTCCCTAATAATTCTTCACATGAAAACAAACTACTGAGGAATCCTCTACCTCGTAATATCCTCAAGTTCCCATGTATATTCTTAAAAATGGTGGTTCCTCCATAAAACAGTAATGAAGCGAGTTGTCTTTTTTTATAGAACACTTTCACTATGATATAGAATTTCTATCATTTGTTCTTAATACGAAAGACATTTCTCTAGTGGTAAAACTTCTGAGATTAGTATATGTGAAGGATTGTTTATGTAATTTCGTAAGAGAGATACATGTAACACATCATGAACATGTGAGATATTTGATGGAAGCCTCAATCGATAAGCTACCTTCCCAATGCGATCAAATTTTCAGAAGGACCAATATACATATGACTAAACATTCCCTTCATTCCAAATCACATTACTCTATTCCATGATATATTCATCAAAACACGTTATAACCTACTTCAAAATCTTTGTATATTCTTTTGTTCTCAACAATTATTTTTTTGATGGCGAGTTACTCTTATGTGTTTTTTAATAGACCTAACCTTTTCTTACATTTCATCAAGAAGATATTGTCCTAATAACTTTATTTCCCAAAATTTATCCAAACATGTTGGACTCTAACAATTCATTCCATAGAGGGATTTATATTGAGTCATCTGAATACTGGATTCAATGCACTTATTTTATGATAAATCAACAAATGGTAGGTATTTATCTTGACCACCATTGAAATACATAGTTAATGCTCTCAACATGTCTTCCAGAGATAGAATTGTCTCTATGAATGAACTTCTATATGAGGATGAAGAGAAGGAATGAAACTAATCGCTGTATCCAGATCAAGTTAAAAACATCGCTTGAACTTAATGGTAAACCTCTAATCTCGTTTGGATTTAATTGAATTTGGTAATGCATGCAATCTTACAACATAATTTAGATATATCCTATAGAGTTGATCAAGATAGAAATATTCTCTAAAAGTAATTATGTTGTGGGCTTTGTAAAGTGATAAACTATAACCCATATAACATTATATCCTTTAGATATTTTTGTATGTTTGAGGAAAAATTACATAGTGATGTGTTCTGATTTTCTTTGTGTTATGTGTAAATTTTGTAATATCCTATTAGACATCTGTCTCTCAACCTTAACATTATAACAGACCATGAATCAAGAGATATATTCAACATCTTCTATTTTCATGACATCCCAACTTAAGTACTCTTTCAGGTCACTATTGATCTTTGTGCTTTCAGGGTGAATAGAATGACTAAATATTTGATTTATGCATTAGCTTCTCTTTAATTCTAGTATGGGAGGAATATGAAGTTAGTTGTTGAACCTTATTATTTTATCATAATAAATGTTTTATTCATGAACATTTGACACCTTCTTTTGTAACTATAAATCTAACATCGATGCCTTTATAATCATCACTTGTATAGATGGTTGAACATTCATTTTAAAATGATAATATTAATCCCTATCCCTTAAAATTTAAAGATACATACTTTGCAAACCCATAAATTTTTTACATTTTGTGATCCTCATCATAGTTAATCTATCATCTTCTTTTTGACCCAATTCCTCGGAAACCATATTCTTATTCCCATTGTTGTATTGTATGCATTCGTAATGATTAATCAACTCAACCCATATTTTATGGTCCATATTCTGCTCCTTTTGTGTGAAAATATTATATAAAATTTTATGAGCAGTATAAATATCACATCTTTCACCATAATGTTAATGCCTCAATATTTTAAATGAAATGATTAACATATCTAATTCTAAATAATTAGTAGGGTAATTTTTCTGAGTAATTTTCAACTGTTTAGTGGAATAAGTTGTCACCAAATCATTTAGCATGATTACACATCCCATCCACTTCTTCAATGCAACAATATTGATCCCAAACATTTCTCCACTACACGGTAGTGTAAGCACAATTCCTGGGATAACCTTCTTTTTATCTCTTTTATATTATCTACACATTACTCCATCCAAATAAACATAACTCTATATTGAGTAAAAATGATGTTTGGAATAGATAATCGTGAAAAAATTTCACATAACACCGATAATATCCATCCAATCCAAGATTTAATCAGATTTCAGTTACCATTGATGTTTTCAATAATCATTCAATAAAATATTATTTTGTTAAAAAATCATATATCTCATCTATTGAGATTATGTGACACAAATATAACACATTATAAACTGAAAATTAAATCTTTGAAAATTTGACATAATTATTCTCCTTTCACATGGTCTTTATAACATTTATCATGTGAGCATCAAGTTCTACCTTTCTCCTTGAATAGAAAAAATATCATTTATAAAGACTTCCACAAACTAATCAAGAGAGTTTCTAAAAAATATATTCATTAAATAAATGAATATAAAAAGGAAATTTGTAAGAAAAAATGTATAACTATGAATTCATAGTGTCCATACATTATATAGAATTTATTTTTCTATATATCCTTTATTTTTACCTCTATTTGATGCTGTAATGAATGAAGATCAATCTGGGAAATGTATTGAGCACCGCGTAGTTGGTAAACAAGTCATCACTATGGGGAAAAGGATATTTTTTCTTTGTAGTTATCTAGTTTTGTTCATGATATTAAATAAAAAGACTCATTGATATATCATTATTGAAAACAAAAAGAACATTTTCTCCCCAAAGTGATGCAATAGGGCATATAAATACCTTATAATGATTCTCTAGGAGTTTCTCTGTCGATTATTGCAACTCATTTAGGGAATTTTTAAAAGGATTCATTGGAATCATAATAACAAATTTTATGAGTTATATTGAAAACTCATAATCGTAATTTGGTGGATGGCATGAAAATTCCTATAGAAATACATTTTAAAAAATCCATACAATGGGAATATTCATAATTGTGTGATTCTCCCCAGCCATTTGAGATAAATAAACCCAATTTATTGAATACAGACCCATAATTTGGATCAAATATATATTGTAAGGTTATATTCATCCTTGCATCGATTAAATATCTTAGATTTATATCGATTATGAATTGAAAATAATAATACATTGAATGTTATATGATCTCCAAATATTAGATAACAACCTATTCTAGGATTCAAAACAAATTCCCATATATAAAGGATTAATAGATTTATAGGAATCACATTCCCACAAACTTTAACCGATGTAGAATTATAAACTTTTCATGCGACATTTTTTATTTTAAATGCTTTCATAAAAAGCGCAGCATCTAATTATTGAAGTAATATGTCAATACCCATAAACAATTACTGAGAAATAAATAAGTGTGTGGATACAAAAACAAACAAATATTTTTCAACCTTAGAGTGGATATTAATTATACCTTTCACCACATTATTATCATTAATCATGTTGTAGATAGTGATTTCATATGACATTCCTTTTTATATGGCCTTAAGAGTTTGTTTATGTTGATTATAATAAATAAACCTTGGATTAAGGAAATTATTGGTTTAATTTCCAATTTTCTTACTCTTGTATTATTGATGTGTGGGAGGTGAATTATATGAAATTTTTTATTTATTCACATCATTAGACATATTTTTACAATCACATTTGTATTCAAATACCTGATAACATTAATTTACACAATTTAAAAAATTACATGTATCCTTATGTAAATTAGCTCCATGTTTCTTTCCACACATTGATCATAAGGGAAAACAACATTACTATTCAGTATGGTATTAATATTTTCATTTGAATTACTTTTTTCTCTTCTTATCAAATCCATATGATTGATGGGTTACTCCAATATCAATATGAACCTTTAGATCACATAAAATAATATCATTATAGCTATTGATTTCCATTATAACGAATTCCCTTAAGAGACTTGATTTCAATCCAGTAAAGGAACGGACAATTTTATTCTCATGTTAGATAATAATTACAGATGTGTACCATGAAAATATTGTAATAAATTTTTTGTAGGTTCCAACATAATTATCATCCTTTTTATTATGTTTTTGGAACTCATTAGTAGTATATTTTCAATGAATACTATGAAATTAAACTTATAAAAAAATGTTCATGAACTCATCTGTTTCCATGGAATCAATATCAACTCATTACCTTGTATTCTTTATAAGATTCCATAATTGATCAGCTTCACCTTCCAAAATATATACCTCGAAATTACATTATCATGTTCATAATATTGTGGAATTGAAAATATATTTTCAGTGGTATAGATCCACTGTACAATCACTAATGGATCAGATAACCAGCTGAATGAAGGTGGACGTTGCCATATGTGTGATTCAATAGAATGATATTCCCTCCTTTTCTCATTTGGATGTTCTGTGAGATTCATAGATTGTGAATGCATTGTGAGAATATCTAAAAGGATTATCATTCTAGCTCCCATAACATTTATTTTATCTGGGGTAAAATTGTTGCATTTACCATCACATTTAGTATTAATGTGCTTCCATCAAGTTCCAACCATTGTGTAAAACCATGATTCCCAATGTGAGCAATAATAATACTAATGGTAAAATCACCAAATTCAAGACTAAAGTATTAATTAAAAAACTTTATGTTCTATCCTAGTATATTAATGAAAATATCTAGAACACTAGGATATGATTGTAACCTACACATAGACATATCCTTTATGTTATTAATAAGTCTTTCTCATCCTAGTTTCCAAAGGATAACTATAACGTTTCTCTAATACCAACTATAACAGCCCATACATTAAATGTACATATTACTTAAACATTGAATAATATTTATTACATAACATAACCAAGAACACACTAGGACCGAATAGGAATAGTTCCTTTAAAAAATGTGAATCATAAACAACTAGTTCAAAAAACATTTACATTGTCTCTCTATTATTTCATCAAAAGTAGAATACTTTGGGACATATCTTACAAAATACCTGTTTCCATAACCGAGTGAAAATATACATTTTAAATGGTTATATAAAATTCTTACTAATGGTAGAAAAAGTAAATATCAGTCATATCATAATCATAAGATCATAAAATTTTGAAATCTTATCCAACATATAAAAGATGAGAATATAATGTCTTAGGATAAATCATAGAAGGGTAATGTTTTCCTAATAGTCATATCACAGTATATGAAATTTCCTAGAATACACACATAAGTATAGAAAATCATTTCTTATTAGTCATTGGATATTTTCCAATTCGATATTTTTGACAAAGTCCATTACTAAACAAAGTTCACTTCTCATTCCGACCTCGTGTTACTGAACCATATTTACGTGTTGTTCTAGTCATGTTTATATTATGAAATATAAATTTCTACCCACTCCACTAGATGGGAATATTGGTCCACCCAATCGAGTAATGAAACCATTCAAATGTGTGCCACAATGACATAAAATCATTCACCATAGCATAAACCAAGAAATAAAATGAGATTCTTAAACATTATTCCATCATAAATAACGTATAACAAAAAGAATTTATTAAATAAAATTAGATTATAAAAATTAAATCCTAATTAATAATATAGATAGAAATATAAACCTATTTAATGAGTGTCATTATAGTTGTACAATAATTTTGTGAAAAAATATGAAATTACTCCCGGGGGAAAATATCCTTTCTTCTTCAAAAAAGTTATCCTTCTTCAAAATGCCAAAAAAATTTAGAATAATTCCATTTTATGTGAATATAATAGTTTAATTTAGTCGGGGAATATTAAATAAAATAACCCATTATGAAAGTTTAAAAATATGTTCATTATGTATATGTTAAAATAAATTTTACTATTAATTTTGATGAAAAATTCAAAATAGACCTCGTACTAAAAATGAAAAAATATTCCAATCTTACCATTTATTAAAAATATACTAATGGGTAAAATTGACTATTATAAAGTTTATAGGGATACATAAAAAAGTTTTAAATATATTTAGGATTATTGGACCCAGATGCTAAATATACCATAGTAAATACTCATGAATAAACAATCTCATATACAAAAAAAATTATTTTGTTATACATTACATTATTCCTAATATCATTTGTATGTATCTAAACCTCATATATAATGATTTAGATAATTTTACATATTTATTCTAGAATCAAAATCATTTTTATTATAACAATTATGATCATATTTTTATCTATTTTTTAGTAACATTTCATTATTACATGTTATTCATCTAATAACTAATTTATGTTTCAATACATGTTGTGTAGGAAAATTTGTTATTCATATCATTAGGTTATAGTTTTATAAATTACAAAATTATATTTGTAAAATATATAAAATGTTTATTCATTAAATTCATGTATATAATTCAGGTTTAATGAATATCTTCTAGAATAAATCACATCACATCGTGTAGTGGGTAGACTTTACGTACGAACAACCATTGATATCATTTCCATAATTTTTAAGTGGCATTGAATTGGATAGTTTATGATATTTAAAAATCAGTATCATGTAATAATATTAATATATATTTATTATTTCCATCACTATACACTACCGAGTAATGTTGTGGGAAAAATAGATTAACGTTGGGCGTGGGATGATAAGCTGTAGGTACACACATGGAATGATTTTATTTTTTAGGTTGGATAGAAGGTGAAATATTTTTGTTTCAAATTTACAATATAATATCAGTAAATGGGTGATAATTTTGTTATTATGTCATAATTAATTATATAATAAAGTTAAATTTGATTGATAATGTAGTTTTAAAAAATCTGTAGAAGATATTATCTATTCTTTAACTTGTCTTCTCTAAATGTCTTCATAGAAAACTATAGTTGGAATTTTTAGATGACCAATACCTCTTAAATAAAAAATAGATGTTTATAAGGAAAATGGGTTGGGGTTTTCCCAGCATGATGCGCATTATTGAGTGATGATGTGAGAGAGGTGGTTTCTTTTTATAGTTGAGATGAGGGTATCTTTTGAAATCTTCATATATATTAATTTATAATAAAATACAATCCCATAAAAAACCCCCCAAAATGACCCAATTTCAAATATGAGATGACATAGGATATTAATATCATGAACCAATAATTTTATTGACACATTATTTAGTCAGATTAAACTATATCATTTTAATTAACACTTAGTTAATCTATTTAACTTTAAATGTGGGAAAACATCATAATTATTTAATTTCTATAATTTTTTACCTATATAATGTTAATTTAAAAAAATGAATATTTTATTATATTTTAGAACTTAAAATTATCACATTGTAGTTCATAAATTTTTTATTATTTTTAAATAACATAATAATATGTTATTTTTGAAAAATATAAATAGTGTATATTTTGACACCATTCATTTATTTGACATTAAAAATAGAAAAATAGAATATATATTCGAACGAAAATATTCAGTACACTCATAATATATCATACTACCCTATAAAATTCCTGTATATTAGTAATTTTTTAGAATGATATTTCATTTAATATTTTTAAATTAATTTATTTAATATTTCTATTCATAAAATAATCGCTACAACAATATTGTGTCATCATTAAGGGGAATTTTTAAATCAGTAAATATTATAAATAAATTTATATGATGTAGGTAATATATTTATAATACTAAAAACTATCTATTATCGATAATATCATAAAGTTATACATATATTAAATTTATTTTATTTATATAAAACGATATTGTGACATTTTGTCACCTTAAATAGTTTTTATTATATTCATTTCATTTTCATAGATTAGTGTCCATTAATATATTTCATTTAGAACAGTAGATTATAAGGTTTTAAATTATTCATCCAACATGATTTTTATAGGTGTTAAGGAAATTTAATAATATTGATTTTACCGTTAATTACTCAATTTACCTTTAACCTGTGCAATAAAATTAATTACTAGCCACAATACATGAAGATAAAAAATAAAAGTAGCATTATAACATAATTTGGACATACTGATTCTAGATATGGAATAAATTTTTCTAAATTCAATATACAAAAGTTGTAGTAATTAATTTAAAATTAATCTTGTGGTTGAAATAAAAAAAATATATTTTAAAAGTAAAAATATCTCAAAAGATTGAAATGTGTTCACATATAAATTTAATTTAAAATAAACTATAATGACATAAATTCTATTAAATGGTAATAATATATTCTATTTATATATATAAACTATTCAACAATATAATTTATATATATATAATATGTCAATGAGAGAATTTATTTTTAATTTAAATCTTGGGTATTTTTACTATTCATCAAAATATTAACATTATCTAAAAAATATCAAAAATTCAGTCAATATATATTTTTCTAATTTGAATCTAAATAACATATTTATTTGTTCATATAAAAATTATAAATGTTCCAAAAATTTTGTTGAAAAATGGGATTTCAATTCAATTGTGTAAAGTTAAATTTTTTAAAATTTATGTTTTTATACATTAAATATGGTTTTATTCAAACTCAATGACTACAATATCCATTAGATGAATATAAAAAATATTTTATTATGTATATAACTCATATATATTTATATATCTCAGTATTTTCATTACCAAATGTAATACAATATAAAATAAAAATATTTAATTGATTTATATATTTTATGATTATTTGATTGCATATGAATTAAGAATGAATTTTTAATAGTTAAAATCATTTCTATTATCATAAGAAAAATGATACAAATGAAATTTTATAATAAGGTATTCTCATGGTTCGTTTAAACTCATGATTGTGTGCAACGAAATTTTCTAAAGAATAAAAATTATTTTTTAAATAATCATTAAAACTGCAGGGTGTTACAATATATAATTTTAATATAATAAAAATGTGATTTTGAAATTTATTTTTCAAATATTTGAAATTATATCTCTTTGGTGGGAGTAAAAAATTACTATAATGGTTTTATACATAATATTTCAATCCCTTGATAAATATTTTTTTATTATACTCTATTATTTCTTTTTTAGGGTTCATTACATTTCCAATAATATTTTATAACATGATCAAAACATTATTTATTGTATATTAGTTTTAATAACATGATCAAAATTGAATTTTTTGTTTTGATTTATGTTTTACATAAATTCATCATAAATCCCAAAAAATAGAATCTTTGGAAGGTAATGTGTGTGTGTGTGTGTCTATGTGTGTGGGGCTATTTTAATATAAATTAATAACCTGTGAAAATATTCAAAAATTTATATGTATGAATAACAGATGATATAAATTATACCTAAATAATATAGTTGTGTATAAAAACAAAATTCAAATAGATATTAATGAATGTGCCTAAGACTACACACCTTTATGAACCCTCATTAGGGTTATTCATTCAATAATTATCATTCTCCTAGTGAATGGTAAGAAATGAATTTTTGTAATTAATTTGGTCTCCTATCATTGATAGATACTGAACATCATTTATATCATATACATAAAATCCAAAATATAAAATATACCCTCCCGTCCACCTTATCTTTATATCAATGACGGTATTATCTATTATATTAAAAATACCACAATGTCTATATATTTTCTATGTGATATTTTCACAAACAATATGGGTTTTTATTTAATAATTAATGAATTTTTTTAATTAATAATATACTCATTACTCTATTGGGAATTATTTTGAGGGATGATTATATATAAAACAGTTCCATTTCTTGATTGAGGAAATATTAGAAATTTGAAAAAAAAATATTTCAATGTATTTTTTTCATTGATTACATAGGGTTGTTGATTACGTGTTTAATAATTTTCTCTTTTATTTATATGATGCTTTATATTGATTTATTTTTGTAATGTGTGGGGTCTAGAATATATATTATGTTGATGTATCAAGAGCTCTCAAGAGTTAAACTAGCTTGTGTATTTTCATATTCCTTACTTATTTACGAATGATTTATCAGCACAATGACATGAATAATATTGATGATGTTAGAAATTATGAATTTATTCATTGTAATAGAACTAACCATTATAATTATTATATATTTTTTCCATGGATATTTTATTTACTCATATTCATTTAATTATTTCATTATTTCGATATTTTATTTTTTCTAATCTATTTTTTCATATTTATTCCATGATAAACTCCACTATATGATACTCAGTAATGATCATTTTCGATATCATCCAATTAAAATATTTTATTTATTAACCTATTAATTTTTTTTTCCACAGTGATAAATGTTTTTGAGTAAACCTCATAAAAATTTCAAATCATTGATTTTGTTAATAGTCACATGGTTTACCCACACGGTTATTCTATCCATGTTAATGTTATGTGTGAGGAATTTAATTCATGGACTATAAATTTATACATGGTTTAAATATAATAATTTTAACTATGTAGTGTAAATTTCCATGTTTCCTATTATTAGTGGGGAGATGATGTGGTTTATAATTTGGGTAAACCATGCACATACTATTAATGCCTCCCAAATACATATAAATTTTATATTCAAAATAAAATATATTTAAAAACATAAATTGAAATTTCATAATTCGCTCTCACACACCATATACACCATCCTTTGGGTCCCACTCCTGCAACTCCCCCACCCTCGGGATGCATCTACATCCGTCATCTCTTTGGATTTAGGCCATTTTTTCCTATGTATATAGATGGTATCTCTATGTATTTTTGTTACACTTACTTTTCCCATAATCATATATTTGTTTCTCAATATTTTTATCCCATTAGGTGTGAATAACCCAATAAAACATATTCTTATTGTGGATATTTAGTGATTTGATTCTTGTACTTTGGTTTAATGAGGCACAATTGAAGTTGATTCTTACTACAAACACTGATTGTAATGTATTTCAATTAATTTAATTTAGGTATTTTTTTGTTCTTATTATTCACCAAATTTAAATTATCGTTTCTATGATTATTATTTTACTGTATATACTTATGGTTTACTTGTTGAAATTTTGGTCCATATATCATCTTTTTTTAATGGAAGTTATTTCCTATACAGCTTCCTTAAGTATTAATGCCTCTATGGTTTATTTCCTTATATTATATATCTTTTAATTCCAGATTTAAAAATAATTTTTTATTATTAATATTTATTAATGAATAGTTGATGAGAGAAATATGATTTAATTTACTTCAATGTCAATTTAAATGTTTTATTTAAATTGGGTACTCTGGAAAAGGTGTTTTTATATTAATTATACAGAAAAATTGGTTTGTGAAAACCCAAATTGAATTTGATTAGTTAGTAATATTTTTTATTAGATATTTTACATTAATATTGGGGAAATTTATTATTAAAAAAATTATAATTTTTTTATGTTATAACATGTTTTTATATATATGTGTGTGTGGGTGTGTGATTGTGTACATATTTATTATTTCATTCTACATATACAATGGTATATTTATATATTTATGAATGTGTGTAAATTATAATGAGAATATGAGAATCTTTAAAATGATATATATGTACATATATGTGTGTGTTTGTGTGTGTGTGTGTGTGACTGTATAAGTGTATGAACATATAAAATGTGGTTTGGGTGTGGATTCTAAAACTATGGAGAAGTTTTGAATTTAATTTTTTTTATTTATCTTTTTTATGATTTATTTGATGAATGATAGAATATAGTATCCTATGAAGATGAATTATCTTCATTATATTTTCTCTAAAAAATTGATTGATTTTAAAAAATTAAAATGCTTTTTGAAATATTGTTTTCCTTAAATAATTTCTTCATGATGTGTATGTTAAATGAACCATATATTTTTTAAGATAATTGATAAAATTGGAATTGAAATATCAGACGGGAACGTCAGTTACATAGGTGTGTATACTAGGGAACTTATTCTTGGAATGATATATCCTCTATTGCTTGTATAATATCCTACAACACATAATAAACTACACGATACTGTTGTTCTATGGTTAACACAATAAAGTTGGTTTCATCCTTTCTAGTTGCTCATATATGTATATTGTAATATATTTCTTGATCTCCAGGAATACATGATCATAGGTCATATATAATTTTACCTTTGGCTTATTATTTTGGATAAATTTTTTTTCTTTAACGTTTCTGTGTTCTTTTAAAAATAAATAATTTTTTAATTTTAATAATGTGAAATTTTATTTAGTAATTCACATTTATTTTTATGAATTTTTTAGGAGAAAATTTTATTATAAATACATGACTAGCTCTCATTTGAAAATATATTTCATTTTAAAATAAATTAAAATTTATTTATATTATCCAATATCGATAAAAAAAATCCTTTTTAATATATTACATGAAAATATAATAAATGTTACATTAATTAAATTACATGATCATAGCTTGTGGATTATATGTTTGTAATTTCATAGCATGGGTGACATGCACCGGTTTCAGGAGGGGGACTACAACATGACCTCATTAGTGCCTCCCCATATTCCAGAGTCTTTCAAATAATAGTGAGGTTCTGATGAGTCATTTATGATGAGACTATACCCTATTTTATGAGAGTAATACACCAATACAAGTAATATATATGAATAAAAATACCAATAACTCAATAGTAAATATTGGAACAACAATATTAAACTAATGTATAAAACATTTCATTCCAATGTAAGTGTAAAGTGTCTATAAATGAAATCATAAATGTGACATTGATAACACCCAATATGGTCCATGACCACATATGGTTCCCTAATCCCTGATCCATTATCAATCATAAATCTACCCCATTTCTTTTTCCACTGTCCATTCCAGCAATTTTAATGCCAATTTAGGTGCCGATTAGGCAGGCTAAGTATGGTGCGACTTCAACTTAGTAGACAACCAGCAATTGTGTCATTAAAAAATCTAATCTATAACAAGTGTAGGAATCATTATATATAAAAAATTATAGTTAATGGGTATAAAATTATAAAATTATCAATTAATATTTATGAAAACGTATAGACCATTGGGCTACCGAGGACTCTCATTCCATAATAACTACTTCGACCCATGCTGGGATTCAGCCATTTTTTAATTTAATTCACATTTTATAATAAAACATGGTATTAAATTATTCATGTGTTCTGAATTCATAATTATGGAAACATGTAACCATTGGCCAATTCTGACCATTTCGGTTTAGAATTCCATTTTGTTCTCTATATTCTTCAATCAAACATTAATTTCATTTTTATAGAACATCATGTATATAACCCTTTTCATCATTTGTGAATATATATATAAAGGGTATATATCATCTTTTCTATTCTCACTTCCTCAATAAAACATTTATGTCATGGGAGTTGAATGTCATTTCTAGAAACCCATTAACCAACTATACATATATGTCACGGGGGGTGGAAGATCATGTCTATCACCCCACTTCTCAATCACACACACACAAATATATATATATATATATATATATATATATTATAACATATCAAATCATCACATTTTTCTTATTGTAATATGTTTTATCTTTGTCATGTCAACCATGATTAATCAAAATTAATCCTCCTGTCAAAATTACCTACCACATCATCCCATAATTAATTAATATAATAATTAATACATGTTTGTTAAATAATTATATAATTAATTAACTATATCTATCAAATTAATGAATTCCCTAAATAATAAACCATATCTATTTTTTTAATTAATAAATAAATTATTTAACCACATTATTTTTATTAATTAATATAATATTATTTATTACTCTCACTATCATAATGTCAAATAATTAATTGACCTATTAATTATTCTCATTTTCATATTATATAATTCTATAATTTAATAATTATCTCAGTAATTTAATTGTACCAATTCAAATAATCCATTATCCAACTAATTCTACATAACCTCAATTTTTAAATTGAACACGTTAATTGATGAAATATAATAATTCCAATTTCTAAGACAAATATTGAAATAATATAATCCCATAAATGTATTTTTTAATACTATCGTATTTGAATAAGAAACCACATATCTCATTTGATGATTATTCTTTGAAAAGTAAAAATATCCAATTTAATGAGGATAAATCGATTGTGCAATGACGAATGAGATTATGATAAAAATTCTAAATCCAAGATCAAAAGAATAACGTAATAAAAATTACAAATATATTAATATAAAATATCTGATAAACATACCCCATTAATGGGGATCTTGGAGTGGAAGAGAGATAGATATCTAAATGAGGAGACAGTGCATACCTGGGTGGTGCAACACTTCATTCCTCCTTCGGATTCACTATGAGTTGAGGGTGGGAATGATTCGAACCTATGAAGTTAATCCATAATAAGAAAAGTGAACGTGGGTTCATTGAATGTGAAATTTATCCAAAATCAAAATATAATTATATGATAAAAAATGTTTAAAATAGTAATTCTTGTATTTGCATGTGGTTTGATTTATTACATATAGTGTAATGTAGTAAATTTAATAGAAAGAAAACACTTTCCACTTACCGGTCTGATAAAAGTTTTTCATTATAGTTTTCATCCCACATTCCCTTAACAGCCTTCTAACTCACCAAAAACCAAATTTAACACTACGTTAATTTATTACTAGACTACATTAATTCAATAAAACATATATAACCCATCATTATGTCATTTTAGTGAAAAACATCTATATATAATAATAATAGATGGTCTCTATGTATCAAATAAAAAAACATAGAAAGAAATGTACCTCGAGAAATATGGAAAATAAAATATCCCCACATGATAATAGTTTATCCTCTAGCTACAGTCCCAAGCATCCTTAGTACTCTGTATTAAAAATATCAGGTCACTAAGACCGCAAATATATTTTCACTCTCCCAATTTTCTCCTATAATTCCATTGTTTCAACAATACAAGAACTATCAGCTTTGAATTTCCACCAAATAAATTTCCACTAAAATCCTTCAAATATATCAGATTTCTCCTAAAGTACACATATATCCCATGATAAAATCCTCTAATTAGATCACATGAGAAGGATTGGGTATCTACAAGAATTATTTTGATACATCGAAAATACCATGCATTAGACTGTGAATCTATAGAGGTGTAATCCAATATACCAAATGGATGGATTCTCTATATTATATTAATTGGATTAACTATCCTAGGAACCAAAATTCCCTTCATCTATATCCTATAGTGACCAAACCAATTTGACACATGGAGTAATATATAAACAATCTTTATAAAAACTATGGGCCATCAACATCTAAAATTATATGCCTTCTTTATACTCTCAGTAGTAGCCATAAATTTCCAAATTAGACGCACCTTCTTTGATGAATCTTGTGAGAGACTCCATAATAGAAACATTGACATAGTATTCCTATCCACATAGTGGTCATATGCCGGAAATACTATAAAGAGAATCATATGCTACCATCTATATAGTAACATGATAGCTGTTGTTATAGAAAAACTCTAATTGAACCATGTTTTCATCCCAATGTCCACCAAAGTCCGGAGCAACTGATCTCATCATATCCTCAAGAGGTTTTATTGTATACACTATTTTTCCTATTGTATTTTGGTGAAAATCTATATGTGAAAATTAATGTGCGCTTAGCACCTTCTGCAATCCCTTCTAGAAGTGTGATTTAAAATACGAGTCATGATCTGAAACTATAATATGTGGCACCTTGTGAAGAGGGCTTTCTCATGAACATAGATAACTCCCTACATCTATTTTGATAAAGTCTCCCTTAAAATAAAGAAATGCACTATTCTCAATATGTGTCATCATGTAAGCTGGAATTGATACTGAAACCACAATTGTAATGATATCAACAATGAATTCCACATATTTCATTGGTGGAATCACTGAGATGTCGTCAATAAATAGTTACTGAATCGATCCTACAACTAGTGGAATTTCATAATAATTTAACACACCATTATTTGGAAAATGAATAGAAACATGGGTTATAAAAACTCTTAGTCGCTAAGTAATTTGCCAAACTCAGCCTACTTGGATATCCCACTCTCCTGGGTGAATGTAATAGTCACTCTTAAGAGATGTAAACATCAATATCCTATTGTAAGAATCTTTATGTCATCAGTATGAGACTATCTAATCAATACACATGATTATTTAATGACCTATATGTCAAGAATATAGTGATCCATGAGAAAATGATACTCCTAGATCTCTAGAGAACATCCCTTACAAAAGGCTATATCACTTGACTGTACTCCTAAGGGTGTATCTATAATCACTACACCACTTACATATTCCACCTCCAGGATCTATAAATTAACATTCATTTATGATAAAAAGATTGAAGAGGCTCCAGTATCAAAAAAGGATCTAGAAATATATAAGATACTATAATAGTTCCACTCAAAATTGATGATCCAACCACATAATCCACATATATACGGTACACTACAATCACCTATAATGGCCCTCTTAATTATGATTCTATTTGACTCCCTTGTGTTTCACCACTCTTCTAATATCAGATAAACTTATTAGAAGCAACACATCCACTACCTATAACTTCACTATGATTTGACCTCGGTCTGGTAGACTGATATGGGATTTAAGAACATTTTCCAACACCATGGTTCTATCTAGATAATCTATCAAAAAATTATATTCCATTTTATTTTAGATCCTTGGAAGATTTCCCAAATTTCCACAGCCCCATCACCCAATGGGTGGTTAAAGAAATGGTTTATGAAAGTTTCACGACATACCAAACTGGTTGAAAATTACCCGTGTACGATGCTGTGAAACTAATCCCCCTAACCAGACATTATTAATACCACTATTTAAGATAATGTTCTCATACTGACACATCCTACTCTTGGATGTCACACCTTCTGACCATCAATAAAGATTCATCTATCCACCACTGAATGTTTTTCATAGTTCCCCCTTATTAATGATAGCCTGATCCACCACATCAAATAAATTCTTTAATAGAAATAAGTTATCATTGGAATTTATATATCACTTATACCTATCCAAATTACATTTCTCTATAGTTGTATTATCTTTTTCAATGATAAAACTATGTGTTGTAGTTCAATAAAGCCTCAAACATAGTCAAACATAGACATTCACCAATGAGTCAAACACATGATGCCTAATTCTATATCTATCCTCAGTGTCGCTACTTATAAGTGCTGCAATAAATTCTAAAAAAATCAATTCCATATAAGACCATCAACTGATCCAGTTCTTGTATGAACTTCCCATGATGGATTCAATGATCCTCAGAGCGTATAAGAATCCGGCTTGATCCTCTTCGTATATGAAGTCTATATATGGTCATGTATCTTCACAGGGAACACATCACAATACACATATTCCTTGATTAAACACTCACTAGAAAAATTTATAGGGAACATCAAATTAAAACTCACTCATCAGGCCATGTATACACTACTTAAAACATTTTGGGAAACTTTCCATCAATTTCAATAAGAAATAGAAATTATCCTAGGACTTCTACACTACTACATGACCAATCACGATTAGTGCCTCATGATCAACCACTACAGGATCATACACTACAATTTCTGCCACTACCCATCCTCTGGGCCCGTACCGTGACTACCCCATGCCCACCTTCCATAGGCCAGGGGCTGGGGACTAGTACCAAAGGAGAATCCATGATTAAAAGGGAATAAATTGACTTTTATCCTGTAATACACACACACAATCAGAACACAAGCAGCAGAGGAAACAAGTAGAAAAATAGGAAATAAGGTGTGCTGAAAAGTAAGTGGGCCAGTATACAAACCCAACTGAATAATAAGTACAAGTACAAGTAAACAAATAGATCATGGATTTTCCATTGGTGAATCCTACGTGAAGGGTAGGTACAGAACTCGATGAACTCGTCCCTATGGTATGTCCTATCTAATCTAGCTCTGAGATGCCTATGTCCATCACCCTCAATATCAATCACTGCTGTCTGTCATCTACATAGAACACAACAAGGTGCAGGTGAATCCCGTTCAGGGGCGAGTATAACAATACTCAGTAGGGGACCCCGAGACCACTGACGGTCTCCCAGAATCCAAAAAGGATAATCCATAGAAGAAAGGTACAACACAAATTATCATCCAAACCTACTCTGATATATGCACATACATATTCCTAAGTTACCAGTCATAGTCCCGACTCCAACTCTTGAGCCCAAACACAACCAAATCCACAAAGGAAGTAATGTCATTCACCATGATGATAATGGTTGAAAGACATGACCCAAATCAGATAGGTATACATCTTTTGTAGAGTGATATACATGATCAGTTGTTGTCACTGATTCATCTAAGTTGTCGGACCCACATAGGATACAGAACCAACTAAGATGTTAGACCCACATAGGATACCGGACTAGCTATTCTGTCGGACCCACATAGTATACAGGAATAGAAGTCAGTACTGTCAGACCCACGAAGGATCCTGGTATAGTAGTCATCGCTGTTGATTCCACGAAGGATTCCAGTTCAGTAGTCATCATTATTGAACCCATGGAGGATTCCGGTACAATAGTCATCATTGTCGAACCTACGTATTACTCTGGTACAATAGTCATCACTGCTAGCTCTATAGTTCCCACAAACACCACGCTTGATTCCAGGAGGGTCTGGTCCTCGAGTCAAGTGTCAATACATAAACTATCACAAAGTATCTAGTGAATATATCATGTAGTTACATCTCATAAAAAGGAACCCAACATGACAGATGACGCATCTATCGGATGGTTGGTCTGAAAGTTAGTGGAATATCTATTCCAGTGGCCCAGTTGGATTTATGCTCAATCCAAACATATCTGTTTTCCTAATTTTTTTCAAAAACTCACTTAATATATCTAAAAATTAATGCATCTTTGTAAGGGTCCAGGTGCCACCGATGACGCGTCGATCAGACGCACGGTCTAGGAGTTATTCGCACTTAATAAAATATTTGTTTGGCCAGTCAAACCATGTGGTCTAGCAGGTCAGCCTGACCCGGCTCGGCGGGTTCGACCTGGCTGGGGGGTTGGCCAGAGGAGGTGGGGGCGGCCTACTTGGGTACTAGTCCCGCGCTGCGGGCTAGTCCGGTTCGCCCAGCGGCACTGCCTATCCCCTGCCTGGTAGGTCGTAGTCGACCAGTTCTACCCGGCACATGCGGCCCCTGGACACAAGCCGTGGTTCTTCTATTGCAGCGCTTGTGGTCGCCATAGATTTACATCCCAGCAAGCAAGAAGTCGCCCGGTTCACCTAGCAGAGCAGCCTGTGAATGCGGGCCGCGGTCTCCTCCGCACGGTGCCTTCGGGCGCCACGGTCTTCCATTGGGCCGACCGGTTGTCCCGCTGTCTGGCTCCGTGGTGGCCGTATTGCCCAGTCACCTCCGAACATCCACGACGACATGATAGCGCTGCGGTTCTGCTGCCCTCTGAACATTGTGACGGCGCTGCGCTGCCTCCTCCGTGGCCCGACATGGTCACGGCCTTTGGCTCCACCACGCTGTGCGACAACACCTTTCTTTATCCATCACGGCCCTCCCGGCCACGGTTCTTCTTTCGTCCGTTGTGGTCCTCCTGGACATGGATATTCTCTAGCACGGTGCTAGAGCGCCAAACCCTTTCAACTCCACCTCCAACGTCATCAAATGGAAAAATCAAAGGGGAGGGTTAGGTCATGTTCGTGCGGTCCAAACCTTCCTCATCATATGATATCATTTGGGTTTCCTAAATAAATTTGGAACAACGATGAAAAAAGGTGTAATATCATATTTAAAATTAATACAAAATTAACCTACCTCGCAACCGTAGATTTCTTGACAGTGTCACGGGAAGATGGTGTCGTTATATTAACGTCGGATGAGGAAGATAGGTACTCGTCGTTGGTGGATGGGAGTTCAAAGGTGAAGAAATTGAAGACGACTTATTCATTCCTCATAGGGATCACTTCCCATTTCTTGCCTTGGTTGAAGAAGGAAAAAGACATCGATGATTTTTGTGGAAGAATTTTTCTTGGCATTCTTCGAGGAGAGGATGATGTTCTTCAAATGTTTTCTAGGCTTCACTAAAAGAATTCTCATCCAAAATAATAGAGGAAGTATCTATTTTTTTTATGGATCCACAACACATATGATAATCTTAATTAAATGATGCAACTCATATAATTAAATGGGGTGGAATGAAATCAAAATGATTTGAAGTAAATTAAATTAATTCTCTTCATTAATGTTGGAGATTTGGTAAGAATTAAACCATGAAATTTTAAAGGATTCACCACTTATAGAGAGTTACAAGGGTTAGATATCTTTTTGTTCCCAGTATAAATATCCTCCAAAAGGGTGTTAGGGTGTGGTGGGACCCACCACTAACCTTCACATGGTGGTTTTAACCACCAATCAAATAAAAAATGTGTCACACATGTTTTTATTTAATTTATATAGAATCCCAAAAAAATAAACATCCACACTCGAGGAAACACAATAGCAGTAATGGTATCCTAAAGTGAATACCGGCGCTGCGAGTTCATTGGTGTCCTCATATTTCAATTCCAAGCACTGTTTGAAATGATATAAAATCCTGCACGTATGTTTACAGAACGTACCCAAACAAAACATAAATACTTGATTCTGGTCCACCAGACTCGGAATCAAGCTCCGTCAAAAACTACAGACTCATAAAATTACCATGTATTTAAGAAATAATATTACACAATATTTCTGGGTCTTTACATTCTCCCCACCTCAGTGCTTTACGTCCCCATAAGATGAAACACAAACTAAGAAAACAAATGGGGGTACAGAGCATGCATCTAAGCCTCCGCTCCCATTTTCTCTCCTGGAGGTTCCCGTGCTGCCAGTGAATGCGCACTAGAGAATCGACCATCCACATAGAAACCGCTCCTATCGATCCTAAATATCCACTAGAACCTCCCAAAATGTTTCCCCGCCATTGATGTCCAACTCTCTGTGGTCGATAATTTGGTATTGGTCGTGTACTTATCTTCTCAGTTGTGATACGTGGAAGACTTCATGAACCCGGTGCAATTGAGATGGAAGGTCTAGGTGGTAATCCACCTCACCTACTATGTCAAAGACCTAAAAATATCTAATTAATCAAAGAGATTACTTTCCGCCTCAGCCAAATCTCCATAGACCTCATCGAGGTGAGACCCTTAAGAAGACGTGGTCTCCATCCTCGAACTCCAGTGGTCTATGTCTCCTATCAGCACATGACTTCTGTCTCTACTGTGCAGTCTTCATCCTCTCTTGGATAATCTGCACCTTCTTCGTCGTATCCTGTACCATCTCTGGTCCTACAAGTGCTGACTCCCCTGGGTCAGTCCAGCATAGTGGTGATCTTCATGGTCGAATTGATAGTGCCTCATAATGTTCCATCCTGATGGTGGAGTGATAGATGTTGTTGTACGCAAACTCCACTAAAGGTAAGTGATCCTCCAAGCTGTGAAAAAAGTCCAGGACACATGAACTATGCATGTACTTGAGAATCTGAATGGTCCTCTTAGTCTGACTATCCGTCTGAGGATGCAATGCGGTGCTCAAGGGAGGCTATGTCCTGAATGCCTCATAAAACCTCTTCCATAGGTAGGATTTAAAATAGGAATCTCGATCAGATGAGATCTTCATAGTCACACCATGATGTCATGTGAGATCCTGTATGTAGAGGCATCCCAAGATCTCTACTGAGCCCTACTCTTTGATCTGTAGGAATTGGGATAACTTGGTGAGTCGGTCGACAATCACCCAGATACAGTCGTGTCCTCTGGATGTAAATGGAAGTCCTGTAACAAAATACATGAATATCACATCCCACTTCCACTCTGGCACCACTAAGGGATGAACCAAGCCTGTTGGAACCTGGTGCTCCACCTTCACTTGATGACAGGTGAGGCATCTAGAGACAAACTCTGCTACCACCTTCTTCATACCTGGCCACCAGTGCTATCATCTGAGGTCCTGATACATCTTCACCACTCCTGGTTGTACCACTAGAGGGGAAGTTTAGAACTCCCTCAACACATATTTCTATAGTAAAATTGGTACCATGGTACATCCTCTGAAGAGGATGATGTGCTTCCCACCTTTTGAAAACCCATCAGGCGCCTACCCTGAGGATATCTAATCTTGTCACGTCTCACAGTAAACGTCCCCACGCTATGCCTCTCTGACTCACTAAAGAATTAGTGACCATGTGAGACTATAGAAAAACTGATCCATATCTATTCAAAAAGGATATCTGCAACGCGACCAGCATCCCTGTCACCTCTCCTAGAAGATGAATTCATGATCTCCTGCTGAGAGGATCTACTAAAACGTTCCCCTTCCCAAGAGTATAGAGTACATCGAAGTCATATTCATGGAGAAACTTGAGCCATCATGATTGTTTCATGTTCAGGTCCTTCTATGAGATGATATACCTGAGACTCTGGGGTCAGAGTAGACAATAAAATGCTCACCCATCAGATAGTGCCGCCACATATTCAATGAGAAGACCACTACTGCTAACTCAAATTCCATGTTAGCATAGTTCTGCTCGTGTTGTCTCAAATTCCTCAAACCATACGCGATCACTGCTCGCTCCTGCATCTGGACACACACAAGTCCGGTCCTAGATGCGTCATAGTATACTATATACCCTACACCCTCCTCTAGTAGCCTCAATATGGGCGTAGTGGTCAACCTCTACCTCACCTCCTAAAAGCACTGCTGGTATCTATCTGACCACACGAAGGGTTTCCCCTTCTTTGTCAATACGGAAAGCAGTGCTGCAACTCTAGAGAAGTCTGGAACAAATCTCCGATAGTACCCATCCAGTCCCTGGAAACTCCTCACCTCTATCACACTCTTGGGTGTCTCCCAAGAAATAATTTCCTCGATCTTCGATAGATCCACTGTATCTCCAGCCTCTGAGTTGAAGTATCCCAGAAATTAATCCTCTCGAATCCAGAACTGGCACTTCGAGATCTTACCATAAAGAGGGTGCTCTCTGAGTTTGTCCAGTACTACTCACAAATGGTAGGTATGATCTCCCTCAATAGTTGAGTAAATCATAATGTCATTGATGAAGACTACAACAAAACGATCGAGGTATGGCTGGAAGATTCTATTCATGAGACTCATGAACACTGATGGTGCATTGGTTACGCCAAAGGGCATAACCAAGAACTCGTAGTGGCCACAATGACACCTGAAGGCCATCTTCTGCACATCCTCATCTCGAACACTGAACTGATGATAGCATGATCTAAGGCCTATCTTCGAGAACCATCGTTCTCCCATGAGCTGATCAAAGATGTCATAAATCCTTGGGAGTTGGTACTTGTTTTTTACGTCACATGATTTAGGCGATAGTAGTAAACACACAGTCTCAATATGCAATCTGCCTTTTTTGCGAAACAAATTGGAGATGCCCAAGGTGAAACACTGGGTCGGATAAATCCCTTCCCCTACCAGTCCTCCAAATGTACCCGCAACTCACGAAGAATGGCGGGAGCCATCCGATATGATGGAGTAGATATCATTGATGTACCGATGTACAAGTCAATGTATAAGTATATCTCTCTATAAAGAGGAAGACATGGAATGTCGTCAGGGAAAAAATTAGCATACTGATCCACGATAATAGAAAAACTCTGACTCCACACATCAACCACTTCGAGGATGAGACTTTCCAATTGATGTGTGATCAGCTGCCCCCTCCTCTGCGTAAGTCCATCCTACACTGTGAAGGATCCATTCTCATTGGTGAAAGTGAAAATGGTCATATTTGTGAGGATAAAACACAATTTTCACCTAATATAGTCAATCTGAGCATGAACTGTCGATAACCAGTCCATACCCAAGATGATGTCATATGGCCTCAACGTCGTTACAAGAAGATCGTAGCCAATGCTCTCACCTCCTAGAGTAAGATCACACTTCCGTAACCATTGAGTAATCGTCGAGTCTACTCACATATAAGGCTCTATCTGTAAGGATCAAGCCAATGGATCTATCGGAATCTCCGAGCTCCAAATGAGGGCAGTGGTAATAAAATAATGACTCCCACATGTGTCTATAAGTACAGAATCAAGGGTGGATTAGACACAGATAGTACCTCAAATAATCTCAGGTGCATCGTGGTCATAGGCATCGACTGTCTGGAGCTGATCCTGCATCTGTCCGCTAGCTCCATGTGGTCTGGGTGGACCTCCAGGTGGTGGTGGTGGTGGAGCCTCGAAACGTCGTCCACCACTCGCTTGTTGACCAGCTCTTCTTCCACGACCGCCTGCTCCGGAAGGACCACCCCAGTCAAACCATTGCCTCCACCTGGGAGGACTCTCTATTGTCTGTTTCTCATCAGCATGGAGATTCAGGTAGTCATGAGCCATGTGTCACTACCCGCCGCATGTATAACACTGCCTGATCCTCGTATAGATGACTCTGTCTCATGTTCCCCATACAACTGAACTTGTATCCTGGGTCTCCCAACTGTGGTCTTGGTCTTCTTGGAAATATGCATCATTTGTCTACTTCTAGCTCCAGAAGACTCTTATACGTGTCACCATGTGGTGGGTCTCACCACTAGGGATTGATCAGTGAGAAAAATCTCTACTAGAAGGGCTCTCTCTAGAACCCCAGCCTGCGTCAGAATGGTGAAGGTAATCATCGAAGCCCTAATATCATGACTATGTCCCGGATCGAAGGTCCAGGCCCTAAAGAATGGGCCCCGTACCATATCCTTGGAGTAGAATGAGAGATCAGTAAACCTCGCTAAGTACTGAGTTACTATCATGCTTCTCTACTGAAGATGAAGTATCTCCTGAATCCGGACCACAAGAATAGTGGCTGGAAAAAACTATGAGCAGAAGTGACTCTTGAAGTCTGTCTAGAGTAAAGATGTCTCGTCATAAACCTGGAGCATCAAGCTCCACCATCTTCCTAATTTTATAAGTAGGAGACTCACGTCAAGGATCACCATGTGGTCGGCTGGTGTCCCTACCAATCTGAAAACTCTCACGACAGCCTCCAGCCATTCCTTAGCTGCCTGTGGTTCCGTCTTTCCCGATAACCTGGGTGGCCTGTGGGATTGGAACTCATGCAACACACTCCGGCGGTGTGCACGCTTTGATACTAGAGCTAGTGGTATCGGTGGCCCCATGGGTAGTGGTACCACTAATACCGTAGCTGTGATGGGGCCATGCACTGAGGCCTAGTCGGTTTGTGGGATACCATATCATACGTAACTCAGAACCCTAGCTAGCTGCCTTCGTGGAGCAATCCTAAAAAAATGCGTTCCACAGTTAAAATAGTATACCTGCTAAGCTAACAAAAATTAATCATGAGGAAAAACTTTTTTTTAGGAAATGCTCAAGCAATCAGTGTTTTCGTGCACTGAGTTAGAGATCAGAATTTAGAGTCCAAGTGTATGGATACGTCAGCCGCAACACAAACACTAGTTTCCCTAAACTGATAACCACGCCCAAAACACATAACATTATTACTATTAAATGAATCAGAGTCCAAATTTTGTGGTATAACTGACTGCTCTTATACCAATTTTTCATGACCCATCCTCGGGGCCCGTGCCATGACTACTGCAAGCCTGCATTCAATTGGCCAGGGGCTGGTGACTAGCACCAAAGGAGAATCACTAATAGAAAGGGAAGACATTTCCTTTTAACCTGTCACACACACATAGTGTGAACACAAGTAGTATAGGAAACAAGTACTAAAATAGGAAAGTAAGGTGTGCTAAAAAGTGGGTGGACTAGTATACAAACCCAATAAAACAATAAGTAAAAGTACATGTAAAAAAAAGAAAACAGCTCCTAGATCGTCCACCAGGGAATCTTAACTAAATGGTAGGTAAAGAAATCGATCAACTCATCCCTACGGTATGTCCCATCTAGTCCAACTCAGAGCATACTCTGTCTGTTACTGTCATCCTCGATCACTGTTGTTCGTCATCTGTACAAAACAAAACATGGTGCGGGTGAAGTTTGTGCAGGGGTCAGTATAATAGTACTCAGTAGTGGACCCCGAGACCCCCTAAGGCCTCCCAAAATCCAAAAAGGATAGACCAAAAAGAAAAGACATAACACGAAGTATCAACCAAAAATACAAATGTATATGACCATACATATACCTAAGTTACCAGTCATAGTCACGACTCCATCTCTCGAGTAGAAACACAACCTAGTCCACAATGGAAGTAAAGTCATCAGCACGATGATATAGGTTGAAATACATGACATACCTCACATAGGTATACATTTTTCATAGAGTGATAGAGATGATCAGTTGTAGTCACTGATTCATCTAAGCTGTCGAAGCCACATTGGATAAAGGACCAGCTAAGATATCAGACCCATATAGGATACAAGACCAGCTATTCTGTCAGACCCACACTGGATAAAGGAATAGAAGTCAGTAATGTCGGACACACGGAGGATCCCGATATAGTAGTCATCATTATCAATCCCACAGAGGATTCCAGTTCAGAATTCATCATTTTCAAACCCACAGAGGATTCCAGTATAGTATTCGTAGCTTTCGAACCCACGTAGGATTCCAGTACAATAGTCGTCGCTTCCAGTTCTAGGGTTCCCGCACACAACACACTCGATTTAGGGTGGGATCGCACCAAAAGTCAAGGTTCGATACATCAACTATCATGAAGTCTCGATTTGATGTATCTCGTAGTTCAGTCGTGTTAAATGAAACCCAATGTGATAGACAACGCGTCAATCGGACGCCCAGTCTGAATGTTATTTTAATTTCTATTTGATGGGCCCAGTTGTATTTATGATCGATCTAAACCCAAAAATTTTCCAAATTTGTCCAAAACTCAATTAGTGTAATGAAAAAGGACCTCATTGTCACCAGGGTCTCAGTGTTGTAGACGACGCGTCGAGAAGTCACAGGGTCTAGGAGTTATTCGAATTTAAGCCAAGACAGGCCCGACCCGACTCGGCGGGTCCGACCCGGCAGGAGGGTCGGCCCAGACCGGTGGGGCACAGTCCACCTGTGGACACGTCCCAAACTACGGGCCAGTCCAGTTAGACCGATGGTGCTATGTGGCGCTGCCTCTCCCCTACCGTCCGGCCGTAGACGGCCGGTTCTACCTGGCACATGAGGCCCGTGGACACAGGCCACTTTTCTCCTCATGTGGCACCTATGGGCGCTATGGTTTTCCATCTAGTCAGGTAGGAGGCCGACCGGTTCGCCCAGAAGAGCGACCCATGGATGCGGGCTGTGGTCTTCTTTCGTGCGGCACCTGCGCTCGCCGCGGTCTTCCAGCAGGTCGGTCAATCATCCTGCTATCCATCTCCACGATGGCTGGCTAAGCCGGCCACCTCCGCATCTCCACAGTGGCGTGGCGGTGCCATGGTTTTGCTACCCTCGATGCGGCACGAGGGAAATGTGCCACCTCCACTGCGTCCTAACATGGCCGCGGCCTTTGGCTCCACCACATGGCGTGAAGGCACCACTCTTTTTCATCTGCCATAGCCCTCCCAGCCGCAGTTCCTCATTCGTCTTCTGTGGTCCTCCTGGCCGTGATTATTCTTCAGCACAGTGTGTTGGCATCGTGCCCTTTCGGCACCACCTCCGACGTCATAAATTGGAAACAACAAAGGGTAATGTCGGACGGTGTTCATGTAGTCTATACCCTCCTCGCCATATGATATCATTTGGGTTTCCTATGTAGAATTTTGTACAATGAAGAATGAAGGTGTAATGTCATATTAAAAACTTATACAAAATCCCCCTACCATGAAACCAGAGATCAATTGATGGTGTTGCAGGAATATGACGTCATTCAGTTGACGTCAGAAGAGGAGGAGATGTAATCGTCGTTGACGGATGGGCTCTTAGAGGTGAAGGATTCGAATACGACTTAGGCATTCCTCACAGGCGTCGCTTCGCTTTCATTTCCTTGGATAAAGATGAAAAAATACGTCATTAATTTCGGTGGAAGAAGGGATCTTCATGTTCTTCGCAGAGAGGATGATGTTCTATAATGTTTTTTCAAGCTCCAACAAAACAATTCTCAAACAAAATAATAGAGGATGTCTCTATTATTATTATGGCACCACAACACAGAAGTTCCGCTTAATTAAATGAGGAAACTAATTTAATTAAATTGGGTGGAAAGGATTCAAAAATATTTTAATTAAATTGAATTAATTCTCATCATTAATAGTGGAGAGTGGGAAAGAATTAAACCATGGGAGTTTAAATGTTTCACCCCTTATGGAGAGTTACAAGGGTTAAATTTTGTTTGGGTCCCACTATAATTATCCTCCCATGGGAGGTTAGGGTGTTGTGGGACCCACCACTAACCTCCACTTAGAGGTTTTAACCACCAATCAAATAAAATTTTTGTCACAGATGTTTTTATTTAATTTATTTATAAACCCCGAAAATAAACTTCAACTTTCGATGAATCTCAACAGCGGTAAATGTCTCCTTAAGCGAATACTGGCATTGTGAGTTCATTGGTGTTATTGGATTTCTATTTTGAGCACCGGTTCAAAAGATATGATATCACGCCCATATATTTACTAAACACACCTGAAAAAAATTTCAGAAATTGATTTCGGGCACACTAGGCCTTGGAATCAGGCGCCGTCAGAAACTGTGGACTCGTAAAATTTCCATGTATTTAAGAAAAAAAAACAAGGGATTTCAAAGTTTTAAAATTTCATAAAATGTTCAACTCAACATTTTTTGTAATGGAGTCATAACTCTATAGTGTAAAAAACATACATGAGGGCAGCATTTAAATCATTAAGAAAAATTGAAATAGGAAAATCACAACTCATCATAACAGGTATATTCCACAAAGTTTCTCCTTGTTGTAAAAAACGAGTAGATGTCATTATCCATAATAATTTTTATTCCTTGGTCTTTATTATCTAAAAAAATTATCATCATATCATTTTAATGTTTCTATATCAAATTAATCACATTATTGCATCATTTATCAATTCAATTCCAATTAGGAATAATTTTAGATCAATTTCGTAACTAATAATAATATTTCATTTTCAAAAATATACCCAAAACATGTTCTCCCATGATTCCCAAGAATGGTTAAGGTCACAAAATAATATAAATTCACTATAATGATTCATGAAGACTAACCATTCATTCCATTCTGGGACATGAGTCAATTCTCTGAATGCATCAACAATAATTTTCACATCACAAAAAAGTGTTTCACTGAAGATGAAATAATATTCAACTATAACGGAAATTAGATATAGAAGTAGTCTAACACAATGAACATGGGGTTTCCCCCATACATGGTTTTTCAACTCCTATGCATGAGATAATATCCCAGACGTAATTCATTAATTTATTTTGTTTATAATTCCCAAATGGAAAGACAAAATTATAAGGAAGGTGAATTGTGGTAGCTTTATTACCCCATTAATATAACTTAATCGGAGTGCAATACACCAGTACCCTGACCCAGACCTCCACATTACACAAGAAGGCCTCCCCTAGGTAATTGGTTGCAAACTATTATCGAGGTTATGATGGCTCATTAATATGTATACTATAATATTTTTAATTAGATGGATGTAGTAAAATACATAAGATATAATAGTATAAAAATATATAAATCAATAAACAATACCAATATCTAATGAGAGACAATGCAAGAACAACAATATCCAACAGAAGAATATAACAAGTCATTCTAATCAAATTTTAATGTTTCTAAAATGATAACTAAAAATAAAATACACCAATGACCCCTAATATGGATCAAAATCCACATTTAGATCCCTCCTTCATGATCCATCCCCAATTAGTAAACTAACCAGGGGAATTTTCCATTCGCCTGTCCAGCAACAATAAAATTTAGTTTTGTACCAATCAGGTAGCCTGAGTAGGGTGTGAGTACAAATTAATAGGCCCACACCAATGGTTCCTATATCAAATTATTTTAATAAAAAGTATATGTAGTTGTATAAATATACCATTATAATGAAAAAGTAAATAGTTATCACATTATTAATCTATCTTTATTAAACTACATAATCCATCAGGTTCCCCGGGATACTAATACCTAAACAGCTTCTTCGGCCCATATATGGTATATACCAAGTTATTTATTTAATTCACATTCATTATGAAACATGAGATCACATTATCTGGGTAATTTAATTTCATCATTAAAACAACATGGAACTATAGTCCAATTCCAATCTATTGGGTTTAGAATTATATGTATAGAACCATTTCCACTAATCAAACCTATATTTTATAATAATAAGATGTCTTGACTAGAACCACATTGATAAATCATGCATATATATATATCATGTTCATCAATAATCATTTTTTGCACCACATTATCAATCATGCATATATTCCAAGAGAATAGATTGGCATGTCTAGAATCCCATTTACTAACCACGCATATATGTCACATTCATAGAACTTCATGTGTAGAACCCCATACATCAATAAATAAAATATATCATAACATATCACATTTTTACACGTATATCATTATAACCTGTTTTAACATAGTAATGCCAACTATGGTTAATCAACAATAATCCACTTATCTTAATTATCCACAATAACATCCAATAATTAAATAAATAATTAATTAATACCACTGATATAATTAATTTGAAAATATATAACCAAATCACTCCCAATATTTAATTTTCCAATTAATTAATCATGTCAATGTCACTAATTTATTCAATAGTTTATTAACCTCTCAGAGACTATTAATTAATCTAAAAATTAATTAATAATCTCAAAATATTAATATCAAATAATAAATTAGACTCAAATAATTAATTCAACAATTAATGAATTTAGTAATTAACTTTACAAATGATTATCACTAATTCCCAGAATCAATTATCTTACTAATTCCCATATTCCTCAAATTGTTAATTTAAAACATTAATTAATTATATTTTGTAATAAAAAATCTTAATGTACCGTAGAAGTCCTAAAATCATATACATGTAAGTAATAATAATACTATGGGATCTGAATAATATGACAACTACTACGATTTTGAAGACAATTGATGCCAATGATAGAATATCCAACATGAAGCAGATATATCAGGAGCGCAATGGGGAAGGATATTTATATAGAAAGTCTAAATCCATGATTAAATGAATAATCATAAAAAAATATTATATTGAGATACAATTGTGTATAAAAATTACTCTTTTATATGGAAATTGGAGAGGAAGAGATATATAGATCTAAATTTGAAGAAGTCACATACCTCGATTGTGCATATATTCAATCCACCTTATTTATTTTCAAATAATGGATGTCATAAAGTCATGGATTCTTTCCGGGGGTGCCATCTATTGATAGATAGATACTAATTTCGAAGAATGAAATATGTGGGAAAATATAATGTATAATTAATCCATGCATCGTAGTTATAACTGTAGTTCATTAATATAAATGTCATGTAGTGTGATGACATGTCCTATAAATATTTTTATTTGAATACCCTAAAAAATCAATTGCTTAATATTTATTTTAACCAAACCCATGATAACATAAACACAATGTACTCCCTTAACACTATATGTAAATATTATTCAGTTGAGTTTTCATCCCATATTTCCTTCAAATCCAGTAAACTATCTATGAAAACTTTTTGACACTAAACTCAATTATTCGGAGACTCCATTAATTAAAATAAGAATACAACCACAAAAATTATGTAATTTATTTAATAAATATATATCTACAAAAAAGTGATTTACACTCACTCTAACATGAATAAAATAACATAGAGGGATGTGTACCATAAACATTATGTGTTATAAGACTTTTGTAGGCCCAATATACATTATGCTCATTCATATCTTTATTATTTCTATTTTAGGTTCTATTTCATTTCATTACCACACATTTAGGTTTGATTAGTGGATGGTGACCTGTATTGCAACCATAATATATGTTTTTGTATTCCATTTTTATTTTTATCACATTTCTAACATAGAATAATTTTGTCATCTCCAAACTTTCAGCATCAATATATGAAATATGTTAGAAGGGCACTAGTAGTGGAATTAGTTTTGTTTTTCATGGGTGAGAGACCCAGGGTATTCATAGGTATTAGATGTTTTATATTTTATTAATACATTATATATATAGTAGTTGTTATTATTTGTATAAATATATATGAATTTTAAATGTTGTTTAGTTTATAATGAGGTAATTTTGATATTTTATTTAAATAAAAAAACAAATAAAATAATTTAGTATTCAGTGAAATAATTCTTAATTGATATTAATTTGATATTAGGAACTTGTTTCTATCATCTGTATAGTGCGAAGGTTCCTTAAGTATGTCGTGGGTTGGTTGAGTCATCTGTTGGATGGTTGGCTTGTGGTGGATAATGAAAAAATTGTATCATAAAACTGTTTTTTATTTGTAATGTAAGTATATATCATAGAAGGAAATTCAAGACATTAGGTATATTTATGAAAATTTTTCAACCCACACATCTATTATTTATCCCTTGGTTATAATTAAAATTTGGGTTTGAGTAATTAAATGATTTAATATTTTTTTGTTTTTTCAATCTTTTTTTTGAGGAAATCCAAAAACTATCACATGGTGAACTCACAAGGGCTAAAAACCCATTTTTCCTATATGCATAGTTTGATGTGACATCTAGTTTTACTTGTTTACATGGATCATATTCTGACAAACCTTGTGTCTGTTTCATGGACAAAACTAGTCCCCCATTGGTGTTTTTTAAATATGAAATTATATTTCATTTTTCATTTTTTTAATGCATCATTTCTCAAGATGAAAATGCATTGTGTTTTGAAAGTAATATGGGACTTTAATAGTCATCATGCCTTTAAATTTTTTCAATTATAATAACAAGATGGCATTTTTAAATACTCAAAATGAAAATTATAGAAATTCACAATGGAATATTTTTCAATAAAATTTTTTTGTTTTGATATTCCAATGTAATGTGTGACATAAATTGTGAAATATAAAAATAAATATTTTAATGTATTTATTAATGTAATATTAATAAGTTTTAAATTGGGATGTTTGAAAATATGGTTAAGGCCTTTCAAAGGGGAACATCTTTGTTTTGAAAGAATTTTTAAAAAGGGATGTAAATATTAATCTTTTTTTTCCAAATTTTTCTTGGCCTTGATTATCATTTCAATTTTGAGTGGATGTAAATGTGATTTTCCTTCAAGAAGTTTATTTTTTCAATTCTTTACCATGTTTGGGATGGTTTTAAATTTATCCTTTCTTTATTAAACATTTATGTGGTCGATTTCAGTGTATAAAAACATAGAAACATTAACGGTGGTTTTGGTAGTGTATTTTATTGGGTTCCCCATGTAGTGGTTTTTTATATTTATTTTTTATAGCTTTTAGGTTGATGAATTTTCAAAAACTCTGAATTTACCGGTAAATCCAAAATCCATCTTAGAAATTCATAAAAAAATGTGTTACCGTATTTACTTTTTTCATTGAATTTTCATTCAGTATCTGGGTTATTGGTTAAATGTATTTTATATCTTTTCTCATTAGTGTTTAGTTATGCCCACTATCTACATTGATAATATAGTAACATTATAGAGTTAATATCTAGTTTATTCAGAATAGTATAATTTTGGGCCATCATGGGAATTGGTATTTTTTAACCCCCAACATAAGTGGAATCCTATATGTATAATATTCATTCATTTTTTTAATTGATTTCATAGTGTACCAAGTGTGATTACACATTTTTATTAAACATCCACTTCTATTCTATGTCAATAATAAACAACGCTTTTTATGATATATTATCATCAAGATAATTTTTGTTGTAATTTTTTTTCTCTAATTTGGTTCTCTTATGTTTTCTTTTTTCTTTGTGTTATTGGAAATATGATTTTTTTGAATATGATATTTAGATAAATGTAAATTATGTATATGATAATTCTATTTGATCTTCTTATAATTTCAAGACATTCTCATATCTACTATATTATACATTGTGTCTTCTACTTCAGTTTCGATTTTGTAATGATGAGATCATGTTGTGGATAGACGTGAATTAGTCCAAATATTGATTTCATTCATTTATGGGGTTTTTATTGTTTCCATTGGCTTATGTTTTGATTTTAGGTCTTTTTATGATTAATATTCCTGAAAATTTAATTTTCCTCATTGGGATTTAATATATTTTAAAAATCAAGGTTGATTGTTATAGGAAAAATTTTAAATTTGTCCAGAGACCACCCTATTAATTTTTTATGTTATTCCATTTGTGATTAATTTTGGAATCCCTTATGAGCATTATTTTAAGTTGAATGGTTTCAAAGTAGTTTATAGTTATTTTAGGGGTTCGACTATAGAATAATTTATTTTGGGGGTTTTAATGCTTTATTTCTATTTGTATCATAGGACATTCCATATTGAATTTTAATGGGTGGCTTTATTATTTGGATAGTGATTTTCAGTTAATGATGAATGATGTTCTATGAAATATTGGCCATACAAATCAAATAATGATTTCTATGTGTATAATTTATCATGATGTTAATAATTTAAACATAATGAAAAGTATTATTTTTATTCATTTAATATATTTTTGATTTGTTATCATTGTAATAAGGTTATAAAGAATCCACATGAAATTTTCATTTTTTTGGAATTTTCGCATAAGGAATAGTTATCCAACATCCTTAATCTAACTATGTTGAAACAATCTGAAGAGTCAATCAATTATTAAAATATAAACCTTTTTTTATGGTTTTTTCATTTTTAGTTTAATCGTGTGGTAAAACTATGTGACTTCTTTATTGATCCAAATAATGGGTGCATGGTTGGTTAATTTTTATGGAAAAAGGTAAGACAACAGTGTGTCTCACAAATATTTAAAAAATAATAAAATAATAAATAAAAATAAAAATAAAACATAAATTAACCCCCTCCAACATCACACACAAAACACATCATCCAAGATGGATCCCCTCACATGTTCCCTTTGCATTTTCATCACATCATTCCCGTATACCTTTTGATTATATCTATCTCTTCTTGCAATAACATTTGAATTATCTTAGAGATACCATTCCAAATTTACCACCCACTTATTTAAAAAACCTATTATTTTATGAAATATTTATTTTTCATATTTCATTAATATATTCAATTTCATGTGATAAAAGAGACATGTAGTTTTAATTTACTAAGAAATAAAATTAAATATAATATTAGAATATATCAATAAATCATTTATTTATGATTATGAATAACCACATTTTTAAAATTATGTATTATATAATTTAGTAAAAAAAATATTTAAAAATATGTAATATATTATTTGTAATCTTGTAATAAACATGAAAAATAAAATTTTAAAAAATGATTTTTAATTATTTATATTAATGAAATACAAAAATATTTTTTAATCCATCTTGATAATTTATTTTATTAAATATATTAGATTTTTGAAACCATCATGTAATAATTTATCATATAGTGACTCTTATAAAGTTTTTTTAAATGAGTTATTTTATTTTTAAATAATAAATTTTCTTATTTTTATTTAAAAATATCATTTTTTAAACATTAAATAGAGATTAATTAAAAAAATATTTTTTTATTAAATGATTTTAATAATATTTTCATCACTCTAGTTAAATTCCTATTAATCAATTTCATTATAAATTTTGATATAAAAACTTTTTCTTTAGAAATACTTTTTCTCATTTGTGGGTATAATTGTAAATAAAATACATACTCATAATGAATTTAATTTCATAAAATAAATTATATATTTCAAATGAATATATGTTTTATTATTTATTAATTTAAACATAATTTTGGGGATGATGAATAGAATAAAATATAAAATCAAATTAACAGTGTTATAGTTAAAACATCTTTATTGGTTGTTATACCATGATTTTAGGGTATGTTTTCTAATAAATCATATTTAAATTTTATTGGTTATTAATACATTTCCTTAAAATATCAAAAAATTGAATTTGTTTTCATTCTGAAGAATTTGGCTTCGAAATGACTATAGAATCTTGTATACGTTTTGGAAATTTACATATGGTTTCTAAGTGAGCCCTTTTAAACACATATAAAAAGGATAAATAATCTTTTTTCCTCTCCAAACAACCAATGAATTTTGTTTTGGTCAATCAAATTCAAATTCCATTAAATAATTTGATTCCCATTTCATAGTTTCCATTATATTATTAAAAACCTCTCTAAATAAGGATTTACGTGTAAACCTAATGTGATTCATTAAAGTAGTAGTTTTGTCATATGAAATGTAATGTTATTTTATTTTATAATCCACATCTATAAAATATTATTCAACTATGTTATTATAATAATACTATTATCACCTAGGTAGAGATATGTTTTTATATTTTATGGATAACTTATATCTACATAATTTCCATTAATTAGGATATGAAACCGTTGAACATGTGTAAAATATAATACAACCTCATGAAATGATGTACTTCTTATTCCATCACAACCAGTTATTGGTGGATATAAATTTATATTTAACATATTTTTATGGTTTTTATGAAAAAATTATATTTTTGTATTTATGGTTTCAAAAATACCTTATCAGATTCAAATCCTCTAAAAATGTTATTATCACTCATGTGTATGTGAGGGATATTTCCTCAATGAGGTTTTGTGATATAATATTCATTTAATTCAATATTAATTTCAGAAAGTATAGATTTAATTTTTTACTAAATTTATTGTATATCAGTAATTGTTGAATAGTGACATTATATTTACCATTTGTTCATTACATACGTCGATGAATGAAAATAGTGTTCATCTGTACATACAACCTACTATATTCATGAAGGGTGTAATTCATTATATATATATAAATATAATTCATGTTTGAAACTAAATATATAAATAATTAAAGTATATGTTCTTTATATGAGGATAAATATTATGTACATTATTTAACCGTAATCAAATTACGTAGTCCCAAAGTATTGAACCAAACCACAAATAAAAAATTAAGAGGTTCTCACCCATAACTTTAATTTCAATAAATAATTAATAATAAAAATGTGGGAAATGGATATAATATAATCATATATGGTATGCTATATTTATGTATGTCTATATAATGTAATTATGAAAAATATCAATTTCTTGTATAAATGTTTCACACATCTAATATGGATGTATAAACATAGTGAAATGGATTTTCATATAACATTTATCTCTCTAAGTCACATTCCATGCTTAACATTTATTTGTATTTGGTTTTATAAACACTTTCCATTAATATATTCTGTTACGATTATTATAAAATATATTGGGATCGAAATATCCACCTATTTTTATTTTTTCATGAGAATAATAAATTAATATTTACCAAATTGGCATGGTTTTTAATCAATCCCATTATTTATTTCAATTTTTTATGATTATGAATCCAATGATGAAATTTTATTATATATCTCACATGAAACCCATGGATTTCCTTCTCATATTCTAATTTATTTTAATAATATTTCATCCATTCAATTTCAAATCTTTATGTTTTGAGGATACTATAATTAATATATACAGAAAACTTTGTATTTTTTTCATACATAAGTTGAAAATAATTTCTCTTCCTTGTACATATTTTCTGAAATTGTTTTAATTTTTTTGGTTAATTTTACTAAATAATTTTTTAAATAATTATTTATTAAATTTATAATAAATACAAAATTGATTAAAATGAATCCTCTTAATATTTTTGAAATATATTTTTATTGTATTTTTAACAAAAAATGTTAAAAGAATATATGTTTTAAATTTTATGGAAAGAAAAATTTTTACCACCTCCACGAAGAATAAATAATTTTTAGACTATCTTTCATGATTAAATGGTTAACGTCAAAGAATTTTCTTTATATTATTTGGATTTTTTTATATTTTAATTAATGTATTTCAAAATGAAAAGGATATTTTTTTCCAAAATAATATAAATGTTATATTTATGTAATTTTTATTCATTAATGATAAAATAAATTGTGATAATTATGATTTATGGGGATTCGATCCCATGGTTCCATCCTAATTCTTTAGTTGGATGGTTTGTCATTATTTTGATAAAATGGATCTATTTATAAATAATTTTACAATGTTAAATGTATGAGGGATTGGTGAAACATTTCCTTAACATTTTATCTATTTTCGGGTTATAAAATAATGAAATGATGAATGTTTAGTGATCTTATGGATCACATTTGTGTGATTTTAATTAATTTATAACTTTTCCAACTATTATATATCCCCTAATTCATTGTGTAAATTATTTTATCTAACGGAAACAATTTGTGAAACAAGTAAATGTTTTTGATCTATTATGGGAAAAAATCTTATGTACTTGGTCTGCTATGGAATGTTACCTAATGTGCATGTTCTGTTATGTGACATAAGTTAATGTGTTTGAACCACTATAAGAAACAACAGTTCATGCTTAATCTATATCTAATTTATGATATATATATATATAGTTAACCTTGTCATTTGAAATAATTTATATACTTATAATAGTGATACACTTATATTACATGAACATTTTGTTCATGTTTGAGTTACATTGATTTTTCAATCTTTTGATTCATGTATTTCGAAATGAAATTTTTTTAATTGAGGAATAATGATTAATGTCAATTTTTTATTGGGTAGTAACTTGTTTTGATATGTTTTTGGTATCAAACTGTTATTATTTAATATTTCTTCCATAAATAATACGATTGATATCTCCTATGTCAACCATTCTAAGAATTATAAATCACATTTCCTATGATACTATTATCCAAGTAATGAAAAATGATATTATGTATATTATAGATCATAAGTGCGGTAGTTATGGGGACCATTGTGGGATATGATGTAGTTAACTTGTGATCAATGTTTTATGTATCCTCGCTTCAAAAAGAACATGGCCCATAAAATTCTCTAGAAAATATCCAATAATTTGCTGTAGAATCGAATGTGTGGTTTCAATGATATTACATGTCAATATTGATGCCACATGTTTATGTCAATCTCACAATGTTTTAACTTGGGGTTATAACAATGAAAATTTAGAATTTGGATTTTACTCAATATTCACTTACTATATGAAAATGGATCATTTTACCAGGTCTCATGGTCATGTTGATTTTGATTATGACTGGTTTGGTGATTATTGTGACTTTTATCAACATTTGTATGGTTTTTAAATTGGCATGAGGGCACAGATTCTTGATTGACCCCAGCCTTCTCTTTATGTATTTTATTTTACATTATAAAAGTTCTCTTCCCTTTACATTCTTGTTAATAGAGGATGAACATGAAAAAAATAAGATAATACTGATGTTTCGTTGATTAAATATAAGGATTCATTATTTAGAAGTCTTATTTATTAGTTTCCATGGCTGATCACTCTAATTAAAGATTCCCAATTGGCATGAAAACAATTTTGGTTTGAGTAAGGAATTGAATATTAAAGGACTATGTTGAGGTTCTAACTGGTATGATAAAATAAATAATTATCTAATGCCAGATTAGTTATACAAATAATGAAAAAACTATAGTAATGTTAATTCTAATCCAAAATGATAAAATTTTTATTTTTTACTGAAAACCCTTATTGGTATAATGACCACAATGAAATTATATGCTTCTTCTCGGGTTCATATTTATGGGATTATAGTTATTATAAATTTAATTATTCTCCCCTAGGATGATGATGATTATATCTTATGCATGGATTATACTTATCTATATAAATACCACATCAATTGTTTATGAAGGGATGTCATTTATAATATTTCATTCCATTCAATGATATTATTTTTTTCCAAGATTAATAAAATCATCTGATGGAAGTTTAATCCATTGTATGAGTGTTTATTGTATTTAATGATGGTGTTTTTCAAATATGGTTAGGAGAAAACTAAATGTAAATGATGTTTTATTATTCTATATTTTCCATTGTCTATCTAGGTGAGATTCACAGTATTCCAGTGATTTTTGATGGGAAGTTCTAAATATAAATCCTTTCTATTTTTACACCTATTTCAAATACATCATATATATTGGCCCTAATTGAGTTATAGTAATTATAAAATCATTACCTGCAGAATTATGACAAGGGGTTCATTTTGAAACTTCTCTCACTTTATCTTAAACCTATTATTTTTATGAAGAATAATGTAGGATCAATTAGACTCCACATTTATTATCTACAACAGAATTATATCTTAATTAGGAATAATAATCCTATTTTATTTAATGATGACTTTTCTGATCAAATGCGTGGAGATCAATATATCTTAGAGATTGACCATTTTATACTATATCATCAATTTAGAGTCAATAATGTGGATATTCCCAATAAATCATTTCACAAAAGGTATGTAAACTATGAATATATAATGATACCATTTTTTTCTAATTACCCCACTATCTTCATATATTTATTGAATTCAAACATTATAGATTTCTATCATCAGTTTGTTTTATTAATTATACATGATATTCTTATCTACGAAAATTGGATGGTAAAGAATAAATATCAATATAGAATGATAATAAATACACTATGTATGTTAATACAATATGAAAAATTTATAAATTCTGAATTTATGATATAAGAGAATTAGTTTTTTTAATATAATCTCAAGAGAGGGATTATCGGTGGACTCATCAATTTACAAGGCTATTGAAATATAGACTTGACCAAACCGGAAAACTGAGACCTATACATTTATTTGAATGTCATAATATTTTTAATTCTCTATTTAAAATTTCTGTTAGATGTACAATCCACTAACTATGTGAAATTGGATAGGAGAAATGATTCTTTTCAATTATTATGGTGAAGAATATTTCAAATAATTAAATAGAGGGTTAGTTGTTTCACCGTTATTAACATTAAACTATAGTGGTTAAACTTTTGTAGCTATAGTGATGAATTTATTAATAAACATGGATTGAATATCTTGAAGAATGATATTGCTGTATCTTATTCCCATTGAGCATTTATCAATTATTATAAAAATTACCGATCAAATGATTTAGAGTTAGCTATGTTGATTTTTTCATAAATGATTTAGTGGAATTGTATTTTTAATGAATAGAGTGATATATATAATTATCATGACTATATAATGTATTAATTCACAATAAATTATTCAAATTTTTTAGGGACTATATTAAGAAAAAATTATTTATCATGATTTCTCAATACGTTACTTTGATTAAAAAAGGCAGTCCATAACATGATTAAAAATGATCATGCTATCCTAATGATGTTGAAAATAAAATAAAAGATCTAATATTAATATATATGAATTTTTTGGATCAGGATATCATGAAGGAATAGGAGAGATCATATCTTTATAAAATATTATTCAACCATCTATCTGATTGGAAATTAAATAGGTGTAAACAATGTATATTGATCTATAAAAGTATTTCTGAAATACTCCTATAAATAACCATTGTTATTATGGATATGTATGTTATTGTAATAATATATATGTTACATCTATTATAGATTTGGAAAATGAGTTGATGTAGTTGTCTCATTTTTCTTCATTCTATATTCATTAATGATGTGTGAGATTCATCTAGTTCTGAATGTGTATTTCTATTCAAGTGAATAAAATAGACATATTACATTGTCTATATATCATTTCATAGTATGTCATCATGTGAAAAATAATAGAAAATTTTATAGGGGTTTTTTATAGCCACTACCCATACCGTAATATAAATATAAAATATTACCCTATAGTTTTTCATCAGACTATCAAAACAGTAAATGGATTTTTTTTATATTGGTTGTAGTCACTCTCCTTATGATGTTGGAACACAATATACGTGTTATAGAAGTTGTATCCCTTGTATTTATTTCAATGATATATGATAAAACTATTTTAAGGTTTTATATATTAACTAATTCTATTATTTTTTATTTGGATTCATGTTCAAACTCTATATTCCTACCGAGTTATTAGTGGGAAAATGACACAATGTTTATTTTCATTACTATATATGATCATCAATAAATTGTTTAGTTTAATAGAACCATTACAACATTATAGTGTTTTATTAGATCATAAACTATGATTTCCAAAGTGGTTTGTTATAAAAATATTCATGTATTTTTGTTTTCCTACGCCAATAGCTTTCACATGTTCATTCAAATATATCATTATGATTCCCTATATGGAAATTAGTGTAGATTCCCACTATGGTTCGATTATTTTTGAAAAATAATTCGTTTTGGAGTTTATATAGCTAATGAAGTTATAGGGAAAGGAATAACCATTCAATAACACATTATAGTGCCTAGAGTTGACTAAAAAGCTATGTGATCAATTATCAGCATGATATGAAGTATGAAGTTTATAATAATTTTTATTTTAATTTATACATCGAATTGGATATGAGATATTTAAATAAATAAATTATTATCCCTTGGTATATAATCCCCGTTTAGATTTATGATCGTGTTGGGATTGTTTCTTATCACTTTTCTCTTCAACCCAACTTCTCTCAAGTCCACATTGGGTTCTATGTATCACTCCAGAGGAATTATACCCCCAATAAACCAAATATAATACTCTTATATTTCATAAAAAAGGATCATGATAATTCCAATTAATACAAATCTATCGATATTTTTGATCATAGAGGTAAAATATATTGAAACAAGACCACTCACATAACAAATTATTTTTGGTGAAACAACCACATGGAGAACCTATTTGGGAACCAGGGGATGTGATGAGAAATATTTATCTAAGTTATTTTATGTCAATGTGATATAATATAAAAGGATAAATTCACTTGTAGTTGGAAATAATGTAACACCATAATTTTTTATGAAATATATTTTTCAAATATATGTAATTTATTCCATAGATTACATTACACACCACACCAAGTAATAACGAATCATAAAATACTATTAAATAAGTTATTATACACTATCTCATAAAACTTTTGGTATGAAATGAAATTTATATATTTCAATAAATAATTATAATTATATTAGATAAATAAATCTTATTGGTAGTTAAGTAATTATTTTTATTAAATATGTTATAGACATCAAAAATAATTTTTGTAAAAAAAAAATTCTATAATTTTTTTCAAAATTAATAAAATGAATTTATTCACATATTGAAAAAATATATTATCATATTTAATTTATTATTTTAATTTTTCATTTGATATATTCTTTTATATTTATATTTTAAGAATTTTCTAAAATAATAATTTATTTATGAATAATATGAAATAATTACTTTTATTAAAAATGGCCATTTGGTTTCAAGAATATACCAAGTAATATATAAGTTTTTTTAATATTATAGGTTAAATTATATTAATATTAATGAATTTCATTTATTGTTAATCAATATCTTTTTGAATTTTTATATAACATTTTATTAGTGACGAAAAAATTTTCCTTTGGAAATCTGTTCATTTTTTTTATCAGGTTTGTGAGTATAATTTTATATTTAATTCATCCAAAATGTGAACTGAATTTGGTTAAAATGGAATCAATATTTTTAATTTTAATAGTTAATATTATTTAATATACTTAAAATATTTTTTCATAATGAATAGTAAAAATAGTTATAGAAAATTAACAAAAATTAGGTTAAAACTCATTCATCGAGGGTTAATCCAAATGATAAGGGAAAATTTTCCAATGAGACTTATTTATATCCAATTTTATGGAAATATTTTGATATTATAATATCCAAATTAATTATATGTTTTATTTTGGAAGAATTTTCCATGTGAATGTATTTCTGATTTTTTATTGTTTTGGGAAATTTTTATGTTGATTCTAATTGGGTCATTTCCCCCAAAAACAAAATGAAACCTAATTTTCTATCCATTATACATTTATAAATAATTTTGTATTATGAAATACCTAACCATATAACTTTCATTATACACTTATAACATCTTAGAGTCTATGGTTTTTTTAAACCCTCATAATATTTCATTAAGCATAATCCTAAGGGGGTTCTATGAAGAAGAGTTATAGTCCTAAACAACATTTCCTAAATTAATTTCATCCTCATAATCCTTAAAATATTATTTTACAACACTAATATAACAAAAAAGTTAATCTAACTTATATTATATATATATATATAATTTAGTAACCTACATCCATCTTATTTTCCAAAAAATGGGATATATAACTGTCATTCCTATGTATGGTGGAAGACAATCATGCAAACCAATATAATTATTTGTTTCAATGTTCATCTATCATGAATAGATATAATTAACGATTTAACATACTTATATGAAATTAATAACATTAATATTTTTATGAAAATATATTATAATATATTCCATCATAACTTATAATCTGTTGGAAAATGTTAACATAACACGTATGTATGTATGGACTTCTGCCTCCCCGAAATGTTGTGATACAGCTTTCATTTAAATAAGAAAAGTATGAAAATATTATTTTAATTAATGTATATATTTGAATTATATTATATAAAAATTATTTTTTTATGGTGAATTAATATTAACCTATATTTCACTCCATCCATTTAGAAATGGAAACAACATGCATGTGTACGCACGACTTATTATCTATATGAATGGTGTAATTAATATTTTATCTCTAAATTTATTTTTTACAATAAATATTTATATAGTGAAGGTATATTATATATATATCATTATTAACCTTATATATATGATATAACAATACTCAATACATATTTTTCAAAACTATGAAACCACCAATACATAACAAATGAAGCAGTTATAACATAGAATAGTTATTTTTGAAAAGAATGTTTTAATATATGTTTCATAAATTGTTATTTGAAATGAATATATTATATAATAATTATGAATATGAATATTTAATATATTAATAAAAATATATATTTATTATATTATATTTTTTAATATGAATGAATGGACATGAGATTTGAGGTATGGTATTTGTGTCTCACATTTATCTCTTTAAAGAACATTCATTATGCACTTCTAGAATATTTTTCCTTACTTATATAATAACAATGAATATAATTTATCATGATTAAAATTATATTTATGGGGATCTAAATATCTATGTAACAACCCACATAATTTTGAAATACTTTTTAATTTTGTAAATAAATACAAAAATTCATTATTAATTTATTAATAAATTTGTGGTATTTAAAGAAATTATGGAATCTATCTAATATAATAGTATCATCATCTATTATAGTATAAATAAAATTTAGGAAAAATATTATTGAAAATATAATATATTTATTTCTTGGATTACATAAATAAATGTTTTGAAAATGATAAATTAAATATTGGTATTATAATGGGAGTAATATTTGTTTTTACAGTTTTATAATAAATTTAATGATTGCAAAAAATTATCTTCATATAATATATCCAAATATTAATATTTTAATTTCATTTTATTATAATATACTTTTATGGGACATTAATTAATTTCTGATTTTTTTATTGAATCATTTATGATTTCAAAATTAGTAATTTTCAAGGAAATGATTATTTTAATTAAATATTAAATTTCACATATATTGAAAAATATTTTTATAAAATGTCATTTATTTTTAAATTATACACATCAAAATATGGTAGCATAATTTTTTTAAAAAATATATGAAATTTTTTTTATTGAAATTTAATTATTTTTTTAAAAGATAAATGCATTAATGATGAAATCATAAATGATTTCTGGTAGATTTAATCCCATAATCACGAACTATCTATTATTATTTAAATTTATATATTGAAAAGTATTAATCAATTCATATTCTTGAGAAAAAATAATAAACAAATAAATAAAATAATTAAAAATAGGCACCCTCTCTTCTACAATATATACCACCCATCTTAATCTCTCCTACCTATATGTAAAATCCTATATCATGATTAATTTATTTCCAAATCCCTTTCCAAGACACTTCCCCCATAAATGACCATTTGGTCTCACCAAAAGGAAAAAATCAGGTTCCATAACGAAGTTCTCTGAGAGAATAATTCACGAGGTCAAATAATCTTTCATTTTTATCAACATTCAAATCGATTTGTTTTTGTTTCTTATTCTCTTTTAAAATACCATCATCAAAGTGATATGATACCTCCATAATATTACTTATAATATAATTTTATTAATTAAATGGTATTTCCAGCATCAATTATCTCTTCTTCTCCTCTTATTTTAAAACAATGAAAACATCATCCCAGATGTGTTATTTTAACATTATCATGGATGATGCGTTTTCATTTTCCTATTCCACTTTTAATACATGTCCTAAAACCATTATTATGTTTAAATAATATTTCATTATAAATATTATAAGTTATATAATGTTCTTCAAAAAATATATAAAGATGATTTAAAATAAAATGACAATTGTCTGTGATAGTCATAAAAACAGCATAAATAATGTAAATATTTTTTCATCTATGTTATATCTAATGAATCACCCTGATATAAACCAAAATAATATATGGTATAATTTAATATTATAGACTAATAATAAAATTATTTTATTCACTTTGGTAATATTTAACCCACTCAATACAAAATCCATAATGAACAAACCTTGGAAATTATGAAATAAGAGCCCCTAGAATATTGAAGATAACTAATTATTATCTATAAATGGGTATAAATATGTTATAATATTATCATATTAGGAATTATAACTAATTTTATGGATCTATAATATATTAATAACTCTTTTTAATCCATTATACATGAGGATGTAATATGTTTTATGTAAAAAGAACCCAAGGTAAGGGACATTTCTTTAAGAAACATCTTTTAAATATATAGGTTTTTAAATAAAAAATGGAATGTTCTTATGATTAATGTATTATTAATTTTTTTTACTTTGTTTTATTACATTAAAATTTTTTATAATGATGGATTGTAATTATATATTCATCCAATTAACTTGGTATTTTTTTGTTTGAAGTTGAACGTAATGGTTATTTCATGTGAAACTATGATAGTAACACCATATGGTAGTCTAGAAGGATACATTGAATGGAAAACACAATGACTAAAAAATTATGGTACCCATTATGGATAAAATATAATGTAATTAATTCTCCACTTTACCTATATGATTTTTTTTATTTTTTTATGTTTTATGGGTATATCATGCCTTTAATAAGAATATGATACCTTAAGGATGAGAATTATATCTTTTTAAAATGATTTTATATGTTTGAATGTTATCATTAACTAATGGATCAATTATATTTTATGTCACATAATGGTAATTTTTGTGCACAACCCTTGTTTTTAAATTTTATTAATAGGGTTTAAGGATAAATAGGACAAAATAATAATCTATATTGAATATCATGGAAAACATTCATGAAACTAAATCGTTCTTTATATTAAACATTTTCATTATGAAGAATGGAAAATATTTTTTTAGAATCCACCTTTTGTTCTTTTGGGTTGATATTTTTGAATTCTTTCATAATTCCATAAAACTCTAAAATGAAATTATCATTGATAGTGTAAGAATGTAAATTCTCATCAATGTTACAAGATTATGTAATTTATAATGGGGAATCCTTATAGTTAGTATAAGATCACGGTTTATATAACATTATGTTTTAGGATGATGTTAATAGAATTCCAATGAAAATTCCTACAATGTTGTTAATTTAAAATTTTGTATCATTTAAACAATACCGCATTTCGTCATCTATGATATGTCTATTTATAATTCTTTTCTACATTAGAAACCTGAATACTAAAGTATAATGTCACTGAGAGGTTGACATCATTAGAAATATACAACTTGGAAGGATGGTAATTTAAACATATTAGTTTGTGAAAGTAATAGATAAGTTGATGTGGGCCATAAATATAAGTAGAATCCAAGTGATAGAATAACCATAGCAACAAAAAAGGAACATGATGGTAGTGGATCATTTTATAAGGTAAAATTCTCTTATATTCAATAGATCTTCAGACATAGGGGTGGTTGAATGGTTAAATAAATCCATTAAAAATATATTTGATGTTATGGGGTTTTTAAATCATCAAAATAGTATTAATTATATTTATTTTTTTAAATGAAAAGTTTACTAGTTGCGATTAATGGTCAAGTGTATATCAGATAATTAAGATTAATATTATTTTATATTGGATGAATTTATGAATCAATTCCTTGACAAATATTATTTTTAAAATAAATCTATCGAGGATGTAAAAGAAAATATCTGAATTGATAAAATGTAACAACATTCAGTGCCCATTTATGATTCAATGTTCACAAGATTGGCATGAAATTTTCTGAACAATCTTCGTGATATTGATACTAAAATATATAATTGATTTCGTGATTGAAGCTAGTATATCAATGTTTGTTAGCCTCCAGTGATATAAAAATTTACGAGATTCTCGTTCAAGGTGTTTAGAGTGTATACATGGATTTAGGGGATTATCATGATTACGATAACAATTACATAAATAAATGGTCTTGATGTAACAAAATGGGTTATAATAATCACAATAAATCTAAATGTAAGAAATTTGGGTTTCATTTTGTGCGCACTATGGAAAACGCACCCTCAAGAATGTCGTAATACATTTTAGAAATGTTTTCAATGTTCTATGATTTGAAATATGTCCAATGATTTCAATGAAAAGGTTATATTTTTGGTATGATTAATTCTAACAAAAAAATTTCAATCTTTTTGAAATGTGGTGAGAAATATAATACTGCAAATACCTACACATAAAATGATATTATTAACAGAATACATCCTAACTAAAATCAGAAAGGTGTTGAAAAATATTTTGCAACTACATAAATAGGTGTTCGTCCATCCAAATAAGGGGTATAAGGTACATTGTTTGTTTATATTGATTTTTAAAATGACTAATTTGATATGAGGTATACATATTCTATTATTTCTGAAAATAATTTAGTCAAATTTGATATTTCATTTCTATAAATGAAAAATGTGCATTTGATAAAAATAGCATGTTGAAATATTAAAGAAAAATGGAATTATAAAATCATTATAATATTTTTCTATTAAAATATATTACCTATAAAAAAATTTCTTCCGTATGTAGATATTTATTTTATTTTTGGTATAGAATGGATTTAGTTTATAATACTATTATTGATTTTAGAGATGCAAAATTTTTTATCGGAAAGAGTATCATTTATTATATAATAATAAAACTATACCATTTATAACATATCAAGATTACGATAAATCTTTAAAATATATCAATGAATGCTATATTGATCTTGTTGTTGAAAATAAAGGAACTGTTTATATTAATGATGTGTGAGATGTATATGAATACCAATATATTTTCCAAATTAGTTTCAATATATTATATGTAATCATGATGTTTAATTTATAACTCAAATAGTTCATGATGCTAAGAATGTTTCTAAATCTATTTATCGAAAGGCCTAAGTATATCATCTAGATTTTCAAAACTTATTGCAAGAGTTTTTTAATAAAGGCTTCATTCATATTATGAAATCACCATCGTGTGATCATATTTATTACAATAAAATGAAATAAGATTTTGTGGGACTTTTCAGTGATTATAAATAATTGAATAAAATTATAGTTAAGAATAACTATCAATTGACTCATTCTGATTACATGTTTGATAATCTCCATAGTGATCAACAATTTTGTATGATTGACTTTGATCTGAGTATAGTTATCTTAAGATGTAGAAGGATGAAATTCATAAAAATAATTCCAAACTTGTAATGGGAACAATGTGTTTTTTATTCTTCAATTTTTATTGAAAAAAGAAACTCTTATATTTATGGATATTAAAAATAGAATCAACCATGTATATTTAGAGAAGTTTTTTTATTGATGATATTTTCTTGTTTTCAAAAATATATGAACATCATTATTTTATTTTGGATTTTTCTGCAGACTATCAATAATAATAATTTATATTGAAAATATAGAAAATATGATTTTTGGTTGCAATAGATTTATTTTATTATAAATATTGTAAATAATGATGGCATAAAAGTTAATACATAAAAAATAGCCTATGAATGGACCTTTCCAATAAAATATATTGAGATTCATTGTGTTATTATATTATAATGTAATTATTGGGTTTTTTTAAAAAAATAATCGTTATATTCCTACATCTATCTATGTTATCATGAATATGGGTTATATTTTTTTGGAAAAATTATTATGATATTTATTTTTAGGAAATGAAATAAATACTAGTGAATACTCTTGTTTTGGACATGCATTCAATAATGGGAGATATTTTTTATATATAGTGATGCTTACTTGAACTGTATTGATTATGTTTAGATGAGTAATGATCAATTAATATTTTCTTCATAAAGACAACTGAATCCTCGTCAGTTAATTTATACCACACATGATTAGGAATTAGCAGCCACAATTTTCACATTAAGCATTTTGATACATCATATATATGAATTCAAATGTGAGATAAATACTAACCATAATAGATTGATGTAGGTATTTAATAAGAATTAAATAAACATGATTCATAAATGGTTTTTACAACTGAAAAATAGTTAAGATTTCATAATCAATTACCATTAATAAAAAGGGAAAAAAGATAAATTCCATGAGTTGACAAAATCATGCAACATTAACCATTTTATGTTTTGAATATTACTTCTTTATTAATGAATTGAAGAATTATGTCATAGATGTTATGGGGGTATTAAATATCAGTTTGTTGATTAGGTTTCATTGTAGTCATCTCACTAAGATAGATTTATGCATACACAGAAGAAAGAATATGTGTTTCAGAGTAAGGTATAATTTTGTTCGAAAGATAAATTGAAAACATTTAATACTGATCAATATTGTATATTTATATTTGGAAAGGGGTAATATATTCCATATGATTCCCAACTGATGAATGAATATATAAATAGGGTTTATAGTTTATCATTCCCAGTTCATCCTGTAAGCACTATGATATATAGAGACCATTAGTAGTATTTCTAGTGTGTTGTAATGAAAATAACGAATTATTATTTTAACATGAAATGATTGACTTTTCAATATATTTAATTTCAGTGAAAAATTATCAAGTTGATGATCAATTCATTTCTAGTAGAGTAGTGGAAATAGGAAAACATATCCAAGGACTTCCTAGGGGTCTACCAAATACATCTCATAGTAGAAATGTTATTTGAGTTATTGTTGATCGACTAAAAGAATCATCACATACCATTTCTATTCATGTTGTTATTTTATTAAACTAGCACTCCCTATTTTACATTAATGATATAGATAATTTACATTTAGTTTCATTCTATATTATTTCATTCAATGATCATAGGTTCAATTATAATTTTTGAAACGAACATTATATGTTTGTAAAATGAAATAAAATTCATCACAACCATTCATCCTCATTTTTATTAACAGTTAGATTGAAATATTCAAACATTATAGAATATAAATCGTTTTTGTTCAATGGATTACCATTGATGTTGGTATCTAAATCATTATTTGGTTATGTTTTCTTATAATAACTATTTTCATTACAGTGTATAGTTGGAGTAATATGTGGTATTTTATAGAAAGGGGTGTCAGATCCTTTCATTTTATGATGAGGTTAGGGAAATGATGTTTATTTTACTAGAATTAGTAGTGTATCTAGCTAAGAATGAAAATATTTTCGAGCTAAATAGAATGAAAACTCAGTGCAGTGAGAAAATTTATACTGATTAAAAAATGAAATATATTTCTTTCAAGATAAGAGATCATGTTTCCCATAAAATAAATCCATAGAAATTTGTTATCCATATTTTAATTTGAGGAAGCCTAGGTCTAGGGTTAATTTTTAATTGTCAAATTCTGGAGAAAGACAGACTAGTTTCCAACTGATTAGCCTTTCATTTGATTTTATATCTGGAAGAAAATGTTTTTCATGATTCAATGTTAATAAATTATTCTCTATATTCATTATATTTAATATTCCAAATGTAGTTCATCGAGAAGAGAACCCTTCCTATGATGAGAAGCATGGTGTGATTCTTCATCATAGAGAGTATATATTGTGAAATATGGAAATTCACAAGGTTAATATTTTTAGGAGAAATCCTATGGTTGATGAAGTAATAGGGAAATTATATAATTATATGAGGAAATGGAATTATCAAATGGTTAATGAGTGATTGAATAATTTTGAGGGCACAATTTCTAGTAAGGGGGATAATTTATCATCCTAGGTTCTTATAAAATAATTTTCTTCATTCTAGAAATAAATAGTTTATTCATTATAAATGGATAATGAAATTAGTGGTATTTATTGAAATTCATGAATCTAATCTAACAGAATAGTAACATTATCTATGAGAGTATAAATAAATTTTATGTGTATTATAATTCAAATTTTTATATATTTATTTGACAGATAAATTAAATAATTCTTATGAAAATAATAAATTAAGTGCTGGTATTTTGAAAAATAATTAATTTATATTCATAATTTTAAAGTTAATATAATGATTTAAAATAAAATTTATCTTCATAGAATAGATTCAAAAATTAATATTTTTGTCCTTATGATCAATAGATAAATTTATGAGACGATAATTAGTTTTTCAATGTGATATAAAATCAAATACAATTTTACAATTGGTATTTTTATAATAAATAAAGAATATAATAAAAAAAATATTTCTCAATTGTGGATAATTATTTCCATAACATGGATTTCATTTTATAATTCTACATAATAACATATTTTTTGAGTTATTCTATGGTATTTTTTTGAAATAGAATAAATTTTCACTATTAGTGAAATACAATAATTTATGGTATACGCTAATTAAATTAATTAATGAGTCATATATGATTTATTTATTATGTAATACCATAAAATAAATCTCCCATTCATTATTCTTATTTATTTATTTGTATTGATCATGCTATTCGTAGTATTTATCCAAAATAACTTAATAATTAATAAAATAATAATAAAAACACCTCTCCTCCAATATAAAGACCACACATCACCACCTATTATACTCACACCAAAAATCAATATAGAATATATAATTTCATCCTTGTTCTATTCTTATGGCTCTCCCCACTTATGATACCTTCATATTTCACTAAAAGGCCCAAACCAAGTTCCTTAATGGGTTTCCAAAGGCTGAGAATTAAATATTTACGATCTTATTTCATTTTCTTTTATTTTATTTTGAATTTATTTTCATTTATTATTCTATCCTAACCTCCCACAATATAAGGGAGATGAGAAATCCATAATAATAAATATACTATATTTTTTTTATATTAATGAGATATCAATCTTCAATCCTCACCCCTTCACCACTTATTTTAAAAAAATGAAAAATTGTCCAAGATGTGTCGATTTACAATCATTGTGAAAGATATGTTTTCATTTTTTTGTATAGACATAAAAGAGGGTCAAATAACCACTATTATGGTTAAATATAATTTCACTATACATATTATAAGTTATATTTTTTGATAGAATATATAAAAATGATGTTAAATAAAATAATATACGTTCTTGATGGTTACAACAACTGTCTAAATAAATTAAATCACTATTATTAATGCCAAATTCAATGAATCACCTTCATATAAAAAATTATATATTGTATAATTTTAAATTATTATAATATAATACTTGTATTTGATTCCACTTTTGGAGTATTTCAATCATTTCATAATAAAATCCATAGATAACCAACCTTATATCACATGAAATAAATTCACCTGAATCAATTAATGTAACAAAATATTATCAATAATTGGGTTTAAAACGTCATAAGAGGATCATATAAAGAATTATAAATATAAATATGGTCATTCATATATTTATAAATCTATTTAATGAAATATATATGATATTTTAACATGTTTTAATTAAAATGAACCCGAGGTTACTGGCATTTATTTACATCCACTTTTATTTTTTTAAAAAAATAATTAAAATAGAATTTTTTTATGATATATTTATAATTTTCTAATTATTATAAATTATTTATTAATATTTATTATGATGTCTTGTGTGACCTGAATTGACCTTCAATTCGTTGAGTATGTATATATTTGATGATAACCACAATGGTTACACCTTTTGTAACTACAATGGTTACACCATATGGTATCCATGAGGGTTACATTGTTTGGTAACTGTGTGTGTTAGAAATCACAATGCAGTGGTTATGATAACATTATTAATAAATTAAATCCCCAATACACTTAAATGGTTTTATTTTTATTTATGATGTTTTCTTTAAATTTCTTGTTTTCATAAAGTATGTATATGAATCATTAAGATTGATAATTATATATTATGAAAATGATTTCATATGATTATAATTAATCATAAACTAATAGTTCCTTTCTAATTTATGTCCCTTTCAATGCATTATTTTCATCATCAAATGATTTTAAATATTTTACATTTTTTTATTGATTGAAATTAGAAAAGAAGAATCCAAGTTGCACATCATGAATCATTTCTTGAAAAGAACTCTTGAATTATTAAAATATTTTTCATTATGGTATAAATGGATATTATTAATGTATTTTCATCTTTTTATGATTTTAAGATGATATGTATGAATTATGTTGTAATTCCCTAAAACTGTAAAATGAAAAGTTCTTTTAGAATGTGTTCAAATTAAATATAATTTAATTTACTAGATTATGTAATGTCTACAATTGGGTACATATAATCCATGTAATTTTATTTCTTTGATGCGGCAAAAGATTCATAATATACCATATTATAATATGTTTCATGATACAAACATGTTGTTTAATGATATTTTTTATCACAAAACTTATGAAAATAAAATTATATGATACATAAATCAATAAATCAATGATTTTTCAGGCATAATTTTTATTTATTAAACTATCATATTTAAATTATAGTATTCACTAATTATGAACTCATGAGACCAAGAATATTTTTAATGAAACAATAAATATATTTACTTCATTGGATGAAAAAAATTTCTCATGTATGGATATATTCTATAAATACTATTTGAAAATTGTTATTTTTATTACATTGTGATTCTTTTATTTCATTCAAAGCAAAGTTTTTTCATCTAAAAATATAATTGGAATCTTCTTTTTGTTTTCCATAATGACACTTTTTATATTTACAATAATATTGGATATAATATTTTTTTTATAATTTTACTGTTTAAATGTTATTAATCAATATTATGACCAAATTATGGTCTATATTTTACCTTACAAGTCTTTATGGTTCTTTTAAAATAATTTTTTATCTTTATTATATAAATTTTTTCTATTTTACAAATAATTTATATCAAAATATTAATAATATATTACTCAATAATGTTTTAAGATATTTCCTTTTCAATTTATATTCACATATAAAAAACCAATTATTTTTTCTTATGGCATAATGGGGAAACTATCCAATGATACTGTATGCATTATTTCTCTATATAGTGTATTGTTACTATGATTATATATTTATTAAATGTAAGGCCCCAATCATAAACACCAAATAATATTTATTTAAATTAATGATTCACATTGATTATCTTATCAGGTTGATATAATTAGATAATAAGGTCATAACTTATACAAAACAACTTGAATATTACAAGTAGACACATCTACTCACTATATATTTTTTTATTACAAAAACACTTTAGAATTATTTCTACTTCCTTGTTTTAGACAGCATGACTTTTCCTTGATCACATATTTAACCCTATTCATATTTATGTCCTGTAAATAAGAATTTCAACACATAGGATGAGCTTAATAATATTATTATGGTATATATAATGAACTAAAACTATTAGTTTTTCAAAAAAACATGTAAAACCTGAATATATTATCATAAAGTAAAATATTTCACCTTAATGAAGATTCAGAAGCACTTCACTGAATATATGATCATTTCATACACTCTTTTTAACCAAAATATTATTATCAATCCCATAGAAGACAATTAATAACATATTTAGGTTACATGGGATATAAACATACAGAAATGGAATAACCATATGGTTGACTTCCAAACATATCACTAAATTGAATAGCCATATGGCCGACTTCCGTAACCAGTTCATTGTATGTTATAATGTATCCACCTACCCTTCATTTATCACAGAACCACCTATCATTTTTATTATCACGTAACCACCCATCATATTTCCAACTACCATTATGTAATTATAAAACATAAAATATTGAAAATTTCAACATTTCACTAATACAATTTCATTTGATATCACAAGATAACATTTCCATATATTGAAATAATAATTCCATTTCAAAAACCATTTTAAATAAATATTCACCCATAATGGTGATAATGGATTTCTTTTCGTTTTAAAAAACATTAACTCTTATAATGGAATATAAATAACAATTACATTGTTGAAGAGTTCATTGTCACGGAATACGTTAAAAAAAATTACTTTTGACATTTAGTAAAACACTTATTTGATAAAATATTCCCATTTAATTTATGTAAAAGCCAATGATTTTTATTATACACCATATAAATGAAGGAGGTGTATATTATCAAAACGTGACACAATGAAAGGAGATTGAGACAATGTCTCTTTCTGTGAGTCTGAATAATATGGTATATTCCATTTTCAATATGAATAATAAACGTATGTTAATTGATAATTTAATTAAAATCTTTTATGGATTATTATTCTTTTATATAACTTATTTAATTGATATATAATTAATTTAATTATACATATTCATATCGGTCGTTTTGTCGATGCTCAGTATTTAAGTAAAAATTAAACTTCTTATAATTAGAAAATTTCCATCTGCGGAAAAGTACATTATATTTAGAAAACATTTCATTATTTATATATCATATATATTTTATAATACCAGTATATATGTATTTAAAATACTCCATATCATTTGGATATAAGAAATTTAATGCATTGTTCATGGAGACTGTAAGTTGTACGTATGAATTAACAATACTTTCATTTCTTTTCCATATTTATTGTAATTAAAATTAAATGGTACATATGAACGTTATATCTCTATTATAATATCTATTTTATATATGTTACATAATTTCATTAATTCCATCATTTATACAAACCTTTTATATCATTAATGAGTTATTTCACTATAAGGTGGTGGTGGTCAGCACTTCCTGGAATGAAATCACCATATTTATATAACATGAAAATTACAAAGGTATATTATAAATTAAAATTAAAGTAGAAAAGATATAAAATTTATGTCATATATATCATATATAATTATATTTTCAAAATAATATCCTCAATAAGAGGTGGTATAACAAAATTAAACATTCATTGTTTCCTGAGGAAGTAGTTCTCTGCCCTCAAGAACATTATGTTCTATTCCCATTAGATGGAGGTGTGTGTATATGTATTTTTAATCCATTTATTTAAAACAACCTAGTATATTTATTATACTATTTTAGTTATATATACAATTAATAAGATTATAATAGGTAGTGTTGAAGGAAAAATAATGGAAAGGAACTTGATAGAAGATGCAAGATCATATCTGGTAACTTCTTTTGATTTGAGCCAAAAGGATTCCATGAATTGCCTTCTAGCCAAAGGGAATTCTTCTAGGAAGAAGAAGTGTATTTTTTTAGATTACTTGTTTAGAAGAAGTATGAGTGATTGAGTTCGGATAGGTGTGAGTATGGGTTAGAGTTGGAGTCCATTTATAAATGGGATGATTGTCACGTTATGAAATATTGAAAGTGTTATTTTATTATTAATTTAATTTAAAACTCTAAAAACAAAAATCTGATACATTTCAAAGATAATATTTTTATGGGTATATATAGTAATGGAAAATAGGTTTTATATTGGGTTTGTTATCAAATTTAACCTTATCTGTTAGTTTTAACACATTGTTAACTAATTTAACTGTTACCATGTATTCTTGTATATCCAAACCATATGGTTAATATAGTTAAAATAAAATTCTAATAGAACCTCAAGTGGTTCATTAATGACATTTCTATAAATATATATATCATTTGGTTGATTATTATATTTTTAGGATTATTATATCATTTAATAAAACAGTATTTGTTTTAAAAACACAGTTATGCAAATTTTTATAATATTCATATATAGACCTTTTAAAAATTCAATAACAACATTACTATTTTGAAAAAACATCATAAATTAAAATATAACAAATAATAATCATCCCTAAAATTCAAGGATGGAATATAAAGATTTATTAATTGTAATGACCCGGAATTTCTTTGGAACTTTGTTTATAAAATACATGGGAATTTTATGATTCCGTAAAAATTAACGGTGCATGATTCTAAGGCATTGTGTGCCCAAAATCAATTTTTTAGGTTTTTTTGGGTACGTTGAGTAAATGTAAAATCTGTTTTTTATAACTTTAAAACCGGTGCACAGAACTAAAATCTGAGGGCACCATTGAACTCACTGTGCCAATATTTTCTTAAGATGACATTTGCTTCGGTGACAGTGAGTTAAGGTTAGAAGTTAGTTTTTGGGTTTTCTAATAAAAACATTAATTAAATAAAGTTCCCAATATGTTATATTATTTTAGCCTCCATTTGGTGTGTGGTGGTTAAAACAACCTCATGGAGGTTGGTGGTGGGACCACCGCACCTTAACCTCCGATGAAAGGTTATGGCAGTTGGACCAACCCAAACCCAACCTCTCAAGAGAGGATTAATGTGGTGGGGACCACCCATGCCCTTAACCCCTTAATCTCCCCATTTAATTGGAGAAACACTCAAACTCCAATTAATATGGGGAAACCTTTTCAACTTTCCTTTATTAATTTTTGTGTCAACTCTCTTTAATTAATTAGGCGGAGCCAATCTAATTATTTAATTCTCCATTTTAATTTGTCCCAACAATTAAAATAATAGACAATCTATTATTTCTTTTGGGTTGGCATCTTTCATCTGGTGGATGTCGGGAAGAGGTGAGCTAGGGAGAAAAGCTCCCAATGAATAACAAAGAACGCTCCAATGATGAAGAACACTGATTCCTCTTAGACTTCTTCCTTGGACACCTACCGAAGTGGAGCATCTTCTTCAAGCCGACAAAACTAAGGTTTGGAAGTGCTTGTCAGACACGACGAATGATGATCCTCTTCTTCTTTCCCCAAAACTCTGTCAACAAATGAAGAATGGCCATAAATTCTAGGGGATTATATTAAATTGAATCCCTTGTTCTTCCATTATTTTTAAATAATGAAGGTTGTTGTGTTTTGTTCTATGATGAACCTTTTGTTACCACCCTAAACGTGGAGGTTGTGGGACAAACCAACATGGAATGACCCCTCTATCGATATTTTTTACATTGAACTTTCAGCGATGAATCAGCGATGGGGAGACGATGGAAGTGACGGGAAAGGTCGCACTACCTGTGGCCTCCATGAACCGTGCTGCCTCCGCGGTGCATTGGTGCTCCCGGCCGAACACTGTCAGCCCGTGCCGGCCCCAGCAGTGCTAAACCGGCCTGCCCGGCCCCCATGCGGCCACCGGCCTGCATGCATGCGACCCCTCGTAAGACATGCCCTCTCCCATCTCAGCCTCCCTGTGCCTCGTGCGGCTTGACCCAAACTTTCCCGTTGCCCCGCGTGCCCTACCATGATCAAAACAAGGCCTACATGCACCCTGCCCGGCCTGCCCGACACTCTCTCGGGGTGAGTCGCCCGAGCTGCCTATGCGATGACTTCCGAGCCGAACCACCACTGCAGTCCATTGGGCCGGGCCCTACGGACCGTGCATAACCTTGTGGGTTGACCTACACAACAAGCTAGGTCAGATCCGACATGTCTGACCGAGTCGAACCAGACCAGGATGGCCCAGACTGGGTTAGGCCAAGTTGGTCCGACCAGGTCAGACCGGACCTGGGCCCACTACTGACCGTTACTACCTTTGGCCATATCTTTGGTACTAAATGACCGTTTGAGAAACTCTTAGTGGCGAGGGTTTTCTTGGAGCACGAATGTTCCCTTTGATTATACCCCAATATAGTTTGGGGTAATGTTGGGATACGTTCAGGTTGGATCGTAAAAAAATCCAACCAGGCCCCCAGATCTAAAAAATTAATAACTCACAGACCGAGTGTCTGATTGACATGCTGTCAGCTGCATTTAGACATCTATGACGTGGCAGACCCTTGAGATACTTATTCATGGGAAATCATAGAATTCATAAAATTGATTAATATCTTTTGGAGCCTATCCTTCCAGAGATAAGCGAGCATAGTTCGGAGACCTAGTAGCTGGCTGAGGCCTGACGACTTCTCATCGATTTGAATTGGAGTGTTTCGACTTGCACAGTGGGGAGTTCCTTGGTGTCACTGTATACCCACAATAGGGTGCACCTCTATGTGACGCAGCAGTCCCATGTTACTAGATAGGAGGAGTAAATCAGTAGGATATGAGGGGGAGAACCTCTGTGTGACACGTCCGACCCACAGTGGGGAGCGCCTCTTTATGATGCATCTGACCCATGGTAATCAATAGGTGGAGTAACTCTGCAGTCTAGGATAGTGGGAAGTGCCTCTGTGTGACGCGGTAACCCCAAAGTACTCTATAGAAGAGGAGTACTCTAGTGGCTGAAGTTTCAACAGTCTGACAGGGGTGTTACTTGTTACAACCCCTAGAATAAAATTTCGGTTTGAGCAGAGTTAGTGACTTTTGTGTTTACTTCAGGACTGAGATGGATTACATGAAAACATTGGTATATGTATGGGAATACATAGTGGTAATGGTTATCCGTTTATTTCATACTCTATGGTTTATCTATGGTGGATTTTTAGAGAGCATGATGGTCTCGAGAACCCTACTGAGTATTGTTATACTCACACCTACAAGGGCATTTCCTGCACATCGTTGTGTAGGATGCAGATGACGGATAACGCTGACCGAGCCTGAGTGGACAAGACTGGATGGTACCCGTAGGTGGACCACATGGCGTGACTCTACATTGAGGTGGATGAAGGACGTGGAGTTTTTTGAAGTCTATCTTTACCTACCCTTCTTAGAGGATCCTTGGCGAATGATCCAGGAGTTGCATTACACCTTTCAGCAATTTTCCCCTATCAGTTGTACTTGTACTTTATTGTTGGTCTTGTATTTCCGACCCCTTTATTTATTATCAATCCATTTGTATACAGTTTTAGTTAGTGTTTTTCCTCCATCATAGGCTCTTTTGGGTGTGTTTATATTTTGTAATGGAAACACCTTCCTAGATTTAGTGATTTATGCCTTTGGTGCTAGTGGCCAGCCCCTATCCATTGAAAGGAAGGCTTGGGGTAGTCATGGTATGGGTCCAAGAATTTGTCGAGACAAATTGGTATCAGAGGAGAAAGTTATACTATAGAACATAGGACTTAGGTCATTATTTTCTATGAAGAAATAGTGTTATGGATACTAAGTGTGGTTTTCAGTTCATGGAGTCCAGTGCTGGTGCAGTGGCCGACGAATCCATACACCAGGACCCTAAATACATATTTCTGACTCAGTTAACGAAAAAACTAATTGTGTGTGTGTTTTCAAAGGTTTTCATTAAGTCAGCTCAACCAAGTCTTCTCACCAGGTATAATATTTTGAACTTGTCGCATCTGTTATTTTTAGGATTCCACCCCGCAGACAACGAGCTAGAGCCCTGAGAGCTCTATGCATAGATATCCCACCATGCGACGAGGCCTCGCTGTAGGGCCCTCTTTTAGCAGAGGCACCAGTGGTACCACTAAACATTGGGCCACAGATGCCACCATCCCTAGCAGCAGACGATGCACACTACTTGAGCGCAATGCATGAGTTCCAGCACCAGAGGACGCCCAGGTTTAGGGTAGAGACGAACCCACAGGTGGCTAAGGATTGGCTGGAGTGTAGAGACCCGAAGCTTTACGTACATGGAAATTACATTACTTTTGTGGAATACTTAGTAAATAAGTAAAATAGACACACAGGGACCGTAATAGTTTATTGTCTTTGGAAGGTCGGAATATAATCTTCTAATCATGGTGAAAGATATTCAACATCTCCCATAAAGATCTTCACTTTTTTTTCTTACCTAAAACCTTTCATTATATCATGGGGAAAAGAAAACATAAATGGGGTGAGCTCAAATGCCCAGTAAGGGTAAACATAGAGAACATAAAACAATCCATAAACTTTTGAATGAAAAAACTTAAACATAACATCTAAACATCAAAATCTTGAGCAAAGACATGAATCTTGGAAATACGTATGGAATATATCATAAGGGAACATAAGTCATGATAAAATAGCATGCGAATAAAACATGTAATTGTGGAAACCATTATGCACATGTTATGATTTCCATAGTAGCCATGGCATTGCTGCCAACACCATCTTAGTGGACAAAGTCCCTTTCTGAATCGAGTTCACTACTCGTTTCAGTCCTGTAACACTGAACCAGATTAACTTACCATTCCAGCCATGTCTATCTCATGAGATATAAATCTTCACCCAATGCATTGGAGGGATATATATGTCCTACCCATCTCATAATGAAGTCATTCTTACTTGTGCCCCAAAATAAACATATAACATTCATCAGAACCTAAAGAATAAAATGGGTTTCATAAACATCATTCCATCATAACATAATCCATATAAAACAAATGGATATAATTTCATCATAAGAAAAGTGAAAAAATATAAATCATATAGACATTATACTTGAAACATACACATATGAAGTAATGTCATCTTAGATGGAAATTGGTTTTGATAAATCACTTGAAATTAATTATTGAGGATAATATCATTTCTTCTTGAAAATAATTTTCTTTTCAAAAAATTCCATGCAATTTTAAAAGAGAATAATTTTTTTAAAATATTCCTGAAATAATTTGGAGGATTCTTCATGACAATAAGGATTTATAAAACCATAAAAAATCCTTTCATGATGTGTAAGTTAAAAAAATATTCTTGTTGTACTTTTCCTGAAAAAGTTAAAAAATTACCTCATAACGTAAAAAAAAAGAAATATTCCTTACATACCATGTAGTAAAAGTCAAAATTGAGTAAAAAGGTCTTTAAAAATACATGAAAACATTTTTTATAAAATGTGTACATGGATGATAAATATTACCCCAGTAAATACTTAGGCATAAGCAATCTCGGATAGAAAACAATTGAGATTGCACCATTATCCCTTACCTTATGTCTGATATGCTTCATATGTATCCAAAAATCATTTATAATGATTCAAATAATGTCATTGACTTATTACAGAATCATATTCATTGTTTTGATATCATATATGGTTCACTTATGATTTTATATTATGAGTTCTTTTGTAAATTTCATGTTAATGAGTGTTTTGGGTAAAATTGACTCATTTATCATATATGTTTCGACTTGTCATTATTTATATTATTAAATATATCCTGATTTTCATAATTCTATAATTTAAAACATCATTTATATATAATATATATTCATCATATACATATATATTATAGATCGATAAAAGAAATGAAATACACCGTTCATTGAGACGGTAGGCCGTACGTACGCATGAACACTGTTTTCATTTCATTATTGAATTAAGTAGATGACATAAATATATATACACATAAGTCCAGTATCATTATTATTTTATATATTTCATGATTACTTATTGGATATACTTTATAATCATTCATGAATGGTTAACATGGAGAATGAATCTCATCGCGTCGTGGAGACGGTAGTCCGTACGTATGCACGAGCGATGATACCATTCCCATGATCGTGCAATTGCAATGAAGTGTATGTTTAATATTTCAAAATCAATATCACTTTAAAATAATAATATATAGTTATTTAGTTACACCATTATACCCATACAAGTAAGGAGGTGGTCGAAAACATATTACCCCAAGGCGGGGAGATGGTATTCCGTACGTACACAAGCGTGGTGATTTCATTTTCTATAGGATGGATATATTGTGAAATATGGTTTTTCCTACTTATAATAACATATCAGTATATGAGTGATACTTATGTTATTACTTCATAATGAAAAAACTAATTGAGAAGAAGTAGAAGAAGAAATAAAGTTGAAAGAATCGGTAACGGATATTACCTCTTCTTTCGACACGCCTTTTGAAACCTCCTGTTAGGGCACTAAGATGGGTATTGAAGAATAAAAAAACCTCTAAGATGTTTATAGAGAAGTGGATAAGAGAAATTAGTAGGGTTTGGATGATATTTAAGGCTCAATGTGGTGTGAGGAAGAGAGGGAGGAGGTTCACTTTTATAAGGGAGGAGAGGGGAACCTTTGGAATAACTAATAATATTATTTTATTATAAAGTCATACTCGGATTTTAATAGCTCCAAATTGATTTATTTAGAAGCTAAGGTTGGTATGGGTCGAAATCCTTGTATAAAATTGAATTTATACAAGTTTACGTTTCTATTTTAACTTTATCATTTAGATTTAACTTTAAGTTAAATAATTTTTCTTTTACCGAGTCTTCTTGTTTTCTTACACCATAAGGTTAATAAACATACTATAACATGCCAAAAGAACCCCAAGTAGTTTATAATCAACATATATAACCTTATATAAGTCATTTTTTCCAAACTATATATTTTTAGGAATAAAATAAAAATTAATAATATAATATTTTTTTAAAAACTTTTTTATGTCAATTTTGACACTATTTGGTAATTGATTTTTGTGAAAATTTTAACAGAATGATTATTTCGAAAAAAGATAATTAAATCAACACTAAAATGTCATATTAAGATATAAAATTTATTTAATTCATGAAAAGTCTCAAATTACATTTATTTGGGTATTTATAACATCAATTATGTCAATATTTCATTAATAAGATAATTACTGCATCATCATTGTGTCAGAAATAAATTAAATTACTTAATGTCTAAAAATTACAAATAAAATACCATTATGTAGGTAATATTTTTATAATTATAATGAATATTTATAGTCTAATTTATCTTATGTATAACTCTATATTAAAAATTATTTATTTATCAAACTATGATTTTAACTACTTTAACCCTTCTTTAAATAAATTAATATTAAATGTCCTAATCTAATCCATGTGGGCCTAAATGGTCATAGTTTATTCCGAAAGATGTTTTTGGTCGAATTACATTTATCCAATAGAATTAGGATATGTTTTAGAGTAATAATAATATCATTTTTACCCTTAATTACCCTATTTACTTTTAACCGTTGTAAAAAAAGAAAAAAGTTACTATTCACCAAAAATTATTTTCATCTCATTGAACCACATTTAACATACTAACATCAACCATGTCTCTCTAATTTTTGAAATTCCATTCACAAAAGTGGGAAAATTATGTTTTATGTAAATTTTCAAATTCTCTTAGGAGGTGGGTAAAAGACGGTCAAAAGATCAATAAATTTTTTATGTATTTAAAATTATTATAAAATGACTCAAATGAATTACATTGAACCTATATAGGTATTATGTATCAATTTTGACCTAAAATAAATTTAAACAAAATAAATACTTATTTAAATAAAAAGTCAATTTTTAAATAGTAACCTAGTGTTTTCACTATTAATTCAAAATTGAAAGTTTTTAGAAAAATAACAAAATTTCACCCTAGGCTAAATTCGATATTCTGAATCCAAGAATGAAGTCCATTTTAAAAAATAAAATTTATAAAATTTCAAAAAGTGGGTATTACTATTCATAATGGCTAGTTTTAATATTATTTTAATATCATATCGTTGTTTAGAGAAACTCGGTATTGCATACAACACACGCTATTGTGGAAGCTCGTGCTTACATGTAATGAAATCCAAGCCAGGGATGCGTGTTGTGCATGCTCCTTTTGGTGTAGCGTACAACATAAGACATTAATGTAATTTAAAATAATATTTTCCATAAAATCTTACGGTGTTACATTCAACCCCTCTAAAAATGAATTTCGCCCCCGAAATTCGTCGGTGTTATAAATGGTTTACTACTAGAAAGTTTGTTTAATAAAAACCCAGATCATAAAAAGGATTACTAAAACTTAATTTTAAAAACTAAAGTATGAAACATATCGATTACCCAAAGTAACTCATTACTGGGTTTCTATATAGGAGAACATAGGTTAAAATATGGACATGGAAGAAAAATCTAACCATCAGGTTCTGATGGAGAGTGTAGAGAACAAGACTATGAAAAATGCATAAATCAAAAAGCCATAAATTTGTGATGATCTATGGTACCATCTGATTCATCATATATAAGAGTACTAGGACAACATTTTTGGTTTTCAATATCATTTCCCTAAAGTTGAAAATTTTGAATTAGAAGAAATACTTACATGATTTTGGTACAATCTCACTATTGTTCGTGCTTTGAACAATTTCCACTTCATCTATTAAAGAAATTAAGTTGAATTTGTTTTTTGGGAAGTGTTAATAGATCGTGTGATAGAATGATGGGTCATTCTATTTGTTTCAAACAAAAGGTTAGCAAAAGTTATCAAATATACATAAGTCCATCTTTGGTGAGGTTAATCGTATACTATTCCAAAAATGAACATATACATCATCTATCATGCCACTTAATAAAATAAAAATAGTTTTTACTAACCAGTGACTTCCTATAGGCCATTGGTATGCAATAAAGGCCAGTCAAACTTCAATTATGGGTTCGATTCCCACAGTCTTGTCCAACGCGATGGGCTATCGCCCATCCTGCAGGTTGTCCTTTTTCTAAAACTACATTACTATAACACCCCATCAATAATATCGAAAATTTTCTATCCTTAAACAATAATAACTTATGTCCAACATAATCCATTCAAATCATTAGGCTTATCTAAAATACGTCGGTCTAAGATCATAGTATAAAGAAAACAATTACTAGAATGGTTATCTACCAAGAATGTGAATACAAGCATTTATCCTACATATATCATAAGATATATCTTGTTGGTTGTATTCAAAACACATGAATACCTTAGTCATATATTCTCTAGAAACATAAATTACCATAGAACCTTAGTGAAAACATGAATACTGTCAAAAGGTAAATCATTCCACATACCAAAATCCCAAAATTCTATATAATCAAACCATAATATCACTTATTCCTTATATCATTCATGATCTCATTAATACTATCAAGCATCTCATTATCTCTTTATCCCTTCATTAGGAGCACATCATCTATTATCCAAAAATATCTGAATAACCTTTCATGGTTACCAATACCATTCATCATATACTTTCAAATACTTTATAAAAACAATAGTGTAACAATCCTTATATGTGTCTTTATTCCATAGTATCATTAACTATACAAAATAACTCTTGATAAACATAAATCATTCCACTACCTTCTTAAACAATTGACCATGATTCAATACTTCTTTCATCTCATATATAAATTGTAGTCTCTTCATTATCATCCACATAAATAGTACCCATATGACCATGCTGAGTCTCTTCATGATATTTTCCCTTTGGGAAATGGTTTTCATAATGACCATACATTCCACATTTAAAACATCTAATCATTGTTGATGTCGTAGAAATACCATTATCCTTCTCCATATTGTAAACTGAGCTTTTTCCTTTGCACTTACTGGATTTCTGTCCTTCTTTTCTGCACGCAAAGCATCTTCTAGTTCCATTGAAACATTTTCTTTAATGACTCTTTCCACATGATTTACATTGGGGAAATTGTACTTTATTTCCTCTATGATCATCATGAAACTCCATCTTTCTCTTATTAGCTGAGTCAGGAAAATTACCAAATTTAAGTTTATTGTTCATATTATGAGATTGCTGATTCGGAATAATAATGATTTTAGGACTTCAAAATCCCATTTCATTTGGTTTCTCATGAATAATATCATTCCATTGTCTATCATATTCTTCATTAACATGAATCCTCCAGTTTCTTGCCATTTTTTAAAACCCAAAAATAATAGTATGAGAGGCAAAACCCGTACTATAAAAACAACATATTCAAGGTGGAGTACTTTCAATCTCTAACATCTTGGGTTTAATTTTATGATTGTTACCGTAATTTTAGGACTATGACCTATACTTATACATAACCTTAGGGACATCCCTAGACATACATTATAAATATCTCTAGGGATCTCACTAAAGTTTTTGCATCCTAGTTTCCAAAGGTTAACTAAAACTTTCCTCTGATACCATCTATATAGTCCTGAAGCTTGACGTACATGGACATTACATTACTTTTGTGTAATACTTAGAACATAACAAAAACAGACACATAAGGACCGTAATAGTTTAGTGTCTTTGGAAACTCGGAATAGAATATTCTAATCGTGGAAAATGATCATCAACATCTCCCATAAAGATCATCCCTTTTTTTCTTACCTAAAACCATTCTTTATATCCTGGGGAAAAGAAAACATAAAAGGGGTGAGCTCAAATTCCCAGTAAGGGTAAACATAGAGAACATAAAACAATACATAAACATTTGAATGCAAAAACTAGAACATAACATATAAATATCAAAATCTTGAGCAAATACATGAATATTGGAAGTACATAAGGCATATATCATAAGGGAACAAAAATCATGATAAAATATCAAGGGAATAAAACATGTAATCTTGGCAACCATTAATCACATGTTATGACTTCCATAGTAGCCAAGGCATTGCTTCCGAGACCATCTTGGTGGACAAATTCACATTCTGAATCGAGTTCACTCCTCGTTTTAGTCCTATAACACTGAACAAGATTAACTTACCATTCCAGCCATGAATATCTCATTAGATATAAATCTTTTACCAATTCATTAGAGAGAGATATAGGTCCCACCCATCTCATAATGAAATAATTCTTACTTGTCCCACAAAATAAACTCATAACATTCATCATAACCGAAAGAATAAAATGGGTTTCATAAACATCATTACATCATTACATAATCCATAAAAAACAAATGGATATCATTTCATCATATGAAAAGTGAAACCATATAAATCATAGAGAAATTATACTTGAAATTTAAACATATGAAGTAATGTCATCTTAGATAGAAAATGGTTTTGATAAAGCACTTGAAATGAATTCATGAGGAAAATATCATTTCTTCTTGAAAATCATTTTATTTTCACAAAATTCCATGTAATTTTAAAATAAAAGGGTTTGGTTGAAAATATTCATGAAATATTTTGGAAGAAGATTCATGAAAATAAGGCTTTATAAAACCATAAAAAATCCTTTTAGGACGTATAAGTTAAAAAAACATTCTTCTCGTACTTTTCCCAGAAAAGTCAAAAAAAGTACCTCGTAAGGTAAAAAAAAGAAAGATTCCTTACATACCACATAGTCACAGTAAAAAATTGGTAAAAATTTCTTTAAAAATAGATGAAAACATTTTTATAAAATTTTTACATGGACGATAAATATAACCCTAGTAAATACTTACGTATAAGCAATCTCGATAGAAAACAATTAAGATTGTAACAATATCCCTTACCTTATATCTGGTATGCTTTGTATGTATCTGAACCTCTTGTATAATTATTTTAATAATGTCATTAACTTATTATATAATCATATTTATTGTTATCATATCATATATGGTTCACTTATGACTTTATATTACCCATTCTTTTGTAAATTCCATGTTAAAGAGTGTTTTGGGTAAAATCGTTTCATTTATTGTATGTGTTTTGAATTGTTTTCTTGATATTATTACTTATATCCTGATTTAAATAATTCTAGAATGTAAAACATGATTTATATATAATATATATTCATCATATACATATATATTATAGATCGATAAAAGGAATGAAATACACCATTCATGGAGACGGTAGGTCGTACGTACGCATGAACGATGATTTTGTTTTCTTATTGAATTAAGTAGAGGACATTAATATATATACACATAAATCCAGTATCATTATTATGTAATATATTTCATGACTACTTATTGTATAGTCTTTATAATCATAAATAAATGGTTAACATGTGGAATGAATCTCATCGCATCGTGGAGATGGTTGTCCGTACGTACGCACGAGCGATGATATCATTCCCATGATCGTGGAATTGCATTGAAGTGTATGTATAATATTTCAGAATCAATATCACTTTGAAATTATCATATATAGTTATTTATTTACACCATTATACCCATCCAAGTAAGGTGGTGGTCAAAAATAGGTTACACCACGGCGTGGAGACAGTATTCCGTACGTACGCACGCACGATGATTTCATATTCTGTAGGATGTATAGATGGTGAAATACTTTTGTTTCATACATATAATAGCATATCAGTATATGGGTGATAATTATGTTATTACCTCATAATGAAACATCTAAAGAAGAAGAATTAGAAGAATAAATTATGTTTAAATAATCGGTAACGAAAATTACCTCTTCTTTCGACACACCTTTTGAATCCTCCTCTTAGAGCACTAATATTGGTCTTTGAAGAAGACAAGAACCTCTAGGATGTTTCTAGGGAAGTGGAGAAGTGAAATTGGAAGGGGATAACCGAGCATTAATGCTCAATGTGGTGTGAGGAAGAGAGGGATTAGGTTCCCTTTTATAAGGGAGGAGAGGGTCATCTTTGGAATAACTAAGAATACTATTTTATTATAAAGTCATATTCGTTTTTTTATAGCTCCAAATTGAGTTATTTAGAATCTAAGGTGTGGATGGGTCGAAATCCACTCATCCAATATAATTTAGACAAGTTCAGGTCTATATTTAAACCTTATCATTTAGATTTAACTTTAAGTTAAATAATTTTTCTTTTACCGTGTGTTCTTTTTTTCTTACACTATAAGGTTAGTAAACATACTATAACAAGAAAAACGAACCCGAAGTTGTTAATTATTAACATATATAACCATATCTATGTCATTTTTCCGATCCTAGGATTTTTAGGAATAAAATAACAATTAATAATATAATAGTTGTCTTAGAAATAATTTTATGTCAATTTTGGCACTATTTGGTAATTGATTTTTCTAAAAATCATAAGAGAATGATTAGTTCAGGAAATGTTAATTAAATAAATACTAACATGATATTAACATATAAAATTATTTTAATTTATAAAAAGTCTCAAATTACATTTATTTTGGTATTTATAACATCAATTATGTCAATATTTCATTAATAAGATAATTACATGATCATCATTGTGTCATAAATAAATTAAATTATTTAATGTCTAAAAATTACAAATAAAATACAATTATGTATGAAATATTATTATAATTATAATGAATATTTATAGTCGAATTTATCTTATGTATAACTCAATATTAAAAATGATTTAGTTATTAAACTTTGTTTTTAACTATTTTAACCCTTCTTTAAATAAATTAATATTAAATGTCCTGATCTAATCCAAGGGGGCCTATGTGGTCATATTTTATTCCTAAGGTTGTTTTTGGTCTAACTACACATATCCAATAGAATTAGGACATGTGTTAGGGTAATAATAATATCATTTTTACCCTTAATTACCATATTTACTTTTAACCGTGGTAAAAAAGTAAAAAGTTACTATTCACCAAAAATTATTTTCATCTCATTAAACAAAATTTTACATACTCACATCAACTGTGCCTCTCGGGTTCTTGAAATTCCATTCACAAAAGCGGTAAAATTATGTTTTATGTAAATTTGCATATTCTCCTAGGAGGTGGGTAAAATACGGTCAAAAGTTCAATAGAATTGTTATATATCATAAATTATTATAAAATGACTCAAATGAATTAAATTGAACTTATATAGATATTATGTATCAATTTTGACCTAAAATAAATTTAAACTAAATTAAAAATTATTTAAATAAAAAGTTGGTTTTTAAATAGTAACCTAGTGTTTTCACTATTCATCAAAAATTGAAAGTTTCAGAAAAATACCAAAATCTCACCCTAGGATAATTTCGATATTTCGAATCCAAAAATGAATAGAATATTCAATAATAAATTTTATAAAATTTTAAAAAGTGGGTATTACTATTCATAATGGATAGTTTTAATATTATTTTTATAGCATATCGTTGTTTAGAAAAACTCGGTATTACGTACAACACACGCTATCGTGGAGGGTCGTGCTTGCTTGTAATGCAAGCCAAGTCAAGGATGTGTGTTTTTCAAGCTCCATTTGGTGTAGCATATAACACAAGACATTAATGAAATTAAAAAGAATATTTTTCATAAAATCTTGCGGTGTTACATGGAAGCTGTGTTGAGAGTCTTCAAACTCGTAGAGACACCAGCATACCTTATGATGATCCTTTCCACATGTCTTCTTCAGGCAGCAGTAAGAAGATGGTGGAGCTTGATGCTCCAGGTGCATGATGTGATGATGCTACTATGGACAGATTTCAAGGGCCTATTTTGGATGGAGTTTGTCCCAGCCACCCTTCGTGCGGTGCAGATACAAGAGCTACTGCATCTACAGCAGGGTAGAATGATGGTAGGTTAGTACTCAGTGAGGTTCGCCGATATCTCATGTAACTCCACAGATATGGTGTGGGGCCCATTATTTTGGACCCAGACCGTCGAGAAGGGGCTCAGACGAGTGATCAGTGCTTTGATTATCTCACTCAGCATCCCGACGTAGGTGAGGGTGCTTGAGAGAGTCCTCCTGGAAGAGAGGTTCCCTGCTGAGATGTGCCCAGTAGTGAGACCCAACACTAGTTGAAATGCAGTGGAGTCTTCTATCGTTTGAAATAGGCAGATGAAGTAGAGTTCTAATAGGACCAGACCCATAGGTGGACGACCGCATGACTCATGATCAGTTTTGAGGGGCACCCAGGACAGTGACATATATTCTAGGAGAAGACAGTGTTAAAAATGTGTTGGGTAGGGTCACATGGCTCGTGAGTGTCCGACCCAATGTTCAGATGATCAGTAGATAGTTTAGGGACATCCCATGTAGAGGAAGAGGTTCAATTGATGTGGTCCATATAGGGGAGGCAGACGTGGCAGAGGAGCTGGTCATGCATCTGGTGGTGGATGATTTTTCGAGGTGTTACCACCACCACCGCCATGAGGTCCACCCGACCACAGGGAGCAGGTGGATAGGGGAGAGCTCAGATCCAGGTAGCTGAGGCTTATGATCATGACACTCTGAAGATGATTTGAGGTACGATCTGTGTCTACCCCACCATTGTTTTTGTACTTATAGACACGGCTTCCAGTAACTCTTTCATTTCTACTACCCTAGTTTGGTGCTAGAAGATTCTGGCGGAGTAGTTGGCTTGATCCATATGGCTAGAGACTCATACTAGAGTATACATGATGATCTTCCAGTAACTCATTCATTTCCACTACCCTAGTTTGGTGCTCTGAGATTCTGACGGAGTAGTTGGCTTGATCCATACGGCTAGAGACACATACTAGAGTATACATGATGATTACGCACTAGTTCCAGCAATTTGAGGTTACTATAGGAGGAGAGAGCTTCCGCTAGGATCTCCTCGTAGTGACGTTGAGGCCTTACGACGTCACCTTTGGTAAGAACTGGTTATCTACAGTCCATGCTCAGATAGACTGTATTAGGAGGAATCTGTGGTGTGTCAACCCATATGGGACCAGATTCACCTTCACTGGCGTGAATGGAGCCTTTTAGAGCACTTGATGGACATACTCAGAGGAGGGTGCAGTCGATCACTCGTCAGTTAGCCTGCCTTACCATCGAAGCAATAGATGTGGAGAGTTTTAGCTATCCTGTAGTGGTAGACCAGTACATGGTTGTTTTTACTGACGATGTTCAAGGACTTCCTACTAACAGAGTGGTGGACTTTCACATTGACATGTACCCTGGTATGACACTGATATCTACCCCAGTATATCGGATGCCTCACACTGAGCTTAGTGAGCTACAAGTACAAATGGAGGACATGCAGGGGATTGGATTCACTTAACCAAGTGTTTCTCCCTAGGCAGCCCCGAATCTGTTCCCCAAGAAGGGGGATGGGAGCTTAAGGCCTTGTGTCAACTACTGTCACCTAAACCAGGTGATCATGAAGAACATGTACCAACTCCCGAGTATTGAAGTCCTCTTTGATCTGCTGAAGAGAGCACAGCGGTTCTCAAAGATATACCTCATATCAGCGTATCACTAGCTAAGTGTTCGAGATGAGGATGTGCAGAAGATGAACTACAGGTGTCGGTACATCCACTACGAGTTCATGATTATTCTCTTTAGTGTAACCATCGCTCTCGTAGTGTTCATTGGAATCATGAACATGATATTCCAGCAATACCTTGATATCTTTGTCATATTCTTCATCAACGACATTCTGATCTACTCGACTAATGAGGAGGAGAATGAATACCGTTTTTGGGTAGTACTGCACACACTTAAAGATCAACAACTTTATGGTATGATCTTGATGTACCTGTTTCGGTTTTTAGAGTTTTACATTTTGGGACTTGTCATTTTAGAGGCTGAAGTTGTTGTGGTTCCAGTGAAGATTGAGGCGGTACTTTCTTGGGAGCCACCCATGACTATGGTGGAGGTACATAGTTTCTTAGGATTTCCTGTAGACTACTGGAGGTTCATACCAGACTTCTCCATAGTTGCAACACCACTAATAGCATTGACAAAGAATGGGAAAACCTTCGTGTGGTCAGAGAGATTCCATCAGAGCTTTCAAGAGCTAAGGCAAAGGCTAACTAGTACCCCCATCTTGAGGCTTCTAGAGGAAGGCGTAGGGTACGCAGTTTTTTGTGACACAGCAGGGACCCGACTAGGGTGTGCCCTGATATAAGAGGGAGAAGTGATTGTGTATGGTTCTCGGTAGCTAAGACAACATGAGTAGAACTACGCTACCCATGTACTGTATTTAGCATCAGTGGTCTTCGCCTTAAGGATGTGGCGACACAATCTGATGGTCGAACGTTTAACCATGTACTCTAATCACAAGACTCTTAGGTATATATTTTCATAGAGGGACCTCAACCTAAGACATTGAAATTTTCATGAGTTCCTCTAGGACTATTTCTTCGAGATAGTCCTTACTCTTGGGAAGAGGAACATTTTTGTAGATGCACTTAGTAGCAGATCAGGTATACAGCTGCTAGGTGAGGTGACTGAGTAGCTTTCTACCTTATAGATATCCTTTGTGGATAAAGAAGATGTAGCCTTTATTCAGTATCTTATAGTCACTCCCCCACTTCTTCATGGAGTCATAGAGGTACAATGTGGGGACAATGACTGTGAGACTTGACGAGCTCAGATATATATAGGGTAGGAAACTGATGGATTCTTTGAATGTGGGGAGCACGTCATCCTCTTTAAGGGACATACTAAGGTGAAAGTGTCACTTAATGAGGATGACTTGAAAGAGTTCCACACGTCCCTTCTAGCAATACATTCAGGTGTGTCGAAGAAGTATCAGGACCTCAGATGATTGCACTGGTGGCCATGTAGGTAGAAGGCAGTAGTAGAGTTTGTCTCTCATTGCCTCACTTGGAAATAAGAAAAGGCTGAGCACCAGGTACCAACAGGCTCAGTCAAGCCATTAGAGGTCCTATATTGGAAGTGTGATGGGATATCCATGTACTACATGATTGTTCTTCCACGTATATCCATGGGTCATAACTCGATTTGGGTGATCGTCGACCGACTCACCATGTCAGCCCAGTTCCAACCAATTACAGAGCAGGGTTCTGTAGAGTGCTTGGGGATGCCTCTATGTGGAATAGATTGTCTGTTTACATGGTATACCTTCGACTATTGTCTCCGATGAGGATTCATGATTTACTTCCTGGATATGGAAGTGGTTGCAGGTGGCTTTCGGGACACAATATCGCCTGAGCACCACCACCAATCCTCATACAGATGGTCAGACTGAGCGAACCATTCATACCCTCAAGGAGATGCTACGTTCTTATGTTCTTGACTTCGGTCATAGCTAGGAGGATCACTTACCATTTTTGGAGTTTTCTTACAAGAACAGATATCACTTCACCATTAGGATGGAACCTTTTGAGTCCTTTTATGGTCGACCTTGCAGATCACCACTGTGCTGGACGCACCCAGGTGAGTCAGCACTAGTGGGACCAAAGATGGTACGGGCTACTATAGAGTTGGTGTAGATCATCTGGGAGTGGATGAAGACTGCACAGAGTAGGCATATGTCTTATGCTGACAGGAGACAAAAAACTCTGGAGTTCAATTATGGCGATCAAGTCTTTCTATATGTCTCACCTCGACGATGTCTACAGAGATTTGGATGAGGCGGCAAGTTAGCTCCACAATTCATCGGACCTTTTCGGGTCCTCAACAGAGTAGGAAAGGTGGATTACTACATATCTCTTCTACATATTTTGCACCGGGTGCATGGCGTCTTCAACGTATCCCAGCTGAGGAGATAGACGCATGACCATTCCCACATCATCGTCCATGGAGAGTAGGACATCGATGATTGGGCGACATTCACGGAGGATCTAGTGGAGATTGAGGATCTATAGGAGTGTGTCATACGTGGAAGTTCAATACCTCTGGTGCGCGTACGCTGGAAGCATGAGAACCTTCAGGAGAGCACATGGGATTAGGAGGCTCAGATGCATGGTTAGTACCCCCTCTTGGTCATATAGTTCAAGTTGTAGCTTTTGGGGGAGTAAAGACCTAACGTAGGGAGAATGTAAAGACCCGGAATTTCTATGGATGTTTTTTTCATAAATACATGGGAATTTTACGAGTCTGAAAAAATTTACGGTGCATGATTCCGAGGCCTGGTGTGCCCGAAATCAATTTCTGAAGTTTCGTTTAGATACTTTCAGTAAATGTATGAGTGGGTATTTATAAATTTTGATCTGATGCTCAAAATTGAAATCTGAGGGCACCGTTTAAATCACATTACCCGTATTCACTGAATAAGACTTTCTATTCGATGATCGTGAGCTGATGATAGAAGTTGGTTATTGGGTTTCTTTAAAAATAATAAAATAAAGTTCCCTAGAATTTATTTTATTTGATCCGCTGTTTGTTGTGTGGTGGTTAAAACCTCCTCATGGAGGTTGGTGGTGGGACAACCACACCTTAACCTCCCAAGAGAGATTATGGTTGTGGGGGCCACCCGAACCCAACCTCCCAGGGGAGGATTAATTTGGTGGGGACCACCCGGGTTCGTAACCCCTTAATTTCCCCATTTAATTGTAGAAACCCTCAAGCTCTAATTAATGTCGGGAGGCTCTTCAACTTCCCTTTATTAATTTGTGTGACAACTCTCATCAATTAATTATGTGGGTCTTATCCAATTAATTAATTTTCCATTTTAATTCGTGCCAACAATTAAAATAATAGACGATATATTATTTCTTTTGGGATGACATATTTCATTTGGTTGAACATTGGAAGAGGTGATCTAGAAAGAAAAGCTCTCAAAGAAGAATGAAGAATGCTCCACTGATGAAGAACGCTGATCCTCATTGACTTCTTCCCCGAACACCTACTTATGTGGAGCTTTATCCTCGAGCTGACTTAACTCGGGATTTGATTGCTTGGCGGACACGACGAATTACAATCCTCTTCATCTTCTTCCTACAACTCTGTCAACGATTGACGAACAACCAATTAATGTCGGGGGATTAAATTAAATTGAATGTATTTTTCTCCCTATCTTTTTAAATAAATAAGGTGGATGAGTATTGTTCTTTGTTGAAGCTTTTGTTACCACCCAAAATGAGGAGGGTGCTGAAAAAACCAACATGGCCCAACCCCATCACCGATCTTGTTTACGTTGAACATTCAGTATTGAAGCGACGATGAGGTGATAAAGGCGTCGATGAAAAAGGCCGCGCTACCCGTGACCTCCACAAACTGAGCCACCCCCGAGGTGCACCAGTGCTCCTGCCCGAACACCGCTGACCCACACCAGTCGTAACCATGCCGAATTGGCACACTCGGAAGCCGCTCAGCAGTCGGCCCACCTCCCCGTGACCTCTCGTGTGGCCAGCCCTGTGCCCTGTGCGGCATCCACGCGCCTCGCGTGGCCTGCCCTTTTCTCGGCACGGCCTACCCGGTGCCCCATGCGCCCGGACACAGATGACCGACACCATGCCACTATGTAGTGCCCTGCACAGCCTACCCGCGGCCTGGCCACGTGTTGTCGGCCTACACGACGCCCTCCTGGGACACATCGCCCGAGCCGCCTATACGGCGGCCTCTAGGCCAAACCGCCCCCGCAGTCCATTGGGCCAGGTGTAGTGGAATAGGCCGAACCTAGTGATTTGAACTGGCCAATGGGCTGGGTCCATCCTAGTGGGTCAGACCGGGTTGTCCCACACAAGGTCGACTGAGACCGGGTTAGGCCAAGTTGGTCTGATCGGGTCGGACCAGACTCGGGCCCACTAATGACTATTACATCCCTTGGCCATAACTTTTGCACCGGACGTCCATTGGATGAACCGTCAATGGAACTGGTTTTCATGGTGCACGATGGTCCCATTTATTATACCCTAATGGATTTCGAGGTAATGTTGAGATACGGTTAGTTGGATCGTACACAAAGCCAACCGGCCCCCTGAACTAAAAGATAATAACTCACAGACCGGGTGGTCGACTGATGAACCACCAGTTGCGTTGAAACCTCTATGATGTGGCGGACCCTTGAGATACTTCATTGTGGGACTTAGTGGAAGTTAGAGAAACTACTAGTAGCTCATGGAGAGGATCCTTAGAATGATAAGTGAGTACAATTGAGAGACCTAGTAGCTGGCTGAGACCTGACAACAGCTGACCGATTCGACTCAGAGTGTTTCGACTAGCCTTGTAGGGGAGCGCCTTGGTGTCGCTGAAGACCCAGAGTGGGGTGGGCCTCTGTGTTATGCAGAAGACCCATGGTACTCAATAAGAGGATTTCCTCAGCAGGTTATGAGGGGGAGCACCTCTATGTGACACAGTAGACCCATAGTAGGGAGCACCTCTGTGTGACACAACAGACCCACGGTACTCGACAGGAGGAGTACCTCAACAGTCCAAGATAGTGGGAAGTTCCTCTGTGTGAAGGGGCAGGCTCATAGTACTCTATAGAGGAGAAATACTCCAGCAGCCGATTTTTTGACAGTTTGACTGGGAGTGTTACTTGTTACTACCCCTAGAATAATATCCTGGTTTGAGCCGAGTTAGTGACATTTGTGTTTACCTCATGACTGAGATAGATTACATGATAACTTTGGTATATGTATGGTCATATACCTAAGTAATGACTATTCGTTGATTTCATACTCTGTGGTTTGTAATTGGAGGATTTTGAGAGACCATAGTGGTCCCGAGGTCCCTATTGAGTATTGTCATACTCACCCCTGCACGGGCTTTTCCAGCACCTCATTGTGTTGGTTGTAGACGATAGATAACACTGACCGATGCTAAGTGGACAGGATAGGATGTTACCCAGAGGTGGACCATATGGTGTGACGATACATGGAGGAGACAGATGGAAATAGAGTTCTGTGGAGGCTATATATACCTACCGATTAGGTAGGATCCGTGGCGGACGATCCACGAGCTTCTTTACGCCTTTCACCTATTTTTGCCTCTTTCAGTAGTACTTGTACTTTATAGTTGGTCCTGTATTTCCAGAACCTTTCAATTTTATCACTCCTTTTGTATACAGTTTTACATAGTGTTTTCCTTCAAGCATATTCTCTGTTGTGTGTGTTTATAATTTGTAAAGGCAATGCCTTGCCAATTTTAGGGATTTACGCCTTTGGTGCTAGTCGCCAGCCCTTGGCCTATAGAAGGCAGGCTTGGGGTAGTCACGACATCGGTCCCGAGGATGGGTGATTAAATGAATAAATTTATTTTAATATTTACAATTTCATTTATTTAAATATTTCATTAATAAGTTAATCACAACATCATCATTGATCCATAAATATATTTATTTATTTTATATCTAAAAATAAATAAAAATTACAATGATTTTGGATATATTTTTAAATTTTGAAAGACTAATTATATTCTATTATATAACTTATATAACACCATATAAATTATTTTTTATTAAATGATACACATCAATGCAATATTTTCCTTAACATTAAATTAAAATTTATTAAATCTCATTTTCAGACACAAGTGGCTCTTTGGGGTCCTAAAATCAACAATAGGATTTCCATGGTCAGAAATATCTCATTTATCAGGGTTAGTACATGTGTTAGTTTAATTCAATGTTATTATAATATTATTTGTTTACATTTATTTACCAGATTTACCCTTTAACCATGGTAAATAAATTATTTAATGAAATTACTATTTGTGATGTCTAAAAATAAAATTTACACATTAACATAATTTAAACCTCATAATTACAAATATGCAATCTATTTTTTCATATTGAAAACATAGACATTTCAGAAATAAATTTAAAAGTAAATATTGTTGCTAATACCAAAATGTGTGTTTTTAAGAAGTTAAAAGTAAAAAAAGATTATCATGTGTTTATGTACAATTTAAAAGTGAAATTATTTAAAATGACCAAAATTTGTTTATCTAGTCATTATATAATATAATTTAAAATTAATAAAAATTAAAAGTAAAATCTAAATATATAAATAAATTATATTAAAAGGGTGTTTTGAATTGAAATGTAGCATTTTTAACAATCCATTAAAAAATAATCCTTTACAGAAAAAATACGAAAATTTCATACAAAGTAAATTTTTATGCTCCCCTTCTAATGAATAATATTATAATGTAAACTAAAACATATTAAGATTTCATAAAATATATTTAGAAATGGTTCTCAATAAAAAGGATGTAAAAGTGCGTTTTTTGAAAAATATATCATTTATCCGTATAATATGAATTTTCCCTTATATCATATCTATAAAACATATAAGATGGATTTAGACAATTAAATTTTATATATATATCATATATTTTTCAGTAAATAAAAATATATAAAGAGTGGTACAAAATCGAAATTACTCTTTTTTAAAAGGGTTTTCATAAAAACCGATAAATAATATTCAATTAGTTTTTATTTCCATTTCTAATAAATTTTCTAATCAATGAATCATCCTTTAAAAATAAGTAAACCATATTTCAAAATTCAGTTTATAATTTTCATTCCATCGATTCTAGAAGATTGGCGTTAACTACAATTATTATTATTATTATTGTTATATTATTATTTAGTATAACTTAATGTTGTGTGCAGTGTATGATTTCAGAGAAGCATGTTTTTCATGTCAGATACGCTATCAGAAAAAATATTCTCCTTTGACATAAATTTAATATCATATTAATAATTATTAATATAAATCAAAAAGTATTATTCTATAAAACCATGGGTCATTATATCATTGAAATCTTTTGGATATTGAGATCATGCAATTTTACATATGGGCTCGTAAACATCATTGAATGTCCCACATCAGAAAAAGAGTCAATAAAAATATCTCTTTAAAATAACGAAAGAGAATTATAAAGGGAACCAGAGATAACACATAATGGGATTACTTGTTGGACAACATGGATATGGAAGAGAAACTACATGTAATGTTCTGATGAAGAGTGATAGAAAACACAATCAAGATAATGTTAACCTTTAGAAAACTACAAACATGCGATAAGTTAAATGGTCTTTAAATCCCCAATTGAGAAAGTAGACATACAACTTTTTTATTATCAGTTACCTTTTATAAATTTGTAGATTTAATATGATATTGACTTAGAACATAAGGAAATAAAATTAATTTTCAAGTATAGTTTCATCCTGTAATATGTTTCTACAAAAAATTCATCTTTTCTCAAAACGATGAGTATTAAAGAAGACCTTATCAGACATGAAGCACTAGAATAAATGTCTATAGAATAATATATTCCACAAAAAGATGAACTATATATTTCCCTTATCTATTAACATTAACCAAAAGAAAAATGGTTAGTGCGAGATCAAATTATCCCCAAAAATGAAAATCCTTTATAAAAATAAATACTACTATTAATATCCAAAATTCAAACTACAGTACCCAATGATCAAAAAATACCAGTCAATATATAATTGTCCTTAAAATTATTAAATAAAATCAAACCTATGATTTTAATCCCAAAACTCATAATAATTTGATCACAATGTCTTCCACAATATATTAATAACATTATTCTCCAAATTACATTGAGTGATCTTAATATATCAGAGTTATAATTATTTATCGTAATCAATTATTCTAAAATATTGGTTAATAATTTTCTTAAATAACCATAATCTCTATAATTCAATAATATAAACATAAATAAGACAAATAATAAATTCCCCCAATACTACTATAATGAAATCACATAGTATTTAATTTTCCAATTGTATATAATGTTCGTAATAGAGAAAACATCTTCTAAAATAACATTTATCACTTAATCACCAAATCATTTTTCTATACTAAGTATATCTGTTTTATGAAACATAATTTCCCAAAATCAAATTATTATTGTTCCATAAAATAATTTAAATAAAAATAATTAGTCATACTAGCTAGGAAATTCAGGTAGTCTAGTGGTATGGGATGTTCCATTGTCATTATTCTGTTGTCGGTGTAATTCAAGTGGACTTACCAAAGATGATGGGTTTTCACTCATCATCTGTATTGTCCTGTTTTATAAAAATAAAAAATAACCCTTAATTTATTTTATCCAAAATGCTTTTATTATACCTCTCATTTTAATTACAACTCCTAATATCCTCAATAACAAAAGTCAGGAAGACTTATATGTATTGTCATTTTTTTCATCCATATTATAAGAACAAATATTTTCAAAGAAATAACATTGTACCATGATCATTGGGTACTACCAAGTTTCATCATCATCATGATCACATATATAGAAGGTTGATACATTGAAATAATTATTTATAGATCCTTCCAAATCATCATCATCCACTAAACAAAAACATATCTTACAACTTGGTTTATATGGGTTTTCACAAAAAATTAGATTAAAAAAATAATCATTTATGAAATATAATTTCAAAACTTTTGATAGATAATGCTTGTTATAGAACATTCTATCTGATTTTGAGTTGAAAAATTTATTAAATTGACCTTTTAAATTAAAAAAAGTATGTCCAAAAATACTATACTTTAATAGAAAATATTAATAGGTTGCACAATGGGTCCTTCTTCATCACCTTTTTTAAAATCATAATATTCTTTGAAATCTTGTGATAAGATAAATATTTGAGAATTCATTGATAATATTGATTTTTAGTCAAAATATAATTATATTAAGAAAATATGGTTTGATTAAATACAACCCATGATCCACGATGGTATCGAGGTTTAATGAATGTGTTTGATATATCAAACTACTGGATGCAGGTGAATTGTACGATAAAAAAGTTTCACAGTCATCCAAATATGACATTTCAAAATATATTGAATGTATGTCATTGGGAAGAGACATGATTGTTGTTTGAGATCAGCCTCCTTCAATTTATAACAAACTATACTTGATCTGAAAAATTTTTAAAATAAGGATTTAACTAAAATATTCTACGGAGAAACATACCATGTGTTTAACAAAAACTCTCAGTCCATAATGTTGTCTAAACCAACCTCTAATACCATCTATATAGCCCTAGCCTTGAACAACATATAAGATTGAGTTATGTTAGTAATTCAAAATGAGTACCTTTTCATGATTATAACATTAGAGTATCATGTTATAAATTAAACACAACAATTGGAATTCTACAAGTAGACACTTCTAATCACTATCTAATTTTTATAAAAAAAATGTTTATAAAAATAAACATATATAATTCCTTATTTTAGACATCATGACTATTTATTGATCACATCATTGACCCTATTCATCATTATTTTTAGAATTGTTATTCCATATATTCTATTATATTGATATTTCATTAATTTTATTAAATCATTTTTTTATTTAGGAATAATGGGAAATAAATATTATTATTGAAAATTACCATTTAGTTTCAAAAATATACAAAGTAATTTAATTTTTTTGTTAATATAATTAGCTAAATTATATTATTATTAATTCATTTCAAGTAATATTAATCGTTATCTTGTTGAATTTTTATATAATTTTTTTTAACAAAAAAACATTTTCCTTGGAAATCTGTTTAATTTTTAAACATGTCTGTGAGTATAATTTTAATTTTTATTCATCAAAAATGTGAGCTGAAATTGGTAAAAATAAATTTTGTATATTTAAGATTAATAATTAATTTTACTTAATATTCTAAAAATTGTTTTTCATAATTAATAGTTTAAATAGATATAGGTAATTTACAAAATTAGGCGTATAACACATTCATCAAGGGTTTATCCAAAAGATAAGAGAATATTTTCCAATTGTAATTATTTATACCAAATTTTATAGACATATTTTGAACTTAGAATATCAAAATTTATAATATGTTATATTTTGGAATAAATTTCCTTATGCTTGACTTTATGATTTTTTATTCTTTTGAGAAATTTTCAAGTTGATTCTAATTGGGTCCTTTCCCCCACAAACAAATATTAACATCATTTTATCTCATTTACACATACCAAAATAAAATTCTTTCATGAAATACCTACCCATATTACCTTTGTTATTCATTTATAACATCTTAGAGTCCATGGTTTTTTAAACCCTCGTAATATTTTATTATGAATGATATTAAAAAGGATATATGAAGAAGAGTTAATGTTCTGAAAAACTTTTTTTTGTTTTATTTCATCCTCCTACTCAAAAAAATATTATTGAACAATACTAATTTAACAAAAAATATAATCTAAATTATTATAGAAAAATTAATACATATTAATAACCTACATCCATCTGATTTTCTATAAAATGGGAAATGAACCTGTCATTCCTATGAACGGTAGACTACCATCTCGCAAACCGATATAATATTAATTCATTCACTGTATATCTTGAATAGATATAATGATTGATTTAACATATATATATGAAATTAATAAAAATAATAATTTAAAATAAATATATTATAACATATATCTTCATGACATATAATTCGTTGGAAAATGTTATTGTCGCTCATATGTACAACTGGACTACAGCCTCCCAAGAAATGATGTGAAGAAATTTTAATTTAAATTTTACAAGGATAATAAAGTGATGGTAATTAATGTATATATTTTAATTAAATTAAATTTACAATCATTATGTTATGGTTAATTAATATTTACATATATTTCAATCAATCTATTGAGAAATGGAAACAACATTCATGTGTACATACAACTAACTATCTATATGAACGGTGTAATTAATATTATATCCATAGATTTTTTTTACAATAAATATTTATACAATGAAGGTATATTATATATATTTCATTATTTACATTAAATATATGATATAACAATACTCAATGTATATTAGTCAAAACTATCAAACCAAAACATACATGACAAATGAAGCAGTTATAAACTAGAACAATGATTTTAAAAAAGTATGTGTTAATATATGTTTCACTAATTGTTATAGGAAATAATATATATTATATAATAAATATGAATATGAATATTTAATATATATATATAATATTTTTTTATCATGAATAAATGGACTTGAGATTTTAGGTATGGTACTTATGTCTCACATTTATCTCTGTGAGTAAAATTCCTGATGCACTACTAGTAAATTTTGTCCGGTTCATGTACTAAAAATGAATGTAAATTATAATGATTAAAAATTAAATTTTGGGGATATAAATAGCCATGTAAAAAACCATGTAATTATGAAATATTTTTTAATTATGGAATAAAATACCTAAATTAATTATACTTTTTTTAAAAATATGTGTTATTTGTTGATATTATGGAATCAATACAAGTAGAATAGTATCATCATCTATGAGAGTAGAAATAAAATTTAGGAAAAAAATAATTGAGAAAAATAATATATTTATATCATGTATTACATAAATAAATGTTTTGAATATGATAAATTAAATGTTGGTATTTTAATGGGAGTTATGTTTGTTTTAAAAATTTTATAAATTATGTAATGATTGCTGAAAAATTTTATCTACATAAAATATATCTAAATATTAATATTTTATTTTCTCTTATTTATAATATAACTATTTTGGACATTAAATAATTTCTCAATGTTTTATAAAATCATTTTTAATTTTTAATTTTTTTTTTAAGGAAATGAAGATTTTAGTTGAAAAATAAAATTCAAACATTCTGATTTTTTTATAAAATGGCTTCTATTTCGTAATTATACACATCAAAAATATGTTAGCGTATTTTTATTATCAAAAAAAGTGTATATTTTTATGATTATTGAAATTTAATTAGTTCTATTATAAGCTACATACATTAATTATTGAATCATTGATGATTTCTAGAAGATTTAATCCCATAATGTCTAAATCTCAATCATTATATTAATTTATATACTGATATGGAGTAGAAAATTCATATTCTCTAAGAAAAAATTATAAACTAATGAATAAAATTATCAAAATAGACCCCTACTCCTATACTATAAATACTACAATTCCCAATCTCTTCTCACTACACGTAAAAACCTGTATCATGATTAATTATTTCCCAAAAATCATTCCAAGACATGTCGCCATTAAATGTCCATTTGGTCTCAAAAAATGGACAAAATGAAGTCCCTTAAGGAGGTTCCCTGAAGGAATAAATCAAAAGGTAATATAATCATTCATTCTTATCAACATTCAAATAAATTTCATTTTGTTTTTTATTATCTCCTAACATCTCAAAATCAAATTGATAAGACTGCTCTATAATATTACTTATAATACAATTTTATTAATTTAATTGTATTCGTATCATCAATTATCTCTTCCTCTCCTCTTATTCTAAAAATAATGAAAACATCAGCCCTGATGTGTTAATCTACCATTATCACAGATGACGAGTTATCATTTTTCTCATACACATTTATGACTAGTTATGAAACCATTAGTATAGTTAAATAATATTTTATTATAAATTTAATTGGTTATATAATGTTCCTGAAGAAATATATGAACATTTTATAAAATAAATGATAACTATTTATGATGATCATAAAAACAACAAAATTAATATAATTTTTTTCAACTGTTTTAAATCAAATGAATCACCATCATATAAACCAAATAGTATATGGTATAATTTATAATTATTGACTAGTAGTAACAAAATTTTATTAACTTTTGTAATATTTAAACCACTCAGTAATAAAATCCATAATGAAAAAACCTTGGAAAAAATGAAATTAATGCCCCTTGAATATTGAAAATAACTAATTATTATATATAAATTGGTGGAAATATGTTATAATATGATCATATTAGGAATTATAAATATTTATATGGATCTATAATATATTAATAACTCTATTTATTCCATTATACAATAGATTTTAATATTATTTAAATTAAAATAACCCCATGTATGGGACATTTCTTTGAAAATAATCATCTAAATATAAATGTTCTCAAATAAAAAATTGAGTGTTCTTATGATGAATGTGTTCTAATTTTATTTTTATGTTACATTGTATGAAATTTTTTATGATTATGGATAGTAATTATATATTCATTCAATTCACTAGTTATGTTTTTGTTGGAAGTTGAAAGTAGTGGTTATGTCATGTACAACTATGACGTTAACACCATAGGGTAGACCTAAGGGTTAAATTGTATAGAAATCAAGACGCTTAAAAAATTATGGTACCCATGATAGATAATATATAATGTAATTAATTCCCAATTTTATTAATATGGATTAATATATTTTTATTATGTTTTATGGAAATATCATGTCTTCAAACAGAATATTATACTTTAAGGATAAGAGGAATATCTGATTAAAATTTTTTCATACGTTTATAAGTTTTAATGAACTAATGGATCTATTAAATTTTATGAATCTGAATGTAAATTTTTGTTCAAAACCCTAGTTTTTAAATATTTTTGTAGGGTTTAAGGATACATAAGTCAAAATAATAATTCCAAATGAATATCGTGAAAAACATTCATGAAAAAAACTCTTGTTTTATTAAAAAAAATTCATTATAGAAAATGGATATTATTTTTTTAGCAACCACAAGTTATTAATTTGGGTTTATATTTATGAATTATTTCATAATTCCATAAAACTCTAAAATGAACTGGTCATTGAGAGTGTATGGATTTAAATTCTTGTCAATGTAACAAGATTATGTAATGTTTAATTAGTAATCCTAATATAATTTACCATATCACAGTTTAGATAACATTATGTTTTAAGATGATGTTAATAGAATTCCATTGAAAATTTCTTCCTTATTACTGATTTAAAATAGTATATCATTTAAACATTACCACATTTCTCTTCTATGATACATCTATTTAGAATTATTGTCTGCATTATAATCCTAATACTGAGGTGTAATTTCACTAAGATAATGATATCTTTCCGAATCCACAACATGGAATTGTGGGAATTTGAACAAACCCGTTTGTGAACTAATAGATTAGATGATGTGTGCTATAAATAGAAGAGGAAACCATGTGATATAAAAACTAGTGCTACAACAAAAGAACATGATAGTAGTGGGACATTTTATATTGTAACACTCTCCTACTTTCAATGGATCTTCGGACCATGTGGTGGAAGAGTGGTTGAATAAATCCAATGAAAACATATTTGATGTTATGGGGTTTTTAGATCATAAAAAATTATACTTTTTTAATTATTATTTTAAAGATTATTCTTACTAGTTATGATTAATGGTCAAGACTCTATCTGATAAGTAGTAGATTTATTATATGATATTGGATGAATTTAAGAATCATTTCCTTGAGAAATATTTTTTGAATATCATTTTATAGATGATATAAAATAAAATGTCTGAATTGAAAAAAAGTAAGACGATTCAGTGAAAATTTATGATAAAAATTTCACAAGATTTTCTTGTTATTCTGCGAAGCATATTCATGATATTGACTATAAAATAAATAATTTTTTTCATGATTGAAGTTTGTATATAAAAGGGTGCTTTCCTCCAGTGATATCAATATTTATGAGAATCATGTTTGATTTTTTGAGAGTGTATAACTAGAGTTAGGTGATGATCTTGATTACATTAACAACTACGTGAAGAAAAGGCCTATGTGGAATGAATTGAACAATAATCATTAAAATAAATCTAAAGGTACGAATCATGGGTTTTAGTTTGTGTGAAGTTTTGAAAACACACATTCATGAATGACGTAATACATTTGAGAAGTGTTTTACATGATCTACAATTTGAAATATGTCACATGATTTTAATAAAAATATCATAGTTTTGGTATGATTAATTCTATTATGAAAAATTTAATGAGTTAGAAATGTGGTAAGAAGGGAAATTTTGAAAATACCAACTCAAAGAATGATTAGATTTTTTGAAGACATCAAGACTATAATAAGAAAAGGGTAGAAAATTAATTTTTAACAACATAAATAGGTGTTGTTCCATCCAAAAAAGGGGTAGAGGGTACATTTTTTGTTTATATAGATTTTTAGAATGAAATGTTTGATATGAGGTCTACATATACTATTATTTCTGAAAACAATTCAGTCAAATATGATATTTCACTACTATAAATGAAATCTATACTTTTGATAAAAATTACAGGTTGAAATACTGAGTAAAAACTCCATTATATAATCATCATATGCTTTTATATGAAAATATATTACCTGAAAAAAATTTGTTCTTAACTATGTTAATATTGATATTATTTAGGGTATGAAATGGATTTATTTTCTCCTACATGGATTGATTTTAGAGATACATATGTTTTTTTCAAAAAGAGTATCATTTTTATATACTAATCAAACCATACCATTAATAACATATCATGAATATGAGAATTTATTAAAATATGGAAATGAATGTTATCATGAACATATTTTTGAAAATAATGGAACTGTTCATATTAATGATGTGTGAGATGTAAATGAATACCAATATGTTTTCCTATTGAGTTTAACTATGTTATATGTTTTCATGATGTTTAATTTATAACTCAAATAGTTCATGATGATATTAATGTTTTAAAATCACTTTATCCAATGGAACCATGAGATCATATAGCTTTGAGAAACTAATTTCAATATTTTCTTGATAAACGATTCATTTATCTTGTGAAATCACCATCACATTATCCTATTTTTTACAATAAAATGAAATATTACTTTGTGGGACTTCTCAATGATTATATATAATTGAATAATATTATAGTTATGAATATGTGTAAATTGACTCATACAGATTACTTGTTTAATAATCTCCGTAGATATCATTAATTTTATATTATTGAATTTGATCTGAGTATGACTAGCATAATATATAAGAGGATGATATTCTAAAATATAATTCCATTCTATTTATGGGAACAATGAGTTTTTTTATTCCCTTTGGTTTTAAAACTGAAAATCATGTATTTAGGGATCATAAGAATAGAATCATCCATGTATCGATGGATAAGTTATTTTTTGTTTTTATTGATGATATTTTTATCATTTCAATAATACATGAAGATAGTTATTTTTTAGGATTTACCTACAGACTCTCAATGAAAATAATATATATGTAAAATATAGAAAATATGACTTCTGGTTGCAATAGATTTTTTTTCTTGGAAACATTGAAAATAATGATGGAATAAATGTTAATCCATAAAAAATGGTCTATGAATGTACAAGTCCAATAAAATATTGAGATTCATAGTTATATTATTTAATAATGATATTACTGGGGGTTTGTTTAAAAACATTCATTGTTATCTTCCCCCATCTATCTATGTTAGCAGGAATATGCGATATATATATTTGTAAAAAATACTATCATGTTTATTTTAAAAAAATGTAATAAATAAGAGTGAATGATCTGTTTTTGACATGCATTCAATAATTTGTGATTTTTTCATCTATAATGATTCTTAATTGAACTGTATTGATTATTTCTAGATGTATAATGATCAAGTAATTTTTATTCTTAAATTCATCTGAATCCTCATAAGTTGATTTATACCACACAAGATTTGGAATTAGAATCAATTGTTTTACTTTACAAAATTTGGATACATTATTTACATGGATTAATATGTGAGATAAATACTACTATAATATATATAAGAAAAAATTTAATAAGAATGAATTAAACATGAATCCGAAATGATGTTTAGTACTAAAAATGATTAAGTTTCATAATCAATTTTTCTTTAATTTAATGGAAAAAAGGTTAATTCTATGAGATGAAAAGATCCTTCAACATTAACCATTATATGTTTTAAATATTACTTCTATACTAATAAATTTATGACATATGTCACGGATCTTGTTGGTGTAAGAAATTTCAATTTTTTTCATGTTTCATTATATGAATCTCACCAATATATGTTTATGAAAGCACAGAACAAATACTATGAGTTTTAGAAAAATGTATACGTTTTTTAGAAGTATAAATTTATATAATCTAATATTGATCAAGATTGTTTATTTATTTTTAGAAAGGGGTAATATATTCATTATGATTCCCAACTAAATAATAAATAGATAAATGGAGTTAAATGTTAATCATTTTTATTTCATCATATAAGGACTATGATGTATAATGACCATTGTGAGTATTTTTGGTGGGTTGGAATGAAAATAAAAATTTACTATTTTAACATGAAATTACTGTCTTTTCAATAGATTACACTTCAGTGAATAATTTTAAAGGGAATTCTTAATTAATTTACAATAGAGTTGTGGGAATGGGAAAATATATCTACAAAAATATTGGGGGGACTACCAAAGACTTCTCGCCGCAGTAATAAGATTTGAGTTATGGTTGATCGACTAACAAAATCGTCACATTCCATTCTTATTCATGTTGTTTATTCATTAAACTAGCATTCCCCATTATACATAAATGATATAGATAGTTTATATATAGTTTCTTTATACATAATTTCATAACATGATCATATATTCACTCATAACCTTTTAAAAGTTCTTTATACGTTTTTGGGAACTGAAATAAATTTCATCACAACCATTCATCCTCTTCTTTATGGACAGATAGAGAGAATTATTCAATAATTATAGGGTATGAATCATGTCTCTTTAATGTATTGCCATATAATTGGGTACAAGAATTGTTATATAGTTATGATTTCTTATAATAATAGTTTTAATTGTAGTGTATAGTTTGAGTCATATAAGTCATTTTATGAAATGTGGGGTCAGATACTTTCATTTTTGGAATGATGATAGGTAAATGATGGTTATTTTACAAGAATTAGTAGTGTATATTTCTGAGAATGAAATTATTTTCCAACAAAATATAAGGAAAAATCAAAGTAGAAAGAAATGATATGATGATAACAATAAGAAAGACATTTCATTCAAGGTAGGAGATCATGTTTTCCATAAAATATATCCATGGAAATATTTTATTGATTTTGTAATTTAAAGAAACCTAGGTCTAGGGTTCATTAAAAATTTTCAAATACTAGAGAATGATCGACTAGTTTTCAACTGATAAGCCTTGCCTCTTATTTTATCTTAGGAACAAATTTTTTTTCATGATTCAATGTAAAGAAATTATATTCTAGATTCATCATATTTAATATCCCAAAAGTAGTTTATCTAGAAGATAACAATTCATATGATGAGAAACATGTTTTGATTATTCATCATAGAGAGTACGTATTGTGAAATATTGTAATTCACTAGGTTAAATTTTTTACGAGATACCACATTATTGTAGAAGAAATAAGGGATTTATAGAATTCTATGATGAAATGGTATAATAAAATTGCTATTGAGTGAATGAATAATTTTGAGGACACAATTATTAGTATGGTTGATAATTTAGCATCCCATGTTCTTATAAAATTATTTTCATCATTCTTGAAATAAATAGTTAAATAAATTATAAATGTATAATGAAATTAGTGGTATTTAAAGAAATTCATGAATCTAATCTAACAGAATTGTAACATTAAGCATGAGAGTATAAATAAAATTTATATTTTTTATAAGTCAAAATGTTATATATTTAAATCGTGGATTAAGTAAATAATTATTATGAAAATAATAAATTAAGTGATAGTATTTTATTATGAAATAAATTTATATTTATAACTCTATAGTTAATATAATGATTATTAAAAAAATTACCCTCTTAAAATAGATTAAAAAATTAATATTTTGTTTTCTTACGATTAATAGATAAATTTATGTGACCATAATTTATTATTAAATTATATATAAAATATAATATAATTTTTAAATTATTATTTTTCGAAATGAATGAGGATTATAATTAAAAATTATATTTCTTAGTTGTTGATAATTATTTTCATAAAATTTAGTTCATTTTATAATTCTGCATAATAACATATTTTTAGATTTATTTTATCGGATTTTTATGAAATGGATGAAATTTTGGTGATCAGAGAAATACAATTATTTATAGTATAAGCTAATTTAATTAATTAATGAATTATATATGATATATTAATTTTTAATACAATAATCAAAAACAACCCTACATTCTTTTAATTTATTTATTGATATAGATAAAGCTATGCATAGTCTTGATCTAAAATAACAATCTAATTAATAAAATAATAATAATAAACCCCTATCCTCCACTATAAATTCCACCCATAACCACTCTTATAGTGACACCAAAAATCCATATATAATGTCTAATTTTCCTCCCAATTATATTCCTATGGATATATTCCACGTATTATACCGTCTGGTTTCACCAAAAGCCCAAAACCAAGTTCCTTATTGGGTTTCTAAAGGAGGATAATTCAAGATTTACGGTCATCATTCATTTTCGTTTACATTCATTTCAATTTATTTTCATTTATTAGTCTTTACATACCTCCCATAACATAAGTCAGATGAGAAATCCATAATAATACATATACTATATTTCCCTTATGTTAATGTGATATCCATTGTCAATGCTCACCACTTCTCCACTTATTTAAAAAAATGTAAAACAGTCCATGTTGTGTCAATTTACAATCATTGTGGAAGATGTGTTTTCATTTATTTGTAAAGACATAAAGGTGGGTCATAAAACAACTATTATGGTTAAATAAAATTTTTCTATATATTTTATAAGTTATCTATTTTTCTGAGAAAATATATAAACATGATGTTAAATAAAATGATATATGTTTGTGATGGTCATAACGACTACCTAAAAAAATTAAATCGCTTTTATTATTGTTATATTCAATGAATCACCCTCATATAAGAAAAAAATTAGATGTTGTATTATTTAAAATTATGTAATCTTATTAATAGTATTTCGTTCCACTTTTGTAGTATTGCATCCCTTGGATAATAAAATCAATAGTGATCTATCCTTGGAACCCATGAAATAAATTCACCTAAAATAATTAATGTATAAATATATTATAAATAATTGTGTTTAAAATTTCATAATAGGATTATATAAGGAATTATAAATAAGAATATGGTCATTAATTTATTAATAAAACACTTTAAGAAATTATACATAATTTGTTTTCAGTAAAATAAACCCTATGCAAGAAACATTTATTTACATCCAATTTTAATTTTAATTTAAAAAACAAAAGGAATGATTTTAGGATGTATTTATTATATTATAATTATTATAAACTATTTATTAAGATTTTTTTATAATATCATGTGTGACTGAAATTTACCATCAATGCCTTGAGAACATTTATATTTGAAGATAACCATAATGGTTAATCCATTTGTAACTTTGATTGTTACACCATATGGTATCCATGAGGGTTACATAGTTGGGTATCTATGTGGGTTACAAATCACAAGGCAATATTTATGGTAAAATTATTAATAAAGATAATCCTATGAAACTTATATGGTTTTATTTCCGTATACGATCCTTTTTTAAATTTTGTGTTTTCAACAAGTATGTATATGACATAGTAAGAGTGAGAAGTATATATTGGGAAAATGATTTCATATGATTATAATTATTCATTAAGTAATAGATCATTTCTCATTTATGTCCTTTACGAAGTATTTTTGTGATCATTCAATGATTTTAAATATTATTCAGTTGTTATAATGATTGAAAATAGAAAAGATGAATCCAAGTTTTACGTCATGAATATTTTCATGAAAAGAACACATGATTTATTAAAATATATTTTTTAGTGTAGAAATGTTTATTGATTCTATATTATACACTTTGTGTGATTTTTAGATGATATTTATGAATTATGTCATAATTCCCTTAAACTATAAACCAAAAAGGTCTTTTGAAATGTAATACAATTAAATCTAATTTAATTTACTAGATTTTGTAATGTTTGCAACTAGGTCATTTAAATACATGTAATTTTATTTCATTGATGGGGCTCATGGTTCATAAGATACCAAATTGGTATATGTTTCATGATACAACCATATTTTTAAAGATATTTTATTATCATAATTCATATGAAAATTAAATTATATGATTCATATGTCAAGTAATCAATGAATCTTTGTTCACTATTATTATTTTTTAAACTGAAATATTTTTATTTCAGTATCCACTAGTTATGAAATCATGATACCAAGAGGATATTTTAAGGAAAAAGAAATATATTTCCTTCATTGGATGAAAATATTTTCTCATCCATGGACAAATTCTATATGTACTATTTAAAGAATGTTATTGTTATTACATTATGATTATTTTAATTAATTTAAAACTTGGTTTTTTCATCTACATATAGCATTGGAGTCTTCTATTTATTTTCCATAGAGAGACTATGATTTATTCAATAATTAGGAATGTAATATATTTTCTTTTTACTTTTATGGTTTATATTTTATTTCTCACCATCATGACCAAAGGAGGATTTATATTTTACCTTATAGGTCTTCAGGATTCATTTCAAACAATGTCTTATGTTTAATATATAGAAAGTATCTATTTTAATATTAATTTATATCAAAATATTATTGATATATTTATTCAATAATGTTTAATGATATTTTTTTTGGAATTTATATTCACATACAAAAAAGCCCTTAGTTATTCTTATGTCTTAATGGTGATATTATCCAATGATAATGTATGCATTATTTCTCTATATATTGTATTATTAAAAAGATTATATATTTATAAAATGTATGGACCCAACCATAAACACAAAATAATATTGTTTTTAATTAATAATTCACATTGAGAATCTTATCAGGTTTAGAGAATTAGATAATTATGTCATAAGTATAGCACAACAACATGAATATTACAAGAAGTAACATATATTCACTATCTATTTTTTAATAAAACAAATTTTGAAAGGGATTACAACTTCAATGTTCTAGACATCATGACTTTTCCTTGATCACATCCTTCACCCTATTCATCTTTATATCTTGTGAAAAAAAAATTCAACACATGATATGAGCTTAAAAATATTAGTATGGTATACAAAAAGAAGTAAAACTGATATATTTTCAAAAATACATGTAAACCATGAATACATTTAAATAATTTAAAACATTTCACCTTAATGATGTTTTAGAAGCACTTCACTGAATATAAGCTCATCTCATTCACATTTTGAAACCAAAAGAGTTCCATAAAACATGTTACCACCCATCAAATGTCCAAGTACAATTATATAATCATAAAACATAAAATATTGAAAATATAAATATTAAACTAATAACATTCCATTCGATATCACAATATAAAATTTCCATGTATTGAAATAATCTGTCCATTTCAAAAAAAAATCAAAATGAAATAACCCAAAAAGGAAATAATCGATTTCTTTTCCTTTAAAAAAATTTACTCTTATAAAAGAAGCTGAATAATAATTACGATGTCGAAGATGTCATTTTCATAGAATACGTTAAAATCAAAACTTTTTTCATTTAGTAAAAGTATTCAACGATAAAATATTCTCATTGCATTAATTTCAAATTAAAAGTGAGTTATTTTACACCATGTAAAATAAGGAGGTGTATATTATCAAATGGTGCCACAATGAAAGGAGATTGAGACAAAGTATCTTTCATTGATTCTGAATAGTGAGGTATATTTATTTTTTCTATCGAGTAATAAAATTTTATTAATTTATAATTTCATTATAGACATTTTATGGATTATTATAGTTTTATATAACTTATTAACTATCTATAACAATCATATAAATAATGAAGTTCATATCTCTCATTTTGACGATGCTCAGTACTGAAGTTAAAAATGAACTTGTTATAATTAAAAATTGTACATGTGGTGAAAAGTACATTATATAAATTAGTATATTGTTAATATATATAATATATATCATATTATTCCAGTATATATTTATTTAAAATATCCCATATCATTTTGAAATAAGAAATTAAATTCACCATTCATGAAGAAAGTATGTTGTACGTACACATGAACACTACTCTCATTTATTCTTAATATTTAATGAAATGAAAACTAAATGATAATTAGCTACATTTAACCCCTATTATAGTATCTATGTTATATATGTAACTAAATTTCCCTAATTCCATATTTTATACATTCCTTGTATATCATAATGGGATATATCATTTTGAGGGTGTGGTAGTCCACACTTCTTAGAATGAAATCATCATACTTATATAACATGAAAATCACGAAGTTATGTTCCAAATGATAATTATAGTAGAGAGTAAATAAAATAAATAACTTATATATCATATATAATTACAGTTCCATAATAATTTCTACCATACGATTTGTTATGAGAAAATTGAACAATCACTGTTTCTTGATGTAGTAGTTCACTGTCCACAGAAACAGTATATTCTATACCCATTAGATAGAGGAGTTTTTATGTGTAGTTTTAATACTTTTAATAACAACTAACTAGTATATTTAGGATATTTTTTTATTATAAATATAATTATTGAGATGATAATATGTAGTGGTGAAGGAAAAATAATAGAATGTAACTTGAGAGAAGATGTTAGGTCAAATCAAGTAACATAAATTGATTTGATCCAATGGGCTTTCTTGAATTTACTTCGTGCCTAGTGGAATTATTTTTGGAGTAAGAGAGGGATTTTGAGATAATATTTGGGTATGTAAAGGATGATATAAGGGGTCTGGAGATGTGTGAGTAAGGGTTAGAGGTGGAGTCCTTTTATAAAAGGGATGATGGGAACTTTATGAAAGTTTGAAAGTATTATTTTATAATTAATTGATTTTAGGATTTTAATAACATCAAAGTGATATATTTGAATGATAACATTATAAAATGTCGAAATACTATCAACAAATATGTTTTAGATAAGATTTGGTCTCATATTTTACCTTTTCTATTAGTTATAACACATAGTTAACTAATTTAACTATTACCATGTCTTCTTGTATATTCAAACTATATGGTTAATATTGTTAAAATAGAACTCCAATATAACCTCATCTGGTTCATTAATAAAATTAAAAAAATATTATAAGTCATCTGGACCATTATTTGATTTTTAGGATTATTATATCATTTAATAAATTATAATTTATTTTAAAAACTCATTTGTGTCAATTTTTATACTATTCATATACTGACCTTTTCAAAATTCCATAACAAATTGATATGTTCTAAAAATATCTGAAATTAAAATATAACAAATAATAAGAATACCTAAATTCATTAATGGCATAAAAATATTCAAAATAAATATATTTTTTCATATACAATATCATTTATTTAAATCATTAATTAATAATGTAGTCATTACATAATCATTGTGTAATAAATATGTTTATTTATTTGAGATCTAAAAATTAAAAAATGACCTTATTTAGGAAATGTTTTTAGATTTTGAAAGACTATTAATAATCTATAACATAAGTAATATAATTCCATATAAAATATGTTTTTCTAAACAATACATGTCTAGGTAATATTTTGCTTAAAAATAAATTAAATGTAATTAAATGACATTTCCACACACAACTGGCTATATGGGGTCCTAAAATCAACACAAGGATTCCCATGGTCGGAAATATCTACTAAATTTGGGATATGATATTTTTTAGTTTAATTCAATATTTTAATAATATTATTTTTTACATTTATTTACCATATTTACCCTTTAACCATGGTAAATAAATTATTTACTAAAGAAACTGTACATATTATCTACAAATAAAAGTTACCTATTTAGACAATTTAGACATCATAACTCCAAATATAGAATCTATATTTCTGAATTCATAACACAAAAGTAGAATAAATTAATTGAAAATTCATTCTCTTAGCTGAAACCAAAAAGTGTGTTTTTACGAAGATAAATGTAACAAAATATTGACTTGTGATTATGTTCAATATCCATGTAAAATTATTTCCAATAAAAAATCATTAAATGTTAAATATTTAATCCAATTATACTTTAAAACAAATTAAATATACAATCTGACTATATAAATAAATTAGATTAAAAGGATGTTTTGAATTTAAATGCAGAATTTTTAACTATGCGTTAAAAAATAAACCTTTGTAGGAAAATACCAAAATTTCATACAAAGTAAATCTTTATGTTCCCCTTCTAATGAATAATATTATTTTGTCAAATAAATTATATAAAGTTGTAAAAATGTATATTTAAAAAGTATTTTCCAACAAAGGCTCTAAAAGTGCATTTTTAGAGAAATATATCTTTTATCTCATGAATATAAATATATCCTTATATCATATATAGAAAACATATAAGATGATTTTAGAAAATTACATTGTATATATATCATATATTTTTAACTAAATAAAAATCCATAAAGAGTGATATGAAAACAGAATTACACTTTTTTGAATAGGTTTTCATAAAAACTAATCCATTATTTTCAATTGGTTTTTATTACTTTTTCTAATAAATTTGGAATCATAGAATCATGATTCTAATATATATAAACCATTTTTGAAAATTTAGTTGATAACATTCATTCCATCTATTCCAGTATATTGGCATTAACTCCCATTTAAAATAATAGTAATAATATTGTATTATTTTTAAGTACAACTTAATGATGTGTGTAATGTATGATTTTGGAGAAGCTTGATTTTTCATGTCAGATATGATATATGAAATAAGATTCCCATTTGACAAAAATATAATATCACATTAATAATTATTAATATAAATCACAATGTATTATTCTACAAAAACCTGGCTCATTACATCTTTCCCCGTTTTTGGATATTGCGACAATGCAATTTTAAATTTGTGATTGGAAACTTCATTGAATACCCCACATCAGAAAAAGCGTCAATAAAATATCAATTTAAAATAAAGAAAGAGATGTAAAATGGAACCAGAGATAACACATAATGGGATTCCATGTTGAACAACATGGATATGGATGAGAAACTAAGTGTCATGTTTTGATGAAGAGTGGTAGAAAACATGATCAGGAGAATGTTAACCACCAGAAAAACACAAATATGGGATATGTTAATCAAGCTTTAATTCTATAGTAGGGAATGAAGACATATAATTTTTGTCCTTTTCAGTTACCTTTCATAAAGTTATAGATATTATTTATTATATTGACAAATAACATAAGGAAATATAATTAATTTTCAAGTAGAGTTTCATCCATTAATATTTTTCTACCAAAAACAAATCCTTTCATTAAATGATGAGTATTCCAGAAGTCTTTGTCACACTTAAAGCACTAGAATCAACATATAGGGAATCACATAATCTACACAATATGAACTATACATTTCTCTTATTTCTAGACATTTACCAAAACCAATATAGATAGTATGAGATTAGATAACCTCAAAAAATGTAAATCCTTTATAAAAAGAAATACTATTATTAGTATATAAAATTCAAAAAAGTACCCAATGATTAAAAAATACCATTCAATGAACATTTGACCTTAAAATACTTCAATATAATCCAACCTATTATTTCAAACCCAAAACATCCAAAAAATTGATTACATATACTTCCACAATTAAATCATAACAATTTTCTCTAAATAACATTGAATTATATTAATTTATCATATATAAAAGTAATTATCCTAATAAAGTATTCTACAATATTGGATAATAATTTCCTTAAATAACACTAATATCAATTATTCCAAAATAAAAAATTATATTACTACAATAAAAAATACCCCCAATAATTCTCAAATGAAATCCCATATTATTCAATTTTCCATAGGCATATAATGTTCCCAATAGATTGAACTTCTTCCAAAATATCATTTATCAATTAATCACCAAATCATTTTCCAATACTATGTATATCCATTTGATATAACATAATTTTACAAAATCAAATTATGCTTGATCTGTAAAATCATTTAAATAAAAATAATTAGTCATACTTACCAAGGAATTCATGAAGTTTAGTTTTAGGTGATGTGCCCTTGTCACCCTTCTATTGTGTGTACGATTCATGTGACCTTCCTGGATGCAATGCATTTCACCCATCATATGTGTTCTATTGTTTTATAAAAATAAAAAATAATCCTAAAATATTTAAGCCTCAATGGTTGTCTTATACCTCTCATTTTCATTACAACTCTTAATGACCTTTCTATCATAATTCATGATTTGTTATAAATATTATAATTTTTAACCTCCATATGATAAAAATACACTATTATCAATGAATGAACAACATACCGTGATCATGTGGTCCACATAGTTTCATCATCATCGTGATCACAGAGATAGAAGGACGATGCATTACAATAATGATTTATATATAATTCAAAATATTTTTTATTTATCCAAATACACAATGTACAACATGGGTCATATGGTTTTTCATAGAAAAATAAATTCATAACATAATCATGTATGAAATATAATTTGAAAACAACTGATAAAAAATTCTTTTTATAAAATAATTGGTCTGATTTTGAGTTGAAACATTTAATCATTGTTCCTTTTCAAATATCATAAGTATGTCCTGAAAGTATATAATTTAAATTAAAATAAAAATAGGATGCGCAATGGGTCCTTCTTCAAAACCTTTTTCAAAATCCTAATATTCATTAAAATCTAGTGATTAGGTATAATATTTTAAAATTCCTTGATAATATTTAGCTTTAGTGAAAATATAATAATATTAAAAAAATACAATTTGATTAAATAGAACCCTTGTTCTACAATGGTATTGAGGTTTAGTGGATGTGTTTGATATATAAAACAACTACATGTAAGTGAGTGGTATGATAAAAAAAAGTTTCAATATCATCTAAACACGAAAATTCAATAAATATTGTGAGTATGTCATCAGAAAGGGATAGGAACGTTGTTTGAGATCATACCCATTCAATTTATAACCAAATATACTTGATCTATAAAAGTTATAAAACAAGGATTTAACTGAAGTAATAAACGTAGAAACTTAAAATGTTTTTAACAAAAACTCATACTCCGTAAAGTTGTCTAAAATGACAACTAATAACAATTGTATGTATCTAGATTTAAACAACATATAATATTGAATTATATTTATAATTAAAATTGAGGATCTTTTCAAGTTAATAGCATTATATAATTATGTTTTAAATTATACACAACAACATGAATATTGTATGTTGACACTTCTACTCACTATCCATTTTTTTATAAAACAAAGACTCATATAAAATAAACATGAATAGTTTCATATTTTAGACATCATGACTTCTTCTTGATCACATACTTTACCCTATTCATCATTATTTCCTGTTAAAGAAAATTTCAAAACATGGTCTGAGCCTAAAAAATATCAGTAAGGGATACATAAAGAAGGGAAAATGTTATTTTTTCAAAACAAAACATGTAAACCATTAATAATTTATCATTAAGTAATACTTTTCACCATAAAGAAGTAGGAAAAACACTTCATTGTATATTATCTCATTTAATAACCTTTTAGTAACCAAAATATTACTATAAATCCCATAGAAAACAATGTATAACAAATAACAGTTACATGGGACATAAACATACTTAAATGGAATAACCATACTGTCAGCTTCCACAGAAATAACTTAATGAAATAGACATACAAAAAAAATATATATCAAATTAATTGGATTTAATAATGTGACCACTCTTCCTTGGTTTATCTTAGAATCACCTATCATTTGATATATCATGTAATAACCTATCAAATGACAACCTACCTATATTTATTCATAAAACCTAAAATATTAAAAATATCAAAATTTCACTAATAAAATATCATTTGAAATCACATTAAATAAATTTATGTTATTGAAATAATAAATCCTCCTCAAAATCTATTTTCAATATGAAAACACCCAAAATGGGAATAATGAATTTTTTTAACTTTTAAAAAACATTATATCTTATAGAGGAAGCAAAATATCGATTACAATGGAGGAGTGGACCTTGTCACCACATACATTAAAAAAATTCCTTTATTAATTTATTAATTTGATTCAAAGATAATATATTTCCTTTGAATGAATGTAAAAGTCAAAGGTGATTGTTATACACTATTTAAAATAAAGAGGTTTATATTATGAAAACCTGTCACAATGAATGGAGATTGAGACAATGACCCATATCTTGAGTTTCAATCATAACGTATGTTCCTTGATCTTCCTTAATTAAAACATAAGTAAATTTGTACAATTTTGTGAGAATTTTTCAATTGAATTATTACTTTTATATCACTTATTACCTTACTATAAAAATCATATTGTAAATCATGTTCATATCGGTTGTTTTTTCGGTGATCGGTACATGAGTCAAAACGGTTCTTGTTATAATTAAAACATGTCCATGTGGTGAAATGTACATTATATATAGAATGATATTCATGAATTAGGTATCATATATATCATATAAATCTAGTATATATTTATTTATAATAGTCCATAGAATTTGGACAAAAGAAATGAAATTAACCATTCAAGGAGACCGTATGTTGTACGTAGGCATGAACACTACAATCATTTATGTTTCATATTTAATTAATCTAAAAATAAATGATAAAAGGGATATTATGACTCAAATATAATATATATGTCATATATGTTACATAAGTTCATTAATTTCATCCATTATACATTCCATGTATATCATGAACGAGTCATTTGACGTTGAGGGGGCAGTAGTCCGCACTTCTCAAATGAAATCATCACAATTATACCACATGAAAATTATAATAATATGTTCGAAATGAGAATTATTATAGTCTAGGGATAAAATAAATATCATAAATATCATATATTATTGAACTTCCATAATAATAGACTCCATAAGAGGTGGTATGAGAAGATTTAACAATCATCGTTTCGTGAGAAAGTACCTCACCGTCCACATAAAGACAGTGTTCCATACTCATTAGAAGAAGGTGTGCGTAATTGTAGTGAGGAACGTTCTCATAACAACAACCTAGTATATTTATGATTTTTTGTTGTTATGCAAACAAAGAATATGAATAGCATAGGAAGTGGATATGTAAAAAATGGAAAGGAACTTGAGATAATATGTTACGTCAAATAAGGAAACTTATTTTTTTTTTGAGAAAAAGGGATTTATTGAATTGCATTATTACTATATTAAGTCTTCTAAAAGGAATATAGGGTTTTTGGGAGATTTTTATTTTTTTGATTTTGGAGGATATTAATGGGCTTGAGAAGTGTGAGTAAGGGTTAGAGGTGGTATCTTTCTATAATATAGAGGAGGGGCATTTTAAGAATGTTTAAAAAATTATTTTATTATTAATTTATTTTACAACTATAATAACACCAAAGTGATATATATAGAAGATAATATTATTATGGCTCTAAATACTCTTAGAAAATAAGTTTTAGAAATGTTGTGGCTTCAAATTTTTTTCTTACCATTTATTACTAACCCTTAGTTAACTAATTTAACTATTACCATGTCTTCTTGTATATTTATAATATATGGTCAATATAGTTACCATAAAATTATAGTCTAACCCGAAGTGGTTCACTAATGACATTTCTTACATTATCTATGTCATTTGGTTGAATCTTATATTTTTATTGTTATTATATCATTTATTAAAATAGTATTAGTTTTAAAAACACATTTATATAAATTTTTATACTAATTATATCATGACATATTAAAAATTAAATATCAAATTGATTGACTATAAAAAACATCTTATATTAAATTATTATAAGTACTAATCCTAATTCAATTCGTGGATGGCTTGGAAACCATTCAATATAAATTTATTTATTTGATGTCTTAAAATAATAAAAAAAATTACTTTATTTTGGAATTATTTTAGTTATCTGATAAATATTTATAGACGAACATATAACTTATGTAAACCAATATAAATTTATTTCTATTAAAAAATACATGTTTATGTTAAATTATCCTTAACATTAAATTAAAAGTTATTAAATGTCGTTTTCACACACAAGTGGCTCCACAGAGTCCTAAAATCGAGCCAAGGATGCCCATAGTCAGAAATACCTCATCAAATTGGGTTAGTACATGTGTTAGTGTAATTTAACATTATTATAATATTATATTTTACCTTTATTTACTGAATTTACCCTTTAACCATGGTAAATAAAATATTTATTGAAATAATTATTCATAGTGTCTAAAAATTAATGATACCTATATACAAATTATGGACTTCCGGAATACAAATATGGAATCCAATTTTCCAAATTTGAAACATAGATATTTAAGAAATTAATATAGAATTAATTCATGTTATCAAAACCAAAAAAGCTTATTTTTATGAAGAAAAAACTATGAAATCATTGACATTACTTAATGACCAATTTCTAATTGAAATTACATCCAATGACAAAAAAAAGTATTAGATAATAAAATTATAATTCATTTAAACATTAAAACCAGTGGGCCAATGCTGGTGGGTCGAGCCCTACCTGACAGGGCAGGTAAAACATATTACAGGTCCTCTAACAAAACACAACAAATCCTGATGGGTAGGACCCAGTAAATCATGCCGATCATTGGTAGGTCAGACCCGAGCGAGGTCAGACTGACCGTTGGACAAGTTGTGTTAGTTGACCTGATCGAGACAGACATGGCCCTGACTCAACCAGTCCTCATATAAAGAAACACTTGAAATTGGAAAACATTGTATTTTTTCGACACATATTCAATGGAGTTGTGATCCATTTTGGGAATCAAACCCTAGGGAATATTCCGGTGAACCCAACTAAGCTGTTCCAAACCAAGGTGTGATCACCCTCATTTCATAGAAAGGGGTGTAACTGACAGACCAGGAATCCGTTTGAAAAACTGTTTGTGGCGCTAAAACACTTAGTACGTGTTGGTCCTTCTGGTATATCCACTTGAGATTCGAAGAATGTTGGGGTATGTCCAGGTTGTATCGAATCTCAATCCAACTGAACCCACGGTACTAAAATACTTATAAGTCACAGTCTGAGCATCCAATTGAGGTGTCATCTATAATGTTAGAACATTTAGGACATAGTGGTTGATTGAGATACTTCTTCATGGATTGTTGTGGTGGTTGATGTGAAATTGATACCATGAGGAGAGTTTTTCCCACACGTGATTTTTGCAGGAATCCAATGTCTAGCAGTGAGGCGGAGGATAGGGATAGATCATTTAGAGGATAGTATCGATCTATCTTATGTGTGTCAATACTTACTGATCCTGTGTGGGTCAGATCATGCATGGGTTAGTTCTCAGTGATTTTTTGTGGGTCAGTGCATACTGATCCTATCTAGTTCATATCCTATGTGGGTCATCGCTCAACGATCATGTGTGGGTCAGCACATAAAGATCTTGTGTGGGTCAGATCCTATGTGGGTCATTGCGGGGGTTAGTACCTATCGATCATGACTGTGTTAGACTCCGTATAATTAGCAGTAGTTCCTTTTGAAAGAAAAATATGATCTGGATTATCGACTAATCACTTATATTTATTTTCCATTATTAAAAAATTGGTGTGAGTTGAGTCTTTTAAATGTGATATACTTTTACCATCGTTGTGATACCTGTGTAGTACTTTTACCTTCATGATGTTATCATTGTTCTGTTAACTGTGTGGTACTTTTACGTTCATGGTGTTACATTTGTGTTACTTTTACCTTCATGGTGTTACCATTTTGTCATTATTCCCTCTGGTATGAGATGATTATATCATGATATCAATCATATATGTATGGTAATATACATATGTAGAGTTGTTGACTACTCTGTGCTTGGTTGTTGAGGTCTTTCATTGTCGAATTTTTATTGGGGAACTATGGGAGACCATCACGGGGTCACGGGGTCCCGAACTGGGTATCATTATACTCATCCCTGCATGGGCTATGCCAGCACCTTGTTGCGTCTTTTGTAGATGATGGACAACAATGATCAAGGCAGAGAGATCCAGGATTATATTGTTCTCAGAGGTGGACCTTTGATGTGGCATGATGCAGTGACTACTGATCTTGATTTGTACATACCCTTCAGGAAGGATCCCCAGTTGACGATCCAGGAGATGCTTTTCTATTTTCAGTTGTAGTCGTATTTTGTAGTTGGGCTTATATTCCGACCCCTTTACATTCAGTACACTTTTTACTATAGCAGTTTACTAGGCGGTTGTTATTAGTTGTGTTCTTGATTATTCTATTTTTATAGGTTTAAAGAAAATTCTTTCTCGTTAATGAGACATGCATTTTTGGTGCTATTTTCCATCCCCTGGCCTCTCTAAGGAAGGCTTGGGGTAGTCACAACACAGGCCCGAGGGGCGGGACATGACAATGTGGTATTAGAGGAGTCGGTTCCACCAAAGAAATTGGATTCTGATCTTTACAATGTGGAGATACTATTATGTGTTATGAGTATGGTTTTCAATTTTGGTAATACGGTGTTACTACTTAATCGGCAATATCCATACACCATGACCCTGAATTATGATTTCCCACTCAATGCACAAAAAATAGATTCCATTTTTTTGAAAAATATATATATGTTTTCATTGAGACGACTCACAGTGTATATCATATATAACGTGGAACAACTTCTTTCATTTAGGATGCCACAATGTAGATAAAATTCTAGGATTCCCAAGATGATACATGACGATGGCCAACCGGGTGATAAGGCCTTAGTGCAGGGACATCTTACGAATATAGTACCATTGGATGGGGCACCAGTAGCACCACCACCTGTTGGTAATCAGATGCCAATATCCCCTCCAGTATTGGGTGCACATTGGAAAAGCATGTTTCACGAGTTTCAGCGGTAGAGAGATCCATGGAACTGAAGAGAGAGGGATTCGTAGGCAACTGGGGATAGGCCGGAGGCTTTGGCTATATTTTTTTACATAGATGGGAAACTAGATGATCAGATGGTGATCCTAGTAGCTAGTATCTTCCAGAAAACAATTAGGACATGGTGGTGTCTGACAATCTAGATACATAACAAGGATAAAATCACCTTGGAGGTCATTGATGGCCTTTTTAGGGAATATTTTGTCTCTGAAACTCTACGAATAGTGCGTATACAAGAGCACTTGCACTTATAGTAAGGAAGCATGACCATGGACAAGTACTCGGCGAGGATAACTGATCTCTCCTGCTACTCCCCTGACATGGTACAAGAACATTTATTAATGTCTTTGTCCTTCGATAAGGTTCTTCAATGGGAGATCATATCATCAATTAAATCACTCATCATTCTGTAGCATGATGGGGTTCTAGAACAAGAATGTTTGGTGGGGAACTTTCTAGTAGAGCCGTCACTGACAACGGGAGCCACCACTAGAAATTAGGTATTAGAGTCATCTGTAGAAGAAAGTAGATAGATAATGTAGGGGACTAAGTAGGCCAGAACTTCTACTATATGACCATAGGATACAGGGTCGGTGGTGATTGGCTAATGGGATATAGGATGTTAGTTGAGGATTAGGTGGTGATAATCATGCAGCGGGCATGGTCACATGGCTCGAGACTATCCGAAAAGTCATATGGATGACCTACATATGGTTGAGGGACCGCCGATTCAGATGTAGATGTTTGAGTGAGGAGGTTGGATGGGTGGAAGACGTGGCATAGAAGTGTCCCATGGAGTAGGAGGTGGGTGGTGATTCGGGGTTCTACAGCCACCACCTCCAGGTGGTCCACCCTGACCACAGGGATGAGGAGGACATGGATGAGCTCTACTTTAGAAATCTAAGGCCTTTGACCATAGAGCACCACATATGATTAGAGATACATTATGTGTCTATTCCAATATAACTACAATACTTATAAACACATGTTCCATTCAATATTTTATTCCCACAACCCTCATCTAGAGCTCGTAGATTTTGAAGGAGTCATTTGCTCGATCATTACTCATAGAGACTCCTATAAGAGAAGATTTTATGATTAGGAAATGGTTCCAGATAAGTGAGAATACTCTAAGAGATGAGGGATTCAGTTGGAATATTCTAGTTGTAGTTTCATGTTCATAAGTTTTCATCTTTGGTACGGATTGGTTATCCATAGTCTATTCACAGATTGACTATGTTAGGCACAATGTGCAGCGTGTCCACATGGATGAGACCAGGTTTTAATTCAACTACGAGAAGATAATCTTTGTAGTAAAGGATTGACTTACCCAAAAGAGGGTGCATCTGATCACACATCAGTTGGCTAGACTTACCCTCAGAGCAGTTGATGTTAAGAGTCTGAGATATCATATAGTGGTGGAACAATATTCTAATGTTATTCCGAATGATGTTCCTGGGATACCTCCACAAAAAGGCAGACTTTTACATTGACCTGTACCATGGTACAACATTGATATATTCCCCATCATGTCAGATGGATCCCACGGACCTTTGTGAGTTATGGGTAGAGCTAGAGGGCTTGTAGAGGAATGGGTTTATATGTACCAGTATATCTCCATGGGCAGCCCCGATATTGTTCTCCAAGAATACAAATGGGAGTTTGATACTCTCTATGAACTATTAGTTCCTAAAACATTTGACCTTGAAGGACAAGTTCCCACATCTGAGGATTTATGATCTCTTCAATCAATTAAAGGGTGCTTGATGGTTTTTGATGATAGTCCTCAAATCAAGGTATCATAATCTCAGGGTATGAGATGAGGATATACAAATGAAGGCATTTATATGTCTTCATGACATTATATGTTCTTGGTTATGCTTTTAGGTGGGACCAACTCCATTAAAATATTCATGGGAATCTTTAATATGATCATCCAACCATACATTGATCGTTTTGTGGTGGTCTTAATCAATGATATCTTGGTGTACTCATCGACAGAGGAGGATTACATCTATCATATGCAGATAGTCCTGGATACACTCTGAGAGCACACAATTTTTGTTAAGCTATCAATGTTATATTTCTTGATATGACAGGTATACTTCCTAGGACATATTTTCATTAAGGATGGATATGAAGTGTATCCAACAAAGATAGAGGCTCTACTTGCTTAGGAGCCTCCCAGTATTGTGACCAAGGTTCCGAGTTTCTTGGGATTGGCTGGGTAGTACCAGAGATTCGTACAAGACTTTTCCAGAGTTGTGGCACCCTTTTCAGCATTGACAATATAGGGAGAGCCCTTCGTGTTGATAGAGATATTTTAGAAGACTTTTCAGGAGGTGAGGTAGAGACTAACAAGTACCCCCCATCCAGAAGCAACCAGAAGAAGGTGTTGGGTATGTAGTCTAGTGCGATGCATCAGGGGCCAGACATGAATGTGTACTAATGCTGGAGCAGGCAGTGATCACGTATGGTTCTTGGCAGTGGATAAAACAAGAGAAAAACTATGGTACCCGTGACATGAAGTTATAATTTGTTGTCCTCAACTTGAAGATGTGGTGAGATTACTTGATGGAAGAATGTTTTACACTCTATTCTGATGATAAGAATCTTGGTTATATTAACTCATTGAATGAACTAAACTTCAGGTGGCGAATGATAGAGTTCCCCCAGCACTATGACATAGAGATAGAATATAGTTATGGGAAGGGGAATGTTGTGGGATATTCACTATGAGAGAGGATTGGTCTACAATTGATGAGTGTGGTGATAGAGCAGGTAACCGCATTACAGATATCCATTGTGGATAATGATGGAGAAGCTTACCTAAAGTCTATGATTGTCACTCCACCACTTCTTCACTGAGTTCAGAAGGACCAGTTTGAGGATATTGACTACGAGGCACGATGTTCTCAGATATCCACAAGACATGAACTTGATATATTTTCTGATTGTGTGGATCATTTCATCCTATTTAGAGGATGTACCATGTAACAAGTGGTGCTAAGGGAGGAGGTTTTGAGGGAGTTCTATATGTTCACTCTAGAGGTACATCTGGTTGTGGAGAAGATGTACCAGAACCTATGGAATCATGAGTAGTGGCTAGAGATGAAGAAGATAGATGAAGAGTTTGTTTATTGATGCATCAATTGTCATAATGTGAAGGATGTTGATCATTTTCTAGCAGGTATAGCGGAACAAATATAGGTGCCAAAGAGGAAGTGTGATGGTATTTCCATGGAAATTGCGATCGGGCTTCCACATTAGTCCAAGGGACATGATTCCATCTCAGTGATTGTTAACCCAGTCACCATTTCGAACCACTTTCTACCCATCCGAGAGCAGCGATTAGAAGAGGGCATGTGACACCACTACATACAAGAGATTTTATTACATCATGGGGTTCCATCGAGGATCATCTCCAAACGTGATGCATGTTTTACATCTGGGTTGTGGAAGAGATTACAACAAGCATTCGAGACTCAGCTACATTTGAGAACCGCCTTTCATCCATAGACAGATGGTCAGACATAGTGTACAATTCAGACAATAGATGACATGCTACATGCTTGCGTCCTAGATTTTGGCCACAGATGGGGGGATCACATGCCCTTGGTGATGTTATCATACTACAATAGATATCACTCTATAATCAGTATGACACCATTCAAGGACTTATATGGTCTACCATGCAGTTCACTTCTATGCTAGACAGAGCCAGGGGAGTCAGTACTTATGGGTCCAGAGTTGAAACATGCTACCACTGAGAAGGTTTGGATCATCCAGGAGTGGATTAAAACAATATAGAGTAGACAGAATTATTATGTTGATAGGAGACAAAGGCCATTAGAGTTCGAGGTGGATGATCACTCCTTCATACATGTATCACCTCGACGAGGTTTGTTGGGATTAAGTTGAGGCGACAAACTCTCCTCAAGGTTTATTAGACATTTTATGATACTTCGGTGGATTGGCGATGTAGCTTACCGCTTGGAACTACCACCGAAGTTCGAGAGGGTGTACTAAATCATCCAAATATCGCAGCAAAAGAGATACGTGCAAGACCCATCTCACATCATCGTCCACAGAGGGCTATAAATTGATGATAAGGCAATATTGATGGAGGTTATAGTGATATTGATGATCAAAAGGAGTGGTTCCTTCATGAATGATTGATACCACTGGTGTGTGTTTGTTGGAAGAACATGAACCATCATGGGATAACATGAGAGCATGAGGCTCAGATTTGTGCTGAGTACCCCATTTGTTTCCTTAGTCTATGTTCTGTCTTTCTAGGATGAAATGCCCTAAGGTGGGGAGAATGTAAAGACTCTGATTTTACATGTAATATTTTATTTAAATATATAGAAATATTTCGAGTCATGGTGCGTGATTCCAGGTCCTAGTGTGCCCATAATGAATTATTGAATTGTTTTAAGGTATGTTCATTAAACGCGCGTGTGGCGTTTTTTATCATTTGAAATGGTGCTCAGATTAAAAATCCATGGGAATTGTTGAATCTAAAACACTAGGATTCTCTTAAGGGAGGCATCACTTCAAATGTAGTATGTCTAGGGAAAAGGTTAGATTTTGGACTTTTTAAAAGAATAATAAAATAAATTTGTTATTTTATTTCATTCATTATTTTCATCCAATGGTCAAGCAGTAGTGGCATGACCAAAAACTTGTCAAGACATTAAATCTCTTGAATCATAAAATTCATTGTAAAAGTGCTATTGAAATTTTGAATGTTCCTATTAAATGAACCCTCATTAATTAAATGAGCTTTATAAACCCTCCCCCTCTACTATTTATTTGGAGTTTCAGGGGAGTTATTGACACAACATCACAAAGAGACCATGTTCTGATAATGTTATGTGACACTAATCACATAGATGAAGGAGCCTGTTCTAGTGGGCAGTGACGAGTGACACTGAATCCCATACAGAAAGAAAACATTTGAGCTGCAATGTTGGAAAATTGTTGTGGGGATGAAGAACAACAAAGCTTCCTCAAGTAGAGAGGCTCTCCAAAAAAGATGGGGTAGGGATTTATTATTGATATATTGCAAGTAATTGTTGAATAATATTTTCCTTCATAATGTTTTCAAGATAATACGGAGGGCACTGGCCAAATGAACATGGCCCAGACTCTCCGATAAAATGTTAACCATTGCGTTTTCAATGAAAGACCACTGGAGTGGTGAAATCATCCAACCACGATGGAGGCGGCACACCGTAGGTGGAGGAGGTCAAATCCCTATGCTATGGTGGTTAGCAGAGTGGTCGACACCCACTGGACATAGAGGTGGTGTGGTGCATTGTCAAGCGTCGCTGGTGGGGAAGTGTGCAACCAAAGCTGGGGCGAGTGAAAATGGAAGACGGTTCGAGAATGCCGCGTGGGTTAAGAGGTGGCACCTACAGGCACTGCCAGAGGCTACAACCACGGCCTACAGGCAGCGACAGGTGTAGAGCAGTGGGTACCCACATCACGTTGGTGTGGAGGACCCCCAGTCCGCAAAAACGGCTGACTGTTACATTTTAAGACAACACCCCACCAACTGGCCAAAACGTTCATGCATATGCGGCACCAAATGGGAATACAAACCCGACTTCTATAAGAACATGCCAAAAGCGGGCTAGGATGGTCCCATTGGCTAGCGGTATAGGAAAAACCTACGGTCCAGTGGTCCAAAGAAGGTAGTCTAAGCCCCACCTGACAGGGCGGTAAAACCCCAGCCTGGGCCAACAAACTGAACTGACCTAACCCCGATGGGCTGCACCTAGTAAACCGGGCCAACCCTTAGCAGGCTGGAACTGATCAAGGATAGGTAGACCGCAAGACCCGTTGTGTCAGGCTAGCCTAACCGAGTCAGACATGGCCCATACCCAACCAGTATCCGAATAAAGAACCACATGTGACTGATGAACCATGTGTTTGTTCGACATTCCATCAATGGCATTGGGATCCGTTTTTGGAAGTAGTTCTTTTGGCACATTCTGGAGGGCCAGACATAGTCGGGCCAGACCAAGGTGTGATCACCATCATTTCACATAAAGGGGTGTAACTAAAAAACCAGGCATCTGTATGACGAACCATCTATGATGCCAGAACCCTGAGGATGAGGTGGACCTTTTGGTATACTCAACATGAGTTTGGAGAATGTTGAACTATGTCCGGGTTTGATTGAATCTGAATCCAATAGGTCCCTCAGAACTAAAATGTTTATAAGTCACAGACTGAGTGTCTAATTGACGCACCATATGTTGTGTTGGAATACTTACGACCTGGAAGTCCTTATAGATACTTCGTCATGGAACATAGTGGTGTTTTATGTACGACCGATTTCATGAGGATATGTTCTCCTAAAAATTCTATGAGGGTGAATCCACTATCTTTCAGTGAGGCAGAGGTTGGGGATAGATCATATTGTGGGTAGTACTGAGCGATCCTATGTGGATTAGCACTTACTAGTCATGTGTGGGTAAGATCTTGTGTGGATATGAGCTTAATGATCGCGTGTGGGTTAGTGCATACAGATCCTGTGTGTGTTTGATATTATATGGGTTAGCGCATAACATCCCTGTGTGGGTCAGTGTATACCGATCATTTGTGGGTTAGATCCTGTGTGGGTCATTGCAGGGGTTAGTACAACTCAATCTTGTGTGGGTCAGACTCTGTATAACCAGAAGTAGTGCTTCTTGAAAGAATAAGATAATCTAGATTCTTGACAAATCATCTATATTTTTGTGCCTTACATATATACCTGGCATGAGATGATTCTTTTTCAATGAGGTACTTTTACCTTCATGGTGTTTCTTGGGTGTTAATTCTACCTTCATGGTGTTATCTTCACGGTGTTACCTCTGGGGTACTTTTACCATCGTGGTGTTATCATTTTCGTTCTTTTAAATTCATGTTGTTTCATTTGTAGTATTCTACCCTCACGTATTATATAAGTATATATTGTTATCATAGGTATAGTTATGGGCATATATCTACGTAGATTTTATTACTGCTCCCTGAATTGTGGTTGAGGTCTTTCATTGTGGTTTTTCCTTTTTGGAACTTTGGGATACATTGCATGGCTCAGGGTCCCTACTGAGTATCGTTATACTCGCCCCTACACGTGCTACACCTTGAACCTTGTTGTTTATTTTGTAGAGGATGAACAAAATTCATCGAGGCAGAGGAAGCCAGAACTGGATAGTGCACTGATGTGGGCCTTTGATGTGACATGCTGCAGTGACTACTGACTGGGAGATATACATACTTTCAGGTAAGAAAGACTGAGGACAATCTAGGAGTTGTTTTTACATTTTCAGTTATACTTGTACTTTTTAGTTGGGATTGTATTTAAGACCTTTTAATTTGAGTACACCTATTACTACAACATTTTACGTTTGGGGTGCTACTTATTGTGTTCTCGGTTTGTGTATTTTATAGGTTTAAAGGCAATGCCTTCCCGTTATAGGTATAAGACTTTTTGGGGCTAGTTGTCATCCCACAGCCAATAAGAGGTGGTCCTGGGGTAGTCACATCATGGGCACGTGGGATGGGTCATAAAATGCTTATCAATATATATAGTACAATCTGAATGCATTTCTTAATCATCATGGTGTTCCCTTATGGCCAATAACTACATATCATCATACAACATATCATACATCTGGCTCGAAAGTGTGGACTCATTAGAAATGGATAGATTATTCATCATCTACTACTCTTCTAGAATGTCAATATGAATCTCCACAGGAATGGACATCATCCACAACATAGTACAAGAAAATTGAAACTATTCAGACTGTTTTTCCCAGTTAATGATTCAGTAACACTATTTCCATTACTTGGTGTATATGCTAGCTCAATGTCAAAAGTCATTATATACTCATTCTATATGAACTAATTATTGTTCAAATAACATTTTGAGAAGATTTATTTTAATCTATTATTAGTTTAAAACATAGTAAAAATTTCACCTAACTATTAATGATGCCAGCACATTAATGAAAAAAACATGGAACATAACTCAATATCATGTGTCAGAAACTCCTAAAAAGATTTTTCACATTCTCTAGATGATTTAATATTGTTTCTCATTATGATAAATCACTAAATTTATTATTATAAATGGGAAAACCCATGTATTATTAATTGATAATTACACATCAACCCCACAATTAATATGATAAAAAATGATCATGGGCTTCTACTAAAAAGAAATACTACGAAATATTAATGGTTCCACTAAAACACTATCCCCAGAGATATTGTGACCCAATTAATTTACCATCTCATTCAATAATTGACAATTAGATATCATTACATATATTAGATACTCCCTCATTGTAATTTGAGATTTGATATTTTTTTGGAAAAATTCATAACATGTCTTGGAGTAAAACAAGATTTCAACCAAAAAGTAAACACCGACTGATCTAGGTATGGGTGGATGAATCAGTTCTTAATGTCCATAAATATAGGTAGATTTTCCATCCACACCGAATAAATTTTGATGATCTCATAAAGGGCCTAGATACTTCCAAATGTTGTTCACGATATATAATAAGGTCAATATCTCAACTGGTGATACCCCATTATAAAATCAATCATGGTGAGAATAATATATCATTTAAACTATTCAAATAGATAATTAATACATAAAATAGGAAATTTATTCCCCATTTACATGTCGTATAGCTATTAATAATCAACATATACTAAAAATTACAAATCAGATATTTAAAAAATTGAATAACAAAAAACAGATGTACTATTATGGATAAATTATACGACAAAAAACTTTTACATTTGAGACTTAATATATTGATTCTCTTTTGGATTCATTTTATTATTTAAAATAGAAATTATTTTGGCTCCTTGAATGATCTCAATTTTAAAATAAAAATGTCCAATTAAGATTACATTTAAACATATTTTATACTTTAATTCAATGGTTATATTCATACCATAGAGTTATTTTATTGGAAATTGTCAGATTGTAGGTGTTTGTAGTATTTTGAGAATATATTCAAAAACTAGACTAATATTGAAATTCAACTATTTTATTTTATTATGTATTTTATCCATAATATAACTACATTGATTTAAATTATCAAATTAATTATTTATAATTATATAGATATTTGGAATAATTTTATAAATATGGATCCAAATCTCAAACAATCATTTAGAGGATAAAAATAATCTCCCAATCTGGCCCTTGAAAACTATGAAATGTTCTTGAACACTTTAATGATGATCTTATATCTTGATGTCAGATGGTAAAATAAAGATATAATTAGCATGGATAAAGATAAATAATTAATGAAAAAAAATTAAATAAGGTTTCCACGTGATAATCCATTGGTTTCCTGGACATTAATGTTTGGTATTTAGAGGTTTAGGACTACAATGAGTTGCCATTTCAGTAGAAATGTTCCAGAGTAAAATAGACATAAATCCTTAATACATAGGCCAATAATTCTAAAACGTTAGGGGTTCTTTTTTGTGATAGCGGAAAACAACATTCATGAATAACACATTCCCTGATTTTTGTATTTAATGGGTATAATATTTGGAATAATTCAACAAAAAATAATTCAGAGACTAACGTTATTTTTTTTCCCGGGAAAATATGTGTCCTAGATCATTCACTAAATGATATAAACTTTCAAGGGAGGATGGTGTAATAATGATTATGTAATAATTTATTGTATTTTTGTTATATATTATTTATGTTTACTTCTTCAAAAATTCATTTCACTTATTCATCTATTAATCTAATTTTACAAGTTTCTCTCATTGTGTTCCCTTCTCAACACCAATGAAGATGGTGATCTAACATCAGTACTTATTTATGGTAGGGGATTATGGATTTAATTAGTTTTGTTATGCATCATTTTCTATCACTTTATTCTATTATTTGATTTTGGTGGTGGTTATTGTTCTCAACAGTAGGTTAAATACCTTGAGAATGGATAAATCATGGGATGACAGATTAATACAACATCCCCTTATGTGTCATGTATTGTTTTTAAAAACACCCCTCTATATATTATAATTACAAAATGTATGAATTCAATTGAAATCATAATAGGTACATAATTATTTTACTAGTTTTAGTCGCACAGGGCTACAATCATGGAGAATAAAATGATAATATATTGATGTGCCAAAATTATAATGTCTCTTTTCCAAATCAATAATCATTATAGGTCAAATATATATATATATATAGTGTCACTAATTTTACAATGATTAGGTTCATCTCCCTTATTTACCAAGGTTCAGTCCCTGAATTATCGTCACTGCCTCAAAATTGGTGGAAATTATCACCTTAATCTTCTTAATATTCTCACTACATTGGAATGGATCCACACATAGTTTATGAAAATAATAGTCCCTTAATTAATAATAATGTATGCATCCTAAATAGTACAATATTTCTCTGTTAAAGTCATGTTTTCATATGGCATATTAATTCAACTTTTCCATCTACTTTTTGTTTATGAAAATGTCATGTACAAACTAGTTTATTTCTTTCGTGAACATCATTTCACCAACCACGAACTCTCTTGTATCCTCTGTGAACTGGGTTACATAGTGTGGTGCAAGTGCTCTGTAGGAAACAATTTCTTCACAGATGGATGAAGAATCATGAACCAATTATTCTTCATAGACCTACTTGTATTTTAAATTCATTTTCCCCAGTATCCAAAAGAGCCCCCAAACCCCATCCACATACTATTCTTCAATCATGTAATCGTCCCCCATGGAGATATTCTCCTTTATGGAATCCTTCATCACAATGTGCATTAGAAATAAACATAAATAATCTATTAAATAAATATTATATAATTAAATTTGATCATGAGAATTAATTTATTGGTGTCTTTTTTATAGGCAAATAAATCATGAAAAGCCCACCAATATGAAATTCCAAAACTCTAAGGTAGTATATCCTTCACCATGAACTATTATGTAGCCACATATAACTAACTTCCATTTTAGAAGTTGTTTTTATACACAAACAAATACCCTTTATATCTCCTCAAATCACTGTTTAAATTTCAAAAGATAAATCCTCCCCTAGATGATGAACGTCCCATGAATGATGAACCTCCCACAAACTGAATTCGCTATGTGGTTCACGTATAGAAGTTCACGGTCTGCATAGTTTTATTATGTGAAATCACATCCATATATAAATATCCTTCACAGTTGGGTCTACCACTATAGAAGTCGACATTGAAATGTTTTTCTAAAATACATTCCTCAAATAAACAACATCAATTCAATAACATTAATATGGAACATTTAAGTATTTTTTTCCAATAGTTAAAATGATTTTGGTGGGTGGTCACACCACTCTCCATACCATTATATACTTCTTCTTATTTATAATTATTCCGTCCCTTCACATTTTTGTGTCATAATTAAGATTGATAATCTCATAGATTCATTTTTTATACTAAGAGGTCTCCTAGATGATATTATAAAGGTGAATACTTAGTACGTAGAGGTCATGGCATAGGGGGATTACATTTGAAACGAAATGGAGAGTTGTAATAAGTTTTGATAAATTCATTGAAATGGATGTTGATATTATTTTGAATAAGGATTCAATAATCATGCGATCCAAACGAAATTTTATTTAATTTTATCTTTTTAGACACAATATATAATTCGTTTAATATATATATAGTTAAGTTATATTTATTTTTCATGTATTTAAATGGACACCGATATATATTTATAATATGTTTATATTAGTTTGATTAAAAGGTGATTATAAAAAGACAGTGAGAGTGAGAAGCCTATCTGGAGATCAACCCACTAGTGTGACACTATAGTAATTTCTTATGATTCTAAGATTTTAATTAACTAGTTGTTCTTGAAAGAACCTTATCTTCAATTTTTATCCATTGCTAGAGATCCCAAAATAATATAGATAATGTTCTTCATAAAAAAACCAAAAAATTAATAAACATAAAAAAGATAATTTTTGAATTTTATTTTTTTAATAATTAAGTTATTAAATTAGTGATTCATCATTTTTATTGCCTATTAGTAAACTATCTAGAAGGGAAGACGCATTTATGTTTCATATAGAACAAAATGCAATTTTGTTTGAAAATAATATCAAAATTTTTGAAAAATCAAAAATTATGGATGAATTGTTAGTTTCAAATGTAGAAGATGTTAAATTTATAAAAATTAAATGATGATAAGTAATATATGATGATAAATAAATTCCAATTAAAACTAATTTTTTTATCTTGAACAACCAATTAAGACTTTAGATTCTTCTTTATGAACTAGTCGTCCATCTGTTTCCATTACATGAAGATGTTCTTGCTGAAGTCATTCCAGCTGATACATTTATAGGAGCACAACATGATTTGGATGATAATTGGTAAGATTTTATTAGAGAAAAATTTATGTTATCCTCCAAATATAGTTCAATAAAAAATCAGTCCCTCTCTACAACTCTATTTCATTTTTGGAAGACGATGATTACCCTGTTAATATATAAATCTCTACTTGACTATCCTGAAGGGATCTATTATTAAAATTCCTAACATGAATTCGATTATTGATTTGTTGATTCCAAATGATTTAATGTTAGTTAATTTAATTTTTTTTGACTAACGATATGCATCATTTTATAAATCACTGTAAACAATCACGACCTAGATGACAAATAAGATGATGAAGATGTCATGGACAAAGAAAATTAGGTCTTATTTCTCCCTATAACCCATATTTTATGTTTTACCATATGATAAAGGGGTACAATATGATATCTTATTCCCATGGGTTCCCCCAAATACTCTTTCAAGATGAATAGAATTAGAAAAAATTGTTTTGGTGGTTTCTATGTTAGAAACCCCATCCACCATAAAATTGTGGTTATACTTCCTCAACGGCCAAACTAGGGGCTATAAAAAACAATCAATTGCATGAGTTTTATACCATGTATTATCCATTTTCATTATCATATCTATTTATATATATTTATATTAATATATTTTTGTACATTTAATTTTTTTTGATATTTGTTGTACAATCACTGAGCTTGAAATTTAGTTACAAATTCAATAATAAATAACATATCTCTATCCTTTTATTTATTTAATTATCTTCCCAATTAAATTTATTAGTGGAAATGTTTATCTAAAATAATATAAATTTAGGTTTTAAGTAGAATTTGATAGGGGGTGTCGAACTATTATAAGATATTATGGGAGTTCATCTATTTTTGTTTCATGTTCACATTTTTGAATTTTTTTTCTATTTAATTTTTTGGTTTTTTTTTGAATATTTTTATTGAATTAAATACATTATTAAAATAAATACATCATGATATATTTTTTAATATGGTTTGATTTTATTTCCTGTTTATTTCATTGATTTGTGAATGAATTCTTATTCATTATTTATGATCATTTCATCTGATGATGTTTTAATGAATGTGGAACCAATGTGCACTAGTGATGACCAAATTGAAAATTTTCCTCAACCTAAGAGGATTATAAACCTATTTGATGTTTTGATTTAATTACAATTTTTTAATAGATAATTGATACCAACTTTTTGATACATTAATTTTTTATGTTTTACAATGATTTTATTGTTCATGTAATATGTCAAGTATTATTAAGGTACCACATGGAAATATATTTTTTCATTAAACTATCATTTCTGAATAAAATTACCTCATGAACATTATTGAAACACTAGAATCCTTGAAATACATTATTATGAATAAAAATTAAAAATCCAATTATCCATTTCCTACCCACTCTATAAGTAAAATTCATGATTATCGATGATCTCTAGTGTATAGGAGGGATATGATGAGCTATATTTTGTTGATATTTATAATATATTTGAGTATAAATGGAAAACATGTGTTTAAATATTTATTACAGTTATGGAGGTTGAAATTTCATAGTGAAAATGAAGGATGGGTCCCCCAAATATCATTTCCTCCCTTTTCCTCGTGACTCTATTTCGGAAGTGAAAATACAGATCTGATTTCAAGATAAAACAATAATATAAATGATGTTAATATAGAAAAAATTTATCATTGATTCAAAAATACTAGTTTTAACCTACCATGATAGGATAAAGTTATTTTGGAGGTTAATGTTTTTATATTGTTGAGGAACAAACTATTCTTGAGAAAATCTATTTCTATGAATTCACTACATTTTAATCCTTACTCATATCATTTTTCCCCTGGGGATTTAACATTTAAAATTTTCCAACCCTAATCCTCAGAGCTACCCACGGAATGTTCCTTATGATTGAATCATCTTTGAATCCATTATGTGGAGATGATATTAGGAGATAAACCCTATTTAGACCAAACATATTTTGTGGAGTGAGAAAAATCCATAACAATCCTTGAATAAAGAGAATGATACCATTATGTGGAGGTAGGTAGGTCATGGATTTTGGGAGTAACATGATAATGAATGTATTATTACGATTTTTCAGGATTTAGGTAATTTTTATCCATGTAGGAGGAATTATATTTCCATATATATGATAATTGAGCGTTGTTTTAAATTATAGTTATGATGCTTTTTTCATTCCTTTTTAAGGATTTCCTAGAAATAGAATTTTTAAGTCAATAGGAGTGATTAATTTAACATGTTAAAACATTTTATAATATAATTCTATGTTTATAATTCCACAATATTCTTGGTTTATGCAAAACATTACACATATGGAGGTTTCTGTTATATTTGGAGAATAATTTCCTAAATGGACAAAATTTGGATTTCAAATATATTATTTTTATTATTTATTTTAAAAATATATTTTTATACAGTAAATTACTTTTATAGACTTTATACATATTGGGACTCATTTTATCCATCTATAAACAATGTTAAATTAGTCATTTAGTGTCCCCAAATCAGCTCACAATCATGGCTTTGAAAATTGTGCATATGTATGGTTACATATTAAAATGAGCATATATCTAGAAGTGGTATTGTATAATGAAAATAAAGTAGAAAATAATGTGTAGAAAAAACTAGTAATCAATATCTATTAATGATACCACATGATGATACATTGAAATTATGGAAATTATTACATCGGAAGATAATGTTTTGAAATATAAAGAGACTTCCAATCCTAATTAAATATCATGAGTAAAATAGAAATAAATCCTTCATCTAAAAGAAAATCATGATGATTTTTTTGATTCATCACACAATATGGTTTAGAAAATCATTCCTGAAGAAATAGATTCCCATACTCTTCTATTTATTACTGATATCGTGAAAAATAGTTTTGAGGATGTATTTTGGAGCCCATCATTCTAACTTTTTTCCCTCTCAATATGCATCTCACGTCTAATATAAAAGGATAGTCATTTTAAATGGGGGTAGTGGTGTAATAATAATATAATTGTTATTACTATTTTTAATATATATTAGAAAAATTATATTCTTCTTATGTTAAAATTTAAATTTATACCACTTTATTTCTTTAATGTGATTCGCCCACCGTGATCTGTTCTCCGCTACAATAAAAATGTATAACTGATTTCTCAGATTATATTAGGGTGCTAAATGTGAATTAATAGAGTTTTATTGTGCTTAATTTTCATTCTAATTTTTCAATCTATATGTTTTGTGGAATTTAAATTTCTTACAATTATAGGTCTCTCTTTTTTATATCATCATATGATTCTTATAATTGATCATTTTTCCTTCCCTTCACTTTTTCTGTTAGGCATGTGGTAATTATTGAAAAATATTTTGATGGTTTATAATGGGTTATATTAGATAATGTTAGGAATAAAATTTACCTACATACATAGGTATTTTTATGAGTTGATTTCCATTAAAATAATAAGGTGAGGTGTGACAGGTCTTGATCACCTCATTGAATTAAAATTTGTTATTTTTATGAATATTGATTTCAATCAATATGAACTCCTGATAACATTTCATTCAATATTTTTTATTATATCATCATTTATTTCATTTCATTTATATATATTTAAATAATATTAATATTTATTTTATTTAAAAAACACACATTGATATTATTTCAAGCATCTTATATTAGTTGGATTCACATATTGATAATTGGAAGAGAGTAAAAGTTATGTTGTTCCTCGAGAGATCGACCCCCAGGTTGTTCCACTATTGTAAATTAATTGGTTAATGAGAATTTAGTTGACTATTGGTTTGAAAAAAATATCATAAATCTATCTTTTGTGGAATCCCTAAGAAGACTAGAAAAACTCATTATGTAATATGTCCACTTAGTGTCGGAAGAGATCGTGCTTCACACACCCATCAAACAGAAAAAGACATGAAACAAGTGTGATGACGTCCCTCAGTTTAAATAATACAATCCAAACACATCCTTACTAGATATACCATTATCCATGTTTTACATAAATTTTACCCTCGTGAGATGTATAGGTTAGATGTATGATAGGAATGTTACCCAGAAATCCATACCAAAAATCCAGTAAAAACCAAAAAAATAATTTATTCATACATACAAAATATAATGATAACCCCAAAAATAAATAGAACACCACACGCCTAAATAGTTGTCCCTTGACCACAATCCCATAAGTTCCACGATTATCATAAACCCACTCAAAATCCACTATCAGATTCATCATATTCAATAGTTTAGAAGATGGGAATGAATAAGAAGATCTTATATCAATTAAATCATTAGAAATAAAATAATATTTATGAATAGTACATCTAGGTATTAATAATCACGCATCAGTATCCATAGGTATGGAATCCCTATTATTTATTACTCAACATTTCATTACATTTAACAAACAGAGGATCATTAATGTTTAGTGTCATGGAAATTAAGAATGTAACACCCCAAGCTTCCACGGTACGTTTCCCTTCGAATAATGCGATAGCGTGTGTTGCACGTAACCTCGAGTTCTAACACACACCACAACTAATTAAACTAGCCGTTGTGAATAGTTATAACTACTTTTTGAAATCATATATATTTTATATTTCAAAATGGACTTCATTTTTGGATTCGGAATATCAAAATTATCCTAGGGTGAAATTTTGGTACTTTTCGGATAACTTTTATATTTTGATGAATAGTGAAAATTACTAAATTTTAATTAAAAACAACTTTTTTAATCAAAATAATTAATAGTGATAAATTGTTAATTTGAGTGGTTTTAAAGTATATTTAGAATATAGTTTTACCATTTAATATAATTTTGGTCATTGGACATAATTTTACAATTAAACCGAACATAAACAAGTGTCAATCTTTTGATAGTTATTATCTCTTAAAAACACGCTTTTTGTTTTGACAGCAGGAATTAATTTTAAATTAATTTCTACCACTTCTGTGTTTTGAATTTAGAAAAATGGATTCCATATTTGTAATCAGGATGTTCAAATTGTGTAAATAGGTAACTTTTATTTTTAGACATTTTGAATAATTACTGCGGTAAATATTTTATTTACCATGGTTAAGGGTAAATCCGGTAAATAAGGGTTAAAAAATAATATTATAATAATACTAAATTACCCTAAAACGTGTCTTAACCCTATTGGTTGATACATGGTCGACCATGGGCATCTTTGGGTCTATTTTGGGACCCCATGGATCCACTTGTAAGTGATAATGACACTTTATTTTAATTTAGTTAAAATGAATAGAAAAATGACACAAGCATATATCTTTTAGAACAACAATTTTTACATAGAGTTATATATGTTGGATTTTAGATTATAAATATTAATTAGAAAGCTAAAAAGATTTCCTACATAATGATATTTTATTTATAATTTTTAGACATTAAATAAGTTATTTTATTTATGACACAATGATGATGCAGTAATTACTATAATAGTGAAAAATTAAAATAATTGATATTATAAATACCCAAATAAATATAATATGAAACTTTTAATGAATTAAACTAATTTTTCTAGGATAATATGATATATTAGGATTGATTTAATTGACTTTGTTCGAAGTAATCAATCTGTTATGAGTTTCACAAAAATCAACTATTGAATAGTGTCAAAATTGACATAAAAGAGTTCTTAAAACAAATATTATATTATTAATTGATATTAAATTCCTAAAAATCTAAGGTTCGGCCAAGAGACTTATATTATGATAGGTTAATCATTAATGGACCACTTGGGGGTCGCTTGGATGTATATAGTAAGTTTATTAACCATATTATATAAAAATACAAAGAGACATTGTAAAAGTGAAACTAATTAACTTAGAGTTAATACTTAAAGATAAGGTTAATATAAGTACCCAAACCTGTCTAAATTTAATTGGTTGAGTGTTTTTCGACCAATCCCCACCTTAACCTTTGAATAGTCAACTTTGGAGCCATTAGAAACCGAATATGAATTTATTATAAATTAATATTTCTATCTTTTCCAAAGGTGCCCGTCACCCCTCTTATAAAAGGGCACTCCTCCTTCTCTTTTCCTCACACCTCTCAAGCCACTTGGCTCGTCCAAAATCTACCCAAATAAGCTCCCAACATCCCTATCCTCCTCCTTGAAGCTTCCCCTTAGGCAGAAAGCATTTCATGAAGTCCTTTGGTTCCAACCAAAGTGAGTTACCTAAATTAAAGGTAACATTTTCTCTTAAAGTATTTTCATTTATTTTGCTTCTCCAACCCCCAAAATCTTTTTATTTCCTTTCTTTTGTAACAACACCAGTATCCTAAATATACTAGAATGTTGTTATAAGAAGGATTCAAACTACACATACACACAACTCCATCTAATGGATGATGAACATAATGTTTCTGTGGATGGAAAACTAACGCCTCACGAAACGATGATTGTTCAAATACATCTTACCACCTCTCATGGTGGCCATTATGATGGCACTGTAATTAAATATGATATTAATGATATATATTTTATATATAAGCTTCTGTAATTCCATTTTATTTCATACCATTATTCGTTTCATGTTGTATATACATACGATAATTTCATTTGAGGAAGTGCGGACTACCGCCCCCTTAAAATGATATGACTCGTTCATACCACACATGGAACGTATAAAGGATGGTGTTAATGAACATAAGTAACATATATAAAATATTATATTATACAGGAATAGTAATATACCTATGTATAATTTGGATTTGATTCTTTTAAAATGAAAATTAAATGGAAGTAGCGTTCGTGCGTACGTACGGACTACCGTCTCCACGAACGCGATAAGATTCATTCTCCATCATATCCATTCAAGTATTATTCTCATTTTAGGGTTAAAAATAATGTTAATATCATTCTTATTATGAATAAAATATAATCTATCCATTACAAACATGTCTTACGTAACCAAACATTTAAGAAGAACGAATCGATTATCACCCGAAACGACGATAATACTAAGATATTATTAATAAAGCAATGTTAGAAGATCATATATGATATCATATTAATGTATATGATTCTTGTATAATTTAATAACAATTATTTCACCATTATACAGGAGGTTAACCTACCCCAACAAAGGAAAAGTACAAGGTAAGGGTTATTTCACAATCTCTTCATTATCCGAGGTTGTTTATACGTAATAATCTACTGGGATCTCGTTATCATCCACATCCATGTTTCTTCAAAATGTATTTCAAAACATTTTTACTATTTACAAGAATATGGGTTAAAGTCATTTATACCCTTGTTTGACTTTTTATAAGAGGTTTATAAAGGAATCTTTCCGTCGTTTTCAAAACAAGGTCCTTTTTAACCTTTTCGACAGAATTGAGGTAAGAATGTTTTTTTAACTTATACGGCGGGTGCGGTTATTTTCCGCCGTTATAAAATCGTCGAAGCTTTCCATACAAGCTTATAAGAATATTTTCAAAGAAAATGTGTTATTTTATATGGATCTTAAATGATTTCAAAATAAAAGGAGATACTTCTTTAAAAAGAATTTTGATTTCATCTATGTCAACATCCTTTGAAAGATTTTAAGATTATTCGAAGTTGATTTATTATGATACAAAACTTCTATATTGTATTGAAGGATTTGTGATATGTTTGACTGTGGATGTGCTATTTTTATACCATTCATAGTTTATGGTGAAATTATTGACATTCCGTATGCTAGTTTTAATACGAATGTTTATGTTATGTTTAAACCTTTTCATATGGGAATGCATTGGACTTAATAAGTGACGGGTGGAGCCCGCTATAGCTCCTCGATGCATCGGTAGGTCTCATGAGACAAACTAGTGTCTTGGCACAAGGCCTTGACAAAATCTTATTTGTAGTCTTGGCACGAGGCCTTGGCTATGTGGTAATGATAGTCTGGCATTATGCATTCCAACATTATGAAAGTGGTTATTGATATTGCATGTGATTATTCGATTAGTAGAATATCCATGTGAACAAGTAAATGGCATTATTTCATTTTACTTTTTCCATACTATGTTGAAGTTCAATTTTAAAAGGCTTTTGTTTTAGTAATTCATTGCCTTAAATGTTTATGCTTATTTTGAATGTTCCGCTATATTGTTATCCTTACTGGGCATTTGAGCTCACCCCTTTTTTATGTTTTATTTTTCCCAGGTAGTGAAGAAGTAATTTATGATTGACTTGCAGGGATATTATGGGTTTATAGTGTGGACGTTGGAAACAATATGTTTTTGTAGTAGTTTTTCATTTTATGATGTAATGTAAAACTTATGAATATATCTAGTGTTTCCAAGGCTACTAAACTAATCGGTCTTTCGGGATTTGATCTTTCTTATGATCATGCCAATGTTATGTAATAATGCACCGACTCTGGGTAGCTGAGGTCGGGGCGTTACAGTTGGTATCAGAGGAAGTTTAGTACAAACCTTGGAAGCTAGATTTAGATAAACTCTGATTAGAGCACGTAGACCTAAGATGAACTTTGAGGATTAGTATAGAAGAACTTCCTAGAATTTTGGTATTGTAGATATTTTGTGAGTTTTCCGAGCAATACATCCCTGTCTGGATACGAGCAGGTAGAGGCGGCTCTGGCACAGATGTACCTAGGGGTAAAACCCGAAAACACCGCTTTGAGCTAGACTCGAACGGGAACTGGTGCACGACAACGGGCCTTGCTGCACTCTTGGTTACGACACTCCCAGGGGATATGCTTAGGATAACTCTCACTTTCTTTACAAATCATTATGAAGGGTTTACGAGTATATACTTCCTCAAATAAAACATATTTATGATTATGGATTATATCCATAGATAGTTCAATTTATGTTAAGTGTTTTATAAGTATGGGATTATGTATTTTTATTCATAAACTAATCTAGTTTATGCCATTGTTTAGAAATGGCGCCTAGTGGAAGAAATGGAAACCGTATCAATGCACGATCTCCATGTAGGGATTTCCCTCCTGCTCAAGATAATTATAGTGGAGCTGGTGATGCAACTGGTGCCGATCAACTAATCACCATACTAGGACAACTTACTCAGGTTATGAATAATAACCTTACCCGTATGGAGCACCCTGATCCGCATCATGGAGGATCAATGTTAGATCGATTCATGAGGCAAAAACCACCAACGTTCAATGGGAATACAAATCCCTTAGTAGCTGAGCAATGGATATTTTCCCTAGAGAAAATATTTCAGGCTTTGGGGAGCAGTGAAAGGGAAAAAGTTATCATGGCAGTTTACCGCCTCACTGGAGATGCTGATCAATGGTGGTCATTGATTCAGAACATGAAGGAAGATGATGAAGTATCAAATATGGAATGGAGGGAGTTCAAAGATCTGTTTTTAGAAAAATACTTTCCTCGCGACCATCGAGCAGATATGGAAAGGCAATTTCTAAGTCTGAGACAAAAGGAGGATGAGAATGTCACAAAGTATGAGGCTAACTTTACAAGGTTAGCAAGTTATGCTGGAGATTATATTCGCAACCCTAGAAGTAAGATTGATCGTTTCTTTGATGGGTTAAAACCATTTCTCCGTCGAGCGTTAGTCTCACAATCCTTTTCATCGTACGAAGACATTGTCTCATGTGCTATCAAGACCGAAAAGGAATTCTCTAAGTCTTATGACTTTAAAGCAATGCAAGAGAAGAAGAGACATGCTGATCAATCTGGGAATGGAAATAAGGGGAAGAAGGGAAAGGTTGAATATCCATCTTGTGGAAAGTGCGGGAAGAAACACCCCGGTGCTTGCTTGAAGGGAATGGGAGTCTGTTACAAGTGTGGTGAAAAAGGCCACCAAGCTCATGATTGCAAGGGGAAGAAGGAAGCTACCAACGTTCAGTGCTACAATTGCAGGGAGATGGGGCATTATGCAAATGCATGTCCTAAGCGTCAGGAGAACATACCTCAGAAAAGGCCAAGGGATCAAGGCCAGGCTTATGCTATCACTACTGCTGAGGTAGAAGCTCCGAAAGACGTGGTGGCAGGTAATTTAATGGTTTCCTCAAGTTTAGAAAATGCATTATTTGATTCTGGATCATCGCATTGTTTCATATCTTCCCAGTTTGCTAAGAAAATTAGATATTTCCAATTTGATTTAATAAGGGAGTTGTCAGTTAAAACTCCTAAGGGAAATATCATTGCAACAAAGTTTTGTGAATCAGTCCCCATTAGAGCACATAAATTTTCTTTATCTGCTGACCTCATCGTCATACCTATGATTGAGTTTGATATAATCCTCGGTATGGACTGGATTTTGGACTATGATGCGAAGATTTATTGTAAGAAGAAAGAGTTTACGATTCTCGATGATAATGATAAGGAACACCTTATTTTTAGAGCAGAATCGTCACCACCTAATTCTTATTTAGACCCACCCCCAGTAGCTCAACTTAATTCAATTATTGGGGAGGAAGAGAATGAAGTAACTATCGGCGAGGAAAGGAATGTTCAAATAGAGGATGTACCTGTTGTGAAAGAATTTGTAGATGTATTTCCGGAAGATTTACCTGGACATCCTCCAGAACGAGAAGTTGAGTTTTCCATTGATTTGATTCCTAGATCAAGGCCTATATCGAAGACCCCTTATAGAATGGCCACTGTAGAGTTAGTCGAACTAAAGAAACAACTAGAGGAATTGAGTAATAAGGGATTTATTCGCCCTAGTGTCTCTCCATGGGGAGCCCCTGTTCTTTTTGTTAAAAAGAAAGATGGATCTATGAGGTTATGTATCGACTACAGGGAGATCAATGCTATAACAATAAAGAACAAGTATCCCCTACCTCGTATTGATGATTTATTTGACCAACTGCATGGAGCTCAATACTTTTCAATGATTGACCTTCGATCTGGATACCATCAGTTGTGTGTGAAGAAGGAAGACATTCCGAAAACAGCATTTCGAACCAGGTACGGGCATTACGAGTTTACTGTAATGCCGTTTGGATTGACTAATGCACCCTCTGTATTCATGGATCTGATGAATAGAGTTTTCAAGGAGTATCTCGATGAATTTGTGGTGGTATTTATTGATGATATTCTGGTATACTCCAAAACCTACGAAGATCATGAAAATCACTTGCGCATTATCTTGAAGACTCTGAGGAGGCATGAATTATTTGGAAAGTTTAGCAAGTGTGAATTATGGCTTCAGGAGATTTCTTTTCTTGGCCATATTGTCTCTAAAGATGGAATCTCTGTTGATCCTTCTAAGACCAAGGCAATCCAAGAATGGCCAGCTCCTACGAGTATAACTGAGGTACATAGTTTTATTGGTTTGGCAGGTTATTATCGACGTTTCGTCCAGAATTTTGCCCGATTGGAAAACCCATTAACGAAGCTCACACGAAAAGGGGTTAAATTTGTTTGGACAAAAGAGTGTGAAGAATGTTTTGAAGAACTGAAAAGAAGATTAGTCAATGCTCCTATATTGACTCTACCATCGGGGAATGATGGGTTCGTTATTTATAGTGATGCATCGAAGAAAGGACTTGGCTGTGTCCTTATGCAGAATGATAGAGTTATTGCCTATGCATCACGACAGTTGAAAATTCATGAACAAAACTATCCTACTCATGATCTCGAGTTAGCAGCAGTGATCTTTGCTTTGAAGATATGGAGGCACTACCTCTATGGTGAAAAATGTGAGATTTATACTGATCACAAGAGTTTGAAGTATATTTTCTCACAAAAAGAACTCAACATGAGGCAAATGAGATGGCTTGAATTACTCAAGGATTATGATTGTACGATACACTACCACCCAGGGAAGGCAAACAAGGTGGCAGATGCTTTGAGTAGAAAATACCATGAAGTTCTGAACAATATGAGAATTGAAAGGGATCCAATTTTCATGGATCTAGAGAAGATGGACATGGGAATAACCAGGGAAGGTGAAACATCAATGCTTTTTCAAATGGTTTCCAAACCATCTTTACTAGAAAGGATTAAGAGTTCCCAGACCGATGATGAAGAATTTCAGAAGAAGATTAAAGCTGTGAATGATGGGAGATTGGGAGACTTTGTGTATGAAGATGGAATTTTGAAATTCGGGAAGAGACTTTGTGTTCCCAATATACTTGATCTAAAAAGGGAATTGCTGGATGACGCTCATAGTTCCAATTTCTCTATACACCCTGGGAGCACCAAAATGTATAGATATTTGAAGGAACATTTTTGGTGGGACAACATGAAGAGGGAGATTGCTGATTTTGTGTCAAGATGTATGGTTTGTCAACAAGTGAAAGCTGGAAGGCAACAGCCTGGAGGAGTCATGCAACCTCTTCCCATACCAGAGTGGAAATGGGACAATATTACGATGGACTTTGTCATGGGGATACCAAAGACTCCTAGAAGGAACGATGCAATATGGGTTATTGTTGATCATCTTACCAAGTAAGCACATTTTCTTGCTATAAGAGAAGATCTACCCCTGGAACGTCTAGCAAGACTATATATTAATGAAGTTGTGAGACTTCATGGAGTACCCTTATCAATTGTTTCTGATCGTGATCCCCGTTTTACTTCAAGATTTTGGAAATGTCTTCAGAAATCCCTGGACGGACTATTCAGACCTTAGAAGACATGTTGAGATCTTGCTCACTTGATTTTCAGGGTATGTGGGATCAATATTTACCACTGGTAGATTTTTCCTATAACAATAGCTTCCATACGAGTATTCAGATGGCACCATATGAAGCGTTATACGGAAATAGATGTCGTACACCAACCTGTTGGGATGACGTTGGTGAAAGAAAACTTGTAGGCCCAGAACTGGTGGAGGAAATGGTGGAAAAGGTGAAGGTAATCCAAAATCACATCAAAGCAGCTCAAAGTAGGCAGAAGAGCTATGCTGATATTCGAAGGAAGGATTTGGAATTTCAAGTCGGTGATCATGTTTTCCTGAAGGTATCTCCGTGGAAGGGAGTCATACGTTTTGGTAAGAAAGGCAAATTGAGTCCCAGGTACATCGGACCTTTCGAAATTCTAGAACGAATTGGGGCTGTAGCTTACCGATTGGCAATGCCGCCAAGTCTCTCCAAAGTTCACGACGTGTTCCACGTATCTCTGTTGAGAAATTTCATGCCTGACCCAACGCATGTACTCACCTATGAAGATTTAGAACTGGAACCCGATCTGTCTTATTGCGAAGAGCCCATCAAGATTCTTGATACGAGAGAACAAGTGCTGAGAAACCGGACGACGCGTCTGGTAAAAGTTTTGTGGAGAAATCATAAGATGGAAGAGGCAACGTGGGAACCTGAGGAACTTATGATGAAGAACCACCCGAGTCTTTTTATACAGTAATACCCTAGAAATTGCGAGGACGCAATTATTTGAAGGAGGGGAGAATGTAACACCCCAAGCTTCCACGGTACGTTTCCCTTCGAATAATGCGATAGTGTGTGTTGTACACAACCTCGAGTTCTAACACACACCACAACTAATTAAACTAGCTGTTGTGAATAGTTATACCTACTTTTTGAAATCATATATATTTTATATTTCAAAATGGACATCATTTTTGGATTCGTAATATCAAAATTATCCTAGGGTGAAATTTTGGTACTTTTCGGATAACTTTTATATTTTGATGAATAGTGAAAATTACTAAATTTTAATTAAAAACAACTTTTTTAATCAAAATAATTAATAGTGATAAATTGTGAATTTGAGTGGTTTTAAAGTATATTTAGAATATAGTTTTACCATTTAATATAATGTTGGTCATTGGACATAATTTTACAATTAAACCGAACATAAACAAGTGTCAATCTTTTGATAGTTATTATCTCTTAAAAACACGCTTTTTGTTTTGACAGCAGGAATTAATTTTAAATTAATTTCTACCACTTATGTGTTTTGAATTTAGAAAAATGGATTCCATATTTGGAATCAGGATGTTCAAATTGTGTAAATAGGTAACTTTTATTTTTAGACATTTTGAATAATTACTGCGGTAAATATTTTATTTACCATGGTTAAGGGTAAATCCGGTAAATAAGGGTTAAAAAATAATATTATAATAATACTAAATTACCCTAAAACGTGTCTTAACCCTATTGGTTGATACATGGTCGACCATGGGCATCTTTGGGACTATTTTGGGACCCCATGGATCCAATTGTAAGTGATAATGACACTTTATTTTAATTTAGTTAAAATGAATACAAAAATGACACAAGCATATATCTTTTAGAACAACAATTTTTACATAGGGTTATATATGTTGGATTTTAGATTATAAATATTCATTATAAAGATAAAATGATTTCCTACATAATGATATTTTATTTATAATTTTTAGACATTAAATAAGTTATTTTATTTATGACACAATGATGATGCAGTAATTACTATAATAGTGAAAAATTAAAATAATTGATATTATAAATACCCAAATAAATATAATATGATACTTTTAATGAATTAAACTAATTTTTCTAGGATAATATGATATATTAGGATTGATTTAATTGACTTTGTTCGAAGTAATCAATCTGTTATGAGTTTCACAAAAATCAACTATTGAATAGTGTCAAAATTGACATAAAAGAGTTCTTAAAACAAATATTATATTATTAATTGATATTAAATTCCTAAAAATCTAAGGTTCGGACAAAATACTTATATTATGATAGGTTAATCATTAATGGACCACTTGGGGGTCTCTTGGATGTATATAGTAAGTTTATTAACCATATTATATAAAAATACAAAGAGACATTGTAAAAGTGAAACTAATTAACTTAGAGTTAATACTTAAAGATAAGGTTAATATAAGTACCCAAACCTGTCTAAATTCTATTGGTTGAGTGGTTTTCGACCTATCCCCACCTTAACCTTTGAATAGTCAACTTTGGAGCCATTAGAAACCGAATATGAATTTATTATAAATTAATATTTCTAGCTTTTCCAAAGGTGCCCCTCACCCCTCTTATAAAAGGGCACTCCTCCTTCTCTTTTCCTCACACCTCTCAAGCCACTTGGCTCGTCCAAACTCTGCCCAACTAAGCTCCCCACATCCTTGTCCTCCTCCTTGAAGCTTCCCCTTAGGCAGAAAGCATTTCAAGAAGTCCTTTGGTTCCAACCAAAGTGAGTTACCTAAATTAAAGGTAACATTTTCTCTTAAAGTATTTTCATTTATTTTGCTTCTCCAACCCCAAAATCTTTTTATTTCCTTTCTTTTGTAACAACACCAGTATCCTAAATATACTAGGATGTTGTTATAAGAAGGATTCAAACTACACATACACACAACTCCATCTAATGGATGATGAACATAATGTTTCTGTGGATGGAAAACTAACGCCTCACGAAACGATGATTGTTCAAATACATATTACCACCTCTCATGGTGGCCATTATGATGGCACTGTAATTAAATATGATATTAATGATATATATTTTATATATAAGCTTCTGTAATTCCATTTTATTTCATACCATTATTCGTTTCATGTTGTATATACATACGATAATTTCATTTGAGAAGGTGCGGACTACCGCCCCCTTAAAATGATATGACTCGTTCATACCACACATGGAACGTATAAAGGATGGTGTTAATGAACTTAAGTAACATATATAAAATATTATATTATACAGGAATAGTAATATACCTATGTATCATTTGGATTTGATTCTTTTAAAATGAAAATTAAATGGAAGTAGCGTTCGTGCGTACGTACGGACTACCATCTCCACGAACGCGATAAGATTCATTCTCCATCATATCCATTCAAGTATTATTCTCATTTTAGGGTTAAAAATAATGTTAATATCATTCTGATTATGAATAAGATATAATCTATCCATTACAAACATGTCTTACGTAACCAAACATTTAAGAACAACGAATCGATTATCACCCGAAACGACGATAATACTAAGATATTATTAATAAAGCAATGTTAGAAGATCATATATGATATCATATTAATGTATATGATTCTTGTATAATTTAATAACAATTATTTCACCATTATACAGGAGGTTAACCTACCCCAACAATGGAAAAGTACAAGGTAAGGGTTATTTCACAATCTCTTCATTATCCGAGGTTGTTTATACGTAATAATCTACTGGGATCTCGTTATCATCCACATCCATGTTTCTTCAAAATGTATTTCAAAACATTTTTACTATTTACAAGAATATGGGTTAAAGTCATTTATACCCTTGTTTGACTTTTTATAAGAGGTTTATAAAGGAATCCTTCCGTCGTTTTCAAAACAAGGTCCTTTTTAACCGTTTCGACAGAACTGAGGTTAGAATGTTTTTTTAACTTATACGGCGGGTGCGGTTATTTTCCGCCGTTATAAAATCGTCGATGCTTTCCATACAAGCTTATAAGAATATTTTCAAAGAAAATGTTTTATATTATATGGATCTTAAATGATTTCAAAATAAAAGGAGATACTTCTTTAAAAAGAATTTTGATTTCATCTATGTCAACATCCTTTGATGGATTTTAAGATTATTCGAAGTTGATTTATTATGATACAAAACTTCTATATTGTATTGAAGGTTTTGTGATATGTTTGACTGTGGATGTGCTATTTTTATACCATTCATAGTTTATGGTGAAATTATGGACATTTCGTATGCTAGTTTTAATACGAATGTTTATGTTATGTTTAAACCTTTTCATATGGGAATGCATTGGACTTAATAAGTGACGGGTGGAGCCCGCTATAGCTCCTCGATGCATCGGTAGGTCTCATGAGACAAACTAGTGTCTTGGCACAAGGCCTTGACAAAATCTTATTTGTAGTCTTGGCACGAGGCCTTAGCTATGTGGTTATGATAGTCTGGCATTATGCATTCCAACATTATGAAAGTGGTTATTGATATTGCATGTGATTATTCGATTAGTAGAATATCCATGTGAACAAGTAAATGGAATTATTTCATTTTACTTTTGCCATACTATGTTGAAGTTCAATTTTAAAAGGCTTTTGTTTTAGTAATTCATTGCCTTAAATGTATATGCTTATTTTGAATGTTCCGCTATATTGTTATCCTTACTGGGCATTTGAGCTCACCCCTTTTTTATGTTTTATTTTTCCGAGGTAGTGAAGAAGTAATTTATGATTGACTTGCAGGGATATTATGGGTTTATAGTGTGGACGTTGGAAACATTATGTTGTTGTAGTAGTTTTTCATTTTATGATGTAATGTAAAACTTATGAATATATCTTGTGTTTCCAAGGCTACTAAACCAATCGGTCATTCGGGATTTGATCTTTCTTATGATCATGCCAATGTTATGTAATAATGCACCGACTCTGGGTAGCTGGGGTCGGGGCGTTACAAAGAACAATAAAACATGAAAACAAAAAACACTCTTTCAAATTCCCTTAAATTTTTTAAAACATTCATCCTCTGTAAAATTACTGCATTTCATAACCTCGAGATATACATCAAAGGAAATGGTGGGATGAAGGCCCAATAAGGGTAAATAAAGGAATCAATTTACTTGTTATATCAATGAGAACATTATAAAAAAATATAACGACATGGGAAATAGAAAAAATATGTATATCATACTAAAATGAACACGAATCATAACTTAAATATGTGGCTTCAAAATTTCATTTATACATTCATTGGAATATAACCAAGGTTCATACTTAATGTGTCATTAAAAAATTACCAATGATATTCACCAAGATATATGGAAACTTTTCATCTCTAGATATTAATTTTTACCCATTGCATTGAGCGCTATCAGGGATCATACACAACCCTTGATTGTTATTTCATTAATAACCCATAGAAGGAAGTTGAGTGTTATATTTATTTCAATTGAAAAATCAAATCGATCAATTTTATTTATTGATGGATATCTCTAGAAATGAAAATATATTTGGATATTCACATAAATAATACAATATAATTTCATGAGAAAAAGAGTGGGAATATGAGAAGAAAATTATGCAGCATAACAGCTATGTAACATGGTTTTAGAAAACAATAAAAATAGAGGGGACATGTGTCTTCCATCCATAAATTAATCATTTCATAGTAGACATATGGAATAATATAATTAATATCATGGTGTAAAACTAAATACCATATGAAAAGAAAACATAAATCAATTTAGAAAATGTGATTTCGTTTTTGAAAATTTTGTAGCCTAACAACATCACATAAAAATTCAGAAAATAATTTGCTGATGAAGAAAGGGACTCTAATTATTTGGAAATAAAATTTAATATAATAAGTATATATAAGAACACACCGCCACATAAGAGTTTTGAAACAAGAAGACTTAACTAAAAGGAAATCATGACTTAAAAGATGAGAGTCAAAGTTTCCATTACCATGAAGAATGACTTCAAGATCTCGACTGTTGGGTCCTTGGGGGCCTAAGGGAACCTTGTGATGATTCCTTGTGAGGTACAAACTCTAGATATTCATTGAGTAGGATTTGGGAATGAAATTAATGTGGTAATGGATAGGTATTTATAGAAAAAATTAGATAATATTAAATTAATTTCTATGGGACACCACATCATCGATATGTTCAAAACCATAGTCTTGACCATGGTAGTTTCCAATGGTATTGGCCACATAGGGCACCGCATAAAATATATTACTATTCACATGCTAACTAGAATGATTACATTATTATAATATCATTAATTATGTTATTAAGCACACTGAAACTGAGAACTCTTTTTTTACTATTCACTAAAAAACTTTTTATAAAAATTCTCATAAATTTTCCATTACATAATATTGAATATCTTAATTCAAAATTGAACTCCATTATATGCAATTTATTTTATAAATATTTTAAATTTAATTCTTAAATAAAATCATTATTTATTCAAAATAATCAACATTAAATCAATAACGTTTTTCGTAACACCATTAAAAAGTAATCAAGGTCCCATAAAAATATTGTTTAACCATAAGACAATAAAGTAACAATTTATTATTATAGTTTATGAAAATACATTTCCATTTTAATGTAATATATTAATTATAAAATTGTAAATAAGATATTTATGACATAAAAAAATACCAAAACATATATATGATCATTTTTTCACTATTAACATGTCTAAATTGTATTTTACATACATTGGTGATGTTTCTATTTTTTGGCCAAATTAATATTCATTACTATTCATAACGATATATTAATATTCATACATTACTCTTCACTATAAACTATGTTGATATTTTTAGACTACAAATTTTTTGTGGTCATAATTGTAGAAGACCATTTTTAAAAATCATTTTACATTAAATTTTTTTAATGTTTACATTAATATATTCAAATACACTTTCTTCCAAAATTCATTTGTAAACTAGTACTATAAATTCATCTACATTAATCTGGATATTTGAAATTCACATTCTTTTCCATAATAAGAAATTAAAATTTTATTTATACAAAAGGTTTACACAAGTAAGTAAGGCCGCGTTACATAGCCCCTTATAACATCTGGATATGACCTATGTGTAAGGTGTGATATGGGGATATAATCTTGGGGTGGCTCGGACAACATTACCCAAGTAGTGATTTTTGTTGCTTGATCTAATCCCTTAGGTAATTCCGTTCAGGCTTCAGATGTTGAAGTTCAGTATTGGCTTTGTCCAGAGCAAAGCCCAATGATGCAACCTTCTTCCCAATCTCTGATATATGGGCATCGTTTGGCTCGAGTCTATATGATGAGCCATTGAATCTTCTTTCTATATTAATTAACAATGATCACAAGTATTTATATAAAATAATTGTAACGTTAGGAGTTTTGTTTCCAATTGTAATATTGAACAAATATCATTTAAAAGTGTAAACCCAATGAGATCATTTTAATTAGACTCACTTTTTTAATTAATGGATATTGTTTTGTTGAGTATTAAATAAAATAACACAAAAATCTCAGAAATAATTATTATTCAAAAGTTTGGGTCATTACATTATTCCCCCTTCAGAAATTTCAACCCCGAAATTTTACCTCATACCCTCAAAAGAGAAAAGGTGTGGGTACTTCTACCTCATAGAAACCTCTTGTTCCCACGTGGCTTGTTCAAATTTGTTGTTACTCCACAAAACCATAATAAGGTGGATAGTCTTGTTGCGTAGGACCTTGTCTCTACAATCCAAGATCTTCATTGGATACTCCTCATAACTGAGGTCATGTTCCAGTTGTACCTCCTATATATTTAGAACATGTGAAGGTTTAGTTATGTACTTACTGAAGAGGGATACCTGCAAGAAATCACGAACATGTGCATGATTTGGAGGAAGTGAATCCTGATAGTCCACTACTCATACATGATCAAAGATTTCATATGTGAAAATATATTTAGGTATGAGCATCCCTTTCTTCCAAATCCACATGAATCTCTTCCATTGTGAAATTTGAAGATAGTCTTTTTCACCAACACCAAACTCCATTTCTCTTTGGTGGTCATCAACATATCTCTTTTGCCGACTCTGAGCTGATATAATGTGTTGTCGGATAGAATGGACATTTTCTGTCATACCATACACATGATCAGTACCAAGATGTTTTCTCTCACCATCTTCATGCTAGAAAGGAGGATTTCTACATCACATCCAATTTAGTGCTTTATAGACTACCATTTGAATGTTCATGTGTAAGCTGTTATTGTAAGATAACTCAACTAATGAGAGATGATCATCTGATCCTCTTTTAAAATCCATTGATCATGTTATTAGAATATCCATGACTGTTTGAATAGTATATTCATATTTCCATCACTTTGGAGGTGATAGGCCCAACTGAAATACAATTCAGTTCTTAGAGCATGTTGAAGACTTCTCCAAAATTTTGATGTGATCATTGGAACATGAATAGATATGACAAAATGTGGAACTTCATGAAGCCTTACAACTTCCTTCACATAAATCTTTTTATGTTGATCAATAGATAAATATTCCATAATGGATATAAAATGGGAATTCATGGTGAGACGGTCCACAATAACCAATATCGCATTGTTTCCTTTGGATGTTCTTGAGAGACTAGTGACGAATTCCATAGTGATATTGTCCCACTTCAATGCTGGTATGGGTTGTGGTTGCAATACCACTTTTAGAATTTGTCACTCTACCTTCACTTACTGACATACCACAACCCTTTATGTGTATTCAGGAATATCACATTTCTTATTATCCCACCAATAATGATCACAAAGTTCCCTATAAATTTTTGTGCTTCTAGGATGTATAGAGAAAGTAGAGCTATGAGAATAATCCATCAGGTCCTTCTTTTTTTCAGAATAGACAAAACACATAGTCTTCTATGAAATTTTAGTACTCCATCGAGATCAATATTGAACATAGGAAACATCCCATCAATCACAACCTCAAACTTCTTTGGTAAAAATGTAATAATTTCCAAGATTTATCGATCTTCTTTAGTAATAAAGGTTGAAAATTCATTTGGGTTACGGTTAATGATTTCCCTTCACTTAAAATTCTTATATACATCATTACAAGGTCATTTATCAAACGATCTCTTGGAATCCTAATCATGGAATGAATAACTAGGTCTTTCCTGCTCAATGCATCAATGAATTTTTTTTGCTCTTCCAGGATGATAATGAATTGAACAATCATAGTCATTAAAAAGTTCAAACCACCTCATTTGCCCCATGTTCAATTCCTTTTCTATGAAAATTTACTTCAAACATTGATGGTATGAGTATATATCACATTTCTCCCAATAAATAAAGGTCCTCCTTATCAGTAGAGAAAAAATGACCGCAACGAGATCCAGATCAGGAATAGGTTAGTTCTGCTCTCGTGACATCAACTGTCAAGATGCATAAGAATTGACATTACCATTTTTCATGAGGACACGCCCAATCCATTTTAGTGTTGAATCAGTAAAATAACTAATCCTTCTCTAGATGAGGGAAAAGAAAACACGAGTGAAGTAAAAAGTCTTATCTTCAGCTCGTAGAAACACTCTGCACATTCATTTGTCCACATGAACTAGAACCCTTTCTTGTTAACATGGTTATTGGATTATAATGTTGTGAAATGTTTTTCACAATCCTCCTATAATATCTAGATAATACAAGGAAAAAACGATTTATTATTTTTATTGTAGGATGAGGCCAGTCATATACAACATTATTCTTTGTAGGGTCAAAAAAATTCTTTCATTGGTTACAATGTTCCGCTTGAATAAATTTTGTTGAAATAAGAATTCACATTTTCTAAATTTCCCAAAAAGCCTATCATTCTGTAGATATTAAGAAATAATCGTTATTTGATCCTCATGCTCCTCGAAACCGTTGTAATATAATAGGAAATCATCAATTAAGACTATCACCAAGTTAGCAAGTTAGTCCTTAGATACACTATTCATCAAATCCTTAAAAATAGTAAGTGCATTAGTCAGTCTGAACAGAACAAAAACAAACCCATAATGCTCACATCATTATCGAATGGCTGTTTTTGGAATATATTTTTTGATTACCATCAATTGATGATAACCAGATCAAAGGTCAATCTTAGTGAAAAATTGAGCCCTGCGTTGTTTGTCAAAAAAGACATCAATTATTGGAAGAGGGTACTTTTTATTTAATGTGATCCAATTCAGTTCCATATAATCAATAAATAAAAGTATTTATCCATCTTACTTCTTCACAAAGAGAGCACATTCTCCCAAAGGATACACACTTGGTCATATAATCCATCTCTCCAAAAGATCCTAATGTTGATTCTTTAATTTCTCTAGCTCCACATTTTCCATCCTATAGGGAATCTTTGATATCACTTTAGATCTAGGCACAAGTTCAATGGATAATACTACATCTCCTTCTAAGGGAGGTCAGGGGAACCCCTCAGGAAATATGTCTATGTATTCTTGGATGAAAGGGATATTTTCTATCCTTAAACACTTATCTATTTCTTCATCGGAAATGATCAACTATATAAAGAAGTATATATGAGGTTATTCTAGGAAATGTTCAAGTTGATATATCTATCCATGAGATATAACTATAGGTTTCCAATCATGACTACTGTTATTTCCTTTTTAATTTCATCATAGCATTATTCATTGAGAGTCAGTCCATACCAAGTATAATGTTGATTCCATGATTGGAATGACAACAAGATTTGTGATAAGATTGTGCACAATAAAGTAAATATAAGTGTTTATAAACACTGATGTTGATCGGATAATCCCCCTTGGTGACTTGACAGATAAATATAATTTTATAAAATCATGGGATGATTCTATATTCTTTACAATCTAGGAGGAAATAATGGAATGAATTGAACCAGAATCAAAAAATGTAGTTTCTAGATTTGAGGGAACAAAAAGAGTACCTACCACTAAATAATTTTATGATTCAACTTCAGCTATAATTATTTCAAATGTATGACTTTGTTCTATTGGTCGTTGTAGAGGCTGATTGTGTTTCCCATCCATGCCCCTCAGATGTGGACATTGATTGGAAAAGTATCCAAGTTTTCCACACATATAGAATTGGACATCAGGTAGGGCCTTCACCATCTTCCCTTTCTCGTTAGGTTTTAGAAGTTGTGGATTAACCTCTATAAGACAATTACATGTGATATGGCCATCTCTTCCACATGTTTACCACTTCCCGCTCATGAGCATGCAGTTCCATGAATTCTTCTTTCGATATTTGTTACATGTGGGATGTTGAACATTTATTCCTCTTTTTCTCTGATTTAATATCTTCCATAATATTGGATCCATAATCCTTTTCTTTTCATTGGATTTATGAGCCCATTGCACCTCACAAAACTCTAGTTCAACATTCATCACACTCTGCATGATCTTCTCATAGATAGCATATTATCAGTTGGCTAGATTCTTCTATAGATGTTGTCTCAGTCCACCGAAGAATCTATCACCCATACCATATGAATCCATGACAAAGCAAGTGTTGTAATGTGAAATCCATGTGAATTTCATCTCGTAGATTCCCACAGATTCATTATCCTTCTTCTTCAGCTCGAGCAACTCCTTATCCATTCTTGACCCCATTGAACAAGAGAAATATTTACTGAAGAAGATCCCTCTGAACCTCCTCCCACTCAATAACTAAAATCACCGCTATTGGATTAATTTTTAATCAATTCCTACCACGGATCAGCTTCACTCGCTATGAGATAAATTTCCTGAGTCATCTTCTATTGCTCTGAACAACAAAGCATATAAATGATCCTCTCTATAGAGCTGATCCACTGTTCTGAAATCAATGGGTCAGTTGTTCCACTAATGTTTGGTGGTCATTGAAGCAAAGAGGACTCAACAGAATGTTGTTCCCTTTATAGTGATATTGGTCTCTTTTCATGATTCATGTTAATTGCCATTACATTATTTAGTTGGATCATCATTTGTTGGAATGTATCCTTTCTAGCGTACATCGATGATCCGTCAGTGCATAGTCCATTGCAATCACTATTTTAACGATTCCTCCTATTTCCCTCCATTTTCTAAAAGAATAAATCCTTAGTGAGAAACATATTAAATTTTTGAATCTCCTAAATATAAATTATTTTATGTATTAAAACTTCATGCTTTAAAAAAATATAGTTCACTATAAATCCTTGATAATGATTCATAAAAAGCATATGAATAACAAAACATATCCCTCGAGAGTGTCATAACCAATATTTCAGGTATGTTTATTGTCTTTTACCAGAATAATCCGGGTCAAACCCAAAAAACTTGTCAGAGTTTTCAATCAAATATACATATGTGGCAGAGCCACCACTACATGCTCGTAACTAGACATAGATATATTTTCTTGATAAACCACTTAATAATTAATCACCAAAAAACAAGGCTGTTTCATATATTTAAAATTTTATATATGGGTTTTCCTATAGTTTTTTGTAGCCTAATTTCCATAAATAACCAAACTATAATTTGATACCAACTATGTAAAACCTCTTGTTTATTACATAACTTTTTATTACATTTTACAAACAGAGGATCAATAAAGTCTAGTGACTTGGAAACCAAGAACAATAATACACGAAAACATGATGCACTATTCTAAATACCCTTGAAAAGATTCTTAAACAGTTAATCCTATGTAAAATTAGTACATCTCATAACATGGAGACATACATCAAAGGAATGGGTAAGATAAAGGCCCAACAAGTGTAAACAAGGGAATCTGTTTACTTATGATATCAATAAGAATGTGGTAAAAAAACATAAATCCATGAGAAAAGTAACAAAGGGAATATCCTAATTAAAGTAACATGAATAATAACCTAAATATGTGTATACAAAATTTCATCTAGACATTAATGAACATATCACTGATGTTCATCTCCAAGGTGTCATAAAATATTTACCTAGGTTATTTAACAAGGATTAGTGAAACATGTCATCTATAGGGATTAATTATTTACACAATTCTTTAGATTTCTATCATGGAGGAACCTTAATATTTATTTACATTAATGTGATTTACATAGATAATAATTAAACATTTCATAAATAACACATAGAGTGTAAATGAAATGGGTATCATTTTAGAATCATGACGTTTTAAAAGTTCTTAAAAATATGATCGTTATGTAATTTATAATCCCAGGATGGGGAGAAAGGGATATATGTATATAAAAAATCCAGAATAAATTAGATCAATTTTATGTATTGATGAATATACATTGAAATGAAAATAGATTTTGGTATTCACATAAATAATACAATTGAATTTATTGACAAAAAGAGAGAGATTTTGAGACAAAAAATTCTGCAGTATAACATCTATATAACATGGATTTAGAAATAAATAAAAAAGAGGGGACAAGGGACTCCCATCAATAAATTAATAATATCATAGTATATGGAAATAAAAAATATAAATAATATCATGGGGAGTAATGAAATACAACATGAAAAGAAAACTGGAATGAAGAGAGAAAATGCGATTCCCTTTATGAAAATTCGGTAGCATAATGACGTCACATAAATATTTTGAAAAATAAATTGATTAATGAAAAAAATGTTCTCTCATATTTTGGACATGAAATTGAATGTAATAATAATATATAAGAACATACCCCCACATAATAATATTGAAAAAGATGATATAACTTAAAGGAAATCATGCGTTAAAGAAGAGGGTGAAAGGTTCCCTTACCTTGAAGAGTGACATCGAATGCATGAACGATGGAACGTTCAGGGATTTAGGGAACCTAGAGAGGACTCCATGGGAGGTTAAAAGACCAGATCATCATTTAGGTGGATTTTGGAATTAAATGAATGAGGCAATGGATAGGTATTATAGGAAAGATGAGGGAATATTTAATTAATTTCCAACGTATACCTCATCGGTGGTATTTGAAAAACCATGAGCCTGCCCATGGTATTTTCTAATTGAGACACCACAGAACATATATTAATATTTACAAGTTGACTAGAATGATTATATTATTATTGCATCATTAATTATTTCATTAATTACACCGAAACTGAAATTTGTATTTTTAATATTCAATGTAAAACAAAACATTTTTTAAAAAATATCATAAATTCACTGTAACATAATATCGACATTCTGAATTTAAAAATAAAATCAATCATATGAGAATAGTTTTCTATATAATTTTCTTTTAATTTTTAAATAAAACAATTAAGTATTCCAAATATACAACTTTAAATCTATAACTCATTTTGTAACACCCTGAAAATGTAATCAGGGTCCAATAAAATGATTAATTCACCATAAGACACTAGAATAAAATTTATGTTTATATTTTACGAAAATCCATTTCCAATTTAAATTATGAAATTAATTTTAAATAATAAAAAGAATATTTCTGACATAAAAAAATACCAAAACATATATTATGATCATTTTTCCAATTTTACGATTTCTAAATTGTATTTATAAATTAATGGTTGATGTTCTATTTTTTGGCCAATTTACTATTCATCACTATTCATAAGGGTTTACTACTACTAATAATTTTATATTCAATAAAAATTTAGTTTATCTTATTAGAGTATAAATTTCTTACTGGTCACTACTGTAGAATACCTTTTTTGTAAAATCGTTTAACATTATTAATTATTTAATGATTACATAAATATATTTAAATACCATTCTTCTAAAATTCCTTAGTAATATAAAACTATAAATTCCTCATACATTGATCCAGATATTTGAAATTCACCAAATTTTCCATAATATGAAATATCAATTTTATTTATAAAAAATCTTTACACATGTAAATATGGTCGCGTTATATTGCCCCTTGTAACACCTGTATAAGACCTATGTGTAAGGTGTGCTATTGTGATAGAATCTTGGGGCGGAATGGACAACATTGCCCGAGTGGTGACTTCTATCAGCTTAAAATTCTCTCTTAGGTGAATAAATTGAAGATTCAGATATTTACATTCCTCTTGTACTTGGTCTAGAGAAAATCCCATTGATGTTACCTTGTTCCAAAGCTCCGACAGTTGGGCTTCATATGGCCCAAGTCTACTAGATTAGGAAATTGGCTCTTCTTTCTTTATTAATTAAACACGATCACATATATCTATATACAATAATTGTATTGTTAAGATGTTAGTTTCAAATGGTCATATTGACCAACAATCATATAATAATATGAACCCAATGGTATCATTTTAATTATACTCACTTAAAAAATTTAAGGATATATTACTGTTGAGTATAAAATAAAATAACATAAAAATTTAGGAATAAAATATTATTAAAAAGTTCTTGTCATTACAACAAGTGAATTTTAAACTTAATACTACTATAATCTCCAATACCATGTTCTCAAGTATGATTCCCATGTTTCTCCCAATGTTATCGATATAGTCACTCATTCCATGATGTTCCACAAGAACCACCTTGCCTGACATGGCCATTAGTAATCCAGCTTCTTAACTGTTATATTGAAATAGATCACATTCCAATACACAAGTTCTATCAATATTCTACATCACTACCCATCTCTCCTAGATTCTTATGGAACTTTTGAATATTTCGAACCTTGTTGAAATCCCGACTCCCTAACAATGGCTGGAAAAAAATAGTACAATAGAGACATGGATAACCATACAAATGGAAATGATTTTTATATTTTTAATTTGTAACTTCTGATTCTGTATAAAAATTTCACATCTAAATATTCTAGGAATCATTATCAAAGAGACACATTCCACACTTAGAAGATATACCTCGTGGTCATAATGTAGAAACCATGTGTACTCTACTAGGAGCATTTTCCAGGTTCCGCTAAAAAATGATATCAAGATTCACCAACTCATTAAATATTTTCAGAAAAAAGATATTAACCCATGAATTAATATCAGTTTATAGTTAGTCTCAGAAATATTTCCCAAAATTTTCCTTGTATCCTTAAATTTCAATAGAAAATCAGTAGATGTTAGTAAATTGACCAGCATATTACAATATTCACATACACCACTAGGACATCATCATAAACTCTTCCACCCTATGTTACATAAGTTCATCAGGGTTATACTATTCTAGATATTTTTTATGACATTTTTTTAATACCCTATCCTCCAATTTCTCATCCCATTATTGAATATACCACCATAACATCAGGGACCCACACAACATTTATGTATCCAAATTGAATTATTAACTGAAAACGTCTCTAAATGTTCATCATTCATCTAGATAGACTCAATCGAGAACTACACTACCTCATGTACATCATTTTTTGAAAATGATAAAGGGTTTTTCAATTGTATATGTAGTGTTAGATTATACTTTTTCTATACATCCTTCACTAGGTCTCCATACGTGAACTACATAATGTGATTAGTGTTCTCATAAAACATCTCTCATGGTTCTTTATCTGGAACTACTAGATCCTATAGATCCACATTGGGAGGATCATTTATAACCATTTCTTCTTGTCATCCTATCAAAAAAAATTAATATTATAGAATGTCTCTACAATTGAATATGGACGTCTTAGGATACATAATGCACAATTAAAAAAATTAAAAAAAATTACAATTTATAATGTGGATATAAAAATTAACTCTTCATAATATATCATTATCAAAACGGAAGAATATTAACTACCCTCAACCATCTTTTGCCTTTGTCATTAACAACATTATGTAAAATACAATCATATCTGATGTTTATCATTAAAAACACAATTTTTCAATTTAAAAATTATTCCATATATATTTATTTACTATTGAAAATTTTGTATTGGGAACCATTTTTTATAATTTACTCATGTAACATAATGAATCTTCATTTAGACAACTAAACCATGACCATTATTTCTATTCCAGTCTAAAACGATGCATATACTACAAAATATTATATGCCTATAATGACCCATGTATACTATACATTCATTCCATGAAAGACCATATGTAGTGTCACAAAATACATTAACATGACACGTCATGATCATCACCCATGGTGAAATAACATTAAACAGTAACAGAAAACATAAAAAATATAAACCTTATTATAGGTGCTTTGTTTTTACCTCATACATCAGTCATGTACACAAAATCCAGAGCTCATGTACAAATCTTGAATAATAATAACCTCATGTATAGCTTTTAAAAATAATTATAAAATATAAAACAATGGAAAACTCAATTGATACCTCATTGTGATGTATCATCCCATGTTCCACCTATTGATGACCAAAGGAGTGTATCCACATGACATCAGGAACACCTCCCCATATTCTAGAGGATTTAAAATAGATGTTATCATATAATATGTAATTTGGGAATACTATAACCTATTAATAAAGGAAGAACAGCTGAGTAAATCATAAAAAATATATCGAAATGATACCAATAAATAACCAATATGACAATTATATCTTGATTACTAAATCCATAATTGGGATGCACAATATAAACCATTGTGTTAGATATTAAATTTTATATAACATTCAATTATCATAAAACAATAAATAAATGAAAACTATGAGTACTTAATAAGGTCTAGATATAATGACTAGTTCCCTCATCCATGCTCCATAATTCATCCAAACTATTTAGTGTATCGTATGGATATTTTTCTTATCATTTACTACAAATAAAAAGCATATTTGGGTACTGATCGGTGTGTGAGTACAACTCAGTCGACCACCACCAATAGTGTCTAAATATTCCATTCTATAACATTGTATGGAATTTCATTGTTAATGATAGAACTAGATGAAAAAATAAACTATTTTTACATTTAATTATTTCATTACCAATAACATCATACCTTCATCACTACATGTTAGAGTGTGAACCATAAATCATATGTTTTTCTCAGTTCACTATATCATTGAATTAAATTTTGAATTAATTCCATTTCTATTTATTGAAACATGGAACAAAAATATATTTAACAATATTTTCTTGGATTATTCCACCATTCTAGAACCATATGGGTATTTGGTGCATTAGTCCTTTTCCAACACACCATGGTTATTTCAAGGATATATCATCTAGTCATTTATTATTATTCACATACATGTAATTGGGTCATAAAGAATTATTTATGCACCCCCTGGGTAGTTGTAGTAAAATCCCCCAACCGACAATACATTTAACAATGAATAAATTATATCACATAAAACATATTCATATCATGGTTCAACGTCATTAACCATTATTCAATCATTCTCCTCAAATATATCTATTTCATTTATCATGAAAAACAATAGATCATTAATTTATCATTAAGGAATAATATCAACATTCATTATTAATCCAATTTACATCAACTCATTGCATGTTTAATTATCCCTTTAATATTATATAAACCATCATCATTAATTCCCCTTTTCAAACTGCGATAAAGATTTAATTAAATTCTATGAATCCTTCCATTAACTTTTACAATTTGATAATCATTATTTAAAATATGTTTAAACACCACATGGGTTTATATAAAATTTGAAAAAATAATTGTCAAGGTGTCTAAAATGATCATGGAATGTTTTACCGAGATCAAAAAACTAAATTAATCATATTTTTTAATTAAAATTTCACTATGAGTCAAAGAATTGAAATAATTTCACACACATGATAGTAAATAACAATAAATTAATTATAAATTATAACAACTACCCAAAGATAATTGATGAGTTCTAACCAAATCATTACCCTAATTCTTATGTTGAACAATCAAAAACATAATGGTACATATGATTTAGGTTCAATAACTTGGTCCAAGGTGCTAGGAAAAAATTTCAAATAAATCATATATCCAAACCAATTAGTCAAGAAGGAAAAATAATTCGTCAACATCAGGAATGATTATTTGAGAAGTGAGGAAACCAAATAGTGATGATATTATATACTATATTGGAGTGGATCCTTCAATTGGATCTTATATTTGAAATAATATTGGTTGGATAATCCTTTGAATCCCCCTAAGAGCCTCAAAAAATGAGGGAAATTTAGATATTCCCCAATTAGGTTTACATGGTTATTAAATGGGGGTTCGATAATTAATGAAATTACGGTATTAACTACCCATATATGTGGTATCATTGTCATGTAGCATTGTTTTCCAAAATCCTTCAACTTAACCATGAGCCCATATATAGGGGGTGATTGGATACCCCTCTGTTGGAGAATGGGTTGATAACTAAGTCCATTATTGTGGAAAGCCACTCAATCATTGTATTCATGCTTTGAGGATGGATTCAACATGGTGTGATCAATCCATGGGAAATATCTTTTGAATGAAGAAGTGGTCACTATAGGAAACTATTTCTATACCCACTGTTTTTCATAAAACTGTGGGTATAGGGATAATATATGAACCTATACCCACAGGTGTGCCAAAACTATGGGTAGAGTTTTCTTTTAAGACCTATACCCACGATTTTGGAGAGAATTGTGGGTATAGGGTATTTTTTGAAGACCTATACCGATGGTTCATCAAAACTGTGGGTATCAGTATTTTTTTTGAATACCTAAACCCACAGTTCTCTAAAACCATGGGTATATCTTCCCCGCATTATGGCGTGAAAATAAAATTAGGTGGGACAAAAAAGAATCACTAGAAGACATTTATTTACTTTTTAGATTAATATATTTACTTAAATATAAATATATAATATCAAAAATCCAACAACTCAGTTGGTAAATCGTTCTCCGCAGCTGCTGTAGGTCACGTGTTCGATTTCAGCCGTTAAAATTTTTCAAAATGTGGATCATATTAATATATATACCAAGATTTATATATATATCTGAAGTAAATGATATCGTTTTTTGAATTTAAATATCGCACTGGTTGATATTAATATATATACATAGATATATGTATATATAACAATAAAATATCATTGACTGGCTGGTCCTTTGGTGGGGTGCACCTGTGAGGCATAGAGTGGGGCGTGGGTTCGATTCCCCCCAATGCATGTTTTTTGAATTTAAATTCCCCACAGTTTGAAAACTATGGGGTTTGTTGTGTGCCATTCTGAAATATCGGTTTTCTAAATTTTACATCCATATACCCAAGGTTCTCCAAAACCATGGGTATATGGTAAGACACCTATACCGATGCCTTTCCAACCCAAAGTTCCCAAAACCATGGGAATAATCTATACCCATGGTTTTGGGGGCTATACCCACAGTTTTGCACTATGGGTATAGGTCATTTTTTCAGTAGTTTGTGCATAGATTCAGAGTGAAAACCATACGGTTTTACCTATTTTAGGAAAAACCACGCATAGCACATGTGATTACAAAATTATCTAAAGAAAAAAGAAATAACACCAATGGAATACCAAAAATGATATACTCAACACAAATGAAAAATAATTAATGATCATGATCTTGAAAGGAAATCTTATTGGTCAAGATCATATAATTTCATAGAAGGATTCATGTTATCAGCGAATTTTTGGGAAATGATTTATATTACTTATGATCCATATTTTTATAAATGTTTGTTTCCAAATATAATAAAACAATATGATTCTATCATTGACCATTATGTTATGTCATGAATATTCATATATTAATATATGATATATATCGATGAAAAATGAGGGTGTTTAGTTTTTTTGTATCTATTTTTTATTTATTTTTTTCCCCTTGAGGTTCATGTAAAATGTATAAACACTAACAATATTATTGGTTTCTTGTACTCATTAATTATATTTATGATTTAAAATAACTAATTGAGGCTGATTTATATAATAGGTATTGAAGGCAATGTCATTCTCTCTATTTATAATGGGTTTTCTTTCTGTTCATCTTCCATAAACATAAATTTATTCGGTATTTTATGAAGTCTATGATTTAATTTACTCATTAGAGTAACCATGAAACCAATTATGTGATAATGTGTCTCTATTTTCATGGATGATGAGTTTCTATTATAGTTCAAATTATCATAATAATTATTATAATAGAACCCTTATTTATTTTATTTTAAATTCAGAAATTTTTATATCTCATTATCATAACATTTTTAGTAAATTGATATTCTAAATTAAAATCACATGTAACATGAATTTTACATCAATTAAATCAATTTATTTAAATTAATATTTTTATAATTACTATATAATAATAACATTACAAACCATATATTTTTGTACCCACTTTAATCATTTTTATGATTCCATAACTGTTTTAAGAGAGGCTTGGATTTTATTATTGGGATATCCCTTTTTCAATGTTCATGTTTATAAAATATGTTTGATCTTGAATCTTATATATAAATATATTACTCGGTGTGTGTTTGTTTGTTTTTTGTGTATATATTGTATATATATATATACATATAGATTCATGTGTAATAATTCACATGAGAATAAAATAATTTTTAAAATGAGGAATATATGTGTTCTTTTGTTATTTTATGTGGATATAACCATATAAATGGGGTTTTTAATGGTTTATAATTTATATTATAATTCATATTATTCACATTATATTGTATTTTTATAATATTTATTTAATTGATAACATATATTATTTTGTATCTATTAGTATTGACTTACCTTCCATTATGTTTTCATAACTTTTAATGTTGGATTTTAGAAAATATTAAAATGATTAATGGGTGATGTATTGATTGAGATAAATAACTTGATCTGAGATGGGATGATATAAGGATTGTATTCATTGATAACATATAGTATTTGGTATCTATAAATTTTTGATTCAATTTACTTATGGTTCAATAAATTCATTCATTAGGTATTAAAAAATTATAAAAATTAATGCTGAGGATTTTATGGATTTTGATAAATGACTTGGTCATTCATATGTTGATTAAAGGCCCTATATAGTTTATAAGAGAAGTAATACCTAGATAATGGAAGAATAAAATTGGAATTGTGTGTATATATTAGAGTATAATAAGACAAGTACTCTTAAAATGGAGTTCCATCCTTAGCTTGATATCTAGACTTCAACACTCTCTAACGTATATGATAATTGTAATTTTTATTTTCTATTACATCATTGGATTGATCCAATATAATTGATCATGCATTATGAAAGGTTATATGTTGTTCGATCATGAAGAGTATGAGAATACTATGGTATATACATAGTGAACTATGTATAACCATTTAGAGAATGAGGATTGTAGGGTCTAACCATTAACCCCTCAATGATCGTTATAAAAAAACTCATCATCTCAGATAACATTGTAAAACTCTATAACTATATTAATATGTTATTACTTTGACAAAATTAGGGGGTTATCAATCATGTATTTTTATATATAAAATTATAATGTAAATATTATATAAAATATTTTAAAATATTATTTTTAAAATATTATTTTATATTCCTGTTACCTATACTTTTCAGAAATATCCCCCTTTATTGGAAATCGTCGTTGAATTATTTTTGGATATATGATAATGAATTGATCAATAATTTATTCTGACTTTATATTTTTAATATTCAATGGGAATACAATCATTATATCTGAAACATCATTATTTATTATAGTATTCTATCCAGATGAAATATTACAACCATTATTACTTCTCTAAATATTGTATTTCCTACTTAATTTATTATATTCATACCTTTTAGTAAAAAAATTAATATAATAAAAATAATATTAACACTGTTATAACATAGATTTAAATATTGGTTATAGGGATATTCAATATCCTCCTAATGTGTTGTTATGTTTTTTTCATTATTCATTCACCTTTTAATTCATGCATTAGATTTGTTATATAAACATTCTTTATAGTGTTAAGATTAATAAAAAAATACATTTAAAACATGTTTCTAGATAACTTGGCCATTTTATATAGATTAAATATTTTTTATATATATGTAAAATTCTTGATATTCTTTTAAACATACATTCCATTATATTATTTTATTATTTAGTAGAGTTATTATATTTCAAATATTTTTCATTTATCAATGTATCTAATTTTTTTAATTTTCCATACGAATCATCTATAAATTAAATCCACATAAAAAATTTATATTTATTTTCCTATCTAAAAATGAGATTAAAATTACATAAAAATTATACAGTTTCTATTATTTTATATCTCTATTTTATTATAATAAAATACGGTGTTCAATGTTTATTATAGAGTTCCTAAAAATAAAATTCTACTTATTGTGATGTAATTATATTAATTTCAGGATTTATCAATCATAGAAACCTGAAACTATTATTTATTGTTATAAATTTTTAGTTCAAAAAACAGTCATTATTCTTACATAGGATGTATTACCATTATATATTATCCAAACTAATTAATCTTATCAATATTTATTTTCATTAATTTAATGTTATATTTTTAAAAATATTTATAATAAAATTTATGAAATTCATATTGTTTTATGAAATATATAATATTTAAAAATTTAAAAATTTATTAAATTTAATAACCACCTATATGTCATGAATGGTTTAACCCATTTTCCCATTAATGTACTTATTTATTAATTATCCCAAATAAATTCAATTTCGATAATTATAATTATAATTATAATTTAAATAATAATTTAGATTAATATAATCATACGTACTATTAGTTAATATTATATATATCATTCTACGTTATATAAATTACCTTATTCCAATAGTCATTATTTTCGGAAATTCATTATATATTTTAAAATATTTATGATGAATTTTTTTACTAATTTCAAACAATTTTTCAAGATTATTCTTTTATTAATTAATTATATAATATTCAAAACCATTATATTATGAAAATAACCATAACCCAACTTATATATAGTAAAATTTAATCTTTATCAATAATTATAATATTCATGTTATTTTATTTTACTCAAATACATATACTATACAAATGAGAATCTTTCACATTAATAAAATTTAGTGACAAATTATAATTTATTTTATTTTGGAAAATAATATCATATTAATGTGCATCCTATTGGATCATATATTACTCAAAATCATTGGAAATATATATTTTTATTTTCAAATGGATCTTCATATTTATATTTTTCTTAACCAAAAAATAACTTTACTCTAAATATTCTATCATTATAATTTTATTTTATAAATTTGAATTTTCTATATGGAAATTAATTTTTCTTTTTCATTCATAAGTAGATATATATTATCTCCAATGATCATTTCTATATTTTATAAATCCAAATTTCATTTATGGAATATATATACAGGAGAATTTATGAAAAAAATAATACCATGTAAATAAAATAATATCATGATTTCATAGATATTGTTAGATGAGGAGGTCCCCAATATATCCACAATAAATTATTAATTTAGATATTTTTATTTACTATGTGGTTATAATCAAAAATAGATGGTATAAAATATATGATATGAGGTATTTCTATTACAGAAATGTATTTGTACTATTTCCACATAGATATCATTATCTAATAGATAAAACCAGTATAGGACCTCATCACTATGGACCCTAAGTTATTCACTAAAATTATATATTATCATTAAATATATCTACTAGACAATACATGATATATATTTTTCACTTATCCCCCATACATTCAACTATGAATGACATTCCAAAAAAAATTAGGCGGATTTCAATCATACAAGATAAATGTAGCAGAATAAATAATCAATATTGGATTTAGATTTCAATAATTCCCATTAAATTATTCTTAAATAAACATAGATATTTATGTGAATAGGTTTCCCATATTCATGGATTTTATTAGATAGAAAATCCACAGTCACTGTGGAAACCTCTTTTTTATTCTCTATTGTATATAAATATTTACCCATAGAACAATTTGATTGAAATTTATGTAAGATAGAGTAGTTTAGATATTTTATTTGCATCATAAAATGTGTAATTTTAATATTTTATTCATCCATTTTAATTAATGAATGATAATAAAAACAAACCATTTAATATTCTAAATGTTTCAATGATGTATAAGAAATAATATTTATTTTATACTATTATTCATCAATTGGTCATTATTCAGATCGTAAGGAACTATTCAAGTTATGATAACCACAGTTTTTGAGAATGGAAAATTTTTTCATGATAATAGAACCTTTTAGTCTCCTTAATACATAATTATAAATTCAATAAACCTAGGAATCCGTGAATACTTTTGTTTTGACTGTACAGATAAATGATTTCTCAACTGGAAAAGAATTCAATTATTACCATTCATAGGAAATAGTCAATTTATCTTCTTTTAAACAACAAATTTATTATATTATAGAGTTCAAATGTTCACATAGAAATTAACACCATAAAACTAATAATTAGTAACAATGTTTCCAAATCATTCCTTATAATAATATGTTGATTAAAAAACTGTGTCTTAATGCTTTTGTATAAGTGGGTGAAAAATTAGATTATCCCAACGAATGAGGTATGATCCTTTTCAGAACTCCCATATCAATAACATGCAATTTAGAATCTATCTATTTCTATAGTCTCCCATTAATTTAAGAATTCCACCAGAATACAAGGATGTAAGAACATAGAATCTAGTATATGTTAATTTTTAAAAATTACCATACTAACACATTTTAAAAATCATGATATTTTATTTTTAGTAAATAAAAATTCTCTATAGAACTATAATGTTAAAAACTATTACATATGAACAAATCAATAAATATATTAATAGATTGCATACTAAGGTTCATAGTTGTTGTTTTTTAATCATCATAATTTTTTTATTCATATTCCAAAAAAATTATGATAGTTATTACAAATCATCGAATTCAATAATTCTTTGATAAGTATAGGTTAGTTTGACTCATTTGAACCACAATCTGAATATAGAAATCATCTTATAATGGTTCTAATAATTTTTATTATTGATTTAATTATAAATGGGAAAGATAGTCAATGAAAATAATCACAAAAGTACATGGTCATGTGATATCAAGGCATATAAAAATACAAACTCTATCTAAAAAGGATAAATTGGTTATGGAAATCCCAAATCAAAGGATGAGGAGCATGAAGAACCCCTTTGTAAGGTGGTGCGGCTACCTCTCCCATCGGGAGGCTATTTCCTAGGGGGTGTTTGAGGGTCAGAACCTAGGGAAAACAATATAGTGCGAGCTCATCCCAAAGAGGACAATATCAAGATCATGGACTAGAATAGATAGTTACAAATGGAATAAGATCCAGTGTCCATTTAATGTGCCATGGAGGACGTTGCGCCATTCTAGGGGGGTGGGTTATGGAAATACCACATCGAAGGAGGAGATTCAAGAAGAAACCCTTTCTAAGGTGGTGTAGATACCTCTCCCATAATGATGCCTTTTCATGGGGGGGTGTTTGAGGGCCAAAACCCAGGGATAAAATAATCGTCCAGGCTAGGCCCACTATGAACAATATTATGAACGTGGGCTAGACTGGGCCATTATATAGAATCCATTAAAAAATACACCATCTTAGGAATGAGAGTAACCATGTAATTTTCATCCAATAACCAAATAAATATATTTCAGGAATTTAGAACCCTTAACATCATCTGTAACTTAAATCCCTAGTCATCATTTATGAGTCATCCACATGAATCTCCAAAAAGATATATCTGAGAAAAATTCACCACAAGATACTGTAGACTGATATTAGAAAATTATATGAACTTCCTTTACGTTTTTATCAATTTATAATAACATTCCAAGGAAACTAAGCATTATGGTCAATTTAAATACGCAGAAAATTCAGTTGAAGTATTGGGTTACTGATATTTTCAAAATAATATATTATAATTAATTATCATTAATATTCATATATTAATAAAATTTTATTGTTCCATCAGTTGATAATGAATTCAAATATTTCACTCATTAAGAGATATTTTACACATAATATCATTTAAAATCATTATAATTCTATAATATGTCTTAGGCTATATTATTTTATTATTTGTGTTTTTTATTATCAAAATTTTCAATAAAATCATGATAAAAACCATCAACTTCATGTTTATCAAAAAATGTATATGTATCATTTACTCATTTAAAATTTCATTATTCACATACAAATATAATATAAAATAATATTAAAATATAATAAATTATATTATATATTTTATTATCATATTTTAAATAAAAACACATTGTTTCATAAAAACTAGTACATAAAATTATTTATTTTATAATGAGAATCTTGATGGTTTAATATAAAATATAAAAGATAATATATATAATTACTTTTAAAAAAAATATTTATTGAGCTACTGATTGATATTGAATGGGGGATTCAACATTCCAAGGGAATATATTTTTCATATTTTTCATCCATGTATTTCAAGAATCATAGACCAGAGTTGTATATTACGTAATACGGAATATAATGTATCCATTATTTTACTAAGAGTTTGCTTAATATCTCTATATTAGTTGAAGAATGTGTGAATGTTAATTTAATTTGAATATTATTTTTTCCAAAGTATATTACATTAATCTAGTTGTTTTTAATCATATGGAATTTTTTCTTATCTTTTTAAAATATGAATATTTGTTCATTAGATTTTCAAATGTATTTAATATATTGAAATGTGAATTTAAATTGTTGTGTAATTATTTAAATTTAACACTTTAGAAGTGAATATCTAATGAAATATCCATAAAATATTTAATAACTATAAAATAATGTTTTTATAAATATATAACAATTTTACATATTTTTTATTTATTTACGTGTTCGATGTTACATGACATTGACTGTGGTTGAGAAAATATTTTTTTTGTGAAAATTTAAAATTTAAACAGATAAAAATGTGATTAAAAACTTTTTATACATGTGAATATATAATTATAATTTTTTCCTAATATAGATCATAAAAAATGAGTAACTTTTTCTTATATTTTACATTATGTTCATAAATTTCTTCAATATTTTGATGATTTATTAAAATATAATTTTTTGATTAATATTCTAAATTTAAAAAAAATATTTGGATATATTTTATATTTCTAAATAATTAATGAATAAAAATAATTTAATATTTTTTTGATATATTTTTTTATATTGTATATCTTTTGGGTAATTCATGTAAAATAATTGCAATAATATTTTTTATCTAATATAAAACTATATATCGAATAGAAAATTAATTTTCTAAAATATTTTATTGGGAAATATCATGAAAACAAAATTTCTTATTCATTAATATATGTAAGCCCATCTGAGGGATTATGCATGGACACTATAGATAATATTTTTAGGTTTAAATAGAAAGACATTTAGGGAACATATGAAAAATTTATAAGGACTGATTAATTATGAATACAATTTCTAAAGAATTTGGTGATGAATTTTGACCATTTGATTTATACATTTTGGAAAAGGAAACCTAATTTTTTTTATTAATGTATTGTAATATTAAATAAAAAAATATATTGTTCACCTTATTAAATATTAATGTAATAATGTAGAACTGGTTTATTTACTATGGGAATATTAGAATTATTTTGATGATAGTAGCATTTAATTACATTATGATATGACGTATTTAATTTTCATAACACACATTTCCATTAATAAATGAGTTTTAATCTTTTAACTTCTGTATGAATCCATGTAATGAATATTCGTTCTATTGTATTTTTCATTCATTAATGATGTTTTTTTTTGATTTTGATATAATGTTATCTATTAATAAGAATATGTGACTATGTAACTTTATAATTTATAATTATTAAATTAATTATTTATGATTGAACATAACACATAATTTTTTTTAAAAAAAATCTCATATTTTATGTGAATTGTTAATATAACCTACTATTTTTCAAAAACAATTTCTCCTACTATGTGATCTGATGTTTTTGTTGGTTATCACATATCTTTTTTGAATTTCTCAACATGTTAAGAAAAATAATATTTGTTAAAAATTAAATTCATTCCAACAATTATGCGGACTAATAACAATGGTTTTTCTAATAAGTTGAAATTTTATCACTAACACAACATTAAGATGTTCATAATATTAGTAAATCTGGATTCCCACTACCAAATAAAAGATATAGGAGGATATTTTATAAAAAAATATTATGAAAAATGGAAATGATAGTGTTATAATATTATAATTCATATCTAATAAATATTTGACCATGGTAATGAGATTCAAGACACCAATGGATAATTAGATTAACTTTTGATAATATATGAATGAAACTTCGTGATGAATAAAGATGGATAAAATATATTATTTAGAATATTTAATGATTTTAAAATATTAAATTAGTATATAAACATAAATATTTCTAAAGTGGTCAAATTATATTTTTAGATATATTTGATATTTTAGTGAATATATACAAAAATTTACTTTTTTGAATGTTATTATGAAATATCAGAAATATATATGATTCCAATATTTTGTTATTATAATATAGTAACATGAAATAACATTTGATATTGAGAATAAAATATATTGAATAATTTTTAGATTTTAAGGTATTATTTATATAAATTTAACATCAAAGATGATATAGATTTTCTTCAAAATGATATTGAAAAATATAACTAAAATGGAAAAAACTGGCAGCCCAAAAAATTGATGTTATTAGAGAATATGAATAATATCATGAAAATATTATCTCCAATTTTTCTTGTAAAATTATAAATTGTGAATGATAGACTCTGTTTTTGTTTTTTTATTATGGAGTTGTTAGAAACATTATAATAATATTCAAATATAAAATTTACTCATGTTAATTATTTTTATCATTCATAATTCATTTTATTGGTGAAGTCTATATAATATTCAATCAAAAGAGGGGGAAAATTCCCCCATAGAAAATGAATTATTATTAAAATAAATATAATAACTCTTGAGTATAGAGGATAAAAAGATATTAATCGAAAATAGAATCTAATGAATACAATGTCAATGAAAAATTAAAACAAAGAATAGAATTTTTTATAAATAAATATATTTTTTTATAAATATTACATAATGTATAATATGAAACATATAAGGAATAAGTGGTTTGATATTACAAATATTATTTCATTAATAAAAAATATAAAATCATTAATAAGTTAAATGTATTGATTTTTTTAAAAAAATATTTCAAATGAATATTAATTTCAAAACAAATACTATTAATATATTAAAAAATAATAATTTTAAATGCATACATATTTCAAAATAATGATTTTAATTAATATCATGAACATGCAATTTCAAATAATAATTATGAGTGTTTGAAAACTATATCAAAATTTTAGGACATTGAAAATACTATTATGAAGATGAGTTATGATTTGAATAATTGAAAATTGTTTCTAGTTATGTAAACTACGTTTATTGATAAAATAAATTTGGAATGAAATATGTTAGAGGAATACATCATCTATCAAGAAATTACATTCTAATGTAAAATATTGTTTTAATTTAATTATTATATGTGTAAATTAAATACATATGAAAAAAGTAATTATTTATTAAAAATATCATAATTATTAGTTTGATTAAAAATAAGGTAAAAATATATATTCTTATTAAATTTTAAGTTCAAAATTTATGATCAAACGTCCTCAAATTGAATAGTTAATAGTATAAATATAAAATTATAATATACAATGAATACCAAAAAATTATTTTTCATACCGATAAAAAGGAAAATATTATAAAATGATTGAGAATAAAATTTTAAATAATTACATATAGAGATGAAAAACACATTCCAGGTATATAATTAGTATTTTTATACAATAAAATATACATATTGATACTCATTAAATATATCATTAAAGGGAGGTTTTTTATTCAACCATTTGAGTGTGTTTTAACCTACATTGATGTAAAATGAAATTACAATGTATTAATTTTAGTTCCACATATAAAACCAATGTTATAACATTTCTTGAGAAAACAATGTTGTGTACTAATGATTTAGACTATCATAAAAAAAATTTTAATTACAATTAGGAATGCAATGTAGAATGTTCAAAATATGTGTCATTAAATGAGCAGAAAAATTATATATTTTTATATATTAGTGGTTAATTTTAAAATAAGTGTGACTAATAAAACCTTTAATCCTAATAAATGATTTTTATAATATATGATATAAATGTAAAATATAATTAAAAATATGTAATATCACATAGGTAGATATGTTACGTTTAAAAAAGATATTTTTTTGAGAATTAGTGGAGTTATCATTACTAAGATACAACTCATAAAATAGATTCAATGAAATTTTAATATATTGATTTGACAAAAAATAAATTATTAAAATTAATCCAATTACATGATGATTGAAATTATATTATTTTTACAAATAACAATATCTTATTCCTCGGAGTGATAAACCGAATATTTTCCCCAATTAGATATATATTTTTTTAATAATTCAATTAAAATTTTTTATTTTCAAATGAAATTTTTCCGAGTGATATTAAGTTGCGTCAATTGTTTAATAAAATTAATTTTCACCATTTACAAATTATTTGCATGAAGATTAATTATATAAATTAATAAAATGTCTACCTCAAATTGAAACTCATAAAAATATTTTTTGAATTTTCAAAAAAAAATTATAATTTGAATCAATTATATTATAAGAGAATTGAAATTGAATAATAATGTCAACTGTAATTAATTAGTATTGGTCTTATTGGCCAATTATCAAAAAATAAAAAAATAGTAAACATTAAAACAAAAATTTAATTAATTATTATATATTACTAAATGAAATGAATTTCATTAATATCATGTTAAAGCACATGATATGTTTATAATTTTAATAAGTAAAATTGTTAGATATCATGTGAGGTATATAAAAAATAGTTGGAATGATAGTAAAATATAATTCACCTAAATTAAATTGAGTTTAATCAGATGAATTTTGTAATAATAAATAAGTATATCATTCCATACACAAAAAAAATTATATTCAAGGTGACTAGGATAATAAGTTCGTTTTAGATATGGGAAGAATAATACATGATGAATATAAGATGTCACAACATTTTTATAAATATGTTTTATCAACTATTATCAATATTCTAAAAAAACAATGATGGATACATATAAGATAAAATTAGTATATTAGTTTTATTTATTGTAGAATAACAAAATTAATGGATTAAATGTATATATAAGACCGCGAATGATTAATAATAAAAATAAAAAATCATTTAATTTAACAAGAAAGATGACTATGATTTTATTATGGGTTATTTTTCAAAAAAAATTGATTGAAACTATAATAAAATTAAATATGAAATTTTAATTCCTAATATTTGGTAACTAACAACATTTCATATTTTCATATAGCCTTTGATATCAATCATCATATTCCATAGGATAATAACCTGTGATAAGGGTCTAAACAATAGATTGATAGGATTATTCCCTCAATATAAAGTCTATATAAAAATAAATAACATGTAAACCTAATTCAATACATTTAAATTTTTTATCCAATAAATTCTAACCATTATACTTTATATATAATTTAGTAAACATTGATAACATAAAATATGATAAAACATAAAAATATAGGAATGGTATCACCATAAATAACAATTATAAATTAAATAATATAAATGAAAAAAATGATGGATTATAATTAGACACATTCTCCATAATTTAATCACAATACATGATACATGATATTTCCAAGCAATCACATAATGGTCTCTTAATATAATTTTACTCCCATCGCCTATATCATAAAAAAAATAATTTAATACATGATTCATTTGGTGACTATGAGTATAATATAAAATAAGAAACCACATATAAAATTTTTCATAAATATTAAAAAAATATATTAAAAATATTTTTTTAAAAAATATCACATATAAACCCATGTTACATCATTTTTCTCTTACAAGGGTACCATGAAACCATATCATTTTTACTTTTACCCTAGTTTGTAGATGGTTTTACTATATTCCATACCATTTCCATTTATATACCCCGAAAAAGAATAATAATATAAATGGTGGTGTCATATATTAAACATCATAGATAGGAAATTGATATTATGTAAGGCATAACATATTCAACCACTCAAATTTAATATAAATAATTAATAGGGTCTATGAAATCCCTACTATTTTATTGGTGTAAAATAAATCTGCTGGTGTAACATAGGATACATATTGTATTAGAATTAAATACTGAGGAGGGTGTTATATTATGAACCACGTATATGAATTGAATATTATTGAAGCCATAACATAACTAAAAACTATGATAATAACATAATTATAAATTATTTTTAACATATCATACCTCATGGGTCACTGAATTAAACATAATCATACAAAAAAATATATAATATCCACTCCTAGATAATAGCTAATATATCACACGTACAATGCAGCCAATATCAAGGATTTTTTATAATAGAGGCTTTGCGATCCCAAATCTAATGTACGATACTCCCACATAATTATTACTATCGTATACTGATGAGGAATAACACACATGTCCCAACAATATTGTGATATCATTCATTTAATTAATTACACCTCAAGGTATTCATAAACACAAAAAAAACAAAAGGTTTTTCTACAAATTGAATTACCCATTGTGTTACCCTCCTCTTAACAAGGTGTTTGTTACCATAAACAATATCTTATGTGTCAGAACATTTATTCATGAGAAACACTATTTTTATTTTTAACTCTAATCCCATAACATATGAAGAAATTTAAAATATAACATATAGACCACATACAATAATTTAAAAGGTATGTCTCATGTTGATATAACCTACATGGTTCTTAGAAACATAGAGAAAAGGTCAACTACTAATTCCTAGGTAAAAATAAATTTTATCCTAGTAGAAAATAATAATTATAAACATTATTTTGGGGTTTATTTGATATCAATATCTGGATCAAAATTCACATATATCATATTCCCTGACCTCCCAAAGTCACAATATTGTCATCATGGTGTTATTAATCACATGCGGGAGGAAATATCAACATATCACATTGTTTAACAAAGTGTCACTACATTACAATATCATTACATATATATTCTATATATTACATAATTTATCATTTTGGATTAATATGTATAGTAGACACATAATATTAAATATCTCTATAATGATAAAAATATCATATAATCATTTGGAAATTCTAATGTGATGTCCCAATTATCCAATTCAAGTAAATTGAAGTGCATAATTAAAATGTAAATTCTAATGTAGTCAACCAACAAAAATATCCAATAGTAGTATTGGAACAATTGTGACCTACCTATCCCTATAATATGTCCCAATGCAACATTAAATTATTCTCATATAATGAATCTAAAAAACAATATGTATCACAAATGATTCACTTCTTAATGGATTCCTCCAGACAATTTTAACCATAAAATATGCAAAAAATACATTCAAACTCATCACCCCATTCATACACCGTTACATATAAATGACTATGTAAAAATAATATAAATATTTTATAATAATGAGTATATCCTACAATTATCCTATAAGTGTTCACTTATTAGAGTGAATCTTATAAATTATCCCAATCAAATCAAATCAAAAAATTGAAATTATTTATCAATATTAGGAAATTTTTATTGTTTAAATGATAAAATTAAAAGAATGTAAATAACCCTAACTTTAAAATATATTTATTTTAGAAAATAAAATTTTTGCTGATTGGCCAGTTCAAATTATTAAAAAAATTGAAACAAGATGTATCATTTTAGGTAAATATTTTAATGAAAAATTATGAATAATTTGACAACTATTAAATAAAAAAATTAAAACAAATATATATGCATAAAAATTGGATAATGAACACATAATTATTCAAAACAGATTTTTATCAATGAAATAGACTATATATATAAGAACCCGACCTTGTTACATTAAAAAATCTTGAATTTAGTCATGAAATTATATCATTTTACATTGAGGATCTTTTCATTTTTATATTTTTAGAGAATAGGGACCTAATACAATCATAAAACCACACATTATTACAGAACGGATACCATACAAACAATATTCATTTCTTAAAAATAGAAACATTTAAAAAAAGAAATGATTTATTTGAAAATTATTCAAATAATTAACTTTTCTTCCTTATTTGTCTTATACATACTTATAACATCTGAAAATATATTAAAAACATTGAATGTGCACAAAATCTCAGTTAGGGATGTAAAAGAAGGAAAGGGAACATTAGTCTATGAATACATGTAACCTGTGAAATCATTTTCTAAAGATATAATTGTTACCTATATATACATAGTTTTAGAAGAATGATATTTATACAAGATCCAAAATGTACATAAGAACATAAGCATAACCATAAACATATCTTGGGATGTTACTTATGTGATATTGTAAGCCTCACGACAACCTTATAATTTGTAACCCTCACAACTACTTTACAATTTGTGTAACCATTGTGGTTACTCATGGAGTAACCATATGACCAACCTTGAACATACACATACCCAATGCGTTGGAGGGAGATATAGGTCCCACCGTTTATCATAAAAAATTCCAATGAACTTGAACATAATGATACAACATGAATAATTTCATAAAAATGTTTCTATTGAATTTCATAACACAGAATTTTAAGGAGATTTTTAAAAGGAATGTCCCTTATAAATATCCTATAATTGATATGAGACTTAATAGAGATGATGTATTATGTATATACAGTGTAAATAAATAAAAATCATAATCATATAAAGAATTTTCACCACACAAAAAATATTAATACCACATAAATTAACGAAGTAGAAGGTTAACCAAAAGAATTGAAATTAGGTTAAACATTCACTTACCTCATGCTTTTCTTACATAACTTTTTGTAAACATTTATAATGGTTAAAATAGTGTTGTTAAAATCATAAAAAATCATATCCATATTTATAATACCTTATATGATAATTTCATTACGTCATTTTACAATTATTTGTTAATATTTTGTTCCTTGTATTGTTTTTGGGTGACTTCATTGCATTATTTCCATGATTGGGTCATGATGGTCGTTCATGTCAATTGGAAGTGAAAATACAAAATTGGAATGGACTAGAATTTAAATATTTACAGAACTACTAATTTTACTATTTATCATTTTGAATTAATATATGATTATGATTCATAAGTTAAAACATAAATGATGTTCGTTTAGATCATTTTTGTGGTTCTTTTATAATAACAACATTATTTAGTTTTATAAAATAAAAACATATTTACTAAGGAATAATAGAACCATGGATGATACATAATACATATATTATACCTTGATTAAACCATAAAATGGTTTCATGACCAGCTTTGAAGGAATTAAAGAAAATTAGAATGACATCATCCATGATGTCGGTAATTCGACACATCACGAACAATGTTTTTAATTCCTTGAATAATTGGGGTAGGAGTAGAGTATTGATGAATAATTTTTTATGTACATGGGAAAATAATGAATATAGATGATTATGGATCTTTCATTCCTCTTGGATAAGAGTAGGTGAAGAAAAAGAAGAAAGAAACTCAAAATAAAAAAATTTGATAAATATCTCATGAAAATTATGGAGCCTAATGGCGTCACAATAAATTTCATAAAATATTTTGATGATTGAAAGGAGGTATCTCATCACCATTACATAATATGGGATATAAGGGGGATATAAAGTGACATATAACTACACAATTCAATTCAATTTAAAAATAATAACATAAAATGATAGAAAGGAAAGAAAACAATAGTGGATGTTTACCTAATGATCATTTCTAATTGGGATCCTTCTTAAGGCCTTTAGTTTTGGCCATTTTGTGACACCAGAACCTCTAGGATGTGGGGAAGATCCTTGGGAGGAGTATTTAGAATAGCTAGTTAAGGATCAAGGCATCAGTGGTATGGGATGATGAGGGAAATGAGGTTGGTATTTATAATGGAGGATAGGTGTTATTTACCATTATTTTAATCATTATTACAATATTTTTTTATCAAGAAATTGAATAGTAATAATTCATGTGGCCCCAAATAGTAACAATGGAATGTGAGTTCAAACATTGTGGGATTACATCTTCCATGCATCACCTATGATGCAGTAAATTTAGTATTATTCATTTATCATATTTCATAATATTTTACTTTTCATAAAAAATTATAAAATTTCATTAAATTCAATAAAATTCAACCTTTCCATTTATCGACCAGTAGCATTTATTATTTTACTACGTATTAAAAAATTCTAAATATTTTTTATTTCATTTATAAATAAAATCATACTTAATTAAAAAAATATTAATTTAATAACAGTAACTACTTTTATATGATATTAAAAAAATAATCAATATTTCACTATCTTATGACATAAGAAAATAAAATAGTAACAAAATTTACTATTTATTTGGGTAATTTTACTATTCATATTACTACCCATAATGTTATGTTTTTATTCACATAATAATGAGTTGGTTCCATTAGACTCTAAATAGCGTACATAACCCAACTATAGAGGACCATTTTTAGAAATTCAAAACATAGATGTGGCACAATTATTTTTAATGCCTAGTTATAAATATCTACATAAAACAATATTTCATACACTTCCATTTTTTAATAAAACCTTGGTGTGTTCAATTTTACTAACCTTCTAAAAATTATATCCTCACAATTTTATTTAGAATTTAAACAAGTGAGGGTAACATCCAATCATAGCAATTTCAGACTCCCATGATGCTTCTACTAATATGTGATTCCTCCCCCAAAACATTTACCTAGTTGATTACTTTATTTTTCAATACATGTTCTCGTCAGTCAAGGATCTAAACTAGTATCTTTTAATATGAATGGTTCTCATCCAGCTGAACTACATTTCGGATCAAGACCTATGATGCATCTGGAACATACATCCTCATTATTGAAACATGAAACACGTTGTATACCTGAGATAACATCAGAGTCAAAGCTACTCGGTATACAACTGTTCCAATATTCTCCATGATTTCAAAAGGACTAATTAACAGCGGACATAGCTCCCCTTTCTTTTCAAAACACCTCACATTTTAACATGGAGAGATTATAAGGAAAATATAGCCTCCTACCTCGAAAAATAAATCTTTCCTTCTATTATCCTTTGATCTTTTCTACTTACTTTGAGCTGTCCTTAAGTGTTTTTGGTTCACCTTCACATTTTCAGCCATATCCACTACTAATTATGGCCCCATCTATATCCTTTAACTGACTTCTTCCCAAAACAATGGTGTTTGACACCGAATTCCATATAATGCCTCAATATGATCCATTTGTATACTTGAATGAGGACATCTATTATAAGAAAATTCAACTAATGAAGTATAATGATCCCGACTTCCTTGATAGTTTGTTGAACAGGCTCGAATAATATCCTCTAAAGTCTGGATCATTTGTTCAAACTACCCATCTAATTGAGGATCATAAGTTGTACTAAAGATTAACATTGTGCACAATGACTTTTGAAGTCCCTTCCAAATGTTAGAAGTGATCATTGGATCTCGGTCAAATACAATGGAATGAGGAACTCCATGTATCCTAGCTATCTATTTGAGGATCAGTTGAGAAAGCTGATACCAAAACATTGTATCTTGAAAAGAAATAAAATGTAAAGATTTTGTATGACAATCAACAATAACCCAAATCTTATTTTTTCTTATAGATGCCTTAGGTAGTCCCAGCACAAAGTCCATGGATACATTCTCCCACTTCCACTCTGGCATTGGAAAAGGATGAAGCATCCCCTTCAGTAACACCCACTCTTATTTAACCTGTAGAAACTTCATTCATTTCATAGTAAAATCAGAAATATATATTTCTATTCCATCCAACCACTAATGCCCCCAAAGGTGTCTGTAAATCTTAGTGCTACTAGGATGAACTGAAAATTGATAATAATGAGTACAACACAGCAAATCATTCTTCAACTAGGAATCACAAGGCCCATACAACCTTCTACCAAATCATAACACACAATTTTTATGAAGGTTAAATTATTGCAGATTTCCCATTTTATCCAATTAAAACTTTTCGTGTAGCTCTCCATTTTCCTTGTGTGCTCGCTTAATTATGTCTGATTACGATGACTCCACTAATTCCTGACACTAAATAGATGTATTCCCGACACCGACAACTTCTAAGAAAAATTTCATCAAATCATTTATCATGGGATCATGTTCCAAATGTAACATGGTAAATTACAGTTGATGTTTTCGACTCTTTGAATCGACCACTTTGTTTTCACTTCTCGGATGGTAATTGATCAGTCAATCATAATCCTTTTTCAGTTCAAGACATCTTATCTTCCTCATGATTAATTTCTTCTGAGGGAATATATACTTCAGAATTTTATGGTCAGTATATATTTTACATTTGACTCTGTATAAATGATGCCTCCAAATTATTAATGAAAAAAGAACATTATACAATTCCAAATCATGTGTCGGATAATTTAACTCATAAAGATTATGTTTCCATGAAGCATAAGCAATTACCTAATCATTCAGAATTAAAAAAACAAGTCCCTTTAAAGGAGAATCACTATAGAATAAAATCTCACCATTTCATGAAGGTAAGGAACAAATGGAGAATTCATCAATTTCATCTTCAGTTCATGAAAACAAACATCACATTCTTCTATCACAAAAAATTTAACCCCTTTTCCTATTAACATAGTTATATGGGTAGATAACCGTGTAATTATCTTATAAACATCCGTGATAACATACTAATCCAAGAAAACTAGGAATATCCTTTACATTTGAATGTCTTGGACATTCATCAACCACTCTTATTATGGATGGAATAACTATTGTTCAATCCTTATTTACAAAGTTCCAATGAAAATAAATTTTATGTCACCAAAAAACACATGTGCGGAATTTTCCATATAGTTTCTTTTCATTTTAGGTTTGTAAAACAACCCTTAGATGTTTTCCATTCTCCTCTTTATTTTTCGTAAATAATAGAATGTCATCAATACACACAACCAAAAACATATCAATGAGCTCATGAAATATTTTAATCATAATAAAATGAATACAATAGGTGAATTAGTTTACCCAAATGGCATAACAACAAATTCATGATTCCCATATCTAGTACAAAAGTCTGTTTTTGGGATGTCATCCTCTTTCTCCTTCAGCTGATAGTATCCAGATCTCAAGTCAATCATGGAAAATAACTGAGTTCCGTGGAGTTGATTAAACAAGTCATCTATATGAGGAAAATGATTTTTTTTATATCAATGATGTTATTCAATGATCTATAATCAATTAAAAGTCTCATAGAACTATCTTTATTTTTATCAAACAAAACAGGATCACCCCAAGGTGATGTGTTAGGACAAAGGTATCCTTAATCAAGAAAATCATGTAAATACTTTTTCAGTTCAAGAAGTTCTATTTTAGACATATGATTTGGGGGCATTGAAATTGTATTAGAATCAAGAACTATGTTATTTGTGAATTCGAATTCCCAATCAGGTATGACATTTGGTTACTCATCAGGAAAAAACATCATGGTATTCATTTTCCACTGGAACATCATAAATCTGAACATTTACCTTGTTTTAAACAATATGTGCATGATAATATTAAATTCTTGTCTTCTAATTGTTTCTTATCTTCCATATATGTTTTCAATTGTATGGGTTCTTTTTATACATAAACTGAAACTCTATCTGAAAAATAACTTCTTTAGCTCTACCATCAATATTATCATGATAAATAGATCCCAAAATAGCATCAAACACAATTAAGAGAAAAAAATGTTCGGAGGTAAATTAATTATAAAATCCACAATAGAATTATTTTTATAATATCTCTTTGCTATAATATTTACCCATGGTTTTTTAACAACATGTTTCACTATCATTGGTTGAGGTGATATTTCGAACTTATTAGAAAATTTCTCAGAGATAAATGAATTTGTAGACCCCATATCAAACTAATTATTTGAAAAATCAGAGTAAAAAAACAATGTTCCTAGTTGATCTTCATTGGGTGGCTCAGCATATACTGATGTAGTTGAAAATGATCACACTACACCTTTCTGCTTACATTCTAGCATCTTTGCATCATTTGGATCTTTCTTTGCGAAGGCATTTGCATAGTGACCCATCTAACCACATTAAAAACATATTTCAGTTTTCTTATCTGCATTAGTCTTAGTATCATTTCCATTACAATCTAAGGAAATATGTTAAAACATACCACATTTAAAACACATCCTAGTTTTGGTAAGATATTCACGTGGGTGCTTCTTGCCACAATTTTCACAAACTAGATACCAGATTTTTTACCATCAGATTTCGTTTGATTATTCTTACTCATTGCATTAAATTTGGTAATCTATTTCACCTTATTGAAAAAATGTACTTGATAATACAAAAACTCTTTCTAAACCCTTTCAGCACATATGAAATGTTTCTCATAACATTTAAATTCACAGGAGGCCAACACCCTTCGATACTTTCTCTTATGTCTTGAGTAAATACAGTTTATTTTTTTATCAAGATCATTAATATTATTTGGGGAATACCTCACTAGTCAGGTGAATTTTGCTTCATAAATAGCCAAAAAATCTTCTTCACTATGATTTAATTAAAAGAATTGATAATCCATCATATTTCTCACCACCATAGGATAATATTTTTAAAGGAAAATACTTTTAAATTCAACCCATTTCAAGGAATAAAAATCCTCTCCATCACTAATGTTACATAACATTGGCCACCAATAATCAAAATAACCTTCAAAATGATAAATGGAAGGAAATAAATATTGATTATCTAAAAATCCCATAACATTGAATATCTTTTTAGCGGCTTTAATCCATCCTTCAACTACTATTTGGCTAGCAGATCCATTGAAAAAAGGAGGGTGTTGTCTCATAAAATGTTCTACTATTGTAATCTTCTATTTTGGTAACTCTAAAGGTTATCTAGCATGGATTCCAGTAACATTTATTTCTTGTGTTATTTGTTCAATTACTATCACAAACTTCTTAGTTCCTATCCCTACCACTTCAGGCTGTCGATTCAGAAGGATTTCATTCTATCAGTGCCTCTCCTCTTCAGCTACCAAGTTTATTCTATAGAAAACCATTCTAAAAACATATATTAGACGAAGCCAAATGGTAATATTTAAATTCTAGAACATTTCAATTTAATAATATATTAAAATTAATTTATGTTATTCTTTTAACATCATCCTAACACCTAATGTTATATAAACCACTCTCTGATACCAACTATAAAGATCCGACCATATTACATTATATAATCTCTAATTTAGTCACGGAATTACCTCATTTTACATTCAGGATCTTTAAATGTCTAGATATTTAGAGAATATGGACATAATAAAATGTTAAATTTTCATATTATTATAGAGTGGATACAATATAAACAGTATTCATTTCATCCAAAATAAACACTTTTCAAATAAAACAAGAATTCTTTGATAATTTTTCCAAAATTTAACATGGATTTATTTTTTATCATACTCATCCTTATAACCTATGAAAATAATTTAAAAACATAATATGATCATAAAATCTCACTTATGGATGTAAAAGAAGGAAAGATCACAATAGTCGATTAATACTTGCAACGTATGAAATCATTTTTAAAAGACATACTTGTCACCCATATATACATACTTTGTGAAACATTATATCTAAAGTTGATAAACACAAAAAAGAAGAACATAAACATAACCATAAAGTTATCTTGGATCATTACATACATAATATTGTAACCCTCTTCGCCACCATATAATTTTTAACCTCACGACCACATTACTATTTGGGTAACCATCACAGTTACACATGGAGTAACCATACTAGAGACCGCTAACCTACCAAAAACCAATGCATTGGAGGGATATTTAGGTCCCACTATTCTATATAAGAAATTCCCATGAAACAAAACATAATCAGAAAACAATAATAATTTCATAAAAGGATTATTTTTTAATTTCGTAATACATAATTTTAAAAGATTTTTTAAAAGAAAAGTCTCTTATAAATATAATATAATTGAAGAGAGACTTAACAAAGTGGATTGATTATGTATATAAACTATAAATAATAATAAATCATCATAATAAAAATAGTTTTCATCTTACAGAAAAATTTAATACCACATAAATAATGGAGTAGAATGTTTACCAAATGAATGGAAATTGGGTTAACAATAGCCTTACCTCAGGATTATTTTCCATAAAATATGTTTAAAACAACTTTATAATGGTTAAAATAGAGTTATTAATATCATAAAGAAACGTATACATATATATATATTTCCTTATATGATCAGTTCATTATGAAGTGCCCAGATCAGTGTGAATCACTGAGAGAGGGAGGGGGTGAATCAGTGATCCCTTAAAACTTTTTACTAATTGATTCTTTATCAATTAAACCTCTATGGCTGGTTAAAGCCTCGATCCACTCTTCTTGTATCTCTCAACCTTTCCCGGATAATGCAGTAATGAAAAGGCACAGGACACAAGGATTTACAAGGTTCGGCACCAAAGGCCTACATCCTTGCCATGCTCTCCCAGCATGGATTCTCCCATTATAATCTGTTAGTATTACAATGGTCGATACAGCTTCCCACCGTATCTCTCCTGAGTCCCACATGAGGGTCTTTATACTGCGTCCCACAGTGTTACCAGAGTCCCACTGGCCTGCTCCAGAATCCCACTGAAGACTTCTTCTCCCTGAGTCCCACAGGGTCTTCTCCTGGCTGCTCGAGTCACACGAGTAGCTCTTCTTCTTGTTCAGCTCTTCAAGTATCTTCAGCATTCTGGGATAAAGACTGCTGGCCTCGCTCTGTACCTCTGATCACTTGTGATGATCAGGGTCTTCTCAATCTACTGAAAACTCAGACAACTGATATCTCTAACTTCAGTCTGGTCCAGTCTTAGTTCACTTCAACAACATGCACTGAGTTCATGGCAACTCTTCAAGATCTTCAAGTCTTGGACTCCTCAGATGCACACCACTGATTTAGCACTGTTCACGTGTGCATGTGCATGCATGCATTCATGCACTTTCCCTTTCCTCTTCTTGGTGCAGTAGACCCACAAAGGGTGTAATCAATTATAGCACACACCTTCTCACTTGAACTTCACACTTTTTGTTCAATGTGTTTACACACTTAAAGTGTGTTCTACTTTAGTGTGGGTCACTCCTTCTTCTTCTTCTAATGTGTATACACTCCTCTTAGAGCACACACATAGGTTCGGCCTTCTTTTTCATTTGTTCATGTACACATAAATTGTTCTTTGTTTTGCACACACTTGACTTTGGCCTCTTCCCTCTTCTTGTTGCACAACCTTAACCCGTAGGTTGTTCTTCAATTTTGCACACACAAAATGTGTCTTCACTTGGTGCACACACAAGGTTACGTCATCTTCCACTTGCACACACTTCCTCTCGGCCTTTTTCACTTCACACACAATGTGTGGTATTCCACTTCACTTGGCAAAAAGGCTCTAAGGCTCGGCCTTCTCTTCCCTTCTTGCACACACACCCGAACACCTACTGCCCTTCTTTGCACTTAGCACACACACAAGGGGAAATGTGGCTACGGCCTTCCACTTTTCTTGGCACACAAGGTTTACTCTTTTATTCTTCTTTGCACACACAACCCGAACCCCACTAGTGTGCAGGCGCGCAAGGGTTGCGGCCAAACTTCTCAACACTATGCACACACACTGTCCATGGCGTGGGTGTTTTCACCTTTTAGCACACACCCACTTGGTGTGTAATTCTCATCACCCAATTTCAAACAAGGCGTGCAGGGTGCACGGCACAGTGGCGCGCAAGACCCAAGGGTGGTACTGCCTCTGGTGCGCAAGTGCACTGGCCGAGGGGCGCGCAAGGCCTCCTACCCGCGGGGCGCGCAAGTGCAACACCCGCGGGGTCTTCCTCTTGCCGCGCAAGGGTGCGGGCAGAGAGGGAACAAGCCTCGGGCGCGCAAGAATGCTGCGGCCATGAGCTCTTCCTGCCGCGCAAAGTGCGCGCAAGGGACCTCACCGCGCAAGTGTGCGTGGGGCTTTGTCTTCGTGAGGCACAAGGTGCACTCACGGTTTTCCGGATCTTCAACAAAGAATCAGCAAGCTACAATGAGGTCTCGGCCTCTCCTTTTATAGGCAGAGAATCCTCAAAACTTCCGCGTGATAAATCTTTGAACTCCCGAAAGTTTCGGGTTATCAAGATTTTCCAAATCTTGATTTCTTTCCTCTGTTTCCATGCGGGTTCCCTTATTTTCGCTCCTTCTCATGCATGAGTCGCGGAACGTGTGCATGGCCTCTGTTTAGGCCATCCCATGCAAAACACGAACACCCTGTTGACTTGGCAACTTCGTTTGCCTCGGCCTCACTCGAAATCCTCCTTTCATCGCATGCATGCTTATTTTATTGCATGGTTATGTTCAGTGGGCACAGACGATCACAATGGACACTTTGGTTTGATCGGAGGTGGCCGGATACTCAAATTCTATCGTCGGGAGGCACTGGTTCAGCGGCGGCTTCGCGGGAGGCTTCGGTCGAGCTCGAGGTAGAAGATGGACTCAGCACCGTTGGATGCGGTGATCAAAAAGCCTTCGACGGCTTGGATCAGATCGGGGACGCGGCAGATTAATCGTGCGGCGGAAATAAGACGCGCGATGAGATGTGCGGCTCAGATTCAATTCCGGTGAATTTTCCGCGTCCCACATCGAAACGGGGCGCGGTTTTCTCGCGCTTTATTACCCTGGAGCTGCTGCAACCCGCCAGTTGAAACTCCTCCCTCCACGGTGCCGCCCCGCACCGTGTTCTCCCTGCGGGCGCGCTCTGAGCCCACTCTCTGCTCCTGCGGGCGCGCTCCTAGCGCCCACTATGCATCCTGGGTGCGCGGGCTTCACCACCGCGTGCCCTCGGGGGCTTACACACGGCCCCCTGCGCTCCTCCGGGCGTGCCCCAGGCGCCCATGTGGTGTCTGCGGGTGCGCCCCTGCCTCAAGGGATGCTGCCTTGGCCTGAGGGTTCCCCATGGGCGTGGTGACCTTGAGTCCCACATGTGCCTTGGGTGATGACCCTCGGATGGCCTCCTTGGTGGCCTATTTTTTGCAACAAAAACACTAAGTCCTTTGTTAAACAAAGTGACCAAGTGTAACATGCCAAGTGCCACATCTTCATCTTCTCATCCATCCTCCCTTATTCATATCTTCTCTTCTTCTTAAGAATTCCTCCAATTCTTCCTCAACATTTAATCTTCACTTAGGAGTGAAATTCAAAAGGTTCATCTTCATCAACTGAGCTTGTTAGTCAAATAGATTCTTCAACGTTCTTCATTGATCTAATCAGAGATCAAATTGGTTCTTCTTCAAATTCACATGCACTAAGTGATAGTGCATGGACTTCATTAATGCACATCATCCACTTAGTAGTTGTGAATGGAACTCCTTTCAACTCCTCATGCATTGTGAATACAATGCATGGTCTTCTAATCATGTTGTGACTTTGTATCATCTTGATACAAGTTCTTAGAACTTAAAGATCAGTTCAGCAATCGTCAGATTTACATGGAGAATGTTTCAACCATATTCTCCAATGCCACTTAGTGAATCTCCTAAGTGACATTCCTCTAAGTACCATGGCCATTCTCCTTCACCACCAACACCATCACAACCATTTTCATTCACATCTTGACATTCCTTGACTTCCATTTATTCCAAGACATCTTCATGCCTCATTGACAACAAATGCAACACATTGCACTTCAATCTCCCCCTTTGTATTTGTTTGTCAATACACTCCTTCAGCACATATGAATGGGTCAATATGTGTGCCAATATTTTCTCCCCCTTATTGGCAATCAAATGCAAAGGTGTGGTGTGGTTCTTTTTCAAAAATCTCTTCCTCCCTTTGAAAATTATTTTCTTGAAAAACACTGAGAGAGGGATGATGTCACATGTTCTTCTTTAGCAAAGAAACTTTAGTAGATCAACTCTAAGTCTACTTTGGCTAACCCGGTGTAGAAAACAAGAGTGATGTAACCAAGGTACTCAATGCTGTCCAACATTCACTATACATGTGAGATCATGCTTCAGGGGTTTGAAAATTTTTCAGATATTCAATAAAGTGCTAAATCCTACACATACTCCACAAAACTCATTAGAAAGTTCAGTGCAAAGATAAAGCTCCCCCTTTCATCCATTTGTCTTCAATCCATACTCCCCCTTAATTGACAAGATAAACTCAATTAAGAAACAAGGGATGAAAGTATGATTGGAATACCTTCACTTTCTCAAGATGATATTCATTTTAGAACATCATCTTCTCCAGATTGACTCCCCCTCAAGGGGTGCACTCCATTTTGTCCAAACCATCCTCCAGTTGAGAATGATCATCATCTTCAATTCCCTGCAATGTTAGCACATGTAAATACCAATGGTATAAGGGAATAAGATGGAACCTCCTTGGTTCATCAATGTGAACAACAAGGTTGAGAAGATTCTCTCAACCGAGATGTCCCATTTTCACCATTCTTCACACTTGCACATTTGATCTTCATTGATGATTGTGCTGGTGTGATTCTCAACCCATCTTCATGTGAAATATTTTTCTTCCCTTTTGCTTTAGCAAATGCCAGAGCTTCATCTTCAGCTCTTTGTAGTTCTCTGGCAAGTTGCAACTGATGTGGCCATATGACAAGTAAATCATTTGGAAGGGTGGCCCCAGTTTTGGAAGTTCCACATGGTTCTTTGGATGCTGTTAAGCTAACTCTCTTAGGCAACTTATTTTCAATCAATCCATTCTTCTTCTGGATTGATTGCCTTTTGGAGTTCAGTCTGCTTCTATTTAGTTTCATGGCTTCTTTACAAAGGTCCATGATGTGTCCTTTCTTTCCACAGTAGAAGCATTTCTTGGTGGTCCTACTGGATGACTCACCCTTCTTGGATTTGAATTCCAAGGACTTCTCTTCATTCTTCAAACTCTTCTTGGGAGCATCTTCCACTTTCTTCTGCTTGCTTCCCAAGGAATCCTTTTGAGCCAGGTTCTGTGATCTTTTCTTATTTTGAGCTCTGGATACAGATGGAGACTGACATGTATCTTTTTGACCACTTTTGCAATCATCCCAGATGTTGTCAAGTAATCCAAATCTATTTGCAGTAAACAGATGTCTCTGGACCTGTGGATGTTGCTTCTTTCCTTCTGGCTTGCTCCCCCTAGGCATGGGCTTCCTCTGTGCTTTGGCATTCAGTGGATTGTACCAACAATCCTTTGCACAATGCCCATGCTTGTTACAACACCAGCATTGTCCCACGAATCTTGACCTCTTCAGTCCTTCTGATTGTAGGGTACTTTTCTTGACCTGTTGTGCTGTTTCAGGAGAGCTCTGCTTCTTTACTGTCTTCATCCATACTTGTTTGGAATTATTCTTCCATGCTGCACTTTTTGTGGAAACACTTTTAGAAGCATGGGTACAAGATGGTATGGATGGTACCTTCCTTTTAGAAGATGTTTCACTTTTACAAGAGGATGTCCTTCTTTTCGAATCATCCTTCTCAATGCATACTTGAGTAGCAACATTTCTCCTTTCAGCTGACTGGGAGGATTCAGCTTTGGGTGATTGCAGATTTTTCAATATCACCTCTAGTTCTAAGCATTTCATATTGAGGGAGTTCTTCTCATCCTCAATGAATCTTATCCTACCTTCCCATTTTTCTTCCAGCTGTTTCATCTGGTCTTCATGCACTTTCTTCATTTCTTGTAATGAATTGTCAAGCTCCTTCACCCTGTTTACTTTTTCTTCAAGTTGAGCATCTCTGACAATCATTGACACTTTGTGAAACTTCTTCAGTGCATGAAACACATCTTTGATTATTACTTTAAATAATTCTTTCTCAGAAAGTCTTCTCATCAATTCTTCAGCAGTGTCTTCATATCTTTCATTGCAAAGAGAAACAGTTTCATCTTTAGCCTTCACCAGCTTTCTGAGAGTGTTGGTTATGCCAACCCTTTTTGCCAATTGATCTTCCATTGCATTGGCTTCTTCTTCTAACTGTGATTTTTCTTCCTGAAGATCATGGATGCCTGTAGCTATACACTTTGCCACTTCCATGGGAACAGTCTTCTGAAGATATTTGAGTGCACTCTGAAGATCATTCATTGTTTCAACTTCATCACAGCTAGGACAGGCTTTCTTCATCTTCTTGGCCTGTTTCTTCTTTCTATTTTTCTGAGTCTTGGCAGATATCTCCATTTGAGGCTGGTTGCTCATTTCCTCAAATCTGCACTTCATATAGACTCCCTTGGATCTTTTAGAGGTAACCTCCTCTGATACCAATTGAAGTGCCCAGATCAGTGTGAATCACTGAGAGGGGGAGGGGGTGAATCAGTGATCCCTTAAAACTTTTTACTAATTGATTCTTTATCAATTAAACCTCTATGGCAGGTTAAAGCCTCTATCCACTCTTCTTGTATCTCTCAACATTTCCCGGATAATGCAGTAATGAAAAGGCACAGGACACAAGGATTTACAAGGTTCGGCTCCAAAGGCCTACATCCTTGCCATGCTCTCCCAGCATGGATTCTCCCATTATAATCTGTTAGTATTACAATGGTCGATACAGCTTCCCACCGTATCTCTCATGAGTCCCACAAGAGGGTCTTTATACTGCGTCCCACAGTGTTACCAGAGTCCCACTGGCCTGCTCTAGAATCCCACTGAAGACTTCTTCTCCCTGAGTCCCACAGGGTCTTCTCCTGGCTGCTCGAGTCACACGAGTAGCTCTTCTTCTTGTTCAGCTCTTCAAGTATCTTCAGCAGTCTGGGATAAAGACTGCTGGCCTTGCTCTGTACCTCTGATCACTTGTGATGATCAGGGTCTTCTCAATCTACTGAAAACTCAGACAACTGATATCTCTAACTTCAGTCTGGTCCAGTCTCAGTTCACTTCAACAACATGCACTGAGTGCATGGCAACTCTTCAAGATCTTCAAGTCTTGGACTCCTCAGATGCACACCACTGATTTAGCACTGTTCACGTGTGCACGTGCATGCATGCATGCATGCACTTTCCCTTTCCTCTTCTTGGTGCAGTAGACCCACAAAGGGTGTAATCAATTATAGCACACACCTTCTCACTTGAACTTCACACTTTTTGTTCAATGTGTTTACACACTTAAAGTGTGTTCTACTTTAGTGTGGGTCACTCCTTCTTCTTCTTCTAATGTGTATACACTCCTCTTAGAGCACACACATAGGTTCGGCCTTCTTTGTCATTTGTTCATGTACACATAAATTGTTCTTTGTTTTGCACACACTTGACTTTGGCCTCTTCCCTCTTCTTGTTGCACAACCTTAACCCGTAGGTTGTTCTTCAATTTTGCACACACAAAATGTGTCTTCACTTGGTGCACACACAAGGTTACGGCCTCTTCCACTTGCACACACTTCCTCTCGGCCTTTTTCACTTCACACACAATGTGTGGTATTCCACTTCACTTGGCAACAAGGCTCTAAGGCTCGGCCTTCTCTTCCCTTCTTGCACACACACCTGAACACCTACTGACCTTCCTTGCACTTAGCACACACACAAGGGGAAATGTGGCTACGGCCTTCCACTTTTCATGGCACACAAGGTTTACTCTTTTATTCTTCTTTGCACACACAACCCGAACCCCACTAGTGTGCAGGCGCGCAAGGGTTGCGGCCAAACTTCTCAACACTATGCACACACACTGTCCATGGCGTGGGTGTTTTCACCTTTTAGCACACACCCACTTGGTGTGTAATTCTCATCACCCAATTTCAAACAAGGCATGCAGGGTGCACGGCACAGTGGCGCGCAAGACCCAAGGGTGGTACTGCCTCTGGTGCGCAAGTGCACTGGCCGAGGGGCGCGCAAGACCTCCTACCCGCGGGGCGCGCAAGTGCAACACCCGCGGGGTCTTCCTCTTGCCGCGCAAGGGTGCGAGCAGAGAGGGAACAAGCCTTGGGCGCGCAAGAATGCTGCGGCCACGAGCTCTTCCTGCCGCGCAGAGTGCGCGCAAGGGACCTCACCGCGCAAGTGTGCGCGGGGCTTTGTCTTCGTGAGGCACAAGGTGCACTCACGGTTTTCCGGATCTTCAACAAAGAATCAGCAAGCTAAAATGAGGTCTCGGTCTCTCCTTTTATAGGCAGAGAATCCTCAAAACTTCCGCGTGATAAATCTTTGAACTCCCGAAAGTTTCGGGTTATCAAGATTTTCCAAATCTTGATTTCTTTCCTCTGTTTCCATGCGGGTTCCCTTATTTTCGCTCCTTCTCATGCATGAGTCGCGGAACGTGTGCATGGCCTCTGTTTAGGCCATCCCATGCAAAACACGAACACCCTGTTGACTTGGCAACTTCGTTTGCCTCGGCCTCGCTCGAAATCCTCATTTCATCGCATGCATGCTTATTTTATTGCATGGTTATGTTCAGTGGGCACAGACGATCACAATGGACACTTTGGTTTGATCGGAGGTGGCCGGATACTCAAATTCTGTCGTCGGGAGGCACTGGTTCAGCGGCGGCTTCGCGGGAGGCTTCGGTCGAGCTCGAGGTAGAAGATGGACTCAGCACCGTTGGATGCGGTGATCAAAAAGCCTTCGACGGCTTGGATCAGATCGGGGACGCGGCAGATTAATCGTGCGGCGGAAATAAAACGCGCGATAAGATGTGCGGCTCAGATTCAATTCCGGTGAATTTTCCGCGTCCCACATCGAAACGGGGCGCGGTTTTCTCGCGCTTTATTACCCTGGAGCTGCCGCAACCCGCCAGTTGAAACTCCTCCCACCACGGTGCCGCCCCGCACCGTGTTCTCCCTGCGGGCGTGCTCTGCGCCCCCTCTCTGCTTCTGCAGGCGCGCTCCTAGCGCCCACTATGCATCCTGGGTGCGCGGGCTTCACCACCACGTGCCCTCGGGGGCTTACACACGGCCCCCTGCGCTCCTCCGGGCGTGCCCCAGGCGCCCATGTGGTTGTCTGCGGGTGCGCCCCTGCCTCAAGGGATGCTGCCTTAGCCTGAGGGTTCCCCATGGGCGTGGTGACCTTGAGTCCCACATGTGCCTTGGGTGATGACCCTCGGCTGGCCTCCTTGGTGGCCTATTTTTTGCAACAAAAACACTAAGTCCTTTGTTAAACAATGTGACCAAGTGTAACATGCCAAGTGCCACATCTTCATCTTCTCATCCATCCTCCCTTATTCATATCTTCTCTTCTTCTTAAGAATTCCTCCAATTCTTCCTCAACATTTAATCTTCACTTAGGAGTGAAATTCAAAAGGTTCATCTTCATCAACCGAGCTTGTTTGTCAAATAGATTCTTCAACGTTCTTCATTGATCTAATCAGAGATCAAATTGGTTCTTCTTCAAATTCACATGCACTAAGTGATAGTGCATGGACTTCATTAATGCACATCATCCACTTAGTAGTTGTGAATGGAACTCCTTTCAACTCCTCATGCATTGTGAAGACAACGCATGGTCTTCTAATCATGTTGTGACTTTGTATCACCTTGATACAAGTTCTTAGAACTTAAAGATCAGTTCAGCAATCGTCAGATTTACATGGAGAATGTTTCAACCATATTCTCCAATGCCACTTAGTGAATCTCCTAAGTGACATTCCTCTAAGTACCATGGCCATTCTCCTTCACCACCAACACCATCACAACCTTTTTCATTCACATCTTGACATTCCTTGACTTCCATTCATTCCAAGACAACTTCATGCCTCGTTGACAACAAATGCAACACATTGCACTTCACATTACATCATTTTACCCTTCATTTTTTAGTATTTGTTTTCTTGCACAGTTTTTAGGGGAGTTCATTACATGATTTCCTTGATTGGTTCATGATGGTTGTTCTTATAAATTGGAAGTGAAACTATATAATTGGAATAGAGTAGTTTTTAGAAATTTCAAAAACCATAAATTATACACTTTATCATTTTGAATTCATACTAGAGGATGATTCATATGTCAAATCATTAATGATGTTAGTTTAGGTAATTTTATTGGTTCTTTGATAATAACAACCTCATTTTGTTTTATAAATTAATATCATGTCTAAAATGTAATTATAGAAAAATTGATGATACATAATACATATATTATAGCATTTTCCAACAATTAAAATGGATTCTGCACCAGCCTTGATGGAATTAAAGAAAATTGAAATCACATAGTCCACAATGTTGGTAATTCTACACATCAAAGACGATGTTTTTAATTCCATGAATAAGTGGGGGAGGAGTATAATAATAATGATTAATTTCCCATTAACATGAAAAAATATAGAATAAATATTTCTTTGGTGTTTTCATGCTTCTTGGGTATGAGGAGGTTAGGAAAAAGAAATAGGGAAGTCAAAATAAAATAAAAATTGAGAAATATCTAATGAAAATTCAGCAGCATAATATCATCACTTAAAATTTTATAAAATAGTTTGATGAGAGAATGGGGGTATATCATCACTCATATATAATATGGGCAGTAAGGGTGATATGTAATGACATTTACCAACATAATACAATGTAAATTAAAAATAATAACATATAATTAATGAAAGGAAATAAAACCAAAGTGGAAGTTTACCTCTTGACCTCTTCTCCTTGAGATCCTTCTTAAAGCCATTGGTTTTTGCGTTTTGGTGGGACCAGTATCTATAGGACGTGGGGAAGATCCAAGGTAGAGGAATTAGGAAGAATATAGGTATGACTCAAAGCTTGAGATTTGTGGGAGGAAGAGAGAAATTTGGGTGGTATTTATACTTGAGGAGAGGTGGTATTTAACATTATTTTAATCATTATTATAATTATTCTGCTCATGTCTATGAATAGTATTAATTAATGTGACCCCAAATAGTAATAATGGAATGTGAGTATGTAAAAAGTGGGATTACATCATTTTTTCATCACTTATGATTCATTAAATCATGTATTTTTCATTATTGGTATTTCATCATATTTTACTATTCATAAAAAATTCTAGATTTTCATAAAATTTAAAAAAAATAACCCATAACATTCCGCAACGTGTAGAATTAATAAAAGTACTCCCTTTTTTTGAATTTTTTTTCAAAATATTATAAATTTAGAATTTAAATAAAATCATACTCAATTCAAAAATTAATAATTTTAAAACTGTAACTGCTTTTATATCACAATGAAAATTAACCAAATGTCATTATCTTAAAACCCTATGAAAATAAAATAATAACACAATTTACTATTCCTTAGGGTTATATTTCTATTAATTATACTATTCAAAAGGGTATGTTATTATTAACTGAAAAACAAGTTTGGTCAATTATACTACAAATAACATAATAAACACAATTATAGATGACCGTTTTTAGAAATTCAAAACATAGAAGTGGAAAAATTATTTTTAAAGGCTAGTTATAAATATCTATTTAAAAAAATTCTTTCATTTCCATTTTTTTTAAACTTGGGGTGTTATAATATATATATATATTATTTTCATTAAAAAGATAAAATTTAAATTTCTGAAATTTAAATACATAAAATGGATTTTTTTTGAATTCAAAAAGTAAAAATTAGCATATCAGGATTCTTTTGAGATTTATATGAAATAATTTATTTTTTTCGGATAAATAAAACATTACTGGTTTTATAATTGTTTTCACTATTATTAAAATTTAATAATATAAGAATGATAAAATATTTTCAAAATTATTTTTCTATAATATATATCTTTATCATTAAAATACTAATTTATATTTATAATTCTTCTCATACCCTAGTAGATGGAAACATGTAATACATTCATTCGTATTCTTATGATTTTTAATTTTACGTTACAGATATGCTGGAAATAGTTTTTTGGATGCTAGTTGAAGTAGATGGGGGACTGTTATAGGTTTCTAGTTGGTAATACCACCACATATATGTAGGTTTCAACAGCTAGAAGTTGTTTGTTAACTAGCTATCTGATGGAGAGAATGGAGATTCAAGATCCCAGTCTACACACAATAGTCATCCGTTGGAAGGATTGTAAATAGTTGCCTTCTATATGCACCCACTGGCCAGTACATGAGATAAAACATCAATTTAGTAACTCCACTATGAGATAATTATGATAAAGAAATAAAATTATATTTAGACTAAAATTGCATTTTATGTCCTGAAGTCCAACCCCTTCATCAATTTTTAAATTCCTATTAGTGTATGATATCTATGGTGTTGATTTTTCCCATATCCTTCATTTAATTTTAGAATTCTTATTTTAGTTTGAATTCTTTTTTCCATTCATTGTAATTTGGTTTGTGGGATCCTTCCGACCTATAGGTTTCTCTTTTAATCCTTCTTAATTCTTCTAATTGAGACTATATTGTTGTGTTTTTCATGGTATTGATAATTAACCTTTCCCCTAAAATATAGGATATCTCGAATCTTTTATCTTCCTATCAAATTTTTAGTAAATAAATAAACATCATTTTCTTTATTCCTGAGGTAAATTACATTATCTTGTACACAATATATCGGTGGTTATATATTTCTTTGTTATTCATTATTTTGGCCTTCTTTTTAAAATGGAATAATAAAAATTTAATTGTTCACCTGTGTAAAATTACATATTTCAAAAGGGTATTTCATTGAAAAAATAATTTATCCACATATTTTGTATCAAATAACTTCATAATGATTAATTTGAAATGAATATTCATTTTTCAAAAATATTTTTTTTCTCTCATTGATATAGAAATTATCTAACTAAAATTTCATCATTGAGTTGAAATTTATTTATCCATATGATGATAAATGATTTTTCTTTACTTGACTGTAATGAGTATTTAATAGTATAATATGATACTTTGTGGTTCATGGTATAAGTGGACATATATGAGGCCTATTAGAGTTAGTTATCACTGTGAGAGTTTTATAAAGATTCCATTTGTATTGTGGTTATCCTTTTGATGGAAATATTGTTATGAAACACATGGATTCACTTATATGACAAGCGACTCACATGATTATATGTTATGTAAACTCTCATTTCATAGTCTACCATTTATTCTTAGAGAATATTTAATATTAACATATATTGAAAATTTAATAATTCTACTTTATATTGATATGGATATTTACCCATTAAAAATATTTATTTCATTTTCTTAGGACTCATGTTGATATTTTATGTAAGATTTTTTTAAATTGAAGGAGGAATATTTTTTAGAAGGCATTAAAGGATGTTCTTATATGGAAAATTGTTTTTATTTGAAATTTCAAATATTTTTAAATTATACATTAATAGATGGATCAATATTGATAGGCATTTTATATATTGATAGTGGTATCATACTATTCTTTAGATATCACACCCAACATTTTCTATTTGATGACTACAACGTTTGTATTAATGGATATATATAATGGGAAATTATCTTGATGTATACAACATTACCAGATTATGTTTCTTTTTAGGCTGATAGTATAGTGAACCATTATTTTCCAACATAAATATTACATATGAATCTATGAATATTCATTATAAAATAATATTAAACACCATAGAACATTATGGGTTTAATGAATTTTGAATCATTGAATCATAAAATACTTTATTCAATCAATTATATAACATCTATAAATTATTTTTCTTATCATGCACCCATCGTACTTACCTCATGTAATATTTTTTCTCATATTATGGGTAAAATGAAACATAAGATAGTCCATTCATAGTTGCACTGTAAGTATAAAAACTTATGATATCAATAAACATTCATATGAATGAAGAAAATAATAATAAGGTTATGTGATCATCCTCATAACATATGATGTTCATACCCTACCTTTATTTTTCCACGATCATGAATAATGGAATTAACATTATAATTTTTTTTAATATTGACTGTGATAGTGATAAATGATCATAAATAAATCATGATAAATAATATCATATAATTTTTTTTGTAAATATAAAAAATTTAAAACAATATAATATTTCTAGGATAACTTCCATGTTCTTCATTATAGTGGATTGGGACAAACTTTTTTCCCAAATTGTATTTGGATGCACTTGATTTCTATGGTGAATCAATCACATCGAGTTGTTTCCTATTATTATCTCATGGGATATAAAGTGTTACTCGATAAATTTGATGTGGATATATATACCAATAATCATAAAATTAGAACCACACATATGTATTCCAAAAAAAATCATTCATCATATCAGTTCCCGTTAAAAGAAATGGGTTTCATAAAATTGTTATCATAGCATACTCCATAGAAATGAAATTAGTTTCATAAATAACTGTCCATCATATAAATTTCGTCATAGCATACCCCGTGGAAATGAAGTGAGTTTTATAAATATCAGTTCTTCCAAAACATAAAACCAACCTAATGATAGAAAATAATCACTAAAAATTTCATGGTACTATACACCATGGAAATATAATGAGTTTCATAAATATCAGTCCATCATTCAAATAAGACAAAAATAATGGTAAAAATTTTAGAATCCTTTAAAAATTTATTAAAGAAATTATATGTGACATCTTGTAATGTTATATTCGATAGAATATAATTTTTAATAATCACTAAAACATTTCTTTTAAAAAATAATGTTTCCTATTATAAATAAGTTATTTTCAAAATTCACACAATTAGAAAGGAAAAAATTTTAAATTAAAATATCCTTGTAATTTGGTAATAGAGAAATCAGATTATTATGGGATCATGATTGTAAGAACCCGGTTCTACTCTTTGAGGTACATGCTTCTTCTTTTCTGTTTTCCTTAAGAGTTTTTAATAAAAATATGGAAAATAGGGAAATATCTTATATTTTGGAACTACACGCCATGTACTTTTTCCACACTGTGTGTACTTCTGGCCATCATGGGATGAGTACATAGGGCGTGTACCCATGTCGGTGACAAAGGGTGTAGGAACCGACTACATGCTATGTAGTGGTCCTTCACATGCCGTGTAGTCAGTCTGCATGCCAAAATAGTAAGGTGGAGGAGCAGCCACCAACTGGGTGGCAGTACACGCCGTGTACTCAGGAGTACATGTCGTGGACTCTTGTCCGTAGGTGAAGAGTGCCACGCTGGCGGGAAGCCGCCAGAGGAACAGTTCAATGAAGGGAGTACACGCCATGTACTTGGATGTACACACCGTGTACTTTGTTATTATGGCTTAAAAAGGCAGTAGCCTCCTCATATGGCAGAGGAGGCATTTGAGCCATTTTGGAGCCAAGGTAGGAGGCCGGAACTTTGAAGATCCGCTAGGTGTTCATCTAGAATCAGTTTCCACCTCGGACAATCTCGTTGTAACCGCACAGGTATACCCTCCATTCTCCTAGTTTGTTTCTTACCAATTCTTCTCCTAACGTATGTTATTTCCATTTGAGCGGGTTTTGTTATTTGTCAGATCTCCACCATTCTTGGGCGTTTCTGGAGTCGGTGTTTAGGTATATCGTTCATTGGATAATAAGGTAGGTGGATTGGTGTTTAGTTTTCCAACTGTTGTGTGTTTTGTGCATTTTCTTCCACGAACCCATGTTGGGGTGTCATGTGGGTGAGGACGTGGCTATATTAACTATGTAGAACTATTATGGTAATTGAATTATTTGTAAAACTGATGTTTGGGATCGTTTCATGGATCCAGAACCACCTAGGCGGTGTGTTCCACTGTTTAGCCGTTTGGCCAGGATAACCAAGGTTATGAATTTAATGTAGTAATTGTAGAATTTCCTTGAGAGGAATTACTTGTTTATTTCTTGTTTACATGTTGGGCATGGCCCGATTACCTGTTATGCCTGAGGGCATTGTTGTGATTAGCCTGTGGGAACTGCACTATTTAGCCTGAGGGAAGTAGTTATTTCGTCCTAAGGGAAACATCTTCCGTGCCTGAGTGAAATTGATTCCGTTCCTGAGGGAGACACTACCTATGCTTGAGGGAAAACTCTGTTATGTCTGATGGCTGATTCTTATGATGGATACTCTTTACCTGAGGGTAGGGGTTTACTTGTCTGAGGACATTAGCTGGTTATTTAGAATATTCACTGTGGTGATATTTTAAATTAAATGGATTAAATTAATAATAAAATGGAAATATAACTGGTAATTAGTTACTTTTGAGTACTGCTTACATTATTGCATTTTACTACTACACACTATTGTTGCATGTTAGCATGTATTTGGGAATGATCCTTTAGTGGGTGCCTACTGAGAGATATTTATCACACCCTATTTGTCTCATGATTTTCGGCCCAAACAAATTACGTTTCTGTAGGTGTGGATAGGGGTAAGAGTCTCTATACAGGTACTTGACTGTTGCTGTGGAGTAGGATGGCATGGGACCGAGCGTAGGCTCGCGATGCTGCTGCCTGCTGTTTTGCTTTGTTTTGTTGTACTCTGCTTTTTATTGTATTGTATGGATGTATAACATGTTCTGGCTGTTTTCATAGAACTTGAAACATGCAACATCAATATTTCTATACTATTGGTTATATCCACTGCTGTAGTTATTTCAGTTGTGTATGGTTTACTGTTTCTGTTGTCATTTTTATGTTTTATTGTGTAATCCGCTGCGCTACACTTTGAAAAATGAGGTCATTGTTTCCCCACTATCAGACCTGGGCTCTCGTTGCTAGTCGAAAACCTCTGGCATTTGGGGAAATGTGCTTGTGGTCACATGGCTCACTGGTTCGGGGCAACCGTTGAGTGGCACCCAGAACAGGGTTGTTACAAAGTTGTATCATAGGGGTTCTTTTAATTGACTTACTATTTGGAGCCTTAGTCAGGGATAGGACGGACCAGTAGTTGGTAATAAGCTGTGCCCAGGCATAGTTAACCTGTGTACAGGGAAAATCCAATCTACCTCGTATTTATAAAATTATTTAGGTTTTTCAAAATTTACAGTTGAAATTTTTTCACCGTTGGGTGACACACTTGGATTATGTTGTTTATATTTTATATGTGGGATCTATTTAGTTGCAACCTTATGAGATGAGGGTATTCCATCTCATTCATCATTTAGGCACATGCTATAATCACATGCCATGCATAGTTTCCATGCCATGTAGTAGCATTAAAAAATTGTATGTTGTTGTGATAGATGTTGTGCTAGAAAAGAAATTTGTTGTGATAGCTGCACTGATAAAAAATACCTGCTGTTTGATAGGGTAATTTTTGTGCGATCTATTCATATAAAGTATGCCAAACATTGGTTTTTGGGGAGTATGGGCCCCTATTTACCAGAATTTGGTGGATCATTGACTGTTTATTAGTTATAACACAGATAATATGTCAAACATTGATTCATGGAATGTATGGGCCCTCACAGGTCAGAATTTGACACGTAGGTGTTGTTTTTCAGTATTTTCTGGGTTCCGGGGATGTTTCTGAGGCATACTGTCTAGAAACCCAGTATACACACCGTGTATGGACTTCTTTTAGGGAAGAAAAATGAACTTTTTAAGTACACGCCGTGTACTCTAAGTACACACCGTGTAGTCTCTTCGCGTGTCATAAAATGTGTGGGTGGAGACACGGGGTAGGGAAGCGCTTGGGTAAAACACGACGTGTACCAGATATACACACAGTGTAGTATTGACCCAGAGTCCGGCCATGTAACTAACAACACAGGTCAGTGAAATTTTGTACAGAACATGCCGTGTCAATAATTAACATGCCATGTAGCATGACCTGTGGACTCGACCATGTAACTAACAACATGGGTCGATGTCACCGTTCCTTGAACACGCCGTGTCCCTTTGGGGACACACCGTGTAGTTTTGTCTGAGGAAAGACTGTGTGGACTTAGCCGGGAGGCTGGGGAAATGGGGGGATGTACACGTCATGTAGATTCAAGCCGAGTAGTCGGTCGTGTCACAAGCAACACGAGAGGTAGGAAAATAACACCATACACGCCGTGTAGATTATGTTCATGTTGTGTAGTTTTGTTTAACGTGATTTATGTGTCTTTGCTGTGTCAAAGGACCCGGGTAGGGGAAGGGTAGTCAAGTACACACCGTGTAGTCAGTATACACATCGTTTAGTTTTGTTTTGAAAATATTGAGATGCCTTCTTCCTCTTGTTCCCTTTGTGGTTTCTTTGTTTCAGCCTTAATAGTCTTGAATCTAAGGCTTATTTTTGACTTTGTAGTGTCATGCCGCTTAGACGACCGCACGTTGTTTTCCAGGAGAGCGATGATGACTTTACTCCGGAGATGGTGGGCCATGGGATACCAGTTGATTCTCTGGTAGGGCCAAATGCAGCACAAACTACTATACCCGACACAGGTGCGGAGGCACAGTTCTGTGAAGGTTTATTGTGGTTCATGCAGACCTTTCAGGGAGCACCGCAGGTTGCCACATCTATGGCCGAGCTGATACATATCTTCCAGCAGCAGCATCCGCCTACATTCTCAGGGGATGGCCGACCACATTCTATGGAGTCATGGCTGGGGTCGACGCAGACTATTTTCGAGCATCTTGAGATGCCTCCAGGGTAGACGGTCAAGCCCATGACATACATGTTGCATGATTCCATCAAGAGGTGGTGGGAATTTACCCCCCAGTCAGAGCATCATAGGAACATGGCATGGGAAGACATTCAAGTAGTCTTTTATGACTTTTTCTTCGCAAAGACACTAAGGGCAGATAGAGCTCGAGAGTTCATGAATCTGTAGCAGGGGCACAATGCCAGTGATGGACTATTATGCTCGTTTTACGGAGCTTCAGTGCTTTGCACCCATGCTGATGGGTGATGAGACGCTGAGAGCCAGACATTTTGAGGATGGTCTTTGGTATGACATCCGAGCACTGGTGAATGTGTTATGGTTTCCTAATGTACACACCATCATGAACCAGGCGCTGATTACAGAGATGAACTCGTGGGGATCTGGTGGTGTGGTCCAGCGCGGTTCAGCACCAGTTCCTGGCACTATTTTTGCTAGCAATATGAAGAGACAAATAGACTTCTCACAGGGCAGCAGTACCAGTCAGAAGAATGTTTCAGGCAGCCATGTAACTTGCTACGAGTGTGGTAGAGAGGGGTACAAGAGACCGCAGTGTCCACAAGACCCAGTGGAGTGTCGAGCATGTGGCATGATGGGTCATCTGCAACGCTTTTATAGGGCGTTTCCACCGATGGCTTGTGAGAGGGGTTCTGTGCAGACTCCGCGAGCAGGAGTGGGACCAGAGGCTTCTTACCAGTCGGGGAACTATAATACATCAGAGCGTGTTGGTAGTGATGGTAGTCATGGACATGGTAGCCAGACACCAGGATCTCAGAGGTAGCAGGGTGGGATTGCTCAAGGTATCCAGGTTGTGTCGTAGGCCATGGCAATAGGCAGGCATATTCAGTGCAATAAACCCAGCCGGAGGAGGATCCCAGACCTTCTACAGTGAGAGCTACTATTTTAGTAGCTTCTGTCTTATCTTCAGTACTTTTTTATATGGGTTCTATGCATAGTTTTATATATATACACGTTGTGGAGAGTCTTGGGCTCTATGTTTCATCATCTTCTGATATTAAGAATCTAGACACTCCATTGGGAACTAGAGCGGCTGGTGTGCGTCAGTGCAAGGAGTGACCCCTTGATGTTGGTGGGTGTCACTTTCTTTGGGACCTCTATGTCCTAAAGATGAAAAGATATGACGTAATTCTCGAGATGGACTGATTGGTTCTCTTTCGGGCCTTTGTAGACTGCTATCGTCGTAGGGTGCATTTAACGTCATCAGAGGGCGGAGAGTTTCTATACAAGGGTGAATGCGATGTTCAGGCAGGTTGATATGGACAAGAGCATCGTGGGTGAGGTGGAGTCATAGCTTAGATTTCGAGATTATATATGGCTGACTAGGGGACTTGTCAGACGGATTTCCCTCCAGTGGTTGATCATTTCAGGGATGTCTTCCAGGATGCCTTTTGAGGTCTACCTCCAGAGCTTGAGGTGGATTTCTCAATTGATCTTGTTCCAGGAGCAGCAATGGTGTCCATTACTCCATATAGGATAGCTACACCTCAGTTGCAAGAGCTCAATAGGCAGTTCGAGGAGTTTCAGGCAAAGGGATTTATCCAACCCAGTACTTCTCCTTGGGGTTTGCCGGTCCTTTTTTCAAAGAAGGCGGACGGTACCCTCAGACTATGTGTGGATTATTGGAAGCTAAACCAGTTGACAGTAAAGAACCGATATCCCATACCGAGGTTGGATGATCTTTTTTATCGGCTTTGTGGAGCACGAGTATTCTCGAAGATTGACCTGAGATCAGGACATCATCAGCTACGTGTGAGACCATCTGATATACCTCTCAAAGATTTCAGGAGTAGGTATGGTCTATACGAGTATACGTTTATGTCGTTCGGACTCACAAACATGCTATTGGTTTTCATGGCTCTAATGAATCATGTGTTCCATCCATATCTTGATTCTTGTGTGGTAGTATTCGTGGACGACATCCTGGTGTACTCTTACACTCAACATGACCATGCCACCCATCTTCAAATCGTATTGAGTACACTGAGGTAGCATCAACTATATGCTAAGATCTCAACGTGCCACTTTTGAATGGACCATATTCATTTCCTGGGTCATATCATCACTGAGTTTGTAGTTTTAGTAGACCCAGAGAAGGTGAGAGCAGTGGTTTCTTGGGAGCATCCTAATAACGTGTTTGAGATACGGAGATTCTTATGGAAGGCTAGTTACTACAAGAGATTTATACAGAACTTCTCCAACTTAGTAGCACCGTTGATGGGCTTGACTAAGAATGGTGTGAAGTTCGTTTGGTCGGAAGCTTCTGAGTAAGCCTTTCAGGACCTACAAAGAAGGTTGACATCAGCACCGATCCTGATACTCCCAGAGCAGGGGAGGAGCTATACAGTTTACAATGATGCATCGGGTATTGGGTTGGGAGCAGTGTTGATGCAGGGAGACCGAGTTGTTGCGTACAGGTCTCGGCAGTTGAGGCCACATGAGAGGAATTACCCGACGCATGAACTCGAGTTGGATGCAGTTGTTCATGTGTTGTGCTATTGGAGACATTATGAATTGGGGTAACATTTTGTGGTTTTCACCAACCACAAAAGCTTCAAGTATATATTTACCCAGCGTGACTTGAATCTGAGGCAGCGAAGGTGGGTCAAGTACCTACAGTCCTTTGTTTTTTAGCATGCATATACACCTGGTGAAGCTAATGCAATAGTTTATGCACTGAGCAGGAAGACTGAGATACAGGCAGTGCAGGAGTCCAGTGGCGAGCATAAGCTCATGGCTTTGTTCTCTGAAATGCATCTGGAGGTGCCCGACAGTCCGAGGCAGACATATCTTTCCTCATTAGCTGTGACTTCTACCCTCTTGGATAGATTGATGTTGAGACAACTATCTAATTCAGAAGGCCTAGTTATATGGGAGTTGGTGGAAAGTGAGGACCCTCCTCATGGTTGGATGATAGGCGATGATGAGGTTTTTCATTTCCATGGACGAGTATGGGTTCCTGGGGATATACACGAGGAGCTGATGCGATAGTTTCATTCTTCAGCTTGGGTAGATCATCCCGGGGTTACCAAGATGTACCCTTACTCGAGACGTCAGTACTGGTGGCTGGGTATGAAGAGAGATGTAGCTAGTTTTGTTACGAGGTGTTCCACCTGTCAGTAGGTGAAGGCGAAGTATCAGAGACCAACTGGGTTGTTACAGTAGTTACCCATTCCAGAGTGGAAATGGGATGATGTCGCGATGGATTTCGTGACAGGAATTTTACGGTCACCTTGTGGCAATGACGATGTGTGGGTCACTGTGGACAGACTCATGAAGGTAGAACACTTCTTTCTGATCAAGGAGACCTTCGGTGTTGACGATCTCCGAAGGCTGTAAATCTAAGAGATCGTTCGTCTTCATGGGGTCACTCGTTCTATTGTTTATGATAGGGACACCTGCTTTATGTCACATTTCGGGCTTAGTTTTTAGAGGGTGATGTGTACACAGGTGCTTCTGAGTATAGCTTACCACCCTAAGATAGATGGCCAGTCAGAGCGTACGATACAGGTTCTTGAGGACATGATGCGAGCATGCATCCTAGACTTTGGGGGCTCTTTCTAGAAGCATATACCCTTACTCTATTTCTCCTATAATAAAACTTGAAGGTGACTATTGAGATGGCACCGTACGAGGCTTTATATGGTAGGTTATGCCGATCACCTTTGTGCTGGTTAGAGGCAGGTGAGGCAGCGTTGCTAGGGCCACAACTCATGCAGGAGACTTCTGAGTAGGTTCAGTTGATTCTGAAGCTGATGTTTACTGCACAGTCTCGTTAGAAGTCTTATTCTGATCACCATAGATGACCTTTAGCGTTCGTGGTCAGGGATCAGGTTTTCTTATGTGTTTCGCCGAGGCTGGTACACAAGCGGATCAAGAGATAGGGTAAACTTTCACCACGATATGTGGGGCCATTTGAGATTCTGGAGAGAGTCGGGTTGGTTACTTATCAGTTGAGGTTAACGCATTGGTACCGAGCCATGAACGAATTCTTCCACATATCTCACTTGTGTAACTATCATTCAGACCCGTCTCACACCTTTCAGCTAGAGGAGGTTGAGCTGGAGGCAGATGTGTCCTTTGAGGAGCATCTGGTTCGTATCACTGAAAGGAGCACGAAGGTTCTCCGAGGCAGGTCAATGCCTCTCGTACGAGTGCTATAGAAGCATGGCTGGGTGAAGGACGAGACCTGGGAGTGGGAGGCCAACATACTTGCTCAGTGGCCTGAGTTGTTCATTGCTATCTCTTCTCCACCCTTGGAAGGGAAATTCAAGGATGAATTGCTATAAGGGGGGAAGTTTGTAAGAACTCTATTCTTCTCTTTGAGGTACAAGCTTCTTCTTTTCTATTTTCCTTAAGAGTTTTTAATAAAAATATGGAAAATGGGGAAAAATCCAAAATTTTGGAACTACACGCCGTGTACTTTTTTCACACGCTGTATACTTCTGGCCGTGTTGGGATGAGTACACAGGGCGTGTAGCCATATCGAAGACAAAGGGTGTAGGAACTGACTACATGCCGTGTAGTGGTCCTTTACATGCCGTGTAGTCAGTCTGCAGGCCAAAATAGTAAGGTGGAGGATCAGCCGCCAGCTGGGCAGCAGTACACGCCATGTACTCAGGAGTACATGCAGTGTACTCTTCTCGGCATGTGAACAGTGCCGCGCTGGCAGGAAGCCGCCAGAGGAACAGTTAAATGAAGGGATTGCACGCCGTGTTCTTGGAAGTACATGCCGTGTACTTGGAAGTACACACCGTGTACTTTGATTTTTAATATTAAAATAGGCAGTAGCCCCATCATTTGGCATAGGAGGCATTTGAGCCATTTCGGAGCCAAGGGAGGAGGCCGGACCTTTGAAGATCCACCGGGTGTTTGTCTGGAATCGGTTTCCACCTCAGACAATCTCGTTGGAACCGCACAGGTAAGCCCTATCTTCTCCTATCATTTTGCTTATCAAAGCTTCTCCTAACGTAAGTCATTTATGTTTGAACGGGTATTGTTCTTCGTCAGATCTCCGCCGTTCATTGGCGTTTCTGGAGTCGGCGTTCAGGTATATCATTCGTTGGCATATAAGGTAGGTGGCTTGGTGTTTAGTTTCCCAACTGTCGTGTGTTTTATGCATTTTGTGCCACAAACCCATGTTGGGGTGTCGTGTGGCAGAGGCCATGACTATATTAACTACCTAGAACTGTCAAGGTAATTGAATAATTTGTAAAACTGCTGTTTCAAATTGTTGCTTGAATCCAAAACCACCCTGGGTTTGTGTTCCACTATTTAGCCGTTCGGCCAGGATACCAGAGGATATGACATTAAAGTAGTAATTATAGAATTGACTTGAGAGTAATTTCCTGTTTATTGCATGTTTACATGTTGGGAAGGGCCCGGTTACCTGTGATTCCTTAGGGTGTTGTTGTGATTAGCCTGTGGGAACTGCACTATTTAGCCTGAGGGTAGTAGTTATTTCAGTCTGAGGGAAACTTCTTCCGTGCCTGAGGGAAATTGATTCCATTCCTGAGGGCGACACAACCTACGCCTGAGGGAAAACTCTGTTATGCGTGACGGCATATTCTTATGATAGATACTCTTTACCTGAGGGTAGGGTTTTACGTGTTTGAGGACATTAACTGGTTATTTAGAATATTCACTGTGGTGTTATTTTAAATTAAATGCATTAATTGATTAATAAAATGGAAATATAACTATTAATTAGTTACTTTTGAGTACTTCTTACATTATTGCATTTTACTACTGCACACTATTATTGCATGTTTGCATGAAGTTGGGCACGAGCCTTTGCTGGGTGCCTACTGAGAGATATTTATCACACCCTGTTTGGGTCATGTTTTTCGGCCCAAATAGATTACGTTTCTACAGGTGTGGATTGGGGAAAGAGACCCTATATAGGTACTTGACCGTTGTTGTTGAGTAGGAGGGAATGGGACCGAGCCAAGGCTCGCGAGGCCGCTACCAGCTGTTTTGCTTTGTTTTATTGTACTCTTCTTTTTGTTGTATTGTATTGATGTGTAACATGTTCTGGGTGTTTTCATAGAACATGAAACATGAAACATCATTATTTATATATTGTTGTTTATATCCACTACTCTAGTTATTTCAGTTGTGTATGGTTTACTGCTTCCACTATATGTTGTATGTTCTATTATGTAATCCACTGCGCTACACTTTGACAAATGAGGGCACAGTTTCCCCACTATCAGACCTGGGCCCTCACTGCTAGTCGATAGCCTCTGGCATTTGGGGAAATGTGCTTGAGGTCACGTGGCGAACCGGGTTCGGGGCACCCATTGAGTGGAACCCTGAACCAGGATGTTACAATGTGGTTGTGAAAATGATCTAGATCTGTATATGATAAAGATAAAATTCCAGTTATTTTTACGGAAAAATCAAAATAATCCTCTTTTAGATAATGAAAGAAATAATCATTTCAATATAATTTTTAGAAATTAATAAATGAATAATAATTAAATTTATCATTCATAAAAAAATCAAAAAAATAAAAAAAAATCTATAAATCATAGACTGGGAAGAAATTAAATGTTTTAAGGGAACTTTTAAAAAGATGTTTTAAAAAGAATTTGTATTATTAATATCATTACATTGATGTTATAATTAATAAAATTATTCAATTTTGGGTATTATCTCTAAATACAAAAAAATTATAAATAGAATATACAGTATTCAAAATTCACGTGACAATTAATATTAACATGGAATATTAAATGATGTAGAAGTATAACCCAATGAATGGATATTGAGTTAAAAAGCCACTTACCTAGATTTTTAATTAGTAGAACCATATTACCCATAAAATTCATAATTATAAAATGAATCATTTAATAAATTGAATATAATGATACGGAAGATATGATATATCAAAAGGATATATATACATAGTACAAAAGAAACAAGTGGGGAATAATGATTGTATCTCAATGACATAAAATTTAGATGAGAAGATCATGCCTTATGATCTATGTTAGATTTTCATACATTAATCTCATGAAAAATGTTTTAAATATTTAAATTAATTAATCCAATAACTATTCCTATATTTATAATGTCAAATATTATATTTTTAATTCATCTTAACACCCATCCATAAATAAAATTGAATTATTTTCATTGTTTGGTATGTTTTTGTTTAATTGTTTCATGATAGAATTATTTTTGTCTAATTATTTAAGTTCATGTTAGATGAATAATGATACAAATGTGAAATGTAGTGGTATTAATTCACATTTATATGTTTAAATAGACCCATACATCATTTTTTTCTTTATTTTATGAGTATGATTTATTTAGTAAAACATTAAGGATAAACGTTTAATTTATATGAGTTGATTTTAGGCCCTCATGAAATAGTTTATTTTTAATTAATATTATATATATATATATATTAGTTCCATAACATGAAATAATCTTTAAAATACCTATTAAATGCATTTTGAACTATAATAAGACTTTTATGTCCTTTCTTAATGTTGATAATGGAAAATAGTCATTTTCATTGATGATGTTTAACCAAAATAATTTTAGAAATTGTTTAGTTTCATTGAATAATACGGTATTTGACAATTGATAAAAAGATGATATCAAATATATAATAAAAATTTAAAATATATACATGATAATGTAGTTATTACTCTATGATATATTAAGGGGATGAAAATATGGTAAAAACAAATAGTAAATCAGAATGGTTTCTTCAGAATGTTAGCTCTTAAATATCACCTCCTCAAGGGACCCATTAAGGGAGAGGTAATAAGTTTTGGGGTGATACTGGTAACACAATTATGTGGGGATATTTGGAAGGATATGATTTTACAGAGATTTTAAATCATTCAACGTATCATCCCAATTTTTTAAGAAATGAAAACAGTGTTCGATAGCGTAGATGATATCAAACATCGAAGATTATGGAAAAACTTATTATTATTATTTAAATGTTACATTATAACCTATCCATTAGAATGGTTGTTTTTTAAAATATTAACTGAATTATATAATATATTTTTACACATGTAAATATATTAAATACTTTTATGACAAAAAAAATAAATTTAAATATAACACTTTTTAAAATAAAGGAAAATGTTTATATGAAAAACTATTAAAATGTGACCAATTGTCTTTTATACAAGTAAATACATAAATCACTCACGATTAATTATACTAATAATATATATATATATATATAATATTCAACATAATATTTAATAGTCATCTTATGTGTTTTAAAACATAATATATGCAAAAATCCAATTTTTAATATTAAAGAATTTTTTTATAAAAAGGATGTTTTACAACCATTTCATAATAAAATTTATTTAAATATATTTTTGACACATCATGAAGTTAAATTTTAAAAAATAAAAAACTTCATTCAATTTTTTGAATCATGATTTAATTATTTCTATTTTTTTATATATCATATAATATTTATTTTTTGATGTGTAGTGAAAAAATAAAAAAAATTTATTGAAAATTTAACACCTCCTGCCTCCATGGTAGGTTTCCCTTTGAATAATGAAATAGCTTGCATTTTACACAACTTTGAGATCTAACACACTAAGACCAATCAAAATAGCCATTATGAATACTAATGGCCAATTTTTTAAATATTATAAATTTTATCTTTCAAAATTGACTTTATTTTTGGATTTGGAATATCGAAATTAGCGTAGGGTGAATTTGTGGTATTTTTTGAAAGCATTAAATTTTTTACAAATAGTGAAAAACAATACGTTATTGTTTAAATCCAACTTTTGATATAAATAATTATTTATATTATTTATATTTATTTTAGGTAATAATATATAAATAATACCTATATAAGTTCAATGTAATTCATTGGAATAATTTTATAGTGAGTTTAGATATATATAATTTTGTCGAACTTTTTACCATCTCTTACCCACATTCTAGGAGCATTTCTATATTTTTATAAAACATAATTTTACCGCTTCTGTGAGTTGAATTTTAAAAATCTTAGAGAAAAATCTGGTATCAGTAAGTAAAATTTGATACAATAAGATGAAAATAATTTTTGTTGAATAGTAGGTTTTAACTTTTATTTACCATGGTCAAAATTAAATAGAGTAATTAAGGGTAAAATTAATATTAGTATTACAATAACAGATGTCCTAAATGTATTGGATAAGTATAATTTGAAAAAAAATTATAAATTAAATATGAACCTTTTTGGTCCACTTGGATTAGATAAGGACATTTATAATTATTTTATTTAAATAATAGTTAAAGGAGTTAAATTCAATGCTTAATAACTACCCATTTTTAATATAGTGTTCCAGATAATATTAATTCGACTATGAATATTAATTATAATGAAAAAATGGTTTCCTAAATAATTTTTTTTATTTATAAATTTTAGACATTAAATAATTAAAATTATTTATGACACAATGATGATGCAGTAATTCAATATTAATGAGAGAATAAAATAATTGATATTATAAATTATCAAATAAAACTAATTTGGGACTTTAAAAAATTTCAACTACATTTATAGGTTAATATGAAATTTTATTTTTGATTAAATATATTTAGTTAGAAGTAAAAAAATTATTAGGACTTTAACAAAAATCAATTATCAAATAATTTCAAAATTGACATAAATGAGTTTTTAAAACAAATAAAATATTATTGGTTGATATAATTACTTTAAAAATATACATTTTGGAAAAAGGCTTATATAATGATAGGTGTATCATTAATGAACATCTTAGGGTTTTCTGGGAAATTTATAGTATGTTTATTAAACATATAATATAAAAATACAAAGAGACATGGTAAATGTCAAAATATTTAACTAAGAGTTAAATCTAATGGATAAGGTTAATATAGTGGCCCTAACCAGTCTAAATCCTATTTGTTGAGATATTTTCGACCCACTCCCAACATAACATTTATATAATTTATTTTGGATCCATTAGAAACTAAATATGATTTTATTATAATATAATATTTCAATCTTTTCCTAAGGTTCCCCTCACCCATCTTATAAAATAGAACATCCCATTATCTCATATTCACACCTTCTAGGCCATTTTTATCAAAAAAAAACCATTTCCAAATTTCATCCCTTCATCCTAGATACCATACTTAAGTCAGAAATCCTTCCTATTGAGCCTTTTTGATCAAATCAAAAGCAAGAACCTGAAAAAAGGTAAATATTTCATCACCTCTTTCATGTTATTTTTTTCTTCCACTACCTCATTCTTTTTTATTTACATTCTGAGATAATAAATCTAGTATCCCTTATATAGTGTGATGTTATTGTAAAAAATGGACCATCAATATTCATTATTATATCCATCCAATAAATGACAAAGCCACTATACGTGTGTATGTATGGATTACTGTCTCCACGTCCTAGTGTAGTTTGTTATTAAAACACTTCATCATTTGGATGGTTATAAAAATGAGTATAAATGATTTAAATAAAAATAATAATATGATATTGATTCTTTATAAAAGATATACCATCCAATTATATATGATTTTAATATCAAAAAAATGATATTATCGCTCATGCGTATCTATGGATTATTGTCTCCACAAACGCGATGAGATTCATTACCCATTGTATCTGTAACAGCCCAAGATTTTATGAAAAATATTCTTTTTTATTTTACTAATGTCTTGTGTTATACGCTACACCAAAAGGAGCTTGCATAACACGCATCCTTGACTTGCCTTGCATTACACGCAATCGCAACCTTCCTCGATAGCGTGTGTGGTACGTAATCCTGAGTTTCACGAAACAATGATATGCTATTAAAATATTATTAAAACTAGCCGTTATGAATAGAAATAACCACTTTTTAAAAGTCTGTAAATCTTATATTTCAAAATGAACTTCATTTTTGGATTCGGAGTATCGAATTTAGCCTAAGGTGAAATTTTGGTACATTTCGGATAACTTTCATATTCTGATGAATAGTGAAAATTACTAAATTATAATTAAAAAAAACTTTTTTAATCGAAATAATTAATAGTGATAAATTATTAATTTGAGTAGTTTTAAAGTATATTTAGAATATATTTTTACAATTTAATACAATGTTGGTCATTGGATGTAATTTCACATTTAAACTAGACATAAACAAGTGTCAATCTTTTGATAGATATTGTTTCTTAAAAACACGCTATTTGTTTTAACAGCGGGATTTAATTATAAAATTAATTAATGAAACTTTTATGTTATGAATTTGGTAAAATAGACTTAATTTTTGAATTCGGAATATGAAATATAGCTTGGGATGAAATTTTGGCATTGTTCTGAAAAACATCAATTTTTGATGATTAGTGAAACTACTAAGTGGTAGGTTAAAAACCGAATTTTGCATAAAACTTAATTTTACCGTTTCTGTGAATGGAATTTAAAAAATCCGAGAGACACGGTTAATATCAAGGACTAAAATGTGATTCAATGAGATGAAAATAATTTTTTGGTGAATAGTAACTTTTTACTTTTTTTTTACCACGGTAAATAGTTAATAGGGTAACTAAGGGTAAATATGATATTAATATTACCCTAAAACATGTCCTAATTCTATTGGACAAGTGTAATTCGACCAAAAACAAACTTAGGAATAAAATATGACCATTTAGGCCCACTTGGATTAGATTAGGACATTTATTATTAATTTATTTAAAGAAGGGTTAAAATAGTTAAAATCAAAGTTTAATAAGTAAATCATTTTTAATATGGGGTTATACATAAGATAAATTCGACTATAAATATTCATTAGAAAGCTAAAAGAATTTCCCACATGATGGTATTTTATTTGTAATTTTTAGACATCAAATAATATAATTTATTTATGACACAAAGATGATGCAGTAATTATCTTATTTATGAAATATTGACATAATTGATAACATAAATACCAAAATAAATGTAATTTAAGACTTTTTATGAATTCCACTAATTTTCTAGGTTACTATGATATATTATTGTTGATTTAATCAACTTGGTTCGAACATATAATTCTGTTATGACTTTCAAAAAAATCATATATCAAATAGTGTCAAAATTGACACAAAAGAGTTTTTAAATAAACTATTATATTATTAATTGTTATTTTATTCCTAAAAATCTAAGTTTCGGACAAATGACATAGATAAGGATATATGTATTAATAATATACAATTTGGGGTTCGTTTGGCATGTTATAGTATGTGTATTAACCATATAGTGAAAGAAAACAAAAAGACACGGTAAAAGTTAAATTATTTAACTTAGAGTTAAATCTAACTGATAAGGTTAAAATAAGAACCTAAACTTGTCTAAATCTTATTGGATGATAGGATTTCGACCCATCCCCACTTTAGCTTCGAAATAAGACCCTTTGGAACCATTATAAACCGATTTTGACTTTAATATTCCTAAGGTGCCCCTCTCCTCCCCTATAAAAGGACACATCCTCCCCCTCCTCCTCAAACCAATTTGAGCACTCAAGCTCGGCCAACCCCTGCCAATTTCTCCTCTCCACTTCCCTAGCAACATCCTAGAGGTTCTGGTCTTCCTCAAAGTCCAATTTTAGTGCCCTAAGAGGAGGTCTCAAAGAGGCACTTCAAAGAAGAGGTAATTACCGTTACCAATTCTTTCATCTTTATTTCTTCTTCCACTTCTTCTTCTTAGGTTGTTTCATTATGAAGTAATAACATCAGTATCACTCATATACTGATATGTTATTATAAGTATGAAACAACCCCATTTCACCATCTATCCACCCTACGGAAAAAGAAATCACCGCGCGTGCGTACGTACGGAATACCGTCTCCACGCCGTGGTGTAATCTATTTTCCACCACCACCTTACATGGATGGGTATAATGGTGTAAAGAATAACTATACATAGTTATTACAAAATCATATTGATTCTTATATATTGTATAATCCACTCCAATTCAATTCAATATTTATAGAAATGATATCATCGCTCGTGCGTACGTACGGAATACCGTCTCCACGACGCGATGAGATTCATTCTCCATGTTAACCATTTAAGAATGATTATAATGTATATATAAGAAATAATAATTAAATATATGACATTATAAAGCTACTGGATTTATGTATATATATACATATGTATGTCATCTACTTACTTCCATTTCAAGACAATAAGGAAAGGAAAACAGCGTTCATGCGTACGTACGGACTACCGTCTCCATGAACGGTGTTTTTCATTTTATTTATCTACCTATTATATATATATATATATACTGAATATATATGATATATAAATCATATTTTATATTCTGGAAGTAAGTAAATCATGATATAAGTAATAATGATGTCAAGAACAACAAGTCAAAACACCTACGATAAATGAAACGATTTTACCCAAAACGCTTTTTTAACATGGAATTTACAAAATAACGGGTAATATAATGTCATAAGTGAACCATATATGATATCATAACAATGAATATGATTCTGTAATAAGTCAATAACATGATTTAAATCATTATACAGGAGTTTCGGACACTTATAAAGCAAGTCGGACCTAAGGTAAGGGAAATGTCACAATCTCATTTTTATCCGAGATTGTTTATTCGTAAGTATTTACTGGGGTGTATTTTATCATCCACATCCATGTTTACTCAATATGTAATATTATTTCCATCCACCTAAAATTGTTTAAATCCATTTTTACCCTTCGGTGAGTTTTTAGTAATACGTATGAAAGGAATCTTTTGTCGTTTTTCGTACGAGGTACTTTTTGACTTTTCCGACAAAAGTACGAAGAATGTTTTTTTAACTTATACGGCACGAACGAATTTCTACTGTTTTATAAAGCCTTATTTTAATGAAGCTTCCTCTAAAAGATTTCATGACTATTTTCAATAAAATATCTTTCTTTTAAAATTGAATGATGTTTTGTGAAAAGAAATTGATTTTGAAGAAGAAAGGATATTTTCCTCAAGAATTCAATTCAAGTGTTTTATCAAAATTATTTTCCATCTAAGATAATAAAGGGTTCTGTTTCTATCCATATTTTTACATTGATTTGACTATGTTGTGATGGAATTATGTTTATGAATTCCTTTATCTTATATGAATTGATTTATGATGTCATGATGTTTCAAGAATGCCATTTTTGGTTACATGTGTTATGCGATGATGTATGTGTTATGATTATGTGGCACACATAAGAAAGGATTCATTATAAGATGGGTGGGACCTATATCTCCCTCCAATGCATTGGGTAATGATTTTATATCTCATGAGATAGACATGGCTGGAACGGAAGGTTATTTCGGTTCAGTGATACAGGACTGAAACGAGGAGTGAACTCGGTTCAGAAAGGGACTTTGTCCACTAAGATAGTCTTGGCAATGAGTCATGACTAACAAGAAATGATTTTCCATGATTATGTGTGCATGCCACAAAGTTTCAAGTTTTATGTTATGATTATGGGGATCTCATTTTCACTTCTATGATTTATACCATGTTATGATATTATGAGCTCTTTTGCAGGTTAAGATTTCCAAAAAAGCTATGTTCTTTTGTATATGATGTGATTGATATTTCTTTTGTTTTCCCTTACTGAGAATTTGAGCTCACCCTTTTATGTTTTCTTTTCCCCAGGATATAAAGAAAGGTTTATAGGTAAAAAAAAGGGAATATCTTTATGGGAGATATTGAAGATCTTTCACCACGATTAGAAGATTACGTTCCGAGTTTTCAAAGACACTAAACTATTACGATCCTTGTGTGTGTGTTTTTGTTATGTACTAAGTATTCCGCAAAAGTAATGTAATGTCCATGTACGATAAGCTTCGGGTCTCTACAGTTGGTATTAGAGGAAAGGTTTAGTCAACCTTTGGAAACTAGGATGCGAAAACGTTAGTGAGATCCCTAGAGATATTTCTAAGGTATGTCTAGGGATGTCCCTAGGGATAAGTATACGTATAGGCTATAGTAATAGAATTACGCTTACGATCATAGAATTAAACTTAAGATGTTGGATATTGAAGGTACTCCCCCTTTATTATGTTGTTTTCCCTATCATGATTTTTTCCTCTCACACTATTCTTTTTGGGTTTTAGACGATGGCTGGAACCCGAAGGAACCGTGTTGATCAATGCAATGGACAATGCAATGATTGCCCTCCTGAACAAACAAATGTTATGGGATATGGAGTGCAAAATCTTATTGCTATACTTACACAAGCTATGAATCATTCTGGACTTCTAAATGAGCAGAGAAGGGAACAATATTCTATTGAGTCCTTCATGAGGCAACGTCCACCTTCTTTCAGTGGGTCTTCTGATCCACTTGTGGCTGAACAATGGATCAGTACTACTGAAAAGATATTTTCAGTTCTTCAATGTTCTGATCATGATAAAGTCATCTTAGCAGTATATCGTTTGGAAGGTGAAGCTGATCAATGGTGGAATCTTATCAAGAATACGAGGCCAAGAGATGAAATTGAGTCCATGGAATGGGATGAGTTCAAGAACTTGTTTTTCAGTAAGTACTTCCCTCGTATTCTTCGAACAAAGATGGAGAAAGAGTTTCTTGAACTGAAGCAAAGGGACAATGAATCTGTTGGTACCTATGAAGCAAATTTTACAAGACTTGCAAGGTATGCTTCTGGAATTATCATCCAACCTGAAAGTAAAGTTGATCGATTTTTCAGTGGCTTAAAACCAAGTCTTCGAAGGGCATTAGCTATAAGAGACTTCAGTAGCTATGAAGAAATTGTGCGTTGTGCTATCAAGGTAGAAATGGAAGTTGGTGTTACATATTCATCTCATGGTTTTGACAAGAAACGAAAGATGGAGTTCAAGGAGAAATCTCAGAATAATGGTGAAAAGAAGATGAATGTTTCCTTATGCACAAAGTGTGGAAAGAAGCATGGTGGAGATTGTCTTAAAGGGACTAGAAAATGTTTTAATTGTGGAAAAGAAGGTCATCGAGCAGCTGAGTGTCGAAGTAATGGAAAAAGGGTTTCTAATGATGTGAATAAAGAAAACACTGTAGAGAACGCACCGCCAACACTTCAATGCTTCAAGTGCAAGGAAATGGGGCATTATGCTAATATTTGCCCTAATCCAAGGGTTAGTGATGATCAACATGAGCAACCACTGAAGGCAAAGGACAAAGGGAAATCACATGCGATCACTATTGGCAATGTTGAATATGACAACGATGTGGTGGAATGATTAAGTTTTTATGTAATGGGATAATGTTGTATCATTGAGTATTGCAATATTTATTGATGTGGTATTCAAAGTGATTGAGATATTTTTTGGAAATAAGATGATATGCGCATAATGAAGACGAGAAAATGAAATGTTTAATAGTATTCATGAGCTCATGATTGATATAAGGACTAAGTGATATCATGGTTTGAGTATATATAATTTTGAGGATTTTGGTATGTGGAAAGTGTTAACTTTTAACTGCACTCATGTTTTCACTAAGGTATTCAAGAGAATACACGATTAAGGACTTTGAATGTTTGAAATGTGACCAACAAGACATATCTTATGATATGTGGGGATCAACGACAGTATTAAATCTCTGGTAATCGATGTCACTATATTATGAGAGTGGACTGCAGTATTATGTATAAGCCTAAAGATTAGACTGGATTATGTTGGACATAAGTTAGTATTGTTTAAGGATAGAAGATTTTCGATATTATTGATGGGATGTTATAGTAACGTAGTTTTAGAAGAAGGACAACCTGCAGGACGGGCGGCAGCCCATCGCTTCGGACAAGGCTGTAGGAATCGAACCCACAACCGAAGTGCGACTGGCCTTTATCGCCTACCACTGGCCTACAGGAAGTCCCTGTTTAGTAGAAACTAGTTTTATTATATTAAGCAGTATGATATATGAAGTATAAGTCCATTTTAGAAACCATATGTGATTAATCTCACTATAGATCGACTTATGTATATAATTTTTACTAACCTTTTGTTTGAGACAGATGGAATGACTCGTCATTCTATCACATGATCTGCTAACACTTCACGAATAACAAATTCAACTTCATTTATTTAAGAGATGAAGTATAAATTGTTCAAGGCACGAACAAAAGTGAGATTGTACCAAAATAAAGTAAGTATTTATTCTAAGCAAATTTTCAACTTTAGGGAAATGATCTTGAAAACCAAAAAAATGTTGTCCTAGTGATCTTATACATTTTGAATCAGATGGTACCTTATATCATCACAAATCTATGGATTTGTGATTACTGGCTTTTCCATAGCCATGTTCTCTACCACTCTCCATCAGAACATGATGGTTAGATTTCTCTTCCATATCCATATTTTCACCTATGTGGAAACCCAGTGATTAGTTTATTTGGGTAATCGTTACATTTCATACTTTAGTTTTTAAAGCCAAGTTTTGGTATTCCCTTTTACGATGTGGGTTTCTATTAAAGAAACTTTCGAATAGTAAACCATTTATAACCCCGACGAATTTCGAGGGCGAAATTCATTTTAAGGGGGGGTAGAATGTAACAGCCCAAGATTTTATGAAAAATATTCTTTTTTATTTTACTAATGTCTTGTGTTATACGCTACACCAAAAGGAGCTTGCATAACACGCATCCTTGACTTGCCTTGCATTACACGCAATCGCAACCTTCCTTGATAGCGTGTGTGGTACGTAATCCTGAGTTTCACGAAACAATGATATGCTATTAAAATATTATTAAAACTAGCCGTTATGAATAGTAATAACCACTTTTTAAAATTCTGTAAATCTATTATTTCAAAATGAACTTCATTTTTGGATTCGGAGTATCGAATTTAGCCTAAGGTGAAATTTTGGTACATTTCGGATAACTTTCATATTCTGATGAATAGTGAAAATTACTAAATTATAATTAAAAAACAACTTTTTTAATCGAAATAGTTAATAGTGATAAATTATTAATTTGAGTAGTTTTAAAGTATATTTAGAATATATTTTTACAATTTAATACAATGTTGGTCATTGGATGTAATTTCACATTTAAACTAGACATAAACAAGTGTCAATCTTTTGATAGATATTGTTTCTTAAAAACACGCTATTTGTTTTAACAGCGGGATTTAATTATAAAATTAATTAATGCAACTTTTATGTTATGAATTTGGTAAAATAGACTTAATTTTTGAATTCGGAATATGAAATATAGCTTGGGATGAAATTTTGGCACTGTTCTGAAAAACATCAATTTTTGGTGAATAGTGAAACTACTAAGTGGTAGGTTAAAAACTGATTTTTGCATAAAACTTAATTTTACCGCTTCTGGGAATGCAATTTCGAAAATCCGAGAGACACAATTAATATCAAGGACTAAAATGTGATTCAATGAGATGAAAATAATTTTTTGGTGAATAGTAACTTTTTACTTTTTTTTTACCACGGTAAATAGTAAATAGGGTAACTAAGGGTAAATATGATATTAATATTACCCTAACACATGTTCTAATTCTATTGGACAAGTGTAATTCGACCAAAAACAAACTTAGGAATAAAATATGACCATTTAGGCCCACTTGGATTAGATTAGGACATTTATTATTAATTTATTTAAAGAAGGGTTAAAATAGTTAAAATCAAAGTTTAATAAGTAAATCATTTTTAATATGGGGTTATACATAAGATAAATTCGACTATAAATATTCATTAGAAATCTAAAAAGATTTCCCACATGATGGTATTTTATTTGTAATTTTTAGACATCAAATAATATAATTTATTTATGACACAAAGATGATGCAGTAATTATCTTATTTATGAAATATTGACATAATTGATAATATAAATATCAAAATAAATGTAATTTAAGACTTTTTATGAATTCCACTAATTTTCTAGGTTACTATGATATATTATTGTTGATTTAATCAACTTGGTTCGAACATATAATTCTGTTATGACTTTCAAAAAAATCATATATCAAATAGTGTCAAAATTGACACAAAAGAGTTTTTAAATCAAATATTATATTATTAATTGTTATTTTATTCCTAAAAATCTAAGGTTCGGCCAAATGACTTAGATAAGGATATATGTATTAATAATATACAATTTGGGGTTCGTTTGGCATGTTATAGTAAGTGTATTAACCATATAGTGAAAGAAAACAAAAAGACACGGTAAAAGTTAAATTATTTAACTTAGAGTTAAATCTAATTGATAAGGTTAAAATAAGAACCTAAACTTGTCTAAATCTTATTGGTTGATAGGATTTCGACCCATCCCCACTTTAGCTTCGAAATAAGACCCTTTGGAACCATTATAAACCGATTTTGACTTTAATATTCCGAAGGTGCCCCTCTCCTCCCCTATAAAAGGACACATCCTCCCCCTCCTCCTCACACCAATTTGAGCACTCAAGCTCGGCCAACCCCTGCCAATTTCTCCTCTCCACTTCCCTAGAAACATCCTAGAGGTTCTGGTCTTCCTCAAAGTCCAATTTTAGTGCCCTAAGAGGAGGTCTCAAAGAGGCACTTCAAAGAAGAGGTAATTACCGTTACCAATTCTTTCATCTTTATTTCTTCTTCCACTTCTTCTTCTTAGGTTGTTTCATTATGAATTAATAACATCAGTATCACTAATATACTAATATGTTATTATAAGTATGAAACAACCCTATTTCACCATCTATCCATCCTACGGAAAAAGAAATCACCGCGCGTGCGTACGTACGGAATACCGTCTCCACGCCGTGGTGTAATCTATTTTCCACCACCACCTTACATGGATGGGTATAATGGTGTAAAGAATAACTATAAATAGTTATTACAACATCATATTGATTCTTATATATTTTATAATCCACTCCAATTCAATTCAATATTTATAGAAATGATATCATCGCTCGTGCGTACGTACGGAATACCGTCTCCACGACGCGATGAGATTCATTCTCCATGTTAACCATTTAAGAATGATTATAATGTATATATAAGAAATAATAATGAAATATATGACATTATAAATCTACTGGATTTATGTATATATATACATATGTATGTCATCTACTTACTTCCATTTCAAGACAATAAGGAAAGGAAAACAGCGTTCATGCGTACGTACGGACTACCGTATCCATGAACGGTATTTTTCATTTTATTTATCTACCTATTATATATATATATATATACTGAATATATATGATATATAAATCATATTTTATATTCTGGAAGTAATTAAATCATGATATAAGTAATAATGATGTCAAGAACAACAAGTCAAAACACCTACGATAAATGAAACGATTTTACCCAAAACGCTTCTTTAACATGGAATTTACAAAATAACGGGTAATATAATGTCATAAGTGAACCATATATGATATCATAACAATGAATATGATTCTGTAATAAGTCAATAACATGATTTAATTTATTATACAGGAGGTTCGGACACTTACAAAGCAAGTCGGACCTAAGGTAAGGGAAATATCCCAATCTCATTTTTATCCGAGATTGTTTATTCGTAAGTATTTACTGGGGTGTATTTTATCATCCACATCCATGTTTACTCAATATGTAATATTATTTCCATCCACCTAAAATTGTTTAAATCCATTTTTACCCTTCGGTGAGTTTTTAGTAATACGTATGAAAGGAATCTTTTGTCGTTTTTCGTACGAGGTACTTTTTGACTTTTCCGACAAAAGTACGAAGAATGTTTTTTTTAACTTATACGGCACGAACGGATTTCTACTGTTTTATAAAGCCTTATTTTAATGAAGCTTCCTCTAAAAGATTTCATGACTTTTTTCAATAAAATCTCTTTCTTTTAATATTGAATGATGTTTTGTGAAAAGAAATTGATTTTGAAGAAGAAAGGATATTTTCCTCAAGAATTCAATTCAAGTGTTTTATCAAAATTATTTTCCATCTAAGATAATAAAGGGTTCTGTTTCTATCCATATTTTTACATTGATTTGACTATGTTGTGATGGAATTATGTTTATGAATTCCTTTATCTTATATGAATTGATTTATGATGTCATGATGTTTCAAGAATGCCATTTTTGGTTACATGTGTTATGCGATGATGTATGTGTTATGATTATGTGGCACACATAAGAAAGGATTCATTATAAGATGGGTGGGACCTATATCTCCCTCCAATGCATTGGGTAATGATTTTATATCTCATGAGATAGACATGGCTGGAACGGAAGGTTATTTCGGTTCAGTGATACAGGACTGAAACGAGGAGTGAACTCGGTTCAGAAAGGGACGTTGTCCACTAAGATAGTCTTGGCAATGAGTCATGACTAACAAGAAATGATTTTCCATGATTATGTGTGCATGCCACACAAGTTTCAAGTTTTATGTTATGATTATGTGGATCTCATTTTCACTTCTATGATTTATCCCATGTTATGATATTATGAGCTCTTTTGCAGGTTAAGATTTCCAAAAAAGCTATGTTCTTTTGTATATGATGTGATTGATATTTCTTTTGTTTACCCTTACTGAGCATTTGAGCTCACCCTTTTATGTTTTCTTTTCCCCAGGAAATAAAGAAAGGTTTATAGGTAAAAACAAGGGAAGATATTTATGGGAGATATTGAAGATCTTTCACCATGATTAGAAGATTACGTTCCGAGTTTCCAAAGACACTAAACTATTACGATCCTTGTGTGTGTGTTTTTGTTATGTACTAAGTATTCCGCAAAAGTAATGTAATGTCCATGTACGATAAGCTTCGGGTCACTACCGTATCCACTCAAGAATAATTTTCATTTGATGTTAAATAACAGTGTATAAATAATTAATATAATTATTAATAATAATAGGATACATTCTATCCATAAAAACATTACACACGTAATAAAGAATATAAATGAAAAAAAATTAGTTAACACCCAAAATGATTATACTACTGAAATATCCTTAACAAACCAATATTAAAAGAACATATATGATATCATATTAATTTATATAGTTCATTTATAATTTAATAACAATTATTTCAACATTATATAGGAGTTTTACCTGCCCTCAACGAAGGAAATTTACAAGGTAATCGTTAATATCATAATTTATTTATTATCCGAGGTTGTTTTTACGTATGTATTTTTTGGGACCTCTTTGTTATCCACATACATTTTTCATAAATATGTATTTCAAAATATTTTTAATATTTACTATACATTGATTTGAAGTCATTTATACCCTTATTTTAACATATATGTTACGAATCTAATCTTTCAGTATTTTTCCAATCAATGTAAATTACTACCTTTTCGAAAAAATTAAGGTAAGAATGTCTTTTTTATCTTATACGACGCGTGCGGTTATTGTAACATCCCAGGTAAATAAAGAATAAAGAATTTTCATATTTATTAATATTTATGAATTAAATATTAATTTTAATTAAAAGGGGTTTCTACTTTCGATAGCGCACTCGATAGGCAACGATGAGTTTCTTTTAAAACTTACGTTGCACACTAGTAATAAAATAATATTATTTTAAATGTTAGTTTACACGTAGCCATTGTACTGGAGGGAATGGATATAAATAAGTAAAATATGATTATATATGTTTTTAAATGTTTTTACATTTACCCAAAAGATAAAGGCTTAAAATATGGAAAGAATTCAATTTTAGGCATTTATACCCTAATTTTCACTAAGTATTCACTTATCACCTTATGACGGTGAACCGTCATTAAATATAGTTATGATCAATCTTATAAATTTTATTGGACCAAATATAACTCTTCTTTAGAATTGGGACATCAAAAATTACTTTGTGTAAATTTTTGGTATCTTTCCGATAAAGATCATTTTTTATTGAATATTGTAAAATGTTGTATTTTAATTCAAATCCTCTTTTTAATCTAATTCATTTATATTATTAGATTATCATTTTAATTTGTTTTAAAGTTAAATTAGAAAATATTTTTCCCATTAAATCTAATAGTGGTCGTTGGAATTAATTTCACTTTGAAATCGGACTTAAACTAGGGTCAATCTTTTGATACTTATTGTTTCACAAAAACACGCTATTTGTCATGACAGCGAGAATTAATTATTAAATTAATTAGTTTGAATTATATGTTTTGAATTTTGTAAAATAGACTTCATTTTTGAATTCATAATATCAAATATATCTTAGGGTGAATTTTTGGTAATTTTCTGAAAAACATCAATTTTTGATGAATAGTGAAATCACTAAGTGGTACTTATAAAAACTGATTTTTCTGTTAAATGAAAGTTTACCACTAATGTGTATTGAATTTCAAAAATCTGACATACATGGTTGTCATTAATAAGTAAAATTTGGTTCAATGAGATTAAAATAATTTTTTGGTGAATAGTAACTTATTAAGTTTTAATCGCGATTAGAGGTAATTAGTGTAGTTTATTGTAAAAAAATTGTTTTAATAATATGATATGACCTAGACACATGTCCTAACCTCATTGGATATGTCATGGCCGACCAAGACAAGCCATGGGTCAACTTGGGGACCCCATGGAGCCACTTTGGTTTGAAAATGACATAAATACCTTTTATTTAATGTTAATGTAAAAAATGGCAAAAACGTGATATGTTTTAATAAAACAATTTTTAAATGGGGTTATACAAGTCATATTTTTGATTATAAATAGTCATTAGAAAGATAAAACGATTTCATATATCATAGTAGTTTTTTTATAATTTTTAGACTTTAAATTAATTAATTTATTTATCACATAATAATGATGCAACGATGACATCATTATTTGACGATTTAAATAAAATGGAAAGATAATGTAAACTATATGAACTACACATGTCCAAAACTTATTGGATGGGTGGATTTCGAACCCTTATCACCTTATCCACGAATTATATCAATATGGTACTTTTTAAAACCGAAACACATTTTCAAGTAATGTAATATTTCTTTACTTTCCAAAAGTGCCCCTCCTCTCCTCTTATAAAAGGCCCCCACCTCTACCTCATTTCACACACTCCTCAAGCCTTTTTCTTGGCCAAACCCTGCCCATTTACTCTCTCCACATCTCTCTCATCATCCTAGAGGATTATCATTGGGAAGAATCCTTTCAAATGAAGCCTTTAGGATCAAATCAAAAGGAGTTACACTTTTAAAGGCAAATCATTCTCTCATGTTCATTTGTTTTATTTTGCTTCTTCAACCCCCTAAACTCTTTTTATTTACTTCTTTTATAACAACACCAGTATCTTCAATATACTAGGATGTTGTTATAAGATTTATTCGAGCTACACTCTCACAAAACTACATCAAATGGTAAAAGAATATACGGTTTCTGTGGATGGAGAAATTCTGCCTCCCGAAACGATGATTGTTCAATACTCATTTAACACCTTCAAAGGTGGCCATTATGATGTCACTATTTTTATATATGAAATATAATATGTTTATGTTTTCCTTAAGCTTCTTCTTTTTTTCATTTTGGGCATACCTTTATGGTTTCCATTATGGGTAAACGTGATATCTTGATTTAAGGAAGTGCGGACTACCGCCCCCTCAAAGTGAGTTGATTAGTTAAATACCATATGTGGGACGTATAAAAGATGGAACTATGATATTATATATGATATTATACTGTAATTATATTAATCCTTTATATCATTATGATTCCATTCTATAAAATATGAAATAGAAATGAAAGTAGCGTTCATGCGTACACACGGCTTACCGTCTCCATGAACGGTGCATTTCATTTTATACCTCTAAATGATTATGTAATATTATAAATGCACGTATATACTGGATATATATGATATATATGATATATAAATCATGATTATAATTCTGGATATAATTGATACATGAAAAACTTGTAATTATAAAGGGTTTATTTTTACTCAAGTACCAATGATCGTTAGAACGACCATTATTAACTTAAATAATTACATTGTGTTCATGACATGGAAATAAGTGATATAAAAGGAATAATGAACATGAAAAAGGTTCTTAAACAAGTAGAAAGTAACTCAATTTTACTATTCAGGAGATTAAATAACAGTCGGGTCAAGTCAGATACGAGATAAGGGACTTCGTCTCAATCTCCTTTTATTGAGGCATATTTTTTTTATACCCAACTTTCTTTTATACGGTATATAAAACCCTTTGACTTTTACTTTTATACAAAAAATAATATTTTTCTATGAAGTATTTTACTAAACGACAAAAAGGAATGTTTTTTTAACGAACGCGGTGACAATGACCTTTTCTGCCGCCGTAAGTACTATTTGGTCTTTGGCTTCCTCAACAAGCCGTAATGTTTTTAAAATAAAATAAATACCATATACTCTTTTATGTATTTTGGAATTGAAAATGGTTTTGATAAAGGATTCTATTATGATATATTGTTATTCAAATGTGGAATAGTTATCATTACTTTATGTTGGTTTTATGTTTTATGATTTTATATTGGTACTTGGACATTTGACGGGTGGTTACGTGATAAACTATATGACGGGTGGTGCCGTGAATACCAGGACGGGTGGTTACATTATAACCTCCAATGCATTGGGTATGGAAGTTGGCCGTATGGCTATTCCATTAAGTATGTATGGAAATTGGACGTATGGGTATTCCATTAAGTGATATGTGTGGAATTTGACCGTATGGTTATTCCACTTAAGTATGTTTATTTCCCAAGTTACCTTTATATATGATATGTGTTCTTCATATGGGTTTTATGGTAACCCTTTGGTTACAAAAAGGTAAGTAATGATACTTTATTCAATGAAGATTTTTTACTACTTCATGGAGGTGAAGGTATTACTTTGATAGAGTATAAATGCTTTACTTGATGTTTGAAAAAGTAACAGTTTTCATTCTTTGTGTATCCCTTACTGAGCTTTTTATGATCACACCAAGTTTTTTTAGAAATGATTTTCACAGGACTTAAAGTGGAATAAGGTCAATGATGGGATCGGGGGAATGTCATGCTATATAAGACATGGAACTAGACATGATTATTTTTAAGAGTTTTTTTTTATGAAAACTTAGTAGAAGTGTCTACATTGTAATATTTTGAGATGTAATAGTTATGTTCTAATTCACTAAAACTCTAAACCTGAAAAGATCCTCAATGTGAATTATTCATTTAATTCAATATTAAGTATGGTTTAAGGGTGGAGCCTTATAGTTGGTATCATATGTCGGTTTAGACAACTTTAGGAGTTAGAAAATTGTTAAATTATATGTTAATTTATGGTATGAATGAAATGATATAGCATTTGAAGATTACCATGTTGCTTCACCTAAGGTATTTCTCTGATAAGAATGGTTTTCCATAGAGGAAACAGAACAGCTTCTCTAGGAAGGCATACAGAGGGAAATGACCTTTCAAATCAGTATCCTAATATGGTCAGAATTAGAACTAAACAGTTTGTTGCAGTGATGGCTCAGCTGACTCAGGTGAAAAAAGTTGGTTGTTTTCATTGAAGATATTTTGGTGAAGAGGTGCATGATAGTCATTTAAGGATTATCTTGCAACCCTTAAAAGAAAATAAATTATATGGAAAATTCAGCAAGTGTGAGTTTTGGTTACAACAAATTTCATTCCTAGGTCACATTGTTTAAAAAGATGGCATAACTGTTGATCTTGCTAAAAAAAGTTGTTGAAGAATGGACAAGACCTACAAATGTAACTGAGATCCATAGATTTCTTGGTTTGGCATGTTATTACCGAAGGTTTTTTGAAACATTTTCACGGTTATCTAGTCCAATGTCTAAGATAACTCGTAAGGGTGTTTAGTTCATCTGGACAAAAGAATGTGATGATTGTTTTCAAGAGGTGAAAAGAGGATTGGTGAATGCTCCAGTTTTGGCACTTCCTTACAAGAATGGTGAGTTTGTTATATATAGTGATGCTTCGTTTAAGGGACTTGGTTGTGTCCAAATGCAGAATGATTAGTTAATTGCTTATTCTTTACATCAGTTGATTACTCATGAGGTAAATTACCCTACACATGATTTGGAATTAGCTGCTGTTGTCTATGCTTTAAAACTTTGGAGCATCATTTGTATGGAGTAAAGTGTGAAATATATACTGATCACAAAAGTTTAAATTATATATTCACTCAGAAAGAATTGAAAATGAGAAAGAGGAGATGGCTGTAATTAATCTAGGAATATAATTGTACAATCCAATACCATCTGGGAAAAGCAAATAAAGTGGCCGATGTTTTGAGTTGAAAAAGTAATGCTTCATTAACCATGCTACGCTTGGAACGAGATCCTTTGGTTCTTGATTTGATGAACTTTGGCATAGATGTTTTTGGTGTAGGAAGTCCATCTGTTTTGTTTCGGGTATCAGTGAAATCTTCTCTATCAGATAGAATCAAGCAAGCACAGAAGCAAGACAGCGAGTTGCAGAAAAAGGTAGAGCTGGTTCAGAAAGGTAAGTTTCCTGAATTCAACATTGATAATAATTGTGTTTTGTGGTTTGGGAAGAGATTATGTGTGCCTTGTGATTCACAGTTGAAGAATGAGTTGTTATGTGAGGCTCATTGTTCTCCGTTTTCAGTTTATCCTGGATGTACTAAGATGTACAGAGATCTGCGGGAGTATTACTGGTGGGAAGGAATGAAAAGAGATATTGCTGATTTTACTGTGAAGTGTTTGACTTTTCAGAAGGTTAAAGCAAAGAGGCAGTTACCTAAAGGGATGCTTCAGCATTTACCAGTGCCAGAGTGGAAATGGGAAAACATATCCATGGACTTTGTTGTGGGATTACAGAGGACATCTCGAGGTAATAATGCAATCTGGGTTATTATTGATTGCTTGACCAAATCTGCTAATTTCCTTGCTATACGAGATACTTTCTCACTAGATCAACTTTCCCATTTGTATATTAAAGAGATAGTCAGGTTACATGGAGTTCCACTCTCCATTGTATCTGAACGTGATCCCAGGTTCACTTCTAACATTTGGAAAGGCCTTCAGAAGTCGTTGGGTACTGAATTAAATTTTAGTACATCTTTTCATCCTCAATCAGATGTGCTATCAGAACGAACAATTCAGACATTGGAGGATATGCTACGAGCATGTTCGATGGATTATCAGGGAAGATGGGACCAACATATTTCTTTACTTGAGTTTTTTTATAATAACAGTTTTCATTCCAGTATACAGATGGCACCATTTGAGGAATTATATGGGAAGCGGTGTCAAACTCCAACATTTTGGGATGAAGTGGGTGAAAGGAAGTTGATAGGAATAGAATTGGTAAAAGAGATGGCATAAAAAGTTCAGTTGATTCAGAAACTCATGAGAACAACTCAGAGCAGGCAGAAGAGTTATGCGGATAACTGGAGGAATGATCTATCTTTTGAGGTAGGTGATCATGTTTTTCTCAAGGTTTCTCCATGGAAAAGTGTGATGAGATTTGGTAAGAAAGGAAAGCTGAGTCCAAGGTTCATTGAACCATATGAAATTCTAGAAAAATTTGGATCATTTTCTTACCAAGTGGCTTTACCTCTGAGTTTATCTCAGGTACACAATGTTTTTCATGTTTCAATGTTGAGGAAGTATATGCCAGATCCATCTCATGTTTTGAGTCCAGAGGTAGTTAAGCTGGAAGAGAACCTATCTTTTGAAGAACAACCAGTCCAGATTCTTGACCACAGGGAGCAGGTGTTACGGAATAAGGTGATTCGTCAGGTAAAGGTTTTGTGGAAAAAGCATGTGATTGAAGAGGCAACGTGGGAATCTGAAAATGCTATGAGGGATAAATACCCCCACTTATTTTGCTAAGTGAATAAAGTTGTGAGAACGCAATTCCCAAAAGCGGGGAAGGATGTAACATCTCAAGTAAATAAAGAATAAAGAATTTTCATATTTATTAATATTTACGAATTAATTATTAATTTTATTTAAAAGGGGTTTCTACTTTCGATAGCGTACTCGATACGCAACGATGAGTTTCTTTGAAAACTTACGTTGCACACTAGTAATAAAATAATATTATTTTAAATGTTAGTTTACACGTAGAGGTTGTACTGGCGGGAATGGATAGAAATACCTAAAATATGATTATATATGTTTTTAAATGTTTTTACATTTACCCAATAAAAGATAAAGGCTTAAAATACAGAAATAATTCAATTTTAGGCATTTATACCCTATTTTTCACTAAGGGTTCACTTATCACCTTTTGACGGCGAACCGTCATTAAATATAGTTTTGATCAATCTTATAAATTCTATTGGACCAAATATAACTCTTCTTTACAATCGGGAAATCAAAATTTACTTTTTGTAATGTTTTTGTATCTTTCCGATAAAGTTCATTTTTTAATGAATATTGTAAAATGTTGTATTTTAATTCAAAACATCTTTTTAATATAATTAATTTATATGATTACATTATCATTTTAATTGGTTATAAAGTTAAATTAGAAAATATTTTTACCATTAAATCCAATAGTGTTCATTGGAATTAATTTCACTTTGAAATCAGACTTAAACTAGTGTCAATCTTTTGATACTTGTTGTTTCACAAAAACACGCTATTTGTCATGACAGCGGGAATTAATTATTAAACTAATTAATTTTCCTTATATGTTTTTAATTTTGTAAAATAGACTTCATTTTTGAATTCGGAATATCAAATATAGCTTAGGGTGAATTTTTGGTAATTTTCTGAAAAACTTCAATTTTTGATGAATAGTGAAATCACTAAGTGGTACTTATAAAAACAGATTTTCCAGTTAAATTAAAGTTTACCACTAATGTGTATTGAATTTCAAAAATCCGACATACTTGGTTGACATTAATAAGTAAAATGTGGTTCAATGAGATTAAAATAATTTTTCGGTGAATAGTATCTTATTAAGTTTTAATTCCGATTAGAGGTAATTAGTGTAGTTTAAGGTAAAAATAATGTTTTAATAATATGATATGACCTATACACATGTCCTATCCTCATTGGATATGTCATAGCCGACGAAGACAAGCCATGGGTCAACTTGGGGACCCCATGGAGCCACTTTTGTTGGAAAATGACATAAATACCTTTTATTTAATGTTAATGTAAAAAATTGCACAAACATGATATGTTTTAATAAATCAATTTTTAAATGGGGTTATACAAGTCAGATTTTTGATTATAAATAGTCATTGGAAATATAAAAAGATTTACTACATCATAGTATCTTTTTTATAATTTTTAGACATTAAATAAATTAAATTATTTATGACATACTAATGATGCAGCGATGACATCATTATTTGACGATTTAAATAAAATGGAAAGATAATGTAAAATCTATGAACTACACATGTCCAAAACATATTGTATGGGTGGATTTCGAACCCTTATCACCTTATCCACGAATTATTTCAATGTGGGACCTTTTAAAATCGAAACACATTTTCAAATAAAGTAATATTTCTTTACTTTCCAAAAGTGCCCCTCCTCTCCTCTTATAAAAGGCCCCGACCTCTACCTCATTTCACACACTCCTCAAGCCTTTGGCTCAGCCATCCCCTGCCCATTTACTCTCTCCACATCTCTCTCCTCATCCTAGAGGATTACCTTTGTGCAGAAACCATTCAAAGGAATCCTTTAGGCTCAAATAAAAAGGAGTTACACTTTTAAAGGTAAATCATTCTCTCATGTTCATTTGTTTTATTTTGCTTCATCAACCCCCTAAACACTTTTTATTTACTTATTTTGTAAAAACACCAGTATCTTAAATATACTAGGATTTTGTTATAAGATTTATTTGATCTACACGCTCACACAACTACATCAAATGGTTAAAGTACATACCGTTTCTGTGGATGGAAAAATTCTGCCTCCCGAAATGATGATTGTTCAATACTCATTTAACTCCTTCAAAGGTGGCCATTATGATGTAACTATTTTTATATATGATATATAATATGCTAATGTTTTTCTTAAGCTTCTGTTTTTATCATTTTGGGCATACCTTTATGGTTTCCATTATGGGTAAACGTGATATCTTCATTTAAGGAAGTGCGGACTACCGCCCCCTCAATGTGATTTGATTCGTTAAATACCATATGTGGGACATATAAAGGATAGAACTATGATATTATATATGATATTATACTAGAATTATTATATACATTTATATAATTATGATTCCATTCTATAAAATATGAAATAGAAATGAAATTAGCGTTCATGCGTATGTACGGCTTACCGTCTCCATGAACGGTGCATTTCATTTCATACATCTAAATGATTATGTAATATTATAAATGCACGTATATACTGGATATATATGATATATATTATATATACATAATTATTATAATTCTTGATATAATGGATACATGAACAACTTGTAATTATAAAGGGTTTATTTTGAATAAAGTACCAATGATCGTTAGAACGACCATTATTAACTTAAATAATTACATAGTGTTCATGACATGGAAATAAGTGATATAAAAGGAATAATGAACTTGAAAAAGGTTCTTAAAAAAGTATAAATTAACTCAAGTTTATTATTTAGGAGATTAAAGAATGGTCGGGTCAAGTCGGATACGAGGTAAGGGACTTCGTCTCAATCTTCTTTCATTGGGGCATATTTTATTTTATACACAACTTTCTTTTATATGGTGTATAAAACCCTTTGAAATTTACTTTTATACAAAAAGGAATCTTTTTATACGAAGAATTTTACTAAACGACAAAAAGTAATGTTTTCTTATCGAACGCGGTGACAACGACCTTTTCCGCCGCCATGAGTATTATTTGGTCTTTGGCTTCCTCAACAAGCGGTAATGTTTTTAAAATAAAATAAATACCATATACTCTTTTATCTATTTTGTTATTGAAAATTATTTTTGATAAAGGATTCTATTATGATATATTGTGATTGAAATGTGGAAATGTTATCATTACTTTATATTGGTATCATGTTTTATGATTTTATGTTGGTACTTGGAAATTTGACGGGTGGTTACGAGATAAACTATATGACGGGTGGTGCCGTGAATACCAGGACGGGTGGTTATGTTATAACCTCTAATGCATTGGGTATGGAAGTCGGCCGTATGGCTATTCCATTAAGTATGTATGGAAATTGGCCGTATGGCTATTCCATTAAGTGATATGTGTGGAAGTCGACCGTATGGTTATTCCACTTAAGTATGTTTATGTCCCAAGTTACCTTTATATATGCTATGTGTTCTTTATATGGGTTTTATGGTAACCCTTTGGTTACAAAAAGGTATGTAATGATACTTTATTCAGTGAAGTGTTTTTACTACTTCATGGAGGTGAAGGTATTACTTTGATAGAGTATACATGTTTTACTTGATGTTCGAAAAAGTAATAGTTTTCATTCTTTGTGTATCCCTTACTGAGCTTTTTATGATCACCCCAAGTTTTTTTAGAAATGTTTTTCACAGGACTTAAAGTGGAATAAGGTCAAGGATGGGATCAAGGGAATGTCATTCTATATAAGACATGGAACTAAACATGTTTCTTTTTAAGATTTTTTTTTATTATGGAAACTTAGTAGAAGTGTCTACATTGTAATATTTTTATATGTAATAGTTATGTTCTAATTCTCTAAAACTCTAAACCTGAAAATGTCCTCAATGTGTATTATTCATTTAATTCAATATTAAGTATGGTTTAAGGCTGAGGCCTTATAGTTGGTATCATAGGTCGGTTTAGACAACTTTAGGAGTTAGAAAATTGTTAAATTATAAGTTAATTTATGGAATGAATGAAATGATATAGCATTTGAAGATTACCATGTTGATTCCCCTAAGGTATTTCTGTGATAAGAATGGTTTTCCATAGAGGAAACAGAACAGCTTCTCTGGGAAGGCATACAGAGGGAAATGACCTTTAAAATCAGTATCTTGATATAAATAGAATTAGAACTAAACAGTTTGTGGCAGTGATGGCTCAGCTGACTTAGGTGAAAAAAGTTGGTTGTTTTCATTGATGATATTTTGGTGAGGAGGTGCATGAAAGTCATTTATGGGTTATGTTGCAAACATTAAAAGAAAATAAACTATATGGAAAATTGAGCAAGTGTGAGTTTTGGTTACAACAAATTTCTTTCCTGGGTCACATTGTTTAAAAAGATTGCATAACTGTTGATCCTGCTAAAAAAAGTTGTTGAAGAATGGCCAAGACCTACAAATGTAACTGTGATCCGTATATTTCTTGGTTTGGCAGGTTACTACCGAAGGTTTTTTGAATCTTTTTCACTGTTATCTAGTCCAATGACTAAGATAACTCATAAGGGTATTAAGTTCATCTGGACAAAAGAATGTGATGATTGTTTTCAGGAGTCGAAAAGAAGATTGGTGAATGCTCCAGTTTTGGAACTTCCTTACAAGAATGGTGAGTTTGTTATATATAGTGATGCTTCGTTGAAGGGACTTGGTTGTGTCCTAATGCAGAATGATCAGGTAATTGCTTATGCTTCACGTCAGTTGAATACTTATGAGGTAAATTACACTACACATGATTTGGAATTAGCTGCTATTGTTTTTGCTTTAAAAATTTGGAGGCATCATTGGTATGGAGTAAAGTGTGAAATATATACTGATCACAAAATTTTAAATTATATATTCACTCAGAAAAAATTGAACATGAGAAAGAGGAGATGGCTGGAATTAATCATGGATTATGATTGTACAATCCACTACCATCTGGGAAAAGCAAATAAAGTGGCTGATGCTTTGAGTCGAAAAAGTAATGCTTCATTAACCATGATACGTTTGGAACGAGATCCTTTGGTTTTTGATTTGATGAAATTTGGCATAGAAGTTGTTGGTATAGGAAGTCCTTCTGTTTTGTTTTAGGTATCAGTGAAATCTTCTCTATCAGGCAGAATCAAGAAAGTACAGAAGCAAGACAGCGAGTTGCAGAAAAAGGTAGAGCTGGTTCAGAAAGGTAAGTTGCCTGAATTCAACATTGATAATGATTGTGTTTTGAGGTTTGGGAAGAGATTATGTGTGCCTTGTGATTCACCGTTGAAGAATGAGTTGTTATGTGAGGCTCATAGTTCTCCATTTTCAGTTCATCCTGGCAGTACTATGATGTACAGTGATCTGTGGGAGTATTACTGGTGGGATGGAATGAAAAGAGATATTGCTGATTTTACTGTGAAGTGTTTGACTTTTCAGTAGGTTAAAGTAGAGCGGAAGTTACCTAAAGGGATGATTCTGCCTTTACCAGTTCCAGAGTGGAAATGGGAAAACATATCCATGGACTTTGTTGTGGGATTACCAAGGACATCTCGAGGTAATAATGCAATCTGGGTTATTATTGATCGCTTGACCAAATCTGCTCATTTCCTTGCTATACTAGATACTTTCTCTCTATATCAACTTTCCCATTTGTATCATAAAGAGATAGTTAGGTTACATGGAGTTCCTCTCTCCATTGTATCTGACCGTGATCCTAGGTTCACTTCTAACAATCTGAAAGGCCTTTAGAAGTCGTTTGGTACTGAATTATGTTCTAGTACAGCTTTTCATCCTCAATCAGATGGACAGTCCGAACGAACAATTAAAACATTGGAGGATATGCTACGAGCTTGTTCGATGGATTATCAGGGAAGTTGGGACCAACATATTTCTTTAGTTGAGTTTTCTTATAATAACAGTTTTCATTCCAGTATACAGATGGCACCATTTGAGGAATTATATGGGAAGCGGTGTCAAACTCCAGCATTTTGGGATAAATTGGGTGAAAGGAAGTTAATGGTACCCGAATTGGTAGAAGAGATGGTAGAAAAAGTTCAGTTGATTCAGAAACACATGAGAACAGCTCAGAGCAGGCAGAAGAGTTATGCGGATAACCGGAGGAAGGATCTATCTTTCGAGGTATGTGATCATGTTTTTCTCAAGGTTTCTCCATGGAAAAGTGTGATGATATTTGGTAAGAAAGGAACGCTGAGTCCAAGGTTCATTGAACCATATGAAATTCTAGAGAAAGATGGATCAGTTGCTTACTAAGTGTCTTTACCTCCGAGTTTATCTCAGGTACACAATTTTTTTCATGTTTCAATGTTGAGGAAGTATATGCTAGATCAATCTCATGTTTTGAGTCTAGAGGTAGTTCAGCTGGAAGAGAACCTATCTTATGAAGAACAACCAGTCCAGATTCTTAACCACATGGAGCAGGTGTTACGGAATAAGGTGACTCATCTGGTAAAGGTTTTTTGGAAAAACCATGTGATTTAAGAGGCAACGTGGGAATCTGAAAATGCTATGAGGGATAAATACCCCCACTTATTTTGATAAGTGAATAAAATTGCGAGGATGCAATTCCCAAAAAGGGGGAAGGATGTAACATCCCAAATAAATAAAGAATAAAGAATTTTCATATTTATTAATATTTACGAATTAAATATTAATTTTAATTAAAAGGGGTTTCTACTTTCGATAGCGCACTCGATACGCAACGATGAGTTTCTTTGAAAACTTACGTTGCACATTAGTAATAAAATTATATTATTATAAATGTTAGTTTACACGTAGTCTTTGTACGAGCGGGAATGGATAGAAATAACTTAAATATGATTATAGATATTTTTAAATGTTTTTACATTTACCCAATAAAAGATAACGGCCTAAAATACTGAAAGAATTCAATTTTAGGCATTTATACCCTAATTTTCACTAAGGGTTCACTTATCACCTTTTGACGGCGAACCATCATTAAATATAGTTTTGATCAAGCTTATAAATTCTATTGGACCAAATATAAATCATCTTTATAATCAGGACATCAAAATTTACTTTGTGTAAATTTTTGGTATCATTCCGATAAAGTTCATTTTTTAATGAATATTGTAAAATGTTGTATTTTAATTCAAAACCTCTTTTTAATATAATTAATTTATATGATTATATTATCATTTTTATTGGTTTTAAAGTGAAATTAGAAAATATTTTTACCATTAAATCCAATAGTGGTCATTGGAATTAAATTCACTTTGAAATCGGACTTAAACTAGTGTCAATCTTTTGATACTTATTGTTTCACAAAAACACGCTATTTGTCATGACATCGGGAATTAATTATTAAATTAATTAATTTGACTTATATTTTTTGAATTTTGTAAAATAGACTTCATTTTTGAATTCGGAATATCAAATATAGCTTAGGGTGAATATTTGATAATTTTCTAAATAACTTCAATTTTTGATGAATAGTGAAATCACTAAGTGGTACTTATAAAAACTGATTTTTCAGTTAAATGAAAGTTTACCACTAATGTGTATTGAATTTCAAAAATCCGACATACATGGTTGTCATTAACATGTAAAATGTGGTTCAATGAGATTAAAATAATTTTTTGGTGAATAGTATCTTATTAAGTTTTAATTGCGATTAGACGTAATTAGTGTAGTTTAAGGTAAAAATAATGTTTTAATAATATGATATTACCTTGACACATGTCCTACCCTCATTGGATATGTCATGGCCGACCATGAAAATCCAGGGGTCAACTTGGGGACCCCATGGAGCCACATTGGTTGGAAAATGTCATAGATACCTTTTATTTAATGTTAATGTAAAAAATGGCACAAACATGATATGTTTTAATAAAACAATTTTTTAAATGGGGTTATACAACTCAGATTTTTGATTATAAAGATTCATTGGAAATCTAAAAAGATTTCCTACATCAGAGTATTTTTTTTATAATTTTTAGACATTAAATAAATTAAATCATTTATGACATAATAAGGATGCAGTGATGACATCATTATTTGACGATTTAAATAAAATAGAAATATAATGTATAATCTATGAACTAAACATGTCCAAAACTTATTTTATGGGTGGATTTATAACACTTATCAACATATCCACGAATTATATCAATGTGGTACCTTTTAAAACTGAAACACAGTTTCAAATAAAGTAATATTTCTTTACTTTACAAAAGTGCCCCTCCTCTCCTCTTATAAAAGGCCCCCACCTCTACCTCATTCCACACACTCCTCAAGCCTTTGGCTTGGACAACCCCTGCCCATTTACTCTCTCCACATATCTCTCCTCATCCTAGAGGATTACCTTTGGGCAGAATCCTTTCAAAGGAAGCCTTTAGGCTCAAATCAAAAAGAGTTACACTTTTAAAGGTAAATCATTCTCTCATGTTCATTTGTTTTATTTTGCTTCATCAACCCCATAAACACTTTTTATTTACTTCTTTTGTAACAAAACCAGAATATTAAATATACTAGGATTTTGTTATAAGATTTAATCGAGCTACACTCTCACACAACTACATAAAATGGTAAAGGAACATACAGTTTCCGTGGATGGCGAAATTATGCCTCCCGAAACAATGATTGTTCAATACTCATTTAACAACTTCAAAGGTGGCCATTATGATGTCACTATTTTAATATATGATATATAATATTTTTATTTTTTCGTTAAAATTCTGTTTTTTATTTCATTTTGGGCATACCTTTATGGTTTCCATTATGGGTAAACGCGATATCTTCATTTAAGGAAGTGCGGACTACCGCCCCCTCAAAGTGATTTGATTCGTTAAATACCATATGTGGGACGTATAAAGGATGGAACTATGATATTATATAGGATATTATACTGGAATTAAAATATACCTTTATATCATTATGATTCCATTCTATAAAATACGAAATAGAAATGAAAGTAGCATTCATGCGTACGTACGGCTTACCGTCTCCATGAATGGTGCATTTCATTTCTTACCTCTAAATGATTATGTAATATTATAAATGCACTTATATACTGGATATATATGATATATATGATATATACATCATGATTATAATTCTGTATATAATGTATACATTAACAACTTGTAATTATAAAGGGTTTATTTTGACTCAAGAACCAATGATCGTTAGAACGTCCATTATTAACTTCAATAATTACATAGTGATCATGACATGGAAATAAGTGATATAAAAGGAATAATGAACTTGAAAAACTGTTCTTAAACAAGTATAAATTAACTCATGTTTATTATTTAGGAGATTAAAGAACGGTCGGGTCAAGTCGGATACGTGGTAAGGGACTTCGTCTCAATCACCATTCATTGAGGCATATTTTATTTTATACACAACGTTCTTTTATAAGGTGTATAAAACACTTTGACTTTTACTTTTATTCAAAAAGGAATCTTTTTCTACGAAGCGTTTTACTAAACGACAAAAAGGAATGTTTTTTTAACGAACGCGGTGAAAACGACCTATTCCGCTGCCGCGAGTATTATTTGGTCTTTGGATTCCTCAACAAGCCGTAATGTTTTTAAAATAAAATAAATACCATATACTCTTTTTTGTATTTTGGTATTGAAAATGGTTTTGATAAAGGATTCTATTATGATATATTGTGATTTAAATATGGAAATGTTATCATTCCTTTATATTGGTTTTGTGTTTTATGATTTTATATTGGTACTTGGATATTTGACAGGTGGTTACATGATAAACCATATGACGGGTGGTGCCGTGAATACCAGGACAGGTGGTTACGTTATAACCTCCAATGCATTGGGTATGGAAGTCGGCTGTATGGATATTCCATTAAGTATGTATGGAAATTGGCCTTATGGCTATTCCATTAAGTGATATGTGTGGAAGTCGACCGTATGTTTATTCCACTTAAGTATGTTTATGTCCCAATTTACCTTTATATATGCTATGTGTTCTTTATATGGGTTTTATGGTAACCCTTTGGTTACAAAAGGGTAAGTAATGATAATTTATTCAGTGAAGATTATTTACTACTCCATGGAGGTGATGATATTACTTTGATAGAGTATACATGTTTTACTTGATGTTTGAAAAGAGTATCAGTTTTCATTCTTTGTGTATCCCTTACTGAGCTTTTTATGCTCACCCCAAGTTTTTTTAGAAATGTTTTTCACAGAACTTAAAGTGGAATAAGGTCAAGGATGGGATCAAGGGAATGTCATGCTATATAAAACATGGAACTAGAAATGTTTCTTTTTATGAATTTTTTTATTATGGAAACGTAGTAGCAGTGTCTACATTGTAATATTTTGAGATGTAATAGTTATGTTCTAATTCTCTAAAACTCTAAACCTCAAAAGATCCTCAATGTGAATTATTCATTTAATTCAATATTAAGTATGGTTTAAGGCTGGGGCCTTATAGTTATTCTCTTCCATTATTAAATTTTCAAATATTACCTTAAAATATTATAAAAATATTTTTAAATGAAATGTTTTCTTTTATAATTATTTATCTTCCAATGATTTCAAATGAAGAAAAAAATATTTCTCTCAAATATTTTTGATTTCTTCTATGTTAACATCCATTGATTGATTTTATACTTGTTTGAAGTCGATTCATTATGATAAAAATCTTCCATATTGTATTTAAGGTCTTGTGATACGTTTGAATGTGGATGTGTTATTTTTATACCATTCATGGTTTATGGTTAAAGTATTTACATTTCATATAATACGGATGTTTATGTTATATTTCAACCATTTCATATGAGAAATGTATTGGACTTAGTAAGTGATGGGTGGAGCCCGCTATAGCTCCATGATGCATAAGTAGGTATCATGAGACAACTAGACATGGAATTGTCAGATGCCTTTTCCAATTATATATATGGTTTTGGCCGAGGCCTTAGTCATTTTTAGACATCTTGGATGAGGCCTTGAAAAAATTATTCAGAATGTTCGACATTATACGTTCCCTCATTATGAAAATAATATTGATGGTTCATGTAGAAATTATACATGTAGAATACACATGATTATGTTTTATTATGGCATTATTTACTCATCTCATATTCGTGTAATATAAATGTTCATGTTTACTATTTGTAATGTCATACGTTTTAAATTATTCACCATTCTTAATTTTTAATGTTATCTTCCACTGTATTTCTTACCCTTATTGAGTGTTTGATCTCACCCCTTCTTATGTTTCATTTAAAATTATATGAAGAAGTTAGTTATGGGTTATTTTTTTAATAATCTAAGAGGCTTCACAGTTTCTAACAGAATAAAATTTTCTTGTATTTATTTTCAAGTGGTAATGATGAACTTATGTAATAATATTATTTCCTATAATACTAAATTGATCGGTCTTTAGGGACATGATTTCATTATTATCATGCCAATGTTATGTAATAATGCACCGAATTTGGGTAACTGGGGTCGGGGAATTACAGTTGGAGTCCGTGAAGTTTAGCATAAACATTGGAAGCTAGATTTAGAAAAACTCTGATTAGAGCACATTATACTAAGATAGACATTGAGGATTAATATATAAAAACTTCCTAAAATTTTGTTGTTGTAGATATTTTGTGAGTTTTCCAAGAAATACATCACTATCTGGATATGATCATGTAGAGGAAGATCTAGCACAGATGTACCATGTGGTAAAACCCGAAAATCCCAGTTTGAGCTAGACTCAAACGATAATTGGTGCACGAAAATGTCCCTTGCTACTCTATTGGTTACAAAACTCTTGGGGGATATGATTAAGTTAATTATTATTTTATTTACAAACCATTATAAAGGGTTTCTGAGTATATACATCATCAAAGAATTTTTTTTTTTATTATTATGGATTATATTTATATTCTATTCATTTTATGTTAAGTTCTTTACAATATGGAATTATGTATTTCGATTCATAAACTTGTCTAGATTATTCTATTTTTTAGAAATGGTGCCTAGTGGATGGAATAAAAACAACATCAATTCACATAATCCATTTAGGGATTTCCCACCTACTCTAGATAATATAACAGAGCTAGTGATGAAACTGGTGTTGATTAGATTATCCCCACATTGGGATAACTCACTCGGGTTATGAATAATAACCTTACCTATATGGAGAACAATGATTCACAATGTGGAGGATCAATGTTATACAGCCTCATGATGAAACAACAACCAATATTCAATGGGAGTAAAAGTCCATTAGTGGCTGAGTAATGGATTAATTTCCTAGAGAAAATATTTCACTCTTTGGGGAGTAGTGAAATGGAAATAGTGGTAATGGCAGTTTATCGCATCACTGGAGATGCTGATCAATGGTGATCATTGATTCCAAACACAAATAAAGATGATAAAGTATCAAATAGGGAATGGAGGGATTTTAGAGAGATTACCATAGAAAAATACTTTCCTCGTGACCATCGAGCAGATATGGAATGACAATTTCTGAGTCTCAGGAAAAAGGATGATACAAATGTTGCGACGTATGAGGATTACATTACAATATTAACATAGAATACTACATATAAAATACATAATCCATTAATGAAGACTAACTATTTTAATGATGGGTTAAAACCATTACTCTGTCAAGAATTAGTATCACAATTCTTCTCATCATACGAAGATATTGTCACAAGTTTTATCAAGAAAGAAAAGGAATTCCCCAAGTATTACGAATTTAAAAAAACAAATAGAATAAGATATTTGTTGAAAACTCTAAGAAAGGAAATAATGAAACATGGAAGAAGTGAAGAATTGAATTTACACCCGGTGATAATTGTGGAATGATGCACCCTGGATCTTGTCTAAAAGGAAAAGGAGTATGCAACAAATGTGGAGAAAAAGTCCATCTTGCAGGTGATTATAAGGGTTAAAAGATGTTAAAAATGTTCAATGCTACAATTCCATGGAGATGGGAAATTATACAAATTAATGTCCTAAGTGTCAGGGAAACTAATCTCAGAAAATGACAAGGGATCAATTCTAAGATTATGTGTTCACTTCAACTAATTTTGATGCTCTGAAAGGCATGGTGGTAGGTAATTTAATGGTTTCCTCATGTTTAGCCAATGGTTTATTTGATATTGGATCATCACACTATTTCATATCTTCCTTGTTTGCTAATAAAATTAGATTTTTACAATTTTATTTAACAAGGGAGTTGTCATTCAAAACAATTAAGGTTTGTATCATGCAACAATGTTTTGTGAATAAGTTTACATTATGGAATATAAATTTTTTTATTCACTGAACTCATCGTCATACCGATAATTGAATTTAATATAATCCTCAGATTGGATTGGATTTTAGACAATGATGCGAAAATTTATTGTAATAAGAAGGAGGTTACAATTGTTGATGATGATAAGGTGTACCATATCATTAGAGAACAAATGTAACCACCTGATTCTTATCTAGATCCACCCTCAGTAGCTCAAATAAATTAAATTATTGGGGAGGAAGGGAATGAAAAATCTATTGGTGAGGAAAGGAATATTCAAAAAGAGAATGTATATGTTCTTCAATAATATGTTGATATGATTCTAGATGATTTATCTGGACATCCCCCATAACAATGAAATTGAATTTTCCATTGATTTAATTCATGGTTTAAGGCCCCTATCAAAGACCACTTATAGTATGGACAAAATGAAATTAGTGTAATTATTGAAAAAACTAGGGGAATTGAGTTAAAATGGATTTATTTTCCCCAGTGTTTCTACATGGGGAACCCCTGTTCTTTTTGTAAAGAATAAAGAAAGACCTATAAGGTTTTTTATTGACTACATGGAGAACAATTCTTCCAAAATAAGGAACATGTATCCCCTACATCACATTGATGATTTATTCGACCAACTGCATGGGGTTCATTATTTTCAATGATTGACCTCAAATCTAGATAACAAAAATTGTGTGTGAAAAAGGAATACCTTCTAAAAAACACATTTCAATCCTTATACCTGTATTACAAGTTTACATAAATGCCTTTGGGATTGAATAGTGCACCCTCTATCTTCATAGATTTAATGAATATAGTTTTCAAGGAATATCTAGATGACTTTGTAGTTGTATTTATTGATGATACCTAGGTATACTCCAAAATATACAAAGATCATGAAAATCACACGAGCATTATTCTAAAGACACTTAGAAGTAATGAATTATATTGGAAATTTAGCAAGAGTTAATTTTTGATTCATAGATTTCATTTCTTGGCCATATTTTCTCTAAGGCTGTAATCTCTATTGATCCTTCAAAGACCAAGGCAATCGAAGAAAGGAAAGTACCAATGAGTATACCTGAGGTAGACAATTTTATTGTTTTTGCAGGTTTTTATCAATCTTTCGTCTAGAATATTTCCCAGTTGGCTAACCCATTAACCAATCTCACACGTAAAGGGTATAAATTTGTTTGGATATATGATTGTGAATAATTTTTTAATAAATTAATGATATGATTAGTCAGTGCTCTTATCTTGTCACAACCTTCTGGTAATGATGGGTTTGTTATCTATAGTGATGATTCAAATAAAGGACATAGTTGTGTCTTCATGCAGAATGATAGAGGTAATTCCAATGCATCACTAAAGAAAAAAATTCATGAGAGAAACTACCCAACTCATGATATTGAGTTAGAAGATGTAATATTTTCTTTGAAGATATGAAGATATTAATTGTCTGGTGAAAAATGTGAGACATATACTATTCACAAGATTTAGATGTATATTTCCTCACATAAACAACTCAACACAAGGCAAAGTAGATGGCTTGAACTATTCAAGGATTATGATTGCACAATACCCTACAACACAGGGAAGGTAGATAAAGAGGAAGATGCTTTGATAATAAATGATCATCGAGATTTAGAAAAGATGAATGTTGAAAGGGATCCTATTTTCAAATATCTAGTGAAAATGGATATGGGAATAATCAAGGAAGGTGAATCATCAATACATTTTCATATGGTTTCCAAACCATTTTTACTAGAATGTATATAATGTTCTCAAGCTGATGATGAGGAGTTTCAAAAGAAATTTAATGTTGTGAATGATGGGAGATTGAGTGACTTCATATTTGAAGATGTAATTTTGAAATTTTTTAAAAGAACTTGTGCTCCTAATAAACCTGATATAAAAATGGAAATCTGGAATGATGCTCATAGCTCCAATTTCTCTATACACCCGGGTAGAAATAAGATGTATAGGGATTTGAAGGAACATTCCAGGTGGGACAACATGAAGTGGGTGATTGTTGATTTTTTGTCAAGTTGTATGGTTTGTCAAAAAGTAAAAGTTGCAAGGAAATATCCTGGAAGAGTCTTGCAACCTCTTTCCATACCTACGTGGAAATGAGATAATATTATGATGGACTGTTTCATGGGGCTACCAAAGACACTAAGATGAAATGATGCAATATGGGTCATTGTTGATCATCTTACCAAGTTATCACAGTTAAATGCTATAAGAGATTATTTACCACTTTAATGTTTAGCAGGAATATATTTTAATGAAGTTTTAAGACTCCATGGTGTACCCCTATTGATTTTTTCTGATCGTTATCCCCATTTTACATCATGATTTTGGAATAGTTTTTAGAAATCCATAGATACTGAACTTTGTTTGTGCACTGCCCACAACCCTGAAACTAATGGAAAAAAACAGACTATTAAAACCTTATAAGACATGTTTATATCTTTCTCACGTGAATTTCAAGGTATATGGGATCAATATTTACCTATGGTAGAATTTTCCTCTAATAATATCTTCTATTCATGTATTTATATGGCTCTGTATAAAGAGTTATATGGAAAGATATGTCTCACACCAACTTGGTGGGATTATTTTCGTGAAAGATAATTCATAGGCCAAGAATATGGTGAGGAAACGATGGAAAAGGTGAATGTTATCCAAACCCACATCAAAATAGTGCAACATATGTATAAGATCTATATCGATATATGAAGGAAGGATTTTGAATTGTAGGTAAGTTTTAATGTTTTATTAAAGTTATCTCCATGGAAGGGAGTTATATTATTCGGTAATAATGTTAACCTAAGTCCCAGGTAAATCATACATTTTGAAATTCTAGAATGAATTGGGGCTATAGCTTACCGGTTGGCAAAGACTCCAAGTCTCTCAAAAGATCACGATGTGTTCCACGTATCACTATTGAGAAAATAAGGACTCACCCAATGCGTGTACTTACCTATGAGGAAATTGAACTGGAACATGATTTGTCTTATTGTGAAGAGGCTATCAAAGTTATTGATCCTAGAGAAAAAGTTCTGAGAAACTAGATGAATCGCCTAGTAAATGTTCTATAGAGAAACTATAAAATGGAAGAGGCAATGTGGGAACCCGAGGAACATATTATGAATAACCACGCGAATCATTTTATACAGTAATATTCTTGAAATTTCTAGGATGAAATTATTTTAAGAAGGAATGAATGTAAGACCCCAAGATTCCATGGTACGATTCTGTTTCAATAATGAAATAGCTTGCATTGTACGCAAGTTCGAGATTCTAATCCACCACAACCAATCAAACTAGCCATTATGAACAGTAAAACCCACAATTTGAAATTTTATAAATTTTATTTTTCAAAATGGACTTCATTTTTTATTTGGAAAATCAAGATTTTCTGAGGGTGATTATTGGTATTTTTCTAAAAGCATTCAATTTTTAAAAAATAGACAAAAACATGGAGTTTTTTTTAAAAACAAATATATATTTAAATAATATTTTAATTTATTTTAATTTATTTTAGTTCAATATAGATACATAATTCCTATATATTTTAAATTTAATTCATTGGATTCATTTTTAATGAGTTCAGATATACCAAATTTTATCAAATTTTTTCCTTCTTTAACCCACCTCCTCAGAGAATTTCCAAATTTGAATAAAACATAATTTTACAGCTTCTGTGAGTTGAATTTATAAAATAAAAGAGACACTGTTGATATCAGTAAGTAAAATTTGGTTCAATAAGATAAAAATTATTTTTGGTGAATAATAACCTTTTACTTTTATTTACCACGTTTAAAATTAAATAGGGTAATTAAGGGTAAAATAATAATACTATTACCATAAACATGGTCTAATTCTATTTTATGAGTATAATTTGACCAAAAAAACCCTTAATAATTAAATATAATCCCCATTGGTTCACATGGATTATATTAGGACATTTATTATTATTTTATCTAATGAAGAGTTAAATGAGTTAAATTCAACGTTTAAAAACTAAACCATTTTTAATATAGGGTTACACAGAATATTAATTTGAATATAAAAATTAATTAGAATGATAAAATTATTTCCTACATCATTGTATTTTATTTAACAAATTTAGACATTAAATATTAATATTTATTTATGAAACAATGATGATGCAGTAACTACCATATTAATGAATGGTTAAAATAATTGATATTATAAATATTCTAAAAATCTAATTTGAGACTTTTAAAAAATTAAACTAATTTTCTAGGTTAATATGACATTTTGAGGTTGATTAAATGTATTTCTTTTGATGTAATAAAGATTATAGGACTTTAAGAAAAATCAATTATTAAATAATGTCAAAAAGGGCATAAAAGAGTTTTTAAAACAAATACCATATTATTGGTGATATAATAATCATAAAAATATTAGGATCATCCAAAATTATTATATAATGATAGCTGTATAATTAGTGAACCACATGGTGTTCTCTTGTACGTTTACTGTATGTTTATTAACAATATAATATAAAACTACAAATTGACATGGTAAATGTTAAACTATTTAACTAACAATTAAATCTAAAAGATATGGTTAATAAAAAGCCACAAACTAGTCCAAAACCATTTGGTTGAGAGGTTTTAGAGATATCACCACTATAGCCATTAAATAATTAATTTTTGTTCCATTATAAACTGAAAATGATTTCATTATAAAATATTATTTCAATCTTTTCCTAAGGTTCCCATCACCCCTCTTATAAAAGAGCACTTCCTCTTCTCTCAAATTCCAACCTTCAAAGACATTTTTCTTGGCCAAACCCTACCCAAATATCCTCTTTACATTCCTCTATTCATCCTAGAGGCCATATGTTAGTCAAAAAGAAAACCTAAGGATCCCTTTTGATCAAATCAAAAAGAAGTCCCCGATGAAGAGGTAAATATTTAATCACGTCCCTCAAGTTATTTTATTTTTCAACATCCTATTTCATTGTTGTTTCTATTATAAATAAACAATTCCAATATCTTCAATATAATTTTATTTTTTTAAAAAATGGGTACAACCATATTCATTATTATATCTATCCTATTAATGATAGAGTCACCATAAGTGCGTATGAACGGATTACCGTCCCCACATCCTGGTATAGTTTGTTATTAAAAAACCTCATCATTTGTATTGGTATAATAATGAGTATAAATGATTTAAATAATAATTATAATATGATGATGTTTATTAATATATTATATACAATCAAATTATATATGATTTTAATATCAAATGAAAGATATTGTCGCTCGTGCGCACATAGGGATTACCGTCTCCACTAACACGATGAGATTAATTCCCCATCTTATCCATTCAAGACTAATTTTAATATGATGATTAAAAATATTTTTTAAAGAAATAATATAATTATGAATATTAATAAGATAAATCCCATCCATATCAAACATTACTTATGTAACAAATCATATAAATGAAAAAATAATCAGTTAACACCTGAAACGATGATACTACTGAAATATCATTAACAAGGAATATTAAAAGATCATATATGATATCATATTTTTGTATATAGTTGTTTTATAATTTAATAACAATTATTTCACCATTATAAAAGAGTTTAACCTACCCTCGACCAAGTAAAAGTACAAGGTAAGGGTTATTTTCACTATCTCTTTTTTATCCAAGCATGTTTTTACTTAAGTATCTACTAGGACCTCTTTATCATTCACATCCATGTTTCTTGAAAATTTATTTCAAAACATTTTTACTATTTAAGATACAATGGGTAAAAGTCATTAATACCCTCATTTTATCCTTTGTGTTTTTTAGGAAATCTTTTAGTCATTTTCCAAACAATGTATTTTACGACATTTTTCAAAAAATTAATGTAAAAATGTCTTTTTTATCTTATAGGGCGGGTGCAGTTATTCTACACCATTATAACATCATCAAAGAATCCCTTAAAATATTATAATAATATTTTTAAAATATATATTTTATTTAATAATTATCTAACTATATATAATTTCAAATAATGAAAGATATATTTCTCTCAAATAGTTTTTATTTCATCTATATCAACATCTTTTGAAGGATTTTATAATTTTTTGAAGTAAATTCATTTTTGATACAATTCTTCCATATTATATTGAAGTTTTTGTGATATGTATGATTGTGGAAGTGTTAATTTTATACCATTCATGGATTATGGGTAAATTATTGGCATTTCGTTTGCTAGTTTTAGTACTAATGTTTATATTATATGTCATCATTTTCATATGAACAATGTATTGGACTTAGTAAGTGATGGGTGGAGTGTGATGACTCGTCCCAGTGGGGATTGTTCCATGACTCCCCAAGCCCGCCTACAATAGGCCAGAGGCTGGTGACTAGCACAAAGTAGGTATATTACTAATATGAGAGGCATTGCCTAAGTACCTGTACACACACACACACATATCTAAGCCCACAAATGATGAATTGTATAAACCAATAAGGAAAAATAATGCATGCATAAAAATAAACCCAACCAACAGAGTACGATGAAAGGTAGAGTACTATAAAAGTAAACTGGGACAAAAATAAAAGCACACCAAAAAGCAGACAAACAAGAGTATGCAAACTGCAAAGTCCAACCTGTAAGCACAAAAGGTACTGGGACTATTGTTCATAGCTGTAGGAATGCCTCGGCATATTGGGAACTCAAAAAGCTCGGTCCTGCCTTGGTCCTCCCTGTACTCTCACAAAAGGCTGCTCATCTGCACAAGACACCAGACGTGCGGGCAAAGCACATGTAGGGTTGAGTATAACAATACTCAGTAGAGGACCCTGAAAACAACAAAGAAGTACACAATGTAAAGGTACAGTCATCTATGCATAGAATATGTGTATAGAACATATAGAACAATCTAGATATACTCAATACCCAGACTTGTGGTCTAGAGACAAGTCACACAACTGCATACCACCGTAAGGGATTCTGTTCGAAGATCCTGTGATGCACTCTTTCTGGGAGAACACACTCTACGAGTCTTATAGCTTTGATGATGTCTGTCCGAGAAGTGATTTTCATCAGGAACAATCATGATTGATAGCTACACTCATTACTGAAGACTCACTCTTTAGTGTAGAGGTTACGATAGATGGAAGCACTCATTACGGGAGACACACTCATGAGTGGGAAAGATCACGATCCAGAGATGAGGATCACTGCCCGGGTGATGGCGGATACTGCGACTCAACCAGATTCACCAGTTAGGTGATACACTAGCTAGGTAGAGGATCAAAGCCCGGTAAGGTTGGTCATGTCGATGCCTGACTCTATATAGGGTCCAGAATGGATTGATGAATTCCATTCGGGCCCCTCAGATGGATGCCTGACTCTATCATAGAAAGTCCTACTGAAAGGATCATACTCTTGGGTGGGAAATGATTCCAGAACTTCAATGTAATGAGAAGAAAGGGAACTAAACCAAACAAAATATTTAAAAGGTATGTTGAATGAAAGGACTATGCCGTTTTTTAAAAAGTACCCGGTTTTTAGAAAGATACAAGTCGGGTTGTCTGACCCCGGGTACTACCCGTGTACAACGGTCCGTGTCATAGGCAGGTCGTGTAGGAATAACTAAGTACACATCATGTAGTATGGTGTACACATCGTGTCGGGGTAATTGGGGTTGGCTCAGTGTACTCTGTCCATGTGCATGTACATGGTCATCAACCCGTGTAATCCAACACGTGTAATCCACACACGGGGTGACCAGCATTGCTGGCCTCGCCTGGCCGTGTGATGGAGTACATAGTCATGTACTCCATCACATGCCCACATATCCCAGAGTTACATTCGGAGTCATACGTATCATATTCTGCCATGTTTTATATGTCATGTCGCCTGAAGCTGTGTAGATCATATCATTTCTGTGTACTACCCAAAGTACACGCCGAGCTTCGGGGATTTTCCAACACACCATGTGACCAGGGTCACACGCCATGTGATTCTTCTCTGACCCTGAAACCCTATACACCGCCGCTAGTACTACACGACGTGTTATTCATAATTACACACCGTGTAATTTGGAGATTTCCCGAAACGGTGCTCTTCACCGGCGCGCCTCTCGTGCTGCTCCAATCATTGATTCATCCAGCTGATCACCACAAATCCTTCAGCTTTTGGTTGTTCCGATGCCACGAAGCCGCTTACGGTGTTTTCGGACCACAGATCGGCTCCGAAGACGTGATTTGATCTTCCCTCGTGAAGAATGCTCGAAGAACGCCCTTTCTGGTCTGGTCGGATTTGTCCTCCACCATCGTCGCCACACATCCAGAAGGTCATTGCAGGGTCGAAGCTTCGATTTGGGATCTTTGCATCACTGAATGGATGTGCAACGATCCGTTGTTCATCGCCTCGTGAAGAATGTGAAGAACGTGTGAGGAAAGAAGGGGAAAGAAATCCAAATAAACAAATTGAGGAATGATCCTCCGCCATTGTTCGTCATGGAGTGATTTGCAACTGTTAATAGGCTTAAACTGAGCAAGAATCAACAAAAACGTAAAGCATGGATCAATTCCCCATAATCATCCCAATAAATATTCCTCCTATAAAAATATATGGATATATGGATAAACATGTTCTTGGTTGATCTGCGTTCATCGTTAAATTCAAAAACGGAGAAAAGAAATTGAAATAACAACCCCTACCATTTGAATGTATCGATCATTGACAAAGGCAATTGCGCTGCCGTTGTCGTCGAGATCCTTCAACATTGTTGGCCTTGCGATTCTCGATTTTGATCTGTCGTCGTTTATCGCAGAGAGTTTAATCCAAGGTCTCGCAGATTCGGCATAGCTTCCTCTCAAACATTTCCAACGATCAACAATTGTTCACCCTTTTAAAAAGAGAAAACAATATTGGCACTTAATTACGCGGTGATATTAATTACTCCTACATTCCAAATATTTAGTCATTATAGCACACCATTAGTTATGGAAACAGACGTCACGTCGCTGCATATTAAAGAGTCCAACATTCCATTTATTTGTTATTATGATACAGAATTTAATTATGGAAACAGCCACCCTTTTACTATGATGTATCATTTGTTTCCATAAAATAAAATAAACATTTAGATTTTTATTTTAATTTTTTTTATTAAAACGTCTAAAAATTAACATTTTCCCTCAACCAGCGCCGATCAAGGATAGCCTAATTATTAGGTAATGTTGTTGTCCCAGATGCAACGGTAGGCTCAGATTTTTAATCCGGGTATCAGTTTGGAAACCACCACAACCGCGCACAAGTGTCGACTCACATAACTTAAAAAGTTCAAACCACCATTCTGGGATCACTGGATCTCGGAATGATGTGCCATCTTCACGCCTGGTCTCAAAATAATTCCATATAATATTTAAAAATAATAAACAAAAAAGCTGGGACATTACATGGATCCTACTATAGCTCCTCGATGTATCAGTAGGTCTCATGAGACAACTAGACGTGGAAATGGCCAAGGCATTTCCCAATTTGATATATGGTTTTGGTCGGTGCCTTAATTATTTTTAGATGTCTCGGTCGAGACCTTGAAAAAATGTTTCAGAATTTGTAGAATTATATATTCCCTCATTATAAAAGTAATATTTAGGGCTCATGTGGTCATTCTACTTGTATAATACCCATTATTGTGTTTTATTATGGAATTATATACTATGCTCATATTCCTGCCATAAAAGTGTTCATTTTTATTATTTGTAAAGGCATGTGCTTTTAGTTATTCACCATTATTAATATTTATGTTATCTTATGCTATATTATTTACCCTAACTGAGCATTTGATCTCACCCATATGATATGTTTCATTTTACTAGGATATGAAGAAGTTAGTTATGAGTGACTTGTAGGCAAAATCTAGGAGACTTGGATGTTTCTAATGGAACAAATTAGTGCTGTATTTCTTTTTAAGTTGTAAATTTGAATTTATGTATGAATATTGTTTTCAATAATACTAAACTGATTAGTATTTTGGGATATAATTTCCTTATGATCGAACTAATGTAATGTAATAATGCACAGACTTAGGGTAACTCGGGTCAGGGTGTTACATAAAACTTCTTTGTCATCTTATTCATTTTAATAATTATTTTATATTTTATACATAATTCAATGTATAATTAGATAAATATTTTATTATTTAATCCAATTATGGTTATTGGAATAAACTTCAAATTAAAATTGTAAATAAAATCATTTCATTAATTTTAATATTTTAAATTTTAATTTTATTATCATTCCATCAATTCGATTTATATTTACACAATTTATACAATTTATATGTTTGAAATTTTTATAAATGGATTATATTTCTTAAATAATGTGTTCTAAAATTATTAAATATCTCTATTTCAATTTGGGAAAAATATTATTTGTATCGTTGATATCATTTATAAATGTGGTCAATGATAAATCAGGTCATTAATGGAAAAAGATATATTATAAATAATGTAAAATTTTCATAACAAATGTAATAATTTTTTGGTTCATTTTTTCAATTAAATATAATTAATGGATCATATATGAGACATTTAATAGCCTTTTGGATAATAATTTAATTCTTATAGTTTTATATTTAATAAAAAGTCGATTTTTTCATACTTGTGTTTTTAATAAGTGAAATATTAATAATATGGCATTACAATAAAAAAATATTTATCTATGTCAGGTTAATTGATAAAATATTCATTGCGAGAAGAAATTAAATTAACCTGTTGCACAATTATGATGTAATAATTGAATAATTAATTGAATAATTAAATAAATGATATTAAAAAAAATTAAATATAATAAATACAATTATTTTAAAAAAAATATTATTAATTAATTTGATGTGTTAATGAGGAGTTAAAAGTGTTATATTTAATCTAACATGTTTTTATGATATTTTAAAATTTCAAGTGATAAATAGTTTTAAAAGTGACAATAATTATATTTTAAGATAAATAATATTTTATTAAAATATATAAAATTTAAACATACCTAATTTTTCTGAAAAAATATTTTGAAAAGTCATAAACTATTATAAATGTCTCATTTATTTATCTTTTCCTATTTTATATGTAATACATAACACGCAATGTATAAATTACATGACATTACTCAAAAATGAAAAAATATAATTTATTGGTGAAACAAAAAGACAAGGATTAAAAATGTAATCAAAAGATATTTAATTTTCATTGAATAAATTTAATTAGAGCCATAATTATAAATTATTAAATTTTAATCATTTTTTAAAATATATAATATAGATATAATTTAAAATAATTTATATTTTTGAATAAATCCAACTGTGCCACTGTTCTATCTTATAATAGCACACACATTATTATCATTAAATTACACCTATGAACAGATTTTTATTAACAAATGTCTACCCAAATACCATTATATAATCCCTATCAACTATCTAGAAGATATTTTTGAAATAAAACTCACCATAGTGGTTTTAAGGTGTCAATCAAAGGAGATTGTCTGATGAAAAGGATTTGTTTTTAATTATGTTTACCAATTTCATATCCTCTTCCACATCTTTAAAATGATTTTAACCAGTGATTAAATAATAAATAAATTATAATAAATATACTTATATTTTATTATTTTAATACCATAACCTTAATTCATCATCAATTCCATCAAATGGGAAATGAATTATCATTTCTCTGTACGAGGAACTACCACCTCCTAAACCAATATAATTCAATTTCCCTAACCGTCAATCAAAAAAAGTCATCATTATGTACTTAATTTTTATATATTTAATTAAAATATTATTTATTATTAATTTATAATATATCAGTTATATTATTACAATTTTATTTATAGAAAAATTATAACATTGTCTGTGAGTATGTGTGAATTATCACATCAAAAAAGCGATGTGATTCATTTTTCATAACCAGAACACATGGATGATATATATATTAAAGTTTATATTAATGGTTAATAAGTTATTAATTATTTTATTATTATTATTTGATTATAATTTTATAATTTTCCTATTTACTTAATTAAAATTGAAAAAATGGAAATGTTACTCATGCATATACATGACCTACAATATCCATGATTATAACGTAATTCATTTTTTATAACCATAATTAATGAATTCATTTAAAGGAAAACATTAAGAATATAAATGATAATAATTTCATTAATATTATAAGTTAGATATATAATTATTTCTATTTTGATAATATTCATCAAACCAACGTCATATTTGACTTCTGTACATAATATCGCCAAAATGTCCAAAGTGAACTTATATAATTATGTAATTACGAAAACATGATATTAAAAGATATAAAATATATCCCCCCAGATTCTATTATGTATCAATTAATTTTTAAATTTTCTTTTTTTAATAAATATGGTTCAATGTTGTGATACTTTGGAGAACATTGTGAGTGTTTTTCTGACTAATGGGAAGGTGCACAATATGCACATAGTTTTTCCAAACTGTGTAGAAATACTAGAAAAAATTTACAATATTGCAAATTCTGGATAGAAGCTTTGGTAATGTGTGGGCATGGTTATAGAGAAAATTTGAATAGGCCATATAGGGTGATCTTTATGATATTTTATAATTCATTATTTTGGCACTATTTTCCAAAACATGCATCCTAAATGTGCATGGATTAAAAAACACCTCCTTAAAAAGTGGATCTAGGTTGTCCATGCCTTTAATCCACACTATTTTCCCCAAAAGGGATCTAACATGGGATATTTCTTCACCAAAGGCTAAATGTTGTTCTGCAATATATCTTAAGACAAATAAAATGTTTCACATGGTGAATTGGAGCCAAATTTATGAGGTATGTGATCATTCATCAGCGTTCTTGATCGTTTTATTATATATACATTGATCTGCTTCTTATATATTCTCAATTTCAAAGATATACATATGTATGTGTAGATATAAGATAATTAATTCCAAATATAATAATATTATGTATAATTGTTGGTCAGAGAAGATATCTATGGTGGTTTCATGGAGAATCAACCTGATTATCTTGAGCATTCTGCGTATGTTCTCGGTTTTCCTCAAAAATAATTGATCTACATGGTTTCTGTCTCTAATATTCTTAGTAAATCTTAATGTTATTGTTTAAAAGTGATAATTTTTATTTTGATGTTAATTTTTTACTTAATTATTTCTATAAAACAAATTTTGAAATGGTTATGGAATATCTGGAAAATTTGTTCTTTTGATTAATGTGTTTGATTATTGATTCCAAAGTGAGGATTTTAAATTTATATCTCTTAAAAATTATGGTTAAGGGATAGATAATAATGGTTTCTATAAAATGAATTATTTTATTTAAATGTAATGGGTGTTTATATTTGGATTGTTTAATTGAGTTTCATTAATAGAATGATTTAATTAAAATGGTTTGAATCAATTTTATTAAAATGGTATGAAATGATTATTTGAAAAGGTTATAGAATAATTTTTGTTTGTGGGTAGATCACATTTATGACTCATGGTTATAATATGAAGTTATGATCGGAGTAAAATTAGTAAATAGACATGGTGTATAATTATTAAATGATGAAACGATAGATCAACGAGAGATAGTTCATGAGTATAGAAATACCATAATAAATTATTCATTGTCGGATGTGGGAATATTTGAAATAGAATTTTCATGCATAACTATTAATGGGAAATGATTTTAAATTATTTTTTTGTGGTTTTTATGGAAGTAATATTTTCTTGAAAAATATTGAAATATCAATGGTACAATTTTGGTTTCATATGTATTCATATCTTGTTAATATTTAGTTATAAAATATTTTGATAAATTGTTTTATAAAAACTATTTCATATAAATTTCAATAACCTTCTTATCCACGTGGCATGAGTTTGGTAATGATTTGGGAGAACCAACTAAATTTTATAATCACCCCTTCATTGGAACATTTCTTATATTTTAGATACAATCTTTTGGGACATGGGAAATGGTAATTTATCAGATGTTTTTAGGACAACCTCTTGATACATGTGGTTTTTTTATTAAATAAGGGAGCATGTGGTTCATGTAGTCGTGTTGCCAACATTTAGTTGATTATTTGTCCTTCTATTTTTTACATTGATAGTTTCTTATCTATCGATGGAATACACTTTTGTGTGTCTTGTTATAAAGATGATGGATGAGTCCTCTTGTCTTTATCACGAATCCTTTCGTGTTTACATTGGTCAGTGGTTTATATTTTTAATGGGTAAATCTTCCCTTCATATTCATTTGAATCCCTTGGGAATTTAGTGCCAACCTTTGTTGTAACGATCGATAATTTTATCAATGAAATTGATACCTTTTTATAGAATGGTCATATAGTATAATCAAATAAAATCACATTAAAAAACCAAATTTCACAAAATTTTTAAATGATCTACTAAATTATATCTATCCATTAAACATAATTTTTTCACATCTGTGATTTTAATTTTGAATTTATTAAATACACGATTGTGATCAATATGTTTTTGTAGTATGATAGGACAACCATAACTTTTTTTTGAATAATGGATTATATTTATTAATATTAATAATAAACATATGAATAATATTATTCTTTTTATGAATGGTAAATCAGTAAAGTGAATAAGACCCTTGAAAATGATAGTATAAGTAAAATTTATCCATCTTATAAGTGACAATATGATATAATTACATTATATTGTTTATATATTTAAATGTAATAAATATTTAATGAATAATCAGTTTATTTAAAAAAATACTATCATAATATATATTTATAAACTAATATAATTTATACTTATGATTAAATGAATATTTTATGAGACCTTATTTAAATTATAAAAGTGTAAGAAAAAACATTTTACTTTGTATATATTGTTTTTCATTTAAATAATGATTTTAAATATAAATTAAATTAATCATATTTATAACATTAATTTAATAAAAAAGAGTTCATTTATTAATTCTATACATAAAAAACATTATGTTGAATTATCTGTGATTTAGCTGAAATACTTGAATTTCTGGTTAGAAGTAAAATTTGATAAATTTTAAAATATTAAAATAAATGAATATATTCATCTTGATTGAGTCATGGATGATGTAAATGGATATTTTTTATTAGTAAAATTCACTCTTTAACGTATTTAGTAATTTTGTCATCATTATTTTTTGTCTAGAGGGAATGTACAAAATGAATGAATTAAATAATGTATTAAAATTCCCACCCTCCACTGTAAATAAAACCCCTCCAAAACATATTTAGTCACACCTCTCAAGCCTTGTTCATAATAAAAATTCTGATCAAATATCATCCCAAGATTTCCCCCATCTTCATCATCCCTTTGCCTTATAAAAAAGTCAAAAACCATTCCCCTAATGAGGCTCTTAGGGAATTTATATTCGAGAGTTAATTCCTCTCTACCTTATTAATTCATATTCCTATCAAATTACAGTTAATTTATTATCTTATAGTCAAAATATCTTATCTGAATGTCATGATAATTCTAATGTGAATAAAATACTAGTATGATATCATGTAAAAGGAAAATTATTCATTATAGTCCTCCCTCTCTCTCTTTGTTTTCAAAAATGTAATCATCGCTTGTGATATGTTAATTTACCTACATCCTTGGTGGTACAATTAAATTTTCATTAATCTACTTCATGTTTGTTAATAAAACCATTATACTATCGTAAATATATTTTCATATTTATTTATTAATCCCTATTATTGTTTTGAAAAAAAACATTAATACTTAATGAAAAAAACATGTTCATGGTTATCCAAAAACTGACCACTTTTTCCTAAAATCATCATCATTAAATTATATCTTATTGTTCATTTTAATGATATAGAATTTTTTTAAAAAAACAATTAAAAATAAAATAAGATCATTAATAACATTTAATAGGAATTTTTTATGTTTATCAATGTTCTACATGATCTTCCATTCATATGTACAAGTGAATTGTTCAAGTATTCTAAAAAATTACCATTCAAAAACAATGAATTTAAACTTTATAAATCATAGAAAGGCCCATTAAAGAACAAAATGAAACCATAATTTTTGATATTAACATTTAAAAGGTTCTTTATTTTTTTTAATTAATTAATTTAATTTCATTATTGTCACACCCCGACCGCGGACGTCTGTAATTTTTCCCCTTTCTTGGTCCCGATTTAATTTTTTTTTTGAAGTTTAATTTCATTGGCGGTGCCGCGCCGGTGCGCGGTCACCGCATCGTTAGCGGTGACCGTGTGTTCAGCCCGGGTGACGGTATGTTCACCCAGCGTTTTAAATATTATAATTTTTTATGTTGGAATTTTATTATTATTACTTTTTTTTCTTGTTTTGTTGTGTTATTAATATTAAAGTTATTTTTATTGTATATATGTATAAACATGGGTATAGGTATGTATACGTATATACTTGTGGGTGTTATTTTTCTTTTTTTTATGTAGTTTTATTAGTTAAAATATTTTGGTTATAATAATTATTACTATGATTATCTAATTATTATTATAATTATTATTAATATAACGTTTTACTATTTTATGAAGTATTATTATTATTATTAAGATCTGATTTTTATTTATTTAATTGATTTATCATATTATTAGTATTATTGTTATTTTCTTTTTTTTCCATTATTTTATTATTTATTATTATTATTATTATTATTAGCATATATATATATATGTGTTATAGACCTAACCCTACCCCTACCTCGCAGCCGCCACTTTCCCCCTCCTGCTCCAGGCCGCCTCCGCCCTCATCCCCCAGCACCGCCTCGCCTCCTGCTCTTTCCCTCGCCTCCCTCCGCCTGTTCCCGACGCCGGCCTCCTCTTCCCGACCCCTGCTCTTTCCCGGCCTCCCGACACACCGCCTCTCCGCGCGCCCCGACGTCTCCCCCTCCGCCGTCCCGCTCTGGCGCCTGCCGCCTCCTCCCTCACCGCCGGCACCCCTTCTCCCCCTCGACGCCCAGTACCCCGGCGGCCCTCCCCTGTCCCGACCTTCCGCCGGCCCGCCGATCTCCATCCCACCGCGCCAAGACACCGCGCCCGGCTGCTCCGCCCCTGCACCCTCCTCCCAGCGTTCCGCCCGGCCTCCGGCCCTTCCCCTCTTGCCTCCTCCCTGCGACGCCGTCCGACACCCCCGTTGCCCGGCCTTCCCTCGCGCAGCACCCCGGACCCCGATGCCCCACCTGCTCCCCCTGTCCCGCTCCCCGTTCCGCATACCCCGTCGCCGCACCCCTGGCCCAGCGCCGCCTGCTCCTCCCGTCACCGACCCATTCCCCCCTGCGTGAGTTCTCTTTTTTTTTATTTGTTATTTTTGTTTGTTTCGTTTTATTATAATTATTATTATTATATTACAATTAATATTATTATACTATCAATATTATTGTTATTATTATGTTAATATTATTATTAATATTATTACATCATTATTAAAATTATTATTATGTTATTGTTATTAATTCTATATTATTATTATTATTATTATTATTATTATTATTATTATTATTATTACTATCATATTATTAATATTAATATTATTATTATTGTGATTATATTATTATTATCATTATATTATTATTATTGTGATTATATTATTATTATATTATTATTATGTTGATATTATTCTATTATTATTATTTTTATTATATCATTATTGTTATTATTGTTATATTATTAATATACTTATTAAATTATTATTGTTGTTATTAAAGTATGTTATTATTATTATATTATTATTAATATTAATATTTTATTAAGATTAAGATTATTATTAGTATTATTATTTTCAAGTTAATATTATTAAGTTATTATTTTGTTATGTTATTGTTATTATTATGCTTATGCTATTATTATCATTATAATAATAATATTATTATTATTATATCCTTATTATTATTACTCTAGCATTTACTTGTTCTTTGTTAGGGGTTTTCTTCATCAATTTATACTTGTTTTTGGTAGGTTTAAGACTTTAGGACCCGCGCAGGGCGTTTCTGAGAAAGCTCCATAGCCACGCCTTGTTTCCGAGGTTCTGCCGTCTCCGTGCCTCAGTTTCGAGAGTGTTGGACTTTATCACGTGGCTTCGGACACACGTCATGTCATCGCACTTGGATCTTGAGGTAGGTCTCCCTATGCACTTTCCTCTAAATTAAGAATTTATTTATTCCTTGTCCTTTTATTGAATTTCAGTAAATTTAAGAAAAATAATATTAAGTAGTTTTTATAGTGTGGTGATTTGCTGATAAGGCAAACTGTTTAATTCTAGCATTTCATTAAAAGTGTTTTCTTGGTTTCAATTGTGGGATTTCATAGTAATGTCGCTAAATGGTTCTTCCTGAGTAACGAAAGACGTGTTGAATTGGGTTTTGAAATGTTTTTGGCATGTGTAAATTAGTAAATGTACTGTTTATGGAAAATGGTGTTTTCTTGTAACCTTGTTTAGTGAAAACGTCGTGTGACCCTTTGAAATTGTTTTTTTGAAACTTTATGTGTGGTTCTTGGTTGACGAAAGATGTTTTCCCTTGTTGTGTTATTAAAAATAATGTTTTCTAGGTTGTGAAAGTTGGTTATGTTCTTGTTTGAGTGTTTCAAAGAAAGGGGTTTTGCGAAATGATTGGGTAATGACATTTATATTTCTAGAAAGGTATTTTTGACATGCGTGAGTTTTGAAATATTGTTTAGGTGTGGAAATGGTGACTTTTGTGTGCGATATCTTGTTTGTCCTGCGATATTAGGAAGAAATATACTATGTGAATGTGAAGCTTGTTTGAGCACACGGGGAAACCCTGGGTATCTAGGTGGGCGGACTAGAACTAGTGCACTAGTGAGCCGGATGGGTGTCGTCCCTGTTTCACTTAGCTGGATTGACGATTGCAACACTAACTAAACATATGATATCTGAGGTTCGTGGCCTTCTAAGCCACGTGTTCTGAGGGTCGTGGCCTTCTAAGCCACATTTTCTGAGGGTCGTGGCCTTCTAAGACACGTTTCACCGAGACACGAGGTTCTAGGGTCCCACGCGAGCTAGATGAACCTTAGGGGTTTTACCCATAGTGCTCTACCATCTCTGGCGTGGTGCCTTCCGTCGGCATACGGGGGACCACTTGGGTGTGAGTGTGTGTGCGTGTGTGAGTATGTGTGTGTGTGTGTGAGTGTGTGAGTGTGTGTGTGTGCCCATGGTTATTGCTGATAACTTCTGGTTTATTTTTACTTGCACTTGGTTTTTCCTTGCATGTTTACCTGTACTTGCACTTTCTTTCTTTCCTGCTTGATTACTTTCAGTTCTTCTTTACCGCTTGTACTGGTTGCTTTGCGAAAATGGTTTTCAAATAAAAATGTGTTTTTCTATTGTGTAGTAAAACTGAAAGTGTAACACTTCTTTATCGTTCAGAACGAATTTAGAATCAATGAAAATAAATTCAACTTTTAAAAAGGAATAAGGGTGATGGCTTGTGTTTAGTTTTTCAAGTGAAACATTGTAAAAGCATACTTTTATACATTGTAGTTCAAACCTGGAATAGGTAGATTCTTTATTTACTGGCAGTGCATTGGGATTTGTTGTGGGGCTCACCTACTGAGTACTTTTGTGCTCACGCCTATCTTTTACCTTTTCAGTTGTAGGTTCCTTTTGTTCAGGTTCTCCTGCTTGAGTCGCTCAGTGTGGGAGCGACGTTGGTTGTAGTTGGGTGGTGACCCGCGAGGTCACATGGAGGTATGTCGTGGTATAGTTTTGTTTGTGTCTTTAGTGTTTGTCTGTTTGTTTAGTTTATATTCGTTCTTTCGATCCTGTTTTTAGCTTGGGCTGAAATCATTCCCAACGATTAAAGTTTCAATGCCCGGCACTTGTTGCCATCCCGGGGGGATCAGGAACGCCCCTCGGTACTTGCCGCGGACCGGCTCGAGTGACCGGTTCAGGGTCGACCCGGGCTGGTTCGTGACAAAATGGTATCAGAGCTGGTTCTTGTTATTTGGGTTGTTCGGTAGAAGGAGATTAGGACTGTCGGAACTCCAGGGGTAAGTACGAGAAGAGCGTCGCGAACTCTTGCTCGCACTGATCTTCGAGTTACCAGGGGTAGTTCGGGAATTGTGTCCTTGTCTTTTCTGGTTTGTCTCGGATTGAGAGATGGCAATGGAGGCAAGCCGACGTTACGTCGTGATTTCACATGGAGTAGTGACCCATGTGGAGTCTGAGTACACGGTTTGAATTCCTCCTAGTGGTCGACGTTGACTTGGGATATGGCCCACTACCATGTCGCCAAGTTGAGCGTGACTACTAGTCCCTCATTTCAGTGATTGATGCAAATTTGGATGCTGCTTTTGTTTTGGTCTGTGTGAGTGCGTTGTTGGAAATGAAAAAGGGGTTTTTTAAAATTAGACTGGTTTCTTTTAAAAAACTTTAAATATATGAAATGGGTTTTAAAACTGAAATCTCTTGATTTGGAAATCTGTTGTTTTCTTGGAATTGGATAAGAATGATTTGGGTCGAAACCTCGGTTCCTCTTTATGAACGTTTGCACATGTGTGAGAATGCATGGAAAGTGTGTGTTGATGCACGTATGAATGGAATGTGGATAAAGACATGTGCAACGGTTCATGAGAGTACCTGGGTGTATTTGAAATTTAACGCTTGAATTTGTTTTCTAAACTGGTTTTAAATGTAAACGGTTTTGGAAAGTTTTTGGTCTGAAAGTGGATTGGTTTTTGGAAAGTGATCTTGAAAAAGGGTGGTTTTGAAATCAAAAATGAAAAGGGAATTTTAACGAGGAGATTTTATTTTTGGTTGTGTTGTATTTGTTTGGTCCTTGTGCTGGCTGTTTTTGATGAAGACGCTTTTATTGATGTTGCTTCGATTTGATGTTGGTTTTGGCTTTGTGTTTTATATATCGCTCGGGAAATGCCGCCCAGAAAGGTCTCTAAGGATTCGGATATGTCATGCCCAGTTTTTAGTCCTCCTCAGACTCTACCTATTCTCCATGGTGATCAGGGTCCATTAGAGGCAGTGAAATGGCTTGAGGAAGTGGAACGTGTCTTTAGAATATTGGGAACTCCCGATAATGTTAAGGTTCGTGCAATTATGGAGTTGTTTGAGGGTCCAACTCGGGACCAATGGAAGAGGGTTACCCCATCATCAATGCAATGTGAAATGACGTGGGATGTCTTTAAAACAGTTTTCATCCAATGGTTTGCACCTGAGGAAGTGAAGCTGGAGAAAAGAGGGAGCTTGTGCATATTCAACAAGGTCGACGGACGGTGAGGGCATATGTTGACCATTTCAAGGAATTGATTCCCTTTTCCTCAGAGGTAGCGTCGCATGAACTCGTGAAGGTCTCTCTTTTCACTGGGGGTCTTCATCCAGAGATCAAGGAGCGAGTCCTCCCTTATAAAGACTTTTGTTTCGAGAAGCTGGTGGAGGAATCTTTCTTGGCTGAGTTAGTTTCTGGTGTGTGGGGGGTTAATACTTCAGTGTCCCCTGTTGTTGTTCGTAAGAGTTCCCCCTCTGGTAAGGAAAAGGTGCCAGAGATACCTGTTCCTAAGGAGTTATCCCCTTTGGTCTCAGCTTTCAGTTCGTCAGATCGTTCGAGGGTATGCTATCAGTGTGGGCGTTTCGGCCATTTAAGGCCGTCTTGTCGCAACCCTCCGAAGACGTGTCATCGATGCGGTTGTCTGCGTCATCTGGAGGAGTTTTGCAGGAAGCTTCGCTTAAAGAGGACGCCGTGATGGGAGAACGTCAGTACCTGACTGTGAGGCAGAAGATGCTTCAACCACCCGAGCCCCAACCACAGGTCTTGGGGTGAAGCTCGCGCACAGTCAGGAGTCCCCAGGGGTGTGAAGCCTTGGTCCAGGTTTTGTGTCCCGTGTTAACAGTGGAACAATTAAGACCTTTTAGTACTTGTTTATCTGCTGTTATGTTTTGACGATATTGTTTGTTCATTGTTTTACCATGGGGTTATCATGGACTTGTTTTATTATAATCTAAGTAGTATGGATTATGTAAATGTGTTGTTTTTCTACAAAGTGACGATGGACTTGTTCGATGATAAATCTAAGCGGATTTGTCGTGGGAATGTAATATTCTAGATCGGGTGTCCTTCCTAAAAGTGTGTTCGACTCTCGTGTGGGTTGACCTCGTTTTAGTAATGTTGTCGATGTGGTTATGTTTTGTGGAATTCGGTGGATCATGTCTCCAGTTTGATGTTGGTTAAATGTTTTTCTATGGTTTTTCCCTGGTATTGAAGGTGGTTGACTCTGGTCGAGGATTTAATGTCTAGACGGAGGTGTGGTTTTAATTGTTCTATAAGAGTTGGTTTAAACCGGTTGGGAGTTCCCGCGTCGACCCCCCCCCCCCCCATCCCGGGGTTTTCTATTTAAATGGTCTCTTTTCTGCACTAGTTAAGTTCTTGTGGTGGGGAGAACCCCTTTGTGTTCTCCCCTCAATCTCGGACCCCAGTTTTCTCTTGGATCGGTCGGGTGTGACCTGTGTAGAGTAAGGTCATCCCCGAGATTCTCAATTCTCTCCGGTTCCTTTAGTTCCGTTGGGCATGGACTTAATTTTTGACCGACTTCTGGCCTGGTGACTTTCTGGGGGTAGAAAGTGTCTGTGGTGGGGAGAATTGTCACACCCCGACCGCGGACGTCTGTAATTTTTCCCCTTTCTTGGTCCCGATTAAATTTTTTTTTTGAAGCTTAATTTCATTGACGGTGTCGCGCCGGTGCGCGGTCACCGCATCGTTAGCGGGGACCGTGCGTTCAGCCCGGGTGACGGTATGTTCACCCAGCGTTTAAAATATTATATTTTTTTATGTTGGAATTTTATTATTATTACTTTTTTTTCTTGTTTTGTTGTGTTATTAATATTAAAGTTATTTTTATTGTATATATGTATATACATGGGTATAGGTATGTATACATATATACTTGTGTGTGTTATTTTTCTTTTTTTTATGTACTTTTATTAGTTAAAATATTTTGGTTATAATAATTATTACTATGATTATCTAATTATTATTATAATTATTATTAATATAACGTTTTACTATTTTATGAAGTATTATTATTATTATTAAGATCTGATTTTTATTTATTTAATTGATTTATCATATTATTAGTATTATTGTTATTTTCTTTTTTTCCATTATTTTTTTATTTATTATTATTATTATTATTAGCATATATATATGTGTTATAGACCTAACCCTACCCCTACCTCGCAGCCGCCACTTTCCCCCTCCTGCTCCAGGCCGCCTCCGCCCTCATCCCCCAGCACCGCCTCGCCACCTGCTCTCCCCCTCGCCTCCCTCCGCCTGTTCCCGACGCCGGCCTCCTCTTCCCGACACCTGCTCTTTCCCGGCCTCCCGACACACCGCCTCTCCGCGCGCCCCGACGTCTCCCCCTCCGTCGTCCCGCTCCGGCGCCTGCTGCCTCCTCCCTCACCGCCGACACACCTTCTCCCCCTCGACGCCCAGTACCCTGGCGGCCCTCCCCTGTCCCGGCCTTCCGCCGGCCCGCCGATCTCCATCCCATCGCGCCAAGCCGCCGCGCCCGGCTGCTCCGCCCCTGCACCCTCCTCCCGGCGTTCCGCCCGGCCTCCGGCCCTTCCCCTCTTGCCTCCTCCCTGCGCCGCCGTCCGACCCCCCCGTTGCCCAGCCTTCCCTCGCGCAGCACCCCAGACCCCGATGCCCCGCCTGCTCCCCCTGTCCCGCTCCCCGTTCCGCATACCCCGTCGCCGCACCCCTGGCCCAGCGCCGCCTGCTCCTCCCGTCGCCGACCCATTCCCCCCTGCGTGAGTTCTCTTTTTTTTTATTTGTTATTTTTGTTTGTTTCATTTTATTATAATTATTATTATTATATTACAATTAATATTATTATACTATCAATATTATTGTTATTATTATGTTAATATTATTATTAATATTATTACATCATTATTAAAATTATTATTATGTTATTGTTATTAATTCTATATTATTATTATTTTTATTATTATTATTATTATTATTATTATTATTATTATTATTACTATCATATTATTAATATTATTATTATTATTATTGTGATTATATTATTATTATCATTATATTATTATTATTGTGATTATATTATTATTATATTATTATTATGTTGATATTATTCTATTCTTATTATTTTTATTATATCATTATTGTTATTATTGTTATATTATTAATATACTTATTAAATTATTATTCTTGTTATTAAAGTATGTTATTATTATTATATTATTATTAATATTAATATTTTATTAAGATTAAGATTATTATTAGTATTATTATTTTCAAGTTAATATTATTAAGTTATTATTTTGTTATGTTATTGTTATTATTATGGTTATGCTATTATTATCATTATAATAATAATAATAATATTATTATTTCCTTATTATTATTACTCTGGCATTTACTTGTGCTTTGTTAGGGGGTTTCTTCATCAATTTATACTTGTTTTTGGTAGGTTTAAGACTTTTGGACCCGCGCAGGGCGTTTCCGAGAAAGCGCCATCGCCGCGCCTTGTTTCCGAGGTTCTGCCGTCTCCGTGCCTCAGTTTCGAGAGTGTTGGACTTTATCAGGTGGCTTCGGACACACGTCATGTCATCGCACTTGGATCTTCAGGTAGGTCTCCCTATGCACTTGCCTCTAAATTAAGAATTTATTTATTCCTTGTCCTTTTATTGAATTTCAGTAAATTTAAGAAAAATAATATTAAGTAGTTTTTATAGTGTGGTGATTTGCTGATAAGGCAAACTGCTTAATTCTAGCATTTCATTAAAAGAGTTTTCTTGGTTTCAATTGTGGGATTTTATAGTAATTTCGCTAAATGGTTCTTCCTGAGTAACGAAAGACGTGTTGAATTGGGTTTTGAAATGTTTTTGGCATGTGTAAATTAGTAAATGTACTGTTTATGGAAAATGGTGTTTTCTTGTAACCTTGTTTAGTGAAAACGTCGTGTGGCCCTTTGAAATTGTTTTTTTGAAACTTTACGTGTGGTTCTTGGTTGACGAAAGATGTTTTCCCTTGTTGTGTTATTAGAAATAATGTTTTCTAGGTTGTGAAAGTTGGTTATGTTCTTGTTTGAGTGTTTCAAAGAAAGGGGTTTTTGCGAAATGATTGGGTAATGACATTTATATTTCTAGAAAGTTATTTTTGACGTGCGTGAGTTTTGAAATATTGTTTGGGTGTGGAAATGGTGACTTTTGTGTGCGATATCTTGTTTGGCCTGCGATATGAGGAAGAAATATACTATGTGAATGTGAAGCTTGTTTGAGCACACGGGGAAACCCTGGGTATCTAGGTGGGCGGACTAGAACTAGTGCTCTAGTGAGCCGGATGGGTGTCGTCCCTGTTTCACTTAGCTGGATTGACGATTGCAACACTAACTAAACATATGATATCTGAGGGTCGTGGCCTTCTAAGCCACGTGTTCTGAGGGTCGTGGCCTTCTAAGCCACGTTTTCTGAGGGTCGTGGCCTTCTAAGCCACGTTTCACCGAGACACGAGGTTCTAGGGTCCCACGCGAGCTAGATGAACCTTAGGGGTTTTACCCATAGTGCTCTACCATCTCTGGCGTGGTGCCTTCCGTCGGCATACGGGGGACCACTTGGGTGTGAGTGTGTGTGCGTGTGTGAGTATGTGTGTGTGTGTGTGAGTGTGTGAGTGTGTGTGTGTGCCCATGGTTATTGCTGATAACTTCTGGTTTATTTTTACTTGCACTTGGTTTTTTCCTTGCCTGTTTACCTCTACTTGCACTTGCTTTCTTTCCTGCTTGATTACTTTCAGTTCTTCTTTACCGCTTGTACTGGTTGCTTTGCGAAAATGGTTTTCAAATAAAAATGCATTTTTCTCTTGTGTAGTAAAACTGAAAGTGTAACACTTCTTTATCATTCAGAACGAATTTAGAATCAATGAAAAGAAATTCAACTTTTAAAAAGGAATAAGGGTGATGGCTTGTGTTTAGTTTTTCAAGTGAAACATTTTAAAAGCATACTTTTATACATTGTAGTTCAAACCTGGAATAGGTAGATTCTTTATTTACTGGCAGTGCATTGGGATTTGTTGTGGGGCTCACCTACTGAGTACTTTTGTGCTCACGCCTATCTTTTACCTTTTCAGTTGCAGGTTCCTTTTGTTCAGGTTATCCTGCTTGAGTCGCTCAGTGTGGGAGCGACGTTGGTTGTAGTTGGGTGGTGACCCGCGAGGTCACATGGAGGTATGTCGTGGTATAGTTTTGTTTGTGTCTTTAGTGTTTGTCTGTTTGTTTAGTTTATATTCGTTCTTTCGATCCTGTTTTTAGCTTGGGCTAAAATCGTTCCCAACGATTAAAGTTTCAATGCCCGGCACTTGTTGCCATCCCGGGGGGATCGGGAACGCCCCTCGGGACTTGCCGCGGACCGGCTCGAGTGACCGGTTCAGGGTCGACCCGGGCTGGTTCGTGACAATTATATAAGACAATATGTTTAGGAATGTATTCAAACACAAGGTAAGAAGAATTCTCAAACCCAACATTCTTTCTTCTGTTATCCCCCTTTCACAGTATATGTACCATTATTATTTTAAAAATACTTATTCAAAATTATCTTAAAATTTCATGGATAAACATCTTTTACAGTAGATTTTAGTTCAAACACGATGTTTTCCCATAGAAACATTATTTCTAATACAAAAACTTTTACATCTCAGTCATGGTAGATGGTTATCATAAGAAGTATGTTATTCTCTCATTCATTTTTGCAACCAATGTTTATTAATTTATGATTTATGAAATGATATAAATTCCATTGAATAGTAATTTATGATAGGTGAACCCATAATTATACAGCACTCCTTGGAATTGGGTAATGTGAGGTACCCCTTGAGTGAAGTGAAATATGCATGAAAATGATGCCTTGTTTTTTCAATAATATGTGAGGTTGTTGACCGCTAAGTAATGATGTTTCATTTTATATGTATTACCACAATTCGATTCTACTACTATGTGCATATCTAATGATGCTAATATTTATGCTCACCCCAAGTTATATTGTATCATTTTCAAATTAATCCTCTTACTAGGATATTAGCTAACCCATTTTTACGTATATCCTCAGGTTATTACTTGTACTATAGAGGATTCAAGAGAAAAAAGAAGTTAGAGAATAATAAATTAAATAAATTATTTGAGTTGTATATGGTATATATGGTTCTATTTTTTCCATGAAAATAAACAATTGGATAATTATGGTGTTTTTTTAAGTTCATTAAAATTATTTAATCGTAATGTAAGAAAATATGTACCTCTATTGTTTCAATAAGAGGAATAGTTTAGTAAATTTAGGTAATAGGATTAGAGAACCTTAGTGATTACCCCACTATGAGACTAAGTATATATAAGAACCTAAGAAAGTTCTCCAAACATAGGGATCAAATATGATATGATTTTATATATAATTTCACAAAGGAAGAAATTATTTATTAATGAATTGTCGACAAATTTTTTCTTCTGACCATTTCTATATTATAAATTGGTGGGAACTATGAGAAACCAAGCCAACAACCCATGTGTGGTATAATACAACAATTTCAGAAAAAACAACCCAAATGGATTCAGAGGTGGAGTTATGAATAACCTGGTGATGTGTACCCAATTGTCTCAGGTTATGAATAACATCATTAATAATTTGAATTTCCAACTTCAACTAAGTGGGATAAACTATTTGTCGAGAGTTTTATAGATATACATCCATTGATTTTTAGTGTATCTTCTGACCCACTTGTTACAGAATAGTGTATAAAATCAATAAAGAATATCTGTTTTGTGATTAAATATTCTAATATGGAGAATGTGACTCTGGAAATTTATCATTTCAATGGAGAGTTGAACAATGGTGGGAATGGATTAAGTACACCAAAATGAGAGAAGAAATTGAAGAGATGGAGTGGTTGGATAATAAGATAATGTTTTCTAACTAGTATTTCACATTAACTATTTATATGATGATTAAGATAGAATTCCTCGGGATAAAGAATGTTGTTAGAAAATTCGTCATTTATTATGATGTTATTTTAACAAGGCATTAATGTTTCACTTCAATATTAGTTATCAACATTGATAGGGGAATTTTTAGATTCAATAGTTGACTAAAACCTCCCCTTCGAAAGGCTCTTGTATTTATATACTTTGGTAGCTATGAATAATTCATTCAATGTAATCTTGAAGTGGATTTGGAGTCTGGATAACAGTCTCATGGATATGGGGATATGAAATTAATAATTAGGATTTATGCGAGAGGAACTAATGAGAATTGTGGAATGATAACTCAACCACCCACATTTCAAAAATGTTGAAAGAAGCATCATGGTAATATCCTCAATGGGATTGATAAATAATTAAAGTGTGCGAGGGAAGGTCACCAAGCTCATGAGTGTGGATAATACATTAAAATAAATCACAGTGTGGTGGAGTAAAAGAGAGGACCACCCATGGTCTTATGAAATAACATTAGGGAGATTGTGTACTATGCAAGTAGGTGCACTAAACCTCGACACCTCAAGGGTAAACAACATCATCGACCACTAAATCCATTTGAGAAATTGATGATTTATTCCATCACAACTAGGGATGATGAGAATGTCAATGAAGTTATTCATGTTACTCTTCAAATTATCCCCTAGATTTAAACATTACATAATCTTGATTTTTGGTCAAAAATTTACTTTCTTTCACATTGAGGATCATTCCAGTATTAGTGATTTAGATAATGACAGCATTACTATTATATTACCTATCAAATATGATTATTATTATAATTCTACCCTATAAATTTTATTTCACTATAATAAAACTCTTTAAAGAAAACACAAATCCTTTTCTTGAAAAAAATATTCTTGAATTATTCAATTTTCATACCCGCCCTTGTACCATGTGAATAACATTTTAAAAACATGAGATGAGTGTAAAAATCGTAGTAAGGTATATATAATAGGTAAATAAATAATTCGTCCATGAATATATACAAATCACTAAAATCATTCCTTTCACACAAAAAACATAAGCACATTAATATAGCTCATGAATTCATATGATTTCTGAATAACTCATTTAATTCATAAATCATAAATTAATCATGCGGCATCACTAAAATTCAGACATTGTATCTTTCACATATACATAGAGAGTAACCTTAATGGTTACGTTTTTAATTACAATCATAGTATATTCCATTAATATTTTAAGTGAAGCATTAATTATTACCTCTATCACATTATTAAATGTATTGAAAAGCTATCTTAGGCTCACCTGCCCATATTTTAACAAATAACCGACTGTATATGTTCAAAAATGACCAAGAACAATAACATAATAATATAGCATCAAAAAAGTAAAAAGTAAAAAACAAAATTTTTTACATTTTTTTTCACAATATTTTATTTAATAAAATTTACATAATCAATAAAATTTTAAAAGAATATTTATATCATTTATAATGATGATTTACTGATCAATGTGTCTCATAACACATTGAATTATTTATAGTAATTTATATTATAAAAAATTAATTTTTATATAATTGAATCCATAAATCCATTTTGAAAACATTGACATTATTGAGAATGATTTGAAAGAATATATCATTGAAACATTTAAAACAACATTTTAGTTAAAGGTTACATTACGAGTTGAGAAATTACATGAATAAAAATTATTTATGAACAAAATTAACCAAAAATGTTAATATCATTACAATAAAGAGTTTCATTATATATTATTTCAAATGGTAGTGTAAAAAACATATAAAATAGAATTTTTTCTTAACAACAAATTAGTCTCAATAGAATGTAAATTGAGATAAAATACCATACAATTATCATATCAATAGATTAAGGATAAATCAATGAAATAATTATGTGTGAAAAATATAAATACACCCAATATATGTGAATATTTAATGTAAAATAATCAGATTTCGTTCACAAATATTCTTGGTAAAACAAAAGCAATGAAATGTATATTGAACTCAATAAATGGAAATTGAGTTCAATTCCCCTTACAATCTTCTTATAAATGATAGAATAATTTATCAAATTTTTCATTATGTGTATCAATAGTATATCCACACAAACCAAAGTGGTAATTAAAACATAAATAATTAAATAGTGATTTCAGTCAAAATAATGACATTTTATAATCAATGAAGTGTGTGTAATGCCAAATGATTGGAAATTGTTTTTAGAAATTCCCATTCAATGATCATTTTGTAAATAAAATAGATTAACAATGTGTATTGTCTATAAGTACACATAAATAGTGTACAAATACAATATAGGACCTCAAAATTTATTTCTCACATAATCATACTACAAAATAATCAGAAACTAGAATAATAAACAAAATAATGGATATTGGGTTATGATGTTCTTTTTCCTTGAGTGTGACTTGTCTCATTCATTTTTTATTCTAATGAATAAAAAATCAGTTAATTTATAATTTTATAATAATCTTTTTCAAGTTTATTAATGATTTTATATTAATTTTTATCATGATATATAAATTACATAATTATATATAATCATATGAGTTAGCTTATAGATATTCGGTACATCAGTCCTAAATGAAAATGTTTGTTTTAAATTTCCCATATGGTACAAATTCAATCATATCCATAATAATAATAGTGACATAATTATCACATATTATATATATATATATTATAAAATTCCATAAAATTTTAAGATAATAAATGAAATGCACTATTTATGGAGATCGTAGCCCATACATACCCATGAACGATACATTCATTTATTTTTCATATAAAATTAATATAATCAAACGATAAAAATGTAAATTATAATACCATTTTTCTTTTTATATCATTTATGTCTCGTAACCTTTATATTTTCAATGTATTTAATGAATGAGTCATTTCACATTGGGGGGGGGGTTGTCCACACTCTATCTAATGAAATTATTGTATATACAGATCATTGAAATCGTAATGGAATACTGTAAATAAAAATTAGAGTAGAATAAAGACAATATAAATATAATATATATCATATATAAACATATTTCCATCATAATTTCCAATATTATATGTGTTAAGAGAAATTTGAAATATCATCGTCTCATTAGGCTGTAGTTCATCAGACACAGAAATAGTATGTTTCAATCCATTAGATGAATGTGTGTGTTAATGTTGCATGAATACTTCAAAAAAACCTAGTAAATTGAGGATATTGTTTTTTTATGTAATAAATAAAAAATAAGATCATATAGATTGGATAAAGAAAATAAAAGTATTGAACTTCAGAGAATATGTAACCTAAAAATTGGGTATCTTATTTAGATTTTAGCCAAAATTATATCTTGAATTTCCCTCATGAAAAGGTTACGATTATATGATTAAAGGAGGGAAGTTGGGATCTTATTTTAGAATAATTGGGAAGAGTGAAGGTTACTGAGTTTTGTTAGTATGTTTGTAGAGGTGGTGCCCTTTATTAAGAGAGATTATGGGAAAAATTAAGAAAGTCATTAAATATTAATTTCTTATACAATAAATTTAGAATAAAAATGGGAAAAAATAATTTATTAACAATAGAATAATGATATTTTTCTTAATACCCATCATCCAATAATTTCTATATATTTTTTTAATATTATTTTTTCCTTATCGTTTTGGTTTAACCCTTATTTTTCCCTATTTAATAGTACAGTGACATCATGTTATTTTAACATTGTACGTTAATGTAATTAGAATATCAAGTCAAAAGTCCCACAAAAAAGTTTATTTATAAAATATATTGACCTAAATAACCATTTTTCATAAACATATATTTTTAGGAAATTTATATCATTTAATAAAATATTTTATATTTTATTTTATGAATTTTGTTTATTTTGTTCAATATTCATACTTGATTTTTTTTACAAAATCATAACAACATGATTCATTAAAAAAAAATTAATGATATAGTAATCTAGAAAACATTTATATGACATAAATTACGTCATATAATATTTATTATAAAATTTATAATATAATTTAATTGAAAGATTAATTATTGAATCAATCACAACATCATCATTGTGTTAAAATTATATTTACTAATTTAATATCTAAAAATTTGAAATAAATTAAAACTATGTAGAAAATAATTTTTCCTTCCTAATGAATATTTTTATTTTAATTGATCACATATATGACCCTGTATAGAAATTATTTAATAAGAAGATACATGTTTAGGTTGTTTTATCATTACTTTTAATTACCTACTATAAAATTTCATTATCACTACCATGTGGGTCTATGGGGTACTAAAATTGACCTAGTGATTCCCATGGTCCGAAATATCTCATAAATTGTATTAGGAAATGTTTCAGTGTAGTTTAATGTTATTATAACATAATTTCAATCCTAATTTATAAGAAATGCCATTTAACCAATGTAAATAAAAATAATTTCATAAGTCTCTATTCATAATGTCCAAAAATAAAATGTACCTATTCACACGATTTGAAAAATATTTTTAAAAATATGGAAAATATTTTTCCAAAATAAAAAACTACATTTGAATGATATTAATTTAATATTAAGTCCTATTGTCAAAACCAGAAAGCGTGTTCTTATGAAGTAAAATCTACCAAAATATTATCATGTGTTTATGTCAAATTTTAATGAGAAATTACATATAATCACTGATATTGATTTAAAATAACCAAAAAATAATATATTTAACTCTAAAAAAATTATATTGACAACATAAATATAAAAATAAATTATATGAAAAGTACATTCTAATGTAAATTGCATTATTTTCCACTATTCAATAAAAAATAAATTTTATTAGAAAATTTCCAAAATTTTAATCAATGTATGTTTTGATGTCCCACTTATATAAAAGAAGGTAATATTGTTAAATAAAATATATAAAGGTGTCAAAAATAGATAAAAAAATGGTTCTCCATCAAAAGGTGGTAAAACAACCTTTAATAGTATTTGTGTATTTTGTACAGAAAATTGGATTCATTGTCGTTTTAATATTATTACATTGATTGGGAAAATGTAAAAACATTTAACAAAAATTAATAGTCATATTGTATTTAGTTATATTTATTCCATATATTACAATGTCTAGGTGTTATCTACTATTTAAAATAATAACATTGTTATTGTATTGTTTTCAGTATAACTCAATGTTGAGTGTAACATAATACTTTAGAGAATACCATTGGTTTGTAATGTTAATAAATTATTGTACTCCATAGAATTAGTACAAAAATAAATATACTTACATGAAAAGTAGATTTTCATCCAATAAAAAAAAATTCCACATACTAATGTAATATTTATAGAATAACATAATCAAAAAAAAGATAAACAATATATTTCCACCATCTTTAGATATTATCTAAGAACAAAATGTATAGTATTAGATTAGATAATCCCCAAAAAATATGAATCCTTTATAAGGATAAGGTCTACTTTTAATCTCAAAAATTAAAAAGTGAAACCCATGTTCTATATAAACCATTCAACAAAAAAAATTCATTAAACATCCTCAAAATAATCCAACTAACCTTGAAACCCTAAACTCATAAGTATTTGATCTCATAGTTTTCCTCGATAAAGTTTTTCATTTATCTCCAAATAAACAAATCACCCATGTGGTCTCATAACAAAAGTAATTATCCTAATAAAATTCCATCCATGATAGGTAAATAATTTATATAAATGAGTGGAATCGCCATATTCCTCTATAAAAATACAAACTCATCCAAAACAAAATTCAACCATTACTCCAAAAATAAATTCCCATAGTATTCTATTTTAAATAGGCCTATACGTTTTTAAAAAATAGTGAGAGACTTTCAATATAACATTTATAACATAATCACCAAATCATTTTCATATACTAATGATATCTATTTGATAAGAAATAATTTCCTAAAATCATCTTTCTCATAATAAAAAAATAATTTATCTTAAATCAATATGTATTACTAACCAGAGACTTCACGTAGGCTAGTGGTAGATAAAATATCCCAGTCACACTTTGGTTGGGGGTTTGATTCCCATATATTTTTCCGACACGATGGTTTGTCACATAGTATGTGTGTTGTCCTTTTTAAAAAATTCATAATTTTATTAACACAAATAAAATGTTGTAAAATCACCAAAAATAACCATAACATGTTGTGACCTCACTTTTTATTTCCAACCTCACTTTTTACATCCCAAAAACTAATAACCCATAATTTTCTGGATGGAGAATGTCTCCAAAAATACTGTTAATCTCCATGTTATAACATATTCCTATAATGATGTTTCTAAGTCATTCAACTTGTAATATACCTTAAATATATAAACCCTTGACCATATCTCTAACTCTTATGAAATTTTCTTAACCTCAAATTTTTTCTAAACCATTCTTATAAGACATTTTATAAGGCCCCATCCTTAAAGATTACATAATATTTTTTTACAAAAAATTACATTCCATCAGGTTAGGAAGTTTTTCAGGATCAGGGTTTTAAGAATTAAGCCATCACTATAAAATTAAATTTCAAATATAAAAATTTAGACACTTATACTATATGAAATATTTTTATAATAAAACAACTCATTAAATTAAACAATAATTCATTTCATAATAAAAAACTCCATAAATTATTCATTTCAATTACCCTTACTTATACCATATGAATTTTTTTTCCAAAATATGGTATGAGCATAAAAACATCGATAAGGGTTATAAAATAAGGAAAGAAGTCATTAGTCCATGAATACATAAAAATAAATGAAACAATAATTTTCACTCACAAAACATAATCACTATAGTATACCACATGAAATGATATGATTTATGAATAACTCAGAGAAGTCATAAATACAAAAGGTAATTTTTTGAATCCATAGAAATCACACATTATAGATTTCATAGTTACATAGGGAGTTTCCTTCATGGTTATGTTTGGAATACTCATAATAGTCTATTCCCTAAATCTCATAGTATATAAAGTAACATGTGCCTCTGTCACATTAACCAATGAAATAGATAGATATCTCAGGCTCACCAATCTACCAGTTTTTCATGGAACCATCTGTATACATAATCAATGACTAAGAACAATAAAATAATAGTAACATGTAAAACCATCTTCATGAGAAAAGTAGATTCCCATATTACATTCACAAGATATCATCTCAAGATATGTACATAATCAATAACATTAAAAGGAACAAATAAAACATTTAAAAGGAATATTATTAAATCAATGTGTCCCATACCACTTTTATAATTTTAATGGAATTAATATTTTTAAACAATAACGTACATATAATTAAATACTAAAAAACATTTTGAAAACATTGATATAAATAAATTGAATTAGGTCATGTGTTAGGGTAGTTTAATATTATTTTAATAATATTTTTACCAATATTTACAAGGGTTACCATTTCACATTGTTAAATAAAAATAATTACTGAATTTAAAATTTATAATGTCAAAAAATTATAAGGTAAATATTAAATTTTTTATCAATATAAATATATATAAGGAATATATTTTTCCAAATTAAATAACCATAATTGTAAAAAGTTATTTTAAATTTAATTCATGTTTTGAAAACCAGAAAGTGTGTTTTTAAGAAGAAAAACAACCAAATGATTAACATCTTTTTATGTCCAATATCAATGTGAAATTACATTATTGACCAAAATATGAATAGAATTTAGATAAATTATCCAATTAAACTTCAAAACCAATTAAAATGTAGCTAATATTATAAATAAATATGATTAAAATACAGTTTTGAATTAAAATTACATATTTTTTTGTATTCATTAAAAATTCAATTTATATTGAGGTTACCAATAAATAATTAATTTAAATTTTTTTCCCACTTCAATAAAATAAGTTTATTTTTTTCAAATAAATAATATAAAATTGAAAAAAACCAATATTTAAAAATACTTCTCCACCAAAAGGAAGTATAATGACCACTTGAAAGTATTAGAGTATTTTATATGTAAAGTTAGATTCATTCCCATTTTAGGACTCATGAATTCATCAGATAGATGTAAAAACATTTTATAAATTTATCTTATCATATTTTAGTTATTTATGTTCAAATTATTATTAGAATTTTTATGTGATAACTCCAATTTAAAAATATTGATAGAATTATTGTATTATATATTTGTATAAGTCAATTTTGTATGTAATGTATGATTTAGGAAAAACACATTGTTGTGTATTGTGTTTGATGAGAGTCAAATTTTTCTCCAAAAATTACAATTAAAATCTTATTATTATATTTTTATAGATATGAAAATTTATTATTCTATAAAAACCTAGGTTCTTACACATCACATTAAATCAATAGTGGAAAAAGCCTTATTTGTTATTCATTCTATGGGTTCATTTATAACATAAATGATTTATATAACTATATAATCGATGCCCCGAAACCATGATGTATTGATATTCATAAAACTACCCACTGGTTCAATATTTCAACACATTTTTAGGAGACTTCTCTTATTTGTGTTTATGGGATGATTCTTGCAATGAATCTCATTATACTTCACATGGTGCAATTCAAAGATATAATGGGAATAGAATATCTCTTGTTTTATAGATCACATATAAACGATTGAGAAATGTAAATATATTTTCATATTCCAATCCATACCATGATCCTCTATAAATTCCAGGTAGATCATGAATTTCCATTTATAAAATCATTCAATGGTGTGGGTATTGGTTCCCTATAAATAAGAATACCACACTCAAATAGTTGAGTCAATGGAAAGTGTCAACATAAAGGAAATTCCCATCATGAGGGAATAATATAATTTATTTACCAATGAGTCACTCTGACTTCCATGGGATCATGAGGTAGGGTTCTCTATAGAACTCATACCCCGAGCTATTTTTATGTCAAATTTTCCCTCTATGATGGCTCATACCTAACCCAAGGAGTTAAATAAGTACGTTAATGTTAATTTAGACAATGTGTTGATACACCCTAGTGCATCACCTGGGTGTGCTCCAATGTCATTAATGAAAAGAATGATGGATCAATCTGGTTCTGTATCAATTATCAGCAACTCAACTAGATGACCATATATTACAATTATCCTCTACTAAGGATAGTTTAATTGTTCGATCATATATGAAGTGCTATTTATTTCTCAATGGTTAATCATTATTCTAGTTAACATTGGCTAATAATTATGATGTAATATATTTAGATGATTGACATACAAACAAGGTATGTGAAATTCAGGTTTTTATAGATGTCATTCAAACATAATAATGCAACGTTAATCATTATTTCATTGATTAATTGAGTATTTAGATATTCTAAAAAAAATATTTAGTTTTATAAATGATATTTTCATCTACTCCCATAGAACGGAGGAACATGAAGAACATAAAAGATTTTTGTTGGCAACATTGTGAAAGGAGAAGATGTATGCCATGTTCTGAAAGGGTGACTCTAGTATGATGAATTTAACATTAATGGGTCATATGATAACAAAAGAGGGTATTTATATTGAAATGTCAAAAATAAATGTGATTAAATAATGGCCCAGACCCCCTAGTGTCATAGAAATCCAGTGTTTTGTTGGATTAACTAGGTACTATGGACATTTTTGTGAGAAATTTCTCATGATTTTTAGAACCACTAACAATGTTATAAAGAAATATGGTAAAATATGTATTGAAAAAAAAATATTTAGAAATCCTCAAGGAGCTAATGATAAAGAATATCTAAACAAATGTTCTCACATTACAGAAAGGTGAATATAGTTTTTTTGATATACAACAACGCATCAATGAAATACATGGGTTGTGTACTCTTGAAAAATGAAAATTTCATAGGCTACCCCTCATGATAGTTGAAGATGCATGAGAAGAACTACCTGATGAATGATTTGGAGATAGTAGTTGTACTTCATTCCTTGAAAATATGGCCTCACTACCTCTTGGGTGAGGACAGTGAAATATATACTGATATTAAGAACCATAAGTATATATTCTAACAAAAATATATAATCATCCATCAATGTATATGGTTAGATCTAATAAAAGTATAAAATTTCAATATTACCTATCATACTAACAATGATAATAAGGTAGCTGACACTCTTTGTAGAAAATATCATGTCACACTATCTATGTTGTAGATTTAGAATGACCCTATCTTCATGGATATGAAAATATGGATTTAGAAATCATAATGGTATGGAATACAACCTACATTAACAAAATTATTTAACAACAATATATCCATGATAAGATTAAGGAGGATCAAATTGATGATTTAGATTTTTAAAATAAGGTAAACATAGTAATAGAAGGGATGTTGTAATACTTCCATATCAATTTAGAAGGTGAGATTCAAATTGGAAAAAGGATTTATGTGCCTTTATCACCCTAGACAATGAATGATCTATTGAAAAAACAACACAACTCATCTATTTCCATCCATCCTGATAACACAAAGATGTACTGTGTTCTTTGAGAAACCTTATTATGTGATAACATGAAGACATAGATTGTGCAATATATCTCAATGTGCTCTATATGTTAGCATGTTAATGATCGGTGACAAAAGTATAAAGTGATGATGAAAACATTTCTTATACCCATGTGGAAATAGGATATTATATTATGGAATTTGTCATTGGTCTCATGAATAAATCCCAGCGAAATAATGTGATATGGGTAGTGGTGGACCGACTCCCCAAGACTGCCCACTTAATCCCTCATCATGAATTTATCTCTCTTGAACATCCTACAAATAAATATTTGATGTATGTGGGGATACTATATGTGTTTCAACCCTTAATTTTCTCTGATCATGATCCAACGTAAACATCTAAATTATATATCAGGATCCATGTCACGAACCGAGCCCGATGCATGATGTGGCCCAAGGCACGTTCCTAATCCCCACGGGCTGGAACAAGTTTTTGTGTATCATACATAGACCGATGGAACGATTTACCCGAAAATGTAAACACCAACAACAAACTAGATAGAAAAAATAATATGAAAAACTGAAAACCAATAATTACATTAAACTAAAATTGAATTTATTCTTTTTATACATTAACCATCATCCAATAAATAAAAACATAAGAAAATAAAACTCTATCTCAATCCATCATGAAATAATGGAGGTGAAAAATACACAAGCTACAAACACCAATTTGCATGAGAAGACCATCAACAACCTGAACCACAATCACTAATAATGATGCCTCAACCTAGGATACACATGGAACGTGGTATAAAAACATAGAAAGGTGTATATAGGGTGTCATCCAAGATCCCAGTAGGGTTCCACCCTATTAAGATGGTTTTGGGCATAATTATTTAAGGGAGAATACAATTTAATTTTAATTAAGGCAAAGAGTTATATTCTTGAACAGTTTTAAGGAAAATTGGATTAAGGAAAACTATTTCAAATGGAGAAACATAAATTAAAAAACACACACACATAGTTTTTAAAACAACCAATGTGTCACACTGATAAGCGTAAAGTATCCATTGAGCACCAATATGTGAGAGGCCTCATGGGAGTTTGCTAGCATGGGTTCATAGATCATCGTGTCTCTCTGAAGTGTGGCATAGAAATCACAAACCATAAAAAACATGGCTTAGAAACCATGACACATAGAAAAACATGTATTATAAATAACAACCCTTAGTCATTCATAAGATTATTTAGTTTTGGAGTCATAAATCCTGCTATGCAAAACAGGGCCAAAGCCCACCCCAAATCAGTAGCCCATCAGTCTAGTCCACCACCTAGCAACCCAAAATTACCACATTATACTCAAATAGGTTTCATCTTCATAGAACACATCACAGAGTTGTTTAAAATCCAAACATGGTACTTATACACACAGAATCTACATTTCCACACACGAAGCCTCTTATAAAAATACACATAAACCAAATTTTTTTTCAAAACATAATCTGCATAAGATACGTACTCTATTAAACCATCTTCACAATTTAAAAAGACACATTTCATTAAACAAACTACCACATACAAAAATAAACAAAATTTCTAAATATGAAACGCACTAAAATATCTTTCAAACATGTTTCACACCATTTTCATAATTTCATAGACTAGTTGAAAAGATATAAACAACAGGAAAAGTGTTTCGCATGGATTTACATAATCTACAGTAACCATTTATACATTCGAACTCATTCCATCATCAAATTCACTCAAATTCAATTTTAATGTGTGGCATTCACCACAAAAATAGACTGATGGAAAACATTCAGCCACAAGTAAAACACATTTTTACAAACCAAATAATTCAATAAGGCAATTAAATAAAATCATATAAAACAATTTAAATGAAATCTGATGGTGTTACCCACTAACCCCACACAAAACCATATTTTACTATCAAACACACATGATGTCAAGTCAAAAATATAATTTGTATGACTTTCAAAAATTAATAACCAAACCACACAATTCTAAAATCACTAATATCTAACTAGATATATGTTCTCAATAAAAAAACACACGTAATATAAACATGCTAGTAAACATTTTCAATACAAATAGATCATTAAGGAAAACAAACTCTGAACTACAAAAATTAATTAAATAATATGATAAAAAATTAATCTTTCAAAATAATACATCAAATAATAATTTAGGCTAAGAAACCATCTACTGGTGTGTAGAAACTCCAAAAAATTTGTTTTCAAAGACCACATCACGTCGCATGTGGCACAAAAAACACGTGTAAGTCCTAAAATCAAAATAGAAAACCATTTTCATCAAAATCAAACCAACTGAAACCTAGAAGCCTAACTCAAAAACCCCCTAATAAAAGAAACAACTAATCAAAATAAAACACACATGCGGTATAGATAATGGGTGGATGCAAGAGAAAGATGATGGGTGTTAGAAATTATGTGTGCTAGAAACATAAAATCCGGGTCTTACTGGAAGGGAAGAGGGCACGACCTTGGGGCTTTTTGTGGGTATTAGGGGTGCAGGGCAACTAGATGGTCGAAGTAGGAGGCAGTGATCCAGATGAATAAGGAAGGGGGTGTCCTGCTAGAAGAGTTGGAGGGGAGCTGTGCATTGGTCGGGTAGAAGGATGTTGTGGGGTGGACTGGACAATGTGGTGGTTTAAGCCAGGCATCATGGTGATCAGTAGACAAAAGAAGAGAGACCGTTGAGGTTGGGTGAATCATGAGGCCGGTGGGCAGCACAAAACTAGATATATATGAAGTAGGGTGAGAGGGGTTGAAGGGGTTTTGGGTCACGTGAAAATTGGAGGGAGAACGTCATGGGGGCAATGCCAAATGGGGTAAATAAGGGAGGTGGTTTTCCATGGAGGGGATGAGGTGTAACACGACATGTGAGGAGTCTGGTTAGGGTTTTAGGTGGGGAAGAAGCGTGAACCATGAAGAAAGGGGGTGTGATGGAAGAGAGATAGAGAGAGTAAGAGATGAAAAATGGAGAAATAAATGAAATAGAAATAAATAAAGGTAAAAATAATCCTATAAATAAAAAAATATAACATAAATGCATTCATAATAATAATAATACTTCCAGAAGATTCAAATACATCAAAATTTCTTGACAATAACCAAACACCCCACCATAGGGGGTGTTGAAGGTTAGGCCCAACTACTGGGGTGGAAAAACCACGACCAAATAAAACCCAACATCTCAATATACTTGGAAGAGAAGCATTCATATTTGAGAAAAATTCCCACAAAAAGACCCCATAAGGACTACTAAATGTGATTAACTTGGGTGGGATGCAACCACCAAAACATTATTTTAATGACATGATCATGCCTCCTCAATTCCATGAGAAACTCCATGCATCAATATAGGCTGTTCGCAATGTATCTACTCTAGAAAAATAATTTAAACTGGCTTTACTGTCAACCCCATTGACAGAAATAAAGTAGGGGTCCCATTCGCTCTTGGGGTTCCTGACCACATGCTAGCTTCACACTAAGACCTATGGCTGAACCCCTGATGTTTGGTGCATCTCTTGCCTTCTAGTCCGGCACTGAAAACACCCGAACAATTATTCTCATTTTGGGGCTAAATGCAACCATACCGCAACTAAGGAAACACGATCTAATACAACTCAACCCGACATCCAACTACTCGGTCATGACCCATCCACAAAAATAGGGATTTATATGATGCACATTCCCCACATCATCATCATAACCAAGAAACTTAAGACATAATGATGCCCGACGAACACTCCCCCTTGAAAAGAAAAAATATGAAAATCTCTAAGAGGACACACTCTTATGAAGAAAGTGATACATGGAGGGCTCTTCTGAAATATACCTTTTCACAGTGAAAAGAACTAACACTGCAAGATATCACCAAACAAGACCGTGATGAACGATTAATGAACTACACGACTTTTTAATCATCAGCCAACACCAATAATTCTGAACAGCCTTCAACATTACCAGTTGGAATTCCATTCACTGCTTCTAGGGAAAATGTTTAGATGCACCAATGTCAAATTTGATACACCATGACTCATAAAACTCAAAAGGCCACAACTCCCTTCAACTCCCCTTGCATAGGTCATCCCGCTGCAAGAGGATACACTGAACCAAAAATGATGAGTGATTGACTTATCAATATCACTAAAAAAGAAGTGTCCTTAGATTTATCTATGGGAGGGTATTCCAATAGAGAATTACCAGTGGTTAAACTTCAATCGCAAGTTAACGCTTTGTGGGGGGGTGCACTAGTAAATAATGAAAACCATAAAACCATTTAATCTGGTCCAATTTCCATGAAATACTACAAGAAAACACTGAACGGGGTGGGGGAACCACTACGTGGGATTCCTGAATCGGTTTTCTAAAGAACCCACTAACCACACACTATCTCGCCAACAAAGAAATAAAAATTCAAACTAAAGAAACTAATCATTTAAAAAAGCATCTTGGCTCAAAACGACTCACATCCAACACTTCCAAAACACAAGGACACCTCACAAAAACGTCCAATATACCTTTAACCAAAATGTTTGATAATAAACAAAGTTGAGGTGTCGTACAAACATCAATGGTGTCTCATTGTACACGCACATGCATGTTCTTGTGCCACAACATCACCCAACTCATGTTCATATAGGAACTCGTCATCTACTAGCATTGAGTATTTTTCTTTCCATATACACTCATGCCTGTTGTTTCCCATGAGAGAACTAGGGATCAAAACAATAACTTCCCATTTTTCAAGACTAAATCATTCAACCCACACTTTTCAAACAATACAGATCATTTAATTTTTAAATAACGTCACATCAAAACATTTTTCCAGAGTAAATTAATTTTTCTAAAAACCATATTTAAATGATTCCAAAACAAAAAGATGAGAAATGATTCAAGAGGAGAATGGTTTCTGATTTTTATTTGGATATATGGTTCGTGGACAAACACCAATTACGCCACTACCATAGAGAGTAGTCAAGGACAGTGTCGACAAATTCACATGGTTTCAAGACCATACGACCTCACTAGGATAACTGACACCACTCCCTTTTCATTTCCCTTATTCATCATTAAATACAATGACCAACAACTCAGACAAACCTCCACTTATATTGGAAAATTGTGTCCACCCACGAGCTGTTATAACCTGGCACCTTTCTCATAGCTAGAATGTTTACATCTAAAACCCTCTAGTATGCTCTACTAGAAAATCCCAAAAGAAATAAGACCCAAGATAGAAAACCTCATATTATACCATTTTCTCACAAACCAGGCCGGTTCACCATCTGACCTGGCATCCGACCCGGTCCGCGACATTGCCTGAGGGGAGTTCCCTATCCCCACGAATGGGAAAAAGATCTTAGGTATTAAAAATAGTTCAATTAAATGATTTAACAGAAAAATTAAACACCAAAAACTTACAATATAGATAAACTAAAATAAAAAACTAACAACCAAGAAGGTCCTTAAACAAAACACAATTGTAATGTTTTACTACATTTACCACCATAAAAAACGACAACAGATGAAACTAAAACTCTAACTCAAAGCTCCATGCCATAAGGGATATACAACATCCAAAAGCTAGAATCAAAAACCTACATGAGAGTACTATCAACAACCTGAACCACTATCACTGAACATGATGTCTCAAACTAGGAGACTCAAGGAACTGGGTCAACATACAACTTAAGGTGTATGTAGGGTGTGATCCAGGATCCCATTTGGTTAACACAAATATAAAAGGTTCCATTCATAATTATTAAATGAAAAATAAATTTTCATTTTTATTTAATGAAATGATGTAAATGCTTGAATAATTTTAATGAAAATAGTTTCATATGGAACAACATAAATTAAAATAACACACACTTTCTTTTTAATATATCCAATGTGTCAAACAGACGAGTGTAAAGTAACCAATGAGAACATATATGAGAGAGGCCTCATGGGTGTTATCTTGCATGGGTCCATTTAGCTTCATGTATTCGTGAATTATGGCTTAGAAAACAGGACCCATAGAAAACGTGGCATAGGAACCCTGACCCACAACAATATAGGGTTTAGATACCAGGACCCTGAGTCATTAATATCTTTAGTTAGTGTTGATGATTTCAATTATGAAATGTGTAACAGAACCAAAGCCACCCCTGATTACTAGCCCACTAGTCTAGTCCACCCCTAACTACTAGGGCATCCTTCTTTATGCTCAAACACGTTTCATGTTCATGGCACATGTCACACATGTTCATAGAAGCCAGACACGGTTCTTACACACACAGAATCACCATTTTCACTCTCAAACCCTCTTTTAATACCATAGACACAACGATTTTTTTTTCAAAACATAATCTTCATAGGTTATGTACTCAATTAAACCATTTACATAATTTAAAAAGACACTTATCATTAAAAAAACCACCACATACACACAAAAACATTGTTTTTAAATAATACATGAACAAAAACATTTTTCAAACACATTTCTCACCATTTTCGTATATTAATAAACATTTAAAAAAATATATATAAATATTAAAAGAGTGTCACATGTCATTACACGCACTAAAGATACCATTTATGCAATCAAATTGAATACAACATCATATGCCCTCATATAATATTTTAATGTTTGACCAGCACAACAAAAATATTTTGATGGAAAACAATACACCATATATAAAACAAATTTTCCCAAATAACATAATTTACAAATCTATAAATAGAATCTTATAAAACAATTAAATAGAAATCACTTTTCATTACCCACTAAACCCAAAAAAAATTCATTTATGGCCAAACACACACAACATCATGTCAAAAATATAATTCACATCACTAGAACAAATTAAAAAGGCGACCACACAATTTAAGAATCATTAACATCTAACATGATTTGAGTTACCAACAGAAATCAAACACATAATATAAACATGATACTAAACAATTTAAATACCAAGCGAACTTTAAATAAAACCAACATCTCACTACACAAATAAATTAAATAATATTCTAAAAAAATTATGCTTCTGAATTAATTTGTCAAATGATAAATTAGATGTAGAACAACCTACTGGTGTGTAGAAAACCTGCAAAATTAGAGAAAAAAGACAAATTCACATCACACATTGTAACACCCCAGGTAAATAAAGAATATGACATTTTCATATTTATCCATATTTGTGAATAAAATATTAATATTACTTTAAAGGGAATACTATTCTCGATGGCATACCCAATATGCGTCAATGAGTTCCTTTGAAATCTAACGTTGCACTCTAATAAAAAAATAATATTATTTTAAATAGTAGTTAATGCCTAGCCATTGTAATGGCGGGAATGAACGGAACTAACTAAAAAATAATTATATATGTTTGTCAGATATTTTTACTTTTATCAAATAAATGCTAGAGGTGTAAAATGCAAATGAATCCAATTTTAAGCATAAATCATCTAATATTCTTTAAAAGGTCGATTAACCACCTTTTGATGGAGATCCCTTTTTAAATATACTTTTGACAATTTTATATGTTGTATTTTACAAAATAAAATCCTTCTTTAGAATCTAGAAATCAAAATTTACTTCGTGTATATTTTTGTTATTTTTCCGATGAAGATCATTTTTAGTGAAAATGTTGCATTTTAATTCAAAACCACCTTTTAGTCTGATTTATTTATATTGATAAATTATATTTTTAATTGATATTAAAGTGTATTTATAATATATTTTTACAATTTAATCAAATGATGGTCATTGTAATTAATCTCTCTTTGAAATTAAACGTAAACTAGTGTCAATCTTTTAATGGATATTGTTTCTTAAAAACACGCTATTTGTTTTGACAACATAAATTAATTATTAAATTAATTAATGAAAATTATATGTTTTGAATTTTTTAAAATAGACATAATTTTTGAATTCAGAATATCAAATATATCTTCGGGTGAATTTTTGGTATTTTTCTGAAAAATGTCAATTTTTGATGAATAGTGAAACCACTAAGTGATAGTTAAAAAAACTGATTTTTGTTTTAAATGAAACTTTACCACTTTTGTGATTTGGATTTCAAAAATCCGACTTACATGGTTGTCATTAGGATGTAAAATGTTGTTCAATGGGATTAAAATAATTTTTGGTGAATATTAACTTTTATGTTTTATTAATCGCGATTAAATGTAATTAGTGTAATCTAAGGTTAAAATAAGGTCGTAATAATATGAAATGACCTTGAAACATGTCCTAAACTTATTGGATGAGTCATGGCCGACCAATACAGTTCATGAGCCAACTTGGGGACCCCATGGAGCCACTTTGGTTGGAAAATGACATTAATAACAATTTATTTAAAGTTAAAAATTAAAATGTCAGAAACATGTATTTGTTTACTAAAACAATTTTTACATGGGGTCATACAAGTCATATTCATGAATATAAAAATTAATTAGAAAGATAAAAATATTTCCTACATCATTATATATATTTTTATAATTTTTAGATATTAAATAAATTAAATTATTTATGCACTATGATGATGCAGCAATTACATAATTATTTAACAATTTAAATAAAATTTAAATATAATGTAAAATCTAAGACCTAAACTTGTAAAAAACCTATTGAATGGGTGTATTTAGAACTATTATGACCTTATCCGTGAAATATATAATTTTGGGACCTTTAAAATCCGAAAATCATTTTATAATAAAGTAAAAGTTTATAACTTTCCAAGAGTACCCCTCCTCTCCTCTTATAAAAGGCACCCCCTCTACCACCTTACCCACAACACTCAAGCCTTTGTCTCAGCCAAACCAAGCCCATTTCATCTCTCCACATCCCTATCTTCATCATTGAAGCCTCACCTTTGGGCATAATCCTTTACAAGGATGCCTTTGAGCTCAAATAAAAAAGAGTTACCCGATTTAAAGGTAATGTCTTCCCTTGTGATCTTTTGTATTATTTTGCTTCTCTAACCCTCTAAACTCTTTTTATTTATATCTTTTGTAACAAAAACAGTATAATAAATATACTAGTATGTTTTTATGTGAAGGATTATAGCTACAATTACACACACCTTCATCTAATTGTTAAAGAACATACTGTTTCTGTGGATGATGAATTTCTGCCTCACGAAATGATGACTGTTCAATCTTCTCTTAACACAGTTCATGGTGGCCATTATGATTCCAATATATTTTATATATTATATATATGGTATTTATGTTTTCTATATGCTTATGTATTTTATATTTAAAACATGCCTTTAAGCTTTTCATGTTGTGAAAATGCGATAATTTCATACGAGGAAGTGTGGACTACCGCCCCCTCATGTGATGTGAGTCGTTCATACAATACATGGAATGTATAAAGAATGAAATTAATGAACATATGTGACCTATATCACTAATATATTATACTATAATTATAATATATATATCTCTCAATTATTTTTAATTCCATTAATATGACAAAGAAATGAAAGTAGCGTTCATGCGTACGTAAGGCCTACCGTCTCCATTAACAGTGCATTTCATTTCTTTTTATCTCAAAATGTTATGGAGTAGTATAAAATGAATATGTACTAGATATATATGATATTAAAATCATTAATACTATTCTGGATATGATTTAATTACAACTACATGGATAATAATTTTCAAACAAGTGCATTTTTGACTCATGTACAAAACATCGACAAAAATGTCTGATATGAACTCACATTATTAACCAATTTTTATAACATTATAATATGTGATATGAACTGAATAATAATATGTAAAATATTTCCTTAAGCAATTATAAATTCACAAATGTTTATTATTCAGGAATATACAGAAATGAACCAGACAAGTCAGACTTGAGGTAAGGGATCCGGCCACTCTATTTCTTTTCAAGTACCATCTTTTATGTCATTTCATTTATGCTCCATGTTCTTATGTTGGAGGATGTTCTTTTATATTCAACATACTGTAATTTTAATTTTCATATGATGAGATACCACCTCTTACTCTCATCAGTTCATTTTTTGAATTATTAAGTGGCGCCGTTAGGCTGCCGAATCTTCGTAAGGGATCTTACCCCACTCTTTCTTTTTCAGTACACTCTTTTATGTCATTATTTTTAAGTTCATATTTATTATGATTGGGATGTTCTTTTATATTAATATTACTGTAATTTTTTTTTCATATGATGAGATACCCTATTTTCTCTTATCAATCCATTTTAGAAGTTTTGAGTGGCGCCGTTAGGCTGCCGAATTCTCGTAAGAGATCCAACCACTCCCTTTCTTTTTAAGTACTCTCCTTTATGTCACTTCTTTTAAGATCTGTTTTTTTATGTTGGGGGATGTTATTTTATAATACTATTTCTGTCCATTTTATGTTAATATAATGAGAGACCCTATTTTTTCTCATCAATCCATTCATGGAAGTTTTAAGTGGCACCGTTAGGCTGCCGAGTTTTCGTAACGGATTTTTCATCTCACATTTATTCCCGTGAGATTTATGCTACATTTGCCTTCATCTCCTTTTAGTGGTATATGTAATACCCATTATTCTACTCTTTGTGTAATATAATATCTTTTATGAGTATTTTCTTCAATGTTTTATTGTCCTTCTTTAATGGGGTGTATGTTTAGAAAGATACCCAAGTCGGTAAGGGAACATTTCACCCTCCTCTTTTTAAAAGACTTATTTTGTTATGTATTTTAATTCACATACTATTATGTTTGGATATGTTCTTATATGTCCTTATTGATGTAAATTTTATGTCCAAGTGATGAGATTCCATTTTCTCTCACATCAACTCATTTTTGAAATTTTAATGTGACACCGTTAGGCTTGTCGGATTTCTGTAAGGTAACTTCTTAACCCACATTCAATTCATTGGGTTAAACCTATACTTATTTATTTTATTATTCCAAGATTATGTGTGGAATATCTATGCTGTAATTCCCACAAATCTTTGTGTGGATATACTATATCTACACATAATCGTCTCATTGATACATTATTACGAACTTGTATGTGAAATCATAACTCTATCTTATTTCATTGACGTAAATATCTATGTCATTGGTTTTGTTTTTCCAAGATTATGTGTGAATGACCTCTAATTGTTTCACACTTAATATCCACTTATATTGGGTGTATTTATATTTCTCAAACATAATTATGTGATAGATTTATCATTAATTTAAGGATGCCATCTTTATAATGGATTTCATCTCAATTTACATTTCCATTGAGACTTCATTTTTATTATGCAACAATTCACTCTTATATGGTGTGTATACTATCCTTTGGAATATTATATCATGAATACATTTATTCTCATGATATTATAATGTTCTTATTAAATGTTATTCCGAAATTATTTGTATTCAAGAGTTTCTCATTTTGTTAAAAACTCTTTAACAAAAATATCATTTTAAATGATTTAAAGATTCATTATTCTAAATCATTATATTTAATGTCCATGTTTTAAAAATGGTTTTTAGTATTTATTTATATGGAAATTAATGATTTAAATTTATAATTCCATTAAAAGCATCAAAGTGGTATGGGACTCTTTGATTCAAAAATATATTTTAAATGATTTTTGAAAATGGATTGATTAATTCAATATCTTGGAATTACTTATTATGTTTTCAAATGAAATGTTGTTATTGAAATGATTATTTTTTAAATATTTTATGTGTAATTATTTTACTTGGACATTTTACGAGTGGTTACGTGATAAACCATATGATGGGTGGTGCCGTGAATATCAGGACGGGTGGTTACGTTATAACCTCCAATGAATTGGGTATGGAAGTCATCTGTATGGCTATTCCATTAAGTATGTGTGGAAGTCAACCTGATGGTTATTCCATTTAAGTATAATTATGTCCCATGTTACCTTTATATGTTATGTGTTATTTATACTGGTATTATTGTATTATTTTGGTTACAAAAGTGTATGTAATGGTATTTTTTTCAGTGAAGAGTTTTTACTACTTCATAATGGTGAAAAGTATTACTTTAGTAACAGATTCATGGTTCACTTGTTATTTTGAAAAACTAGCAGTTTTACTTCTTTGTGTATCCCTTACTGAGGTTTTTATGCTCTTCCCAAGTTTTTAAATGATTCTATAGGACATAATGTTGAATATGGTCAAGGATGGGATCAAGGAAATGTCAGGCTGTATAAAACAAGGAACTAGACATGACTCTTTTGTTCAAGAGTTTTTATTTTGTGGAAAAAATGGAAACTAAGTAGATTTGACTACTTTGTAATCTTTGAGATGTAATAGCTATGTAATAATTATCTAAAACTCTAAAACTGAAAATATCCTCAAAATGAATTATTCAATTTAATTCATGATTAAGTAAGGTTTATGGTCGGGGCCTTATAGTTTGTATCAAAGGCCGATTTAGATAACTTTAGAGGTTAGGCTATTCTCTAAGCATAAGTGAAATAACCATAATGGCTAGTATTTCAGAAAGAGTCCTAGTTTTAGATAATGTGAATGAGTAAGTATATCTTAGTGTTTATCTTACTCATTAGTACATGACGGTTTTTTTGATATACTCACACTGACATTTCTGTTTTTAGTAAATGGATGGATCTAGAAGGCACCAAAGTGACAATGGGTTTGAAGGAAACTGTGGTGGTTCTCTGATTAAGAGACTAGATGAAATGGGGGATTCAATGAGGAATATTGTGGTTGTTCTAAAACAACTATCAAGGAGTCATCATCATCCACTTTAACCTTGGTTAGTTCTCTAATGCATCATGTACGAAATGGCCAACTCGATGTGGAAGTTCAGGTAATAATTATAAAGTTAACTATTAGGGTTTATATGATCCTTACTATTGAGGTAATTTTTGGCTACTATATGTTATGATGGAATATGAACGACATGAGATAAACACGAGGTTCAATTACGTTCTGGTTATTTTTTATGATTTTATTTATTTTTGGGGAATGATTTTATAATTATATAGTTTGGAAAAAGGACAACACACTAACCGTGTGACAACCCATCACGTCGTACAAAGCTGTGGGAGTCGAACCCACAACCAATGTGCTACTGGTATTTATCACCTACCACTAGACTACGTGAAGTACCTGGTTATTTTGAATAATTATTTTAAGTTAGATGATTTTAGGAATCAAGAGTATGTTTATTTTGGGTTATCTATGGAAATTATTAACCTATCATGGAGGATATGTGATTAGGTTAATTATTTTTCAATACAAGACATTAAGAGAAACTGATGTTGTTTGGAGATAAATGTTATGATTTTTCTTGGAAGACTATGTGATTAAATCCTTGAAATATTTGGGTTTCAATCTTAGTTTGGTTTACTTTTGGTCTTAATTAAAAATTGGGTCTTGGTGGTCAAATTTTGGACATTATGAATAGATTTCATTTTTATAAAGGATTATCTTTCTTGGGAATTATCTGATCTCATACTAACCATTTTGGATTTAGTTTTGTTTAAGGTCTAAAGGTAAGGAAAGTATACAGTTCTCTTTTGTGGATAAGGTGATTCTCTAGAAGTTTATTATAGCTCTCTTAATGTAAACAAGTCATCCTAAATACTCGTCTTTTGGACAAAATATGAGTTCGTGTAAGAAATCAGGTAAAAGATGAAAGTAAAAATGAAAAGTATGTTTCCATATAATTTAGTTAAGTTCAAAAATAAATTTCTCAATGAAAAGTAACATAAAAAAATTGTTGTTCGTTATCTTTTCCTACTGGGGAATCCAATACCGTTTAACCCATCACAAGTTTGTGATTTTCTTGTAGTTAAATTTCTCCTAAACATGTTTTCTATCACACTCTCTCTGAACATGACCCTTTTTTTCCATATCCTTGTTTTCATACATGGAATCCTAGTATGGGATAACTCAGGTGATCTTTTTACTTCCCTTTCATTCTTTTTAAGTGATTGTTTAATTTACTCCTTTTCCAATGTGGGGCGTTCAATGAAGTCTCCGAGACCAATTTTAAAATTACGAGGATGCAGTTCCCAAAAGGGGGGAAGGATGTAACACCCCAGGTAAATAATGAATATGAAATTTTTATATTTATCCATATTTGTGAATAAAATATTAATATTACTTTAAAGGGAACACTATGTTCGATGGCATACCTAATACACAAAAACGTGTTCCTTTGAAATATTACGTTGCACTCTAATAATAAAATAATATTACTTTAAATAGTAGTTAATGCCTAGCCATTGTAATGGCAGGAAAGAACAGAAATAACTAAAAAATGTGTATATATGTTTGTCAAATATTTTTTCTTTTTTCCAATAAATTTTAGAGGCTTAAAATGAAAATGAATCCAATTTTAAGCATAAATCTTCTAATATTCATTAAATAGTCGATTAACCACCTTTTGATGGAGAACCCTTTTTTAATATACTTTTGACAATTTTATATGTTGTATTTGACAAAATAAAATCCTTTTTTAGAATAGGGACATCAAAATTTACATTGTGTAAATTTTTGTTGTTTTTCCGATAAAGATCATTTTTATTGAAAATGTTGCATTTTAATTCAAAACCTCATTTTAATATGATTTATTTATATGGATAGATTATATTTTTAATTGATATTAAAGTGTATTTAGAATATATTTTTACCATTTAATCCAATGGTGGTCATTGGAATTAATCTATGTTTGAAATTGGACTTAAAATAGTGTCAATCTTTTACTAGATATTGTTTCTTAAAAACACGCTATTTGTTTTGACAGTGGAAATTAATTATAAAATTAATTAATGATATTATATTTTTTTTATTTTCTAAAATATACATCATTTTTTAAATCGGAATATCAAATATACCTTAGGGTGATTTTCTGGTATTTTTATGAAAAACGTCAAATTTTTATCAATAGTGAAACCACTAAGTGGTAGTTAAAGATACTGATTTTTTGTTTAAATGAAACTTTTCCACTTCTGTGATTTGGTTTTAAAAAATCCAACATACATGGTTGTCCTTATGATGTAAAATGTGGTTCAATGGGATTAAATTAATTTTTTGGTGAATAATAACTTTTATGTTTTATTAATCTCGATTAAATGTAGTTAGTGTAATTCAAGGTTAAAATAATATTTTAATAATATGAAATGTCCTTGAAACATGTCCTACATTTATTTTATGAGTCATGTCCGACCAAGAAAATCCATGGGTAAACTTGGAGACCCCATGGAGCCAATTTGGTTGGAAAATTACATTAATAACTTTTTATTTAACGTTAAAATTAAAATGTTACAAACATGTATTGTTTTACTAAAACAATTTTTACATGGGGTTATATAAGTCATATTTTTGACTATAAATATTAATTAGAAAGATAAAAATATTTCATACATCTTTATATTTTTTTATAATTTTTAGACATTAAATAAATTAAATTATTTATGACACCATGATGATGTAGCGATTACCTCAATATGTAACGATTTAAATAAAATTGAAAGAAAATGTAAAACCTAAGACCTAAAATTGTAAAAAACCTATTTTATGGGTGTATTTCGAACTCATATCACCTTATCCTAGAAATATATAATTTTGGGACCTTTAAAATCCAAAAATCATTTTATAATAAAGTAATGGTTTATAACTTTCCAAGAGTGCCCCTCCTCTCATCTTATAAAAGGCCCCCACCTATACCACCTTACTCACAACTCTCAAGCCTTTGTCTCAGACAAAGCCTGCCCATTTCGACTCTACACATCCCTATATTAATCATTGAATCGTCCACTTTTGGCATAATCCTTTCCAAGGAACCCTTTGAGCTAAATCAAAAAGAGTTACCCGATTTAAAGGTAATGTCTTCCCTTATGTTCTTTTGTTTTATTTTGCTTTTCCAACCCTCTAAAATCTTTTTTATTTCTTTCATTTGTAACAAAAACAGTATCTTCGATATAATAGGATGTTGTTAAGTGACGGATTCGAGCTACACTTACACACGCCTTTGTCTATTGGTTAAAGAACATACTGTTTCTGTGGATGGCGAATTTCTGCCTCACGAAAAGATGATTGTTCAATCATCTATTAACACATTTCATGGTGGCCATTATGATGTCACTATATTTTATATATGATATATATGTTATTTATGTTTTCTATATGCTCTGGAATTTTATATTTAAAACATTCCTTTATGCTTTTCATGTTGTGCAAGTGTGATAATTTCATACGAGGAAATGTGCACTACCGCCCCCTCAAGTGATGTGACACGTTCATGCAATACATGGAATGTATAAAGAATGAAATTAATGATCATATAGGACCTATATAACATATATATTATACTGTAAATATAATATATATATCTCCCAATTATTTTTAATTCCATTAATATGACAAAAAAATGAAAGTACAGTTCATGCGTACGTACGGCCTACCGTCTCCATGAACGGTGCATTTCATTTATTTTTATCTCCAAATGTATTTAGTAGTATAAAATGAATATTTAATGGATATATATTATATTAAATCATTAATACTATTCTGGAGTTTATTTACATACAACTAATTGGACAATCATTTTCAAACAAGTTCATTTTTAACTCATATACCAAACATCGGAAAAAACGTCTGATATGGACTCACATTATTAACCAATTATTATAAAATCATAATATGTGATATGAACTGACTAATAATATTTAAAATAGATCCCTAAGAAATTATAAATTTACCAATGTTTATTATTAAGGAATACAAAGAAACGAACAAGACAAGTCAGACATGATGTAAGGGATCCGACCTCTCTCTTTCATTTCAAGTACCCTCTTTTATGTCATTTAATTTATGATCCATGTTATTATGTTTGAGGATGTTATTTTATATTCACCATTCTGTAATTTTTATTTTCATATTATGAGATACCCCCTCTTACTCTCATAAATTCATTTTATGAGTTATTAATTGGCGACGTTAGGCTGCCGAATTTTCGTAAGGGATCCTACCCCTCTCTTTCTTTTTAAGTAGACTCTTTTATGTCATTACTTTTAAGCCCGTATTTATTATGATTTGGATGTTATTTTATATTAATATTACTCTATATTTTATGTCTAAATGATGAGATACCCTATTTTCTCTCATCAATCCATTTTGAAAGTTTTGAGTGGCGTCGTTAGGGTACCGAATTTTCGTTAGAGATGCATCCTCTCTCTTTCTTTTTAAGTACTCTCTGTTATGTCACTTCTTTTAAGATTCTTTTTGTTATGTTGGGAGATGTTATTTTATATTCCTATTTCTGTAGATATTATTTTAATATTATTAGAGACCCTATTTGATCTCATCAATCCATTTTTGTATGTTTTATGTGGCACCGTTAGGCTGTAGAGTTTTCGTAAGGGATTTTTCATCTCACTTTTATTCCCGTGAGATTTATGCTACATTTTCCACCATTTCCATTGAGTGGTATATTTACTGCCCATTATTCTACTCTTTGTGTAATATAATTTCAGTAATGAGAATTTACATCAATGTTGTATTGTCCTTCTTTCATGGGGTGTATGTTTCGAAAGATACCCAAGTCGGTAAGGGAACCATTCACCCTCCTCTTTTGAAAAGACTTATTTTGTTATGTCTTTTAATTAAAATAATATAATGTAGGGATTAGTTCTTATATATCCTTATTGATGTAAATTTTATGTCCAAGTGATGAGATACCATTTTCTCTCCCATCAACTCATTTTCAAAATTTTAATGTGAGGCCATTAGGCTGTTGGATTTCTGTAAGGGAACTTATTAACCCACTTTCAATTCATTGGGTTAAAAATTTAATTCTTGATTTTATTATTCCAAGATTATGTGTGGAATAACTATGATTTAATTTCCAAAAACCTTTGTGTGGATATACTGTTTCTACACATAATCATCCCATAGATACTTTCTTACGAACTTGTATAGGAAATCATAACTCAATTTCATTTCATTGAGTTAAATATCTATGTCATTGGATTTGTTTTTACAAGATTATGTGTGAATGACCTCTGATTGTTTCACACTTAATATCCACTTATGCTGGGTGTATTTATATTTCTCACACATAATTATGTGATAGATTGATCCTTAATTTAATTATACCATCTTTATAATGGATTTCATCTCAATTTACATTTCCATCGAGACTTCATTGTTGTTATGCACCAATTCACTCTTATATGGTGTGTATACTATCCTTTGACATATTATATCATGAAACCCTGTATTATCAAGATATTATAATGTGTGGATTAAATTTTATTATGTAATTATTTGTATTCAAGAGTCTCTCATTTTGTTAAAAATTCTTTAACAAAAATATCATTTTAAATGTTTTGAAGATTCATTATTCTAAATCTTTATCATTAATGTCCATGTTTTCAAAATGGTTTTCCATATTAATTTATATGGAAATTAATGTTTTAAAATTATAATTCCATTAAAAGCTTCAAATTGGTATGGGACAATTTTATTCAAAAATATTTTTTGAAGGATTTTTTAAAATGGATTGATTAATTCAATATCTTGGAATTACTTATTGTGATTTCAAATGAAATGTTGTTATTTAAATGTTTATATTTTCAATATTTTATGTGTAATGATCAAACTTGGACATTTTATGGGTGGTTACATGATAAACCACATGACGAGTGGTGCTGTGAATACCAGGACGGGTGGTTATATTATAACCTCTAATGCATTGGGTATAGAAGTTGGCCGTATGGCTATTCCATTAAGTATTTGTGGAAGTCGACCGTATGGTTATTCCATTTAAGTATGTTTATGTCCCAAGTTACCTTTATATGTTATGTGTTCTTTATATGGGTTTTATTGTAATCTTTTGGTCACAAAAGTGTAAGTAATGGTATTTTATTCAGTGAAGAGGTTTTACTACTTCATAAAGGTGAAAAGTATAACTTTGGTAAAGTATTCATGGTTTACTTGTTGTTTTGAAAAACTAACAGTTTTCCTTCTTTATGTATCCCTTACTGAGCTTTTTATGCTCATCCCATTTTTTTAAATGTTTTCACAGGACATAAAGTTGAATAGTGTCAAGGATGGGATCAAGGAAATGTCAGGCTATCTAAAAAAAGGAACTAGACATGACTCTTTTGTTCATGAGTTTTTATTTTGTTGAAAAAAATGGCAACTAAGTAGATTTCTCTACTTTGTAATCTTTGATATGTAATAGCTATGTCCTAATTCTCTAAAACTCTGAAACTGAAATGATCCTCATTGTGATTTATTCAATTTAATTCAAGATTAAGTAAGGTTTATGGTCGGGGCCTTATACACATATCTCAAATAGCACATGTATATCATAAAATCAAAATATTAAACTCATTTATTCAAAATCACATTGACCGAAACCTAGAAAACAAACTTGAGAACCCCAAAAAAGAATAAACAAATAATCAATATAAAATTCACCTGCAGTGGTGATAACGTGTGGGGCTGTCTGAGATAGAAAAATGGTTCTATATGTGAGTCATGCTAGAAAAATATGACCGCGGTCACTCCGAAAGGGAAGAGGGAGAGTCCAAGGGCCTGAATGTGGGTAGTAGGGGTGTGGGGCGACCAACGGGAGATAATAGAAGGTGGAATGAGGGATGAATGAGGAATGAGGTGGCTGAACAACCGAGAAGGAGGGGATCCTGGAATTGGTAGGGTAGAAGGATTTTGTGTGGTTTGATGGTCTGATGGTTGTGGTGGTGGTGCAAGTCGGGTGTCATGGGGCTTGCTGGATGGGAGGAGAGGGGCTACTAACGTGGGGTGTGGCGTGAGGCTGGTGGGTAGCACAGAGAAAGATAGAGAAGAAACAAGGAACGAGGGTTTGAAGGGGGGCATTTTCGAGTGACAAAAGGACCGAGAAAGAGTTAGGGGAGTCTATAAAAGGGGGAACGAAGGATATCAACTGGACATAGAATTGATGAGGTGCGATGATGTTGGGGAGGAGTCGAGGTAGGGTTTAATGGGGTATGAAGCGTTGACCAATGGGATGGGGGATATGAAAGAGAGAGAGGAAGAGAGAAATAAGGGAGAAATAAATGTAATAAAAAATAAAGGTAAAAATAAACCTAAAAATAAAAACATAAAACATAAATGAATTCATAATAAAAATAATAATACCAAAAAGTTAATAAAAACATATCATTAACATTAATAACAACCTGACTTTTCTCAAATCATAGTATTATTAAAAAATCATTAAATATTATTATAATCAATTTACATAATATTTTTTATTTTATTCTCACTGTAATATATTTTTTAATTTATTTAAGTAATTGAAGATCAGGCAGGCCTTACGGTGAACAAGGAGAGGTCGCGAGGCGACCCAGGAAATGTTGTGCAGCTTCAACAATGCCACGCCCGTGTGTCTGACACCGTCACAACTAAAATATTCATTGATCAACTGAATATAAAATTCCATTCATGCTTAGCCTTCACATTGGATGAAATTTTCAAAATATAATAATAAAATAGAAAAAATAAAAATTGTTTTACAAATCCTTATGTTACACTCCAACATGAATTAAGTAATGAACTAAATTTCAGTATGCCATATCTCCCACAAAATGATCTCCAATCTGAAAGGACTATTTATATGATCAAAAATATTTTAGGATCATGCACTTTAGAATTAAAAAGAGTATGGGATCAATATATACAACTGTCTTAGTTCTCATATAAAAATATCTTTCACTCGAGTATTTATATGGATCCATATGAAATTTTAAATTTAAAGTGATTTAATACCCCAAAATGATGGGATAAAGTTGTCTAATGAAACCTATTTGGAACAAATATTGTTCAATAAATGAGCATGAAGGGTCAAGACATTCAAAAAGAAACTAAAGCATCTAATATTAAAAAAAGTATTATGATGCCAACCATTAAAGGTACTTGGAGTTCGGCATTGGAGTTTATGTCTTCCTTTGAATATCACCAAGGATGAGAGTTATACGGTTCAGAATGAAAGAAAATCTATTCCTAGGGTACATTGGCCCCATTTATATCCTAGATCTCATATGAGCATTGGACTATCGTTTTCACTTCCATCGAATATGGATCATGTTCATTATGTGTTTTCATGTATCACTCCAGATGAAGTACATACTGGATCCCTCACATGTACTAAACTCATAGGTAGTACAACTATAAAATGATATCTCTAATGATGATCATCCAATTGTGATTCTAGTCTGAAGAGATAACATTTTAGGCAAAAATACAACCAACCATGTCAATGTGTTGTGTAGAAACCTCATGTATGAAGAGGTATCCTTGGAGTCGTAGGATGTGTTAAAGGAGAAGTAATATCACTAATTTTTTTAAATCCAAATTTTGAGGTCAGAATTTCAAAATGGGGGAAGAATTTAATGACCCAAACTATTATCTATGAAAATTTTCACTTCTTTTATTTTGGTTATATATTGTAAAAACATTAAATCACATTTGGAAACACAATTCTATGTCATTATTAAATGATATACAAAATTCTATATCTGTTAAACATAATATTTTAAATTCTATGATTTGAATTTCGAAAATCTAGTATACACAGTTCTAATCATAAAGCTGTTTGGAGTATAATATGACAATCTTAATTTATATTGAATAGTAACATACCCTTATGAATAGTAAGGTTACCCTTATGAATTGTAATATGCCCCTTTTGAATAGTAAATCATCCAAAATAATAGTAACTATGCCAATGATATTATAAATAAAATGTATCCATCCTATTGCCGAGAATATGATAAAAATATATTATATTTTTTTGGTATTTTTGTATGTAATGAATGTTATATGAATAATTTAATAATTTAAAACATATATATTTTCATAAAATGTATCAAAAACTATTTTTTATGTGCAACTATTTTAGGGTAATTAAAGAGACAATAGACAATTTTTCAATATGATAGAAAAACAATTTTAATTTCATAATTATTAATTTTCAATAAAATTATTAACTTAATTAAAAATGGAATTAGTAATATTTATAAAATTATTTTCATAAAATAGATTTTAAATGCGAATTCTATATGTCAAAAAAATATAGGGTGAATTGTTATGTTTTCATTTTCTGGAATACATGAATGTTTATTCAATAGTAAAATTCAATAATTTACTAAATACGCTATTAAATTAATTTCTACATCATATGTAAGTCTTGGATGATGTAAATGGCCATTAAAAAAACTCATAATCCCTCCTTTATTTATTTATTCATTAAATCATAACTACTTCCAATATTGAGTGATATTAACCGACTAATGAAAAAAATATTGGGAAAACACCTCTCCCCTTCAATATAAATAACACCACTAATAAACACAATTCCTCACATCTCTCAGCCCTTTTTCTTACTCCTAATGAAACTAAAATATCTTATAAATCACATTAAACACTTCCCTAATTACATGGATTCAGAAAAAGAGTGAAACCTCTCCACTAATGTGGCTCTCAAGAATGTTATATTCAAGAGGAAATTCCTCTGTCTCTTTCTCATTCAAATTCCTTCCAAATTTCATTTATTTTCCTCTATTATCCTCATATTCTTGAATCCAAATGACATTATAACTATATTATGATTTATATAATTCTATGGAATCATGTTAAATGATTTTTATTCATTATAATACTTTTTGTCTATCATTTTTTATAAAAATGAAATCGTCACCCTTGATGGGTTAATTTACCTACATCTCGATGATGCGTATTGATTTAAAATGAACTCCCACAATATTGGGAATTAAAAAAGGTTGAAAAAAAACTGTAATATTTATTATTTATAACATTTTATGGTCTTGAAATTTTTTTTACAAAAAATACAATATGATAAATCAAAACATGTTCTTTGTGATACGAAAATCGCCCAAATTAGCATAACACTGTCATCATTAAATTTTATATATTGATTCATTCTAATGGTATGTAACAGACACTGATATAAGATCATTTAAACTCATATATTATCATTAAATACATGTAATAGGAATTCTGGTATTTTAGCCATGTTATACATGAACATTCATTCATGTGTACAAGTGAACCATTTAAGAAAATGAAGAAAAGAACACTCCTGGACAATGAATTTAAACACAATAACATTTCCAAAGGCACATAAAAGAACACAATAAAGTGATGATTATACATATTCTTATATAAAAGGTTTTTTAATTGTTAATTAATGAATTTAATTTCATTATACATGACATTATAGTGATGAAATCATTCAGAAACAATGTATGGGGAATTCACGAACCAATCATTCTTTGTTTGGGATTTTTCCCTTTCACTCTATTTTCATTATGGTTACTCCTTAATAATAATTTATTCATCACATTATTACCTTTTATAGTAGAAACATGTTTTCCACTAGAGATTAGGTCACACACAAATTTTTTCCCAAAATAAGTCTTCTTTAAATAATACACCTTCTACATATCAGTCAAGGTTGATGGTTCTTGAATCATATATGTTATTCCCTATTTCATTTGGAAACATATGTTTATTAATTTATAATTTATTATATAAATCACATCTTATTCCATGGTTTCATTATGATCATTGATGATATAATTTCTATGTGGAATGCATGATAATTTTTACATTATGATGTGGAAGGTATGTCTTAAATTATATAGCACAATATTGATATTATGATGTGACATGTGCACCCAAAATTATGCAGCACTCCAATGCATTGGGTAATGTAAATAATATCATGAGTAATGTGAAATGTGCACAAACACAATGCTATATTTTTTCAAAACTATTTGAGGTTGTTTATGACTAATACATGATATTCTATTTTTATGCATTCCATCATTCCAAGTCATATCCAAATTAATACTATAATTATTGTGATACTATATCTTTTATATGAATCTATTGTTTATGCTCAAAACATGTTTTATTATTTCATGTTATTTTCAGTCCTTTTTCTAGCCTTATTGATCACAAATTTTTTGATGCATATCATAATGTGATTACTTGTACTAAGGAAATATAAAGAACAAATATGAATATTGAGAAGAAGAAACTAAATAAATGATATGTGTTGAAAAATTTATATATGGTACTTGTTTTAACAAGACTCTAAAACATTGATTTCTCATGTTTTGTATGTTTTTATGTTCAATAAATGATATAAATGTAATGTATGAAAATAATGGTCACTATATTTCGAATCATTGTGATGTATCATAATTCCATGTAATTATTTTTTGTACTCAAAAGCCATTTAGAATGGGAGGGTCATTACAAATGGAATCAACTTATTCAATCCAATCATTGATTGAGACTGATGGTATCATCTTGTTCAATAATTTATGGAACATGTAGTCATTAGTGTTGTTGGTATTTCAATTGAATTTTGTTCTTGTCTATTCCATGGGTTATTATATAAGAATGTAGTAGGATTTTAGGGACATGAAATTTTATAGCATAAAAATATATAGCTATAATTTTTTAGTCGAATATAATGTTACTAGGTTGTTCAGTACATAATTTTATTATAGAGACTCATAGGATCGTGGAATATCATTTTCATGGATTTAGCCAATTTGACTAGAATGACATGAATTGTAGAGGAATAACTACCCAATTCAATTTAATATTTCATTATGATTAATTATTTATGTTTTTGTGAAAATGTTGAAATTTATAAAAAAAATCCATTAATTTCAAATGAATGATTTTTAAAATATCATGGTTTTGGATTTTTTAATATCATTTATTTTCAAAAGAAATACAAGAAATTTTAAAAAATGGTAAACCTGGAAAAGGATATTTTTTAAAGAATTTATATGATTGTTGAAGTGATATAATTTGAAATTATATTCTATCATGTTCATTATAGTTATACATAAATAGTTTGTTTTCTATTTTTGAAATGGATACTGATAGTCATCGTAGAAACCAACCAAATGAAGTAAGAATGAATGTGGTTGCACCTGAGCCATAGGGGAACCAGGAGATGGTCTTACGTTTAGTTTATGCATACCATGATATATATATATGGGTAACATGAAGTATAATTCAAAGCATGTGGATCAATCCATCAAATTCAGGAAGCTGAATCTAGAAATTTTCTGGGGTGATTATAAACCGAAAAAGGGAGATGTGTGGGTGAATATGATAAATTGAATCATTGAATTCATTGGCATACTGTCATAGTTGAAATTCAATCTTCTGGATTGTGTTCTAATTGATATCTAACTCTAGTGGTGAGATTGTTTAGTAAATGATAAACTAGATCACAATCTTATTTTGGAGGATTTTGGGAATTTTTATTGACAATTCTATCCTCACACATTAATGATCCCCATAATGATATACTTCTACATCCTGATGTAGGAAAATATTTTTTCATAAAAAAAACCACTAAATTAAGGAATTTATTTATCTTTTAATCAATGGTTGCAGCAAGTTCATACATGAATGACTGTGTCATAAAATCATGGTAATGAGGGAGATAAAATTGAAATTGTTGTACTCAATAATTCAGATTATACATAGATAAAAAATAGTGCAATAGTGGTTGAACACGGTATCTATGGATCAGAGGGTGGATGAATTATGGTGATACATATTAGAATTTTTTGGAACTCTACTATTTGTAGCAAGCGGAAGAGGGAAACCTATTTAGAATGTCAGAGTGAGATGTAGAATCTGGAAACTAGATCAGATAACCATCCTCAATGTTCAAATAGCAAAGTGGATTTTTTTAATATTGTTCCATAGATAACATGAGTTGATAGTGTAAAACACCACCTAGAGAATGCCACAACTACAAGAATATGTGCCATCTTCAGCAATATTATCATATTACTCTGTGGGCAGGTGCTCAAGACACATCTCAGATATCACAAGAATATTATGATTTGATGGGGTGATGTTAGAAGACTCAGTCTAATAAGTAATGTAGGGCTATCTGTGAAGATTCAATGAACCCCATGACTCCACATCAATGGAAATCACAAAAAGGAAACATGGATGACAGTATAGTTATGATGTAGTAGTATAAAGATGAGAAGATGATGTATGATAAATAGGTTGAACCGTCTTTGGTGATTGGTGTGATTATTTTCAATTATACCCTTATAAAAGTATTGTCTGATATTGGTGCATCTCATTCATTCATTTATCCTTGTGTAATTTATTTTTGATGTTTAAAAGATTGAGATGATGTCACCATGTCAAAAATGCATACCCCTCCTGGTGAAAGAGAATATCGACCATTTTAATGTAGATAATATCCTATAACTTTTAATAGAGATGAGATGAAATCTTACTTATAGGTATTGGAAATGTATTTCTATGATGTAATCCTCAGTATGGATTAGTTGAAAACATTAAAGTCTCATGTCAAATATTATAGGAGGAAAAATTATTTTTGTGACTAAGGATAACAATGATAATATATTTAATTGAGGAAGGGTAGAAATGATTGGTGCAATGAGTTTTTTAGTAAAAACAGTGGGAATGATCTCATACTATTTGGCAGCATTGACTTTCGAATCGATAGATGAGGTTGTGGATAATAGTTTTCTAACTGTTTGGGATCAATTTTTAGATGTATTCCTTAAGAACATTCCAGGGTTACCACCTTTAACAGAAGTTGAGTTAATGATTGATATCCTTTTGGGGACCTATCCAATGTCCCTTCCAATTTAGAGGATGTTCCAAAGAGAGATAAGTGATCAAAAAGTCAAATTAGAGGAGCTGAAAAGAAAAGGTTTCATTCAACCAAACATGTATATGTGGGAAGCACCAGTCTTCTTCCTAAAAAAAAGCCAATGGAACACTTCAGCTATGAGTTGAAAATCATAATCATAACCAACTTATAATAATGAATAGGTATCCACATTCACACCTTGACGATCTATTTGATTTATTAAGGGGAGCCTAGTAGTTCAATAAAATTGACTTGTTAATGGGATATCACCAATTATGAGTTTCAAAATAGGATATTTTTAGTAAATCATTTATAATTATATATGGATGCTACAAATTTGTAGTCATTCCAATAGGTCTTAATGAAATCTTCATTAGTTTATATGTAATTGATGATTGATATAATTCATAGATATTAAGATTCTTTTTTGCAGTTAATTGTGGATGAAATATTGGCGTATTCAAGGAAAATGGATGAGTATGAGAAACACATAGCGATGAGAGGACATTATTTTTATTTATAACATCCAATGTTTGATTTTTGGATACATAAAGTACGCTTTCTCAACAATGTTATTTTGGAACAATGTGTATCTATAGATCTAAGGAATATATAATTTGTATATTTTGGAAACCCCTAAAGAATGTATTTTATTTATGAAGTATTCTTCATCCAACTAGTTATTATTGAATAATTTTGAATGAATTATCATGAAAATACTTCCCATGATATATTTGAAAAAGAATAAAATTACATTATAGTGGAATAAGGAATGAAATAATCACTACAAGATTTGATGTTTCATCTTAAATCCACACCTATATTGATTTATCACGAATCATAATTGTGGTGCATGGTTTATGGGGATGATTCATGTTTTGGATTGGGATCTGAATTCATAAAATTAAAACATGTCTTTTTCTATAATTCAAGAAAGTTGATATTTCATAGAATAATTACCCAACACATGATTTGAAGTTATCTACGGTTGTACATGACTTATAAACATTGAATAATTATCTCTTCAATGAAAAAAATTACTATGTTAACAGACCACAAAATCTCATATCTTTTTTTCTCGAAACAAGATTTGAATATTAAGTGATGTATATTGATGGATTAACTTCAGATTTTTGAATTTATCATAATGAGTACTCTAGGAAATGATAATTTGATAGATGATTCATTAGGAAGATTTTCATATGTGGAGCAGGTGAAGGTACCTCTATTTGTGTTATAGATAATGTCAGTGATATTTGACCAGTATTATGACTATGAAGATCGAGGTGATTTAGCGGTTTTATTTTCAGTCTCTGTAGTTCCCAATTTGGAGAACCTGGTCAGATAGGCACAATCATCTGATGTGGAATGCATGGTTATGAGTGAAAACATTAATGGCAAGGATACCATTGAGGGATTAAAAATTGATGAGAGTTTTCTTTTATTATTTAGAGATCAGATGGTTGAACATATGGATTCATAGGAGAAACATCTAAATGATTACAACTATTTGAGATGGGTTTTACATTCGAGAATAATAAATATGTATCAGTAATTTAAGGGATAGTTTTTGTGGATCTGAATGATATGGAAAGTGACTGAGTTATTTTCATGATGGTTATCATGTCGGAAAGTTAAGGTATAACATCAATGACCATAAGGTATGTTATAGTATTCAACCATTAAATTGGGTAAATGGGTGTAGATAGTGATATATTTTTTACAGGTCTCCAAATAATGGTTCATAAACAAGATTCCATAATGGTGCTAGTAGATAATTGTATCACATTAGACCATTTAAATTAAATTCATGAAGCTCCTATGTCAATGAACTTTACAAAATATATAACCAAGATGTTATAAAGAGACATGATATTATAGATCCGATAGTCTCGAATAGATATCTATGATTCAAATCTCATTTCTAGAAATCCTTAAAAAAGTCCTTGGAACTCAGTTTACTATGAGTGTGGCATATCATCCTTAGATGTATAGGAGATCTACATAGATGATCCATAAATTGGAAAACATAATCTAGGATTTTTAATGATTGTTGGAGGCTCACGAGAAGATCATATACCCTTAGTACAGTTGTCGCATCATAACATCCATCAGACCTTGTTATATATGGCTCCTTTTGAAGCATTGTGTGGGTGTCATAGTCCTTCCTCACTTAGTTGGTTGGAAATAGGGGAAAATTATATAGTTGGGATGATGTGTGCCTATGAAATTATAGATAAGAATTTTTTGGACATAAAGTGGATGTAGACATCTCTCAGTCATCAAAAATCATATGAGTATCATCGTAGAACACATGTGTCCTTCATTCTGAGTGATCATGTGTTCTTGATAATTGATCCAAGGATAGGACAACATCATTTTCAAAAGTTGGGAAAGTTTTCCACTAGAAATATTGGCCCTTTTTATTACTGGAACCAGTTAGAGATAAGGAAAATTGGTTGGCATTTCCACCAAAGATTAGTTCGGTACATTATGTGTTCCACCTATATCAGCTGAAAATGTATTTTCCTGATCAGGACCATGTGATCATATGGGATCACATAGACCTAGAATTGGTTTCTTAATTAGTGAAAATCCCATTTTGGAATATGTATATACAATAAAATGAATTTGGTAAACAAAGAATAAGAATACTACATCTTTTTTGGAAATAAGTTTTGATTCAAGAATAAACACGAGAACACGATATGGAAATGAATGATATGTGTTCGAAACTCCTTCATGGAACTGATGGTTTCCCACATTATAAAAATGGAAAGTCTAATGGTGATGAGGATTTAGTACTCATAGTTCTGATATGAAACCATCATTTGTTGTTTTTTCTTTTAATAAGTATAAGGGTGAAGGTTGGGATAGTTTGGATAACATGTTGTGTGTTTTTGGTGCTAAAGGGAAGACGAATAATGTAACACCACGAGATTTTATGAAAAATATTTTTTAATTAATTTCTTGTGTTGTATGCTACACCAAGATTACCTTGCGCTATACGCAACACCGTATTAGCTTGCAGTATACGCAACACTATTCTTGGATCGTGTTACACACAATTATGATAATAGTTATTCTACGCAACATTGAGTGTGTATATATATATATATATTCAATGTATAAATGAAATATGTTTGTATTATGTTATAAGAAACAATGAAGGATTCTTGCACAGCACACATCCCTGACTTCGCTTTCATTACACGCAATCGCGACCTTCCTTGATAGTGTGTGTTGTACGCAATATCGGGTTTTACTAAACCATGATATATTTTTATAATATTATTATGAACTAGATGTTATGAATAGTATTAACTAAATTTTGAATCTTATAACATTATTATTCATCATTCACATTTTCTAAAACATGGTATACGAACAAAATAATTTTTCGGGTAAAATGAGTATTTTTCAAAAAATGCATTTTTGCCGCCTTTTGATGGTGCACCCACTTTAAATCTAGTTTTTGACATTTTTATAAGTTAAATTTGACAAAATAAAATTTTTCTTTGGAATCATGAAATAAAAATTTACTTTGGATAAATTTTCATATCATTCTGGTAACTTTCATATTTTGATGAATAGTAAAAACACGATATATTTTAATTAAAAACAACTTTTTCATCACAATAATTTATATGGTTAAATTATAATATTGAATGGTTTTAATGTATAAATAGAATATATTTTTACCATTTAATATAATTCATGTCATTATCATTGATTCTACCTTGAATTCGAAGGATAAATAAAGTCAATCATTTGCAGTGTTTTAAAAAAACATGTTTTCTTTATACAACTGGATTAATTTTAATTTAATTTCTGCAACTTTTGTGAATTGAATTTGGAAAACTGGATTCCATATTTGGAATCAGTGGATCCAAATTATGTTAATATTCTACTTTTTATTTTTGCGAATTATGAATAGTAACTACGGGAAATGTTATTTACCATAGTTAAAGGTAAATCAGGTAATTAAGGGTAAATATAATATTATAAAATTACCATAACGCATGTAAAAATCCTATTGGATGACTAAATGTCTACCCATATCACCTAAGAGTCATATTAGATTCATTTAATGGACTTTTTTCCATGAAAATAATTTAATTATTATTAAAACCAAATAATGTGACAACATGTCACTTTCTTAAATCTTATAAGTATAATAATTTTAATTTAGTGATACCCTTCATGAAACATTGAAAATGAATAGTCTACGGAAAGCTAATACAATTATCTACATCATAGGAATTTATTTATAATTTTTAGGGATTAAATAATTGTCATTTATTATGACACAAAGATGATGCAATAATTGTCTTATTAATGAAATATTGACATAATTGATGTTATAAATACCCAAATAAATGTAATTTAAGACTTTTTATGAATTCCACTAAATTTATATGTTAATATGACATGTTAATATGGATTTAATTATTTTTTTCGAACTAATGATTCTGTTATGATTTTCACAAAAATCAATTACTATATAGTGTCAAAATTGACATAAAATAGTTTTTAAAACAAATATTATATTATTAATTGTTATTTTATTCCTAAAAATCTATGTTTCGGCCAAATGAATTCGATAAGGTTATATATATTAATTACAAACAACTTGGGGTTCATTTGTCTTCTTATATTAGGTTTATTAACCTTATAGTTTAAGAACACAAGAAGACACGGTAAAAGTAAAATTATTTAACTTAATGTTAAATCTAAATGATAAGGTTAAAATAGGAACCTAGACTTTTCTAAATTCTATTGGATGAGATAATTTCGACCCATCCCCACATTAGCTCCAAAATAAATCAATTTGGAGCTATTTAAAACTGAAATTGACTTTATAATAAAATAATAGTTTTAGTTATTCCAAAGGTACCGCTCTCCTCCCTTATAAAAGGGCACCACCTTCCTCTCTTACTCACACCACATTAAGCCATCAATCTCAGACAACCCCTGCTAAATTCTCTTCTCAACTTCCCTAGAAACATACTAGAGGTTATGGTCTTCTTCAAAGTCCAATCTTAGTGCCCTATAAGGAGGTTTCAAAAGGGGTGTTGAAAGAAGAGGTAATATCCTTTACCGATTGTTTCATCTTTATTTCTTCTTTCACTTCTTCTTTATTAGTTGATTCATTATGAAGTAATAACATCTGAATCACTCATATAATTATATGGTATTATATGTATTAAAAACCCTATTTCACCATCTATCCATCCTAGGGGAAATGAAATCACCGCGTGTGCGTACGTACGGAATACCGTCTTCACGCCGTGGTGTAATCCGTTTTTCCAATACCACCTTACTTGGATGGGTAAAATGGTGTAAAGAATAAGTATACATAGTTATTATAACATCATACTGATTATAATATATTGTATCATCAACTCCAATTCAATTCAACAATTATGGAAACGATATCATCGCTCCTGCGTACGTACGGAGTACCGTCTCCACGATGTGATGAGATTCATTTTCCATATTAACCATTAATGAATTGTTATAAAGTATATATAAGACATAATAATGAAATATATGACATTATAAAGCTACTAGATTTATCTATATATATATATATATGTATGTCATCTACTTAATTCGATTATACTCAATAAGGAAATGAAAACAACGTTCATGCGTACGTACGGCCTACCGTCTCCATGAATGGTGTATTTCATTCCATTTATTGATCTTTTATATATATGTATATTCTGAATGTATATTATATATAAACCACGTTTTATATTCTGGAATTAAGTAATCATGATCTATGTAATCACATGAATAATTACAAGTCAAATCACGGACCATAAATGAAACGATTTTACCCAAAACTCTCTTTAACATGGAATTTACAAAAGAACATGTAATATAAAGTTATAAGTAAACCATATATGATATAAAAACAATGAGTATGACTCTGGAGTAAGTCAATGACATTATTTAAATCATTATACAGGAGGTTCGGACACTTACGAACCAAATCGGATCTATGATAAGGGAAAATATCACAATCTCATTTTATCGAGATTGTTTATACTTTGGTATTTACTGGGGTGTATTTTATCATCCACATCCATGTTTCCTCAATATGTAATATTATTTCCATCCACCTAAAATTGTTTAAAACCTATTTTACCCTTAGGTGAGTTTTTAGTAAAGGATATGAAAAGAATCTTTTGTCGTTTTTCGTACGAGGTACTTTTTGACTTTTCCGAAAAAAGTACGAGAAGAATGTTTTTTAAGCTTATACAGCATTAATGGATTTTTAAAACATTATTTACAAGAAGATTACTTTACAAGTTTTCAAGATTCTTTTTATTCAACTTATTTTAGTTAATAATTGTATGAAATGTTAAGAAAGGAAAAAATGTTTTTGATGTAGAAAGGATATTTTCTTCAAGAATGGAGTTCAAGTTTTTTATCAAAATTATTTTCCATATAAGATAATATAGATTTCTGTTTATATCCCTATTATTACATTGATTTGATTATGTTGTGATGGAATTATTTTTATGAATTCATTTCTCTTATATGAATTGTTTGATGATGTCACGTTGTTTAAGATTCCCATTTTTATTACATGGGTTATGCAATGATGTACGATTTATTATTTTGTGGCACACATAAGAATGGTATCATTAGAAGATGGGTGGGACCTATATCTCCCTCTAATGAATTAAGTAAATATTTTTAATTTCATGAGATAGACATGGCTGGTACGGTAGGTTATACCGGTTTAGTGAAACATTACTGAAACGAGGAGTGTACTCAGTTCAGAAGTGAACTTTGTCCACTAAGATAGTCTTGGAAATGAGTCTAGACTAATAAGAAATGATTATATATGATTATTTATGTATGCCACAAAGTTTCATGTTTCATGTTATGATTATTGGGATTTCATTTCACTACTATGATTTATCCCATTTTATGAAATTATGCTCTTTTTTGCAGGTTACGATTTCCAAAATGTTATGTTCTTGTGAATATGATGTGATTGATATTTCTTTTGTATACCCTTACTGAGCATTTGAGATCACCCTTTTATGTTTTCTTTTCCCCAGGATATAAAGAAAGGTTTTAGGTTAAAAAAGGGAAGATCTTTATGGGAGATGTTGAAGATCTTTCACCACGATTAGAAGATTATATTCCGAGTTTCCAAAGACACTAAACTGTTATGATCTTTTTGTGTGTGTTTTTGTTATGTACTAAGTATTCTGAAAAAGTAATGTAATGTCAATGTACGTCAAGCTCCAAGTCACTACAGTTAGTATCAGAGGAAAAGTTTAGTCATCCTTTGGAAACTAGTATGCGAAAACTTTAGTGAGATCCCTAGAGATATTTCTAAGGTATGTCTAGGGATGTCCCTAAGGATAAGTATACATATAGGATACAGTCCTAGAACTATGGTAACGATCATAGAATTTAACCTAAGATGTTAGATATTGAGGATACTCCCCCTTTATTATGTTGTTTTCCCTAGCATGATTTTTGCCTCTCACACTATTCTTTTTGGGTTTTAGATGATGGCTGGAACCCGAAGGAACCGTGTTGATCAATGTAATGGAAAATGCAATGATTGTCCTCATGAACAAACAAATGTTATGGGAGATGGAGTGAAAAATCTTATTGCTATACTTACACACGCTATGAATCATTCTGGACTTCCAAATGAGCAAAGAAGGGAACAACATTCTATTGAGTCCTTCATGAGGCAACATCCACCTTCTTTTAGTGGGTCTTCTGATACACTTGTTGCTGAACAATGGACCAGTACCACTGAAAAGATATTTTCAGTTCTTCAATGTTCTGAACATGATAAATTCATCTTAGTAGTATATCGTTTGGATGGTGAACCTGATCAATGGTGGAATATTATAAAAAATACGAGGCAAAGAGATGAAATTGAGTACATGGAATGGGACGAGTTCAAGAACTAATTTTTCAATAAGTACTTCACTCGTATTCTTTAAACAATGATGGAGAAGGAGTTTCTTGAACTAAATCAAAAGGATGATGAATCTGTTGGTATATATGAAGTGAATTTTACCAGGCTTGCAAGGTATGCATCTGGATTTATCATCCAACCTAAAAGTAATGTTAATCGATTCCTCAGTGGCTTAAAACCAATCTTCGATGGGAATTAGCTATAAGAGACTTCAGTAGCTATGAATAAATTGTGTGTTTTACTATCAAGGTAGAAATGGAAGTTGGTGTTACTTATCCATCTCATAGTTTTGACAAGAAACGAAAGATGGAGTTCAAGGAGAAATCTCAGAATAATGGTGAAAAGAAGTTGAATGTTTCTTTATGCTCAAAGTGTGGAAAAAATCATGTTGGAGATTGTCTTAAAGGGACAAGTAAATATTTCAAATGTGGAAAGGAAGGTCATCGGGAATTTGAATGCCGCAATGATGGGATGAAGATACCTAATGATGCAAACAAAGGAAGGGATACACAGAATGAACCTTCTACACTTCAATTCTTCATGTGCAAGGAAATGGGGAATTATGCTAATAAATTCCCTAATCCAAGGGTTAGTGATGATTGACATGAGAAACCACTTAAGGAAAAGAAAAAAGGGAAGTCAAATGCGATTACCATTGGAGATTTTGAATATGAAAACGATGTGGTGGAATGATTAAGTGTTTATGTAATGGAATTCTAGAATAATGTTGTATATAGTATCGTGGAATATTGGAATATTTATGTTTTGGTCTATTGTGATTTTCAATAATTTTATGGCCTCGGTAACCATGAAAAATGATTGAAATATTTTTGGAAAATAGATGATATGTACATAATGAAGGGATAATGAGAATATAATATGTTTGGTAGTATTCATGAGCTCATGATTGATATAAGGACTATGTGACATCATGGTTTGAGGATATAGAATTTTGAGGATTTTGGTATGTGGAAAGTGTTAACTTTTAACTGCATTCATGTTTTCACTAAGGATCAATGGATATTCATTATTCAAGAGAATACATGATTAAGGTTTTCACATGTTTGCAATTTGACCGAAAAGATATATCTGGGGGATAAATGATGGCATTCACGTGATCATTTTCCTTATACTATGATCTTGGACTGAAGTATTTTAGATAAGCATAAAGATGGAATGGATTATGTTGGACATAAGTTAGTATTGTTTAAGGATAATACTTTTTTGATATTGTTGATGGGATGTTATAGTAATATAGCTTTAGAAAAAGGACAACCTGCAAGACGGGTGATAGCCCATCGCGTCGGACAAGGCTGTGGGAATCGAATCCACAACCGAAGTGCGACTAGCCTTTATCTTCTACCACTGGCCTAAAGGAATTCCTATTTAGTAGAAACTAGTTTTATTATATTAATCAGTATTATATATGATGTATAAGTCCATTTTAAGAACCATATAAGATTAATTTCACTATATATGGGCTTATGTATTTTTTGATAACTTTTCTAAACTTTTGTTTGAGACAGATGGAATGACCCATCATTTTATCACATGATCTACTAACACATCACGAATGACAAATTCAACTTCATTTCTTTAAGAGATGAAGTTGAAATTGTCCAAAGAACGACAAACGGTGAGACTATACCAAAATCATGAAAGTATTTATTCTAATTCCAATTTCATCAACTTTAGGGAAATGATCTTGAAAACCAAAAATGTTTTCCTAGTGCTCTTATATCTGATGAATCAGATGGTACCTTATATCATCACAAATTTATGGCTTTGTGATTGCTGGCTTTTCCATAGCCATGTTCTCTACCACTCTCCATCAGAACATGATGGTTATATTTCTCTTCCATATCCATATTTTCACCTATGTAGAAACCCAGTGATTAGTTTATTTGGGTAACCGTTACGTTTCATACTTTTGTTTTTAAAGATTGGTTTTGGTATTCCTTTTTACGATGTCGGTTTCTATTAAAGAAACTTTCTAATAGTAAACCATTTATAACCCCGATGAATTTCGAGGGCGAAATTAATTTTAATGGGGGTAGAATGTAACACCATGAGATTTTAGGAAAAATATTCTTTTAATTAATGTCTTCTGTTGTATGATACACCAAGATTACCTTGCGCTATACGCAAGACCTTATTAGCTTGCAATATACACAACACTATTCTTGGATCGTGTTATACACAATTTTTATAATAGTTATTCTATGCAAAATTTTGTATATATATATATATTAAATGTATAAAAGAAATATGGTTGGATTATTTTATACAAAACAATGAAGGATTCTTGCACAACACGCAAGCTTGACTTGGCTTGCATTACATGCAATCGCGACCTTCCTCGATAGCGTGTGGTGTACGCAATACCAGGTTTTACTAAACAATGATATATTATTATAATATTATTATGAACAAGCCATTAGGAATATTATTAACTAAATTTTGAATCTTATAAAATTCTTATTCGTCTTGCACATTTTCTAAAACTTGGTATAAAAACAAAATAAATTTTTTGGGTAAAATAAGTATTTTTCAAAAAATGAAGTTTTACCGCCTTTTGATAGAGCACCCACATTAAATATAGTTTTTTACATGTTTAAAAGTTAAATTTGATAAAATAAAATTCTTATTTAGAATCATGAAATAAAAATTTAATTTGGATAAATTTTCATATCATTCTGGTAACTTTCATATTTTGATGAATAGTAAAAACACGCTATATTTTAATTAAAAACAACTTTTTTCACCGCAATAATTTATATGGATAAATTGTAATATTAAATGGTTTTAAAGTAAAAATAGAATATATTTTTACCATTTATTATAATGTATGTCATTATCATTTATTCTACCATGAATTCGTATGATAAATCAATTCAATCTTTTGCAATGTTTTAATGAAAAACCCGTTTTCTTTAGACAACAGGATTAATTTTAATTTAATTTATGAAACTTTTGTGTATTGAATTTGGAAAAATTTATTCCATATTTGGAATCCGTGAATCCAAATTATGTTAAAAAGATACTTTTTATTTTTGGGAATTAGGAATAGTAACTACGGTAAATTTTATTTACCAAAGTTGAAGGTAAATATGGTAATTAAGGGTAAATATAATATTATAAAATTACTGTAACACATGTCAAAATCCTATTGAAAGACTACAAGTCTACCCATATCACATAAGGGTCGGATGTGATTCATTTAATGGACTTTTGTCCATGAAAATAATTTAATTATTATTAACACCAAAGAATGTGACAACATGTCACTTTCTTAAATCTTATAAGTATCATAATTTTAATTTAGTGATACACTTCATGAAACTTCGAACATGAATAGTCTCCAGAAAGCTAATAAAATTATCTATATCATAGGAATTTATTTAGAATTTTTAGGGATTAAATAATTATCATTTATTTTGACACAAAGATGATGCGGTAATTGTCTTATTTATGAAATATTAACATAATTGATGTTATAAATACCCAAATAAATGTAATTTAAAACTTTTTTGTATTCCAGTAATTTTCTAGGTTAATATGAGATTTTATTATTGATTTAATTAACTTTTTTTGAACTAATCATTCTGTTATTAGTTTCACAAAAATCAATTACTAAATAGTGTCAAAATTGACATAAAATAGTTTTTAAAACAAATATTATATTATTAATTGTTATTTTATTCATAAAATCTAAATTTCGGCCAAAGTACTTAGATAAGGTTATATATATTAATAATAAACAACTTTTAGTTCTTTTGTCTTCTTATATTACGTTTATTTACCTTATAGTATAAGAACACAAGAAGACACAGTAAAAGTAAAATTATTTAACTTAATGTTAAATCTAAATGATAAGATTAAAATAGGAAACTAAACATATCTAAATTCTATTGGATGAGAGAATTTAGACCCATACCCACCTTATCCTCAAAATAAATTAATTAGGAGCTATTTAAAACCGAAATTTACTTTATAATAAATTTATACTTTTAGTTATTCCAAAGGTACCCCTCTCCTCCCTTATAAAAGGGCACCACCTTTCTCTCTTCCTCACACCACTTTGAGCCTTAAATCTCGGCCAAACCCTGAAAAATTCTCTTCTCCACTTCCCTAGAATCATTCTAGAGGTTTCCGTCTTCTTCAAAGATCAATCATAGTGCCCTAAAAGGAGGTTTCAAAAGGCGTGTCGAAAGAAGAGGTAATATCCTTTACCGATTCTTTCATCTTTATTTCTTCTTCCACTTCTTCTTCTTTAGTTGTTTCATTATGAAGTAATAACATCAGTATCACTCATATACATATATGTTTTTATATGTATGTAACAACCGTATTTCACCATCTATCCATCCTATGAAAAATGAAATCACCGCGTGTGCATACGTATGGAATACCGTCTCCACGCCGTGGTGTAATCCGTTTTTCCAATACCACCTTACTCGGATGGGTAAAATGGTGTAAAGAATAACTATACATAGTTATTATAACATTATACTGATTATAATATATTGTATCATCCACTCCAATTCAATTAAAAAATTATGGAAGCGATATCATCGCTCGTTGGTACGTACGGACTACCGTCTCCACGATGCGATGAGATTCATTTTCCATGTTAACCACTAAAGAATGATTATAAAGTATATATAAGCTATAATAATGAAATATATGACATTATAATGCTACTAGATTTATCTATATATATACATGTATGACATCTACTTAATTCGATTATACTCAATAAGGAAACGAAAACAGCGTTCATGCGTACGTACGACCTACCTTCTCCATGAACGGTGTATTTCTTTCCATTTATTCATCTATTATATATATGTATATTCTGAATGTATATTATATATAAATCATTTTTTATATTCTGGAATTAAGTAATCATGATCTATGTAATTACATGAATAATTACAAGCCAAATCACGGACCATAAATGAAATGATTTTACCCAAAATGCTCTATAACATCGAATTTAAAAAAGAACAGGTAATATAAATTTACAAGTAAACCATATATGATATCATAACAATGAGTATGATTCTGGAATAAGTCAATGACCTTATTTACATCATTATAAAGGAGGTTCAGACACTTACGAAGAAAATCAGACATAAGGTAAGGGAAAATATCACAATCTCATTTTTATCTGAGATGGTTTATAATTTGGTATTTACTGGGGTGTATTTTATCATCCACATCCATGTTTCCTCAATATGTAAAATTATTTCCATCCAAATAAAATTTTGTAAACCCTATTTTACCCTTTGGTGAGTTTATAGTAAAGGATATGAAAGTAATCTTTTGTCATTTTTCGTACGATGTACTTTTTGACTTTTCCGACAAAAGTATGAGAAGATTGTTTTTTAACTTATAAGGAATGAATGGATTTTTAAAACATTATTTCCAATAATCTAACTTTACATGATTTAAAGTATATTTTTAATCATCTTCTTTTAGTCAAAAATTTTATGAAATGTTAGGAAAGGAAAAAATGTTTTTGATTTAGAAAGAATATTTTCCTCAAGAATATAGTTCAAGTGTTTTATCAAAATTATTTTCCATATAAGATAATACAGGGTTCTGTTTATATCCCTATTATTACATTGATTTGATTATGTTGTGATGGAATTATTTGTATGAATTCCTTTATCTTATATGAATTGTTTGATGATGTTATGATGTTTAAGATTCCCATTTTTATTACATGGGTTATGCAATGATGTATGATTTAAGATTTTGTGGCACACATAAGAATGGTATCATTATGAGATGGCTGGGAACTATATATCCCTCCAATGCATTGGGTAAAGATTTTATATCTCATGAGATAGACATGGCTGGAATGGTTGGTTATACCAGATTAGTGAAACATGACTGAAATGAGGAGTGAACTCTGTTCAGAAATGGACTTTGTCCACTAAGATAGTCTTGGCAATGAGTCTTGACTAATAAGAAATGATTCTCTATGATTATGTGTGTATGACACAAAGTTTCATGTTTTAAGTTTTCATTATTTGTATTTCATTTCACTACTATGATTTATCCAATGTTAGAAAATTATTCTCTTTTTCGCATGTTAAGATTTCCAAAATGTTATGTTCTTATAAATATGATGTGATTGATATTTCTTTTGTTTACCCTTCCTGAGCATTTGAGCTCACCGTTTTATGTTTTATTTTCCCCAGGATATAAAGAAGGGTTTTAGGTAAGAAAAAGGGAAGATCTTTATGGGATATGTCTAAGATCTTTCACCACGATTAGAAGATAATATTCTGAGTTTCCAAAGACACTAAACTATTACGATCCTTGTGTGTGTGTTTTTGTTATGTACTAAGTATTCCGCAAATGTAATGTAATGTCAATGTACGTCAAGATCTTGGTCTCTACACATAATATTCACACAATTTGTCCAAACCATTTTTAAAGCCTTTTATAAACCTAATGAAGTTGATAATTATAGACACTAGATTTGGATTGGAGTGATCATGGTTAGGGAGTCTATGCACAGAGTCATGGGAGGTGATAAGTATGTTTATAATGGAAACTTAATTAATATAGGGTTTGGATGACTGGGTATACAAACTATGCATGGGTTAAAACCAACATCATTATAAAGTGGATCTAGATTTACCTTTACATTAATCCACATTATTATCCACAAACTATCTCTAACATGTGATTTTGCTTCTTCTAATTAACAATAAGGTTATCCCTTAAATACAGAGGCAATCTAAAGTCTTCAATTGGGTATCTGATTCAGGATTCTTGAGGTAGGTTCTCTTTGTTTATTGTTCTTTATCTATAAATTATTTATACATAGATATAGATCTCCTTAATTCATGAATTCATATATATACATATATTAGCGCTAGATCTAGTATATGGAATGCCAAAAAAATTTATATGTGGTCATTTTATTAGTATGAGAAGTGATCTAAGGTGGTTTTATGGAGAATCGACTTTGTTTTCTTGATCATTCTTCATCTATTTTCATTTTTCATCAAAACCATCAATTTAGGGTGATTTACACTATATTCCTCATAGTATAACAGAATTTCACTGTTTCAAATTTATTTCATTTTGTTGATTTGATTATAAATTTTTTTCCTTATGATTTTTAGAAACCCTACTTAGTGATGGTGGTGGAATATATGGAAAATTAAGGCTTTTGATTAATGTGTATGATTATTTCTATTAAAATTTAGATTATCAAGTTTTATTTCGCTTGAATAATGGACAATGGATTAGATAAATATATTATAAATAAATGGATTAATTTTGATAAAATGTGACGGGTGTTTGTATTTATATTGTTTAAGTTAGTTTCAATAAAATATAGGTTTTATTTAATTTCTTTGAAATGGTTTTATTGAAATGGTTTGAAATGGTTATTTGAAAAGGTTTTCGCATAATTGTGGTGTACGGGTAGATAAAATTAATGAATAATGGTTGGAATATGAGTTTATGATCAGTGAAAATAGTGTAATGGCACATGGGGTATAATTATCATGTGACTACATTGTAGATCAACGAGATTCCACTCATGAGTATGGAATAATCCTAATGAATCATGCATAGTATGAAGTGAAAATAAGTGGAATGAAATTTATTTACCAAAACATTAATGTTAAATGGTATTAAATCCCTATTTGGTTGTTTTTCTAGATGTATGAATTTTGTTATTATTTTTGAAATAGAACTTGTGAACTTTTGGTTCTAAATTGGATTACAGAATTTTTGTATTTAGTTATAAAAAAATATAAGAAATTTTTTTTAAAATAAATTTATATACTTTTATATATCCTTTCTATCCACGTTGAATGAGTAAGGACATCATTGTGGAAAACATAATAATCATTATACTGACTCTTTCATTGAAAATTTTGTGATGTTTGATATGTTATCTTTCAGGACACAAGAATAGGTAATGTATTATGGTTTTTAGCACCACATCATTGTTCAAAGCGATTTTTAGTGTTTGTAGATGGGATCATGTGGATCATGTAGATTTTTGTCATCGTTGAGTTGATTTTTTTATTTGTGATGTTTTCATTGATAGTTAATTTTCTTTCAAAATAGTACACTTCGGTGTGGTTTGTTATAAATATTATGGATGATTTTTATTTTATTTATCATGAATAATATTTTAGTTACATTGGGTAGTGTTTTATTTTCTTAAAGTGTAAATAACCCAACCCCACAAGCATTTAAACCCTTTCAAAATATATTTCCAGCATTTAGAATCATTGGAATGATGCTCAAGGCCATGTAATAATTCTTTGTATTATCATTCGTATAAAAATGTACTGGTCAATACGTATAAGGAATTATGAACATGAAAAATATTATCTATAAAGTAAATAAATAACAAAATTTTATTATTTATGTAGAAAAATAACATATGTTAGGAACCAAAATTTGGATAATGGGCATTTCCTCAATATCCTTACATTATGTAATAGTTTTATGTTATACACCCACCTTTTTTATATACCTCACATAAATTATCATGTTAGTTATTTTTTTATTATAATGTTATTTAATGATTTTTTAAATTACATTATCTTTGGGGATTATTATAAAATTTTCAATGTGTTATGTTTGACCCTGATCATTTAATGATTTAAATATCACAACCTTTTCCTTCATGTCAATTTTATTTATATTATTTTACATATTTATATTCTATAAAAGGATTAAAATGAATCATTTTTCCAATTTTCAGTATAATAACATGTTATTAATTATTTAACTATTTACGTGCTTTATAATGAATGTTTTGAACAACAATAAAAAGAATGTTCATTTTATCATATATGGTGACAAAAACATCTCCACCGCCGTGAAAATAGTCTTATATTTGGTTTCCAATATAGCCTTATTAGTTTTAAAATTAAATAAAACCCAAAATTTCTTTATCTATGTTTTTTATTTCTCAAAAATGCGTTTTGAAAATTTTTTGATTATTTATATAACATATTTTTTTTCTTATGAGTTGAAATAACCTTATAATATTGAGAAGCTGACAAATTTAAAGATATTAAGGGTCATGATTATTTAATAGTACAAGGAAATTTGATGGGTGGTCACATTATAAACCTTGGAAGGGTGGTTATGTGATAAACCAATGATGTGTGGTTACGATATAACCTAAAATGATTTGTGTATGAAAGTAGGCCATATGGATACTCTGTTTTTGTGAATGACATGTTTGGATGTTGATAGCATGGTTATTCCATCTATTAGAGTGGATATTAAAATTTTTCCCAAGGTGACATTGGGTACATTTTAAGCTTTTAATAGGTTTTATGTTAATAATGTGATTACAAATACTTTTTAAATGACATTATTTTAAAATTGATTTAGTTCCAACTTATTAAAGAATAAATTTATTACTTTATTATAATTTTTTCTGGGTTTTTAAATTTATAAATTGATTAACAATTCCATTCTTTTTATATATATTAATGAACTATTTCTGCTCATCCCATGTTTACATAAGGATTTTAATATGACTTAAGGATGTTTCATGAATTGGATATGCATGATTAATGTCTTGAAATTTTTTTATACACCTGATCATTCTTTATTTTGAGTGTTTTTTATTAATGGAAAAGGATATTTTTTTTGGAAGTGTCTACTTTGTACTGTTATTTGTTTTTTATGTATGGGTTATGGCCTAATTCACATAATCTAAAAACCTCAAAAGATCCATAATTTCAAATAAATTATAATTCTTGACGTAAATTGAGAGTATGAATAATGTAATGTTTTATGTTCGGGTCCTTATAGTTTTTTATCAAATGTATGTTAATAATTATAAGTATGATCATAAGTTTAATGTTTGAGAAAAAAATTAGTAATTATATTATGAAATTCTAAGTTGACTAATGGTATTCATAAAGAAATATATATTTGAGATTATTGTGTGTTATTAAATTTTTGATGAAAATTTAAAGGTATCAGATAGCCCTTGGGGTTAAAGTTGTTACTCTAAATATGAATTTATTTTTAAAAATATTCATCATAAATTATATAGTTTTAGAAAAAGGAAAACCTATAGGATATCTGACAACCCTTCTCCTCTGACATGACCATGGGAGTTAAACCCACAACTAAAGGGAGCCTAGGGTGAATGACCTACCACTAGCATATATGATTTCCTGGTTAGTGTGACCTTTAATTTTTTTTAAACTATTAAATGGATGAATAAAAATGTAATTTTTAGAAATAAATTGTTATGTTGGAAAAATTATTTTGGGATGTAGTGTTAAATTTAATTATAGAAGATGTTCACTTTTTTGGGTATCTTATATTATCATGCTAAAAATAATACAATTATATTTTATTTTATGAATGTAGGTTGATTTATATTTTTTCATAATGTATTATATATTTGTGGACTTTTGAGGATTTTGGATATTTATGGATATTTTTATAATATCATGATGAATACTATGGAAATAACTTTTTGGTATGAGACATTAATTGTAATTGATGTTGTTTATATATAATTATTAAATTTTTCTTCAAATATTATGTTATCAAATACTTTTTGGGATTTAGTCAATGTCTATAATCATTTTGGGTTATTTTAAGGATTGTTATTTTTTGAATTGTCTATGTTAAAATTTGTGTACTATTATTGAAATTTGGAGATTAAAACTAGTTTTTGGAATATAATTGATAATTATTTTTCTAGAATAGTTTTATATTATGCATTCTATTTTGGTTTCTGTTATTTTTTAAGACATCAGAATTATATAGTTAATATTTGTTACTTTATTTGATTATCTGGAAGTTGATTCTAGTTCACTTTGAATTAAATGTTCATCTTGAGTACTCATCAATTGGAGAAAAATAAAATCTTTTATTGTAATTCAATTAAAATATTAAATTCTACTTATCATGTAATTATATTTATATAAGTTATTAGTACATGTAGTAAAATAATATATGAACTCAATAATAGAATATTAAAACAAAAAATTCATTCAATTAATTTTCACAATAATAAATCAATTACCTTTAAACCCATGAGATAATTATGAATTTTTTATTATTAACAATCTCATGACCATGTTCTCTATCACTCTCTTTAAGAGAATGATAGTTATTTTTTTATTTCGTATCTATTTTTTACAACATTTAGACCTAATATGTGTTAGCCTAGTTGAAATTCACACTTCCATTAAATTAATTCATTGTGAATGTTTAATTAATTCGTCTTCCTATGTGAGATTTAAATAAAGGTACTTTTAAAATTAAGACCCATACATTTTTGACCAAGATATCAAATTTCAAGGATGTACTTTATTAATGATGGGAGAATGTAACATAGAAATATTTTATAGAAAGCAACATTATGATTGATAGCTTTCTTGATATACCATGTCGAGCTAAAATGAACAACTAAATATTATTATTTAAAAGTTACAGATATAACCTAGCTATCGAAGTTGTGGTTATGAACATGATAAAAAATTAAAAAAAATACAGTCTAAAAATTTATATAGAATTAATACTTTTGAGACTGATCAATTATAAATGAAAATAAAATCATTTTTATAATAAAAATATATGATTTAAAAAAAAACTATTTAAATATGCACTACTATGATTATAGAAATAAATAAATAAATCACACTTGTTATATTATAATAAATAAATATATGTATATATAATATTTAATATAATATTTAACATTCAGCTAATTTTTTTGAAGACAATATAAATGAATGAGTCTAATTTTAATACAAAAATATGCATTTTTATAAAAATTGAGTTTTATGCATTTTTTAAGGGCAATTGATTTAAATCTAGTTTCTAACACTTATATCAATTCTATTTAAAAATTTAAATTTTTTCATTGTAATATGAGCACCAAATTATAATTTAGATTGTTTTATTTGGTATTTTTATAATCGGATTCATTTTTTTATGAATATAGAAATGATATTGTATTTTAAATTAAAATTCCTTTTTAATTTGATATATTTATATATTAATAATATAATTCATAATAGTTTCAAAGTATTTTTTTATTGATATATAAACATTTAATCCATTTATCATCTTTATAATGGATTTTTCTTTAAATTTTTATATAAAAACGTGTCTATATTTTGATGTTTTTTCACATTAAAAAATATTTCTCTCCATATGTTAATGGGACTAATTTTTATTTAATTTACACAACATGAATGTTCTGAATTATTAAAAAACGATTTCATATTTTTTTATTAATTTCTAAATTTAGTATATAGTCTTCATTTAAATTTGGAATGAAAATATCAATAGTAACATTAGTAATTTTTATTACCACATTTATGGAAAAAAATGTAATTAATTGTAAAAATAATTATATATATATATTAAAAAATTTCCCTAATGCTTTTCCTAATTTTATAATATGAGTATATGTCGTTCCAATGTAATAATATATTGGATATGAGACAATTTTATTCCTCTTAATGAGAATGTATACATTATAGTGTTATTTTCATAGAAAAGTTGAATTTATGATAATTTAATTTTTAACAAGTGAAATATCTATAATATGAATTTATATAAGTTATATGTAATAATATAAACATTTTTTATAAATATAATATTTTTATCTATATCATTGTAATTCATTTATATTTTATAGTCATAATATAATATAAATAAGTGTTGACACAACGTCGATTAAAAAATCGTTTAATTAAGGATAAAATCAAACAAATGATATAAATAATATTAACATAAAATTAATTTCATATAGTTTATGACATAAACTGATTTTATGGATTACATTGACATGATGGTGATGTGTTAAAATAGTTATTTTGATGTTATCATGTTTTTATGATCCTTTTAAATAGCCAGGTGATGAATAGGGTCAAAATTGAAATTAATGGTATCTCAAAATAAACAATATTTTATTAAATGATATAAAACTCATAGATATGTAAAATTCATAAAACTGATTGAGGTATGTCATATAATATCATAAATGGAACATTTATTTTTTTTTTCATTTTACTCCAATTATAACAACACTAAATATTTAAATAACCTAATATCGTTGTAAAAAATAAAAATAATAAAACAAGGATTGAAACAGAAAGATGAGGATTAAAAAATAATAAAAACATTTAAAATTATTATTCTATTAATGGTTTTATACCCATATTTATCCAATATATTAAATAAATCATTTTGGATCCATTTTAAATATAAAATTAATTTATATTTATTTAATATTTGGAAGAACTCTAAGGGTGACCATCCCCTCTCTTATGAAAGTGAACTCATTATTATCTTTTAAAAGCGTTTAAAAACCCTTAATTTTTCATCCAATATCTACCAAAATAACTTCCTATAATACTTACCCACATTATAGAACTCGAATTTTATGAATAACGGTCACATTAGAGGTGTTAAGGTGTTAATCAATGGAGATTGTTCGATGAAATGATACCATTTTTAATTAAGTAATTATATACTATATATTCTACTGATTACATCAAATATTATTAATACTTGATGAAATAATAACTCCATTACCCTCAATATAATTAAATTTTATGATGTTAAAATCATCTATAAATTTTATCTCCACTCCAATCAAATGATAGAGGAATTATTATTTATGTGTGTGGAGAACTACCACCTCATGAATGGATATAACTAGTATTGCATAATAGTCTATCAAGAATCATTATAATGATGTAATTAATGATTAGATATGAAATTCTTGAAATATTTATCATTATTAAAATATAATATATCATTTATATTCTGACCATTTCATTAATGGAAAATGATAACGTCATTCATGTGTATGTGTGAACTATCACATTCATGAAGAATTTTGGTTCAATTTTCATCAAAAAATAAAAAGGATGATATATATTTTTTTATTTAAATTTATGTTATTGTGTAATTATTCTAGGATAATTAATTAAAGGTAAAATAATCTTCTATTCATTATAAAATGATCATAAAAAGGGAATTGTTACTCATGATTAATGTATATATATAAATAATTATTTAATTTTCAATAAGCATAAATAATTAATTAATTGTGATGAATAATTAATATACAAAAATTATAATAATTTAATAATTATTTTTGAGATGATTTAATTATGGCCATTTAGACCATAGATATCAAACCAATGTAATTTCTTGTATGTGCACCGAATATCATCAAAACATCAACCATTAACTTATATAATTAAGTTATCATTATCACATGATATTATGTTATATAAAAGGAATTATAAAAATTAGAAATATTTATAAATAACGTAAATAATTAACATAAGTTAATTATTGTAGAACATAAAAAAATATGTGATAAATCAGTCTCAATGTAAGGGAAAACATCTCAATCCTATTTCGTTGAGGTGCAGTTTGATATTATAAAATCAAATTAATTTTTATAGAACAATTTAATAATATTAATATTTATTTATTTCATATCATGTAATTTAATATTTTATAAAATTTTATTATATTATGGGGATTAAGATAATATTATCTAAGAGGTATGAGATAGTTGAATGTGTCATGATTAAATTATGAAATCTTTTTTAAAATATAAATATTTTTTTATTATTTTACATATTTATTTTGATTTAAAATTATTATAATGTACACTTAATTAATATTCTTTATTTAATTGTAATGATTCCAAAAAGAATATTACAACATGTTTTAAAGGGAAAATTTTGACAGATGAATGAATGTATGTCATTTATAACATATACAATGAAAAAAACACCTCTATCATCATGACCATTTTTCAATAATTGGATTCACCTACAACCCATAATATATTTTTGAGAAATAAGAACCCTTATTTTCCTTTGATGTTATTTTTTATTAAATATGGTTTTTGAAAATTGAATTATTTTTTATATATCATTAAATGGTTATTTATTAGTGAAAATAAAATGTGCTAAAAATTGAATGATTTTAGATGATATTATTATATAATATTATATGGAAATTTTATTGAAGATTACATTATACAAAAAATAAGGTTTGTTTCATGGTATTCCAATGATGAGTGTTTATGTTATAACCACAAATACATTGGACAAAGAAGTAGTCTTTATGGATATTACATTTTTATGTGTGACACGTAAAAAAGTTTGAAGAATGGATATTCGATTTATAAAGAAGAAAATTCTATTTTTTCTCAAGGTACCATAATGTATTTTCAATGATTGAAATGGGTTTTTTGGACATATTATTTTTTGATAAAATATTTGAAATGAACATATTATTTAAGGAATGTTTTTTCTAATTATAAAATTTAAAATTTATTAATTTATGAATAAGTAGTCTTGGGTTTTAATATTTATCAATGGAGTAATGGTTCTCTTTTATTTGTATCCCTTATTGAGCTTTTTTGGTTAATCGATTTTTTAACTATTCTTCATTGGACTTGAGAATGGGTTAATATTCTCAGATGTCTTGTTGAATGTCGTAAAAAAATTATTATAATTGATCATTGTTTATATTAAAGTTTTTATATTATTGAAAAATTTATATTATTCAGAAGTGTCTACTTTGTATTGTTATGGTTTGATTTTCTAAAATTTATTGCATAATTCTCTAATAATGAGAACCGAAAAAGATCCTCTATGTCATAGAAATTAATGTTTTAGAAATTACTAAATATTATGTAATTTTTCTAGAATATGTTGTTATATTTATATCTTTTGAGGAGAAAAGTGGTGGGGATGAGTAGTTTATATACTTATGTATGGGTGGTTTTTTAGATTAAGAAGTGATTATTTTAATTTTAATGAAATAAAAATTTGTTCAGCATTAATTATAATGAATTAAGATGATAATAAATATTAGCAATGCTTTATATAGTGTAAAAACAAATTAATTACTCTTTTAATGTTGCATATATTAGGTATTTTATTCAATTAACTATTAACTTCATTCTCCAACATTATTTTACCCATAATGCGATAAATATATTTTTTACTATGTTAAATGATTTGTACCTAAATACGAAGAATAACCTATAACATAATTGGAAAATCATAATTCTAATTATGGATTCACTTTTCAATATTTAAAGTCTTTTAACTTTGAAACAAAAATTAAAATGGACTGTCTAAAAGAGAATTTTTTTTGGAAAATTAGTTTTTACTGTCCAAATTTTTCTTATAATAAAATAGTTTATGAAGAGTTTATAAACATAATTAATTTGATTTTGTAAAACATAAAAGTATGTAAGTATATATTGATTAGTTTAAAACCATATTATTATTATTTTTAACATATATGAAATATTTGTTTTATAGAATGAGTATTTTTTAAATATTTAATGAAAATGTTGATTTTTTTAAATTATAAAAATGGCATCCTATGTAATATGAACGTTCTAAATAAAAAAATTACATTCTTTTTAATAAATATACTTTTAAAATGTGTCAAAAATTAATTAAATTTATTTTCTCATTGAATGAAATAATGTAATTTTTTTTAGTAAATTTATATTCTAAGACTAAAAAGTCTTTCCTAAAAAGTTATATGCACATTCACAAATAATTAATTAATACATTTACAATGAGTTAAATAGTTATATATTTCATAATTTTATTAATATTATTCATTCTATCAAATTTAGCATTGATTTTATTAAAATAATATTATATTGGAGTTTATTTATGCTCGATGGTCTAGGAATATTTAACTATTTAATAGATTAAAATTATTTATAAAAAATAACTTCCATAAAAAACGAGGGGTTACATTAAACCATAATAGAAAATAATTTTTACACAAAATATTCATCATTAGGATAAAAATATATGATTATCCCTCTGCCTTATGACATCCTAGGACTCCCACATCGCTTCCTCAAATTGTTGTTTTTTCCATAAAAAAATTAACCATGTTAATGGCCTTGTTTAATATTTCCATATATCTATGATATAAAATATACACTAGGTGTTCTTTTTAATTATGATTATTATTTATGATTAAAATATCTGACTTTATTTTTTATGAAGGATTATGTATTTAATTTCTTCTGAGAGATGATTCTAACACATCATTATCCTGACTATTATTCTATTGAAGATTCAATATATAAGCTATAATCCAAATATTATTACGAATTTCAAAAAAATGGAATCCTCATAATTTGGAAATAAACATTGATACTGGATATTGTATTTTGGAAAATTAATTTATAAGAAATACACACTATAATGATGGTGAAATGTATCCTCTTTAAAAGGGGTTATGTAAATTGTTATGTTTACCACAAAAATTTCATTATAATTTTTAGAATATGGTCATGGAATATACTTATAACTATCAATTTATTTCCAATGATTTCTATTGGGGTTCACCAACTCCAGATGATTTTTGTTCACTAATAGTGAATTGTACCCCACATTACCTCATTCCAAATGAGGAATGAATTGATCACCACTTCAGAGATATCTTCTCCATGATCAAAATGGGATGATGGGATATTAGTTCCCCCTTAATTAGATTATTCTTTGGAATTCATTTCCTGATCTATGTATCCCTCATTGACTATGATGGTGTTCAGTAAAATCATTCTTGGTTCCATCTCATTCTGGACACTTCTTAATTCTTTTATTTTTTTATGGTCATTCCAAGGGCTCTTGATACAGTAGCAACCATTGGCCTATAGAGTCATCACATTCGTCATCAATGAAAATGTGTTAATGCTGGAACATTTAACAATTATAATCATATTCATAAGAGTTCTTCTGAATGGTGTCGAATGTGATTCATCCCACATCAATCACAGGGTATCTTATTCCAGTGGTTGTCTTCTAAGGTTTCCCATAGTCATCCGATGTTTAACATGGTGTAGGTAGAAATTTTAATGTATTTTGGAGATGTAATGTGATTGATATTGATTCTTATTGATGATGATTATACATGTATGTCACTAGGACGGAGCACTTGGGATATTTTACAATATGGATTGATCATAAATGAATATGGATGCAGATCATGGTTGGTGTGACCCAAAAAGTGTTGTTGTAAAACTATGAATGATGTTCTAGACACCATGTAGGGATACTCAGGTTGGATCAGACAAATGAAGGGGACAAATAGGATTCAACATTGGATGGGATTGAACATTGTGGACACCTCCTAGGAACCTGAATTCAAGAACATGGATCAAAATCCCTGTAGTTAATTCAATGGAGTAAGGCTTACACACTATGCCATACCATCAATGGAGGAAATAATTTGTTAAGATTGAGTGGGGATTACTCAGAGAGACTGAACATATTCTATTGGGAGTAGTGATTATATGGATGGTGTTGCAAGATCCCATTAGGATGTGGTGGCCCAAGTAAAACCATGATGAATTATGGAAAGTGTAGATAATGTGGATATTAATTGATGTGTTTGTATGGGGTGTTTTACATGATCCTAAAGAAGGATTCATATGTATCATAAATATTTGGGAATCAATATCCACATAGTTACACAATCAAATAAATTTTATCTTTTTAAAGTGAGGGTGATGGTGAACTGGTGAAAACATTATTTAATGAATGTAGTGGATTTGATGGGTGAGAAGGATGGATATGAACACCAATATATAGGGATCCATTGGATTTTTTCTTGGAAGGGACGATGTCATATAACTATTGTACAAGCCTATGTGTTATAACCTGGAATTACCATTAGATGGGACTGGAACTCATCTATGTGTGTTTTGAAACCTATTTAGATGAAATGGATCAAAACCCACATAGTTTTGATAAATGGGGTGTGAATTAATCACTAATACTATTTTTGTGGTTGTGGATTAGGTATGAGATATTCTTAGTTGAGGGGACATGAGATCAGTGATTATGTATGATAATGGATTTTATTAATGTAATAATCTAACAATTATAAGGGTTATTTCATAGGGAGATTTTTTTTATTGAATCTCATGGAGGTTTTTATACATATCACGAGTAGTTTGGAATAAAATTCAATGTAGTTATTGAGTTGTTAATAAGGTATTTTACCTAGGGAGGAGTCCCAAGAATGTTTTTGGGGATTACCCATAAGATCCTACCATGGTATATTTTGATGATATGTGATTATGCCTATGATGGAGGTCCATTATATTAGCAAATTTTATAGTCACCACTAATCTCTAAGGCCATGAGTTATGCTCTATGTGGGGAACAGGAGAAAGAAACAGACTTGATGGTTGAATTGTGAATGTTGTTTTAAAGATATATGTTCTGGTGAACTCTCATAGAATCATCCAGAGGATGATTCGTTTCCATATAATAAGGGAAAAAATGATGTTATTCCATGTGTTGAGCATCTAATTCCATTAAATAGATACACCAGAAATCATATCAAGGATGTGATCATATTACATAGAGGGTCCCTAAGGAACACATGGAGGAAACCCTCTAAAGGTAGATAGAAATGAGAGGAAAATAATTCCAATTCACTCTATGATCATACCTGACTCATCACACCTAGGGGGCCCACAATTTACTTTCATGTTTTGAGGAAGTTAGTTTTATTTAGTTTTTCATCCTACATCTTAGACAATGGGGAAATAGTTCTCACTCCTTGGGATGACATAACCGATGATCACCAATCCATGTGGATGAGAAGGTATCAAAAATAACCTAATGTAATTATATCGATAAGGGTTCTATAGTGGGGTCTAATTTAGTGTTTCATATTATTACATGGAAGTTGAATTTGGTGTACCTATGTAAAATAAAATGGTAGAGAAACAAAACAGGGGAAACTGCATGAGGGACCATGACATCACTATGCACAATTCCCAATAGCCCCATGAAAGTTGGTATCTTGAAGAATCTAGGATTGTTTAGTTTTTCTCCACTAATCATGGTATTATAATAGAGTGAAAGTGATTTGAAGATGTAAGGTTAATTAAAAATAAATTAGCTTTTTGAAAGTGTCTAACCATGCCTTTTCATGAATCCAACATTTAGATGAAGAGTGCTAATGAAGGATTAAGAAACCATGAAGAATTTTTTCATTAAGGGGCCTCCAACCCCTATGATGGTAATTGGACATTATTAAGAACATTCCCCATTTTATGTGGATGTACTTTATAACAAGGTAATGTAGGTATCACGGTACACCAATACCATGGATGATATATTTCTTGTAGTGTTTTCGGTGCTCTTACAGAATCATATAATAACAGATCAGATGTTGTATGGATTTTGTTATCGTGCCTTTGTGGTGGGGTGGACCAGCAATTTATAGGAAAATAGGTCTAAAAATTCTTAGAGGGGAACGGTGTAGAAAAATAAATTCTCCGTGGAAGGGCATAATCCATCAGACTCATGGGGTCGTCTGTTTATCACCTTTGTAGCAAGCATGGAGGGTGTCCAAAACACGAGAGTTTAATAATAACATCTTATGGTTGTAGTAGTATGGGATCTCTGTGAAGGATATTACTGAAGAAGACCATTAGGTTTCTGTTGGGGATGCTAAAGTTTCTATTTCATCCCAAATAGATGTGGCCCCACTCATCCTTTCTATGTGTGTGTATTTCCACTCCATTAAATTCCCCCATACCAACTGAATGTTATCATACATGAAAAGTAGTGTTGTATTACAAAGGTAAATAACTGAAAAATAGAAAATAGAAAATCTATCTCACTATGGAGGGCTTGTAGTTCATTTGGCTACATACTCGTTGTGAAGATTGTGAGTAAAAATGTTCCATTAAATTCGGCCATCCATTTCCTATAAATAGTTTGTGAGGCCCCTTTGATTTTTATTGTGTCTACAAGAATGATATCATATGATAAATATTTTCAAAAATAAATCAACCCCATAAACTTCACTTTATGAACTGAGAATCATGACCTTTTTCTCCGTAACTATTATTTTAGTCAATCAGGGTATTGCTATATGATACTAAATTGTGAGCCACACAGAGTGCATGGAATCTTTTCCATTATAATTTCTATGAAACCATGTTTCATGAGACCATCATGAACATTCCCAAGAAATTAGGTTAGTCCCAAATTAGATGGATTTATGGGAAGCTACATGGTAGGTTCATGAGGATTCTACCCAGATTGAAGATATATATTCCAATATCATGAATGTGGAGTATGTTCAGAGAAATTCAGATCATGAATCCCGACATGAACATCTGTCAAAAGTACAAAATGACTACCATCTTTTAATAGGATTATGTTATATGGCTTCTGTATTAGGGATTACTTCTCCATCCTATAAGAAAGTGGGTATGAACCATACTACTGGTTCTGAGGGATACAAAGATATTACTAGGGGAATATGGCTGTTGACGACCACATCTGGAAGGACAACATAGTAATAACTGCCAAAAATCACTACATTCATACAAATATCATTAATGAGATAGGTACAAAGGCTATCAAGAATCCACATATGGATAAGAAAATAATCATGGTGGTGATAAGGAATGTACAAAAAATGTGGCCCGATGATTGGGATGTACAGCAGGATGGAAACATCACAAATGAATTGGTATTATCCCAATTGGAATGTGAAACCCATGCATAATTTTTTGAGATGATAAGGAGAGTGGTTCTGTATGATGCATCATGGGCTTCCCAATTCTACATCTTCTAATCACGGGATATTCTTCCAATGTGGTTGAACATATCACTATCTGATACTTACACATTCAATTTTCATCATGGGGATGTTAGAATAAGCCTCTTGGATCTCTATAAAATTTCTATAATCCTAATACCTGGGGATAGTTAGTGTGAATTTATCCCCAAATAGAATTCATGGGCTAGTGAAGGAAAGATTATATTTATTATGAAGATGTTGTTTGATCTATTTTCATGTATTGATAAATATAAGTAGATGACAAAGTATGTCCACATGAAATAGTAGATCAGTTATTTACTAAACGACCCAATGGAGGTTATAAATTATGTTCATTAGTGAACCATGAATATGTTTACATATACATGTAATAGTATGATAGGCCACTATAGAGGAAATGATTCTCTACAGGTACCTCATTTAGGATATGTAGTGGAAGTTATAGTTGTACAACATCATGGATGAGGATCAACTGATATTCAGTCTCATAATATTCATTGATGCACTAATTTTTACATGGATTCATCCATTTATAGATGCACCTTTGGGGGAAAATCTAATAAAAATTATCATGGATGTGATGTCAGTGATAAGACAATGCGTCAATATGGTTATCCTAGTGCTGGTGAAGCTATATAAGCTGCCTCAACGTATATGGGAGTGGATTAAGCCACACTGTGTTTGTGGAAATTTCCACATAATTTAATTATGGTTGTCCTTAAACATGGGAATATATGAATATCAATATCCAATATCCCTTCCAAATACCAAATTCAGACCAATGGTTCTGAATATCGTGTTGCGTTTTCCCTTCATGTTCGGATTAATAGCGGTGATAATGATTATTTGGTGAGTATATCAATTTAACATTCACACATTCCCTGTTATGATAGGTGTAATAACTAATGATGGAATAAGAAATGTTGATAACCAATTGTCACTCCAATTATTTTGAGGGGAAGTGCTGGTGTCATCGGTGGATTGTGAGCTAATATGCAAATTATACACCACACACCAATTACTATGGTAGCATAGGATTCTGAAGAGAATAGATCTTAAGGTGTACCTTAGATTAGGTCATGATGACCACCCATGAGTGATAAAGAAACTATGATTCATCTTTTCATGTAAAGATGAAAATAATTTGAATGATCTCCTTCCTTCCACTTCTGCATTTGTGTTTGTTCATACATATGCATAGAGCTAGGATGTTTCCTACCCGAGAGAAATGATATTGAAGTGGATGATGCAATACATGGAAGGAATTTTAATCTACCTCAAATTTTATTCCATATAATGAAAATAATATGTCGTGGTGGGAGGTATTTTTCACACTATGGTGGTAAAGTTGTAATACAGGATCAGACTATTTCGGATCCCTTGGGGGCCATTAATGAATGAAGGGGAGTAGCAGAACCAAGCACTTTTCTCCCAATTGTGAAATCTAGGTAAGAATATGTAATCAAGTGGGTTACATGGGATATCATTCCAAGATCATTATAAGTGATTACCCAATTTGTGAACACCTGAGAATGTTATTTTTCCAATGTCTTAAGACACCTAAGACACTAATAGGCAATTCCTTGACACTTGTAGAATTTGGGTCCACTTGAATAGGCACAAGATGGAATTGGTAATGATTACTTACACCAAAGATTCCATACATGTATATCAAGAACATGGGTAATTATTAGTTTTGGAATTGTAGGACCTTGTGCATTCAATGGGGTATTTCACATGCAATGATAGATCGAGTGAATGTGTTGCTAGATATGAACTCCCCACTGAATCTATGAGAATATGATCATGTATCTCATTGTCCCTTTCATGAATTATATGATAAATATCGGTAGAAGATAATTGTAAATGGATCCACCTAGAGGATGGTGATGTTATAGCATAATAGGAAGATGAGGTCTCAACATTGGAGGAAATCTCCTTAGAGGGAATCATTGATTCTTTGAAAGTATTATTTTACTATTTTCCTTTTGTTATTACTTTCCTTCTGAGTTATCAGGATTCTTAAATTGACATATTGGTTTTATATTATGCTAATTTTCAAGGGACCCTTGCGGATGTGGATAAATATGGAACAATATTAGTAGAGGAGCATTCCCCAGAACTGGCATTTGGGTAAAAAGAATTGGTTGGTCAAACATATTCATAGTGGTTCAAGAAACCACAAATGAATATTTGAGACCCTTCATTATCTACATGGTTCCACATTCTATCACCCCAATGGAAATAACATGATAGAAAAATAAACTACCACTTATAGACTATTATAGTCTTTCCATACAGAACCATTCTTATTTTTTCATGATAAAGTAGACATATATTCCACTTCAATGAATAATGTTGGAAGTAGAAGTCAGTCTGAGATGGAGAATAATTGGAGGACCTGGGGATCATTTCTGAATAGAGTTTTTTGTCCATGTGTAGCAGGATGTCTGAGCTAACCAATAGATGACATTTTTGGTTATAGATGGCATAACTGGTAGGGATAATCTCAGAGTTGATAGATGAAATCATATTAGGGTTTTTTCTACTGAAAAAGTCCAACCCACCAAAATGGATCTTATCCCATCTATTAATATTGCATAGGATTATCCTACTACTGGGATTTTGAATGCATTTTTTAGTGTAAGATGCTATTGATCCAGAGGTTCTATTGACTCTGATTATGATATGGTCTAGGAGAATCAGATACTCTAGAATTGTTCATGGAATATTATCAAATGATTCATTTAATATAACCATAAAAACACATTTGATATTCTAGATAAGGTTGATTATTCATTGGTCATGAATTCTATGAATCAGGTTATGGCTACATTGAACTTACTTATACTACTCATCGATTACATTTTCGGAGAATATGTGGGAATGCTTCCAACACATGGATGATGCCTAGTGATAGGAAAATATGATACCATATGTAGGATTCTGAAGTATGAACTTGAAATTTGGTGTCGAGATGAATAAATGAAATATTGTACCTCTTTTTTCAATTATTAATAAAAACATGTCATATAATTTATTGTTAAATTGGATGAGGGTCAAGGGATACTAAATAATGTGTATCATAAAGTGGATGATCTATGAGACGAACGATATAGTGTTTAAATCCATGATGATGAGCTACTTCTTGTATAAAATGACGAGTAAAGTAAACAGAAGTGGAAAAAGTGGGTCTTGGTATCCTTGAAAGAAAGGATGTGTGGATGAAGCACTATATCGAAGGTGTTAACCTATAAGTGATGTTATTTTGGGATAACTCTTGAATCATACATTCATTTTTTATTTCATTGAACTATGTTCATGGATACATTAATTATTTCATTAATTAAGGAACCTCAATAATATTTTTATAAAAATAATTATCATCTCTTAATCCTTCATGGGTCGTTCCCTATATTGGAAAAAAGGGTACACAAAATAATTATTATCATTATATATGAGTTTCATGTAACCATTGAAAATTTAGACACTGATATAATTGACTGACTACAAAGATAATTCAATCTATGTGAGGTTGTAGCTAAGGAATAGGGATCTTAGAGTAACCATCTTATTTTTTACATTTAACTCTTATCATGAATAGTGTAACTCTTGGGGTGTTGGAATCTATATAAAAATGGGAGTGCGAAATGTTAATCTCAATACATAAAATTCAGATAAAAAATAGAGCAGTGTCACGATATGGGAGAACTGCTGACCATGTTCATTGATATAATTCCGTTTTAACATATCCTGATATACAGACATAAAAATGTGGGTCAACTACTGACCATGTTAGAAATATTTTAGTCTAAAATGATTTTCTAATATATTATATTAATATTTTGTTTTCATAACTTGTATAATTATGTATAAAAAGACACGATATCATATTTATGATCATCAAGAACAGAGTATGTAATAGTTTTAACTAGTGTTTCTGGAAAATAATTATTATTTATATGGTTATTGTTAATGACCAAGTTAATTTTGAAAGATTTATTTTCAGAGATTTGTTTTATTAACATAGTTTATTTTTTATGTAATAATATAAAATATTATATTATATATAATTATTTAGATATCATGTTTACATATATATTCATATATATTTTTAGTATTACAATTGTAATCTCATTTTATATAAGCTTAATTCACTTAATGTAGAGAATACAATTTATAAAAAATTGTATCTCTAATTATTAAATTCTTTAATTTAAAATTCAGTTTTAACACATATATAAATTATATTGGGTTTTATATATAATAAAATTATTTTAATAACATTTATATTTGGATGGAATATGTACACTATGTTTTTTCATTAATTTTAATTTAATTTGGTAAACTCATAGTCCTGATGTAATGGAGAAATGGTAAAATGTAATTAATATTGACATAATAGTGAATAAAGTATTCTAAAAATAATAGAAATTGATTTATTGGTAATTTATTAGCCACCACCATTAATTATTGTAAACATTATGTACTTCAATATTTAATATTATTTTTACCTAATTGAAGAGGTTATGGGAATTTAGAACAACATAATTTTATTCACAAATAAAATTGTATTAATTCAACAAAATTTATACAGCTGTTCCGATGAATATTCATGACCAATGTATTAATATATTTTCTCGTAAACTATATATATTATCTTCCTAAATTATTTGGACATTCTATAAGACAATCTTATAAATCCTTAACATGTTACCTAATAGAAAACAACAAAAGGTGATGTATTGAATTCAATCGAGCACTCTCAATTTTTTTATCATAAACCTATTAAAAACATATATAAAATTGTATTTAAAATAAAATCACTATTAATAAAATTATATAATGTTATTATACTAATAGAAAATCCATTTTCTGTTTTCCTACAAACCATCTCTTAAATTAAAACCCTCTTATTTGTATCGTATGTAATTGAACCTCCCTATGTGGCATGAATAGTTTTATGTAATCACATAGTACAAATATTTAAATGGAGGATTATAGTGGATAAATATTATTATTAAAAATTATTAACATATTGAAAATATAATCCAACTCCGACATTCTTTACATTCTATATAAACCAATTTGTCACACATGCATACATGTATACAAAAAACCACCATGACTGTGACATATTTCATTATTCACTTAGAATTTAGTATTACTAAAACACTATAGTATTTTAATTCATAATTTAAAGAAATTAAAATAATAAAATTATTTTTCCTAAAAAATAATATCATGTTAACATATTCATTTTTCAAACCGTAGTCACATATAGATTATAGTTTTTCCTTGGTCTATTAAATTTAACCATCAAAATAAACAATGTAATACTTTTTTTTCATGGATGAATATAGAAAAAAAATACTATATTTTTATTATAAAATAATTTTAAAAAGTTTTTCTTATTTTTATAGAATTGTTATTTCATTTATAAATGTATTTTTATTTTACGTCCTTTTTTATTCCTAAAAAATTCACAAAAATATCTTCAACAACAACATAATTATGAATAATTACCAAAACCTATATTAATTGTAATGAAAACATTTTATATCATATAAAAAATGCATAATAATTGCTATAATTAACTCCAAATGATGTATTTTGAATATAAAAACAATAATTTATAACTTTTGTACACATCCATTATAAAATTACATATTAAACATAAAAACATGTGATGATAAAAATAGTTTCAACTAACAAATATTATTGTAATAGATTTCATTATTTAAATTTAGTAACAATTGAAATTTAAATTCATATATTTTTTCAATAGATTACAAAGAGAATTAATTTTTATACAAAATAATAGATCACATTCAAAAAATCCATAATAATGGTAAGGGGTTTTTTGGAGAGAAATTATTTTACTATTACACAATGAATAATTTTGAATAAATTTATTCACAAATATTTTCCTTCTATTTTTGCAGATATTATAATATATAGATATCTAATTTTATGGGAAAGAACATCTATTATCTTCATTCATCATAATAAGTTAATATTTTAATAATAATTCTCATTCTCTCCATGTGAACACTATTTGTTCGGTATCAAAATTAACATTTTTTTATTTTTCACATAAATATCTTAAGTCCTCATTTTATATATTTCTCAGATTCTTTAAATTATGAAATAAGTTTAATAATATTATTTACATGTTATTATCATTATAATTTGGTTTTCAATAATATAATTTTGAATAAATTAAAAATTATATCCATTCATGTTTGTATTTGTATCTTCAAATATGAATTACTTTTGACTAATTAGAAAGTCCTTTTAATTATGTAATTATTTTGATTTCATTTAATTTTGTGCTTTAATTTTTTCCATTTTACATTATTTAAAATGTACATTGAATGTGATTCCTAAGGTGATCTCTATACAATATTTCTAGAGAATGATATTTAATAGCTCCTTTTGATAGATCCTTTGTAATATTCCTCTTATATTTTTCAAATCTTGTATAGTTATGTTTTATAAATCTATATATAAATTCCATCATGATATACTCATATAAATAATTTGATTTTTTTTATCAAAGGACTAAATTTTTAATTAATTTTAAATGATATCATAGTAAATTTTTTTGAAAAAATTTCATACAATGGATTTTCATGATATTTGGGATGATTTTTGAATTATTTAAAACATATATATAGATGTTGTTTGGTGGGGTCCTATAGAATAGTATAATTATTTTGTTTTAATTATTATATATCATAAGATAGTTTAGAGTAGTCTTTCATGGACATACTCACAATATAATTTATGATCCTTCTATGATTATAGTTCAAAAATAAAGGGGGGCCTTCTTAGATATGATCAACATTTGAGGATAAATTATTCATATGATTGTTTTAATGTTATTTTTTATTATATGTATCATGGGAATGTGGCATTTTTTTCTATAACCAGTTATTATTCCCCATTAATGATTATTATTATATAATGATTTAAACTCTATTTCCATGGTTTATTTTTTTTACATTTCCTTATATTATGATTCATGAAAAAAATATTATGGTTATATGTCATTCTAAAATTATATTTCTCCCATGTTCATTATTTTTCATATTTTAATGATCTTACACTTGTTTATAATGTTGATTGTTTCCCTTTTATTATATTTTTAAGATAATTTGTATATTTTGTTTCCCTTAATAGTTTAATAAAGATTTTCTTTACATATTTTATCTATAGAATTGAGTATAGTTTGTCTCATCTATATAGTAATTATAAAATAATTTTATAGTACTCTATTTATATATCCAGTCCTTAAAGGAAAAAAATAATCTAATCATGGGATTCCATTATAATTTTGTAATTATAATTTTTATAAAATCTAAATGATGTAAAGTAATAATATATTTTATTTCATGTCGTATTAAAATTATTTCCATTTGGAGGAAATAGGTGATCCATAACCATTATAATTAACATTATTATATGTATATATAAAAAAAGTGTGACCATTTAAAAAATGAATAAATTACAAAGAGACATGGTCAGTATTCCAGGAAATTTATTAGTGGTGGGGGATTATATTTTATAATTATTGTATCCTTATGTTTAAAAAAATTTCAACCACATTATGTCTGGTTTGTTTTACAATAGAAGTCCACTAGGATCCTACCAGACATTTTTTGGACCAATGGATTCTATGTGAACTTCAATTAGGTGTGAAATTGAAAACCAGTGCATTTATCCTACACATAGTCCCACTAATGATCTCATTCTAAAAAAATAACATTATGACGGAGGATTTATACCTCCCATTAACATATATGTCACAACTACTTCATTGATTCATCCAATAACACCTAACAATGAATCTCCGCTCTGGCATCCCTAAACTTATATATATAATATTACAATAATTTATGCATAATCATACATCAGTGTACATGCCAAGTATTGTGAGTCAAGAGTCTTTTAAGGCTATGTACAAGATAATAAAACTTTGTGGAAAACCTTTTTATTTAATGTCTATAAACAATCCCCTAACATTATTTGAGCCCTGATATCTAGATAGGGTGCCCTGTGGAATACATGAAGAAAGGGATGAGCTAAAAAATCCCAGTAAGGGATTGAACATTTGAATACATCATAAGAACATGGGTTCGGCGGCGTGACATAATGAAATCAATATCATGGAAAGTATGAAATATTTTCACATTAACACGGGATCATATAACTATGGAATCACATAAACGATGTAGAAATATAAAACAAGTATTTAGTGCGAGTCAAGGTTAACCACCAATCCTGTTTCCAATAGTAGTGTGTGTAAAGGCTAACTGTGAATCCCATTTCCCATAGATGTACGAGTCAAGGCTAACTGACATTCTTATTTTACATCATATCTCAGAAGACATAACAATACCCAATTTATTGATGTTCTATCTCGGAACACACATCTCAATATATTCATGAATAGTTTTTCAATAAAAATAATCATACATAATCAATGATACAAAATCAGAAGGGCACCCATGGAATGAATTGGGTACCACAATCAAGACATAAAGCATAAACATTGGGTGTATCATGATTCTGTCCATGGAAGGAATGGATTAGAACATACATTGATCTCTATATAGAAAATAGGAATTAAAAATGCTATGTGATTTCAATAATAAGTGAATCATGTAAGAAATGTATTTGAGAAACAATAGCATTAAAACATTTTTTTGTGCAGTTTTAAGGAAAAAACAATAGATATTTTAAAATATAAAAGAAGAAATTCATTTATATAAAACCAAATTTGAACTGAGAAAGTTTTCATAATAAATATGATGATTCAATATAGGCAATGGATGATTAAAATAGAGTAAATATTTCACTTTATATTGGGTAAAATTTCCAGAAGATCCCTTTAAACATGTTTGATTATTGGAATGTTCTAAGGATGAAATATTTTAAAAACATGTGTATTAGAAAAATATAGTGATTAAATGGTCTTCATAAATTAATATTGTAAAACTAAAAATGATTGATAATATGTACATAAACAGACAAGATGACACAATGTTGCAATAAAGAATGATAAGGCAACCCGTAAGAACAAAGTTGGTTCATGAATAATTTGATACGGTTTGTTGGCATGTGGTCGGGGGTACTTAAGGGGGATTTATTAGAGAGAAAAGGTGTTTCTCATCAATTATACATCATCAGAGATGTATGGGGTAGGTTTGTAATTAATTCCCATCATTAGGGATTAGACATAAAATGGCATGGAATAGAGAACATCTTTTTTATGAGTTATATGGAAGAGATAACTTACATTAAGTCTATTCGTGTTCTCCACATGTTATTCATTACCAGAATAAAAAAATTTTGTTTATTAATTATTAATTATAGAACCACTCATATATTTAATTGATTTATTTTAACCGTACTTAGCCCATTAATGAACTTTTTGACTAGTTATAAGTGTCAATTTTATTGTTTATGTCTGTTTGCTTCCTTGGTTTCAATGATAGGTTCATGTTTGGATAACGATATATGATTAATGTGATTGTCCAGAATAGAGGTTTTATGTTTTTAGTGAACATCCTGGAAATTACATGGTTACAAATTTAATTTGGTTAAACATAGGTAAGCTGAAATATTATATAAAACCATAGATATAACCGTTTTAGTTAATAGGTGGGTTTGATTTCAAAAATATGTTTTTTTATAACATAATATTGTTTGTTCGAAAGGATTAATGAACAATAACTACGATATATTACATATATAACAATCTAGTTCAACCATAACACAAATAGGTTCATTATAACAACACTTCATATTGTTACACACTATGATATGATTTTTACATAGAGGACATCACTTCATACAACATAGAAGTTTGAGAGGTCTAGTTTCATTAGGGCCGGGGAACATTATATAACAACATAAAACATAGGATGTAATATGTTATTGAAAACATCCTTTATATGACCACAACATTCCCTTGTAATTAACATTTCACGGTATAGCCTAGTGAAATGAATGAGAAAAAAGTGAGATAAAAAGTCCAATAAAGGAGATAATGTGGAATAACATGAAAGATGCAATAAATGTTATGAAATAGTCATAAAAATGGATCATAAGACAAACATGAACACAAAGGCATGATATAACATGATTAAAATAACATGAAAATGTGGTGACAACATTTAACATGATTTTATCAAGTTCCAAGGCTCATTGAACATGGATCATGATTGAATCAACATTTCACAAAAATTAGTATGAATAAAACCCACATTTCACATAACGTATCATTATTATAATTGTTACCCAATGCATGGGAGTGCTATCTTGGCGCACCCTTCATAAACGTTTCATTTCATGCATAAGTGTGCCACATGGATAATATAACATGAAATAAATCAACATCATAATTTATTCCATGATTAAGTTATGTGGAATAAATAAATAAATGTACCATTCAAAATGTATATGTTCATAATGTTGAATACCCTTGATAAATACATGGGTATGGTATTCACTACACAAAGATCATTTTTTGAAGAAAAAAACGTGGTGTAATTTCAGCACCAAAACGACGTGACATAAGGATTCATGAAAATGGATGATGAGAGAAAAATTGGTGTCTCGATATATGTATATGAAATTTAAATTAAGGGGGTTATATCGATACATGTACCAAAACATGTAATGGAATTTAGATGCATAATACCAAAAAAAATATGGATATAATTGGGGGGAAAGAAATCCCTCTCTGAATTTTGTCTGGGTAACAGGTGTACAAGAGAGGAATTAATGAGATATAAAAGGGGTCTCCCATCATAAAAACATAAATACACCAGAATGGGGGTGGTGTGAAATCATACCGCAACATTTTTAATTGAATGAAAAAGGGCATAATAATATAAAACATATGAAAAAATGGGAATTGATGAAATTTATTACATGGAAGTGTGATCCAAAAGGCTTGGGAGTTTCTTGATAGAGGAATCATGGGAGATTGGGGCACCATTGGAGGATTCTAGGGAGAGGGGTTCATAGGTTGGATGAACTCCAAATTCTTCGAGTGAAGAAGAAGTGGGAGCATGGCTATGTTTATATAGGGAAGGAGAGGGAATTCATTATTATTTATGTTTGGGTAATAAAACAATAAAATAATCAATAACAGAATCTATTCCATGGTTTTTACCCATGTTTTATTCCAAAGGGGAGTGTAAAACATTATTTAATAATGCTAATGGACGACATTCTTAAAATAACAGGGTTGTTTATGTTGAGGAGTGTCATACTTTCCAGGAAATTCATTTAAAATGTGAAAATGTATTATACCTCTTGGACGGTCCACTAATGTTTTGTAAAATAAATAAAACATACCTAAAATCACATTATTATAGTGTTAAACAATATATTGTCTGAACATATGATTTATAGAATTTTATTAAATCACTATTGTGTCATTATGATGTCATAAAACACATTATATAGTTAAACAGTATTTTTCCCCAAAAATTAGAATGTCTCAAAAAAATTTGAACAATTCACTATAGGATATGTTTGAAATACTAATTCCAAAAATAATATTCATTTTATTTAAATAGTTCTCTATATATGTGAATTGTTTTATTTAAAATTAAAACCGGCATTTATCGAAAATTCATAGTCTTTGACAAAAATGGCTTTTGAACATTAAGAAAAATTACAAATGCATTAATACAATTATAATATAATTAATATTCAATAAAAATTAATTTAATAATAATATTTTATTAAAATATTATTTAATTACAAAATCCTTTAATTAATTAAAATATATTTCATTGTAGAATATTAACTAAAAATACTATTTGTGATTTAAAACCTATTTACAATGTAACAAAAATAAAATAAATGTATATTAATTACTATATACTAAAATAATGAAAGTAATCATAGTGATATGGTCTTTTTCACATAACCTATCATAACACCTATATAAGACCTAAGGGTATGGTGTGTGATTGTGACCGAATCTTTGGGTGGCTCAGATTACATTGCTCGGGTGGTAATCTCTATCGACATCAACTTCTATCATTGGTGGTTCCGTTCGAGTTTTAAATATTGAAGCTCAGTTTGGGTTTGGTCATGAGTAAATCCCATTGATGCCACACCCTTTCTGAGATCTGAAAAATGGGCATCATATGGGTCATGTCTACTGGATAAGACCATCGCTTCAATTGCTTGAATAAATTGGATTTGATAAAGACATATATTTATACTAACCATGTGATCCATATTCAACGGCTATATTAACAATGGTCACAATTAGTATGGATATTTTAAATTCTAAAAACATGAAATTAAAGATGATCCACTGATATATAACAATTTTACATAATAATAAATTTAATTGGATCAAGATAAATTTTCATTAATGAATTTCTGGGTCATTACAATCGTCTCCCATTAAGAAATTTCACCGTCAAAATTTTCTTTTGCCAAAATAAAAAGACAAGGGTAACTCTGCTTCAACACTTCTTCTGATTCCCACGTCACTTCTTCAAACATGTGGTTTCTCCACAACCCCTTCATGAGTGGAATTGTATTATTTCGTAGGACTTTTCCCCTACAATCTCTGATCATAAATGGTTGCTCCTCGTAGAAATATCATCCCCAAATTTTACTACCTACTAAGAGGGTACATGTGAATTATTTGGTATGAACCTCCTTAAGAGAGATAGATGAAAGACATCATGTACATTGTACATGGTAGGTGGGAGTGGTATTCGATAGGCCACAACCCCGACATGATCATGAATCTCTAAGGGGTCAATGCACCAAGGAATTTACATCCCTTTCCTTCCAAACCTCATGAATATATTCCATGGAGACATCTGTTAGAATACTATGTCTCCAACATTAAACTCAAGGTATCATCAACGGTTATTAGCATATCCCTTCTATTGACCCTGGGATTCCTTGATATTTTGTTGAATGTATTTCATGCTCTCCAACATTTCTTTGATCATTTCCAGTCCTAGCAGCTAATGCTCACCGACATCATCCCATCATGCATGTGTTTTGCACCTCTTCGCATACTGGGATTCATTAGGTAACATTATGGTTCTCAAGTGGAAATTTTTATTATAGGATAATTCAACCACAGTAGGATCATGATCCCATTCCCCATTAAAGTCCATTGAACGTGATCTTAATATATCATCCAATGTCTGAATTGTTTGCTCATATTTTCTATCAGTTTGATGATGATAGGTCATACTGATATTTAGGTCAGTATCAATAGTATTTTGAAGATTCTTCCAAAACATAGAGGTGAATTATGGATCTCAATTTGATATAATAGAGAGTGGTACGCTATGAAGCATTACCAAACCTTTATATATATTCATGCTAGTTGATCCAATGAGAAATCCTTCTGGATTACAAAGAATTTTGTTGACATTGAAAGATGAACAACAAAAAAATAGATTTCATTGTTGCATTTTGATGTCTTCGAAAGTCAATTTAAAAAGTCCACTGTGATTTTATCCCACTTTTATTCGGGTATGGGAAATGGTTGCATCATCCTCATAGACTTATTCCTCTCTACCTTCACTTCCTGACGCACCATGCACTTTGATGTATACTCTGTGATCTCCTTCTTCATATTATTCCACCAATAATACTCTTATAGATCTTGATACATTTTTGTGATTCCCAGGTGAATAGGGAAATTTGAACTATGGGCATCATCAAAAAGAACCATATTCAACTCCAGACTGTTGGAACGCATAGTCCTTTCCCAAATATCACAATTCATTCATCATTAACATTTAAATCCTAGGATTTCTGTTTTCTGATAGCTTCTTCATTATCTAAATTCCACATATTCCTTTTGAGAAACCATTAAAAATTCCAAAATGGGTGGTTATGAAATAATTTTTGAAATGATGGATGATGTTCCCTTCTTTATGGATCCCATGTCTATCAATATCAAAGAAAAAAAGGTTGGATCCTTATCAATTCATATCAATTATAGAATTGTTGGGTGCTTTCTACTTAGGGCATCTTCCACCATGTTCATTTTCCCAATGTGGTAATGGATTGAGCAGTCATAGTATTTGAACAACTCTAACCATATTTGTTGGCACATGTTAAAATAATTCTCTATGAATATATGCATTAGTCTTTTGTGGTCTGTATATATTTCCCAGTTCTCCCCACATAGATAGTGCTACCAAATTTTTAAAACATAGATCACCACAGCCAACTCTAGATCATGTGTTGGATAAATCTGTACATTAACATTCAATTTTTTAGATCCATAGGAAATGATGTTGTCATTTTACATCAACACACAACCCAGTCCCTTTTTTGAAGCATCACTAAACACCAAAAAAGGTCTCCACATGTGGGTAAAGTGAGCATGGGCATAGTGATAAGCCTTCTCTTCAACTCCTTAAATCATTCTTCACATTCATCACTCTAATAAAAATATACTCCCCTCCGAGTTAGCTTTGTAAGAGGGTTTGACAATTGTGATAAATTTCCCACAAATCATCGATAATATAAAACCAACACCAATATGTTAAGGATAACTATTTCTTATGTTTTCCTTGGCCATCATTTTATTTTAGTTGTCATGTAAGGATCGATAGATATCCCATTTCGTGTGATGATATGGCCTATGAATCAGACATAATTCAACTAGAACCCACCCTTGCTATACATTTCATAGAGCTTCTATTTCTGCAAGGTCACTAGTAATGTTCTTAGATTCTCCTCATCATTCTCCTTGGATTGGGAGTATATTAGAATATCATCTATAAATTCCACCAAAAATTTGTTGAGGTAATCTCTAATGACTCTATTCATCATGTCCATGAATATTTCTGGAGCATTAGTGAGTATGAAAGGCATTACTATGAATTCCTAGTTACTGTATAATGCGGGAAAAGTTGTATTTTGGATATCTTCCTTCTTCACCCATACTTGATAATTTCCCAACTGAATATCCACCATAGAGATGTATTTTTTCCCACAAAACTGACCAAAAAAGACATTAATTTGTGGGAGAGGATACTTGTTCTTTATTGGTATTTTGTTAAGCTCCTGATAATCGATGCAACGATGCAGTGACCCATCCTTCTTCTTGATAAATTGGACATGTGAACCCCATGGGGATGCACATAGGAGTTTAAATCATTTATCCATATTCTCTTGTTGTTTTTTAATCAGCTCCTCATTCTCCACAACATCCATTCTATATAGAGTCTTGGATATTGGAAATTCCCCAATTATAAGGTCAACTAAGAATTTAATATCTCTTATAGGAGGAAGACCAGGAAATTCTTTGAGAAACACTTCTACGAATTCCCTCACAATAGGAACGTCTTCAAGGATGTTTACATCCTTGGACTCAATCATCTGAGCCAGATACATGTGCTCAAAGGGAAGTAGTATCCTTTCTTGAAATAGTGGAGCTAAAAAAATTTCAACTTCCACCTTGTACTTTTATAGAAGCAGGGGTTGATTCTACATATGGAGATTGATTTCAATCTCATAGTTATTTATGTTTTCTCTATATAATGAAATCCAATCCATACTGATAATTACAGTAGATTCCACTAGAGGGAGTATGATGAGGTTTTTCAGGAATTTCACTCCAAAAATTATGACAGGGAAGTAGTTATATTTATTGGATGCAATGTTTTTCCCATTTTCCGTACACACAGATATATTTGCTTCCATGATTTTTAGTGTTGTTGGGATTGTTCTAATAAACATTCAAGATTTTAAAGAATACCAATAAACATAATCAAAATGTATGTTCCCTGTAGTTTAATGAATAACTTGCATACCTATCACCACTATGTTTATAGGGTTCACATCGGCGGTAGTGATGGAAAAATCCCACCCATGCTGCCTTGGAGGTTGTTGGTTGCCTCTGAAAACCCATGGCTTAGGAAACTATCAGGAAAACTGACCCAATTCATTGTAGTTGAAGCAATGAACAACGCGTTGATGGCCGAGCAGAGGATTCCTCTCCCCTATTGCAGTCGCGGGTTTTTCTTTCCAATAGTGACTAGCCAGGTTACCTTCTCCTTCACATCTAAAGCACATCCTCTTACCCTTTAGGAAATTTTTTGAGGTGATTCTTTCCACACTATTAGGAAGTGGGGTACTGTAATTTCTAATCACCATTGGATTTATCCATCAAACCGCTATAATTTAATTCCATCTTACACTTTTTCCCCATGATACCCTGAAGATTCGTCAATATCGATTTTGTCCATGAGGGAACATTAGAAAATTTCTTCAAAGCTGTCTAAGTAACAAATTACCGGCAATTTCCACATACTAGGTTTCATCCCACCAAATAAGTAGTCAACATTGAATTCTAGGGGAAGGAAAAAGCTAGAGGTTTATCATGAAATCCTTATGATTCTTTCCTCATACACTCTGATATATTCATCGTCATTTTGTGTGAGGGAAAGTAAGTACCATCTTATCTTAAGCCGGAGGGTGTGCATGAAATATTTGTCAAAGAACATAAAATGAAAATCCTTCAATTACAACATCTCGATATCATCCTTAAGTTTCATATTTTTGATCAATGTCCACCACTGGTTAGCTTCACCCTCAACAAGATAAGCAGCCAGGAGAAGCTTCTCTTGTTCAGAAAATTTAAGGATGTAGACGATCTTTTCAATTGATTTGATCTATTGTTTGATGACTGAGGGATCAGATGATCAATTAAAAGTAGGATTCCATTGTCTCATATAGATTTTTATTGTGACTGTTTATTTCTTTGGGCGTGTTGAATGTTACTCTTAACCCATGTTTCCTTTCAAATCATGAGTTAACTGAGAGAGAATTGTGACAATGTTCGCGATTCCTATTCCAATCAGGATGGTCATCTCATCAGCACAGTCATTACAATGATCTTCTCTTCAGTTGTTAGCTCGATTCCTCCTATTACTGGCCATTGGCATGAATATAAAAAAATAGGGGTAACACATAAAGCGTAATCCCAGTACAATACTAATGACTTATAAATTACTTTTATTTCCGTAACTAATGAATCTATAGGCTTCCATCTACATTATTAATGATCTATATTCTAACATATATTCATAGGGAAATTCCCTTAATTAATTTTCATACTATGCTTGTGAATTTACTAACGAATATCCCCCAATAGTATTGTTAACAATAATATAGCTAGTCCCTTTGTCATGTACTAAGATACCTCAGGTCATGCCCGAAACTCCTTGTCAGGGTTTTTACCCCAGGGTACCTAAGTTCCAGAGGCACCTTTACGTACTCATATTCAGATAGGGATGTATATTCTTGATAAAACACTTACCCAATACCAACAAAAAATTAGGGATTTTTTTATTATACTTTGCCTTCTCGTTATGTCTGCAATAGGGTTTTGTAATCCAAATCCCAAAAATAACTAAACCTATCCTCTGATTCCAACTATAGAAACACTTCATTTTATTACTCAAATAGATGTTATTTATTACATAGAAAACATCACTTGATACAACATAGATTTTCGATATTACTAGTGTCTTCTGGTCTTAGTAACATTACAAAACAACTTAAAACATAGGGCACCACATCATATTGAAAACATCATTTAAATGGCCACTACATTCCCTCATACTTAGCACTGCATGGGATAAACTAAGGACATGCATAGGAAAAGAGTAAGCTATAATGCCCAGTATGGGATTAAATGAGAAATAACATGATAGGTACAATACTTTTTAAGCAATAGGCATATCAATGGACCATAATATAAACATTTACATAATGGCATGATATAAAATGATTAACATAACAAGAAAATGTGGCAACAACATTTAACATGATTTTAGAATGAGCCAAGGATCATTGCACATGGAGCATTAGTAAATATTAATTGTATTTTAATTAGAAAGAGTAAAACCTCATTTCACATGACATATCATGATACTAATATTTACCCAATGCATTGTAGTGCAATCCAGGCACACCATTTTTAAACATTTCATTTCATGAATTTGTGTGCCACATGGATCATACTACATGGAATAAATCAACATCATATATTATTACACGATTAAGTAATGTTTAATAAATAAATGAATGTACCATTCAATATGTATATGTTCTTATAAGTTAATACATGGATAGAGACATGGTTAGGATATTCACTACACAATGTTCTTGGCTTGGAAAAAACACAGAGCCATTTCACCAGCATAATGGCGTGACATAAGGATTCAAGATAATGGTTGATGAGAGAAATATGGTTTATCATCATATGTACTTGAAGTGGACAGTAAGGGGGTCATATAGATAATCCATGAGGATTAGGAAATCATATTATCATTTATCATTACCAAACAGCCTATGTCTTTCTTTGAAGCATCAATGTACACCACAAAGTGTTATCCACTTGTTTGTTGTGTTAGTACTGGAAAAAGGATAAGTCTCATTTTCAACTCCTTGAAACAATATTCAAATTATTCAGTCCAGAAAAAATTTACTCCATTCCATGTTATCATGGTCATTAGGTTATAAAATTGTGAAAAGTCTTTCACAAATAGTCCATAATACTTGGATTGACCCAAAAAGATGTGGATCTCTCTTACAGATGTTGTTATAGGCCACTCTTCAATTTCCTTTATCTTATAAGGGTCTACAAATATCTACATTATGGTGATAACATGCCCCATAAATTATAATTTCTTCATTTAGAACTCACATTTACTGAAAATTTCATACAACTTCTCACTTCACAATGCCGTTGACAAAGTATTAAAATATTCTACATGTGCCTCCTTGCTCTTGGAGTTTATGAAAATATCATCAATGAGGACCGCAAATAATTATTCATGATAATTTCTAAATTTCCAATTCAGTATATCCATGAATATTGGTAGAGCATTAGTGAGTCTGAAGGGAATAATTGTGAACACGTACTGTCCATACCTCATTCAAAATTTAGTCTTGGGAATATCTTGCTTTTTCACATTTTGAGGGTGATATCCCGACTAAAGTTTAACATTAGGGAAATAATAGTACCCACAATGTTGATTGAACAATTCATCTATCTATAGAATGTGATACATGTTTTTTATCATGATTTTATTGAACACTCAATAATCAATGCAGATTCGCATTGATCTATCCTTCGTCTTGATGAAGTGGACTAGTGCGCCCCACAGTGAAGCACTCCGTCATATAAAACCCTTTACCGGATTCTAACATAACTGATTCATCACTTCCTCTAGCACTATAATGTTTATTATGTATGGTGTCCATGATATAGGAAAATATTTAATAATAATTACAATTGATAACTCATCCCCACGTTCATAAATAAGACCGGGGAACTCTTCAGTGAAGTCATCAGTTTTATCCTTCATGATCATAATATCTTTATCCATGATTCTATCCTTTTATTGAATCATTATATCTAGATATTCAATCTCATAATGGAACAATATCCACACATAAAACAATTATTCCAAAAGAAACACATCATCCTCCTTAGAATTGTAATTAATTAGAGGATGCTTTCGGAGGTGAAGAGTGATCTCCCTTTCCCAATAGTTGCTGTTGGCATTTTATAAAGAGAGACAATCCATGACCATGGTAGCGTAAAACTCAACTAAATGATGTATTAATATAGCTAGGTGGTTTAATTCACAAACATTATTTAGGGTGGAGTTTTTAACCATGGATTCAATGATTTCCCCATTTTATGTTCTCACATATAACCGTTCCTCCAAATTTTGAGGTGGGGTATGAATAGTTATGCTAAACATGCAGGATATTAAGGAATGTGTAGAACTACAATCAAATAGTATGTTCTCTTTTCATGAATGTATAACTAGAGTACCTATCACCAAATCATTTTTCAGATCCACCTTTAGGTGTATTGATAACATAATCACATCCACGATTCATTGGAGGTTTTTGTTGATTTTATCTAACAACCCATGGCTTTAGGAAATTGGTCGAATAATTACCATACTCATTAAAGTTGTAATGTCGCACCACTGACTAAACATTGATCAGAACCATTATTTCATCATCCACATTTTTTGGATATTTTATATCACTTATTCAGTTCATTCCTAGATAAAAAAACCTTTACACATTTGAAGAAATTATTATTTCCATTTAGGTAGTTCCCAAGCAGATTGTCCCCAAATCATTGAATGACTCATCCTTTTAATTAAAATCTTCTTCTTCTTCACACACGTACTCCCTATACCTTGGTTCTTACATGTACTCATTTACTTACGATGGTAAATTAACGAGTCCATGTAGTTGATGTGATCTATCTTCAAGAAAACTAATCACATTGTGACTTTTCCCTTTCTTGTACATATAATTGAAAGGGTGTAATCCTTTGAATAGGATATCCTTATTTTATTTTATTTACTGTATGTATACACTACTTTAGTGTCTCAACCAACTCACATGATCCCAACATGAAAGTATGTATTTTACTATGTATCCACCTATAGAGTGTTCAAAGGATCACATTTTGGAAGTATGTGTGTGGTATAGTAATCACTAGTTTATGGAACCTGTTCTTCTTATCCCTTGCTTATGAATGATGTAGTTATTCCTTCAAAAAGTGTCTCATAATTTTTTCCTTATCTTATGGGTGAGTATTGATCATACTAATTTTTTATGAAAATAAATGGTTCACATTTCTTCTCTGCATAGGGGTTAATGATTATTCTACACACAGGGTATTCAGTTATTTTAGGTGAAACCATGATGGTTCAGGATTCTCTCATGCTTCATGAAGCCTTGGAGCCTCACAGTTCATTTCCTCCTTCATATACCACAATGTCTCGATGGTTCTCTATTTTTTTGTAAATATAATCCCACAAAAATTTATGTGCACCATGAAACATTTACCATTATTAGTGTATCTCAATTATAGGAAAGGGTTAACTAGCTATTCACCAAATTAAAATCCCGTAAGATATTCTGTTCAAATAACATTTTTGGATCAGAATAGATCTTCACCAATTAAGGACATAAAATTCAAACAATGATATTCTGAAAACAATATGTGTTTCATTTTATTTTGTGATGGTTCATAGTGGTAAACAAATCAAGTGCATTTGAAGAGGATCACTTGAAATATTCATTAAAATCCATGATTGCATATCCATCAACATTCATAGGAATGATGTGGCCGCGACATCTTATTTTTGCTTTAGCCAAATAGAGCTCATCACACTCCTCACATACATCTATGATGTTTGATTCATGCATGGACTCTGTGTGATCCTGACTTGACCCTTAAGATTCCTATTGATCGGCCATAGTGATACATCATTCATATTCAGTGAGATATTTGGTAGCATTGTGTCGTAGGACGAGGATGATGGTTTTGTGGACGATACAAACCAAATAAAATAATTATACATCCTTGATTAGTTGAGTGGGGCACGAGATTAATTGAGTGGCTAGTATCTCACCCTTCATTTAATATTATATTCCAACATAGAAATAGAAACATGTTTGGAGAGTATTATATAAATGGTTCCACTCCATTAGATTCTCATAAATCAACTCTCCCCCTCCCAAGTACTTCCATGTACTAGTTATGTGGTCTTATATGTTCCCTCTTCATCATGGGCCCTAGGTCGAAACATTACACGGGCTCTCCCCCATGCACTCATGTGGAATTACATATGGCCTTGAAAATCACAACCTGTAGGATGACCTTGTTTGCTTCATTTGGGTATGATTGAACTAGATTCCTACACATTCTCATTGACGAGGAAGCTAGTTGGCTTAGTGGGACGACCATTTCATTTTGTAAACCACATAAAAATTAATGTTTCATAGTATTTATTGATAATTTATAGCCGCATTGGGAATTAAAATTATCTTCAATTCTTATTTAATTAAACCACATAATTCCTTCATGAAAATGAATTGAATCTTTTTTTCTTTATCACCCTCAAATAATCAAATCTCAACACCATCCCTCATGAAATAATGAACGAGTCATTAAGTAATCTCTTGCATTGTTATTTTTCACTAGTGAATAATTTAATGACCTTCTTCACATCATTATTTAAATTTGGAGTATTAATTATAAAGAACATCATTCATATTCACTGTTGTGATCAATGATACATGTTTGATACATGTATTTTGAACATAGAACCGGTGCAACAATCGACTAATTTAACAACATGACGAATTACTCAACTGTGGCATCCAATTCTATAAATCCATTACAATAATCCATATTTTCTCACATCAACCAATCTTATTTATCATTGGAGCTATATCTTAATATTGGTGAAAATTCACTATCTTTTTTTTAAAAATACAACTCATACACATATGTAGTCCCAACATTCCCCCCCCCCCTTTGTATTTCTTCGAAATACAATCAATGTTATATATTAATTGAATCTGTCAATTTCATCATGTGAACCTTTTCACTCCCCTTTAATATAAAACATTAATTTCATGTTCTATTTCCCTTATTGAGAATAAGTAGAATTTTTATGTGTAACATTTATCAATACAAACTAAATTTTTTTTCCATCCATCAATTCCCGAAAAATCAACCTGAAACAACTACACTCAATTAAACAAATGGGTAAAAATATTCTAGGGAAATAGGTAAGATAAGTGAAATTGCATTACTAATTGTCTTCCTATATCAATTATTAATTCATTTACTCCAACTTCCAATGATTATCTTTTTTTAAATGTCACCAATAATTAGAGATTAAGACATGACATACCATTACCAATGACATGATCCTCATGAAATTTCAAAAACAATGGAATTGTATGTATAATTTAATAATAATTTTGGAAGATTCTCCATTTTTCTCCCACTCAAGATAAACCAGATGTGATTATCTTTATAGTGGAAGATATTATTATGAATTATGATTAAGAGAATATAAAATCATATTAATCATGGCTATACAGAATATGGAATCACATTCACCATCTTCAAATATGAACCAGAACTTAGGGACTCTCCCTAAGAAGATGATTCAACTTCAATTACCTTAATTATAAACACATATGAAACATAATATGATTTATGGGAATAAGGTGAATCATCATTGAATCATAAATGTGAATATACAACTTGAGATGGTTTGTACAACATAATTCTCAATTAGTTAAGTGTCAACCATCATTTTTCATGATATTTTTTAGCACCACTATCACCCTATACAACATTAAACTTCTTGATAAATTAGTATTCTGTTTGGATAAATGCAATGAAATTTCTTACAATGTGACAATACAAGTAGAACATTAGACACAAGTCGTCCTTATCTTTATGTCAAATTTTTTATTTTCTTTTTTCACATTCTATTTTCCTCATTATTTCTATGACTTCTCGCCAGAAAACTAATATTTTATTTTGGACTACGGCATCATTTTTTATGTCATATATATGAAATCATTATACAATTATTTATTGGAAACATTTTTGAATGATTTATGTTAAATTTTTTATTCTAACATCATTCAAATGTATCTTCTTCATTGTTATATTGCTTTTGTGGTATTTTTTTCATATCAGATATTGATGAATGTTGTTATGATAATCTAATAAACATGTGACTGCATCAATTGAATAAATCATACATGTTTTCATGAATTCAAAATCAGATTTTAGTATACATTTCATTTACACCAGCAACAGTAGATTCTTCATATTTAGCTTTCTCCCCCTTGAGATAATATTTCTTTATTCTCATTAATTTTTCAGATTGTACCGAAACATTAATGATGAATTCCCAACCCTATTCTAACACTATCATTTCCAAACAATCAATGATCTCCTCGTGTATTCGAAATAAAGTTATTGGATCTTCGTTATTAAGTGATGCATTCTTTTTTGTGAACTAGATTCTACACATCCTTTCATATCTATCCTAGACATGATGATTGGTTTCTTATATTATTTTTTCGTTAAATATTTTTTCATTATTTTTTTTTTCAACCACCACTATTTGTGAAAAGAAATTTAGAAACATTCATGTCAGTTGCTATAGATGATACTAATTTTTTATCAATTCTATCTAATAGATCCTTAAAAGAGTTTAAGATCTTTGTATCTCATGTTTGAGGTATTTCAACCATTTAATCCATTATTTGGAATTGAGTAATAGAAGCAACTAGATCATTATTTTATGAACTATCAATATGTTTCTTCTCATTATTGGTCACCAGGACCTCCAATTTTTGAAATTTTATATTGAGGATGATTTTCTGATATTCAATTGTAATCATTTGTTCATATCAACCCTTCTTCAATATTTTAACATCACCATCTTTCAGTTTAACATTATATTGAATCCAGAGTTATATTCTTGGATTTATTGGATATTTATTTTAATTGTAAACCCATAACCTCAGTGTTATTCGTTGTCATTTCTTCAACTACATTGATATTTTCTTCATGATTTCTTCTGACTACCTTAATTTACTCAAAAATTTTATTTAATTTTGAAGAAATAAATTCATATTTACAAAATGATTTTTCAGAGGCTACAACAAGTTTGGAATGTTTTAGGGATTATATAATTTTATATTTAAATCTCTTTTCTATTACATCGGGTTATATTTCTAGCTGGATGACCCCTTTTAGAAAATATAGAAGTAGTCTAAATATAAGGGAGTGTTTCTATGAGAATTCTTTGAAGAATATATATTAATATATCAACACACAATACATGAGAAATTATGGATTGATAAATAATATTTGTGCTAGGGTTTTCATCCGAATAATAGATTTCAAAATTAAAAAACATAACAACTGATCACTTGATATAAGAATATTATTCAACTCCTTGTGAGAAAAGTTTCTTACATGGTCATTACATCCCAATAGAAAAATATCTTCATAGTCTTTGAGGCATGTAGAAAGATATACTTCCTCATATTTAGATAATTTGAACTTATTATTTATCGTCCTTCTACCATTATTTTTCATGTTCCCCATGGTCTTGGTAGATATAAAAATATGCTCATATGTAACCGAATCATCACAAAAATTGACCTTTGTGGTCAATTTAGGAAACTAAAAAAATCTTAACAAATAGAATAAAATCAACCAATAAAATATAATTGAGGTAAACCTACCCCTGATAACAATTGAGAAGACCGGTTTGGGATATTCCTAAAATAGATAGTGGGGTGAATTGGTGTTGGGTATCATTTTAGACCAATTACAAATTTTTATCCATGTACCACTAAGACCTGTTATGATATTGATTATATAATTCCCATTTCTTTCTCACATTAAATAATATAAAATCTATAAATAACATGCAAGAGATATTTTTAAAAGGATCACTCCTCAATGATAGTTGTTGGACCATACTGTGTATGGGTATGCCATGTACATGAATTCCCCATTATTATATAGATATTGGTTATAGTGGGTTGTCAATAGAAGAATCCAATCACATGTTTTATTTATTATTTATTGGTGGGAGAATGAAACCATTTTACTTCCCAAAACTGATGATGAACAATTCTTACATGCATCACCTTATTGGATCTGTATAATAATTATAATGAAATTATTCACCATTTCAATAATGTAGGTATTTATTTTATCTGATTTATTCCACTTCTATTTGTAAAAATAAAAGTAGTAGGAAAGAAACTTTTTTATTCTTCTCTATTATTCATTAGTGCACAAACAAAAACACAAAATAATCTTAATTTTTTTGGTTTAAATTACAAGAAACTATTTGATTATTAAAATAATTAGGATCATCTTACCTAGGAATATTCAGAATCATTATATTCTACATAATTATTTTCACTTATTCTTATTCAAAAATGTTCATCCACTACCCTAGTTCATCCTTGTACGTACCCATGTATTCATGCTCATAAAGATTGCATACATATCATGTGTTGTATCCTCAAGGAAACGAAATAAATTGTGAACTTCCACCTTCTTGTTCTTAATCCCAAATATGTTGAGTTAATAGGTTTCATTTCTAATTTTCCATTAATTATGTTATTTAAGTCACAAAAAAATTTCTACTATAAAATTATCTATCTATAAGAAATATTTTCTTAAGGGAAATGTTTCATTATATATGAATGGATTAGACTTTACCTATAATCTCCAATGACTTACCTACTGATTTCTAAAGTAATATTAATCATAATTTCCAAAAATAATAAAATTTGATTCTTATTTATAATGTTTAACCTTAAGAATCATATGATTATTTTTTCCTAGGAAATCAGAATCTGATTTCCCTAGAAATTAGAATATTATTTCTCCTAAAATGAGACTCTGATTTTTTGGAAATAATAATTTAATTTCATCTAAATACAGACTCTAATTTACCTTGAAATCGGACATCGATTTATTCTGAAATAAGACTCTAATTTCTTCTAGAATCAAAATGAAAATTCATCATAATTATGGATGATTTTATCAGAATTTAGGTTCTAATATCATCAAAAATCATAATATGATAATCTATTTTTCCATAAAATCTTATTGCCAATATTTGTTGACTCTAAATTAGATAATCATCAGAATATGTTTTAATTACTTTTTTATACTAATCTTATTTCTAAAATGAAGATTTTCATTTTATTAAATCCTAAATATGATAATGTATCATAATAATAGTAATTTCACTCATTGTTAGTGATATAAAAAGATGTTTCCCAATCCATTTAAATATATTTGTTTACTTAGTACCAGATGTATTGATCTATATAAAATTTAATGAAAAATATGACTATTAGATGTGAAGTTGTCCATTGGAGACTTTTCTAATAAATACCAGCCATTTGATATCATTCAGTTGGTGTTGAAATTTTTCGAGTTTTTTTGAACTCTGGAATGATGTTATATTCTTGGAGAGCTCTTCTTAAACAATCCATATAAGAATTCTAGGAAAAAAATCATCAAACATCTTAGTGAAAATATGATTGTTGTTGTTATCAGTCAAAGGATTCTAGGGATATGAAGATGGAGGTAAAAATTACCATTTCAATCGAGGAATTGCACAAGTAGTAAGACAGACACTGATCAACATATCGAGGGTTTACCATAGAGTTTGTAATATAGACGTTCATGATAGTATAAATCATGGAATCATAATCCAAGGATGTTGGAAAACCATATATTTGTGTTAAATGTTTTTTTATTCTTTTTTCTTATTGTTAGAAGTTTTATTTCCATGTCATTTTTTAAAAGTTAGAATGTTTATATTTCATAAATAGTGTTACACTTGTACAAACACAAATATATTTGATTTTATATGCTATAATGTAGAGTCATTACTTACATAAACATGTATAAGTTTCTTAATCAGATCCATATTATATATTCTTAAGCAAGGTGATTTAATTATTACAAACCAACTAGGGCTTGTGAATTCATTTTGATTAACATTGTTAATCATATATTTTTTAAGGGTAAGAATAATTGTTTCAATTCCTAAAATTCATCCCATTATTTAATTGAGAAATCAAAATAGTATTTTGGATCCTTCTATTAGTATAAGAGTAGGTCTCTGAAATAATTATACTTACATATAAATTTTATTTCTCATCATTTCATGCATAAATTAAATTGTTCAAGTTTTATTAATTATTTCCTTTATAAATATTTTTTATAAACATTTTATACTAATTTGTTTTGCGGAAAATAATTTCTTTTATGAATGAATGGAATAAACAGTGTATATATATACAACAAAAATCCTACCAAACCCTCAATATTGGATGGAAATGATAATGAATAATGGGATGAAGACATTTATTATCAATATCAGTATGTATAATTTAGTTATATTAACTAGAGACTATATGAATATAGAAAATGAAATCAACTGATTCACCAATCAAGAGAAACAACAGTTTTATCGTACCATTATTTTACACAATATATTATTAGGATATATGATCATGAAAATATATATCCAAATTTTATCATATTATGTTGATAATATAATTAACAAGAAAATAGAAATTACACATATTAGAAAATCAAATTTTATGGAAACAAGAAGAGATATGCCTAAAGCTAAATACCATGGTTTTATGTTTCCTTATGCATAACCTGTATGCCATGTCCAACAAAAGACTGTGACTATTTTCACCAGTCTTAAGTCTACGGTAGATAAAGGAATTAATGAAGAAAATATTAAAAGTAATATTATACACGGAGTAACCTATGAGTGGGAATCATAAAGACCTTTGATTGATGATAATATTAAAATTTGAAATATCTCACACGATGAGTTACTTGGGACTCTTCTATAGCATGAAAATATAATGAAGAGTGGTGCACAGATCACTAATAATGGTAATGGTAATAGATGTTTTTATTTCACTACTACATCAAATCAAATTAATGTTAAGACTCATGAATGTGTTACTACATCAAAATATACCAACGAAACTAATATATATGAATCAAGTGATAGTGATCATTCAAAGAGTGAACATTCCAATATTGTTGAATGAATGAACAAGATTGTGGCAATGAAATATATCCAATATAGATACAAAAACATAAGACATAATGGATAAGAAGGATTCAAAAATAACCTATTACAATATTATGAGGTAAGGTCATACTAGACTAGATTGTTCTATGCTCAATAGGAATGAATGAAGGGATAGAAATACAGAAAGAAAAAATAATAATTACTACATGTATTTTTCTAAGAGATAACTGAAATATAATGACTCATATAGTGCTACTGGTGGGGACAATTTCGATGAATATTTAGATATTGAATATTCTGGATAGATGAATATTGCTAATATAGCCAAAATTCTTACTGAAAATAATTGCCTCATGGCTAAGGTAAACTCTACTTAATATATACCCAATATGTTTTTATGTAATAATTATCCTATTGAAAAATATTTATAATTATTGGATTAAGTACCTTCCTCATCAGAAGATAATACATTACCTTCTTATAAAGAAGTATATTGGTTTTCTAGGATACATTAGAATGAATAATTTAAGATCAATAATGATTAAGTTAAGGAAAATTATATATTATATATTTTAATAAAGAAGTATCTAATAATTCAAAACATATTTATCCAAAAACACTTGATTTTGTAATTGCTTCCAAAAAAATGACGATGTAAATTATTAAAGGGATAAACAATCTACAGATCTTGAAAATGTTTTTTCCATCAAAATGTTTTATAGAAAATCTTAAATTCTAAGACTAATGAATTCGAGGATAAAAATTTATTCATGAGAGTAACATATGAAATATTTTCTATAAAGAGACGTTTATTAAACATTAATTCCAGTAAAGAAAACATTGATAAAATGTAATAAAGAAATTATTCTTCTTAGAAATAATTATGAATTTGGTTATTATCATTCAAAAACAATTTATAGACATAACTATTTTGTACCCTAATGTTATCCATTTTCACTTTGTTTATATGTGGTGTACATTGGGAGAAAATTAGTCCTATGAATAATACAAAATCCATAGGTTTTCATAAATTGCATTTTTCTATAAAAATATAGATACCTAAGATTTTATTTTGTATTATTTTATGATCTATAATTGTTAGGATTATGAAAGTATAACTATTTATTTTTCTTTTAAAAAAATTGCATGTGCCAACAACAATAAATAGTACATGGATAGTGGATGTCCACAACACATGATGGGTTGAACAATTTATTTAAAAAAATTATATTTTTGTTAGGTGGAAAATTAAAATTCAGAGATAATTCATAAGGGGAAATTGTTGGTTTATGTAATATTGTTCTTATTAGGAATTCTTTAATTTCAAATTTCATATTTTTTAAGGGTATTAAGAACCACCTTATACTCCTAATCCAATTATGTGATGATATTTACCTTGTGAATTTTAGGATTGATAATTTCTTAGTTCAAGATACTGACTAAGTGTTTATTTTATCTACCCATAGGCATGATAATGTTTATACACGTAAATTAAAAGACATTGGTTTCCAACACATATATTTTCTTAGTGAAATGGAAGAAAAATCTTAGAAATGTCATAGAAGACTAAGAATCTGTAATATCATGAACCTGTGAAAACCCTCAATGGAAATAGTTGTTTAGGATCTAACAAATAATATATTTTATTCTTTCAATGTCAATGATACCTATCAATAGGCAATGAAAATTAAGTCATGATTTAAATCAATTAGATATGTGTAAATTTTTAATGCATTATAGCTAGTGCAGATGGATTTTTCATTACAACACAAACTGGATATATTGGAGACAAATACAAAGTAGTAGTTTTAGTTTATTATTACACCCAATTTATATGTGTTTATATTATTATAATGAAATATAAATACTTTTATTAATTTAAGTCATTATCAGCAAAATTTAAAAAAGAAAAAAACTATACGTTGATAGATATTTATAGTGGTCATTTGGGGGAATATGAAAAATCATATTTTGAAACATTTTGTAGTAAGTAAGGAATTAGTCATAACATCTTAGCTCAATAAAATCCTCATCAAAATGGTGTTGTTGAAAGATGAAATTGTATTCGTCAAGAGACAATACATACTATAATGAGTAAATACACTACATCTAAAAAATTTTGGTTTGAATATTTTACTACTTCTTGGTATTCTATCAATTTAGTTTTAAGGAGGGATTTTTTTTATAAAACACCTTATTAGTTATGGATGGGTCGAAAACCTAATGTTTATTACTTCAATGTATTTGGATGAAAATTATTTATATTGATTACTAAAAATACATAGATAATATGAAAAAATACTATAAAGATATTTTCTTAGGATATTCAACTACTTCATAGGAAAATATTGTTTGTAACAAAAAAAATAGTACTGTTTAAGATACAATACATGCTAAATTTTATGAAACTGACTCGATTTTTTAAAATCACCACAACTTATATATTTAGGTGTGTTATCAAAAAATTATTATCATTAAATGATAGTATATTGTTTAAGAAAATAAATAATAAATAAAATATTCTTGATATATTTGGCACAGAAGAATTTTTCCCTTATGTTGATGAATAGGTTTTAAAAAACCCAAATCAGTTATTTCTTATGAATCATAGTAATAAATGTATCATTGATAAAACAAGTCAAACTAAATGGACTATAAGTTCTATAAAGAATAAAGTATAAAATATAGCATTTATTTCCCAATTAGAACCTACAAGTATATATGAATCTTTTGGTGATGATGATTTATTTAATGTTATGCAAGATGAAATCAATGAATTACAAAGGAGCAATGTATAGACCTTGGTTGAATGACAAAAAACATCAATAAAATATGTAAAGTGGGTATTAAGAAATAAATGTGATGGAAATGTAATCATTATAAGAAATAATGAAATATTTGTTTCAAATTTCTATAATCAACAAGAAGGAATAGACAATGATGAAACCTACACTCCAACAGATAGGGATGAATCTGTTAATATTCTACTAGCCTTTGAATCGTTTATCAATTACAAAAGTTTTCAAATGGACATGACGTGGTATTTACATAACAGATTTTTTTAGAGGATGTTTATGTTTCACAGAATCTTATTTTTGAATAAAATAAACATCTTCAACAAGTTTACAAACATACCAAAGAATTATATGGACTTATATAATCATCTAGAGCCATGTATGACAGACATACAATATTTTTGATACAAAAAAATTGTATTAAAGGATCTATTAATCCAAAAAAAAATTATAAAGAAAGATAAAAATATTATTTTAATTTTCCAAATTTAGGTTGAGGAAATTATATTCAGATCAACTTATTAATCCATAACCAATTTGTTTTCTGATATTATATAATTGAATTTTGAATTTTGTATGATGGTTGAGTTAACATTTTTTCATGGTTTTCAAATTTCTCAAAAACTAGAAGTAACATTTACCCTAGAGCCTGGTCTGACAGACATACAAGATTTTGGATACAAAACAATTATTTTAAGAAATATATTAATCTAAAACTCTTTATAAATAAATATAAGAAAAATATTTTAATTTTTAAAATTTTTGATGATGAAATTATATTTATATCAACTTATTAACCCTTAAACAATTCATTTTCTAATTTTATAAAATCGATTTTTGAAATGAGTATGATGGGTGAGTTATCATTTTATCTTGGTTTTCAAATTTCTCAAAATCTAGAAATAAATTTTACATCCTAAGCTTAGTATAGTAATGGTATTCTTAAGATATATTTATATAATAACACTAAAAATATATTTACTCCAATCAGTACCTTAATCACTCATGATCCTAATGAAATTGGGAAACCAGATGATCAATCATCATTTTGACGTATGATAGTATGTATATTATAAAAAAATAGATAGTCTTCCAGTAATAATGTTCTCAATAGGATTATGTGAAAGATATCAATATAATCCAGAATAATCCCATTTTAAAGCATTGAAAATATTTTCTTTCTATTTAAAGGGAAACATGGATATCAGACATTTCATTTCACCTGGAAATGATTTTATTTTAAAGGATTTTCAGATAATGATATTAGTGGATGTAGAATGGATAAGAAAAGTATATTATGAACTGATCATTTCATAGGAGATTTATTAGTTACTTGGTCATGAACGAAACAACACTCAGCAGCACATTACACTACTGAAGGTGAAAATATATGAGATGGATTTTTTTGGGCTAATGTGTTGTGGATGAAACAAACACTCACATATTAGGAAATGAGTTTTAACAAAACATAGTTAATGTGTGATAATACTATTTCAGTTTTCTTATGAAAAATCATTTCCCATTACTCTCATGCAATGAAAAATGATATAAGGAATCACTTTCTAATGGATCACACACTTAAAGGAGATATCATATAATAATTTATCTGAATGCAAGACCAACATGCTGACATATTTACAGAACAATCAACCTCTAGAAGATTTAAATACATTAAAAAATATAGGAATGATAACCATAATGTAACAATCCATATTATATTTTTTTTAAAAACCACTCTTTAATTATTAAGATACTTTTTTTATAGGGGGAGTAGATATAAATTATTTTTATGTTCCCAAAAAAATAGAGACCACAAAATTGGGAATGTAAAATGTTTTAGTTCTCTAATAAAATATTTTATAATATATAATTTATAATATGAAGCTTATATATACTATCAAATCATTCAAAGTAATCAATTAGGTATATTTCCTTACTTATATCATCATAATATCAATTGTTGTTGGTATGTAAATATTTTTTAAAGAAAACCTTATCAAATTCACATTCCTTAAATCTGATTATTTACATAAAAAATAAAATGATCAAAACCTATAAATCCTTCAATGTCCTTATTATCAACCATAATATTAGATAGAGTAAATATCACCTATTGGATTGACCCATGATGTTGAACTGTCATTGTGAATTATATATAAAGGGACTCTATATTTGCATAAAACATTTGTTTTATGGGTGTTTTTAAATGAATCACTACATATCTTCATGTTTTTCTTTTAGTTTCACACTTTTCCATTATCATTGAATGTCTCCTGACATCATCTCTTAGAATCTAATGGCATCCAACATGAAAATCAATGATTGGATAATATTCCAGGAATGGTTAGTAGACCCAAATGACTTTTCCTAATATACATATTAGATTTATAATATCATCATGATCAATAGATGGGAAATCATATCCCTTGAAAATGATGTTTATGAAGATCTGTTTTAAAATGATTTAGTTATAGTGTTTTATAATCTCGTTTAATTTTATAATCAATGTGGAAAAGATATGTTTTATTTTATGAGTTATGGAAAAACATACTATTTCTCTTACAAGAAGGATGTTTGAATTTTGGATATACCCTATGAAGGAGAGGTAATAATTTTCTAACACATGTTTCCTTATAAGTAAGTACACATTGAGAATTTGAAGGTTATTGAGTACCTTGGGCTTAAGGGATTTATGATGCCCAATATATCATACATTTCAACAAACTCTAGACTAATATCTCTTTGTATGTGATGTTTTTATTCAAATAAAAGGAGATAAAAACTCTACAATGGTATGTACTATATTTATGATGCACTTTACGAATAATGAATGAATGACACACCATATTAATTGTATTATATTGACCATCATCAACATTATGAATAAAACCATCAAATTTTAAATTGTGATATACCCTGCAATCTATTCTAATGTCACTATAATATTCTTAATCTCCATCAAAATACCGTACTAATCGGTGGAAAAAACTATCAAGATCTTGTTTTAATGTGGTGATTCATTAAGAAGGATCAAGATTGACATCAGTGATATGACATGAGAGATATATTATCTTCTTGATAGGTATGACTTCATTCTAGTAAGAAAGGAGATGTAAGATAATGCTCCAATAAAACTCATAATAAAAGAAAATCCAAAGAGATGTAACCACAAGAACAAGCACTAACCGCTAAACCATTATACAGTACACCCTAGTTAATGATGTACAATTCCTTTTTTTATGAGTTTGTAGACAACTGGATATATATAAAACTTAATAGAGAAATAAATAAGTACATGCCTTGTATCCCATCCTACACGTCATGTATTTTCTCCCCGCGTACGTGTTACCTTTAAATAGTGTGTTGACCAGTCAATGACGATGTGTCGCGTTCAATGTCTTGTTGAAAGCTGTGTGGGGACTGTGTGGAATGTCTGAGTACATGGTGTGTACTAGGACTTACAAGCTTCGTACTTCAGTTTTCTCGCCTATAAAAGGAGGGGGCCTCTCCTCTTTTTTCAGATCATTCATCTCCTCCCCATTTCTTCGAGTATAGCCATCCTGAGAGACTCCAAAGCTCATTTCTTCCATAACTTCTTCATCTGATATCTGATTTACAATCCTTGAGTGGCCACGAGATCGTAACGATGAGCCAGAACTTTTTAGATTCTATATGTTGTTTTCGCTTCTTCCTTTCCTTCCTAGCTTCCACCTGAGGAGGTTTTTTTTGATGGGTTATGACAGAAGTGACGGCCGCCGAAAGATGTCTTCTAAAGTAGATCTGGGGAGTGTTGTGATCAGAACCTGCTGAGGTAGGGATTTGACCTTTTCCTCCTTAATTTTTGCATCATGTAGTGTGGGTGTCCTCTTACTATCACAAGACATAGTTGAACCAGTTTAATGAAGATAATAACTGGCATAAAGAACGGGGATGGGGAAGTTGTTATATTTATCATTATTTATCATATTGATATGGTATGAATTGAATAGGCTAATGCCTACTAAAAATCACAATCGTAGGGGGCCTTTTCTTGATCAATTAAATGTTTCCATATCATTCTAGACCGTTTTGTGGATGGAAACTTTTTAGAATATGGAAATTGGTTAATCACGTAAATTTGGCTGATTAAATGAATATCTTGAACGCTTGTGTGATCACCCCAGTTGAACAAAATGAAATAATGAACATGTGGGCGTTGGTTTGGTTACGTGGTGTATGAAAGGGGGGGGGGGGTTAATCCTAGGTTATTAATAATAGGATGGGTAGTGGGGCTGCGGTAAATGATATTAAATGGGTAATGATGTGGCACGGGCCTTGTTTTATGATACAGTTGTAGAGATGTGGCTATAGTGGCAGTAGGGCTGTAGTAATGGGTTGTGATATTAAATGAATGTGGGAAGATGGTAAATTAACTATGGGGAATGATAATGAATTAAACGTGAGAACAATCAATGGAGATTGATTGATGGGAAAAAGGTTGGTTTTTTGTTTCTTGTGTTCTAACTAACTAGATTTTTCTTGGCATGGTTTTCTTCTACGACACACTTGATCTGGTTTGATAATTTCCCAGCAGATAAGAAACCAATAAACTAATACTATTGAAACATGAAAAACTAAATGGGGTTGGGATTGTTTTTTGTATCCACGCATCGTAGTAGTAGTTCTAAGGAACGTGCTCTGTTTCTCTATTTAGAGGCCATATGTTGGGCTGTGTGTTTGGTATACATATATGTATTTGTATCTTTGTGATTTGTCGCACCCCACCCATGTGGAGAACCTAGTGTAGAACAATCCCATTTCATGGGAGAGGGTGTTTTCTCCTTAGTTACATGCTCCTTCCTGCTCCTTCATCCATAGGCTATGATGGCTTGAGGTGACCTTTCACCTATGACACTTTGGGTAGGATTTGATTGGTGTGATTTTAGACCAAGACTCTTCGGGTAGGTTTACTTTTCCCATGAATCTTCGGGATGAGGCCAAGGTGTGTTTGGGTGGGGATATGATAGTGGTTTGTGAGGCCCAGGTGTGTGCGGGAGAGATATGTTGTTTTTGAGGCTCAGATGTGTGCGGGTGGGATGTGTGGCTTTTGTGGCCCAGGTGTGTGCAGGTAGGAAGAGTGTGGTAGCATCAGGACGTTCGCCGTTTGGAAGAGTAGCTAACTAGTGGTGGGAAATGGTATGTGGTACCCAATACACTTGTTATTATATACTCCTACAAGTTTTTTTTTGTGTTTTTGGTGAGCGTGGCTGGTGAGGTTGTGTGGATAGAATTATTTGCTAGTTTTTGGTTTCTTCTCTTGTTCTCACGCGACATTAGGATGTCTCCCCATCGGTTTATGAGAGCATTAAGTTTCCCTACTGTGTATACTTGTATTCTCACCCTACATTTACTTTCAGGTTTCCAGGAGGACTACCAGGGCCGTACGGGACCCTAATAGTTGGGACAGTCGGAGTTGTTGCTAATGTTTTACTCTTGTTTCTTTTGGTATAGGAATTTTGAGTTTTCTTGTACTTGTAAATTGTTTCATAATTGTTTAAACATGAATGTGGTATTGGTTTGTGTTTATTTCCATTTACTTGTTGTTTTTTCTTTTTGGGTTTGACTCATCCTATTTCCCGATCATAAATAATAAAAAGGGTAATGCCTCCCATATTTGTGAAAACTCATACCCTTGGTGCAGTCACCACTCCGGGGCCTACTGGAGGCGAGACTCAGGGTTCATTATCTCCCTTTCACCATTCCCAGCTCAGGGGGGGCATCTTTGGTGGGAGGGGGTCGTGACACATACTTACAAATGTTTTAGAAAAAATAATTTATTTCATATATTACAATCCCATCATTATTATGACCCCCCCATTTCACATGATATGTGATGGAAGTGTCTTTTGTTTCCAATTTATCAATATGTATATAAAAATGTAACATGATTATCTTTCTTTACGTCAAATAATATTAATAATGTATATTTAAAATAAATTAATTTTTCATTGGAAGCACACCATATCCCTGTTAATGTAAGGTTTTTAGTGGTATTATTACAATATGACTATTTTTAGATACTCATTAAATGATTCATAAATAAAAAATTTATAGTTAATGTAAATATAACATGTGTTTTCCATATATTTATTACCAATGAAAATTTATATGATATGATGTCTAACCATAGTGACAAGTAATTATATTCCAAATTTGTTGTTTTTTTATTGGATTAATTTTTTCTATTTGTGGGTTTATTTTACCTTCAATGTCATTGAGATGAAACATTGTACTAATTTAATGAATGCCTAAGTCATTATTTCCACTGATTATTATTTCAAATTTCATTTTGGATTCATATTCTATAACTGCACTCATCATGTGATATTGAATAGTACATCAATATTTTATTATTTTTATTTTTATAGAAAATGAATAATGTATATCATAATGATACATGAATCTCTTCGAATATTACTTCCTTAAGAGTGAAACGAAATTTTTTCATTTAATATAAATAAAATGTAACCACAATTCGAGTGGGGAAAAATTTGTATATACTGAATATTTAATTTTTTGGGATAATATGTTGCCCTTGTGTATTATTCCTAACATTGAATTTGATGTCTTTGTTACTCAGAAAAAAATATTCTTTCTAAAACTATCATATTATAGAGCTCCAATTATTTTAGAATATTTGCTGATCACCATATTCCATTTATATACCTCTAAAATCATAAATATGTTCTTCATCTATAATAGTATCATCAAAATGGGTATAATATAGTTTTTCCTCAATATCAGGAAAATCATCATGTTGGTGAACCAATTTTTCTATAATATTAAGGGAATTGAAATCTACATAAGACTTATCTATAAAATTGGCTGATCATTTAATATTGATATTGTAAACATAGTAGTAACATCATAATATTTTGAGGTAACACAATGTATAATATAGAAAAATATAACATGATAATTGAACTCATAATTTTATAGGATGAATTAATTTTACACAAATATCTAGTATTAAAATCCACAGGTTCTTGCCTCCAATGATATAAAAGATCGCTTCTATTTTGTGAAGTATATAAAATGATTTTTTTCCCAATTAATTTATCATAAATATTTTAATCGAAATCATATCTTTAATATGTTTTAGTGGATAATGAAATAGTTGACGACTTTCTATTCACGTGGTCTAGAAAATAAAATACTAGTAATTCAAGTAATTCCATAATAAATGGGTTTTCATTATATCCTTCCTTATATAAATAAATATTAAAAAATCCAAATTAATATATTTCAAATATAATATTATTAACAATTCAAATTCTTTTTTTAATATAAACATTGAATTTTTAAAAATCCATCCCCCATGTTTTTTCTAATGATGCCAAAGTATGGAATATTCGTTTAAATTTAAATTCATTCCATGGTAATAGATACATACATCACATCAACCACAAGGTTAACTCTACTATATATCATGGTACTATTATCATTATCATCATTTAAATGGAGTTCTTATCTTACATGACTATTATATGACAATACATGTAGACATTTTCCTTTTGGAAAGTCATCAAATTCATTAAAAAATTCAATCTAGATAACTTGTTGACAACTTAGAAATATGTCTTTAAAACCATAAAATAAACAATTCTTTTTTTATCTAATGTACATATTCAATATTATGATGGATAAAAATTATGATGAATTACTTTATATGTTTCAATTTTTAGAGAAACATCCAAACTGTTATGAAAAACATAATGTGGTACGAGCACCCAATCTATTATAGATATAATTAAAATCAACTATTCTCAAAAATAGGTAACCTGTATGCCACCTAGTGTAATGCGATCTATATTGACTAATGAATTCCACATTTAACAATTAATCGATATAAAATTCAATGTCTTCTACGATATTATATCTCTATTGTGTGATCATCTTGATGACTACAATGATTTCAATACCCTTTCAAATACCTATATATAATTCAATTGGTTACATCCCTATCTAATATATATATATACATAGGAAAATATATCATACCAAGTGAATTCCCATGTCAGTCAACATATCAACGAATATTTATGTTATGAAAATCTACAATTCACATAATATTATACATAGTCCATTTCTGTAGTTCGAAATTTTTATAGCTCAGTAAAAATGTTTCATATATATAATAAAAAAATACTGATTGGATAATGTTTTGAAGATATTCATTGGAAAAATGAAAAGTAATGATACTAATATTATATCACAAATCAAAACATGAATGTCATGTGATTCTAGGTCTGTTAACATTAAATCAGTCATTGACATGATATTAATTATATTTGAGGACAATACATGTAGAACCATTACATCATATGTGATATTGAAAAACTGATAACTCTCTTACTAGGAAACAGTGTATGTAGCTGGGGAGGAAATGATTAATATTTTGATCTCCACTAGATCCAAATCTTCATTTATCCCCATGTCAATCATGTCTAATGTGGCCTTAATTATGTCTTTTTTTCTAATTTCATTTAGTAATGTTCCACTGGAACTGTCAAAAACATTATTTCCATATGCATACCCTCATGGAAATACATGGATACAAATAATTCTTATTGTAACATCCCATGTAAATAAAGATTATGACATTTTCATATGTAATAATATTTGTGAATAAAATGTTAATATTACTTTAAATGGAATGCTATGTTCGATGGCGTACCCAGTACACAAAAACGAGCTTGAAATCATACGTTGCACACTAATAATATAATAATATTATTTTAAATGGTAGTTAATACCTAGTCATTGTAATGGTGAGAATGAACAGAACTAACTAAAAAATGATTATCTATGTTTGTTATATATTTTTACATTTATCCATTAAATTTTAGAGGCTTAAAATAAGAACATATTTTGATTTTAAGTTTGAATATTCTAATGTTATTTAAATGGTCGATTAACCACCTTTTGACGGAAAAACCTTTTTTAAAACATCTTTTTGTCAATTCTATATGTTATATATGGAAAAATAAAATCCTTTTTTAGAATTTGGACATCAAAATTTAGTTTTTTTAATTTTTTGTTATTTTTCTGATAAAGTTCAATTTAATGAATAGTGAAAATAGAGTATTTTAATTCAAATCCTCTTTTTAATCTAATTTATATATATGGTTCATTTTATTTTTAATTGGTTTTAATGTTCAGTTGATATATATTTTTACTATTTAATCCAATGGTGGTAATTGGAATTAATTTCACATTGATATTGGACACAAACAAGTTTCAATCTTTTGATAGATATTTTTTCTTAAAAACATGATATTTGTTTTGACAACGGGAATTATTTTTAAAATTAATTATTGAAACTTATATGTTTTGAATTTGGTATAATGGACATCATTTATGAATTTGGTATATCAAATTTACTTTGGATAAATTTTTGGTATTTTTTGACAAATATTCATATTTAATGAATAGTGAAAAATACTGCATTTTACTTCATAACTAATTTTTCATCTAATTTAATTATATAGTTAGATTTTCCTTTTAATTGTGTTTAAAGATTAATTGATTTTTTTATCACTTAATACAATTTTTTTCATTTTAAGAAATTTCTCTTTTCAATTGGATCTAAAAACAAGTAAATCTTTTGATAAATTTTACTTCTCAAAAACCCATCTATGGTTGTGACAACAGAAATTATTTTAAAATTAATTACTGAAATTTATGTGTTTGGAATTTGGTTAAATGTATTCCATATTTGGAATCATAAGGTCCAAATTATTTAATTAAGAGTCTATTGTTTTTGGACATTATGGCTAGTAACGACGGCAACTATATTTAATTATCATGATTAATTAGTAATCAGGTAGTTAAGGGTAATAAAATAATATCATAATAATATAAAATCACCCAAAAAAGTGTCCAAATCCTTTTTTTAGTGTCATGAACGACCATGGTATGCCTTTTCCAACTTAGGGACCCCATGGAAACACTTTTGTGTGATAGAGACCTTTTATCATATTATTTTTAAAGAATAGAAAATATAACCAAACTACGTAACACATAAGTAAATAAATTTTAATTTTCAATACATAAATGATATCTTAGAGTATAAATAGTAATTGGAAATATAAAAATATTTCCTATATCATGGAATTTGATTTATAATTTTTAGACATTAAATAAACAAATTTATTTATGACACCATGATGATGCAGTTATTACCACATTAATGAATGGTTTAAATAAAATGAAATGATAATGTAAAATCTAAGAAATACACTTGTATAAAACCTATTTTATTGGTTATCCTCTAAATATATCATTTTGGGACCTTTAAAATATGAAAACCAATTTATAATCAAGTAATATTTCAAGTCTTTCCAAAAGTGACCCTCCTCCCTCTTTTAAAAGGCCTCAATCTCTAACCCCTTACCCACACATCTCAAGCCCTTGGATCTTCCAAAATATAATCATATTATCTATCCACATCTCTTTCTTACTCATAGAATCATCAATTTTGGATGAAGTCTTTCCCAGGAATCCTGTGGATCAAATCAAAAACAGTTACCCAATTTAGAGGAAATCCATTCTCTCAGTTTCTTTCATTTATTTTCCTTCTTCACTCCACAATATCTTCTAATTATTTTATCATATAATAACAACAGTCTCATAAATATAATATGATGTTGTTATGAAAGGGATTTTACCTACTCATACACACACCTCCGTCAACTGGTTAATGAACATACTGTTTCTGTGGGTGGTGAATTACTGACTCCCGAAACCATGATTGTTCCATAATCTTTTAACTCCTCTAATAGTAGGCATTATGATATAACTATATTTATATATTATATATATTATTTTTATGGTTTATTTATTCTTATGTCTTTATATATATATATATAACCATTATGGATTCCATTATATGTAAACATGATAATTTTATTTGAGGACATGCGGACTACCGCCCCCTCAAAGTGATATGACTAGTTCATACAATATGTGGTACATATAAAGGATAAGTTTAAAAATATTAAATATGATAAAATAATGGTATTATAATACTACTATGTATCATTATGTTTTACTTCCATTATATATGAAATATAAATGGAAGTAGCGTTCATGAGTACGTACGGCTTACCGTCCCCATGAATGGTGCATTTCATTTCTTAACTCTAAATGTTAGGTAATATTACAAATACATGTATATGCTGGATATATATGTTCTATATGATATCAAAATCATGAAAACCATTCTGGATAAAAATAACCTTTGACCACATGAAAAAATGTAATTATAAGAAGACCATTTTTGACATAACTACCAAATATCAACAAAACAAACATTATTAACTTAAATGATTACATAATGTTTATAACACTGTTATAAGTGATATAAAATGAATAATAAACTTTAAAAAGGTTCTTAAGAAAGTAAAAATTAATTTTTGTTTATTATTCAAGAGATTAAAGAATGATCGAGTCATGATGGACATGAGGTATGGGATTTCTTATCTCACTTTTAATTCCATGAGATTTCCATTGTTCCACACTTATTTGTTAGATGTGGTGTATTGTGTACATCCATTTAATATATATTATCCTCATTCTATTTATATTCATTTAAATATGTGATTAATTTGGTATTTATTATCTTTTGGTCATATGAATCGATTGATTACAATGAGGGGAGGGGTTTTTATCTCACATTTTATTCTTGTGAGATTTATTCTACATTTTCCACTATTTACTTCTATGTGGTGTATGTACTACCCATGATTTTATTCATTGTGTAATATACATTAATTTATTATTATTTCATTCATTATTGAATGATCCTTCTTTCATGGGTTTTACGGTTCGAATGTTACCCAAATCAGTAAGGGAACCTTTCACCCTCCTCTTTTTAAAAGGCTTATCATTGTTAGGTCTTTTAATTTAAATCTTTTTATATTGGGATATGTTATTATATATCTTTATTGAAATGAATTTTATTTCCAAGTGATGAGATACCATTTTTATCTCTTATCAACTCGTTTTCTGAATTTTAAAGTGACCCCATTAGGCTGTCAAATTTATGTACGAAGACTTCTAACCGAAATTTTAATTATTATGGTTAAACCTCTTCTCCATGATTATGTCATGCTATAAATATGTGTGGATGACCTATGATTGTTTTACACTTAATATCCACTTATATTGGATGTATTTATATTATTCAGACATAATTATGTAATTGATTTATCCTTAATCTAAAGAGACTGTCTATGTACGGGATTTCGTCTCAATATCCTTTCATTGAGGCATATTTTGTTTTAATACAATATTTCTATTATACTATGTATAAACACCTATGAGATTTCATTTAATTCAAAGGGAATATTTTTATAATAAGAGTTTTTCTAAATGAAAAAAATTAATGTTTATTTCAACTTATGCGGTGACAACAACCTTCCCGTCACTGCGAATATTATTTGATCTTTGGATTCGTCAACAAGACGTAATATTTTTAAAGGAAAATAAATACCATATTTTAACACCCCAAACTTCCACAGTATTCTTCTCTTTGAATCATACAATAACATGTGTTGTACGGAACACTGAGTTCAAATGCACCACAACTCACCAATCTAGTCGTTCAAAAGTGGTTATGAATAGTATAAACTGAATTTTAAATTTTATTTTATTCTTATAATTTTAGAATCCATATTATGAGTTTCTAAGACAAAATTTAAGAAAAAATTCATTTTTTTCATATAAAAGAAGTATTTTTCAGAAAATGTAATTTTAAAGCCTTTTAATGGAAAATCCTTTTTTAATCCAATATTTTAAGCTTTTATATATTAAATTTGACAAAATGAACTTCTTATTTAAAATTGGGACATAAGAAATTAGTTTCAATAATGTTTTGGTGTTTTTATGATAACTTAAAATTTTTGGTGAGTAGTGAAAAAAACTATATTTAAACTGGAAACTACTTTTTTAATTAAAATAATTTAAATTTTTAAATTATAAATTTTAATGATTTGGATGTATAAATATATTAAATTTTTACCATTTAGTCCAATTATGGTTATTGTATGTAATTTCACTTCGAAATTGAAAAAAACAAGTGTCAAACTTTTGATAGTTATTATTTCATAAAAATAAGCCTTTTCGTTTTGACAGTGGAAATTAATTTAATAAATGAAACTTTTATGTTTTGAATTTGGTAAAATAGACTAAATTTTTGTATTTTTAATATCAAAATTATCGAAGGGTGAAATTTTGGTACTTTTTTGATAACTTTCATATTTTGATGAATAGTGAAAATTACTAAATTGTAATTAAAAACAACTTTTTAATCGAAATAATTAATAGTTATAAATTATGAATTTGAGTGATTTTAAATTATAATTATATTATAATTTTAACATTTAATAAAATTTTGGTCATTGTACATAATTTAATATTTAATCTGGATATAAGAAAGTGTCAATCTTTTGATAGTTATTATTTGTTAAAAACTCGTTTTTTGTTTTGAAAACGGGAATTAATTTTAAATTAATTTATGCCCCTTCTGTGTTTTGATTATAGAAAAATGTATTTCATATTTATAATCAGGAGGTCCAAATTTTTTAGATATTAACTTTTATTTTTAGACATTTTGATTAACTACTTCGGTAAATATTTTATTTACCATGGTTAAAAGGTAAATCCGGTAAATAAGGGTAAACAAATAATATTATAATAATACTAATTACCCTAAAATGTGTCCTAACCTTATTGGTTGCTACATTACCGACCATTGGAATCTTTGGGTATATTTTAGGTCCCCATGGATCCACTTGTATGTGATTAGGACACTTTATATTAATTAAGTTAAAATAAATACAAAAATGACATATGCATATATCTTTTAGGAAAAAATTTTTACATAGGGTTATATGTGTTACATTTTCTACTATAAATAATAATTAGAAATCCAAAAATATTTCCTAGATAATGGTATTTTACTTATAATTTTTATACATTAAATAATTTAATTTATTCATGACAGAAAAATGATGCAGTAATTACTGTATTAATGAATGATTATGATAATTGATATTATAAATACCCAAATAAATGTAATTTTGACTTTTTATAAATTAAAATAAATTTCTAGGTTACTATTACATATTATGATTGTTTATATAAATATTTTTCTAAGTATTATTGCTATTATGAATTTATCAAAAAAAAAATAATGAATAGTGTCAAAATTGACATAAATGAGTTTTTAAAACATATATTATATTAATATTTTATATTCAATTCCTAAAAATCTAAGGATCAGACAAGAGACTTATATCATGATATTTGTATCATTAATGGACCACTTGGGGTCTCGTTGAGGTATATAGTATGTTTATTAACAATATAATATAAAAATACAAAGTGTCATGGGATGTGTCAAACTAATTAACTAAGAGTTAAAACTAAAACAAAAGGTTAATATAATGACCCAAACCTGTATAAATTATATTTGTTGAGTTTTGTTCGACCCATCCCCACTTTAGAATTTAAATAATCTTTTTTGGAGCCATTATAAATCGAATATGAATTTATTATAAAATAATATTTCTAGATTTTTCTAAGGTGCCCCTCCTCCCCATTATAAAAGGAAACCACTTCTAACAAATTAATCACACTTTATAAGCCTTTTGGTTCAGAAAAACCCAGCCTAAATACTCTCCCAACTTCCCTGAGTTCAAACTAGAGTCCTTAGTTTGATCAGAAAGCTAACCTATGGAGGCCTTTTGATCAAATCAAAAGGAAGAACCCGAAGAAGAGGTAATGTTTTCACAACCCTTTTTCATGTTCATTTCTTCTTCAACTTCTTCATTATTTGTTATTCACATTATAAAATAAAAACTCCAATATCTTATATATAAGGATATATTATTATAAATATGGTAAACCATATTCAGTGTTCTATCCATCCTTTGAATGACATGTCACTATACGTGCGTACGTACGGCTTACCGTCTCCACGTCATGGTGTAATTGTTATTAAATAAATAATTATTTGGATGGGTAAATAATGAAGTTTATTTCATGTAAATAATAAATATAACATGATAATGATTTTTTATATATGATATACCATCCAATAATATATTAATTTAATATCAAAAGAATGATATTGTCGCTCGTGCGTACGTATGAACTACCATCTCCACGAACGCGATGAGATTCATTCTCCATCGTATCCATTCATGTATAATTAACATTTGATGATTTAAAAAAAAATGTTTAAGGGATTTATACCATTATAGATATGAATAAGATACAACCTATCCATAACAAACACTTCTTATGTAACAAAACATATAAAAAAACAAGTAAGTTAACACCTGAAACGATGATAATTAACAAATAATTATTAGAAGATCATATATTATATAATAATTTTGTATATGGTTCTTGTATAATTTAATAACAATGTTTTAACTATTATACAGAAGGATAACATACCATCATCTAAGGAAAAGTACAAGGTAAGGGTTTATTTCACAATCTCTTCATTATCTGAGATGTTTATTCGAGATTATCTACTGGGACCTCTTTTTCATCCACATCCATGTTTCTTAAAAATGTAATCCAAAATATTTTTAATATTTACTATAAAAAGGGTTAAATTCATTTATACCCTTTTTTGACTTTAATAAAATGGTTTGAAAGGAATCTTTCTGTCGTTTTCCAAACAAGGTCATTTTTAAACTTTTCAACTAAATGAAGGTAAGAATGTCTTTTTTTATCTTATAAGTAGGGTGTAGATATTTTCCACGGATATAAAATTGTCAAAGCATCCCATACAAGAATTTAAGAATATTTTCAATGTAAATGTTTTATTTTATAACTATATGAATTTAAAATGATTAAAAAAAGAGAGATATTTCTCTTCAACAGTTTTGATTTAATTTATTTCAACATCCTTTGATGGATTTTAAGCTTATTTGAAGTTGATTTATTACAATACAAAACTTCCATATTGTATTGATGGTTTTGTGATATGTTCAACTGTGGATGTGTTATTTTTATACCATTCATGGTTTATAGAGAATGTATTTACATTTCGTATTCTCGTTTTAATATGAATGTTTATGTTATGTTTAAACCTGTTTATATGAGGAATGTATTGGACTTAATAAGTGATGGGTAGAGCCCGATATATCTCCTCGATGCATCGGTAGGTCTCATGAGACAAACTAGTGTCCTGGAATAAGGCCTTGAAAAAATTTTATTTTTAGTCTTGGCACGAGGCATTGGCTATGTGGTAATGACAGTATGTCATTATGCCTTCCATCATAATGAATGTGGTTATTGATATTGCATGCGATTATACGACTAGTAGAATATCCATGTGAATAAATAAATGTCATTATTTAATTTTATATTTGACATATTATGTGGATGTTCATGATTAAAAAGCTATTGTTTTAGTTATACATTGCATTAAATGTTTATGCTTATTTATGAAATTTTCTGCTATATTGTTATCCTTACTAAGCATCCGAGCTCACCCCTTTCAATATTTTATTTTTCCCAGGATGTGACGAAGTAAGTTATGAATGAACTACAGGGGTAGTATGATGGGATATGAAGAAAATATGTTGTTGTAGTTTTTTTGAGTTTAATATGTATTGTAAAACTTAATAATATAACTAGTGTTTCCAAGGCTACTTAACTAATCGGACTATCGAGACTTGATCTTTCTTGTGATCATGACAATGTTATGTAATAATGCACCGACATTGGGAAAATGGGGTCGGGGTGTTACAGTTGGTATCAGAGGAAGTTTATTACAATCCTTGGAAGCTAAATTTAGGTAAACTCTGATTAGGGCACAAATACTTAAGATAGACATTGAGGATTAGTATAGATGAACTTCCTAGAATTTCGGTATTGTAGAGATTCTGTGAGTTTTATGAGCAATACATCCTTGTCTGGATATGAGCAGGTAGAGGTGGCTCTAGCACAGATGTACCCAGTGTTAATATCTAAAAACACCTCTTTGATCTAGACTCAAATGAGAATTGGTGCACAACAACAGGCCTTGCTGCACTCTTGGTTATGACACTCCCAGGGGATATGTTTAGGATAACTCTCATTTTCTTTAAAAATCATTATGAAGTGTTTATGAGTATATACATCCTCAAAGAAAACATTTTTATGATTATGGATTATATCCGTAAATAGTTCAATTTATGTTAAGTGTTTTTATAAGTATGGAATTTTTTATTTTGATTCATAAACCGATCTAGTTTATGATTTTTTTAGAAATGGAACCCAATAGAAGGAATGAGAACACCAAAAATACGAATGCTCCAAAGAGTAAGAAGGTTTATATCTTTCATGGTCTTAAGCCAGAATTTAGATGGGAATTAGTCTCCTACGTATTATCATCATATGAAGAAATATTATCATGTGTTGATAAGATAAGTAAAGAATTCTTGGAGTCCTATTGATTTGAATGGAAGCCAGCGAAGGAAATGATGGTAGAGAGAAGGATAGATAAAAGGAATAAGGTGAAGAAGGATTTTCCAATATGTGATAACTGTAGAAATAATCACCTTGGAAAATGCTTGATGGAAATGGGAGTATATTATAGGTGTGGAGAAAAAGGACACCAATTACGTTACTGAAATGGTAAGAAAAAGGTTTCAAATGTACAATGCTTCATTGGAAAGGAGTTTGGACACTATGATAACCAATGTCCCAGTCATTGGACTATGCCGCAAATGATGATATTAGATAATAATCAAGTTATGATACTACCACAGTTGAAGTGGAATGACTACTGTTATTAAGTTGTTATTTTGGAATTATTTCATTGAAGTGTTATATTAATAATGTAATGGAAATAAATGAGGATTGTACTGTAGTACTATTTCATTGAGGATTTGAGATTTTAATGTACTATGAAAAGTGACTCTACAAAAAGTTAAACTTTCTGGAAAATACACTGTTGAAGGAATGATAAGCCTTAATATGGTCTTAATATTGATGTACTAATTTTGGAATAAGATATGGTTGATTTGGTAAATTATATTGGAAATTCTTGACTGCCTCAAAACTTATTAAAGATTTTCGTATTCCATCATTGATAGAGTTTACAACATTAATGGATTAATGATGTATATCCAGTATTATATAAGGAATGAGGGAGCATGAATGTAATCAATAAAGTTTATAACTAATTCTGGATGTTTCAGTGTTTTAAAAGAATACATGATGAAGGTATTCACATGCTATTATGGGGTAAACATGATCATTATTGTGTATACCATTCTTATAAATTTGGGACTGTGAGTTTGGACAGAAGTATTTTGGATAATTCTAGTTTGATATTATTTTTCGATTGCCATAAAAGAACAACAAGGAGGTTGGGCGGAAACCAGTCGCGTCCGGAAAGGCCGCGAGACTTGAACCTGCAACGGAAAGGGTGACATGGGTGTATCACATACCACTGACCCATGTGATGTCCTGGATTGAATAATGTAGACTTTTTTTAAAAAAATCTGTTAGATGAATTATAAATTCAATTTTTTTGAACCCTATATAAATAGGATGAATAGAGTATTATTTTTAAGTTCTATTATCTTTTATAGTGAAAGATGAGTTTGTGCTTGAAATTAGTTAGAGGATGGGACTATACTTGTCATGTATATATTTTTCTTCTTATCTTATTCAATGAAGAAATTAATTATTATACTTTAGTGAAGGGATCTTAAAACAAAATTTTTTTTATCTTAATACCATATGTTTTGTTGAATCGATGGTATTTTAAATCATCATAGATTGATGAATTTAAGGCCCTAAATTTTACACGTGTTTGTGATTGATGACCTCAATCACTACCTATAAATATTTATGTTTTCCCTCTAATTATAAGTCTTTAATTTCCACTAATATTCTCCTAATTGAGATCATGATTTGGTGGTGACCCTTTAAATTCCCTTTCCTCTCATTAACACTTAATTTTATTAACCCAATTTCTGATGTGGGTTTTCCTACAAAGATATTTTTTATTTTCCAACTTTTATTTTCGAAAAATAATTTTAAATTGAGAGGATGAAATTTATTGAAGGATGGGAGAATGTAACAACCCAAGCTTCCACGGTACGCTTCTCTTTTAATAATACAATAGCGTGTGTTGTACGCAACAATGAGTTCAAATGCACCGCGACTCACCAAACTAAGTTTTCAAAAGAGGTTATGAATAGTATTAACTAAATTTTAAATTTTATATTATCTTTATAATTTTAGAATCCATATTATGAGTTTATAAGACATAATTTAAGAACAAATTCATTTTTTTCAAATAAAAGATTTATTTTAAAAAATTCCAATTTTAGGGTCTTTTAATGGAGAAGCATTTTTAAATATAGTATTTTAAAATTTTATATATTCAATTTTACAAAATTATCTTTTTATTTAGAATTGAGACATAAGAATTTAGTTTCAAAAAAGTTTTGGTGTTTTTCTGAAAACATTCAAATTTGGTTGAATAGTGAAAAATACTATATTTTAACTGAAAACAACTTTTTTAATCAAAATAATTTATATTGATAAATTATAAATTTTAATGGTTTGGATGTATAAATAGATTAAATTTTTACCATTTAATCTAATTACGGTTATTTAATGTAATTTCACTATGAAATTGACATAAACAAGTGTAAATCATTGGATAGTTATTATTTCTTAAAATTACGCCTTTTGTTTTTGATAACATAAATTAATTCAATAAATGAAACTTTTATGTTTTTACTTTGGTAAAATAGACATAATTTTTGGATTCAGAATATATAAATTATCTTAAAATAAAATTTTGGTACTTTTCTGATAACTTTCATATTTTGATGAATAGTGAAAATTACTAAATTTTAATTAAAAACAACTTTTTTAATCGAAATAATTAATAGTGATAAATTATGGATTTGAGTGATTTTAAAGTATAATTATATTATAAATTTACGATTTAATACAATTTTGGTCATTAGACATAATTTCATATTTAAATTGGACTTAAGAAAGTGTCAATCTTTTAAAAGTTATTATTTGTTAAAAACACGCTTTTTGTTTCGACAACGAGAAATAATTTTAAATTAATTTTTTCCACTTATGTGTTTTGAATTTAGAAAAATGGATTCCATATTTAGAATTAGGAGTTCTAAATTGTTTATATTGGTATCTTTTATTTTTATACATTATGAATATTTATTTCGGTAAATATTTTATTTACTATGGTTAAAGGGTAAATCTAGTAAATAAGGGTAAACAATAATGTTATAATAATACTAAATTACCCTAAAACATTATATAACCATATTTTTTGATACATTTACGACCATGGGCATCTTTTGGTCGATTTTGGGACCCCATGGATCCATGTTTTAGTGATAAGGACACTTTATATTAATTATGTTAAAATAAATACAAAAATGACATAAGCATATATATTTTAGAAAACAAATTTTCACATAGGGTTATTTATGTTATATTTTAGACTATAAATATTCATTAGAAATATAAATTATTTCCTACATAATATTATTTTATTTATAATTTTTAGATGTTAAATAATTTAATTTAATTTTGACACAATGATGATGTAGTAATTATCGTATTAATGAATGATTAAGATAATTGATATTATAAATACACAAATAAATGAAATTTTAGACTTTTTATAAGTTAAAATACTTTTATAGGTTACTATGACATATTAGGTTTGTTTATAAAAATATTTTTCGAAGTAATAATCCTATTATGAATTTATCAAAAACAAAATACCCAATAGTGTCAAAATTGACTTAAAAGAGTTTTTTTAAAAATATTATATTATTAATTTATATAAAATTACTAAAAATCTAACGTTCTTCCAAGAGACTTATATCATGATGGGTGTATCATTACTGGACCACTTGGGTGTCTCTTGGAGGTATATAGTATGTTTATTATCTATATAATAAAAAAATACAAAGTGACATGGTAAGTGTCAAACTAAATAACTATTAGTTAAAACTAAAAGATAATGTTAATATAATAACCCAAACCTATATAAAATCTATTGAATTAGTGTTTTTCTACCCATAACCACCTTATACTTTAAATAATCCACTTTTAATCCATTATAAACCAAATATGAATTTATTATAAAATAATATTTCTAGATTTTCCTAAGGTGCCCCTCCTCCCCCTTATAAAAGGACACCACTTCTAACCAATTCATCACACTTTAAAATACATTTGGATCAGAAAACCCCAGCCCAAATACTCTCCCAACTTCCCTCAGTTTAATCTAGAGGCCTTAGTTTGATCAGAATGCTAAATTAAGGAGCCCTTTTGATCAAATCAAAAGGAAGAACCCGATGAAGAGATAATGTTTTCACCACCCATTTTCAAGTCCATTTCTTTTCAACTTCTTCTTTATTTGTTATTCCCAATCTAATATAATAACTCCATTATCTCTTATATACAGTGATATTATTAAAAATATGGTAAAACCATATTTAGTGTTCTATCTATCCTTTGAATGACATGTCACCATACGTGCGTATGTACAACTTACCGTCTCTGTGTCGTGGTGTAATTGGTATTCAATAAATAATTATTTGTATGGGTATAATAATGATGTGTAATTCATATAAATAATAAATATAACATTATACATATTCATTATATATGATATAACATCCAATTATATATTATTTTAATATCCAAATAATGATATTGTCGCTCGTGCGTACGTACGGACTACCGTCTACACAAACGCGATGAGATTAATCCTCCATCATATCCATTCAAGTATAATTATCATTTTATGATTTAAAAATAAATTTAAGCACTTTATATCATTCTGGATATGAATAAGATACAACCTATCCACAACAAACACTACTTATGTAAAAAACATATAAAAGAAAATGAGTAAGTTAACACCTGAAACGACGATAATTAACAAAGCACTATTAGAAGATCATATATGATATCATAATTATGTATATGGTTCTGGTATAATTTAATAACAATTTTTTAATTATTATACTTGAGGTTAACATACCATCGACTAAGGAAAAGTACAAGGTAATGATTTATTTCATAATCTCTTCATTATCCTAGGTTGTGTATACATGATTATCTACTGGGACCTCTGTATCATTCACATCCATGATTCTTAAAAATGTATTCCAAAACATATTTACTATTTACTAGACAATGGGTTAAAGTAATTTATACCCTTGTTTTAGTTTTATAAAATGGTTTTCAAGGAATCATTCCATCGTTTTCCAAATAAGGTCCTTTTTAACCTTTTCGACAAAATTAAAAGTAAGAATGTATTTTTTTCAACTTATACGGCGGGTACAGCTGTTTTCCACCATTATAAAATCGTCGAAGCTTCACATACAAGAATATAAAAATATTTTCAATGTATATGTTTTATTTTATAATTATGTGACTTTTAAATGATTAAAAAAAAAGAGATATTTCTCTCAAACAGTTTTGATTTCATCTATGTCAACATCCTTTGATGGATTTTTAGCATATTCGATGTTGATTTATTATGATACAACACTTCTATATTGTATTTATGGTTTTCTGATATGTTTGACCGTGGATATGTTATTTCTATACCATTCATGGTTTATATAAAATGTATTGACATTTCGTATGCTTGTTTTAATACGAATGTTTATGTTATGTTTAATCATTTTCATATGAGGAATGCATTGTAATTAATAAGTTACGGGTGGATCCCACTATAGCTCCTCAATGCATTAGTAGGTCTCATGAGACAAACTAGTTTCTTGAAACAAGGCGTTGACAAAATATTATTTGTAGTCTTGGAACGAGGCCTTGGCTATATGGATATGATAGTCTGGAATTATGCATTCCATCATTATGAAAGTGGTTATTGATATTGTATGTGATTATTTGACTAGTAGAATATCCATGAGAATAAGTAAATGGAATTATTTCATTTTATTTTTTCAATATTTTGCTGAAGTTCATGTTTAAAAGGCTTTTGTTTTAGTTATACATTGCCTTAAATATTTATGCTTATTTATGAATGTTTCTGCAATATTGTTATCTGTACTGAGCATCCAAGATCACCCCTTTAAATGTTTCATTTTTTCCAGGATGTGAAGAAGTAATTTATGAATGACCTATAGGGATAGTATGATGGGATATAACGAAAAGATGTTGTGGTAGTTTTTTTGAGTTTAAGATGTAATGTAATACTTATGAATATATCTAGTGTTTCCAAGGCTACTAAACTAATCAGTCTTTCGAGACTTGATCTTTCTTGTCATCATGCCAATGTTATATAAAAATTTACCAACTCTAGGCAATTAGGGTCAGGGCATTACAAATATACTCTATTATTTATTTTGGTATTGATAATGGATTTGATAATTTATTTGTTATAGCAATATATTTAAGTAATATATTGTGATTGAAATGTGGAAATGTTTTATTTCATTTATATTTGGTTTATGTCTTATGATTTTATAATGGTACATGGACATTTGATGGATGTTTACGTGATAAACAAAATGATAGATGGTGTTGTGAATACAAGTATGGGTGGTTTTGTTATAACATCCAATTCATTGGGTATGGGAGTCGGCGGTATGGCTATACCATTAAGTGACATGTGTGGAAGTCGACCGTATGGTTATTCCATTTAAGTATGTGTATGTTCCAATTTAACTTTATATGTAATGTGTTCATTATATGGGTAATTATTCAGTTACAAATTGGTAATTAGTGATCTTTTATTCAATTAGGATTATTTACTACTTCGTAAATGTGAAAAATATTACTTATGTTAAATATTTCGTGGTTTACTTATTGTTTTGAAAAACTAATAATTTTATTCATTATGTATTCCTTACTGAGAATTTTATGCTCATCCCATGTTGTTGAAATGTTCTTCATAGGAAAAAAAGTTGAATAGAGTCTTAAATGGGATATAGGAAATTAATGCAATCAAAAACATGGAACGGGACATGACTATTTTTTTCTTGAGTTTTTAATTTCTGAAAAAAAATGGATACTGAGTAGAAGTGTCTAGTTTGTAGCTTTTGAGATTGTAATAGTTATGTCTAAATTCTCTAAAACTGTAAACTTGAAAATATCCACAGTGTAAATTATTCATTTAATTCATGATTATGTAATGTTTTAAGTGCGGGTCCTTGTAGTTGGTATCAAAGGTCGGTTTATATAATTTAGAGGTTAGGGTATTCTTTAAGCACAAGTGACATTAACATAATGGTTAGGATTTCAGAAAGAGTCATAGTTTCTTTTTATAACGTTAATGAGATTAAGGTAACATGAATACATAAATCTTAGTATTATATGATTATTTTAATGATATACTAACACTGAACTTTTTGGTTTTAGTAAATGGCTGGATCTAGAAGGAACCAAAGCAACAGTGGATGTGTAGAAAACTATGACAGTTTTGCAAATGAGCAACTGAATGTTATGGTAGCTACAATGAGAACCCTTGTTGTTATTCTCAACCAACTATCTGGATTCATGATTGACCACCCTAACATTAGTGATTTCTATAAGGCCTCATATATGTGAGAAACAAATCCCAACAGATGTTTAGGTAATAATCATAAAGGTAAGTATGATAAAAAACCTATGTGTCAAAGATGTGGAAAGAAACAGATAGGAAAATGTTTCAAAGGGACAAATAGATGCTATAGATTTGGAAATGACGGTCATAAAGAAAGAACCTTCCACGGAAAAAGGAAGCATCTAGTTGACTATAAGAAAGGAAAGAAGTTCTTTCTAAAGGATCCATTGAATGTATTAAATTTGGTGTGCATGGTCATTATGCAAACACATGTCCAATGAAGATGTTTAACTAATGGGATCACTAGTATCGTACAAATATTCAATTACCAATACCTAATTCCATTATGATTGAGGATGATGAAACTGACAATGACCAATGAAAGGTATGGATTATTTTTTTACATATGTTTTCTTATTATTGAAATCAAAGGATATGATTCTTGATTTTGTTTGTAGGAAATAATTATTTTACAATAAGTTGGAAATGAATGGTTAATGGATCCTGAAGAATGTTGAATGAGTAAGAATTCATCATATAAGGGATTCAAGAGTTATAGTAGATTTTAGGATGGTGAAATTCTTAAAAGTATTAAGGCTCTTTTGATGATGGGATTACATTGAAAGACTTTTTATAGTATGTGTAACCATGATGTTTGATATATGAAAATTTTATTCAAGGAATAATTATCTTTTCTTTTGTGCATATAGTTATAATGAAACCTTTTTGGTATATATGATCCTTGAATTTGAGGTAATTACCGATTAATTCATTTTTGATGCGAAAATAAAGTTATTAGACAACATTTGTGGTTAAAATATGTAATGGTTGTTTTTGATGAATTTACCTCTTTTTGGGTAATGTTATAATGTTAAATATTTTTTTAAAAGGGACAACATGTAGACCGTGTGACAACCCATCTCGTCGGACGAAGCTGCGGGAATCAAACCCATAACCAAAGTGTGACTGGAATTTATTGCCTACCACAAGACAACGTGAAGTCCCTAGTTAGTATGACTTATTCTTTTTAGATAGATTATATTATTAACAAGGAATATGTTGATTTTGGGGTATCAATGGAGATGATTAACCTATCATGGAGGATATATGATTAGGTTAATTACTTTTAAATATGATAGTTTTAGCGTAATTGATGTTATTTGGAGATAAATTGTAAGATTTGTCTTGGAAGACTATGTTATTAAATCCATCAAAGATTTGGGATTAAATAATAGTTTGGATTACTTTGATTAATTTTATGGATATCTATTTTTTTAATGGTCATTGATGTACTTTGGGATTTTTTTGATAAATTTTGGAGATTAATAGTAATTTTTTTCTTTTTGTAAAGGATTATACTTTTGGTGTTTATCTGATCATGTACTAACAATTATGGTTATTGTTATAGTCTAAAGACATGGGAAATATATAGTTCTCTTTTGTGGATTAGGTTATTCTCAAGAAGATTATTATAATGCTCATAATGCGAACAAGTCATCCTAAATACTCATCGTTTGGAGAAAATATGAGTTTGGGTTAGAAATCTATTAAAAGATGAAAGTCTACATGAAAAGTAAGTAGGTTTACTTATGTTTTAGTTAACATCCTAAATAAATTTTCTAATGAATTGTATGTTAAAACAAAAAAGTTGTCTATTAACTTTTCCTACTAGGGAATCAAATACCGTTTCACCTATCAAAAGTTTTTGATTTTCTGGAGGTTAACATTCTCCTAAACATGTTTCCTATCACTATCCATCAGAACATGACCCTTTTTTTCTCTTCTATATCCATTTTGTCATGGAATTCTAGTATCTGTTGTCTCATTTGACCTTTTTACTTCTCTTTCATTCTATTAAAGTGATTGTTTTATTTACTCATTTTCCGATGTGTGGATATCATTGATGTTTCCGAGACCAATTTTAAAATTGTGAGGATGTAATTCCAAAAACGTGGGAAGGATGTATCATCCTAGGTAAATAAAGACTATGAAATTTTAATATTTATTAATATTTTTTAATAAAATATTAATATATATTTAATGGGAATGTTATTTTCTATGGGGTACCCAATAAGCAAAAACGAGTTTCTTTGAAATCATATGTTGCAAACTAATAATATTATAATATTATTTTAATGGTAGTTAACAACTAGACGATGTAATATAACGAATGAATATAACTAACTATAAAATGATTATATATGTTTGTTAAATATTTTTACATTTATGCAATAGAATTTAGAGGCTTAAAATAAGAAAATAATTCGATTTTAAGCATATATATTCAAATGTTCTTTAAATGGTCAATTAACCACCTTTTTATGGTGAACCCATTTTTAAAACTACTTTTTTTCAATTTTATATGTTATATTTTACAAAATAAAATCCTACTTTCGAATTGGGATACCAATATTTACTTTGTGTAAATTTTTGTTATTTTTTCGATAAAGTTTATTTTTTCATGAATAGGAAAAATACTGTATTTTAATTCAAATCCTCCTTTTATTATAATTTATTTATATAGATATATTATCTATTTAATTGGTTTTAAAGTTTATTTGATATATATTTTTTCCATTTATTCGAATTATATTCATTGGAATTAATTTTACTTTGAAATTGGACGTAAACAAGTGTTAATATTTTGATAGATGTTGTTTCTTAAAAACATGCTATTTGATTTGACAGTAGGAATTAATTATAAAATTAATTAATATAACTTCTATGTTTTGAATTTTGTAAAATTGAAATAATTTTTTAATTTGTAATATCAAATTTACTTTGGATAAATTTTTGGTGTTTTTCTGTCAAATGTTCATTTTTATTAAATAGTTAAAAATACTGCTTTTTACTTCAAAACTAATTTTTCATATAATTTAATTATATAGTTAGATTGTAATTTTAGATAGTTTAAAAGTTTAATTGAATTATTTTTTATCACTCAATACAATGTTGTTCATTGGATGTACTTTCTATTTTCAATTGGATGTAAAAACAAATCAATCTTTTGATAAATTTTACTTCGTAAAAACCCATCTATGGTTGTGACAACGGGAATTATTTTAAACTTAATTACTGCAATTTCCATGATTGGAATTTGGTAAAATGGATTATATATTTGTAATCATAAGTTCAATATTATGTAATTAAGACATGTTTTTTTGACGTTATGAATTGTAACAACAACTATTATCTTTTATTATCACGATTAATAAGTAATTGGGTAGTTAATGGTAATAAAATAATATCATAATAATATAAAATAACCCAAAAATGTATCCAAATCCTTTTTTGTGTCATTTCCAACCATGATATTCCTTTTTCCAACTTATGGACCCCATGGAATAACGTTTTTTTGATAATGACCTTTTATCATATTATTTTTAACGAAAGGAAAATATAACCAAACTGTGTAACACCTAAGTAAAACAATTTTAATTTTGCTTAAATAAATGATCTCTTAGACTATAAATTGTAATTGGAAAGATAAAAATATTTCCTACATCATGGAATTTGTTTTATAATTTTTATAAATTAAAAAAATAAATTAATTTATGACATCATGATGATGCAGTGATTACCTCATTAATGAACGATTTAAATAAAATGAAATAATAATGTAAAATCTAAGACCTAACTTGTCTAAAACATATTTGATTTGTATATTGAGAACCCTTATAACCTAATACTCTAAATGTATCATTTTGGGGGCATTAAAATTCAAAATCCATTTTATAATAAAGTATCATTTCAAGACATTCTAAAAGTGACCCATCCCTCTTATAAAAGGTTGCCACCTCTACACCCTTACCCACACCTCTAAATCCCTTGACTCATCCAAACACTGCTCATATTATCTCTAAAATCCCTATATTACTCCTAGAAGCCTCACATTAGGCAGAAGTATTTCTAAGGAAGCCATTAGATCAAATCATGAACAGTTACCTGATTTAGAGGTAATATCTTCTCTCGAGTTTCATTCATTTATTTTACTTATTGACTCAACACTATCTTCTTATTATTTGATCCAATAAAAAACCCAGTATCATAAATATACGATGATGTTGTTATGAAAAGTATTCTACCTACACTTACACACACGTCTGTCTAATGGATAAAAAACATACTGTTTCGGTGGGTGGCGAATTACTGCCTCACGAAACTATGATTGTTCAATCTTTTTTTAACACCTATCATAGTCGCCATTATGATGGAACTTTATTTATATATGATATATATTATATTTATTTTTTCTTATCGTTTATGTACTTATTTTATATATATATCAATCCATTATGGTATCCTTTATGTGTAAACATGATAATTTCATTTGAGAAAGTGTAGACTACCACCCCTCAATGTGATATGACTCATTCATACCATATGTGGTATGTATAAAGGATGGGTTTAATGATGTTATATATGATACAATAATGAAATTATAATACTATTATGTATCATTATGTTTTTATTCCATTAAATATGAAGTTGAAATGGAAGTAGTGTTCATGTGTACGTACGTCTTACCATCTCCATGAATGGTGCATTTCATTTCTTACCTCTAAATGTTATGTACTACTATAAATACATGTATATGACAGATATATATGATATATATGATATCAAAATCATTAATATCATTTTGGATATAATGAACATTTGACCACATGAACAACATGTTATTATAAGAAGTCCATTTTTGACTTAAGTACCAAATAACGACAAAACAATCATTATTAACTTAAAACATTACAAAACTTTTATAACATTGAAACAAGTGATATAAAAGGAATATTAAACTTGAAAGAGGTTATTATACAATTATATATTAACTTTAGTTTATTATTCATGAGATTAAAGATTGATCGAGTCAAGTAGGACACGAGGTAAGGGATTTCTTATCCCACTTTTAATTCCGTGAGATTTCCATTGTTTTCCACTTATTTGATGAATGTAGAGTATTGTTTACTGAAATTTCATATATATTATTATGATTATATTTATATTCACGGTTTTATTTGATTTATTTGGTGTTTATTATATTTTGGTCGTATGACTCGATTGATTACAAAGAGGTAAGGGGTTTTTATCTCACTTTTTATTCCCATGAGATTCATGCTACATTTGCCACTATTTCTGTTTGTGTTGTGTATGTACTACCCATGATTGTATTCTTGTTGTAATATACTTTAATTTTTGGGTATTTAAATCTTCATTATATGATCATTTTTTCATGGGGTGTACGTTTTGAATGTTACCCAAATCGGTAAGGGAACCGTTCACCCTTCTATTTTTAAGTGGATTCTCTTTGTTAATTCTTTTAATATACATATTCATATGTTGGGATATGTTATTATATATCCTTATTACTTAGATTCATATTTCCAAGTGATTAGATACCCTTTTAATCTCTCATAAACTCATTTTCTGAATTTTAATGTGACGTTGTTAGGCTATCAAATTTCTGTAACAGGACTTCTTAACCGAATTTCAATTCTTTGCGTTAATCCTCTTCTCCTTGATTGTGTCAGGATATGAATATGTTTGGATGAACTTCGATTTTTTTACACTTAATACCTACTTATATTGGGTTTATTTATATTTTTGACACATAATTATGTAATTGATTTATCCTTAATCTAAGGATACCATCTTTGTACCGGACTTCGTCCCAATAATCTTTCATTGATGCATATTTTGTTTTAATACAAGAAATTATTTTATACATTGTACAAAAACCTTTTACATTTCATTTCATTCAATGGGAATGTATTTCTATGAAGCATTTTACTTAATGAGAAATGGAATTTTTCATTTAACGTACACGGTGACAATGACCTTTCCGCCATCGCGAGTGTTATTTGATCTTAGGCTTCCTCCGCAAGTCGTATTGTTTTCAAAAGAAAATAAATACCATATAAACATTTATGTATTTTGGTATTGAAAATGTTTTTGATAATGTACGTGTTATAGATATATATTTAAGTAATATATTGTGATTTAAATGGGGAAATGTTTTCTTTCCTTTATATTTGGTTTATGACTTATGATATTATAATGGTACTAGGATATTTGATGGGTGGTTATGTGATAATCCAAATGACAGGTGGTGCCATGACTACCAGGATGGGTGGTTACGTTATAACATCCAATGCATTGGATATGGAAGATGGCTGTATGGCTATTCCATTTTGTGACATGAGTGGAAGTTGACCGTATGGTAATTCCATTTAAATATTTTTATGTTCCAGGTTACCTTTATATGTTATGTGTTATTTATATGTGTAATCATTTGGTTAAAAAATGGTATGTTTTGACCTTTTATTCAGTGAATAGTATTTACTACTTCATAAAGGTGACAATTATTACATATGTTAAAGTATTCATGATTTACTTGTTGTTTTGAATAACTAAGAGTTTCCTTCTTTGTGTATTCTTTACTGATATTTTTATTCTCATTCCTCATTTTTGAAATATTTTTCACCGGACATAAATATAAATAGGGTCATGGATAGGATCATGGAATGTCATTCTATCTAAAACATTGAACTAGAACAGAGTTTTTGTCAAGAGTTTTTATTTTAGGAAAAAAAATTAATCTGAGTAGAAGTGTCTAGTTTGTAACTTTAGAGATGTAATAGTCATGGACTAATTCTCTAAAACTCTAAACCTTAAAAGATTCTCAATGTGAATTATTCATTTAATTAAAGATTATGTAATGTTTAAGGTCGTGTTTTTATAACTATATTGTAATTAAAAAAGTCATATCACTTTTTTGAACCATAATTATTATAGTTTTCGAAAATGGATTACAAAAATATGTTTATCTATATTTTATTTTATTAAATAGAATATAACATATTTTTGGGTGAATGTTTTTTACATTATTATAAATTCATATTTAATGATGTCATTTAAAATCCATATATATGTTTTTAGGGAATACATATGTGATATCATACAAAAACAATCTAGAAGGAATGTTTCATCATAATTTACTGTGTACCTTATTCAAAAATAGGAAACCCTCGAGTTTCGTTAATTCTATATCCTACAAAAATTCTATATGATGTATCTTCATTTATTATCCCATACAACATGTATCCCTGGTGAAATATTTAATTATAAATGTATCATACAGGATAACACTTTAATAAAAAAATAGTTTTAAATCATTGATCAATAAAGATAAATAAACATCAATATAGTCACTTATTTTTTAAATCATCTTATATCTAGATATAAACCATATAATGATTCGAATGTATCATACCACATTTATATTACCGGATTATTCAATCTTGTATGAATATTCCCAACAATTTGAGAATCTTATCAGTTTTTTGTGGCAATTATGGAATAGTATTAAATTAATTCGACAAGAAATTATATTTTATAGATCATAAACATTGAATGTAGGATTTATTTACAGTATTATTTTCCACAATGGATCAAATTTTTCTAAAAGAGATTATCAATAAAGAGTAGTTCAGTTAAACTAGATCCATTAATTAAATTTATGGGATTTATATTATATATATTTACTTGTAAAAAAAATATTTGTTATTTTTTACCAACAAAATTCAACGGTGTCCTATAACTAGTCTTCATCTTCCTAAACAAATTTTTCCACTGATGAAGATAATAATTTGTGATCAATTTTATTTATGAAATAAAATATTCATTACCAGTCAGACCTATAATCATACAAGTGATTGTGTCTTCATTATTGTTCAAACACTAGGTCTTTTCAGAAGATCCATAAAAAATGTGTTATTCTAGTCTCTAGAAACATTAAATTTTCACCCAATTTTAGTAAAAGATTTATAACATTGATCTATGCTTTGAAAGATAAAGTGTTCTTCCAACTCCCCTGAATAAGTTATTTTAGTATAACAACCATGTTAAAATGGACAAATGGCATGAGAATGGCCATAAACATTATGTTTTGAAATCATGATAAAATATTTCAGTCTTTCCTTTATTTATAATGTTATTTGATTTGAGTATATCCATTATTAATTCAAATACATTCATTTTAATTTATTAATATTATTATTTGAAGAAATAAATCAATACATGATATGTATGTACTTAGAACCCATGAAAGGTCATTCAAAAAGATTCATTTACAATATATGAATCCATTATTCTATGATATTAATAGTCTAATGATGTGTATTGAAAATTTTTCATAGTGGTTGAAATATTAATAATGATGATTGTGTTATATATAACATTTTACAAGTAATATATTTAAATATAAATCTATTGTGAAACATATATATTCAATATAGTTTTTGTTACAATGATATCTTGGATTATAACAAGAGGAATTAATTTATATATATTAATTTCTATTCATGTTACATGGGACATCATGTGGTGTTTCAGTTATATAATTCTAATTATCTAATGTTTATCATTTTTAAATCATCAAATCATTGATAGGTCCTAATCATATATACTTGAGATCCCAAAATGTGAGGAAACACTTGATATTAAATCCAATGTATTTGAAGGCACAAAATGGGGTTCCAAAGCATCTAAAAATACAAATGAACAATATAATTTCAGATTAAATAATACTTCAAATTAATTTAATTTCAGTTGATCAGATGAATCCATTAAGAATATAAATTACAATTGTTATTTGACTCGAATGGGACTGCCAACATCGAAATATATTTATAAATTTTCATAGTGGGATTAATAAAAAAACCCATATCATGATAATGATTAGAGTATAAGCCCAACTATATAGGAAGACCATGAAATAAAACTCGTCCTCAGTGGGTAACACAAATATAATCCACTCATGAATAATTCCAATATTGAATCTAGTGAAAAGTATAATAATTTAATGAAAAGAAGTAGCCACATTCTAATTGGAACTAATGATGAAATGAAAATGGATGGAATCCTAAATTGAGTCAATAGGGGGATATAACATTTATGTGTAAAAATTCCCATAACTATGGAACTATAAAGAGAGAATTAAGTGAATTAACCTTTTTAATAATGTAATGAATCAGTCTATTCTATATTGTGATTTTTGTATCATTCATACATGATACAATTTATATGAAAACTTGATTTTGGTGATTTTTGGGTAAACTTCATATCATATGTATTCATGCTAATGAACATATAAACATGGTTTTCACTCTTCTACTTGGTTATGTAATTTAACGGGTATATTTATTTTATTTTAGTTAATTATAGTATGAAGGATTCTAAGAACATTGAGAAGATTTCCATCTACAGACCGCCAAAAAAATACAATTATCAATTGATATCACCACATTATATGATAAGTGGAAATAGTTACTGTAACTCAAAAATGGTAATTCATTCACAACATCATAAATTGTTGAAAACTATGAAAATCGTGGGAATTTTATTTATAATATTATATCACATATAATTATTTGGCTGATATCTCATATGATTGAATAGACAAAAAAATTCCTAAATAAATGTCATAAATTAAAATAAAGAATATAGTGGATTCATTTTTAATTCATTTCATCCTTTTGTATTTGGTGGGTAATGTTATGATTCAGTAATAGGATTCATATATGACAAACTAGATATTGAATTTAAATCAAACTAACCAGAAGACTCTAGTTGGGGTTTAGATGTTCCATTCCCATTTGAGATACTTCTCATTTTATCAAAGGGTCCATTCAATAACCCATGCCATTAAATTCAATACATTAATAACCACATCCCGCATACAATCATTAAATTTTTTAAATCAAATTATAAACATTAATTCTCCCAATTCTTCTAAAATCTAATAACTATCAACATAACAAGGAAATAAAAAATTTAATTATCGTTTATGAAATATCGAATCAATGTAAAATAATACAACACAAGAATTATAATTTGGAAGAACTGTAATATTTTAAAAAAATCCATTCAGGGAATCTAATTTTGAATAAAATCATTTAAATACCATATTCATGATATATACTTTCAGTTCATACATGACACTTTATCCTTACACGTGTATGTATTTATAAAAATAGTTACAAATCACCCTATTTCACAAATTCACATATCATTGTTTGAAGATATGAAATAATGTATTTATATTTATATCTATGAATATGAATATATGTGTCAAAAATATCTGGAAAAAATTTATTATGGGGATATATAAATATCAAACAAATGAACAGTTCATACAAAAAATAATCCCATATTATAATTACTATAAATAACATAAAAAATTGGTATATAATAAAATGACATACGTTCTTATCCCTTGAAATAGAAGAAATTGAGAAGAATTTATTAATAATAATCCATGTGAGCAATAAATATACATTGAACCCAAAGTGGATAACGATTCATGTACTATAAATAAATTTCTTACTTATCATTTTTAGTTAGCTCGTACAAGATAACTTGGAAAAGTTATTGTAGCTCTTAGCTAAGAGATCCTTTTAATCCGAGTGACCAAATACAGTTAATTAGTATAAAAAATGAGTTCGAGGGATATGTTGGATCATAAATGGCTCTAGGAAACGGAGATTGGGTGGATATTAGTGATGTTGAATGAGGAAAAATGTGATCACCTTAGTAAAAGTTTCCAACCATTTTAAGAAATTACAATGAGACAAAGATGTTTGAGGGGGGAGACTGATAAAAATATCTATACATTTGGTTTTGAATGTGTTGATCCATCCATTATGATTAACGTATGGAAAGGAATATGATTTAGTCCCATTAGATCTTAAAAATCATGAGGATAGAAAACATTTTTAAGGTTCTATTTAAATAATCAGGAATGGTTTTTTTGCACTAGATACTCCTCCCTAAAAAAGATATGATTTATTAGTTGATTATATTGACAACCTATACATTTTATTATTTATGAGTGCTAAATAGTGTTAATCAAGACCTAGATAACAAATTTTTTAAATATAATTAATATAAATAAAAATTTTAATTTTTTGAAAATGTCAATTAATATATATATAATTCTACACATAATAAAATAATTCTAATAAGTATTTATAAATATAATTTTGGATAAATATAAATATATATAATTATAAATATATGTAAATAATTATATATAATTATATGATTGTATATATATTTCATAATTTTAAAAAAGAATATATATATTTTTTATATATATATATATTTAATATAATATTTGAAATATGTAAATAAATATATTTATTTATAATTTTAATTAATTATAATTACATATTATTTAGAAATACTATTATAATTATATATATTATATGATAATATTATAAATTATAAATTTCTAATAAAAAATATTTATTAAAATATATATTTTTAAAAATATATTTTTAACGTTATTATTGAAAATATAACAATATTGAAATAAATGACAAAAACATGTGATATTGATCTCCAAATTATCTAATGACAACATAATTATTAAAAACATGATATTATTTATTAAATAAACAAATTTTTAAAATGAATAAAAAATAATGTTCCAAAAGTTATAAATTAATAATTATTTTAAATATAAAAACCTATTAAATAAATATATATAAATTATATTGAGTGAATGAATTCAAAAAAAAGAATTGAAAATTTAATAAATTTCCAAAATTGAAAAAAATGACTAAAATTATCTAGAGAAGGATTGAATAAAATAAAACAAATTATTAAATTATAAATATTTAAATTAAATTTTTATTAAATAACATTTTAAATGGTTAGTTTCATTTATTTAGTTAATATTTTAAATGATAAAACATGGAAAACAAAATAAATATTAATCATATAAATATCAAACATATTGAATATTATAAATTAATTTAAAATTAATTTTTGTTGAAATAAATATTACATGGGATTAAATTAAAATAAATATAAATATTAATAAATATTAATAAATGAATGAAATATTATAATTGAATAATTATCATTTAATGGGTTTTTGAAAAAAAAAATTAGTTAATGTATGATTAACTACATGATTTGTAAACACACAGAATGATGAAGTAAATATTTAAAAATCAATTTTAAAAACATAATTATATAAATTAATACTATCAAAAAAATATTACAACATAATAAGTAAAATATAATATGTTTTACTCATATATATTAAATGTACATTAAAAATAATAATTAGAAAAATATAAATATTCTTAAAAATTGAAATACTCCAAAAATATTATAACAAATATGACCAAAATATATATTAATTTTGAAATAAGTGATTCCTATACATAAACATATACTAAATTTCTATAGAGATATATGTAAACATACCTAAGATAATATAAAGATATACATACATATGAATGTGTAAAAAATATATATATACACATTCACAAAACACACACACTCACACACAATACAATTAATTCACAAATTTTATCTTATACATTGTCATAAATATAAAAATTCAAATATAAAATATTAATAATGAATCATTCTAATTATTATTTTTCTAATTATGAAATTATACATATATTCATATATCATAATTATATGATTTATATAAAACAATTTATTAATTAATGTAAATAAATAAACATTATATTTTGAAAATATATTTGATATATATATATATATATATTAATTTTTATTAGGATTTTTATTCATTGCATTAAAAAATCGCTGATAAATATACACCCTTATCATCCCTAAAAAAATTTCTGATGATAAGAACACATTTTTCAGAAGTCTATTTATAAATAATAAATGTTAATATTATTTCCAATTTTATCTTGCACCGACACAGGTTTCCATTTTATCAGTGCTTTATGATTAACACTAATAAAAGAAAGTGCTATATATATAATGATCATTGGTAGTGTTATATTTATATATTTTCTTTAAAAAATGATAAATATATTTAATATCTTCAATATATTTATTAATGTATATTTTTACAAATGTTTTAATTTTCATCAAATGATTTATATTTAAGGTCCTTATCATTTTTTAAATGTATATGTTTTAACTAATGCTGAGTATAGAATATATTTTTTAATGCATAATACACAAATATTTTTTCCCACAGTTAAGACTACTTTTTCTTATGCAGTTTCATTTACTAATTTATAAGGAACATTTCATGATAAAAAGCAATTTATTCGGGAAATTTATTTATTTTTCCTATGTGATTTCAAAATTTTAATGCATTATTCATCAAGAAATGGTTCAGTGGTATTTCAATATTATGCTCAATAATTTCATCATCATTTTATGAATGTTTATTTGATTATTTTATATAATTGAATTAATTTAATAAATATAGGGAATACATTGATAATAGAAAGTGATTTGATGGATAGTTATATCCCCTATTTGGAATCACTAGGTCTATTGTGAAAATATATCGTTAGTATTTTTTCAATGACTTCCAAATTATTTTGGATGTTTTATCATGTGTCCTTAATGTATTCGTTTTCATTTCCTAGGACTAGGAATTATGTAATTGATTATAATGTTTGGAATTTGTAATTACACCATTATTTAATTAGATATTACTGCCCATGTGATAATTTATGTTCTTATGTCATCCATGGATATGTCTACCTTTAATGATATTTTTATAAGACATATGTGATTATTAATTGTCTCTAATGTATTATAAATTCATTACTTTTTCTATGATGGATGTCATTCAAAAAAACCATTATTAAGCATCTATGTTAACCCATTTTTCATTTTCCATCCCCCATGATACCAATAATAGAATTATGAATGATTAGTGGGATATATTAGAATAAATTAAAAATTTATTACAGGAACATTAATTTATATATTAATTTTTTAAATTGTAATGTGGTAATAATGTATGTATCATGTCTCCCAAATATTCTAACAGATTTAATCCATTTAGATGAGATCTCATGTATCATATTCCAATTTTGTAGGATTATCAAACGAACTAGGTTACTGGGGTTGAGGTGTTATAGAATAAACCTAATAAGTATTTCATATGATTCACACAGGTTAACAAGGATTGATTTAAAGGTGGTGTCCATTTTTTATTCTAACTATCCCATTGTATCCTTAGTCATTAATGAACTCATAGTATATTTTAAAATTAATTAATGAGTTTTTATTTTACTAATAAATCTGAATTATCTCCCAAATAACTTGATGGTGCCCTGAAATAATATTTAAAAACATCTAATGAAACTAATCTAGATACGAACATATAGCTGTATTTGTCCATAATGTTTATGAAATTAAACTATTTTTTTAATGAAATGTTAAACATATTCTATATAACTCAATGAGATAAAAATAACACCAATCACAATTTTTTATAAAAAAAGTTGAAATATCTATTAAATTAAAAAGAGTTGACAAATCATATTTATGAATTTAATTAATCAAAAAATTTATTGGAAATAAAATTAAACACACTAATAAAAAAGTTTAATAAAAACTAAAATAGTTAAATATTTTCATTGTTTATATAGATGCACTGAAAATACTCAAAAAATTAAAATATATGAAGAAAATAAAAAATAAATTTACCCTCTCACCCAATACAATTTGTACATATTATTTGAAAAAACTAAAAAGTATATTGAATATTTCAAGATGAAATAATAGTAACATAGAAAATTCTTATGTGAGATACAAAGTAACAACCTGGACATTATAAATTCTTTATAGATTAGAGTTGAAATTTTATATTCCACATTTTAAATAAAAATATCAGGGTCTCCATTAAGAAAGATCAGTAATTTGTTGACATTATTCTATGAAAATAGACTAGTAAATTCTTTATTTTTATATAAAATTATAGTAACACTAATTAATGTAAAATAAACATGTAAGTAAAATATAACATGTCATATATATCAACCCATTTGTCACACCACCCTATAATTTTCTATTTTTATATTATCTACTAATACATTTCTCAAGTGGTCAATTATATTCTATAGATATTTTTAACATTATGGGAACATCTAGTAAAACCTTACACTTCCAATAATTTCAGACATTATCTTAATTTATTGAATGTATTATACATCCACAAATGTCCAATATCGGCCTCCATTTTTTTCATTATAATTGATGACCAAAAATGTTGAGAAATGACGTTGGAATCCACTTTCTTTTATTTTTTCGTCCCACATCAAACTCATTATAAAAAATCCTTAAGTATCACACCAAATACTTGTTATATAGGTTATATTATTTTATTGACGGTCTGATAAATATGTTTTGTTATGTGTAATGATTCAATATTTAAATATCATGTCAAAATACTTTTTTACTACTAAAGGTTATTTTAGTGTGTTTTCTACGAAGTAATATCAAGGATTTTATGGATATATCGCATGAGATAAGTTTATTATATTCCAATCTTTATTGGAAATTATCTAAAACATATTAAAATAAAAATATGTGTGGGAAATTATTATACGATAGAGACAGCCAATCATACATATATGATTATTCTTGAAAACATAATGTGTTTAATGATCATTCAACCACCTATTCTATAATTTTTTTAGTTTTACCATGACATTAGTTTTAAATTATTATTCATTCATGAGTCTAAATATAAATAATTTTTCATGAAATTAAATTATATATTATAATTCAACATAAATGGAAAACTAATACTAAAGTATCATTAATAAGTATTAAAGGGAAGAAATGAGGAATCATGTTAATATTATTGTTGAAAAACATAATAGAGGAGCAAGTGTTATAAAAAAATACATCATATCAATAAATATAATTTTACTATTCATAATGATGTTATTAAAATTTATTCAAATTATAATGAATTATATGATATTGTTGTTGAGAGTGGTATCACGCTCATAAAAAATTAGTTGTTTCATGTTACATTAGATTAAAATAGTAATATATGTATTTTAATTAGACCTGATCCTTATACTAATTCACAGTAAATAACATATTATTTATATGTAATATTATCTAACACTCTTTAATATGAAAAAACTTAGTAAATGTTGAATGATTATAGAATTATCTATAACTACCATGATTGAATTATATGTGGTCTGTAAAAAAAGAAATTGAATAAATATCATTTGAATGAAAACTAAGGATATATTTCTTATTTTTATCTAATTAAAAAATTATTACTATGATTCTTAGGAAAATATTAGGCTATAAATTTAATTTCAATTGATGACCCATAAATTTGAAGTTTTATTAAAATTTTAATTCTATATTCTATAATTGGAATCAATGATGTGTGAATCACAGAACATTTATGATGAAAAATATTAAAAAACCATACACAATATATATCATTATTGATTCTATACTAGATAATGTACAAGAATATGATATAAAAATTCCATATTGTGATCTCTACTATTACGCTATTATAATTTCATTGATTTTATATCATATCAAAATAATATTACTATAGTGATTGATCTTATATCGCATGATAAATCATAAATAATCTATATAAATTTATTATTGTGTAATGTTGTATTTTTAAATTTGATTTCAATATTATTATCTACAATCAGTTTAATATTCTTCAAAAAAATGTTAATATTCAATAGGATACAACTCCAAAAAGTATATCATTCAGTATATAGATCTACAACTTGACTAAGAGGTTGGAGTGGTTTTTTTAATGACTTAATTAAAAAATTTATTTGTAATTACGTTTTGGGTCCCATTTAAATGTTAATATAATGAGTAAAAAATATATCTAGTAGGAGAGAGGCATTCAAGATTTGAATATAAAAAAAATAATTTACCACTATAAAAACAGAATGTCTCTCTTTTATTAATTTATATATTTTGTTCTATAAATTAGATAAATTCACACCACATTGATCAGTATCCATATATTAATATATGAAAGCCCATTTTTATTTTCATTATTTTTAAAAAAATGAATATATGGAGTAAATATTTTTAAAATATAACAAATAAGTTATCATTTATGATTTTAGAATGTTAAATTTACATGAATTGAAATTAATAATATCCCACAAAAGTATAACAAAATGGATTCATTTTTTTAATAAAATTTCATTAAGAAATGGTTTACTTGAACTAGTTTGGTTATTTTAACTTACAATCAAAACATAAAAACTCTAATTTCCTATTATCCTTATATAAACATTGAAAATTCTTTCATGGATAAAAAATAAAAAATATTAGATCTCTAATGGATATCCTAGTTAGAATAATTGACCGAAAATTAATTATAATATTCATAAACTGCATTTAAAGGAAAATTTTATAACTCAACCAATTTATTGATTATAAATATTGAAAGAATTTATATATAAATATTGAGATAAATATTTGTACATGATTCATATAAATATTTTTCAACTTTTGTCAATATCAATTAATGTATTTTTTAATTTACTATTGTTTCCAGTGTATTTATCAGGTACATTAAATTGTACAAATTTTTCATTTAACTCCCCCATTTTATCTTCTTCCTCCTTGATTTCCTAGATAATAAAAATACCTTTTTCGAAGATAATTGGTGACATATAATTATTCTACCATAAATGTATATTTTTGAAATAATTTAAATTAGTGTACATATTCTCAATTTTAATCTTCTCCTAATCTATTTCTTTGAAATTGTTTCTATATGTATATATATTTATACCATGAAACATATTCTTATTCCACTAATTAAATTGTTGATAGTATGTATCAGTATTAGGACATTGAATGTCCTATAGCCCAACCACTGGGAATATGCACTTTTTTATATTGGAATAAATATTTTAATCCAATATATATGTGTAGATCACATTAAATTTTAGTCCATGATTTTAGAAACCAATATAATATTTAAATACATTATACTATATAACTAAATTGATTACTTGACATTAGAACACATCAAATTTTTTTTGTGGAATTCCTATTTAAAAATAATAATTTTTTATTTATTATATTCTAATGTCTCATTATATAGTATATATATATTTTTCTAATGAATGGTTCTTAGTGGTCGAACATACATTCATCTCAATGTAGGCCTTTCATTTATTTAGTGTCTCTCTAAACTGTAACATATTTAAACATTATTTCTGTTGTGTATAAGGATGAAAATGAAAAAATATATATAAATCATGAGATGAATTAAAAAAATATAAATTTATGATAAATGGAACAATGAATTTAGATATAATGGATTGTGTTTAAACCATATAATTAATAATAAATATAAATATACCATGGTTGCACATATTTTTATCCCATTAGATTAATCATAATAAAGGGTTTGGTTTTAAAAAAATATTAATAATATTTTTATATTATTTATATAATAATAAATAAAATATTATCATATATATAGTAGAACATATATTCCCATATTTATTTTATTTGGATGAAAACATTTATCATAAAGATGATTCTTAACATACACATAAAACAATTCATTTATAAGAGAAAAAATTTATTAATCAACACTCCATAATACTTCAACTCATCATTTCCCTATCTGACTCCCTATATGAATGGAAACATAAATGTTGGGAATTTTTCATAGAATAAAAATTAAGGATGAATGGTTCACTAAATCAAAATGGAATAACTAATAATCATCCATTCACATCCATCAAACAAAGTAGCATGTCAAATCATTCTAATCTAATAATAAATATAATTGAATATTATATTCAAAATCATGAATGAGACATGGGTTTCACCTCATTTTAGTCCCCATTTATTATTATTTATAACACTTCATAGAAATCATAGATGATATAATACTATAACATAGTAGAGGAAATAAAGTAGAGAATAAAATTTTAAAATGTACATAACATTCAAATGATTATATGGATGCAATTATAAAATATGATATTAATCATCATGAAAATATATTTAATACCTTTTAAATTATAATATCACACAAAAAATATATATTAGACATAATGTTTTATAAACTGTCATATTAAATATCAATGAATAATCTGAAATTTCCTCATAGTGTTGAATCTATAAAAACATCCATTCACCCATTGAGAATGATTGAGTTAGATATGGTGTAGTTAATTACACATACTTATGAATAAATTAATATATGAATAAGAATATTATATTTAGAAAATTATTACTAGGAAATAATGGTAGGCTAAAATTTCCTTAAATAAGTTTACAAGGCTTATACATGGAACAACATAGTGTGATTGTGATCATAGTCCATTCTTATTTTTTTGAGGTTTCATTAGATAATAAATTCATTAAAAGAACATGTTTGATGAAGATATTCACCATTGGGATTGTCTACAGGTATCTCAGATGATAATTCATACATGGAGAAGGTCTAATTTTAATAACTACTGTGTGGGTATCTATGATTGAGAAAATGGGTGATGGTATAAAATTAAAATATGATTTTATATTATACAATAGTAGATATATTTCTTCATAATTAAGCGTTGGTCCTTGAAATTGTTTTCTTTGGTTATGGTGTTTGATGGTTCATTTACACCTAGATTTATTTATTGGTTACACTATTTTTGAAGGTAAAATGTGCTACTAAAAATATATTTTCATATTAGATATGGGATGCAATATTATTTGGTTGAATTTGATGTCCTTCATAGAAAAAATGTGACTAAACAAACTAGAACATCTTTTTTAGTGGAACCAATAACTAACCAAGTCCTATAATGAAACCATGTGGGGTTTCCACATTAATCATAAAACAAATATTTAATGATCTAGAAATATAAAAACAATTTTAATTGTATTTTATGGTACATGAGTAAATTTCTACAATCAAAATCCAAAAAACAAAAAACAATGTATATTTTATTTTCATTTGAAATAAATTATATAAAATATATTAATATATAATATTTATGAAAATGATGTAATGACATGTAATGGATTTAAAAATTTAATAAAAAAATGATCATTCACTAACCGACATTTGAAATTTTCACAATGGAAAATTTATAAATCATGGAATAACAAATTCATTAAAATATCAACTAACATCAGATTTTTAAGGAAATTAGATTGTTATTTTATTTTTTAAAAAATAATAAATAAAAATACCAATGTGAAATTATGAATCCTAATCCAAAATAAATAAATATAAACAAAACTACTACAAATTTCAACAACAAAATATTTATAAATGAATTTTACTAATGTAATAAATCATACATTTAAAAATATAAATATAAATTCCATAAATAAATATTTTAAATTTATATTTACACAAAATATAAAATTAGATTTGTCAATTACTATCAAAAAATAAATTTTAAAATAATTATTTCAAAAATTAAATAGGATCTATATATTTTTATTCTATTTTTTCAATATAAATAAATGGGAAATAATTAGAAATTCCAATAAACAAATTGAAATAAAAATAATAGTTCGTAAACAATTGAATCACAACACTGTCCTGTACATATTAAAATATCTCATTTCATTTAAATATATTTAGATTAAAAAACTCCCATACTAGATTTTATTTCATTATTTATAAAATATTAATATTAGTATGATGTATATAACATTAAAGAAATTTTTATTAATTACAAAAATTTATATAACTGATCAAATTAATAAGAAAAAATTATCTTGAATTAACATTTACAAACATATCTAGATAAATTAGAAGAGTATATTCCACCATTAAAAATAAAAAATAATCAAGATTAATTGATATATTTTATTACAAATATTTTATTTCTTTTACCCACATTCATTTTATGTTGTTAAAACCACTCATACATCTGTTTCATACATACCATTAATGGAATTAATGTAACTCTTCATAAAACAGAATATAATTTGTGAAGTAATAGTAATTATTTTATTGATTATTATAAATTCATATGTTTTAAAAATATATTATTGTCTACTAATTATATAAAAACCTAATCATTTATTGTACACTGTTATGATGGGGTATGAAAAAGGAATATGTATTTTTAAAATAATTAGTAAACAATTTCTTCTTTCACTCATAATTATAATGAATGATAAATTAAATTAAATTAATGACAAATGACACACTCAAAATTCCATAAAAAATTATCTAATACTATACAAAGTAATTTTTTTGATTTATAATATTGTACTGTTCTAGAAAATAATAATATCAATCATAGATTCAATCACATTCTCTATTATTTTTTCATTAAATTGTTTTATTAAATTATTATTATCTTTTCACTTAATACATAAATTTTTTTATATTATTATTATTATTAACATCTTCACATGCATTTTTGTATAATGGGATAGTTAATAAAAAAATAATAAATATTTAATAATGCCTAATTTAAGAAAAAATCAAAAAAAAAATTACAAATCATTAAAATACCCATAACGAAAAATATGATAACACTACCCCCACATAAAACATGGAATAAGAACGATAATGATTTAGAGTTAGAGGTATGGATGAGATAATCATCATGAAGATGTTATTGTGTTGTTTTCGGGAATAAAATTCACAGTGGAATCATATTACCATTAACATTTATATTGCGATGTTATAAATTTTTATATTATTCATAAGGATTCCTGAGATGAATTTGTTTGTCCTATTAATATTAATATAAATTTTCAACTATTGGATGATTCATGGAAATGGGAAATAATAACTCAAGACTCAATAAGGAAATGGTAATGTGGTTACTCTCTCGTATGTATTTTATTTATCAAAAAATTAATAATTTCTTCCTCATTGATGACTAAGATGATGGTGTTGATTATTTCACCTCCAGTATTGATGAAAAATAAAATTTTATGAAATTACTAAACAAATTGAATCATTCATGGATATAATTTGTTTTGGATCGTAGTGATGGGAATTATAGTTATTGATTATGGTTTTATGAATATTTTGTGGTACTTATATTTTTTTATGTGTCCTTGGGATTATAAATTATTCCATATTAATTATTCTTTTAAAAGTTTTATTTTAATTATCATATAGGTAGTAATTTGTTCCCATAGTATGGGTAATGAAACATCTATAATTAGATTCCATTAAAATGACGATCATTGACATTGTGTTATAAGGATTCAAATTAACCTCCCCTTACACTAAAGGATGACGACTAGAAATGAGAGTTTAAGGATTGTATTGTGATGTGAATATATACTCATACTGTAGTAGTATTATAGTGTAAATATATAAGAATTATATATAGTGGAAAATAAACACAGTGTGGTGGGAGTAAATAAACTAATATAGAACAAGTTTTTAATAATAATGAAAAATGATACAAAATTTGAACATCTATATCATGAAATAAAATGTTGTTCACCAACTTGGACCACATAAAATGTATATAAAAACCAATGAAATTGCATTTCAAAGTAAAATGATCAATTAAAAACATAGAACGAAACACATACCCAGTCTCTAGACATAGTCGATCATTAGTAGTATGATATGAAAAAATCACACATGTATCTTCACTAATCATGCAACACTAGGCCACAACATTATCCAACATGAAACTCATCCTCAACCAGAAATGAAGAAATAAGGTATATACATGAACGTAATTTCACTGAATGATGTGATAAGTAGTATTAGTAGGCCACGTTGATAACAATATATAATTGTACTTCTTTATTTGTCTTAAATTTAAAATTAACCATCATTGTTGAGGTACAATATAAATTAAAGTAAATTAAATTTCAAAACGCATTTGATCCCTGGGTTCATAATCCTAGTCTACTAGGAAAGTGACACAAATTATGTCCACATATCTAAGAATTTATATGTATAGTCTCATACCTATATATACATACATAATCATGAAATTCTTGTGTATGTGAAAAAATAACATTAAACAAAAATTTTGTCGATCATTGGTTCTGTAATCCTTATCGCATGGAAATCATATGCTACAGAATGTAGCTAGAAATCATGACACCGATGTAATGTATGATTAAGCCGATCTATGGGTGTGTAATCATAATATACCTATAACATAATCAGGAAACAATGTGACAATATTTTTGGGCTTGTAAGGTCTCCATAGTGGGTTACTCATCCTACCCCTAGGCACACTGTTACTTTCCCCAAATCACATTCAACCACACCAAATACTGATGGTCAATATTATAATCATGGATAATGTATACTAATGGTAAATATTATAGATATGGTTTTTATGGAGTAAATATTGACATGCTATAAAAGGATATTGATTCATTTGTAATTCTTCATACGCCTATAAATCCATTCTTATGAATAATCCATAGGACACAGTCTGTAGGCAGAAATGAATTATGGAAGTCTAATTTCCCATAAGTGTCATAAACTTAGGTGATATTTGATTAAAAATAAAGGATAAGATTCCATGATATACCCCTCATGTCTCATAACTAATCTACATGAATGTAATCATCCTGATCCTAGTCCAAGGAATACATAATCATCCCCACCCATCAAGAGACAATAATTGAACATGATCCTTGGCTTCTATACCCATACCAAGTGAACTCACTAGTGAGACTCCAGGATTCACCCCATGAGTCTCTTAAGTGATACATGAGTGTGTAATGATTCTAAAGACATGCATTAGAGGTTTTAATAAGCCACACCTCTCTCTCAAGAGCAATATACAATCATTTTTTGGTTTTTCCCCCATATATCATAGGATTATGAAGTAATAACCATTCCCACCACATATCATAGGCCAAGAAGAGAATAATCATCCAAAAAAATATATATATAGAATATGATACCTTCAAAGGAATTCCATAAATAGGGAATCCATATATCACTCAATGCACACTATTCAACACATAAGGATCAATAGCCAAATATTAGAAAACACCTCTAGATATCAAAAAAATTAAAAAAAATTAAAATAAATATGTCCTCGAAAGAATGATATTAGGTAATACCTCTGAGTGTACTAGTAAATATAATTAATAAAAAGGAATAAAATCTATATATCTATAAAGAATGAATGAAAATCCCAATAATGTATATAGATCCTAAAGAGAACCTTCAAGAATCCCAAATTATGGAAAGATGCCTCCTTTCAGGATCAACATCCATCATCCAGGATGTACCTATGGTAAAATCACTTCATAATCAATAAATAAGTGAAATATAAATAGTGTGTGATGGTGGAGGGAACTCCCAACCCAAACATGCTGCCATAACCCCATGAGATTAATAGTTCTGCATCAGTTCGTATGTGATACCCACTACACTCTATACCGAAAACTGATGTATTTATTTGGGTTAGTGGACAAATATAAACCTATTGTATCCCTCAAGTCAAACACTATGTGGAATCCTACTCGGGATCCTTGAAGGCTTACTCACATGTTAAGACATCATACTAGGGATTCATAGAAGAAATTGAAGAATTAATCTTGCTTGGGATACTTTATTGGATATCAAAATGAGGAAAAATTCAAGGGATCCTTACAAATGGTAAATTATTAATGGTGTCCTACGTAGTATCCTCTAGTTCAAAACATAAGAAAATGGATCTTAAAAGGCATCCTTTGAACAACATAACTCATGTCAACATATACATTAAGGGAACATCTACAGTGGGATACACCCATAATTTAAATTCGTGAAGGCTTTAGTCATGAATGATAATCATGGATCATCTCAGAAAAGTAATGGCCCTAATATGATCAAAACTCCTACCATAGATTTTAAATTCTTGTCCCTCATAAGGGATCACATAATTCACATTTTGGTGGAAGAACCAATCTATATAGAGAGACACCCCCAAAACAACCACCAGGAGTCCTCAAATGACTCAATGGGCTTCACCATCATGATCTATGGAAGAAATTACTTATAATGAACTACTCCCACGTCCAATTTCAAGTATAGTGTAATAAGACTCAAACCCCCCCAAATGGATTGAAATGGGTTGTACCTAGCATGCCACCCTTAAGTTCACAAGGTGCACTCCCAATGTCCTACCTGGGAATGTACTCCAACTAGCCTTCAATTGCATTCTACCAAGGTACACTCCATCTAAAACGGGCACATGGTGTGTGCCCAACAAAAAGGAACATAACTATGTCCCTAAACAGACTTGGCCATGTACATGGAAATGATGCATACTTGTGTCCGATGTTCTACCAACGTGGGGTATTTCCGTGAACTTTACACTACGATATACACCTACACGGGTAGACATGGCTAGGTACATGGATAAAAATTTGAGCATTAGAAAATGGTTTGTACATCCTTGACATTATGTGTACTCATTATAATTCATCTCCTCAATACATAAAGAGAAAATGGAATGTCACCCTCAACTACACCACATCTATCTTGTTTATCGGAACAGAAATACCCTCAAATAGCATGAATGAAGCATTTTCAATCCTAAAATAATTGATCTAGCAACTATGGGCCACATTCATGAATAATAAGAATATTAAAAATGAAACGATAAATCATCTGAAGATTTACGATCAAATCACAAACAATCATACTTTTGGGAAGAAACCACTAAAGCATCAATCAAATTTGTGGTCGACGACTATCACATGGTGATCCAACTCGTTTAAGGATTTATGGTGGATCCTCAATTTATCCCACTCTATCAATATCTCACACCATCACTTTCAATCATTGTTAATGTAAATGGTGATGTGACATATAAGTAATCCTTAATATGTATGGAATGAAAGATAATAATTAAAAAGAAAATATATACATTGTAAAAGAAAATAAAATGGTACACATGTTGTACCTAGTTCCAACATTGAATTTATGAATCACCAAGGCTAAAATTCTTGTTTCAGACAAAAATGTAGAGATAAAAACCTCAATCTGAAACAGTATTCAAATATGGTCACTAAATAATACTGCATGAATAATTTAGTAAATTAAATATAAAATTATTCCTCTAAAATTTGAACATCATGTAATTCCATAAAATTCATTCCCTAAGGTAAAAAACATATTCTAGGACTGATAAAGACGTCAGAAAAATTATCTGAGATAAGCTTATAGAATAAAATCCCATTTCACCCCTTACAACCATTTCAATGAATACAATTAATATTTCAACTCAAAATTGACTTTGAAAATAAAATGGTTCTTAAAATCATCCCACCAAAAACCATCTCATTGTTATGACGATAGTTCAAATTACCAGATGACATGCTCTCAACTAGAGGATCTTTAAAAGTAATCTTGTTGTAATGGAGAATGATACCCTTATAGAATCTAAAAAAAATTACTACATTGCATTCATTATGCTTTAAAAGATCTTGTACTCTCCAAAATAGTAGTACAATTGTTGACGCTTCACAAGAAAACCAAAATTTCAATAGCCCATGGTAAATAATAATGATAAACTAAAAATGAGTATAAACGTCCTTAAAAGGGCCGAAGGTTCACTCCCCACCATATAGATTTCCTTACATCACTCCTCAACATAATCCTAAACACGATTCATTCTACAAACAAGGAAGAACAACTAGAAAAAATGGATTTCAGTGTAGGGTCTTCCCTCATTCAACAAACTCAAGATGAGTCATGAATTATTATGATTACTTATAATGGGAGTACACAAGGATTCTTTTAATATCATGTAGAACCCCAAATAATCAACCGTCAAAAACTCTCCATACCTGAACATGAATTATAAATGGGTCAACCATCTCATGGAAACCCAAAATTTCATGATGTCACCTCTACCATAGAGATACATTCATAGAAAACCGATAGGATACAATCCCATAAAAGGAATTGAAAGAACTGTCCTCATCTCACACCCTACCACTAACTAATTAAATTCAAATGACACAACAAGAACCCATCATGTATCATTATATCCTGACCAATACTCTACTGAGTCATCCATTAGAATGATATGATGATAGTGATACAAAAAATATCTGTTTAATTAAGAAATAATATCCCATGTACCTCCCCATCATAATCATTCACATCACCTATGCCAGGAGTTTTTACACCAATTGTCATCACCCAACAACATTCTATTGATGAGCATCTACCCATGAACTGAAAATATTTGGTATATTTGAAACAGTGGTCGACTGTTCCATACGTCTGAAAATTCATTTACATCAAATCTAGTTTTGAAAAATAAGAAACCAAGGTTCTTTATCCAACATGCATGACTTGAACATTCCTATAACTCAAAGAATTTTAACCTTCCATGCTCCAGTCTCAAAATGACCATAAAACCATGCTTGGTGCCTAAAAACACATTTGAATACATAGGCCATTATCTCAAATGGGGGTTTCATTAAAAAAATGAACGTCAACCTACAAGGTGATGGGGATAAACAAATAGTTTATACATCACCCACCTTGACATTCATAAAAATTACAATAATTAGGGCACCATTTCTAACCACCTATCCTAAAATATCAATCCCCCCCAAAATGAGTTAAATTTCACAATAAAAAATGTAATAAACATAAAAACACTATATATAAGGGCACAATACACTTCAACCATCATTCAAAGGAACTTTTCTCTAGAGGTCATGAATGATATATAGAAGAAAAATAGATATGATTGTCACCAAGAATCTATATATAGAAATTCCACATAGTAATGTATTTTTCAAGAAGATTCTTAGTATCCATCATAATCAAACTCAATTATTTGACTAGATTACCATGAACTAAGTTATAACAACCTAAAAAGGTTATAACAATATGTAATCATCTTCTACATTGACATACTATGTAACTGCAACTCCCTAGAAATATGAATGAATCATTATTCTTATAACCACACATCTACATAAATAAACATAAAATTACATATAATATAATATATATAAATGTTGGAACATCTAAATAGGCATTATTCGTTTGTAAAATTACACACTAGAATGAAAATATTTTGTGAATACTATGTGCTAAATAAGAGGGATGAGATGCCTCTTCCCATCACTATCTAATAGTTAAAATCCATATCTAACATCATACCAATGTCCAATAGCTGGAGATTTATAAATATTTAAAATAGCTACTAAACATGTTTTTTCCTCAAATAAAAAATCAAATAAAAATATAACATCACGCATCAGAAAAGCAATCCAATACCCTATAAACATTGAGGTCTTACAAGAAAAAGTGTTCTCGATGCCCCATAAAAATATATTTCATATGATTCAAAACATTTATAATACTATTATCTTATATATCCCAAATAGATAAGTACATGAGAAGAACACCCATTATATCACTTGGTAATTCCTGGACCTGGATGCCACTAAAACAGATCTCTGAGATGGTGGGTAACATGGCTTCAAGTGAACCTCCCCGAATGGAATAAACTACCAACTAGATGAGATAGTGTAATGGTTGTACAGTGGGGAGACTATACACTCATAAAAAAGTAAGAGGACATCTGAAATAACTTTGTATCATACATAGTGGAAAATAAATAATGTGTTAAAGGAGTAAATAAAGTGAAATAGTAAATTCTCTAATAATTAATTAATATGATACAAAAGCCAGAATACTTATGTCATTGAATCAAACTATGGTCACCCACTGTGTGTACTATAGAGGTGTAGAAAAACCAAATAAATTAACAAAAATGTATAACTATCTAATTATAGATCTATGGAAGTCCACATACATAGTTTCCAAAAAAATTTGAACTAGAACATCCAAATAAAAAGAACCACATGTGGAACACTGCTCGAAAATAAAACACTGGGCCTCATCCCTATCCACCATGCAACTCATTGTTATCATGAAAATAATACCTAAGGTCTACACGTATATCAAGGATCCTGTGAATTTGTGGTAAATTATATTCGTGGGTCACCCCGACGAAGAAGCTAAAAATGTAATAATTTGTGGGTATGCAAACGAAAAATACCCATCATAGTTGAGACACAACTAAAAAGGATGTAAAACAAAGATAAAACACAGATTAACGCTCGGTCCATAATCCTGGTCAACTAGTAATGTTCCACCATGGTTGTTTGTATCTATAATCATATATATGTATATTCCACATGCTATACATATGTAAATATATTTGAAATTATTGAGAAATGAAACTAAATAACATTATTCCAAAAATATTCTGATCTCTTGTTCTATAACCCTGATACCCTAGACTTCTTGTCCATGGGAATTGAGTTAGAAATCATGAAACTAATGTTCTGTATCATTATTTGGGATTCTAGGTTCGTAATCCCAATTGACATACATATTCTTTGCTTAACTCTATAACCATATCGTTGAGAAAGAAACATCATCAAATGGGAATAAATTTTTTTCATGTTGTTCACATGTACTCACCTCCAATCACAACCAAGGATAGGGCATGGTGATCATAATTTCTACAAAGAAGGTTACCAAATAAAAACGGTCAGTCCTATAAATAAAGATTCCATATAGAGCATCTTTAATTCAAATAAAAAGGTGAATGAGCTAGTCTCTATGCATCCCATGCCTATAAAAATATTTCAGTGTCTGATACCTATGTCATAGTTTGTTGACGGTCATGAAATTTAGAACTCAGATAGTCTCTAAGGGTCTCACCCTTTGGCAATATGTAATGAGAAATCACTATTGATATGACATGCTAGAACCCTCGAGTCTTGTAACTAGTCCAGGAGGGAATAAACATCACTATCATAGAATGAGGATATCACAATTATCCCCCCCACTCAGGAATGTGTAATCATCCATGAGTATTGAGTTCCATACTCGTATAAAGATAACACACCGATGAGATTCCATTCAACACCCATAAATTGTTGTAACAAATCTTAGAGAGCATTATCCTCCTATTCATAGGTCAAGGAGATTTTAATACTCACAATCACATAGGATAGAATAATCTTCCCTAGATCATGGGACTCCAAGCCTTAATATCATAGGCTAAATCGAGTGTAATCATCGCCACCACATATCATATCCTGATGAGAGCATAATCATTCCCACCACATAGAGCTAGCCTATGATTATGTCCAAGGCCTTCCTACTATAGGGATTCCAAGTATCTCTCATGGAATTAAAGTCAACACCTATGTCATAAAATCTAGATACAAGGAAATACCATTGAAAATCCCAATAATATAAAAATCAAAATTCATAGAGTTTCAATCGCCAGATCCCAGGTAGTATCTTTTAGTATAATTGTAATTATCAGAAATAAAATTTCTCAGAAGTAAGATCCTAGTAAATCACATAGATAAATTACAATAAGAAATACATATCCCAGAATATACATATATGAATCACAAAATAAAGAATGATACCATAGGATATGATCAATATCCATCTACCCGGAAGCACCTCTGGTAACATACATTCATCATCAATAAAAAACACAAATGTAAACAGAGAGTGAGGTTTGCATGAATTCAAAACCAAACGCTGCATCCCCAACCCATCGGGATTACCGATTTGGAAAGGATATGTGGTGATACCAACTACCATCTCTACTCAAACCCAATGTACAGCTCAGTTTCGGTGACAAAATTTGCACCACATGGGTCCCTCAAGAGAAACATAGTGTGGTATCCTACTCAGTGTCCTTAAATAAAAACTCACAAGATAAGTAATACTAATTAGGATTTTTATTTATAGGTGATGGATGAATCTTAATTGGGATCCTCTATCAATAAGAAAATGGACGCATCTTGAAAGGTATCATTATAAATGGTAAATAAATATAAGGATCCTTCTTACGATCCTCCATGTAAACATGTTAATAATGGAATTTTAGAAGGGTTCCTCAATAAGATCAAAATTTATGGCCTCTTAAAAAATATGTACACATCTAAAATTGGAGACATCATCAAAGGAAAGACATGAATGATTCAGTCACAAGATATTTAATATGGCACATGTTATATTATGTATCACTCTAGGTTGGTTAGACATGAATGATACAATTCACATTCCAGTCCCTCTTATGAGATAATTGAATTCCACAACAAGAGTCTAAAACACTGCATTTATAGAGACACAACAAATCATTAGGACTCCTAAAACCACTTCATAGAATTCACCATCTCAATTTATGTAGAAAAATACTCATATTTGATTACTCATAGGTATAATTTCAAATCTAGGTAATGATGACATGAGAACCAAAAATAAAATTAAATAGGGGTAGCACACAGTGTGTCACCCTTGGTACAAGACATGTACTCCCAATATCCCATCAAGGTATGTACTCTCACTACATGGGATTATAAACACCAGGGGTACTTTACATGTGAAATGGTTACATGATGTTTCTCCAATATAGTGTACCTACCCATGCCCTTCAGCCGACATAACAATGTTTATGTCGAGTATGTGTACTTGAAAATGGTGTGCTACCCACACGTTGTTTGGACATGTACTCTATATAGACATAAACACCAACACGGGTGGACTTGGTTGGGAACTCAATCACACGGCCGAGTACTAGTACATTGAACTTACATCCCTATAGATGAAATATATTCCTTAATCATAATCATACAGTACAGGACTGAACACATGGAATGTCACCCTTGACTACACACTATGTAGCCAGGTTTTCAAGAAAATTTAGCCATCACATCTCTTAAACTCTCAGTTTTTGTTCCAAAAAAACATATCCATACACTGGGGTCCACATAAAATAATAATATGAATCAAATAACATAAATAGATGATTTTAATGGGGTTTTGTTGAAAAAAGGAAGGCCTACATTATTTTTAGAAACTGATGATGATTCGATCAATATTATCCTCCATGGCTATCTCAAGATGATCCATCATGTCTATGGGTATGTGTCAAAAACTCTCGTATTCACTATCTCAATTTCATTCTCCCTCAACATTTCTATAATAGGTCAGGGTAAAATATATTCCACACAGGAGGTTTCCATGAGAAGGAAGGAATGAAATAATGAAAAAGAAATGGAAAAATGTAAAAGAAAATTAAATAAAAAAGAAAAGAATACCGGCTCAAGGCCGCCCCATAATCCACATTGAGTTTTTTACATTCATAGGATATGCAAACTACTCTAGACTATATTATTAAGATAAATAACATTTCAATATACTATTAAAAATTTATATCTGATCAAACATACATGTATATTTTAATATGTTATTTAATAAATATATTATTTAAATTTTCTACTAATATTCGAATGGATCAGAATTCCAAAAAACACTGTTAATAGGGTAAACCCCATATATTATGTCCAATGATTTGTCTAAAACATAATCAAAGGCCCTCTTCTATAAAATGACCATTTACTAGTTACAAGATTGTAAGTACAAAAAATAAAATTTATTCTCAAAATTGATGCCTGGAAACACACGATTTCTTATAGGGAGTATACACATAACAATACAGTGGGGTTAATCAAATATAAATAAAAATATATTTTCAATGAGCCTGATATGTAGTTTAATTAAATAACAATCCATTCACAGATCTAATATCACTATATAATGGTTTATCTACTGGCCATACTCATGATAAATGAGGGATAATAAAATATTACAAAAATAATACTAAAATCATATAAAAAATTCAAATAATACTTTATTAAGTATTGATATAAGTATTAGTTTTAAACGAATTTGATAGTATAACATATTAAATGTTATCTTATTAAGAAATTATATATCAAAATACATATATAAACATTCCAATATAGAAAATTACTTCTGGTTTAGTCACTTGTGGACATGAATATCAATTTTTAATTATGATAAATGAAAATGAATGCAATAAATTATCAATGAAATTTGAAATATATCTACAATAACATTTGTATTATATATAAATAATATTATTATATTCCTCTCAAGCAACTGAAATATATAATATTGAATTATATTATTGAATTTAAGTCATAATATATTTTATTATAAATCGAAAATAAATAAAAATAACTATAATAAAATAAAATTATTACAATTTTTCACATTTTTATATATACACCCTAGAAGTACATAAAATGATAACAAATAAAATTGTAACATTTTTTGAAGCCAATCACTCAGTTGTGGAATAATACTTAATGAAAATAGAATGTCTATAGAATGTTTTTACAGAAATTATATTAGAAAATAAATTATCATAATGATGTTTTAAAATATAAATTATATAATATTATTCATATAATCAATTAATTAGAATAATTTAATTACCCATACATTCTTCCTGTAATGATCTTTATTTGCATATGTCAATACATATCAATCATATTTCCAATAGAGTAGTTTTTTTGATAATTATATAATATTATATAAAAAACAACCAAAAATGATAATATATGTAAACAGGTATGAATGATGTGATATATTAGGTAAACCCCTCATGTTGTGATGTTATTATAGTACTCAAATATATATTTTCCTTTTTTTATTCCATATTAGTTTAGGAATGATGAATCTTCAACCGAAACAATATTATCATTTTGGTTTTAATGATTTATATCATGAAATAATTTCTCTTATCGGTCTTATTTCACTCTATATGTCTTGTTATTAAATTAATATATTGATTATTATGTATATTTTAGTCCACAATATGCATGAAAATTATTTAGAAATGAAATATTTATATTCTTTATGTCCACAGTTTACTCATAATACATTTTTTAAAGGGGTACCTTTTGAACATATTCCTCTACAGATTCATATACTTGTTTTTATAATAAAATGAATCAGTATATTAAAAAAAAATAAGAAAGAAAACACCTTTATATTCTTCTCTAATTAAATTTATATACCCATAGTTTAAATTATGTATACATTGCACTTGTATATTGGAATAAATCATATTTTCAATGGAATGACTAAGTGAAATAAAAGTAGAAAATTTGATTATGATATTCTACATTATATTCAAAATATATCATATCCCTTTTTTTAATATTCATTCAAATCATTCAATATTATAAGAAATAAATAAATTTAATTCAATGAACATCAAAATCAATTTCAATTTTATAATAATTTATCAAAATCATTAATTTTAAATTTAATTAATTTATTCGACGGTTCAACATTTATTTTTATTTATTCATAAAAATATTGATGATGTAGATGTGATATAAGATTTATGAAATATTAATTTTCATGAATTATATTTATATTTATTTACTCAATAGTGAATTCTATAATAAGATCTATATATTTACCTTATTTTTAAATTTCATCATGAACATTAACGAGATTGATATCCTATATAAAACTTTTCACTTAACCACATATATTTTATATATTCTCTCTTTAGTTTAAAATTTTACCTTGTTCCAGATGATCATCTATTCTAGTAATGGTTTTTTATCCAGGAACATAGTTAAAATATAACACAAGAGTGTGCATTTAAATAATGTTTATCTTCTGTCAATCCATAATTGCACATCAGATACATAAAATGAATTCTTGACATCTTAAAATAAATTCACCTTATAGATATTAAAAATTTGCGAGGTGTTTTTTATATAGCATTTGATAGAGTTATGTAATTCAAATAGTTAATTCTTCAATTATTTTATCTATCTCAGTGATTTTTCTCTATTATATTAAAATATGTCTCATTATATGAATGAGTAATTTTTTAAATCACCAGAAAATGTATAAAAACTTTTTATTGTCCCCCCAAAATGTCCTAAAAATATTATATATTTTCCCTATATAAATGGAATGAATTGACTGGAAATATGTTCATCTCAAAGGTGGCCATGAAATATCTCATTATTTTACCATATAGACATAATTCCATTATTTTTTTATTTTTTTATTTTTAAATTTAATGACTTTCATTTGAGAGATAAATTATGTTATTAATATAAAAATATTATAAAAATAAAGAGACATAGATGATATAATATATTTTGGAAGAATAAATTTCCACCATTAAAATAATTATTAATGAGAATTAAATAATTATTATATTAATTATTTATCCCTCATTTTTAAATATTCAATGATTTTTATCTATTTAATGAAATTAGTATATTTCATTATAACTTATGTGAATATCAATATTATATAACTATATATGAATAATCTTATATATCTCATTCTGGAGTTCTATGATTAGTCCATCTTTGTATAATATATTCAATGATATACTCTCACATTATTCCATTTAACTTATATAAGTCGTACTATACATGGACTCAACCAAAATGACACTATAAATTTCAATTTTAACATCATTATATGAAACACAAAAAACGACCAAATGATCATATAGTAGTGAATGTATAATGCATAAGATACATTAGATAATGAATTATAATAATTTTTTTATATATATTAATCTATCGAATGATTTGAATTATAAATAAAAACAGTGAATGATGAATATTGTATTCAAAATCAAGAAAAAACATCGGTTTTCCACGAGGATATTATCACTAAGTTCTCAATCCCCAGTATCATTGAGTATATTAAATAATATACTGTAATAAATAAATTTTAATTGAATATAAAATTATAAAAAAATAGTATTTTATGAACGAAATAGTATGTAGAGACCTTGAATAAAATTATAACATATCCCTTTCATGACAATAAATATGTAGTAGAACAAAAAAATATTTAGAGGATAAACCCCTTATAACCTTACTAAATAATTATTCTATCATATAATCATTAATAATTTAATTTCATCATTCAGACAGACAAGATATTATAGAAAATAAAATGAAATATTTTTCATTTGAGATAGATAAATTAATTTGTGGTTTAGTGCATAAAATAAATGTTAGAATTAGTGTAGGTACATATAAATTAGTGAAGGACATTTATAATTCTAATAATTTGATAAACTACTTCACTAATGGTCCATGATATATAGGATATATGGAGACTCAAAAATAAAACATCATCGGCCTAGGAAATAAACCATAATAGTCAATCACATCTCTTTTGGCCACTACTATTATCAAATTCCTTTAGAAAATATATCTAGGGAATCTATATTTATCTCTTATACTCTCGTAGTTGAGTGTGTCTATGATATTCTTATTTGGACTTTATTTATTATTTCTCTAACCATGTTATATCTACTCTATGAATGAAGGATGATAAATATTGTAGTGTATAAAACTATGAAATATGGGTGTATTTTTCCCATATTATATATATATATATATTCCCTATAGGGATATTTTGTTATTTAAATATAATAAATGTTTTAGAAAATTTTATGGCTGGATATTGGTGATTTTTGAGGATGTTACATCAATATTACTAAGTTAGTGTGTATGTATTGGATCATATAAAACATTTTCAGGATTTATGTAACGCCCCGACCCCATCTACCCAGAGTCGGTGTATTACTTCGTAACATTGGCATGATCACAAAAGATCAAATCTCGAAAGACCGATTAGTTTAGTAGACTTGGAAACACTAGATACATTCAATAATGTCACATTACATCATAAGTTGAAAAAATAATAACAATATCTTCATAGTCCACACTCATATACTCTTCTGACTATCCCTGAAGGTCATTCATAGAATACTTCTTCACATCCTGGAATATATTAAAACATTGAAAGGGGTGAGCTCAGATGCTCAGTAAGGATAACAATATTGCCGAAGCTTTCGAAAATAAACATTAACATTTAAGGAAATGTATAACTAAAACAAAATCATTTTTAAACATTAACTTTAGCATAATATGGCAAAAATAAAATTAAATAATGCCATTTACTTACTCACATGGATATTCAACAAGTAGAATAATCACATGCAATGTCAATAACCACTTTCATAAGGATGGAATGCATAATTCCATAATATCATAACCACGTATTCAAGGCCTCGTTCCAATACCACAAATAAGATTTTGTCAAGGCCTCATGCCAAAACACTATTTTGTCTCATTAGACCTACCGATGCATCGAGGAGCTATAGCGGGCTCCACCCGTCACTTATTAAATCCAATGCATTCCGCATATGAACAGGTTTAAAAATATCATAAAGCATAACATAATTACATCACATGAAACATGCATAAAGAAATCATAATATTCCCACACTTCAATCACAAGATATCAATAAAACACATTGATGTAATAAAAACACTTTCAAAACCATTTTCAATACCAAAATTAATGAAAATTAAAACATTGTATTTATTTTTCATTTTAAAAACTTATGGCTTGTAAAGGAAGCCGAAACTCAAATAATGGTCACGACGGTGTAGAAGTCGTTGTCACCGCATACGTACGACAAAAACATTCCCTTTTGTCGTTTAGTAAAATGCTTCGTATAAAAAAAATTCTTTTGGATAAACGTAAAAGTCAAAGGGGTTTATACACCGTATAAAAGAAGTATGTGTATAAAACAAAATATGCCTCAATGAATGGAGATTGAGATGAAGTCCCTTAAAAAGATCATTTTTAAATAAAATATATCTATTATGTGTATTAACTATATGTACACATAAATAAAGTATAAATACAAGATAGGACATAATAATATCATGTCATAATTTGAAAGTAGGAGATTAACCCAAAGAATGGAAATTGGGTTAAGAAGTTCCCTTACCTTGCATCCTGTCTTGACTCGACCATTCTTTATCTCTTGAATAATAAACTAGAGTTAATTTATAATTTCATAAGAACATTTTTCAAGTTTACTATCCATTTTATATCTCTTATTACCATGTCATGAACATTATGTAATTATTTATGTTAATAACGGTCATTTTGTCGATCTTAGGTACTTGAGTCAAAAATAAGATTCTTATAATTCTAAGTTGTTCATGTGGTGATATATCCATTATATACAGAATTATATTCATGATATATATATCATATATCTCATATATAACCAGTATATACATGCATTTATAATATTCCATAACGTTTAGAGGTAAGAAATGAAATGCACCGTTCATGGAGACGGTAAGCCATACGTACGCATGAACGCTACTTTCATTTCTATTTCATATTTAATAAAATCATAATGATATAAAGGTATATTATAATTCCAGTATAATATCATATATAATATCATTTACTCCATCATTTATACATCCCACATATGGTATTAACGATTCAAATCACTTTGAGGGGGCGGTAGTCCTCACTTCCTAAAATGAAAATATCGCGCTTACCCATAATGGAAACAATAAAGGTATGCCATAAATGATAAATACAGCACCTTAAGTAAAACAGAAACATATTATATATCATGTATAAAGAGAATGAAATCTTAATGGACACCTTTTAAGGTGTTTTATGAGTGTTGAACAATCATCGTTTCGTGAGGCAGAAATTCGCCATCCGTAGAAACGAAATGTTATATAACCATTAGATGTAGGTGTGTGTAATTGTAGCTCGAATAATCATAATAACAAAATTCTAGTATATTGAGGATACTCGTGTTGTTACAATAGAATGAAATAAATAGAGTTTAAGGGGTTGGAGAAGCAAAATAAAACAAAACAACATAAGAGAAGGCATTACCTTAAAATCAGGTAACTCTTTTGACGTGAACCAAATGCTTCCTTGGGAAGACATCTGCCTAAGGTGAGGCTTCTATGAGTAAGGGAGGGATGTTGGGAGAGTGTTTGGCCAGAAGTTGTCCGAGCCAAAAGGCTTTTAAAGTTTGAGTAAGGTGTTAGTGGTGGGGGCCTTTTATAAGTGGAGAGGAGGGGCATTCTTGGAAATTAATAAAATTTTAATTTATTATACAATGATATTAGGATTCTAAAGGTCCAAAACATATATAATTCTAGGCTAAGGTGATAAGGGTTGGAAATATTCTCATCCAATTGGCTTTGGACAAGTTTAATGCTTTGATTTTACATTATCTTTTCATTTTATTTAAATCATTAATTAAGGAGGTAATCGTTGCATCATCCCGGTGTCATAAATAATTTAATTTATATAATGTCTAAAAATTATAAAAAAATATCATGATGTAGGAAATGTTTTTATCTTTCTAATTAATATTTATACTAAAAAAATGACTTGTATAATCCCATTTATAAATTGTTTTAGTAAAATAACTTTGTTTGTGACATTTTTATTTTAACTTTTAATAAAAGTAATTTATGTCATTTTCCAACCAAAGTGGATCCATGGGGTCCCCAAGTTGACCGATGGATTTTCTTGGTTGGAAATGACACGTCCAATAGTGGTAGGACAATTTTAATGGTATTTTCATATTTTTATAATATCATTTTTACCTTAAATTTCACTAATTACCTTTAATCGCGATTAATTAATCTTAAAATTTTCTATTAACCAAAAAATTATTTTAATCCCATTGAACCACATTTTACTTCTTAATGACAACCATGTATGTCGGATTTTTGAAAATTGAATCACAGAAGTGGTAATGTTTCATTTAAACGAAAAATCAGTTTTTTATCTACCACTTAGTGGTTTCACTATTAATAAAAAATTGAAGTTTTTCAGAACAATGCCAAAATTTCACCCTAAGATATAATTGATATTCCAAATCCAAAAATGATGTCTATTTTACAAAATTCAAAAAAATTTATGTTTCATTAAATAATTTTATAATTAATTCCCGTTGTCATAACAAATAGCATGTTTTTAAGAAACAATATATATAAAAAGATTGGCCATTGTTTATGTCTAATTTCAAAGTGAAATTAATTCAAATGATCACAATAGGATAAAATAGTAAAAATAAATTCTAATTATACATTAAATCCACTCAATAATATTATTTTTCACTATAAAATACATTTATTAAAAAAGATGTTTTTAAGTATTTTTCACTATTCATAAAAATTTGAAGTTCTCAGAAAATTACAAAAAATTATACTTTGGATAATTTCGATATTAAGAATACAAAAATGAAGTCCATTTTGAAATATAAAATTTATATAATTTTAAAAAGTGGGTATTACTATTCATAACAGCTACTTTGATTAGTTGTGGTGTGTGTTAGAACTCGATGTTGCGTACAACACACGCTAATGTATTATTCAAAGAGAAGTGTACCGTGGAAGCTTGGGGTATTACATTCTATCCTCCTTCAAATATGATCATCCTAGAAATTTCATATAATATCACTGTATAAAAAGACTCGGGTGATTCTTCATCATATGTTCCTCGGGTTCCCACGTTGCCTCCTCCATCTTATGGTCTATCCATAGAACTTTTACCAGGCGAGTCGTCCGGTTTCTCAGCATTTGTTCTCTTGTATCAAGAATCCTGACGGGCTCTTCACAATAAGACAGATCGGGTTCCAGTTCTAATTCGTTATAGGTGAGTACATTCGTTGGGTCGGGCATGTATTTTCTCAACAGTGATATGTGGAATACATCATGATCTTTGGAAAGACATGGCGGCATTGCCAAACGGTAAGCTACAACCCAAATTCGTTCTAGAATTTAGAAGGGTTCGATGTACCTAGGACTCAATTTACCCTTCTTTCTGAAACGTATAACTCCCTCCCATGGTGATACCTTCATGAAAACATGATCTCCTGCCTGAAACTCCAAATCCTTCCTTTGATGGTCAGCATAGCTCTTCTTCCTTCTTTGAGCTGCTTTGACGTGGTTTTGGATTACCTTCACCTTTTTCATCGTTTCCTCCACCAGTTCTGGGCCAACAAGTTTTCTTTCACCATCGTCATCCAAATAGGTTGGTGTGCAACATCTCTTTCTGTATAATGCTTCATATGGTGCCATCCGAATACTTTAATGGAAGCTATTGTTATAGGAAAATTCTACCAGAGGTAAATATTGATCCCACATTCCTATAAAGTCAAGAGAGCATGATTTCAACATGTCTTCTATGGTTTGAATAGTTCTTTCTGATTGTCCGTCTGTTTGAGGGTGGTAAGAAGTGCTAAAACGAAGTTCAGTATCCAAGGCCTTCTGAAGTCTTTTACAGAATCATGATGTAAAGCGGGGATCACGATCCGAGACAATCGACAGGGGTACTCCATTAAGTCTTACAACTTCATTAATATATAGTCTTGCTAGACGTTCAAGTAGCAGTTCTTCCCTTATAGAAAGAAAATGTGCTAACTTGGTGAGACGATCAACAATGACCCATATTGCTTCATTCCTTCTAGGGGTCTTTGGTAGTCCCATGAAAAAGTCCATCGTAATACTATCCCATTTCCACTCTGGTATGGGAAGAGGTTGTAATTCTCCACCAGGATGTTTCCTTCCAGCTCTCACTTGTTGGAAAACCATACCTCTTGACACAAAATAGGCAATCTCTCTTTTCATGTTGTCCCACCAACAATTTACCTTTAAATCTCTATACACTTTAGTGCTCCCAGGTTGTATAGAGAAATTGGAACTATGAGCATCATCCATCAATTCCCACTTTAAATCAGGTATATCAGGAACACAAACTCTTCTCCCAAATTTCAAAATTCTGTCTTCATAAACAAAGTCACTCAACCGCACATCATTCACAGCTTTAATATTCTTTTGCAACACTTCATCATTGGACAGAGAACTATTTATCCTTTATAGTAAAGATGGTTTGGCAACCATTTGAAAATTTTTGATGTTTCACCCTCCATGGTGATTCCCATATCCATCTTTACTTGTTCCATGAAAATTGGATCCCTTTCAACTCTCATCATGTTCAAAACTCCATGATATTTTCTACTCAAAGCATCTGCAACCTTATTTGCCTTCCCTAGGTGGTAGTGTATCATGCAATCATAATCCTTGAGTAGTTCAAGCCATCGTCTTTTCCTCATGTTGAGTTCTTTTTGTGAGAAAATATATTTCAAATTATTCTAATCGGTATATATATCACATTTTTCACCATAGAGATTATGTATCCATATCTTCAGGGAAAAGATTACAGCAGCTAACTCGAGATCATGAGTAGTATAGTTCTGCTCATGAATTTTTAGCTGTCCTGATGCATAGGCAATAACCCTATCATTCTGCATAAGGCCACAACCAAGTCCTTTCATTGATGCATCACAATAAATAACGAACCCATCATTCCCTGATGGTAGAGTCAATATAGGTGCATTGACTAATCTTCTCTTCAGTTCTTCAAAACATTCTTCACACTCTTTGTTCCAGAAAAATTTAACCCTTTTACGTGTGAGCTTCGTCAATGGGTTAGCAAATCGGGCAAAATTCTGGACAAAACGTCGATAATAACCTGCCAAACCAATAAAGCTGTGTACCACAGTTATACTCGTCGTTGCCGGCCATTCTTGGATTGCCTTGGTATTAGAAGGATCAACGGAAATTCCATCCTTAGAGACAATGTGTCCAAGAAAAGAAATCTCCTGAAGCCAGAATTCACACTTTCTAAACATCCCATATAATTCATGCCCTCTAAGAGTCTTCAAGATAATGTGCAAGTGATTTTCATGATCTTAGTAGCTTTTGGAGTACACCAAGATGTCATCAATAAATACCACCACAAAATCATCTACATATTCCTTGAAAACTCTATTCATTAGATCCATGAATACAGAAGGTGAATTAGTCAATCCAAAATGTATTAATGTAAACTCGTAATGCCCATACCTTGTTTGAAATGTTGTCTTCAGAATGTCTTCCTTCTTTAGACACAACTGATGGTATCCAGATCGAAGGTCAATCTTTGAGAAGTATTGAGCTCCATGCTATTGGTCAAATAAATCATCAATGCGAGGTAGGGGATACTTGTTATTTATTATTATAGCATTGATCTCCCTATAGTCAACGCACAACCTCATTGATCCATCTTTCTTCTTAACAAAAAGGACAGGGGATCCCCATGGTGAAACACTAGGGTGAATAAATCCTTTATTACTCAATTCCTCTAGTTGTTTCTTTAGTTCAACTAATTCCACAGTGTCCATTCTATAAGGGGTATTTGATATAGGCCTTGATCCAAGAATTAAATCAATGGAAACTCAACTTCTCTTTCTGGAGGATGTCCAGGTAAATCTTCCAGAAACACATCTTCATATTCTTTCACAATAGGTACATCCTTTATTTGAACATTACTTCCCTCGCCCTCAGTTATTTCATTCTCTTCCTCCCTAATAATTTAATTTAGTTGAGCTACTGGGAGTGGATCTAAATAAGAATTAGGTGGTGACGATTCTTCTCTAAAAATAAGGTGTTCCTTATCATAATCATAAAAAATCGTAACATCCTTCTTCTTAAAATAAATCTTTTCATAATATTCCGAAATCCAATCCATACCGCAGATTATATCAAACTCAATCATAGGTATGACAATGAGATCAGCAGATAATGAACAGTTATGTGCTCTAATGGGGACAGATTCACAAAAGTTTGTTGCAATAATACTTCCCATAAGTGTTTTGACTGACAATTCTCTTGTTAAATCAAATTGGAAATATCTAATTTTCTTAGAAAACTAGGAAGATATGAAACAATGTGATGATCCAGAATCAAATAATGCATTTACTAAACTTGAGGAAACCATTAAATTACCTACCATCATGTCTTTCGGAGCTTCCAACTCAGCAGTAGTGATAGCAAAATCATGGCCTTGATCCCTTGGCCCCTTCTTAGGTAAGTTCTCCTGACTCATAGGACATTCATTTTCATAATGTCCCATCTATCTACAATTATAGCATTCCACATTGAGATCAACTTTCTTTCCCTTGCAATCATGAGCTTGGTGGCCTTTTTCACCACACTTGTAACAGAATCCCATTCCCTTCAAACAAGTAATGAGGTTTTTCTTTCCACATTTATGCCGGACTGATATTCAACTCTTCCCTTCATTCCCTTATTTCCATTTCTAGATTGATCATAAGATCTCTTCTTTACTTTAAAGTCATAAGACTTAGAGAATTTCTTTTTCTGTCTTGATAGCACACGAGACAATATCTTCGTATGATGAGAAGGTTTGTGAGACTTATGCTCGACGGAGAAATGATGTTAACCCATCAAAGAAATGATCAATCATACTTCTTGGGTTACGTATATAATCTGTAGCATGTCTTTCTAACCTTGTAAAGTTGGCCTCATACTTTACGACATTCTCATCCTCCTTTTGTCTCAGACTCAGAAATTGCCTTTCCATATCTGCTCGATGGTCATGAGGAAAATATTTTTCTATGAAAATCTCTTTGGACTCCCTCCATTCCATATTCGATACTTCATCATCTTCCTTTGTGTTTTGAATTAGCGACCACCACAGATCGGCATCTTCAGTGAGGCGGTAGACTGCCATTACAACCTTCTCCCTTTCGCTACTCCCCAAGGCATGGAATATTTTCTCTAAGGAGTTTATCCACTGCTCACCTACTAATGGATTTGTACGCCCATTAAATGTTGGTGGTTGTTGCCTCAGGAAGCAGTCTAACATTGATCCTCCACGTTGCGGATCAGGGTGTTCCATACGAGTAAGGTTATTATTCAAAACCTGAGTGAGTTGTCCCAGTATGATAATAAGTTGATCAACACCAGTTGTATCTCCATATCCACAATAATTATCTTGAGCAGGAGGGAAATCCCTACACGGAGTGCGTGAATTAATACGGTTCACATTCCTTCCACTAGGTGACATTTATAAACAATGGCATAAACTAGATAAGTTTATGAATCAAAATACATAATTCCACAATTGTAAAATACATAAAATAAATTGAACTATTTATGGATATAATCCATAAAAATGTTTTCATTGAGGAAGTATGTACTCATAACCCTTCATAGTGGTTTGTAATGAAAATGAGAATTATCCTATGTATATCCCCCAGGAGGGTCGTAACCAAGAGTGCAGCAAGGCCCGTTGTCATGCACCAGTTCCCATTCGAGTCTATCTCAAAGCGGTGTTTTTGGGTTCTACCCCTAGGTACATCTGTGCCAGAGCTGCCTCTACCTGCTCGTATCCAGACAGAGTTGTATTACTTGAAAAAACTCACAAAATCTCTATAACAACAAAATTCTAGGAAGTTCTTCTATACTAATCCTCAAAGTCTATCTTTGGGCTATGTGCTCAAATCAGAGTTTATCTAAATCTATCATCCATGGTTACTACTAAACTGCCTTTGATACCAACTGTAACGCCCTGACCCCAGCTACCCAGAGTCGGTGCATTACTTTGTAACATTGGTATTATCACAAATGATCATGTTTTGATAGACCGAATAGTTTAGTAGCATTGGAAACACTAGATACATTCATAAATGTTACATTACATCATAAAGTGAAAAACTAATAACAAAGTCATCATAGTCCACACTCATATCCTCTTCTAACTATCCCTGATGGTCATTCATAAATTACTTCTTCACATCCTGGAAAATATTAAAACAATGAACGGGTTGAGCTCAGATTCTCAGTAAGGATAACAATATTGCCGAAGTTTTCGAAAATAAACATTAACACTTAAGGCAATGTATAACTAAAAAAAGCCTTTTTAAACTTTAACATTAGCATAATATGGAAAAAATAAAATTAAATAATGCCATTTACTTACTCACATGGATATTCTACTAGTCGAATAATCACATACAATATCAATAACCACATTCATAATGATGGAATGCATAATGCTAGACTATCATAACCACGTAACCAAGGCCTCCTGCCATGACCACAAAAAATATTTTGTCAAGGCCTCATGCCAAGACACTAGTTCTTCTCATGAGACCTACCGATGCATCGAGGAGCTATAGCGGGCTCCACCTATCACTTATTAAGTCCAATGCATTCCTCATACGAATATGTTTACACATATCATAAACCATAACATAATTGTATCACATAAAACATGCATAAAGGAAACATAAGATTCCCAGACATCAATCACAAGATATCAATACAACACCTTGATGTAATAAAAACTCTTTCAAAACCATTTTCAATACCAAAATTAATGAAAATTAAAAATATGTATTTATTTTTCATTTTAAAATTTTATGGCTTGTAAAGGAAGCCGAAACTAAAATAATGGTCACGATGGCAGAGAAGTAGTTGTCGCCACATACGTACGACCAAAATATTCTCTTTTGTCGTTTAGTAAAATTCTTCGTATAAAAAAATTCCTTTTGGATAAATATAAAAGTCAAAGGGGAATATACACCGTATAAAAGAAGTATGTGTATAAAACAAAATATGCCTCAATGAATGGAGATTGAGACGAAGTCCCTTAAAAAGATAATTTTTAAATAAAATATATCTATTATGTGTATTCACTATATGTACACATAAGGAATGTATAAATACAAGATAAGGACATAATAATATCATGACATAATTTGAATGTAGGATATTAAGCAAAAGAATGGAAATTGGGTTAAGAAGTTCCCTTACCTTGCTTCCTGTCTTGACTCGACCGTTATTTAACCTCCAGAATAATAAACTAGAGTTAATTTATAATTGCTTAAGAACATTTTTCAAGTTCATTATACCTGTTATATAACTTATTACCATGTTATGAACATTATGTAATTATTTAAGTAAATAACGGTCATTTTGTCGATCTTAGGTACTTGAGTCATAAATAAGATTCTTATAATTAAAAGTTGTTCATGTGGTGATATATCCATTATATCAAAAATTATATTCATGATATATATAATATATATCTCATATATATCCAGTATATACATGCATTTATAATATTCCATAACGTTTAGAGGTAAGAAATGAAATGCACCGTTCATGGAGATGTTAAGTCGTACCTACGCATGAACGCTACATTCATTTCTATTTCGTATTTAATGAAATCATAATGATATAAAGGTAAATTATAATTCCAGTATATTATCATATATAATATCATTTACTCCATCCTTTATACATCCCACATATGGTATTAACTATTCAAATCACTTTGAGGGGGCGGTAGTCCGCACTTCCTAAAATGAAAATATCGCGTTTACCCATAATGGAAACAATAAAGGTATGCCATAAATGAAAAATAAATAACCTTAAGTAAAACATAAACATATTATATATCATTTATAAATATAGTGACATCTTAATGGACACCTTTGAAGGTGTTTTATGAGTGTTGAACAATCATCGTTTCGTGAGGCAGAAATTCACCATCCACAGAAACCGTATGTTCTTTAACCATTAGATGTAGGTGTGTGTATGTGTAGCTCGAATAATCATTATAACAACATTATGGTATATTTAGGATACTGTTGTTGTTACAAAATTATGGAATAAAAATATTTTAAGGGGTTGGAGAAGCAAAATGAAACAAAACAACAAAGGAGAAAACATTACCTTAAAATCGTGTAACTCTTTTGATTTGAACCAAAGGCTTCATTGGGAAGACTCATGCCCAAGGTGATGCTTCTAGGAGTAAGGGAGGGAAGTTGGGAGAGTATTTGGGAAGAGTTTGGCCTAGCCAAAAGGCATTGAAAGTGTGAGTAAGGTGGTAGTGGTGGGGGCCTTTTATAAGTGGAGAGGAGGGGCATTCTTGGAAAGTAATAAAATGTTACATTATTATACAATGCTTTTAGGATTATAAAGGTCCCAAACATATATAATTCGAGGATAAGGTGATAATGGTTATAAGTAATTTCATACAATAGTCTTTGGACAAGTGTAAAGCTTATATTATACATTATCTTTTCATTTTATTTAAATCATTAATTAATGATGTAATCGCTGCATCATCATGGTGTCATAAATAATTTAATTTATTTAATTTCTAAAAATTATAAAAAAAATATCATGATGTAGGAAATATTTTTATATTTCTATGGAATATTTGTACTAAAAAATATGACTTGTATAACCCCATTTATAAATTGTTTAATAAAACATTATATGATTGTGACATTAATATTTTAACTTTAAATAAAAATAATTTATGTCATTTTCCTTCCAAAGTGGCTCCATGAGGTCCCCAAGTTGACCCATGGAATTTATTGGTCAGCCATGATATATCCAATAGGCGTAGGACAAGTGTAATGGTATTTTCATATTTTTATAATATCATTTTTACCTTAAATTTCACTAATTACCTTTAATCGAGATTAATTAAACTTAAAATTTACTATTCACCAAAAAATTATTTTTATCCCATTGAACCACATTTTACTTCTTAATGACAACCATGTTGTCGGATTTTTGAAAATCAAATCACAGAAGTGGTAATGATTCATTTAAACGAAAAATCAATTTTTTATCTACCACATAGTGGTTTCACTATTCATAAAAAATTTGCGTTTTTCAGAACAATGCCAAAATTTCACCCAAAGCTATAATTGATATTCCGAATCCAAAAATGATGACTATTTTACAAAATTCGAAACATATAAGTTGAATTAATTAATTTTATAATTAATTCCCGCTTTCACAACAAATAGCGTGTTTTTATGAAACAATATATATCAAAAGATTTACCATTGTTTATGTCCAATTTCAAAGTGAAATTAATTATAATGATCACCATTGGATAAAATAGTAAAAATATATTCTAATTATACTTTAAAGCCACTAAATAGTATAATTTATCACTATAAAATGCTTTGATTATAAAAGTTGTTTTTAAGTATTTTTCACTATTTAAAAAATTTGGAAGTTCTCAAGAAATTTCAAAAAATTCAACTTTGGATAATTTTGATAATACGAATACAAAAATGAAGTCCATTTTGAAATATGGAAATTCTATAATTTTAAAAAGTGGGTATTACTATTCATAACCGCTACTTTGATTAGTTGTGGTGTGTGTTAGAACTCGAAGTTGCGTACAACACAAGCTACTGTATTATTCAAAGAGAATTGTACCGTAGAAGCTTGGGGTGTTACAATGAAGGATATTATTTTTGGATTGGATGAATATAATAAGGTGGTATTATATATTCATCTTGGAAAATAGTTTTGAAGACAAGCTAGTGTAATAAGGATAGTGACATCACCAGTTGGATTGGTTTAGAAAATCTATAAATGGACTATTTAATAAACAAAAAATAAATAAAATGAATCGTCATATCTAAAAAAATTAAATTATGGTTTTAGAGAAAGTTAAATGTTAAAATATATATAATAAAATTATAAAAAAAATTAATGATCTATTTATTGTTATTAAAAAATATTATAGAATACAATTTTATAGACAGGATTTCTGTAAAATGATGATGTGATATTTAACTAATTAGATAAATTATTTTATAAATGATTTTAAATTACATATGGTTTCTAGGTTGAACACCCATTATTATATCCATGGAAAAATCATAATGCATCACAAATCAAAAATTGTGTTTCTACGATATCATATGTTACACAACTAACTGAGTTATACAAAAAAAATTATGTTTTTTGATATTATTATTTAAAATGTTAATTTTCACCAAAACATTATATAGGAAAGAATAAACATAACTAACTTTATTATGATTTTAGATGATTATAAAATATTCTTATCTTGTTATAATAACTTTTAGAGGATTCAAAAGAGAATAAATCTAGTTTTAATCAAAAAGTACTCTAATATAATTTTTAAGGTAGTTTCACATGAATTTTATTGACAACCATTATTGATTATATTCTAAATTTTTTTATTTGAAAACATAATCTTATTCATTGGAATCTGGACATCAAATTTTACTTTAGTTTAATTTTTCTTATTTGGCTGATAAAATTAATAATTTAATGAATTGTGATAAATAATGCATTTTAATTTAAAAATACCTTGTCATATAATTTATTTATATAATTAGGTTATACATTTAAAGGGTTTTTATGTATACAAATATATGTTTTTTATCATTTAATTAAATATTTTTCGTTTTATGTATTTTCATATTAAAATTAAATGAACTTCAATGACAATTCATGAAAGTATTACATAAAAAACCCCAGTTTTCTAGATCATTCAATGGGATTAGTGGTAAGAATAATTTAACCAATTATTTGAATTGAATTTAAAAAAATACATATTTGTACATAGTATGAAAATTATTGTCCAATAGGATCAATATTGTTAATTGTGAATAGTATATTTAGCATTTTATTTACCATATTTAGATTCCAATAGTGTATTTAAAGGTAAAATTAATATTATAATATTATAAAATTAACCCTAAAAATATTAAAAATATTATTTTAGTATTTTTTTACCAACAATGACAATCCTAATGAGGAAATTATGACATTGGAAGCCCCTTGGGAGTTATTATGACATTTACAAAATTTAATTTAATGTAAAGGCAAATATATCACAACAATGTAGTTTAATTTAAAAACAAAATTAATGTGGGGTTGTTACAAAATGATGATTAATTAATATATTTATTAACGAAAAAAATCATATATATGATATTAATAATGTTAAAATAAAAAAATTTGAAACATTTGATGTTGGACACAAATTTTATGGATTACTGTTACATTTTAGTATTTATTTAATTAGGTTTTTTCCTATGTAATCATTTTTTTTATGAAATTTTAAAAACAAATCATGTTTTAATATTGTCAATATTAACAAATTTCATTATGTAAAATATAAAATATTTAATTGGAGGATAAAAAATTTATGAAAATCCAAGCTTTTGTGAAGTAGTTTATATATATAAAACAATGTAATTAATTAATAATTAATTTGATCATTTGACAAGTTATGATAATTATTTTAAATCTTAAACTATAAATTACTTGATAAAATGGTAAGACATAAAAATGATAAAATAAAATTATAAGGATTAACAATTATTCAAATATTTTATAATTCTATATGGTTAATTAAATTTCAATCCTTACTCATTATATCATCAACTAAATGAGTTTTGACTAATTTGGAATCATAATTGAATTTATACTAATTTAATACTTTTAATAACTCTTTCGGTACACCACCCTCACAAATGAAAATGAAAACATTCATCTCTATTAAAAAGATTTAAAAACCCATTTATTTATACCAATTTCTATTAAAAAATGTCCAAGAATTCCAACCCTCACTCTTGAGGCCTTACTTTTTACAGAAAACCCTTCATAGATGTGTTAAGGTGTTAAAAATGTCATCCTCCATAAGAAAGGTAATTCATTTATTTGCTTAATTTTATTTCTTATCCAACATCCATTAAATAGCCTTAATCTATCATAAACTAATAAATAAACTATCCTTAATATAATGAGATTTTATTATGTTAGAATTATCACATAAACCCATCTCTAATTAATTCAAATGGGAAATGATCATTTTGTTTTTGTAAATAGTGTACTACTGCCTTTCGAACTAATATTGTACTTTTTTCAATATCATCTCTATATTATGGTCATAAAAATGGATATACTTCTTCTAAAATATTTTAATGAATGTTTTATCATTAAATGATAATAAAATATCATTTCATTCATTAATTTCAATGCACATGAATATGATAATTCCATTCAAAAATATGTGTGAACTATCACCGCCACAAGGAGATATTAATTGTTTTTATTGATAACATCACATTTTTATGTATATAATTATATTTATAAGATTAATATGGTGATAATAATATTATGATAATTTAAAAAAGATAAAAGAATAATTTGATTATTTCTATTATGATGAAGGAACAATGGAATAGTTTCTAATGTGTACTTACGACCAACTGTATCAATGATTATAATGTTTTTAATTATATTATTTACAAGTATAAGTGATGGGTAAAATTGGACCTTATGTCATGGATATCTTTTTGATAATGTTGAATTATGACCACATGGACTATTGACATCATACAGAGTTGATTTTCCGCTCCAAAAAGAAATATCTACCAAACGTCCAATATGAAAATAAAAAACAAGTGATTTTCATTACAATAAAATAAGTTATATAAAATAAATAAAAAAATGAAATAAATTCTGATAAATGTATATATTAAAAAAATTTATTATTTTGGATAATAATGATTGTATGTGATGAGTCAGAAAAAATGTATGTGACTTCGTCTCAATATCCTTTCATTGTGGATATTATTGATAATATACACCCTTATTCTTTTCTATGGTGTATATACAACCACTACGATATTTCATATCAATATTTTATCTATTAAAATGATATTTATAATTTTTCTAAATGTATTAATTCATGTAGATTAATATTTAAGTGTTTAATGTGGTATGAGACCCCCTAAAAGTTAGATTATTTTATTACCAAATCCCATTCTTCAGGATTATAATTTACATATTTATTTTTATGGATGTAATAGTATTAAAACCTACTCTTTATGACTATAATGCATTTCATTAAATGTTTTCAAAATGATCACATTTATACAAAGCCTTGAAATTCTTTAAAAATTGGAAAAAGGAATGTTTTCTTCTATATGAAAAAATTAATTTTACTTATTAATTATTTTACGTTGATACTTGGATTCCCTTATATGCCATAATATTTTTAAAATGAAAGTAAATAGATGATTTCCATTTTTGGTATCACGGTAGTACAAATCAGTTCTTAATTGAAAATTTTATTTTGAAATGGAAATGTTTTTAATATAAGATTAGAATTGTTCTAAAAATGGAGTTTTGATGAATATTTTTTATTCGTGAAATGTTACATGAGAATAATGTGAAATAGGTGAGCTCGATATAGCTTATACGAAGGGTTGAAACCCATTATAGCTCAAAGTTGTTCCCAAAAGAGCATCTCATAATGGTTGAGAGCCATTATAGTAAAAATTTATCACATTATAGTTTATATAATTGGATGAGACCAATTATTTATCTTGAGTGAGACATATATAGCGTAAAAAAATTTATCCCCATTATACATATCCAATTCCATGTTTAATAAACGATTTTTGGAAAATATATATATTGGTTTTCCACATGAAAGGGGTTTCAAATAGTATTGATGTATATTATTCTCTAAGTCACGTAAATGAGTTTTAATTTCTTTCCATTGGTTTTAATATAATTCTTTGAATAAAAAGATGTTTTTTATTCATGTGAAATTGTTATTTCATTATCTCATGGAACATTAAATGGGTTGATCTATTTTACAATAATAATGGAACAATTTATTTTTATATCCCCTATTTAGTTTTTTATTATCATACATTGTTTTAAAAAAAGTTTGACCTGATTTAAGGTAGAATAGAGTTAAGGATGGAGTCAAGGAAATTTAATGATCATTGAACAAAAAAAACCCATGTTTTATTATAATTTTTCATCTGTTATGAATGAAATGTAAAATTAATGATATGTTAATATTTTATAACAATGGTTTTGTTATGTGATAATTATGTCATATTTCTCTATTTCTCCAAAGCTAAAACTTCCTCATTGTTAATTATTAACTAAACTAAAGATTGTATAATGAATATGGCGGGGACTTTATAGCTGGTAACATTTGATGGTTACAACAACCTTAGATGTTAAGATGGTGTTAATTTCTTTATAATTAATGATTTTAATTTATGGTTAATATGAAATGACCATGATACTTTATCTAAAATATGTCTTTTCGCAATGTATTTCAATAATGTAAATAGAAAAGTTGTAATAGGAAGTCATCAATAAGAAAAAATCATTAAAATCAATATCATTTGGAGGACATAATCATAACTTTTTTTTTACTATGATGGATCAGTTAATAGAAGATATAAATGGGGGACGCATCCATGAATGATATCATCCAGATCAACCATAGAGGGATATGTCAGTAGTAGAATATTTTTTGATGAAACATCCCACATCATTCAATTGATCTTATGACCGATAATAGATGGATCAATACCCTATAGAATATGTTTTAATTAATGGGATGTTTAAAACATAAAAATGTAACACTTTAAGTATTTCATTTTTTAGATTATGTTGGTTGATGGAGGTCATTAGATAAGAATACTACTAAAAAAATGAACTTGATTCCATGGAATAGGAAGAATATACAGATATTTTCCTTGTGAAGCATTTCTTAATGTATTTTTGTCTTATTGTGGATAGACTATTATTGAAATGAAATCAAATGGAAGATGATTCAGTTGCTGAATATGATTTCACCATCAAAATATTTTAAAGGCATGTTCATGATTTTATTCGATCCACTGATAGTAATTTTAATTTATCTTACTCTAGATTGAAACTAGGGTTATGAAGGGAATTCACCACCTCATATTTTAAATGTTATGAAAAAGTGGTTCCTTATTCTGAGAATTTTGAAATTGATTTTTCCGAAAGAAACATTTTTTGAGAAGATAATATTAATAAACTGAAAAGACACTGAAATTTCAAGGGAATTTTTTTTCTAAATACATTGGAATTTTAGGAGTGTGTGACTTTTAAAGACACTTGATTCTGAGACCCGGTGTGCCTGGAAACAATTTTTAAAGTTTAGCTCGGGTATGTTCAATAAACGAATGAGTGGGTTTTTCTATCTTTTCAACCGGTTCTCGGAATTGAAATCTGAGGGCACCGATGAACTCAAAGCGCTGGAAATTTCATAAGGGGACCTTTAACAAAGTTGCGTTTTATGCGGGTTGAGAATTTTTTTGTGTGGTTTAATTAAGAAGTTAATAAAATTGTTTGTACAATTTTACTTTGTAACTACAGAGGTTAATTCCTCCCATGGGTAGTTAAGGGTGGGACCCACAACCACCTGACTACCCATGTGTGGATGTTATAGAGGTGGGGCCCACACGAGCCCCAACCATTTATTTTTCCTATAAGCTCCTTATACCCCCTCATTAATTTGGAAACCCCCCTTTAATTTCCAATCTATCCACCTCCCTCACCCCATTAATCCATAGAAACCCCTCTTATTAATGAGGATCATTCCTCTCCCACTCCTCAACCTCTCTTTAATTAAATTCTTACACATTTAATTAATGAGGATCTTTCCTATTCCCCCCTTTAATTAAATTCAAACACATTTAATTAATGAGGTGATTTGGATTTTGAATGTTAAATTGCATGTGTAATAAAATAATAGGAGGACCCTATTATTTTACCGGAAGAGGGATTTCAATGTGCTAAGGAGGATTGGGAGAGCACATGAGTTTTTGAAGAACACCACCTCCAATGAAGAATGACAATTTCTTAGGTGAAGAATGCCGGTTTCATGAGGAACGATGATATTCCACCCATTCTCTTCTCCATGACAAGAGTGGAGATGTCGCTTCCTCCTCGGGCACACACCGACGATGTATACAAAACCTCACCCTGCTACGCCGTCCTCCGTGATGCCCAATGTGAAACATAAATTAATTGAGGTAGTGTTTTATTATTGAAAGTGAATGTTTTTGTACCCCGTTCTTTGTTGGCAATCACTGCTTAAATACGGCCAATTTCTATCGCTTTACGCGGAGGGTACGGGCCGAACAAACATGGCCTGACAAACCTCCATTGATCTTGTTTAATATTTTTTAATCGGAAACCGATGGCAGTGGAGGCATGATGCCATCGTGCCATTCTGGAAAAGTGGTGATGGAATCCAGCGCCGTCCCACCGACTGTGTGGGAGGAACCACAACCGGTTTCGCGGGCCGTTTTGGCGGAAGAACCGGCATGCACAACGGCCGGCCGGGAGGTGTCATACCGCGGCGCAAGGACAGTGACACACTGTGGAATCCTGCGGACCGCCGTGCGGGCCACTTGCGACATAAGGCTGGCCATACTAGCCGTTCAGTTTTGGAAGGGTGGTGCCGCTTGGCGATGCAGGCTCGAACAACCGGGGAGGGGGGGGGGGGGGGGGTCGGACCGCTAGGCCTGTCGGGCCTCACACCAAACCGGTCCGGGCTGGGCCACGCCCTTTGGGCTGACCTGCATTTTTACTTTGGACCAGTCCAACACCCCAGATGGGTCGGACACCTCAAACTGGGTTAACCCGTCCCATCGACCCATTGGGCTAAAAATGTCAGACCCTTTATTCACATAAACATGAATAACATAGAGACCTCACATCTGATCAACGCGCCGTCTGCTGCACTGGGACTCTTTTGACGAGATGGTCCTTTTGTTATACTCTTTGTGAGTTATGGATAGCTTTGGTAAATGGCCGGGTTTGGAACGATCATAATTCCCACCGGGCCACTAGAACCGAAAAACCAATATCTCTAAGACCGGGAGTCCGATTGACACGCCCTCTTTTGCGTTGAGTTCATTTTGATGAGACAAAACATCAGGATACATCAACATTGGACTTTGTCATAGTTTATGTATCGACCCCTTTAATTGTGGAGAGGACTCTCTCAGAATCGAGTACGCTATGTGTGGGAACCCTAGAGCTGGCTGCGACTACGACGACTATCGTGTTGGGATCCTCATTGGGTTCAACGAAGAAGACAAATTTTCATGGATCCTACGTGGGTTCGACAACGAGGACGACTGTACATGGATCCTACTTTGGTTCGGCAGGGAGGATAATTGTACATGGATCCTCCGTGGGTTCGGCAACGATGAATATTGTACTTGGATCCTACGTGGGTTCGGCAGCGATGGTTACTATACTTGGATCCTACGTGGGTTCGGCATCGATGACTTCTATACCTGGATCATATGTGGGTTTGGTAGAGGAGATGATTCAGAGGCTGTATCTAATCATCTTCACCCATCATTGTGAGTAGTATACATATATGAGCTGAGTCTTGACTTCAATGTTTATCATCGATGACATTGACCTGCTTTCCTATGTGGACCGGGCTGTGTTTTTTTGTGTGGAGTGGGATGTGTTTTACTGTGTGGACTAAATTGTGCTTGGTCTTATATGTTGGATCCGTACTGAGATTGATTACATAGTTATATGTTTTTGTATATATCTAAGTAGAGTCGGTTGATATTTCATGATTGTGTCTTTTTTTTTGTTTTATCCTTCGTGGATTTTGAGAGAATACCGGGGTTCGTGGAGTCCATACTGAGTATCATATACTCACCCCTGCATGGGATATGCCCGCACTAAATTGTATTGGATGCAGACGAAGTACAGCACTGATCGAGTTGGATACTTGTGGAGATGGACGGTACCCAGAGGTGGACCACTTGGCGGGACGTACAGGGAACGGAAGGCCAGACCTCTGGGGCTGAGGAGAATATATGTACCCACCGTTCATGTGGGATTTCTAGAGGATGACTCCGTGTTGCAGTTTTACTTTATTAATGTTGTAATTTCTCTTCAGTTGTGTTGTACTTTCAGTTGGGTTTGTATACTAGCTCATTTACTTTTCCGCACATACATTGTACTCAGTTTTATTTAGTGCTTACATCACATAAGTACTATGTTGTGTTTGTTTAGTTTTATAAAGGCAATTCCTTTCCTCTTATTGGGATTTACCCCTTGGGTGATAGTCACCAGCCCCAGGCCTATAGAAGGCGGGCTTGGGGTAGTCATGACATGGGCCCCGAGGACGGGTCGTGACAAATTGGTATTAGAGTAGTCGGTTCTACCATATAACTCAGGAATCTGATGATTTATTTCTGTGAAGCAAAAAAATTTAGAGTATTGAGTGCAGTTACCAGTCTAGGGAGTCCAGTGTTGGTGTGGCAGCCGACGTATCCATACACGAGGACCCTGACTTCTGATTTCCATCTTAGTGCACAAAAACATTGATTTCAAGTGTGTTCCAAATGATTTCTCTATGGTTACACTGTATCATATCACCAGGTATATTGTTTGACCGTGGAGAACCTGTTTCATTTCAGAATTGCAACACGAAGGCAGCCAGCCAGGGTTTCTAGTTACGTACAGGATGGAATCCCACCGAGTTACGAGGATTCGGTTCAGGGCACCATTATATAGGAGGCACCAACAGTACCACTACCTGCTGGGCCACCGATACCACCATCCCCAACAGCGTAGAGTGCATGCCGCATGAGTGTGTTTCATGAGTTTCAAAGACAGAGGCCTCCCAGGTTACGCAGAGAGAGGGACCCTCAAGGAGCTAAGGATTGGCTAGAGGCTATCGTCAGAGTCTTCAGATTGGTAGGGACACCAATAGACCATATGGTGATACATGCCGCGAGTCTCCTGCATTCAACAGCAGGTAGATGGTGGAGCCTGATGCTCTTGGTGCACGACGAGGCATCTCTATTTCGAATGTACATCGAGAGCCTCTTTCGCACGAAGTTTGTTCTAGCCACCCTTCTCGCGGTGCACATCCAGTAGTTACTACAGCTACAGCAGGGCATCATGACAGAAGCCCAGTACTCGGCGAGGTTTACTAACCTGTCACGCTACTCCACAGACACGGTATGGGACCCATTTAATCTGGGCCCGGACCTTTGAGCAGGGACTGAGGCATTAGATCCGGGATTCTATAATCTCCCTCACCTTACCGACGTAGGCAGGAGTACTAGAGCGAGCCCTTATTATGGAGAGTTATTTTTGCTGAGTCGATGCCAGCAGAGGAGACCCATCGTAGGGTGACACGTAGAAGAGTTATCTACCACCGGCAGTAGACAAATGTCACAGAGGTCCAAGTGGAATAGGCCATCAGGTGGGAAACCCCAGAAATATTGTTCGTTGTGTGGGGCACACGCAGTAGAGAGAACCATATGAGAGGAAGGTAGTGCTATGCATGCAGTGGGGAGGGAAACATAGCTCCATACTGCCCAACCCGACATGCAGAGGGGTAGCAGACAGTAGAGGTAACTTTCTAGTAGAGGCAAAAGTTCGACCGTGGCAGTCCGCAGGGAGCAGGTGGATGAGGCAGAGGAGCTGGCCGAGCATCAGGTGGTGGACGACGCTTCGAAGCTCTACCACCACCACCTCCAAGAGGGCCACCCTGACCACAGGGAGCTGGAAGACAGGGGTAGGCTCAGCTCTAGGAAGTCGAGGCATAAGACCACGACGCACCTGAGATGATCTGAGGTACTATATGTTTCTACTGAACCCTTGATGAGGTTCTTATAGATATAGGAGCGAGTTATTATTTCATTGTCGGTACCCTTGTTCGGAGCTCAGAGATTATGATGGAGCCGTTGGCTCGATCCTTTTGGCTTGGGACACCTACAGGAGTAGATTCAATGATTAGGCACTGGTGCCATTAGTGTGAGCTTACTCTAGGAGGTGATAGCTTATGCTGGTATCTTCTTGTAGCTGTGTCGAGGCCTTATGACATCATCTTGGGCATGGTTTGGTTATCTATAGTCCATGATCCGATTGAATATACTAGGTGCAATGTGCGGTGTGTCCACACAGATGGGACCATGTTAACCTTCACTGGCACGAAGGGAGCCTTTACAGCACCTGATGATCTTACACAGAGGATATGGAAGCTGATTAAAAATCAGTTGGCTTGTCTCATCGTAAGAATTGTTGATTTTCAGAGTCCGTGTTTTCCTATTGTGGTTGATCAACATCCGTACGTGTTTCCAGATGACATTCAAGAACTACCTCCTCGTAGAGAGGTAGACTTCTATATTGACATGTTCCCCGAGACAACACTGATAGCTACTCCAGCATATCGGATGGCTCCCGCCGAGCTGTGTGAGCTACGGGTACAGCTAGAGGATTTGCAGGGAAATGGATTCATCTGAACCAGTGTTTCACCCTGGGCTTCTCCGATTTTATTTGCCAAGAAGACGGATGGGAGCTTAGAACTATGTGTCGACTACCATCTCCTGAGTCAAGTAACTGTAAAGAACAAGTACCTACTCCTGAGGATTGACGACCTCTTTGATCAGCTCAAGAGAGCACGATGGTTCTCGAAGATAGACCTCAAGTCAGGCTATCATCAGCTCATAGTGTGAGATGAGGATGTGTAGAAGACAGAATTCAGGTGTCAGTATGGCCACTACGAGTTCTTGGTTATGCCATTCGGAGTAACCAACTCACCAGCAGTGTTATTGAGTCTCAATAATAGGATCATTCAGCCTTACCTCTATCGTTTGTTCATAGACTTCATTGACGAAATACTAATTTACTCGACTACAGAGGAGGAGAATTTCAACCACCTACAGGTTTTAATGGACACACTTCAAGAGAACTAGCTTTATGGTAAGCACTCAAAGTGTCAGTTCTGAATTCGAGTGGTTCACTTCTTAGGGCACGTAATCTCGGAGGCAGGAGTTGTTGTGGATCCTGAGAAGATCAAGGCAGTAATTTCTTGGGAGCCACCCAAGAGCGTGACTGAGGTGTGGTGTTTCCTAGGTCTGGGTGGGAACTATCAGAGATTTGTACCCGACTCATACAGAGTTGCATCACCGCTTTTAGCTTTGACAAAGAATGGTAAAACCTTTGTATGGTTAGGTAGATCTCAATAAAGATTTCGGGATCCGAGATATAGATTGACTAGTGCGCACATCTTGAGGCTACCAGTGGAGGGTGTAGGGTATGTAGTTTAGTGCGATGCATTAGGGGCCGGACTTGGGTGTGTCCTAATGCATGAGCGGGTAGTGATCTCCTATGGTTCAAGACAGTTGAGGAATCATGTGTAGAACTACACTTCCCATGACCTGGAGTTAGCAGTAGTGGTCTTCACCATGAATATGTGGTGGAACTATATGATGGGCGAGTGCTTTACAGTCTACTCTGACCACCGGAGTCTGAGGTACATCTTCATGCATAAAGACCTAAACCTGAGACAACGATGATGGCTCAAGTTGCTACAGGACTATGACTTTGTGATATTCTATACTCTAGGGAAGGGGAAATTTTGTTGTTTATGCTCTCAGTAGGAGATTAGGCATTCGTCTATATGGAGAGGCGATAGAGTAGCTAGCCATGTCCTAGATATCCTTTGTGGATAGAGATGGGCCAGCCTTTCTAATGTCTCTCATAGTCACTCCTCCACTACTTCAGTGGGTCATAGAGAAACAATGTGGGGATGTTGACTGTCAGACGCGACTTCCTCATATTTCCACAGGGAAGGCGCCAGATGAATTTTATGAAAGAGGAGAGCACATCATCCTCTTCAGGGGATGTACCATAGTACCAGATGCACTATAGGAGGAAGTGTTGAGGGAGTTTCACACTTCTCCTCTAGCGGTACATCCAAGAGTGGCAAGGATGTACCAGAACCTCAAACGATAGCACTGGTGGGTGGGTATAATGAAATTTGTAGTAGAGTTCGTTTCACAATGCCTCACTTTCCATCACGTGAAGTCAGAGCACTAGGTACCAGTAGTCTTGGTACAACCCTTAGTGGTTCCGGAGTGGAAGTGGGATTGGATATACATAGATTTTATGACGGGGCTCCCATGTACTACCAGAGGACATGACTCCATCTGGGTGATCATAGACCGACACACCATGTCGGCCCACTTCCTACCATCCTACCAATCAGATAGCATGGCTAAGTTTAGTGATTGGGACGTCTCTACATTCATGAGATCATACAGCTTCATGGTGTGACATCATCTATCATCTCCGATCGTGACGCTCTCTTTACATCCCGGCTTTGTAAGGGTTGCATGAGGCTTTCAGGATGCAGCAATGCCTGAGCACCACCTTTCATCCTCAGACAGATGGAAAGACATATATACTATTCAGACACTCAAGGACATGTTATGTGCATGTTTCCATGACTATGGTCATAACTGGGAGGATAACCTACCCTTGGTGGAGTTTGTGTACAACAACAGCTATCACTCCACCATTGGGATTTCACTATACGAGGAATTGTATGACTGCTCTTGCAGATCACCTCTGTGCTAGACTGGCCATGGGGAGTCAGCACTCATAGGACCAGAGATGGTTCAGGCTACGATAGAGGAGGTGCAGAAAAACCAGGAGCGGATGAGGACTTTATAGAGCAGACAGAAGTCATATGCTGATAGGAGGTGGAGACCAATGGAGTTTGAGGATAGAGACCATGTATTCTTACGGCTCTCACATTGACGTGGATTACAGAGATTTGGATGGGGCAGCAAGTTATCTCCGTGATTCATCCGACCATTCCAAGCCCTCAGCAGGATAAGCGAGGTTGATTACCGCCTGGACATTCCACCTCAATTGCACTGGGTGCATGATTTATTCCATCTATCTCAGATGAAGAGATATGTGCACGACCCAACCCACATCATTGATCATGGGGAGATGGACATCGATGATGGAGCGACATCTGTAGAAGTCCTGGTGGAGATCGAGGATCGACAGGAGAAGGTCCTACGTGGACGGTCGATTCCTCTGGTACGCATTCATTGGCAACACGGGATCCTCCAGGAGATCATATTGGAGCGGGAGGCTCCGATGCGTGCTCATTACCCTCTTCTGTTCCCCTAGTTTATGTTGTAGTTTGACTGGGATTTAAATCCCTGAGGTGGGAGTAATGTAAAGACACTAGAATTTTAAGGGAATTTTTTTCTTAAATAGTTTGTAATTTACGAGTATGTGACTTTGGAAGACACTTGATCTCGAGGACCGGTGTTCCTGGAATCAATTTCCTAATTTTATCTTAGGTAAATTCACTAAATAATCGAGCAGGGTTTTATATATTTTTAACCATTGCTCAGAAATGAAATCTGAGGGCACTGATAAACTCATAGCGCCAGTAATTTCTTATGGGGACCTTTACCGCAGTTGCATTTTAAGCGGGTTGAGAATTAATATTGGGGATTTAATTCGGAAATAAATAAAATTGTTTGTACAATTTTATTTTCTATCTAATGAGGTTAGTTCCTCCCATGGATAGATAACGGTGGGACGCACATCCACTTAACAAACCAAGTGTGTATGATAGAGAGGTGGGGCCCACATGATCCCCAATCATTTATTTTTCCTCTAAACTACTTAAACCCCATCATTAATTTGGCAACACCCCTTTAATTACCAATCTCACCATCTACCTCACTCCATTAATCCATGACAACCCCTCAAAATAATGAGGATCTTTCCTCTCCCTCTCCTCTCCCTCTCTTTAATTAAATGCCAACACATTTAATTAATGAGGATCATTCCTCTCCCTCCCTTTAATTATGTTCCAACACATTTAATTAATGAGGTGATTTAGAATTTGAATGTTAAATTTCATGTGTAATAATATAATTGGAGGAGCCTGTTATTTTACTGGAGGAGGGATTTCGTGGTGCTAAGGAGGATTGGGAGAGCTCTTGAGTTTTTGAAGAACACCGACCTCCGACGAATAATGAACATTTCTTTGATGAAGAGCACCAGTTCCACAAAGAAAGATTACACACCACCCATACTCTTCTCCACGATAAGAGAGGAGATGTCACTTCCACCTCGGGTGCACACCGACGACGTCTATGAATCCTAACCTCGCAACGCCGTCCTCCGCGACACCCGACGTGCGACATAAATTATTTAAGGTAGGGGTTTATTATTGAAAGTGAATGTTTTCATACCCAGTTATTCATTGGGAATCATTGTTTAAATTTGGCTAATTTCTATCACTTTAAGTGGAGGGTCGGTGCTGAATGAACATGCCCCGATGACCCTCCGTTGATCTAGTTTAATATTTTAGAATCGACAACCAAAGGCGGAGGAGGCATGATGTCGTCGCGCTGTGCCGGAAACACGGTGAATGAATCTGGAGCCATCATGCTAGTTTTGTTGTAGGAACCATGAATTGTTTGACGGGCCGATTTGGTGGAAGAACCGTCCGGCCCATCGGCTAGTCTGGCGGAGCGGGACTGCTGCGTTAGGAGGCCGCCGCACTGAAGAATCCTGCGGCCCGCCATGCGGGCCGCATGTGCCAGAAGGCTAGCCATCCTAGCTGTCCAGTTTGGGAAGGGCGGGCACGCCGGTTTGGACAGCCGGGGGGGGAGGCTCGGAACAACTCAGCCAGCCCGACCACAGACCCGGCCGGGCTACGCACCTAGCAGGGACGCACCATGACGGGCGGGGCTGCGCCCCGTCGGGCCGCCCCTCGACGGGCCATGGCAGTTCGGTCCGGGCTGCGCCCTTCGGGCCGAGCTTCGTTTTTCCTTTGTAATGGTATGACACCCATGTCAGGTCAGACCCATCAAACTGGGATAAGATGACATGTCATCCCACTAGGCTAAACGGGCTAGGCCCGTTATTCACTTAAAGGTCAATAAAATAAAGATCACACGTTTGATCGATGCACCGTCTGAGGCACTGGGACTCTATTGATGATACGGTCCTTTTTCATTACTCTAAGTGCATTTTGGATAGCTTTGGAAAATGGTCAGGTTTGGAATGAGCATAATTCCAATCGGGCCCCTGGAACGGAAAAGAAAACGACTCTGAGACTGGGTGTCTGATTGACGCATCGTCTATTGCATTGAGTTATTTTTGAGAAGACATAATATCAGGATACATCATGTCTGGAATTCGTGACAGTTGATGTATCGACCCCTTACTCGAGGAGCGGACCCTCCCAAAATCGAGTACGCTGTGTGCGGGAACCATAGAGCTGGCAGCGACTACGACGACTACCATGCTGGGATCCTCCAAGGGATCGATGATGAAGACGACTGTACATGGATCATTCGTGGGTTTGGCAGTAAAGACGACTGTACATGGATCCTACACGGGTTCGGTTGTGAGGAAGACTATATATGGATCCTCTGTGGTTTCGATAGCGATGACGACTGTACTTGGATCCTACGTCGGTTCAGTAGTGATGGTTACTATACTTGGATCCTACATGGGTTCGGCAGCGATGACTTCAGTACATGGATCCTACATGGGTTTGGTAGAGGAGATGATTCAAAGGCTGCATCTAATGATCTCCACCCCTCTTCATGAGTAGTATACATTTGTGAGCAGATTCTTGACATAAATATTTATCATCGATGTGGTTGACATGCTTTCTTATGTGGACTGGATGTGCTTTTCTGTGCAGACTGGGTTATGTTTTATTGTGTGGACTAGATTGTGCATGGACCTGGAAGTTAGAGCTGTACTGAGATTGATGACATAGGTATATGTATGGTCATATACATAACTAGATTCAGTTGATACTTTGTTATTGTATCTTTCCTTTGTGGTTTATCCTTCATGGATTCTGAGAGACATCGGGGGTCTCAGGGTCCCTACTGAGTATCATATACTCACCCCTGTCGTGCTATGCCCGCACTACGTCGTGTTGGATGTAGACGAGAGACAACATTGATCGAGGTAGAGTCTTGTGGAGCTGGACGATACCCGGAGGTGGACCACATAGTGAGGCGTACATGGAGCGGACGACTGGACCTGAGGAGCTGAGGAGAATATCTATACCCACCATTTAGGTGGGATTTCCATAGGATGACTCGGTGATGCTATTTTACTTTACTGCTGCAGTACATTTTTTCAGTTGTACTATACTTTCATTTTGGTTTGTATACTGGCCCATTTACTTTTCTGCACATACTTTATACTAATTTTTACTTAGTGCTTACTTCAATTGCATACTCTGTTGTGTTTGATTACTCTTATAAAGGCAATTTCTCCCTTTTTATTGGGATTTACACCTTTGGTGCTAGTCACCATCCCCTGGACTATGGAAGGTGGGCTTGGGGTAGTCACGGCATGGGCCCCAAGGACGAGTCTTGAAAACTTGGTATCAGAGGAGTCAGTTCTACCGAAGAACTAAGGACTCTCTTGATTTATTTCAATGAAAGAATAATGTTTATTGTATTGAGTGTGGTTATCAGTCCATGGAGTCCTATGTTGGTTCGGCGGCTAACATATTGATACACCAGGACGCTAACTTCTGATTTCCAAATCAGTTCACGAAAACATTGATTGCAAGTGTGTTTCAATGGTTTTATTTATGATTACTTTGTATCAGCTCACCAGGTTTATTGTTTGACTATGGCACACTTGTTTCTTTTCAAGATAGCCCCACGATGGTAGCCAACCAAGGTTCCTAGTAATGTACCGGATGGAAGCCCACCGAGCGATGAGGAATTGTTTCAGGTCCCCATTACAGCGGAGGCACCAGTGGTACCACTACCCTCTGGGCCACCAATACCACCAGCTCTAGTAGCGGAGAGTGCACCCCGCCTGAGTGCGTTGCATGAGTTTCATCGACAGAGGCCGCCCAGGTTCCACAGAGAGACGGACCCTCAGGCAGCCGGGGATTGGCTGGAGGCTATCATTAGAGTGTTCAAATTGTTAGGGAAACCAGCTGACCTTATGGTGATCCTTTCCGCGAGTCTCCTGCATACAGCAGTAGGTAGATGGAGGAGCTATATTCTACAGGTGTACGATGAGGAATCTATAAATTGGATGGTCTTCAAGATCCTTTTCAGATTGGAGTTTGTTCCAGCCACCCTTCGTGCGGTGCGAATCCAGGAGTTACTGCAGCTGCGGCAGGGTAGTATGATAGTAGCCCAGTACTCGGTGAGTTTTACCAACCTCTCGCGCTACACAACGAATATGGTACGAGACCCATTATTTCGATCCTAGACCTTTGAGCAGGGAATATGGAATGAGATCAGGGCTTCGATGATCTCCCTTAGCATTCTGATGCAGGCAGGAGTACTGGAGCGAGCCCTTCTTGTAGAGAGTTTTCTTGCTGAGTTGACTCCAGCAGCGAGACCGACCACAGGGCAATACGTAGCAGAGTCTTCTACAGTCGGCAGTAGATAGATGTCACAGAGGTCCAAGAGGACCAGGCCAACATGTGGGAGACCCCTGGATTCTGGTTAGGATGTGCAGGGCACACTCAGTAGAGCGATTTATACGAGAGGTATGCAGTGCTATCCATGCGGTGGGTAGGGCCACATGGCTCGTGACTGCCCGACCCACCATATAGAGGAGCAGCAGACAGTAGAGGTACCACCCAGGCAGAGGCAGAGGTTCGACCATGGTGGTCCACAGTGAGCAGGTGGATGAGGTAGAGGAGTCGGCCGAACAGAAGGTGGTGGACGATGCTTCGAGGATTAACGGCCACCACCACCAGGAGAGACACCCAAACCACATGGAGCTGGCAGATAGGGGCAGGACAGCTATAGGAAGTTGAGGCCTACAACCACATCGCACCTGAGATGATTCGAGGTACTATCTGTGTCTACTCCACCGTTTCTATAGTTCTTATAGACACAAGGGCGAGTCATTCTTTCATTTTCGCTGCCCTTGTTCAGAGCTTGGAGATTCCGACGGAGCTGTTGGCTCTATCCTTACAGCTAGAGACTCCTACGGGAGATGACTCGATGATTACACAATGTTGCAAATAGTGTTAACTTACTCTAGTAGGTGAGAGATTCAGCTGGGATCTTCTTGTAGTGGTGTAGAGGCCTTACGATGTCATCTTGGGCATGGATTCGTTATCTACAGTTCATGCTATGATCGAATATATTAGGTGAAAAGTGTGGTGTGTCCGCACAGATGGGAGTAGGGTAACCTTCACCGGCGAGAAGGGAGCCTTTGCAGCACCAGATGGACTTACGCAGAGGAGAGGGCATTCAATCACACATCAGTTGGCTAGTCTCATCCTAGGAGTGGTTTATGTATGGAATCTGAGTATTCCTTTGTGGTGGATTAGTATGTGGTAGTTTTTCGGAGGACATATCAAGACTACCTCTTCTAAGAAAGGTAGGCTTATACATTGACCTATACCCTAGGAAAACACTATTATCTACTCCAGCATATCAGATGGATCTTGCTGAGCTTCATGAGGTACGCGTACAGCTAGAGGATTTGTAGGGAATGTGATTTATCCGACTCAGAGTTTCACCCTGGGCTTCTCTGATTTTATTCACCAAGACGATGGATGTGAGCTTACAACTTTGTGTCGACTACCATCGCCAGAATCAGTTGACCATAACAAACAAGTACCCACTTCTATTGATTGATGACATCTTTGATCATCTCAAGGGAGAACGATGGTTCTCGAAGATAGACCTCAGTTTATGATAACATCACCTCAGAGTTCGAGAAGTGGATGTGCAGAAGACGGCCTTCAGGCGTCGGTATAGACACTATCAGTTCTTGGTTATGCCCTTCGGCATAACCAACTCACCAGTAGTGTCTGCAAGTCTCATTAATATGATCTTTCATCCTTACCTCTTTCTTTTTATCATATTCTTCATCGACGACATACTAATATACTAGAATACTAAAGAGGAGCACGCCTACCACTTATGGGTTTTACTAGACACACTTAGAGAGCACCAAATTTATGGTAAGCTCTTGATGTTCCAATTCTGGATATAGGAGGTTCACTTCATGGGACAAGTAATCTCGGTGGTAGGAGTTGTTGTGGATCATGTGATGATCAATGTGATACTTTCTTAATAGCCACCCTGGTGCGTGACAGATGTGCGGAATTTCATTGGTTTGGCTGGGTACTATTGGGATTTGTACCAGATATCTCCAGAGTTACTACACCACTTTTAGCTTTTACGAAGAAGGGGAAACCCTTCGTATGGTCAGATATATGTCAGCAAAGCATTCAGGAGCTGAGACAGAGATTGACCAATACGCCCATCTTAAGGATACCGAATGAATGTGTAGGGTACGTAGTTTACTACAATGCCTCAGGGCCGGACTCCGGTGTGTCCTGATGCAGGAGCGTGCAGTGATCGCCTATGATCCACGACAGTTGAGGTAGCACAAGCAGAACTACGCTACCCATGACATGGAGTTAGCAGCAGTGGTCTTTTCCTTGAAGATGTGGCGACACCATCTGATGGGTGAGCGCTTTACAGTTTACTCTATCTACCAGAGTCTCAGGTACATCTTCTCACATAAGGACATGAACCTGAGACAGTGGCAATGGTTCGAGTTCATCTTGGACTATGACTTCAATATAGTTTATACTCTAAGGAAGGGGAACATTGTGTCTAATGCTCTCAACATGAGATCGGGCATTCAGCAACTTGGAGAGGTGACAGAGCAGCTAGCTGTGTTGTAGATATCTTTCGTGGATAGGGATGGGGTAGCCTTTCTACAGTCTCTCACAGTCACTCCTACAATAATTCAGTAGGTTAGAGAGGCACATTGTGGGGATGTTTACTGTGAAATGAGACATGCTCATATTTCCACATGGAAGGAGACATATGGATTTTATGATGGAGGAGAGCACGTCATCCTCTTCAGGGGATGTACCATGGTACCTGTTTTTCTATAGGTGGAAGTGTTGAGGGAGTTTCACACTTCCCCTCTAGCGGTAAAACGAGGAGTGGCAAAGATGTACTGGGACCTCAGAAGACTGGACTGGTGGCCGGGTATGATGAAAGCTGTAGGAGAGTTCATTTCACATTGCCTCACTTGCCAGCATGTGAAGGTGGAGTACCAAGTACCAGCCGGCTTAGTACAACCCTTAGTGGTTCTGGAGTGGATTTGTGATGAGATATTAATGGATTTTGTGATGGGGCTCCCACATACATACAGTGGACACGACTCCAGCTGGGTGATTGTAGACCGACTCACCAAGTCGGCCCACTTCCTACCAATCAGAGAGCAGGGCTCAATAGAGATCTTGAGATGCCTCTATATTCTGGAGATTGTATGAATTCATGGTGTTCCATCATCTATCATCTTCGATTGAGACGCTCGTTTTACATCCCGACTTTGGAAGGGGGTGCAGGAGGATTTTGGGACGCAGCTTCGCCTGAGCACCGCCTTTCATCCACAGACGGATGGCAAGATGGAGAGGACCATTCAGAAACTCGAGGGCATGCTCCATGCATGTGTCCTTCACTTTGGTTGTAGCTGGAAGAGTCACCTAAACTTAGTGTAGTTTGCGTACAACAACAAATATCACTCCACCATCGGGATGGAACCATACGAGACAATATACGTCTGTCCTGGAAGATCACCATTGTACTGGACTGACCCTGGGGAGTCAGCAATTGTAGGACCAGAGATGGTTCAGGCTATGATGGAGAAGGTGCAGATCATCCATGAGCGGATGAGGATTGGACATAGCAGACAAAAGTACTATGATGATAGAAGCCAGAGACAACTGGATTTCAAGGATAGGGACCCTGTTTTCTTACGGCTCTCACATCGACATGGATTACAATAATTTGGAAATGGTAGAAAGTTAGCTCAGTACATAATCGGACAATTCCAGGTCCTTAGCAGGATAGGAGAGGTGGATTTCTGCATGACCCTTCCACCTCAGTTGCACCCGGTGCATGACGTCTTCCACGTATCTCAGCAGTGTAGATACGTACATGACCCGACCCACATCATTGATCATGTGGATCAAGACATTGATGACGGGGCGACATTTGTGGAGGTCCCGGTGGAAATCAAGGATTGATAGGAGCGGGTCCTACGTGGATGGTCTATTCCTCTGGTTCGCATTCGTTGGCAGGGTGGGAACCTCCTGGAGAGCACATGGGAGGGGGAGGCTCAGATGCATGCTCAGTACCCTCTTTTTCTCCCCTAGTTTATGATGTAGCTTTACTGGGACGTAAATCCCTAAAGTGGGAGTAATGTAAAGACCCAGAAATGTCAAGGAAATTATTTTTTATTAAATACTTTAGAATTTTATGAGTTTTTGACTTCTAATGACACTTGATTCCAAGGCCCGATATGCCCATAATCTATTTCCAAACTTTAGCTCGGGTACGTTCAGTAAACGAATGAGCGGATTTTTCTACCATTTGAACTGTTGCATAGAATTGAAATCCGAGGGTAACGATGAACTAGAACCTCCGATAATTGTTTAAGGGGACCATTACCGTAGTTGTGTTTTAAGCGTGTTGAGAATTTTTATTGGGGGTTTAATTAGGAAGTAAATAAAATTGTTTGTACAATTTTATTTTGTATCTAAGGAGGTTAATTCCTCCCATGGGTAGTTAAATGTGGGACCCAAAACTACATAACTACCCAAGTGTGGATGTTAGTAATGTGGCTCCCACACGATCCCCAACCGTTTAATTTTCCAATAAACTATTTAATCCCCTTCATTAATTTGGCAACCCCCCTTTAATTCCCAACCTCTCCACCTCCATCACTCCATTAATCCATGAAACCCCTCAAATTAATGAGGATCGTTCCTCTCCCTCTCCTCTCCCTCTATTAAATTAAATGCCAACACATTTAATTAATGAGGAACTTTCATCTCCCTCCCTTTAATTAATTTCCAACGCATTTAATTAATGAGGTTATTTGGATTTTGAAAGTAAAATTGCACGTGTAATAAAATAATATTAGGAGCCTATTATTTTAATGGAGGAGGGATTTTATTGTGCTAAGGAGGATTCAGAGAGCTCTTGATATTTTGATGAAAACTACCCTCCAATGAAGAACATCGATTTCTTTGTTGAAGAACACTGATTCCACAAAGAACAATGACACACCAACCATTCCCTTCTCCACAACAAGAGAGGAGACACTGCTTCCTCCTCGGGCGCACAACGACGACGTATACGAATCCTCACCCCATGTCGTTTTCCTCTAAGATGCTTGACGTTTGACATCAGTTATTTTTGGTATGGGTTTATTCTTGAAATTGAATGTTTTCATACCCCGTTCTTCATTGGTAATAGTTGTTTAAATACGACCAATTTCTATCACTTTACATGGAGGGTGCGGGCCGAAAAAACATGGCCAGACGACCCTCTATCGATCTCGTTTAATATTTTAGAATCACCAAATGAAGTCGGAGGAGGAACAAATCCATCACGTCGTGCCAAAAACGTGTTGAAGGAATCTGACATCATCATGCCGGCTGTGCAGGAGGAACCACGAGCCATTTCGCGGGCCACTTTGGCGGATGAACTGGCTGGCACGTCGGCCAACCGGATGAAGGGGAGTCGTGGCACGAGGCGGGTGCCGCACTGGAAAATGAGCCGACCTGTCAATAGGATGAGTGGATCCGGACTGTGGTGCTAGGAGGTAGCTGCACTGAAGAATCCCGCGGCCCGCCGTGTGGGCTGCTTGGGCCAGAAGGCCCGCTGGCTAGGTGCCCCCCACCTCAGAACCACTCGCCCATTCAGTCGAGCGGGCCGAGTCGCGCGCCCCGCCAGGCCAGGCTGCGCCCTTTGGGCCGAGCTACATTTATCATTTGGACCGGTCGGACACCCCTGCCGGGTTGGACCCTTCAAACTGGGATAACACGACCCGTCAACCCACTGGGATAAACAGACCGAGCCTGTTATTCACTTAAATGTGAATAACTTGAAGACCGTGCATCTGATATATGCTCTGTTTATGGAACTAGATATATTTTGACAAGATTGTACTCTTTAGATACTCTAAGTGAGTTTTGGATAGCATTGTTAAATGGATGGGTTTAGAATGAGCAAAACTCCAACCTGGACTCTGGAACAGAAAGGCAATATCTCTAAGTCTGGGTGTCCGATTGACGTGTCATCTATCGCGTTGATTTCCTTTTGATGAGATAGAACATCAGGATACAACAACTCTGGACTTCAAGACAGTAGATGTATTGACCCCTTTAGTCGAAGAGCGGACCCTCCCAGAATCGAATATATTGTGTGCGGGAACCCTAGAGCTGGCTACGACTGTGATGACTACCGTGCTGGGATCCTCCATGGGTTCGATGACGAAGATAACTGTACATGGATCCTACGTGGGTTTGGTAGTGAGGAAGACTTTACTTGGATCCTATGTGGGTTCAGTAGTGAGTAAAACTGTACTTCTATCCTCTGTGGTTTTGACATTGATGACGATTGTACATGGATCCTATGTGGGTTCAGTAGTAATGGTTACTGTACTTGGATTCTACATGGGTTCTGCAACGATGACTTCTGTACTTTGATCCTACGTGGGTTTGGAAGAGGAGATGATTCAGAGGCTGCATCTAATCAAATCCACCACTCTTCGTGAGTAGTATAACTGTATGAGCGGAGTCTTGACTTCAATATTTATCATTAATGTGATTGACTTGCATTCTTGTGTGGACTAGGTTGTGCTTTCCTGTGTGGACTGGGTTGTGTTTTTTTGTGTGGACTGGATTGTAATTGGGCTCAGAAGTTGGAGCGGTACTGAGATTGTTGACTTATGTATATGTATGGGAATATAACTAAGTATAGTCGGTTGATACTTTGTGATTATATATTTTCTTTTTGGTTTATACTTTTGTGGATTATGAGAGACCTTCGGGGGTCTCGAGGTCCCTACAAAGTATCGTATACTCACCCCTGCATGGACTATGCCCAGACTACATTGTGTTGGATATAGACGACGAACATCACTTATCGTGGTGGAGGCTTGTGGAGCTGGACGGTGCCTGGAGGTGGACCACTTGGCGGGACGTACACAAAGTGGACGGCCGAAACCGAGAAGGTGAGGAGACAATCTGTACCCACCCTATAGATGGGATTTCTGTAGGACGACACGGTGTTGCTATTTTACTTTACTTCTGATGTACTTTTTTTCAGTTTTATTGTACCTTCAGTTGGGTTTGTATACTGACCATTTACTTTTCATCACATACTTTGTACTTAGTTTTACATTTTTCTTACTTCAGTTGCGTATTATGTTGTGTTTGTTTACTTTTATAAAGGAAATGCCTTCCTTTTTATTGGGATTTACACCTTTTGTTCTAGTCTCTAGCCCATGGCCTATGGAAGGCGGGATTGGGGTAGTCACGGAACAGGCCCAGTTGACGGGTCATGACATAAACATTCAAGTTGGATGGAAATAGAGAAAAGGAAACTAAGAATTCTTGAAGTTAACCTAAAACTTGTTCCATGTGTGGTAAAATATATTTTGGGGAATGTATGTTTGTGTCTGGAAAGTGTTTCCTATGTGGTATGATTGATAACAAATATTTTGACTATAATGAAACGGGTCATGAATTTTGCATAAATGAGATATTAGATTTATAGTCTACAATAAAATAATTCAGATGGTATGTGTTGGGAAATTGTGAAAATAATTTCTAAAGATAGTTACCCATGGAGAAAATCAGAATGTTCTGGGATAAAATGGTTCGTGAAAATATTTTTACACCACTATAGATGATGAGGAGATATCTGGGGATTTGATGGATGATCCTGAGAGCCAGATATTTTTCAAAGGAAACCCATATGATCATTGTTTTAAACACATCTTTTGTGGTTTTAATTGATTTGATAATATGTTATTAATTACCTTTATTAAATGTATTTTTTGTTTTTATCTTAATTTAAGGATTTTGATTAATGTGTAGAATTCAATTACATTTGTACCCCAATTTTTATATATTAATATCCATTATGGTTTGTGTGATCATTGATTATTAATTTTATTCTCATAGATTTATATTATAATTCTAGGAATGTGACATTGATGAAACTATGCTTATAAAATGGAAATATAAAATGTATGTACGATAACATATGTTCATTATCAATGATGTAACTTAATTATACAACACTTGGGAAGAGATCATGAATCCAAAAAATTTACCATTTTATATTCTTTTCCAAAAATTCCTATGTTCCCTTAGATAATCAATGAGTGATAACCGTTTGATGGTTAAAATTTTCCCAATTACAAAACATGATGGAATGATTTATCTTCCATATAAATATTATCCTACATGGATCCCTTGTATTTTTTATCTAATGTGACCTTTGTTGCTCAATTTCGTTCAATCAATGTGATGGTTTTATTTACTGGTATATAATATTTCAATGATGTTATGAGGACCATATTTGAAATTTCACGGAATCAATTTTTAGGGGGGTTTAAGATACCACAAAATTATAGTATAAGACATGTACATATTTTTTAATTTTTTTGTATTTTGTGTTAATTTTAATTTAAAGAAGATTATATGTTCAATAGTGTTCCAGACATGAAACAATGTGTTTCTCCGAAATCATACGTTACGCACACGACTATGTTATACAGAAGAAATAATATATAATAATATTATTATTTTAAATTTTAGTTATCACTTTTTTTTATTTTGGTGGAAATGAATAGATATAGAAATATTATGACTACATAATTTTATTAAAATTTTTAACTTTCTTCAAATATATTTTAGAGGCTCAAAATCAGAATAAATTCACTTTTAATCATAACATACTCTTATATTGTTCAAAATGTCATTTTACATGTATTTTAAGAAGGACTCCTTTTAAATATATATTTTTCACCTTTATATGTTCCATTTGAATAAATATAAATTTTATTTCAAATTGGGACATCAACATTTACATTTTTTTTGTATTTTTATAATCAAATTCATATTTTAATGAATAATGAAAAATACTCCATTTTAATTCAAAACATCCATTTCAACATATTTATTTGTATAATTATATTATAATATTACATTGTTTTAAGGTATTATTATATTATAATTCAATAATTTAGTATAACTTTTTTCAATGTATGTTGTTTCAAATTAAAAGTAAAATATAAAAATATTGATCTTTTGAACATTTTACATAAAAAAATGTTTCCTAGATCAATCAATTAGATTATTCTTAATAGAAATATGACCTCTTCTATGAATATAATTTTAAATAATAAACATACATGTTTTTTTATCGTATGAAAAATTTGGTCCAATGGGGTAAAAATAATGTTTGGTATATAACATCATTAGTATTTTATTTACCATGGTTAAAGGTATATAGGGTTGTTCATGGTAAAATCATAATTATAATATTATCAAATCCCCATAACACTTGTTATAAAATTATTTAAGGAGTTATTACAGACTATAAACATCATTTTCTTGATATTTTTAACTTTTTAATTGACTAGGTTTTGATTATGACATTTATAAATTTTAAATTTAAGTCAATTAAAATATGTCATTAATTTGTCTCTTATTACTGAAATAATATTAATATAGGGTTATGTAATTTATATCTTCGATTATGAGTAGTCATTAGAAATATAAAAATACTACCTACATTATGGAATTTTAATTATAATGATTAGTAATTAAATAATTACGTTTAATTAAGATAAAATGATGATGAAGTAATAGATTTATTAAAAAAGAATCTAATAAATGATATTAATAATATTTAAATAAATATAATATGATCATTTGATGGCACAAAATAATATAGTTGATGACTATATCATGATAGGATTTATTCAACATAGTTTTTTTGAAATAATAAATTTTTTATTATATTTTTGAAAAACACAAACATGAATAATGTCTAAATTAACACAATTTATAACCTAAAATAAAATATTTTCAATTACATGTAGTTAAATTTTTAAAAAATAAAATATTCAGAAAAAGTGTCTATATAAGTCTACCAATGTCCGTAATTATCCATTAATTGTTCGTAATACTAGATATGGTAAATATTTTAACTCACAAATTGTAAATTACTTGATAACAGAGTAAGATTTAAAAAGGATAAAATAAAATGATAAGTATTAAAGATTATTACAGCTTGTATAATATTTATTAGATAATTTTATTTATAGACATAATAAAATTTTTTAACTAAATTTTTTTGGAGTCTTTTGTAATCAAAATTGAATTTATATTAATTTAATACATTTATAATTCCAACGGTGCCCCTCCCCTCTCCTTTAAAAAGGAACACACTCTTATCCGCTACTCACTATTCAAAAAAAATAGTTTGGCCCATAACTAATCAAAACCAAATCTAGAATCCCAGCCCACATTATTGACTCTATTGTTTAGGTAGAGATCCCATCTTATAATTGATAAGGTGATGAAAAAGTTCATCATTTAAAGGAAAGGAAATGTTTTTTAGGGGTATCCATTTTATTTATACAACCACATCCCATAAATATCCATATTCAAGGATAAAAAATTATTTCCTTAATTATCATTATATAGATATATTTTTATATTAATATTATAACCTTAATCAATCTATAATATCATCAAATGATCAATAAACATTTTATTCATTTGTGTAGAAGACTACTGCCTCACGAACCGATATAATTTGTTTTTCATTACCATCTCTCAGGATATGTAATAGTGGTAAAATTATTTTTTATATATTATTGCAGTGTAATTTTTTCATTATAAATGACATAAATATCAATCATTCTATTAAATTCCATTAAAATAAAAATGATAATGTCGTTCATAAATACTAGTGAACTATCATCCCCACAAAGAGATGTGAATCATTTCTATTCACCACATCACATGTATGATATATATAAGTATATATAAATGATTATATTTATTTAATAATTATTTTAATTATTCTGGATAGAGAAAATGATAATTACTTTATTTGAATAATGTTAAATGATATTGGAATCATGAATCATGCATACGTATGGCCAACCATCTCCATGATTATAATGTAGTACATTTTTTATTACAATAATTAATGGATACATTTAATAGTATAATAGATATATGAAATTGATCCTTATTTTATGAATATTATTTTAGAGATGATGAAAATATGACCACATAAGATATTGATAACAGACCAAGGTCATTTTCTACTGAAGTACTGAATAATAGAAAAACATCCGATATGAACCAAAATAAATATTTAATTATCATAACTTGATAATAAATGATATAAAATGAACAAAAAATACTATTTTCCCAACAAATTATAATCTAACACATGTTTATTATTGAAGAAAAAAAAATTTATATGTGACGATTCAGACTAAATGTAAGGGACTTTGTCTCAATCTCTATTCATTGATTAATTACATGCTAATATGAACTTTTATTCATTTATAATGTGTATATACAACCCCTATTAAATTTATTATCCATATTTTGCAATAATAATACTATTTAATGTTATGTTAAATGTATTAATTCCTGGTTATTTTGATTTAAATGTTCAATGTGGTATGAGTACCTTGAACATTTAAATGACTAATTATAAATATTTTTTATTCTTTATATTTTTTTACAAATTTATATAAATAGATATTAAAGTATTATACAATATATTTTATGTATATCATGAATTTTATCCAATGGTTTTAAATGAAATATTTTCATATGAATCCTTTACTTTCGTTACAAATCATAGAAGGAATGATTTTTTGAATAAAGAAACAACGACATCTCCACCACCGTAACTGTATTTTGATACTCAACATCATTTATAAGCCATACTTATTTTAAAAGAAACCAAATCCAATATTCCATTATTTGTTATATTTTTATTTAAAATTGGTTCTTAAATAAAAATGGTATTTTTGTACAGAAATGTGTTTTACATTGGATTAGAAGAGATTTTCAAAAGGGTATTTTGTTTAATATGTTTTATTTTTGTAATTTTACAATAGCGTTATATGAAATCGATTAGCTTGATATAGCTTATGTAAAGGGTTGAGCCCCATTAGAACAAACAGGTGATCCCAAAACAACTAAAATAATGATTTGATACCCATTATAGATCACTGGTGAGCCTAGTATAGCTTATATGAATGGATGGTCCCCATTTTAGCTCATGGGTAAGCCAGATATGTCTTGAATAATGGTTGATCCCCATAACAGATCTAGAATTTATTGGTTAATAATAATATTAAAATTTATGGATATGGTTATTCCAATTTAAAGGGGTTTTAATCGATATTTATGTATATGATTCTCTAAGTCATATAAAAGAGTTTTAATTTCATTTTTTTGGTTTTAATGTTTTTCTTTGAGAAAAAATGTATGAATATTATTCATATATATATTTTTTTCATTTTCTGAATGAAAATTAAATGGGATTCCATGTTTTTACTACACTAATTATTTTCATTATTTTTAGGTCCCTTGATGAGATTTTTGTGCTCATACCAAGTTCTAAAATTCTTTTTATGGGATTTCTAAGAGAATATAATCAGGGATAAAATCGAGGGATTTTTATGATAATTAAACATGAAAATAAATCGGGATTATTTTTAAAGGCTAATGTGTTATGAAATTAATTGATACTTTTTAATGTTTCAATTGTTTATTTCAATTGGTTTTTATGTAATAGTTACCGAAAAATTACATGTATATATAAATGTAAAAAGATCTTCAATGTGATTTATTAAGATAACTCAAAAGTATGTAATGTTTAAGGTCTGGTCCTTATAATAAAACACTAATTAATTGGTTTGAAAATTTAAAAAAAATTATAACAAAAAGAACAATATAATTCTATAGAACACTAAAACATCTTGATACACATACAAGGGAGTATCCATTTACTGAAATGATACCATTCAAAACTAACACCCATGAAAAGATAATATCATCATTCATATGCATTCCATACTTATTCATATTGTGAAACATCTCAATTATACTAGAATAAATCCCTCAATAAACATAATGATTCCTTGCTATATCAGTAATTCTAATTAAATATCAATGTACTTTTTATTCCCCCCACACCCCATCCACGGGTCATTAAACTACTAATCCATTAATTTCTATTCCAAGTAATCCAAATACTATTAAATCTCATGAATATATAATTGATATATTATAACACTAAAATAATTTCAATAAAATAACATAACACATGTATTCATAAGACTTTATAAGAAATTATTTAAAATATATTGTGATTTTTAACCATTCAAATAACAATTAATTTTAAATAAAAACTGACCACCAATAATGATTATACCTAAAAATATTAAAAAATCATTATATATATCTATTAATATATTCAAATATATTAAAAAAACACTAATAGGTACATAAACATAAATGGTCTATGAATATATCCTAATTCCAATTCCATTTTCTAATAAAATATTATATATACATGTCGTATATAATAAAGAAAATCATAATCATTCTCTTAATAAATGAAATTATATACATTGATATGATGTATGACTGAATTGTGAGTTAAAAAATAAAACATAAATAAAATTACATTATCAATAATCAATTATAATATATGACATTTTTTAATAAAAAATAAATCAATAGATATCACACATTCAAACAAGTTGGGTTACGTGAAGTGAATAGGTCTCTAGGACCCCTATACGTACGTACATTTTATATATTTGATAGCTATATTGAACATCATGTTTACCATATAAATGAAGTGCGTGGGAACTAAATACATATGAATTATTTATATGGAAAAACACTTCTTTGTGTCATAATAACATCGATGTTGTTTTATATAAAACCACTCATATAATAATTGAATATAGAGGAGGGTGTAACATAGACCACCTCTTAAATTGTCTCTCAACACTTTGGAAGTTGTATCATAGTGATAATATCATAATGGAACCCAACATTGAGAAATAGAAAAATTAGTTCACCAATAAAATTTCTCATGAATTCTATGAAACTATATATGTATAAAACCTATCAGATATTTATAATACAAAAAAAATTGTATCCTTGGAAAAACTAATCATTGATTTTAAAATAATGAAATTAAAAAAATAGATAACCCCATTTATATATTCCACAATATCTATAAATGAAATAAATATTTGATTCATTCCATTATCTATACATGTAAACCAAATCTATAAACCATCCCAGATCCATAATTACCCTAGTGAAATAATTTACCACCCTATGTATATCATAATGTGATGAAACACTATATATACCACCCTATTATTATGAGATATGCTTCTCAAGGATCAACCATTTTATGATTTAATTCCAGAACATCATGGGTTACTGTTATCTTATACTATGGAATATTTTTAAAAATAATTCAATATATATTACCTCATGTGATTAAAAAAAATTTACGATTCAATCAATTTAAATTTAACAAAAAATTAATGATTATCAATCTAATGAATTTTTATGTTGAAAAAAATAATGGATCTAATACATTTATCAATATGGGAATTAATATGAAATTCTCAATTTTAGGGAAAATATTTTTAAAGAATATTTAGTTTTTGAAACTAAAATTCTCAAGTAAGAGGGTATTATTTTAATAGAATCTTATATTTGGATGTGTTCAGAGATGAAATAATAAACTGACTTACTTAGAAAATATTCGTAAGATGCCGAATAAAAATTTGATAAGATGACGTGTCATAAAACTAATATTATAAATGATTAAATATATCATCAATAAGAGATAAAATTAGTAAGATGATGTTTTATTGAGAAAATAGTTTATAGATTTTAAAATGACGATTTCTTATTTGAATCTAAAAATGATTGTAAAGATGATATAATCTATTAATGTAAAGGGAATATTGAGGAAAATTTACATGAATGATTCCAAATTTCCGTATGAAAATTAAAAAATATAGAATCAATGTGAAGAAAGAGACTTTCTAAATCTCAATATTTATTTCCACAATGGATGGTTGAAAGGAAATGATACTAATTAGATGTTATTTAACAAAACAAGGATTTTTGTTTGAATGATAATTAGTTCAACAATGAAAGGCGGACTACTAAAATATCACATCCTGGATTATGATACATGATTTTTGTTTCGGTTAATTTAATATATGATCAAACTATGTGAATATTTTAAGGTACCAAAAAGATAAAATATTATATTATAATAATACAAATAAACTTTTAATTTAAAAGTTTCTTATTTTTTGAAAGAAAAATTATATTTTAATTAAAAATTTTTATTTTCATTTTGTTATTTGTTTGGATTTAATAAAATAGGGAAATAATTAGGATCTATTGTCTATTTTCATGTAGATAAAATCATGTTTTGAAATACTAAAATATCGATGTGTATGGAAGTGGCGTATCTTTTTGGAAAAATGTGGATAAACATGTGATGAAAGACATGATATGTATAACAATGTTTGAGGTTGTTATAATATATAAAAAATTGGAGAATCCTGAATAATGTCTTATTTTTCTCACAATAATGACCCGAATGACCGGGGGAAAGGATTATTGATGACTCCTTCTTAATAGATAGAATCATGATGAATGTTGAAATAATGAATTAATAGAAAATGACAAAGGAAAATGTGAGTTTATTATTATAATGGATTAAAACCAATTCATTGGAATATGAATGATTCTAAAATATATAGTTATAATGACATTTTTTCTATTGATTTTTAAAATTGAATAACCATTTTGATGTACTTGAAGTAACATCATTGAAAATATTATGATAACTAAGGAAAAACAAATTCATTTAAATGAGGTCGATTAGGAAGTGACACTCTATATGATATAATAGATCTTGGAGACTATTACATTAACTAAAATGTTAGATGAATGTACTGATAGGAGTCTTTAAAATGATGTATTATTTGGAAAAAAAATATTTGGTAATAAGTGTAGTTCACATTGTGAAATTTTAGATAATGGAATAAATGAGTTCCAAATAAATCTATTGATTTTCTTTAATATTTTGTGGTTATTTATAACATGAGTAATTATTAATATAATTTATAGATTTATCTCAACTTTACTTCATTCAATAAAACCTTTTTTATAGTTTTATGATTTACAAATAATTTTTTGTGGGTCTATGTCAAGATGGTTTGTTACATCTAAAGACTTGTTTATCAAATTACTGATTTCATATTTTATGGGATATAATGAAATTTATTTAGTGGATTTTGACCCGAAATAATGTTTTACTCAGGACTCCTTTCATGCCACAAATTGGTTTTTCCATTGGTTGTTCATGGTATGTATAAGATTGAAAAACAGTAATTGGCTGATCTACTACAATTATATAAATATTAATTTCCAGTTATTTTTAATCATTATACCCATGTTTCCACAAACCCATTGTAGTATTCTAGTGGAATGAAATAAGAAATTCCTCTAATTATTTTTAAATTGATCTTTAAAATTTAGGGATCAAAGAGAGGTGATTCAATGTGAGTCACTGTCCTTTTAATTTTTTTCCCCAAATTATTCATTTTAGTGACTCTTTGGTATTGTAGATGTTTCGTTAATGAGATTTTCATGAGGGGTATTGATAGGGAATAATATGGTACATTTGGATCAATTTTTTTCCTTTCGGTTTTTCCGTGGTGATTATTTTTCCATTTCTTCAATCATATAAAATGATTCAATTTTTTTATTATAGAAGGGAAGCCATGTTCTCTCTAAATTTTGTGAATACATGTTATTTGTATTCTATTTTCCTTTTTTAGGAATTTAATATTTAACATATGAACATAAATATATGAACTATTAAAATAATTGGAGATGGATCTATATTCATGCATTTTCTAGTTTCATTATACTGTTATTGATATTACTTATCGTGAACATGAATTATACTATAATGAGCATTGTATCATAACTATAAATCTTGAACCCCTGTTTAGATTAATTTTTTTGAAACACTTTTTATAGGATACTTATATACATTATAGGGTTAAAAAATTATTTGTGTTTGATTAATGAAATTGTATAAAATAAATTCCAAAGAGAATATCATGAAATTTTGTGGAACCATATTTAATTAGATTTATTATTTATTATTTGACGTACATTTTCTCTCATATGTTTTAATATACATAATGGGTTTTAAAAAGTTAGATATATGGATAATTTGGAGACCTGTTTTTTGATGTTGGTGTCAATCTGAAAGAGAGATCATTTGTGGAATTATATATGAGGTTGTCTTGTATATAATAGTGATTTATCTAGAGGTTTTTTTGTTTATATTTTTTTTATGGAAGAAAATAATTGGATAATAAAATGGGTTGTAAAATTTTTTTGTGTGGTAATTATTTAGTTAGGTTGTATGTTTTTTATTTTCCTTTTATTTTTGATATGTTGTTTATAATAATAATAATGTAACAATATGCGATCGAAAATAAATTGACATGGGATGTGTCTTTTTAGTGGAATATTTTAGTTGTTTTTAAATATAATAAATATTATAGATTGAATAAAGATGTAAATAAAAATAATCAATTGGTTTTATTGATTGTGTGTTTTCAATAAATATAGTATTGATTAGCTATTTAATGAAACATTGTTAGGAATGTTAAAAATGTCAACATTTCATTACTCTTCAAATAAGGATGAAATTATAGTATGTGTATGTCTATTTTTTGAGAATAATGACATTTAGTTGGTGAAAGATACTATAAGGTGATTTTTCTATATTGGGTCCTTCCTATTATAATTAATGGTAACCTATGGGCCCAGTATTGTATGAGAATATCTATAAATATATTTTCACATGAATTCTAATTTCACCGAACCTAATTTTAGTACCACATGTGGATAGACAATATATGTCATGGGTTCAATCTATTTCCCCAAATATAACTATTGTAATTATATAAAACCCAAAAAATATAAAATAATAATATATTATTCAATAGTGTATGCGACATGCCACAACATGCTTAAATAACCCTCAAAATATATTTCATTAAATTTGGCGTCTTCCAATGCTTGGGGAAACACAATAAGGAGTCCATAAAATGATAATATATTTTATAATTATAAATTAAAAGATAAATTAGAGGTTATTAATATTAATATATAAATTATCATTATCATTATTGTCTATCGATTATAATTTAAATAAAAACAATTTAAATAAATTTAATGTTTTTGAAAAAATTTGAATTTTTCTAAAACATGGATAGGTCAAACATCATACACATTATCTAAATTTATTTTTATTAACATTATGAAAATTTATTGGTAAAAAATATTCTTCATATTATGAATAAAAATACATAAATTTTTTTAATCGTCCTATTTGGAATTGTCTAAAATATTTCATTTTTTTAATAGTGAAAAATATTTAATTTTAATTGAAAAGTTCATTTTGGATTTAGTTATTTACAATTACAAATAATATTTCATAAAATTTTTAATGTGAAATTATTAATTTAATATAAATATTAATCTAGTTTAGGTTATTTGATTCATTATTATATATAAAATTTAATAAAAACATTGTAATCATTTGAATATTTTCTCATTAAAATATAGTTTTCACATAACGAATCATAGATTCATTTTCAATAAAAAAATTAATTTTCTCTAAATAAAATTATTAAAAAGGAATTAAAAATAAAAATAATTATAATTTTAGTTTTATTTAATATGGTAAAATTAATTTTTTAGTAAAAATATAAGTTAAAACATAAAAAATTATTTAACTCGGTTTATGTAAAATTGGACATACATAGGGATTAAACTAAGATGATAATAAATTATATAACCAAAATTAGTTTTATAAAATATATTATATGGATATATTTTAACAATATAATATATAATTCTTTGTATATTTAATTTTTTGAACCTCTTGGAATGCAAAAAACAACTATATACCCTTATCTATTAAAAAACTAAAAGTGTTCCACTCAATTCACTTTTAGAAGGCCATCCATATCCTTTCATATACTCAAATTAACTCAATTTAAATTTGGAACTAAAGTTCCCAAATCAATTTCCAACGTCCCTAATAATGTATTTTAGTCTATAGTACATGATCAAGTCTTACATAGGATTGATTTTTGTGAAAACCGAAGGAGATTATCAGAAGAAGAGGTAACGTTAGACAACAATTGTTTTAATTTTATTTCTTCTTATACAAATAGGAATTATAATTCATCCCAGATTATATAATATCACATGTATCTTCTATATCCTTAGATGTTTCTCTATTAGCGATATGATCTAAAACATTCCATAAGTACATAAAATGGGTTATGAAGTATTTATTTGATTTTATAAAGGACAGCCACTTTACAAACTGTAGTCATTAGTTTTTCTATTTTTGACTCCCAAGAATGGGTAGAATATAACAACCCAACTAGGGTGTTAAAACTTTTCCTTTTCTGGGTAGTTATGGATCCTCAGATATTCCTCCATGTATTGATAATGCTGAAAACTAGCAATAAATGTCTAATAGGGAACATGGATAGCATATATCGTTTGTAAATATGTGTCAAAAAATAGCCAAATGATAAAAAAACCAAAATCTATATAGTAAATATCAATTTATAAATTGATCATAAATCAATGAATATGTTATTTTATTTAATATGAGTGTCGTGTGTCCAATGAAAACGCAATGAAAACTCCAATGTGGGTCCCCACATTATGTCTAGTTCCCCTATCCATGATCCCTCATGAATCAAACCATATCAACCTGAAATATGTCTCTTTAAAATATAATATACTAAAAACATGACTTCAATTCATGTACCAATCATTCTTCCTAATTATGGTGTGATTATATCGTAAAGTTCAACAAAAATGGAATCTCAAATTAAATACATTCTATAATAGTGAGTGTAGTTGAATAATGAATAAATTACATATCAAAAAGAAAAAAAATCACATTATGTTATCATTTTATTAACCACATAAATCTCAATGTCCTTGTTGAAACCCATATCATGAATACCTACATTGGCAGGTTCATATGTATGAACCTTCCAACAGGGGTATTATACATTTCATTCTATAATGGGATTTTTTTATAATTTAATATTAATTTTCTAAATCATACATTGGGGACCTCGAGCTACATTCTAGCACATTGTGGGTATATGTAGTAATGGTCCTTATCCAAAAACTCAATCTATATATGCAATAAATATATATCATCTGGGCTAAAGAGTAATTATGGAACCCCATGGTTATTTTGAGCAGTAGTCTTTTCCAAATGAGTCATCGTTGACGTCGTATAAAAATATATCTGCATGGTTTTAATTTCATAATCAATTTTATCGATGAATTTTATAAACCCATTTTCAACAAATTTCATATTCCCATTTATTAACCAATTTCATAATCCCACTATCCCGCCAATTCCATGACCCCATTGGGTATAACTAATTAAACAATTCAATACAACATGAAATTTACCATACTATAAATTGAAATTGGACAATAAAAAACACATAATTAAAATAAAGAAATAGTAATTTGATAATTAAAATACCTACCTCGTGATAAATTATGAACCCTTGACCATTCTAAATCCCTAATATGATACAAAGCAATTAAAATTTCCTTAGCGGAAGAGTTGTAGGATCAAAACCTGGGAAAAAGATGTAACAAAACACATGCATCAATATATTGATCAAAACACATCACTAATAGTATAATATATCCCTCCAGAATATGTTATAAAGATAGTTGTTATAAATGAGTTTATACGTAAATATATTACATTCTCCATGTGGGTATATTCTTATCGAAAGATCAATGATTCATATTATACAGTGAATGTAGAGAATTTAAATCCTTATAGTATCGTCTACATCCAAATGAAATTTTATATGGTTTATATGGGTGTATTAATAATTTTAATAGGTGATTCAATAATTTTAATAAAATTTATCAGTTTTTAAAACTGTTGTTCATGGATTCCTATGAGATAGAACAAAATTTTACAAACAGTGTACCTTCAAAGTGTTCCCTTACTCATGAGATGCGATGATTCTCCTATGTTGTAAAAGGATTGAAAACCCATTCTCCCAAAATAAAAAAAGCCATTTAGGGTGCATGATTTGGGGAGAGAGACTGCACAATTTTTCCAAATCTTACTCCAGTCATGCACCAACTATTGTGGATCCTAAAAGTGGCACAAAGCTTCTTGGAACAATCAACATGGTCGTCCATGATTGTGTGTAAATGGTTCATAGCCCCATGAACTTAATGATTTATTAAATTTCACCAAATAAATCCAAAATAAAACCTCTTCCATGGTATAACAAAAAAATGGTAAATGGTTGCCTAAAATGATCATTAGTGATCTTCAGAAACATTAGAATCTTATAAAATCTTCTCCTTATAATATATCATACTTGAGCTATAAATTTAATAATAAATAAGATTCAATTGTAAACATATTGGTCCACTAAGCTCAAACATCTATCACTATCATTCGTGTATCCTCTTTAACATTTCTAATTAAAAATTTCAATCAGACCAATTTTATAGTCTTTTTCCACAATGCATTCTCACTAAGAAACGGATGATACTGAAAGTATGCATTTGCCAATATCTCTACATCATCATTATTGATAACTTGAGAAGGGTTAGGGTGATACATTAGACGTTTTGATAAAGGGAAAACATTATTCACAGTGTTAAACCTCTTTAGATGTGTCAATCGATACACCACTGGATTGATTATATCCCATAAGGCTTTGTTCTTAATTCACTTCCTTCAAATTGTATGGTGACTCGGTCTTAGTGAAATTTGATAGAATTCACAATCACCCATTTTAAACATAAGGGGTCATTGATGTCAATCAACATATGAATTGTATCATCTTTGAGCCATATCCTAATGTTTCCAAGTCATCTATACCTGCTCTGGTGACTCATGAAAGAGACATAGTCCAAGCTAATATTTAACACCAACCAATATCAGGCATATTGTTGACTATAGTGGAATACCATAATGTGAATCAAATGATGAAATATTATTAGTTTCCTACTAAAATTTTTTATAGTATAGCACAATGAGAAATATGTGATTCTTGTAAGGCCAACCAAAATCATGAACACATGCCTGCAACAAATCCCCCAATTTGTTAATAGAATGTTCTGACTCCCTATTGATCTACGGGTAAATATCTGTACTAAAAAACATCTATATACACAACACCTTCTATAATCCATTCCAAAAGCACAAGTTAAATCATAAATCGGAGTCTAAAATAATACTCTACGGTACCTAAAGAAAACAGTCAATCAACCAAATTTACATATCCCTAAATTGATCAATTAGGAAAATCTCCTAGAGTGGAAATAAATAGGATAATTTGGTCAATTAGCCAATAATCATCCATTTAAAATCTGTCATATAGGGATTTCATAGAATTCCAACAATAATTTCCATCATAGACTTTACCCACATTGTTTTTTGAAATTTAAATTAGATTTAAAAACCCACAAGGTTGGTGATGATAATCCTTCACTTACTAAATTAATTAGAATCATGTCACAAAACCTACACTCTCTATTTTCATGTCTGAACAACAAATAATATTAAATTTTTTCATGGTAAATATTTTCCGAAAATTTAATTCAGCTCTCACTTCATGGAATGAAACTCACACATATTCACTTATCACGTAGTCATAGTAAAAAAAACATTGTTCTAGACATAGATGAAATCTCCTTTATATATAATCCAATTTTATGTTGAATCCCAAACATCAACACATTCCCTACATTCCAAATAGTCAAAATCAATACACTGCTACTCTGGAATCCTTATTCAAATTGTGGGCTCCACTTATATTGATACAAGTTTCATCTGATTCTAGAAATCTGGGAGCACAATATTCTTCTAATCCATCTAGGTGATTATATTCAACATAGAATAAGACTCCTGAACTAGATGATTTTATGTTTTCATGTTCAATGTTTTAGTATTATTCATTCCCGACACCGACATATAGGGAAGCTCAAAATCAATTGACTTTATTAACATATCCCACTTCAACTTCAAAGACTCAAATATAGTGTTGAGAACATATCATTTAAGCTCTTATGATCTGTATACACAAAGATACTTTCTCCCAATCGATAATGACATAAACAATTTAACACATAAAACACCATATTTAAATCATGATCATGCATAGGGTAATTCCATTAAAGTGTCCTTAACATTCATGACCCATATTCTATAAATCGATATCCCTTTATCAACACTACTATATGTTTGATCCCATACGCATCCCAAAACATGGTATACTCCTCACCCATCTCTAGTAGGACCAAAATTGTTTTAGTATTTTAATTCATCATCATCACAAGGAAAGTAATCTCAAATTCTGTAATCCATTCAAACAAGAACCCCTTCTTGTTGAATAATGAATGTAGTGATGCGAAACCTATAAATTATTTTATAAGACTCCTATAATAACCCTTGAAACCAATAAAGATATTGATATCCAAAATATTCATAGGATAATGCTAAGAAACAGCTACATGACAATTCTATAGTTCCACAAACACAAATTCCTTAGAGTTGATGTAACCCAAGAAATATACCCTATCAATCCATTATTGGCACTTATATATCATGGAATATATCTGATCCTCTCTCAATGTAATTATGTAGATGTCATGATGACCAAATTGATAATCATATGCCCTGGAGTACACTAATATTTCATCCATAAACATGAAAATATGATCAATGTATGGTTGGATGATTTGTTTTATCATTTACATATACATAGTTAGAGCATTCATAGACTCGACCAACCTCATGACGAACATGTATAGTTTGTGCCAAAAACTGTAACATCTCTATGTTCTATCAGGATGATTAATTATCAAATTATGATAAGAAATTATTGAATAAATCATGGGTAATACACATGATCCACTACAATATTCTGTGAGATCATTGATACATGTAAATGGATAGTACCTACTTACTATCATCTGGATTATCTTATGGTTATAAACACATAATAGAATTTTATTATGATAAATTACATAATATAAAACCAAATAACTCCATAGATATGTATTAGATGGATAAATACCTTATTAATAAAAATATATAGCTATGTATTAAGATCTAGAATCTATGTTGCTGATTTCAAAGAAGGTGTAATATAAAATGGATAGGATCATTGGATGTTCACAGTCTAAAACACAATATTCTTATCATTTGGAAGCTTTGAGAAGGCCTCGAGAAAAAAACATTGATGTTTTCCATTTTGATTTTAAATGAATAAGGTTTCACAGCCCTATCTCCAAGAAAAATACATCCAACATGGGTGGTATGCTCACTTCCATTTTGATGAACTATACTTATGTGTCATACTAGGATATCCCATTATTTACAATGATTGTAACTATTACCCAAATGTGACATAAAGGCGACTCTCCTCCAATAATAATTGATGTGGTATTAGTATGATAACATATATTCCATTCCAAAATTTGATTCAAAACATCACATGTTACATATGTAATGAATCCAAAAAAATTTACTCCCCAACCTTGATAAAATACCCCATTCTTAAATTGATGTCTCTGGACTATATTCCTAATGGAGGGTTGACCATCATATCCCCACTCACAAACTTCACCATTTGAATGATAATCTTCACATTTTGAGAAGATATTATGTAATAATATGGTATATTATTAAATAAGGAACTATAAAATGTTTAATATATTCTAATAATTCCAATGATAGTCAGTAACTAAGCCTCACTATAAAAAAGTGATGGGTGGACTGGTGGAAATGTTCCTTCCAATATTTAATGTGATTCAATCTAATTCCCTTAAGTAACACCACTCTTTGTCAATAAAAACCCTTTCCCTAATGTACCACATAAAAAACCTTGTCCACTGAGGTCCAAAGAACAGCAACATCTAGACAATTATGGCGTAGAAGACTCACATCTAATATATTGAATATTATGGGATCCTATATATTTATACATAGATTGAGGGATTATTAAATTCTTATTTAGGTGTCTCTTCCTTTTGAAGGCTTAGTACCCCACTGTATATAGGGGACACTAGTTATATATATTACCCAACATAATGCACATGTGTCACAATACATTGTTACTTCTCTGAGTAACTAATACTTATCCGAAAAAACTATATTTTCTATCACCCATGTTGATTTTCTCAAAGGAAAACTTATTAATCTAAGAAGAAATACGTATTGGTCAACCAGAAGAATCTAGATGCATTCCACTGGATGAATACTCCATGTTCCCCTCATAAATTAGAGCATTCTTCACCACATGGGAAATAAATTCCTCCAATATAATTTATTATGAAATATAATTTCACAATTAATATCATCATAAATGTTTTTCTCCATGGTTTCTTTATCTTCTAGCGACACTAGAATAATGAGTTTCTTATCAAGGAAGGGACCAATATTTTCCACCAAAACATTCCTAGGCTGACTGGAGAAACTCAACTATCCCCATATTCATGCGCATAACTATATAATATTATTCTAGGAATATCTCCTAAAATTACTCCACTGAAATGTTATCAATGTCATCATGATGTGTCTTAATAACCAATTAGCGTTTCATAGATCTGGACTACATATATGTTTCAAAAATTTTACTATTATCAGTATGAGTCTTTAAATGTTCATGTTTCATCAATATATATTCAATCCATAACTCACCAACCTCTGGTCCACCCTCTCTAGTGATGTGTGAATGGTGTTTTTATGGAAATTCATGGTAAATGTCAGAGATATTTCACACAACCCACCATAGGATTAATTTCATAAATACCATAAATAATGAAAAGTTTCAAAGAAATTACTCTTCATCTCCTTCACCGAGAAATATTGGAGCCTCTGCAATCACAACTGGGGGAACATTTCCAGCCTTGTCCTCATGTCATCTTATCATAATTTGTAATCATAGAGAAATATTTCATCAATTCCAAACACAATTCGTATGACACATATCACATTAATATGATTTAAAAAAAATGATTCACCAAAATACATAATGATTCATACCCCATAACCTTTAACCTAGCCAAAATATATTTGGTGAAGTTTTTAAAACACATTCATATGGTAAAATATATATGGAAAAACACAACCCACACATAGTTCATCCCTAAAATATGGTTAAACATATTCATATTTTAAAATTCCAAATCATGTATAATTATATACATTTCAAAATAAAACCTGTAGAAACCTTATTAACTATTTACTTTATTATTAGGTGGTGATTATTATTAAAATTAGATAATTTAAGAATGTTTTTTCATTTTTGAAAACTCACCAATAAAATGATTTCCCATGTGAGCCTAAAAATTTTTAATTTTATATATAATATAGATTTCATATAATTATTCTTGTATAATAAACTCTCATTCCATACATGGTCATGAATAAATTATCTAAATTTAACAACATCAATCAACAAGCAAATCACCCACGGCCAAATACCATAAACTATACTAGAACACAAATGAAAATAAATCCCACTCATGTTTCTTTGGTTTTCCCCCACAAAAGGCTTTTCTACACCGAGGCATGATATCATGAACTAGGCATCAATTATCCTAGTGCCTCTTCTACCATTCCAAAATAGTATGAAAACTAAAATTAATGAAAATTACATTGTTAACAGCTTATAATTTCTCATTAATGGTTCCTCATGAAGGTTCCTGAAGTAGGATAATTCATTGACCACAGCCAAGCCTCTATGTATTCCATAGGACACGTACAAGTAAAAAACGGACTAATATTTAATGTTGGGAAACTATGACCTCTTTACCGATGTATACCAAGATTATAAGTAAATAAATATTATCCAACATATAAAAATAACTATCTATTATTCGAACTATATATCATGAATATTTCCAAACATGGAAAATAACCACAAACCATAGCAGTAAATATGTTTTTCAATTTACGTGACAAGTTATCACTGAAAAACAAAAATAAATACACACATAAGGGTCTTATATGGGACACAACATCATTTATTGTTCCCACACCCATGGTTCATCAAAAATCCCTAACCAACCATCTTAAATTTTGTTCTTTCCCTCATCCAATTTTGCATACATGGTGTTTGTGAAGGTGTCCATAATTCAGGCCTCTTATGGTGTCATTACAACTCAATATTCCACCACCAACGGGGTATAAATCAATATATATCTTATAAATGACTATGAAGTTTTATAATAAAAAATAATAAATGATAAAATTAACATATTTTTCATTTAATTATTCTTTAAATAACCACATAAATCCTTGTGTTCAATGTGAAACCCCTATATAATAATATCTTCATCAACATATCTCAAAGTATAATCCTTCAAAAAAATGTATATGAAACAATATTATACAAGGATATTAATTATTATATTAATATAAAATCTAATGGCATTGTAATTTCCAAAAAAAAGATCATGGATCTAGCTCAGGCTATCAGTATCAGGCTCTACCATCTAGGGTTTCAACATCTCCCCAAGCTGATAGATCTTCCCTCATCTATTTTCATCGTCATCTTTTGGCTTCTTTTTCCTATTATTTGGGTTTCTTTGTCTCCTTGGTGGTGATATGAACATTATCCTCTGTATTTTTCAGGATTCCACATTACTTGTTAATTCACTCTAATTTCAATGTTGTTGTCCCGTTTTCCCGTCATCCATCTCTACTATTCTAATCATGCCTAAAACGCAAAACCCAATATTGGTTGTTTGTGTTGATTTTTAATAATGTTTTGTATCTATTGTGGTGGAAGTCAGAGCATCGTAGTTTTCTTCATTTCAATGTATCCATAAATTATTATTTTTATCTATTTTTGGGATTATCAATAGGGTTTTGACAAATTTTTTATTCTGGATTCAATATTAGTTCCCACTACTGGCATCCTATTTCTTGTGGTATTTTGTTTCAATCTATTTATTCACTTATTTATTTTCCTTACTAGTGGTTCTAAAATTCATTCCGTAGTGTTTTTTTTGTTCTTACTTTCCCCTCATCATCCACTTCTCTGTACTCTAGCTTCCTTTCCCCTTTCTCCCATACAAGTTAGTTGGGTGCATTTAATTTTAATGAAGTTGAGGGATGTGTTGGAGGGGAGATTGGAGTTCTTAGGTATTGTTAAAAGTGGTGGATGTCTCTAGTTACTATGTTATTTTAAATTCCTCCTTTTCTATGGTTATGGTTATCGCCTGATGTGGTCCAGTTATGAGGGAAGTAGACAAGGCTCTAATGATAATGATGGTTTAATGCGGTGAGGGTGTTTTCAACAATAGATTTGGTGTAGTAGTGGTGGGAAGATCTGTAGTCATGTTCTTCATCGGCTATTTACTCTAAAGGTGAAGGACTATTTGGAAGGTATGAAGAATTGATGATGATGTCTTCTATTTTTTCATCTATATAACATCTTCATATTTAAAAAGAAGTTGTGAGATTTAAGGGATTTAGTTTCCAAAAATATGGCTTTTGTTTTTTGATTTGAATTTGGGCCCATTTTTATTTTTGAATATTTATGGGGTAATTAGACCTAGAATGTTTCCCACATTTCCCTAAAAGATCTATGATTTGAAAATAAAAAATTTTTATTCAATAATATGATATTTTACATTCATATAATTGGGCCTTGAATAGATGTATGGCACCGAATTGATATTTTTAGTAAAATTCTATATCCCAAAAAACAAAGTGATCGCATAAAATAAATAAATATCATTGTGGAAAAATGTGGAAGTCATTCACTACAGGCGTATTTGGTTCAGATATCCCTATATTACAACTCATATTCACATTATATACAAATTTAACAAACCATGATTCATATTTCATAATCTAATTTGTTAAATAATTTTAGAATCTCATTTTTAACCAATTTTGTAATCCTCTTTATCATACAACTTCATAATCCCATATCCCAAAAATTTCATAATCCCATTGGAAAAATTTAATTAATTAATTGAATTTAGAATTCAAATTCCATGTGTGAAAATTTCAATTTCACAATTTCATAAAACAAATTATAAATAATACTATTCGATTAGAAAAATATAAAACCATCCCCATGGCCGTTGATGAATGCTCTTCAACCAATAATTCACAACATGATGCTGAAAGGTTGAAATATAAATGGTGGAAGATTACATGAAACAAACACTAAGACTGAGATCCCAAAATACACATTCACCCAAAAATTTATATTAAAAAATTTCCAGGGGATGATGTAATCACTACATTATAATAGTTGAATAAATGCTAGAGAAAGAAAACCAAATTGGAAGATATTAAATATCATATTGTTATAGAATCCTTCCATCGAATCCTAAATTTTCACTATAATGGTTTTTAGATCCCATAAATACTTTTGGGGGGCTCCAATACCAAATAAAATTTTGTTAGGTTCGTCATAGTGGATTAGGAATAAAAACCAATGGGTGTGGGAATTTTTAAAAAATATTACGGGTGTTTAAATCCTTAGTTGATATTTTCACCGATGTAGGCTAATGATTTTACAATCCTACTCCTGAACCATGTAAAACTACTCATGGGGACTGCTGTTTCTTCTACGTGGTAGATAGATAGAGGATTGAGGTCATACAGTTTTCCCAAACCATGTCCAAATAGTTAACAACCTCTTATTGATCCAAAATTTTCTGCACTATTTTATTTTTAAAATGATACATTTTTTAAAAATAAATTTCCAACCATACATAGACGCATATTCTTTTTAATTACCCAAATTCAAACGGAAACAACCTCAATTTAAATCCAAAACATGGTTTTAAATAAAAGTTAAAACAGTCCCCTAAAATGAGCATGATCCATCATAATAAATATATGTTATATATATATGATATAATTATGCAATTAATGACTAATTTATCATTATTGAAAAGTAAATCATTTTCATTCTACCCATTTCAATAAAATAAATATTATATCATCATTCGTGTATTTCTGTACTAATGGATTCACGAAGCAATGTGACTCTAATTTTATCACCACACGACATTGACAATATAAATTACTATATTGAAATAACTTATATATTAATTAAATTTTATTATGATTATGTAGTTTAAAAAAAATACTTCCCACCTTTAAAAAGTTATTGATAGAAATTGTAAATGTTACAAATGCTTACATAAGACCTACCATCTAAACATGCATAACAGAATTCATCTTTGATAAATATCATTAATAATATATTCATAGGTATAATTTATGTATAAATATGATAACTATATCATCAATATATTCTAGAGGTTATGGAACTATATAATATTCACAGAAACTATACAATTCATAATAAAGATATAATGAGAAAATATGGAAATTGAAACCCAAAACAAAATAAAATATTGAATAATTATTATATAAATATTGATAATATGTTCTATAATTTTCAAATATTAAATTATAAATATTAATATTTTCTTTTATATGTTAGAAATGATAAAAAAAATTTAATGAATGTTAATAAATGTTCATCCATAAATAAGAATGAGTAAGATGGTGTCCCTCCAATTTCACTTCATTTGGGTATAATTTATTTTTATGCACTAAATATCATTTAGATTGTTTATATTTTACCCATTTGAAATGTTTTATTATGTGTCATTAACAATTCATGGTATTTTTATGTTTCAATTTGAATTATATAGTCACCAGTGGATTGACAAGAATATTTTTTTGTGGTATACAATTTCATAACGCAATTTATTTTCATCATATTATATTAGATTATCATTTTATTTTATATTCACTATTTTTTTTATTTTTTTTTATATTATATTGTACATTGATTCATTTAATTTTTATTTCAACATTACACAAATATACAATTCGGTAATTAATTCTCACTAAAATGTTAAGATATTTTAAATGGATTATATAAAGGTCTCATTCTAATCAATATTGTTCTGTCTCGATTTTTGTTGAAGGAAATTATTTGATAATTGAAATTTAATACCATTTCATTTATTCTTTAATCTTCATTCATGATATTTAAACTAAATAGTACCTTTTTACCTCTCGTTGTTAATTTAAATGTTTGAGAAAATAATATTAAGAAAATATGACTTTATTTCACTATTCAGTGAGAAATATATTATCTTACAAACTATTTATTTTCAAATTGATTTATTAAGTAAAGTTTTAAAATATACATTTTAAAAAAATTGTTGTAATATTATTTCCATTTTAAAAACAATTCATTTTAATATTTTACCGTAAAATTTAAAAAAAATATTCATTTTAACTTATAAATCATGAATGGAATATGTAGACTTCATTGACAATCAATGGTGTCAGATAATCTTATTTGAGAAGAAGTTACATTTAAATTTTCTTTTAACATTTAGAAATAAAATTTTATTTTCTAAATGAATATAATATTTTCCATAGGAATGGTCAAAATGATATTATAGGTATTTCAATGTATCAACGAAAACATCACTTTTTCACACATAAATGGTTATATATTGCATTGAAATACTATTTATTAATCCTTTGGATGGTTTTTTATTATTCTTGTCTTGGAATTTATGGACATTCACATTATTGATATAGTTATGTAGTCATTAACATTACAATGAAATAATCTATTTCTTATGATCATTCGTCTTTAAATTTTGCATAAATATTAATATTATTGATCCTGGATATTCAATTTGTATAACATTATCTATTTTATAAATATTCTATTATACTTTGAAAGTTATTTTAATTAATTGGTAAATTTTTATAATCTATAATATTTAATTAATAAGAATTTATATTGGTAAGTTACAATGTTCATGTATTTTAAATATTAAAAGTTATATAAAGAATGATTTGGATTATATAAAATGATGTGGACAATTTATAGACATATGAAGATGCATCGATTGTTTCGTGAGGGAATTAATTAAGCTAACACAAAATCAGATAGTCAAAAATGATGAATATGTACCACGTAATTTTATATTGTTGCCTAAAGGGTATTGATAGTAGAGGTATCTTGTCTCGGATACATCACTCCAAATAATTAAGAATTTCTTACATTTTAAATTTTTTTTATTATTATAATTGATATATTCACAATGTAATTATATGGCATTTCATTACATTTTATGTTCATTGATTAAATTGAATGTGTGTTAGGTTAGTTAACATTCCATATTGATTAAGCATTATCCAATTATTACAGAAAATTTATTGATTAAATGGAATGTGATTCCATTTTTTGCCATTCCATATAGAAAATTATCCATGAGATTTATGTGTTGACATAATATCTCAATGAAATTTATTCTCAATTTATTTATTAAATGGAATGTGTGTTCCATTAATTAAATTTCCATGATTTTTTTTCTTATTGATTAACAATTGTATCTATTTTACATAACCTGTAATGATTACAATGATACCAAAATTTAATAATATATATCTCACTTGATCTAATTAAATGTATTGTTATGTGAAAGGTTATATAATATATACACATCTTTGGATTTAGAATTTTGGAAATTTTTTAAATACTGTTATTAATTTTTACCACTGATAATATATCTGTTGAATAGTAATCACATGATTTGTATAAATATAGGGATTTAACAAATTCAATTTACTCATAAAAAGAATGCGATGGAATCATCTAGTAGACCTTCCCTGCACGAAGATGTATTTTCAAAGCTCGGAATGGAAGTGGCATCATTGGGATTCGCACTTGACCAAGCTAATTATGATGTTCAACACATTAATCTCGAATGGAACAACATACAGTAGAAGAGGATTTTTATTGAGATTACCACCCGAGTGACGTTATCCGAACCACCTTCTGAGTCTATCACCATCGTAATACATAACCTTTGGTCTTATGAGGATGTTATAACGGGTTATATTACATGACCTTATCACTTTGATTATGTTCATTATTATTGTATATAATAAAGAATATACATTCATTTTATTATTGTTGCGTTGTAAATAGTTTTTAATAATTAAATAGTTTTTTTGTTAATATTCAACTAAGAAAACTATTTTGATATTTTAATTTATTTTTTAAAGTAAATAATATTTTAATAAAATACTATTATCATTCAATTAATTTTTGATATGTATAAATGATCATATAATTTTTATGGATGCAATTGTATTTTTTTAGTTTGAAATATGTTATTATTAAAACCCATGAATTTTATATAAATATTGATTTATACATTCAATGTAAAAATTAACATAATTATAAAATTATTTAGATAAAATTAATATTAATTATATAATCAGGACTTCAAAATTATCCATTGGTGAATTTTTCATTATTTTTTGAGACATTCAAATATTTGGGTTAAAATAAAACATTGTTTAAATATATAATGTGTTTCATGACATCATAATGGTCCAATGGTGATGTAAAAAAATACTATAAACATTATGTTATTCCAAATTATGTTTTACCCTTATAATAATGTGATTTTAGGTTTGTTTGATTTATTTTACAATTCTTTAGTGCACCCTCAAAGGCCTGTAAAACATTTTACCTTTTTAAATTGATTTCATTGAAATTGTGACTCACCTACACCAAAGAAACCATATTATTTTAAAATATTCGTTCATTTTCCTTATAAAATATATAATTACACTCCACTTTTTTAAATACCATGGAAAAAACCATGGGATGGTTGGTGGTTTTGAATAGGTTAATGTGTGGTGTCCCAAACCTAAATAATAAATAATTCCCTCTCCATTCCTATATAATCCCACCCATGATCCCACTTCCGCTTTTCGTAATTCCTTTTGTTCTCTACCAATTTCTTCCCTCCTCTCCAAATAATCTCCCCATGGTTCCCCAAACTCCCAATAATTCTCTCTCAAGCTCCTCTGAAGCCTTTGGGATCAGACTTCCAAGTACTAGATTCCTTCCTTTCTCATTTTAACTAAGTTTCTTAATATTGTTATGACATTTTAATTTTAATTGTAAATGTAGAGGTATGGTTTCTCACCTTCTCCATACTTTCATATTTATGTTTGAATGATTATAGACCCCATTTCACTCTCTTTAATGCCTCACATGTTCACCCCTTACTATACCGAAATTTGGTAATTAATATTCTCACCTCATTTACATTCAAGAAATTTTTCCGTAATATGAATGTAAATTCCATTAAATATATTGGATCATGTTTCTATATTAGAATGTACTTTAAATTTGTTGTAATTATGACAAGACACTCATTTCTCTCTCATAAATAATATTTATGAATTCTTATGTTACGTTGTTACGTTGGTGAAATTGCACCGATTTTACAAGCCAATGTCATTATGTATTGAATACCATTCCCATTCTATATCAATTTTATTCACCTCAATTCACATTTATTATTGATTATAAGGTTTCATGTATTTATTCAACATCCCTTAATCATATAATAAATAATGATTCATGATTCTATATCGTAGGATTCATGTGTCACACTTATGCAAGAATGGAAATATTTAATAATGGTGAAACCTAATAGCACTCCAATGAAATGGGTAAAGATTAGAATCATGATATGACATGTTCGATAAGGATTTACTCATGATTATTTTTGTTAAATGTGGATTTATTCTGCTAAATCTTGTTCATATATGGTTTACTCATGTTACATGGGCCTTGATTCTTCGCTCATACTACTTCCATGTCAAGTGTTGTCGCCACATTTCCATGTTATGATAATCATGCTATATCTTGCATTTATGTTCATATTCCTTTTATTCTCTAGTGATATAGATATTTCCTATTATGTATTGTATTCTTCTTATTATGCTTTGTTTACTACCATACTGGGATTTATAGCTCATCCCTTTTCTTATTCATGTCCTCAGGCTATTCCATGAAATGCTATGTACGAGGGATGTTATTGGTCTTATAAAGAATGTTTTAAATAAAGATATTATGTTTCAGGTTTTAAGTTGTTATTTATTTTTTCTAATCCCAATTACACTAAAAATCTCTATCATCCATGCTGATTCACGTGAATATGTTATGTAATAAATCATGTTAATGTGTGTAATAAAAATTTGGGTTGTTATATTTGGTATCAGAGGTTATGGTCAGTTATTTGTTGTATTAGGATTAGAAAACCATAGTTAATACCATAGGGATATTACTAAATATAATAAATTCATCCCTATGTTTTTGTAAGCATTTAGTAAGTGGTTTATCATGAATGTACATCCCTGACTAGTTACGAGCAGGTATAGGCATCTATGGAACATATGTTCCTAGGAGAGAAATCTCAGAAAAATAGATTCGGGCCTGACCTAAGGTAACATGGTACATAGAAATAGGCCTTGCTGCACTCTTGTTTACAACACTTCTAGGTTATATGCTTTGGTAAATTCTTAAGATTATTAGTAACCATTAATAAGAGAATTAAAAAAAGGCCCCTAATAATATATGTTAGAATGTAGATCATGGATATCATAGATCAAAGTATATAGATTCATATGTTAAGGAAATAAATGTTATTTATAAGTCATATATTTTATCCATGGATTACTCATTATGTTTTTCCCCTAACTATCGTTTTATTCTAGCCAATGGCCGATAATAGGAGGACTGGAGCTATCATCCGATGCGAAAATCAATGTGATGACTCTTCAAATGAGATTCCAAATTTTAGGGGAGAAAGAATCACAAAAATTGTCACAATACTTTCTCAATTAACTCAATAATTTAATAGAATGATGGTTCTAGAGAATTTTTCAACCCCACTAAGATTGAACAAGTCACTATCAAGATCTTTATGAGACAAAGGCCTCCTACTTTTAATGGATCAATTGATCCCTCAATTTCTGAACAATGGATCAAATCCATTGAAATGATATTAACCATCCATCAAAGTTCCAAATAAGAGAACATACATATGGATTCATAACATAGGAATGATTAATTCTATCAAATGGTGGACATTGATAAAAAAAGAAGTATGAGGAGGAGATAGAGGCATTGGAAAGAAAGTATTTTAAAAATATGTTTTTCAATTAATATTTTCCACACACCCAGTGACATAAAATAGAAAGGGGAATTAATTTCCACAAGAAAAAAGATGACGAATCCATCAGAGATTATAAAGAAATATTCACAAGCCATGCATGATACACCTTCACCTTTTTTATTCCCCCAAAATGTATATTTGACTACTTGTTTGGTTGGATGAAACCTAGCCTGAAGAAATACATATTATTCCATGACTTCGATAGCTATGAGTAAATTGATATATGTGACCTCAAGTTTGAAATGGAGATTATAGGATCTCAAGGGTATCCTAGGGATAATTAGCATTAGGTGGATTCCAATTGTGGTAGTCCGATGTATAAATCAAATGGTGATAATAAAATCCAGCACCCCACTTTCGAATGGTGTGGAATGAATCACCCCATAAATTTATTGAAGGGGGAGAGGTAATTCTTTAGATGTGTAAGATAATGGATCATATCCCTTAACTACAAAAAAGAATAACTCATGGCTGAAAAAGAGGAGAGAAAAACTCGGTTCAAACCTGAACGCATTTTTGTGATAACCCATTCCTCGGGGCCCAAGCCGTGACTACCCCATACCCACATTCCATTGGCCAGGGTTTGGAGACTAGCACTGAAAACGAATATCCCTATAGTGGGAAGGAATTTACAATAATCTTGAACAAACATATAATCCAACAACACAACAAGAGGAATCCACAAAGTAAACTGTGGTTGTAAAAAGTGTATAGAATTTAATGGATCTGGAATACAAGACCAACTAAAAAGTATAAGTAAAATTGAAGAGAGAAAACAGATCTTGGATCGTACACCGAGTATCTGACCTGAAGGGTAGGTAGAGAATATTATCACAGTATTCCATGTCAGCCCATCTCTTATGCGTACTGCCAGGTCCTGGCTCCCTAAAGTCTTAGCCCAGTTATTCGTCATCATCAAAAGACCCAACAAAGTGCGGGAAAATCCCGTGAAGGGGTGAGTATAAAAATACCTAGTAGGGGATCCCGAGACACCTGAAGGTCTCTCAGTGATCCACAATGGAAAATAAAAAACGTTATATCTCATAGGGAACATCATAATGATGATCTAAATCATGATGCACAACGAAAATGAGACAACTCACACCAGGCATACAACTTAGAGATCAAAGACATAGATTACTATTCTTATGATGTATGATACCATTCTATTTAGAAATTAAACAACTGCGCCACAAAAATGTTGTTTATTATCAATCCACTCTTGGACATAATTAGCTCTTCCACGACGCACCACTGTAAATATGGTCCTCTTTGGGTCACATTAATGCTGATCCACACAGGGTCATTAAAATGCAGATCCACACAAGGTCACAAAAATGCAGATCCACACAGGTACATGAGAATGATGATCCACACAGGGTCACTGGATGTTGATCCACATAAGGTCTCTTGATGCTGATCCATTCAGGGTCACTTGGTGTTGATCCTTGATGGGATACTCTAAAACTGCTCCTCATTATGTAGCTACTATGTTGATACACATAGGGTCTCTATGATGCTGATCCATAGAGGGTCTCTTCATCCAAGACAACTAGTCATAGGATTCCCACTAATAGTATGCTTGATTATGGGAGAACCACCTTTCTATCCTTTAGTCATATTCCAATAGGAATGAAGTCCCACAAAAATCATATGAAAAGGACCACCCCATCATAAATGTCACATCATGACAGATGGCCCATCGATCGGATGCCCAGTCTATGAGATATGGGAACTTTTGTTAAAAGGTCGCAATTGGGTTTATAACCGATCCAACCCATGTCGCACATCAAACACTGTCAAAACAAAATTATAGTATCTCGAACGGATTTCCTTGTTGCAAGGATCCTTATTCCATATATGTCATGTCAATTGGATGGTCGATTTGTTAGTTACATTTCTTACCATGAAACAGGGGTGATCACACCTCAGTCTAGCCTGGCTCGGTCAAGCCTTTTGAAATATGTCAAAGGAACCGCTTCCCAAAAAGGGGTCCCAATGCCACTAAAAATGTGTATAATGGTCCCCTGGTTCGTCTGTCACATGTATATTTTTATTTGGGGGCCAGTTGGGTATAGGTCCGGTCCAACTCGGTCAGTCTGGTATGATGCAATGGTTCTTGTGGTCTATCAGACCTCGCCCGGGTCTCGACCATTATGGGTCTGCCTAGTTCAATGGGCCTAACAGGTTCTGTGTCAGCCAATAGGTTTTCAGGCCCAGGACGCGGTTTTCCCGACCCCTAGGTTGGGGCTCGACCCACCCACCCTGGCCCAGTGGGTTGGTCCAGCCTACTAGGATTTGGGGCTAGCATGCCCCAATGGGCTAATCTGGCCTGCTCGGCCGCCCCTCACCGGATTCTGCCAAAGTGGCGCGGCGCAAGGCCACACCATTCCCTACATCCGTAGCCAACACACGCAGGTGCCACTATTTTACTACACGACCATCTCAGGTCGGCTTCCTCTAGCTGACGCAATGCAGAATGATGTGATAATTCTCACATATCTTTAACAGTCTTCAAGGGTCTCCTTGGGCCACTGTAGGCCACTACCGACTTGGTGCATTGCCAGTTTCTTCCTAGGGCCACCAAATGTTTTCTGGTGGCCTATTTTTGGTGTTGTAAGCACCTATGTGGCTCTTGGGTCACCATTGCCACTATGTGCCCACCAATTTCTTCCTACGGCTCCATTTTTAAATCCCATCTGGAAAAAGAAGTCAAATAACAATGATGCAGATAGTTTGGGCCATGTTCGTTTTGCCCTCTCCCTTCCACATTAACATCGTATCTGGCAGTCGACAAGATATCTAATAAATATAAACATTAAAACTATCCCCCTACCTAGATTAGACGTCCACTGACAGCGATCAATGTAACTTCTTTCATCACTGTCATCAGTTCTTTATTTGGTGACATTCATCACCGCACTCTAAAACTGGTCACATCTTCTATGTGGTTGGCGTCGTGGTACATTCCCAGAGTTTTGTCTCTTGGTGATGCAGGGCCAACACCCCTCCCCGAGCTCCATATAAATAGTATGGGGAAGAGTTGGTTAACATTCCTAATAATTTATGAGGTCCATTTAATTAATTAACCTCCCAAATTCCAACGGTACAGTTACATTAGGAGGAGTTTAAAAAATTAATGTCTTTACATGTCTTCAAACCAGAAACTACTGCTTATCCGCTGGAGAAAAAGAAAAGAAATTAAATAACATAACATGTTATTTTATTAATTATTCATAATTCTGAAAAAAATAACATTTTTACCTGACCTACTGTGGTTGAAGGGAAGCCTCCCTTAAGTGAATCCCATAGCTGCGGATTCAATGGTACCCTTGGATTTTTAATCTGAGCACTAGTTCAAAATATTGAAAATACCACTCGTGAGTTTACTGAACGTACATAAAAAAAGGTCATAAATTAATTCAGGGCATATCGGGCCTCATAATCACGAGCCGTCAATTTTCATATACTTTTAATAATTGCATATAATTAAAAAATTACATGAATTTACATGTCTTTACATTCTGCACACCTTTGGGATTTTCAGTCCCGAAACCCACAACATAGACTAAGGGAAAAATGGGTGTATTGTGCATGAATCTATGCCACCCTCTACCATGTGCTCTCCTGGAGTTTCTTGTGATACAATAGAATGCACACTAGAGGGATCAAACTTCCATGATGGACCCACTCTTTTCGATACCCAATCTCTACTAGTACCTCTATAAATTTTTCCCCATCATCAATTTCCTGCTCTCCCCAATCAATAACATGTGATGGATCATACAAGTACATCCTCATTTACAACACATGGAAAATGTCATGCACCCGATCCATATGTGAGAGATGAGATGGGTGATATGCCACCTCACCAACTTTACATTGAACATGAAGGGTCCGATGATCCTCAGATATAGATAGCCATCCCTACCAAATCTACTCATGCCTCGTCAAGGTGATACCCGTAGGAAGCCATGGACTCCATTCTCCAACATCAAAGGTATTCGTCTCCTATCAGCATAAGACTTATGTCTACTATGTGCAGTATTTATCCTCTCCTTGATGATGTGATCCTTCTTAGAGGTATTTCATAACATCTCTGGACCCATAAGTGCTGACTCTCCTAGGACTATCTAGCATATAGGTGATCTGCATGGTTGAGCGTACAAGGCCCCAAACTAAGCCATACCGACAATAGAGTGATAGCTGTTTTCGTACACGAACACCACGAAGGTAATGTGATACTCCCAACTATGCAAAAATATAAGACTCAGGAATGATGCATGTTCTCTAGTGTCTGAATGGTCCACTCCATTTGACAATCCATGTGTGGATGAAAGGTTGTGCTCAAACATAGTCAACTCTCAAACACCACTGGCAATACCTTCCAGAACTGGGATGTAAAACATGTGTCACATTTATATACAATCGTCGATGGAACCCCATTATACTATAAAACCTTTGGTACTTAGAGGCATCCCAAGCCCACTACAGATCCCAACTCTCTTATAGGTAGGAAATGTGCTGAATTGGTGACTCGGTCAATGATTACCCAGATGGAATCATGGCCCCTAGACAAAAATGGTATCCCTAACCCAAAATTCATGGAAATAACTTCCTACTTCCACCCATGTACCTCTAATGCCTTATCTATACCTTCTAGAAGCATATGCTCAGCATTCACTTGCTTACAAGTGTGGCATCATGAAATAAACTCTTCCATTGCTTTCATCATCCCTGTCCACCAATGATTATGATGGAGGTCCTGGTATATATTTTCTACATGAGGATGTACCACTAGAGGGGACGTATGGAACTCTGTCTCCACCTCTACCTACAACACAACTAGTAACATAATTCATCCTTTGAAGATGATTGTGTAATCCCCACCTTTAAAAAATCCACCAGGTGCCTTTCGTGAGGATATCTGAGCACATCGATCCTCACAGTCAATTTCCCCATGATGTGCCTCTCAAACTCACTGATGAAGTGGGGGACTGACAGTCATAGACTAGAGTTAAGCTAATCCTTCTCTATACAAAAAGGATATCTATAATGTGGGTAGAAACTTTGTCGCCTCACTCAGATCCTATTGAAAAAACCTCATATTGTTTGTATCTACATCAATGTTACTATTCCAATGAGTGTCTACTATCTCAAAATAATAGACATGGAGCAACTCTATCCAATATCGTTGTCTCATGTTTAGGTACATCAGTTAAAGATATACCTGATACTCTTGAGACCAGAGTAAAGAGTAATCCATTCACCCATCAAGTATTGTCTCCACATCCTCAAGGCGAAGACCACTACTGCTAACTCCTTTTTATGGGTAGCGTAGTTTTTCTCAGGAAATCTGAGCTTTTGTGAACCATATTCGATAATTTCTCTCTCTTGTATCTAGTCACATCCATGTCTGGTCCTTGATGTGTCGTTGTGGACTACATACCCAACACCCTCTTCTTGTAGCCTCAATATGGGGGCAATCGTCAGTCTCGGCCTCATCTCATAAAAATTCTACTGAAATATCTCCATCCACATGAAGAGTTTTCCCTTCTTCCTCAATGATGAAAATGGTGTCCCAACTCTAAAAAAGTCATCTACATATCTATTGTAGTACCTATCCCACCCTAGGAAACTACACAACTCGGTCATACTCTTTGGTGGATCCTATGAAAGCACATCCTCTATCTTCACTGGATCCACTAGAACTCTACCCTCCAAGATAACATGTCCATGAAAGTGTACATCCCATATCCATAATTGGAATTTAAAAATCTTACCATAGAGTTGGTGCTCTTAGAATGTATCCAGAAGTTTATGCAGATAATAGGGACTCTCCTCCTCCGACGTCGAGTATATCAATATGTCATCAAGGAAGACCACCACAAATCCATCAAGGTATGGCTGAAAGATTCCGTTTTTGAGTCCCATGAAGACTTCATGGGAATTAGCTTTTCCAAATGTCAAAACCATGAACTCTTACTAGACATACCGACATCTGAAGACCTTCTTCTGCACATCCGCTTATCATACCCTGAGCTGATGATAGCCTGATCTGAGGTCTATCTTTGAAAACTGACACGCTCCCCTCATCTGATATAAGTGATCATAAATCCTTAGAAGTGGATACATGTTCATCATAGTCTCCATGTTCATGCATAAAAAAGGCACACAGAGACTAAAACTCCCATATATAATCTGGGTGAACAAGATTGTGGATTCCCATCGAGAAACACTAGGCATTATGAACCCCTTCCACTGCAAGCCATACTGTTGTACCTGTATCTCACCAAACTGAATGGGAGCCTTCTGATATGCCCTCGTATATATTATTGTCGTCCTGGGGTATAGGTTGATGTAATGATCCACCTCTCTATGATGAGGTAGTCCTATTACATCAACATAGAAGACATCAGCATACCAGTTAATCATTACAAGAGATGTCAGACACTCAACATCATCTACATAGAAGGTATGGAAAGCCAATTGATCTGTGATAGGATGAACCCTCCTCCGTGTATGTTCATCCTGTTCTACAATGATTCCCTTCGTGCATGTGAAGGAAAGCCGGGTCCCAACCTCATAGACACACCGCACATTGCTCCTTATTTTTTCAATCTGAGCATGGACTTTGGATAACCAGACCATACCTAAGATGACAATGTATGGCATAAAAACCATTACTAGGAGACCCCATCCAATGCTCTCGCCTCCTATAGTAATATCACACTACCGACACCAGTGTGTAATCATCTAATCATCTCCCATATCAGTCTCAAATCACAAGGATTGAGCCAATGAATCCACCTGAATCTCCAAGCTCCTTACGGAATTCAGAGAAAAGAAAGAGTGACAAAAATATGTGTCTATAAGTATCGTAGTTAAGGTGGAGTAGAAAAATATCATAACTCAAATCATCATTAAAGTGTTTTGGTCATAGGATTCAGCTTCCTGGAGCTGAGGTCATCCTTATCCACCTACTTTATGTAGTCAGGGTGGAACAGCTATTGGTTGTGGTAGTAGAACCTCAAAATGTTTTCCACCACCTGCTACAAGACCTTCTCCTATTCCACGTCTGCCTCCATCCTAAACTCCTCGATTGAATCACTACCTCTACCTTAGATTTCCCTGGAACCTATGTTGGTCATATATGCGGATAGTCATGTATTTGTGATCCATGTGAGACTTTCTGCCAAACATGAAGCACATTATGCTCCCCTACTGATCTTCCCTACCAAGTGAGCCTTGAACATCTAACCCTACATTCCAGGGTCATCCACAAGAATTTATGGTCGGGTTTGTCCTCATGGTCATCTGACTACTACCATCCATAGATGACTGTACTACATGTCTCCTATTGGTGTGTCTCACTATCTATGTCTCCACAACATGGAGACTATCCACCAAGAGTTATATCTTTAGTAATGTAGCATCCATTGGGATGCTCGGAGATACCATCGAATATCAGATCTCCTATCATAGTCCATACTAGAGGGACTGGGTTTTGACAAAAGGTTAACACATCATGTTGGTAGAGTAGCGTGAGAGGTCGGTGAACCTCACCGAGTACTGGGTTATGGTCAGGCTACCATGTTGTAAGTGCAGCAGCTCCTGGATAACCACAGAGTGTAGAGTCACTCAAATGAACTCTTCCCTGAAGAGGCCCTTGATATATGCCTAGGTGAGGGTTTCAAAGTCATGCATCCGGAGAATCAGGATCCACCGTCTCCCAACAGATCCCTGGATAAGGCTAGCATCTTGGATCTCCAATAGGTAGATTAGTGTCCCAACCGGACAAAAAACTAAATCCACAACCTCCAACCAGTCCTCAGTCGCCTATATATCCATCTCACATCAGATCCACAGAGTCGTATTCTGCTGAAACTCATGAAAAATGTTCAGTTGGTATGAACTATCTAGTTGGAAGGGCTATTGGAATCTACAGCCTAATGGGTGGTGGTGCTTCATGTGAACCACCAGAAGGTTCTACCGTAGTAAGAGGGACATGCATAGAAGCTTCATCATTCTATGGGCCATCATCATTTACCCTCTCAGGAATCCTAGTTGGATGTCTATTTAGTGGCATCCTAAAAGGAAACAAGTGTTTCATAGTCAATAAGTTATTCCTCGTGAGAATACTCAAAAGGATAAAAAATAAAACACTTCCAAAACACACAAATTCAATGTTTTCATACACCAACATAGAAATCTAAATTCAGTGTCCTGATGTATGGATACGTCAACCACCAAACCAACCCTAGAATCCCTGAACTAAAAACCACACTCAAAACACATTACAATATTTATATATTTGAAATATCAGAGTCCTAGTGATTCTATAGAACTGACTCCTCTGATACAAATTTTTTACAACCCCTCCACCAGGTCCCATATTGTGAATACCCCAAGCATGCATTACCTAGGCTAGGGGTTAGTGACTAGCACATAAATGTGGTATCCTAATATTGGGAATTAATCACTTTTCAACCATAACAAACACAGAATCAAAAAACACAACAAGAAAACCCATGAAGATAATGTTTGTATTAAAATTGTATTGATCGTAAATGAGCTGGAATACAACCCCAACATAAAACTACATGTACAATTGAAGAGAAAAAACAACACCTGGATCGTCCAACAAGGATCCTACCCCAAGGGTTGGTACATATCATCTTCACAACACTCCATGTCATCCTATATCCTCCACTTACTGTTTTTTCCTAGCTCCCTCACCACTCAACTGGGCTTCTCGTGATTTTCATTAGACACTCTAAGGTGCGGTCGAATCTCGTGTAGGGTGAGTATAACAATACAAAGTAGGGGATCCCCAGAACCCCGAATCTCTCTCAGTGATCCATAAAGAAAACATGAAAAGATATAAAAAAAAGATAATATCACAAGAATTATATAAATCATGAAGCACAAGGAAATAGAGATAGATATCACAAGATATACAAATCAGAGATCAGAAAAATATATGATTACTCTAATGATTTGTCATCTTATCCCCTTTAGAAGTTCCACAACTACTGCAAAAATAGTTGCTCTATTATTGATCCACTCTTGGATGTAAGTCACTGTTCCGCGATGGGCCACTATAACACTAGTCCTCATCGGGTCACGCTGGTGTTGATCTAAAAAGGGTCACTAAAATGATGATCCACATGGGGTCACTAGAATGTTGATCCAGAGCAGGTCACTTGAATACTAGTCATATAGGGTCTCTCAATGCTGATCCTCACATGGTCACTAGATGCCGATCCACTCAGGGTTGATTAGAGATGATCCTCGATGGGCCTCTATTAAACCAGTTCACATCAAGTAGATAAAATTTGGATCCATACATGTTCTCTATGTTTTTGATCCATACAGAGTCTCTTCTTCAAAGAATGTCGGTCACACGATTCCTGCACAAAGCATTCTAGATTCTGGGAGAACCGCTCCTCAAGACTGTGGTCATATTCCAACTACTATGAAGGACATCAAAATTCATACTCAATGGACAGAACCATCATAGGGGTCCCAATGTGATAGATGACACATCGATCAGATTCCCGATCTGGGAGGTATGTGCACTTTTGTAAAAAGAGCCTGGTTAGATTCATGTTTGATCTAACCCATGTACCATTTCAAACTACAACAAAACTAAAATAGAGTATCTCCAAATGACCTCCTTCTCATAAGGGTCCTTATGACACCGATGGCACATTGATCGGACTCCCAGCCTGTTTGTTAGATCCCTTTCTAGGAAACAGGGGTAAACGGATCTCGGTTTACACTGGCTCAGTCGAGCCTGCCGTAATATGCCAAATTAACCGCTTCCCAAAAGGGGTCCTAACACTACTACGACATTTCAAATGGAGTCATGGTTCATCAGACACATTAGTATATTAATTCGGGGGCTTATTAGGTCTGGACTCTGTTTTACTCTGTCTGACTAGCCAGATATAATGGTTCTCGGGGTTTACCTGACCACGCCAGGGTCTGGACTGTTAAGGTTTGGCCTGGTTCACAGGGCCAGACCCGTCAGGTCGACCCATTCATTTTTGGGCTTTGGCCATGGTTGTCTCTCCCTACCGGGTGGGCCTCGGCCCACCTGCACTAGCCCTCTTGGCCACAGGTCCACCCTGCTGGGCTATAGGTCATACCCAGCCTGCTAGAAGGCATGCCGCCTTCTCCCCTAGCCACGCAGTTGTGGGGTTTTTTCTCTCTACCGGTGGGGCGCTGCACCACTGCATGAAGAATTTGTCCGTTTTTCCGACCTCTTTTCACAAAAGTTGTGTGGAAAGGGGCCACACTGCAGCTTCATGTCGCAGGAAGGGCCTGCGGGTGCCACTCATGTCCCGCGCTGCTGGCTCGGTTTGGCCGCCTCATGCCACTACGGCGTGTGATGGTGCTCCACTTCCCACAGCCTGTGACCTGTGTTCGCAGGTCTCCTCTGGTCACTATCGGTTGCTGCCGACATGTACCGCCCTCATTTTCTTCAAAGAGACACCAATGGTCCTCCGGTGGTCCATTTTTAGTGTTGTATGCACCTACGAGCCTCTCGGGTCACCGTCATCGCTGCATGTCCACCAGTTTCATCTTGCCACTATGTTTGGAGTACCTTTCCAAAAAAACGATACAAATACCAAAGAGTCAAAGGGTCTGGTTCTTATTAGCTTGTCCAACACACTCCGCATTAGCATAATATCACGAGGACAATAAGTATTACCATAAAGATGAACTTCACAACAATCCCCCTACCTGGATAAGATTTCATCTAATGAAAATCTATGGAACTTCCTTCTTTATTGTCATCGGTTTTTGATTCGGTGGTGCTCTTAATTTATGGCTGATACAAGTGTCGTCCTCTAGGTAGATGGAATCATGGTATTTTTACAGTGCTTCATCGCTTGGTGAAGTTGTTCCAACACCCCTCCCCAAGCACCATATAAATAGTAGTGGGAATATTTTGTTTACATTCTGAGAAATTTATGAGGTTCATTTAATTAATGAACCTCCCAAGTTCAAATGGTATGATTAAACAAGGAGGAGTCAAGCCAATTAATGTCTTGACATTTCTTTGGTCCACCCACTACTGCTTATTTGCTGGGGAAAAAGAAATAAAATAAAATAACATAACATGAAATTTTATTAATCTTCAAAAGACCGCAAAATTAACATTTTCACCAAACCAACTATGGTCGATGTGGGGCCTCAGTTATGTGAATCCCGGCGCTCTAGATTCAACGGTGTCATCATATTTTTAATCTGAGAACTAGTTCAAATGAAGGAAAATAAACTCGTTCATTTACTAAATTTACCTCTAATATGTTCAGAAATTCATTTCAGGCATACTGAGTTAGAGAATCACGTGATTTAAATTAATGCTTATCATAATAAATCCATATAATTAAAAAAATTATTTTGACGATTTGTGTATTTATAGTTGATCATTTCTTGAACTCCAATGAATTAAGGCACTTTGATTATCAGTGTCCAAGGACAAGGGTTATCAGAGGGAACCAACCACCTCTACGGCAGCAAGGGCGCGATTTCTCCATCACTACCACCAATTTGAACCCCTATAACATTGTGGTGATAGGTGCACTAATTATTCATTCCTGAATAGTGAACATACTTTTTTATTTGTGTACTACGCATTCTTTTTTATCCACGATGATTTGAAGAACAATCTTAACACCTCAACAAATCATGGAAGAAAAGATGTCGGTGAGTATGGAAAATGGGGAAATCATTGCATCCCATGAATATAACTCCTCCCATGTCATAATCGGTGGATTGAAAATCCCAAAGAACCTCATCATACCCCCTTTAGTGTAATTTGATACAATTTTACACATGGATTGGATTTCTATATATAGAGCCAACATAAATCGCCAGGATTGAATCTAATGATGAAACCATCCTGGAAGGAATTCATTCTATTAGAGAATTTGCTAAAGTGTTTCTTGGGGAATTTCATGGTCTTCCTCCTAAAAGAGATGTTCAAATTTCAATTGACCTTATACTAGGGGCGTTTCCAATATCAAAGGCACCATATAGAATGGTTGTTGTGGATCAGGAGTATATGAAGAAACAACTACATACGAATCCTGATAAATAGTTTATACAACAATGTGCATCACCATGGGGGGCACCAGTCCACATCCTCAGGAAGAAGGATGGGTTTATGTTCCTTGGAATTTATTATGGTGATCTCAAAATAATCACGATAAACAACATGTATCATCTTCAATTTATTAATGACTTGTTTGATTAGATACATGGATCAGAATACATATTCATGGTGGATTTGTGGTCTAAATATTATCAAGTAAGGGTGGAGATGGAAGATATCCCAATAATTCTATTCGTACAAGATACAGGCACTATGAATTTATTTTAATGCCTTTTGGTAACACTATTTCTCCAGCAATGTTATTGGACTTGATGAATAGATTATTTAGATATTACCTTAACAAATTTTTTGTAGTCTTTATAGATGATATTCTAAAATACTCAAAAACCAAGGAGGATCAGGTGGAGCATATAATAAATGTACTAGAGACCTTGTGAAAGGAGAAACTCTCTGAAATGTAGAACAAGTGTGATTTTTTGTTGATGGGGGGCTCATTATTGGGTCACATCATCACAAGAAATTGGATATCTATAGATCCCTCCAAGAAAACTGCAATTGAGGGATGGACGAGGCCAACATCAGAAACAGATATCCATTTCTTCTTTAGGATAGCTGGATATTATTGCCAATTTGTGAGAAATTTCCATGATTGTCAAACCATATTACCCAGTTAACTCATAAGGAAGTATAGTTTTCTTTGAGTGATGATTGTGAGGAGAGCTTCAATGAGTTAAAAATGAGGCTTATCACAACACCCGTGCTCACATTTCCTATGAGTGGAGAACATACTACAGAATTTAGTGATTCTTTGAAGAAGGGCATGTATTTAGTGTTGATGAAGAATGAAAAAGTAATAGTCTATGCCTCAGGGTAGCTGAAAATAAATGAATAAAACTATCCCATGTATGATCATCTGTTGGCGATTGTGATCTTTTCCTTGAATATATGGAGGCATTATCTAAACGTGGAGAAGTGAGAGATATATACTGATCACAAGATCCTCAAATATATATTCACAAAAAAGAGCATAATATGCCCCAAAAAATATGGATAGAACGCATCATGGATTAGCACAGATCAATACAATACCATCCCAGTAAAGAAAAATAGGTGGCAGATGCTCTAGGTAGCAAGGATCATACATCTTTATGAATGATGATAATTGAAAAGGATACAATTTTTTTAGATTTTCATAGTATGTATATGGGAATATTTAAGAGAGGAAAACAATAAATCATTTCTCAAATGATTTCTCATTCATCCCTCCTAGATATAATAATGGATTTTCAATGAAATGATATGGAAATTATAAAAAGGGTAGAAGTTATCAGAATTGGTATATCCTTAGATTTCGTGGTTGAAAAGGATGGATTTGTGAGATTTGGTTCACGATTATGTGTAACATCCATTCTATAGTTAAAGAAGAAGATTTTGGATGAGGCACATATGCCATCCTATTCAATTAACCTAGGGCGCACAAAGATGTATCATTTTCTCTGAAAAAACATTTGGTGGGACAACATGATAAGAGAGAATGTTGAATATACATTAATGTTTAATGTATGTCGCCAAGTGAAGTGTGAGAGGAAAAACTATAAGGGTATGATGCCACCACTACCCATACCAAAATGGAAGTGGGAAAACATTACCATGGACTTTGTCACTAGGATTATAATGAAATCCAGAGGAAACAATGCTATATAAGGCACTATGGATCATTTTACAAAGAAAGCTCACTATATTTCACTTTCTAAGAACTTATCATTGGATTAACTTGCACGAATTTACATAAAAAAAGTGGTGTGGCTGCATGGAGTAACACTATCTATTGTATCTGATCATGATCCTAGATTCACCTCAATGTTCTAGAAAATTCTCCAACATGTTCAAAAAGTAAACTGAACATCAGTATAGCCTATCATCCTCAAACTGATGGCCAATCTGAGTTAACTATTTAATCATTCAATGATATTCTAAGATCAAGTTCGATGGAATTTAAAGGAGGATAGGACCAACATCTTCCACTTGTTGAATTATACTACAATAACAGTTTCCACTTAGGAATTTGAATGACACCATATGAATCCCTATATGGTAAAGGTGTGTAACAACACATGTTTGGGATGATGTTAGTGAGTGTAAACTGCTAGGACCTGAAATGGTTGAGGAAATGATGGAGAAGGTTAGAACAATTGAACTGAATTTTAACACTGCCCAACGTTGACAGAAGATTTTTGTAGACAACTATCAAAGAGACCATGAGTTCACTATTGGAGACGTGGTGTTTTTATGCATATCTTCATTGAGGAAGGACATAAGGATTGGAAATAATTGAAAGATAAGTCATTGGTACGTCAACCCCTTTGAAATTCTAGATTGTTTCGTGATTGTGGCATATTGACTGTCACTTCCACCAACCATGGCCAATGTACATGATGTCTTTCATTTATCCATTTTAAAGCAGTACATACCAGACCTTTCACATGTACTCCATTCAGGGATAATGTAGTTAGAGGATGATATTTCTTAAGAGGAGAATCCAGTGATGATCATGGATCATAGAGAAAATTTATATGATATAATATAATTCCCCTCGTCATGGTGTTGTGGAAAAACTACATGTTTGAAGGGGCTACATGGGAACAGGAGGCAGTGATGTAGCAGAGTTACTCGCAATAGTTTTATTGTGGGAAAATGTAATTTTGATGCTGAAATTTCTTAAGGGGGGATGATTGTAACGACCCAATCATTTTATAATGGAAATTCCAATTGATCTAATTAAATGTATTATTATGTGAAATGACTATGTAACATATTCACTTATATGGTTTTATGATTTTTGGATTTTTTTAAAATACCATTTTGAATTGTGACCATTGCTAATAAATCCACTGATCATTTATCACATGAGTAGTATAAATATAGGGCATTATGAAATCCAATTTACTGAGACAAAAAAAGATATGGCCTCATCCAGTAGACTTGCCCAGTATGAAGCTCATTTTTCCGAACATAGAAAGGAGGTGGCATCATTGGGATTCTCTCTTGACCAATCCCAAGTCGAGCTTCAACAATTTAAAGTCATATGGAACCAACAACTGGATAAGTTGATGTTGATGGAGACTACCACCAGAGTGATGTATTCTGAGCCACCCCAAGAGTCTGTCCCCATCGCACACCTTGCCCTTCGGTATTTTGGGGATGTTATAAGGGGTTAGGTAACAAGACCTTAGCACTATGATTATGTGCATTATTTTTTTATATAATAAATAAGATACAATCAATTTATTATTGTTACTTTGTAAATAGTTTTAAAAGAACAAATTGAAATTTTAGTTAATCATAAACTATGAAATATATTTTGATAAATAAATGTAATTTTTAATTAATTTATATTTTCATAAAATATTATTATTAATAAAATTATTTTTATTAAGTATAAATGATAATATTATTTTTCTGAAAACAATTGTGTTATGTATAATGCTTTGAAAGTTGTTTCTGTCAAATCCCATGAAATTTTGATAAATATAAATTTATATTTTAAATTTAAAAATTCAGTTATTTAAAAAATAAGTTAGATAAAATGAATATTTTTTTGGTATCAGGAAATCAAAATTATCCAACTGTGAATTTTTCATATTTTTATGACATATTCAAATTTTATGTAAAAACTAAATACTGTATAATTATATAATATGTTTTATGACATAATAATGACTCAATAGTAAGGTAATGAAATATTATAAGCATTATGTTCGTCCAATATATGTTTTACCATTATAATAATGGGATTTTTGATTTGTTTGATTTATTTTAAAATTCCTTAGTGGAGCCTCTAATATTTTTAAAATATTTTAGAACTTTAAATTTATTTACATGAGAGTGTGACTTAACTCCCCCTAAGAAAAGATATTATTTTAAGAAGTTGGAAATTGTAATTATAAAATATTTTTTTACACTCCCCTTTGGAAAAAACCATGGGCTGGTATGTGTTTTTTATTAGTATAATGTGTGGTGTCGCAAACTTAAATAATGAATAATTCCTTCTCCTTTCCTAAATAAACCCACCAAAACTCCCACATCCTATTTACTCATTGCCAATTTACCTCAACCACACTCTTTCCTGTTCTCTATAGAATCTTTTTGAGGTGCCCCAAGCTCCCAAGAATCATCTCTGAAGCCCCTACTAAGCCAATGGTATCACACTTCCAAATAAGAGATTCCTTCCTTTCTCATTTTATCCATGTTTCATTATATTAATATGCCATTTTATTTTCAATTTTAATAGTTGGGGTATGGTTTAGTACCACCCCCATATTTCCATATTTATGTTTTAATGATTAGAAACCCATGTATCTACCATCAATGCCTCCCATTTTCACTCATTACTATGCCGAGATTCCATAAGGAATTTCTCTCTCCACATTTACATTGAAGAAATTATTTTGTATTATTAATCTAAATTAAATTAAATATGTTAGGAAATGTGTCCATATGTCCCCAAAACATTCCATTTCATGTACATATAACAAGACACCACTTTCACTCGCAACTACCATTTTTATGAATTCTTATGTCATGTCATTATGTTGCCGAAATAGCACCGATTTTCTAAGCCAATGTCATTGTCTTGTGAATACGATGCCCATTTCTATATACAGGATATAAACCTTTAGAAACATTTATATATTGACTATAAATATTCATGTATTTATTCCAAATACCTTTATCATTAAATAAATTATGATGACTGATTCCATGTTGTATGATCCATGTGGCACACATATGCATGAAATAAAATATTTAAGAAGGGTGAACCATGACAATGCTCATTGCATTGGGTAAAGGTTGGTATCATGATACTTCAAGTGTAATGAGGATTTATAAATGCTAATTCAAGTGAAATGACTATTTATTAATTCTAATTCAAGTGAAATGAGTTTTTACACAATCTCCATGTGTAATGAGCCTTGGCTCATGCTAATTCAATGTTAAGTGTAGTTGCCACATTTCCATGTTATGATAATATTTATATATCATGATTTTATGTCCATGTTCCTTCTATTATCCATTTATATACCTATTTCCTAACATGTACTATATTACTCATGTTATTCCATGTTTACTCCCTTACTAGGAATTTTTGCTCAACCCTTTTCTTATTCATATCATTAGGTTATCCCATGAAATTCTTTGTTTGAGGGAATGTATTAATCATGTAAATGATGTTTTCAATAAAGATATAGTGTTCCACATTTTTTGTTGTTATGTAATGTTCCTAATTCTCAATGACAAAATTCATCTCAATCATCCATGTTGTATCAAGTGATGAGTTTATGTAATAAATCATATTTAAGCAAGTAATAAAAATTACGGTTGTTATAATGAGTATTTTAGATCACCTATATTTTATCTAATTTCTCAGGAATCCGTAATTTTTATTGTGATTTATATTCATGGTTATTCTAGAGATAATAATGATTTTATTAAAAAAATTATATTCTATATTGAAATTTAACTTGGTACTCAAGTATGTATTTGTTTATCTGAGACTAAAAAATATTCATTCTTCTAGAATGGGATTCCTTTAATTTTATGCTAATTTAATAAAGAAGACACTGTATTTAGGAAACTAGAGTTCGTGTTTCTATATTTTTTTTATCATATGATGTTTTTTAAAATTATTTATGAATAGATTTTAGAAATCATAGATTTCATATCATATCCAAATGATTGGTTATTAGAAAAATTATATAAGAACATCCAAATGTTTTGGTAATGTAATTGAAGTGACCCAACAATAAGAATAACATATTCTACTGATTTTGAAGTAGATTTATTTATATTTATATTCAATAATCTTTTTAAAGAAGATATTTATAGAATTATGAAAAATTATTACAATCTAAACCCATACATTAAAAGTGTACATTTATAGTTAGTATCTATTTTTACTATAAAATAATAGGCATCAAACCAAACCCATATTTTATTTCATGGTAAATGTTCACAATTTTCTTCAATTACACATCCTTGTACATAATAAACAAAATATCTTATGAAAAATTTTATATTTTATGAAGAAATAAAAAATATATGTAAGATGTATAATAAAAATAAAAAATTTATTCCCGTGAATCCACTTAATATTTTTTCATAAAAACATACATTTTAACATTGAAAAATGATTCATCTTTTCATAAAAAAATATCATACCTATTGAAAATTTAATAATTTCCATGAGAAGCCCTTATCATGAGTAAAATATTCATGTACGTGCATTGGGACATCATACTAATTGAACCCTTGTAGAACACGTACAATAACAGCTAAAAATTAAAATTTCATATAAATGACTTCTAATATAATTATATGGATAAAAAGATTACTTCCCAAGTAATTGTAATTATATCTAGGAACACCCATCATATAAGATATAATGGATTCAATGGTACATTCATGGTCAACCCATCAAATAAGTTATAACTGGCTCAACCGACACTATTTAGACGCTCCAATACTATAATCATGATGGAATCACCCAGAGCATTCTAGGATGCCCATATTAAATAATTTACATGTACTATAGAATGAATACAATTTATCAAAATATATTAATCCCATTAGAAAAACACATTAAAATATAAAATATCATTTTTAACGAAATTTAATATTAAAAAACAACACACATACCAATGACAACATTTTATTGAAAAATAACTATGAAAAAATATATGGAAAGATTAAATAATTAATGTTTTATGATGGAGGAATAATATTATAATTTCATATATGTTATAACAATATTGAGGATGAATTTTTTGAAAACAATTCATAAGGGTCATTTAAAGGATGGTAATTAAAAAAATTACCCTACAAAAAAACCAAAAAAAGATTCATTATCGAAAAACATTATTGAAATTATGAAAATATATTTCTTATCATTCATTTACATGTATTGAATTTAATTTTTTTTTTAAAATTGACATTAATTATAGAGATTTAGAAAATAAATCATTCAAACATTGAAAACATTGATCCTTAAGTAAAGAGTACCTTTTCGTGAGTCCAACTCATCACATTAATTATTTATCTTCATAAAAAATAGTAATTTGTTATTTAAATTTTTACATGAGATCCATTTTCATATTAATTATTATTTATTACTTCACATATTACCATATTATAAAAATTTACATAATATTTATATTCACATCAGGTACATCTACGATATTCAGCTCATAAGTCCAAAATGACATCTATAGGGTGATTGTGGTCTAAGATATAAGAATTTCATAAAATCTAGAATTTTGTAATTAGAGAATTTAAAAATTTATACATTAATCTTTTTCTAATTTTTTCCATTCAATATTGATATTTAAAATCAAATATGTCACAATAATGAAGATTGTAGGTCATACGTACGCTTGGGTAACATTAACATTTTTAAAGATCATTAGAGAATGAAATTATGTATGATACTATTTTTTATGAATGATAATAATAAAAATATATATCATTTTAATTAATTAAATATAATTATATATATATAAACCAATAATTTGTTGATGAATAAACAAATTGAATCACATCATAGAGGTTGTAGTCCACCCGTATGCACGAAAAATATTATTGGATTAATATACATTAAATTTTATGAATTTAATTCATAGATTAGCTTTAAATAATTTCAGATTTTTCATTATTATCATATAATCATTAATTATATCCATATATAATTACCTATGGGGTGATAACTAAAACTAAATGTCTTCATTTCATAAGGAAATGGTCCACCAAACATAGGATAGATGAATTTTCATCCAATTTGGTGGAACATGATATGCGATTAGAATTTACACTAAAACAATAAAAACATACTATATTGACTATAATAAGAATTAATATTTTAATACTTTAGGAATTTTTTTATGAATTTTTATGAATAAACAATTAATAATTATATATATAAAAACTATTCGCATTCTTTGAAAATCACACAATTTAAAAAAATTAAGTCCACTAATGTTGGTGTTACACATAAAATATGGCTTCTAGAATATTGTTATGGTTTCAATGAGATTATTTATGAATGGATTATATAAAATATTGGTTTTAAAATTTTTAGGATTGAGAAAATGATGTTTGGTTTTATAAGAGAGAGGAATGGGACTCATGGAATTTCTCCAAAAATTAAAATTCATTTTGACCAACGTGGAGGATAACTTTTCCCAATTTATAATAAACGAATAGGGAATGAGATTTTTCACCATAATTTATCCCCCTTTTTATTATTTATTATTTTTAGGATTTTAAACAAAGTAATAAAATATTAATATAGTATAATATAAGTATTTTCAATTTTAATACTACTCATAACTTATATATTAAATACATAAAAACAATTAAATTATAAAGAAACTACAATATTAGTTACTAATTGTTTCATTTTAATATTAATAATTCATAATTTCATTTTAAATATCAAAATGTATATTTATTTTAATATTTTTGAAATCATTTATCTTATTATTCTATTAATTAAATAGTTACTTAATCAGTGTTGTCCCATCATATATTGTAATTGTTTCTACATTGAAAATGTAATATAAAATAAATTTATTAATATATATATTGTATATTTGTAAATACTATTTATATTTTATTTTATCTTTTGGATAAAAATATACTAAAAATATAAAAATTATTAAAAATTACTGTGATATGTTTGACTTTTCAATATATGAATTACTATAAATGTCATAATCATATATATGTCTATTAAATTGCTCATAAATTCTACCCTTGTATTTTTTTTTTCAATATATACTAATAATATAATCTATAATAATGTATTTTCCTCATTTAAGGGTTCTTATAAATATAATTTATAACTTTTTTGATAAATTTTTTATTTTTATATTATTTTCAAAGGAATTGCATACAATTTTATATAATTAAGATAATTATATAATATACAAATATACAAATAAATAAATATTATAAAGGTAAATTAAATAGGCCTATTATAATACTTTAAATTCGTTCATTATGTATATTTACTCATATCCATGTTATAACAAATTATTTTTTGGTTTAGATTGAATTTTATGGACTTATGTAATCATTGAAAAATAATTTTGGTACGAATCTTTTAATATATATCTGAAATTTGAATAAATAATTTTAGATAATCTTATAATGATGAAATTTAATTAAAATTTTATTACAATACATTATTTCTCTCAATTATAATCAATGAGACATCGAATTTTACAATTCCATTGTTGTGCAAGCACAACATCAACAATGATTATGTCTTCTCATATTAATAATCAAATAATTATTAAATTTTAAATATGGAAATTATTTTTTATGATATTTATATTATAATATCAAACATGAATCATTCGATAAGTTTATTAAATTTTATATCATAATTTGATATTCATGATATTACAAAAGATATTGTACTTTTTAAAAACTGATAATTTTTACTATTCAGCATAAGTTTATCCAATTCAGAAAAATCACTAAATGTCACTATATAATAATTTTGATATGAATATTTCAAAGATAATTTCTTTTTTTAAAAATAATTCCCATAACATTTATAAATTAATTATAATATTTACATATATTAATAAGAATTATTAATTTTATTATGAAAGCATATTCTGGAATAATAAATTGACATTACTAAATAACATATTTTATTTTATAATAATGTACTAATAAATTAGTATTTACATTGGAAATATTGATATTTGATTTATATATTATTCATTTTCATACCCTTTGATTTGATCTCTAGGCTATAATGCTCAAAATTTAATGTTAGAAAATTATTTTCTCGTTTAAGATCGTGGTGGGGTATCTTTTACTATATAAAACACAATGTTTAATTTTAAAATATAAAAATGTTATATTTATCAGCTTTTAATAAATTTGGATCTCCCAATTGTAACCCATTCTTCTTAAAAAGGCTTTAACAATTTAGAATATTTTTTTTGATATATCTGATAATAATGAATAATTATAAAACATTAAATTTATAATGGAGAACAAAAGGATGTTGATCAACTAAGATAAAACACACTATGCTTCCTTGTTGGAAAACCTAGAAAAGGGAGTGAGAATATTATTCCCATGATCTGAATGATATTGATAGAGAACATGGGCATATAAATGTTAACCACCAAAAAACATTAAATCTATAATAGGTTATAAGCTCATTGTTATCTTGATAAGAATATTAATAGGATAATTATTTTTATTTAAAGTTAATTTTCCAACAGTTAATTAGTTCCTTTTATATATAAAATAAATGAATAAAGAAATACTCTTAATTAAAAAAATTTGTATAATACTGCAAAAGTTTCTCACCAAAATATCATATTCTCTACTGAATGATTGGTATGAATATTTCATTCATAAAGCATTATAATATAATTTTATTGAATCACATATTCCATATAAGAATAATAATTTATTCCTCATTTCCTTAGGAAATAATAGAAAAAATATTTAGTACAAAAATAATAATATTCACCCCAAATAAAAAACATTTATATGACATAAACATACCTTATTCTCCAATATTTTACTGTAAAACAAAATTATCAACATATATCATTCAAAAAATAAATATCCTTGAAATTCATCAAAAGTATTCTAGAATATGTTTGAGTCCTAAAATTCATAAATATTTTTTTACATATTCTTTAAAGACATATTTATTATTTATCTATAATTAAATACAATTAAACTTGTAATTTTAGAAAAAAACAAAATTTCCCTAATCAAATAACCATGGATATATGCTAATAAATTCCATAAATAACAAGAATCAGCATTAATCTCGGTTAAATCATTTATTGTAACAAAATATAAATTCACCATGATTTTGTATATAGAAAAATATAGTATTCCACTTAACTTTTATATAAAGGGTTCTAAAATTTGATAACATCATTAAAAATAAATAATTCATTTATTACTAATTCAAATTCTAAGCACATGGCTATCTATTCATTAAGACATATATTACAATAATTAACATAAATATTATCCTTCATGTATATTTAATCAAAGAATATTTTTATTCAAAACAGTACATCATGTAGGCCTTTGGTAGAGGATATACTAATGTCACCCTTCAGTTGTGGGTTTAATTCTCAAATCCTTTCTAGACATGATGGGGTGTCACCCATTCTACGAGATGTCATTTTTCACAAACAAAATTAATTTTATCCTTCAAATTTTCCAGAATTGTGATATATAACCTAAAAATTGACCATAATATGTTAATCATTACTGCTTATTTTAACCTCAAAAGTTATTTCATACATTTCATTTTTGATCAGAAATGTATGAACCCATTTCTATGCACTAAATAAATGACTCCAAAAATATCACTCGTCAACTAAATATTTCTTTAAATATATCCTAATGATGTATTTATATGAAATTTAACCTATTTACAAAACTAAATTTATAAACCCATGATGATATACATAACCCTATCGATAAACACTAATGAAAACATATTGATCCCCATGTTTTTATAATCCATCCTCTGATACTTGTTTTATAGAATCTGTCTTATATATTACCTATTATAGTGTCATTGAAATATATATTTCAATATTTAAATAATGTGGATCTTTTTAGTTTAGATTTTTATAGTGTTATAGAAAACACTTTCAAATTAAACCAATACATTACAAGTGTACACATATATTTTGTATTCATTTTTCACATTATTCAAAGGTAATTAAAATAAAAAATGATTTCATTTCATCATAAATCACCCCGTTGTTCATCTTGACCACATCCATGTCCTAAATCTCCTCTAAACCCTATGAAAAATAATATATAACATGGGTTGAATAGAAAAATATCAATAAGAGATATTTTATAAAGAAAATGATTAGTCAAATGAAAACCCATAATTTTTTTAAAAAACAGATCTTTTACCATAATAATGTAAATATATTTTAAAAAATTTCATTTTATTATGTTTTAATATCAAACAATTTCCCTGAAAAATCATTAGTAATCATATAGGAGTCATGTGGGCTACATGGTGATCATTATCATTGAACCCATACATATCCCCTTCAAGAATCCATAACAATTGGAATTACCATATATTTTCCAGACTATATAATTTTCCATACAAAAAATATTTCCATATGCATTGGTGAGTTATTTTAGTGTACAATACATATAAGATATAAAAGGATCACATGGTGCTATATGGGTACACTCTTCATATAAGATGTAATATTATCACCTAGATCAATCCAGTCAATACCATTTAATAATATTTAGTGGGAACATCCAATGATATTTTGGAACACCGTTCAAAAAAAAATATATTCAAGAACTATACCAACAATAAATTCCTATAAACTATTTTTAAAACAATTTTGTAATAAAATTCAGATATTAAAATATCATTTTCGTGTAAAACTAAAATTTTAAATTTTAATGCCACACACATATTAATAAAAACATTTTATTTATAATGAAATGTAAAATCCATTCATGGAAAAATTAACTAATTAATGATTCACAATGTCTGGTAAATCACGTCATTTTTATATGTTAAAAACCAATAATATTTTTTAGGTAAAATAATTAGTAAATGAACTTTAAAAGTGGAATTTTAAAATATTGTCCCATCAATAAATCCTTATAAGTATTCCTTTTTAAAAAATATAGAGATATTTATTACATTTTTTAAAACATTGATTACAATAAAACTATTTTCCTAAAAAAATTTAAAATCATATTCATGAAAGATAAATATTTGTAAAAAAATAATTAAATATTTAATATGAGGTATTTTAGTTAAAGAGTATCTTACCATGATGTTGTCCAATCACATATGTTCTTTATCATCATGCGCTTTAAAAATATATTAATTAGTTACTTTCATGAATTTTTTTTTCTTTTCTATTATTAATTTTATTTCTTTTAATATAAATTTATAAAAAATCATAAATATTTATGTTCACAATTGTCACTTCGATGGTATTTGGTTCACTAATCCAAAATGATTCAGTACGATGATTATGGTGAAATTGATCAACATTAAATCATCTATATAAAAATATTAATGAAATAATTATAACATTTATATTTCAATTTTTGTTTAAATACATCAATTAAATATGGTTATGAAAAAATATATGTGTTACAATCACGGCGATGCTAGGTTTATATATGTATGAGTGACATTTCAATTTGTTTAAATATCATTAATTAAAGAAAATAAGTGTCATATTATCCTTAAATAATGATAATAATATCATTTATATAATATAATAACTCTATAAATAAACTCATATATATTAGTAGTGTTATTTGGTGATGAATAATGACTCACATCACATTGAGGATCTGGTAGTCCACACATACTCACTTATGACATTGTCACTTCTAAAAAATTGAATGGTAGGAATGTAAATGATATAATTTCATTAAAAATGATATATAGGTAATTAATATCATATGAAAAATTATTTAAATAGTAATATCAATACATGAGATTTGATAACTGGAAATGAAAAGCATAGGTTTGAGATGTGGCAGTCCAATGTACACTAGAATGAGGATTTCAAAGCGCATTTTATGGTTGGGGAGAAATATTTTGTGAATTATACTATTATAACTAAATATAACTATATATAAGATAATTTATTAAATATATATAATTTTTTAAGAATGATTTATGTATTTTAATGTAGAAACTAAACTAAAAAATGTGGATAAAAACTATACATCATCATTTAAAATCATAATTTGCATAACATATTGAAACCACTAAGGTTGATTTTTTCCCTGAAAGTATGCTTCTAAAAATATATACTAAATTCTAGGAAATTATTTTTTTATGTAATGTCCAAAGAAAATGGTTTTTGATGTGTGTATTGTTGAGAAGAATTAGTGAATTTTTATAAGATAGGGGAGGGGTACTCTTTGAATTTATCAAAAGATTTAAATTTAATAATATTAATATAGAGACATAAAAATCTAAGTGGACTAAAATTATACATGGGAAGTCCTTTTAGAAAATATATTATCCCCTTTATTATTATTTAATATTTTTATTTTTCAAATGATTTAATAAGATATTAATAAAAAACCATATCATTATTGTTAATTTAAATAGTATTCATTAATTAGGCATTACAAATATAAATAAAATTAAATTATAAAAATATATAATTAAATCCAAAAAATTTTAATATAACATAATAAATTATTAGATCACATTAATTATCTAAAATTCTGTTTTTTTAAAGATTTTTAATATAATTTATTTAATTTTTTCATTAATTAAATAATCTATCCATTAGTGTTGTCCAAAAAATTAATGTAAATATTTATAAATAGAAAAAAATACCACATTGAAGATAAATCCATTAGATTTTAAAATGATATATATAATGTAAAATATATTTTGTATAATTTCATATTATAAATATTAATTTTATTAAAAATAAGAGTGTGCCATGTTTTTCCTTTCATAATATAAATGTTAATAATGGTCATGATATTATCCATGTTACTCAAAATGAACCTAAATAATAAATTTAGATGATTACGATAAACATATACTCTTAAAATATTGTTTGATAATGATTTTGGGTAATTTAATTATTCTTATCATTATAATTTTATTATTTTTTAATCATTATAGTGATTTTTATTTAATCTGCACAAGAACCACTATTGTGTTTCATAAATATTAATATTAGTTATATCATATATATAAATAAAAAATAAATTATTTACTTAAATATAAAATAATTAATCACAATAATATCATTTATATTATTTTATTGTGTATATTTACTCTTATACATCTCAAGAAAACCTATTGAATTTTCTATTTTATTTTCATCCCCAACCCAAGTATTACATAATCATTCTAATACAATTATAGTTATTTAACATAAAATTATAAATTATCATTAAAAATATTAATTTAAAGATTATATTTAATAAAATGGTCACCCAAATACATTATAGCTATCAATTATATGGTATTATAAATTTAATTTGACAAATCTAGTGTTGCACAATCCCAACTTCTGTATTGAAAATGATATTCATATTTATCATGAAATAAATTAAAATTCACATGTTTTCAAATTATCTTGAAATGTTATTTATATAATTACGTAATTAATTATAAATTCAATAAATTTAAATGAGATTATATCATTATTCTTTCTTGATGATATCAAAACAAAAACCATACATACTAAAATTTGTAATCATTACTATTCAAAAAAAACTTAACATCATTATAAAATTATCAAACATTCACCCCAGATTAATTTTTATATGATGATTTAAAAAATAATGTTCATTTAATGAAATATTTATATTAAACATTAAATAAATTATTTATAATATTTACGCATAAATTGATGAAAAAAATCATTTTTGTAGATAATGTATTTATGATATATAAAATGATTGTACTAAAAATTATATTATTATTATAATATTATAATCTAATATATTTATAATCAGTAAAAAGTAAATATTTATTTCATAAATTAGTTATTCATATTCATACATTCTAAATTAATGGATATGTTATAACTACCACATTTAAATAATAATGCTATGTTGTTCATTTATGCATGATGTGGTGTCACTTGCACAATTTTGAACATAGTGACTTCCTTTGAAATATTATGATATTACATGAATATTATGTGGGATATCCTAGAAATAAATATATTTTAGGATTATATAATTTTATTAAGTTTTGTTATATAATTATATAGTGGTAATAACTCTAAAATGTTTATATCAAGCATGAGTCGTCATGACCTAAAACACAACAATATTCCTTACTACACACCACATTTTACACTTTTACAGATATTCATAGGATAATTAAAACTGTATTTATAAGTAATTATTATATATTTTAATATATGATGAAAATTAATAAATTAGGTTGAATGTAATGTTAATTAGACTGAAAATAAAGTCTCTCAATGGAATAGAATATGTTTTATGTGTGTAAATGAATGAAATAATGTAATTAATTGATTAGGGGAAAGGGATTGTATGATAGATGTATGTAAATAATATCTTAGAGAAAAAAGTATAGTGCCTTTTCAAAAATTTTCAGAATCAAGGAATTATCTATGTTAGTTCTTTCATCTATATGTCAACTCCTATCCCTATAAAAGATCCATGTTGTAAAAATATTGTAATTTTTTTTTTCAATATATTTATTATTGTAGTATTATTAGATATTATTTTTGGGTTATAAAAATAATGAAACAATTATTGATTATATTTTATTTTATCAGAATATATATCTTTATTGTATTAATAGTTATAGATACGAATAAGGTAAAATGAATTTAAGACTTATCATAGTCTCAATATCATGAGCATCACATTCGGGGTTTTCTATCATGGGTGTCTATAAAAAAGAAAGGTATTTTGGATGAAATTTTTGGAAAGTATATAGCTTAGTAGAAACACTATTTTTTAGTAATTTTTTTAGATTCAATAATAATAATATTAAAGTTATTTATATACTTTATGGTTGATATGATCATTAATTATAATTTAATAATATTAAAATTTGTTTAAAATGCTTTGGGAAAATGAATATATATTTAAAAACATGGTAAAAAGGTTATTTAATGATTAATTGTATTTAAATGATATAAATCATATTTTTAATTATAATTCAATTGAAATAATTTTAATAATCTTTAAAAAAATGAATACACTAATTAGCGGTGGAAATACATTTCATTTTTTAAGGCCATGGGGATTGATAATATTACTAAAAGACGATAATGGTATATTTCCTATTACATTCTATTGTTATGTCCTCGTTAATATGTCATATCGTCGATTGATGACTTGAAAAAAAATTAATCTGAATTTTGAACAAGTGGTTTTACTATTTTTTTAATATATTAACTAATTATACTAGATATCTATTTTTAACAATATTGGTTTGAAAATTAGTTAGAGGTTGATGAAAATATATTTAATTTTTTATAGATCTAAAAATCCCTTAAAAGTGAATTTGAATTCTTAGATAATGAAAATTATTCTTTTTATATTAATTTCATTTTGTATGGGATGTATTTTATTTTTATCTAAGAAGAAAAAATGGATGAAGTTAATCATAGGAAATATATATAATTCCAGTAACTATATTTTTGTATATTATAATGGTGTGAAATAATTCCACAACATTATAAAAACTATATTGGAAAATGATATAATATTATATTCCAATACGATGAATCATATGGTCTTATAAATATTCATATATTTTTTGTTCTTAGGAACTTTATATTCAATTGATCGTCTTATTTCTTATAATCAATGACCTTTATCATTATGCATAGTTATTTATTGTTTTCAAATATGTCAACATGTTCACATTCCATAAATTTAATTGTATATAGAATCCTAGTTATGTGTTGTTCTATATGAACATTGTATTTACCTTTTCCATTTCATAATTTGATGTTTTAATATCCTTTTTATGATTTTTATTTTTGAACAATGGTATTTCTGATTATCAATCCATTGATTTCCCATTTCTAAATTAAATTTCAAGGATTAAATTTATTTAAGGTTGATAGAATTTATCAAAAAAACTTATAAAATAATAAGTTTATATTATGTAGAATATACAACATGAAACATTGATATCAAATAACTCATGAATCAAATTTCATTTAAATTAAACTCTTTGATAGCATGTGAAACATGTAACAGAAATTTGAAAGGAACTGTAATATACTATATGAGTATAACCAAAAATATTAATAAGCGTGTATGAATATTAAAAACTAATATAATAAAATAATTGTAAATCTATTATTAAAAATATAATAATAGTTATATAAAAGTAAAAATAAATGTATTATAAAATTATTTATTTTTCAAAAATAATAACGACTCATGTTTTGGTCAAATCATTTCAAAATAAAATTTACCACATTTATACAAATAATTTTAATAAATAATATTATATTTATATATAATCATATAAATATTATATTTTGTCTTTTTTTGGTATTTTGGGGAAATATTTCATTTCCTAGTGAATAATGAAAAATTACATAATTTTAATTGAAAATTATAACTTAGTTTTTACCATTTATAATGTTAAATAATATTGTAATTTTTTTAGAAAAATAAATTGAATAAAATATATATTAATGCAATTTAGGTCATTGTAATCATTTTTATACTACATTTGGATATTAATACATTATAAAATTTGTAAAATATTCTTTTTCATAACACAATTTCTTACCGCCTATATGGGGTTATTTAGAAATTAAAAATTTAACTGATGTAAATATAGATATAAAACATAGATTTTATATTTTTAATTAGAATATTATATATTATAGAAAACATAAACTAAATTTATTACCATAATTAATGGTGAAACAATCAAAAATTTGTTTTTGGGGTTAAGGTAAAAATCGATTTACTCTATGTTATACTAAAATGATATTGCAAAAAATCACATTAACACTTTTCTAAAAATGATTTTCCAGTCATATTTATACTTTGTAAGATACAATTCTTGGAAAAAATTATTTTAAACCATTTTATCTTTAATACATGGGTACAACTTTTAATTTTCAGATAATAAATGTATGCCACTCACCTATCATAAAAAAGGTCACACACTCTCTTCCATTAATAACATCTTGATACGATTATAGTTTATCAATTAAAAATTGAAGTAACTTCAAAAAATAGCACCCCTCATCATAGAATAATACTAGTTATATATATATATATATATCCAATAAATGATTTTCTGACAAATCAATGGAATTTACCCGAAGAAGAGGTATCATTCGTCAATGAGATATTTTTTATTTCATCCTCTACCTCCATGAATGATTTTGAACGATGATGATATAAAATAATATGTAGATAAAGTTTATTTATATTTTTTTATTTTAATTATATAACCTATAGGCATATAGACATCCATAAAATGGTATATGAAATCAATATTCTTTTATAGGGAAGAATACAACATCACGAATTGTTGTCATTTATATTTCCACTACCACATTTCACGGTCTATTATTTTTATTAATATATTATATATATATATTATAATTAAAACAAAATTATAAATATGTATTCATTAAATCCAATATAAATTTTTCTTTCCTTTCTAGTTGGGAAATAATATAGTTTATCATGTATACGACTAACTACCACCTCACGATTTCATGTGGTTTGTTTTTCACTAACAATGTATATGAATTATAATATGGATAATGTGAATAAATAGATGTAAAATAACTGAGATAATTATTAAAATAATGAAATATCTATGATTTATAATAGATAAAAAAATTATTTTTCATACCTGTTTAATCACTTATAGATGATTATATTGTTTTTGTACATGTTGAATCCATCCTTCACAAAGTGAAGTGAATCGATATTCATCACCTCACCACATGGATGGTATATATCATATTATGGATATAAATAAATTTTTAATGATTATATGATGATAATTTTGGAAGGATAAAATAAAATATACCTTCATTCCAGGATGATCGTTGAAGAGGGGAAAAGTTATTTATGCATACATATATATTATCATCTCTGTGAACATAACATAATTCATATTTTATAAATATATTTCATGATTAGTTTTATAGGTATATTTTATGTATGAATATTATTTTTATTCAATTATTTTTATTAATTATATTATTGAACCGTATATTATAATAATGAAATTGAACTATCACAATAAATCACGACTGATTAAACACAAAAATTATTTATCAAAATAATGAAAAAAATGACTAATAAATTTTTAATTGGTGATAATATGTTATTAAAAAATATCATATGGTATTATAAATATTAATATGGATCTAGTTTAATTAAATTACTTGCATCTAACTACTATATATGTGTTTAATTTATGTTTAACCAAAAGGAGACGTGATGTAGACGACTCCATACCAATATCTATTCATTGAGAATACTGTAATGTTATAATCCTAAATTCATTTATATGGTGTGTATACTAACTTTATGAAATATAATATCATAATAAATTTACAATCCATGATATTATAAGTTTCAATTTTAAATATTTACTCTAATTAAGGTTGACATGATAGTTACCATGTGGTAAATTATTTATTGAATAATTTTATTTTTCATTTTTAATATATATTTTTTAGTGACATTGAAATTATATTATATTCTATGTATTTAATTTTTTCTATAATTTGAATTATATAAAATATTTTTATTTTTATTTAAATTTTACACAAAAAAATATATCCATTAATAAATTATCTTTTCAACATTATGATCATTATTAAGGTTTATTAAAAAATCATATTCAAATAATGATTGTTTTTTTAATTTCAGTTGAAGGACATTATTTTACCATTTCATAATAAACCATTTCAAATTCTTATTTCCTACCAATTAATTATATTTAATGTATTATTTTCATTTTTTCCATCCTTGATAAATAAATGTTATTAAAATTTGTTTTTCAAATATCAATTGTCATTTACCTCTACAATACGAAATATTTATTATTCTAATCACAATTTTTGAAAAAAAGGAATTAATTTCTTTAAATAAATTTAAACAAATTAATTAAAAAAATCATACAAGTTTATTTTTTAAAAAAATTTAAACTATTCTTTATATGTTTTTAAAAAAACTCATTTTTCCTGTAATGAAAAATTGAAAAGCATATTTTTTTTAATGAGTTTGAAATAAAAATAATTTCTAACCATCATGACCATTACAATGCTTTACCTCAACAATTTTTGTTTTAAAATATTATTTTCAATGAAAATTATTTTTATAAATAATTATGTTGTTTTAGTTTTATGAATTTTTTTTTAAAAAGTTATTGGTAATTCCTACATTATTTTTTTGAATCATATTTTTATGTAATTTTGGTTATTAGTGATGAGAAGAATTTATTTTTATTCCCATTTTTTTATGTTTAATTAATTCAAAAATTATTGATCATTTGGATTGTTTATGATCATTTTGATAAAGAAAATAATTTAAATTCTCTATTATTATTCATTTTTTTAAACATTAACATTCCGTTGAAAAATTAAGATTCCTATTATCATTTAACATTAAATAATCCTAAAATATCAATATAATTAAACGTGAATTTTATTATGTATTAAAAAATATCACATTTTTATATATGATATTTTTTCTTTAATGATAATTTATATAGTGGAGAAATATTGATAATTTGTATTTTTTATTTAGTACAATTAATTAATATTAAATTTTTCTTTTCATGAAATGAGGTTACTATTAAATATATGGGGAAATTTTTGGACATGAACACCAGGTTTGGGCTTTGTTATAGATATCCCCATGATGCATCAATGGTCTCCTTAGGTTAATTAATAAGTTATCATAAAATTAGATGTCCAAAATAGATGTGGCTTAAACTAGTAGTTTTAAAATAACTTTTCAAAGGTCATGACTGAAGTTGTATCATGGTCCTGAGACAAGACATCATGTAATTAACTATTTCCTTTATTAGGAATTCTATTATTATTATCCATTAGATTTTAACAATGATATTATAATTGGATGCAGTTCATTCTATGTTTATTGATTAAATGTTATGTGTGTTAATTTATTTACCTTTTTATTTTGATTATTCCTTATTTAATTATGATAGTCTTTTTATTTGTTAAATATAATAATTTTTAGATATTTACGATATTATATTTAATATTATATATTTTTCATCATATTTACATTTTCCTAAACAATTTTTATAGTTTATATATATTTTATTATTAGTGTTCTATTATTTACCTTTTTATATTTATTGTGCTTATTGAATCATAATTCAGTCAACAACCCTTATCTGTTTTGATAATTTGATCTGACCCTTCTTTTTTAATTTCTCATGAATCAATTTGATATTATATGTTATGCTAGAGGGAATAATGATAATATCAAAAATGATAGTAATTTATGTTTTAAAATGTAATTATAAGTTAATTATGTATCTATTTTACATAGACTACTAATCTATTCGGTTGATTGGGATGAAATTTGTTATCTCATGCTCCAATGAAATATAAAAAACACAAGTTCTAGGAAACTGGTGTTGGAATTTCTAAAAATATGTGTGATAGATTAGTTTTTTTATCTGTTAAAATTATGTATCTGTTAGTGGGGATTCATGTTAATGATTTCTCGGTTTGTAGAAAATACAAATGATAATGGATTTTTTCATGGATAGTTATAAACAAGATAACATAGGATGAGGATATTCAATGTGTGTGTTGGTTACCTGTTTGTTGATATACGTGACATGTTTCATTGTGGTGATCATTCATGGTAGGAGGAGGGAATGATGTTGATGGCCTTCATCTTCACGATACCATACATTTTTGGATACAATACATAGGGATAATGAAGAGGATGTGGATATGCATAAAAATTAATAAATTTTTATAGTGAACATTGAATTGTATTCATTATTATAATATCCTAATATAATTTTTTTGTTAACATGGTTAGGGGAGTTTGGTATTGTTGGGGTGTATTATTAAAATGGTATCGGTGTTTTTAGTTTATTTTTAAACTCACTAGAATATTATTTTAACCTTTTATATTTCCATGGGTGACTATGGTGTCAATATTAAAGAGTATACTAGATATGATAACATTATATATAATTAACTTTAATTTAACGTTCTCGTAGTTCATTGAATATCGAGTTTCACACTACTATATGGGTGGTTTGAGTTTTTTTAGAGTCGTTTCTTATATTATTTCTCATGGTATTTATAAACAATATAAATTTTATTTCAATCTCCTGAAATTATTTTTGAGATTATGACCACTTTCTAATTAAATGATTTATGTTGATTAGTTATTTTAATTTAATCCTTTTCCTATGATATTTTTAGGGGAATCCCAAAAATTGATTGATTCAGAATTGAAATATTGATCATCACCTTGGGGCATATTGGATGTTGTCTTCATGGTGTTAGACGTCAACAAAAATTACTTACAAACATGGGTACCTATAATGTGGTGTCAGGATAATCACTATTTGAAGAATTGGTTGAGATATTGGATAGATCATTTGAATAGTTAACTTTTCATTATTTCAATAGTTTTTTTTGGAAATCATATCGATTGACCTTAACTCATGATTAATAAATGATAGACCATCTAGGGCATTGGATTTTTAAGTCCCTTAAAATTTAACATGAGAAAATTTTAAATTTTTATCCTTTAAAGTATAGTAATTCGATTAAATTGGTAGATTCATAGAATTATATATGCATAATTTTCATATATATGGATGATTAAATATGAATATTTCAATAATTATATTGAAAAAAAATAAATTAATATAAGTAAATTTTGTTGTAGAAATATTATTGTATTTATTTTGATTTCATTTAAAGAAATGAATTGTGTATATTGCATGCTAAAATTTCTATGTGGAGAGGTTCAATATGTTGATACATTTTATATTTGGTTGACCAATATGAATACAGAGAATGATATATGGGAAAAATATATTTTTTTACATCAAATGTTACAAATTAAAAAATTATTTGGGGAGTGTCTCAAATCTAGAGATGGAGTGTTGGTAGGATGATCTTGAGAAACAATTTTCTATGATTCTATAACATTATTTGTACATGGATCCATTATTGATCAGTTAGATCAAATTATTTGAATATTAGTTGTTCATATAATATATTTGGGAGATAAAATAAGTTGATGTTTCATTTTTACACTTAAAATTGATGTTTTTCCACAGATATATTTTAATTGATGATAAATGTGAAAAATTGGATAGAGATATTCTCCATTAATAAGGGCACAAAAAAATGTGATACTCGGGGATCTAGTTTATGGAAATTCAATTATTTAATACTATTAATTTTATATAAGATAATTTATGATTGAAACCACAGAAAAGAGTATTTGAATCCATATATCTAGACTGTATAAATCAGTTTTAACCTTCTATTTAATAATGATATGATAGGGGAAAATGTGGTTATCTAGTTATAGAATTCAAATCTTTTAGTACATTCAGGTGGTGGTTAGAAAATATTCTCTAGGATTATATCCATAGTTAGGTGACATTGGATTCTAGGATAGTCAATGTTTTAGTAAATTTTTATTCAAACATAGTATTTAGTGTCACACATATCATGGGATGGAATTACTTGAGATCCTTTGAAAGTACTCCATTTCTATGGTATATCTATATGGGTCATGGTAAAAATCTATATTAATTCTAAAATGACCTTGGTAGGTATATATTTTGTTGTCAATTGGGCCCCATTCCACTTAATGGAGAAGCTGTTTCCCCAGAGTTTGTATCTGTGGTATAGGTCATCATTTGGAGTTCAACAGTGAGGTCAGAATTTTTATGGTCAATTGAGAGTAGATAAAGGTGTTATTTGTCATCACCAAGGGTTTCACCATCTATAAGGAAATATATAAAGTTTTTTTATTGTCAAAGTAAAGATTTACGTGGATATATAAATGATTTACATCTTCAAACACTCTATGATTTAGAGGAACATTGAGGAACAACAATCTACATTAGATTTAATCATGTTTGATTATGGAAAATCATACTCCATTATTACACATCCTTTAATCCGTAAATTAGTATAATATGAAGATAATATTATATTTCCCATAATTTTATCCACACTAGTTTGATATCAAGCTAAGTTTCAGGATGTGTACATGGGTATAAGATAATGAATGCAATACATATCTTCCTTTGTGATTTATTCATATATTAAATGTATCCATTTGATTCCTTCATTAGCATGGAAGGGAAATGTTATTTTTTTATTTAGTGATTTATTTGTATAGAGGTCTATTTTTATGACATGGAGGAATAGTGAGTTATATTCATTAATAAGTGGATTTAATTGATGGTTTATAGGAATTTTGTGTATATTTTTTCTCAATTGTATGATTTTACCATTAAATCAAAGGTATCAATGGATCCTTGAGTTTCAACTGATTTCATATATTTATCTTGGATTTGGTTTTTAAAATAATCTATGAGTCAAATTTAATATTTGGGATAGAGTTACAACTGAGAGCCTCTCTGCTTTTGATGGCTCCCAATTGTATGGAATTTAATGATATAGGAATTTTAATGATGTTGATAAATGATCTACTACAAAACAAATTAATGTGTCCAATTGTGTCTCTATAATATGACATAGTGTTGATATCTAAAAATTAAAATGTTATTATTAGGTTTTATGTGGTCTATCATATGAAGAATATGTTCATTTTCAATAATCATTACACCTTTCAGACTATAGATGTAATTAACCTACATATGAAGGGATCTTGTTGGTGTCTAATGTCATTATTTTTTATATAACACCATTAAATGTTGGTAATGTTATATGATATATTGAAGACTATATTTCATTATAGGAATATTGGATAAGTTTTCATATTATTTGAAATTTGTGTCAAAAAAATTACTATCTAGGTTCATTGTGGAATTTATCTCCATGTTCATTGAGTTAAGGTACTTTTTCATAGTCATTTTCATTAACATTGTCCTTATAAAATTGGTTTTATAATAAGAGAATGATTATAACTATATGGATATCATCTAGGTTAATCGACACCATAATATCAATGTGATGCTTCCCAAGTAAAGATTATTTTTGAGAGTGGTATACTTATTTTTAATGGTGTTTCTTAGTAGGGTATGTTTGTATACACATTGAAGATTAAGGAATTTTTTCAATTGGAACGCCCAAAATCTTAGTTGATGTTTATAGCCTCATTTTTTAGCCTATGATATTATTAATGTTTTGTGTATAAATAGTCCCTAAAAATAGCCTCATTAGAGTCTCGAAATTAGAAGGTCTAATCATTAATCCGGAAATATTAGTGTTATATAATATTCGACTACCTAATGAAAAGGATGGTTGGTGCTTCTATTTAAAGAGGAATGTGTGATAATTGAGGTATTTATTAATCTTATAACGACTTTTTGGTTTTTTTATAACTTTAGTTAATGGTAGTGATATCTCATGATTTAATTAAGTTATTTAGAATTTATTATAACTATTCTATCCATGACAATTATATATAGGTGTTACTATTTTCCCTGATATTGTGGTGGTATTACCTCAACAGTAAGAATATTATGGCACTCATAAACCATAATATTCAATTTTACCTTTTCACTCAATGCGGACCTAAAATATGTTAGTATAGGTGAATGATTTTATTTTAGGAGTATAATATTGAAATCACATACACTATGAAAAACAGAATGTTAATGACGACATATAGAGCATGATGCTAGAGGGATGGATTTTTCAATATTTTTGGGATTCCTAGGGGTTGTCTAGGAGGTAAAATATTTGTATTGTAGTGAAAGGGATGTTTATAGAATATAATATTAGTATTATATAATGTTACCTTCCACATTGATATGGTTAGTCATGGAGTCTCTATGTGGAGACATGTAGGATGAGGTGATATGTGATTATGTCAGTCATAGTGATGCCCGTGAGTTGTGGTTGGAGTATTACCCATATCTAATGGTTACTCAAGGAATGTTTTATATTTCATTGGTCAAGAATAATGATTTCATCCAGGAGGTAGTATCCCACACATAGCGGTGATTTCCAATGATATTATCATGTATCTATTATTTTAGAGTATTCATTTGTCACATAGGTTAATGAAGATAATATAGAGGCCAGGAAAATTTTGTATAGCCTATCAATGGGTGAACACTGAGATTCGTGTCTATATATCTCTTTTTTACCTTCTAATTACTCAAATAAATTAGAGAGGATATATGCATATGTCATCAATTGGTTAACCCCATCACATGGAAAATGTGGTTTTAATTGTGTTTTCAAGGACTGAGTAATAGTTTGGGAAAATTTTATACTAATTTTGGTGATTGGTTCTATAAATCGTATTAGGATGAAGTATGTGGATGAAATTTTGAGGCTATTTAGTGTATTGATATCCATCATATATGATCGGGGTCTTGGGATTACTTTTTGAGATTATAGGGGATTGTAGTTTGTTTTTATCTCTCGGCTACACGTTATCACTAATAATCATCAACAAATATAATTGGACATTGAGTTTGTCCTCTAGAAGTTTTAGGATGTTTTCCAGGATTATTTCCAATATTTTGGAATATTATTGGGGTATATCCTACCTATTTTTTGTATTCTAGCAAAAATAACTATCACTCATCCCCTATTAAGGCTTTATATAAGGCTTTTCATTATGAATCATATCTATTTCTAAAGATCTAGATTGAGTTTAATGATTCAATAAGCTTTTCTTCATATGTGATTTATATTGTGATAGAGAATTTCCAAATGTCTAGGAAGATGATGAGGACACTACATGTCCTGATGAATCCATTTGAATTATATTTGAAGATACCCTTGGCGGTTGCAGATGAAGAACATGAATTCATATAAATATACCACTTCCACATATATTGGATGTTTGTTTGGAGTATTATTAGATATAACCTATTAAATATATAATTCTTGATGTTGGTGAATGTTGGTGCGGTGTAATATCAATTATCACATACATCACATCAGGATAAGATTCACTACATTTTCCATAACTCCCAATATGGTCAATATTTTTACAATGATAGCATTGTAATTTACTTGGTGAGTTAGAAATCATTGGTGACATGAAATTAGAGGAGTGGGAGGGTCATATATAGGGTAGTTAAAACATTTTGATATGTTGTTTATTTTTTCCCTTTGATTTTGTGATCAAAATTAATGGAGGGCTCCAATAGTTTACTTAGGAAATCATGGTGTACTTGAGGGATCTGTAGCCCAATTTTTTTTAAAAATATATTTGTTTCGTTTTGTTTTTAAATGGGTATATAATTACTTAATTTTCATTTTTTTGTAATTTTAAATAATAATTTGTCAATTTTTGTTTGGTACATAATTGAGTTATGTTTGTAATGGGATTTTTTAGGGCTACCTCTCAAGATTTAGTTTCGTAATATTAACATAATAAAAAAATAGAGTGAAAAAAATTGAATTATAGAGGATTTGATTCATATGAGATATATTAAAAATCATGGTTTTTATTTTATGGAATTTTACCATAAGTATTATGGTGATGGAGGTTCCAATAGAGGCTTCAGAAATTATGGTTAATTTGTAGTAGAAATTTTCAATAGAGATAGTATTTCATGGATTAAAATGATTAGTTCATGTTGAAATGATTCATGGAATGATATGATCTTTTCTCTAAATGATTTAATCTGGTTTACATCCTGAATATCTTTTCTATATAAATCTATAGTATACCCTTTAATAATCTTCTTGTAAACCCTTTGTTTATGGTGTCATATCTTTATTATGGTTCTTTTGGTGGTTATCTATCAAGGAGGTTCATGAATAAAAAATAATTTCTCATGGATTTAAGTCTTAAATTTTTTTTATATGATATTATTCTTTCATTGAATGTTTTGCATGAAATATTAAAAATCAGAAGGTAATTTTACCATCATGCTTTTATGGTTCCCTTTGTTATTCACAGCCTGATTTATTATATCTCACATTGAATCTGTGTTCTCTGACTCTTGTATAAAATTAATAAACCTTCCAACTTTCATCATTATTCTCTTGAATTAATTAAATTATAGGTGTTTTATATATTACATTATGAGTCTAATAAATTTCACTTAGTTCAATAAGAGTGGACATTGATGTTTTTACTAGTTATTTCTCTTAGTAATTTGGTATGTAATGATCACCTAAAAATTCCTCAAGAAATAATCCATGTCATGGTTATATTCATTTTATATCTCCCCACATTATGGTCTCCATTATATTATTTTTGATAATGTAAATATAACACCACATGATTTCATAGAACATTATCTCTTTAAAGTAATTAAATAACTTGCGCTACACACAACACCAAGTTTGAGCGTAACACAAATCACTAAACTAGTAATTCAAGATGCGGTTATGAACAGTATTAACTGAATTTTGAATTCTATATAATATATAATATTTTAGAATCCATATTCTGTGTTTTGTAGGAATAATATAAGGACAAATTCCTTTTTTCGTGATAATAGAAGTATTTTTTAGAAAATACAATTTTTTCAACTTTTAATGGAGAACCATTCTAAAAACAAATATTTGACACTTTAATATATTCTATTAAGTTAAATTAAATTATTCTTTATAATCAGGACATAAAATTTAGTTTGGATAAATTTTGGGCACTTTTCTGATAACATTCATATTTTTTATTAATAGTGAAAAATACTAAATTTTATTTAAAAAATTTTTAATCAAAATAATTTATAGTGTTAAATTATAATTTTGAGTTTTCTAAAAGTGTAAATAGATTATATTTTAAACAATTAAATACAATTTTGGTCATTGTAGTTAATTTCAAATTTCAAATGAACATAAAAAAGAGTCAATCTTTTGATAATTATTTATTTTTAAAAACACGATTGTTGTTTTGATAGCAGAAATTTATTTTAAATTAATTTCTGCCACTTAAATTTTTTTAATTTAGAAAAATGGATTCCATATTAAGAATCAGAAGATTAAATTTGTGTAAATATGTCACATTTATTATTAGACATTTTGAATAATTATTTCGGGAAATATTTTTTTTACCTTGATTAAATGATAAATATAATAAATAAGGGTAAAATATAATATTATAATAACATGAAATTATCCTTACATGTGTTATAATCCTATGGGATGATATATATACAACCATGGGAATCCTCAAGTTGAATTTGGGACCCCATGGATCCACATGGGAGTAATAATAAAATTTTATATTAATTAATTTAACGTAAAGACAAAAATGACATAAACAATTATCTTATAGTAAATAAATTTTTACAAAGGGTTATATAGGTTATCATTTAGAATATAAATATTCTTTGGAAATATAAAATTACTTTATACATCATGGAATTTTTTTATAATTTTTCAATGTCAAATAAATTAAATTATTTATGACACAATAATGATGAAATATTTACCTAATTAATAAATGATCTAAATAAATAATATTATAAATAGTTAGACAATATCAAATATTCATAAACTATACAATTCTTATTGGATTTTTTTATTTCAAGCATGAGTCATCATTACTATGTTATCAATGAATAGTTGACATTTTTAAACCAAGGATGAGGTTATAATAAAATAATTGGATCAAACATTCTTAAAGTGCCTCTCCTCTCCCTTATAAAAATTCCCTCAATTTCTACACATTTCTCACCTTCCAAAATCCTTTGGTTCGTAAAAACCCTACCCAAATATCCTCCCAACATACCTTATTTATATAAATAGGCCTTACATTATTTATAAATCCAACCTAAGAAACCCTTTTCATCAAATAAAAAGGAATAACCAGAAGAAGTGGTAATAATTTCACCATCCTCTTTCAATATCAGTTTTCTTCCACTTCCAATTTAATTGTTGTTTCTATTCTAAAATGATAAATATAGTATCTTCTATATAATATGATGTTTTTATAAATATGGTACCACCATATTCATTATTATATCAATCTAATAAATGAAAAATTCACCAAATGAGCATACGTACAGCGTACTGTCTCCACGTCGTGGTGATGTTTGTTATTCAGACACTCCATCATTTGGATAGGTATAATAATCAGTATAACTGATGTAAATAATAAATATAACATGATAATTATTCTGTATATGTAGTATATCATCCAATTATATACTATTTTAATATCAAAAGAATGAAATTGTCGCTCGTTCATATGTATGGATTACCATCTCCATGAACACGATAAGATTCATTCCCCACTTTAACCATTCAAGAATAATTTTGATTTGGTTATTAAAAATAATGATTAAGAATATAATATCATTCTGGATATGAATCAAATATGTCATATCCATAACAAACATGTCTTATGTATCAAAACATGTAATGGAAAATGAAACAGTCAACACATGAAATAACGATACTACTGAAATATCATTATCAAATAAATATTAGAAGATCACATATAACATCATATTAATTTATATGGTTCTTATATAATTTAATAACAATTATTTCACTATTATACATAAGGTTATCCTTCCCTTGACCAGGAAAAAGTACAAGGTAAGGGGTTTTCATCATACTCATTATTCCCAAGAGATTGATGTTATATACCCACAATTTCATTTTGTGTGGTTTATGTACAACCCATAATTTTATTCTTAGTGTAATACAATTTAATTTATGTGTATTTACATCTTCATTTTATGATACTCCTTTAATGGGATGTATGATTCATATGTTACCAAATTGGTAAGGGTTAATTCTTCAATCTCATTATTATATGATATTTTTTATGTGTATGTTTCTACTAGGAAAAACTTATTATCCTTGTACATGTTTCATGAACGAGTATTCAAATAGATTCTTTTAAAGGACTTTTTTACAAAAGCCTCATTTTAAATGTTTTAAATATTTATTCTTGGAAATTATTATCATTAATTTCCATGTTTTCAAAATGGTTTTTAATGGATTATTTTTACAGACATGAATGTTTTCAAAATGATAATTCCATTCAAAAGTTTCAAATTGGTATAGGACATATTGATTCAAAAATTTATTTGATTGTCTAACTTTTTATATTGTGTGACTTTTAATTGTTTTTATGAATGATGGATATTTATCTCAATGATTTTTACTAATAATTTTCATCAATATCAACATCCTTTGATCGATTTTAAACTTGATTGAAGTTGATTTATTATTATACAAACCATTCATATTGTATTTATGGTTTTTATATGTTTGACAATAGATGTGTTATTTATATAGCATTCATGGTTAATGATTAATGTATATACATTTAGTGTACTAGTTTTTGTATAAATGTTTATGTTATTTTCAACCTTTTCATCTGAGGAATTCATTGGACATAGTATGTGACGGGTGGAGCCCGCTATAACTCCTCGAAGCATCGGTAGGTCTTATGAGACAAACTAGTTTCCTGGCATAAGGCCTTGAAAAAATCTTATTTGTAGTCTTGCCACAAGGCCTTTACTATGTGTTTATGAAAGTCTTAGATTATGCATTCCATAATTATGAAAGTTTATATTGATATTTCATGTGATTATTAGACTAGTAGAATATCCATGTGAGTAAGTAAATCGCATTATTTTGATTTTATGTTTTAGATATTATGTGGAATTTCAAGATTAAAAGACTGTTGTCTTAGTCCTATACATTCCCTTAAATGTTTATGCTTGTTTATGAATGTTTTCTCTATATTGCAATCATTACTGAGCATCTGAGCTCACCCATTTCTATGTTTTATTTCACCCAGTATGCGAAGAAGTTAATTATGAGTGACTTGCTGGCTTAATCAAGGAGGATTGGATGATTATAATGGAATAAATTAGTGTTGTATTATTTTTTCATGTTATAAAGTTGAATCTATATATGAATATTGTTTCCAATAATACAAAACTGATATATCTTTCAGGATATGATTTCCTTGTGATCATGCCATTATTATGTAATTATACACTGACTCTAGGTAACTGGGGTTGGTGCATTATAGTTGGTATGAGAGGAAGTTTAGAATAAACCTTGGAAACAATATTTAGATAAAATTTAATTATTTTACATTATACTAAGATAGACATTGAGTATTAGTATTGATTAACTTCCTAGAATTTTTTTAATGTATTTTTTTTTTGTATTTTCCAAGAAATACATCCCTTTCTAGATTTGAGTAGGTCGAGGTGGCTCTGACACAATTCTACCTAGGGGTAAAACCTCAAAACATAGCTTTGACCTCGAATCGAATTTGAACTGGTGTACAACAGTGGGCCTTTCTGCACTCTTGGTTACAACACTCCTGGGGGATATTCTTAAAAAAATTCTCATTTTCATTATAAGAAATAATGTAAGATTTAAGTTTAAATACATCCTCAACGAAAACATTTTTATGATTATGGATTATATCCATAAACAATTAAATTTAGGTTTGGTATTTTAAAAGTTTGAAATTATGTATATTTATTCATAAAATGACCTAATGTATTCCATTGTTCATAAATGGCTCCCAGTAGAAGGAATGAGAACTCCGGTAACACATATGATCTATAGAGTAATAAGGATCATATCTTTCATGGTATTAAGACAACATTTAAAAGGGAAATTTCTCCCATGTATTCTCATCATATGAATAAATAGTATAATGTGTTAATAATATAAGTAATGAATTATCTGATTCCTATGGATATGAAGGGATGAAAGAGAATAAAAGTATGGAAGAGAGAAAGATGGATAAATGGAACAAGGGAACAAAGGATTTTCCCATATGTGATAACTGTGGAAAGAATCACCTTGGTAAATTCATTAAGGGGATGAGAGTTTTTTATTAGTGTGGAGAAAAATTACACCATGTACATGATCGAAAGGGTATGAAAATGGTTTCAAATGTATGATGCTTCATCTACAAGGAGTTTGGACACTATGTGAATCAATGTCTTATTCATCAGAGTATACCATAAATGATGCTATTAGATAATAATTATGTTATGATAATACCACAGATTACGTGGAATGACTAGTGTACTTATATTGTTACTAATTATTTATGTAATTTTAGTGTTGTATCAATGATATACATGTCATAATAATTATGAGAATAAAAAGGATTATATTACAGTACTATTTAATTTAAGATTTGATATAATATTGTTATATGAAAAGTGACTCAACAACAAGTTAAATTTTTTTAAAAATACATGGTTGGAGGATATATAATCTGTATCATGGTCTTGAAACTGAGGTAGAGATTTTGGGATAAAAGATGGTTGATTTGAATAAATTATATTGGATATTGTTGACTTTCATGGAACTGATAAAGGTTTCGTTTATTCTAGCATTACTGGAGAATTAAATTTTTTTCATATAAGGAATATATATAGTACTCTATAAGGAATAAGGAAGAATGAATGTAATAAATATGTTTGATACCACATTTATAAAATAAATACTTTATGAATATATACACATGTTATTATGTGGTAAAATGGATCTTCATTGTGCTTACCTTTTTAATAAATTTTGGACTGTGAGTTTTGACAGAAGTATTTTTGGATAAGTCTAAAGGTTTGGGTGTATTAATTTTGAAATTGGATACTATTCTTATGGATAAATAACTTTTTTAATATTATTTTTTAATTTTTATAAAAAGGACATCCCGTAGGTCGGGCGACAACCCGTCGTGTCCAGAAAGGCCACAAGACATGAACCCACAACTGAAGGGTGTCAAAGGTGCATCACCTATCACTAGCCTACAGGATTTCCTAGTATTTATAAGGTCATTTTTTAAAATAATATCACAAATTCATTTTAAATTCATTTTTTTGGAACCCAATACAATTAGGCTAAATAATGTATTTTTATGTTATATTATCTTATAGAGTGAAAGATGAGTTTGTGGTAGAAATTAGTTAAAGGATAGAACTTTTCTTGTCATGTATTTTTTCTCTCTTTTATTCTATGATGAAATTAATTATTTAAAATTATTTAAGGGATATTAATTCCAAAAAATGTATTATCTTAATACCTTATGTTTTGTTGATCTAATAATATTTTAAATCGTGATAGATTGACGGATTTGAGGCGGTCGATTTTACACTTTCTTGGGATTGATGACCTCAATCAATCCCTATAAGTATTTACATTTTTCTTTTAATTATGTATCTCTAACTTCCACCAATGTTCTCCTAATAGAGATCATAATTTGGTGTTGACTTTTCATATCCCATTCATTCTTATTAAGACTAAATTTTTATTAACCCAATTTCTGATGTGGGTCTTCGGCAAAGAAATTTACTATTTTTAACCTTTTATTATTGATAAACAATTTCAAATTGTGAGGTCATAATTTATTGAAGATTGTTAGAATGTTACACCCCAATATTTCATAGTACATTATCTCTTCAAAGTAATTATATAACTTACACTACATGCAACACCAAGTTCGAGCGTAACACGACTCACTAAACTAACAATTCAAAAAGAAGTTATGAATAGTATTAAATAAATTTTGAATTTTATATAATCTATAAAATTTTAGAATCCAAATTATGTGTCTCATTGATATAATATAAGAAAAAAATCATGTTTTTAGATAAAAGATGTATTTTTACAAAAATGTAGTTTTACCACCCTTTAATGGGAGACCCTTTTAAAAACCAATATTTGACACATTTATATATTCAATTTAATGAAATTTAATTTTTCTTTATAATCGGGGCATAAAATTTATTTTGAATAAATATTTGGAACTTTTCTGATAACATTCATATTTATGATTATTAGTGCAAAATAGTAAATTTTAATTAAAAAAAACTTTTTAAATCAAAATAACATAAAGTGTCAAATAATAATTTTGAGTGGTTTAAAAGTATAGTTAGATTATTTTTTACCAATTAAAAAAATTATGGTCATTGGATGTAATTTTAAAATTAAACTGAACATAAAGAAGTGTCAATCTTTTTATTGTTATTATTTCTTAAAAAATTCTTTTTTGTTTTGACAGCGGGAATTAATTTTAAATTAATTTATGCCACTTCTGTGTTATAAATTTAGAAAAATGGATTTCATATTTTGAATTAGGAGTTAAAAATTGTGCAAATATCGTAAATTTATTTTCATATATTTGGAATAAATACATCGGTAAATATGTTTTCTACCATGATTAAAGGTTATAAATAATAAATAAGGGTAAAATGTACTATTATAAAAATATGAAATTACCATAACATGAGTCCTAATGCTATTAGTTTATAAATAGTCGACCATGTGCATCCTTGGGTTGAATTTGGGACCCCATGGAGCAACATGGGAGTAATAATGACATTTCATATTAATTAATTTAATGTAAAGACAAAAATGACATAAACAAATATCATTTAGTAAATATATTTTTACACGGGGTTATATAAGATATCATTTAGACTATAAATATTTTTCGGAAAGATAAATTTTTTTTTCCTACATCATGGTATTTTGTTTATAATTTTTGGACATCAAATAAAATAAATTATTTATGACACAATAATTATGCAATATTTACCTCATTAATAAATGATCTAAATAAATAAGATTATAAATATTAAAACAATATCCAAAACCTGTCCATTTATTATTGGAAAATTTTATTTCTACCATGAGTCACCTTTTCATTGCCATTAATGAATAGTTGTGCTTTTGAAACCAATGATGAGGTTATAATAAAATAATTTTTTCAAACAATCCTAAAGATCCCCTCCTCTCCCTTATAAAAAACCCTCATTTCCTAACCATTTCTCACACTTCTCAAGCATTTGGATCATACAAACCCGGACCAAATATCCTCCCAACATCCCTCACATAAATCAAGAGGCCTTAAATTCGTCTGAAATCCAACCTATGGTTCCCTTTTGATCAAATCAAAAGGTAGGACCCATATAAGAGGTAATAATTTCACCACCATCTTTCAAGTTCATTCTTCTTCCACTTCCTCTTTCTTTGTTTATTCCATTCTAAATTGATAACTATAGTATCTTCTATATAACTTGACTTTATTATAAATATTGTACCACCATATTCCTTATTCTATCCATCATATAAAAGACAAAGTCACCATACGTGTGTACGTACTGTTTACCGTCTCTAAGTCATGGTGATGTTTGTTATTCGAACACTTTATCATTTGGATGGATATAATAATGAGTTTAACTGATGTAAATAATATATATAACATGATAATTATTTTGTATATGTGATATACCATCCAATTATATACTATTTTAATATCAATAGAATGATATTTTTTCTTGTCCCTACGTACGGATTACCGACTCCATGAATGCAATAATATTCATTCCCCGTAATAACCATTCAAAAATAATTTCCATTTGCTTATTAAAAATAACTATTAAGAACATAATATCATACTAGATATGAATCAAATACATCTTATCCATAACAAACAAGGCTAATGTATCAAAATATATAAAGAAAATCAAATCCGTTAACTCCAGAAAAGAGGATACTACTAAAATATTATTATCAAATCTATATTAAAAGATCACATATTATATCATATTAATGTATATGCTTCTTGTATAAATTAATAACAATGACTTAACCATTATACAATAGGATAACCTACCCTCAACCAAGTAAAATTACAAGGTAATGGGATTTGATCTCACTCATTATTCATATGAGATTCATGCTATATTTCCACTATTTCCTTTTGTGTGTTGTATGTACTGCCCATAATTGTATTCTTTATGTAATACACATTAATTTATGTGTATTTTCATCGTCATTTTATGATACTCATTTCATGGTTTTTATGTCTCTTATGTTACCAAATTGGTAACTGATAGTTCTTCATTCTAATTATTATCTGAGGCTATTTATTTGTATGTATCTACTGGGTCATATTTATTATCCATGTCCATGTTTCATGAAACAGTTTTGAAAGGGATTATTTTAAAGGAGTTTCTTTATTAAAATAACAATTTAAATGTTTTAAATATTTATTCATCTAAATAATTCCCATTAATGTCCATGTTTACAAAATGGATTTTAAGTATTTATTTATATAGACTTTATAGTTTTTCAAATGTTAATTCCATTCAGAAGCTTCAAAGTTGTGTGGGACACTTTGATTCAAAAATGTATTTTAATGTATTTCTTTCTAAATTGTGTTACTTTTAAATGATTGTATCGAAAATGTATATTTATCTCAAACATTTTTTCAAATCTATTTTATATATATCAACATCCCTTGATGGATTTTAAACATGTTTGAAGTTGATTTATTATGATACAAATCTTCCATATTGTATTGAATTTTTGGGATATGCTTGATTGTGGATGTGTTATTTTTATACCATTCATGGATTATGGATAAATCATTGAAATTCCGTATGATAATTATAATATGAATGTTTATGTTATGTTTAAACCTTTTAATATGTGGAATGCATTAGAATTAGTAAATGACAGGTGGAGCCCACTATAGCTCCTCGATGCATCGGTAGGTCTCATGAGACTAACTAGTGTCTTGGCACAAGGCCTTCAAAAATATTATATGTAGTCTTGGAATAAGGCCTTGATATGTGGTTATGAAATTCTGGAATTCTGCATTGCATCATTATGAAAGTGGCTATTGATATTTCATTTATTATTCGACTAGTAGAATATCCATGTGAGTAATTAAATGGAATTATTTTGATTTTATCTTTTCCATATTATACTGATGTTCATATTTAAAAGGCTTTTGTTTTATTCTTATACATTTCCTTAATTGTTTAGGCTTATTTATGATGGATTCAGCTATATTTTTATCCTTACTGAGCATCTGAGCTCACCCCTTTCTATGTTTTATTGTTCTTAGGATGTAAAGAAGTTAATTATAAGTTTCATTAAAGATTAATCTAGGAGTCTTGGAAGGTTATAATGGAATAAATTAGTGTTGAATTTATTTTCATGTTTTAAAGTTGAACATATGTATGAATCTTGTTTCCAACAATACTAAACTGATTGGTATTTTAGGACATTATTTCCATGTTATCATGCCAATTTTACGTAATAATGCACCAACTATGGGTAACTAGGGTTGGGGTGTTACAATAAATCTCTATCATCTATATTTAATGTAATTATAAAAAGAAAATATTAAATCAAATTTTATTCGAATCAATGCAATTTCAATTTCCATAAACACTAGAACATGTGCATAATTTTATTTATTAATTATTCATAAATATTTTTTTTCAGAATACTCATAAAAAGTTTTTGTATATTCAGACCCTTTTATATTTACCTTAATACAAAAACACATTATATGGAATGACACATACGTAATGTCTTGTTTACCTATACATACCAAAAATTATGAAGTTACCATTACAAGACTAATTATTTAGCTTTACACAGGTCATGATATTTCCAAATTACCTTCATGTAGATTATGTTTTATAGTAATTAAAAATACATGGGTGCTAAAAAATCTACGTAACATCTGGTCTTCTGTGATACCCTTACATAGGATCTAAAAATATGGACTCATATTTATGAAGTAATCATGTAACCTTCACATAGGTTGTGATATTATTAATTACCATTTAATTTTAAAAGTTAATATTAATTAATGTAGTGTAAAAATGAAGATTACCATTATAAACCATCTTGAAATAGTTTAATTTTAATAGACATTATTCATAATCCTTATTCACACATCAATAAAACATATTTTTTATGTAACCAAATTTCAAATAATCCCCATCAATTCTGAATAGACTACACTTCAGTCGTTTTTTCTATAAAACTATCAATATAAATTGATAATTATTGTTTCAATATAAAATATTATACATTAAGAATGATTTCATTCATATATTAACCCTAATTTTTATACAAAAACACATGAATTTTGGAAGAAAAAAATATATTCTTAAAAAATGTCACATTTTAATTTTCAAAATTTAGAACAAATCGTGGAAATTACATTATCTAATAATAAAACATAGATTTGGATAAATTATTGACCTATTTTGATTAGGTTGGAAAATACTACATGTCCACACAAATTACCATATTGTGTAGACCATTTGAAGGTTCAACATGATAGTTGGAATAAATTAAACAGAAACGTTAATCAAAATTTTAGGTGACTGAAGTTGATATCTTATTTTCTACATCCCATTTGAAATTTAGAATTTGAAATTATTTTAACCATCCTATGGGATAGTTTTTATGGATAATGGATGGAAAACATGATTTTCATGTAATTATTACGTTATAGAGTCCCAATTATGTGATCCCAAATTATACACAGGATCATGAAACTTCACGACTCTCATTGGATCCCTTGTATGGGATGTGTGGTTTTAAACATGAAGATGATCTGATGAATGAAACCTATTTTCTCAAAAGATCAATTTCCTCAAAAAACAATATATATTATTGGTTCCACATAACAAAAAAAATTCTATTTTCAATTAGAACAAACACATTCCCAAAATTATTGGTTTTCACCTATTATCATAATTATAACTCCAAAAATTTCATTGAAATTTCAGATAACAAGTTAGATCATTTAGAGGAATAATGTAGATATAAAAAATATTTTATTATTTATATACACCATTATATCAATAATTTATAAATAAAATATTTTAGATTTTATAATCATGAAAAATATCCAATAACTCAACACTCCTTTTCTTAATTGATGCTCCAACCAATAAATTTTTTTAATCCCTATTTAGTCATAATATAAATGATTTTAACCAGAGATAAATGTTTTATATTGAAATGATAGTTAATAAAACAAGTACCCATAAAATAACTTCAACTACATCCATGAAATTCAATTTTAATTAAAACGCAACTATCAAATAGTTCCATACCAAAAAAATTGTAAATTAAAATAATAAATACACGAATCCATTCAATATTACAATGAAACGATCATATCCCGACATTAATATATAAGATAAATCAAAACCAAGATGTTATCACAAATTTTAAATAATTTCATGTTTATAATTACACAAATAAAATCTAATATAAAGTCACACAAATAATGGAATATAACAACAATCATTATACACTCTAAATTTACCATTCCTAAACTACTAGGAAAAATGAATGAATAATCCCAATAATATGAATCTGAAAATTTTTATATTCCAAAAAAATTAATTTTTTTTAAAAACACCATCATATATAATCCTAGAAACAATAAAACACAATCTACATTATTAAACATATCACAACATATTAAGATAAGAATTAAAACATAGACTAACATAAAGCCACATTGATATCAAATTTCTTAGTTGTAAACTATACATTATAATGAAAAATTGTATATGAAATCACTTTTCAAAGTATAATTATAAGGAATCCATGTGAACTATTTTATTTAACCATTTCTAAAAAATTAATAAATTTCATAATTTTTAATAAATTATAAAAAAATTATTCTAAATCATTATAAAAAAGAATTATTTTTATTAAAAAAACATTGACAAATAGGATTTAACACATATAAATAATTAAAAATAAATATTAAAATGAAAAACTAATCTATTATACATTATTAAAAATACTATATATAAATACTAATGGATTAGTATCACATAAATTAACTAATAAACTCTTTAAAAACTATGAATATGTATAGAAATTAGATAAATGTAACTAATTTAAAAACCAATCAAATGAAAGAATTTGGAATCCATTTTAAAATAAATAAAATTATAAAAACAAATCATTTTTAGTAATCTATAGTACTGAATAATTATGAAAGCCTTTAGATAACCATCAAATATTAAAATAACATAATTTATTAAATGAATAGTTTGTCATACCAAAATATGGTTATTTATTATATGGAAATATTGTATAAATATCCAAGACAATATTATAATTTTTTAATTCCAAAATTGCAATTTAAAATATATGTTTTATATAAAAATAAATAACGAATATATAAATTATTAGTTAATCAATAGCTGAGATATAAAAAAAATTAAAATTGTTATATATATAAAAAAATTATTCAAAACAACATATTATTAATAATTAATCATTAATACATATGAAACAAAGCCATAAAAATTAAAAAAATACTATAAATATTACTTTTACTTTTTAAAAATTTGTTATAAAGTTCACGATTACCTGAAAAAATTATTCTCAACACTAATTATATATATTACAATATTGAAAATCATATATGAATATAAATAATATTCAAGTACCAAAAATATATCATTTAGCCACTTTTATTTCCATATCCCCCCAATTAAGCTAATTTTTTATTTTATATATAACATATTTCTTGAAATTTAAATTTCTATATGCCATATCTCATTTTAATGTATCTAAATACATTAATTGAAGTTTTTGAAGAAAATCACATATTATAATATCACAATGATCAATGATAATGCTAAATATGAAATACCAATCATGTAATTGTGAACATAAAAGAAAAAAATTCATCAAATTATATATACTATAACATTCCACGATCATATGATTAATTCAATAGCAATATGAAATTTTTTTTTAATATAAAACATTAATTTTTCCCATTGAAATTCATTATGTTTTCATTTATATGAATGTAATAACATAAATATTTAGTCCAAATAATATTTAAAACGTATTCCAAATTAAAATAAATTACAATAAAATGAAAAATAAATCAATATATGATAAAATATTTTAAAAAAAATTATATACATTATTTACTATATAAATATTTTATGTATTATTTAATTATTTAAACTATTATTTATTGTTAAATATTTTAAAATTCATTTTCATGTCATGGTTAAAATTACACAGTCTATAAAAACCATTATTTATTATATGGATCACAATAAATATATTTTTAAATATATCAATTATTAAAAAAAATGATTAGATATAAAAATATATCAAAATCAATAAATCATTGTCGAATCAAATATTGATGTGTTAATATCTATTTAGTTAAAAAATAATATGTATAGAATCTAATAAATATAAAAATAAATTATTTATGAAATTATTAATTATGTAACCCAAATTTACTAATAATTCTCAAAAATATCTCGATATAAAAATGAAAAAAAAATAAATCCAATTAAAATGATAGAATACAACACTCAATCCCATAAATCAAATGGTAAAATCATCTTTCACTACAAATTTGTTGAATAGATCTATTCCTTTAATACCTACATATCTATATTGATCATATGTTATGAACCAGGACAGAATTAAATCCATCAGGACATCCGAACCATTCCATGAAATGGCTCGAAGGGGGTTATCGATCCCTATTGGCTGGAAACTACTATTAGGATTCAAGGTTAGCACGATGGGGATGATTTTTTATAAAGAATGATTATCAAATAAACAAACTAATCAAACTGAGAATAAAAAAATAACCTAACCCTGACCATAAATAAATACACAAATAATCCTAGATACAAATACAACTAGACAAAAACCTAAAAATTTAACAAAAAACTGAAATAGGGATATGCCAATATGATCCACAAGTGAGATCTTAGTCATATAAAACCATAAGATAAAACTATTCAAGTGATGACAAAAAATCCTATAGAACCATACATAAAAAACTGCCCATGTCTACCAATACCGAGTGGAACATGTAGTGTTTGAGCTTAATAGTTCAATAGGAAAACTCCACAAAATCCATGTATTTCCCTTCTTTGAGACAGTCTATAAGAACTTGATTGAAATACACATAACAATGTAGAATTTCAATATTTTATTGAAACAACCATGTCATTATATTTTCAATACATCAAATTCCACAGTCAAAATTTCAAAATTGGATCACCACTTTAGAAACCCTATCCAAAATAAAAAATCGAATAAGGTGATACAAAGAAAGGATGAATATAAATAGTTAAATAGTAAATCAATCCAAATTAAATTGAATGTATACAAGTATATACACATAGTAACAATGGGAATTTCATAATCATCACTAGAGATATCCATGGATGTACACTTTCTGGACTCACTTATCTATATATGGTATAGTTTTATAGTCAATAACCAACATTACTATCTATACAAGTGCACCACAGGAACAACCCACGTGGCCTCTATGACATCCACAAGGTAAAATCCGTCCAAATTGTGTTTGATAAGAAAAATTCACTAAATCCTCTAAAATATTCCTAGGATACGCATACAGATAGTACATTGTTTATGTATGAGGCCCTCACACATATGAAGCACCTAAACTATCACCACCACAAATTCATACCCCAAAACACTAGCACATCCTATATGATAACCCATATAAAGAAATATATATATATATATATATATATATGTTTCTGTCATATTAAAACTAATTTACAGTTTCTAACCATTCCATCACATCACATTATCTTATAAGTAATTTCTCCAAACATTCTACGATGTCAACGAGGACGCATGAGGATTACAAACTTCCATTCGTTTCCAAAACATATTAATGTACCAACCAAGATTCATCATTATCATCTATAATGTATAACTAATATGTTATAACACATTTACACGAAAGCATTAAAAACCATTTCCAGATGCATAATTCCAAATGGTCCTTTACATTTCAAATATAATTCCATTTCCAACACAATTTCAAAACCATGATTTAGTCATATAAAATATACAATGGTTCCAAACGATAACTAATACAATTAAAAAACCAACCACATTTAAAAAATACCAAATATTCTATAATTATGAACATAAAATTTAATACCACATTATAGTTATTAGAGTAAATGATTTATTTAATGAAGGACCAATTGCATTTTGGAAGGAGGGATATGTGTTTTTAAATCTAGGTTTTTAATGTTATGAATGTTTTTCCATGATATTATCCTTTCTTTTCCCATCCAGATGTGCTCCTTGAGCAAATGTGTATATTAAAAATTCCAATGAAACATCCATTGAAAACCAAATCTGTATAAAAAATCCATTTTGTAAGATCAACTAATTGCATATGACCCACACATGAACCTCTAGTTATGATTTCACCATTTGTAACACACAATATCCAAATTAATAAATAACTAAACCACTAAAACATAATAAAAAATAAGAAAACCCATTTTTTATTATTGGCCAAAAAAATCATACAACACCCTCAATGAATATAAATATATTTCTATTCTTGAGGATTCCTTTAGAATTCGACATAAATTTCATCCATAACATTATGTGAACTTATATTCATGTATACTAAAAGAATCTCTTCAAATACACCTTTTATCAAATTTAAAAAACATGAAATATTAATAATAAATTATCCAAATTCATCACAATAATGAAAATAAAACATATTAATTGATTTAAATAAACCAATAATCCATGGATATCATCGGAAAGGATTCAATTGAGACACATACTTCAAAGAATCTTGATCTCACCAAAACCCTGAGAGGGAATAACTAATCCAGAGTGACGATCTGCACATCCATGAATCCTTGAAATTGAGTCAGATGCAAACAATAACTCCTAGTGATTATCAAATAGCGGAAAACTCACAATGAAACACAAGGAAATAAATATAGTAAAAGATAAATAAGGAAAACCCCCAAGAATCTTAAGAACTCTATTTAAGAACCATGAAAAGGATTCCGAAATGGAAGGGAAGAAAATGAGAGGGAATTTGGAGGACCCCCTATTATTCCTAGAATGGGAAAAGGTTGAAAAACATGATTTAGGTTTAAAAACATGGATGTAAATACTTATAATTTGAAAAAAAAAATTAAAATGGGAAGCCTGTATAGTTAGTACTCACAGTATGACAAAACATGCATAAACTATAATGTATCATCAATTCAAATTATTAGAATCTCATGCATAGTTTTCTTAAATTTTAGAATACCATGAGAGACCAATTTATCTTACCCATAGACTCCAAAATGAGTAATATAGTTACATGTGAGATGCGGAGTGATTATCATAAACTATGCGCTTCTCGTGACCCCTTACTGTAAATCCCAAAACATCCATTTTTAAACCAAAACTCAAAAATTTAAACATGGAATCAACCTAAAGCACACCCTAAGGACACAAAATCATTAAATAAATAATATAAAATAATTTAAATGTTTTGGGTATGACAATGCCCCCCCCCATACGTTTTCGTCCCCAAAAAGTCACCCTGCCGAAAGACAACTAATACCTGAATCCATGCCTGATCAAAATTGAATGAAATATCAAAAATCCGGGTAACTATTAACACCACAATTCACATGTTAATAAAGAATAATAATCCATTGAAAATTATTATGGAATGACACAATAGTGTTATCCTCAGAACAAGAACTCATTTGACATGGCAAAACCCCAATACCCAAATTAACACCACCTTAGAGTGACCAATGTATGAATGAGGGGACAACCCAAAAGAACCAAAAAATTTCTTTGAAAACCATGAATCTATATCATAGTGGGGCCCCAATAAAGAAGAAAATAATGTTGATAATATAAGCACAATACATCAATCCCACAAAACTCAAGGGTCCTTAAATTAACACAACTAAAACCAAGATCGGCTCAATATATTTTCAAACACACCCCTGGAGAACCAATGATTCAATGATATCAGAAAAAAATTCAGCCACAAATGTTCATGTTCATCTCACCGTAAAAATGAAAATATGAACATATAATAGGCACAAAACAAAAGCACTGAAACCCTCAAATTTTCACTTAAACAAGGGAGTGAAACCAAGTTTTTGGTCTCCACACACCCCCAACAATTAATTATTATGTTTGAGCTTCACTCTATGTTATGTGGTTGGATCCCTGATCACTGAAGAATCATCTCCCTCATAAGCAGACACTAGATACTGCCAATAATTTTTCTTTCAGGGAAGTCTTCCTAGATTTATTCACTAGATGACCCAGATAGACACAATTACATCTAGACATTGAAGGATCATGTCTAGACAAATTCTAATTCTCGGACCTTACTCAATAGAAACATACATCAAAATGGATTACGGAACAAGAAACAAGAACTAGAAAATGAGACATTTCATAATTAGTTTCTTCTTATATGAACCTCTCATAATATGGGGAACCCTCATCAGTTAATAGGGGCACTAGATTTGCCATTTGATCTTTAGATACAAAATTTTTTACGAACAATTCATCCAAAAACTATTAAAAACGATGATCCATGGATGATAGGACCCACTCATTGATCTCTGGAAAACTACCCCCCATGAAAATATAATTTATTAATAGATCATACGATACCACCTCTGAGGAATTAGACACCATATCTTTTATGTAGTCAATATAGGCCTTCAATGTCTATTGGCCTTATTAAATACTCATGATCTCTTCCATCTTATTCTTCTTCTTCTATTCTTGAATAAACCATCAGAGAGATATTGAATTAATCACTTCCCACATCATACCAACAATCATTAATGGTAAGAAAATAATAACACATTCATCCCAATATGGACCCTCAAAAAAATATAGAATAACCAATGTTCTAACTTATTCAGGATTTTTTAATGACCTAAATTGACTTTCAATTTTCTTCATGCCTCTATACTACCTATAACGACCCTAAATCACCATGATTTATAGGCAATAAATTAGAAGAAATAGGAACTATTACTGAATCAGGAGAATCTCTGGGGTCCTGTTTTGGTGAATATTCTGAATAACACTAGGGACAGCAATTCCAAACCATTTTTCCCCAAATCATAGTAGAAATGAATATACCATTTCAAAAAAACATACTCCAAAACAAAACACATAGAAGCACAACATAAAATCCTCATTCAAAAAACCTACAATTTCATTTCAATATAAAAACATTTCCCTTCAAGGGATACATTCTATAAACTAAAATCCATTACCACAAAACAATTACCCACTTTTCATATGAAACCCCACACTGTTCAATGAAAAATATAATTTAGAAAAATTAATCTATTTCGTTTATCATAAATACTCACTTGTCGCATCCTATGAACTATCACATATGTTACCATCTACTACCAATTGAATCTTCCGGTAACAAGTTCCAACATGTGATTCCCATTCATACACACACATACATGAATTTCCATATAGAGTTCCAAGGTTCACGCATACCATTTCATTAATAAAACCCATGAATCTTCCAAAGGGTTAGTCCAAAACACGTTCTTTTAAAACAAATTTTTCAAATCCAAAACCCTTGAAATGAATATATATATTTTTGAAATATTTTTAAATTAAAAATCGACTCAATAGAACCATGAAAATAAAAACATAACTCTCATAAACAAACACCATCCATAAGAGACAACTCACATGAAATCATCAAAATGTGGAAACAGTGTATATGCTAATCATTGAGACATGGTATTAGGCCATTACCAAGTGAGCACCTATATATAAAGGACCTTGAACCATGTTATTAGACTCCACATTAGAGACTACTCTATTTGAGATCATTAAATAACACATGTTTTCCTATATATTCATTATTGTATCCAAATAATGACAGAAAAATCAAATCCTAGACCACTCCTAGCATCTCAAATCATGTCATGAGTTGTAGTGATCAGGAAAAAACCCATACAATACCTCATGACCCTTGAAAATTCTATTTCCATATATAACTGATACCAAAAATAATAATTAACCTCCCAATGTTACCATTTTGTCATAAAACAAACAAGGATACCATTAAATTTGACATCCGGCTTAGTCTGAGGCATCTCTAGAAGGGCGTTTTTTATCCCCAAATTCATGAATCATGTGTTGGTAATCAATGTTATCAATTTTTGAATTTTTTATCCCAAAAAACTATGATAATGTTAAAAAAATACAAAATTTATAGTGAGATATTACCAACCATTAATCATAAAAAAAATACACAAATAGATCCAGATACAAATATATCCAAATAACTAATAGAAAACTAAATATAAAACTATAACCATGATACACTAATAAGATTTCAATGTGACCTCTTAGTCACCTCCAACCATAAGACCAAGATGATCAAATTATGGGATGATGAATCTGAAAACCTAAACCTACATAATAGCTTTGGTCTGATGACACATAATGGTATATGTAGTGTGTGAGCTTACTATCTCAGTTAGAAACCACCACAAAATCCATTCATTTAATTTCCCCATAATATTATATAAATATTAGTTTGAAGGATAAATATGCTAATATGATTTCTATATTTTACTAAAAATAACCGCATCTTTTCATTATCCAATCAATTCAAACAACATTATATATTTTAAAATAGGTTCACCATTTCTGAAAGAAAATCCCAAAACAAAATCCATATAATGTGATATCAATGAAGGATTAAATTAAAGAGATTAATTGTACAAGAACACAAGTGAAATTTAAATAAACAAGTAATTTCATATAGTATATATGGCCATATCATATGCATTCATAGATAGATAAATTTATGTACATGGTCTGGAAACTCTGGGCTATTTATGGTGAGGCTCCATATTTAGTAACCAAGTGCCTTCTTTAAACTAGCCTCACCAATGGACCAACCCACTTGTCATTTCAGATATCCAATTTGTACCAAACCATAAAAAATAGGTTGATAAATAGCTATCATATGACCCTCTAAAAGAATCATAGGAAACAATGATGATGATAAATTGTGTATGTATGAGGCCCTCACATGCATGACTCACCTTATATATACCAACCACCTTTCCTACCCCAAAAAATAACACCAAATCAATGGAAACCCATATATGGAAACCCAAATATAAAATTTACCACCATATAAAAAAATATACACATTTACCATATAGGCTATCACATCACGGATCATAGAAAACAATTCTCAAATAATTCTATGATTCCAATAGTGCACCTATTCAATCAAAACCCCCAAGTATTTATAACAAATTATAATGTTCCAACCAATATTTTATCATTATCAAATCAATGGTATTGCAAAAATTATCTACAAAAAATCCAAAAAACCTTAAACACCATTTCCATTTGAAAAAATCAAAATGGGCATTTAAATTTCAATTCTAATTAACAATTATACACCATTTCCAAAACAAGATGAAAAAGAAAAAAATGTAAAAAATGTTCCAAACATTCCACATTCCAACCAAATATATTTCCCAAAATTCGAAACATATTATAATTCTAAAAATACATTTTAATAACATATTAGTGTCTCAAAAGGGAATGTGACATTTAGTGAAGCACCAAAATTTTTATGTAATAGGGAATAAGAGTTTTTAAATTTTAGTTTTTAATTAAATAATGTTTTCCAATGCCATTATTAATAGTGCTCTCATCCATATGTTCACCCCATGCAAATATTAATGTTACCATGTCTAAAAGAACATTCATTGAAAAAAATATATATGAGGACCATTTTGGAAAATCCACTTCTCATAATGACCCTAATATAAACATTATGAAATTAAGTCACCATTTATAAAACATAACATCCATTTTCACAATAAAACATTCCAATAAAACCTTATCAATTTAAATATCAAATAAAAAAAGCCAATTTTATTTTTTATGGACAAATTAAATTTTATTATACACCCTAATTATAGATAAATGAATATAAGTTCATGAAAAATCATTTAGGAATGAATTTACATTATATAATGAAAATTATTTGCACATGTTTTCAAGGAGAATAATTTAATCACTTCAAAGTCCATTTTAATTGAATTTTACCAACATGAAAACATCATAATATATTAACCTAATGTATCTAAATCATAAAAATTATACTTTATTTTTTTTAAAAGAACAAAATGATCAATGAAATGAATAAGAATACAAATTATAGAAATAACTTGCACAATGTAGTGTGGTCTCAACAAAACTCTAGGATAAGGAATACTTAAGCTCGATATACTATACTAACAGATGATAATGCTTGAATTTGAGTCACATATGATCCCTATCCCTTAGGGATTTTCCAAGTGTAGAAACAATACAATAAAAACCACAATAGATCAATAGAGGATGAATTAAAGAAGGTAAACCCACCCATAATATAATGAACTATCCTTCATAACATTCAAGGAGAATCCAAAATTGAAGAGAAGAAAATGAGAGGTTGTTTGGAGGACACATAGTTATCTTAGGATGGAAAAGGCAGAAAAAAACTATTTAGGGTTAAAAACATGGATGGAAAATAAGAAATTTCATTATTTTATGAAATTGGGACGCCTGCATGATATGTCCTCCTTGTTGAAAAAATTGTGCACAAATCGTGCGGACTCCAATATCCCAATAGCCATAACTAGAAAAAAAAATTTCACATGGGTTCCCAAACCATGTGAAAATTGTGCGATGTACATCTAAGCTCTAAAATGAGTTTCATTATCCCTTTGGTGATTCCGAATAGTTTACATTAACTATGTTCTACTCATGTTCCCCTTGCTTCTTCTATAAACAAAAAATCATTTTTAAACCAAAACAAAATTTTTTTTACAGTACTCAACTCGAACCTCATCCAAATGATGAAAAATCATTATTTGAATAATATAAAACAATTTCAAATTTGTGGTTGACATTATACCACCACCGACATTATCCAACCACCTAGTTCCCACTCAAATTTAATTTTTTACCATTAAAAAAAATATATCATGAAATTATTCATGAACCAACATAACATAAATCCAAAAACAAATTTAAATTCACCACTGTATAGAAAAATATTCCAATGTTATCACGTATATATTATGAGTTATTTAACTTTTATTAATAAATAATGGATAAATTATATAAAACATAAAAATTTAATACCATAATTATTATACATTACAATATTGATTACATAGGTATTATCATGTTTACATTGTCAAAGAACACACACAATTACTTCTCATACTAGAATTTAACATGCTAATATCCCTAAGCGGCACATAATAAATCATAATTCCATAGAATCAAGGGCCTCATTACCCTGTCAATAGTTTATGTAATACAAAAAATAATATATTTTCCCCACCTATTGCAATATAAAAAAATAAAACTACATAAGAAAATGAGTTTATGTCGGGTGTGATGGAAATCCTATAAATATACATGAAAAATTAATCTTAATTACAAAAATATATTCAATTATATTTTTAAATTAATATATAAAACTAAAATTTTATTTTTCCTAACAAAAAATATTTTTTATTAATTTAATACATTTATTTTTATAATAAAAAATGTTTATCAAGTGCATAAATATTTATAAAAAAATACATAATTAGAAAAATATAAAATAGTTGTTTGATGAAGTTAATGATAATGAACCATGGAATACCACATTTGGGAAAAAGGCATAGTGGCATAGGACCCCCATTAGAAAACATGTCCTTTGTATTGTTAGGGGTTTTATATCTAGTAATGTTTCTTATATACTTAGTTATTTTCCTGTGGGAGAACCATGTTAATATGACAGAATTATCATGGGTTTTTATAAATTTTTTGTTTTAAATCAATTCGAGCACTATTAACACACGGTAAAACTTCTATTGAACAAAATTGTTATAAAAAATATTATTATCATTTTATAAAAATTATTATCATATAACACCCCCCAAGAATCAAGTCATCTCCAATGATATTTCTCGTGAGTATGAAACATTAAACATCAAATCATAATAAATGAACCCACTTTTTTTCAAATATTACATAGACTTCATATAATAAATATCAAATATTTAATTCTCATAATGAATATTAATAATTATTACAATGTTTTAGATCAATTAATTCACACTTTAATAAATCCAACAATAAATTCTTCCATGTAACCGTTTATAAAATAATTTAATATAATTTTTTATATAATATATTATAGTAACATAATATTAATTAAAATTTGACTACTTGAGACCCATACAACACATTCTAAAATATATATGGTTTTAACAAATTAATAAAACAACAAGTAGATACTAATAACAATAAAAATAATTCAAATGAATAAGTAATTATAATATAAATATATAGATTTTCTAATATATAATCAACCCCATGTCGAAAAAAGAATAATTTTTTCTAAAACATAATAAATACTTACTAGACATTCACTAAATATTTTATCATGTAAAAATATATGCATATAATGATTAAATTTAATGTCCATGTAAAACACATTCGAAATGATATTTATCTAATAAACATTCTATGGAAATATTCCTTCAATCCATAATATATATATATATATTAGTATATAATTGGGTTTTAACACTCATGAACTCATTGATTCGATAATGAAATAGAATGAAATATGATCATCTGTCTAGAATACATTTACCAACGATTCCATTAATAACTAAATATATATTAATTATATTCATCATTTGTTTACTATTTTTTCACAAAATTTAATATATAAGAATGAGTTTTTATATACATTGTAAAACTCTATTAATTCAACAACCCCTATAAGACTATAGATTATAAGAATCAAATAATGATGATGTTGATGAGGCTTTGACCATTGTATGAAGACATATGGTGAACACTATTTGTTGATTTATCATTTAATATTTTAATAAGTAAGGATTTCTAAAAAGCGAGATATATCATTTCCCTTATATGGAATCTACTAGACATGGTGGGTGATGTTTATTCTCTTTCAAATATATCTCAATAATAAGAATAATTAGAATACTATTTTTTATTATTAATAAAAATTAATTACTTAGAGGACAGAAAAATATTTATAATAAACCAATCATCATTTACAAATAATAAAAACTACACAAAATTATATAAAATTATAATACATAGTAATATTAACAACATGAAATAATAATTCAATATGAATTATATAACTCATAATTTTCATAAAAATATATATGTGTAGTTACGTAAGACTTTGTATAGTTAACTCTTATATATTAATATTTAAGCCAATAATTATGTATCTACATAAAAGAAATAAATTTCCTATTGAATTATTAAAATATTTTAGAAATGATTTTTAGAGTGTCTTAGAAATCCAAAATATAGAAAATAAAAACACCAAAAATTGATAGGAATCCTAAATCACATTAAGTTGACATAGGTATCATGAATAATAAAATATAAAACACAATTCTATCAAATTTACATAGTATAACCATAATTTTTTCTTCTCTAAGAACATGCACTATCAATGACCAAAAAAATTTAATTTAAAATTTAAAAAATCTGTCAATATTTTTAGAAAAATAATCTTATTAATAATCAGAATAGAAATAAATTCTTCTACCACACTAAAAAAATTTATATCATTGAGAATGAGGTAAAACTAGTGAATCAGTTTGATGTATGTAGTATTTCAAATGACCAAATCATCCACCTCCATTTGGCTAATTTCATATATCATGATCACATTAAAATAGTGGTCACATGATGATAATTAATTTCAATTATTTTATAATAGATTCCATGTCTGTAAAATTTAACTCCACATTGACATTTTAGACCAACTTAGTTGAATGTTTTTAAAAAATTTCGAAATTAAAAAATCACACATCCATAATTTATAAGTATAATATTTCTATTTTGATTATGATTACCTTGAATGAGGGTTATAGTTTATATCCTTTATCTTTTATATGATGAACTATCATATATGTATATATATATATATAGGTGTTAATAAATTGATTATTTTGTGGCTATCATTTCCAAAACCATTACTCTATCACATTCACAGGATAATGGTCTTTAATTATTCCATATTACATTAATAATATACATTAACCAATGAATTAGAGACTTACTTTTCCTTATATCAATAGATTTATAATGACATGTGAAATCATATATTCTTTTATATAATTCTCTCTAAACCATATTTGAGACTAAAATGCTATATTATTTAATTTGTAAAGAAAATTTCTTAATTCAGTCGACAATGATGATTAATCAAATGGGAATTTATTTGATTGAAAAAAACACTATTCTTTTTTTAGTGAATAATTTTTAAAATGGATTAGACTTTAGAAAATAATTTAGGAAAATAAATGAATGTTGGGAGTCTAAAAAATAACTATATGAATTTTTATTTCCTAAAATAATTTTTCTTAAAGTATATAATAATCAAAGAAAAATTTTATAATCTTGTTATGTAAAAAAATAAGTTACCATGGAACACAATGATTATAAATTCCATACAGTCTTATGAAAAACATTCATAGTCTCAAACTACTTATAGAGTAATTTTGATAAACCCATCTCAAATAAGTAATTTATATAAATTTATAAAACATAGGTAAATTTTATTAATAAATTGTTACATAAAATTTCATTATATTTTTGTGGTCAAATACATCATGAAACATTAAAAATTGATGAAACGAATGTCATACTCATATTGTTAGATTGAAATTCCGTGATGAATAAAAAACTTAATATCATAATGCCCAATATACATAATCACCAATGATTATAGATACATTATGATTTTCTTATTTAATTCAGTTAATCATAAGGGTTCAAAAGTGAGACATATTATTAAGTGCCTGTAATATTGGTTACTGTGAAACATGCACTTGAATCATTTCAATGCCTCTATTGGTGGAAAAAAATGTTATATAAACAGGTATGTCATCAAGGTTTATAAACATATTCCTTTCCTCTTGAGTATCCATTTTATATACATATGATGACAAAATATTATTGTTCCTAACATATGATCACTATCCTTGTGACTACATAATATTTATTAACATGGTAAAACAAAATTCCATGATTTGACGCGTGAATTTTTATTTAACATTGACGAAATATAACGAACAGGTTAATGAATGGTAATAAAAATAAGATTTTATATAAATTGGTCTATTTTATTATTATTAATATATATTAGGAAAATATAATTAATGAAATATACATTTGAACTGGTCCAATTATATATAATATATAAATACATAATAATGTTTTTTTCATGAATTAGATACTTTATTTAAATATGTTACATCTCATAAAATTTTATTACATATTTATGTTAGTATATCATTAATCCTCACAGATATCTCTTTTAGTGAGATAACATATATAAATATTTTTTTGAATAATAATGATCTATAATATTTATAATTCAAACAAATAAAACTTCAACATTATGATCGAACTAATTTTATTCAATGTATTTAATGTCAATATATCAATTGATTATTTTTTTTGAATAATATAAAATATTACTTATATATACCATCTAGTTTTTTGCATATTTATAAATAATTTTTTCATTTGTTTTAGATCATTTGGTAACATAATATAATTTAAAATAATTTATTTTGTTTATTTATTAACCTATATTTATATAACTATATATGTTTAGTGATTTCATTGTAAATATATTTTGAACACTAATTTTATATAAATACTATATTCCATTGAATAAAATATTAATCATAAATTATTTCATACATTTGGAATTTCTCTATGATCAAATGCATCTTCACTAATCTATTAAAAAGTGGATTATCAAAAATATATTTCTATGATGAAAATACACTTGGGAAATGATAATATGATTTTTTTTTATTTTTTTATTTATAAAATTAAATATTAAAATAATATATCATATTGAAACCATGTATTTATTAATTAATATACTATATGATACACTCTATATTGATTAAAATATTTCATTAATGGTTAATATGAACTATTTTCGTCAAACATTTATAAATAACATGAATAAAATATTATTTTTCTTGATTATAATCTGTTTAACCATTCTCTATGTTATATTTCATAAAATGGATAAAATCAAAAAACCATTATTAAAAAAACAAGATAAATTCATATTCAAATCATTATTAATCTATAACAATATTATCATATAGAATATGAGATAATTCATTTAGAAATCCATTACCAATATAATAATTTCTAAGTCAACCAAACTTAATGCAATCGTGTAATAATATTTATCCCTAATAAAAAAATATTTCATCATTATTTAAAAAAATCCTCATAAATTATAAATCACTTCTTAATGTAAAACACAAATAAATATTTAAGATTATATTTTAATTTATTTTTCTAAAATATTTATAAAAAAATAGTACAATTTATTTCTATAGGATTAATGAATAATGTGGAGTCTAAAAATTTATTAAACCCCTTATGGTATTTTCGTAATTTCACATTGGTGGTCTATATTTCGACAATGCAATTTTTGAATAACATTAATAAAAAATATTTCAAAATGATTATGTAATTATTTTCATATATAGTTCAATTATTTTAAAATATAATTTCCTATAATATTGATTACCATAAAAATTGATCGTTTTTAATTGAGTAATGATTAATTTCCATTTAATACTTTTAGAACTAAAGGTTTATCCTGAAACTCAATATCAATCATTCCTTAATTTATATAATTACTATAGGATATATAGTGTGTCTAAAAATTTCATGTTATCATGTTTTCATTAATATATGGTTTCTAAAGAAAATAGTATTTGAGTAAATATATCAATAGAATATTTTATATTCATCCTGTAGACATTAAAATATTTATCTACTAAAGGTCCACTACTCAACAGTTTAGGAAAATATTTTTTGAAAATTTATTCTTTTCTTATTAATTAAGATTTTTTTTCAATACTAGTATAAGAATTTTCATCAAAGAAGACTATTTTTAATATAATTTATCTCAATGATAAATTTAATGATCACACTATTTTATCAATTTTAAAATATTTCATCAATTATCTATAATTTTTACATGTGTTTAATAATTAATTTTGTTAATTTTTCATGAATCCCACAAACTTGAATATCCCATAATTCCATGATATATAAAAAATAGTTTGTTAATTAGATTCAGATGCAATAATACTTTTAAAGATTTAGAATATTAGGAATTAAATTAAATAATAAATATCATCTATTTATCTATTAATAAAAATATTTTACACTATATAAGAAACTACTTAATTAATAAAAATTCTTCAAAATATTTCAAAATTTTTCAATACATTCTATTCCTCTAGATATATACTTTTTACAACATTTAATCATTAAATTGGGAAATGAAAACAGAATTAGGGTTTCCATTAACACAAATTGAATGAACTAGTATACAAAAAGATAAAAAAAAATAAAAATTTCAGAAATAATGTCGTAAGATATAAATTAAGATTAAATAATTATATGTAACTGATTACATAGTATTGAATAAAATCTATTCATATCAATTTTAATTTAAAAATGGAAAAGAATAACATATTTATTAGTGATAAAATTCGTAATTATGCACATGTAATGGCCTTCTTGCAAGACATAATATACCATTAAGGTATTTTTCGAAGGCATCATATTTTTTAAAGAAAAAAACTAGGAAAACTAAATAAATGAACATGTTTAGGCCCAGAAACTTGTTAGATTATCTCAGCAGAACTACATACACATCAATTAGCTCTATGGGCCCCTCCCATGAAAAATTAGAACCAATTTAGTTATCAATTATTTAATGAATAATATAAAAGAACCATAATCAGTATTACATAATAATCAATTAATATAATTATTGGAATGGTAATTATATGATTGTTAAATTTTTTCCCAATCAGTAAATAGAAGTTAATTTTTGGTAAATATCCCTCAATCATGAACTATATATTGTATTGTATTTGTAGATTATAAAAAAATATATAAATAATATTTAAATTTAATTAAATTATCATATTCAATCTATATAATGATAGTGGATTCTTAAACATTACTTATCGAAATGTTCCCTAAGGAACATCACAAATAATCATTTTTATGCGATAAATAGTTATCTATATTATAATTATAAATTTATGTTTTATCAATATTTCCCCAGTCAGAGTAGAAATATGGATAGGTATTTGAGTATTCGACAATTATAATATTCCCCAAACAATGGAATGTACAATTATCATATGTATGATAAATGTTAATATTGAGCATAATTATCATAGAGTGAGGATATCAAAGGGAAATGATCCTTCAAAAATATAATTTATATTAATGGATTGTATATAAAATGAAATGAAATATGGAATAATTGTACGACACAATAATATAGTTAAATAATTAAACATGGAAAAATGGTTCACAATAATTATAATTATAACTCAATAAAAGGAGATCATTTTATTAAAACTCCTAACAATGATATAATTTAGAAGGAAGAATCCTGGTAAATTTAACATACAAGATGTAAATGAACATTTATAAAAATAGGGGAAATAATTCATAATACCATAATATAATAAGATAACCCAAACCTAAATATATAAAGATCAATTATAACATTCATAACTCAATAAATCATAATTTATTTTAAAAAAATAGGATAGTGAATTAGTTTTACTTGAGTTCAGAGAAAAATGAGATACAAAATAATAAAAGATTATTATATCACCCTATTTAGATAAAAAATATTGGAAAATAAATTTAGGAGATTGAAATAAAAATTACTACATTAAAAATAAAATATAAAGAATGAAATATAATAATCCTTATATAGAATTAATTGCATCCAAGAAACCCTTACACATATGAAAACATAAGAATAAAAAGAATAATATAGGGTTACATTGAAATGGTCACTAAAATGTCATGAAATTATTTATTTTCAACATAATTAAAAATAAAATTGTATTTAATATTCAATATAAATCAAATTTTGTTTTTTTAATTTTAAAAAAGTATTAATAAATTATATTTGAGGCAAATAAACCATTTCATTAATTCATGACATCCACTGAAGCAGTTGAATATCTTGTGTTTAAATAAAACCTTATAAACCTATGTCATGACCTTATTTTTGCCTATAATAATTTTAAAAATAATTCATTTTCATTATCTATATGTGTATTAGTTAATTATTATCTTTTTTTAATATCATTTCTGATTAGTCACAATCATTTGGTATTAGTTTCCTTATTGTAGATTTCATAATGATTATTCTCCAAATGTTAATCAGTTATGGATCATAAAAGGTAAAATAAATGATTTCTATTATTTATTTATAATTTCATAACATAATTCTCCTATTACACTTTTATTTTATCATATATTATTTTTTTAAAAATAATGATTCCTTACTTTACAAGATACCCAAAGTGTAAATAAATTTGAATATAATAAATTATAATAAATCAACCCTTAAATTGGTTAGTTTTAATGAGAGATAATAAATTTTTATACCATAATTTAAAAAAAAATTAATTCCTTATTTTAGTTTTCTAGAAGTAAATATCAAATCTATTGAAAGTAAGAGTGTTTTTTTTCTAAAAAAACACTTTCATTCGTGTAACATGTTTTCCAACTTCAATTATAATTTTAAACATAGTTGAATGAGTTTAATTATTTGTGTATATTTTATATTCATTAAATTATTTTAACATACATACAATATAGTTCCAGGATTTAAATCAAGATAAACCATTTTTTATGCTAATAATGTGTTTTCCTAAACAATGGTTATCACCACGTTTCGTACGCTTATCATAAAATTAAGTACAATAAATAATAAATAATTTATATTGAAAAATGGATTTATTATTTATAGTTATGTGGTTAAAAATTTTCAAATAAGGCCCTTTTGTTTTTTTCATATTGATTCACAACATGGCTATATCTTGGTGACCTCGGTTAGGGTAAAACTCATAAAATGGAGTAAAAACATTAGGTTGAGGATCTAAAATATTTTTATCACATAGATAAATCTAACATAATTATTTTATATTGTATAATTCCTTATATTTCTTGAATATATTACGACTTCGTGTCATATTTCATTTGTATTTTACATTATAATAATTTAAGAGAGGATTAATTAAATAATTTCACACTCTAGAATATAATATCTCTAAAATAATTATATAATTATGGAAATATGATTAATTTAGTTCAATGTTATTTTATGAAATATAAATATAATTTTTTCTTTACTATTTTATTTTTAAAATTTATTAATTGAATAATTTAATTAATTTTTTACGTAACACTTTCACACTATTTACATAATTAATATAAAAATAAATAAATATTATTTAAAAATATAAAAATCACTTCATACTAGGATAAAAATGGTTTTCCATGATTTATAATGATTATAATAAATAATTTATAATTTTTATTGGTTTCTATTAAAATTTCATTTTTTTTCAAATTTTATTTAATAAAAAATTAAATGAATTGGGTCAAAATTGAAATTAATGATATTTCATGATAAATGATAATTATTAAATAATTTAAAAGCCATAAAAATATTTCATGATTAATATAATGATGTTGAATGGTAAAAAAAATTTATCATTGGACTATTCTTAATCTAATTATTATATTATATTTAATATTATAACACTTCAATATGAAGAATTTCATTACTAGGGTTAATATTAAAATTTATTAACAAAGGTTTCTAACAAAATAATAGGGGTTTAAATGAAACAAAAACCAATATAAAAATCAGTATATGATATTATTTTTAACATATAATCTTTTTATTTGAATATAAATATATTTAGATTAATTTTTCATGGGAATTACTTAATTATTTTAAAATCATTTTGGTAATTCGATTTGTTTAATTTCCCTCTCCTTTGAGGGGAAATATATTTATTTTTGATAAACAAAAAAGGTCCATATTTATAGAAAAATATTGGAACAATACAATTTTCAATATCTAATTCCATAAAGTGAAGATACTTTTCTACTTAAAAGTCCATTTCAAGAATCCCTAATAAAGGGTATAGAGGAGGTTTTCTAAAGAAGAGGTAGTAAATGTATCATAATTATTTCAATTTATTCCATTAAATGGCACTTTTATTTCTTTTTTAATAATAAAAAAATAATACATTATGTATCTTCAGTATACATAAATTTTAGTATTATTGGGGTATAACAAATATCCACCATTTATTCGATTTAATGGATTTTTTAAAGTTTCACTTTTGTGTATGAGTATAATATAAACTCGATTTAATTATATTAATACTATTCCATATGTTTCACTCATGGACTGTTTATATTATGGCCTCAATGTTTATATATAATATTTATGGCATAAATTTACTTTTATAATTATAATATTACATCTAACTTTTTAAATTCTATCCTATTCTCAGACAATAATGATCCTCAAGCGTAAGTGTGGACTACCACCTCCTTAAAGCTATAATATATCATTTTTTCGTTTCCATTTTTAATTTACACTAATAAATACATAATATATATATATATAGAAAATAATATACAATTATGATTATTAAAATGTGTATTTTTATTTACCGTTATTTAATTATATTTTTCAAAAAGTGAAGACATCATTCATTCATATGTTTGTCCGACTGTCTCCAAAAAAATTAAGTATTTTTTATCTATAGATTTTATGAATCATTGAAAATATGTATATAATTAATATATATGATATCTATTTAATTATAAAAATTATTTATATCAAAAAACAATGACAATGTACGTGGAACAAAAAAATTGAATTGAAATTCTCATGAAAAAATATAATGTTGACACTAATAAATGAGAATTTTAATAAAAAAAATTAGTAATTGATGATTTAGATGACAATAGTTCATCTTATATTATTATATATGTGTTTTATGACAATATAATAGATTAAGAATAAATTATAATATAATATATTGATGGGCCGGAAAGAAACAGAAAATGATGGCAAGAGGGGGGGTGAATTGCCTTTTAAAAAATGATTAACAAATTAAAACAAATTTAAAAGTGCAGCGGAAAGTAAAGAGGCAAGACACACGAAATTGATAACGGAGTTCGGCCAAAAACTCGGCCTACGTCTCCGCTCCCAACTCAACCGTTGAGAGATTCCTACCACTTGCTTTTCAATGGTTTTAGCAAGAAACCCACTAGGCTTTGAGGTAGCACTAGGACCTATTACAGCTTGCTTTTGATGGTTTAGCAAGAACCCACTTGCTTTCAATGGAATATCAAGAACCCACTAGCCTTTTAAACGGGTGAAGGCTAGCTCACCGAAAACTCAATCCTTTTAGAAGGAAAGGCTTGACTAACCTCTTCACACCTTAATGGTGGTGTGAGAACCCAAAGAAAGGGAGATGAAGAAAGAGTTTGGGGTTTGTAGACACAAACCCAAATTTAAAGCTCAAAATAAAAAAAAACAATAAAACCCGTATGTGAGGAAGACTTGGGCGCCAAGGTATGATGGAGTTGATGTAGCGTGCTCTCCCAAGCTTATTGAGGTGCTCCTTGGATTGGAAATTGGTTGGAGCACTTGAGGATCCTTGAAGGTGGAGCGCCGGAGGTTCGCCAAATGTTCAACAATATGTCCGAGCGCTTGGTATATGATCCGGTTGGTGTCCGGGGCTTCCTTGGCCTTTATTTATAGGCATGGAACCCATTGGGGGCCTTCGGAGCCGTTGGAGAAGTCCTCAGAGCCGTTGGAGGCCAAAACAAGGTTGACTGGTCAAACCCAACGGCTAGTTTGACTGGGCTACCGGCTGGCTGGTACAGCTCCACCGGCTGGCCAGTGCCTTGCAAAAAGGAAACTTGTTCTGCCCAGGAGCCACCGGCTGGCCGGTGCTGAGGCCACCGGTTGGCCAGTGGCAAGACAGTAGCTTGCTCACAGGTCTGGGTGCCACCGGCTGGCCGGTGACAGAGCCACCGGCTAACCGGTGGAACCTCGCAGTGGGCAATGCCTTTGCCAGGTCCACCGGCTGGCCGGTGCTATCACACCGGTTGGCCGGTGGACTGCAATTCAGTCCACTTTGAGAGCTTTCTTGGGCCAATCCTTTGGAAATCTTTTGCCTATCATCCACAACACTTAAAAACAAGTTTAGACAAAAAATAAGGTGATTGTGATCATGAAAATCAAACAACGAGGGGAACGAGAGGTACAACAATCTCCCCCTATTTTGATGATCACAATCACCAAAATAATTAAAGTAAAAACAAAAATTAAAGGCATGCTTTTAATGAAATATATTGAAAATAAGCAATGCAAGATCAAAAAGGTTTCTCCCCCAATCAATCAAGAAATTTCTCCCCCTTTGTGATTATCAAAATAGAATGGGGCATAAAACTTGATTGAGGGATCGGGTTTGAAAAACTAGATATGAGAATTTTAAATCAATTGAAATTTTTGAAATTTGAATTGAAAATTTGAATAACAGTTTGAATTGAAAGTTTTGAAATTTGAATTGAAAATTGAATAAAACAAAAAGCTTAAACAAACCTAACTCCCCCTAAATAAAAACAATAAATCACCGGGGAGAGGGATTTTGAAAAGAGACAATTTTAGGCCCGGAGAGACTCGCTAAGAGGGATTTTTCAATCCACACTTGCCTTGTAGCGGGTCTTCTCCTATAGAATTCATCCGAATAAAAAATCGATTTGGGCCTACCATACCGGGCGTTTTTGCAATTACATTCATATATCATGTGCCCGGGTTTTTTGCAATAATTACAAAATTTAAAACTAGAGCTCCCCCTTACAAAAACAGTTGGAGCATGGGAGGAGGAATCTATATTGGTGTATCCTAGCCCTTGGGTGGTTCTTGAAATTCATTGGGAACCAAGAAAATTGTTCAAATTTTGTTCCCCTTGGGTGAACTTAGCTAGGGTCTCCCTTAGGTCTTTGATGGTTGATTCCATAGAATCAACATTTGGAAAATTTTGGATTTTAAGGGTGAGTTCCTCCTTCTCTTTGAGATGTTGTTCTTTTTCGGAGGAAAGTTTTTTGAAATTATTTTTTAAAGCAACAAATTTTGACGATAAAGAATGAAAACCTTTTTCTAGTTGGTCTCTAGCGTGTGAGAGTTCTTCATAAGATAAATGATTTAAAGAATTTGAATTTGAAGAACATGAGGATGAAGAAGAGGAAGAGGATGATGATACCTCATGTTTTTCCATTAGGCATTTTGTACTTTGGTCGCTTGAGGAGAAGGAGGAGAAGGAGGAGCTATCACTCCAAGATGCCTTTGAAGCATTCCTCTTTCCCTTATTTTTCTTGGCCCTTTTCTTGTGAAGTGGGCAAACGGGCTTGATCTTTTCGTCGGGTTCTTGCTTTTGATCGGATTCTTGCTTTGGAGCCTCGCTAGTACCTTCATAGGTTAGTTCTCAAAATTTCCAAAGATCGTAAGAAGATGTGCAAGAAGAAATACGATAAAATATATTACGGTCAAGACCACAATGTAGAGCATTCATGGCTTTTCCATCAAGCTCAAAATTTTCAATGTCTACGGGGGTCCATTTAGACTCATCGGAAGAAGTGAGGGTAAAACCATGCATAACAATTCTAAAAATAGGATAGCCAATACTTTTAAGAAATGTGGTCATGCGGGTTTTCCAAAAACTATAATCGGCTCCATCAAAGAGTGGAGCACGATCCAAAAAATGTCCTTCGGGGGATTGAGAGGAAGAAGCGGTAGAAGCCATAAAAAAAAATAGGATCTTTAATTTGAAACCGGTTAAGGAATTATTCAAATACGCCCTTTGATACCAATTGATGGGCCGGAAAGAAATAGAAAATGATGGCAAGAGGGGGGTGAATTTCCTTTTAAAAAATGATTAACAAATTAAAACAAATTTAAAAGTGCAGCGGAAAGTAAAGAGGCAAGACACACGAAATTGATAACGGAGTTCGGCCAAAAACCCAGCCTACGTCTCCGCTCCCAAATCAACCGTTGAGAGATTCCTACCGCTTGCTTTTAAATGGTTTTAACAAGAAACCCACTAGACTTTGAGGCAGCACTAGGACCTATTACAGCTTGCTTTTGATGGTTTAGCAAGAACACACTTGCTTTCAATGGAATAGCAAGAACCCACTAGCCTTTTTAACGGGTGAAGGCTAGCTCACCGAAAACTCAAGCCTTTTAAAAGGAAAGGCTTGACTAACCTCTTCACACCTTAATGGTGGTGTGAGAACCCAAAGAAAGGGAGATGAAGAAAGAGTTTGGGGTTTGTAGACACAAACCCAAATTTAAAGCTCAAAATAAATAAAAACAATAAAACTCGTATGTGAGGAAGACATGGGCGCCAAGGTATGATGGAGTTGATGTAGCGTGCTCTCCCAAGCTTCTTGAGGTGCTCCTTGGATTGGAAATTGGTTGGATCACTTGAGGATCCTTGAAGGTGGAGCGCCGAAGGTTCGCCAAATGTTCAACAATATGTCTGAGCGCATGGTATATGATCTGGTTGGTGTCCGGGGCTTCCTTGGCCTTTATTTATAGGTATGGAACCCATTGGGGGCCTTCGGTGCCGTTGGAGAAGTCCTCGGAGCCGTTGGAGGCCAAAAGAAGGTTGAATGGTCAAACCCAACGGCTAGTTTGACTGGGCTACCGGCTGGCCGGTACAGCTCCACCGGTTGGCCGGTGCCTTGCAAAAAGGAAACTTGTTCTGCCCAGGAGCCACCGACTGGCCGGTGCTGAGGCCACCGGTTGGCCGGTGGCAAGACAGTAGCTTGCTCACAGGTCTGGGTACCACCGGCTGACCGGTGGAACCTGGCAGTGGGCAATGCCTCTGCCAGGTTCACCGGCTGGCCGGTGCTATCACACCGGTTGGCCGGTGGACTGCAATTCAGTCCACATTGAGAGCTTTCTTGGGCCAATCCTTTGGAAATCTTTTGCCTATCATCCACAACACTTAAAAACAACGTTAGACAAAAAATAAGGTGATTGTGATCATGAAAATAAAACAACGAGGGGAACGAGAGGTACAACATATATATGTGTATAGAGTTATTTCATTGTATATGTAACTAAAGGTAAGTGGTTTATGTTAAAATGTCGTTATTTATTGAGATTCATTATTATGAAACTTATAATACTGAAATTTCATTTTATAATTATAAAAATAATAATTATTTTTATTCTAATACATTTATATATATAATTATTATATGTTTTCCTATTATTTAACTCTCTTAATGTAATCGTGAAATGGATAGAATAATTTTATGAAATTTAATTATGTTTTACTATTAAATCTTTAACCATTGTCTTCTATTAATTTATTTCTCATAAAATTATTTTAATTATTATTTTACAATTTTAAAATGAATCATTAATTTTATGTTCAATATTTATTTGAATAAAATGATTAAATGTAATATTTTGTTCAATTTTGGAATAAGGTACTTTTGGCTTTTACAAAAAATGGGATATGAATCATTAGATTAACATACATTCATGGAATTTTTTTTACATATTCACAGACACTAAATGTAATTAAAAATATTTAATAAATTTACAAGCATATTGATTATGAAATTATTTATGTAATATTAGGGAACATTTTTTATTTTTAATGAGAAATATGAATGCAATAAATGGGTATTTTCATCAAGAAATTAGCCGGTTATCTTTTAATTAAGTTTTATATACATGATAACATAATTCTTGTATCGTATGATTTAATAGGGGTATAATAAAATAATATTATTCACATTTATTATCTAAATTTCTTCTGATGATTATTATTTTGACGTAACCCAACAGAACCACTTTAATTCCTATACTTAAATTATCTAATGAAACTCTTTTCACATCCATGGTTAATGCTATGATATTATTATTAAATATTTATAAATTTAATTTAAATTTCACATATTATGATAGAATAAAATAATTATGATATTTTTTTCAATCATATTAATGATATTTATTTTTTTATGGATGATACAAGAATTATATATCCCTCAAATTCATTAGGTAATAATTTATATCGCATGGGAAAAATTTGACTAGAATGGGTAGTGCAACATGTTTATCATGGGGGTATTTCAACTATTATAATCATTGGAATAATCCTATTATACTATTTTGGGATGTGGGATAACCTAATCCATTATAATAGTCTTATAATAAAGGCATGGATTCTAAATAAATGATTTTCTAGGAATATGTGTTCTTATAAAATATTGGGCTTCTTCAACTGTTATGCACATATAAATTATTATCTTTGATTCCTTAATAAATATTTCATATGAAGTATAATGATTTATGACATGGATAATGATTATGTTCTATGATATGAAATTTATTATTTAAATCTTTTTGTTTTAGATTCGCATACCTTTATTCGTATGTTATTTATAAGATATCATTGATCTCTCCCTTGTTTACCATTATTGAGAATCATTGATTACATTTATTATGTTTTCCTTTCTGTGACATGTGATGAAATATATTATATATGGTATATCTAAGAAGTATTCAAGTAAGTAACATCTTAGAGGGAGGTGATATAAACATTATATGAGAAATATGAATATGTATCCATGTTTTCAAATTTAATAGACATATTTGATCAAAGAATTGATCGTCATTTAATGTGATGAATGTTCACCAAATAAGATATAATATATATGTATGAAAATGTAGGCTTTTAAAGCTATTATTATTGTAAGTATTTGTTACCTTAGTAAACAATGATTATAAAGCATTACTACAAAACAAATGGATATTAATATGTATTGGATAAAATATAAATGGTTTTGTAATCATCAGAGATGAACTAGGTTGAACATAATTTTTCCTGGATTCTTAATAAGGTTTCATATTTTGGTCATATAATTAATTATTATTTATGATTATATGGATTCCTATTATAATTATTATTCCTTCCATATTAGTTTTCTTTTTTAGTAAATTGTTGGATCCTTAAAGAATCTCGTTAATATTTAATGAGGTTGAAAATGTAATGGGTATCCTCATTAACAACCAAATATTATAGAATATGGAATGAAAGGAATCATTTTCATTCCAACGATTAATTATAAATCTACGATTCTTGTAAATATTATAAAAAAGATAATGTAGTAAAATGATTTATTTACACATTTTTGTTAAAACCATAACATCAAAACTCCATTTTTCCGTACCACCTCATCCATGTATAGATGCGCCTGGGCATCCACCGCACTCAACTCCTTGTGGGCCAGGAAGTGAGCCGAGTTTTTAATCTAATCCACCACTACCTAGATGGCATCCCAACCACCTTGAACTCTGGGTATTCCTATGACAAATTCCATCGATATGTCATCTCACTTCCACTCAGGGACATCTAAATGGTGTAACATACCTCATGGGACATTGTGTTTAGCCATCACTTGCTGATATATGAGGCACTTTACAACAAACTTTTCCACTACCTACTTCATCCCAAGCGAGAAAAACATACACCTCAAGCCCCGTTAAATTTTGGAAACTCTCGGGTGCACCACCAGGGGTGAGGTGTGGAACTCAACAAGAACAATCTTGAAACTTTTCATAGGTATGAATAGCATACCATGAAACATCATCTAATTATGCACCTCTTCCAATCATCCTTCTAGAGCATTACATAGCTAACACGATCGTGCATCACTTCAACCTCTATGTCCCCTCACTAAGACTACTCCACCTGCAGCAATAGAGAGGAATACATTTTCATCTTTAATAGACAACCTATACCATCCCCCACCCTTGAATCCAATTATAGGATAGCCAACTCCTCTATTTCCTTCCAAGTCTCTGACCACTATCAATCTGCATCCTTCTGTGACGTGCAGCTCAACACATCACCCACCACATTCCCATTACCTTAACTGTAAGTGATTTCGAAGTCTTAGTCCTGAAGAAACATCATCCACCTATTTTAACAAAAGTTAATGTCCCACTGGGTGAAGATCTACATCATAACTTTGTGATATGTGATGAACAGAAAGCACCCCCCGATGAGATTGTGTTGCCCGTCCTTAGTGCGAAAAAAATCAATTGTGAGCTCCAATCATGTCTGGGGTAGTTACGTTCATGGAGACATAACTTCATAGAACCATAAGATATCACCCATGGTATTACATTAGCACAAACACCATGCATTGACCTAAAGCATCACAGAATACCTAAAAGGTCTCCCCTTCTTCTGGAAACTTCTGCATTGGGGAACTGGCTAATTTCCCCATCAGATATCTAATGGTTGCATCGAACTGCTCAATCCATACAAAATATTTTTTTTCTTGGTCAAGGTTTTAAATGGTGATATAACTTGGGAGAAGATGGGTAATATTCTATGGTATTAACCTTCTAGTTAGAGGAAACTACAAAACTCCTCCAAATTCATGGGTGCTTCCCAAGATAAAACTGCTTTGACCTTTGATCGATCAACATATATTCCCTGCTCGGACTCCACGTGTCCATGGATGTGCACCTCACATGTCCAGAACATGCACATGGAAAATATCTCTTAGAGCTGGTGATGTAGGAGGACCTCTAAAACCATCATCAGATGCTCAGTATTATCCTCCTCTGATCTTGAGTAGATCAGGATGTTTCAAATAAAAAGAGCTATGAAATAATCCGGAAATTCTTAGAAGATGTAGTTCTTGGCCCCCTTGAACATGGTTGGCATGTTCATAATGCAGAATGGCATGTCCATGAATTCGAAGATCCCATATTTGCACCTGAAGATAATTTTCAATATTTCAACCTCCTTTACCCTAAACTGGTGATATCCTAACCACAAGTAAATCATGGAGAACCATCATTCTCCCTTGAACTAGACAAAAAGAACTTATATACTCATAAGAGGGAAATGGTTCTTGACCATTAATTGATTCAGTCTCTGGTAGTCTATCCACAACCTAAGACCACAATTGGCCATCTTCTCAATCAAGACTAGAGCAACCCATGATGACCCACTCGGTCGAACAAAATCTTTCTTCATCAGATCATCAATCTGAATCCGAGAATGCCACATTTTAAAAAGTTCCATCTTATAGGGAGCCATCAAAATAGGATGGGCACCAGGTTGCAAGACTATCATGATCTCAATGTCATTTAGGGGGGATAGAGTCACCAACTTCTTAGAGAAGACTTCCAAGAACTCCCTAAAAATCATTGAGACATCCCCCCTCTCTATATCCAATGACTCTATTAAAAGCTCGGATAACAAAGAAAAAAGGGGCTTCACTCTCCGGTTGCCCACCTGGAAACCCTGCTCGCTAATGAAGGTCACACATTGTATTCCCACATATGAAAACATGATTATTTTTCAGAACCTATTGATAACAACACATGTAGAGAAAAAAATAGTCGATTCTTAGAATGATTTCAAATGACTGCATCTATAAAAAAATATGGTACCCATTGGACTAATGTTTTACCAGCATTAGACTACATACTCAGCAAACATGAGAAAAGATGGTCTGACCTCAAAATTGCGTACTCAAAACCAAGGGTACATAAAGTATCTCTGCATCTAGACCAAAAGTATAGGATAGACTTTGTGAAACAAATGAGTATGAAGATCCTAAATCAAACAAGGTAGATATAAGAGTGATGAATAGATAGATTGTACCACGAATTACTTTGTTAATTGCTGGAACGGGTTCCTCTACGGTGTGTAACTGCCCACACCCAGATCCTCTACCCAACATTTGTCATCCTACACCCCACCAATGACCAATTCAAGGTCTATGATGACCACCCTGAGGTTGACATATTCCTATGAAATTTACCCTCAAAGGAGTGGGAGCTCGCTGTCTCTACTACTGCTGCTAAAAGGGCTTGGCTAGAAACTACTACTCCTGAGGTGGGTGCTAGACCAACCCACCCCTAATATATTGTACATGGTCTGGGCACTAGTTTTGATGGTTCCCACAGCTTCCAAATATGATCTATCTCGGTCCTTGGCCCGAATGGAAAAGGAGAGTACTGGTAGACCAAAAATGGAACTGTGGGGTCCTAATCCCCATCGGAAGAAACCTAGAAGGACCTGACAATTGAGGCCTATTACTGAAGAACATTCCCTTTAATGAGCCCAACTAGCCACTATATATGTTGCACACCTCCCAAAGTGTGCATCCTCTTCACCACTTCAGCGTACCTTTGGACTTCCATGTACATGAGTAGGGTGAAGGGAGTAACACCATACTATAGAGATGGTTAGGGTGCCTCCTCTAAATGCCTCGCCTATGAAACCTCATCAATAAAGAGAACTTAATCATAGTGATGGTGATCCTTAAACTAGATCCCCAACTCCCACACTGACATACTCCCATGTTGAAGGGATAGAATCTCTAGCCTCTTCTCATCCTTTATCTTGGAAGAGATGAATTCTGCCCAGAACTCTCTCTCGAAGTTAGCCCACGTAACATCAGCCTCCCTCTTCTCTACAAGATAGAGTGTACACCACTGACATGCTACTCCCTACACCTAGATCATAGTTAGAAGAACCCAGTACTCTATCAGAGCTTGAATCAAGCTGAAAAATATCCCCAGATTCTCGAGATAGCAGTCTATCTCCATGTCTGAGACACTACCCTTGTACTTCTTGAGGCTCTTCCGATGAATGGCATGAAGCACCATCTTCCACTGATCATCATCCTCCTCACGTCCAGTCCTCTACCGATCATCCAAATAATCATATTAGTCCTTGATATCCCGCACTATGCATGGTCGTCGTCCATGTGCCATAGTTGAAAGGTAAACAAGGAAATCCAAAGATTGAGTAGTGTAGAAGACTTATTTTAATTTTTCGTAGACTCTTTATTAATTTTAAATCCTAAAAATACCCAATACACACAATAAAAAGTCATTATGAGAAATGTAGTTTTCCTAGTGTCGCTACCCTGCAATCAGGGTAGCCTCACCTGGTCATTTGGTAGGCCCAGATTCCTTACATCGGATTACGGGGGGCCCTAAAATATCACTTCCTAGTTGGTCATTGATGACGTATTTCACACACCATGATTGCCTAACACTATTTCCTAACCATCCCATGCAGACCTCACTATTCCATACTGTGGACTCCATCCTATCTCTCAGCCTCTTGCATGATATACCATTTTTTCGTGACCCACCTTCACCAAGGCGAGGGGAGGGACAATAGATCTCCCCGACCCTTCCTTCTTCATGTTGAAGGGGAGATAATGACCCCATAATCGGCCTTCAATAGGCCATGGAGTGGAGACTAGCACCATGTGTATAGAATCATATAGAAAATGGAAAGCATTACTCTTTTTATTTATAAGGATCAGGAGATAAGATAGTAAGTCTCAAACTAAATCAAAATTGGAAGTAAAAGTAAAACCCAAAATATCCTTTTCATTAGGCATGATTCAAATATTAAGTACTAAAATCATGAAAACTGCAAAGATAAATTCCAATAAATGGAAAACAACAACTACAAATATACCAATTTATAAACTAGTATGGTCCATCGCAGTCTTCAATGTCCTCCTTAAATCATTAATGTGGGATTATATACTTAGGTTCAGTATATAGGTATTCTCAGTAGGGAAAATCAAAAGCTCTCATGCACAAGTGGGGAGACATTATAATACCCTATATGAAAAAGAGATAACCAAGAAGCTAATAAAGAAAAATATACACCCAAACCACTACAAGGCAAACTACCCACGTAACACAAGTAATGTAAGGTGAATTGTAATGACACATCAATGCTTGGGTACCCCACACAACAATCCAACTGGTTATTGAAGATATCCTACGCGTCAGACCTTCCCCACCATTTTCACCATAGTCCCACCACCATACCCTACCATACACACCTGGGATACCTCAACCACAACATCTTGTCCACAAACACATGGTCCACAACCACACCTAACCAACCCCGCAGACACCTGGGAACGAAAAACTACTGCCACACATAAAGACACCTAGGCCTCATCCCGAAGACACATGGGAAACAACCTGGCTACACACACCTGGTCATACAACTACAACTTTCACTACCCAAATAATGTTGGGCTATAATGGATCTTAGGCCATCACATATTTCCCTAAGAGTATTTGGAATCTCGGAAAAGTGAGCAGAAAGGAGCTAACAACCATACACTCATATGGCTATTGGAAAAAAGACCCTCCCCCATTGAAATGGGGGTGTTCGTCATGAAGTGATATACATAGTTGGGGCGCATAAAAGAATCATTATAACTAAATTATATATATAGGTAATCAAGAAACCATCCCAGACTAAGGATTCAAAAACCAGACCATAAACAAACACCCTCATTAATATTTATTCATAATAAGAACCACAGCTACAACCATGTTACAACACATTCCCAGAAAACAATTCCCCATTTTACCCATTCTTGACTTCATATCCATGTGATTCCATTTATGTAATTCTTTACTATCAGTAAAATAACATTCATAGACACAAGCAAAGGAAAGAAAAAACAACCATGTATTAGAGTAAACATTCACACTCGGTTCTCCTATAAAGTCACAACAAAAAAATGGATATGTGTGTTCCCTCATTGTTCTGGAACCCAAACAAGGCTCACCATATGACCCCACACGACATTATACCCAAAAACCAACAATTTCACTACAACTAGGGATCATATCCTCATCCATGTCACACCAAAAGAAAAAAATTGAACAACTACACATATTACAATGATATGGAAATGGATTTTTCAGATTTAAACAAACAATTCAAAGAGTTCATTCTTTTCTGTTGGGTTATCAAAGGTGATCACACAAGGATTCTTGCTTACTATACCTCCATTTAATCATCCAATCATACGTGATTAACCAAATTAAATATTACATCTATTCAGTAATATAATAAACTTTAAAAATAGTCGACCATTAGTAAACTAGGAAAGACCACCAATGACCACAATTTTCAGTTGAAAAAATCCCATAAAATCCACAACATATAATAAAGGATAGAAGAGTATATAAGAATCATCAAAGACACCCTTTCATTATCTAAATGAATATTCATTATCATTGTTAAGGTTTGGTCTCATACATTCATGAAGGAAACATTATCATACCCACCCCACATGATACAAAGTAAAGAGAAATGATGAAATAACCCTACATTGATGATTAACGATTGATGTTTTTCTCCCTGTGCCAAGAATTAGGGAAGGATGACTTGTAGGGGAGGAACTCCGAGGACTCCAAGAGTGAGCAGAAGAGGTCTAGTATAGGCACACCACTTGGCTTAGGAAGGGTGAATCCAAATGCCCCATGGAAAGGAAACGAATTAGAACAAGATGAAGAATGAATGAATAAATTCCAATTATATGAAGAGGTGAGATCCTAAAGTTACATGATAAGAATTATTAATTGAAATAAAAGCATTAAAAGGGGTATTAAAACATTCTTACATCAAAAGATACATTATGAGTGAAGAACTGAATAAAAAATGATGGGTGGGACACCCTTTATTGAGACACCGTAATGGATCCATGGTCACGATACCGCCATCAACTATGCCACCGTTATTGTGCGACCATCGTGGTTTCACCATCACAGTGCCACTAGAATGGTGGAACACTGTTATCTGTGTGACGATGATTGGTGCCACTATCACGGTGCCACTGTCACGGTGCCACCGTGACCAGTTTCACCATTTCGATGGATCCATTTGATGGGAATGAGCATTATGAAATGAATTTAATGAGACACTACATGGGCCATTATATCATATACCTCTCAATGTATTCTCACCCTCAATAATTTAAACTAGACCCGATAAAATGTGTGGGGTATGAACAACCACCTCGAAAGATATCTCTCAGGAGTAAACAACATAGATCTCACGGAACTCCTCTCCCTAATGTAACCACACAATCATATAAAGGTGTCAAAGTATAGATATATTTATCTGGGAGTCCATTCCCCAATATCAAGATACTATCCTCTTTGGACGACACTGACTCAACCACATGGGTATAATCACATCCACACTAATGTATCTTGATTAGAGGTCAATTCCTCTCTTTGCCACCATCAGGACCCATCACCCACATTGAATGAACATTTAAAACCACAAAGTCATTGTTAAAAATTATAATAACTACATCACAAAAATGTACTAAGAAAAATAGAACAAAACACAAAACAACGTTGGGTATTGGGAACGCATATGTGTCTCACACTCCCAGGTATTCTCCTCGAGGCCACTAGGCCTCCATAATAAAAGATCCATGGAAAAAGTTCTTCCACAAAGCACATTCATCTCCAAACTGTAGGTCATCTATGGTCACTCTACAAATGTCATGCCATCCCCGATATCCAACCTTCCCCTTTTGAGGACATAAGAATCATCTTGTAGATTCTGACGGACCATGGACATATGGAAGTCATTGTGCACCACCAAGAGTGGCAGTGGTTGTGCTAGATGATAAGTTACCACTCTGACCCACCACGACACCTTGAAGGGTCCGATGAACCTGGGAGAAATATTACTCCCCATACTGAACCTTCGCTATCCATGCTGACGGGAGACTTTCAAGAACATGTGGCCCCCGAACTAAAACACCAAGGGTCTCCTCCTACTATCAGAATATGAATTCTGTTGTCCGGGGGTGCCTTCATCCTCTCTTGTATAAGTTGAATCATCTCTATCATGCTCTGCATCATAGTCGTCCCAAGAACACCTGCTTCCCGAACATCTGTCTAGCACATGGGTGAGCAAGATGACCTCCCATACAATGGTTCAACCAGAGGCATACCAATTGTAGAGTGATATCTATTGTTGTTGGTAAACAATCCAATAGGAAAGTGTTGCACCCACAAACCCCTAAAATCCAAAACACATGCCTATATTATATCTTTCAATGTATGGATGGTGTGCTCTATCTGTCCATCAATCTAGGGTTGGAAAGTAGTGTCGTGGTATAGATGGGTTCCAAAAGCATGTTGCAATCATGTCTAGAGTAGTGAGGTAAACTGGGTATCCCGATCGCAGTCTATGGACCTCAAGACTCCCTTTTACCACACCTCCTCATCCATGTACCGTTGTGCTATGGAATCCACCGCACTCGGCTCCTTGTGTGCTGGTAAGTGAGCCGATTTTTTATCTGATCCCCCATAACCCTGATGGCATCGCAACCCCTTGAATTTTGGGTAGTCTTGTGTTGAATTCCATCGATATTTCTCCCCACTCCCACTCGAGGAAATCAAAATTTTGTAACATTCCTCCTAGGATGTGGTGTTCAGCCTTCAATAGCTAACGTACGAGGCACTTTGCCAAAAACTCTACTAGAGCCTGCTTCATCCTGGGCCCTAAAAACTAACCCCTATTTCCCCATTACATCATGGAAAATACTAGGCGCACCACCTGGGGTGACATGTGGAACTAAACAAGAACTATATTGAATATTTCCACAACGATGAACAACTTCCCATGAAACATCATCTGATTGTTTAGGTCTTCCAACAATCCATCGAGAGCATTTCCCTTTCTAACAAGATTGTGCATCACATCAGCCTCTACGTCCCCCCACTAAGACTCCTCCACCTGCTACAATATATAGGAATACATTGTCATCTATAATAGACAACCTCTTCGATCCTCCACCCATGCATCCAAGTGTAGTATATACAACTCCTCTATTTCCTTCCAAGCATATGCTGACTCTCAAACCTCATGATTCTACGACATCCATCTCGAGACATCACCCACAACATTCCCCTTAACTTCAGTGTACGGAATTTTGATTATGTAGTCTTGAAGAAACATCGTCCACCTCTGCTGTTGCATGTTCATCCCAGTAGGAGAAGATATAATTCATGACCTTGCGATTCGTGAAGACCACAAAGCACTCCCATATGAGATTGTGTTGCCAAAAATTTAGTGCGAACACAACCACTGTGAGCTCTAAAATGTGTGTGTCATGGTTATTCTCAGAGAAACATAACTTCCTAGACTCGTAAGATATCACCCCCAAATATTACATCATCACAATCCCCATGAATTAGCCGAATGTATCAATGAATACCTCAAATGTCACTGCTTCTTATGGAAACCTCAGCACTGGGGCACTAAATAATTTCACTTATAGATTACTGATGGTTGTAAGGCACTTCTAAATGGATTCAAAATCCTAATCTTTCTTGGTCATGGTGGTCAAAGTTGTTCTAACTCAGGAGAAGTTTTGTATGAATCTATGGTAGTATCCTATTAGTCAAAAGAAACCACAATCTGTTTACACATTCATTTTGTACATACCATGATATAATTTCATTGACCTTTGATGGATAAATGACTAATACCTTATCGAATACCACATGTCCCAAGAAGAGAACCTCTCGTGTCCAAGAACATGCACTTGGGAAATATCATGTAGAGCTCATGTTGTTGGAGGACCTCTAAAACCATCCTCAGATGCTCAGTTTGACCCTCCTTTGATCTTTAGTAGATCAGAATGTCGTCAGTAAACACGACTATGAACTCATACATATATTTCATGAAGATGTATATCATGGGAACCAGGAACAGGACTATCATGTTCATAATGCAAAATTGCATGTCCACAAACTCCAAGTTCCCATATCTTCACCTAAAGATAGTCTTCGAGATGTCAACCTCCTTCACCCTCAAAATGTGATATAATAACCGCATGAAGATCTTGAAGAACCATCCTTCTCCCTTCAACTCATCAAAAATGATTTCTATCCTTGGAAGAGGGTAACAGTTCTTGACTGTTACCTAATTCAGTCTCTAGTAGTCTATGAACAACCTAAGTCCATCATCGACATTCTTCATGAACATGAATAGAGTTCCCCATGGTGACGCGCTCAGTCGTACAATACCATTCTTCATCATATCATCTATCTGAATCCATAAATTCTACAGCTCATAAGTTATCTTTGGATAGGGAGCCATTGGAATCAGATGGGCACCGGGTTGCTAGTCTATCATGATCTCAATGTCACATCGAGGGGATATAGTCACAACCTCCTCAGGTATGAAATCCAATAACTCACATAAAATCACAGAGACATCAACCATCACTAGATCTTCCGACTCTTCTAAATTATTGGCTAACAAATAAAGAAGGGTTTCAGTCACTGGTTGCCCTCCTAGAAACCTTGCTAGCCGAATAAGGTCACACGTTGTCCGCCCACATCTGAGCACAAAAATATTTTTCAGAAGCAGTCGATAATGGAATAAGCAGAGAAAAAATATTTAATTCATAGAATGATGTCATATGGCTGAATCTATAACCAAAAAATGTCCCCATCGGATGGATGTTGTCCCAACATCAGTCTACATACATAGTAAACATGACACAAGCTGGTCTGACCTCATACTGGCGTACTCAAAACCAGGGGTATGGAATTTCTCTCTGTATCTTGACCCAAATTATTGGCTATAATGGGTGGAAAAAACGAGTAAAAATCTACCGATTCAAACAAGGAAGATATAAGAGTGTAGAACATATAGATTGTACCATGAACGACTTCTGGCCCTCCCGGACCTGGGGCCTCTACGGCGTGTAACTTCCCATGCCCAGCTCCTCTACCAATATGATATTGGCTTCCTCATAAACCAAAACCATGTAGAGGTCTAGGATTACCACCCTGAGGTCAGTATCCTACTATAATAGATTCTCTCAGAGGAGCGAGAGCGCACTGTCTCTGATGCTGCTGATGAATTGCCATGGATGGAAACTGTTGATGTTGATGTGGGTGTCGGGCCTACCCTCCCCTACTGTATTGTACGTGGTCTGGGAACTGATACTGATGGTGGCCACGACTTCCATAGGTGAAGAATCTTATTCCTGTGCCTGAATGGAAAGGTTGAGGGGCAGGAGATCGAAACTGGAACTTTTGGGGCCTGCTCTCCATTGGTCAAAACCTAGAAGGCTCCAACACTAGAGGAATACAGTTGACAAACATTCCCTTGGACGATCCCAACTAGACCTCCACTCATGGACCACCTCCCATAGTGTGCATCCTCTCCATCACTTCAGCCTACTTTTGGTCTTCCATGTAAGTCGTTAGGGGAATGGGAGTAACACCATACTGAATAGATGGTCAGAGTGCCTCTTTTAAATGCCTTTCCAAATATCCCTCATCCAGAATGTGGTCCTGATCATAGCGACAGAGATCCCTGAACATTATCCAAAACTCCCTCACTGACATACTCCCATATTGAATGGAGAGTATCTCTGGTCCCTTCTCATCCTTTGTCGTGGAATGGATGAATTCCTCCTGGAACTCTCTCTCGAAGTCAGCCCATGTATCCTCCACCTCAATCTTCTCCCCCTGATAGAGCATCCACCACTGAAGTGCTGCTCCCCATATCTAGCTCATAGTCAGAGGAACCCAGTACTCTGTTAGAGCTTGAATCAAGCTGAAAACTATCACCAGCTTCTCGAGCCAGCACTCTATCTCCATGTTCAAGACACTGATCTCGTACATCTCGAGGGTCATCTTCTGAAAGGCTTGTATAATCCTCTTCCCCTAATCCTCCTCCTCCTCACGGTAAATCCTATATCAATCAACAAAATCAACCTATTGGTCCATGATCTCCCGCACTACTCATGGTCGTCATCTAGGTTCCATAGACCAAAGGAAAACAAGGAATGCCTATGACAGAGTAGTGTAGAAAACATGTTTTAATTTTTCCTAGACACTTTATTCATTATAAATCCTCAAAATACACAACAGACATAAGAAAATAATTCATTATGATCCATGTACCTTTCCTAGGGTCTCAACCCAGCAATCTGTGTAGTCTAAAAAGGTCGTTTGGTAGGCCCCTATTCCATCCATCGGATTATGGGGGCCCTTAATATCTTATGTCCTAGTTGGTCATTGAGGTCCTATTTCATAAACCTTGATTTCCTAACAATGTATCCCAACCACCCCAGGAAATCCTCACTCTGCCTAACATCGGACTCCATCCTATCTCTCATCCTCTTTCCTCAAATACAATTCTATCATGACCCACCTTCTCCAAGGTAAGGCAAGGGACATCAGATATTCCACACCCTTCCTTCACCAAGATGATGTTTAGATAATGACCCCTGAGTCCCACCTTCAATAGGTTCCGAAGTTGGGACATTCCAAATGGTATGTAATCATAGAAAAAATTGAATGCATTGCTACTTTTATTTAGTAGGATCGTGAGATAAGATAATAAATCTCAAACAACACCAAAACTAGACGTAAAAGTAAAGCCCAAAAAATTCATTTCCCATATGCGAGTTTCAAATAATAAGTAGTAAAAAATATGAAAACTATACAGTTAAATACCAAAAATTGGATAAAAGCAAGTACAGTTATCCCAATATCTAAACTAGTACTGTCCCACACAGTCATCGAAGTCCTCCTTCAATCCTGAATGTAGGTTTATATACTTTGGGTCTGAATATAGGTATATTCATTAGAGAATACCAAAAGCTCTCATGTATAAGTGGGGAGGCATTCTAATTCACTATGAGAAAAAGAGATAACCAAGAAACTGATAAGGAAACTACCCACCCAAACCTCTCCGAGGAACACTCCCCAATTAATGCTAGTCATGTAAGGTGAATAATAATAAAACATCAATGTTTGGCTTCCCAGCTCAACATCCCCACTGGTTATTGAAGGCATCCTACGCGACATACCTTCCCTGTAAAGACCCGCAAATTTGAAGGAAATTTTTTTCTTAATTTTCTTTGGAATTTTACAAGAGCGCAGCTTCAGACGGCACCTGATTCCGAGGCCCGGTGTGCCCGGAATCAATTTCCGAAGTTTGGCTCGGGTACGTTCAGTGAACGGACGAGCGGGTTTTTCTATCTTTTGAACTGGTGCCCGGAATCAAATTCTGAGGGCACCGATGAAATCACAGCGCCGGTATTTTCTTAGAAACGCCTCTTCCGGAGTTGCGTTTGCTCAGACGTGGTTTTTAAATTTTGGGGCTTTAAGTCAGAAATAAAATAAGTTTGTGCGACAACTTTATTTTATTTCACTTAAGCTGCTTGGAAGCCACTTGAAGCCACTTAAAGACGGCTTGAACTGAGTTGAACTGGATAGGATGCTATCCAGAAATATCCTACCCACTTGGTAGGATATTTGTGAGGTGGGGCCCACACGAGCCCTACCGTTTCGTTCGCTAAGTAACGCACCCGCGAAAACCCGTCAAAGTAACTGAAAAGTCAACCGACGCGTTTTCTTTAATTCTTAACAGACCATTTAATTGGGCGGTTTATTTCGTGAATTAAATGGGCTGTTTCATTCGTTGAATTAATTCAACAAATTTAATGGGTCGTTACTTACGCGTTTGCGTTCGTTGGCAAAATAATAAAATAAGACCAACTCTTTCTTTTGGAGGATTACTCGTTGTGCGAGATTCTCTGGGCCTCCACCTTCCCTGCGAAGAACGCGAAGAACGCGAAGAACGCGAAGAACACCGGCGACCGAAATTCGACGACGCACACCGAGATCTGCGACGACGACGAGCTTTACCCGCGACGTTCTTCGGCGACGCCTCTTCTTCCGCGGCCGATCCTCGTTCGGCAACTAAGGTGAGAATCGGATCGTTTAAATTCTCCTTTTTTTTAAAAATTCATGGCAACTGATTTAATTAATTAAATCCGTTTGTTCTTGATCCGGAGATTGGCGACGCGACGCCGGATACCGCGACGACGCAACGATCCCCCCTTCATCCGCGACGAGCGATCCCGCGACGACCTCTCGTCCGACGACGACGACAAGTTAGGGGTTTATTTTCTTGATGATTCATTCCCATGTTCTTATTTCTTTTGAATAAAGAACCGGCATGAATAATTTCAATTAATTAAAAATTGAAATGCCGTTTAAAAGAAAAGGAGTGAACAATTTTTATCTTTGATTAAAAATTGTTGTAGCCTTTCCTCCCATTGATTATGACTAACGCGGAGGGTGCGGGTCTAACGAACAAGACCTGGCAACCCTCCGCCGATCTCTTTTGTTGTGCGGATATGGCGAACGACGACGAACCGCGCGGCAGGGGCGATCTGTTGATCCCGCAGTGAAGATCGGCCCCCGGGAGGAGCATCGGCGCAGACGGGAGGCAAAACGGGCCACCGGAGCAACTCCGGCGGCCCGCGGAAGAGGGCGGCGGCGCGGGTCGCCGGCGCGGCGGCGCCCGGCGCGCCGCCGGAGGAGTCCGCCGCGGCCGAGCCGCGGCGGCGGCGAACCGCCGGACCGCGTCCGCGGTCCGGCCACCCAGCACGCGGCCCGCGCGGGCCGCGTTTCTCCAAAGCCGCGGGTCAAACCCGCGGCGGCTCACTCGGCCGCTCGGCCGAAGCCGAGCCGGCCGGTCCGGTCGGCCGGGCCGCGCCCAGGCCGGACCGGACCCGGCCTAGCCGGGTCGGGTCGACCCGGTTCGGCCGACCCAGGGGGGGTTCGGGCCGGGTCGCCCCGGGCCCAGAACCCCCGTTTTCGGGCCTCTTCGGTCTTTTGCCCATATCTTGGTCCTGGGACCTCCGATTGAGGAACCGTCAGCGGCTACGCGATCCTTGGATCGAGACGGTCGTTTCGGTATATTATACTCAAGGTTTCGGAAGACTTTGGGTTCGGCCGGGTTGGTTCGTACACGAAACCAACCGGGCCCTCGGAGCGGAAACGCTCATAACATGAGCTACGGACGTCCGATCGACGTACCATCAGCTGTGGTAGTTTCCTCAAAGTGAGACGGAACTTTTGGCATACTCTGCCCGAGGATCGGACACAGGCGGAGTACGGTCGGGTTGGTTTTGCCCTAAAAACCAACCGGGCCCCTGGAACGAAAAATGCCAATAACTCTCAGACCGGGTGTCCGATTGACGCACCGTCTGTTGCGTTGAGATCCTGTTGTCGATACGGAACTTTTGGATACATCAACTTTGGACTACGTGTCAGTTGATGTATCAGCCTCTCGGCTCGTGGAGCGGACCCACCTAAACGAGCTCGCTATGTGCGGGAACCCTAGCGCTGGCTGTGACTTCGACGGCAGAGCAGAGATCCTCCGTGGACTGCGACGATGGCAGAGCAGAGATCCTCCGTGGACTGCGACGACGGCAGAGTAGAGATCCTTCGTGGACTGCGGCGACGACTGTGCAGAGATCCTCAGTGGACTGCGTCGACTACTGCACTCAGCGATCCCACGTGGATCAGTGCTACAGGTTCTGTGTGAGCCCGATCCTATGTGGGTCCTTACTACCGGTTCTGTGTGAGCCACTACCTACAGGTTCTGTGTGAGCCCGATCCTACGTGGGTCTTTTGCGGGGGTTAGTACCTATCGATCCTTCGTGGGTCCGACGACTTAGATGGATCAGTGATCATCTTTGACGTCATCTGAAAAAGTATACCTGGTTGAGCTGAATCGTATGTTACTCTCCTTTGTGGATTGTGTTGAACTATCCTATGTGGATTTTACTGTTTACTCTCCTTGTGGATTTGAGTCTTGCTTTCCTTTGTGGATTGAGTTGTTCTTGAGCTCGTGAGCAGAGCTGGAATTGGGGACTTAGGTATATGTATGGGCATATACCTAAGTCGAGTCAGATGTTACTTCGTGATTGCATCTTTCTTTTGTGCTATATCCTTTGTGGATTTCGGGAGACCTTCGGGGGTCTCGGGGACCTTTCTGAGTAGCTTGTACTCACCCCTGCAAGGGCTATGCCCGCACCTTGTTGTGTTTATTGCAGACGACGGACAGCGCTGATCACGGTTGGGGCGTGGAGCAGGACGGTACCTGGAGGTGGACCACTGGGCGGGACGTGCTCGGAGCGGACGTGGGACCCGAGGAGCCTGGAGGCTATCTGTACCCACCCTTCAGGTGGGATTGCCAGTGGACGACACGAGGCAGCCGTCTTTTCTTCAGTTTTTGTACTTTACTTTTCAGTTGTACTTTACAGTTGAGCTTGTATTTCTGGCCCCCTTTACTTTTCTGCACTTTACTTTCCGCTTGCTGACTCTGTGTGGTTGTTACTTATAAAGGCAATGCCTTCCCTATTTACTGGGATTTTACGCCTTGGTGCTAGTCGCCAGCCCCTGGCCTATGGAAGTCGGGCTTGGGGTAGTCACGGCACGGGCCCCGAGGACGGGTCCTGACAAATTTGTATCAGAGGCGGTCGGTTCTACCGCAGACTCTGATCGTCCTTTCTTTCTATATGAAGCAATAGTGTTTAGTGTATTGAGTGTGGTTATCAGTTCAGGGAGCCCAGTGTTGGTGCGGCGGCCGACGTATCCGTACACCAGGACCCTGACTCCTGATTTCCGACTTAATGCATGAAAGCATTGATTGCGTGTGTGTTTCAAGTTTTATTTGTGATTACTTGTGTCAGCTCACCGGGTATACTGATCTGCTTTATGAAAGTCTCAAGTTTTCCTTGTGATTACTTGTGCCAGCTCACCAGGTATACTGTTCTGACTGTGGTACTCTTGTTCTCCTTTTCAGGATGGCCCCGCGACGACAGCCAACTAGGGTTCCGAGTGTAGGGCGCGACGGCAGCCCACCGAGCGACGAGGCCTCGGTGCAGGGCCCTTTTCCAGCAGTGGCACCGGCGGTAGCTTTACCCGCCGAGCCACCGATGCTGCCAGTACCAGACGCTGACGATGCACGTCGCCTCAGGACACTGCATGAGTTTCAGAGCCAGCGACCGCCCCGGTTTCGCGGTGAGGCGGACCCCCAGGCCGCCGAGGACTGGCTAGAGGCGGTGGTACAGATCTTTAGGCTAGTGAGGACACCAGCGGATCTCATGGTGATTCTCGCAGCGAGCCTCCTGCAGGCGGCGGCAGGACGATGGTGGAGCCTGATGCTCCAGGTTCACGATGAGGCATCCTTTCTCTGGGCGGACTTCGAGAGCCTCTTCCGCTCTGAGTTCGTCCCGGCCACCCTCTGAGCGGTGCGCATCCAGGAGCTTCTCCAGCTGCACCAGGGCAGCATGACGGTCGCTCAGTACGCGGTGAGGTTCACTGACCTATCTCGCTAATCGACCGACATGGTACGGGACCCCTTCTTCCAGGCCCGGACCTTCGAGCAGGGCTTGCGACAGGAGATTCGGGCGTCGCTGATCTCCCTCAGCATTCCGACCCAGGCGGGAGTGCTGGAGCGAGCCCTCCTGATCGAGAGCTTCCTGGTAGAGCCTTCTTCAGCGGCGAGACCTAGCGCAGGGCGGCAGGTAGCTGAGTCTTCGGCAGCAGGTAACCGACGGATGACTCTCGGGTCCAGGCAGACCAGACCCCCACGCAGACGGCCTCAGGACACCGGCTCAGCAGTGCGAGGCACACAGCGGAGTGCCAGCCTTCCGAGAGGCAGGCTGTGCTACTCCTGCGGCGGGCAGGGTCACATGGCTCGTGACTGCCCGACTCGCCGATCAGAGGAGCAGCAGTCGGTGGAGGGGCCACCCAGGCAGAGGCAGAGGGTCGACCGTGGCGGTCCGCAGGGAGGTGGCGGACGAGGCAGAGGAGCTGGCCGAGCAGCGGGTGGTGGGCGACGCTTCCAGGCTCTACCCCCACCACCACCAGGAGGGCCACCTCGACCACAGGGAGCTGGCGGGCAGGGACAGGCCCAGCTCCAGGCAGTGGAGGCCTACGACCCCGACATGCCAGAGATGATTCGAGGTACGATCTGTGTCTATTCCACCCTTGCTGCAGTGCTTATAGACACATGAGCGAGTCACACTTTCATAGCCTCAGCCCTTGTTCGGAGCTCGGAGATTCCGACTGAGCCGTTGGCTCGATCCTTACGGCTAGAGACTCCTACGGGAGCAGACTCGACGATTACGCACTGGTGCCGGCAGTGTGAGCTTACTCTAGGAGGCGAGAGCTTCGGCTGGGATCTCCTTGTAGCGGCGTCGAGGCCTTACGACGTCATCTTGGGCATGGATTGGCTATCCACGGTTCATGCCCAGATCGACTGTTTTAGGCGCAAGGTGCGATGTGTTCGCACCGACGGGAGCAGGTTTACCTTCACCGGCGAGAAGGGAACCTTTTCAGCACAGGATGGTCTTCCGCGGAGGAGAGTGCAGCCCATCTCTCATCAGTTGGCTAGCCTCATCCTAGGAGCAGTGGACGTGTGGAGTCCGGCTTTTCCTGCAGTGGTGGACCAGTACGTGGATGTCTTTCCCGACGACGTTCTAGGGCTACCTCATCGTAGAGAGGTAGACTTTTACATCGACTTGTACCCCGGGACAACCCCGATATCTACTCCAGCATATCGGATGGCCCCCGCCGAGCTTCGGGAGCTGCGGGTACAGTTGGAGGACTTGCAGAGCAAGGGGTTTATCCAACCCAGTGTTTCACCCTGGGCTTCCCCGATATTGTTCGCCAAGAAGGCGGACGGGAGCTTGCGACTGTGTGTCGACTATCGTCGCCTGAACTAGGTGACAGTGAGGAACAAGTATCCGCTTCCATGGATTGATGACCTCTTCGATCAGCTCAAGGGAGCGCGGTGGTTCTCGAAGATAGACCTCCGGTCAGGCTATCATCAGCTCAGAGTTCAAGACGAGGACGTGCAGAAGACGACCTTCAGGTGTCGGTATGGCCATTATGAGTTCTTGGTTATGCCATTCGGCGTAACCAATGCTCCAGCAGTGTTCATGAGCCTCATGAACAAGATCTTCCAGCCATACCTCGACCTATTTGTCGTGGTCTTCATTGACGACATTTTGGTATACTCGACGACTGAGGAGGAGCATGCCTACCACCTGCGAGTTGTGCTAGACACACTCCGAGAGCACCAGCTTTATGGCAAGCTCTCAAAATGCCAGTTCTGGTTACGTGAGGTCCATTTCTTGGGGCACGTCATCTCTGAGGCGGGAGTTTCAGTGGATCCCGCGAAGATCGAGGCAGTGCTAGCTTGGGAGCCACCCAAGAGCGTGACAGAGGTGAGGAGCTTCTTGGGCCTAGCCGGATACTATCGGAGATTCGTGCCAGACTTCTCCAGAGTTGTGGCACCACTCTCAGCTTTGACAAAGAAGGGGAAACCCTTCGTGTGGTCAGACAGATGTCAGCAGAGCTTCCAGGAGCTGAGGCAGAGGTTGACCAGCGCACCTATCTTGAGGTTGCCTGAGGAGGGAGTTGGATACGTAGTTTACTGCGATGCATCAGGCACTGGACTCGGGTGCGTCCTGATGCAGGAGCGGGCCGTGATCGCCTACGGATCACGTCAGTTGAGGCCGCATGAGCAGAACTACGCCACACATGACCTGGAGTTAGCAGCAGTGGTCTTCGCTATGAAGACTTGGCGGCACTATCTGATGGGTGAGCGCTTCACAGTCTTTTCTGACCACCAGATTCTCAGGTATATCTTCTCTCAGAAGGACCTGAACCTGAGACAGCGGAGATGGCTTGAGTTCCTCCAGGACTATGACTTTGAGATAGTCTATACTCCTGGGAAGGGGAACGTGGTAGCCGATGCCCTCAGCAGGAGGACGGGCATTCTGCTACTTGAGGAGGCGACGGAGCAGCTAGCCTCCTTACAGATATCCTTCGTGGATAGAGACAGAGCAGCCTTTATTCAGTCTCTCACAGTCTCTCCTCCACTTCTACAGCGGGTCAGAAAGGCTCAGCATGAGGACGCTGACTGTGAGACCCGGCGTGCACTGATATCCTCAGGTCAGGCGCCTGATGGCTTCTCCCTTGGAGCAAGGCACGACATCCTTTTCAGAGGGTGTACCTTCATACCAGTCGCTTTACGAGAGGAGGTGTTGAGAGAGTTTCACACTTCTCCCTTGGCGGTGCATCCCGGAGTGGCGAAGATGTACCAGGATCTCAGACGACAGCACTGGTGGCCGGGCATGAAGAAAGATGTGGCAGAGTTCGTTTCACGATGCCTCACCTGCCAGCAGGTGAAGGCAGAGCATCAGGTACCATCAGGCTTGGTACAGCCCTAGGAGGTCCCGGAGTGGAAGTGGGATGGCATATCTATGGACTTCGTGACTGGACTTCCACGCACTTCCAGAGGTCACGACTCCATTTGGGTGATTGTCGACCGACTCACCAAGTCGGCACACTTCTTACCCATCAGAGAGCAGGGCTCAGTGGAGAGTTTGGGACGTCTTTACGTCCAGGAGATCGTACGGCTTCACAGTGTGCCATCGTCTATCGTCTCCGATCGAGATGCTCGTTTCACTTCCCGGCTTTGGAAGGGGTTGCAGGAGGCGTTCGGGATGCGGCTCCATCTTAGCACAGCCTTCCACCCTCAGACGGATGGTCAGACGGAGAGGACCATACAGACACTCGAGGACATGCTCCGTGCATGTGTTCTCGACTTTGGTCGCAGCTGGGAGGACCACCTACCCTTGGTGGAGTTCGCGTACAACAACAGCTACCACTCCACCATCGGGATGGCACCATACGAGGCGTTGTACGGCAGACCCTGCAGATCACCGTTGTGCTGGACAGACCCTGGGGAGTCAGCACTCGTGGGACCAGAGATGGTCCGAGCCACGACAGAGAAGGTCCAGATCATCCAGGAGAGGATGAGGACAGCTCAGAGCCGGCAGAAGTCATATGCTGACAGGAGGCGGAGGCCACTAGAGTTCGAGGATGGCGACCACGTCTTTTTGCGTGTCTCACCTCGACGTGGTTTACGGAGATTTGGCCGAGGCGGAAAGTTGTCTCCACGCTTCATCGGGCCTTTCCAGGTCCTCAGCAGGATAGGAGAGGTGGCTTATCGCCTGGCTCTACCACCTCAGTTGCACCGGGTGCACGACGTCTTCCACGTGTCTCAGCTGAGGAGATACGTGCACGACCCGACGCACATCATCGACTTTGGGGAGCTGGACGTGGACGATGGGGAGACTTTTGCGGAGGTCCCAGTGGAGATCGAGGATCGACAGGAGCGGGTCCTACGTGGGCGGTCGATTCCTCTTGTGCGCGTCAGATGGCAGCACGGGAACCTCCAGGAGAGCACTTGGGAGCGGGAGGCTCAGATGCGTGCTCAGTACCCCCATTTGTTCCCCTAGTTTTTGATGTATCTTTACGGGGACGTAAAGCCCTGAGGTGGGAGTAATGTAAAGACCCGCAAATTTCAAGGAAATTTTTTTCTTAATTTTCTTTGGAATTTTACAAGAGCGCAGCTTCAGACGGCACCTGATTCCGAGGCCCGGTGTGCCCGGAATCAATTTCCGAAGTTTGGCTCGGGTACGTTCAGTGAACGGACGAGCGGGTTTTTCTATCTTTTGAACTGGTGCCCGGAATCAAATTCTGAGGGCACCGATGAAATCGCAGCGCCGGTATTTGCATAGAAACGCCTCTTCCGGAGTTGCGTTTGCTCAGACGTGGTTTTTAAATTTTGGGGCTTTAAGTCAGAAATAAAATAAGTTTGTGCGACAACTTTATTTTATTTCACTTAAGCTGATTGGAAGCCACTTGAAGCCACTTAAAGACGGCTTGAACTGAGTTGAACTGGATAGGATGCTATCCAGAAATATCCTACCCCCTTGGTAGGATATTTGTGAGGTGGGGCCCGCACGAGCCCCACCGTTTCTTTCGCTAAGTAACGCACCCGCGAAAACCCGTCAAAGTAACTGAAAAGTCAACCGACGCGTTTTATTTAATTCTTAACAGACCATTTAATTGGGCGGTTTATTTCGTGAATTAAATGGGTTGTTTCATTCGTTGAATTAATTCAACGAATTTAATGGGTCGTTACTTACGCGTTTGCGTTCGTTGGCAAAATAATAAAATAAGACCAACTCTTTCTTTTGGAGGATTACTCGTTGTGCGAGATTCTCTGGGCCTCCACCTTCCCCGCGAAGAACGCGAAGAACGCGAAGAACGCGAAGAACGCGAAGAACGCCGGCGACCGAAATTCGACGACGCACACCGAGATCTGCGACGTCGACGAGCTTTACCCGCGACGTTCTTCGGCGATGCCTCTTCTTCCGCGGCCGATCCTCGTTCGGCAACTAAGGTGAGAATCGGATCGTTTAAATTCTCCTTTTTTTAAAAAAAATTCATGGCAACGGATTTAATTAATTAAATCCGTTTGTTCTTGATCTGGAGATTGGCGACGCGACGCCGGATACCGCGACGACGCAACGATCCCCCCTTCTTCCGCGACGAGCGATCCCGCGACGACCTCTCGTACGACGACGACGACAAGGTAGGGGTTTATTTTCTTGATGATTCATTCCCGTGTTCTTATTTCTTTTGAATAAAGAACCGGCATGAATAATTTCAATTAATTAAAAATTGAAATGCCGTTTAAAAGAAAAGGAGTGAACAATTTTTATCTTTGATTAAAAATTGTTATAGCCTTTCCTCCCGTTGATTATGACTAACGCGTAGGGTGCGGGTCTAACGAACAAGACCCGGCAACCCTCCGCCGATCTCTTTTGTTGTGCTGATATGGCGGACGACGACGAACCGCGCGGCAGGGGCGATCTGTTGATCCCGCAGTGAAGATCGGCCCCCGGGAGGAGCATCGGCGCAGACGGGAGGCAAAACGGGCCACCGGAGCAACTCCGGCGGCGCGGGTCACCGGCGCGGCGTCGCCGGCGACCGGAGGCGGCGGCGCCCGGCGCGCCACCGGAGTAGTCCTCCGCGGCGGCGGCAAACCGCCGAACCGTGTCCGCGGTCCGGCCACCCAGCACGCGGCCCGCGCGGGCCGCGTTTCTCCAAAGCCGCGGGTCAAACCCGCAGCGGCTCACTCGGCCGCTCGGCCGAAGCCGAGCCGGCCGGTCCGGTCGGCCGGGCCGCGCCCAGGCCGGACCGGACCCGGCCTAGCCGGGTCGGTTCGACCCGGTTCGGGCCGACCCGGTTCGGCCGACCCAGGGGGGGTTCGGGCCGGGTCGCCCCGGGCCCAGAACCCCCGTTTTCGGGCCTCTTCGGTCTTTTGCCCATATCTTGGGCCTGGGACCTCCGATTGACGAACCTTCAGCGGCTACGCGATCCTTGGATCGAGACGGTCGTTTGGGTATATTATACTCAAGGTTTTGGAAGACTTTGGGTTCGGCCGGTTTGGTTCGTACACGAAACCAACCGGGCCCTCGGAGCGGAAACGCTCATAACTTGAGCTACGGACGTCCGATCGACGTACCGTCAGCTGTGGTAGTTTCCTCTAAGTGAGACGGAACTTTTGGCATACTCCACCCGAGGATCGGACACAGGCGGAGTACGGTCGGGTTGGTTTTGCCCTAAAAACCAACCGGGCCCCTGGGACGAAAATGCCAATAACTCTCAGACCGGGCGTCTGATTGACGCGCCGTCTGTTGCGTTGAGATCCTGTTGTCGATACGGAACTTTTGGATACATCAACTTCGGACTACGTGTTAGTTGATGTATCAGCCTCTCGGCTCGTGGAGCGGACCCTCCTAAACGAGCTCGCTATGTGCGGGAACCCTAGCGCTGGCTGTGACTTCGACGGCAGAGCAGAGATCCTCCGTGGACTGCGACGATGGCAGAGCAGAGATCCTCCGTGGACTGCGACGACGGCAGAGCAGAGATCCTTCATGGACTGCGGCGACGACTGTGCAGAGATCCTCAGTGGACTGCGTCGACTACTGCACTCAGCGATCCCACGTGGATCAGTGCTACAGGTTATGTGTGAGCCCGATCCTATGTGGGTCCTTACTACCGGTTCTGTGTGAGCCACTGCCTACAGGTTCTGTGTGAGCCCGATCCTACGTGGGTCTTTTGCGGGGGTTAGTACCTATCGATCCTTCGTGGGTCCGACGACTTAGATGGATCAGTGATCATCTTTGACGTCATCTGAAAAAGTATACCTGGTTGAGCTGAATCGTATGTTACTCTCCTTTGTGGATTGTGTTGAACTATCCTATGTGGATTTTACTGTTTACTCTCCTTGTGGATTTGAGTCTTGCTTTCCTTTGTGGATTGAGTTGTTCTTGAGCTCGTGAGCAGAGCTGGAATTGGGGACTTAGGTATATGTATGGGCATATACCTAAGTCGAGTCAGATGTTACTTTGTGATTGCATCTTTCTTTTGTGCTATATCCTTTGTGGATTTCGGGAGACCTTCGGGGGTCTCGGGGTCCTTACTGAGTAGCTTGTACTCACCCCTGCATGGGCTATGCCCGCACCTTGTTGTGTTGGTTGCAGACGACGGACAGCGCTGATCACGGTTGGGGCGTGGAGCAGGACGGTACCTGGAGGTGGACCACTGGGCGGGACGTGCTCGGAGCGGACGTGGGACCCGAGGAGCCTGAAGGCTATCTGTACCCACCCTTCAGGTGGGATTGCCAGTGGACGACACGAGGCCGCCGTCTTTTCTTCAGTTGCTGTACATTACTTTTCAGTTGTACTTTACAGTTGGGCTCGTATTTCCGGCCCCCTTTACTTTTCTGCACTTTACTTTCCGCTTGCTGACTCTGTGTGGTTGTTACTTATAAAGGCAATGCCTTCCCTGTTTACTGGGATTTTACGCCTTGGTGCTAGTCGCCAGCCCCTGGCCTATGGAAGGCGGGCTTGGGGTAGTCACGGCACGGGCCCCGAGGACGGGTCCTGACATTCCCCACCATTTTCAACACAGTCCAACTACCATACCCTACCCGCACACACTTGGGCTACCTCAACCACAACATCCCACCCGCAAGCACATTGGCTACAACCACACCTAACCACACCCGCAAACACCTAGCCTAGAACAACTACTTCCACGCCTGAAGTCACCTCAACCTTATCCTGAAGAAACATGGATAACAACATACCCTCACACACTTGGTCTAACCACCATAATGTTCCCTGCCCGATGAATATTGGTCTATAATTGATGTCAGTACGTAAAAGCCAACCCGATGTTTCTTGAGATACTCAGAAAATATGGCATAATAGAGCTAATAACCAGCTACTCAAAAGAGTGCTGAAAAATTCACCCTCCCCCATTGAAATTGGGGAGGTCGGCATGAAGTGCTCATGTTGGGTTAGTCACAAATAAGAAACATAGGAACTAAATTATTCATATAGTTACTGAAGAACTCTTCCCAACCTAGGTGTTCCAAAACTAGTCCATAAACAAACACCCACGTTACAATTCATTAATAAGAAGCACCACAGCCACAACAATGTCACAACTCCTTCTCAGTAAACAATTCCCCAATGAACCCATTCTTGTTTTCATATCCACGTGATTCCATTTATGTAATTCTCTCTATTGGGATACGAAAATGTATAGCAAGAATCCATGGAAGGAAAAACATCCAAGCAGTAGAGTAAGCATTCACACCTAGTTCTCCTGTAAAGTCACAGCAACAAAAGGGATCAGTGAGATCCCTCAATGTACTGGAACCAAACCAAGCCCCAGCATACGGTTCCACAAGGCCTTAGATCCACAAACCAAAAATGCACCAGAATAAGGGATACCATCCCTATCCATGTCACCCTCCAAGAATCAAATAGAACAACCACACATATTACCGAGACAAAGAAAGTGAGTTTCAAGAATTAATCATACCATTCATTAATTTCCTTATTTTTTGTTGGGTTAACCAGTGTCATCACACAAGGAATCTATTTCACTGGACATCCATTTAATCATTTGTGATTATGGGATTAAATAATTTCTATGTTACTTCCATTCAAACATAGAATTGACCAATTTCAATATTATTGATTTTAAATTACCTTCATTGCTATTTAACGCTGTTTTTTATGTAATAATTGTACTTATAATTCAAAACAAGCATACGGGAAGGGATTGTTTAGGAATTACATTTACTTCTAGTTTTGGTGTTGTTTGAGACTTACTATGTTATCTCCCAATCCTACTAAATAAAAAGTGTAATTCCTTCGATTATCCATATGATTCTATACACTTGGTGATAGTATCCACTCTAAGACCTATTGAAGCTGTGTCTTTGGGGTCATTATCTGTCCTTCAACATGAAAAAGAAGGGTCTAGAAAATCATTTGTCCCTTTCCTCACTATGGTGAAGGTGTGTCGGGATAGAATGGTACCAAATGTATGAAGTTGAGATATATGATGAAGTCTGGAGTAAATCATAGTAGAGATATCATGGGATGTTAGGGAAATAGTGTGAGGAAATCAGGGTGCATGTAATAGGTCAGGGAAGGCCAGCTAGGACACCATATTTAAGGGCCCCCCATGATCTGATGCAAGGATTCTGAGCCTACTAAATGACTATGTGAGGCTACACTAATTTCAGGGTAGTGACTCTAAGAAAGGTATATACATCATAATAATTTGTGTTCATGTGTGTATTGGGTATTTTGGGGATTTTAAATGAATAAAGAGTCTAATAATAATTAAATGATATCTTGTAAACTACTTAGGTTTAGGCATTTCTTGTTTACCTTGCTGCAATGGTACCTGAATGATGACCACGAGTAGTGCGGGTGATCGAGGTCCAAGAAGTTGATTTGGCTGATCTCTAGAGGGATGACCAAGGGGAGGATGATGATCATTTTCAAAGGATGCTTCATTAATTTTCATGGAAGACCCTCAGGAAGTACATGGGAAATGTCACAGACATCGAGACATTGAACATACTTGAGGAGTAGTGATAGCTTTCAGATTGATTTTGGATCTGATAGAGTATTGGGTCCCTCTAGCTATTAGATAGATGTGGGGAGCAACGCAATAGTTGTGGACACTCTACCTTGTGGAGATGAGGGGGGATGAGGTTACGTGGGCTGACAGAGTGATAGAGTTCCGAGTGGAATTTCTATCTTCCATGATGAAGGTTATGAAGAGGCTAGAGATACTCTAGCTTCAGCAGAGAAGTATGTCAGTGAGGGAGTTTGGGATCATGTTCAAGGATCTCCTTATCATTTCTTTGAACCATTTCCTTGATTGGGAGTCTCTAGAGAGGCATTAGAGGAGGCACTCTGACCTTCTCTTCAGTATTCTGTTACTCCCTTCACCATACCGACATACATGTAACTCCAAAATAAGGTTTAAGTGGTGGAGAGAATACATGCATTGGGAGCTATTTCCTAAGAGGGGGTAATGTTGGAATTGTTAAAGGGATAGGCTTTCAGCAGTAGGCCTCCAACGTTAGCACCTTATAGGTTTCGGCCAGTGGGGATAGGTCCCCAGTAGTTCCAGTTTCCTTCTATAGGACCTCTCCCTTTCCTTTCTAGCCCAGGACATAGATGGTTCATATTTTGAAGTCGGTGGCACCTTTTAAATTATTTCCCAGATCAAGTACAGTACAAAGGCGGTGGGCCGGTGTAGCACCCACCTCAGTAGAAGCAGTTTCCAACCAGGTCCTTTCAGCAGCAGCAGTAGGGACAACAATATCCCGCTCTTCCAAGAGCATAAATTGTTGTAGGAGGATGACATCCGGGATATCCTCATTGACTGTGACTAGGGTGTGTTTGGAGAGGTGGTCATCAGTCGAGGGGAAGAGGAGATATGTGTGGTCAGTTACACGCTGTAGAGGTTCTAGTTCCGGTAGGGCTAGAAGTTGTTCGAGGTACAATCTGGCAATTCAGCACACTTGTGTCTACCATGTTTGATTAATGAGCTTCACACACATTTTCTCACCCATTCTAACCCACTATTTGGTTCCATAAATAAAGATACTTCTCATACCCATTATTTATAGTACACTAGTCGGAGGTCAGACCATCTTGTCTCGTGTTTGCTGAGAATGTTGACTAATGATGGGACCACATTAGTTCAGTGGTGAACATATATTCTAGTAGAAGCATCTGTATGCTGTCATTTTAGGCATAGAATATTTGTTCTCTATATCATATATTATCTACTACTTCTAATGAAGGATCATCTATTTAGATGTGGGCAGACAATGTGAGACCTTCATCAGCGAGAAGGGTAGCCTGGAGGGCAGCTGGTGTGTGATGCCCCTTCTTTTTTTATGAAGAGTTATCTGTAGAGTTAGAGAATATAGGGATGATGGATGTCTCTGGGATTATCATTGAATTCATGGACATATTACCTAAGGAGGTGGTGAATCTACCCCCTCGATGTGACTTTGAGTCCAGGATAGACTTGCAACCTGAAGCTCTTCAGATTTTGATTCCTCTCTATCGGATGTCACCATCTGAGAAGTAGGAGTTTCGGATTTAGATTGATGATCTGATGAGTAAGGGTTTTGTTCAACCATGCACGCCACCATGGGGTGCTCTAGTAATATTATCAATGAATCCAGATGGTGGTCTTAGGATGTGCATAGACTACTGAAGACTAAATCAGGCAACAATAAAGAACTGTTACCCTCTCCAGAGGATATATGACATTTTTGATCAGTTGTAGGGAGCAGGATGGTTCTCCAAGTTCGACCTACGGACAGGATATCACCATTCGAGGGTGAAGGAGGGTGACATATCAAAGAATGATTTTTGTAGCAGATATGGGAACTTGAAGTTTGTGTTCATGTCGTTCATCCTTATGAACGTGCAAACCATTTTAATGGGGCTCATGAACATCATAATCTTGGAATATAAGTACCGGTTCATAGTCTTGTTTATTGTCGACATCCTGATATACTATAGATCATAAGAGTATCACGCTGAGAATCTGAGGATGCTTTTAGAGGTCCTCTGATAGCAAGAGCTCTATGAGAAATTGTTCATGTGAATGTTCTGGACATGAGACGTGCACTTCCTTCGACATTTGGTTTTCGAGCGAGGAATAATGGTTGATCCATCAATGTTCGAATTGGTTGTATCTTGGGAAACACCCATGAATGTGGAAGAGGTTCTTAGATTCCTAGGACTAGTAGGATACTACCAAATATTTGTACCCAAATTCTCTCGAGTTGCAGCACCCTTGACAACCATGAACAAGAAAGGCCTAGTTTTTGAATGGAGTGAGTAGTGCTAGGTAGCCTTCAGTAATCTGTAGTGGAAATTAGTTAGTTCCCCAGTGTTGAGGTTTCCAGAAGAAGGGGTGATGTTTGAGGTATTCTGTCATACTTCGAGCAATGGTTTGGGGGTGTGTGCGGATGCAAAGGCTTGGGGTGATCTCTTATGGGTCTAGAGAGTTATTTCACCATGAGTGTAACTATGCCACCCACAATTTTGATATCTCAAAGGTTATGTTTTCTCTAATGTTTTCGCGGAATTACCTCATTTGGGAGTGCATTTTGGTCTTCATAGATCACACGAGCATAAGGTATATCCTCTCCCAGATGGACCAAAACTATTGGCAGTGGAGGTGGATGGAGTTTCTTCAGGACTAGTAATTAAAAATCTCTTACACTGAAGGTAAGGGTAATGTGGTGGCAGATGTGTTGGATAAGAAGTCGTAGAAGGATGTAGTTTGATATTAGGAAGATACTTGTAAGGTGATAAAAAAGATGTCTACCCAACACTTTGATGCATGGGTGGAGGATGGAAGAGGCTATCTATTCCAAATGACAGTACAGTCCTCTCTGTTGTAGTGATTGGAGGAGTGTCAATGGGGGGGACATAGAGGCTAAGGTGATGCATGATAATGTTATCCAGGGCATTGATCTGGAAGGATGGTCAGAAGATAGGAAGAATCATATGATGTTTCATGGGAAGTTCCTCTTCCTAGGGTAAATCTGCAAGAGAGTTCTTTATGACTTCAACAACTCACCCCTGGCGGTGCACCCATGAGTTTTCAAGATGTATCAGGGCTTGAGGGTCAGTGTTTGTGGCCCAGGGTGAAGCGGGAAGTGGCATAGTTTGTGGAGACGTGCTTCATATGTCAACATGTTATGGCTGAACATCACATCCTTGGAATATTGGTAAACATTTTAGATGTCCCCAAGTTTATGTGGGACCACATCTCGATGGATTTTATTACAGTACAACCCAATGTTTAAGGGGTTTGTGATGCCATCAGGGTACTGGTGGACCAGCTGACAAAATCCTTCAATATGTAATCCCACATGAACTCAAAGACATCTATGGGGTGTAACATACCTCATATGAAGGGACATAAGATTTTCTAGACCCTTACTTCTTCAATTTGAAGGTTAGATAATGACCATCCATGTCCCGCCTTCAATAGGTCCTGGAGTGGCAACTAGAACCAAGGGTATGTAATCATAAGCCAAATGGAATGCATTACCCATTTTATTTAGTAGGATATGGAAATAGGATAGAATGTCTCAAACAACACCAAATTTGGAAGTAAAAGTAAATCCCAAACTATCCTTTCCCATATGCATGATTCAAATAATAAGTACTACAATATAAGAAAACAACAAATGTAAATACCAAAAAAAGGAAAATAGCCACAACATCAATCCCAATGTCTATACTAGCACAGTCCCACATGGTCCTCAAAGTCCTCCTGGAAACTTGAAAGTAGTTTTATATACATATGGTTAGTATACATGTATACTTTGTAGGGAAAACCAAAAGCTCTCATGCACAAGTAGGGAGGCATTCTAATGACCTGTGATAAAAGGATATTACCAACCACCAAATAAGGATACTATCCAACCAAACCTCTCAATAGAACACTACCCAAATAATGCATGTCAAGTATGGTGAATAGTAATTACACATCGAGGTATGGGTACCTCTCACCCCTTTCTGACTAGTTATTGATGAAAAATTAAGTGTCAGACCATCGCCACCATTTTCACCACATTCCCACTACCATACCCTATTGGCACACAACTTGGATACCAGTACCTTAACATCCCACCTAAAAGCACCTAGTCGACAACCACATGTAAGAACAAATGTAGACACTTGGTCATAAAAACTAACACCACGCCCAAAGACACATGGGCCTTATCCCGATGACACATGGGAAACAACCTGGCCACACACACCTATGCTAACCACCACAACATTCCATAACCGAAGATAATTGGGCAATAATGGACCTTGATCCATCAAAGCCTTCCTGAAGTGCCTTCAGATACTCAGGAAAGGTAGTAGAAAGGAGCTAATAACCAGTGACTCTTAGGAGTGTTGGGGAAAACAGCATCCCCGAATGAAATGCTGGTGTTCGACATGAATTTCTGACCTTAGATGGGGAAAAAATAATAATCCTAAGAACAAAATTATACATATATGTTATCAAGCACTCTTAACAACCTAGGGGTTGCAAACCAGCCCATACACAAACACTCGTGTTACTATTCACTCATAAGAAGAACCATAGCTACCAACAAGTCACACCCCATTCCCAGAAAACAATTCCACATTGAACACATTATTGTTTTCATATTCACATGATTCCATATATGTAATTATCCACTATTTAGAAACTAAAAGTCATAGCCACAAGCCAAGGACAGAAAAAACCTGGAAGCAGATAAACCATTAACACCCAGTTCTCTTTTAAATCAGAACAACAAAAGGTATCCATGAGATCCCTCATTTTACTAGAACCAAAATAGGCCCCAACATACGACCCCACATGGCATAGATCCACGTACAATCAACTGCACCACAAAAGGGGATCCCTTCCTCATACATGTCACCCAACAAGAATCAAATAGAACAACCACACATGTTACTAAGAAATAAAAAAAGAGTTTCTAGATTTAAACACACCATTAATTGAGTTCCTTCTTTTCTGTTGGGTTAACTGGGGTTATCACACAAGGATTCATGATAACTAGACATCCAATTAATCATCAGATATTACGTTATTATCCAATTTCTAGGTTATAGACATTCATTAATTGAATTCAATAGAAAAAAAAGAAGATCATTATTTCACTAGGAAGGACCACCAATGGCTGTGATTTTTAGTGGATACACGTCCATAAAATCCACAAAATATAATCAATGATAAAATAGTAAAACCATAACATTAAACACACCTCTTCATTCAGTAAAAGTCATTTTATTATCTTTGGTAATGTTTTTTTAATTCATTACTGGAGGAAACAATATCATACCCACCAAGCATGATACAGAATAAAGAGAGATGAAGGAAGAACCCTACTTGTATGATCAACGATCAATGTTTTTCTCTATGTGCCTTGAACTGGGGATGCGTAACATACAGGGGAAAAATTCCATGAACTGTAAGAGTGAGTGTAAAAGCTCCATCAAAGGATCACCACTTACCTCATGAAGGGGGACTCCAAACACACTATGAAATAAAATATAATCAAACCATGAAGGATAAATAAAGAAATAATTCTCGTGCAATAAATAATAGAGATCTAGGAGTTATGTTATAAGAATTATGAATGGATTTAAAGGAAGATTGTGGTTCCAATATGATGTTGGACAATTACACATGATGAAATTAATTATTATTTAATAATTCCCAGTAGAGAGGTGGCCATAAAAGTTTTGCATTAAATAATTTTCTTTAATCTTAATGAAACACATAAGAGAGGCGGAACTGGAATGTATGTGAACAAGCCAGTGACACCGAGGAAAAGCCATACGTTTTGGTAATTCATGGGTTTTTTGAATCTTGGGGGATTTAAGATATAAATTTTGAGCTTTAAAAGGCTTTAAAATGGGGTATTAAATCATTATAATGTCCAATGATACATTGAAGGGAAGGAACTATAAAAAGAATGATGTTTGGGACACCATTCGATGAGATACCATAACTATGCCATAGTCAAGGTGCCACCATCATGGTGCGACCATCACGATGTCACTGTCACCATGCCACCGGTTCAGTGGACAACATAAGCAGGTACACCCTAACAGTGCCATTGTAACGGTGCCACCAGTTTTGTGGAACATTGTGAGGGGTTCCACAGGTTCAGTGGAACACCATGTGCAGTGCCACCAGTTCGATGGAACACCATGAGCGATGCCACTGTCATGGTTCCATTGTCACGATGCCACTATTTCGGTGTGCGAATGTGACCGGTTCCACTATCACGGTTCCTCTGTGACCAGTTCCACCATTTTGGTGAACCATTTGATAGAACTGAGATTCAGGAAAAAATAGTAATGAGCCATAGCATAGGCTTTTACAACTGATTCCTCTCAAATTATTCTCGCCCTTGAGAATCTAAAATATACCCGAAGAGAAGAGAGGGGCCCAGACAACCAACTAGAAAAGTTCCTCTCAGGAGTAAACCCCATCTACATATATGAACACCTCTCCCACATGTATCCACCCATACATATAAATATTCCACTATCCAGAAATATATATTAGGGAGTTCTTTCCCCCATGTCATGATTCTATTTGCTTTGGGTGGCACTGACTCACTCATACTGGTTTAATCACATCAACTATAATAATCAATGATAGAAATCAGGTTATCCCTTCCACATCATCTGTACCCATCACACAAAATTAGAGAAAAAGTAAAATTACACACTCATAGTTAACAAGGCTATACACAACCTCACAAACATTTACAATGAATAATAGAACAAAAAATAAAATATCTCTTGGTATTGGGAGTGAATATTTTCTACCCACTCCCATGTATTCTTCTTGTGGCCACCATGCCTCCATAACTCACGAACCAAGGGAATGGTTCATGCACAATGCACATTCTCATCGTGACCTTCGATCATCAATGGTCACTCTACAAATGTAGTGTCTTCTTTGATATCTAGCCTTCACGAGTCGAGGGGGTGCGAACAATTTTGTAGATACCAATGGTGCTGAGACACATAGAAGCCGCCATGCACCCTCAGTAGCGGTTGTGGTAGTGTGAGCTGATAAGACACTTCACTGACCCGCCGCAACCCCTGAATGGGTCCGACGAACAAGGGATAAAGCTTACTCCCCCTGTCGAACCTCTATTGTCCACACCAAGGGGATACCATCAAGAGCACGTGGTTCCAGACCCCATTATCCGAGGGTATCCTCCTACTATTAGTATACGACTTCTGTCGGTCCGGGGCCACGTTCATCCACTCTCGTATAAGCAAAATATTCTCCTTCGTGTTCTACACCACTTATGGGCCAAGGCCACCGGCTTCCCAGACCTCTGTTCAACACATGGGTTATGGACACGCCCTCCTCTACTAACCTGTGAAATGAGCCATACCAATGGTAGAGTGAAATCTATTTATGTAGGATTACTCTACAAGAGGAATGTTTCACACCCATGATACCTCAATGTCTAAAACATATGCCCATAGCATATCGTCCAATGTCCGTATGGTGTGCTCTATCTTCCCTTTTGTCTAAAAGTGGAAACCAGCGTCGATTCATAGTTGGGGCCAATAGTATATATCATTTACTTCGAGACCCTTGAGGTAAACTAGGTATCCTGATCAAATAATACGAACCTCGGAACTCCATCCAACTACACCACCTCATCCATGTACCACTATTCTAGGACATCCACCACACTCTACTACTTGATTTCAAGGAAGTGAGATGATTTTGTCAGTTGGTCCACCACTACCAAGATAGAATCCCAACCCCCTTGATATCTGGGTAGTCCATTGTTGAAATCCACCGAGATGTCATCCGACTTACACTCGGGGACATCAAAAGGGTGTAACAGACCTCCAGGGATGCGGTATTCATCCTTCATCAGCTGACATGAGAATCACATCACCACCAACTCTTTCATTGCCCACATCACCCTGGGACATCAATACTAACCCTCAAGCTCGAGCTTATCTTGGAAACTATTGGTTGCACTACCATGTCTGAGTTGTGGAACTCACCAAGAAATCCATTGCACATTTCCTCCGGGATGAACAAATTCCCATGGAACAACATTCTATTCTACCCATCTTCCGACCATCCTTTAGGATAATTGCATTGGCTAACACGTTAGTGCAACAATTCAGTCTGAAATTATCCCCACTAAGACTCCTCTTCCTGCTGCAATAGAGAGGACTGAATATTCATCTGGAATAGATAGCCGCTACCGTCCTGTACCCTAGCATCCAGGTGTAGTGTAGCAAACTCCACAATCACCATCCAAGCATCTACCGACTCTCAAACTATATCCTTATACGACTTCTTGGTCAATGCATTAGCCACCACATTCCCCGAACCATTAGTATATGAGATTTCATTGTTTTAGTCCAAATGAAACTCCATCAACCACAGCTACCACATGATCAGGTACCATTGGGATAGGATATACATCAAGATCTTGTGATATTTGAAGAACACAAAGTTCTACCCAATGAGGTAGAACCACCACAACATTAGTGAAAACACAACCACAATGAGATCTTAATCGTTGGTGGAATTATTTCACTTATAGGGATGTAACTACCTAGACCCATAAGTGATCATCCCTTGATGTTGTATTAGCCATACCACAAGCCTTGTCTTAATGCATCCCATAATACCTCAAATGTCACCACTTCTTCTGGAAACCTAATCACCGGTTCACTAACTAATTTCTCATTCATATAACTGAAGTCTACCTGGCATTGATCACTCCATACAATAACCAAGTCATTCTTGGTCAAGGATTTCAAAGATGTTGCAACACAGTAGATGTTGGGTAGAAATATCTTGTAGTAACCTCTAGCCCCATGACAGTATGATCCTCGACCACATTCTTTGGTTTTGGCCAAGATACAACTGCATCAACCATTAATGGATCAATTCCTACTCCCTGCTCGGATACCATGTGTCCAAGGAACTTCACATATCATGTTCAGAATATGCACTTGAAATTTTATAGTATAGCTGGTGTTGTGGGAAATCCTCTAATACCGTCCTTAGATGCTCAGCATGATCCTCTTCTGATCTTGAGTAGATCAATATTTCATCAATAAACATGGCTATAGACTGGCCTGGATATTCCCCGAAGATGGATTTCATGAGCCCCATGAACACTGCTAGTGCATTCATAACACTGAACGACAAGACCACGAACTCAATGAGCCCATATCTTTACCTGAAGGTAGTATATGAGATGTCACCCTTCTTTACCCTCAAATGGTGATATCCTAACCATATGTCGATCTTGGAGAACCGTCATGCTCTCTTAAAATGGTCAAAAATGTCTCCTATCAATGGGATAGGGTAATGGTTCTTGACAGTTACTTGATTTAGTTTGCAATATTCTATGCATAGACTACAACCACCATATTCATTCTGCGAGAACAATACTGGAGTGCACTAGTGTGATGCACTCAGTTGAACCAAACCCTTCTCCATTAGATCATCGATCTGATTCGGTAGCACCGGCAACGTAGAAGGTGCCATCCGATAGGGAGCCATCAAAATCTATGGGCACCAGTTTGCGTGTCTATCCCAAACTCAACATCACATTGAGGGGGTAGAGTCACCATCTCTTCAAGGAATACACCCATGAACCCAATGAAAATCCATGAGACCTCCACCATCTCTATATCTACTAACACAACTGAAATATTGACTAATAAAGTAAGAAGGGGATTCACTCACCGGCTAACCTCCTGGAAACCCCGCTCGCTGACAAAGGTCACACCTTGTCCACCCACAATTGAAAACAAGATCTTTCTCCAGAAGAAGAATATAATATCAAATACATATTATATACATTTTATGAATATAATTATGTCATATGGCTTAATATATAGATAAAGAATGTTCCCAAAGTACCGATGTGGTCACAACATCAGTCTACATTCTCAGAAAACACAAGAAAAGGTGGCCTGATCTCCGACTGTCATACTCAAAACCAAAGCTACGAGAAGTTTCTCTATGTATAGAACCTAATAATGGGCTATACTGGGTGGATAGAAAGATTGAAAATATCCTTAATCAATCAAGGCTGAAATAAGAGAGCTAAACAAATAGATTGTATCTCGAACAACTTCGGGCCCTGTCGAAACTACTGCCTATGCACCGTGTAACTGAACGAGCTCACCTCCTCAGCCCATGGGATGTCGTCTGCCTCCCCAACCACTACATGGTCTATTTCTCTAAGGAGCATCTTGAGGTTGACCTCCTCACACAATGTTTGCTCTCGGAGGTGCGGGAGCTCATTGTCCCTACTGCTACTGTTGTAAAGGCCTAGCTGGAAACTGAAGTTTCTGAGGAGGGTTCAAAACTAACCCACCCCTACTTTATATATCCAGTCCTAGAAATTATTCCAAAGGTTCCCACAATTTCCACAAATGAAACATCTTATTCTTGGGCCCGAAATGAAATTCAATGGACTGGGAGATCAAAACTGGAACTGCTAGGGCATACTCCCCACTGGCTGAATCCTTGATGGCACTAACACTAGTGGCCTGCTACTAACAACTATTCCTATTGACAAGCCCAATTGGCCCCCAGTCACTGCACACCCTCCTGCATGTGCATCCTCTCCACGAATCCATCCATCATATGGACTTCCATGTATGTTTGAAGGATAAAGAGAGTAACACCATACTGAAGAGAATGTCAGAGTGCCTCCTCTAAACTCCTCACCTGATAATAATCTTTCAGAAAAAGGACTAGAGAAAATCAAAGGATATCCATGAAACTGATCCCTAACTCCATCACTGACGTAATCCCCTGTAAATTGGATATTATCTTCTACCTCTTCTCAGCTGTCATCATGGAAGAGAGGAAATCCGCTCAGAACTCTTTCTTGATGTTTTACCATGTAACCATAGCCTTCTTATTCTACCCATGATAGAGTTCCCAATGCTGAGGCACTGCTCCCCACATCTGACTCCCAACCATAGAAGCCCATTACTTCATCGGGGCCCGAATCATGCTGAATCGTATCGTCAGCTCCTCAAACTTTCTCTCAGTCTCCATGTTAGAGATGCAGCACTCGTACATCCTCTAAGGTCTACTACTGAAAGTCATGAAGAATAATCTAACACTGATCATCCTCCTGCTCTCATTTATCTCCCTTCTGATCAGCTTAATTATACTCCCGGGCCCCGATCACCCGCACTACTCGTGATCGTTGTCCATCTGCCAAAGCGTCAAGGTAAAAAAGGAAAGCCTAATCCCGAGTAGTATAGAAGATTTCATTTAATTTTTATAATACACTTTATTCATTTTAAATCCCCATTTTACCTAAGGAACATAATAACACAAGACATTATGATTCATGTACCATTCCTAGGGCCTCCACCCTACAATCTGTGTAGCCTCACATTGTCATTTTCTATGCCTAAAGTCCTTGCATCAGATCAAGAGGGGCCCAAAAAGCATGTTTCCTTGCTGGTCTTCCCTATCCTATTTCACACCCCATGATTCCCTAACATTGTTCCTCTACCATCCCATGTAATCCTCACTTTTCCAAACTTTGGTCCCCATCCTATCTCTCAACCTCTTGCCTCTGATACAATTCGATCATGGCCAGCCTTCACCAAGGTGAGGGAGGGGACAATAGATTTACCAAACCCTTCCTTCTTCATGTTTAAGGAGATATAATTACCCATGAGACCCTCTTTAAATATGTCTCGTAGTGGTGACAAGCACCAAGGGTATGGAATCATATGCAAAATGGTAGGAATTACACTTTTTATTTAGTATGATCGGGAGATAAGAAAAAAAGCCTCAAAAAACACCAAAACTATAAGTAACCGTTTATCCTAATCAATCCTTTCCCATATGCATGTTTAAAATAATAAGTACTATAATAAATGAAGACTCCAATGATAAATACCAATGAAATGAAAACCGCAATAACAACAGTCTGAACGTCTGAACTAGTATGGTCTAACATGGTCATTAAAGTCCTCCTGGAATACTGAATCTAGTTTAATATAGGTAGGGTGATTATATAGGTATATGTAGTATGGATAAACAAAATCTCTCATGCACAAGTTGGGAGGAATTCTAATTCCCTGTGAGAAAAGGAAATAACCAACCACCAAATTAGGAAAGTATCCACCAAAACCTCACCAAGGAACACTCCTCAAATAACGCAAGTCATGTAAGGTGAATATTAATAAAACATAGATGTTTGTGTACCCCACCCCACTTTTCCATTGGTTATTGAAGACATCCTAAGCATCAAACTATCCCTGAAATCATCAATGAAGTCCCACTTCTATACCCTGTCTACACACACATGATCTACAACAGCCACAACATCCCACCCATAAACACCTGGGCCACAACGACACGTAACCACACTGGTATAATTGGTTGAATCTGGAAACTCACTCGCTCTATCTTGGTAATATGTGTGGTTGTTTTGATTGATTCTTGTAGGGTGACATGGAAGGGTAAGGGATCCCCTATTGTGGTGTTGTTGATGGTTTTTGGATTGAAGGTCATGTGGGGCCATATGGTGGGGATTTGTTTGGTTTCAGAACTTTGAGGGTTCTCACATATACCTTTTATTGTTGTGACTTTACAAGGGAACAGAGTGTTAATGATTACTCTACTTCTTTTTCATTTTTTCCTCTGTGGATTGTGGCTATGCCTGTTAGTTTCCCGATAGTGATGAATTACCTAAATAGAATCACATGAATATGATGAAAAATGGTTTCAATGGGAAATTGTTTTTCAGAAATGAGTTGTAATTTGGTTGTAGCTATGTTGCTTCTTATGAATGAATACAAAGAAGGGTGTTTTTGTATGGGATGGTTTTGTAACCCCTACGTGGGGACGAGTTCTTGTTTTCCTATAATATGATTTAATACTTATATATTTTATTGGAGGCCAACCCATGTTGATCACTTCGTGCCGAACACCCACATTTCAATGGTGGAGGGTGATGTTCCCCACACTCTTATGAGTGGCTAGTTATTAGTTCCTTTATACTCCCTTACCCGAGTAGCCTATGACACATCAGGTAGGCTATAACGATCTACAATCCCTTATAGCCCATGATTCTTTATGTAGGGAGCGTTGTGGTTGTTAGCCCAGGTGTGTGTAGGCTATTTGTTTCCAATGTGTCTTCGGTAGGAGGAAAATATGTCTTTGGGCATGGCAGCATTTGTTGTAGCATATGTGTCTACGGGCATAGTAAAATGTGGTTGTGTACTAAGTGTTTGCAGGAGGGATTTTGTGGTTGTGGTAGCCTAGGTGTGTGCAGGACGGGTATTATAGTGGGAATGCAGTGAAAATGGAGTGGAAGGATTAACACATATAACGTATTAAATAACCATTGGGAAAGTGGTGTGGGTACCCAAACATTGATGTGGTATTACTATTCACCTTACAAGACTTGCGTTATTTAGGGACTGTTCCATTGAGTGGATTTGGTGTATAGTATCCTTATTAGGTGCATGGTTATCTCTTTTTATCACAGGGCATTAGAATGCCTCCCCACATGTGCACGAGAGCCTTTGGTTTTACCTACTAAGTATACCTATATAGTCACCCTACGTATATAAAGCAGCATTCATGTAAAGACCCGCAAATTTCAAGGAAATTTTTTTTTCTTAATTTTCTTTGGAATTTTACAAGAGCGCAGCTTCAGACGGCACCTGATTCCGAGGCCCGGTGTGCCCGGAATCAATTTCCGAAGTTTGGCTCGGGTACGTTCAGTGAACGGACGAGCGGGTTTTTCTATCTTTTGAACCGGTGCCCGGAATCAAATTCTGAGGGCACCGATGAAATCACAGCGCCGGTATTTGCTTAGAAACGCCTCTTCCGGAGTTGCGTTTGCTCAGACGTGGTTTTTAAATTTTGCGGCTTTAAGTCGGAAATAAAAATAAAGTTTGTGCGACAACATTATTTTATTTCACTTAAACTGCTTGGAAGCCACTTAAAGTCACTTAAAGGCGGCTTGAACTGAGTTGAACTGGATAGGATGCTATCCAGAAATATCCAACCCCTTGGTAGGATATTTGTGCGGTGGGGCCCGCACGAGCCCCGCCGTTTCATTCGCTAAGTAACGCACCCGCAAAAACCCGTCAAAGTAACTGAAAAGTCAACCGACGCGTTTTCTTTAATTCTTAACAGACCATTTAATTGGGCTGTTTCTTTCGTGAATTAAATGGGCTGTTTTATTCGTTGAATTAATTCAACGAATTAAGTGGGTCGTTACTTACGCGTTTTGCGTTTGTTGGCAAAATAATAAAATAGACAAACTTGTCTATTTTGGAGGATTGCTATTCCTCTGAGCCTCCACCCTCTCCGCGAAGAACGCGAAGAACGCGAAGAACGCGAAGAACGCGAAGAACGCGAAGAACGCCGGAACCGGAATTCGACGACGCACGATCCGCGACGTCGACAACTTTTCCGCGACCTTCTTCTTCTTCTTCTTCTTCGGTGCCTCTTCTTCCGCGGCGAACGTGCGATCGGCAACAAGGTGAGAATCGAGTCTTTTATTTCTCCTTTTTTTTAAATTTCAATAACAACGGATTTAATTAATTAAATCCATTTGTTCTTGATCCGGAGATTGGCGACGCGACGCCGGATACCGCGACGACGCGACGATCTCCTTCTTCCGCGACGAGCAATCCCGCGACGATCCCCCGTTCGGCAACGACAGCTGCGAGGTAAGGGATGTTGGATTGTTTTATCTTTTTCCCCGTGTTTATTCTTTTTAAGTAAAGAACGTAATCCCCGACAATTTTAATTTATTTAAAATTGTTGTTGATTTTTCCCTCCCGATGATGTTTATGACTAACGCGGAGGGTGCGGGTCTAACGAACAAGACCCGGCAACCCTCCGCCGATCTTCCTTTTTTGTGCGGATTTGGCGGGCGACGGCAAAAGCACGACGTAAGGGCCATTCGTTGTTTCCGCAGTGAAGATCGTCCCCCGGGAGGAGCAACGGCGCAGACGGGAAAGAAATCGGGCCACCAGAGCATCTCCGGCGGCCCGCGGAAGGCGGCGGCGGCGCGGGTCGCCGGCGCGGCGGCGCGGGCGACCGGAGGCGGCGGCGCCCGGCGCGCCGCCGTGGAGGAAGCCCGCTGCGGCTGAAGCCGCGGCGGCAGCGGCGACCGGTTCCGCGGCCGCGCGGAACCGGGAACGGACGCGGCGGCCCGGCCGCGTCCGCGTGACAGGCGGCCCCCCGCGGGGCCGCGGTTCCCTCAAGCCGCGGGTTCAACCCGCGGCGGCGGCGGCTCCCTCGGCCGCTCGGCCGAGGCCGAGCCGGCCGGTCCGGTCGGCCGGGCCGCGCCCAGGCCGGACCGGACCCGGCCGAGCCGGTTCGGGTCGGCCCGGTTCGGGCCGCCCGGTTCGGCCGACCCCAGGGGGGGTTCGGGCCGGGTCGCCCCGGGCCCAGTACCCCCGTTTCGGGCCCTCTTCGGTCTTTCGCCCATATCTTGGGCCTGGGACCTCCGATTGACGAACCGTCAGCGGCTACGCGATCCTTGGATCGAGACGGTCGTTTCGGTATATTATACTCAAGGTTTCGGAAGACTTTGGGTTCGGCCGGGTTGGTTCGTACACGAAGCCAACCGGGCCCTCGGAGCGGAAACGCTCATAACTTGAGCTACGGACGTTCGATCGACGTACCGTCAGCTGTGGTAGTTTCCTCTAAGTGAGACGGAACTTTTGGCATACTCCGCCCGAGGATCGGATACAGGCGGAGTACGGTCGGGTTGGTTTTGCCCTAAAAACCAACCGGGCCCCTGGGACGAAAATGCCAATAACTCTCAGACCGGGCGTCCGATTGACGCGCCGTCTGTCGCGTTGAGATCCTGTTGTCGATACGGAACTTTTGGATACATCAACTTCGGACTACGTGTCAGTTGATGTATCAGCCTCTCGGCTCGTGGAGCGGACCCTCCTAAACGAGCTCGCTTTGTGCGGGAACCCTAGCGCTGGCTGTGACCTCGACGACAGAGCAGAGATCCTCCGTGGACTGCGACGACGGCAGAGCAGAGATCCTCCGTGGACTGCGACGACGGCAGAGCAGAGATCCTCAGTGGACTGCGTCGACTACTGCACTCAGCGATCCTTCGCGGATCAGTGCCCGATCCTGTGTGGGTCCTACTACCGGTTCTGTGTGAGCCACTGCATACCGGTTCTGTGTGAGCCACTGCCTACAGGTTCTGTGTGAGCCCGATCCTGTGTGGGTCTCCTGCGGGGGTTAGTACCTATCGATCCTTCGTGGGTCCGACGACTTAGACGGATCAGTGATCGTCTTTGACGTCATCTGAAAAAGTATACCTGGTTGAGCTGAATCTTATGTTACTCTGCTTTGTGGATTGTGTTGAACTATCCTTTGTGGATTTACTGTTTACTCTCCTTTGTGGATTTGAGTCTTGCTTTCCTATGTGGATTGAGTTGTTCTTGAGCTCGTGAGCAGAGCTAGAAGCGGGGACTTAGTTATATGTATGGGCATATACCTAAGTCAAGTCAGATGTTACTTCGTGATTGCATCTTTCTTTTGTGCTATATCCTTTGTGGATTTCGGGAGATCTTCGGGGGTCTCGGGGTCCTTACTGAGTAGCTTGTACTCACCCCTGCACGGGCTATGCCCGCACCTTGTTGTGTTGGTTGCAGACGACGGACAGCGCTGATCACGGTTGGGGCGTGGAGCAGGACGGTACCTGGAGGTGGACCACTGGGCGGAACGTGCTCGGAGCGGACGTGGGACCCGAGGAGCCTGGAGGCTATCTGTACCCACCCTTCAGGTGGGATTGCCAGTGGACGACACGAGGCCGCCGTCTTTTCTTCAGTTTCTGTACTTTACTTTTCAGTTGTACTTTACAGTTGGGCTTGTATTTCCGGCCCCTTTTCTTTTCTGCACTTTACTTTCCGCTTACTGACTCTGTGTGGTTGTTACTTATAAAGGCAATGCCTTCCCTGTTTACTGGGATTTTACGCCTTGGTGCTAGTCGCCAGCCCCTGGCCTATGGAAGGCGGGCTTGGGGTAGTCACGGCACTGGCCCCGAGGACGGGTCGTGACAAATTGGTATCAGAGGGGGTCGGTTCTACCGCAGACTCTGATCGTCCTTTCTTTCTATATGAAGCAATAGTGTTTAGTGTATTAAGTGTGGTTATCAGTTCAGGGAGCCCAGTGTTGGTGCGGCGGCCGACGTATCCGTACACCAGGACCCTGACTCCTGATTTCCGACTTAATGCATGAAAACATTGATTGCGTGTGTGTTTCAAGTTTTCTTTGTGATTACTTATGTCAGCTCACCGGGTATACTGATTTGCTTTATGAAAGTCTCAAGTTTTCCTTGTGATTACTTGTGCCAGCTCACCAGGTATACTGTTCTGACTGTGGTGCTCTTGTTCTCCTTTTCAGGATGGCCCCGCGACGACTGCCAGCTAGGGTTCCGAGTGTTGGGCGCGACGGCAGCCCACCGAGCGACGAGGCCTCGGTGCAGGGCCCTTTGCCAGCAGTGGCACCGGCGGTAGCCTTACCCGCCGAGCCACCGATGCTTCCAGTACCAGACGCTGACGATGCACGTCGCCTCAGGGCACTGCACGAGTTTCAGAGCCAGCGACCGCCCAGGTTTCGCGGTGAGGCGGACCCCCAGGCCGCCGAGGACTGGCTAGAGGCGGTGGTACGGATCTTCAGGCTAGTGAGGACACCAGCGGATCTCATGGTGATTCTCGCAGCGAGCCTCCTGCAGGCGGCGGCAGGACGATGGTGGAGCCTGATGCTCCAGGTTCACGATGAGGCATCCTTGCTCTGGGCGGACTTCGAGAGCCTCTTCCGCTCTGAGTTCGTCCCGGTCACCCTCTGAGCGGTGCGCATCCAGGAGCTTCTCCAGCTGCGCCAGGGCAGCATGACGGTCGCTCAGTACGCGGCGAGGTTCACGGACCTATCTCGCTACTCGACCGACATGGTACGGGACCTCTTCTTCCGGGCCCGGACCTTCGAGTAGGGCTTGTGACAGGAGATTCGGGCGTCGCTGATCTCCCTCAGCATTCCGACCCAGGCGGGAGTGCTGGAGCGAGCCCTCCTGATCGAGAGCTTCCTGGAAGAGCCTTCTTCAGCAGCGAGACCTAGCGCAGGGCGGCAGGTAGCTGAGTCATCGGCAGCTGGTAGCCGACGGATGACTCACGGGTCCAGGCAGACCAGACCCCCTCGCAGACGGCCTCAGGACACCGGCTCAGCGGTGCGGAGCACACAGCGGAGTGCCAGCCTTTCGAGAGGCAGGCTGTGCTACTCTTGCGGCGGGCAGGGTCACATGGCTCGTGACTGCCCGACTCGCCGATCAGAGGAGCAGCAGACGGTGGAGGGGCCACCCAGGCAGAGGCAGAGAGTCGACCGTGGCGGTCCGCAGGGAGGAGGCGGACGAGGCAGAGGAGCTGGCCGAGCAGCGGGTGGTGGGCGACGCTTCCAGGCTCTACCCCCACCACCACCAGGAGGGCCACCTCGACCACAGGGAGCTGGAGGGCAGGGACAGGCCCAGCTCTAGGCAGTGGAGGCCTACGACCCCGACTTGCCAGAGATGATTCGAGGTACGATCTGTGTCTACTCCACCCTTGTTGCAGTACTTATAGACACAGGAGCGAGTCACTCTTTCATAGCCTCTGCCCTTGTTCGGAGCTCGGAGATTCCGACTGAGCCGTTGGCTCGATCCTTACGGCTAGAGACTCCTACGGGAGCAGACTCGACGATTACGCACTGGTGCCGGCAGTGTGAGCTTACTCTAGGAGGCGAGAGCTTCGGCTGGGATCTCCTTGTAGCGGCGTCGAGGCCTTACGACGTCATCTTGGGCATGGATTGGCTATCCACGGTTCATGCCCAGATCGACTGTTTTAGGCGCAAGGTGCGATGTGTTCGTACCGACGGGAGCAGGTTTACCTTCACCGGCGAGAAGGGAACCTTTGCAGCACAGGATGGACTTCCACGGAGGAGAGTGCAGCCCATCTCTCATCAGTTGGCTAGCCTCATCCTAGGAGCAGTGGACGTGCGGAGTCCGGCTTTTCCTGCAGTGGTGGACCAGTACGTGGACGTCTTTCCCGACGACGTTCCAGGGCTACCTCCTCGTAGAGAGGTAGACTTTTACATCGACTTGTACCCCGGGACAGCCCCGATATCTACTCCAGCATATCGGATGGCCCCCGCTGAGCTTCGAGAGCTGCGGGTACAGTTGGAGGACTTGCAGAGCAAGGGGTTTATCCGACCCAGTGTTTCACCCTGGGCTTCCCCGATTTTGTTCGCCAAGAAGGCGGACGGGAGCTTGCGACTATGTGTCGACTATCGTCGCCTGAACCAGGTGACAGTGAGGAACAAGTATCCGCTGCCACGGATTGATGACCTCTTCGATCAGCTCAAGGGAGCGCGGTGGTTCTCGAAGATAGACCTCCGGTCAGGCTATCATCAGCTCAGAGTTCGAGACGAGGACGTACAGAAGACGGCCTTCAGGTGTCGGTATGGCCATTATGAGTTCTTGGTTATGCCGTTCGGCGTAACCAATGCTCCAGCAGTGTTCATGAGCCTCATGAACAGGATCTTCCAGCCATACCTCGACCGATTTGTCGTTGTCTTCATTGACGACATTTTGGTATACTCGACGACTGAGGAGGAGCATGCCTACCACCTGCGAGTTGTGCTAGACACGCTCCGAGAGCACCAGCTTTATGGCAAGCTCTCAAAATGCCAGTTCTGGTTACGTGAGGTCCATTTCTTGGGACACGTCATCTCTGAGGCGGGAGTTGCAGTGGATCCCGCGAAGATCGAGGCAGTGCTAGCTTGGGACCCACCCAAGAGCGTGACAGAGGTGCGGAGCTTCTTGGGCCTAGCCGGATACTATCAGAGATTCGTACCGGACTTCTCCAGAGTTGCGGCACCACTCTCAGCGTTGACGAAGAAGGGGAAACCCTTCGTGTGGTCAGACAGATGTCAGCAGAGCTTCCAGGAGCTGAGGCAGAGGTTGACCAGCGCACCTATCTTGAGGTTGCCTGAGGAGGGAGTTGGGTACGTAGTTTACTGCGATGCATCAGGGACTGGACTCGGGTGCGTCCTGATGCAGGAGCGGGCCGTGATCGCCTACGGATCACGTCAGTTGAGGCCGCATGAGCAGAACTACGCCACTCATGACCTGGAGTTAGCAGCAGTGGTCTTCGCTCTGAAGACTTGGCGGCACTATCTGATGGGCGAGCGCTTCACTGTCTTTTCTGACCACCAGAGTCTCAGGTATATCTTCTCTCAGAAGGACCTGAACCTGAGACAGCGGAGATGGCTTGAGTTCCTCCAGGACTATGACTTTGAGATAGTCTATACTCCTGGGAAGGGGAACGTGGTAGCCGATGCCCTCAGCAGGAGGACGGGCATTCAGCTACTTGAGGAGGCGACGGAGCAGCTAGCCTCCTTGCAGATATCCTTCGTGGATAGAGACGGAGCAGCCTTTCTTCAGTCTCTCACAGTCTCTCCTCCACTTCTACAGCGGGTCAGAGAGGCTCAGCGTGGGGACGCTGACTGTGAGACCCGGCGTGCACTGATATCCTCAGGTCAGGCGCCTGATGGTTTCTCCCTTGGAGCAGAGCACGACATCCTTTTCAGAGGGCGTACCTTCGTACCAGTTGCTTTACGGGAGGAGGTGCTGAGAGAGTTTCACACTTCTCCCTTGGCGGTACATCCCGGAGTAGAGAAGATGTACCAGGATCTCAGACGACAGCACTGGTGGCCGGGCATGAAGAAAGCTGTGGCAGAGTTCGTTTCACGATGCCTCACCTGCCAGCAGGTGAAGGCAGAGCATCAAGTACCAGCTGGTTTGGTACAGCCCTTGGAGGTCCCGGAGTGGAAGTGGGATAGAATATCTATGGACTTCGTGACTGGACTTCCACGTACTTCCAGAGGTCACGACTCCATTTGGGTGATTGTCGACCGACTCACCAAGTCGGCACACTTCTTACCCATCAGAGAGCAGGGCTCAGTGGAGAGCTTGGGACGTCATTACGTCCAGGAGATCGTACGGCTTCACGGTGTGCCATCATCTATCGTCTCCGATCGAGATGCTCGTTTCACTTCCCGGCTCTGGAAGGGATTGCAGGAGGCGTTCGGGACGCGACTCCATCTGAGCACAGCCTTCCACCCTCAGACGGATGGTCAGACGGAGAGGACCATACAGACACTCGAGGACATGCTCCGTGCATGTGTTATCGACTTTGGTCACAGCTGGGAGGACCACCTACCCTTGGTGGAGTTCGCGTACAACAACAGCTACCACTCAACCATCGGGATGGCACCATACGAGGCGTTGTACGGCAGACCCTGCAGATCACCGTTGTGCTGGACAGACCCTGGGGAGTCAGCACTCGTGGGACCAGAGATGGTCCGAGCCACGACAGAGAAGGTCCAGATCATCCAGGAGAGGATGAGGACAGCTCAGAGCCGGCAGAAGTCATATGCTGACAGGAGGCGGAGGCCACTAGAGTTCGAGGATGGCGACCACGTCTTTTTGCGTGTCTCACCTCGACGTGGTTTACGGAGATTTGGCCGAGGCGGCAAGTTGTCTCCACGCTTCATCGGGCCTTTCCAGGTCCTCAGCAGGATAGGAGAGGTGGCTTATCGCCTGGCTCTACCACCTCAGTTGCACCGGGTGCACGACGTCTTCCACGTGTCTCAGCTGAGGAGATACGTGCACGACCCGACGCACATCATCGACTTTGGGGAGCTGGACGTGGACGATGGGGCGACTTTTGCGGAGGTCCCAGTGGAGATCGAGGATCGACAGGAGCGGGTCCTACGTGGGCGGTCGATTCCTCTTGTGCGCGTCAGATGGCAGCACGGGAACCTCCAGGAGAGCACTTGGGAGCGGGAGGCTCAGATGTGTGCTCAGTACCCCCATTTGTTCCCCTAGTTTTTGATGTATCTTTACGGGGACGTAAAGCCCTGAGGTGGGAGTAATGTAAAGACCCGCAAATTTCAAGGAAATTTTTTTTTCTTAATTTTCTTTGGAATTTTACAAGAGCGCAGCTTCAGACGGCACCTGATTCTGAGGCCCGGTGTGCCCGGAATCAATTTCCGAAGTTTGGCTCGGGTACTTTCAGTGAACGGACGAGCGGGTTTTTCTATCTTTTGAACCGGTGCCCGGAATCAAATTCTGAGGGCACCGATGAAATCGCAGCGCCGGTATTTTCTTAGAAACGCCTCTTCCGGAGTTGCGTTTGCTCAGACGTGGTTTTTAAATTTTGCGGCTTTAAGTCAGAAATAAAAATAAAGTTTGTGCGACAACTTTATTTTATTTCACTTAAACTGCTTGGAAGCCACTTAAAGTCACTTAAAGGCGGCTTGAACTGAGTTGAACTGGATAGGATGCTATCCAGAAATATCCTACCCCTTGGTAGGATATTTGTGCGGTGGGGCCCGCACGAGCCCCGCCGTTTCTTTCGCTAAGTAACGCACCCGCAAAAACCCGTCAAAGTAACTGAAAAGTCAACCGACGCGTTTTCTTTAATTCTTAACAGACCATTTAATTGGGCTGTTTCTTTCGTGAATTAAATGGGCTGTTTTATTCGTTGAATTAATTCAACGAATTAAGTGGGTCGTTACTTACGTGTTTTGCGTTTGTTGGCAAAATAATAAAATAGACAAACTTGTCTATTTTGGAGGATTGCTATTCCTCTGAGCCTCCACCCTCTCCGCGAAGAACGCGAAGAACGCGAAGAACGCGAAGAACGCGAAGAACGCCGGAACCGGAATTCGACGACGCACGATCCGCGACGTCGACAACTTTTCCGCGACCTTCTTCTTCTTCTTCTTCTTCGGTGCCTCTTCTTTCCGCGGCGAACGTGCGATCGACAACAAGGTGAGAATCGAATCTTTTATTTCTCCTTTTTTTTAAATTTCAATAACAACGGATTTAATTAATTAAATCCGTTTGTTCTTGATCCGGAGATTGGCGACGCGACGCCGGATACTGCGACGACGCGACGATCTCCTTCTTCCGCGACGAGCAATCCCGCGACGATCCCCCGTTCGGCAACGACAGCTGCGAGGTAAGGGATGTTGGATTGTTTTATCTTTTTCCCCGTGTTTATTCTTTTTAAGTAAAGAACGTAATCCCCGAAAATTTTAATTTATTTAAAATTGTTGTTGATTTTTCCCTCCCGATGATGTTTATGACTAACGCGGAGGGTGCGGGTCTAACGAACAATACCCGGCAACCCTCCGCCGATCTTCCTTTTTTGTGCGGATTTGGCGGGCGATGGCAAAAGCACGACGTAAGGGCCATTCGTTGTTTCCGCAGTGAAGATCGTCCCCCGGGAGGAGCAACGGCGCAGACGGGAAAGAAATCGGGCCACCGGAGCATCTCCGGCGGCCCGCAAAAGGCGGCGGCGGCGCGGGTCGCCGGCGCGGCGGCGCGGGCGACCGGAGGCGGCGGCGCCCAGCGCGCCGCCGTGGAGGAAGCCCGCCGCGGCTGAAGCCGCGGCGGCAGCGGCGACCGGTTCCGCGGCCGCGCGGAACCGGGAACGGACAAGGCGGCCCGGCCGCGTCCGCGTGACAGGCGGCCCCCCGCGGGGCCGCGGTTCCCTCAAGCCGCGGGTTCAACCCGCGGCGGCGGCGGCTCCCTCGGCCGCTCGGCCGAGGCCGAGCCGGCCGGTCCGGTCGGCCGGGCCGCGCCCAGGCCAGACCGGACCCGGCCGAGCCGGTTCGGGCCGGTTCGGGTCGGCCCGGTTCGGGCCGACCCGGTTCGGCCGACCCCAGGGGGGGTTCGGGCCGGGTCGCCCCGGGCCCAGTACCCCCGTTTCGGGCCCTCTTCGGTCTTTCGCCCATATCTTGGGCCTGGGACCTCCGATTGACGAACCGTCAGCGGCTACGCGATCCTTGGATCGAGACGGTCGTTTCGGTATATTATACTCAAGGTTTCGGAAGACTTTGGGTTCGGCCGGGTTGGTTCGTACACGAAGCCAACCGGGCCCTCGGAGCGGAAACGCTCATAACTTGAGCTACGGACGTCCGATCGACGTACCGTCAGCTGTGGTAGTTTCCTCTAAGTGAGACGGAACTTTTGGCATACTCCGCCCGAGGATCGGATACAGGCGGAGTACGGTCGGGTTGGTTTTTCCCTAAAAACCAACCGGGCCCCTGGGACGAAAATGCCAATAACTCTCAGACCGGGCGTCCGATTGACGCGCCGTCTGTCGCGTTGAGATCCTGTTGTCGATACGGATCTTTTGGATACATCAACTTCGGACTACGTGTCAGTTGATGTATCAGCCTCTCGGCTCGTGGAGCGGACCCTCCTAAACGAGCTCGCTTTGTGCGGGAACCCTAGCGCTGGCTGTGACCTCGACGACAGAGCAGAGATCCTCCGTGGACTGCGACGACGGCAGAGCAGAGATCCTCCGTGGACTGCGACGACGGCAGAGCAGAGATCCTCAGTGGACTGCGTCGACTACTGCACTCAGCGATCCTTCGCGGATCAGTGCCCGATCCTCTGTGGGTCCTACTACCGGTTCTGTGTGAGCCACTGCCTACCGGTTCTGTGTGAGCCACTGCCTACAGGTTCTGTGTGAGCCCGATCCTGTGTGGGTCTCCTGCGGGGGTTAGTACCTATCGATCCTTCGTGGGTCCGACGACTTAGACGGATCAGTGATCGTCTTTGACATCATCTGAAAAAGTATACCTGGTTGAGCTGAATCTTATGTTACTCTCCTTTGTGGATTGTGTTGAACTATCCTTTGTGGATTTACTGTTTACTCTCCTTTGTGGATTTGAGTCTTGCTTTCCTATGTGGATTGAGTTGTTCTTGAGCTCGTGAGCAGAGCTAGAAGTGGGGACTTAGGTATATGTATGGGCATATACCTAAGTCAAGTCAGATGTTACTTCGTGATTGCATCTTTCTTTTGTGCTATAACCTTTGTGGATTTCGGGAGATCTTCGGGGGTCTCGGGGTCCTTACTGAGTAGCTTGTACTCACCCCTGCACGGGCTATGCCCGCACCTTGTTGTGTTGGTTGCAGACGACGGACAGCGCTGATCACGGTTGGGGCGTGGAGCAGGACGGTACCTGGAGGTGGACCACTGGGCGGAACGTGCTCGGAGCGGACGTGGGACCCGAGGAGCCTGGAGGCTATCTGTACCCACCCTTCAGGTGGGATTGCCAGTGGACGACACGAGGCCGCCGTCTTTTCTTCAGTTGCTGTACTTTACTTTTCAGTTGTACTTTACAGTTGGGCTTGTATTTCCGGCCCCTTTTCTTTTCTGCACTTTACTTTCCGCTTGCTGACTCTGTGTGGTTGTTACTTATAAAGGCTATGCCTTCCCTGTTTACTGGGATTTTACGCCTTGGTGCTAGTCGCCAGCCCCTGGCCTATGGAAGGCGGGCTTGGGGTAGTCACGGCACGGGCCCCGAGGATGGGTCGTGACAATTCAGGTTTCCAGGAGGACTTTGCGGACCATGCTGTAATGTACTAGTTCGGACGTTGGGACAATTGTTTTGAAGTTTTTGTTTATCTTCTATTTACCATTGGAGTTTTCTTTTATTGTACTACATATTATTGGAAACATGTACAAGGGAAATAGTTTTTTGGGCATTAATTATACTTCTAGTTTTGATGTTGTTTGAGTCTTACAATCTTATATCTTGATACAATTAAATATAAAGGGTAAAGCCATCCATTTTGTGTATGATACCATACCCTTGGTGCTAGTCACCAGTCCAGGAACTATGGAAGGTGGGCCTCAGGGGTCATTATCTGTCCTTCAACAGGAATAAGGAAGGTGCTAAAAAATCAGATGTCCCTTCCCTCATCATGGCAAAGGTGGGTCATGAAAAATCATGACCATGTATATATGGAAACTTTCCTCTTTTTGCTTCCACTAAAACTCTCTAATCATAATTATGTGTTCCATGAATCCTATCTAGGGAAGTAAACAAACGATTGATGAAATCTATTGAACTCAGTGGTTTATCATTTTTTAAATGGTATTTCTAATGATTAATAATGAATACAACTCTTTGTCCATAGAGAAAATGTTATATAGTGAAATACTAATCACATGGTTAATATTAATTGGAGGAATCAATCATTCAAAGAATATAAATATATGTAATTAAGAATGTGATGAAACAAATGTATCCTCATTTTCGTATATCAGAGTGCTACAAATTTGATTGAAATATCTATTTAAAAGGGGGTATAATGTATTGCCCTTATATTTTAAGATATATTTTATTTAAAAATATATAAATATGATATTTTCTGATATATTTATCCCCAAATTTAAATGAACATTAATATTATACACCATTATAACATAGATGTAGAAATTTTAGGTGTTAATATGACTATCTAAATAAGGAAAATTTAATTATATACACATTTAAGTTTTAAATTTACTGGTTAAAAATTATTTATAAATAAAAATTATATCAATTTAATTTATAGGTGATGTTTTTTTCTAAAACAATTTTTATTTTAATTTCATTTTATCGTAATAATTTTTTATAATATTTATTTATTAAATATTTGTGTCAGAACCTTTCCCCTGGGGCTCGTGCTGTGACTACCCCCAGATCACCTCTCACAGGCTAGGGGTTGGCGACTAGCATCTAAAAAGGCATATCCCAAAAGGTAAGTCATTTCCTTTTAATATGCACACACACACACATCCCACTATGCAGAAAGTAAGATGGATATGGAATGAACAACAAGAACACACAAAACAGAAAGTAAAAGGGTTCGGAATACAATCCCAACTTAACGAAACGTTTAGAAAATGATGTACATTATTTAGAGGACATCCGACAAGGATCATACCAGAAGGGTAGGTGCATGTCATTGTAATATGTCAGTGCAACTCACCACCTCTCTTGGTCCACCTTCAAGCACCTTCTAGACCTAATTCTCCATTGTCCAAGTCAAACATATCTATTGTATGCACAAGAAAAAACTGGTGCAGTTGAATCCTGTTCAGGGTAGATTATATCAATATTCAGTAGGGATCATGAGACGAACTTGGGTATAACAAAAATTCATAAATGAAAAATTAAAAAATATGAATGTAATGATGATTGAAAATTAAAAACCTCATACCAGATATAACATAAAATAAATCCAAACTATATCATATAAATTGGACACTAAGTACAGTTGTGGTATATAGGGTTACATAGCGGGTGGGTCTGACCACATGGTAGCTGATCCACAATGGGTCACTCAGTAGATGATCCCTTAAGGGTTGCCCTATCATTGATCCACAAAGGGTCTCATTATAGCTGATCCACGAATTCTCTCTCAGTATATCATCCTAGAAGGGTTACCCTATAGTTTTTCTAGGATGTATCACTCTATATATGATCCAAATAGGGTTAATCTTTAGCATATCCACAAAGGGTTGCTCTGTAGATGATCCAAGAAGAGTCTCTTTATATATTATCTATGAAGGGTTATTCGGTAGCAGACCAAAGACGAGTTTCTCTATTGTTTCAATATAATATTGTTTAGTGTATTTTATAAGGTATGCCTCATCACATGGGTCTGATCATCGCTAATGGAATGTAAATCTGATGCTATGTCTGAAAGATATGGACCTCTTTGTAAATAGGGACCAGTTAGATTTTGGTCTGACCAGTCCAATCCATTTGCCAAACATTTCCAAAATTGAAGTATATTATCTCAGAAGTACCTACTCATAAAGAAGTACCAACACCATAGAAGGATCATCAATCAGACACTTGATATGTGTGTTACAATAATTTTAGTGAAATGAGGGCAGATTGAGTTTAGGCCCACCCGACTAGGTCGGACCGACTCGACCAGGCCTGACACGGGTCCACCCTAGCTGGGGTCATTCCCAACCTATTGGGACATAGTTCTGGAATACTGACATAAATCCAAACGTGTCTTAGCCACGTCATGTACCCCATCTGGTGTTGCCTGCTGGTGTCGTCTCCCCCCATAATAGGACTGCGTAGCAAACCAGCTTGGTCATGTAGACGCAGCTCTACCATGTCTTTTTTAACAAGTGTAGCTGGATGAGCGGCCAACCAATCATCCCAGATGTGGTCGACTGACCACATTCCCCCATATCTCTTGAGCATCCAATAGGCGTACCTCTCAATCATGTGTTGTCGGTCAGTGCCACCAATCCTCCATGATGAGGCTCACTAGCTATGTCCCTCTAGGACTCTGGCCCACCAACAAGCACACTACCTCCCTCCATCTATGGCTGCCACCGCGGGCCCCCAGATTTGCTATGTTGGTCTATTTCTTGATAAATATTCTCCTACAGAACTGTGGGGATTAAAAATTCACTACGACAACCTCAAACATTGCTTCCCATCATTTCATGAATTTTTCCCAAAATATCGCCAAAGTAGGGGGGATCATTCCCCCATCGTGTTAGCCCATTCCCTCTACATGAGAAGTATTGAATATCGGAGGTTTGACATCACAATTTTATCAAGATGTCAACAATCCTTATTCAAAACCCCAAACAGAGCACAATCCAACCTGAACATCAGATCTACAGATCTCCTTATTTGTTAGTTGATCTTTATTCATTGTTTTAGAATGATAAATGGGGAATTCAATCACAAATCAATCCCTACATGGATTTTAAACATGTCATTGATGATGGAGAGTGAATCCGAGTGTTCATCGATCTATGATCCACTATTGTTCACCTTCGTTCGGTAATCAATGATCCATTGGCATTCAACACAGCTCGACAATCCCCTTATCTAATGTCTTTCTCGACGATTGTTCAATGTTCATCATCTTCAGAGATAGGGATATAGATATTGTCATCTCTATAGGTTTTCCCATTGTTTTTTTCAACCCTGCATCTATAATTATTCATACATAGAATATGTGTTTCATGTCTCCATTGTTGATTAATTAATGAGATTCATTAATTAGTCGAAATATCCTCATCACTGAATCGAAGAACTGTCTAGCCAATGTGTCATATCAAAATCATTTGAATAAAATTATAATTATAATTTTATTTTTATTTTTTCTCTTGGTTTTAAAATGGTCTAATATTTATATCATTCAGTCGTCCTGCACTGTTTGATGGTTAGTCGTTCCTAAGATAATATTTGTATTTTGAACTCAATGGTGCCCTATGATTTTTGATTTGGGAAACCATTCAAAATATATAAAAACCCGCTCACATAATTACTGAATGTACGTTATATTATGTTTAAAATTACTTTTCGGCCTCTCCGAGCTTCAGAATAATGTGTTTTCATTGATCATGGTTCCAAATTAATCACATTGAAAGGAAAATAATAGATATAATTTTCATTGGTGTTGCATTCTACCCACCATAGGGGTTTACAGCCGCAAAATCCAAAAAACGGATAAAAAAATAAATTGGTAATAAATAATGAATCAGAGCCACTCACTTCCCTATGATCTCCTAGATATTCCCTTACTGCCAACAAACATGCACCAGTGGAATCAAACATACACATTTGATCCTCTCCTACCGATCCTCTATCTCAATCGGGTACTCCTTGAAAATGACCCCATCATAAAACTACAGCTCTCTATGGTAGATTACATAAGAATGTGTGTGAAATTATCTCATATTCTTGTATACCTGGAAGAAATTTTGCACCTTATCTAACTATGATGGTAGATCTAATCAGTGTACCACATCACCAACTCTACACAAAAACATGAAAGGACTGATGAGCCTCAGATATAACTTGATTCCTCGGCGAAATATTTATATCCCTCATCAAGGAGAGACCCATAGGAACATCTGGTCCCTCTCATTGAACTATAAGTGTCTCTATTTTCTATCATCATATGACTTCTGTATCTCTGTGTAATCTTCAACTGCTCTCAAATGACCTAAAACTTCTCTGTCGTAGCCGGTAGAATATCTATACCCATGAGTGCTGACTCCCCTGGTTCTATCCAAAATAAGGGTCATAAAAATGGTCATCCATAAAGGGCCTTGAATGGTTCCATATATATAGTGGAGTGATAATTTTTATTACACGCAAACCCAACTAGAGATAGGTGTCCATCCCAACTGCAAATAATATCTTGGACATAAGCATGTAGCATATCCTACCATGTCTGCATGTTCCACACAGTCTGACCATTTATCCATGGGTGAAAATCTATATGAAATCATAGGTTTGTCTCAAAATCCTCCTTCAATCACTTCCATATCCTAGATTCAAAGCACATATGCCGATATATGAATGTCATAGATGGGACTTCGTGGAGTCGAACTATCTCCTGCATGTAGAGGCAATCCAATCCCTCTATTGAACAATTCTTTTGAAAGGGTAGGAATTGGGATGACTTGGTGAGTCTTCCAAAAATCGCCAATATGGCATCATTCCTCCTAGACATATGTGGTAATCCACTCTGAGATACCATCTATACACCATACCACTTCCCCTCGGGAATCAAGAGGGGATGTGTCAATCTTATTATAACACGATGCTCAACATTCACTTGTGTACAAGTGAGGCATCTTGAGAAAAAAGCATCCACTTCTTTCCTCATCCTAGGCCATCAGTACTAACATCAGAGGTCCTGGTACATCATTGTCACACCTAGATGTACCTTCAAAGGGGATGTTTGGAATTACCTCGACACCTGCTCTTGTAATTTCACTCGTAATATAGTGCGCCCTCTGTAAAGGATTATGTTCTCCCCAACATTCATATGTCCATCAGTAGAATACCCTGTGGATATATGAGAATGAATAACTTCAAAACTAGAATCTATAAGATGCGCCTCCCAAACTCATTTTATGAGTAGAGGGGAATCAAAAATAAAAAGAAGCTAAACTATATTTTCCCTATCCATTAAGGATATCTAAATAAAGGCCAACTATTGTATGACTTTTCCAGTAACTATGAACCTGATATCATGTTAAGATTATCTACCACAATGTTTCCAATAATAGTAGTATAGACTATCTAGAATTCATAGTCCTGGAAGAACTCCATCTTATCCACTATATCAGATTCAGATCCTTCTGGGAGAATATTTACTTTAGACTCCTGTTTTCTATGTATACACTAAAATGCTCGCCCATCCGGTAGAGTCTCAACGTCTTTAGTGAAAATAATACCACTATCAACTTAGGTTCAGGAGTCTCATCGGTCTGCTCAGTCAGTCTCAACTAGCATGAGCCACAAAAAATCACTTATTGTCCATACATTAGGACACAACCAATCATTTTCCCATTCACCATGTTGTCAGTTCTATCCAATAGAAGCCTCAACATACGAGAACACTTCAAGATCTGTCTCAGTAGTTGAAAGCTCTAATAGAATAGTTCTATCCCAATGAAGGTATTTAACTTCTTTTTTGATGCCATCAAGGGTGCTTCTTTTCAAAAGGAGTAGGTTATAAACCTCTAATAGTACCCATCATGACTATGGAAACCCTGCACCTTGGTAACATAATTTTTTGTCCCGAAAGGAAGAACTTCCCCTATCTTAGGTGGTTCTACTACAACTCCCGACTCTAGGATGATTTGTCCAAGTAATATAGACATTTCACATCTATAACTATCACTTTGTGAGAATTCCATAAAGATGGTTCTCTTAGGGTTTGTCTTGAACCAACCTTTTGTGTATTTTGTTATACTCCTCTAACGTGCAATCCTCCAAGAAGACATTAATGATGTCCACTACAGACTGGTCTTAGTAATACTAGAATATTCAATTCATGATACCCATTAATAGTTTTGGTTCATTCAATAAGTCAAATGAAAACACTATGATATCATACTATTCGTCCACCTCTATAAGAAATAGTGGACTCATCTCATCAACCACATCGAGGGTCATGATAGCCTTCTGATTAGTTATCAGTTTCACCCTCTTATGTGAGATTCCATCATGTGAATTTCTATATTTTCCCTTCCACAGAAAAAGGAAAAATGTTGTCCATCTCTTTGGATACACCACACTGTGTTCCTAAAATAGTAAATCTAATCATGAATCGGGGTAGTCCATACCATGAATAACATCCTAAGGAATTGACTCCGCTACTAGAAGACACCAGCTATAGATCTCACGTCCATGAGTAATCTCACATTGTCAGTACCTGTGTGAGATTTCTAAATCCCCTCTTGTAAATGCCTTTAATAGAACAGATCAAGCCAATGGCTCAATCAGAATAATTGAACTCCGAATATGGTTTGTGGAATGGAATGGGTGATTGGTACCTATGACCATGGGAACTATAGAAAATGTTGATAAGACATAGATTGTATATATAATCATCTCTAGAGTTCCATGATCATTTATCTGCCACTCCTAAAGTTGGAATGTCCCAATAAAACTTCGTCTGAAGATTATGGAGGACCACCTAGTTGTGGTGGTGGTGGTACTTAATACCTCCTACAATAACCTACCATGACACATATTTCCCATCCACCTCAACCTATCTATGGACTACCCTGTTTTATCCTCTATATGAGAAACTCCTTCATCGTTCGCTGGTCGTCTATATGGAAGGTCGGGTATTGTCGAGCTAAGTGCCCCTATCCACCACATGAGAAGAAAAAACACCCCTTCTTCTAGTGTCCAAATCCCATGTGGACTTGCACTGCTAATCTAGTTTCATGGGGTTTTCCTATAGAGTATCAATCTCCACTATCACCCAATTGCACCCTATAATAGGGAAACAGAAAGAGCATCCATATGGTCTTAATGTCTCCTCCCTTGGTGGAAAAATAATGTCACTACTTCCATCCAATCCTCAAGTTCTTGAGGATCTATCTCGCCTCTATCCCTCTAATGTATCTTCGTCTAGAACTCATGCAACACACTCGGACGGCATTCATCCCCCTTCTAGAAATGTGTGTAGCAATATATCCTTAATGGGTGTTGGTGCCTCTGGTACACTACTTGGATGATCTATCTCTAGAACTGGTCCATGAATCGATTCCTCGTCGCTCGATATACAATAATCTCAATCATGTAGTGTGATCATGGATCCTTTTCTACATTGAGGCATCCTTAGAGAAATCATGATGGACCACGGTCTGTATGTTATACCCAGTGAAATTACATAAAAGAGATCAAGAGAAACATCATTCAAAACATATGCAGTTTTTTCTTATATTTGTGAGAAAACAACATTCAGGGTCCTGGTCTATGGGTACGTCGGTCGTCACATCATCATTGGACTCCCTTGCCTAAATGTCGAACTCAAAACACTTAACAATATTTCCCCATAAAAAAATATTAATAGTTAGTTATTCTAGAAGAATCAGCTAGCCTCTCATAACACATTGTCATGACCCATCCCTCAGGTCCTGTACAATGACTACCACAAGAAAACCTCCCATAGTTGAGGGTATGATGACTATCACCAGAAAAGCATGAACCAAAAAAAGATGGTATTTGGATTCAATCTATACACACCCTTATAGCCCATATAGTAGATAGTATACTGAAACTGGAAACAAAAACATGTTCAAGAACTACATAATGTAAAAGGGACCAGAATACAAGCCCAAATGGATGGAAAGTGTAGTGAATGAATTATAAGCTACTTTGGTCATCCTCCATGAAAACTACATAAAGGGTTGGTACAACTCACCCTTAGATGTCGCAGTAGCACAAAATGTATATCAATCCATGTCCATGCATTGTCTATACTTTGATCTCCAATTCCCATGTTAATGCTTCCCTTAATTTACACAAAAGAGAATAGGTGAAGGCGTCGTCCATGCATGGATGTGTGTAAAAGTACTTATTTGGGACCTTGAGACAAACTCAAGATCATAGATATACATTGAGTAAGTACCAAAAATAAATATCTCAAAAAAATAACAAATAAAAATATGCATCTCACACAAGGAATAACATAAAATAATGCCAAACAAGTGTTAAAATTCCATAAACAAAACAATATGAACTATTGTGATACAATGGTTTACATAGCCTCTAGGCACGATCACTCTGTAGTTGATCCATTAAAGGACTCTCGATATCTTTTCTTGGATTGGTCACTCAATAGCTACTCCTTGAAGGGTCCCTCTATAGGTGATCCACAAAGGGTCGATCTTTAGTTGATCCACAATGGGTTTACATGTATCTCATCCAGGATGGTTCTCTTTATAGAAGATCCAAAAAGGGTTTCTCTATAGCTGATCCACAATGGGTCACTCGGTACAAGATCGACGATGGGTCGCTCTGTAGTTGAGCCATCAAGGGTCACTCTATAGCATATCCCTTAAGGGTTAGTTTATAATTTACATACAATCTCACACATAGTATTTTATAATGTACGCCTCTTCATGTTAGTCCTGTAACCACTGAAAGCATGTCAATAGGACACCCCGTCTGAATGATATGACCTTTTTTGTAAAAAGGGCCAGGTTGGATTTGGTTCGGATTTAACACGACCACATACCAAACATCACTTGAACTCACGTATAGTATTTTAGAAGGTCCTCCCCTTTGAAAGGATCCACTATCCATAAATAGGACATCAATCAGACACTCAGTTTGCATGTTATGATCATTTTAGTGAAATGGGGCCTAGTTTGGTCTAGGCCTGATCCGACCATGTCTGACCTACCTGACATGACCCGACCCGAGGATTACCTAGCCTGGGACTAGCCCGATCCGATGGTCCACATGTCAATCCCATGGTTTTTTGGGAACACATGCTGGGGTGTGGGCTGTTGACATCTTCTCATCCTAGATGCGGCTTAGTCGCATTTGATTCCCCATCTGGCGGCACCAGGAGGTACAATCTGGCACCCCCTCCCTCCATAACTGTTCTTGTAGTAGAAAAACATGGTCAAACGAACACAACTCTTCCACACCACTTAGTCTAGCACTACCGGTAGATCCTCCAACATGTGGTCGACAAAACTCATGCCACCAGCTCACTCGAGAATTCTAAACACAGGCCACTCCACCACACGACACCAGTCGGCGCTACACATCAACATCACTGCAGCACTTCACCGTTGTAGCACACTAGGAGTTCCTTCTATGGTCCACCGAAGTTGCATCAGTGGTCCATTTATTGAACCGGTTTGGCCTAAGAAACCATAGGTCTTGCACCTAAATATTGACGGCCATGATCTCACCATGGATCCATTTTGTGAATTCATCCATGAGGACCGTAAAAGCCGTGGGGGGCTCAATCCTTGTTCTTTTCGACCCGCATCCTCCACGTTCGAAGTATAAAACATGGTATGTTTGGGATCACTATTTTATCAAGCAATCAACATTCCCCCAGGAAAATCCCTTGGGAAGAACCCTCTCACAAGAACACCCAATCAGTGTATTAACTTGTTTATGGGTTGACCCATGTAAATTATTTCGGAATGAAAAACATGAATTTCTATCACAAAGAAATTCCTTCATGGATTTCGAATCTGTCATTGATGATGGAGAGTCGATCCCTGATCCGCTGTCATTTGATGTATTCACCCGATCCATGATCCGCTTTCAATCACCACCGCTCATCAATCCTCAGATCGGATCTCATTCTCCATTAGTGTTTTTTCGTACTTCATTGTTGAAGAGAGGGTGAGATAGATTGTCTTATATAGTGGTTTTCTCATGTTTGATTTTCAACCCCAAATTTTTGATTAATAAATTGTTGGAGACATGTTGTGCATCACCACACAAATTAATTAACGAGATTCATTAATGATTCAGTGTTTCCAAATCACAACACCACAATGCTGACTAAACACTACATCATAGTGAAACCATTTGAAAAAAATATAATTTAAAAACATTTATGTTTATTTTATCTCTTTCTTTTAAAAAAGTCCTCAATTAATATCTTTTGATCGACCTGTGTCGGTTGATGTTAAGTTGTTCCTAGGTGAATCCTATCATCCTAAACTCAATAGGGCCCTTGGATTTCTAATTCGTTCACTAGTTCAATAGATAGAAAAACCAGCTCACACGATTACAAAACTTATATTAAATTATGATAAAAAATAGGTTTTGGCCTCTCTGTGCCATAGAATCACATACCGTCTCAAAGCCGAGTTCCATAATAATCCCATTCCAATGAAAAAAAGTAACATGCAATTTTCCGGGGTTTAATAATTTAATGAAAATTTTAAATTATATATTCACTAAAAATTTATAAAATTCAAATAATATTACTTCAATTAAAAATTTAAAAATGAATCGAACATTATTTTCAAAATTTTATTTTTCAGAATTTTTCTTTCATTGCATATTATGAAATTATTTTGAAATAAATTTTATTAAACTTAATGGAAAAAAATCATGGATAATGGATTCCACATTATTAATTAATAATATTAAAATTTTTAATTATGACCATTTTATTTTTCGTAATTATGAATATTATCCTTGGTAAATCTTTGTCACGTTGTTGTGTGTAAAAATGTAAAATATAGTTAATCATTTGTTTAAAGATTTTAAATTATTCATACACTAACCATTTAATATTTTATGAGTGTATTCATCCATTCACATCCATTTTATTAATATGTGGAACCATGTTTCAATTTTAATATGACAACTAGAATTATTATATCTAATTAATTAATATATATATATATATATATATTGTAACTCTCATCAAATAAATATCTCCAAAAAAAATGATTTGGATAAAAAGAGAATATGTTTATTTATAATTGATTATTTTCAATATGAAATTGTTTTCTATAGTAAATTATTTATAAATTATTTATCTTTTAATTTCATTAAATCCATATGCAACATTGATATAGATTTTATTCAATTCCTATAAAAGGGTAATAAAGAGTTTTTAATATTTTTAAAGTAATATAAATTTTTTCGATAACTATGCTTCATGATATTTATTGATTAATATAATATATAAGATACTGTATTAGTTTTTATACTATAATTCCATTGTTTTCATGTTGTATTTAATTTTATAAGAATCAAATAGTTTAAAAAATGTCATAATTGATAATTTATATTAAAAATGAAATTATAATTTATTTTATAAATGATAAAAATCCAAAAATTAGATAACTGGGTTGGGAAATGGTCAAAATTTGTATCCCATCATAATTGAAACAATAATATTTAGATTTATGTTATATTATATCCTATTAATATTAAAATATCATTACAATAATTGATAATAAATGGGTTAACTGAGGGTTTAAACCGTATGATAATTATTACAATGGCAAAATAATCCTTTTTAAATTTCATTTGTTATTCTATATATACCCTATCCTCTTTCTCATAGAATCTTTAATTTTTTAATGAAATTTTATGGAGAATGATTTAATTATATTTTAATAATATTTTAATTATAAGTATATCCTTTCACTCCTTTATAAAAGGATATCCAGTCTTTCAATATACTTATCTACATCGTGAAATGTATGTTGATCATGCACCACTAAATTTCCATTAAAAAATTCACTATCATTGATGTACCATTTAATTTTAAAAAATGATTGAAATCATTTTCTTGAAATACATATATTGAAAATTATTTCCCAATATCTTGAAACCCCATTGTTTTTGAAGGATATTATAGGATCTTTTATGATTTATTGGAATAATATTATTTTTCATCATATTGTTTTATATTTTAATTTTTAAGTATTTGATTTAGAAGAATAAAATTACATTTTTAGAAATAAGAATTATTATAATATTTAAAACAATTATTTATCATTATAACCATGATGTTAGATATACTTTATTAGGATAATTATTCAATACTACAATCCACATATATAATTTATCAGTATGAACATTGACTATAATGATATTGATTTCAAGCACTCATACATATCTTGTTCATAACATGATAATAAAATGATATCTCCCATGATTATAATTACATTGCATCTGAGATCCACCATTCTTATATTTCATTGAACCTTGTTATGAAGAAATATTTTATGTATATTATGAATATGAGAAGTATAAAAGGAGAATATATGTATGGGATACATTGATTATATTTCAATAAATAAAAATATTATGTACCTAGTATACAAAGAAACTAAATTAATGTGGTTTTGGGTGTGTATTTGTTATATATATTAAATATTATTGAATAATTTTATATTAATGTATGAAGATCTTGGGTCATTATAGATTTTATAAGAAGAAATTTTTAATAAACAATTGGAATCTATGATAATAAAACATTAGTAATATCCCTATAGTTATTTCTAAGTATAATTTAAAGGATAACTCTAAATAGAGGAAAATATATTGGAACATTATAGAGGGATAGAGTGAGTGGTTTCAAAGATATATTACCCATGTTTAGATAATAAAAGTTTAAATGGTATTATAATATATGAATATAGTGTTAATATCTATAAAAAAGGAAAACAAGGCATATATCTACCATTTCATTGTACTGATAACGAGCTATATTGTACACCCAGTTTGACACACCTATGGTATATTAAATGGAAATTTAAAAACACTTTATGAACCAATGAGACAAAATATAATTGATTAAGACCATGAATGACATTGTTTAAACCTATGTTTTAATTTTTTTTAAAAAATTTCTCATTTTTTAGAAATCATATAAAATATTTTCCATTATAAATTTTTTTTCATACATTATGTTTTTTGTTTTATTTAATTGTTGGAACATGAAGGGTCCATGTCTATGTTGTGGGTGATAAATAATACAATAACATTCTTCCTTGGAATCCAAATGTAATTAGATATGGAATGAAAAATTATATTGTATTCCAACATAAAATTATGATGATATGAAGGATAATAAATATTAAAATGAGCAAAAAATTGATCAATGTTATTTTGAATCCTTTTTTTAGGAAAGATCCATCTTATTTTAATGGTTATATTAATGTAATAGTTACTGATAAATAGATTAATTCAACTAATAATTTATAATATTCATTTTATAGTCTATAGTGGATTAAAATATTAATTTTTCAATTAGTTATTTTGAAGGAGAAGTAGATAAATGATGGACTCTTATCAAGAATACGAGTAAATACGATGAAATTGAATCCATTTATTTGGAAGATATTATGTACGTGTTTTTTAAAAGGTACATTACCTTTATTCTTCTCCTAAAAATTTATATGGAATTAAATGAGTTAAATAAAATTAATGATGAATCTGTTGGAATATAGGATAAATATTTTACAAGACATATGAGGTACACATTTTGAATTATCATCCATCTTGAAGGCAATGTAAATATATTATTCAGTGTCTTAAAATGGAGTCTTCAAGTGGAGTTATCCATAATGGACATAAATTTTTTAAATAAATTATTAATCATTTTATCAATGTGGAAATAGATATTGGATTTACCCATAAATATCTTTTATTTTATATAAAATGAAATTTAGAGTTCAATAAATACACTGAAATCCATTTAGAGAAAAATATGAGTTTTTGTTTATGTTTGACGTGTTGAATGAATCATGAAATTAATTATCATAAGGGCTACTATTTTATCATAAGTTATTTTATCGACATATAGATAAGAAAATATATTGGAAGAAGTAATATTATGATGCAAAAAGAGATAAACCTCTATAAAATACACCACTCAATTTATATTGATTCATGTGAAGATATTTATGGATTATATGAATCAATTCCACAATCCATGTGACAAATATGATTAAAAAAATCACTACATAAAATATGTCAAAAAAGATTTTTATAAAATACAAACATACAATATGGATCATGATATTTTTGGAATAGATATTATCAAATACATATTTTGGAATATTAATAATAATTTTATGTGGAGGAGTCATATGAAAATATTGTTGTTTGTCCTTTAGTTTAACGTAATTTTATTATAAGAATGAATTGTATCCCCAAACATTGATTATGCTATAATAAAATAACATTTTATATTATAATAGTTCATGGATTACCACATTCATTGAATATAAATATATTTTTTAAGATAATATATAATTTATATAATAAATTGTGAATTGGCATTCATACTGGTATATATCTATATGTTTTATTATTCTAAAATTTATAGATTACATGATAAATTTTTGAGATATACTTGACCATAAGTTAATATTCTTAAAAAACCCTTACAAGTTTTCAGTTGGTTAGATTTTATCAATAGTAATAATATATTTAAATGTAATTATGGAAACAAAAACATTTTGTTTTTTATATTTTTTTTGTGAAAAATAAATATTTATGAATTAATTTTAATTTCTTGGTAATATGACTAAAGGTATTTGTAACCATTAGGGTGTGTATCATATTATATATAGATGGAAATTACGGAATATTTCAATTTCATTATTTTTTAGAAAATACTTCTACAATGGATTGGAAAATGGATAACCCACATGTTGGTTGAAATCAAATTGCATATGGAAAGGTTGGGGCTTCAAACAGGAACAATGGATGGAAAGGGTATAGAACCAACCACCAGACTACATGGAATATAATATCTGGTAGGGAAAAATAAAGAGAGATTTTATTTAGTTTGTACCTTCATACATATAGTGTTATCAATTAATGATTATGAGATAAAAGTCAAAGGGGACTACACAACCATTACGCATACGAGAGTGTAAATGAGATGGAATTAGTATGTATTTTCTTGTATGAATCACCAAAACAACTTATTAGAACAATGATTTATTGGAAACATTCTATCACCTTAAATTTCCCTCAAATATCATCTCAATAAGATAGTATTTGACATAAGAACATATTTATATGATATATATTAATGATCTTGTATAGTTTTGTATAGTACAACATGCCATTGTATATGATTTGGATCTAAGGATTACCATGAAATATTTATTTTGTTTTTTCATATATATCAACATAAACAGTTTCCTTTTTACAAAACCTATAATCCTAAAATAGATTTACTGTCTGAGTGAACAATAAAATCCATGTAAGAAATTTAGAGATATTTTTCTATGTATTGAAAATTTATTTGTGATTATCACCATCTTCATATTTAATTTTCTTATACAATCATATTCCACTAAAATATTAATATCGATCCTTATTAATCCCTATATAGAACATAGTGTACAACTCAAATGTAAATGGATGAATTTGGTGAAAGAAATCAATTGGGACCTGGGAATTTAGAATAAATAGAATAAAATATTAGATCCATTTTGCATAAAATAATGGAACCATAATGATTTTATAAATGTTTTATTGATAATTATCATTATGATAATGAATTATAATTTGTTGAACATATTTTTATAAGAATTTACCTATGGAATAATTTGATGATATTAAAGAGTAATTAGAAACTATAACCTAATTTATTCATCCCCATTAATGTTTTTTATTTTATCGAGATGGTAGCTTATCATATATCACATTGACAAAGCCTATATGAGGTTAATGATGTGGTCGATATATCTCCCAATAGGATGTATATACGAGATCCATCACATATACTGTACTCAATGGCAACTACATTTGAGAACGATATTACATACAAGGAGACATTGGTTGAAATTATGTATAATTGAGCTACTTTTCTAAATAATAAGACCACCCACCCGGTCATAGTTTTGTGGAAAAACCAGAAATCTTGGGGAAGTGATGTGTGAACCTATTGATGTAATGATATATAAGTATACTTAATGTTTTATACAAAATATTTGTTATTTTGACGGTGAAATTAACATTATGGTGGGTATATTGTAATACCCGGTGATTTTAATAAATATTTAGTGATATAAATTTTATTTCATTGATATATTATGTTATTTGAAACAATATGATTTAATGAAATGCAACAAATTATTAATATTTTTATTAAAAATAACAATTATAAATAGATTATTAATCATATTGGAAATAATATGAATGAAAAAATGTTTAATAAGAAATGTATATATTGTTTCTATAAATAAAATATATTTACAAAAATTTACATATTATTTTGAGAAATATTTATGTGATTCAATAATACATAATTTCTCAAAATTTTAATTTTCATTTCATTTTTTGAACCAATAATTAAACTAATTATTGATTTGTTTTTCAAAAATTATTTAAAAAATCAACTTAATTTTTGGAGTAGAAGTATAAAAATTTTATAGTATATAATAAATCTTATTTAATGAAATGTGAATTTTTTTATTCATAGATATAAATTTCTGTTTTTATTGAAAACATTATTTTTGTATAATAACTTTTATAAGTATAATTTTTTATCAATTTTTTTTAAAATATATATATTCTTAATTTTTTTTATCCAATTTTGGTCGTGGAAAAAAATTTTATATATATTATAGATATAGAATCATTTTAAATGATTTATTGACAAAATTATTTTCATAATATTTCAATTTAATTGTGTTTACTAGTTTATTTTTAAATTAAATTATTTATATTATAAGAATAGAAAATGAAAAAATGTATTCCAAATTTGGAATAATAAATTTTTATATTATATAATATGATAACCATAATTATTGGTCGAAATGAATAGTAAACAAAATAAAATTTAATTACAATGGTTAAGGTTAATATGGGTTTACCAGGGGTAAGGTAAAATGATATGGGATAAAATGACCTAAAAACATGTCCAATACAAATTTTAATACAATTTATTTACTTTATAATGACTAATAATTGGTAATTTTACATTTTGGAATCATTTTTAGGTTAAAAATATCAGTCCACTTTATTCTTTTAAAAAATTCCATTTGTATCATCACCCCATCTTATAAATGGACACCACTAACCTCCACACATCAGACAAGAAAGAAAGAAATAGATAAACCAAGGACTAAAAAAATATCTTCCATAACTACATGAACACATCCTATAGGACATATTATTATTATGAATCCCTCCTCTGATGTCATTATGTTTAAAAAAATGAGGCTCTACAATGATGATGGATAATTCATATCCCTGCAATTCGTTTTATTTCAACTCTAACCCCGTAAAATATTATAAAATTATTATCAAATGATAGAACTGCTATATACAATATAATGAGTTAATATAATGTAATTTTTGTAACTTATATCCACCCACCTCTATAAAATGTGAAATGAAATCATTGATCGTGTGCACAGCGACTACAACCACATAGACCAATCCTCCCATTTTCCATCTCCACATATCACATATGGATGTAAGGATGTATTTAATATTAATATATGACACAATTGATGTATTATAAATCTTAAATTATAATACAATTTCAATCTTTATACCAGTTTTCCATTAGAAAACAATAACATCCCTCAACAATACAACAGACTACCGCCTCATGAACATATGTGATGTGTTTTTCATGTATTATTTACTATGATGGAAATAAGTATAGATTAAATAAATTTATGTTATATTCATAAAATAGTTATAGTTTTTTAGTTATTATATCACAAATTCCTTCTAACATTACATTTGTGTCCATATATAATGATGCCATTTGTCTTTACGGTGGACTAATGCCTCACGAAGCGATGTGATTCATTATTCACTGAATCATTTCATGGAAGGTAATAAGGTAAAATTTATTTAATATATTTGATATATATGAAATAAAATTTAATTTTAAATGTAAATTTTATATTTAAACTTCATTCATTTCAACCTTTGAGAAAGTGGAAATTGAGTTTATCTATATGTATGGCTTATCATCTCCATGAATAATGAAATTCATATTCAATTTATAAAATTAATATATAACTATAAATATTTATGTAATGAATTAATATTATTTTTAGATCATTATTATCATAATATTTATGATTTAACAATGGCCCCAATGAATGGACCAGGGATACCAAATAAAATATTTAGATAAAAGAAGTAGGTATTACCCAAAACAAGATTATAACAATGACTTGTTACTTAGAATGTAATAAAATCTTATATATATGTCATATATGTTATGATAAATTTTATTATGTTTTGTAAAACTATTTATATAAATCAATATTTTATATACAAGACAATTTAATGTATATAAAAATGTTGAGAATCTTGGGAAGGGATTTTTATCCAACTATTCTTTTATGCGAGACCCTGGACATATTCACCATGTATTTGTTTTACGTATTATATATAATCAAATTGGTTGTTTTTTATTATTATTCTTATCTATAATATTATGTTGATCCAATTATCCATTTTTTATCTCTCTTGAATGGGGGTAACATTTTGAGTGCTATCGAAGCGTTAAGGTATTTATGTAAAAATTTTACATCCTTAAAACATATATTAAGTCATTAACGTGTCTTATTTTATGATTTATATATACTACCAATTTGAAATTTTATTCAATCAATATTTTTATATAAATGATTATAAATTTTCCTTCGATGTAATTCATTAATGGTTCTTATGATTTAGATTTCACTAATGTGCATTGGGCATGGTGGTTCAATTTATTTGTTTATCATAATTGTTTATGATTATTATTTTGGTTGTTAAGTATGATGATATATTTCTCATGAAAATAATAAATTTTAATAACCCCTGGTTATTTATTGATTAAAAATTTTCTCCATTCATTTATTGTCTCACTATAAAATTAATATACAAAAATAGTTTTTCTAACAAAAACTATATTTATTTCACTCTTTGATCAAAATCACATTTTCTTCCATATAATGTTTTTCTAAAATTGTTTTTCTAAAAATGTTTTAAAAAATGTTTTTATACAATCTATAACTAATAAGAGTCATTTTTAACATGTTAACATTTTATAAAAAATTAATAAAAATATTCATGATTTTTACCAAACATGGCATGTTCATCTTCTGTGGAATATATGAAAAAAACATTTCATTAACTTGTACATCGGGACTAGAATTTACCATCATCATGAGACCTCAATTTTGAAGATATTAATTAAAAATTATCAAAATTTAATTCTATGATTTTTTATAATTATTCAATGATTTTTTTAAAAAATTTATATTATCAAATGGAAAATTTTACTTTCTGCACAAAATGATTTAAATGGTTATTAATGATTACTTATACTTTTTAATTTTTATTTTAGAGAAAATGGATTTTGATAATTCACTATATTGTAATATTTTATTTTCGATGTTGACATGCTATTTTCCTCATGAAATGCTCTATTTAATCTCCCAGTATCATTTTCCATATAACATTTCATTATTTTAGGTTACAAAATCACTTCCTGGTATATCATAAGATTATTCAATATTTATTAATCCTAAATATCATTTATGTTTGTTATGAAAATATATTGGTGAATACAATTTATTTTATATGGTATATTCTATGATTATTTGTTTATAAACCCATTTATTTTCATCAGTTTTGATATGATAAATGTGAAAACATTTCCTTTTCAATCAAGAATTTTTAATTAATAAAAAAGATTAATTATATTATGGAAAACATATATATAATTTTCCTTGTTTAATGGGTGTGACATATATCTCCCTCCAATTCATTTGATAAATTATCGTATATTAGTATATAAAAATGGGAAAATTTCTACGGGCTTTTTCCCTAATAGAAAATAATAAAATGAGTATATCAATAATGGGAATCATGTCAATGAGATTGATCCACAATGGGAATTCGGTTAAAGTGCAAAATCAAAAACTAGATATTGATGATGAGGCATGGAATAATCTTTTAGATGGTCTTGATATTTGACCATGAATAATGAAATGGATTATTTACCATTGTTTCTTCCACATATTTATGACATGATATTATGGTTCATGAATTATGATGATTATAATCTCTTATGAATAATTTATTTTATAATGATAATACATTTATCCATGACACATTTTTATGATCTATGATAGGTATGGAATAATGATTTTATTTTATGATCATTGTCAAATAATTTTATGATTATATTTTACATTCATGAGATCATTGAATGATGACTCCTATGATTACCCTTATTATCTATATATCTCACCCTTTCATATGATTCATTTCCCTAGCTTATGATGTATGGTTTTTAATAGGATATGATTATGAAGAATATAAAATGGGAAGATCATTATGGGAGATGTTGATGATCTTTTATTAAATTAGAAGACATATTAACTAGTCTTTGAATATAATAAACCAATACAATCATTGGACATGTATTTGTGAAATATATTAAATTTTAATCTACAAAATTTGATAATTGTGTATGTGTATCCTAGGATTATATATTATCTCATGATTTAAACATGAAGACACATGTGATCAATTATTCATGAATTGTATCAAGGATCTAGGTTTCAAGCTATGTGACCATAAACCCAAAAGTTTCTGTGTAATCTAATGAACTCATTGATGATTTAACCTAAATTAATTGGTATCATCATCAATTATGTGATCAACAGTCTATTGGGACCCACATCATGTTTTTCAGTTATATAAGAAAATATTCTTTTAATTAGTAAATACTTGGAAAACATAAATGCGTAATCATTTATTTTTATCCAAGACATATTACATATTCCATTCATCCCTCAATTAGTTTTAAAAGAAGGATAATTAACTTATTAATAAATTATTCTCTTTTATGAATCAATATAAATTACGGTCAATTACACTAATTTATAATAAATCATATACAATTAAAATAACCCATGTATACAAACATAGGGTATAGTAAATCGAACTTAGTACGAAAAATAATATCAAATCCATTCTATAAAAATTTTGCAATATCATTTTATTAATTTTCCATGTCCATTTATTCTCCATCTATTAGCATGAGGTTCTTACTTATTCCCATGAATTCTAAATTAATTATTTATAAATATATTATAATTTATTAAATTTTTATTAGAAAAATAATCACAAAATTCAAAATGAATACATATTGTGATATTTTTGTGGTTATCCCCACATATCTAAATCAATGACCAACCAATAATTGATTGCATGTATTGCACATTAAGAATATTTTTTGAAAAAATTGAACCACATGACAATAATACATTATATCATATAATAAAATTAAATTGGAACTCTTAGAATAAGTGACCATATAGCATACCTCTAGCCACAACGCCATGAAATAGTATTCTTTAAGTCCTAAGGAACACACCATTCTATGAAAAGTGAAGTAACATATATAATCGCGGTGAATGAGGGTTAATTTAGCTCACATTGACTATAAAAATGACTTTACTATCATGATGTGTAACAATGGGGCTTGTGTTGTGACTCTGAAAGTCATCCTCTACCAGGATAGTGGATGGAGACTAGTGCTGACATGGAATATCAATGACATGGGAGGCCTTAGCCTATGTAATTGTATTCACACACACATATACAAGAATATGAAATGCTTAAATGTAGAAAAAAACATAACAAACATGTATCTATAGATTGTATCATCTTTGTGTATTATGAAAGGAAGTAATGAAAATTAATCAGGAATAGATATATGCCCACCCCAAAGTGTATGTAAGAAAAGTCCAACTGTAATGTAAAGGGTAATAGGATTGTGGTCTAAACGTTTAAGGAACACGCCATCAAGTGTTAGGTATCACTAAGCATATTTTGGTACTGGTATGCATGGGACTCCATAAAAAAGATGATTACATGCATAAGGAATGACATTTTCGTGATAATACCTTGCATGGATGAGTTTAACAATACTATGTTGGAAACCCTGAAAACCAGAGATAACACAACAAATGAAATATAGTCAGTTGTACACAAGTCTATTGATCCCTTAATATAACATGAATATTTACATATACAAAACAATGATAGACCACATAAATGTATGTGAAAACCATAATAGACCAGCCCTCGCACTCTAGATTTATATTAATTCAACTCACACATCTAGTATAACCCACTCTTAAGTTTGATATCACAAATTATGTTTGTTGTAATGGTTCTACTCATTGGGTCTCATCATCTGGAAGAAAACAATGATTTTCCAAATAAAATATGACAAATCTTTGAGGATCAAATCGACTTCTCTGTTGTGATCTCAAAAACACAATAATGATTAACCATTTAGTATAGGATAAACACTGATGTCATATTGGTTGTGGAAATACCAAGAACTCCATATAGGGAATGAAGATGAATAATGGATCTCTCTCCAGGACACTTGTAGGGATTCTAATTACTCCATAGAAGATGTCCTACATACGTGATTGTAGTCCTAGAAGTAGGAAATTTTCAATAATATATCTTAGTAAAGTATAAGGGGAAGGAAACATAAAAAACATGTCCATGATATAGAGGAAAAGATATTCAATCCATGTATAAAAGTTTACCTGATGTGTATTAGGGTTCACACTCCATCTCACTCAGCCTTGTTTCAAGCCCGTGTAAATAGACCATGTCGTCAAACCATGTATGTGTGGTTGTGAACAATGTGTAGAAATTGTGTGTACTCTACTCATGTGGTAGTACATATCTTCCTCCCTTACACCCATGTTTCTGTACCAGTACATGAAATAGCCATTGTACGATGTCCAACCTGTGTCCATGGGGGGGAGTACACACTATGTAGGTATACCGTGTACTCCACCTCATGTATGTGTAATTCCTATTGTTCACGCTTACTGTTTTTGGGGAGGTCACATATTATAAAGGCTGATCCACATTACAATTGATACATATATCCTATCTAAAACCCTAGATGATGCATAGGGGAACCCACAAACTATGTAATCTCATATTACCTGAAGTGTGGATTTATGTTTTTCAAAAATACATTCCATCATTCTTCATTCAAACTAACAGCTCCTAATTTCAAATAATTGATTGTTTATCAATGAAATAAAATATCCAGGTTTGACCAAGATGTTTCATCATTGATCAATGTTCTTGATCATCATATTATCTCAGAAAATAGATCACATCATCATTCTTCATTTGGCATTGATCAATTATAAACTAAGGAATTCAAGTACCCTTTATCATCTGAATCACTCCATGTTAGTTGTTGAACCTCTTTCATTTGATGTGGATCCAATTTCCATGATATCAAAAAATTGTTCCAGGAAATAGTTGTGCAATAATTGATAAAACGAGATAAGGTGAGTCATGATAAACACGAAGAATGTCTATAATGAATGATGACACGGGGGAAATGGAAAAATTTCAAGAGGAATGATCATTGGTATATTTTTATGTTGATCTTGGTTCAATTTCATTCGAATAAAAATTTAACCATTTAGTAACTTAGTAACAATATTTTCTCACAAAAAGTCACTTAAAAATACACCCTTCCCAAAATAAATGGAATCTATTGGTCGTTATATTCTTCTATTGTGATGCATTCATCAATGGAATAAAAAATGTGTAAGAACTAAATCTAAAATCATCCCTTTATCTATTAAGTTCAATCGTTGTCAGAGAATGATGCTACATCATTGGTGTTGGTAACATCCATTAAATTTAAGGTGCATTAATCATCTATCCATGATCCTTCAAAAATATCTAGAGAGAGAATCATTGAAACTCTAGCCGAAAAATCTACAATGTTTCTTATGTTCTGTGACTGACCATGGAAATAACCTATAATTTTAATTAATATACTAAAGAGTCATTGAATCCAATATCTAAAATAGTAGAATTTTATTAAATTATATTATTCATTTTTGCAGAAATGACAACCATTAAAAACAAACCCCAATTTCTACTATTATGTCCCATATATGGTAACCCTCATGTTCTGAACAAAACATTGACCTATGATTTTAAATTAAGGAACTAACATTGATGTTATTCAACTTTTTTTTCTGTAAAACTGATGTTATGTTCTTTTTTTATATTTAATATATTTCATACATCTATTCTTGAATACTGGGACTCAGAATCCAATATTTCCTCTATATATATTCTAAACAAATATTCACATAATATGAATATGTAAGACATTATAATTTCAAGACAATAAATTATCACAACCATGGGGATTTACATCCCCAAAAATAAAAAATAAGGGATACTAAAAAATCAGTGGTTAGTGAGCATTAATATTATCCTCCCATTATGATGTTCTCTCATAAATATTACTATGACTCCATTGGAAAAAAATTAAAGTAATAAATCGCCTAAGAATTGTCATCTATTTCCAGTCCTCGATCTCTTCAGGGTAATCAGAAAAAGTTTTATCTATCCTCAATTTCTAGCATTCCCTATTTGACAACGTGTGATAGGTCATGCAGTATCCTCCTCAGGTGTGAAACATGGAAGAAATTATATAACTAATCAAACTATAGAGGTATAGAAAAATGGTATGCCACCACCAAAATAGTTGATAGTATCTGGATAGGGATGTTGATCATTATGTATTTTATACCTCCCTTTTCAAATATCATTAATCCACGTCGACATTAAACCCTTAGGAACACATGGTCTCATTACACCGGTTGTTATGGTTTTTGTCTTCTATAAAAAAACATATAAACCATCTATATAGTCTACACCATCCCCTCGAAGATATAAAATTTTTCTGTAGTATCTCTCATCAACATTGTTCCCACTAGTGATGACTCTCCAAGGTAAATCCGGCAATGTGGTTGCTGGAATGATTGAACATCATTATCCTAAAATGGAGTCCCACTGTTGTTGGGGTCATCTCTTTTGTTTTATTAAAACACCACTAGTGGCATTTGATCACCCAACATGTGTTCAAAGTCTATCATGTAATCTCACAACCTATCGAATAAGACCTGAATGGTTCGATAAGTCTAGCTATTAGTTTTCAGGCTAAATGTTGTGATCAAGTGTAATTTAGTTCTAAATGTCTAATGAAGTACCTTCAAAAACCAGGATGTGAAGTCATCATTGTGGTCCTAAATAATCATTAATGAAACTCCATGGAATAATACAAACTCCTGAAATTAGAGGACTCATTGGCTATCTAGGGAACTCTTGTCTCGTAAACTACAAAGTGGAATGACTTGTTTAGAAAGTCTATGATCACCATTATGGCATCATGTACATGAGATGAACATTTTATTCCCACCACAATGTCCATAGATATCTTTTCCCACATCAATTATGGATCCTCATGGAGTTGATCTAAAACCAATATAACATAGTTTTCACCCTTCACTGACTGAATCATAATGCACCAAGACATGAACTCTGTAACTCCTTTCCTCACTCAAGGCCACAAAAACTGACATTGTATGTCTTCATACATCATTTATACACCTATATGTACCTTCAAAGTAGACATATGGAACTATTTCATTACCTCATCAAGTAACAACACTAATACCAACATACATCAACTGCAATGAATGACGGGATCAACACCTTTATAAAATCGATTAAGACCATGTCTAGTTGATATTTAATTTCATAGGGTCTTATAGTTGGAATCCACCAGATGTGCCACATTAAATCACTCCAAAATTTTATCTGTGACAACCAATGACTGGAGGTCAACTGGCAATCACCATTCATAACGGACAACTACAGTGAGGCCAGTTCCTCTGATTCCCGATTCAGATATTAGGGATAAGATATATTACATAGAGAATCTTATACTTTGTTCACATTACCATGAATATAGAAAATCGTGATGACAAAATCCATGAGTAACTCTAGTTTCAAATCTACATCATGTTATGATCCATTAGTTAAAAAAGAAAATAGATTATTTTATTATCACTATTTGAGGTAGTCTGCTCTCTCATTTGGTATTATAACTAGGTCTTCAATGTGGCAACCATCAAAACAAAATAAAGATCATGGGTCACGCAGATCTTTTAATAGGGTCTCAAATAGTGTGAACAATAGGAAATAACTTCCATCCTCCATAGAAAAGAACACAACCATATCTGGTTCCTAATAAATTGTGAAACACTAAATACATAATAACCTCCTCCAAAAATATCAAAATTGTAAATCTCCTAAAAACTCTACCTCAACTGCCGTAAATATTCCTGGAAAATCTCAACCCATACAAAAGGCTACCCCTTTACATTTAATGTTTTAATGAAAGATGACATACTTGGGAAAACATATATGGATATCCAATAATATCATGAAAACCAAATGAACCTTCAGACCTCTATCATTATCTTAATAGTCTCTCAAGAAAACATGACATTGACCTTCAGTGGGACCATTTCTACTCCATAAAATTTTATAACATTTCCATAAAATTGGCCATCCATTAAAAAATGATGAAAATAGAGAGGTTGATGTAAATTTGATGCTCTAAGAGTACATATAGATCCATCTTCATGTGTATCGCATAATCATTCTCAGATTGAAGTTACACAAGGAAATCATCAATGAACACTACCACCAACAGATATAATAAACATAGAAACATCTGGGTCTTGAGTCCCAAGAACACTGATGAGGCATTCATGGTGATAAAGGGCATCACAATTTACTCATAGTGACCATCCCAACATATGAATTTCATCTATGGTATATAGTCATCTCATACTCATATATTGTGATATTTTGACCTAAGATAATCATTGTGAACCATTTTTAACCTCTCAACTAATCTAAATGATAATTGATCCTTGATTTTGGTTATTTTTTTTCACGATCTCCTTGTTCAAGAACATGTAGTCCACAAAAATCCACAATCTCTTAAGTTACATACCTGAGAACAAAATTCGGGATACAAATGGTGAAATGTAAGGTCTCAAAAATCCCAAACTATGAAATTCCTCCAACTACACCCTCAATATGTGATGATTTAATGGAGAAATCCATTATGATGGCCAAAATATTAGTGTTTTTCCATAGTGTTTGTGAATTCAGATGTCTATCTCTCATTTTGGAGGTAAACGTTGATCATCCTCAAGGAAGACATCTTCATAATCTACAACCACTATAGGAAACAAGATTCTCGAAAACATTATCTCCGTCACTCTAGCCACACCATTGTTGGAAACACGATTATAAAGGAAGACATCCCCATACTCCTTTTCATAAGTCCATCATGTCCTTCATGGGTTTCCATTTCAATTATAATGGAATATTTTTCTCCGTCTCTCTAGCCAGACCTCACTCTTCACCTAAAATAGTCAGTCTATGAATGAACTATGGATAACCATTATTTAGTAAAAATGATGTCATAATTTCATGTAACTTCTAATTGGATACCCAAAGGATGGTCTCTCATCCAAGAGTTAGGTCACACTATAGTCACAAGGGCTTGATCACTGAATCATCCACAGTAGTAGTATCTGTGAACAAGTGTCTAATCAAGGGAACAATTTGAATATCCATTTCTGGAAAAAGATATGTGGAATTAAATGAATGACACAAACATTTGTCTATAAATACATAATATAATGTAAAAATGGTATAAATTGTACATTTATTAATTCCTAGAGCCCCCTGAACATAATCCTCGTCTGAGTGAAGCTGCATCTGCACATATCATTCATCACCCTGATCATGGTGTGGACCACCTAGGTTGGTAGATTTAAAAAGATTAAATATAGACCAATTCATGCTACTCTATTAGATACTCTGCAACATCTACCACCCTCTTCCATTTAATATCCTCCTATTACATCTTCCTCAATCGACTATCCACATTCTCTCTGCCAGTTATACAACATGCTAGTCAATCTCGAGCAATATGTCCCCTTCTATCACATTAGTAGAAGAACCTCTATTTATATTTACTAGACCCACAATATGATACATATACTATAGATCCTCTATCCTGGGACCACCTCCTTAAATAAATCACATGTTCATGACCCTATTATGGATGTCTAATCCCTGTTGTCATGCTCTCTACACTGTCTTTCCTTCTGTTGACAAACAATTGCTGCATCTTCTCATCTAAGAAACTATTGACCATTTGAACTCACTCTAGCACCCCTAAAAGTTATTAATTAATGTTGGGATAAAACTAGATCATTTGTCACTTTTCATTCCAAATTTAATGGTTCTAGCCTTAATGAACTAGAATTAAACCATATCTATTGAGTACCTATATATGTTGGTAATCTATGATAAATTCCCACTAACTATCGTGTTACCCCTATAGAGCTGTGATGGATTCCGAAAAAATACATCCCTTATCATTTCTAGTGTACAATCCTCCTAAAAAGGATCCCAAACTCTATCAATGAACAATTATTATCATCGTATGAATGAGTAACCAAAACCCACCATCAACTTGTCTATATATAAAGAAGCCTCACTTCTAGGACCACCAACATATCTAGTGGAATCACAATTAGATAAAAAAATAACGTAACTATCTAGATCTAGTCTACATCCACCTGTTGATCGAGATCTCCAGTGATCTTAAGGGGCCTCTAACACTAAAACTCATGAATCATGCTCATCCAATGCTCCAAATCTACTAGTATTGTGGGTACCACACACTACTCCTCAAGAGGTCGTATAGATGTTACACCACTTGATGGTAACATATTGCAAAATGAACCCCAAATGGATTTATCATAATTGAGGTATCATTATAATGATCATCATGATTAATCATAGATTCTATTTTTTACAGATTCATCCATTAATAAAAATGATGGACCAAAATCCAGGATTATATCTGTATAGCTCAATAAAATTGGACAAAGAACCAAAAACCAATCCAATATTATGCATGTACCATTGTTTTATCTACGACCAGTGTTCTCATGTACCAGTTAGAAAAGAAGTTTATCAGATTCATGGTGTATAGATAGGCTGGCCTCCATTCTATAAATGGAGTCCCTATCCATAATGTTTACCTAAAATAATGAACAAGTTTTGATAGAAATAGTAACACATATTCAAATCCCTAATATATTATCAAACATCCAAATACGACTTTTCATGAAAGTTCCTACTGGGGCTAATTTAATGTCTAACCAATACTGCCTTTAATAGACACAGGGATATAGACTAGCACAGAGAAGAAATTTCACTAACATGGGAGGCCTTATGCTAACTAACTATATGAAATCACACTTCCTTAGGCCTTTATAATGATTATGTATAAAAAAAACATGAATAACAATGAATGAAAACATCTAATCCCATAAATAGAATAGTATTCGATGTAAAATAATGTAAACATGGATGTATATAATCCAAACACAATGAGTTAGTAATACTAGTCCACCCTAAGAGTAAATATTAATATAATAATGCCTACGTGTAGTAAAAACAAACCACATCATGTCTGATCTCACTAAGCATCATATTGTCTTGGTTTGTCTATGACTCTATCAAGTGTTTAACCGTCTACAGAATGGAGGGCACATGTTAGAAATGATCATGTGCGGGTGAGTATAACAATACTCAGTAGGACACCCTCAGAACCAAAAATCATATATTAAATGAAATAAAATCATCTCTATATAGGTATATTTCTACCTCACATTTAATTATAATATATTGATATACTCAATAATGACATTTAGTTTATAGGTAAGTCACAACTTTATTATACTATCACTAAGTCTCCTACTCGATGATTTCAAAAATCACTCATCTGGAAGGTCACAATCCTGACTTTGAGATCATTGATGACATTTGTATGTGTGGTGTGTTTTTTGGGTATTATCATGAGGAATAACATAATTATAGTATGAGGGAATATGATACATAGATGAGGATCCATGCCAAGTGCATAGGGTGTTTCCAAAATCACATTCTAGATTAACCCGCTATGTAGAGGTTCAACGACGTCATACAATTGGTAATGAAAACACCAAAATATCCAATACAGGAATGAATATGAATATAATATATTGATTTAGGCCCCTCTAATGGAGTACAATGAGTCTATCCAAGAAGCCATATAAATTTCTCATAATCCTAGGAGTATGAAACTATTCCATAATAACCATCACGTAATGGATAGGGGGAATGATCCCAAATGAAACATGTAGAGGATATAGAAGAAAAGATATTATAACCATGAATAATAGAGTAGATGGCTTGTAGAAGGGGTAAAATGTCATTACCCACAGACCAGAGTCCTTCCCTAGAAGTTTACAATGTAATAAAACCATGTTTGTGTAGTACAATATGTCATGTATCCATATGACGTACTCCACCCATGTCCCAATTCATGGATTCATCCCACATAACCATGTCTGTGTACAAGTACACAACGTAACCATTGAATGTGGTCTAACTCATATCTATGTGGGCGAGTAAATTTCATGTAAGCATCCTATATATTCTACCATGTGTATGTGTGCTTACCAAATTATACGGAGATTGTCTGGTGGGAGGGAAGATGTCATGCATGCTATGCTACATTCCATTTGATACTTATCTATTACTTGAAAACCTTTCCACCATTCAAGGGGGCTCACACATCATGTAATCCAAGATTATAGTCCATGTGTACTAGGATTTACCAAAACTCAAGTTCTTTATACTTTGTTCATTCTGGCGCCTCCAGAATTCGATTTGGTGTTTGATTCACAAAAAAGATTATATCCATGTTCGTCCATGTCATGACATCATCGAACAATGTGCTTTTTTAATAGATGTTCTCTAAAATATGGATGACATCATTGTTTTTCTTTGTGCACCAAAGAATTGTGAAAAATGTGAATTCAGGAATCATCCATCATCTAAATGGATATGTATCCATCTTTGCAACCATTTTATTCTTTTATAAACCAAAATTAACGATATAATATTTTTTCACTCTAAAATGGTTTTGTAACGATTTATTGATCGAGAAAAGTAGATTTGTGATCCGTATAAATAATTCCCACAATGAATGATGAATCAGGGGGATCATAAATATTTCAAGAGGACTAAACCTTGATCGATATTTGTTTCAATCTTGGGACATTGTGACAAGAAAAAAATCAAACTAGATAAAAATTTAATCATAGGAGATTCCCACACTAATTACCCACAATGTCTACCACTCCAAAATTATTCATGATCCATAGATAAACATGTTATTTGATTGGTCTGTGTTTTTCATAACTATCAAAAAAGGAGAATAACAAAACTAAAAGACATGACCTGCCTCGATTCAGTTCAATAAATGATGAATAATTATGTAGCATTGTGATCATGGGTAATATCTATAAAATATGAGGTGTGTAGATCGTCAATCCATAAAATTTCTTCATACACCGGAGAGAGAATCTTTTAATATCTCTCTAAAAGTTATCCAATGATTCTTGGGTTTTGAGGGTAACCCTATATATTCAACATTAATTAATAAGTATTATATATATAAATAAATTGAAATAAGATAATTTTATTTATTTATTTTATTCATTTCGACACCCTGTTTGAAATTTCCCCAAATGGCCCACTCTGATTAATTTTAAATAATATATATACCAAACCTCATATTCAAAAAAAAGTGCCCTATGATTTATGATTCAGTTACCCTATTAGATTTTATTAATAATTTTCATGAGAACTTCTCATGTGTGTTTTTAAATATATTTAATATGATTCAAATAGTCATTCAACGAACACTCGGCCTCTGAATTGCACGTCGTCTCCTAGCATTGTCTAAAAAATACCCTATAATATATCCAAAAATAATATATGTAAAATCATAGACAATAAATTGATCTTCAGGGGACACACCATAAATTAAACATCCGTAAACTACATGAATTTATTATAACACGACTTCCTCAATAAATTACTATACAAATATCCAATATACATGAACAATTCCACCAATATCTAGCATAATTTATTCCAATTTCTTATTTGGGATCTATCCATAGATCAATCATTGATCTGGGTGAACATTAGGTAGGGGATTAAAGGAGAGTTTTGAAATAGTATAATCTCAAATTTCAATAAAAAACAATATAATCATCAATGGTTAATGTACAAATGATATTCTACCACTTGAGGAAGAAGGATACTATGATTGATGATGAGTGATGGATTTTACATGGATTCATCCTTATTTTTCATAAATATTCATCCTTGATCATGGATAACTCATGGAGGGATGATCATAAAATGATATGGATGAATGAAACTCAAAATTTAAATCTAATATGGTTATTCTTAATGGGTACATGCATGAAAAAAATATATAAATATCCATACACTAATAGCTTTTTTATATACCCCACAATCTCACTAATAGTGTCAACCGATTTGTTAATTTCCCACCATGATCCCATATCAAGTTCTCAATCTAGTGAGCGGGTCTTGTTGGAAAACATGGATTCTACCCACCCTATCCACATGATTTTGGGTGGATTCTAGCTATCTAGTTTTGTATGTAGTATCCCACTATATTGTGATCCTCTTTTATTGATATTATGAAATTCAATTGGCCCTTTACAGTTCAATTACAATCCAAAATGAAAACATAAATGTATTTAAACTCAAATCATCATTGTTAGACACATATTACACCAACTAATCCATCAAATTGATTAATAGTTATATGTTCATCTAGAATTCATGGCATAAAATGTTGTTGTGCATTAGAATCTACACACGATAGTTTTTATTATGCTTATTAATTTCTAGTAATATACAAGTCATACATACTAGTATAGAACAATCATCATTCAAATGGTTTTATCTAAATTGAATAAAAAAAAACCAAGTCACTATCTTAATTCAATGTTTAATGTAGAATAATAATCATGAATATATTTTGTGACACCATGCCCACACATATTATGTTGATCCATAATATCTTTTTCCACTAATATGAATACCATGAGAAAATAGGTCATTGATGTCTATACACCATGGTGTCATCATCCTATTTTCCCCCAAAAGATTGATTATTCTCCATGACATAGGAATATTAATATATACAATGATTATTATAGACCATAAATATTTATAATTTAGTTTTGTTACATCACTATCAATAAAATAATCATGAGATAATAGTCTTCATCAATAAATTATTTCTAGTTACAATCCAAAACATTGATTCGCTACCAAACAAGCACAATCAAATCACATAAACCTTCTAATAAATTATTAAATTTATCATCAATCACATATTTAATATCCGCTATGATGAATATGATGTGATTCAAAACCACTACATTCATCATCGCATAGACAGGAAAATTGGATCTTATTCAATTTCCTCCTAAAAAGGTACAAAAACCTAAAACACTGACACTCCATGAATCCACTAATAACCATTCCTTAATCCTAATTAGTATTTTATGGTCAATTATAAATATGTACTCATGCAATAATAGACATAATAATTATTTATCTGGTTCGTTCACCAACCATATACACCAATCCTAGGGCTTTTGGTACTATACCGACACACTATTATTCATATTCCCTCACATTTTATACCAATATCAACATGATTATTTTTCCCATATATTATATTCATCCAATTAAACATTGTAATGAAACATAATTAATTCATTTGAAAACCATAAAATCATGTGTCCACCACACAACAGTATCTTTGAGTCTCTATTTCCATTAAATGGTTGGTCATAAGAAACACCAATAACATTTCCATAAGAGTCAATAACATGGATCATGGTAAATTATCCTAAAAAACAAATATCCATGTTTTAACCTCACATAACATTTTACGGACATCTTATTCTTAGACTAGTTTATCATTGATCCTGATAACTTACCAGAGCACACATTCCTACTAGATTATCAATCATGAACAATGAAATAAACACCAATGGATAACTCATATTGACATTTTTTATTCTATAGTCCATTTATAATGTTCATAGAATTATATAGATTCCCAGTCATGGGTTATCACTTCTAACATATTCATGTATCCTTCCCTCGTGAAATAAGTTACACTAATCCATGGTATCTTCCATGATTGTAACATTATATTGATCATAAGACCATACCATTATCCATTGTTGATTATATCTCTATACATAGGGAAATATCCAAACAAAAAAATTTCTATGATTTCCATTTCATTGAGGATCATTGCAAACAGTTCAGTTCCTGACTACATGGGTGACCATAAATGAAATCATATATGAATATCCACAAATACCTCTACTAGTTATTAAATATAGATTTACCATTTCATCATTCCTCTAACAATACCATTTGAATTATTCATCATATTTTACTTTTTATAGAATCATCCACATCAACACATTAATGATTTAACTGAAAGTCATTATAAAACCACTCTTCACTCTAAATTGAGTGAATTTCTTGAAGTTTTGTTCAAAAAGGTATTTATCTCATAGATCATCATTTTCCACACAATGAAGCACCATCCTACCAAAAAACTACCTTTGTGAGTGATTAATTTTTTAAATTGAAATTTCTATGATACCATGATTTATGAAACACTGCCTGTCACAAAATTTTTTATTAATGTATATGAGTATCCACCAATAATCTAACCATACATGGTCCTACAGCCTTGTATATTCACACTTAATCAAATGAGAGATCAATTACAAAACAAATAGATAGTCAAACCCTATTTTCAATGTCGAAAAATAATGTATCCATGATCTCAATCACCCAATCATGTATTACGAGTACAATCACTCATTTTGGTTTATACAACAAGGTTGTAGGGAAATTACAATCATTAAATGAAAAAATTTCCAATGTTCATTCACATATAAAGATAATTTTCATCAATGAGAAATTCATTATAGGCATTGGCCAAATCTAACACATAAAAGTGATTATTCTCACCTAGGTAAGCATTACGCAGACTGGGACCCTATCTCACAAGAAACACATGTCACAATTTTATGTCCCCAGTGATTGAGAAATAACCCAAAATTAGGTCCCAACAAGGGTCTCAACTCAAGGAACATCATTTAAGAACATATCGACAGACAATACATGATGTCTTAACCTAATAGACTATCAAAATAATCTCCAAGGATGTCATTTTCAGATTAATAGTGGTCTGCTATGTGCTATATTTATAAGAAAAAATATGTTATTGTTGGAACCGTAATTAAGAATATATTTTTAATTTCCACCTACACAAGTTTCATGACTAAGGAATTTAACCCTCAATAGTTACAGACCACATTACACAACTATATAATTTTATAAACTGATTGTATCATCATCATTATCATCATCATCAATTAATTCTTCATAATTACCCAACTACAACAAAGTGTTGTCTCAAATGTAATGCGTTTAGATATAGATATGTGTAGGGGTTCATCAAAACATTATTCCATTAAATAATCTTATGTGAAATAATAATACAAACAGTCCACATTAAGAAAATTATTCCTCCATCATTTGTACAATAACACCAGAGTAGAACATATTTCATGTCAATCTTATATGCCTTATATAATAGGTTACACAACCCTTATATATATAAAATATTATAAAATATATGAAATCACAAACCTCAAAATACATGTGTTTCGTATGAAGTTAATTCAAATAATCATAATATAATATATATATATAACATGAATCTCATTTACAAGTTTGTGAAAATACATCAATAAATGAGTTTTTGAGTCACCTGATCATGGACCATCATACGAACTAAAAAACAATTATATCGCATTTCTTGAAACACCTCAAAAATTTAAAATAATAGATATTTGTTACCATATTAATTGATCCCAACAATAATCAATGGGAACAATCAGGACATGCACATATCCTTAGGTGTGAATCCATATATTTCAGAGGCTACAGGCTAAAAGTTAGCATCAATTTTTATAATGGGGAAAATATGATATATTAGAATGAAAAAATAGATAAATAAAAAATTATTTAACCATAAAAATTCTTATTATAGTTAAACAATATGAAATAAATATTTTAAGAATACATATATAATTAATTTCACTCAATAGTCGTAACTATATATAGTACACTGATCTCCCACCAAGAAAATCAGATAGATAATTAGATGGAATAAATTACTAAAAGTATCTATTAATAAAATCATCATATAATCCTTATCTACAAAATCATAGAGAGTAGTCTTACTCAATGATAAATCATGATCCTCATCCCCTCCTATTTCACTTACATGTGAGTGTTTCATATGTACATGTGTTCTATGGATTCCCGAGAATGTGGTGAATATAACTCAGTAGGACACCACCAATGTTTTCATATACCCAATTGGTAGAATGATGTCTATATATATGAGATAATTTTATAAAATTTAAGAAATGAAATTCATATGTTAAATGTTTTGTATATATTCCTCAATGAATAATAAAATATCACCACACTCATATATCAATATGTTGTGTGCTTACTGAGGCATCAAAACCCCTAGTATGTACTTGTTTTGGCTCAATATATGTAATGTATACATACCTTGTTCATGAATTAAAGATGACCCAATGGTCACCACATGGACTTCGTTGAATCCAAAAGAATAATGATTCTCAAATTAGGTAACATGGTAGGTGAACATATCTCCAATGAATCATAATGTATCAAGTTGAATCGATTTTTGAGGAAGAATGGAGAGCATATTACCAAGTGTCCTTAAAGAATCAAGTTCAACTTCATGAATTGACTGGTGACCATGTTACTCAGAATCCTCAGGGAAAAGAAATTCTGTTCGAGCACAAAATGGTGAACATGTCACTTGGTATCCTTAAAGCATCAATTGAACATGTTATTAGCTTGCTTTATGCCTTAAGTACATATTTCCCTTATACTTTGAATAGGCCCATCATCTTCATCTTATCATTTCATGATCACTTTCCCTCTAAGGGACAATCATGTCATGAAGCTCGACCTTTTCCATGTAAAATGAAATTCCTCAAATAGAATTCTTATACATAGTTATGGATGATAATATTACGTAGAGCATAGAATTTCATCATGATTAATGTGTCGAAATATAAAAATATTTGACATTAGAAAAAAATAGTGAATAAAAAAATATATAATCATATTTCAATAATCATGCTTCATATATGGGTATAATGGGCAACACGGAATGACACATGTGATCAACCACAAAACATGGTCTCACAAGCTACACACATGTGATCATGTAATCAATATCATCTCACTTAATGCACATGAAAATAAAAATGGTAATGTTATAAAACATGGTAATATAGGTTATAAAAAAAAGGCACATGTGATCACAAAATCAAACATGATATCAGGGGATATGTAGGGACCGATATGTGATCATGCTATCAACCATGGTACCATGGGCTACACATGTACACACATGTGATCAATGCATTAACCACAGTCTCATTGACTACTCATATATGTGATAAATTCATCAATCATTGTCTCATAACCTTATGATTCATGTAGAATAATCACACAACTAATTCTATCCATATAATCTATAATAATCAATAATGATCGAACCTCATCTATCTACTACTTGAATATAGACCATATGAATGGATACAGTATGTCCCCAAGTATTATTCAATTACATAAGACCAGGTTTTTTTTATTTTGAATTTGAAGCATAAAAAAACTCATCATTACTTCTTAACCATGGAACTTTTTATTGGTCATTGCACCATAAATTTCATAATAATTATAGAACATTACTTAATTATTAATTTCAATATATTCATTACACAGTTTGAATTATGGTTAACTATTTTGAAGTCGTTATCCTCATATCAGAATCTAAAAAACCATTCATAAATCTATAAGGTAGATAACATAGGACATCTAATATCAAATAAAGAAAATACTAATCCAGGAAAAGGCTTTCTACTTTTCCCCCATCATCCTAATCCATTTATCTTATATTGATCTGTTTGAGGTTCTGACTCATTCCCAATATATAAAAAGTTATTATTTTAAAATGAATTAAAATTAATTACATGTCTATAATAATTCGTATAACCAATGGTAAAATGAATATATGTCAGAATTATTATCGAGTATCATCGCCTAGAAAGATCCATGAGTAACCACAAATAGGATGGTTTGTAAAAAATATCAAACACAATTCCATGAAAATATGTATCCTATAGAAATTATTCAATCAAAAATTTAAAATAATTATATTTTAAATATTAGAATAATTTAACATGTGATATGTCTCTAGAAACAATATCATTTAATGGAGTTTGGTTACAAGCGACACTCTCAATGGAATGTAAAATATACATATAAATTCAATGGTATAATTGTTAAACTAACAAAAATTAGATAAAAAGAAAATATTAAAAAGGGACCTGATATAAATGAATGGAATATACATGACATAGGTATATCGTCATTTGACATCCACTATCTATGTTGATCCAAAGCCCTATATTTCTCATAAAAATACACCATTTTCAATTGGAAATTTTATCTAATTCCATCAATTTGATCTATAAAATGATTAATAATAGATCATGGTGACCAGTAATATTGTAATACAAGGACAATTGATATATCATGGAATCATAAATTAGAATACATTTGAGGAGAATCATCCATGGTGAATTATACAATGATTTTCAAATACACACGGAAGAAGGAGACCATGATGGAAGAACACTGAAGGATATTACAATGCTTTATCAACAGTTTTGAAGTAGATCCACCCAAAATCAAGTGGATCTAACTGATACAAGAAACAACCGTGACATGGTAGAATTTAACAAAAAAATTCTATTCATGAATGATAAACTCAAGTGGAAAATGATATTATATAGGAAAGAAACCTACTCTAACAGCTATCAAGAATTCCCACTGACTTCCTGGTCTTGGCCGAATAACTAAATGTTGACCCAAAAGAATGCCAATATAGAATCCCTTTCTAAATCGTGAGTCTTTCTAGGTATCATAAACAATACATTTTCCATAGGATTCATGTTTTTGGATACAACCTAGGTAGTGGCTTCTACAATCGCACCAACTACTCTAATCCTCCTCCACTAAAATTCAGATCTTTAATTCACCTTATGTGATTAATTTCAATTCCATAGATGCCATAAAAATGTTTCTAAACAATATGAATCCATGTATGACACCTATTTTTATAAAAAAAATTCCCATAATATATAATGTCTAATATTATATTAAAGTCGATATATGTAACATCATGGTTCATTACACAAATTGAGGTTCATCACTTATTGGAACAATCTTGTAGTTTATAGAATGAAAAATTGTTTTATATTTCATTTTTATTATTGGTTAACAATTTAATAAATTTTAAACAATGTTCCATCATGATTTAAAAAAATGTTATTAAATGAAAACATATTTAAGTTGTCATCTACATCATTACAAACACTACATATGGTGATAATATACATCCAATATTTAATTAAATAGTCACTTATAGTTAACCAATGTTAGAAATCCCTCTTAATAAGTGTCAACCTAGTGCGAACAATCCATATTATGGAGATAGGGAGAAGATAATAACAAATATCAAAGGGCATTCCCCTGAAAATAATGTAATTCCAAATAAATCTGAGAGTGATGTTCTTTTAAAGATAACAAACCATTTAAATTTTTGGGGAATTTTTTCTATATACATTAACATTAATAGAAGTTGGAAAATTAATGTGGGAGATATATTTAGTCCTTAATAATGATGTTCAGGTTCTGAAAATGTTCTTGAAAGTTCTCATTAATTGATGTTACAAATATACTTTCCCCCAAAATTATTATATTATAATTCAGGGAGGACAACATTTTATTTTTCATCATAACTAAAAAATGAGTATTATTAATACATGTCCATATAGATAAAAATAAACAATTTTAATTCACAGAACCAATAAAGTTGAAAAATATATTATCTATCATTTAATTATTCATCGTATTAATATTTTTGGGCCCCTGATGGAATGACCATGAAGTTTATCATTTATAAAATCTTGGCTCTTGATGCTCTGCCATCCCTAATTAATATTTTTACAAAATATATTATAGTTAAAAGTATAATCATACAAATCAAAAACATATCCACCCCAAATTGAATTTATAAAACAATTATTAAGACTCATGATCAAGGAATTCGACCATTTATAAATATTAACATAATATACTAGTTGTTTTCATGAAATTCTCAAAAAAGATAAATTATAAAATACAATGAAAATGATTTAACATTCTAAGTTCTAAGAATATCATTTTTTTCATAGATAACTCTAAATTTATGGTATTATTTCCTACCCAAAAAATCATTAATTCCCAGGTAGATGAACGATAGAGTACCCACAAAAATATTTATCCTTCACATAATAATTTACTTCCAATAGAACTGAATGTTTTTAATTAATAGGGACTTATATATTTTTCTTAATAATTTTTTTAATATAGATGCAGAATTTTTTTCCATAACCACTTTTTTATATATAATATTCTATAACCATGACTAAATTAAAAATAAGATAATCTGTATAAAAGAGTTAAGACGGTTCTGTCACCCCTCTCTTATAATGTTTGGTCATAAGATTCCCCTTTTATAACCATTTCCTAAACGAACCTATAACAATATTAATTATCAAAGCTGAATAATTTTGATGATAGATTACATACCTACTTTATTCCATATGAGTAATAAATATATTCAATAGTAGTACCATTTACCAATCCTAAAATTTTAACACTTTTAATGTAGTTGAGAATCATAAACAGAAAGTTGAATCAAAACCTATGAATAATTAAATACATTATTTTCAAATTTATGATATAAATTGACTACATAACATCCTATTTAAGACAAATAATCCTATTCCATTGAGGATTCTATAGAATATTATTTCATTTATGTGATGTATGTTGACAATCATGAGTTTATCATTCAAAGACATAACCTTACTCCTTTGATAAAACCAAAATAACAAGTAATGAATGATAAACTTTATTTCAGGATATCACTAATAATATAATAAATATATTTTGAAATAGAATCATGTCTGATGGAACTGGGGGAATAAAATATAGCATAATTATTGAGAATTAAAAAAATTGTGAATTTATTCCCTTGAGAATAGTGTCATTGCATAAAAAGATAAGAATAATTTTCAATAAACCAAAATGAATGATATCCCAATACCACTAAAATAATAGGTTTTTGAAATCCTCTAGATCAAGTGAATATCTATAATGAACAATAAATTAACAAAATAATTTCACTTATTGGAATATATTACATATTTTTATAAAAGGAAAATCAATGGTTTTCTAAATATAGAAATAATATTAACATTTATTGTTTTAGACCATAAATACATATTTAATTATTAAAAATTATTTATATGTTTTTCTTTTTTATAAAATGTTCTAGACAGTTTCATAAACACTATGTATTTAGTAAAAACTATATTTCTCACTCTTCACTAAAATGTAGACCATTTTATAAAATTTTTAAATTTCAATTCTTAACTAATGTTATTTTATATTACCAATAAAATTGGTTAAATTAGTAATATACAAAATAATAAAACATACATAATTACGTTTTCTATGAATATTAAAAAATATAAAGATGAATAATTTTTGTCTAAAATTTATATTTTTTAAACATTAAAAGAATTTAATATAATTTATAACCAATTTATTATTAAATAAATTTTAATATTCAAATAATTATTTATTAATATTTTAAAATTGGTTTATAAAATAAAATAGGATAGAATATAAATTCATATTAATTTAAAATAGTTAGTTTTAGGCTATTACTTTTATATTGAATAATATTTACAATATAATATTAATATAAATTATTTTAATTGTAAAAATAAATATTTCTCTTCCATAGATATCAATATATTACTATTAACATTTTAATTTCATATATTAATATTAATAATACTATTGACAATGTGTAATATATAGATTTATATGTATAAATATATATTATAGAATTTATATTATTTTTATTTTCGATTATTACTATTAAATTATATTTTTTTTATAATATTAACTAATAGTACCGAAATTACGTACACCTTTTTGAAAAATGTATATGTATTGAACATGTTGTTAATAAGAATTTTTTCCAATAATCATTTCTATAACATCCATATTTCCTTGAATGATATATCTTTCGCAAGAATATTTATTTCAATTGCACTTCTTAACAAACAATCATCATTTCCATTTTTTTTATTATACATGTAACTATATTCTTTCCGATTTCAATATTATATTATTTATAATATGTTATAATTGTATATTGGGGATCCTAAATGGTAAAGATGGTACAAGTGATCTCCTAGTGTTGAAAATTTTATGTGCTTCAATTTATTTTCACCATTCAATTTATGATCTTTTTGAGGATGTAGAAATACCTGGTGAGTAAGAATCCATGGTGCGTGACACCTACTTTTATGTGATTTTATTATAATGTTTTACTATGAAAGAATATTAATTTTTTAATTCATATCTGCATGTATTATTAGATAATTATTTTAAATTATTTTGAAAAAATAGAAATAATTATATCTATTTTTAAAAATATAGTTTATGTATATAATATGATTCTTAAAAAAATATGGCATTACCACTCACACATTAGATAATTGATTTTCTCATAATTTTAATTATCAGTCAATATAGTTATCTCGATGTTACATAACTCAGATATAGATTCTAATTAGATGAAATCCATTATACTATATATGGGACTATGTGACATATATATTTTTTATTATAGGAATAAATAAATATTGCTATCAATTTAGTGAAAATATATCTCAACAGGTTTGTATTTTGAGTTTATAGATACATCTATTCCACTATATTATTTTTAGGATCTAGATTCAAACAAAATATTGAATGTAAAATTATTTTGTTAATATCCACTAAAATCAATTTAAATTATCATATAAAAAAGATAATTCATAACAATTATTTCTTCTCCAATTACACATTCATTAAAAAAAATAAAAATTTTGGTTAAGTATAATATAATTAGATTAGCTAGTCGTTCCTTTCGACTGACCTAATTATCCGATCATAATTTTTTTTCTATTATATTTAAATCCTTCGTAATATTTCATAAGGTAAATGTGAATTTAAAAAAGAACATTATAAATTCATGTATGTGAATGTCTGTACTCATAGTACCACTCATCATTAACCCAATTGAAAATCAATATAATGCTCATCTACAATTTTATGGGGTGATAACCCATAGATAAATCTATTCCATATCAATAATGACTTTCACGTATCTAGAGATGTCTGAAATTACATGTAAATAATTAAAACTAAACATATCTAAATCATTAAGGTTTTAACATATAATAAAAATTATCCCTTTGATGAATCCCTAGTGTTTTCCCTTATTTTCTCTTGTTTTACACCATAAACAACATAAAATAATTAATATTACCATAACCAACATTAAGCATCATCATAATTTTTATTTTAAGAATGAACAGAACATATAAATCCATAATTTATACTAAAATAAAATCTTAAAATCTAATGAGATCAAAACACTACTTTGATAAAAATAATAATATCCCACAATCATCACCCAACCATAATTACATGATATATAGAAAATAGGTAATTACATACATCTACATGACCATTTATGTTGTGATATTTGTATATTTATGAATAATCAATAGGTAATAAACCCCCTTCACTCTAATCTAATGAATTTTTTAACAATATAAGGATCAATTTAATCATTAACAATTTAATAATATCTCTTAGTATTTCTCTTCAAAATTTATTATTTGAGGAATATAATTTTGAAGACCATTAATTATATATTAGTGCAATGGAATCATTCAACATGTGAGATGAAATGCTAAGTGAGGAACTTCATATAATTAAATATATCATAGAATAAAAAACGCATAAATAATATTGGGGAAATAAAGAATAAAATAATAATTTCATATTACAAATCCTATGATCTTGATATGGATCATTGGATAAAAGATAAATAAATATATAAAAAATTATAACCAAATTCGTAGTGATGAAATTTATAATACTATATTTTTCAAGGCCTTGTGATATGTAATTACATTCTGTTAATGAATTCTTCCGAAACAAATACATTATTTTATGACTGATGCGAGAAAATATAAATAAATGTGTATTATTAAACCAAATACTATATCTAATTATTCTCTTAGGGGCTAATTGATGCATTTAGATTCTATTTTGTGCCCCTTAGATCACTAATAAAGCCTAATAGATTCATTATATGTAGTGATTACTAAGATATATCATACAATACCAGCATTACATAGTAATTATTAAACATCTATAATTGATTTAAATATACAATGATATTCTATATTTTCCCCAAAAAATAAATGGAATTACATTATATATAATTATCCCCCAAAAATTACCCAGTATTGAGTAAAGAGAGTGATAATTTCAATAGTTTCCCATATTAATAAATATAATTACATTATTGTAATATTTATAAACTATGGCTTTCCATGAGACACTTTGGAATATTTTAATGAATACATTCAATGTTATGTTCATAGTGGGGTAATATTTTGAACCCTGTAGATCCTCAATGTTGATATATTATATATTTTAAATTTAATATATCACCCAAAGTTTGTTTCATTGAAATAATACAATAACTACAGACTGGTGTCGCAAATATGAATGTTGAAATCATTATTAAATATATAATGATGGTATTCCCATAATAATTACTTATGTTTAGTAATCATTCGTTGTTTCAGAAGAGCATAATTTCCAGTAAGAATTAAAAAAAATTTAAAAAATAAATAAAATAATTTATCTTTAATACAATTACATGTTTTACCCATAATATAATATATTTACAATCTTATCATGAAAAAATATATGTTTGTCCCTATAAAACAATGTTCTTGGAGGATGGATTATATATGGGGAATTATTTTGTATGACTATGGTGATTAGAGAAGATTATTATGATCCAAATAAATTCATTAAGAGTTTCTCTTTAAAGAATATCATCATAAATAGAGTTCTTAGATATCAACAATTATATTGGCGTGGAATTATTCTTAATTAGAAATCAATGCAATATTAATTTATGAAAGTTTAATGATAAAGAAATGTTATTGTTTTCTCTTTAGTAAACATGAGAATATTAATTTAGGAAATAATTCAAAGATGATTTTTCGATACGTGGTGGAGTTTTTAATATGGTTAAACCATTATTTTATTTCCAATCATCAATTTCTTCAACATAAAATTAAGAAAACCCCAAACAACATTCCATGTAAATTTATCATATTTGTGTATTGTGATTTTCTATACACGTTCATTTAACGTTCATCATTGGTATTTTCATTTTATCGATGGATTGGAAATAGTAGGGGATTGATCGCTGCAAAATCGATATTTAGTTCAACGAATCATTACTATGGGTTATTTTTTAAAATTGGAGGCATAATTGATACTTGAATATGATTACGAAATATCAGTATTGGGCCAATGGTGTTTGGTTCATGGATTTTTCATTTGGGTGATATAGTTTGATAGGAGGTGATTCTCATTCAATAGGTAGCTAGAATCTTGTAACCACTAAAAATCATCCTCATGTAACTGACATCTGAGTTTTATGGTTGAACATGTAATTTAATAAGTTATGGATGCGGTGTAGGAAAAACAACTTGGGAAATGAATCTTTCTAAAAAATATTGATATATAGGATTTAGAGTTCATACAAACACATGTTTTATGAATACAATTATTGATTTTTATGGTTTACATTAGTAGAAATTTATCACAAGGTCATGTGACTTGCTACCTATTTTGTGACATGATGTTAGAGACCGTGCATGTACCACAATGTAAATAGATATGGACATGACCATTGTTTGAGGGAATGACCAGTTTCTATGGATATGAATACAAAAAATGATAAAAGGATGGAGTACAAATGGATAGACCATGATAAAACCATATTATAAGGGTATTCCATGTATCCCTTATACATGTAATGTACACCATCTAGGTTATTTTTGAGACTTTGATCCCCATATTCTAGTTTCATTATTGGATCATGTTCTTTCCCTTAGTTCATCTGTAAGAGGGTACAATGCGTCATACTCTCTAATCATTAGTTGAGTTATACCCACTATGGTTAATTTCTAGATAGATTCATCCCTATATCAATTTGTTCCAAGGAGAGATACTATATAATTCGTCCCAACTATGGGCATGTTATCTAAATTTCCATATCTGGCGCATTCCATTAAAATCCCATTTTGTTTTTCCAAAGTGGTTAGGGTTTCCCAAATAGGCTATGTAAATTATTACCATCATACATATTAATATTTATTTGAGTTCTATTACGTTTTGATAATTTTAGGGTCTCGTTAGAATGACATATTGGATTTTTTAGATTACGTTTTGCAAAACCATATGGTTAGTTATCTTAGAAGGTCATTAAAGTGGATTTATAAGACAAATACAATGTTAGCAGTGTGGTAGTGATATTAAATTTATTCATTCTGTCTATCATAATGTTATCCAGTTTGTAATCATGTTTCATGTTGATCTGAATCTGTATGATGATTTATGTTTAGTTATTTCAAGGTTCCCCACTATGTTAATTTATTATAACCCCTATATTAACTGAACCTCCTTGTGTCATTCATTTTGATTAATTTTGGCCTTTTCATGGAGTCCTTTGGGGGAAAGTGTAGGTGTATCCAATAATCTTTTTATAGAAAAAAGATATTTATGAGAGGTAAATATTGACATTAGTCCCCTATTATTAGTTTTATGGACTGTTGTATATTTATAATGGGCATGAATTTCGGCCTTCTCATATACATACTCTTTATCAAACTATTTTTTTGATTAGTTGCATATATTTATATTTTCGTATTACTATTTATCATTCATCATTATATTGATGTATTATGTTGTGTGTGTAAACAAATACTTTTTCTTAAGGCCAATCATGTGTGTGATTTTCCTACTCAGTGCTACTCATCAACCCTTTCCCTATTGAATGCACGCATCTAGAGTCACACTTTAATAAAAGTAGTCTAATCAGGCCTCACTAGGAATTGTCATAAATGAGTTGAATAAAATTATTAGTTGTATTATGACTAGATATTGATTATTTCTTAGATAAGAAGATAGGTATAGGAACTACAGTAATAGTATTGTAACTATCCATTATTGATAGTATGATTGAGAGACTAGTGATGTCCTGGTGGATTACATTTTAATTCACATGGACAATGATAACATGTTTTTAACTTGGTACTTATAATTACTATTTATAGGTGAAAATATGAACATATAAAATATAATTTCTCTGCCTTAAACATTGTATAATATTGAATTAAATGAATATTTCACATTGAGGATCTATTCAGGTTTAGAGTTTTAGAGAATTAGGACATAATTATTACATCTCTAAAGATCAAAAAGTATAAACTTCAACTCAGATTACAATTTATCATAAATGTAAAACTCTTGAAAAAAAGTGCCATGTCTAGTTCCATGTTTTAGATAGCATGACGTTTCCTGGATCCCATCCTTGACCCAATTCATCTTTGAGTCATGTGAAAACATTTCAAAACATGGGTTGAGCAGTAAAAGTTTAGTAAGGGTTATAAAACAATGAATAAAAACATTTGTTCATAAATACATACAAAACATAAATTCTTTTACATAACTCTTTAAATCATAGTATTTATGAATAACACATAGAAATCATAAATCATAAAGGTAATTTGTGGCATCCATAACATAGTTACACTGTAGCTATCACAGCAACATATGGAGTTACTTTGGAATACCCATCATAGTATATTCCTTAAATCTTTCTGGAGACACAACCATATTTACCACTGTCATGTTACCCATTGCATTGGAGAGCTATCTCAGGCTCACCAACCCAAGGATTATTACAGAACCACCCATATATGTAAATAATTACCAAGAACAATAACAAGATCATAACACATAACATGAGCCTAATGGAAAGATAACATTTCCATATTGTAATAACATTATATAATTTCAATATAATTACGTAACAAAACCATTATCATAACCATTTTCATTACCAAAAAAATGTAAAATCATATATAGAATTTATTTTCCTTTTAAAAAAAATTACGACATATTAATGAATCCATTGATCAAACAATACTCACTGCGGCGGAATGGTCGTTGTCACCGCTTACATTAAAAATAAACATTCATTTTTTTGTCATTTAGTAAAATTATTCATAGAAAAAGATACCCTTTGAATGAAATGAAAATGAAAATTTGTTTATAATGTTTATAAAAGAATTCTGTGTATTAGAACAAAATATGCCTCAATGAATGGAGATTGAGACGAAGTCCCTTACATCTTGTCCGACGTGACTTGATTGTTATTTAATCTCATGAATAACAAACTATAGTTAATTTCTACTTTCGTAAGATCCCTTTTCATGTTTATTATTCCTTTTATATCACTTATTACCATTTCATAAACATTATGTAATAATTTAAGTCAATAAAGTTCATTTTGTTGGTATTTGATACTTGAGTCAAAAATGAAAACATTATAGATGCATGTTGCCCAAGTGGTCAATAGTCTATTATATCCAGAATGCTATTAATTATCTTGATATCATATATATCATATATATATCCAGTATATATGTATATTTATAATAGTACATATCATTTACAGGTAATAAATGAAATGTTCTATTTATGGAGATAGTAAGCCGTACGTATGCATAAACGTTACTTTCATTTATATATCAAATTTTAATGGAATGAAAACAAATTGATACATAATTATATTATAATTTCAACATAATATCAAATATAATATCATTAATTACTTCATTTATATGTCAAACATTTGGCATTAACGAGTCATATCTCTTCGAGGGGGCGGAAGTCCGCACATCCTCAAATGAAATTATCGTGTTTACCTATAACTGAAACCATAATGTTATGATATAAAAGAAAAATACAGAAGCACAAATAAAACATAAACATAATATATATCATATATAAATATAGTTTCATATTACTTTACACCAAGATATTGTAAGAGATAATCAAACAATCATCATCTTGTGAGGTGTTAGTTTTCCATCTAGAGAAATAGTATGTTTTTCACCCATTAGATGGAGGTTTGTGTATGTGTAGTTTGAATACATCTCATAACAAAATATGAGTATATTGAGGATACTATTTTTGTTATAATATAATGTAATAAAATGTGTATATGGGTTGGATAATTAAAATAAAAGAAAATATGTAAAGAGAAACCGCTACATTTAATTTGGATAACTCCCTTTGGTATAAAACAAAAGGGTTTCTTGAAGTGCCTTCTACCTAAGATAAGGCTTCTAGTAGAAGGAAAGGGATGTAGGTATATTAATTGGGAAGAGGTTGGACGAGCCAAATGGCTTGAGAGGTGTGAGGAATTGGATAGAAGTGAGGTCCTTTTATAAGGGGAGGATGGGATAATTAGGAAAGTGTGATATTATTATTTTATTATATAATGATATTCAGATTCTAATGGCCCAAAACACATTAAGTAAGAAGTTATGATGACTCATGTATGAAATAAATTCGTATAATAATAATTTGACAGGTTTTGGATGTAATTTTATTATTTATAATCTTATTTATTTAAATCATTTTTTAATGTGGTAAATGATGCATCATTATTGTGCATAAATAATTTAATTTAATCAATGTATAAAAATTATAAAACAAATAAAATGTTGTATGAAATATTTTTATCCTTCCAAAGAATATTTGTAGAAGAAATGATAACATATTTATCACCATGTAAAAATTTTTTCACAAAAAGATTTTTGTTTATGTCATTTTTGTCTTTACATTAAATTAATTAATATAAATGACAATTATCACTCTTAAGTGGCTCCATGGGGTTCCAAAAGAAACCCAAAGATGACCATGGTTGGCCATGACTCCTCCAATAATATTAGTACAAGTGTTAAGGTAATTTCAAATTATTATAGTATTTTTTTACCTTGAATTATCCTATTTACCTTTAACACTGGTAAATAAAAGTGAAAAGTTACCATTCACCAAATATTATTTTCATCTTATTGAACCACATTTTACTTAATAATAACAACCATTTATGTCGAATTTTCTAAATTATGTTCATAGAAGTGGTAATATTTCATTTAAATGAATATGTCAGTTTTTTAACTTCTACTAAGTGATTTCAGAATTCATCAAAACATGGAAGTTTTTCCTTCAATGGCCCAATAGCCTTCATTTTTTATTTATTTTTGATAATCCACATTTCAAGTGGTGAGGTGGAACCCTTACAATTCCTATAGACATAAGTATTACATGGCCCGAAGGGAGATGTTTTTCAAAAAACTACAAAACATTCAGCAAAAACTATATTTGACATTCAAAATTCATAAATTTTATCTATTTCTCCAAATTCAAAACATATATGTTGTATTAGTTTATTATAATTAATTCCCGTTGTCAAAAAAATAGCGTGTTTTTAAGAAACAATAGCTGTCAAAAGTTCAACACTTGTTTATTTCCAATTTTAATGTGAAATTAATTATAATGACCATCATTGGATTAAATTGTAAAAATATATTTTAATTACACATTAAAATAAATTAAAAAGATAACTTATCCATATAAATAAATTAGATTAAAATGCAGTTTTGAATTAAAATACAATAATATTCACTATTCATAAAAAAATTCACTTTTTTTGGAAAAAATCCAAAAAATTACACAAAGTAAATTTTGATGTCACGACTCTAAAAATGGATTTTATTTGGTCAAATATAATGTATTACAGTGGGAATATTATATTTAAAAAGGGTTCTCCATTAAATGATGTAAATCGACCATTTAATGAAAATTATACTTAAAATTAGATTCATTCACATTTTAAACCTCTAACATTTATTTGTTATTGTAAATACATTTAACAAACATGTATAATCATATTTTAGTTAATTTTGTTCATTCCCACCTATACAACGACTAGGAGTTAACTACATTTTCCAAAAATAATATTATATTTTTAGTGTGCAATATAAGATTTCAACGAAATTTGTAGTTCTGTATCGAGTACGCTATCAAACATAGAAACCACGTTAAATTAAAATTAATATTTAATTGAAAAATATTAATAAATAATAAATATTTCTTATTCTTTATTTACATGGGATTTTACATCCTTCCCCCCTTTTGGGAATTGCATATTTGTAATTTTACCTATCAAAATAAGTGGGGTTATTTATCCCTCATTGAATTTTTATATTCTCATGTTTCCTCTTCAACCATATAGTTTTACCACAAAACCATTACCAGGTGATTTACCTTATTTTTCAACACATTCTCTCCATGGTCAGGAATCAAGTGTAGTTGTTCTTCGTATGATAGATTATCTTCCAACTAAAATAACTCTAAGCTCAAAACATGAGATGGATCTGGCATATAAAATCTCAACATTGAAACCTAAAAAACAGTGTGAACCTGTGATAAAATTGTAGGTAAAGCCACAATCTATGCCACTGATCCAATTTTCTCCAGGATTTCATAATTTCCAATGAACCTCAGACAAAACATTCCCTACTTACCAAAACCAATCACACGTTTCCATGGTGAATCATTAAGAAACACATGATCACCTACCTCAAAAGAATGATCCTTCCTCTGGTTATCCGCATAACGATTCTGCCTACTATGAGTTATTCTCATGTTCTTTTGAATCATCTAATATTTTTCTGCCATCTCTTCTACCAATTATGGTCCCATCAGCTTCCTTTCTGATACATCATCCAAAAAAGCTGGAGTTCAACACCGCTATCCATATAATGCCTCAAATGGAGCCATATGTATACTGGAATGAAAACTGTTATTATATGAAAATTCATCCAATGAAAGATGGTGGGTCCCAACAGACCTTGTAATCTAGTGAAAAAGAACGTAGAATTTCCTCCATCATCTGAATTGTTCATTCTGATTGCTCTTCTGATTGAGGATAAAAAGTTTCACTAAAATTTAATTCAGAACCCAATGACTTCTAAAGGCCTTCCCAGAAGTTAGAAGTAAACATGTGATCACGATTAGATAAAATATAGAGGGTAAATCGATGAAACCTGACTATCTCATTTACATACAATCAAAAAATTTGATCTAGAGACAATGTATCTCTAATAGAAATAAAATGACATGAATTAGTCAATCGATCAACAATAACCCAGATAGCATTATTACCTCGAGATGTCTTCAGTAATCCCACAACTATGTCCATGGATATAGTTTCCCATTTCTACTTTGGCACTGGTAGATACTGAAGCAACCCTTTTGTTAATTTCCTCTCTTCTTTAACGTACTAACAATTCAAACACTTCATAGTAAAATCAACAATATATCATTTCATTCCACCCCACCAGTAATACTCCCAACGATCTCTATACATCTTTTTTACATACAAGATTGATTTAAAATGGGAAACTATGAGCTTTACATAACAACTCATTCTTCAACTGTGAATCAAAAGGAACACATAATCTCTTTCCAAATATCAAAACACAGACATTATCAATGTTAAATTCAGAAAACATAACCATCTGAACCTACTCTACCTTTTTATGTAACTCAATGTCTCCCTTGTGTGCTAGCTTAATTTTTTATAATAGAGATGATCTCACTGACACATGAAACAAAACAGAATAATTTTCTGTACCAACAACATCTATTTCAATGTTCATCAAGTAAAAAAATCAATGGATCTTGTTCCAAACATTAAGCAATAATATTTTGAATCAAAGCATCAACCACATTATTTTCTTTTCCATGATTGTAATGGAACGTGCAATCATAATCATTGATTAATTATAGACATCTCCTCTATCTCATGTTTAATTTTGTTTGATTGAATATATTCTTTAAACATTTGTTGTTAGTATATATTTCAAATTTTACACCATAAAAATGATGCCTCTAAATTTTAAAAGCAAAAACAATAGCAATAATTCCAAATCATGTGTAGGGTAATTTAACTCATGTGGGTTCAACTGATGTGAATCACAAGAAATTACCTAATCATTCTATATGAGGATACAACCAATCTCTTTCAACAAAAAATCACATAAGACAAAAAACACTACATTTCTGAATGACAGTGCCAAAACTGGGGCATTCAACAATTTTTATTTCAATTCCAGAAAACAATCATCACATTATTTTATCCAGATGAACTTAACACCTTTTCGATTTAACATAGTCATTGAACAAGATAATTGTGATAATATTTCAAAAAACCTCTGGTAATAACATTCCAATCCAAGAAAACTATGGATCATTTTTATATTTGTTGTTCTAGGTCATTTTTTAACAACTTTTGTTTTAGCAGGATCAATATTTATGGAAATTTTTGATACACTGTGATATAGGAAAGAAATATTTTGCAACCAAAACACCCAGTTTCTAAATTTCCCAAATATTTTCTTTATAATTTATGGTTTTCAAGACAACATGTAAAAGACTTACATGTTCCTCCTTACTTTTTTAATAAACCAAAATATAATCAATGAACACAACCACAAAATTATTGAATAAGTTAAAGAAAATTCTATTCATAAGATCCATGAATAAAGTGTGTGCATTTGGTTAACCAAAAATCATAACTAAAAATTCATAATGACCTTATCTAGCATAAAACGCGGTCTTCAGAATGTCTGATTCATTCACTTTCAACTGATGGTACCCTGATCTCATGTCAATCTTCGAAAAATACAAATCTCCCTCGTGCTGATAAAAAAATCATCAATATGAGGAAAATAATACATGTTCATAATAGTGATGTTATTCAATGTTCTATAATCAATGAAAAGTATCATTGAACCATCATTCCTTTTTGCAAACAAGACAGGATCACCACATGGTAGTGTGCTAGGTTGAATGAATCATTTATATAATAAATCATGAAATTGATTCTTTAACTCTAAAAGTTCAATTTGATCTATTCAATAAGGGGGTTTTGAAACTGGTATAGCATCATGAACTAAGTAACAGTAAATTCAACTTCTCGTTCAGGTATAATAACATGCAACTCATTAGAAAAAACATCAAGGTACTCATTTATGAATGGCACATAATTAATCTGAAAAGTTCCTTTTTTCCACAATATGTGCAAGGTAACATTCATTTCCATCTTTTATAGGTTTCTCAACTTCCCAATATGTTATCAAAATAAAGGGTTCATACTTGTACACAAACTGAAAATCATTTTGAAAGAATCCACTTTAGCTCTACAGTCAATCTTATCATAGTCAATAGAAATCCAATCCATACCCAAAATAACATAAAACTCTACTAGACACAAACCAATATGGTTTGTCGGTAGATTCCTTCAATAAAATATGAAAATAATTTTCAAATGTTTCCTTTTTTCTCAACATTTTCTCTAGGAGTTTTTACCATAAGTACTGTATTCATATCTAGATATGGAATTCCCAATTTACTAGAAAACTACTCAGAAATGAAAGAGTGTGTAGACCCTAAATCAAACAAAAAATTGGTATAATCTCAACAAACAAACGGTTTACTTGATTCTACTTCATTTGATGACCAAACATATGCTGAGGTAGTTGCGAAGGATTTCACCACCAGATTCTTCTTGTAGTCTGGCTACTTTACCTCAGTTGAGTTCTTTATTTGACCCTCATTTGCATAATTTCCCAATTAATTGCACTTAATACATTTTACTGACTATAAATTATATTTTGTCTTACCATTACCCTAATATTTTTCATTAAAATTTCGAGCCTTATGTCCCATTTTACCACATTAGATGCACTTACAAGAATAAAAAAGGCATTCCACAACATGATTTTTACCACAATTTTAACAAACTATAAACATATGTTTCGTTCAATCAAATTTTTTGAAGAGTTCATCCCTTTTTTCTAACATGTCGTCCTCTTATTCTGTTGTTTTTTAAAGAACATTTGATCATCAGAAACCTCATTTTCCTCCTCCTCTACACTTGAACAAGTTTTTAATAACTTTTGAACTCACTAGAAGCTAAATCTGATTGATACATTGGCATTAATCCTGAGTAAAAATGGTTGAATTTACTATCATGATCTCCTTTGAAATTTTGAGCATACCATTCCAGTCAAGTGAATTTTGCTTCATAATCAGCAACTGAGACATCCTCCTTCCTCAATTCCAGAAATTGTTTTTCCACTCAATGATGAACCATATTTGGAAAATATTTCTCAAGAAACATACCTTTGAATTCATCCTAATCAATAGCATCAATCTCCTCACTATCCTAGATTTTTTTCAACATAGACCACCACTGATCATCTTCACCTTCAAAATGGTAAACAACAGGACTAACCATTTTATTTAATGAGCAACCAATGAAATATAAAAATTTCACCAATGGTTTAATACACACTTCTACTATCACAGGGTCAGATGATCATCTATATAATGATGGATGTTGCCTGAGGAAATGTTCTTCTATTAACATGTTCCTCTCTGTTGATCATGAAGATAATGTGCATGTATACCACCACCGTTTATAGCCTGATTCTACTGTGCCATCACTGAAAAAAACTGTTCAGTTCCGAATCTGACCACCTTAGTATGTTGATTTGAAGGATGTATTCCTCTAGATGTCGTCCCAACATGGCTGCCCTATTTCCTCTGCAAAAAACTATTCTGAACATAGAAATATCTTAGGTGAAGAAACATGGTATTTTGTAAATGCTATATGATTTCAATATTAACATAAATTACTTTATGGATGTTAATATAACAATACCATAACTTCTAAAGCTATCTAAAACTACTTCTGATAACAACTATAACGACCCGATCTTAAACATTACATAATATTGAATTCAATGAATTAATCACATTGAGGATCTTTTCAGTTGAAGAGTTTTAGAGAATTAGGACATAACTATTACATCTCAAAATATTACAAAGTAAACACTTATACTCACTTTACATTTATTGTTTCATAAAATAAAAACTCTTGAAAAAAAGATTCATGTCTAGTTCCATGTTTTAGACATAATGACTTTTCCATGATCCCATCCTTGACCCTATTCATCTTTAAGCCCTGTGAAAACATTTAAAAAACATGGGATGAGCATAAAAAGATCAGTAAGGGTTATAAAACAAATAAATATAACATTAGATCATAAATTCATAAAAAACATAAAATTTATTACTTACCTCATGAAGTCATAAGATTTATGAATTACCTATAGAAATCATAAATCCTAAAGATAACTTGTGGCATCCATAACAAACATACATTGTATCTATCACAGCTACATAGGGAGTTACTTTGGAATATCCAACATAATATATTCCCTAAATATCTTCGGAGAAACATCCTCATTTACCTCTGTCATGTTACCCAATGCATTAAAGAGCTATCTATAGCTCACCTACAGTACGACTATCATGAAACCACCCGTATATGTAAAAAATGTCCAAGAAATAGAACATGATCGTAACAGATAAGATAAGCATAATGGAAAGTAAAATTTCCACATTGAAATAAAAATATAGCATTTCAATATATTAACTTATCAAAACCATTATCAAATCCATTTCAAATACCAAAAATACCTAAAATCGTATATAGTATTTATTTTCCATTTAAAAACATTACTGATTGTTAAGGAATCCCAAGATCAAATAATACCTGCGGTGGTGGAAATGCCATTGTCACTACTTACAATAAAAAGAAACATTTTTTTTGTTCTTTAGTAAACTGATTCATAGAAAAAGCTTCCCTTTGAATGAAATGAAATGTCAATGGTGTTTATTCAGCATAAAAAACAAATTTAGGTATTAGAACAAAATATGCCTCAATGAAAAGAGATTGAGATGAAGTCCATTACCTCGTGTCCAACTTTACTCGATCGTTATTTAATATTTTAGATAATAAAATAAAGTGAATTTCTACATTTTAAAGAGCCCTTTTAAAATTTATTATCAATTTTTTATCACTTATTTCCATGTAATAATCATTATTTAATCATTTATGTTAATAATGTTCATTTTTTTGATATTTCTTATATGAGTCAAAAAATGAACACCTTATATTTACAAGTAGTCAATGTGGTCATTTGAAAATTATATATAGAATGATATTCAGTATTGAGATATCATATATATCATATATATCCAGTATATATATATATATATTTATAACAGTACATATCATTTGGAGGTATGAAATGAAATGCACCGTTCATAGAGATGTTAAATCGTACGTATGCATTAACGGTACATTAATTTATATTTCATATTTTAGTGGAATGAATACATAATGATACATATGTATTTTATAATTCAGTATAATAACATGTATAATATCATTAAATGTATCCTTTATATTTCCCACTAATGGAATTAACGATTCATATCACTTTGAGGGGGTGGTAGTCCTCATATCCTCAAATGAAATTATCGTGTTTTCTAAAATATAAACCATAAATATATGATATAAAATAAAAATACAGAATAAAAAAAAACATAAACATAATATATATCATATATCAATATTGTTTCATCATAATTGACACCATGATAGGTGGTACGATATAATCGAACAATCCTCATCTCGTGAGGCGTTAGTTTTCCATCCACAGAAACATTATGGTCTTCAACCATTAAATGGAGGTGTTTGTAATTGTAGGTAGAATACTTCTCATTAAATATACTTGTACATTGAGGATACTTGCTTTTTTATAATATAATTTAATAAAAACTGTTTAGGTTTTGTAGATGTAAAAGAAAAGAAAAGAAAATAAGTTGTGATAAACTGTTACCTTTAATTTGGGTATCTCCATTTTGTATCAACCATAAGGGTTTCTTGAAGTGACTTCTGCCTATGCAAAGCTTCTATGAGAAGTACGTGGATGTAGGGTGCATAATTAGGCAGTGGATGGATGATCCAACAGTCTTTAGTGGTGTGAGGAATTGGTTAGATGTGAGGGAATTTTAAAACGGGGGAGAGGCTCTTTATGAATGTGTGATAATATTATTTTATTTTATAATGATATTTTGTTTCCAAAGGTCCAAAAAATCATTAAGGTAATATATAAGATGACTCATAGTCAAAATAAATTCATCAAATAAAAATTGGATAGGTTTTGGATGTTATTTTAATATTTAAAATATTATTTACTTTAATAATATATTAATGAGGGAAAGGCTACATCATTATTATGTCATAATTAATTTAATTTATTAGATTTTTAAAAATTATAAATAAACTACCATGATGTCAGATATATTTTTATCCTTCGAAATAATATTTATAGTTGAACAAAAAACTTATTTATCACCATGTAAAAATTAATTTATTATAAGAATTTTTTTTTGTGATTTCTGACTTTACATTAAATTAATTAATCTAAAATTTCATTATAACTCTTATGTGGATCCATGGGGTCCCAAAACCGACCCAAGGATTCCCATGGTCTAAAATGGCTCCTCTAATAAGGATATATCAAGTGTTAAGTTACTTTTTAATTATTATAATATTCTTTTTACCTTGAATTACCCTATTGACCTGGATCCCCGTTAAATAATAGCCAAAAGATACTATTCACCAAGAAGATTTTTCATCTTATTGAACTACATTTTAATTACTAATAACATCCATGTATGTTGTATTTTCAGAATTCAATTTACATACATGGTAAAATTTCATTTAAATGAAAAAGTCAGTTTTTAACTACTACTAAGTGGTTTCACTATTCATCAAAAATTTATGTTTTTCAGAAAACTACCAAAAATTCATCCTAAGAAATATTTGATATTAAAAATTCAAAAACAATGTCTATTTTTTCAAATTCAATACATATATATGTTGTATTAATTAATTTAATATTAATTTCCGTTGTCAAAACAAATAGTGTGTTTTTAAGAAAAAATAACAGTCAAATGATCGACACTGGTTTATGTCCAATTTCAATGTAAATTTAATTCCAATGACCAAAATTGGATTAAATAGTAAAAATATATTCTAATTACACTTTAAAATTATTTAAAAAGATAATATATTGATATAAATAAATTATATTAAAATGTTGTTTTGAATTAAAATACAATATGTTTCACTATTCATTAAGAAATGAACTTTATTAGAAAAATTCAAAAAAAAAATCCAAAGTAAATATAGATTTCCCCATTATAAAGATGGATTTTATATGTTAAAATATAATGTATTAATGTGACCATAACTATATTTAATGATGTCTCTCCATTAAAAGGCAGCAAATCGACCTTTTAAATTAAATTATGCTTAAAATTAGATTCATTCACATTTTATGCCTCTATATTTTATTTGATAAATGTAAATAAATTTCAAAAAATGTTAAATCATATTGTAGTTGGTTTTTTTCATTATCTTCAATACATATTATAGGTGTTAAATACTATTTAAAATAATAATACTATATTATTAGTGTGCTATGTATTATTTCAATGAAACTAGTTGTTCCGTATCGGGTACGCTATTGAACATAGAAACCCATTTAAAGTAAAATTAATATTTAATTAACAAATATAAATAAATATGAAATATGTCTTATTCATTGTTTTCCTGGGATATTATACAACATATAGTAATGGATCATGGATTCCATTCCCTTCTTCAATCTACTTCTCAAATATACACTTTGATCATACTACTTGAATATTTTTGGATGAATCTATGACAATATCTAGCTAGGATTACACTACATGATCATGATATGTATCCTATATGTGATGATGATTCAGCCAAGGGACTGATGTAGGGGATATATTCTCTTGGTGGTGTGTTGATCTAACACCAACCTTCAATGTGTCTAGTTTTTTTCGAGGTTCCAGATTATAGTGGGAGTAGTACAAGTGTTACTAAGGAATTCCATTAGAAATTGAAACTCTATTTTTGCGGAGAAATATACCTCTAGGTAGTACAGGACTTGAACAAGAGAGTTTGTTGACAATTCAACCCTATTATATCTCACCTTGATTAGAGGGTGGTCAAAGAGGTGAGTGTTATCATTGTCCCCATATGAAGAAGGTTGATCCTGGAGGCTAAGAAACAATATGAGTTGAATATCAATTGGATACTATTATAGTGACCATTTATATTAGAGTATAAACTAGTGGAATTATGGAAAGTAGATATCAACTTGATTCTGGTGATTTTTCAACATAGAAGTCGTGTTTTAGATAACACATCAATGTTTACTAACAACTCATGGTACTCCATAGACAAGGATCAAGATGGATACATTCGATAGAATAACATTGAATTTGAAATTCATTGTGATATCTGAGGAAGTGTGGTATCTATATACCATGTGATGATGGATTTTTGTAGCATTCCTTGGTGTGGGATATATATATATATATATATATATATATATATTAAAATATTGAAATAGTTGGTTCTGGAAGTTCATACCCTAGAGGTGAGACCACTGTTGATAGTAGTCGACATTACAAACAATTTTCAAAGTGTATGACGTGTATTTGAAGCATTCATAGAACAATGCATCATCCAAATAGGGTTGTCAAAGTTGTTTCAATCCACCATGTTAATGGTTATGATTCACTTTATATGGGAAGGGACCTATCATGATGGATTCCGGAACCCCCCATTTGGAAGAATGGTAGGTAGTTGATGGTCGACCTAGGGGATGGAAGTTACCTAAGATTCAATGATTACATAGTAGAATACATGGAAATTTAGTTTTGATAGTATTTATTGGTGTTCAATTTTATTTTCTTTTATAACCACTAAAACCTCCACGTTGTTCATTATGGGAACATGGAGTTGGTGGATAGGATTATAAATTGCTCCATACAGTATAGGCATTTGACCAAAAGGATCAGGGAATGATATGAGGTACGATCTATATATTCATTTAATATGTATAAGATACTATAAAAACTATAATGATCCACCCATTACAATTTTTTAATTCCTTATCTATAATCTGGAGGGTACAGAGGAACCTTTGGTACAACTGTTGTGTTTTATAGACTCATAACGATAGAGATTCAATGATTACACACTTCTACTGATAGTGTTCCTAACAATTGGGGATGATATATTCATATGGGATAAATTTATAGTCATCATTAGGCGTTATGAAATAATTATAGGTTTAGATCTTATCTATATGGTTTGTATAATGAATAAATATTGTTGGTGTAGGATGTGATGCATATAAATTTATTAGTTTAGATTTTTCCAAAATGGTGATAATGAATTTTAATAATAATTGGATTGGAATTTATAGGGATAATACATCATATTAATTTCTAGTTGGATATTATAGACATTGGATCAATAGATTCTACGATCTTTCAGTATCCTATTATAGAAGAGGTGTATGAGAAACATAGTCCAAAGTACATTCCATTCCTACGTACCCAGTTAGGGACCCAAATATATATTGGAATTTACCATGGTAATACCTCAATAATTTATCCATCTTATCATATATCCCCTGTAGAACATCAACATCTAATGGTGAAATTGGAGGATTTTTATCAGAGGGGATTATTTGTACCCTATTTTTCCCACTATTCAGTTCTATTGTTTATTTCTAAGAAGGCATACAATAGAATTAGGTCATGTTTTGATTTTTATAAGATGAACAATGTTACCATCATGAAATGATATATATATCCAATCATAAATGAATTTATTGAGTAACTAAAAGTCATAAAAAGATAATTGAGGGTCTAAATCAAGCGAGGATAAAAACAACTCCGAGATCGAGAGTAGGATCAAAGAAGATAGATTTCTAGTGATACTACCTTCAATATGTGTACTTTGTGATGTAATTTCGCATGAATAATTCCCCCAAAATATTCTTTGTGCACATGAAATAGATATTTAATCCATTTTATGAACATATCATGGTATAATTCATTGATGGAATCCCCACGTACTTAGTTTCAAAGAATGTGCGTGTGAGAAATTTGAGGATGGTTCTATAGAGAATATATGATTACATCCTTAATGGTAATCTCTCAATGTATTATATCAATATTTTGTATGTTTAAATTATTTTATATTTTATATTGAAATACAAATAAGTAGTCGACTCCATCAAGATTGATTCATTACAAGTATGGGAACCACTCAAGAGCATGATTAAGGTTCTTAGATTCCCTGGGTGGGCATGCTTTTATCGGATATTCATGCTAGAGGAATCTGGGGTGATAAACCCTTTAACATATCTAATAATAATGAATAATCCATTCTTGTAAATTGATTAGTATCACCAGGCCTTCAAAGAGTTGAGGAAGTGGTTGGAATGTAACCACATTTTGCAACTTCCAAAGGATGATGGTGGGTATATTGTGTTATTTTATTCCTCTAAAGTAGGTATCTGGTATGTCCTAATTAAAATACAATAAGTGAATGTTTATGGGTCATGGTATCTAGGACCACATTACTAGAAGTACATGACCCAAAATTTGAAGCATGATTACATGATTTTCTCTTATATTTCATAGAAGAAATATCTAGTAGGTGGTGACACATTATTTACTCCCAACCATAATATTCTCATGTTTATCTTTTCATGGATAGACATTAACCTAACGTAGAGGTTATGTTTTGAGTTATAGAATGAATATAATATTGATAGATTTTATTATATTGTGTAGTTAAATGTGCTGAATAACACTATTAGTAACAGATATAATTTATAGTTTATGAATGAAGTATAAATAAATATATACACTCTGAAGTTTTCCCTAGTTTATTAAAATAGTGTTTCATAAATCCTATATATAGTTGTTACCCCATTGTTTCATTAGTATTTCTGAGAATCGATGATTGGGTTAATTGGTTATGACTTTTTTTGTGACTTGAAATCCACTATAAGTTCGCCTAATGTATTTTTTTATGGTGTGCAATGTGATATCATTTTTATAGATGTATGATGGTAATGGTCATGATAGTAGAGGAGTTTCCAATTTATATTAAAAAAACCCCCTTAACAGTATGTCCTGCAGAAGAATGGTTTAACTATGACCTTATACATATTTTATTGCACAATGATAACATGGTATTCTGCTAATTCTATCTCATGATGCCTCACTTTCCAAATTGGAATGTTTATGAAAATGTTCCCAATAGGTTTTTTCATACAAAGTGATCCCTAAAGTGTATATGGGATGGTATCCTAATGATTTTTATATGAATTCCTTGAATAGATAGAGGTCATGAAACTGGCTTGGAAATTGTAGAACCAATAACAATGCTAGAAATGTTGTTAACCGTCATAGGTAAGTGTTTAGTGGATAAATTGTGATGGAAATATATGAAAGAGATAGTACATAATAATAAATTCTAATAAATTTTCATTGAAAACTATTATTTTAATTAAATGACATGGTTTGGAGAGGATTACAAGGGGCCTTTGATACTCATTTTTTGACTGATCATGGCATTCTACCCTTTGATAGATGGATTGATATTGATTACCATTTAGGTTCTCATACACATGATTTAAAAATTCATTTTGTATTTTTTGACATCTTTGAGGATATTATTCCTAGGTGGATTTATAGTGTAACAATATTTACTACTCCACGATTAATATGGAATTGTTTTTGGCATAGCAAACATGACTTTTCTTATCACCACTATTCTGATATGTCCAAGGGAGACAACACTTATGGTCCCCTTATTTTGAAAGAAATTATAGTGAAGGTAAAGATCATCTATGAGTGGATAATGACTACATCTAGGAAACAAAATTTCAATGTGGACTGATTATGGAGTCCATGGGAATTTTATCATTGTAACAATGTATTATTGACGGTGTCTCCATTGTGTGGATTTTGGAGATTCAGATGAGGTGATAAGATATCTTCAAGATTCATTATCCCTTTATAGTTATTATTCATGATTAGTGAGATGTTTTACAACATATAATTGCTACCATTATTATTTTAGGTTTATGATTTAGTCCACATTCATCATTAAAAAAATTAGTGACGATAAGTTATAAAACAATGGATGGACAATAAGTAAAGAAACCCCTTACCAATAATTAACATTCACATCAAATCCTCAATTATGAACCAATTTTAAATTGTAAATTAATATACCATAATTTTTTAAGGAATCATGATATTACATGTAAATAGTGTAATATAAAAAATATTAAATTAATTAGGTACGAAAATTGAACACATCACTTAATGGAGGTAAATTGAGACAAAGCCCCTTATCTTGATTCCAGGCATTCAATATATGTATTTTAGGACCTAAATAATCAATATATAGAAATTATTGACTTTTTTATTAACTTTTTATTGATTTTATTGATTGTAGTATTTCAATTTTTTCATTTACATAGATTTATTATTTAGTTAAATTATTTGTTATGTCCATTACATTTCATTTGAAGATTTTTAGTTTAATATTTCAAAATGAATTTGGTGTATTGGACGTTGAAAGATGTTCATTTAATCCATAAAAAATTAATAATAATAATGAAATATTAATCATTTTTATACAATATATATCATTTCATAAACGCCTATTAAATATGATATGAAAAACGAATCATGTTACAATCATGGAGACAATAGGTTTTACTTATGAATTTGTAACATACAAGTTTTTAATAATCAGGATAGATAGAAGCTAAGTATTATTTAACAATTATATAGTTAATATTTTATCATAAAGATATATTCATAAGTCAAAATCATTTATTTATATCATCTATGTTTTCTAATGATGAAAAATGAATCACATTGTTTCATGGGGATAATAATATATACATTTGAATGGTGGCACTTATAAGTTTTAATTGGATTAAATATTAGGAACCTATATGACAAATTATGTTACTGGAATTTTAATTTGTTAAATTACTTTATATATATAAATTATATCAATCAATATAGTCCTATGTGATAGGAATTGATGAAATACAAATTACATCAGTTCGTGATGTGACTAACCATCATAAACATGAATGACGATTCTCTTTCAAATTTTTTAGAATAAGATATAGATTTAGTTCATTACAATAATATAATATCATCTACATATATATGTAATTTAATGATTATATTTTTTCATAGTGGTAGAAAATTATTATTTGTAGTTGATAAATATGTTAAATAAAAACATTTCGTTAAAATCGATAACTCTACATCGAACAACCTCCTATCCATTACTCTTTATGCCCTATGTGGTTAGTATTCTTCCAAAAAGAGGCCTAAAAAACATTTTCTATTACCTAATTATTTATTTTCCTCATTATTGACCAAAAAATTGGATCATGATTTGTGAATTGAATATGAGTTAGGGTACTTATTTCAAAGCCAATAAATTGGCATTAATGTAATTCCTTAATGTATTAAATAATTATAATTAAATTTTAAATTTAATATGGAACCACATTGATATAATTAAAATATATTTTTATTAGGATTATAATCACAATTTTGAAATCAAAATTGAACATGTGTAGATGATTTTTTCACCATTATATCTTCATTTTACCAAGGTTGATCGTTTAGACAACTATTATGATATTATGATTTTTCTATTCTTCACGGGTCATTAAACATACTATAAATATATTAGTGATCCATAAATTTACTAAGGATGATACATAAAACCTTATAAAATGAACATTATTAAAATTCTTATTTTTATCAATTCAAAATCATAAAAAATGAAATAATTAATAGAAAATATCATTAATGTGGTTTTATGGAAATACATGATATATTATAATATATATGTCTTAAAATCATGGAAAATGGTTTCAATAATTAAATGGATTCACATTTTAAAAGTTTATCACCTAAATAAGTTTTCCAAATAAGATTTTGAAATATTATTATATCATGTTAAACCAAATCTTTTTGTTTAACCCCTTTGTTATCTAATTTCTACCATAATTATGCTAACAAATATTTCGTTATTAAATGGTTCTAATTATTCTTAAATAGTTATAATTGAATTCTATATGGACAATAAATGATAATTTCTACCATTTAAACTCTTTATTTTATAATTTCTATAAATTTATCATTTTCAAATATTTTAATAAAATTAATTTAACATAATATTTCATTACTATCATTATTTACATTATCCATATAGTTTGACATTATGGACATGAATATGGAAGTGAATTTAGAATATAATCAATTCATAGATGTCAGGAAACATATATTGATACATAAAAGTAATGAAAATCAAACAATCACCCAATCCATATTACATTTATAGTTTTTATAATAATTTACATTCATTTTATGTGCATCGACAAGCACTATATTGGTGTTACATAAGAATTTAGTTTATTTATTTCATCCTGAAGATAAATATATAAATTACCATTGATAAATAAAAACATACATTTCATATAATTTTATTTGAAAAAATGTATCTATTATAAAATAAAAGAACTGTTAAAATAATTTATAGAAATAAAAGTGATGATTTTTACATTACCATTTTCATTAAATAATTAATATGTAAAAAATCAATTCTAAAAAGAAAAAGGTCATATATTATTGTTTTTATTATTATAGATTCATTAAAATCAAAAAATGAAGTTAATAAATGTGGATTAATGAATTTTAATCGTTATTAGATAAGTTTTAACCATAATTAATCAACATTACATTTTTCATGGTATCAAGAAATTATAATGGTTAATTTATATTAACAAAAAATTATGTTGAAAACTTAAAATAATATTGATTTAGAAGATAAAAATTAATAAATCAATTAATTCAAATTAAATTAATTTATATAATATAATTTAATATACACTTATACATAAAAACATGATGAAATGATATTTTCATGAAAAGTGACTTTTTAAGTTGAGAAATTATTTATATACCAAAAAAAAGAATATTCTTGGTTATAATGAAATTTAGTGTATTATGTTTAGTATAATATTACTAAATAAAATCTATTACTAATACAAATTAGCATTATACTTTATATTTATTTCACAAATATATATATTTTGTAATAAATATTTTAATTTATGTTTTTAATTAGAATAATGTTGAAATGATATGTTAAAAAATAATATCATTTTATTGAATATTTTTTCAAAACAATATAAAAATTAATTATTATATTTTCCTTCAAATAAATTAGAAAATTTAATTAAAATATATAATTGAAGCAAAAAAAGTATTTATTAAAAAATGAAAGTATATCTTCGAAGAAATTTGATAATAAATATGAGTATAGAATGAAATTTATATTTACATTATAATGTTGAAAATATTAATCGTAAATTCAATTTTAATTGAGTAGTTATAAGAATAACCTTGTAATAATAATTTTTCATGGTTCACATAATCCCTATATTGAATGTTGTCTCTCTGAACGAACATAGTGTAATATTATAGTCACATTATACCACCTCTTATAAAATTACATCCTCATAAATTGAACACGATAAGCTGAATTAATTGTTTCACATTTGAAAAAACCTTCTATTAATTCCAACACCATAAAAAGAGTCAATAAAACTCCATATTGAATACGGGGTTAGGAATGTAAAAATATCTTCTTGTGTAAAACATTATTGGGTTCCCAAATAGAAGAATAATTGTATGAATTGTAAATACGGAGACATATGTAACTGTATTTTACAAAAAAACTATTTAAAGTGACTGAATTTTGATCAAAAGAATGTGAAAGATCATGTGAAAATTAATTACCAGAAGAATATAAATCAATGAGTCCTGAAAAGTTAATTGATTCATTGAAAATGATGGTAATTCGATAAAATATTTATTTCATGATCCTTTTTTCTTGTGTTTGGGAGTTCCTATGTAAAATAAAATAAAAACATAAGAAAATATATTGACCTGAAAAGTAAAATTTCATCCATAAACAAATTACATTTATTAATCACATATTTTCCATAAAATTATGAGTATTCAAGGTGAAATTTTCATCTTTATAGATCTAAAATCAATATCCAAAGGATCGCATATTCCATAAAAGGATAAAAATATATTCCTTCTTTCCTCTGATATTAACCAAAAATAAAATGGTTTTCATAAGTGAAGTTGATATATAATATGAATAAACATTTATATGATGAAATAATACATTGACTACTACAAAACTCACAGTATACAACAGTATCATAAATCAATGCTTCTGAAAAGCACAAATAATGGTCCAAATCACACTGTGTGTCACACATTAAAAAAGAAGACAATAGCCCTCTTTATTTTTAAACAATGTAGTTGAATCCAAAAATACGATTCCTTTTCTAGGGATGGACTCCCTCATACACTCCACATACACCTATATGGACCACTCATGACTTTTTACAACCAATGATTCCAGGGGTTATAACCCACCTTTATATATACCTCCCTGTCCACTACACCCAAACCCACCTCCACCCTAATATAGTTCTCAACACAACCCTTCATACATGGGCCCCACAAAATTTTTTATATATTCAAATAATTATTAAAATTATTATAAATAATAAAAATATTAACAAATTACAGGAATACAAATTAAACTGAATAATTTCTTTAAAAAAATTAAAATGAATAAATCAAATATTAATTAAAATATTTTAAATTGTATTATTATTAACAAATACAAATATATATATATATATCTGTGTGTTATATGTATTAATTGATACCAAATCAGTAATATATATATATATTAAAAAAAATTTAAATAATTCAACAAAAAAAAACAATTATTGTAAATTATCAAAATATTAAATAATTATTAAATAATTATTAATAAAATTGAATACATCTAATGCAAATATATATATAAATATATATATTACTGTGGAATACCAAAATGGTTAAGGATTTGAGGGTACACTATCCAAAAATATTATTAATGAAAATATGAATACCGAAACAGTAGTGCAATTAATTAAATATAAATATGTATAATAAATAAATTGTAATAATTAATCCAAAAACTAAAAATTATTTAATTTAAAAATCACTAAATTTTTAATGAATATATTAATAATAATAATTATTAAAATTAATTTTTATATATATACAACACACAAAAAAATATTTCTCTAATTTATTCAATTTATAATTTTCATTCTATAATTATATTTATTATCATAATATATTTAATATATATTATTTTTCTAATCGGTAAATTATATCAAATTTAACCAATATGTAATATTTATTAAATATTAATATTTTTTTAATATAATCATTTTTTATTTTATTTATTCATTAATATTTAAAGTTCATTATTAATTTTTTTAATATATTTTGTTATAATTTATCATTGGTCAATATGTTATTAATTTTATACATTTTCAATATTATTTTTTAATCATTTATTCCTTAATATTTATTTTAATTATATGATTTTAAAATATAAATATAAATATATATATTATTAATTCATATATATTTTAATATATATAAACATTAGATTTTTTTAAAAAACCATCTAAATAATTAATAATATTTATTCATTTCGTAAACATATTTATTCTTCATATTATTTATTTTACTAATATACGCATGGTATTATATTATTTTTTTGTTCAATATAAAATATATGATTCTCGAATATATATATTCACACATTAATTTCATACAAATAAACATTTGAGTGATTAATGAAATATTACATTGAAACACATACATATAATATTTATACAATTTATTCAAATTTTAATATCCAATTCTGAATTTAATTTATTAACATCATATATTCAAATTATTTAAATTTTTTTCGCTAAATTTTCAATAATTATTTTTTATATAATTTTAGTTAGTAGTATTTATTAATTTTTTTTTTATTTTTTTTTATTAATATTTTTTTATTTTTTTATTTTTTTATTTTTAATTTTATTTTAATATTTTTTAAATTTTTATATGTTATTTTTTTGAATTAATTCATTATATAATATATATATATTATAATATTTCAAATATTTACTCTTTTTAATTATAATATATATCCATATTTTTGTATTTTAATAATTTTATTAATTATATAAATAATCCATTTTTCAATGTTTTTTTCTGTAGTCATGTTTAATTGTTTAATTTTTCTCATTTTTAACATTCATCCATTTAAAAATATTTATATTCATTAATAATTTAAAAAATATAATTCTAAATATAATTCTATAAACAAATATATTTATAAATGTCTATTAATTTTATTTATAAATTTATAAATGTATCATTATAAATAAATAAACAAAATTTTCAAACAATGACTTTATATAATTATAAATAAAAAATTATATAGTTAAATAATTATAAAATGGTAATATATATATGTTAAATATATATAAATTTAAAAATATATATGATGATATTAATATATATAAATATAATGTAAAAATAACAATAAATATATTGAAAAGATTAATATATCTATGATCCTTAGATTTGTATTTATATATATTTATTCAATATATATTCAAGTATATAAATATTTGTAATTATATAGACATATTTATAATTATAAAATTATAATCAATATATTTAAATAATGAATACAATTATTATATTTATATTTATATTTACATATATATAATATATTCATATATTTATATATATAGTGATTTCAATATATTTGGAATTAATAATAAATAATTAAATTATAATTTAAAAATTATTAATTTATCAATATATTTATTAATATATATTTATAGTATTTTAGAAATTATAAAATTAATATTATAAACAAATAAATATATTTTCCTAAAAATTTATACATATATATTTATAAGGAATTAATTGTAGTAAATGTATTTAAATAATAAATATATTTAATATATTTATATTTATATTTATTTGTTAAATATATATGTTTATATAAAAATATTTACAAAAATATTTATTTATAATTTTAATTGTAAATCATTATGGGGCTAAACAAGTGATGATAAAATCCATCTTTATCTATGATAGTGTTTCAGTGGTGATAAAGAATAATTTTTTAACCACTTATTTATAAACAATAGTGAGTTCTTTTATTGGTTTATGTCATTTTGACACTGATAAAACCCTCCCCGATATTATCGAAATAGCATAATCCAAACCCTTAATCATCTCCCAATAAATGCTCTCATGGATATCAAATGCTTTTGTCGCTCCCCCATGATAATATCTCAGACGAATCGGGCCTTGAATATGTGGTTTAATATTTTCCCCCTTCTCTATCATCGCATTCTTCTATGGTTTCATAGGTGATAGATATGTAATAAAATCATTTCATAATTGTCTCATAGTTCCACAATTCATGGAGTAGTTGATGAATTCCTCACCAGAGTTCATCCTCATATGGTAGTTATTTGGTTGTGGGACACTACGTTTCACATTTTACACTATTGCAGCTTGAATAGGTCATTCGTGGTTGATTGTTTATTGTTTTGATTTTTGTGTTTCCAACCCACTTCATGGCCAATGGTATCCTTGTGGTACTAGTTTCTTTTTATTTAGTAAATTCTAAAGCACTACCCATCACTAGTTCTCATCAACATCCACACTGCCAATGCTTTCTATAAATTGATTGTGGGTACTTCCTCAACATTTTAAATTTATAAAATTTTCAATAAATTTTATTGTTTTAGAAAACATCATAAAAAATATAAATTAATATTTGTTTGATTATATATATTTTGGAGTATCATTTTTAAATAAAATTTTAATTTATATTATTTTTTAAATAATTTTTATATATAATAGAAATATTTACAATATTATCATTACATATTACTAAAACCCTCTCGTAAAGGGATATAGTTTTAATTATATTTTTACATCCATTTTTTATAAGATAAGATTAAATCATATGATTTAATTTGTAATGGAGAAAAATATATCATGTTATCATTTCATGTGAATTATTTTACATAGTTAATTTATAATATAACAATCATTTAGTGGATTTATTAATACACCTTATTTAATGACCTCAAGAAACATTAAACAATTCTCGTGTTTTATCAATTTTAAATTTTTTAATGTGTTTTATTAATGGATATTTTTTATTTTTTTGAATATATTTACATTTTATCATCTCCATGTATAGTTATTTTGAAAATTGCTAATTTTTTTCCTAAAATTAAATTAAATTCATTATTAAGTTATTTTTATAATGCAATGAAAATTTTAAAATAAAAAGATGAAGTAGGATATATCTTGAGTTAAATTATACATTTTATTTTTCCAGTGATGCAACATAATTATTACTTAATTTTTATTTATGAATATTAAAATAAATTTTATTTTCATAAATTCATGTGATTTTTAATAAAATGTGATACTTGAATGAGTTTTGATGTGATTAGTATTTGAATTTATTGTTTAATTTCTTATTTTGGAATTTCAATAAAGAAAAAATAATTGATTTAAGGATTTTGAAAATAATTCTTTTCATTATTTTGTATCACTAGAGTTCTAGTTAACAAATAAGATTCTTTATATTACACTTATATTGATGTAAATTTATTACCTTTTAAATTATTAAGATATTTTAAAATGAAGTTATGTTTTACTTAAGATATTTTTATTTGGATCTATCATCTTTTATTGTAATACATTTTCCAAACAAATTTGAACAACACATGTGAAAGTTATCCTATATTTCCTATATCTACATCAAGGATTCTCCAGCAATTATCTCATTCATCGATGAATTATGTTTTTATAATCACTCTTTCCTTTACATTAATTTTTACACATTCATCATTATTTCTCACTAATATATCATGGGATTCCTTTTTTTGCACTACAAAACCCCTCCCACATATCATGTAATATGTTGAAAGAAAATGATTACTATGTGGATATTTTGTGGTAAGAAATGGTGATTGGCTCCATTTTCTATGTTTACATCTTGTTACCATTTTAAACACAATATATCTTTCCACAATAAATTTTAGTTTCACCCCATTCCTCTAATTTAATGTTTATTTTCATACATTCATCATTATTTCTCACTATGATTTCATGGAGGACTTATTTGTGAGACATAAAAATTATTTCCACTTATCACTTATGGTGGTGATGGAAAATGAAAATTATGTATAGTTTTGTGGTTCACAATTCTAATTGGATCCATGTTCCATTCATACCTTATATTCCCATAATTATTCCAATCTCTACTTCCCCGAACCATTGTTGGTTCAACCTCTCGAACACAATCAGATTAATTTCGAATTATTCATCATTAATTCACACTCTAATTTCATGTAGCTCGATGATGTGCATCTCTACAAAATTCACAGTTTGATTGTATGGGGTGAAAATAAATTATAAGTGTAAATGGGGTTTTCAGTGTATAATGGGTAATATGAAAATATTAATTTAAATTATATCAAGAAACACCTTCGTGTGGAACCTTTAGGCATTAAACCCACTCAGTAGAAGAAAAGGCTATCTCGTTTCCATTTACCCATGAATCCATTCTATTTTCTTCATCGGATTTCTCAAAACTCACAAACTCAGAGAACTATTTTACCATATTCGAATCATAGGGTCCATTGTTGTTAGAAAAGCAGTCTACCAACTTTTGGTCTTCCAGCACCACTAGAACTAACAATTTACTAGAAAATAGCCATTCCATTCATATCTCTTTTTCAATCACAATAACCATATTCTGTAAATGTGGGTTCACTGGTCGCATCCCTAACCTTGTTCTATAAACCCTACGACTTTCTTCTTACTGTGACTTCTTCTTCTTCACAATCATCTCATCATTTTCACCTCTGATAGTATGAATTTTGATTTTTTTCATTTATGCTTCGAGGAACTTATAGTTATAACGAGATTTAGGATCTATGACTTGAGGTCAAAGGGTTTGATGTGGATCGAGAAGTAATTAGGACATAGTATTTTCTATTAGGAATCATAAAATAAATAATTAAAATATAATAAGTAAATTATAAATGATAAAGATTCTGGTAGAAGACAGAATATGAACAAGGCTCAGAATGTAAATAAAATAAACACTAGGAGAGTAGATATGAGTTTAGAATGCTCTATTGATTTGAAGTGCAACTCTGGACTCATTTTGATTTGGTATAAATTATTTTAAGTCCTTCTCTAGTTTTGGTTTGGAAAAAAAAGTGATGATTGCTACCTTGGTCTTCATGTTCAGATTGATCAGCTATGAGTGTATGAGCAGCTCGTTGTAGTTCTTCACTCATTGACTAAAGTTTGGTTTTTGTTTATTTTTTGTATGAATTTCTTCATGTATGTCCAGTGTTCATTGAGCATGGATGTAGTTTTTCTGTATGCACCACATTACAGAATTATTATCCCCATTTGTGCACTCTTCATGTAACTTCTTTCATTCTCTTTTTTTGTCTGGTCTTTGTCCTTCTATTTATAGCTTTTAGCTCCTGCAATGTGAATGATTACATTTTAATGGGTACTTGGTACGGTTCCCTAACATGCCAAAAACCCACATTAAATAACATTGATTTCCTTAAAATCATCAAATATGAGCATTGCATAATGATAAAATAATAGAAAAAGTAGATTTTATGAATCAGTGACTGGAAGTCTATGATCAGTAGCCTTATGTCGGTAGATATGGAATGGTGGACTTTGTATAGCAATGAGCTCCCATCAGTATAACTTTTTCTTGTAACAGTAGATCCTTGTATTGGTAGTTATTACTCTGTGTAACTGTAGCTCTATATACGGTGACTCCTTCTATCGATAGCTCTTCATCTATCGGTAGATCACTTGTATAGGTGGACCTTTTGTACTAGTGGATTGTTTTGTATTCGTGACTCTGTATCGGTAAACTTGTTCTATAGGTAGCTCTGCTTCTATTAGTAGCTCTCTATATTGGTGGAATTTAGCTATCATTGACATGTACTTACCGGTGGACTTATACATATCAGTAGCTCTGTGTATCAGTGACCGTTGCATATCAGTGACTATGTCTATCGGTAGACTAGGTACCGGTAGATCTGTATCAGTAGCTATAAGCATATTAGTGACTTAACAGTTTATCTTCTTTATGCATAACATATCTGATGGAGTTAGAATTATTTCAAAATTCATATAAACATAGATAAACATTGATTAAAATATTTCAAATAATATTAAATTATTATTATCAGCTTGATAATAGAATATCATAGATTGAAAGAATTAATATATAGATAAACATTAATTGGGATTATCAATGTATGTAAAATCATAATTGGGATTTTCAAAATATGTGAGGTCAATATAATCCAATTAATCTTCAAAACCAATTGAAATGATAATTTAAATATATAATTAAATTATATTAAAATCTGGATTTGAATTAAAATTATGTATTTTCAATATTCATTTAAATTGGAATTTTATCGGAAAAGTAAAAAAAAATTACAAAATTTATTTTTTTTGTTACGATTTTAAATAGGAAGATTATTTTTTTCCAATATAAGAAACCGATGTGTAGAAAACAAGTTTCTATATATTTCATCCACCAAAAGAAGAAAAAATACATTTTTTGAAAAGCCCTTCTTTAATAAAAAAAATTGAACATGTTCTTATATCATGTCTACAAAAAACATGAGATGAATGTAAATGTTAAATAAAATTCATGCTAATATTTTTGTTTCATACATAATAAGACATCAAAGAAATTAAAAATATGATATATTATAAAATCTTATTGAGTTACATTATACACCCATTAAAATGAATGTCACCCTAAAAACTTTTCGGGGCTATAAAAGGAATATTACTGGAAGGATTCATTCATAGAAACCAAAATCATAAATTGGAATAACAATTCTTTATTTTGAAAATTAATCTTAAAAACATAAAAATTATCCAAATTAACTCATCATTGGGTTTCTACATAGCAGAATATTCGTTCCATGTGAATACATGGATATAGAAGAGAATTGTAACCATTAGGTAATTATGGATAGTGGTAGATAATAAGGTTTGGAGAAATTTAATCAACAGAAAGCTATAAATAAGTTATGATTTAAGGGATCTCCTAATTCATCAGATAAGAATGTACTAGAAAAAATAATTTTTCTGTTAAATATTGTTTTCATAAAGATAATTAATATAGCATGAGATTAAATAATTACATGATTTTGATCAAATATAACAATTTTTAATTCATTTAACAATATCTACATTATATCTTATTTAATGAAATGATGATGAAATTTTATTCTTCAAGTGTTAGCAGATCATGAGATAGATTGATAGGTCATTTCATCCGTGTCAAAACTAATTATAATAGGAAATAAAATATGCATAAGGCCACCTATAGTGAGATATAACATCAATCTAACAAACATCAACATAAATAAAACATATAATATCCATTAATGGATAAAATTATAAACCATCTAAAAATATAAAACATTATAAAAAGATGAACTAAATCGATTTAAAATTTCTCTCATATATCTCATTAGCCAATTCATGGATGTCACATTCCTAAAATTTTAATACCTAAATCATGTATTCCATTGAAACATGACAATAACAAGAATTACCATAGAACCTTTATAAAAAAATGTATTCTATCAAAATTTACTATTTAAAGAAAAAAAAATAAAAAAAATCTATATACACTAAACACAATATCCCTTTGTCCATATATTAGTTATGAGGTCATTAATAATATCAGACATCTCATTATCTTCATATCAATTCCTTATATGCCAATCATATGATTTCCAAGAAAAATTCAATCACTTTTCATGGTTACTTATAAAATATACTTATGGAAAACCACAATGGACCAATATGTAGACATTCCAATTTTACATAATACCATAAAATTTATTCTACAACACTATTTTGGAGTCACAATATATAAAAATTAAATCATTACACCACTTCATTGTCTCACTCAACATCTCCAATAGTTATTGCATGTGATTGGAGTTTTTATATGTATTTTAGTTGTGGTTGACATCAATCATTATCATTAAACCTTTAATTTTGTCATTGGATATCAAAATAAACAATTTCCATGAACTTATATAATTGAATTTACGAGGAGAATTATTTATAGTATTTTCCCTATTTATATCATTAAAAACCTTTTCCCACTTACTTAAGCATTCTACTGTTCAATGAACTTCTTTACCATGCTTAAAACAGTTACTATTACCAATAATACAAACTCCACCATGATTATTTCCCTTAATTGATCAAAAGGAAACATTCATATTTTTTCACCATGGTCTTGAAATTTACCTTTGAACTCTGTCTTTCATTTCTTGTCAATACTATGAGATGATATGTAACAACAACATCCATTTCTACCTTGATAGAAAATCACACAATATCATAATTCCTAATAAAGTATCTCATAGGTAATGCCCGTAGATGACCTGGTTTTAATGCATTAATGAATAAATAAATTTATATTTAGGTTGGATGATAAATCCTGAAGGATACCATGAATTACTTCAAACATTTTCGATGTATGTACCAAAGGATTCATCATCCCTTTTCATAATCTCATATAACTCAATTTATGTTTTCAAATAATATTATGGACGTAATTATTGAAAAATATGTTCTTGGACTCATCCCATTAAATTGATTCAATTTCAACTTTTTGTATTGAATTCATGATTAAAGTCAACCACTTCTCTACATCAAATACTAAAATATAAACATGAAAACTTAATTTTTCAATTTCCCAATAGCAATTGATGGAAAATATTATTTCAATAGTACTGATCAATTGTTCAGAATCAAATGGATCATATGACCCACTAAAATAAGTTACTCATTGCCTCATGAAGGAATCCAAATAATTTTGTACCCTTCTCCTCTCATTGGGATGTTTCCCTTCATTTTTTTAATCTAAATTTCTATTTTGAAGACTATTTCAAATTTCCTTTATCTTCAATGTTTGATCTTACCACAAGATCAATCTTATCCATGTTTTAGTCTTTCTATAAAATTGAGACATTGGAAAATAAATCATCTCTCTATGTGATATTCCTATTTTCATCATAACAAAGCGGATAACAAAATATATCACCATTATTACTATAAAAACCCATTATTCAAATGATTTTCTAATAAAAATAATTGAATTTTTATGGAGATTTTGGTACAATGATCAACGATTTTAAATGAAAAACTATGTACTATTAAAATGTTATTATATAATATTGTATTTATCATCCTGCGTTTAAAATAGATGGTATTAATAGTTTATATAAAATATGAATATATTTATTTTAAAAATTTATTAATAATTAAATATATTATGACAAATAAATTTTAAATGAAAGAAAACCATTTGAAAATAATAGAAATCCTTTTATTAAAATTTTAATCCACTCAAACTTGGTTTACATCTATAAATTAAAAAAAATGGAAAATTTTTTTAATGAAATTATCTATCATATATTCAATAAAATATTTAAAATTCATCTTATGTGTTTTCATGTAATTATATAATAATAAATCAAATTTTTCCTTAAAAAGAATTTATAAAAAACATTTCAATTTTATTTTTTTCACATATAGTTAAGTTTATTTTAATAAATTTTATTAAATATATTTTTTATTATTTTTATATTTTTATTTAATTCAGTAAAATATATATTATAGTTAAATTTTGATTATTTTCATAAAATAAATAATTTTCCATGATTATTGGAAAATATTGTTATTGTAAAAAGTATCATTATTATTCAAATAATATATAAGAAAATTTTAATTTTAATTTGGTTATTAAAGTAAAATAATTTAAATTATAAATATTTTAATATATTATTGGTCATTAGAAATAATTTTATATTTGATTCATATATAATAACACTTTAAACATTAGAACATTTTATCTTTGGAAAACAACATTCTCTTTGAGACTTTAGTTTTTAATTTAAAATCAAATATCCCACTTATGTGGGTAATATTTGGAAAAAAATGGATTCCATATATTAAATCATAATAATTAGTATTATATAATTCGTTCAACCTAATTTTTTATCTTTATGAATTATAAAATAATAAAAATATATTACCATGGTCAAGGATAAAATAGATATACATAAAGTGTTAAATGAACTATAATACGGTTTGTAACACATTTTATGGACATATTATTACATTATAACCTATATGTGTTATTAATGGATCATTTTCATGCTTTTCCTTCTAAAAAATGCATTTACACTTTATTCTTTTCATTAATTATTTGTGTGTTCTCCCCCAAACTAATAAAAGAAACTACATATCCTCCCCACTTAAAATATAAAAACCACATTGTATCTTCAAATACCAACCCAAATACATTCATCAATTACCTAAACTCAATATATGTGAATATTTTTGGTTATATATAAATCCAATTAATTTTGTAGGTGTAATCCAAAATGGGATATATGAAAATGAGGTAAAATTTATTACATCACATTTTATATTTATTTCTCTTCAACCACAATTAATATATTAAAATATTTATGTATTAATATAAAATTACCTATAATATACTATTATTTTATTTAGTTATTTTAATTAACAAATATTTCTTCTCATCCATCATATGGGATATGAATTCACTATTCATGTGTAAAACAAAGACTACCCTACCAAACCAATGTTATTAATTTTCAATAACTACCTTTAATAGATATATATATTGATGGATTTTGTATTTATATATTATTTTTATGATTATATTATACCTATAGTATTATAATACCCAATATAATTCATTATCTACAAACCCAATAAAAAATATTATTTCTCTCGTGTGAAATGGACTACTACCAAAAGAAGCAATGTGATGAGTTTTTAATTTATACATAACATCTATTATATGAATGATATAAAAAATAAATATATATTATATTGTTAACAAAATTATAATTGTTAAACTTAAATATAGAATATACCATTTTACTTTCCTTTACATAGGATATACGATAACTTCATTCGTTAAAATGGTGAATTACTGCCTCTTGAAATGATGTGATTCATTTTTCACCAATCCATTAGATGGAAGGTAATTGGGATAAATTTTATTATTATATGTGATATATATTAAATCATAATTAATCTGGAAATATGAATTATTATTTTCCTTCATTTCATTCATTCATTGATAAAAAGGAAACATCATTCACCCATATGTACTACCTATTATATCTCGGAAAAATGTGTTCCATTTTTGATATATAAGTTATAAGAATTATGAAAAATAAATAAATAAGGAATATTTATTATATATATATCATGTTAAACATTATTTTTATGACATAACCATGATCAATTCAAGGGTATTGAAAATAATTAATAAAAAATATAATAAAATAAAAACAGTATTACATAAATGCAATTTTAATTAAGAATAATAAATAAATCAGTTATAAACATCTTGTGTAAATGATATTTCATTTGATAAATATTATTTTTGGTCCAATAATATTTTGATTATTAATTTAATTTTAATATAACTTATTTTTAATCCAATACAAATGTATTATAGACAAGAGGTAAGGGATATCTAGCCTCTCTTTTGTTTTTGGTCCTATATGTCTTATTCACCACATGTTTCATTTTTTAGTGAATATATTACCAAATTGACATGTTATTTCATTAAAATTTTTATTAATATATAATATAATGGTTCATTTTATTTTATAATTTAATTGAGATTGTCGTTCAAATTCTTACCAAAGTAGTAAGGGTGTTTAGTCTTAATTTAATTTCCTTGAGACTTATATTGTGGTATCATTATATCATGTTTTACGAGGTGTATATAAAGACCCATTTAAATTTAATATATTGAATTTATTAATTATTATTATATTTTATGTTTAATTTATTTTTATTCTATCATTATAATTATAATTCATGTTTAAAAATTTGGTATGTATTTTATAATACAATCCCATCCTTTAGTAGGTTTGATTTTGTTTATTCTTATTTCGACGAAATCGTATGGTGCATTTATAAAGCATATATTTTGTTTTATTATCCTATGTATTTTAATGTAACATAAATAGTGTACATCCATTTATCTCTTTTAATTGATCAAATAGATAGAAAAATGTTTTCACCCAATACCATCTTTATGTAACTCTTTGGTTGAAAACACAATGCCTCCCATATCCATGTTTTCTAAAATTTTTGTAATTTTTATTAAATTTTAAAACAGATTTATTAATGATTTTTTAAAACATTTTTATATTTTTACAATTGTTTCAAAATTAATTTTGGGGTCAATTTCCAAAAAATTATAGTCTTTATTATACCAAAAATTTGAAAGGAATATTTTTATAATGTATTAAATGAAATGAATTTCTCATTTAATGAACACTCATTGATTTAAAGAGTAATTTATTGGAATCAATTATTAATTTCAAATAAACGTATTTTGAATATGTTTTATGTTTTCAAAAGTATTTTCCAATTTAAAATGGACATTTTCATCAACAAATGTTTTCAATTATTTAAAATGAATCCTTTAGATGTCTCAATGTTTATTTTAAATTAATCGAAATTTGAAAATTAAATATATTAAAAAAATTATATTCAAATTAAAATTTATATTTTCTTCATGAAATACATTAAATTATTATTAATGAATTATTTATATGTATTCAATGTTATTTCTAGGGGAGATTATTTCTGGAATATTATTTGAATTACTAATATTGAAATGGGGGGATTTTGAAAGGAAGTTTATTTTCTCAAATAAATGTTCAATGTTTTTTAATGGTAATTTAATATATAAAAATATATAGGGTTCTATTACAAAAAACTATATAAGCTATATTATCCATTGATATTATAATTAATAGTTATTTGGATGATTCTTGTTTATCATTTAATTATGTCTATGAATCTTAATTGTTTTACAAAGGATACACTAGGAAATAATGTTAATGAAAATCATGTTCTTTATAGTTCATGTGCTAGTAAATTGATTAAATGTTTATAAAACCCATATTCATTACACAAGATATGATATGATATTTTATTATATGATTAATGATTTAGGATATTATGTAACACATAATATTGGTTTTCATTCTGAGATGGGTTGGACCTATATATTCATCCATTGTATTGGGTAAATCATTATAACATAAGATATAAAAATGGGAAATAAGTTTATTGGAATTATACACTATGTAAAATATGTGTGTTCTAATACTCAATGGGGAACATATGTTTTTTCAAGATTCCCAATGTTCATGGACGAGTTAGTTAGATCTATAATGTGAAATAGTTTTCTATATTTATGATGGTGTAACACATTTATTTCATGATCTGATGGTTCGTTTTTTAATGATTATTTATCCCCATTATGAACCATGGTTTCTAAAATGATAATGTTTTATTCCATTACTAATGTTTATGATCTTTGATATTTTTTGTATAAATAATACATGATATGATCATGTCAATATAACCATATTTATATTCTATTAGTTCATTCATATATATACTGATATCTTATATGGTGTCTCTTATAGAGAATCAAAAATAAATCTTTATTAAATTTCTTTCCCATGTTATGAATTAATATTCTTGTAGTGTATTATTATATTGAGTACTATTTGACATGAATTTTTGGGAGGTGTTTAAGATTATTTATGAATTAATATTATTATATTTCTATTTAAACAGAAATACAACAAGAATAGTCATCGAGTTGGTTTTTATGAAATTAATTGAATGTTAATATATAAATATGTGATATATATATATGAATACAAAAATTCATTATCGATATTATCAGTGGTTATGTTTTTTTAACAATTGGAAACTAGGATATGGATAATTTATTGAAATCCATATTTTAATTTATAAAGATATGACTATAGATATATCTATGAATAATTCTATGGTTCAATTTGAATATATGAAAATATTTGATAATTTTGGTAAATGTAACACACTAGCATTTTTAGAAATATTATTTTGTATTAATTAAATATTTTTTACTTTTTAATTTCATGAAGCTTTAAAAATTGTTTTTTATAAAATAAATATGTTTTAATTATGTTAAATGAAACACCAATTTAATCTTGCACTATACGTAACATTAATTTACCTTCTTTTATGTTGAACATCCACTTGGAGTATGTTACATGTAAAACTAACATGGCATACATTACATGAAACACTGTGTTTTTATAAAACATTATTTTATTGTTATAAATATTTAAATGAGATAATTATAACCTACAAATTAAACATAGTCATATGAATATTAATTAATACATTTTAAATATCATTAAAATTATATTTTATAAATAATACATCTTTATGATGAACGATATATTTATTTATAAATTATTTATATGTTTAACATTACTATTTTCCGAAAAGAACTATTTTTAATTTCCTTATTTAAAAAATAATAAATTTAATTTTATACATTTTTATGAATTTTAATTTGATTAAATAGAAATCATTTTTTAATTTAAAATTTATAAATTTTCTTGTGGTGAATTTAGTGTATTTTTCTTAGAAAACTCATTTTTTATGAATACTGATAAAATATTAAATTTTAATTTATAAATGCTTTTACATATAATTTATTTATAAATATAAATTATATTTTAATTTAGTTTTAATGCTTTAAAAAATAATATTTTTATTTATAATCCAAATTTTTGTAACTATACTCATGTTCTCATTGAAATTTAATATAAATTCAATGAACAATTTTGAATGATTTTAATTTAAAACTCCGCATTGTCGTCACAACAACAGAATGAAATTTTAAACAAATTCATCCACATCTATTACATGAATTTGGATAAAATATATTCTATATTTATATATATAACACATTGTAATGTATAATATGGTTACCCTTTTTTTAAATATATTAAAAAACGAATGAAAATTACTTACAAAAATTAAGATAATATTAAGAATAATAACAGACTAAACATTAATCATAATGGCCCAATGAACCAATAAACTAGTAAAAGAGAAATTTTATGGAAATATATATACCCTATAATACATTTTATCCAATTATATTCATTATTGGGTCCACTTCACAAGGGATAAAATATTGGTGGAATTTATTTTCCTATAATTTACATGAGTGCCACTCCTCAACTATAAATTCACATACTCCCCTCACACATCCACACACCTCTAATGCAACATTTACTAGAGAAATATCTGATACAATATCTCCAAAAAATCACTCTCCGAATTTTATAGGATTCCCATTTTAAGAAATAAACCAATGGATTAAATTTGATGAAAACCAAAACCAGTTATTTAAATAATATTTTACATTCTTCTTCAAGTTAATTTATATTATTTGAATCCCCCGAACACAAATATTCTTATTAATTTATTGTATAAAAAACAGTATCATTAATATAATATTATATTTTTATTAAAATGTATTTACCTACACTCTCATACACTTCAATATAATGGGTAACGAACTTAATATTTTCATGTACAACCCACATCAACCAAACAAAACAATGACTCTTCATTTTTCTATTACAAACTCTCATGGTGGAAATTATCATGAAAACTAACTTTATATATTTTATATATATTATATTTATAATTTGATTATAATTTTTTAATTTTTTTTAGAACATGCCATTATTAATTACAACTTGTGTAAATATGAAAATTTTATTTGGGATGTCTGGACTACTACCTCCTCCATGAAATGTGATTCATTCATGCACTACATGGAATTTTCCAATGATATTTTTTGTAAAATTATATGATATATATGAAATAATAATTCTAATTTAATTATATTATATACACAAACATATTTATATACCCATATATGTGATTTATATTAATTATTTCAATACAATAATAAAATAGTAGCACCATTATTGTTTGAGTACAACATGTTGTCTCAATGAATGATGTATTTAATTTCATACATATATATTACACATATTATTATAATACAAATATAATCAAAATTATTGATATTTATATAATTTCTTACACTTTAGAAAACATTATTTGTAAATAAGGACCAAATAAATTATAGATTAAGACAAAAGAGAAAAAACAAAGTGAATAATACCACAACTGTAACCATAACATGAAATTTTAAAGAAGTGGGAAATAAAAAGGCATAATAAAATATTACAATTTATTATATATAATAATATGTTTCTATAAAATACTAATAATAATTATTAATTTAATATCCATGTGGTTTGAATGAGTATGATTAACTTTAGGTCACAAGGTAAGGGGATATCATCTCAATTTCTATTTTCCTAACATACATTCTTAATTCACCACCCTTTCCTTTTATGTGGTGAATATAATGAACCCATATGTATTCAAGGATTATAACACATAAATCTATTTTTATTTACATATCCATTCTATGATCATTATTTCATGGGGTAAATGATTATAAAGTTACCAAATTGATAATTCAATTTTGTCTCAGTTTTCCTTCTTTGATAAACATTTTTTATTATGCACATAAAATCATTTTTGAGCTGTATATAATTCCATTTGACAAGATATATCATGAATATAAAACATTTATTTATATTTTTATGTTTATTTAAATTGGTTTTCATACATGGAGAGTTTGATCCCAATTTACAATATGGTAATATTTTTTTGAAAAAATCTATTCATTTATCGACATTGATTGTGATTATGCTTAATTCATGAGATATTTTGATCCATATATCATGAATTTTCATGAATTTTTTTCTTCATTGGTTATTATAAATATATCAATGTATTGGGGATATTTATATACTATTTGGTACATTAAATATTTAGTAATTGTATTTAAAAAATTGTCGTCTTTACCATCTCTTCTATCATAAATTTGTGTTCATTTGAAACAACGTTTTCTAGAAATGGAATCTAGATATATTCTAAAATTATCCAATAATATTTGAAATAAATTTTTTACCATTTTATAATACCTATGTTTTCAATGTAATCTTATTGAATATTTTTAAATAATGAAATTATTCATCCTATTACCATGCTATAAATTAATTTTCATTTTTCCATGTCCGATATATACATATTTACCTTCTTTCATGATAGATATTTCCGTGTGTTTTACTTTACAATATTAAATATATTTTTTAAAAAAAATTGGTTCCTAATATTTTGGTTGATAATTATTTTTGAAGTGGTTTTCAATAAATATTTTTTTCCAAAAAAAATATGGTTAACAATTCTCTTTTTAGGTGATTCTAAATAAATTTTTAAATAAAATGTATTTCATTAAAGTTCTATGTTTTTTATAAATTAACAATTTCCAATAATTATGTATATGTTTTCAAAGTATTCTAATAGTAACTATATTTTAGTTTTTTAAAATATTTTATATTCAGTTTTCATGTAAAATGTTTTCATAATGTATTAAATATTTCTTTACAATTTTTCAAAGTATTTTCAATAAAAAAATTTCAAATTTTTTTCCAAGAAAATAGTTTTCAAAAGATTTTATGTTTTAAAAAATAATCTTCCAAAATAAAATGATATTTTACTCAATAATGGTTTTCAATATATCTTTCCAAATTATTTTCCATATATGATGACATCATTTTACGTTAGTCATACCTTTATATATAATTATCCAATGTATAAAATCATATTTTTATTCGTTGATGGATTGTTTTTTTGATGGAATTACACTTGTGATACTTGTTTCTCTCACAATGGTTATATTATTTTGAATCCCAATTTATTTCATGGGTCATGATTTAGATATAATTATTATGAAACATAATTTTTCTATAGTTTATGATATGATTATATTTTTATGATACCCATTTATTTTTATGTTTTACATTATTATTTTTAATGATCATGGGGTACATGTATGTACAATTTAATTATGGGATGGGTATGACTTATATATCCATATAATGCATGGTTTAATGATTTATATCTTATGAGATATACATGTATAGAATAAAAAATGATATTGGTTTAGTATTATTGCACTGTAGTGAGAAATGAACCTAGTTCAGTATTATAGTGCTGTAATGAGGATTGAGCTTAGATCAGTAATTTATCAGTGGAACGAGGTGTGAACCTGGTTTAATATTAGACATTGTCGATTAATATGAAATATTTATTAGTTAATTTACCAATATGGAAATTATAATAGATTCTTATTTTTCTTCCACAATTTCATTAATTATTCCTATATAATTCATTCATTAATTATTTTATTTACTTCATTATGATTCATGTCTTATGGTCTACCTGGATTTATTCGATGATTCAAGTGTATGATATTATAATAAATACGGTATGATCTTCAAATTTTATCACCATGTTACCACACCATTATTCTCATGGATATGATTAAATTTCTCTTTGGTTACCATTACTCATTAATTAATATCACTCTTTTTTATGTTTCTATTACCATTTATTGATGACTTTAAATCTATTTTATTTGTACAAGAAGGTTCTAGAAATTATGTACATAATAAGGGATAATGTATCTCACACATGTATCATTGTTTTTGTATACATGTCTTGAAAGGCACTAGACTAATATGGTTTTTGGTCATATGTTTGATAATGAGTTGTGTATTATGTAAATGTGATATAATTTTAATATATTACAAGTGAGTGTTTCTATAGTTGGTTCCAAAGGAATGGTTTTGTTAATCATTGGATGATATTTTGATAAAACCATATTGAGAACCAAAAGTAACTTTTCAAGGATACATCTAAGGATACAAAAATGTATTTGAAAGTGTCCTTTAATTTTTTGTAAATGTAAAAGTAAACTGTTTCCTAGTAAAAAATTATTATCTTCATACTAAAAGTGGTTGTTGCTATAGAATATAATTACCTAGTAATAAATACTCTTACATGATGTTTTAGGCCTAACTATGGGTAATCTTGTACAGGATAATGATCCTTGATACACACCTGGTTTGACACTCCATGGGATATGATTTGGGAATTCACAATCACATTATGAACCATCATCAATGATTTAAATACCTATTTTCTATCATTAACCATGTATGAAAATAGGGTATCATTGATTAAGTAATGTCTTTTGATTTAGACATATTATAAGTAATTATTTTCATGAAAATGCGGTTTTCTTCTATGATATGTAATGATAAAACATTGCTTCTGGTTTTAATCAATGTTGGGAATCGAAAATAACTAGATTAACATTAAATGTAATGGAAGATATTCTGTTGATCTTTTATGTGGGATGATCAGTAGAGTGTAAGATGTTGTGATCATGTCTAATCAGTTTTCTAGGAGCCTGATCAACAATGTGTAACTTAAACAACAATTGGAATCTCTAAGGAAATAGGTGAAGTAATTATGAAAGTGTTCAGGTAATGGAGACCATGGTGGATATATGATTCAGTTTTCATTGTGTAATAAATGTGTAATAAATCTCATATGATAATGTTTTAGGGGGATAATAAGATTGTTTGACTATGGAAAATGAGGACACAAAGAATGTGAAGGTAAGGTAAAAATAAAAAGTTCTTTTAAGGAAATTAATATGAATATTAGCCTCTATATGGTATCATTTATAGAAAAATGATATATGTATGGAGTAAACTATCATTATGATATATATTTTCCAAAGAGGATTACTCTAGAAGAGAATCAACATAATTGTGTGAGTAATGGATTAATTATGGATGATGATGAGACTATATATGAAATGTTAAATAAAATTGGTATTATATACTTGTATGTGGTATCGTAGATATGGATTATGGATGAAGTAGAATAATAATTTTTTTATGTATTTGGTATTCATTAATTATTTCTCATAAATACTTAAATGAAGAATTATTTTCTAGTTTATTTCTCACCTATGAATTTAAGAGATTATGTTGACTATTCCGGATTGATAGGAAAAGTGATTAAATTATTACGTGATATTTTTACAAAGTGATGATACACATAATTTGTTACTTATTTAAAGATATTTTTTTATAATAATATGTTGGATATGAATAGGTAAATTGGACAGTACTAATTACTTCATAACTAATTTAGTAATTGTTTATAGGTTGTTCATGTCTTCGAGGATGATGTCTAAAACTAGTTGAAATTATTGAATATATCATGTAATAAATTGAATAAGGAAGAAGGAATATTGTTTAAAAGGATTTATTGTAATTTATATTGTTACCATGTTCCAACAGATTTTACCTTGAGGGAACTCATATGATTTAATGTGAAAACCAAGAGCTAAATTCAGATATATGGGGGGAACAATGTTAAGAATATTTCACGACATTATTTCAAATTTTTTGGATTATTATCTTTGATAAGACTTATAAGTTTATCTATTAAGGGATTTTTTATGTTAATGTCCACAGAAAGTAATTATGTATTTTGATTGTAATGAAAAGTCTAGTTAAAATTATCTTTAATGATAATCCTTATTTTAGGGATGCCCACAAAATTTTGGAAAATGTATTAGTGTGGTTTTAGAATAGGAAATTGTAACACCCTAGGTTAATAAATAGTATGAAATTTTCACATTTATCCATATTTTTGAATAAAATATTAATATAACTTTAAATGGGACGCTATGCTTGATGGCGTACCCAACACGCAACAACGAGTTTTTTGGGAATCTTACGTTGCACTATAATAATAAAATAATATTATTTTAAAAGGTAGTTAACGCCTAGCTGTTTTGATAGCAGGAATGAATATAACTAACTACAAAATGATTATATATGTTTGTCAAATATTTTTACTTTTTACAATAAATGTTAGAGGATTAAAAATGTGAATGAATCCAATTTTAAGCGTAAATATTCTAATATTCTTTAAAAGGTTGATTAACTACCTTTTGATGGAAAACCTCTTTTAAATCAACTTGTTGATAATTTTTTGTGTTATATTTGACAAAATAAAATTCTTCTTTAGAATCAGGACATCAAAATTTACATTGTGTAAATTTTTGGTATTTTTCCGATAAATTACATTTTTTTATTGAATAGTGAAAAATGTTGTATTCTAATTCCAAACCTCTTTTTAATCTAATTTATTTATATGATTTGATTATCTTTTAAATTGGTTTTAAAGTGAAATTTGAATATATTTTTACCATTAAATCCAATGGTGGTCATTGGAATTAATTTCACTTTGAATTTGGACTTAAACTAGTGTCAATCTTTTAATAGATATTATTTCTTAAAAACAAGCTATTGTTTTTGACAGCATGAATTAATTATTAAATTAATTAATGAAACTTATATGAATTGAATTTTTTAAAATAGAAATCATTTTTGAATTCGGAATATCAAATATATCCATGGATGAATTTTTGGAAATTTTCTGAAAAAACTTCAATTTTGATGAATAGTGAAACCACTAAGTGGTACTTATAAAAACTGATTTTCCGTTTAAATAAAAATTTTCCACCTTTGTGTTTTAAATTTCAAAAATCCAACATACTTCATTGTCATTAAGAAGTAAAATGTGATTCAATGGGATTAAAATATTTTTTGGTGAATAGTAACTTATTAAGTTTTAATCGTGATTAGAGGTAATTAGTGTAGTTTAAGGTAAAAATAATGTTTTAATAATATGAAATGACCTAGACACATGTACTACCCTCATTGTATTAGTCATGTCCGACGAAGACAATCCATGGGTCATCTTGGGGACCCCATGGAGCCACTTTGGTTGGAAATGACATAAATATCTTTTTATTTAATGTTAAAATTAAAATGACACAAACATGAGTTGTTTTACTAAAAAAAATTAAATGGGGTCATACACGTCATATTTTTGTCTATAAATAGTAATTGGAAAGATAAAAATATTTCATACATCATAGTATTTTGTTTTATAATTTTTATACATTAAATTAATTAAATTATTAATGACATCATGATGATGCAGCGATGACCTCATTATTTAACGATTTAAATAAAATTGAATGATATTGAAAAATCTAAGAACGACACATGTCCAAAACCAATTGAATGGGTGGATTTCGAACACTTATCACATTATACTCAAAACACACCATTGTGGGACCATTCAAATCTGAAACTCATCCTAAAATAATGTAACATTTCTTTACTTTCCAAGAGTGCCCCTCCTCTCCTCTTATAAAAGACCCCACCTCTACCTCCATACCCACAGTTCAAAAGCCTTTGGCTCGGCCAAAACCTACGGCTTTTGTCTTTCCACATCCTTCTCTAACTCTTAGAAGCCTCACTTTGGTCATAAGTCTTCCCAAGTAAGCCTTTGAGGTCAAACCAAAGGGAGTTAACCGATTTTAAGGTAATTTCTTCACTTGAGTCCTTTTGATTTATTTTGATTTTCCACCCCATAAACTATTGTTATTCATTTCTTCTATAACAAAACCATTATCTTAAATATACTAGGATGTTGTAATGTTAAGGATTCGAGGTACACTTACACACACATTCATCTAATGGTTAATGGACAGACTGTTTCTTTGGATGGGGTATTACTGCCTCACGAAACGATGATTGTTCAATCTTCTCTTAACACCTTTCATGGTGGAAATTATGATGTCACTACATTTATATATGATATATAATATGTTTATCTTTTCCATAATCTTCAGTATTTTTCATTTATTGCATACCTTTATGGCATCCATTATGGGTATACGCGATATCTTTATTTTAGGAAGTGCGGACTACCGCCCCCTCAAAGTGATTTGATTCGTTAATACCATATTTGGTATGTATAAACGATATATTTAATGATATTATATATGATACCATAATGGAATTAAAATACTATTATGTATCATTATGTTTTAATTTCATTAAATATAAAATAGAAATGGAAGTAGTGTTCATGCGTACGTATGGCTTACCGTCTCCATGAACGGTGCATTTCATTTCATAACTCTAAATGTTATGTAATATTATAAATTCTTGAAAATACTGGATATATATGACATATATGATGTCTACATCATGAATAAAATTCTGGATATAATGGATATTTTATTACATGATCAACTTGTAATTATGAAGAGTATTTTTAACTCCAGTACAAATGATCGTTAAAACGACCATTATTTACTTAAATAATAAAATAATGTTCATGACATGGTAATAAGTGATATAAAAGGAATAATGAACTTGAAAAAGGTTCTTATGTAAGTAAAAGTTAACTCATGTTTATTATTCATGAGATTAAAGAATGATCGACTCAAGTCGGACTCGAGGTAAGGGATCCTACTCCTCTCTTTCTTATTAAGTACACTCTTTTATGTCATTCATTTTAATCTCATCTTTATTATTATTGGGATGTTATTTTATATTACTCCTACTATAATTTTTATTTTCATACGATGAGAGACCCTATTTTCTCTCATAAATCAATTTTGGAAGTTTTGAGTGGTGCTGTTAGGATGCCGAATTTTGTTTAGAGATCTAACCTCTCTCTTTCTTTTTATGTACTCTCCTATATGTCACTTATTTTATGCTTCTCTTTTTTATGATGTGGATGTTATTTTATATTCTACTTTCTGTAAATTTTATTGTAATATTATTAGAGACCCTATTTTATCTCATTAATCCATTTTTGGATGTTTTAAGTGGTGCTGTTAGGCCGCCGAGTCTTCGTAAGGGATTTTTCTTCTCACTTTTAGTCCCGTGAGATTTATGCTACATTTTCCACCATTTCCTTTGAGTGGTGTATGTATTTCCCATTATTATACTCTTTGTGTAATATTATTTCATTTATGGGTATTTACATATTCTTTGTACGACCCTTCTTCAATGGGGTGTATGTTTCGAATGTTACCCAAGTCGGTAAGGGAACCGTTCACCCTTCTCTTTTAAAATACTTCCTTTTTTATGTCTTTTAATTCACATACTATTATGTTGGGATATGTTATTCTATATCCTTATTGATTAAAAATTTATGTCAATGTGATGAGGTACCCTTTTTATCTCTAATCAACTATTTTTCTTAATTTTTATGTGACATCGTTAGGCTGTCGAATTTTTGCAAGGGAACTTATTAACCCAATTTTGATTCTTTGGGATAAACATGTACTCGTTGAATATGTCATTCTATGAATATATGTGATTGTATTTTAATTGTTTTTCACTTAATATCCACTTATATTTAGTGTATTCGTTTGTCACACATAATTATGTAATTGATTTATCCTTAATCCACGGATACCGTCTTTATATGGGACTTCGTCTCAATATCCTTTCATTGAGGAATATTTTGTTTTATACACAACCTTCTTTTGTATGCTGTATCAACCCCTTTGACTTTTACATTTATTCAAAAGGAATATTTTTTATATGAAGCATTTACTAAAAAAAAGGGAATGTTTTTGTCGTACGTATGCGGCGACAACGACTTCTCCTCTGCCATGACCATTATTTGATTGTCGGCTTTCTCTACAAGCCATAACATTTTTTAAAGAAAAATAAATACCATGTTTTACTTTTGTTTTATTTTGGTATGGAAAATGGTTTTCATAATTTTTTTATATCAATGTGTCGTATTGTTATCTTGTGATTGAATGGTGGAAATGTTATGTTTCCTTTATGCATGTTTTATGTGATACAGTTATGTTGAGGTTCTTGGGAATTATTATGAAGACGGCTGGTTCCGTGATAAACTAAGGGCGTGTGAGCTCGATATAGCTCTCCAATCCATTGGGTAATGAAAAGGAGTGAAACGTTAAGGTTTTTCTGAAGAGATTTAGGGAATATACTGTGGTGGGTATTCCAAACGTAACCAAGAGGGTTACTCCCTACGTAAGAATGGTATGAATGCCTCAAGTTACCTTTTATGTCTTATGATTTCTATGATTTCTTCATTATTTGAAGAGGTATGTTAAAGTGCCTATGTTTTATGGGTAATGTATGATTTCATTCTTATGTATATATGAACTCATGTTTCCTTTCTATATTTTTATAACCCTTACTGAGCTTTTTATCCTCATCCCAAGTTTTTTTTTGAAATGTTTTTCACAGGTCAAGGGAATGGTACATGATATGATGAATGTGTCAATGAAGTGTCAAGAAAGAATTCATGATTTATTTTTAAATATGTTTCCATTGATGGAAAAAATGAATGTAATTTCTTTATGTTACCACTTTGTTTAAATGTGCTATATAATGCATGTTTTATGATATAATTCTCTAAAACTATAAACCTGAAAAGATCCTCAATGTGTAATCTTGTAGTAACTCAAGATTAAGTAACGAATAAGGCTGGGGTATTATTGTTGGTATCAAAGGTCAGTTTATATAACTATAGAGGTTAGGGTATTCTTTAAGAATAATTGACATTACCATAATGGTTAGGATTTCAGAAATAGTCCTAGTTTTAGATAATGTGAATGAGTATGTATATATTAGTGTTTATCTTCCTCATTAGTACATGATGGTTTTGTTGATATACTCACACTGAACTTTTCGGTTTTAGTAAATGGATGGATCTAGCAGGCACCAAAGTAACAGTGGATGTGAAGGAAACTGTGACAGTTATTTGAGCATGAAACTAAACGATATGAGAGCTGCAATGAGAACTCTTGTGTTTATCCTCAACCAACTAGATAGAGTCATGATTTACCAACTTAACCTTGGTGATTTCTCTAAGGTGTCATATATGTGTGAAAACAACCCTACGGAAATAAAGGTAATAATCATAAAGGTAAGTGTGTTCAAAAACCTATGTATCAATGATGTGGAAAGAAACACCAAGTAAAATGTTTCAAAGGGACAAAAATATGCTATAGATGTGGAAATGAAGGTCATTCAGCTGGAACCTGCCATGGAAAAAGGCAGCATCCAGTTGACTCATGGAAAGGGAATGATGTTCTTTCTGAGGGATCAATTGAATGTTTTAAATGTGATGTGCATGGTCATTATGCAAACACATGTCCTATGAAGAAGTTTCATGAATGGGATCAGCATGATCGTACAAATAATCGTTTACCAATACCTGATGCCATTCCGACTGAGGATGAAAAAAATGACAAAGACCAATCAAAGGTATGGATTATTTCATAAGTTTTGTTTTCATATTTTGGAATCTTAGGATATGATTCGTGATTTTGTTTGTAGGAAAGAAGTATTTTTTAGAATAAGTTGGAAAGGAATGGTTAATGTATCATGAAGAATGTTGAATGAGTAAGAAGTCAACATATAATGTCTTCAAGAGTTGTGGTGAAATTCTTAAGAGTATTAAGTCTATTTTGATGATGGGGATACATTAGAAGAATTTTTATAGTATGTGTAACAGTGATGTTTAATATATGAAAAGTTTATTCAAGGAATTGTTATCTGTTATTTTGTGGACATAGTTATAAAGAACCATTTGGGTTTATATCATCCTTACTATTGAGGTAATTATGGGTTACTATATGTTATGATGTAAGGGAAATGCATGAGATAAAATTGAGGTTAAATTATGTTATGGTTATTTTTGATGATTTTATCTCTTTTTGGGGAATTATTTGAGAATTATATAGTTTTGAAAAAATTACAACACGCAGACCGTGTGACAACCCGTCACGCCAGACAAAGTTGTGGGAATCGAACCCACAACAAAAGTGAAAATGGTATTTATCACCTTCAACTAGACTACGTGAAGTCCCTGGTTAGTATGACTTATCATTTTTAGTTAGTTGACTTTATAAATTAAGAGTAATTTTATTTTGGGTTATCTATGAAAATAATTAACCTATCATGGAGAATATGTGACTAGGTTAATTAATTTTCAATACAAGACTTTAGGAGCAACATATGTTCTTTAGAGATAAATGTTACGATTTGACTTGGAAGACTATGTGACTTAATCCTTCAAATATTTGGGTTTCAATCTTAGATTGGTTTTATTTGAAGAATTCTATGGACAAGTTGTTTATCGAATGGTCCTCGTTGAACTCTAGTTTTTGTTGGTCAAATTTTAGAGATTAAGAATAGATTTTATTTTTATAAAGGGTTATCCTTTTTTGGATTATCTGATCTTGTACTAACCTTTTTGGTTTTGGTTTTGGTTAAGGTCTAAAGATATGGGAAGTATATATATTTATTTTGTGGATTAGGTGATTATATATAAGTTGATTATTGTACTCTTAATGTGAACTAGGCTTCCAAAATACTTGTCTTTTGAGGAAAGTATGAGTCTGTGTAAGAAATCTAGTAAAAGTTGATAGTCAACATGACAAGTAAGTATGTTTCCTTAAGATCCATAATAAATTCCTCAATGAAGAGTAACTTAAAACAAGAGTGTTGTATGTTAACTTTTCATACTAGGGAATCGAATATCGTTTAACCCATCACAAGTTTGTGATTTTCATAGGGTTAACTTTCTCCTAGACATGTTTACTATCACTCTCCCTCAGAACATGACCCTTTGTTTTTTCCTCCATGTCCATATTTTCATACATTGATTCCTAGTATGGGTTAACTTGGGTGACCTTTGTACTTATCTTTCTTTATTTTAATGTGATTGATTTACTGACTGTTGTTCTGATGTGGGATTTTCAATGATGTTTCCAAGCCCAATTTTAAAATTGTGAGGACGCAATTTCCAAAAGGTGGGAAGGATGTAACAACCCAGGTAAAGAAAGTGTATGACATTTTCACATTTATCAATATTTGTGAAAAAAATATTAATATAAATTTAAAGGGGACACAATGCTCGATGGCGTACCCAACATGCAACAACTAGTTTCTTGGGAATTTTACGTTGCACTCTAACAATAAAATAATATTATTTTAAAAGGTAGTTAATGCCTAGCTGTTGTGATAGCAGGAATGAATAGAACTAAATACAAAATTATTATATATGTTTGTCAAATATCTTTACTTTTTACAATAAATGTTAGAGGATTAAAAATGTTAATTAATCCAATTTTAACCGTAAACATTATAATATTCTTTAAAAGGTCGATTAACCACCTTTTGATAGCGAACCTATTTGAAATCCACTTTTTGATAATTTTATGTGTTATATAAGACAAAATAAAATTCTTTTTTAGAATGAGGACATCAAAATTTAATTTGTGTAAATTTTTTGTATTTTTTCGATAAAGTACGTTTTTTAATGAATAGTGAAAAATGTTGTATTCTAATTCAAAACCTATTTTTAATCTAATTTATTTATATGATTAGATTATCTTTTAAATTGGTTTTAAAGTGAAATTAGAATATATTTTTACCATTAAATCAAATGGTGGTTATTGGAATTAATTTCACTTTGAAATTGGACTTAAACTAGTGTCAATCTTTTAATAGATATTGTTTCTTAAAAACACGCTATTTGTTTTGAAAGTGGGAATTAAATATTAAATTAATTAAGGCAACTTATATGTATTGATTTTTTTAAATAGACATAATTTTTTAATTCAGAATATCAAATATATCCTTGGGTGAATTTTTGGTAATTTTCTGAAAAACATCAATTTTGATGAATAGTGAAACCACTATGTGGCACTTATAAAAACTGGTTTTCCGTTTAAATGAAATTTTTCCAGCTTTGTGTTTTGAATTTCAAAAATACGACATATATGGTTGTTATTAAGATGTAAAATGTGGTTTAATGAGATTAAAATATTTTTTTTGGTGAATAGTAACTTATTAAGTTTTAATCACGATTAGAGGTAATTAGTGTAGATTAAGGGAAAAATAATGTTTTAATAATATGAAATGACCTAGACACATGTCCTACCCTCATTGGATGAGTCATGGCCGACCGAGAAAATCCATGGGTCAACTTGGGGACCCCATGGAGCCACTTTTGTTGGAAAATGACATAAATACCTTTTTATTTAATGTTAAAATTAAAATGACACAAACATGAGTTGTTTTACTAAAATAATATTTAAATGGGGGTATACAAGTCAGAGTTTTGACTATAAATAGTCACTGGGAATATAATAATATTTCCTAAATCATAGTAATTTTTTATAATTTTTATACATTAAATAAATTAAATTATTTATGACATCATGATGATGCAGCGATGACCTCATTATTTAACGATTTAAATAAAATGGAATGATAATTTAAAATCTAAGACAAAAACATGTCCAAAACCTATTGGATGGGTTTATTTCGAACCCTTATCACCATATCCTCGAAACAAATCAACGTGGGACCATTAAAATCTGCAACTCATTCTAAAATAAAGTAACATTTCTTTACTTTCCAAGAGTACCCCTCCTCTCCTCTTATAAAAGGCCCCCACTGCTACCTACTTACCCACACATCAAAAGCCTTTGGCTTAGCCAACACCTGCCCATTGTTTCTATCCACATACCTCTCTAACTCTTAGAATCCTCAATGTGGTCCGAATTCTCACCAAGGAAGCCTTTGAGCTCAAACCAATGGGAGTTAACAGATTTTAAGGTAATGTCTTCACTTGAGTCCTTTTGTTTTATTTTGCTTCTCCACCCCCTAAACTCTTTTTATTCCTGTCATTTGTAATAACACCAGTATCTTCAATATACTAGGATGTTTTTATGTTAATTATTCATCTTACACTTACACACACCTTCGTCTAATGGTTAATGAACATACTGTTTTTGTGGATGGCAAATTACTGCCTCACGAAACGATGCTTGTTCAATCTTTTCTTAACACCTTTCATGGTGGTAATTATGATGTCACTACATTTATATATGATATATAATATGTTTATATTTTTATTAAGCTTCTGTATTTTTTATTTATGGAATACCTTTATGTCTTCCATTATGGGTATACATGATATCTTCATTTTTGGAAGTGCGGAGTACCGCCCCCCCCCAAAGTGATTTGATTCATTAATACCATATGTGGTATGTATAAAGGATATATTTAATGATATTATATATGATACCATATTGGAATTAAAATAATACTATTTATCATTTTGTTTTAATTCCTTTAAATATGAAATAGAAAGGGAAGTAACGTTCATGCGTACGTATAGCTTACCGTCTCCATGAACGGTGCATTTCATTTCTTAACACTAAATGTTATGTAATATTATAAATGCAAGAATATACTTGATTTATATGATATATATGATATCTAAATCATGAATAAAATTCTAGACATAATGGTTATTTTACCACTTGAACAACTTGTAATTATAAAGAGTATTTTTAACTCAAGTACCAATGATCGTTAAAACGATCATTATTAACTAAAATAAAAACATAGTGTTAATGACATGGTAATAAATGGTATAAAAGGAATAATGAACGTGAAAAATATTCTTAAGGAAGTATAAATTAACTCATGTTTATTATTCAGGAGATTAAAGAACGATCGAGTCAAGTTAGACCCGAGGTAAGGGATCCTACTCCTATCTTTCTAATTAGATACACTCTTTTATGTCATTCTTTTTAAACTCATATTTCTTAGGATTGGGATGTTATTTTATATTACTCCTATTTTAAATTTTATTTTCATATGATATGAGACCATATTTTCTCTCATAAATCCATTTTGGATGTTTTGAGTGGTGCCGTTAGGCTGCCGAATTTTCATAAGAGATCTAACCTCTCTCTTTCTTTTTAAGTACTCTATTTTATGTCACTTATTTTAAGCTTTCCTTTTTTATTATGGGGGTGTTCTTTTACATTCCTCTTTTAGTACATTTTATTGTAATATTATTAGATACCCTATTTGATCTCGTCAATCCATTTTTAGATGTTGTAAGTGGTGCCGTTCTGCCGCCGAGTCTTCGTAATGGATTTTTCTACTCACTTTTAGTCACTTGAGATTTATGCTACATTTTCCACCATTTCCTTTGAGTGTTGTACATAATTCTCATTATTATACTCTTTGTGTAATATAATTTCATTTATGGGTATTTACATATTCATTGTATGACCCTTCTTCAATGGGGTGTATGTTTCGAAAGTTACCCAAGTCGGTAAGGGAACATTTCACCCTCCTCATTTAAAAGACTTCCTTTGTTATGTATTTTAATTCACATAATATTATGTTGGGATATGTTCTATTATATCCTTATTTATGTAAATTTTATTTCAAAGTTATGAGGTACCCTTTTTATCTCTCATCAACTCTTTTTCGGAATTTTTAGGTGACGCCGTTAGGCTGTTGAATTGTTGCAAGGGAACTTCTTTTCCCAATTTTGATTTTATGGGATAAACTTTTACTCCTTGAATAAGTAATTCTATGAATATGTGTGAATGTCCTCTGATTGTTTTTCACTTAATATCCACTTATATTTGGTGTATTCGTTTGTCACACTTAATTATGTAATTGATTTATCCTTAATCCAAGGATACCGTCTTTGTTTGGGACTTCATCTCAATATCCTTTCATTGAGTAATATTTTGTTTTATACCCAACCTTCTTCTATACGGTGTATAAAACCCTTTGACTTTTACGTTAATTCAAAAGGAATATTTTTTATATGAAGCGTTTACTAAACAATAAAATGGAATGTTTTTGTTGTACATATGCTGCGACAACGACTTCTTCGCCGCCGTGACCATTTTTTGAGTTTCGGCTTCTTCTACAAGCCATACCTTGTTTTTAAAATAAAAATAAATACCATGTTTTACTTTTATTTTATTTTGGTATTGAAAATTGTTTTCATAATTTTTTTATATCAATGTGTTGTATTGATATCTTGTGATTGAAAGGTGGAAATGTTATGTTTCCTTTATGCATGTTTTATGTGATATGATTATTTTGAGGTTCTTGGGAATTATTATGAAGACGGGTGGTTCCATGATAATGTAAGGGCGGGTGAGCCCGATATAGCTCTCCAATGCCTTGGGTAATGTGAAGGAGTGAAATGGTAAGGTTTCTATGAAGAGATTTAGGGAATATACTGTAGTGGGTATTCCAAACGTAAACAAGAGGGTTACTCCCTACGTAAGAATGTTATGAATGCCTGAAGTTACCTTTTATGTCTTATGATTTCTATGATTTATTCATTATTTGAAGAGGTATGTTAAAGTGCCTATGTTTTATGGGTAATGTATTAATTCATTTTAATGTATATATGAACTCATGATTCCTTTCTATATTTTTATAACCCATACTGATCTTTTTATGCTAATCCCAAGTTTTTTTTAAATGTTTTTCACAGGTCAAGGGAAAGGTACATGATATGATGATAGTGTCAAGGAAGTGTCAAGAAAGGATCCATGCATTATTTTTAAATATTTCTCAATTGATGGGAAAAAATGAATGAAATTTTTTTATGTTACCACTTTGTTTAAATATGGAATGTAATGCCTGTTTTATGATCTAATTCTCTAAAACACTAAACCTGAAAAGATCTTCAATGTGTAATCTTGTAATAACTCAAGATTAAGTAAGGATTAAGGCTGGGGTCTTATAGAAATCATGTATGTTGGGTGACAACTAATCATTTCTAACAAGGGAATGGGTCTTGAACCTATGACCGAATGACTATAAGGGTTTCAATCATACCGCTAGCCTACATGATGTCCTGGTAAATGTATAATTATTTATTATGAATAAATTATTATAATGAGACCATAGTGTTACTTTTTTACATTTATAGATTAATGTATTAACCATATTTATTTTTGGGAAATTTTTTATAAAAATTGTAATACTTTTAATTCTTTCATTGGTCATAATAGATGCTAAATGTGCATTTTAGTTCTTCGGACATCAAAAATAATTTATATAAATTCATTTAATGATGTAATGGATCATGTATAAATAGATAATAATACAAACATGTAATGAGATTTTGTTTATAGAAATATATCAATTAACAATATTTATTTATTTTCATGGATTATAAAGGAGTCACTCAATGATAAGATAATGATCAAAAAAACTGTCCTAATACCATAATTATTTTATCAAATGGCCTTACAAATCCTCAATTAATTTTTACCTAGAGGACTTAACATTTTATATTATCATTCATATTTTTTATGATTTAGGACTTTAGTAAATCCCTTTAAATATTTATGTATACCTTCAATTTCAAATCTTTACATTAAACCAATGTTATCCCATGCATAAACCTAGTATTATGGTACTTCGGTTGACCATTATTTTTTAAAACATTCCATTTTTTGAGAATTTTTTGTATTCATTCTTATAATGTTGGTTTATTTGAAAGAATCATGAAAATATTAAAATATAGATAACTTAGTGGAATTTCAATGGTGAAATTCATTTTATGGGGTTATAATGTTATAAAGTAAGATTTTGTGAAATATTTTTTTAAATTAATTTATTTTTTTTATATATACATTTCATGCAACATTTAAAACAATTTATTTTATTAAAGTATAATATTTGGAAAGATTTATAAGAAAAAAATGTTAATAATGCAATACATTCAAGATACATTTTATCCTTTTCATTCATTGAATATGGACTATTCATAAGTTATATGAAACATATAGTTGGATTACATTACAAAGAACCTTAAGTTTCTACAAAACTACATTTACTTGTTATAAATATATAAACAAGATAATTATAACATACAAATTATACATTGAAATCTCAATTGTAATAAATAATTTTGAAATATTTTTCATAATGTGTTTATATAAATAAAACATATTGACAATGGAAGATATAATTTATGTTAATGTCTTTATATGTTTAAAAATAATATTTTCTAAAATTAATTGTTTTTAATATACAACATTTAAACATAATTAATTTAATATTATAATTATTTATAAATTTTTATGGAAAATAAAACATTATTTTTGAATTTATGATGTCTAAATTATCTTTTGGTGAACTTATGTGATTTTCATATGAAACATCTTGTTTGGATTAATTGTGAAACATTTTGATTTTAAACTCAAAAATTATTTTTAATCATATTTATTTATATGGTTAAATTTTATTTAAATTTGGTTTATATGTTGGTGTAGATCATATTTTATACCAGTAAACCTTATTTGGGACATTTTAGTGAATTTCTCATTGAAATTTAATCTAATAACAATGAAATCATTTTGAACATTTTTACTATAAAAAAGTGAATTTTTGACCCAATTAGGGGATTAAATTTAAAATAATTTCATCCACTTATATGATTGGAAAATGAAAATTTCGAATCATTATTTTAATGCATCATAATTTTTAATGTCTAATATGTTCAACATAGTTTTTGAATACAAATAATAGTGAATGTAATTAATAATAACTTTAATGATTAAGCTAAATTTAATCATAATAAGGGAATAAACATTAATATTATAGACCCAAAAAACATGGAAACTATTAAAATATATATTGTATGGCCATATTTTGATCATATACGCCATTGGATCAATTTTGGTCGACTATTGGTTCCACTTTATGAGTTAAAAAGTGGGTGGAATTTATTTTCCCACAATTTAAAATTGTGTCACTCCACCTCCACTATAAAAAATCCTATTCTCCTAACACTTCCTCAAACCTAAAAATCCACTTTGTATTGAAAAATATCTTCCAAAATAGAACCTAAAAATACATCTCCTCATCCTATAAACCTTTTATTTGGAATAAATGAATCTATGGAATACCTTTATTGAAAATCAAAAGGAGTTACCAGAATTAGAGGTAGCATTCATCCATGAGTTATTTTATATTATATAAATTCTAAACAAGATAAATTATACTTATTCTTTTTTTATATAACGAAAATAGTATAATATATATACTATGATGTTGTCCTGATAGGTTTTTGATAGAATGAATCTTATGAAACTAGTTTCTCTTCCACGGGTTATATGCTTTTCAATCATACTTATTTTTATGGGTAATTATTTTGATAAAAAGGTAATGAAAGCAATACATTTTTCCACAGTGTAGGATATAATTACATCATTATGATAAAAATTTTATTTCATGGGTAATTATATGTTTTTTTATTTTCATGTGGAACATGTATGTATAATTTCATTACGATATAGAAAGGACCTATATCTCCCTCCAATGCACTGGTTAAATATTTATATATCATGAGATATACATTGATGGAATGGTTAATGGACATGGATCAATATTATATTCATTAATGTGATGTGAACATAGTTGTATATTATATGGAAGGAATGACTAGTGAATTTAGTTTTGTAATACAAGGCTGAAACATTGTGTGTACTAGCTTTAGTAAAGTACATTGTACTATAAGATGGCCTTGAAAACAATGCATTGACTACAATGGAAAATATTATATAATATTATGTGTCTGAAACACTTTAATTTATTATTCTTATCTTATGTTATCAAGAATTTTTATTTTTATTTCCTTATTTTTCCTTTATAATTAGCATCCAAAATTTACACCATGATTCATTTTTATGATCATATAATATATATGGTATGATATTATAAGGTTATGATCACAATATCAAACCCTTATTACCATTCGTATAATTACATATCTCCCTACATTACCCTTATTAAGAAAATGATCTCACACCATTTATGATTCATTCCCCATGTTAAAAGTATATTCAATATTTATATTGTTTCTTATATGGTTGTTAATCGTAAAGAACACAATAGGAGATAAGGTAACTCGCAAATGTACTGGTGATTCTCTGTCCATATTTCCAAATTAATTAAACTAATATAGTCCTTGGTACTATATTTGTTTAAATTTCTAGGTATTGAAAAAAATATGTGTAATATTAATTTAACAAAATCAATGGATTCTAATGTAAATGATATGGTTACATGATATTATAATATTTCATTAATGTCTATATACTACCTATGGATGTGTTTCTATAATAGATGTACTAGGGGGAAATATCATCATATTTTGACCACATGTATGATTTTTGTAGTTCTGGGAACATAGAAAAAGAGCATTAACACGCACATGGCTTGACACACCTACGGGAAATGCTTTGGAAATTGAATAAAAATTTATAAAACATCATGACGTATTTTAAAAATGAATATGAATGTCCCAATTTAAGAATATATTTTTATAGATTAAAAATAATGTTTCCTTATTTGTACATCCTATAATAAATATTTCATTATTGTTGGTTTCCAGATATGATTAATCTTCCCCACACTATACTTTCCCATTTTATTCAATAGAGGGAAATATGAGAAACTATATTAAAATTGAATGTGATAAAAATGTGTTGATGAGAAACCAATAGGGATGGTTAATGGAGTGGTCCATATGTTGAATTTGTATTATTAGTTATCATATTTAGTTATTAAAAAATTGAAACATAACCAAATCTCAACTACTCCAAAGAAGTGACATATAGATATTATTTATAGTTTGTGTGGTGGATACTATCTATGAAACAACACTCATTTTCTAATATGTAAATAATGTTAGAAAATCACAAAATCTAATGACTCAAAAATAAATTTAAGATGTATCTTGTGTTTAAAAGTGGCACACTATGTAATTAGTTTCAAATGAACAACAAATTTTCAAATAATTAAATGTATTATAATAATAGACTCCCTGAGTTTTCATCACTGTTCGATTTTTTTTAGTGTTGAATGTATATAAATAATTCAACTCCTTGTCCCTTGGGAATATCTTGTTAAATGAATCTGGAATATGGTATGAGTAATGGTTTTACTAATTATGATGATGATACCACGAATGATATATGAAAGGTTTGTGATTTTTAATAGTTTTTATTATGTTAAATCTAATAAACATGATTAATATTTGGTTGATTAAATTCATGATTTTTTTGAAATTATAATTTTTTGGAATGTGGAATTGAATAATAAGAAGACGATTCTTATTTAGTTGATCAATTATAATTTTGAATAAAATATGATTTTATATATTATAGTTCATGAATTATTTTATTTGAAAGATGAAATAAATAACGGATATTTAGTATGAGTTTTTGGTGAGGGTTTTCAAGAATATGATGAATTTAATTGATGGCCTAGAAAAGTGATTAAATTTATTGGTGATATATTATTGAAGAAACATGATTGTGGGAATATAACAGTTGATATGTTTTATTTGTTAATAAAATGATGTATTTTTATGTGATTATATAATTGATATGGATGTAATAAATTATATAGTATTGATAAACATAAGAGTGATTAATAATTTTATAAAAAAAGGATTCTCTAATAAATTTTATATTCATGGAATCTTTTCAATATTCCATTTTCAACGGATTGGTAAATAATTTTGGGTTTCATTGAGGTTCTATGAAAATTATAGTTATTAAAAATTTTCTTTAGAATATATGACCTTGGTATGTACATATCTTCTATATGAAAATATATATATTCATTATCATATTTTGTTAATAAATTATAAGTTGAATTTTGTAATTTTAATGGACATATATTTCAATTATTATAGTTTGAAAGGGTGATAAATTTTACCATTTATGGAGTGGTTTAATATGAAATATTTATCTAGTTTTAGGTAATGATTTATTACAACATCATGTTAATATTTATACATATTGGATAACTAGTGAAAACCATTTGGATAAAAAATAATATAATGAATGAATTATCATTGTACAAAAGATCGTGTGATCCATTATTAATTTTTGAATAAAAATCAAATATTTTTGTATTGAAGAAATTGATGAAAAGGAAATTTATTGATAAAAACCCAAATGATGAAATTTTTCATATGATATTATGAAAATATAATCCCTTTTTATATCATTCACAACTCATACCCATAGGTCCTCTATCGAAACTAACCCATTCATGCATATAATAGTTCGGGGTCTTGTATCTAGCAGCATGTAGGCATATAACAAAAATAATAGGCATTATCTTAATGTAATTGTATATAAGAAAACATATCAAACCCCATACAATGTTCTAATAAAAAACAACTGATAAAAAATTCATGAAAACATCTAAAAGACACTATCCAATAATTTAAACATGTACTGATAGAAAAATGGTCCAAATAAAGTCCACCAAAATGAATCTAAAAACATGTAAAAAATCAAAGTATAAAAGGGTACTGTAGTAATGATGACCATATAAGCACGCCCATTTCAATATGGATCCCTAATATCTCTCATGTACTAGTCCCTTCAGTACACCATCGAAATTTTGATCATATGGAAAAGACATGACCGGTGCTTCCCAGCCCATACAGTGATGGGAATAACAATAACGAGAACAAAAACTTGATATAAATAAGAATATAACATGAATTATTATCATATAAATCAAGGAATAGGAAAATAAAATAAAACATCATTATACAAATATCCACAATAATTACACACCATATGAGGGTAAAAAACAATCATAAATCCAATCATGTTATCCTGAAAAAAATTTACCCACAACCCTCATACTGAGGAACACACTATATGAGTCAACTAACACTAATGACTGAAAATTATATTTTTTATTATCAATAAACTTTAATGGAAAATGTGAGAAACCTCACTCTTATCCAAGACATGCACTAAATGAAAACACAAAGATATTGAAAAGAAACATTTCCCTACCAGCATTCTTATCCCTAAAAATATTCCAGGATAGTGAAGTTATCAGTGTTTATAGAGCATCATCTAGACGACCATCAAAGTGAGATGCCATTTGATCCAACACTTTTATGTACTCCTCCTAAGTGAAATTCTTGTTATTGAAACCTCTTACTAAAATCAGATTCTTCTTGTCAATCCACTTACTCTTCTGTTTGTTATTGTGCACCCAAATAGGCCTTCCCCTCATCTTATTAGAATCCTCTATGGATGTATTTATCACAAGATATTCTTCTATAGTATCATCTATAGAATGCAGTATCTGCTCTAAAAGACACCACACCTGATCACCCCTATGTAGTCCTTACCAGCACCCTGCCTCCTCCAAACTAATAGAGATTCTAGCAGGATTTGTAACATTTCCTATCTCATTTTGTTTATATTTTTTAGATGATCGAGTCTCAATAGGAGAAGGTAAATAAGAATAGTCCTTGTGGCCTTTCTTACTGCCTTGCCTCCCCTTTCTCATCCGCTGATCACAGATATCTTCAATATGAAATTCTATCTCACTGTCTTCATCAAATGGATCTGATGGCTCATCCTCCAATGCCTCCATGGTAAAATCAGCTTCTTTATCAGATCCATCAGCCTCTAATCCCGCAAAACGGTTACCCTTCTTGATGACTGGGGACCCGCTCCTTGGAAAAGGCCTATTCATTACCTCAGATTCTTGATGATGCTATTTTCCTGACGATCCCAGACCAGTAAGTACTGCCTCAACATACGAAGCAGACTTAATGGCTTCAACATTTACATATGCCCCATGGAATGTTTCCACTGGTTCACCAATGGTATCACAGGAACCACCTTTCCTAGGCGCCTGCAATTCCTTGGCAGGGGCATCCCTCATCACCTCAATGCAGCATGAAGGTCCGACTCTACCTTTCTGTGTCTCCACACCATCAGTTACAACATCCATGCGCACTACAAAATCCTTATCCACCATTACAATGAGATTGCACAACCCCAGATCACTTTTCATCCATCCAAAAACCTTATCAACACTCAGGTTCTTTTCTATTGCCTCCTTATGTAAGACATCCACTGCATTACCAGAGCCAGACACTGTTATCACCCTACTGCTTCAAACCTGATTCTCCTTCCCCCTCCTCTCCCCTAGACCATAGGAACTCCTATATAATTCAAAATATTTACAGCTAGAGGCCATATTCCCCAGTCGACAGCAGGTTAGAAAAAACTCTACCCAAGATTCAAACACAACAGCCTGCCTCCATCTAAATTCATCACCCACCGAAATCCAAACCCAGTCAACAGGTGGCCTCAATACATCCACCTCAACATAGATTTCTAGATTAATAGGATTACTCATAGTAGAAGTGGGAGTATCTGAGTAGAGAAATGGAGAACCAAATTTCCTAACATACGAATGACAACCATATTTTGAAAAGGGAAGGGAAGTTGGCGAAGACAAACCCATGTCGCGACGGAGAGTGAGTCCCTGCTCATAATAAGATCATACGACCAGCAAAGAAGAAAAAATTTGCAACTGTTGTATCTACGGGGATCCCTTGACCACGCACAGATCAAATCTTCTTCCGAAGCAAATTGAATAATCAAATGACGATTATCAAGAAGACCCACAACCGCTCGCTCTTTCAGGTCCCAGTTTACCAAAACAAAATGATCAAACGCATCCACCGATGGTCTTTACGGGATGAAACGAGCCACCAGGGTCATATCCAACAAACATGAGTCATCAGTGAACTCTGGAAACAATATTGGGATCTCATGGTAACCAAGGAGAAGATCAAGAACCTTCGGTCTTAAAGAAATCGTCGGAAACTCAAGAAGGAATATATGGTTAGAAAAAGGAATGAAAAAATTATATGGTAGAGGAGGAGCTACCACATCATCCTCCCCCCACCCACCTCCGGGGAGGGGGGGGGATCCGTCGTCAGACATATGCCTAGGGTTCCATCAGTGAGAGTGCCATCAGCTAGCAGTAAACCAACTAAAACTAATGGATTCTATACAATGACCCATTAAAATTAGATCTCATCATAATAATCACAGACTAAATGTATAATGATAATGATTCACAAATTATTATAACACACAAGGCCATTGGGTGTTGCAAAAAATAAATCTTGAATAACCTATTTAGTGTATGATCGTTGCCTATGTATTATTGGTAACTATGATACCACGAAATCCACCTTAAGAAATTTGTTGATAGAGGGTATCAAATAAATCATTTTATAGGGATTATAAAGGAAATATCTAGGATGTCCCATTAAAACATCACCATCCAATGTGTTGTACATGATTCCATAATAATCGTTAAGGAATGGATCATAGTTATGCACCCTAACCAAACTTTTCCAAGAATAAGTATAAAAGGGATCTAATATAACATTGAAGGTATAAGGACCTGGCCTTAATACAATACATAATCATGAATTAAATGAATAATTCACATAAAGGATATTTTCAAGTTTAGAGTTTTAGAGAATTCAGTCATAACTATTACATCTCAAAAGATTACAATGTAGACACTTCTACTAATTTTCATAAAATAAAAACTGTTAAAAAGAAAAATGTCTAGTTCTATGTTTTTTATAGCATGACTGTCCTTGATCTCATCATGGACCCTATTCAACTTTATGTCCTAAGGAAAACATTTCAAAAACATGGGATGAGCATAAAAAGCCCATTAAAGGATACACAAAGAAGGAAAACTGTTAGTTTTTCAAAACAACATGTAAAACATGAATACTTTATCAAAGTAATATTTTTCAACTTTATGAAGTATTAAATACTCTTCACTGAATAAATTATCACCACTTATCCTTTGTAACCAAAAGATTACCATAAATCCATATAAAGAATACATAACATATAAAGGTAACTTGGGACATAAATATACTGAAATGGAATAACCATATGATCGACTTCCACACATATCACTAAATGGAAAAGCCACACGACCGACTTCCATTCCCAATGCATTGGAGGTTATAACATAACCACCCATCATGTTATTCACAGCACCACCCGTCATAAGGTTTACCACATAACCACTTGTCAAATGTCCATGTACCATTATAAAGTCATAGGACATAAACAAAATATAATGGAGAGAAAACATTTCCCCACTTCAGTAACAATTTATCACTTAAATATAATGACATAAAAAATCCATTATAAAAACCTTATTCAATACCAAAATACATAAAAGAGTATATGTTATTTATTTCATTTTAAAAATATTATGGCTTGTTGAGGAAGCCAAAGACCAAATAATACTCGTGGTGGTGGAAAAGGTCGTTGTCACCGCATACGTTAAAAGAAACATTCCTTTTTGTCGTTTAGTAAAATTCATTGTAGAAAAAGATTCCCTTTGAAGTAAATATATATTCAAATATGTTTTATACATTTTATAAAAGAAAGACTTGTATTTGAACAAAATATTCCCCAATGAATGGAGATTGAGATGATGTCCCATTACAAGACGGTATCCTTAGATTAAGGATAAATCAATTACTTAAATATGTGTGAAAAATATAAATACACCCAATATAAGTGGATATGAAGTGTAAAACAATCATATTAATTCACACATATTCATAGAATGACATATTCAAGGATTTCATGTTTAACCCAAAGAATTGAAATTGAGATAAGAAGTTCCCTTGTAAAAATTTGACAGCCTCATAGTGTCACTATAAAATTCAGAAAATGAGTTGATGAGACTAAAAATGGTATCTCATCACTTGGACATAAAATTTACATCCATAATTATATATAAGAACATATCTTAACATTACAATAAGTAAATCAAAAGACCCAACAAAAGGAAGTCTTTTAAAAAGAGGAGGGTGAACGGTTCCCTTACAGATTTGGGTAACTTTCGAAACGTACACCCCATGAAATTAGGGTCATATAATGATGATGTAAGTAACCATAAATTAAATTATTTTAATCAAATAATACAGTCATGGGATGTACATAGACCACACAAAAGGAAATAGTGTCAAATGTAGCACGAATCTCACGGGAACAAAAAGTGAGATAAAAACCCCTTACCTCGTTGTGATCAATCCAGTCGTATGACCAAAATATAATAAACACCATATGAATCACATAATACCATGAATATATATTGAATCATGATAATATGTATGAAAGGGAAGTACACAATACACCACATGTAATAAATAAGTGGCGAACAATGGAAGTCTCACAGAATTAAATGTGAGATAAGAAATCACTTATGAAAATTCAGTAGCCTAACGACACCACATAAAGAATCCAAAAATGGTTTGATGAGATCAAATGAACATAAAAATTAAAGTAATATGGATATGAAATGACATCCCCAAACATAAGAAATATTAGCTTAAATGGAATGACATAAAAGAGAGTACTTAAAAAGAATGAGAGAGGTAGGATCCCTTACTCAACTCTGACTTGTCTTGTTCGTTTCTTTATATTCCTGAATAATGAAATTTTGTAAATTTATAATTTATTAAGGGACTCCATTAATTATTATTATTATTTTCATATCACATATTATAATGTTATAATAGTTGGTTAATAATGTGAGTTCATATCAGACATTTCTGTCGATGTTCGGTACATGAGTAAAAATCGAAGTTGTTGGAAAAAAATTTCCTTGTAGTTATAATTACATCATATCCAGAATTGTATTAATGTTTTAAATTTCATATATATCCAGTATATATTAATTTTATACTATTTGATAACATTTTGAGATAAAAAGAAATGAAATTCACCGTTCATGGAGACGGAAGGCCGTACGTACGCGTGAACGCTACTTTCATTTCTTTGGAACATTAATGGAATTAAAACTAGATGATATATATATATATATATATATATTAATTACAGTATAATAAATATGTTATATTGGTCACATATATTAATCAATTTCATTCTTTATACATTCCATGTATTTCATGAACGAGTAACATCACTTGAGGGGGCGGTAGCCCATACTTTAACAAATGAAATTATCTCATTTTCACAAACATGCAAAGCATAATGGTATGTATTAATTATAAAATACAGAATAATAGGGAGGAAATAAATATAATATATATCATAAATAAATATATTGTCTTCATAATGGCCACCATGAGAGGTTGTAGGAGATGATAGAACAATCATCGTTTCGTGAGGTAGCAATTTTCCATCCACGGAAACTGTATGTTCTTTAACAATTAGATGGAAGTGCGTGTGATTTTTGCTCGAATAATTCTCATAAAAACATCCTATTATATTTAATATACTATTTTTGTTAAAAAATAAAGAAATAAAAAGAGTTTATGGGGATGGAGAAGAAAAATAAAACAAAATAACATTAGGGAAGTCTTTACCTTTAAATCTGGTAACTCCACTTCATTTGAACCAAATGGGTTTGTTGAAGATATTTCTGCCTTAGTGAAGGATTCTAGGATGAAGAAAGGGATGTGTAGAGATAAAATGATCAGAGTATTTTTGAGCCAAAGGCTTGAGAGGTGTGGGTAAGGATGTAGCGGTGGGGGCCTTTTATAAGAAGGAAGAGGGGAACTCTTGGAAAGTCATGAAATGTCACTTTATTTTAAAATTCCTTTCAGATTTTAAAGGTCCTAAATAGAAAAATTTAGATTATAAGGTGATAAGGGTTAAAAATACACCATTACAATATGTTTTTGGAAAGTTTATGTATTATATTTTACATTATCTTTTCATTTTATTTAAATCATTCATTAATGAGGTAATCCTTGCATCATCATGGTGTCATAAATAAATTAATTAATAAGGTCTAAAAATTATAAAAAAAATACTATGATGTAGGAAATATTTTTCACTTTCCAATGAATATTTATATTTAAAAATATGACATGTATAATCCCATGTAATAATTGTGTTAGTAAAATAATACTTGTTTGTGACATTTTAATTTTAGATTTAAATAAAAAGTTATTAAAGTGATTTTTCTTACCCAATTGGCTCCCTGGGGTCCCCAAGTTGAGACATGGATTTTCATGGCCAGAAATGACTCATAAAATAAGGTTAGTACATGTGTCAAGGTAATTTCATATCATTATAGCATTATCTTTACATTAAATTACACTAATTACCTTTAATCGCGATTAATAAAACATAAAAGTTACTATTCACCAAAAATTATTTTCATCCCATTGAACAACATTTTGCATACTAATGAAAAATATGTATGTCTGATTTTTGAAATTCAAATCATAGAGGTGGTAAAATTTCATTGAAACGAAAAACCAGTTTTTTAACTACCACTTAGTGGTTTCACTATTCATTAAAAATTGATATTTTTCAGAAAAATACCAAAAATTACCCCTATGCTATATTTGATATTTAGAATGAAAAAATGATGTCTATTTTAGAAAATTCAAAACATATATGTTCAATTTATTAACATAATAATTTGTATACGGTGTCAAAATAAATATCCTGTTTTTAAGAAAAAATATCTATTAAAAGATTGACAATAGTTTAAGCAAAATTTTGATGTGAAATTAATTCCAATAAACCCACTAGATTAAATGGTAAAAATATATTATAATTTCACTTTAAAAACAATTCAAAATAATTTCTAATGATATAAATAGATTTTATTAAAAAGAAGTTTTGAATTAAAATACAACATTTTTCACTTATTCATCAAAAATGAACTTTAGCGAAAAAAATTAAAAAAAATACACAAAGTAAATTTTGATGTCCCGATTCTAAAAAAGGATTTTATTTGGTCCAATATAACATATAAAAATTTCAAAAAGTGGATTTAAAAAAAATGGTTCTCCATTAAAATGCGATTAATCAACCATTTAATGAATATTAGAACATTTACACTTAAAATTGGTTTCATTCACATTTTAATCCTCTAACATTTATAGTAAAAAATTAAAAATATTTGATAAACATATATAATAATTTTGTAGTTAGTTCTTTTCATTCCCACCATTACAACGGCTATGCGTTAACTATAATTTAAAATTATATTATTTTATTATTAGAGTGCAACATTAGATTTCAAAGAAACTCGTTGTTGCGTAATGGTTACGCCATCGAGCATAGCGTTACCTTAAAATTAATATTAACACCAGTTTCTCTTCAAGTCTCATATTGAAACGTAATTAACCTAATCATATATCCTCCATGATAGGTCAATATTTTCCTAGATAACCCAAAATAAACATATTCTAGATTCATAAAATTAAATAACTAAAAATAATTAGTCATACTAATCGGGGAAATCACGTAGTCTAGTGGTAGGCGATAAATACCAGTCGCACTTTAGTTGGGTGTTCGATTCCCACAGCTTTGTCCGACGCGATAGGTTTTCATAGGGTCTATGAGTTTTCATTTATGCAGAACTATATAATTCTTAAAAATTTCCCAAAAAGAGATAAAATCTTCTAAAAAACTATAACATAATTTATCCTCAATTTTACCTCATGCCTTTCATCTTCCATCATATAGTATATCATAATTACCTCAAAATTAAGGATCACATAAAACCTAATGGTTACCATTATAATAATTACCTGAACTTCAACATCGAGTTGGTTCTCTCATACATGATGCATTAGAGAACTCACCAAGGGTCAAGTGGTTAATAATTACTCCTTGATAGTAGTTTTAGAATAACCATGAGATTCCATATTGAATCCCCTATTTCATCTAGTCTCTTAATCAGAGAACCACCATAGTTTCCTTCAAACCCATTGTCACGTTGGTTCCTGTTAGATCCATCCAATTACTAAAACAAAAAATTTAAGTGTGACTATATCAACAAAATTATCATGTACTAATGATGAAGATAAATACTAAGATATAGTTTCTCATTCACTTTATCTGAACCTATGACTCTTTCTCAAATCCTATCCATTATGGTAATTTCACTTATGCTTAGAGAATACCCTAACCTCTAAAGTTATCTAAACTGACCTCTGATACCAACTATAAGGACACAACCTTTAAAACATACAAAATCATGAATTAAATGAATAATTCACATAGAGGATCTTTTCAGGTTTAGAGTTTTATTGAATTAGGACATAACTATTAAATCTCAAAAGATTACAAATTAGACACTTCTAATAAGTTTCAATAAAAAAAACGCTTAAAAAGAAACATGTCTAATTCCATATTTTATATAGCATGTCTTTCCACGATCCGATCCTTGACCCTATTCATCTTTATGTCCTATGGAAAACGTTTCCAAAACATGGGATGAGCATAAATATCCCAATAAAGGATACCCAACGAAGGAAAACTGTTAGTTTTTAAAAACAACAAGTAAACCATGATAACTTTATCAAAGTAATACTTTTCACCTTTACGAAGTAGTAATTACTCATCCCTGAATAAAATATCACCATGTATCCTTTATAACCAATATATTACCACAAACCCAATAAATAACACATAACATATAATGGTATATTGGGACATAAACATACTTAAATGGAATAACCATATCGTCAACATCCTCACATATCACTAAATGGAATAGCCATACGTCCGACTTCTATACCCAATGCATTGGAGGTTGTACGTAACCACCCATCCTAGTATTCACAGCACCACCCGTAATATGGTTGATCATGTAACCACCCATCAAATGTCCAAGTACCATTATAATGTCACAAGACATAAAACAAATATAATAGAGAGAAAAAATTTCCAAACTTCAATCACAATATATCAGTTAAATATATTGACATAACAAATCCATTATCAAAATCATTTTTAATAAAAAACAACATAATAGAGTATATGTTATTTATTTCATTTTAAAAATATTTCAACTTGTTGAGGAAGCCAAAGACCTAATAATACTCGCGGTGGCAGAAAAGGTCATTGTCACCACGTCCGTTAAAAGAAACATTCATTTTTGTCGTTTAGTAAAATGAGTCTTAGAAAAGGATTACCTTTTAAGTAAATTAAAATTCAAAGATTGTTTATACATAGTATAAAATAAACACATGTATTAGAACAAAATATGCCTTAATGAAAGGAGATCGAGATGATGTCCCGTTCAAAGATGGTATCCTTAGATTAAGGATAAATCAATTACAAAATTATGTGTGAAAAATAGAAAAAAACCCAATATAAATAGATATTACGTTTAAAAAAATCACATTCATTCACAAATATTCATTTAATGACATATTCAAGGATTACATGTTTAACCAAAAGAATTGAAATTGAGATAAGAAGTTCTCTTCCAAAAAGTTGACAGCCTCACAACGTCACATTAAAATTCCGAAAATGAGTTGATGAGAGAGAAATTGGTATCTCATAACTTGGACATAAAATTTTCATCTATAAGGATATATAAGAACATATCCCAACATTACAATATGTAAATCAAATGACCCAAAAAAATGAAGTCTTTTAAAAAGTGGAGGGTGAACGGTTCCCTTACCGATTTGGGTAACTTTCGAAACGTAGACCCCATGAAATAAGGGTCATATAATGACTATGTAAGTATCATTAAATTAAATTATATTACACAACGAATATAGTCATGGGAATTAAATACAACAAGAAAAAGGAAATAGTGTCAAATGTTGCATGAATCTCATGGGAACAAAAAGTGGGATAAAAACCCCTTACCTCATTGTGATCAATCAAGTCATATTACAAAAACATAATAGACAACAAATGAGTCATATGATACCATGAATATAAATTGAATCATGATAATATGTATGAAATTGAAGTACATGATACACCAGATGCAATAAATAAGTGGCGAACAATGGAAAACTCACAGAATTAAAAGTGAGATAAGTAATCCCTTTGGAAAATTCGGCAGCCTAACGACACCACTTAAAACATACATAAATGGTTTGATGAGATAAATTGTACATAAAAATAAAATTAATAGGGATATAAAATAACATCCCCCAACATAGGAAAGATGAGCTTAAAAGGAATGACATAAAAGAGAGTACGTAAAAAGAAATATAGAGGTAGGATATCTTACCTAAAGTCTGACTTGTCTTGTCCATTTCATTATATATCTAAATAATAAACTTTGGTCAATTTATAATTGCTTAAGGACATCCTTAAATTATTATTATTCAGTTCATATCACATATTATAATGTTATAATAATTTGTTAAAAATTTGAGTTCATATCAGACGTTTTTGTCGATGTTCGATACATGAGTAAAAATCAAACATGGTGGAAAATATTTTTCCATGTAGTTATAAGTACATCATCTCCAGAATTTTATTATTGACTTAAATAATATGTATATCCAGTATATATTCATTTTATACTATTCTATAACATTTAGAGTTAAAAATAAATGAAATGCACCGTTCATGGTGACGGTAGGCCGTATGTACGAATGAATGCTACTTTCATTTCTTTGGCACATTAATAGAATTAAAACTAGATGAGATATATATATATATATATTATAATTAAAGTATAATATATATGTTATATTGGTCACATAGTTTAATCAATTTTGTTATTTATATGTTCCATGTATTGCATGAACGAGTAACATCACTTGAGGGGGTGGTAATCCACACTTCCTCAAATGAAATTATCGCATTTGCACAAACATGCAATAAATAAAGGTATGTATTAATTATAAAATAAAGAATCATAGAGAGGCCAGAAATATTATATATATAATAAATAAATATATTTTCATCATAATGGCCACCATTAGAGGTGGTAGGAGAAGATAGAACAATCACCGTTTCGTGAGGCAGTAATTCACCATCCACGGAAATAGTATGATCTTTAACCATTAGATAGAGGTGTGTGTAAGTTTAGATCAAATAATTCTCATAAAAACATCCTAGTATAATTAATATACTGGCGTTGTTACAAAATAAAAGAATAAAATGTGTTTTGTGGATGGAGATGCAAAATAAAACAAAATAACATTACGGAAGACTTTACCTTTAAATCGGGTAACTCCCCTTGGTTTGAACCAAACGGGTTTCTTGAAGTGCTTTCTGCCTAAGGGAAGGCTTCTAGGATGAAGAGAGAGATGAGTAGAGATAAAACAATCAGAGTTTCTCTGATCCAATTGCTTGAGAGGTGTGGGTAATGAGGTAGAGGTGGGGGCCTTTTATAAGAGGGGGGAGGGGCACTCTTTGAAAGTCATGAAATGTTTCTTTATTTTAAAATGCGTTTCAGATTTTAAAGGTCCCAAAAAGATATATTTCAAGGATATGGTGATAATGGTTCATAATCTACCCATACAATAGGTTTTTTACAAGTGTATGTCTTAGATTTTACATTATCTTATAATTTTATTGAAATCGTTCATTAATGAGGTAATCCTTGCATCATCATGGTGTCATAATTAAATTAATTTATATAATGTCTAAAAATTATAAAAAAATACTATGAAGTAGGAAATATTTTAATCTTTCCAATTTATATTTATAGTTAATAATATTACTTGTATAACCCCATGTATATTTTTTTATTAAAATAATACACGTTTGTGATATTTTTATTTTAACATTAAATATAAAGTTATTAATGTCGTTTTCTTACCCAGGTGGCTCCATGGGGTCCCCAAGTTGACCCATGGATTTTCATGGTCGGTAATGACACATCCAGTAAGGGTAGGACATGTGTCAAGCTAATTTCTTATCATTATAATGTCATCTTTACCTTAAATTACACTAATTACCTTTAATCGCGATTAATAAAACTTAAAAGTTAATATTTGCAAAAAAATATTTTTACCCCATTGAACCACATTTTGAATCCTAATGACAACCATTTATGTCAGATTTTTAAAATTAAAATCACATAGGTGGTATAATTTCTTTATAAAAATCAGTTTTTTAACTACCACTTTGTGGTTGTACTATTCATCAAAAATGGATGTTTTCAAAAAAAATACCAAAAATTACCCCTAAGCTATATTTGATATTCCGAATTAAAAAATGATGTCGATTTAAAAAAATTAAAAACATATAAGTTTCATTAATTAATTTAATAATAAAATCCTACTATCAAAACAAATAGCGTGTTTTTATAAAACAATATCTATTAGAAGATTGACACTAGTTTAAGCACAATATAAAATTAAAATTAATTACAATGACAACCATTGGATTAAATGGTAAAAATATATTATAATTTCACTTTAAAATCAATTCAAAATATGATCTAATAATATAAATAAATTATATTAAAATGAGGTTTTGAATTAAAATACATCATTTTTCACTTATTTATTAAAAATGAACATTATCGAAAAAATAACAAAAAAATACACAAAGTACATTTTGATGCCTCGATTATAAACAAGGATTTTATTTGGTCCAATATAACATATAAAATTGTCAAAATGTGGATTTAAAAAAGGGTTCTCCATCAAATGGCGGTTAATTGAACTTTAAAGAATATTAGAATATTAACTCATAAAATTGGATTCATTCTCATTTTAATCCTCTAAAATTTATTTTAAAAAATTAAAAATATTTGAAAAACATTTATAATCATTTTTTAGTTAGTTATTGTCATTCCCACCATTACAATGGCTAGTCATTAACTACCATTTAAAATGATATTATTTTATTATTAGAGTGCAATGTAAGATTTCAATGAAACTCATTTGTTGCATATTGGATACACCATCGAGCATAGCGTTCCTTTAAATTTAATATTTACTTTTATAAAAAAATAAGGATAAATATGAATATGTCATATTCGTTATTTACCTGGGGTGTTACATCCTTCCCCCCTTTTGGGAATTCTGTCCTCGCAATTATAAAATTGGGCTTGGAAACTTCATTGAAAGCCCTACATCAGAAATGGAGTAAATTAAACTGTCACTTTAAAAGAAAGAAAGGGAATTAAAAAGGTCACCTGACTTAACCCATACTAGGATTCCATTTATTAAAACATGGACATGGAAGATAAATCAAAGGGTCATGATCTGATGTAGAGTGATAGAAAACATGATTAGAAGAAAGTTAACCATAAGAAAATCACAAACTTGTGATGGGTTATAATGTATTTGATTCACCAGTATGAAAAGTTAAAAGACAAAATTTTTGTTTTAAGTTACATTTCATTGAGAAATTTATTTATGAGCTTATCCAAATCCTAAGGAAACATACTTAATTTTAATATAGACTTTCTGGTCTTACTAGATTTCTTACACAAACTTATATTTTCTCCAAAAGATGAGTATTTAGGATGACTTTTTCACAATAAGAGCACTATAATCAACTTCTAGAGAATCAAATAATCCAAAAAATAGAACTATATATTTCCCTTGACTTTAGACCTTAACCAAAACCCAAATTGTTAGAACAATATCAGATAATCCACAAAAGGATAATCTATTATAAAAAGAAAATCTATTCTTAATCTCCAAATTTTGTCCAACAAAACCCAAAGTTCAATGAAGACCATTTGTTAAAAAATGTGTCCAAAAAATTCATCAAAGAAAACAAAATTAAGTTTAAAACCCAAATATTTGAAGTATTTAATCACAGTATTCCAAGGTAAAAAAATTAACATTTATCTCCAAATAACATCAGTTGTTCTTAAATTCTCATATTGAAAAGTAATTAACCTAATCATATATCCTCCATCATAGGTTAATATTTTCATAGATAACCCAAAAACAACTTATTATAGATTCATAAAATTATATAACTAAAAATAATTAGTCATACTAACTAGCGACTTCACGCATTCCAATGGTAGCCGATAAATACCAGTCGCACTTTGGTTCTGGGTTCGATTCCCACAGCTTTGTCTGATGCGACGAGTTGTCACACAGTCTGTGTGTTGTCCTTTATCCAAAACTATTTAATTCAAAAAGAATTCCCCAAAAAAGAGATAAAATCATAAAAAATAACCATAAAATAATTTAACCTCAATTATACCTCATGCCTTTCATCTTCCATTATATAGGATCTCATAATTACCTCAAAAGTAAGGATCATATAAACCATAACAGTTACCATTATAATTATTACCTAAACTTCAACATCGAGTTGGTTCTCTCATACATGATGCATTAGAGAACACACCAAGGTTAAAGTGGTTAATCATGACTCCTTGATATTTGGTTTAGAATAACCACAATATTCCTCATTGAATCCCCCATTTCATCCACTCTGTTATTCAGAGAACAACCATAGTTTCCTTCAAACCCATTTTCACACTAGTGCAAGCTAGATCCATCCATTTACTAAATCCAAAATTGTCAGTGAGACTATATCAACAAAAGTATCATGTACTAATGGGGAAGATAAATACTAAGATATACTTACTCATTCACATTATCTAAAACTCCGACTCATTCTGAAATCCTAACCATTATGGTATTGTCACTTATGCTTAGAGAATTCCCTAACATCTAAAGTTATCTAAACTGACCATTGATACCAACTATAAGGACCCAAATGGTAAAACTTAAATAATCATGAATTAGATGAATAATAAACATAGAGGATCTTTTTAGGGTTAGAGTTTTAGTGAATTAGGACATAACTATTACATCTATAAAGATTACAAAGTAGACACTTCTACTAAGTTTCCATAAAATAGAAACTCTTAAAAAGAAACATGACTAGTTCAAGGTTTTATATATCATGTCTTTCCATGATCCAATCCTTGACCCTATTCATCTATAAGTCCTATGGAAAACGTTTCAAAAACATTGGATGAGCATAAAAATCCCAGTAAAGTATACACAATGAGGGAAAACTATTAGTTTTTCAAAACAACAGGTAAACCATAAATACATTATCAAAGTAATAATTTTCACCTTTACGAAGTAGTAAATACTCTTCACTGAATAAAATATCACCACTTATCCTTTGTAATGAATAGATTACCCTAAACCCATATAAAGAACACATAACATATAAAGGTAACTTGGGACATAAACATAATTAAATGGAATAACCATATGGTCAACTTCCACATATATCACTAAATGGAATAGCCATACGGCCGACCTCCATAACCAATGCATTGGAGGTTATAACGTAACCACCCATCCTAGTATTCATAGCCCCACCCGTCATATGTTTTATCATGTAACCACCGGTCAGATGTCCACGTAGCATTATAAAGTCATAAGACATAAATACAATATAATGGAGAGAAAACATTTCCACAGTTTAATCACAATATATCACATAAATATATTGACATATAAAATCCATTATCCAAACCATTTTCAATACCAAAATACATAAAAGATTATATGGTATCTATTTTATTTTAAAAATATTGCGGCTTGTTGAGGAAGACAAATACCAAATAATACTTGTGGTGGCAGAAAAGGCTGTTGTCCTCGCGTACGTTAAAAAAACATTCCTTTTTTACATTTCGTAAAATTCTTCGTAGAAAAAAGATTTCCTTTAAATTAAATGAAAATTAAAATATTTTTTATACATATAATAATAGAAATACTTGTATTAGAACAAAATATGCCTCAATGAAAGGAGATTGAGAGATGTCCCATTCAAATACGATATACTTAGATTAAGGAAAAATCAATTAAAAAAATATGTGTGAAAAATATAAATATATCCAATATAAGTGGATATTAATTATTAAACAATCAGATTCAGTCACACATATTCATAGAATGAGATATTAATGTATTACAAGTTTAACCCAATGAATTGAAATTGAGATAAGAAGTTCCCTTACAAAAATTCGACAGCCACACTGTGTCACTTTAAAATTACGAAAATGAGTTGATGAGAGAAAAATTTGTATCTCATCACTTGGAAATAAAATTTTCATCAATTAGGATATAGAGGAAAATATCCCAACATTACAATATGTAAATCAAAAGGCCTAACAAAAAGAATTCTTTTAAAAAGAGGAGGGTGAACGGTTCTCTTACCGATTTGGGTAACTTTCGAAATGTACACCCCATGAAATATGTGTCATACAATGATGATGTATTTAACCATAAATTAAATTATATTACACAAAGAATACAATCATTGGCAGTAAATACACCACACAAAAGGAAAAGTGTCAAATGTAGCATGAATCTCACGGGAACTAAAAGTGAGGTAAAAACCCCTTACCTCGTTGAGAACAATCGAGTCATTTGACCAAAAGATATTAAACACCAAATGAATCACATAATAACATGAATATAAATTGAATCATTATAATATGTATTAAAGGGAAGTACACAATACATCACATGCAATAAATATGTGGCGAACAATGCAAATCCCATAGAATTAAAAGTGAGATAAGAAGTCCCTTAAGAAAATTCAGCAGCCTAACGACAACACGTCAGACATCCAATTTTTTTTTGATTAGATCAAATGAAAATAAAATTTTAATTCAGTTTGATATAAAATAATATCCCCAACATAAAAAATATGATCTTAAAAGGAATGACATAAAAGAGAGTAATTAAAAAGAAAGAGAGAGGTAGGATCCCTTACCTAAAGTCTGACTTGTCTTTTTTTTTATATTCCAGAATAATAAATTTTGGTCAATTTATAATTGCTTAAGGACCTACTTAAATGATTATTATTTACTTCATATAACATATTATAATGTTATAATAATAGGTTAATAATGTGAGTTCATATCAGACGTTTTCTTCGATGTTCGGTAAATGAGTAAAAATCCAACTTGTTGGAAAATATTTTTTCATGTAGTAATATCAATATCATCTCCAGAATTGTATTAATGATTTAAATATCATATATATCCCATATATATTAATTTTATACTATTAGATAACATTTTAAGATAAAAAGAAATAAAAATCACCGGTCATGGAGACGGTAGTCCGTACATACGCATGAACGCTACTTTCATTTATTTGGCACATTAATCGAATTAATACCAGATGAGATATATATATATATTATAATTCCAGTATAATATATATGATATATTGGTCAAATAGGATAATCAATTTAATTCCTTATACATTCCATGTATTGCATGAACGAGTAACATCACTTGAGGGGGCGGTAGTCCACCCTTCCTCAAATGAAATTATCACATTTGCATAAACATGCAAAGCATAAAGGTATGTATTAATTATAAAATAAAGAATCATATAGAGGAAATAAATATAATATATATCATAAATAAATATAGTTTCATCATAATGGCCACCATGAGAGGTGGTAGGAGAAGACAGAACAATCATAGTTTCGTGAGGCAGTAATTCGTCATCCACGGAAACATTATATTCTATAACCATTAGACGGAGGTGTGTGTAAGTGTAGATCAAATAAATCTCATAAAAACATCCTAGTATATTTATGATACTGGTGTGGTTACTAAATAAATGAATAGAAATAGTTTTGGGGGATGGAGAAACAAATAAAACAAAAGAACATTAGCGAAGACTTTACATTTAAATCAGGTAACTCCCCTTGGTTTGAATAAAAATAATTTCTTGAAGAGATTTATGCTTAAGGGAAGGCTTCTAGGATGAAGAGAGGGAAGTGTAGAGACAAAATGATCAGAGTTTTTCTATGACAATTTCTTGAGAGGTGTGGGTAATTAGGTAGATGTGGGTCCTCTTATAAGAGGGAGAAGGGGCACTCTTGTAATGTCATGAAATGTCTCTTTATTTTAAAATGATTTTCGTATATTAAAGGTCCCAAAAAGTTATATTTCAAGGATATGGTGATATGGGTTCAATATACACACATCCAATATGTTTTTGACAAGTGTATGTATTATACTTTAAATTATCTTTTCATTTTATTGAAATCATTCATTAATGAGGTAATCCTTGCATCATCATGGTGTTATAAATAAACTAATTTATATAATGTCTAAAAATTATAAAAAAATACTATGATGTAGGAAATATTTTTATATTTCCAATTAATTTTTATAGTTAAAAATATTAATTGTATAACCCCATTTAAAAATTGTTTTAGTAAAATAATACATGTTTGGGATATTTTTATTTTATCATTAAATAAAACGTTATTAATGTCAGTTTCTTACCCAAGTGGCTCCATGGGGTCCCCAAGTTGACCCATGGATTGCCTTGGTCGGACATGAATCATTCAATAAGGTTAGGACATCTGTCATGCTAATTTCATATCATTATAACATTATCTTTAACATAAATTACACTAATTACCATTAATCGTGATTAATAAAACATAAAAGTTACTATTCACAAAAAAATTATTTTCATCCCATTGAACCACAATTTTAATCCTAATGAAAAACATGTATGTCAGATTTTTGAAATTGAAATCAGAGAGGTGGTAAAATTTAATTTAATCGAAAAATCAGTTTTTTTAACTACCACTAAGTGGTTTCACTATTCATCAAAAATTGATGTTTTTCAGAAAAATACAAAAAAGAACCCCAAAGATATATTTGATATTCTGAATTCAAAAATGAAGTCGATTTTAAAAAAATAAAAAAATAAAAGTTACATTAATTAATTTAATAATTAATTCCTACTGTCAAAACAAATAGCGTGTTTTTACGAAACAATATCTATTAAAAGATTGACACTAGTTTAAGCACAATTTCAATGTGAAATTAATTCCAATGACCACCAATGGATTAAATAGAAAAAAATATATTATAATTTCACTTTAAAACCAATTCAAAAGATGATCTAATAATATAAATAAATTATATTAAAAGGAGTTTTTGAATTAAAATACAACATTTTTCACTTATTCATTAAAAATGAACTGTATCAAAAAAATTAGAAAAAATACACAAACTAAATTTTGATGTCTTGATTCTAATGAAGGATTTTATTTCGTCCAATATATCATATAAACTTGTCAAAATTGGATTTTAAAAAATGGTACACCATTAAAAGGTGGTTAATCGACCTTTTAATGATTATTAAAATATTTACCCTTAAAATTGGATTCATTCGCATTTTAATCCTCTAACATTTATTTAATAAAGTAAAAATATTTGGACAACATATATAATCATTTTTTAGTTAGTTCCTTTCATTCCCCCCGTTACAATGGCTAGCCGTTAACTACCATTTAAAATGATATTATTTTATTATTAGAGTGCAATATAAGATTTCAAAGAAAATCGTTGTTGCGTATTGGGTAGGACATCGATCATAGTGTTCACCTTAAATTAATATTAACATTTTATTCACAAATATGAAAAATAAGAATATGTCATATTATTTATTTACCTTGGGGGTTACATCCTTCTCCCCTTTTGGAAATTACGTCCTCTCAATTTTAAAATTGGGCTTGGAACCTTCATTGAAAGCCCCACATCGAAAAAGGAGTAAATTAATCTATTACTTTAAAAGAAAGAAAGGGAAGTGAAAAGGTCACCCGAGTTAACCCATACTAGGATTCCATGTAGGAAAACATGGAAATTAAAGAGAAAACAAAGGGTCATGTTTTGATGTAGAGTGAACGAAAACATGATTAGATTAAAAAGTTAACCACAAGAAAATCACAAACATGTGATGGGTTAAATGTTATTTGATTCCCTAGTAGGAAAAGTTAACAGAAATCATTTTTGTTTTAAGTAACATTTCATTGAGGAATTTATTTATGAGCTTAACTAAATCCTAAGAAATCTTACTTACTATTCATGTAGACTTTCATCTCTTTCTATATTTCTTACACAAAGTCTTATTTTCTCCAAAAGATGAGTATTTAAGATGACTTTTTCACATTAAGAGTGATATAATCAACTTCTAGAGAATCACCTAATCCACAAAAGAAAACTATATATTTCCCTTATATTTATAAATTAACCAAAACCAAAATTGATAGAACAATATCAGATAATACAGAAAAGGATAATCCTTTATAAAAAGAAAATATATTCTTAATCTCCAAAATTTATCCAACAAAACCCAAAGTTCAATGAAGACCATTCGATAAACAATTTTTCCATAAAATTATTCAAAGTAAAACATATTAATATTGAAACCAAAATAATTGAATGATTTAATCACAATCTTCCAAGGTTAAAAAAGTAACATTTATCTCAAAATAACATCAGTTTCTCTTAATGTCTCCTATTGAAAAGTAATTAACCTAATCATATATCCTCCATGATTGGTCAATATTTTCCATGATAACCCAAAATCAACTTATTCTTGATTCATAAAATTATATAACTACAAATAATTAGTCATACTAACCAGGGAGTTCACATAGTCCAGTTGTTGGTGATAAATACCAGTCACACTTTGGTTGTGGGTTCAATTCCGACAGCTTTTTCTGACGCGACGTGTTGTCACACGGCTTGTGTGTTGTCCTTTATCCAAATCTTTATAATTCTTAAAAATTCCCCAAAAAGAGATAAAATATTCAAAAATTACCATTAAATAATTTAACCTCAATTCTACCACATGACTTTCATCTTCCATCATATAGTATCCCATAATTTCCTCAACAGTAAGGATCATATAAACCCCAATGGTTACCATTATAATTATTACATGAACATCAACATCAAGTTGGTTCTCTCGTACATGATGCCTTAGAGAGCTCACCTTTGTTCAAGTGGTTAATCATGACTCTTTGATAGTTGGTTTAGAATAATCATGATATTCCTCATTGAATCCCACATTTCATCCAGTCGCTTAATCAGAGAACCACCACAGTTTCCTTCAAACCCATTGTCACATTGGTGCCTGCAAGATCCATCCATTTACTAAAACCAAAAATGTCATTGTGAGTATATCATCAAAATTATCACGTACTAATGAGTAAGATAAATACTAAGATATACTTAATCATATACTTTATCTAAAACCATGACTCTTTCTGAAATCCTAACCATTATGTTAAAGTCACTTATGGTTAGAAAATACCCTATCCTCTAAAGTAATCTAAACTGACCTCTAATACCAACTATAAGGGCCAAGCCTTAAATCCTTACCTAATCACTAATTAATTGAATAATTCACATCGAGGATATTTTCAGGTTTAGAGTTTTAGTGAATTAGGACATAATTATTAAATCTCAAAAGATTACAAATTAGACACTTCTTCTAAGTTTCTATAAAATAAAAACACTTAAAATGAAACATGTCTAGTTCTATGTTTTATATAGCATGTCTTTCCTTGATCCCATCCTTGACCGTATTCATAATTAAGTCCTATGGAAAACATTTCAGAAACATGCGATGAGCATAAATAGCCCAGTAAAGGATACACAAAGAAGGAAAACTGTTAGGTTTTCAAAACTACAAGAAAACCATGAAAAAATTATCAAAGTAATACTTTTCACCTTTATGAAGTAGTAAATAATCTTAACTAAATAAAATTTCACCACTTATCTTTTGTAACCAAAAGATTTCCATAATCCCATATAAAGAACACATAAGATATAAAGGTAACTTGGGACATAAACATACATAAATGGAATAACCATATGGTCGACTTCCACACACATCACAAAATGGGATTTCCATACGGCAGACTTCCATAACCAATGCATTGGAGGTTATAATGTAACCCCCCATCCTGTTATTGACAACACCACGCTTCATATGTTTTATCATGTAACCACCCATTAAACGTCCAAGTACCATTATAAAGTCCTAAAACCTAAAACAAATATAATGTATAGAAAACATTTACACACTTCAATAACAATATATCACTTAAATATATTGATATAAAAATCCATTTTTAATACAATTTTCAATTCCAAAATACATAATAGAGTATATGGTATTTATTTCATTTTAAAAATATTGCAGCTTGATGAGGAATCTAAAAACAAAATAATACTTGCGGTGGGAGAAATGGTCGTTGTCACCAAGTACGTTAAAAGAAACATTCCTTTTTGTTGTTTAGTAAAACAATTCATAAAAAAAGATTCCCATTGATGTAAATAAAGATTTAAAGATTATTTATACATCATATAAATGAAAGTCTTGTATTAGAACCAAATATGCCTCAATGAATAGAGATTGAGACGAAGTCCCGTTCAAAGATGGTATCCATAATTAAGGATAAATCAATTACATAATTATGTGAGACCAATATAAATACACCCAATATAAGTTGATATTAAGTGTAAAACAATCATATTCATTCACACATATTCATAGAATGATATATTCATGGATTACAAGTTTTACAGAAAGAATTGAAATTGAGTTAAGAAGTTCCCTTCCAAAAATTCAACACCCTAATGGCATCACTTTAAAATATAGAAAATGATTTAATGAGAGAGAAAATGGTATCTCATCACTTTGACCTAAAATTGTCATCAATAAGGATATATAAGAACATATCCGAACATTACAATATATAAATCAAAAGACCCAACAAATAGAAGTCTTTTACAAAGTGGATGGTGAACGGTTCCCTTACAGATTTGGGTAACTTTCGAAACGTACACCCCATGAAAAAAGGGTCATTCAATGATGATGTAAGTTATCATAAATTAAATTATATTACCCAACGAATATAATCATGTTATTTACATACACCACACAAATGGAAATAGTGTCAAATGTAGAATGAATCTCACGGGAACAAAAAGTGAGATAAAACCCCCTTACCTCGTTTTGATCAATCGAGTCGTATGACCAAAAGATAATAAACACCGAATGAATCACTTAATACCATGAATATAAATATAATCATGATAATATGTATGAAAGGGCCATACACAATACACCACATGCAATAAAGAAGTGGCGAACAATTGAAATCTCATAGAATTAATAGTGAGATTAGAAATCCCTTATGAAAATTTGGCAGCCTAACGGCGGCACTTAAAACATCCAAAAATGGATTTCTGAGATCAAATGAACATAAACATTACAGAATGAGGGATATAAAATAACATCCCACAACATAATAAATATGAGTTTAAATTAATGACATAAAAGAGAGTACTTAAAAAGAAAGAGAGAGGTAGGATCCCTTATCTCAAGTCTGACTTGTCTTGTTCGTTTCATTATATTCCTGAATAATAAACATTGGTCAATTAATAATTACTTAAGGACCACCTTTAAATATTATTATTCATTTCATATCACATATTATCATGTTATAATATTTTGTTTATAATGTGAGTTCATATAAACATTTTTGTCGATGTTCTATACATGAGTAAAAATCGAACATATTGGAAAATAATTTTCCATGTAGTTATAAGTAAATCATCTCCAGAATTGTATTAATGATTTAAATATCATATATATCTCATATATATTCATTTTATACTATTACATATCATTTGGAGAGAAAAATAAATGAAAGGCACCATTCATGGAGACGGTAGGCCGTACATACACATGAACAGTACTTTCATTTCTTTGGCACATTAATGGAATTAAAACTAGATGATATATATATATATATTATAATTATAGTATAATATATATGCAATATTGGTTACATAGGTTAATCAATTTCATTATTCATACATTCCATGTGTATCATGAACGGGTAACATCACTTTAGGGGGCGGTAGTCCACAGTTCCTCAAATGAAATTATCGCATTTACACAAACATTCAACGCATAAATGTATGTATTAATTATAAAATACAGAATCATAGAGAGAAATTAAATATAATATATATCATAAATAAATAAAATATTATCATAATATCCACCATGAGAGGTGGTAGGAGAAGATAGAACAATCATCGTTTCGTGAGGCAGTAATTTGCCATCCACAGAAACAGTATGTTCTTTAACCATTAGACAGAGGTGTACTTCATTGTAGCTCAAATAAATTTCATAATAACATCTTATTATATTGTATATAATGACTTTGTTGCAAAATAATGGAATAAAAATTATTTATGGGGATGTAGAAGAAAATTAAAAAAAAATATTAGAGTAGACTTTACCATTAAATCGGGTAACTCCCCTTGGTTTGAACCAAAAGGGTTTCTTGAAGAGATTTCTGAATAATGGAAGGATTATAGGATGAATAGAAGGATGTGTAGAGATAAAATGATCAGAGTTTTTCAACACCAATTGCTTGAGAGGTGTGGGTATGGAGGTAGAGTTGTGGGCTATTTATAAGATGTAGGATGGGAACTCGTGGAAATTATTGAAATGTCACTTTATTTTAAAATTATTTTTGGATTTTAAAGGTCCCAAAAAGAAATATATCAAGGATATGGTGATAAGGGTTCAATATAAACCCATTCAATATTTTTTTTGACAAGTTTATGTCTTAGACTTTACAATATCTTTTCAATTTATTTAAATCCTTCATTAATGAGGTAATCCTTGCATTATCATGGTGTCCTAAATAAATTTAATTATATAATGTATAAAAATTATAAAATAAATACTGTGATGTTGGAAATATTATTATCTTTCCAATTAATATTTATAGTTAAAAATATGACTTGTATAACCTCATGTAAAAATATTTTTAGTAAAATATTAAATGTTTCGGATATTTTTATTTTAACTTTAAATAAAAAGTTATTAGTGACATTTTCTTACCCAAGTGGCTCCATGGGGTCCCCATGTTGACCCATGGATTGTATTGGTCGACCAAGACTCATCCAATAAGGGTACGACATGTGTCAAGCTAATTTCATATCATTATAACATTATCTTTACCTTAAATTACACTAATTACCTTTAATCGTGATTAATAAAACATTAAAGTTACTATTCTCCAAAAAATATTTTCATCACATTGAACCAAATTTTTCATCTTAATGAAAAACATGTATGTCAGAAATTTGAAATTCAAATTAAAAAGGTGGTAAAATTCATTTAAAAAATTCAGTTTTTAACAACCACTTAGTGGTTTCACTATTCATAAAAAATTGCAGTTTTTCAGAAAAAATACCAAAAATTCCCCCTAAGATATATTTGATATTCCAAATTCAAAAATGATGACTATTTTAAAAAATTCTAAACATATAAGTTTCATTAATTAATTAAATAATTAATTCCTGTTGTCAAAACAAATAGTGTGTTTTTAAGAAACAATATATATTAAAAGATTGACACTAGTTTATGCAATATTTCAATGTGAAATTAATTCCAATGACCACCATTGGATTAAATGGTAAAAATATATTCTAATTTCACTTAAAAAACAATTCAAATGATGATAAAATAATATCAATAAATTATATTAAAATGTGATTTTTAATTAAAATACAACATTTTTCACTTATTCAGTAAAAATGAACTTTAACGAAAAAATAACAAAAAAATACACAAATTAAATTTTGATGTCCTGATTCTAATGAAGGATTTTATTTGGTCCAATATAAAAAAAATTGTCAAAAATTGGATTACAAAAAGGGTTCGCCATCAAAAGGTGGTTAATAAACCTTTTTAAGAATATTAGAATATTTAATATTAAAATTGGATTCATTCGAATTTTAATCATCTATCATTTATTGTAAAAATGTAAAAATATTTGAAAAACAAATATAATCATTTTTTAGTTAGTTATTTTAATTCCCACCATTACAATGGTTAGGCGTTAACTACCATTTAAAATAATATTATTTTATTATTAGAGTGCAACGTAAGATTTCAAAGAAACTCGTTGTTGCGTATTGGGTACGCCATCGAGAATAGTGTTCCTTTTAAATTAATATTAATATTTTCATCAAAAATATAGAAAAATATTAATATTCCATATTATTTATTTACCTGGGGTGTTACATCCTTCCCCCATTTTGGGAATTGCATCCTGAAAATTTTAAAATTGGGCTTGGAAACCTCATTGAAACCCCCACATCAGAAAAAGAGTAAATTAAACTGTCACTTTAAAAGAATGAAATTGAAGTACAAAGGTCTCCCAAGTTATCCCATACTAGGATACCATATAGGAAAACATGGACATGGAAAAGCAACAAAGGGTAATGTTCTGATGCAGAGTGATAGAAAACATGATTTGAAGAAAGTTAACCACAATAAAATCACAAACATGTGATGGGTTAAACAGTATTTGATTCCCTAGTAGGAAAAGTTAACATACCACATTTTTGTTTTAATTTACCATTCATTGAGGAATTTATTTATGATCTTAACTAAATTCTAAGGAAACATAATTACTTTCCATGTAGACTTTCATCTCTTACTAGATTTCTTACAAAAACTCATATTTTCTCCAAAAGATGAGTATTTAAGATGATTTGTTCTCATTAATAGCTCTATAATCAACATCTAGAGAATCACCTAATCCATAAAATAGAACTATATATTTCACATGTATTTAGACCCTAACAAAAACCAAAATTATATAACTAAAAAGAATTAGTTATAATAACTAGGGACATCATGTTGTCTAGTGGTAGGCGATAAATACCAGTCCCACTTTGGTTGTGGTTACGATTCCCACAGCTTTGTCCGACGCGACGGGTTGTCACATGATATGTGTGTTTTCCTTTATCCAAAAATATATAACTCTTAAAAAATTCCCCAAAAAGAGATAAAATCTTCAAAAATAACCATAACATAATTTAACCTCAATATTACCCCATGCCTTTCATCTTCCATCATATAGTATCCCATAATTACGTTGAAAGTAAGGATCATATAAACCATAATGGTTACCATTATAATTATTATCGGAACATCAAAATTGAGTTGGTTCTCTCATACATGATTCATTAGAATAATCACCAAGGTTCAAGTGGATAATCATGACTCCTTGATAGTTGGTTTATAATAACCACGAGAATCCTCATTGATTCCCCCATTTCATCCAGTCTCTTAATCAGAGAACCACCACAATTTCCATCAAACCCATTGTCACATTGGTGCCTTCTAGCTCCATCCATTTACTAAAACCAAAATTTTCAATGTTAGAATACCATCAAAACTATCATGTACTAATGAGGAAGAGAAATACAAAGATATACTTACTCATTCTCTTTATCTAATACTTTGACTCGTTCTTAAATTCTAACCATTATTGAAATGTCAATTATGCTTAGAGAATACCCTAACCTCTAAAGTTATCTAAACCATCCTCTAATACCAACTATAAGAAACATGCCTTAAAACATTACATAATCATGAATTAAATTAATAATTCACATAGAGAATCTTTTCAGGTTTAGAGTTTTATTAAATTAGGAAATAACTATTACATCTCAAAAGATTATAATGTAGTCAATTCTAATAAGTTTCCAAAAAATAAAAATGCTAAAAAGAAACATGTCTAGTTCCATGTTTTATAAAGCATTTCTTTCCGTGATCCCATACATGACCCTATTCACCTTTATGTCAAATGGATAACAATTCAAAAACATGGGATGAGCATTAAAAGCCGAGTAATGTAAACAAAAAGAAGGAAAACTCTTATTTTTTTCAAAACAACAAGAAAACCATGAATAATTTATAAAAACAATACTTTTCACCTTTACACCGTAGTAAATACTCTTCCCTGAATAAAATATCACCACATATCCTTTGTAAACAAAATATTACCATAAAACCATATAAAGAACACATAACATATAAAGGTAACTTAGGACGTAAACATACTTAAATGGAATGACTATATGGTCTACTTCTACACATATAACTTAATGGAATAGCCATACGGATGAATTCCATACACAATGCATTAGAGGTTATATCATAATCACCTTTCCTATTATTCACAACACCACCCGTCATATGGTTTATCATGTAACCACCCGTCAAATGTCCAAGTACCATTATAAAGTCATAAGACATAAGACAAATATAATGGAGAGAAAAGATTTCCACACTTAAACCACAATATATAACTTAAATATGTTGACATAAAAAATCCATTAACAAACCATTTTCAAAACCAAAATACATAAAATATTATATGGTATTTATTTCATTTTAAAAATATTGCGGCTTGTTGAGGAAGCCCAAGACCAAATAATACTCACGGTGGCAGAAAAGGTTGTTGTTATTGCGTACGTTAAAAGAAACATTCCATTTTGTCATTTAGTAAAATTATTCATAGAAAATGATTCCCTTTGAAGTAAATGAAAATTAATAAATGATTAATACATAGTATAAAATAAAGTCTTTTATTAGAAGAAAATATTCCTCAATGAATGGAGATTGAGACGAAGTCCCGTTCAAAGATGGTATACATAGATTATGGATAACTAAATTACTTAATTATGTGTGAAAAATATAAATACACCCAATATAAGTGGATATTAAATGTAAAAAATCATATTCATTCACACATATTCACATAATTACATATTCAAGGATTACAAGTTTAACACAAATAATTTAAATTGAGTTAAGAAGTTCCCGTGCAAAAAATTGACAGCCTAACGACGTCACTTTAAAATTCAGAAAATGAGTTGATGAGAGAGAAAATGTTATCCCATAACTTAGATATAAAACATTCATCAATAAGTATATTTAAGAACATATCCCAACATTACAATATGTAAATCAAAAGACCCAACAAAATGAATTATTTTAAAAATAGGGTGCAGAACGGTTCCCTTACCGATTTCGGTATCTTTCGAAACGTACACCCCATGAAAGAAGGGTCAAAAATTTATTATGTAAGTTATCATAAATTAATTTATATTAAAAAATGTATTCAATCATGGGAAGTACATACAACACAAAAAAGGTAATAGTGGAAAATGTAGCATGAATCTCACAGGAACAAAAAGTGACATAAAACCCCCTTACATCGTTGTGATCAATCGAGTCGTATGACCAAAAGAAAATAAAATCTAAATTAATCACATAATACCATGAATATAAATAGAATAAAGATAATATGTTTTAAAGGTAAGTACAGAATACACCACATGAAACAAATAAGTGGCGGACAATAGAAATCTTACAGAATTAAAAGTGAGATAAGAAATCCCTTACGAAAATTCGGCAGCCTAACGGTGCCACTTAAAACATACAAAAATGGTTTTATTAAATCAAATGAACATAAACATTAATGTATTCGGGATATAAAACTACATCCCCAAATATATGAAACATGATATTAAAATGAATGACATAAAATAGAGTACTTAAAAAGAAAGAGAGAGGTAGGATTTCTTACCTCAAGTCTGAATTGTATTGTTCATTTCATTATATTAATGTATAATAATCTAGGGAAAATTTATAATTTCTTAAGGACTTAATTTAAAGAATATTATTCAGTTAATATCACATATTATAATGTTATAATAATTGGTTAATAATGCGAGTTTATATGAGACGTTTTTGTCGATGTTCGGTACATGAGTAAAAATTGAACTTGTTGGAAAATAATTTTCCAGGTAGTTATAAGTACATAATGTCTATAATTGTATTAATGATGTAAATATCATATATATCTAGTATATATTCATTTTATACTCTTCCATAACATTTTGAGACAAAAAGAAATGAAATTCACCGTTCGGGAAGATGGTAGGTCGTACGTACACATGAACCCAACATTCGTTTCTTTGGCACATTAATGGAATTAAAACTAGATGATATATATATATATATATATTATAATTATAGTATAATGTATATTTAATATTTTTCACATAATTTAATCAATTTCAATCTTTATGCATTCCATGTATTGCATGAACGATTAACATCACTAGAGGGGGCGGTAGTCCACACTTCCTCAAATAAAATTATTGCATTTGCACAAACATGCAATGCATAAAGGTATGTATTAATTATAAAATACAGAATCTTAGAGTAGAAATAAATATAATATATATCATAAATAAATATAGTTTCATCATAATGGCCATCATGAGTGGGGGTAGGAGAAGATAGAACACTCATCGTTTAGTGAGGCCGTAATTCTTCATCCACAGAAACAATATGTTCTTTAACCATTAGACAGAGGTGTGTGTAAGAGTAACTCGAATCCTTATAATAAAAACTTCCTAGTATATTGAAGATACCGTTTTTGTTACAAAATAAAGGAATAAAAAGAGTTTAGTGGGATTTAGAAGCAAAATAAACAAAATCACATTAGGGAAGACTTTACCTTTAAATCGGGAAACTCCGCTTGGTTTGAACCAAAAGGGTTTCTTGAAGAGCATTCACCCAATGGGAAGGCTTCTAGGATAATGAAATATATGTGTAGAGATAAAATGATCAGTGTCTAGCCAAGACAATGGCTTGAGAGGGGTGGGTAAAGAGGTAGAGGTTGGGGGCTTTTATAAGAGGTAGGAGGGGCACTCTTGGAAAGTCATGAAATGTCAACTTTATTTTAAAATGCATTTCGGATTTTAAAGGACCCACAAAGAAATATTTCGAGGATAAGGTGATAAGGGTTAAAAACCCACCAATCAAATAGGGTTTTTAAAAGTGTATGTTTTAGATTTTGCATTATATTTTCATTTTATTTAAATCGTTCATTAATGAGGTCATCCTTGCACCGTCATGGTGTCATAAATAAATTAATTTATATAGTGTATAAAAATTATAAAAAAATACTATGATTTAGGAAATATATTTAGATTTCCAATGTATATTTATAGTAAAAATATGACTTATATAAACCCATGTAAAAATATTTTTATCAAAACAATACATGTTTGAGATATTTTTATTTTAACTTTAAATAATAAGTTGTTAATGTATTTGCCTTACCCAAGTGGCTCCATGGGGTCCCCAAGTTGACCCATAGATAGTCTAGGTTGGCCATGACTCATCCAATAAGGGTGGACACATGTGAAGGTAATTTAATATTATTATAACATTATCTTTACCATAAATTACATTAATTACCTTTAATCGCGATTAATAAAACTTTAAAGTTACTATTCACCAAAAAAATATTTTCGTCCCATTGAACCAAATTTTTCATCATAATGAAAACCATGTATGTCGAATTATTGAAATTCAAATCACAGAGGTTGTAAAATTTCATTTAAATGAAAAATCAGTTTTTCAACTACCACTTAGTGGTTTCACTATTCATCAAAAATTGAAGTTTTTCAGAAAAATACCAACAATTCCCCTTAAGATATATTTGATATTTCTAATAAATTTTTTTTTACTATTTTAAAAAAATTCAAAACATATATGTTTCATCAATAAATTAAATAATTATTTCCCGATGTAAAAAAATAGCGTGTTTTTGAGAAACAATTTCTATTAAAAGATTGACACTAGCTTAAGTCCAATTTCGATGTGAAATTAATTCCAATGACCACCATTGGATAAAATGGTAAAAATAAATTATAATTGAACTTTAAAACCAATTCAAAATATGATCTATTAATATAATTATTTAGATTAAAAAGAGTTTTTGAATTAAAATAAAACATTTTTTACTTATTCATTTAAAATGATCTTTATCGAAAAAATAACAAAAACAAAGACAAAGTAAATTATGACGACTCGATTGTACAGAAGGATTTTATTTGTTCTAATATAACATATAAAATTGTCAAAAATTGGATTAAAAAAAAGAGTTCACCAATAAAATGCAGTTAATCGACCTTCTAACGAATACTATAATATTTACGCTTAAAATAGGATTCATTCGCATTTTATTCATCTAACATTTATTTTAAAAATGTAAAAATATTTGACAAACATATATAATCATTTTTTAGTTAGTTCTTTTCATTCCCTCCATTACAACGTCTAGGCCTTAACTACCATTAAAAATGATATTATTTTATTATTATAGTGCAACGTATGATTTCAAAGAAACTCGTTGTTGTGTATTGGGTATGCCATCGAGCATAGTGTTCTGTTTAAATTATTATTAACATTTTATTCACAAATGTGGATAAATAGGAATATGTCATATTCTTTATTTACCAGGGGTGTTACAGAAGGGGTAAATGGAATTTACTAGGAGAACATTTAATATTAATTTTGAATTAGTTCTTTTATGTGTATCAGAAGTCTTCCCCGTGTTTGTGTCTTAGTACATGGGATGTGTGAGAGTATATACTCTTCACCATGTTCATGTTCAACTGGTTTTGTTAATCCATATCATCTGTAATCCCCCCTGATATAGGATTAGTTCCATGTGATGGTTCACATAAAATGTGATAGTTTTTAAATTTAATGTGATAGTTAACTTCATGGAAAAAATTGTAGTCATCATTGTGAGTAACCAGTATGTCATGTTCTTCTAGAAAGATGATATGTAACATTAAATTTCATAGGAATTTAGAACCATTCATTAATTTATCTCTGACTCATAAGTCCATCAATATATAAATCAGTAATTCAAAAAAATCATGATTCTTAGTTAATGATTCCTTTTCATCATCAAGGATCTGGTTTTCATGAATTTCAGTTGCTCAAGAATCACCTCAAAGTCCTGATGTCATTATTCATAAAAAAATTGCACCCATGTATCATTGATATAGATCTGACCCATTGTCACTATCTTAAGAGCATTATCTCATAATCAATAAAAAATAATTCATCAATATTAATATATATCTCCCTGATATGTGTATTCAATGGTTTATTTAAAATAATTTTTGAGCCATATGCCAAATTATTTTTTCCACGATAGAAGAAGAAATGGTGGATGAAATTAAAAACCACAATCACTAGGAAAATACCTCATCAAATGTTACTGTGGGCCTTTATTCATAGGATTTATAATAATGAATGATGGTATAATAAATTAATAATAAAACAATTATCCAATTTATAGATAAATCATACCCATCCCCACAATACGCATGATCCTCAAATCACCATGATGGTAAGTTGATTTGAATTAATTATAGATTTAAAAAACTAGAATAAAAATAAATAAAAAATTTTCCTTCCTTGATTTGTTTTGATCACTTATGATGAAAGAATCTATTTGACAGTCGTTGGCGAGATCCACACACCCCGTTGGCATACTAAACCCCCTTCTTGATCTTGTCATCACTACACAGTGGAGATCCACTAACGAATCCACTATATTTATAGGGTTATGGGGAAAATGTTAATTTTTTTAAATTGAATTATATTTTTTATGGAATTAATTGGTCAATGCTATAACATAATAAAATTAAAAAATTATTGTTTTATATTATCAAATTCCCCTGTGACCGTGCTCAACTTGATCATTTGGTGTCGTCAATGGCTATATCACTACTATGGTAAAATCACACTCCAAACTCTATGGCAGTTACATATTTCAATTTAGATTTTATTCATGTTTTATAGTAATATTTTTCTTGCATGTTTTTAATTTATTTAATTTGATTCAAGAATTAATTTTTGGAACGTCGGGCCTCCAAATATCACAACATCGTCGCACCTAGATCGTAAAATAATCAATGTAATGTTAATTTTTTTTATATGGAAATATAAAATTCATTACGATATCAGTCCTTAAGAAATATTTGATCTTATAGGGATTGTAGACTATCAATCGGTGCTCCCACTGGTTTCCTCTCAAATCCAGGATCTGTCCTATGTCTCTCTCATATTAAAGTACATACCAGAACCTTTACATATACTAGAAATCTCATATTGTCCCACTAGAGAATAATAATTAATATAATGATCAATTGGTTTATATTCAAGGTCATTGAGATAATGTTATATGGTCAAATACCACTCAATAGGACAATTGTTTTTAGTGTACCCACCATCTTGAAGAGTCTCTAAAGGGACCCAAGGATGTAATGAGGTAGAAGAATCTTTAGTTGATTTTAATAAAGTGATAAATTTCTAATGCGATTTTAATTTTAATGTTTTGTAGAATATAAAATCACTTATTATTGTGAAATATATTTTTTTCAAATGACATTAATTTTTTGATTGCTTCTATTACACAAACAATTAATATTATACCAAAGATGACATACATTTAAAATATTTAATTTTTTCCTGTGGTAGTTTCCACTTATCCATTACAATCAATGGATTTAATGTGAATAAAAAATATGAAAATATATTTAATATCATTTATATATAATTAATTAATTAATGATAAATTAATTAGAAATGAAAATAATGTTAGTTTTAAAATAATGGGAACCGTTTTTGGAAAACCTCTATTTCTGTATACAAATGTGTTTTACTTCAAATAATAAAGGAATAAGTTTTATTAATGATTTAAATGAAACACAGACACACATATATATATTTCAATAAAATATTTAACAATCATATTATTTGTTTAATTATGCATGTGATAGGAAGAAATCAAATTTTATGCTTAATGTTGTATTTTAAAAAACAGTACGGTAATAGTTTGATAACCTTTTCTAAACTTATGTTTAGTAAATTAAAAATATTTCATTTTAAAATATTGAATTAATTTTTCAAATCATAATATTAAAAATTTATCTTGATGTGAATTTTATACAATATTTTAAAAAGACAAAATTTTCAATGAATAGTAAAAAATACATGTTTTTATAAAAAAAATACATTTTCATTAAATATATTTAACAGTTAAATTTTTTAAAATATTGTTTTATTAGTGATTTTTTTAGTTATAAGTCTTTATAAAAAAATTTGTAAATTTTTATCATTTTTGTAGTGAATTATGTTTTAAAAGCATTCTAAACACGTAAACACTTTTTCTTTGGAAAAACAACATTAATTTCATGTCTATAGGTTCAATTTTAAAATATAATTTTCCACATATATGAGTTAGAATCATGTAAATAATAAACTTTCTATTAATATATCAGAATAAAATAATATAAGGACAGAAAATGGCTCATTTCTAAGAATTTTGTAATATGAAAATCATTATTACACTTTATTCTTTTCAAAAAACTCCTTGTGTATCGTCACCCATACTTTTAAATGTTCACAACTTCCCCTATTCTGTTCATACATCCATAAAACTTTTTGGCCAAACAATTCCCTAATAAATCCTCAAATCCATATCCTCACCATATAGTCATTATCCTTTTTATGAACACCCCTTTGATAGCATTACATGTAGTGCTAAAATGGAATCTTTGAGGAAGATAAAAAATCATAAACATAAATTTTTGTTTAATTTATTATTTAACAAAAAAAATATTTGGATACTATAATTATATATTAAAGAATTTCCAAATATCAAAATTTGTTTTATTGTGTTAATTTCATAACCTAAATCATTCACCTCTTACATCAAATGGGAAATAAAATAATCTTTCGTGTGTATTGTGGACTACCACAACACGAACCGAATTTACACATTTTCCATAACCTTCTCACATGGTTGGATATAATGATGGATTTAGTTTTAATATATATTATTTTATATAATATAATATCTATGGAATTATAATATCAAATATAGTTTCAGAACTACAAACCCTTGGGTTAATTATAATATCCCATGTGCGAACAGCTTACGATTTCTTCACAAACCAATGTGTAGTGTTTTTGATATTTTTTAATTGGATAGTAATAATAATGTATTAAATGAATATATATATATATATATATATATATATTAAATGAATAAAATATTCATACATCAATAATAATTATATCACATATACTTTATTACATTAAATTTAGTGTGGAATACAATAATGTCATTCATGTGTACTGTGGTCTAACCCCTCACCATGTGATGCGAGTAATGATTCACCAATGCATTATATGGAAGGAAATAAATATGAATTTAAAGAATATATGTGATTTATATTATATAATAATGAATCTGGAAAGTGGAATTATTTTTTCGATATTTTCATCATTCATTAATGAAAAAAACTATATTCATGCATACGAATGACATACCATCTCTATGAATGGCATATTTCTTTTTCTATATCAAATATTTATTGGTTAATATAAATTAATATTTAAATAATATATATTATATTTATATCATGTTTAACATTATATATATTATTCAATAATAATTGTTGTAATATTACCAAAAATAATAATTCAACACATACATGAAATCCAAACTATTTATTACCTGATACATGATTTTGACTATGAATTCTTAATAAATGGGTTATAAAATGATATTTTTAAATCATATATCATATGATATATTTAATAATTGTTGTATAAATAAATTTATATTAATTTTCAAGTCATTATAATCTAGTTATAATATTTTATGAAGTATTTTATAAATTATGTTATTATATTTATATTCAAACATTAATTTCATGGAGACATTCTTTATTAACAACTCATTTAATTTTTGTTGTGTAAATACTTCTATATTGACATTATATATCAAGAATAAAACTAATTATAGTATATTTAATGTTTAATTTAACTATATGTTTTAATGTTCATTATAATTAAATAGGTTACCAAAGTGGTAAGATACTTTTGTCCCACTTTTCCTTCTTTGAGAGATATGTTTTGTTGTACTCTTATATTCTATTGTAATATATATATGAAGATAATTTTATATTAATATGATCAATATATATATTTTAATGTGATGTTTTATCAACTTTTATTAACTCATGTGGATTTTGACTTAATGTTTCATAAATAGCACAGTCATTATGATACATTGTAATAATTTATCAGGATTGTTTTTTTATAGTTAAGATGAGGAAATATTATGATCCATATCCGATGAAAATAATGAATATTATTATACTCTAATTATTTCTCGAGTATAAATTATTTCCATTTTTTTACACTGTTAAAATATAAAAGAGACTAAAAACTTTCTAGGAAAAACAGTATTTATTTCTATATTTCGTAAAAAACACATTTTTATAAATATCTATGTAATCTAAAATTTTTCAAAAATAATCATAACATTATAAAAAATATTTATTAAATTTATTTTTACCCTTGGTTTAGTTTTGAAATTGTTTTTAGAATTGAATCATCATTTTATTTTTTAAACAAGCAATGATTGGGATTTGCTAAAAATGTAAAAGTAATCGTTTCTTTAATTTGTACAGCATGAACAGAATTTCCTAATATCATGAAAAATCATGGTATTAAATATTAATTCATAATTTCTTGAGGTTATATTTAATGAATTTGATATTGTAATTTTTATTTTATTTTGAAAAAAAAATTAACGGTGGAAAGTATATTTTCCTCATTGAAAATTTTAAATGACATTTAAACAATAATTTATAATTTTATTGTTTTTTTAAATCTTTTTATTTCATTATTTTTTTATATTTGTAAAATTATTTTTCAATGTGTTAAAGATATTATCTTTAGTAAATTTATTAAATTATTTTTAAGGATTGCATTACATGTTATGAAGGTTGATTTCCTATAAAAGTAATTCCCTAAGAATTTTTGAATTTGTAACTTAAAAAATTTAAATTTTCAATGAATGGTTATTTTCCACAAGACATTTTCCAAGTGATTTTTCTTGTATAATAATTTTACATTTATGAAAATATGTTTTTATCAAATATTTAGTAGGTTTATGATTGATTATAACACCTTTGTTTTTTTGTAGATGGGTTTTTATGACGATAATACATTTATGAGTTCTTTTTATATTCTATGGGTTATAATATGATAATATATTTATTAAATCAATTTATTTTTTATGGGTTATAGGATATTTATTGATGGAATATTTATGGAACCCATTCAAATTAAATAGGTTATGAGGTGACTAAGAGATTAATAATATATGATATTGTGGTAAAAATAACAAAAATATTCATTATGAGATGGATGGATTATATCTCCCACCAATGCATTCGGTAAGGATTTATATCCGATGAGAGAAAAATGAGAAAAATGTATATCCACATGATCCAGTATGGGATATATGTGTGTTCTAATATTCATATAGAAACAAATTATGATTCTTGATATAATATATTGATGTTATTAGTATTTACCATTGACATGAGAAATTTTGTTCTATATATTTGATTGTTACATTATTTTACAAGCGGATATGTGAGAACACGACTAACGTATCATGATTTAATAATGTTATAACCTAGGATTTTTGAGATGCTCTTTTTTATACCATGACAATTGTTTGTCACCTATGATATACTTTTTATCATTATCTAAATTTATGTTCATGTTCACATACCCTTATACATATCATATAATTTAGTATGTCCATATATTGATATCAAATAATATTTAACTTTTTGAGAATATAAGGACATAATTTATTATGTTTCATTCAGCTTGTTCTGAAAAATTTTTTAGGGAGTGTATACATAAGGAGAGTATTCTGTGAGAAGATATCTATGGGAGATGATTAAGATATTTCATTAAATAATAATATTGTATTTATATTCAATAAATAAACTAAACTATTATGATATTAGATCATATTTTAATTAATTATTTTTAATATCCATAAAAATAATATTTTTGAAAGAATAAAAGGTTCATTTTAATGGTCAACCAAATGTTAACTCATTATTTAACCTATATAATATATTTACCTTTATGATCTATGGGAACATATGAAAAACATCCAAATAATTTTTGATAGTTCACATATTTTATCATACCATAGAATTTATTTTTCATGATATTTGTATCATATCGATCATTCTAGGAACGTATTCACTAAATTATGAAACATATTTATTAACTTTATGCAGGATTCCCGAGGCATTATATTGTGAATCGACATACTGTGAAAAATATATATATAATTTTGTTTCATAATTATAGATTCTCCATTTTATTCTTATATTCTGAGATTACTATTCTCATTCCCGATGCATTTCATTTTATAAATCTGATGAAATTTTCACCTACTCTATTCCAACTATTTTCATTTTGTTAAATTAAAATAATCATTCACCCTCATTCTAGAAAAAAACATTCCATTGAGTAAATTCCATTAAACCATGATGATTAATTTTTTGGAATTAAAACTACATCGTTTGATTAGTATCATAAATTATGTTCAAACATTACCGTTATCCTCAAATCAAGAAAAAATTGGATGGTTCCCAAACATCGAAATAAAAAACCTGAAATATTAAATTCCATTCCCTTACAACATACATTTATAAAGAAGCACTTTTTAATTAATTATAATACAAATCTCATATACTACATGTTCCATTTGATCATTATTAAGTATTCCATTCTACAAAAAAGTATTCTGATTAATATAATAGAGGACCAAACTGATAATGACACTTTTTTGATCTATCTGATGAAGATTGTTTGGATGCAGTACCTTCAAATCATTTCTGCATTAACTAAAAGATTATTCTCTTTATTAAATGATAAATCACAACATATAGAATGTTGATAATCCAAATCCCATTCATATATGTCATTTAAAAAATAGAACATCATTTTTCCCATATGATTTGAGGTTTTTCTCCATACTCGTATTTTTTTATCATCATTCAGTCTCATGAAACATCCTTTTTTCTTTTAAATATTTACATTTAAATTTCAATTATTATTTATAGATTCATTGTCTACTATATATATTATTTCAAATTTTTCAATATAAAATTAAATTTTTACAAAAGATCAGAAGTTAATTGTTTATATTTACCTAAATTAACAAGATATTACTCCATATGAATAGTTATACTAATTCATTAACTAAACCCAGTTCATATTGTACGGATTGAGTTTGAATTTTTGAAGTGGAAAATTCAACCTTATTTTATCAATATTTATCGATTTATATCCTATTTTATGAAATAAAATATGTAGGACGTTGTACATTTGATTTCTATAAAATTATTCTATTTTACTTATACTCTGATGATTATTTCATCTGATGATTCTTCCAATGAGGTAACCATCCCCATTTGGAATCTTTTATAGAACATCCATAATGTTTTTTATATTCTTTATTCATAGAATAAATTTTTTGATGTCGTTATTTTAATTTCATCAATCAAAAGATCTACCATCCCTTTGATTCGGCCTAAAATTATCACCATAAAATCACTACTATATAGAAGTGAGTAATGAATAATAAAACCCCTAAAATCATCTAGTTAATAAACCATCACTAATCTATTCATCCATAAAATCATATTTAATCCATTAATTTCATCATTAATAAAACATCAACAAGATAACCAAAAACTAATAAATATTCACATCATGAAAACATTGGTTATATTTGTTGGATTCTTATAGATGTTATCCGAATATTTCTAATCAATTGTTGTAGTTTTATTATATCATATATCTAACATGATATTTCTTGGAAGAGACATTCTGATAAAATCAATATATATCCTATCCTACAACTCCCATTAATTTTTTCACTTCTCTTTTGATATATTTTATAAAATATATCATCTTAATATTTATAATCCGAAGTAACTTCTATTGTATTGTCTATAATGAAATATCCATACCCTAAATCTTATTTATATGAAATATCCATTCCATTATAGTCATTATTATAATTTTATATGAATAAACTAAAAATAAAATAACATTTCCGCCATGGGTAGAATTACCCAGAATATATTTAGAGCATTGATATGATTTTTTTTTCGAGAGGACCAAATGCGAATTAACACTTAATCTATATTATCTAATGGATGGACCATGAAACAATTATATACACTAGATGTAGGTCAATATAATTTCATCACCACTTTCTATTAAAAACATAATAATTGATATAGATATCAATTTTAATGATAATCGTCTCCCAATACTTTGTGAAATAGAATGAGGATTATATCCCACATAATCATAATAAAATATTCACAAACAGACAACACAAAAAATATAAATCAGATAGAAAAACAAGATTTATATTGTTAAAAAATTATTTGACATATATGGTAGAACAACGTTATAAGGTTTCATTAATGGTATATTATATAATAAAAATAATCTCACACATCTTCTCAACCTTATAATTTCTAAAATAAATCATTTTGAAAACATCAACTATTTTGCAAAAGAATGATACAATGTGTTATCTTTAATGGTTGACCACCAAGCCTCATTATATGGATTTCATGTTATAAAAATAGTTACATCATCCTTATAGTTTCACAATCAACCTCCCATTTAATTGTTTAATTATTTTTAAACATTCAAACTATACATTTGATTCTTTATCATCTAATCATATTCCAAACAAAAAATGCATTGGGTTTCCACAAAATGATTAACACCATTTTTATGAAATCCATCTAATGAATCATTTAGATCACATTTTTTTGATGATATCAAAGTCTTATAGTAGTATTCCCTTATCTATTATCATATTATATGAGTATGAAATATGGTCATTAATTCTTTTGGAAGATAGACTACTTAAACTTATTACCCCATCCACATAGAATCATTATAGAAGGTAACATATGTCCAGTGTTCTATATTTGATGGAGTCCTTCAATGAAAAATTTTTCAATAGAAAATTAAAGTCACTCCACTTATCCCATCACTAATTTCACAATTATATATATTATATATATCATTTATTTTGGGCTATAATTATTTATGCACACAACAATGTCGGTCATATAATATAGAAAACCAAAATAATTAAATAGACTTATCTTTTATAAATTCACCAATATGTATTATCACAATTATAATCCTCTTGTAAGCTAAAATTTATATTTTTTTATTTAAGTGTGACTGAAATCTCACAATTTATTTTTTTACCACAATTTTATGGGTACCCATATCCACCATGACTTAATAAAAACAATTGGATTGTATCCTTTATTTTTGAACGTAATGTATAATTGAGGACATAACATGTGTTGGAATCTAAATGAATAAACACAAAGTATGTAGTTGTATTATTTATACTCAAATGAAATTATCTCAAGTATTCATTACATAATGTAATTATTATAATAATTTATATGTGATATATACTCATTTAAAAATTTTCATATGAAAAAACAAATTCATGTATGAAATATTCCATAAATAATGATTATTATTACCAAAAATGGAAGACTATTTTATCAACATAGATAAATTTTCATCAATTATATAATATATATGAAACAAATAAATATTGATTTATAATAATATAAAATATATATATAAAGAATAGAATATATTGTATGCCACGTATTTATGCAATTCCTTTCATGAACACAGCCTTATACCATAAGAAAATGGGATGTTAAATCATGTTTCCCAATATCCACATAACAATTAACAATATATATCATTTACAATAGAATTCTAATATATTATATTTATAAATTGTAATGATATATTTTTGTTGAATTTATAAAAAATCATTATTCTGTTTGAATACAAAATCTTATTAAGTCATACATAATGTTTCTTCTACTGTGTTGGTTTTCATATTTTTTTCAATGATCATATAAATTAATATGTGGGATTTCATAATAAATTGAGTGAGTTTCCACCCAACAAAGACTTTACTTCATCATAAATAGAAATAATATGAATAGTTATAATACATGTATGTTTCCATTAATTTAACAAATTCTAGTGTTTGGTTTTTCCAGAACCAACCCAAATATCACATAAACCTAGGAACCCAACCCAATCAATGATAATTATAAATAAGAATTACCAATTTCTATATGAAAATTAAAAACACCACCGAATCTAGAAAATTCATTGATAATTATTTCCTTCTAATTTGACTTTAATAAATCACATGGTATATATGAACATGATTAAAAAATAGATAAAATATATTTCATAAATAGTTGTAAAATATAGATATTTTGAAACATGTCTTGATACACCAAACCATAATCAATAAACCAAAATATAATAAAAGTGTACATGAATATAACAATAGATTTTCTATGTGGTATCTGGGAAACATCCTAGGATGTGACCACTAGATTCCCCTTCCCATCAAATTATTAAAAACCCATAATTATTATACACTGACATTCCCATTTATACATTGGAAAAAATATTTATACACACACCAATGGGTATGTGGATACTCTGGGGAAAACTTCACAATAGGATCCCACAAAGAGTTCGATAAATAGTATTTATTAGATAAATCTATGTATGAAAAAATTTATAGATAAAATCCGGATAACTAATATCTAATTTTATATAAAATTTTATGATATTTCACATTTTTAAAAAATATGATAAAATTTCAAATAAATTATTATCAAATAAAAACATAAAAAAATTTATATTTATCAAATAACGAGTCAGAACTCAATACCACATGATGAAAAAACGTAATTTATCCCTAGTATTATATAGAAACTAGGCTTGCTGTGATCTACTTACAATGATCACTCACGACTACTACACAATAAAACATTCCTTGACACACCATCCATAGGAGAAGATGAATAACATAATTTGTATTTCCCCATAATAATTACATGATAAATAATTGATATAATACCCAAAAAAGGAGTATAAGATTGACCCAAATGTATAATTCCCCCTAGAAAATGTATAAAAATTGTCAACCCCATCCTCCTCTTAAGTAAAAATAGGTCACATGCTCTGCAAATATCAAATCATTTCAAAGGGGTTATCATTTTTAATTTAATATTTCCATTAACATTAAAATAATTAAAACATGTTATTTGAATAAAAACATAAGATATTCGAATACATAATTTAATTATAACTTCTTAATTGAAAACCCATATTATTTCATAATTCGTTTAACATGCATTATAAAATAGTTATCATTCAACTAACCATTTATATCATGTTTAGAAGTCAATGAGAAAATTTAATTCATTAAAAATACATTATATGAAACCATGAACCTGAAAACTATTTGAACTCTATAATCAATAAAATATGAATTAAAACAAACATGGAAGATGTATTTAATATTAGTATGTATATTGAAACCCCCTAGGAGAAAAAATTAATGAAGTTTGGATACTGTAATGAGGTCCCAAAAAACAAAAAATCCAATGATTGTTGAATGAAAAGGGAATCTATTGGATAATAGATAGAAATATCTATACAAAATAGACTTCAAAAACATCCCTTAATTATAACATGTTCCCCCAATATGGTGATTAAACCGCCACCAACCGGATATAATGAAATTTTTTGTTGTATGAACTATATAAAAATTAAAAGAATATTGTCACCATATTGTGATGTACATTCAGCATGGTGATGATGTTTTTAATCACACTTCATCCAAGGTCCCATCAAACTGACCAATGAAGGAATAATTTAGAATAAATAATTTTTTTCAACTCATTATTCCATACAGTAGGGATTGGTGGAGGAAAATGATCCATGTGTGTAGGATTACCCCACATTCCCCAAACCAAATAAAAATCCCGGCATTGGGGGTACTTGTCTAGGAGGATGTTTAAAGGCTATTTCAAATCACAATACTCCTTAAACCATGGCATGATCTTGGTTATTTTCAAATAGTATATTCTAGAGATCATTTTAATCATGAACTGAACAACATATCTGAAACCCAAAAAGATTAATCCCAGAACACAAAGTTAGAATATACCTCATGCTTCGATATTAAAACATCACACCTATAGTACTTTATGTGCATAAGAAATTTTTTTAAATATATGTTGATATAAAAAGATATGAGTTGACAAATTTCTCAAGAAAGATTCATACTCCCAAATATCTTGTGAAAATCATCCATGTTAATATAACACTTTAACTTATGGAATCCGTATATGATATAAGAAATTCATCTAGTAATCAATGTCATATATTAGATACTTGACCACCTACACATATAGATCCAACATCATTATTCATATCATATAATATTGTACATAACTAGTTTCTATATCTTATGATGTGTTATATGTGAAAAATATTGAAATATAATAAAGATGTGATTAAAATGTGATCTTATACATGACATTAAATGTTCAGTTTTTATTGATGATTTATTGCTATTTTTTTATGTACTCTCATCTTATCATTGATGGATATCAAAGTATCCCACAAATATCAATACTAGGGAATTGATCATATCTTATCGAAAAGGGATGGTGCACTATATCCTACAACTATTCGATGAATGGTTAGGTATGCTAAATCCAACATAAGTCCCCATCACCACTTGTAAATCTTGTAGAATATATAATTATACTAGGTATCAATATAAGAAATGATAATGGATTTCACCCTATGTTTCCTTATAATTTCTTTCAAATAAAACTTTCACATTTCCTCAAAATCAGTGGTGTCTCTAGTCAGAATGAATTCACATCTCTTATTCATCTAATCTATCACCACCTAAATGCAATTCAACACTCATGGAGTCATTTTTATTCAAAAAACTAAAATCCATGGACACATCCTCTCATTTACATATCAATACTTGAATAGGATGGAGAAATTATTATTCTTTCAAGTGATCATATTTATATTTTGTAAGGTATAGAAATGATACACAAATTCATCCTTGTAACATGTAACACCCATTCACAAAAACCATAATCACATTTCAAAATATGAATTTATTTTTCTATAATGAATAAACCACGTATAATGATTAAAATATTATATAACTGAAATTTTAACGGACAAAGGGAAGACAACCAAATCCTTGAAATAAATAGTCACATGTGAAGAGATAAATTACTCATCTTTTTCCTCCAAACAATAAGTTAAATCTCAAATTCTATAGAACACATCATCATAGTTCTAATTCCAAATAATTTATTCATGGAGATATGATGTCAGTATCACATTCATAGGTTTCGTTTTTATCCCCTTGATAATAATGATTTCACCAAGCACTTCTCTCTATTATATTTCACATTATCATTGATTTAAAGAAATAATGATAGGGAAAAATCTACTAAGAGCATCAGTAATGATGATTACCATTCAATGGGTGTAGGAGAGGTCAATGTTATGCTTTTTATGGTACAATACTAATCTATTGTACCTATGGATCATATATTTTTGGATAACCTATAAATTTTTGTCATATTTCCATAATTGACAGTGAACCATTCCCCAAAAGGTTATTGTCCTCAATATTTAAGAGAATTGGTGATATCTACATGTTTTAATTATTGAGTTGGATAATTATTCTCATTAGGAAGAAGTCGATGGATATCGTATTCCACTACATGATCTATATAGACCAAATCCATAAATATACATAATTCATAATTTTTAAAATATTTTCCTAACAATATAAGAAAATGATCTACAAGTCTATATTGATTATATAATTGGACACATAAATATATTATCTTGAATTAAAAAATAATCTATATTTAAAAATAGTCATAGGACTCATATATCCAATTGAACATTAAAAACTGCCTAGGGTACCTTGGGAAAAATAATTTTGAAAAAGGATAATATAAAACAACTATTATGTGAATAATAAATGTAAATACTAAGTGGATAAACTATTATGAGTCATAAAATGATTTCATAGAGAGGATAATCATATTAAATGAAATATGGATGATGGGAATGACATCATAATATCATTGACTCATAAGAATAGTGGAACATCATAAAAAATGAAATCATAATTATATGTAAAGGAAAACCTCTATCAAAATTTAATATATTCCAACTACATGAATATTTATAACATGTTATTGATATCTGCAAACATAACATTGTGTGCTTAGGCTTACCCCTAGAACACCATACACAATGTGCATTAACTAACCAAAAGTTTACAATATATGGAATCTCAACAATAATAACATTACCCAATTAATTTGATAGATATAATGAACCAACCTATAATATTAGAATATATATATAAATTTGTGTGACATAAGGTCTAATAATCGATACTTAAATCATAAGCATTATATAACCCATGAGAAATAAGTGGGTTTCATATTTTTAATTTATGGAATAGCTGGAACCTAAATCATATAAATTTTCAAGAGAATATTGAATTAAACAATTTTGAACAATAATAATTTCAAAAGTAATATTGGACTTGATCATAGTGTTCCAATGTAGAAAAATAATTTAAAATATCATTTGTAATAATGTATAAATGAATATAACTTATTCTATTCATTATGAAATAGGTAAAGGGTCTTTTCCAAAAAAAGGAAAGAGATTATCATCTTCAAAAGATCTAGAATTAAGGAAACTATATTTTACATAAAAATAATATTGATTTTAGAAGAAATAAATTGAATAAATAAATAATGGGGTTTTTTTTTATAGGAGAAAATAATTAGGAACATTATGATAGATCAGTTTTATAGAATATTATAATTCATAAGAGAGAAAAATAATTTATAACAGAAATAATGAACATTAAATTCCACTTGGTATACTTTTAAGGAAATTGTATAAAATAATTAATGATGTTTATGTGAATATGACTATATAAAAATGGAGAAAAAAATTGAATGTGTAAATATAATGTCACGAATGGTTTACAAAATATAATTATTACATTTAAATTCAACATTATTAAAATATTATATCATAAAAGAGAATAATAAAATATTATACTGAAAATTGGAAAATGAATGTACAGTGTTAACTTGAGATAAAACAAAATTATGATTTCATCTAATAAAGAGATCATTTTCCGGAGGGGATATTATAGAAAATTAGTGGTTTTTTCATTTAAATTGGTTGGATTATTCTTAACATAGTTTAATTTAAAAATATGATTAAAACTCATTATTAAAGTTGATTTGTAAAAATTTCTTCCTCGAAGAAATAAAACGAAAATAAAATATGAAATAAAATATGAAACACTAGGAGAAACATTCGAACACATAAAAATTAATTGAGGTAAGAAAGACACATCTATAATTTAAATATACTTTAACTCGAGAAATGAGATGACACGATCCTGAATAGAAGAGAATTATCAATTATTAAAATATTATATCATATTATAGGTTGTTTGGGGGGGGGGAAATAGACACATTATTATTATAAACATTGGAACATAATATCAAGGATTTCCTTAATGAAGGAAAATTAATAAAAAACATTATATTAATAATAAATCTTATAATAAAATCACTTTTAAAGAAATCGTTTACATCTGATATTAAAACCACATGAATAAAGAAAAAATAATATTAATTTAAGATTTTTTATCATACATATCATTAGAATTAAATTTTGTACACAAAATAAAATATCCCGTAATGAAGAAACTTTTCAGGGAAACCCCATAGGGGTTCTGTAATTTTTTTATTAAAAATTTAATGGAGTCTAAAAATCATATGGTTATTAATATGCAATGATTTAATTACATATTATTAAAAAATAATTTTTTTCAGTGTATATTACATATAAATATGATTTTTTTATAACTCTACAACATTTTTGGAAGAAGATAAATTCAAATTAAAACAATTTCCATGGGAGTAAATGTTTTTTGATCATTATCCTAACTTCCATAATAAAAAAATAACGTCCTTATATATATTCTCCAGAAAAGTATTCATTTATATTTTATTTTCTATGTTATCTATATTTCATTTCATAATTATTATTTATATATCATTAACATATGTTGGTCACATAGGTTTGTTTTCTTATTTCCCATATAACAATTTTTGTATATAGACCATGGATAAGAATGTCAAAAATTTAACAAAATATTATAAATAATTTTAGAGGCTCATGGCCCTTATTATTTCATTTGTACATTAGCTACACATGTCATGAACCTTCCCATGGGGCCCATGTCATTACTACCCCAAGCCTGCCTTCCATAAGCCAGGGGCTGGTGACTAGCACCAAATGCGTAAATTACTAAAACTGGGAAGGCATTGTCTTTAGAAAGTGTAAACACCCAAAATAGAGTAGGAGCTGGAAGTAAAATAATAATAATAACTGTATTAAAATTAGTAATGAAACATAAAAGGGGCTGGAAATACAATCCCAATAAGAAAGTACAAGTACAACTGCAAAAAGGTAAAACAGTTGTCTGGACATCCTCTGGGGAATCCTACCTGAAGGGTAGATACAGATGGCCTCCATGACGCTCCACGTATTTATTTCTCCTCCGTGTACCATAAAACTATGTGGTCCGCCTTCGGGTGTCGTTCAATACTACTAATCTCAACCGCAGTCAATGTTGTTCGTCGTTTTCAACCAACACAACGAGGTGCAGGCATAACTCGTGTAGGGGTGAGTATAGCGATACTCAGCAGGGACCCCGAGACCCTGAAGGTCTCATAAAATATCACAAGGATAAATTAAAGAGTACTAAATCAATAGATAACATCACTTAGGTATATTACCATACATATACCAATGTAATCAAGTAATCCATCTTAATCATTAGGTGAACAGAAATGTTTCTGACTCTGCTCAACCAGGATTTCATTCAGGGGGTAGTATCAATATGAACCCTCTAATGCTGGAGAACTCTTCAACTATTGAGTACATTGGGCCTACCACATCACATAGAGGCACTTCCCCCTAACCTTAGACTGCTGAGGTACTCCTCCTGTCGAGTACTGTGGGTATTCCACACCACACAGAAGCGCTCCCCACCATGGATCGGTCAGTTACACAGAGGTGCTCCACTTCGTAGCCTGCTAAGTTAATCCTCATGTTAAGTACCATGGGTATACCGCAACACCAATGTGCTCCCCACTTCAGGTCCCCCGTGACACCATTGTGCTCCCCGCTAGGCTTGTAGAATCAGTCTGATTCAAACGGTCAACAGTCGTTAGGTTTCAGCCATCTACTAGGTTTCCACAAAAATGCTCGATCGTTCCCAATATATCTTCTCAAGAAGCTAATGTTAGATGCTCCATCAGCCACGATGTCTCAAATAAATTGTATTTAAATGGTCTTCCACATCATAGATGTCTCAACACTACTGACGGCGTGTCAATCGGATGCCCGGTCTGTGAGTTTTTAGTCTTTTAGTCTTGGGGGTTGGGATGAATTCGTGCAAGATCCAACCTAATTGTATCTCATATTTAGACCAAACTCTATTGGGGTAAACTCAAAGGTAACATCATTATATAATCATTCCAACACCACTGACGGTTCGTCAAATTATAGTCTGGCGCCGCGGATATGGCCCAAAGAATGTAAAGGGACGGTAGTGGGCTCGGGTCCGGTCCCACCAAGTCAGACCAACCAAACCCGACATAGTCTGGGCCAACCCAATTCTGGTTGCCCCATGCTAATCTGAGATTTTAGGCAAGGCCTGTTGGGTTTGGACTGGCCCACTGGGCCCCACTCAGCTAGCCACGAGGGTGTTCCGGCCAGGCCTGCGGGCCGGTTCGGCCCGCTGCATATTGAGGGCGTGGCCCGGAGCGGCTTTTCCCAGAGGGCACAGCCGGGGCCCGTTTGGATAGGGTAACATGACTGGGCCGGGACACCATCTCAACCGTGAGGCCACGAGGAGGCCGGGACACCGTCTTGGCCAGGACACCGGCTCGACCGGGAGGTCGTGATGAGTTCTGGACACTGGTTTAGTCTGGTGGTTGTGGGGGAGCCGGGATATCAACTCAGCCAGGAGGCCATCAGGAGGCTGGCAGGGGGCTAGTTCAGGGAGGTGTGCGGGGCAGATTCAGAGGCTTCTATGCAGGCCAGTTCGGGGAACCATGAGGGGGGCACATGGAGGCCAGCAGGAGGGCAAGTGGCGTTTAGTCGGGCGGAGCACGACTGGGCGAGCGAGCAGCTGGGAGCCAACCGGGCATGCTGGTTCAGCAGAGATCGGGCCAGAAGTGTTCGGATTGGAGAACCAGTGCACTATGAGGGAGGCACGGTTCGCAGAGTCCACGGGAAGAGCTCCCTTTTTCGTAGCCATGTTTTTTGTTTTGTTGCCTCATTTCCATGCCGAAGTTCATCAAAAACAAGATCAACGGAGGGGTCGGGCCATGTTGGTTTGGACTGCACCCTCCGCGTTTAGGGTGGTATCAATTGGATAATCAATGAAAATGAAAGATAAACAACTATTGTTTTACAACCAAACATTGATTCCTTTCCAATCCTATGAAAAAAGAAATTGAAGGTTACAGAAAATAAACCCCTTACCTTTGATTGTCGGTCATCGACGTTGAAGTCACAGGAAGAAGACGAAGGAGTTTGTCGTCCATTACGTCTGCCACACTTCGAAACAGAAGCTGCATTAGACCGTTGACAACGATGCATAAGTTAGCCATCATATACATCTCACGATGGTTGAAGCATCAATGAAGAAGTCGAAGTATATTGGTGTTCTTAATTCTTCATTATTCATTGGGAGACTTGGTTCTTCATTGGGAGGATTCTCTCAATAATCCTCCTCTAAAAGCTGCCACAAAAATGAATATGCCAACGAAATAATATATTGGAATATCATATTAATTTTTTCCATTATATTCAAATTGGACTAATAAATTAGGTAGAATCCCCTTAATTAATTCAAGGGTTTGGCACAAGGAATTAATTATGGGAGGGGATGAGGCTCTCCCTCATTAATGAGGGAGTGTTGAGAGGTTTTACTCTCCTCCATAGATAGGGGGTTATGTCATGTGTGGTCCCCATGTCGTAACCTCTCACAGGAGGTTTGGTTTGTGAGGCCCCCACCACCATATCCTCTCATGGGTGGTTAAGATGTGTTTGTCCCACCTCCAACGTCTACGAGGAGGTTTTAACCACCTAACACCCACATGGAGGCTCAAATAAAAATAAAGTGATGGTAACTTTATTTTATTACATTCCATGAAAGCTCAAATACAATATTCTACTCTCAACTCACTTTTGTTGATGTGAAAGTCTTTTTAAGAGAATACCAGTGCTCCATGTACAATGATTCACTCAGATTTCAATTACGAGCAGTGGTTCAAAAGTTATAAAAACATGCTCTTATGTTTACTGAAAGCAGCTGAACAAAACATTAGAAAATGATTCTGGGCACACCGCGACTCAGAATCATGCACCGTCAAATTTCATGCACTAGTAAAATTAAAATGTATTGACGAAAATAATTTCCATGGAAACTACTAGTTTTTACATTCTCCCAACCTTAGGACATTACATCCCTGTATGCTACAATTCAAACTAAGGGAACATGTGGGGTTACTAAACACACATCTGAGCCTCCCGCTTCCATGTGCTCTCCTATAGTTTCCCATGCAACCTGCGAATGCACACCAGAGGTATCGAACCTCCATGTCTGATCCCCTCCGGTCGATCCTCAATCTCCACTAGAACGTCTATAAAAGGTTCCCCATCGACGACGTCCAGCTCTCCATGGTCGATGATGTTAGAATGGTCATGCATATATCTCCTCAGATGAGATACGTGGAAGATGTAATGCACTCAGAGCAACTGTGGTTGAATATCTATGTGGAATGCCACCTCACCAACCCTACTAAGGACCTAGAATGGTCCGATTAATCTTAGAGATAAATTTCAGCCTCACCCAATCCTCTGTAATCCTCTTCGAGATGAGACCCATAGAATAACATTATCTCCATCCTCGAACTGCAATGGTCTTTGTCTCCTGTCAGTATATGACTTCTACATATTCTGTGCAGTCTTCATCTTCTCCTAGATGATATACTTTGTCACTGTGGTAGCTTGTACCATCTCTGGCCCCACTAGTTCTTACTCCGTTAGGATTGTCCAACACAAGGGTGATCGGCAAGGTCGTCCATATAACAACTCAAAAGGTTCCATCCCTATAGTGGAATGATAGATATTGTTGTATGAACACTACGCCAAATGTAAGTGATCCTCCCAGATGTGACCGAATTCGAGGACATAGGCACACTAAATGTACTCAAGGGTTTGAGTGGTCTGCATAGTCTGGCCATCCATCTGAGGATGGAAGGCTGTTCATAGATGAAGCTGCATCCCAAAATCCTCCTGCATCCCCTTTCATTGCCATGAAGTAAACTGTGCATCACAATCAGAGACAATATAAGAAGGTACTCCATGTAGTTGCACAATCTTCTGCACATAGAGGAATTCCCATGTTCTCTGTCGAACCCTGCTCTATGATCTATAGGTAGTGGGCTGACTTGGTGATTCGATCAACGATCACCCAAATCGAGTCGTGACCCCTTGATATACGTGGAATTCATGTCAATAAGTCCATGGATATCACATCCCACTTCCACTCTGGAATATCTAAAGGCTGAACCAGGCCTGCTGGTACCTGGTGCTCTTCCTTTACTTACTTACAAGTGAGGCATCGAGAGACAAACACCGCTATGACCTTCTTCATACCTGGCCACCAGTGCTGTCGATGGAGATCCTGGTACATCTTCACCACTCTTGGATGTACCACTAGAGGGGGTGTTAGTAACTCACTCAACACGTCCTCCTGAAGAGACACTGGTACCATGGTACTTCCTCTGAAGTGGATGATGTGCTCCCCACCTTCAGAAAATCCACCAGGTTCCTACCCTGTCGATATTTGAGAACAACTTGTATCGCAGTTAGCATCTCTAAGATGTTCATCGATATCTGGAAGATGATGTAGAGGACTGACTGTAAGAGACTGATGGAAAGCTTCTCTATCTCTATCCCCAAATGATATCTATAAAACAGTAAGAAGATTTGTCCCAACTCCTAGCAGCTGTATACCAGATCTCTAATTGAGTGCATCATCTACAATGTTCCCCTTCCCAAAATTATAGACTATCACGAAGTCATAGTCTTGGAGGAACTCAAGCCATCACCGATGTCTCAGGTTCAGGTTATTCTAAGAGAAGATATACCTGAGAGTTTTGTGATCAGATTACATGGTAAAATGTTCACCCATCAGATAGAGTTGCCACATCATCAAGGTGAAGACCACTACTGATATCTCCAGGTCATGGGTACCATATTTCTACTTGTGTTATCTCAGCTGCCGATAACCATATGCGATCACTGCTCGCTCCTGTATCAGGAGAAACCTATGTCCAGTCCCTGATGTGTCGCAGTACATAACATACCCTACACCTTCCTCTAGATGCCTCATGACAGGGGCTCTAGTAAGCCTGTGCCTCAACTCCTGAAAGATCTGATGGAATCTCTCCAACCACACAAAGTTCTTCCCATTCTTCATCAAGGATGATAGTGGTGAAGATGCTCTGAAGAAGTTTGGAATGAATCTCCGGTAATATCCAGTAAAACCTAGGGAACATCGTACCTTGGTCACAATCCTCGGTGGATCCCAAGCAACAATCACTTCAATCATCGTTGGATCCACTGCAACTTCAGCCTCTAAGATGACATGTCCTAGAAAGTGAAACTCTTGGATCCATAACTGGCATTTCGAGAGCGTACCATAAATATGGTGCTCTCGGAGTGTGTCCAGTACTACCTGAAAATGCAAGGCATGCTCCTCCTAAGTAGTCGATTATATCAGAATGTCTTCTATAAAGACTATAAAAAAGAGATCGAGTTATGGATGAAAAATCTCGTTCATGTGCCCCATGAACACTGTATGAGTGTTGGTTACATCAAAATTCATAACCAAGAACTCTTAGTGTCCGTAAAAACATCTGAAGTCCATCTTCTGCACATCCTCATCTTAAATTCGAAGCAGGTGATATTCTAATATGAGATCTATCTTTTATAACCATTGTGAATTCTTCAACTGATCAAAGAGGTCATCCATCCTCGGGAGTGAGTACTTTTTCTTCACAGTCACCTCGTTCAGGAGACGGTAGTGGACATGAAGCCTCATGCTTCTCTAGCTGTACATGTTGCTCGTGAAGTTCCAAAAGAGTCATCTGATATGCTGGAGTAGATATCGGTGTCGTCCCAGGTTACAGTTTTATGTAGAAGTCCACCTCCCTCTGAGGAAGTAGACTTGGGACATCACTAGGGAAAACATCTATTTACTGGTCCACCACTATAGGATAGGTCGGACTCTCCACATCAACTTCTCTAAGGTTACGGAAATCCAACTAATCAGTGATTAGCTGCACCCTCCTATTAAGTCCTTCATTTGTAACAGAGGCTTCCTTCTCACTGGTGAAGGGGAACCTAGTCCCATCCATGAAGACACACTGCACTTTGCGCCTAACAGTGTCGATCTGAGCATGTACTATAGATAGCCATTCCATACCCAAGATGAACTCATAAGGCCTTGACGCCACTACTAAGAGATCACAACTGAAGCTCTCATCTCCAAGAGTAATCTCACACTGCTAGCACTAGTGTGTAATCATCGAGTCTTATCCCATAAGAGTCTCTAACTGTAAGGATCAAGCCAATGGATCCATCGGAATCTCCAAGCACCAAAAAATGGTAATGGAAATGAAAGAGTGACTGGAACCTTTGTCTATAAGAACTACAACTATGGTGGAGTAGATAGAGATCATACCTTGAATCATCTCTGATGTTCCATGATCAAAATCCTCTGCATCATGAAGCTGAGCTCACCGATGTACATTTTCTCCCTGTGGTCGGGGTGGACCTCCTAGTGGTGGTGGCGGTAACACCTCGAAAAACATCACCCCCCGCCAGCTGCATGGCCAGCCCCTCTGCCTCATCCATCTGCTCCCTACAAACCACCTCGATTGAATCCCACCCATACATGGGCGGTCCATCGACCAATTGCGGATCATCTTAATGTCTTATGGGAAAGTCATGAGACATGTGACCATGCCTGCCACATGAGTAACATTTCCCGCTCCCGACATTTGTGTCTCTTCCCCGGGTGCCCCCGTACAACCGATTCTGAGTCATGCTGTCTTCCACCCATTGTTCTAGTCCTCATGAAACTCTAAATTATTTTCCTACTACTAGCTACAGAAGACTCTGATGTATGTTGACTAGTGGTGGGTCTCGCTGCTGGACACTACTCAATAAAAAAACTCTCCACTAAGACAGCTCGCTCCAACACCCCTTCCTACATCGGGATGATGAGGGAGATCATCGAAGCCCGAATATCTAGCCTGAGCCACTCCTCGAAGGTTCGGGCTCTTAAGAATGTGTATCACACTCTATATTTAGTGTAGAGTGAGAGGTCAGTGAACCTCGCTAAGTGATGTTCCACTGTCATACTGCCCTCCTGCAGATGAAGTATCTCCTATATGCGCACTGCACATAGGGTCTCCAGAACAAAATCCGCCTGATAGAGGCTCTCGAAGTCTTTCTAGATTATCTTCATATCATCGTGGACATGGAGATTCATGCTCCTCCATCTACCTGCTACTGCATGTATATGGTAGTCTGTAAGAATCACCATGAAGTCTGCTTGTATCCCTACCATCGGAAGATCATCATCATAGACTCCTACCAATCCTCAGCCTCCCTTGAGACTATCTCTTCCCTGAACATGGGTAGCCTCTGGTGCTAGAACTCATGCAACGTGCTCATGTAGAATCCATCGTCTGTTTCCGGGGCTGTTGGCATCAGTAGCCCCCTAGGAAGAGGTACCCTTGGTGCCTCCGCTAAAAAAGGGCCATGTATCGAGGTCTCATCGCTCGATGAGATGTTAGTATGTAAAACTCATAGGACTCTCATTGGTCGTCTGTGGGGAGGAATCTTGAGAGAAATAGATGTGAAACGATCAATGATTGTACCTATTGAACTGACTTGGTTGAGGTGACATAATGTAAACATTATAAAACACACACTCAATCAGTGTTTTCATGCACTGAGTTAGTAGTTAGTTGTCAGGGTCCTGGTTAATGGATACGTCGGCCACCGTACCAACACTGGACTCCCATAATTGAAAACCATAAATGGTACCATTAACATTATTATTTCATAAAAAATTAATATCTGAGTCCTACGTTCTACGTTAGAACCGACTGCCTTTGATACTATTTTTTCACAACCCATACCCTGGGGCTAGTTCTATAACTACCCCAAGCCCACCTTCCATGTACCAGGGGCTGGTGATTAGCACCAAAGGCGTAAATACCTAAAACTAGGAAGGCATTTCCATTATAAAGTGTAAAAATACACAATAGAGTACGGGATAGAAATAAAACAATATGAAAAACTATATACAAATGATTGTTGAACAAAAAATTGGCCTGGAAATACAACCACAATAGGAAAGCAGAAGTACAACTGAAAAAAAAGTAGAACTGAAGAAAAGTAAAATTGCAATCAGGACGTCCTCCTCGGAATCCTACATGAAGGGTAGGTACAAGTAGCCTCCACGACGCTCCACACCCATCCGTCTCCTCCGTGTTCTGTCATGTCGTGTGGTCATCCTCCAGGTGTCATCATATACTGCTACTCTCACCCTCAGTTAGTGCTCTCTTTCATCTCTAATCAACACAACGAGGTGCGGGAATAGCCTATGCAAGGGTCAGTATAATGAAACTCAGTAGGGACCCTCATACCCTCAATGTCTCAAAAAATCCAATAAGGATAAATTACAAAGTACAAAATAAATAGAAAACCCCACATAGATTTATGCCCATAGATATACCTAAGTTATAAAGTAATCCATCTCAATCATGGGGTAAAAACACAAGTTACTGACTGAACTCAACTATGATTTTATTCTTGGTGTAGTATCAATCTGAACCCTCGACTGCTGGTGAACTCCTACTCTATCGAGTACAGAGGGCCTGTCGCGTCACAGAGAGGCACTTCCCACTAACCTTAGACTACAGAGGTACTCCTCCTGTCTTGTACTATGGGTCTGCCACATCACACAGAGGCACTCCCAACCATGGGTATGCGGCATAACACAGAGGAGATCCCCCTCACAGACTACTAAGTTACTCCTCCTATTGAGAACCGTGGGTCTGCCCTGACACCAAGGCACTCCCCACTACATGTCTACCATGACACCATGGAACTCCCTGATGGGATAGTAGAATCACTCTGAGTCAAATGGTCAGTAGTCTTTAGGTCTCATCCAGCCACTAGGTTCCTGCACAAATGCTCGATCGTTCCCAGTAGATCTACCCCACTAGCTACTGGTCGATGATCCAACAACAACGATGTCCCGCAATGAAGTAACTTAATGGTATTCCATGTCATAAATGTCACAACCCAACTGATGGCGCATAAATCAGTTATTAGGACTATGAGTTCTAGTATATTAGTCATTGGTCCCTAGTTGGATTCGTGCACGATCCTACCTGACTGTATCTCAACATTACACCAAACTCCAGTGGGGTAAATTCGAAGGGACTGTCATGCTCCAAAATTAACATCAATGATGATAGTTCATCAAACAGTCGTCCAGTGCCAATGATATTCCCAAAATAAAGTAATGAGTCGTTAGTGGGTCTGAGTCCAGTCTGACCCAGTCGGGCTGACCAACCTGACCGAGTGTGGGCGGACACAGTTCGGGTCGACCCGTGCTGACCCGAGGGGTCCGGCCTAGCACGTTGGGTAGGCCAGCCCATGGGGTTTGGCCTGGCTCATTGGGCCCAGCCCAGCAGGCCGCGTGGGTTGTCCAGCCTGCACATAGTGCTAGTTTGGCCTGTTTCACCACGAGGGTGCTGCTCGACCCAGAGGCTGTTTCCATGGCCGGTTCAGCCATGGAACTGCGAGGGGGATGGGTAACCGGCTTGGCCAATAGGTGGAGAGGAGGCCAGGAAATAGGCTCGACCATGTATCAGTGAGGGATATGGGACATCAGCAAGGCTGTGAGACCGCGAGGAGGACAGGAAACCGGCTTGGCTGAGTTGCTGCGAGGGAGCCAGGACGCCGGCTCGGCCGGGAGGCCTCAAGGAGGCCAACAGGGGGACCGGTTCAGGGAGGTGCATGGGGCGCACGTGGAGGCCGCCATGCGGGCCAGTTCGGTGAGTGGTGCGGGGTGAGTGGAGGGGCTGGTAGGCGGGCCGGCGGGGGTCGGCCGAGAAGGGGACGGCTATGCAGGGCGGCGGCTAGAAGGCGTCCGGGAGCAGCGGAGTGCCCCGAGCGCGGTGTGGTTCACCGAGGCCACGTTAGTGTGACCTTGGTTGGCGCAGCCATCTTCGTTCTGTCGCCTCATCGCCATGTTGAAGTTTATCATAAACAAGATCGGTAGAGGTGTCTAGCCACATCAGTTTGGCCCGCACCCTCCGTGTTCATGTTGGTATCAATTGGTTCAACAAAGAATAAGAAATATGAACAAAAATTGTTTTAAAACCACAAATTGATTCCATTGCAATCTGAAGAAAAAAAGAAAAGGAAGGTTACCCAAAATAGCCCCTCCCTGTGATTGTTGTTCATCGACGTTTGAGTTGTAGGAAGGTGACAAAGGAGTTTGTCATTCGTTGCGACCGCCGCACTTCCCAACCCAAAATACATCGGCTTGTTGACGAAAATGTGGAAGTCGGTCGTCGAAGATGTCTCACAATAGTTGATGCTTCGAGGAAGAAGTTGATGTAGGTCGGCGTTCTACGTTCTTCGTTCTTCATTGGGAGACATGGTTCTTTGTTGGGATATTTGTCCCAATAATACTCTAATAAAATCTTCCACCAAATTAATATGCCAACCAAATAAGATATTCAAATATCATATTATTATTTTAGCATGATATTCTAATTGGAATAATTAATTAGGTAGGATCTACTTAATTAATTCAAGGGGTTGGCACAAGAAATTAATTAGGGGAGGTGAAGAGGCTCTGCCTCATTAATGATTGAGAGTTGAGTGGTTTTACTATCCTCCAACAATCGGGGGTTAAGCCTCGTGTGGTCCCCACATCCTAACCTCTCGCGGGAGGTTATGTTTAGGTGGGACCAACCACCAAAACCTCTCATAGGTGGTTAAGATGTTGTGGTCCCACCTCCAACCTATATGAGGAGGTTTTAACCACCAAACACCAACATGGTGACTCAAATAAAAAAAATGTAATTCTCACTTTATTTTATTACTTTCTACGAAAACCAAAAAATTGTCTTCCATTATCGACTCGATACCATCGTAGGGAATGTATTCATAAGTGAATACCGTCACAGATAGTTCAATGGTGCCCTCATATTTCAATTTCGAGCACCAGTTCAAAAGTTATAAAAACTCGCTCGTACGTTTACTGAATGTACCAAAACAAAAATTCAAAAATTGATTCCGGGCACACCGGGCATTGGAATCATGGGCTTTCAAATTTCACAGACTCGTAAAATTCCCATGTATTTATGAAAATTTTTTCCATGAAATTTCAGGTCTTTCCAACACAGTTTGAATGGTTATCCGAAAAATAAAAAAAAATTATTAATGAATCGATGATAAGTCTATTTATGGAGGTAAAATATAATAAAACAATTTATTATTTATATTACTCATAAATTATCATATAACATAATTAAGAAATATTAATAGTGTTAATAAATTCTTTATTACATACTCAATACTTTTATAATGTCATTCATATTAGGTGGATAGGGAAAACAAAACATACTGTCCATGGAGGCTGGAGTCCACATAAATTAATTACAATGTTTTCGTCCTTCAAAATAATTTTGGAGGAAACTGTCATATGGGTATTAAATAAGTATAATAATACTTATAAAAGAATAAAAAATCATGTATTATGATACATTCAAGGATATAGGGTTCCCAAGATGTGTATAATTAGGAAAAAATATAGTGAACATGTGTTTAGAGTGTCATATTTCCCTTGTAGGTTCTCCCTCAGATAACCCGTTATGACTCATTATTATAGACCTTTAGTTGCACCATGGATGAAAACGAATGGGTCAATGTTTTTGAGAGAATATTTTAGTTTTCTATTGATCCATGTTTTTATAATTGTAGGATAAATGGGGAAGACATCTTATCATTTTATTTGTAAAAAAAATAAATCTTTTTTAAAAACACTTCCTTTATCAAAAATTTCAAACATATATTTTAGGGAAAAGTGCCAAATAAAATTCATAATAGTATGAGTCGTATGATAAGGTATATAATTCTTCCGCTCTCCAATATCAAAAAATCATTTTTAACATTTTTTACTATGATTATCAAATTTTACAATAATTTTCCCATATTGTGGTTACTTAACCTTCATGCATGGAAATTGGTTTTAATTCTATAAATTATAATTCAATTATATTATAATTCAAAATTTGGGATTTTAAATATTTTAATAATTTTATAAAGTACAATTTCTATGAGTTAGATAAATAAATTTCATCATTAGTGCCCCTAATATGTAGAGACCAATTATTTAAAATATTTATATTTTAGATATAATTTTTATATTGAAAAAAAAATCAATATTATTATTTATAATGATATATAAAATGATATTACTATTTAAAATGTTCTGATTTTTCATTAAATTATACCCAAATTCTTATTTCTCATTTAGAAATTTAATTGAAAAAACAGATGATAAATATTTTTCATAAAATATTACACAAATTTCTAAAAATATATTCATTGGTTTTATAAATTTAACATAGTATTTATAAAATTATTTATTTTGATTTATAAGTATACATATATAATATATAAAAAAATTTAAACATGTTGTATAAATATGACAGTATTTGAAAAATAAATATTTTTCAATATTCATATTAAAATTGAATTTTGAATGAAATATCAAAAATTATTACTAAAATAAATTTTCTATAAATATTTAGAAATTGAATTTTATTTTATAAAATTAAAAATATAAATTATCAAATTTATATTAAATGTGAAAAATATATAATATAAATAAATTATTTTTATTGAATCCCTCTTTTTAAACAATATGTCTTGTTAATAGTATTTCATATCAATATATATCATAATTAATGTTTATATATTAGTTAAACTAAAATAATATTATTAAAGCAAATATTTATTATATTGGTAATATATATATATATATTACCTAATAAAATAATCACTTGAAAATATATAATACCTTTATTGTCAATACACATTAAAAAATGATATTAATTATTTATTCATATTCTAGAATTTTATTTCACTACGCAATCGATATTGAAATATTTATTAAAAAAAATATTAGTAATATAATATTTTATTTATTGATAATAAAAATATTTATACATATAATATATATATATATATATAATTTAATGTCATATTTATATTTCATTATGAGTTATATTTTTTGAACAAAAAAATCAGTATACTTATTTGATATATGACCAACAACCACAATTACAATGAACATTTTGTGAATGACCATACTTCCAATGATAATATTTATGGAGACAATATTTCATTTAAGTATATAAAATTACCAAATCATTCATTCGTCATACCCACACGTTTAAGGGTATAGATCTTATTCCATATTATAGATTTTGAAATATTCATTATCCCTTCATATTGAACTTATCAATTTTGATTTTATTTGGATATTAGTGATTCTAAATGTTAAATTTTATATAATAAAATTTCACTGTCATAATATTTTTATTTTATATTATATACTATCTATTATAGATTTTTATATATTTAATGGATGTATTTAATACATGATGTGTAATAACCCATGGTATGAAATACATAAAATTATGATATTTTGTTTCAACTTTCAACTAATGAATGAATAATTCATCTTTAGTTATGTTCATATGTTGTAATGGATATTTTAAAATCATGGTCCAATCCTTTTTAATAATAGATAAGGGCTCATTAAAATTCTAATCAAAATATAATAATAATAATAACGGTTCCCCAAACATGTCTTATAACACCATGTTCCCCATAAATAAATTTTATCCTCAAAATTCTATGTTGAAATATCTAATTAAATTGGGTATGGTAACTATTTAAAAATTCATCATTTTGGATATAACATCTACTATGAAATCATTCATACTTTAGTTAGTTATAGAAATTTAATCAAATTTTCCCAAATAATATTGAACATTTAGAAACTCATGTACCCATGTAGATAAATTCATCATTTAAATATCCATTATATTTAACCATAGTTAAATCATATATTCCTTCTAAATTTTACTTTATTATTAACCATCACATTTGTGAATCACTATATGATACGGTCGGAAACTATTAAATGTATATTCAAATCTGTAAAATTTAATATAATTCACAAAAAATATCATAAATTAATTATAAATCTAATGGTTACTAATAATTTCTAATTTTATTTCACCAAATAAATCAACCGATGATTACCTAAAAATTTATAATATATTTAACTTATGTATTTTATATAACAAAATCATGTGTTATTTATCTTGGTATGCCAAAAAACATACCTTTACATAAAATTTCATTTCATAATAATTAATATTATTTTATAATTGTTTCCATACCATCATAGAAACAATACTACAAAAAAGCATTTTATGTTTCATATAAACCTATTAACATATAGAATATACCATAATTTCAATCATAAATATAACTCAATTATGAAAATAACTGTCAATAGTTTCTATTATTTTATCAACCACACGTACATAGGTATGATTTGGAAACACAATGTTTCTATAAAACTAGATTATACTATGATTCTCAACTATTTTCATATCCTACAGGAGGGTACTATGGTCGGGCTACTGGATCGACATCACATTATGATACAGTTTTGATTGGAGGAGTATCTTGTGGTTTCCTGGTCTGGGGCATCCCGAAGCTGCATTGAAGTTTCATTTCATCTGTTTCACTAGAGCTTCGAGTTTCATATATTGCGTGATCCATATACTATTGCAACATGGGTCAGTCTCCCTAGTCTCCCTCTTTCCTTTCAAAATACATCTATTTTCTGTGTTATTGGGAATATAATTGGAAGATATCTCTGTTCTAATCGAAGAAAGGAGGAGCTGTGTCACCTTGTCTGTCCATGAATTTGTGTTGAAGCCAATGTGTTAAGGCCACCCATGAATTGGGTGTGGATCACAGATGGTTATGAATTCTAGTGGAAGCAGGAGTTCATCATTGATTCCGGAATGAGTTACTATGTAAATTGTTGTCGATTTGGTCATCTTGCGCCTGTCTATCACAGTAGGAATGGAACTGGGATTTTTCGAGTAGTGGAACTGGGAGCCGGTGGCTCTGGATATAAGGCCATGGATCAATTGCGGGTCAAGGTTCAACCTGGGATTTCCTTGCCCTGGCGAACATCAAATGGTGTAATTAAGGGGAAGGTTCTTTAGTAAGAGGTCAAAAATCATGATGGAAAAATGGTCTCCTGTGATAAAGGAGTGAGGTTGAATGGGCGGTCACATCTGGATGTGGAAGGAAAGGTTGTACAGGCTCCTCCGACTACAGCTTTGGTGAAGGTAGTGCAACCTCCATTGAATTCGACCATGCAGCATGTTTTTGATCGCCTCAAATCGGATCTTGGGGGATGGAAGTGGCCTTTTCCCTATGTCAATGGATGTGGTCAATTGCAGATAGTTTCTCTTTCAAACCATAACCAGTTTGAGGTGCTGGAGAATGAGAGAAATACTCTTATTGAGGAAGGATCGTAACGGGATGAATCTGAGAGGATGCAGATTGATCCATTTTCTCAGCTGGAAATAAGTGACGTTATTCTTGGGAAGGAGCTTCATGATGTTTGTGGCAATGAGATTCCCCTACAACGCATCCAGCTGATTGATATCCACTTGTAGTCGGCAGAAGGAGGATGTGTTTTGGTTTCAAAGGGTATGTTGAGTGGTGTATCTGATAGATGCCTAAGAGTGGGCTCCATGCGAATCATTGGAAAATAGGGAAGTGTCTCTGATAGTGACAAGGATAATGTGAGTGATGTCGCCAGATGATCATATATTGATATTGTTCAAAGTGAAAAAAGTAAACTGACTGCATGCGAAGGTGGGATGACTGCTCCAGCAAACGGATGAACAAGAAAAGATTACTCATACCTACCAAACCCAGCTACTTCCAGATCATCCTCCAAGAGGGCAAAATTTTCAAGGGATGTTAATGGCGTGAATAAGGGAATGCAATATCCTATGGCGTTTATTGCATTGGAAAATATGAAATTTAGAAGGAAGTATGCTAAGGTTATGCTACATTATGAAATATTGGAGTGGGAATCGTCTACTGTGGACGAAACATTCCATAAAAATTATTGTGACAAGGATGATTTCTAGGATTTGTAGTGTCCATGTTGTGCCTTTATTATTTGCTGTAATTTTTAGTTATTTTAATTAATGGTCAGAGGTCTTCCTCTAGCTTATCATTCTATGTGTAATGGTTTTAAGATATATACATTTCTCATATTCATCTTGGTGATAATCTATCATCAAAATACTAAGAACAAAAATGTTTATAATGATATACATAATAATTAAATTATTTGAATATAAAATATAAACAAATATATTTCTTCTAAAATTTCCCTTTTATTTCAATCTATGTTCATTCATTTTGAATACGTTATAATTTATTAATCCAATAGCTCTTTTGTTTCTCCATAAGTCACTTTATGTTCAGTTATCTCATACATCATAAAAAAGTTCCTTAATTTAAATAATAATAAAATCACTCACAAATGAATAAAAATATATGGGGATTTACAAACCCATATAGTCTATGGGTATCTATAAATATTTATAGTTAGGCATAATTGATGTTCTCTATGTCATGGTGGATTTAATACCCAACATTCCCTCTTTTTATTTCAGTTCCCCTTAGTATAATTGTACCTAATAATGCATACACATTCTTGGATCGAGACATATATGTAATTAAAATGAATACCACAATATATTAAAAATATAAAAATAGAGGATTTTCTAATATATATGTTTATACTGTGTACTTCTCCCTTTGGTTTTCACTATGTTTATATTTTACTAATCATCATAAAATTAATACACATTTATTTGATACCAAATATAGTAACCTTGACATTATAAATTGTTTATTTAATGATTTGTAAAATATTTTACCAAAATTTCAAGCCATGAATTTATAGGTATAGTTTCTTGGGAAGATTACACACATATATAGATGTTTTGAATTTCAAAAAAATGAAAATTATTTAAAATATCACATAGAACTCATAACTACAATAGATATTCTAAGACTACAAACTGTTCCCATGGGAAATAAAAGAGGAATATCAAATTATATAAGGCCAACTAGTGGAATAATAAATGTTAATCATGATTTCATAAAAAATGAAAAGGAATAACATTATACCATAAGTTGGATAGTTATATGTATTCAAAAATTGAACAAGGTAGTTAAAACATATTTTTATTGAACAGTAAACATGTGGAAACAAAAAAAATAAATAAATCATAATTATATGTCAATGATAACCTCAATGAAAACATAGTATTTGCTAACTACCATCATAATCCTTATGAACTCAAATGAACTATCTTGAATACATAATTTTTTCTTGGATAACTACCTAAACACCTTAAATAATGTGATTATAATAACATCACATTCACCATAAATTAAATCTCATTAGATATTAAAACTACCCAATTCATTGGAGGGGGATAACAGACCCAACAACCACATTATAACATAGTCATGCTTAAATGAAGGAAGGTAGAAATTACATCATTTTATATATTATTAGTTGAAAAAAATAAAATATTTAATTTAAATACTAGGTAAAAAATAGTATCAATTACATTTTTTAATTTAGGTAATTATTTGAATAATGGGTAAATTTTATGATTTTTATTATTGTATGTGAAATTATAAATCAATAAAATTAAAATTGAAGTCGATATTGATGTTATTTCATTCTTGATTCTCCATTTTTTAATCGGTTTTATTTTAGAATTAATTATTTGAATCATTTTTTTTAAATAATATGTAATCCACATATATAAATTTATAATTTAAATTGATTATATGTTCTTATTTTTGAAAAGATAATTTTTTAAGAAAAAATAATTACACATTATTTGATTGAATAATATAATTTTTTTATTTTGATTTAACAAATTGAATATAATGGAGAAAAATGTTTCTATAAAATGAATATATTTTTTGGACATAATTATTAAAAAAAAGTGATAAGGCCTTTCATGGTCAATACTATGGCAATTCCACTGTCAATATACAAACTATTTCCTACTGAACATGAATAAAAAATTGCATCTAATTCAACCATCACCCTTCTTACTGAAAAAATCATCATGTTTATTTTACTGAATGTATATATCCCACTAAAACCCCTACTAATAGTCATTATATTGTTCATGATTATTTATAACAGCCTTATCACACCCTTATTTTGGAAGAAAAAGTAACTACGAGTTACTTTCATCATCCTACTCTATGATATTCTTAGTGTAAGGTATCCTCGTATCGAGGAAAAAACATACACCAAATGTAGAAGTGAAATAAAACCTCTTCACCTGTGAGTGAAAAAATACAACCCCCACCGCATATCAAAACATATGTCACCCACATGAAGGATAACATCACAGAAGAGTTGCAATAGAGTTCCGCCTTCTTCACTAATGGTAATCAGATTCTAATTGGTAATCTAAATTGACACCCGATCAGGGATGTTTTATTCTTATTTCATAAGACCTCCTCGATGTTCCTTCACTTTTCATGAAGAAGCATCCCTTTTCAATCCTCTCTTCATGGTCGATCTGAATATAAAAATAGAAACAAACAAAGTAAATAAAATAAATGATATTTATAAATAATAACCATTTTTCACTAGGAACCATTTTTCAATTAGAATCAAGTTCATAAAATATATGATTTTTATTAAACTAAATCATTGATGTATAAGAACCATATTTTAATAATTTCTCAAGAAAAAATGTATTTGTGATCATGTGTAATGGATGCGTACTTAAAATTATTTTTGATAGTATGATATAACATTTTTAATTCACCGACTCAAAAAATATTTGTTCTTCAATAATTCCTTCGATGTTCTTGAATTTATGAATTTATTTAAAAATCCACATCTTCTATGATTTTATTAAGATATTGAATGTTGTATGTGGATGAGGTGATTTCCACTCTGTAATCCATTGAAATTGTCTCACTCTTACAACATTCGATAAAATCTATTTCCCTCCATTTTGGGCCATACATTATATGATTGGAGACATGTGGTTTGATATGAAGAATGGTGTGTGATTTCTACTAGGTGTCTGATTGAGTTCATTCATTTGATGAGTAATATTCTTAAATTGTCCCTGATGATAATTCATGGAATGGTTACTCTTCTTAAATATATCAGAATATAATTACTGGTTTCACTACAAATATATTTTTGGAGTTTTAATGCATAATTGATTTTGAACATACTCATTGAATTTGAAAATTTAAAGAGATATAAGTAAATTATGATAGATATCAGTATAATTCATTATTAGTTATATATTTATTTAAATCATTCATTATATATTCATTTTCATTTATAATAGATTTTATTTTAAAAAAAAATCCACAAAAACAAAAAACCCATTCTAGAGTCTATAAAAATTGTAATTAAAAATAATGACATATATGTTCTGGGATAGTGAATATCAAAAGCCATTAACCATGAGAGGTTTTCCTTGTTATCTAGTTTGTTGCATTTGGAGTATAATAAAAAATCAATTTGATTTCCAAAGGTGACAACTACATGATAGAATTACTACCACTTCTATGGGTAAAATTCATTATCCAACTATCTTAAACCCTAGAGTAATTAATTGTTCTTTTGTATTTCCGGTTATTAATTGTATTTTTTTATGACTTCTCACAATCTTAAACCAGTATAATCATGTGTGACCATTATTCATATTATCCTCACACATAGGACTAGTTCACATTCCCACATGAATCATAGTAAATAATATTACTATGTAAACTCGAAGAAAAACCTCCAGTACACACCAATGGATTGGAGGATGGAAGATACTATAAAAATGATCCAAACTGCAATAAAAAATTAATTCCCCCACACTATAAAAAGAAAGATTAAATTTCATCAGGGGGATATTATAGATAATAATCTATGTTGAATAATTTTTAATTTAACTAAATACTAAAAGAAAATGGATACATGATTAATGAATTAAGAGGAATGAAATTTTAAATAGAAAAATCCCTCCCATAATACTATTATAAAAGTATACAATACGAATCTGAAAAGACAGAGGCCTTAGTATTTTACAATGAAGATATTTTAGAGTAAAATTGAGATTTTTTAACTCAGCTGATATTACAGTATACCAAATGGAACACATCTACCTAGAGCTACTATACTAGGTAATGAAACATTAAAATAAAAAACTTTAATATGAAATTCATTAAAAACATTTATTTGTATTATTTTACTAAAATAATTGTATATTGATGTCCCTATTATCATAAATGAAACCATTTGATTTGAATAATTATTACCTATACTAGACAATGAAGACGATGAGGAGGATAATATCACATTAGGTGAAATGGAAGAAAGACCAATGTTTCATAATATACATAACAAAACATTAAATAAAAAATCTACTTTGACAATGTTCCACATGATGGAAAAAATGTGGGAGTTGTAGTGAAACTATGTTCATTGTATTTTAATTTTTCACAACATTAATTATCTCATAGTTTCACCAAATTTAAATATTAATATTTTTACCAAATGGATACTATATTTGACGATGAATATAATTAACCTACCATAACTTCACAAAAAAATAATTAAATCTCTAAATAGTATAGGAGAACTACTACAACTGGAAATTAATTATGGAAGTACCGAGGTTGTAGAACAAGAGGAACATGATGAATATTAAATTACATAATTTCTTCAATTTATATTAATTAATTTTTATTAAATTGAAAAATATAAGTTTGTGATAATGATTAATGTGTCCCTAGGTTTATAGTGAAGATATTACTCCTTATTACTCATCCTCAAAACTAGTAAGAGGGAGGAATGAAAAAGGGGAATACCTAGTGTTTTTTTTAGAATACATATAAATACATATTTCTTTACATGAAAGAGGATATTTTTATTTGAACTCACCATGTGATAAAACAAGTCAATTTTTAATACAATGATGACCCAACGTTGTTTGAATAGTGTGAAAAAGTATAATTGAATTACCCACTAGATGAAGAAGTTGAAACATACATTGTGGAATAATTCAGGGAGACCCAATACAATATTTTTTCACCCACATTTTATGAAGTAACTCACACATCTAAGTGGGTGTGTGTGTATTATTTTGTTCAATAGTACCTCTGGTAAGTAGTGGATCTGATCTATAAAAAAACACATATGGTGTTTATTACCACATAAACCCTAACCCTTATGAATTGAAGATAGTCATAAGACTATTTTTTTGAGGACAATCTTACTAAAACATCTCCTCAGTGGATAATCCAAACAATATCTTCCCTTATTTATAATTTTGATTCACTTTTGTATACAAATTTATAATATACCTTTTAATGAATAATTTTTCTTATATACCAATTTCCATATATAGAATAAACCAATTAGTCTTGAAATTTTTTTTCCACAAATCTCCTAGAAAATATATTACCATTAACCTATTGGATAATAAAAATCATGTTGTATCTATTCCTTTTCAATATTGAAACTCTTTTTTTTATAAATTTTTACTAGAACATAAATGAGAGGTGTCCAATCAGTTAGGGGGAGGAAATCAACCTATTTATAATTTTATTTATATCCTTTTATGTTTTATCATTGAATATTTACATACAATATATTTATTATATAAAATATTAATATATAAAATATTTAAAATATTTTCATAATTTTTGTATTAAATGAGAAAATAAAAAAATTCATAAAAAAAGAAAAAATTCGTTATTTTCAATTTTTGTAAATACGATTTTTGAATTTATATCTACATTCTTTCAATAATTTAAAAACTCAAAAATTTTAAATATAAACAAATCCTGAAAAATAATATATCTATATATCATTTCTATAGGTGTTAGTTTTTTATAAAAAAAATATTGTTCATTAAATTTATTTCTTTATAAATTGATGGATTATTTTAAAGTATTTGAAGAACATCATTCATGTCATATATATTTTAAAAATAATAATTATAGAGATTATAAATTCATTGTTTCTAGAGATGTATCACTTTGTGTAATTTTTTGTGTGAGTTAATGACATTAATTATGGATGATAGGTCTCAGAACATGTATATGGAGTTTGAGGGAAAATATTTATATAGAATAATTTTTATAAAATCAGTACATTTATATTTTTGTAATGATCTATTAAAAAATTTCCTCTATGAGATCGCACACCGTAAGATTCCATGTAAAATTAAAATATTAAACATTCTATAAACCTGGAATATAAATGGAAAATTGAGAATCCATAATATAAATCGGATAAAATGGTAGTAGATTTTTTTAATTGAATATATAAATCTCAATAAGTGAAATTCATGATAGTTTAGAAAAAATCATTTAGAGAAAAAACAATTGTCCTTATAAAAATGATGTAATTTTGGATATGGGATATTTAAGCCATATAAAAAGGGGAAATTATATCTTAACACACTCATATATGTTATTTCAACAACATGGAATATATGACTCTGTTTTGAGGTAACAAAAATGATAGGGATAAATAGACATTTTTTATAGCTTTTTTATTGCACTAAAATTAAATTTAACCCACCCCTAAACTAAAAATTTGATTTAATTGAAATGATAAAATGGTTTCAAGAAAATTTTTTGAATGATATTTTTTTCATTGGAATAATTTTTGTTATTTTTTACATTGGATATAAAATTAAAATTTTGATAGGATGATATTTCATTTATTTAAAATTTTATTATTAAATTAAAAACATTTCCCATGAGTGAAATAGTTACTGTGTGGGGTGATGCTAGCTTGAAATTAAACATATTTTTATCTATTATTAAATAAAAACTACTAATTTTAATTCAAATACCATGTAATAAAATCATCTCATTGATGTTTTTAAATTATTGGACATAGTTGATAAAGTGTGAAATTTAATTTTCTTAATGCAATTAAAATCGAATAAAAAATACTTTTAATATTTTTTGAAATATTCTAAATCTGAATCCAAAATTAATGAATGGATTCACAATTAAATATAACTATTATTAATGAATTATATAAAATAAATAAATTTTAATCTTTCATTGAAATTGTATTTTTGACCTTTGGGGAAATTAATATTTTCAAAATATAATGAATATAATTATTTGTTCATATACTAGAATTTTTTCTATTGGTTTATCATTTTGAATTTATTACGGAAAAATAATACATCAAAATGAAATTATTTATGGAATGAAGGTTGAAAAAATGGTGGAACATTCTTTTATGTTTAGAACACTGACCATGTTATATACATTATAATAACTACATGTATATGACAACAAATTTTGATTAAATATATCTTTACCAACACCCGTCTATTCACAAATTGTCCTTAAGAATCATGAACTAACAATGGATAGCCTATTGTAACCCCTTATCACTACGTGTATTTTTTCTATTAGAACTCATCTTAAGTAGTGTGATCGTGAGTCCCCTTCTCCAGGTTACTATGAGGTATTCTAATTATATAGTCACCACCTCTATAGTTTGGATTTCATTCCATCTATAGAAACCATACCACACTGCCACTATAAAGAAGTATGAAATCAAACCAACATTTTAAATCCAATCATCCATCCCCCCTTGGTGGATTAAATCCCAAATGAGATATTTTTGATCACATCAAAATTAACCAATGGAGATCGGCAGTATATTTATAATATAAATTGTCTCTCGATCGAGGATGCTCTGCATTTATTATTGATGACCACTATGAGACAACCTATCACAACAAAGTAGAAGCCACACTAATCAATCATTCCCTAGAAATCAAGAATAAAAGAAATAAGAAGAACCAAAATAATATAAAGATATACACATACATATATGATAAAAAATATAATTATAATAATATGTTTATATATTTAAATCTATTAATATATATAAATATATTTATAAGTATATATATATAGATATATATGTTATAATTCCAATTTTCATATTTTTTTAATTATAATAACATCTACATATGAACTACCCTACTAAGGCCCAATGAATCCAAAATTCCATGAACAATTCTCCAGACCACTTCACAAAAAACTATCAACACATGATTCTAAATCTTTGGGGAACATCAATAAATTAAAATACAGTTTTTCTCGAATCTATTTGTCTGAGAATATGGGGAGAGTATGTGACAAGAAAATTAATCTAGTTGGTATACTATGACACATATCATCCACAAACATGATGAAAATTCTTCCCTCAACCATGAATCTAAGGAGGATGGCCCTTGTGCATCTTATAGACTATATAAGTATCATTCTTCCTCTCCTAGTATAATTTATTTCTGTATTAGCCAACCATAGATAAAAATTTCAATCATTGTTTCTCTTTATTAATTTTTAATTAAATGTTTTATTCTATTATATATTTAATCATTCTTTTTTTATTTTCCCCCTTCAATATTTTTGTTTTTCTGACCTTTGTGATGTCCATGCTACTTCAATCTCCATTTTCAAGATTGTGTGACCCATTCTATGTGGTTTTAATGGGAATCATATTCATTAAAAAAAATTTCAGTGATCAATAATGAATATATCTATTCTCTGATTCTAGTGTGATAGTCAATGTTTAATGTGGAGGAGGTGATTTCACTCGAGAATCAATCAAAAAACTCTCACTCTTACATCAATTGTACAATAAAGTCTCCCTCTACTATTAGCCTCACTTCATATGAGTGGAGTTGTCATGTTCTCCATGATAATTGGAAATTAATTATTATGAGGATTGTGAGTGGGTTCATTCAATCCATTGTGGACGTTTCTTACCAATTATCCAAGGATAATGTGTGGAATGCCTGTTTTTAAGATATCATGAGAATATTAGTGGTTTCAAACCAAATTGTACTCTCTATGTTAAATTGGTGTATGATATTAATTATAATAAAATAATTAAATTAATTATAAGAATTCTAAATTATGATAGAACATACTTTAATTCTTTCGTAGTTCCATTTGAAATTTTATAATTCAATATTTGTGTTTTTTAATTTCAATCCTCTTTTTTGTTCAATTCATAACAAAACCACAATTTAACAGACAATTCTTTTGATTTAAAAATTTTGAAATCAAAATTTTGATACATAGGTTATTAGTAGTGAAACTACCAAATCATTCCCCTTAGGAGAATAAAAACACATGATAAAGATGTGGTTTCATAACCATTCGATCAAAAAGTGTTCTATGACAGAAAAAACTGTACATTAATAATAATAAATTATGAACCCATGAGAAAGATCTGGTTCCAGAAATCATATTTAAGGAATAAAAAAGGAAAAATAATAATAATTCCCAGTAGAAGAAATAAAAAATTATCATAATTGTTAAAATTTGAAAAGGATAATAGGCCTTGGTAATGGTGTTCCAAATCATAAAATTTACTAAAATGGCGAAAATTATTTAAAAAATGTACAAATTGTTGATGATTTTTCATATAAATAAAGGAAATTTTAAATTAATAAATGAGTATATTATGTTCTATAAAACCCTAATAGATCCATGTGGGTAATAAATTAAGTAAAAATGATTATTAAAATGTATACAATAATTAAAAATAATTTGTGGTGTGTTTATTGACCCAAGACAAGATGTAGTAATGTTCCCATCAATCATGTTTACTTAAAATTGTGAATTTAGAATCTAAATAAAAACATTTATGACCACAAAAATGAAAATTCAATATTATTATTTATATATGTTGTGAACATTCATAAAAAATTAGATTAAATACATAATAATCTGTTTTCATAAGAATGATAAAAAAGAAAAAACAAATATATATGACATGTCGCAAGGGCGGTATATAATACTATTGTTTAAATTTTCAATCATTTTGTTCAAACACAACACAGTTAAACAAGATAATAATATTTTTATTCAATTTAAGTAGTGAAATATTATTCTCAAACGAGATAAAAAATATCGTGTTTTCCAATTGAATTGTAAGAAAGTGTCGTGAAGGAAATTATGAATAGTGAGGGGAAATCATAATTTTAATGGATTGGAAATATTCGTTAGATAGTTTCATTTTATAATATTATTAATACTATGAAAAAAATATATTTTAATCAATCTTTAAAAATTTTATACCATATGAAATGGATGATGAATATCAAGATGAAACATTATAACTCAAGTAATCAGATAGAGTCATTAATTACCATTATATTTTACAAAAGACATCATTCATAGAATATAAAAACGAATATCATCAATATATTATAATTTTTCATGTTAATGTTTGTATATGATATCATAGGACATAGAGATCGTATATACACCTTATAATGAATATTGGTGAATAATATCAAGGCGCATCTCCTTGGAACAAGATTTAGACAGTACCCCAACTATTTAAGAATCACACTAATAAATACCCCTTTAAGAGAGTGATAATGATTTTGTAATTGTAATACCATTACTAAAGATGATACTTGATATTAAATTTATAATTTGTATTATGCACAAAACATAAAGTAAATTAACTCCATAAAATAATATGTGTCTCAAATAGGGAAATATAATATTAAACCCATGGGACTTTAATACACATGGAATATAAATGAATTAGACTCTAAAAACTATTATTATTCAATAAATAATTAAACTTAAATCATATAATATTTTTAATTAATTTTTTTAACATTATATACTCCATATAAAAAATAAATTGGATCATAGTTGTAATACATGTCTCAGTGAAAAAAGTATGATATGAAAAAAATTTCCTAATGTCAAAATGTTATTATCAGTGGGAGTAAAATTTAAAATAATAAAAAATATATTGATTATATATAAAAATAAATACCACATTCGACTATATTTAATATTCTATAAACCATATATTATATTTTGATACTTATTTATAATATAGTTTCCACCTATGTCGATCACACTGGTTTGTTCAGATATTTTTCACGTACAAAATTTAGTTTTCTTACTGCGGTCAAAGTCCTTCTAAATAAAAAAGTTGTATATTGATTTATAGAAGATTATTTTATTTATTATTTCACAAAAAAACATATAAACTTTCAAAATGTTTTCCCAAAAATATCCATATTAAGAAATATTCCTTGAAAATCCCTTTTTATGTATTTAATGTTATAATAAACATTTATTAGTTAAGTTACTTATGGATTGTAATATATTATCAATAAAAAATATTAATATTGTTAAATTAATAATTTATACATACTAAATAATTTTTTAATTTCATCCATGTTAGGTTGTTTTGGGAATCCTAACATGCCATTTATGGTTGGGGTAGTCCACACAAAAATCAAAAAAGATTTTCATTTTTGTTAATGATATTGTAGAAAATTAGAAGTAGGATTTTTCATTAGTATAATTATGTTTCAATATGTAAAAATTTATTTTTTATCACACCTTCTTGGATTTATGGGAAAGAGGTGTTTTAGAACACTTAATGAACTTACAAAAGTTTTGTTGATTGAATGATCATTCAATATAATGATCAACCTAGGGTAACTAATTATGAACCCTTATCTAGGTATTATATTGATAACAAGGCTTTCCATGAATTGGAATTGTGTTTTAGATATACTATGGATGATTATTGGTGCCACCAAGGATTTGGAATGGGTTGATAAAGGGGGAAGAGATGGTCTCAATTTAAATGTGGTTGAAAGGGATATTTTTATGAAACCCATTATTTATCCATAATATCACTTCATAATTAATGGAAAAATTATAAAAATGTTAAAAATAATTGTGTGGGTATGGCTAATGTTGATAATTCCACGAAAATAAAATATAAAAACATAAATAAAATGTTAATCCATTTTCTGTAAGTTATAATATTTTAACCACAATTTTCCCTTATTGCGGTAACTCAACATTCACCATTAGAAAAAAAAATTTAAAGTGAAAACATTAAATTAAAATTATTTAATAACTTTATAATAATGATTTTATATTTCTAATTTATTTTATTAACTACAATTTCATGATTTAGGGAAGTGGATTTTATTATTTTTGCACATAACTTGAAAACCACATTTTCTGAAAAATTGTATATTTAAGTATAAATTTCATGTATTGAATAACAATTTCAATATTAGTAATTATCTATATATTTATTAATAATATTTTTAATATTAAAATATATGTTCTGTTAGATTAATATAAATCCTAAACATAATTTTCCTTTCATAAGGTTAATTAAAAAATAGATGAATAATACATTTGAAAAGACATTACTAGATTTCATAAAATGATATTCATGGGATTTATAAAATTATCATATAATTTTTATGTTACGTATTATAATTTACATATATATACATTCCACATTAAAATGTTTTCAAAATCATCTTTTTCTTATAAAAGTCACTGAATTTGAAAAAAATACTATTTTCACTACCCAACTAAAAACTTTTTATTTTTAAAAAATATATAAATGTCATCCATTTATAATTTTGATATAATGACTAAAAATAAATTTAATTTAACAAAAATATTATTATAATATAAATATATATATATAAATTAATATATATATTATAAATAAAACTTCTTTCATTGAAAATTTAAGATTTTAAACATTATGTCTCTTTGATATTTGTTCAAATTGATTTATAATATTATATTTTCGAATAAATTATTTAGATCCTAATTTTATTTTAAATGTGATATTGTTTTATTAAAAAAATTATATATTGTACTTAATAAAATTTTTCATTGAAATTATAATACCAAACTAAATATTCTTAAACCAACATTATAAATTTTTTATTTATATTCCAAAATCCAATTTTACTACACCATTGTTATATAAATTTAAATATGAATTTTATATATACATAATATAAATTCATATAATAATAATAATTGTTATAAATAACGTGTTAATATATACATAAATATCATATTTTAATATCATATTTATATTTCATTATCAATTAAATTATATAAATAAATAAATAAATAGTAAAATTAATACATTTATGACCAATAAAAATATTTCAATCAATATATTTTTTATAACCATTTTGGTACAAATAAAAATTAATGGCCATTCATCCTTTATAAATATATTATTACTAAATGAATCATTTTTTAGTTTAATTTATTTGATAGAGCCTTTCTTACATTTTATAGACTTTTAGCAATAATTGTTTCATTCTTTATAATGTTATCATTATTTTTTTCACATATAGGTGATCCTAAATGTTATAGTTGATCTACTGACTTTCGAAATCATTATAATTTTATTCCATTTTTCTTTTATCCCCTATTTATTTTTATGCATTTTATTTATTTATTTAACCCATATTGGCTGAAAAAAAAGATTGGTTGTTAATGAAATGGGTCTCAAGTGTACATGGATTATCATGGGTCTGTTAATGGTTCAAACCCGGAAAATGGGGTCAGAAAGGTCTATCTGGTTCATGTGTCATGGTTGACATAGTTATTATTAACTCTTTTAAAAAAATTTATGTTCTTGTGATGTGGGATAATAGTTAAGGAACTATGCAAGGGGGGGGACCATGAAGACATGGATCGGTTCATTTCGTAAGGCCTCCACATGGATTGATAAACCGTGTAGGATTTGAGGAAATTGTGTGACCCAATTCCCTATTAGACAAAGGGTTTGTTAATAGATTTTTTACAGTTTGTCAAACTATAATGTCAATCCTTTCACCTGATTAAATATTGGTAATTTCAAATTTTCAACCTCAGTCTTTAAGATTTCATAAATTATTTTCCTCTATTTTATTTTAAAATAATCCTAGGTGATGAAATTCATTATCCTATGATTCCATGAGACATTTATCCTTAATTTTTTATATTTGGACTACAGTAGGGTTAAAATAGAATATTATGAAGAGTGTAATAAACATAATTCTTCTATTTTCTATTAAAGAAGATTTATAATCATTCTTCAACATCTGAATCACTAAAAAAATATTTTCCAGTAGAATCTAAAATGGTTCTTTAATGGTTTTATATTTTTATTGCATGGTATATGATTGAGAATGCATTCTTATACAAACATGATGTAATTTTTGTACACATATGTCCCATACTATTTAATCTTTTATCTATGTGAATGTGGTGTTTTGATGCCTTTATACTTTCCAATGGGTTAACATGGTTGGGAAAATAAATAGTTTAATTTAATGATGTATATAACCATCTTGATCCACCTAATATCCATTAATGTTGATTAGATTCGATCTAAGGATATAAAATGGATGTTCGTCTTCCAATAATATATAATTTATTATCAAATTTATAAATATAAGTCAATATCAAATAAAAAAATTGAAATTATGTTTTCATTATTGAATGGTATGGTGCAATGTTATCCCTAACATGAATGTCTTAAATGTGCAATGAAATATATGTGTAAAAGTGTACATTTGATTAATTGTTATAGAAGAGTGATAATATGAGTAAATGGTATGGATGATTTCTTATACTAAGTATTTGTACCCACATGTAATTCCTGATAGATACTCTAGGACCTAGTGAAGTTGGGAAAGTTTTAGGATAAGTGATTAAGGATCTTTATCTATAATTAATGTACATGATGTGAATCCCTAGACAACTTCTCTTGTGAATGATGGAATAATAATTATTCTTTGGGAATTAATTGTCCATGTCTTTTCATAAACATGACTACCTTGTATTTTAGTTTTCTTATTGGGATAGGTTGAATCATGGATGATGATCATGGGTAGAACATGGAACTAACAACGATAATTGATAATATAGTATAATTTAATTGATGGAGCCTTGTTTTTATTTTGTATATTTATTGTTTAATATACTTCTGCAAACAAAATTTAGATTATATATTTTTTAATCACCAATGGTGGAGGCCAAATAAGTTTCTGTCACACCCCTCTTAAGTTACCATTAGGTACCTAAGAAGATTTCATTGTTGTATTTCAGGATAAGGGAAATATCCATATTTTAGTGGGTTGATCTAGGGAACAAAGATGTACAAGGATGACAGGACCTCACATTATATTATGATTTTTTTGGATTTTTACACATTTCCATATTTTTGGGTTTCATATTTTTGTCATGGAATTATATAAACTAGTATGGCATAATTATTGTTTTTTGTTATCATGTACCTAGTTTGGGAATTCAATTTTTCGTTCATCTTTATAATTTAAATTTTTTTTATCTATTTCATACATTATTTGATGTGTCCTACTCTGATAAAGATGATATAGTCTTCCAAGACATCACATTGGACCCTTGCATCTATTCAGAACCCTCTGGAATATGGGGATGTGCATGCGATGTCATATAATGCATCATATTTGGGCATTGGTTTAGTGTCTCTCTATATGGGGAGGATAATATCAATTAATGAATTTTTTTTGTTATTTACTTTATTCATGGAAGGTATATAAGTTTTTAAGATGTGTCAAGCTATGGAAATGGGCATGTGTGATTGAGTAGAAAACCCCCGAATGGGGAAAAAATATAGTACTAATGCAGAGTTTGATGCTATTGATGTTCATTTTTATAGTTTAAAGTTGTTTCTCCTTTGGTGAAGAAATTGATGTGTCATTTCAATATTTTATGCTATTTTAGAGATGGACATAAATGGTGTGATTTTTACATAAGTAGTTCATTTTAGGTACATATGGATATGTGTATCATTCCTCATGTTAGGAACACATGGAAAACATTTTTTGATTATCTGTGGGAATTGGAATGGAATGTTTTTTTTTATTTTACAGAATATTTCCTAACACAATTTTTTTAACTATATTATTAATTGAAATACATTTTTTAATAGTTAAAAATTATTCCTAATAATATTTTTATAACTATATAATGAATTGAAAGATGATAATTTCAAGAGATTGATACGGTGTTTATTGGTAATTGAACATGATATTATTTTATCCCTATGTTACACATGACTTGATATAGGGATGGTTGACTGTCATAATAGTAATTTAATAATTTTATATGTGATATTGTATATATATTTTTTTATTGCTGATAGTGATATTTAATTTTAGAAAACAATTGATACATTATACAATATGTTTTTATATATGTTTTTGGAATTTTAGAGAGATTCCACCACGACGATGCTTAGTAGTTATTCCAATTGTCAAAATCCTTGAGAATGCTCCTACAAGGATGTAAAATAATCAATGTTGGATCTGGGTAACATAATTTAAGATATTTTCCATGAGATCCTTACTTTTTTTATGTAGAATAATGGAAAGCGACCCAGGGTGAGTTGGAACAAATATTTTTTACCAAATAGAGAGATTCAGATGAATCTCCCTATGCTATTTGATGGGGGGGTGTGATTATTATATAAATGAGTTCTGGATAGAGTCCATACATATGATTTATGGTTACATTGATAATTCTCATTTCATGAGAGTCATGTTTTGGGCTTATATATTATTAGCACTATAAATGTGTAGGTGCTATAGTCTAGTTCAAAGTGTGCACAGAGGTGGGAAGTAGAAGAATGAATTTTAAGAAATTTTATTGAACACTTGTATTAGGATACATTAATATATTAGAATGCTATAGAGTTTATAAGGTTCAAACATATGAGTATGTCCTTAATAGAATTTGTTATATCCTTTACAGGCATGAAATGATATGTTTCGTAAATGGTAGGTGATAAGGAATCTACCATGACAAGTTCTCATGACGGACAAATATATTATTTCAAGTCTTGTTAAAATATATTTGGTAAATAATGTATTATTAAGTATGTGATTCTTGCTCAATTTTTACATGGAAACTAATAGGAGGCTTTAGTGGGTGGGTGTATTCTTTCCGTCGAGCTGTCCAGTTGTATATCTTCAGGCAGTTCGAATTATGTCTTTTCTGGTTTTCTCCAGTGAAGTGTAATATATAGAAACCATTGTAGGGGATATAACTCTTAAGGTGGTGAACTATAGTTTTGTTATTAGTTTTACAGATTGAGACACAAATACAGGCTATTTCTCTAACCACCAATGGAGTGTCATGATATAGATACAGTGGGAATACATAAAGGTTCTAAAAGAACCCTCGGTAGATTGGAAATAATGGTGGTCATGATTGATTAATATTTTATAAAGGGGGTATAATACCCCATATTAGATAGGAAGACGATGTTCTATAGGTTTTATTGGTGTGAGTGGAATATTTCATTCATCGGAAAAATCACATTCATGTAAGGAACTGATCCACATGTATTGACCCATTGTGTGTTTCTGAAGATTTGGGATCAGGGAGGAGGGTCAGAGGTATTCTGTAAGATATTGTATTCTAATAGTCAAAAATCCGGAGATTTCACACCATGTAATCATTTTATATGATTTGAAAGTTTGTTTCACTATTTTTTCCTTGTCCTGTAATGAAATAGGGTTTAAAAAAGGAAGCATTTTTTCATAAAATAATGAACCCTAAGGAGTACTTAATATGACAGGGTAAAGCATGTCATGATAATATCTACTATTTTATGTTTTATAAAATTTTAGATTCATTAGTTTGAAAACATATATGTATTCAGCACCACTCTATCATCTTTAGGCCACTGGTTTTCATCCACATCAATGTACTTTAGATTCCATTGTCGAGGGATGATCTCTAGCTTCCCCCCATTCAATTTGAAGTAATTGGTATTCGATATGTTGTTTTTCTGCCTTTGTTATTATAGTTTCTTAGATTATTTTTATCCCATTACTATTTATATGTGATGGTTAATGTATCAATGTTCTTAATGGGGGGTTTTTTTGTGGACATGGTGTGGCATCCTCGTGTATATTTAGTTATTTTGTAAGAGGTTATCTGGATCTATAGTGTTTTTCAGTCCGTGTTCAATGAATGTTGAAATCCTTTTGAGATAAGGGATTCTTTTATTCTCTTTTATTTATGAGAAATTTGAAATCTAGCATGATTTGTCCCTTTGAATTACAAAAAAATTAACATAATAATTACATGAGCCATATTAAATAATTGATATCGATAGTATAGATATGTTGCAAATTTTTTATACAGATAATGGATTTTATAATTTTTTGAGATAGTGTGATATATACTGTGTTCTTATTATTCATATATTATCATGTTGAATTAGTAAATATCATTGTGTTGGAACTAATTTATTATTAAATGGCTAGAATTTTATATAAAAAAGTTTATTGAATATAGTGTGTTGAAATATTAATGATGCAAGATTGATTAAATAAAACATTCTTCCTTGTGGTAATGGAATTTATCAAATATGTGAATAATAATGATTCTCATGGATAAAAATATAAAGTTATGTTAAATTAATTGTTTAATTAATTTTTGATTGCTTTTGATATTTTCAAGCATATGATTCTCGTTGTCAGAACATGGGAACAATTAGTCTCTTAATTAAATATAGAATATGAGTTGGTTGTATGATAAAAGATAATTACTTATAAGGAATTAATTTCCCTCTTTCATGTAAAGTATAATTACATTGGGCTTTGGAGACATGTTGTCTTATTTTCTTGTAATTGTCTGATTCCTTCCTCTAGGTCCAGGAGACCAATTGTTATCTTTATTTCTAACTGGTTGGGATGTGGTCTACAAATGATCCTTATGATGTGGTTTAGGGTGGCCTATATTTGTCATGAGTGAGATATGGGAAATCTTGGAGGGTTGTTGTGGTATGTAGGGTAGTGTGGCCCCGATGTTGTGGAAGCATTTCCCACTAGTGGTGGTGAGATTTATCATGATTTTGATGTGGTTGTTAGGGACGACACATGATATGATGGAATTGGAAAAACATGGTCTTAAATATTTATAAGAAACCATGATAATTGTTTGAATCTATTTTTTGGATGATGGAGATTTTTTTTTCTTCCTTCATTTCCCCGATGCCTAAGGTATATAGATGTGACTTGTTGCATACCTAGTATGGTATCGTTCAGTGTATTCCTATAGAAAATGGTAATATGGAATGTGATATTGTTAATAAATGAATAAATATTTAACCTATGTGGTTAGGGCATGAGAGGATTAAATGTTGGGGTTATAATACCGAGTGTATGTTGACTCGGTTTTTTTTCTGGAGGGAATTGAGATTTATTGTGATTATAATGTAATATAATATGGAAATTTTCATTGGATATTTAATAGTAAATTAATTAATTAATGAGAACTGAAATTTATGAAAGAGGAATAAAATAATTTAATGGAACTATTTAAATAGTTGTATGGTTATATGATATCTAGCCATAGTAGTGGAATCTAGGATTCCGATAGACATTATATTCAGAAGAGTGTGAGATTATGTTTATAGCATAGTGTGGTTTTGAAATATATTATACCATGTACATTGTGTGTTTTATACAATACAACACTCTTTAGGTTAGGAAAAATAAAACCCTAGAAATTATGAACATGGTGTGCTGTTTTACCCAAATTTCTTGGGGGATGTTTGAAGACTAACTACCCACGTTCACCCCATTACCTACTCATGGTGGTTACATTTTTTATCATGCAGACAGGTTAGTTATCTCCATATATTGTAAAAGAGGGTTTTAATGGATTTTCGTTTTGTCACACACATATATTCTTGATATCGATTCAAAATTTAAACCATTGGTACAAATGGTATATGATTTTATGGCCTGAGGATCTATACTATTTGTGTGGGTTTTGATGGCTTGATGTTTAACACATGATATATGATACGTGTTATAAATGTTGTGGTAGATCTCAACATCTACCTGGTTAAATTTTAATATGAGGACGTTGTGGTTTATTGCATGAGATTCACATTGTGGTGCTTCTCCCTGCTTTTTATGGGCTATCCTTATTGGGGAAAGAAGCTTCAGACATGTAATGTATGGGATGAAAAAAAACCAATTGGGATGTGGTAGCTTGGTGACCTTTATATTATTTATCATATTATAAGATCTTGAATTTGATACAATGTGAGGGTGACCAAAGTGATTTTGGGGACTTATTATACATGTTCTAGTGATGAGTTACATTTAATTTTTGATTTCTATTATATAGCATGAATTTTATATCATTTTGTAGAGAGGCTTGGGATAGAATCCTACTAAGTATACTATTATAGTAAAACCGAGTATCTATAAATATTTTACATTATGTAAGAAGAATATAGTTTGAGATCAAATTGGTAATCACTAGCTTGGGGTTATAAAAACTTTTTTTGGGCATTGTAATCACTGTCATTTTTACCTTTCTTTTTTGTAATTTCATTTTTCTATTCAGTTGTTATAGTTTACTCATTTTATTAGGAATGTTCACATATATATTCATTTATAATGGATTTTGTTTGGTAGTATGTTAGTGTCTGATGATTGGAATTTTTGTCCTTTTATCCTCATCAATAATATATTTTTATTATCTATTCAATATACAATGCACACATAAGGTTCGATATCACAAGGTGTCTGGTCAAACACAAGGTATTCATATTTTCACTATTATTTTATAACTAATATTATAAAATTTAGAAAATATATATTGGGGGAATTTCAAAGGAAATAAACTTATTTTAACAAAATAAAATAAAAATAAAATAAATCAATATTTGTAATCCAATGAATACTGTAATAAAAAGGACAAGTTAACTAATGTAGTGGTGGGAATACTACGATCTTCTGAAACTCCCTATATCACAATTAAAAATTTAATTTCCCATAAATTATCCAATTAATACCTCAAAACCGCAATGTATAAACCTATTTTTACCATAAACAATATCGAGACTTTAGACATGGGTGTTTTTCTGCTTACGAATGTGATTTAATTTCCCCATGACCTCTCATAAGTGGAACCTTTTTGAAATCATTTTGGTCAATGTGGAGACATATCCAAAATAAGCCTAAATAACAATCCAACTATTTTACAATAATAATTTTAAAAAAATTACAGATCAATGAATAAGAGATCTAAAATAAGAGAGACAGTGACCTCATAAATTCATGCAAACATATTCCATGTGGATTCGGAAGATATGTGTTTTCATTGAGATACTCAAACTCAAAATAAATATTCCTTTGGATAATCAATTACCACTATTACGTGATGTTTTTCCCTTTATGTCTGGATCACAAAATTAAATTTTCCTCCTCTATTGTTTGTCGACACCGACATAGCACCCTCCCGTCCAAGTGTTCAAAAAATATCTTGGAAGCTAGACTGAGGGGTATATTTATTTGGAAAACCTGTTAAAACTCAGTTGTGTATTTATATAATTATTTTCTCTCAATATTCATCACGAACTATTACATAGTAACATGATGAGTAATTTTCCATATAATAGTCATCTTTAATGTCTCCATAATCTTATCTAAAACACTGTATAAAATTATAGAAGATTATGTAATGTAGTTACACAATGTGTAATGTTGTTTCATAGAATGTACTAACTTAAACAATTTTCATGTCGAGGATAATTAATTTTTATGATATCTGATGTGTAGTGGTATTACATATGGTATAGATTTTTGATTCCATTTTCCGTCTCTTCAATATCCTTTAAATTTTAGCGTCATTCTACAATATAAAATTATTTCCTGAAGTGTCTTCTAACTGCACTAGGATTTCAGAAGCTATTAAAAACATTTAAAATTTATAATTTAAGAAATTTTATCATTTAATATAAAAATTACACAAAAACATATAAAGGTGAAAATTTACCATCAAATAACACTATGGTGGGATTATAAAAATTGAATTACGATATAATATATGTAAAAATGGTAGCTTCATCAATTTCTATATTATCACTCCATTTCGCGCGTGTTTTCTTAGAGGGTAATGCATATATACATGTTTAAAATTACCATTGTGATAGTCACCATCCCGGGTCCTACTGGAGTTGGGATTCTAGGGATATCTTCCTATCTTCTCCAATTTATGGCTAATGATGGGTACACCTAGTTTAGAGGGGGACATGATTGTGTGGTATCAATGCTCTGGTTGAGGGATTATATGGTGTTTGGAGATAGGAATAGGTGAGGTTGTATGAGTTTGTAGTCATATGGTGTTATATATGTTTATTAATTCTAGTATACAGAAGAGAAACAAATAGATACAGGTATGTAGGGACACCTTTGATCTGATTCTTGGAGCATTATTCTTAATCCAGCAATTAAAGGAGTTGATAATTGTGCAAGGTAGAGTACTAGGAAAGAACCATTCATTATTCTTCTTTGAAATAATATTTAATGGGAAGAACTTGGGAAATGTTATTTTAAAATTAATAAAAGAAAATAATAAAATAATGATAAATTCATCCATATTCTAGTTTTAGGAGTTCTAATTATAGGTTCTTTTTTATTCATGGATCCATCATGACATCCTTGTTTGGAACACATCAATCATTTTTAGAAGGTTTCACCACCAGATCACCAAATAGAAGACAATTAAAATTATGAAACCCAGTGGAGGAATCTCAAATAGTTTAGGTTACAAATTATTCAAAGGAATGATTGGTCTATTTGAGAAACAATCAGAAAATACTGGTTGGCATAGATATCTATTGCCTTATATCCGATTCATTCTTGGAATGATCACTGGTTATCATTAGAGTTGATGATGTTGTGAGTGTAAATGAGGTAGTAGTGGTTATTATCCCATAGAGATCATGAGGAGTCACTAGTATTGTTAAAGAATATCTGAATCAAATTTAGATCTATGTATCTTTATTCATCTATGAATTCATCCACACTCCAGGATATACATTTAATTTGATATATGAGCTCCTGTCTGAGAGAGTTCATGATCCATTTTAGGATCCTTCTATGATATTCTTCAGAAATATTCTCAAATGTAGAGCCCAATTTAAGTCATATCAACGTGGATTTTCATATTGATATCTTGATGTATATCACTCGATTTATACTAAAGATAAATATCAAGGTGTTCTCAAGAAAATAGGTCATCTAGAGAACATTATCTATAACTATATTTTCATGAGAAGGGGTTTGTTAAGATTCTTCATGAAATGGATCTATATTCTCGGGTTATTGGGTGACGGGATAGAAGAGCTTTAGATCAACACTGGGTAGGTCTTATATCTCAATGTCTCATTTCTCTAGGTGTGGTAGCTCTCATGAATATTCCACGGGGTCAGACATGTGTACTTCTTTATGAAGGCTGAGGTCATCAGCGGCGAGGGATCCTAACTATTTTGACTATATAGTGTATGCCAGTAGTTCCTCTTCAGGTGACTCTATTAAGGTAGTTCCATCCTAGGTTAGTATCAATATGTTTCTATTGTTATATTTCAATAGATATTAGATGGTGCTCGATGGGGTCATGTCTAAGATACTCCCCATACTCATAGAGCAGTTATCATTTATAGAGGTGTTCATCATTATTGTGAAAGATTTCATATAGCTAGTTGTGGTCATTATAATGGTGTAGCGTTGCTAGCATCAGACAAGACAAGTATCATTTTTATTTCCGTGTTTTTATTTTAATCTTGGTTTCATTCTTTTTTTATCGTAGGGCCAAACACTCCTACATATCTCTTACCAATGTAAATGAATAGGGATGTTTGGTAGAGAGGTTTCTAGTTCCCTTTTCATTGAATACAATAATTGTAGGAGGATATGACTGGTTTTATGTATGTAGAAACTATGAGCTAGTGTTGGGGAACCACCACTATTGGGTAAAGTTTCACTAATGATGGATAAAACCATAAAAATCATCATTGACAAGTATTATTTTTATTTGGTGTAGGCCATTTTGGATTTCCTCTGGAAGAAGGATGTGTTATTCGATGCTGATGGAGATCTATAATAATTTATTGTTTAGAGAGACCCTTATATGTGTCATAGGAAACATTTATCCCTGTTATCCTTTACGGATGAGATGCTGATGTGTTCATTACAGGGCCAACATTCAGAATTTCTTGAGGTTTTAGATGTGCACCTTGATGACTTTCTAGAAGTGGTTATAATGTGACCCCCTCAAGGGTAGATCATATTCGAGATAGATCTACAGTCAAATGTGTCTCTTATATTGATAAATCCATATAGGTTGGCACCTTCTGAGTTGTGAGAATTGTGTATAATTATATAATTTCACATAGAGTGTGGTTTTTTATCCATGTGTGTCAATGTATGGTGCACCTTATTGTTTCTTGACGAAGGATGATAGAAGTTTATAACTATGTTTCATTGAACATAAATCAAACCATGTGAATGTGAGGAACTTCTCCACTCTTCAATGGATTGAGGATTTATTCAATAAACTGATAGGTGAATTAGAGTTCTCAAAGATTTATTTTTAGTCTGTATATCATCATATGTGTGTCAAGGATGAGGATATCAAGAAGAAAACATTCCATTTTAGTCATGGGAGTTAACATGTTTTTGTAATTTCATTCTACATGATGAATAATCTTTCTTTGTTCATGGGGAAAATGAATGTTATATTCTAAGAGTTCATGTAAGAGTTCATGGGGGTTTTCATCGATTAAATCATTATGTTCTATATATCTGAAGAGGAGCATGTATAGAATCTATGTTCCATTTATTGAATATTACATTGTGAACACCTATTTTAGACATTTCTAAAGTGTGAGTTTTGGACTTTATAAGTCCATTTATTGGGTTATGTTATATCCCTTCATGGGTTTGGTGTGGATAAATCACATATATAAGTATTTGTGTCTTGCTAATCCCCCAAGATGATGACCGAGGTGTGAAGTATCCTTGGTCCATCAAGCTATTACTGGTGGTTCATATCCAATTTTTCTTGGTTTGTGGCTCCTATAAAAGAGTTAAATATACAAGAGCAAGTATTCTTAAGCAATTATCAACCTATGTTTTGTTTTCTAGGTCTTATATAGATGTTGTTTAGTGATCCATCTAATTGTCTACCAATTGATGGATTTCAATTTATGGTCTCTTTAATACTTTGCGTATTGGGGTGGGTTGTGTTCTCATGCATTACATATTGGTCATTTCCTATAGAGTATAATATTTAATTCTCTATGAACATACATATTCCAACCATTGATCATTATTTAAAGGCATTACTATTATCAATGATTTTTTGATGATATTACCTCATCAGAGGGCGTTTTTGTTCTTCACTGAACACAATATCATGCAGTCTGTTTCTCCCAATGTCGCTTGATGTTGTTTCATCATCTACGAATGGATTTCATACATGATTAGAAGTTTTTGGTTTTATATAAACTTGTAATGTGGAATGTTGTATTCAAGGAAATGATCTAGAATTGGTGTAGTGATACAGTTCATGAATCATGATTTTATTTGATATTGATAGATGAACATTCAGAAGTAGATCTAGATATGGGAAACATTAGGTGTAATATGATGCATTTTCTAGATAATGGTGTCATCATTTAAAATTTATAATATGGTGGAGTCCAATTTTTGGGATCTTGTGATATGGGAATTAAGATATCGAGGTGGTTATAGTGATTCCCCTCATTGTTGGTATGAATATAAACAACATCGAGTTTTGTTTTAGATAACGATTATCATTACCTTGGTGATGTGTATGATGGTTATCAGATATCTCTATAGTCATTGTTTTGCAGGGCAATTGGCCAAGAAAAATATTTACTAAGCTTTGAGAGTTTTTTTTGATGGAATAGGTCAATGCATGTAGTTGAAGAGTTTGGGTCTCGATGTTTTGTCTGGTAGAAGGATAAAGATGAATGCCATGTTTTTAGTGGATTTCTCCTCCCATAATATGATCCTCAGTAACATGGGAGGACATCATAATGGGAGTTGTTACTAGTTTACCTCTATATCATATGGTATTTGAAACAATATGGGAGGTATTGGATCATTTAATGAAATCATCTGAATTTATAAAGATTATGTAGTCGAGATTAGGTGATGTCTTGATGAAAAAATATCTAGTGGATATAGTGATACTCTATAAGGTCTGAGAATGATCAATTTTTATTCAGATCCTCATTTTTCCTCTAGGATGTAGAGGGGTCTCTAGAATGACTTTGGTTCACAACTATTCAAGTGCACTACTTTTCAACCACATATTAGTGACTAGGTAGCAGACCATCCTAACCCATGAATTCATGTTGCATTCTTGTGTCCTAGATTTTTGATGTTTATATATGATTAGACTTTCCATAGTATAGTTATCTTGTGACAATTGATTCCACTGCACCATTGGTATGGTTTCATTTCAATCCTTATATGGATGACTATGCTATTCTCTATTTTGGAGGAATATGTTCATAGAGTTAGAAATTCATAGGAATGTATTAGTATAGAATAAAATGAATATGGTTTAGGTGGTAAAATAGGGGATGAATACTTCATAAGATCATCATAAATCTTATAGTGATCGTAGGGGGGACATGTGGTGTGGATTCGGTGGATCATGTGTTTCTCATGTTTAATCTGCTTCATTGGATGTATAGTCTTGTTCAATGGAGAAAGCATTCTACCATGTTTTTTGGAGATTGAGAGGCACTATCTCATGTTGTATTTCTATCATATTTTATTGAAAATCCCCCTGTAAATGAGATGTATTCATAATTTTATTTACATCTCTCGGATCAATCATTATCATTATGATGAACCTCACATCATTGATTGGGATGAGATTGGTGTTGATGATGATGCGTTGCTTGAGGAGTTAACTAATTATATCCATGATTTTCAGAAGAAATTATTTCAAAGACATTCAATACCCTTCATTAATGTTTTATGGTGGCACATAGGTTTGGAAGTGAGTACATAGAAATATTGGTCGTAGGTACACAATCATTATCCGAAGTTATTCTGTGTTTTGATATTCTCTATTAATCGTGTTTATTTTTGGTTTTTATATATTTTCTAGGTATTGAGATGGATTTATCTAGATTATTTTTGTGTCTTACACTCTTTTGAGATTTATCACCCATGGGAGAGTGTTCAAGAGTTTGTTATGGTGGTTGTGTGGTTTCACATTGTTCCTCTAATGAGGTGGTGGGCTCCTATGGTTGAAAGAGACTTAAGATGTATCTCTCCAGGAGGTTTTTTGGATAAACCATTATGATTCCTCTATCATTATTAGATTGTAAAAGATGGTAATGTTTTGAGACCTATCTAATATAATGGCATGAATCAACAATGATAGAGCCATTGTATCTGTCTAAAGACTATGGTGCCCATAAGAGGCTTAATGTATGTCTAGAGGATTTCTGAAAAATAATGTTGGATGTAGTGATATTTCACATCGTGTAACCATGTGATACAATATGATATGGGGATTCACATCTTGGGCTGAATAGATCACAATGGGTAAAAATTAAGGATTAAAATATAAAAAGGTGATTAATTTTTCAAAAAAAAAAACAAACCTTCAGGATTTCATGTTGTGGAAGTGTATTACATGTCATTTAAATCAATGATATAGTTTGTTTTAATCATTTTATTCCACTCAATTTTCAAGTACTATATGTCTACATCTGCTCCCTCTGAATTCTGTGTGACCTATAATCCCCATCATCATCGTTTATGGGATCTGTTAATGAGAGATTGATCTATATCTTCCCTCCATCAATATGTAATGAATCTTCTATGAACCAATATATCATATACCTCAATTCATCTGGTTTATTTGACCCATTTTTCATATTCCCCTTTTCATGTGATGGAACATGATTTCAATTTTACAGTTAGAGTTTATTTTGGTTTTTTATCAGTTCAGTTGTGTAATGATAACATGTAGTGGATGTTGTTTTTGTAGTAGATGTGATTGGGATTTTCTGCATTTTACAATTATTGTACAGAGAACGTTTACAACCATTTTAGTTAAAGTATTCATTAAATATAATTTTATTTATTTGAAATTTTAAATTGATCATTATTTATCCCCTTGGATTCAAATGAAAATTACCCAATAATAACGTGAACCTCATTAATGAATTGATATTGATCACATGGATAAGTTTCTATTTTATACCGTGAAAATAGTTTGCATGTTGTTTTTAAATATATATTTATTTATATATGGTTACTGTTATGATTGGATTAACATCTAGAATTGGTAAAAAATGGAAGGGTGAAATATATTGGAAATCAATTTTCTAAAACATTAATGATTCATGTTTAATGACTCTGGTGTGTTGTAATATTAATGGTGCAAACATGTTTAAATGAATCTCTATCATTTTATTAATGGATTTGAAAAAATATGTGAAGAATGTTGATTATTTTTAATAATATAATTAATGTATTTCTAAATAAATTATTTAATTAATTTTGTATAGACGATGACAGTTTGCAGCATAGGTTTATTGTAGCTAGAACATGTGAATAATGAATTTTCTAATTCAAGATTGAATAATAATTTGTTGTGAGATAAAAGAATGTTCTATATATGGAATGAGTTTCATGTTTACTTTAAATTATTGAGTGCCTTCTGGTTATGATAGGTGATATATCATTCTGTTTTAAATGTTATATTTCCTACCTTAGGGACAAGATCCTAGTTGTTATGTTTGTTTCCTAATACTGGTGATATGCTCTAGATACGACCCTTGTGATGTGGAAAGGGAGGATTAGGCATTACATGACCCTTGGATGGATGTGTATGGAGGGATAATCTAGTATGTGGGGGTATAGATCCCCGTATGTTGTGGAAAAAATTTATGATAATTGTTGTGGTATGTATATGGATATTCCCAGGGGTGTAGGGGAGGACATCGTAGATGACAGAACATGTTATAGAAAATGGTACCTATTGATTTGAAAGTTGGATTATTTTTTAATTCTTTTTTTTCAAACTGTTAGGTTGATTTTTATCTTGTTTTCTTTAACCACTTCTTGATTATGATGGATGTGTTGGATTTCATACCTTGTTTTGTACATTAAAATATTTTCCATGAGTACCTCGTAATATGTAATGTGATAATGTTAATAATTTTATAAATTTTTAATTGATATAGTTGGATCTTGTTTGGATGAAATGTAGGGATTATAATTATAAGAACCTGAGGACTCCCATTTATTATGTCTATGGGGAATGAAATATTCTTGTGATGCTAATGTAATCTAATGTGTAAGATGTTAACTGTTAATTAATGGTTAATGAATTAATTAAGGTAATGTAAAAAATGATGAAAAAGGAATAAAAAATATAATGTAACTCTTTATATTTTTTTTGTTCTTTTAGGTTTTGTGTTATTAACAGTGGCAACTAGTAGTCTGAGACACGTTTGCATCAGTTTAGCTTAGAACAATATCATGCCCATATTGTGGTTGTGAGATATATTATAACATGAAAATTTTGTTTTTTATATTCTACTACATATCTTTTGTTATGGAATATATCAGCATAGGGATATTGATCCCTGGTGGTTTTCTCCAAAACATCCTGATGAGAAGATGGATGACTTACTCCCCCCTATGGACCCACACTCTTCTCTTACTAGTTACATGTGCTTGCATGCATGACGGTGACATATTACCATATTTTTTTGTAGAGGGATGTAATGGATTGTGGTTGATTCACAAAGATATATTCTGGATATATTTTACAAAGGTCTACTAGAGATATAATGTGCATAGGATGAGATAGATTGATAATCACTACTCAGTGTATGGGTTGTGATGGTTTGAGGAATAATACCTAAAGTATTATTCATGTTATATGGGTTGTGGTGTCTCCAAAATTTACCTTGTTATGTTTGGTCATAGGGAAGTATTAGTGTGTTTCATCAGGATCATGTTGTGGTTCTTTTCTCAAATGTTTGTGGGATGGCCTTTTTGGATAGATATTCTCAGGATGAGAAATGTTGACGTATAGAGGAAAACCAGTAGGGAAGTTGTAGAAGAGTACTATTGATATTCAATATTTTATTATATGTTACTTCATTAGATAATTTGTGAGTAAATAATGTGAGGTTAGGTAATTATAATAACTTTTTAGGTGATGAGGTAGTTATAGTTTTTGTTCACTGTACTTTTGAAATATTTAAAAATCTTTTGAATGATAGGCTCTATGTAGGATCTTTTTAGGAATACTATTATACTCACCCTATATATCTAAAAGTAGTTTATTTTAAATCAGTTGGGGAATGATGGAGATCCATATGGTTACCAGTTGACTAAGGTTATTGAGAGTTGATTGGGACTTTATTCACCATCATTTTTTCTTTCTTTTTGAATCATTTATTTTTTATTCAGGTTTCAGTAGCACTTTCATTTCATTACATATGTCAACTTTGTTTTTCCAATATTTTGGAGACTGAGTTGGAGTTCATTGGTGTCCATCATAACACTCATGTTTGTTTTCAATCTCTTAGAGGCAAATTCTTCTAATATGTGTATTTATTTTAATGTCGGAGCTAGTATACAACCTCGTACCTTCTAGAGGAAGGACTTCGGGGGTCACTATCTCTCAAATCCAATTTTTCCCTTTGATTAGAACCCCATGTGCGCATGGGATCATGATTGTTAATATCTTCAAGGAAGTTCATCACAGGAAACAAAAACTATATCCTAGGATAGAGGGGTAGGTCAGCTTCACACATTTCAGCCTACACATTAGAGTGGTGAGGCTAGACCATCAAATGATAGAGGTTTAATCGTTGAGATTCTATACTTTCTTGTGCTTTATTTAACATAAGGGCGTCACATTCTATTATATCTACCCTGGTTTTTGAATTTTTCTGGTTAGTGGTGTGAGGTAGCTATGGGGTTTTGTAAATTGACGTGCAGATAGGAGTACAAGTTGAAATTATCTACAAATTTAAGGATTTTTATCTTGAGAATAATGGGAACTGCATCATAGGCTACTTTCTTGGTTCCCCAGATGTCAGGATTTTAATAGACTTAGGGGATGGATCTTCTTGTGTCTTATCGATCCCATTTAAAATATTTATGTTGAATTGTAATGTTCATGTCCCATGAAGGTAACTCTTATGTTCACAAAAGTGATTGGTTTTTCTAGTATGGACATACCTTGCATGTTCTTCATTAGTTTGGTGATATCAGACCAATGTGACATGTGTTTTTCATAATGATGTTGGAGTATAGTAGAAAATAATTCCTCCCATAGTGGATCATTTCCATGTTGTGTTTCTCAGTTATTTATCAAGGCTTCCACCTAATAGAGATATTGAGTTCCCAATTGAGTTGAATCCAAGAATTGTCCTGGTTTATATTCCTTCAAATATAATTGCATTGCATGAACAACAGGAACTCAAGATAGAATTTCAATAATTAGATAATAAAGGGTTTATTCACACATGTATGTTACATTTGGGATCCAGGGCTTTGTATGATAATAATGGAGATGAGATGATTAATATTTGTTCCAATTACTATATGATGAATCAGATGATTGTAAATAATTGTTATCATCTTCTGTGTATCATAGAATATTTTATCCAACTAAAAGGTACTTCTATGTTATCTAAAATTTATTTTAGGTAAGTGTGTCATCATTTGTTGGTGATACCTTTAAATATATTATGTAAGGAATTCAGGATAATTTATGGGTTTTTTGGGTTCATTATGATGCCATTGGGGTAGAAAAATTCTCCAGCTCAATTTATTACATTAATGATATGAATATCTCAGCTATACCTAGATATTTGTTTTGCATATTTATGTATTTGTAATCTCATATCACTTATTTAAAACACCAAGAAATATTATTGAGTATAATGGGAAAATTTTTTGGATATTAACCATGTTATATTAGTTTTATTTATGGATTGACATGGTTTATTTCATGGGTTACATCATCACAGAAGAATTTATTTATTATACATGGACAAGGATCAAGCAGTAGTTTATTGGGAGCATCATATTAATGAATACAATTTGAGATGATTTTGGTGTTTACTGGGCTATGACAGACAGATCATCATGTTTTCTCTCCCATGGAAGCACTAGATTTGTGTTCAACAATGATGGATATTAGGTTCCAGTTGTCTAGAACACATATGAATGTTTTCTGGAAATTGAAGATCTGATTGACTATTGCACTAATTCTAATCGAAAATGAGATATTTACAAATTTTACCATTGTTGGGATGCGTATGGTATAGAACATGGGGAGAGTATGTTGTATAGGGATCGAGTTGTTGTGTATGGGTCATCATTTTTGGTTCCTAATGAATTTCATTATAATCTATACGATCCCAAATTGGACGTGATAGAGTACGATTTAATGTTTTTTCTAATTTACCTACTGGGATAATGTCTTATTGTATATTATGATAATAGAATCATCATGTATATATTTTATCCATGTTATTTACATATCTGAAAAAGAGGAGGATTCGATTATATGAAATGAATTGATTTTTTATTTTCTTGTATGCACGGGAATTGGTATTTTTGTAGTTGTTCTATGATAAAAGGCATGTACCCATGGGAGTATGGAAATCGTGTTTTGAGTGGAAGATGTTGGATTTTTCTGATGATATACACATAGACGTTTATGAGTTCCATGGATAGACGGACCTAGTATCATTTTTAATGTAGTCTGTATTTATGATTTAGGTCCAAGAGATATATTATAACAATCTAGATTTTTTGTATTTAAGGGAAAGCCTTGATGGTGGGGTGTCAACGTATGAATAGACTACAAATGATGATGAGATTATGTACGTTTTTGGTGGTGTTTTTGTTCCTATTTTTATACAGGAAGAGGTGGTACTCGACATCTATGCCTCTATATGGATTTTGCATCCAGGTTTTAAAAAAATGTTTCATGATCATAATATATTTTACTAGTGGACTGAGAAGAAAGAAGAGGTTTCCTATTTCGTGATACTATGTTACAACAATATGTAGGTGATGTCCAAGAATTTTTGACAAGGTGGTTTGTTATAGCTGTTTCCCATTCAAGAATAAAAATTGGAAGATTACTTCTTGTATTTTTTGTAGGACTCATGAGGAAGACTCGTTGTACAGACTTAATATGGTTTATTATAGATTAGTTGAAAATGGTAACTTATTTCAATCCATTTTAAGAGCCATTAACTACGAACCATTTGGGTGAAATGTATGCTCATGTGATAGTATGTTTTCATTGGGTACCTTAGATTATTGATTCATATCCTGATATGTATTTTACATTTAATTTCTATTAAAGGATAAGGATGGAACATGGTATCCATGAATTTTTATATAGATTTTGACCCTCAGAATGGAAATATGTGATAAAATACTATTTATTTTTAGTATAAATGTTGGGGGAATTTTACCTCTATTTTTTTGGATACTAGGAGGAACACATGGGACATGTTGGGTTAACCTATAACAACATGTTATGGTTTTATATTTTGATGGCACCATATGAGTCATTGTATGATTGTTCATATAGATCCTATTATATTACATAGAAGTAGGTGAATTATATTAGTTAGGAATGAGTCTCATGAAAGTGAAATTATATTATTTTTAGTTGACTTGAAATCATATGGATGTGGAATTATTAGATTGAATTTCTAAGCTAGTCGGAGTCGTCAATATGTTCTGTTTAGAGTGGGTGATCATGTGTTCCATATGGTGTCTTCAATGATTGTTCACCATAAAATTCCTTAAAAGGAACTGTTGGCACCCTAGGTATATGAGGGAAATTTAATATTTTGGGGTGAATTTTAATTGTAGCATAACAATTGGATCTCCCATAGTTGTGTAGTGGAATGCCTTATGTTTTTGAAGTGTATGCTGATTGAAAGTGTCTCCCACACCATTATAGTGTGATCAATTTGTACAATTTTTAGCTAGAGGATAATTCTTCTTTTGAGGAGAATTCAGTTTTTAATGTGGATCATTGTTAAAAATTATTATAATGTAATTTTGGGTCATTATTATGAATTTGGAGGTAGCATGGTGGGATATGGGGGGAAATTGAGAGAGGGTAAAAGAAATGTGGGCCAAGTGGATTCATATTTTTACTTTCAAAATGGCTAATGTTTGGCAGTTAAGATCAAGGACATGTCAATTTATGGTGGGGAGGTTGTACGATCCTAAACATATGAAATGTAATGTTTTGTTTATCTTTTTTTAAGAACTATTTATTTTGGATAATAATATGGTTCTCGATTGTATGAACAGTCATGGGGAATCCTGGGGGTTTGGTGTGTGATAATGGCTAAATAAAGGTCATAAATTGTGTGTTGAATGGTTTTTACATGTTAAATAATACATTTTCTCCATGGACATGAGGGCCAGGGAGCCATGTGTATGATTTAGGAACCATGAATGGGGGGATCTATAATGTATATGATAATGGAATGAGACTTTATTCATGGACACCACATGGTTTGATGAAATTTGTGCAATCACATTTCACCATGTCACCAATTACTTTAATAGATAGATGGTTTCCAAGGTTTGATTAGGTTTTAGCCATCCACGTGGCTAGATGATTCTCCTCATTAATGATGGGGGATATCTAATTCACCCCATGGATTTAATGGTTTAAAATATATTTCCCATCATTTCTTTCTCCAAGAGAATTGGTGATTAACTTCTTCCCCAAAATATTCCAATAGAGATATCTCATAATATTATTGGTTGTCTGGATTGTGGTTGGGTGAGAATTGAAGATACTGGTGTTAGAAATTCATATTTATTCTATTATTTGTAAAATGGTATTTGTAGTCATCATTCATCATCTGAATACCTAAAATCATATTTTACAATATATTTTGTTTTTAGTTCAATTTAATTTCTTAATGATAACTAATCAATGATATGTGAATATTTGGTAGGTGCTCTATATGTATAAACCATAGTCATTAAGCTATAATTTATTTGTATTTGGTATTGTAGTGTTTAAATATTGTTTTCAATTATGTTTCTATGGTAGGGAGTTCTAATTTTGTTAATTGAATGATTAATTGAACGATCATGATCCACATGGGGTAAATTTGGAAGTGTATAGTGAGCATTGGACACTGAAGGGGTTTTCCTCTTCCATGAACATATAAATAAGTTTCTAGATAATAAATTTAATGGTTTATGGAATAAAAATAGGTGTTACTGTACTTATCATTTTGAATAGTATAAGAAAGAATTTGGACAAATATGATAGTGTTAAATGGGTTGTTGAATGTATAAATAATAAGGAAAATTTGATTAACAATTTAATAAGAAATCACATGTGAATAAACTGTTATGGAAATGTTGTTTGACTGTGGCTCTAATCCCATGGGGCTGGAAAGACTGATTCTCCATACCCCCTAAAGGTAGTGCATAGGTTTGGGTGTCATTCTGTGTCTCTATGACACTAATGAATTTGCAAGATGTGAATGCCCAGACTAAGGCTTTGGCATAATTATATATATTTATTGTTTTGTTAAAAAATATCCCTATAATATATGAGACATGACTCAAAATGAATTGTGGTTAGACTCTCGACATTGTGTGAAACAAGGTGGTTAATGAATGGTAAAACATAGAACTATTCATGATATTAGATTATATAAAATATTTTACTTGATCTATCCAAAAATAATATTTGTTTATTTTTTTACCATAATAATGAAAAAACTATTTATATTACATATTCCTTAGACACCACTTGTGGTGTCATAGGAGTCTTACTCAAACTCTGATCAGGCAGTCATTGGGTATGGGAGTTGATTTCATGGTTGCAGGCCAACAAAAGGGAATGATACTTATTCTATAGGGTTTCTATAGATATTAGTAATATTCGTGGATGAAGAAGCCATGCCTGGTGTGGGGAAATATTTTATGGATTTTTAAGAATGTCTTTATTTTGGGTTTACCCTTTTCACATGGCACTATCAGACATAGAATGGCATAGTTACTTTTGGTTGGGGATATAGACCTGGTTTTAGAAATTGGATTTCTGATTCATGTATATTAATTAAAATATTTCCATTTTTAACACTATATGTAATTTTTCATACTCTATACAACATGATATAGTCTCCCTAAACATTTCATTAGACTCTTAGTTATAGTTGGAAACCTCTAGGGTATGGGGAGGCATGCCTAAGGTCTTGTTATGCACCGGCTCCGGAATCTCACTTAGTGGCACCCAGGTGGTGTGGGAGTATCTTATTGGGAGAATTTTTTAATCACGATTCAACTGTTTTGAATAAATAAAGATTCATTCATTATATTTATACACATAAAACATTAATATTAATAATCATAATGGCACAAAAAAATAGGGCTTTATATTTTCCCCGTAAATAAATTCTCACCTCAAAACATTAATTACTCATAACTAATAAATTTAGATGAATATATTATTACAATATTCATAATTTTTTGTACTAATTATAATATGAAATCTATATAAAATTATTAGTAAATTCCATGTTGTGTATATTTCCATAGAAAAAAATGTTCATTTAAGCAATCATAAATCCAGGTATGTATATAACCTGACTATTTGAATTTCAATTAAATCAGAAAATTATGAAATCTTATATTAGTTAGAAAATTAAATATATATTTTACAGTAATTTGGTTAATCACTGTATTATATAGTTAAAAACTACTAAATATATATCATAATCCATGAAATTAGATAAAAATCACTAAAAATATCATGAATTATTTAAGATTTTAAATTATACTAATATAATCGAAATTTATTTGTCAAAATCTATCAACCCCTTATTACATCAATATTGAGAATATATTAAAATTAATATTTATACATATATCAATAATTTTATATTAAATAAATATCCTCTAATATAAAATGAAAGAATATAACATTCCATTATTATTATTTCTATTTTTTAGATATTTACATACTAATAAATTAGCACTACTCCTGAAAGATAATTATTTGTTTCACATAACCCTCAAAATATACAAATTTTATAGGATACCATTGATTAATATCTGTCAGTAATGATAATAAAAATGATTAATTTATATATAGATTCATTCACACTACCACAAGTAATATTAGTAAACTCATATATTCTATAATAAAAGGAATATAATATGATTATAAATCCATAATGTATGATCCCTTATGAAATTATAAGATATAGTTGTTGTTGAATAAATTCCCATTACATATTCAACTACTTGTTCTTGTTTCAACATAATACAGAAAACCAAAATAGTTATGATATTATCCTAAATAATAAATGTATTTTTATATGAAATCATTATCATAAGATTTCATCATCAATGACACCTTAAATTAAAACTATGATCCATTCCTTTATACTATTTCCTACTTATTTAATCTTATAACTACATTAGTTCTACTTCGGTCACAATAAGTTATTTTCCCTAATCTATCTTAATTTAATACTTTATTATTAGAAATAGATAAATTCTTATTATTACTTAAAAATAGAATATAATTGGCCATATATTATCTATTAGGGGCATCCATCTAGTTTTATAGTTAAACCTCATTATTGTGATCTTGGTCACATATTATTTAATACCCAACACACCCACTTTAAATTCATTAACCTTAAGTAATCCAATTCTATATTCTCTATCAACATTCCATTATCTAGAAATAGATGTCATTCCAAGAAAAAAAATATAATCTCTACAAGACTAAAATTTATGATGGTCACATATACAAATTTTTTCCCATATATTTCACCCTATGTTTTTGATAATTTAAATTCAATATAACCATCGAAATAACAACACATTAATCAGATTCCGACTATAGTGTCCTAATCCTCAAATAAAATTTCATTCATGAATTTTAAAAAATTACAAAATTACAAAATAACAAATTAATGATTTATAGAGTCGTTGGATTACTAAAAGCATCAATAAAATATAATATACATGAGAAAACATGATCTTTAAAGAAAACTACATATCTACTATAACTCCCATAGATATTCTTAAAATTCATAAGATTCCTAGAGGTTAATTAAAAATGATGATGGTAACCAAAAATCCATGAAAGGGAATAAAAAATATTATTCATGAAATCGTAAATGGGTTAAGAAAAATAATATTATTCCATAAGATGGATAATAATTAACATGTAAACATGGAATGTCGATATGAAATTATAATATCATGGAATCATAAGAAAGTAGAAACATCATAAAATTGACACCTTATTCATATGTAACATATAACTTCTAAGAAAACATTTACTATTATATCATCCATCATAATCGCTATAATAAAATTCTAACTAAAATTATAAAAATTTCTTTTTAGGAAAACCACATGCACAACATACATACTGCACTTAAGCTACTCAATTTTGAACTATATGTGTCATATCAAGATTAAATGAAAATAACGAATGCTTTAGATAGATATTATAGAACCACACACTCATATTCTAATATTTAAATTCATATTCGTTCAATGAGATTAAATAGTCCATATATGAAACATAATCAATATTAAACCTGTGATAAGGGCAATTATTTCATAATTCTTTTTTAAGTCATAACCAAAGGATAAATACTAAGGATTCCCATGAAAATGGCTAAAGAAATTATTTTTAAATTTCACATTTTGAAAATGAACATATTTATGGATAATTATATTCCAATGTATAAAAATAAAATCAAATTTTTAATTGAATACAAAATAAAAATAATCTACCTAGGTAATGTTTTATGAAATAAGTAACAATTATTTTGAAGGAATTAATAATCACATTATCTTCCATAAAACAATAATTGAAAAATACAGGTTTATAAATAACATAATTATTATTTTCATAAGTTATAAATGATTTAAATATTATTATCAGTGTAATTCTTGATGACATACATGATATTGAAAACTTCCCATAAACTAGGTTTTTGTAAAATTAATAATTCTAAAGGGAACTAAAAAATGTATAACCCCATAAATGAAAATGATATTTTAATTATTACATATTTAATTTAAAAAATATGAAATAACTAAATTAATTTATGATATTAGTAATTATTAAAAAGGGATAAAATGGATGATAATTTTTAATTGAAATGATACAAAGGTGGTAGAGAAGATCATTTTTTCTATTTTAAAACACTTCTAGAATTATAAATAAATTAAATAAGTTAATAAAACATTATTTTTATAACACGATAAGTTATATATGATTTCCACATTATATAATGCTTAATTTCGATTCCAATTAAAATGGATAACATTGTAGGGAAGGTAAATTAAATACAATATGGGGAAATTTTCTTTTAAATAGATGTAAATTATTCATATTATAATTTCATTTCCCAAAAATTTGTATAACTCCTTATGAAATAATACTATAATCAAATTTGATATCCTAATATTATAATATTTTATAATATATGAAATGTAATATGAAACTAAAAGATAAACATTATAACTCAAAAATTGGATAGAGTTATGAAAGACCCTTATATTTTAGGGAATCTTCCAATCGGATCCCACAATAAGAAATATAATTATATGATGTTAATTTTTCATGCATAAAAATATTTTTGATATTATAGGTCATGTGGATTGATTATAAACAATAAAAATGATATTAGGTTAAAAATAACATTCCATGACTCAATGAGGGTTAATTAAGAAGGAACTCGAACGATTTAATAAATGTTCTAATAAAAACACCATTAAACAATGATGAGTTTAATTTGATTTTCAAATACCCTAATAAAGTATAATGATTAATAGTTATTTTTGATTTTGTTTCATAAAATCGATTTAACATAAAATAGATATATAAAATTAATTATATCTCAATGAAAATGTTTCTAACGAAAATTTAAATATTTAGAAATTTATGAATCAAAATTTATTAGAGGATTGACAATAATATAGTTCTATAAGTAAACTTTATGAAGCCCTGTATAAAGATAAAATACATTTGCTTTAATATATAAAAAATATGAATAAGAATTTTTTCTAGACACTGAAAAACCTTTCAATGAAGAGAAATTGAGACGAACCCTTATATATAATGTCTAAATGTACTCTATGCCTAAACAAAAATTCCAAAATAATTATATAAAATTATTCATATTTATTACAAAAAACAATATTCATAAATATTTAGTATTCTAGGTTTCATATATTATGTTTCTGTGTATATTTGTATTATTTTTCTGTTACATCCATCACATCTGGTTCATTTATTTTCTATTTAACACAATCAGTTTGTAAACTATGGTCACTATGGGTGTAAAAATATCATCACGATTCATATAACGTTATATAATTATTTCCTTAAATATTCAAATAAAATAATACGTATATATTTTCAATAGTTATCCCAAAAATATAAGGTTCCTTGTTGAGTCTATTTAAGGTTGTAAAAGAAATTATAACAATTTAATTTTTTTATTACTTACATATTATCATATAATATCATCATAAAATATTAATAGATTAAAAAATATCCATATTTCTTACAAAAAATTATTTTTTAATGTTTGGAATAATAGGTGTTCATTGAAAATAATACAATTTTTTCATGGTTGTGGAATTACCTACACTCGCATGATAACATTTTCATTTTTATCAGTAATTTTTTATGAAAATATATGACGAATATTTCAATAGTATAATAAAAATTTATAATAATTTCAATTTGTTTATTTTTATATTGATGATAATAATGGTTTCTAGAGGAATGTTGCCGAAGAATAGAACATAGAAATTTTGGGAAAATTATATAACTTTTCCTCGGATTTTCTCTATTGGATAACTCTATATCCTAGTCATATGGAGATAAAAAGTATTCAAAGGAATATGAGGCTGATGAGGAGGTATTATGAATGAAAACATAATGAGAAAGGAATTTGAAAAGGGTGGATAAATTTGGATAATGTGGTCTTCTTTTCTAAGTGAAAAAGGTAACTTCTATCAAACTCATTATTAATCAATAATTTCATTACATTATTCAAATCTGAAGTCCATAAAAATTGTTTATAATGGTGTGGGGAAGAAGATAAAATCAATAATTACTTATCCATTAATTAAATTTAATTGCAAATGTTTTATACTTTTTGACTCTATTACACCACTTTTACGATAAAAACCATTAATGTTGAAACACTTCTTTCATCATTGAAATCTAATTTAAAAATAGAAAAATAAAATTTAAATATTAATTAATTAAAAAATAGTGATTTAAATAGTCTAATTAGTATTATAATTTAGTATTTTAACTATTTTTAGAAATTAAATTTTATATTATCACATATGATGCATAAAAACCTCTTTTTACTATAATTTTATACATAAAATATAGGCATATGACCTATTTTACCACTTTTTTTAAAATAATATAAATAATACTATTATTGTTCAATGAAATTTTATATTAAATAAAAATAAATCCAACACATGATTTATAAAGCATAATTATAATTAATGAAACACATGAAATAAAATTTATCAAATATTACAAGATATTATAAAATGATATTTATCTATTTTATAATTTGAATAATGTAATTTGAAATTATTTATTTTCATATCTATCTATATATATATCACATATAGAAAATTGTTTGTATTATGAAAATCAATATTTTTGTTACTATTTAATAATATTTTATTGTTTTAGAAAAATAAAAAAAATTCTTTTCAAATTTAGATATATTGAAATAAATGAAGAATTATATTTTATAAAATTAAATTGTTAAAATTTATATAATTACAATTTATATTAAAAATATAAATTCTAAATAAAACTACTTTTATTAATAGATTTTTATTCACATTATATAATCTTATTATTATTTAATATTGATTTCTAATTTAATTTTTTTGATATATTACTTTATATATAATAATATTTTAGATGATTCATTTTAGATTATTTTGAAAAACTAAACATTACTTAAAGAATCATCTCTTTGAAAATAAATATTACTTTTATACAAAATAAGCATGATCTGAATACAAATATTAACTTTATATATTGTAAAATTTAATTTTACTAATCCATTAATAATTAAACAATTAAATAAAATATATATGTCAATCATATAATATTTTATATTAAATTATAAAATTTTTTATATGTAACATTTAAAAATATAAATATACATATATTATTTTAAATATTAATTTTATTTCATTATGAGTCAAATATATTTAACAACACACAAATTCTGTGTACCTATTTTATATATAATGGATTACAATATTTACAATGGTCGTATTTGTAAGGCAATAACATTTTAGAAGAAGATAATTATGTGGGTAGTATAAAATATAAGCAAAAATAATCTAAGATGAAAATGTCACATCCTGAAAATTTAGGATATATTTATTTTTATTTAAATTTAATATATTATAAATCTTATGGTACACACAACCTTAATATTTTTATATTTGATTCGATATTCAACATGCTACAATGGGATTAAACGCCACATGATATTAAAAACATATTTAATTGGACCGGGGAATTTGAGGGTATGAATATGGGTAACAATTGTATAAAATGTATATATATATATATCATAAATTTTTCCTAAATATATAATATTTACAATTTTTTATTATGTAATCAATAAAGTTTTATTAATTTAATGATATTTTTTAAAAATTTGTTTTCATCAAAAATGATTATTATAATTTTTCTAAAAACTATTATTATTATTTTCTATAAGTTATATAATATTACTTTCCTAATATAATAAGTATTTTTTAAATATTTTTTATCATGATTTAATTTGGGTGAAATATTTGGATTTTTCAAATAATGTTGACTTTTCTATGAAATGTGAAAATACATATTTTGTAAATATGACATTTCCGATCAATAAATAATGAGATTTTAAATCCCCATTATATTTATAAGATGATTTCAATTATAATAATAACTATTTGTTACATTTAATCATGAATAATTATTTTTATTAATTTGTTTTTTTATTTTAGTATAATTTTTTTCGTAAAAAATACTATTTTTAAACAACTTTAAAATGAATATATTTTCTTTTTTAAAATTAATGAAAATAATACCATATGGGAAATTACTTAAATTAAATGAATGTATAATAAATTAGTTAAGAATAATTTATGTTTATACAAATATTATTGTTATTCATCGAGTTATTATAAATTCTCCTTTTCACAAAAAAAATATACTCCTCCAAAACCCTCTTTTGTGCCACATATGTATGTATTATTTTAAATTAAAATTTCACATTTTTATGAATTTTTTTTAATTTATATAATATATTTTTAATCATAATAGTCTATATTTTCTAATACAGAGAAATTAATTTTTTAACAAATTGAATAGCAGAAACATAAAAAATTATTTAATGTGGTCAATGAGAAAATGATTTTTTTGAGGTTTAAACTAAATATATAAAGGCTCAAATAAAATAAAAACTGGAATAAAATATATTTTATGGATATATTTCGATATTATAACTTCTATTATTGATAATGGACCATTTTTTGTTCTTTTTGATCTAAACAAATGTGGTGGAAAATAAATATTTTCAAAATTTACAAGTCAGTAACTCACAACACTTACAAAATGACACCTAGTCCCATACACACATAAAATAATAAAGAACAATTATATTGGATAATACCTTCCCAAATCACATTTATAATTCTTTATTTTCATCCTACTATCCTTAATTTGGATATAATTACAACCAAGTGAGTCATTTTGGGAAAACCAAATTAATTTATCTAAAGAACATGTAATGATTTTCATTGAGAATTTTTATTTTATATCTTCCACCACTCCATTTAATTCTTCATAAAATACTATTATATAATATTTTCAATATGCTAGATATTAATATTTTTAATTATGTTATTCTCATAACCTAAATACATCTCTAATTACATCAAATTGGTTAAAAATTTAATATTCCTTCATATGGAGGACGACCGCCTCTTAAACAGATAAAGATAATATTTTCATTATATTTTGTGTATGTTTCATCATTTAACCCTTTCCAATTAATTAATTTGGGATTTTTTTTATCATTTTAGTTTTTTTCATAAATTTTGTGTTTAATTGTGATTTTTTTTTTCAGTACATTTAAGAATTTTTAGAGCTTTTCTATTTCAGGAATATATTTAAAAATTTGGATGTAAATCAATTAATTTCTATGTGTAGGATATCATTTCTCCTGAGATTTATCTTTTTCCTTTGGATCGAGATCCATTTCAAAACTCACTGGCCTGAAAAATCTATTAATTGTAGAAATTATTACCCCTAACATAATGAATCCAACCATAATTAATGAGAAATATCTCATCCTATTGTGACCAAATTAGTTGATTCTAGTTGGATAAGAAATATGACTATGGAATTCATGTGTAAATTAAATTTCAAGTCGAATATGTATCCATTAGGCTTGAATTGAATGCGTCCAAAAAGTGGAAGCTATATATTTTCCTCAGGAAGAAAAGTTATAAATTAGTAATTAAATTATATCATTTAGTAACTTAATCCAAATATTATTATATTTTGGGGGAACATAATCAATACAAATTAAACAACATTTATTAAGACATCATTCTAATATTGTACCATTAAATATGAGAAATAGACTCATACATTTAGTGGAATTATTTTCGGATGGATGTTTCCAACTCCATGAGCTATTAAATAAGAGTGTTCATATCCATTAAAAGGAGATGTAGATGGTGCAAGATGGGATATGATAGAGGATTTGTTTCTAGAAGTTATTTTTATTTTCTTATAATTTTTTTCTATGAGTCATTATTCACTCTTCAACTCCCTTTATCTAGATTTTTTTCACAAGGATTGGTAATTCATTTTAGTGATCAAGGAAGGGGGAATTTCACTTTTGTAATGTTGGAGTTTTGTCCCTAAATGTAAAACAATATTTTTATTTTTTAATGATTTCTATTCTCAGTGTTTCCCAATTATCATAATGATATATATTTTAGGTTAATTCATTGACATTAGCTTTGGTTGAAGACATTTTACCTGCCTCCACCTAGTGCAATTTTTCTTGATTGAGAAGATTGTGTTTGGTGGTGGGAGTCCAGTGGTTGTTGGCACATGTGTGTAACAAGTGAACATTTTATACAGTTATAAGGAATTAAAATTCATGATAAGTCATGTCATCATTTTTTAGTAATTTTTTATGAACTCTCATGCACTTATGAGTTAGTTCCATTTCTTTCATCACCCAATGTAGATTGATAACTCGATAAAGGAGTCATTGATTTATCATTTAACAGGAAGAGATGGAACATAGTATTTTTGACTATAATGACATTGAAAAAGGAGTTCCCAACCTGACCCCATCACTCTATTCATCTGTCAGTGTTCACCCATTATTTTTAATTGGTTTCGTCATTTTTAAACTCATCCAATTTCAAAAACATGATCTTATTTATTATATAATTTATGTAACAAGCATAATTATTGTGTACTCCTCTCTAGAGAAATTCTAGTTTTCCCACATTACTATATTTTAACTAAGGTTATATTTGTTTTTATCACTCCCCATGAAAGTCACATATCAAAATATGGCATTGTTTCTAGGTAGGTGGTGCCAATAGTATAATTCTAAAATTTCATGAATACGTTTTGTTGCTACCAATAAAAAATGTTAAATAAAATTTATGTGATCTATGATAATGGAAATTATTAATCTCAAATTAATTACTCATAGTTTTTGGGAGAAATGGTTCATAATGATGAGGAATGTCTCTTTCAAAAGCATGATTAACTCACCATTTTCTAGGAAAATGTTGAATTCTCATGTCACAAGAATATCACTTCAAGAACTGATGGACCTGGTGAATCATGTCAAAACTGATTATCAAATATTGATGTCCAAGGAAAAATTTACATTGGATCAAGGGCCTCCACCTAAACTAGAATCAGAAAAAGTTCTGGCATTGAATTCACGACTCATATTTAAAATATTGGATCTTCACTACCTAAATCTACCCCAATGAAATTCAACTAAATGTGGATCATTCTACTTAAGAATCAATTGTAGTAAAATCATTTAGAAGAGAAAATAATTTTATAAACCTTCTTAATTCTAATATTGTATAATATGAATTGAGTACTACATCCCCTTGCATGAAATTTTTAGATTCTGATAACTTTAGTATTTTGTTGGTGGATGTGGACGAAAATTATGATGCACCAAATGAAGAACATATAGAGCTCCTTAATAATTTTTTCCATTTATTACAGGGAGTACATGATCGGATTCATGTTGATTTTCCTGATGAAAAAGTGGCTAAATATTTTTACTTTTAAATGGAATAATTTGATATTGATCATCATGTTTTTGTTTTGTTCAAATAAAAATACACTTGGAAATTTACATTAATTACACCCTTGATGTAGAATACTTTGAGAAATCATTGGAGAATGAAGAGGATTCTATGAAATTAGAAACCAAAAAAGATGAGGAATCAATCTTTACCCTACCCCACCAAAGATAGTTGTATCTTATCATAATAGGGGTGGATTTGGGGTACAATACCCATGGTTTCGTCAACAAAAAGGATGAAGTGCATGATTTAAAAATGATGTTTTGGGGGTTCATCAAAAAGAATCTCAACCCACCATCAGATTAGGGATTATCAACTATAACTGCCCATCTAGAGGAAGTCAAAACCCATTGCCCATGTAAGCGATAAAATATAGATCTATTTATTTATTATAAACCTGTTTTTATTTTTGTTTCATTCCAATGATATTTTATTTTTACTTGTATTATTTTTCATATAGGGTTTTACTATGAAACACATATAATATTAAATCATTATTTCAATACCAATAAGTCAGTTTGTAAAACTAATTTACACTGACCAGATTTTTGTGATTCATTTTCAAATATTTATAAATATTAAATCCATTTGAATTCATTGATGACTGTACATTATTTTACTGTTGGGGGAATGCATTCTAGTTTAGGATTTTCCTTTATTTTTTTTAAAAAAAATGTTTTTTTACTAATTTTTGTGTGTTTATTTTTAACTTTTTTGTGTGTTTAGGAAAATATTGTGCTGATATAATTATAATTTTCACTTTTTAATTCCATGTCAATGAGTGAACCATTTTATTCAATGAAATCAAGTTTAATGAATGCGGAAAATTACATTGTTGCATACTCAATTATTTTTTGTGAATTTCATAATAATTACTCTGATTTTTTAGTCTAATGCTGCATTTCACTATCTATATATTTGAAATAACCATCCCATGATGCTTGTAAACACTTTTTCGATATTCTTTTCATTAACCTCGCTTTTTAAGGGTATACAACCAGGCTTATTTTAAAAAAGGATTTGATTTATTATTTTCATCACTTGAGGGTTTGAAGAACATGTGTCTTAAATGATTGAGTAATTTTATAAAGCCATATTTTCAAGATAATAATTTTCATTATGGCCTAAGTTATATATTTAATTATTTTATCCATTATAATAAATGAACATACTACTAGTTTTGACACATTACTTGCCAATTTTTTCCCATCACACATACTCTTGAAAGCACATTTCGTGATGTTGTTAAAAATAATTGTTGGAGAAGCTGTCTTCTTCTGTGCCACATCATTTGGTGATACATGGTGGGGGCATAAAATATTTAACAGATGTGTGTGCAACTAATAAGATCAATTTTTGAATGATGTTCCTTTTCTGTAGATTTTATAATAAAAGTATATGTTCTTTTCTAGAGCTTCTAATGGTGGATGGAAGATGTTACATTTATAAAGATTTCAATAATAATCATGTTTGTGATGAATTAAATTTTAGATGCATAAATGTTTAGAAGCTTGAACATTCCTAGAGATGAATTGATTATATAGCTGAATTATGAAAAAGGGGAGTGAGGAGGGTACCATATTTGAGTGAAAATTATAATTGTGAAAGTTTTCTTTGAAAAGAGCCATGACCTACTCATTCGGTCTCAGAATTTCTCAAATAAAAATCATTTTAACTGAAAGAAATAGAACAACCCGACAATGTATTCATGATAAAATCATTTTCTTGATTCACATCGGGTGGATAAGTCTGATTTCTTAAAAGATGTGTTGACCATTACATTCAGTTCGATAAGAAAGACATTATAGAAAACAGATATTTTAGAGATGAGAGAAAATTAATATGAGGTAGGTTCCTTGTGTGGATGTGTGGAGAAATGAATAAAAAATATTTAATAATGTTATTTGAGAACATAGAATAATGGTTATGGATGATCCATGATATCTTTTATTTCTTGGTGTGTAATTGGTTGTTCTAATTTACATGTTTTTGAATTTTGTTTGATTTGGTTTTTGATGTTTAATTTTTCGGGAGTCCTAGTGCTATGTGTGGAGGAATTTATAAAGACCATATTTTTGTAATTTTGTTTCTTGTGTGTTTCAAAAATTACTCCCAAAATAATTAATCAATTTTGGATGATTTGTATCATATTATTGTATTTGGTTATATTTTTAAATGTGAAATTTGATTAATTTTCGAAATTTAACACTTTTGTGATGCTTTTGTATTTTAGGTATATATTTTATGATTTTAATCATAATTTATTGATTCATTTTATGTGTGATTTCATTGATTATGGGATTTTACTTTTCCATCTTGACCTAGATCAATTTTGTAACACATTGTCCAAAATAAATTAATTAAGTGGATAAATTTGTATGGATTATTGAATGGACCCCACCTTAATTAATAAATAATATCATAGCCTGCATATGTCCAATTGAAGTGATTCTAGTTGGAAGTTAAATGGAAATATGATCTAAAATCTTACTATATATTTCATGAAGAATGTCGGTCTTTAATTCTACCTATGAATGCATCCAGAAAGAGGAAGTTAAAGAGTCTCCTTAGGTTGAAAAATTCTTAATCAGTAATTAAATAATATATTTTTGGACACCTGTTCAAATCATCAAAAAATATGACAGTGCATATACATGAGAGAGTGGAAAAAAATTTATGAAGACAAAATCCTAAGATTCAGAAATTTATTTTGAAAAATGGACTCAATATTTTTTAGAATAAATTTCTATGTAAATTTTCTACTATACAAGACTATAAATAAAGGTGTTCCCTTCCATTTAAAGGGGATGAAGAAAATGCAAGAGGGGTTGTGCTGCATGATTGATTTCTATAATTTAAATGTATTTTCTTATTTTCACTTTTTCATTGTTTCATCATGATCTCTTCTTCCCCATTCAGCTATATTACCCTTCACATGTCAGGATAAATCATTTTAGTGGTCCAGGAATGAGGAGTTTTAATTTTGTAATGTATGAGTTTTTTTCATAAATGTAAAACCATATTTTTCTTTTGAATTAATGGAATTCTCAGTGTTTCCCATTTATCTCAATGAGTCTATTTTTTGGGTTTGGGGTATTCATAATTAATATATTTGGTTGAAAAGATTTAATCTCCCTCCGCTTAGTGAAATTTTTCATGATCGAGAAGATTTTTTAGGTGGTGAGCGTCTATTGATCGTTACAATGTGTGTGGAACTGGTGAACTTTTTCTTAAATCAAAAGGATAAAAATTTACAATCGGGACTCGCCTTTATTGACTAGGAATGGTTTATGAACATCCATGCACATAATAATGAGTTCAATTTCATTCTTCAACCAAGAGATATTGATAACTCAATCGACGAGTCTTTAATTTTTCATTCAATAGGAAGAGATTAAAGATAATAATTTTTACATTAATGATATTTAATGAGTAGATCCAACCCTGACCCCACATCTCTCATCATCCCTGAGTGTTCAATATTTATTTTAAATTGCATGGTTTATTTTTCAACTCATAAAATTTAAAAGAACAAATATTCTTATTTCATTAATTTATGTGAAAAACATAAATTTTATACACACCTCTCTAGATACATCATATGTTACCCACATTACTTCACTTTAAAATATGATTTTTTGTCGCACCCCATGAAATTCTTATGTCTATAATTAATTTTTCATTTACCACCTCCCACAGATGAAAATTATGATTGATATAAATTATATATATTATATTTATACAATAATTACAAAAATAGGTTCATTATATCATATATACATTTCTTATTTCCATTCTATAAGGGAAATGATAACATCAGTTGAATGTACAATGGAATACAACCACACAAAATTATTTCATTAATCATTCACTAACATATAACATGTAATTCACAAATGATTCAGTTAATTAATATATGTGATATAAATGCAAAAATTATAATATTAATTACATATTTATCATTACTAAAACATAATATATCATTCTTATAATGAAAGATGTTATTATCATTTCTGTTCATGTGGCTCATAACCTATAAGTAATGAATTGACTCTCCTATCATCATCAATCATACTGAATGAAATAAATATAAATATATTTAAATAAATAGTATGATATATATGATATTTTTTCATTCTATAAGGATATAATATTACCTAGTTGTGATACCCCAAATATTTATGAACCTATTTACTCAAATGAATTAAAATTATTTGATGGTGACCCATGCTACACTATGTTATTCTTACTTTATACATTAAAAAATAATTTTTGTCCTATACAAAACTCACACATATATATTTTGATACATGAAACATTATGTATGGATTTTTTTACAAACAATTTTGATTTCCATGGATAGCAAGTGTTACAAACAAGAAAGAGTTTTACAGAACTATAATACACTATTAATATCTTAAAAGTATCCTTATAATTACCACCTAGCTATTGGAATGGAATTTATGAATAATGTTAATCAAATTATAAAAAAATGGTTTACAAATTTATATAATATACATTCGTTGGTAACCAATAATTAGAAATATATGTTATAACTATTTTAAAAATACATGTTGAAAAAAATGAAACAATTTTATATCAACAAACACATTTTACCACTATAAATTAATGAATCTATTTTTTATGTGTTTTAAGGAAATATTTAATTTATACATTGAATTAAATATTTGAAATTAATCTTATGTTATTTTTAGACAAAACAAAAATAATATATCCAATATTACCCATAAGAATAATAATTTTTCTAAAAGTTAGTTTTAACACCTTTTAATAGTGAACATAATTTAAATATAATTTTTTCCAATTAATATGTAATAATTAAATAATAAAATTAATTTCTAATGTATAATATCATATTTATATTTTTGTAGGTTATCTGTATTTTTATAGGTTGTTTTGTTTTTTCCTAAATAAAGAAAATAAAGAATTATAATTGATAAGTGATATTTCACAGAATTTTTTTATATAGAAATAATATATTTTAAATATTTTTAAAATTAAAATTGGTTCAATTATTTGTTAATTATTCCAATTAAATTCCTTGGAATCAGTTTGAAATTGAAATTTGATGTTATAAAAATCAAATAGTTTGAACATTTTCACTTTAAAAACTCATTGCTTGGTCCCATCTGGGGGATTAATTTAAAAGTAATTTTTGAAACATTTTACATTGTAATTTTTAAAAATGTATTATATAAATAAAAATATTAAAATTTCTAATTTCTAATAATAATAAAATTTGACCAAATAGTGATAAATGTTAAAATTAATAACATCGATTAACGGAAAAAAAAGTTTACAATAGATCTATAAATTATTTTAAGGGAAAAATTTGCCTAGATCACATTTCATGGTAATATTTACACCATATCCCATATTTTCTAAAAAAAACTCATTTCTTGAGGAACATTGTGTATGTTACACCTCCTAATATTGATTAATTTTTTGTATTTACAAGAAACTCAATTCTACCTAACTATTAATTAACAGTCACCCATAAAATCATCCTGAATATAAAACCATTTTCTCTACCACTCCAAATCCAAATATATTCCTAAATTTCATATTTTTAACCAATAATAAACAATTTGGGTGGAATTGTTTTCAGTATTTTATTTGGGGAAATGAAAAAAGAGTTACTCGTAGATGAGGGATCACTCATTAATATGCATTTTTAGGATTCCTTCTACAACACATTCAATTATTCATATATAAATCATATATAATATCGTAAATATCTAAAATGTACGATTATTTTGTTATTTTGAGTTTATTAGCTGCATGGGAACACAATTCTATCAAATGGGATACACAGTCAATGTCCATATGTTGGACATAGTACCGCTTATTAAAAAGTTGTTGTTCGTTCATCCATCAAAACATTACAAGGTTAGTAATAATGACTTATTTATATTTTATATTATATATATGTGATTTTAATAATTTAATTTTAATTATTTAATTAGTATATAAAAAACAACATTAGGCTTTACATTTTTAGGAATACTATAATGCCTTTTATGTGTACGTTGGACTACTACATTGACTGGAAATGTGATTATGTCACGCATAATATTGAACGTATTAAGAATTTTATTAATAAATGTATTATATATATATATAATAATATTTATTCAGTAATGAATTTATATAAAACATTTTTTCTTTCTCCCATTACAACAAGAAAATAAAAACAATGTTAATGCGTATGTACAACTTACTATCCCATTAATAGTGTATTTAAATTTCAATATATGTCCATTAAAGATTTTAATAAATTATAATATACTAATTCTTTATTATATTTTTATCAAGGTATATATAATTAAATTTTTAAATCATGATCAATGTAATGTTACCAAAAACATATTAGAAAATTTGATGAAATTACATGAAAGATACGATTAATATGAAATTGTAAAAATTAAGTAATATAAAATAATAATAAAATTTAAAATGATATTATATATATGAATATGTTATTATGATACATGTATAATTAAATTATTTTTATTATACTTCTGATTTTAATTTTTACTAATGTAGTTAAGACTTATGGTAAGAGGATATCTAGTCTTAATTTTATTTTTGTGAGGAATATGTCATATTTACCAATTGTTTCTTTTGTGTGGTTTATATACATACCATTGACCTGTTATATAATAAATTCCAATTATTTCATCATATTAAAGGGTTAAATTTTAGTTATACATCCATTTATCCTTTGAATCAAAAGTCAAAAAAGTAATAAGGGATTTTTGCCTCACTTTTTAACTTTTGTGAGACACTAGAAATATTAAACACCTATTTCATCAATTGGATAATATAATTCCCAATGAAAAAAATGAGGGTTCCAAGATATTTTTTTATCCCAATGTTGGGTAATTCAAAATAGAGTGGTAGAGTCATGTGATTATAGATTAAAACACATCCTTGTATAGATCATGTTTTATTTTTAATGTAAATTATATTCTCACACTTTTTCATAGCAATGTATGAGTGGAAATGAAATAATGAATGATATTCATAAATATTACTTCATTGTGCCTTAATTGGGATAGTCCATAAAGCATATTAATGTGATGAATTTATCTTAAAAATACACTATACATCACTAAATTAACAATTTATGTGGACAACATTTACCTCCTGGGATACAACCTTTAAATTTTATAAATCTCACTACTAAAATAATTGAACTTCTCATCCACTAGAATCAGTTATAGATAAATTTGGAGTTGTTTCACAAGTGAATGGTTGTGTCTTTAGGATTATGTTTCATTAATGAAATTTTAATAACCTTAATTAAAGACCATTATTCATGTTTTGTTAAAAACCTAATATATTTCTTAATCATGTTACTCAATCAAAATACATAGAATGTGTATCTCATGGCACAAGTCCTATTCGTTTATTTTCGATTGTGAATATCCAATTTTGTGGATCCAATCACAAACCTCATTTTTAATGATTCCAATTTTCAAAAACCATCCTTGGGGCACGTGCCATGACTACCCCAATCCCCCCTTCCATAGTCCAAGGGCTGGCGACTAGCACCAAAGGCGTAAATCCCTAAGCTGGGAAGGCATTGCCTTTATATAAGTAAACAAACACCACAAAGTACTCAAAAGAATGTAAACACTAAGTAAAACTGAATACAAAATAGTGTGCTGGAAAGTAAATGGGCTAGTATTCATTCCCAACTGAACAATAATTACATGTATTGGGACAAATAGCTGAAAGTAAAGAGCAGCTCATGGATCTTCCTCTGGGGTTCCTACCTGAAGTGTAGGTAAAGATGGCCACCTCAACACTCATGTATGACAGTATCTTTCGTGTGTTGACTATTCACAAGGTCCTACTCTAATTACTAACTATTCATGGATCTCTTGGCCTCCATCATCACTGTCCAGCGTCCCCATCCAACACAACATGGTGCAGGCATATCCCTTGCAGTGGTGAGTATAACGATACTCACTAGGGACCCCAAGACCTGCAGGTTCTCACAATATCCACTAAGGATAAACAAAAGAAGAATAATAAAATAATGAAGTATAAACCAACCCTACTTAAGTATATTTCTATACATATACCTAAGTTACCAATCATAGTTTGGCTCCAACTCTTGAGCCCAAGCACAACCCAATCCACACAAGAAGTAACGTCAATCAAAATGATGATAATGGTTGTAAGAAATGTCTTAGCTCACACAGGTATGCCTTAATATTAGAGTGATATAGATGATCAGATGTGGCCACTGGATCATCTAAGCTGTCAGATCGACATAGGATACAGGACCAGCTATCTCATCTAAGCTGTCAGAGCCACATAGGATACAAGACCAGATATCTCGTCTAAGCTATCAGACCCAGACAAGATACATAACCAGCTATAATTCATCTGAGCTATCAAACCCACAAAGGATAGAGGACCATCTATTATATCAGACCCACAATAGATATAGGAATAGAATTCAGAACTGGAAAACATGTTCAGGATTCCGGTACAATAGTCGTTGTCATCGAACCCACAGAGGATTCTAGTACAGTAGTCATCGCTGCTGGCTCTAGAGTTCCCGCATACAACATGGTCAATTATGGGAGGGTCCACTCCTAAAGCAAAGGGGGAGATAAAAAAATCTAATGATCTCCTAAGATGATGTATCCCTATGTTTATTCTCATCAAAAGAAACCCAACGCGACAGATGGAGCATCAATCAGACGCCTGTTCTGAGAGTTATTGGCTTTTCTTATCCAGGGGCCCTGTTGGATTTATGATTGATCCAAACCCAACCATTTTCCAAATACATCCAAAACTCACATAGATTATCGCAAAATGACCACCTCATCTCATGGGTCCTTTTTTCATAAACGGTGCATCGATCGGACGCATGGTCTAGAAGGTATTCATGTTTAAGTGAAACGAACTCGACCCGTCATGCCTAGCGGGCTGGCGGGTCGGCCTGACCCAGTTTGGCGGGTCCAACTCGGTTGGGGGTTGGCCTGGCCCAGTTTGGAGGGTCAACCTGGCTAGGGGTCAGCCCGGCTCGGGTGGGCGTGGCCCACCTACGGACCCGGCCTGCGGAGTGGGCCGGTCCAGTTCTCCTGGCGGCACCGAGCAGTGCCACCTCTCCCTGCCTGGTCGGCCGAAACAGGCCAGTTTTTTCCAACACGAGTGACCCACACAATGCGCCACTATTCCTCCCACAGGGCAAGAAGCGGTTCCGCAGTTTCCTCCAGCCCGACCAGTAAGCGACCAGCTGGTTCACCCGGCGAGCGACTCATGGTTGCGGGTCGCAAATCCTCCACTGCGCAGCACCTGTCGGCGCTGCGACCTTCTAACCCGGCCGGATGTAGTCAGTTGGTTGTTCCAGCCTGGCCGGTTCTTCTCCAACCAAGCGTCCTGCAGATGCGGGCCACGAATTTCCTCCATGCGGCTGGCACGACGGTGCATGTCCACCACTACCACGGCCCAACCTGGTCGAAGCCTTCGGTTCCATAACGCAGCACGACGACGCCCCATCTATTCATCCATCGCGGTTCTTCTCTCGTGTGGTGCGACCACACTGTTCAATATTGGCTCCACCTCATTCGTTATCAAGATCAACAAAAATGGGGGAGGTTTGGGCTATGTTCGTGCGGCCCAAACCCTCCTCATTATGATGTTAACAGTTGGATGTTCACATTTCACAATTAGAACGATGATGTTTGGGAACCCAACAACTCAAAACAACCCCCTACCTCATATTTGACGTTGCATGTCGATGAGCCGCAGAAGACAGTGTCATCGAACATGGGCATCGCGAAATACAGACGTCAGTTTCGTTGATGTCGGGAAGCATCTGAAGAAGAATCGTAGTCGACATTCCTCACGGGCGACTCCACCTTTTGTGTCTTGAACTAATAACAAAGACAGTTTCATCCTTCTTCGTTGGAGAGAATGGGTGTTTTTATGCTCTTCAGGGAAGAATGCCCTCTCTCTAATTCTCCAAAAGTTCCACCAATGTTAAAATTTCCAACCAAATTAATAGAATGTAATGTCTTATTTTGATGTTGGAAAAATAATTTCAAAAGGATCCAAAAACTCAAATTAATTTATAAGTTATTAATTAATTAAGTTGGCCCCTTATTGAGAGAAGGTGGATGGTTTAAAAAAATTTAATATGGGAGAGGTGACTTCATTAATTCGGTGGGAAGTCTAAGAGCTTCAAGGGGGGTTTCAAGGGGAGTTTAGGGGTTTGTGTTTGTGTGGGCCCCACCCCTAGTTATATCCTCTCAATAGAGGTTAGGGTGTGGTGGGACCCACCACTAACCTCCACCTAGAGACATTAACCACCTTACAAACAAAAATGTATTGCACACACATTTTTATTTAATTTCTAATTTTATTTTGTAACCACAATTTATAACATCCATCTTAAATAAAATGGAACTGCGGTAAAAGTCTCCTTAATCGAATACTGGTGCTGTGAGTTAATCGGTGTCCTTAGATTTCAATTACGAGAACTGGTTTGAAAGATAGAAACACCCGCTCATACATTTACTGAACGTACCCTAACAAAACTTCAGAAATTGATTGTGGCCACACCGGGACTCGGAATCATGCATCATCATGAACTGCAGACTCGTAAAATTCCAAAAAATTTAAGAAAAAAAATTTCATTGAAATTTCCAGGTCATTACACCTATACATAAATATTTTTTTTCAAAACCATATTTTGATTCATCTAAAAATCATTATGTTATTCTTCTAACATAAATTATGTGATTGTTTAACTCCCATTTCTTCAAATTAAATCCATATTATGTAATTTTCATTTGACAAAACAAATTATGACTATTATATCTACTACTGATAATATGCGAGATGGTATTTATAGTTAAAATGCTCTGTAAGGACCATGAAACTCCCAAATACCACTTGTTAACCGATCTTATTATTTTATAAAAAAGCCCAATATAATATGTATAATAAATTTAATGTAACATCGTCCAGCTCAATTGGTCATGTTAACTTCCCTACCATACCATTCATTGTTATGCCCCTTACCTCTTGTTATTATAATTCTCTTCAACATATTTTACTTAACCATTATCATATTAAAGATACCTATCAATGTGTTAAAGCATCATTTCCTTCATTAAATTCATTTATACAATTGTGATATATCCTTCTACTGGAACATGATGTAAAAAATCCAATCATCATTTGATTCCAAGAGACCACATAACCTCTCTACCAATTATTTTTTCTATATTTAAATAATCATGTGATCTCATATTCTTCATGTGTTCATTGGATCACTAACATTTAATGTTATCATATAACTCATTATTCATCTAGAAATCACATTACCCATTACAATTTATGTGTTAATCATTATATTTATCAAATTTATCCCAAAAATATAAAAAATACAACAATCATTGATAAAAAACATTTTTAAAACACTTCAAAATTTTCTCCAAACATATTTACAAAGAAAACCAATCATAGATTATTTTTTAAAAAATATCACCATTTTAGAATATTAATAACATTTAAATACTTCAAAGACAATTTAAAATTTTCAACTAAAGATAGTGGGGAAGGATATCCTTTACCAATACTCTAATCCCACAAGATTCATGCTTGGTATGAGAAACAAGAGTAACATTGGATGATCATAGTTGAAACACTTCTTTCCTAATCCCATGTATATAAACATTCATGACACCAACATATAATACATGATCACCCCGAGAAGATATCACATGATGAACATGTAATCTACAAGAATCACTAACCCAAATGACACTTTTTTATTTATCTTCTTTGACAGACTAACATCATCATCATTATATTAAAAAGTCACTTTATTTTGTTTCTCCGCCTATCAACATTTCATTAAATCTCAATCAATTCATTGTTTCCCCCATTTCAAAAAACTAGATGGTCAATACATTATGTTCTACACTATGCTAAAGAAAATGTATCAACATATATATAAAATAATATCATCCCTTTTGGAGAAGTTGTCCGACATAGAGATTTTTCTTGTCTGGGTAGTTGAATAGACTCCCATAGTTAGTCATTATCATTCAAATGTGTTTTTAGAAAAGGTATTTTTGAGAATATTTGAAACATATATTTTTTCTAACATAATGTATATTTATAAGTCTTTTATCCACATTCTCTTGAAAAATTGATATATTACATCAATGTGATTTTTATGTGAGTTGTGATAATAATTGATTCAATATTTTTTCAGATGAAGTATAACAATGGATTTCTATCAGAGAATACACATCATCTCCCACAGGATCAAGTTTTTATCTCATCTATAATGACACATGATTTTTTGATTATCAATAATATATTTAGATTGGATGTTTCTTAATGAAATGTGGACTTTTATCCTTTCATGTCTAATAAGTTCAATATTTATTAAAATGGAATGAACCTGACATTTACATTATATCATCAACTAAACCATCATAATTTGTATAGTAAAAAACCTATAACATGTAAAAAAAAATTTGTAGTAAACCAAAATTAATAATCCTTTGATATAATAAATAAATATTCTTCACTATAAGTAAGTGGATTCCCTAGAGAGTACATTCATACATTGTCAACTCTAATGTGAAAAAATTAGGCTTGTGTCATGTTGTAGTTATATAAAATAGAATCCCAATGGTATTCCTATTTTTTATGAGTTTTACCTATTTGATTTAAATATCAATAGATAGTTTTTTTTGTACGTCACTGAATATTTACAAAACCAAATATTATCCACTCATAAATGTATCAAAATCACATTATCATATTTATAGTGAGAAACGAATGTGTTATAAATTCTATTTGTTACATATAAACTAATGAAATATGATATCTTGGAAATCAATGAGTCTCCAAAATTGAAATTAATGAATCATATAAACTATTTTCATTTCCCATCATTCGATATATAAAATAATTTTTCATTTATATACAACTGCACCATCATCCATTGACTTATATCATTATAATCATAGATACTGTATTCAACTCCATAACAATGGAAATCGAGCATCTTGTAATACTAATATAGTTTCGAATAATGTGATCATGCTTTCTTCTTCGACCAATATAGCTCATTATTTAGTTGAGAAACTTATTTATCCACATCAAGGACAAGGAATCCATCCACCAATTTTTTCTACTTATTTTCTTCTAGATCTCCATTCAAAATTTCTGATTTTATAGCCATCAGTAGAACACTGGACTTAATTTTTATTTTTTGGATAAGAGTTTAAGAACATTATTAAACCTTGAAATATTTGAAATAGTATTTTATAATTCAATTCCTTTAGTTTTAGAGTATCCCATATTCAATAGTCATGATTTTTTTCAAATAACTATATTGTATTCATTCATCTTTACATAAAAGGATTATTGGTGTCAATGTAATTATTTTCTATCATCCTTAAAAAAAATATCAATTGCCTAATTTTTTTGATTTTTTCATGGTCATATTTAATTTTCTAAACCCAATTCGAATTTGTTAATGATAATGAAAAACACTTAATCTCTAACTATGATATAAAATATTCTTTTGGTTGAAGATTTAGTGTTATTATATATACTGGTTATGTTTTATCACTAATTGTGTTAGGTATATCGACCTGATCTCATATATTTGGCTTCTATGTTGATACATTTATAATGTTAACATACACATCATCAATGTCTTCTTTCGAATCATAATTTTCCACTTCTACTCTCCCTATTTTTCTGGACTCCCCATCACATTCATTTATATATTTCTCTATTTTTTTATATTTTTTTTCCATTTTATATTATTGTAAAATCATTTATTTATGCCAATTTTTAGGGAATATTATTGTATAATTTAAATATTTTTTATTATCATGAGTATCCAAGGTATATCACAACATATCTAGTGGATTAATACTTAATTTGTTTCTCCATATTGAGATCAAAACAATAAATTCCATCCATTTAAAAGACATTAATGGTTGGAATCAGTTTGTACCAAATAATTTATATAGTGTTATATTCTTTTAGAAAAATATATATAATGAATATATATATATTTCGAGAATTATTCCTAAAAAACATTTTTTGTTTTTTATCATTAGTATGTATATTTCTTTCCATGATATTTATAATCATATTTATCTACTAAACTACTCCACTTTTCCAAGTACTAATCAATGTTGAACTTGGGTTCCATGTCTTATGCACATATTTATAATATCATAATTAGATAATTGTGAAATATGTAGCATTTTTTCAAATGGAAGAATTTTATATTCCATCTAAGAATCATTTCATCCTCTCTATCATAGATTAATTCCAATAAATACCATTGTCTTGTGGGAAATGGGAATTATTCCATCCATTATGTTGAAATCATTAATTAAAAGAATATAATATATCTTCCCATCGATGGATAATGCTGAGAAATTTATAGACACATAAGAATGAAATATTGAAATTTCACTTTATTATATTATTCTTCTATTTATGACTTTCATATTACCTTCCCTTGATTGCAAGAATCACACGTTTGTGTATAATCATATGATAGATTTGGGATATATTGAGAAGAATCACATTTTCCAGATTTTACATGTATGTTTCAAACAAATAACAATGATGTTTTTGACATAAAAGATTTCATTCCTCCTCGAATACAAATGGAATATATTTATTTCCACTCACAAGCTTGAGACCTCCTACATGTTAATTACCTAAAGAAAAACATCACTTATATTTTCCTTGATAATACATAACTGATTGGGAAATTTTTTATCATACAACTAATAATACATTAACTGACTCATATAATGTGGTGATTGATACATAAATACCCAAGGTATTTACATATCTCATATGTTTTCTCCAAAAATAGGCTTCTCCTGAGATAATAATATCTTGGCCTTCATTATATCCAAATCTGATAGTACTATCATTATTGCACGAAAATAAAATCAAAATATCATAATTTATATTCTTATATGAGGTTCACCATATGTCAATGTTCCATATTCTAGTTTGATTGGTTGTTTTTAAGGAAATTTCTCGAAACATTTCCTAGTTATTTGTTTTCTTTTTGATCGATGCCTTTAAATTCACTCATGATTTTGACTAATAACGTTGATCTTCCAAAGAGTTTAATGGATGTACTAAATCAAGAGAAATAAAAAATTCATTTTTCCTAATTTTTATCATTTGATAATATCTTAACATAATTCATGCAACCACGTTGGTTTTATTTTAGAGCATTCCTATACATTTCAATGAGAAATATTTAGCTATGTGTCTGAATCCTCCACACCAAAAACAATGACCATAAAATGAAATCATGGAATATTAAAATATATTTTCATGATCCTATTTTTTAATTCTGATTGGTACCTCTTGGATATGAAATATACACATTTGTATTGTTTTATATTTCTAAATATATAACAATAGATTTTAAGTAGATTCTTGTGTGTTGTATCTACAGTATTTTTTCTTCTGTGGTATCTAATAATCTTGTGATCATGATTAATTCCAAAATAAATATTAGTATTAAATTGGGTGATTTTAGTCATTCACCAATGATAAATTAATTATTTTCATATTCAATCTCCATAATATGTACTCAATTATCAGTAAATTAATTATCTTCTTCCAAAATATATTTTCATTAAAAATGGTTGTTATTGTATTCTATTCATAGATATTATAAATAATATAATAAAATTTTAAAAATTATTTTCCAATAATACTTTTTAAAATAATCACAATATTATCTATCTAGGATAAATTTTTGGAAATTTTTAAAAAATAATTATTTTTCAAAGAAATAGTGATATGTCAGGTTTTTTATAAAACTGCCATGTCTTTTTTAAAATAATGAAATTATAATGTTCCAATCTATTTTTTATATTATTTTAACATAAAATGACTTCAATTTTATTTAAAATAATCTTATTTTTCTCTAATGAATAAAAAATCTTTTGTCGTTGGTGTAAGTTTATTTTTATGCATAAAAAATTTTAAACCTACTTTTCTATTTTATATGAATATATAGTCAGATTATATTTAATAATTACTGAAAATTAGTCCTTAAAAATTGACAACATGTTTTTATAATAAAAATTAAAATTTTTCAAAAGGTTGATTTCATTTTTAATCATAATTAATAGAAAAAATGGTAAATATTTATCAGCATGATAATGTATAAAAAAAGTTAATTATGGTTTAATTTATGTGATAATGTCTCAAAATCATTTCAAATGGTGAATTTTTTTCATTATTTGAGTTTTACTTGACCATATCAATCTTAATGTCAAAAACATGTAATTAATTTTCATTTTTCCTTTTTTAATGACATTAATATTTTATAAAGTTAAAAAATTAACACAATGTCATTCTATATTATTTAATAACAATAAAAATTTATATTGGGATTAAAACATGTTATTGTTAGTTATAAAATTTTCATTTTTTATGAATAATTTTTTTTATGATAGTAATTTATTTATAATTTTAAATTATTTTATAATTACCTTAAAATCTAATGCATCATTGGTAAAGATATTTTTCAAGATATAGAAAATAATAAATATTAATTATTTTAATAATAATAAAATTATTCCTATTTTTAATAAATTTCAGAATGAATATAAAAAATGGTAATTACAAAAATATAATTATCATATTTTTTATATTTTAATTTTATTGTTTTTATGTTAATGAAATCATATAAACTATATAGTCCCATAAATGAATTTAAATATAATTTTTCATTTGTTTGAATTAATAAAATGATATATATTTAAAAATATTGAATGAGGATTATTGGGATATGAAGTGGTCAAATATTTCTTCCATGTACAATTTTTTTGCCACATTCTACCATAGAAGTAAAATAATACCCCTTAAATTCTATAAAATGATTTTTTGTGATCATGGTTAAAATAGATTTAAGAGGGGTTTGAAAAAAATATGTTTTAAAATATTACATAAATATGTTTAAATATTACTTTTTAAAGGTATTTGTAACTTATCATTTCTTTTCTACAAAATTATTTTCATTTGTGCCACTTGACATGATTATAAGATAATATATATATATATTATCTAATCCTAAGTATCTCAATTCCCTCACTTACAAATTTTCACCTTATCTACTTCCATATTCATAATGTTTGATAATTTTAACACAACCAATACCTATCCTAATACCATCCTAGATTCTATAGATTCATTCATCATGTTCTTCGATCAGCTAATAAAATCCATTAATGGATTTTGATTTAATTCATGTGATGATTTCTAAAGAAGAGGTATAACAATTAAAATAGAAATTTACATTTATTTGTTCATAATAATCCTTCAATTTTGTCATAATTGGTTTTCTATTATAGGATCCAGTGTTTTCAACCATGTTATAGGATCAGACAAAATTCGAATTTTTATTTTGTTGACTAAAAAAGTTTCAAACCATGCTTTGGAATGTAATCCTGAATGATGAAAAATGGAATTGTTTTTTAAATGAGATTTAGTTCCCAATATGTTCATTGGGATTCAAGATGATTATAGTGTGCATCAGTATTTGGTATAATGGTTATTGGAAGGATAATTGAATCTCATAGTTAGTTTTTGTTTAGCGCCTACATAGTTCTAGTTGTGCACCTCAATAGTGTGTCCATGTAAGTGTGGAACATGGTTTGTCAAACCATGCCATAATGTGTGTAAGGCCACAAGAATGCCTTTAGAAAATAATAGACATGAAAAAAATATCATTGATATAGTTTTTTAATCATTCACCCAGCTCGTTTGGTGTGATTCTCTTTGATAGTTAAAACTACATCTTCGGTGCTTCGTTTGGAAAATCATGAATCCAAATTGTGTGTAAACATAAAAATGATGAATTTCTACGTTTTACATTCTTTTATAATAACCCATAAGTCAAATCCTTGCCCCAATCATTTCCAATGTAAGGTATCTTCTTGATCTCTCTTTTATCATCTTTCTACACTTTGATGTATATCAGTCATTTGAGTTAATAATAGATCGCCATCAGTTTCATTGGTTATCCATTGAGTTCTTGATATATCCTATTTATTCATATCTCATTTTTTTCATCATATTGGATGATCATTCCATGATATCTCATATTCTCGATTTTTAGTGTATTTTTATATTATTAAATTTCTCTCATTTTAATCGAATAAAATCACGATAATTATTGAGTGAATCATCTGTGGTTTAATATAGGATGTCTACATGATTTACCAAAAATATCTCAATGTTAATAAAATTCACCACTATAAATAATGTCATACTCTATAAGACTTTTACCTCAATTATGAAATAATTTAATTATTTTTGTTACCCATAAATATAAATACTTCCTTAGACCCGTTTAATTAATAAAATTCGTCTGTAATGGCTATTACAACCAGCATTATTGGTATGATGGAATATTAGCATCTAAATTTATAAATGAGATTAAGAAAAAACCACTATTAACTTGTTTTTTCATGTCTTGAAATTAATGTAGAACGAAATGAATCAAAATTTATATGAATGGATATACCATGTTACTCATAACTCATAACTATCTATTAGTTTCTTTTTGGGATTTATTGTTATAATATGATAATTTTATGCCTTTTTATTTATATCACAAGTTTTATTGATGACTAATTTAATTTTTGTTCATTTATTTTATTTATCATTAACATTTTAAATAATCTTCTTGGGGGAAATGAGATTTTTCAGTTTATAATAATTACTAAAAATGAATAATGGAATTGAAAAATTGATAGATTTTAATTTTTAATTGATTATCTGGGTAGATCATTACTCAAGTCAGTTGATTTTATAACTGAGATAAATTAATTATAAATGGTTATACATAATCTCCTAGACCTTTTTAATTGTAAATTAATTGGTTTTACTTTAAATTAAATCATTGATAGAATCATGATAAATGAAAATTTTCATTGATATTTTAACCTGGGAAATGAATATTTTTTAAATTAAATGTGATAAATCATAATTATATTGTTCTTGATAGATACTAGTAATATAGATAGATAATTCTTTGGATGAAAAAATATGTTTAATTAAATATACTATTACATGAGCTATACTGGGGTCCCAAATATAGAATAAATTAGATGAGATCATTGTTCTAGTAAATTATGTTATACCTAGACTAATGCTAAGGTTATTATTACATAATTACGTGGATGCGATCATAGATAAATTAAAATATAATAAACCTTTATTGATACATCGATTCTTGATACATAATATTTTTTATGTGCTCCTTGGCTAAATTATTTATATTACATCATTTTAAACACTAGGGATCCTGATATGGAATACATTAAACATGATCATAGGTTATGTAAATTAAATTATACATTGAGGGACACCATGATTTCAATGAGGAATTCCTCAGATGAGATCAAATATAAATAGAAATTATATTATTCCATTCATTTAATTGGACTACCATTAATTGTTAAATCATTAATATCATAAAACATATTTAATCTTATATGATCATTAATATATATGGTTGTAATTGTTCACCTAGAGTCCCACAAGACCCTTGGTATATATAATGTTCAGGGATTATATCCATGGACCATATATCTAAATTATTGTTTTAATTTTTAGTGACATCCATCATAGGCTGAAGAAAGAAGAGTCAGATATGTGTCACATGTTAACATGATATCTACAAGGTTTTATTTATATTACTAAATTAATTTAATTCTTATTTTACACAATTTAATTTATATTGATAGACTATATTTTCCATTTTTCATTTTTGGTGGTGGAAAACAATGTTTTACCCACCCACTATTTAGAGAGCTGATTTAGAATTGATCAATGTACTTTTATTTAGGTTTAGATCAAGGAAAGAAAAAATATTTGGATGAATGATTTATATTAAGATAGTGTTTTGGTAGTAAATAAATAAGACATATCATGGTATTCCCATGATACAATACTGAAATTTTTTATTTTTCTAAACATGTATCATATGTATTCATTATTTTATTTATTTAGGTTCAATTTATGTATTGACTTGACTACATTTTATGTAAGATCTTTATTTTGGAAGTTATCTATTTTTTATTTTTATTTTTTACTTCCACTGAAAATCACTTATTTATTATTTTGTTATATTATTAATGATATGAAAGTTATACTCTACACAACATACCACATTCCAACCTTTACATTATATCATTAGCCTCTTCTATATGTAGAGGTGAGAATAAGGCCTTTTCACATACTCATACAGTTAATGTTTATCACGTAAAAAAGTCATGGAATGACATATTGGAATCATAGTATTTTTTCATTCTATTTTATGATTTGAGAAAGAATACAATGAGTGGTTCAGAATATGGAGAAGATTTAGTTTCTAGAATTATCTAACGCACACACGAGGAATGATCATGTTTCCATGGATAGGAATATGGTTCATATGGTTTGTTAATATATTTTGTTATTTTTTCTCCTTGATTGATTAATATAAATATTTTTTATATTGATATACTATAATTTTTCCATTTGTTCATTATGGAAATATAATATTTGTTTTTATTCATCATTTCAGACTCATTGATTTTGAATTTCATTAAAATGATTTTTTTATACCTTGATCATGTGATTATGATACATAATTAACATTATTCCTTGAATTTTTTGTTAATTATAATTTATCTGGGTATACCATGCTTCCTTGTTTATTTCAATCTCAATTTTTCAGCCCAACTAATGTAATTTTTTCATTTATATTGTTAGGATATTATGATGAATAATAAATGTTTCAAAACAACATAAATTATGTTTTCCAACATTTCTAGATGGTGGAATTGTTATGAAATATATTTTAATTAATTAAAAATTTAAATGTACATATTATGTTTAACATATTAACTAGAATTAGTTTTTTTAAATCTAAACAATAATGTATTTTTTCCATTCAAATTTTGGGTTATAAATTTAATTTAAGTTGAACACCAGTAGTAAAATTATGGAGGGGTTTCCTCCATAACATTGGTATAGTTCCCTATATAACTAAATCCATGTATTCTATGATTGACCACTGTTGGTAGATCTATAAAATTTCTGAATATATTATTACATCTTAACATTGATAACGAAAATTGATTTTTCATTCATATATTTCAATGATCCATGATTTATGTCATTCAAATAGTCAGTACATTTAATCTTATATAGGATTTATATGTATAACATTGAAATGAAGACCTTTATAACTAAATACTTATATGGAAGAGTCAGTTTTGTATGTGTTTTTAAGAATCTTCTTCTTATAGAATAACTGTATTTATCGTGTTTAAAAAATATGATAATGTTATTGTTAATGGGTTGTATATAAATTATATTACTATTATAATTAATAGAGTAGTAAATAGATACATAATTAATCGATACCCATAAAAATAAAAACAAATTACATTGAAAAAAACGATATAGGTCACCATTATCTTTATATTCCTTGGTAACTAGCCTCTTGGGGAATGATCATCAATATAGAGATCAATATTTATTATTTCATCATCCACTTGTATGGGTTTTAATATAAATTTATGGTGGAATCTTACATAATTGATACCCCATAAATTTTGGAAAGTCATTTGACTACTTTTATGATTTACAAATATAAGGCATATGACATTGAAAATGTCAGTTTCAACATAATGATTTTTCCCATAGGGCATGGAGATGGAATTTTCCTTAACCTATCATGTTATTAGAACTTATGATTAAATAAATATTTGGTTTAATGAAAATTATATGATAATTTTCATATTAATTTTTGAGAAACGAGTTGAGTAACACACCAATTACAATTTGAAGAAAATTTTCCATTATAAATAACACTTATATTTTCCCATATCTGAGCCTATTCTACATTTATAAAAGTTAATTGATGAAAATTATTACTAAAAACTATTAGTCGTTATAAAATATTTAAACCTAATATATGTTTTATCTAAACAAAATTCATTGGAAGAATTTAATCAGAAATGGTAATTTCAATTCACATCATCTCCCACCACAACCTTATGATTTTATTTATTTTTTCCATTCCATTTATTATTATTTTTAGATGATATTGCCATGGAATTGGAAAAATTGGATGATCTTTGGGGGCTTGACAATTTATTCATAGTTATTAGAAATATTCTGACATCCATCTATAAACTGTGAATCCCAAAAAGATGAATTATCTAGCACATATTAATAGGAGAATTTGTGGGTGTCCTCTAGAAGGAGATCATGAAGCCATCTCCTCTTGAAGAAAGAGGGACATGTAAGGTTGGAATGCATACTGAATGACCATGAGGCCAAACCATGAATCTATCCTTGGTTAAAAAAATATAAATTTATATATATTAAAAAAATATTAAATTAATTAAATTAATGTATTATTATATTCACAACCCATCCCCCAAGGATTGTGCACTAAATTCCCCAATCCTGAAAATCATAGGCATGTGGATAGAGACTAGCTCTGAGTTGGAATTTACAAAAAAGGAAAGACATTTTCCTAAGAACATATACACGCGCACTTGACTCTAAGAAAAAATATCGAAACTAATGAACATCGTAAAATATATATCCCACTAAGAAAACCAATGACTGTAATAGTACAAAACTAAAAGGTAAATGGGCCTGAATACCTGGTCAACTGAAAAAGAAAAGTACAAACTTCTAGATCTCATCCACAAAAAAACCCTCCATGAATTCGAGGTATACTTAGAAGTCTAAATTAAGATGAAGAGTATCATATCCTTCAGGTAACGATCAAACCCCACCTATCAATATCCCAACAAGGACACTGTTAAATCTATCAATTGTCTACACAATACACGACATGTACGGACGAAGCCTGTGCAGGGGTTAGCAAAATAAAACTCAGTAGGTATCCCAAAACACTAGCATAATCACAAAGGTAAGACACAAGGTAGACTTAAAAATAGGTACATGATGAGAAGACTAAATGAAGTACATTCAATAATGTTACTAAATTTATCTCACACAAAGATACATATACTATGATATTCTAAGAATATCCAAATCCTTCATGACATAATGTCTTCGCATGAGACCTAATATAAAACACAATAGGAGACCTACTCAATTTCCTCATAAGAGACCTACATAGCTCCTTTGTAAGATACCTAATTTCTGTTTTTGTATGAGAACAACATTGTGTTTTCATAGAATTACAACTCCACATCATTGCACGAAAGAAACTCTATGTCTTTGTTGGAGACCAACATCGTATCTTCATAGGAGACCAATTATGCATCATTTCTAGATCCAATCACAAGATTCAACTATTATTACACTCATTCCTAGAGCTCCTAATCATTGATAAAATTAGTAATATTTCATCATTGATGAAAGTTCATGTAAATTATTCCAAAAGGACCACCTCATCACAAGAGAACCAATGCTCTAAATGGATCATCAATCGGACATTGGATTTGGATGTTATGGTAATTTAAGAAAAAAGGTCATGGAGTGTTAGGTTTGATGGGTTCAAAGTCAGTTCAGGTATGGTTAGTGTGAATGGGTCATACCAGACCTCATCCTAACCAACCACTTATTATGTAAATGGGTATAACATCTAAACATTATGTCTATTTAACAATCCATTTTTAGTGATTGGATCGTAACAGAGATCGGGGCATTTTGGGATACTCTTCCAGACCACTCATGGAGGTTGGTGTACAACCTATTTGATTGAGAAGAACCTACACCAAGAACATTCGTACTAAGAGTGGAATCATGTGACTGGCTATAGAAAAGGCATAGTTTTCATATCCAGTGAAGACACAGAGGTGGTCTCTTATGAATATGTGGATTTCTCATCCTCTGGATATGGGGATTTGGTCACCAGCAAAGACATGTACATACTCTACTACGAAGAGTTAGAGTGGTTCTACACTGAGGGCATGCAGTTGGTCTCCTGTAATGAAAAAATTAGTTCTCTTTATAGGATTCAATGTAGGTATATTACAGAGATGTGGAGTAGATCTCATTTGATGATTATAGGTCTTGGGGGATTTTGATATTCTAGATTTCCATAGTATATGTATCCTGGTGTAAGAATACTCTAGTGACTCTCATTATTGAACTTATATTAGGATACACTATGTGTACTTATTTAGTAGTGTTCCTTGTGTATTTCATAGTTGTTTACCTTTTGTGGTTTTGAGTCCCTACTATGTATTGTTTTACTCTACCCTAAAAAGTCCTCTTATACATGTTTTGTGTCTTTTCAAGATGAACTGCTTCTTTAATGGAGTCCTTGGGGGGGGGGGGTCGGAGAGAGGTGGTTCTTGAGGGTGAACTGATGTACATGTAATGATTTAGTGACATTCAGAAATATTACTATATCTACCCTCTAGTATGATCTTTCTATGGAAGAAATTGTGATGCTAGTTCTATTCCATTTGAGTTGCGCTTGTATTATAGACCATTTAATTTTATGTTTTGTATTGTCACTCTCAGTGTATGTATTAGTAGGATTCATATTTTTTATCTCTCTTATTTTAGTTTATGTATTCTTTGTTGGTGAATGATGTGGGTATAGGTTCTTATACAAATTCATCCCCTATGCAGGATATGCCTACTCGGCGATAGTCGCCTACCCCTGGCCAAATGGGGTGGGATTGGGGTATTCACGACATTGTCCCCAGTGGATGGGACATGGAAGAGTGGTATCAAATGGTGGATTAGTTTTATATTTGTTGTGGGGGAAATAATGTTATGTGTTTCGAGTTTAGCATTCAGGCCAGAATGTCCAGTGATGGTGCGGTAGCTGGAGTATCCATACAACAAGACACTAAATTCTTCTTTTTGGCTATGTACATGAAAAAATATATTTCATTAATCAAATAGGACTTGATTATACACATATTTCCTTTTGAAACATATTCATCTCACCATGTATAATCTATTAACAATGGTACATATTCTTTTCTTTTAGGATGATGCTACATATGCATCCAACCAAGATTATAGGGAGTCAACACAAGGAAGGTCTATCGAGAAATGAGATCTCGGTGAAAGGATCATTTCTAGAATTATCACCTCCTAGGTGAGTACTACTGATACCACAAACTGAATAAAATCATTTCCTACAAGAGATACCAATAGTGGATACACACATGCTCAGTGAGTTGCATGCGTTTCAAATAGAGAGACATATCAGGTTCTATGGTGATATGGATCCTTAGGTAGATGAGGATTGTTTGGAGGATCTTATGTGTGTTTTATTCATAGTGATGACCCCTCTTGAAAAAATTATTTTCCTATTCACGAGTCTTCTATGGGGATCGGTAGGGAGATAGTGGAGGTTGACAATCCAAACACATGAGGAGGCGACCCTATCTAGTAAAGACGTTGAGTGTATCTTCATGGAGGAGTTCTATCCTGTGAGCCTACTCTATGTAATTATATAGTTTATCTTGCATATGCGTCATAAAAACAATATTATGGTAGAGTACTCGGTGAGATTTCTGGATCTCTCTCCCTACTCAATTGACATGGGGTGGGACCCAATATTCAAGTCTCAAACCATAGAGCAGGGGCTTCTCCATTATATTAGGTTGTTGATGATTTCCCGTATAATTCCTAAATATGATGGGGTTCTAGAGAGAGCTCCACTTGTAGATACCTTTCTTGTAGAGAAATAAAATGTGGTGGCATCTACCATAGGGCATCAGGTAGGCAAGTATTTGTCTGTAGGTAGATGATGGTTGACAAAGGGGTCCAATAGGACCAAACTATTCATGGGATGACCCCAATACATGGGATCATATGTGCAAGGTTTCCAAGGAAGAGATGGTCAGCTGAATTTAGGGTTGTTCTACCCATGTGAAATTATGGGAAATAGGGAAACAGATTGTCTGGACAGTTGTATGACTGACCAAGAGACGACTGATAGGCCGTTAAGGAAGTAGTTGATGCAATTAATGGTTGTTCCTCCATGTGTAAGACATGGAATATGAGTGGGATAGTCAGAAGGAGTTGGAATGATGTTCGATGAACCACCCCCACCACGCTAAGGAGGTATGCCCAGAGTTCATGTAGTTGGTTGATACGGGAGAGGCCATCTCCATGGGATAGAGGATTATAATCACAATTCTCCAAGGATGATCATAATTACAATCTATGTCTTTTCCACTATTGATTCAGTTTCAATAGCCACTAGTTCTAGCAACACTATTCTCACAACAAATCATTTTCATGACACATAGATTATTGTGGAACATTCGAATAGAACCATTCACTTAGAGACACTTACAAGAAAATATTAAATGATCAAAAATTGGTGCTGATAGTGTTCCCATACACTTGGGGGGCGGGTGTCTCGGGTGGGATCTCTTGCTAGTAGTTTCATGTCCTTATGACAACATTTTGTGTATGGGTTGGTTATCCATTGTTCATGCCCAGATCAACTATTTTAGGCACACAGTGTGGCCTGTCTATGGAGAAGGCACTGAGTTTTTTAATTTTCAGTGAAATGAATATAAAATCAGCATGGGATAGACCTAAAGATTGGTTGGTAAAACTGATTATATGTATGTTGGATAGCATGACCCTCAGTGTAGTGGATGAGATGAGACCTCATATTTCTATAGTACTGGATGAGAATGAAAATATATTTCCAGAATATTTTCTTGAACAACCTCCTCATAAGGCGGAAAATATCTACATGAACAAATACTTCGGGAAGGCACCGATATCTATACAAGAATATCATATGACTCCTGAAATGCTTCATGAGATGACGATAAAATTTGAAGATATATAGAATAAGGGCTTACTGAGACCCAATTTTTCAATGTGGGTAGCCCCATTTTTTTGTCCAAGAAGGAAGATTTTATCTTAAGGTTATGTTTGGAATTCAAATGCCTTAATTAGATGAATGTGATGAAACAATATCAACTATGAAGGATTGATTATGTCACGACCCGCCCTCGGGGTCCGTGCCGTGACTACCCCAAGCCCGCCTTCCATAGGCCAGGGGCTGGCGACTAGCACCAAGGCGTATATCCCAGTAAAAAGGGAAGGCATTGCCTTTGAAAAGTAAGCACACACCACAGAGTAAACAAGCGGAAGTAAACACTAAACAAGCAGAGTACAACTGAAAGTGCGGAAAAGTAAATGGGCCAGAATACAAACCCAAACTGAAAGTAAAGTACAACTCAAAAAGGGAAAAACAGCAACTGTAAAGTAAAGGCCGCTACTCCGAGCTGTCCACCGGAAATCCCACCTGAAGGGTGGGTACAGATAGCTCCTCTGCTCCACGGGTCCCACCGTCCGCTCCGTGCTCGTCCCGCCCAGTGGTCCACCTCCGGGTACCGTCCCGCTCCGCAAACCTCAGCTAAGGTCAACGCTGTCCGTCGTCTGCAACCAACACAACGTAGTGCGGGCGAAGCCCGTGCAGGGGTGAGTATAAGCTACTCAGTAGGGACCCCGAGACCCCTGAAGGTCTCTCAAAATCCACAAAGGATAAACCACGAAACAAAGTACAATCACGAAGTAACAACCAACACTGCTTAGGTATATGCCCATACATATACCTAAGTCATCAATTCAGATACGCTCCAACCTCCGAGCCCAAGTATAACTCAGTCCACGCAGGAAAGTATACGTATTCCACAAAGGAAAGTAACAGGATTCAGCTCACACAGGTATACTTCTTCAAGGACGATAAAGATGATCACTGATCCATCTAAGTCGTCGGACCCACGAAGGATCGATAGGTAACTAACCCCCGCAGAAGACCCACACAGGATCGGGCTCACACAGAACCTGTAGGCGCTGGCTCACACAGAACCGCTGAGCGCAAGGACCCACACAGGATCGGGCTCACACAGAACCTGAAGCACTGATCCACGTAGGATCGCTGAGTGCTGTAGTCGTCGTCGTCGAATCCACACAGGATCTCTGTACTGTCGTCGTCGAATCCACACAGGATCTCTGTACTGTCGTCGTCGCAGTCACAGTAGCAGTCGTAGCAGTAGAACAGTCGCAGCCAGCACTAGGGTTCCCGCACACAGCAAGCTCGTACGGAGGATCCGCTCCACGAGCCGAGAGGCTGATACATCAACTGTCACGAAGACCGAAGTTGATGTATCCAAAAGTTCCGTATCGTCAAAAGGAACTCAACGCAACAGACGGCGCGTCGATCGGACGCCCGGTCTGAGAGATAATGGCATTTTCGTCTCCGGGGCCCGGTTGGTTTTTAAGGCAAAACCAACCCGACCGTACTCCACCTGCGTCCAAACCTCGGGCGGAGTATGCCAAAAGATCCGTCTCACTAAGAGGAACACTACGCGACTGACGGCACGTCAATCGGACGTCCGTAGCTCAAGATATGAGCGTTTCCGCTCCGAAGGCCCGGTTGGTTTCGTGAACGAACCAACCCGGCCGAACTCAAAGTAACCCGAAACCTTGAGTGCGATATACCGAAACGACCGTCTCGATCCAAGGATCGCGTTGCCGCAGACGGTTCGTCATTCGGAGGTCCGAGGCTCAAGTTATGAGCCAAGAACCGAATCTGGTCCGAAACGGGGGGTCCGGGTCCGGGCCGACCCGGCCCGACCCCCCCCCTCTGGACGGCGCGGCGGCCGGCGGCGGCGGACGGCGGCGGCGGACGGCGGCGGACGGCGGCGGCGGCTGGCCGCGTGGCGGCGGCGGCGGCGGCGGGCCGTGTGGCGGCGGCGGCTGGCGAGCCGCGTGGCGGCGGCGGCTGGCGGGCCGCGTGGCGGCGGCGGCTGGCGGGCCGCGTGGCGGCGGCGGGCGGCGGGCCGCGTGGCGGCGGCGGACCGCGGCGGGCCGCGGCGGCGGCGCTGGGCGCCGCACGTGGATCACGCGGGGGGCAATCAAGCCCCCCCTGCTTTGTGAGGGCGGCACGGCTTTGAGCCGTGCCTTTGCCCAAAAACGGCCCCCGCAAATGGGGGCCGGCTGGTCAAACCGGGGGGCTGTTGCCCCCCCCTCCTTAAATGAACCGCCCCCCTCTTTAAGAGGGGGGTTTGAAGAGCCGGCCGGGGGTTTAAACCCCCGGTTTTTATGAAATCCGGCCGGCCCGCTGGCCGGCCGGTTTTTACTAACGGGACCGGGAAATTCCGGTCCCGCCCTTGATTTCCGACGCCGGCGGCACGGCCGCCGGTCTTTCCTTCCGCCGCGGCCCGGAACCGGCCGCGGTCTCCTCATCTCACCGCGGCCCGGAACCGGCCGCGGTGTTCGTCGTCCGGCGCGGTGCGACGGCACCGCGCCCCTTTCTCCGTGCCAAGAATCCTCCCAACGCGGCGCGACGGCGTCGCGTTCTTGAAATCTCTCCTCGACGAAGCGCGACGGCGTTGCGGAAAATATCTGAACGTTCATCCGCGTGGTGCGACGGCACCACGTTACTTGTTTCCTCCAGCATGAACAACATGAACGATGGAGGGGGATTCGGCCGTGTTCGTGCGGTCCGGTCCCCCTCACGTTAAAGAAATAAAAACGGAACTTAAATAAAATAAGTCACACGTTAAGTCATGCTAAAATCCACGATTCAAGAAAGGAATAAAAATAATCAATAAAGATCATCCCCTACCTCTGGTTTCAAGAACGAAGATCGTCAACGACCCGCGGAAGACGCGTCGCGGTGGTCGGCGTCACGGAAGAAGGACGTCGATGTCGTGAAGCGAGGATTCGAAGTTCTTTGACGACGATTTCGTCGCGGGAAAAGATGACGCGGAAGAAGACGTCGTCGGTGTCGCGGGTATGGCGTCGCGAAAGACGATTCCCGAGTACGTGGCGTTCTTCGTCGATGTTCGAAGGTTCTTCGCGTTCTTCAAGGAGGAAAAAGAAGTTCTTCAAAGTGTAGAACTCTTTCTCTCTCAAATCTCCCACAACACAGCAACCCCCAAAATAAAATAAGCTACCCTTATTTTATTTTCACTTTGCTCACCTTTCAAAAATTCAAAAGTTGAATTTATTACATTAATTAAAATCTTGAGTTGTCAAGAAATTAAATGGAAAGATAAGTTGGCAAGTTTTAATGTAGGGGAGAGTCACAAATTAAAGAGGGGGGTTTAGAGGGGTTAGGGAATTTGAAAAGGTGGGGGGTTCGTGTGGGCCCCACCTCCTTCATAACCACACATGGGAAGTTGGGTGGTTGCGGGCCCCACAAACAACTTCCCATGAGAGAGTCTAACCACCTTGAATAAAATAAAATTCACACACAAATTTATTTTACTTATCTTTTAAACCCCAAAACTAACTTTCAACCCGCAACATACGCAACTCCCGAAAGGGTCTCTTTAAGCGAATATCGGCACTGCGAGTTCATCGGTGCCCTCGGATTTCAATTCCGAGCACCGGATCAAAAGTTAGGAATTCCCGCTCGTTCGTTCACTGAACGTACCCGAGCCAAACTTCGGAAATTAATTCCGGGCACTCCGGGCCTCGGAATCAGGTGCCGTCTGAAACCGCGCTCTTGTAAAAAAAATCCAAAGAAAATTAAGAAAAAAATTTCCCTTGAATTTTACGGTCTTTACATTACTCCCACCTCAGGGCTTTACGTCCCCGTAAAGATACAACAAAACTAGGGGAACAAATGAGGGTACTGAGCACGCATCTGAGCCTCCCGCTCCCAAGTGCTCTCCTGGAGATTCCCGTGCTGCCATCTGATGCGCACAAGAGGAATCGATCGCCCACGTAGGACCCGCTCCTGTCGATCCTCTATCTCCACCGGGACCTCCGTAAAAGTCGCCCCATCGTCAACGTCAAGCTCCCCATGGTCAATGATGTGCGTCGGGTCGTGCACGTATCTTCTCAGCTGGGATACGTGAAAGACGTCGTGCACCCGGTGCAACTGAGGTGGTAGAGCCAGGCGATAAGCCACCTCGCCAATCCTGCTGAGAATCTGAAAAGGTCCGATGAAGCGCGGAGATAACTTGCCGCCTCGGCCAAATCTCCGAATACTACGTCGAGGTGAGACCCGCAAGAAGACGTGGTCGCCATCCTCGAACTCTAGTGGTCTCCGCCTCCTGTCAGCATATGACTTCTGCCGGCTCTGAGCTGTCCTCATCCTCTCCTGGATGACCTGGACCTTCTCTGTCGTGGCCTGGACCATCTCCGGTCCCACTAGTGCTGACTCCCCTGGGTCTGTCCAGCACAAAGGAGATCTACATGGTCGGCCGTACAACGCCTCGTACGGTGCCATCCCGATGGTGGAGTGGTAGCTGTTGTTGTATGCGAACTCCACCAAGGGTAGGTGGTCCTCCCAGCTACGACCAAAGTCGAGGACACATGCGCGGAGCATGTCCTCGAGAGTCTGAATGGTCCTCTCCGTCTGACCATCCGTCTGAGGGTGAAAAGCTGTGCTAAGACGTAGATGCGTCCCGAACGCCTCCTGTAACCCCTTCCAAAGCCGGGAAGTAAAGCGGGCATCACGATCGGAAACGATAGATGATGGCACGCCGTGGAGCCGCACAATCTCCTGAACGTAGAGACGTCCCAAGCTCTCCACCGAGCCCTGCTCTCTGATGGGTAAGAAGTGTGCCGACTTGGTGAGTCGGTCAACAATCACCCAGATGGAGTCGTGACCTCTGGAAGTGCGTGGAAGTCCAGTCACGAAGTCCATAGATATGCCATCCCACTTCCACTCCGGAACCTCCAAGGGCTGTACCAAGCCTGCTGGTACCTGATGCTCAGCCTTCACCTGCTGACAGGTAAGGCATCGAGAAACGAACTCTGCTACAGCTTTCTTCATGCCCGGCCACCAGTGCTGTCGTCTGAGGTCCTGGTACAACTTTGCCACTCCTGGATGTACCGCTAAAGGAGAAGTGTGAAACTCCCTCAGCACTTCCTCTCGCAAGGCGACTGGTACCATGGTACGTCCTCTGAAAAGGATGTCGTGCTCTGCTCCAAGGGAGAAACCATCAGGTGTCTGTCCCGAGGATATCTGTGCACGCCGTGTCTCACAGTCAGCGTCCCCATGCTGTGCCTCCCTGACTCGCTGCAGTAGTGGAGGAGTGACTGTGAGAGACTGTAGAAAGGCTGCTCCATCTCTAACCACGAAGGATATCTGCAAAGAGGCTAGCTGCTCCGTCGCCTCCTCAAGTAGTTGAATGCCCGTCCTCCTGCTGAGAGCATCAGCTACTACGTTCCCCTTCCCAGGAGTATAGACTATCTCAAAGTCATAGTCCTGGAGGAACTCGAGCCATCGTCGCTGTCTCAGGTTCAGGTCCTTCTGCGAGAAGATATACCTGAGACTCTGATGATCGGAAAAGACTGTAAAGCGCTCGCCCATCAGATAATGTCGCCATGTCTTCAGAGCGAAGACCACTGCTGCTAACTCCAGGTCATGGGTAGCGTAGTTCAGCTCATGCGGCCTCAACTGTCGTGATCCATAGGCGATCACTGCCCGCTCCTGCATTAGAACACATCCGAGTCCGGTTCCTGATGCATCGCAGTAGACTACGTACCCTACTCCCTCCTCAGGCAACCTCAAGATAGGTGCGCTAGTCAATCTCTGCCTCAGCTCCTCGAAGCTCTGCTGACAACTGTCTGACCACACGAAGGGTTTCCCCTTCTTCGTCAAAGCTGTGAGTGTTGCCGCAACTCTGGAGAAGTTCGGAACAAACCTCCGATAGTATCCAGCTAGACCCAAGAAACTCCGAACCTCAGTCACGCTCCTGGGTGGCTCCCATGCTAACACAGCCTCAATCTTCGCGGGATCTACTGCAACTCCCGCCTCAGAGATAACGTGTCCCAAAAAGTGGACCTCACGTATCCAGAACTGGCACTTCGAGAGCTTACCATAAAGCTGGTGCTCTCGGAGTGTGTCAAGGACAACTCGCAAGTGATAGGCGTGCTCCTCCTCTGTCGTAGAGTAAATCAGAATGTCGTCGATGAAGACCACGACAAAACCGATCGAGGTATGGCTGAAAGATCCTGTTCATGAGAGCCATGAACACTGCTGGAGCATTGGTTACACCGAAAGGCATAACCAAGAACTCATAGTGGCCATACCGACATCTGAAGGCCGTCTTCTGCACATCCTCGTCTCTGACTCTGAGCTGATGATAGCCTGACCTGAGGTCTATCTTTGAGAACCACCGTGCTCCCTTGAGCTGATCAAAGAGGTCATCAATCCTCGGTAGCGGATACTTGTTCCTCACTGTCACCTGGTTCAGGCGACGATAGTCAACACAAAGTCGCAAGCTCCCGTCCGCCTTCTTGGCGAACAATATCGGGGAAGCCCAGGGTGAAACACTGGGTCGGATGAATCCCTTGCCCTGCAAGTCCTCCAACTGTACCCGTAGCTCTCGAAGCTCGGCGGGGGCCATCCGATATGCTGGAGTGGATATCGGGGCTGTCCCGGGGTACAAGTCAATATAAAAGTCTACCTCTCTGCGAGGAGGTAGCCCTGGAACATCGTCGGGAAAAACGTCCGCATACTGATCCACCACTGCAGGAAAACCAGGACTCCGCACGTCAACTGCTCCAAGGATAAGGCTAGCCAACTGATGAGTGATGGGCTGTCCTCTCCTCCGCGGAAGTCCATCCTGTGCTGCTAAGGCTCCCTTCTCGCCGGTGAAGGTGAACCTGCTCCCGTCGGTGCGTACACATCGCACCTTGCGCCTAAAACAGTCAATCTGAGCATGGACCGTAGACAGCCAATCCATGCCCAAGATGACGTCGTAAGGCCTCGACGCTGCTACAAGAAGATCCCAGCCGAAGCTCTCGCCTCCTAGAGTAAGCTCACACTGCCGGCACCAGTGCGTAATCGTCGAGTCTGCTCCGTAGGAGTCTCTAGCCGTAAGGATCGAGCCAACGGCTCTGTCGGAATCTCCGAGCTCCGAACAAGGGCAGCGGCTATGAAAGAATGACTCGCTCCTGTGTCTATAAGACTGCAGCAAGGGTGGAATAGACACAGATAGTACCTCGAATCATCTCGGGTGCGCCGTGGTCGTAGGCCTCTGCTGCCTGGAGCTGTGCTGTCGCTGCCCGCCAGCTCCCTGTGGTCGGGGTGGACCTCCTGGTGGTGGTGGTGGTAAAGCCTCAAAGCGTCGGCCACCACCAGCTGCTCGTCCAGCTCTCTGCCTCGTCCGCCTCCTCCCTGCGGACCGCCACGGTCGACCCTCTGCCTCTGCCTCGGTGGTCCATCTACTGACTGCTGCTCCTCGGCACGGCGGGTCGGGCAGTCACGAGCCATGTGGCCCTGTCCGCCGCACGAGTAGCACTGCCTGCCTCTCGGAAGACTGGCTCCGCGCTGTGTGCCCCGCACTGCTGAGCCAGTGCCCTGAGATCGTCGGCCTGAAGGTCTGGTCTGTCTGGACCCCTGAGTCATCCGTCGACTGCCTGCTGCAGATGACTCTGCCACGTGCCGCCCTGCGGTGGGTCGCTGTGCTGGTGTAGACTCAGCAAGGAAGCTCTCGATCAGAAGAGCCCGCTCCAGTACTCCTGTCTGAGTCGGTATGCTGAGGGAGATCAGCGATGCCCTGATCTCGTGTCTCAAACCCTGCTCGAAGGTCCGGCCCGGAAGAATGGATCCCGTACCATGTCGGTCGAGTAGCGCGAGAGATCGGTAAACCTCGCCGAGTACTGGGCGACCGTCATGCTGCCCTGCCGCAGCTGTAGAAGCTCCTGGATGCGCACCGCTCGAAGGGTGGCCGGACGAACTCAGAGCGGAAGAGGCTCTCGAAGTCCGTCCAGAGTAGAGATGCCTCATCGTGCACCTGGAGCATCAAGCTCCACCATCGTCCAGCTGCTGCGTGTAGTAGGCTCGCAGCGAGGATCACCATGAGGTCTGCTGGTGTCCTCACTAGCCTAAACACTCGAACCACTGCCTCCAGCCAGTCCTCTGCTGCCTGGGGATCCGTCTCCCCGCGAAACCTGGGCGGTCGCTGTCGCTGAAACTCATGCAGTGCGCTGAGGCGACGTGCATCGTCAGCGGCTGCTGCTGGAAGCATCGGGGGCTCGGCGGGGTAAAGCTACCGCCGGTGCCACTACTGGAAAAGGCCCTGCACCGAGGCCTCGTCGCTCGGTGGGCTGTCGTCTCGCTCGACCATCGGAACCCTAGCTGGCTGTCGTCGTGGGGCCATCCTGAAAAGGAAACAGGTGCGCCACGGTTAGAACAGTATACCTGGTGAGCTGAAACAAGTAATCACAAGAAAACTTTGAAACACACACGCAATCAATGTTTTCGTGCATTAAGTCGGAAATCAGAAGTCAGGGTCCTGGTGTACGGATACGTCGGCCGCCGCACCAACACTGGACTCCCTGGACTGATAACCACACTCAATACGCTAAACATTATTGCTTCACATAGAAAAGATCAGAGTTCGCGGTAGAACCGAACTCCTTTGATACCAATTTGTCACGACCCGCCCTCGGGGTCCGTTGCCGTGACTACCCCAAGCCCGCCTTCCATAGGCCAGGGGCTGGCGACTAGCACCAAGGCGTATATCCCAGTAAAAAGGGAAGGCATTGCCTTTGAAAAGTAAGCACACACCACAGAGTAAACAAGCGGAAGTAAACACTAACAAGCAGAGTACAACTGAAAGTGCGGAAAAGTAAATGGGCCAGAATACAAACCCAAACTGAAAGTAAAAAGTAAAGTACAACTCAAAAAGGGAAAAACAGCAACTGTAAAGTAAAGGCCGCTACTCCGAGCTGTCCACCGGAAATCCCACCTGAAGGGTGGGTACAGATAGCTCCTCTGCTCCACGGGTCCCACCGTCCGCTCCGTGCTCGTCCCGCCCAGTGGTCCACCTCCGGGTACCGTCCCGCTCCGCAAACCTCAGCTAAGGTCAACGCTGTCCGTCGTCTGCAACCAACACAACGTAGTGCGGGCGAAGCCCGTGCAGGGGTGAGTATAAGCTACTCAGTAGGGACCCCGAGACCCCTGAAGGTCTCTCAAAATCCACAAAGGATAAACCACGAAACAAAGTACAATCACGAAGTAACAACCAACACTGCTTAGGTATATGCCCATACATATACCTAAGTCATCAATTCAGATACGCTCCAACCTCCGAGCCCAAGTATAACTCAGTCCACGCAGGAAAGTATACGTATTCCACAAAGGAAAGTAACAGGATTCAGCTCACACAGGTATACTTCTTCAAGGACGATAAAGATGATCACTGATCCATCTAAGTCGTCGGACCCACGAAGGATCGATAGGTAACTAACCCCCGCAGAAGACCCACACAGGATCGGGCTCACACAGAACCTGTAGGCGCTGGCTCACACAGAACCGCTGAGCGCAAGGACCCACACAGGATCGGGCTCACACAGAACCTGAAGCACTGATCCACGTAGGATCGCTGAGTGCTGTAGTCGTCGTCGTCGAATCCACACAGGATCTCTGTACTGTCGTCGTCGAATCCACACAGGATCTCTGTACTGTCGTCGTCGCAGTCACAGTAGCAGTCGTAGCAGTAGAACAGTCGCAGCCAGCACTAGGGTTCCCGCACACAGCAAGCTCGTACGGAGGATCCGCTCCACGAGCCGAGAGGCTGATACATCAACTGTCACGAAGACCGAAGTTGATGTATCCAAAAGTTCCGTATCGTCAAAAGGAACTCAACGCAACAGACGGCGCGTCGATCGGACGCCCGGTCTGAGAGATAATGGCATTTTCGTCTCCGGGGCCCGGTTGGTTTTTAAGGCAAAACCAACCCGACCGTACTCCACCTGCGTCCAAACCTCGGGCGGAGTATGCCAAAAGATCCGTCTCACTAAGAGGAACACTACGCGACTGACGGCACGTCAATCGGACGTCCGTAGCTCAAGATATGAGCGTTTCCGCTCCGAAGGCCCGGTTGGTTTCGTGAACGAACCAACCCGGCCGAACTCAAAGTAACCCGAAACCTTGAGTGCGATATACCGAAACGACCGTCTCGATCCAAGGATCGCGTTGCCGCAGACGGTTCGTCATTCGGAGGTCCGAGGCTCAAGTTATGAGCCAAGAACCGAATCTGGTCCGAAACGGGGGGTCCGGGTCCGGGCCGACCCGGCCCGACCCCCCCCCTCTGGACGGCGCGGCGGCCGGCGGCGGCGGACGGCGGCGGCGGACGGCGGCGGACGGCGGCGGCGGCTGGCCGCGTGGCGGCGGCGGCGGCGGCGGGCCGTGTGGCGGCGGCGGCTGGCGAGCCGCGTGGCGGCGGCGGCTGGCGGGCCGCGTGGCGGCGGCGGCTGGCGGGCCGCGTGGCGGCGGCGGGCGGCGGGCCGCGTGGCGGCGGCGGACCGCGGCGGGCCGCGGCGGCGGCGCTGGGCGCCGCACGTGGATCACGCGGGGGGCAATCAAGCCCCCCCTGCTTTGTGAGGGCGGCACGGCTTTGAGCCGTGCCTTTGCCCAAAAACGGCCCCCGCAAATGGGGGCCGGCTGGTCAAACCGGGGGGCTGTTGCCCCCCCCTCCTTAAATGAACCGCCCCCCTCTTTAAGAGGGGGGTTTGAAGAGCCGGCCGGGGGTTTAAACCCCCGGTTTTTATGAAATCCGGCCGGCCCGCTGGCCGGCCGGTTTTTACTAACGGGACCGGGAAATTCCGGTCCCGCCCTTGATTTCCGACGCCGGCGGCACGGCCGCCGGTCTTTCCTTCCGCCGCGGCCCGGAACCGGCCGCGGTGTTCGTCGTCCGGCGCGGTGCGACGGCACCGCGCCCCTTTCTCCGTGCCAAGAATCCTCCCAACGCGGCGCGACGGCGTCGCGTTCTTGAAATCTCTCCTCGACGAAGCGCGACGGCGTTGCGGAAAATATCTGAACGTTCATCCGCGTGGTGCGACGGCACCACGTTACTTGTTTCCTCCAGCATGAACAACATGAACGATGGAGGGGGATTCGGCCGTGTTCGTGCGGTCCGGTCCCCCTCACGTTAAAGAAATAAAAACGGAACTTAAATAAAATAAGTCACACGTTAAGTCATGCTAAAATCCACGATTCAAGAAAGGAATAAAAATAATCAATAAAGATCATCCCCTACCTCTGGTTTCAAGAACGAAGATCGTCAACGACCCGCGGAAGACGCGTCGCGGTGGTCGGCGTCACGGAAGAAGGACGTCGATGTCGTGAAGCGAGGATTCGAAGTTCTTTGACGACGATTTCGTCGCGGGAAAAGATGACGCGGAAGAAGACGTCGTCGGTGTCGCGGGTATGGCGTCGCGAAAGACGATTCCCGAGTACGTGGCGTTCTTCGTCGATGTTCGAAGGTTCTTCGCGTTCTTCAAGGAGGAAAAAGAAGTTCTTCAAAGTGTAGAACTCTTTCTCTCTCAAATCTCCCACAACACAGCAACCCCCAAAATAAAATAAGCTACCCTTATTTTATTTTCACTTTGCTCACCTTTCAAAAATTCAAAAGTTGAATTTATTACATTAATTAAAATCTTGAGTTGTCAAGAAATTAAATGGAAAGATAAGTTGGCAAGTTTTAATGTAGGGGAGAGTCACAAATTAAAGAGGGGGGTTTAGAGGGGTTAGGGAATTTGAAAAGGTGGGGGGTTCGTGTGGGCCCCACCTCCTTCATAACCACACATGGGAAGTTGGGTGGTTGCGGGCCCCACAAACAACTTCCCATGAGAGAGTCTAACCACCTTGAATAAAATAAAATTCACACACAAATTTATTTTACTTATCTTTTAAACCCCAAAACTAACTTTCAACCCGCAACATACGCAACTCCCGAAAGGGTCTCTTTAAGCGAATATCGGCACTGCGAGTTCATCGGTGCCCTCGGATTTCAATTCCGAGCACCGGATCAAAAGTTAGGAATTCCCGCTCGTTCGTTCACTGAACGTACCCGAGCCAAACTTCGGAAATTAATTCCGGGCACTCCGGGCCTCGGAATCAGGTGCCGTCTGAAACCGCGCTCTTGTAAAAAAAATCCAAAGAAAATTAAGAAAAAAATTTCCCTTGAATTTTACGGTCTTTACAGATTACCTCTTTGATCAGATGATGGTATGGGGATGGTTCTCAAAGATAGACCCTAGATCAGTCCTTCACAAGATTCATATATTGGATGAGGACTTATCTAAGACATATTTCAAATGATTATATGGCCACTAGAATTATTTATTGAAGCTTTTTAACTTCACTAATTCCCTAATGGGGTTCATGGGACACATGAAAAAGATCATCCATTATTACCTAGATTGGATTTTAGTGGTCGTTATAGATGAAACCGAGTATACACGGAATCGGAGGAGCATCACTTGGTATACTATTTGATGGTCTTGGACGTACTCCAATAAAACATTATTTACTCGAAGATCTAAAAGGGTCAGTTCTATATTCGAGAGGTCTACTTTTGGGACAAGTCATTTTTGTGTCTCAAGTTGCAGAAGATATAGCGAAGATAGAGGCGTTGCTTTTATGGAATCTACCCAAGAACATTTCTAAGGTGCATAGTTTTCCTGGGTCAACTATGTAGTATTGGATGTTTGATCTGAAATTTCTAGAGTAGAATAATTCCTAAAATCCTTTACACGAAAACTCAAACCTTTCATATAGAAGGAGAAGTGTGAGGAGAGATTTCAGTAGCTGAGTTAGTGTTTGATGAGTGCTTCCATTATTTGATTTGTAGAGGAGGGTTTCATGTACATGTGGTTCTATGATGCATCATGTACTAGGATTTTTTGTGTATTGATGCATGGTTATGCAATGACTGCTTAAATTTCACAGTTATTGATGACACATGAGCAGAACTACATGACCCACGATATAGAGATGGAAGCATTTGTCTTCACCTTGAAGATTTGGCCACACTACCTTATGGATTTGTTCTTCATCATCGACTCAGATCAAAAAAGTCAGGTGTAAATCTTATCATAGAAGGATCTGAACCTGGGGAATTGGTGCCGGATAGAGATCCTCCAGCCCTATGACATTGAGATATTCTATACTTCAATCAAGGGGAATGTGGTGGATGATTCTCTTAGTAGGAGATCGAGTTCATTGCTACTAAAGAAGGCATCTGTGCAGTTGGCCACACTATAGTTATCTATTGTGGATGAAGATGAGGAACCTTATCTCGAGTCGATGGTAGTTACACCAACACTCATACAGAGAGTTGGGGAGAAATAGATTGGAGATACTAGATCTAATACTACACATGGTATGATGTCCACATGGTACGCCCCTAATGGATATTCAAAATGTGGGGAGAAAATCGTTAATTTTAGGGGACACAAAGTTGTAATATTAATTTTACAGGAAGAGGTGTTGCATTAGTTATATACATCCCATTTGGTAGTACATAAATGAGTGGAAAATATGTATGAAGAACAAAGTGATCATTTTTGGTTGGTAGGTATGAATAAGGTAGTGCAAGAGTTTTTCCATAGATACCTCACTTGTTAGAAAGTTATTTCCAGTTCCACGGATCCAGCAAGTTTGACTCAGCCACATGATGTGCCATAGTAAAAGTGGGATGAAATATAAATGAAAATTGTGATGGGTATACCACATATTTCTAGGGGTAATGACACCATTTATGTGATTGCTGACTGACTCACCATATTTTTAAAAAATCTAGCAATTCGGGAACATGGTTCAATAAGTGCTCGGAACAACTCTACATACTGGATAAATTTCGTCTCTAGGATGTCCCATAGATGATAACATCATATATTAATGTTTTTTTCACATCCTGGTTGTGTAAGGGATTGTAGTAGGTATTTGGGACACTTCTTCTCTTGAATGCGGCTTTCTACCCATAGAAATGCATCTAGACAGAGCAAACCATTTGTGTCATAGAGGACACATAAATAGATTTCAACCATGATTTGGTAATCAGTTTTGAGGATCACCTATTTCAAGTAGAGTATTCATATAAAAACTTCTACCTCTCCACAATATTTTTGGAACTATTTGAGTCTTTATATGATCAACCCTGCAGTTCGCCACTTTACAGGACTGACCTTAGTGAGTCAGCAATGTTCGGCCTGATGTTGGTGCAAGGTAATTTAGAGTAGGTGAAGGTTATCCATGAATATATGAACACTACATAGATATATCAAAAGTATAATGTTGATAGGAGAATCGGGCCCTTGGAGTACATGGAGGATGACCATGTGTTAATTTAGGTCTCTCTATGATAAGGATTCATAGACCTAGTTAGGGTTTATCATTAAAATTCTAATACTGCATAGTGTCGATGAGGTGGAATATAGCTTGGCTATAACTCCACAGTTAGAGTATGTGGACGATGCATTCCACATATATCAGCTGACGTGATTGGTGAATGAACCTTCACACGTCATATTCTTGGGGGATTTGGACATTGATGATGGGGATACATTCATGGAGTAAACATTTGTGATAAATAATTGATAGTAGAGGACTGTTTTTGGGTTATTGATTCTTCTAGTGCATGTTGGGTGGTAGAACAGGATTCTCTAGGAGGGAACTTGGGATCAGGAGGCTAATATTTTTGCTTAGTGTCACTTCATTTATTTAGCCATTGTTTTGGAATACAATGATGTAATTCCCTAACGTGGGGAGAATGAAATGACTCAGATTGTATAAATTTTATTACTAGAAATTATATTAAAAATTTATAAGAACAGGAGCAGAGATGATCTATGATTCCAAAGATTGATGTTCTGGGAATGGGATTAATAAAATATTATGGTTTTAATAGCTCATGTATACAACTTTCCCATAAAATTGGAATATCATCTAAATGGTTTCTCGAATAAAAACTTCTAGGGAATAGTTGCATTCAAAATAGAAAGTTTACCCTTGTTGTGACTTAACTTTTTTCAGTGTGAACCTTCAGTGATGAAACACGAAAAGGATGTAACCATAAATATAATTATTAAATAAAATTATATTATTTTAAATTACTAATAACCCATGAATGTTGTCTCGTATTTGAAATGTGTACCCATCATTGAGTTCAAAATGTGGTGTTTTTTTGAAAGGTTATAACATTAGTCGGCATGGGATGGCTATAAAATCTAATTTAAGGATGTTTTAAGAGTAAAATAAACTACATATAAAAAGGTATTTTTTTTCCTCTTCAATGTTATTTGCCAACTCAGCAGCACTGTGATGTGGTGACTCAGCAATGCTATAATGTAGTGTCGTGGTAATACTGAATCACATTAACATTTTTTTTATTAAACAGGGCAGGGAGTAGTGTTAGTATTAATAATGCCGAAATTTTTTCCCTTGGGACATAATGTTTCTCTGAGTGGAGGAAAAGGAATCACTAATGATGATGACTATAGTATAGATATCAAATCTCGAATCCGGCATTAAATAAATATGAACTCTAATGAAGGATGGATCAAGGAAGATCGTCGATGGATTCCCATCAATAAAGAATTCTTTCCTCTAAAAAATCCTCCTTCTATATAGGGTGTTTATTAAAAATTGATTTCATTCCCCATTTATGTATCCTATGGATGATCATGGATGAACCTGCAAAGAGGTTGATACATGGTTCACTCATTCATGAGGGATGTGTTATCAACTACATGGTTTATAATTGTTAAAAACACGTTGTTTATCAAGTAGTACCTTTCACAATTTTATAAATTTATGATTTTTTTAATACAAATATGGCTGATGTTCTTCCCTCAGGTGTTCTTGGTTCTGTTCTTATACATGTCTTTGTGTTATTCATCGACAGACCGATGTGGTCTCTTCAGTCCTTTCCATGAGATTTCAAATGTGAATGGACCCCTAGAGCGACGAGAAAATAATATTTTATCCCATGGAAGTGATGGTGATGAATATAAATTTTTAGGGGGATTCCCAGTTGGAAGAATAGACCACCACATCAATAGTGGATGCCCACAAAAGAGGGGACCACCAATGGTGGTGTGATATGGCACTGCCTCCCATCAGGAGGAACCTGATCTAAAATATCCACGGTCGGAAGAGAAGACTGCCGGCTCGATGGCCGACAGTGTCCTCAACTGGAGGCAGTAGGAGGATACATCATGCAGCAGAGGTCCATTGTCTAGTTGGACCATAGTGGGACCCCACAGTAATATCTTCATACCAAGCTAATGAATAGGTCTGATCGAGCATGCCAGAGAGGAGCTGGTGGTATGGGACTAGTCAGTCGGGTCGAACATAGCTGGTTGGGTCAGGCAGGACCTGGGTTGGGTTGGACCAGACCCAAACTCAAACAACCCCTCTCTAATTACATGAACATAACTTCCAAAATTTAAGTCCATTTAATAAGTCGTTTGTGGTATTTGGACCCTCTCAATGTGGTTTTCCATTTGAGATACTATACATGGAAATTAGTTGATGTTGGCGTATGACCTATTGCCTCGAGCATTTAGTGATCCTGAGTACCATGGACAACTTCTAACTTCATTTCGGTATTTAATTTATTATATCTTTGTTCATAAGTTTAATCTGGTTTACTTAATTCTATTTTTAGACAGGGAGGTCAAGGGTAGTGATTTCACCATTGGTATCAATTATTTTTTCTACAATTCATCATCATTAAATCATTTTGATTAATGTATTTTTTGAATTTTTAGTTTTATTGTATTCATGTGCTACTTTATTAGCCTACATTATGTAGTTTTTTTTTGTCGATGTGAAGAATGAGACATGCAGATCTTTGAAAAATGAATTTCCATGTATACATAATTGATAATATATATACACATCCTCTTTGTAAAATTTCACTCAAGGATATAGGGATATTTACATTGGTTCAACAGGTACATATAAATATATTGAGGTTTATATGTTTGTATTTTTGAAGGGAATGTCAACCACAACCATTTTTTTCTAGTAGGTTCTCTATGTTCGAGCCTTGAATTTTAAATCCATGATTTCATTGGTGTTTTAGAATAAATGTTTAATTATAATGCAGTATGTATAATATATGAAAATTATTTCTAACCCTTAGAAATTGTATTCCATTTAAATTAAAAAATTCATGTATGATTCCAAAGTGGTTTATTCCAGATAAATTATACATTTAATAGTTATTTAAATGTAATATTTTTTTTTTCAACATTCAATTTTTTTTATAATTTTACTGTGGTGAAGCTCAAATAGAGCCATAATTTATTTTAGTGATATTAAAAAACTATTAAATGAATTCCCTTTGATATGAAAATGTAAAATATTTTTTTAAATATGTGGTAAAAAAGGTTTATCTGATGAAATGATACTACCATGTTAATGTGTAACTCGAAAAGGGGATACACTTTAAGATGGAAATTGGATCTGAGATGTTGTATAGGTTTTTGTGTAATGAATTTGATATGTACTTATAAATTGGATTTATAAAATGTCATTACAATTTTAATGATGCACTTGGGGACCCTAGGAACCATGTCTGGTTGACTAAGCACAAGTACATTTGATGGCTTAGCAGGCTCCTGGCCATGTCTCCTTGACACGTTACAATATAACACTAAATAAAATGTATAATGAGTCTTTGAGGACAACTAAAACATTGGTTTTCATCTCTTAAGTTTATTATGCAAGAGGCCATGTTATATGGTTTGATTGCCAATATTAAAAGGATCCTCGAGTCCTAACTCACATATAATCATTGGGATTACCATTGTTTATTATCTTTTTTAATATTATTTTTCATGGTATTATTTTAAAATTCATTACTATTTATATATCATTTCATCACTAAAATAAAAAATATTTACTTTTTATATTATTATGCATCATCATAGAGTCACTTGTTTGAAATTTTTTTATCATTTTTATGTAATTTTATAAATGTTCTTTCATTCATTGAAGAATATTTTAGTAAATATAATTGAAATTAGTTCTTCCTAAAATGGATCTTCAAAACATGATTTCTTAAAAACTATATAGAACTATATATTCAATGATATTTTTAAACTAGAATTGTTGGCCCATTTCATTAAATGTATGGAATACAAAGTAGATTATTCATGAAAACATCCTGAGATTTAATACTAAGGCCTAACCCAATATCTTTTATTAGATTTTGTTGTAACTTCAATTTCTGTCTCAGTCTCCATGGAGCGATATTGGTATAGTGGGTAATGGTGTCCTTCACAGTCCTATGGAGGTATTCATGACACCTAATTTTATATATTTAGTTATTATTTGTTATTTAATATAGTTTTTTTATTCCTTATTAACATCCCTTTTCGTGGGATAAAAAATTCAAAATTTAGTTATTCATGTTGTCCTGAACTTGTTTATGGATATGGAGGACATGGGACATCAATTAGGACATTCTGTAGGCTAACTACAGTGAAATATTCATGGTCCTCTTGGGTTTTTTATTTGAAAAATGTATCATATAATTATAAATTTTTATATAGGTATGTATTATTGTTCAGACTAATTATTTTTAGAATTATACTGGTTAGTAGTGGGTAGTTTCTTAATTTCCACCAATTTGGAATGACACATAAAATTACAGCAAGGTTCAGGATGGCTATTCTTCAAATTTTAAAATTGGATATTAGTTTTTATTTGAGGTTTTGGTTTTTACTATAGTGTCTAATAGAAATTTGGAATTATAGGGTCTCTTTGTGAAACTATAAGGGTTGGAGAGGTCTATTCGAGGGTTTCTATTTCTTATGGAGTTTTGAAAAGACTATAGAACCATGTAATGAAAATTAATCTACCACTATTTTCCTCTAGTGTTCTCAAGCATTTGGTTCATTTTCTCCCCTAATGTGCTACCATGTACTATATAGAATACATTTCTTAATGACTTTGAAATTATCATCATCTATGTGTTATGCGGATTTTATTTAATATTTTGGTGTATGTAAATTTTTTGTTGGGTGATTCAATTAAATTTTATATTTTATATTTTTTTTAAAAAATTAAATTTCAATAATGAATGTATTGGTTTATTGAAAATTAAATGGCAATGCATTTGAAAAAAATTGGATTTTTATTTTATTTTTCATTTTTTAACATAGAAATTCTAATTGATTGAGGAATTTGAAATATATTTTTTGGGTATATTAACATGGTTTTAAAAATTTTTGGGATATTTGAAGAGTTTTATATAAATTCATATTATTAATCTTATCTGACCCTTGGTTTCCCAATAAATTTTAAAAAAATTATTTGGATATATATATGTTTTAAGAGGATGGTTATTGGTGAGTGTGCATGTTTAATTTAACTAAAATAGGGATTCATATGTATAATGGTTCATAGAATACCACTAGTAAGTGCGTATCCATTTTACCTTGATTTTATTTATGAATTTTTTTAAAAAAAATGTTCGAATCAAAATTAAGAATGTTGGTTGTTGATGGATGCATACTTTTTATGTTTAGATATTTACCAATTGGTAGTTTTGTTCTATATTGTTTGATATGTTGATGGAATTTTATTTTCAGTATGGAATTATTATTTATGATTGATCTATAGAGTTCTGGATAATGATGAATTTTTATTTGGTTTGGTTATTCATTTTTTAGATTATCCCCCAGTATGTTCTAGGGAATCATGAAGATGATATATAGGGGTTTCTTCCATTATTTTCATTTCAGCCAATCTAGTATCAACTTGGCTATTTTTTACTACTTTGGAAAATGAAACCTGGTATTTCTCCACAAACATATCAATATTAGGAGTTATTCATGAGGATACAATAATAAAAACCTATTCATTTATTCTAGTATATTGATCCATTAAAATCCGTAGAATGGTTTTGAATTATCTGGGGTATCTTTGTTCATATTGAGTCTCCTAAAACACTCAAGCTCTAATGTTCTAACTTCATGACAGAAGGCCCATGTTGGGGGTGTTGGAATTCTATTCTTTAGACCAAGCCACAAAAAAGTACACATTAAAGGCATCATAGCATTGTTCATCTAGTTGTACCTATATAATGTTTTGAGAATATACATGGGTTCATGAGTATAAAACCTCATGCTAGGTGACTTAATAGTATTATATATTTCTTAAGAGCTTCACCAAGATACTATTATATCTCCCAAATTTCACCAGAGATTATTTTTTTAAGGCATAGTTTATTGAAAGGGGAATCCAATCAGAATTTAATTACGAAATTTAATCATTACCTAACACATTTAATGAAGTTGTGAAGTTGTTACTCATTCCGATGTTAGTTTTTAAGTTTCATAAATATAGGGTAGTAGTATGAAATTAAATTTTCTATGATGTCTCTAGATTATTATATGAGTTTGTTCTAATTTAGATATATATGTGGGAATCTAGGGAAATTGAATTCTTCACATCAGAATGAAACAAATATTTATCATACATGTGTCTGGTTAGGTCATTGGAATGTTTTTATGGGGTTTATTCATAAGTATTGTGGATATAGATACACATCTATGAAGAATATTCAATCTATGTTTGATTGATATAATTTTATAAAACTATCAGTTTAAAGAATAATTTTTGGGTTAATTTTATTTCATGAAATAGATATATCCCATGGTTTTTTTCTGGTTCTAGATAATGATTTTGTATATCATTTGGGAACTCCTAAATTTTAATTTTCTAAATTCCTTTTTTTAAATTATGAATCATATTTCTATGGTGTTGTGGTGCTTATCATTCATTTTATAATCTCTAATAGAATTAGTTTTTTCTATAACACATGATTTTTTTTCCTATTAGCCAACATTCAAGCAAATATCTGAATTAATGGGGAGGCTAAAATTATATGAGGTCATGGTAAAATAAGTATTCATGGAATTAATGACTAGGAAATTTCTTTCCTTCAGCCTCCTTGATCCCAATTTATGTAATTGGTTGTCCTAGTTAGTGAGTTTTGTGATGGTTGATTTTGAATCCCATGTGAAGACATCGAAGAGTTTATTTGTTATATCCCATGTTAAGGGAATTTTTTACATGTTTAGTTCTGTTTGGAAATGAGAGTTCATTTCCATGTCCATTTCATTCATTGTATCATATCCTTTTGGTCATGTTAGTTTCTACTCAAAATGTCGAGCTACTTTCTTCTAGATGGTATTACTAAAATGATGGGATTATTTATTTTATATTTTAATGATAAAATTTAGTTTAATAATTTTGATATTTCTGTGATGGAGGATTCGTTTGTGGGTGGGGTGTTTTCTTCATTCATCAGGACTTGACCAATTGGATCGTTAGGGCATTCTATGGGAAATAGTTTCACTTGTGGGAATGAATGACACATCCTATTCTAACACTTCTCTATTATTATTTTTATTTTTTCCCATGATATTTTAGTGTTTCCCTTGGTTTCCCAATTAAAATTGGAAATTATGGATGGTCTGGTAGTGGCACATGGTTAAAAAAACTATTTTGTCAATAAAAACACATTTTATCCCACATATTTAGTTGTATGAGCATAAACCTCCCCTAGGAGTCTATGTGGCTTCATCACCTCATGAGAAAAGGTTCATGTATAGTTGAAACATGAAAAGGTCTTCCATTTGAAAAAAACCATGCAACCTTACCTTGTTCATAAAAATAAAATAAAATATTTAAATTTATTTTATTAATATAAAAACAAAAATATTTATGTTATATTGTTAGGATTTTATTTTCAATCCCACACCCCCCTATTTTATCAAGTTAACCACTCTAACAATTATTCCTAGTATCACATGACACCCATATACAAGGAATCCCTCTTGTATGACCCTACCCCCACCACCTCCCTCAATCGGGATCATGTCGATCATTGTTCATCTCAATTTAGTTGATAATTATATCTGCTATGTCTCCCCAGCTCTAGATATCACTATTTAATCATTATGTATTAGTTTCATTTTATCTTGAGTAGTGCTGATACCATTTCTAAATCTAAATCTAATTTTTTTATTTTATTTTTATGTTCATTTTTCTTAGGGTTCATGGGTTATTTATAATGGGAGGCCTAGTCATAGTGGTTGAGGACAGTGAGTTCTCCATCAGTTTCAGTGAGGTTTTCTTTAATTATTCATCACGGAACAAATTTAATTTGGGTATTTTTTTTAAATTTTGAGCTTCTTGTATTGTTATAGTGTTTAGTGGGCTTTCTTGAGGTACTTATGGCACATCATTAGTGAAGGAATCAACACATGGATCCTTGATGACTGGATTCACACATACAAATATGTAAGCACACACACACACAAACACACACACACAGATATAAATTATATTTTATAAATATAAACTCATATAATTTGGAATATTTACACTAGGTACAATCGTACATATATTTATATATATATAGGAATATATGCATTTTAATGTGACATTTTCATTGTAAAAAGAATCATTTTTTGAAGTTAGATACATATGTCGAAGCCTATAATTTTAATTCCTTAAAATCCTGCCTATTTTATTAGAGTTTAATTATTATTATATAGTATATATATGTATTGAAATTTGGTTTTTGATATCATAAATGGTTTTCCATTTTCTTATATAATTTACTAAACCATGCAATGGTGGTTTTTTAATCTAATATATACATTCAACCATGTTTTTAAAAGTAAATTTTAATTTTAAATATTTAATTGTTTTTCTAATTTCAATGGGATTATTCCTAGTTGGAAATAGTTATTGTTTTATTGAAATGGAATAACTCATTATGTAATGCTCTACGAAATGAAAATGGGACATGTGTGTGTTTAATGTGTGATGTGAAATGTATGCATAATGATGGTTAACTACAATATTATTGTTTGACATGAAAAGGGGATTCACATAAGGAATGAGGTAAGAGGTTATAGGGTAGATGGGTTTTGTGTGAAAAATGTGATATATATATATATGTATGTTATATTGTTAAAACATTCCACCATTAGAATGAAGCACATGGAACCCACGTTACTGAGGTGGGCAGACTAACAACTTTTTGGCTAAACCTGTCTGTAGGGCCCCATCCTTGGATCCTAGTCTAGATAACCCCAAACACTATATAAATAAAATGATGATTCCTTGAGGACTCATATAACATTTTATTAGAGCAATATTGTATCTCCTTCATGAGAACATATTATATGGTTCAATCACCGAGATTATTAGGATCTTAGGTACCTAAATATCCACGAATCTTAGGTATTTCTAGGGTGCCTACATTATTTTAGTCTTATCTTTCATGGTTTAATTTTATAAATAACATTTGATTAGTTTTATTCTCATGTCTAAAAATTTATAAAGCTTATTTTCATTCTCAACTATTAAACATCCCTCTTGATACCCATATATCAGCAGTGGGTATATTTTGTAAATATATATTTGAATGATATTTAATTACATAAAAAGTTTTTTTCATGTACATTATAATTTGAATTATTCTTATAATATAATTTTTAACTTGTTATTCATAAAAGTGTACAATACCCTCTTTTATGTCTTACTATAGAACTAGCTTGAAGTGGAATTATTCTTAATAGTTTGTTATTTGGAGATGTTTATTAGGGATGACCAACATTTTTTTAATACTCCCTCATATACCACAATATTGTTTTGAATCTTACGATGTAGCTTACAACTCAATCTTATTTCCAATATATCATTTTTGGTTTAGTGGATGTTGGTTAACTGTTCTGTCATGTCGATGTTAGTTTAATGTACTCTTTTATCCATTCATTTCCCTATATTATTTAAATGTCTATTATTAGTTTTTTATAATTTATTTATATATTTATCACAGTGATGAACGTTTTAGAAAGGAATTTTTTTTATGCTCAATACTCTATTATACCTGGGATAATCTGGAACACATCATAGGTCTTATAGTCCGCTGAATCCAGTGACCAGTTCTTGGTTGAACTGGTTTGCTTCTCAAAATTTCCCATTATTTTCAATGGATATCCCCTATATAAATATACCTAATGGGTTTTTGGTAGACCCTTGTGCCTTTTAATTCATTTATCTAGTAATAAAATATGATTCATTATGATAAAATTCGGTGAGAGTGTTGTTGACAGAGTTCCATTTCGAAAGATGCAATATTATATCATTTATCAATGTTTCTTAGAACTATAAGATCGATCTACATTGTTTTTAAGTTAGTTAAGACTCTTATATGATGAAACAAAACCCCAAGGAGGGGGGTGTTTGTAAGGGGAATTAAACCTAGGATTGTAATTTTTTCATATAGATACATAGTGAGTGTCATCATTATTTTATTTTTCACTCATATATGGACTCTCTATTTGGAACTCCCTAATTTGGATGTTTAGAGAGAGTTTTTTCTTAATAGGAAAGTGTATTCCAAGTGATTTCATACAAATTTTGGACCAATTTATCCATTTTCGGTTAATGTTATTTTTAACCACCTTCATTTTATCCTATTTAAATATACGAAGATATGAAAATTACATATCTTGTAATAGATACCCACAAGTAGCATTCAATTATCATGAGAGAGGCCTTATAGAAAAGTTGTTTTCCCTACTAAACCATCTTTTATATTTGATCCCTAGTTCATGGAGAAACACCTATAGATCATTTTAATTACTCAAACCATATTAACATAGTATTTGGATTATACAAGGGAAAACATCAATTGGCTATGGCCCGTTTTTACAAATTCCATTTTAGGTGGTGAGATTGGTTGTATTCTTTTTCCAGGATATATTACCATAATGTCCTCTCATATTAATATATAGGTATAGTGTTTGCCGTGTTTCTCAAGGAATAACCATTGCTTCCTGAGTTTCATCACTAAATTGTATGTAAAGAAATATTTCAGTTATTTACCATATTTAATTGATGTTAAACATTTGAAATTATGTATTTATGAAACTACATTATGAGGCAGTTGCTTTTTCATTAAATCACATCATTGGTGATATGTCATTTTGAAGAGGTGATCCAAGGGAGATCCATTTTTTAATGAATTTTTTTTATTAAATAATTAATCTTGAATTTGATGTTGGGTGACTCATTATAGGATGATTTAATCATTGAATCTATTTGTTTGGGTTTAAAACCCATTTTGTATGGGAAATTTGGTTCAAACATATTGTGCAGGGGACCCATTTGCGGTGGAACATTGGTGAGTAGATAGGTGTGGGTCATAGTTTTATTGATACAAATATGATGCTAATTAGAATGAATACATGGTGGTTTGAATTAATTACTGGAATTTTCATTATAATAACTGCTTTGATTCTGAATTACAATGGTTTTCATGTGATGGTTGATCATTTATTTGAACATGACATGTGTTTTTTGGAGATGGCAGTTAAGGAGTCAATTAAATAAATGTATAACCTTGTTTTTGTTGTTATGGCTCAAGGATAGATATATTATCATGTTGGTGTAATATTATTATAAACCTTGTTTAAAGGTGAGTATTCACAATATTAATTAATCATCCATAGTATCATATAAGGGCATTGGATAGAAACCAAGCAACTATAATATATTTTCTGATTAGATCTATGGGTTCCATTGGAGTCACACTAATGTGTAATCTAGGAAAAAATTAATGTAGTGATTCCTTGATTAATAGTTGAGGGTTGTGACATTAATTTTTTAATTTTAATACATATAAAATTCTATGAAAATAATTTATTGGATGCAAGGGTGGGTGATAGATGATGTTTTTGTTTTCACTCATGAATGTGCATGTTCATTCTATGCTAGTTGTTATCTCGGGCAATTGAAGAGGCATAGGTACTGATATCTTATAATCATTTATTTTATGTGACATTATGGATACTTCTACGGTGGGAAGTGGGAAATTGGTCACTATTGTATAACACCCATGTGATAATCATTTGGAGAAATTGAGAACTGTATTAAGGATGGATTCTTGGTTCATTGAGGATGATGGGTTAATTAACCTAGTTATGAAATGATTTCAAAGTAAATTATAGATATATGTTCTAAAATGGCCTCAAATAATTCCACATATGATAATTAATCATGAGGATTATTATGATTATCCATGGGAGATGGGTCAAGAGATAACAAGAGTTTTTGTCAAGACATTATGATGGAAACGAATAGTTTGGATAGAATACATCAATGAAATTCATCACAGGATTTAGTGCACATGCTTAGTGTGATCATATGTGGTCTTGTATTGAAATCATTTAGAACATTTTCTATAATTATTATCTACTAAAGGTGATAATTTTTTGATATATTTAACAAGATGTTTCTCGACATTTATTCTCTATCGTGGTTGATTATGGATTTTTATGAACTATAACATCTACAAAATCCAGTGAGATAGGTGTATTGTAATGGTCCATTGGGAAATTACAATGAAAATATACAAATAAGATTATAACATGGTCCAATTCTAAAAAACAATATTTTTATCCAATTAAGAAAAATAATGGTTTTATATCTTTGAATCTAATGAGTTTATTCAATAGGAATTTCTGATGGTGGATTTATGGTTACCCGTAATATTATTATAAATAAAATCACATACGGTTAGAACTACCATTTACTAGTTAATTAAATATAAGATGGAATTATTGTGTCAATCATTAGACATAATTGGGTATGAACTATCATGATGGTTTATTGGATATTATGAGTATTGTATCAATATTCAACAATTTTTCCATTGTATGATTGATGTGACTATTGTAGGCATGTTTGGAAGTCAGAAATGAAACCCGACCATTGAAGGATAGTTGTATACCCATGTGATTTGGGTGCTTTATTTTTATAGATACCAATTCATTTTATGGATGAGAAGTGTAGTGGGGGGGGGTTATAATATCAAGTGTTTTAAACTAATTGATTGGTTATATATGAATTTTAATTTTTGTTTTATTGATATGAAAAATTTCATAATGGGATTTTTAATTTAATCCTAACACATTTAATAGAATAATTTTTTTTTCTAGATGTGGCCTATGGAATGAGAGGTGACTAGGGAATTTGAATGAGTTTTAATAGAATTAGTATTTGAGAACTCTGTTTTTGGAAGTCACGTGTGGTCAATGATTATTGTTAATCATATATCTCAACCATGTGTCCCTATGGTGTGTCCCATTGATTTTGAAACCATTCACCTGAGACCTCATGTCTACACAAAAGTATTAAATAAAAATTATAGAGGTGAACTTCATTATTAGTCCATTGTTTTCTAAACCATGTTCCTTGCATATGTGGGGTGTGTCCTATAGGAAATGAAAATTTCATGGGCATCCCATGGTTAAGAAATCAATTTTAAAAAATGATCCTCCCATTTAAAAATAATTAATGTTTTATTTTCACCCTCATTTGTTAAAATTTTTAGCCTCTTTTATTCTCCAACAAGTCCCACTCATATCAGATGCTCAATCACTTGTTTTTATCCCTATTATGCTTTGATGGTTCTCCCTAATATGACTGTAGAATCAATATTATTCAGTTGTTTTGAATCATCCTTTGTTTTGATACAGATCTTCATGTTACATATTATAAGGCCCCAGACGTAAACATTATTAATATTGAGTTATTTCAAGAATACACATTGAGGATCATTTTAGGTTTTGATTTTTAGAGAATTAGATCATAAATCATAAATTACATTCCACATTTAAATAAGGTGGTTACATCAAAGACAATATTCATTTTCTCCCATCAATGAAAAATATTTAAAATAAAACATGGATTCTTTCTTGAAACTTCTTCAACACTATCATCAAATAAGGTACCTTTCCCTTAACATGAGAAAAACATATCAAAAACATGGGATGAGCATAAAAATGCTTTGTAAGGGATATAAAAATACGGAAATAAAACCTTAGTTCATGTATAGATAAGAATAAATGAAATCATACTTTACTCATAAAACAAGAGCACATTAACATACCTCATGAGATCATAAGATTTATGAATAACCAATATAAATCATGACACATTAAGGTAACTTGAGGCATTCATAACATTATTACATAGGGAGTAACCCTCATGGTTACGTCATTATATTCTATAAATATCATTGGATAAACCTTAGAGTTTAACTACTTTGTGATACCCAATTCTTTGGAGAGCTATCACGGGCTCACCCACCCATATTTTATCACAGAACCACTCATCTTCATAAACAATGCCCAAGAACCATAACATAATCGAATCACATAAAACATGCATAAAGGAAACATAAAATTTCAATATTTCAATCACAAGATATCAATACAACACCATGATATAATCAATAAACAATCAAAACCATATTCAATACCAAAATAAAAGAACATTAAAACATGTTATTTATTTTACATTTAAAAAAATGTAATGGCTTGTAGTGGAAGCTGAAACTCAAATAATAGTCACAGCGGTGGATAAGTTGTTGTCACCACATATGTAAGAGAATAATATTCCATTTTTTTGTTTATTAAAATGATTCGTATAAAAATATTCCTTTTTAATGAAAGTACTAGTCAAAGTGGTTTATGCCCGGAATAAAATATTGTTGTGTATAAAATAAAATATGCCTCAATGATAGGAGGTTGAGAGAAAGTCCCTTCCTTCATGTCCAACTTGACTCGATCGTTCTTTATTCAACTGAATAATAAACTAGAGATAATTTATTCTTTCATAAGAACCTTTTCAATTATCATTATTTCTTTTATAGAACTTATTACCATGTTATGAACATTATGTAATTATTTATGTTAATAATGGTTGTTTTGTCGATCATTGGTACTGGAGCCAAAAATAAACATCTTATAATTACAAGTTGTTCATGTGGTAAAATATCATTTATATCCAGAATTATATTCATCAGGTATATATCATATATATCTAGTATATACATGCATTTATAATATTACATTACATTTAGAGGCAAGAAATGAAATGCACCGTTAATGGAGACGGTAATTTGTACGTATACAAGAACGCTACTTTCATTTCTATTTAGTATTTAATGGAATGAAATCATAATTATATAAAGTTATATTATAATTAATATATAATATCATATATAATATCATTAACTCTGTCTTTTATACGTCCCACATATGGAATTAACGAATCAAATCACTTTGAGGGGCGGTAGTCTGCACATCCTAAAATGAAATTATTGCGTTTACCCACAATGGATACAATAAAGATATAACATAAATGAAAAATAAAGAATCATATGGAAAATATAAACATAATATATATCATATATAAATATAGTGACATCAAAATGGCCACCATGAAAGGTGTTAAAAGAAGATTGAACCGTCATCGTTTCCTGAGGTAGTAATTCACCACTCCCAGAAATAGTATCTTCTTTAACCATTAGACTGAGGTGTTTGTATGTGTAAATGAAATAATTCTTATAACAACATCCTATTATATTGAATATACTGGTTTTGTTACAAAATAGATGAATAAAAAGTGTTTATGGGGTTTGAGAAAAAAAATAAAACCAAAGGACATAAGAAAAGACATTACCTTTAAATCGGGTAACTCTCCTTGGATTGAACCAAAAGGGTTTCTTGAGAATCTTTCTGCCTAAGGTAAGGTTCCTAGGATGATCATAGTGATGTGTAGAGATAAAATACATAGATTTTGGATGAGGCAATGGCTTGAGAGGTGTGGGTAAGGGGGTTGAGTTGGGGGGATTTTATATGGCGGAGGAGGGGCACTCTTGGAAAGTCATGAAATGTTTCATTATTTTAAAATTAGTTTTGGATTTTTAAGGTCCCGAAATACAATATTACTATGATAAGGTGATAAGGGTTAGAAATACACCCATCCAACAGGTTTTTGACAAGTTTAAGGCTTAGATATTACATTATCATTTCATTTTATTTAAATCTCTTATTAATGAGGTAATCACTACATCATCATGGTTTCAAAAATAATTTTTTTTTTAATGTCTAAAAATTTAAAAAAAATACCATGATGTAGTAAATATTTTTAGCTTTAAAATTAATTATTATAGTCTAAGAAGTCATTTATGTATAAAAAATTAAAATTGGATTACTTTGGTGTTACATACTTTTGTTATATTTAACTTTCTTTAAAAGTAAAAAGATAAAATGACACTATAACACGAAAGTGATTCCATGCGGTCCCAAAGTTGGTACAAGGCATCCCATGGTCGTACATGACACAACCAGTATAATTAGGACACATTTTTGGTAATTTTATATTATTATGATATTATTTTATTTCCCTTAACTACCCGATTACTAATTAACAAAGATAATTTAAGATAATTACTATTGTTACTATTCATAATGTCAAAAAAAAGATTCTTAATTACATAATATGGACTTTATGATTCCAAATATGCAATCCATTTTACCTAATTCCAAACATAGAAATTGTAGTAATTAATTTAAAAATAATTTCTGTTGTCAAAACAAAAAGCGGGTTTTTTTAGAGACAGTATCTATCAATAGGTTGACACTTATTTATTCCCAATTCCAATGTGAAATTAATTAAAATGACCAACATTCAATTAAATGGTAAAAATATATTCCAATTAACCTTTAAAACCAATTAAAAGTACAATCTATCAAAATAATTAAATTAGATGAAAAATTAGTTTTGAAGTAAAAATGCAGTATTTTTCATTATTCATTAAAAAATGAACATTGTCAGAAAAATACAAAAACATTATCCAAAGAAAATTTCAATTCATAGACTCTAAAGAATATGTTTTTTTGAAAAATAGAGCTTATAAAATTTTCGAAATATATATTTAAAATTTGTTCGCCCCCAAATGGTTGTAAAACAATCTTTTAAAAATATTTGAGTATTCTATGATTAAGATCGGATTTATTCTCATTTTAAGCATCTAAAACACTATACAATTAATAAATATACATAGATATGAAAATACATAATTCTTTAATTACCTGGGATGTTACATCCTTCCCCCCTTTGGAAAATTTCATCCCCGAAATTTATTTACATATCGAATAAGTGGGGGTATTTATCCCTCATTGCATTTTTAGATTCACATGTTGCCTCTTCAATCATTTTGTTTTTCCAGAAAACCTTTACTTGATGAATCAATTTATTCCGCAATACTTACTCCCTGTGGTCAAGAATCTGGAACGGTTGTTCCTTATAAGATAGATTCCCTTCCAGCTGAACTACCTCTGGACTCAAAACATGAGATGGATTTGGCATGTACATCTTTAAAATTGAAACATGAAAAACATTGTGTATGTGAGATAAAATTGGAGGTAAAGACACTCGTTAAGCAACTGATCTAACTCTCTCTAGAATTTCATATTATCCAATGAACCTTGGGATCAGCTTTTTATTCTTTCCAAATCGCATCACACTTTTCCATGGTGAAACTATGAGGAAGACATGATCACCTACCTCAAAAGAAATATCCTTCCTCCTGTTGTCCGCATAACTTTTCTGCCTGCTATGTTCTTATGTGCTTCTATATCAGCTGAACTTTTTCTTCCAACTCTTCTTCCAACTCTGGTCCCCTCAAAATCCTTCCACCGACATCATCCCAAAAATCTGGACTTCGACACCGCTTCCCATATAATTCCTCAAATGGTGCCATCGGTATAATAAAATGAAAACTTTTATTATAAGAAAAATCAACCAAATAAATATGTTGGTCACAACTTCCCTGATAATCCATCGAACAAGCATGTAGCATATCCTACAATGTCTGAATTATTCATTTATACTACACATCTGATTGAGGATGAAAATTTGTGCTAAAATTTAATTCAGTACCCAATGACCTTTGAAGGCCTTTCCAAAAGTAAGAAGTAAACCTGGGATCACGATCAGATACAGTGGAGAGGGGAAATCTATGTAACCAGATTAAATCATAATGATACAAATGAGAAAGTTTATGTAGGGAAAAATAATCTCGTATAGAATGGAATTGAGAATATTTAGTTAAGAAATCAACAATTACCTAGATTGCATTATTACCTCGAGGTGTCTTCAGCAATCCCACAACGAAGTCCTTGTATATATTCTCCCATTTCCACTCTGGCACTGGTAAAGGCTGAAGCATCCCTTTCGGTAATTTCATGTCTTCTTTAACTTGTTGACAAGTCAAATACTTCATAGTAAAATAATAAATACTCTTTTCATTCCATCCCACCAGTAATACTCTTGATGATCTCTATACATCTTAGTACTGCCTTGATGAACTGAAAACAGAGAAATATGAGCTTTACATAACAACTCCCTCTTCAACTGTGAATCACAATGCATACAAAATCTATTCCATTATCTAAAAACACAATCATTATCAATGTTGAATTCATGTAACATACCCTTCTGAGTGAGCTCTACATTTTTCTGCAACTAACTCTCTTGCTTCTAAGCTTGCATAATTCTGTCTGATAGAGAATATTTCAAGGATAATTGATACAAAACAGAAGAACATCCTGCAACAATATCTTCTATGCCAATGTTCACCAAATCCATAACCAAAGATTCACATTCCAAGTGTAACATGGTTAATGAAGCATTACATTTTCGAATCAAAGCATCAACCACTTTATTTGATTTTCCCGGATGGTAATGAATTGTACAATCATAATCGTGGATTAATTATAGCCATATGCTCTATCTCATGATAGATTCTTTCTGAGTGAATATATACTTTAAACTTTTGTGATGAGTATATATTTCACACTTTACACAATAAAAATGATGCCTCCAAGGTTTTAAAGTTAAAACAAAAGCAGCTAATTCCAAATCATGTGTAGGGTAATATACCTCATTAGTTTTCAACTGACGTGAAACATATGCAATTACCTGATCATTGTGAATTAGGACACAACCAAGACCATTCAATGAAGCATCACTATAGATAACGAACTCACCATTCCTAGAAGGTAGTTCCAAAAAAAGAGCATTCACCAATATTCTTTTCAATTCTTGAAAACTCTCATCACATTCTTTTGTCCAGATAAACTTAACACCCTTACGAGTTAGCTTAGTCATTGGACTAGATAACCATTATATTATTTTAACAAACCTTTAGTAATAGCATGCCAAACCAAGAAAACTATAATTCTCAATTAAATTTGTGGGTCTTGGCCATTCTTCAACAACCACTGTTTTTGCAGGATCAATAGTTATTCTATCATTACAAACAATGTGACCAAGGAAATAAATTTATAGCCACCAAAATTCACACTTGCTGAATTTCCCATAAAATTTCTCTTCAATTAAGGATTGCAAAATAACCCTTAAATGACTATCATGCCCCTATTTACTTTTAGAAAATAACAAAATTTTATCAATGAAAACAACCAAAAACTTATCCAAGAACTCATGCATAATTCTATTCGTAAGGTCCATGAATACAGAAGTTGAATTGGTTAACCCAAAAGCCATTACTACAAATTTATAATGGCCATATCTTGAAAGAAACATAGTATTTGGAATATCTGCATCATTTACCTTCAACTGATGGTACCCTGATCTCTGGTCAATATTTGAAAAATACTGAGCTCCCTGGAGATGAACAAACAAATCATCAATATGAGGCAAATGATATTTTTTCTTAGTAGTGATGTTATTCAAGGCTCTATAATCAATGGAAAGCATCAATAAGAATCTTTCTTTTTAAAAAATAAGACAGGACCACCCCAAGGTTATGTTCTAGGATGAATGAAACTTTTCTATAATAAATCATGTAATTGCTCCTTCAACTCTGAAAGTTAAATTTGAGCCATTAGATATGGGGGTATTGAAATTTTATTAGCATCAGCAAGTAAGTCAGTAGTAAATTCAACATCTCGATCAGGTATTATTCCAGTTAACTTGTCAGGAAAAACATCTGGATACTCATTTACTATTATCTCATTATTAATCTAAACAGTTCATTTTTTTCAACAATATGTGCAAGGTAAAATTTATTTCCATCTTTTAATTGTTTCTCAGCCTCTTGATATGTTATCAACAGTAATGGTTCATTTTGTACACAAATTGATGGTATCTATGATAATAAACTTCTTTAGCTCTACAATCAATCATAGCATGGTAAACAGAGAGCCAATCCATACCCAGGATAAGATTAAACTCTACTAGATTTAAAAAAAATAAGGTTTTCAAGTAGGTTCTTTCCATAGATAAGAATATGAAGATTCTAATAAATTTTTTTCACCTCAACATTTCCCCCATGTTTGTTTACCACATGTTTAAGAGTCATTTCGTGAGATTGAATTTCCAATTTACTAGAAAATTTTTCAGAGATGAAAGTATGTGTAGACCCCAAATGAAATAACACATTGGAATAATCTGAAAAAACAAACAAAGTACCTAGTACCACTTCATTTGATGGCCCAACATATGCTGAAGTAGTTGCAAAGGATTAAACCACACATTTCTTCTTATTGTATGTCTTCTTCCTATCATTTGAACTCTTTTTAGAACACTCATTTTCATTATGACAAATATCATTACATTTTAAACATTTCACTAACTGCAAATAAAATTTGGTCTTACCATCACCCTAATATTTTTCAGTGCAATAACGAGTCTTATGTCATATCTTACTACATCAGTAGCACTTTCCTGAATTCAAAAGACATTCTCTAGTATGATTTTTTCCAAATTTATCACAAACTGAAAACATAGTTTTCTTACCATCAGAACTTTTTAAAGGATTCTTCCCTTTCTCCTGCCACCTCGGTCGCTTCTTCTGTTGGTTGTTATAGAACACTTAATCTTCGGAAAACTCCATTTCCACCTTCTCAACACATCAAATAAGCATTTCATAACTTCTGAACTCACACGAAGCTAAATCCCTTTGATATTTTGGATTTAATCTTTAGAAAAAATGATTTATTTTACTATCAAGGTCTCGGATAAAATTTTGAGCATACCTTGCCAATTGGGTGAACATTTCTTCATAAGCAGCCACTAATTCATCCTCTTTTCTCAATTACAAGAATAGTTTTTTCATGCTAAGTCGAACAGCCTTCGGAAAATATTTCTCCTGAAACTTTGCTTTGAATTCATCCTAGTCAAGAACATCAATCTCATCCGCATCCCTAATATTTTTAACCCTCGACCACCACTGATCTGTTTCACCCTCCAAACGGTAAACAACAAGACTAACCTTTTTATTTTCTGAACACCCCATGACATCAAAAACCTTCTCTAGTGCTTTAATACACCCTTCAGCTATCACAAGGTAAGATGATCATCCGAATGATGCTGGATGTTGCTCCATGCAATGTTCCACCCCTAACATGTTCCACTGCGGCTGATCTAGCTGATCTCATGCATGGATACCACCACCATTTATTGCTTGAATCAACTTTTCCATTACTGTAGCAAATTGTTCACTTCCAATTCCAACCGTATCAGGATGCTGATTTGGATGATCATTTCCTTTAGTATGCCTTCTAGCACTGTTTCCCTAATTCCATTGTGGAAAACCATTATGAACAAATATGTCTTAGATGAAGCATCATGGTAATCTTCAAATGCTATATCATTTCAATTTGACTATAAAAAATATTTTTGGATAATCGTTTAACAGGATTCGAACTCTTAAAGTTATCTAAACCGACCACATATACCAACTATAAGGCCCCATCCATAAACATTACTTAATCATGAGTGATTTCAAGAATAAAAATTAAGGATCTTTTCACGTTTAGAGTTTTAGATAATTAGATCATAAATCATGCATTACATTCCACATTTAAACAAGGTGGTTATATCAAGGAAAATATTAATTTTCTCCCATCAAAGAAACATAGTTAAAATAAAACATGGATTCTTTCTTGACATATCCTCAAAACAATCATCACATGATGTACCATTCCCTTAACCTGTGAAAAAAATTTCAAAAAATTGGGATGAGCATAAAAAGATGAGAAGGGGATATAAAAATAAAGAAAGAAAACATTAGTCCATGTATACATAAGAATAAATGAAATCATACTTTACTCATAAAACCTATGCACTTTAACATACCTCATTAAATCATAAGATTTATTAATAACCAATAGAAATCATAACACATAAAGGTAACCTGAGACATTCATAACATTCTTACATAGGGTGTAACCCTCACAGTTACTTTTGGAATACCCATCACAATATATTCCCTAAATATCTTCGGAGAAACCTTAGAGTTTAACTCCTTCGCATTACCCAATGCATTATAGAGCTATCACGGGATCACCCACCATTAGATTATCACAGAACCACCCATCATCATAAACAATGTCCATGAACCATTACATAATCGTATCACATAAAACATGCATAAAGGAAACATAACATTTCAACATTTCAATCATAATATGTCAATACAACACATTTATATAATCAAAACATTATCAATACCATCTTAAATACCAAAATAAAATAAAATTAAAACATGGTATTTATTTTTAATTTAAAAAAATGTTATGGCTTGTAGAGGAAGCCGAAACTCAAATAATGGTCACAGCGGTGGAGAAGTCATTGTCACCACATACGTAAGAATAAAACATTCCCTTTATTCGTTTCTTAAAATGTTTTTATAAAAAGATTACTTTTTAATAAAATTAAACATCAAATGGGTTTATACACCATATAAAAGATTTTTGTTTATAAGAAAAATGTCCCTCAATGAAAGGAGATTGAGATGAAGTCCCTTACCTCGTGTCCGACATGACTCGATCGATGTTTAATCTCATGAATAAAAAACTAGAGTAAATTTCTAAATTCTTAAAAACCTTATTCAAGTTTATTATTACTTTTATATCACTTATTACCATGTTATTAACATTATGTAATTATTTATGTTAATAATGGTTGTTTTGTCGATCTTTGGCACTTGAGCCAAAAATAAACTTCTTATACTTACAAGTTGTTCATGTGGTAAAATATCCTTTATATTAGGAATTATATTCAAGAGTTAGATATCATATATATCATATATATCCATTATATACATGAATTTATAATATTAAATAACATTTAGAGATAAGAAATGAAATGCACCGTTCATGGAGATGGTATGTCGTACGTACGCATGAATGCTACTTTCATTTCTATTTCATATTTAATGGAATGAAATAATAATGATATAAAGGTATATTATAATTATATTATAATATGATATATTATATAATATATAATATCATTAACTACATCATTTATATGTCCCACATATGGCATTAACGAATCAAATCTCTTTAAGGGGCGGTAGTCCACACTTCCTAAAATGAAACTATCACGTTTACCCATAATGGAAACCATAAAAGTATTACATAAATGAAAAATACAGAAACATTAGGAAAACATAAACATAATATATATCATATATTAATATAGTGACATATTAATGGCCACCATTAAAGGTGTTAAATGAAGATTGAACAACCATCAGTTCGTGAGGCAGTAATTCGCCACTCATAGAAACAGTATGATCTTTAACCCTTGGACGGAGGTTTTTGTAAGTGTAAATCAAATAATTCTTATAATAACATCCTAGTATATTGAATATTCTAAAATTATTACAATATAGAGGAATGAAAATAGTTTAGGGGGTTTGATAAGAGAAATAAAACAAAATGACATAACAGAAGACATTACCTTTAAATCGTGTAACTCCCCTTGGTTTGAACCAAAATGGTTTCTTGATGATCATTCTACCTAAGGTAAGGCTTATAGAATCAAGAGGGAGATTTGTAGAGATAAAATGAACAGATTTTGGATGAGCCAATGGCTTGAGCAGTGTGGGTAAGGGGGGTTGAGGTGGGGGCCTTTTATAAGATGGAGGGGGGCACTCTTGTAAGTCACTAAATGATACTTTATTATAAAATGAGTTTCAGATTTTAAAGATCGCAGAATGATATATTTCTAGGATAAGGTGATAAGGGTTTTAAATCAACCCATAGAATAGGTTTTTGACAAGTATATGTCTTATATTTTATATTATCATTTCATTTTATTTAAATCATTCATTAATGAGGTAATCACTACATCATCATGGTGTCATAAATAATTTTTTTTATTTTATGTATAATATTAATAAAATAAATACCATGATGTAGGAAATCATATTTTCATTAAAATGACTATTTATAGTCTATGATATTATTTATGTAGAAAAAATTATAATTTTTTTACTTAGTTGTTACATACTTTTGTTATATTTAACGTTCTTTAAAAATAAAAAGATAAAATGTCATTATCAGACAAAAGTGATTCCATGGGATCCCAAAAATGGAACATGGCATTCCATGGTTGGACATGACACATCCTATAGAATTAGGACACATGTTGGGGTCATTTAATATTATTATGATATTATTTTATTACCCTTAACTACCAGAATACTATTTAACCATGAACAAATTAATTACCGTCATTACTATTCATAATGTACAAAAACAAAATACTCTAAATTACTAATGTGGACCTTCTTATTCCAAATATAGAATTATTTTTACCAAATTAAAAACACAAAAATTGTAGTAATTAATTTAAAAATAAATCTCGTTGTCAAAACAAATAGCGGGGTTTTTTTAGAAACAATATCTATCAAAGGTTTGACACTTGTTTAGGACCAATTCGAAGGTAAAATTACTTAAAATGACCAAAATTGGATTAAATGATAAAAATATATTCTATTTAAACGTTATAACAAATTAAAAAGACAATATATCCACATAATTAAATTAGATGAAAAAGCGGTTTGGAAGTAAAATGCAGTATTTTTCACTATTCATTAAAAATGATCATTGTCAGAAAAATTCCAAAAATTGGTCCAAATTAAATTTAAAATTCCAAACTGAAATGTATATGTTTATTTATACAAATAGAGCATATAAAAGTTTCACAAGATATATTTAATAATGGTTCTCCATCAAATGGTGGTAAAACAATCTTTTAAAAATATTAGAGTATTCTATGCTTAAGATTGGATTTATTCTTATTTTAAGCCTCCAAAACACAATATAATTCATTAATAGAAATAGATATTAAAATAAAAATTTCTTTACATACATGGGATGTTACACATATCTCACATTCATTCAGCACATTGGATGTTATATCCATGTGATATCATATTCTATATTTTAAGGAAGTGTGTCCAATTTTTTATTTTTCTCATTCCATTCTTAATAAAATATCAAAAATGTATGAGTGAATATTCATTCATATAAGTTAGGTTTCCCATATACTATTCAATAAATTCCACAGATTTTTTTTAAAATGTGATGTTTTTCAACACCCATGACTTTCAATGTGTTCCTCTTAAATTGTGAAATCGATTAATTTTTTTGGGTAGTTGTTAGATATACTTCTTTACACACATGTAATTTTTATGTTTTTTTTTCAAAACTAGCATCAGATAATTTTATGTGATCTTAAATATATTCCCTTCAAATTCTATAAATGTTAATATGGATAAATCACCTTCAATATTGGTTTGTCTTGTCTTCCAATTGTTGTTATTAACATTATCACAATAGAATTGGAATGGTGGAATCACGTATCTTGGACCTATTTATTACCAATTAGTTAATATCGGGATTTATCATTATAATGAACAAATTAAATTCCTTCTTATAATAGTTCATATGTTTCATGGCTGACTGATTTGATTTTTTTTTCATTTATTCTTTTTTACCATAATCATTTTTAATGATCCCTTGATGTGGGTTGGACTTTTATATTACAAATGAATCATTTATAATGGAATGTATAATTGAAAAATGGAAGTCTCTTAGTTATTTATTGGTAATTTATGAAGATATTAACTTTTTATAGTTTATCTTTACATCAGAGTAATGAATTTTTAATCATTGAATGCTTATTTTTCACCTTTTTCTTTTTATATAAATTTATTGATAAAATAATTAGAGTGGTGTTTTAAGTGAAATCATGTTCTGAATAATAATTATCAATAATAGGAATGGATATTTAATCATGTAATATATTTAGTTGTTAATTATTTTTTCCAATAACATATACATACATATGGGTAATACTCTAATTCCAGATACAAAATTCCATTGATGTGCTCATCGGTTGAGTGAATTATATTATGGATAAATTTTTATATTGTTCATTAGATGGAATTATTTGTATGGAAAAATAGATTATATGATATATATTATTCTATGAGAGGTATTTTGGTTTTAATATTGAATATTTGGGTTACTTTTATATGTTAAATTATTATTATAATACCTTGAGTGATACTTTGATGCGTAATATCGATTTTCATGGATGGGACATTGGTTAGACGATTTATATTACACCTTAATGGAAACAAGGGTTATTCATACTGAATGACTTATAAAGGCTCATATGTCACGACCCCCTCCCCACAAAGTGTACCCCTCCTGGGCCGGCAATGTGAAAAGGGAGATAATGACCCCTGAGTCCCGCCTCCAGTAGGCCCCGGGTTGGCGACTAGCACCGAGGGTATAATACACACACAAATGGGAGGCATTACCCTCTAAAAGAACACATGCAGAAGAGAGAGATAGAATAGACTCCAACCAACTCCAACTCATAACTGAAAAATAAAAGAAACCCATGTACATATATGAAATGTCATACAAAAGTACTACAACTTAAAGGGAAAACTAAAAGTACCCAAAAGAAAGTAAAACGACAGCGACCACAAGCCCGAACAGCTCCTCCTCCAACCCCAAGCTAGTAGTAACCAGCTTGATCTCCATCCTGCTCCAAGTGACCTGAAAAACAGTTTATATATATACATACGGTGAGTATAACAGTATACTCAGTAGGATCCTCCCCAAGCCTCTCGTGCAAAGGTAAAGAAATCATGCTAAAGCCCAATGAACAACAAGTGAAACTAACTCGTCACCTAAACAGGTACACTATGTTCCCAACCTCACAATGGCTACTCTCACCAAGTAACGCATACAAGAATATAACATATAGTAAAGAATATCAAGGGTACCCCGCTACTACTTCCCCACTGGTTTTCCACTTTTCCCCAATGACATACGTCCTGTGCATATCTCTCCAAAGGCTTGCCCGTATCAACATGGGTCAAGCTCCACAATCTGCATCTCGTGCACCACAAAGGCTTGACCGCAGACACCTGGGCGAAGCACCACACCGTCCTCACAACCAAAGTAATCAGGTAGTTTCCGGGAGCCACCACAGCTCGCATAACGTGTATCATACGTCGGATATTATACCTCAAGCCATTACAGCCCATACACCAAGTAAGGATCCTCAGGCCATAACAGCCTATACATGTTACACCTATAGTAGTCCATAGGATACTATATCCAGAATATATGTGTGTGAAATATCCACAAGCCATTACAGCCCTCTACACACATATATGGGTAAAAATAACCATTGTGCCTACTAGCACAAAGATCTACCAAGAGAAGAGAGCGGGGCCAAAGGGGGTAGTCAGCCATTCAACCTCTCATCAGAATGTTGGGGAAAACACCCCCCAGGGCTCAGAATCCCCGGGGTGTCAGTTTCCCTTACCGACAGGGTGGAGTAGCGTATAGAAACACAAAAAGTACAGAATATATATGTAACTCACATCTACAATATGGGCATCATCGAGTCTTAGATACAACTGCAGCTAACGTCTCTCAGACTCCAGGTTGCTACTTCAAGGACTAGGTATCCTACAAGCACACAACCATTTGAAGAGCTTTATTAGATTACTCCATTATCTTTTTATCAGTTCCACTATACATTAATTAATTATTTAAACATTAATTAAGAATGAAAAATTCCACATTAAACCGAATTGGCATCACTTTCAAAAACAACTGCTCCTTTTTAAGATTCACATCACCTTTAAAATTCCAGCATCTCCTTCCCCGTGGATTTTCACCATTTAATCAAACAATCATTACAGAATTACTTTTCCACATTCCCAGGCATTCTAGAAAAACATATTATGCTTCTAAACACAAAGGAGGCTCAACACGGTGATTAGATATACTACCCGTCAAGTCTTTTCCTCCTATAGAAAGAGCATATACCCATTCTCCCTCGAGAGGCTAAACACGGAAAGCACGTGGCATACCCCGCGCGTCTTCGCCTCCTTCAGAAGAATGGTAGCAAGACCAGCTGCCTTGAGCAGTGGGTAAAAGAAAAGCAGATTAACATTCAAGAAAGCCACAAGCAACCAGCAACAACATCCATCCCATTCCATCACCCCTGGTGTCCTCAACACCCATATGCATAAACTGATGCATCTCGCCACACTAGGCGTTATCCGCTGCCACAATCACAAGGCCCCCATGCCTATACATATCACAACAACCATCCTGGCACACATCATAGCACAAGCAGCAGGAAAACAAACATCACAAACTGGGTTCTCGGCCCTTTAACAAGGCATTCAGCCTTCAAACACAATGAGCACTCAGAGCTCCAAACCACAAGGCATTCAGCCTTACAAGCAAGCGGGTAACTCAGAACCCTTTTGAAATTCCAACATAATCTGTTCTCTAATCCATATTCAATTGGTGGATTTGTTATTCGTAGGTTCCAATCATGGATACCTAAACAGTAAGCTATCACAATTAAATAACCATGCCTACTTCCCTAATTTGATTATCCTCAAATTAGAACAACTACAACAACGACAATAACCAGATTAATTTACATGCCTCTTTATCTTTAGCCAATTAATCAACAATTAATTCCGGCTTTACGTTCATTATAAAGTTCTATTATGAACAATCAACAAATCAAAGAAACATAGATATCACTATATCTAGGAAAACATGAGGCAAACCATCATTACGGTATAAAGCAACAGCATGCGATCAACCAATTCTTTTAATCCGTTTCAAGTATTTAATTAGGTCAATTTCATTGTGATCCAAAGAGATAAATCATACTAATTCTAAGATTGCACGTATACAATTAGAGAAGCCATGAATCCCCTACCTCGAAGAGTTCTTGACGTCCTTTATCCACACAGCGGGTCACGATCCTCCCCTCGTGACAACTTATGTGGAATAATGATCGACACAGCTTGGTTGCATCCAACAGAGCAGAACTGATCCTAGGAGTAAAGGTTGATTGTGCAACTCCTACGGAAAGGATTGAAAGGTTCTAGCGCCTCTTAATGAGAACAAAGGGAATGAACAAGGGAGAATGATATCTCGTCCCTTTTTAAGATTTAACGAGGAGACGGTTTAAGATCCGGTTAATTCTCCATTAAAAATGGATCGCATTAACCCATGCGGTTTGACCAAGTAAAACATTCCAAGCCTTAGGAATAATTAATATAGGATTTATGGAATTTTAAACGGCCTTAAGAGCCCTTAAAAAATAAGGCTTTAAATGTATTTTACGTCAAAGGAAACGTAAAAAGAGGCAAAACTGGAGGAGTCTGGAAACACTGTTCACCCACTGTAAGTGTACATGAAACCGATCTGTGAAACTGATATGTGAAACTGATCTGTCACACCGATCTGTGAAACCGATCTGTGAAACCGATCTGTGAAACCGATCTGTGAAACCGATCTGTGAAACTGATCTGTCACACCGATCTGTGAAACTGATCTGTGAAACCGATCTGTGAAACCGATCTGTGAAACTGATCTGAGAAACTGATCTGTCACACCGATCTGTGAAACTGATCTGTGAAACCGATCTGTGAAACCGATCTGTCAAGCTGATCTGTGAAACCGATGTGTCACACCGATCTGTGAAACTGATATGTGACACCGATCTGTGACACCGATCTGTGACACTGATCTGTCACACTGATCTGTGAAACCGATCTGTCAGACCGATCCGTGAAACTAATCTGTCACACCGATCTGTGAAACTGATCGGTGAGACCGAACTGTCTGACCGATCGGTGAGACCGATCTGTCAGACCGATCTGTGAGACCGATCTGTCTGACCGATCTGTGAAACTGATCGGTGAGACCGATCTGTCAGACCGATCCGTGAGACCGATCTGTCAGACCGATCTGTGAAACTGATCTGTCAGACCGATCCGTGAAACTGATCTATTACACCGATCTGTCAGACCTATCGGTGAGACCGATCTGTCAGACCGATCGGTGAGATCGATCTATTACCGTTCATAAAACTGGAAACATCGTTCACAGAACTGGAAAATTGGCAAAGTGTTGGGGATAAGTCCTCCTTGGCCTCCCGGAACACCTCCAACACTAAAATTTCACAATGTAATGGACCGGAGAGGTTCGGGCCATTACATTAGATACCTCTCAAAACATTATCATCCTCGAGAATTAAAAACCAACCGAGAAGGAAAGAGGGGTCCGAAAAACCACCCCATAAGATACCTCTCAGGGGAAAACCACCATGAGTTGTTCGAAATCTGGAACAAAACTACGACATCCGAGAACAAAAAACCCATAAAAACAATTCAAACATAACATCACATCAAAGGTACATAAATAAAACATGAAAGGTCTAACCATAAAGGAAACGCCATTTCATGAAAAGAGTTAAACATTAAAAAAATCTCGGTACTGAGCACGTATATGTGACTCACACTCCCAAGTACTCTCCTCCATGCCACCGTGTTTCCACAAGACACGAACTAAGGGGATATAACGCCCACGCAACACCTTCTCCTTATGGTCTTGGATCTCCACAGGTCGCTCCTTGAAGGTTGCATCATCGTCAATATCGATCTCTCCCCAATCGATAACATGAGATTCATCATGAAGATAACGACAGAGCTTTGATACATGGAAAACATCATGTATCCGACTCATCTGAGGGGGAAGTGCTACTCGATAAGCCACAGCTCCAACACGAGCTAACACCTCGAAAGGCCCAACAAAACGGGGAGAAAGCTTTCTCCCACGACCAAACCTTCGCTGCCCACGACGGGGAGTCACCTTTAGAAACACATGATCCCCAACATAACACTCTAAGGGTCTCCTTCTTTGATCTGCATAAGATTTCTGACGATCTTGTGCTGTCTTAATCCTCTCACGAATCACCTGAACCATCTCTGTTATATTCTGCACTAGATCTGGTCCGAGAATTGCAGACTCTCCGACCCCAGTCCAGCACAACGGAGAACGGCATGGCCGACCATACAAGGCTTCAAACGGCGCCATACCGATGGTAGAATGAAAACTATTTTTGTAAACGAACTCTACCAAGGGTAAGTGATTCACCCATGAACCTCCAAAATCAAGAACACAAGAGCGCAACATGTCTTCAAGAGTCTGGATGATTCGCTCTGTCTGACCATCCGTTTGAGGATGAAAAGCAGTGCTAAGGCATAATTGAGAGCCAAAAGCATGCTGGAGACCTCTCCACACCCTAGAGGTAAAACAAGGATCTCGATCAGAAATGATCGTCTTAGGAACTCCGTGAAGCCTCACCAACTCCTCCAGATACTGCCTCGATAAAACCTCCACTGTGCTCGACTCCTTGATTGCTATGAAGTGGTCCGATTTTGTTAAACGATCCACTACCACCAATATAGCATCATGTCCTCCCGGAGCTCGAGGTAAACCTGTAACAAAGTCCATTGAGATGTCCTCCCACTTCCACTGAGGAATCTCTTAGTGTTGGAGTAGACCACCAGGAACACGGTGTTCGGCCTTCACCTTCTGGCAGACTAAACATCGAGACACACACTCTACCACTGCACGCTTCAGCCCAGGCCACCAAAACTGACTCCTCAAGGGCCGGTACATCTATGTCGCACCAGGATGTACAGCTAAGGGAGAACTATGGAACTCTCATAGAACCATCTCACGCATCTCTAAGGGATTAAAATTCCTGCCATTATACAACACCCATTGTTGTTCATCCTCCGACCAACCATCAGGGGCCTCTACACAAACAACTCTGTCTCTCCAAACTTCCACCTCTAGTTCACCCAACTGAGACTCTTCCACCTTCTGCATCAGGGATGACTGCACCGTCATATGGAAAAGACAACCTCTACCCCCAACTTCTCCCATATCAAGATGAAAAGCTGCTAGCTCTTCCATCACTCTCCAGGAATCACCAGATTCACGCACAACATCATTACGTGACTTTCGGCTCAGTGCATCAGTAAGAACATTTCCCTTCCTAGGTGTATACGATATTTCGAAGTCATATTCCTGCAAGAACTGCATCCACTGACGATGCCGCAAGTTCAAGTCACATTGGGAGAAAACATACCTCAAACTCTTATGATCGGTGAAAACCACAAAGCGCTCGCCAATGAGGTAATGTCTCCACAACATCAGCGCAAACACCACTGCTTCCAAATCAAGATCATGGGTGGCATAGTTTCATTCATGGGGACGCAACTGTCGAGACCCATAAGAAACAACAGACCTCTGCTGCATGAGGACGCAGCCTAGCCCCAGATGTGAAGCATCACAGAAAACATCAAACTGGACTCCCTCTGCTGGAAGACAAAGGACTGGATCACTTACCAACTTCTCCTTTAGATATCCGAAAGCTGTCTGACACTGATCAGTCCATATGAAAGCTTGATCCTTCCTGGTCAAAGCTGTCAGAAGAGTCGCAACTCAAGAGAAATTATCCAAAAACCTCCTATAATAGCCTACGAGACCAAGGAAACTTCGCACCTCTGACACGGTCTTGGGGGCTGGCCAAGACACCACTGCTTCTATCTTCGAAGGATCCACATATACTCCCTTTTGGGACACAACATGTCCCAAGAAACGAACTTCTCGAGCCCAGAACTCACACTTGGACAACTTCCCAAACAACCGATGTTGGCGAAGAACTCCCAAAATGGCTCGTAGATGCTCTGCAAGCTCCTCTTCAGATGTGGAGTACACAAGGATGTCGTCAATGAAAACCACAACAAACTTGTCCAGGAATTCACGGAACACAGCATTCATCAACCCCATGAAAACAGCTGGAGCATTTGTCACGCAGAATGGCATTACAACAAACTCATAATGCCCATGAAGACAGCGGAAAGCAGTCTTCAGGATATCCTAATCCTTTACACGCATCTGATGATATCCTGACCGCAAGTCGATCTTTGAGAACCAGCTTGCACCATTCAGTTGATCGAATAAGTCATCAATCCGCGGAAGAGGATATCAGTTCTTTATTGTCACTTTGTTTAAGCGACGAAATCGACACACAACCTTAAACTGCCGTTGGCCTTTTTCACAAACAAAACTGGTGCACCCCAAGGTGACACACTTGGCCGAACAAAACCACACTGCAACAGACCATCGAGCTGAATACGTAGCTCTCGTAACTCAGAAGGGGCCATCTTGTATGGAGACATGGAGATAGGAGACGCTCCTGGCTGTATCTCGATCCCAAACTCGATCTCTCGTCGAGGGGGAAAGGATACAACCTCTTCTGGAAAGACATCAGGGTACTCCTCTACGACCCTAGGAAACGCCAACTGTTGAACCTCTGAAGAACTCAGCATCATCTGAGCCATCATGGATGATAAGGATGAAACTCGTCTATGACTCATCCGAGGATCTCTCTCACCCACAAACACTACTTCCTCTCCATCTTCATCAAAGAAAACGACCTTCTTCCTGTAGCAATCCACAACATCCTGCACCGAATACAACCAATCCATGCCAATTATGACATCATATGGTTGTATTCGCAAACATAGGAAATCTCCCCAAGAGCGGTGTTGCCCCAACACTAGCTCGTAGTCTCTACATACTTCAAACAAGTCAGCTCGACCTCCAACTGGCGTAGTCAACGCCAAGGGCACTGGAAGCCTCTCTAACTCATGTCCCAAAGCATGGAAAAGGGTAGGGGATATGAAGGAGTGTGTTGCTCTTGAATCAAACAAGGCATACACCAAGGTAGAAAACAAGCAAAGGGTACCTCGGACGACGTCTGGCTCACCTGGAGCTGGTAACGCTAGAGCATGAAGCTGACCACGACCACCTTCGCGGCCTCTCTGACCCTGATGATGACCACCACCATGGCCACGGTCTGTTCTCTGAGGACGGGGAGCATCATGGGGCTGTCCTCTGCCAGCTCCATCTACCCTCTGGTGATCTAAAGCGGGTGCAACCTGCTGCTGCTGCCTCGGCTGGAACTGCCCCAACGGTGGAACCTAGAGTGGAGCGCCTGGTGCACGATGACTACTCTGAAAAGTCGGGCACTCCCGCTGCTGATGACAACGTCCACCATAAGAAAAGCAAGCGCCTGATACCTTGGCATAGGTCTGAGAGTTGCTACCTCTGGAGAAACGAGATGGAAAGGGCGGGGACCTACCCCCAGGTGAACGGAAACTCTTCTGCCCTGAAAACCGGGAACCCCGGACCACAGCTCTGCTTCTCGAAGAATCATGACGATTCCCCTCTCGTGATGATCTGGTCTAAGCCAAAGCCCTCTCAACAACCTCTTCCCTCGCCAGCACCTCTATATATGTCTTCAGCATAAATGGGGTGACCTGGCGCTGGATCTCTGGATACAAAGCCTCCTCGAAATGCCTCGCCCTGGCCTCATCATCTGGTAACAGGTCTGAAGCATATCGTAGAAGGTTCCTGAAATGGATTCCAAACTCCCAAACACTGGAGCTCCCCTGTCGAAGGGTAAGATGCTCCTGGCGACTGGACGCCTTCACAGTCGACGAAAGAAACTCGACTCTAAACCTGTCTTGAAACTCCTCCCATGAGATCGCTGACTCCTCACGATCCCCGAGGAACAAGAACCACCAATACCTCGCTGCTCCACGCAACATCGTCACAACCAAGGACACCCAGTGTTCCTTTTGAGCACGAATCGAACTGAAGCCTATCTCATCCTCCTCTAACCAGCCTTATGTGACTGCATCTGAAATGGAGCCCTCGTACTTCTGTAGAATTTGGCGCTGTAACTCTCGGAGTGTCTTCCTCCAAGTGTCATCGTCGTCAACCTCTACCCGGCGGTGATCTGCTAGAACAGCCTGCTGGGCATCTTCTGCGCAAACCTGACGAGGACGTCGAACTGGAGCCATACCTATAAAATAACAACTGTTAGAGCTCCTAAGCCTAGAATATGGAAGACTCAACATTAATTAATTAATTGTTTTGTTTTATTAATTTTAGGTTACCTATCCAAAGGTCTACCCATTCAAACACAAGCGCGAAGAATAATGATGCATGATCCTTTCCTAGGTCTCTACCCTGCAATCGGTATCACTTGTTTAGTTGTCATTGTAAACTTAAAGGTCCGTGCAACAGATCATAGGGGGCCCTGAACGCCTATGTCTCTGCCAGTCTCCAGTGTTTACCCCACTTGCTAAACATGAATGACACCGTTGCCCTACCATCCCATGCATCCTCACCTGTGCCTAACTCCAAACTCCATCCTATCCCTCAACTAGACCTCTGATACCACTCTGTCACGACCCCCTCCCCACAAAGTGTACCCCTCCTGGGCCGGCAATGTGAAAAGGGAGATAATGAACCCCGAGTCCCACCTCCAGTAGGCCCCGGGTTGGCGACTAGCACCGAGGGTATAATACACAAACAAATGGGAGGCATTACCATCTAAGAGAACACATGCAGAAGAGAGAGATAGAATAGACTCCAACCAACTCCAACTCATAACTGAAATAAAAAAGAAACCCATGTACATATATGAAATGTCATACAAAAGTACTACAACTGAAAGGGAAAACTAAAAGTACCCAAAAGAAAGTAAAACGGCAGCGACCACATGCCCGAACAGCTCCTTCTCCAACCACAAGCTCGTAGTAACCAGCTTGATCTCCATCCTGCTCCAAGTGTCCTAAAAAATAGTATATATATTTACATAGGGTGAGTATAACAGTATACTCAGTAGGATCCTCCCCAAGCCTCTCGTGAAAAGGTAAAGAAAGCATGCTAAAGCCCAATGAACAACAAGTGAAATTAACTCGTCACCTAAACATGTATACTATGTTCCCAACCTCACCATGGCTACTCTAACTAAGTAACGCATACAAGAATATAGCATATAGTAAAGAATATTAAGGGTACCCCGCTACTACTTCCCCACTGGTTTGCCGCTTTTCCCCAACTAAATACGTCATGTGCATCTCTCTCCAAAGGCTTTCCCGTATCAACATGGGTCAAGCTCCACAATCTGCACCTCGTGCACCACAAACGCTTGCCTGCAGACACCTGGGCGAAGCACCACACCGTCCCCACAACCAAAGAAACCAGGTAGTTTCTGGGAGCCACCACAGCTCGCATAACATGTATCATACGTCAGGTATTATACCTCAAGCCATTACAGCCCATACACCAAGTAATGATCCTCAAGCCATCACATCCTATACACGTTACACCTATAGTAGTCCATAGGATACTATATCCAGAATATATGTGTATGAAATTACCACAAGCCATTAAATCCCTCTACACATATATATGGGTAAAACTAACCACTGTGCCTACCAGCACAGAGATCTACCAAGAGAAGAGAGCGGGGCCAAATGGGGTAGTTAGCCATTCAATCTCCCATCAGAATGTTGGGGAAAACACCTCCCCAGGGCTCAGAATCCCCGGTGTGTCAGTTGCCCTTACCGACATGGTGGAGTAGCATATAGAAACACAAAAAGTACAGAATATATATGTAACTCACATCCACACTATGGGCATCACCTAGTCTTAGATACAACTGCAGCTAACATCTCTCAGACTCCAGGCTGCTACTTCAAAGACTAGGTATCCTACAAGCACACAACCATTTGAATAGCTTTATTAGATTACTCCATTACCATTTTATTAGTTCCACTGTACATTAATAAATTCTTTAAACATTAATTAAGAATGAACAATTCCACATTAAACCGATTTGGCATCACTTTCAAAAACAACTGCTCCTTTTTAAGATTCACATCACCTTTAAAATTCCAGCATCTCCATCCCCGTGGATTTTCACCATTTAATCAAACAATCACTACAGAATTACTTTTCCACATTCCCAGGCATTCTAGAAAAACATCTTATGCTTCTAAACACAAAGGAGGCTCAACACGCTGAGTAGATATACTACCCGTTGAGTCTTTGCCGCCAATAGAAAGAGCATATACCCATTCTCCCTCGAGAGGCTAAACACGGAAAGCAAATGGAATAGCCCGCGCGTCTTCGCCTCCTTTGAAAGAATGGTAGCAAGACCAGCTGCCTTGAGCAGTGGGGAAAAGCAAAGAAGATTAACATTCAAGAAATCCACAAGGAACCTGCAACCACATTCATCCCATTCCATCACCCCTGGTGTCCTCCCTGACACCCATATGCATAAACCGATGCATCTCGCCACACTAGGCGTCATCCGCTGCCACAATCACAAGGCCTCCATGCCTCCGCATATCACAACAACCATCCAGGCTCACATCACAGCATAAGAAGCAGGAAAACAAACATCAAAAACTTGGCTCTCGACCCTTTAACAAGGCATTCAGCCTTCAAACACAATGAGCACTCAGAGCTCCAATCCACAAGGCATTCAGCCTTACAGGCAAGAGGGTAAATCAGAACCCTTTTGAAATTCCAACATAATATGTTCTCTAATCCATATTGAATTGGCAGATTTGTTATTCGTAGGTTCCAATCATGGATACCTAAACAGTAAGCTATCACAATTAAATAACCATGCATACTTCCCTAATTTGATTATCCTCAAATTAGAACAACTACAACAACGACAATAACCAGATTAATTTACATGCCTCTTTATCTTTAGCCAATTAATCAACAATTAATTCTATCTTTACGTTAATTATCAATTTATATTATGAACAATCAACAAATCAAAGAAACATAGATATCACTATATCTAGGAAAACATGAGGCAAACCATCATTAAGGTATAAAGCAACAACATGCGATCAAACAATTCTTTTAATCCGGTTCAAGTATTTAATTAGGTCAATTTCATTGTGATCCAAAGAGATAAATCATGCTAATTCTACGATTGCACGTATACAATTAGAGAAGCCATGAATCCCCTACCTCGAAGAGTTCTTGATGTCCTTTATCCACACAGCGGGTCACGATCCTCCCCTCGCGACAACTTATGTGGAATGATGATCGACACAGCTTGGTTGCATCCAAAAGAGCGGAACTGATCCTAGGAGTAAAGGTTTATTGTGAAACTCCTATGGAAAGGATTGAAAGGTTCTAGCGCCTCTTAGTTGAGAACAAAGGGAAAGAACAAGGGAGAATGATATCCTGTCCCTTTTTAAGATTTAACGAGGCGACAGTTTAAGATCCGCTTAATTCTCCATTAAAAACGTATCGCATTAACCCACGTGGTTTGACCAAGTAAAACATTCCAAGCCTTAGGAATAATTAATATAGGATTTATGGCATTTTAAACGGCCTTAAGAGCCCTTAAAAAATAAGGCTTTAAATGTATTTTACGTCAAAGGAAACGTAAAAAGGGGCAAAACTGTAGAGGTCTGGAAACACTGTTCACCCACTGTTACTGTACATGAAACCGATCTGTGAAACGGATCTGTGAAACTGATCTGTCACACCGATCTGTGAAACCGATCTGTGAAACCGATCTGTGAAACCGATCTGTGAAACCGATCTGTGAAACTGATCTCTCACACCGATCTGTGAAACCGATCTGTGAAACAGATCTGTGAAACCGATCTGTGAAACTGATCTGTCACACCGATCTGTGAAACCGATTTGTGAAACCGATCTGTGAAACCGATCTGTCAAGCCGATCTGTGAATCCGATCTGTCACACTGATCTGTGAAACCGATCTGTGAAACCGATCTGTCACACCGATCTGTGAAACCGATCTGTGACACCGATCTGTGAAACTGATCTGTGACACCGATCTGTGAAACTGATCTGTCACACCGATCTTTGAAACCGATCTATCAGACCGATCCGTGAAACTGATCTGTCACACCGATCTGTGAAACTGATCGGTGAGACCGATCTGTCAGACCGATCGGTGAGACCGATCTGTCAGACCGATCGGTGAGACCGATCTGTCAGACCGATCTGTCAGACCGATCTGTGAAACCGATCTGTCAGACCGATCCGTGAAACTGATCTCTCACACCGATCTGTCAGACCGATCGGTGAGATCGATCTGTCAGACCGATCTGTGAAACCGATCTGTCAGACCGATCCGTGAAACTGATCTGTCACACCGATCTGTCAGACCGATCGGTGAGACCGATCTGTTACTGTTCATAAAACTGGAAACACTGTTCACAGAACTGGAAAATTGGCAAAGTGTTGGGGATAAGTCCTACTTGGCCTCCCGGAACACCTCCAACACTAAAATTTCACAAAGTAATGGACCAGAGAGGTCTGGGCCATTACATCATATATTATGTAAATTAATTTATTTCATGTGAAAGACATAGATTTCTTTATAGAATGACTTGGATTGGCTAATATATTAAATGAAATTGTATTAGGCTTGTATCAAATTTGGAGTAACCTCGATTCTTTGATCATTATTGTCATGAAAGATGTATAATATTATATGATTATTATCATATATAGAATCATTTTCCAACCTAGGTTCCCACATGACTGTTTTTACATATCAACTAATAGGATGGAATAAATTAATCCCATATATACCTTAGTTTTATTACGTCTAGATACATCTAGATTATGTTGAATAAGGTATAGTCGGACAAGTGTCCTATGTGGAACCTTATCTTGATAGGGTTTTATTTCCATTACTTAATTTCATTTCATATCTTCACACAACTTCATTTATTATAATTTACTGGATTTTCGTTAGACAACATTAGTGGATTCCTCACCTGTTTTACTCCTACCCTCGATTTATACCCAAATAGATTACATGTATTCAAGTTTAAATTAGGTAAATTTCATAGATTTTGATAATTGAATTCTATTAGGAAGGGAGATTGGTAGTGGGGGACTATGTTAGTAAACATGATTTCCATTGGATAATTGTATGTATTTTTTATTTTTGTATACTCTCATCGTATATATTTTTTGTTTTATGTATGTAGGTTCCATTCCATTATAGAAATGAATTTATTTTATATATGAAAATGGTTGTGGTATCTGGTCGATCATTATTATTGAGAGAATTTAGATCTATTTCATTTAAAATTTTAATCCATATATTGTGTTATTATTGATCCAATGTGTATAATATCCCTACCATACCACATTCAAAGCACTTGTTTCATGCCAACATCCTCTTGAATATGAGAAGGGGTGCTTGATTCCAGGTCCATAGTTGGACCAATTAATAATTATTCAGTAATTCTGGTTGGGACATGACAGTATAATTATATTATTAACTATAAGGAAATGTGATTTTATTTTTTCTATATTATAGACATTATTTCCCTAATTATATATATAATGGGAAATGTAAACATAAGTCATGTGTACATGTTAATTTCCACCTCAACAAAGGAATTGTTTTCTATTTTCATTACCAACATGAAAGGATGGATATTATGATCTAATTAATGAGTATATATTATATTAAAAATATAACTAAGATAATCTGGAGAAAATATATATCATAACATCTTACCCTACAACACATTAATAAAAGAAAACATTGCTTGTGCATTTGTGTGGAATATAAACACTATGTAGTGATTTAATTAATTTACCATTTCTCCCATACATGGATAATTATTAAATTTATTTTTATGTATAAATATAATATTTATCTCATGATTACTATTCTATAAATGATTGAATAATGACACATTTGGAAATGGTTAACCTAACACTATTGTTTTCTAGTTAATAAATGGATGTCCCGAAATTTATTAACAAGAAAATAACATATTTAATAAATATAAAATTTTTATAAATAAAAGAAATAAATTTTAACATAATTTTCTAATAGTATTGAAATTTTTTTATAAGGAAATATAAAATAAATATAATTTTATTATACAAGAGATAATGTATGTATGTTTCAAATCAAACAAATTGTATGGGGCTTTACAACTCAATTTCATATCATTTGTATATATTAATTCATCATTAATTATGTTCTATAAATATAATATGGAAATAAACATTGATTATTTTCTATTTAAACTTATTTTTTTAATTGATTTTGGTTTTTTAACCATAATAATATTATTAATTAATTCTTACATTAATGTTTTCATCTTTATAATGTTTTCCCATATCACTTTTTGTTTAGTCATATATTAGATACAAAATTATTTTCCTTCATGTGGTTTATTTAATTCTTATTTCATATGTTATTTCATGACTAAATTTTTTATTAATGGAATTTATGATATCATTATATATTATTTCATTCATGGTGGTTACGATTCAAATTATACAAATTTGATATGTCTATATTTCAAAATATTATCCGTAATTGGGATTATTAATGATTATGTTTCTGTTTAGTGAATTATATGATATTTGTATAGTAAATCCTATAAAATTAGTTGATCTATCAATTTCTATACTTTCAAAGTCATCGATTAATTTTCCACTATGGATGTAATGATAATTCAAAAAGAATGTTTTTAAGGAAACACATCATTGTATTTATATTGGGAAATGAATCATTATATTTTAGTTATATATTTTCATTAATATGTATTTATGATATCAAAATTATTGATAAATGAATTATTTTTAAAAAAATATGTTCTTCAAAAATGTCTAAAAAAATCTTTTTGTCATTTTTTGAATGAAAAAATAATTACTAATGGTGTTAATGGATATTTTTTTTTAAAATTTACTAAACGTATGGAATTCTCCTTCATCACAACTATGATTTAACTTGATGTTTCCATTACGAGAATCCATAATTCTTATAAGACACAATTTTCTACCATAAAATATAATGGAAGATTTTGTATTTGAAATATTTTTTATTAAAATGAATTTTTTTTTTCAGCAACCAATGTTTCAATGATCTTTTAGATATTTTTCTCAATATATTGACTTCATTAGTTAGGATATATGGTTTAAATGGGATATACTATAATATTAACATCAAATATCAAACTATGGATGGATTATGATCATGTTATTTTAATTAATAATGGCGGAAATAGTTATATTTCATATTCTTTTTTTATATGAATTTTTATGTTGATTATTTATAAAATTAATATTACAATCATTTTTATTTTGAATGAATTAGAATTATTAAAAAATAAATAGGAAACATTATAGCCCCTTGATGTGTTGATATGCCTCATGAGAAAAAATATATGGTATTTTTTATATTTCATACCAATTATTGTATGATTACATGACATGAGTACTTGGTGAAATGTTTAAGATGATATGAATCGTGAATTCCATCATTATAGAATCAATTTTTAGTGAATATGTGATTGTTACAATACCTTTATATCCATGTATATGATTTAAGATCATATGATTATTTATAGGGGAATATTTTATAATCACGTATTCCTACCATGTTTTTCGTACCTGGTTATTCTATTATAGATTCCACTATACACATTCTATTAATGGCCATATGAGATCACCCATTTATTTTTTTCATTCCCCCAAATTCTAGGAAGTATAAAATGAATTTTTTTAATTGATATTTTAAAGGATATAAAAATGATTCCAAATAAAATACTATGTTTTATATTATGTTTTAAAATATATTGATTGATTCGGGAATGTTTATATTTTTTAATTACTTTAATTATGTTTAATCCATTATTATACGATCACTTATATCTTTATTCAGTGTATCAAAAGAACCACCTACTCATTTTTATTTGATTTACGTTTTACATTTTGTGTAAGAGGATTATTCATAAAATTTATGGAAACTAGATTTAGGAAAATATATATTATAGACCATAGCCTTATGATATATTTAATGGATAACGCTATTTATATAATAATATCATGATGCTTTTGTAATGTAGATATTGTTTTGTTTTCCTATAATATATATCCCTCTATGGATGATGGAAATTGAATGAGGTTCTTAATTAGATGAACAAAGGGGTAACAACTCTGATACGAGGGACATCATTTTAAATCAATTATTAATGGTTCACAATGTGGAAGGCTAAGACTGAACACCTACCTAGACATTCATGGGAGATATACATTTGATAAATTAGATATATTTTATAAACCATTATAATTTAGAATAGGTTATAACCTATGTAAAACAGTAATATTTCATATCGTTATGGGTTAAACCTAATATGTCATAGGTTGATATTTCCATTTTATATTATTAGTTTATATTCATATATATCCCTTTTTAGGTTTTATTAGATAGTATATTAAGATAATTGGGAATATTATTGGTGACGTTAATGAGAATAAATTCCATGGGATTAGTCATTATTTTAGAATAATGGTAAATTGTGAAATACCAATTTTATGTTTTTTATAAATATTTTTAATTATATTGACATCACATAAGATTTATAAGATCTTATATGTTCATTAAACTACATGAATATTGATTTTTTAAATAATTATTTTATTATTAAATTAAAAAGATGGTTGAAATTCATTTGGAAATGAAATAATTAAATTTATTTTTGGAATGATTTAGTTTATTTTTTGTGTATATCATATAATTTTTTTATATTTAATTTAATATTTAATTATATTATTAAATTTGAGGTAAAATATTTAAGAGATGTGTTAAAGAATATATGTTTTGGTACTTGTTTAATTGTGATTCATGTTATTTTTAGAAATGATTATTATATTCTATAGAATTTATATGATAAGGATGAAAATATTTTTTTTTATGTTTCAATTAGCCGAAATGCCTTGTTTTTTGATTTATTTTTCATAATCCATTTTTAAAGGGTTGTGGGGGACCCTTATATCGCTTGTAGGAATAGTAGATTACATGACCTTGCAGTCTTAGAGGAATTCATCCCAGACATGACTGTATAGAAATTCCCCTCCCCAATGTTTATATCATGAACTCAAATTCTAACTTTTTCATTTTACGTTTCTCATGAAATACCTCTTAAGAGATGCACATTCATTGTATTGATGTAAATTTATATACCCTCTCATTATTCAAAATCCAGATTGTTTTGTTATGGTGAAACCACCCACTATGGGTCCTTATCTGGAGCAAGATCCAATTGTCTTTCTAGTTTCATATGCACTTCATGATCTAAATAAAATAGCCTAAACATGGTGAGGTGGCCGGAAAGTATAAAATATCTGATGGCCTGATGTCCTTGCTTGGCCTGAAGGCCATGAATAATAGGTTGATATTGAAATAATGTGTAATGATTTTCTTATAATCTTTATGATTTAATTTGGTCTCAAATATTATGATGATTATTAATGTTATTTGATCATTGAGTTTTATTGATAAACTATCCATTATTAATTTAGTATTTATAAATTTTATGTTTTATTAATATTGAATATTATATTAATTCCCCATGTCCCCTCAGACTACTAATCATAGCTTGGACCAGTAGTCACTAAACTAAATGAAGTTAACCAATGTGCATGCTAGAGGCTGTCGACTAGAAGCATGTGTCTAATAGGGTATAGTGTTGAGACGATACACAAAAATCAGAATATATCAACTATGGGAATAAGAAAATAATTAAACATCTAGAAAAAGAATAATTATTATGACATACATGAATTATCTATCAATAATCATATTATGACATGTTATTCCATAATATAACTGAGTCAATGCATCTGGTAGTCTTATATCATCCCCCAAAAAATCCGAATGATAGAATCAAAAGAATCTCAAATACTCTAATATCCTTTAGAACTTCCATAGCCAATGTTTTTTCTAAGATACCATAGAATCAAAAATATCGGCCAAATCCACAATCTTGTCCATAAAATTTTATAATGATAATGTCTCAACTACACACGTTTCATGGTTTCCCAAAAAGAGTGGGAGTATAAGTTATTGTGACACCACCAATAGTGTATCAATAATAACTAAATGATTAAAATATCCTTGTAGGTGTGGTGAAAATAAACATATATACATTTTTCTAATTTAATAGCTAGTAATTTCAATAAATAAATAAATGTATAATAGTCATTATGCCCTACACTATATAGTTAAATGTTGAAATGATCTACATCATCCTCAACCATCACCAATATGACCATGGTCTTGATATATTTATTGGTTTGAATGGTTCTATGGTATAATACCATGAAACCATGGTTAAAATAATATGATGAAACAAAAAAGGATCCTCTAGGAATTCCCTCCAAATTAATCCTCCTGGTAATTCTAGGGATTCGACTATTTGAATTACACTATTTCTAGTATACCAGTCTAAACTCAATTAATTTTCCTTGAATTTTGGAAGAATGGATTGATTGGAAACAATATCTTACTGATGATTAATTCCTCCCAAGATCAATATAAATCATTAATTAATCCCATGACATTCCATTATGTTATGTAGTAATAATCAATGAAAATAATCTCATGAATTCAATTAATAAGATGTTAAATGAATCCAAGGGGATCCACCCTAAATAATTCATGGTAGAGAATATTCGATGAATCCAATTGATCACTCATGGTATTTACTATCTTTGGATATTGGTGAACATGATTATTTCATCCCACCTCAGAGTTCATATGTGTCCGCTTCCACGATCCAAGGCTTCCACATGACATTACACAAAAATATAGTCTATATAAAATATAAGAAATCTCTCTGGTCCATTCCATATAATCATCAATAAATAATGAATCCAAATCCCATTTTAAGAATTTAATTCATTATTAATATTCATCATATTAAACTCCTGGATTTACATTGTTCAATTTACTAACTCAAATTAATGTGGCAATAAATTACTTTAATTCACACTTCTCCCATTAATTTCAATATAATTAAAATTTTCATATATTTTAACCCTTTAACTTTCATTATAAGGTTCACTCATAATATATCCATCCCTTAATAAGATCTACACATTTCTTAGGATTGACTAAATAAAATTCCATTAACAATATGTAATATAAAATTACCTATAACATGATTACTAGATATCTATTTGATAAACACAAACATTTTATAACTCCCTTTACAACAAGATCATGGTTTATCACTACATGGAACTTTGTACCAATTGATTGACTAAATAGAAACCAAAATTGAAGTTCTATGTAGAGCCTCCAATTAATTCCCCATATATAATGGGTATAAAATAAATATAATTATTAGTTTAGTAATGGAAAAGATATAATAGAGGTTCCCATTTAACTTCATACATCATCCCCGATAATGATTGTCAGTCCAAAAAAACAAATAAAAAATTAGAGAATACTATGGGTTATTTTTTATAAATTCAATGTACCTTCATAATCCATTCCAAATAAAATTCTATCTCGGTAATTCCCTACCCAACCTCTTCCATGACCATTATCTATCTTCCAAACCATTTACGACCCAATTTTGAAACCATACATCCAAATTATTTAACTATAGGAAACCTATAAATTTTTAATAACTTTAACATAAATAATAAATCCACCCATTCTGTTTCAAATTTCCAATCACTGGCCATAAATTGTTATTTCACAATATTATTCCCATTAAAATAATAAAGGCTCATTCCAAGCTCTCAAAAAATATCCTAAATACATCTTTATCATCCTGATCCGAAATATACGATTAGTCATTTTATTTATGAAAAAATTGAAAACCCACACATTCGTAATCATAATTTGATATGAATGTAGATATCTTCAAAAAGTTATCTCTAAATACCCTCTCACTTGGTTGTTTAGAACCCCATATTATCTAGATGATTCCTCCATTCTCGAGTGGGATCATCACTCAAATCCATAGATGAAGTAATAAAAAATATAAAGGATACAATGGGTTAAGAATGGAGTAATATCAATATGATAACATATATATTACATGAGATTGAATTATTATCAAATAATCAATGAGGGAGATACAATATTGAGGAATGGGATGAAAATGTGGCTGTCTATAGAGCTGTTTGGTTGGACTAGGGAGAAGGAGGACATGGTTTGAGTTGATAATATTAACGGAAAATGGTAACAACTCACAATTTATAGGGAACATAATTTAATAGTTTTTGTTTTCTAAATAATTTAAAAACCATGCAGTCTTCAATAACCAAAAATACCTTCTCTCATGGTTGTATCAAAAAATTTATTAATGGTGTTCCTACCTCAAATTCGGATTTATACCCCTCTACCATAGTATTCATTAATTTTGTAAAACAATTAAAAATATATGTAGGATATCATAATCCCCTAACAACATTATCACTTTCCCATTAATCAACATTGTTTACCCATAATCGAATGATAATCATCACTCTAAACTATGTGTAACAAAAAAAGAATTTAAAATAACCATTAGTTAAATGTATTGAATGGTGTTTCCAAGAGTATGCATGAAAAATGGTGATACATGTACATAAAATAAATAAAGCTCACCCTAAATCCCCAAAGACTTATCTAAGAACACATGACCACTACGAATACCTAAATCTCCCAAAAAATTATTAATACATCTAAAATTTAAGAATTTCATTCTGAATATCGAATCAAAATATAGTACCTCCCCTAAATGAAAATACAAAACACTTGTACATAAAAAATGTGTATTTGGTCATCAGTATTTATCAAATTCCCACCATAACACTTATCATCCAATCTAATTCATGGTTTTCGTCCAAATATATGTCTCTATTTACATCATTCACTAAAGAATTTCTCAACCACCACATTCCAACTCTAGACGATGAATGTGCTTCTAGTAATATGTTTTGTATTCAAATCTCTTAAATTCCAATAAAAACCCACTTCTTACCACATTAACTAAACACCAACCAGGGGCTCTCATGAGGCCATTTTTCATAGGATGCTTATCATCAATCATCCAAATGATCACCCATTCATATTTCTCCCCATAATAATACATAACTAGAAGAGGATAATTATTATTACTGATACCACTAAAAAGGATTTTATTATCATAAATCATACATTGGGTTATAGATATTAACCTATATATAGTTATTGATCCATTATTATACTACTAGTAACCATTATCATTATCAATTATTAGAATAGAAAAAAAACATCAATTTTTCATACATTGATATATGAAGTTGAAATTTTATATGAATGGTCATGGGACACACTATAATCCTACCAATAAATCCCAAAAAAATCACCCACAACAGTTCTTGACCCACCACAAGTAGTTACATCAATGAGTGAATGTATACCCTCTTCTAGTAAATATTTAAAAAATAATTTATCAGATCAGTAAGAAACATCCCTCCTCTAACCCACCATTAAGACCATATTTTGTACCACATCTTAGTTTACATTCTCAATAACATTATAATTTATTGAATTTATTATAAATTAACTACCATCATGAAATTTCCAATATTTCAACCCATATTTAATTCTAATACATGTTAGATCCCCCATTAATGAAGTTCATTACCTCATGCCATCATCTAGATCACCTCAACAATATCATCTTTTTTATGCATCATTAAACCACTTTATGATATCCATTACTTATTCCCTCTATAACGTATATCATAATTATTTTTGGTTCCAAAATTACTTACCGTTGAGGCTAAATAAAATATATCATTTATGAAACATTCTTGGATAATTGGAACATCACCTATGACTTCTTCTGAAAAAACCAAAAAATAATTTTTTTAAAACAATAATGATTTGATGGTGAATTTTACCCCATCTGGATCGTCTTTTTACATAACATAGTGTATTAAAATAAATACTTCTCTTAAAAACCAAATAAATTTTGATCACGATGAGCCTTGTTTAAACACCCAATATGCCATCCTATAATGCTTCCTCTAATTTTCAACTCTTAAGGGCTATGTTGGAACATTTAATCCATCCAATATCCCATATCTATATCTAGAGCATCATTGTTGTCACCCAATATCCTCAATCAGCTGCACATAAAAGATTCTACAATAATCTAAACAAAATCTTAACCAACTCATGACAACTTATCACATAAAAATCATATGTACACACCCTGGCACCACAAGACTGCAATCCAAACAGACCAACACATATTCAACAAACCATTTCCTCTGAAATTACTTCAATGAAAAATGGTTTCCTATTATTGTGAAACATGATCCTGATAACTTGTCTCAATTTTCAATATAACATATTTTATTAAAATCTAACCAACACAAGATTTTCATTTTCCATTCTACCCCTACACACTAGCCAAACGAGGTCAAAGACACATTTGGTGATACATGAAACCATAATATCTTACCATGAAAAACTCATCCATTCCACCACTCAAAATGATTCCTATTCAAATATTAAATTCCTATTAATTTATTATCGCATAACATTTCTGAAGTCACATCTAGAGAATGCAATGATAAACACATTAATGGACCTTTAATAAAAATTAAAAAAGGATAATAAGATAACATTTACCAACACATAATTTTATTTGAAAAGAATAAATTATTTCTTATATTCATTGTTTCGATCTCCATCCAAGGATTTCCATACCCATATAAACCACTAAATACCATCCTCTACCTCACCAATACAATCATCCCTTATCTATCTCACACACCTAAAACCATTCATTGTAGATAATATTTTATACTCTTAACCCCAAATATGTTTTTTTTGTACATACATATTTACTAATGACCATCACCCCTAATAATCTTTGATCATAAATCTAGAAAACATAAAAGGAAGATAAAAGGTCCAGACTTTGAATAATCCTTCCCCTATCAAAACAAGACACAAAAGTGGAAATAGGATCAAAAAATGTATTTTACCCAAAATAATGAATTATATGATATTCCAATAATATATATCTAAAAACACCTTTCATGTTCCAATCTTATATATTAATGTATCCACCTATTACTTTTATATCTCAATATAATTTCAAAAGTCAAATAACCATACCCATGGTTCACCCTTTAGAACCACAAAATACAATCTCCCAATACTAAAATTTTATCTTTGAAGGTCACTCCACTCTCCAACCAATCCATCCCATCATATCTCATTTGGATCTCAACATTCGAGTGGAAACACACACCAGTTTCATCATTAAACAACACAAAGTTCTCTAGAAACAACTGTAGGCTCTCAAACCCATGTATAGATTTAACTAATCATACCATTTCAATTTTTAATAATAATCATAAGGCTCTCCAAAATATACTACATATAAAATTCCATGGTCACATGTCTATATGAACAAAAATAATCATACATTATTCTGTATAATAAACCTTCAAAATTATAGTAATCAAAAATGAAACTCAGCTTCTAAATCCTCCTACAATTACTGTGGACTGTTACCACATACCCTGAAAAACAATATATTATATTTCCAATGAAAAAACTCTCTCAATTTTAGGTATACCATTAAACTAGGGTGTTCTCAATTCCATAATGAACCACACACAAGGTAAAACACTAGTCTTCAACCAATTCAGCATTGTATATAAAAAGTTTTTACAAATATTTCCCCACCCTTTTAAATTAGATACCATGTCTAAATCAATTATCATGGTAATGGAATATCATGAACATGGTATAGTGGAATATTCTTAAACATAATACTAATAATATTATTCTAGATGATTACACATAGAAATCATGGAAAATTAACTCATAATATCTTTTTTAGGATTTACATGATCAACAAGTTCACAAAACTAAAGATCTATTCAAGATTATTTCAATTACCTATTATTAATGAAAATGATCTATAAGTTCAAATTGAAATTTTATTAAAATATGTACTTGTAATAGTTACACTGAAATAATCACATAACATGTCCTTTATCTATTTAGAGGATTGGTTATGTAAAATTACACGATAAAACCTTTTTGGGGAAACTGTATAAATAGTATTGGGCACTGTAAATATACCACTTATATAACATCATTTGTAAAAAAGTAACAAATCATAAAACATCATGTAAATGAAATATGTTGCTAATATATTTGATGTGATGCATGTAAACACTGTCTATTACCATTCTATGCCAATAATTTTATCACATAAATTTCTAAACTCATGATCATGTGTATTGCATAAGGTTAAATCAGTTATGTAATAAGAGAAAACAACACGAACAACTTCCCATCCCTTTAAATGGGGGAATTCCTCATACATGGGGTATATATACCCATGTATAAACCCTTTACCATGACCAAACAGATTCTTATTCTCCTTTCTAGATTCTAGTTTATTTAAGAAAAAAAACACCATGACTAAATAATGATCCAATAAAATACTATAAGGGAATGTATCATATAGGATTATTATTGGCTTTCTATTTAATAGAAACCAACATTTGAATATTAACTTTTATCTATGAAACCATTGTAACCATATTGAAACCATAATACCAAAAACATACATTATTCAAAAATTAAGATCATGTTCCATGTAAGGAATCCCATTTGGACTTCCTTACATATAATTTTTAAAATAAATTTAAATACAATTATAAAAATGGAAAATACCTGACATAGGGTTCTAATTCATTTAGGAGGTCCTCACCTAGAATACTGATGTGAAAAATGATTAAGGTGTGTTAATATTATAAAATAATAATATTTATTTATGGGAACCACCTACCTCATCATGAATCCTTTCCAATGTAACATTAATCTATAAAACCTTCAACAAATTATTTTTTATGAAGCTAAAATAACTCCAAAACTATCTACAGATGTATCTCATATAGAAAAAACAGTATATATTAACTATAAAAAAATAATCTTTAATTAATAACTCTACCATTAAAACCCTAACTATCAAATTTTGAATAAATAGATAATTACTCATAATGAATCCGCATTGCACAAAAAGTTATATTAATGATCCTTTGATAGCTATTTTACCCCTAACACATACCTATGAAAATTCACTATCAAATAGAACTGATTACCTAAATTAAATATTTAATATATTTTGAATCTATTAAAAAAAATTATTCCTATTGACCTCTAATGAAACTACTAGAAGTGGCATGCACATATTTTCTAGGCACACCATCATGGTAGGATTCATTGAATCCACATCATCTAAAGTGATTCCATAATTCTATGGTGGAATCATAACATGAATTCCTTATTTATACATCCCAATAATTTGATAAAAATGTTGGAGATACAAATTGAGTAATAATCATACCGTAGGTTATCCAATTCTTTAGGATGAAGTTGGGATAGATATTGATTGTAAGAGATTCACTATGATGGATTTGAAGAAGAGTGATAGCCTACGGAGTGATACTAGGATAAAAAGGGAGAGAATAAGAAAACCATTTGAGATAAAAATTGTAGAGGTAAAAGTGTTAAACCACACTATATTGAATGAATATGAATTTTTTAAAAGGTGTTTTAATATTTCCTTTAGCATTTTCCAAACCCACCCCACCCAAACCCACATCATTAGTACAACTTGGTGTGCAATTCATTCACAAACTATTTAATTTTTCTCTAGAACCCTCCATAAAAATTTTCTTGGTTTCTCTGAAACCCTCTATAAAATTTTGGCCTTGTACCAAACCTCCTACACCTTACACAATTACTCACTCTTCTCTTGATTACCCTTCACTGGATAAGGTCTCCTAAGAATGTATAGTTCTAGTCCACAATTGTGTTTCCAAATCCAGTGGTCGGATGGCTCTGTCTTGTATTTAGGGAGTGTGGTGGGTGATTCACCATGGTCTTCTTATGAATTCTGGTGGTAGTGATGGTATCTGAGTTTCCGGGCTATAATCTAGTAGTCTTGTGATATTTCTATACTTATTTTTTTCTATGCAGTCGTCTGGATATGGATATTCTATTTCATTTTTTGAGTCTATGAATTGATTTTGGTTTTTATGCTTTTTAATCCATGGTCAGCCATTTTTTTGGTTCTTCTGCTTTCTTTGTGGATTTATATTTCTCCTTGATGTTTTCTAAATTCAATGTATTTGAATCTTGTCTGTTGTTTTGTTTTTTGGTTGATTGTGCATTATTGTTTTATCAGTATTTGGATGGAATAATGAAAATGGTGGATTGTTGGATGTGATATTGAATTTGTACATTGTGGGCCATAGCTAAAATGGATTATTCAATCAAGGTGTTGGAAGATGATCAACCTTTTAATTTCATCTAATTTGGTGAAGGTTGGTTTTGTTATGTTTTATGTGCATTGATTATGTATGATCACCTGTGGAATTTCCACTTTGGTTTTTGAGATAGTGCATCCCATATATTTTCAATGAATTGTTTCAGAATATGTTTAGAGAAGGGTGAATTATCCTTATCATTGCTATCCAAAAGTGTATGTTTTAAACGGGTATGAAGCCTTCCATTAGTATCAATACTGTGTATCCTTGCACCGTACAGCTAGTCGAGCATCGATGAGAAGGTGGATGATGATCAAATTGATTTTGATTCTTGGGTGGAAATTTTCTTTTCTTTTGAATTGGATTTATTTGAATTTATGATCATGTTTGTGGAGGAATGATTTTTTTAGGTCAATGATGTCATTATGGTATCCCACTTTATCCTCAAATTTTATTTTGAAAAAAAAATTAAATTTTCAATCTACATTGCTCACATTCCAAAAAAATTCCACATTATATCAAAAAATATTGGGGAACATCATTCTAAATCCGTATTCAAAATTTTCATAGTCTACCAAATTAATATTTAATACTCCTTTAAATTCATAAATCTCATAAGTTCATAAGGAATTAAAATAGTATCATCTAATATGAAACATTTTGGTTTTCACTTATATCAATGTCAATTACCTAGTTTTAAAGGTATTGTTTTCTATTTAGATAAAGAGCATGTTAAAATATACATAACAGATTTATTACTTTTATTTAGAATAATTTCATCCATTGGCTTTTAATTAATAAATTTTCACTTATATCTTGTCTATTAATTCATTAAATGATTATATCAGATGGATTTTTTGGGGACGAAGATGTAAAATAAACTTATAACAGATCTTAAGAACCCAAAGGAATAAAAATTATTCCCCATAAATGATATTTTTTACCTTTATTTATAATCTTTTGATGGTCTTGTTTAACCCTTACTAATTTATGGTTTGGTGATCATTTAAATAACCACATCATATAAATAGTTAATAAAACTAACACTTTAAAACAATAGAAGATAAGTACAAAGTCCATCCAAGACAAAAGATAATAGGATTCCTGGAAAACCTGTATATCGAGGAGAAAACAATCCATCATGTTCTGATGGGGAGTGATAAAAAATGTGACTAGGAGAAAGTCATCCACAAGAAAATCAAAAACTTTTCATGGGTTTAAAGGTCATTGAATTCCCACTAGGAAAAGTAAACAGTAAACCTTTTTTTTAATTTACATTTCATAATGTTGAAGAATTTATTTATGAGCCTAAATCAATTCAAAAGGAAACATAATTACTTTCTATGTACACTTTCATTGATTACTAAATTCCTACCACAAACTTTTATATTTTCAAACGATTAGTATTATATATGACTTGTTCACATTGAAAGCACTGTTATCAACTTCTATAGAATCACATAATCCAAAAAATGAACTATATTTTCTTCCATGTTTTATACATTAACCGACACCAAAATAGTTTGTGCGAGATCATAATATACCCAAAAGGATAATCATTTACAAAAAGAAAAACAACTCATAATCTAAAAACTTTTTCAAACAAAACCCAAAGTTCAATAAAGACCATTTGAAAAAAAATTGTCCATACAATTCTTCAAAGTAATCCAAACTAATATTAAAACCCAAATTTAATAGGATTTACTCACATAGTCTTCCATGATAAATCATGACATTTATCTCCAAATAACATCAGTTAATCTTAATGTTTCATATTGAAAAGTATTTAACCTTATAACATATTCTCCATGATAGGTTAATAATTTATATAGATAACCCAAAATCAATTTATTCATGATTCATAAAATCATTTAACTAAAAAAATGTCATACTAACCAAGGAATTCACGTAGTCCAATGTGAAGTGATAAATCACAGTCTCACTATTGTTGGGGGATTGATTCCCACTAATTTGTCTGACGTGAAGGTTTGTCATGCGGTCTGCATGTTGTCCTTTTAAAAAACTGTACTATTTTATAACATTCACAAAAATAGAAAATATCACCAAAAATCACCATAACATATATTAACCACAATGGTTTTCTAATAACATTAAATTTGCACACCAAATTGTATTAACTGTTAATTGCCTCAAGTTCAAGGTTCATATAAACACAAATGGTTCTTTATAACTATATCCACAAATTAAAAGATAATTATTACTTGATGAAAATTTTTATATATCAATCTTCAAGGTTACATATACTATAAAAATTCTTCTAATGTAATCCCATCATCAAAAGAGACTTAATACTTTTATGCAGTTCACTATCCAAAAATCTACCATAACTATTGAATCCCTTATATGTTTACTACTGACTCATTCAATGTTCATCATGATCCATTAACAATTCCTTTCCAACTTATTATGAATTACTTCTTCCCTAAAAACAAAATCATAAATCATATCCTTAGATTTAAAAAATGTTTAAACTTCAGTTAATAAATAATCCATACCTTTTATTTTTCATATTTAGTTTTTTCATCCTCTATCAGAATGGAATTAGGTATTGGTAAACATATATCTATATGAAACAAGTGATACCATTATAGAAACTTAATCATAGGATATTTGTTCATATAATGAACATGAATTCCAAATTTAAAACATTCAATTGATCCCAAAGAGAGAACATCATTCCCTTTCCAATAGTCAACCGGTAGCATCTTTTTCCAAGGAACTTTCATTCCTTATAACCTTCATTTCCACATCTATATCATCTTCCTGTCCCTTTGAAATAGTTTCATAAGGGTTTCTTTCCACATCCTTGAATCATAGGTTTTGGATCATACATACCTATATTATTATTACTAGAACATCCGTAGGGATTTGTTTCTCACATATATGATTCCTTATAAAAATAAGAACAGTTCAGGTTGCCAATCATGATTCCAAATAGTTGGTTGAGAATAACCACATGTGTTCTCATTGATGCTCCCATTTAATTCAGTTGCTTATTCTGAAAACCATCACAGTTTTCATGACATCCACTCTTACTTTATTGCCTACTAGATCTAGCCATTTACTAAAACCAAAAAAGACAGCGTGAGTATATTAGTAAAATCATTATATAATATCTTTTGAAGAGGTTAAATACTATGATATACTTATTCATGTTATCTTAAACTCTTTCACATTATCTAAAATAACTATGACTCTTTCTACAATCCTAACCATCATTGTAATGTCACTTATGCTTAATGAACACCCTTACATTTAATGTTATCTAAACCTTCATCTGATACCAACTATAAGGCCTTAGCCTCAAACATTACATAATATTGAATTAAATGAATAATTCAAATTGATTATCTTTTCAGGTTTAGAGTTTTAGAGAATTAGGCAAAAACTATTACATAACTACTTGAAAATTGCATGCATACACAACTACTCAGTATCCATTTTTCATAAAATGAAATATCATAAAAAAAGAGACATGTCTAGTTGATGTTTTAGACAGATCATCTTTTCCATGATCTCATCTTGGACACTATTCATCTTTATGTCATGGGAAAAACATTTCAAAAGTTGGGAGGAGCATGAAAAGCTAAGTAAGGGTTAAAAAATAATGAAATGTAACATTATCCCATCAATAAATACAAATCTATTTAACCATGCTTATCAATCATAACATACCTCATGAAATCATATAACATATGAATAACATAAAGAAACCATCAATCATAAAAGTAAATTAGGGCACTCATTACATACTTACATTGTAACTATCACAGCTACATAGGGAGTAACATTTGGAATACCCATCACAGTATATTCCCTAAATCTCTTAGGAGCAATATTAACGTTTATCTCTGTCACGTTACTCAATGCATTGGAGAGAAATATAGGGCTCACCCACCATAGGATTATTACAGAACCACCCATATACCTAAACAATGACTAATAACCAAAAAATATTCATAACACATAACACAAGCATAATAGAAAGATAAAATTTTTGCATTCCAATTACAATATATCAACTGAACATATTGAAATAAACTATACATTATCAAATCATTTTCGATACCATTTAAAACATTAATAAAGATATTTTTTAATCCAAGAGTCCCATACCAATTTGATGTTTTTAATGAATTATCATTTTATAACATTAATTTCCATATAGATAAATCCTGAAAACAATTTTTAGAACATGGACATTAATGAAAAATATTTAAAATAATAAGTCCTTAATACATTTAAAATGATATTTTAGTTATAGAGTTTTTAACAAGATAAGAGACACTTCAATACAAATAATTGAGGATTAACAATTAATTATAACATATAATATCTTGAGATTAAAATAATTCATGATATAATATTCCAAAGGATAGTATATACAATGTATAAAATTTAATTGGTGCATAACAATAATGAAGTCTCAAAGCAATGTAAATTGAGATGAAATCCCTTATAAAAACAGAATCCGTATATAAAAGATAAATCAATTATATTATAATGTTTAACAAATATATATACACTCAATATTATTGGATGTTTTGTGTAAATAAATCATAAGAAATTCACACATTTTCTTTTTAATACAAAACCAATGACATGAATGTTTAACTCAATGAATGGAAATTGAGTTAAAATTACTCTTATGAAGTTCATATATTAGACTTGAAAATTTATCAAGGAGTGATTATGTGTATAAAAAGTATATACAAACAAATGGGAATTGAAATTAAAACATAAAACAATAAAGAGTTGTTCCATCCATAATCATTGCATGATTTAATTCAGAATTAGATGATTAACCCAAGGAATATAAATTGGGTTAAACGGTTCCCTTTCTGATTTGGTAACTTATGAAACATACAACCCATGAAAGAAAGATCATAAGATTGATATGTAAATACCCATAAATTGAGTCACAGTACACAATGAATACAATCATCGGTAGTACATACACCACACAAAAAGAAATAGTGGCAATATAACATGAATCTCATGGGAATAAAAAGTGAGATGAAACCCTCTTACCACGTTGTAATCAATCTAGTTATATGACCAAAAGTAAATAACCACCAAATTAACAACATAATACTATGAAAATAAATAGAATAATTGTAATATATATCAAAAGGAAGTACCCAATACACCACATTCAATAAATAAGTGGTGAACAATGGAAATATAACGAAATTAAATGTGAGATAAGAAATCCCTTAACTCGTGTCGGACTTGACTTGTTTGTTTCTTGTTATTCATCAATAATAAACTTAAATTAATTTATACTTGATTAAGAAAGATTTTCAATTGTATTGTTTCTTTTATAACACTTAGAACCTTGTTATAAACAATATGTAACCATCTACGTTAATAATGATCTTTTTGTCGATATTTGGTACTTGAGTAAAAATGAACACTTTATAATTATTGGATGTCCATGTGGTCAAGATTAAATTTTCACAATAATGATATTAATGATTTAGATATTATATATATAATATATATCCAGTATATATATGTATTTATATTAGTAAATAACATTTGTAGATAAGAAATTAATTACACAATTCATAGAGATGGTAAGTCGTACGTACGCATGAACGCTAATTTCATTTCTATTTTGTATTTTAATAAAATTAAAAAATAATGATACATAGTTATATTATAATTCAAGTATAATATCATATATAATTTCAATAACTCCATCCTCTATATGTCCCACATATGGTCTGAATGAGTCATATCACTTTGAGTGGGCGGTAGTCCGCACTTCCTCAAATTGAATTATAACGTTTACACATAATAGAAACCATAAAGGTATAAATAAATTAGAAATTTATAAGAATAATGAAAACATAAAAATAATATTTATCATATATAAATACAGTGTCATCATAATGGACTCTATTGTATGTGAAAGAGATAATCGAACAATAATCGTTTTGTGAGGCATTAGTTTGACATCAACATAAATTGTATATTATTCACCCATTAGATAGTGGTGTGTCTAAGTGTAATTTAAATCCTTCTCATAAAAAAATAATAGTATATTTTTTATACTGTGGTTGTTATAAATTAATTAAATAAAAAGAGTTTGGGGTTTCATATGTAAATTAGAAGAAAAGAAGTTAAGAGAAACAGTTAACTTAAATTTGGGTAAATCTATTTGGAATGAACCACAAGGGTTTCGTGAAGTGCCTAATTAATAAGTATAGGCTTCTAGGAGGGGTAGAGGTATGTATGGATCATAATTGGGCAGAGTTTGGATGAGCCAAACGGATTGAGAGAGGGGAGGAATTGGTTAGAAGTGAAGGATTTTTATAAGGCAGAGGATGGGCTATTTAGGAAAATGTGATAGTATTATTTTATTAGATAATGATATTCACTTTATAAAAGACAAAAACACTTTAAGGTAGAATAAAAGAGTACTCTAGGTATAAATAAATTTATTCAATAATAATTGGACTGGTTATGGATGTTATTTTATTATTAATAATCTTATTTATTTAAATCATTTATTAATGAGGTAAACATTGTATCATTATTGTGTCAGAACTAATATAATATATTCAATGTCTAAAAATTATAAAAAAATACAATGATGTAGGAATTATTTTTATCTGTACAATGAATATTTATTGAAGAAAATATAACTTATATAACACAATTTAAAAAATTAATTTACTAAAAGATATTTGTTTGTGTAATTTTTGTCTGTACATTAAATTAATTAATCTAAAATGTCATTATCACTCTCATGTGGATCCATGGGGTTTGAAAACCATCCCAAGGATTCCCGTGGTCATCCATGTCTCATACAATAATGGTGGGACAAGTGTTTAGGTAATTTTGTATTATTATAATATAGTTTTTACCCTGAATTACCATATTTACCTTTAACAATGGTATATAAAAGTCAAATGTTATTATTCACCAAAAATTTATTATCATTTTATTAAACAAAATATTTAAAACTAATAACAACCATGTGTATCATATTTTTAAAATTAAATTCATGGAAGCGGTAAAATTTAATATAAATGAAAAATTCATGGTTTTTAACTACTACTTAGTAGTTTCACTATTCATAAAAAATTACTGTTTTTTCTGAAGAATACAAAAAAATCAGCATAAGCTATATTTGATATTCAGAATTTAAAAAAGATATAAATTTTAAAAAATTGAAAAAATTGAATTTGCATTATTTAAATTAAAATTAAATCCAGTTTTCAAAACAAATATTGAGTTTTTATGAAACAATATCTTTCAAAAGATTGACACTTGTTAATGACAATTTCAATGTGAAATTTTTTCAAATGACTAGAATTGTATAAAATGTTAAAAATATAATATAATTAAACTTTAAAACCTTTTAAAAATATTATCTAACCATATAAATAAATTATATTAAAAGGATATATTGAAATAAAATACAGTATTGTTCACTATTCATCTAAAATTGAATTTTATCAGAAAAATACAAAAATCGTACCCAAATTAACTTTTATATGTCCCGATTCTAAAGAATAATTTTATTTTTTAAAATGGAACATATAAATGTGGCACAAAATATATTTAATGTGATTTCACAATTAAAAGGCGGGAAAAAACCTTTTAATGTAAATTATTGATAAAATTAGATTCATTCACAATTTAAGCCACTATCTTTTAATGTATAAATGTAAAAACATTTAAAAACATTTATAATCATTTTTAGTTAGTTCTATTCATTCCCACCATTATAATGGTTAGGTGTTAACTAGCATTTAAAATAATATTATATTATTATATTTTAGTATGACCCAACATTGTGTGCAACGTAGGATTTCAATGAAACCTGTTGTTATGTATCAGGCACGCCATCGACCATTGAATCCCCTTAAAGTAAAATTTATAATTAATTTAAAAATATTAATAAATATGAAAATTTCATATTCTTTATTTACCAGAGATGTTAAACTAATAGATTATATAAGTGAAATGTAATGTTATTTTTTGGATTATGACAAGAAAAAATTTCAACGAACCCTCGAGATAAGTATAAGGATAATAATAAGATATAAAAAACATGGAGTTTTTCTGAAATATATATCAAGTGGTTTCCAATAATTTACATCCATATATATATATGTAATGTGGATTTTTTTAGAATAGTTGTACCAAGGCTAATGATACTAAAAATGGAGCATTGGGATTCTAATTGATCATCACTTAGTGCACAATAATGTTTCTTTTTTCAAAACTAGATTGATATTCCTGGGGGGGTATGTTTTTGAAAATTTAAAAACCCTTTAATAACCATTACATCAGACATGAAAAAAAAATTTAACATAAAAAACTAATATGAAACATTTACAAGAATGGCGTATAATGAAACATAGAGATGAATATGTTAGAATATACATATCATTTATTTATTTTTCCAAATTTTTTTATAATTATTCCCATTATATGTTAATAAATATTCATTTAAATTTAATATTTTTTTAGTTAATAGATGAAAATATGAGAAATCATGATAATTACCAATATTATTGATAATGTATTGATTTTCCTAAAATAAATAAAAATGTATGGGAAATTAATTTTAGACATATTATGATCATACAAAATTAACTACCTAATATTATTATTTAAACTAGAAATTTTTTGAATTCACAATCACATCAAGGAAGAGAAATATGGAATCTCATGGATGTCCATTTCTTAATGATGATAATTAAAATATATTCAATTTTATACATGTAAAAAATGTGATAATTGAACCCATGGAAAATAAAATAAAAGAAATAAATTAATATTTATGTGTTGGAATGGAGGGTAAAATTAGCTAATTGCTGATGAAAAATAATAGTGTGGTTAAATGGATAAATGGAAATGAACATTATTTTTTGAAAACCCTAATAGATTTATGTCATCTATTTGGGGAACTTGGTCATTATATGATTCCATTACATAATCCAAGTCATAATTACTAAGGTCTTAAATTATGATAATTATTTATGTGGAATTAATTATTTAGTTTTTCAGATTCTATAATCATGTTTTTTATTGATTTTTAATAATAATATTCTAAATGTACCAATCAGGAAACAACTATTGATTATTATTTAGTAAATTTTCTTAATGCATTTGAATGAATATGTTGAATGGTAAAAATTACCTAAAAATGCGATTTAATAGAAATGCTATATGTTATTTAAAAATATATGAATGAGTAAATTATAATATTTTATATGTTCTAGATGTTTTTGAAATAATATTAAATTAAAAGTATTTGATTTTGTGAAATGGAATGAGTTTGATAAAAAACTATAGAGGTTAAAATAAATGTTATTTGATGACTAATTTTATTATTAAATATTTTCATCATATTATTTAGACTAATATATTATTGAGGTTAATTAATCACAATATTATCATTTTTTACATAGTGATAAAGAATTATAAGAAAACCTACAATAAAGAAATACACATATGACATATGATAAAGCTAATGGGTTTAAACACATTATCGATGGTCATGAAGGTGATATTCCTACCACTATCAAATATGACATACTGGTTAGTATGACATTTTTTTCAATTTTTTTATTCGATATTTAATGTTATGTGGATTTTGGGAATCACAATTTAGGATCATATATTTTTTTTTCATATTTGAGGTGAATAATGATGAATTTATAATTTTTTGGTTTATGTATATGTTACACTATTGAATATAATTTTATTTAACATGAATTATTATTTGAGAAGAATGTAATTAAATCATTGAAATTTGGAATTTTTTAGGATATTTTGTTATTTTTTGTGGAGTGATTTACATTAATAATAATATTTAGATATTAATATAACAAATTTCTCATTTTAGATGTTATATTTTCTAGTGTAAACCAGTTTAGTATTTTTAATATTTAATGACTGGAGGAATATATTTCCATAATATTATGGAATAACATGATTCATTATAAGTTCATTTTAGTGCTTTAGGTATGAAACAAATTCATCATCTGTGTTCGTTATTTTGAGAAATAGAACGATTTTTCTTGAAAAATGTTTAAAGGATGAAATTATACTTTTGAAAAAAATATAATTCATTATTATAGTTGTCATGACGGTAAAAGTATCCCTCAAACTTTGAAAAAGGATCATGAATTCATAATTTTATACATTAACAATATATTGATGGACACTTCCCTCTAATAAAATTTATTCAGTCGTCTCATAATTGGATTTTATATTAAAATAGATGTTTTATATCCCTTTATTATTATATAAAGATTAAACCTAGTTATCTGATGGCCTCTATAGTTCCATTTACCATTTATTAAGATGGAGTTTTATTATCCACATATGTAATGTGATATTTTCAGAAAAGGTATTCTGAAGTATCGAACCATTGATTACCAAGGAAATAATCATATTACAAGGACATAATTTAATTATGTGTATTATAATATAACCCCCTGAGATTATTTAAATGAAACTATGTTTGATAGCATATAATACATGAAAAAACGAGCTTAAAGGAACCTGGAAATATTATTATTTAAACATTACTATAATGTTATACATGTTAAATTTGTAGGTATGAATAAATTTAAATAGTTTATTAAATATATAAAAATGACTTACTAAAATTGAATATATTGATAAATTCTTAATAAATATATACTCTATATTTAATAATGAAATTTTATTATAACAGATTGTTGATTCCATCAAAAATGATATTTATTTCAATAATGAAAAAACACTATAGTTAATATGTAAATTTTTAAAAAATTATTTCATTAAATGAAAATAATTTTTCAAATCAGAATATCCATATTAACATAGGGTGAATTGTTTTTATTTTTCTTCAAATTTTAAACATTCAATGAATATTAAAAACAAAACTTCATTTAGAACTGTCAATTATTTTAATAAAGTAAGTAATTTTAAAGTATAATTAATTTTTTATTTGATTGAAATGTAAAATAAATATTATTTAGTTCCATATTATCCAATTTATTAAATTTTAATAAACTTCATATTTATTTTTATTATAATTTACTTTAACTCCTAAAACACATTTTTCTGAAAACTATTTTAATGTTCATAATGTTACTTCATTTTTATTAATAAAAATATCCCCGACTGAGGAATGATTTAAAAATAATGTATAAAATATAAATTTATATTTATTAATTTAAATTCATTTAGTGAATATATCTAGTAATACAGTTAATGTAGTTTATTAAATTTCTGGAAAAATTCATTTATTGAAGGGTCATTTTTTGAAACATTTTACAGGACTAATATTGAAATATATTCAATAAAATATATGATTTCAATTTTATATAATTTATTTCATGTTTTTAAAATCACAATAAATATGAGGTAACAATTTCAACTTAATTTTTATTCATATTTTATAGTAAAAATAGTAAAAAACTATTTACTGTAGTGGATAAGTAAAATGTTTAAAAGTGTAAAATTAGAGTTAAATGTAATAAAATTTTAAATATTTTTTTAATGTAGGATATTATACCAGAACATATAACCCCTCTACAATATTATTTATCAATTATGTAGGGAATTTTCATGAGTGTGACTTTCCATTGTTGACTTCTGTTCGTTATTTACATGAATGGAGCTTCTCCAAAATTATAAAAGGGAACCACCTCCACTCAATTCATCCCCAATATCAAACCATTTGGATCATGAAAATGAAAAAAATCTACAAAAAAATCCATTCCCACATTTTATATCATCTGTTCTTCCCAAAATATCGTCCTTAGTGTCTTTAATATGTGATCCAAAGACGGTTCCTCTAAGATAATATATCTATCTTCACTAAGCTTCTTCTTTTTTCTTCTTAATTTTTCACATTAGAGTATGTATTAAAATTTATAATATAATAACACCAATATCCCATATATTATGATATGTTATTTTTTGGATTCCCTAAAATTTATAGATTCCATCATCCATCAAATTATAAATGAAACAATGGTTCTTTTTAAGGTATACTAGCACCACACAAACCCATTTATTTTATTTTCTATCATCAATACTCATAGATATTAATGATGATGGATTTAATGGTTATATATGAAATTTATTTAGTACTAATTATTAAAAAAATATTTCAAAAATTATAAATTCTTACCTTTACATCAATTGAAAAATTATGACATCATTTATGTGTATGGTGGATAACCACCTCATGAAGTGTTGTGATTCATTTTTTCATACTACACAACATACGTAGAATATAAATGTGTATTAAATTAAATAATATGAAAATTAAGATAATATTATTAGTTTTTTTAAGATAAATTAACATTGATAGTCCTTTCATCACGATCATTAAAAAATGGAGACATTAGACATGTGTATGTATAGCCAACCATCACCATGATTATAATGTACGTCATTTTAAATTACCATATTTTATAGCTTGTAATAAAATTAGAAATTTTTTATAAAAAAGAAAATTTTTTAATTTTTTTATTATAGAGATGATGGAATATTTAATCCCTTTGACCAGAGTCCACACAACTATTGCTTTTTGAAATTATGAAATTAGTTTCCTCAAAAAACTGAAAGTAGCCATAACAGAAATATTAATTATATATGTTCATTAAAATTAATGATATATATTATTGTAGTATAAGGTTTTAAACCTAGAATATTTTCATTAAAAAAATATTTTTGAATTTTATTATATATGATATAAAGAACATAAAGGGCATGTCTGGACAGGAGGTAAAGGATTGATCTCAATACAACCTTCTTAGGGACACAAGTTCTTTTATACATCTAATTTATTTTAAATGGTGTTTAAAATTCCCATAAACATATTATATCCTGAATCCAAAATAAGTAATTACATTTTCAATTTCATTCAATTTACAATATTTATGGGATTTATGAATCAACAGATACAGAAATCGTAATTTCTTATTTTCAATCTTATTTTATTTGGGAAAATTCAGGAATGAAAATTCATTATAGTAAATTACTTTACCATTACATTATAAAATCATTTAATTTTATTCTCATTAATTTATTCATTAAAATTTTAATATGTACTTCAATTTTATTTTCTTTAGCACCTAAACAATTGTTAAATATTATTAATGATAATATAATATAATTTCTCCTTTCGATCGAATATCATCATTCACATATTTCCACATTTTCAAGATATATTATCAATGATATTTTTAAGATTACCAAAAAAAGATAAACAATATTTTTTCCCATTTAGTATTTTTTATAAAATTGATTAAAAGGAATATATTTTTCAATTTTTTAATGATGAAAATTTAATCCTTTTATAAAATTGTGAATTAAATGTTTGTTAATTTATACAGTATCTACATAATTAACCACTATCAAGAACTCTAAATTCTAGGATGGTTCATTTATAATATATTATTGTTTGTTTTTTATATAAATATTTTTCAATGATATATTAAATTTTTGTTTATTTTGATGAATATATATTTAAAATTCAAAAGGGTAGTTTCCATGTGAAATATTCAATGTAATTTTTTAATGAAATTATATTTATATAATCAACAATATGATGATATAGATTTATTATAATTTATGTATACATTTATCTCATATATATACCTATATTATTCAAAATTATTTTTATAGGATAATATATTCTTTATTTTCATCCCTCAAATTCTTTCATTAAGAAATTTACATTGATTATGATATGAGACAAGATCCGGAATCCTGTTTATTTCTATGGTTATTTCTAATATTTATGCCTCATGATTTATTTCCTTTATATATTACACATAATAATGATCATTTTGTGATTAGATTCCCTAGATCTCTCTCTAATTCTTTGTATAATGATTTAGTCACATGATTCATCATGTATGGGATTAAAGAGTAAACTTAATCCATTATCCGACCTTGTCCCCTTGTAATATTGTCTACTTAGAGCCTTTACTCATGTTTATGTAATGTTATATAAATATGCCACATTTATATGATTTCATGATCATATGATAATATTTTACTGATTTTATTAATCCATCTAATTTTTATAGTTCCATACTTGTTTTGATATTATTTAATACCATTCCATCACAAGATATGACTCCTTATCAGGTTTAATCACATACTAGTCTTCTTAGCTCCCTACCTATTTCTACGTATTCCATTGGTTATTACATGTATTATTAGGATCTCAAAAGGATTTTGGAGCTAAATATATAAAATAATATATATTTTTTTTATTTTACCCTCACATAGATATATTATGAATATATTCATACAAATCCCCTAGGTAAAATGATATTTATGTTTGAGTTAACTGATATTTATCTAAAAATGCATTTAATTTTATTTGTAAACTGATTGGGAAATTATATATCAACTATAATAATATTTTATTATTTTTAAGGTATTACCCTTAATTATCTCTGTCACTATCCCAAGGGAAATAGAAATTTCACTTTTGAATACGTCTGGACTTCCTCCTCTACAAAAGAATTTTTTTTCATTTTTTATCACCACTATACAAGGAATATTATTTTAATAATGTTTGAATTCATAATTTCATACTCAGGGTATGTTTTTAATTAACAAAATTTATGTTTTTAAGGATACATTACTTATTTTTTTTCTATGTTTTTTAATGATTATATGTCTAGTTATAGATAAATACTCCATATTTTTATGTTTTACCTGGGATATATATGTTTTACACATAATAATATCATGGATTATTTTTTTCTTGAATGTTTTGTTTTTTGTAATGTATAGCATATCACTGTTTATACATATTTGATATTAATAACATGTTTATTTCATGTGGGGTATGTACTACCCCTCTTATATGTTAACTCATTAAACTCTTTATATTCATGGTGTTGAATGTTTTATTTCATGTTACTCATTTATCTGGGTTTGAATTAAATTTATATAAATGCAGTAAGAATTTATTTCGAAACATCATACTTATTCAAAAAATTTATATATTTAGTTTTATTTTGGTTCAAATAAAATATATTTACTTTTTAAACCCCATATATTTTCTTTACATCTAGTTATTTCTGAAAATTACTTTTATTCCATTAATTTTCTTCCCATATATAATCAAAGGTTGAAAAAAATATTTTTTTAATAAAATCCATTATTGTTTCCTATTTCAAATGGAAATATATTTAATTCCTGAAAATATTTTCTTTAAAATGAATTTTCTATTCTCTAATTAATGATTAATGTAATTCTTAAGGATTTATTACATCATAAAAAATAAAAGTATATATTTTTTCCTCTTTTGAACAATGTACTTCTTTCCAATGTTTTTAATATAATATTTATATTTTGTTTCTCAAATGAATAATATTATCCATTATGACGGCTACTACTTTAAAGGATTATTCTATTATATTTTTTACTCTCTATTTTTAAAAATAAAATTTCTTAATTGATTTTTGGATATTTTATAATTTTAAATAAATTATTATAAAAGATTAATGGTATTTTCCTAATAAATTATATTTTTCACATTTTAATATTATGTTCATCTATTTATACATACATTTAGGATTATATTAATTTACTTGAGATATACATAAATTATACCACCTATAATATTACTCTATATGGATTATGATAATATAGTTCCATTTATTTACTAGGGGAAACATCAACATTTAATATATTAGTTTTAAAATTTCAGTGTTTATATTGATTATTTATTGAATAGTGATTAATTCAATCATATTATGAATTCAATAGTATTTTTATATAATATGTGATGTATAATATATCACTTTTATAAATCGATTGGAATTAGAACGAAAAAAGGTTTCATATTTTGTATATAATGCCCTGACTAGGGTTACACTCAATTGTGGCCTAAGTGGATTCTCCACATGACCTCAAGAGAACCTCCATATAAGACTGAGGCTGCCAAATAGTTGTGAGGTTCTGGTAAGTCATCCATGGGGAGACTATACCATGTTTTATCATAGTAAAACAATATAGAAAATAGATATAAAAATGTGGAAAATATATAATCAAAATAATAGACATTTCATTGGACAACCAAATAAGAAATATAATATTCAATTGAATGGGAAACCATGTTATGCTAGTATAAATTTCATTTTCCAATAATGAAATCAAAAATAAAGACACTGAGACTATCAATGCGGATTATAATACCTTTCTAGTCTCTTGTCCATGTCTTATCCCGAAACAACCACCTATCTTGGGGACATTTCACATATCCATTCTTATAACACTATAATCTATTCGAGTACTGATCAGGCAGCCTAAATTGTGTGTGAGTACAACATAGAAGGTCACCACCAATGGTGACTAAAACAATTATAGTTTAATGATATTTCAGGTAGATTTGTACTGAAATAAGTATAATGAAATAGTAAATAAATTCTCACATTTTCATTTATTCTTATCTAACATCATTAACACATGGGTTTCCAAGGATACTCGTACCTCAATACTAAATGTTTCACATTCCAGAGCCTGAAATTCTCAACATGTAATACCATATAATAATACCTTATTCAAATGAAAGATCAAAGTATTTAAGTTGATATGATATCTCATTACCTATTTCAAATCATGTAGAATTTTTTATATTATCGTGTGATTCCATAACTCAAAGTTCCATTATTTCTTTATTGAAATTTCACATTTTGAAGACCCATTCACATTGTTAAAAATGTAATAAATTTAATCAAAATGATCATGTCACCATGATTAATTTTCAATATAATAACCATGTTCCCATTCTCATTACTCATAAGTATAATTACCATGTTACCATCTAATATAATCAATTAAGAATTACTATTTTTTCATTCTCATTACCCACGAGTATGATGAAGATGTAACCATTTGTACTTATCAATTTAGAATGGACATGTTCACATTCGTTATCAGATGATTAATTTACTAATGTATTATCAACCCCAATCCCATTGGTAATTCATCAAATATTTTAATACATCCATTCAAATAGTTAAATAAATAAATAAATAATTACATTAAACTATTAATTAATTCATCAATAGATTAATCTATATAAAAATTTATATTCAATAGTCACATTTCCAAAATTAATTATCTCATTATAATATAAAATTTTTATATTTAATCTCATAATTAATTTTCTGTATCATATAATCAAAGGTACATAATTAATCACAATTAATTATATAGAGATATCCATTTCAGAATCCCTATATTAAACCCCTAATTAATTATTTAATTTATTTAACCTACCAATTATAATCAATTTCCCAAAATTAATTATCTAATTGGGAATCCCCATAGTCGCCTCATTAATTCCCATGTAAATCACTTATTTCGATCATGGTTCAATAACTAGATGGGTCTATCTAATAAACCAAATTCATAGAATCCAATTGATATGGTATTCCAGAAATTCCAAAATACGTTATATATATATATATCAATTCCATGACTATTGTATTTAGACTAAGACCCCCACCTAGATTCATTGATGGATGCTTTCTTAATTGAAATCCCTAAAATCTGCGTTGCACAACAGCATTGATACATGTTTTTTATTTGAATCCTTATACAAAATTCAGGATAAAAAACTCCATAATCACATAAATATAGATCTAGTTCCAAAATATTTGATATAAATTTCATATCATAAGTTTATATCCATGGAAATGAAGGATATATTCCATGAAAATATCATGGTAATATAGAATAATTGACATGGGAATCATAGAGATGAATTCCACTTAGTGGGAGAATAGAGGATCTTCAATTCAGGCTTTAGATCTAGAAGAACGATGTTCGTAAGGGATTTGAATCCCTCTGGATTGATTTTATAACCATCCATTACCCTTAGGAATCTAAACTCACATTTTTGGGTTGCATAGGACATGATACAAGTCATTAAATGTATGAAACGTGTGAGATACTCAATTTTACGATCACATTGATGGCCCTTTGACTGTTCAGTAACACGGTTAGACAAAAAATATTATAACCAAGCTTTTGCCCCTATGACAAGGGGAACATTTTAATGAAACATTTCATGTCCTGTATAAAAAAATTTATCCATGTTGATGCTCATATCTCAATGTCTATATATCACATGGTTTCACTTATGATGTATCATGGTTAGTAAAAACCATATACCAATCACGCACAACCATTGATCCTGAAAACATGTCCTTTAATTAACCCAAACTCATCCAAATCCATAACTCACATCAAATGTACTTATTTAAAACAAAAGTTCCAAGAATCACACCAAATATAACTCCATTAAAGTTCTATATCATTCATTGTCCACTTTTTATAATATATCATCCCCAATTAATACTATCAAACATCTGTATGATTCAGAGGAAAAAAGATCGGTCCATTGTGCCCTCATATATGCATCCCTTTAATATGTATCTTCTTGCACATGTACATTTTTCTATAACACTTGAGCTATCAAAATTATCTTTCATCGAAAAAAATATCATTGTGATCCAACAAACATACTCAATTCTCCTCAATGGACACATCTATCTCAAGGTCAGCATCATCTAAATCGATCATCTGACAAGGGTTCAGGGAGATACTGCCAAAGTTGTGATACTTAGAAAATATCATTTTTTGTGTTCAATATATGTTGAAAATCCAATTGGTATGCCACTAGCCCAATTCACTCCACAATCACAAAAGGGACCAACAAACCTGGGTGCTATCTTTCCATGCCTCTGAATCATAGAGTGACCCAACCTAGGATACACCTCAAGGAATACATTGTCACCCTCTATAAAAACCAGTGGAGTTCAATGTATATTTGTATATGAATTCTACTTACACTGAGCCGTATCCATGTGTTTATTAATCAAATGTACCTACTATGATGTATATTGCATGAGACTCAGTCACAACTACTCTGACTTTCCAGCCTCTATCCATCATAGCAGTGATCTACATGGCCTATCATAATGAGCCTTGTATGGTTCCAATTATATAGTTTCTTAAAACAATTTTTTGTTGGAGAACTCCACTAAATCCATGTGATTCATCCATGATCCACTGAATTCAAGCACACATGCATGTATCATTTCCTCAATCACATATATAGTACATTCTGACTTCCCATCTATCTGTGGGTGGGAAGATGTACTCAATAATACATATGTTCCAAGAGCATTATATAATCCCTACCAGATGTGTGTAGTAAAGGGTAAATATTGATGTAGTATTATAGTCTATGGAACTCTATGTAGATGGATTATCTTTTGAACATATCATTCTCCAAACTATTCTAATGTTAATGTTTCTATTATAGGAAAGAAATTGGCTACATGAATCAGTTTCTCCACAATGACACAAATAACAGCAGTATTCCAATGATTCATCAAATACACATAATAATTCACATTATCTTGTCATCCCACTTCCATTACAGAATTGAAAATGGTTATAGTAAACCGTCAGGTCATTAATGTTATTCCTTCTCCTTCTAACAAGTTATGTATCATATCACATACTATACAATCTCCATTTTCATTCATGGCCACCAAAATAGTCATCGTTAGTCATAGTACATTTTGGTTTCAACTGGATTCACCTACCACATATAGGCATGAAATTACAAAATGATATTTTCTTACATGCTCATAGGTACAACAACTAGATTCCTCACAAAGATGATCTCATCCACATCTACAAAGCATTCAGATTATGTCTCCCCACTGTATAAATGATTTTTTAATGGCTATGAAATATGTATCCTCATACATTTTATCCCATATCCATATAAAATGTGTATACTTGCAACTGAATACATAGTCAGTAGCTCCTAAGTCTCCTACACCACCATAAGCATTTCATCAATGAAGGTCATCATCTTCTACTATACACATGAATCTGAAAACAGAAGAGGATGTGGTTTCCTACTCAAGGAATGATCTACACTATTTCCTTTCCCAAACATATATTATAGTTCAGAAACAATGTATTTTCTATAATATACCCATCTCCACTAACAAATATTAAAATCACATAGTGAAGAGATATATTTCTTGATCCTGTGATTTGTATGCTCTATACACATTTATCCTAATAGATAGTTCTTCCATCACTTAAGAGCTCAAACTACGTCTTCCAACATAAGGTAATGTGTGTGGTAATTTATTTCATGGGTCATGAACTGACAAGACCCATATGCCACAACTTGATCTCCCTATATCAATATAGCTCCATGTCTTATCCCAGAATCTTCACAATAAACCATATACTCCAAATCTAACATAGGTAGGATCAATTTCATTTCTGATGTTATGTGCTTTATCAACTCCTAAAAATCTATCTTATTGGACTCTTCACATTCAAACATTACTCCCTCATTGGTCAATCCTGATAGTGGAACATCCAAACAGAAAATGTATTTTGTGATTCTAATTTAAAATCCAGCTAATCCAAAAAAACATTCGAAATCAATAAAATTCTTAGGATGCTCCAATGAAACAACTACATGAACCTTCATTAGGTGAACTGACACACCTTACAATGTTATTATGTACCCCATGAAGGGAAACTAATCAATCCAATACTGACATGTAGATATCGTAGTGTATATATTATTCTCTCTCAGTGTACTCAGCATGATGTCAATATATTGTGCGTGATTTTCATAAGCCTTGGAGTACATCAAGATGTCGTCCACATAATCCACCACAAAATCATGCATATACATAAGAAATATTCTGTTCACCAAATCCATAAACACTATTGGTGCATTTTTTTATCCCATACAGCATTACAAAAAACTCATAAAGGTCATACCTACTTCGAAATAATTCCTTAGTAAATCAGATGTCTGTACTCACAACTGATGATACCATGATCTCAAATTGATCTTTGATGACACTCAAGATCCATTCAATTGGTCAAAAATATCATCTTTATGTGGAAGAGTATATCACTACATCACATTCATTTTGTTTTATAATCTGTAATTCATGCATCATCATAAAATCCCATTATCCTTATTTTCAAACAAAAAAGGTGATCGCCAAGGTAATGTACTTGGATGGATAAATATCTTACCCGGTAATTCCACTAACTATGTCTTAAGATCTTGATTCATAATCGATTAAATTCTATACTATGTAATAGATACTAGTCCAGACCCCAACATGAATTCAAAAGTGAATTCCACGTCTCACTTAAGTGGTATGCCTCAGAAATATTTTGGAAAGTCATCCTAAAATATAACCACTAGTAGTGGAAGTAAATCATTCCTAACACCCTCTTCATCCAAAAACGACAAGAAACATCAATGTGAGCTCTCCTATTTTCTATTTAATTGGTGATACTCATACTCCATTTACATACCAGTTCTCCATGATGAACATACTAGTCACCCTTATGGGAAATAATGGTCACTCTTCTATTATAACTGCCGATGTGGGTTGATAGGAGAGTATCCAATCCATTCCCTTAATTATGTCAAAGAATTTCATATCCTGAATATAAAGATCCCTTATGAAATGATATATTGTAATATCAACTGAAAATCCTTTTTAAAAATAGATATCTCTATACTATTATACAAATTGTGTATCAATAGTCATTACCCCTTCCTCAAACTCCTGTTTCATTTTCAAACCATTAACAAGTTCTGCATATATAAATGAATGATAGGAACTAGTATCGAATAAGTCACTACCTAAAGAAGAAGATACTCGAATAGAACTTCTTACTATTGATTGTCCATCCTCACTATCCACTGGTGTAGGTTGTACTGCATATACCATTGATGTACATCTTCCCTATGATGATGCCTAAATCCCCCGAGTAGCATTACTCAGCTGATGAGGGCACTCCATCACAGAAGCACCATGTCCAAAACCTCTACCACCTCATCCAGCAGACCTCCAATTTGTAGCCCGCATTGGAGTAGATGATCCTTTTCCCATTCTCTGAATCCCACCACCCACTCCATCAGTACCAGACTACTACTCGACCTCCATAATTTCAATAGGTGTCCGACCTTGATGCATGATTGAAACATTATAGGTGGTCAAGAATAATGGTGATTATATTATACCAACCTAACACACTAATGATAGATCTCCAATGTATGTTCATTTATATTAAACCCTCATATATATGTATTCTTCCTCACACTGCATTGGCCAAGCATTTCATAACAGCGCTTCCTACAATCGGAAGTCACACCACCTGATCATATACTAACTACTATATTTCCCGCACTGTAAGTATCCCTCATGCCCCTTTGCTATTAGATCACTATCCATAACTTCTATATACAACTTCAGTATGAGGATATTGACATGCTACTTAATCAAGAACTTATGTCCATCTAGAAAAAGATTCACAGTAGCTTCCACATCTCCTGGTAAATTTGGATAATATGGGTGCCAATCTATTTATCATCTAGCATGTTCCATAACCAACATTCTATCCAAAGTATGATACATGAAATCAACATCTATATATTTTCCCAACATATCCATATAAATTTTAAACAATATCTTCTATAATAATTCCTTCCATAACATTATGTCAGTCAGACCAGTTCGTGACTAAATGTCCCGTGAGCACTTAACTGATTTATGTAGCATATATGTGGCCAACATAACCCAATTCATAGATGGATTCTCCAAATTTCCATGTATTTTTTATAGTCTAAACACAAAATTCATGTCCCTCAATTCAACCCACACCATTAAAATTCATACGGTGATGCGACTAAAACACCTTAGTTAATACAAACATACTTCTCTCCCCTTGTACTATGTCACTTTCCATTAATTTCATTAAATGTGTTAAGTTATTTCAAAACTTCTACTATTTATCTTATTCTAAAATGATCGGTGCCTCAAGATCCCTAAATGGAAAAACATTCACAGGCACTCCACTTAGTCGACCCTCAATACTCATTATGGGGTCATTCTCTCTACGAAGCCAATCACACTACTTAGGTACCCTAAAAAAATATATCACATTTATGTAAGTGGAAAATAATCACAACATTCCTTTTTCCCAAACCTCTACACACAGATAAACCTAAGGCACTATCACTACACTTTACCACCCTACACCAATGTTTTGGTTAACAAGGGAAAACAAACTATCATGATCATGTTTCTCATTTGGATAACTAATTAATCTAATTTTTAACCATCTTAAAATACTAATCAATTCTCTATTCGAATAATTAATCATTTTAATATCATAAAAAAAGAAAAATTGTTCATTTTTAACTAGCTACCCATCACCTGTTTTCCCATGCATCCCTAAAATTTTTCATTTCATAATAACCCCGAGTTCCTTGAATGAAACCTTAAAACATAAATATCATGCCATTATTGGCCACAAATAAACACTAAAAATTCTCAGAAACAATAATCACATCACACCACAAGTGTACCACACATGGTGAAATAATATTCAAATATACCAGAAGACGAAACTAATAACAATCCCAACCTATATACATTTATTTTCCATCGTACATAGGCTTGAAACTCACATTCAAATGATCATTACCAAGACCGTACTCTTAAAATTCTCATGTATAAAATTAAAAAACCATTATGAAAAAATATGAATAAATAAAACAAGAGCTATGATATCATTTATAATAGCTTATCCCATCCCACAATCTTGATATTGTCATCTTTGTACCAAACTTGTAGGGTTTTTATTTTCCTAGGTTCTGGTACTCAAGAATTCACCACGAAAAGTAATCATTATGGGAGAGATATCCATAACACATTATAAAGGGGTGCTTCAATATCTTCCAACATTTATATGTGATTTAAATAATCCTCCCCCTAGAAGGGCCCAGTGACCTCGCTGGAACATCAATTCCACATAGGACTAGATCCATCATTCTAACACCCCATCCTGGGGGCTACTGAATGATGGTCGGAGCCGTTTCACCAACTTAATTCATGCATTCCTCCACATATGATTGAATATGTTGATATAAGTGAGGGTCTAGTAAGTTAGTCATAGTGATACTATACCTGCTTTTATCAGAGTAAAACAAATGTGGAAATAGATAATAATTAGTGGAAGCATATATAGTCATTACTATACTCATGTCACCTGATAAAAAAACATGAAATACAATAATAAACTGAATGTGAAAATATTATATTCCAATATATGTGTCAATTTTCTATAATGAAATAGAAAATAAAGGCATTATGACTCTATAAGAAAGTTCAGAACCATTTATAGTTCCTTCTGCCATGATCTTTCACCAATCGATCACCTATCCTAGCGCCTTTTCCCATATCCATTCCTACATAGATATAATTTTTTTTGGTACCGATTAGGTAGCCTAAAAAGGGTGTGAGTACAACTCGGTAGGCCACCACCAACGGTGTCAAAAACAATTCCAATCAAATTATACTGCATGAAGTTCTATAATAAAAGAAAAAAAAATCAATAAAATATAGTTGATCTCATTTTCATTTAATCATATCTAACTACAATAAATCCAAGTTTCCAAAGGATACCCATACCTAAATGGTAAATTCTTCTCATACTGTATCCTAATGTTTTCCATAGGTAAATCCATATCTTAATACCTTCTTCTACCTGATGGTTGAGGTATTCAATGTTCTATGATATCTCAGTTCATGATTAAACTCACGACATATTTGGAATATTCTCGTGTGAGTCCATAACCCATAAAACCAATATATATATTCTTTAATTTAACATATGAATGCCAAATATCCAAAGATACCAATATCAAAAATATAAGTATGATGACTATGATACCATGCTTACTCCTCCATGAAATGACCATGTACGCCTTCTTTTTACTCATAAGTATAATGGTAATTTTACCATGTATACTACGACATTTGTAATAACCATGATCCAATTATATTTACTCAAAAGTATGATAACCATGATAGCATTTCTACATCTCAATTTAGAATAACCAAGTTACCATTATTTTTTATATAATTAATTTAAAATTAATTATCAACCCAAATCCCATTACAAACTGAACAATTACTAAAACATATCCATTCCATTAGTTAACTGGAAAATTATAAAATTTCATTAAACAATTAATTAATTATCTAATAAATTAATCAATATAATAGTTCATTTTCCATAATTAATTTCACATAATTAATAATATTACTCTAATATAAATTTTCCATAATTAATCCCACAATTAATTATCCAAATCATATTATCAAATGAGAATAATTAATCAACAATTAAGCATATTATAATTACTTTATTTTCCTTTCCTATGAATTATTGTTAAATGTACAAGATTTTTGTCTAAAATTTTGTAAAATTTATATGGGAAAATCTTGGGTTTCAATAGTTGGGAAAATCATGGGTTTCCAATTAATGCATCAATTTGGAGATTCTTCAACATGATGTGATTTTGTAAGAGATGAATTATGGGGTAATAATGTAACACCCCATGTAAATAAAGAATATGACATTTTCATATTTATCCATATTTGTGAATAAAATATTAATATGACTTTAAAGGGGACACTATGCTCGATGGCGTACCCAACATGCAACAACAAGTCTCTTGGGAATCTTACGTTGCACGCTAATAATAAAATAATATTATTTTAAATGGTAGTTAACATGTAGCCGTTATAATGGCGGGAATGGATATAAATAACTAAAATATGATTATATATGTTTTTAAATGTTTTTACATTTATCCAATAAAGGATAGAGGATTAAAATACGGAAAGAATTCAATTTTAGGTGTATATGCCCTAGTTTTCACTAAAGGTTCACTTATCACCTTTTGATGGCGAACCGTCATTAAATATAGTTTTGTTCACTCTTAAACATTCTTTTGGACCAAATAAAACTCTTATTAAGAATCGGGACATCAAAATTTACTTTGTGTAAATTTTTGGTATCTTTCCGATAAAGTTCATTTTTTTAATGAATAGTATAAAATGTTGTATTTTAATTCAAAACCAATTTTTAATCTAATTTATTTATATGATTAGATTATATTTTGAATTGATTTTAATGTGAAATTAGAATATATTTTTACCATTAAATCCAATAGTGGTCGTTGGAATTAATTTCACTTTGAAATCAGACTTAAACTAGTGTCAATCTTTTGAAACTTATTGTTTTATAAAAACACGCTATTTGTCATGACAGCGGGAATTAAATATAAAATTAATTAATTTGACTTATATGTTTTGAATTTTGAAAAATTGACTTCATTTTTTAATTCGGAATATCATATATAGCTTAGGGTGAATTTTTGGTAATTTTCTGGAAAACTTCAATTTTTGATGAATAGTGAAACCACTAAGTGGTAATCAAGCAAACTGATTTTTCAGTTAAATGAAAGTTTACCACTAATTTGAATTGAATTTTAAAAATCCGACATACATGGTTATAATTAAGAAGTAAAATGTGGTTCAATGGGATAAAAATAATTTTTTGGTGAATAGTAACTTATTAAGTTTTTAATCGCGTTTAGTGGTAATTAGTGTAGTTTAAGGTAAAAATAATGCTTTAATAAAATGAAATGAACTTGAAACATATCCCAACCACATTTTTTGTGTCATGGCCGAACATGACAAGCCATGGGTCAACTTGGGGACCCCATGGATCCACTTTTGTTGGGAAATGACATAAATTACTTTTTATTTAATGTTGAAGTGAAAATGACACAAACATAATATGTTTTACGAAAACATTTTTTAAGTGGGGGTATACAAGTCCAAATTTTGATTATAAATATTCATTCAAAAGATAAAAAGATTTCCTATATCATAGTATTTTTTTTAATAATTTTTAGACATTAAATAAATTAAATTATTTATGACATAATAATGATGCAGCGATGACATCATTATTTGATGATTTAATTAAAATGGAAAGATAATGAAAAATATACAACCTTCACATGGACAAAACCAATTGGATGAGTGTATTTCGATGTCGTATCACCTTATCCACGAATTATATCAATGTGGGACCTTTTGAAACCGATACACATTTTCAAATAAAGTAATATTTCTTACTTTCCAAAAGTGCCCCTCCTCTCCTATTATAAAAGGCCTCCACCTCTACCTCTTTTCCCACACTCCTCAAGCCTTTGGCTCGTCCAAAACCTGCCTATTTACTCTCTCCACATACCTCTCCTCATCTTAGAGGTTTCCCTTTGGGCAGAATCCTTACTAAGGAAGCCTTTAGGCTCAAATCAAAAGGAGTTACACTTTTAAAGGTAATTCATTCTCTCATGTTCATTTGTTTTATTTTGCTTCTCCAACCCCCTAAAATCTTTTTATTTAATTCTTTTGTAACAAAACCAGTATCTCCAATATACTAGGATGTTGTTATAGGATTTATTTGAGCTACACTCTCACTCAACTACATCAAATGGTTAAAGAACATACGGTTTCCGTGGATGGCGAAATTCTGCCTCCCGAAACGATGATTGTTCAATACTCATTTAACACCTTCAAAGGTGGACATTATGATGTCACTATTTTTATATATGATATATAATATGCTTATGTTTTACTTATGCTTCTTTATTTTTCATTTGTTTCTTACCTTTATGGTTTCCATTATGGGTAAACGTGATATCTTCATTTAAGGAAGTGCGGACTACCGCCCCCTCAAAGTGATTTGATTCGTTAAATACCATATGTGGGACGTATAATGAATGGAACTATGATATTATATATGATATTATACTGGAATTATAATATACCTTTATATAATTATTATTCCATTCTACAAAATACAAAATAGAAATGAAAGTAGCGTTCATGCGTACGTACGGCTTACCGTCTCCATGAACGGTGCATTTCATTTCTTACATCCAAATGATTATGTAATGTTATAAATGCATGCATGTACTGGATATATATGACATATATTATATCTACATCATGAGTACAATTCTGGATATAATAAACATTTGGCCACATGAACAACGTGTAATTGTAAGAAGTCCACTTTCGACTTAAGAACCAAATATCGGCAAAACAAATATTATTAACTTAAATGATTACATAATGTTTATGACATGGTAATAAGTGATATAAAAGGAATAATGAACTTGAAAAAGTTTCTTAAGGAAGTAGAAATTAACTCAAGTTTATTATTCAAGAGATTAAATAATGATCGAGTCAAGTCGGACCCGAGGTAAGGGATCCTACTCCTCTCTTTCTTTTTAAGTACACTCTTTTATGTCATTTTCTTTAAGATCGTCTTTCTTATGATTGGGATGTTATTTTATACTAATCCTACTGTAATTTTTATGTTCATGTGATGAGAGACCCTATTCTCTCTCATCAATCCATTTTGGAAGTTTTATGTGGCGCCGTTAGGCTGCCGAGTTCTCGTAAGGGATTTTTCATCTCACTTTTATTCCCATGAGATTTATGCTACATTTTCAACGAATTCCATTGAGTGGTGTATGTACTGCCCATTATTCTACACTTTGTGTAATATAATTTCGTTTATGAGTTTTTACATCAATGATCTATTGTCCTTCTTTCATGGGGTGTATGTTTTGAAAGATACCCAAGTCGGTAAGGGAACCTTTCACCCTCCTCTTTTTTAAAAGACTTCTTTTGTTGGGTCTTTTAATTTACATATTGTTATGTTGGGATGTGTTCTCATATATCCTTATTGATGTAAATTTTATGTCCAAGTGATGAGATACACTCTTTATCTCTCATCAACTCATTTTGATGTGATGTCGTTCGGCTGTCAAGGGAACTTTTTAACCCAATTTCGATTTCTTTGGGTTCAACATGTGGTCATTGAATATGTCATCCATTGAATATGTGTGAATGACCTTTTATTGTTTTACACTTAATATCCACTTATATTGGGTGTATATATATTTGTCACACATATTTTTGAGATTGATTTGTACTTAATTTAAGGATACCTTCTTTATAAGGGATTTCATCACATTTGACATTTCTATTGAGGGTTCATTGTTGTTATGCACCAATTCACTCTTATATGGTGTATATACTATCCTTTGGAGTATTATATCATGAATCCATTTATTCTCATGATATTATAAAGTTCTGATTAAATGTTATTCCTCAATTACTGTATTCAAGTGTCTCTAATTTTGGTAAAAACACTTTAACCGAAATATCACTTTAAATGTTTTAATGATTTGTTCTTATTAATATCCATGTTTTCAAAATGGTTTTAAGGATTTATTTATATGGATATTAATGGTTTAAAATTTTAAAATCTTCAAGGTGGTATGGGACACTTTGATTCAAAAATCTCTTTATTAAATGTTTTAAATGGTTTTGAAAATGGTTTTTAATGGATTAATTATTTCAATATCCTAAAATGTTATATTGTGATTGAAATGTGGAAATGTTATGTTTCCTTTATTCATGTTTTATGTGATACGTTTATGTTATGGTACTTGGGCATTATTATGAAGACGGGTGGTTCCGTGATAGACTAAGGGCGGGTGAGCCTGTTATAGCTCTCCAATGCATTGGGTAACGCGAAGGAGTGAAACATTAACGTTTCTCCAAAGAGATTTTAGGGAATATACTGTGATGGGTATTCCAAACGTAACAAGAGGGTTACTCCCTACGTAAGAATGTTATGAATGCCTCAAGTTACCTTTATGTCTTATGATTTCTATGATTTATTCATGATTTGATGACGTAGGTTAAAGTGCCTATGTTTTATGGGTAAATTATGATTTCGTTCTTATTTATATATGAACTCATGTTTCCTTTCCATATTTTTATATCCCTTTCTGAGCTTTTTATGCTCATCCCAAGTTTTTGAAATGTTTTTTTCAGGTCAAGGGAAAGGTACATGATAAGATGATAGAGTCAAGGATGTGGTAAGAAAGAATCAATGCTTTATTTTCAATATGTTTCCGTTGATGGGAAGAATGAAAACTATCTTTTATGTAACCACTTTGTTTAAATGAGGAATGTAATGAAAGTTTCATGATCTAATTCTCTAAAACTCTAAACCTGAAAAGATCCTCAATGTGTAATCTTGTAATAACTCAAGATTAAGTAAGGTTTAAGGCTGGGGCCTTATAGTTGGTATCAGAGGTCGGTTTAGATAACTTTAGAGGTTAGGGTATTCTTTAAGCATAAGTGACATTACCATAATGGTTAGGATTTCAGAAAGAGTCATAGTTTTAGATAAAGTAAATGAGTAAGTGTATCTTAGTGTTTACCTTCCTCATTAGTACATGATGGTTTTGTTGATATACTCACACTGAAATTTCTATTTTTAGTGAATGGATGGATCTAGCAGGCATTAAAGAGACAACAGGTTTGAAGGAAACTGTGGTGGTTCTATGATTAAGATACTAGATAAAATGGAGGATTCAATGAGGAATATCATAGTTGTTCTAAACCAACTATCAAGGATTCATGATCAAACACTTCAACCTTGGTGAGTTCTCTAATGCATCATGTACGATATGGTCAACTCGATGTGGAAATTCAGGTAATAATTATTAAGGTAACGATTAGGGTTTATATGATCCTTACTTTTGAGGTAATTATGGTTTATTATATGATATGATGGAAAATGAAGGGCATGAGATAAACTTGAGGTTAAAATATGTTATGATTATTTTTGAAGATTTTATGTTATTTTGGAGAATGTTTTAAGAATTATATAGTTTTGGAAAAAGGACAACACACAGACCGTGTGACAACCCGTCGCGTCGGACAAAGCTGCGGGAATCGAACCTACAACCAAAGTGCGATTGGTATTTATCGCCTACCACTGGACTACGTGAAGTCCCTAGTTAGTTTGACTGATTCTTTTTGGTTATATGATTTTATGAATTAAGAGTAAGTTGATTTTGGGTTATTTATGAAAATGATTAACCTATCATGGAGGATATGTGATTAGGTTAATTACCATTCAATACGAGACTTTAGGTGCAACTGATGTTGTTTGGAGATAAATGTTACGATTTAACTTGGAAGAATATGTGACTAAATCCTTCAAAATATTTGGGTTTCAATATTATATTGGTTTACTTTGAAGAATTTTATGGACAAATTGTTTATCGGATGGTCCTCGTTGAACTTTGGGTTTTGTTGGACAAATTTTGGAGATTAAAAATAGATTTTCTTTTTAATGGGTTATCCTTTTCTGGATTATCTGACCTTGTACTAACCTTTTTGGTTTTGGTCTTGGTTAAAGCCTAAAGACATGGGATGTACATAGTTCTCTTTTGTGGATTAGGTGATTCTCTAGAATTTGATTATAGCACTCTTAGTGCGAACAAGTCTCCCTAAATACTCGTCTTTTGGAAAAAAATATGAGTTTGATTAAGGAATCTAGTAAAAGTCGAAAGTCAACATGATAAGTGATTATGTTTCCTTATGAATAAATTCCTCAATAAAAAGTAACTTAAAACAGAAATGTTGTCTATTAACTTTTCCTACTGGGGAATCGAATACCGTTTAACCCATCACAAGTTTGTGATTTTCTCGTGGTTAACTTTCTTCTAAACATGTTTTCTATCACTCTCCATTAGAACATGACCCTTTGTTTTTCCCCCATGTCCATATTTTCATACTTGGAATCCTAGTATGGGTTAACTTGGGTGACCTCTGTGCTTATCTTTCTTTATTTTAAAGTGGTTGTTTTACCGACTCTTCTTCCGATGCGGGACTTTCAAGGATGTTTCCAAGCCCAATTTTTTTAAAATTGGGAGGACGCAATTCCCAAAAGGGGGGAAGGATGTAACACCCCAGGTAAATAAAGAATATGACATTTTCATATTTATCCATATTTGTGAATAAAATATTAATATGACTTTAAAGGGGACACTATGCTCGATGGCGTACCCAACATGCAACAACGAGTCTCTTGGGAGTCTTACGTTGCACGCTAATAATAAAATAATATTATTTTAAATGGTAGTTAACATGTTGCTGTTATAATGGCGGGAATGGATAGAAATAACTAAAATATGATTATATATGTTTTTAAATGTTTTTACATTTATCCAATAAAGGATAGAGGATTAAAATACGGAATGAATTCAATTTTAGGCGTATATGCCCTAGTTTTCACTAAAGGTTCACTTATCACCTTTTGATGGCGAACCGTCATTAAATAAAGTTTTGTTCACTCTTAAACATTATTTTGGACCAAATAAAACTCTTATTATGAATCGGGACATCAAAATTTACTTTGTGTAAATTTTTGGTATCTTTCCGATAAAGTTCATTTTTTAATGAATAGTATAAAATGTTGTATTTTTATTCAAAACCACTTTTTAATCTAATTTATTTATATGATTAAATAATATTTTGAAGTTATTTTAAAGTGAAATTAGAAAATATTTTTACCATTAAATCCAATAGTGGTCATTGGAATTAATTTCACTTTGAAATCAGACTTAAACTAGTGTCAATCTTTTGATACTTATTGTTTTATAAAAACACGCTATTTGTGATGACAGCGGGAATTAATTATTAAAATAATTAATTTAATTTATATGTTTTGAATTTTTTAAAATTGACTTCATTTTTGAATTCGGAATATCAAATATTGCTTAGGGTGAATTTTTGGTAATTTTCTGAAAAACTTCAATTTTTGATGAATAGTGAAACCACTAAGTGGTAATCAAGCAAACTGATTTTTCAGTTAAATGAAAGTTTACCACTAATGTGTATTGAATTTTAAAAATCCGACATACATGGTTGTATTTAAGACGTAAAATGTGGTTCAATGGGATAAAAATAATTTTTTGGTGAATAGTAACTTATTAAGTTTTTAATCGCGTTTAGTGGTAATTAGTGTAGTTTAAGGTAAAAATAATGCTTTAATACAATGAAATGAACATGACACATGTCCCACCCTCATTGGTTGTGTCATGGCCGACCATGACAAGCCATGGGTCAACTAGGGGACCCCATGGATCCACTTTTCTTGGGAAATGACATAAATTACTTTTTATTTAATGTTGAAGTGAAAATGACACAAACATAATATGTTTTACGAAAACATTTTTTAATTGGGGGTATACAAGTCCAAATTTTGATTATAAATATTCATTGGAAAGATAAAATTATTTCCTATATCATAGTATTTTGTTTATAATTTTTAGACATTAAAGAAATTAAATTATTTATGACATAATAATGATGCAGCGATGACATCATTATTTGACGATTTAATTAAAATGGAAAGATAATGAAAAATATACAACCTACACATGGCCAAAACCAATTGTATGAGTGGATTTAGATGCCTTATCACCTTATCCACGAATTATATCAATGTGGGACCTTTTGAAACCGAAACACATTTTCCAATAAAGTAATATTTCTTACTTTCCAAAAGTGCCCCTCCTCTCCTCTTATAAAAGGCCCCCACCTCTACCTCTTTTCCCACACTCCTCAAGCCTTTGGCTCGGCCAAACCCAGACCATTTACTTTCTCCACATCCCTCTCCTCATCCTATTGGTTTCCCTTTGGGCAGAATCCTTACTAAGGGAGCCTTTAGGCTCAATCAAAAGGAGTTACACTTTTAAAGGTAATTCATTCTCTCATGTTCATTTGTTTTATTTTGCTTCTCCAACCCCCTAAACTCTTTTTATTTACATATTTTGTAACAAAACCTGTATCTTAAATATAATAGGATGTTGTTATGGGATTTATTTGAGATACACTCTCACACAACTACATCAAATGGTTAAAGAACATATGGTTTCCGTGGATGTTGAAATTCTGCCTCCCGAAATGATGATTGTTCAATACTCATTTAACACCTTCAAAGGTGGCCACTATGATATCAATATTTTTATATATGATGTATAATATGTTTATGTTTTACTTATGCTTCTGTATTTTTCATTTTTGTCTTAATTTTATGGTTTCCATTATGGGTAAACGCGATATCTTCATTTAAGGAAGTGCGGACTACCGCCCCCTCAAAGTGATTTGATTCGTTAAATACCATATGTGGAACGTATAAAGGATGGAACTATGATATTATATATGATATTATACTGGAATTATAATATACCTTTATATCATTATTATTCCATTCTACAAAATACGAAATAGAAATGAAAGTAGCGTTAATGCGTATGTACGGCTTACCGTCTCCATGAACGGTGCATTTCATTTCTTACATCCAAATGATTATGTAATGTTATAAATGCATGCATGTACTGGATATATATGACATATATTATATCTACATCATGAGTACAATTCTGGATATAATAAACATTTGGCCACATGAACAACATGTAATTGTAAGAAGTCCACTTTCGACTTAAGAACCAAATATCGGCAAAACAAATATTATTAACTTAAATGATTACATAATGTTTATGACATGGTAATAAGTGATATAAAAGGAATAATGAACTTGAAAAAGGTTCTTAAGGAAGTAGAAATTAACTGAAGTTTATTATTCAGGAGATTAAAGAACGATCGAGTCAAGTCGGACCTGAGGTAAGGGATCCTACTCCTCTCTTTCTTTTTAAGTACACTCTTTTATGTAATTTTCTTTAAGATCGTCTTTCTTATGATTGGGATGTTATTTTATACTAATCCTACTGTAATTTTTATGTTCATGTGATGAGAGACCCTATTCTCTCTCATCAATCCATTTTGGAAGTTTTATGTGGCGCCGTTAGGCTGCCGAGTTCTCATAATGGATTTTTCATCTCACTTTTATTCCCATGAGATTTATGCTACATTTTCCACAAATTCCATTGAGTGGTGTATGTACTACCCATTATTCTAAACTTTGTGTAAAATAATTTCGTTTATGAGTATTTACATCAATTATCTATTGTCATTCTTTCATGGGGTGTATGTTTTGAAAGATACCCAAGTCGGTAAGGGAACCTTTCACCCTCCTCTTTTTTAAAAGACTTCTTTTGTTGGGTCTTTTAATTTACATATTGTTATGTTGGGATGTGTTCTCATATATCCTTATTGATGTAAATTTTATGTCCAAGTGATGAGATACACTCTTTATCTCTCATCAACTCATTTTGATGTGATGTCATTCGGCTGTCAAGAGAACTTTTTAACCCAATTTCGATTTCTTTGGGTTTAACATGTGGTCATTGAATATGTCATCCATTGAATATGTGTGAATGACCTTTTATTGTTTTACACTTAATATCCACTTATATTGGGTGTATTTATATTTGTCACACATATTTTTGAGATTGATTTGTCCTTAATTTAAGGATACCTTCTTTATAAGGGATTTCATCACATTTGACATTTCTATTGAGGGTTCATTGTTGTTATGAACCAATTCAATCTTATATGGTGTATATACTATCCTTTGGAGTATTATATCATGAATCCATTTATTCTCATGATATTATAATGTTCTGATTAAATGTTATTCCTCAATTACTGTATTCAAGTGTCTCTAATTTTGTTAAAAACCCTTTAACCAAAATATCACTTTAAATGTTTTAATGATTTGTTCTTATTAATATCCATGTTTTCAAAATGGTTTTAAGGATTTATTTATATGGATATTAATGGTTTAAAATTTTAAAATCTTCAAGGTGGTATGGGACACTTTGATTCAAAAATCTCTTTATTAAATGTTTTAAATGGTTTTGAAAATGGTTTTTAATGGATTCATTATTTCAATATCCTAAAATGTTATATTGTGATTGAAATGTGGAAATTTTATGTTTCCTTTATTCATGTTTTATGTGATACGTTTATGTTATGGTACTTGGGAATTATTATGAAGACGGGTGGTTCCGTGATAGACTAAGGGCGGGTGAGCCCGTTATAGCTCTCCAATGCATTGGGTAATGCGAAGGAGTGAAACATTAAGGTTTCGCCGAAGAGATTTTAGGGAATATACTGTGATGGGTATTCCAAACGTAACCAAGAGGGTTACTCCCTACGTAAGAATGTTATGAATGCCTCAAGTTACCTTTATGTCTTATGATTTCTATGATCTATTCATGATTTGATGAGGTAGGTTAAAGTGCCTATGTTTTAGGGGTAAATTATGATTTCGTTCTTATGTATATATGAACTCATGTTTCCTTTCCATATTTTTATATCCCTTACTGAGCTTTTTATGCTCATCCCATGTTTTTGAAATGTTTTTTTCAGGTCAAGGGAAAGGTACATGATAAGATGATAGAGTCAAAGATGTGTTAAGAAAGAATCCATGTTTTATTTTCAATATGTTTCCGTTGATGGGAAGAATGAAAACTATCTTTTATGTAACCACGTTGTTTAAATGTGGAATGTAATGCAAGTTTCATGATCTAATTCTCTAAAACTCTAAACATGAAAAGATCCTCAATGTGTAATCTTGTAATAACTCAAGATTAAGTAAGGTTTAAGGCTGGGGCCTTATAAATAACCTTAGAATGACTAAGTCAAATATATATACCAAACATTGTTCTAGTGAATTCGATATATACCCTTGTATCACATAATGGATGATATTTGTAGGGGTTATGCCTTGAATAATTACTATTTTATTTACAAATTCATGTGAATGGATATAATATAAATGATCTAACATAAACTAATATTAAAATATTATTTCATGATTTGGACATCCTATGCATTATATTTAATTATTTCTCACACTATAAATTATGGTTTTAGTCAATTGTTAGAACCAGGAGGTATCATGTATATTATTGATATTATGGAATATCAAATGAGGGTCCTTAAAAGTAACCAAATGCGAAAATATCTACAATTTTAAGTAATTGGATTTTCTAAATTAGTTAATTTTTTATATCATTAAAATCATCATCATCGGTCAGTTTCCACACTCACATAATATGAGAAAAATTGTGTTTCATTAATATCATATAAGAAATGATATTAATCATTATATATATCATGTATGTGAAAAAACATACTCTACGAATTGTACCGTAGGAAATTGAAGATATTTTATGTGTATAGAAGAAAGACATATAAAATTTAATATAGGAAGAAAAAATAAGGGTTCAATTGAGCGATATTGAGATTATTTTAATATACCATTTAATTCAAAATGCCTTATCTATAGAAAATATTGGAATTATCAGATTCAATGCCCTAATCCAAAATCTAACTCCAACAGGGAATTCTATATGTTATTTTGATATTATACGTGGAATAATTGAAGTGATTTTGTATTAAAATTCATGATTTATATTTTAGAATTATTTTTATCAACTATATTATTTTGCAATAAATAAAGAAACATATAATGATTGTTCAAAATAAGTCTCCCATTATATATATTCAATAATATTTTAATATGTACCAATAACCAAAAAAGATGACTTAGTGGAAAGTTGTTATTTTCTTATAACGCATGATTATGGGAAATATAACCAGTAATATGTTTCAGAAGATGAGTTATTTTTTATCTAACATAGAGAATATATACATTGATGAAGTAATTAGGATATAATTTTTAACCATGTAATTGGATAGAGATTTTATGACAATTTGATTTAGTGCATGTTTTATGAATTTTATTACATATTTTGATTTCTACAATATATTCAATTATTCTATCATTTCGTTGATTTTTTAGGGAAATTGAGTCTATTATAATGTTTTAAGACAATATAAGATTAATTTATTCACACGTTTGGTATGTGCCATTTGATGATGATTCATGTTTTCTTTGGGTACATGTTTTATAAAATCTTGTAGATTTTTTGGTTATTAGTTTTTTAGACATATTTTGTAGGCATCTTATGGTTAAATATTTGTAAAATGGATTATGCTGAATGTTGGTGTTATTAATAAGGATCTAAAAATTTATATATGGTTTATACATTTCATATAATTGTTGTTATCAAATTTTATTTTTGAAAATATCTAGATATTCAAGGAATAAAATATAATTAATTTATAGATCTTATGATCTATTAAATGTTATTTTTATTACATGGAGAATAAATTATTCATCATGATTATTCATTTCATTGAATAAGTGATTATGAGAAAAATCATTGATGCACCAAAAAAATTTATATTTGTATTATAAAATAGAATGGAATTAAAAAATTAAAATTTTTATCTTCTATTTATTAATTGTCAATTTATTCCCAAATAAAATTTTAAATTAAAATCTTATCATTTTAACATCATTTTTGTGAATTAATTGTCATTTCAACCCTCTAATATTTACAGTTTTGTAGTGGCTAAATTTTATGTATACCACAATATTATCCACTGGATGTTATTTTCCTCCTCCTTGCATAAATTTTAACATCCCACTAATGTTATATTTATATGGATACATGTTGATTTGTTCTTTTATGTATCTATTAAGCTTCCAAAACTTTTTATTTGATTGATTTCTATTATCCATCTGTAAGATGTTTGCTTTCAAAAAATGATGAAACATTTATGAACATGATAAAACTGTGAGGGAATAATTTAATTATGTTAATGATAATGTATCACCATCAACTTATAGTTATAAGAAAAATATGGTCGATAGCTTTCTTACCAAGAAATAACAAGCATTAATTGAATTCTGATATATTATAAAATATTATTATAAACATATATATGAATTATAGGGTATGAATATGAGTAATGGCACGTATGAAATTAATGTATAATGGTCTTACTCAAAATTTAATTATTGATTAACAATGATAAAATAATAACATAATCTTTATTAAAAACATTATATGCTTAAAAACTATTTCATTGAAATATTTTTAGGTAAATTTATTTTCTTGAAATTATATTTAATTTATAATAATTCTAAAACAATATTTAATAAAATTAATAAATTTTTTGAAATAATCATATCAAAATATTAATTTATTGTAATATTTTTTATTTTCTATAATTATTGATTTTATAGTGTATATTTAAAAATATCGATTTTTGTAAAACTATCATTTCATTTGACTAGAATGTGAAATATAAATTTGCATTTGAAGATAAATTATTATGATTTAACATTATTTATTAATAATATAACTACATACAATTTAATAACCAATATTTGGTTATGATTACATTATTGCTTAAAATTCATTCTTCATGGAGCCATTTTTTTACATAATCAATTTTCATTATATTTAAATAAAGTAATCCTTAATGATGAATGATTTATCGAAAATTAATAGATTATATTTCTATATATATATATTTATATTAATATAATGATTATTTCTAGTCATATAGTTATTTTAAGTCCAACTTATGCTAGAACCATTTATTTTCCAAAAAACCCTTTTCATTAAGTTGTATCAATTTGTCATTAAATTAGTTGTATCAATTTGATAGCAAATTTTCAGTCATGAAGTAAAAAATCTGTTAATAATCCACTTTTATTTTAAGGCATTAATAATAGTAACTGTGGTAACGTTTATCACCTCATTAAAGTATAAAATTTGGATATACCAAATGTTAAAACATAAACATCCAGCTAAAAAAATTATTTTACTCTATTAAAGGTGTGATGACAGTACGAATATATTATTAATAGTTAAATAGAAATATTTAAATCGTAATTTTGATTTCTATTCCTGGTAATATTTTTGTGAATATTAGTTATATGTTAAAAAAATAAAATAAAATTTGGTTTTTTGAATTAAATGGAATGGTTGGAAGATTACATTCAATTTTGGCTTACTGTAAAGGTAAAAAACCTTAATTAGTATATTTTTATTCAAAAAACAGTTAAGGTACACAATTTATTACTATATTTTGATGTAATATAATTTTTTTTCATAACTCATATATTTTCCTTAAACTATTATTTTCAGGGAATCATTGTTCTAATATTAAAAAAACTTATCAAACTATAGAAACTAAATCATATAAAATATTCCCCAAATATAGAATTCACATGTATATATATTTTTTAGAAGGCCTAACATTTTTCCAATAATTATGTTGTCTTTGTAAAAATTTGTATTATCAATGTCATGTTTAAGTTGTGATCGATGTTGTTTAACATGGGAATAAGGAATTAAATTTATCCAAAACTATCCAAAATGTTATTTCTTCAGATTATTTATAACGACTATCCTATTATCAATTAATTTTTTGTTCCTTTATTCAACTTTTCTATGATTATGAAAATTAATTTTATTTACCATGAGAATAAAAACGTAATTCTACTATCTAGATCTTAGTATATAAAATTTATTTACATAAGTATAAAAATATGATAGGTTCAATACTAACTATTTATTTGGAATAAATATTATTTCTTGTCATATTGATTAATTTTTTATCTTTTTTGATAGGGGAATTATCTTAAACTCGTATGAAAAAATGGCAATGTATTTATTCAGTGAATAAAAAATATAATATTTTTTTAAAAATTATTACAAGTAATACAATTTGGGTGATTAATTTTGTTACATAAATTTTTTAGATTAATATATTATATTAGAGATGTGCTAAATTATAATATTTGAACATAAATTGTTTCTTGTTGTTTAAAATGTAAAAATATGTCAATATTTAATAAACTTGCATTATTTTTTTATGATAAAAATGGTTAATTAAATTATATAAATACGTAAAATTATTATAAAAGGATATGTCAAATGATAATTTTTCTGAAATGTAATCCCTTGAACATTTAGGATTTAATTTTAACTTTATAATTAATATTTCAATCCAATGATATTTAAATGGTATTTACCTCAATTTAAAATGAAAATATTTAACTAAAGTTTTAGACTAAAATTCAATGTTTAAAGTTACCTCAAAAAATTTACACTCTTTTACTAACACATTTGGATCCTTTTAACTCAAAAAATACCTGTCATAATAAATTCATATATTTATTTCCCAAATGGTTTTTGTTTTAGTATTTCCATAAGAATAATCATTCAATGGTTTAGTTGTATGATGAAATAGGATTGTCAATGGAGAGTTACAACTCTCAAGCAGGCATTTGCAGTTTTATTTCAATTTATACCCCCCAAAGAATATGTCGTATCCTTTATAAATTTATCAACTTACTATATTAAAGATTATTAATTTTTACCATTCAGATTTAACAAATATTATACAACTTTTTCTAAACTATTGGTAATAGTAACTTCGCTCATCCGTACATGTGGACTACCACCTCCACAAAGCGTTGTAATTCATTTTCATACCTGTTTGAAAATAATGGTAAAAAAATAGATATAAAGAATATATATATGATACATAGGAATTAATTATTATTTTCTAAATTTTAATTGTTATTTAACTTTTTTAATTCCACCTATCAATAAATTGAAATAGCGTTTATATGTACATACAAATGACCATCTACATGAATGGTGTAATAATTTTATTTATCTATAAATTTTATGGATGAATGTATACACACACACACACATATATATATATATATTATTAATTTGAAATTAATATAAAGTTTACTATTATAGATATTATGGAATGATGATCAATGAATATATACTGAGACATACAAACCAAAACATTCAATAAAAAAGAAGCATTTACACCCCAAAAAGTGATTTTAATAAGGAATTATTAATTCTTTGGAAGGTGTGAAACATGTAGAGTTTCCATAATTTTATATAGATGGTGAATTCCTATGATCATCCCCCCCCCATCAATTGGGTGTGGTACTTATTCACCCAACATTGGGGGTTCTTGATAGATGGAACATCATGATTCAGTTCTCTTCACAGAATGGCCTAGTCCATATTAGGCCCACTAATCCATGCATCTATAGAAGATCAATTTTTTCCATATTTAGTTGGAATTATTATTTCTTTATGATGTCTTATACCCTTACTAGGGTGATTTTGGAATTATTTATTGATATATCACTCCCTTTTCAAAACACCATAATTATTTGAGTGTTCAGAAACCCCGTTGTTAGATAATTCTGCTCTTATAGTTGTACCCAATATATTTAATATACTATTTATCCATGAATATGTTTTGAAACTGATATTTCCAACGGTAATACAATGTTTATTTGGATTTCTATTGAAGAAGAATTTTGATTAAACAATCAGATATATTTTTAAGTAGTGGTCAATTTATATTGTTCACACAAGAAAATTAGGAATTCATTGATAATGTCTAGGAAAGGGTTAGGAACATATTTCAACAGAAATGTGTGGGATTAATAGATTTGGTATCTATTTTATATGCTGGTTGGAATGAGTTTCTTCATATTTTTGATACATGTTATCAAATCATGAATTTTAATGATGTCTATACGGAAATACTTTTGGATGGGGAGTTAGCATAAGATGAATTTCATATGGGGATTCTAGATGAATAATTGGTATCAATCAATGATTTATTGGATTTCTTCATCTCTAAAGGGACACAGTAGTTACCTCTAGATCCAATTGTTTTTAGTTTCATTGTAATGTTGAACTCTGACATGAACGATGTTTTTAGAAAAGGGAAAATGGATACACAAAATAATGAAAATCCAACAACTATACATTAGGATGAAATGGAATATAATGATGATCCAATAATAAGAATGATTCTCAAGAATAATGTAAGGAATAATAATCCATTAGTGTATCTAGTCGAGGTTGTAGGGAGTGGGTAAATGTCTCAAGATGGGTGTGGTTGTGACGGACCATTCTGAATATTGAGGTTAGTAATTGTTTTTGAAATCTAGATGTTAAAGGTTCGATAAAAGTTCAGGGGGATGTGATATAATTAAACAAATAATGAAAAAAATGAATAAACTCTCAAATATTGTCATATTTCCTTGGATTAATTTGGATAGCGTGATTTTAGTCTATGTCTCAGTGGAAAATTTTTATGAACAACAGAGAAGATGTCTTCACAGTCCTTAGAGGAAGAAATGGTTGAAATGATAAAAGGGATGTTGGGATCTACATAGTTATAAAAGGTAAAATTGATAAAGTCAATATGTACTACTATAACTTTACAAAACCTATGGAAAAAAAATCTCATACAAATAAAATATAGTGGTGGATAGGGAATCCATGGACCATGTTTAGTACTGGAAAGATAGTTATGTCATGGAAAATGATAATCATGTGACAGATTTTGGGGATTTTAAGGAATCAATATAAGGTGGTGGAGAAATGGATGATATAATTTAGGATCATGTGGGATCTAATTCTATAGTCACAGTAATAGATATTGATTTATGAGAATAAATGTAATCATGGAGTCTCATCATTCATTCAAATGAATAAATAATATATTGGAAATTTAATATCACAACCATAGAAGCGGATTGAGAAAAAATGTTTGGGAAGATTTTTTGGGTGATAATCAATTTGGAATAGAGTGTAAGAATCAAAAAGAAAATATTTATTTTGACATGTCTCTTAAATGAAAAGATAAATAGTATTTAAGAATTTATCAATGAAAGGGAAATATGGGTAATAGTTTTGATGACCTCATCTTGGATGAATTGGACATAGACGACTCTTATTTGAAATGGATTCTATACAGAGGTAATGTTTCTAACAGGATAGACTATGATATCTATAATTATTAATTTTTTTCAGTCTTGGTTGATTTATGTCTCGAACTAGAATGGTTTACCAAATGTTATTATAAGTGTTTTGAATAATAAAAAATGATTTTCAGTCATAAAAAATAAAAAATTTATACTAATTGATTAATGATATGTTATATATAAATCAATATAAATATTAATGAAATTATTTTTTTTCTATATTATATTTATAATATATATATATATTTATTAATCTATAGTTTATAACACATAAGATGAAATACTAGACTTGAGGTAGTATATTTTTTCCTAACATGTATTTTAAATAGAAAAATTCTATATTCACGACATATTTATTTTACATGGTCTACATAATAAACATAAAAATATTTTTTTATTATTTAAAAAAAATGGACATATAAATATCCATATAAGGATTTATCTTTCACAATGATTGGATTCTAAATTATGAATTTGGTATGGGATTCACATATAAATAATATTTTTTTAGGATTGTTTATGATGAAATTTATTTTGGAGGAATTGTATAATTCATATAAAAAATATATATTTATTATTATTAAACTATATATATCCATAAAAATCATTCTTGTTTTTTTTCATCTCATTCAGTACTCTAGAGTATAAAATAATTTTCTTATGGAAAACTAACTATGTTTTTTATATGGTTAGGAATATTTTTCTTATATGTCAATGTTTTCTGTAAATAATTGTAATTTTTTTAAAAAACTATCATAATATTTATTAATTTCATTTTTAGCAATGATTTTGGTTTTTGGTAAATTCAATTGATTTTTAGTCTCAATTTCCAAATGTTGTAATTTCTATATTTTACTAAAGAAATTTAAGAAGACTTTGTTTTACCATACATGACATGAATGAAATTTCAGAAAATTATAACCACATAATGACTTGAAGATTCATTTATAACATTCCATGGTTCGTTTCAATGATATTTATTTCTTAAATATTTTGGAATCTTTTATATTTTAAATATGTTATTTCAAAATGAAAATGGTTTTCTCCTAAAGAAATATTTCATCAATATTTTAATGGATGTTTTATCTATAATAAAATAATTTTCTGTAAATAATGATATATTATAGATATTATATAGTTATAACATTTTTATGCATTCAATATATGGTTATTATTATGATGATGATATTTTTAAGAAACCCTTTCATTTTCTCTGGGTTGAAATATGGAAAAATGAAGAAATATCTATGAAACCCTTTTTCTTTTCATTGTGTTTTTTATGATTTCATTAATATTTTATTATCTTGTGAAAAACATATTTATAGATATCATTATGTAAATGGGTGTATCGAAATAATATTACCCTACAATTAAATGTTTAATTTTTTATCTTACAACATAATTATAGGAAACAAGTTTGTGGTCTGTGTCTACTATGGAAAACAAGTTAACGTGCTTGATCCAATATGGAAAATAAATAAGGATGCCTCATTTAATATGGGATATGTTTGATATATCTGTATTCTTTATGATATAGTTAATAAGTTTTTATGACTTTTCCACTATAAATTTATGTATTTCATTATTAATCCTTGAAATACGAAATATTTTATATACCTATGGTGGTTCCTTATACAATAAAAGGTTATTAATTTTATTTGAACATATGTTTCATGATGTATTAGTTTTGATATATCTCACATATGATTAATTTATTTTGAAATGATAATGTTTTATTCCATAACTTTGGAATTTTATCCATGATATATTGTGAATGATAATTCTATGTCGTGATCTTGATCTAATATGCTTATTCTTATCTAATGTTTTCATATGATCATTGATTGATATCTCCCATGTTTATCCATACTAAGAATCTAATCACATCTTATCGTAATTTTTATTTACATTTGTTATAAAGAAAGTAAAATGTTTGGTATTTTAATGAAGGCTAATATATTAGATGATCATTATGGTAGATTTTTATGATCATTAAACATGTATGATGATTGTGTATCTAGAATATAATGAAACTAAACCATTACAGTCATGGAGAGTGAATTATTCTGATTTTTTTTGAATAATCATCTAAAATGATAATATTTATTAATGAAAATATTTGGTCACTATATTTGGTATCTAAGGAATGGATCAGTTGATATTTCTATAATATGATGAGAAAAATTTAGTGAGCACCATGGGGATAAGTCTATATATAGGATAATATAATAATGTTTTGTTAAGGAATATATTATACAGTATTACTAGAAATACATAACAGTCAGGGTGAATTATGTGGATTGGGTTTTCTAATTTATATATATTGGGGTAATAACACTAAAAATTACTTTTTTTGTATTCATTTACCATTATTCTTTTTCATAGTGAATTCCCACTTATTGTGCACCTGATTTAACAATATATATGGATATTATTTGAATAATTCTACTATTCATGATGAAACATTATGAATTTTTATACTATATATGATCATGGATAACCTAGGATAATCCTCTGTTTTATTAGAATAAAAATCTTGTTTCATGAAATAAACATTCTTTAAAAGAAACTTTATGGTTTCTCACAATGATTTTTTTACAAAATATATGTTTTTTGTGGTGGTTAGTGGCTAGAACCAGGAAGAATAATTATAATGTAGAATGTGATAGATAATGGAATGATTTTAATCAGGAACAGATTAATGGAGGAAGGACTTGAAATGGGATGCAATGTGATTATTCTTAATGATTTATCTAATTACATGATTAATAATCCCACCTATGGTGAGTTACTTATCATTCCTAAATATAGAAATATATACCATCATAATTACCATGGATGTGGGAAGATTTTTATTTTTACATGTCAATTATGTAAGAATAAATAATCATAGAAATATCATAGTAGAATGATAATATTTTTTGTGTGAGTACAATAATGGAACATTGTATGTAGCTAATGAAAAAAAATTTGTTTTTAGGGAGGGAAATGAATTTTGTCATATTATACCAATAATTATTCAATGTCTTATGTTTGTAGAATAAGGGAGTTATCATATTCAATTACATAATCTAATATATAACACCTATAATAAGGATGTGCATATGTTATTAGGACCATTAAGGTGTTATTATTAAACTATTACTGTATTATAATTAAATATATTGTATTATATGATATTTTATTATTTTAATTGTAGTTATAGTGATTATAAAATATATAAATATTATTATTAAAATGTTTGTCATTATATATTTTAATGAATATGAAGAATTGAACCAAAAAATAGAATAATTTTAGTGGTAATGTTTTATATTTCAAGAAAAACATTTAAGGAAATATTGCCCTTAATATATACTTTATTTTTATTTATTAATGTTTAGTTCAGATAAATAGATAATTTACACTGATGTGCAAAGTATGATTTTACTAGTATACTTGAAATTGTTTATTTATTTGAATGAAAAGTTGATTAAATTAACATTTGATGAATTGTGGATCATTTTATTATTTATGGAAAACATTCAATAGTCTTTGATTTAAGTTATGTTTTATGGTGATAATGGTATTAGTATATTTTAAGAGAATATATGAACAATGTATTCACATATTTTTCATCTGACATTTGGAGATAATCAAATTAAACATGGTACAAATGTATCATCCATTCATACAAATGATTGGGTTTTTCTTTTATTCTGTCATATTTTTTTTAGTTTTGTGGTTTATTATTTATCTTATGGGTTAATTTTAACTATTAGTATAATTTTATAATATTTAATATTTATTTTATGATTTATCCACATTTTATATCACATGCTAAATGTTTGGTTTTGGTAAATATATAATCGATGGAGGAGTTACCTACCTTTATTTTATCGATCTTCTGATCTATCAAAATTTAATTTATTTTCCTAATGTATAAAGAAGCCATCATCAATATTCATTCCATAGAATTAGTTATGAAATTTAAATTCATTAAAGAACCTAAAAATGAAGAAATTGTACTTATGAAATAGAAATAAATATTGTAGGTATATTTTATCATCTTCCCTATCATAATATTACAATAATCCCTCATGTTTTTGAAAAAAAAATTTCCAGTTAAAATCATTACCTTTTACTTTTCTTTCTAATGAATTGATAGTCATTTCACACTTATTTATTTATAGTTTTTATCATTAACATTCACATTAACATGTTATCTATTACTCACTATTAGTCTATGGATAATTTTTTTCTTCTATTCTTCAAGTTTTTAACATCTCACTGGTATTTTTCTTAACTAGGAACAAAACTATGTGTTATTTTATGAAACCATTATGTTAACCACTTGAAATTTTTATATGTTGTGTTGTTGTCCGTCTATTTGATGTGTGCTTTCAAAATTTTTTTATCCTTTAATGAAAGTCTCAAAATAAAATTGGTTTATTTTATTTAATGTAGTGATAATGTAATGCCCACAAAATCTATTTTGAATAATAATAAACTAATTTTTTTACATTAAATAATGAACATTAATGGAATTGTGATATAATATATAAATATTATTATAAAATAGATATTTAATTGGATGTTGTGAATTTTTTAAAATATTTTAAAATAAATTTATGGGTTTCCTAATCTATATGAATGTAATTTTTTAATTCCAAGGAAATAAGAACTTAAATTTTAATAAAGGAATATTATGGTTCAAAAATAAATTTTCATCAATAATGATATTTATTTATTTTTTTAAAAAGAAATTATAATTAATTTACTAAAATATTGGGGATTTTATTTTATCAAACATAAATAATTTTTAAAATCAAAGTATAAAAAATATTCATAGGGAGAACATTAGAGAAATTTATAAAATAAATTATTTTATAGTGAATAGTGGAAAATAACTATTTTTTTAAAAAATTATCAATATGTTTCATTTAATTATTCCTATAATGATTACATGTATTATTAAATTAAAAAAATAATATTTTATTTATAATAAATATAATTAATTACATAATAATATATATTTAATTTTTTTTTCATATAATTTTACTTTTATGCAAAAAAAATTCATTCTTCATGAAATTGATTTTGATTAAATAAAGTTATTTTATTTTTATAAATTAAAATACTCGAAAAAATTTAAATATTTATATTAACTATATATTATATATCTATATAAATATAAATATTAATTTATATTAATTTAATGATTATTTATAATATTTGATTTATTGTAGGACTATCTTATTCAACAAAAATATATTTTCCTGAAAAACTATCACTTGTCATGTTCTCTGGTATATGTTTTAATTGATTTTTTTGAAACAAAAAGTAAATGAATCTAATAAAGTTGATTAATAATTTTAAATCACGAGTTCCAATGTTGGTAAATATTCCCATTATATTTTTATCATTTTGAAAATTAAATTTTTATTTAATTTTGACCTACATAAAGGGTGGAATATGGTTAAAACCATGGATAATATATTAAAATCCCTTTCACTCATACATTTATACTATATTGTGAGTTGTTTCAAATAAAATATATTCACTAAGAGTTTAATAAACCATTTTAAATGTTTATTTTGAACTTTGGAACCCTATAATGACTTTTTTTGAAGAAATAATTGGATGATTCCATTATGTTTTTCATTTAAATCTAAAGTCAAAATAAATCTTTAATTTATAATTTGACCAAAAAAATAATGGAAAAAAAATTATTTCTATTTTTCAAAGTTAAAGGATTTTTACTCATAAAAAGGGTATTCTTCCTAAATAATGATTACCATGTTTTTTAGTTCTTATCTTAAAAATAAATTCATAATACTATAGAAATTAAATATTATAATATGTTTTTATAATTGGGAATAAAAAATTTCAAAATTTGTTTATTTTCCAATTTTGTTTATAAAATTATGTTATCATGGTAAAAGTTTAAATTGTCACAGCTAAGGTTAAAAAAGAATTCAATGTGGTTTAATTAGAATATAATGCTTAAAATGTATCCAACATATTATAGAATGTGTTTTTTAACCTAGTACATATTATATTTGAATATTATCTTACACGGTTCTATTTTAATTTTATTTTTACCAATAATTTATTTTAATATAAGAATAAATGAAAATTCATGTAACATTACATTAATATATTTATTTTATTTATATAAGGATAAATATATTACAAGTTATGTCATAAATGTATATTTAAAATAAAAATTAATTTCCTATCAGAGTAATTTATTTTTAATATTTTCAAATTGAATAATTACTTAGAATTCTCATTGAAGAACACAAATTTATTTATTCCACTAATAGAATAAAAAATTAAATGATTTTTGAAATATTTAAAGTAATAATTTTGGTTAGAATAATTTTATGAAAATAATTATAAAGATTAATATAACATTATATTCATGTTTGGGCGGTCTAGATTCTAATTTCATTAATATAATAATGTTTTCAAGGTCAAATTATGTAAATAGTTCATAATATTACATTCTTGGTATATTATGAGAAAAATATTTTTCAAAATTATTTAATAAACATAAAAATATTAGCATTCTATTTCTGTTTATAAATGGCCTCATCAATTATCATGTCATAATTTATGGATCAATTTGTTCCATTTTATATAATATTATAACTACGTAATATTAAAAAATTCATTATCATTGATATAATTAAAATTGGTTAACCAAGAGGATAAACCAAAATAAGAAGTTTAAATTTAAGAAAAGTTCCCTCTAAATATAATTTTTCTAGGATATTCTTACCATATCCATATAATTTCCAATATATATCCATATGTATGTATTTTTATTAAGCATTCCTTATTATATTTTATGACACAATGTTATTCCAAGAGTTCCCCTTCATTAACTTATAAAATGGAACATATTCTTCTCTCCTAATCAAATATTTTTATCCATATATCACAGCCAATACATACGATTTTATCATCCTATATTTATTCTCCATATCCTATAGTTTGTATTATTGATAAATGATCATCATTTCAAGGATTAATGGGCTAGCCAAAAGTGGATTTTCAACAAAGTGGTGTAACTCTTAACCATGAATTTTCATTTTAATTTATTATTAAAATTATATTAAATTAGTGGTATTTATTATAAGGTAATGAATAAATAATAGTATACATAATAAATTGTAATTCTGAAGATTTAAAACAAATTATCCACTATCCTCCAATCATTTTCAAAATGTTAATGTCCATTGTTCATATGTGTGCACTACCACCTCTAAGAAATGATGTGATTTGTTTTTCACATATGTTTTAAATGGTTGTTAAAAAAGGTACTATTTAATTCATATATATGATATAATAATTAATTTTTAAATATTAATTGTTAGTTACCTTTTTTATTTTTATAATGAGAAAATAAAATATCATTCATGCGTACAAACCACCTACAATCAAACAGAATGGTGAAACACACTTTTAAATATCTAAATATTAATTACTATATATATATATATAATGAATATATATTATTTTAATATATTTTTTAACATTATATTGAATATGTAACCATGATCAATTTATACATACCAAGACTACAAAAATGAGAAATTTATGAAAAACGAAGTCGTTACAAGGTGAAACTGTTTTTTAATAATGAATTGCTAATAAAAAAATTGTAATTTTTTTACGTAAAAAAATATAGTATGAATTCTTTTATTGTTTTGAAACATATTTATGACTAATATGTATTTATTATACAAGTGGATCAAACATGTATTTGTAAATAAACGATTTGAGGTAAGGTATTTTTGTCTCGCTAATCTTTTTATGAGACATGACATATTCACCTCATATTATTTAATGGGGTCTATATACATCCCATTAATGTATTTAGTTATAATTATAATTATAATTAAATGCATTTACACATCTCTATGTGGTTATTTCGTTCAAGAGGATTTCATTCAAAACTAACTAATTTTGGAAGGGATTTAAATCTCAATCCCATTTCATCCAATAGTGACTATAATTGAATTTCAATTGAGGTAATTATCCAATCCTTATATAATGAATCCTATTATTTCATATCTTCTATTTATTACTATATGATCTGTTTTTATTTTACTCTCATTATATACATAAGATAGTGAATGAATGTTTTAAGGAAAATTGATAAAATTTTATAATTAATTCAAGAATCTTAATTTAATTTATTTTTTTCCTTAAGATGACTTTAAATTTCCATAAATATTATATAATAATAATTTAAATGAATTTTAACCCATGATTTTAAATTAAAAAAATATTTAAAGGAATATTAGTTACATTTTCCAGACATTTTAATTTTTAATTTTTACAGAAAATATGAATGAAATAATTGTTTTACTGAACACCACAAGAATTGAATTGAGAACCATCTTGAACAATCTTACATTTTTAGATTCCCTTATAATTTTCTAGAGATACATTAAAATAAATAAAATTCTACAATATATTTTAAATTCCCTATTTTTTAACGATTTATTTTGAAAATAAAAAGGACATTTTCCTTGAGGAATGTGTTAATATTATTTTAAAGGTATTTTGATATTTCATAAATTAAACTAATATTAAGAATTAATTAATGGTGGTATAATCAAATAATTACATCCTTATTAATTATTTAGAAATTTATTATTATGATGTTGATTTCTTGGAAATGTATTTAATACCTATGGGTAATGTAATATAGAAATGATTAAATGTATATAAAACTTGTATTCTGTCAGTAAGTTATTTTATGATTGTATTATGAATGTTCTATGATATTTTTTGACACACATATATGGTTTCTATTTTTTGATGTGTTTTCAATGAATTAAATATCGATACATTTCATTAATTAATCTTTATATCTTAGGAGATAATTATCGAAAACAGGTCGATGTTCTTGATTCAATATAGTAAAAAATTTGATGTTTTCGATTCACTATGGGAAATAAATATACACACCACATACCCTATATAAAATAGGCGATGATTCATGATAATTATAGACATGGTAAATATTTGATGATTTCTAATCTACTACAATTTGATGGTATTAGTAGAAAAACATAATATATCAAATGGTTTCTATTACTATGATTATTCTATACTTTTCAGACATATAATTCGACAAAGGATTTGAATTTGCTGAAATTTTTTTATTAATGATGTTATCTCACCCTAATTAAATGAATACTAAGGTGGATCTATGATATATTGTCAACGAACATCATTAGATAATATCATGATCTCATACCCTTGTTATTATTTTAGGTATACAAATGATCATCGATTGATATCAACCATGTTTCACCTTACTAAGAATCTGATCTTGCCCATTATTTGGATTCAATTCCCCAAGCCATGATTATAGGTTTACATAACTTATTTCTTAGAAAAATACATTGTGCCTATATATTTCTAGGAGATATTTAATATATTTCATCAAATAAAATTATTTTGTAACTTTTTCACAAATACACAATTGCATTATGGTTATCAAGAATTCATTAATTTGAATTTATTAAAATATAAATCTATAATTGTGTAATATTTATGTATGATAATCTTCGTTCACTATAATTTATCATCTATAAACTAATTTGAAGAGAAATATAAATATAATCACTTGATAGTTAGATATTATAAAATATAAATGATGTAATGTATTTTTTATTTCCCATAATATTTGGATTCTAAATATTCAAATAAATGATGAAGGTTTTGGGTTGATCTTTAATATCCTTATAATATTTTTATTGGTAATGAATAGGATTATTAGGGTAGACATAATGTATAAATAATTATATGATAGAAGAACTACACATAAACTGATTTTATCTGTTTTATTAGTTGGGTACTAATTTATACATCAAATAAATGTTTTTATGCCCCTAGAGATTGAATATGAGTTAGTATCACTTTTAAATTATTATATATATATATATTACATAAATTAATAATTATTCTATTAAATACTTTTTTATACAAGGTATAGTAATATTTTAGTAATTTATAGATCATTTTAAATTAAAAATATATAACTCCACCATTCACCAATGTATTTGATAGAATATCTCTATATGTGGGGGTAGAAATAATATCAAATAAAGAGATTGGGGGAACATGTTACATTGAGGATACAATCTCTTAAAACAATTTTTTCAATTAGAGGAATAATCCATTTCTAAATTTATTTTATATTCAATTAGGGGAGAGGAAAATAATTTTTTTTACATTTCATTTTTAGATTCATTTAAAATTATTGAAAAAATCAAAAATGGGAAGAAATGAGTTTTTAAAGGATTTTCGTTGCATTTTTTCGACTAAATTTCAACATAATAATGATGTATATTGGTTGATAGTGTGATTTTATTCTCAATTAATAATTTACAACCATAATGAATTGTAATTAAGGAATACCTTATTTCCCAATGAGAATCCCCTTACATCAAATGATTATAGAACTAGTTTCTGTGGAGATTTTACTTGTGATAATTGGATTTGAATTATATATTTCTACAAAATATATTTTGAAGTTTTATTTAGAATGGATTTAACCTAGAATAATGTGTTGTTGACAAGGTAGATAATATTTTGAGAAACCATCCATATGTTTCAAAACACGAAGGATAATGATTATATTTTTATATACTCTTAGATAAAGGTTAAATTTTCTTTGGAAATGGGTCTGAATATATTTTTATAAATATTATATTTGGTGTCTGATGTAGAAACCTAGTTACTTTTTTATATCCACATACGGGTTATTAAAATATATATATGTACAAGTCAAGATGGAAAAGACCCTATATGTCATTCAATTTAATGATATTTATGTTTCATTTGATTGATTGTAATGGTAATTTTTTTTGTTTAAGTGTCATATAGATCAATGTGATCATTAAATTTTTTTAGTATTTTTTATCACTTCATAGAACATTACGACCCACATCTCTGACATTCATGGCTGATTGTATGGATTAACAAAAGGGTGAATAAATTTCCATGCAATTTTTCTAATTTATCATTATCATTATAAGAAATTTGATGTTTGTCCCAATGATTTTTGATATATTTCATAGGAATTATGAGTGGTTTGTAAGATATTGGATATCTCTCATATGAAATTCCTGGTATTGTTAGTCTCTGATTCTTCTTAAGACAATTCTATATTCAATATGAAAATTTATTTAGAATGATATAATGAATATTTCAATACATAATACTAATAAATTATTCAGATAAATGTTTAGGTTAGTCATATGAATTTAGATAAAGTGTAATATTTTTATTAATTGATAATTAAAATATAGTTTCTATGATAAATGATTCAAAAAAATATATAGGTTGATTCCAAAATATATATATATATATATATTATAATGTCAACAAATTTAGGGTGGATAATGATAGATATTAATGATAATTTGATTTCAATGTTTGGATAAGATGACCAGTGAAAACATATTTTTGAGAAAAGTAATATTGTTTTAAATCAACATTTTTTAGAAGAAGTTCTATTTATTAAAAAAATATCTTGTGATGATACTATAAGTGTTAGCCATAAAATAAATTAAAAAACAATTAAGGTTTTTATTTATACTATGTTAATAATAATAATATTGGAATGAATATGAATATTATAGAAAGTATAGAACATAAAAAAACAACCTCAAATGACATATTAAATAATTTTATTAAATGATTATTTATTATAAGATTTTAACTATTGAATTTATATTTCTATTTCATTTGTTTTAATTTTAAAGTATCTCTCACAATGTTATATTTATACCAAGATATAACTATTATTGATATTTTTTTATAAATCATTATGTAAAATTTAGATTTTTATTGATACTAAGATACTATAGGAAAAGATGATTCACATAAATACTAATGAAAATGAATGGGGATCTATTTTCATACAATATATAGGGAAATTATATAATAATATAGGTGTATTAGTGGAATAATTCCAGGAAAAAATTTTCATTATAATCAAAGAAGACACCCGTGTTCTACTGTTGAAAAATGTATATAGGATCATGCTTATGATATATGCATTTTTCATTCTTTACATTTTTAAAATATATTACATTATAGAATTGGGTGTATTAAAATTAAATTAAATGTGTTTTATGTATAGTTGGGAACTGATTAATGAGAAATAAAATACATGGTGAGTCACAATATAATGGTTGTGAGAATGTTAGGGTTGCCTTTGTAAATGAACAGAAATTATAAATTTTTTAAGATGAAGACTAAAAGTTGATCTTGGGATGAAAAATAATATTATTTATGTATGAATGATTAAAATAGGATAATAATAAGAATAAGAAGTGATAAATGGTCAGATAGTATGTTTCTACAAAATATATATAGGATGTTGAAATTCATATAGTGATATTTGTGAGATTTTAGTGTGTAATTTCCCAATAAGAACAAAAAATTGATAGAAAAAATAGAGGTCCATGTTTGATTTGTTATTATTGAATATTGATAGGAAACTAATGACACTCTAGTTAGAGATGAATATCATTATTTTTGGTAACAATCATCCATATATATAACTATGATCTACATTATGAGTTACGGATTTCTAAACCATAGACTAGTTTGTTTTCACAATAAAGAACCCATGGGTATTAAAAGAGTTCAATATTGTAATATAGCTAACAAATTCATCTAGTAATATGATAATAAAATCAAATATGTTTAATAGTATGTGGTTATTGGATGATCCATGCCTAAACTACATGTATTTTAACAAAAATTTATATTATATAGAATATTTGACATGGGAGAAAAATGACCATAGTAAAAAGTATGTTACCAAAATCGCGTCCTAACCAGGTAAAATATATAGCATTTCATCCTTTGATTAATTACTACATTGTGCATGTTAATGTGATTGTCAAAATAATTCAATTAGATCTACTAGAATCAAAATAGAAAAAAATTATTCAAATAATAATTCTGTTAAAGTTAATGAAGAATTATAATATTATAAAAAGAAGTTAATACATAATCCACCCAATATCTCAGGTGTTTCTATACTAATATGTTTTGACTTCAAATACCTTTCATGTTACTCTGTATAAAGAATATATTTTTTATAATAATAAATTCAATAAATTTATTTTAAAAAATATATATGTCTATATAATAATCACTCTATATTTATGATAAATATAAAATGGTAATATATAAATATATGAAAAATTTCAATATCTACACATGATATGAAAATTTATATCCCTTTATTAAACAAGATACTATAAAAAATATATAATTTAGACATCATTTTATAGACCTCCCATAGTATATAAATTTACAATATACAAATTCAAACATAAATATGAGCTATACATATTTCTTTATTTATATGCTATGTGTCTAAACCCATTCAATTTAAAAAATTTGATTCCATAATTTCACACAACTCATAAAAGTGTTATTACTAAATATTTATCAAAATAACTACATAATAAAAAATACAAGGGCTCTAAATCATTACCGGTTCTGGGACATTTGTTATGTAAAATATCAATTTAAAACTCAAAAACACTATATGTAATTTTCATATTTATAATGATCTACCAGTTCTCATCATACACCTATCCCAATAGAGGAAACCCATGGGATATACATAAAAGGGTATGTGATCTAGGAGCACATTAGGTTTACGAACACATTGGATGAAATAATATTATTGAGATATTATATAAAATAATTATCGTTAAATGTAACAAAATCATTGTAGATTATTATATGCAAGGATTATTAATAAATAAAATAGATAAGGCATAAAAAGTGTACATGATTAGAATGCCTCATTATAATAAACAACATCATCATAAATATAAGACCATGTTCAATGAAACGACTTTACCACATAATATTCTAGGATAACTATTAATTCACTATACATGTAATATCATCTGTCTTTATCATTTCTCAATCAATTAATAGGTTATATAATCTAAAACCCTACTTTATATTCCAAAAATTATAGTAATATATATTCCACATTTTTAAAATGCATCAATTAAAAACGACAAATATTATACTGTAAAATAGATATCATTACAAGTAAATTTAATATTTTTATTGTCAATGATATCTATAAAGGAGGGGATTTTGAAATTTTGGATGTTTATAAGTGATTATATAAGAGTATTTCCTGAATTTAGGGGTAAAAGTGAGAGAAAAAATAATAAATAAATTATACGTTCGGAAATAAACCCATTTACAATAATTTTAAGTGATTTGAAAAAAACAATTTAGTTAAATAAAGTCAAAATTTTCCCAAAACCCCATATAAACTATTATATTGTAAATTTTATTAATGAATTTTACTCATCAAATATGAAAATAGTCATTTGATAAGTGATCTAGGGAAAAAAATAAAATGATTTACTTATTAAACATTGATTTTAACTATTTTAACCATTCTTTAAATAAATTAATAATAAATGTTCTCATCTAATCCAAGTGGTCCTAAATAGTCATATTTTATTCCTATTGTTGTACTTGGTCGAATTACACTTATCCAATAGAATTAAGATATGTTTGAGGGTAATAATAATATCATTTTTACCCTTTATTACTATATTTTCTTTTAACTGTGGTAAATAAAAGTTAAAAGTTAGTATTCACCAAAAATTATTTTTATCTCATTGAACCACATTTTACTTATTGACAACAACCGTGTCTTGCCTATTTTTGAAATTCCACTCACAGAAGCGGTAAAATTATGTTTTATGTAAATTTGAAAATTCTCCTTGGAGGTGTGTAAAAGACGGTGAAAAGTTGAATAAAATTTTTATATATCTAAAATTATTATAAAATGACTCCAATCAATTGCATTGAACTTATACATGTATTATGTATCAATTTTGAACTAAAATAAATTTAAATAAAATAAATAATTATTTAAATAAAATGTCTGTTTTATTAAATAGTAACCATGTGTTTTCACTATTCATCAAAAATTGAATGTTTTTAGAAAAATACCAAAATTTTACCCTAATCTAATTTCAATATTCCGAATCCAAATATGAAGTCCATTATGAAAGATAAAATTTACAAAATTTCAAAAAGTGGGTATTACTGTTCATAATGGCTAGTTTTAATAATATTTTAATAGCAAGTCGTTGATTAATTAAACTCGGTATTGTGTACGACACAAGCTATCGAGGAAGGTTGTGATTGCATGTAAAGCAAGCCTATATAGTGTTCTGTGTAGTTAAAAATTACTTTGATTATTTATAGAAAATTAAAACAAATTATTTCTTATAAAAGTATCAGGTGTTACGTTTTATTTATTTTGAAATTTACTTATAATATTATATCATCATAAAATATTATAGTCATTTAATTAATCCAAATGTAATGTTATTTTTAAAATAGGCTTATTTCCAATGGATATTGTACTCCATTATGATTTTCATAAGGCTATTATATTTCTTTTGTATATTATGTAATTAATATACTCATAAATAACTAAATTTTAAATAATAGTTTTTTATATTCAAATAATTAAATGGTAATATTAATTTTAATTATTATATTTGGGATTTTAATTATATTTTTGATTGTCTTATTTATTGTTGTGTGTGGTCTACTAATTTTCCAACATATAGTAATTTTATTTTATTTATTTTATTATAAAATTATTCTTATAATAATCTTATGTAATATATTCATCATTCATTTTCATTTTTTTTCAAATAATTTTATTTTAATATTATTATATGGTTATACTATTATACTCTTATTTCTAAGAAAACAATTTCACTAAAAAATTATTTGTTGAAGATTATTCATATCTAATGATTTTATATTTCATTAATTCCTGATTTATAAAATAAATTCAAAATATAATAATTGATTCCCTAATAAGGCATCATATACTGATACATAGGTGTCTAGTTCCAAAAAAAACATGACTTACACATAATTTTTAATAATTAATGAAATAGGCTATGAAAAATATATCATTATTTTACATCATATCCATAAGTTAAACATTTTGTTTCATAATTAAAACATTTAAATAAAATAGGTTATTTTTTTCTTAGATGATTAACCACATAATAAATTTATTATTTAATTTTTGTAATCATGTAATCATAGTGAAACCACATTGTATTACCCTCTGGGATTCATATCACTTATAATCATATTTATAACCTACAGAATAGAATAATTAGAAATGGATGATATTAACCACTCAATAATGGAGTAGGTATCAATATTGAATCAAATTTTAGGTCATAAAAATTTTAATAAAACATCAACATAGGAGAAATATCTTATGAAAGATAAAATTAAAGAAAAAATGATTTCCATAAAATATAATATGAGGTTATATAATCTCAAAATTATCAATCAAATTCCATGAAATATTTTTTTGGAATATTGAGAAAATGGATATGATATATGTATCATAAAATAATAACATAACATAGAAACGTGTCACAAAAATAAGCATAAAATCATAACATTGTGGGTTAGGAATCAAATTATAATTCCCTTTGTGGATCAATTTTTTTTTCTAAATTCACAAATTTCTTCTAGCGTTACATAATATTTCCAAAAATGGATCAAGTGTTACATATTTTTTTATATAGTGGATCCAGAATTAAATTCTGTTTTCCATAGTGGATTAAAAATTACTTCATGTTTCCCATAATAGAATTGGAATCACATCATGTTTCCCATAGGTGATTGAGAATCATTACATTTATCAAATTATTATCTTATCAGATCTAAGTATTTAATCAATAAATTAGAAGTTTATTTAGTACCCACTCATCACATAAAAATATTACGTACAAATATGTTTCAAAAAAATCAAAAAACATTTATATCACTTATTATCACAAGGAAAAGATATGGATTTATAGAGGAATTTTCATGGACATTTAATAATTCCTTCAATAAATAAAGGAGTATAATATCCCCAAAAAATATTGTAATATAATAAACCAAATAAAAGGATTTTTAAATTGATGTAAAATAATATTTTCATATTTTTGGATAAAATAATTTCAAAAAAAGATTAAATATTCATATTTGTAATTCTTAAATTCTTTATAAAATGATATAATTGAAAAAATACTTTGGGACTGATAATACATTTTAAAAATTACCACTTTAAATTAAAAAAAGATATAATGAAAAAATAAATATTATCACATACATATTTCTTTCAAAATTATTATTTGAAGATGCATAAAAACATTTTATTATTTTATCTCAAAAAATGAACTTGACTTTGGATTCCCTATAAAGTTTCATTAATTGATTTAAAAAATTACATGAATAATATAGCAATATAGCCTTATATTTTTTAAAAAATATTTTTTAAATATTTTTCGATTCCATTTTAATATATCTAAAAAAAATTATAAAATAATAATCAATATAGTGTAAATTTATTATAAAAAATGTTTTCTTAATAATTATAAAAAAAATAAGATATTGGACGAATTTTGAATTCAATTTTTAGACATTTGATTTTAGAAATTTAAAAAAAAATGACATTCAAAATGAATATTAAATTATGTATCATTAAAAAGTAAAAATAATAAAAAATTAATGGAAATATGGAGGGTTATTTAAATATAAATTTATGAAATGCAAAAATAATTTTATGAAGAGTATTTATTAAAACCCACATCATAAAATAAAATGAAATAACACCCCATTAAAACTGTTAATGAAAAATATGAAGGTCATAATTAGTAAGACACAAAAATAACTAAAAATTTATTATGTTAGTGGGATTAAAATTACAGATATCAAAAAAAATAATATTTAATTAGGATGTGATTTATTCATAATCTATCACAATTTTAATAGAATGAAAATAAAAAAGTTGATTTATTTGAATAAAATAAATCATTCTCGATATAATGAAATATAAATCACAATATAAAATCATGTGGTGGAAGAATAAAACATTAAATTTATCTACGAATTATTTATATACACAAATATTTAAGGTTTTTAGATGAATATTCAATTCATATTAGAAGACATGCATTAGGACTATAAAGGATTGGTATCTTTGGAGACCGGGTAAATAAGGTTATTAGTTAATTCAATATCTTTAAAATATCCCATAAATATATTCCCACATTAAATTCTAATTAGACAAAACATACATAAAAACATTCTTCATAACCTAGGGAAACGAAACATAATAATGGTTGAGCGTAAATTCATATTATTTTTAAACTTGTGAGATATCAATGATCACAGAAGAATAAAATGAGCATATTGTTATTAGAAGGTGAGATTATAATATTAAAACCATGCCCTAAATATCATATATCAAAAACCATAGTCATTTCATTTATATTGTTTTTCATAGGAATTAAATCATATTGGAATCAAATCAAAACATCTATGAGAACTTAAATATTTAATAAGACATAGGTATGTTGTATACACATAAAATATAAAATTGTTTCCTTAGTAGTAATGTATCATTTTTAATTATATCATAGTTGAATGGTTTCACTCCCAAAACCATTATGGAATTCAAGGACCACTCCCCCGGCTATTATTGTAGATGAATTATCTTTCTAAAATGGGATCACTATCAATTCCTTCCTTATTTATCTAAAAATATATCAATATTTTCCGAATAATTTTGAAGGATATATATGTACCACCCATCATATATTGAAATTCATATATATGTGTTCCATGAGATCATAAAACATTCATCATATCATACCCCATGAAAATAAATGAGTTTCATCAGCATTTCATCAAAGAATAACCTGTAGAAAAGAAGTATATTTAAAAACATTTCATCAATTCCTCCTAGAATTCCTCATGTGTGAAGAAGTGAGTTTTGTAATCAATTTACCCTGGTATAACCTATGGAAGGAAAAAAAGTTTCATTTAAATCGTAACATTATATACATTAAACATTAAAATAAAGAATATAAATGGTTTCCTTTTATCATATAATAATTAAATCAAATTTTACATCCATGGTTTTCATTTTAGATTGATTTTTTTAATGATCTATTGGAACATTTCTTAAGAATAATATCCTTCCCATTTTTAAAATAAAATTTCAAAACAAAAATTTTTAAAAATATTCTCATGATTCATTTCTTTTATAATAACCATGTAATATTTTAAATAAATAATTAAACGTCATTTTATGAATTTCATGGAGAAATAGTAATTTCAATTATAAAATAACATAAAAAATATTCCAAAATAAACTTGTATGAATTTATTTTGAAACATATGATTGAACCGTTAAATATAAATTAAAATTTCAATTGTGGAGAATATAATTCCACATTCAAAATAACTTTTCCAATATTAAATTTCATAAAATAATTTAATAATAAATTTCATTTAAAATAAACTTCAAAATATATAATGAATTCTATAAAATATTTTATGGTAATTATATTCAAAAATTCCTATTATGATGTATATGATAGACCATATATTCCTTTCACTATTTTGGTTAACTACAAATGTGACCTTTTTAAAAAGCGACATGAATATTACAATTAAGAAAAAAAATTCAACCATGTGGAAAAAAATCTCTAATAAATCCTTCCAATAATGTATAATTTCCTTTAATATTTTTCTAAAATAACATGGATATAGTGGAAAATAATGTTTGACAGAAAATATAAACAATTTTAAATTTCATTAACATCATTTTTTTGGAATCATAACTAAATAATGGGATGAAAATGAAGGGAATTTGTATTCTCTATAGATTATGATTGTAGAATATAATTCATGGTATTAATTTTAAAAGACCATATGATTTCATTATCAAAAGAATAATCAAATTCAATCCTGATAAAAAATGAGATTTTATAATCCAACACTGACAACATTGGTAAATTTTTTAATTTTATACCGCTTGAAATAATATCTTCATTTGAAACATTAAATATCCTTATAATAAATAATTTTATGATTACACATGTTAGCTGGACATTTCAAATACTTTATAAATAAATATAGTTGCATAACATATCATATGTCCCAAAGGAATCAAATAGAGACAAAAATCACTCACTAATTTATCATCTTCTGAATCGAAATACCTATTACAGAATAAAATATATTTAATAATTAAATAAAAAATAAATAATTACAATCATTATATATCATTAAAAAATTATTATATACCTGAGAAAATGAAATGTGTTTTAAATTTAGCGTAAGTCTCCAAGAAATAAAACTGAGACTAGAAATCCCTTACCAAATTCCTATGATTCTTTAATAAACATTATAAAATCATATATAATATTATTATTCTTTTTATTTATTAATTAATTAAAATAAGTATATATATCATACCATATATTATTAAGTAATGAACTTTTATAACCCATTTATTAATGGTTCCTTATTAAAATCACATTTTGGGTATCAATATATTTGTTTTTATTCTATAATTTGATTTGTTTTTTTTGGTCTGCTTACAACGATCATGGTTACACCATCTTTATAGTATCAAAAAAGTTATAAATTTCATATATATGTACTACCAATTTAATTATTGTAATTCATTAAATTTTGACATAGAAAATAAAATAAACCGCTCGTAGATATGTTATTTCATATGTATACATGAAAGTTTTTTCTATTTTCTCAATTGATTGAATGAAAGGTTGTTTAATATTAAATATAATTTATATAGTAAATATAATTTCATTTATATCACATATTTTCATTAAATATTTAATTATTTCCTTCCATGTAATGTGTACATTATAAAAGAATCACATCCCTTCATGTGGTCGTACTATGCTGTACACATGACCGAAATTATCATATCCTTAAGGAAGGGTAATAAAAAATGAACATTTTACATCATGATAAAATAGAATAAGTATATTAAAAATATATATATAAATTATATCTTTAATTACACCAATCCATTATATTTGTTTATAAAATAATAATTACTTTGGTTCATGTGGTAGAAGGTTATCGTCTGGACTGTTGATGGTTTTGTTTCCCAATTGATGGAAGTGGATATGATATATGTTATTACCTTAACATAATAAAATATTTTTATATGTTATATAATAATATTATTATATCATAATATTTGAACAATACTTTTTAGGATGTGTAATAATAAATAACATGATAACACATGGTTAAGAGTTATGCATCTTCTTTAAAGATCATCCTTAGGATTATAATTAATGAATTCATAGTAGTGTTTACTAAAAAAATAATCCATCTAGCAATATTTTATGTATGTTGGGAATGTTATTTAGGTTTCTTAAGGTAAAAATTATATTAGAGTGTCTATAGTATATTACAAGATATGTCATTATATAATTGGTGAAAGAAACCTATTTAAGAAGTACTAGAAAATTTCCCAAAAGAATCCAAAATGGTCGTCATTCAGATTCCAAAGTCATCCAAATGATACTATATTATATATTTATTGGGATAATATTTAAATATTTCCACGTTTAAATATTTATAGAATTTTTTATGTAATTTCTATCAATATTATTTTAGTTAAAATATAGGTAAACCTATTTAATCATTAACCATGGTAATTAATTTATATTGGATTTTCTATTCATTTAGACCAAATTTTTATGTTGAATTTATTATATAATACTTATTATTTGGATTCATAATATTATAAAAAAATTTAAAATTTTCTCACATATAATTTTCAAAAATTAATTTAAAATTAAACCAATGGATGTAATGACAAATCGAAGTTCCAAGGATAAAATTCTCAAAATTTTAAAATTTTATTTAATAAATAATGATTATAAAATTAATTAAAATTATTTATAATGAATAATTAGTCCTATAATTTAAAATTTTTAATATTGGAAGATTATTGAAGAAAAAATATTTAATATATTTTTTTAATGACAAAATACTTTTTTTATAAAAATCAATATTTTTCATAATTCACTAAAGTTTTTATCTCTTTAGATGATTCTAAATAATTCACACAATGATAATTTTGAAATGTTGATAGAAAAAAATATTTTAATTTTTCTAAATAAATTTCTTTAAATTCAATGTAATTCCTTTTAGAATAGTTTTTCACAATGAGACCAAACTTATTTTTAGAAAAAACACTCGTGTAAGCATAAAAATTGGATTTAATCTTATCTTTTACCTAAAAACATAAGAAGAAAGTCAAAATGTATTTTAAATATGTAATATATAAATATCATTACATTATTTCCCTAAATTGGGATATTTTAATTTATTGTGATATAAATTTAATTTACCATTACAATAGTTTTATTAAAAAAAATATTATTATTAAAATTGTTTTTGTTTTTATTTTCTAATTAATTCATCACAAATTATTTAATTTTATATACATATGTAAGATATATACATTTATAATTTAGTTATTTCTCTTCATACACTTTATACCAATGAATAGGTGAAATGTTTCATATAAAATAATATCATTTTAGTATTCTATCTTGTTTTTTTAATACATGGTGTTAAGTGTCATGTAAGCAACTGATGAAAATATATTTATTTACAAATATTTATTTCATAAAATCTCAGCATGTTACAATATTAATTAAAAGCACAAGCTGAAATATTAAAACTCATTGAGATTATTTTGAATTATTGGAATCCCTTGAAACATACACATATTTTGAATTATAAACCCATCAAATTTATAACATATTTTTTATTTTTGAAACCAATAAATATCCTAGGAAAATGATAAAAATTAATATATGGGATGGATATACACAAAAAAATTAAATGTGTCGAATATGATACAAATCACGATGAATAATAATTTAGAATATAATATCTTATATTATACAAATCCATTAATTGAAACCTCTTGAAAGGATAGATTTAAATTGAACACAAAATTTCAAAATCCAACCGAGGACACCATTCAAAACAATGCCTAGATTATTACATAACATGGACCAATGTGCATTCCAAATCCTTAATGACTATTAACTAGTCCATGGTCAAATATAAACTAATTAGAGAATGATTTACTCCCCCCCCCCAATGATAATAATAATAATCACCAATATATCATAATATATAAATAATCAATCATAGGTAGTATAAAAAAATGAGTCATATACATGTTATCATTTTCCCCCAAAAACTAGATAACAGTTCAAAAATGTTTATTGAAAAATTAAAGAACAAAAATTATCTTCATAAAAAAGGTACAAATGAAAAACCTATCACCACAAATACATATCCCAAAATATTCATCTAGAATGAGTAGAAACTACTTCTATAAAATATAATTACTTTAATATTGATAAATAAAAACTACTAAATTTAAAAGGTTTAATTTCTATGAATTTATTTTTTTAAAATAAATAAAATTTCATTGATATCATTCAACATATGAAACATCGAGTTACATGGAACAATGACCATTTTTAATCTATATATTTAAATGCAACCATTTTTACCAAGTCGTCAAAAATGAAAGTATTAATATGAATGAACTCATTTTTTATTTTATATAAAAAAAATTTATATAATAAAATCATGTTCATAAAAAATTACATACATTTATATAATGTATTTATATGTTCTGAAAATTATTCATTTACAAAAAAAAGTATTTAATTTTTGTGACCAATAAATAAAAAAAATTAAAATTTTATAAAAATAATTTTAAAAAATAATCATAAATTTGAAAACCATCAAGAAAAAATAAATTTATTGAATTATTTTGATTTTTCTAGGATGATTTATTTTTTATGGATAATAAATAAATGGATTTTTTAATAATTTTTATTTTATTTATAGATTTTAACAACATTATCATATTTTTAATATTTATAAAAATATAAAATTTGTTAATATATATATATATATATATATTTTATGTCATTGAATCATCTCCATATTGAATTTTGATATTGAATTATTGTAAACATGTAATCATTTTTCCCATTGAATCTTAACATTTTTATTCTCTATGCGAGATTGATTTTAATTCAATGTTTTCAACTAATATGAATTACATTTAGAAAAATGGAATCAATATTTTTATTAAGAATAATTTAAATTACCTTATATCCTAAACATAATTTTTGACCATTCTGAATAGTCAAAACTCCAAAAATTAATTATTGTGGTTAAGATATAAAAATATTTTCTAGGGGTAATACTTAGAATGTTAGGGATAAAATCACTATAACAATAGTAAAAATCATATTATATTTAAATATTTTTAAAAATATCATTCATAAGTCCTAATATATTGTAATTTAGAATCATTTGGCATGTTAATATCTTTATTATAATTTACTGTTTTGTGAAATTTCATAGATGGTTTGTTGTGGGTTCATTTCCCCCAAAAAAATAGCACAACACCACCCTTTACTTATTCAAACATATAAAGAATTATTATTTGTACAAACCCTAAAAAAATACCTCCAAATATAGATATCGATTTCTGAGAGAAACTAATGTAGGATAAGAATGTATATGTAGATTTCTCAATTACCATAGGGGTAAATTATTGGTTTTAAAACATTAATTTTTATTCCTTAAAATATCTAATCTTAATAAATTTAAGAATGATTGATTAAAAATCCCTCTATAGTTCATAATTAATAAATTAAATAGCTTAGGATCCTATAATGTGGATTCAAAAAGAAAACATAATTCAATTTTAATTAGGAATGGATTCTACCTTAAGGTTTGTAATATTTCTTTTATAATAGATTATACAATTACAAGAATGTATAAGGGAGTTAAACATCCTAACAAAATCAAAATTCAGTGAAATTTACAACATGAAAGAAAATATAGTAAGAAAAAGAAATCTTTTAACACAAAGGTAAGGGTATCCAAAAAACATGTATAAAGGTCCCTTGATTTATATATTCAAGAAATGATGTCTTATGCATATTAGGGTAAGCCCTTGATATGAATATCAGAAACTATATTTCTATCCTCATAGTAACTCGACATCAAAGCTGATTGGAACCACTATATTCCTATACCCAGAAGCCCTCGATTGATCAGAAAAAATAAAATTGTAATAGGATGGTGGAACATGATGTTCTCATCTTGAAAAAGTTTTTCACATCATTTTAACAAATCAAATCAATCAGATAAATCATATCAGGTAGAAGTTCCACACAACCATGATTTTTTTTAATATTGAAATGGTTGGGTATTTATAGGCATGGATTCCAATAATGGAATTCCCCTCTAATGAACATATTTTATTATAATGTATGGGGGGCCTATATATATATAAGTAAGAAAATAGTTATGTTAAAATGGATTGGATAACAAAATATTGAATAACAAACTATTAGAAATATTAACATGCTTAAGAAATATTAACATTCTTAATAAACATTAACATGCCTAAAAATCATTAACATTCTTATGAATCATTAATATTATTAATATCTGATAAAATTACACCTTAAATTAGGGAAATGAAGAAACTATATGGAAATAATTTAATTAGAATCATAAGAAATTGAATATCAGAGTCTAAAAATATCCACAATAAGATTCATAAATTATAAATAATAAAAGTCTGATTTTTGATGAAATCGTAGTATGATTTATTAATTAAAATTGAAATATTATTTTAGATGAAATAGGAGGATTATTCTAGAATAAATTGGATTCTGGTTTTATAAGAAATAACATCTTCATTTTAGATGAAATCAATTTCTTATTGTAGAAGAAATCAGATTCACAATTATAGTGAACTCTGTTATTAAGGAACTTTAATGTTCTAATCTTAGAAATTATCTTATTTATTGACTTATGAAAATAATAGTTAGATTTTTTTTTATAAAAACACTAGATACAATATTAAATAAAATTTAAAAGGAATATACAGTCTTTGAAAATTAAAATTTCCTTATTAAAATTTTTCTTAGAGAAAGATAATTGTTCATAAGATAAGGTGTTTGTGATTTTCAAAGAATAAAATAATGGTAAAATCAAAAGAATATGTATTGAAACGAAAATTACCCCCTTTTGGAACTTATAAAACAAATTTATGAAAAAATATAAAGACCTTATGTTTTCATTTCAGAACAGAAACGAAATACATATCTAATATTATTTATGGCTTCATGGGGAATATGATGACTCCCTCTTTGGATATGAAATCCCTATGTATTGTATTCTTCACTTTCTTATAGAAAAAAAATTCTTCATTACATAATAATATTTACTTTAATTAATCTCCCCCTTACATATGGAATTTTCTTATTTTATCATTATATTCATTTTGATCATTCTTCCATCCACCCTGATGACCATAAAAAAGGAATTGAGGGAAAGAAAAAATTGTACGTGAAATGTTAGTAATATAAAAGGAAAAACAATGGATAGAAAAAAATATCCATTATGATGAGAAAATTCATTAAAAATATGAAATATAATATAAGATCATATTTGAAAACTTATACATCCTACCTTTTCTCCTTTGGTATCATCTTTTTCATGGTTGTATTTAATATCTCTAATTCATTATGATCTTCTTCAAACTTCTTGATCAACTATTCAGTGTCCTTATTTTTCTTTTTGGAATCCTTGATTTTGTTTTTATAATATTTATTAATATATTATTTATATTTTATCATTTCATCATGATATTTATGTTCTTTACCCACTTCTTCCTTGATTTTCCTTTCAGTTTTCAGACTGAGATAAATGGAATTCAGCTTTGTCATTCAGATATGAATCTTCTTGTTGATGGATACCTTTCTCCTCAATTAGTTTTTTCATAAATTCCAATTAAATGTATTTTTATCCTTTCATTAGATATATAAAATGAATCCTTGAATGGATATGTTAAATCATCAAAACATTTACGTTCATCTATCACTGACTTCAACAAAGTGGTTATTACATTACAAGATATTGTATGATCAACAGAACTCATTTGAAAATTCATGAACTCTACACCAAGTTTGACAAACTTTTCCATAATAATTCATGTTTAATATAAAATCTTGTTGATCGAATCTTTTATTACCCATCATATTGAATCTATATATAGAATGAATGGGATGAAGTTCACAATCTTTTTCAATGACTGAACCACAAAATCATGACATAATGAAGATGAAGACATTGAAATAGATTCATTTGTTAATGAACCCACATCATCATGCATATATTCATTCCACATAGAAATTCAAAAAATATCCTTCATTATTTTTTGAAACAACAAATTTATTTGTTGTTTTAGCATCAATATCCTTTCATTTCACATTTATTGAAAATTTATTCTTAGGAAAATGAGTTTCATGCACCCATAAGAAATTTGAATTCTTTTTTCATAATCATTATAAAAATATTTATCACCAACTTTTTTAAAAATATCTTTATTATAAGATTCATTAACATTTTGAACAAAATCATAATTAGAATTAACATCATATAAATGTTCTATATTTACATAATCCTAAGACTCATTATTTTTTTGAATGGAATGAACTTCAGAAATTATCATGGTGGATTCTTCATGGGATGTTCTTATAAATTTATTATCTGAAGGGATGAACTTTTCTTGTAAATTTTCCACCATTTTTTCACACCCTCACATTACTCTTCCTCATCCTATTATTCTTTTTTATCATTCATGATTTATTATTTTTCAACTATGGGTTTTGAAATTGAAATATTGTTCGTTTTATTTCATCCAACTAGAGTTTCAATGGGCACTAATTCATCAAATAAATATTCTGGTACCTAAACATTTTCATATTCCTTCTCTGTATCTCTATGTTATGATTGAACAATATTTCCCTATGATATATCATTCTTCATCTTATTTCCATTAGCTTCTCCATATTCTCGGCTACCGATTAGATATTTAAGGACTTAGCCTCAATAGGGACCAATATAAATATTATATCTTCTCATTCTTCTTCTTCTTCTATCACCATTTATCAAAAAAACGCTAAAAATATTAATTTTTTTCTTCAGATTTGGTGGAGAAGATATTTATTTAGGTGCTGGTGCTTGTTTTTTCAATTCAGGATCAATACATTTTATTTTCATTTGATTTTTCATGGAGGTTTCTCCAACATCACGATTCAGGCCAGAATAATGATCAAACTTTTCAAAATGATCATTGAACTCTCATGTCTTGAAAATAAAACCAATATTTATTCTTCATGGGGTATCATTACTTATCAATATAATCTAGAAACATTTACCATTTAGATGGATTTTATTTTGAAATATTCTAAGAACAAGACAATAATTTTTATCAAGATTGTAAAGTACATTAGGATCTAATATTTGATGGTTCCATTCATGTTATTGTTGATGGTTAAAAAAATATTCAGTTTTATATTTCTTCCATTTAAAAAAATTACATCATGATGATATCCCATAACTTAAGGGAGCCATATTCTATGTTCCATTGAATAAGAAAACTTTTCATCTAGTGTGTCATAAATCAATAATTTATTGAATGATGATAGATCTTTATTATCCTGACTCCTATAGTCCAAGGTACTCAATATCCTTATCCATCAAAAAATAACATTGCTTATATGGACTCATTTGTGAGAAAAAAAATTACTTCTCCATTGTAAGGAATATCAAAGTCACAAGAAACATTATTGAAAAACCAAGAATAAAACTTTCTATAAATCACGAAAAAAATTATCTTCCTCCTTGTTCATAAAAATGAACTGTATCAATGAATTAAATAATAAGATCAAAATATAGAAGATCTTGATTATTTTCCTTGTTTTTGGAGAAATATTTTCATCTATTCTTCTATATATTTCATTGAAATGAAATCCTTACATGTTAAGGAAATTCCACCCCACCATCCTTTCCTATAATATAATCCAATCCCAGAGTTCCTTGTTGGAGTCCATCAGTGTCTAAGAGGAAAACATAAGATACCTTAGAAGATGACGAGAAAGAAAAATGAATGGATACTTAATGGGATGTAAGGATTCAATGTGAAATAATGGATAAAAATGATGTGGGACAAGAATAGGGGGCCTTTATATGGGCTTCATGATGATGAATCATATTCGTATTTTAATCCAATGGTTGAGATTTTCATGATCTCATCTGATGGTATATATCAATGCCAAATAAGGATTTATTGGTTCATATATTTGGATGATTTATAGAAAAATCAAATATATAAAAACTAAATATATTTAGTTTTTCATAGGAAATGTTGAAAGTCCTAATAAAATTGAAATTTTCATTAAAAATGTTAGGTAGAATACCTTATAGATTACTCTCTAATATTTTTAATTATTTTTATGGTTCCTCTTAAAAAAATAGGTTTTTAAAAAATTTAATAGTTAAGGAAAATTTTTAGGTATCAATGATTTTATGTTCTGAGAGAAAAATTTGAAAAAGAAATATAGAAAAATAAACATATGTACACACATTATGAATATAAGTAAGATAATGAAAGTATATATGTTTAAAGAAAATCAAATACGATTTACTAAAATACATTTATTATTCCAAAATTTTGATTAAAGTATTAAAATATATCATAGGGTAAAGATTTGGTAAAAATGATAGGAAGTTGATGTTTCATTCTGATAAATTGAATAATGATATATCTTTTTTAAGTGTATGGTCCCTAAGAAAGTGACGCCTTGTTTCTATGTGATTTTCATGAGATGGTGTGAGAGGATTTTAATTAGGTCCATGGCACTATAATTATGACACATTATTTTTGTTTTGTTAAAACTCATGGAATAATCTATTAGTGTGTGTTTATCCACAACACTTGATCACAAAACAATTATTCAACTACATATTCAGTATTAATAGTGGAAAGTGAAATTGTGTGTTGTTTCATTCTTGTCCAAAAAACTAATGAATGTACTAAAAATGACATGTTCAAAATTTACTTTTTCTATCCATTCTGTAGACACTAAAATCATCATTTTAAAATGTATCCAAAATAAAATCATTATAAGAAGAATTGAAAATTCACCAATCCATGGTTCCTTTTAAATAGTGAATATTTTTTACTGCTTTTAAATGGAATTATTTTAGATTATATTGCTATCTTTCACATAATAAAATCAAAAACAATATTTCAGGATGACTAGATGTTATGTATAATAAACATCCAATCATACCTGTAAAAGATATATTGATTTACTAGATTACTAGAGTCATTATGATTATGAGAGTTTTATGTTCATATTGGAGTACTTATACATTTAGTGTTTTCATATATATACTTCATTAGAATATCATTAATATACTAATGTTGATTTATATATGTTCCTTCAGGTTATGGAAAATTTTGAAAACAAATATTAATGTTAACTCACCCATAACACTCATTTCAAACTAATATTTCATGAGATCCACCAAAGAATTAGTTAAAATTTATTGAGTCGATCCGAATATAATTTCATCAAACTAAATTTGATTAATGGAAACATTTTTATTTTTTTATTTCTAATAGGTTGGATTAGCAGTTCCCTTAAAATAATTTTTTTTTACAAAATTCATTTATATATATTATTCCAAGATCATCAATCTTGTTTAAATCCAAATAAATCGACGATATGTTTTAAAAAATGTTCATGATGTTTTGTTTCATCAAAACTATGATGTTGGTGAATATGGACTTCTACTTGAATATATAAATTAATGAAAAACACACTTCACATCCATATGAAAGAAAATTGAAATTTAAAAATTCTACAATGTCTTGTATAATACAAATATATTCAAGACTAACTACTATAATAGAGGATTATTCATAGTTTATTCCTTCATGTAGATTATAGACATTAGCAATTAATAATGTTTTATTTCTTACGATGTTTCCATTTTCATAAAATTTCATTCTGATGAAACAATTTAATCTAAATATAGAAGATTGATTATGACTTTCAACTAAGGTAAAGATATTGTTCCTTTTAAATTCATTAAGTTCATCTTACATAGTATTGAACAAATAATTATCACCTAAATATTCAATAGTGATTTTATGTTTTAACATGGAATGAAATTCTAGATACTCTACATCATTTCATAGTGAAAATCTATTCCATAAAGTTTGGTTTACATCACCATTGATACTATCTGAAGGATGATTCAGAAGATACAACTAATTTGGGTTTTATGAAACATGTTAATTCCGTTGTTAGATTTGGTTCATAATTTATGTAATATATCATTAGCATTCAATATGAATAATTTTCATCCAAAAACAATGAAATAAGAAAGATTTTGTTTTCGACCATTCCATGACTCATAACATGTTTTATCAAGAAAATATTTTATTAAAACTCGATTTATAGTATAGGAAGTAGTGCTTACAACGTCATCCAAAATCTGTTTAGTAATAGAATATTCCGTAAACATGGTTCTAGTTTTCTCATAAAAAATATGGTTTTTTATGAAAACAACACCATTTTATTGAGGAGTTGTTATAGATGAAAAATTATGAGTAATGCCTTTCTTACTATAAAAATATTCGAAATCTGAATTTTCAAATTCTCCCAATGGTCACTAAAAATAGTTATCGAATAAATGTTTTTTTCTTTTTTAAATTTGGATGAAAATTATTTAAAATAAGAAAAGGATTCATAATTAATTGGTAGAAAATAGAACCACGTAAATATATTGTAACAAAAAATATATTATTTTTTCCATTAAATAGTTTATTTGTTGGGGCGAAAATATATATATGCACTATATGCAATGCTTCAGAAGCTGAGAAATCACTTATTGGTTTAATGTTGGACTTATGTTATGTTTTATATTGAGAGGTATCAAAAACATTTGAATAACAAGATCAAAACTCTGGTATATCATTAAAAATTCTTTTAATTGATAGTTTGAATAGGTTGATAAGGTTATAATTTTCTAGTATTTTATGCCACAACCAAGATTGTTATTCTATTTCACTATTTCATGGTAGGTCTTGGATAATATTCTTTTTTATGTTATGTGTATAAAAATTATCATTCATATGAGAGGAGTGTTTAAACTCATACTTGTAATTTTGTACTAAACATTTATCATTCCTAAAATCCACAAGGTAACCTTTATCACAAGAATAATGTTACATATAACAACAATTTATCCTTTATCATTTTCTACTAAATTAAAAGATAATTAAATACTTGGAATCTACATTTTCATTGAAAAATAAGTATTAAGAAACAAAATGATTTGATTTTGTTTAAAGAACATTTTTAACCTAATTTCTAACACATTAACACTTAGTGAAAAAATAATAACATTGGGGGATAATATTGTTATTACTAAAAATATATTTTGAATGAGAATAACCAAATATAGAACTATTCCAAATTGGAATAAGTTTTGAATAATGTTCTTCAAAACGTTCATTACAATGTGTAATGTTGGAAAAATGTTTCTTTAAGGATAAATTTCAAATTTTAGTCTGATGGATAAATTTTTATTTTTGTTGTTATTAGTCTTCAAATTTGAGTTAGCCGATAAAATATATTTCTTGGAAAGGCTATTTTCAAGATCCCTAAAAAATATATCTTATTCAGAATTAAAATCCTTAAGGTTCATGAAAATATTTTCAAATTCAATGATTTTTTTATCAAGATATTTTTAATCATATAATACTTATTTTTTTAACATATAATTTATAATTTTCTTTAACAAGTTTCTTATATATTTTATTATTTTCATTTTTATGTAACATGGAAAATCTATACACATATTTAAAATTAGGTAATATTTTATTTTCATATGAAGAAAATTCTTCATCTAAAGATTCATAATATTATTTATTTATAAAATTAGAATTTAATGAAATATTACGTAAATATTCAATAGTTTTTACCATAGTCATGAGACAATGATTTTCAGTATGAATTATACATATAAGACAAATATTCTCTCATCCAGTATATTTATTATATGATGATTATTTTTAATAATCACCACCAATATCACTGCATGTTAAATTAGATTTCATTATGTTATAGATTATAATCATGAAATACTTATTCTTATTTATTTCTGAATGCCAGTCCTTTCTTTATTTCATATTGAGGATTGGACTTTCTAGTCTCATATGACATGCCCTCTTGCATCCATAACAAGTTACTTATGAATCATTCATGTAATTTCTATATTTCTTTTCATATCTATATTGGAAATCGTTATTTTCAACATTATTTTTCGTCCTTTGAGTATGATGGGAATTTTTATTCTCGTAACGATAACTATCACTTATTTTAGATACAATAGTATAATTCATCTATTTTGATATTGTAACTCTAATAGGAGTCATTGATTTCATATTATTTTATGTAGTATTGAATAATACACTACCATTAATATTCTTTTTCTTATCGATCTTTGTATCATTATACATTGGAGTTTCATGTTGTAGAAGATTCCTAAATAAATCCTCAATAATGTGGTTTAAAACATTCTTTTACACATCAATTATTGTTAGATAAGATTATTACTTGTTAAGAATAATATTTATTATTTTATCCTTGATAATTTCATTATTAAGACCTTTCTCAGCCATCGTCTGAAGACTGTTGACAATAGTCATATTCCATGGATATGTTAGAAGGTGTGACTTCATGTTTCTTCCTGATTTTATTGGCATCTTCACAATATGAAATTCGATATAGATATTCCAGGTCACAGAACATAAAAAGTTATTGAATTCCTTAAACATAACTTCATACTCATTTGTTTATTGATTGGTGAATACACTAATTTTATTATATAGAATATTTTAGTCTTTAGTTAACATAACAATGTTATTAACACTAGTGTTGATAATAAAAGATGTCATCCTATATCTCTAGTACTCATTGTCATTTCCAAAAAAAATTATAGATCTGGTAGGATTTACATTTTTATAGAACAAATGTTCATTCCATCTTTTATATACGAAAACAAAAAAGAACATTTTCACAAAATATATTAGTAGTAAAAGTTTATAAAAAATTATAATCCACAAGAAAAACATGGAATTGTAATTTTAAGAAAGAAATGATTGAGAAATAAAACACACACATATATATATATATAATGGTATTTTAGAGACCGGTATGGATACAAATTTGTGGATTGAATTGTATATGTAAATTTCGTAATTATAAGAGGTTAGTAAATTTTATTTTTGAACACTTTTATTTTTATTCATACTAAAATTAATGTTTAATGAAGTTAAACAGGATGGATTCAAAAAAATATTCATTTAATAACTAAGAAACAATTATTTATGATCTAATAATGTGTATCTGATAAGGAATCTTATGACAAGTTTACATAAGAATATATTATACCTTCAAGAGTGTAGAATCTTATTTCTAATAGAGTATTATTTTATATGAAATTATAAGAAAGTTACACTTCTTAATGTTAACAAAATACAGCTGAATAAAAAACGTGAAACAAAACAAGACATGTATAATAAATATTTTAACCCAATTAGAAGTTTATCCAAAAAATATATATAAAGAATAAATTATTTATACTTTCAAAAATTTTAACTTACCCACAATAGGTTAATCCCTCAATAATAATTTCAAAATTAGTCTTTTGATCGATTAAATCCTCTGATCTCTAAGGTGATCGGTACAACATTCTTTATATCCCTGGAAGCCCTCGTTTGATACAAAACAATATAAATTGAACTATGTGGGTTAAAAAAGATTTATCCACTTGAACATGTTGTTCACAACATTCATACAAACCATAATTTGTAGAGCTCTCACAACTCGTAGAAGATCCACAGAATCATTTTTTTAAACCTTGAAATAGTTAGGTATTTATATACAAGAATTCCAATGGCCGAATTCTCATCAAATGGTCTAATTTTTTCATTAAATTTGAAAGGAACCTATACACATGGAAGATGGGAAATGGATTAGATAATATTTATTAGAAGAAATTGTTTTGAATAACCAACTATAATAAACATTCACCTACTTAAGAAATATTAACATGATTAAGAATCATTAACATGATTAATATCAGATAAAATGAAATGTATCTTTATGGAACTGAGGTAATTGTAAGAAAATAATTTATTTGGAATCTTAACATAATTAAAATTTCTTTGTAGAAATATTGACAAATAAATTCCTAAATTATATAAAATCGGAGACTACTTTCAGAAGAAATAAGATTCTTATTTCTGAAGAAATTAAACTCACAATTCTGGGAAAATCAAATTCTATAAAACTGTAATGTTCTAATTTAGATAAGGATTCAATTTTTTTACTTGAGAAAAATATGGATCTACTTGGTTGGATAAAAACACTAGATATGACAATGAAAATTTTCTTAAGAGAATATTTTTTAGAGAATGATAAATTTCTATAACAAATGTTTTTGTGATTTTAAAAAACATAAAATAATGGAAAATTAGTTAGAAAAATTATTTACATAACAAATTTTGGAACTAAATTACCAACATAGGGCTCCATTATAATATATCCAAATGAGGTGCTTCTAAATGAAGGTGATTGTCTTTACTGAGATACTTATTTTTATTTTTTGTTTTTCAACATAACATTATGTATTAAAAAATCCAATTTAAAACCATTATTTTATCTTATATATTGATTTGTTGTTATGTTTATTTAATAACCTATATCTATCTCCATATCCATAAAATGAAAATCAAAATCGTCGATTATGTGTATAGCGAACAATAACCTCTCTAAGCGATGTTTTTCCTCAATACCTACATTAAATTTATGATATAATTAAGTATTTAACATATTTCTGTAGTATTTATTAATTATATATAATTATCAATTATTATATTCCATATAAGAAATTACATTACATTTTATGGGGGATACGATGACGTCACTTGTGTGTATTCACACTACCACCCAGTAATGCGACCTAATTTGTTTTTTATTATAAATTACATGAATTGATGGATATTGTTAATGAATATAAATTCTATATATGAAATCTTAATGACTATGTAATGATTATATATTTATTTTATCTTTTTTAATTATATAGATAAAATTAAAAATAGTATTCATGCATTTGTACAACATAACCTCTCCAAAAACAAAGTATTTTATTTGCGATATCTAATATTTATGTTAATTGTGGTTCATTATTTTATTAATAATAAAATTATTTTTATTATAATCTTTGATAAAACTTGTATGATGGAATTCCAAACATAAAGTAAGGGATATCTTCCTTGCGTTTATTTTTTGTGAGACACTAGCAATAATCATTTTGTATTTCATTGATATGTTATACGTTATTAACTTGAGTTTATATTATGATTATTATCGTAAAAATTATTTTTATTACATATTGATTTGAGCGTCTCTATCTCTTGGGTATTATGATTCAAATTTCACCCAAGTGGTAATGGTTTTATGTTACAACATCATCATTTATCAAGATTGTTTATGATTATGTCTCCCATGTTTATATATCATGAACTAAATATAATTAATTCTATATAATTTTATTATCCTCTAGTTATTCAAAATATTTTCATGTAATATTAAAATTTTCAATTATATCATACCAAAAATAATTGAAATAATAATTTTTATAAAATTCCTACTTTTTCTCACATAAATCAAAAATCCATTTTATCAAAAAATATTGTTTTCGAAAAGTGTAATAAAATTTTATTTAATACTATCCTATATTTATTTAAATTATATATATTTTTGAATTTTTATAAAGTTTTTTCTAAAGTGTAATATTCATTTATCCTTTGAAAAATTATTATCTTTCATTTATAGAAAATGTGAAGAGTATTTCTATTTTTCTCATGAATTTGATGAACAATTTTAACAATATCATCACAACTCATTTATTTCATGATTCCATTATATTTTTCGAAAAATCTTATGAAATAAAATTATTCCATTAATATTTAGAAATATTTTATATTTTAAATAAATGTTTTAAAATAAAAAGTATTTTGACAATTTCTTATTAAAAAAAATGGTTTTTAAAGGTGGAATGTAAATTTTCTTAAACAAGTTTTTTTAGAAAATATATTAAAATATTATTTTCAATGAAAATGATTTTAAAAGATTTTTAAAATTTATTATTTTTAATATTATTTTTCAAAAATAAAATTTATCTCCATCCTGAAATATTCATAGTTATTTATCATTCATAATCACTTTCTATCTCTATTGGCATCATTTAGTGTAACATATAATTTAGTGGGGATATAAAAAACGGTAAAATTTTTGTGATTTATATTAATGTTTTGCTAAGAAAATATTTTTAACAAACTTTTTATCTTCAACATGTTATAAAGAGCATCATGAGTTTTTATTAATTATATTTTTCATATAAATTGTATTTCATTGATGGATTGTGTTGAATGCTAGACAATGAAAGTATTGATTTATATAAAATACCTAACTATAAGTGACATGTATTTTTAATTTTTTTATACACATGACTATTTTTTATCTTATGTTAAAAACAATAACGATTTACTAAGATAGTTTATGTTACACAAAAGTCAGCAATTTAGAAAATAAAAATATATTATTATTATTGTATTCATATAGCAATTAGAATGGTGGGAATGGGTAGGATTAATTGAATTAGGATAATATTCTTTAAAAAATTATATAATATGAATTCTTTGGTGACCAATTAATGATAAATGATGATAAAATCCAATTAAAAATATAGGGTTTGTTTTTCTGGAAATAAATTTCTATTCACAAAAAATTGTTTTATCATTTTTAAGTACATAAATTAATTTTATTTTATTAAATTATGTAAATTTATATTATATATTCAATAAAAAATATATATTCATCTAATATGTTTTACATGTCAAAAATAATTAACAATCCAATTTTTTTAGCATAAATCTCTATATTTTTCTAAAAAACATTTTTATCATCATTAAATATAAGAAATATTTTATAAAAAATTTACACATTTATAAATTTTATTTAAAACTTTTAATTTTATTTTTTAAATGGAGATATCAAAATTTAAATTTATTTTATATGATTCATCTTTTGATAAATATTAAAAATACAACATTTTAATTGAAAAATAACTTTTCATATAAATGATTTATAATGACAAATTATATGTTGAGTTGTTATTAAATTAAAAATATTTAAATTATAAATCCATTAATTCAATTTTTTCATTTTAATAATTTTGATTAAATTTAGATATAAAAACATAATGAACATAGAAATATTTTCAGATTAAAAACCTACTTTCTCAGCGCATTTAAAAAATTAATTTTTAATTAATTTTTTATAGTTATTTGTTTTTAATTTGTAAAATTACATTCAATTATGTCATTTATAAGTTCAAAAAATTTTAATTATTACCCATTTAATTTTGTTCAATATGAATTGTAAAGATATTAATTTTATTACCGTAATTTAGGTAAATTGAGTAATTAAAGGAATTTTTTTAATATTAGAAAATTTACCAAATACGTGACAAAATAATATATTAATATGTTAATTCTACCCTTAGGTCCTATTTTTATGAATTTAGTTATTCCATGGTACCTTTTATATGATGTTGGATTAGATATCATTAAAATCGACAAAAGTAAAAATATATCCGGAGTTTTTCACTAAATTCAATAGAATTGGCATTTAAACAACCAATTTAAATAAATTTCAAAAAAAAAGTTTAAAAAACATCTGAAATAAATCAAACAAACTATGGTTCATCCGTTTTTCTATGAAGAAATGAATCAACATACTATTTTCTCAAAACACGTGAATTCTAAAAAAGGATATCTCGAGGCTTAACTATTAGAATGCTCTTCTTAGGTTACACAACTAGTTCCTAAATAGGAACAAGATGTGGTGCATGATCAAGATCATAGTGAGTGTGCACAATCACCAAAATACCATTCGTTTCTGTTAAAGGATTCACTCATTACGATTTACCATCATCTTTCTCCTGGATCTGGTTCACACATATTCTAGGGGGAATTATGGTACCAAACATTTGTAGTTAACAAGGAAGACTTCATCCTTAAACAAAAATAGAGAAAAAAAGAAAATTAATCATAATAGATAGTGAACCCATGATTTTGATTTCAATATTTCCAATTCCATGTAGATAAATTACTAGAACTAATCTGAAATATGAATTTCTCTAACACCCTTTGTGAATAAACGATAATTTTTCTGAGAGCTGGACAGAAACTCAAACATATATAACTATTAAGTCTCGACCAGATATCACAATTTCATATGGATTTTAATTCAATATCTCATGCTGGACCTTTGATACTACATTTTTCACATCCACCATTTTAAATACCAACTTACATTTAAAACAAAAAAAGGTATTAATCAAAACAACACATTTAAACATGGTAAAAACACTAGGTTCCTATAAAACCCATTTTATAAATTTTCAAATTTCAAAAATTACCATAAATTAGATTTCAAAAATAATATTCTATTATTAAATTGTAACTATTTCCATGCCTCTTCAAACACACCCCAATTCAACAGAATTAAAGGTTTTTATTATTTTTATTCCAAACCTATTTCAAACGATCCAATTATGTAGAACTGGGTTTTAATTAGAACAAATTTAAATATATCTAAAACAATTTAATTTAAATTAACAATGAAAATAAATGAAGAAATTTAAGGATATTTTTTTTTTCGGGCAAGGCAGAATCACCTTCATTTTTTCCAAAAAACAATGCTCTCAAGAAAACCCACCAACATGAATGAAGGTGCATAAAACATCAAAACTAAAACTAGAATTGAGACCCGGCAACATTGAGTATAATTCCATCTATTTTGGATTTTCTTTTGAACCACAATGAGGATAAAGATAAATAGATAAATAAAAAGGATGATCACTTACATAGAAATTCACACCGCAAGATCAATAACAATCGAACACAAAACAAAAGGACCCGAAAGGGTTCGATATCTCAGTGATAATCTAATAATGGATTTACATCAAGAGAAATAATAAAATATTTAAGTAAAAGTTTTATATTCATACGTTTTTCCAACATATAACTAATATGTGGGCAATTACAAGGCATGTAATTCTATTACATGTCGTGAAATCTATAAGGTCCGAATCCCCAAAAACCCCATATCCTTGAATTAAAATATGATATCTAATAATACAATGATATTTAAAAAAATTCAACAATGTTAAACCATTTTGATCTTGGATCCTTCTAATTTCATGAACCAAACAACTATAACACGTCATGTAACATAGTTACATGGTGTGGAAACCTATTGTTTCTTGCAGAAAAAACTAGTTATATCTAAGAGTGATAAAAATTTATAACATCACCATTATTGGAATTTCACCAATTACATCTCCACCCTACCAAATCAATTAAAATCAAAAACCATGAAAATTTTACAAACATTCTAGTCGGATCGATACCAGATGTTACAATCTATGTAATAAGTCCTAGATTAACAAGTCAAAACTTGTATGAAAAAATGTTGTCACATTATCAATGATTTGTTAATAAATCAGTAATATGAAGTCATATGTAATTAATATATCCTATTTTATATATTATTATGGTTCTATGGTAAATTTATTATAAACATATATATTTTATAAATGATGTTTTAATGTTTACGAAGGACGGTAAAACAAAAGGTTAGGGGAATTCATGTCTCACATTTATTTATGTGAGATTTATGTCATATTCACAACTTGTTTCTTACGTGTGGTGTATATATTTTAAATGAATTTAATATATTGTAATTTTAATTATATTTATGGGTATTTAAATTTACATTTCATTATATCTCTTCCCTGGAGTTTCTAGTTTAAATTTTACCATATCGATATGTTAATTTTTTCATAATTTTATTTCATTGAGACACATGTTTTGATATGCACCACTATTAATTTTAAAGGTTCATATGATTTCAATTGACAATATTTATCATGATAATTGTTTTATTAATGTTATATTAAGCTTCATTTACTATTATTCTATCTCCATTTGGAAATATTTTATCTCTCTAAATCATTTTTAAAAAAAATCACAATTATTCTACCATGATTTGTAAAATACATTTTTATGCATGTTATAGATTTAAAAAAATTGTTTTAAAAATAATTTTATTGTATTCATATGATCATTTATCATATGACTTCTATTGATAGTATGAAAGGAATCATTGTTTAAACATATACGTCTTGTATAGAATCTTTATGTCACCATGACTTATCATTGCTTCAATGATTCCTATATAAATTTTAATAGTAATTTTTAAAGAATAACTTTTTTAAAATAAAATATGTTTTAAAATGTTATTCTCAAAGAGGAAACTTTATTATATTCAAAATTATTTCAAGTAATCTTTAAAAATCATTCTATCTATGATAACATTATTTGATGTTAGTTATGTATTTTGGGGTTTTGATACAAGGATTATATCCTTATACTTTCTTCGATGGTTAATGTTTATGGTTAATGTTTTATGTTATTCTATTATACATATTTATTATTTTCATTATATGAAATTTGATACCTCTATATTCCTCTAATAAATAGGGAAATGATTTTACTCTCATGATATATACATGGATGAAATAGGAAGTGAATATAATTCCATAAATAACTTTCTTTGTTAATATTCTATTGGGAGTCATCCTTGACTATGAATATGTTCATGAGAGTAATCCATGAATACTAATATGTATTGAGAATTATTACAATTTCACTTTGATGGATTTGGAAGAAAGCTTTTTCTACAATAGAAAACATTTTATATTCTTATGTATCATACACAATTTCATGTCTAATTTTATTGGTTATACTGTTAGGGATTGTTATTTTCACTACATTATGAATCATGTCTTCTAAATTTACAATATTTATTCAAGGACCCATGTTTATAATCTTTTATAGTTAAGGTATGATCATAAATTTTTATTCATCGATTTGCATACCCTTATGTTTATCTTTTAATAATGTGCATCCCTTGTTTACCATTATTGATAATTTTGACTCATAATTTCTTATGATTCGCTTCCACAAGATATGATGATTTATATATTGTTTCATATGTAGAAAATGGTTCTATATTTTAATAAACAGGTCGTAAAACACATATAATTATTATGAAACATTTTTTGTTGATACAAGTTTACAATGCCACTAAAACAAATATGATATTTGGGTGTCATTTTGTGTAATATATGAAATATTCCACAAAAACGATGTAATTACAATGTATGAAAAGAAAAGGACATTATAATAAAGATCAGAGAAAATTTTTTATCATACATTGGAAACGTAGATGAAGAATCATTTGAAATATCCCAAATGAAAATTTTAAAATATTAATAGAGTCCTAGAGTTTTGGTATCAATATTGAAAATAAATTTATTAAACCAATGATTTTATATAATGAAGGTAATTTACCTTGATTATGAGGTTTAGTTAGTATGATTAAATTTTCAAACCCAATATTTTTTATTTTTATTTAATGGATGGATCCTAAAATAACTCATTTAATGATTAAAGTTGTGTTAAATGCCTTGATTTTCCATTTGATAAAAAAAATGTATAGGAGCAATAATGGAAAATATTATTGTTATACTAACACAACTGTGAATAATTTTAGACAAACAAATGAAGAGAAGAGAAAAAAATTCTATTAAGTACATCATGAAGAAATAATCACCATCATCAAGTGGTTATTATATTCTAATGGTTTCAAAACAATGGTATGGTGCCATAGAAAATGTAATTTCCATATTTAGTGTTCATAACATGAAAGTTCATTCTGTTTGTTTGTTGTTTAGAAGAAGAATCAGACCACTGGTTGAATCGTATCTATAATATGATGTAGCTAGATTAAATTCAATCCTTGGTTCAAGATAATTTCCTTGAAAGTTTTTATAATATGTTATGTCTATATGTTCTTTATAGGAATATCTTGAAATAGTTTATTGAGGTAATGAAAATGGGTGATGTGTCTGTCGGTACATATGAGGCTATTTTTACAAGAAATGAGAGGCACCCTTCTGGTATTATCATAGGACCTAAACGTATGTTGAATCGAATCCTTATTTTCTAATTACAAATTATTTTATGGGAGTTTTCCATAGTAAGTATCAATTACTATGAAAAGATTTTGTGTTGTAATGTCATGTTGCGAATGGAGGTTGTATTTGCATATTATTATCATGATTTGGACAAGAAACAGAAGTTGAAAAATAAAAAAATATAAAAACTATAGAGAAAATAATATGATATTTCTTTTATAGTAAAATTATGGAATGAAACATGGATGATATTTTCTTAAGTGGAATATTAATTTTTTAAGGCCTGTAATGAAGCTTTACGAGATTTTTAATACTAATTTGATTGGAAAATATTATATAATGAATTGTATACAGGTAATAGTCCAAAAAATGAACCCCACACACCTAAATTCATTATGTAAATAGAAGATATGATTTATGTAAATTAGTGACCAAATCTATGGGTAAACGATGATGATCAATGTTAGGAACATATTAAAGACAAGGGAAACGATAATTCTCGGAAAATCACTATTGGTGACATGGATTATGGCCAGGAAGTCGTGGAATGATTGAGTGGTAGTGTGTTGGAATTGTAGAAAAATGTTGTAGAATTTTATTCATAGTATTATGGAATAATAAAACATTTAAATATTGGTATACTATAGTTCATCTTTATGTATTTTAATGAATATGTTGAATGGTACTAGTAACTATGAAAGGTAATTCATGTAGTATGGTGATATTTTGGGAAAAAAATATTAATAGAATTATTAAACTTAATAAGTTAATGGTTTTTGGATAATAATTAGGTAAATACATATATGATTATAATTGTATTGAGAACTGTAGAATATATTATCAATATGATTGAAATGTGGTTTGGGGGTTGCGTATAATGAATTATTAGTATAAAAAAGAGTTAATAAAATTAGACATAGATTTATCCACTACATTTATTTTTTAATTTAGTTTAATACTTTGTTTCATGAGAATACATAATGATGTTTTTTGCATGTTTGTAATGTAGAAATTGTTATCTTAATTACATTTTTTTGGGATTGATGATAATCATATTTTGTAAATTTAGTAACCATATTTCTGAGGTTTTTTTATTTTAATATATTGGATGTTTCCTATGGGTAACCATTTAGGATATTTTTTATGTTTAAAATTGGATGTGGTTTTAGAGATTAATGTATTACATCAAAATATTCTGAGTTATTCATTTTGAATAACCTCTATTGAAATTGGTTTTATGATTATAACTATATTCATTTGGAATTAATTTCAATACTATTATTTATTGTATGATCAGCGAGTTCCTTTGTCATTAAAACCTAAAAAACATTTAATAGAGTATGAGATGAAGAATGAAATTGATCAAGTACCACCTAATGGTTGATATTGATATCACAAAAAATAATTATATCAGTTATATATATCTTTTATTGGAAGTTATTTAAATTTATGAAATGTTTCTTCAATTTTTTTAATTATTGTACCTGTAGTTTCATTAATAAAATGGTCTCTTAGATCATCATAGATTTACAATTTTGTGATGATAGAATTTATAATGACCATGTTCACGACTACTCTTACTCAGAATATAAAATATGGAAATCTCTTCAATTTTGTAGTTTTTAAATTCTAAACAATTTACATTAATTGAAATCATATATATATGGTGATATTTAAATTTTACATTATAACATTTAAATTTAAATTTTTATAGTCCATTTTTATAATGTAGGTTTTCTAAAAATAAATTCTCAAACAAACATCTCTGATTTTAGAAGAACAGTTTTTTATTCCAATGATGTGATTTCATTTTTAAATTATTTGTCTTATAAAAATGGGAGCTTATAGATTAATTTTTCCACAAAATATCTCTCATGTTCATGATGTATTACAAGTATCTATTCTGATGAATTACAATAATGATTCTTAAAATGTAAAAAACTAAGAGGTAATTCCCCTATAGAAAGATCATTCTTATGAATAGAAAATGGTAGAAATTTTTAATTGCATAGATAAACTTCAGAATGAAAAAACCACCCACCTAGTAAATGTTATGGGATGAAACCTCCAGTTTGAAAAATGTTCATGTGAACTTGGTGATATTATAAGGAATATGTATCATCATTATATGTTTTTATAGTGATTAATCATGAGGATTATATTTAATTTAATGGGGTTAAAATGTAACATCATTAGATTGTATAAAATATTTATTTAAAATAAATTATAATTATTTAATGTATTTTTTTGCATGATACACCATTTGAATCTTGTTTCATTAACAATATTTCACTACATATTACATAATGTATGAATTTTGGTCCATGAAAGACTAATTTGTTCTTCTCTTATACCTAATAATGTGTTATTTTGATATATAATGTTACACACCAGAATATGTTTTATGAAAAAAAATATATTATCATAGTTTTCACCAAGATGTTGGAATTGGTGGAATGAGTAAGACAAACAATATTATGAAAATTGGTTTTAAATATTTTTATAAAATGGATTTATTACTAACCAATTAATTATGTATAAAGATAAACCCTATTTGGAAATAATGGGTGTCTACATATGAAAAAACAATGTCTATTACAATTCATAATTTTCATATTAGTAAATTAAAATAACAAAAAATTTTAATTATATTAATGATATTTATATGTTATGTGTTAAATTAAATGTTTTTTAATTCACCCAATAATATTTATAATATTAAAGTATGAAAACATTATTTTTTAGTCATAAAAAACTATATTTTTCTAACTAGAAGTTTTATCTCCATTTAATAGATGACTTATTTTAAAAACTAATTTTTTCCCTATTTATAGTTTTTATATGAAAAAATAAATTTTTTTTTAAATTGCGATATAAAAATTTAATTTGGTTTATATTTTTTTAACTTTCAAATGTGTTTTATTTTTTAATATATATTAAAAACACCACACTTTAATTAAAAACACACCATTCTTGTGAATATTTTAAAAATTTATATTATATGTATAATTTATTTTAACGAGTAAATATTTAAATTATATATACATTAATCCAATTTAATTAATTATACTATTTTTAATATGGTATTTAGATATACAATGTCAGTGAAATTTTTAATATTTTCACTTTTAAAACAGACATTCCCACCCAATATACGATATAAATTTAAAATTAATTTTATCCACTTATATGTTTGTAATTTTAAAAAATGGTTTCCATTTTTGGGATCAAATTTTTTAAATTTATTAGTTAACACAAGTTTCTTTTTTTTTTGATAATATGTCCACTAAACATTGTAATTTTACTGACATGGTTAAGGGTAAATCGGGTAAAAAGGTTAAAAACAATATTACAAATATTAGAAATATTATCTATCACAAGCTGAATTTTTATTAATTTATTTAGTCCTAATATTTGCACCTAATAATTGGTATTTAGTTACCTAATATACATAATTCCATTAAAATTACATAAATATTATTACAATAAAAGAGAGAGATAAAATATCTCAATCTTAACTTTTAATAGGTATAATAATATTAATAATAAATTTAATAGAATATATGATCAACTGTAAACATTAGTCATTAATATAAATTGTTTATCTACAACATGGATATTTATTTTTATTTTTTAGTGCCATATAATTATCCTAAATAATTTCACAATGATGATGTAGCAATTACTAAATTAAAGAAAAATTAGTTAAATGATATGATAAATTTTAAAATACTTATAATTTCAATTATATAAGGTTATTTATGAGTTTTATAGGTTAATCTGACAAATTATGGGTGTATTAAATTATTTCCTTAGAAATTATCTTCTTGTATCTATTTTCTTATATTCAATGAAATGAATAGTGTCACAATTGAAACAAATGATATTTTTTGAAGAAAATAAATTACAAAATTATTTACAAATCAGAATAATATTAAATAAGGACTATTTGTAGGAAATAATGTCAATCATATCATAAATTTTCCATCTCTATTAAAATTTACATTTTATTGGTTATCATTACATCCACCAAATATTGAGAAAATTGTTATTGTAGATGAAATTAAATTTTATTAATAAAGGGTTAATAAAAATAAATTTTCCTAAAATAACACTGAAACATGGAAGAAATATAATTTTTTTATATTAAAACGCTATATTATCTTATAATATAAATAATATCTTTTGCGGTTATGTTTATTGATTTTAAATTTATTATAGATTCATCTAATGAGAAATTTCATGAGTTCCCCTCCCATATCCTATAGAAGTACCCCTCTTATTTTGTTTTCATAAAAATTTTAAACCTATTTGATTCTTCCAAACCCAAACCAAATATCTTCCCTAAATTCAACCTTATATATCAAAGCCTTAAATTTGAAAATGAAAATAGACAAAAATAAATTTTAATCAAACCAAAATGTGATACCTGAAGAATATGTAATGTTCATCAATTAATGTTTATATAGTATCTATTCCTTAAAATTATTCAATTATTTTTATTTCATGTTTATAATATAATATAACAATGATTAAAATAATTTTAATTACTTTTTGAGTGTATGAACTAAAAATTCACACACTGCCATTATATGCGATACACAAACATCATTTATTTGTACAGAGGACTACCGCCTTGCAAACCGATGACATTCATTCTTCCATTACAACTTTTAAAGGATACAATTAATGGTTTATTTATTGTTTAAATATTATATATATTATTTTTATAATGTTATTATATTTATAGAATATTTATATCACACATTCATTCATGATATATATTTTTTCAGAATATGATAACATTATTCATGTGTATGGCGGACTACTTCCTCACGAAGTGATGTGATTCATTTAGGATTTACATGGAATTTATTATGTATGGTTTAATAAACTAATTTTATATATAATACAAAAAATTATAATCTAATTAATTAAATCATATAAATTTCATTATTTTTATATGTATATAAAATGAAAACACCAGTCACACATATGTACGGTCTGTCATCAAAATGAATATGTAATTTTATTTTTACCTCAAAATTTTATGAATCACCATAACTATATATTTACAAAATATATATGTGTGTGTCTGTTTGGGATATTTTTGTCATGTTTATTATTCTATAGATTGTTAAATAAAAGATCATGGACCTGAATCCTAATGGACGGTGCCTCAATCCCAGTTGGTCACATGATCTCAAGTGTAACTCCTCAAACACCAAGGGTTTCCAACTCTATGTGAGGACCCTAGGATGGGTCCATTGGGATACAATGGCCTTATTAAAAGAGTGTAAAACATTTTATATGTAATGAAATAAAAATATCATATACATAAGTAAACCTACAGAATAGGAGAAATATGCATTATTCCCACTGGACTAGTAACCCACTATAGTGGATGGATAATAATAAATGAATATGATATAAAAAGAAAAAACATATATATATATAAACAAGAAAAAATTAATCTCATATACAATATTTATCATAACATGTATCAACAAAGCATCCAAATCATGTATATATGAATCACTACAATACATGTATTGAACTCCAAAAATACCAAATGAATTATCATAGCTGGAATTAGGAATCTTACTCAGTCCTACACTCCTCTTCTCCTAAATATAAATAAAATACAACTATAAGGATTCTTTCCTATTTTTATTCATGTTGACATTTAATCATCACATGTAGCAAATGTTTGCTGATTATGCTATGAGGGAAAATCCATGTAGGCCACCACCTACAGCGTCTAATGTCATTAAGTCAGTGAATAAATAAAAATAATAGTGTACTCAATGTATTAGGATTTGAAAAGGAATAGTTAAAAATAAATGACACATAAAGATCAAGGTTCTCATGAATACTTCTCCACTTCTCCTTATTCATCCTTATTGGGGAATCACAAAATAAAAAATCAATACAATATCATTTAATAAATGAGTATCAGAACTGGCATGTATCCATGAATCCCCTATAATAATATGTGATCAAGAGATTCCTAACGCAGCCATCAATAAATTGAATATTTTGACTAAATCCACAATTATGATTTTACTTAGTTGACACATTGTATAAATCATCTCATTTATTATTCAATTTACAACCACATCATGTACATGGAATTCCTTAATTAAAGTCTAGGTAAAACTATAGAAATAAAAATTAGAAAACAACCTACAATCCCATCCATGTTTATCTTCATCAAATCCTTTGATTACATCTATGTGCAGTATAAAATCATTACAACTTCAGTCCATTATTGGTGGTCCACTAATGTGGCCCAAGTATCTTTACTAGTGTACATTTCTTCTTCACTCGTGTTCCATCCTTAAAATTCCAAAATTATTCCATGTTTCAATAATGTATAATTAAAATAATCCCTCTTAGTCTGCCCTTGGCAGTCCACTAGGGAGTATAAATGTCATTTGAATGTAATTATAGAAATAGAAAAATAATTCCATCCATGGGAATTGTATTTGTACTGATGTGTCTCCCAATTAATATGATAATCATTCCATCAATATAATTTAATTATTTCAACATAAATTAGGTTCATTATTTCAATTAATCCTCACTTCCTTAGGTGGATCAAAAAGGTCTTATCATATAAGGATTAGCCACATTTTTAACTCATGTGGTCATGTTAATAAAAAAAGAAACTCATCTTTATGAAATAAATAATTTATACACATCATAGGGATTTGATATTAAATATCATATTCTTAATCAAATCATATTGAAATTATGATTTACAGTTCCATTCATCTTTTGTTTTCACATAGAATAAGGTGAATTTCAATCATAAAAGTGATCAATACATGTTTCACCCATGGTGGTCCATTTAATTATACAACTCATCCAAGGTATAATTTGTATTGAAGGTGTGTAACCTTTATTCATTAATATATGGGTCTCATTAATTATATATATCATATCTATCAATTTTAATTAGGGAATATTTTTTTTCAAGAGTGTCACTCATAAAATCTGTCATGCAACATAATGGAATATATAAAAAACCCTCAAAATTAAGGAAAACATCTGTGGCCATATACCATATGTCCATTGTGTTGTTATCATCATGTGTTAGCACTAAATTTGGTGTATATAGGGTAGAAAAATAACCAATAAATAATCATACAAAAAAATAGGGCATATTAGCATGAACATATATAGTAAAACTGATGCCATGAATATTTGAGTAAGAATCAAGAGGTGTGATGAACTACCCAATATTGATCAAAGTAGATGATTGGAGCTCGAATACAAGTATAGATGGATGAAAATGATAAAAATATAGAATTTGGATTGTGGAGGACTTCACACATTCCCCTACTATATAAGGGACTACAGAAAACTTAGAATTAGGTTTTATGATATGTTTAGGAGAAAAAGACATTTTTTGAAATAACTAGGTCACATGATTTTTCTATAGAGATGGCCGAATTGTGTTCCAACCATGTACCCTCAACTATTCTAAGGGGGAACTCATATGATCACTGAGCATGATTTGGAAAACAAAGCAGAAACCATGCAAACAACCTCTACTAAAAATTGTTGTTTCTCCCACATGGTTGTGCACCTCTATCTGCATGGTTTCTTAAAACTATGCATCCAGTAGTACACTATTATCAACCCCCTCATGATTATTAGTTTCATTGAAACATTCCCCACCTGGTTTCTACTAACCATGTGGTCTTACGTGATATTCAGAAAAATATAGTCCCTAGGGTTTGAATAAGTCCCAAACACCCATGAACCATCAATGACATAAAATGGAATTAACATCAGGTTTTAATTAATCATTTAACAATAAAATAAATATATTCATACAAAATAACATAAACTAGGTTCATACAAACATCCCCTATTAAAAAAAATATTCAAATTTCCCCTTAATGGGTGGTGATGAAATGTTTTTGAAAAGGTCTATAAAATATACTCTTACATTATCCTCCCACTCCCAACACTCATCATGTACACGGTAATGTTTCCATAACACTCATAATAAAGTATCTCACAGACCTTCGAGAACATCTTTTCTTGGATCCCTAATATGAATATTATTCTCCACGATTGATGAATTAACCTATAACTCATAGTCTTCATGATAAAAATAATGATATGGGTTTAAATGATAAGTGTTGAGGGGATATTTGTGGAAGACATCATGAATTGGATAGTACCCCTGAGGTAATTGAAACTGATAGATTACAAACCTACCTCTTTCTGGAATTCTGAGAAAAAAAGAAATATCATGGTGAATATTTACCTGATATCATGATTCTATTATGTCCTAGCCTTTTTTGAGACATATAAAAATACCTGACCACCAACCTTAATCACTATTGGTCATTGACAACAATCACTGTAATATTTTTGATGAGACTATGAAGTATACTTCTGCTTAAGAATCATATATACTACCTCTATTTTCTCCTATATGAGTTGTGGATCGAGAATAGCTACCTATCCCTCATTTAACAAGAATATTTTTGATTAAAATAGCCTTGTAAACATATAGTCAAATCTAACCATCTGAATAGTTTCTTGGAAACTATTTTTTTAGGTAAATATAAATACTTAAATGTGACCCTCCTAAGATCCTCAAAAATTCAGGAAACATGCCTACATCATGTACTCAAGAACATTTATTTTCTGATACGAGTAGCCATGTATCTCATGGTCATATGAAGTGCTCAAGATCACTTTTTTTCCCAAAACCCTCTACAACCCTTCCCAAAATGAGTACTTGAACCCGGTTTCGCTATCTAAAATGACAGAATGTGGGCCCTTGTGTTGTTTTTCTATATCATTGATATACAACCACCCAATATCATCTACAAAAATGTGTCTTTAATAGGATAGAAATGAGAAACACTTATAATTTGATTATAGAAAAACCAACCCAAATCATCACCTCATGTTGGCCTAAGTAATCGGGTCACAAAATTCATCACAATGATATCCCATTTCCACTCAGAGATAGGTACCCTATGTAAATTATTAGAAAATTTCTAGTGTTTCACCATTACCTAATAACAGCTAGAACAACTAATGAAAATACTAGCTACATATCTTTTCACACCAAGACACCATTACAATCGATATAATTTCTGATAAATATTGGTGAAACGGAGATGCACTTCCCAATAAAAAGCATAAAAGTCTTACATTATCTCCTCATGCATTTATTCCAAAATCCATATGTGACTATGTATTAAAATAATTCCATCCTCACCTAGAGTCTAACTTATAAGTGTTTCCACACCATCCACACTCTATCATAGGTCATTTACATAATTAATTTAATGTTTTTTCATTCTCACTCTATCCATCAGAGTAGATGTCATATCAAAATCCTAAATAATGTTTTCCCTTTTTTAACCATCACAAACAAGTACATCTTAGAAAACCAGTCGATAAGATTCAACTTGTTACTGGCCATCAAAAGTGTATGAAACTAAGATTTCATGGTTCGTCTGTCAGCCACTATATTGTATTTATATGGAATATATGTAAGGTCAATGAAAAGTACTATAGTTACTCGACCAACATTTAATGTGTCATATTCAGATTGTTCCATATAGAAATATACATGAGACATTAGTATTTTGTGAACACCAAAAAACACTTTCCATGTAACTAGTTTCCCCAATAGTGCAATTACTGTAAAATCATTGTAAATATTGATTTTAATCTAGGAAGTTCCACTAATGTGTACTTAATTGCTGATATGTGTATTCCATGATTCTCTCATCCTCCAATAGATCATCTCTATGTGTGATACCTAAATCATTACAGAACACACTATAACTCATGCCTAATTCTAAAAAATTCATTATTTTTGCTAAAATCAGTCTCCCTTTTAACCCCTAAATGATATAATTTTATGAATCATAAAATAAACACATTACACCCTTTATTTTCAAGACCATGAGAAGTTCTTCTATACATGAGATATCTTATATAAAATTCATGTAATATCCTTCCTACCCCATGAAATATTATATCTCAAAACCATTCTTGTGTTTCTCCTCGGAGACTAAATATCTTGAATTATCTAGGATGATTGATACAAAAATCTCCGGGATAATGTGACCAATGAGGTGAATTTGATCTATCCATCAAAGGAAATTTTTGAGAATAGAATATAACATATCCTCTCTAATAGTATCTAATATGATATCATGATGTTGGCATGGTTGTGTCGAATTTGATAATATACCAACATATCATCCATGAATACTATGAAAAAATGTTTCTAAGAATAGAAGAAAAACTCAGTTCATCAGTTCCATAAAAACTTATAGCACGTTAGTGGTATCAAACGGTATAACTAGATACCCATTTAGACCATACCATTTATGAAAGGCTATGAGACATTTGTCAGATAGTTTAACATGTTCTTGATTATACCCAGATCATAAATAATTTTTTAGAACAACTAATATCTTTTGAGTAGATCAATGTGCTAATCTATTCGTGATAAATGAAACATGTTATTCATCATCAATTAGTAATTTGTATGATAATCCTAGAATAGTCTAATGGAACCATCCTCCTTTTTCATAAGATGATAGATGAACTCCATGGAGAAGTACTATGTTAGATGAGCCTCTATGCCCCCAAATCCTAAAACTTCCACATAATCTCCTTTATCACAGTAGTATCAATCCTTATAATAGAATAGAAAGAAATGTATCTCATGCAACTAAATTGATTGAAATTTATACCACTCACACTAGAGGTACTATTGAAAATCCATATAGGGAAATACCCCTGAAATGATTAACTACTAGGGAAAATTAATTTTGATGTGTTCTTTAATCATTCAAATATATACCAACAATATGGGTTTTCATCCAACATAGTATATTATTCTCAAATCCATCTCAACTCTAATTTACATCCCATTAATAATTTTGAATAAACTCTCCACAAACTTGTGATTTGAATATCACACATTGATAATAGAAATCAATGAAAACATCGAAGGGAACCAACCACTCTATCCGAAGAATGATGTTAAAACCTATCATATTGAGGAAAATGAGGTCCCATATGAAGTGACTCATACATATAGTGACCACCTATTTTTATAAATAAACAATACATTTATTTTTCATAATAATTATAACATTATTCAAACAGACTCCCAAAGACTGTACTAGTCTAGTGCCCTTTAAAATGTAGAAACATAAACACTAGTATATAAAAAAATTATAACATCTCCTATTAGGTCCTTCATGAATAGAACCCTACTTAGACACAAAAAATAAGAGATATCTTCAAAACATGGGGGAATATAGAAAAACAATTGGTCATATCATATGCTCATTAAAGGTAAAAAATAGAGATATGTAAGCATAATTAGCACCATAAGGGTATGTGAACATAATCATGAAAATAGAGAACCATACCATACATATCAAAGATCGAAAACTATAATCCTGGCATAGATCATGGTAGTTCATAATATACGAATCATAAGGGAATAAAAAACATAATACATCAAAGAATACGATATGAATAAAAAATTGGGGTTTGGAAGACACATATGAATATATAATGATTTCTTTAGTAATCAAGGAATTGCATCTAAACAATTATTACTGAAAAATGTTTTTTACTGAACATGGCTCAAAAAAATGCTAGCCCTATTTTATTGAACTGTATTCACTCCTTATTCAACCAATATAATAATGAACTTAGTAAATTTTACATTATGTACATATAATTTTAAACTAAAGTTATTTCCAATTCCATCCATTAATATCTAATGAAATATAAATCATTACCCAATGCATTGGAGGAAGATATTGGTCTCATGCATCTCATAATGAAATCATATATACATGTTACACAATATCATAAATAATAATATCATAACCCATGAAATAAAAACAGGATTCAAAAACATTGTGGAAAAAAAACAGGACTCATAAACATCATGGAATCAAAACATAAGGCATTCAGTTAACGAATATGAATGGAAACATTTGATTATTTCCCAGGAAAGGTATTATTAGCAATAATGAATGATATATTATTTTGTAAATAATTTTGAAATATATTTTAAAACATTTATTTTGGAAAATATCCTTTCATAATTGAATAAATGTTTCTAAAACACAAAAAAAAGTTTAAAATAATTTTTATTGTTAAATATAATTGATTATATATAATTAAAGTATGAAAACCCAAAAATCATTTGTAAAATAATTTTCTCTATGAAAATTATCTTCATGGATCATTTGAAAACATTTCATAAATACATTTTTTGAATAAAATGGTTCATCGAATGAATAGAGAAATACAGACATATTTTTCTTCACACATGCATAAATATATTAATTACTAATGAGTATATAATGAAAAAAATTTAATATATCATGAAAAAAATATGGGGAATAAAATTATTGAGTTTTTTAGATATGGATAATACATTTAAATAAATAATGCATAATCATAATCAATCTTGATTTATGATGAAATTGTATCAATAAACTGTTACCACCAGGTAAATTGGGATCATACTCACCATATAAGAGATTGAAATTACATGAAGATTAAAATATCATGATATGAATTATATTAATGATATAACATGTTAAATGAATTTATATACACATCTAATAATACAATAGGTACATAATTAAACATGTGTCTCAAATAAGGAAATTTGAGACAAAATTGTCTTACCAGTTTGGTATCTGGTGAGCATTAACTGTGGGAAATTAATTTCATATAATCAATATGTAATATCGAAAACATTTAAGTATAATAATCATTTAATGCATCCATGTACTATATATAGTCCTCAAAAAGGGATGGGTGGTGAATAGATCTTGTATCTCCTTCAAATAAAAAGTGAGATTAAATCACCTTACCTTGTGTCTTAAATCTACTCATACATGGTAGAAAACTAGTTTAATGAATATATATTTATTTTAAGTATTTAAAATAATAATATTATAAAATATAGTACAATATATTTTTTTTATGGCTTTATGATGTTGGGTCGGAACAAAAGCGAAAAGATGGCAAGAGGGGGGGTGAATTGCCTTTTAAAAAATGATTAACAAATTAAAATCAAAGTAAAGAATGCAGCGGAAAGTAAAGAGGCAAGACACACGAAATTTATAACGGAGTTCGGCCAAAACCCGGCCTACGTCTCCGCTCCCAACTCAACCGTTGAGAGATTCCTACCGCTTGCTTTTCAATGGTTTTAGCAAGAAACCCACTAGGCTTTGAGGTAGCACTAGGACCTATTACAGCTTGCTTTTGGTGGTTAAGCAAGAACCCACTTACTTTTAATGGTTAAGTAAGAACCCACTAGAATTTTTAACGGGTGAAGGCTAGCTCACCGAAAACTCAAGCCTTTTAAAAGGAAAAGCTTGACTAACCTCTTCACACCTTAATGGTGGTGTGAGAACCCAAAAGAAAGGGGGATGAGAAAGAGTTTGGGGTTTGTAGGCACAAACCCAATTTTAAAGCTCAAAATAAATATACAATAAAAACCGTATTTTGAGAAGCCTTGGGCGCCTTTGAATGGATGGAGATGTTGAAGGCCGCTTCCAAGCTTCTTTGGAGGAGCTCCTTGGATGTGGAAGTTGTTGGAGCTATTGGGGTTCCCTTGGAGGAAGTCACAGGAGGTTGGCCAATTGATGCAAAATATGTCTGTGGGCTTCCGTATAGTTCCGGTGGGAGTCCGGGGCTTCCTTGGCCTTTATTTATAGGCATTGAACCCTTGGGGAGGCTTCGGAGCCGTTGGAGAGGCTAAAAGAGCCGTTGGGAGCCAAAAGAGGGTTGACTGGTCAAACCCAACGGCTAGTTTGACTGGGCCACCTGCTGGCCGGTGCAGGGCCACCGGCTGGCCGGTGCCTTGGCAGATGAGAGGAGATTTGGTCCAGGCTCTACCGGTCGACCGGTGGCAAGACAGTAGCAAACACTATTTGGGCTGGGTGCCACAGGTCGACCGGTGACAGAGCCACCGGTCGACCGGTGGAACCTGGCAGTGGGCAATCCCTCTGCCAGTTCCACCGGCTGGCCGGTGCTATCACACCGGTTGGCCGGTGGACTGAATTTCAGTCCATTTCTTGTCCATTCTTGGGCCAATCCTTTGGCAATCTTTTGCCTATCATCCACAACACTTAAAAAAAAGTTAAACATATATGAAAGTGATTGTGATCATGAAAATCAAAGAGTGTGGGGTACAACATATGATACCCTGTTGATAACAATCTTATGTTAAGGTTTTACATAGAATAATATGATTATTGTTTTTTTTTGCATGTTTCTTAATTTGTTATATCATTGATCTGTGTACTTATATCATGATTTACATAAATTAATTCATAATATAAATATCAATAATGTTCATTATATGTAAATTATAATATTATATCTATCATACAAGTATTAAATGGAATATACTGTTCATAGAGAGGGAAATTCGTATGTATGCATGAATGTTTTTTAGGTGAACCACATATCTCAATTTGATACAATAGAATGTGGTACTCCATAAAACCATTCAACATCATTATTGTATATCCTGGAATGTTTGTCCAAATAGAAGACTTCTCTGACAGTGATGAATTGCGCTGACAAAGTATGGTGATCGAATACAACTCAAATATCATTAAACACTTTTTTAGTTTACGGTATTCCAACAACTAAAACCATAATGATGTTATCCCATTTCTATTCCTTTATTTATAATTGATGTAATATCCCTGTTGACATTTTCCATTCTTCCTTAATATGTTGGGATTCCAAACACCAGGATACAAACATTATGTACTTCTCCATAATTTTTAGGTGAACCACATATCTCAATTTGATACAATAGAATTTGGTACTCCATAAAACCATTCAACATCATTATTGTATATCCTGGAATGGTTTTCCAAATAGAATACTTTTCTAACAGTGATGAATTGTGCTGACAAAGTATGGTGATCGAATACCACTCAAATATCATTAAACACTTTTTTAGTTTTGGGTATTCCAACAACAAAAACCACAGTGATGTTATCCCATTTCTATTCCTTTATTTATAATTGATACAATATCCCTGTTGACATTTTTCATTCTTCCTTAATATGTTGGCATTCCAAACACTAGGATACAAACATTTGTGTTGTGTATATTCATTTCATTCCACCAAAATTATTCATTCAAGTACATATAAATCTTCATACATACAATATTAATATAAAATGAAGAACTATGATCTTCCTTTAATATATCCTTCTTCAAATATGGTAAAGTATGATGACATACATAGTTCTAAACATTATCATTCCATCCTGAATATGATTAAACTCTGAAAATTTTCTAACTTTCTTTTTCATCTCTACATCTCCCTCTTGTGCCTCCTTAATCATCACATGGATAAGGGTTTGAACATTCATTTAATAAAGATAATATATTTTTTCTTTCATCTGCATTTCTATATCCATCCAGTGAAAATACAAAAATATTTGATATTTTTTAATCTTTATCTTGGATAATCATTCATGATCCTTCCAACTTAAAGCATAAACCACCTTTTTTTATTTCCCATTTTGGTAATTTTTTGAGCCGTCATAATATTTTTTCAAGTCTAACCATATTCTATGGATCATGTTCAACTCCTTCTGTGTGAATATATATTTCATAATATAATAATTAGTATATATAGAAAACATTTATCTATAAATATAATTCATCCATATCATTGACGAAATATTTCTTACTACAAACTCCAAATCATGTGTTGGGTAATTTTTATCATGAATATTAAAAAACTGTGAGTCATAAGTGACAAAAATATTATTATGCATAATAACAAATAAAAATCCCTTCTTGGATGAATCTCTATAGATTTCCATCCCTTATCCTCTATACCGTAATGTTAGGACATGTGAACTAACTGACAGTATCTTCAGTTTCTTAAAATTTTCCTCACATTCATCTATCTAAAGTAGCATGACACCCCTCCATGTTTACATGGATAGAGGATTAGATACCCATGAACAATTATCTAAAAACTATCAACAATATCAATGAAAACCATGAAATATAATGATCTTAGTCACCATTGTTAGTCTAGTCCATCATTAAATTACCTCTTTCATTGATGGAACTACTATTGCACTATCTCTTGAGATTATGTGACCCAAAAATAATATCTTTTGTTAAAAAAATTATACTTGGTAAATTTTAAATATAGTCTCTTAATCCTTATTATATTCAATATAATTCGTAAGTGATCTTCATTCTCTTAAATTATTTTTAATAGATAAATATTCCATCCATAATGAAAACTGTAAACTAATTTAGGTATTCCTTAAAGACCCTATTCATTATATCCATGAAGATAGCAGCATGGGAATTAGTAAGAAAAAAAGGAATTACTATATATTTATATTGTTCATAACCTATATGGAATGTCATATTGGGTATATCCTCCTTCCTAAACCTCAATTGATGACATCCAGAATAAAGGTCAGTCTTGGAAAGTTATTGAGCTCCGCATATTTGTTGAAACAAGACACCAATATTGGGAAGAGGATACTTGTACTTTATTGTGATATAGTTCAATTATTGATAACAAATACAGAGTCACATTGATCAATATTTTTTTCAAAAAACATATTGGTGCACCACCAGGTGACATAGTTTTATGAATGAGTCCCTTGTCATGTGTTTCAAGGGTTTTATTCTTCAATTCCTATTACCACATTTGGGCCATTATATAGATAGTTGTTGAAATTTTTGTTGAACTCAAAATTTTTTCTATTAATTACTCCAGTTCTTATTTTGGATGAAGGCTAGGAAGCTCCTCTAAAGATATATCAATGTATTCTTGAACAATTTGCATACCATCAATGTCAATTTTCTACTGAACCATTTGAGATAAAAAAAACCCATTTTAATTGTAATTTAAACCCATACAATGCATATAATATATATAGGAAGTTCGTTATTATTCTCACATTGATGGATGATCATATGAGGCTTTGAAAAGTAAAACATAACTTGACGTCCTCGATAATTGATGTAGGATTTATGAAGAAAATTATAAAACATTACTAACATGAATCAAATTCAAAGAAATGAATAATGAAAATATTTTTATCAAGAACATTCCCGCAAACATCAAATAGAGAGGATAAATAGACCTATTATAAAATCATCATATCATTATGGGTTTGGACTACTAATTCCATATCTATATTTTTTGTGGAAACATAACACCCATAGGAAATTCCGTATATATGAAAGAGTCAGTAAATCCATAAAAATAATATGACATAAAATATTCTAGATTGGAAAAAAAAATTATATTTAACCACATTGTTATCAAAATATTCTTTAGAAATAGTTATTTCATGAGATTTTCCATTCTCCCATAGCTTTATAGGTTTCTAACATCGATCGTTATCTCTAGCCCTTGTGTGTGGGAACTAGTATGTATAATAACCATCCTCCATAAACATGATTCACTAAAATGGGGAAGGTTCATTATATCAATATTTCTCCCCTATAGCATCATTTTTCATTTTATTTACATAATTTCAACAACTGATTTACCAATGACCTTCATTAACAAACATAGAAAATATACTATAGCCCTTAAGAACAATTCCTCCACACGCCTTCCCACATTTGAAGAAAATAGAAAAATTCATCTTTTCTTCCCTATGATTTTTAATGTTTCTTTTAATCACCATCTTCTTTCTCTTTTCGAAATCCTTAGTTTGATACATTACCATAACCCCCATTTCAACTATGATCGGAAGAAGCCAGGTAGCTTCAAAGCTACTAAAGTATCTTTTGGACAGTGACCTTCTGAGAATATTCATTAATCCACTAAAGATCCTATAAATATTACTTTTAGGAAAGATGATAATTCAAAAAGTGTAAATCTATATCCTCCTAAAATAAGCCATGTAGGTACCAACAGATTTTTCATAATAATACTTCATTACAAGTAAAACATTTTATATATTGGTACGATTAATATAATGAATGTGATTATTGAAAAATAATTTATTGAACTCTTCAAAATACATGGAATAAATAACATATTTCTGCATTGTATTCTAGTTTAGATTCCACCACTATTTTGTTTAAATTTTTAAACCATTAACATCCTTAATTATTATCTTCTCCTCTAAACATAAGAAAATGAAGGAAATATATTTAGTTGTACTGGTCCAATGGTCAAAAAATTAGATCATAAGAACCTCTTAAATAAGGGGTATTACCTCATGGAAGACTCAACAGAATGTTGTTCCATCCATTTATTATTTGTATATCAACCGTGATTCATATCCAGATAAAGTTGTTTTCATAATGAAATGTGTTTTTTCAATACGTCTCTCATATAATTTGGTTTGTCATGATTTTTTTTTTATATTTTCCATTCAAATAAACATTAACATAAATCATTTATGTAATAGAAATTTAAAAAAAATAAAAATCATTGATTATGAAATATTTATCAAAATGAGGAACCACATAATCAGGAAAATCCTCATAAATGATGTCTAAATTGTGGGACTTTCTTTAATCTATGACACCATAGGATTATCCATGTTTATACATAGAAAAGTTATATTTATATTCTTCCTGATGGACCGGTAATGGATTTTTAATTCTAAAAGCATACCCCCTAGGAGTGTCAATGTAGGTGTGAAACAAGGCCTATTGTCATGTACAAGGCTACATCATGTAAGGCTCATAATGACTTTTTAGAGTTCTCACCCCTAGGTATATATGTTCTAGATCCACACCATGTTGTAGTATCCAAAATGTGATGTATTTCATGTAAACCACTAACTATATCCATTACAAAATTCTAGGACATTTTCCTACACATTTATTTATCCTTATATTTATACCTAGATATGTTCTTACAGTGCTCAATATGGTTTTATTGTCATATAATACAAATGATAACTTAAAAATTTCACTAGTACCAACTATTGATACACTTGATTTCCATAAATTAACATTACAGAACATTTACTGAATAGTTCTCATTATTCAAACTTATTAACAGACACAGTAATAGTCTATTTCTTTTTGGGAAATGGAATCATAAACATTGGTATCTAATTACCTACATCATCTCACAATAGGTTATTATTAACTATAACCCCTATTAAGAACATTAAACATAATAAATATATTCATAACCCAAGGTAATGAAACATAAAAAGGGTTGAACTGAAATTCATTATAAGTGTAAAATATAGATATAATTAAGCATTATCATTAGCATAATTGTGTGAGAACATTGTCAATAAAATTGAAGATCATGGCCTGTAAATCAAATATCATTTACATGAATCTTGGAACAAATAATACCCCATCATAAGACATCAATCATAATGGCATAAATAGTATAATCCCTGAAATCATTACATATGAATAAAGCATTAAATTGTGTAAAACTCATAATAATATATAATTATTTCCATAATAGTCAAGGAATTGTTGTCAATGACATATTAGTGGACAATTTATTACACTAAAATAGATTCACACCCTATCCCAGCCATATATTATGGAACCGAGATCACTCATCATTCCAACCCTATAATACAAAAATAGGTTATTTTTTCAATATAACCACATAATACTAATCCAATTTGGTTTATCATTACTTCCATTTCTATCTCATAAGATATAAATATTTAACAAATGCAATGGATGAAGAAATAGGTCCTACACATCCAATAAATAAATCATACATATATGTTCTCCAAGATAAAAAAATAATCATATCATAACCCATGAAATTATATGGGTATGATTAAAATTTAGTCATATCATAACATGGGAAAAAATATAGATTTCATAATCAATTCTTCATATACACAACCCATGAAAAGAAGTAGGTTTCAATATAATATAACCCGAAATATTTAATTTGGTTTCATAAACATCATGTCGAAAAATTTAAACCATTCAGAGAAATAATATGAAGGGAAACAATGAATAATTTCCCAATAAATGAATGTGTAACACCGATTAATGTTATATTATATGGGAAATAATTTTTAAATATATTTTTAAAAACATTTTTTAAGGAATATAACCTTTCTGCATTGAAAAAGCACATTTTAAAACACAAATTATTATTTAAAACATTTTTCATCGCAAATAACATCATAATATTATAAAATAAATCATGGAAACCCATGAAAAATTTTAAAAATTATTTTTCCCTTGAATGTGATCTTTACATATAATTTGAAAACATTTTCAATAATATAGTTAAAAATGGATTTCTGACCGAAGAGAGAAGTGTGGAAGTATTTTCATGATAAGAATTTCATAAATATTATTTGATACAAATTGTGGTAAATAGTAATAAAACATTAATATATCCTAAATTATAAATGGATAATAAAATTCTTCTGTTTTCTTAAGATATGGATCATAATATTTCAATAAATGAAGTGTAGTCAGAAACAATCTTGATATACGATGAGATTATTTCAATAAAATCATACCTCTTGGTAACATGGGATCATACAATCCGTGATCTAAAATGAAATAAAATCTTATTAAAACATAATATTATTTTTTATTTAATACATATCATTTCAAATGGAATTATATAAACCTCAAAAAAATCACGTGCTTTCATAATAACATATGTATCTCTAAGAAGGAAAATTTAGGGAAAACCATTTTACCAATTTGGTAGATATTTAAACACTAACACCATAAAATAAGGATTATATAAATAATATTTAAATACCCATAAATATATTTTTAATAATCATTTAAAACATACAAGAGATTTATAAAAATCACAAAAAATGTAAGGGTGGTGAATTAATCATATATCCCAAATAGAGTGAGATGATATCCCCTAACCTTGTGTATTGGATCTCATCATACTCGTTAAAACAACCTACAAAATAAAAAAAATTATAAACTTTTAAAGAACCATATTAATATATCAAATACCGTATATGGTTTTATTATGACCTTATATTACCTTCTTGCTAAAAATCATATGTTATGTTTTCACTTCGGGTAATATTTACATTGTTCTTCACATGTGTCTTAATTTTTTATATCTATTGTCAATATACTTATATAATGATTTAAAAAAACTTATCATGATATAAATATCATTGAAATTTATTATATGTGTATTATAATAGTCAACATAATATATAAATATGGAATGGGATACACAGTTCATGTAGATGACAAGCTATATGTATTCCTTAACGGTGTTTCTGTTTTTAGTATTATATTGAACGAATGAAGGTAATTGAAATATTTGGGTGTGTATATATATATATAATTTGACATTTAGAATTATTATATCATGTATATCATATAATTTTACTAATACCAACCTTAATTAATTCCATTAACTGTGTGAACAAATTAAATTGCTTTGAGGGGGAAGTAGTCCACACTTCCTCAAACGAAACTATCATATTTACACCAAATGAAAAGTACAATGTTAAGTATAGTAATTGGATTAAATAATCATAAATATATAATAAATATAATATATAATACATATATATATAATTTATATCATAATTTAATTAATAATAGTTGGTATTAAAAAAATGAACAATCAATGTTTTCTGAGGCGATAGTTCGTTGTACACAAAAACAGTATGTTTGTTACTCATTAGATGACAGTGTTTGTATGTATAGGTCTATCCCTCTGCATAAAGACAACATATTATATATTATATACATATTTTTTATAAAATCATGGAATAAAGAGACTGTAGGGGTAGAGAAAGAAAATAATGCAGTGGAACTTGAGAGAAGTTGTAACCTCTAAATCTGGTAACTCCTTTTGGTCGTTGAAAAAAGGATTCATTGGATTAATTTCTGACCAAGTGGAGGCCTCTATGGGTAATTTAGGTAATTTTTTAAGTTTATTTCATAGATCATGAACTATCCTATATTGTTTTACAGGTTTGGTAAAGGGGGATACTTAGCGGCCTTTTATAGGGAAGGAAAAGAAAACACTCTGAGTTTTAGAAAATATGTTATGTATACCAATGTGTTTACCTAAGAAAGTCAACCAAACCAAGAAAATCAATAATGTAATGTTCATGCCTAAATAATTTCCAGAAAAATGAGTTTTGGACAAGTGTTTTGGTCGTTTTGGGACTTAATATTCTGGTGTAGTACTTTGTTAACATTATTATTCACTTAATAAATGTAATTAATTTTAATCACATTTACTAATATATTTTTTCAAAAAATAAGATTAACATATTAAAAATTATAAATTCTTTCTATTAAAAATATTGGATCCATTTTGAAAAATATAATCACATATTTGGTATATATTTTATTAAAAATAATCATGTTGGTGAGATGACACAGTAGGTTTTTAATGTAAAAATTTCCAAACATTTTCCATGTTTTTGTACCAAATTCTAAAATGAAATAAATTAAAATGAACTAAATATGTCTAATTTATAAAAATATGATATAATTAAATAGTGAAACAAAGTTATAATTTAATTTAAACTTATAATTATTTAAGATAAAAATATAGTTTTGAATTAAAATGTGGTATTTTAAATTATTCATCAATGAATGAAATTTCAAATAAAAATCCCAAAAAATATTCGTAAGCTAATTTATAAATTGTAAATTAAAAATAATGTTTATTTTATCAAATTAAATTTCTAAATTTTGTTGATATTAATTTTTTATTATTAATATAAGGACAATAAAATAATTACATTTGATAAAATATTATTTTTTAACATATATGGACATATCCAAAAATTATTTCTTTCGTCATTAGTTTTTTTATATAAAAATTTTATAAAAAATATTTAAAAAAATATTACTATTTTTTTAGTTTTTTGAATGGATAAGTTATAATTATCTCATTTAAATTATTATAATAAAAAATGATGTTTCTTTGAATGAATAGTGTTGCATGTAACATACTCCAAGATGTTGTTTCATTTTATATAGTCCAAGTCAATGTTACGTGTAACATATTCCAAGTTGGTGTTGTGTGACTGTAATTATTTAATTACTATATTTCGATATAGAAATTAAATTTTAATTTATTAGGGAAAAATGGTCCATAAAAACAATCATTGTCACACTTCCAATCTCAAGGGGGAACTTCAAACACTGACATACATCCTCTATTTTAAATCCCAATGGACTGTCAATAATCATAAAAGCATCACAAGAGTAAATTTTAATCCCATGGATCTCCAAAAAGTGTACTGATATAATGTTATGATAATAGAATTTATGTAAAAGAAAATAATCCAAAGTAGATGCTACTAAATTAGTACCTCTGAATGTATATGGTTTGCGATTTTGCACCTCGGGTGTTTGTTTTCATTTGTATATTTTGGCTATCTTGTCCACCTATGATACAACATGGAAAAACGTAGAAGATCTTCTAAAATATCTTTGAAAATATGGGGTCTGACTACCATGACCATAACTACCACCTCGCCCCACTCAACTAGAAAAACTCAAACTCTCTTCTTAATAAGAAACTACTGACCCTATTCCTACTTGTGGAGTTGTAATACACCCACTCTCACAAGATTTTGGAGGAAATATTTCTCTAAAAAATTGTATATTTACCATCATGTTGTAGTACCTACACTCGTTTGGGTCCCTCATTCATTGAGGCCTCATATGTCCATGTTAACTTAACTAGTGTCACATCACCTACATACATAACTGAGTGCTCTGCATACTAACACCACTGTATAGTGGCTCAAGAATAAGCTTCATATTACTGATCAATGTTGTAACACCCCGAGCTTCCACGATACGCTTCTCATTTAATAATGCAATAGCTTCTATTGTATGCAACTTCGAGTTCTAAAACACCACGACTAATCAAAGTAGCCGTTATGAATAGTAATAACCACTTTTTAAAATTATAAAAATTTTATATTTCAAAATGTACTTCATTTTTGGATTCAGAATATCTAAATTATCCTATGTTTAATTTTTTGTATTTTTCTGAGAAGTTCTAATTTTTTATGAATAGTGAAAAATACTTAAAAACAACTTTTTTAATCAAAATAATTTATATTGGTAAATTATACTATTTAGTGGTTTTAGAGTGTTATTAGTATATATTTTTACCATTTTATCTAATGGTGGTCATTAGAATTAATTTCACTTTGAAATTGAACATAAACAAATGTCAATCTTTTGATATATATTGTTTCTTAAAAACACACTATTTGTTGTGACAGCAGGAATTAAATATAAAATTAAACAATTCCACTTTTATGTTTGTAATTTTGTAAAATAGATTTCATTTTTGAATTCGGAATATCAATAATAGCTTTTAGTGATATTTTGGCATTGTTTTGAAAAACTTCAATTTATTATGAATAGTGAAACTACTAAGTGGTAGTTAAATAACTGATTTTTCATTTAAATGAAATATTACCACTTATGTGTTTTGAATTTCAAAAATCCGACATACATGGTTGTCATTAGGATGTAAAATGTGGTTCAATGGGATTAAAATAATTTTTTTGGTGAATAGTAACTTTTCAGTTTAATTAATCGCGATTAGAGGTAATTAGTGTATTTTAAGGTAAAAATAATGTTTTAATAATATGAGATGATATTGACACATGTCCTACCCACATTGGATGTTCCATGTTCGACCAAGACAATCCATGGGTCAACATGGGGACCCATGGAGTCACTTTAGTTGGAAAATGACATAAATACATTTTATTTAATGTTAAAGTAAAAAAATGACAGAAACATGAAATGTTTTACTAAAACAATTTTTACATGGTGATATACAAGTAATATTTTTTACTATAAATAATCATTGGAAATCTAAAAAGATGTCCTACATCATATTATTTTTTTTATAATTTTTAGACATTATATAAATTAAATTATTTATGACATCATTATGATGTAGCATTGACCTCATTATTTAATGATTTTAATAAAATGAAAATATAATGTAAAATCCAAGTCATACCCTTGTGAAAAGACTATTGGATGGGTATATTTAGAACCCTTATCACATTATCCACGAATTATATAAGTGTGGGACCTTAAGAATCCTAAAATCATTGTATAATAATGTAAAATTTCCTTACTTTCCAAGAGTGCCCCTCCTCTCCTCTTATAAAAGGCCACCACCTCTACCACCTCATTCACACTTTCAGTCCATTTGGCTCGGCCAACCGATACCAAAATACTCTCCCAAATTACCCCTCTTACTCCTAGAAGCCTCACTTCGGGATTAATTCTTCTCAAGGAAGCCTTTGGCTCAAATAAAAAAGAGTTACTCGATTTTAAGGTAATGTATTCTCTAATGTTGTTTTGTTTTATTTTGCATCTCCAACCCCTTAAACTCTTTTTGTTCCTTTATTTTGTAAAAACACCAGTATTCTCAATATACTAGGTTGTTTTTATAAGAAGGATTCGAGCTACACTTATACACACCTACATCTAGTGGTTAATGAACATACTGTTTCTGTGGATGGAGAATTTCTGCCTCATTAAACGATGATTGTTCAACACTCATATAACACCTTCAAAGGTGGCCATTAAGATGTAACTATATTTATATATGATATATAATATGTTTATGTTTTAATTAAGATTCTGTATTTTTCATTTATGTCATACCTTTATGATTTCCATTATGGGTAAACGCGATATTTTCTTTTTAGGAAGTGCGGACTACCGCCCCCTCAAAGTGATTTGAATCGTTAATACCATATGTGGGATTTATAAAGGATGGAGTAAATGGTATTATATGCTATATTATACTGGAATTATATTATACATTTATATCATTATGTTTTAATTCCATTAAATACGAAATATAAATGAAAGTAGCATTCATGCGTACGTACGGCTTACCGTCTCCATGAACGGTGCATTTCCTTTCTTATCTGTAAATGTTACGTAATATTATGAATGTATGTATATACTGTATATATTTAATATATATGATAACTACATCATGAATATAATTATGGATATAATGGATATTTCAACACATGAACAACTTGTAATTATAATAAGTTTATTGTTGACTCAAGTACCAAAGATCGACAAAACGACCGTTATTAACTTAAATAATTACATAATGTTCATAAAATTGTAATAGGTGATATAAAAAGGATAATGAAATTGAAAATGTTTCTTAATAAGGTAGATATTAACTCTAGTTTATTATTCAGGAGGTTAAATAATGGTTGAGTCTAGTCAGACACGAGGTAAGGGAATTTCATAACCCAACTTTAATACATTGGGTTAATCTCCTACTTTAAAATTATGTCATGATATTATTATGTCCTATTTTGTATTTTTACTTTCTTTATGTGTACCTATAGTGAATACACATAATAGATCTATTTTATTTTAAAAATTATATTTTTATGGACTTCGTCTCAATCCTCTTTCATTGAGGCATATTTGGTTTTATACACAACTTTCTTTTATACGGTGTATATGACCCTTTGACTTTTACGTTATTCAAAAGGAATCATTTTTATAAGAAGCGTTTTACTAAACAACAAAAGGGAATTTTTTTCTTTCCGTACATATGCGGCGAAAACGACTTCTCAGCCGCCGTGACCATTATTTGAGTTTCGGCTTCCTCTACATGCCATCACGTTTTTTTAATGAAAAATAAATACAATGTTTTAACTTTCTTTTATTCTGGTAATGAAAATTGTTTTGAAAGCATTTTTATTATATCAATATTTTGTATTTATATCTTGTGATTGAAATGTGGAATTTTTATGTTTCCTTTTTCCATGTTTTATGTGATACAATTATTTTATGGTTTATGATATGTTTAAACCTATTCATATGAGGAATGCATTAGACTTAATAAGTGACAGGTGGAGCCCGCTATAACTCCTCGATGCATCGGTAGGTCTCATGAGACAACTAGACGTGGAATTGGCTGAGGCCCTTTCCAAATTTTATTTAGGGATTTGGCCGAGGCCTTAATCATTTTAGACGTCTTGGCCGAGGCCTTGACAAAATGTTTCAGAATGTCTGGCATTATGCATTCCATCATTATGAAAGTGGTTATTGATATTGCATGTGATTATTCGACTAGTAGAATATCCATGTGAGTAAGTAAATGGAATTATTTAATTTTATGTTTGTCATATTATGCTAAATTTCAAGTTTAAAAAGGCTTTGGTTTTAGTTATACATTGCCATAAATGTTAATGTTTATTTATGAAAGCTTCCGCAATATTGTTATCCTTACTGGGCATCTGAGGTCACCCCTTCCAATGGTTTAATATTTTCCAGGATGTGAAGAAGTATTTTATGAATGACCTGCAGGGATAGTCAGAAGAGGATATGAGTGTGGACTTTGAAGACCATGTTATTGTAGTTTTTCACTTTATGATGTAATGTAACATTTATGAACGTATCTAGTGTTTCTAAGGCTACTAAACTAATCTGTCTTTCGAGACATAATCTTTTGTGATCATGCCAATGTTACAAAGTAACACATCGGCTCTGGGTAGCTGGGGTTGGGGTGCTACAGTTGGTATCAGAGGCAGTTTAGTACTAACCTTGGAAGCTAGATTTATATAACCTCTGATTAGATCACATAGCCCAAAGATAGACTTTGAGGATTAGTATAGAATAACTTCCTAAATTTTTTTATTTTAGAGATTTTGTGAGTTTTCAGAGAAATTCATCCCTGTCTGGATACGAGAAGGTAGAGGCGGCTTTGGCATAGATGTACCTATGGGTAAAACCCAAAAACATCGCTTTGAGCTAGACTCGAACGGGAACTGGTGCATGACAACGGGCCTTGCTGCACTCATGGTTACAACACTCCTGGTGGATATGCTTAGGATAATTCTCGTTTTCGTTACAAACCACTATGAAAGGTTATGAGTATATACATCCCCAAAGAAATCCTTTTTATGATTATAGATTATATCCATAAATAGTTAAATTTATGTTAAGTATTTTATAACTATGGAATTATGTATTTTGATTCATAAACTAATATAGTTTATGCCATTTTATAGAAATAGCGCCAAGTGGAAGGAATGGAAACCGTATCAATGCACGCACTCCGTGTAAGTATTGCCCTCCTGCTCAAGATAATTATTGTGGATCTAGAGAAACAACTGGTGCTGACCAACTTATTACCATACTGGGGCAACTCACTTAGGTTATGAATAATAACCTTACTCGTATGGAGCACCCTGATCAGCAACGTGGAGGATCAATGTTAGACCGCTTCATGAGGCAACAACCACCAACATTTAATGGGGGTACAAATCCATTAGTAGCTGAGCAATGGATAAACTCCTTAGAAAAAATATTCCATGCCTTGGGGAGTAGAGAAAGGGAGAAGTTTATCATGGAAGTTTACCGCCTCACTGGAGACTCCGATCAGTGGTGGTCACTGATTCAAAACACAAAGGAAGATGATGACGTATCGAATATGGAATGGAGGGAGTTCAAAGAGCTTTTCCTAGAAAAATACTATCCTTGTGACCATCGGGCAGATATGGAAAGACAATTTTTGAGTCTGAGACAAAAGGAGGATGAGAATGTCGCAAAGTATGAGGCCAACTTTACAAGGATTGCGAGGAATGTTGCAGATTATATACGTAACCCATGAAGTAATATTGATCGTTTCTTTGATGGGTTAAAACCATTTTCTGTCGATCATTAGTCTCATAAACCTTTTCGTCATACGAAGATATTTTCTCGTGTTCTATCAAGACAGAAAAGGAATTCTCTAATTCTTATGACAACAAAGTAAAGCAAGAGAAGAAGAGAACGGTGGATCAAGAGACAGATAAATGGAAAAAAGGGAAGAAGTATTTTCCATAATGTGATAATTGTGGGAAGAATCACCCTGGTACTTGCCTAAAAAGAATGGGAGTTTGTTATAAATGTGGGGAAAAAGGTCACCAGGCGCGTGATTACAAGGGAATGAAGGAGGCTATCAATTTTGAATGCTACAATTATAGGGAAATGGGGCATTATGAAAATGAATGCCCTAAGCATCAGGAAACATACCTCAGAAAAGGCCAAGGGATCAAAGACAATCTTATACTCTTACTATAGTTGAAGCAGAATAACTAATGCATTGGTGCTTTTGGACTCATGGATTATATTCTGGTTATTAGAATAATGTGATATATATATAAGGATTGTACTAAAATACTTTTTTATTTCAGTAAGGTTTTAATATGATGAAGGTAACTATATTTTTAGTATGTGAAAATAAGAGAAACATTACTTTGTTTGGGGAATCTTATAAATTGATTTTGGATTTTAAGAGACCTTTTAGAGAAAGTCTGGACAGAGGTATTTTGAATAACTATAAAGGTTGGAGTGGATTAAGTTGATCTTTGGATAGTATTGTTTAAGGTAAAAAAAATTATGATGATTATTTTTGGAATATTATAATACTATAATTTTAGGAAAAGTACAACCTACAGGGTGGGGCATAACCCGTCGCGTAGGACAAAGCTGCAGGAATCGAACCCACAACAATAGTGCGACAGGCCTTTATTTCCTACCACTAGCCTACAGGAAGTCCCTGGTTATAAAAAAATAATTTTACTAATCTAAATGGTATGTGTTAACATTTGGAACCTTATACAATTAGGATAAGTATAATATTTTTGAGTTCAATTATCTTTTTGAGTGAACGATGAGTTGAAGGTTGAAACTCAAATTGTCAACCATATATATATATATATACCTATCTCTTATTCAATGAATAAATTAATTCTTAAACATTAGTAAAGGGATATTAAAACAAAAAAAATGTGTTATCCTAATACCTTATGTCTTGTTGAACTGATGATATTTTAAAATCAACATAGATTGAAGGCTTTGAGGCCCTCAATTTGACAGGTGATTGTGATTGATGACCTCAATCACTCCCTACAAATATTTACGTTTTCCCTCCAATTATATATCTCTAATTTCCACCAATGTTCTCCTAGTCGAGATCATAATTGGGTGGTGACTTTTTCATTTCCCTTTCCCTCTTAGTAAGGCTAAATTTTATTAATTTTATTTCCTATGTGGGTTTTACACGAAAGTATTTTCTCTTTTCAACCTTTTATTTTCAAAGAAAAAAATTTCAAATTGTGAGGATGCAATTTATTGAAGGAGGGGAGAATGTAACACCCCGAGCTTCCACGATATGCTTCTCATTCCATAATGCAATAGCTTCCATTGTACTCAACATCAATTTTTAAAACACCGCGCCTAATCAAAGTAGCCGTTATAAATAGTAATAACCACTTTTTAAAATTATAGAAATTTTATATTTCAAAATGACCTTCATTTTTTGATTCAGAATATCGAAATTAGCCTATGTTGAATTTTTTGTATTTTTCTGAGAACTTCTAATTTTTTATGAGTAGTGAAATATACTTAAAAACAAATTTTTTAATCAAAATATTTTATAGAGATAAATTATACTCTTTAGTGGTTTTAGAGTATAATTAGTATATATTTTTACCATTTTATCTAATGGTGGTCATTAGAATAAATTTCACTTTGAAATTGGACATAAACAATTGTCAATCTTTTGATATATATTGTTTCTTGAAAACACGATATTTGTTGTGAAAGTGGGAATTAATTATAAAATTAATTAATGCAACTTATATGTTTGGAATTTTGTAAAATAGACATCATTTTTTAATTCAGAATATCAATTATAGCTTAGGTGAAATTTAGGCATTGTTCTGAAAAACTTCAATTTTTGATGAATAGTGAATCCACTAAGTGGTAGTTGAATAACTAATTTTTCATTTAAATGAAATATTATTACATCTGTGTTTTGAATTTCAAAAATCCGACATACATGGTTTTTATTAGGATGTAAAATGTGGTTCAATGGGATTAAAATAATTTTTTAGTGAATAGTAACTTTTAAGTTTAATTAATCGTGATTAGAGGTAATAAGTGTAGTTTAAGGAAAAAATAATGTTTTAATAATATGAGATGATCTTGACACATGTCCTACCCTCATTGGATGTTCCATGGCCGACCAATACAATCCATGGGTCAACTTGGGAACCCCACAGAGCTACTTTAGTTGGAAAATGACATAAATACCTTTTATTTAATGTTAAAGTAAAAAAATGACACAAACATGAAATGTTTTACTAAATCAATTTTGACATGGGGTTATACAAGTAATATTTTTGACTATAAATAGTAATTGGAAAGCTAAAAAGATTTCCTATATCACAGTATTTTTTTTTGTGATTTTTAGACATTAAATAAATTAAATTATTTATGACATCATTATGATGCAGCAATGACCTCATTATTTAACGATTTTAATAAAATGAAAAAATAATGTTAAATCCAAGGCTTACACTTGCCCAAAGACTATTGGATGGGTAAATTTCGAACCATTATCACCTTATCCACGAATTATATAAGTGTGGGACCTTTAGAATCTGAAAATAATTGTATAATAATGTAAAATTTCCTTACTTTCCAAGAGTGCCCCTCCTCTTCTCTTATAAAAGGCCCCCACCTCTACCACCTCATTCACACTTTCAAGCCATTTGGCTCGGCCAAACTCTGCCCAAATACTCTCTCATCTTCCCCCTCTTACTCCTAGAAGCCTCAATTTGGGAAGAATCCTTCCCATGGTAGCCTTTGGCTCAAATCAAAAAGAGTTACCCGATTTTAAGGTAATGTCTTCTCTAATGTTTTTTTGTTTTATTTTGCTTCTCAGACCCCTTAAACTCTTTTATTCCTTTATTTTGTAAAGACAGAAGTATCCTCAATATACTAGGATGTTGTTATAAGAAGTATTCTAGCTACACTTACACACACCTACATCTAATTGTTAAAGAACATATTGTTTCTGTGGATGGTAAATTTCTGCCTCACGAAATGATGATTGTTCAACACTCATATAACACCTTCAAAGGTGGCCATTAAGATGTCACTATATTTATATATGACATATAATATGATTATCTTATACATAAGCTTATGTATTTTTCTTTTATGTCATGCCTTTATGATTTCCATTATGGGTAAACGTGATATTTTCATTTTAAGAAGTGCGGACTACCGCCCCCTCAAAGTGATTTGAATTTTTAATACCATATGTGGGATGTATAAAGGATGGAGTAAGTGGTATTATATGCAATATTATACTAGTATTATATTATACATTTATATCATTATGATTTAATTCCACTAAATACGAAATAGAAATGAAAGTAGCGTTCATGCGTACGTACGGCTTACCGTCTCCATGAACGGTGCATTTCATTTCTTACCCATATATGTATGTAGAGTTTAGTGATGGATTTTTTATTCTAACACATATATTCTGGATATATTTACATATGGACTACTATAGGTGTATTGACTATAGACTGTGAGGTCTTGATGATCCTTACTCGGCGTATGGGGTATAATGGATTGAGGTTTAATACCTGACATATGATACATGTTATGTGAGCTATGGTGGCTCCCATAAACTAACTTGTTACTTTTCATATGTGGATGTGTTGGTTTTGATGAACACGGTTAATGATGTGGTGCTTCCCATAGGTGTCTGCGGGTAACCCTTTTGCGAGAGAGATGCCTATGACATGCTACGTTGGGGAAAAGTGGCAAACAAGTGTGTAAGTAGTAGTGGGGTACCCTTAATATTATATATTAAATTATATACTTTTGTATCTGTTACATAGTGAGAGTATCCAAGGTGAGGCTAGGAACATAGTATACATGTATAAGTGTAGAGTAAGTTTCACTTGTTGTTCACTGTACTTTAGCATGCTTTAAATTCATTTAAACAGAAGGCTATGGGGAGGATCCTTATGAGTATACTGTAATACTCACCCTATGCCTATATAAACTATTTTTCAGGTCACTTGGAGTAGGTTGAAGATTTGGTTGGTTTCTACTAGATCGGGGTTACAGGATTTGTTTGGGCTTCTTGGATGCGGTTGTATTTACATTATTCTGGGTACTTGCAATATACCCCATCATATTGTTGTAGTTTTACAAGACATTACATATGTGTACATGGGATTTCATTTATATTGTTCTCTGATATGGACTTTGTTGGTGGTTGTCTTATCTCTCACATTCGTATGTTTTCTCTTTGAGGTTTATGCCTCCATTCTGTGTGTTACTATACCATCAGTTCTAGTCACCAACCCATTGCCTACTGGAGGCGAGAATTGGGGTTCATTATCTCCCTTATCACATTGACACCCCATGAGAGGTACTATTTTTTGGGAGGCGATTATGACAATTTGTGACAAAATAAGGTAAATCATCTATGACTCTATATATTATGATCCCTTATAATATAGAACAAGGAATGTAAGATTATGGAATGTTCTGAGAGAAGTAAAACAGCATGCTGGATAGATACTTTGGTGTAGTGAATGCATCATTATTATTTTCACTTGTGATAGAATGGGTTGATTTTGAAAAATTAAAATTAACTAAAATAGATAAATCTAAATAAATTCCATTATATCATGTTTATAATTTATCTTGTTTTCCCTATTAAAAATGTCTAAGAATCATAATCTTCATTGAGACCATGGAGGGTGCGTTTTTTAGGTTAATCTAGTCGAACATTAGAAGATCAATCTGATTGATGAGGAAGATATGTGGTGAAATAAAATTTATATTTTCAAGTGATATAATCTGGAAAAGAATGATTAAAGAGTTTCCAATCTAGAGATATAACACTAGAAGAAAGATCATATGATAGAAATCAATTCGATTCAAACCGGATTTGATGACTATGAATCATTGGAAGTTATCTAGATGAAAGATGTAGATAAGTAGTGGGGAATGTTTTATCTTGAATAGTTGGAGGAAGAAGCTATATCGTGGGATGATTTCGAAAAAGAGTTCTATTAAATGTTCTAGTAAACTATGATGAATTGCGAAAAAAAAAAGGAATTTTTGATCCTCCAATAAGGTAGCCTAAGAATGAAAGATCTTGATAATAGTATTACAATATAAATACAAGACACTTTTGATATATTTACATGTGGGTAGTCTTGAGTATATAATCATGAAGAGGTTTTTCACACACTGGTCAAATATTAAGTCACATTGTTTATGCTTCCCATGTATCTGATATCATATAAGAATAATATTGTAATTATGGAGTCACAAATTAAAGGATAAGATTCCATGGAAGGGGGTTAATGGAACATATTGGGCAATAAATACATAGATAGGGTACCATGTATGTTAGGGCAGATATATGTTTGAGTATAATGGAGTTGTCTATAGTAGTCTGCTTTAGTCTTTTCTTGGGCCTATAGTTCCCAAGTGTCTACTGAGATCTCTTTGATGGTGTGTTCTTCTTACGGTGTTCATATACACCATTAGAACCAATATCTAACTGTTAGGGTGGTATATAAGGATTGGATTCGTATACCTCTCTCTATTCAATAAAAGTATGGTTTCCTATATGGTTGTATTAGAATTAGGGACCACCAGCTATTTTTGTAGATCTATGATAGGATGAATATGTTCATACAAGAGAAGATATATCTAGAAGAGGCCCACCTCATGGTATTATTCTCCCTAAAATACATAGGCCAAATTGTTTCCATGGAGTTTTTTGGGTAGTGAGGAGGACGAGTACTCTGTCAGCAAATTTAGTCCATGGAGGCATGAGTTCCAGTCAGGCCAGAGGTTGTTTGAGTTAGGATCATTTTACCAACTTCCATTGATTTTTTTCTTTATTTGGTTCTGGATATTTACACACATTTTCTTCATCTTCCTAGGTCTTCATAATGGGAATATATGTGGTTAGACTTCCCATTCTCATATTTTTGTCAACAATAGTTTATGATTTTTTTATGCAATGGGTGTAGACTTATGATAGGGTAGCCTCAGTTGATGAGTGACTTCATCATGATCAATAGACCTCCACAATATGTCGTCCGTATCATTTATTATCTATATTAAATGTATGTAATATTAATTTTTTATGTATAATATTATGGTTTTATTATGTGGATGTCTAATGGATATTGTTCTTTAGTGAGTGGATTTTTTAGACAAGTGTCAGGTATGTGGAGCCTCATTGGACTATATTTTAAAATAAATTAGTTTATAATTCGGTATAATATAACCCATAGTAATTAGTGAGTTTCTTTATGTCTTCCCATATTATTTTGTGACCATACCCCTTTATCACAATTTTATGTTTTACATAGAGTTACAATTGGGTACATCAAATATTTTGATGCATCCTTATAAATTTTTACACATAGGTTTGTGGGTGGGGGGTAAGGGTGAAGGTAGATGACTTTCTATATAATTGAATTAGGTGTCCAAGATTATCTCCTGGATTAGTTATATTAGTGTTCTCTAGGAAGGAATATGTTATTCTGCATATGTGTATGTTATTTAGGGGGTATAACAAGGTGAATGTCAATATCAATATTCCACATCCAATGATAGATTATATGATTTGAAAAAAGTAAGATAACTAGTTAGAATTTGAAGATCGATCCTTGGTTTTAGATATAAATAGAAGAGGTGAAGGATGGTGATATCTTGAAGACTACAATCATGATTAGTTATGGGAACATCAAGTTTTTTTCACGTTATATTGTGTCAAGAATGATATAGCTATGATCATATGGCTCACAAACATCTTGTTCAATTATTTACTAGACAAGTTTATAGACATATTCATTGATTACATCTTCAAATAATCCAATTTTTTGGAGGAAAATTTTTATTACCATAGAGATTTCATTTAATTTATTCAACATTATCAACTCTATGGAAAAAAATCCAAGTTCTTGTTTTTGGTGAAATTATTTCATCATCATGGATATGTGGTATCTTGTAAGATCATTTTGTTAATATGTAAATGATAAAATATATTGTTTCTTTGGGGGATCTCATGATTTTTTGATATATTCTTCTCCTCCTAGGGAAAGTTAGCAATTATTGTGGGTTTTTGTTTGAATGTTATAATAATTCCTCCCCATTAATGTATATGACTATAAAGGGATAGAACATCAATTAGGCTACTCAATGTTAGGATACAATGGATTACCTGAAGGGGTGTCTTATTAGTGCCTTGTTACTTCAGTTTCCATAGGAAGGGGTAATGTTTGATATATGTTCTCATGCATTCCATGTGGTCTACTTATGTGTCATAATGAGGTAGTGTGTAGGGATCTCTAATTGGAATATTCAATTAAATATCAATGAGTATAACTATGCATCCCATGACCTAGAGTTTGAGGAAGTGAAATTTCCCTAACATTTTATAAAAATATCCTCATTGGGAAAAAGTTTGTAGTTAGAAAAGACAATAAAAGCCATGTATTTTTTTAACTATATGGGATATGAATCAACATAAGTAGAGGATTGATGGTTTTTCTCCAGTTATATGACTTAGAAATCTATTACACCCTATGAACTGAAATTTGATTCGACTAGTGAACTGTGTATAAATTCAAAATGGGAGGTCATTCAGGACTATAGGGATATTTGGAAAGATATTAAAGATCCTTTGGATATGCATATTATGAAAGAGTATGTTAGTGTAATTTTTTTCATTTATCACATATAGGATGAATCTTCTTTGACATAGTAGGTAGATGAGTCTTGGTGGGGATACATAATGGGAGTGGTAATGAAAGACTCTATTTATAAAAGTAATTTACCAGAGGGGTTTCTAGATAATAGTAATAATCTTATGTTGTTTATGAGGAGTTTTTAAATTCCATTTGGATTGTGTGATGCATTTTTGATGAGTTAATATCTTACTCTTAGTGGTTATTTCAATCTATATCAATGATATATAATGGTGTAAGGAGGTAGTTGTATTTTCTTGGGATAAACTGCAAGTAGGACTCTATAACTCCCTATGTGGTGAACGGTGAATCAGGGTATCAGATTTTTCTAGAAAAATGATAGATCATTACCCCACATTGGTAGGAACCTATTAAACCTATCTAAGAAAAACATTTAATAATCAAACACCCATATATAGAAAAGGAAACACAATAAAATAGTTTTACATCGTTCACCACCATGGGATATTCCAAGGGGAAAACTACGAAAGTGTGTAGGTCATAAAAATTATTCTAAGCTTCACTAGTTATTATGGAAAAAAAAATTATACATGTTTAACTTTTTGTAGTCCCATATCCATTAGAAAAATTACGGACAACACAATGCCTCTATCAGATCACTTCAGACGACTCCCACTTACACACTTTATTAAGAGATATCTTAATCTATTTATTTACATGGTGGTATCTTCAATATATTGGGCACATATACCGTTGAACCAGATTAGCATGAGGCTCTAAATTCACTATATTCTTTAATTTATGTCCTTGTATGCACTAATCAATCAATATTGATTTTTAAAAACTACTAGTTGTGCAACTCCTATATATGCACTCATCTTTTGAACATTATCACAACTTTTAAATTTGTGTGAAAATTTTGAACTTCAGTGAATCATTTTAACTTTAGCTTACTTTGTATCTTGAGAAATTTTTTTCCACATTCGGGAAACTTTTGAAATTGCATGAAACTATGTAATTGAATAAAAATTTTGACAGGCGTGCAACTCCTTAGATAAATTCTTTGAAAAAATATGATTTCTGTAACTCAAATACAAGCAAATTTAATGTGAGAAACTCTATTTAATGCAACTCATTAATGAATTATAGGATTAAAGTATTTATTAAGACTATTATATTTATATAATATGTACCCAACTATTTTTAAATGCTAATGGCCCTACCCTCAACTATCTTGCATGGAACTTCCTTTTTCCTTAAATATCATCATTTTATATTGCCTTTTTCACACAAATCTATATGTATTTCATCAGAGTGTACAAAATTTATGTTCATATAATTTCATATATATCATGAAATTATTTTATTATATAAAATTTTATGTGATCAGCCATAATCTTCCATTACAAAAAACTCTAGAAACTTTTATTTATAGTTGTGCACAACTATTGTATTTTTCCACAACTCTGATATTCTTGCAACTTCATATCTTGTGTGTACCACATTCCTTAGAGAAATTTTGATATGATTGACCTTAATCATTCAATTTTCACAACTCAATAAGCCTCCTTTACCAATGCATGACACAATTTTATTTTTTTGAAACATCAATGTTTGTGAAAATTCATATTTTACATGAAACACTTTCCGTATTTGAATATAGTGGTGGTGGAACCGAATTTTCTCCTGCAATTGACTATAGAAGAAAAACTAACCTTTCAAGAAACTCTTCTATTTTAACAAAAATATATCCTTTTCCAGAAATAACTATTTCTCCATCATCTAAATTTAGACCCCCAAAATTTGGAAAAACACTAGATAAGTTCACATCCATCGACATTGAAGTCACCTACACTGTATGATAACTCTTCTCACGAGATCCATTGATAAACCTAATTATCATTGACAAAAAACACAATAAAATATCATTCTCCAACTGTGAAATACCTTTCTTCCAATAATAACTCTATTTAGGATTGTTGGAAATATGCATATAAATTAAATAATGTACCACCATGAATCAATAACCTGATAGAACATGAAATAACTCATCCATCACTTTATGTCTTGTGAAAATCTTACTGTGGAAAATATGAGTGGAAAAAAGAGAGTTTTATTATTTGTGACACAACTCATCCATCCTGTAAACCTACAATTCAATCAACTTTTCTTATCTACACCTTTTCAAATTTACTGAATTATGTTTTATGTGTACCGATAGTTCTCAAGACAAACTAATCTTGGTAATATCCCACATAGATATATTCATCATATATAAAAAAGAATAAATAATTTAATAGAAAAATGGAGTGGGGAGAAACTGTAACCTCATCATGCTGCGGGAGGTGGAAGGACATCATGTTTCAATTAATGTTTCTCAAAAATAAGTTTTGTCAAATTCTTAGTTAGGATATCAGACACTTGATCATTACTTCCAACATGATATAATTTAATCATACAATGTTCATATTTTAGATTAATGAAATGATATATAATCTCTATACATTTTCTATGAGAGTTTTGAATTATATTTTTCTTGAGATCAATCACACACTTGTTGTCACAGTGAATCAATATCAGTTCTTTAACCTCTACAATGATTTTAGTCAGTTGTCTATTCATCCAAAATAACTATATTCATACCTTTTACAAAGAGATATACATTTATTAATATGTAATATAAGATATTTTTTCTTGTTCAACCTGCCCACACCTTTGTTTCCAATTAACAATATACCCCAACTCAAGGACATTCGATCCACCATATCTTCATCGCATTCAAACCCATAAAATTAAAATTACTCCTCATCTCATCCTATAATAAATTATAATCCAAAATTTATGGAACATTTAATATCTCTCCTGATTATTTTAACTGATTATAGCAGTTATTCAATCAGTGAAATTTGGAATCAAGCTGCTAAACATGTTGAAATGGTGATATTTTTTAATGTTGCAGTCTGATATTATAATCATCCAATGGTCATCATGTAAAAGGTAGTATCTATAGAGTTCATATCCTCATAAATTATATTTTTTCTTATCCACAATTAGATTCAACAATGGTTTTTAGTCATGCATATGGAATTTATTTAGAATCCCTCTCACATATTTTTCATGGAAATGACTGTTTATGGTTTCTTTTGGATCACCTACAGCCCAATAAATTTTGTGATTCCATCGATCATTGAATTTTCAAATCATGATTTTTGGGATTAAAAACTTGTTAAACTAATTTATTCTTTCTTCCGGTGAAAATATTATAATCCACATACAAAAACACAATAAATTGATCTTAATGAGGATTATTCATAGAGATATTATGGTTGATGCATCCTCTTTTATGATATATCTTCTTCATATAATCATCCATACAAGATTACTACTCACATGGTGTCAACTACACACCCTAGAGATCCATATTCAATCTAGAACCCATTTTTTCATCATTTCTAATCAACAATCCTATTGTTATATTTTTGTATACTTCTTCATCAAGAACAACATTTATGAATGTTTTTTGACACGCATATGATAATATTTGTACCATCTTTGAATTTCTATGGATATGGAGTGCCGAAGTGACTCCAGAAAATATATTGAAAAAAAACATTTTTCGACATCAATGAATTTAACCTACGAATATATATTACAAACCATGTAGACCTTTTATCTGGTTGCATTTACATGATCATTAAATTTTTTTTGGAAGATCCTCTTTATTCAAGTAGCCATGTGATTTTATAATCTTATTATAAGATCACGTGTATAGTTATTATCAATATGATGCATTTAGTAATTCATAAACATTACCCATGATTTATATATCAATAATTAATTAAATGAGGTTGGTTTCATAATTTATAGTACGTAAAAATTACTCTATTCCGCATTATCCTTGTTTCTGTAGGTGGAGATTGATCACCCAGGATGTTGGATTCATCAACAACTACTCTTCTATTTCTACTGTGATGTTATGGTATAGGTTCATCATTTGCAGTTTCCTCATCTAATAATACTTTTGAATCATTGTCATCTTGAGATCTATAACAGTCTTTAAATTATTCCATAATTATTGTATGTTATGTTTCCTTTTTCTACATTCTCCCTCATATTTAATCAAATCTACATATTTGATCATCTTGTTCATCATAGTTTTATTCATAGTTATCTTGGCCAAAATTATAATATTTAAAATAGTATCCGTAGAAATATCATATTCTATATGATGAAGGATATTGTCTCATTGTCCTTTGATGTCTTCCAACTTCTTCCCCATCTAAATACCTCTTTTCCACCTTTCAATAAGACATGGTATGGCCTAAAAAACAGATGAATTCACATTTCATAAGAAGAAATATCTTCTCACTTCCATTCCTACTGATCACCCCTTCTCCTATAAAGGTATTTAAATACTGATATTTTTTTATACATAATGATTATTAATATCCATCTTATCTATTTGGATTGAGGTTTTCATTGTTATGAAATTATGTCCCATTGTGATTTCATAATATTATTCCTCCAATTACATGGCCTCATAAAATTTACATTGTTTCTTGTTTTTAGTATCACATCATATTCCACATTGTCTCATAAATATAGATATTTGATCATTAAATTCATTCCCTACTCATTCATAATCATTTTTATCTCATTCCAAAAGATCAATATCTGAAATATTCTAATCATTAATTTTTTCTTCATTTCCCTAGATTTTGATTTAGTTTCTAGTTTCCTCATCAAAAAAACATAGTACTTCATCTATCATAACATTTTCATCCATTGTCAATGTATGTTCATTGAATACTTGTTCACTTTTCTACAATAATGTGTTAAAACTATAAAACCTCTTCATAGATTTTAAGAGATATAAAATTTTATTATGTCACTCTATATAGCCAATAAATATCTACTTTATATTGATCGACATACAATGATGGTTCTTTCAACAATTCTCTAATATTTTTTCCTTTGTATGAATTTCAAGATCATGAAGAAAATCCAAATGTTTTACCTTGATATCAATAACCTAATTCAGCTGATTATCTTCATTTTTCGTATTTCTCACTTTTTAAACTATATAAATCATGGATTCTTTAGTTTAAGGTTTAAACACATTTTCGACATCCTCCAAACAGTAATTTTCATCTTTATATTATTTATAAAAAAATAACTTTCTCTATAATTTATTTACTAATTAGAAGTCTTCCTTTTTTGGGAACCTCTCTTGAGGATTATACAACATTACTTCTTCAAATTTTTCGTCAAAATGTTTCTATTGACATCGATTGTTAATGATCCCTACATTATGATACCAAAAAAAGCAAAGGGAGTCGTTCCTTAAAATATCATTTTTCAACTCCTAAATATATGGAAACAATGGAGTGAAATTAATCATATATATCATATCCTTCATCACTACCATTGGAAATGTGTTTTTTTCTATGTATTGGATTTCCATTTCTTTATATCTCAATTTTTTATTTCTCTGGGTTTGTTTCTCATTTCATAAGCCACTAGACTTCTTATCATATCATCATGATAATGCTTCGATATATCTCTTTATTTAATAGTTGAAACTTTTAGATTGTATAGAGTAAAAATAATACTCATCAATTTCATTGAAATGTAAATATCATTAATATCTTCACTAGGTCATAAAAATACACCAATTAATTCTATAATTCTTTAAAAATGATGTTAGGATTTTTATATCATCAAACATATATTAAAAAACAAATAATTTGGCCACATTCACAATATGGATGACTTCATATATGTTATAAAGTTTCTCGTAAATGGAATTTTTTGTAGTGAAACTCATCAAATTAAAATAAAATTTATTATATAGAGATTTAGTGAGGGAGTTTTGAGTTTTGGAATCATCATAAAGAATTTTCCTATTTATTTATGTCAAAGAAAGGCTGATCATATCCCTAAATTGATTCCCTTTAATTTTGCCATGAGGATCATCCGACCCAATAAATAAAAAATTATATCTCATTATATTCACCCAATTATAGAATATGGATCCATAAAATAGGTTAAATACCATAAATTTTATTGATATCCCCATGAAAAAAAACATTTGAGGATAGATTTAATAACTAAAAAATTGTACACTCTAATACTACATGTAGGACCATAGAATGGGTCGATAGGGGGTGAATCATGTTGTCAAATTTTTCATTAAATAATATGAACTTGTCCCTATTATTTATGAACATGTAAAACATATTTGATGGAAACAAGCATTTATAAAACTCACATATATAGAAAAGGAAAACATACATAATATTTATTACTTGGTTAACCACTAAGAGCTACTCCAAGGAGCATACATTGGTCATGTTTCGGTCATACAAGAATCCCTTAAGATTCACTATTTATTATTGATTAATTTTTGTAAAATATTCCCTCTATTAAAGGAGCACTAACTTTAAAAAAATTTAATATGACACTGCCTCCCAACCAATATCTTTGGTTAACTCCAACCTTCACACGGTTGTGGGAGATGTCTTACTAAGTCTATCGACAAGAAGTTTGATTCAATATATTTGTAAAATTGGTCTTTCAACATTATTAGCATGTAAATATTCGTTAATATTAGTCCCAAATTTATTTACATGAATTCACTAATCAATAAGTGAAGCCATTCAAAAAATACTAGTTGTGAAAAAATTGTACTTGTGAATAGATTTTAAAATTGTCTTCAATATTTTAAAATGGATGAAACTTTTGAATATGTGTGATGAATTTTCACTTTTAGTAAATTTTATTCACTTGCTCACAACTATATAATTGAATTAAAATTTTAAATTTTATGTAACTACATAGTTATATAATTGTAAACATTTTTAGTCAAACAACTATATTGATCACAAAACTAATGGGAGATACTTTGTTGTGTGAAAATAATTCACTAATAGATGCTCTATATATTTATTGAGAGTTTATTATTTTAAACATGAGGAATCGTCTAATTTTAATATTCTACTCTCCGTACATGAAACTCTCTTCTGTACTATCCTCCATGCATGAAAAATCTTGATTCAATAAATTTAATTTTTTTTAAATCAATATTTATGCACAAATCTATCTATATTTAATAAGCGCACACAACTATAATGTTCGATAAATTTCATATATTTCATTCCATACATGCCTTAGTTGAAAATTTATGTGATAGACCAAGATTGTCTCAAAAATAATGAATTTTCATCCCCCTTTACCCCTATGAATATCTATTATTTTTTTGCACAACATTTATGTTCACACAACATTCTGTCATGAGCACTACACTATCCATACCTGAATTTTTATCTTATAGACCTGAATCTTATCTTGTGTGAATCTCTATAAGCATTCTTTTCCATTTCATGTAAATATTGTGTTTGGGAGAATAAATACTACCATTTTTTCTTTATATATTTCATTCAACACTTCAAATATCAGAATTTTTATGTTATGGACGGAAATCTTCTCTTAAGAGCAACTCTATAAGAATCCAATATCCTAACGTGAAACTATTTTATTTTTACGATAAAATTCCCTTTTACAAAAAAATGTATCCATACTCTATCTTTTAGACACCAAAAATTTAGGAAACACTATAAAACAATTCCACCTTGAACAATGATGTTACATGAACCATAATATCATTTTTCTTGTGAACTCCATTGATCAAACAAATAAGGACTATCAAAACACACAATATAGGTTCCTTTTCCACCTGTGAAAATCATCAGTTAATACACAAGTCTACATTAGGATTTTCAAAATTAATTCTAGTTTTTTAGTAGTTAATATAAGATAATGTGTACCCATGGTCAAATTGTTGTTTATAGATGTCTCTATGAGTTAATGAGATGATATATCTAATGATTTCCTCAATGGATTTATCCATACCTTAGGAGGATGTGATGTCATTTGGGTGATCATGGATCAAGTATTGAAGTACTTCCAACTTTTTAAACTATATATCGAGGGTTGGGGATATTCCATAGAGTATATACATTGAAGAGGATTTTAGGCTTCACCAAGTACATAGGACCATTATCTATGTCAAGAATCCTCATTTAACATTGAGCGTTTTGAGGGTATTATGATTTGTTTTTAGATTAATATTTATTCTTATAACTTATATTCATCACCATGATGATGTCCAGATAAGGTGGACTGTATAATTATAGGGGGACGTGTTGTTAGCATGTGATCTATACTTTGTTGGATCATCAGTGAAACAAATACTCTTGGATGAGTATGAATACAATAATAACCATCACTCTTCTGTCAATATGGCTCTATTTGATATGTTTTATTAGTTATTTAATTGATCGTCATTATTTTGGAATGAGGTTTGGGAGTCTCAATTCCATTATCATCACTTATTATGGAGTATAAAAGATATTATATAAATTTTTTGAGATCAGTTAAATATGATTTATGGATTCTACTACGCCAATGATGACCATAGGAAAAGACCACTAGAGATTGATTTTAGATTCCATGTGATCATATGGGTTTCCCATTGATAGGGGAAGTTGTTTTTAGGATGAGTAGAAATATGTAACACTATATTTTTTCTTTTGAGTTCTTGGTATGTGTTGGTGATGTATTATATAGTATGTATCTCTTTGGCTTTTATATATGATCTAAATTGAATTCCAAGTGTCTCGTAATTAATTGTATCTCCATGATTAATCTCAATTCATAGACATGTGTGAGCTTTATATTGAAGATGTTTGAAATTTTTTGGAGCAAATGGTTGAGATCTGGGATCATAAAATGAATTATTTGGGTGGAAATGTCACCCCCTAGTTCATGTGTTGTGGATTAATAGTGGTCTAGAAGAGAGTATATGGTAGTATGAAACACATATGTGTAAGTACTGTCTTGTGTTTTTTTAAACCTTTTATTATTTTCCTTGTTACTGTTATGTTTTATTCTTATTTATTTGAATAAATAATTTGATATTAGATTATGAAATATATTTTTATAGTGATGCTTTTCATTTTTGTGGTTGAGTTTGTGTTGTAATGAGATCTCAGAAAGGTATCTCATAGAGTGGTAGTTTGTACTGTCATGTTTATCCTTTTTTTCAAGGTCATGTATTGTTTATTGTTGATGATTTTTTTAGAATTGTATAATTTTATTATTTGGATGTTCTTATATGTTTACATGGGGTGAATTGGGTGTTGATTGTATTGGGAGTGTATTCAAGTAGTATATGGAGTTGGTGGAGTTGAGATCCTAAAAAGAGAATGATCATGTAACATAGAAATAATGGTTTTGGTATAGTGTAAGAACATATTTCATGGTTTAGGTCTTGTACTATATAGGTTTGAAATGATTTTTTTCATATAATCTATTTAGTAATGGCTAAAATTATGGCCTTTGTGGTGTGGAGTAAGGTTTTCTCTTAGAGGCTCATAGAGGCTAATTTTGTGTTCTCTTATTTAAGGGTTGTTTTGGTGTGGTGTTTTAGTTCATCAACATACTTATATTCAGTAGATAGGATCTTGGTGTGATTTACAACATGGATATGGAATCCCAGTTTGGTCTATGTTAGTTCTGGTATATTTTCTCGTGTTACATCATAGGATTTTGTGATGGAAATAGTATTGTTCAGTTTCCTTGTGTACTATAATGTAGTGTTTTAAATACTTTTTTGTTAAAAATATCATGAAAAATTTCAAAGGGGAACATTCCATGACTACCCAAATCTTGTCTCCAACAGGCCATGGGCTTCTGTCTACCACCGAGTATGAATATCCCAAAAGATGGAGGTATTAGTCCAATGTGCCTTTTATAAAAACACTCTGTCAGAATCTTCCTAAGGGATCTGTAGAAAAATAATGGTGATGGACTACTCATTCTTATGTTGAAGATAATATTATATGGAAAGAGTATATAACCTTTTAAATCAAGATTAATCACCTTATAAGCTATGGTATATGTGTATACATGATCTTATACCGCTCCAGCAGGACGACATGTCGAGGTCTTAGTATTCATTGCGTCATAGAAACCTCTCCAGGTACTCATTGGAAATTACACATGATCAGAATTTTTGGGATCATACCTTCGAGTGAGGTTTTCATAAGGACATATGATCATATTTTATCCCTCTGATAATATGTACTTATTCTAGGGTGATTGAGCTAGTTTTGGTGGTTGAGTGTTTCATGGATAAGCGGATGCAGCCAGTGAATGTTATCAGCTGGAAAGAAGAAGAAAGAACCTCACTTTTTGGGATCTAATGTCTGTATCAAGTAATTTTACATGGAAGATGTTTCAAGATGGGGTCCCAAGGCTGAGGATATATAGTTCAATGGTCATAGGGTGGCTCCAGTCTATCTAGAGGGAGACATTTTTATTCATGTGACTATAGTGGTATCATGCTTGGAATTATACAACCCACAATAATGATAATAGGGAGACTATAAATAGGCCACCGAGGTAGAGAAAGAGATAGGAGAAATCAGATTCTTAGGGCAGTAGCTGTGTTAGAGGCGTTGAGAAATATACAGGTGGTGGTCTACATTTCGACAAGTTTCCACTATAACAATAGGTAGTCCAGGTTAGGCTCAAGGATCTGTAACATTGTGGTGGGGATAGCTGCCTACAGTTTAGCCAATGAAACAGGGGATCCCAGAACTATTCATGGAACAATCTATTCATTTTCTATGTTATCATTTTATTGATAAACATAGGTTTCATTAATTTCATGCAATGAATCTTGATTTAGAATCAGTGATTCTGTTACAAATGTTACCTTGACCCCCACACATGGAGACACCTACAAGAGGAGACACAATGATCCTACATGACTATAGATAGTGTGACCTTACTCTTAGTGTTGAGAGTTTCTGTTGATATCTCTTTGTGCTATCATTTAGGCCTTAGGGTATAATTCTTGGTATGGATTGGTTTTGAATACTTCAGTTTCGGATTGAATGTTTTAGGCAAAGTGTGTGGTGTGTCTGCAATTATGGAACAATGTTTTCCTTTGTTGGTAAAATAGGAAAAACATAAAGCATAGGACAGACTAACACATAGGAGTGTAATTAAAATTAATCAATAGTTTCCTAGCCTCACCCTCTATGTAGTGGTTGATATGAATCCTTAGTTTCATTCAATTGTTGCAGTGTATGAGGATGCCTTTTGTGAAGATTTTCCATGTTTACCTTCCCACATGGAGATCAACTTCTTCATTGATCTACACCCAGGGAAAAAATTGATATTATACCTACATATCATATGGCTCCCAATGAGCTTCATTATCTAATGGTACAGTTGGAGGACATGAAAAGGAAGGTATTAGTGAGACCCATTGTTTCACCCTGGGCAGCCCCATTTTTTGTTTTCTAATAAAGAAGATGTGATATTGATGTTATTGGTGGATTATTGATGCTTAAACTAAGTGACCATGAAGAAAAAGTATCCACTACTGAGTATTAATTACACCTTTCATTAGTTGATAGGGAAATGATGGTTCAAAAACATTAAACTCGGTTCAATGGTTTAAGGAGATGAGTTAGAGTTTGAAAGGATCTCCAATCTTGAGATTTCTATAAGAGGGTTTCTAGTACATAGTTTCCTGTGATGCATCAGTAGTTATTATTTGTTGTGTCTTGAAATAGGGAAAAGCATTGATTTCCTATTTTTATTGCCAGTTGAGAATAAATGGGAAGAAATATGGTACCCATGATCATATGTATGTAGTGGTGGTCTTTGAATTAGATTCTTTTGGATTCTACATGATGGGAACATGGTTTATTATCTACTCTAACAATAAGAGTCTAATTAATACCTACTCGTAATATAATATTTACTACAGAAAAAGTAGTTGTATAGTGTTCTGCCAGGATTGAATTTGGGATTTTATATACTCCAATGAAGAAGAACATTTTGGATGATTATCTTAGTATGTTATCTAGTATTCGGTTTTTTAATGAGTCTCCATTGAAATTGGCCTCATTGTAGTTATTATTTGTGGATGCATATATAGTATCTTACTTGCATTTGATAGTTGTCACACATCCACTTCTATTGTGAGATTGGGATACACGTATTAGGGATACTGACTATTGAACCCTACATGATGAGATATCTATATATCATGCTCCTAATGAATATTTGAAATATGGGTAGAATGTCATTGTTCTCAGAGGATGCACCATAATACTAGTGGTGTTATGGGAGGAGGTAATGCTGGAGTTTCATACATCCCCTTTAGTTGTACATATAGTTATGTAGATGATGTACCAAGACCTTTGATGTCTATTTTTATGGATAGAGATGAATAAATGAGTTGTAAGGATTTCATCTTGATGCATTACATTTCAGTAAGTGATGTGTGGGCACTTTGTTCATACAGGATTAGCTGAATACCCAAATGTACCAGAATAGAAGTGGGATGGATATCGATGGAGATCATGATGAGTATACCACATACATACAGGGGACACAATTCATTCTAGGTTATCATTGATCATCTCACTATTTCATTCCAATTCCAAGCTATTAGATAGAATTGTTTGGTAGAGATCATGGGATGCCTCTGCATGTAGGTGATAGTTTGACTCCATTGAGTCACATCAATGATAGTTTCTGGTCCTGATTCTCTCTTTTCATCCCGGTTTCAGAAGGTATTTTCATAGGTGTTTGGGACCAAGCCACACTTGATCACACTATTTCACCCAGATACAGATAGCCAAATTGAGAAGACCATTTAGGTTCTGGAAGACATGCTTTGGGATTTCATGTTAGACTCTGGGAATAGTTAGGATGATCTTCTACCACAAGTGGATTTTTCATTCAACGATAGCATCCATTCCTCCAATGTTATGGAAACATTCGAGTCTTTTTATGGGTGACCCAGAAGGTCAACACTTTTCAAGATTAACCAAGGATATTCTGCACTCAAGGGATTGACGTTAATGAGGGAAACTACATAGATGGTGCAGATAATCAAGGAGAAGATGGAGACCACAAATATCCCCCAAAATTAGTATGTTGACATGAGACATAGGACATGAGAGTTAAATTAAGGAGATAATATATTTCATTAGGTATTACCATGAAATGAATTATGGAGATTTGGCTAGGGAAGACACCAGTCTTTGAAGATCACCATCCCCTTCCCTATACTATATATTGTTAGTGAGGAGGCATACATCACGAGTCTACCACCGCAATTAGATTGGTACATGATTTCTTCCACATGTCACACCTGAGGACATACCATCATCACCCATCAAACATCATAGACATTCGAAAGCTACAAAATGTAGATGGATCATCTTTTGATAAGTACCCATTGTAGATCAAGGATCGGCAAGAGAGGACTCATCATGGGAGATCGATTACTTTAGTGCATGTATGGTGGAATCTTGGGATACAATAGGAGAGAACAAGGGAGTTGGAGGCTTAGATTCATGCTTATTACCCTGATCTTGTTGAGTTTCCTTTTATTGAATATTTAGAGACTTAAATCCACATGGTGGGGAGAATGTAGCATCTCATATTTTAAATGTTTTATTTTTTTATATTATATGGATTTATTTATAATCCAGGTGGTGATACCACATGAGATTCCCAGGCATGTTGTTCCAAAAACAGATGATTGAAAATTATTAACATATTTAATAGCATGAAAACTCATTACTCCTAAAAAAGTGTAATAAATCCCAAATGGGTTCCCAGATCAGAAATATGAGGAACCATTGAATATAGAATAGCATGTTTACCCTAGGTGTGACCTATCTTTTGGAAGTGCAGGTCATTAGTAGAAAACATTCCCAATGATGTAACGCTAAATATGGTAATTAAATAAAATTATTTTATTTTTACATCATAATAACTCATGAATGGGGACTCATATAGAAAATTAAATACCACCATTGATTTTGTAATGTGGTGAATTGATTAGGGGAAACATAAACATTCTCATTCCATGGTATTTCATTTAAATCCATCGCAGGCGTGAAAATGAATAAAATAATTAAAATAAATTGTTTTGTATTGTTTTACCAGCACAAAGATAAAATAATCTTTAAATAGATTATTATGGAGAAATCCAAAGTTTATCCATAAATCCTTAGAGAAACTAGGGGTCCATTAGAGAGACATATCTTTATAATCCTCTCAAACAAACAACAAAGGATCAAGGATCGACAATCAACATAAATCAGATTCGATGGATCATTCCAATGACGAAAACGACGAATTGGTCTTCATCATTGAATCATTCAAATCAAGGTTTGTTGCAATTTTAATTTTATTAATTTCCCTATTATTAATCTCTATAATGAACATGAATCAATTGATGAATATGTTGATTCAAAAATCATGTGTATTTTGGGAAGGGTGTTATTGTTGTGGGGATTTCATAGGAAGAAGTTTAAATGGTTTAATTTGGTGATGGATTCATTTCCCATTCTAAGGGAAGTGAACCGAGATAGATATGAAAATATACTAAGGATCATTCTTCTTGATGTATTTAGCTTTTCCCCCCAATTATTTTTTTTACTATAGTCATTCTTCATTGACTAGGGTTCGACACATCCCAATCGATTTGTTATTGTGCTTCTGATTCATGGCACAACGATCCAATATCATTGATATAGGATCAGTATTCCATGAAAAAAGTGTGACGATGGAGACGAATAAATTCAAATGATGGAGGATTCCATAATTCCCATTCATTAGTGCACAATCAAGAATGACAATTTGATAAAGTTTTTGAGTAGAACAGACAACGATATGCATGGTTTAATGATGGTAATGCTTGTATTAGCCTAGAACAATGATTGTTTATGGTTTCAGGAATCATCGGAGACATGGTGGCTCATGAATGTAGCGATGGTGGTGGCTGGCACAAGAAGCAGCACATGGTGGTTCATGGTGGTAGAGCTGTGTGCGGCGGTGGACCACAATGGTAGACACGGGATAATAGTGGTGGTTGAAGTGGTCAGACACGAAGTGGTCCAGGTGGGTTGGGCTAGGTTAGTGATCCAGGTCATGGTAGTGGGATGAGTATGACTAGGCTGGGTGGGTCAGCCCAAGTGGACCGTCATAGGCTAGGCCATCAAGGTCTATTTAGGCCCATGTGTTGGACTAGACCCGAGTCAGATTCGGGGAATCTAGATAGAGACGATTGTGGCTAACCACAGTGATTCACCATGGAAGTTGACCATTATGTCAAGGTAGCTCGATATTCCACATTCGTAGTAATAGCAAGGAATGATAGACCATGGTGGTCAACCATGAATCATGATATCTGGAGCTTCCCTAGGGTGAAACAACTCTGTGGCTAGACTGCAAGGGGTTGACCGCTACAGTAGGTCAATGAGGTAGGTGGACCAACAATGGAAGTAGTTCATTGGGAATAGTGACCCATGATGTCTCAATGTATAATAAATCGTAGATTATGTGTTCAATCGATTAGATATTTATTGAGTTGAAACCCTGGCGTTTCTACGGTAATTTTGAGAATAGTTGTGAGATTTTATTTTAGACCATTATAGCTTAACAACATTCCATTGCAGTATTCTATGAGGGTTTAGTACAATATTGAATCCACATGACTACATTATAATCCACTCTATAGGACTCATCTTGGAAATTGTATCATTTCCCTTTTTAATACTATAGTGTGATATTATATAACCCATAGTGGAGTTTATGAAATTGTATAACCTCCTTCAGTATGGTGATGATCCTCCATCAAGTGGTCCACGTTGGTATGTCTGTGTTATCTCCCAAATTTTTTGGGATTGATCCCTTATATAGTGGAGTGAGCCAAATTAGGTCTGTGGTATCCCCCAATATTTTCTGGGCACGATCGGTGTTGGGCCCTAGTCAATTATGGATGTGTCCCCTTATATGTTGTAGAGACCCAAAGCTTTATGTACATGGACAATAAATTATGTTTTTGAAATACTTAATACATAACAAAAACTAAAACTCAAGGATCGTAATAGTTTTGTGTCTTTGGAAATTCGGGACATAATCTTCTAATACTGGTGAACGATCTTCAACATCTCCTATAAAGATCTTCCCCTTTTGTTTTCTTACCTAAAACATATCTATATATCTTGTGGAAAAGAAAACATATAAAGGGTGAGCTCAAATTATCAGTAAGGGTAAGCATGGAGAAAATAAAACAAACCTTGTACATTTGAACATAAAAACATGAACATAATGATTAAACATCAAAATCTTGAGCAATAACAAAAAACATGGAAGTACTTAAGGCATAAATCATAATGGATCTTCAATCATGATAAGATATCTTGGAAATAAACCATGTAATTGTGGAAAATCATTAAGCACATGATATGATTTCCATAGTAGCCAAGGCATTGCTACCAAGACCATCTTAGTGGACAAAGTCCCTTTCTGAATCGAGTTCAATCCTTGTTCCATTCATGTATCACTAAACCGGATTGACTTACTGTTCCAGCCATGTCTATCTCATGAGAAATAAATATTTACCCAAAGCATTGGAGGGAGATATATGTCCCACCTTTCTCATAATTAAATCATTATTACTTGGGCCACAACATAAACATAAATCATTCAACATAACCCAAAGAATAAAAATGGGTTTCATAAACATCATCCCATCATAACATAATCCATATAGAAAATGGATATCATTTCATCATATGAAAACTGAAACCATGTAAATCATAGAGACATTATACTTGAAACATAATCATACCAAATAATTTCATCTTAGATAGAATATAGTTTTGATAAAACACTTTAAATTAATTAATGAGGAAAATATCCTTAATTCTTCAAAATAATTTTATTTTAACCAAATTCCATGCAATTTAAAATAAAAGGATTTTGTTGAAAATATTCATTAAATCAGATAGAGTAATCTTCATGAAAATAAGGCTTTATGAAACTGTAAAAATCAGTTCATGTCGTATAAGTTAAAAAAAACCTTCTTCTCTTACTTTCGACGTAAAAGTCAAAAAAGTACCTTCTAAAGTAAATAAAAGAAATATTCCTTACATACCATGTAGTAAAAGTTAAAAAAATTGGTAAAAATGAATTTAAACATACATGAAACAATTTTTAGAAATCATGGACATAGATGATAAATATATCCCCAGTAAATACTTATGAATAAACAATCTCGGATAAAGACAAGATTAGAAAAGTTATACGTTACCTTAGGTTCGATATGCATTGTATGTATCTGAACATCCTATATAATTATTTAAATAATTTCATTGACTTATTAAAAAATGATTTTCATTGTCATGATATCATATATTTTCATATTCTTGTATTTTTATTACTAATATTTTATTTCTAATTGGTATTCAGGTGTTTATTTCTTTATGTTCTTATGCATGTTTTTTGAATAAATTAGTATTCCTCTTTTTAAGTTATAGATAATTCATTTAAATAATGGTATTAATATTTTATATATCATATTTATTTATTCAATTAATTTATATAATCATTATTCAATGAAGATCATGTAGTCCGAGTCAAGTCACATCGTGGAGACAGTAGGCAGTACGTACGCACGAGCGATGATATCATTCTCATGGTTGAGGAATTGTATTGATGCATATGTATACTATTTTAAAATCAATATCAATTGAATATAATCATATATAGTTATTCTTTACACCATTATACCCATCAATATAATGTAGTGGTGGAAAAAATATTACACCACAGTGTGGAGACGGTATTCTGTTCGTACGCACGAGTGGTGATTTCATTTTCTGTAGGATAGATAGAAGGTAAATTAGGGTTGTTTCATATTTATAAAAACATATAATTATATGAGTGATTATGATGTTATTACTTCATAATAAAACTACTAAAGAAGAAAAAGTATAAGAAAAAATAAATTAGAATGAATCTGTAATGGATATTACCTCTTCTTCGACACACCTCTTTGAAACCTTCTCTTAGGGAACTAATATTGGTCTTTTAAGAATACCAAGACCTCTATGATGTTTATAGGGAAGTGGAGAAGAAAAATGATCAGGGGTTGGCAGAGGATGAAGGCTCTAAATTGTGAAAAGAGGAGAGGGAGGAGGTTCCCTTTTATAATGGAGGAGAGGGGCACATTTGGAAATATAAGAAATAGTATTTTATAATAAATTCCAACTCCACTTAACAACCTCTAAAAATGACTCAAATAATAATATTAGATGACTTAGGGTTGTAATCTCATCAAAAAATAAAATTTAGACATGTATTGAATTTATTTTAATCAATATAACCTTGATTTATCCTTTTTTAAAATATTTATTTTTATTTGTGGTAATAAGATTCTAAATTTTAAATTGTAATAAATAATTACTTATGTGCTGTGAATTGTCTATAATTGGATAATTAATGAAATTTTGGACCATATAAATTTTAATTTATAATTTTTTAATAATTTTTTAATTTTTAAACAATTTCATATTATGTTATTTTTATAAAATAACAATACTGTAAATTTTGACACTCTTCATTTTTTTTGAATTTAAATAAAATCCACACAGAATATATGTTTGTACTAAAAGATTTAATAGATTCATGACATGCAATATTTATCTAAAAAATTAGTGGATCACATTAAATAGTTCATATAATATTTGTTTTAATATATTTAAAACATTTTAATTTGTATATCTCTTAATAAAATAATTCCTAAAATATTTTGTATAATTATTTAATATATATATTTGTTGCATAAAAAATTAAAATAAAATCATATGATTAATATAAATATAGTACCTTTCATAATAATATTCATAATTTAATTTATCATATTAAAATAAAAACATTTATATTGTTATATTTATTAAATTATGAAGGTGACATCTTTGACATCGTTTAAAATAAAATAATATAAATGTCAATCAGTTTTATATGGCTCCAAATGGTCCATAAATATACCCATGGATGATTATTGTATTTAAATATACTAAAAATATTGTTTCATGATGTTTTTGGTCCTTTTTATAGGTATTGTTATTTTAATAAAAATAATACTATTGATTTTTCACAAAATAAACAATTTGTGCATCACTATTGTGTCACCATTAATGACAATTATTTAATCCTGAAAAATTGTAAATAAATTCTCATGATTTAGATAATTTTGTTAGATTTTTTGAGACTATTCAGGTTTTATGTTTCATGATGACCATCACTAAATTAAAATTATTATACTTATAAGATTTAAGAGAGTGACATGTTGTCACTTTCTTTGGATTAAATAATAATTAAACTATTTTCATTGTCACAAGTTCATAAAATTAATCTAATCTGACCCTTAGGTGATATGGATCGGCTTTTAGTCATGAAATATTATTTTTTCATTTGTTAGGGTAATTTTATAATCTTAGGTTTACCCTTAATTACCCGATTTATCTTTAACTGATTAAAATAAAAATTACCATAGTTACTATTCATAGTGCCCAGAAATAAAAAGTAGACTATTAACATAATTTTGACCTAATGATTCCAAATATGGAATCAATTCTTAAAATATCTTAACACAAAAGTTGCAGTAATTAATTTAAAATTAATCCCACTATAAAGAGAACGAGTTTTAAAAGTTAAAACATTGCAAAAGATTGAAATGATTTAACTATGAATTCAATGTAAAATAAATTATAATGACATAAATTATAATAAATGGTAAAAATATATTCTATTTATACTTTAAACCATTAAATATTATAATTTATCCATATAAATTATTACGATGAAAAAATTATTTTTTAATTAAAATATACCGTGTTTTTTCTATTCCTTAAAATATGAAATTAATCAGAATATTATTAAAATTTTATCCAAAGTAAATTTTAATATCCGGATTTCTAAGATGAATTTTATTTTGTCAAATTTAACTTATAAACATGTCAAAAACTATATTTAATTTGGGTGCTCCATCAAAAGGCGAAAAAACTACATTTTATTAAAAATACTTATTCTACCCGAAAAAATTACTTTGTTCATATACCATGTACTAGAAAACGTGTAAGATGAATAATAATGTTATAAAATTCAAAATATAGTTAATACTATTCATAACAGATAGTTCATAATAATATTATAAAAATATATCATTGTTTAGTGAAACCCGGTGTTGCGTACAACACACGCTATCGAGAAAGGTCGTGATTGCGTGTAATACAAGCCAAGTCAGGGTTTAATGAAGTGCACGACTCCTTTGTTATTTCATATAACAAAATACAACCATATTTCATTAATAAATTGAATATATATATATATAAATATATACTCCATGCTGCGTAGAATAACTACTATCAAACAAACCTGAAATTGTGTGTAACACGATCAAAGAGTAGTGTTGCATATACTGCAAGCAAATAAAGTGTTGTTTATAGATCAAGATAATCTTGGTGTATCATACAACACTAGACATAAAATAATTTAAAAATAATACTTCTCATAAAATCTCGATGTGTTACATATGTGTATCATAGTTTTCATTGAAAAATTTATTCTCATAGAGAAAGGTCCAAACAATATAGGCCTCTTCTCCATGTGTTTTTTCTGATAATGTGAATTGAGGAGTGAGTTATCCTAAGCATGATTTGAGGAAAATCGTGTGGAAGGTAGTTCATTAGGACGACTTTATGGCGTGGTGTCTCGATTGAGTATATTTTCATATACATGTTATATGTATTGTAAACATATACATGTGTAATGATGTTTCCACTTTTCATTGTTGTATTGTAATGTTATTTTAGGGAGTCCAATACAGTATTGTTATATTCAGTCGTGCATGCGATTCTCCCACACATTTCATCTCCTGTATAAGTGATAGATGATTTGATAGATTCCGAGGTAGACCATGATTATATGGTGCTTAGGGAGATCACACATTCTGATGTGTATTCATGCGGCTTTCCGACTGTGGCCCCATTACCGTTTATATAAAGGTTGGAATTTTGGTTATAGAGGATTTTTGGTGGTATTATTTTTTTAACTTTTTACATTCTAGTACTTTCATTGTCATACTATGTAGTGGGTTCTTAGATGTATGCATGCATCCATTGATTTCTTTTACGTTTCATCATTTTTTGGTCTATAGATGTGTGTTTCTATATAGGTACTATACTCAAATTCCTCCCATTTTTAGTATATTCCTACATTATGATTGTCACTATCCCTTGGTTTGTTTTATGTGGGATTATGGTAGTTAGGGCCTGGGCCCCATTGGGATGGGAAATGATAATAAATTCATGACCCTTTTCACTCCCCCCCCATACACACACATCATAATTTTCATTCATCTCTGGGGAAAACCATGCAATATATTTGAGGAAATCACCCCCCCCCCCTTCACTTCAACGGATTTTATCCATATCCTAAAAATATTGATTCTCATAAAATAGAATGGTATTTATTCACCATTACCCTATTTTTTCCTCCTAATTTCTATCTTGATGGTGTTTTTATAAAAAGGTCGATTTAGAATATTATTTACAGATATATTTATATGATATGATTTGTTCTAGGCTAAAAAAATTTCCAAATGTTTTTCCCATCTTGTTTTCTTCTCTTCTCACAACACATATTATGTATACATAATAAATTTAATCCTTATTTTTTGAAGGGGATATTCCCTATCTCCTTTTTATTGGTTCATCTATGATTCTAGCATTCAGTGTCTCCCCATTGGGCGGATGGTAAGTGCATAATATCAAAGATAATAAATTTTTATTAAAATAACGTGAATAGAAATGATTAAATCATATGATTTTACCACTCATATGATTTTTATTTTAATTTAATGAACACATAGTATTGTTTCTATGAATCACAACTATTGAAAGCCATCTGATTGATGTCGCTATTGTGAATTGTCAACCTTGGTATAACTTCTTTTTGAATCATTACTCTAATAAGATGATAATCATTTAAACTATTTCAATGAACCTAATATGTATGAATCAAAAAATTTTTTAAATTATATATATGATAATAATTTATATTTTATGTGATCTTACCCACCAGGAGCTAATTTAGGGGAAATTGGGTAAGTTTATATCTTATATAGTGCGAATCATAGTGGTTTTTTTGTAATAATAATATTCTGACATGGGACTTTGGGGATATAATGTTGATTGTGGTGACTAGTTTGGTGTGGGGAGTGTAATAGATGTTTTTATCTTTTTCATGGGGTACATCATTGGTTATGTTTTTTTGGTCAGTTGAATGTTGTTTATTTGAAAAGTTAGGGTTTTTGTTTTAAATTGACTGAGAGTTGTGGTATAGTTATTATGAGAAATATGGGTTGATATATTATGACATTCATTATAGTTTCTTGGTATATATGATTTATGGTTATTAATGATGAATTGTAATAATATTGTACAAAATTTGACCAAGTGGGGATGATATTGATTTTTTATAAATTCATTTATAAAAAAAATTATTAAATTACAATGGTAATTGATGAATTTAACACAAAGTGTTCTTGGGACTAGTCCATCATTTAATGTGGAATTGACTAGTGAACAATGGAATGTGGTTCTTAATTTGATTAATATTTAAAAGGGGTTTAGATCTAAAAAATAATGTGATGGTAGAATTATTTGCGGTTCACATTTTTTGTGATATAGCATATATTGATGGATGTATATTGTGTTTGATATATCATAGTTATGTGGTATTGTTGTGGGATTTTCAGGTGTAGTTAATGTGAACCTATAGGTTAGGTATTGTTATTTTTATAATATTAATATATTTTCATGATATTTTTATGGCACTATATCCATATTGATTACTAGGTACTCCACCCCAATTGATTTTTTGGGTGTTTTCACCAACATAATAATTGATTAATGAATGTATGTTCTATTTATCCCATGATCCAAATATTCATTTGGATGTTGAATCAGGTGATAGTGTAGTTAGTGGAAGGTCATATCCCTTCATGATAGAATAGTTGGAAGATATTTCTTGATATAAGTCAATGGTGTGTGATTTGGGTCATGTGTGGTTCAAGCATTGTATGAGGTTTATTTCCATTAGAATAATGACACCCTACCATTTTAGTTATTAGGTTGTTATTAGCCCTGATGATTAATTCTTGCATAGGATGTTGGTCAATTCTTGGGACTAGAGTATGTAGTGTCAAACCCCAAAAAACATATGATATATCTTGATATGTGAATTTTGGTATTTAATGAAGGGGGAGGAGAAAAAAACATTTGAGGATGTGGACTGAGAGAATAAACTCAGTTGTAAATTGGATGAATTGATATTATTTTACAAAATTAGATGTGTTATTTAGTTAGTGAGATATACTATGACTATAAATAACAGCTGGTTTGTATAGGTTCATGTATATTTTTATGAATACTCATGTATTAATTAGTTTGATCAACTCAATTTTTCACAGGAATACTTGAGTATGATCATATTGAATATACATGTTAAAGTCACCCTATATATATAAACTATTTTTCATGATTCTAGGAGGGCTTCGAAGTCCAATATTGGAATTACTAGAATTGAATTTGGTGTTTTTGTGTTTTGGTTGCCTTTGGATTTTCTTTAATATTGTATCATTTTAGGTTTTTTTATTTATATTTAATGAAATTAATTGTCAGTTGGACTAGTTGCATTTATAATATGTAATAGAGTTTTTTATCCTACATCTTAATTTGTTTTATCTTTTAAAAGGGTTATTCCTCTCATTTGTGATATTTAAATACCCCCTTTGATTATCACCAACATGTTGCCTATTGAAGTTGGAATCAAGGGCTTATTATCTTTATTTCATCATTATAGGAACGTGAGGGGTATCTTTTGAGGGAGTGGGCTATGAGATAACACCCTCTAAACCCTTTTCTATGAAATTATTGACAATAATCTTAGTATGTGTTTTTTTAATGATGTTGAACATGAATATAGCAGACCCATTATTTCGGCAATGTGTTTTAATGATCTGTCACATCTAATCAAAAATGGTGACCTTGTTATATTTTTTGATGTGAATGATTGTTTAATTATACCCATTGAGGATAATTTTCTTCATTATTATCACCCCCCTAAAAATTAAATCAACAACTATAATCCATTTATGTTTTTTAGCAGGGGAATAAATGACAGAATGAAAACTCATTTTTCATAAAGATGAATGTGAAAGCCAAAAAGATACAATTTAATTTACCTAAATTGCCAATATTTTCTATAAGGATAAAATTATGCCATATAGAGGTGATTCTATCAAAAATTATTTATTTATTATGTAAAAAGGTATGATTCTCTCTTATGAAAATGAATATTCACGATAAAATAATTCAATACCTATTTATTTTTTTATTTCATCCATATGTATATATTCCCTTGGGAATTGATGGAATGGTTGCAATAATTATTAGGAATATTATCTAGAAAATGTGGAAGTATTAAAAGTACCACATAAATTTGGCATGGATAAAATGAGAAAATCTTGTCTCTATGTGTGGAATTGTTACCAATGGTAATAGACATCAATAAATTCATTGATTAAAAATACACATGGTATATCTTATATAGATCAATAATATCATGTAGGTTCATTAAAGATAGCATCATTTGTATGATTCTAAAATAAAATCTTTTACATCATTCCACATTAATTTGGAATGAATTAATGGACTCATTTAAAGAAATGATTCCCTATGTTAAGTGTCTTCCTTTTTCAATATCTGATATTAATTTTCTGAAATCTTTCTAGATTGATCGATCTAAATCCCTCAAATTCCCTTTCCCTAATAGAGTTTTAACATATATATTTAAAATTAATTGGATGGTTTTACAAATTATATGTCCTTCCCCATAGTATCCCTATATATGAAATTATAAAATTTAGGTTATCATAAAAATATATGACCCTCAAGTGCTACATGAGAATGGGAATTATAAATTAAATAATTTTCCCTATTTTTCAGTGTGGAATTGGGGACACAAGCTCGTTATGGATGAAATGTTTTTTATCAATATTTCTCCATTATAATTTTTTTTCTTTTCATGAAAATCTGGAACAGAATGTTCTCTACTAATGATACAATGGAAGCTACCAGCATTTGTAAAATCACAATGATTATTTCCTGGGGTGTAGTTAAAAATTTAATGAAATTATTATTTAGATGTATATTATAAAATGCTTTTTGAATATTTTTTTCAATCTATTTTTTCTATATGCACCTTATTATGATGACATAAACACTTACATACTTGATAGAACCAATATGAAACAATGTGATCATGTTTGTAATCCTATAACAATTTTTACTGGCCCGACATAGCATCAAATTTTGAAAATCAAAAATAAAACAATTTTTTATGAATATGTTCTGAAATATAAATATATTTATTTATTTATTTCACTAAATATTTTAGATTATTTGATAATTTACATTTTCGTCCCATGAGGAATATTCAACAGGATATTTTCACGCCAAAATATATTGGTGTTTTACATTTCAAAGAATACCTTTGTAGATCATGTATAAAATATGTTTTATTATCTTACCATGTAGGATTAATGTCATGGATGATAGCACAACTCTTGGTATCCTTGGAAAAGCTGATTATGGAGAAATGTTTTGAAATTGTCTTGGATTTTTAAAATGGTCCCTTTATATATTCCATGGGGAACATATTATCATTTAATTTAAACTCTATCATATAATATTCTGTGTAATATATTAAAAATATCATGGTTGGAAAATAATTTTTATTGATTGTGAATTTATAATTATAGTCATCCTTGTCATCAAACAAATCAAAAATGTTCAACGAATGCTTTACATAAATTGGATTGAATAAATAATTAAATAAATTATAGGTTTCTCATAATTTTTATTATTTTTATTACACAATAATTATTTCCTATAATATAAAATATATGGAAACATTATATTTACTATTCATCCCCAACTTGAATTTTTTCAAAAAATATCCAAATATTCACTCTTCACTATTTTTTATAACATAATTGAAAATTTTAAATCAATATTCTAAAATAATATTTCTAATTTATGTAAAATTAATATTTATATTTTAATAAAAAAAATAATATTTTTATTAAAGAATTTTAATCATACATTATTGAAAATATGAACTAATATTTCCCTGGAGTTACTTTAATTGCATATATATATTTTTGAATTTTTTTATATAATGTAATTTACATAATTTTATTGATAAGAATTAATTATATGATTAATTTATCATATACCAAAAGAGTTTTTAGACGATTTTAAGGATAAATTTACTATTTTAATAGTAATTATTTAAGTGGTTAATTTCGTCTTTTGTAGATGTCGTATAGCCCTTCTAATTCATATATATAACACTTAACTCCTCGATTAATCATTAAATAATATTTCTCTTATATATATTTATATTTATATTAGATAATATAAATCCTGTTCATTATTTTTTATATTGAGTTTTTTGTGTTTGTATTATTTTTTTGTAGCCTATAATACATTATATTTCAAATTTATAGTAAATTTACATACCTATATTTATTTTCAAGTTATAATTTTTTATTATAATGAATTTATTAATAATTTTATTTTAATTTTTTGTTTTGGAATAAAATAAATTTTAATATTACAACCATTTATCTAGTATTCTAGAGATAGTTGTTAGTTTTAATACCTATAATATAATACAAACAATGAAATCATAAAATCCAAAATTTTATTTTAATTATAAGACAAGATATACATATGAATCACACATTACATAAAAAGTATAAAATGAAAATTCTGATTCCATTTAGAACATAATAATTCTTTAAATTTTATTATTTCAACAATCTAGATTAATCTAATCATTTCCATCGGGAATGGAAAATTTAACTAAAAGGATTGATCTCAAACTATCATTATGGTGATTACTATTGTGTAGGTTATCATCAAACATAATAGACAAGATGTTATGGTAGGAATAATTAATAATAAAATATTTCATAATTATAAGCATGTGAATAAAATATAAAAATTGATAACATAATAAAATAACTAATAACATTAATAATTATAACTAATTTCATAAGGATAGAAACCAATAGTCTAGATAACTTAATTATATAGTTAATACATCAATTCAAAAAAATAAACTAATTGGTAAGGAATATTCCAAATACCCCAGATGGTTTGAGTCTGAAAACCTACTAATTCGTGAAGGGGATATAAAATTTTATACCCCACCCATAACAAAATAATTATAATCCATTCATAACATTAATAAACTCATCATAAATAATGAACAGTCCTTAGTAATGAATAAGAATCTATAATGTCCACAAAAGAATAAAAAATTTCAAAATTCCGCCCAAGTAACAAAAATTTAATAACTTGATCTTAAGACATATGAAGTAAGACAAGGGAAAATATCATTATATAATATTACAAGTTATGTATAATAATATTTAAAGGAGATTTACAAGGATTTAACAAACCATTAAAATAAATTATATAAAAACTCATTAAAAATAATAAAAAATACATATTTCATTTTATAATATTTTAAAAAAACATTACATTTCATAATAGTGGGAATATGTTTTTTATTGAAACCCTATGGAAATATATATATATAAACTAATAAAAAATAATATTCATGAAAATATGAAAAAAAATTCTTTTATTAATTGTTAGAGAAATATTTTTTTCCACACTCATCTATTGGGAGTTAAAAATAATTAGTATGAAAATTGATAAAAACAATCCATCCTAAAATTCTGGAAACAAATTTAGTGTTCATAGAAAAAGAATATTATCAAAAATTTATGTTTATATAATATTATTATTGAAATAATATAAGTTATATTGACATAGAGGTATAAGATTCCAGACCAAAAACAATGATAAAATCAATTTCACTTATAGATATGTTTTCAATTGAATCAATAACTGAACTAGTGTGTAACGGTAATAGGAATTGTAAAACCAAAAAATAACCAAATTGTAAAAATAATATGGAGTTTTAGTGTGAAAATATATTATATACTCATATAATATTGCAATCATAAATACTTCTGTAATTAATATGACATTGAAAAAATAGACCTTACATTGGACATTTTTATAGTCAAATGAACTCTATCATATCATCTAATAAAATAAGAATCATCAATAATCTATTGGATAAAAACATAAATAGTTATTACATTTTATATTAATCTTATATACCATTTTTAGAAGATATTAGAATTATTTTTAAAAGATATCAATTCTTGGTGTCCTTAGTTTTAGTTTTTCCATATGTTCTTTGGTAAAAATGATTTGGTTATGATTCCACTATCATGAGTTAATTATATAAATATCTTAAAACTTTTATAATGGAATTTATTAAATTTTCTATTAATTTATAGTAAAATTAAATTTAATTGTTTTTACAATTATTTACGACAAAAACTGTAACGAGTATATTTGCATTAATTTTTGACGAACAAATGGTGGTATCGTAAAAATGAGTTAAACATTAATATTAAAATTACATAAAATAAAATATTATTCTCATTTTATTATCAAATTTATTGATGAAATATATTTTTATAACCTTCCATGTGAGAAAGTGTTGAAAAATGAGGCAGTAGTCATACCTTACATAGAAAAAGTATTCATATTCCCATAGATGAGAGGGGGTATGAGTTATTTTGTTATTAAAATAATAGATTTTATGTACAATAATGATACTAATTTCATTGTATTAACATTGTTATAGTATAATTTTAGGTTTTTATATAATAAATAATTCTTATATAACATGATTAATACAATTACCCCTTCCTTTTATATCCTCCATTAAACCACACATTAAGCCTTGTTATGTTGATTTTTTGTGACACAATAATATATATGAAATTATAAATATGTTTGGGGAGTTTTTTTGTAGATTTTTCGATATATAAGATATTTTTTGTGTGAAGATAATTTTTATAATGAATGGATCCTTTTATAAAAGAGAGGGGTGGGATTTTTTTAAATATTAGATTCTTAATATAAAAAGTGACGTCTTATTCAAGGATCATTTATCCATAATGTATATAAATTAAAAATAGAAAAGTAAAAAATCCTATAAATACTCAGTAAAACATTTTAAATATAATATTTTGTGATTTCTTTACCCTTATAAAATAATTCAACCCCTTTTTCAATTTTAACCATTACTGAGAAGAAATGCTTTTTACCATGGTAAATTAATTTTTTTTAAAAATAAATTAACTATATTAAATAATTGAAATATTAGGGTTATAAATATGAAAAATATTTTACAATACACAATATCAATAGTTGGTAAAAGTTAATTTTAATATATATTTGTATAACATTGAAAAAAAATTGTTTTGATATAATATCTCTCTAGACATAAACATTATTTTGCCACAAATTCAAGTATAGTATTGATTCAGATATAATGTATTGGCTTATAGTTAACCAAATAATTGTTATATCAGTTTCAATAAAAAACAAAACTAAATGGATTATTTTTAATACTGAATTACTGGAAAATTTCCAAAAATGGTTTTTATAAAAATCAAAAAAATCATTGGTCCCAAAATCTCAGGAATAGGTTCCTATATTTAGAGTATTTGATACAAAATAGAATACTACATGTCATATAATGGTTTTTCTAATATACATTTTTCCTAAATTTTTAGTTAATATTTATATATTAATGTTTTCCTAAATTTTATTATATTTCTAAATATTATATTTTTTAAATATACAATGAAAATATATCCACATTATAATAATACAAAAAAATCATCCAAATATAATAATTGCATTATGAATCATAATATCATGTCATTGGTACCAAATTTGATTTCTAAAATTTATAAATTTACCATTTTAATATATTCTGGAATAAAAATATATTTCATTTATAATACAATGGGAATCGCAATAGATTCTAGACATATCATTTCTCCATTTATAGTAGAATATCAGGTATTATATTCATAATCGTTATGTATTTTCTCTCTTCAAATTTGTATTTATTTTAGTGTATAAAATTGTTTCTAATTCTTATTTATTTCTTCTCTTAGTTTCCACATTTCATTATCTAATTAGTGATTCCTCTATAATACCTTCAACAAACAATTTTATTATTTTAGAACAATTTTTATCATGTGTTATGAACCAAGAATATCTCTTCATTATATGTATTATCATTCTCACATTTTTTTACCATAGAGTTTAGTACATGTATTGGTGTTGAATATAATTCCTTAATAATGAAACACGGAAGAAAACAGGCACTTAATGGTGGCTTATTATAATAGAAAACAATAAAATGTAACTTTAATTACATATAAAATTTCTGAAGTCCAAAACATACCTAATTATAATATTTCCTATATTAATTAACCTTATAAGTCCATTATATATATATATACCTTTAATAAAACATAAAACCAAACTTGAATTTCTAATTCCTTCCACTGATTGTCAATATATCTAATTCTCCTTTATTGATTTTTCATATTTTGATCATCAACTGTGTATAGCATTATTGTCCCCCTTTAACATGTTTTTTGTTTTATTATCTTCCTTTACCAATATTAATCCCAAAAGGTTGGTGTATAAAATCTCATCCCATAATATGATTTATGGGGTTCCATGTATATTATTTAATGAGTCTTATTATTGTATAAACATTCCAATAGTGGTAGATACTACTATAATGTTTTTTAAAATCATGTGCATTTTATCTCAGCATGACATCGAACATATTAATATCCCTTTTCGGTGTATCATTTGTTTTATAATGATATCTAATTCAAAAATGTATCTAAATAATGATATATTTTTTAATAATCCTTCAAAGTGTTGATGTCAACTAAGGGACATGATTAGATTCATTTTATATTAGTGTACTTTTAGGACAGTCATCATTATTAATATACATCAGTGTAAGGAATTAAAATTTAATATCCTACCATATCAATAATAAATATATTTATATGTTAAGGTGGTCTGGAATGACCAATATAGAAATATTTTATCTAGGAGTAACCTAAATTATAGTTACAATTTCAATTTTATCATTTTCAAACATCCATATTGGTATTGGAAAAGGTTTTCTGGATCTCATACGATGTTTTCTCACAATCATTACCTACTGAATCCCTAAAATTTAGGAAACCAAATAAAAATTCCATAAGATATAATTTTTCTACTATAAATGATCCATAACCTCCACATACATCATACTTATAGCATGTTTTATGGAAAATTTTGGATTTCACTATCATCTAGAAATTCTATTTTCAACTTATAAATAGATATAACAAATAGTATCTTTCCAAATATTAATTCATCATCTTCATGGGTGTAGTATTATAGTGTCCCAATAATAATGGTTTTCATTTTATCTACTAATCCCTAAACTTTAGTATTGGATTTATTTATCATCTCAAATAAATATGGTTTAGAAATTTCATGGGATTGATACGATTTTTACACATGATTTTGAGTTATAATATTTAACATTATTAAATCCATGATTATATGATCCCTATTTATCCCCATTTTTTTCAAACCTCCATTATCATCTCTAATAAATTGATTATATTTTACTTCAAGGGGTGGAATTGTATCAATATATCATAGTCTTTCAACAGATTACTCTGTATTATTAGTATTATACTGAGCTCTTTCTAATAAAATATATACCTTATGTTGTTGTGTGTTTAATATATGTCACCTATTTTATCATAGAGATAGTGTACCAATGCCATATCCTTTTTTTCTTCATGTATATTTACCCACCTTAATGTAAAATCTGTCACTCTATCAGTCTATATAAGGACAGAACTTATTAATTTCGTCGATGTTTCGATATATATAATGAATTTTTCATTCACAGTGATAGTTTTAATAATAGGGAATTGACCAATATCATTATAAACTCAACAAAACATTAATCACATTCCTCTTACCACAAGATCATAACCCCATAATGGGTGAACATGGTTATGAGGTTTTGAAATTGAGTAAAATTTTGAACAAATATCATTTGTAAACCAGTTAATCCATGGAGAATATATTTCATAGTTACATTTTTTGTGTGGTACATTCTTCAATTATCATTTATATTATTGGATAAATAAATATTCAATACATAGAGAAAATGTTCATTAAAAAACCTCCTATATCCAAAATTTATAATTACTAAATTTCCCATATAACATTTTTATTATTTTAAATAAATATTCGTAAATTAATCTCATTATCTTCATAGAAATTACATTATAGAAATATATCATCGATAAATACAACAATAAATCTATCAATATAATCATTGAATATTTTATCCATTATATCCACAATCACATATTCTCTAATAGTCATTTCAAAAGGAATTTCCATATAATCATATTTCCTATTCATTGAATGAAATTTTTTCTTTAGTATATCTTCGTAATTCTCAATTAATTGATGATAAAAAATGAATATTGATCATTGAAAATAATACTCTCCATAATGATGATCAAATATATATTCAATATATTTAAAAGGATTCCAATTCAGTATAGTATTTTTATTGATTTCTCTATAGTTGATGCACAATCTCAAAAAACCATCTATGTTTTCACAAATAGGGCACCCCCTAACTATAAAGTGATTCACTAGAGAATGTGAATAACTTCTAAAATAAGTCATTTATTTTTTTATTCAATTCTAACAATTTTTTAGATTTATTGAAATGGTACTCGTAGATATATTATTCTCCTTATGAGTGCGTTTAATTGAAAAATCATGTTCATGGTCAAGTTGATGAATTTGAAATTATTTAGGAAATAAATCATTGTATTACTGAAAAATAGGTATATCATATATTCATAGAATTTTATTTAGATCTGTATATTTTTTTTCTTATCCTTATTCAAATTTTTTTAATGTGGCCTACTATCGATAGACCAAGACATGATTCAAATAATGAATTCTCTTACACTATAAAAATTAATTCTATAATCCCTTCACAAATAATAATATTATCCACACTATAAATTAATTTATTATTCATTGAGAGAAAATACATAAAACGGATCGTCTTAAAATAATTCACAGTTATAAAAATTAATATTAAAACAAGGGAATATTTGTGCATCTTAATCAAAATTATCTAATATATTATCACTACAACCATATTAACATTTGGTTTCCAAATTTACAAATCTTTCATTAAATTGTTATTGTATTATTACTATTTTTATCAATAAATGTATAATATAAATGTCTATACTGACCTAGAAACATTTAAATAATTTCCTAACATTTATCTTATGATCAAAATAATGGTTATAATTTTATTTATTTCTTTATAATAAATTTTATTACTAAAATAAGCTCATCATTTATCCATTTGAATATATTAGGTAAATTTACTTTACTATTAAAAATATGGTTTTTATAGAACCTTATATCCTTATATTTGAAGAATTAGAAATTATATATTTCTCTTGTAATTTTTCAATCATGATCATGATGATGTTTATCTCCAAACCTAAAATAAATTCTCATTCATTTTAACCAACTCCTTGTGATTTATTTACGTAATTATTTCATATTATAAATACTAACCTACCTATATTCCTATTTTCAATATTTCTCTTTTTAGGGTGCTAAACCATCATCTATTTCTGTTACATTTCATTGAAAAAATAAAACAAAAATAATTAATACACTCTATTAATGTAACATATTACTATATCCTGTCATGATAAATGTATTTTAATGAAAAATTGTTATATAAGACATTGATTTTTTTCCATAAAATAAATTGTTCATATTCCTTGTCTATTTATGTATTCATTGTGAAACATTTCTTTTAATACATTTAATTGTATCCAAATTCTTAGAAATATTTTCCTCCTCCGATTTTTCTCAAACCGGGGAATTTCCATTACATATTATATTTTTTCACGATGAAATGATTTTCAAGGAAAATATTATTAAAAGTCTCCAAATTTATATCTCAAATATTCTATGACCACTTATTATTTTGGATCAATAATCTTCATTAATTAGAAAACCCATTTAAAGTATAAACAAAAATAATGAACTTCTCTATTTTACTACTTCTCAATGTTGGAAATTTCTTCTCTAGAAAATTAATATCATTCATTATTATTAATGGTCTAGTTTATCCATTTAATGATGGAGATTATTTCATAATGAAATCTAAAATTATTACTTCATGTTGTATATTAGAATGTTTCTATTTATGAGAATGGTTGTTATTCATAATTTTAGTCAACTACCCGAATATATGTATAATCTACTTATATCCAAATCTGAAGTCATTGACATAACCATGTAGGAAATACATATATAATTTATTGGTTTTGACACAGTTTCAATTTCTTCTACTACATTCTATTTCTATATAATTGGATAATAAATACTTTTCTGAATATTTTTTAGTATTGTTACATAGTATGAATTTCATATAAAATTAAAATATTATAAAAAAAATTAAATATATTAATGGAATATGAAATTTTTTCTCTATATTATAAAATAACATTTAAATCTAGTTGCTAATGTTTCTACTAAAAATTCTCTGAATTCAACTATAACAACTCTGAATCTTTGATCCTATATCTACAGGTAACATTATTAAATTTTCATGTAATACAAAATATCACATCCAAGTGGATCTAATAATTTATTTTGTATTTGATACTAGATATATATTGGATTAACACATTATATATAAAAAAGTAAAATATAACATAAATACCATAGATAAAATTATTATTTTATCATATATACCCTTGAAATAATTCAGATTTATCTTCTTGGATACCTTTTGAAGGGAGAATAATATGAAAATGATTGAATTTGATGATTGATAATGTTTATAGTACAATGGGAGCTATTATAAAATACAAAAGTTGTGATTAATATGGGAAAAATATGTGAAAATAAATTGTAACATTACCATATTTAAGAGAATGGAATATATTAAATGATAACATAAAAAATAACATGTATAAAATTAATGTATTTAATTGTGATGAAATTTATGATTTTTTATATATTACTTTTATTTTATTGGCCTCTTTACATGAAATAATTTTTAAATCGGTAAAAATTACTCCAAATATTATGACTAGTTTCTCTCATGATTCCTAAAAAATACGTTGAGGGACTATAATAACAGGCCCCACCAATAAATAAATATTTCAAATGCCTTAATCATATTAAAATGGACAAAATAAAATATCAACATGCATTGGTAATCAACAAAAATATCTATTTAAAAAAACCATCCTAAATTCACATATCCTCCATAATGAATTAATATAATAGCACGATAACAATTAATCTAGATAAATATGATAGAATTTTACTTTATATCAAATCCCTAATTACTTATATGGATGTTTAAATATTATATATATTGATTAAAAAACCATTACAGGGACACTATAAATGTGCATTGAAAACTAGTCGAAAATTATTTTTTGTATCATTTGATCCATGGAAACATGAAATGTAAGATCAATAATTATTATATTTCATAATAATATGACAATACGGTCATGTGGTAAATAAAAAAAATCTTCTAGTAGTATTTCAAATTGAGTCAAGAACAAGACATACAAAATCATTAAAAATATTATTTTCTTAACTTTTGGAAAGAAAATTAAAGGTTTATATAATATAGAATCCTAAAACCATTTACATTTATAGATGATAATTATATAAATAATATAAATAACAGAAATACATTGGAAAAATATTCTCGACCAAAAATAAATATATTATGAATTCTATCTACAAGTATATTTTTGAATGAATAATGTACCAAAGAGAATTGTAATGGAAATATGACTTATAAAAATCATAATTGAATAATGGATAATAAATATATGGGCTTATATATGGAATTAATATTTTATTTCTTCAAATAAATTTTATAACATATCCAATAAAAAATTCATTGTGAGATTAGAAAAATAATAATTACCCCAGACTTTCACTAAGTTAGACACTCTCTAAACACCTATAAAATAAACTAATACTCATTAATATTATATATTAGAAACATATTCCTACTTATACCCATTTATATTAAAATCTTATATTCATTTATTATTTAATTATAACTTTTTTATATGATATTGATCAATTGTGTAATTAGTTTTAATATTCCCTTATCTGTACTGATATTACTGATCTAGAAACAATAACATGGCAATGAGTGAATAGTATGTTAAATTTTTTATGTATTTTAATATTTGTTCCATTATTTTTAGGAATTTTTATGTTTATTTCATTATAATTTTGTTTGTTATTACAAAAGATGAAATACTTAACAGGCTTGTTTTTTATAATTGATAACAAGATGAAGGTGGTATCATAATAATGATTCAAAAATAAATATTCTCATTCCATAAATAAATTATTATGTTTAATTATCATATTTATTTATTAAAAATTTATAACCATCTATGTATGGGGGTGATTATAGATGAAATTTGTTTTTAATGGATCCATTAGTCTCTACAAAACACAAGTAGCATTTTCATTTTTCAATGCCTGAATGGGATGTACATAATTGTGGTTCCATAAATATAATAACATTTTGTTATAATAATGATTAAGATTTAATTATATTAATTTGGTTATAATATAATTTTATGATAATTTGGAAGAAATAAACTTGACATAACTCTACAAGAAAAATAAACACTTCATTCGATATCCACTTTTAAACAACCTCTAATCCTTCTTTTATTGGTCGTTTTGTGAGAAAATATTATCTAAATTGATAGAATGTTGGTTTTTTATAGTGTTAAGAATCTTATGGTCGATCTTTCATTATTTTTTTGTGATGAGATGTGGGGTGGAAAAGGATTCATTTTATTATACAAAGGGGTGGCTTTTTGGTAAATATTAGTTTCCAAATATTAAAAGGGAATCCATATTGATGGAAAATATACCCATATTCGATAATAAGTGATAAGTGATAAGGTGAAGGTCAATAAAAACAATATTCATACATTTTAAGATATAGTTTTCTGATATTTTTTTTCCTTATCCATTTATATAACTCATTTTAATCAAATGAAAATTTAATAAGGATTTTGATTTTAACAATGGTAACATGTTTTCATGATAAATAATTTTTTGAAAATTATTAAAAATATATTATATTGTAGTTTATATTATGAAAAATATTTTACTGTTTTATTTTTCTATATTTGGTAGAAATTAATTTTCATTTAATTATACATTATGTAATAAAAACAATTTTTAAAAATTATTCATTTTTAAGCGTAAAAAAACATCTACACATAAATAATTTTTAATATTAATTCTTAATAAATTCATTGGTTTATGGTTAAATATAGAATATTTATGTGAATTTTAAATAAATTCACAACATAATGGAACTTTTTAGTACTTAACTGAATATAATAATACCAATAATGTTTTTTTTAATTCAAATATAATGTGGATTCTAATACGATATACATAGGTTTCTAATTAAAATTATTTTCCTAAATTTTAATTTCTAAATAATTATATATGTTTCTTTTCAAGTAAAATGTTTCAAAAAAATTTCTTTCACACATATATCAAAATAATTTCATAATAATTATGGTATTTGTAAAAACTTTATTTTTTAATATTATTTATATTATTAAAATTTTAAAAACATTATAGAAAAGTATCCAAAGATAATTGCATTGTGATTTATCCAAAAATTGATTCCAATTTATCATATTTTACTTTGAGGATTGGATATTTACATTTAAATGATAATCATATAAAAAATCTATTTCTATAGTAATAAAATGTGTATAATTGTAGTTTCAAAATATATGGTTTATTAACAACATATTATCTCATGTATTATAGTTATATTATTAAATAATGATAAATTCATTCTATTTTTTCTTATAAAAATAAATTATTTATATAACATATATGTTAAAGGAAAAATATTGATATAAAAATACTGATTTTTATATATTTTCCATGAAATATAAACCACTAATATTTGTTAGTATACGAACACTTTATAGAAATTTCAATTGTTTATATTTTTTTATAATCTTATGAATTGAATTTTTTTAAATTGTGATCAAATATACAAAAATGTATTTTTATTGGTTAAATTAAAATTCTACATTATGTCATTCAATATCAATGATTAATGTTATGGATTTTGAAAATTATATTATGTAATATTATATTGCCTTATTTCTAGAATTTGTAAATAGTTTTCAAATTTATTTTCAATATAAATTTAACACATTATATTAAAATAATAAATATAGGCCATTTAAATTCACATTAAACAAATATCATATCCTCTAAAACCAAAATGGTGTAATCTAAATCCCCCTTTACGTGATTTATTTAAAATATTTTTGAATATTATTAAATTTACTAATCCTCACGTATAAAAATATATTTATTTATATTTCCTCTACAAAACTAGTTTCATGAACAGTCATTTAAATTCAAATTTTTGAGGTGTGTCATAGTTTTCTCTAGACATGTTGTTTATTCCTATGTAAAAATCGTATTCCTAAACAAACTTTGAAAATTTTATACAAAAAACCAAACATAGAAAACAATATTTTATAATGAATTATCTTTTAGTGATTATTAATACTTGTTTTCTTATAAAGTAATTACATTCTTTTAAAAAATATCACTGACCGTGTCTATTTTGTGTTGAAATATGTTCTGGATATTAAAGTCACCATAAATCCTTATTATTTTTAATTCAACATATTGTGGTGTTAGGAAAGAATTCATATTTTCATTCACTATATCCTGATTAAATATAACTACCTCTAGTTAAATAACTATATTTTAGTATTGACAACACTTTTCCAAACAAACTAGAAGTACCTATTAAATTCTTGGTAATATGATAAAATAATTTTTTGTGAGTCATTAATGAAATTATTGAAGAATATAAAATTGTTTCTATTCATAAATAAACTAGACATTAAAATTATATTTCATTGAGGTAAATCCCTTACAAGAAGTCAACATATTCAATCCTCAAAGGATAGTTTTATACTTTTAAATCACAATGAACACTTCATATTACATCTATCTATATCTCCCATAATGAACATGAAGCATTATTTTTTCAATATTTATAATTTGAAAAAAAAATATTTTAGGGGATTTAAAGTAGGGAAATTTTACACAAACCAACCATTCATGTTCAGGTCACATCCCCTATAATTTTTTCTCTACACAGTACAAAATATAATACAATTTCCAAGTCATAGGCTTATTTTGAACTTCAAATCTAATGTGACTGTTATAAATAATTTTTATTTTATTAGTTAAACATCACAAAAGATATTATTTTTTAAATAAATCATATACCTCAAACATATTCAACACACATCACGAATTCTTTGGTAATACATTATCATATTTTTCATCCACACCTAAAAATATTTTTTCATCAAAATACAATGATCTATCATGATTCATTACATTCTCAGGCCATCTTAAACACACAAATTAATAGTTTTCATTCTAATATAAGACACTTGATGTCATGATCATCCTACTACTACATAATAGATTTAATTTCCTCCACCCATAATCAATTTTAATGACCTTTTAACTATCACATGAAATCTTCACTATCTGGTCTTGCCTACATTGACTTTTTTATCTAACCAAATAACAATCACAGTATACTCATGAAGTCATGATAAATATATATAATGTAGTTAAAACTACATTTCATAACATATATCAATTATAAATAATCCTCAAGTAATTGTGGATTATTTTTTGAGAGGATATAATTATAATCCTTAATCCTTAAATGCCAATAATATTCCCAATCCACAAGTCCATGAGGTTGTAGGTCAACTAAACACATTAATTTAAAATGGAAATGAAAAAATAGTAAATTTAATTGATGTATAGAATTAATAAAGTAATCCATTAATCAAAAACATTTATATTTAATTTAAAATTCATCAACCCCTTAAAATTTTATTTCAATAATGATACTTGTTTTTAATCATTTAATAATTGCTTTCTTAGTTATACATTTCAACTCATTTGTAATCTTTGGTTCAACATCCCCCATTTTTTTAAGATTTATACAATTTTAAATTGAATTATATTTAAAAATTACATGTATTATAAAATAACACATGAACTTCAATATATATATATATAACCACGACGTGATTGATTGAAACAAGTCATTTTTTACTTTACCATAAATCATGGTATAGTTTTTATTTATGATCATAATAATTTTTGAACCAATTTGATATATATCACCTATTATCATTAGGTCATATACCATTTCATATATCTGAAATTATTTTTTTTGTTTCGTAATATCAAAATATATGAGTTTTGTTATCATGGTATTGTAATGATACCTAACGAACATCATTATTATCTACTATTATTTTATTTTAAAAATGTAATTTTAAAAGTTTGTAGGAAATTAAAAAGGTAGAAAAAAAGTAGATGTGTTGATGTGTTGATCCTATAATTGACACTCCAATAGGTTGAATCCCTCCACTTGTCTACTAAATTTTTTAATCCCTTTAAGTCATAAACCATTTAAACATCATCATCCCCACAACATATGATGATCCCACTATAAGAAGACATTCCATGGATGTTGTGGCATAGTTTATGAGAACCGTCCATTTCAATAATGTCTAAACTCATTAACACATTCAACATTTATAACAAAAGGACCATTAACAATAACTCAAAATTTATGGTGGCGATGACTCCGTTCAAATAAATATTTAATTAATATATTTATAACCTATCACCATCACCTTCAACCATGAAGAAAATCTAGAATGATTTTATTTTAATTTTTGAAAAATAGGTTATTTGAATTGTAACACTAATATTTATTTAATAATCCTAAAGGATAATAGAATAAAAATTATTACAACATAGGTATGAATATCCTCCTTGGAATAATACTAGGACCATCAATTAAGGGGGTAAAACATGAAATAAGGATCCATCACTGAAGGTAAGAGATCTATGCCATAATGAAGCCCATATACCACCAAAAATAGAATGTTTGAGACACATCAAGAACACACATAAATAACATAGACTAATTGGAATGTGATTCAATATGATAACCTAATATGGAAAATAACAAATTTATGTAATATGTGGTAAAACCAAATGTAAGAAGAATGAAACTAATGCCCAACCATCCTGAAATCAAAATCAAAAACAAACAGGGATGAAACCCATAAAATAAATAATTAAATATCCTAAAAGTACAACATGGATTTTAAATAAAAATCCATGTTTGAGACCATAAATATAATTAAAATGTTTAATAGAATAGAACTGGTGTATACAATCTAATCATGGAAAGAATAGAATATGTTGTAAGAGTGGAAGGTGATTAAACATAATCTAACTAGGATCATAAGATAAATCATCGTGTCACCAGAATGAATGGAATTATATAATGACTAGAGTAGTAACTTCTGATCAACCTAATCAATTTCTGACTATTGTAAATTCTAGTTGTTCCAAATACCCCTTTATTGGAAATCTGTTATTTGTGTACCTACAGATAAACACAAACACTGCCCTTATCAATATATAAGATACGTATTTCGACACATATATATTATAATAAAGAAATACCCACCTAATCTTATTTAATTCCACCGTCCATATATGAATACAAAATAATAAATACCCTGTAAAAATCGACATGATTCTTATATTGATATTATTTTAAAATTTATAATCCTTTAATAAATATAACCCCTCTTATTTTGACCATTATATTTCCTCTCGTACCTTTGTTATGTTTTTTCCTATACATAATGTCCCTATCTAGTATTTATATCACAAAACCTAAAATTCAAGGACCAATACATTATGATTTAATTGATGTCCTCTAGGGTTCAAGTCTACATCTCAGACATCAACATGTCCTGAAGACCATGATATGAACTGTAAATTATTTCTTATCAATAATGTATTGGTCATTATATTTGATATTAATCCAAATTGTAAGATAATAATGAAATATTCAATTAAATTAATCTATTTAAATTTATATTGTAGTATCCAATTTCATTTTGAAATAATAAAATCCTAAAAACATATACAACCTATCATAAAATAATTTATTAATGTAAATATCCTTGATTTTATGTCATATTATATATAAAAGTGTTTGTAAGTAGATTTATATAGGATATTATTACAAATATTTAATAGTAAAAAATAAAATTTTATTTTCCTTAATAACAAAGGTGAAATTAATATTATGAACTGATGAATTTATATTGGCATATGGAGTGGCCACCTTATTTTTTGTACCACACAAAGATTATATCAATCCTTCTAATCTTAATATAAATAAATTTTATTACAAAAAATTAATATCATCATATAAATTATAGTTTTCAAATTATTATTTCATTGAACCTATTTTCAAAATAAGATTGTTTTTTATTCCAATTATAGTTTTAGGTATTATGTGTAATAGAAGAGAAACCACATGAAGTGCTAATTGGAAACCAATTTATCATAAAGTATCAAAAATCATAAAATTTATTGTATTGAAATTTTGTATAAAAAAATTCAATTTATTGAAATTGTATATGAATGATGTAAAATTCAATTAATAATTTAAATAACACATATCAATGAAATAATTTTTTGTGGAATAAAATCATTTCCTATGAGATATAGTTTTTTATAAAAGAAAAAATGAAATTTAATGTGACATAATTTTACATTAAAAATATTCATTAGAAGTATGCAAGAACATTTAAAAAAATTAATTTTTTATAAAAACGGTATGATATAAAATAAAATAATGAAATATTTAATATATCCTAAAATTTGATTAAAAATCACTATAGAAAACAAAATCATGATTTCATATTAATATTTCACCCAATTGAGTAAGAGAAACATAAATTAGTATTGATTCATGGTCAACCAAGATGTAGAAAAATAATAATAATATAAAACCATGAATTAACATATATTGATCAAAATAGGCCCTACATTCAAAGAAACAGTATAATATATAAATTAATCTATGAATGAGTAAAAAAATTAATGTGGTATCCAAAATATTAAAAAAATATAGAACTATCTTAGATGGAGATCATGAAAAACTATGTGATTGAATGGAGACCCAGAGTGTGTAATGGTCATGTTCTCCTAGTTTGGATGGACTCAGTGTATTCCCATAGAATAAAACATCTTTACCAGAATTAAATATTAAGAATATATAAACTGAAATGGGTGTAATATTCTTTTAGAGATGAGTTTTACCGTACCCAGATGTTAGTTACAAATTAAAAAATAAATAATATTCATCCCTTTTAAATATTCAATAAATAAATCCATAAGTTAAGTAATATTTTATATATTAATTTTGAATCAATAAATATCTATTATATTAAAACAAATCATGATATCTATTTACCTGATCTAGAAGTGGAAGTATAGCATAAGAAGATGTCTCTTGGTCCTCTTAACCCCCCCCCCCCGAATACCGCACACATGATCTTATTTTTATCCCAATAACTAACCAAACCACAAAATGAATCATTTCTTTTTCCACCAATGAGCATCTCAATATTAAAATTTAAAAAAATAGGTTGTAAATAAGGTTGATCATAGTTATAGCTATGGTGGTATAGTTCAAATCATCATGTATTAGAAAATAAATATATTCTATTAAAATCCATCAAAATATTACATATCTTTAACATTATTATGATATATATTGGATGTATATTTTCTATAAAGGGAAATACCTAGATCGAGAAGAATGAAATTTCGAAAAAATATAAATGAAAATCCGAGAACAAATATTTTGCAATTGAAAAAATATCACTACAAAAAAAACATTTCTCAATTCAAAAATTTTCATTATAAATAATATAATTAAAATGGAAAGTGGTTCTTTCTTGGTTAATATTTACTACAGAAAATGATTATCTTAGACTGCTACAACCGTTGTTGATTATTTGGAACATCAAAATATTATAAAAAACATGGTGGAAAGCTTATCACTATAATAAATATAGTTCAAATCAAATTCAATATATTGAAATTAAAAAATACACTTCATTAATTTAACACATATTTATACAACCGAAATAATACTAATTATTATAAAAATTAAAAAATAAATATAATGGTAAAAATGGAATGTATTTATATGTGAATTTATAGTCCTTAGACTTCTAAAATTCTAAAGAAATGTGTCCATTATTATAGTGATTCATATATTATTACTACCTATAATTTTTTGAATGAAATTTTTCTCATAATAATATAGGAATATAATATTTTGGTACAACAATATAATATAAGGCCCATGCATCACATATTGGAGGTATCTTATATATTATTATATTTATTTGAACATTAAATTCTGATAATAAATATAACCAAAAAATATAAATAATTATAATGGGATAGTTAACATGAAAAATAAAATATGAGAAATTAATAAATTTTCATCATTAAGGTCCATAAGAATAATCAAACTCACGAGAAACAATGTAAAAAGATACAAAACAATAGTAATTTAATTTCAATTTTTTATACTAAATAATATATTCTTTAAAAAATTAATAGTGAAAGATAATGGGTGTAAATAAGAGGTATTTATATGTTGTAGAAAATTAATATGATAGTTTGTATAGTTACTTAACCATTATGAATAGTAAACTGACCACTATGAATAGTAATCAAATCAATGGAATTATAAAATAATATATTGGGTATATTATGAAATAAAAATTCATAAAATTTATTTTATAATATAAGTATTCATATGTATTAAATAATATAAATAAATATTTGCTAAATGTAAATACTAATTATATTTTATGTAAAATATATAATATATACATTCTCTAAAATAATTTTTTATTGTATATTTTTTTTGTTAAATAAAATATAATTTTCATAATGTGTTTTCAATAAATATTTTATATTTTCAAAAATATAATCAAATAATTTTATGAAATAATGAAAAATCTATTTATGTTCTACAATTTTTTTCTTTCATGAATAATTTTTCTATAAATAAGTGTTTTCATTAAAATATAAATTTCCCATATTTAGATAGTTATTAACAAAAAATGGATATCATTTTTTCAACCACCACATTTAAATCAAACCAGCATTAATGTTTTTTATTTTTCTAGAAGAAGAAAAATATCATTATTAATAGAAAAATATTAAAAAATATTTTAAATTACATTACAAATTAAATATATTAGAATTTCATATGGATCATGTATGTAACCCTTAAATCAACATTTCATGAAAAAATTACTATATATAGTTATAAAAATCAAGATTATTGGTATTAGTGAGAAAAATAAAAAACTAAAAGATATTAAATTCAAAGATACACCACTCATCCATATTTCAATTCCAACCATCACCACACTATTTTTTCCACTCATTATGAGACGCATGGTTCGCATAAAAAATACCCAAATATCCCTCCAACTCTATCGCAATTTTATAGAATCCTAGGTCTCCATAAAATAACATTCTAGTTAGACATGTGGTTTATCCAAAGAGTGAACGTACAATGTAAGAGGTAGTATGCTCAATAAAATTATATTAATAAATTTTTTTCTACCATCTAAAATATATTCAATATATAAAATTGTGATTACATAAGTATTATTAATAGAGTTCTTATGAGTATGATTCAAATTTTCTTATATATATTTTTTTAAGGGGCATAAAATCTCAATCTATTATCCATTAACCCAATTCTAGTTTCAATAAATCACTCATCTCTTTTAGTAATATTTCATTAAATAATTTTATTTACACAATTAACAGAATAATATTTTTCATCATTCTTTCAATCGACACTATCAAGATAGTATCATGAAAATAATATTTTTAATACAAGGAATAATGATATAGGACTTCATTTTTTATGGATTTGAGTTCATTAACATGTTGTGTAATCCCAAATTGATGCATTATATTAAAGTTGTATGTGAGGAATGATTTAAACACTATAATAAGGGATTTTATGATTGATAGCCTATACATTTTTTGTTTTAGTAATTTTCCCAATTGATCTACTATTTTCATTAAATTGGTAAGAGTTACCTCTCGAGTGAATGAAACTCATGGATGATATATTAGATACTCTTGTGGAATTAGACCTGGTGAGACATTATCTTATATTAATTTTAGAATTGCTGGAGAATATTTAAGAAGATTCTTCTCCTAACTGTTTTAAAAATGAATCCTAAATCCTATCCATGTTGGGAAATTAGTAATGCAATCATATAAATTAATTTATTTTAGTGATAATATTTTATTTCCCCATGGAGGTCCTATAAATATTGAGATAATTAATATGGTTCTTGATCATTATGGGGTGAATTTTCAAATTTAATTTAATTTATAATTTTTCAAAAATATTATTAAACCAATAATTCAACCATCAATTGATATTAATAATCAAAATAAACATGGATATCAATGTTGGTAATCTACATTTCACATGACTATTCATACACCTGTTTAATGTAAGTCCAATGGCTACTCACCTTAGGTATACTAATAATGTAATTAAGGATAAATTAATCAATTTTAAAGGTGAATCCCTATCCCCTGCAAGAATATTTTCACTCATAAATGGAATTTTCATCCCCAAACTTGTTTATTATTTTATAGATTATAAATAGATTATTTATTTGATCAATACCCACAATCAATGACATGAGAAATAAATTTATAGTTGAAGAATTTAAAATTGGAAAATAGTGTCGGTAAATTTTATACCATGTTTTAAACCTCTGTGTAAATGATTAAAGGACCTTATAAAATTTTCATTTCCAATAATTCACACCATGATAAATTCTTATAGAATATTACCACTAAAAATGTATATATATAAATATTTTTTGAAGAATTTATTTTTTTTAATTTTTCGACTCTTAGGGAATTAGCTACCATCTATCCAATAAATTGTCATGAATTATGATTTACTACATCTATGTAATTTAATATAATAGATGGGTTTTCCTTATAAATTATAAACACAAATTCTATAAATAATTTTAGTTGGTAAATCCCTTTATTGACGGATTTATTCGTATTATTAATGTTCTTGATTTGAGTATTCAATAAAATTTTCAGTCCTTACAAGATCATTTGCATTTTTCCGTAATGATAATTCGTATTCCAACAAATTATTTCCCAAAAATTACACTCAAATCAATGATTTATAATGGAATTGATGTATCAATTTTTTTTTATGAATTCATTATGTGTGGGACAACTAGAATGGATCCCATGTTGAACCCACTTTTTATTCATTATATAACTCATTCTCGTTATATTGTTATTTAGAGATATGACAACTATAATATCCCTATAGACTTACATCTTAGAAAAAAAAATTTGAACCACTATTCCATGTGAAATGAATAATGGAATAGGTAAAATTCTATTGAGTATATTTTTATTGAATAAAGCATTTTTAATGGCACCTGGAACATTTTATGTCTCATTGATATGGAACCAATCGTCATCACCTACCTTAGTTCACTCTTTATCGATTGTAATTATGAGGAAGGATCATCTCATATCACAAACCTCATTTATAATATATTAGTATAAGTAATGCACATAATATATTTGAATAGAAATTCCATTTTCATTATGAACATTCCATCAATAAATCATTGTTATGAGGAACATCCATAGTACTATTAGGGTGGAAATCATCAGGAATACACTCTTGTATAGGAATATAATATGGGAATTATATGTTTTCAATAGGTTGTCTATTCTATGGGATATAAATTTTATAATGGATATATTCATGTTTTTTATTAACCACTAATAACAATTTTTATCAAGATAAACACAAATGGGTACTCTAAAGGGAACCCCGATATGATATTTTAGTATGGAATCATCAAATATATAAATGGAGAGGCACAAAATGCCTCAATGAAGATTATGTAATTAAATTTTTTTATAAATATAATATGTATGGAGTTATCATATTAATCATTATTTAGAGAATTTACAATGGAAGAAAACATCTATAAGAGTGGGACACTTATTTTATTGTGTAGTCGATCATGATGAGGGTTTCTCATCCCTATTAGAGGATCAAAATGGATTGGAAGAATTAGGTTTAATATTTTAGTTAAATTTATATATCTATATAATCTATATAAAGGTAAAAACATTAACACTTTTTCCAACTTGGGTGTCAATATGGAGGTATAATAGTCGTTAATTCATGCTATATTCTACGATGAAAATGTTATTTTTATTATAGACTGTTGACTGCCACTATTAAAAACATATTTCATAATTCACCCCCACCTACATGGATGGATTATTATGCACATATTATTGTCAAAAGTTAAAAAAATTTATATTATATGTTGTTTTTTATTTTTAATGGATAAATAATATTATGGTTAAACAAACCAAAATATTTTTATCAAGGCTATAAAAATAAAATAAATTAACTAACAATATTTTGAAAATATTAGTAAAAAAATTATTCATCCCACTATAAAAAAAATAATATTATTTAAACAAATATTGACCTTTGGAATGACATAAAAAATCATTCCATTACACATATTATGTTATGGACCCATTTCATAAGTCTGTGAATTATTATCTACAAAAATATGTGACCACAGAAACATGATAAGAATGACTTTAGGATGGTTAATATTTTAATGATAACATGACTAACATAGATAAAAAATAATACATAAATTATATAAGAAAAGTCTCTAATGAAATAATTTAATACATATAATTATTTTTTAGAGGATAAGAGAACATTCTGAATGAGTCAATGACCCGAGTAAGGGATATTTTGAGAAACACTCTTTACTTTTGGGATAATAACTCCTTTCTATTTACTCTCTTTAATATTTAATATAATAACCTAGTTATTTCATATTTTATATATATATCTCTTGTATATGTCAATATTTTATGTTTACTATACATATAATGGATAATAAAATTTCTTTAAATTCACTTCTCCATTCTAATGGAACTTATTTATTTCTTATCACATTTTATATACCAAAATGTCAAATTATTTTAACCTTTTAGTTTTTTAATAATATTTATATTTTTCGAAATATATATTCGATAATTTCTATTTTTATGGGAACTATTATTCACTTAGCCTCTTTAAATACACTTTACCCATTTTCATAAAACAATTTTTTAAGAGGTTCATGTACAAGAATAATTATTCACAATTTAATATATATTCACTTCAAAAGAACATGATTTGTGTGAACTATGATTATTTATTCATTTTTAAATTTTTTATAACACATTACACCTTTATTTAATAATAGTATTTTTATTATGTAATCTTTATATTCTCTAATAAAAGATTATGTAACCCTTTTATTTTTCATTGTTTTTGATTATTTCTATAGCCATAGTATTATTTATGTATTTAGAAAACATATTCATGTATGTGTTTTTAATTTTTGGCGTGGGATAGGAATTATAGGCCCCCTAATAAATTTGTTAATGTTTTCATTTATCATATTACATGTATGTTGTATTTTCAATTACCATAGCTCAATATATTTGGTTTTCTTATTAGTGGGACTTGACTCATTACTGTGATTTCGTGTTTTATGTTTTTTCCACATTTATATGATTTGTTTCTCTTATGAAATCATCTTCTTAGTTTCATTATTTCATTTGAGATTATTAAACACTCTATATTTTTTTATCATGATATTTCTTTTGTTTATTATGTACTACATTCCATCATATAATACATTGATTAAGCAATTTATGGAATTTTTATCTCACTCTATTCCATTATGTATTTCCATTGGGTATCCTATGTTGAAATAAAATATAAATGGTATATAATAATACATTTTTTAGAATCTAAGAGTGATTATGTAACTTATATTTACATAGTTATATTTGTTTAATCTATGAACCATATTATACCACAAAATTTCTATATTGAATTTTTTAAAACATTATGTTACAAACCATAAAAGAAAATGTATACGTTAGTAAAGATGATACAGTTTCTATCATAGAATGGTTTCGTAATTTTCGGGGATTATAATAGGATTATATTGTGTAAACCCATAGGGATATTATTTAGAGAAAACATCTTAATTTTTTCTAAAATAATTGAGCATGTGGTTTCTTAGAAATCTCATTATTTTCAAGAATCAAAGAGGAGGATATAGTCTTCGGTAGATATAAACACAGAGGTAATTAAATAAAATTGTATGGTTGGGTATTAAATTTATCATAAATTCCTGAAATAACTAGTCGGAATAACTACTCATCTGGGTTTACACTCTCTAGATAGATTCCACGAAAAATTAGCATAAACATTATGAACTGTTATGAATGAATGCAAATATTATTATATTATTTCAAAAGGTAAAATATAGCTACATGTTTCATAGATCGTTATATGAAAATGATAGTGTATAAATTATTTTTAAACATATGAAATCATAATTTATGGTATACATATCATTTATTTGTTAGTCTATCTAATACCACAGATTCCAATTTATATACTTATTCTATTAGGCATTATCATCCAAAATTATATTATAATTTTTTTAATTTATTGGACCCAAAATCAAATAATGAAATATATTAATATTACCCATTCATGATTATGAAATTATATATTTGATTATATTTCTACATAGTCTTTCTTACCATGATATTTTAGTTGATCTTCTAAAACACAGGCCCAACATATGGATGTTTAGTTAACAGTTATAATTAATAAATGAAGAGATTATTATGTATCAAGATTATAACACCTCCCCGATCAATATTTATGGGTTTAATCATTCAATGATACTTTTTAATACTACCTTTAATATAATTCTATTATGTATTGAATATGAATTTTTTTTCATTATACACATCCAACATCATGATTTTGGAGAAGGAAATAACATTCCATATCCAAAAAAATTATTTAATTTAAATCTGTTTTATGAAGGTGGATGAATATACATTAAAAATAGATTCTCAATAATTCAGATTATAGATTTATGTGAAATTATATCATTCTAACAATGACTGAGACAAAGGAGAGAATCATCCTTGAGGACCTTCCCACTGTCATGGAATGTTAATATGTTTTACCTAAATACTTTTATTGACTTTATCTTGACTAGTATTTTGAGGTATCAATTGAAATTACACGCAGAGATAATCATGTATCAATAAATCCATATATAATGGCCATATTTGAATTGGAATAACTAGAGAACCATCTAAAATATAATCTAAAAATCATCTTCATAAGCCCAAGTAAATCACTATATGGTTTGTCGGTATTCTTTTTCATGAAATTAAATGTTTCAATGCATCTCTATGTTAATTATAATGACACAATAATGATAAAAATTAATAAAAAGTATCTTCATCCATGGATTGATGAATTTATTGATTATCTAGTTAGGACCCAACACCTCACTAAATTTATCCTCAATCTGGGATATCTTCAATTAATGTTGAAAAAGGAAGATAATCCAATGATATTTTTTCATAGATGTTTTGGACACTCTTATTTAATAGTAATTCTATTTAGAATCAATTATTCTCTTAAAATAATAATGGATATAATGAATATTATATTTATAGATTACTTAAACAAATTTTAATTATTAATTAATGATGATTTTCTTATATACTAAAAATATAAAGAAGAATATGTGGATTATTAGAGAGTTATGCTAAAAAAATTCAAAAAGTTCATGGTATATGAATACTACAGTAAATGTGAGTTGGTGATTGAGAATATAACATTCTAGGGAATTGATATCACAAGAAAGGGAATATTTGAGAATAAAAAAAGAAAAATATGATTCAGGAATATCCCAAACCAAAATATATAATAGTAATTTGTATGTTATTTATATTAACTATTTACTATAGTCAATTTGTGAGAAACATCTCGTAGTTGTGAATCACCCTATCCAATAATACCTAGAATGTGGTAATTTTTTTAGAATAATGAATGTGAAGAGAGATTTTTGGAGCTGAAAAAGTGGCTAATAACTTCACTTATTCTCACCTAACTGACCTATGGGGAATAATTTTTTATCGGAAATTATTATATAATAGATTTAGGTTGAATTATCTAATAATATGTTAATTTTATAACTCATTCTAATAAAAATTTGATGATGCATGAGAATTATTATCTAATACATGAGCTATTTTTGGATGTAGAAATATTAGTTTTAATGATTTGGATTCATTATCTCTATGTTGAAAAGTGTGATATATTTATTTATAACATAAGACCATGAGGTATATAGTCAAATTTATGGTACTCAATATACTCTAATAATTATGGTTAGAGTTGATAAAATATTATTACTGATTAATTAATATTCATTATATAATGGAAAATAAGGTGTAATATTCTCTAAGTATGAAATATCAAGCATCCTTATCTTTGATGAGGATTGGGAAAGATCCAATCTTTCTATGTACATAGGATGGAAATTTAAATCATAATTGAAGGATAATCATCCACCCTTGCACCAATGATTTATCAACTATATAATTTGGATAACATTCAGGAATATAAAACTGATGCTGTGGAGAAACAAAAGATGATAGATTCTATAATTAATGGAAAATGAAAAAAATAAACATTTATAAAGATTTATTTTTTTATATTAGGTTTATTCCTATGTACACCATAAAAAAAATTATAAAGGAATTTTTTATTGACACATAAAAATAATTCTTTTCTATCAACAAAGAGTTCAATAATATTAATAAACATATCTAAGAGCACAATTAGTAGGATAATATGAATAAATTCATTGTTTAATACATAGGAATGAACCTATTATTTTAGAAAATGAATGAAGAATGAAAAAATATATGCATATTATGGAACCAACATCCATAAATTCATAGAAATTAAGGGTCATCACTATGGATTTCATCATGGGTGTTATAAATATAACTAAAGAAAATAATTCCATATGGTTTACACAAGATATTATTAAAAATGTAATTATTATTTATCTGTTTTTTGGAATTCTATCATGATAAAAAATATAAATACATACATCAAGAAAGTGGTGAGGTTATATTAAACACCACTATCGATTGTATATGATCATGAAATGTGGTTAACCTCAATGTTTTGGAAAATTATTCAACTATATTTTAACACATATTTGAACTTTAGTATTCCCTTTCCCAACCTAGACTGATGGTTAATCGGTATTGAAAAACTAGAAACTAGTTGATATACAAAGAACATTGTCTATATACTTTGATGAATAATGGGATCAAAATATCCCACTAGATGAGTTATAAAATAAATAGATCTTACACTAAACAATTTATATGGATATTTATAATTCCCTCTATGGGATGAAATGTAGAACACCAATGTTATGGGATTAAGTTGGTGAACACAAGATGCTTGGACCAAAACGAGTTGTGTAAATGGAAGTAAATTCATTTACATTCCCCAGCAAATCAAATTATCATGGATTTGACAAAATATATATTTTAAAAATAATCAATTGGATTTTGAGTATGAGATTGGTGAAAATATTTTTCAAAATATATCTCAAATAAAGAGATTCAGGTTGTTTTTGGAATAAAGGAATGAAATTTAGAAAATACATTGTCCCCTTTGACATTCATGATCACATCAAATATGTGGCCTATATACGACTACTCCCTCCAAATTTGTATCATGTTTATTATTTTTTCCACATATCCTTCTTGAGGTTGTATATATGATATCTCTCACATGTAAAAAATCCATAATTGATATAATTGTAGAAAGATATCAGTTATGAGGAGTAATTAGTGTTGATCATGGATTATACATACAATATTCAATGCAATAATACAAATTACATAGTCAAAGAATTTTGTGGAATCATTTGTTTAAAGAGGAAACATTGTAACCCTATGAAGCAATGAAAAAAGGTATTCTATTAAATTTTAATCTTAATGAATGAAATAAATTTAATGGGAAAACATTAATAAGGGGGTAGAATGTAATGACCCATACATTTGTGAATAAAATTTCACTTCAAAATATATCTGTGTGTATCATTTGGGTAATTTACGATACTTTAAAACACATGAAATAAATAATTAAATTTTATATAACACTATATTATTAATTTTAACATTACATTATATTAGTAAATATGTCCATAAAAAATGAAGTGTTTCAATGGGATATTAATCATAAGAAAATAATATAGCTCTAATCGGGAAATTTATCTCACATAAGGACCTTAGAGTAATCACACTCATTACAAAAAATTAAAAAATCAACTAAGCATTAGTAATGTAATATTATTCTTTTGAAATGATGAATATAACCTTGAGAGAAATAGAATTTAATTATGAATCATGTAAATTTGAAGTATTTATATAAATTAAAAAACCAATATAACAATTAGAATTCTGATCTGTCTATAAAGAATAGTAATCTGATCACTAGATATTGAATCCTAATTGATATAATTTTATATTAAGTGATGGATAATTAACATAATATATAATTTATATTATAAAATAAATATATATAAAAATTTATATTAAAATAATATGAAAAAATATATTAAATAGGGAAATAATTTTCAAATAATGATATCATTATTACATTTTGGTAAATATATTATATGATTTAGTTTCATTAAAATAAATTTTTATAATAAAAAAACATTAATAAAATATGATTTTATTAAAAAGGATTCATGAAATAAAATATTTCTTCATAAATATTAAAATATATTCTTATGAAACCCTAAGTAGTTTTTTTTAAGCATTATAAATTTCACAGTTTGAATGAAAAATATTATACAACAAAAAGGGATATGATTTAAATATTAAATTGCATATATTTAGAAAAAAATTCTTAAACAGATCTCATTTTTTGAAAAAAGTCATTTAAATTTTTTTATAGTAAAAAAAATTTATTATTCTAAAATTTTATAATTTTTTTAGAATAGGTAAATATGATAAAATATAGAATTTTAAATTAAAAAGTTAATTACACGATTAATTACATATTGGATGATGTATGAACCCATTATTTCAACCACTTAAGAAGAAATTACAATATATAGTCAGTATAATTATCACTATTGTTATTTTGAGAAAAAATAAACTAATGAATATTATAAACTAAAACACTCTTCTCCTATACGTATAAATAAAAACCTTCACCACCCCATTTTCACCTATAATAAAATCTTTAACTCACCAAAAAATATACCAAATCATTCTCTAATTCTCTTCTCACATCCTAGAATCCTTTCATTGATTAGATACCATTCAATGGATCCTTAAATTGTATCCAAAGAGTGAAGATCTAATGATGTGGTAATATTCTCTATAGAATTCTCATAAATTATTTTATTCATCTACCTCCACAAATCAATTTTGTCCATGATATTATTTTGAAATCAAAATTATTAATATTTTAAAATGTTATTATATAAATATAATATATATTATTTGACCCGATCATCTAATATTCATAAATGAAAGAATTATTAATATTATGGTCATTTCACTACCTCTATGAACAAAACATTTCATTTTTCACCACCTAATTCATGGTAGGATTATAATAAAAATATTATGCTTAATTTTTATAAAAAATAAGTATATTATATATTTCTTCATATTGTATATTTAAAAAAATTATAAGGTCTAATTAAACCAAATATGTTTCTCTCACTAAGAAAAATTAGATATATTAAATAAACATATAATTTTAACATTTATATTTAATGAACAATTACTATGTCAAAAAAATATGAAAATTTTAGAAATTTAATTCCTTTTACTGAAATTAAAACCATTACATTATTTATATTGTTTTCTATGACTATAGATTTTTACCCACAGCAAGATATGGGAAGGATGTATTGCTTCATGAATCTTTATAGTCACTTGATGAATTATATATCATACATATTCCATTCCATGTTTATAATAACTTATGATCTACATGGATCATGTTTTTGTTTCTTGATTTCTAGGTACATTAAATTAATTTACAATTCCATGAAGGGATAACAAAAATATTGTATTATATGTAAATTTATACCATATTTTAAATTATAACAAGTACAGGCCTTGAAAAATTGGAAATGGAGATCCATTTAACTCCCCAATTAAATTTTTTATGTAAATGAGAATGACGTTTAATGGTATTTAATTTTAAGATGAAATGGCCATTGTTAATTTGGGATTATAATTGCAATTAAAAGTGTTTTTTTCCTTTATCAATTTAAAATAAGACATTGTATACTGGGACCCTGGACATATATACGAGAACGCGACCCATAAAAAACCAATATTGTGGGCATAACATTGTTTCTGTTACAATTATTATGACATGTACATCTCCCACACCTATATTTAGAAGCTTGAATTTGTGGATGAATCTTATATTGGGAGCCTTCTACAAATATAATTCATTTATTTGTTATACTAATTCTTATAAATTCTTATATATAGGTGTTTTTCTATAATTTTTTGAGGCAATCCACCATGATGTCCTCAATTCAAGCACTAGGTGTAACACCCTGATATTTTCAAATAAGAATATTACATTCAGTTGTGTATTAAAAACATAATACTAAACATAAACGACCAATTATATTTATAATAATTATAACATAGACTTTAAAATGGAATGTGAGAATAGGATTAAATAAATTACGAAAATATCATTTACAGATTTATATATAATTAATTTATTGACAACAAATTAATTTGAAATGAATATTAAACCATTTTGAAAATAAATTTAAATTATTTTCTGATAAACTATTTTTATGAACACAGGTGTTCTTTATACCAATAAATTAATAAAATAACTATTTACAGAATATATTTATTTTATTAATATATAAAATATTAAATATAATATTTAACATTCTTCCTATGAGTTATTTAGGCATGATAAATAAAAATTTTCTCTTAAAACTGCATATTTTTCAAAAAAGATGTTTAGTCATCTTTTTATTGAAATTTTTTTATTAAAATAATTTTTAATAATTTAATAAAATATAGGTTAAAATTATTTTTAATTTAATTAGAATATCATAATTTTATTTTTTTTGAATTTTAGGATTTTTTAAATAATGCTGATTTTTCGATGAACAGTGAAAATATCAAGTTTTTTAAACGTCTTTTTCATTTCAAAAAATTATGAAATTTTAATGTCTAATATTTATTTAATATTTTTTTAATTAAAATAATTTATATATAATTCACTTAATTACATTGAGTCAAATTTATATTTAGTATAGTAGAAGTCAATTTTTTTGGATAGAAATGGGTTTTTTCTAAAAACTATTTTAAAATGAAACATGTTTCTCTATTTTAATTAATTAGGATAATACATAATGGGAATGTTTTAAAATAAATTTGTATATTTTTTACCATTAAATATAATTTATTTTCATACAACTACTATTATTAATTATATATTTATTATATAATCATAATTTTATAAAAAATACCCTTCCTAAAATCTCTTATCTCCCACGTCTGTGGGATTAATGTTAAATTAAATTTTGAACCTAATGTAGTTATAATTTGTATAAATAAAATCTACATATTGAATAATATCAATATATAATTTTTAGCAGGGAAAAAATATATTTTTAACAATGTGATTATTTAAATCAATTAAATTTAATTACAACAGTTAGAGTAAAAACTACATTACTTAGTGGATAATATTTTATCAAAAGTGAATAAATGTCCAATAAAATTGTAAAAACCTATTTTATGGACATAATTAGTCCATAGACACTATTTTATATTGTTATTGGAATTATCAGATCCTTCTTGAAGGTAATAATGTTGGTTAACCTCACATTATTTGGAAAAATACCAAGTGTGTTTTATCCTCAATTATAAATGTCCTCCCTCTCTCCTCTCTTCGAACCATAAAAACCAATTGGATATAAAATTATTTACCCAAATCCCTTCTAAAATTTACAACCCTATTCCCATTGTTATTAAATTTGGAATAAATGAATAAATGGAAGGACTTTGGTGAAATCAAAAAGGAGTTGTCCGATGAAGATGTAACAGTGATCAACACGCATTTTTTTATTTTTGTCTCCACTCATTTAATTATTCCTATATAATTATTATATAACATTGTAAATATTATAAATATAATTATATTTTTTTTATATTGTTATTAATACATACACCCATAGACACATCAATAAAATGGGTTACAAAATCATCATTCATGTGTGCAGCGGACTACCACATCACGAAATGATGTTGTTTGTTTTTCGATTACCACCTCTCATGGTTAGAGATAATGATATAAATAAAATTTATATATGATATTTATAAAATAATTATACTTATGTATTCAATACATCATATTCAACCTTTTACATATCATTCCATAGTGGATATGATAATGTCGCTCGTGTGTATGCTTGAATACCACCTTATGAGGTGATGTGAACTGTTTTTCACTAACATGTTACATAGAAGGTAAAAAGGGTGAATATGATGAATATATATGATATAAATTACATATTTATGATATTTATGATTTAATTATATTTCTATAAATAAAATATATCATGTTAATAATACCATTTCACATAATTGAAAAGTGATAACATTATTCATGGACATGTGGACTACTACCTCCTCGAACAGATGTGATTCTTATTTTTTTCATGACCACATAAAAATAATGATATATTTAAACATAAATAATTAAATTATATTTTTTCATGGAATAATTATAATTATATAAAAAATAAATTTTACATACCTCATTTTTATAATGATCAATAGAAAAATGGAAATGTTACTTACGCGTGTATATAGACTACCATCTCCATAATAAAAACATTGGATTATTTTTCATAACAATCATTCATAATTTTTTTAAACATATAATTTATGTATAAATATTATATTTATATCAATATTTTTATTCTATATATTTTTTAATAATTACCCCTTTAAAGTTAGTGGACCTACCAAAGTCATTTTGGCACATAAGACAGATATGTTCAAAAGATCTTATTTAAAAATAATTGATTAAGTAATTATATGTAACATGTTTATAAGTGAAATAAAATTAATTATAATCTTTTAAATTTTTATAAATAAATTAGATATTTATCATAAGTTTATTATTCACTAATATGATTTACAATAATGATGAATCTCAATAATGTTAAGGGTTTTTCTCATCTCACTTTACATTTGTGAGTTATATGCCATATTCACCACAAATTTTTGTTATCTTATGTATATAATTCGCATCAATGAATTTTAATACTTTTATTATTAAATTTATGAGGATTTATATATAAATTTTGGGATATATCTTTCATGGGGTTTATGGTTTCAATGTTACCAATGCGGTAAGTTATCTTTTTTCTCAATTTTCTTTCTTTGAGTTATTTGTTATGTTATACACATATCATCTTTTTTGAGGTTCATATACATCCTTTATGACATATTATATCATGAATATTTTTTTATAAATTTACTATATGATTAAATTAATTTTATTCTTCATTGTGGATTATGATTTTAAGTTAAAAATGTTGTAAATGTATATTGTTACAATCTCATCATTTACCAAGATTATGTATGATTATGTCTCTAAGTTGAAATATTAAAATTCTTATTAATTATATTATACGATATTTATTCCTAAGATGTTCATGTAAATTTCCATTTTCAACAATTTTTTACTTAAAATGATTCATAATTTTTTTCTTTGAAAATCTGACATCATTTCTCCCTTCTTTTATAAAATAGTTTCTTCCAAAACTGGGTTTTCTAAAAATGATGTCATAAATGTTTTAAATTGGGGTTTTCAATGTAAAATGACACATTCCTAAATAAATGTTTTAGATACCTTTATAAATCATCCATTATATGGATTTATGGTTATTTTTAATGAAAATAATTTATAAAAACATTCATTTTTAAGAAACTGATTTTGAAAAAAAAGGTTATTTTCCACAAAATGAGTCCAATAATCATTAAATGGTTTTTATATTTTTATAAATCAACCAACCATTTTTTAATTATTCAATGAAGGGTATATTTTTTAATTGTTCCATCATTATTATATTTATGGAGGGATTTTGATTATTTCAAATATATTTTAATGGAACTTGTTTCTTTACCATGAGTTAATTGTGTCACAAATAGATTGTTATAGAACCCATTTCTTTTTCCATTGGTTAATAATGTTTCAAAGAGATTATTATGATTCTTGGTACATTTTAGTGGGAAAACCATGTTTCAATCTGTTTTTTATGAATATTATTTATTTTTTCACTGTTAAATATTGTTTTAAATAGATTGTCATAGAACAAGTTATTTTAATGAGTTAATCATGTACCAGATAAATTGTTATGGAAGCTGTTTTTTATAGGTAAATCATCATTCAAATATATTAAAATGAAACCCTTTTATTTTACATGGGATTATAATTTTATAAAAGAATTATGATTTCCTATATGATTTAAATGATGAAATCATTATGTACATTATTCATTTACTTTTTATTGGACGTTATGATTCAAGTGTGAACCTAGATATCTCTGGTTGAGTCCATTAGATATTATATGATGGGTGATCCCATATAGATAACTAATTGATTGGGTAATTGTTATTATCTTTATATAATTATATAGGAATTCAACCATTGTTTTGTAAAACTAGTAAGGGTTTTGCAATGGTTATGTAAGGGTTCTGTAACGGTTTTATAAGATATTTTTCTAAGATGAAAATATGTTTTATTTATGATTTTTATGGGTTTATTATGTTTTGTTTGATCTATAATGATATAAAATGTCACATGATTGATGATAATTATGAATTTTTCCTTTTTTAATTGATTATTCCATGTTTTAATATTTATTTATTCATGTATTCATAGGTATTAATATTCATATGATATACTCATGTACTTTGATTCTGTCATTATACCCTTTTGATCTTCTTATTCTCACTAAAGAAAATATTTTTTTATTGCTTATGTTTCACCATAATGATAATTTGAGTCCACCCCTATTATGTTTCCATTTCCCCATTTTAGAAATAAATATTTTGAATGAATTTTCTCTAGATGGGATTTATAAATATGGTGATGATGTATTATTTTGAAAAATAAAAGGTGGGTTAAGTGGGATAAATTCAAATTTAATTTCCTATAAATTGTTTATGTATAATTTTTAATATATCTATAATACACTAAACCTAAAATGTATGCTTGGAGGTATGTAATCTAATTTTTACATTTTATTTTGTGGGTTATTGATGGAAAATTGGGGTTACCCTTATTGACATCAAAGACAAAAATGAAAATTTTATGATTTCAGTACTGAATCTCGTAGTGTGTATTGTTTTCAATTATTGTTGGAATAAAAGGGTTGATTTAGATAAATTTTGAAATTAATTTTTTTTCATGTAAAGTCATATTAATATATATTTATACCATCAGATGTTTATAATATTAATGTTGATAATAAGTTTAGAGTCCTTGACACCACATTTGAGGTATTTTTGTAGTTATAATTTTGAGGTTATCAATGAATGTTTTTAAGGAAATTTTTTATTGAGGTATTTGTAACCCCATGAATCAATGTGGGTATTATATATGCATAATTTATCTTTAATTATTAAATAAAATATAGGGGACAACCAATATTATTGGTGACAACCCATTGCATTCGGCAAAGGGGTGGGGCCTGAACACCTGATTGGAGGATGGAAAGGGTATTCACCTAACACTTGCAAACCTAATGTCCTGGTTAGTATAAAATTTTTACACATCAATATTGAGTTTATTTTTGAAATTTATAATATTTTACTTTAGTAATAATAGTTGAATTATTTTAGATAAATATATGATAAAATATTTCTTATCATATGGTATTGACCATAGTTGGGAAATTGTTTAATAATTTTAAGGATATTAATTTATTGAAGGATTAGGTTTGAAATTTGGGTTTAAATATTGAATTTTGAGGGCAGTGTATCATATTAAGGTTAATAATTAATGGTAAATATCATACCATCTGAAAAAACATATGGTTTTTGTTATTTTTTAAATATAGGAGGAATTTCTTATAATACTTCTTATGGTTATGTGGTATTTAATTTTTTTAGTGCTTCACCCAATAGAAAATCATCCTGAATATACATAATTTTGAGAAAAGCATGATATTATTGTGGAATGTTATTAAAGGAAGAAATTATACTAATTGTGTAAGTTTATATCAATATTCTATTAGTCTATATGGTAATAGGATTCATTAACACTAATAAAATATTCCTGAAAAAAATGTTATCCTAGAACCTTCATTTCTTATATACAGATGGCCTTTTCAGTCATCACAGATTTACTGTTTTGAAGACCTTAAATTTTCATCTATTATTCAATTTTTAATCAATAACCTCAATCACTCAATATATTTATTTAGACTTTTCACCCATTCCAACAAATGTTATCCTATTTGGAAGCCCAGTTATCTGAAATTCTATATGACCATTGTACCTCCCTTTATATATTATTAAGAGTATTTTTTATTATCCATTTTTTAGATATGGGTTTAAAAACAGTATTATCAAATGTATATCCTTTGATTTCTGATATAAAAAATAAAATTTTGAGGATTAAAATTATTAATGGGAGGAGGATGTAACAACCTGATATTTTAAAGGGTAAAATTATATTTTATAGTGTATTCAACACAAAACACAAAACCCAAGAAACCCAATAAATATGAAATTATTATAAAGTAGTCCTTGGAATGTATGGTATAAACATGTTTAATGTAATTTTTCAATTTATTTAAAAAATTTATATATAATTAATTTATTTCAGACAAATTAATTATAAATTAATATAAAACCATTTGGAAAATAAAAATAAATATTTATCAGGAAAATTAGATTAAATCTCACAGTTATGTTTTATAAAAATAAATTAATGAGACCACTATATTTTATACTATTAATTATATTTGAATACAATATATTAAATATTAATATTCATCATATTATTTTTTAACATGAAAATCCAATTTCTCTTTTAAAAATATGTATTTTTCAATAAAAATAGTTTTAACGGCCTTTATGGATCATTTATTTTAAAACTAATTTATAAATTTTTTATAAATTTTTTTAACAATTAAAATTTATTTTTTTAAGAAGAATAAATAATTTCAATTTCTAGGAAATTTTTGGATTCTTCAGAAAAATACACTTTTCGGTGAATAATGAAAAATTACAATTTTTTTCAACACACTCCTCTTTCAAATAAATTACATAATTTAAAAGTAAGAATATGTTTTGAATATTTTTTTCAACTAAAATATTTTATATATAATCCCTTTAACTATTTTTATTCAACTTTATATTGGTTATTAGTTTGTGTTTATTTATGGATTTAAAAAATAGTTTTTTCTAAAAAAAATTAAATTCAGAATGCTTTTAAATTTTTTAATTAATTAATATAATCCATAATGTGGATAGTTTCAAAATAAATTCATATATTATATATCATTAAATATTAATTTAGTTTCATACCATGATTATAATTAGTTATAGAGCTAGTATAAGATATTATTTTTATAAAAAATACTCTTCTTAAAAACTAGTTATGCAACCATGTTTATGAAATTAGTATTAAATTAAAGTATTTCCACTTCCTATATTTTTATTGGAAAAAAATTTATTTCATATTTTTTATCATAGTAATTTATATTTTATAAAATGTCCAGCATAATTTTTTACCCAATATATTATTGAAATCAATTAAAATTTATTATAGTGATTATGGTAAAAACGAGTTTACATGGTGGTTAATCATTAAACGTAATGAAACAAATAACCTAAAAACACATTCAAACCCTAATTGGATTACATATATTGACCATATATTTAATAATATCGATATTGTTGTATTATTTGAGATTTTCATGTAGGTAAAATGTGGTTCCAAATAGAATTATTTTGAAAAAATACCAGGTGTTTCTTCTCCCACACTTGTAAAAGGACTCCCCCTATCATCATCAATTCACACCATCAAGAAAAAACATTTAGACATTCCATACAAAAATAAATTATCAATTTAACTCCTCTTATCTTTTAATAATTAATTTTTTATAAATCGATCCATGAATGGACATTGGTGAAAACTGAAAGGAGTTACCCAAGGAAGAGGTAATGTTCATCCATAATCATATTTTTTTTATTTCTATCACCACACCCTTCAATTATAGTTATAAAATTATTATATAAAAAAATTTATAATAAATATACTAATATTGTTTTTTTGTAAAGTTCAAAACCTACACCCACCCATCCTTCAATCCAATGGGTTACGGAATCTGAATTTATTTTTATGGTAGACTACCGCCTCATGAAATGATGCTGCTCATTTTATCATTAACACATCTCATGGTTTGCAATAATTATGGACATAAACTTTATATATTATATTTATGAAAATTGTAAAATAATTATACCTATTGATTATTAATATCATATAATCCCTTATTACATTTTTTATTGTTGGGGATACAATAATGTCACTTATGTGTATAGCAGAATACGTCCACACGATACAATGTGATGGGTTTTTTACTAACATGTTACAAGGAATGTAATGAAGAAAATTATAATGAATCTATATCATATAAATGAAGTTATAATGATATTCATGACATAATTGTATTTTTATGGATATAACATATCATTTTCTTCTAATTATTTCATACACTAGATTTGTGGTATTGTCACTTGAGGTCGTGTGTAATACCCCCTCATTGAAGCAATGTGATTCTTATTTTTCCATCATTACATCATATGTATTATAAATATATGTATATATATTTAAATTATATGGTATGTATGATATCATTTTAATTCTATAAAAATAAATTCTATATACCTTCTTTCAATAATGATCATTGCAAAAATGGAAACGTTACTCATGCATATGTACAACATACTTCATCTATGATTGTATTATTAGGTCATTTTCATAAAAATATTTTATAAATGGTTTTAAAATATAGTTAATTTCAAATTATTATTATTATATCATGACTATTGTTCTGAGTATGTTTATAAAATGATCATCTTCAACAAACACGACCTAAAAAAGTCTTTAGGACTCAAAAGCTAAATATGGTCATAATATCAGATGTAAACAAAATTGATTAAGTAATTAAATATAAATATTTTATTATTTGAGCAAATGTAATAATAAAATTTCAAGTGGTTCCCAAAAATATTGAATATTTAACATAACATTATTATTTAAGAATATGAAGAACAATAATGATGAATCGGACATTAGGTGAGGGTTTTTCTCATCTCAGTTTTATTGTTGTGATATATATGCAATATTCAACACATATGTTTCATCAGGTTTGTATACTACACATAGATGTATCATATTATTTTTATTTTATTTATGGATATTTAGATTTCTATTTTTTGTCTCTCTTTATTGGGGTTTATAGTTTCCATGTAACGAAATTTGTATGTGATTTTTGAATGAATTTTCATTATTTAAAATGATTTTCGTGTTATAATCCTATATTATTTTATGATGTTTATATACTAACACATTGGAATTTATATCTTGAATCTATTTATTCTAATGATTATATATGTATCATTTAATTTTATTATTTGATAAAGAATACAATTCAACGTTACGGTTGTGGTAAGAGTCTTTTGTTACAATCTCATTGTTTATTGAGATGGTGTATGATTAAGTATCAAATATTGAAATGTTATAATTCTAATTAATAATATTATATTATACATATTCTTGTTATTTTATATTAATTGTAACATTTTTTACTCTTTTTTACTTTAATATTTTTACTATTAATTTTGATGAAAATCTGACTTCATTTCACTCTTTGGTTGAAAATATATTTTCTTCCAAAATGATATTTTAAATAAATAAAAACTGTTTTCAAAGGATAAGTTATATTTTCACAACTAAATTTTATAAATTATTTTTAAATTATTTATATATAAAATTTTAATGTTGTTTTGAAAAAAATTGAATTTATTAATTTTTAAAAAATGGTTTTCAAAATAAAATTAGTATTTTTATAAAAATAAGTATAATGATTAGTTAATGTTATTTATATTCATCAATGAAAAAAACCATTTTTGTAACTTAATCTAGAATGTGAATATTTTTTAATTATACTATCTTCATTATTTCACAAAATGTATTTTGATTATTACAAGGATACTTTTATATGAATTATTTCATTTCTACTGGTTAGTGGTGTCTCAACAAGATTATTATGGAACCCTTTTCATTTTACTTAGTTTAATAATGTTTCATAGTGATCATTATGGATCCCATTTTTTATCCATTGGATAACCATGTTTTTTAGTGATTCTTATTGAACTTATTTATTTATCTTATTGTAAATGAAGTTCTAAAGACATTGTTATGGAAACCATTTCTTTTCCATAGTTTAATAATATTTTGAATAAATTTTTATTGAACCCATTTGTTTTCCCTTAGTTAAAAAGGTTTCAAAGAGATTTATAGAAAACCCATTTATTTTCTTTAGGTTGGCCTTTTTATAAAATATTAATAATTTCTTATATTATATTTATGGTGATACCTATATGTAATTTATTAATGTTGTGGTTATTTGTCCTTAAATATGATGGGTGTGATCAGATAGCATCATGTTAGCTTATAATAGCTTACATTATTTTTTTATCCAAGATAAAGATCAATTTTATTAGGTAATGATTATGTTTTCCAATTAATTTCATTTCAATTTGATTGTATAGTTATTCTAATTTTTAAGTGTTCTAGAATGGTTTTGAAAGGGTTCTATTAGATGATGATACATGATTATAATATGTTTTATCATTGATTACTGTGGGTTTATGGTGTTTAGTTGGATAAATATTTATATCCCATGGAACATGATTATTAATTCATATGAATTTTTCCTTTTTTTAATTATACATTCCATCTCTATATGTTTAATTATCAATGCACTAATGATTGTAAATATTCTTATATTATACTCACGAACGTTGATTATGCCACCATAACTATTTTCTCTTCTTATGCTCACTTATGTCATTAATTTGTTAATTAATTCATTTTCCCTTATTTAGAATTTTATATCCACACATTATGTTTCCTTTTCCCCAAGTTATAAATAATTGTTTTTAATTATGTCAATAAGGGATTTCATATGGATGATGTTGATGTACAAATGTGAAAATGAAAAATCTAAGTTATGTGGGATAAATACACATTTTCATGTGAATTATTTTATATAGGATTTATTCCTAACGATTTTATTTTATAAAACTAAAAGGTATTATAGGATATAATTGATCCAATTTTTCCTTTTAAAGATGTAAAATTTATATGGGAAAAAATGGTTCAACCTTATTTGAATCAAATATGAAAATGTGATTATTATGATTTCAGTACCAAATCAAGGAGTCTGGGTTCATGGATATCATAATTGGAGGGAGGAAATTATCAAGCTCAAGAGGTGGAGGGACCAAGTCCACCAGTAGATCATCCAATATTTTCACATAAGGCATTCCTTGTTATACGAGATATGGGCAGTCATGACCATTATCGAGAGGCTTTCCAATGCTTTATAATGATTTTTTTGGGGAACCTGCGACCTACATAAAATATAGAAAAGCTACACTATAATATTCATCCATATAATTCATCTATTGTTTCATGGTATATTGTCTATAGGGCTTGAGTTCAAGGAGAAAAAGCCATGTTGTACACATTTGATCATCTTGAGACACCACCCATGAGGAAAGTGAAGCTTGCTAAAAATAGGCTTCGGGGTTTATGTATTAGATGGTGTTAGATTATTACTAAGATAAATAATCAAAAGACATGGGTAGGAGGGATTATGAAATGTCCTTATATTATTATATATTTCAAAATATGACGTGTGTTGATAGATCCAGAGTGTTTATGCACTTGGAGCTAGTGCTTCATCAGTGTTGGACTATTCAACCAATTTCATAGAGCTTGATCACCTCTCACCTATTCTCTTAAGTAATAAGTAAAAAAAATATAAGTGATTTGAGTATGATCTCAGTTTATATATCATATATTATTTTAATTTATTTCATATTGGTAAAATATTTTTGATAGTGAACTAGAAACATATCACTGTGAGTAAACACGGAGATCATAGGGTTGTGATCCAAGGTATTTCAACACCTAGATATTGAACTGCATCGACCAAAAATTGGAAGTATCCATTGGATTTTCCACACTATGAAATATTTATAAAGGTGTCATTCTATGGTATCCAAGTGATGTTGCATCATTTTGTTATGCCAGAACATATGAAACCACAATTTACAAGGGGCTTAGTCGAATATTGGTCTTATAGAAATACGGATCATCATTAGTGATTTTCCAAATTTATTCCTTTAATAGTTAATGTTAGAGGTTATTCACTAGCTCCGCATTTAGAAGTAGGGTTATGAGCTTCTCATTAGTAAGGGAGCTGGAGTGCGATTGGACAATCAGATAGAGGTGGTTTTCTTAGTTATCGTAGGAAGACACCAGACATACAACTCCAGTAGAGCAGATCTTCAATGGTTATCCAGACAATTACAAATGACCCTCGGTTTTCCCAAATGTATGTAGTGCATCCAATTCCTTTGGATTATAGTGTCGATCCTTTTATAATATATGGTATAATTCTAGTATCCTAGACATTAGTTTCTTCTCTTTTCAAAATTTTTGTTCCCCATACATTCATATCTATGTATATTCTATGGGAAATTTGGATTTATGTTTAGTTTTCCTATGGTCTGATGACACTGGATAATCCATTAGAAATTTGATCAGTGGTTTTATTCTAATGTAGGGAGTACCCCATTGGGATAGCTGGGTTTCACTTTATATGTGACCTTTTTTCCATCACGATGATTGGGTTTTTCGTCATTCTAGGGATTAATTATTTGGTTCTCAATCATTATTGCATTTTTGTTTATCATTAAAGGGTGACCTTCACATCACTAATGGTCAGGAAAACTATTCTCAAGGGTTAATGGGATATCTTGGAGAATCAAGTTAGAACCAAGTATCATGGGATATGAGAGTTGACAAACATGATTTCAAGATTCAATCTAGATGATTAGGGAATGTTTTTTGTGTATTTTTATACATTGGTATATCATTTTAGGGTCTTTTTCCTAATAAAATTTTAATGAATACCTCCCAATAAAGAGGTATATTTTTATCAATCTAGTACTGGGAGCTAGACCAATATCTATTACACCTTGCAGAATAAATTCCATGGTAATTTTTACCATGAAGGTTGGTGGTGATCTCAGACATTCTAGGTATTAAATTTTGTTTCACTTGATTAATATTAAGAACCGCATTACATTTCATAATATAGATGACATCTTCAACTATATCTACAGAGATAGGGTTTTATCTAATTCTGATATGGGGTTTGGATATAATAATGTGATTTTTGAGCAATATAATATATAATGTACATCATCTAGTAATAGATATGGATTATATTAGTATTTGTTCATATTTTTCGGTCCCACAAAAAAGCTAGAAGTTATCCTGGTACTGATGAATCGGGTTTTCTATCTGTATCTGAATTAATTTTTTTCAGTGTTCTTGGGAGATATCTTGGAGTATTCTCACAATTGACATGACTATTCCAAAAATCATTGGATCATATTTAATAAAGTATGGGAGAATTAGTTATATTCTAATATAAAAAAATCCATATTTTGTAATGATAATGTAAAATTCATAGCTTCCATTTTATTTTTGATAAGAAAATAATTTTACCTTGAAATTTTTAGAACTATAGTATACTAGGAGAATACTATGAACGTCTCTTATATATGAATTTTTTTGGTCCAATATTGTTATTAAAGGTGACTCATTCTAAAATTTTCATTCTTAGCATCACCTATTAAAGTATTGACTAATAAAAGTGTGTACTCTAAAGTTTAGATTCCTGTGAGAAAAACATTTAAGAGATTAAACAGATATTTCCTTCATGACATATTCATATTCTTCTAGAGAAGGGTAGAGGCTATATGGTTTATTGTGATTCATATGGTATTAGGAATGGATTAGAAATAATGAATGAGGATTGATATATGGTTTATGTATCTAATATGTTGATGTATTGTGAATGAAAATACCGAATTCATGATTTCAAGTTACCAATTTTTTTCATTAATTTTGTTGCTGGAGTAATTTCATTGAAATGGATTATTTTTTTGGGCATATGGATCAAAAAATCTATATGTATATATTTACGCATCAACATTTTAATCCCATGTAATGTGTTTTGGTCATATATCATCATACCAATTACTTTTATAATTCCTATAGGATTGTAAAGTTAAATGATGTTTTTTTAAGTAGTGAAACCAAAAAATAGGAAGTTCCAGATACCTATAGAGAGGGGTAGATTAGGGCCCTACTTTATGATATGCATGTATCGGATCATGAATGTCATAAAAACATATACTTTAATTTTTATCAGTGGCATATTCACTTCTGGGGGGAGTGAGGATAATTCACCTATCAAATTCTATGTTCTTGGACCAATGTTCGAGATTTGTAGGTGATGGCCCACTTCCTAGTTGTGTAATTTGGGATAATTACATCTATCTCATTCACGGAAACATCTGGGTTCCTACATTCATCGGAGTGGAGTTGATGCGAGAGTCACATGACTCTATATGGGAAGTAAATACTGGTATTAACAACATGTATCTTGAAATATTCTATAAATATTACTTTTTTGGGATTAAAAGAGTGACTAATGTGGTTGTTACATGGTGACCAACATATCAACATTAGAATAAAGAACACTAGTGGAAATTGAGGATTTTATATCCATTATTAATTTTTATGTGGTCGTGAGATGAAGTATTCATGGAATTCATGATGATAATTTCTAGTTAATCTCATGGTAGTGACATTTTTTGGGTGATCGTAGAGAGATAAGAGAATTTTACCGATTTACTACCTATTCGGGTGTCCTTGTTAGTAGATGATCTTGGAAAACTCTACATTTGTGATTTCATACACCTCTACATAGTTTCAAATTCTATAATATTTGAAAGTGTTGTTTGGTTCAAATTACAGTTTTGGTAGTGGTTGTACATGGTACTAGGTCCCCATTTACTTTTGATTACATCCTATCACCGAAAGACCGATTCTCAATTAAATAATAAAACAAAATCTTTGGAGAAAATTATCCAAGAATGCGTGCATTATTATAGTGGTTCATGGGAGAAAACATTACCTCTAACTGATTTCTCTTTTAATAAACTCTTACAAGGGACCACAAATATGGATCCTTATGAGGGCCTATATAGTAGGTCATGTCCATCACCCCTATGTTGGTTAGTGGTTAGAGTGAAATACCTACTTTCTATTTGTCTAATTTGAGAGATGTAAGAGTAGTTTCAATGTATCATGAATTTGATGTTTGAAAATCATTCTAGGATCAGGTCATACACAATCTTAATTATATACCACTTGTATTGGAAGTTGGATATGGGTTTTTGTACATGTTTGAAATAGACTGGGGTATAAATGGATTTGAAAATAAAGGGAATATATCACCTCGTTACATCAATCCCTTTGATATTTTATAGAGTGTTGTGTCAGTGGCCTATAGATTACAGTTACCCCATAGGTGTTGGTCCAAGAACAAAATATTCTATATCATTATTCATTTCCAATGTCATTCAAATGAATTTCATATTCTTCATCCAAACGATATTGAATTAGAGGTTGATTTATTAATTGAGGATCAGTCTTTCTGAATTATTGAAAAACCTAAGAAGATTGTCTAATGCCATTCAGTTCCCTTAGTATGTGTGCTTTGGTAGCACATTGATTAACAATATGAGACTTCAGAGAGGGATATTGACATTAATTCATAGGAGCCAAAGTTATTCTTGGATGATTCTTTACCAGCCTTGGAAGGAAAACTCCTGTATGATTTTCATTAATGGGGGGATGATTTTTAAGATACCAACTTTTTATTTAGGCATGTAATATTTTAATTTCAATTAATTTCATTAATATTCATCCTGATAGAGGTTATTAATGAGGTCACAAAGGTTACAGAGGTGTCTATGGATTTTTTATAGCCTAGAGCCTTGGATTTCAGAGGAAACAGGTGATATTCTCTATTCATAGAAACCATGTAGCCTAGTCATCTTGAATTTTTTAAATAATGAGTTGTGTTCAAATGTTCATCCTAGGGCCGCATGGTTTTCCCTTACCATTCATCCCAAGTATCATGGTCTTATGGGGTGTTGTAGGAATCCATATAGGGTAGTCAATGGTAAGATAATTGTTATAAAAATTGTACTCCACAAACATGGGAGACTATTTTTTGTGGAAATTATCTATCATAGGTTAGGCACATGGTTACGAGAAATGTGCAACCAAAACATTTTCGTATTTAAAAACAGTACAATTTACAATTTTTACACTTATATTTAAAGGGTCTAACTCTTTTATACATTCTATATTTTTTCAGACCATATTCCCATGGAGATATCTCATCTCATCATTTCCATGATTTTAGGTATCCCCTTAATCCATGCACTGATCGAGCTATTGTCAGTCTCATTTGTTATGTACATTTAATCTTTTCATTTATCCTACACTGTTAATCATTTATCTCATTATCGATGGATTTATTTTAGTTTACCCTAATATTACCTATTTTTATCGTATTTTTATATTTACTCAATTTCATCTATTGAAGCCTATATTTGAGTCATAAGATGGATGATGAGTCAACTTCTAAGGTATTGTAGGTGCTCTAGTTCTTTTACCTCAATGTATTGGTGATTATGTATTATGAAATTGTGTCTTGTGATGTATTTTCTAATAAAAACATGTGAAATTGATATCTCTTTTAAATTAAATGAATATATATATACTATATAATACATGTAAATAAACTATTACTTAAATTTTGTAAAATACCTTGAATTGAACCTGTTATAAGGTGCATAAGTAAATTAAACCAACCCACCATAGTTGGTCAATGAATCTGATTCACCTCTTAATGTGTGTTCATTTACACCATTATTTTCTGATTTTAAAACAAATTTTTGGAAAAAATTTGGAATTAAAAATATATTGGAAATTAGGTCCACTTCAATATTCTTTGTCCATCATTCCTTATTTCTTATCATTGAGATGTACATTAATCCCTAAATTCCCTATAATGATGAATTAGAAAAATAATGGGATGAATAGCCTTGTAATCCTATTCTATATTGTGAGAACCCTTATGAGGTGTTTTATTTCATATTTAAATTTGATATACAATGGAATTAAATGTTAAATAAAATTTTATGGTTAGACTTTGTTCCCATTCCGATTCAGATTTCTATGCAGAGAGTGAATCGTGGGATCTATCTCGAAACACCATGAATGAACTCTGTGGGAATATTTAATTAATTTAATTATTAATGTAATTATTAATCACTTTAGGGGACACATTGTTTCTCATATGACCTCCATGTATAGACATAATTGGAATCCAGATTATAAATGCCATGGGTGATTCTTGGACTCATTGTGTGGACTTCTAAGGGAAGACTCAGAGGTAAAATAATTATATATATAATGAGTGATACTTGGAAACCCTATTTGGAAATCCATGGATATAATCATATTGAATATATTAAAACATTTCAGGATTGATTTTTGGGAACCTTTTATGGACTTTCAAGGAATGAATTTGAATGATGGGAAATTATACCATACCGAAAGTGATACCAATATTCCTAGAGGGAATTTCTATGAAATGATTATAAGTTGATGTCTTAATGTTATGACTTAGTGATACCTGGGTCAAAAATTATGAACTACAAGGATAGAATAAAGTTACCATTAAATAATAGAAGAAATAAATTATATGATTTTAATTACAAGAAAAATAACATGCTTGGAATCATCAAAAACCTTACATTCTTATATTTCCTTATTAAACATATCATTCATAGATATGACTCATAGGGGATTCGTGGTCAATGAGATAGGTCCTGAGACATTATTATAAATTCAAACATGACTGGTTGTTTATATGGAGTAATTCTTTCTTAGGCCTGAGGATGTAGCATAAATGAATTAGGTAGTGTCCTACTACGTGTATCATACACCCTATTTGGGCCACTATTTGGTACCAGGACAGACATCTTGGATGTAGGTAGGAACAAGGGAAATAGACATACTTTGGATGCTTTTCTCATGATAAGACAGTGTTCATGGTATTGAAGTCTGATCTGATTCATGAGAATCTACTAGAGATAGTCAATATATATTTTTTTCATTAATTTTTTGACATGTTGTATTTGCATGATTCTCTAATTCCCAATTATTTTTATTTGTTATAGCATTCCATGATCATAAATTTTTATATGATATTAATGGATGTGATTACACGGTTATATAAATGATGGATGATTATTATTTCAATTTTTTGTTATATTTTATGGATTTACTATTTGTTGACATGATTATTCAATTGTTCTTCAATCTAATAATGAGGGTATAGTCTCTCCACTATTCCACCACTGATGCAAACTACTAATCAGCATCCTCTAGCAAATACAGAAGCATCCTTCAGTTCATGGGACCAACTAGGTTTTTTTACATCCATGTGAACTAGGTCTTGGACATCTTATACAATTTTTCTATATATAAATTATGGGATTTACCTCATCACTTGATACATAAATTAAAGGTTTGATTTCATGCATCATTTTAGGTACATCAGATTCACATGTAAATAGAATTCTTATTTGTATACCAAAAATGTTTGATTGGGATCCATGTATATCAGTATGTCATTATAGTATTATTATTTACCAGGAATAGGTTTAACCATATTTAGGGGGTTTATTTAGCAACCTCACTTACAAAACATTAATGTGTGGTTTTCTACCTTTTATATCAGCATTCTCTAATGATGTAGTGTTTTTGAATGTTCATATCTATTCTTTTATCCATGATATCATGCATCATTGTAGTTATGATATATATTTTGTAAAATAGGGGGTCTTGATCAACCTAATTAGGTTTTTCAATATATCATTTTGGTATAATATTATCTTAACATCCTAAAATTAATTAATGAAATGAATTTATTTTCAAATTGAAATTTTTAGTATGGTGACAAATTATCTAATTATAATAAATTAATGTAATTTATTAGGGGTTCCATTTAAATGGTGTCTCAATTCTATCATATAAATTCTTTTGCCATTATAACATGGGAATAGACACATATATAATAAAATATTTATTCGTGAATCATCCTAAGTATGTGAGTTTTACTATTATATTACTTTGTGATAAAACCACTAAAGGTGTCACTAAATCATAAATAAATAATATTTTATTTGGTTTCACAAAAATGAATTGACAATTTTAATTTATAGAGAACTGGATCAATAAACTGTTAATGAATACCAATATTAATGAATCCATGATTATCTTGATGATTTTCTTATATTTCGACTTTTACTTAATATTATTTAGTATATAATAACATGGGATTATTCTAGTGATGAATTAGGATGGGTATTTAATGTTTCAGCAGCCCAATATTTGATGTTACATATAAATGTATGGTTCCACATTATTGAACCACCGTTGTTGATAAATAACCTTTTGTATAAATAAATATTTATAGTTATGTTGAATTAGTTATTGAAAATTCAAAATAGAACTCAAATAGTACTATATGTTAGAGTGGGTATCCTAGAACGAACTACTTTTTACATTGGGATAATCTTGTATTCATTTATTTGAATATTAAAAAATATATTATCACATCATGATTTTTTTTCTATGTTACAATGTATGTGGTAATTTCCTAAGGATAGTGGCTTCACTAAATGGTAATAGTGGATCCCTTCTATGATGATAACCCAGAAGATCCATAACACAATTCATGAATATATGTTCCATGACTGGATGATGTTATTTAAGGGACACAAATAATACTAACCATTAAGGGTGATAACTCATAAAACATTAAGGCACCTTCACATGGTGTGTGTGCTTGGTGATATCTAAAAGGATATTATGAGAATGAGACCCGCCATTAGAAATCCAAATATCATAATGTTATTCTATGTTATTATCTAAACATGTGTATTGTTCCTTAACAATTAATAATATTATTAATTGGTAATATAGCTCGCACACTTAGATTTATTTATGAAAACTTTAATGAGAAACTGTTCGCAGCAATGTAGTATATGTTGGGTGACTCATGAGTAAAACTGCATTAATAAATAATGAAATATAATATTTTTGCCTTATATTGAATAAATAATGTTGATATCTCAGGCCATTTGATGGAATTAATATATCCTAAATAAATTCATGTCCATGGTGAGTAATGTACATGTTAAATTCCGGGAAGTCAAATAAATAATAATTGAGCACATGGGTTGATCGCAGTATTATGAAACCTACATGATTGGATATATCGACACAATGGTATTACATTTCACTGTAAGCACTCGTAGGAGGTGACATGTCATTGTGGCATTAATAACTTTCTCAATGGGTGCATTGAAAAGTTGCTAGATGCTAACCATGGACGTTATTGAGGCTTTTGATAATTCCACTGAGAAAGAGGCCTAGAGGGTAAACAGTAAGTGTATCTGGGTATCTCAATTAAATATTCATTTAAAAAGTTGAATATAGATTATTCTTGATTTTTATTTAATATTTATTCAAGGATATGTAGATGCATTAATTTCAAAACTAGTAATTCGAGAAAATATATTGTGTGTAAAATAAATTATTTATTAGTGAATAATGTAGTGATATTTATTTATGAAATAAATAGTCATTATTCAAGGTCTATTAAATGTGGTCAAAGAAAAAATTGAAAATAGAAAAACAATAGTACACACAATATGGTTGTTCTAGGAAATTTTGATAAATATTGTTATTTAATTAATTAAATATTATTTGGTGCAAATTTCTTGGAGCATGTAAAGTAACAATATTAGTCGAATACTATTACTGGACATGGGGTATTACTGAAAATTAAATAATATAAATAAATACCTATGGGTAATTATTATTTTTTCTTTATTCTATGTTTTATAAATCTGAATTAAATTATTATCAATAAGCCTAACCATTCACTGTGTTTGTGCACAAGGGATCGGGAGAACGATCTCAAGACAAGAGATAATTTCATTACTCTAAGAGCGCTCCCATGTTATGAAAGTGATCCTCCACCACTAGATTAGGGAGAGGGATTTGGAAGCATATCTCAAGGTAATCTAAGGTGGACATCACGAGAGAAGGATTTTTTACTCTAGCACATTGAGATTCTTTCAGAAACGTCTAGAGATACGTGGAACACGTGTGGATCACTTCTAGAGGAAGCCTACACTTAGCTTCTATGATGCAATTACGGATCACAACGGGTCACGATTAGAACAATCAACTTAGAGATAATACCATCAAGTTAATTTTTTAATTTTAATGAAATTAATTATAACTAACATATGATGAACCTCCCTATTCTACCAAAACATCCATCTTTCCATTTTTTCACCATTCTATTCAAAATATCATGAGTTTTATCATCGATACAGATCTCATATTGTTTGTTGTTAAAATAAAAATTAAATTTTGTTCACCCATCCATGTGCTTCTTCTATGCCTGAAACCTATAATCCTTATTAGACAGGTCATATCATTGAATAAAATTATTTATTTTATGATTTACAGATTTAATAATTTAGTTTTTTAAATTAATGTTAATCGTTATGTAAATTGGATTCTCGACATTTGTTCCTCTTATTTCGTTTCTCATTATCCTTAAAAAAGTTATTTTTTTTTAATTTTAATTAAAATAAACTATAGGATCTCATCCGATGGATCCATTGGTTCATGTTCAAACAAAACCAGAACACATAGTGTGTCAGTTGGACTCACACTCTATGTATTTGGACACACATGGCATGTATTCTACCTCCCACGTCGTGTAGTCATGTTTCAATTCATTGGGACTTTTCCTCCAAACCAATAAATGTGTTGGAGTTTATCCAAGTAATTATGACTCTTTATGTTATCCATGGATATGTGGAATATGGTTTCTAGATTACACATTGGGTAGCCCACTGGAAACAGCATGTAGTCCATTCTGGTTAGGGTGGGACTGTGTACCTCATACATGGCATTCCTGGATGGAGATCATGTAATACGGAAACTACACGATATTTATCACAAAATATACATTGTGTACTAAAGAATTTCCAAAGTAATTCTACAGGATGTATCATCGGCGTGTACTTCAAATGGACTATGAGAAATTTTACACACCAAATAGAAGGAACCACACATTGTGTACTCATCCAATTTACACATATTTATTAAAATTTATTATTATATTATAAAAACCCTTGATACTTGTACCATGGTGTAGGCATAAATCTGGGGCATAACACATGATAGGTGTTTGATACAAATGTGTTTAATTTATCACTTGTGAAATATTCATTTCTACTCATTGGGTAGTTATGAAAGGGGATTCACAGATTTTTCTCTAAGTTTCAAGTAACATATAAAGATAATTTTAAATGAATTTATTTGTTTAATAATATGATGTATAAGAATCGGAAGGAAATTCTGAAAAGTGTTTAAGATAAATGGTTTGATTACATAAAAATAATAATTGATATATTAGTTCATGATTTATATTAAACAATAAAGACTAATTAATTGAATTCTTCTTTTATTTTTGCAAAATTATTCTGGCATGTAAGGATGATCATGATATAGACCCGTTCCTTTGAAGGTGGATGGATTCATTTAAATTATTTATTAAAATTAAATTCTTTGTCATGCTAGCCTTTTTCTCAACTACATGTCGGTCATTCATTCCCAATATTTTATTTATGTGAAACCTCATTTTACACCTCACCTACATGTGAGGTAAAATAATATGTAATGGATGGAGCTACCAAGTTAGTGGAGGAGGCTTAAGATAATAAATAAAGGGAAACCAATCGAATGAGATAAAAAGGGGCATGTGGAATGTTGTAAATGCAAATCCAAAACGTTCAAGGTGTATTCTCCCCTATGTATTGGGTTAGTTTATCAACCTATTGATAAAAAAACCAATAAAACAAGCTACATATCATGATTTTTTTTATTTTTGTCAATTTCATGTAATATTTATTGCGGATGTGTTTTCACAATCACACTATTAATGAATTAATCTAGCATGCAAGATGGAACTAACATAAGGCCAGATAATGCATAAATATTATCTTAGTTTTTGTTAATCAATTATGTTTTTCCCACATAATATTAACAAGAATGTAATAATGATAATAAAACTTCAATTTATGTGTAAGGATAAAATCCCTCAAGGAAATATTAACCCAGTATATCCTTCCATAGTCTTTGTTAGAAATGAAACATAGTTTATTGTACATCACAAACACTTGATGCAGTGATTTCAATTTGAGGTTTTGGGTTGACTTGACAAGATCACATCAAGTGTTGACTGCCAGAGTAAGACAAGGTGTGACTAAGAGGAAATGGTTAAATGTAACTCTATGACCCCAATTACCCAGAGCTGGTGCATTATTTTAATACTTTTTTATGATTATAAGGAATCCTGTCCCAAAGGATGGATCAATTTTCCAGTCATGGAAAATATATTACATTATTGAATGTTACATAACGATTTCTAACATAAAACACAACCTAAATACTCCTTTTATAATACCATTTTCTACTAGATTAACCATTAATATCAATAATAATACACTTCTAGTAATCCGGGGAAACTAAAATATAAGAAAGGGGTGGATACAGATGCTCATTAAGGGTAAATAATTTAGTGGATACTATAAACTTTTAAGGGATTTTGTTAAATAAAAACATAAAACTCTTAAATGTTAACATGAACAAAATATATTAAAAATAAATCGATCATTACCATATAAACATGAAAATTGATATTCTAAAAGTCTAATAATCCCATGTAATAACTAATTTCATAACTTGGGAATGCATAATACCAGACATAATAACTACTATTCAAAGGCCTTATATGAAGACCATTCCCAAATACTCAGTCAAGGCCTTGTACCAAGACAGTATTTTGTCTCATGAGAACTATCGATGCACCGAGGGGCTATAGTAGGCCATGACTATCACATTCTAATTCCAATACATTCTTCATATGAAAAGGTTGAAACATATCATAAACACTCTTATTAAAACTAGGATACAAAATGTTAATACTTCAACCATAAACCTTGAATGTTATAAAAATAGCACATCCACAGTTAAACTTTTCACAATACCTTAAATACAATATGGAATATTTTATTATAATAAATCAAGTTCAAACAATCATAATGTCCAAAAAAAGATGTTGACATAGATTATACTAAATTATTAAATTAATTAAAACTATTTGATAAAAATATCAATTTTACATTAAATCATTTAAAGGTTGGGAAACATTAAAATAAAATATTTTTAGTGAAAATAACTTTATAAGATTGTATAGGAAGATTAAAATGGTAGAATGACATAGTAGAAATAATTGACTACTCGTTCTGTATAAGTTAAAAAAATTATTCTTTCCTTAATTTTCTGAAGAGGACAAAAAATAGCTCGTTTGGAAAACGACCGAAATATTCCTTTCAATTTTTTTTATAAAAAGTCAATAATGGATAAAAATGATGTTAAACATCCATTGAATTATAGTAAAACATTTTATGAAAAAAAATCAGCAACCTGGACATGGATGTTAAATATGTCCTGGTAGATACATAAATGTAAACAACTTTGAATAATAAGGATATATTGAAAGTAACCCTTACTTTAGGTATGATAATCCCTATATTTTTCTGAAACTAAATTATAATTTATTTTAACATATTATTAACTTATATCTAAATCATAATAATATTTATGATGTCATATATGTTTCATTTATAAAATTATATTACCCTTTTATTAACAATTTCATGTTAATGCCACATTTCGGTAATAATCACTTTTTTTATTGTACATATTTTGACTTTTTATTCATGATAAATTTATTTAGATCATGATTTACATAATTGAAGAATTTATAATATTATTTAAATATCATATAAAAATATAAATATATATATTAAATGGAATACATTGTTCATGGAGATGATAGGTCGTGCATATGAATGAACGATGTTTACGTTTTCGTATCGTATAGATGTAACTCAATTACATAAATATATTTATATCATCCCAGTATCATTATTAAGTCATATATTTCCTAAATATTAATTATAATTTATATTATAATCATTCATGGATGGTGAACAAAGATGATGAGTCTCATCGCATTGTGGAGTTGATAAGTCGTACATATGCACAAGCGACGATATAATTTCAATAATAGATAAATGGTATAGAATTAGATGGAATATGATTTTTAAAGAAATAATTACATGTTGTATTTATTTTTCAAATCCATTTTTTTCATCTTTATACAAATACAAATAAATTGTACGTGAAAAACAATTTACACCACGGCATAGAGACGGTAAGCTGTACAATCAAACGCATGGTGGTGTTGTTTTTCATAGGATGGATAAAAAGATGAATATAGTCATTACATAATATCAAAAACATATCAAAAAATAGTATATACTAGGGTTATTATTTTAATTCTGATAAATACATAGTAATAGGATGTATAAAAAGAAATTAACTTTGAAATAAGGGATAAAACGATTACCTCTTCTTCAAGATTCTCCTTTTGATTTTTACAAAAGGACTCCTTAAGATGGCATTATTCCCAATGTTTTGCCTCTAGAATTATGTTAGGGAAGTTGGGAGAAGATATGGGTAGGGCTTGGCAGAGCCAAATGTATTTGGTGGGGTAAATAAAAGATAAATTTTGGTGGATTTTTATATGAGTGGTGAGGGCACTTTTGGAAAAGAATGAAGTATTAATTGATTATAAAATTTTATTAGATTTCTAATGACTCCAAAATTATTTATTTCGAGGGTAATATGAGGGTGAGTCTAACTACTCTCAACCAATATGTTTTAGATATATTTAGGTCATAAAATAATGATTATTGTTTGTAATTAATCATTAGTGAAACAGTTTAACTCTTACTGTGTCATCTGGTACTTTTATACAATAAGATTAATTTAGTTACTATAAATTTATAATAGAACCAGAAGTAGATAATTAATGATATTTTTATAATAATATAAGTTAGTTATAAGAATATTAGATTGTTAGGATTTTTATATTATTTAATTTCATAGTATCTCTTTTAAAAACACATTTATTTCAATTTTGACATTATTTAGTAATTGTTTTTTTAATTCATAACAACTTGATTTCATTAAACTAAATGAATTAAATAATACCTAATATTTCAATGTAATCCATAAAATTAATGTATGGCATCAAAACATTAAAATTATGTTTATTTAAATATTTGTAATATCATTTATTTTATTTCTTCATTAATATGGAAAATACATCATCATTATTGTGTCATTTATAAATTTAATTATATTATGTATATAATTTACAAATGAAATAAAATTATGTAGTAAATAATTTTAGATTTATAATTAATATTTATAGTTAATGATATCATTCATATAACCTATAACAATTTTTTTGTAAACGATATATGATTATGTTATATTTTTCTATACTTTTATTAAATTTTTATAGTATATCATTATCACACCCACATGTCGCCATGAGATCCTAAAAAAGACACAAGGGAGACTAGGTTAATACATATCTCATACAATATGGTTAGGTCATTTCTTATTGTAGTTTATTATTATTATAGTATTATTTTTTAGCCTTGTTTACTAGATTTAACCTTTAACAATCGTAAATAAAATATTTACTCATGTTACTAATCAAAATGTCAAAGAAATTTAAAATGTACAAAATGTACATTTTTGGATTCCAAATATGGTATCCATTTTTCCAAATTCAAAACACAATGTTTGAAAAAATTAATTTAAAATTATTTCTTGTTGTCAAAACCAAAAAGTGGGCTTTAAATAAGTAATATCTATCAAAATATTGACATGTGTTTATGTTCGATTTAAATGTGAAACAACATCAATTGTCCTAAAATATATTAAATTATAAAAATATAATATAGTTTTAATTTATGACCACTCATTTGTATAATTTACACTATAAATAATTTATATTAAAATAGATGCTTTCAGTTAAAATTTAGTAACTTCCATTATTCATTAAAATATGAAAGTTCTCAGAAAAAACCCAAAAATTTGTCCAAACTAAATTTTTTGTGACCCTATTATAAAAAGGAATTTAATTTCATCAAATTTTTTATATAAAAGATTCCAATAATGGATTCAAAAATGGTTCTCCCTTAAATAGAGAAAAATCCATATTTTTGGAAAAAAAAGATTTTTTCTCAGAAAATTAATTGGCCATTTTATAATGTCTCAAAAGTTGAATGTTATAATATAATGGTATATAAAAAATATAAAATATGGTTAATAATGTTCATAAACTTATTATAAATTTCTTATTTGATAGGCCATGGAGTGCTTGAACTCGGTGTTTCCTATATCGCATGCTATTGAATTATTAAGGAGAAGCGTATCGTGGATGCTTGGGTGTTACATTTTCCCATTATTCAATAATTTTTTTCATCACAGTTTAAAATCAAGATTTAAAACGTGGGGTTTGTAATTTCAAGATATCTTAGTATAAATTCAACATTGTTAAATGGATTAATCAGACATTTGTTATAAAATAAAGAAAGGTACTTATAAATGTTATTGGAAATAACACATACTTGGGTTCTATGTATGAAAACATGGATATAGAAGAAAAAAATAACCATCATGTTCACATGGAGAGTGATAGATAATATTATTAGGATTAATTTAACAATAAGAAATCTCTAAATCTTTGATGATCAATGGGACCATTTGATTCATATAAAAATAAATTACAAGGAAAAAAATTTAGTTATGATACATTTACTGGTTTCGTATAATAAATTTAATTCATAGGCAAAGAATATAAAGAAGAATACATAATTTACATATAGAGTTTCATACTTTAACTAATTCCTACCACATACTCAACCATTTCATCAAAAGATAAACCTAAAAAATATTTGATTTATCTCAATCAAATAAGTTTCCAAATATATACATATACAATTTAAATAACGAAAACTATTTCATAATGACCATGGACATCTTGTAAGCAGGTTGTCTGTGATAAAGCCTTTTCGCACTTCGGTTTTGGGATCTATTCCTAAATCATTATCTAAAGCGATGGCTTATCGCCTGACCTGTAAGTTTTCTATTTTCTAAAACTATGGTATTATAAATTTCCAAAAATAATCAAATGAAATTTTTAAACATAAAAAATAAAATACAATGTTCAACATAATCTATTGCATCCTTTAGAGTTAACAAAAATAATCTTGTCCAATCTCTATCTAAAAAGACTCAAAATTTCCAAAATCCATTATAACAACTGATCCCCCAAACAACATAATGTTTCTCTTATTATCACAAAATGTATATAAGATTACCTTCATCCAATTAAAACCTTAATTAACACAAAATGTACTTTAGTACAATAATTATATATATCACATTCGTATTATAACCAGTATATAATTCATGAATCCAAGAACACAAATACATTAATTATTCCACCTTGAATGTTGTAATAGCATAAGCATGACCATGATCTATTTTCATTTCCTAAGATATATATCCTTGAATATTTAGACAATCGTTTACATAGGGTCCCATTTCATTACAATTATAAAATTTAATAAATTATTTCTTTCCCTTACAATCACGATCTTGGTGACCTTTTTCTGCAAATTATTAAAAAACTCTCATTTATTTTAGGAAAGTATCAAGGTGTTTTTTCCCAAAACAATCACATTAGGTAAAATCCTTCTTTACCTTTTTCCATTTATTTGTAACATTCTCCAACATTATCTTCTTCTCTTACTTTAAATTATTGTCATAATATTTATCGAATTATTTTTCATTCTTGGTTGGATATGAGACTATATCATTGTATGATGTTAAATATTATAAGACTAATGCCCATCAGATTAAAGGATTTAACCCCCAAAATAATTGATCAATATTAATTCTTGGGTTAAAAATATATTATATAGAATATCATTTTATCCTTGTTAATTTAGTATCATACTTTGAAACATTCTCATTCTCCTTTTTCCCCAAGCTCCAAAATTGTGTGTCCATATCAGATCGTTGTTCAAAAGGAAGTTATTTCTCTAGAAGATGTTCATAAAACTCCCTATATTCATTTTTTTAAACATCCCCATCCACCTTTGTGTTTTGAATTAATGACCACCATTGATATGCATCTCTTTGGAGAAGAAAAACTGTCATGACAACCTTTTACCTTTCATTACATCCCAAATCAAGAAATATTTTCTTTAACGAACAAATCCAATGATCAAGTATAAAATTATTTGCAGTACCATTGAATGTTTGAGGTTGTTGTCTCATGAATCATTCTATCATTTACCCTCTATATTGTAGATAAGGATGCTCTATATGGGTAAGGTTATTATTCATAATCTATGTCAGTTGTCCAAGTATGGTCATTACTATTCAATACAAATTGTGTTACCAAATCCTCTATCATTATCTTTCATAGGAGGGATATCCCTTAAAGGATTACATGCATTGATACGATTTCCCTTTATTCCACTATGTTTAATTTCTAAACAATTTAATACACTATATTAGGTTATGAATCATAATTCATACTTCCAAACATGTAAAATGTATAACATAAATTGAAAAATTTATTCATTTATAATCCATAATCATAAATATGGTTCCTTTGAGGACAGGTTTACTCATCATTCCTTCATAATGGTTTGTAAATAAAATATTAATTATCCTTAGTATATCCCCTATGATTGTCAAACTAGGTGTTTTGCAAAGGCTCGTTGTTGTGTACTATATTACCCCGATTCAAGATTGGGACAACTTGTCAGAGTTTTCACACCTAGGTAGATCTGTTCTAGAACCTCCTCATCATGTAATATCTATAAAGGGATTTATTTTCTTGGAATACCCACATAATCACTATTTTAAAATTATATAATATTATTCTATACTTATACTCAAATTAAATCATAATGTTATGATCCCTAATAATAGTTTACTAAATATATTTCTATGGATGTTACTAAACTTCATCTAATAATAGGTGTAACACCCCGACCCATTTTACCATGGTCATGTGCATTATTTTAATACATTGTAAGGATTATAAGTAATCACATCCCGAAAGACTAATCACTTTAGAAATCAGGGAAAATAGAATACATACTTGAACGTTACTTAACACTTTCTAAACTAAAACATAGCCTAAATATTCCTTTTTGAACGCCATTATTACCCAAGCATAAAACATCATATCAATCATAATACACGTCATAGAATACTAGGAAAATGAAAAATAAGAAATTGGTTCACTCAGATTGTTAGTATTGGTAAATAATTCTGCGAAGCTATAATTATTTAATGAAACATACATAATAAAAACACCAGCCTATTAATCATAAAATTGAACATAATATAGTAAAAATAAATCAATCATTAGCATATAAACATGCATATGGGTATTCTACTAGTCGATTAATCACATGTAATAAATAATTTCTTAATGAAGGAATGTATAATATCAGACATAATAACTACTTAATCAAGGCCTTATGCCAATACCATTCAAAAATATTCTATCAAGGCCATGTTCCAATACAATAGTTTTTCTCATGAGACCTAAAAATTCATCGAGGGGCTATAACTGGCCTTGATCGTCACATACTAATTAAAATGAATTCTTTATATGAAAATGTTGAAGCATGTCATAAATATTAGTATTAAAACTGGCATATGAAATGTTACTCCATTGACTGTAACCATGATTTGTATAAAAATAGTAAATACATAGTTGAACATACCAGAAAACAATAAATAAAATATTGAATATTGTATCATAATAAATCATCTTCAAACAATCATAAAATCCATCAATGTATGTTGACATAGATGAAAATAATTTAATAATTTCATTAATACTATTTGAGAAAAATATTGATTTTACAATAAATCATATAAATGCCATGAAATTTTAAAATAAAACATTTCTTTTGAAAATTTCATTCTAATATTTCAAGGGGATAAAAAAAATTTGTAACATTAAATAATAGTATTAAATAGTTTTTCTCATAGTATAAGTTAAAAAAAATTGATCCTTAATTTGTTGAAGAGGTCAAAAAGTACCTCGTATGAAAAACGGCATACAGATTTTTTTAACAAGATTTTATATAACGTTAAACATGGTTGGAAATAAATTTAAACTTCCATTGTGTAATTGTAAAAAAATTTATTAAAACATTTTTAGAAACATGGGAATGGATGATAAACATGTCCCATTAGATATCTAAATGTCAACAACCTCAAATAATATTGAGATTATGAGATTATCCCTTACCTTACATATGATACTCTTCATAAATGTTAAAATTTTCATTATAATCAGTTTAAACATAATATTAACTTATATAAGATTCATAATAATATTTATGATATCATATATGATGCTTTTATGACTTTATATTCCCCATTTATTAACAATTCCATGATAATGAAACATTTCATTAATAATCACTTTGCTTATCATATGTATGTTGAATTTTTATTCCTAATCATATAAAATAGATCATGATTTACTTCCAGAATGTATATTATTATTTATATAACAGATAAATATATATATATATATATGAAATGTAATACACTATTAATGGAGACAGTAAGTCGTACGTACGCATGAACGTTGTCTCCATTTTCATATCATATTGGAGTGAGTGAATTAAATATATGTATATATATATTACTAGTATCATTATTATGTCATAAATTTCATAGTTATTATTAATATTTATTGTTATAATCATTCATGGATGGTGGACATGGAAGATGAATCTCATCGCGTCCTGGAGACGGTAAGTCGTACGTACGAATGAGTTACAGCATCATGTCCAAAAAGGTTGAATGCTATAGAACATAAAGGAATATGAATTTAATGAAACAATATCATGTTATATTTTCTATTTAAATCCATTATATTTATCATTATATTCATAGAAATAAATTCTACATGAAAAATAATTTACAACATGGTGTGGAGATGATAAGTTGTCTGTACGCACGCATGGTGGTATTTTTTAATATGATGGGTAAAAGGAAGAATATATTTGTTCAATAATATTAAACACAAATCATAATATAGTATATAATAGATTTATTATTTTTTATGGTTAAAAATTAGTAATAGTAAGTAAAAAAATGAACTTTGAAAATAGGGATAAAATGATTACATCTTCTTCGGGTTTCTCCATTTTATTTTCATAGAAGGAATATTTAAGTAGGATTTCTACACAAAGTTTTACCTCTGGATGAATTGAGGGATGTTTTTAGGAGAATTGAGAACGTTTTGACAGGTCCAAAGGTCTTTGGATGTGTGAATAAAAGAGAAATGGAGGTACCCTTTTATAAGAGAGGTGATGGGCACTCTAGGAAAATATTGATGTATTAATTTATTATAAATTTTTAATAGGTTTGTAACATCTCAAAATTGATTCATATAGAGACTAAGATGAGTATTGGTCTAAATCCTCTCAAAAAATAGGTTTTATACATGTTTAGTTCATAATAGTATCTTTATCATTTGGGATTAACCCTTAGTTAAATAGTTTAACTATTACCATGTCTTTTGGTATTTTTATAATATATGATTAATTTAGTTTCAATAAAATTACAAGATGACCTCAAGTGGATAATTAATGACACTTTTAAAATTATTTATTTTATTTAGATTAATATTATATTTTTAGTGTTATTTTATCATTTAATAAAATAGTATTTCTTTTAAATAATAATTTATGTCAATTTTGATACTATTTAGTAATTGAGTTTTATTAAAGTAATAAAAACATGATACCTTTGAAAAAAAGGAATTAACTCATACCTGATATGTATATTTCATCCAAAAAAATAATTTTATGGCAATAAAATTTTAAAATTATATTTATTTGAGTATTTATAAGATCAATTATTTTTGACTTTAATTAAATAGGAAAATACTGCATCATTATTGTGACATTAATAAATTAAATTATATAATGTCTATATGTTAAATATAAAATACCCTGATGTAGGAGATATTTTTAATATTTTTAACTAAGATTTATAGTCAAATATATCAATCATATAACTGTATATTAAAATTGTTTTATTAAAAGATACATGTTTATGTTATATTTTTTGATACTTTAATTAGCTATTATAAAATATCATTTTCACACCCACGTGGCTCCACGGGGTCCCAAAATTGACCCACGTAAGACCATGGTCAGAAATATCTTATCAAATAGGTTTATGACATGTTTTAGGGTTGTTTAATATTATTATAATAGTATATGATTACCCTTATTTACCATGTTTGCCCTTAACCATGGTAAATAAAATAATTAGTGAAGTTACTATTAATAATGAAAAAAAAAGTAACAGTTTACACAATTTGAAACATATGATTCCAAATATGGAATCCATTTTTCTAAAGTCAAAACACATAGATGCCATAAATGAATTTAAAATTAAATCCAATTGTCAAAACCAAAAAGAGGGTTTTTTAAGATGTAATGTCTATCAAATTATTATCATGGGTTTATGTTCGATTTAAATGTGAAATAAGATTACATGACCTAAATGATATTAAATTAAAAAAATAAAATCTAATTATGATTTAAAACCACCCAAATGTATAATTTAACACTATAAATTATATCGATTAAAAATGTTGTTTTCAATTAATATTTAGTATTTTTCATTATTCATTAATATATGAATGTTATCAGAAAAGTGCCAAAAAATAATCCAAACTAAATTTTTGTGTCATATTTATAAAAAAGAATTTAATTTCATCATATTTAATATTTAAAAGTATCAAATATTGGCTTTATAAAATTTTCTCCATTAAAAGGTGAAGAGATTTATTTAAAAAACATCTTTTATCTGAAAATATGATTTTTTTACTTATATTGTGTCACATAAGATGATTAGTAAATTTTTTGGGATATATAAAATCAAAATATAGATAATACTATTCATAACTGCTATTTAAATGATTAGATTGATAGGTCATGGGGTGCTTGAACTCGGTGTTGCATACATCACACGCTACTAAATTATTAAGAAGAAGTGTATTGTGGATGTTTGGGGTGTTACACTATAGAAATCCAAAATAAAAGGATTCCAGGATTCCATTGTCCACATAGAGGATCAAGGAGCTGTGAGTTAATACATTTGTAAATTGTAATTCCTACCTAAAATATATCAAGTTGTTTTACCAACCATAGTTGGGGTAATATGATGGGAAATATAGATTATTGGTATTAAAATATTCCATCAATATAATATTCCAAATTCAATGGTGAGGGCTACAGGATTTTGATAACATATTGGGAGACTGATAAGTATTAATATTTTTATTTTTCTCTTTTTTATCAGGATAAATTACTATATATTTTCTCATTATAATTTTTCGAAATGGAATGAAAATGAATTAAAACTTATCATTGTGAAACATAATCAAGAAAGAAAACCCTCTCACCAACACCAATTTACAGGTGTTCTATGGGCATTTACATGTCATTATTTTCCATGAGATGAAATTGTGTGTGTTGGAGGAGTCTATTCTAGTTTTCCTAGAAATTATTCTAGTGATAGGAAATATCTCTCTATATGAAACATTTGGATGATTCCTCGGATGTATAATTTTTGATGTTGTGGGCCATGTCTGATGATCTACTGAAGAAACATGAAAACATGGACACATATAGCATGTTGTATCACCTTAATAATATCTATCAAGAGATGGTGAGATAGGAGAGATATGAGATTTCAAACTCTTTTTTTAGAACAAATCTAAGAGAGTCTGCCCCAGATGGGCCTCATGTAGCCCGGATTATTGACTACATTAAACACATGGACATATTAGGGATTATTTTCTCTGATGATTTGCATACAGATTCCATCCTATAATCACTGACCAAAACCTTCTCTATCTTTATTTTCAACTACATCATTAGAATTAATGATAAGATTTTATTGGAACATTTGACCTTTATTCTCCATGTAGATAAAGACATGGTGCATGAAAAACTCACAATCCTTATGATGAATAATAAGAAGAAGGATAAGGGAAAGAGGAAAAGGATTTATAAGTGGTCTGAATCCCCAGATCGTCATTCCTCCAAGTAGGGGGATATCCCAAGGTAGTGTAAGAAATGGGAGGCAGTACGTTTTGAATCTGAAAATTCAGGCCACTCAAATAGAAACTGCACTCATATCCATGGGGATGCTAAAGGTGAGTTTCTTATCGAGTGTAATCATTCCATTTATAAAAATTGTTTATTAGTTACATCACGTGGAGCACACATCTCTATTAAAATGAAGAAACCAATTTGATTTCGAAATATTTCTAGTGTATAGGTGGATCTTGGAGCTGCCCATCACACAAGGCTAGATACATTTTCTGTTAGTGATTACCATCTCTCGTGGCCAACTAGAATGCTTTTGGTTTTAGGTAATTGTTATTGAGTACATAGTGTTACTATGAACATAATTTATGAATCATTATTGGATATATAGGGAATTATTTTCATTTTTGGATATAGGGGTTTTTCCTTTTAAAATAAAAAAATTATGTAATGGTTTGGTGCATTTAAATAATGTTTTTTATGTATTAAATTACAAAACCCAAGTGTTGGAAATTGATAGTCAGACAAACTCACTTGACTCATAAAAAACCCAGTTGTTGCATCACCATATCGATCATGTAAATGAGAAGCATTTGACAAAACTCTACCAAGATGTTTATTTAGACTATATTGAGCTATAACCACATAATAGATTTCATGCTTGTTTACAAGGGAAAATGACCAAACTTCCTTTTACTAGACATGGTGAAAGGTCTATAGAGCTTATAGGATTGGTACACAATGATCTATGTGGACCATTTCTAGTAGAACCCAGATGTGGATATTCTTACTTCCTTGGGTTTATTGATTATTTGAGAAGATATTACTATATATACATAATGAGTTATAAGTCATAGTCCTTCAAGAAATTTAATGAATTCAAGAATTATGTAGAGATTAATCTAAGTAAGATGATAAATAATCATTGATAAGGTAGTGGTAGAGTATATCAAAACAAAGAGTTCATTGACCATTTACAGGGGTCTGAGATTATATATCATCTCACTCCTCCTTATAAACCATAGTGTAATGGTATAAATGAAAGGAGGAATTGCACATTGTTGTACATGTTGAGGTCGATGATTATTTATGAAAATCATCTATTATCCTTTTAGGGATATTCATTAGAACCCATAGTATACACATTAATCAAATTACTAACTAAGGATAAAAATGGAATTCCCACTGATTAATGGAATGGATGGAAACCCATTTTTCCCACTAATGTGTATTGTGAAGTGAGGAATATTTTAAGGACATATCTTGATACAAACTAACACGTCATGGTATGAGGTGCATCTTTATAAGATTTCTTAAGGAAACTAAATGATATGACCTATATAACCCTTCATATAATTAAGCAACTATCTACAGAATAGATGTATTTTTTTAGAGGTATCACATCCTTAAAAATGAATGTGGGGGAAGATTTACTTCAAAAAAGTCAATCCTCAAGATACACAAGTGTTTTTACATGAATATATCCATAGTTCCACGTAGAATAGGTTCCAAAAACACATCTATTGTGTAGGTGCTCAATAGAGGTAAGAGAACCAAAGATATTTGGCATCCTTGTGACTCAAGATGGTGAATCTTTACTATTAGAAAATGGTGAACATATCTCATACAAGGAAACTGTATAGATCTCAGAAGCTACAAGATGACTAGAATATATTAATTAAGAGATGGATTCCATGTATCAAAACAATGTCTAGGTTCTGGTCGATGATCTAGTAGATGTAAATCTTATTGTATGAAAACTGGTATTGATGAGAAATTTGTACATGGAAGGTCAAGTTAGTACTTACAAAGTAAGGCTATTGGGTAAAGGATTTATACAGCGTCAGGTAAATGACTATGATGAATTTTTTTTCAGTTGTGCTATTTAAATCCATAATAATCATAATAGATATAGTATCATACCATGACTAAAAGATTTGGAAAATGGATTTCAAAAAACATTCATTAATGGGATCCTTCAGAAATATGTCTATATGACACAAATAGATGGTTTTGTGACCCCATGTGAATCCAACCATGTTACAATGTTGCAGAAATGAATTTATGGATTAAATAAAGAATTTTTGTCGTGGAACATTCCATTTTATGAAGCCATAAATGAATTTGGATTCATTAAGAATGAATGATAACCATGTGATTATAAATAGATTAATGGGAATGCAGTCGTCATCCTAGTAGTATATGTTGATGTCATATTACGTAATGTAAATAATAAACCAGTATTACATTCTTTTATGGAAAAGTATAAAAATTGTTTCTGTGTGAGGGACTAAGGTAGAGAAGCCTACATTATAGGGATCATTATTATTACTAATATATCTAAGAGGATAAATGGAATATGTTAGGGTACATACTTTGATCGGATACTTAATAGTTATCATATGAAACATTCCAATATAGGATTGGTTCTATTGTCAGATGGCCAACATATTTCTAAGATAATGTTTCCTCAGACGTAATATGATAAATATTGGATGAATAGTATCCCATACACTTTGGCTACACGGTCTATCATTTATGCCATGTAATGTACATGCCTGGATGTTGCATATACACTGTGCCTAGGAGGTATATATCAAGCAGATCCAGGAGAACAACATTGGACTACTATTAAGATAATCTTTATGTATCTAAAAATAACTAAGGATATATTACTATTGTATGCGTATATAAAGAACTTGTCAACATTGATGCTAGTTTTCAGATAGTTCAAAACAATAATGTGTTTCAATCATGATACGTTTTCTTTCTCAGTGGAGGAGCTATGAGCGGGAATATTTCCATGAATTTAATTATTTCCAATTATAATGAATAGTCTGTATAAATATCATCTTCTGATGTTTCCATGGAAGCTGTGTGGATTCAGAACATTGTCCAATGGTTTAATGTGGTTCCCAGTAGTATAGACACTATCACATTTTTTGTGATAATACTGTAGTGGTATCTCATGATAAATACCCAATTTCTCATCAATAGTCAAAGAAAATTCTCTATAAGTATCACCTCATGAGGGTCTTCAATCAATGTGGTGAAGTTGTAGTGAGAAAAGTTTCCAAAAAAGATAATGTGATGGACCCCATGAGTAAAGGCATGTCTCATCATAAACATGAATATCATGTAAGAGCTATCGGGTTAAAGGTTTTTAGTATTTAGCTCTAGTACATGTTGGATTCTGTTGGAGTTGGAGGCCTAGAAACAAATACATTTTACTTTATAGTAAACGTGTATTAATGGATATTAATATTAAAAAATAATTTATAAAAAATTGATTGTTCTTTTTCATGCATATACATGTCATAATTTTCAAAGGATATATGTTTCACTAAAGGGTCATATCGGATCCCTGCTATGATTAGAACCTAGAAGTGACATAACATTATTCATTAATATATGTTCTATGGTTAGATGATTTTATTTTATAATCTCAAATAATATAGTACATTAGGGGTGAGAACCTGTAAAACATTGATGCACCTTCTCATTGTGTGCACCCTTGGTAATATCCGGGAGGATATTATGAGAAAAAAACCCACCAGCAGGAAATCCATATTTCATAATGTTATTGAATGTTCCAATCTCCATATGTGTGTATTGGGACATAGACTTTAATAGTATTATTATTGGGTATTAAAACTCACATTATTATATGTATTGATGAAAACTATGATGACACACTGTTCTTCACAAGGTAGGTTATGTTGGCTGATTCACGAGTAATACAGCATTAAAAGATAATGCGAGAAAGGATTTGTCTTTTCTCTTCCATAATAGAAGTTAATATCTCATGCCCTACGATGGAATTGATATAGCATAAATAAATCCATGCACATGGTGAGTTATGGGCACATTTAGTTCTGGGAAGTCAAGTAATCTATTATAGAGCACATGGGTTTATTGCACCAGTATGAAACCCTCTTGATTGGATATATCAAGATAAAGGGAATACGTTACACAGTAAGCCTTCGTAGGAGGTGACACATCATTGATGTGTTAACTAATTTCTCTATGGGTTCCCTGGTGTGTTTCTAGATTCTAACCTTCGACTTTAGGTGGCACCACGTAATTCCACTATGAAATATTACTAGATTGCCACCCATTAAGTGTATTCAAGTGTCTCATTAAAATATTAATTTAACAAGTTGAATAAAGTTTATTCCGAATTGTTCTTTAATAATTAATAAAGGATTCCTGATCACATTTATTTCAGAACTAATTATTCGAGGTAACATAGCGTGGGAATAATAATATATTTATTACCGAATAATGTAGTGATATTTATTTATGAAATAAATAGTCATTATTCAATGTCTAATAATTGTGGCTGGGGAAATAAAGGAAAATGGAATACCAAAAGTACATCCCATTAATATTAATATACACATCATTTGGATTTTTTGGAATTTGTGAGAAATAATATTATTTTTTTAATTAAATAATATTAGGTGTAATTCGTTGGGTTCTTGAAAGTAATAATAATTATTAAAAGCTATTATTGTACATGGGGTCTCATTAAGAATAAAATGAAATAAATAAATACCTAGGGGTAATTATATTATTTCATTATTATAATAATTATAAATCCCAATTACATTTTTCTAATTAATCCTAGTCATTCATTGTGGTTTTGAACAATATATTTGGGAAAATATCTCATGAAATTAGAGAGTTCCTTTCCCTTAAGAATGCTCTCAAGTTATGCGATAGATCCTCCTCCACCAGATCAAGGAGAGTGCTTTGGAATATGATCTCAAGGTGATTTAATGTAGACATCACATGAGAAGTCACTTCCATGTAAGCACCCAGAGATTCCTTCGGCGATGTCCAGCAATACATGGAGCACATGTGGGTTACTTTTAAAGGGATCCTACACTTGGCTTTTGTGATGCAATGATAGATCACATCGGATCGTGACTAGAATCATAAATGGGGAGAGAATTCCATCATGGTAAATCTTGTATTTAAATTAAATTAATTATAAAAAACATATGATGATCCTATCTATGGTTCTGTGACTTCCCACTTCCCTTTTTTCATCATTTTATTCCAATGATGTAATGTTTTATCACAGTGATAGATATGAGATTGATCATTTTTAACCAAAAATTAATGTTTTTACACCAATCCATGCACTTCTACTGTATCCGGAACGTACACTATATCATGGAATTGATAGTTTTTTTAACTTGGATATTTTGTGATAGCTTATGGATAAATATATTTTTTAAGGGAAAGTGTGTGATAGATTTCCTATAACACTACCTGACACTAGCTAGAAAAATATTTAAGTATAGTTTAAAAGAAATATCTCTTTATAACATAAACGTGAAAATAAAAATGTATGAACCTATTAAATGAGTCAAATAAATATAAATGTATGAATAGACTGTATATGATCGTTAATGGTGTTAACTACATGAACCCTTGTGTAAGTGTTTTCTTTAATTTTTTCCTTGAGAGTTTATTTGGTTGGGAACGTAAACATTTCTAATATTTTTCAATGAAATTTTCTGTTTCACTGATATAAAGGATATCTTATAGAGCCTAGTGACCTCTTAGTCATGGAACATATTTAAATGTTCTATTCCATATGATAATATTAGTGGATAACTTGGTTTTGGAGGCCCTCTTAGCAGTAGTAAATTGGTATTATTTTGAGCCGAGATCCTTTGAACAATAAGAGAGATCCTTTGATTTGTTAAGTCATATATGACACTATTATATTAATAGACAACCCATGTAAGTGGGTGGGTAGTAGATATGTTTACCATTGAGGTGGTATTACTATATATAGAAACCGAGTGATTGTAAAAATATTATTATTTATTTGAATATTGTGACCCAAAAAGTATCACTCACCAATGAGGTTGGTTAGAGATGAATAGGTCTTATAAGGTTGATACATTTCAAGTGATTCAATTATGTTTTCATTGATTGGATTTTTCCATTTTATGTTGATATTATTCTTACCTGATTCATATTTTAGCACTTTTGAGTGAGTTATTGGTGTGTTGATTTTTTATAATATAATAACATAATCATTATATAGTTCTAATGGGAGGGATATTAATTCTATGTGGATAGACCAAGTGTCCCTTTATTGAATTCTTGTTTTGGTGTATGTGGGAATCATAAAATCTCATATCTTTGAATCAAACTATATTAAGTCATACATTTTTTAAATCAATTAAAATATAAAATAGAGGTCAGTATTAGGTTTATCTATTTCTTTTTGGTATTGATATTTGTAACATGATTTTTTGAGGAAGATTCATATAAGGTACATTGTTTTTTCTTTATAGGAAAGGTGGTTCCTATAGTTATTGAGGATACACATAGGGTACTTGGGTGTCAACACTAGAGTTGTTAAATAGGATTATTTGAGAGCATGGACCTCTTGACCAGTGTTTTTATCATTTACAATGTAAATTTTGATCCAAAATTGTGTGGTGGGTAGTTTTCTATAAATCAGTGAACATGTATGTGCCAAATTTCAATGATCAGTTAAAAGAAAACATACTACATAACAAAACTGGCATGTCAGGTAGCATGATCAAATTGTACATATTGATGGACGACTCATGAGAGCCTGGGATAGATCTTGAACTTGTTGATATGGGATTATACATCCATTTTTTATATCATGTTTTTTTATCCTCAGAGGAATGTGGAAAATGGTTAATATAGAACATTATTGAGGGGGATATTATAGAATGTGTATAGATAGTTTCTAATCTGTTTCTAATGGGCATGGTGACATGGAGATTTAGAAAAGTATAAAAGAATATCCACTATGATAAGGAATCATTTGGTAATTAATTGGGTATCATGAGATGGTTTACCCATGGTTGACCCTATATAAGCATGGTCAAGATACTTGGAGACAGAACTTGTTAAATGTAATGTACAACCTATATGATTTTGGAGTGCATTAAAAATTCCTTGATACACCAATCAATGAAATATTTTTTTACTCCTCATTTTTTGAAGATCATTCCTAATACCTTGAAATTGTCCTATGTAAATTGAGATGGATTCATCTATATGCTGAGCTACCTAAATATACTATTTTGGAATGATGAGAGGAATTCCTCGTGTGTTTCTCTTAAGGTGAAGATTTCAATGAGAAATGGGGTGTGGAGTAAACAATTGTTAATCTAATGGTGGTAACCCTCATTGTACGGGAAACTCGATAAACACCATGAGAACTACTCTTAAAATAGGTGATGGGTGATCTATGTGGTTTATTTAGAACTCAAGCATGAGAGGGTATGTATCCATGCGAATTATGTTGTCCAAAAATAGATGGGTAAAATTATATATTAAAAAATAATTATGTTGGTGAAATTAAAAAGAGTCTACAAAAGTGGGGTGTAATAAAGTGGTCGTTGGTGAGAAAAGATCATTTGAGAATTGTCCGGGGAAATAGGGACTATTAATTGTATTGTCATTTGGATAATATGTTGTTGGACAAGTGGAATAATGTATGGATCAATATATCATTTAATTCTAGGTGTATGTTCAAATATGGACTTAGGGAAGCAGGATTATAGGAATAATAACAATCATAGATTTTTATGAACCATTTATGTAGGATTAGGAATGAATCTTTGTTCATTCAATAACATAATAACATAAATGTGTATGAGATAGGTAAATCTAAGGATTTAACTAGAGGACAGGTATGCGATTTAGTGACCATTCTCAATAGAATATTGATTTTAATATCATTAAAGGAATCATGATATAGTTTTGGTAATATGTAAGCTATTGAAGGTGATAATTGTAAAAATATATAATTTTAGATTTTATACTTGTGACCTTTTTAGAATATGATTTGTTTAGTTAGAAACCACATATGGCATCCTACTGGGATGTGGAATGTGGGGTCCGAGAATCAACTGGGTATTTTCCTAAAAACTATAGAACAATAAAGACTCATGTGGTCAATTTGGAATTAACTTTTTCAATCAGATGAGTAATGTGTTCCATTACCTAATGTGTGACCATGTGTAATGCAATAATAATCATGTTGCGAGAATATCAAAAAATATAAGGAAATTTTCCTGTAGGAAACCCTAAAGGTTGAAGAACCATGACTGCTAATAGGTATAATTAATATAGGACCTATGTTTTTTACCATATTAGATTTTTTGATGATGGTAATGCTGATGTGATCATTTCTTGAGGATTACAAGATCAGTTATTGATTATCATAATTATTTTTTTATATATAAAATCATTGAATCGTGTTTAGAAAACTTATATACCAAGTGTAAAATGTTATCCTTAGAGGAATGATTGGAATTTTACAATGAAACATTTCCATTTGAATGGGAATAACTGACCTAAGAATGTAAGGTTATGTTTTTTATTATTCCCCATGGCTTATCTGGGATGAGATATTCTATGATTGTGAAGTCGTAATGTTCCTCATTTTGGAATGGGATGAAATTTTCAATGGAATTTCATTTTTCATTTAGTGCTTAGTCCAATCTTTAATCAATGATTTTTAATGAAATTTTGTGAATTTTTACACACCCAAGTTTTTGATAAACTGTTTTTAAGACCCAATACGTATCTTGGGTGTCTAAGAATGTTTCAGGAGAATCAGGCTATGGTAGCCAAGTTTTTTCAGAGGAAACAGAGGTGCACGGTTACTGATTGTTGTTAACCCAAACTGTGATTCCCCATACGGGTGGAAATAGTTTACCAAACCATGAATGGGATTACTAATATCCTTATGAAGTATCTTTAGTAAATTTTAGTGGTGATCCACTTAGATTTCACATGGTTTTTTAATCATGTTACTAACAATCCATGGTTTGTTGGTGAGGTAGTTCCAAAGGCACAATTGGCTCAAGGATTCTTTAACTATGTGCATGAACTATTCATGGTATGTAATATGGATAGTAGGAGGCACATGTCTTCCTACCAATTTTGAAAACCATACATCCAAACCACGAACCCCTTAAAAGTGGGGGTGAATTACATTTTCCCCTCTATCCTTTAAGGTTATGTTCTTTATTCTTCTCCCTCACTCCCCATGTCACATAGTCCACTTGATCACCCATATCCTCCTTATCAAGGATTGGATTGACATCTTTTATAAGGTTTCATACATGGCCATAATTTATCTCATTAGAAAGTCAAATCTATGTATATGATTCCTACTTCATCCATTCTCTGTTTATTTTTCCATAGGGTATTCTAATTCTATACAGGATATTATGACATATATTCATGGAATATGTCTATTTATTCATTTTCTCTTGAATAGACCCTATCTAAAGCCTTGTAAGGGTATATTGAGGCTTTATAATAATAATTTTTATAGTATATATTCTTTCCCATAATGTTTCATCATTTATAAAATGAGCTATTTTTTCACAATCTATTCTTCCTATTATTTTCAATTAAATGAGAAATACCTTTAACTGAATTCATAGATCATAACCATGATATCATATAGTACCCTAAGAATTGTTGGAGGTTAATGTCTCAAACCTTAATGATTATTTAATGTGGGGATGAATGAATTTTAATTTTTCATACATTTATTTTAAAAAACAAAACACCCCAAGGGTGTGTTTGGGTACCCAATGGTTATGGAATGTCCCAAATGAATTATTGGATTGTAAATTTGCTATAATATTCACAAACCTTAAGAGAAAATGGATGGATATGTCATTGTTTTTTAAATGAATAACCCTTGTGGTGTATTAGACTCATTGTATAATTAATAAAGATCTAATAATGGATTAATGGATTGATAAATTCATGTTCAATTTTATCATTATAATATTGAGAAATACATGTACACTTTTATCATTATAAGAAGTATAGATATTTACCCTTAGTGGTGAAAGATGTAATTGATTTAAATGAATTGTTAAATGGTTGAATTCCATATTTTATCCACAATTCATTATGAGTTAATGGGTTTATATTTATAAATGAATTTATATATATGTGATGAAATACATTAAATTATAAAAAATATAAATTAGAAAGGGTAATTCTCATAGTCATATTATAAATTTTAAATTCTTGACTAATGTAACTTCTTTATAATTAATCTACCCATGGGATGATGAGCATGACACACTTAGGTTGGAATTTTATCTGAATTTAGTAAATGATTTAGAATGTTTTATAATTTTTCCCGAATACCCTCTTGAATTTTTAAAATTAATCATAGTATTCCCTGAGTTATACATAGGTGATGATGTTGAATACCAAGGACGGGATCACAGGGAACATTTAATAGATTTCTATATATAATTATCTGATAATCGAAATGAATCTGAACTCATTAATTTGAAATTATTGGACATGTTTTCTATGATATTGGGCATGAAAACTCTCCTTGGATTATAGAAATTTAAGGAAATGACTTTCTATGTTAGTGGTCATGATGATCCTCATTAATTAAATTGTGATTAATGGACATGTTATTCCTTAGTATTCGACATTATAACCCATATTAATAATTGAAACTATTGGAAATGTATTTTCGTAATAATTATTTTAATTTAAGGTCATAAACAACCTTATATTTTATTTATAAATTATTGGGAATATATTTCCTATCAATATTTATCTAAAACCATCAAACATGATACTTTATGTTCCCTTATTATATATGTTTAGATTTATTCGCATAATATAAATGTGGACCATAGTGATTTTTTATATATATAGAATCTTTCAATCCTCTCCTACACTCATATACATATATATCTATATGATAGAATAAATTTAGATAATTTTTGTTAGACCAAAGTAGGTAGATTCGACCTTATGTACCACGAGCAATTTGATCATAATTTGAATAATATATAAATTATAGAAAAAATTTTATATATATGGTCAATGATTCATTTTATATTCATGGACTAGATATTCATTAGACACCATTATAGGTGGCCAATATAGATTTACTCATACCCTATTAAGGTTGGTATTTGGTAACCAGGAAAGATCGCTTTGTTGTAGGATGTCATATTAGATTGTTCTAGACTTTAATTTCTCTTTATGGTCTAGGATAGGACATAGAGCTAGGGGATGAGAATAAATTATGGCTTCTTATAAGACTTTTTAATTCTTTTTTATATATTCATTTTTATGAATTTCATCCTTTTTATGGCCTTGTATGTCCTTCAATGGATGGTTATTAGTTTGGAACTTCCATGTTATATGTTTGAGATTAATAAATCTATTTCATTTATATCCTTGAATAATGTTTTTTTATTTCCAAAAATTTAGTTATTACTAATAATGATTGAATAGTCTCCCCATGTTACTTATTATACACCCTTGTTGTTAGTAAACATCCTATGGTATATGGGGAGGCATTCTTGATTCCATTTGACACACTAGGTTATGTAACTTATAATTGAATTGGGACTAGGATATTAAAATAAAATTGATTAAAATATACTATTCTTTATTATCAATAATATATTAGTAATAATTTTACATATATGTAATTGTAAATCAATTATAAACTCTATGATTTCTTGAGACAAAAATAATGTTTTCAATGAGAATCAACCTTTTTAAATATTCACTAGAAAATAAATATTTTCATAAACATTCCAAAATGTAAATATAGGGTAATTTTGAAATGATAATACTTAAAATTAAATTGTATTAGTCAAGTAAATTTTTTAACATTACTAAAATTGAGTGATTATTTTTTAAAAATTATTAACACATCTATACTGAGATGAATATTTATATATATTTAATAAATATTATAACCCTATTTATATCTTTGAATTTAGTAACTATGTTATAATTATCATATTTGAATTATAATAAACCATAGTTCGTTTAAACTTAGTTTTTCAGATTCTGTATTCTATTGAACATAGTTTTTATTTTAAAATATTAGGATTTTAAATTCTACTCTTTTTAATAAATTTATTTTTTGAAATTTGAACTTTAACATGGTTATCAATGGTTTGAAATTTGAAAATTACACTCTTGGAATCCAAAATGGTAAAAATGGTCAATAATACTTCCTCTTGAGAAGATAGAAATGGAAATAAAATGGTCATAAGGAATGAAAAATTAATAAGAATACGAATTTAAATAAATAGAGGTATGTCATAATATAGACCTGAAGCATGAATTTAATGTTCAAATAATGACTGATATTTATATACTTCATTGATAATAAGAAATTTAATGATCAACATAATGTTAAAAACACCAAAAATGTGGTGTCAAAAGGTAATGGATTCATCATAAATGGAGTTAATAGAATAAAATTTTTCCAATATATTTTTCCTATAGTTGATTTATATAATTACCAAATAAAATATGAACATAAATAAATATACTTACATAAAATGCATATTATCTTCATTTAATAAATTTCCAAAATAATATACATTTTTGGTCCAAAAAACGTATTTAGTATGAATATTTTAATGCTTGAAGAAATAAAATAATCATTTAGAAGATAAAATAAACCAAAAAGGATTGAAATATATTCCTCAAATCATTATATATTAATTAATGAAAAATAATTATCATAATGAATTATAATTCCTTAAGTTAATAAACCATTTTTTTATGAAATACATCATTATTCTCCAAATCATTATAATTTACTCATGAAGTTCATCATAAATCATATGGTAAATAACTGACCTAAAAACTATTCCTAATATTTAAAACCTTGTAAAAAACCAAAAACACTAATTATTTGAACACATATTCTTTAAATATTCATTTAAAAATTATCTATAATCAACTTTAGACTCTTATAAAGTAATATACACAAAATTTCATATTAATTAATCATATAATATATAACATATACTAATCAACCCCATAAATAACATTTATCACCATAAAGCCACATTAAAATTATATATGATTCCAAAATATAATTTATAATTTATTTACATAATAAAATTCAATAATATTCTATTTATAGAAATCATATAATTTTCCCAAAAATAATTGTAATCATTATCCAAAATAAAATTAATCATTTAATCTCTAATTTACTTTTTATTCCCATGCTTATTTATGCTAAGATAATTTTATTCCAAAATCAAATTAATAACTATTAATTGAATAATTCATGTAAAAATATTTATACTATATGCGACATTATTTAGGCTACTAGTAGTTGTTTCTCCCTTGTCTCCCTTTGGTTTTGGGTTCATTTCCTAATCCTTTTTTATATTTGATGTGTTATCTCCCAGCTTGCAGGTTGTTCTTTTCCCTAATACTATATAAATATAATTATTATAAAATTCCACGAAATATGATTAAATTCTTCAAAAATAACACCATTGAAATCAAAAATAAATAAATTTTTAACCTGAAATGATATCTCATTCATTTTAGCTTACATCCCAAAAAATATAATAGAATTCACCCTAAATAATTCGTTACATTAAAACTAAGGGTTATAATAACTATCTAGGAAATACGACACAAAATATTTTCACATATTCATTAGTGATATTTTATAGAGTCATATTTATATTAAAATATTATATAATTCTTTAGTAAATGGGTAAAAATCATTATTATTAACCATATTGGATATTTGTATATTATATGATTTTATTTTTAAATAATAATTTCAAAATTATATTATTTTAATTTTAAAAAAATAATTATTTTGTATTCTTGATTTTAAAATTACCTTAATGGGAATTTTTGAGAATACTCTAAAAATATTCATTTTTCGTTAAATAGTGAAAAAATATTGAAAAATTTATTTTATTTTCTAGTATTTAAAAATTAAAATTAAAATATGAATTATTTTTAAAATTTAATTTTTTACTTTTTATAAAAAATTATCCATTTATTTTTTTGAAATGAAAATTATAGTTTAATTCTTGTAGAAAAACAATTTATACATTAAATAGGAATTTTTTAAAAGAGAACTATTTTTCATTCGGTTTTGATGGTTTAATTTTAAATTAAATTGTCAAATTTTGTGTTTTTAATTTATAAATATGTATTCCATATTTGGAATAAATTTTTCCAAATTTATGAAATATTCCCATTTTGATTTAAAATTGGATACTAAACATATTTTTTTACCATAGTTTAGGGTAAATTTGGTAATTAAAGATTAAAATAAAATGATGTGGACTACAAAATGACCCAATCACATGAATTAATATTATATAATTTTTCAAATTAATCCACAAACATATTGTATTTTTTTATATGTAATATTTTTCCCTTTTAAATGTGAATATAAATTTTATAATATTTTAATTAATGAAAACTCAATAATGTTACACTATTTGTTTTAATAACAATAATATTATTAAAAAAGTTATTAATAGATTGTATGTTCTTTTATAAATGTTATTTTCAATTTTATTGCATTTATATTGATAATTTAAATTAATTTTTAATTATTAGTGATTAAATAATTAACATAAATTATTACACAACATTGTTGTAGTAATTATTAAATTAATAGGGAAATAAAATAAATTATATTAAAAATATTAAATCTAATAGTATATTATAAAATTAATGAGATGAAAAAATATTAAATTTTAATATTACATGTTAGGAATGTATTACAATATTCGTTTCAAATTTTATTTGTTGTCTAACTGTTATTTAAATTAATGTAGTCAATAGTTCAAAAAATTGGTAATAAATATATTTTATATCTAACAAATATTGAATGATAAAAAAATTATAAATATATTTCATTTTGAAATATAATTAGTATAAGGTTTATAATATCAATCATGGTCCATTTATTTGTTATTTATTCATTCATAGTATCTATACTGACCCACAAAGTGTGAAAATCCATAATGACAAGGTATGAGTGAAATGGGTTAATAATTGGTTAAAACCAAAATATAATGTTAAAAACATATTAATAATTTGGTAGTTATTATTGGATGATATTATTTTGATCCATACCTATCCTATATTCTAAATAAATTAGACATTTCTATTTTTAAATGGGTTTTGATTTATATTAATATAATATTATGAGAAATTCCAAGAGTGTACCTCCCCTCTCTTATAAAAGGAAACCTCTTATTCATATTATATAACTATTCGTTAACTAATTGGTTTATCCAATACCTAAAAAATAAAATCATATAATTTATCCCACCATTCTATAGGTTGTGTTTTTGACATAATTCCTAACTTATAAGGCTTAAGGTGTTAATCGAAGGAGAATTTCAAATGATAATTCATAGATTTAATCACATGCTTTACATTTATTTCCACTTAATCCCCTATAAAAACATTTTCATCCCTATAAATGTAATTATTCATTATCATCAATACAAAACAATGTTATTATGTGAATATATTAACCTGTATCCATTTCCAGAATCCTTCAAATACAAAAGTAATTAATCATTTCTGTGTATGGAGGAGTACCTCTTCACGAACAGAAATAATTTTTTCCCGTCACCATTTAACAATTCTAGTTATTATTATGTATTTTTATATATATATTATATCATTTTCCTTACACTATAAAATGATACTTTTGTTCTTGTTTATATGTGGACTACCATATTAAAAAATTCTTATTCTTCATTATTCATCACTACATCAAATAGATGATTTATATTATTATAATTATAGAAATTATATATTATTTCTGATAATAATTTCATTATTGAGTGAAGCAATAATACATACCCCTCTTTCCATAGTGATTATTGAAAAATGGAAATGTTACTCATTTGTGTGTATGGCCTACCATCCCCATGATTTTACCGTAGTAAATTTTCCATTCAACCATTAATGATAGATTTTAAAGGTTTATTTTATGTATAAAAATATTAATTATTTCATTATTATTATTTTGGACATGATTGAGTAATGAACTCTATTAAATTAGTCAACAATCTTAAGCCCTTCTCGACTTATGAACCGAAAATCATAAACACAAGATACATGATCTTAATTGATTATGACAGTTAATATAAAAAGATAATAGATCAAAAAAATTATTATTCATGAAATAAGTACTTATGTAAATATATTTTATGCACTGTTTATTATTCATTAAGATAGAGAATATATTTGATGATTTGGCCTCAAGGTAAGGAATTTGTTTAAAAATATTCTTTATATTTTTCATCAAAACTCTATTTTTCTTATATATCCATATTATTATTTTCTAAAAATGATTTAATTATAGTTTTTAATATTTTCCTAATATTTTTTGAAGTTATTTATATCCATGATTTACTTGTCACAAAATGAATAAAGTAGAATCTTCATGTCATTTTTCGAATGAGATTCTTATTAAATTTTTTCTTGAGAAAGTTAAATTGATGCATTTTTAATATATATAAAATGAATGTATTTTTCCATGGACATTAATATGAATTTGTTTTAATATTCCATTAAATATTATCATGTTTATTTTAAATAAATATTTTTCTTTTATTTGTCTTTATATTTTTTGAAATAATTAATTTCAAATGAAAAAGTTATTTTCATGAAGAATGTTTTAACGATATTTAATTATATTTATTTTCATAAAAAAACCTTTATTTAAATTGTGTTTTATGATGAAATAAAATCTCTATGTACATTATTTTTGTTATTATTTTTGGGATTTTTTTCTGAGAATCGGTGGTTCCATTATAAACAGAAGATGGGTGAGCATGTTAGAGTAAACCAATGTATTGGGTAAAGGGATGAAGTATACTAGTTATGTTTCTCCTAGGAGATTATGGGAATACACTATTATGGTTATTAAAATATTAATTTAATAGTTATTTATAGTGTAACGGTGGTGGTTATTCCATGTGTATGTATGAATGATATGAAATAGGATTCCATAATATACCTACATGATTTATCAAAATATTCATTTTTTTGTAAATATTCCAATTTCACAAGGTAATGTAATGTACTTGCTAATTTGTAAGGTTCAAAGATATAACTTTTTGAAAATCTTTGTATAGTACATTCATGAATTCAGGGAAACCACTAGGATTTAACTTAGGATATATTTTATAAAATTATTTTGGAGCAGAAAGTTATTTATTGGGTAAGAAAATACTTATGTGGAGCTGAAAATTTATTTTATAAAATGAAAATTTGTATAATTATTCATGGACTAACAACTTCGTTCTTTCTCTTTCTGTCCCTTACATAGTTTTTTTATCATGCCACACTTTTAAAAAAATCATTGGTTTTATGTATGAATATTGGACAGGATGAGTTTCAAATAAAAATATTGAATATGAGTCATGGAAAGAAAACATGTTATATCATAAAAGATTTGTTTTTTTTAAAAGATGGATGGTGAATAGAAGTTTAAAAATTTTAACATATTGGGTTTTAATGTTATGTTTACTCCCCAAATATCTAAAACCATAAACCTAAATTATATATGGTGTTGTGAGAATGTAAAATCTAGTTTAAAGTCACTAAAATGTGTAAAGTTTAAGGTTGTTCCCTAATATATAGTATAGGATCAAGGTTATAATATATTTTGATTTACGAAAGATTTTAATAGAATGCCATTAAAATATTTTACTCAATAATTATGTTGATATGATATAGAAAAAAAATATTAAAATGTAATTTCATCTAGAAAAAATTTATTCATAATTCTTTTACATTGAGGGAATACAGTTTCTAATGTATAAAGGAACCAAAGGGAAAATATCATTCCTAATTTGCATTTGGGAATTGTTGGAATTATAAAATAGAAGGTTTAAACTATGATAGATTGATTGAAAAAGGTTATATGTGTTGGTGGTGTCCATTCTAGAGATCATCCAAATAACTAAAAATGCATCACATCAATAGTTGCACATTTTATAAGGCAAAACCCTCCATCATTTAGTGGATATTCTGACCTAGTGGTATCTAAATGATAGATTAAAACCATAGAAAATATATTTGATGTCATGATATTTTTGGATCATCAAAAGTTATGTTTTTTCCTTTACCATTATTATTGTGATGTTGATCAGTGGTACATAATGGTTTTTAATACATACTAATGTGAAGAGATAGATATTTTGGAATGGGATCTTTTTAAGAATAATATCTATGAGAAATATTTTCCTAAGGAATTTTAACTGATGATGGAAAATTAATTCTCAGAATTAATAAAAGAAAGAGATTATATGGTTGCGTATGAATAATACATCACCTCATTGGAATGCATTCACCAAGTTTTTTCATGATCATTATAATAAGAATAATCTTTTTGAATCAATATTTATGTAATGATATCAAATTGAATCAGATTCCCATAAATTCAAAAGTTTAAGTAAAATTCTATTTCTGTATAAAAAGTTATAAATGGAGTTTCTTGATGATCATGTGAATTTTAAAAAATTTCACAAAAATAGTTCATAGTGGAATTAAAAATGGAAGAAATGATAAATGAAATATTATGGTAAAAGAATTAGGTTTCTAGTTTTTTAGAATATAGTTAAAATATACACTATATAATGCCTTATGACATATGGTAAGTGATCTTGATGTGTTATATTGTGAATATATATCATAATTGAAATTAAAAACATCATTTTAGTGGTAAGAACAATTCTAATAATAGGAAGTAAAATGTTTTAAATGTAACGATATATTTTTTATGTACATGAGTATCCGAAGAAGAACTTGAATTGTGGGAAGTAGACAAACTATAATAAAAATGGTTTAGTGAAATTAAATTCATATATTTATGTATATGTTGGGTTATAATGTGATGTTGTAAAAGGTATATTTATTTTTTATTTAGATTATGTTATTGTATTATTTGATCCAGGTCAACACATTCTTTTATTTCAATGAAATGTTCGTATAAATTAGAAATTCCACCTTAATAAATGATGCCAGAAATAATAGTAAAAACACATGGCATAAGTATTAAGGTAAAATAAATTCCAATAATATATCTGTCATTTTATGGGGAATAAAATTTCATTCAGGCCTTATTGGATTTCCCCTGTTATTGATTTCTTTTATTCTAGTTATAGATTGTAATTCATTTTACCATAATATGAAAACATTAGATCTAAATAAGTTGTTTTATTTTTTATAAAATTATGAACCCATAGCTTTGATAACATATCTATAAGCTAATAATCTATTAGAAAATGGAAATTAACGTAATTTGTAGTTTGTTTTGAAAATATGAAAACTATTTTGATTGATATTGTTCTAACAATAAAAGAAAATGTGGATATTTTCTGGTGATTTTAAAAATGTTTTATCTATTTATAATGTTGAATTCAGTTTTTAATCAGTACCTAATGAATTTCCAATTTGGAAACCCCCTTATAGATGGAATAATTATAACTTTTAGAATTTGAATATAATTTTCATGAGTGGATAGATAATGGTTTTAATATTATATGTACTTCACATAAAGGTTTACCTTTTTCATTTGTCAAAAGTAAATATGGTCGAATGAAAATTTTCAATGATAACAAATCTTTTAATAACATTGCAATTGTGAATATGTACTATTTTCCTTGAATAGAAGAATTATTTGGTCATCTCCAAGGATTTAATTATTTTTCATTGGTTGAACTAATAATTGGGTACTATCAGCTAAATATGAAAGAGGTTGATGTTCCCAAAAAAGTGTTTTGAGCAAGATATAAGAATTATGGTTTTATAGTTATACCCATTGGGTTACCAAATTCCCGAGATGTATTTATGGATCATATGAATAATGTATTTCATGAATATTTTCATTAATTTTTGGTAGTTTTTATTGATTATACATTGTCTTAATAAAAAAGTTATGAGTATTATTGAAAACATCTATGGATTCTTCTAATACCGTGAAAGAAATTAATTTAAATGAAAAATTTGGAAACTGTGACATTTGCTTAAAAAAAATTTTCTTAAAAGGAAAAATCATAAATAAAAATTGAATAAGATTTGATCCCACCCAAATTAAAGTGTTTGACTAATGTCCAAGAAAATAAAACTCTACTAATATTATATGTTTTATTGGGTTATAAAATATTTACCATCAATTTTTTGAAAACATTTTACAGTTATCTTTTCCATATACTAATTTAATTAGAAAACGAATTAAATTCATATAGATAAAATAATACGACGAATACATTCATGAAATAAAAAGATGATAGTTGAATGCTAAATCTGTAAAATTTTCCTAAATTAGTGGTCATATTTTCATCAATAGTGATTATTTATTGATGGTACATGGTTTTCTTCTATTTCAAAATGATTATATAATTGATTATTCTTTACACCATCTAAAACATCAGGATTAAAATTATCATAAAGATAATCTGTAATTATCAAATATATTTTTTCATATAAATTTTAATGATATCATTTATATGGATTCATGTCTGAAATATATACTAATAATAAATTTTTGACATATATATTCACTTATAATAAGTAGAACATGAGATAGAATATATGGATGGAATTTAAAAATAATTATGAAAGAGTAATTCCTTATCATATTGGAAAATAAAATAAATTATTTCATTTATTGATTTGGAGAATTAATTATATGTTAAATATGTTACATTTAAAACTTTACCATTTATCTAATTAATTGATGAAATTTTTCCCATAAATTGTGGATGCAGAAGCATCAAACATTTATTCAGGTTTCGGTGAAATTGGATTTGTCATAAAAAGTTAATCAAGACAAAAAAAGGAATACCTTGAGTTTTATAAATGGTATAATTGACTAATGAGGATAATATTTATGAATTTATTACAGAAAATGGTTTTGATTTTATATTTTTAAATAGAATATATGCCCCTTTGGATTCCCATTTGAAGAGACAACTGTTTAGTGAATCTCCTAGTTCCTCGTTTAACATTTATCCTGGAATCACTATGATGTATACAGACATTTTAAAGAGTTACTTGGTGTGATGGGATGAAAAAAGATATTTTTTATTTTAAAATGATATTTTTATATTCACAATAGGTTAAATTATAACAAAAATTACCAAAGGGTATTACTCAATGTTTTCTTTTTATGGAGTAGAAATGGGAAAATATTTCCAAGGATTTCATAGTGGGATTTCCCAATAAATCTCAAGGTAATAAAAAAATTTGGGTTATTGTTTTTTGATTAACTAAATCAGCAAGTTTCCTCCCAATTATAGTTAATATTTCTATAAATAAAAATTCTCAATCATATCTTAACTACATATTCAGGATACATGTAATTACATTATCCTTATATCTGACTATGATCATAGGTTCACTTACAAAATTTTGAAAGGACTACAAAATTCCTTTGGAATGTAATTATATTTTAGTACATATTTTCATCCTAAATCTGATGTAATGTATGAATAAATGATTCCTATATTATAAGACATCATTTATTCTTGTTTAATGGAATACTAGGGTAATTGGGATCAGAAACATTATTTATTTTACTTTTTTATAATAATTGTTTTTATTTCAGAATACAATTTGAACTTTTTGAGTAATTATATAAAAATTAATGTAAGACACCAATATTTTGTGATCGTGTAGGTGAAATTTTGTTGATGGGACCATATTTTGTATATTAAAATATTTATATAGTCAAGGTAATTTTACAGCATATGAGGACAGTTCAATGAAGTTATTAAAATTATACAGATAATCAATGGAAATATATCTCTTTTTTGGAAGGAATTAATGCATTTATTAAATTACCTCCATGAATAAATATGATGTATTTTGATAAAAAATGGTAAGATAAGTCAACTATTTATTATAAAATATAAAATCCTAGATAAATATGGATGATATTCTAACCAATTTACCACTCCTCTAAGTTCATTCTGGGTACAAAATGTTCTTTATGTTTCAATGTTAGGAAATAATGTTAGAGAATCATCTCACTTATGGAACCTTGAAGAAGGTAAGTTGGAATATGAGATTTATTATGAGTAATAGACTACACATATTTTTAACCAAATAGATAAATTATTTTAGAACATGTTAATTCAAGAGGTTTTGGTTTTGTGGAAAACTGTATAGTTGAAGATGCAATATGAGAATCTGAAAAGTATATGATGGAAAACTACCCAATGTTTTTTAGTATGGGAATAAAATTGTGAGAATGAAATTTCCAAAAGTATTAAATGATGTTACATCCTTGGTAATGTCTATATAAAATATTTTAATATATTCATCGTTATTATTTTATACAGTCTTATTCATTTAAAAAATATAATCCAGTTTTTTAGTTCAATGGAAAAATCATGATTTATATCAAATTGGATTTTTATGTATTATTGGGTATTATTTTTATTAAAAATTTAAAAATTATATAATTTTAATTTTAATAAATGAATATAACTTTTTCTTTCATAATTTCAACATTACGTGAAAGTAAATTTTTGAAAAATCTCTGAAAATATTTATTTATTAATGAGTAGTGTAAAATAAAAAAATTTTATTGAAAATTGTATTCTCTATTCATGTATTTACAAAATGATATTCATTTTTAATTAGTTTTAAAAAAAATTATTTCATTTTTATTTGAATATAATCCAATTATATTTATTTTAGTTAACATTCTTCTTTAATTGAGTATACAATCATTTTTTAATTTAAATGTTCTTTTTTCGGAAAAAACTTTTTCTCCGTGTGTTTTTATTTATAAATCTATAGTGAAATTATTCAGCTTATGTGTTTATTAATTCTAAAATTTTATAAAATATTTGGTGTTTCTCTGTCCAAATTTAGTAAATAAATCCATCTTATTTTTTCCTACATGTATAGAAACATTAGTAATTTTTGGTCCCTCGGTTAAGGGTATATCATGTAATTAAATTTAACAAAAAATTAATAGGACTACAAAATGACCCCAATAGATGAATTAATTTGACATTATAATTTAATTTCATCCATACCCATCCAAGAATCGATTATATGGAATGTTTTGGCATTTTTTATGTTATTATACCATTTATAATATTTTATTTAAAGAAAACTCCAAAAATTCACACTCATGATATTTGTAACTACAATATATTTTACATATGTGTTAACATAGGTTTTGTTTGGTTATAAATAGTAGGGTTAATTATTTGATATTTATTTTCATCATATTAATTTATTTTAAATTTTTTGTGAATAAATAATTATCTAAAATACATACACAACGTTCACTCTATCATTATATAATTAATTCAATAATAAAATAAATGATATTAAAAATATTAAAATTAAAATAGTTTGTTTTAAATAATATGATAAAATAATTTTATATATGAACCAGATATTTTATGGATGTAATAAAAAAATTCTAATTTTAATTATTTTTTTCATGTTATTAAAATCAATGTAGTGAATATTTGTAAAAACTAGCATTGATGATATTTTATAATAAATAACATTTTATTAAATGAAATTAAATTAGTAATAATTTTATATTCCAAGAAGTGATTATAATTTAGTTTTTAATATTATCTATGATCTATTTATTTTTTTCCAATTTATAAAAATTACGTTGACCATCAATGAGTGAAAACATTTTTTTCATTATAACTTTGAAAGGAGTTAATGGGTAATTAAACTAAAAAATAAAGGTAAAATCATTTTAAAATATTCTCTGATATTAATTTTATGTTATTATTCCAACCCATATGTGTAACATCCCGGTTCAGAAATCCACCCAAAGGTGCGCCATATCCGGTTGGTCACATGGCCTCAAAAAAATTTCACCAAACATCAGAGGCTACTAACTAGCAAAGAGGGCCTTGGGTGTGATGGTGTGGAAACTATGCCCTCATTGGAAGAGTACACAGCGGAAAAAAATCAATAGAAGAAGCAATAAACATCAATACAAAAGTAAACATTGGAAGATTAAAAATAAAAACAACTGAAGCACATATATAAATGATTCGTGATTCATATTTCTAGGAAAGTATCCAAACATGTCACAACACTGGAATTCAGACAATACTAAAATGAAGTGAAAAACAAAGCCGATAAATCCTCAGCATCGCAAGCCATATCTTGGTCCCATGCTCTCCATCTCCCCATCAAGACATGTACCTGAAGTAGAAGGGTGTTTTCCCCTATCTATTTGTGAAGCAATATAATCTGTATGGGGCCAAAATCATGGCCCATGCAGGGTGTGAGACTAAATACTAGTAGGAAACCACCCAATGATTTGTGCCTAACACTCAGTGAATATATTTCAAGTAAATGTACAAGAAATGGTAAATAGAGAAGTTTATAGTAGTAAATAGTTCAACAAGTCCATCAATCAGTCAGGCATAGTAACCCTCTAGGAATTTCACAAAGCCTATCCTCTCTGGTTCAGTATATAAAGACTCTTTGAGGAAGCACTCACAGTCAATTCCCCTTATAGTCTAAGGAAGTCAGGAATACTCTGAGAAAGGTCACGCAGTCAATTCCTCTTATAGAAAATATTCAATGATTGTTTGGGTAAGCTCAATCGGTCAATTCCCCTTATAGCCCATGTCATTCATAGACTCTATGAGGAAGCACTCACTGTCAATTCCCCTTATAGACTAAACAATTCAGGAATGATGTCAAGGACTCTCTGAGGATGATCACAGGGTCAATCCCAATATAGTCTAAATAAATCAAGGACTCTGTGAGGAAGCTCTCTCGGTCAATTCCCCCTATAGTCCCAAGTGGTTCTAGTCCCTCTGAATATGGTCACTCAATCAATCCCCCTTATAGCCAAAAGTGCTCAAAGACTCTCTATGTAATATCACCCAACCAATTCCCCTTATAGTCTACAACACCAGGTTCCCATGGCCCTGTGTAGTTCAATGAGAATAACAGTGTAATATGGCCAAGAAAAGCTACATAACTACATGGATAAATAGTCTACAGCATTACAAGCATGTCAAAATACAAACTCTTCATCCTACACCTACAGTCTTAAAGAACATGCAAGGCAGCAAAACTGGCTAAAACAGGACCAAATGGTTGAAAACGAAACATGCAAGGGAAAAACACCCAATGAATAGTAATCAAACCAATTCATATCCAAATTACCACTCAATAAGAAATTAATCATTGAAGAAAAACAACAGGGGTAATACGGTAAACATACAATACCCCATTGAAGGGTATTGGGGGAAGTTGCACATAATACTCAAAGACATTGAACAGAAAGGCACGAACCAACCGCCTCGGGGTTAGGAGAACACAATATGTCAACCATGAAGCTTTACTCTCGTTATAAGGTTGAGTATCTACAAAAAAGTATAAATTTTTCAACCCATGATAACATGGAAAATATGAGGAATTGGAAAACGATGTTCTAGGAGAAGTAAGAACATATTGATGCGATTCCAACATAACTGAAGGTGATGGATTCAGAGGAGGGATTGAGGCTCATGGGCTCGTCAAAGAGCTACAGTCGTATAGAGATCTTGATCGAATGAGACTTAAAAGAATATCATTATGACGATTTGACGTGATCCCAGAGCATTTAATGAAAAAAATGAAAGTACACGGTGTGTACTTTTGATGTACACTACGTGTACTCACCATTTCAGTACTCTGATTTATGAGGCCTCCAAGTCACTCCCAAATAACCTTGTGTGTGGCAACTACATGGCCAACACAAGACCTCTTGCGTCAAGGTAGTACACGTTGTGTATGTGACACCCCAAGCTTCTATGGTATGCTTCTCTTTGAATAATAGAGCAGCGTGTGTTGTACGCAACCTTGAGACTCTAACACACCACGACCAATAAAAATAGCTGTTATGAATAGTAATACCCACATTTTGAAATTATCTAAATTTTATATTTCAAATTGGACTTCATTTTTGTATTCGGAATATTAAAATTATCCTAAGATTAATTTTTTGTAATTTTCTAAGAACATCCAATTTTCTATTAATAGAAAAAATACTTACAAAACATTTTTAATCAAAATAATTTATAGTGATAAATTATACTATTTAAGGGTTTTAATGTATAATTAAAATATATTTTTACCATTTTATCCAATGGTGGTCATTATAACTATTTTCACTTTGAAATTGCACATAAACAACTGTCAATCATTTGATATATATTGTTTCATAAAAACACGCAATTTGTTGTCACATTGGGAATTAATTATTAAATTAATTAATTCAACTTATATGTTTTTAATTTTGTAAAATAGACATCATTTTTGAATTAGGAATATCAAATATAGTTTAGGGTGAATTTTTGGTATTTTTCTAAAAAACTTCAATTTTTGATGCATAGTGGAACCACGTAGTGGTAGTTAAAAAAATAATTATTAGTTTAAATGAAACTTTACCACCTCTGTGATTTGAATTTCCAAAATCCAGCATACATCATTGTCATTAGGAGGTAAATTGTGGTTCAATGGGATTAAAATAATTTTTTGTGAATAGTAAATTTTAAGTACTATTAATCTTGATTTAAGGTAATTAGTGTAATTTATGGTAAATATATTGTTATAATAATATGAAATTTCCTTTAATCTTGTCCTAACCTTATTGGATGAGTCATGAAAGACCAAGACAATCCATGGGTTAACTTGGGGACCCATGGAGCCACTTCGGTAAGAAAATGAAATTAATAACTTTTTATTTAAAGTAAACATAAAATTGTCACAAGCATGTGTTGTTTTACTAAAACAATATTTATAAGGGATTATAGAAGTCATATTTTAGACTATAAATATTCATTGGAAAGATATAAATTTATAATAAATCATGGTTATTTGTTTATAATTTTTAGGCATTAAATAAATAAATTTATTTATCACACCATGATGATGCAGCGATTACCTCATTAATGAACCATTCAAATAAAATGGAAAGATAAGGTAAAATCTTTAAATTAAACTTCTCTAAATGCTATTTTATGATAATATTTCTAACCCTTATCACCTTATCCTCGAAATATAAAATTTTGGGACCACTTAAATCTGAAAAGCACTTTATGATAGTGCAATATTTCATGACTTTCCAAGAGTTCCCCTCCTCTCCTCTTATAAAAGGTCCCAACCACTACCACCTTATTCACACCTTCAAAGCCTTTTGGTTCGGCCATCCTCTGCCCAAATACTCTATAGAATTCCCTATATTACTCCTATAAGCCTAAAATTGGGAAAAAGACTCCCCAAGGAATCCTTTGGCTCTAATCAAAAAGAGTTACCTGATTTTAATGTAATGTCTTCTCTTATGTTCTTTTGTTTTATTTTTCTTCTCCAACCCCTTAAACTCTTTTTATTAATTAATTTTGTAACAACACAAGTATCTTAAATATACTAGGATGTTTTTATGGGATGTATTTTATTTATGCTTACTCACACCTTTGTCTAATGGTTAAAGAACCTACTATTTCTATAGGTGTCGAATTACTACCACACGAAACAATGATTGTTCAATATTCTTTTAACTAATCTCATAGTGACAATTATGATGAAACTATTTATATATATGATATATATTATGTTTATGTTTTCTTTATGATTCTGTATTTTTCATTTATGGCATACCTTTATGGTTTCTATTATCGGTAAATGCGATAATTTTATTATAGGAAGTGTGGACAACAGCCCCGTCAATGTGATTGGATTGTTAATGCCATATGTGGGATGTATAAAGGATGGATTAAATGATATTATATATGATATTATACTAGAATTATAATAATTCATTTATATCATTTTGATTTCATTCCATTAAATATGAAATTGAAATTTAAGTAGCATTATGCGTACATACAGCTTACCCTCTCCATGAACGGTGCATTTCATTTATTACCTCTAAAAGTTATATAATATTATAAATTCATTTATATCCTCGATATATATGATATATATGATATCTAAATATTGAATATAAATCTGTATATAATAGTTATTTTACCACATGAACAACTTTTAATTATATGAAGTTTATTTTTTACTCAAGTTCCAAAGATCGACAAAACGACCGTTATTAACAAAAATAATTACATAATGTTCATAACAAGGTAATAAGTGATATAAAAGGAATAATGAACATGAAAATTGTTCTTAAGCAAGTATAAATTAACTCTAGTGTATTATTCAGGAGGTTAAAGAATGATCGAGTCAAGTCGGACATGATGTAAGGGAACTTCTTAACCCAATTTCTGTTCTTTGGGTTAATCTCCTACTTTCAAATTATGTCATGATATTATTATGTCCAATATTGTATTTTTACTTTCCTTATGTGTACTTATAGTGAATACACATAATAGATCTATTTTATTTAAAAAATGATCTTTGTAAGGGACTTCGTCTTAATCACCATTCATTGATACATATTTTGTTTTATACACAACATTATTATATACGGTGTATAAACCCCTTTGACTTTTACTTTTAATCAAAATGAATCTTTTTATACAAATCATTTTTACTAAATTACAATAGTAATGTTTTGTCCTACGTATGAAATGACAATGAATTCTCCTCCACCGTGACCATTATTTGAGTTTCGGCTTCCTCTACAAGCCATATCATTTTTTAAATGAAAAATAAATACCAAGTTTTAATTTTATTTTATTTTGGTATTGAAAATGGTTTTGATAATGTTTTTATTATATCAAAGTTTTGTATTGATATCATATTATTGATATTTGGAAATGTTATGTTTCCTTTATGTATCTTTTATGTGATATGATTATGTTATGGTTTATGATATGCATAAACCTGTTCATATTAGGAATGAATTGGACTTAATAAGTGATGGGTGGAGCCCGCTATAGCTCCTCGATATATCGGTAGGTCTCATGAGACAAACTAGTGTCTTGGCATGAGGCCTTGACAAAATTTTATTTTTAGTCTTCGCACGAGGCCTTGGCTACGTGTTTATGATAGTCTGTCATTATGCATTCCATCATTATGAAAGTGGTAATTGATATTGCATGTGATTATTCGACTAGTATAATGTCCATGTTAATAAGTAAATGGAATTATTTAATTTTATTTTTTCCATATTATGTTGAAGTTCATGTTTAAAAGGCTTCTATTTTACTTATACATTGCCTTAAATGTTTATGTTTATTTATGAATGTTTCTGTTGTATTGTTATCCTTATTGAGCATCTATGCTCACCCCTTTCTATGTTTTATTTTCCCATGATGAGAAGAAATATTTTATGACTGACATACAGAGATTGTTTGAAGGGTATATGATTGTGGACTATGGAGACTATGTTATTGTGATTTTTCACATTATGATGTAATGTAACATTTATGAATGTATCTAGTGTTTCCATGTATACTAAACTAATCGGCCTTTCAAGACTTGATATTTTGTGATCATGCCAATGTTACGTAATAACAGACTGACTCTGGGTAGCTGGGGTCGGGGTGTTACATTGTACTCATAATGTACACAGTGTGTACTTAGAAAATTTCCAGAATTTTGTTTTTCCTCAAAAAATAATACAAAAGGAAATACATACATGAAAAGAAGATCTGGGTTCTCACAAACTTCTCACCTTAAAGAAATTCATCCCCGAATTTCCCTAGCGCGACATAGAAGAAGAAACCCTGAACAGCTCCGGCCACTATGATCAAACATCTACCTCCCTCTCCCAAGTCTCATCCAGTACTCACTTGTGCTGCCAAAGCACACGTACCCGAGGAACAGAACATCCACATAGAACCTTTGTACTGGGATTGATGATCTGTATATGATTCTCCTCAAAGGATGTATCCACATCCAACTTATCCACCTTGGTTTGGAAGACATGAGATTGGTCTGAGATGTAATGTAGAAGCTGAGAAACGTGGAAGACATCGTGCATATACAGGTACCTCATAGGTTTCTGCAACTGATAGGCCACTGAACCAACTCTCTCCAACACCTCAAACTACTCGACGTACCTTGGTGTAAGCTTACCCTATAACCCAATCCCCTTGTGTCCCAACCTCAGTGTGACATGCAAGAAAACCTGATCCTCGACATCGGACTCCATAGGTTGTCTCTGATGATCTGCATAATTCTTCTATCGAGACTATGCATTACCCATCCTCTTCAGAACCCGGTCTATCTGCTCTGTGGTCTCCTGAACAAGATGGGGTGCCGAAAAAGCTACCTCTCCAGCCTCCATCCAACATAAGGGTGATCAGCATGGCCTACCATAAAAATCCACGTATGTTGCCATCTAAATAGTTTCTTGAAAACTATTATTGTAAGAAAACTCCACAAGAGGTATATGATTCTCCCATGAACTTCCAAAATCTAGGACGCATGCTCAGAGCATGTCATAAAGCACCGGAATCATACGCTCATACTGGCCATCTGTCTAGGGGTGGTAAGCTGTACTCAAATGTACATGTATACGTAATGAAATTTGAATCCCCTTAAAGACCTGAGAAGTAAAATGTGCATCCCTGAATAAAATGATGGAGTGTGGAACTCCAAGCAGACATACAACCTCACAGATGTACAACCGTCCCAGATCATCAAAACGGAAGGTCCTCTTGATCGGCAAGAAGTGAGAGACCTTCGTGAGGATATCAATGACAACCCAAATTGTGTCATTACATCAAGGTGACATTGGAAAACCAGTCATGAATTCCAATGCTACGTCATTCCACTTCCACTCATGAATGGGTAACTGTTGTAAAATCCCTACCGGTCGTTGATGCTCTACCTTTACCTAATAACAAGTGGAACACCTTATGACGAAACCAGTAATGATTCTCTTCATACCCGGACACCAATACTGATAGTGTAGATCACGATACATCTTGGTTAAGCCAAGATGAACTATCCATTCTAAGGATGAAAATCTCACATTAGCTCCTTGTGTATCTCTTCAGGAACCCATACGCGCCCCTAGAAATGAAGGATCTCATCCTCTCCTACAGTTCATCCAGGAATAGGGTCCTCTCAAAACACACTCTTCATTAGGACATGTAATTTAGAATATGATAGCTTACTCATTCACACTCAATCAAAAAGAGTAGAGGTAAAAGCTAAAGAAGAATGAACGGTCTGCCCCTATCTATCATGGACCTCCAAATGCATCTCATAGAACAGACCCTAAAGCTGGCACTCACTGCTGGCTTTCTGACCTGCATGTATCTAATTCCTCCTACTCAACACATCTTCCACCACGTTTCCCTTCCTTAGAATATATGCAAGATCAATGTCAAAGGACTATAGGTACTCAACCCACATACGTTGTCTCAAATTCATATCATGCTAAGTGTAGATGTACTTGATTCTTTTGTGGTTAGTGAAAACCACAAAATTCGCTCTTATATGGTAATGTCTCCAATAGCATAAGGAATGAACAATCATTTCCAATTCTATATCATGTGTCGGGTAATTCCCCTCATGTTGCCTCAATTGCTGGGATCTGTATGTAATGACTACATCACCATGCATAAGCACAGCTCCTAGACAGATACGTGACACATCATAATTAATAGTTTAGCTCTTCCATGGCTCTATCAAGACTAGTATTAGTGCAGAAGTCAACCTCCCTTTCAGTTCCTAAATTCCTGACTCACAAGAATCTGACCATAAGAATTTCTCAACCTTCGTCGTCAGACCTGTTAGAAGTGCTGCCAAGCGTGAAAAGCCTTGTATGAAATGTATGAAGTATCCAGCTAGAACTATAAAACACGACACCTAAAAGAAGTTCTTCGGCTGCTCCCAGGAAACTACAGCTCTCACTTTCCCTAGGTTTACTGATAATCTTTCCTCTAAGATAACATGACACAAAAAGTGAATCTGATCCTTCCAAAAGTGGCACTTTGAGAGCTTATTATATTACTGATTCTGCCTCAGTGTACACAAAACAATCTCAATATGGGTATCATGGTCATGTCTAGTGTGATAGTACACCGAAATATCATCCACAAAAACCACCATGAAGGAATTCATGTAATGATGGAACAATCAGGTCATCAGTGCGATGAAAACTGTAGGCACATTCGTGAGACCAAACAACATATCCATATACTCGAATAGACCATCCCTGCACCATAAGGCTCTGAGAGGTATATAAGATGGTCTCAAGTGAAACTGGTGATAACTAGACATCAAATAAATATTCGAGAACACCTGGTCTCCTCGATGCTAATCAAAGAGATCATTAATCCTAAGAAAGGGATATCGGTTCGTGACTGTCAACTAGTTAAGATTTTGATAATCCACAAAAATCATGATGGTGTCATCTTGCTTCATTGTGAACCGAACAAGAAAACCCTAAGGATAAGTACAATTTCAAATAAAAACCCTTGCCTACAACTCCTCCAACTGATTATCAAGCTCCTACAACTCTGTTGTAGCCAACATATAAGGAGGAATAGACAACGGTGCCACTCCTAGCATAAGCTCAATAGAAAATTATACCTCACGCTCTGGAGGAAAACCTAAAAATTCCTCTATAAATTCATCTCTGAAACAATCCACCGCTAGAGGAAAGTCTAATTGTGAAGTCCCCTGGTCATACAGATATAAAATGGAAATATAGACTGAAACTTCTCCCAACCAATGATGATATGGACCCACTCTGCTCACCTGGACATCCCATTCTCCCCTATGAAGAAGGGATCCACCCTCTGGTCATACAAAACTCACCCTACAACGAAAACAATCAACGAATGCCTAGAATGTAACTAGAAAGTCCATTCCAAGAATGACATCATAGAATGTCATCTCTAGGACATAGAGGTCCCACAGAAACTAACATCCTCCAACCTATATGGTTAACTATCTAAAATAACATACACTCGTCGTTCTATTCCCCAATGGAGTGTCTAGTGCAATTATTTCAGTAGAATAAAAGATGTAGATCCCACGGATCTCCACAACAGCAAGAGATACAAAGATATGGGATACCCGTGAAACAAAAATAGCCGAAGCTAAAACTGAGGGTATAAAGATCATACCTCTAATGGTAGAAGTTCATGGATCCTTCTTCTACTGGGTCTGCACCACTACAAATGTCTGGCCTGTACTGCAGCCCTGTGACCCTGCTTGACCACTCTCAGCTGATCCACTTTGATGTCACTGAAGAACCGTCGACTGAATACCACAGCCACGAGAACCACCTCGACATGAATGGTTGTAAGAACTCATGTTCCTAGAATATTGGAAAACTAGTGGGGTTGCTCTTGAATGTGAAGTCATAGGTGAACCCATGTCAGCTGCTGCTGGTGAGAAGATCTAACAAAACCACTGAAGATGACCCATATTGCCACATGATCGGCACTCCACAGGGTCTCTTAAGAAATGTGGTTTCATATGCCCGCTTCTCCCACAGTGGTAGAACAACACCTGGATACCGAATGATATGTCCCACCCACTCGAGTCTCCTCATGCAGCCTCCCTACTTTTCTTCCTACTATCAGCTGGCAGAGCACTAACTTTGGATATCGAACCGCACTAGCTCACAGCTCCAGAATCCCTCAGGATGCGCTCTGTGATCAGTGCCTGTTTGATGATAGAAGATATTGAAGTCAACATGATGATATTCACCTTCGAAGGGATTTCGTGCCTCAGATCATCCTCAAACTTTTGTGTAAGGAACACCTCATTACCTCCTAGAATAGGCATGAAACGGCAAAGCTCGGTGAAGCGTGAGTAATACTCTATAACAGAAAGAGTACCCTACTATAGACTCAAGAACACTCAATTTTGATCGGCCCTCAAGGTCTCCGGATAAATGTTTTCATATAAGATGAGTCGAAAATCATCCCAAGATATATTATGTTGGCTTCCCGCCTATGAGATCACATCTCACCACCTCTTCGTGGAGTCTTGAAGAACGTAGGTAGAGAGCTTCACCCTCTTCACTAGAGGTATCTCCAGATGCTCGAAAATCATCTGTGTGGTTTCTAGACATTATTCTATAGCCTGGGGTCCTCCATCCCCATAGAAAGTAGGAGGATGATGCTGATGAAAGACTAGTGTCAAATCCTCCATTGATGGGGCAGGAGGCAGTGCTCCATGAGATTTCTGCAACATCCTCAAAAATACCTCCTTCAACTGTACATTATCACCTATGTCAGTAAAAATGGCTAGTGCCAAGGCTAGCACAATGGGAGGATCTGTAGGTATTACCTGATCGACCATGTCCAGTGTCTGTCCACCGTCTGGAAATTGGCGCACAACCGGAGGATGCCTCGGTGGCATGACTCTTCATGGTCAAACACACCTTAGATCAAGATTATCAAAATCTGAAAACAAGTAGTATAAGAAGGGAACAGAAGATGAAAGCATTCATGTTTTACAACACATGACTACATGGCATGTAAAATTTCTACATAGCATGTTCCTTGAATCCATTTACATGGGTGTGTAATCCTGCCTATAATGGTCATTAACAACCCAGACACTCAGCATGTTGTCTTAAAACAAGGTGTGTACATGAATACTATTTCATAGCCCGAGTCCTTCTACATGGTTAAGCCACAAGGCTATCCTAAGACAAACTACACTATGTGTTCCAGACGGACATGATGTGTACTCAATAAGCTTCACCTGGCCCACGTTGTTAGTGAAACAGTATGTGTACCCAAATTACACTACACGACGTGTTCCAGATGGGAACGACATGTACTAATATGTCCCAACCGACCGTGTGGTTAGATACACAGTCAGCTACACAGTTGACACTACACGGCATATTCCAGATAGACACAGCATGTATGAGAAAGGATAACACAAACCCTTGTTGTTCGTGACATGGTCGAGTACCTACGTCAGACTACACGGCATGTTCAACGCGGACACAGCGTGTATAGCTTATTCTCTTATCCATCTGTGTTGTTGGTTACATGGGAAGACACTGGGTCAACACTACACAGTGTGTACTGCACACGGCATGTTCCTACTAGATTTTCCCCTATCCCATGTCTCTGCCCACATATCCTATGAAAATGTTAAAGACTACACAGCATGTACTTATAGTAAATGGTGTGTACATAAGAAAAACAATTTATTCCCGAACAAAAGAAGTCATTGCATGTACATAACACTACACGACATGTATTTTGGGTTATACAATATGGTATGCCTTAGAAACTACTATGGAACCCAGAAAACACTGAAATGAACAAAGAAAGTTCCAAATTCGGATCTGTGAAGGCCCATACTCCCTGGAAATCAAAATTTGGTATCTTGTACAAATTATAACATGGCAGACCAGGTAATGATCTACCAAATTACAGTCCATGAGGGCCCATAACACCTCAAGATCCAATATTTGGCATTGATTCTTGAAATCCTCTAAACAAAAAATACCCTATCAAATATCAGGTATTTCTATCAAGGTAACTATCACAACAGCATGCATATTTTACACATCATCTATCTCAACAACATGAAATAAGTAATGCATCCTTGATGAAATGGAAAAAATTCAAGACATGTGATTTCTAAAAAGTGGCTATATGATGCATGAGATGGAATACCCTCATATCATCGAGTTGGAACAATAATATAACCTCAATAACATCAAAAATAAGAGCACAATTCATGTGAATCACTCATGGTGAAATAAAATATGCTGTAATAATTTAATAACTATAAAAATTGCAATTAATTGAGGTTGATTGGCTTCTCCCTGTAAACGGGTTAGCTACTCATGTGCATAGATTATTACCATGTATCTATTCTATCATATCCCTGGCTAAAGGCTCCAAACAATAATTCAAGAGAAAAGAATTCCTCTGATACCACTTTGTAACATCTCGGTTATAGAATCCACCCAGAGGTGCCCCATACCTGGTTGCTCACATGGCCTCATGTTCATTTCCCCAAATGCCGGAGGCTGCCAACTAGCAGCAAGGGCCATGGGTGTGATGGTGGAGAAACTATTCCCTCATTGGCAGAGTAAACACTAGTAGAAAAAAATCAAAAGCGAAATCAGAAAATCCATAAAAAAGTAAACAGTGGAACTCTGAAAATAAATGCAACTAGAGCACCTTAATAAATGATGCATGACACATATGTCTAAGAAAGCATCCAAACAAGTCACAATGCTAGAATACAAACAGTACTAAACAAAATATCAAATGAAAGAAGATAACTCCTCAGCATGGCAAGCCATAGCTTGGTCCTATGATCTACAACTCCACAACAATTCAAGCATCGGATGTAAAAGGGTGATTTTCCTTATTTATACTTACAGTAATATAATCAGTTTGGTCCCAAAAGCATGGACCAAATAGGGTGTGAGAGTAAATCCTAGTAGGAAACCACCCAATGATTTGTGCCTAATAGTCATTGAATATATGGCAGGTAAAAGTACAAGAAGCAGTAAGCAAGAAGGTTCTATATAGTAAATAGTTCAACAAGTCAAACAATAAATCAAGCATAGTAACCCTCTATGAAGATCACACAACCTATTCTCTCTGGATTAAATATAAATACTCTCTGAAGAAAGCACTCACAGTCAATTCCCCTTATTGTCTAGGGTAGTAATGAAATCTTTGAGGAAGCTCAAATAGTCGATTCCTCTTATTGCCCCAAGGTCAAAGACTCTGAGGAATCTCACTCGATCAAATTCCTTTATAGCCTTGGTCGTTCATAGACTCTCTGAGGAAGCAATAACTATTAATTCCTCCTATAGTCTAAATAGTTCAGGAATAAAATCAAAGACTCTCTAAGGAAGCTCACGCGGTTAATCCCTTTATTGTCTAAACTAATCATGAACTCTTTATGGAAGCTCCCTCGATCAATTCTCATTATAGTACCAAGTGGTTCTAGGATCTCTGAGGATGCTCACTCAGTCAATCCCCCTTATAACCATTAGTGCACCTATAGTATCTGAGGATGCTCACCCGAACAATTCCCCTTATAGTCTGCTACACTAGGTTCTGACGACCCTGTGTAGGTCAACGAGCCTAGCAGTGAAATATGGACATGTAAACCTATATAACTACTTGGATAAATAGTCTACAACATTACAATCATGTCAGAATACAAACTCTCCGTCCTATAGCCACAAGCATTGAAAACAGGAAAGGCTGCAAAACTGGCTAAAAAGGACCAATTTGTCGTAAACAGAACATGAAAGGGAAAAACATTCACGACCCGTCCTCGGGGCCCGTGCCGTGACTAACCCAAGGCCGACTTCATTGGACAGGGGCTGGCGACTAGCATCAAAGGCGTAAATCCCGATAACTGGGAATGCATTGCCTTTATAAAAGAAAACAAACCCAACAGAGTACATGCAGAAGTAATACAATAAGTACAAAAGAATGTGCTGAAAAGTGAGTGGGCCAGAATACAAACCCAACTGAAAGTAATGCTACAAATGAACAAAATTACACTAGTAATGACAAATAGCTTGAAGAAAAATATAAGCAAATCCTGGGTCATCCACCTCTGACCCTACCTGAAGGGTAGGTACAGATAGCGTAGCTCCTAGATCGTCCGCCACGGATCCTACCTAAAGGGTAGCTACAAATAGCATCCACAATTCTCTTGACCATAAACCTCTTCCAAGTATCTACTCTTCGTGAAGTACACCTTGAGATACTGACTCATCATGAGGTCCACCTCCAGGTACCGTCCAGTTCTTGAACACTCAGCCTCTGTCAGTGTTGCACGTCGTCTGCAACCAACACAACGAGGTGCGGGCATAGACCGTGCATGGATGAGTATACGATACTCAGTAGGGACCCCAAGACCATCAAGGTCTCACTAAATCAAACAAGGATAACCATAGGGAAGAACTACAACAGATAACCATTACTTAGTTATAATCTCATTCTTATACCTAAGTTATCAAGTAACCCATCTGAATCATGAGGAAACACTAGGTTATGAAATCAACGGATAACCACCATCCAGGTGTATGCCCATATATATACCTAAGTTATCAAGTGACCATCTCAATCATGAGGTAAACACAAAGGTCATAGTCTCAGCTCAAACCACGATTTTCATTATCGAAACTGTAACTGCTGAAGAGCCCCATCTCTGGCGAGTACAGTGATCCTGTCACGACTCCGAGGTACATCTCACTAACCGAAGACTGCTGAGGTACTCCTCCTATCGAGTACCGCGGGCCAGCCACCCAAACAAAGTAGTGCTTCCTACCGGGGTCTGCCACCCAAACACAGTAGTGAACCCCCCCCCCCCCAATAGCCTACAGAGGTACTCCTTCTTCCGAGTACCGCGGATCTTCCATCCAAACACAGTAGTGCTCGCCACCATGGTTCCACCACCTAAACACAGTAGTGCTCTCCACTGGGCTATAAAAGTCACTCCGACTCAAGTCGGACAAGCAGTCTTCAGGTCTCAGCCTGCTACACGGTCCCTGTACTCCGTATGCTCGTCTCCGGGAGGGTTCTCTCAACGAGCTACAGGTCGATACTCCACATATCCCAAAGTCCCACAAAGAACTATCTCAATGGACCACCTCATCATAGGGGTCTCAACACAACAGACCGCACATCAATCAGACGCCCGGTCTGTGAGTTATTAGCTTTTTCGTCCCAAGGGCCTGGTTGCTTTTGTGTGCGAACCAACCCGGATGTATCTCAACTGCACCCCGAACACTCATAGGGTATACTCATAGATACCATTTCTCAACGTGATCACCAACTCCACTAATGGTTCGTCAAACGGACGTCTGGTCTGAAAGTTATCGGTTTTTCCATTCTAGGGGGGTCGTTGGATTTTGAGTACAATCCAACGCGTCCACTATCCAACTGCATCAAAATCTAAGGAGAATTATGCCAAATTCTCCATCTCATCAAGTGGAATCCAACAATGTCGACGGCATGTCAATCAAACGTCCGGAGCTCACATTATAAGCTTTTCTGCTCCGAAGGCCAGGTTGGTTTAGTGTTCGAACCAACCCAGCCGTAATCAAACTTCTCCGAAACATTGAGTTTAATAAACTGAATCGATTGTCTCGATCCAAGGATCACATTGCAACTGACGGTGCGTTGATCGGAGGTCTGTAGCCCATGTTATTGGCGTTTGAACAGAAACTGCCCGAAAATAGGGGGTTCGGGCCCAGTCTGACTCGGCCCGAGACCCCCTGGGTCGGCCCGAACCGGTTCAACCTGACCTGGGTTCGGGTCTAGACCACTAGAGCACAGCTTGGCCCCGTCGGCGGGGTCCGGCCCAGCTGGGGCGGCCCGACCCACGTGGCCGGACAGCTCGGCTCTGTCGAGCTCTCACGGAAGGGGGGGGGGGGGGGGGCGCTGCCCCCTGATTGACAACCACGGCGGACCCTCCTAATGGATCATTGGGCGCCGACACCTACTAGTAGCCGGTTAGTGCTGCCAAGCCCTTCCGCAGACCATCGGACTCACTCTAGTTGTCCGTTTGTCCTGCAGTCTTCGCCAGCGGTCCTCCCGGGACCGGCACTTCACTGGGAAGTCTTCAAATTGACTTTGTTGCCCCGTTTGTCGTCACCCATCTATCCGCTCACAACGATCAACCATCGGAGTCTTTGAATCGCCTCCGCAGCCCCGACATCGGCTGCAGTTTCGTTCGGGCTCAACGGTGCGGCGCAACAGCGTTGTGCTTCTTCGTCGCGTTCTTTCTTGTTTCCACGCAATGCCATTGCACCACGCCACCTTTGTTCGAGCTGCAATGAACAAAACATCAAGGGGGAGGAGATTTGGTCGTGTTTGTGGGGTCTAACCTCCTCCCACTATAATTATAGCATGAGGCCAAAAAATATCAATGAAGTACATTAAATAAACTTGAACGAAGATTAAACCCCTACCTTTATAACGACTTGATGTTCGAAGAGTGTCGCGGAAAGCGGCGTTGTGGGGTGTGGTTCTGTAGACGTCGACGGAGAGCGTCTGAGGAGACATCATCTTCTCTTTATCACGAAGAGAGGAGGATGATTATGTGTCATTGGAGAACTCCTGCATCGGTGTCTCTTCCCTTGTCAAAGAGGAGACAGCAAATGGAGATACCAGAATCGCTGAGTCGTTCTTCTTTGAAGAGATGACGTTTTTTTTTGCGGAAGGATTGAAGCTCTTCATGGGAGGATGAAGTTATTCCCCAGAGAAAAGAGTTCTACCTCCCCAATATCCTCACACAACAACCAATCCTCTCAAATAACATAAGACTTATCTTATTTATTTACATCAAGCCAATAATTTCAATTTTTAAAAATCAAACACATAACTCACTTAATAAATTATGTTAGTTGGTATGATTTTAGAAGAGAGAGGGGGAGGTGAGTGGTCTCACATTAAAGGGGGGTTTTGGAGTAAAGGAAGATGAGGGGTTGGGTTCGTGTGGGCCCCACCCCACCTTTAACCTCTCATGGTTGGTTAAAAACATGTGGGTCCCACCCCTAAATCCCTTACTTAGGTTATAACTACATAGATAAAAATAAATAAAATTGTAATATAATTTTATTTATTATTCATGAAAACCACAAAATTAACAACTTCTACCGAGAAAACGCACCTTAGAAAAAGGTGCTCCTAAGCAATTACCGCACTGCGGTTCCATCGGTGCCCTCAGATTTCGATTCCATGTACCGGTTCAAAAGATAGAAATACCCGCTCGTTCTTTCACTGAACGTACCCAAGATAAACTTCGGAACTTGATTCCAGGCACACTGGGCCTCGGAATCAGGTGTCGTTAGAAGCTGCAGCATCGTAAAATTCTAAATAAATTATGAAAAAAATTGGCTTTAAATTTCCAGGTCATTAAAAAACATTTGAAGCATAACAATCAAAAATATTCATATAAAAATTACTTATAAACAAGCATACAAGCATGGTAGGAAAAAAACAGGGGTAAAACAGTAAACACGCAATATCCCGTTCAAGGGTATTGGGGGAAGTTTCACATAATACTCTAATACTTTGAACGAGAAGTCTCAAGACACCTACCTCGGGGTTAGTACATCGCTATATGTGAACCTAAAATCTTGAATCTCTTTAGAAATTTTCATATCTACAAATATTTCTAAAACATTCAACCCATAATAACATGGAAAAGAGGATAAATTGGAAAACAATGTTCTAGTAGAAGGAAGAACTCACCGATGTGATTCCAATACAACTGAAGGTGATTCATTTGGAAAAAAGACGGGGGCCTAAGGGCTCATCAATGATTTATGGCCGTATAGAACTCTTGATCGAATGAGACATAAATGAAGATCATTTTGGTGATTAAATGCGACCTTGGTGCGTTTAATGAACCAAAACTTACGCTGCTTGTATTGTGATGTACACGGCGTGTACTCGCCTTTTTGATACACTGCCTTAAGCTACCTCCAAGTCACTCCCACACAGCCGTTTGTGTGTCTACTACACGGTTATCACACGACCTCTTGCGGCAAGGCAGTACAGTGCGTGTACTCATAAAGTACATAGCTTGTAATTAGAACGCTTCCTAAATTTAATTTTTTATCAAAAACAACAAAAAAATGAGAGACATACATAAAAAAAGATCCAGGTTCTTAAAATATATATTCTATATTTTAAATAAATCATTTTGGAGCCATTTGGAATTGAAAATAAATTTATAGTAATTTGATATTTTGAAAAATTCCATGAGTACCCCTTTGTCTCTTATAAATGGGAAACTTTTATTCTCATTATTTCACTCATTAAGAACGATTTGGATCATCTTGAACCTACCCAAGTAACATAATAGAATCTATAACATCATTATGGAGTTATTTTGTTATGCATCATAGCATCCTTAGAAGGCTAAGGGTGTTAATTAATGGATACATTCCAAAGAAGTGATATAGTTTTAATCGCATTCTTTTGTTATATTTCTTCTTCATCCTCCTTCAAATATTAATCAACCATCCTAAAATAAAAATAATAGTATCTTCCATATAAATTGACATTATTTTTTTATTATATTAGTATATATCCATCTTTATAATCGATCAACTTTGAATGCAATTTAGCATTTGTGTTTGAGAAAAACTACTTCCTCACAAACAGATGTAATTCAATTTCAATAACTATCTATCAAGAATGGCTAATATGATGGATTCATGTTATATATATGATATTCATGACATATTAATCATTCTTTAAATTTAATATAACACAAATTTTCATAATTTTACAAACACTAGAAAATGATAACGTCATTCATGTTTATGTGTGGACTACCACCTCAATGAAGCGATGTGGTTCATTTTTCATCCCCTCATCATATGAATGAAAATGTACGTGTATAATTAAATAAATTATATCAAATTTATGATATTATCATCATTATTTAATTATAAAACAATACATACCCTATTTACATAATGATCATTGAAAAATAGAAATATTTATCATGCGTACATATGACATACCATCTTAATGATTATAATGTAGTTCATTATTCATAACTATCCATCATGATTTATTATGAAAGTATAATTGATGTATAAAATATGATATTTTTTTAATTATTACCATTATTTATAATATGTAGTAATTATATCTTTTACCATAGTCAACATTCCTATGTCATTTTGGACTTATGAAACGAATATAATCAAAATGATAGATATGCATTTAATTAATTAGGTAAATATATATAAACAGGTGATAGATTAAAAAAAGAATAATAATATTGAAAAAATATCATAGGAATGTGTAAATTAACCTCATAACTTCTTTTGAATAAACATAATATTTGTGACTAGTCGGACTCATGGTAAGGTACATTTTCTTAAATTATCTTAAAAGTTTACCTTAAAAATTATTTTTCATCCATATTTGTATGATTTTTTTATGGAACTGATTTAAATATGGATTTTAGTATTTTCTTTGTATTTTTAAATATCATTTTAACCAGTTTTTTAATTTTATATTTTATTTTAAAATTATTTCTTATGTTCATTCCATAATTTAGTACTTTTTATCCTTTTTTCAATAATGTGAATGAATTTTTTTAATTAGACGTCACGAGTAGATTTTCACATTTTCATGAAAAAAAATCATTGAATCATCCTTCAATATTATACATGTTTCTTTTAAAATAAAATTTCTTCCTTTATTTCTGAACATTTTATTCTTATATGTGAACTCAAATAAAATTGTAATTTTCAAAAAAATATTTTAGCGATATTTAATGGTATATCTATTCATCAATGGAAAACTCCTTGATTTCATTTTTATTTTATATTGAAATGTAATCATTATTTACATTACATTTCTTATTATAGTTGGGAATTATTTATGAGGGTGTTTGGTTATATTATTAAAATATGGTGGGTGAACCCATTATAGTCCTCTAATGCATTCGGTAAAGGGATAGAGTTAACTGAATAGGTTTTTCCTAAGGGATTATGGGAATATACTACTATAGATAATATAGTTAAAGCCATAATGGTTACATAAAGTGTAACCATGATGGTTACTCCAAGAATAACTGCGATGGTTTTGGAATGTGTAAGTAATAATGATACGAAAATGATGCCTCAAAATACCGAAATGATTTATCTATACATGTTATATGCTTTTATGAAAATATTATTATTTCACAAGGTAAATGAATGTATACAAAAACATTTAAGGTTAAAATGTATAACATTTTGAAAATGTTTTTCTTGTTTTTTCATGATTTAAATGAAATTTTTTTGATATTTCATGTGATATGTTATATAAAATTCGTCAGTTATAGAAGGTGATTTATTGGGTAATAAAATTAATACATTGAGACAATCTTTTATTTTGAAAAATGATATTTTTTATAAACATTCATGGAATAATGGATTCATTCTGTGGTTTAATGGCTCGTGATGATATTTTTCCAAATGTTTTTCACAGGGTTGAAGGATATGTTGTGATAAGTATTAGGTCAAGATTTAAATTTTTATGATTTTTCATGAATTTTAAACATGTTATATTTTAAATATTTTATTTTTGGTAAAAATGGATAATAAATTGATGTTTTCACCATGTCATAAATATTATTTTATGTAATATTTTTTATCATACTATTTGAAACTATAAACCTTCAAGATAATTTTAAATGTAAGAAATATAAATATATTTTAAAGTACCTAAAATATGTAATATTTATCTTCATGTCCTTATTGTTCCATATACAACAAATTAACCAACTGTCTCCCAAAATATCCTTAATCAAAATAAAATTCCACCATTTGAATCCTCAAAATGGTGTATCTTTTACATTGAACATATGATCAACCATAATCTTATAATACCATAATGTTATCCATAACATTTAAGTTAACCTTATAGAAAAACATCATAACCTCTAAATTTATATAACCCTTTATTCGGATACCAACTATAAGAACCCAACCTTAATAATTATATAATATTTATTTTTTAATAAATAATTCTATATCCAACATTATATGATATTCATGGTTTAAATTTTGAGATAATAATTCAATCACAGTTACCGAAATAAATATCACAACATAAATTGAAAACATCTATAATATATCCTTTTTACAAACAAAACAAAACATTTATGATATAACGTGTTTTAATTTAATTAAATATATTCATAATTTACATCATCAACATATCATTATCCCTACCCATCCATAAAACCCTATGAAAAAATATTTAAAACAAAGGACGAGAAAAAAACTCAGTTATGGATATAAAAGAATAGAGGAACCCATTTGTCCATTTAAATTCCATGTAATCATAAAATATATTCTCAGTATAACATAATAATAATTAATATTGAATAATCAAATTATTAAAAATAAGAATATATTTACTCTCAAAATTTAGTAATAAAATATTTTATAAGAAATAATAATGGAAAAAATCATAGTTATGATGGTTAATTAGAAAACATGAGAATATGAAAAAAAATTCATAAAAACAAATATTTTATCCTAAATTTCAATAATACTTATTTTAAAGAATAATTCGATTACCTTATCCCGTAAAAATAAACTGTTTCCATGAAAAAATATTAGAATGATTTTAAAATTCATGTATGTAACATAGAATCATAACATAAAGAACATGGTATTTAAAGATCATTCCAACAATGGAAGTGTAGAAGTAACAGAAAACATGACATACTCAAAAATAAAGGTTTATATTCAAGAAACAATCACAAATTGGAAATATTCATGTCATGTATAAGGTTTACTCATTAATCACATGCATAAAATATCATGAGATAAAAATATTACCCAATGCATTTGAGTGCAATCCGGGCACACCCATCAAGACACATTAATGATTTCACATTCCACCAAAAGGTAAGAGGGAATTTATGTTCATAGAACATGAAATAATTTAATGTAATCATAATATAATATTACTATTATGGTGGTAGTATAAATAATTTATTCCATATATATTAAAAATAGAATATTTTGTTTATCTTTTGTGAGAAAATGAAAAACATTGCATACAAAATTATAAAAAAGAGTCATTTTGATAACCTTTGATAAAAGTAAATAAGTGATATGAAAATTTAATTTATAAATAATTTATATCCTTATAAATACATTCATAAAATAATTTACAAAATATGGATATAGGAAAAAATATTTATAAAACAAATCATTAATACATTTAACATAATGTTTTAAAAGTAAGGTGTTCCTTACCCTGAGTATTACTCATGACATACATTATTTATCTTCCTAAATAGTAAAATTACTTTATCTATTTAATTTATTAACATCCTTTTTCAAATTTAATAGCCCTTTTATTTTATTTATTAACATTATATACAAAATTACAAAATTTCTCATCTAATTTTTTAACGATATTCAACTGATACATTAAAAATTGACATAGTTAGGTTGTCAATGGTCAAGAAGATCATTAATATATCATATCCAGAATAACAATCATGATGTAATTATCATTTTTATGGATCAGGTATTATATAATATTCTATCATTAAATATGGTTATGAATAATGAACAATGTTGTAATCTTTGAGATGTTAGGTCATGCATACACATGAGTGATATTTCTATTCTTGAACGAAAATTGTGGGACGAATGTTAGTATGGTTTTTTCTTTATAAAATTTTAATTATATCAAAGATAAAATATTTTTTTTAAATATATTTATATATATAAGTAATGTGATGAAATGTTGAAGTATGAAACATGTCACTCCAAGGAGGTGGAAATCCACACACATGCACTAATAAAGATATAATTTTTTAAATAATAGAACAGTAAGAAAATTTATTATTTATTATATTTAATAATTTTAAATCATTCACGACTATAATATATATATATATATACAATAAATACCCAATTACAACTATATGTAAGATGTGGTGATAGAAAATAAATTACATCGGTTTCTAAGGTATTAGTGTTTCCTCTACAAGAAGGATAGTTTGAGTTCCCATTTGATTAAATATGAGATAGATATAGTCAATTTCATTAACATAATAAAAACACAGTATATATAATATACTGATTTTATTATCTCACCATGGATGGATAATATATTTTATATGTATGATAATATATAAGAAAAAAAAACATTTCATTAAAATCTATACCTCTTATTTAGAAAAGAATATTTTCTCTTCCCCTTAAGAACTCTAAGGATGGTACTATTCTTAACGTAATACCATTTGAAAATGAGTAAGGATATATGTATGGTATCTTGGTAGGTATTGGTTGAAATAAATTTTATTTTACTTGTAAATAAAATATTGTGTAAAGATCTCTTTTACAAGTGAATGGAGTGGAATTCTTGGAATTTATTAGAGCATTAATTTAATATATATTTATTTTCAAGTTAAAATGGATCCATATTAATATTTTTTTTATAATATAATTACTAGTATAAATATTCTTATAAAATAAAAATTATAATGGTTTATTTTATTTTTTTCACCGATTTATTTTTTGTTGTTTTTCTCCCATTACACATTTGAGTATTACAATGATAACAATGTTACTCATTTTCTAGAGGTCGGGATAATTTATATAAAAGTAAAATTTTATCATAAATAGAATATTAATAATATTTTAGACAATATATTAAGAACCTCAAAAAATATAGTATATTTATGAAAATTTAATCATTTAATAAAAAATTACTTATTATGAACTATCATTAATGTTATTTTTTGAAATATTCATTTAATTTGACATTAAGGATTGTATGAAATGAAATGAATTCAAATATAATATTTTTAAACATCCCTAAAAGTATTATTTAAGTAGGAGATTTTTTTAAACAAAATAACTCATTGAAATTTATACTGATTTTAATATTTTTTTAGTCATTTAATTTATTTTTCTGTTAATTAGAAGGCTATTTTTTTAGGGTTACGTATGAATTCCAAGTTATTGTTTCATCGCTAAAAACAATATTAAATTAAATGATAAAAAATTATTTAAAATAAAAAATTATTCAAATAATTAGCTGTTTTAAACTCCATCAGAATATATTATAGATATCAAAAGAAACAAAGTGGTATTTTTTAACTTATATTTTACATAACTATTAGGATGGTCAAAATCGAATAAATATGACAACAAATTGACATAATTTTTAAAATTATATCTAAATTGATGAGCTCAAATCATGTAATTGAATAATTAAAATAGGAATGTTCATTTTCTAGACTTTTTGGAATTACTTTTATCCTTGATTACTCGATTTACCCATCCTGTATTGCTAATTATTTACTATAGTTTCTATTTATAATGAAAAAAAAGACATATTTAACCAATTTTGAAAACAATATTATAAATATGTAATCTTTTTTCATGATTAAAATTATTGAATTGAAAAAAATTTGCGTAATACTAAAAATAAAAATGCAATAAAATTGTTTTAAAAAATGGATTTTTATGTTTAAAAATGTTTTATACCAAATTTAACCATAAAATTGATTACAATGAAGATAATTGAAATGTTCATAAAATACTATAGCTAAATATTCTTTTAAAACTTTTTAAAAAAAATGATCTTTTTGAATTATTGAAACATAAATATAGATTTCAATGAAAATAAATATTTTCAGTATTCAACAGAAAATAAATTTTTTCATAAAGATACCAAACCATTACTCTATCCTAATTTATACATGATGATACAAAAAATATAACATTTTAATCAAATGAAAATTATTAATGTTCCATAAATTAATTAAAATATTTTCTCACAAAAAAATAAGAATAATTAGTAATGAATAAAATGACTTTACTAATTATAGTGTGGTTATTTATTAAGAATTTATCGATGAATATATATTGAATATGAACATTATATATATTTCATAAAATATATAATCCAATTAATACCCACCATTTTAATATCTAGGTCATAACATCAATATCTAGATAATAATATTTTATTGTTCTTTTAAGCAAGGTGTTTTGTACCTTATATTCTATCAAACATAGTCTATCATTTAAAATCTCTACATATTACAGATTCATTAATATAGGTCCCAATTAATCATGTTTATTTTATATATTTTCATGATAATATAATAATTTTTTTATTGATAATTAGACACATGTTTTGTACTATAATATTATTTTTTAACTAAAAATTCATTCATTTAGTCATACCAACTCCACCACACATCAGAATAATGTAATTTCAATTCATAATTTTCCTAAATGAATACATTATAATTTTTCTAATGCTTCAAATCAATTTGATATATTTTTTTCATTTTTGACTATGTTTGTCCCATTTTTATCTGAAATATTATTCTTAAATTGAAAACATTCACTTTCAGTTACATACACCAAAACATCAATTTTAATGATTTTTTTTATACATATAAAAAATAGGACAAAATAGTTTTTTTATTTTAAAAATACTGAAAGATTTTTTTGTTGTTTTGTGAAAGTGAAACATGTTCAAAAGATAAAAAACATTTTAAAATTTAATTCATGCACTTTTAAGCATTCTAACCACATTATATAGTTGAATGACATGTGGTGAATTAATACATGTCACAAAAGTGTAAAATGACATTTTTACTATATTTTAATGACAATATGATCACATTTTCATGGTTTTGGTTGAACAATTATTGGTTTGAACTACATAATCACTTTAAATTTCAGAAAATACACTTGATATCATACCAAGATCACCATGATTTAAAATCATATAATGTTCATTACTATATGTCATAAATTAATCCATGATTATACTCATAGTGTTTCATGATATTAGGTTATAATTTTATTAGTTTTGATATTTTGACATGAATTTTGATTTTTTAATAGAAAATGTGTTTTACTACATTCTAGTAAAACCACTTATTGAAATTACATGTGGTGAATTTATATAAACTATATGTAAATTAGTGATGATTTTATTTGAATTTCAAACTATTATAATATAATTTTTCAAGTTTTGATCATGTGAATCATCTCTTTAAAATTAATATCTCATTTAAATTGGAAATATGATTTTCATCCATTACAACCAAACAACATGTTAGAATGAAATTATTTTTATTCTTTTATTTCATAAATGAATTAAATATTTTTTCATGAACATGTATTTATGTGTTATTGAATTTTATAACTTTATAAATTAAAAAAATTCTTTAAATATTTATGACTAAACCTCAAGTTAGAATGATATATGATTTGTTAATTGAGGTTGTAAAAATTCATTTTCCTAGTAAATTATGAAAATCCCAAATTTATAACATGATTTGACCATGAGACTGGTTTAGTTAACTAAAATTCATATTTTAAATTGAAAACAAGAAATTTCAAGAAATTTGAGAAAATTGTTTGTTTTAATGACATGTGGTTTATTCATACATGTCATAAATTTATATAATATCATTTTTCATTAAAATTTATTGAAATCCTTACATGTTTTTTTTTGAGTGTCTGATTATCAATTTACATCCATATTTTATTGATAATATGTTTATGTACATCATTTTAAAACAATTAACTTTAAAAATAAGTAAACATCTTATTATTGAATTAATATTTAAATATTTTAGATTCATGTGATTAAATATACACATGTTCATTACATTTTCATATTAATAAAAATATTATAATTAATAACACAAATAAATAAAAATAATAATTTAATTTTATCATACAAAATCATTCATAACATGGAAGTAAAATATCAGTTCTTTACTCAAAATTATATCCCATGTATAGAGACATTGAGTTTCAAATAGTGCAATTAAATTGATATTCAACAACGGTATATGTTAGATTAAAAATCACACTATAAAATATAATGACTCGTTGTAGATAAATATTAATATAAGATCTAAATTTAAACAATATTTTCAAATTACATGTAGTTTATTCGTTTACTACATGTCACTTGTAAATGGTAAATATCAATTTTTTATCATTTTATGGAAATTTTCATTATAATAATGCAAAGTTGATATTTAAAAGTCATTATTGAATAAATGATCACTATCCTATACATTCCTAAAATATCAGGCGTTTTTAGTCACATAAAATAATTTGATGTGTATTTCTAAATATTTTTTAAAATATCATTAAATAACATAATCTTCCCATATATCCGTAAATTAATATATATTATACTATATGAAATATTTATCAATTCTATCTATATATTACAAGAAATATACAATTTATGAAATACAAACTTTTTTTAATAAAATTGAATATATTAAAAAATTTGATAGATCTAATATATAATGTAGGGGGTGTTAGTTTTTATATGGGATATTAAATCCATCATTAATTGAGAAACATAGTTAATTTTTTTTTGTTTATTTGGTTGTTTAGATTTTAAGAAAATATATAAAATTATAAGAAAATGGTTATGATATATGATTCCTTACAAAATGGTTAGTATATATACCTGAATATAATGTAATCTACAGCAATCCTTTAGTTTCTTCTTTGATCGCATTCTCAATAACACATTTAATGATTTAAAAAATTTCATCATAATGTTAAATAGAATACAAAAATTAAAACATATGATATAGCATACAGTTGTAATACAGTAAAATATCAAAAATATAATGTTTACTAGTTCATAAGGGATATATTATGTTATCGATTATTTGGATATCAGCATTAATTCCATAATATATTTTGTTGGATTAACAATATTTATCACGATTTTCATCCCCTAGAGCCCTTAGAGACTATATATCCCTCATTATTTTAATTTTATATCGGAGATTAAGGATGTCTCAATTAGGTTTGGATGAATATATTATTAATATTTACATTAATTCTCAAAAAAACCCTCTAAAAACTTCTTAATATAATTGAGTTGTATTTAGAAAAATCTAAAAATTTGGAACGTTCAATGAATAGTATGTTATGTTGATTCAATTAATTGTTTTGTAGGAGAATTCATGTTTTTATTACTAAAAATATCCCAAATATTTTTATGGTTAATTAGAGTTGAGTTGAAATCAATTTAATGAATAACAACTAAGAAATCAAAAATCATTTTTTGGGGCACTGAAAAAATATTAATAGTTTGTATTCAAAAAAATATAGGTGAATAATTAAAGAAGTAAAATAATTTTTTGGGTTTTGATTCTTAATGGGAGTAATCAATGGTTATAGGAACTCAAACCAAAATTATAATTATTTAAAAATTTATGGTTTGATGTAAATAAACACATGACCTAACTAGTCATGGTTCAAAAAAATTGGTTGGTAGAGTTTAAGTACCACCAAGACAAGTTGAAATGATCATTGTTTTTTGTAACCATAACAATATTTAATTGAAATAGGTGTGGATAATTGTATTGTATTAAATAAAAAACCTGCATCACTATAATCTTGTGAAAACAATTATAGGTATCTAATTATAGATTTTGAGTTAGGGAAGCAATATCAAGGTCATATATGTTATGTCCTAGTCTTGTATTGAGATATGATCCAATGAGTAAAATAGATACCATGATTTGATGGGATACTTAGATTATTATTCCTTTTTTTGGGTGTAGGTTTGACCAGATGCACCACATCATATTCCTCCCTAATCACACTATATACTTTCTAGTATTATATAAATGTTATGATTTTTATTATAATTTGTAATCAAAATTCATCATATTTAACCAAACCTTACAAGGGAAATCCAAGAAATAAAATTATTATACATTGCGGAATAATAATGTTACATACTTTATAGAACATTAAAGGTAAATTATTATGATTAAAGAAGATTATTCATCATGATTGGAACATATCTATGTTAATTATTATTATTTTAACCTCTTGGGTTTTTAAATGGGTCATCAATCCTTGATAAACATGAATTTTTAGTTTAGTGGATGGACCAAACTGAAATATGGGTATCAAAACATGATTTTTAAAGTTTTAAAACTCCATGATGTTGGTTAAATATTGGAATTAATACTTTGTATGTTCTTTCATAGTTTTAATGGGTTTTGGAACCATTGGGCTCTGGAAAACTGAGTTTTGGGTAACACATTTTGTGGTGCATGATTACTGCATTGTTTTAATTTTTATGTGTCTCAAAAATTTATCATTTTTTGTTATGTGGAATCGTTTTATGAAACCATGTGGACCGTTCTAGTAAATGATGAACTAGAGTATAGGTGTATGGAGTCACCATATGATTGGTGCACGATTTCTCAAATAGTGTGGCCAGAGTGTGCGAGGTGTATGTCTGTTGGATAGTGAGAACAACACAGTTGGTGCATGATTTTCTAATCAATGAAGTAACAATGAAAATTTTTATAGTGGAAAAATTACCACATTTCCCCCTCATTCTTTATTAGTTTTCTCCTCTTTTTCTCCACCCATTTTCAGCACCCTTCTTCGTGATATGGATCTATCCCACTCCATCTTCCATGGATTTTATCTCCCATCTTCATTATAGATCTGATTAAATATCTTTTGGTGAGAATAGTTTCCTCTCGGTATGGACATTAATAACATATCTTCTATATCTCATTTATCTCTCTATATAGAATGATAAATCCATGTGATCTCATTTTCCCCATTTTTAAATCATTTTTCCAAAACATAATATTCCTTCAATATGGCTCAAATTTGATGTCAACAATCGATGAGTGAGTGCCAACATGTATAACCTAAATGGTTCTTAGCATTACACTATAATAAATTGGTGTTATGGACAAATCAATTAATTACGCCCATGTGGGTTTAAAGGTTATACCATTAATAAATAAATTATTATTCTTAAATTGAAATTAATGTACTGAGATTATGATAAGAATTATCAAACTTTTATTAAAATTTATTTACTCTGTTATAAGGATTTGATTAATTGGGAAGGTTATATGAATTTATTAAATGGATAATTTCATTAATATTTGTATAACTTCATTGATTCCGTTGTAATGTTATAGGCTTATCTTAATGTATTAATGTGATTTTGATCACTGAGACTAGGAATATGAGGTTCATCATAATGAGGGCCTGGCCCGATATATATGGGATAGAGTTGTCCATCTGAAATGAGGTGATTTTTTCAACAGGATGAGAACTTCATCGGTGGAACATAGGATAGTTTTGATCATTAGGAATTGGAAAAAATGGATCTCAAGTGGAAAAGAGGGTTCCAGCTAGTGTGGATTTGGTACTTTTTGATGATTTTAACTCATAATTGTTAGAAAACAATTTATTTGGAGTTTTTTTAACATATATTGGACTCCTTTGAGGTGGTTTTGACCTTTATTTTTGGGTTGAGTCCCCCATAGTTATATTATCATAGGGGATTGTGTTGACCATCAGTTATAGAGGAGTTCCTTATTATATAAACCCACAGTTGATAGTATTTTGAGACACTTGGTTGGGGGATAAATCTCACCTTTATATTTGAGGGTGATGTTCATATATTATCGGAGGATGGATATCATAGTACATTTATATGTTGTCTATTCAGATGGTGGAATTTTATTATTCATTTTGGCACAGATATTGACAAGTCTTGGGACATCAGGTTGTTGAGCCATTGGGGACATTGAAGGATGGTTTGGGGGGCCTGGGATGTATTTTTTGGAATATTGATGGGATATAATTTCCTCATTTAGTCTAACTAGATGTTTAAGATGGCATGAGTTTCTTGATAGAATGTATTTGGATAATATTCCACGGTACTTCATGTATCACTGATTGTCGATATGTCATTTCACTCATGTGTTATCTAAATAATGTCAAAATCTCTCTTATGGATATTGATCACATGTGGAGTGAGTTCTAATTTTTATGTGGTTGTTTCAATTATTTACTTGTGTAAAAATACACTATTGAATTACGTATGTAATAAAATAACACACCAGTGGTGGTCTGCAGAGTTAATAATCACACCCTACACAGGCCCCTCATGATCTGGGTATACATTATGGATTTGAGATTAGCCATGGGATAAGGCTTATGAGCCAGATCTTATTGTTCAAGGATATGTTACTTTTTCATGGGAATGGTGGTAGTGGATCAAGTAGTTTATATGCATCATGATGAACTTACTTCTTGGGATTATTTTTATATAAACCTATATGATTGGCTATGGTGTATCTTTCTTATCAATGGTTTATATGATCTCTTGTGACATGTGTATTTATATGTAAATTGTATAATGCTTTTGGAATGTTATTATTTTTGTTTCGATTTGGCTTATTCAATTTTTATTGTCCTCCATTTATTGTGTTATATATATTGACCATTATTATTATCATCACCATAGGTTATACTCATACCTTTATCACCTAATAATATCCTCGGCACTATTTAGATTCATTTAGCATGTGGGGCGGTACACCTTAGGGCTATTGGTCCAATTTCCTAGAGAACATGATACGTCAAACTTGGGTAGAGGTTCTACATGATGTATCAGAGTAGATTATCATCCTTTTTAGTCTTTATTTATGGGTTGTGGTATACCAGAGACAATTTTTCAGTTGAAAATGGGTAAATAAATCATGTTTGGGTTCCTTTACACTATGAATGGGATATATAACAATATTCATTGGGTTGGAAATTGATGTTATGATTTGAGCTTTTTTGGTTCATGGGTTTTTACCTCGAGTGGAAAAATAATGTGTGATGTTAATAAATTGTTATATCTTGACCCTTGGCCCTGTATAGAATGGGATGAGTATTTATGTATTATGGTTGTAAATTATTCTTATAATATGTGTGTATATTCTTGTTATTATCATTTGGGACCAATAATACAATAAAATATTTTGTAATATTTAATGTTTCAATAAAAACTAAATGTTGTTTTCCTATATATCATTTTTTTCATGCATTATACTCAGCCATACTAGGTATGTTGTTCTATATGAGATAGGTATGTGATACAATACATATATAGTTTTATATGTCTAACTCTATTAAGGATATACAGAATTAAAGGAAAGGGGAGTGTTATTGTAAATATTAACAAAACATTTAGTACAATTTCCTTTCATATTCTTTGGGTGGCATTATTCTCAACTACCCATGATTTACGATATTTTATATATATAATATGTGGTTCCTGACTCTATTAGGGATAGGAATGAGGCCATGAAGCTGGATGATATGAGATTCATGACTCCAATATAGGTATTTAAGGGGCCATTAATCTAAATGACATGTGACATGATTGTGTTTGGAGATTGTCATGGTGGTGATATTTTCTTCATATTACACCATTCCATATCTATGATACATATTTATTATGTTTATATTTTTTTTATAGTGTGTAAAATTCAGTATGATTCCACTTAGACACATTCTAGCGGAGCATACGGAGGTGGAGAAGTGGTGTTGCTAGAAAATTCATGGGGTGAGGAAAAAGAATTAGGATGAGTCCACTAAGGCTTAAGTTGATCATTATACAAAGGTACTAGATCTGATGTATATGGGGAAGCCTTAACAAATGGAATATTTTGGTCCTTGTTTTTATGAGTATCTCAATGTGAACTTTCTATGGATTATTGAGCGTATTGATTGGCGAATTCCAAGATAAGATCTATCTATGGAATATTTGACTCTTGAGTTCTATACTCATCAACCACAATTATTTCAAGTGAGGTTGGACAACAAGTAGTAGAAAACAGGATCAATTATTTGTATATTAGTTTTGAATACCACAAGATACCCTCAGTCTGGATGGTGAAGCTCATGAATTATATACATAGAGGATTGGAAAAGCACAAGTGGGATGTATAGGAGCAAGCTGGTAGACCTGAGGGATTGTCATGAATGAATTTTTATCCTAGGTTCTATAATAATTTACTCCATGATACATTGATGGAGGATTGATCCCATGAATTTTTTAACATATATAAGGGAGATACATCTATTATGGATTGTGTAGAGAACATAACTGACGTTTCCCAGTTTATGTCTTATATAATGGGTGATGAAATCTCCTGGGTGGGGCTTTTCCACGATGGATTGTGACATGCCATATATATTTAGGTAAATATCCCTAGGTTAAATATTTCTCCATTATATATTAATTGGGGATAGATATTTGATGGAAACATGATAATATTGTTTTATTTGAGCCAGGTGCAGTTGACAGGTGATCATTGCAGTGATGCTTTATGTAGCTAGAAGTGAAACTAAGTGATGTTTTTGTAGGGAATATTGTCCTGACACTCATTTTTTTCACCGAGTAGTGGTTCATTGATGGGGTTATTCTAGTGTAGGAATATTGGGAATTTTTGGAATCAGAGTGACTTGGAACCAAAGGAGTGTTATGCATGTTCTTCGGTGGGGCATATGGAGTGGTTCAGTAGGATGCCTTCTCGGATAGCTAGGATTTATGGACTAAGCCAAACTCGGGGATCTAATTTGCGATTGGGAGTGTTACTAGAAATAAGTATCTAGGATAAAACTACACATGTAGGTCCTAGATAGATGATAGAGACCTAGAAGTTGGTTTTGTGCCCAGTAGCTGGGTCACCTCCACTAGGAGGTCAGGCCTCAAGTAGTCAGGCATTAGTATTGGTATATGTTTTAGACCTAGAAATTTCTATAATAGGATGAGTAGAAAAAATGGTAAGAGGTATTCCATGAATGTTATCCTGGCCATTTTATTTTTTTCCATGGATGGTTTTGGTGCATGATGTTCACATTTGATTGTAGAATTTACCTAGAGCTAGTTAACATATAATGATCAGGTATGATGGGTGGATTATATAAGGTGCATAGCCATTAGGACTATGATTTTCCTATTTATATTTACATATATATTTATGGTTATGTGTGTGATGCAGGATTTTTTTAATCAAAAAATGTCATGAAGGATCCTTGGACATCTAATATGTATGAGGAATTCATGGGTATCATATTTATCATGGTTATAAAATGTGAATCTGAAAAGCTGTAGGGCTTGGTGGGTGTCATGTATGAAATATGTGAAATTCATCACCTAATAATGTTTAATAATGGTGTTATTTCATATGTTTTTTTGTATGTTAGGGGATGGTCTGAGGAACAAAATGTATGGTAAATGTTGGTTTAGGTTGTGAAGTTATAGGGGTTGAAATTCCTTGGGTAGGAAGTGTCTCATGGGGAACCAATTATGAAAAAACCTTGGGTAGACTGGGTTAATGAAAATTTGATTTGTAGTTTTGATAGAATATCTAGATAAATAAACATTGATTTGGGTGATTTATATTAATACTTGGAGTTAGTAGCATCAAGGGTTTTTTAACAGGTTGGAATTCACAAGTAAACGTGAATTTTGAGATTGGTGGATGGACCCACCTAAAATATATGTTCCAAAACCTAATTCTAAAAGTCTAAGAACTCCATTTGTTTGTTTCTAGATTTTTTAGGCTAAGTATATTTTGTTTAGTTTTAATGGTTTTTGGAAGCATCTGGCTCTGTAAATCATAGTTTCCTAGAAGACATGGATGAATTCATACTTGGTGCATGATTTTTCTAACTATGCATACCAGTCCATATAGAATGTTCTGTTATAGGGAATGGTGTTTTGATACCATGAAGAACATTCTTATAACCATTTCACACCACCGCGATGGCGATGGTGCTCCGCTAACCCTACGGTGATGATGCCCACCTCGGCCCCTCCTCCCATGGGGGGGAGGGGTCCATGCCTCCTACTCACAATCCTGGGGCAGCGAATTTGAGAGATATTGACTTCCTTCGATCCTCATCAGATGCGGGTTTGTTCGTCTCTGAAATCCAGGTTGCTCTGAAAGTCCCTGGTTGGATTTAATGTCAGCCTATTGTTTCGATTTCATTTAAGGAGTTCTCTGAAGCATCGAAGTTTTTTTCTTTGGATCTTATTGTGAGATTTGTGCGATGGATGCGTCTTTTGGAACACTTTTGCAAGGCCGTAAATGAGGATTGGGGCTTGGAACATCGAGAGCATGTAGGTATTCAGGGTCCGCGTCAATTCCTTATTATTTTTTCTGATAAAGAAGATATGGGGAGGGCTTGGTCTAGAAAGAGGAAATCGTTCTCTGGTCTCCTGTTCCATCTACTCTGCTGGTCTTTTGATACTCACATGAACCATGATTCTCCCTATATGGCAATTTGGATTCAATTGCCTGGCCTTCCTCTCCTGTTCCTAAATCATGGGTTGCTGAGATCAATTGGCAACTCTCTAGGATGATTTGTGTGTAGTGATCAATGAACAACATCTATGTCGCATCCCATGTCGGCAAGAATATGTGTTGAAATGGTTCTCTCAATAATTCCACTGGATATAGTATGGATTGTTGTTGAGGAGGAGTACAGGTATGCACAACTGATTTTTTATGAATCCTGGACTGACTTCTGTTCATATTATCACAGACAGGGTCATGTTGAGCATGGTTGTCAAAGAAGGTCTGGGAGTGTTTGACCCTTTGAGACAACAGTTATTCCTAATGATGTATCTTTGAGGGGTGGTGTGGCCATCCCAAATGTTGGGAAATGTAGATACTAGACCACATATGTAGGCCTGTCTCAGAAGTATCATGATCCTTTTAACCCATGTGATGTCAATATCTCACTGGTGCCGAGGGTGTCCTCAGGGGAGCTAGGATTGGATGAGGTTAGGAGGAAGGTACCCGTGTCTGAAGATGTTGTGGCTATTCCTTCGGATGTTTCTGAGCCACACAGGAGGGAGTATGGTCACTCTAATTTGTTGAGTCTTGATGATACTTTCCAGTTTATGGGCAGGGGACTCGAGATACAACCCAACTCTAGCAATCATGTGATCCCAGATCATAACTCTTCAAAAAATTCAATGAATGGTGTGGATAGTGGAGAAGGATAGATGGTCGGATGCTCCATGGAGGCTTGTGTGGAAGCTGGGAAGCAGATCTCCCCGGTGATAGATGTGGTCAGAGAGGCAGCTTCTGTTCAGATTGAGCTTATGGAAAAGGGGATGGAGGAAAGTCTGGTTCAAACTGATGTAACTGGAGGTAGTGCAGAACAAGTATTTCAGGAGGGGAAATGGGGAGAGGAAGCTGATGTTATATATGGGACTGTCTTGGAGGTACATTTCGAGACCAGTCTCAGGAATGTAGGGGGTTCGAGCGCTTGAAATCAGTTAGGGGGAGCAGATTCTTCAACCCGGGCCCCAGTCATCTTGATCAATAGGTTTGAAAGTCTTGCTGAGGTAGAGTCCAGAGAGGAACCATCTGAAGAACCCTTTGAGGATAGTAAGGGATACTCTGAATAAGAACCTGGTTTGAAGACCAATAGGTGTGATAAGAGGAGGAGGGGTAGGAAGGACTACTCCCCCCTTCCGCCTCCAATGAGGACTCGTTCAACAAAAAGGACTGTGGATGTGAAGTTGGACAGCGGGGTCGGGTGTCAGCTAATACCATCTGGTATGTTTTATCTATCCTTGGACATGATTTTGTGCTCATATGATGAGGTGAAAGAGCAGGTTTTATTTCTCAATGCCTCGGAAGAGGATGCATCCAAGATTATGGGTCGGACTATTGACATGGATCTTAATGAGGAGAAATATATCTGGGTTGAAAAACAGGACATGATAATGGTTGGGGGCTTCAACAAGGGGATGATCAAGCTAGAGGAGTACATTAAGATATGGAATAAGCTGACTTCATCATTTTAAGACCTGATAAGGGAGGATCCACACTCTCAGGTATCCACTTTATCCTAGAAGTTGTTTATGGATATGGACTCTGGCAGAATTCAATAGGTTTTCAATGATTCTACATTCTCCCTTGATGTGTTTGGAAATGTATGAGGGCCATATTGGCTCAGATGGGCTACAGCACGCTACTTTTTCCACTGCAGGTCATTTAAGACTTGGTAGACTTTGAGGGAGGGATTTTCCTTCAGAAGGGACCATGCTTGCATGGGATCGCCAAGTGCTCCTGCATTGGAGTTGGTGGTTGTTTCCTTTCCATGGTTGGGATTGTTTCGGGTTTTCTGATTGGGGATGTTTGGTGCTTGTTGAACTTTTCGGTTTCTCACATTCCTTGCAGAAGTGTTTTTATTAATTAAAAAATAATAATTTCCCCCGCTATAACCTTTTCACTATAGTAAAAGTTTGTAGTGTCACCCGCACAATTTGTAATTTTTTTTCAAACAATGTGGCTAGACTGTGTGAGGTATAGGTCCTTTGGATAGTGATAAATACATAGTTGGTGCACTATTTTCCATAAAATTTTGTAACTATATATATTTTTAAAGAGTACTAAATGGTCATTTTCCCCTACATATTTCATAGGATTTCACCTCTTTTTCTTCTCCCACATGCATCTCCCACCCTTAGGAAATTTATATCTCTCCCTTCCAAGGATATGGCCTCCGGTCTTCATCTGAGATTAGATTCAAGATCCATCGGTGTTTATTGATTCCTATTTGTATGGAATTTAATCTTATTATATCAATTAATCATGTGTATCATCGTATGGAATACAAAATCCATGTGATATATTTTTCCATTTTATCATGGAATTTTTAAAAAAAGTTAATTATTGTCCAATAATCCTCAAATCAAAGGCTTATATTCGATGAGTGGGTGCCTATGAGTAGAAGGTTTGTGGTTCTTACCATTATTGTTCAATATATAGATATTATTTGGTGAACCATTATATATTGAAATGTAGGTTGTCCATATGAAATCCTTAATTAATAAATGATTGATATTAAATTTAAATTAGTATTTTTAGATGCTAATGATAATTCTATTACTTCATTAAAATATAAATAAATTAGTGTGTGAGGATATGATGAATTGGAAAGGTTATTCTAATACTATAAATGGTTAAATTAATTAAATGTATTATAAAATAATGTGTCCTATGGGAATTTGAAGAGAAATACATGAGGATTTAAGTTATGGTTGATCATCGAGACTAAGATGAAGAGGTCCAATGAGCTAAGGGTGTGGATTGAGATATATTGGATGTTGTTGACCAATAAAATTCAGGTGATGTGATCATCATGATAAAAGATTTTCCTGTAGAACATGGGATGGTTTTCAACATTGGGAATTGGGAGATGCGGTTCACTTGTGGAAATGATGTTTAAAGTTAGTTTGTCTTATGTACTTGTTGTGATTTTCTCTCACCATTGTTTCCCAACATTTTCTTTGGAGTCATGTGCATGAATATAGGACTCAGTTGAGATTGTGTGGACCAGTTATTGTGCGTGAATTCCTCTATAATTATAGTGTCATATGGTGTCACAAACCAATACTAGGTTCTATTTAACTAGACACATGAACAAGTTCATGGAAATTCATGTTGGTTGCTCTGGATCATTACTGGTTGGAAACTTGTTTTTGTGTATTGTTAAAATTCTTTTGGAATGATTTTCCCAATTACATAAACCCAAATGACCAAAAAAATAGATATTTCAATGAAGAATAACAAAAACAATAAAATAAATAAAGAATTTTGAATAAAATATTTACAACTATAAACCAAGAAATATAAATATTAAAAGGAAATGAAAACCAAAAAACATCCAAAAAAACATACTCACATCATGAGGGACTAATCCCCAAAGCCACCACCACCAACCCTTATAATAAGGATCTCAAGAAACATAATCCAACCTCAACATCATGTCATATCATTCATTTACCTGGTTCATGAAAAGAAATTTCTACATACACCCAAATTTATATATAGTGTATGATCCAAATCTATGTAGTATGTCAGACAAAGAAAAGGATTACATTCTACAAAATTAGAATAAAATTAAACATGCTCATTTGTGTGAAATCCATTAAAATTATTCCAAGAAATTTTTTAATGGAAAACAATATTAGGCATAATAATTCTATAGATAAATTTATAATATAAACATTTACTGAGATAAACTTACTCTAAAATTAAATACACTCAACATCCATCATATTCTAATGGATGGAACCATATCACATAAGTCTCATGTCACATAATATCTCTATGGGTAAATCCTTATGGGTAATCTAGTTAAATTGAGACACTAAAACCTCATACCTCTATTAAACAGGATATAGAATCCACAACCATCAGATTTATCATGCCTTATCCACTAATAGGGGACACCCCATGGGCCTAGTGGTCTCAAATCATAATACATGTTTAGTTGGTGTTGTGATCGTCAATCCAGCAAAGTGAATATAGGACTATACACTTCTCTATCACTAGAATATTATATCCAATATTCCCACATAGATACATGGGATGCCCTTTGTTCTCAATCCCCCATTTCACATGTCATAGAAAAAAAAATATTCACATACACATTTCAATAAATATAAAAACACCGTGAAATAACTATTTTCCATAAAAAAACATTTGATTTAACACATAACAAAACCAATTAAATTTTTTTTGATATTACTTTCATAATATATAATACCATTTATCAATGTTACAATAAAATTACCTAACCAATTTAACAATTTCTATAGGATATTACCTCTTTTTAAATATAAAGATATCCCAATTTTGTTTTAGAACATGCTTCCCATAATTTACACAATTTATATATTACATTAAAATGAGGAAAGAATGAAATGATCCAAAAAATATATTTATTTTAAAAAACACACTTTCAATAATTTTTTATGTATAGTTCCTTAAATGAAAACATTTCCCACCCTACACAAAAATAATAAAACATTTTTACTGAGAACAACCATATAGAACCTAAAAATACATAGCCATTTTCCTTCATAAAAATTCATTTCTATCACATAAGTATGTCAAAGAATTATAAAAAAAATCTTGCACCACCCAAATATATTATATATAACATATAATTAGACAAGAAATCATATTAGTAGAATACAACAATTCTAGGGAATGGAACCACCTACCTTGAGTTTTGAAACCTCCAAAAATTTGAGTGAATCGCAACTACCCCACCACAAGAACGTAGAAAAGACTGATCCGTACAAAACATTTAATTATTTATCCCTATAAACTCAGATTAAACAGGAAATAGATCACCCCAGCCACTGGAAAAACAAAACCCCAATAAAGAATAAGAGAAACCCTTGAAAAGAGGATAAATTAGAAAGCGATGAAACTTACTTGGAGAATATTAGAGAAACAACACAAAATCCGCCATGAATGTGATGATCCAAGGGATACATTGATGGTGGATGGGTGGATATGGGTACAAATGTCAATTGGGGTGAGAAATGTTGGATTTGTGGATAAATACCAAGAGGACACAAAGAAAATTTCCCAATTATTAATTACCTAGACATCATTCACGTTTTCTCAACACAGTTTTCCAAAATATATTGAAACTATGAACCCCTTTCTATCAAAGAAGAACATGCCTCATAGTTATCCAATACTATTAACAAACTATGAACTTTCCATGAAATGAATTATTATATAAAGATGAAAAATGGCTATATGATTAGTTAGGATAGTGCGCATGGTTCTCTAGACTATGTGCCAACCATGTGCCAAATACAATTAAAATAAAACATAAATTGTTTTTGAAAATAAAAATGAAACTCAAGGTAAAAATGATAGACCCAAAATAAATATAAAATTTCCTCAAAAATATACAGATGTCACACCCAGATCCAAAGAGAAAACTAATACCCTAAAATGAATCAAAATAAAAGGGTGAAACAAAAATCCAGTTTTAACATAGGGGATGGTGTTGACCATCAGTAATGGGGAAGGTTAAAATCGTATAAATATATGTCTTATTTTATTCAATACCATAATTTGGTGGATTGGACTCACAGTTATATTAGAGTTCTATGGTCCGAGATTATTGGGGGATTGATATCATTGTACCTCAAGACATATGCTCTTGATGACATGGTGTTTTATTATTCATTGAAGGGTAGATATATATGAGCCTTGGGACATCATTATTTTTAGCCAATGGTAACTTTGAATATTGTTCATTGGTACTGAAGTTATATTTATAGAAATAATGATGAGATATTGATTACTTATTTGGTGGTAGAAGTACTTGTAGATGATACAACATGTCTGGTGACATGTTTGTGGATAACAAATCATGGTAAATTTGGTATAATAGACCATAGATATTTCATTCCACTCTTGCATTGGGCAATGAATGTGAAATGATCACATGTGGCTATTGCACACAATTGGAGCGAGTTTTTATTTTTATTTCTTAGTTTATCATACTTACATATCTATGTTTACACTTTATACTTATATATATAAGATGGAGACACTTTTTTGGTGAAATACTATGTTCATCCTCACACCTTACATGGGCCCCTCAGGAAATACATGGACTTTTTGAATTTCAAATTATGTAAGGGACTAGGATCCAAAGTTGGGTCTTAGTTATCAAGGATATAATTTTTTCATTGGATTAATGGGAGTGGACCATTAGATTACTCTACATCCAACTCGACTTCCTTTTTATGATTTTAAATATATATAGAAATGATTGGCCACTGGATAAATTTCATGTCTATTATTTGTATGATATATTATGACATATGTATTTATCTAAAATTCGTATAATTATTTGGGCTTATTGTTTATTTATTTATTTTCTTAATTCCATTGATATGGTCCTTCTTCTACCCTGTTACATATATATGGAGGGTTGTTATTAGCATCACTAATGGGTTTAGTCTCTCAACTATCACCTAATAGAAACCAAAATTCTAATTAATAGCCTTCAGTGTATGAGGAGTAGGCCTAAGACCTATCATCCTATCACTTGAGAGAGCAGATTAAGTGGATCCCAGGTAAATATTTTTCATGTTTCATTTTAATTGAAATTAAATATCAGTTGCAAAAAAATATTCCCACTACGTACCGCAGTTTCCTTTATTAAATATGATGAGGATTTCTATATTAGGATTATAATTTATATGCATTGATGACTAAACATTTAATAAATATTGTATTTTGACCATACAAAACAACCCTTTCTATGATCCATTTCATTCTCACTCTCTATAGCTCATCATCACAATTACATAGTTGTATATATAATTTTTTTAAGAAGCATAATAATATAATTGATATTTCTAGGAAATGTTTAATTTTTGATAAACTAAATCACCATCATTGGTTATGACCTTTCATTCATGGGTAACATCATTTTTTATTTGAGAATGATTAATATAAAGGAACATAGTTTTTTCATAATTATTATATATTTATTATTCACATAATTCATTAAATCTATTAATATTTATAAAAAAATGTAATTCAATATTTTATTGAAATTTTTTCATTTATTGATATAGTTCATAGTTTAATTTATTTTATATTTTTGATTAGATGTTCATTATATCTGATAAAATGGTGTTCACATAACCATGGTGGGTGTATCCATTATATTATAGGACAATAATAATATTTAATTTGTAGGTATATTAAACAATGTGACACTTTTATCATTTTATTTGAAATAATATTAACAAGTGATATGATCTAAACATATAAATTATATATGGATAATGTTTTATGACATTAATAAAGTTGGAATGAAATTAAAATATCCATTATTAAAAAAATCCAAGTGAAATTTATGGTTTTTTTGATTGATAAATATTTATTATGGGATGTATTATTTATATTAGTAAAACTATTAATATGTTGTAGAGTTGCTGAAATATTATTAAAGACTTGGTCATTCTAAATAATTAATGATAATTTAACTCTATTTGTACAATGAAAAATGTTATTCGTTTTAGATTCAATAAATGGATGAGTTTATCAGGAACATAATTAAAAATATATTTATAGGTTATGAGATGAGGATAGGGCTATCCTAAATGATGAAATAAAAATATAATAAATAGATATGTTTAAAATAAAAAAATCTCGAAGAATATTAAATTGTTTTTGTCTCGTTTAGGGGAGTCTATAGCTAAAAAAGATTTCATGAATTTAAAATAAATTATATTATTTCTATATATATCCTTCCATTGAAAAACATAATTGTACAAAGGAAAAACAATATATGTGCTTTAATTATGGTAATATATGATATTTTTTAGCTACTTCCATAAGAAGGATCAGAAAAAGGAAAACATGATCAACCTAAAAAGTTCATCTACGAGAATTAATGTGGAAATCCATCAAGTTGAATGATTTTTCTCTAAACAATTAATAGTCCACTAATTCAAATAATAGAAATTTTTCAAAAAAATGACATCAAATCTAATGATATATAATGTGAAATAGAAGTTAAAGACTCCAAGCTTCTGTGTGAATATGTATTTAGGGATAAATATAAATATTAAATTGACTCCACAAGTGTAGAAGAATGATTTAATAAAAATGAAAGTGATGATGACTTCACACCAAATTAAATACAATTTAGAAATAATTTCATTGTCAATTTGGAGTAAAATTTGACTCTTGAAAGGGATATTGAATATTTAAATAATTATAATAATTTAATGATGAATTCCTTTGATATAGTAAAAATAAAATATCCTATATTGTGTAAAAATAGATATTTTTTGTACGATATATGACTTTGATGATATTTATAAGGAATGATTAATTATTATATAAATAAAAAACAATTTTTCCCTCTAATAATGATGAGGTGAAAGAACATGAGTTGAAGTTTTATGTTACTGAGAATTCATTAAACCCATTTCAATTAAATTTCAAAAATATCAATAAAAAATATTAAATTGTTTAAATGATATAAATAAATCTATTTTATAAATTATAAAACATTGTGAATATCCATATAATTAGTGTAAATATTTCAGGGATAGTAAATATATTAATATATTCAATGGAATCAATAATAAAAAATGGAATTATATAGAATAATAACCTAAGAATGTGTATACACTCATTATTTCTTTAATTGATTGTGAAAAAACTATAAAAAATAATAATTTATAGAAAATGAATGATAATTATAATGGAAAAAATTGAATGATTTTACATATAATATTGAGATAGATGATAAAAATTCAAGAAGAGAAAATATAAAGAGAAATACTTCATACATGTTTTAGGAAGCTATATTACTAATCATCAATGATAAATATATTTATTGAAGGATTGTGGTTTTATTTAATGTATAAAAATATAAAAAAAATTGTGTTATTAAAGCATATTACTACTTTAATCAAAGAGTTGCCATGAATTTAGGGGGACACAATGTAAATACATATAATAGTTTTAGAGATAATTTAAAATTAAAAAATTTCATTTTTGAATCTTAATGAAAATAGTGGTTGTCCTTAACATCCAAATGTATAAATAAAAATTATGTTAAATTTATCTTTATGCTACTAAATAAATTTAAATAATAAAATTGATAATTAAAAGTAGTATTTTTAATCACAAAATTGTATTTTTAATGTCATACAAAGCTTTATATGAAGAAAATTTTGTTTCCATGGACTGAAAAATATCATAACTAATAAAAATAATATATAATGATGGAAATATAAAAATATGAATGTGGACATTTCACTTTCATTATTTTTTTACTAAAATATAAAGGAGTCGTAAGCACCACAATTAGTGAAGAAATTTTAATCAAATGATGTTCTCTTTATTGTTTTTCTAAGGGAATATATCTTAAGTAATTATAAATATTATGAAAATTGGAAAGAGTGGATATTTAAGAATAATTAATATGTTATATGAATATTATAGGATGGAACTATAGTCACCAAAGGGAATTTTAAAAAGTTTAAATTTATTCAATATTTTCAATGATAATGAATACTTGATTTTTGAATGTAAACGAGGGTGTGTGAGAATTGGCATATAAGACATGAAAATTTTGGTCAAAAGGACATGAAATAGATCGATGTATAAGAATATTTACAAATATTCAAAATATAAATTAAAATATTAATTCTTGTAAATTCATTCCTTATGGAATAAAGGAATAAATGATTCATAAGAAGGTGTAGATTAAACTGAATCTTGAATTTATTTATTTAAATTTTGGTGGGAAATAATTTTAAAATAAACTAACTTATTTGAGTGTTAAACTAATTTTTTATGTGTATTAATCTATGACTTATGTGTGATTCATGTTCGGTATGTGAGAATTTCTTGAAAATTTAAATGATTATTATTGATCTATATAAAAAAAGTATTCTATTAAAATTTCTAAATCTAACAATGTGCCTGAATTTAACAATAAACAATTTAAGGAATATCATGAGAATCATAGAATAAGGAATTAATATTTATCTCTATATATGAATCAAGAAAATTGATTATAATAATGGATGAACCATATTTTTCTATACCTATTGGTAAAATGTTATTAAAGAATGGAAGTTGAAAATATTTTCTGAGATATGACAAAAATGTCGTTCTATAAATAATAATTTTTTTCATAATCCATAAAAATTTTAATCTCCCATTTGTATTAATATTAAAGGATGATATTTGGGAAATTTCAATGAGTAAGTTGAAAATTAAATATTTATTGGATACATACCCAGTGGTTTGACTTTTAATGTATTAAAATAATAATCTAAAAACATTAATAGATTTGATATGGTAGTCATGGAGGATAAATTTATATCAAGAAATAAATTTCACATAGATAATTATATTAAATAATATTGAGATAAATGTTTTAAAAAAATGGGTCAGATATAAATAAATCAATAAGTTTTTACAATTATCATGTTGATTCTATATTTTTTGGTGATGAGGTAGCTAATGATCAATGAGGTTTTAATCTATCATTATGTAGAAAAAATGTGGGCATAAAAATTCATTTGAGATGGTATCAGTTATATTGAAACATGAATATGTTTAAGGGATTCCAATCAAATATCATTATTTTTTTGGTTAAATATATGCATTTCAATAAAACCTTAAACTATTAATATTGGATTCACCTATGTAGGTGTATTAAAATCAAATTGAGAATAAAGATATTTTGGAAATGGTTTCATTCCATAAATATTTGGATGCAGCAATGATAAATTTTTTTTTTTATTAAAATCAATGAGAAGGGTGATGTATATTAAGAAAATTAAAATATATGGTTAATGTTACTCAAAAATTTATTTTATTAATTTTTATGATATTTTTTCTCCATTCACAAGGCTTTAAATATTTATGATTATTATTATCATATTAAATTTCTAAAGTTATGGGTTATAATATTTATTAATAATGGTAGAGGCCTTAATGATATAGAGGTGAAAATATTTGTTTTAATAGTGATATTAATGACTCAGATAATCCTCAATGTAAAATTAATTTACTACTGGACAATATATCATCTATAAATATTTCTATTATTGATATAAAAATATAGATAAAACGTTTTTTATTATATTTTTTATTAATTAATAATCTCTAGGGTTTTTATGTTAATTGGTGTTCAATAATACTCTTATTTGGAAACATCATAGATTTTATATATTTTTCCAACAATATATAGAATTAATTAGTAGGCCATAAGAGATTTTATAGTGGATTAGTAATTGTATGGATTTAATCATTGAATGAATTTTGAGTTCCAATTAGATATGGGACACATCTTAAAAAAACTTATCATCATTTTTAAAGTGTATGATATTGGGTGAAATGACAACACATCCTTTCTTATTACTCAAACTATGACAGTATCTACAATTCATAAATTAATATTGTGTTTCAAAACAAAATATATATGAGGATTGGAAAATTAACTTCTTCGATAATAATCTAACCAAGGAATTCATAATGAAAACTTTTTATATATGTTTTAATGTTAATTAATGCATAATGAGATTCAGAATATCATAAGATCAATGTAAAGTCATGATAAACTGATAATCCAAGAAGAATACTACAAATTTATATTATATGAATAAGTTATTTATATAAGATAGCATGCCTGAATAGTTAACGAATAATTCAAGAATATGATTAACGATGAATGAGAAACTATTAAGGGTAAACTATTGTTAATTTAAAGATTTTATAGAATGTTTGGGAATATGTTCTCTAGTAGGATAATATAATGGTATAAGTAATCAATTAATAATTTTTTTAAATTATTCTATATCATATATAATTCATTATATTAATCATCACATAACAATTTTTTTCCAAGATGATATGAATGTAGGAATTAATAGTTCACATTATAAAGAGGAAATCCATTCCACAAGAATAATTCCTATTTCATATACTGACATAAAAAAATTAAATATTCTAGATATTTTTAAATATAATCTATCATATTTTCATTTCACATAATGATTGAAAATTTGAGTGTTTAGGAATAACTAAAAGAAATTTTTGTCATTATTATGATAAATTTTAAACATGATAAAATCAAACATCCATTATTAATGGTGTATCTTAATTCAAATTCAGGAATAATATTTACTGATTTATTGAATATATAAAAGTAGGAGATGATAGTGAATTTAATAGAAATAGTACATTTCCTTTTATAAGTACATTGCATTGAAATCCATCAACTAATGAATAAGAGTGGGATATCCTTCTAAAGTGGAAGGATACATCATTAATTTAGATATAGTGACATATAACATATCAATGGGATATCATTTTTAAAATTTGAAGGAGAACTTCATATAACTGGTAATTATAGCATACATTCCACCATCATTTCTATTATAAGGATAAATAACTACTTTGATATGGTTTCTATCATAATACATAAGAATAAATATTTACCTTATCTTACAAGTCACTTGTGTAATATATTTTATGAATCATTTAGAAATTTAAGGATGAACACTACCCTCATTATTTTTTAATCACTATCACAATTTTAACGATCTATCCCGGTATCAAATCCAAACAACAACCTTCCTAGGGGAAGGATTTCAATTATGAAACATGAAGATAAGTATATGTTATTTACCATCTTTTATTCTTCATTTCATAATTAGAAATGAGGTAAGGAATATTTCATTGATATTTACTTCTTAACCAGATGGATGATTAAGAGTTAGGAAGGTATAAATAAAAAAGGAATGTAAAACATAGTAATATTTGGGTACATTGATTCACTCCTACCATCAGTATCCCCTCATGGCCAATGGGAACTAAAGTTAGTATCAAATAATACCATTTTTTCATTTTTTTGATCTATTTTTAATTTTATGATGTTATTTCATTAAATTATATAAATTTTATATTTTAGGAAAAAATTTATGCACCTTAGTTAGAGAAAAATAAGGATCCTTATTTTTACAATAATGTGGAATATATTTCTAAATCTCTATGAAAAGGATGTAATACTAAGGAAAATATGAAGAGAATAATTTAAAATAACAAGTATTAACCATTAGATTATAATGATCATTGTGGTAATGTTTCATCTATAAAATCTAGATAAAGAATCCCTTTTGAGGTGACTATATTAAATAATTAATTAAAGAAGAAGATTAGTTCATTGAAAAAGTTAATTCTTCTATACTAAAATAGAATGGTTTGGTAATAATGTTAATATTAATATAATCACATGTATAATTTCATTGAAAGCTATTATTAATGATAAAAAAATAATGTTAAAAATAATTTAAATAAAAAGAATATGAACTATGAATGAATTTTAAAAATTATAATTCTATAAAAATACATGTTGAAAAAGGGAACCCTCACTAGTAGATTCAAATGAATTGATTTATTTATTTAATGAAAATATTAAAACATATATTCATGAGATATTAATTTCAATGATTTCTCTAGAACAATTTATACATGTATTTATAAAATTATACAAACCCACCAATAATGACAATGATTAAAATTTAATGGTTATTTAAAAACAAATAAAATAACTTCATAACTCTCAACAAGAATAAACAAAAATATATAAAGAAAAAATAAATAAGTTGAAAAGGATTTAGAATGATGTCATGATATTACAGTAGTATCAAAATAATTTCCTCAATATGAATAGTCTTCAACTTAAGGTGAAGTGGAGGGATCAAGAACCCACACAAGATTGAACTTTCAAAGCTATTGAGAAAAGAGATTTTTTCATAACAATTAATTTTAATAGTCATGATTCATAAAAGACTCATATATTTTTAAGAACATCAATTCATATTTTTAACATAAAATTACAATAAATTTAAAATATTCACCATCTACATAAAAATCTATTGATAGTATTAAATATTTTTTAGATAGTGTGGATTTAATGGAAAAAAACAATAAAAAATACGGATGACAAAAAACTGATAATAATCATAACATTCTGAAATGTTGGATATAATATTAAATATTATATTTTGTTCCCAAAATGGAAACCAAATATTTTAGAATAAATTCAAAAATATCAAGATGTTAGTTACATATAACATTAATTTAAAAGAAAAAAGATTTATATTTTAAAGGAATCAATAATATTGATATAGTCTTGGGAATATGGAATTGGATAATTGGGATAGTAGGGAAATAAAACAACCTTGAATAAAATATTCATTTAGGGGGATTAATAATAGGATGGTTATGTATCCATAAATAAATAATATATCAGCTAAAAATAATTTTGATATTTTATAGAGTTCTTTTAGAATCTGAAATTATTATTTTAATTATAAAGAGGCATGATTGTGTAAACCAAACAAGTTTGAACATAATATACCTAAATATAGGTCATTAAAAAAAACTAATTTTTGAATTTTTGAATGTATTGGAAATTAATATATATAAAAACTAGAATAATCCCAATGAGTCAAATAAAGGAGCTACCCGAAAAGGTAAGAGTTGTCTCTTTGGTGGTAAAATATGACAGACCATGGACTCATGAAAAAAACCATGATTATTTTTTTCAATGGTGGAAATAGAATTCATAAGGTATATTCTCCCAATAACATAACAATAATGGTTATTTATTGAAAAACATTCCGATAAAGCCATGTATAAAATCAATGAAGGATAAATCAATTCTAAAAGATTACATAATGATGTTTCCATCACAAGAATAGCCTCTGAAGAAAATAAGGATTGATCAAGGTGATATATATTATATGATGGATTATAAAAAAATAATAAAAAAAGGAGAAAAGATAAAATAGACAATATTTCTAACAAAAAAATTGAAAAGAAAATATTTGAAACATATTTATAAAAATTTTAAAGTATACCAAAAATGGAAAGTAAAAAAAACTAAATTGGAAGAGAAGAAATTATCCACTATTATGTTCATGTTAATTAATAAATGATTGAACTTTATTCTAATAATCTCTTTGTACTTTAAATTTATGAAATTTAAGGAGATTTTTTATGTTTTTTAAGCCTCCAAAACTATTCAGTGAGATAAGTAAGATACTATAACTCTCACTTACATGAGTAAATTTGACATTCTATATTTTAGTGAACTCTTGATATGGGATATCTTGAATCATATATAATTGAAGTACTCACCATTATGAATATGATCTAGAATATATCTTTGAGGTGAACATAATGAAATAGTACTTTGAGAATCTTCTATATCGTTTCACTAAAATGAAAACCTAATGTGCAGAAGGTACATAAAATGATATAATTGAAAATAAATGGTTATATATTCTATAATCATTGTTTTTAGAATAAAAAATTCTAACATTAAGGGTGATTAATTTATTCTTAATCAATGAAACTAATATACATATTTTAGTAATATTAATGATAGATTTCAAAAAATAAAATATTACACTTATGTTTGAATGACTTTAATATCTGTGTTAAGGTAAGTGAAGGAATGTAGATTATAATTAGAATGATAAATATTGTAATATGAAACCTAGAATGATTAAATAAAAGTTGGAATAATATCAGTTATAGTATATAGATATCCTGGATCACATTGGTTATCCTATGTTTTTTTACACTGGGATAGCCCACATATACATATAGTTATTTAACAAGCTTCTCATAAATAAGAAAATATTTTCTTCCATCCTTCTCTTCAATTGATTAAAGTTGAAATAAAAACAAATAGTTAAAGGATAATTTTTTTTTAAGTCATGGGGGAATAAAAAACAAAAAATACTTTTTTTATTAACTCTAAATATGGGTGAGAATAAATGGGGAACATTCAAACATTTATCCTTAAATTTTTACAAGGTATTAAAAATAAATAAAAAGGGTATGGTTGAAGAGCCCATGTAAAATATCCAATCTTTTAATTAATGATAGGTTCCTTTATGATAAGTAATTTACATTATTGATTATTAATATGACTATTATGGGTGTGATGATCTTCAATATAAAATTAAAGGATAAATAGAAAAGTATCAATCTAAAAAATTTATATTAATTACTGAATAATATGTATAATTTTTTTTTGAGTTGACTTTGTATTAATTAATTGTATACGGTTTGATTGAATGATATTATGAGTATAAGGAAACAATTATTTTATTAAAACATAATATTTATATAAAGGAATTTCAGTTTATTTTTAGGTAATTTTAAATACCTATGGGGTTTCATAGTGGTATTAGGAGTATTATGATTAATAATTTATAGGAACTCCCTGTGCATATTCTTTATGGGGGACATCATAATAATAGTATTTTCATCATTTTAAAATGGTTGATATTGGGTGATATGACATTGCTTTTTTTTACATTCACCTCATATTATACTAGTATAAATATACCAATAATTAGTGCCATATCTAAATAATAAATATGGATAAGGTTCAAAAATATAATTTCGTAGAGAATAATCCAAATAAAAAATACATATGAGAGATTTTAGATATCATTTCACGATCATACAAGATTACTGAAATTTATAATATTTGGTTAAAATTGTTTAGGTATGAAAAAATGATAAAAAGAGATAAGACTACTGAAATTTAGTGCATGGAAATGTTATTTTTATCAGATAGAATAAAATTAGGTTTAAAAACTAATAGTATAATATTATTTATGATGAATGGAAAGACCTATAAGGATAAAATATATGTACTTTTTGAATTTCTGAGGAAGGAATAAAATGAGTTCATTGTTAAGAAATTGTTATTAAAATATTTTTATAAGAATAATTTATTTCATATTATACTATATAACATAGACTTCATGATATTATAAATCATATAACATTGTGATTCATGCAATGGTGTAATGATGAAGTTATGTTTCACTTTTAGAAGAAGACATGCATTCCATAGGAATTAAGAATACATTTCAAGAAAATTTAGAATAATTAGAACCAATGAATATTATAGAACAAAATATATGAAATTTTTATATCACATTAAGATGAAAATATAGATCCTCTTGGTAGACTTATAATCATTTTTTGATACTATTTTTGTGTTAAGAAATTTATAAATCTAACAACAATAATTCATGGTGGTTCCTCATTTGAATATGGAAATAATATTCCAAAATTCCATGAAAATATAAATGTAGAATAATATGTAGAAGTTATTTATTTTAGAGAAGATACATCTTTACATATAAACATTAGAAAACGATAAAATTCCAATGAATAGTGGGTGATACTTTGATATATATAACATACATAAGAAAAATTTTGAGTCGAAGAGAAAGTGTGGAACCTTTTAGAAGAGTTCAAACCCTACGATATAGAAATAATAAATTAAATAAATAAAATAAAATATGAAGAATAATAAGGGACCAATGGTGCAACCATTACAATATTCTTTCTATCAAGACACTTAATGATAAAGAAGTTATTATTATCAAAAGACCTAATTATTTTGAGGATACAAAATAACACCTTTTTACCTGCCTTCTACACTTATATTATTCAAATATCTATATATGATAAATGATATATCTTTTAAGTTGATGCAATGATATATAAAGTATAAAGGGGATAATATTTGCATTAGTTCATAGATAATCATTAGATAGTACCGGTTCAAGTATAAATAATTCTTTCATTGATAGAAAACTACTGAATAACTATTGGGTGGTATTTTTTCACCCAATACCCTTTTAATAACTCTAACCTTATCTTATGTGAAACTTTTATAGTAATGGGTGGGTAGAATTTTAGAATTCATGGGAGAATAATTCCCTGATTTAGTTTGGATCACGTTCCCAACTAAAGTGATAAATCAATGTCTTATAACTCAACCTGTACTTGGAAAGGAGAATTCTTTAAATTTTAAATAATTTTAATCATTATGTCTTGATTTTCAAAGTATATTCAATGTTACAAAAAGTATAAAAGTGTTGAGGGTTAACTTTTTAATTAATATTTTTAACAAAGAAATAGGTTAATGTGTCTATAGTGGATAACTAAAAAGGAAATAAAACAAAATAAAATTTGGGAAAACTAATTCAAACTGCCACTACTTTCCCAACACAGAAACTACAAACATTATATATTCATATGGCATAGTTATAAAGTTATTAAAATAGATGTGAATTCAAAATTCCAAAATGAATAAATTTATGAAGATTTTTACTTTAACGAACTATGAGAATTTGTTGTGGAAGGTCACAGTACTCTAGTAATAAAGTAGAAAATATAAATATATAGACATACACAAGCAAAAAAATCATGGCAATCCAAATTCGATAAAAACAAAAATAGAAAAAAATTAATGAAAATAATAGTTTTCCAAAACGTTATCTTGGTGGAAATAACACAAAATCACTCATTGTGATTGTATAATTCGATGAAATTATTTCTAGGAAGATTTATGTGTAGAATTTTTAGGATATTTTTACATAAATTAAAATATATATATATATATATATATGAGATTCTAATGATTTTTTTGAGTAATTTTGTTTTGGTTTTCATGTATTGAACACAACTGGTTTCACATTTCACTCACTATAATTTTCTATTTAATAGTTGTTAAAGAGGCATAAAATGGAAGGATAAAGTGAATTTTACACAAATATTGACATTATTATAAAATCAAACATTGAAAAGGGATAAATTTATGTTGATGAAAATTATTTTCAAGGACTAATTAAAATTCTACATTACTTGAAAATGGTTAGTATAGACATAATTTTTTCAACTACACAAATGTTTTCAAATCCAAGGAAAAATAAATGAGTCACATATTATTGAAGTAAAATTGATATTATGATATGATAAAATAACTATAATTTAGATTATGAGATTATGAAGAAACATATTTACCACTCGGTTTACAATTTGGATTTTTCTAATGTTATTTGAAAATTGAAATCTACATCTAGTTGTAACGTTTTCATTTTATGAAGGATTATATCATTCAACTATAATTTAAAAAATTATGTCACATTAATTAAAATGTAATTTATTATTTCTTAAAACAAAATAATGCAATTAAATTTATGTGTATGAAGTCACAACTGAAAGAAATAATGGTTGAATTTACAAATCCATTAATGATTATATGAGATAATCAATGTCTAGCCACTTTTTTAAATATTCCAATGGATCAATTGAGGTCTAAATATATTGGTATCATGTATCGCTTCATAAAGTAAAATATAGAATGTAGTGACCATAATTTATATTATATTTCAATAAAGCTTAAATTGAAGATTATCTTAACAAATACCTTGATGAAATATTTCGTATAGAAAATGAGAGTGTTATTTGGAAATAAATCTCTCTCAAAACCCTTATGAGTTCAATAGATTATTTTTAATCATTAATATTTTTCATTTAGGGTTATAGTTGGAGATTAAAATGTGATATCTTCTATTGATGGGGTAGAAATCATAATTATTATAGGATAATACAATCTTGGATATTTAGTTCATTGGATGTTCTTTTATTAGTGGTAACCTGAGGTTTTGGTCAATGATGTTTTAAAATGATTATTTATTTTATTATCATGCTTTCAATAAATACATGGATAAATATTTATGATAACATATAGATTAATGATCTTAAATTATATTAATAAAAAAGTAGGGGGTTGGGAAGAATTTATTTAGGATTTTTTATAAGTTATTTATATTTTCATTTACGTATGGACAATACCAAATGAATAATTATATACATTAGTGTAGTTTTTAGATAACTCTCACATTGAAAGATTTAATTTGATATTTTCTTGACTGGATTTATAGGTTATTTCATTAGAATTTATTTTCGACATGATCATATATGAGTTAAGGTTTATTGGAGAGGTTTTGGAAAAAAAATAATTGATATATTTTGAGAAAGAATAAATCAAATTATGGTGCTTAAAATATTGTTATTAGTATTCAAGAAAATGATCTTTGAATATACAAATAAAAATTAGAATAGTGGTGCATGTGGTTCTCTACAGATCTAGAAGGGTTTGATAGGGTTTCATATAATGTTATTGTTTTTCTAGAGAAAATATATTGTTATAAATGCCCATTGACTTTATAGTCATTGTAATAGAATTTGGATGATGGATTTAATGTTAAACCTTAATATTTATAAATAATATTCATTTTTTTAATTATGACATGATTAAATATAAATAGATTCATAAAGTTTCTTGGTTTTCAATAGAAAACTAAAATCCTGAAGAAAAAAATAAAATTTTCATGGTTGTTGAAATTTGATCTAGAGCTTATGAAAATACATCATTGAAATATTTAGTACATAAATGTCTTGGTCAAAGATATAATTGATAATGGAAAAAAATACTCCAAGATTTTAGGGGTGATAGATATTATCATCCAAGGCATCATGATCTTGGTTACACCAAATACACAACATCATGGTTTTATATCAATACTATATTGTATTTCCCACATTATTTAACTGTTTTTATTTTCATATTATTTTTTATGAGACCATTTTATATATAACAATACATTTTGTGTGGAATTTCGAAAATTATTTGAAAATTTTTTATAGAAAAGGATCATAGATATCACTTTATAAAACATTAGGGGTACATTAGGATGTTGAATAAGGCTTATCATCTTCATTGAGACTTAAATGTGGTCATAATTTTTCATATTATAATTGATATACTTAAGGATTATAGAAAATATTCCTACTCCATTTCATTTTTCACTGTTAATGATAATATTAGGACATTTTAAATGGGATTTAATCCTCTCAAAAACAAGAATATCCAATAGATAAAACTATTTAGTAAACATTTTAAAAAATATCTTCTGTTATTTATCATTTATTTTTCTCTCTTTATCTCACTTTTCATAACAGTTTTAGGATTCTATAGATAATATTCATTAATCATCATTAGATTGTTAGTGATATTAGAAGGAAATATTTTGTTTCTAGCTTCATTAATATAACCCTACCCAATACATCCCAATTTTGATTCATAAAAATTATTATATCCAATGTAACCAATAAAAGATTTAATATTTATGAACATTTTATATTATGAATAAAATTATAAAAGTTATTCGAGTGTACAGTTTTACAATTGAATTGTAGGTATTATAAATAATTTTTTGTAGTATCCTTAGTTTCAAAAAAAACATATAATTTTTAATGAATTAGAGCTAATATGATCATCTTATACATCAATTTCTATTATCGAATAAAAATAAGGACTTATAAATATAAATATATTATCACGTAGAAAGAAACATAATAATTTAAATAAAAATAATGAGAGTATATAACAAAAAATTATAATTATAATTGAAATAGTGCTTCAATAATTTGAAATAAAAATTTCGGAAACATAATACATATATAAATTTATAACGGGGTCTCTTAACTAATCAGGAGGAATAGCTTTATTTAAATTTATATGAGATATAAGGTAAAAATAATATATATGATATGTGTAATATAAATAAAATTAATACGTATTTAACTCTTTTAATTATCATTTTACTAGATATTTTATAGTTACTAACTATGTAAAGTTCAGAGACAGATTAAATTAGAGTCTCTACTCTGCTTCTGTAGTACAGTGACTAATATTTTGGATACCTTGATCCAATTCATTGTTTCCCATATTGTCATTATGTACAGTAGATTAATGATTTTTAATTAATCATAAATTAAATTTAATATAATATAAGATTTAAATTACATACCATTTTCTTATCACGTATTTTTACAATATTGATTGGTCAAGATATAAATATTCCAATTATTATTTAAACCATTCCAACAATTAATATCATTATTGGTATAAATATCATGCCTATTAAATTTTGAGAAATCTAAATACTAATTCTAAAATAAATTATGAAAAAAGGTTTATTATGAATTATTCCACATTAAATATTATACATCATATGATCTAAAATGATTCAGAGTGTGGTTGTTGATAGATATAAGTTTCAATAATCTTCTACCTCAAATGTTAAAAAAATGTAGCTTTTTACTATGTTTCATGAGTTTCGTTGAATATAATAATTCCCATTAATAGTGAATGAATACATCAAATCCATAACATGATTGACTAGTAACGTAATTAATATGTTAAAAACCCTTAAAAATATACCTCATTATCAATGCTATCAATCTACATTAGTCGTGATTTATATTAATATCAATAAATAAAAAATCACATAATCTACCCTTTTTTGATATCTATGATCCCCTAAATTGTAATAACATTTTACCTTATTCGATTAATTTATAATCTCTCTTTTCTTTTCCATATTTGTTTGGTGTGCATTTTGGATCATCCATGGATAGATAGATTTTTTTAGGAAAATGATCTATTCTTTTGGGATGTATGTTTTTTGTAATTATTGGAATATAGATATAAATGTTAAAAAAACATAAGAGGATGTATTTGGGGGTCCACGTTGACCAAGTATATTTTTCTATGTTTTTCTAAAGAATATTCCTACAGAATATTTTCACATAATGAATGGATTACATGATCGGAATCTATTTCATGATTTATTTCATGAACTAGTTTAGAGGTTTAAATTTTTTCACGTCATTAGACTAGTTTATGACGAGAAAATTTTAATTAGTGTTTTTCTTAAATGATGAGACATATTTTTCAATATATATATATTTCATGTATTTCATATCATGAACTATAGATTCACTTCATATAATGTTCACGGCCTATAGGTTTTTATGCACCTCACATAAAATTTTAATTCCATATTTAGAGCAGGTTATTATTTCAAATCCTAGGAGCTATCCCATATGATTTTTGGGATCTACTCTCCTTTGGTATCATTTTTTAGTAGTTGTATTTTTTTTTTGTTTTTTTATCTCTCTAGGTATGTAATACTTATAGTTAATTTTTTCCCATAGAGACAATAACACATTTACTCTATATTTTTATATACATTGGTCATGTGGTTTTGATTATCTTGATTCATTATTAATTCCCTGTGAGATCTTCCTTTGCATGTTAACAACTGTGTTGGTTTTCGTGGATTGAGCTAGTTTATTGAGGTATGTGTTATGTTATCATCTGCATTTTCTATATTTCCTGTTTAATTTATTCTAATATGTAAGTATTAATTCTAAGGAAATCATTGTTTAAGTATTAAACAATCTACGGAGCCTTCGAATCACCGCAATGGCATGGCGCGACAGTGTCGCACTTATTTTCATGTTCTTCATTGTTTCTGCGCAGTGCCACTACACCGTGCCACCTTTCCTCATGGCGCAACATTTACAACCGACAAAGGGGGAGGAGGTCGGTCGTGTTCGTGCGGTCCGACCTCCTCCTGTTATTACGATAACAGGCGACCAGCACCGAGCCGCCTCAGGCCAGACCAGTCGCACTGGGCTGGGCCGTGCCCTCTGGGCCGGGCCGCGCACTAATGGGCCGGACCCAGACCTGGTTCGGGACGACCAATTCGGGCCGACCCAGGGGGTCTTGGGCCGGGTCGGTCCGGGCCCAAAACACCCTATTTCCGGACAGTTCCGTTCAAACGCATGTATCATTGGCTACAGACCTCCAATCGATGCACCGTCAGTTGGGATGAGATTCTTGGATAGAGACAGTCGTTTCAGTATATTAAACTCAAGGTTTCGGGGAACTTTGGGTACAATCAGTTTGGTTCGAACACGAAACCAACCGGGACCTCAGAGAGAAAAGCTTATAACTTGAGATCTTGACGTCCGATTGACGTGCCATCGACATTGTTGGATTCCTCTTAGTGAGACAGACCTTTTGTCTTACTCCACTTGAGTTTTGGACATAGTTGGAGTGCGTTCAGGTTGGTTTTGACTTAAAAACCAACCAGTCCCCTAGAACAAAAGGGCCAATAACTCTCAGACCGGGCGTCCGATTGACGCACCGACTATCAAGTTGAGTTCCTCTTGTCAAGACGGAACTTTGAGATACATCAACTCTGTAATATGTGTCATTTGATGTATCGACCCCTTGGCTCGTGGAGCGGACCCTCCCGGAATGAGCATACTGTGTGCGGGAACCCTAGAGCTGGCTGCGACTAAAACTGTGACGACTGCACTGAAATCCTATGCGGGTTCGGCAGCGATGAAGACCGTACTGAAATCCTATGTGGGTTCAACGGTGATGAAGACTGAACTGAAATCCTATGTGGGTTTTGCAGCGATGAAGACCATACTGAAATCCTATGTGGGTTCGATGGTGATGAAGAATGCACTGAAATCCTATGTTGGTTCGGTACGGATGTAGACCGTACTGAAATCCTATGTGGGTTTGACGGTGATGAAGGCTGCACTGAAATCCTATGTGGGTTCGACAGCAATGAAGACCGTAATGAAATCCTATGTGGGTTTGACGGCAATGAAGGATGCACTGAAATCCTTAGTGGGTTCGGAAATATGGCTGGTTAAGTATCCTACGTGGGTCCCAACATAGATGAATCAATGGCTATATCTGATCATCTCTATCACCTTACGAAGAAGTATACATGTGTGAGCTGAGTCTTGACTTTCAATCATTATCTTCTATATGATTGACTTGCTTTACTATGTGGATTTAGTTGTGTTGTCCTGTGTGGATTGAGTTGTATTATCCTATGTGGATGTGATCGATCATGGGCCCAGATGTTGGAGCCGAACTGGGATTGATGGCTTAGGTATATGTATGGGCATATATCTAAGTAGTGTTGGATGTTACTTCTTGATTGTATCTTTTCTTTTTGGATTACCCTTTGTGGATTCTGGCATACTTTCAGGGGTCTCGGGGTCCCTAATGAGTAGCGTATACTCACCCCTGCACGAGCTATGCCTACACTATGTTGTGTTGGATGCTGACGACGGAAAACACTGATCGTGGTTGAGGCTTGTGAATAAAGTCGGTACCTGGAGGTGGACCACTGGGCGGGACGTACACGGAGTGGACTGCTGGACCCGAGGAGCTGAGGAGGCTATCTGTACCCACCCTTCAGGTGGGACTTCCAGTGGATGACTTGGCGTTTCTGCTTTACATTCATCTGTTGTACTTTCTTTACAGTTGTACTTTTCTTTCGGTTTGGGTTTGAATTCTGGCCCACTTACTTTTTCCCACTACTTTTTGTACCCAGTTTTACATAGTTTTTAATTATGCTTGCTTACTCTGTGGTGTTTGTTTACTTTATAAAGGCAATGCCTTCCCCTTTTTTCGGGATTTACGCCTCGGTGCTAGTTGCCAGCCCCTGGCCTATGGGAGGCGAGCTTGGGGTAGTCACGGCACGGGACCCGAGGACGGGTCGTGACAAGTTGGTATCAGAGGAGTTTGATTCTACTGCAAAACTCAGAACTCTAATCTTTCTTCTATGGGAAGAAATAGTGTTAAAGGTATTGAGTATGGTTATCAGTCCAGGGAGTCCAGTGTTGGTGTGGCGGTCGACGTATCCGTACATTAGGACCCTGAATTCTGATTTCTGACACACTGCATGAAAAAATTGATTTCATGTGTGTTTCAAAATTTTTCATTGTGCTTCCTTTGTGTCAGCTCACCAGGTATACTGTTTGACTGTGGCGCACTTGATTCATTTCAGGATGGCCCCAAGACGACAGCCAGTTAGGGTTCTGAGCGTTGTGCGAGATGACAGCCCACCGAGCGATAAGGCCTCGGTGCAGGGCCCTTTGACAGTGGAGGCACCGGCAATACCTCTACTCGCTGAGCCACTGATTCTACCAGCCCCAGCCGCTGATACTGCACGTTGCGTTAGTGCACTACACGAGTTTCTGCATCAGAGACCACCCAGGTTTCGTGGGGAGATGGACCCTCAGGTAGCCAAAGATTGGGTAGAGGCGGTTGTACGAGTATTCAGGTTAGTAGGGACACCAACTGACCTAATGGTGATCCTCACAGCAATCCTCCTGCACGCGGCAATAGGAAGATGGTGGAGGTTGGTGCTCTAGGTGCACGACGAGGCATCACTCCTATGGATGGAATTTTAGAGCCTCTTCCGCTCAGAGTTCGTCCCAGCCACCCTCTCTACAGTGCACATCAAGGAGCTTCTCCAGCTGCAGCAGGGCAGCATGACGGTCGCCCATTACTCGGAGATATTTACCGACCTATCGCACTATTTGACGGACATAGAACGAGACCCATTATTTCGGGCCCAGACCTTTGAGCAGGGACAAAGGAATGAGATCATGGCATCGATGATCTCCCTCAGCATTTCGACATAGGCAGAGGTACTAGAGCGAGCTCTTCTCATAGAGAGCATTCTTTCAGAGCCTACCACCGTAGCGAGACCTTCCGCAGGGCAGCACATAGCAGAGTCATCTGCAGCTGGCAGTCGACGGATATCACAGGGGTCCAGGTGGACCAAACCATCAGGCAGATGACCTCAGGACACTAGCTCAGAGGTGCGGGGCACAAGGTGCAGAGACAGCCTTCCGAGGAGTATGTAGTGCTATGCATGCGGTGGGTATGGCCACATGGCACGTGACTGGACGAACCACTATGTAGAGGAGCATCAGACAGTTGAGGGGCCACCCAGGAGGAGGAAGAGGGCCAACTGTGGTGGTCCACCGAGAGCTGGCAGACGAGGCAGCGGAGCTGGCCGAGCAGCAGGTGGTGAGAAACACTTTGAGGCTTTACCACCACCACCACCACCAGGAGGCACACCCCGACCACATGGAGCTGGTGGGCAGAGACATGCTCAGCTTCAGGCAGCAGAGGCCTATAACCACGGTGCGCCAGAGATGATTCGAGGTACTATCGGTGTCTTATCCACCCTTTATACAGTTCTTATAGACACAGGGGTGAGTCATTCTTTTATTACAACTGCCCTTGTTCGGAGCTCGGAGATTGCAAAGATGCCGTTGGCTCGATCATTACGGCTAGAGACTCCAATTGGAGCATACATGACGATTACGCACTGGTGCCAGCAGTGTGAGCTTACTCTAGGACGTGAGAGATTCATCTGGGATCTTCTTGTAGCGGCGTTGAGGCCTTACGACATCATCTTGTGCATGGATTGGTTATCTACAGTCCATGCTCAGATCGACTGTATTAGGCGCAAGGTGCGGTGTGTTCGCACAGATGGGAGTAGGTTCACCTTCACCGGTGAGAAGGGAGCCATTGCAACACAGGATGGACTCACGTAGAGGAGAGGATATCCCATCACTCATCAGTCTTCTAGCCTCATCCTAGGAGTAGTTGACATACAGAGTCTTATTTTTCCTGTAGTGGTGGATCAGTATGCAGACGTTTTCCCTGATGTCGTTCCAGGACTACCTCCTCACAGAGAGTTAGACTTTTATATTGACCTGTACGCTTGGACAACCCTGATATCCACTCCAGCATATCGGATGGACCCCACCATGCATCGAGAGCTATGGGTATAATTGGAGGACTTGTAGGGCAAGGGATTCAGCCGGCCCAGTGTTTCACCCTGGGCTTTCCCGATATTGTTCACCAAGAAGGCGGACAGAAGCATACGACTTGGTGTCGACTATCGTCACTTAAACCTGGTGATTGTGAGGAACAAGTATCTTCTATCAAGGATTGATGACCTCTTCGATCAGCTCAAGGGAGCACGGTGGTTCTCAAAAATAGACCCTAGATCAGGCTATCATCAGCTCAGAGTTCGAGACGAGGACGTGCAGAAGGTGACCTTCAGATGTCGGTATTGCCACTATGAGTTCTTGGTTATGCCTTTCGACATAACCAATTCTCTATCAATGTTCATGAGTCTCATGAACAGGATCGTTCAGCCACACCTCGATCGATTTTTCGTGGTCTTCATCGACGATATATTTATATACTCGACCATTGAGGAGGAGCACCCCTACCACTTGCGGGTTGTACTAGACACACTCTGAGAGCCCTAGCTTTATGGAAATCTCTCAAAGTGTCAGATCTAGTTACGTGAGGTCCACTTCTTGGGACATTCTATCTCTATGGCGAGAGTGGCGGTGGATCATGTGAAGATCGAGGCAGTGCTAGCCTGGGAGCCACCCAAGAGCGTGATGGAGGTGCAGAGTTTCTTGGGGCTAGCTTGGTACTACCGGAGATTTGTGCTAGAATTTTACAGAGTTGCGGCACCACTCAGCTTTGATGAAGAAGGGGAAACCATTTGTGTGGTCAGACAAATGTCAGCAGATCTTCCAGGAGCTAAGACAGAGATTGACCATCATGCCTATCTTGAGGCTACCGGAGGAGGTAGTAGGGTACGTCGTCTACTGTGATGCATCTTGGACTAGACTCGGATGTTTCCTGATGCAGGAGAAGGTCGTGATCGCCTATGGATCACGTCAGTTGAGGAAGCATGAGAAGAACTATGCTACCCATGACCTGGAGTTAGCAGCAGTGGTCCTTGCTCTGAAGATGTGGTGACACTATCTAATGGGCGAGCGCTTTATATTCTACACTAACCACCAGAGTCTCAGGTACATCTTCTCACAGAAGGACCTGAATCTGAGATAGTGACGAGGGCTCGAGTTCCTCCAGGACTATGACTTTGAGATAGTCTATACTCCTGGGAAGGGGAACGTAGTAGCCGATGCTCTCAGTAGGAGGATGGGCATCTAGATTCTCGGGGAGGCAATGGAGAAGCTAGCCGATTTGCAAATATCCTTCATGGATAGATATGGAGAAGCCTTTCTTCAATCACTCACAGTTACTCCTCTACTACTTCAGTGGGTCAGAGAGGCACAACGTGGGGATGCTAACTGTGACACACAGCGTGCGCAGATATCCTCATGATAGACACCTGATGGACTCTCCATAGGAGGAGAGCATGATGTCCTTTTTAGAGGACGTACCATGGTACCAGCTGCTTTGCAGGAGGAGGTGATGAGAGAGTTTCATTCTTCCCCTTTAGCGACACAACTAGGAGTGGTGAAGATGTACCAAAATCTCAGATGACAGTACTAGTGGCTGGGTATAAAGAAGAATATGGTAGAGTTCGTTTCTGGATGCCTCACCTGCCAGCAGGTGAAGGCAGATCACCAGGTACCAGCAGGCTTGGTACATCCCTATGAGGTCCCAGAGTGGAAGTGGGATGGGATATCTATGGATTTTGTGACTGGACATCCACGCACTTCCAGAGGTCACGACTCCATTTGGGTGATTGTCGACCGACTCACCAAGTCGTCTCACTTCTTACCCATCAGAGAGCAGGGCTCAGTGTAGAGCTTGGGACGACTTTATGTTCAGGAGATTGTGCGGCTTCACGGTTTGCCATCATCCATCGTCTCCGATCGAGATGCTCTCTTAACTTCCTGGCTTTGGAAGGGGTTGCAGGAGGTGTTCGGGACGCAGCTACGTCTGAGCACAGCCTTTCACCCTTAGACGGATGGTCAGACGGAGAGGACCATTCGGACTCTCGAGGAAATGCTCCGCACATGTGTCCTCAACTTTGGTCGTAGCTAGGAGGGCCACCTACCCTTGGTAGAGTTTGCGTACAACAACAGCTACCACTCCACCATCGGGATGGCACCGTACGAGGCATTGTACGGACAACCTTGTAGATCTCCTTTGTGCTTGACAGACCCTGGGGAGTCAGCACTTGTGGGGCCGGAGATGGTCCAGGCCACGACAGAGAAGGTCCAGGTCATCCAGGAGCGGATGAGGACAGCTCAGAGCCGGCAGATGTCTTATGCTGACAGGAGGTGAAGGAGACTAGAGTGTGAGGATGGCGACCACGTCTTCTTGCATGACTCACCTTGACATTGAATACAGAGATTTGGCCGAGACAGAAAGTTGTCTCCACACTTCATCGGACCATTCCAGGTCCTCAGCAGGATTGGCGAGGTGGATTATTGCCTGGCTCTACCACATCAGTTGCACCGTGTGCACGACATCTTTTACATATCTCAGCTGAGGAGATACGTGCACAACCCGACATATATCATCGACCATGGGGAGCAAGACCATGACGATGGGGCAACCATTGCGAATGTCCTAGTGGAGATCGAGAATCAACAGGAGCAGGTCCTGCGTGGGTGGTCGATTCCATTAGGGAAAATCAGATGGCAGCATGGGAACCTCCAAGAGAGAACTTGGGAGCGGGAGGCTCATATGCGTGCTAAGTACCCACTTTTGTTCCCCTAGTTTATGATGTATCTTCACAGGGACGTAAAGCCCTGAGGGAGGAGTAATGTAATGACGTGAAAAATTCCAGGAATTTTTTTTTTAAATTTTATTTGGAATTTTACAAGAACACAGTTTTTGACGGCACCTGATTCCGAGGCCCGGTGTGCCTGAAATCAATTTCTGAAGTTTGGCTCGGGCACATTGAGTGAATGAACAAGCAGGTTTTCCTAGCTTTTGAACCGGTGCTCAGAATCGAATTCTGAGGGCACCGATGGAATTGAAGGGTCGGTAATTGCTTAAGGACGCCTTTTCCAGAGTTACCTTTGCTCGGGTGAGGTTATTAATTATTTGGTTTAACTAAAGAATAAAATAAAATATTGTGCAACAGATTTTATTTTTATTCTAAGTAGTGTTAACCTAGGCATGGTGGTTTGAGTGGGACCAACTAATATCCTAACTCCTAGGTAGGATATTAGTGAGGTGGGGCCCACACAACCCCACCCCCTTTATTTCCATTACCTCCCACGTGCATTTAATTATGTAACTCTCTCGCAGCCCCTCATAAATTCCAAGTCAACTCTCGCATTTAATTAATTATTAAACGCCTCCTTAATTGGTCAACCCTCAATAATTAAATTGTGATCTGATTCTGAATTTCAAAAACAGATGGCATGAGTAATAAAATAATGAAACGCTTTATTTTATTATTTTTGTTTTGTTGTGCAAGAGGTATTGGGAGAGGAATTACTCAAATCCTTGAATCTTCATCTTTTTCATTGGAGAACGCAAAGAACGACAAAGACAGTCGGCCTCCGATGGAAGACGACGAAGAATGCTAGTTCACCGGAGAATGACGACACGACATCGTGTACCACGACACCAATGATCCTCCTTCTGTGATGTCGTTTTCCGCGATGTCCCTTCCCTGTGGCGAACCTTTGTTCAACAACACTTGAGGTAGGGGTTATTTGTTTTTGCCCATGAATTTTCCTTTGTCGTTCATTGACTTCTCATTGGGACGCCTGTTATCGTAATAACGGGAGGAGGTCGAACCACCTGAACACGGCCGACCCTCCTCCCCCTTTGTTGGTTGTACTTATTGCGGAATGAGAAAAGGCGGCACGGTGCAGCGACACCGTGTAGAAACAATGAAGAACTTGCAAATAAGTGTCGCGCCGTCATGCCGCGCCATTGCGTCGTGCCGTTGCGGCGGTTCGATGGCTCCGTAGATTGTTTAATTGACGGCGGATCGACGGGCGATGAAGGAACGGGACGTAGAGGAGGTTTGATGATTCCGCAGTAAAGTGTGAGACCCGAGATGAATGCTGACGTAGAAGGAATTGAAAACGAACCACCGGAGCATCTGCGGTGGCCCGCAGACTACACAGGGGGCACGGCGGCACCGGCAGCCGGCACCGGTCGGCCGCCCAGAGGCGGCGGCATCACGGCCCACCGCCAAGAGGGACCGTCACGACTGAAGCCGCGGTGGTAGGTGACTAGTCCCACCGCTACATGGAACTGAGGGAGACACGGCCCTGGGCCGTGTCCACTGGCAAGGAGTGGCCCCCACCCGGGGGTCGCGGCTTCAATCAAGGGGGCAGTCGCCCCTTTGCGCGTCCGCTCGGCCAGCGCCGAGTCGCCCCGAGCCGGGATGCCCAGGCTGAACCGGGACGCGCCCTAATAGGCCGGACCCGGACCTGGATCGAGTTGACCCATTTCGAGCCGACCCAGGGGGTCTTGGGCTGGGTCGGCCCGGACCCAAAACCTCATATTTCCGGACAGTTCCATCAACCGCTCTTATCATGGGATATATACCTCTGATCGATGCACCATCAGTTGCTATGTTATTCTTGGATCGAGACGATCATATTGGTATATTTCACTCAAGGTTTCAGAGAACAATGGGTATGGCCGGGTTGGTTCGAACATGAAACCAACCGGGCCCTTGGAGCGGAAATGCTTACAACTAGAGATCTGGATGTTCGATTGACGTGTCGCCGACTTTGTTGGATTCCTCATAGTGAGAGAGACCATTTGGATTACTCCTCTCAAGGTTTGGACATAGTTGGAGTGTGGTCGGGTTGGTTATGACTTAAAAACCAACTTGGCCCTTGGAACGAAAAAGCCAATAACACTCAGACCGGGCGTCCGATTGACACGCCGAGTGTCACGTTGAGTTCCTCTTTTCAATATGTAACTTTGAGATATATCAACACCGGACAACATGTCAGTTGATGTTTATATGCATTGTCTCATGGATCGAACCCTCCCGGAATGAGCATACTGTGTGCGGGAACCCTAGAGTTGGCTGCGACTGCAACTGTGACGACTGTATGGAAGGCCTATGTGGGTATTGCAGTGATGAAGACCGTACTGAAATCCTTTGTGGGTTTGACAGTGATGAAGACTGCACTGAAATCTTATGTGGTTTCGGTAGCGATGAAGACCGTACTGAAATCCTATGTGGGTTCGACGGTGATGAAGACTACACTGAAATCCTATGTGGGTTCGGCAGCGATGAAGACTGTACTGAAATCCTATGTGGGTTCGACGGTGATGAAGACTGCACTGAAATCCTATGTGGGTTCGGCAGCAATGAAGACCGTACTGAAATCCTATGTGGGTTCGACGACAATGAAGACCGCACTAAAATCCTTTGTGGGTTCGGAAGCTTGGCTGTTTATGTATCCTACGTGGGTCCTAACATAGATGAATCAGTGGCTATATCTGATCATCTATATCACCTTATGAAGAAGTATACATGTGTGAGCTGGGTCTTGACTTTCAATCATTATCTTCGATATGATTGACTTTCTTTACTATGTGGATTGAGTTGTTCCTTCCTGTCTGGATTGAGTTGTACTATCCTATGTGGATGTGATCGAACATGGTCCCAGATGTTGGAGCCGAACTGGGATTGATGACTTAGGTATATATATGGGAATATACCTAAGTATTGTTGGATGTTATTTTGTGATTGTATCTTTCCTTTTTGGATTACCCTTTGTGGATTCTGGGAGACCTTTGAGGGTCTCGGGGTCCCTACTGAGTAGCGTATACTCACCCCTGCATGGGCTATACCCACACTACGTGTGTTGGATGCAGATGACAGATAGCGCTTATCGTGGTTGAGGCTTGTGGAGCAAGTCGGTACTTGGAGGTGGACCACTGGGCGTACGTACATGGAGCGGACGGCTGGACCCGAGGAGCTGAGGAAGCTATCTGTACCCACCGTTCAAGTGGTACTTCTAGTGGACAGCTCGACATTGTTGCTTTACTTTTAGCTACTATACTTTCTTTCCAGTTGTACTTTATTTTCAGTTTGGGTTTGTATTCTGGCCCACTTACTTTTCTGCACTACTTTTTGTACCTAGTTTTAGATATTGATTACTTCTTCTTGCTTAGTTTGCGGTGTTTGTTTACATTATAAAAGCAATGCCATCCCCTTTTTGTTGGGATTTATGCCTTGGTTCTAGTCACCAGCCCCTGTCCTATGGGAGGCGGGCTTGGGGTAGTCACGACACGGGTCCTGAGGACGAGTCGTGACACGATTTTTATTATAGACGGAGCTTAGGAGAAGTTGATCAGACATTAGATCAAGATGATAATAGATTAGTTTTTTTTGTAGTCTGCATAGCATGATAGTATCAGTATGAACCTCCCCCCCCCCCTTATATTATCATCATTCCATGCATCCATGTATGAGAATATACCTTATAATATTTTGATATAGTTTTCTGTTCGTAAGTTATCTGTTACATTATATGATTACATATTCAGTTATCTATTTATGCTTAGATATTTTATTTTTTAGGTCAAATTATATATGGTTCTTCTATTGTTTATTTTCTGTTGTATTATATATGAAACATTGACACGAGGTTATATTATCCCCACTATACAATCCTTATACCATCACTTCTAGTCGACAGCCTCTGGCATATGGGAGGCGTGATTGAGGTTATATGACCAACTATCTCAGGCATGAGTTATGTGAATCCGAGGTCGGGAAGTTATAAAGTGGAATCATATGTGTTCCTTTAGTGACTTACTATTTAGAACCAATAGATTAGATATTAGGAAACTATTGGAACTTGGTCATAATCCATGCTTGGGTATCACGAACCCATGTTTGGGATAAAGGGAGGGCTGCCTAATTTATAATTTTTTTCTTCTTTTCCTATTACTATTGAAATAATTTCACCTTTGGGTGATGGACATGTTATGTTGTGGTTATTATTATTGTTTGGAATGAGGATTTATTTCATACATGGACTGATGGTATGAGGGAAAGATGCACTGTTACTCCTCCAATGGACTGAAGGCCTTCATTTTTTATTGATTTATTATTGTCCAACTTTATAGGGGTGAGGTGGAACCCTTACAAGTCCTATAGGTGTATATATTACATGTACTATAGGACTTAGAGGAATTAAATGCCTATATGATTCAAAAACTACCTACAGCCCTGACTAACTACTTGGAACTGCTCCTCCACAACATCTTCATCATGAAATATTCTATCCACCTTTGCATAACTATTCATCTTGGCATTCTTATGAATGCACTGTCTTTTTCCAATTGTAGGGTTCATTCCCTCTCATTCTTGAAATCCTTTTATCTTCTACTACAGTGAATGATCCTTGCTCATCCTCCTTCTATATCTTATTCCCTGTAGGGTTTCTGGTGTGCAATTGAACTTTAAGGTGGCCTGAAGGCCTAAAGGTGGCCCGAAGGCCTTAAGGTCGCCGAAAGGCACACTAGGGTTAATATTCCATGCATATTATCATCTGGCATCTATTTTAGTATACAAATTCATATTGAATGTTGATAGTGCCTTGAATATATATTGAGTTATTCTGACCCTTCTCACATGGATTGGAAATCATTATTGATTCTTAAAGTGCATCCCCAGACCTAACAATGCTTTCTCGAATATGTTTATGAAGACAACATAAGCAGTTAATTAGGAAACGTTGATTCATGGAAATTTTGTCTCATGGGATGGAATGTATTATGTTGTGATTTTAATGGATTCCTTATTTTTGTTCATAAGGTTCATGATCCCTTATGGATCAGAAAATGGTAAACATTTTGATTCAACAATTTTTACATTATTTAAATACACAAACAATAAAAAATTCAAAACAAATATGACATATAATGTGAAATTTGTTATCTTAAAAACGCGAAACATAGAATGAGATCTGAACCCAAACTTAGTAGTGGGTAGTGGGGTATCTCTCTTACATTATTATGACCTATTATAGTCTCTTACTTTGTATAGACTTGGATTTTTGAGCAGAAAAATAGGCATGGTTATTTCTATATAAAGGATTTAATTATATAATATTATCTTAAATAAAATATTATTAGTTTCTTAAATCTAATCGAAGGTGAGTGTTTGGAATTATAGTATTGTCCGCCATGACATCTTCCCATCGTACACCCAGAAGACAGTGACGACCATGCTCCTGGGGTGGTGGGATTTATGCCACTAGTGATTACCCATGTAGTGACACATGTTATACCATTTACCATACCTGATATGGGAACTAATTACCATTTTCTAGAGTGATTTATTTGTGCTTCTTATAATATGTAAGGTTCCCTTAGTCCTACCCCTATTTTGGTGTAGTTGACTCGAGGATTTCTACAACAACGTCACCCACCCTTTTTAAGGGATAAAGAACCTCATGATGGGTAGTATTGGATCAATGAAATCCTAGTTATAATTGAGCATGTTGAGATGCATCAAGAGTGGATGGTGAAGCTTGTGGAATATATGTTATGAGAATCTAAAGCACTGGTGGGAAATATTCACCCAAGAAGATTGGCATAGAGATATTGTAACACCCCGAGATTTTATGAAAAATATTATTTTTAATTTCAATAATGTCTTGTCTTGTACGCTACACCAAAAGGAGCTTGCACGACACTCATCCTTGACTTGCCATGCATTACACGCAATCACGACCTTCCTCGATAGCATATGTAGTACGCAATAACGAGTTTTACTAAACAACAATATTCTATTAAAATATTTCTAAAACATGCCGTTATGAATAGTAATAACCACTTTTTGAAATTTTGTAAATTCTATTTTTCAAAATGGGCTTCATTTTTTAGATTCAGAGTATCGAATTTAGCCTAAGGTGAAATTTTGGTACTTTTCGAATAACATTCATATTCTGATGAATAGTGAAAATTACTAAATTTTAATTAAAAACAACCTTTTTAATTGAAATAATTAATAGTGATAAAATATTAATATTAGTGGTTTTAATGTATATTTAGAGTATATTTTTACAATTTAATACAATGTTGGTCATTGGATGTAATTTCACATTTAAACCAGCTATAAACAAGTGTCAATCTTTTGATAGTTATTATCTCTTAAAAACATGCTATTTGTTTTTACGATGGGAATTAATTTTTAAAATTGTTAATGTAATTGATATGTTTTGAATTTGATAAAATAGACATCATTTCTGAATTCATAATATCAAATATAGCTTAGATCTAATTTTTGGTATTTTTCTGGAAACTTTCATTTTTTGTTGAATAGTGAAACCACTAAGTGGTAGTTAAAAAAAAATTAATTTTTCATAAAATATAATTTTACCACTTCTGTGAGTGTAATTTCGAAAATCCAAAAGACACGGTTGATGTTAGTATGTAAAATGTGGTTCAATGAGATGAAAATTATTTTTGGTGAATAGTAACTTTTTACTTTAAAAGAAAATAGGGTAATTAAGGGTAAAAATGATATTATTATTACCCTAACACATGTCCTAATTCAATAGGACAAATTTAATTCGACCAAAAAACAACCTTAGGAATAAATTATGACCATTTAGGCCCACATGGATTGGATTTGGACATTCATTATTAATTTATTTAAAGAAGGGTTAAAATAGTTAAAATCAATGTTTAATAAGTAAATCATTTTAATATGGAGTTATACATAAGATAAATTAGACTATAAATATTAATTAGAAATATAAAACGATTTCCTACATAATGGTATTTTTTTTAATTTTTAGACATTAAATAATTAAATTTATTTTTGACACAACGATGATGCAGTAATTATCTTATTAATGAAATATTGACATAATTGATGTTATAAATACCCAAATAAATATAATTTGAGACTTTTTATGAACTAAATTAATATTCTAGGTTAATATGACATGTTATTGTTTTTATGAGTAACTTTTTTTGAACTTATCATTCTGTTATGAATTTCATAAAAATAATGTACAAAATTGTGTCAAAATTGACATAAATTAGTTTTTTAAAAAAATATGATATTATTAATTGTTATTTAATTCCTAAAAATCTAAGGTTAGGCAAAATTAATTAGATAATGATAGATATATTAATAATAAACAACTTGGGGTTGGTTTGGCTTGTTATGGTAAGTTTATTTACCATATAGTGTAAGAAAACAAAAAGACACGGTAAAAGTTAAATTATTTAACTTAGAGTTAAATCTAATTGATAAGGTTAATATAATAACCTAAACTCGTCTAAATCCAATTGGATTAGATGATTTCGACCCATCCCCACATTATCTTCGAAATAAGACCCTTGTAACCATTATAAACCGAATTTTACCTTAATATAAAATAATATTTTGAGATTTTCCTAAGGTTCCCCTCTCCTCCCTTATAAAAGGGGACCTCATCCCTCTCCTCCTCACACCAATTTGAGAATTCATGAACGGCCATCACCTGCCAAAATCTCTTCTACTCTTCCCTAGTATCATCCTAGAGGTCCTGGAATTCTTAAAATACCATCCTTAGTTCTTTAAGTGGAGGATAAGTGAAGGTGCGTCAAAAAGAGGTAATATCCATTACCGATCTTTTTCAATTTCTTTCTTCTTAAAATTCTTCTTATTTAGTTGTTTCATGATAAATTAATAACATCAGTATTTATTATATACTGATATGCTATTATAAATATGAAACAACACTAATTAACCTTCTATCCATCCTACGGAAAAAGGAAATCACCACGCGTGCGTACGTACGGAATACCGTCTCCACGCCGTGGTGTAATCTATTTTCTGCCACCACCTTAATTGGATGGGTATAATGGTGTAATGGGTAACTATATATGATTATTATAAAGTGATATTGATACTGAAATAGTATACATACACTTCAACACAATTCCACGACCATGGGAACGATATCATCGCTCGTGCGTACGTACGGACTACCGTCTCCACGACGCGATGAGATTCATTATCCATGTTAACCATTCCAGAATTATTATAAAGTATATATAATGAATAATAATGAAATATATGACATGGTAAATATACTGTATTTATGTATATATATATTTCATCTACTTACTTCCATTCAAGAGAATATGGAAAGGAAAACAGCGTTCATGCGTACGTACAGACTACAGTCTCCATGAACGCTGTGTTTAATTTCATTTATCTATCTATTATATATATGTATATATACTGATTATATATGATATATAAATCATATTTTATATTCTGGAAGTAATTAAATCATGATATAAGTAATAATATTGTTATGAACAACAAGTCCAAACACCTACGATAAATGAAACGATTTTACCCAAAACACTTCTTTAAGATGGAATTTAAAAAAGAACGTGTAATATAAAGTCATAAGTGAACCATATATGATATCATAACAATTAATATGATTCTGTAATAAGTCAATGAAATTATTTAAATCATTATACAGGAGGTTCAGACACTTACGAAGAAAATCAGACCCAAGGTAAGGGAAATATCACAATCTCATTTGTATCTGAGATTGATTATACTTTGAAATTTACTGGGGTGTATTTTATCATCCACATCCATGATTCCTCAATATGTAATATTTATATCCTTATACAATATTTTATATCAAATTTTACCCTTTGTTAAGTTTTTAGTAAAGGATATAAAAGGAATCTTTTTTAAATTTTCTTACGAGGTACTTTTTGACTTTTATGAAAAAAGTACAAAGAATGTTTTTTTAACTTATACGGCATGAATGGATTTTTAAAGCATTATTTCCAAGAATATTCCTTTAAAATTTTTCATATTTATTTTTAATCAACTTCTTTTAGTTTAAAATTGTATGACATGAAAATAAAGTAAAAGTGTTTTTGAAGTAGAAAGTATATTTTCCTCAAGAATGGATCTCAAGTGTTTTATCAAAATTATTTTCCATCTAAGATAATATAGGGTTCTGTTTCTATCCCTATTATTACATTGTTTTGATTATGTTGTGATGAAAATATTTTTATGAATTCCTTTATCTTATATTAATTGTTTTATGATGTAAAGATGTTTAACATTCCCATTTCTATTACATGGGTTATGCTATTATGTATGGTTTATGATTTTGTGGCACACATTAGAATTGTATCATTATGAGATGGGTGGGACCAATATCTCCCTCAAATGAATTGGGTAACGATTTTATATCTCATGAGATAGACATGGCTAGAACGGTAGGTTATACAGGTTCCGTGAAGCAGGACTGAAACGAGGGCAACTCGGTTCAAAAATGGACTTTGTCCACTAAGATAATCATGGAAATGAGTCTTGACTAATAAGAAATGATTCTCTATGATTATGTGTGTATGCCACAATGTTTCATGTTTTATTTTATGATTATTGGGATTTCATTTCACTACTATGATTTATCCCATGTTATGAAATTATGCTATCTTTTGTAGGTTAAGATTTCCAAAATGTTATGTTCTTATGAATATGATGTGATTGATTTTTCTTTTGTTTACCATTACTGTGCATTTGAGCTCACCCTTTTTATGTTTTCTTTTCCCTAGGATATAAAAAAAGGTTTTAGGTAAGAAAAAAAGGGGAAGATCTTTATGGGAGATGTTGAAGATCTTTCACCATGATTAGAAGATTCCGTTCAGAGTTTCCAAAGACACTAAACTATTACGATCCTTGTGTGTGTGTATTTGTAATGTACTAAGTATTCTGCAAAAGTAATGTAATGTTCATGTATGTCAAGCTTCGGGTCTCTACAGATATGGTCTGGGCAGATTTCTAGAGAATCTTCTATGACTAATTTTTTATAAGAATCTTAGGATCTAGATATCCATATAATTTATGAACCTGTAGTGGGAGAGAATGTTCTTTGTGAAATACTATTATCATTTCATAGGGATGCTATAATTCACTTTTACTCTTTCTACTGATGATCTTATGACTGCTAGGATATTCAAGGATATGTTGGTTTCTTCCACCTGGTCACAAGTCAATGTATTTAGGTTGATGAGTATTTCTAAAATCATCCACCAAGACCTTATTATAGAGAGGATTCTAATGGAAGATATTGGGTCATGTTTGGGTGGTTGGAACCTACAGTTGGTAGTTATTCTTCTTGTAGAAATAAACGTCACTCTAAGGTTGCTCGCGGGGGTACCCACAACTAGGATTCTCATGTTGATAGTTTCTTAATATTTTTCTAGTGTGGGATGTCAATACACATGATGTCTCTATGATTTTGGGATATATTAGAGTGAATAGGCATTGGATGGATGGTACATATCAAATTTTTTTAGGGCCTTTCCTCCAATACCTAACATTCGGGGATCTAAAAGTACTACATAATCAGGAGAGGGGCCAGTAGGATTAGGACTGATAGGCAGCTGCAATACCAATAGCTGCTCAAGTTGAGGTGGAAATCGAGGCAGGTGAATTCATAATTATGATTCTGAGTTCCAATAGAGCAAGATTGCTGGGGTAGTCAGAAAGTGACTCAAGGACGCATTATATGCCACCTACATGCATTACATCTTAAACTAGAGAATTAGATCACCATACCTTATACTATTTTAGGTATTATTTTAGTAGCATCCAATTTAGTTTATTCTTTATTCGACATTGGTTCTTATCACTCATATATATCTGAGGTAAGAGTAGAGAGTATGGACCTCAAGGATGAGAACTAATGATGAATTATGACAGTAGACATCCCATTGGAAATTTATTTTGAGGGTGTTATGCATTATAAGAGTATTCCTATTGAGATTGGCAGTTACCTTTCAAGTGGAGAGTTTACATACTCAATAATTTTGGACTTGACATAATCTTTGTGATGGATTGGTTAGTTCCTTATTAATCCCATATTGGTTTTTATCATATATGGATGATGTTTATATCATACAAGGGTGTTAGGAACATGCATAAGGGAGAATGGGATATTAGTGTAACTCGAGGTGGACCCAAGTAGACGGGGTTGTGTAATGTGATAGCTCAGATTGCTAGTCCTTGTCTTGATGACTAGGGGTTATAACCCACTATTTTTACTCTGATAGTAGAAAATTTTAGGGATGTCTTCCATGATGAATTATATGGTCTACATTTGGTGCGATAGGTAGAGTTTACCATTTATTTAGTTACAAGAACATCACCCATGAACATTATTCCATTTAGGATGACACAAAATGACTTTTGGAAATAAAGTATAAATTGGAGTATCTATAGTATAAAGGCTTCATACACCCTAGTACTTCTCATTGGGGATCACCAGACCATTTTTTCAAGGAGGATAGAAAACCCAGGCTCTATATGGGTTACTATTTTTTGAATCTAATAAAATTAAAGAATCAGTATCCAATACCAATAAAAGACAAGTATGATCTATTTTATATATTTTGAAACATCTAGTAATTGCATTGGAGGTGTTCTGATACAGGATATGTGAGTTATCATATACAGGTCTCATCAATTAAGGCCTACTAAGAGGATTTACCTGATGTACAACCTCGAGGTAACTGTTCATATTTTTTATCAATGTGTGAATATACTTCGAGATCAGTCAGTTCACTTGGTACGAGTGCTATGAAAGAATGACTGAGAATAGTAAAAGATCTTTGAACAAACAGTTAATATATGAGCTCATTTGTTGGAAATATTTGCTAAAGATACCTCTTTACCCTTATAAGTCCAACACTAGGATGTGTTTATTTACGTTGGGGAGGTTGTAATGACCCAAAATTTAAAAAAATTATAAATCATTATTTTCACATTATAAATTCCTTAAACAGACATAATATTGATTTATAATTAAGGAAAGGAGTTAGTGGGTGTATTTTGGTATCAAACGAATCCTGAATCCCCGAAATGGGAAGAAGAGATTGAGCTACATGGTTTTTATTGAACCATATGACCCAGGTCACATGACCATGTGGTCAGTTGTAGGTTTTGGATAGATCAATCTTGCATGGTTTAAACATTATTAGTCAAATAATGTCCCAAAAATTGTGATGATCCCAATAGTTGCAGTGAACTGAGAATGGTTTTTACATGGTTTTTCCAAACCCTGCGGCAAGACCATGCACCTAAGTATTTTGGGGTGAAATTACATTTTTTTCCCACTTACATAAGTAAAAACCTATTTATTTTTTACATACCTAGCTCCAATAGATACTAGAATTTATCCCCCTCATTTGAGATCAAAAACCCCTCAAGCTAGGAATTGAGATATTGCAGTTATCCACTATCTGATCATTGATTTTCCAAAAGCATTGGATCTATCTTGGTAAGATCCCATTGCCTCTTAATTCCTATATAAATTTATCTTGGAATCCATTTTTCTATTAAGGTGAATTACCATTTCCCCTATTTTAAAGGAAATATATATCTTCTCATATCTCTTATGAATTGATTCATATCTGAGTGCTATATTGAGTGGGGAATCATCTATGCCCTTAAGGTAGTTATTTACATAATTTACCCTTCAGGTTTTGATGTTTTGTAATTATATCAATGTGCCTTATGCCTTTTTTTATGAAATTCCTCTTTTTTATTTATTTCTTAATATAAAATTGATCGTCTTACCTAATTATACATCTATTGTTTTCTGTTTTTTAGTTTAGAGGATGCCTACCATGTTTATAGAGACCCCATGGTTGTGGGAAGTTGAGTTTCCCCATAATGGTTAATTGTTGAATCGCAGGGAACACCTGATTATATTGTTTAATAGACTTTAAATGAGATTTACCTTTATACATGTGTGTTAAATGGAACCCATGGTACCACTTATGTTTTTGGATCACATATGGTTAGAATTTCCAAGGTAGGAAATTGCCTTCTTTGACCATGTAACCTTTCGAATGGAGTCTTTAAGACTTAGAAGGTAAATTTACATGATTTAATGAATTGGATGGATTGAATTGAATTTTAGGGAATGATCAAAAAAAATTTAAATCATTAAAAATAATTATATGGAATAAATGGAATTAATTCAAATTATGGTGATTCCATGACTTTTGTTTTTTGCTTAATTAAATGCTTATTATAAAATGTGACGCCTTAATGGAAATTGAACATGAATAATGGAAAATATCAGAGGTATTTACTCATGTGTTATGTTATGAAAATTAATATTCCTTATATATATAATGTCTTGGAATCATATCACATGAGTGCTATTTTATCATGTTGAACATTATAATTTTGAATAAGCCATTACAGAGGTTGTGTACGATGGTGAGCGATATTAATCATGGAAGATAATAAATCTCCCCTGCATCGGGTGTCGATTATGGGACCTCACACTAGTGATACTAAATAGGAATTGGGATTTATGTGCCATGTTCCATGATTTGAGTGATGACATAGTGGACCACTCATTACCCCAAGTGTCATGCAAGAAATTTCACAATCTTCTAGGTATATTGGGTTTGTAACCTATTTCTTGAACTTGAAGGATCATTAGACTCGTCATGGATGTCCGAGTACCACCCAAGCCCTATTAGGACTAGTATTTTAGGTATATGGACACATACATCTGCACGTACTTGGTTCATATAGTTGGATGAAATATTTATATTATTATACTGTATAAATATTATTTTTAGAAATATATAGTGACTATTAAAACATTCATACCAATAATGAGACAAAGTAGGTAGACCTACCAAATTTCCTATAGGAACCTATGTTTGAAGGTTATTTATTTAAGAACTTCTTTATTATTTGGTTATACTTGCACATTTTTTAGTTACAATAACTACTTAGATAACAGGTAGACACCATTAGTGGTGGAATACTTATATTTTTATCTCACACCCTACTCAGACTGCCTTTTGTAACTGATTAATTTATATGTACATAGGTATGGATAAGATAAAGTTCCCTTTTAGAGGTTGATATTATTGGGATAATATATGGATCATAGGATCATAGGACTAGTCATTAGCTATAGAAGCTAGTGGGGGAAGTTTCAGTTCTTTTTTTAATTCATATAACATGCTTGTATCTTTTTGACCCATATTACACTTCTATTATTAGCATTCCATGAATCCATGTATCATATATTTCCATAGATGCTTTAAATGTTATTATCAATTATTCAATTATATGTTACTTCATATGTTAACTTATTCAGTTATCTATTTACACTTTCATAGTTTATTGATTATATCTGTTTATATATGCATGTACTATTTATTTTTTTGGTTTTATCTAATGTGCTACTCAGACATGAGGGTATAGTCTCCCCACTGTACCACCTTTACACCCTCACTACTTGTCAGTTGCCTCTATCATACAAGGAGGCATGCTGGATGCCATGTGTCCCACCTTCTCGAGGAAAATGTTAAGTGAATATTAGTTTGGGATGTTACATTATGTTCTTTGAAATCTATAATATATTGTATAATTTTTCCTCAATGTTGAAATGGAGATCTAAAAATCTCATGTAACTCATGGTTTTGGAGATTTAAATATGGGAGAAGATTTAAATTTAGGTGGAGTGATAGAGAAATCGCATATGAGTACGAAAGTACAACATCCCACTTTTCAAAACTATAGGAATAAACTTCTCAGAAATTCCATAAAGGGAACATGGAAATTATTTAGGTGAACAAAGGAATGGGACCTAACTAGAGAATGATTTTAGTAGTAACCATATTTTTTTAGTAAGAATGTATTTCTCCTACCATACATTCTCCAACTATCTAATGTTTCAACTACAATGTACAGGTATTGTGTGTGATAAAATGAACTAAACACAGGATTTTTGATGACAACCATTGAAAACATCCTCTAAGGACAAGACATTATGGGAGAGATTATTCAATCATAAATAATGATATGGATCCTAAAAAATTTTGGGATTGGTACTCTTGTTTTTCATTCAAGAATTTGTAACATACTATTTGACATTGGTTCAATGTATTCTTCAATATTATACAATTTTTGTATAACTCTTTAAACACCAAAACAAAAATGGAAGAAGGGATAATAATAAAATAAAATGGTAAATTAGTATATGAATCCAACCCTATATATATTTTTGGGAAGAACATCTCAACAAACAATTTTATACTCCCAGTTGGGGAATTCAATGCCATTATATGAATTGAATAGATTTCCTTATATAGAGAATATATTAATTTTCTATATAAGGAAATCACCCTCCACGTTGCAAATAACACTCTAAATCAATACCAATATAAGGAGGAGGACGAATCTAATTTTTAATAATCATAATAATAATGGATGTTATTTCATTATGAGTATGTTTCTCTAGGTAAAATGATTGGGAATAAGAAAATTATCATCCTTGATGATTTTTCATTATGGGTAATATGTTGATTTGTATCCCAAATATTTTTCAAGTTATCCAGAAAGTCATGAGGGGGATTTATCAATCAAGATTTTACATATAGAATTGTAAATATCAAAGAATCTGTATATAAAGACCATTTTTGAAATTTTTGAGCTAATAAACTAATTACATGAGAATATGGAGAAAGGGTTTATATTACCATGTTCTTCACCATGGGGTGAACTAGTCCCCTCCATCAAGAAGAAGGTTTGGTCAATTAGCCTCTAATTTGATTATCATGAGATCAAAAAGTGCATTATAAATAAATAATATCCTCTTCCAAGGATTTTTGGATTTTATTATCAACTACATGGTTCCCAATACATATCTAAGATGGATCTTTATTCAGGATATTATCATGTAATGGTGAAGAAGGAGGATGTCACTGTGATTTCTTTTCATACAAGGCATGAGAACTAAAATATCATAGAGATTCTATTTAGACTCACTAATACTCCATCCATCTTCATTGAATTAATTAATAAATACATTATGTATTATCTAGAGAGAATTATGGTACTCTTTATATATGATATTCATATCTACTAAAAAATAAATTTGGAACATAAGGAGCATTTAACATCAATAATGAAGATATTTTGAAAGATAAACATGTATTAAAAGTATAGATAATTTGAGTTTTGGATATAGAAAGTTATATTTTTTGGTAATTTTATCACCCTTAAAGTGATAAATTTGGATTTATAAAAGTAGAGGCAACTGTAGGTTGGCCTAGACAATTTGGGTAATATCATTGATTTCTGAGAAACATCTCCTGATTTTAAATCCCCCTATAAAAGCTAACTCGGAATGGACCGAAGATTTTTTATGCTGATGAATGTGATTGAATATTTAAAAGTTAAATACAAGTTTAATCACATCACCTATGCTCACATTACACTTCAGTGGGGAATGATTTGTGATCTTTGACAATGTATGAAAAAAAGGATGGGGTTTTTACTCATGAAATATATGAAAGTGATATACTATTCCTCCCACCCATTAAATATCCATGAGTAGCACTAAACAAAACATGATCTAGAATTGGCTGTTGAGATCTTCATATAAATATATAGAGGAATTATCTCTATGGGGGATGTGTGAAATATATATGGATTGTAAAATCCTCAATTATATTTTCAAAAAATAAAGATAAATATGCTCTAAAAAAGTGGTTAGAACTAATCAAATCTTATGATTGTTCACTCAATTACCATATGGGGAAAGTGAACAAAGTGGCAGATTCTCTATACTGAAAATAACCCACTAAAAGATCTATCATGATTATTGAATGTGATCCAATATTATTAAATATTAAAATGATATATATTATAATAAAAAGTATATTCATTTTACATTTCTCAAATAATTTCTCAACCTACTATTCTTGATAGGATTAGGGAGCCCTAAAAAGATGAAGAGGTGAAACAGAAAAAGGCCGGGAATATGTTTGAGTATAAATTTTTTAAATATAGAGACTTTAGGTTTGAAACCTGGATATGATTCCCAAAAATGGATTTTAGAATGAATTTATGGATTATGTTCATAGATAATACCTCTTTATTCATCCAGGAAGCACTAAGATGTTTAGGGATCTGAAGCAAAACTTTTGGTGGGATAACCTGAAGTGGGAGATTGTGAAATTTGTATCTTGATTCATGATATTTTAACAAGCCAAGGATAAATGAAATAAGTCTCATGGTATGATACAACCATTTACCATACTAGTGTGAACATGGGAAAACATAAACATGTATTTTTTTAGGACTCCCCAGGAAACATAAAGAAATAATGCCATACGGGTGGTAGTTGATCGCCTTATAAATTTATTTCATTGTGTTTCTACTAAGTAAGATTTCAATAATGATAAATGTACTTTGATATTCATAAGGGAAGGTATAACATTTCATGGAGTTCAGATATCGATTATATTTGATTGAGATTCAATGTTTATCATGAAGTTAGGAAGAATCATTCAACAAGAATTGAATATAGAGATGAGTTTCAGTACTTCATAACACCCTGAGAATGTATCAGTATAAAATAAATATTAAACTTATATGGGTTTCGGTGTGATAAAGTTAAATTTATTTTCATGTATGTTGATATTAACTCATTCCCCTAGTGTATTTCTTATATAAAAACAATTTCCATTATAGCATTCAAATTACACTTTTTGAGGCTCTGTATTGGAATATGTGTCGAACACAAACATGATGTTTTGAATATGGATAGTGAAATCCAATGGGACGTGATCTTATCCTTGATATCACGAGGAAGGTTCAAACCATTCAAAATCATAGAAAATCTATAAATAGTTGATTTAAAATCTATACATACAATCGTCGGTGAGGCCTGGGTTTTAAGGTCCAAGATAAGGAATTCCTCCATTTACATCAAAGGAAGAATGTGATAAGGATTGAAAATAACATAAATCTTGGTCCTAGATATATTTATCCCTTTATGATCCTGGACTGTATTGGAGCAGTGGCCATTTTGAAAAAACTCTCAACTAACCTATCTCAAATACATGATGTGTTCTATTTATTCCTACTGAGGAGGTAAATACTAGACTCATCATATGTCTTGTATCTAGAGTTTGTAATATTGGATAATTATTTATCAAATGAGGAGTGGCTCATGATTATCATGGATTATAGAGAAAATTCTCTTCAAAATAGAATGAGTCATTTAGTCAAAGTGATGTGGAAGAACCACAAGATTCTTAGGAGAAGAAAGAGGTGATGAAATAGAAGTACCCTCATCTGTTTTAGTGTAATAAATATATATTTCATGTTGGAAATATATAAATTGACGAATAATGTAACAAGCCAAAATTTTATAAATTAATTCATTTTTTTTGAATGAGAATGTGTATTAATATGTAATGCTGTAATAGAAAAAATGAACATCTTTGATTATTTTGGACTGTTATATAGTCTTTCATATTTAAAGACCATTAAGGTGTTAGACATAAATAATAGTAATTTTAAAATTACAATAAAGATTATTTTATTAGGGGTTATGATATATCCCAATTGACACATAAGGAGGTAGAGATGGCCTTAACCATGAGGATCGTACCCTAGGAATCTTATTTATTGTAGCTTATAAGGGAGTTGAAGTCATTAGTATTTTCCCTTAACCAATCCCAATATATTATTCAAAAAATAAAACATGAATCAAATTATTTATTGTAAATGTTCAAGCACATCAGTATCATGGACCAATCCATGTTTTCTGAACCAACCCATGAAATCGACACCATTGTACACCTTATTCATAGGGCATGTGCTCGTGTAATTAGGTGTTATGTATATAGACCATAGTAGTATGATTTTATTAAAAAAATTTGTAACAAATAAATATTTTATTTATTTCATTTCTATAATAATTCTTATTTAAAATTATATACGAGTTGATGAAAATCAACTTTTTTAAATGAAAAAAAAATTATTTTTAAAAACAAAGTAGCTTTAATTAAAAAAAAAATTCTATAAATTCTATAAATTTGAAATAAATGTTATTTTCATATAGTATTATTAATAAATGATATTTATTTATATATAAATGATAATATAATTTAATTATGTCTATTGTAATCTTTATAAGTGTTAGAAAACTATTATTGTCAAAAAATAATTTTTTCTTCAACAAATAAATATTTTGATTCCAATGTGTAAAATATAATTATTAATTAATTATTTAAATTAAATAAAAAATAATTTTTAAATAATAATTATGAAATTATCAAATGGTAATTTTTTCATAATTTTTGGACCGAGATAATTTTTTTTGAAAAAAACTAAATACTGTAAAAATATACAATACATATTATGAAATTATGATCACCCAAAAGTGATGTAATAAATACTATAAAGGTAATACATTACAAAAAATTGGTTTCCCCTTTAAAATAATATTTTTTATGCTATTTGGTTAATTTTCTATACCCTTAATGAATCCCCCAAAATATTTTTTAATTTTTAATTTTTTTAAATGAATTCTTTATAAACATGAATCAGTTTTACATCACCAAGGGAATTATATTAATGATTTGGGTTTTCATATTTATGAAATATTATGAACTACTTTTATTTTGTAGATAATATGTGTAAAAACCATGATAATTTTTGTTGTTTTTATTATTTTATCAATGTCTACAAGCAAATTTTTATATTTTTAAAGAAAATTCCCATATATTTTTCTATAAAAACCGACATGAACATCAATTCATATTCCCTAAAAACCCTTTTAAAATTAAGTTACACTAAATTTTCCATTATATATCACACCCATGTTTTCTATAATATGTTAATAAACTCCTTCCAATTTTTCAAAGCACCTTATCATGGTATGAGAATCTCTCTTCTTTTTTTTATTTCATGTACTTTCCTTATACTAAGAATATTTTGAATTATAAATTTTTATTTGTAGTGTGGTTTAATGTATCCATTTACCATCCTTATGAATTAAATATAATGGTATTTCTCCTTTCACTCTCATTTACCCCTTCTATAAGTCTTCATGTACACCCATTATGCTTTTGAAATTATAATACGATGTTCCTTGACAAACAATTGTGTACTGAATTCCCATATGAATTTTCAATGAAGGGTAATCACCTAGATGTACACATACATCATTGATTTGGGAAATCCATTAATGTAACCCATAAACACTAATAATGGTGTTAAAAGTGATACAAGGTGTTCTTATGTTGTATAATCTTTGTGTCACATGTATACCTAAACATGATATCATTGTGATAGGTGGGATCAAAATTATATAGACCTCTAATGAATTTGGTAATGTTTTTATCCGATGAGAAAACATTTATGGTGCATGGAAGGTTATACTTATAACACTACATTATGATATCTCTGGATTTATCAATGACTTGTGTTTATGATGTCTTTTTTTCCACACTCGCATGATGCCTTCAATTTATCATCTTATATGATGCTTCGATGTTCATGTTTGTGATTCTAACCCTTTTTATGTCTCGTTGATATACCAATTAAATCACATGTGTTACATTCATTATATTATTCTAGTATTATTCCCTTACAAGTATTTGTATCTCACCCCTTTTATATGTACGTCTCCAAGTTACCTCGTGAAATTTTAGAAGACCAAATAAATTTAAAGGAATGATATCTTGTTTTAGTTAGAAAATTAAATTTCTATCTAAATTTATTATTATATGTACTTAGTTATCCAAAGTCACTAGTATTCATGATCTTATGGGGTTGTATTAATTGTATATTTATTTAATAAATCATAAAATGAAGTTTATTGAAGATATGGGTTATCATTACCCTGAGATTAGTAAACTATCTGTCAATCAAACAATTAAAAAACTAGAAATGTATGGGGAAGAATTAAACATAAACATGTAAGAACCATATTTTTCATTTGAGGTACAATTTTTTTCGGGTTGTTTTTGAGAAAATACGGGAGAACATGGAAAGTAATGTAATAATACTGTCACATGACCTAACATAGGATTACACATCATGTAATCCCATGTACACACCTCATACTGTCTGGCCGTGTAAGGGGTATACATGGCCTATTGGGATGTTGGAAAGGGTTAATAGAATTAGACATTTACATGTTGTGTATTCGTTCCACATACTATGTAATCATGTCGACATGAACTAGAAAATAAGTTAGCATAACTAAATCATCTCTGGAAAAGTAAATGAACCTATACATGGTGTAGTACCATGTACATGCCATGTATTTTGTAATTTTTTTCTTAAAATGAATATAAGCATCATTCGTCTAGTTTTAGACCGAACCGCCAAAAAACCAGTAGTCAAAAATTCATTCTACTCTCGATTCATTGTCTGAAGTTAGAATCGAAGACCTTCAGAACCATTAGAATCCCCTAGGTAAACTCATAATTACTCTTGATCCATTCTTACAAATTTCTTTTCTCGACCAAGTTATAGGAGTTTTAGCTATTATGATCATTGTGTTGATCAACCATGTTCTAGACCAAATTAGAGTCTAATACATGACGAGAAACATTGTAGTAATTTAAGGTGGGTGGTCCATACTTCATTTTGTGTTTTTATAGTGCTTTTTGGGGTTGCTTCTTTTATCCAAATAATGTTTTTTTATCAGAACCCATTATTTCATTTTAATTTGATTATTATACCATGTGGGATTTAATTGGATATTACCTCACCTATTATGCTTGAGTGAGGCCATGAAAGTGTCCATTTACGATTTAGTTATTTTGGTCGGTGGTGTTAAAAATGTATTAAATGAATTATCTTAATTTATATTGGTATGTTTAATTTTTTAATATTTCTTAATCTTGTTAGAGGAATTCAAGACCTCAGTGATTCTATGTGACGGCTGGAAGTTAGTGCAAATAAACTTTTTAAATTAAATTACTTGTCCAAATGTGTCTTAATGTGATTCTATATATGTTATGGTCGAGAGTACATATGCAGATGCTCTTGATATTGTGTCGGGCTTGGCCCGAGGTTGGATGTCATGCCCATCGAAATTGGGTGATGTTGATCACGGATTGGGTGAGGCCAAATTTTGGTAGGGTGGTTTTGACCATGAAATTAGGCATCATGGAAGTCAGTTTGAGGCAGTGTTACTATCATGTAGTGAATGGCCTGCAATAAATGGATGGTGGAGCCATAGGACTTGAGAAACATGGTCGTAGATATAACACCCAAAGCTTCTATCGAACACTATCTTTTTAAATAATTCAATAGTGTGTGATGTATGCAACATCGAGTTCCAACACACCACGACCTATCAAAATAGATGTTTAAAAGTGGTTATGAATAGTATTAACCACATTTTAATTTTTATATATCCCATATAATTTTAAAATTCATATTTTGTGTTTCTTATACATAATATATGGACAAATTCTGTTTTTTAGATAAAATAATTATTTTTAAAAAAATGCAGTTTTTCAGAATTTTAATGGGAAACCTTTTTTAAATCCAATATTTCACAGTTTTATATATTAAACATGATCAAATTAAATTATAATTTATAAGTGGCTTATAAAAATATTGTTTTGATAATTTTTTGGTACTTTTCTGATCATATTCACATATTGATGAATAATAAAAAATACTAAATTTTAATTGAAATAAAAATTTTTAATTGAAATAATTTATAGTTTTAAGTTATAAATTTTAGTGGTTTTATAGTATAATTATATCATATTTTTATAATTTTATATAATTTATGTCATTGGTTGAAATTTCACATTAAATTTGAACATAAACAAATGTTGTCTTTTAATAGTATTTACTTCATAAAAACATGCTTTCTAGTTTTGACAATGATAATTAATTTTAAATTACTATATGCAAACTCTGTATTTTGTAGTTGAAAAACTGGATTCCATATTTGGGATCAGAATGTCAAAATTCTATAAATTTTTACATTTTATTTCTTTGACATTATGAATAATAATATAAGAAATTATATTTATTTACCATGGTTAAAGGGTATATCGGGTAAAAATTTGTATAAAATAATATTATAACAATATTTAGCTACACGAAAACATGTCACAATCCTATTAAAAGATATATTTACAAACATTGTATTTTTAGGACGATTTTAGGACCCCATGGGACCACTTGCGTGTGATAATGAAATTTTATAATAATAAATTTAAAGAAAATATAATTATAACATAGACATATATCGTTACTAAATTAATATTAATATAAGTTTATATTACTTATATCTATGTATATAAATAGTCATTAAAAAGATAAAAACTTTTCCTAAATCATGGTATTTTATTTATAATTCTTAGAAATTATATAAATATATTTATTTATGACGCAATTATGATACTGTGATTACCTATTTAATGAAAGATAAAAATAAATGAATTTCTAAATATTAAAATAAATGTAATTTGAACATTTTGATGCCATATACGAATTTTATAGATTAAATTGAAATACTAGGGATGATTTAATTCCTTTTTTTGTTAAGAAATCAAGTTACTATGACTTTAAAAAAAATAAATTATTAAATAGTGTCAAAATATACATAAATGAGATTTTAAAATAAATAAAATTTTATTAAATGATATAAAAATTCAAAAAATATCATGTTTGGCCAAATAACATGGATAATGATAGAAATTTAGTAAAATATCCACTTTAGGTTATCTTGGAATGTTATAGTAATGTTATTAACCATTTAGTATAACAATACTACATGACATGGTAAGAGTTAACTTATTTTACAAAGGGTTAAATCAAAAAGATAAGGTTAGTTTTATGAACTAAACATATCGAAAAACTATGTTTTGAGATTATTTAGACCCATAATTATCTTATCCAATGAATAAATCAATTAGGATATATTAGAAACCTAAAATTTTTTATAATAAATTAATATTTTGTGATTTTTATAAAGTGCCCCTCACTTCACTTATGTAAGGGCACCTCCATTTCTCTTTAACTCACACCTCTAATACCTTTTTTCGGCCAAAACCTTCCAATTTCTCTACCCAACCACCACAAATTCATCTTAGAGGCATAAAAGTGGGAATAGATCCATCTTAAAGATCCATTTTTTTTAAATCAAAAGGAAACACCCGAAGAAGAGGCAATTGTTTTTATCCCTTATTTCAAAGTTCTTTTCTTCTTCTACTACATATTTCTATATTTTTTCCAAACCAAAGTAATAGATCAAGAATAATAAATATAATTATATTTTTATATAAAAATGGTAAAACATCATTCATCATTTTTTCATGTATGTGCATATATGTGCATATATGTAATTTATATACTTCTATTCAATACGATAAGAAAACGGAAATATCATTCATGTGTACGTATGACCTACTTTCTCCAGGAATGGTGTATTCCATTTTATATATCTATATATTATATATATCTATATTATGAATATATATTATATATAAATCATATTATACATTTTGGAAATATCTAAATCATGATCTACGTAATATGATCAAGAATAACACGTTAAAACAAGTACAATAAACTAAGAGATATTGCCCGAAATGTTGCATTACCATGGAGTTCTAAGTATATGGATAATATAAGGCCACAAAAGAATCATATATGATCTAGTAAATATAATTATGATTTTTATATAAGTAAAACATTGTAAATTATCTTTAGAAACATATGGAGAGTATTGGATCTAAGGTAAGGGTTAATCTCTCAATCTCATTATTATCTGAGATTGTTTATGTGTAGGTATTTACCTAGACATATTTATCATACATGTCAATGTTTCATAAAAATGTTTTCAAAAGGAATATTTTATTGTTTCCTAGAGGGGAATATTTAACTATATCATCATTTTACATGTTTTAACTATTTATGTTTCCAAATCCATTTAATTAATGTCCAGGTTTTCAAAATGATTTTATGGATTTATTTATATAGAATTGATTTTTTTAAAATGTTAATTCCATTCAAATGTTTCAACGTTGTATGGGATATTTTGATTCAAAAATTAATTTTTAATAAATTCCTTTTAAAATTAATTGTTTTTAAATGATTTCAAGAAAATGAGATATTTCTCTCAAAGATTTTTACTGGTCATTTTCAACAGTGTCAACATTCTTTATTGGATATTATTCATGATTGAGTTTTATTTTTTATAATACTATATTCCATATTTTATTTAATGAGTTATGATATGTTTTACTATGGATTTTATATTTTTATACCATTAATGTATTATGGTTAATGTATTGACATTTTTTATGCTAGTTTTAATACGAATGATTATGTTATGATTCACTTGTTTCATATGAGGAATGTATTGGACATAGTAAGTGATAGACGAGGCCATCTATAGCCCCTCGATGCATCGGTTAGTCTAATGATACAAACTCATGTATTTCTATAACGCCTTGATATATTATTTGTGAATGGTCTTGGCATAAGGCCTTGACATAGTAGTTATGTTGTCCAACATTATACATTCCCTCATTAAAAATTTAGTTATTCCGTCTGATTATTCGACTAGTAGAATCTCCATGTGCATGTTTATATGTTAATTTCTGATTTATTTTTTCCATGTTATGTTCAAGATAAGGTTTAAAAGTCTCTTTTTTATAAATCTTTCCATAAAGATTATAGCGTCTGCTGAATTATTTACCTTTACTGATCATCTGAGCACACCCCTATTTTTTTATTTTCCTAGGATTCTATGAAGTGTATTATGATTGATATGAAGGATTAAAATAGGGGAATAATGTAATTATTAAAAGTTTATATTTGTTTTATTTTATGTTAGAAATTATAATGTAATGTTCATTTTTGTAATCTATTTTACATGATTACTAAACTGATCGGTCCTTCATGACATGATTCCTTGTAATCATGCTAATATATATTAAAATAATGCACTGACTTCAAGCATCTGGGTTCAAGGAATTATATTTGGTATCAAAGGAAGATTAGAAATAACCGTGGAAATAAATTTAGAAAACATATATTAGACATCATAACCCTAAGATAGAAATTGAGGATAAGTATAGAATAACCACCTAGAATTTTGGTAAATTATGGATTATGTGGATATTCCAAGTAGTAGATCTCTTCATAGATACTACCTATGGATGTGGTTCTAGAACTGATATACCATAGGGGGAACTCTCTGACAATGTGTTCTGGGATTGACTCAGGGTAACCTAGTACACAATAATGGGCCTTACTACACAACTAGTTTGACACTCTAGGGGGATATTCTTAGGATAATTTATATATTCTTTACTAACCATTATGTAGGATTTATGAATAAATATGTATGAAAAGGAACTGTATTTGTGACTATGGATTAGATAAGCATAAAAGTTTTAATTTATGGATTTATGAATTATGATTCATAACCTAAACTAGTGTATACCATTGTATAGAAATGATGCCAAGTGGAACGAATGGAAATTGTATCAATGCATGTAATCCATGTAGGGATTTCCATGCTATGAAAGATAATGATTGTGGAGCTAGTGAAACAACTAGTGTTTAACATCTAATAACTATATTGGGACAACAAACTTTGGTTATGAATAATAACATTACCGATATGGAGCAGCCAGATCCAAAACGCGGAGTATCAATGTTTCACTGCTTCATGAGACAACAACCTCTAACATCCAATGGGACTACAAATCAATTTGTGGCTAAGTAATGGATAATTTCATTAGAGAAAATATTTCCTTCTTTATAAAGTAGTGAAAGGGGAAGATAGTCATGGAAATATATCATTTCTCAGGAGACGCAGATCAATGGAGGTTATTAATTAAAAACACGAAGGAGGATGAATAAGTATAAAATATAGAATGGATGGAGTTTAAATAAATTTTCATAGAGAAATAATTTCCTCATGAACAATGTGATGATAAAGAAAGGCAATCTGTAAGCCTGAGGACAAAAGAGGATGAGAATGCTACAATGTATGAGGCTAACTTCATATGTCTATAAGGTAATTCAATATTCTACATAAGTCACCAAATAAGTTATATTGATTGATTCTCTGATGTGTTAAACACTTTACTCTGACAGGAATTTGTCTCACAATATTTTTCCTCATACAAAGTTATAGTCTCATGTGCTATCAAGATGGAAAATCCATTATCTAAGTCTTAAGACATTAAAGTAATTAAATATAAGAAGAGAATGGTTTAGTGAGATACAGATTATTTGAAAAAGAGAATGAATGATTTTCCCTTATATGATAATTATGGGAAGAAACAACCTGGTACTTTCCTAAATGGAATTGGAGTTTGTTACAAATGTGGAGAAAAAGGTCACTAGGCTCGTGATAATATGTGACATTAGGAATAAAATTGTCAAAAGTGTCAAGGAAATATATCATAGAAGAAGAAAATGAATCAACTTCAAGCATATGTTATTACTATAGTTCAAGTGGAATAATTAATGTATTTTTATTTTTTTTGTATTCAAGAATTATATTTCGGTTTTAAGAAGAATGAGATATATATATATATTGTACTACATTACTTTTTGTTTTTATTAAGGTTTGAATATGATGAAGGTAATCGTATATTCATTATTTTTCTATAAAAGAAACATTGAATTGTTTGGGGAATTTGATATTACAATTGATATTGGAAATTTAAAGACCTTTTAGAGAGAGTTTGGATAGAAGTACAATTTATAACTCTAAAAGTTGGAATAGATATATTTAAAATCTTGAAAATATTGTTTAAGGTTAAAAAATTTCTTAATATAATTTTTTTAATGTTATAATACTATCGGTTTAGAGAAAAGACAACCTCTAGGTCAGCCTATAACCCGTCGTGTTGGACAAGGCTGCTGGAATCAAACCCACAACCAATGTTGTAACAACACGAACTTTTTAATAATATTTATTTCCTAAATGTGTGTCCTTTAATTAATGAAGTGAGTATAATTAAATGAGACCATTTGGTTTTTACTGTTATATGACTATTGGTCAATATGACTGTTAGAAACTGAACTCTTTATGTTACAATTATTGTTCGTAAATACAAGTGATCGTGATTAATATATAAAGAAGAGTTGATGGCCTCATCCAATAGACATGAGAGGCACAAAGCCCATCTGTCAAAGGTTGGGAATGAGGTGTCATCAATGGGCTTTCATTAGAACCAGGCCCAAGACGAACTCCAATATGTGCAGCTTGAACAAAACCACCTAACGGAGAAGATCAAGATGATAGAAATCACCACTCTAGCAATGCTGTCAAAACTACCCCAAGATTCAATCACCATACCACACCTTACACATAGGTCATATGTCGGTGTTATAAGGGGCTATGTAATGAGGCCTTAGATACTTTTTTTTAATTCATTTGTATAAATAAAATTTTAATATCTTATTATGGAAAATTTTGTGATTTTCAAATGTCCGAATAAATGTAAGATAATGTTCCATATTATTGAATAATTTTGTAAAATGGGATATTTTAAAATATTTATTAATACTTTAAATAATTAATAAAATGAAATGATTTTCAAAAAAATAGACTTTTACAGTTGTGTTCTATATGAAATTTAGAGTCTAATAAGATCAACTTGATTTTTAGTAAATAGTAATGTCTGAATAGTAACATACCGTCATGAATAGTAAGGAATAGTAAATTGGAAAAAAAATTGAAACATCACCCAAGAATGTATAAATATATAGTAGACATCCTAAAAGTGAAAAAACAATCATAGTATAAGTTTTGGTATTTTTTTCTGTCATAAATAATTTATTTACAAATTACTTTTTAATTTTATAATTTTTAATGGTAATTTATTTTCATAAAATGTAATAATAAATTGTTACTTTATTGTCTTATGGTTTTTCGATAATTTTATGGGACCTTGATTTATTTTTTATGGTGTTACTAAAAAAGTTATAGTTTTAGAGTTGTTTTTTTAAAAAATAATGATTTTTTATAAATTAAATTAAATATATTTAGAAGATTATTTTCAGAAAATGGAGATATTTTTTTTAATTCAGAGCATTGATATTAGGTTAGGTTAAATATTTGGGATTTTTCTGAAATAGTTGAATCTTTGGTGAATATTAAAAATCTAGTTTTGAGTTTCGGGTGTTTAATGAAAACAATGATGATGTAATCATGATGTAATCAATATTATCAACTTGTGAAATGTAAGATATGTTATGAGATGTCCCATGTGTCCTATACCATGGGAAAATACCATGGACCAGCCCATGGTTTGGAAAATACCACTAATGAGGTGTCCCTTGGAAATTAATTAAATATTCTTTATCTTTGCCTATAAATACAAAGACATTCCTTCATTCATTTCATTCTAAAATCCTCCCCAATGAAGATATGGAATTTTACCTCCCATGGATTCCTCCTAATTTTCCCTCAATTACATAAGGTCCCAACCTTGAAGAATTCAATGTTACTCTTCAAGGTAAGGGAACCTTCCACACTCCTCTTTTAAGTAATGACTTCCTTTATGTTGTGTCTTCTAGATTTCATTTTATTATGTTAGGGTATGTTCTTATATATCATTATCACTATTTAATTATTGTTAAATTTATTATTGACCCTTAATTCATTCATCAACTTATTTTCTGAATTTTATAGTGATGTCGTTAGGCAGCCGAATTTTCGTAAAAGAAATCGCATCTTCTCTTTTCCTCTGTGGTTCATATTCATATGATATATCATTCAAATATCAATACCATGATGTTATTTTTTTATTTTGATCCCATATTATATTATGAGTTGTTTTTTAGTGGGTAACTTTTGTCCCCACTCTTATCAATGTTTTCTAAAACCATGTTATATAGTCGTTATGTTTGAGAAACTTCATCTCAAAATTTCCCTCACTTTCTCATGAAATTCTCTTGTTTATTTATATGAATACCTAGGCCTATTTAATTTCTATGGGTGTTCATAAATACATAAAAATTATATAATTGATTTTCTAATTGACTTACATATAACCATCACTCCCTTTCCATGAGTTATAAATGACAAAATGATCATAATTTTATGCACTTTTAAAATGTCACGATTTTGAAATGAAACACTTTTTCTTTTATTATCTTTGGGTTATTTTTGAAATTTTTGATTATTATATATGTGGCTCACAAGAATGTAAATATATCTTAAGGGTGCACCCTGATATCACTCCAATGCATTGTGTAATGAATTTAATCCTTATAGAAGTCATGTTTCACGAGACCTTTGTAAATAACCATGGTAATTTTTATGACACCATGGGGATGAACCGTTGTGATATGTTCATGAGTGTCTCAAATAAATTTTGTAGCCACATAATTAAGTTATGATTCATGTTCTTTTTATTATGATATGTCTCTACATATAATTCTCTTGTCTGTGTTTTTTATAAAGTTCTTATTGATTTCCCAAATAAATTGATTCCCTTGTTTTCCTTACCAGGCCTTCTTCTCACCCTTTCATTTAATGTATTTCTATGGGTTATGAGATGAAATAATTGTAATTATGAAGAACTTATAATGAATCCTTAAAAGTGTATTAGAAGAATGTTTTACGTTTTCATGATTTATATTCCCGATTTCCAAGACACTAGACTTTAAAGATCCTCTATTAGTAAAATGTAATGAAAAGTTATGTAACAAAAAGGTGGGATTTTATAGTAGGTATTAAACAAAATGTTTAGTTATTTATAGAAATTAGGCTATGAATACTTTATTAATAACCCTATAGAAATGTTTATGTATAGGAAATCTTTTGGGTATTATGGTGAGTATTGAGTATGTGGTTCATAAAAAAAATACATCCCTATCTGGATACGATCAAGTAGAGGAGGCTCTAGCATAGATGTACGTAAGATTGAAAACACCAACAAGGAGTTTCGGTCTTGACTAGGGGTATTCTGGTACACGACAATGGGCTTTGATGCACTCTTGTTTACGACACTCCTGGGGGATATGTTTGGTTAATCAAAAGCTTTTTATGAATCATTACGAATGATTAATAGAGAAATGTAATAGTTTAAATCATGATGTTTTTAGACATGAAATCCATTATAGTTAAAAGATTAATAAATCAAATAAGTTTCTTAATAATGTTTTTTTCTTTTAGAAAATGGTGGGAAATAGAAGGAACTGTGCAAATGGTGACCGAAATGGTCCATAAACTGATGACCCTATATTGGAAGTAGGAATGAAAACTTTTATGCGAATGATGAACCAACTGACTGAAGATATTTGAAATAACTTGAATCAAGAGGAGAGAAATATCTCACCATAATGGAAATAACTTCTTGTTGAATCCTTTATATTTCAACGACCACAATAATTTAGTGGATCTACCAACCCATTGATTACTGAACAGTGGATCAGATCTACCAAGAATATATTTTATGTAATCTACTATTATGAACAAGAGAAGGTTACCTTGGATGTTTATCTCTTAGAGGGAGAAGCTGATCAGTGGTGGGAAATGATTAAAAACACATGGCCAAGAGTGGAAGTTGAAGCTATGGAGTGGGAAGAATTAATAGGGATATTATTCAATAAGTATTTCGCTTGATCAATGAGAATATGAATGGATAAGGAATATCTCGAGCTAAAGCAGAAGGAAAATGAATCTGTGTGAAGCTACAATATGAATTTCACCAGACATTCCCTATATACCTCTAGCTTTGTCATGGATCCAAATGGTAAGGTTGATAGATTCTTTGGTGTATTGAGACCTCATCAATGAAAGAATATAACCAACTGATACTATGATAGCTATGAGGATATTGTACGAAGTGTGACGAAAGTTGAACTGGAGTTTGGGGAGATGCAGTGGTATCATAAATCCAATGACAAGAAGAGATCAATGGAGTCTAGATTAGGTTGGAGCTTCGACCAGGGAAGTAGAGGTATGCATGTGCAATGTCCCATGTGTAATAAATGACCAAAGAAAAATTTTGGGAATTGCATGCTCAGGAGCAGGAAGTGCTAAAAGTGTGGTAGAGAAGGCCACATAGCAATTAATTGTCGTAGTGAGGTAAACCCCCAACATCCCAACACTAACAACAACGTGAACATGGTGCAGGCCCTACCCGAGGTCCAATTCTATAAGTGTGGACAACTTGAGAACTTTTCCAATCACTGTCCAAATCCGTGGGTAGTGGAGTGAATCGCCATCAGCCTCTACAACATCACATGGAAAAGGTAGTACTTTTGTTATCAATACGGCTGAAGTTGAAGTGCCAAAAAAATGTGGTGCCAAGTACTCCTTTTGTTCTCTCAAAGCTTAAAAGTACATTAACCAAATTAAGTCGAAAAGGGGTCATGTTCATCTAGAAAAAGAAGTGTGAGGAATGTTTCCATGAGATGAAGAAGAGATTGGTTATTACACCCATGTTAACTCTTCCCTCAAGTGGATAAGGATTCATTATTTTTAGTGATGCATCTTTGAAATGGCTTGGGTGAGTCCTTAAGAAAAATGGAAAAGTCATTACTTTTGCTTCTCGGCAGTTGAAGACTCATGAGCAGAATTATCCTACAAGTGATTTGGAGCTAGCTGTGGTCATTTTTGCTCTAATGATATAGAGGCACTATCTTTATGGGGAGAAATATGATATATACACAGACTATAAATGGTTGGAGTATATTTTAACAAAAATGGAATTGAACATGGGACAAAGGATATGGTTGGAACTTCTCAAAGACTATGATTTTTCAATTTATTACTATCTAGAAAGAGCAAACAATGTTGCTAATTCATTAAGTATGAAAGATCCTATTGTTCTTTGCATGATGATGATTCAAAGAGATCCTTTGATCAATGACCTAGTAAATCTAGATATGGGAATTATAAGGTAGGGGACATTATCAACCCTAAACCAAAATATTTCTCAACCTTCATTACTAGAGAAGATCAAGAAAGATCAAAAAGAAGATCCTTTTTTATAGACGAAGTTTGAGGCTGTGATGGAAGAAAATCTTCCTGAGTTCAATATTGATAAATAAGGTTTACTAAATTTTTTTACAATTCTATGTGTTCCATCTATTCTGAAAATAATGAAAGAACTAATGGATGAAGATCATAGCTCTACTTTATCTATATGTTCAGGAAGCTAGAAAATGTATAGAGACATTCGTGATCATTATTGGGGGGAAAATATGAAAAGGGAGATTTATGACTCCACTTCAAGGAGCCTAGTATGTCAGCAAGTGAATATATAGTGAAAACTTCTTAATGGGGTATTACAACCACTACCCATACCAACATGGAAGTGGGAAAACATCACTATGGACTTTGTCACTAGTCTCCTGAGAAATTACAAAGGAAACAATGTGATATGGGTTATTGTGGACCGTCTCACCAAGACCTCCCATTTTATCTCTATTTAGGAAGATTTATCTCATGATCAACTTGAAATGATTTACGCGAAGAAGGTGGTAAGGCTGCATGGAGTTCCACTTTATATCGTATCTGATCGTGATCTTATGTTCAGATAAAAACTCTAGAGAATCCTTCATAATTCCTTAATAAATAAATTGAATTTCAGTATGACCTATCACCCCAAAACCGATGGCTAATTTGAAAGGACTATTCAAACACCCGAGGATATGCTGAGAACATGCTCAATGAAAATTAAAGGTGGGTGGGATAATTATCTCCCTTTAGTTGAGTTCTCTTACAATAATAGCTTCCACTAAAGCATTCAAATGGAATCTTATGAAGCTATATATGGTAAGCGGTGTAGAACTCCTACTTGTTAGCATGAAGCTGGTGAGAGAAAGATTCTTGGGTCTGATCATGTGCAAGAGATAACAGAAAAGGTTCATTGTAACAACCCTAGATTTTATAAGATACATTATTTTTAATTTCATATATATCTTATATTGTATGACACACCAAGATTATCGTGCGCTATACACAACACTGTATTAGCTTGTAGTATACGCAACACTTTTCTTAGCTCTTTTTACAAACAATTTCAAGTTCATTTGATAGAAGTTATTCTATGAAACATTGAGTGTATATATATATATATATATTCAATGTATAAATAAAATATGGTTGGATTCTATTTTATGTAACAACAAAGGAGTTGTGCACTACACGCAACCCTGACTTCGCTTTCATTACACGCAATCACGACCTTCCTCGATAGCGTGTCTTGTACCTAATACTGGGTTTTACTAATCAATGATATATTATTATAATATTGTTATGAAGTAGCTATTATGAATAGTTTTAACTAAAATTTTAATTTTATAACATTATTATTCATCTTACACATTTCTAGAACATAGTATAAGAAGAAAATAAATTTTTTTCGGGTAAAATAAGTATTTTTCAAAAAATGAAGTTTTGCCGCCTTTTGATGGCGCACACACTTTAAATATAGTTTTTTACATGTTTATATGTTCAATTTGACAAAATAAAATTCTTCTTTTGAATCAGGATATAAAAATTTACATTATATAAAGTTTTGATATTTTTCTGATAACTTTCATATTTCAATGAATAGTAAAAACACGCTATATTTTAATTAAAAACAACTTTTTTCATCGTAATATCATATATGGTTAAAATATAATATTTAATGGTTTTAGAATATAAATAGAATATATTTTTACAATTTAATATAATGTATGTCATTAGCATTGATTTTACATTGAATTTGTAGGTTAAATCAATTCAATCTTTTGCAATGTTTTAAAGAAAAACCCGTTTTCTTTCGACAACGAGATTAATTTTAATTTAATTTATGCATCATTTGTGTATTGAATTTGGAAAAATGGATTCCATACTTGGAATCAGTGGGTCCAAATTATGTTAATAAGCTACTTTTTATTTTTGGGCATTGTGAATAGTAATTACGGTAAATTTTATTTACTATAGTTAAAGGTAAATTGGGTAATTAAGGGTAAATATAAGATTATAAAATTACCCTAAAAATTGGAAAAATCGTATTTTATGGCAAAAAGTAGACTCATATAACCTAAGTGTCGGATTAGATTCATTTTATGGACTTTTTTCCAGGAAAATAAATTAATTATTATTTAACCCAAAGAATGTGACAACATGTCACTTTCTTAAATATTATAAGAATAATAATTTTAATTTAGTGATAAACTTCATGAAACGTAGATCATTAATAGTCTCAAGAAAGCTAATACAATTATATAAATTATAGGAATTTATTTTGAATTTTTAGATATTAAATAATTATCATTTATTATGACACAAAGAAGATGCAGTAATTGTCTTATTAATGAAATATTGACAGAATTGATGTTATAAATGCCCAAATAAATGTAATTTCATACTTTTAATGACATACACTAATTTTATAGGTTAATAAGACATGTTATTTTTGATTTAAGTAACTTTCTTCGAACTTATCATTCTATTATGAATTTCATAAAAATCATGTACCAAATAGTGTCAAAATTGACATAAATTAGTTTTTAAAACAAATATTATATTATTAATTGTTATTTTATTACTAAAAATATGAGGATAAGAAAAATGACTTAGATATGGTTATATATATTAATAATAAACAACTTGGGTTTTGTTTGGCATGATATTGTAAGTTTATTAACCATATAGTGTAAGAAAATAAAAAGACACGGTAAAAGTTAAAATATTTAACTTAGAGTTATATCTAATTGATAAGGTTAAAATAATAACCTAAACTTGTCTAAATCCTATTGTATGAGAGATTTTTGACCCATCCCCACTATATCATAGAAATAAGATTCTTTGGAACCATTATAACCCGAATTTGACCTTAATATAAAATAATATTTTGAGATTTTCCTAAGGTGCCCCTCTCCTCCATTATAAAAGGGCACCTCCTCCCTCTCCTCCTCACACCAATTTGAGCATTCATGCTCGGCCAACCCCTGGAAAAATCTCTTATCCACTTCCCTAGTGTCATCCTAGAGGTCTTGGTCTTCTTCAAAGACCATACATACTTGTTTAAGTGGAGGTTAAGTGAAGGCGCGTCAAAAAGAGGTAATATTCATTATCAATGTTTTTCAATTTCTTTCTTCTTCAACTTCTTCCTCTTTAGTTGTTTCATGATAAAGAAATAACATCAGTATTTCTTATAAACTGATATGTTATTATAAATATGAAACAACTCTAATTAACCTTCTATCCATAGTATGGAAAAAGGAAATCACCGTGCGTGCGTACATGCAGACTACTGTCTCCACAACGTGATGAGATTCATTCTACACATTAACCATTCATGAATGATTATAAAGTACTTATATTGAATAATAATGAAATATATTACATGATAAATCTACTGGATTTATGTATATATATATATATGTATGTCATCTACTTACTTCCATTCAAGACAATAAGGAAAGGAAAATAACGTTCATGCGTAAGTACGGACTACCATCTCCATGAACGGTGTGTTTCATTTCATTTATCTATCTATTATATATATATATATATATATATATATACTGAATACATATGATATATAAATCATTTTTTATATTTTTGAAGTAAGTAAATCATGATATAAGTAATAATAATGTCAAGAACAACAAGTCCAAACACCTACGATAAATGAAAAGATTTTACCCAAAACGCTTCTTTAACATGGAATTTACAAAAGAAAGTGTAATATAAGGTCATAAGTGAACCATATATGATATCATAACAATGAATATGATTCTGTAATAAGATAATGAAGTTATTTAAATCATTATATAGGTGGTTCAGATACGTACAAAGCATATCAGACATAAGGTAAAGGAAATATCAAAATCTCATTTTTATCCGAGATTGTTTATACTTAGGTATTTACTGGGGTGTATTTTATCATCCACATCCATGATTCCTCAATATGAAATATTATTTCCATTCACCAACAATTTTTTAAGTCCAATTTTACCCTTCGGTGTGTTTTTAGTAAAAGATATGAAAGGAATCTGTTGTCGTTTTTCGTATGAGGTACTTTTTTGACTTTTCCGACAAAGTACGAGAAGAATGTTTTTTTAACATATACGGCATGAATGGATTTTTAAAAAATTATTTCTAAGAATCTTCCTTTACATGTTTTCAAGTTTATTTTTAATTAACTTCTTTTAGTTTAATAATGTATGACATGTTAAGAAAGGAAAATGTTTTTGAAGTAGAAAGGATATTTTCCTCGAGAATGGAGTTCAAGAGTTTTATCAAAGTTATTTTCCATATAAGATAATTAGGGGTTTTGTTTCAATCCCTATTATTACATTGATATGTTTATGTTGTGATGGAATTATTTTTATGAATTCCTTTATCTTATATGAATTTTTTTATGATGTTACGATGATTTTGAATCTCAATTTTATTACATGGGTTATGCTATGATGTATGGTTTATGATTTTGTGGCACACATAAGAATGGTATAATTATGAGATGGGTGGGACCTATATATCCCTCCAATGCATTGGGTAATGATTTTATATCTCATTAGATAGACATGGATGGAACGGTAGGTTATACCGGTTCAGTGAAACAGGACTGAAATGAGGGTGGCTCTGTTCAGAAATGGACTTTATCCACTAAGATAGTCTAGGCAATGAGTCATAAATAATAAGATATGATTTTCTATGATTATGTGTGTATTCCACAAAGTATCATGTTTTATGTTATGATTATTGGGATTTCATTTCACTACTATGATTTATCCCATGTCATGATATTATGATCTATTTTGCAGGTTAAGATTTCCAAAATGTTATGTTCTTATGAATATGATGTGATTGATTTTTCTTTTCGTTACCCTTACTGAGCATTTGAGCTCACCCTTTTATGTTTTCATTTCTCTAGGATATAAAGAAATGTTTTAGGTACGAAAAAAAAGGAAGATCATTATGGGAGATGTTGAAGATCTTTCACCATGATTAGAAGATTACGTTCCGAGTTTCCAAAGACACTAATCTATTACGGTCCTTGTGTGTGTGTTTTTGTTATGTAATAAGTATTCCACAAAAGTAATGTAATTTCCTTGTACGTTAGGCTTCGGGTCTCTACAATTGGTATCAGTGGAAAGGATTAGTCAACCTTTGGAAAGCAGGATGCGAAAACATTTGTGAGATCCCTAGATATATTACTGTGGTGTGTCTAGGGATGTCTCTACGGATAAATATACGTATAGGATATAGTCCTAGAACTACGGTAACGATCATAGAATTTAACCTAAGATGTTAGATATTAAGGGTATTGCCCCATTACTAGGTTGTTTTCCCTAGCATTAGTTTTTCCTCACACACTATTCTTTTTGGGTTTTAGACGATGGCTGGAACCCGAAGGAACCGTGTTGATCACTGTAATGGACAATGCAATGATTGTCCTCATGAACAAACAAGTGTTATAGGAGATGGAGTGAAAAATCTATTTGCTATACTTACACAAGCTATGAATCATTCTGGATTTCCAAAAGAGCAGAGATGGGAACAATATTCTATTGAGTGCTTCATGAGGCAACGTCCACCTTCTTTCAGTGGGTCCTCTGATTCACATGTTGCTGAACAATGGATCAGTACCACTGAAAAGATATTTTCAGTTCTTCAATGTTCTGAACATGATAAAGTCATCTTAGAAGTATGTCGTTTCGAAGTTGATGCTGATCAATGGTGGAATCTTATCAAGAATACGAGGCCAAGAGATGAAATTGAGTCCATGGAATATAACGAGTTCAAGAACTTGTTTTTCAGTATGTACTTCCCTCGTATTCTTCGAACAAATATGGAAAGGGAGTTTCTTGAGATGAAGCAGAAAGACGATGAATCGGTTGGTATATACGAAGTGAATTTTACAAGACATTCAAGGTACGCATCTGACATTATCATCCAACCTGAAAGTAAAGTTGATCGATTTTTCAGTGGCTTAAACCCAAGTCTTCGAAGGGAATTAGCTATAAGAGATTTTAGTAGCTATGAAGAAATTATGCGTTGTGCTATCAAGGTAGAAATAGAAGTTGGTGTTACATATCCATCTCATGGTTTTGACAAGAAACGAAAGATAGAGTACAAGGAGAAATCACAGAATAATGGTGAAAAGAAGATGAATGTTTCCTTATGCACAAAGTGTGGAAAGAATCATGGTGGAGATTGTCTTAATGGGACTAGTAAATTTTTTAATTGTAGAAAAGAAGGTCATCGAGAAGTTGAGTGTCGAAGTAATGGAAAAAGGGTTTCTAATGATGTGAATAAAGCAAACACTGCAGAGAACGCACCACCAACACTTCAGTGCTTCAAGTGCAAGGAAATGGGGCATTATGCTAATAAATGACCTAATCCAAGGGTTATGATGATTGACATAAGAAACCTCTTATGGCAAAGGACAATGGGAAGTCACATTTGATCACTATTGGTGATGTTGAATATGACAACGATGTGGTGGAATGATTAAGTGCTTCTGTAATGGGATTCCAAAATAATGTTGTATCATGGAGTATTTTACTATTTGTGTATTGGTAAAATTTGGTATTCAAAGTGATTGAGATATTTTTTGGAAATAAGATGATATGTGCATAATGAAGGGAAGGCGAGAAAATTAAATGTTTAACAGTATTCATGAGCTCATGATTGATATAAGGAATAAGTGATATCATGGTTTGAGTATATATAATTTCGAGGATTTTGGTATGCGGAAAGTGTTAACTTCTAACTGGATTCATGTTTTCACTATGGTTCAATGGGTATTCATTTTTTCAAGAGAATACATGATTAATTTATTCACATGATTGTAATGTGACCAACAATATATATATATGGGGGATAAATGATGGTATTCACATGCTTGGTTATTGACATTTCAAGTTATCATTTTCATTATACTATGAGCTTGGACCGAAGTATTTTAGATAAGCCTAAATATTGGAATGGATTATGTTGGACATATGCTAAGTATTGTTTAAGGATAGAACTTTTTTCTATATTACTGATGGGATTTTATAGTAATGTAGTTTTAGAAAAAGGACAACCTTCAGGACAGGTGACAACCCATCGCGTCAGACAAGGCTATGGGAATCGAACTCACAACCGAAGTGCGACTGGCCTTTTTCGCCTACCACTGGCCTACAGGAAGTCCCTATTTAGTAGAAAATATTTTTATTATATTAAGCAGTATAAGTCCATTTTAGGAACTATATAAGATTAATCTCACTATAGATGGACTTATGTATTTTTTTTGATTACTTTTCTAACCTTTTGTTTGAGACAGATGGAATGACCCATCATTCTATCACATGATCTGCTAACACATCATGAATGAAAAATTCAACTTCATTTCTTTAAGAGATGAAGTGGAAATTGTCCAATGAATGACAATTGGTGAGACTATACCAAAATCACAAAAGTATTTCTTCTAATTCCAATTTCATCAACTTTAGGGAAATGATCTTGAAAAAACCAATAATTTTGTCCTACTTCCCTTATATCCGATGAATCAGATGGTACCTTAGATCAACACAAATCAATAGCTTTGTGATTTTTGGATTTTTCATAGCCATGTTCTCTACCACTCTCCATGAGAACTTGACGGTTAGATTTCTCTTCCATGTCCATATTTTCTCCTATATGGAAACCCAGTGATGAGTTCATTTCGGTAACGGTTATATTTCATACTTTAATTTTTAAAGTTCAGTTTTGGTATTTCTTTTTACGATGTGGGTTTTTATAAATAATAAACGATTTATAACCCCGACAAATTTGGAGGTCGAAATTCATTTTAAGGGGGGTAGAATGTAACAACCCATGATTATATAAGATCCTTTCTTTTTAATTTCATTCATATCTTCTATTGTATGAAACACCAAGATTATCTTGCGCTATACGCAACACTGTATTAGCTTGCAGTATACACAACACTTTTCTTGGCTCTTGTTACACACAATTTCAAGTTCATTTGATAGAAGTTATTCTACGCAACATTGAGTGTATATATATATAAATATTCAATGTATAAATAAAATATTGTTGGATTCTGTTATAAGTAACAAAAAGGAGTTTTGAACTACACACAACCCTGACTTGGCTTGCATTACACGCAATCACGACCTTCCTCAATAGCGTGTCTTGTACGCAATACCGGGTTTTACTAAACAATGATATATTATTATAATATTATTATGAACTAGCCGTTATAAATAGTGTTAACAAAGTTTTGAATTTTATAACATTATTATTCATCTTACACATTTCTAGAACATGGTATAAGAACAAAATAAATTATTTCGGGTAAAATAAGTATTTTTCAAAAAATGCAGTTTTGCCTTCTTTTGATGGTACACCCACTTTAAATCTAGTTTTGACATGTTTATATGTTCAATTTGACAAAATAAAATTCTTCTTTTGAATCAAGATATAAAAACTAACATTAGATAATGTTTTTATATTTTCCGATAACTTTAATATTTTAATGAATAGTAAAAACACGCTATATTTTAATTAAAAACAACTTTTTTCATCGTAATATATTATGTGGTTAAATTATAATATTTAATTGTTTTAAATTATAAATAGAATATATTTTTACCATTTAATATAATGTATGTCATTATCATTGATTTTACATTGAATTCCTAGGTTACATCAATTCAATCTTTTGCAATGTTTTAAAGAACAACACATTTTCTTTCGACAACGGGATTAATTTTAATTGAATTTAGGCATCATTTGTGTATTGAATTTGGAAAAATGGATTCCATATTTGGAATCCGTGGGTCCAAATAATGTTAATAAGCTACTTTTTATATTTGGGCATTGTGAATAGTAACTATGGTAAATTTTATTTACTATAGTTAAAGATAAATCGGGTAATTAAGGGTAAATATAAGATTATAAAATTACCATAACACTTGGAAAAATCCTATTTAATGCTAAAAGTAGACCCATATAACCTAAGGGTCAGATTAGATTCATTTTATGGATTTTTGTCCATGATAATAATTTAATTATTATTTAAACTAGAGAATGTGACAACATGTCACTTTCTTAAATCATATAAGTATAACAATTTTAATGTAGTGATAAACATCATGAATCTTAGAACATTAATAGTATAAAGATATCTAATACAATTATCTACATCATAAGAATTTATTTAGAATTTGTAAAGATTAAATAATTATCATTTATTATGACACAAAGATGATGCAGTAATTGTCTTATTAATGAAATATTGACATAATTGATGTTATAAATGACCAAATAAATTTAATTTGAGACTTTTTATGGCATAAACTATTTTTATAGGTTAATATGACATGTTATTGTTGATTTAAGTAACTTATTTAGAACTTATCATTCTGTTATGAATTTCTTAAAAATCATGTACCAAATAGTGTCAAAATTGAAAAAAATTAGTTTTTTTAAAAATATTATATTATTAATTGTTATTTTATTCCTAAAAATCTATGGCTCGTCCAAATGACTTAGATAAGGCTATATATATTAATAATAAACAACTTGGGGTCCGATTGTCTTGATATAGTATGTTTATTAACAATATAGTGTAAGAAAACAAAAAGACACTGTAAAAGTTAAATTATTTAACTTAGAGTTAAATCTAATTGATAAGGTTAAAATAATAACCTAAACTTTTCTAAATCCTATTGGATAAGAGTATTTATACCCCTACCCACATTTTCATCGAAATAAGACCCTTTGGAACCATTATAAACCGAATTTGACCTTAATATAAAATAATATTTTGAGATTTTCCTAAGGTACCCCTCTCCTCCCTTATAAAAGGGCACCTCCTCCCTCTCCTCCTCACACCAATTTGAGCATTCAAGCTCGGCCAACCCCTGCCAAAATATTTTCTCCACTTCCCTAGTATCATCCTAGATGTCCTGGTCTTCTTCAAAGACCATCCTTAGTTCTTTAAGTGGAGGTTAAGTGAAGGCGCGTCAAAAAGAGGTAATATCAATTACCGATCTTTATCAATTTCTTTCTTCTTCAACTTCTTCTTCTTTAGTTGTTTCATGATAAAGTAATAACATCAGTATTTATTATATACTGATATGTTATTATAAATATTAAACAACTCTAATTAACCTTTTATCCATTCTATGGAAAATGGAAATCACCGCGCGTGCGTACGTACAGACTACCATCTCCACGACGCGATGAGATTCATTCTCCACATTAACCATTCATGAATGATTATAAAGTATATATAATGAATAATAATGAAATATATGACATGTTATATCTATAGGATTTATGTATATATATATATATATATATGTTATCTACTTACTTCCATTCAAGACAATAAGGAAAGGAAAATAATGTTCATGCGTATGTACGGACTACCGTCTCCATGAATAGTGTGTTTCATTTCATTTATCTATCTATTATATATATATATTCTGAATATATATGATATATAAATCGTGTTTTATATTCTGGATGTAATTAAATCATGATATAAGTAATAATAATGTCAATAACAACAAGTCCAAACACCTACAATAAATGAAACGATTTTACCCAAAACGCTTCTTTAACAAGGAATTTACAAAATCACGAGTAATATAAAGTCATAAGTGAAACATATATGATATCATAACAATGAATATGATTCTTTAATAAGTTAATGACATTATTTAAATCATTATATAGGAGGTTCGGATACGTACAAAGCATATCAGACATAAGGTAACGGAAATATCACAATCTCATGAGATAGACATGGATGGAACGGTAGGTTATACCGGTTTAGTGTAACATGACTGAAACGAGGGTGACTCGGTTCAAAAATGGACTTTATCCACTAAGATAGTCTTGGCAATGAGTCTTGACTAATAAGATATGAGTATCTATGATTATGTGTGTATGCCACAAAGTTTCATGTTTTATGTTATGATTATTGGGATTTCATTTCACTACTATGATTTATCCCATGTTATGATATTATGATCTCTTTTGCAGGTTAAGATTTCCAAAATTTTATGTTCTTATGAATATGATGTGATTTATTTTTCTTTTGTTTACCCTTACTGAGAATTTGAGCTCACCCTTTTATGTTTTATTTTCCCCAGGATATAAAGAAAGGTTTTAGGAAATAAAAAAAGGATGATCTTTATGGGAGATGTTGATGATCTTTCACCATGAATAGAAGATTACGTTTTGGGTTTCCAAAGACACTAAACTATTACGGTCCATGTGTGTTTGTTTTTGTTGTGTAATAATTATTCCGCAAAAGTAATGTAATTTCCTTGTACGTTAAGCATCGGGTCTCTACATCCATGCCATCCTGCAACACATTAAGGCTACTCAGAGTCAGTAAAAGAGCTATACCGACAACCATCAAAGGGAGTTGGAGTTTGATGTTGGTGACAAGGTCTTTCTTTGAATTTTACCTTGGAATAGATTCATGATGTTTGGGAAGAAAGGGATGCTCAACCCTAGGTACATTGGCCCCTATGAAATCTTTGATCTTGTGGGAGTAGTGGACTATCAGCTTGCACTTCATCCGAATCTAGCACAAGTTCATGATGTCTTCCATGTATCCATGTTGAGGAAGTATATAAATGACCCTTAATATGTATTAAATCTAGAGGTGGTACAACTAGAACATGAACTCTCTTAAGAAGAGCAGCCGGTGGAGATCTTGGGTCGTAGAGACAAGGTTCTACTCAACAAGACTACCCACATTTTTAAGGTGTTGTGGAGGAACCAAAACTGTGAAGAAGCCACATGGGAACCAGAGGAGTCTATGAGGAAAAAGTACCCTCACCTTATCTCTTCATAGATACGAGTTAAAATTTCAGGGATAAAATTTATTATGGGGGGAAGAATGTAACGACCCCAACTTTTTTATATTATTTATTTCCTAAATTTCTGTCCATTAATTAATGAAGTGAGTATAATTAAATGAGACCGTTGGGTTTCGAATGTTATATGACCATTGGTAAATATGACTGTTGTTCTATATGACCGTTGGAAGCTAAAATAATTACTTTAAAATTTTTGTATATAAATACAAGTGAAATTGGTTAACAAATAAAGAAGTGTCGATGGACTCATACAGTGGACTTAGGCTGCACGAAGCCCATCTGTCAGAGCTTGGGAAGGAGGTGGATTCCCTGGGCTTTTCTCTAGACTAATCCAAAGACGAACTCCAATAGGTCTAGAATGAATGGAATCACCTAAGGGAGAAGTTCAAGCTAATATAAATCAACACTCAAGCGATGTTCTCTAAGCCACCCCAAGATTTTATCATCATAACACACCTTACACTTAGGTCCTATGCAGGTGTTATACAAAACTATGTAATAAGGCCTTAAATACTTTTTGTAATCCCTTGGTTTGAATTAAATTATTATTTCTAATTATGGTTAATTTTTAAATTTTAAAATGTCCGGTTAAATGTAGGACAAAGTTTCATATTATTGATGAATTTTGGAAAAAGGGGCATTTAAAAATATTTTTTTATACTTTAAATAATTAATAATGTGAAATGATTTTCCAAAAATGGTCTTCTACAGTTGGGATCAGTAAGAAATGTAGAGTTTAACAAGATCAACATGATTTCTAGTAAATATTATTGTATGAATAGTAACATATCATTATGAATAGTAATGAATAGTAATTAATTGTAAATCGGGAAAAAAATTGAAACTTCACATATGAATGTATAAATATAAGGTAGAAATTTTAATAGTGAAAAAACGATCATTGTATACGTTTTGGAATTTTTGTACATCATAAATAATTTGTTTAAATTTTTATAATTAATTTAATAAATTAAAATGAAAATTATTATTCATAAAATGTAATCATAAATTGATACTTCATTGTCTTATGGTTATAAAATAATTTTATGGGACATTGATTACTCTATTTAGGTGTTACATGACAAGTTATAGTTTAAGTGTTTTTTTAATAAATATTGATTTTATTTAAAAATTAAATTAAAAATATCCAGATAAATATTTTCATAAAATTGAGTTCATTTTTTATTTCAGAGCATAAATAATAGGTTAGGGTAAATGTTTGAGAAGATTCTGAAACAGTTGAATTTTTTGTGAATAGTAAAAAAACAGTTTTGAGTTTCTGGTGTTTAATGATATCATTGATGATGTAATAATGATGTAATAAATATAGTAGACTTGTGGATAATAATAAAAGTTATGAGCTGTCTGAAGTTACCAATACCCAAAGAAAATACCATGGGAAAGCCCATGGTTTTTCAAATACCACTAATGAGTTGTCCCTTATAAATTAATTAAATATTCCCTCCATTTCCCTATAAATTCCAAGCCATTAAATCATTAATTTCATTCCAAAATCCTAGTCATAAAATATATGGTATTTTTACCTCCCAAATAGTTCTTTCTATGGTGCCCTCAATCCCTAAAGGTCCCAAACATCCATATTTCTAAGTTACTCTTCATCGCAAGGGAACCTTCCACCCTCATCTTTTCTGTCATGACATCCTTTATGTGGTGTCTTCTAGTTTCCATTTTATTTTTTGAGGATATGTTATTATATATCATTAATACTATCCATTTCAGTTTCAATTTATGAGATACCCTTTCCTCTCTCATCAAATGATTTTCTGAATTTTTATGTGATGTCGTTAGCCTGCCAAATTTTCGTAAAAGAAATAGCATCTTCTCTTTTCCTTTGAGTTTCATTTTCAAATGATATTTCATTAAAATATCCATACCATGATATTATTTCTTTTTATTATGTACCCATATTGTATTATTAGTTATTTATGAGTGGGTGACTCTTTTCCCCACACTTTTCAATGTTTTCCAAAACTATGTTATATAGTCGTTATGCTACAGAAATTTCGTCTCAAAATTTCTATCTCTTTCTCTCATGAAATTATCATGTTTATTTATATGAATAACCTGGACTATTTAGTTTCATTGTTTGTTCATAAATACATAAAAATGATATATTTTATTCTGTAATTGACATACATATAACCCTCAATCCCTTTCCATGGGTTATAAATGACATAATGATCTTATTTTTAAGCACTTTTAAAACGTCACAATTTTGAAATAAAACCCAATTCATTTATTATTTTTTTATAATTTAGGAAATTTTTGATTATTATCTATGTGGATCACATAAAAGTAAATACATATTAAGGGTGAACCTCGATAGTGATCCAATGCAATATTTAAAGAATTTAATATCTTGAGATGACATGTTTCACGATACCTTGGTGAATAACCTTTGTAATTTTAATGACACCTTGGGTATGAACCTTGGGGATATGTTCATGAATTTCTGAATTGAACGTTGTATCCACATAATCAAGTTATTTTTCACATTATTTTTATTATGATTTTCCTCTAATTAAATTTCTCTTGTTTATGTTTTTTTATCATGTTCTTTTTGATTTCACAAATAAATTGATTCCCTTGTTTTCCTTACAGGGCCTTCTGCTCACCCTTTCCTTTGATGTATGTCTCCAGGTTATGTGATGCAATAATTTTACTTAGTAATAACTTATAATTAATACATTCAAGTGTTTTAGAATAATTTTTTATGTTTTCATGTTTTATGTTCCTTATTTCCATGACACCAGAGTTTAAAGATCCTCTGTTTGTAAAATGTAATGAAAAGTTAAGTAATACAAATGTGCGATGTGATATAAGTGAGAAAAGGATTTATCACCCACCATTGTCCTAAAAGAATTCCCTAGTTATTATAACATTGTTATTTATTTAGATGGTATAATTTTATATTTGAAACCTTATATTATTAAGATAAAGATAATATTGTCTTGATTTTTATTACCGTTTGAAGAGAAAGACTATTCTACGGTAAGAATTAGTCAATGGATGAAAATTTACATATAAATTAAGTGTGGTTCCTTATGTTCTTATTATATGAATTAATTCTTCAACTCTAGGGAAAATATCATAAATGTTTTCCTAGTATGTTATTTTTTCAAAGAACAAATGGTCCCTTAAATCATTATAGAATTATGGATTTCAGATTGTTAAATCCCTCCAAATAATATTCACTAGCTCTCTCTATCAGAACATGATGTTAAGTTTTCTTTACCATATCAATGTTTTTCTACATGTAACCCTAGTATTTTTTTATTTCAGGAAACCTTCATAACGACCTTTCATTATTTTAAAATAGAGGTCCATTAATGCATTTTTCGATGTGGGATTTCAAAATAAGATATTTTGAAATATAAAAACCCTAGTTATACATGCTTAGTTTTAATTGCGAGGATTCAATTTATTTAAAGAGGAGAAAATATAAGACCCCAAGCTTCTATGATATGATACCTTTTTAAAAAATTCAATAACATGTGATGTACGAATCACCGTGTTCAAGGCCACCACATCCTATCAAACTAGTAATTTAAAAAATAGTAATGAATAGTATTAACAAAAATTTTAATTTTTTATATCCCATATTATTTAACATTAATATTTTATGTTTTTTAGACATAATATAAGGGGAAATTCAATTTTTTAGATAAAATAATCATTTAAAAAAACGTTTTTTACCTTTTAATGGTGAACCCTTTTTCAATCAAATAGTTTAAACTTTTACATTTTAAAATTCATGAAATTAATTTTTCTTTAGATGTGGGACATAAAAATTTTGTTTTGGATAAATATTTGGAAGTTTTTTGACATATTTCACATTTTTATTAATAGCGAAAGATAAAAAATTTAAATTGAAGCCAACTTTTTTAATCGAAATAATTTATATTGATTAATTATATATTCGAGTGGTTTTAAAGTGTACTAAGATTATATTTTTATAATTTTATATAATTTAGTTCATTTTATGTTATTTTATATTTAAATTGGACATAAACACATGTCATTATATTGATAGTTTTTTCTTTTTAAAAGATCCACTTTCTATTTTTACAAGGGGAATTGGTTGAGCCCAAATTTACCGTAAAGGTATGTGGTCATTGAAGTAAAGGTAGGGGTCAAATCCACAGGGACCGAAGAAGAAACCTAGAGACACTCTGATTTTTGAAGGATTTGGCAATGGAAGGGTCAACTATTTAGATTGATTTTATTTGAATAACTACTGATGTAATTTGAAGAAAATAAATTAAAACATACAATTACATAGTGTAAAAAAATTAATGGAGATAAGTTGATCCTAATTTGTTATTAGGGTTAGATTGGATATATTTATTTTCTTATAATATTATTTTCACTAATTCAAGACGTATCCACAAAATGATAAAATTTTTCTCAAAATAATTCACAAATTATATCCTCGCACAATTGCAAGTATAATCACAAATGGACTTAGAGGATCAATTTAATGATCACTTCAAGGAATTGGATCATAATAGCACTCCAAATGTGTCATTGTAAAAGTTGGTGAAGATGAAGAAGAAAATAATAATCAAATGGAAATATTCAATTAATGAAATGATTACAGAATTTTAGATCATAAAATAACATCCAATATCCCCCATGTAACTCCCTAGGACCAACCCATAAGTCTTTAGCCCTCCATTGATTATATGATCTCAAATGAAGCCAAAAGCAGACTAATAGGGGCAGAATTGAAGAAGTAAAAAAACAACAATAACAAAACACAATCACTACACCGTTGTATGAACAAAATCACAAGGTTTGGTGTGAATAAATTCACACCTTGAGGAAACAGTATCAAGGTGATAATAGGAAGAACATAATAAGAGAAGAAGAACGACTTTTATTGAAAACTACAGTGATTCAAACAACATACATGCGAAAGAATAACGTTACAAAGTCAATTTGGCATAACAATATTACTATGAATGTAAAACTCCAGGATCCCTAAAATCCTCCACCCATACTGACTTAAATAGGTCTTTTGGAAGTCCTTGGCCGATCCCCCATCATCCCATGTGACTTTAATTAATTTTTATGGGGAAATGTGGGTGAACATTAAATGCATAGGAGACTTTTCAACTCTTTCATCGAAGTGGGATCCGACATGCATTTACCGAAATGAGGCACCGAAATGACCTTCTATAACGCCAAATTAGAGTGAAAAATAGCATACTTAAATTAATACACTAATGTCCCCTAACAGTCTGTTCAATTTTATCCCAAAATAATATGCCATTCACAAGATATGATTTAAATGGTGGGTTGTTTTTTTGGGCCTCAGAATCTGGCACAGAAATGATTCTTCAACTAGTGCAGCCTTAATCACCACCATTTTGGATGAATTAGCGCTGGCTCTACAATAATGATTTCTTCCTCTATTTGTCTTATAGCCTCCCATGAAATTGGGGCTTCATTGGTCCTGTATTGTGGGCCCCACAATATCATCAGTGGGATTATATCCAATCTGTCTTCTCCAGATTTTTTTTATTTCATCACCAAATATCCCCATCATACTTTATGAATAATCCATTGATCCCTAAACGAAAAATTTTCATATTTATGTTTATATCCATTTCACCAAATATAAAATTAAAATATGGAAAATTAAATTCTTTAAAATCAGATGAAACATTGGGCCTATATTGTTTCACATTTGGCAAGAAGTGAAAAAATGATGAGAATGGATGTTCAAAATTAAAATCCACTAACTCAGGCCCATAATATCAAAAGTGAACATTTAATACCTTTAAAATGTAATCAATATATGTGTTTTTATTGGATAATCAATAATTAATTTCAATTTAATTGCTTCCAACCCTGTGTTTTGAATTTAGAAAAATGGATTCCATGTTTGGAATAATAAGGTCTATATTTTTTAAATATTTTGCTTTTATTTTTTAACATTTTGAATAGTAACTTAACAAATTATTTTAATTAACCATTGTTAAAGGGTAAATCTAGTACATATGGGTAAAAATTAATATTGTATTAATATTAAACCACTATAACATGTGTAATAATCCATTTGGATGAGATATTTATGATCATGGTAATCCTTAAAACGATTCTAGGACCCCATTAGACAACTTGGTTGTGATAATGACATGTTATAAGAAATAATTTAACGTAATGATAATTATAACATAAACATACATATTTTACTAAATCAATTATAATATATGGTTATATAACTGTTATTTATGTATATAAATAGTCATCAGAAAGCTACAAATATTTTATACATCATGGTATTTTATTTATAATTTTTATACATTATATAAATTTGTTTATTCATGACACAATTATGTTGAAGTCATTACATCATTAAAGAGAGATTCAAATAAATGAATTTAAAAATATTAAAATAAATGTAAATTTAACATTTTGATGACATACATGAATTTTATGGATTAAATTGACATGTTGAGGATTATTTAATTATTTTATTTTCAATTGATAAATTTTTTATGTATTTAACAAAAATCAATTACTAAATAGTGTCAAAATTGACATAAATGAGATTTCAAAAAAAAATACTATTTTATTAAATGATAAAAATTCTTAAAATATTAAATTTCTATAAAGTAAATTATATAGTGATAATAATTAAATTTTAAATCCCCTTTAGGTTCTCTTGGAATTTTAATGTAAATATATTAACCATGCAGTATAAAAATACAGGAGGACATGTTAAGAGTTAACTTATTTCTCAAAGGGTTAAATCTAAAGGATATGTTTAATTTTATGACCTAAACTTTTTTAAAACCTATTGGTTGAGAAAATATCAACCCATAATCATCTTATTCTATAAATAAATTAATTTGGAGCTATTATAAACCGAAAATATTTTTTATAATAAATTAATATTTTACAATTTTTTCAAAAGTGCCTCTCACCTCTCTTATAAAAGGGAACATCCCTTTCTCTATAACTGATAGCTCTAAAGCCTTTTGGTTCTGCCAAAACCTACTCATTTATCCTCCCAACCTCCATAAATTCATCATAGAGGCCTAATATTGGTCATAGAGCCATTCTAATGTCCCCTTTTGTTCAAATCAAAAGGAAACACCTGAAGAAGAGGTAATCGTTGATCCCTTCTTTCACAGTTCATTATTACACTACTTGTTCCTATATTTTTTCCACACCAAAGTAATAAATTTAGTGTCAAAAATATATTGATATGTTAATATAATCATGGGACAACTATATTAATCATTTTATCTGTCATATAAATAAAATATCACCATTCGTGAATACGTACAGCTTATCATCTCCACGTCATGGTGTAATTTGTTATGCCACATTACTTTATTTGGAGAGTTATAATAATGAGTATAATACACATAAATAATGAATATGACATGATAATTATTCTTTATAATTAATATACCATCTAGTTCCATGTCATTTAACAATTAAAGTAATGATATCGTCGCTCAGGTGTACGTACGACCTACCGTCTCCATGATGTAGTGAGATTCATTTTCCACATTAAGCATCCAAGAATGATTATAAAAATATATTTATTATTAATAATTATGAAATATATGACATAATAAGTATACTGTAATGACATATATATATATACATATACATATAAGTCATTCAACTACTTCTACGCAACATAATAAGAAAATAGAAACAATGTCCTTGCATACGTACGGCCAACTGTCTCCATGAACGGTGTATTCCATTATATATATATATATTATTAATATATTTGATATATAAATCATATTATACATTATAGAAATAATAAAATCATGATCTAGGTAATAGGATCACTAATAACAAGTCAAAACATGTACGATTAACAAAGTGATACTACCCCAAATGTTTCACTAACATAGAATTATTAATAATTGGGTAATATAAAGTCGTAAAAGAATAATTTATGATATAGTAAATATTATTATGATATTTATATAAGTAAAAACATTATAAAGGTCTTTCAGACACATACAAAGTGTATCAAATATAAGGTAATGGTTAATTCCTCAATCTCATTGTTAACTGAGATTGTTTATGTGCTGGTATTTACTAGGACATATTTATCATCCATGTCAATGTTTCGTAAAAATGTTCTCAAAAGTAATAACTTAAGGTTTCATGGAAGGTAATATTTATCTATATCATCATTTTAAATTTTTTAACAATTTTTTTTTAAATCTATTTAATTAATGTATTTGTTTTCAAAATTATTTTAAGGATTTCTATATTCAGACATGATTTTTTTTAAATGTTAATTAATTTCAAATGTTTCAAAGTTTTTTGAGACAATTTGATTCAAAAATATCATTCAAATGAATTCCTTTATAAATTTTGTGATTTTTAATTGATTTCATGATAAATGGATATTTGTTTGAGAGAGTTTTACCGATCATTTTCAACTATATCAACATCCTTTATTAGATATTATTCATTATTGAGGTAGATTTATTAAAATACAATCTTCCATATTACATTGAATGATTTATGAAATGTTTGAATATGGATGTGCTATTTTTATACCATTCATGTTTTATTTTTATAGTATTGACATTACATATTCTAGTTTTAATATGAATGATTTGGTTATGTTTCACCCTTTTCATATGAGGAATGATTTAGACATAGTAAGTAACGGGTGGGGCCTACTATATCCCCTCAATGCATTGGTTGGTATCATGAGACAAACTAGTGTCTTGGCACAGGGTATTTACTGAATATTTGTGAATGGGATTGGCACAAGGCCTTGACATATTAGTTATGATTTACTACATTATGCATTCCCTCGTAATGAAATTTGTTATTACATATGATTATTCAACCAGTAGAATATCCATGTGCATGTTTATATAGTAATGTTTGGTTTATTTTTTTACATATTATGTTTAAGTTTATGTATAAATGGATTATGTTTTTATTATACATCATTCCTTAAATGTTTATAGATTTTACTAAATTATATACCCTTACTGAGCATCTGAGCTCACCCCTTTCTATTTTTTATTTTCCCAAGATACCAAAACGTGAATTATTATTAATATGAAGTATTAAACTAGGGGAATAATGGTGTTCTAAATGGATTATCTATGATGTATTTTATGTTATAAATTGTAATGTAAAGTTCATTTATGTAATAAATTTTCCAAGATTTCAAAGTTGATAGGTCCTTTGGGACATCATTCCTTGTAGTCATGCCAATGTATTAAAATAATGCACTGAATCCGATCCTCTAGGGTTGGGGTGTTACCGTAGGGACACAATGTGTCAGATATGTTGGATATTGTTTTCTTGGTGATTTCTTCTCACTCGTGATGACCATAGTGCTGATTTGAGTTGTGTTCACAATTGTTGACTCTGTGAAGAGATGGTTTATACCACTCATATAGGTAGAGTTCGTCAATAGGTGTGGGTAAGTACTTTTGGTTTGGGTGCGCTTTCCCTAGAAATCCACATGTATGTTGAGGACCCTTCTATTGGTAATGATTAGGTTACGAGGTTTGAAGTTGAGGTTCACCCTGATTGAGAGAAGACACCATTCTTCCTCTGATTATTTATTTGAGGATAGGAATCATTATTCCTATGGTTATTATTTAAGGACATGAATCATTATTCCTTCAGTTTTTTGTGCCATGGGAAAACAAGAGTTTTCATGTACGGGTCCATGGGACTGGGTTACTTATATTTTTGCCTTTATTTGGGGAGTCAATAGTTGAGACATGCAGTGTCAGGAGGCACATGGAGCAAGGTTATATGATTGGGGTAGAGCCTAAGGGTTCACCGGGACTTTGTGTCTATAAGAGTACCTTGGGCCATGGGTCTAGGACTCTCTTTGCTTTTAAGACTCTGGAAATGGTCAAAGTAGTTGATGCCCCCCAGTGGCTATTGAGCACCAGTGGATTATTTGTTTGTTTATATCATCGTACTATTTAACTTATTTTTAGATTCTTGTCTCCTAAAACAAATACACTAGGTATGAACCATTGGGTGGCATCCTATTGATATTCATCTCACATCTTAAATGGGCCCTTCAGGACATGTGTAGACTTTGGGTTTTTATGTACATGTAAAGGATCTGCCTCATGATCTAGATCATAGTACTGTTGGCACAAATATTGTTATGGACCATGAGGTCATGCGTAGCTAGTGTTATGATTTTTATCTTTCTATCCTGTATCATTATGCTTACTTTGATATATAGATATTTTAGTTATCCAAGGGTTCCCAATATTTATTTACATGTATGACCTGATATGGATGCATTCTTGGATTATTTTATTGTGTACAAGTGATTTTCTGGCATATTTTTTTGTTAAATTTCCACTAATTCAATTTATTTATCACTTCCTCTATCTATATGATATTGTTGTTCTTCTGATCATTGGGTCTCTTTTGAGTTTGCTTCATCATTTATTTGCACTGAGTGTTAAATTATAATACTTATACCAATGTATTATCTTCTTACAAGAGGGTATAAGCTACCCACTATACATGTTTACACCCTCACAGCTAGTTTTTAGCCTTTAAAGTTCTAGGAGGTGTGCCTTTGGTCAGTGACACTCACCATGATAGCACTATTCGGGTGACTTTTTGTGTCTAGGATGTTACAAATTGGAATCAGATGAGGTTTTTCATGACTGAGATTTAGTATCAGTGATTCACTAGATTTTAATTAGATCAAGAATTCCATTATCTTTAGATGATTTTTTATTTAGGATATGGAAGACAGAAGATATGTTGTAATTGGAACAGGGTTTCTAGATTGTGCTTGGGTTCCTGCAGCCCTAGGTATGTGGGATGGACCACGTTTCCTTGGGTGGGAATTTCTATTTTTCTTTTTCATAGATTAATGATTATATGGCATCCAACTTGGTGGATCACATGGTATTTGATGTTATCGGTTGTGATATGTGTCCCTAGAACCGATGTGGTAAGGGATGTATAATACCTTGTCCTATTAAGGCAAGGAGTGGTTACTTGTCTTTTGATTGGAACATTTTTATTGTATTTCAATTTCATATATTTAGATATTCCCTAAGAAGTGATAATACCGTGTGAATAATATAAAATTACATGTTGTGAAAATATTGTTATTTTATAAAATGTTTTCTTCCATGATTTATATATCTTAAGAATTTCATGTGGTAGGAGATTTGGGCCATGATTCTATACGAGTAGGCGGGTACTATTGTTGTGGTGATTTTGATCACCATGATTGAGGGACTAGGACATTGTATTGGGGAAATGTTGGTTATCATGATGAGTTTGGACCAAAGATTTTGTGATTCTTGGATCTGTTGAGGGTGGTTAAGGAGGCCATCGGGATGGGATTCCATGGGGAATGAGTGTGATGGGGGAGAGTAAGGGTAGTTGTTATACACTTCCTATTTACAGCTTTCCATATCTATGTAATATGTATATATATTGTTATATATGTTGGATTTATGACCATTTATGGTATTCAACACGTTTCTCCTAGATGGATCGATGGAACACCAGGTGGCTGATGGTACAATTCCGTAGGAGCATGATAAAGTTCAAACCCATGAGGGTCAGGCAGAGCACGATCCACTGGTACAAGTACAGGGTCAGGATCAGGATCAAGATCCAGTGCAAGCAGCACAACTACTAGGTTTGAAAGAGTTTGGGAAATGAATAAAATAGTAGCTATGAATTAGTTTGGTACGAGTCTTGTGGAGAATTGACAGAGGTTATTAGGGAACATATCCCTTTATGTCTTACCTTACTCAGGAGTTCTAGTCAGAACACCCGTTTCTTTTTTTGACTGAGTGTGGTCCATAGGTGGTAGAGAACCAGATAGAAAGCATGAAAATGATCTTTGAGTAGCTCAAAATTCCTCCGGGGTAGAGGTTCAAGCTTGTGACATACCTAAAAAGGGGACCGGTGAAGCGCATGTTGGATGTTCAAGTTCAGGATCGCAGATATGAGGGACTCTCTAAGATGTTTTTTGAGGACTGGTTATTTGATCACTTTTTCCCAATGACATTGAGGGTGGAGAGATCTCATGAGTTCTTGATCCTTCATTAGATTGACATATTTTTCGTGGAATATGTAGCTACTTTCACTGAGTTGTCTTTCTTTCCACTAGGTGTTGTAGGAAAAGAGACCTCGATAGTGGGCTGCATCAATGATGGCTTATGACATGCCATCTAGATTATAGGTAATCATCATTAGGCTGGCCTTATTCTCATATGTGAGGAATTAGAAAATCATAGATGAGATAAACATGACAAATAGGTATCACATGGCCCAGGAAATATGTTTAGGTGATGGTTTATATGACAAGAAACTTGATTAGGATGAGTTCCAGCAGGGTGGTCAGGCTAATGACTCAGCTAGACAACCACATGGCTATTCAGTAGTAGTTTTAATTCAATATGGATAGCATAGGAATGTATTATCTTAGTGAGATATGCTTCTTAATGGAGTATAGAGCATGTAGAATGGTTGGTCATCTTGATGGGTTCAATAGTTAGCCTTCTCATACAGCCGGAATACAGGGACATAAGTCAGTGCTAGATTTAGAGGTCAGATCAAGATTTGTACCATGTTTGGGTAGCCATGGTTTAGCTGTATGTGGAAGAAATGGAAGAGACAGTGGGACCCAGTAATGGGTTCAGTGGCTAGTGGATGGTTTATCACCATATTAAAGATAGGCTTTAGACAGCTTCATTTCATTCCAGGTTCACAATGTGGAGCTTTTAGGGGCGGATTAGGCTAGTGAGTCTATGATGTTTAGAGGTACCCCGTGGGAATGGCCACAATTTTCTTTTGCTTCATTTAGTATGGCCTATTGAGGAATGTCCATTTTGGGTGCACAAAGTACACAATATATATATGGACTGACTAGATGTTGTTCAGCAGTTTGAAACCATCTTGGGTGCATGGTTATTTATATGTATGATGTGACTAGGCATTGAGGGATCCATGGGATGTGGGTCACTTTAGGTGCCTTGTAATCAGGGCCTCAAGGATATATGGTGTGATTGAAGTGCACAAAATCTGTTTTTTTTGCATACATGGGATGAAGGACCTCATTATTCCATGGGTAATATGGGCGTGAGGTGGACACCAATGTGGTGCATGATAATATTAGGTGTTGTAGGTGCCACAAGATCACCTGATGGGGTGCATGGGTGACAATGCATCATGAGAGGACCATGGGTTCATCAAATTGGTTGATGAGATTTTTTTGATTTGAGATCTAGACTAGACTATTTCTAGAGTGTTCCCTCACCACTCTTGGAAGGGAAATTCATAGATGAATTTCTTTTATGGGGGATGTTTTTAAAAACCTATTACTTCATTTGCGGTATGTGTTTCTTTTTTTTGGTTATTTTTTTAGAAAATTCTGGGAAAATGGGAATGTACTGGAATCAGAATGTCACACTGCCTGATATAGGGTTACACACTGCGTAATCCCTAGTACACTCCATGTAGTCTCTATCCATGTAAGGGGAATACATGGTTTGTTGGGATTTCAGCAAGGGTAGAAGGAATTAAACATGTACACATCGTGTATTCCTTCCACATGTCGTGTAGTCATGTTGGTAAGACCTCAAAAGTAAATCGGAGTAACTCAGGAATCTTTGGAATAGTAAAAGAAACTACATGACATTTATTCCCAAGTACACACTATGTATTTTGTTTATTTTTCATAAAATAGATAGTAGCATCATTTTTTGGGTTCTAGATAGTACCACAAAAAAACCAGCACCCAAACCTTCTCTCGGCTCTTGATTCTTCATCTGATGTCAGATATGAACACCGTCAGATCCATTATAACCCCCTCAGTAAGATATCAATTACACTTGATTCGTTCTTCATTTTTTATTCAATTGAACATGTTATTTGAGTTTGAGCATTTATTCTCATTATGAATATCTACATTGTTCTAGACTGTATTTGGGGCCGATACTAGATAAAGAACATAGTGCTAGATTATGGTCAGTGGGGCATACTTCATTTTTTATTTTGGTGGACATTTTGGGGTTGTGAATTTATCCCAATATTGTGTTTTTAAGAGGAAGCCTATTATTTCATTTTTATTTGATTATTATACCTTGTGGGATTTCATTGGGTATTCCCTTACCTGTTATACTTGAGTGATTTTGGCTGAGAGTCCTTTGCTCATTATGTTATTTTGGTTGAGGGTGATGAAATGGTTTAAAATGAATTATCTTGATTTATATTGGTATGTTTATGTTTTTTAATTTTTCTGATTCTTGTTAGAGGCATTCAAGACCTTAGTGTTTCTAAGTGATGGATGGTAGTTAGTTCAATTCAACTGTTTAAATTTAATCTCTTGTTCAAGAGTGTATTAATGTGATTGTATATATGTAATGGTTGAGATTAAATATGTTGATTCCCTTGATATTTTTCTAGGGATGGCCTGAGGAAGGATGGAATCACCATCAGAATTGGGTGATGTTGATTAAGGATTGGGTGAGGCCAGGATTTACTTGGGTGGTTTTAACCACGAAATTGGGAGTCATGGATGTCGATTTGTGGTCGTGTGACTATATGGTAAGGTATGAACTGTGATACATGGATGTAGAAGCCATCATAATTTAGTGACATGGCCACAGGGGAATAAGGTGTCATAGATTATGTGGATTGGGATACTTTTTGTGATTTCCACTCACTAGTGATGGCCAAAGAGACTATTTGAGTCATGTGCACACAACATGACTTTGTTATGTGGTGGTTTTGACCACTTTTCTTGCTAGAGGCCCTCGATATTAGTGGTTAGGTACAATTGGTTTCTGGGTTCATATAATAGGAAGCCATGTGAAATGTGAGGAGCCTTCGGTTGGTAAGGACAAGGCTTCAAGGTTAGGGGATTAGGCTCACTGTGATTGGGGGAAGACATCACTATTCCTACAGTTATTTACCTGAGGAAAGACATAACTATTCCTCAAGTTATTATTTGAGGATAGGCATAATGGTTCCTCTAGTTATCGTTACATGGGAATACAAGAGCACTTGAGTAGGGGTCCATGGGACCATGTTTCTTCTATTTGGGAATTCCATCGAGATGTTGGAACAGGAGACACATGGTGTCAAGAGGCACATTGTGCTGGGTTATATGATTGGGATAGAACCTAAGGGTTCACTAGTAATTTGTAACTATAGGAGCACCGTAGGTTATGGGTCAAGGACTTTATTTTCTTATGAGACTCTAACGATCACCAAAGAAGGTGACACTCCCATGTGGATGCGGAGAACTTGTAGAGGTTGTGTTTTTTTATTACATTGTACTGTTTACCTTATTTTTAGATACATGTATGCTTGAACACTTATACAAGGCACAAATAATTCAGTGGTATCCTACTGATATTTTTCTCATACCTAACAGGGGACCTTCAGGACAAATGTTGACTTGATGGTTTTACATATAGGAAAAGCATAAAACTTAGGATTTGGATCATAGTACAATTGTCACAAACATTGGTTTAGACATTTTGGTCATGTCTAGCTGGAGTTTTACTTCTGTTTAGATTTATTTCTAGTATTATCATTTATAAAATTATATGTATCAACTATGGGTATCCATGGGAACCATTTTTTTATTTACATGTACAACATGATATGGATGCATGTCTGTTTTCTTTCGGTGGCTACAAGTGATATAATGGATAGCTATTCTATTTAATTTCTACTAATTCTATTTATTTATCACTTTTTCTATTTATATGATATTGTTGTGATTTCACTATTTAGGTCTGCTTCATGTCTGCTACATCATTTATTTCCACTCCATGTTATATTATTATACTCAGACAAGTGACTTATCATCCTCCCATAGGTTATAGCCTCCCCACTATAGTTGTTTACACCCTCGCTACTAGTAGACAACCCTTGTCATTTGGGGAGGAGCACCAAATTTCCATAACACCCAGCCCGATAGCACAGTTTGTGTATCTATTCAGTCCTAAGAAGTTACAAAATTCTAATGATAATTATATACCCAAAAATAACATTTCATCTCAGTACACTCATTAAAAATGAAAGGATGTTTTTAATGTTGTTGCATAAGTTGGAGTGAAGATGATTTAGATATGGATGCAAATATTACTCATCTTAATAAAAGGTTAGAAAAATTTATACAGAGAAAAATTTATTTAGAAAATCATATTATAAGGAAAATAATGATAGAATGGGAAATTTGAAAATGTATGGCCATATTATTGAAGTAACCTACAATGAGTGAAAAAGAAATAGAAATATCAAGGCAGAAAACCCAAATTTAAAATACAATAGTAAGTATGAATATAAAGGGAAGAAATAAAATAAGGAATTGATATCCAGAAGGAGTGTATTAGAAGGTATATCTAGTGACTTAAACTCAAAACAAGATAAGGCTTTTGAAAAAGAAATATGTGTTTTATGGATTCAACATCTGAGGTAACTACCACCGCTTCTGTATTCTCTGAAAGTGCGTATAATTATGATTCAAATGTGTCTAAAGAATAATTATTTTAATAATTATACATTATTGAAGTTGAAATAAATAAATTAAATATGATTATAAAACACTTATTAAACAATATGTTTTTTATTCAACTATAATATATTATATTTATACAAAAAAAGAATAGAATTATCTACTCATAAATGTAGAAAATGTACATAAATCATACAATTAATAACCCAATAAAGACTTTGAGGATTTCACATGCGGATGAGGAACTTCAACAAAGATTCATGGTAAATATAGTACACTTAGATATACAATATGAATTTTTTATTATCTTATGGAATGGAAAATACATCAAAATAATTTTGTTTTTAGTTGGGAATCATCTTGTTATTGAAAAAAATCATGTAACTTTAGCTCATATGAGGACTTTTTTATAGGAGTATTAATTTTTATATTGATATATTTTTTATGAATATATGGATTCTCAATTCTCTATGTGCTGAAATTTATGGAATGAAAGATGTTATAAGTACAAAAATTGTTGATAAATTAACCTAGTGTGGGTTAAAATCTTTATAAGTACTACTAATCACTTTGGGTATATGAATATAATATGTTTTAATATATGACTATAGACTTTTCATTTTTAAATATTCTTGTGAAATTTAAGGGTGTTTATCTGTCTTTTGTAGAAAATGCTAAAGGAAAAATAACCATCCCTAGAAAAATAGGTCATTATGAATATATTCTAATTTATAGTGTTTTACATATTTATGGTTTAAAATATAATTTTATAAGTATTTATAAAATATGGGATAAATGTTTTCATATTATGTTTGTAAATAATTTGTATAAGATATAAGATCTTAAAAATAATTTACTATTTATGATTTTATTGAAACAAAATTTTTATAATGTTAATAGAGAATCTTTGATTACTCAAAATATTTCATTCATAAGTGATTTCATAGATAATAATTGTTATGGAATACAATACCATTCTGCTATAATATAATCTCTCATAAAATTCTTAATATGAAATTTGTAGTTAGGGATCTAATTACTATAGAACTTCAAAAAGATAAAGTATGAAATCCTTGTCAAAAAGTGAATCATAAAAAATATTTAATTCAAATAAAAGAAATGGGTTTCTATGTCTCAATACAATAATTTGGATTGAATGGATGTTTTAGAACGTGAAGAGTTTCTCATTTAGAAATATTTCATTATGATTATTATTTTTTATTGATTATTCAATTATCACATCAGTTTACTTCCTTTCTCACAAAAGCGAATCTTTTAGATGTTTTTTTAAAATATTATATTTGTAAAAACCCATCATTGACTAACTATCAAGAACATATGGAGTTATCATAATAGAGAGTTTGAAAAACTAAAATTAGATATCTTATCCTCATAACATGGAAATAATCACAAATTTTATTATCGTATAAATCATAAACAAGATATAGTGGTTAAAAGTATAAATAGAACAATTAAAGAAATTTATTAGACTATATTAAATGATCAGGACTTAATTTTACACATTTTGGTTAAATCTGTCAATAATACATTCAATATAATTAGGAGGTTTCTAATATGAAATTTTAAATAATACCCCTTATGAATTATATAATTGTAGAAAGACTAATGTTAATTAAATTAAATACCTTGGGTGTAATGTATATATTTTTAATAATAAAGCGAATAAATAATTTTTTCCTCAAATAACTAATTAAGGTATTCTATCAAGTTATTAAACCTCTAAAACCCATATTGAGTCTTTAATAAAATATCAATATTTATATATGAATCTATACATGTTAATTTTGATGAAATAGATCCAAAAGATCTTGATGCTTATCTATATGATCATGAGATTATATATCAGATTTAAATACCAATAATCCATAATATAATCTTAAATATATATATACTTTCATGCCAATACACAATATTTAACCAAAAACCCAATCTAACCAACATGGTCCTAATGAAGGCTTGGAAGAACCAAACACGCCTATTCCTAAAACCATAAAACCCACAAAGGTCATGCTTTAGATGTTTTTGTTGTATAACTAGATATAGGTACTCACACTAGTGATTATATTGGAATTAATGTTGAACATAAAAATATTTTATCATAGATTGAACCTAAAAACATAAATTATGCTATCAATGATGATTTTCTTGTTAGATCTACACAGGAATAGTAATATCAGTTTGAAAGTAATAAATTGCATAAAATTTTTTCAAGACCTAATGATTAGTTTACTTTTGGAACTAAATGCGTGTTTATAGACAAGATTAATAAATATATAACTATAACTTGGAATAAAAATACATTATTTGAATAACATTATTGTAAAAAGGGAGTTCATTATTAAAAAAAATCACCTATAACTAGACATAAATTCCAAAAAATACTACTTCATTATGTAGTTCATCTTAATTTAAGAGTATTTTAAATGCTTTAATAGAGTGTATTAGTTAATATACATATTGTTGTAGATGAATTTATTTTACATCCCATTTTATTTCAAAACATTCATTTTCAATATTGTATTCTTAAAATTTTTAAAGGTTGTTTTTGTTTAAAATAATATCCCAAAGCTTGCAATGATGGACTCAAAAAATTTCTTATTTCTTAAAGTTTTGAAAAATGAAAATATGACCATAACCTATTTAAAAAAATTATTTAAAAATATGTTTTATTAGTTCAAATATATATTTATGATATTATTTTTGGATAATCCAAAAACTCGTTGTGTATTAAATTTTTTAAAATGGTGGAAATTTAATTTTAAATAAGGGTAATGGGTGAGTTAATATTCCTTCATAGATTTTATATTTTTCAAAGTAAATAAGTAATTATTTTATTTCAATTAAATTAAATAAATTATGATTTAAAATTATTTGGGATGGATGAAAATTAATTTAGTTACCCTACTATGTGTAAAAATTTCGAAATAAATTTGGATAAAAGAGGGAAACTACTTTAACAAATAGCTTAATGAGGAATTATTAGAAGCCTACTATACATAAATACAATTTTACATAATATTATGTATAATGTATTTGTTTTTGATAGCTTTCAAGAAAGCCATAGTGAATATCATTGAAAATGTAAAATCCTAATATTTTAAAAGAAGGAAATTATATTCAATAACATGTTTGACACACAATATTAAGCCTGAACGAATCGTGAAATATTATTATTTAAATATGACCATTATAACTAATATGTTGAATTGGTGCGTATGTATTGTATAATTTTTTTTTGAAATGTATATAAATGTTCTAGTTAGTACAAATGTACTTATTAATTCTAAGGAAATATTCACCCAATTTTTTCGTAAATCAATTTTATTTTCGAAGATATGTTTTCATCAATAATGGGTTTTATTGATTTTTCTGGAATAATATTATAAATAATTTTTCAAAAATTTAGAATTTTTTTCATTACAAGGATATAATGTTTTAAATTATCAGGAAAATTTTTTTAGGGTGACATTTTTGATATTTTTTCTGAAAATTTTTTTTTAGTGAATTGTGAAAAAAAATATTAATTGAAAAATTTATTTTATTTAAATGTATTTATAAAGTAAAATGATATATTGAATTATTTTAATTTTTTAATTGGTTTATTTTGATTTAAAATCATCAAATTATGGGGTCTAAATGAGTTTTATATTAGAATTAAAATTTATTTATTTTTTTTTTAAAAGTTATTTTTCAAAAAAAATTATCATATTTTATTTGTATAATTTATATTTAAATTATGAAACCTATATGTCTAGAATATTTAAAAATTTATTCCATATTTTTAAATGGTGGGTCCATATTTGGTAAAAATGTCTCTTTTATTTTTGGACACAATGAATAATAACCTTAGTAATTTTTGTTATAATGATAAATGGTATGCGAGGTAATTAAAGTAAAAAAATGATAAGAACTAAAATATGAACTAACTTGACTAAATTTTTCTGTATGAGTTTAATTTATCGAAAATAATATAATATTTATTTATATAAACTTGTATATCAATTTTTATGTGATTACAACAGTTATAATATTTTATGTAAAATAGTAAAAAAAATATCAAACTCTTTTTTTAATATTTTTAATATTTTTAACATTGAAAAAAATAATGGATATTCTTTCTTAAATATTGTCATTTGAAATATAAATTATTTATTTTAATAATTTTTTCTAATAACTAGTCACCTTAAAAATTTTAAAAACAGTACCACAGTAATTTTTTAATTAATAGAAAAAAAAATAAATCATTTTGAAAATGTGAAAAATAATGGTATTTGAATGAATATATATACTAAATGATTATTTGGTATAATGATGACATATTATATTTGTGTTTATGAACTGTTTTCAAAATTTCCTATTTTAATTGTGTTATTAAAATAAATGTAAATGAATAGTTCTAAAAGTGGCATTATTGATATTTTATGAAAATAATATTTTATTAAATGATATAAAATTAGTAAAAATACTATATTTAGAGAAATGATAAATATAAGATTTAAAATATAAAAAATGGTATATTTATAGATCTTCTCATTTATACTAACTATCATAACCCTTAAGGATTAAATCCCATGTTCACATGGTAATTGTGAAAAGGGTTAACGAGGCCTTAAAAAGAAATGGTAAGGGTAAAAAAAGTCAAAACTTGTCCAAATTTAATTAAATGGTATTTTTTTTAATCATAATTATATTATATTCTCATTTTTCCTATTTTAATCCATTTATAATTGAAATAAAAATTATATTAATTTAATACATTAAAAAATTCCAAGAGTTCCCCTCACTTCTCATTTAAAAGGGATCTCCTAATCTCTTTACCTAAAAATTAAATAAGTTTTTTTAAGAAAATATATTAAAAATACCTTCTTAAAATCTCTACCCATGTTATTTAGGCCTTATTTTTGACATAATACAAATCTTAAAGGTCTTAATGTGTAATGAAAATGATATTTTCTGAAAAAGAAAAATTTTGTTTAACTGAATGTTTTTTAATTATTTACTCTTCCACATCCATAAAATCTTATTTGTACATGATAAAATAATAAAGAAAAATTTACTTATACTTATATGTTATTATACTATCTTTATAACCTATATCCATATCAAATTCCATCAAATGGTAAAATAATTCATTGATCTTGTGCACGATGAACTTCAACCTCATTGATCGACGAAATTCATTTTCCATCACCATATGTCACAGATGATTATAATGATGTATATAATGTGTATATATAATAGTTATGTCATATTTATCATTATGGGGATGTAATACATCATATATTTCACAACATTTCATACACTAAAAAATGTTTTCTCCGTTCATGTCTATATGTGGATTACCACCTCCACAAAGTGATGTTATTTATTTTTCATCACCACATCACATGGAATATATATAATTATATTTTAATAAATGATATACTATTCTTGATATTATTATTATTCAATACAGATAAAATTATACTAAAATTATTCCCATAATGATATTTTAAAAAATGGAAACATTACTCAGGCGTACATATGATTAATTTCCTCCATGACTATAATGTAATTCATTTTTCATTACCATATTTTATGGTTGTTTTTAAACTTATAAATGATGTATATAAATGATAATTTTTTCATTATTATTATTCGATATATGATATAACATTTAACCATTGGATCATGGTTAACATGATAAAGGTATTTTTTAATTATCAATATAGCCTCCTAAAAACACCTGACATAGACATAGCCAATTAAGTAATTAAATTTGACTTTAAAATAAATGAATTAAATTTGTATAGGATAACATATTAAACCATTACAATAATCTTTAGAAATCAAATAATTTATATGGTTTTTCCATATAGGTGTCAAATGAAATATATAACATGTATGGATTCGAGGTAAGGGATTTTATATCAGTACACTTTTGTTGAGGAATATTTTATTATCATGATCTTAATGTAATTTATATGATGTATAGAGTATCAATTTATATATTATGTCATAAATTCTACATAAATAATGGTATTTTATTTTTCATTTGATATTATTTTATCTAAATGGATTTGTAATGATAGTTACAATGTAGATAAGGGTTTTGTAACTCAATTTCCATTCCTTGGGTTATAACTCTTATTCATTGACGTTTTTATGATATATTTAAGTGGAAATTGACTAATAATTTTTTTTATTAACTATCTAAAATTATTTTTGTTTATTTAAAATTTCTATACATAATATATCCATTTAATATCTCTAAATTCAATGATATGATCTTTACAAGGCTATTTCATCTGAAAATATCACTCATTGGGATGCACATTTATGAAATGAAAATATATTATTTTTTGAGGTGTATATACTACCCTTTTGACATTATATATCACAAACATACATATTTTTAATATATTTAATGTTTCTTCTGATGTTATTATTTCAAGGATATTAAGATTTAAAATTTGACAACGTGGTAAAGGATTTATGTTAAAATATTCATTAATTTAATGATTTTTTATGTTCAAGTTTAATTTAATGGAATTAAATTTATATTATTTTATTTAACACTAAATATTTTATTTTCCTCTAGTAAATAATGTTTTTTTACAAGTTTAATTTCCATTTACTCCATTATTTATTAATTAAATCTCAAGTGAGTCACTTGTATGTGATATCGATCTTATATCATCTTTTCAATCAGAAATCATTCTCTTTCATGTTTATGTTTTCTAAAATATTACAAAAATGAATTTTTATAAACATAAAATTTTAATAAATTTTTCTATCATGGTATTATAAATTTTTTAAAAGATTTTAAAATGTTAATTTGTTAAGATTTTCCAAATTGCTCCCTATGGCATTCATTTAAAAAATTCTTAAAAAGAATGTTTATTTTTAAAATTTACAGCAAGAATGGATTTTTATACCATCATTACCATTATTTTATTTTTGGATTCCTTTAAAACATTAAAAAATTATTTTCAAATAAAAATATTTTATCCATATTTAATAAATTTTTAGTTTTTGAAAGTGATTTTCAATTTGAAAATGGTATTTTACTCAAGAGTTACTTTCGTGATATTATAATGGTATTATTATTAATTAACTCTAATAAACCATGATTATATATATAATCTACTATAGATATATTGTTATGATACCATCCTCATCATTTATCTGGATGGATTTTGGTTTTTAGGTTATTTTTAGGGAACTCAATTATTTTGCACTGGTTAATCAACTAATGAAAATAATAAAGGTTTTTTCAATTATTTTTATTAGTAAATGAATACTCTATGTACTTTAATTATGTTATAGTTGTTAGAAATTTTTTATTATTATGGATGGTTCCATTATAATATAGGGTCGATGGCGCCTATAATACATTACTAATGCATTTGGTAAAGGGGGAGAGTTAATTGATTGGGATTTTCTGAAGAGATTAAGGGAATTTATCAAGATAGATAATCCAAGTATAACCATGAGTGTTATTTCAGGGGTAATTGTGATAGTTAATCCAAGTATATCCATGATGGTTATTTATGCCTATTCTTTAGTGTTACACCCCTTCTATCCATGAATATTATTCTATATGTAAGTGTGATAAGAAAATCTTCCAAGATACCAACCTGTATTTTTTATGCTTTCTATGGGTTATATATATATTTATGATCTATATTGAAATCAAATGACTCATGATTATTGATTCCAATGTCATTAATCATTTTTAAAGATTCCAAAATTTTTCTTTATTGAGTATCTAGGTATTAATGGGCATAAATCCGAATATATTGTGCTTGTGAATTATGATTATATCATCATATCATTATTCTCATTTTATATTCACGAATGATATTCAATTTTTAATTCTTAAGTTTACCCTTACAATAAATTTTAGATCACACATCTTATGTTTCATTTTCATGGGTAATGTATAATGATGATAAATGATTTTATTCTAGAAAGGCTTCATATATGAATAACTTTTTAGGAGATGTTAAAGACATAATATGACATATGAAAAGATGGGTATATTGGGGAAAATACCCTCTTGATGTTAGGATTCTTATTTATAATAGAGTTTTTACATGTTCTAAAAAGTTATAAATCTAAAATATCCTTGGATATGTTTGTGATCAAATATTTTCCTTTTATTTCATTAGGTTTGGATGGGAAAAATCAGGTCAGATTTGTCACCATCAAATTTAGAAATATAACGTATTTTTTTTAGCACCAGATCCCAAAGTGTAGTTTAGGGCCTTAATAATTTGTATCAAATAAGTGTTTTGAAAATTTTCTAGATTATTATCTCTCTATATGAGGTTATGTTATGATTTTTGTATACCATCATGGTTTTACATGTTTTTGGTTGTTATATATTCCTAGTTTTAGACACCCATTTTTTGATTTTTGGGATGAAATTTTATAATTATTAATGATATTTTGGGAGATGCTTTAATTTTTTGAGGTATATGTAACTGTTAGGATTAACAAGAACTAATATTTTAGGATTCATGGTTTAATTATATTTTGGAAAAAAATATCGTTGTAATGTGAATTTATGGTTGTTTAGGTTATTTATGAAATTATTAGCATATTTCAGAGATTATATTATAAGGCAATATACCTTTGGGGGTAAATCAATTTACAAGTAACAAATTTTATTTGGAGAAAAATGTTAAATTTATATAGGAATAATATATTATCAAATCGTTCTGATCTTTAGGTTTCAATCTAAGTCAACAATATTTTAGGTAATTTAAATTCTAGTTTTTTGTAAAATGGTCTATATTGGACATTGGGTGTTATTATTGATGCATTCAAGGTTAATTTTGTATTACATCCTCTAAGGTTTTATTCCTATTGATAATTATATTACCATAATATAAACATTATAGATTTTTAATATCTAAATAATGTAGGTATTGATTTTTATCCCTTTATGGATGTATATGATCTGATTGAAATTGATTTTAGTGCTTTAGGAAAAAAAATAATTGAAAATACTCATTGTTGGGAGAAAAAATAGGTTTTTTGGTGGATTTTGATACAAGGATGAAATTCTACTGGTAAATTAAATATATTTCCTTATTTTTGTATTCTCTATGCTAATTTAATTCTCCAACACCTGGTAAATGATCTGGAGACACAAATGTTATCCAATTATCATTATTTCTAATGAATTGATTTACTTTTTCACATCAAATTATTTTATATTTTTTTGGCCATTGAATTCATCATGATCATTCACTTTATTTTGATCAATGATCCCCATCACTCTATATATTTTTTAAAATTTAATTTTTTACATAAAATTAATGATCTCCAATTCAAAACATATTTTTGGGTAATTTAATTTGACCTTCATATTGTGCCTTTTCTATTTTCAAGTGTATGTTTTATTAAACCTTTTTATGAAGACGGATTAAAAACAAAGGTGTTTTGAAATGTCCAAACCGTGGTTATTGGGCCCAATTCAAAAATTGTGAGGATGAAACTCCTTGTTAGGGGGTTAAATTAATATCATGATACTATATGATGATATTATCTTCGATAACTTGTATGACATAAAACACTGGGCCTAAACGAAACATGAACCTTTATTATTGAAATATGAATGCTATAACCTAGCAATTAAATTTAGGGGTATAAATAGAATTAAATAATTTTTAAAATAAATATAAAGGTATTAATTAGTAAACATTTACTGATAAATTCTTAGGAAATAAGTGTTTAATTTTTTAGTAAATCCTTTTTTTTCAGAGATATGTTTTATTCAAAAAATGTCATTATTACTCTTTGTGAGGAAATATTTTGAATATTTTTTTGAACTTTTAGAAATAATATATTTCAAAAAATTAATCATTTTTTAAAATATCACATCAAAAAATTTTCATGATTTTTTTTATATCATTAGGTATGATTGATTTTTCAATAAATAAGAAAAGTTACCGATTATTATTGAAAAAAATATTTTTGTTTTAAAAAAGTTAACATATAAAATTATATTTTGGATATCTTTAAAAATTTAAATTTTAAATTTTTATTTTAAATTATTTAATTATTTTTCTTGAAAATAATTTTATAATTTATTTTTTTATAAAAAAATTATACTTCAAAATGCATTTTTCAGAGAAAACTTTTTTCTCCACATTCTTTCAAGTAAATTTTCAATAAAATTCTAAAACTTATGTGTGTTTGAATCTTGAAAAATAGATTCTATATTTGGAATAATTAAGACCAAAATCTTTATATTTGCACCTTTTATTTTTTGTTGCTATGAATAGTATATTAGTAATTTTTTTGTCACATGATTTGGTAAATAGTGTAATTTATGTTTATAATAAAATGATAAATACTATAATATAACCCTAAATATTGACTTAATTTTATTAGATCAGTCCATTTAATATATAATATTCAAAGAATCTACTAAATGAACTTTTATCAATATATGGATGTGATTATAATATTTATAATATTTTATCTAACGAAAAGTAAAAAATGCGACACTTATTTTTAATAACTATGATATTTTTAACATTGTTATAAACATTGGATATGTTCAGTTATAAATATTAATTTCAAATATTAAAGATTTATATTCATCAAATAAATTTATTTCTATCTATTTGTTAATAAATCATTACCTTATTTGTTAACACAATGTTAATGCAGTAAATATTAAATAAATGAAAAAATAAAATAAAAGTTTTTAATGATTTTAAAAATAAAATGATATGAATTATTTTATTTTCCACACTATTTTTGTAGGTAAAAATTACATATTATAGTGTTGTGGAATTATTTTATTTTATGTCCACTATTTTTTCAATTTTCAAAATCAAAGTAAATGAATTGTTCAAAAATTCATATTATTGATATTTTAAAAAAATAATATTATATTAAATGATATAAAATTCCTTAAAACATATCTTCATCCATGTGATTATAATATTAACAAAAAAATCAAAAAAATCCATTTAGGGGTTTTTTTCATATATAAAAACATTCATGACCCCCAATCATTATACCCCTATGTTTTCATGGTACGTGTGAAATGGGTTAATAAGGAGTTAAAACCAAAACAAAATGGTTTATGTACATTAATAAAATATCCCTATTTCACATTATATTATTATTTTAATTCGTACTCATATTATCATTTTGGGTCCATTTGTAATGGGAAATTTATTTATATTAATTTTATAATTTAGAAATTCCACGAGTTCCCTTCTCTTATCTTATATGGTGAATATATTATTCTATCAACAGTAAACATATTTGAATTAGAAAATTTCTAACCAATACCTTCCTAAAATAAATCATCTTGTTTTTAATGCCCTATTTTTTAAATAATATCAATCTTATAGATCATAAGGTGTATAGAAAATAAGATTATCTAAGGAATATATATATAGTGATTAACCAAATGTTTTTATTTTATTTCTTGTTCGACATATTTAAAATATTATTCAAATATTGTTAAATAAAAAAAATATAATATTAAATATACTTATATATTATTATGTCAATTTCATAACGTATATCTATATATAACATCCATCGAATTGGAATGGAATTCATCCTTCGTGTGTACTGCGGACTACTGCCTCGCAGACAGAAGTAATTAATTTTCCATCACCACCTTCCATGGGTAGATATAATGATGGAATTAATATATATATATATATATATATATATTATTCATGAAATATTTTTCATTCTATAGATTTAATATATCTTATAGTTTTTTAAATTTTCAAATAATAACAAATGACAATGTCATTCGTGCGTGTGTAGACTACCACCTCCAAGAAGCGATGTGATTAATTTTTCATCAACACATTACATTAATTAAATATATAAGTGTATTTATAGAAATAATATGGAATTTTTGAAATTATGATCAATATTTATATATTTAATAATACTTACCTTATATCCATAATGATTGTGGAAAAATGAAAATGGTATTCATGCGTACGTACGACCAACCATCTCCATGACTATTACATAATTCATTTTTGATAACCATATTTACTGGTTGTTATTAAAATTATTATTTTTGTACATAAATTATAACTATTTCAAGATTATTTTTCTATAGGTTATGGAATAATGGCCCCTTCGACCCGGGTAAACTTACAAGAGTCATTCTTAAATTACAAACCGAACGTCCTCCAGACTCCTGATATAGAATTAATTTATTATTTAATGAAATATATCATTATAATAAATGGAATAAATGGTATAATGATGTGATATTTATCTAAAAAAATAATATTAATAAATCAAATAATTTTTATGAGTTTGTTCTACATGTGTGAAAGGACATATATAGAATGTTTGGACTTGAGGCAAGGGTCTTCATCTCAATTTACATTCATTAAAGAATATTTTGTAGTAATGAACACGATTTCTATTCTATGATGTATAAAAGTCCATTTATAATGCTATAAAATGAATCCAATATGCTTCATGATTTTTTAATTTTCAATTTGAGTTATTCTATCCAAATGAATTTGATTAAAAATTTATCCAGTGGTAAACTATATCTTGACTTAATTTCCTTTAGTTGGGTTATAAATCTTCTGTATAAACCTTTTTATACAACTATTATGTTCTAATTTATTTATAAATTATTTTCATTGGTATTTAACTTTTTATTTGGATTTATATTTTCTTCAGAAATTCACTCCATTGAAGAAATTTCAATTTAATGATATTATCTTAGAAAGGGTAATTCATCTCAAATTTTCTTTCTTTGAGACATACATTTATTATAGGAACTATTATTATCCTATGAGGTTTATATATTGCCCCATTAGAATTATATATCTTGTATATCGTAATTTTAATGATATTTATTATTTCATGTGGTGTTATTATTTTAGGGGGATTATTATTAAAATGCTACCATAGTGTCAAAGGCTTTATTTAAAATATCCTTTATTTTCATTATTGATTATGATATAGTTTACTTTGAAGGAAATAATATGGTAATGTTTTCAAAAAACACATATATTTTATTATCTTATGTTTATGAATGTAGATTATATGTTCATTTTTAATCTCCTCTATTATTTATTAAATAAAAAACAAGCATTTGTTTTATAAGTGACACCAATATTGTATCTTTTCAGGATCATAAATATTTCTCTTATATATCCATCCACTATTAAATGTTTTCAAAAATATATTTTTAAAAATATAAATATTTTTATAAAAGTATTTACATTGATATGTGAGCTTCGTTTAAATGGTTATAAAATATAGATTTTATAACTTTTTTAAAATGGGTTACTTTAGATGACATTTAAAAATTGATTGAAAAGAATATTTATTTTTATCATTTACAACATGAATAGATTTTCATGCTGTTATGTCCCTTTTTTCTTTCAATATTCAATTATTTATTACTATTGTTATTTAAATAAAGTATTTTCACTCTATTTTATGATTTTCTAGTGTTTAAAACAAATTTATAAAGTAAAATGGGTATTTTACTCAAGAATTTTTATCATGATATTTTTATAATATTTCCATTAAATAAAACTAATATCCATTGATTTTACTTATGCTCCACTCGGTATATTTAGTAATGTTATCATCCTTATTCTTTCTCTGGATGGATTATTATTACTTTTAATTATTATTATGGAATCTATTTATTTTTCAAGGGTCAACCATGTTATGAAAGGGGTAAGGTTTGTTTCTATAATTTTAATTATGAAATAAATTATCTATGTACTTTATTCATGTTATGGTTTTTGGAAATTGTCTATAATGATGTATTGTTAAATTATAAGCTGAATTTGGGTGAGGATATTATATATCCCCAATTCTTTGGATAAAATATGTAGTAAAACAATTAGTTCATTTTGGAATAGATTCTATGAATTTATCATGATGGGTATTTCAGGTATAACTTTGATGGTTATTTCAATTGAAACAAGGATCATTACTCCAAATTTAACTGTGATGGTTATTTCAAATGTAACCATGATGGTTACTTCAACTATAACCCTGATTTTTATTCAGTATGTAAGAGTAATAAGAAAATTTTTCTAGATACCAAAACTTATTCTTTTTTCTTTATATCATTTTTAATTATTTCTTTAATCAATATCGATGTCACATGGTTCATGTTCATTGATTCCAATGAATATTTATTTTTTAAAATATTTATTCCATGTTTCAAGATTTATGATACAAATATTGGTGTGTATAAATTCCCTTATACAATACTCATGCACTATGATTATGCCATAATACCATTATTCACATCTTACTCTCATTGATAACTTTCAATTGTCGATGTTTATGTTTACCCTTTCAGAGCATTAAATCTCATCCTTCTTGTATTACTTTTTCCCCAGGTTATGAATATAAATGGTAAATGTTTTGATGCTAGTTATTTTTAATATGTGAAGAAATTTTTGAGTTATTTTGAATACATAATATTGAATATGAAAAGTATGGTACACTGTGAAAATTACTCTCTTGAAGTCATGAGTCTTTTTTATGTAAGATTATGTCTCAATTCTATATATATTTAAAAATAAAAGGTTATTGGGTATGTAAGTGACCTATTTCACCTTTGAATTGTTTTAATGTAGGGATGTAATAAATCAACTCACATTTATAAGTATCAAATATGAAAATGTATGGTTTAAATTTTTTTCATTGGATCTGGGAATGTGTGTTTTAGGAATTTACATATATGCAGTAAAAATGATTTTCGTAATACCTTAAAATAGTTTTAATTTTTTATTGTTTTAATATAAGGGTAATTATTTATAATTATATTATTATTATGATGGGTACTTTGGTCACATTATGTTATTTAAAAAGTGAACCTCTAATACATGACAACTTTTTGAGAATGTCTCTTGTGTTTTGGTGTAGTAAAAAGTTGAACATTGTAGCATAATCAACTAGTGAATATGAATATGATACTATAGGATTAATTTTGGAACAATTCAAGGATTAAACAAAAAATCCTATATTATGGATATCAATGTAGAAATATCCCTACAATGTGTGAAAATAAATATGCTTTACATATTTATAAAAATATTTTATATCATTTTCAGACTATGTGTGTTGGTATAACACATTACTTTTTGGAGATAATTTTCCAAAAAGGGATATTACATTTAAACTAATTGGAACAAAACATAAAATTTATGATATATCTAAAAATCGTATAAATGTTGAGATATTTAATTATATGAAAAAAGAATAAGCAATAATAAAATATTTTTAAATATTTTTTTAAATTTGATATATCTTATTTTAATTATTTATTTCATCTATATCCTACCATTTATGTGATTTTACAATTATATTTTCTATTTAGATATATAATATGGTAATATTATAGTATCATTTTTTTTTGTTTTATGGAAAATTTAAAATTTTGTTCGTGAGTTATATTGAATTTAAAAATGTGTTGATCATTAAATGACTCTCTTTTATATTTTGAAATATTGAGAAATATACTACCATGAATTATTTCAAAGATACATTATGTGTTTTATTATTTAAGTCTATTTTATTATATTCATACTATTTTACATTTATAAATCCCTAAATGATATCAAAGAGCCCGAATATAATTTTAATCAAATATATTTTCTTGAAACATAAGCCTCTATGGAATGTGATATTTTCATATTAACCAAACCTTATCCTTCCAACATTAAAATATCATTCTAGAGTAGTTAGAATGATTATTTTCCTTGAAGATGAATATTTGTAAGATTTGGAAACATGTAATAGATAAAAAAATCTCTAGTGGAACTATTGAACATTTGAAACCACAACTACTGTCTCGTCAATTTGTCCCAGAAAAAGAAGTGGATTTAAAATGGATTAAATGATGTTGATCTATAGTATGGAGATATATGTGAAAACATTTATGTATAGGTTAATTAATGGATAGTGATAGACACATTTAATCTCGATTATAAATAATATTTCTAGGTGAATAAGATTTTTGAATTATGTGAAGTATTTGATCAAATTAGAACGGTTATTTGTGGATAATAGTATGTATTTTATTCAATTTCATGGGACATAAGTTTTGATTTAGAAAAAAAATGTAATTAAGGGGACTATAATTTTTTAACCTTTCCCAATATCCATATAATGAGTTCGATAGATCCTTGATGGAGATAACTAGTAATAGACTTACTAGATAGAAAAATCATGTTAAGTTCAATGGTGAGTGCATGTTATTTCTTATTCTTATTCAACACTCTATTTATTTTAGAAAATATATTTTCATCATAATAAGAAACCATGACTTATTATTTCTATATTTTATGAAACATGGAGTACAGATAAATATTCCAATATTACATATGAGGAATATGGATAAACTATTTATAAATTCATCTCAACTCAATTATCTTTCAATATAAGGGATTTTTGTCTCAATTTTCCATCTTTGAGACCAACGTAATGTTATTAACCTATCATGTTTTATAATGTTAATATAGATACCCATTTAATTTTAATATCTAGAAATTATTTATTATTCTGTAATTTTATGTTTCATTTAAATTTATTTTTTCATCGGAGCTTACGATTCACTATTACCAAAGTGGTTTGGGTTTTGTGATTCAATCTCACCGTTTATCATAATTGAATATTATTATGTTTCCAATGATCAAATATTTTCATCCATACCTCAATATTTTCACGATTTTCTTCTCCTATGTTTATTTCAAGAGATTATATGTAATCACTTAATTTTAATCTCTTTATGTTCTCAATAGTTTAAAATAATATTTTATAAAAAAACCATCTTAATTTCTATCTTTGGATGTAAAAATTTATTCTTACAAAACCATGTTCTTTAAAAAAGTTTTCAAAATGAATTTCACATTATTAAAAAAAATTACCAATTTTTGTATTTTTATAAATTTTTTATAACATAATCCTCTTGTCTTTTTCCAAACATGGTCCATTTAGATTTAAATGGAAATGTAGAAGGAATATATTTTTAAATTTTAGGGTAATAATAGAATAACTCACCATCACGACTGTTATTTTATTTTTATATTCCTTTATAAATTTAAAAAAATCACAGAATATGGTTTTTAAAATATTTTTGATTTTTGATTTTAAAAAAATTTTTTTTAAAGAAAATTTATATTCCACAAGAAATGATCCATGTGATATTCCAAAATAATTTTCCATCTAGGATAACTTCCTTTGATGTTACATATGATTTAATGGGGACATGATCTAGGAATAAAATTATTATTCATTCTCTATATGGTTTATTTTTCTAATGAAAAGATATTTATGAAAACTATTTCTATTTTATGGGTTATTCCATGATAAAATTCTTATGAAACCCGCTTATTTTTCCATGGGTTATGATTTAATAAATAATATAATGATTATGAAACCTATTTATTTTATTTTGTTTATGATATGGTGAAATGTTTATGAACCATGTCTCATTTAATGTTTTCTGATATTGATGAATGTGTTATGATCTTCTGGCACACATATGTATTATATTGATTTTTTTATTGGCCGGGCTTGTATCTCCCTTCAATGAATTGGGTAAATATTGATATATCATGAGATAAAAAGGTTTAGAATTTGAAGCAATCCTAGTTTATTAAGTTACTTATTTTACTATTACAGTGTTTTTTTAACCTTGTCTTCTATAATGGTTTTGGAAGAAAACTCATACCATAATGATATCGTTTTCAATGGCCCTTGACTACTATGGAAATGAATTTCTATTCTTTTGTGTTTTCCAAAATTATATGTCTTATGAAAATGTTATTATATCAATTATCTCGTTCTTTTATATATTGGACGATTCATGTCTTGTGAACTATCATTATTTATTCCATGAATCAAGATTCAGGGCTTTGATATGCTAGGCATTATTTTAAAATGTTATGCACATGTTCTCATTCAATTATTCTCATCTAATTCTTGCTTATCTACATTTTATTCCTTTACTGATAATTTTATCTCACCCTTTTTTAGGTTTCATTTCCATAAGTTGTGAAGAATTTTATTATATATGATATATCCAAAAATTGATCTAATTTTGATGAAATTATAGAGATATGATGTAGATCAAATATAAATGATTTGTTCATGTTTCCATGTCTTCAATGTCATTATACTGTTATGATAACTAGGTGTGTGTTAGTGTAATTAATGACGTTCAACTAAAAATATCGAATATATATGTAATAAATGTCAATGCCATTATAAAAGGATTTCTGGAGGTCGAATTTATTCCATATCTCAGGCCATAGGTGTCCAATTTATTCCAAAATTTCGGTAGAGATATCCAAGAGGTGGGGGTACAACTTATTTATTTTATCCAAATCAATATAAATATTTCTAGAGGTCAAAACACCTGTGACAAGTGGTTTTAAGATTTCTCTTTTCTCAAAACCACCTTCCCATTTTCCTATAAAATGGCACCTTGGGCTCCTCATTTGAATGTTCGGCCAAGAAGAAAATATCTGGTATTTTGGATACCTAAATAAGTCCTCTCATCATCCAAGTAGTTCTTTAGGCCCCTATCCTCATAGTAGAATCATGTATGAAGAGGTAGTTCCACTCGAGTCTCCTCCTCCACTCGATGGAGAGCTAAACGGTGGACGATCATTTCGAGGGAGCTACACAAACATGGGATGGAGTTCCATCACATTTTCTCTACCATTTTTGTATAATTTGTGTATTTAATATTTAACTTATTTCGTTTCTTGACATTATTCCCACATAATACATTTCATTTGATATAATTAAGTGGAATACATTTTATTTAAACACTAATTAGGTTGAGATATCAAGTAGGAATATTGGGTTGATCCGATCGAACAACACAATAATCCTATTTATCTCACACATACATAAGAGTTAAGTATGATTTGGTAGACCTCTTATTATTTGTTTGACAACCAAATCTTTCTAAAACGATTGTTGTGCCAAGGGGTTGTACTTTTAAGCATCATTTGAAGAGGTAAGAGGAGATTCAAGATATTCACAAACTTTAACCAAATAATTAAACAAAACTATGTAAAATTCTCAGAACAATGAACAATCCAATATTTGTAGTGAACTTGAAATGAAATTTTTCTATCATTATTGTTAATACCCCTACCTTTATTTATCAACTATTTAACTCTTTAATTGAGTAATTTACTTATATCTGTTCTCAAAACCTCCCCCAATCTTAGTAATTATTATTAAAAATACAAACTCAAAACCTATAAATGCTCCTTGAGAGACGACCTAGGGTCATCCCTAGACTATAAATCAATATTAAAATCATAATCAATTTTCCACGTCATGATTGTGCGGTCAAATTTTGGTTCCATTACCGGGGAGCACTTTGGTTTTTACTGTGTGTTTTTTATAAGGTTTTCATATCTTTTGTGAATATTTTTTTTTTCTATTTTACCTTTTCAATCCATTTTTGTTATTCTTTATTTGTTGTGTAGGTTTGGTGCATGATGTGTTCTACTCCAAGAGATTTAGCACCTTTCAAACCAAAATTGGAGTGGACCCTACGTCAATGACACTGAGACACACAAGACAACATTTTGAAGGACACACCACATATTGAAACTCTTCTTCACCCTTCATCTTCTCCTGGAACTAACATCAAAACTGAAATTAACCTGAATGAAATGGACGAAAACAATCGAACTCTTAAAGAACTAACCTCACCTGATGTTGATATTCAGCTGATGTACATTCAATTCAAGGCAAGGAACCCTATTTTGAACTAAAATCTGGTATAATTCTTCTATTACCAATTACATGGACTTCTTGGAGAGGATCCAAACAAGAACATAAAAGAATTTCATACTATTTTTTCAAAATTAAAACCTGCTAACATCGATGGGGAATAAGTAAAGCATAGAGTATTCCCATTTTCTTTAGAAGACACTGCAAAATATTGGTTGTATTATGTTAATTCACCAAAAAACGGTTGGGCAGACATGAAATACCTTTTTCTTGAAAATTATTTTCTAGCCTATCCAACAAAAACAATAATGAATAAAATTTGTGGGATAATAAAATCACATGGGGGAACAATACATGAATCCGGGGAACACTTTAAATGGTTATGTTCAAGTTTCCCACACCACCAAATAAGTGATCAACATTTTATTCAATATTTTTTATGAACGTTTAATCCTTATTGATCGAAATATGATCGATACTGCTACAGGTGGTGTGCTAGTTGATAAGACCCCAATTTCTACAAGAACCATATTTGAGAACATGGTGCAAAGAAGACAACAATTTGGTTCAAGGTCAAATGTACCGATTCAAGGTGTCCATGAGGTACAATGTAGTAAATTCGGGAAGAGTATGGACACAAAGTTCGAAGAGGTAAGTTCCCTTCTACGACAACTTACTCTTTCCAAAGGGAAATCCCAATCTCCTCCTCCCATCCATTGTGGTATATTTTCATCTGACACCCACTACTCGGAATAATTCCCTCAATTGAGAGAAAATTCTGAGAGTTGTGAGGCAATATTTCCAGGCTTCCCCTATAGCCAACCCTTTAAGAAGTAACCTTACTATCCATCCAACCCTAGGTGGATGGAAAATCAAGCCTATATGCAAGGTTGTATTCAAACAAACCTCAACAACAATGGAACCAACCAGGGATGAGTAGTCATCCTCCACCACCACCCAGAAATCCTCAACCACACCAAAGACCTTCCCAAAAAACCCCTCCAAAACCAAAGCCTAGCCTAGAATATATGATGAAACAAATGGATTCTAACAATATTCAATTAATAAAACCACTCAGACAGTCATAAAAGACATAAAAACCCAATTATGCCAACTAGAAAATTCAGTGGGTGAAATTCAAAGTCACGGTTCACGTAAACTTCCCTATCAACCAGTAGTTAACCCTAGGGAGAAAGGAAATGTTAGTGCCACCACCCATAGGAGTGTAAAACAACTAGAAAGTATGATTAATCCTCCATTAGATTCATCCCCTCTGGAGTAAACCTCCATCCCAACCATTACAAATGTTCCAAATGGTGAAGAACCTTGTCCGGAGAAAATCCCTTCCAAAGGAAAGAAGGTGTACATTGATGAGTTACCTAGCCCAAACATTCCTCTTCCATTTACTAAAAGTGATACCTTACAAAGGAAACAAAAGGAAACCGAACTTGATAAGGAAATTTTGAAAATTTTCCAGAAAGTGTAGGTTAACATCCCATTGATTAATGCTGTGAAGAAAATTCCACAGTACGCTATGTTTCTAAAGGAGATGTGTACGAACTGAAGCCGACTTCATGGAGATGAGAAGATGAGATAGGGGAGGAATGTTTCAGTATTGATAGAGCCATAACATCCCACCATGTGCAATGATCCTAGAACATTTTCAAATCCATGCACCATAGGGGAGTACTATTTATCTAACGATATGTTTTATTTAGGTGCTTCTATAAATGTGATGTCTCACTCTATTTACTCTACATTGTAGGTCCGGGAAATGAAGCCCATTGGAATTATTGTTCAACTAGTTAACTGAAGTACTGAACACCACTCTGGTTTGTTAGAGGATGTTCTTGCGAGGGTTCAAAATTTAATTTTTCCTGCTAACATTTATGTGCTTAAAATGGATGATGATAAGATGAATGGACATGCCTCAATTATATTGGGGAGACCCTTATTGAAAACATCCATAGCCATGATTAATGTCCATAATGGTACATTATCTATGGAATTTGGTGGTGACATATTCCATTTCAACATCATTGTTGACCTGAATCACCCCGCATAAGAACATTCCTCTCTCTCTCTATTAATTCAATTGATGTACTCCCTACCCCTGAAAAAACAACTTTTCTTTCCACCAATACACTTTTGGAGTTTTCATAATTGATAGAAATGATAAGAAATGATTCATTCAATGATTGTTGAAGTGGTCTAGAAATTTTTCATGCATGCTTATTAATTTATAATTTCTTAAACACTGAAGATCCAATGGCCATCAATGATACTACTATGCTTGAAATAGCTCATTTCTCATTTGGGGATGATAACATTGAGTAGTTAGATGAGATCAGTGACCTATCACATTCACACACACTCCCATAAATCTAAAATCCACCTGAATTGGAACATAAACAATTTCCTCCGGATTTAAAATTTGTATATCATGAGAATGGAAAAAAGTTTCCCATAATCATTTCTAGTTCACTCCCTCCTAAGTATAAATTGAAACTACTTGAAATTTTGAGGGTTTATAAACAAGATTTTGTATGGACACTTATTGAAATTCCTGGAATTAGCCCGTCAATTTGTACGCATAATATTTTATTAAATGATGAGGCTAAACTAGTGAGGCAGCCACAACATCAACTGAACCCAAACCTCCTAGAAGTTTTGAAAAATGAGGTAACAATATTATTGGATGTTGGAATCATTTTCCCCATCTCAAACAGCCAATGGGTCAGTCTCTTCCATGTAATTCCTAAAAAGACTGACTTAATAGTAATCAAAAATTAAAATAATGAATTTGTTCCAACTCGTGTACAAAATAGTTGGTATGTCTGTATAGACTATCACAAACGAAAACAACATACTAGGAAAGATCATTTTCCTTTTCCATTGATTGACCAAATGCTAGAGAAGCTAGAAGGTAAGTCCCACTACAATTTCCTTGATGGGTATTCTGGATACTTTTAGATCCATATTTCCCCCTAAGGATCAAGAAAAGACAACATTCACTTGCCCCTTTGGCACATTTTTCTATATAAGGATGCCATTTGGTATTTGCAATACTCCGGGTACAATCCAACGTTGCATGATCAGTATTTTTTCAGATTACCTGGAGAATTGCATCGAAGTATTCATGGATGATTTCACTATTTATGGCTCATGTTTTGAAGAATGTTTGAATAGTATTGGTTTAGTCCTACGTCACTGTATTGAAATGAATCTTGTTTTAAATTCTAAGAAATGTCATTTCATGGTCTGAAAAGGAATATTTTTGGGGCATGTCATTTATGGGGATGGAATCCAAGTATATAAATCAAAAGTGGATGTCATTTCTTCCTTACCATTCCCCAAAAATGTATGGGATCTACCATATTTCCTATGTCATACTAGATTTTACCGTCATTTCATTCATTAATTTAGTAAAATTTTACTCCCCCTCTCCTGATTACTCCCAAAAGAAAAAGAATTATTTCTGATAAAGAATGTGAGGAATCATTTAAAATGGAGCTCATGGTAATCTAACCTCCTTAGTAGGATTTACCATTTGAGCTCATGTGTGATGCCACTAACTATACAGTTGGGGCAGTCTTATCACAAAGGGTAGATCGAGCTCCACATGTCATTGCCTATGCCTCATGTGCTTTGGACCTTGCCAAAGAACACTACACCAATTGGAAAATAATTCCTAAACAATGTATTTTCCTTGCACAAATTCATGTCATAACTTTTGGGGTCCATATTCATTGTATTCTCAGACCATGAAGCCCTCCAGTATCTCCTTAAGAAACCGTAAGCCAAGCCACATCTCATTCAATGGATGCTCCTCCTTCAATTATTTATTCTAGAAATTAGAGATAAAAAAGGATTAGAGAATGTGGTGACTGACCATATCTGTAGGATTCTCCCATCCTCGAAAATTGACTCATCTCCTTGTATTCCCATTAATGACATGTTTCCTGATGAGCAATTGTATTGAGTGGAAGATTTTATTCCTTGGTAGGATAAAATTGTAAATTATTTGGTAACATCTTTCATTATTACTGATTTCATTAAAAACCATGCCAGTCATCTGAAACATGATTCTCTTTGGTACATTTGGGATGGACCCTACCTTTGGCGCACTTGTAGTGATCATGTCCTTAGGCGTTGTGTTCTGGATAGTGAGTTTTAGTATGTCCTTATATTTTTTCACACTCTTGATTGTGGATGCTACTTTGGTCCCCAAAGGACTGCTCACAATGTCCGTGATTCTGGACTTTTTTGACTAACACTGTTTCGTGATGCCTATGATTTTTGTAAATCTTTTCCTCATTGTCAAACAATGGGGAATGTATCTAAAAGAAATGAAATTCCACAACAACCATTGCTATTTCATGACATTTTTTTTGGAGCATTGTGTTTATGGTTACATTTCCCAATTCCTTTGGTAACTTGTACATTTTTCTAGCAGTTGATTATGTGTCAAAATGGGTAGAGGCACGAGCTATAAGGACTGATGATTCTAATGTAGTTGTAGAATTTTTATAACTCAAATCTTCTATAGGTTTGGCTTACCAAGGTTCGTCATCAGTGGTCAGGGTTCTCATTTCTGTAACTGAATATTGCAATCACCTTTTCTTCGGTATGGGGTCAGTCATAGAGTGTCTACTACATATCATCCATAGACCAATGGTCAAGCCGAGGTATCAAATAGAGAGGTAAAACAAATTTTTTAAGAAACGGTTCAACCCAATAGAAAATATTGGTGTCTTCAACTTGATGATTCATTATGGGCCTACCACACTGCTTTCAAAACTCCTATTGGAATGTCACCTTATTGTATTGTGTTTAGAAAGAGTTGTCACCTACCTGTTGAGATTGAGCATCAGGCATACCGGGCCATCAAATAATGAAATTATAATCTTTCTAGTGCGGGTGACCAAAGGAAGTTACATATTCAGGAGTTGGAGGAAATGAGATGAGATTCATATTAGAACTCTAGAATTTATAAAGAGAGAACCAAGAATGCCCACAAATGTCTTATACATTATCTTCAGTTACACATTGGGAAGAAGGTCCTACTTTATAATGCAAGGATGAAGTTTCATCCAATTAAGCTTTGTTCCTGTTGGTTTGCCCCATACACTGTTATTAATGTATTTCCATTTGGTGTTGTCCAAGTTAAAAATGAAGACACCAAGAAAACCATCACTGTCAACGGGCAGCGGCTGAAGCACTTTCATGAATCCCTTTCGGAGTTCCCAATGGAGGAACTCCATGTCCATGAAGCAACATACCAGTGAAACACACCAGGTTTTATCCTTCTTTATCACCTTGTCACCTTCTCGATTATTACAATGAAGACACTGCACATTCTAGGTGTTGGGGGATGGGTACATTCTGGGGTTATATTGGAAATTTCATCATTTTTTTCTTTCTTTATTTTCATTTTCACCTTATTTATGGTATTTTTACTTTTCCCCATCTTGTTGAATTCATTGGGCTTTCCATTGTCTTTCTTATTTCTTCTCTTTTTTGCCTTCTTTGTGGTATTTTCATTTTTCACCCATAAAAAATTTCGAAGTTCCATGATTCAGTTACCATAAAGGGGAGAATGTAAAATACCATAAATAATGGTGAAAAAGAATATTTTTATAATGTTAACATCAAGGATTTATTTTTAGAAAAAAAATCAATCAATGATATAAATGGTTGTATCACTGTGAAACATTTGAGATGATTGATGCCCCTTGTGTGAGTACTTTTTAGGAAAATTGTGTCACTAATGTCTCCATACATTTTTTCACCAAACCATGAAGTTTGAATCTTTCATACATAATATAAGGTAAATATATGTTAGGTTAATATTTTTCAGCTTTAAATGATATTTTCATACATTCGTTCCTTATCTGATCTGTTTTATTACTATAACAGATTGACCTATGATTGTGTACCTAAGGTCCAAATATTAGATGCCATAAAGAAAATTTGTGTCTTGGAAATTTCAATAACCACTCCTCCACAACCTTTGATCTTGTTATAACTATTGGAATTAGTGTTGTGAGGAGATCAAACAAAGGTTGAGAGATGAGTGTGAGATTTGTTCCAAATGCAACTTCTAAAAAAATAATAAATGAGGGGAGTGATTAAATGTAAAACATAATGGGATATCTTGGTTGGGAGCTTATGTTTTGACTTTTGGGAATTCTAAAGTGAGTGGGTCTTGAAATATAATTGCGAAGGATGTAGGGTAGGTTTGGTGAAAATTCATTTAAAGATGAATAATTTTAAAATAACATATATTAATGGGATAGGAAGTGGAAACAATAGCATGGAATGGTTTTCACACACACATATGGAGAGTTATTGGAATGGTTGACTTTTTAATTCCTTGATTGTGTTGGTGTCCTGAATCTCTTTGAATTTCATTGTTATATTATTTATGAGACATCTTTTTCCCTAAGAAAATCACTTTGGTGTGGTTCGTGCACTACCCTAATTAATTTAATGTATTAAATTTTTCTCTAATGTTAAATCTTCATGATGTTGGGAATATTTATATGCCTAATTTTATTTGGATTTTTGACTTTTCACAGTAGTTCAAATGATTAGGTGGGGGGTGATCGTACCACGATTCACTATGTAATTTTCACCTTTACACCACTGTGCTGAACTTGTTTATATTGAAAATTAGAAAAATAATGACAAGTTACTTTCCATTTTTTGAATCATTTATTTTTTTAATCATGGTGAAAAAGTGAAATGAAACTTGTTTTGATGATTCCACTGTAGAAGGAGGTGATTTGGAGAGCCCATGATGATGTCTAAGAAAAATGGGCCAAACTGCGCAGGATCCAAGCATACTAGTGGAATAATCCGCACATTGATACTAGACTGTGCTTCCAATTGGGCTGATATTTTGTGGGATTGTCTAAATTTAATTTGGATACATCTATTATAAAGTAAACCAAGACACATTCGGCAATATTGGGGACCAATTGATCTTATCTATCCAGAACACTGAATCTGCACTATTCCAAAAGTTGTGTGATGTGATCTGTCCATAGATCGGGAAATAGGTTTCCACATTATGCCAAACACTTGGTGAAGATAGCCAAACGGTGGGGATAAAACTTTTTTATTTTATCCAAATCAATATAAGGCTTTATGGAGGTCAAAACACCAATGAAAAGTGGTTTTATGAATTCTGTGTTCTCAAAACCACCTTCCCATATTCCTATCAAATGTCACCTTGGCCTCCTCATTTGAAATTTCGGCCAGGAGGAAATTCTCAGGTATTTTAGAGACCTAAATACGTCCTCTCATCATCCAATGAGTTCTGGAGGCCTTTATCCTCATAGGGGAATCAAGTATGAAGAGGGAGTTTCACCCGAGCCTCCTCCTCCTCTCGATGGCGACCTAAACGGTGGACGATCATTTCGAGGGAGCTACACAAACCTGAGAGGGGGTTCAATCACATGTTATCTACAAGTTTTGTACTATTGTTGTGTTGAATATTTCACTTATTTTTTTTCTTTACATGATTCCCCTTGATTACATTTCATTTGATATAATTAAGTGGAGCGCTTTTTATTTCAACACGGATTCGGTTGATATTTCAAGTGGGAATATTGGGTTGATCTGATTCAACAACACAACAATCTTATTTATCTCACACATACATAAGATTTATGTAATCTTTGGAAGACCTATTATTATACTATTGATAACCAGATCTTGGAAACGTTATTTTTGTGCTAAGGGGTGGTTCTTTAAGCTTCATTTGAAGAGGCAATAGGGGAGTCAAGATCTTGACAACCTTTAACCAAAGAATTACACAAAACCATGTTAAATTTTAAGAATAATGAACTATCAAAGATGTGTAGTTAACTTGAAATTATCTTCTTATCTCATAATTATTAACACAACGCCTTTATTTATCAACTATTTAACTCTTTAATTGAGTAATTTACTTAAATAAGTTTTCAAAACCTCGCCCTCTCTTAGTGATTTTTATTAAAAATACATACTAAAAACCTATCAACGCTCCTTGAGATATGACCTAGGGACTTCCCTAGACTATAAATCAATCTTAAAATAATAATAAATTTTCCACATCATGAAATCGTGGTCATTGACCGTGTTTGAAAAAGAGCATCCATATCGTGTTACTTGAAATGGGAACAACAAATGAGTGTCGACCTCTGACCATAATTGCAACATGGGACTTGTATCAATTTTCAATTCAAGATCCTCGAGGATGTTGGCGCGAGATGATAGGTGATCCCTTAGGCTGAGTATCCATACCATTTGAGGGCCATTTGGATGTGACTGGAGTAGGAAATCGAAATAATGGGGAGAATGAAGACTGAGGATGGGTCATAACCTTTCCATGCAGGATTCAACAACATTAGTGTTGAACTAGAGTTCTCCTGGGAACATTATTGTACTTCCAAAGAGGGTCAAGGGGCTCAGCCTAAGAGAATCTGACTAAAATAGATGGGTGTAGAATAGGGGAAAGAATAGATCTTGGGAGGAAGTGGTATGTGGTGTGGTTTTTATAAACCAGATGTGAATGAAGACATAAGCCCATTCCACACAACATACCCTCCCATCTAGTGGACTCAAGCCAGAGGGCCAAGAAGATAAGAAGGTTTCCAAGAAACATGGCTGGACCCGAAGACATGATGTCTGGGTGGTCCTTTATCCCATGGAAATGGTAATTAGGCCAAATGTAGTTCTAGGAATGGCATGTTAAGATACCAATGCCAAAGATAATAAGGTTATGCGGGTTGGGACCTTACATCAAAAGAATTAGTATTTGAAAGATCCTGTTTGTCCATTAGAATTAATGGCTTTGTTTATTTTTTGTGAGGTGAAGGTCCTAATATAGAAAGCCCAGGCTTCGCCTCGAAAATTATGCTATGTGCAGGCATTGACAATTGGTATGGTGGTTGACTGATACCAAACATGATGTCCCCTCGAATGAGGACACCACGATGCAATTCCTTTTTTCGTCATGTGTCCAGGATGATAATGTCAGAGTTTAGGGTCATGTAATGGGAACAACCATGTATTTTAACGTCGTGTAGCATTGATTCAATAGTTTTATGTCATCTAGGACCATGCAACATAGTTCAAAGTCATATGGATCAAACATATACAAGAAATATGAAGTTTAAAAGGGAATGTGCACGGTGTGATTAAGCATACCCAAAGTGAATGAGGACATAATCCCATATCACACCGCGTGCAACCCCAAGAAGGAAACCTCGGGACTGGGGTGCCATTAAAGGGTAAAGAATATAAGGAAGGAGAGACCAGCTCTCAATTGAGCTGGAACCAAACACCAGATTTTTGGGCATTTCTACGTATCCCATGAGAATGGGAATCAAGCTAGATGTAGTTCTGAAGGTGTAGTTAAACATCATGAAGGACATGGGATAGGAGGTGGGAGGGACTAGTTACATGAATGGGAGTATGTTATGTGGCAATTGTAAACCATATGTGAACTAAGGAATAGGACCATACACGACACATCATGTGGTCCCATAAGATTTGGAGGCCAGAAGGCATAACAGAATACGTAAATTACTGTAACTCATGTTGGACCCAAAGATGAGATGTCTGGGCGTTTCTATGTATACCATGGGAATGGGAATCAAGCCATACGTAGTTCTAAAAGAGATATTAGTTTAAGGTCTTAGAGCTCAGACCAGGGAGAGGCAGAATCCTTCCAAGTAGGCACATACCACAATCTAATTCCTATGCCCATGTGAATCAAACTCAGTGTGGGAAATAAGGATGGAAGGGGGTTTTGCAATACCTGGAATGAACGAAAACGAGAAATCGGTGGAGAGTCCCAAATAATTCCTTACCATGGCTTTGTCCCCTTAATGTGAAAATGCGCACTGAGGGATACTGCCAGGAGTCGAAATTCCATTTGGGCATGATGAGGTCAAAAAAATAATGTGAATCATGTAATCAACATTCAAGGCGTGGGGGGGGGGGGGGTTGGCGTGACGATGGAACATTTTTATTGACCATGTTTGAAACACAACACCCATATCATGTGGCCAGAAATGGGAACAACAAATGAGCATCAACCACTACCCATATTTGCAACGAGGGACATGTGTTGGATTGTTGTCTAAACCCCTTGAGGATGTTGGCCCGTAATGATAAAAGAACCCTAAGGCCTTGAATCCATGCCATTTGTTGTCCCATCGTATGTGAAAGATGATGGAAGCCTAAATGAAGGGGAACATGAAGCCAGAAAAATGGTTGAAAGCATGTCCAGTTAAAATCTAACTCCCTAGGTTCTGGACCAGAGTACTCATGGGCCAATTGTTGAGTCACCGAAAAAGGCCGAGGGACCCGACTTAAGTGAAGCTGACTCAAAGATATGAGAGCAGGGAAAGGGAGCGATGGCCGCTCAGGAGAGAGAGGAATTTGGAGTGGTTGTTATAAACTCGACATGAATGAGGACATGAGTACATACCACACCGTATAATCCTCTTCTAGAAGAACGTGGTTCTAGGGGCCAAAATAATGTGTAGGTTTCTAATAGATGGGGATGGACCTGAGTACTAGATGTTCGGGAAGTCTTACATATCCCATGAGGATGGAAATCAAAGAATACATAGTTCTGGGGGAAAGGGTGACGCAAATAAGGGTGAGATACTCCAACGAGGGGCATGTATGGCACGTCCTAATGTAAATGAGGACATAATCACACACCACACCATAAAAACCTAATTCAGAACTTGGACCAGGGACCCGAAAGGGCTGATGGGCCTAAGGTTGGTCCATGGAGAGAATTTCATGGCCATGTTACACTTTAACATCTTGTAATGAGGATGAAGGTAGGGTTAAGGTATCTCATCCAAGGATGTGTATGGCATGACGAGTAACCCGAAGTAAATGAGGTCATAAGCCTACACAACACTAGACAACCCTATGTGATATATTGGGCTATGGTCCTGAAATGGTTGAGGGGCCTATGGCTGGTCCATAGAGAGAATATCCATGCCATCTTGTAGATTAACGTCTTTTTGTGAGGGCGGAGGTGATCTTAGTTTAGGGTCATAGATCCTGGATCGTATATTCCTAGTTTAATGTCATATGTGTGGTCCATGAGGGGAAATCATTGTCCCTGTGGAAGACCACAAAGTGGCAACAATGATAGAGGACAACCATTGACCTAGTTCACAACATGATATCCACCCTTCTATGACCAGAAGGGGGGTGGACAATTGAATGTCGACCATTGACCATATTCACAACACAAGACTTGTATCAACTTTCCACTCACAATACTCAAGGATGTTAGCCCATAACGGTTGGAGAGCCCTTGGGCCGAGCATCCATGCCATTCGAGGGCCCCAAAGGATATAGAAGGAGATGGAAGCCCAAATTATGGGACTCGCGAAGAATGACAACACCTGTTCTCACGGGACGAACAATAAATGAAGGGAGGTATGTCTCAAGGATATATGTGTGGCATGGTAAAATATCCCAATGTGAATAAGGACTTGAGTCCATACCACACTGCATAACCACAAATGAGAACTCGAGCCAGGGGGGGCGAAGGGGTCGAAGGCCCAGAGGCTGGGCACCCCAACCAACTATGGCCATAAGGCCTCTCAAGCAGGTCTTTCCTTCATAACTCCTAAGACCACATGAGAAATACTTGTCTTGGGAAACAAGGTGTAGGACTAGGTTCTCCCCATCCCAATTGGGTCTGATAGCTAGAATTACACTTCTGGTCGAAGTAAACCAAGATTTGGAGAGACGGAGCGGTAGAATGGACCACTATACTCCCTGTTTGGGACATATTGGAGTGGTGAAAATGAAAAAGTATAGTTGTTGACCAGGTTCAAAACACATCATCTATATCATGTGACCTGAAATGGGAACAACAAATGAGCGTCGACCATTTACCATATTCTCAATGCGGGACACGTATCAATTTGTTGTCTAAAACCATTGGGGGTGTTGGCCTGAAACGATAGGAGATCCCTTAGGCGAAAAATCCTTATCATTCGGGGGCCCCTTTGTGTAACACCCCAATATTTCATTGTACATTAGTTCATCAAAGTAATTCAATAACATACACTACACGCAACAACGAGTTCAAGCGCACCACGACTTACCAAACTAGCCATTAAAAACCGATTTTGAATAGTATTAATAGAATTTAGAACATTATATAACCCTTATAATTTTAGAATCTATATAATGAGTTTCTTAGACATAATATAAAGACATATTTTTTTTTTTTTTATAAAATAAGTATTTTTCAAAAATGAAATTTTACCACCTATTAATGGAGAACCCTTTTAAAATCCAATATTTGAAACTTGTATATATTCAATTTGACAAAATAAACTTCTTCTTTGGGATCAGGGAAAAATAATGTAGTTTTAATAAATTGTTGGTGTTTTTCTGATAACTTTCATATTTGGGTCATTAGTGAAAAATAATATATTTTAACTGAAAAAAACTTTTTTAATAAAAATAATTTATAGTGTTAAACAATATATATGAATGGTTTGGATGTATAATTAGATTATATTTTTACAATTTAATCCAATTTTGGTCATTGGAAGTAATTTAACATTGAAATTGGACATAAACAAATGTCAATCTTTTGAGAGTAATTATTTCATAAAAATACGCTTTTTGGTTTTGACAAAGGGAATTAATATTATACTAATAAATGCAATTTATATGTTTTGAATTTGGTAAAATAGACTTCATTTTTTAATTCAGAATATCAAAATTATATTAGGGTGAATTTTTGGTATGTTTCTGAAAACTTTTAATTTTTGATGAATAGTGAAAAAAACTAAGTTATAGTTTTAAACCGAATTTTCATTTAAATAATTAAGTATTTTATTTAAATTTATTTTAGGTAAAAATAGATACATAAAACCTATATAAGTTTAATTTAATTCAATGGTGTCAGTTTATAATAATTTTAGATATATAATAATTTTATTGAACTTTTCACCGTCTTTTACCCACCTCATAAGAGAATTTTCAAATTCAAATAAAACGTAATTTGACCACTTATGTGAGTTTGATTTCAAAAATATGAGAGACAAGTTAATATAAATTAGTAAAATGTTGTTTAATAAGATAAAAATATTTTTTTGTTGAATAGTAACTTTTTAATTTTATTTACAACGGTTAAAAGTAAATTGGGTAATTAAGGGTAAAAATGATATTTTTATTACCCTAACACATGTCCTAGATCTATTGGATAAGTTTAATTCAACCAAAAACAACATTAGGAATAAAATATGAACCTATTTGGTCCACTTGGATTAGATTAGGACATTTATTATTATTTTATTTAAAGAAGAGTTAAAAGAGTTTAAATCAAAGTTTAATAACTAAAACATTTTTAGTATAGAACTAAACATAAGATAAATTCGTCTATAAATATTCATTAGAAAGATAAAACTATTTAATACAAAATAGTGTTTTATTTATATTTATTAGACATTAAATAATTTAATTTATATATGACATAATGATGATGCAGTAATTACCTAATTAATGAAATATTATAATAATTAATATTATAAATATTCAAATAAATGTAATTTGAGACTTTTTATGAATTACACTAATTCTATAGGTTAATATTACATTTTAGGGTTAGTTAGTTGAATTTTTTTCGAATTAATAATGCTGTATGAATTTAGAAAAAACAAAATACCAAATAGTGTCAAAATTGACATAAAAGAGTTTGTAAAAAATACTATATTATCGATTGATATTATATTCCTAAAAAACTAAGTTTCTGAAAACAAAACTTGTATAATTATAGGTGTATTATTAATGAACCACTTGGTATTCTCTAGGAAGTATATAGTATGTTTATCTACCATATAATATAAAAATACAAAGAGACATGGCAAATGTCAAACTATTTATCTAGGAGTTAAATCTAAAATATAAATTTAATATAGTGACCCAAACCTATATAAAATCTATGGGTTGAGTATTTTTCGACCCATCCCCACCTTATACTTTAAATAATCCATATTGGTTCCATTAAAAACTGAAATCATTTTTATTGTAAAATAATATTTCTACCTTTTCCTAAGGCCCCCCTCGCTCCTCTTATAAAAGGGAACTCCCCCTTCTCTCTAACTCATACCTTCAAATCCATTTGTCTCCGAAATCATCTACCCAATTACCCTATCAAATATCCTCCCTTATCCTAGAGGCCTTCCATTTTTCATAAAGCCAAGCTAATGAGCCCTTTTGATCAAATAAAAACAAAGAACCCGAAGAAGAGGTAAATATCTCACCACCGCTTTCAAGTTACTTTCTTCTTCCACTTGATTTTTCATTGTTGTTTCCATTATAAATTAATAACTCTATAATATCCTATATATTATGATGTTATTATAAGTATTTTACAACCAAATTCATTATTCTATCCATCCTTTGAATAACATGTCACCATACGTGCATGCGTACGGTTTACCATCTCCACATCATGGTGCAATTGATATTCAATGAATGATTATGTGGATGGGTATAATAATGATGTTTAATTGATTTAAATAATAAATATAACATGATAATGATTATTCATATATTATATACCATCCAAATATATATTATTTTAATATCAAAAGAATGATATTGTCGCTCGTGCGTACGTATAGATTACCATCTCCACGAACGCGATGAGATTCATACCCCATCGTATCCCTTCAAGACTAAATTTCATTTTATGATTAAAAATAATATATAGAGACATATATAATTCTGGATATGAATAATATACATTTAATACATAACAAATATGACTCACATAACAATGAATATAAAGGATAACAAATCTGTTAACACCTGAAACGACGATAATACTATGATATTATTAACAAATCAATTTTAAAAGATCATATTTGATATCATATTAATTTTTATGATTCTTGTATAATTTAATAACAATTATTTTACCAATATATAGGAGTTTAACCTACCCTCGACCAAGGAAAAAGTACAAAGTAAAGGGTTTCTTATCTCACTTTTAATTCTGTTGGATTTCCATTGTTCACCACTTATTTATTTCATGTGGTGTGTGTACTACCAATGATTGTATTAATTGTGTAATATAATTTAATATATATATATATATATTTACATCATCATTTTATGATCCTTCTTTCATGGGTGTATGTTTCATATGTTACAAATTGGTAAGGGAATTTCAATTTTCAATTTCCACTCATTGGGCTTCACTCATACTTTGTTGATTATTTTACACCCTGATTATGTGTGAAATAACTATTTATTATATGTGTAGTATTTTAAACAATAATTTATGTGGATATGCTTTAAATAAACATAATGACCCCATTGATAAATTTTCAAGTCATCGATATGAACTTGATAAGAGTAATTTTAACTCAAAATCCATTTATTGAGTTAAACATCCAATTCATTGGTGTTGTTTTAACAAGAATATGTGTGAATTTATTCTTATTTATTTACATTGAATATCCAATCATATTTAATTTATTTATATTTTTCACACATAATTATGTTGTTGTTTTATCCTTAACCTAAGGATACAGTCTTTATAAGAGATTCCATCTCAATTTATATTCCATTGAGACTTATTTGTTGTTATACAACAAATCACTTTTATACGGTGTATATGATATACTTTGGCATTTTATATCATGAATCCCTTTATTCTCATTTTATTACAATTTTTTGATTACCTAAATTATTTGTATTCAAGTGCCTCTCTTTTGGTTAGGAACTCTAACTAAAATATCATTTTAAAATGTTTGAAAGATGTATTATTCTAAATCATTATCATTACTGTCCATGTTTTAAAAATGAATTTAAGGATTTATTTATATGTACATTAATGTTTTAAAATTAAAATTCTTTTTAAAATTTTCAAAGTGGTATGGGACACTTTGATTCAAAAATCTATTTTAAACGGATTCTTGATAAATAGTGAGACCCTTTAATGTTTTCATGAAAAGGGGGATATTTCCCTTATATAGTTTTGATGATTATTTTCATCTATGTAAATATCATTCATTATTATTGATTGAGGTTAATATGTTACAATAAAATCTTCCATATTGTATTGAATGAGTTATGTTTTAATGCGGATGTTCTACTTTTATACCATTCATTGTTTATGGATAATGTTTTGACATTTCATATGCTAGTTTTAATACGAATGTTTATGTTATATTTCAAACTTTTCATATGAGGAATGCATTGGACATAGTAAGTGATGGGTGGAGCTCGCTATAGCTCCTCGAAGAATCGGTAGGTCTCATGAGAAAAACTAGTGTATTGGAACAAGGCATTGACGAAATCTTATTTTTGGTCTTGGCACAAGGCCTTGACTATAGGGTTATGAAAGTCTGGCCTTATTCATTCCATCATTATGAAAGTGGCTATTGATATTACATGTGATTATTCAACTTTTAGAATATCCATTTGAATAAATAAATGGAATTATTTGATTTTATCTTTGCCATATTATGCTGCAGTTCATGTTTAAAAGGATATTGTTTTAGTCTTATACACTTCCTTAAATGTTTATGCTTATTTATGAAAGTTACAGCTATAATGTTATCCTCACTAGGAATCTGAGCTCACCCCTTTCTATGTTTTATTTTTCCCAGGATGCAAAGAAGTATATTATGACTGACCTCCAGAGATAGTCTATGGGATCTAAGTGTTGTCTATGGAAACAATGTTGTTTTATATTTCCATTTTAGGATGTAATTTAGACCTTATGAATGTATATAGTACATCCAAGGCTACCAAACTGATCGGTCTTTCGAGACTTGATATATTATGATCATTCAAATGATACTTAATAATTCACCGACTTGGGCTTCATGGGTAGGGGCGTTACACATTGTATGTGAAATATAATAGGAACCCAAATGATGGGGTATGTGGAGCATAAATACATCTGTGCAACTTCAAAGAAATTTAGATGGAAGAAGAGATAGATATCTCCAGGGGAGGGATATATGGTATGGTCATGATGAACATGATGTGAATGATGGCACAATCCCACAACACACCTTGTGTTTTGTCCCAATGTGAGTTCCCTATGTTTGGGGTTGGGCCCATGGATGAAATGTATGGGCGGTACTTTGTATCCCATGTGGATGGGAATCATGCCACACATAGTTCTGAAAGGTCCATGCAATTTAGTGTCATACGGTAAGGACGTGGGAGGATTAGAAGAGAGAAGGAGGGAACAAGGTGCAATCATCATAACCCTAGGATGGGTGGGTCCAAAAAATCCTACACGATTCCATGTGATATCCTAAAAAAGAACTATTCCCTGAAGGGGATAGTCAAAGTGTAAACTAGGGCTGGACTCAAGATGAGGCATCTAAGCGTTCCTACATATCCCATGAGGGTGAGAATCCATCCCTACATAGTTCTTGAGATGAAGTTTAACACCTCTCTAGATGACACACAGTTTAAGGTCATGTAGGATAGTACAATTTAAGGAATTGTAGGACCATATAGTTTAAGGTCATGCCGGACCATAATGTAGTTTAGGGTCATGCGGGACAATCACCCAGTTTGGGGTCATGTAGGACCTTACATTTTAAGGTCATGTAGGACCGCAGGGACTCAAGAAAAGTATTTTATGAGGAACTTGGAATTGGTGGGATGAGTTATACACTCACTATCCATTGTAACCATCGAATATGATTCATTGGGGTAAACCGTTTAAATGATCTAAGGTCCTTCAAAGTAGGGTTCCAACTTGGTTGGTTTCCAGCCAGGTATCATTGTTGTCCTCAGGGCCAATACCAAGTCACCTTTCAAGAAATAGTGTAGAACTTTATTTTTGAAATATTTAGCTATCTTGTTCTGATGTCTTTCCAGATTGTGCAGGGCACGAAGCCTGTTCTCATTGAGCGCTTCCAACACAGCCAGAGGGATTGCAGCTACTTTATATGGGGATTTCTGATCATATATGGTTTTTTGCAGTGTGGGAAATTGAATCTCAATGGGAAGTACAGCCTCTATTCCATATACCAAGGAATATGGGGCCACCTTGGTGGATTTATGAGTCATCATTAGGTGTTCCCATAGGGCATTGGGGAGATTTTCTGCCCAACTCTTCTTCTTATTCTTCAAAAAAACCATTATCTAAAAAATGTTAGAGAGGGACTTTTTTAATGCCTTGATCTATCCATTTGCTTTCCCATGATAGCGAGAGGTGTGGTGAGAAAAGATGTTGCACTTAGCGTAAAATTTCTTTAGCTTAGCATCTCATAAGTTCATGCTATTATCGGTGAGGACAACATGAGGGAATCCAAATCAGTAGATGATGTTAGAGTTCAAAAATTAAATGATAGAATAGGCCTTGACCTCTTTTAGTGAAACTACCTCTATTTACTTGGAGAAGAAATATGTAGTAGTCAGGATAAACATACACAGGCGAGCTGTCGCCAGTGTATATGGTCCCATGACATTGAGTCCCCACACCACAAATGTCCAAGAGTACTTGGTGGAGTGGAGATGATCTGGAAACCGATGCATGAAGTTAGCCTGAATTTGGAACGCAAGGCATCATTGGAAAACACGATGCACTCATGGATAATGGAGGGCCAAAAGTACCCAAGTCTCTGGATCTAGTGGGATAGTTTCGGCACGGTCAGATGACCCCATAAGAAATGGCATGAACCTCTTAGACGACTATAGAAATCTCGAATCCTTGAATGCAAAAGAGGACAAATACATCAAACCCACACTTATAGAGGATCTTATCATGTCAAGGGCCCTCCTAGAGGGTTAACTGCAACGTGTGTAAATGGATTTGCTCACACTCTACTCAATCAGCTAGGAGGTAACCATTTTGACGATACTCAACAATGGGGGATCTCCAATCTAAGGTCACATAAATCACCGCATCCAGGGGACATGAGGGTCTTGAAGTGGATGCTCTGGTGGTAAGGTGGCCCACCTTCAGATCATCGTCTTCATCTGTGGTGATGGGAGCAATGACTCCCTGATGTGCCACGTGGATAATCTGATCATCCTACTCAGGCACCTTGAGTGATGAAACCTGGCCAACCAGAGTGTTAGCTCGACTATTATGAGATCAGGGGATACGAGTAACTTCTAGCCAAGATGGGAACTGGTCCATTAGCTGGAGAGTGCATTCCAGAAATGGTACGAGCTTTGGATTTCTAATGACATAGTCATCTTTGATCTATTTCATGACTACTTATGAATCCCCTTTCACATGAAAATGGGCAACATCAATCTCAATGACCCACTCGAGGCCAGTGATTATGGCCAGATAATCTGCCTCACTGTTGGTGCAGCCTTTTGACAAGAAAAATGAGTATGGTAGGATAGATTTTTTCCGGGTAATGAAGATGACACCCAGTGCTACTCTGTTGAGTCTGGGGACATTGAGCCTTCTACCGATGGGGCTCCGAGAAGCACCATCAATGTGCATCTTCCATCACAGGATGGCTTGGTTTAATGAGACGATCACTTCATTAGGAAAATCAAGGTCAAGGAACTGGTCCGCATGAGTTGGGTGGGTGGAATGAAAGTCTTCCATTACTTTAACTTTGATATACATTTGAGGGATGGACTAGATATCGAACAGCTAGAGGATTATTGCCCACCGAGCTAGTCGGCCTGTCAGTATGGGGCAGTTTAGGATGTACTTTAGTGGATCTACTCAGGACACCAGCTGTAGCTCGTAGAGTTGTAAGTAATGTCACAATTTCAGTACTGAAAATACCAAAGTAAATTAGCTATTCTCGATGGGGGAGTATCTGGTCTCCGTATCAAGGAGCATTCGGCTGACGTATTAACGGTTTTTCTCCACCCCTCATTGTTCTTCTAGGTGAGAAGGGTGTCAAGAGATCATTCTATGGAGATCACATAAAGGAATAGTAGATTTTTGGACACATGTGCCATTAAGACCGGAGGTTGGAGTAGATACTACTTGATCTCCTCAAAATAACTCGGAGACTCTTCGTCCCACTCATAGAGTGTGCCTTTCTTCATGATCCAAGAAAAATGTTGACACTTGCTGGCTATATTCACGATGAATCGGTGTATGTAGGCTATGTGGCCTTGGAAGCCTTGAATTTACTGAATGTTGCTCAGAGGAGACATCTTGAAAATGGACTTGATCTTCTCTAGGTCGATCTCAATGCCCATATATCTAACAACGAAGCCAAGAATCTTTCCAGAGATGAAACTGAGGGCACACATCAATGGGTTCATCTTTAGGTGATGGGAATGGAGGATGCTGAAGTATTTCTCAAGGTATTTGATATGGTTCCGACGCTAGCAAGATTTGACCCCTAGATCATCCATATATAATTCAACCAATGTTCCAAGGATTGGAATAAATATGTGGTGCATAGCCTACTTGTAGGTGGCACCCATGTTCATTAAAATGAATGTCATTACTTAGTAACAAAAAATACATTGTGGAATCATGAAGGTTGTAGACTAATCATCCTCAGGGGCCATTCATATCTGGTTATACCCGGAGTACCCATCCATGAAAGAAATTGCTTGAAACCCTACTGTAGCATCAATGAACAATTTTGTCATAGGAAGGGGAAAATCATCCCTCAGACAGTGATAGTTGAGATCCTGGAAGTCGATGTAGACTCTAATCTATTGGTTATTATTCTCTACTAGCACAATGTTGGTTAGCCATTTGGGGTACTGGACCTCCTTAAAAAAATTTCTTCTGATGATCTTGTCAACATCAGCTGAGACCATGGCACTGTGGGAATGGTGCATCTTACTAGGAGGCTACTTGAACCCTCGGTGATTTACCAGGCGACCGAGGTGGTGGACGGCTACATGAGGATTTCGCCCTGGAATCTCATCATAATGCCAGGTTAATACATCACAGTGTTGTTTAATAAAGTCTATGTACTATTGTTGATCTTGAAAGGGCATGGCGGTACTAACCAATGTGGGTCTCAGGTCTACCACTCTACCGAGGACCACCTGTACTAACTTGTCGACTGGGACAGGGATGCCCTCTTCAAAGGCAGGAGGAGCATCCTCTAAATTAACATCTCCACTTATGGATGATGAATCATTAGCGTGAGGAGCTACTTTTGAGTTGGCAGATCCCGACTGGAGACAGGTACCAGCCTGAGCGGTAGTGGACAATGCATCGGAAGACTCATATGAGGCCGCAAACATACTGATGAAGGCTATCAATCTGATCCCATATAGCCTTTAGCCCAAGGGGCCATGCTTGATGATATCTAAGTAATAGTAGAACTTCATCTTGAGTTGATTAATTTTGGCCTGTTAGAATAAGAAATTATGATGTACTGCTGTCGCCATGGGGAGGACATCCTGATATATTATTGGAGTAGGAGGATCTGGGATCACCTGAGCCTAATTTGTATTGGAGTACAAGGTGATTTCCCGACATCGCTTAGGAAAGGAATGTGTTCCAACCTCACTCTAGAAACAAAAAAGCATTGTACCATGTATGGGGTTGTAGCCACAAATTGGTGGATTGGAAAGATGTAGGTGTCATCTAGATTTATCCATGGTTCGGTCACAACCATGGCATGCTCGACCTCATTCGTCTGAAACTGCTTGTCCTTGATCTTGTAATAGTTGGCATCCAAGTAACGGGCTTTACAAGAGGAAAGGGGAGACGCGTCACCTTGAATTATTCCCACTCAACCATTAAGATAATACTTGAGGCATTGGTGGTACGATAAGGGAACTGCCACATGCAGGTGGATCCATGGCCTTCCCATCAATGCATTATTGGCGGTGTCCTAGTAGACAACAATAAATTTGGTGTAGGAAAGTAATCCACCAAACTGGGTCTTCAAGCGGATCTTGCCAACCGATTACTATTCTGCCCTATCATAACCTTGGATTCTTAGGTCAATGGTACTTAGATAATCCTCATACAATTCCAGTTTTCACAGTTTCTGAGTCATGATTAGGTTAATTATAGAGCCCGTATCAACAAGATAGCGAAAAACCTCCACGTCGTTGAGCTGGTGGGTGACGTAAAATGGGAGAATATACCCCTTTATTGGATAGCCTTAATCATCTATATAGAACGATATAATGTCCTCGAATTTATCATTCTCAACCGCCTCAACATGAAAGGCTTCTACGACTTCTACCTTCGTCTCAAACTAGAGGTGGATTCTTAAAGTCCCAGCGAGGGCCTCACGCATATCTGATGACAGATGAAGAACCACAAGGATGGATAGCCTTGCTATAATACTGGAAAGATTCTTAAGAACATTGTACCTCCACACCAAGCATGAACTTATGTATACAGGAGGTCACTCTATTACAGGATGTATGGTGGGTATTACCGACTGGACCAGCGGATGACTAGTACTAGGAATATCCTGCTTCTCGCTAGTTGAAGCCTATGGAGTGGCTACCATATGAGGGCCAGATGACTGAGATCGGCCTATAGAAGGATGTGGCTGGTCACAACATGGTCAGAGTGGTTGTGCCTAATCCAGCAACATGAACAACAACGAAGGAGGGCCTGATGCCACCTGATTAGAAGGCTATGCATGTTGAGATCCACACTGAGCCTGTTGTCTGGATTTGGTTGCATGCACAGTATGGATGGAAGTACTGACTGAGGCACTCCAACGGCCCATATTTCCACAGATCCATTAACGCTGAAGGCAGCTAGGGATGTTCAGAGGATCCTCATGACACTCCTCATCATCAAGAATCATGTAGGGATTTACCAGCTCTACGGTGTTAACTGAGGTGAACCATTGATCATCACTCAAATTTTCCTCCATTACTGGATGGATTTTGGGAAGAATCGCCATATCTAGGAAAATAATGTTTCCAAGAGTATAGGATGTTGATGGCATTGGTGGGGGGTCTTCTTTCCCTTGTGTCACTGGTGTTTGCTCTTCTAGGAAGAGACATGGTGCAACGATGATGCAGAAGTAGTTGTTGTGGCTTTTTAAATATTTGGCAGATTCAAGTGTGCATGGATGACACCATGGGAATGGGAAACTATTTTACCATTCATCCTGTCTTCATACTTCTGGGACCCACGATTGGAAACCTGATTCCAATCTCTCTCACTGTCACATTTGTTGAATGGCCTCATGAAGGCACATGTCACATATGACAGAGCAGGACCTAAACAGACTATATTGTTATGTACCTAGTCTTGGAGCTAGTCTTCGAACACATAGCACTACTTGAGAGTTTTCCCCATGATCAAATGATAAGGGAAATAATTTGGTCAATCATGGAGGGTTGCTTCTTCTGGCCTTTTGTACTCAGGAAAACATAGAATCCCCTGCTTTGAGGAACTGTGGAAGTAACCGGGGACCTATGCCTCATTGAATGAGTAGGTTTATTTTCTCCTATTTGAAAAGAGGGATCATTGAGCATGACACTTATGTGGAGATGGAGGAGCATTTTGAGGAGGTGTAACTTGGTTATCTCGCCGATGTGGTGGAAGCGCAATGCACAGAGGCAACTTCCAATTGAGAAGTGGGTGCTACTGGGCCGGTGGCTATGATTGATGTGGAGGGCCTTTGTAAGGATATGGAGGAAGCTCAACTAGTAACAAGTCTAGGTTCTTGAGGGCCCTTAGTTGAGCCACTACAGCGGGCTCGGCCTAGGTGGCCCTTCTCGTGGGGATCGTAGGAGGAAACGGATGTGCATGCTAATCTTACTGTAAGGATTCCTCTAGGTGTTGGGCCTTATCTGAGAAGTCTCATAATCCTCCAAGATAGTTCTGTGTGATCAAAAAGGGGACCGGTTCTATCTTGACATTTCCAATGCTCATTGTCAACACTTTCACCTGAGTCAGTGGCATGTCAAGGGAATACGTGAGTAATTTCCATCGGGTGAACAAATCAGAAACGAACTCACCAGGCATCTACTTGCACTTGAAGAGGTCTGTGATACTCATCTTCTGAGTGGTGGAGATGAACTGGTAGAAAAATTTCTTATAGAGGTATTCTGGTCTGGATACTGATCCAATGGGGAGTTGAATGTACCAGAAAAACGTAGCCCCATCAAATGTCTGTATGAAACATCAGAGTTTGGCAGCCTCCTTCTACGCTGGATTTACCAACATGGGGATACACTATGAGATAATGTGGTCCAGGTGTGGTGCAGGTCCCCTATCCAATTGAAGTGGGGATATAGCGGGATTTCTAAAACCCGGTGGTGCTAGCATATCATTTACACATGCCAGCTAAGTCTAGTGAGTTTCACACCACTAGACGACAGATCGTTTCTTAATGGGATGTCCAGGCGAGCAGAGTGGGACCCGAGCTTCATGGGATGAGAGGAGTTATAGCCCAGATTTCTAGTCTATATCTAGATGACCACGGGACTTCTAAGATTCACTTTCCCCCCAGTGGTGGATCAATTTAGGGATGTCTTTCTAGATGAATTTTCACGTTTTCCTCTGGATCGAGAGGTAGACTATTATATTGAGCTTGTGCTAGGAGCATCATTGGTGTCTATTCCTCCTTGTAGTATGGCTACACTAGAGTTACAGGAGCTCAAGAAGTAGTTGGAGGAATTTCAGGATAAGGGTTTTATCCGACCCAGTAATTCTCCTTGGGTTTCAGCTCTCCTTTTTGTGAATATTGTAGATGATACTCTCTGACATTGTGTGGATTATCAAAAGTAGAACTAGTTAACGATAAATAACTAATATCCCTTGCCAAGAATTGATGATTTGTTTGTTCAGCTTCTGGGAGCCCAGGTGTTATCAAAGATTGAATTGAGATCTGGTTATCATCAGTTGCACGTTATACCATCTAATATTCCTCTTACAACTTTTCAAAGAAGGTATGGTCTATATGAGTATGTGGTTATGCCGTTCGGTCTCACGAACATGCATGCAGTCTTCGTGGCACTGATAAACCGAGTGTTCCATCTATACATGGATTCTTTAGTGGTGGTTTTCATGGATGATATCTTTGTGTACTCACACACTCGAAACGGCCATGCTACCCATATTGAGATTGCTTTGAGTACGTTGAGAGATCATTATTTATATGCTAAGGACTCAAAATTCCACTTTTGGATGGATCAAATTGTCTTATTAGGTCATTTTATCTTAGAGACATGAGTATCAGTAGACCTAGATAAAGTGACAACATTAGTTTCCTGGGAGCATCCGAAGAATTTCCTTGAGATACGGAGTTTCCAAGGGCTGGATGGATAATACAAATGTTTCATACATGACTTTTCACTCTTCGCAACACCACTGATGGGCCTGAATAAGAAGGGTGTGATGTACTTATGGATAGATTATTGTGAGTAAGCCTTTTAGGAGCAGGAAGGGAGGTTGACTTCAGCACTGATACTAGTATTTCTAGAGCTGGTCAAGAGCTATAATGTGTACTGTGATGCTTTAGGTATTGATCTGGGAGTTCTGCTTATGCAGGAAGAAAAAGTTATAGCGTACGGGTCTCGGAAGTTGAGGTCACATGAGAGGAATAACCCGACACACGATCTTCAGTTGGCTGTAGGTGTTCTAGACTTACATTGTTAGAAACATTATATTATGGGAGATAATTTTGTGGTTTTCACCGACCACAAAAGTATCAAGTATATCTTCACTCGGTGTGACCTGAATTTGGGATAGTGAAGGTGGGTTGAGTACCTTCAGTATTTTGACATTGAGCTTGCATATATGTTGAGGAAATGCAACGTAGTGGCTGATGCATTGAGTATGAGGACTTAGATACATGATTTTCAAGAGGCCAGTAGTGAGTGGAAGCTTATGGCTCTATTCTCTGAGATGCATTCGAAGGTGAATAATAGATAGGGTCAAACATTTCTTTCTTCTGTAGCTATTACCTCAACTCTTCTTGATCGAGGGCGAATGACGCAACTATTAGATTTTGAAGGCCTAGTCCTACGGGAAAGCATGTAAAGAGGGGACCCTATTTCTGGAGAGAACATAGGAAAGGATTAGATTATGTTTTTTCATGGGCGTGAATGGGTTTCAGCAGACATATGCGAGGAGCTAATGCAGGAATTTCACTCCTCAGTTTGGAAAGTTCATCCAGGTGTCACCAAGATGTATCGTGATCTACACCGTCAGTACTAGTGGCCAGGTATGATGTGATACGTTGCTGGTTTCATTATGAGGTGTTCCACCTATCAGCAGGTGAAGGTAGAGCATCAGTGACCAGCATGTATTTTTCAGCAGTTATCCATTCCTGAGTAGAAGGGGAATGATGTCGCGATGGATTTCATGACAGGTTTTCCGAGGTCACATTGAGGGAATGATGTTGCATGGGTTTCCATTGACATACTCACGAAGTTTTCTCTGTTCTTTCCAATCAAGGAGACAATTAGTGTTGATGAACTAGAAATGTTGTACATCCGTGAGATTGTATGTTTTCATTGAGTTCCACACCATTTTTTCAGACAGGGATGCACATTATACTTCTCAGGTCTGGAAGGGGCTTCAGAAGGCTTTGGGTATCTAGGTGCTTTAAAGTACAACTTACCACACTCAGACAGATGTCCTATCTAAGCCTATGATCCATGTACTTGAGGACATGCTTTGTGCATTCATCCTGGATTTTAGAGGTTATTGGGAGAAGCACATACCTCTTGTGGATTTTTCCTACAAAAATAGTTATCATGAAACTATTCAGATGACACCATATGAGGTTTTGTACGGTAGGTCATGCTGATCACCCTTATGTTGGCTGGATGGAGGAGAAGAGACTCTACTGGGACCTTATCTTTTCCAGGAGAATATAAAGAAGATGGAGTGGATTTGGAAGAGGATGGCTACAGCATAGTCTCGACAGAAGTCATAAGCTGATCAGCGGATATGACCTTTGGAGTTCGAGGTAGGGGATCAGGTTTTCATAACTGTCACGCTGAGGATGGGGAACTGGAGGATTAAGAGACAAGGAAAGATTTTTCTAAGGTACATTGGGCCATTTGTGGTTTTTGAGAGAGTATGGGTCGATTGCCTATCGTTTGTAGTTACCTCATAGGTACTGGTCTATGCACGAGTTTTTCCATGTTTCTCAGGTTCAACATTACTTCTCAGACCCATATCATGCTTTTCAACCTGAGGAGGGTGAGTTAGAGGTGGACACCTCATTCGAGGATCATCGTTTCCAGATTTTTGATCATAGTATGAATGTTCTCTATTGCCTGTTTGTTCCTCTTGTATGAGTGCTATGTCTGCATGGGAGAGTACTGTATGAGACTTGGGAGAGGGGGGCCAATGTACGATCACAGTGGATAGAGCTGTTTTAGGATTCTTCTTCAACACTGCCTTACTAGGGAAATCCGAGGATGAATTTCTTTAAGAGGGGAAGTTTGTAAGAACTCTGATCCTATTTTTTAGGTATGTTTTCATTTTTCTGGTGTTTATGAGAAAAATGGGAGTTTCAGAAATTTTTGAAGTACATGCAGTGTACTTTATAAGTACACACTATGTACTCAGTTACCGTGGGTAGCCGCATGTTGTCTGTGTAGAGGCCCTACACACGGTCATGTGTGGGGATCTAGAGAGCGCCTAATTTAGGGGACAGTGAAGTAAAGTACATGTCGTGTACTTATAAACTACGCACTATGTTCTTTATTTTTTCATTAAATGAACCAAGATCATGTCTAATTGGGAGAAACCCCTCCTTCTTTGACCGACATATCTGAGAGCATTCATATGGCACTGATTCTTCCCTGAGCCCCCGATCGAAAGTCTGTTATCCAAACATTCCATCTTCAATTGCGTTGGGATCGCCTTGGTGAGTTATCTCTTCTCCTAGAGCATCGTTTCCTCATTCCTCCTCCTTCTCAAGTTATTTTCGGTTGAATTATTTATATGTTTTTATAGATATAAGGTGTTCTTGGGTGATTCAAGTCTTGAGGTTCACATATAATGATCTTGAAACACTGAGGATGGTGTTTTTTTCATTTCCATTGAATGTCTTTGAGTTACATGTGAAAATGTTCCCAATACCCTTGAACATGGTATTACGTGTTTACTGTTTTATCCCTGTTGATTACATACTATGCTTGTATTCTTGAATAGAGGTTAATTCAAAGAGAATAGGGTTAATTTCTATGCTTTGGAGGTGTTTTCCCATTCATATTTGTTTATGACCGTTTGGTCTTGCTTAGAATGTTAGGATGCCTTGTTTGTTTCCTATGCCTAGTATTGTAAGATAGAGTGATGTTTATCTACCATGTAGTTATGCTGTATATTTTTAGCCAAGTAGTACTCGAGGATTACTTTTTCTGATTATAATATCCATGATTTCATGACTTACACAGGGTCGTGAGAACCGGTTGTAGTGGACCATAGGGAGAATTGATGTAAGGGATTCTCCGGAGTGTCTGTTTTTACAGTTACAATGTGAGACCACAGGGGTAATTGACGTAAGTGCTTCCTCAGAGTGTCTGTAGTTACTAGACACGGGGCACAGGGGGAATGTGACCTATGTGATTCCCCGGAACACCTTTAGACACCAATACAAGACTATAGAGGGAATTGATGGTGAGTGTTTCCTCAGAGAGTCTATACTTAAAATGAACCAGAGGGGTAGATTGTGTATACATCCTAGAGTGTTGCTTGTGTTGTTTTGGTAGAACCAATTGGGTTTGTATGAGAGTACTTCCGAGAGGGTTACCATATTTTATTACCTCCTTGCATGATTTGTGGAATTGAATACTTTGAAACTATGGAAATGTTTACTACCGAGTACTTCCTTGTTTGCTGCTTCTTTTTACTTATTGCCTCCCATATATATTCACTGACTGTTAGGCACAAATATTTTGGTGGTTTCCTAATATATTAGTCTCACAACTAGTTTGGTTCATGATTTTGGGCCCAAAAAGATTATATTGTTGCAGGTATAGATAAGGGTAAGTTCCCTTCTACTTCTGGTACTTAATTGTTGAGGAGATGAAGAGCATGGGACAAAGCTGAGGCTTGTGATGCTGAGGAGTTTATCTGTTTTCTTAGGTACATTGGTTTAGTAATGTATTCCAGCATTGTGTTTTGTTTTTCTACTTTCCAAGACATATATACCATGCATCATTTTTATATGTGTGCTCCAGTTGGTTATTACTTTTTATCTATCGTTGTTTACTGTTGTATACCATTATTACCACTTCCTCTATTGTATATCGGTTTCTCTTCCGCTGTGTTACTATGCCAATGAGGGCATAGTTTCTCTACTATCTCACTCAAGGACCTCACTGCATGTCAGTACCGTCTGATGTTTGGGGAAATGTTCTTGAGGCCATCTGACAAACTGGGTACAGGGCACCTCTCAGCAGCTTTCGGAACCGAGATGTTACAATTAAAAACAATATTATAATTTAAAGTATTTAAAAATTAAAACACTATTTTCAAATAGTATTAAAATATCAGTAGTAATTTTTTATTAAACATAATCCAATTATAATCCTTGAAATTATTTTTATACTTTATTTTTGTTTTATAACAATTATACTAAAAAATGTATTCTTTTGTAAAAGTGGTTTTCATCATGTTTTATGGGAATAATCTTAAATTAAATTCTACTTATATTTTGAATTGAATATTAAAAAATAATTTTCATATTTATAATTATAATGTATAAATTTGGTACATATTTCCCCTTTTTATTAGGACATTATGAATAGTAACCTTAGTAATTTTTGTTACAACTATAAAGGTTAATCAGGTAATAGAGAATAAAAATGAAATGATATGGACAAAAGAATTACCATAATAGTTGCATAAAATTTATTGGATGATTATATCTCATAAATAATCATCCAAAATACAAATATATTAATTTTTGTTAATTTTCCATGATTTTGACCTTTATGTTACTATATATAAAAATGAAAAAAATATCACCTCTGTGTTTTATTACCTCTAACTTTTTGTAATTGGATAAAAAGAAGATATGTTCAGTTATAGATACTAATATGAAATAAAAATTATTTTTTAAGAATTTTAATTTATTTATAATTCATAGTGACAAAATAAAAACCTTAAATGCATATACAGCACTACCACAGTGCATGTGCAAGTAGTAAGAAAATAAATTAAATGATTTTAAAAACACTAAAATAATAATACATGAGAAATATTTTTTGTTCCAAGATATTTTAGGATAAAATAAAATTTTAGATATTTTTTATTACATTAAAGTTTAATTTCATTTCTTCCCTGTATTGTTAAAATCAAATTAAATGAATAGTTTCAAAATTTAAACTAGTGTTATTTTATAACAAATAATATTTTATTAAATTATTTTAAACGTAAAAAAATCTGATGTTTGGAAAAGTGATTAGGATATGTATTAAAATATCAACCATGGTCCATTTATTATCCAATTCAATTTTTATAGCATCTTTTTTGTCCTCTTTTTAGTAAAACCATTAATACTAAAGTAATTGTAAAAAAACGGTTAAAATTGGTAAAAACAAAATGATTAGGGTGAAAAAATCACCTTAAATATTCTAATTTTATTGGATGATATAATTTCTAATAATAATCATATTATATTTTAATCTTAAAAAATTTTATCCATTTTATCAAGAAAATAAGTTTATTTCAATTTATTATTTTAAGAAAATTTGATAATGTTCATCCCCTCTCTTATAAAAGGGTACATCTTCTTTTTCTTTTCACACTTAAAGAAACATTTAGTTTATACAATCACTATCCAAATTCATTAATAAAATCTTTATCATTTTCCAATATTCCATTTTTTGATCCTACAACTTATCAAGGAATGAATTTTGTGTAATCATTTAGAGGTTTTTTGAAAAAGATACGTAGTTATTAACTGGATGTTTTTATCATTATTTCTTTTTATTTTTCCTTAAAATATTATTTATCCATTATTAATTTATAAAATTAGAATATAAAAAATAATGATACATTATTATGATAATTTAATAACCCAAACACATATCACATTCCATCAAAATGGTTTACAAAACCGTTGTTTTAGTGTACGGAGGACTACCTCCTCACGAACCATTGTAATTAGTATTCCATAACCACCTATTAAGGACGGATTTGATGATGGATTAAATTCATATATATGATAGTGATGTAAAATTTATCTTTATTAAAACATAATATATCATTCACCTTATTACATTTTCATTCACTGAAAAAGTATATCATTATTTTTGCGTACGTTTGAACTACCATTTCCACAATGCGATGTGAATCATTTTTCATTACCACATCACATATGTTATATATATAAGTATATATTAAGAAATCATAATTTATTTGTGATATAATTATAATTATATAATGAAAAAAAATTTACTTTCTTTCCATAATAATCTTAGAAAAATTGGAATGCTATGCATGCATACGTACATCTTACTGTCTCCATGATTATAATATATTTATTTTTTCATAACAATATTTAATGGTTTTTTTTAAAGTATAATTGATATGTAAAAATTATATTTATTTCATGATTATTATTATATATATTTTTTAATAATTCCATATTTGACAATATTAAACCCATTGATATCATTTTTCACAATGATCTGAATATCATCAAAATGTCTGATGTAGACGTAATTGATTAGGTTAATGTATATAACATGGTATTAAATAAAAATTAATAATGAAAATAATATATATTCATAAGAACTAAACAATTAACTTATTTTGTTTATTCAAGAATATAAATAACTAATGTTATGGTTCATAATCAAGGCAATGCACTTTCTTTTAGAAATCCAATTTTTGAGTTTCCCTTACAACTTTTTTTATTCCATGACAATTTTCATGATTATTTTAGGGCAATATATATAGATAAAATAATTTTAAACTAAATTTTGTGTCACATTTTTCTTTATTTCAATGTTTCTCAAAATTAATCCTTTTTATGAAATATTTAGACATTCTTTAAAAAATGACTAAAGGATTGTACTATTTTATAATATACAATGATAATGAATTTTCCTACCACCATATAAAATATTTCATATTTGGATTCCTTTATAATATTTCATATTTTTTCAAATAAAAACAATATTTTCCTATATTTTGAGTAATTTCACAAAGAGTGTTTTAAATGTTATGGATATTTCAATATCTAGAACTATTTTCTTTATAGATGAAAATAATATTTTATGATTGTAACGATAAAAATGTAATATTACATGTTTTATGATTATTTTATGGTTCATGGACATTGTTTATGATGACTTGTGGTGAAATTATAAACCAAGGACGTCTGTTTAAATTATAAACCAAGGATGGTAGGTTATGTTATAAACTAAGAATAGATGACTCTATTATCAACCAAATATGGGAGAGTATATGATATCCCTTCAATGCATTGGGTATAGATGTTGACCATACATGTTATTTCATTTGTAAGAGTGATTGTTAGAGTGATATAGATATGTCACCTCAAGTTACCTATATGAGTTATTTATTGTTGTTATGGATTTTATGGAAATATTATGATTTAATAAAGGTAAGAAAAAAAGGATAATTTTTAAAAAGAAAAGTGCGTGTTGCATCTTAAAGGTGAATGTATAACCTTTTGAAAAAATTTTCATAAGATTTCCCTATTTTCAAAGAAACTATTATAAATATTATTTTTTCTTTTAATATTTATTTTATATGTTTTATAAAAAACATTTTTCATGACCCCCTCCTACCAAAGATTCCATAATGGAGGAACATATGTAATTACCCTTGAGTCCCACCTCCACACTACTATAGATTTGGATTTATTAAGTGATATATTTTATCAGGGCTATAAAAACATCAAGATAATAGATGCCATTATCAATGCTAAAAGCACTGATAAAGGGTACTATTTGTCAGTGATAAAACAATAGCTAAAAGATACCATTTATTAGAACAGTTATTTGTAGTGTTAAAGCATTACTTTATGAGGGTTTTTTTAATTCTAATAAAGGTAATGTTTATCACCTTTAGTTAAATAAACTAATAAAACTGAAGCGATTTCACGACAGTACCACATCAAACAATCCGACATTCAGCCTCCTCTTTTGATATAATTATGGCACATAAAAACATAAGAATCCCACTGTGGGGATGGGCTCCCACATACCCTCTTCACACACTTATAAGGGTATATACCTAAAAACATGGGACTATGTTCTACTTGGACATCCCTATGCTTACTGTGGACCATCCTCCACTCAGCAGGCCTTCCCTAATGGGCTTCCTAAATTGTTGTCCCTTCAGGTTGAGGGCAAGATGAATAAATAAATTTATTATAATTAAATTCTTATTACATATATAAAAATGCGTATTGATATATATGAATGTATTATATATATAAATATATATTTATATAAATAAATATATACCTATATTAAATTTATTTTTAAAATTTTTATATTTTTAACATTATTTAAAATTTATTCATTTTTATTGATATTTATTTTAATTACTTTTTATTATTAAATTATTATTTCTTATATCAAAATATATATTAATATATATATATTTATTGATATATAGTAATATATATATATTAATATTAATACTAATACATATTGACATATAAAAGAAATGAGGATGATGTGGTAGTATGAGAACCACTTGCTCTGGAATTCCATGTCGAATCCTTATGTTTTTTTCTCATTGGGATGTGATCGATATATTCAGAAGCTAAAATCCTCCTATATCACAAGATCATTGACTTGCGTTGTTATGGTGTGTCTCACATGGTTACCTATAGGGATACCAAACTGGTTGTTTCTCCTTCCCCTATAGTGATTATCATTTCTTTCTATCCCTTCAAAGATTTCGCTTATGGGGAGATTCATTGAAAGGGATATATATTGTATGTAAAATCTGATGATGATAAAGTCTATGAATGCTTGAAACTAGGTAAAAAATTAATTATTGCAATATTAATGTTTCTTATGGGTCTAAACAAGGGAAAGATGATGACCCAGTTGTGTATCTATCGGTGATTTGGGGATTTAAAAACATGAGGTGTGTGTCATTGGGCTTATGATTTATTTCATATCCTCTTTCCCACTAATGATCTGAAGATGAATGTATGGGGGAACGGTTCAATTTCAATAAATCCCGATGTCATTCTCTTCCAAGAAAGTGATATAAATTTAAACCCATTAGAGGTATGTAACTCATCTGCTGAACATTGGAATAAAATATTCAAATTAAGATGGTTGTTATGGATTTTGAAGATCCTGTATGATCATGATATCACAATAAGAATACGTTTTAAATAGTTAATATAGACAGACTTTTCTTTCTTTGGACATTATTCTCGATTTTTGGTTTAGGTTGACTTAGGATACACAATGATTAATAAAAATTTAATCTCCACTTATTTTTAGGATCATGAGTTTAGAGTTGAATATGATAGGGTCCTAAAGTTATGTTTGAACTACACATTAATTTTCCTTGAATTACTAAATTGAAAAAGAGTAGTTCCTTATTTCTATAATTCAGCTCATGGGAATGTTGAATGTAACTATAATACAAAGTCTCTTTCTATAAAGGAATCTGATCGGGATATGAGTACTGGTTAGATACCTCTGATAGTTGAAGAGATTTCAATAGGGGTTGTATGTGGAATTTCTCCTCATTTAGTTTCACATCATGGAGGTTTATTGCATCAAGAGGCTTTATTGCTGGAAAGGTTTGCCGGTTTGGATAGGGGTAACACTTATGATTTGAATAGACTATCAATTCTTAAATTTACTAAGGTATATAAACATTTTTGTGACTCACATAGTTGAGGAAAACTTCATTCTACCTAGACCCATACTCATTTGGTTATTGTTTTGAAGGACCCCTCTTCAACCCATGGAATGAAATCATGGGATAATTTTTCTATGGATGATCAATAAAGTCCAACAATGCAACATAGTGTGGATGAACCTGTTGAGAAAGAGGTCGACTATGTTATCCCTCTTTTAAAGGATGAAACATGAGAGTAGAATAATGAACATAATGATATTGTTATTGATTTGGATGGTTTTATGAATCTTGAAATTAATATTCAAAATTAATTAGATAAGGAATTTATCCAAGAACAATCTTTGACTTACTCTAGGAGGAAGGGAATACATAAGTTAGTATTTACTTCCTCTCATCCTGATAATAATAATGTGAGCAGGGGTATGGAGTAGGTTATTACCTCAAATAATTTTGATGTTCTTTATCTGCTAAAAATAATTAACTCTAAATGTGATACTATGATTTCCATATTCTACAAGTAAAGGGGAAAAGGGGTGTCTCTTAGGGGAAATCCCTATTCATATGATTTGGAATCTAGTGTATAGGAAACACCAATCAATATTGTTAATGTGTATACACTCTCTCACATATCTGAAAATGTCTCTTCTAGTGTTGTGAAGGATGAAGTGTTGGTTAAGACAGTACATACTCTCACAGATAGTTGCAATGATGTTGAAGTCCCTTTTGTGGACAATAATAATCCTAATGATAAAGAGAAGAATCTTAGGAAGAAAAAAAATTTTAAATCAGAGAGGGAAGAGGTGGGAGAGGCTTGTGAATAAGCTATTTCTTTGATGTGCATTCGACATCAAACAAATCATGGTTGAGGGTGTGGTCATGATGATTGGGCTACAAACCGAGGGCCTGGCCAGAATATGTCTACCATGTATTCTTCCAAGTACATTACTTTGGAGTAGGAAAATATCAATCATAAGTACTCTACAATATTCAATCAAAGGAACTCATAGTCAGTATGGGATGTTATTGATGATGATGATGACTCCGACCATGATTATGGGAATGATCCTCTTCTTGATTTGTAGTTTTCTATTATGGATGAGGGTATGTCTCTTTGTTGACCTCATCCGTTATATTTTTTTCTCTTGGTCATCTTTATTTTTCAAATAATTTTTTTAGGAGTGGGCTTGCCTGTCTCTCGAACCATTCGATTATATTAACATATATTAATAAATATTATATAAATTATTTAATTATATATATGTATATAATTTTTTAAATTTAAAATATATATAATAATTAATAGTTTATTTAACATTTTGTTAAATATTATTATAATACAAAAAATATTGTACCTATATAATTAAATTAGTAATACATAGTTCATAATTAATCAAAATGATTAAATTTATGAAATACTTATTATTATAATTAAATATTTAATATGCTATATATAAAAGTGTGTAAATATATATATATTAAATTTATTCATTTTAATTAATAAACATTAAATTAGTTAATTTTTTTATAAAAAATTAACATTTAATCTTTTTAATATAGTTTAAATTTACATAATAAATATATATTCATTTTTATAAAAACATATATTCATGTGGGTTCATGATCTAGAAAGGGCCAACCCCAAACACTTTTTTATTTGAATTTTTAAAATTTTAATATATATATATATATATATATATATATTAATAATTTTTTTAATTATATATATATAATTATTATTCTACTTATAATTAATAAAAATGTATTAAATTATCATATAATAGTTATTAATTATAAAAATTTATTTCATTTTATAATGATGTATATATGATTAAATTTCACTCAGATTTAAAATGCATTTATTTAATATAATTTATTCATTAAAAAAATTTACGTGTATGATTACTTTTAAATATATATATATATATTAAATGTTTATTATTTGAATATTTTTGGTAGAATATTCATTTTTAATGTATTTATAAACAATAACAAATTAATATATTTAATATTCTTGAAATTTATTCATTTTCATATTTTCATTGTTTAATATTGTTATAATTTTATCCATTTTTTAATATTTATTGATACATGGTTTTTCATAAAAATATAATGTCTTTGACATGGTTGTAATTTATATAAGGGACAACTATTCATTTACATTTTAATATAAATAAATATTAAAAAATTTAATTTTTTAAAATTTTTAATATAATTCATAACAATTATTCTTTTTTTTAATATGTCCATTATTATTATAATTTATTTCATTAATAGATAGTACATATTATATTATATCATTTTTCAATTTAACATATTTCAAACTCATATATATATATATACACACACACATTGATTTCACACACACAAAAATTAAAATAATATAAGAAATCTTATATAGAAATAGAAACACTTAATATTTATATAATTTATTCAAATTTTGATATTCATTTTAGAATTTTATTTATAAACATAATATATTCAATATATTATCTTTTTAATCGGTAAATTTTATTTATTTACTTTTAATATTATTTCAGTTAGTATTATTTAATCATTTTTAATATTTTATTTAGCTTTATCTTTTTATAATATTTATTTTTAATATTTATGTAATTGGTTTTAATTTTATCAATATGTATTCATATTCATTTGCATATACATGGATATTTTTTTTAATAAATTGTATAACTTGAAAAACCTATCTACTTTTTTAATATCTTTAATATTTAATCATTTTTAATTATTCAATTTCACTCATTATGCATTTAAGATTATATATTCATTAATATTGCTAAAAATGTATTTTTAAATAAATAAATATAAATAAATATATTTATTAATGCAGATTTACTATATTTTTAAAATTATATATTTCTAATTACAAATAATTAATTATTATATTTTAAAAAAATTATTTATATAAATATAAATGAATATTTATTTACTTAAATAATAATAAATAATAATAAAAATATTTAATTAATGAATATTTTTAACATATTTCAATTTATATATATATTTGTTTATTATATATTTATAATTATATAATTATAATTATAATTATCTAAAAATATGTATAAATATATTTATTCATAATTGTAATTATAAATATACATATAAAATTATATTTATAAATACATATTTACAATTCTTTTAATATATTTATAGTTATAAATTTTTTTCATTTAGTTATACTTATATACATTTTAATTTTAAAATTAAATATATTATATTATTAAAATTAATTTTACAGGCCTTTCTTAATGTTTGATAGCACTCATAAAGTGGTAATTTATCAGTGCTTATTATTTTAGCAATGGTAAGGCCCCTCTATATCAGTTCTTTTTTGGATGAGCATAAACTAATCTCCACAAACTTTTCAATGTAACCCTAATCGAATTGAGTTTCCTTACATTTTTCAAGCCCTTAGGGAAGTTCAACTCTTCTGCCACACCCCATCTATCTTCTCTCAGATGAATTAACTCTCAAATTAAAGGTATATTATTATCTCTTTCAACCTTTCTCGTTTATGTGTCATTGATCACCTCTTTCATGAAACAATGTTATTATTTTCTTTTGTCTCACACATTTTGTCACCACACCTCCCCTCCATCGATGTCTTTAGCCTAGGTTGACAACCCGCCATCGTGAATCATCCCCCCAATGACCACCCTTTTCCCATCATCTAATCCCTCGGTTGACTGACACCTCATACTTTCCCCCTCTCCCTTCATGAATGCCTCTTTAGGGAAGGGTTTAATGTATATATCTTCATCTATATAAATTCTAATTTTTTAATTTTTTTCATGTTCAATTTATATAGTTCCTTTCATAGTTTATATGAATAATAATTTTGATATATTTCATTATTTTTATGTTATAATACTATGTTAATTAAATAATATCCATATTCAGGTTCAATTAAGTGATTTCCCAAGATAAATGGAGTATTTTTTTTGGAATGGAATTGGAATAAAAATGATGAATATATTAAGAGCATTGATGCAATTCCATTAATAATTATATATCTATTGTGTCATCATTTTTTTATATTACGAATAATATTTCTATATATCTTCAATTTCATTAAACTAATAATTACATTCCGGATCTCAAATGTGTATTTTTACCTGAATTACTCTTAATAAGATGTAATAAATTGTGATTCTAAATGTGAAATTATCATTAATATGATAATGTAATAGAAGTATAATAAAGTTCTAGAAATTGGAATTATAAAGAATAATGATGAATAATAAACATGTTTTCCTAATACCCATTTATCCCTCAACTAATTGTTTAAGTATTGAATAAAAGATACCACAATATGTTTTAATTTTTTTATAGTAAAATGATTTAAGGACTTTAATACAATGTAAATTAAAATAATAAATAAAATTAAATGTTGATAATTCAAGTAGTGTAATATTTTTAGATTAATTCATCTTTGGAAATTATGGAAAGTGTTATCATAGGAATATTACATGAGAGTATGTAATATAATATTGTTCCATAGATTTATGTTTTCATGTTCAATTCATGAGGTGATATTAAAATAAAATTTAATAAAATAATTAAGTGGGAAGTTATGAATATTAAAATATGGGGTGATATCTTATGAGATGTTGTGATGTTTTGTATAACATGTATTGATAATAATAATATATCAATTTTTTCTTTATTTTTACATATGATAACTTACCATGATCATTAAATTATTTTATTGAATGTGCTTGTTTGCTTGATTGATTTCCAGTTTGATTTTTATCATTCTTGATGGACCTATCAATTCTAAAGGGGTTAAAGGTGTTTAATAGTGTAATGTTATTTATTATAATATGACTCATGGAATTGAAGGTGTACTGATAATTCATTGGTTAATATATATATTGATAACATTATTTTTCAGATTCATTTTTTAAATAGTTACCTGAAATATTAGGGGTGGATAAGGAAACATTTAGTCATGGCATGAGGTGTTTGGGTATGTCTATGATTAATCTTCTTATTCATTTTTTTTTAATTTTTACTAATACATGTACATAATTATATTATTATTTGGATCTATTTTGAGTCATTAGGAATGGGTTGATTGTCACCCAAATAATGATCTAATTTTAAACACATTTATATCAGAAAAATATTGCATTAGATGATATTGGAAGATTTTTATAAGGTTTAATATAATGTCCCCTAACTATACATGTGGTATAGAAAAATATACAAGAAAAAACAATAACAAAGAAACCAACATCATTTTTTTATTCAATAATAGATTTATCAATTTGTTTCATGAAATTCCAAGCACCTTGATCCTGTGTCAAAATTTGGTGATTATAAAACTTTGGATGTTCTGAGAAAAATATTTTTACACAAATTTATAAATATAGGTTGTAATTAAATTAAACGAAAGAAAAATAATTTCTAAGGGAATTCTGAAATCCAATAATAAATAATTTTCTTTACCAAACTATTTATAACCACATGTTTGTCTCACACAACATCAAAATATGAACTTGGACCAACAACTACATGTTTACCCTAGGTTGTTTATTTTCATGTCATTATTTTGTAAAATTATAACCTATCAAGAATCATATCTGATAACATTCAAAAGTTGGGATACCCTTATTAGAATTATCGATAACTCTATCCTTTGATTCTAAATAACTTAGGTTTATTTTTTGTTTTTTTGTAAAAGATAAATATTTTATGAACCTAATGGGGTGAATATGAATCGAAATTGGATGTACGCTAATCATAAGAAAAAAGGGTTTGAAGTTAGATATAATGAGTTCATAATTTTTTAAAAGATCATGTATACGATCTTTATAAAAATACTTTATGCATGATTAAATTGTTTTTATTTAATAATAATTATTCTGGGGGATTTAGAAGAAACATTGATTTTTCCTAGAATATTTCATACCTATAAATGTTGCACTAAACATGTAGAAAAACTAAACATGCATAATTATTAGGATGATATTTCAATTTATGTATAATTTAATATTAATACCAGTGTAAATGATGATAGAGATCATATAAAAGAAATACCAATGGAAATTATATATGAACTTTATGTTTTTTCAATGTTGTTTGATAAAATAAATAGTTTTGATAAGATACCATTGTAAACTGGTAATACTAAATACAGAACATTGTCATTTGTATTGAGGTTAAATAATTTAAATTTTAGTGGTGGATGGAGTAACACTAGATTTATAAAACTAATTAGAGTCATAAATGATATGATACCAGAAGAAAATGATCATCCTTATCAAACATATGATTATAAATGTATTCTATCTTCAATGATAATTATCTATAAAATATACAAGTGTGAACAAATGATTTAAAATTCTTTCATAAGGCCAATGGATCACTCATAAAATTCCCTAAGTGTGGTTTTAATCGATACAATAAAGATGAATAAAGTCCTTCAAAAGTTGTATGGTATTTTCCTATCATTCCATTGTTTAAAATACTATAAGGATATTAATAAACCACAAGACAATTGACATTGCATATTGATAATATAATTAAATATGGGAAACTACATCATCAAGAATGATCTCCTTGCTTAAATAAAATTGACTATGAGTAACTTCATGGAAATGATCCAACAAACATTAATATTGAATTATATATCGATAGAATAAATCCTTTTGGTGTAAAGAGTAGTACTCATTGTACATGGAAAACTATTTTGGTAAATTATCACATGCCATAGAGGTTATGCATGAAGTGAAAATATGTTATGTTTTTTGGACCAAAAAACATGAAAATGATACTAATTTATATTTATCTATATTGATAACATTTTTGAAGATGACATGGGATAAAGGTTTTTTAATGTGTGATTCTCATAGAAGTGAATAAATTAATATTGTGTGCAATATTTTATGGGACGAAAAAATAAATTCATTCTTATGGATATTTTTCAAGATATATCATTTAAGAAATGTTGCGGTGTCACATTTTTAAAAATTCACACACTCAATTCCGTTGAAACATTCCTCAAAGGTTCTATTTTTAGGATATAAATTTTTTTTCCTCGAAAAAAAAATTTCTAATCCATGAATACATAATTATATTGGAATACTAAAAAAGGTAGAGAAATATCTCCACCAATGGATGATAAACTATTTTAAAAAGTTAAGCTTTCTGAAACTATTTTCTGTAAAACATTTTTGAAAAGCTATGTTTTTTAAGATTAACTTAGTGATAAAGGAAGAGTTTTCACTGAAGAAGGGTAAAAAGTAGAATTTTTTACCTCACGTAGCTTACACTCTATCTAAATAAGAAAAATTAAAATTTTTTATTTTACAAAATAGTATAAAAGTTTGAGAATGCTATTCATCAAATATCAAGAATGTTGTGTCAATGAATAATTAGAAGTTAAGAGATGAAAATCACAAAACTGTCATGTTTTTATGAAATATTTGATGCTCATCATTTTATGTTATCCAATGCCTAAAAATTTATGAAATAAATTAAGCAAATTCTATATCATTTTTAGATCCACTTGTAGTAAAATTATAGGGATGAAGAGGTTTCCAATAATGATTAAGGAGGTTTCTGTTATATTTTTTGAATTGGAGAAGTTATTACCACTATTATTCTTTGTTATAATGGTCCACATGATGATTTACATGGTTATATAGGATCAATGATGTGGTTATGTCCATTCTATATGGATATACCCTATTTAAATTTATATGAAGACTTTGAAAGTTTACATCAAGAATCGAAGTCATCTATAAGGTTGTACAGTAGAATAATATATTATCGAAGAAGATATATAATTCTATTATGATTACCTATTAGATATTTATATAATGGTTCCCCAAATACTTTTAATAATATATTCTTTTTAGGTGAAGGGATTTCAAGAAGAGGTTTTTCTATAATTATCATCACAGAACAAAAGAAATATCAACTGTAAATTTTACATAATATTAAAGATGTTGATCCATATATTGAATCCCACAAACTAATTCTTAGATTTTTGAATCCATCAAGGGTTGAAATATTGATATCAAATACCCATAATAAATAGTTTATAGGATATTTCTAAGATCATATTTATAAGGAGTAATCTAATAATCCAAATTCAATTATCAAACTAATTTTATGGCTAGTCGTGGGACCAAATAAAAATTTTGTATCTTACACTAATTTTTAAATTAATGGTTATATGTTTTATATAATATATCATGATAACCATAGTATGATGCAAAATAGAGAAGTTATGCATGTGGTGGAAGTGATGCACACATCTGGTTCTAATGATATACATTTAGTTTAGGTGAATATGTCATATATCTTCATCATAAAATAGATATCTGATTTATATTAGAAAGAATTTCCAGTGTGAAATTTCCATAGAAAATTGGATGACAAATAGAAAATAGTGATATTTTATGAAATGGGCCTCATGAAGGTGAATTTCAATGTGTAATGAGAAAATAATGAGATATTCATAATGTCAATATAATAAGTGTAGGTATTTTATGTCTAAAATCAAATAAACAAGAATTGGTCAATTGTCCTACTGGTGACTAAAACAACAATTGGATTATATGAAAATTTAACCGAGGATGACCCCTTCATTGGGAGATTACAATAATTCCATAGATGTCACAATGTATTCAATGTATTGTATGTTATAGGGGACCACAAAGAGGGCATTTGGATTCTCTATAGAGGGACAAAATCCATTTAACCTTTAATGAAAATAAAGAGAGTTCAATTAGAAATTAAGTTTTTTCTTTATATACAATTATTTTACTTATAATATCTTGTGTTCTATTTAGTATGGACAAAATCTAAATTAAATGATTGACAACTCATATATAAAATAACATCTATATAAGATTATGTTACTAATCCTGAGGAAGAATAAATAGTTGATGATGAAACTAAGTACTTTCTAGGGGATCAAAAACATTTTTATAAAAAAAAGTGTTATGTGTTGACTAAAATGATCTAGGAAAGTACCAAGGGTAGAAAATTTGATGTTGTTTGGAATCAATGTTGCCAAATTTTGACCCCAACAAGCCAATGTTCATTAGTTCTATTGGGTTCAAAATGATAAATAATCTACCAATTGATATACATTCATAGTGCCATGTACATCCTGCAATGAAGGAACTCCTTTTGGAAGATATTAAGGTAATGTTATGATATAATTTATATATTTTACAAAAAAAATTATTGAATAAAACATTTATTTAAAATTCATTATCCCTTTTAGATTTTGTATGTTTTAGATTATTTCCATAAAAAATATGTCTTAATGGAAACCCAAAAATCCAATAGGGTTCTGGACACATCTTATCAAGTTTCATATTTCAGATACTGAGGGGGATGTAAATCCCCAACCAGAAATTACTTAAGCACACATTAAATGTTGGAAACATGAAATTTTTCATCAATAATTCTAATGATAAATCCGTTGAAGTTCATTTTACTCATGAATATATTATTTTTGTTATTTATTTATCCTATTTGATTAAAAATTGTTAATTTAAAAAATAGTAAATGAGTTTTGAAAATAAAAATTGTGCATCAAAACTAATGTACCCATATCACAAAGCAAAGATGGGGTATGTTTGACGTGAGAATAAAATTGTACATGTTTTAAATATGAACTAAAATTGTATGTGATATGAAACAACATATATTCTTTTATTTATATGTATATACATGAATCAATATCTAAATAATTTTCCATCCCCCATCACCTTCTATAGAAGGAGGCCCATGTAAATAAAGTGGGTAAATATGTTGATAATAACAAAAAATTAGTATGGGAAACGTGTTTTTATGATAGTAATTTTTTATGACTTATAATAGTATTACATAAAAATTTCTATTTAGTGTCATATGTTTTTATATGTTTTAGCAACAAGAATTTGATGTGACCTCACCTAAATAAAGACTAATTTTAGTATATTTGAAAAAGCCTAAACAATACAACCATGTTAGAGGTGTATGTTTTGGAGATTTTCTTCGAACATATTTAAAGAAGATAAAACCGCAATAAGATAAAAGTTATATTATGAAAGGATTTAATGTGAAAATATATTCTTTGAAAGATATTATTGTCTAGTCTGGACTAGTAGACAATTATTTTAAAAAAGAACAAAGAAAACTAGTTGTGGAATAATGATCGGCATGTGATCATCCAAATGGCCCCACTATCTTTGAGTATAGTAATTATCCTCTACTTTATACCCTACACAAGGTAATAAATTTCCTAATTACACTTTGTATGAATTATGAATCAAAAAAATTCTGATAACTTTATATTACCAAAATTATTCAGTGTGATGTTGTATATGATTTTTGTCTATCAACACCCAAACACCACCTTATTACAAGGGTTATGGTGTATAATATCTAGAGAGAAATGATATACAACAAATAACTCTCAATATATCACATGATAGTCAGTATTGAAGTAGCTGAATATCTAAACACTAAGATCAATATTCTACTTAATGATCTACATATTATAATAATCCAGGATTCTATTGGAACTATTATAGAATGGTCATCTAATATTATACACATACATGTGGTATGACCTTGAAATTTGTTCTCAAATGAAAAACTTGAAAAATTGATGATAAAAATAAGTTAGGTATGGAATTATGGATGGATAAAAATATGGGTAAATGGATGGTGAGATAAAGATCATCCAGTGAATCGACTAAGAAAGGAAGAGGACCTTCTTGGAGTACCATCGACCTGCCATTTCAACTTCATTGAATATTAACATTACACGTTCATGCAGACGCCAAATTCTAAGATGAATATAGATCCTACATTCAATATTAAAAATAAATATTTGTAAATTTCCTTACAAATATTGTGTTTCATGAGAGTATAAATGAGACTCTCATGTTTAATGTTTGGGAGTATGAGTTATGAATACTTAGATGATGTACATTTTCTTAATTAGTCTATCTAAAAAATTATCTACTATGTGCATTAAATTAAATAACTATTCATGTTTTCTATAAGAATTTATATTACAAATATATAAAGGGAAAACCTAGAAAATCATGATTTAGATTCATTAATACCTGTATCATTTCTATGCAATAATTTTCATTGGAAGTAATATAAATTAATAAAAAAAATATGAAAAAAGTGAGGAGTTTGAGAATAAAATCACAAACTATAGACTTCTCTAGATTCTTAAAGTATATGGGTAAAAATGTGCAATCTAATTATCTTAAATATATTTTTAAATTTTTTTTAATTATCTTGTTTTAATTTTCTCAGATGCACTGGATACTAATCACAATAAATTTGGATACCCCAATTTTTTTGGATCAAATGCAAGGATTTATGTCAAACTGATAACACATGATGCCTATTATGAATATGTAATGTACTATAATCAATATTATATAATCAAACATTGAATTATATTATTTATCTTCTGTTTTAATGAGAGTTTTGTTTTGATATGGAGATCTATAAATACTGGATAAATCAGGCTATGAGGTCAATAACAGAATATAAGAATCCTATGTATTTGTTCAAATTGATAAAAATTAAAGTATATATAGAAATATTAACTATCAAAACATATTTCAAAAAAATCTGTATTTTGGTCAATTTTTCTATACTTTCTAAAGTAATATAATCAAAATAATTTTGGATGTTACATATAAAAATTTATGAAAGTTATGATACACCATCAAAATAATAAAATCCTCATATTGGTAATTGAAAAAGATAATTACAATTTCATTAAAATATTTCATAACTAATTGTTTGTGTAAATTTTTTTAATACTACCAAGATTTCAAACAATATATAACTCAATAGAATTAGTCTATTTTTTAGAGAATAGTGGGAATAATATGTGGGGTTGAAATATTTGATGACATCAAATATAGGTTATTACCAGCTATGTTTTTTATCTAGTATAGTATATTCCCTTAGAAATATATTTGGGATGAGAGGTATTATTATTCGAATAATTATATATTATTTTTGATTATTTTCTCAAGGAGAAGTATACTGGAGGAAATCAATTTGATTAGAAAAAAATGGGTAGAATAGAATTTGTCATAAAGTATATATACATCATCAAGAGGTGAATTCTTACTACTTATTTAGTTAATTGTTTCATTATTTTTTCTACTTTTTTATATAATTTAATTTTCATTATTATCTTATACATACTTCTGTTAAATTGACACATTATTTTAAAACACATGTCACATGCTCAAAACCAAGAAAAATCTCAATATTTTCATACCTTAGGAAACTGATCCATAACTCAATTTCAACAACTAGGATTTGGCCAAATATTAAGCTAAAACAGAATTTGGTTTGTATGACTCAAAGTGTTTGTTTTAAATAATAAATATTCATTTCAGTTTGAAGTAAATATCACATTGCAAAATTCTAGAAAACAATGTATAATTGTTTTAAGGCTTTAGGGAAACAATCAATAATTAATTTTTGATGTTTAGGAATCAACCGTGCATCAATCTGATTCCTAATTTGGTCAGTATTACTCTATGTTCGTGATTTCAATATAAATGTTCTAATTTAGATGAAAAGGCACATCCCATTTCCACAACTAAGAAAACATGTTCATACTCTTCTAAAACATTAGGAAAAAATATTTAATTAATTTTTCATGTGTAGGAATTCACATCACATCAATCCAACACCTGATGGGATCAGTATTACTCAATGTTCATTTTTACAATAAAAAATAGTCATTTTTGCTTAAAATAAGAATGAAATAACTAATATTGAGAAAAAATGATTATATTGTTTTCAAATAATAACAATTGATCGTAATTAATTTCTGACGTATATAAATAAATCATGTGTCATTAAGACACCTAAGGTGGTTGGTATGACTTGAAGTGTGTGTTTTAAAAATAAAATTACCATTTTAGTTTAAAACATGTGTCACGTCATCAAAACCAAGAAATTGATCTTTTATTGTTTTCAAACCTAATGAAACAGATCCATGATTCATTTTTAACATGTATAAATTGACCACACACCAATCCAACACACGATGTGGTCATATGACTCATTGAATTTGATTTCATTATAAAAGTATTATTATAGTTTAAAATGCATTAGATAGATGATCCAAAAAAAACTAGTATTTTTTTCAAAATTTAAGAAAAAAACCATAATTCACTTTTGAAATGTAGGAATTGACCGCACATCAATATAACATCTGATGTGTTATGTATGACTCAAACTTTTTGTTTTTAATACAAAAGTGTCATTTTAGTTTAAAATAGGCATCAAATAGCCAAAAGTGAGAAAATTATCTCATTTTGTTTTCAAACATTCTTAAATTGTTTAATATTTCATTTATGAAGTATATAAATCTAATGCACACCAATCTGACACCTGATGGGGTTGGTATGACTTGATGTGTGTGTTATCAATATAAAAGTGGCAATTTAGTTTAAAAGGAATGTCACATCACAAAAAAATTAGCTCAAACGTTAGGAAAATTATCCACAATTCAATTTTCTTTTGTTGGAATTAGCCATATTCTAACCAAACACACGATGTGGTCAGTATGACTCGACTTACATGTTTTCATCATAAAAGAATCATTTTTGTTTAAAACTCATCAAATAGAAAATACCAAGAAAATGATATTGGATTATTTTCAAACATTAGAGAAACTTAATTCATTTTTGAAATTTCGCAATTGACCACACTTCAATTTGACACCTAATGTGGTCGGTATGTCTCAAAGTGTGTGTTCTCAATAAAAAAGTTTCATTTTAGTTTAAAACAATCATAAAATATCCAAAACCAGGAAAATAGAATCAAATGATTTTAAAAAATTAGTCAAAAAATAAATAATAACTTTTTTTCATTTAGGAATCAAATTCATGTCAATCTGACACAATATTTGTTTGGTATGACCCGAAGTGCATATTTTCAATATAAAAGTGAGATTTTAGTTTAAAAACAGTGTTACATCACCATAATTGATTAAATGATCTTTGATTATTTTAAAGCATTTATAAAATGATCAATAATTCATTTTTCTGTGTAGGAATTAACTACATATCAATCCAAACCCAATGTGATCAGCAGGAATCAATGTTCATGTTTTTAACACAAAAGAATCATTTTAGTTTAAAAAATGCATCAAATAGAAAAAACTATGAAATTATGTTTGGATTATTTTAAAACATTAGAAAAATGATCCATATATTTTTAGTAATATAATTCATGCCATCTCAACTTCAGATGTGGTCGGTATGACTTGAACTGTATGTTTTAAATAAAAAGGTTTCATTTAGTTTAAAATGCATTTTACAGTACCAAAAAACAATAAAATAAGATGAAATTTATTTAAAAAATTAGTAAAATGACCCCTAATTTAATTTTCTTATGTAGGAATTGACCACATGCCAATCCAATGCATGATGTGGTTGGTATGAATCAAAGTACATGTTTTCATTATAAAAGTTACATTTTAGTTTAAAATGCTTCAAATATCCAAATACAAATAAAATGATTAAATTTTTTTATAAAACATCATTCAAATGATTCATAATTCATATGAGACATTTAGGAATCGACCAAACATCAATATGACACCTTATGTGGTCAATATGACTCAAAGTGTGTGTTTTCAATACAAAAGTATCATTTTAGTATAACACATGGAATACATAAACAAAATTGGTAAAATGAGATTGTATCATTTTAAAATTGTATGGATATAATAGATAATTTATTTTTTAAAATGTAAGAATTTAATTCAAAAAAAATATGACACACAATGTGGCTGATATCACTTGAAGTACGTGTTTTATTGATAAAAATTCGGTTTTTGTTTATAACATGTGTCCACATGTAAAAACTAAGTAAACATGCTTGTAATACTTTAAAATATTAGGAAAATAATTATTAATCCACTTATGATGTAGAGTAATTGAACACAAATCAATTCAAACCAAGATGTAGTCAGTATGACTCGAAGTGATTTTTTTAATAAAAATGTTTCATTTTAGTTTAAAACAAGCATCAAATATAAAAAGTGACAAAAATGATTTTATAATGTTTTCAAACACTAATAAATTATCCATAATTAAATTTTCTTTTTATAAATTTACCAAACATCAATCCAACACCTCATGTGGTCTATATGAATTAAAGTGAATGTTCTCAATATAAAAGTGCCATTTTAGTTTAAAATATTTCTCACATCACCAAAATAGAGAAGAAAATATCTTGTGGTTTTAAATTCTTTGGAAAATGACCCATAAATAATATCTTATGTGTAGAAATTGACCACATTTCAATCTGACACATGATGTGGTTGGTATGACTTGATGTATGTGTTTCCAATATAAATGTTTACCTTTAGTTTGAAATTAATCACATATACAAAATAAAGAAAAATAGATTCGATTGTTTTCAAACATTCGAAAAATGATCTATAATCCAATTTTGACCTGTAGGAATTGACTGCATGTTAATATGACACCTTAAATGGTTGGCATAACTCGATTTGTGTGTTTTCAATACAATAGAGACAATTTACTTTAAAACATGCATAAATTATCCAAAAAGAAGAAAATTATCATGTATTATTATAAAACATTTGGAAAACAATATATAATTCATTTTTAACATATAATAATTGACCATAGACAAATTTACACTCGGTGTGGTTGGTATGACTTTAAGTGTCTGTATTCAATAAAAACTTCAATTTTAGTTTGAAACGAGCATTATATAGGAAAAATTGAGTATTAAAAGATTTGACTTATCTATGTTTTAGAAAAATGATTCACAATTCTTCAGTTATATATAGTAATTGATCTCATTCCAATCTGACACATGATGTGGTCGGTAATACTTGAAGTATGTGCTTTCAATATAAAAGCATCATTTGAGTTTAAAACACATATCAAATAGAAAAAAATGAGAAAATGACCTCATATTATTTTCAAACATTACGAAAATGGTCCATATTTTATTTTTGGCACGCTAGAATTGACTGTACATTAATCTAACACACGATGTGAATTTTAGGACTCAAAGTGCTTGTTTTCAATATAAGGGTGCCATTTTAGTTTAAAACACACATCAGGTATCCCAACCCAATAAAATGAACTTGTATTTTTTCCAAACATTTGGAAAATAATTGATAAGTCATATTTGACATGTAGAAATCTACCTCATGTCAATTTGACACATTATGTGGTTGTTATGACTTAAAGTGCATATTTTCAATACAAAAGTATCATTTTCGTTTAAAATTCAAATCACATTGGAAAAATGGAGCATAAGAAGCTCAAATTGTTTTCTAATTATTTTTTCGATTATTAATTAATTATTTTACTTATCATTTTTGTGTTACACTTATGTACTTAATTTATATAGATATAATTCTTTAATATAAAAAATAAATGATGTGATGGTTGAAGGATTTTTCTAAAAAAATATCTTGAATTTTCTCATATCCCAATTGTGTTTTTCTATCATCAAAATTTTTTTCCAATTCAAGAGCACCTGATTTTCATAATAATGAGAAATGGTATGATGTATAAGAATCAATTGTAACATTATCCAATATACATTATGCCTAGTATCCCTCAAAGTATATATTTTTTGTTTAAAATTGACTCTGCATGTTTAATTTATTTCATTATAGTATTTCAAACATAAGAATTGTTTTCATATAAAGGTGTATTATGTTTCTTAACTTGGGGTGGTTTTTTAGAATGCAAATATCTTGAATGGGGGTCATGGGCTAAATACAAGGGGCCATTTATGTTTTTTAATATCTGTGATAATTTGTACTTAATCATTTAATTTTAAAAACCTATGTTTGAAATGTCTTTAATGTACTGTTTTTTCTTGTATTTATGTTTAAAATTTTATTTCAATTAAATAATATATTTTATCATGTATTTTCTATTTTTGATGCCAAAATGTGCTATAATTTGATCATCACACTATAGAAGCATTCCCCTTTATCAGTTCTAGAAAAATTTATGATAAAGTTATCCTTTACCAGTGCTAATATAAGAACTTATTAAGTGATCCTTTATTTGTTCTATGAAAATCAGTGATAAATGTATCCTTTATTAGTGTTAAGCTAGCATGGATAAAAAAAATCCTTTATCAGCGATAATTTTAGTGATGCTAAAGTATCCCTTTCTCAATGATAAATAAAAGCACTCTTAAAGGGGCTCATTTATCATTTCATAATGAATTACTAATATAGGATTCATTTATTAGTTATTTTTTGTCAATAAGAAGTGTCCCTTTATCAATGCTTTTCTAGTGCTGATAAAGGCCCATGGCCTTTAATTGAACTCATATTTTTAGTGTTTTTCAATGAAAAAGGCCTATTATAGCTCTGTTAATGGCCTTATGTGTAGTAGAACCCGAATCCCCAGGGATAGAAACCCGCACCGAGGGTATAAAAAATATCCTAAATGGGAGCAATTACCCTCTATAATATAAAACATGATTAGAAGATATAATAAAAACCACAAAAAAATAAAAAAGAAAAAATAAAGGATACCCAAAACCATCCAATAATTCATGAATAAAGTAACCTAATAAATAAGAAAATCTCTAAATAAAGTACCAAAAATAGTTTTATAGTGGTGAATTAACAAAAACTCCAAACCGAAGCTAGAAATGTCCATCTTGGTTCCCAAATTCCTCTTGGAAACCTAAAATATAGTTTAAATATGTTGGTTGAGCACACAAGTATTCTCATTTGGGACATAAATGTGGCATCAAGTGCACAGGTGAAAACGAAATGATATTGCAACCGTATAAAAACAGTTGAACCAACATGAAACTAAAATGTCCAATTAACAATCCCATGCTTACCATGGCTCTCTCACCAAATTTTACATCCAATATTGTAATATAACATCAACATCATTACAAATAAATGTGTATCACAACTACTTCCACACTAATTCTCCATTCTCACACCCCAATGTTAATCATCATATGATCTCATCCATTCCATATACATCACATCTGACCTAATGATTCCTAGACCATCTATAATGTGGGTTAGGACACATCCTTTCCAACCGCACACTCTCAAGGTCTAGAATATAGTGAAATTATCTAGTACTAGCACATCACATTATGACCAAATACTTTTAGATCATCACACCACATCTCATCCACATAACCAAAGTAATTGGGTGTTGTGAAGATCAATAGCATCAACAACATTCCCTCATCTTTCCACTCATGAATCCCACCACATAACATGTCTCATCATAGCCTCATTATATCAGAACTCGCTCAAAAACCCCTTTACCAACACTACAAGGTAATATACAACATCAACATGTATTATCATTTCTATTGAAGGAATAATGGGGAAGAGGGGGTATCTAGACATCCATTTCACCACCATTCTAGATGTTAGGGAAACCACCTAGAACGCGAAACCTATGAGAGTTGGTAAGATTATCTAACCTTTATGAAGATCATAGATAAATTACATAAAAATCATTATATATAAACAAAACACTTCATCCAAGCAATGGGTTCGTATAAACTATACTAGCACACAACACATCACCACCCCCATACCACACATCAACAATCACTACCTATGCCACTACAAAATGAAACAGATTACACCACTAGACAACATTTCCCACTTTTATTTATAGTTTCCAACACTTTTATTAATTTATCCAATCTATTTCATATTACATGACCAATTCTTTCCTTCAATTCCTTTAATCTATTTACCATACTTTCATTTCTTGAACATATTTCTTATTTTATTCCCTATTTCAATATTATTTTTCATCATAATTTATTCCAAGGATAAAAAAGAAACTAACACAACCATGCAACACAAAAATTATCCCATCTCACACAACCATCACTACAATACCTCACATCTACCATCATCACTATGCCACATCAACCTAGTCATCTCACCACAATAACCACACATCACACATCCTGACCACATCTCACAACACAACCACAACACAAAACAACCATGCATCATCATCACACATCAAATATTACTACGCACTAGAATGAAAATTCGCCACATCTCACAACACTGCCAAATAGAATAGCACCACCACACATCATCACCATTGTAAAAATACCCACATCACATCCATTCCAATAAACCACCGCATCATAATCCCTCACACTAAAAATCTGAGCCAGTCACCTCCATCACTGTATAATAGGCCAAACCATTCAGTGCAACACAACAAGCACAAGCACACAAAATTGTACATGTTATGAATTCCACATTTAATTAGGATAGTTTATCAAACTACTCATTTACTTATCATTTCTATTATCATGGAAACCATGTTTCCATTGGAAACCAACTTGTTATCCATATATAAATTTTTATCCTTTAATTCAAGGTGTGATAAAACAAAGACACAGTAAATTTTTCAACACATAACATCTACTATAAAATTAAGGCTCCCAACAACCATTGTTTTTATAAAGGAAAAACCATGGCATTATGTCATCATTAATAAAAACAATGTATTCAGAACATGTTATATCTCTCCATACCCATCAATTTCAATTATGAAAATTCATTATCTTATTTAATCAAACCATTATTATCCATATAATGGTAAAGAATAATTATTTCCACACAAATATCATGTAAAAAACATGGGAAAAGGATCTCATACCTCAAAAAAGATTTCCAATCTCACTATGTACCGCATAGTGAAAATGAAGTAGCCCGAAAACCACAACCTTGCAAGGAAAAAATGGATTGTCCTAAACCAAATCAAGGGATTAAAAAACTGAAAATACACCCAAAACTAAAAACACAATACTATAGTGAATCTCTGATAGAATAATGAGAGAAAACAATGAAGAAAGGGAGAAGGTATTACAACCGATTTCTAAAACACCACCACTGAAACCCATGGATCCAAGTAGGAGGAAAAGTGTTGTAAGTTATTTTAAAAATATTTAATGTTTTTCCAAGACAAAATATCATAAACCAAACATTTACACGATAATTTCCAAGGGCCCATATAAATTATGTCATTAATCCCCCTTTAAATCCATAAAACCCTTGAGACCTTAGCACATTCTAAAATACATTACGCCATGTGCCATAACTAACATATAATATAAATTCAACTTTTCAAATGTAAATATAGTATACACTCTACACCTTGGTTGCACACAAGTCATAAGTCCCCATCTATGTAGTCCAGAAATCATTGTTTTATGGTGAAAATCCCTTTTTATGCCATAAACCTCTCTATTGTTGCACAACTATAGCCCTAACTCCACAGGACCTCCACCAACCTTATTCAAACACTCTATAAACACCAAAAAGTTAAATAAATGGGCCAAGAAGGCATGGACCATTACATTATATCCCTCTAAAACAATTCCTTACATCGATAATCAAAACCAAAATTGACAAGTAAAGGTGTCAGAATAACCACCCCATGAGATAACTCTCAAGGATCTTATTAATACTAAAATTTTAAGAACCAAACACACCATTTGCAACTCCCACAAAACATCCCACACAACCATAATTACTTCACAACCACACAACAATCTCTCACCAACACCAAACCGCACATACGATACGTGACACAAGCCTATACTTTTCACATACACATCCACAAGTTTTCAAACTCCACAATTCCCAAACCAACCACTACCACAACTAACACACAACAACACCTAAAGCACGCAACTTAGATAATTACCTCTTCTATGTAAATATATTATCCTCTTTAGGTAGTGAAAACTTTTTTGAATAATTTTAATCACAAAAGATTATAAAATCTCTTGAGTAGGATTCATTCCATCCCCTTTTCATATGTTGAATGCTTAATCACCTAACACACATCAATAAAATGGAACATCTCATAAAATAATGACATACAAAGACAATATCATAAAAAATAATTGAATAAAGAAATAGTCAAAATAGCTTAGGTATTGGGAACACATCTACATAACTTGTTCATATGTACTCTCCTTAAAGCCACCATGTCTCCATAACATGAAAACAAATAGATTTTTTACACATAGCACCTTTTATTTATGATACTATAATTCTAATAGCTAATCTATTAACATATAATCATATTATATTCCTAAATATCTCTAGTCAACGATATGGAATTTATCCTGAAGATACTAATGATGTTGGGACATGTGGAAGATTTCATGGATCCTCTTCAACCTTGGTTGCAAAGCCAGCTAATACACCACCTCACTAAGTCACACCAACTCCTCAAAGAGCCATCAAACCTATGTGATATATTTCTCCACTATCAAACCTCTGATGTCCATGTTGAATGGTGACTCTCAAGAATTCGTGATCTATATCCTCAAATACTATGTTCCTCTTGCTATGATCTGGATAGGCCTTCTAACGGTTCTATTCCACTCTTATTCACTCTTAGAAAAACTGGATCTTATCGGTCATTCTATTGACCTCATCATGACCAAGAACTAATATTTCTCAATCTTCTGTCTGACACAACAAAGAATGACATGGTGTTCCATAAAACTCCACAAACGGGGATCTTCCAATGGATGATTGATGACTGTTATTATATGAAAAATCAACCATAGAAAATTCATTTTCCCATGATTCACCTAAGTATAAAATGAATGTTTGCAACATACCTTCTAGAATATGGTTAATCTACTCCATATACCCATCTATCTGATTGTGGAAATCTGTAATAAGGCACAATTGGGAATCAAAAGCATGATATAATCCCCAAAAGAACCAAAAAATAAAATAAATATCTTAATAAAATATGATATTCCTCAATATCCTGTGAAGACTGACCACATTGTCCACATTTCCCCTTGCCAAAATATCCATGTCACACGTCACATAGATCACCAAAAAACGAGTCAACTTAGTCAGTCCATCCACTATCACCCAAACAACATCAAAACCTTCCAAATCCCATGGTAACATGATGATGTAATCTATTAAGATGTCATCTCATTTTAAACAAGGAACATCTAAGTGACATAACAAACCTACATAACATAGAGCTCCACATTCACTTGCGGAAAAACCAGAAACCTCCCCATAAACCCAAGCACAAACATTTTCATCCCTGGACACTAAATATATATCATCAACACATGATATATATTTTTAACATTAGGATGTACCACTAAAGATGAGTTGTAAAAATCATGGATAACTTCTTCATGCATCACATTTGAATGAATATCCTCTCCTAAAATGAAATTTTATTCCATCCAACCTCTGACCATCCCTCAGTTTCATTTCTTGGGATATCATGGTCTTGTATCACCTATTTCTATGAGTCACTCCACTAAGAGTCCTCTATTTTACACATCAAAGATGAATCCATAGTTATCTAAAAGAGAGAACCACAATTATTGTACTCCCTCATGTCAGGATGCATCACTACAAGCTCCTCCATCCCTTTCTATACATCAATAGACTCACTAACCACATCTAATCGGGAATTATAAATCAATTCATCGACAACCACATTCTCCATTATAGGGGACTAAGAAACCTCAAAATTATAATCGTAGAGAAAATAAATCCACCTCATCTAGAGTAGATTCAAATATCACTATTTGGAAACATATTTTAGGCACTTGTGGACCGTGGATACCACAATGGTCTCGGCAATGTGGTAATTTCACCATAAATTTATAACAAAAATGAACATCTCCAAATCCAAATCATGTGTGAAATAGTTACACTCACGGTGATGTAACTTCATAGACCCATACTAGATCACCACTCTCAGCTATATTAGTATGCATCCTAATCCCAGATGGGACACATCATATTAAACCTCATACAACACACAATCCAGAGACAAAAAAACCACTAGAGCACTGACTGAATTCCCCTTTAGGTAATTGATCACTACTAGTAATTAACCAATAAACATAAAATCTGATTCCTTGGTGTTTAATGTCATTATTGGTGCCACAAAATGGAAAACATATGTCACAATGCTCTGAAAAAATGTTTCAAACCGAAGAAAATGTGGACCTATTCCATATTATTGATTTTTATCCAAGAAAAAATCTCATGATATTTTAATGGATCTAATCACATTCCCTTATAAGACACCAAATTTCTAAGGAAATGTACCTATCACAACTATAAATTGCACTTGGATAACTTATTTTAGACCTAGTGGTGTCAAATGACCTTGAAAAAAACTATGAGATGCTCTAAAAGATCAAATTATGTCCTAAAGTAGATCAAGTTACCTTCCATGAATATAATGATGAATTGGTCCACGAATTCATAGAACACATATTTTATGAGTCTCATGAACAAAACTAGGGAGTTTATAATGCTGAACTACATGGCTTTGAACTCGAAGAGGCCACACATGATCCTGAAGGATATAATTATGATATAATAACCATTCACCTAAACTGGTTATATCCAAACCACATATCAAAATTAAAGAACTAACTAGTTCCTTTAAACTAGTCTAACAAATCATTAATCCTTGGATGAAGTTAACAGTTCTTAACTATTCATTACCATATTCAACCTACAATAGTCTATGAACAACCTTAGTCCATCATTCGACTTCATAGAGAACAACACTAGGGAACCCCAAGTAGAGACACTTTGTTGGATAAAACCCCTATGAATCAGATCATCCACCTATAACATAAACTCTGGCATCTCTATAAGCACCATTAGATAGGGTGCCATTGAAATCAGATGTGGACTTAACCAAAACTCTATTCTGATCTTGTCATCAGGTCAAGTGGGAAGTGACCCACACTTATATGGTAAAATATATATAAAATACTATATAACCTTGGAAAAAACTTCTACCTTTGATTACACTAAAAAATCTACAAAATGATACAAAAGAAGCCTCATCTACCTACAATTCATCTGAAAACCTCACTCTCTGATGAACTCCACTCAATGAACATACACGTCAAAAAACAAGACCATTATATATAAATTATTGATGACTTTATTCATAGAATACAACCAATTCATTCCTGTAATAACATTGTATTATTTTATCTACACCATGTGGAAATATCCTACTATATGGTGTTTCCCTATCACCAGTCAACTGTGACGCCCCAGGTTTTATGAACTGGTTTATGTAAGAAGTGTTATGCCTTTAATAATGTATCTTGTTTTGTTTGTTTTTCTAATAAGGGATTAGAAATGAAATAAAACGTAGAGAATAAGGTAAACTGACATTTATTAAAACATTACTTTACAACGAGACCCAACTAGTTGAGTGTACCATGCACAAGACCTAACACGGCCACCGCAAGACTACAAAGAACCACAACACGGGAAATCGGATAGTCGTCATCTTCAGGGTCCATCAGCGTGAAAAGTATAATCGCCAGGGCCACATCACACATGCTCAATGCCAATTGTATGAGGAGATCCATCCTTCTTGTTCATGTGTTCTGTTTTAAAGGGTACCCCACATCCCTGTTTTTATATTAGTTCTTTGAGTTATGACCGTTATGTTTATATATATATCTGTTGGGTTTTCAAAAAATGACCGTTGTGTTCCCACTAATAAAATTTACATTAAAAGAGAACTAAGTTTTATTCCCTCACTCTTAAAAACATTCTTTCATAGAAGATTCTTCGTTTTTATTCTTAAAAGTAAATTTCCTTGTTTTTACAAAATTCCGAAGAATACCTAGGTAGTTGGAAACTTGGTAATATTTTTTTATAAAAAATATTTTTAGAGGGAATTCGAAATAATTATACCTTTTTATCTCTTAAATAATGAAAAATTTTGGAAAAACTTTTGGTCTTTAAAGGAATTTTATAAAACCAATAGTAGAGTATTTTAAAAATACTAATGATTATAATAGTATGTCTTTTAAAAAAAAATTATACCAAGAGTTAAAATATTTTATGTAAACTTAAAATTGGTTTTAAGATTTTATGTTAAAACTAGTTGTTTTTACTCAATATTTATATTTCACTCAATTTTGAGCAAAGTATATAACAAAACTAATTTTTTTTTAAAAAAAATGGACTCGGTCCCGGCCAGCCAAGGGCATCCTCAAGGGACAATCCCTCAGGCCAAGGCCGAGACCCCATGGGAACCCGAGGTACCACCATCAGGCTCCCCAGGTGTGCGTGCGCATTTTGAGAGCCAGCCTGAGGCTCGGGGTCGGCCGAGGCACGGGTTACCCAGGTCGCGTGCGGGCCTGTGTATAAGGCCACGGCTCGCACTGCATGTGGTTGGGCCAAGGCCCACGGGGGTGGGGAGGGACCCGTGTATAAGGCCCCGTGTGGGTGTGTGTTTGTGCTATTGCACCGCTAACCGCATGGCTTGTTATTTATACCGCGCCTCAAAACGTCTCGGTTTCGATGTGGGACGCGCTCCGCGCGACCAGAGCCGTCCGATCGACATCTACGTCGATCTCAGCCGCCCAGCTCTTTTTAACCGCGCGATCACCTCCGCCCGCATCCGTGGCCGTTCGATCTCCCCGAGACCAGATCCCGATCGCTGGTTCATTAAACCGATCACTCAAAATTTTCTTCCCGCGCCCTCCTCAACTGTTCGATCTTCCAGGGAACTAATCCCGTCCGTCCCTTTCACCTCCCGCGTCGACCCCATCATCTTACTCCTTGCTACCGCAACCAACCTGTAGACCTGCACCAAGGACACCAGGCCCCCCTCTCTCGCGCTGCTCCTTGAATTCCGAGCACACCCCCCTCCTAGGTCCATGTTCGCCAGTCATTCCCACGTCGGTCTACACCTGGTTCGGGACACCAGCAAGGCACCAAGGCCTTTTTAAAACCCCCCTGCTTCGTTGAAGCCCGAGGCAGCCCCTTCCTCTTCCTCCCCCTTCTTTCCCTCGGACACCCAGCAGCGGCTCCGAGTTCCCTCCTCAAGCACGGTAAGGGGTTTTTCTTGCATTCTTACCTTGTTTCGAAATAACCTCCTTTTATATACTCACGGTGTATATATATATATATGTGGTTTATATATATGTATATACTCAAATATAACCCTCTCGGGTTGCTTTGCCTTCAAGGATCTTGGCCTTCATAATTTTAATGGGTTGTTCCTGCATGCTTATCTTCCTTTAAAAGGAACTTTCGGTTTAAACACAACTCATATCTACCTATATACACTTGAAGTATAAATACCCCTCGGTTCTGTCTTCAAGCAGTCGGCCTTCGGGTTTCTAGTGTTGTATATGAGAGGGTACGTATATACCTTGTTTTTCCAGTTTTCTTTCAAAACCTGTATATACTGCTCACATGTGTACCGGTTATTATACATTGGGTATATACAGTTTCATATATATATGAATGGTATATAAACTTGGTACAAGCACGTTTACAAATTTTCCCAGGTTGTTTATTTTACTGTTTTATAATTCGGTTTACAAAAAAAAATAACTAAATATATCTCAACCTTGTTTTTAATGTAGAGGGTATGTATATATATATAGTTCGTGAATGTTTTCTCCTAACCCGACCTGTATTGGCACTTTTTTTTAAAAAAAATGAAATTTTCAGAAATATATTTACAAACTATGATCTTTTAGTTTAAGTGATGTTATGTTTGTAAAACCTTAATTTTAATACATAGATACATTTATAACAAACCTTATGTGAATTTAGTTTCAAACATGTAAATGAATTATGGTTGGAAACTTTGAGTTACCTAAGGAATTTAATAAACTTGTTTTAATTGTGTAAAACCCATATATACACTTCGGGTATATATATTTGGGCACGTGTGTATAAATACTTATAAAAATATTTCCTTTTATAGCAGGACATAAACTATTCTTGGATGCTGGGATGATTTTATTAAGCTATGAATTGTTTGATTTCTAAACCAACATGTTTTTTTTTAATTTTTTTTATCTATTTACACACAAATGGGCATGTCTTATTAAAGAGTCTTATCTAACATTGCCATGTTGAATTTTTATGATAGAATATGTACTTTGGGTTCAAGGGCCCGTTTACCACCGTAATTGATTTCATGGATTTTTCTTAAGATCTTCCCCTTTTTCCAAAGATTTATTATGACAAAGATCCATCATTTAGTATATTGCTGTTTTATATGCCATAGTGAAAAGGATGTTGCACTAAACTATGTACGTCATTAATTAGTCTTTGCCCTTTTTTTAGTGAGAACTGTCACAGCATGTAAAGTGTGTAATGATTCATAAATTATGTTAGTTGTTATTTTTATAATGCATTTTTATGACATATCACTATATGGACTATGAAATTGGATTACCCAAGGTGGTATGGGACACCTTGGGTAAAATTAAAAATGAATGAGATGTTCAAGGTGGTATGGGACATCTTGAATATACATGACCATTTCAGTAAAGCATGAACGATGTGGCTCACATGATAATAAAGACAAATTTAAGGGTGCCCCCTGATAGCGCTCCAATGCATTGGGTAATGATGTAACCACTAGAGATTACAATTTTCACGATACCTTGGTGAATAACCTTGGTAATTTTCAAATGGCACCTTGGGGATGGACCTTGGTGAAATGAAACGATTGTCAATATTAAATGTTGATGCCACGTAATTCAAGTCATATAACAAGTTTTCTGAGATGAATTTCATTCATGACTGATGTCTTTAAAGTTTGTATAAAGTTCATAATTCCCTAGTTTTAAGCTTGAAGCATGCCTAGTGTTATCACTTAATAGAATAGTAACCAACATATGAACATTTAGTTGTTTCCTTGTGCGCAACTCTGATTATGCATTTCTTTTAACTGTTTAAATTTATGCTCAAGTAAATCACATGTAGTACTTGTTTATAACAACCATTATCACTCCTTCAAGAAATGACGTATTCGTTTCATGTTTGTCGTGAAAACTTTGATTAAATCATTGTTATGTTTGGTGTGTTAAAATCTTTCTTAGTGGATGCTCAAACTCTTTTAAAAGAATGATTTCAAATGTTACTGTATTTTAAATTCTTTTTTTTACCCCCTTACTGAGTATTTTAATGCCCACCCTATGTTTTGATTTAAAATTTTCAGGTGTCATCTTTTGTAAGATGGATGGTTTCAGAAGTTTCCGGTTTCCCAGAACCCGAACCGCACACGATCCTCTGTATGGAACATGATGTGTTGTTAACAAAGTGTATTTATTTTAAAGATAACACATCATGTTCAGAAGGCACCGACTCCTATGGTTATCTGGGGTCGGGGTCTCTACAGTTGGTATCACAGGTTCAGTTTGTATAACTCTGGAAAGCCAGAAACTGAAACAAAAATATATATGTACACGTATTTCAATTTTATTAAAAACTGGTTTTTCTTAATTTTGAGATGGAAAATGAAGGCACAAATCTCTTATCTCTCCCCACCGAGGCCCTTGAGACCATTGTGTCTTTAGCAAGCCGTGAGGACTTTCTAAACTATGCCCATATCCGTATGACATGCAAATACCGTTATGATGTATCCAACTCACCTCGAGTGCTTAGTCTGCACCAAGGGTTGGGATTGGATTACATCCTTATGATAATAACCCAATTTCCCTCCTATGTACGTCGAGGAAGGTACTACGAGGGACTTTTCCGGATTTTCACGGCGGGTGAGAACTTTGGCACTATGCTTGATAACCCCTTTCAAGAAGCTGCTGCTGACGGAGACCTCCGAGCGGGCTACCTTTTTCAGATTTTAAACTATGGCTTCTGGGGTCAGTTGTTGGACTTCAGAAGGTTAGAAGACGAGTCCACCCGATTGTCTTACAGACGACAAGTGTATGAAGATGTCTCTCAACTTTACTTCCCCCATGCTAGACTCATAAGACGTCATAGGTGTCCTCATGAGTTTTTCCCTGAATGCTCGGCCTGTGTTTGGTTCGAGGAGTTAGGGAGTTTTGCTTCTCTGTGTGGAGTTCGTTTAGTCAATGAGTAAGGGAAACTCAAGCACTAATAATAATGAATGTATGTTTATTGAAATGTTACCTTTCTCCTTTCCTTGTCCTTACCTTGTTTTTGCCCTTGTATGATTTTCATGTAATGGAACTCCTGTCTTAAAACTTTCAGATGGAAGGACAAACCCACCTGTTATCTCTTCCCACCGAGATTTTGGAAATCATTGCGATCAAAACGTGTGAGGACGAGTATGACCCCTTCACAAATTTGCGAAGAACGTGCAAGCAATGGTTTGATATAACAAACGGTCCAGAGATTCTCCGCACCTGCCAGGGGAATGCCTCCATATATTACCGCATTGGCTCTGCTCAGCTAGCTGGACGTGAACGACGAGGAAGTTACCACGAAGGGCTCTTTCTTTGTTTCACCCTGGGCCGAAACTTCACGGCCAGAGTGAAATTCCAGGAGGTTGCGCTAGAGGGGAATCTTTATGCAGCGTATATGCTCCAACTTCTCAGCTTTATCCATTTTGATCATATCTATGGCATCGATATCCTCGACCGAGACATAATTCGGAAAGTTCTTCGTACATTGGTCTGCAAAGACATTTCAGAACATTGTACGGTTCGAGCTTCCCTTTGGAGGCCTGAAAGCCCGGAACATAAGTGTTACCCCTCCTGTCTTAGGTGTTTGTGGATTAGGGAGCTGGAAGAAGTGAGCTTCGCTACGGGGATCCCTCTAAATACACCTGTTGACCCTTTACGTTGGTGGAGGTGGTAGGAACGTTTCTGAACCTTGTAGTTTCGTGAAATAAATTGCGAGGACGCAATTTTCTAAAGGGGGGGTTAATGTGACACCCCAGGTTTTATGAATTGGTTTATGTAAGAAGTGTTATGCCTTTAATAATGTATCTTGTTTTGTTTGTTTTGCTAATAAGTGATTAGAAATGAAATAAAACGTAGAGAATAAGGTAAACTGACATTTATTAAAACATTACTTTACAACGAGACCCAAATAGTTGAGTGTACCATGCACAAGACCTAACACGGCCACCGCAAGACTACAAAGAACCACAACGCGGGAAATCAGATAGTCGTCATCTTCAGGGTCCATCAGCGTGAAAAGTATAATCGCCAGGGCCACGACACATATGCTCAACGCCAATGGTATGAGGAGAGACATCCTTCTTGTTCATGTGTTCTGTTTTAAAGGGTACCCCACATCCCTGTTTTTATATTAGTTCTTTGAGTTATGACCGTTATGTTTATATATATATCCGTTGGGTTTTCAAAAAACGACCGTTGTGTTCCCACTAATAAAATTTACTTTAAAAGAGAACTATGTTTTATTCCCTCACTCTTAAAAACATTCTTTCATAGAAGATTCTTCGTTTTTATTCTTAAAAGTAAATTTCCTTGTTTTACAAAATCCCAAAGAATACCTAGGTAGTTGGAAACTTGGTAATATTTTTTTATAAAAAATATGTTTAGAGGGAATTCGTAATAATTATACCTTTTTATCTCTTAAATAATGAAAAATTTTGGAAAAACTTTTGGTCTTTAAAGGAACTTTATAAAACCAATAGTAGAGTATTTTAAAAATACTAATGATTATAATAGTATGTCTTTTAAAAAAAAGTTTATACCAAGAGTTAAAATATTTTATGTAAACTTGAAATTGGTTTTAAGATTTTAAGTTAAAACTAGTTGTTTTTACTCAATATTTATATTTCACTCAATTTTGAGCAAAGTATATAATAAAACTAATTTTTTTTTAAAAAAAAATGGAGTCGGTCCCGGCCCGCCAAGGGCATCCTCAAGGGACAAGCCCTCAGGCCAAGGCCGAGACCCCATGGGAACCCGAGGTACCGCCATCGGGCTCCCCAGGTGTGCATGCGCATTTTGAGAGCCAGCCTGAGGCTCGGGGTCGGCCGAGGCATGGGTTACCCAGGTCGCGTGCGGGCCCGTGTATAAGGCCACGGCTCGCGCTGCGTGTGGTTGGGCCAAGGCCCGCGGGGGTGGGGAGGGACCCGTGTATAAGGCCCTGTGTGGGTGTGTGTTTGTGCTATTGCACCACTAACCGCATGGCTTGTTATTTATACTGCACCTCAAAACGTCTCGGTTTCGATGTGGGACGCACTCCGCGCGACCAGAGTCTTCCGATTGACATCCGCGTCGATCCCAGCCGCCCAGCTCTTTTTAACCACGCGATCGCCTCCGCCCGCATCCGTGGTCGTTCGATCTCCCCGAGACCAGATCCCGATCGCTGGTTCATTAAACCGATCACTCAAAATTTTCTTCCCGCGCCCTCCTCAACCATTCGATCTTCCAGGGAACTAATCCCGGCCATCCCTTTCCCCTCCCGCGTCGACCCCATCATCTTCCTCCTCGCTACCGCAGCCAACCCGTAGACCTGCACCAAGGACACCAGGCCCCCCTCCCTCGCGCTGCTCCTTGACTTCTGAGCACACCCCCCTCCTAGGTCCCTGTTCGCCAGTCTTTCCCACGTCGGTCTACACCTGGGTCGGGACACCAGCAAGGCACCAAGGCCTTTTTAAAACCCCCCTGCTTCGTTGAAGCCCGAGGCAGCCCCTTCATCTTCCTCCTCCTTCTTTCCCTCGGACACCCAGCAGCGGCTCCGAGTTCCCTCCTCAAGCACGGTAAGGGGTTTTTCTTCCATTCTTACCTTGTTTCGAAATAACCTCCTTTTATATACTCGCGGTTTATATATATATATATGTGGTTTATATATATGTATATACTCAAATATAACCCTCTCGGGTTGCTTTGCCTTCAAGGATCTTGGCCTTCGTAATTTTAATGGGTTGTTCATGCATGCTTATCTTCCTTTAAAAGGAACTTTCGGTTTAAACACAACTCATATCTACCTATATACACTCGAGGTATAAATACCCCTCGGTTCTGTCTTCAAGCAGTCGGCCTTCGGGTTTCCAGTGTTGTATATGAGAGGGTACGTATATACCTTGTTTTTCTAGTTTTCTTTCAAAACCTGTATATACTGCTCACATGTGTACCGGTTATTATACATTGGGTATATACGGTTTCATATATATATGAATGGTATATAAACTTGGTACAAGCACGTTTACAAATTTTCCCAGGTTGTTAATTTACTGTTTTATAATTCGGTTTACAAAAAAAAATAAATAAATATATCTCAACCTCGTTTTTAATGTAAAGGGTATGTATACATATATAGTTCGTGAATGTTTTCTCCTAACCCGACCTGTATTGGAACTTTTTTTTAAAAAAAAATGAAATTTTCAGGAATATATTTGCAAACTATGCTCTTTTAGTTTAAGTGAAGTTATGTTTGTAAAACCTTAATATTTATACATAGATACATTTATAACAAACCTTATGTGAATTTAGTTTCAACCATGTAAATGAATTATGGTTGGAAACTTTGAGTTACCTAAGGAATTTAATAAACTTGTTTTAATTGTGTAAAACCCATATATACACTTCGGGTATATATATTTGTGCACGTGTGTATAAATACTTATAAAAATATTTCCTTTTATAGCAGGACATAAACTATTCTTGGATGCTGGGATGATTTTATTAAGCTATGAATTGTGTGATTTCTAAACCAACATGTTTTTTTTATTTTTTATTTCTCTTTTTACACACAAATGGGCATGTCTTATTAAAGAGGCTTATCTAACATTGCCCTGGTGAATTTTTATCATAGAATATGTACTTTGGGTTCAAGGGCCCGTTTACCACCATAATTGATTTCATGGATTTTTCTTAAGATCTTCCCCTTTTTCCAAAGATTTATTATGACAAAGATCCATCATTTAGTATATTGCTGTTTTATATGACTTATTGAAAAGGATGTTGCACTAAACTATGTACGTCATTAATTTTTCCTTGCCCTTTTTTTTAGAGAGAACTGTCACATCATGTAAAGTGTGTATGATTCATAAATTATGTTAGTTGTTATTTTCATAATGCATTTTTATGACATATCACTATATGGACTAAGAAATTGGATTACCCAAGGTGGTATGGGACACCTTGGGTAAAATTAAAAATGAATGAGATGTTCAAGGTGGTATGGGACATCGTGAATATACATGACCATTTCAGTAAAGAATGAACAATGTGGCTCACATGATAATAAAGGAAAATTTAAGGGTGCTCCCTGATAGCGCTCCAATGCATTGGGTAATGATGTAACCACTAGAGATTACAATTTTCATGATACCTTGGTGAATAACCTTGGTAATTTTCAAATGGCACCATGGGGATGGACCTTGGTGAAACGAAACGATTGTCAATATTAAATGTTGATGCCACATAATTCAAGTCATATAACATGTTTTCCGAGATGAAGTTCATTCATGACTGATGTCTTTAAAGTTTGTATAAAGTCACACAATTCCCTAGTTTTAAGCTTGAATCATGCCTAGTGTTATCACTTAATAGAATAGTAACCAGCATATGAACATTTAGTTGTTTCCTTGTGCGCAACTCTGATTATGCATTACTTTTAACTGTTTAAATTTATGCTCAAGTAAATCACATGTAGTACTTGTTTATAACAACCATTATCACTCCTTCAAGAAATAACGTATTCGTTTCATGTTTGTCGTGAAAACTTTGATTAAAGCATTGTTATGTTTGGTGTGTTAAAATCTTTCTTAGTGGATGCTCAAACTCTTTTAAAATAATATTTTCAAATGTTACTGTATTTTAAATTCTTTTTTTACCCCCTTACTGAGTATTTTAATGCTCACCCTATGTTTTGGTTTAAAATTTTCACGTGTCAGCTTTTGTAAGATGGATGGTTTCAGAAGTTTCCAGTTTCCCAGAACCCGAAACGCACACGATCCTCTGTATGAAACATGACGTGTTGTTAACAAAGTGTATTTATTTTAAAGATAACACATCATGTTCAGAAGGAACCGACTCCTATGGTTATCTGGGGTCGGGGTCTCTACATCAACACCATTGGAACACATCAAACTAAGCAGCTTTTCTTTCCAAATGTAGTAAATAACATTAATGTCACAAGAATATTCTCCAAATATACTCCTAAGGAATAAACAAAAATAAAGAGAAAAAAATTTAGAGGATCTAAAATCAAACAAAGAACACACCAAGGTAGACAATATGTCAAGCAACTATAGGATTTACTTGCACTAATACTTCAAACGTAAGCTTCTGACCTTGAATAGCTCCTCTGCAACCATTTTCTCTACCTACATAGACGCATTATGGCCTTGTTCTATATGAAAATTTACCAACATGAGGTGACTAACTACCAACACCATCTACCCTTGGCTTCTGAACATGCACCAATGGTCCTTAATGCTGAAACATCATTAGAGGCAACTATTCCTGCTTCCAAAAAGGGATCTGACCACCCATTTGAGTCTAGCCTCCCTGAAAAGTCAAAAACTCAGCTTAATGGTTATCATATACTCTATGGATAAATAATGAAAAAAAACCTCTGGCTTGTTCTTCGAATTCAGCTATGATATTGAGATGAGAAAATATCTACCATAGTCAACTCTTTACTGGTTGAAACAACAGTTTCTTGAACACATGTGGCCCACTTCCTGAAAATCTACCCCATCATAAGCCCTACATGAAACTATATTAAGTATAAAGTCCTAGAGAAATAATTCATTTGACAACCTATTCTTTCTTCTACACCACTAGATAATTAGGAAGCCCAAATGGCGTGACCACATATGTAGTCAATGTGCTAAACGACTCCTCTAGATGCCTTTCTCTAGACTCCTAATATAAAAAAATATAGGTAAAAGAATAATAGGTCCTTGAACCTAAGACCATGATCCCTCACAGTAAGTATCCCTTGTTAAAGATAGATAAACTCCTTCTGCTTCATTAACTTTGTTATTGATGAAAGTAACTCTTAATGGAACTCCCTCAGAATTTCAGACAACAACACATCTCCCTCCTAATGGTCACTAAGAAACAACATCCACTACTGATGCATGGATACCAATAATATAATAACTATAAACAACACTCAGAACTCATCCTATTCATAGATCAAATCAAATTCAATCTAAATCACCCACAACTAGTGCTCTGTATTGAGGTATGATATTATCCCCTCAAACATTTCTAGACTTTTCCAATGAAAGGGGATCACATAGCCCACTATAAAACCCCATAAAAATATATCAGATCAAATTTTAGATAATCAATTGGATCATCTTACTAAACCCAAACTTCATGATGTACTCACTAATAATGAAAATGATCCATTCATAAAAATAAAAGAGTTATTTAAATTCCTGAGAGCATGGAATCTTATCAAAAAAAATTTTAATCAATTCATTTTAACTTTACCAAGACCACCCAATAAAACACAAAGATAATAATCCATGATATATATGTATCTAACCTAAAAATAAGTACACATAAAATAGTTGTTCAATATGAACAGATCATGTGTCCTAGATCACATGGGTCCCTAAAATCTTGTTTTGTAGCGGGTCTCCCCAAACTTTGTCACATACCATGATCAACTGGAACTATTTCCCTACCAACCCAACCAATCATCACAATGATTAATCCAAACTCCATCCTATCTATCAACAATCCCTATTGATACCACTATGTTATGATCCCCTCACACCAAAATAACCATGATGAAGGGATAGAGATAATTACTCACAAATCCTACATCCAGTAGGCCCTAAGGTAATGACTAGCATCAAGGTTATAAAAATTTCAAATGGAAGGAATTACCTTCTATATTATAAAAGTAAATCATAAGATAGTATAAAAACCACCTATAAAATCCAATTGAAAAAAATGAAACTAAAACCATCCCAAAATGCATGAATAAAGTAATCTGATACATATAAGAGACTCCAAATAAATTATCAAAAACCATTCTATGATGGAAACTCAAAAATATCTCAAAAACCATGATATAAAAACCCTGATAGGTTCCCAATTTCTTATAGGAAACCTGAAATTAGTTTAAATATGTATGGTGAGCATAAAAGTGTAATTCATAGGAACATATTCAATGTCTCAAGTGAACATGTGAAAACAACATGGCAATGAACCATTGAACAAACAGCAGAACCAACAAGAACCTTAATAGGCCGACTAACCATCCCAATCCCCACAAGGATCTTTATCCAAATAGTACATACAATATATTAATATTACATCAATATCATAACAAATCAAGGTTTCTATCTACCACTTCCCCATTTATTTTACTCTCTCACAACCCAACATCAAAATTCATGTCCTCCCATCACTTCCATTCACATCACATCACACCACATCACTACCAAAGACACATGGTCCATCTCTAATGTGGATTAGGATTCATCCCTACCTACTCCACTTTCACAACATCTAGAATCAATTGTTAGCATTAGGTACCATCACATCATGTATTGTCCAAAAACACCTAATCCATTACACGACATCTCATCCATATAACCAGAGTAATAGGGTATCATATACATGAAAGAAATAAACATTGTTCCTAACACCTACCACACATTTCCCCCACCATATATCATATCTCATCACAACCTCATCACATCACAAGTTACCTGAAAACACCTAATCCAAAATTGTTGGTTAATATCCAACACCAACCCATATCATCACTACTGCTAAAAGAAGAGCATAGAATAGGGGTATCTAGATAACTTTGTCACCACCATTTGGAATATTAGGGAAAATTCATATAACCCAGAACCTATAATCATTTGTAAGTTTATCCAAATAGGGTTGGGTGCATATAGAAACAACATACATATACATGATATATAGTTAGCATACAACACCCAATATATGGGTTCACATAAACTGCACTAGCATGCACCACATCACTTCCACCATAAAACACATCAATTATCACTACCTCATCCACCACTATATGAACCAAATCATACCACCACACATAACCACACAACATTTCACACTTTTAGTTACAGGTTCAATTACTTTATCATTTAGATATTCCATTTCACATTACGCAATCCATTATTTCATTCAATCCATTTAATATATTTAACCAACATCCATTTTCTCCCCAACTCATTTACTCACCAGGATAATTTTTATCATTACAATTTATTCCAGGGCTAACCATGAAACTAACACATCCACACAACACCACAACTGGACAATCCCACACAACCATTACCATAACACCTCACATCCACAATCATCATCAAGCCTCATCAACCAAGTTGTCTCAACACAACAACCTCACATCAAACATCACAAACACATCTCTCAATACAACTTTTACACAAAACCAACACAAATCACCACCACAAATCAACAATCATTGTGCACTACACCACAGAACTCTTCCACATGGCCGAACACCAACACACTTAATCACCATCACTTGAATGCCCACATCACATCCATGCCAACCAACCACTGCATTATGACCCCTAACACTACAAATACCATATGGTTATAACCATCACATCACAACAACCCCAACCACAAAATGAAAGAATAACATCACAAGAACACACAATAAAACACATTTCAATATCTATATTTAATTTAAGTCTTTCATATCATTACTTCTTTACTTAGCATGGTTATAATCCTGAAAATACAGTTTCCATGTGAAACAAATTAATTAACCATATGTAAATTATTTATAATTTTTTTAGGGTGCGATCACACAACAACATAGAATGGTTCTCAACACATTACATATACTACGTATGAAAGGCTCCCAATTTCTATTTTTTTGCAAGGAAAAAACATAGAATAATATCCTCATAAAATATATTAATTCAGTCAAAACATTTGATATCTTATCATACCCCTAAATTTTAATTTTATAAATTAATTATCTTATTTAATATGTCCTTTAATATCCACCAAATTTAATGAAAAGTCATGAAATACCATCTTATAGAACATAAAAAAAGAGAACAATTATCCCCCACAACAAAGAAGATTTCTGATCTCACTGTTCACTTTAAGGTGAAAAAGAAACATCATGTAAACCAAAAACACACAAATAAATGATAGAACAACCTACATCACATAAAGGAGTCATTAAAAAAACATCCCAAAAACACACCCAGTACTGAAACCACTTTGTTGTAGTGGATCTCCAACAGAAGAATAAGAAAAACAACCATTAAAGGGAGAAGGTCTTACCCCAAATTTCTAAAACACTACCATTATAATCCATTAAACTAGAGTTATAAAAAGTCTTTTGGTCTAAATTTTATAGAATAAACCACATATTTACTCTTAAAATTAAATGATCCCACAAAACTTATTCTATAACCCCCCTTTCAATATATAAAACCCCAATGGCTTAATAACATAAATAAATTCATGGAACTTCAGTCTGAAATTAAAATACACCATAAATTCCACTTTTATAGTGAATATACATTTTATTATATTCACCTATCTACACAAAAGTTGTAATCTTATAAATATTAATATTTTGAAACTATTGTATTATGGTGTGTAACCCCCCCCCCCCACGCTATAAACCTATCTATTATTGTACTATTATAGCCCTACCTCCTTAGGACCTCCTACAACCTTCTAAAAACACTCTCTAACCATAAAACCAACAATGTAATGATATGGGAAGACATGAACCAATAGAATTTATGCAGGATAGACGATTTATTGAGTAAGAAAATGTTTTTTAACCAAATTTCTATTTTGAAAAAGAAATGTATTCATGGACTGATGGTTTGTTTCCTTCTTTATTTCCTTTACTAAAATTTTTATACTAATCCTATGTTTTAAAATGTTTTTAATATTGTTTTATTGATGAGTTGGGGAATGTATAAGGTCAATATGAAAATTGTAAAAGATGATTCATGAAAAGAAAACATGTTATATCTTAAAATATTTATTTTTGGGGGAAAATAAAAATTGAGTAAAGGTTACCACTTTTTTATGTATGGTTTTATTATATAATACTTATGACCAAATTCTATAAAACACAAAACCTAAATGATTTTTGGGAATGAAAGAAAATGGATTCTATTATAAATTCACTTTGTTATGTAATGCTTAATGATAGTTCCTCACATAGATCATTACATCATTGATGAGTTTGGTACAAGTTCACCTATGGAGTTCGAAACAAGTTTTTTTGGTGTGAATATCAATAGTTTTAGTGACCCAAATGATTTTATTTGTAGATAAGGATTCATGATGGTAAATGGAATAAAAAATGGATCATAAAATATATATAAAATTAACTCAAGTTTTTTATTGGTGAAAATTTCATGGTTTCGAGAAACGACTTACATAAAGTGGTGAGACTTATCTTGGTCAGAGGTTATTACCCATGAAATGGTTTCTATAGGACATAACACATGTCAATAATGAGTATTTAAATGTATTGAACTATATTTTGTGGAACCTAAGTAGGTTTAGTGTATGGTGTTGTTTGGGGAATCGTTTTGATCAAACGGTAACACTTAGTCATCACATTTTGTGATGATCTAGATGTTTACAAGTAGAATGATGTATTCACAGAAATGTAGTGATAAAGGTAGTCATATGGTGGGGATTATCAACACAATTTCATGTTAAATGACCTAAATTTTGGGAAGGTTGTCGGTATATGTATGATCAACTATTGAATGGTAATGATGACTCTACGAGACTTATATGTTATAGACCCATGTGTATCTAGTTCGGTGATGAATGACTGATGATTGATTTATATGTATCACAAGATGTAAATCTAATATGGGAATTGGGATTTATGAAAATCATTGTGAACTGAGAGATAGTTGGATTTTTGGTGCATTGGTGCCTAGTTTAGAGACTTTTGGCTGGTTAATGTAGTCTGAGTATCAATTAGTGAAATTATTTAAAAGTTGGTTAAGACTTAGGTAAGGATGTAGGTTCAATATAATAGTTCCTTAACGGCTTGATTAATATTGATCAGTGGCTTCATGAAGTGTTAGTTTATAAGGATGAGAGCCTTTATAGAAATTTAGTTGGGAGAGTATTGACTAGTGTTTCCATGTGAAATGGAATGTGATGGGTTGGAACTCTAGTGGCCTCATCATATCAGATATTAAAGGGGTATTAAGAATAATATATGGCCTTTCTAGAATGTTCATCTAGAGTATGTTACATTTTTTAGAAGAGGCTCCTTATTTTGGCTTAAAACTAGGAAAAATCTTTGGTTATCGAATTTTAAACAGAATCTTGGGTTTGATCGAGCATGGTTTAATTAAAGGGTAGTAGGTATTTCATTGAACTATTAAAACCATATTTAATATGAAAATTAATTTTTTGGGGAGTACCTTGAAGCATTAAGATAAATAATTTAAGGATACCATGGTGTGTATATTTCAATAGATGCAGTGATTATTTCTTGATGTTTGATGGTACTGAAATTTTATATCAGATTAAAGATTTCATTCTTGGATTTACATACTGTAAGAATGATGAGAATTCAAGGATTAGTGTGTCCAAGAGGCGATAAGTTTGTGTTCAAGGATAAAATTATGAAAAATCCTTGTGGATGATAAAAAATAGAAACTGAGAGTTGTGATTCAGAAACAACCATAAATTATTAATGATGATGATGATATCTATGGTTGGGAGATTGTAAAAATCCATGTTAGTATGTGTCATTATTTTTTAAAAAATGATTGATCATTTTGTTTGGGGAATCATTTGGACTTCTTGGTGGTGAACATGGGTTCATCCTATTTGAAATTTCGAAATATGTGAATTCAGACTTGAAGGGATTCTCATTGGGGGAATTGAATCCTTATTTTCTATTAGTGTCTTGGAGTAGTTGTAACCAATATTATAGCCATTGGAGAGATGTTAGGGAAGAGAGTAGCCGTATTTTCTAGTTTGACTCATCGACTAGCCAGTGAGCCTATACTGGGTAGCCATTGGGGGGAGAATGAATTCATGTTACCCAATAGAACTCAATTTCAAACTAGTGAGGATTCACTGGGTGTTTTGTGGGCCACTAGCTAGCTAGTGGGGTATACTGGACACAATTCAAGTTGGGTCAATTTGGTATTTTTCCCACCAATCCCCCCATAAATTATTAACCCGGGATTGAATTTTTGAGTTCATTAATCCATATTCCTCTTTTATCCCAGCACAAATAGTTCCCACTAAATAAAAATGGATATAGGTGAAATTTGTTGAAGAATATGTGTAAGATCCATCATTATACATCATTCTTGGCCTCCTTCATCCCCATGTAGTGGTATCATTCATCATGGAGGAATACACTTGGTAATTAATTGAATTTAATATCCTTATAATACTCAATGGTATTATAATCCTCTTAATCTAAATCATCATGGTTAGCGTCTAATCATTTATGTATATTTCGTTAGGGAATTGGATGAAAATACCATTGTTTCTTGATAAAAAGTTTTGACAATGATGGGGATTTGGATCAGCATGGGTAGAGGATATCCTATAGTGATAAAAAACATGTTATTTATGGTATATTTTATGTTATAACCCTTGGTGATATATTCTATGCTAATTGTCAAAATAATTCAAATTTTACATCATATCATGTAATTAATTTTGGGTTTTTCCTCATATTAGAATCAGAACTATGTTAGGAGTGACTGAACACCATTGGAAAGCATTTTGGCTAACGTACATTACTTTGATGTTTTATTCTATTTTTTTCAATTAAAATAAATTAATCCAGCCTTTTTATTTTGGTTATGAAATCGAGTTACTTCCAAAAATAATATCTGAATAATTTTATACACATTTAATTAGTGTTCAGTCATGCTTTAAGCCAGTAATTGATACTCGATAAGTCCTATGGAAGGTATTCCTTTCACCTTTGTATGTGAGTTTCATTATAACAATTTAATTAATTTTAATTTTTTTATTATTAATTAATTTTGAATTCTTGGAAATGAGTTATAACCGTGTCATATTTGATGGAGGCTGAATGTAATTGGATATCTTCGAACAAGTAATTGGGATTTTCTTAGATGGGAGTTGACTTGGTTTAATGTAGCTAGTTTCATGCACTCTACCCTTTGGTGTTTATTCCTGGTTTATTAAAATGTGATATGAAGTTCGATACCTTAGGTGAATGGCTATTAATTAATAAATGGTTTATTAATAACTTCTAAAATATAATTATTTAATGATTCTCAAGTCTTAGTTAATTAATGGATCCATGCCTAGTGTGAATAAAGAAAGCACCAAGGTCTATGTCCGGCCCTTGTGCATTTTGTTGATATTGTCCTCCAACATATTATGTTTTATCATTGAGGTTTTCCTTTGAATAAATGGACCACTTTGATTTGTGGTTGTGCTATAAGACAAATAGATCTCTTGAGACCATGTTTGAAACTTTGAGCACATGAGTGTTCATGTGTAACCAATGAGACCCTGTTAGTTTATTTGATAAAGTGTGTGTGTGTGTGTGTGTGTATCCTATGAGACCATGTTTAATGATTTGATCGCATGTTTGTGCATGTGTATAACATGAGACTGTGTTTTATGATTTTATCATACGTGTGTGTGTTTCTCGTGTGACCATGTTTGATATTTTCATAACATGTGTGTGTGTTTTTGTTTATCCCATGAGACAAATATGTGATGCTTGATTCCATTAGTGTGATTACATACCTTGTTATACGATGTTTGATGATGACCACATATATTTGTATATTGTTAATAAATACTCATGTTGATGTTCTATTCTCTATTTATATATATGATATTTCCCATTGTGTGACATATCATATTTACTTTTGTGGTATTTTTAGGGTAATAAGCATTAGGAGAACCATCATCCTATGGTTATCTCATAATACAGGACCTGGACATGGGGTGGGAGCATGAAAACCTTGAGGCCAGACCCATGACACATGATTTGGGTTTACAAAAAACTTTACCATGTTGTGTGAGAACTTCACTCTATTCCTTATGAATATTGAGTGACATGTTGTCTCAATTCCATGTCGATGTTGAGTGACATGTTGTCTCAATGCCTTGTGGATGTCGAGTAACATGTTTTTTTATTCCATATAGATTAACTTTTCGATTTTTCATTATCACTTCTAAAAAAATTCTATTTTTCCTATATGAAGTCAAATCAGGTTTAGTTGGGGTTGATGAAAGCTTGGTAAGTGTATTATTACACGAAATAAGGGTGTTTTTTTTATTTTTAGTGAATTGGTGATTATATGTTATGTTTTATTAGTTATGTATTAAATATTTAATTTATTATGAGTATATCACATTCATATAAATTGTATTTTCCAATTGGGTGTCAGAATACATTTGTGTTGTCCTCCTGAGTTGTTCTCACACCCTACAAGTGTGGTCGTGCCACTTGGGATCCTAAGTACCCCTCAATTTTTATAACTAGAGGTTGTATTGAGGTGCATGTTTAGTAGTTGATTTAGATGTATCACTATAATTTTGAAGATCAGGATAATTTTACGGTGGGTATTTTATAGAATATTTGTAATTTTATTATTTCTCAAACTTATAGTTACTGTGGTGGGTGACAAGTGTCTAGTATTTAGTTATTATTTTTTATTCTATTCTTCCATATTTATTCATTATAGATGATATATTTATGGTAATCTATGTACTCTAACTGTTATTATTACATGACTGGTTATTTTCTATTATTTTACACTCTGATGGGGGTATCATATCCCCATGATCCACATTAGACCCTTGCTTCACATTGGAAGCCTCTGGCATACGAGGAGGCCTGCTAGAGGTCAAGTGGAATTCCAGCTCGAACCAAATGATTCGGTTCAGGATGTTACACTATCCATATTCCAATGTTGTGTGAAATGAATTCTATAGATAATTATCTTAAGAACCAGAGATAAATCTCCGTATAATTCCTTGAAGAATAAATATCAATTCTTCTCTTCCACTATGAAAAATAATTCCCCATTATAGGATTCAATTGTGTTTAGTAAAAGCTTAAGATTAATCGAAGCATGAACCAAGAAAATTACTGGACAAATAACAGAGGCTCAAAAATCATTGTAGATCAATCTTATAGAGAATAATCCCTTTATTATTATAATTAATTTAGAATTTGGAAACATATCATTAATTTATCATCAACAATGAAAAATTAATTCGATGAAATTTAATTATATATTTAAATTATTTATTTATAAATGACTTGTGAAAACATCCCTTATTCATGGTTTCAGTTTCCTTTTAATTGATATTCATATTAGTTATGTTATTCATGATTATTATTCATCACTTACATAATATACTACCCATATAATATGAAAAAAATATGATTCCTTCTTGAATGGCTTGAGGCCCTTCATTTCTTATTTTATTTTTTGATAACCCCCCTTTTACGGGGTGAAGGGGATCCCTATCAGGGATTTATTTAAGCCTTGAACCTTGAAGTTAGATCAAAATGGTCACAATAAAAATTAAACTTATTTATTATTAATTGACTGATTATAAGTAATTGTTGTTATTTTTAACTTCAATTTTACTCATTCATTATAAATAGATGTTTAATTAACATTTTTTTGACATATTAGTTCTCTTAATTCATGTTTTATATAGTCCTAAACTATTTAAGATTCAAATAGAAAATGATTGGAGAATCCACCAAAAGGCGTTGAGGAATCTAGATGATTGGCAGGGATACATGACCTTTGGTGGAATGTATAATCTTTTTACCCAAGTTCTATTAGGACCACATTGTGTATGAAGTTGTATTTGTTTTCAATAGTTGTGAATACTAGTAAAAATGACGAACTTGATTTTGAAGGTACTCCAAATATAATAGAGACTGCAAATTAGATGATTGTTTCACTAATCATAATGTTCAGAGAACTTCTTTCAAAGGTGACACATTCTTTACAAAAATTAATATGGTTGAAGTTGAAGTGTTCTTTGAAATTTATATTCCAAGAAGAATAAGAAATAGAATAATTATGGAGAGGCTTAGAGTTATACGTTTGTTGTTTCCATGAATTGTGTTCTATTTTTTTTTATGGGGAAAACTTTAAAAATTTTGTCCAACCATCCAACAAGACATGGACAGCTCGACCGCATAACAGGTGGGACTCAAGGTCATCCACACTGAGGGAACTAGCCCTGGCCATCTTGAAGGTGGCATGGGTTGTGCAAAGGCATTCCCATAGGTAGGGTTGTGTATCGGCCCGTAGCAGTGCACGAGGGATATCTCATGCATATCTTGTGTCGAATACCATGCAGAGGGTGGGTGTAGAGAACGCCCATAGATAACATGGTATAGGGTGGTACTGTGCAGGGAGGAGGAGATTTCTGAGCATATGCTAATGTGGATTCATATTTAAACCATCAATCATGTGATAATCCATTTTTATGTGGGATGACATTTTTATTAAATCAAATGACTTCATTCATTCAACCAATCTCGTGTCTCACCATCTAATCATGGTCGCTCAATGCATCTACACCACTCGAGTTTGAACGTGATCTATTCAATACTCCCCCGGTTTCTAGTTTAACCGATTATTCATTGACTTCCTCTCACTACTACACATAGGTGACATTTTTACTTGATAGATTTGATGAAGATGACCTGATCACCATGGAAAACTTCTGAATATCATATGAGGATCATGTTGGTCACCAGATCGAATTGATATCATGCATGAAATTTTATTTTCATGCATGCAACGAAATGGAAAAGTTCGAAGAATGATGAAGAGAATGAAGTTGTCAAGGCCATGTGGATTAGAGTGTGGAATTAAAATGAGATACATGTAATCTTGAATACATGAATTTGATTAGGGAGAAGGGCGTGAGCTTGAAAATAAAACACCCACAATTCATAGCATATCTCATACACAGGTTTGAAAATCTTAAAAAAACAAGGATCTCGACCACTCGAAGAAGATTTTATAAGACCATATCCTATGGTATTTGAACATTTAAAAGAGATATGATATATTCCTAAAAATATAATACACTAATATAGAGAAATATTCTTCCATCACTACCCGAGAGATCATATTTTCAAAAATAGAGCCTCTCTGTGCTTTTAGTTTGTGATGTGAAAAGACGAACTGTGAACCATTCTTAGTTTGCAAAGAAAGGATCCACAAAACATTATTGGTTCATCAAAAATAACTCAAAACCACTCTCAGTTAATGAAGTGGAGAATCCTCAAACCATCATGGTTCTTGAAGAGGTGAACCACAAACCATTATGGGTTCATGAGGAGAAACTGTGACCACTCATGTTCATGAGGAGGGAACCACAAACCATTTTGTTTCATGAAGGATATCTACTCACAATATTAATAGAATAACATCACACCCTTAATGTGAAAAAGAATAAAAATAACACCATGCCAAAACAGAGGCTTAGTGTGGTTTTGTGAAGAAGGTGAATCACGAAGGAATGGGTAGTGTCTGAATTCAAGAGACAAATACACTCATATGCATGATTTAAAAACACATGAACCATGTGAAATGTGTGGAGGTAGTGTGTGTATGCAAAGGAGTTTATTCATTTAGGCATGCACATGGGATAGAGAAGATACATACATAAATTCATACATGACTCATAAAATTGAATGAAATAAAAAAGAAATTTTTTGTTTGGATGCGAAAAAAGAAGAGAAAAGAAGAAAAGTAGGAGAAGTTCATTTAAATGATATATGCATGATTTCTAGTATACATGTGAGGAATAATAAATAATATTTTTATTTAGACGATATCACGTAAGATGGTCTTTAGTTTTTGAGTAATCACATAGGTGATTGTGATTAAATCCCAGTATTAGATGAAGTGCTAGTGCATTCAGTCATTGCACTAAATAAGAATAAGTAAGAATAATTTTTAGTGCGGTTTTCTTTACACTGAAGAAGAAATGAAGAAGAGAGAAGAATAATTGAGTTTCATGCCTACTGTTTTAAAACTAACTAATTGAAGATCACTAATTAAGATCAATAGAATTACCTACCATTTAATTATGAAAGAAGACTCTCTCTACATAAATTATAAATAACCAACTAGAGGCTGTAAGTTGGACTATGTCATTTCATGTTCTGAAAGATAGGAAATTTTCCATTCCCCCTCCAATGTATAGGTACTCACACTAGAAAGTATTATTTCATTACCCCATAAAAAGTGTAGGGATTCACATTTCCTAGATGATAGATTTCCTAGGCAAACAATTGTATCTATTATTACATTATTGTATAGAATCCATGTATTGATCATCACCATACATGGAAAGGATATAGCTATTATTATTGGGTGGTGAAAAATTGTAAAAATGTAGTGTGCATATTTTTATTTCTTTCTATTATTGTATATGATAGGGAAAAGAGGATAAGAGAACCAAGATCCTAATAGGTAAATAAGAACATTGATAAAAAGTTTGAATTGATTTAAAAAGTTCCCAACACTAATTCACCACCCTTTTAGTTTTAGGTATATCCCAAACTGGTCCTCTCAATTGGTATCAGAGGGAAAGGTTCACTGCTATTGGATTATCTAAAGTAAATTTATTCTCTTTTGAAGAGTTGAGTTTCTTTCATGATTTATGAATTAAGTGTTGTTTTAGTAAAGATTCATGTACCTCTAATTGTATGATTATATCTAAAAATATGATGATGAAGAGGAAAAAGAAAGAGAAGATAAATCTTAAGAAGAAGTCCATATTTTCTAAAGAAGAGGAAGAAACTATATTTCCATGTCTTCTAGAAAAGTAATACATATCAGGCTTGGAAAGTAATGAGAATGTGGCTCAAGTTTCCACCAAGAATATGGATAACTGTCCTACCCAAAATTATTAGGAGGTATGTATTTGTACATTTGAAAATTAATCTCATGATTGAAATGCTAACACAAGTGATTATGATCAATCTACAACTTCTCAAGAATTGTCAGCTGATTGATTAAGATATATTATGAACGATTTTACTAAAAAAAGTGAATCCCTTTTTTGTAGAGTATTTTAATATATTCAAGAAGATATCCCCTAGCTCGAGTAAGAGACTTGTGTTTTGGGAAAGGCTTTCAAGAAAAAATTGTGAATGTCTAAATCTATGAAAAATGGTCGGAAACTGTGAAGTAACAAAGAGGGAATTTGAAATGTGATCATAAAAATGGGTCAAAGAAGTTGAATAGAAAGAGTAATTCAATAAAAATATTGAAGAGAAGATCCATGTACTTGAAAATGATTTAAATAAGAGTACTAAACTTAAGGGTTTACAATTGGAAGAAATATCCAAGAAGATCATGGAACATGACTCTTTGTTACAAAACAATGTTTTAAAGAGTGAAGTGGAAGTTGAAAATTTAAGAAGACCTATGAAGAGAATGTAATTATGATTGATGATCATAAAATCACTCTCAATATGAAATATATAGAAATGGAAGATTAGTTGACCAATATTGAAAAGACAGATATTGAGGCTTCATAGAAGAATGAGATAGTTTATATTGGTATTCAATGTACATTGGAGAATTATAATGTTAAATGACCTTAAAAAAATGATAAAGAGATCATGACTTAAATCATTGATCTATCACAAGTAGCTGAGAATGTTTATGGACCATCCATACCATCTTGAAGTCATGTTTTTGAATCTGCTTCCACAAAAAGTGTTGGACAGAAGAAAAATTCAAAACAAATATGGATAAGGAAAGATAAGGAGATACTTACCACCATGACTAGGGTAGATAAGAAGACTAATGTGGAAGGTGTTTCCCCATATAGAGCACACAAATTCAATAATAAGGTCAAGGAAACTTATTTAGATGAAATCAAGAAGTTATGATTTCTGGGTCAATATTGGTGATGTAACAGGTTTAGGCATTATGCATTAAATTGTTGGTACAATCCTCTAAATAGAAAAGAACAAAGGACACCCATCTCAAGAGGGAGGAAGTCAGAGATGAATAAACCATATACACAGATCCAGAAACATTTGTATACTACAAAAATGATTTGTAAATTTTGACAACATTTTGTGATGTATGTAATGTGAGTGGTCAAAAGTCTGGTACATGTTCATCTTAAAAGGTACCCAAATATAATAAGAAAATATGATCACAGAAGCTGTATAAGAAAGAATATGCATCCTAAATAACTCCTAAGAAGGATTTCACTAAGAAGAATCCATGTGGAAGATCCAATCCTGATATATCAATTACTAATGAACTAGTAGTTATCTAGAAAGAATATTTGGATGGAATGAGAAAAATGGATGATGCAGAAGCTAATTCTTGTGAAATAGGAAGTTAAAAGATTCCACATGAAAATAAAAAAGACATTATTGGTAGGTGCAATAAGGATGTTCATACTATTATAAATTTCATTGAATTGATTCCAGCCCAAGAATAATACCTAAAAAACATGAATGTTTCACAAGGATATGCTATTTCTTTGAAATCTCATAAAGGAAGAAGGATCATGCACTATAAAATGGAAGAAGTGATAAGATCCGCACAATAACAATCAGAATTTAATATCAAATGTGAAAGTGTGAAAATAGAGCATTTGGGATGAGAAAACCATCTGAACCATACTATTCACATTGATAAATCAAGGAGGATCCACCTTAATCCCTTAAATATTTTTCTATTGTGTTTATTCTTATAATACATGCAATTTAATGAGAAACAAGTTCTCAGGGAGAAAAACTGAGAAACAGTGATGAGATGTGTTCCCCTCAAGGGGGAGACATATGAAGAAGCATCCAGAGTTTTTATTTCAATCAGTATAAACTTGAGATAGTATCGAATTCCATTAATTTAGATATTTCTCGATGATACTATCATTATAAAAGGTATTTCATTTCTTAATTTGTCATACTTGGTTACTCAAAATAAAGATCATTTTTTAAAGGGTGAGTAACTGAATTACTCAATGACATAAGAAGAATGGTAGTGCCCCATGGTCATTTATCCTACCTATTGAACTTGAATGATTTGATCTATTTATGTAAGTGAGTGCAGAAGTTTCATGTTGATTAATTCATATCATCTTCAATATCATTATCCTATAATGAATGTGAAATACCCTTGAAGACAAGTACATGAGTTTTTATCTCATGATATACCATGATAAGTGGATATTGGGAAACTTTTATGTCAAAATTAAATCCTATTATTTTCTACACTGAGCATTTCTCAAGTAGATATAGAGTGAAATGATGGATGATACATTTCTTAAGTACTGATTAATACCCATTTTTCATGAACATTGTATTTTTGTCAATAAGGGTGATAGAAAGTGAAATGAAAGTTCAAAATTGAAAGTTGGAATAAAAGAGAAATAAACTGGAGAGAGAATATTCACATTTTTCTATTTATGTGTTCATTTTAGGTAACATTGATGTATTGTAAAAAAATAAAAATGGGGTGATTTTTGGGACAACATTGTGTATGAAGGTGTATTTTTTGTAAAAAAATTTCAATACCGGTCAAAATGAAGAAGTATATGTAGAAGGAACTACAATATGAATGGAGACTACAAATCACATGATAGTTATACTAATATAAATGTTCAAAGAACTTGTGTCAGAGGTGACACATTATTTACAACAATGAATATTGTTGAAGTTGAAGTGATCTTTGAAAAAAAATTTCCAAAAAGAATAAGAAATATAAGAATTGTGGATAGGCTTGTATTTCTACATTTGTAGTGGCCAGGAATTGTGTACTACTTTTTTATGGGAATTAAATTAATTTTTTTTTCAACCCTCCAACAAGCATAGGATACCTCGACCCCAGCACATGTGGGACTCAAGGTCAACCCTGCTGAGGGAACCGGCCCTGGCCAGCCTGAAGCTGGCATGGGTTGGATATAGGTGTGACCACATGTAGGTTTGTGTATAGGCCCACTGGAGAGCACGAGGGAGAGCCCATGCATAGCTTGGGATGAAGACCATATAGAGGGTGGTTGTTGAGTGCTCCCATAAAGAATGTGGTATGGGGTTGTACTATGTATAGAGGAGGATAATTCCGGGTATATGTTAAATTACATTGATATTTAAACCATGACTTAGGCTCTTCTCGATTTTCATGTGGGACGATGTTTTCATTAAATAAAATGATCTAGGTCATTCAACCAATCTATCATCTCACCATATAATCATGGCCACTCATCACATCTGTGGATCGTGCATTTGAAAGTGAACTGTTTAATGCTCTTACAATATTTAGTTTAACTACATCATTGAATTCAACTCGACACTCCACACCGGTGATGCTATTACTCATCAGATTTGATGAAGATAACCTGATCACCATGGAAGAACACTGGATATCATATGAGGATCATGTTGGTCACTTTATTGAATTGATAATAGTCGTTGAATTTCATTTTCATGCATGCAACGAATTGGTGAATTTCAAAGAAGGCCAAGACAAAAAAAGGTTCCAAGGCCATGTGAATTCGAGAATAGATTTTAAATGAGATACATGTAATCTAGAATACATGAATGTGATCAGGGAGAAGGTCATGAGCTTGAAAAAGAAACACTCACAATTCATAGAAAATCTTATACATGGGTTTGAAAATCTTAAATCAACTGAGAATATCATCCAATCAAAGAAGAGATTTGAATATCATATCCAATAGGATTTGAACATGTAAAATATATATGAAATATTCCTATAAAAGAAGAATCGCTCTAGACAAAGAGAGCGGCCTCCATCGCTACTAAAGAGATATTGTTTTCAAAAACAGATCCTCTCGGTGCTTTCAATTCAAGAAGGATAAGAACGAACTGTGAACCATTCTGAATTTACAAAGAGATGGTCCATAAAACATTCTAGGTTAATGAAGAACAATAATGAAACACTCTATGTTCGTAAAGAGGAGGAGACACGAACCATCCCAAATTGCAAAGAGGAGAACCAACAACTGTTCTAGGTATGTAAGGAGGAGCCCTGACCACTCTTATTCATCAGGAGGGAACTGAAAAACATCTTTTTTCGTGTATGAGATCTTCACACACTATGAATAGAAGAACATCTCACACACCATGTGAAAAAAATAACATGAACGCCATAATAAACTTGTGGCATTGTGTGGTTGTGTGAATAAAGATAAGAATGAATGCTGGGGTAGTGTGTGCATGCATGAGACACAGGCACTCATATACATGATTTAAAAACACCTGAACCATGTGATAACTGATGAGGTAGTGTGTGTACTAAAAAGAGTTCATTAATTCAGGCATGCACACCGAATAGAGAAGATACATATAAAAATGCATACAAGATGCATAAAATTGAAAAAAATTTAAGAAACCATGTGTGTGGAAATGAAAAGAATAATACAGAAGAATAAGTGGAGGATAAGTTCATTTAATAGCTGCATGCATGATTTCAGGTTTACATGTGAAAAAGAATGAAAAAGAGTTTGATTCAGATTATGCCAATTAAGATAATATTCATTGTTTGAATAATAACATAGTTTTTTTAATATATCCAAGAAGAATAAGAAGTTCTATTCCATTCAATAATTTCACTAAATAAGAATAAGGAAGAATATGTTTTAGTGAAATTATCTGTTCACTGAAGAAGAATTAAAGAAGGGAGGAAGAAGAATAGAGTTTCTTGCCTACTAATTTGGAAATAACCAAGTGAATATCACAAAATAAGATCAATATAAGAATCTACCATTTATATAAGGAATAAGACACTCCCTACAGACATTATAAAGAACCATCTAGTGGACACAAGATGAACTGGGTCATCACCAGTTCATGAAGATAGGATTATTTCCATACCCCTCCAAAGTTTATGGACTCAAACAGAGAAGGATTGTTTCGTTAACTCATCCGGAGTGTAGGGACTCACAATGACTAGAGGAATATTTTCATAGCCAAAACATTGTAACTAATACTACATTATAGTGGAAAATGTAGAGACCCGAAGGATAACGTACATAAGCATTACATTACATTTCCGGAATACATAGTACATGACAAAAACACACACACAAGGACCGTAATAGTTTAGTGTATTTGGAAACTTGGAATATAATTTTCTAATCATAGTGAAATATCTTCAACATCTCCCATAAATATCTTCCTTTTTTTATACCTAAATCCTTTCTTTATATCCTTAGGAAACAAAAACATAAAAGGGTGAGTTCAAATGCTCAGTAAGGGTAAACAAAAGAAATATCAATCACATCATATTCATAAGAACATAAAATTTTGGAAATCATAACCTGCAAAAGAGATTTTAATATCATAACATGGGTTAAATCATAGTAGTGAAATGTAATCCCAATAATAATAACTAAAACCATGAAACTTTGTGGCATACACACATAATCATAGAGAATAATTTCTTATTAGTTAAGACTCATTTCCAAGACTATCTTAGTGGACAAAGTCCATTTCTGAACCGAGTTACCCTCATTTTAGTCCAGCTTCACTGAACCGGTATAACCTACCGTTCCAGCCATGTCTATCTCATGAGATATAAAATCTTTACCCAATGCATTGGAGGGAGATATAGGTCCCACACATCTCATAATGATACCATTATTCTGTGTGCCACAAAATCATAAGTCATAAATCATTGCATAACCCATGTAAAAAAATTGGGAATCCTAAACACCAGGACATCATAAAATAATTCATATAAGATAAAGGAATTCATAAATATAATTTCACCAGAACATAATAAAATCAATGTAATAATAGGGATAGAAATAGAACCCTTTATTATCTTAGATGGAAAATAATTTTGATAAAACACTTGAACTCCATTCTTGAGGAAAATATCCTTTCTACTTCAAAACATATTACTTTCTTAACATGTCATACAATTTTAAACTAAAATAAGTTGATTAAAAATAATCTTTATAACATTTAATCTAATATTCTTGGAAATAATGTTTTAAAAATCCATTCATTCCATATAAGATAAAAAATATTCTTCTCGAACTTTTGTCGGAAATGTCCAAAAGTACCTAGTACGAAAAACGACAAAAGATTTCTTTCATATCTTTTACTAAAAACTCACTAAAGGGTAAAATTGGATTTAAACAATTGTAGGTGGATGGAAATAATATTACATATTGAGGAAACATGGATGTGGATGATAAAATACATCCTAGTAAACACCAAAGTATAAACAATCTCGGATAAAAATGAGATTGTGATATTTCCCTTACCATAGGTCTGATTTGCTTCGTATGTGTCTGAACCTCCTGTATAACGATTTATATAATTTCATTGACTTATTCCATAATCATACTCATTGTTATGATATCATATATGGTTCACTTATGGATTTATATTACCCATTCTTTTGTAAATTCCATGTTAAAGAGTGTTTTGGGTAAAATCGTTTCATTTGTCGTCCGTGTTTTGACTTGTATTTATTCATATGATTACATAGATCATGATTACTTAATTCCAGAATATAAAACATGATTTATATATAATATATATTCAGAATATATATATATATATATAATAGATCAGTAAATGGAAATAAATACACCGTTCATGGAGACGGTAGACCGTACGTACGCATGAACGCTGTTTTCTTTTCCTGATTGAGTTTAATAGAATAAAGGAGATTACATACATATATATACACATAAATCCAGTATCATTATTATGTCATATATTTCATGATTACTTATTATATATACTTTATAATCATTCATGAATGGTTAATCATTGAGAATGAATCTCATCGTGTCGTGGTGACGGTATTCCGTACGTACGCACGAGCGATGATATCGTTCTCATTATCGTGAAATTTTATTGGAGTGTATGTATACTATTATAAAATAAATATCACTTTAAAATAATAATATATTGTTATTATTTACACTATTATACCCATCCACATAAGGTGGTGGTGGAAAATAGATTACACCACGGTGTGGAGACTGTATTCTGTATGTACACACGCGCGGTGATTTTGTTTTCCGTAGGATGGATAGATGGTTAAATAAGGTTGTTTAATAATTATAATAACAAATCAGTATATTAGTGATTCTGATGTTATTACTTCATAATGAAACAACCTTAGAAGAAGAAATGGAAGAAGAAATAATGGTGAAATAATTCAGAAACGGAAATTACCTCTTCTTTGAAGCGCCTCTTTGAGACCTCCTCTTAGGGCACTCAAATTGGTCTTTGAGGAAGACCAGAACCTCTAGGATGTTTCTTGTGAATTGGATAAGAGAATTTGGCGGAGTTTGGCCGAGCTTGAAGGATCAAAGAGGTGTGAGGAAGAGAGGGAGGGGGTTCCCTTTTATAAGGGAGGAGAGGGGCACCCTTGGTATAACTAAAAATATTATTTTATTATAAAGAATCATTCGGTTTTAAATAGCGCCAAATTGATTTATTTCTAAGATAAGGTGGGGATGGGTCCAAATACTCTCATCCTATAGAATTTAGACATTTTTAGGTTCCTATTTTAACCTTATAATTTTGATTTAACATTAAGTAAAAAAATTTTACTTTTACCGTGTCTTCTTGTGTTCTTATACTATAAGGTTAAACATACTATAAGAAGCCAAACGAACCCAAAGTTTTTTATTATTAATATATATAACCTTATCTAACTCATTTGTCCAAAACATAGATTTTTAGGAATAAAATAACAATTACTAATATAATATTTGTTTAAAAAACTATTTTATGTCAATTTTGAAACTATTTAGTAATTGATTTTTTTGAAAATCATAACAGAATGATTAGTTCAATAAAAGTTAATTAAATCAATAATTAAATGTCATATTAACCTATAAAATTAGTGTAATTCATAAAAAGTCTCAAATTTTATTTAATTGTGAATTTATAACATCAATTTTGTCAATATTTCATTAATAACATAATTACTGCATCATCTTTGTGTCAAAAATAAATTAAATTATTTAAAGTCTAAAAATTACAAATAAAATATCATTATATGGGAAATCTTTTTATATTTCTAATTAATATTTATAGTTGAATTTATCTTATGTATAACCCTATATTAAAATGATATACTTATTAAACATTGATTTTAACTATTTTAAACCTTCTTTAAATAAATTAATAATAAATGTCCTAATCTAATCCATGTGGGCCTAAATGGTCATATTTTATTCCTAAGGTTGTTTTTGGTAGAATTACACTTATCCAGTAGAATTAGGACATGTGTTAGGGTAATAATAATATCATTTTTACCCTTAATTTCCCTATTTACTTTTAACCGTGGTAAAAAAAAGTAAAAAGTCAATATTCACCAATAATTATTTTCATTTCATTGAACTACATTTTAATTACTGAAATCAACCATGTCTCTTAGATTTTTGAATCTCCACTTACAGAAGCAGTAAAATTATGTTTTATGAAAAATTCATTTTTCTTAACTACCAGTTAGTGGTTTCAGTATTCATCTAAAAATGAATGTTTCCAGAAAAATACCAAAAATTAGGCCTAAGCTATATTTGATATTATGAACTCAAAAATGATGTCTATTTTACCAAATTCAAAACAAGTCAGTTGAATTAATTAATTTAAAAATTAATTCTCGTTGTCAAAACAAATAGCGTGTTCTTAAGAGATAATAACTATCAAAAGATTGACACTTGTTTATGTCTGGTTTAAATGTGAAATTACATCCAATGAACAAAATTGAATTGAGTTGTAAAAAAATATTCTAAATATACTTTAAAACCACTCAAATTAATAATTTATCACTATTAATTATTTCGATTAAATGGTTGTTTTTAATTAAAATTTAGTAATTTTCACTTTTCATCAGAAAATAAAAGTTATCCGAAAATTACCAAAATTTCACCCTAAGCTAATTTCAATATTACGAATCCAAAAATGAATTTCATTTTGAAAAATAAAATTTACAAAATTTCAAAAAGTGGTTATTACAATTCATAACGGCTTGTTTTAATAATATTTTAATAGCATATTGTAGTTTAGTGAATCTTGTTATTGTATACTACACACGCTATCGAGGAAGCTCACGATTGCGTGTAATTCAAGGCAAGTCAAAATGCCTGTTGTACAAGCTCCTTTTGGTGTAGCGTACAACACAAGACATTAATGAAATTAAAAATAATATTTTTCATAAAATCTCAGGCTGTTACATTCTACCCCCCTTAAAATTAATTTCCCCCACAAAATTCGTTGGCGTTTTAATGGTTTACTATTCAAAAGTTTCTCTAATAGAAACCCACATAGTAAAAAGAAATACCAAAACCAATCTTTAAAAACAATAGTATGAAACATAATGGTTACCAAAATAAACTAATCATTGGGTTTCCACATAGGTGAAAATATGGATAAGGAAGAGAAATCTAACCATCGTGTTCTGATAGAGAGTGGTAGAGAAAATGGCTATGGAAAAGCCAACAATCGCAAAGCCATAAATTTGTGACGATCTAAGGTACCATCTGATTCATCAGATATAAGAGCACTAGGGCAACATTTTTGGTTCTAAATATCATTTCCCTAAAGTTGATGAAATTGGAATTAGAAGAAATACTTTCATGATTTTGGTATAGTCTCACTGTTTGTTGTTCTTTGAACACTTCCCACATCATCTCTTAAATAAATGAAGTTGAATTTGTCATTTGTGATGTGTTAGAAGATCATGTGATAGAATGATGGGTCGTTCCATCTGTCTCAAACAAAAGGATAGAAAAGTTATCAAAAAATACAGAAGTCCATCTATAGTGAGATTATTCATATATGGTTCCTAAAATGGACTTATACTTCATATATCATACTGCTTAATATAATAAAACTAGTTTCTACTAAACAGGGACTTCCTTTAGGCCAGTGGTAGGCGATAAAGGCCTGTCGCACTTTGGTTGTGGGTTCGATTCCCACAGCATTGTCGGACGAGATGGGTGGTCGCCCGTCCTGCAGGTTGTCTTATTTCTAAAGCTATATTACTATAACATCACCTAAAAAATATAAAAAAAGTTTTATCCTTAAACAATACTAATTTATGTCCAACATAATCCATTCCAATCTTTAGGTTTATCTAAAATACTTCGGTCCAAGCTCATAGTATAAAGAAAATGATCACGTGAATGCCATCATTTATCCCCCATATATCATAAGATATATCTTGTTGGTCAAATTACAAATATGTGAATACCATAATCATGTATTCTCTTGAATAATGAATATCCATTGAACCTTAGTGAAAAAATGAATGCAGTTAAAAGTTAACACTTTCCACATACCAAAATCCTAAAAATTCTATATCCTCAAACCATGATATCACTTAGTTCATAAATCAATCATGAGCTCATGAATACTATCAAACATATTAGATTCTCTTTATCCCTTCATTATGTGCATATCATCTGCTTTCCAAAAATATTTCAATCACTTTTCATGGTTACCGATGCCATAAAATTACTGAAAACCACAATAGACCAAAACATAAATATTCCATTATTCCGTGATACTATATACAACATTATTCTGGAATCCCATTACATAAACACTTAATGATTCCACCACATCGTTGTCATATTCAACATCGTCAATGGTGATCACATGTGACTTCCCTTTGGCCTTTGCCTTAAGTGGTTTCTCACGTCGATCATCAGTAACCCTTGTATTAGGGAATTTATTTGCATAATGCCCCATTTCCTTTCACTTGAAGCATTGAAGTGTTGTTGGTGCGTTCTCTACAGTATTTTCTTTATTCACATCATTTGAAACCCTTTTTCCATTACTTCGACACTCAGCTGCTTGATGACCTTCTTTTCCACATATAAAACATTTTCTAATCCCTTTAAGACAATCTCCACCATGCTTCTTTCCACACATTGAGCATAAGGACACATTCATCTTCTTTTCACCATTATTCTGAGATTTCTCCTTGAACTCCATATTTTGTTTCTTGTCAAAACTATGAGATGGATAAATAACACCAACTTCCATTTCTACCTTGATAGCACAACGAACAATTTATTCATAGCTACTGAAGACTCTTATAGCTAATGCCCTTCGAAGATTTGGTTTTAATCCACTGAAGAATCTATCAACTTTACTTTCAGGTTGGACGAAAAATCCAGATGCATACCTTGCAAGCATTGTAAAATTCGCTTCGTATATACCAACAGATTCATCATCCTTTTTCTTTAGTTCAAGAAACATCTTCTCCATCTTTGTTCGAAGAATACGAGGGAAGAACTTATTGAAAAATATGTTCTTGAACTCGTCCCATTCCATGGACTCAATTTCATCTCATTGCCTCGTATTCATGATAAGATTCCACCATTGATTAGATTCACCTTCCAAATGATATACTGATATGATGGCTTTATCATGATCAAAACATTGACGAACTGAAAATATCTTTTCAGTAGTACTGATCCATTATTCAGCAACAAGTGGATCAGAAGACCCACTGAAAGAAGGTGGACGTTGCCTCATGAAGGACTCAATAGAATATTTTTCCCTTTCTCTGCTCATTTGGAAGTCCAAAATGATTCATAGCTTGTGTAAGTATAGAAATAAGAATTTTCAATCCATCTCCCATAACATTTGTTTGTTCAGGAGGACAATCATTGCATTGTCCATTTCATTTATCAACACGGTTCCTTCGGGTTCCATCCATCTTCTAAAACCCAAAAAGAATAGTGTGAGAGGCAAAAATCATGCTAGGGAAAACAACATAATAAAGGGGGAGTATCCTCAATATCTAACTTCTTAGGTTAAATTCTATGATCGTTACCGTAGTTCTAGGACTGTATCCTATACGTATACTTTTCCTTAGGGACATCCCTAGACATACCATAGAAATATCTCTAGGGATCTCACTAACGTTTTTGCATCCTAGTTCCCAAAGGTTGACTAAAACTTTCCTCTGATACCAGCTGTAGAGACCCGATGGCTGACTTACATAGGAATTACATTACTTTTGCGGAATACTTAGTACATGACAAAAACACACACACAAGGACCGTAATAGTTTAGTGACTTTGGAAACACGGAATATAATCTTCTAATCATGGTGAAAGATCTTCAACATCTCCCATAAAGATCTTCCTTTTTGTATACATAAAACCATTCTTTATATCCTGTGGAAAGAAAAACATAAAAGGGCGAGCTCAAATTCTCAGTAAGGGTAAACAAAAGAAATATCAATCACATCATATTCATAAGAACATAACATTTTGGAAATCTTAACCTGCAAAAGAGATAATAATATCATAACATGGGATAAATCATACTACTGAAATGTAATCCCAATAATCATAACATAAAACATGAAACTTTGTGTCAAACACACATAATCATAGAAAATCATTTCTTATTAGTCAATACTAATTTCCAAGACTATCTTAGTGGACAAAGTCCATTTCTGAACCGAGTTACCCTCGTTTCAGTCCTGCTTCACTGAACCTGTATAACCTACCGTTCCAACCATGTCTATCTCATGAGATATAAAATCTTTACCCACTGCATTGGAGGGAGATATATGTCCCACCCATCTCATAATGATACCATTCTTATGTGTTCCACAAAATCATAAATCATACATCATTGCATAACCCATGTAATAAAAATGGGATTGTTAAACATCATGACATCATAAAACAATTGATATAAGATAAAATAATTCATAAATATAATTTCATCCAAACATAATTAAATCAATGTAATAATAGGGATAGAAACAGAACCCTTTATTATCTTAGATGGAAAATAATTTTGATAAAACACTTGAACTCCATTCTTGAGGAAAATATCCATTCTACTTCAAAAACATTTTCCTGTCATAACATGTAATAAAATTTTAAAATAAAAGAAGTAGATTAAAAATAAACTTAAAAAATTTTAAAGGAAGCTTCCTGGAAATAAATTTTTAAAAATCCATTCATGCAGTATAAGTTAAAAAAAATATTCTTCTCGTACTTTTGTCAGAAAATTCATAAAGTACCTCATACGAAAAACAACAAAAGATTCCTTTCATATCTTTTACTAAAAACTCACCGAAGGGTAAAATTAGAATTAAAAAATTGTATGTGGATGGAAATAATATTACATATTGAGGAAACATGGATGTTTATGATAAAATACACCCTAGTAAATACCAAAGTATAAACAATCTCGGATAAAAATGAGATTGTGATATTTCCCTTACCATAGGTCCGATTTGCTTCGTATGTGTCCGAAACTCATGTATAATGATTTATATAATGTCATTGAATTATTAAATAATCATAATCATTGTTATGATATCATATATGGTTCACTTATGGCTTTATATTACCCGTTCTTTTGTAAATTCCATGTTAAAGAGCATTTTGGGTAAAATCGTTTCATTTGTCGTCCGTGTTTTGACTTGTAATTATTCATATGATTACTTAGATCATGATTAATTAATTACAGAATATAAAACATAATTTATATATAATATATATTCAGAATATATATATATATATATATAATAGATCAGTAAATGGAAAGAAATACATCGTTCATGGAGACGGTATACCGTACATACGCATGAACGCTGTTTTCTTTTCCTTATTGAGTTGAGTGGAATAAAGTATATTACATAAATATATAATCACATAAATCCAGTATCATTATTATGTCATATATTTTATGATTACTTATTATATATAATTTATAATCATTCATGAATGGTTAATCATTGGGAATGAATCTCTTCGCGTCGTAGAGACGGTATTCCGTACGTACGCACGAGCGATGATATCGTTCCCATGATCGTAGACTATTATTGGAGTGTATGTATACTATTATATAATAAATATAAATTTACAATAATAATATATAGTTATTATTTACACCATTATACCCATCCAAGTACGGTGGTGGTGGAAAATAGATTACACCAAGGCGTGGAGACGGTATTCTGTACGTACGCACGCGCGGTGATTTTGTTTTCCGTAGGATGGATAGATGGTGAAATAGGGTTGTTTAATACTAATAATAACATATCAGTATATGATTGATACTGATTTTATTACTTCATAATGAAACAACCTTATAAGAAGAAGTGGAAGAAAAAATAAATGTGAAATAATTTGGTAACAGAAATTACCTCTTCTTTGAATGGCCTCTTTGAGACCTCCTCTTAGGGCACTCAAATTGGTCTTTGAGGAAGACCAGAACCTCTAGGATGTTTCTAGGGAAGTGGAGAAGAGAATTTGGAAGAGGATGGCCGAGCTTGAAGGCTCAATGTGGTGTGAGGAAGAGAGGGAGGGGGTTCCCTTTTATAAGGAAAGAGAGGGTCACCTTTAGAATAACCAAAAATAGTATTTTATTGTAAAGTCATATTCGGTTTTAAATAGCTCCAAATTGATTTATTTAGAAGATAAGGAGGTTATGGGTCAAAATACACTCATCCAATATAATTTATACAAGTTTAGGTTCCTATTTTAACCTTATCATTTAGATTTAACATTAAGTAAAATAATTTCTCTTTTACCGTGTCTTGTTGTGTTCTTACACAATAAGGTTAATAAACATACTATAAGAAGCCAAACGAACCCCAAGTTGATTATTATTAATATATATAACCTAATCTAAGTCATTTTGTCTAAGCTTAGATTTTTAGGAATAAAATAACAATTACTAATATAATATTTGTTTTAAAAACAATTTTATGTCAATTTTGATAATATTTAGTAATTGAGTTTTTTGAAAATAATAACACAATTATTAGTTCAAAAAATGATAATTAAATCAATAATAACATGTTATATTAACCTAGAAAATTATTGGATTTCATAAAAAGCCTAAAATTATATTTATTTGGGTATTTATAACATCAATTATGTCAATATGTTATTAATAAGATAATTACTGCATCATATTTGTGTCATAAATAAATTAAATTATATAAATTATAAAAATTTCAAATAAAATATCATTATGTGGGAAATATTTTAATATTTCTAATGAATATTTATACTCGAATTTATCTTATGTATTACCCTATATTATAAATGATATACTTATTAACCATTGATTTTAACTATTTTAACCCTTCTTTAAATAAATTAATAATAAATGTCCTCATCTAATCCATGTGGGCCTAAATGGTCATATTTTATTACTAAGGTTTTTTTTGGTCGAATTAACCTTATACAATAGAATAAGGACATGTGTTAGGGTAATAATAATATCATTTTTACCCTTAATTACCCTATTTACTTATAACCGTGTTAAAAAGAATTAAAAAGTTATTATTCACCAAAAATTATTTTCATCTCATTGAACAAAATTTTAGTTACTGACATCAATCGTGTCTCTCGGATTTTTGAAATTCCACTCACAGAAGTGGTAAAATTAAGTTTTATGAAAAATTCATTTTTCTTAACTACCACTTAGTGGTTTAATTATTCATCAAAAAATGAAAGTTTCCAGAAAAATACCAAAAATTAGGCCTATGATATATTTTATATTATGAACTCAAAAATGATGTCTATTTTACCAAATTCAAAACATATCAGTTGCATTAAGTAATTTAAAAATTAATTCCCGTCGTCAAAACAAATAGCGTGTTCTTAAGAGATAATAACTATCAAATGATTGACACTTATTTATGTCTGGTTTAAATGTGAAATTACATCCAACGAACAAAATTGTATTAAATTGAAAAAATATATTCTAAATATACTGTAAAACCACTCAAATTAATAATTTATCACTATTAATTATTTCGATTAAAAAGGTTGTTTTTTATTAAAATTTAGTAATTTTCACTATTCATCAGAAAATGAAAGTTATCCGAAAAGTACCAAAATTTTACCCTAAGATAATTTCGATATTACGACTCCAAAAATGAATTGAATTTTAAAAAATAAAATTTACAAAATTTCAAAAAGTGGTAATTACTATTCATAAAATCTAGTTTTAATAATATTTTAATAGCATATTGTTGTTTAGTGAAACTTGTTATTGTGTACTACACAAGCTATCGAGGAAGGTCGCGATTGCGTGTATTGCAAGGAAAGTCAAAATGCGTGTTGTGCAAGCTCCTTTTGGTGTAGCGTACAACACAAGACATTAATGAAATGAAAAATAATATTTTTCATAAAATCTCGGGCTGTTACAGAAAATCCATGTATTGGTTAGCCCTATAGATGGAAAAGATGTAGCTGCTCATATTGAGTAGTGAAACTTGTAAAAATATTGTGTTCATATTTTTACTACTTTCTATTACATCATAAGACATGGAAAAGAAAATAAGATAATTTATATCCTAGTAGGACAATAGGTGTTAGGATAAAAATATGGAATATGTTTGAAAATTCCCCAACACTGATTCACCCACCCTCTCAGTGTTAGGAATATCCCAAAATGGCCCTCTGAAGTTCACTACACCTGGATGTGTTGTAGGATACATGACACACATATAAGTAATAACAAATGGTTGTTTTAATTCACACCATATCTTTAATGGTACAACCTTAAAAAGAGTATATCAAACCGGATGACATGTAACTGGTATATATGTCATGTCATATACATGACTTAGCATCAAAATCCATGCTACACAGGTGGTCAAATATGAATTATACACCACAGATGACTAACATGTATAATCAATAATTCGAGAAAAAAATTGTAATTAACACAAATACCATGAGCCTCATTAATTCCCTAATCATAATAACACATCGAGTCCAAGGACACATTATTCAGAAACATGCAAAGTGAGACACATGAAATGTAACTCCTTAGTACATTCCATGTTGCTCATCCAATATACACATTGAATTCCTAGTAACTTATCCTAGATACACAAAAAATAAAAATCAAGGTCTCTAGATAACTACTACACACCATGTAGTCACCAAGAAATAAAAAAATATAAATTAATTAAATAATAATTAATTGAAGCATTAAAAACCTAGTTACATTGTTTATATCTAATATTTTATCACATATTAACGTTTTAGAAATAATAAATGATCAATCAATTCCATGTAATTATCTGTAAATACTAGCAGAACCATTTATTTATCATTTTTCATTTATAATGGGAATCCTTAAGAGACTTCATATGGTCATTAAGATAAATGGAATTAATTAATAGGTTGAATGAATAAATTAATTAATTCAATGATGATTAATTTAAAAAAATAAAGAACAAATTTAAGTGAATTATTTCTTGTATACATTTCTTATTCATTTCATTTATGTGAACAGACATGATCTTAGACCAACCTATGTATGTGATTGGTAAATGTAATTTATTATTTCATGGTTTTTGTAATAATTTATAAAATTAAATAATTCCATGAATGTCATTATTCTTTTCTCATTACGAATGGGCATCCATTCCCATAGTTTCTTTTATGTAAACCACATAAACTATTCATTTGGTTCCCCTCACTTTCATTTGATTCAAATTATTATATAGATGGATCTCTTTAGTGAGTGAAGGGGGTTTGAGTTTGGAGTTGAGAAAAAAAAAATCTTGGATGTGCAAAGGAACACAGATGGTATGTTTTAACGTGAAACAAGAATATTTTTAGGAGTTTATTCCCTAGGTTAAAGGGTTGGTTTCTCATCAGTTATAAAAACCAATCATTAGAGTTTCTGATTGTAATTCTACTTTATATATTTTATTTTGTATAGTTCCATGGTTAATTATTTATAGATATATAAATCAATAAATAAATAAATTAACAGACATCTAAAAAGAAATTAATTATCTATACATAGTTAATCAATTATGTAAATTACATTAAATATTAACAATAATGTAATAATATGAAATAGTTAGATTACACATAATGATTAATATCCCTCAAACAAAATACTATGTCTGTGTGGACTATCACTAATGGGGTAGAAATTGAACCATAGTTCAAAGTTCTTGAACAACATCCATTGGTGTTATTTCAGTTATTTGGGAATCTCTATCTTGTGTTTTAAATTTAATTAACATAGATTTGATTAAGTTATTTCTCCTTCATGATACTTAGTGAAACTAGATGGAAACGTATTGAATAAATAGTAATATAGGTTTTTAGGATTAGAGAGTCCACTCATTTGATTAAGGAGATGGGAGTTAATGAAGTTTTTAAGTTACATATTCCAATGTACCTTCAAGTACATTATTATTTCTCTCTATAAGTTTTTAAAATGGTCATACGAATCCTTGTTACTAAGATATAATTTCAAAATAATATTTCAAAAGTAATGTGGAGGGGTATTTGGATTCAATAAAATGGTAAGAGATTAATAAATTATATTATGTTTAGTATCTAATTTTGTAATGTATATAATATACAAAAACTCTACTCTTATAAATTATAGAAATGGAAAACCACACAAGTTAGTCTATATCGTAGTGATTCATAAAGATAATTATTACCATTTTTCCAACTATAGTTTTATAGAATGGTATAGGCACCAGTCCACTACACAAAACCATGAATAGAAATTTTATATTCCAGAAAACCCTCTTCCTATAGTGCTTGGAAATGAAGCTAGTAAGGAAGAAATATCTCTCTATTTGAAATAGTTTTATGTCTCTATATATTTCCAATGTTTCATAATATCATCCAAGACTAGTGATATTTTAAATAAACATGTGGATATGGATGTGGATAAGATCATGTCTCATATTTTCGGTATTTATCAAGAAAATTTGGCACAAGAGATATATGATATATCCAATGCATTGCTCATGTGAAAGCTTAGAGATTCGGTTCCTGCTAAGACTCATGTAATCAAGATGATTAACTACAATGTGCAATTGGATATATTGGGTCTTAAGATCCATAATGAGTTGGCAAAATATATCAATTTATCCTCATTGACTAAGATATTATCTAGTTTTATTATTAATTATAAAATGAGAAATAGTAAGAAAAATCTTATTGAACTCCTTAATATTATTATGTATTTTGATAAATGCATAGGGTGTGAAAATATTTTGATCCTTATGATGAATCTGAAAATAAAGAACAAGGAAATAGGTCCAAAGACTCATTCCCAATCTAAGGCTCTCGAGAACTACCCTCCCAAGAAAGGAATTATCCAAGGACAGGTAAAGGAAAATTAAGCATATGATTTTCATGTGGAAAGATGGTCCATTGGAAGAAGTGCTATATCAAGTTGAATCTTTAGGTGCCTTTATTATTGATTGAAATATTTCTATCTATACAAATTGGGTGTTAAGTATATCTTTTCAGTTTAAAAAATATATTAAAATATATAAAACAATTAGATTTTGAAAAATTATAATGGATTGGTGGATTTTTAGTCTTCCAATGACATGAGGTTGGATGATATATTCATTGTGGACTACCACCTTCCATTGTAAACTAAAATGGTATTGGTTTTAAAAGTTTATGATTAATCATAAATTTTTTCCATGAACAATATTTCTTTATCCTGACTATACAATGATTGTTTCATTTTCATGTTATAAATAAAATTTGATTCATCATTAATTATAGGATATGTTCTGTTACGACACATTTAAATAAATGTTTTTTATTTATTAAATTATGAAAATAAAGTATTATAAATTGGAAACAAATCAAGTTTGAAAGAATAATTTCACACACTAGTATGAAATCACAATCTATGTCCTATAAACTAGACATGTTTAACAAATATATAACAAAGTGGTTTCTTATAAGAGTTTGATATAAAACCACTTGAGAGATTTAAGGTTTTTTTATAAGGAAAAATTACCAAACCCCCTTTTCATATAAAATGTAAATGAGCTATAGTGATTCTATAATTAGTTCACCATAATGTGTCTATAACATTTCCAATATAATCTAGATGTGGGAATTATTACATCATTAATTTTACTAATTATCTCATTATATATGGATATTTATACTTAATGAGGTATAAATCAAAATACCTTTAGAAATTTGAAAAGTTTACAAATGAAGTATAGAATCAACTTTGTAAGAAGAGAAAGAATATTTGATCTAATCTAGTTGGTGATTACCTTAACAATTAATTCATTGAAATTATATAGGATGGTGTGATTATATCCCGATTCATCGGTCCTTATACACAATAGTGGAATGGTGTTAGTGAAAGAAATAATTTTACCTTTCTTGACTTGTTAAGGTTTCTAATGATCTATGAAAGTATTCCATTATCCTATTTGGGATATGCATTATATATTTCAACACACCTTCTAAACTGATTTCCAACTAAGTAGATAAATGGGATACTATGTATTTTAATTTATGTAAATGAATCTATGTTCTTACATACTCTGACATGGGGTTGTGAGGAATTTGTTTAGGAAAACTATAGAAATAAAATAAAACCTTTATACTTAAGGTGTATATTTATAGGGTATCATATGAAAAAATTGGATGTTATGTATAAAACACCTTAAAAAAGGCCACCATCACTAGAAATACCATTATTTGAAAGGGTCCACATCTTTATAAAGGGTAGTGGGACCATGATTGACATAGATAAAGTAAATTCTCAATATATACAATAATTAGTACCATAATACATTCCATAGGACCCAATAGAATATGTTATTACTAAATCACAAGTATTACGTAGGAGTTCCAGAGAGGTTAAAGAACTATAAAGATATGGTTTTTAGTCACTCAAGATTTTGGATCATTATTAGGTGAAAATAATGATTCTATTTACTATAAGGGGTAGTATATAGATATAAATCTACAATATGGAAATAATCCTCTTTCCTATTAGGGTTTGTAGAGAGATATACAGGGTTTAAAAGCATCATGGAATTGAATTTGATGAATCCCTTTATCTAGTTTCCATATTTAAATCCAAAAAAATTCTACTTGCCATGGCAGATTTCCATGAATATGATATTTATAAAGATTATGTCAATACATCGTTTCTTAATGGGAAACATTAAGAAGATATCTATAAGAGAGAACCTGATTTTTTGTGACTTGAGGAAATTACAAAAAGATATGAACATTACAGAGTTCCATTTATATGTCAAAGTAAGCATCTAGGTCATAGGACATTCAGTTTGATATATCCATATGAGAATTTTGTTTCTTAAAGAATGAATATGATCCATGAGAGGTTTAGTGGGATTTCATTCATATTCCTTGTAGTATAAGTTGATGGAATGTTATTTGTTGAAAATGAAATTTTAATATTGCAATCAATTTAGGAATAGTTAAAAATGTGTTTACCCATAGAGGGCTTAACTAAAGTAGCATATATCCTTGGAATCAATATCATTTTGGTTAGATATAAAAGGATGCTTTAACTATTTAAAAGTACATAAATTAACCAAATAGAAAAATTATTTAGTGTGAAATAGTTCAATAGAGGACTGGTTCTTGTGTCAATTGGTATACATATCATAAATAAAATTTTTCCTCAAACACAACTGGAGAAGGAGAGAGGTGGTGAAAGAGAGAGATATAGAGACTAATTAGGATCTCATACACATCTGTGGTAGGATCTAACCTATAAGATTGCTACTTTTTTCAGGAATGTCCCTCTTTCAGTGTTTTGTTAAACATCTTCCATTGGTTTTTCATATGTATTTTAGCCATGTTGGTCTAGTCTCATTCAGATACGAGGATCTATGTTGTGGAATATGACCTAATGTTTTCGGATGATTATATGTTTGAAATTAGTTAGTCCAAGTATAAACATATTAAATGGGATTATGAGGGTTTTCACAAGAGTTTGGGGGATTTGGAGGTGGTTCAGGATGATCTATAGAATTTTAGGCTTAAAACAGCCAGCAATGCATTTATATGGTGTGTATATGTATTTCATGATGTATAACTCTGTCCAAATAGATGTTGTGAAAGGATTTCATGGCATAAACCAGTTCATTTTTTGAACCTCTTACACACTGTGAATCTTTGTTCGATGACACATAATGTTTGAGTTGAATTATATCTACCCAATGCGACATAAATTTAGTTCTAAATATTAAATAGAAAATTGAAAATTTATAAGGGGGATACATATTGTTTTTTTTCTCAAGCTGTGATGTTTTAAATCCATGATGTGTATATTTTACTCATTCCCTTCTCTTGTTACTCCACTCTCTCAAGAACATGATAGGCTCTAGGCCATTTCAATTAACCTTCCTCATTTCTGGATTTCCCATTCAATAAATCAAACTATGGGGAGTTTATATCATTTTTTGATATATATTACTTTTTTCGAGATTTTTGGTTCATGAATATATTTAACATTGTTGGTTTGGGTGTTGAACTAGATTATTCTTCATCAATATGTCTTCTGAAAATATTTTGTGCCTTAGTTCTTATTGGCATTTCCTATTGGAATCATAGTGTTGATCACTGGTTATTGTTAAGGGGGTCTAAAACCTAAACCTAAATTCTTTTTAATTGTCAATAATATGAACTATTTTGATTTTACTAACATATTGTGTAAATTAATTAATTTAATAATGAGTTGATAATAAATCATCGACTAAATTATTCCTCAAATCTATTTGGATTCAATGGTGTTGCAACCAGGCCTGTGGCAACCCATTAAATGATAAAAACCATGATTAAAAATGAATTGGGAAATGGATTATGGTTGGTTTAGTAGGACATGTAAATTTAGGGTATTTCTTAATATATAATCACTCTTGTAATGGATTATTGTTTATTGAGATAGCTATTAATAATTGATATAAAAAGATAAATGTGAAATTGTAAGATAAACTATAGTATTCATAATTAACCTTTAAGGATTATAATATTATATGGTAATATCATAGCTCTTATAACATGTGTTGTGATTCATGTTATAATGAATATATAGAATTCTTCGTCCAGTTTCATGTTGTAATAATTATATAGCATGTTGGGACCAATTTCATGTTGTAATTGTTATATAGGTGGATTAGCATAGTTTCTAGCTCCTTATATAGAGGGATTAGACCTGGATGCTGAAATTCTTATATAGAGGGCTATTCCCATTATTCTAAAATTCTTATATAAAGTGATTTCCCAAGATGTTGAGATTATTATATAGATGGATATGTTTGGTTATTGATTATTCCATGTAAATTTATATTGGATGGGATGGTTTTCTTACATGATCAATAATATTATAGCATAGAGCCGAAGTAGGTTTATTTTTTTATTATATTAAGTTGATTATTTAACATACACATTTATAGCATTATTTTGTACATGTATTACCATACTAGTTTTAGTTAGAAACGTTGGTGTTGACCTATTGATTTTTACTCACACCATATATTGGACACCATTCTCTACCTATGTTTATTAGATTGGTGTAGATTTGGATAAGTGAAAGGGACCATTATCTAATTTTTTTCTTATTATATTGGATAGAGTTTGGATATGGTACTGACATGTGGATCCAAAATAATGTCTTTTGAGATCATTTTTTTGTATGATTCTTTTATTTTTATTATTTTCATATTGACATTTAGAAACATATCCTCCTTTCATTTCATGGTTTATTATTATTTGGTTTATTGGTTCCACATTTTACTTTCTAGATATATATTTCTTTTTTTTTCTAGTATTTACATTACTCTGATATTTATTTATATCAATGTTTTCACAATATTTTAACTATGAACTAGGCGTATAGAATTTCCATTATATTCTTCCCACCCTTGCTACTAGCCAGTAGCCTATGGCATATGATGGGTTCCTCTTGAGATCCCATAACCAATTTGATCTCGACACATGATAGAGTGATAGGTTGGGGGATGTTACAAAGTGGTATTAGAGGTAGTTTTTTCATTAATATTGCATTACTATTTGAAAAAGGTAAAAGGAGACTATAATGTTTTAGGACGTGGTAATGATGTTGTTCTTGTGAGTTGTTAACCCATGTCTGGGAGGGAATTAGAGTTCTAATGGATGGTATTACTTTTCATGATATTCCCCTATAACAATTGGTGTTATTTCAACTTGGGTTATTCACATGTTGTGTGGTGTTATTATCTTTTAATTTATATTGATGACCTGGTATTTCACAAGATGAGTGTGCATGCATCATGATAGAAACAAAGGGATGAATATTCACATGTTTTTTTCATTATAGGGACATATTTATTATATATGATATATTTTCATGTATTAACTATAAAATGACATACCTAGTATATTTGATAAATGGGAAGAAATGAACTATTACATTATGCTAAAAAACATTTGATCCATGTTTAAAGAGACTATAATATGGTGGTTCTCTATTTTTACCTGTTTCAACTGCATTTTTTGATTTTCAGTGTTATAAAGATGGTGGTTATCTTGAATATAAAATACCACATCCTCATCTTTGAGTTCAGTGACTGGAGAGATAAAATTAGAAATCTCCTAACATAGTTGATCCAGAGGTTCTTGTAGATTTTGAGGATCGAATGAATGTTCATATTTGCGACAACATCCAAAGGATCATGAAGTCCATGGAAAGGGAGATAGTTTTTACCGTGGATTCAATTTATGATCTAACAAGCGATTTTCATTTATAGTATCTACCTACTTTAACTAGGGAGGTAGACCCTCAGGAGGCCTGGTTTTGGATTGATCCAATATATATGATCATCAAGCATCATGATACACTCATAGATATGAGAGTGAAACTTTCTATATATATTATTTGTTGACCTAACAAGAATTTTTGGAATATTATATGTTAATATGAGATGAAAGAGGAGTTATCCAAAATATAATTAGAGGACATGTTCTTGAGATACTTCTATGTAGTGTTATTGTGGGATGCGAGGATCTCGAGTTCATGCATCTGAAATAATATTGAATTTCAGTGATGGACTACAGGAGAAATTTTAACAAATTATATTTCTCTACACCATCTCTGTAAGATGATAATATCTCTTTCGTGATACATATTCAATAGGGTCTTCACTACATGATCAGGTCATAATAAAATGTATTTCTCCGAATAAATTTTTATATGTGATGAAATAAGCACTCTTCATGAAAGGGATTCTAATAGAGGCCATTAGTGGTGGCCTGCATATTTTAGCAGGGCGAACTATGAGCTTATCATGAAGTGTAAATAATCACCACTGTGATTGTTTTTTCAAGGAAACAATGGTATGAATTGTCAAGTCAGTAGGAAACCATTTTAGGACAAAGTTTCATTGCAGTTCTATCAATGATGCAAGTGGGGTCACAAGTGGCCTCAGTGTCCATATCAAACATTGGAGTACCATTATAATGGTATTTTATGTAACCTATATAAATTTTTTAAGGGCATGTGGTAGTAGATCCAAGGCAGGGGATCGGGATAGGTACTAGAGTGTAGGTTGGACTCATTTACCCATCTATAGAAGGGTAATTGGAGTTCTACAAGACAATCATGTCGAGGAAGGGGAAGTGGTACCCTAGTGCAAGAGTGGTTGTACCATGCATATGTAATAGCTCAGGGGAGTCAGAATGGCACCCAAGGAATAGGGTGAAGTCAACTATATGCTATGTAGACAACTCTAGTTAGTGTGGATCCATGATCTTATACCATCAAAGTTACAATTCTTATATCATATTTTCTTTCTTAAATTTTGTTTCATATAATATCATCGTATTCCTTTTTATATTATCCTCTTAAAAAAAGTTGGTCTTGGTTTCTGAATCTTGGATGGTGTTTTGAAAATCAATAGACCATTGGGAGTGTTTTTAGAGAATACCAAATGCTACAAGAAGTTTTTTATATTGATTTTTGGTTATCAGTTCTTTTAGAAACCATTTATGATGGAAATGATAGGTCTTTATTTGATTCATTGTATAGATTAGCTTTTAAAATAATAGGCCCATTATTATCGGAGGATATTGGACTCCTTATCTCTATAAGAGGTAGTTTTTCTCACCAGGGTGAGTGGTATCTTCAATCATGTCAAGCAAGACCAATTCAATGAAAAGTGTATTGTTATAGGACTCATATAGAAATACATATTCTATATGATGGGGTAGTGTAGAAGGATACATTTCCTCTATTGGTAGATCATTTTTAGGATGTATTTACTGATGAGTTTTATGTCTTACTGCCTGCGTGAGAGATCATGTTCAAAATAATGTTTGTTTTGGGAGTAGAGCTAGTGTCTATCTCAACTTACAAGATAAAAATGATAGAGGTTTTGGAGTTTAATGTTCAATAAGAAGATCCCGAAGAAAAATATTTTTTATATCCTAGTAAGTTTCCAAGGGTTTATCCATTACATTTCTCCAACAATGTGAATGGGATATTGAGATTATGTATGGATTATCATAGACTAAACCAAAAAATAGTCACGAATAAGTATCCCCTTTTTCACATCAACAATCACTTAAATTATCTAAGAGGTGTTAAGAACTTCTCCAAAACGGATTTGAGATTTGGATACCAATTATTGTGGGTGATACCATAATACATACATCAGCTTCTATTCAGAGAAGTTATAGATTTTATGAGTTCATCATGATGTCATTTTGGTATGAAAAATGCACTGGAAGTATTCATAGATCTGATCAATTGGATCTTCCATCATTTTTTGGATCAGTTTCTGGTGGTTTTTTCAATGATGTTATAGTGTACTCCCATTCAATAGAGGGTCATTCCAAATACCATGACATCATTTTGAGTAAATTAAGAGAGAATTATCTTTATACCAATCTATCCAATTGCAGTCTCTTGAAAGATAAAGTACACTTATTATGTCATTTCATCTTAGAGGAAGGAGTGTTAGAGGTCCCAAAGAATGTTGAATTTATGTTATCTTGTGAGTGTAAAAATAATTTCTTCAAGATTGTTATTTTTTGTGTTTATAATGTTTTTATAAGTTATTTATCTAGGACTTATCCCATTTGGAAACATCAAAGTATTATATGATCAAGAAAGGAGAGAAGTTTGTTTGGTTAGATTCCTATCAGATGGATTTTCAAGAGATGAATATCGGGCTGACCTCATAACCTATCCTCACATTACATATTCTAGGTAATGCTTATACCATGTAGAGAGATACATTCAAAGTTATACATTTATTTTTTCTAATGCAGGAGGATTGAATGGTTATTTATGGCACTACGAATAATAGACCACATGAATAGAATAAACCTACTGACAATCTATAGTTCAGAGTGGTGGTTCATGCCTTATGATGCTAGAGAAATTAACTTTTCGGTGATAGTTTTGTGGTGTATACAAACCAAAATAGCCTTAGGTAAATATTTTCTCTGTTGGACCTGAACATTCATTATATGAGGTGGGATGATTATTTGATGTCTTTATACATTGATTCATCTTATACACTAGGAATGAGAAATGTCATTGTGAATGTGTTACGCCAATGGATACAAGGAGAGGTTGTGTGGGAGTCTAGATAAGAGTAGAGGATGATGGAACTCTTTATAGATATCCATATACATGTTCTGGAGTCTCATAGATGAGTAGCTCTAACATTGATATATATCATACCCTTGCTTCTTTCCAGATCAATTTAGAGGAGTCATCTAATCTAGAGGGATTAGTTTTTAGAGATAATTTATATAGTAGGGATAGAATATTAGAACACCCTCTTGGTAATGGTAATTCTATTCTTTTCCATGGCTGATTATTGGTTCTTATGGGTTTTCATTATGAGATAATGAGAGAGTTTCATGCTTCTATATGGGTGGTACATCTGGGTTTGATAAAGTTGTATTGTGATCTACATAGATACTACTGGTTTCCAAGAATAAAGAAGGGGGTATCAATATTTTTAGTGATATGTTTCACCTATTAGTAGCTGAAATACAAGCATTAGTGTCATATGGGGATTTTTCTACCTCTCCCCATTCCAAATTGGAAATTGGATGACATCACTATATAATTTTTGAAGGATTAACTAGGAAAATATATAATAATGATGAATTATGGGTGATCCTAAATCAAATAATAGAGGTAGCACACTTCATTCCTATTAGAGATACCTTCACTTTTGATGATATAGGTAGTCTTTACATGCATTTGATAGTTCAGTTTCATGGAGCTCCAAGGAGTATCATTTATAGAAATGATTATTATTTAATATCTTGGTTTGGTTATGGTATTCATAAGACTCTAGGACTATAGGTTCATTTTGTTACAACCTATCATCTTGAAACTAATAGTTAATCTGAGTAAACTATTCATATTCTTGAGGATATTCTATGAGCATGTGTTTTGGATTTTGTTGGTTTATGGGACTAGCTTATGTCACTCATAGAGTATAGATAAAATAACATCTTCCAAACAACTATCTAGGTAGAACGTTTTGATGATTTGTACGTTTTTTTTGTTCACCTATTTGTTTGTTAGAGGTAGGTGAGTCAGTGCATGTCAGACTTAGTCTCATAAAGGAGATGTCTGAGCGGGTTTTGTTGATCAAGAGGGGATTGGGGGACACACAATGTAGAGAGAAATATTTTATTGAATAATGAATAAAACATCTAGATTTCAATGTTCGTTATCATAGTTTACTTCTTGTGTTTCCTAGGTTGGGGAAAATCATATTAGGAAATAGGTAGAGATAGTACCTGGGTTTGTTAGGCAATTTGAGATAGTGTAAAGGGTTGGTCCAGAGGCATACTAGTTATCCCTTTTATAGTTCTATGGTTCTATAAATAATGTGTTTCACATGATGCAACATTGAAGATACCATCTAGACCATTCTCATGTGGTAGAAATTGAGGATGTTGATATTCATGCAGATCTTTCCTTTGAGAAGCATATAATTTGGATTTTGAATAATAGTTAAAAGTATCTAATTGTTAAGAACTTACCTCTACTTCATGTTCAATGATAAAATGGGAGTGTTCAGAAGGATACATAGGAGAGGGAGTTTGATATGAAAGCATAGTGGATAGAATTATTCTCTAATACTCTACAGTAATGCTTGGATGAACTAAGAGATGATATTTTATATGGTGGTAAGGTTATAAGATCATAAATTATTTTGAGGCATGTATATCATTGAGATTTTCATTAAATGTATTTTGGCTGGGATTTACATTATCTTTAAACCTTGTGGGTCGAGTCTCATTCAATGATGGAGATCTTTGTTTGCAAAAACTACATAATGTTTAGGGATTTATATTTTTTAAAAATTAATATATTATGGTTATAAATGAGTTAAATGGCTCTAGCCTAGTTTTATTTTTGGTTTGGGAGGACTATGAGGGTTTTAAGATCTTTTGTAGAATTTTGGGTTCAATACTGCCTCCAGGAAATTTACTGAACGTTTATATGTATTACACAATTTGTAACACTTTCCAGACAGATTTAGTGAAAGGGTTACTAGTTGTGAACTGGTTCATGGATTAAACTAGTTACTCATTTTGAATCTATATTACATGAAATGTAATGTTCATGTTGGATTAAATTCACCCATGGTGACATGAATTTTGGAGTAAATCTTAAATAGAAAATATAGAATGTGAAAGGGGGATAAATTTTGTGTATTTATTAGGTTTGGTAGTTATAAAGTTGCAGTGCATATTTTTTTATTCACTATCATGAATTGAAGCTCCTCTCTATCAACATCAAGAAACTTTCTAATTGATTTTGGAGCACCTTACTTCATTTCAGATGTCACATTCAAGTAGTTGATCTCTAGTGAGATATTTTTCTTAGGTTTTCCCTTATCTTCATTTTTTCTCTAGTTGTGGTGGTGGAATCTATTAACCACGGTTGATTTAGGTGTTTACATGGATACTTCATGATCTAGGTTTCTTATTTCAATATTTTATGCCTTTTTTGGTTGGCATTGCCAACTGGAAGTGTAACGCTAATAGTCAGTTTAAGTTATGGGATCTAAAACCAAACCCAATGGTATTTTTAACTGTCCAGTATATAAAATATTGTGATTATGATAATATAACATGTTCGTTTATTATTTTAATAAGGAATTGATGATAAATAATAGGTTATATTATTCCTTGGATCCCTTTGAATTCAATGGTATTGTGAGTTGGCTTGTGGCTACCTGTTGGGTGAGAAACCCCTAGATTAAAATCAAATTGTCAAATGGAATAAAAAGTGTTTAGAATGACATAGGAATTTGGGTTATTTCTTGATATAGAATAACTATAGTAATATATTTTTGTTTTTTGAAATATTTGGTGATAATGGATATAAAAAATGAACATGAAATTGAAAGATAAATTGTAATTTCCATAATTAACCATTCGGCCTTATGATATGACATGGTTATATCCTTGTTGTTATGACTTGTTTAGTAATTTATGTTATAATGATTATATAGAATTCTCAGACCAGTTTTATTTTGTAATTATTATATAGACGGATTGTCCCAGTTTCATGTTGTAATGCATATATAGTGATCTTGGGCAATTTTAATTTAGTGATTATTACATAGAGTTTTGGCCCTGTTTTATGATATAGCAGTTATACAGAAATCTTGACCTATGATTTTGACATTATTTTATAGTGATTTATGTCCAGGATACTAAAATTATTATATAGGTGACTTGGGCCGGATTCCAAAATTATTATATAGAGGGATCTTCACAATCATTGATTTTTTCATAGACACGTGGATTGGTTGGAATGGTTGTGTTACAGGCTTAGATATATTCTGAAATGGTGTTGAAGCAGGTTCATTGTTGAATTATATTAATTTCATTAATTAATACACATTTTTATGGCTTTATTCCATGCACTTATTATCATATTGGTTTTGTATAGAAATGGTGGGGTCGACCTAATAAGTTTTAATCACACCATATTTTCACTGCTATTTGGTACCCTTGTAGATTACCTGGATGTTTGTTTGGATAATGGAAAGGGTCCTTTTTTCAGATTGTGGCTTACTGGATAGGGTGGAGTTTGAAGACAAGACTGACATGGGGTTTGGAACTAAGATATATTTATATTCTTTGTGTCAACTGATTCTTTTATTTATATTGTTCTTTTATTATCATTTTGATACATTTCATCATGTCATTACATGATGCCTTATTATTTTTCTTATTGGTTCCTCTTTTTACTTATCATCCATATATTGCTTTGTTTAAGATATTTTTCTTACTCTGATATTTATTTATAATTTTTTATGCTATATTTTAAATCTGAACCATGGTTATTGTCTCCCCACTATATTATCCCCACCCCCACTAATTGTCACCAGCCTCTTGTGTATGGTCAGGTGCACTTGAGATCCCATAACTAACCTGCTTTGGACATGTGAGGGAGTGTCGAGCTAGGGGAAGGAATATATCATATATGTAATTATTTTTACTAGGATTAATATTACGTATTATCAAATCATGGTAGGTATATATTAGGATGATCCATAATAATTACATTGTTCTCCTGGAAAGGTTATTATTTAGTATATGAGGTGTGCTAAATAAATATTCCTAATATATCGAGGAGATAGGATATTATTCATCAGATAATATAATTATTATAGAATATAAATTGATCATAATGATATAAATTCACATTTAGGATATTTCTTCAGTCTCAATGGAGGATTTGGGGGATAGAAGAGTTCAAAGCATCATTTTGTCACCAATTCTAGAATAGAATCCTAGTATATGAAATCCTGTGATGCAGAAAAAATAAGTAATTTATATTCAAAACACAATCTATGATCTTTATGTGGTACTTATCAGTAAAAATCGTATCAAATTGTATTTTTATAACTATAAAATGGTGGCTCTCAAAAAGTAGTTATGGTAACATCAATAGATGATGCACATACTCCTTAAATATAACCTCTTGAGGGATTTTTCTCAAATAGGATAAGTTTTTTTGATAAATGTTTTCATGGATGAAAACATGGTTATCCCATTTAAATATGAATTATCTCTACATAATCATGAACATAATGTGATATTTAGTGTGCCAAATTCTGTTAGTAGTTGGTTCTAGTTCATGTGGGAGTCTCTTGGAGTTGGTTCCCTCGACCAAACATCGAAAAACATTAAGATAACTTGTATTAATGTATTTTAATATTAATAAAAATCACTTATCATTTAATTATTTATCTTTTGTGTGACATAGTATGTGATAACATCCTAATGGTACTTGTCACACTAAATACCCATAGCAGTTCCCCACTATGAAGAGAACCTAGAAGATCTAAAATATTATTCTTACATATAAGTTCTACAGAAGTACGATATTATCTAATGCAACAAAAATGATACTATCTATCAAGGGTGGAAACTCATATGATTTTGAGAAAACTTCTCATGGTGTATTCCCATAGTAATCTTTAGTTCAGGATTTTTGGAGAACATGACCTACAAAATGTAAATACAAATTTATATGTTACATTTGATATTTCAATTTTTAGATGTGTGTAATGATACTTGGAGTTTAATATTATTATTAATTCATGTCATGTGTCATGTAAATTCATCTATTGATGAAAATCATGGTGACAAATGCTCAAGATGAGGTAGGTTATGTTAGGTGTTCCATGAGTGATGTTATATTAACGGATAATGAAAGAAAGGTTTTATCAATTTTTTCTTTAAGGAAAGATGATATAGAAAATCAATTGATGGGAATTGAACTAATAGATTAAGTCTATGGCCATAGAAGTATTGTTAGAAAATTAATTTTTGGAAAATTAAAGGAAGAGACACTAAGAACATTGGTCAATGGCACTATAATGGAACCTTCTTGAATAGTGATATCGATATAAATGAATTATATTACATGGTGTACATTTGTGGGAGGTTACATGTCATTGTGACATTAAATTGCATCCATGTGGGCTCGTTGGGGTGTTGATAGACCCAAAACATAAAATATAGGCAATGTATCTTATTGCTACAAAAAAGGGGCCAATAGGATCATGCACTAAGTGTATTCATCACCTCAGTTAAATTCCAAGTGAATTTGACATGTTAGCTAAATATTAATCTTGTAATTTGTTAAAAAATTATCCATGTTAGTTTGATAGTAAATATACAATCACTAGTTATCAAATAGAATATATATGTAATTTAAATATTTAATAAATATTAATTCAATAAGTGAATATTTATATAATTATGTGAGTGTAAAATATTGATTTATTCTGGGTTATTCACAAGGTAAAAATATTAATTTATTTAGTTATGTGAATATTAAATGAATATTTAATCATTAATTTTTTTAATCTAATATTTATAAATTCATTATTGAATTATTAAGTGGTATTAGTTTAATTAAATAAATAGTTATTATTCAAGGACCAATAAACATTGGCGATGATTAGGGACTTATTTTAGTGGTCCAACGATAAATTTCATATTAAAAATTATTTGAAAAAATATATTAATTTTCTCATTCAAGAGAATTATATTTATTTTATCCTTGAATTTAGAACATTCCATGTAAATATTTCTATTATTATTATTATTATTACTATTACTATTATTTTTATTATTATTTTGGGATAAGGTTCGTTAAGAATTAAGAAAAATAGTAAGTGGCCTTGAGAAATAATTATATTTTAATAATAATGCTATATAAACCTAGTTATGACATTTTATATGTGTGTGAAGGCCCTATACATATTCCATCATTATGAAAAATGAATTAAACTGTGGAATATCTCAATCCATAGATATATCTCTTCCTAGAATGTAGATAAATTATCCTCCTCCACTAGAATGAAGTCCTCTCCCTGGAAGGAATCGATGGGGATCAACCACAATCATTGAAAGAATTAGATTCATCCATGCTAGCTCCAATATAATTCTATAGCAGTGATTATAGTTTCAAAAATTACATGTGGATCACCGTTAGGGGGAATATATCAATTATTCTTATAATATAATGATTGTAAGATAAGATAACTTTAACTGTTCATCAAAAAATAAGAATGTATTCAACGAAAGGTAATTTTTTATTTAAATTAATAAATTATAAATTACATGAGAAATGATCCCTTATTCTGGGTATTGGGTTATTTTCAATTGATATTGGTTTTAAAATTATTGTTCATCGTGATTCTTTATCATTTACATTATGGATTATTTATATATTATGAAAACAAATCCTACTTGGATATTCAACTACTAGTACCTTTTTTTTCTTAGAACCTTTAGTCTATTTCTGTGAGGGTAAGCTTAAAATTAACCTTACATAAGCTAGTTTTTACACACTCTGTAAGGGTAATTTATAATACCCTTATATAGGTCTTTTTACCTGCACAATATAAGGGTAATAAATATTACCTATACATAGGCACATTCTGATACATATAGGTAAACTGCATGGGTAGTTTTTCTTCTTGTTTTTTCTAATAATGATGTACAACATCATTTAAACAAATAGTGTTTAAATATAAAAACCATCAGAAAAAATACATAATATCAAAGAGAAATATTTTTAAAATTTGAATAATTAATATTCATGGATTAAATATGAGATTAAAGAATTAAATGTTTTAAAATTTAAAATATAAAATTGTGCCTAGAAAATATACAGTGGACCTATATATTATATTATCCCATGTCAGTGGGTGTAATAGCTTTTGTTAAATGAATTCAATAACATGTATCTTAAAATTTTCAAATTTCCCCTTTTTCCAATGAATTATGAGGGGTTCTTTGGCCTCTCCACTATTTTCATTTTATATGAGTATTATCTTTTTCAATATCCTCCTTTTCTTTTATCCTAATATTTATAATTCATGTGTTGTGTTCTTAGAGCTACATCCTAAGAATGTGTGGGTGTTTTCAGTCATTTTTCATCCATTAGCCTTAAGATATTATCCATTGTAGTTCTCTTGTGAATACCTTGATGTGAGAACACTTCTCTCACATTCTCCTTCTATTTTTATCATGTGGACCGTAGAATTTATAGGTATGGGATATATTACCTCTATATTAATTATGTTTAATTATGGTAACTCATTATTTATCTTTCTTCTAGTATTAACTTATGGAAGATAAAATCTTGAAAAAATATGAAATGGAAAGGGAGATGATCCTCACATGCTAATATATTCAAGTTGTTATTTTATGTTTTGAGTTATGAATAATGTTATGATTTACCATATATCGTTTAGGTATAACTTCATTTTAACACTTGTTAATTTATTCATGTATATGTACATATGATTGATTAACTTTGGAATGATTATATCTTATGTTCATTAATTATTAATTACAATAGTGTTGAATGTACACTTTACTAGAATAATTAGTCCTACATTATACTATTAAATTAGTGTTTATTTTTGTAACCTTTTTAAATTAAATAATTATTATCATAAGGTACAATGGTGTTATTATAATTGAATAAAATAATGAAATGTTACTTTTATATGATTTTTGGACAAATTAGTAATTTTTATCCACTATATATTTGTTTCATAATTTCTAAAACATGAATATGATGAATTAAAAAAATTAAGATACTTGGATGATGGCGAGAGCGGCGAAAGAAGCGAGAGCGACAGAACTTTTTCTTCAACCTAGATATGGTGTTTTAGTACGCTCCTGGAGTATTATTTGATTCTCACCATGAGTTCGTTCAATCCTGATTGGGAGTTTGCTTTCAAGGTTGACCGACTCATATCTTAGGGTGTTGGTTCTTCATCGAATCCTGTAGATCTGTCGGGGGTGAGAATGAAAGGTGTTTCTTTTGCTGAAGTTCTTTTCGGTTCGTCTTTTTTGAGAAATAGAGGTACGCCTCGTTCCTCGAATATTACTAGACTTTAGAATGGTGGTTTTTTTGTAGTAGCGGATCCAGAGGCTTTGCAACAACGCATTGATCTTTGTAAGTTTTCAATTCTTGGTCGCGTTATTTATTCCAAGGGTGATAAACCCTGGATTTACGCGGATCTTAAAGATAGAATTTCTCATTGCTAGGGTTTTAGTAATTGGAAATTGATTCCTATTGGGAGGGGTTTTTTTCATCTCATCTTTCAATTAGGAGATGATTTAAATAAGGCATGGGATTTTGGAAATCTTCATCTCAAACCTGGTACTTTGAGATTATCTGAATGGGATGTTAATTTTATCCCCTTTAACCTTAAGCAAACTAATGCCCAGATCTGGATCAGACTTCATGGGTTGAATTGGATGTATTGGCATCCTATGATCCTTAATGACCTTGCCTCATGTGTTATCACTCCTGTTAGATTGGATGAGAAAACTTTTGAGGGGGATCTTGGTTATTTTTCTAGAATTCTGGTTGATGTAAACCTGGAAAATAAAAGGCCGGATAATGTCACTCTGATTGCTAATGGTAATAAGATTGCTGTTAAAATAGAATATGAACGTTTTCCTTATTTTTGTGAGGTTTGCAAGATTGTTGGTCATTCTGTGGTGAACTGTAGGATGCTTCAAAAGAAAGTTTCTGCGGTTCCCAAAGAGAAGGATTGGAAGGAGATTAATTGGAATAAAAATAATTAGAAGATTTTTGTGGAAAAGGATGGTCCTTTAAAGGATATACCTGGTCCCTCTAGAGTTATAGTCACTTCTAATAAATCTTGGGCAGATATCTCTGAAGATGTTGAACAAGGTAGGATTCATGATCTGCCTAGTCCTCCTGCTAAGTTTGGTCAGGAAATGGATAAATTTGGTGGATTCACGTGCATAGAGGATCACATTTGGATCATAATTTATATTCTGAGATTCATGACCTGATCATGTTTTCAGAATTGGTGGATAACATTTGTGAGCTTGTGGTTTCTTTTCAGGATAGTGAGAATTCTGGGTTTTCCCAGGTCATTATTGATCCTATTTTTTCACCCATCACCTCCCCAGTTCAGGTGGTTGGAGCTCCTACTCCTCCCATTGCAGATTCTACTTTAAAAGGAGTAGAAACTGCTTCTTTCAAGGCAGATTCTGCTGCTTCGGAAGAGGTGATCGGGGCCCCTTTTCCTTCTGGTGGTACTGCTTCACTGGTTGAGGCTATTGAGGTTCCTGTTGGTCTAGTTGGCATCCTTACAAATGTTGTTAAAAATGGAAAAGGTACCATCAACAGTCTGGATATAAGTGATCTTATACAGGAGGACTCTAGTACTAAGAGAAAGGCTGGAAGGCCTCCTAAGACTAGAAAACAGGTTAATGTGGTGGTCAAAAAAGGGGGAAATCATACCGGTCTTAGGTTTTAATGAATCTTATTTTCTGGAATTGTCAGGGTTTGTCCAATAATGATACTATGAGGTCCCTTAGGCTTTTCATTTTAAAGCATAGGCCCCTTATTATTGGTCTGTCTGAACCCAAAAGGGTTTTTTCTCCTAATATTTCCAATTTTGAAAACCTTGGTTTTCATTTTGTGGAATCCAATAGATCCTCATCGGATATTAAAAGGTTATGGGTTTTGGCTCATTGTTCTTTATCCCATATTTCCCTAATTTCTAATTCTGATCAGCATGTCACATGCTCTTTCTTTCATCAAGGTTTGCAACATTTCTGATCTTTTATTTATGCCCATAACTGTTATCAGGGTCGTAGGAATTTATGGATGGATATTGGGTCTCTCAATTCCTCGATCTCTAGTCCGTGGTCTATTCTTAGTGACTGTAATTCCATCATGAATTCTGATGAGAAGATTGGAGCCATGTCTAATGTCATCTCTTCTAGGGAGTTCAAAGCATGTATTGATAATAGTGGGTTGATTGATGTTAATCTTGTTGGGGCTAAGTATACTTGGTATAGGAAGGTTTTGAACCGATTTGTTGCTAGTAGAATTGATAGGGCCTTTGTCAATGAGGCTTGTCTTGATTTCTAGTGTTCTATTTCTTGTATGACTCTTTCCAGAATCAACTCTGATCATCATTGTATTTTTGGTTGACCTTGTGAGTAAGGATCCCAAACCTCCTTTGCCTTTTAGATTTAATAAGGCCTGGGTTAATCATCCTGAATGTAGAACTATTTTTGAACAAACTTGGAATTCTTGGAATAGTAGGGATAATGATTTTTATTGCGTCATTAATCTCAAAATTCTTAAAAGAAATTTGAAATTCTGGAGTAAATATCATTTCAGTTCTCTTGATTCTGAAATTTCCTCTCTTGAGGATTCTATTCAACAAATACAGGCACAGAATTATTCAAATAACTTCTCTAATGACATTTTGGGTGAGACTCAGCTGGTTTCCAAGATTAATAATTTGTTGAATCTTAAGGTTGCTTTGCAAAGAGATAATTTTAAGGCTAATTGGTTGAGATATGGGGATAGAAATTCTAAATTTTTTAATTCTTTGCAGAGAATTAGGAACGTCTCTAGGCCTCTCTCTCTTTGGTTAGAAATGGGAATAATGTGTTTGATAACAGAAGGGACCTTTCTGAGCATGTTGTTTCTTATTTTAAGGATATCTTTTCTGGTTATTTCCCTCTTGATGATCCTGTGGAGATTATTATTCCGACTCTTGTTTATCAAGAGGATAATTCCAGTCTTACATCCATTCCTTTGGAATTTGAAATTAAAGAAGCGACCTTTAGTCTAATGTCTTACAGCTCCCCGGGTCCAGATGGTTTTGGGAATTTTTTCTTTCAGACATACTGGGACGTCATTCATGAGGATGTTTGTAGGTCGATTACTCGTTTTTTAATGGTGGCTCTCTTACTCAGGGTCAGAATTCTCAATTCCTTGCCCTTATTCCAAAGACTGAGAATGCTAATGAGATTCATTTGTTCAGACCTGTTGCTATGATCAATACTATTTTTAAAATTATTTTCAAAATATTGGCTACTAGGCTGTCTTCTATTGCCAGTAAGATTGTTTCTCCTACTCAGTTTGGCTTTATTAAGGGTAGGTCTATTCAAGATTGTCTTATTACTGCATCTGAATGTGTTAATCTTCTTAGAAAATCCATCAGGGATGGTAATATTGCTCTCAAGTTGGACTTCAGGAAATATTTTGATACTATAAATTGGAATTTCATTTATAAGGTTCTTCGTTTTTTTGGTTTTGATGATGTTTTCATTAATTGGGTTAAAATCATTTTCTAGTATGCTCGTATCTCTGTCCTTGTTAATGGCTCCCCTGAGGGCTTCTTTGCTTTTTCTAGAGGTGTCAGACAAGGTGACCCTCTCTCGGCCATTATTTTTTCCATTGCAGAGGATTATCATAGTAGATTACTTTATATTATGGCTGGTAATGGGAATCTGTATTCTATTAGTGCTGGTAGAGGTTTTGTTGCTCCCACTCACTTGTTATATGCGGATGATATTATTATTTTCACTAAAGGCGATAAGAAAAATATTAAAAATATTAAGCGTGCCCTTTTGCATTATGAAAAAGTCTCTGGGCAAGAGATTAGCTGGGACAAGTCCTTTGTTTATTTTGGAAGGAATTTTCCTATTTCTAGGAAGGCTGGCATTATTAGGGATTTGGGTATTCATGAAGGTGTTTATCCCTTTACTTATTTAGGTGTTCCTATGTTTTGGGGGAGGCCTAAAGCTTGTTATTTTTCTGATATTGTATGTAAAATCAGACGTCATCTTGCTACATGGAAGGGTAAGTCCCTTTCCTTGGCTGGTCGAGATTGTTTGGTTAGAGCTGTTATCATTTCTATGTTTGTTTATTCTTTCATGATTTATAAGTGGCTGATCTCTCTTATCAAGAGCATTGACGTTTCTATTAAAATTTTTATTTGGAGTGGCAATATTTCAGAGAGGAAATTAGTTACTATTTCTTGGAATAATTGTTGTAAACCCTATGATGCTGGGGGTCTTGGTATTAAAAATCTTGAGGTGTTTAATGATTCTTTACTGGCCTCGTTCATTTGGAGGCTTGTCAATGATAAATTTGAGTCTCTGGAATTTCTCCGCTATAAATTTAGGGATAGGCTCAGGAATGGAGTTTTTAATTATCTGGATTCTTCTATTTGGCCTGCTTTTAAATACATCTTTTCCTCTATTGACTCTCATGCCAGATGGATTGTTTCAAGGAACTCATCTTTATCCTTTTGGAAGGCCAATTGGACTGGATGTCCTTTAGCTGAATCCTTGTTGGATGATGAATTTAATGTTGATATGGATGCTACGATTAAGGATCAGCTTGATAATATGGGGGGTCTCCCTAATCATATTGTTACTATTATCAATATTTATTGTTTCTCTAACAGAGAGGATTTTTGGGCTTGGGAACCTGCTTTTAATGGCCTGTTGACTTCTAAAAATTTTTATTGTCATTCTCTATATTGCAATATAGGGTGTAAATGGATGAGGGATCTTCATATGAACTTTATTAGGCCCTCTCGGTCTTCTTTTACCTGGAGACAGGCTCATGGGAAACTTCTTACTGATTGTATCCTTCAGAAATGTGGCATCTCTCTCTGCTCTTCGTGTGTGTTTTGTCATCAAAATAGGGAAGATATTGATCATTTGTTTATTAGTTGTGTCAATGCCTCTTCAATGTGGAAGGCTGTTTTTGATATCTTTGAAATTCCCTTGGCTAATATGTCTTCAATTCATCATTTCCTTCAAAGATGGAATTCTATTTCTCTCTCTCCCCAATTGTTGGATCTTTTTAGAGTCGCTGCTTCTGAACTCCTTCATTTTATTTGGTTTGCTCGAAATAAGATGATTCATGATAAATTTTCCTTCTCGGTTAGTGGGGTTTTATCCGCTATTCTTGGTGCTATGCGTAATGTTGTTATTCCTAGGAAGCATTTTTGCTTTAACTCGGTTCATGATTTGTCTGTTCTGAACAGGATAGGTGTTAAGGGTAATTTCAAGCCTCAGCCTGGTACTTTAGAAGTTCTCTGGAAGGAACCTTTTTTTGGTTGGATAAATGTAAATTCAGATGGTGCTTCTAGGGGTAATCCGGGGAATTCTGGTTATGGTGCTTTTTTCAAGAATCATAAAGGGGATGTCCTTGGTTGTTTTCATGGTTTTTGTGGCTTTGCCTCTTCACTTGAGGCTGAAATGCTTGGCATTATTGTTGCTGTCGATCAAGCTGTACAGCGTGGTTGGGATAATTTATGGTTTGAGAGTGATTCTTCTGTTGTTGTTTCTGCAATTAGGATGGGTCTTTATCACTTGTCCTGGAAGCTTATTAATCGCTGGATTAATTGTTTAGAGTTTCTTTTTTCTTTGAATCATATTATCACTCACGTTTATAGGGAAGCCAATTCTGTTGCTGATGGTCTGGCTAATAAAGGTGTTAATGGTGTTGATTTTGTTTGGTTTGATCAAGTTCCTGATGATCTCCTTATTTTAATTAATAAGGACCGTGACAAATCCCCCATTTTTAGACTTTTGTAAGTTTTTTTGTGCCCTGTATGTTTTTTGGTGTGGCTTGTTTCTTTTTCTTCAGGATGGAAGTATAGCTTTGCTGTGTCGAGTTGCTGTGTTTTCCCAAATTCTGGGAATCAGTGTGCTGATCTGGAGCAGGCTGGAGTCTGCAGAGTTCCTGGCTTCATTTGGTTTCCCAAATTCTGGGAATCAGTGTGCTGTTTGGAGCGGGCTGGAGGCTTAGTTGCTGGCTTCATTTGGTGGAAGGAAGGCTTTTATGTTGCTGTTTTTTGGCTAATAAAGGCTAGGGCTGATGGAGATTCTTCTGTCGTGGAGTTATCATACTTGATCCGGCTTTTATCTTCATTGGCGGCTTTGGTGGCCTCATCCCATTGCTCACCCTTTTTTATTGGGTGTTTATCTGCTTTGGTTTCTTTCCTTTTCACCTTAACCATTTTTTATGGTTTTGGTGTTTTTTGTTTGTATTTTTCTTGTTCTGTTTTCTTTTCTCTTTAATAAATTTACATTAAATTAAAAAAATTAATATGGGAATATAGTGTCACAAACAAAGTCGGGTCGCCATCAACATGATGCCCGAACCAGCCCGAGGAATGTTCCGAATGGCGTTCCTGATCCCCACAGGCTGGCACATGTGTCCGGGTATCAAATTGAAATTTTGGGAATGATTTACACGTATAAACAACCTGGAATAACCCCATGTAAACTAACTCAAAAACAACGTTGCAACCACTGGTCTTTAAACAAAAAAAGTGAGTCTAAAAAACTAATACAACCCAACCACAACTAAATCCAAAAGGGGTGAAAAAAAACCAACTCAGCAACCGTAACTTGATGGAGGGATACCACTATTCGGCCTTCACCACCAATGCCAAGTCAGAAGAAGCAACTAACAACTCAGACCACTGCTCTCAAAACCATTGCCTTTCCCTACATCAGACAGAATCCGATCTACTTACACCCAAGGGTGTAAGTAGGGTGGTGAAATCGTTCAATAGGTTGGCACATTAGAAAATATTCTGCATGTAAAGGTTAGGTGACCAAAACCGTTTGCAGGTTTAAATTATAGAAAATAAATAAATGCACTAACAGTTTAATGAAAATAGTTTTTAATGAAAGACAGTTTTAAAAATGGAACGAGGCTTTTGGTACTAAAATAAAATGAAAACATTCTTACCTTTTTACACCACAAACGTCACACAATTAACCAGTGATGAGTATATAATCACATAGGAGAAACAAAAGTGGGAGAGGCCCTAAAGGTACTAAAGTTGTGTGGGGCCCTAGAACCTCACATCTCAGTGTACCAAAAAATACATATCATACATTCCCATGCACGAGCCCCTAGTAGGGAATCACCTCCATAACCTAGTGGTATCCAGTCATCATCTAAGGTTTAGTTAGTGTTGTAAGTGTCAATCCAGCTAAGTGAATCTGGGTCAGCGCCACTCCCTAATCACTAGCACGCTAGTCTAGTCCTCCCACCTAGTACCCATGATTCCCCTTTTGTGCTCAACATTTAAAGTTTACCCTACTCATCAAGGTCAATACATAACACACCTGGATGTCAACAGAGCCAAGAACCATACACCTAGGATGTCAACTATGTCAACCATGACACTTAATCATTCCATATAAATGAATAAAAAAATAACCATTAAACGTATTACACACAACATAGATCCTTATAAACAGAACACAATGTGCAAGAACTACACAGTCCAATGAACTACACAATTTTATGAACCAAACTAAATTTTATAAAACTTTTAAAAAATTGGTTTTGTAGTTTTAATGAAAATAAAACAAAACAATCATCAGTGACAAAGCTCACTTGAAGTCACACTAAGACTTTAACAGGAATCAAATTTCAACTGCTGCATTTGTTCAAGAATCAAAGGCACAACATAGACAAAGCCAGACAACCTAAACATTCCACTGATAAAAATAAAACAAAAAATTATACCAACCAAAAGCAACAACTCATAGCAGAAATGAAATGAAATACATATTAATTTAATTAAACCATCAGACTAATTGATTAGTTAACAGAATCATGCAAAACCACCTACCTCAATGTAGATAAAAAAAATCGATACAGCGTAACACTCCCACTGTGCAACATTCTCACTACACGAATCTGTCACAAAGGTCAAAAAATAGTAGACCATGTAACCTCAATTCCAACCCAGTAGAACATCAATGGTCCATAAAAAACATTAGCAATTAAATAATTTAGTTAACAGTTAAACAAATTCAATAATAATTAAATTAATTAATTAAAAATTAAACAAAATAAATTAAATAAATTGACTAACAACTAAAGAAATTTAATAAATTAAATAAAAATTAAACAAATCAAAAATAATTAAATATATTAAATCCAAACCCCTATCCAAGGGAATCGTTGGAATGAAAACCGAGGGGCGGTGCGACGGCTGTCCAGCGAGCGCGAGTCGGGTTGTGGTGGTTGTCTGGAGAGCAGAGGGGTGTCGGCTGAGAAATATAGAGGGCAATAAGGGGGTGGAGTGGTGCGGAGGAGATTGGTGCCAAAAAAGAGGGAGCCACCAGATTTTTGGCTAAAAAAAAGAGAGGAATAAAGTAGGTTACAGGAGAAGGGGGTGCGGCTTAGGCTGTCTAGGATGGAGGTTGGAGCAGCAGGGGAGGCCGACGACCTGGGCAGAGTGGGTGTGCAGGATATAAAAGGGTAGAGGGAGGCGCGGCCGAGCGGGGAAGATAGGAGGGGTAGAGGGAGGCTGTGGGGAAGGGAAGCGAATAGGGGTGGCGGCCGAGCTGGGAAGAGAGGAGAAGGGAGGGAGATAAGGAGAAGAAAAAAAGAGAGGAGGAAGAGAAGCATGGGGGAGAAGAAAGGGTAGGGAAAAAAGAAAAAGGAAAAGATAAATAAGGGGGGTGGAGGATAGGGTAGGTATTTGGAGGGGTATAAAAAAATGAGATAAAATAAAATAGAATAGAAAGATAAAATAAAATTGAATAGAATAGAAAAGAAAAAATAAAATAAAATAGAGAGTAATGGGGAAAGAAATAAGGGAGTGGTAATAATAAAAAAACTAAAAAATAAAATAACTAGATTCAAATAAATAAAAACTATCTGTAAACGGTATTAGTAAAGAGGTCTGCTCGCATGTCGGGAAGGCTGTGCAGCTTTACCCGAGCCATACCCACACGTCGACCGTTTTCAAACAACGGTATGTTGACCAGTGTAGGAACTGCACCACACGTAAGGCTCGATGTGCTTTCCAAATAAATAATTATAAAAAGGGTAGAATAACTTATAAAATTTACATTTAAATTAAAATCATACCATACGTGAAGTCCAGGTGCGACAATTCTCCCCACCATGAACACTTTATGCCCTCAGAAACTCAGCTCAAATCCTGATCAGAGAATAGAAAAGGGTACTCCTTATCAACCCACGACTTCCGCTCCCATGTCTCATTCTCATCATTTCTATTTTTCCAGAGAATATGAACCAAGGGAATGAACTTTCCATGAAACACCATCTCCTAAGAATCCACTACCCTCACTGGTCGCTCAAACACTAAAAAGTATGGATCTATCTCCAACTCCTCCAAATTCAACACATGAAACAGACCAGGATTATAATTTTTCAGTTGGGAGACATGTAATACGTCGTGAATCGACATCAACTGTCAAGGAAAGGCTAACCTGAATGCCAGCTTTCCAATCCTCTTAGTAATCAAGAAAGGCCCAAAATACCTCCGTGTATGCTTCCCATACATCCCCAACTAACGGTGACCCAAATGAGGGGCCACCTACAAGAACACACTTCCCCCACTAAAAACTCAAGATCATGATGCCTCTGGTTTGCATAAGATTTTTGGCCACTCTGAGCTATCAACAACCACTTTCTAATCAACTTGACCTTCTCAGACATCTCCAGAACAAGGTTCTGTCCCACGAGTGATGTCTCACCAACCTCATCCCAACACAAAGGAGGCTGAAAAGGCTGGCCATAGAGTGCCTCAAAGGGTTCCATTCTGATGGAGGATCGTTAACTGTTATTATAAGAAAACTCAACCAATCCTAAAGGTATATCCTAAGAACCTCCAAAATCTAACACACATGCTTGGATCATGTCTTCTAGAATAGGATTCGCCTGCTCCATCTGGACATCCGTCTGAGGGTGGTATGTCATTATCTACTTAATCTACGACCCCAACGCATTCTGGAGGCCTCCCCAAAACTAAGACGTAAAGAGGGGGTCCCTATCAGAAACAACTTCTGACAGCACACCATGAAGTCTGAACAACTCGTGAACATATAAGCGGCCCAGCTCATCTACCATCATTGTATCTCTGATCAGAAAAAAGTGAGCTGGCATGGTCAAATGATCAATCACATCCCAAATCACATTCCTCCCTTGAGGTGTCTGAGGTAAGGCAATGATGAATTCCATGGTGACCTCATCCAACTTCCAAGTAGGATTGGGTAGTGGCTGAAGCAACCCAGAAGGCCTCTGATGCTCTGTTTTTACCTACTGACAAGTGTAGCACCTCAATACGACGTCGGCTATGTCCCACCTCATACCTGGCCACCAGAACTGGTGACGAACATCGTAATATGTCTTGGTGGTACCAGGATAGACAACCCACTGAGACTGGTGGCTATCCTGCATCACCACCTTCTGTAGAGACAACGACACCACATCACGACCCTTGAAGCGCGAGATCCTCTCGGTAGACAAATACCAATTGGAAGAAGTATCCCCACCATAAAGAAAATACATATATCACTAACACAGCTCATCTCTAGCCTTTTCCCGCTGAATCATCTCTAAAAGAGCAGGAGTCAACTGAATGCTATCCAATAATGTACCTCTGTTGTGCTCCCTGCTCTCCATGTGCATCTGGGTGAAGATCTCCATCAATGTCCACTCATCACTGGAATTCCTCAAGGCCTACACTGGTACCTTCCTGCTCAAAGTGTCGGCCACCACATTACATTTTCCTAGAGTATAGAAAATTTCAAATTCAAAACCCTGCAGGTACTCGATCCAGCGGCACTGCCTTAGATTGAGATCATTCTGAGTGAAAATGTAGGCTAGGATATTATGGTCAGAATAGACAACAAATTTCTCCCCAAAGAGGTAGTGATGCCAAGCCTTCAAAGAATGAATCACCTCTACCAACTCCAAGTCATGAGTTGGATAATTATCCTCATGCGGTCGGAGCTAGTGAGAACCACAAGCCACAACATGGTCATCCTGCATTAGCCCACACCCATAGCTCGTACTTGAAGCATCATAATAATCCACATAGCTCTTTACACATTCTGGTAAGGTCAACACAGGTCCGGTGGTCAACCTCTGCTTCAACTCCTCAAAGGATGCCTGACACTATGGTCTCTACTCAAACATCACCCCTTTCTAGGTGATTGCATTCATGGGGGAGGCGAGCCGCAAGAAGTCCCAAAAAAACACTTCTAATAGCCTTCAAGGCCTAGAAAACACCTGATCTCAAACAAATTCATCAGCTACTCCCATGAAATAACTGCCCTGATCTTCTCAGGATCCACTAAAACCCCTTGTTCTGAGACGACATTCCCCAAAAACATCACTTCCCTGATCCGGAACGTGCACTTCGAGAGTTTAGAATATAGGCGATGGTCCCTAAAAGTTACCAAACAATCCATAGGTGATGCTCATTCTCCTCCTCAGATCCCGAATAAACCAGGATTTCATCCGCAAATACCATGAAAAAGGAGTCGATATATTGGTGGAACACCCTATTCAAGAGTTCCATGAAAACTACAGTAGAATTCGTCAATCCGAAAGGCATGACCAAGTACTCAAAGTGACCATACCTACTTCGGAAAGCTGTCTTTGGGATATCTGCTTCTCTCACCTTGAGCTGGTGGTATCCCGAATGAAAATTGATCATGGCGAACCACTTTTCACCCTTCAGTTGGTCGAAAAAATTGTCAATCTGAGGTAAAGGGTATTTATTCTTTCTGGTCACATTTTTCAATTTCCTATAATCAATGCACAATCAGAGGGTTCCATTAGCCTTCTTCACGAATAAGACTGGGGCGGCCCAAGGAGAGACGCTCGGGCGAATGATTCCTTTGGATTCCAAATTGATCAGATGTATCTTTAATCCCCCCAATTCGTTGGGGGCCATGCGATATGAGGGAATGTATATAGGCTGTTTTCCTGGCGCCAAATCAATCGAGAACTCCACGTCCCGCTCTGGGGGTAAGCCAAAGAAATCATCTGGGAAGACCTCTGGGAACTCTTCCACCACATGAGGTAACATGTCCTAAGAAACACCACCATCGCCCTATAGTGTGAGCGACAACAACTGATTAGCATGATTCCCAAACTCAGGGAGTGGAAGTCCCGTATGACCCGACCGAGGGTCCCATTCTCCTTGAAATATATGAGGACTCCCATCAAGTGCCATAAAGCTGACTCAGCACCGATAGCAGTAAATATGCACTTGGAAGCGCACCAGCCAATCCATGCTGAGGATCACATCAAAAATTTTCATATCAAGGACCATGAAATCCCACTCAATCTCAACTCCTGACACAGAGAGTGCGCACAACGATCACCTAAGACCCTGCTCCTTTTTCTTACCCAGTAGTGTTACGAACACCCTTGTAACAAATAAAATCTCAGTTGGAAGGCTCAACGAGTTCACACGAGGGGGAGATATAAAAGAAACCAAAGCACCAGTATCAAATAAAACTGAAACTATATAAGATGAAATCAGAATGGTACCTCATATAGTCGAAGGTCCTGCATCAGATCCCACTTGTGCCTCATCCACCGCATGTAAATGTCTGGTCCCTGCCTAAGAGAGACCACTCGCATGTGGATCCACCATAATCTGGCTTTGCCCAGAAGACGATCTGGTCCTACCACCATGACCACCGAAACGAGATCACGACATCCTGGTTGGATCTAACTGCACTGATACTCCCCCAGAAGCCACAGATCCAGTCCCACTCTAGTGAGGGCGTGTCACTCTGCAAAAGTGTTGTACATTCCCCATGATCCCACGCTGGTAGCAAGGCTAGGGAGGGGTGGTACATACTGATCGGAAGTGCCCTTCCCTTCTGCACTGATGGCATACAACAGACCTCGTATCAGAATCCCCTGATAAAGTCTTCCCAGAGGGATGGCCTAAGCTGCCACCACTCTTCTTCCCATTCTCAGCATGCTTCCTCTTCTTCTATGAAGAACTACCGCTGCCAAAACCTGACACTTATCCATAAAACCAACACTTTCTTCTCTGGTAAATCATGACTATGCAAGAACGATTGACCACCTCAGCATAAGTACCCATCTTGATTAAAAAACCTGAGAGTGTATTTCTGGTTGAAAGCCCTTATCGAACTTTTGAGCTTTTAGGTATTCACTTGAAACGATCTCAGGTGTGTACTGCACTAGCTCAGCGAAGCGGTTCGCATACTCCATCACTGTCTGATTACCTTGTGAATGATCTATGAACTCCCAATATCTAGCATAGGCCAGGAACTCTGGACAGTACCGCTCGTTGAAGATAAGTTTAAATCTTTCCGACTCATATGCTTATGTTTCCCAGTCTGAATCACTGATTCCCATCATTTGTGATTGGAACCCTCTAGCTGGAAATTGGAACACTTTACCCTGACTTTCTAGGGCATGTAAAGGAATTCGAACATGCTTTCTTTCTTTTCAAGCCATTCCTCTGCCTCTTGAGGTTCTGAACTACCTCGGAAAGAATGTGGTTTTTTATTCAAGAACTCATGAGCTCTATCCTTCTTAGATCCAGGTTGATCCCCTCTAGCTGGAATTAGGGCGGGGATAGGAGTCACCCCTTGTCCTAAAGCCTGAGCACCTCGGACCACGACCTCTTCCAATCTCTGATCAAGTGGCACGTGAGAACACTCTTCAGCTTCCTCTTGTGGGTACATGGTAGCTCTTCGGGGAGGAATCTTACTGCAAGGAGCAATAATCATAAAAGAACACCATCAATATCTCATATCTCAAGAGAAAACAAATTTTCGACAAGATAATTAATCACCAATCAACCAAACTTGAAAAAATAACATTGTGTCAAGACTCTACATTTCCACATGGTGTCCACGCATAGTCTACAACTTGTACGTCCCACCTGCAAAAGAATTCAAACAAGCATCCTGACATCCCATGGTGACTCAGTGTCTATCACGAGGCGTGATGTCTAGGCACCCTTCTCGAAACTAGAATTCCAAACCCCAGCAGTTCTAACTTATGACTATCTAGACACATCCCAAATAACATAAACAAAGAGCTAACCTGCTCTGATACCATTTTTTCATGCACCAAGTCGGGTCTCCATCTACCCGATGCCAGACCCGGCCCACGGAAAGCCCCGAAGGGTGTTCCCGATCCCCATGGTCTGACACAAGTGCCCGAGTATCAAATTGAAATTTTGGAAACGATTTACCCATATAAACAACCAGTAATAACCCCAAGTAAACTGAACTCAAAAACAACGTTGCAACTAGAGGTCATAAAAAACATTGATTCTCAAAAACAACTATAACCCAACAAAAAATTACTCCAAAAGGGGTGACCAAAAACCAAGTCAGCAATCGTCACCTTATGGAGGGATACCACCATACAGCCTTCACCTCCAATGCCAAGTCAGAAGAATTAGCTAACAACTCAGACAACTGCTCTCAAAACCATTGCCTTTACCTGAATCATATATAATCAGATCCACTTACATATAAGGGTGTTTGTAGGGTATGAGAAATCACTCAATCGTTTGGAGCCAGATAAAATATTCCACATGTAAAGGTTAGGTGACCAAAACAGTTTGGAGGTTTAAATTATAGAAAATAATTAAATTCAAAAACAATTTAATGAAAACAGTTTTTAAGGAAATACAGTTTTAAATAGGGAACATGGTTTTTGGTACTAAAATAAAATGAAAACATTCTTGCCTTTTTACACCATAGAAGTCACACAATCAACCAGTGATGAGTATAAAATCACACAAGAGTAACAAAATTGGGAGAGGCCAAAAAGGGACTAAAGCTGTTTGGGGCCCTAGAAACACACATCCTGGTGTACCAGAGAATCCATATCAAATGTTCCCGTGCACGAACCCCTAGTAGGGAAACACCTCCATAACCTAGTGGTCTCCAATCATCATCTAAGGTTTAGTTATTGTTGTAATAATCAATCTCGCTAAGTGAAACTTTGTTGGGGCCACTCCTGAATCACTAGCATGCTAGTCTAGTATGTCCACCTAGTACCCAGGCTTCCCCTTTTGTGCTCAATGTACAAATTTCACCCTACTAATCAAGGTCAAGACACAACACACCTGGATGTAAACTAAGTCAAGCACCATACACCTAGGATGTTAACTAATTCCACCATCACACTTAAACATTCCATAAAAATGCATAAACAAATAACCAATAAAGGTATTACACATAGTAGAGATCCTTAGAAACAAAACATAACGTGCAAGAACTACACATTCCAATAAACTACAAAATTACATGAACAAAACGAAAATATATCAAACATTTGAAAAATTGGTTTAATAGTTTTAATGAAAATAAAACAAAACATTCATCAGTGCCAAAACTCACTCAAATGAACACTAATATTGTAACAAGAATCAAATTTCAACTTCTGCATTTGTTCAATAACCAACGGCACGGCACAGTAAAAGACAGAAAACATAAACATGCCACTGATAAAAATAAAACATCAAATTCTACCAACCAAATGCAACATCTCAAAGTAGCAATTGAATAAAAGACATATTAATTTAATTAAACCAGCAGACTAATTGATCAGATAACTGAAGCATACGAAACGACCTACATCAAAGTAAATACGAAAAAATGATACAGCGCAACACTCCCGCTATACAATGGTCGCACAACACGGATCCATCACAATGTTTCTAAAACAGTAGACCAAGTAACCTCAATGCCAACCCAGTAAAACATCAACGGTCCATAAAAACATCAGTAATTAAATAATTTATTCAATGGTTGAACAATTTAAATTATAATTAAATAAATTAATTAACAATGAAACAAAACAAATTAAATAAATTTATTAACAACTAAACAAATTTAATAAAATAATTAACAAATAAACAAATCAAAAATAATTAAATAAATTAAATCAAAACCACTAACCACCGGAATCGTCGGAATGATGACTAAGGGGCGGTACGGTGGCTGTTTGACGAGCATGAGTCGGGTTGTGGTGGCTCTCTGGCGAGCAGAGGGATGTCAGCTAAGCAATCCAAAAGGCAAAAGGGGGTGGAGTGGTGCGGAGTAGTTCGACGCCAGAAAAGAGGGAGCCGCCGGATGTTTGGCTACACAAAAAAATAAGTGGAATATAGTATGTTACGGGAGAAGGGGGTGAGGCTTTGGAAGTTCAGGATGGAGGTTGGTGTTATAAGGGAGGTCAACAGCCTGGGGCAGAGTGGGTGTGTGGGAGGTATTAGGGGAGAGGGAGGCGTGGCCGAGCGGGGAAGAGAGGAGGGGATGAGGGAGGCCGCATGTGAGGGAAGGGAACAAGGGAGACAGATAAGTGAGGAAGAGAGGAGAAGATAGAGAGAGGAAGGGGAATGTGAAAAAGAGAGGAGGAAGATAAGTGTGGAGGAGAAGAAAGGGTAGGAAAAAACGAAAAAGGAAAAGAGAAATAAGCGGGGTGGAGGATAGGGTAGGGATTATGATGGGGAGAAAAAATGTGAAAAAATAAAATAGAAAAGAAAGATAAAATAAAATAGAATTGAAAAGAAAAAAATAAAATAATATAGAGAGGAATAGGGGATGAAATGAGGGAGAGGAAATAATAAAACAAACTAAATAATCAAATAACTAGATTTAAATAAATAAAAACTGGCTTTAAACAGTATTAGTAAAGAGGTCCACCCGCGCGTCGGGTGGGCTACACAGATTTGCCCGAGCCCTGCCCACACATCGAGCGTCGTCAAACAATGTTTTGTTGACCAGTGCATGAAGTGCACCACACGTCAGGCTCGATACTCTTTCCAACTAAATAATTATAAAAACGTTAGATGAACATAAAATTTTAAATTAAAATTAAAATCATACAGTACGTGAAGTCCAGGTGTGACATACTGAACACTTACCACTAATATTAAATGTTTAAGGATTTTTTATTCTTATCCTGGGTTGTCTAATATTTGTGTTCATGTTTGAAATGGCCTTATTTTTTCCCTGATATTTTTGTATTGAAATTATACTTTCTTCAATGTATTTATAAGATAATTCCCTTATTATTATATTTTTGGAACCAAATAGGGTTTTTTATTAAGTGAGGGATGTTCTAGATTAACTAGGTAAACTATGTTATTGGGGTATTGGGTTTGACACTGATAATGATGTCATATGTTAATATTAGGGCTTCTCGACTGCCTTTGATGTGAAGAGGTGAATGATTAGTTTGATTTTCTTGGTTGATCCTTGTAACATTATGGATATAAAATAGTAAATGAAATATGAATGAATCAATGGGAAGGAGTGTTGGTGATGAAATTTAATGTTAAATTAAAACTAAGAAATATCTTAGATATTACAAAAAACATGATGATGAATAATGTAATTTAATGTTATCAAACATAAATAATTTTAATTTCGATTATTATAGAATAATTTAACCATAAAACAAGAAAGGTTAATAATGGGTATGATAATTGTTATATTAATTATTAAATAAAAAAATTAGCCTTTGATAGTGGTGTTCTTGGAGATTTAGTAGTTTATTCCTAGAGACAACAACTAGGATTCCATGTGGGAAGGTAGATATAGATTAATTCTATGGTGGGTGGTTTCATATTGTGATTGTGTGATATTTCTACAATTATGTTATGTGATTTATTATGATCCATAACCTGATTCAGTGGGGGATGTTGATGCCCAATTTTGACTTCAAATCTAATTATTACCTAGCATCTAGGTTTTTAAGGGATCTGAAAGATGAATACTCTCAGTACCTTGTTCTCTCCTCTAGGAAAACTTTGTATCTAGAGACACCAGGCTGTGATGGATTGCTGTTATATGTTATGTACTCATGCTGGTTCGGATGGATCTTAGTTACACTATAAAAGTATATGTAGGATATGTAATATTGATGTAATATAATAAAATTTTATTCCTACTATGCCCTCTAAGGTTATTATAGGAATACTCATACATGAGGTATAATGGATTGTTGTCTTGTATAGAGTATGTAGGCTATGTTGGATTTTGAAATTAATATCTTTTTCTGGGATGTGATGATAATGTTCCTATGATGAGATGAATGAGGTGAAAGATTTTATCATGATAGGGATATATATATTCTGATGAAAGAATGAGATGTTGAGAATTGTGAGGGATTATAGTAGGTAGGGTCAAGGCTCGACAACCTTTAGAGGATGGCATATGAGGAGATGAGAGTTCCCGGAAAATAGTAATTTTAGTTTAGTGGAACTAGTTGAGTGGGATATGGTAGTGGGCTGTCATTATATATTTACACACACATAGATATATAGATATATAAATATATTCATCCAATATTATGTTACAATATTTTATGTATCACATGGTGAGTGAACCTTGGTGGGGATGGAAACATAGTATACTTGATTTAGCGATGAGTTAGTTTCTCAGTTTATTCACTGGATATTTAGTACGATTCTTCTAAATTTTCATGAGAGGTTTTTGGAAGAATGATAATTATTATACATAAATTCTCACCCTACACATATATAAATTGTGTTTAGTTTTTTATGTGGGAGTAGTTAATCAGTCTGATAATAGTAGCTTGTGAGGTTTTTGTGAGCTGTTGGAGTTCATGGTAATTACTTTAGGTGATTCATTATTTTATTTTTAGTATTTTTTTCCTATATTGTATGAAATATAATATACTGGGATTATATGTATGTACCCTATTTTTATAAAATTTATTTTTTTGTTTTATGTTTCTTTTATTTCAGGGTTCCATAAGGGTAAAGTCTCCCATTTGTGTGTATGGATCCCTTGTTTCTAATCGCCAACCCATGGCATAATGGAGGTGAAAATGGGGGAGAAGTCCCTTCCATTACTACTGGCCTAATAAGTGTACCAATAAATGTGGTTCATGAAAAATTTTCATCAAATCCTTTGGTTGAGTGATAAGATCGATCTTAGGGATTTGAACTAGTAAGGATTTCATGGGTTTGTAAGGAAACAATATTAGTCGAACATGGAATGTGAGGTACGAAAGGGAGACTAGATATGATATGGGATTTTAGGTTCCCATGTAATCTGACTTAAGGATGTAAAGTTTACTAAATATTATTAGTTAATTAATCTTTTTTATAGTGTAGATACCATATTAAGGATCATGTATCAAGTTTTATCTGATTGTGATTGAATCTGGTAGTTTGTGGAGATTATGTAAAGTCGTAATAAATTAAACATAAAATTTAATCATTATGGGTGTATGAGTCCCTAATAGTTTTCTAATTTATAGGCATGGATCATAGTTGTCATCCCTATCAAGTTCATTTTAACGAAATTTAGCATGATGTTCCATAATATCACTGCATAATACTGGTCAATGATGATGATACTTGTAGGAGGACATTTCAAGAGTTTTATTTATAAGGCCTATAGAAGTATTATTTCTTCATACCATATTTATAGAATATGAATTAGTTTGAATGGATTGATATTTCATTTAGGTTGATTCATTCTCATGAGGAACAATGGGTTGTGTTAGCAAGGATTAGGTTGTGTGGGGTGGCCTAGAATTGGTGCTTTCTATTTCGTGGAGAATTCAAGGAGTAAGTTGTATCATGGTAGAATATCCATGATTAGTTATAGGATGATATCCTTTATTCATCCTTGAATGTGGCTTATTGGTAGGATATTCTTACTCTCTTCCAAGGGAGTTCAAATGTGTTGGACTTTCTCTTCTATTTTAAGAATCATTTATGCTAGGATTTATTTCTTTTATTGAATGAGGAGTCCAGGAAAAGTAATTTCAAGGAGGTATTATATACACAGATAAAGTGCTTCTTCATGATATTTATTTTTTTGATGTACTTTAATGTTCATGAAATGAATGGAGTTATTAGGAGGATATTTCCTAGGATTGGATCATCTAGGTAGGGATGTCATCAAGACTCTCTACATAGCACAGTTTTTTCTAGGTATTCTCTATTTCCCAATTAGTTGAAGTTTTAGATAGCAGGGGGTTAGTTCAAACTTCTTCATATTATTTCAAAAGAGGTTAAAATTTTGAGACCCCTCTTAGAGGATGGGACTGTTTCTCAAGCACAGTTCATGGATATCATAAGATATATTTTTTGACCTTCAATGTTAGTAAGCATGGGGTTGATTAGCCTTTTCTGGTTCATCCTTGGAAACAATATCCTTCATAATAGTAGTTTAAGGGTACCCCTATATTTTATCAGTAGAGAGGATATGGGGTAATCAATGGTCATCCCCATGATTCTCCTCATCTTATGGACATAGAGAATATCACGTCCATTGAGTATGACACTATCAATACTTGTAATGTCATTGAGTGGGGAATTATCATATTCATGGATTAGATCCTCCAATTACATGATATACAAAAACCATTTTAGGTATTGTATATTTATATTTTACCTAGACCTATGTTTCTTTATTTATTTGTTAGACACATTTTCCTTTAACTCACCCTAATCCATGTTTTGCGTGATAAATTTGATAAGACTCATGTTCCCATGGCATTGACTACGCCACATAAATGTTGAGTTATATTATCTGATATATATATATATATTGTGATATTATCCTTGGGTATAATTGGTGATTGGTATATTTCCTATCTTTTTGGATACAACCATAGGTCATCATCCTTGACATGGATATATTTTCTTCCATGCAAGCTATTATTGATTACTTTAGGTAGAGAGTTGCATTTTATGATTCTGACAATGAGTCTCCCATGTTATTGGGTATGTAAGACCATCATATGGGACAAAGTAATTTTGATACATTATTATCCATGATTGGAGAGTTGATGTTGTTCTCAGTAGAGGTTTATACGTATTGTTTTACAGGGCAGGGGAGGTGTACCTTGATGCCTTCTGTAAACAATTTGTGATGTTACCCCCACAAAAATACATTGAGTTTGGGATATATAAACAACCAAGTGTTTCCATAATATATATATATGTATATAGAATGTGACCTTATGAGTTATGAGAAGTGTGGATCCATACGTGTTGTCTTTTGTAGAGAGGTTTAAATCTACCTAGTGTAACGTATATATAGGTGATCTAATATTATTTATAAATAAGGTATATGAAAATGATCATTTTTTATCAATTTTTATTTCATGAATTAGGTTATAGTGAATATACACTATCTTCTCCCATGTATTGATTATTTATGTGATTGTATTAAGGTCGATAATTAGTTCTCTAATATCTATTTGTTTTTGGGATATCATCAGATGAACGTAAATAATGAGGATATTCCAAATATTGTGTTTAGATATTATAATAAACACTATAAGTTATTTTCCACTTCTTTCAATTTCATGTATTCCCTATACATGTTCATGGGTCTCATGAACTCTATTAATCATGAGCCCATGGATTGATTTTTCCTGGTATTCCTAGAAAATATTATTGGTTTTTCTTTATCCAAATAGAAGCATGCGGGGGATCTATGATCAATCGTAGAGATTATTTGACATAAATAAATAAAATTATGTTTTCTAAGTGTACATTTTCAGATCATGTAGTTCATTTCCTAGGAAATCTATGTCCTAGTGGGGTGTATTTATGGATCCATCGAATATTGTGGAAGTTTTTTCATAGGTGGCCTTCCCGAATACTATATGGTGAGTTTTCTCCTTGGACATATTACATTTATAAGAGATTAATTCGTAAAATTTATAGAATAATGAATCCTATGACAACCATAACTAGGAAATACCATGACATTATAGAGAATGACCCGGGTTAGGTGTATTTGGAGTATCTAAATGAGATGCTAGTTAGATCTGATGTTTTATATTTTCCTAAGGAAGGAGTTCAGTTTATATTTTATTATGATGCTTTAGACCTTGGGTTGGTATGAATGTTGATGTATTATATAGATGTTATCTCTTATGGGTCAGGATAGTTATGGCCTCATGGGTCTAACTACACCCCACATGATCTTGAACTTCCTATGGTGGTTTTTTCATTGAAGTTGTGGTGGAATTCCGTCATCGATAAATGTTTTGAGTTCTTCAAAAATCAAAATATCTTGAGTTTTATCATCTCCTATCTTGAATTTGTCTTTATATAGTGGAATTTGATGGAATTATTACAATATTATGAATTAAAAATTCCTACATAGTGTAGAAATTTAATTTTGAGGATGATGTATTGAGCATGAATTCATTAGGTATTGAGTCCTATGAGTCTAGTAACTCTTATAGGGCAATAAATGAACTCTAAATAATGAACATGGATGATAGAGAAGTTATTTATGAAGGATGTGTCTTTTAAATGATTTTATGATCATATTTTATGCATTAGGTGGGGGTGTCATACTAGAGGGATTCAATAGTAGAGGTCTGTTGAGGTTAAGTTATCTATGAGGATACCCCTAAGGGGTGGTTTGAGGATGAACATCATCAGATTTTATTCCAAGGGAGGATATTTATTCTTTCAGTAATGTATAAGCTGGTTCTCAGATAGTTTCACCATTCATAATTTAGAAGTATATCATATTGTGGAAAATATTTATCATTCCTTGAGGGGGCACATTTTGTGTCTTTCGACAAAGATATAAGTTATAGATTTTTTGTCTCATTGTTTGGTCTTCCAAAATTTGAAGGATTCGCTTTGTGTTCCTAGTGATTCACTTTATATTCCAGATGTTCTATAATGTAATTTGGAGGATATATCAATGGAATTCATCACTATTTTTCCCTAGTAGAGGGTAATCTAGGATGTTATATGGTTGATCATGTATGTATGGATAAATTCATATCACTTCCTAAAAATTAAGGATTAAAAATCATTGAAGGGTTTATCATGTTATTATATAGAGAATGTTGTGAGGATTCATGAGTTTTCTTATAATATCCCCTCCGGTCAAAATCTCAGGTTCACCTTCCGGGTGTAAAGAGATTCTCTAGGTTGATTTAATTCCTCATCATTACCTAAAAATTGTTTTTATCTGCATATAAAGAGTCAAATATACCAGGATGTCCAAAATTGATAGGATATATTATGGACATGTATTCTAGATTATGTAGGTCTTTGGGTGATGCCCATATCCTAGATAGAGATTGCTTATAGTAAAAAATATCACTCCACAATTGGAATGTCTCTTTTCATAGTTTTGTATAGATAAAAATTCTAATCTGCATTCTAATATAGTGAGGTTTAGGAATCATTTATTCTCATACTAAAATTGGTGTAGAGAAAGATAAAGCTGTTATAGGTTATCCTAATGTGAATTAACATAGTACAGTATCTTCATAAGTCTAATTTTGATTGTAATATTTGGAATATAGAGTAAAATGTTATATATCAGGTGTTCTTAAAGGTGTCCCATCAATATAGATAATGAAGGCCAAATAAAGGGAGTAATATTTATCCATGGTTTTTTAAACATATGAGGTGATGGGTAATATTTGATCTATTTAATATTTATTTTTACTATCTCCATAGATGATTCAGATACATGACGTTATCAATGTTTTATAACTCTATCAAAATCTTTCTAATTATTATCATGTCATTTTTTGTGTGAGTTGGATGTTGAGGATGATGTAGGCCTCGTGGAATAGCTCAATGAAATTTAGGGCCACCAAGAGAAGTTATTTCTTGTACTTGTAATCCCTTTAGTTCACGTCCAACGGTGGCATGATAGCATAGAGAATTTTACTATGGAAGAAGATTCAAAAAAATTCATAAAATAGCATATGATTTTTGTTGATTGGTGTTGGGATGCAATGTATTGTTAGTTTAAATTATTATATAAGTTCTTTATCTTCTCTAATATGGTGATTTTGGATGTATTTGTCCTTAGTTGAATGTAATCTCCCTAAGTTGTGTGTTTTGAGATGATTCATGATGTTGGGTATTTATGATTTTTGTTTTTTAGAAGTGTTAGTTTTGTTCATAGTGTAATAAGTTCTTTAAGGGATATATTAAATATTGGTTGTTTTGTGCCCCTTTCTCTTTCCTTCTTAGTTTCGATTTAAATTTAGGGAAATGATAATTTTTTAGAGGTATCTGATATAAAGGGATGAATCTTATCTAAGCCATTCCTTGACATTATCGGGAGTTAATTGACATGAGATATTTTCATATTTTAAAAAGTTTTTATAAATAATTTCACTCTTTAAGAATGTAATTTTTATTTTTTAAAAAAGTATTTTTGGAGTATTGAGAATTAATTTGATTATTTTAAAGTCATTCAATTATTTAAAATATAAATATCATATTTTGAGAATATTAATAAATTGTATTCATTTTTATTTATAAGATTTAGAACATCCCAAATTTTTATTTAGATGTTTTATTTTCTAGAATTTTATTATTTTAAAATTCTTATATTACCCTTATAAAGTACACCCTCCATGCATGTGGGTAATGTTGGATTTTAGCTGTCTTAGTAATGGAAATCTGGGATTTATATAGCTTGTCTATGAGTAAGGATATCTTTTGATATGTTTAAAGGTATGATGTTATTTTGTTATATTTGTTAAGGTAATCCCCCTCTTTTATTACAGTAGACTAATGTAAAGGTGGGTTTATTTTTTGTATAAAGGGAAACCAAGATTTCTAAATCTTGGATCATTCCACCAATAACTTTATAAGCCTCACGTAAGGTTGTCACCACATATGGGATACCTTTTTGCATAAGGGTAATACTAAACTAACCCTTATGCTAGCTGGGTTTTTTTGCTTCAAAAGTTTAAGCAATAATACCCTTATGTAGATCATTTTCCATGTATCATGTATGTTAAAGTATAATTACCCATAAAAACACACCTTATCCCATGTGTAAGTAAGGTGTTTTTTAATTATTTCTTTTTATATGCTGTAATAAACTATAATATTATATTAAGGGGGAATTGGTTTTTTATGGAAAAAATTGTGGGGAATTAATAATTTAAATCATGGAGTAATATTTTTATAATTTAAATAATTAGAATTAATTGATTAATTGGAAGATTAAAGAATCAAATGTCGTAATATAGGAAAATAGACATCTATTTCTAGAAAATACGTAATGGATAATAATATTATATATTACCTTGTGGGTTTGTATAATACTTACCAAAGAATGAATAATATGGAAGGGAGAATGACACCACCACATTCCTCCTGTTGATTGTATCAAATTATTATGAGTTGTTGAGCCTCTCTCTTGTTTTAATTTTTTATACATACTCTCTTTTTATCTTTCCCCAATTTCCTTCTTCATCCAATTCATATTTTTAGTTCTATGTAACTAAAGCTACACACATAAAATTTATGGGTGCTTTTGATCAATTTTATCCCTCAATATCAATAGTTCACCCATTCGAGTTCTCTTGTGAAGACCTAGATGTCAAAACACCTCTCTCTTACTCTCCCTCTATGTCTAATGAGTGATCAGTACCATTTTTAAGCAGGGTATATGTTACCTCTCTATTAATTACATGTAATTTTTAGGAATCATGCTTTAAATTTCCTGTGTTTAAATAATAGTATTGACTTAAAAGTGACTATATCTAGAATAATAAAATTTAATGGAAAGATAGATGAGGCTCACATGATAATATATTCAAGTTGTTACTTTATGTCTTCAATGATAATTATTATTATGATTTACCTTCTATATTTTTAGTCTATCATATTATTAACACTAGTTAGTTAAATTATGAATGTTAAGAGGATAAATATTTAGTATGGAAAGATAATATTCTTTTCACAGGAATTAAAAAATTTGACAAGTTTCATATATATAAAACTAGAATAATTAGTGATTCATAGATTTTTTAAAATAGTTTCTTATTACTAAAACTTATTTTAATTGAATAAATTTTATTTTAAGGTAAAATGGTTTCGACATAATTGAATATCATGATTAAATTATGATTGATCATTATTTTTTTTATATATTCTGCATTTTTTCACTATTAATTTGCTTCTTATTGTTCAAACCTGAATATAATGAATTAATAAATTAAATGTAGTAATTTAAATTGATTATGGACGAAATTAAATTCTTAAGGATATATGATACCTATACTGGATTGTTTTATGCTATCATACATGTTTGAAATGGGCTAAATTTTACCTTGAAACTATTGTGTCAAAATTATTATTTCTATCATGTATTTATATGATCAATCCATTACTACAAATTTCTATGAAACCAAGAATATTTTTCTATTAAATATTGAATGGGATGGATTTCCCTAGTTATGGTAGTGATTAGTGTGTTGGGGATGACACTATTATTGATATAAAATTTTAAGAGGGGAGTTACAATGTGCCTTTGATTTAATGAGGTGGGTGTTTAATTTCATTATCTGGATCAAGTCTTAAAATACCCAGGGTATGGAATAATAAATGAAATATGAATAAACCCATGAGAAAGGGATTTGGTAGGGAAATGTTATGTTAATTTAAACCAATATATGGCATAGAAATTATATAAAACCAGAGGATGAAATATGGAATTGAATGATGTATAACGGATTCCATTTGGAATTGGATGATTATGGAGTAATTTTACTAGAATTTATGATGGGTTAATAAAGGTAATGGTAATTGTTAAATTACATGATGAATAATCTGAGGAATGTTCAATGATTTTCGGCTTATAGATTATTTAGTTCAGTCCATTGGATGGATGTTGGTATTTAAAATGGGACTATATCTAAATCTCAAACCTAGGGTAAGTAGATTTCCCTAGTGTGGTTCTATAATATTTATACCATTAACTTATGTGAATTATTATTCCCCACCACTTTATTCTATTGTAGAGGATGATTCCCATTGTATCGTTGGATTTTGAGCATTTAATAGAATCCATGTTGTTGAGTGATTAAATGGATATATAATCCCCTTAACCCTCTTTCTCTTCTATGAAGACAATTCATGAAGACACACCTAGGATGTGATGAATTACGGTTATAAGGTTTGTGCTCAAATGGTATGTGATGGATCTCAATTACATTTAATTTATATGTGTGGGTTTTTATAGCTGCATATTATATAAAATACTTGTGTCATGAATGTAGTAGATATTTTTATAATAGGAGTAATCATACATGAACTATAATGTTTTGATGTGTATTATAGTATATGTAGGCTAGGATGGCTTCTAGACTTAACACTTGGCTATGTGATATGGTGAATATGAGGATGGGATGAGATTCATGGGGTGTAGGGTGTGATGATAATGTTGATATATGTTCAAATTCCATCATGAGAGTTGGTCCCCACACAGGACTCAGGAAGTTAATACCATGGTTTATCCTAAAATAAAGGATGACTTTGGAGGACATGGGAGTGCAATGGTGTGCGATGCTAGGGTCTTGGGTAAGTTCTATATTGCGACATCGTTATGGGGTGGTAGTGGGGTGATATTATATATATATATATATATATATATTTCTATGTGTGTTTTTGTGCTTATGATATGATGTTACCATATTCTATACATTACTTGGTGAGCAAGCCTTGGTGATGATGGAAACATTTTATACCTGATTTGGTGTTGAGTTAGTTCTATTTTTATTAATTATGTATTTATTAAGCTTCCTCAAACCATTCACAATAGGTTTTGGGGAGTATCCTATATAGTGTTATTGTATGACCACTATATATATATATATATAAATATATTATTTTTTAGGTTAGTCGATAAGAGTGGGTGATTGGGATGACAATACTAGATTTTGAGGTTGTTCATGAGTTTCTAGTGTTTGTGGTCACTTCCATTGGAGTTATTAATTGTTTTATTTTTAGTGTTTTTATAATTTAATTGAATGGAATATCATGTTTTGAGATTTTTATAATGTACTATTTATTTATATGATGAATTGGGCTAAGAGTGTTTCTTTTTTCCCTAAGTTTATTTAGGCTAATGTTTCCAGTTATTTATACGATTACATCAGTGTTAGTAACTAAATTTTGGATACTAGAGGAAGGGTTTGGGGGATCATTGTATGCCTTTAATACTGGCGTAGGAGGGGTATTTTGGGGGGTTTTTATGACAGAATCACTTTTCGCTCTCTAATTATTTCTTCTCCCTAAAATTCTAAATTTGTTAGGAAAATCCCTACATAGATCTTTATTAGGGATATCCACTTCTACCTAGGTATTTATCAATCCTTTTTATTATTTCACCACAACTATTATTGAATAGTGTAAGAAATCATATTTTCCAGTATTTTCATCAGTCTACTAAAATTAATATTTGGTTTCTTCATTTTAGCATGGATAACCATCGAGCTACTCAGATCACCATCAAACTTCTTTATCAAATTTATCAAATTATTATTGGGTTTCTTCACCACTTTTTCTAAATTAAAATCATTCCACCTAGATCACCATCATTTAATTTCACATAGACTATATCACCATTAGAATTTTTCTTAACTTCTCAGATTACTATTGGGAAACCCAAATAATTTTCTCATTTTTTAAGTCCCTTATTCAGGAACTATATCACCTGGGCTTTTGGGAGAACAAGACAGGACCTGTTTTACCTAGTCGTTTGTGTTCGAAATATATCCCACATATCACTCAACTTATTTGGACTATAAAATTGAGCATCATTTAACCTATCATTGTAGAACAAAAATCAGATGCCATTTTACATGGACATTTTGAGTATTCCAATTGATCATCATTTTATATTGAATATTTAAGCATTGGTTATCTTCAGCATGAAATGTCCAATATATATTTCACTAACATGGTAATTCATCAATGAAGCTGTTATTTCTACTTCATATCAATCATTTTGATTATGAGGGGGATTTTAAAAACATAGCATCCTAGGCATCTGATATAAGGATATTACATCTTTTAAGATAAATATTCACTACATTATATAAACACATGCAAGAGTACTATAAAAGTTTAGGGAAATGGGAAACTTGTAACATAATCTTCTTAATTCATGAAATATATTAAATGTGACCCATAATGATATTTCCCCTTTAACTTCTAGAGAAGTCACATATACCCTTGGTTTTTAACCATGGCTATACCCCCAAAATAGAGGCTATAGGATATACCCATAGTCTTGATAACTATGGCCAGTTAAGGCGTTAGTATAGACCTATACCCACAATTTGTATAGAAACTTTTTGTACAAGTCACTTGGATTTGGTTATACAATTGGTTTCAAAAAATTGTGGGTATAGAGCTATACCCACAGTTACAAAACAATGGGTATATGTATTCACATCAGAGAACCCTATACCCATGGTTCTACAAATCGTGGGTATAGGATGTTGCCTCCATTTGGAATCGGGCCCACCACCTTCCTTCCCCAAATTCCTAAACATATAAATCAAATAAACCAGTCAATATACATTCATAAAAGTAAATATTTTCTACATTTATCAACCAAACAATATGTTGTAATACTTTTTAAATCATATAAAATACTAAATTATTAACATATATCCATAAAAAAATAAATTTAACTCATTACAGAACTGTATAAGTCTCCTTCCTACTAAATAATAAATGAAGGGTATAAATATCTCCCCCATGACAAACATCCTCATCCTCAACAACATCATCAATATCATCAACAAAAATAACTTTAGAAATGAAAACAACAACTTCCTCACCAACAACATCATCTGGAGTATCAGCATCAGCTACTGCATCATCACAACCACCTTCAGCTCAATCGCCACTAGGACCAAAATTAGAATCACATGGGTCATCATTTAGATAACACATAGATTAAATATATGAACCAATAGTATTATAACCTTATAATGGAATTGATTGATTGATAACTGACATAGCTGTCAAGAATTGTTCAGTTATCATCTTACTTCTTTCAGACTCATCTTTACTTCTTTCACACTCATGTCAAGTTGTTTTTTTTCTTCAGCTACTTATTCATGAGGGATTTGTAGGTCTGGGGTTTGATATCCATGAAAGGACCCCGATGAGGACCAATACCTTAAGAGGGTTATGTTTTTCATAGTCCACATCGGACTATGACATGTTGATTGTCACCTAAAACCCAATTCAAATGATGGTTCGGCCTGAGGTTTTCATCTTCCTTACCATCATGGGCCTCTAGAGAAGTTTTTTGAAAATATAAATAAATATTTAATTAGTAATTTCTTATTAATGTTTTAATTATAAATAAAAAAATTATAATATTTTCTTGTGTTTTTTCATTTTATACACTTTCATATTTTTTCTTCCTACGTGAGAAACATAATTTCACTTAAGATAGATGTCATTCTATATCCAATATAGCTTGCTACAAATAACATTTATTAGTATACACATATTAAAAATATAAAAATTTTATTATCATCAATAATTATAAAATGGAATAACTTTTAAATAAATGAATAATTCATAATTAATGTGATAAAAATTCCGAAAAAATCATATATTAAAGATAATCATAAACATTTCCTAATTTTAGGTACTTATTATGATCATTCAATAATCTTGAATATGAATTATTTATATTCATTTAAAAATATGAACTCCATATTATTCATTATAGGACAATTGTAAAATTGGATAATTATGGATAATTTCCAATTTTCCTATAACCATAATCATCAATCAGACTATTGGCATGTTGTCCATTTGGCCTTTAGAAAAATTATACATTTTTCCTATAGGCCAAATGGCCAAATAGCCTATTTTCCTATAGGCCATTACGATTATAGGAAATTTGGACATTAGGTCTAATTGGTTAATTACCTAATTTCCCATTAGACTTATATTCTATTGGCCATTAGTCCTATAGGCCACTGGCCATTAGTCCTATAGGAAAAATGGATAATTTCTTTATAGGATTAATGTACATTTGGATTATAGGCTTATAGAACAATTTTCCATTATGCCTATAGGAAAATTGGCGATTATGAATTATTTTCCTATGGGCCTAATGTCTAATAGGTATATAGGCCTTAAAGATAATAAGCCTATAGGCCCAATGGACAATTAGGCATAATGGAAAAAAAATTTATAGGCATAATGGACAAATTTCCTACATGATTAATAGTCAATTTTTCTATTATCCTATAGTGAAATTGGCCATTAATCCATTATTCCTATAGGTCAATTGGCCAATAGGACAATTTTCCATTAGGCCTATAGAACAATTGGCCATTAGAAAATTATTCCTAGAATTAAATTTCCCATTAGGCCTATTTTCCAATTAACCATTAAGCCAATAAAACAATTGTCTATTAGTCCTATGGGTCGAATGGCCAATTTTACTATAGGCCTAATGGAAAATTGGCATATATTCCTATAAATTAATTTTCCATCGGGACAATTGGAAAATTGGCCATTATTCCTAATTCTCCAATTGGACATTAGGCATAATGGCATAATTTCTAATTTCCCATTAGGCCTATAGTTCAATTTTCCATTAAACCTAATTGGTCAATTATCCATTAGCCATATAGGTCAATTTTACATTATTCATATATACATAATGGCTATTTGAAAGTGGTATTTTCATCCTTTAATTAATCTAAATAAAACTCAAAATTCTACATGAAAAGCGAACTATGTAACAATATATATAATGATAGTATTTTAATTCCAATTAAATTGCAGTGTGTTTCTCATGTTCCAGTATTGTAGTACCCCCCAATGTGTGTACATATGTCATTAAATATTTTTTATTTGTGTTTTTCCACAAAAGTTTCTAAAAAATCCAAATGAAGTAATAATAATTATATTATATATGAAAACCATTAAAGATTGGGATAATTTAAACTCATCAGTCTTACAATGTGAAATAATTTTTTGATATTGAGTTTTTGGATAGTTGGGGATTGTGGGTACACCCTCTATATTAGAACCAACACTTCTATTCCAACCAACAATCAACTCATACTTTCATGATCTCTATAACTCCTTCATGTCCATCAACCTTGTAGTCTTGGCAGCTTCACGATTCAAAAAGTTAAATAAACTCTACAATGAACATGATATTTCATATAAAGGAAAAAATAATATAGATATAAATTTAAAAAATTTTCTTACTCATATCTACTCTAATGATTTTTCCTTAAAGTACTTACTGAGATGTCTCCATGAGACAAGTTCCACCGGAATAATATCATAATACTTGGTTAAAGTGTCCATAAAACATCTACATTATCCTATATTTTTTAAATCATTATAATTTTGTACATTATAATCCACCATTATTTTTGTCTGGGGAATCTTGGATTCCTAAATATGAGTGCACCCACATCCCCTAAAAGGAGATCCCACTGAATAAAAAAATATGGGGAAAAAGAAAAATTATGTCCTAGTACAATATAAGAAAATGAAGTGATATAATTTGACTCGATTACAATAAAAACCTATTGTAGGATACTAAATTGACTATGATGGATCTATGGGGTTTCTTGGATACATATAATCTAAAGGAAGTGTTTGTTATAATGCATGATATGGGCGGCCTTTGTGCACTGGAGTGGAAGCTGCATGAACAGTCTCATCAGATGTTGGATGGATGGTTGGAATTGTAGGCAGCATAAATTTAGATGAATATTGGTAGTATGTTGGGGGATACATCATTGGATATGGACATGTTGTAGGTGGGAACATCAATGGAGGTGTTGTAGACATGTATGGGTAGAATTTGCTAAATTATTTGATTGTGGTATTAGTGGGATCATCCCTAGAGTCGGTATATACATGGTATGTGAATAAGAGGGTTGTAGAGATAATGATGGATGCATGGATACGAATATCCTTGGAGACTCAAGAGGATGATGGAAAGATGTTGTAAATGGGGTGTCTGGTGATGGTTCATTATGATAATGGGTATGACAGGAGCTCCGTATAGGTATAGAAGCATCCCCATTTATACCCATTCTAGCAGGATGAGGAGTCAACTTTAGTGGAACTAAATTTCGCTTAAATAATTTGATAAATAATATTAACATGAAATTTTATGTAATTCATAATAAAAATATAAAAATTATTATACTTACTAGCAGAAATGAAGAAGGTAACGCATGCTCATGCACCGTTTGATCGAGATCAAATATTCTCTTCCTTAAACGTTCTGCAGTATTAGGCATAATCTGTATTAGAATGAAATGAACATTTTTTAAAAACAATTTTTATAAGTCATTCATAAAACATAGAATACAAAGAAAGAATAATTAATTTAATAACATATTTTAATAACAATAAATTCAAACCATGTTATACGTTTTTTAAAAACTTGTTTTAAAACCAATTTTCCAAATTTAAATAAATCTAATGAAATAAAATGACACCAGATAATAATAAAAAACATATCATTCCAAACTGAAAATAAATTAAATTAAAAACTGTAATATTAACCTAAGAAAATCATGTAAAGGTAAACTGAATGAATAGTGAACATATATGGTGGCTTCTATATATTACCCACCACTACTATAAGTTTAACATCAAATCTCACAATGGGACAATTTTATTTATCAAATGAAATATTTTTCTCAATGCTAATGTGGGTGTCGAACATGGAAATTTTATCACCATCATTATGAAAAACATGTCTTGGGATTATTCCATTAATGAAATCATAATCTGGTGTCATATGATCATTCACATAAAACATTTATTTTTCCATTGGTTACAAAATTTATAGTTCAACTGTATGTAGGAATAGACTCATGTTAATAACTCTAAATCCAAAATCATTAATAAAAGTACCATGTAACAACATTGAATCGAACCATTTAAATTTCTCATTGTAACTTGACCCTGAGATTAGTAATCAAATAAAAATATTTTCTCCTTAGGTCCATAATAATTAACATTTTCATATTGAGGTCGACTATCTGACACACTAGTATAATAATATGTTATAGTAGTTAATATAATTCCATCTTGTTGTGTTCTCATTTTCACCACTTAATTAGTTGTAAAAAAAATTACCCACTGATTATTAAATATTTTCTTTCATGAACTATATAATTGGGACCAAAATACAATGCTATTAATTCTTGAGGAATGGAGTCAATAGGTAAACTCAAGGCAAGAAATATATAAGAATAATACAAATAAATGGATATCTATATTTTAATATAATTAAAGTAATGGTCATACCTTTTTTATGTTCCCTACTATATGGACATGTTTTTTCTTTATAATACATTGGAATATTTCTATATATATTTCCAGATCTAGGTGATGAATTGATATGTGATTTTGAGCCATAGTGTGCCCAAATTAAATTATACAAAAAATATTTTTTATATTTTATACTATTATCAATATAAAAAAAGGATATCTATCCAATATTAACTTCAATAAAAAAATATGAGGCCATGGTTGAGTCTAGAACGTGGTGCTTACCATATATAGGGCATAACTTTTTTTGGTGTGGGACTTCTGGGAGAAATTTCACCCCGGGGAAAATCATAAACAAAATAATTAAACTTCATTATTTTATCTCAAATTTTGAATCAAATAAATTTTTATCAGGGTATAAGATTGGAAATTGGAGACTGACGTGTGTTCATAATCGGGTATTTTTTCTAAGTGGGGCATAAAAAGAGGGGGTGCATGAATTTTGGAATCTGTAGCGAGAAAGGATCCAATAAATATAATCTTAGGGAATTAGAATTAGGGTAATTCTATAACTCTATATCTATCTCTAAAAACCCTCTCTCCTCTATCCCCCTCTCTCTATCAGAATTCATTCATTAGCGAATTGAGGACAAATTGTAAATGAAACTCTAGAGGATCACAACAGAATCATAATGCACGTCGTCAACATAAAATGAGTCCAACGAGGAAATATTAATTGTACTTTTGAGTAATGATTAAAGTATTAATTTGAAAAATCCTTTGTTTCCTTTTTTTTTTCTTTGAATTGAATACCACCATCGTTGTTCAACATAAATGGCCATCAATCTATGCTTGATATCATTTTATTCTACTTGTTCTTTGTCCTTCTTCATGGTGTTCATAGCAAATTTTTCTTCAACATGTAAAAAACCAATGGATCGTTGATCAAGGCTTGAATATATGAAGAGATCTATCTGAGGAACTCATAACAGCTTCTGATGGTGCAAGGAGGTGGAGTCAAACTGGGGAAGAGGCCAGAGAGTAGGCTAGAGGCTGGGTGTGAGAAGGTTGGCAGTGAAGCTAGAGACAAGGTGCTGAGATGGGTGAAGGAACCAAAGAGGGAGAGGGCTTTGAAAGTTGGAAAATGGGGTGTGGTGTTCACAGCACGTGACCCCAGTTGTCAGCGACCCACGAGACCCATGGGGTGTCACATTGACGCGAAGTAGTGGGGGCCACAGAGGAAGTGTTCCAATGGGGAATGTTTGAGTTTGGGCGGGGCTATGCAGTTGGTCTACGAGACGAAGGTTCAAGTCAGGCATGTTTGGGTGGGCTGGCCCATGTGGAGCGGTCTAACAAGAATGGTTCGGGTCGGTTCATTTCTGGGTCATTTGGAATTAAATATCTATACCTCCTCCACCGTGTGTCCATTTGATGAATCTTCTATAGCGACAAATTCATCTCATCAAGACAAATTTTGCTAGACCATTTTAATACTTTAATCTATTGTTTTCATTTCTCGGATTCATGGAACTCCTATGTCTAGACTAGTTCAGAAATCTTGTATTAGACCTATCATCCAAATGGAATGTATATTTGACACACCGTTAGTGGAAATGTGTCCTTGGTCATTTTGAATACTTTTTAATACTACTCTCTATTTTTAAAACCAAATATGGGGTGTGGACCCCATGAGGCCTCTTCACACGTGTTGCGGTGAAACTCAACTTTTTCACCAGGTATCACTTTTTTATGAATGAGTTGTCCATCTCGTGTTCTTTTCTGTGAGGATCACAATGGCATGATCTGTATAATTTGTTTTTTGACCAAGGAATGGGCCCCATGAGATTTTTTTTGGGTGCAATGTAGTGACATATGACATTTTTCCATCAAATGTATGATTGGGGAGATTAAATAGTCTATCTTTCATGTTTTTTCACAAGGATCACAACTATGTAATCCATTTCGATGTACCATGACCATTTCATGATCACAATAACTATGGAAACATGAAAGGAATATCAGGTAAAGATCCTTCTAAATTATTTGAAGAGAAACCAAGACTTGGGTCATCATCCAATATTATGAGAGTGGAGAATATGTATGAAGATATGTGTTCAAATGTTCTGGGAACATTTCAGGAAGTGTGTTAGTAAAATTCCAATTTCACTCTCCTGATCAACGACAAGCATCATGCGCTTTTCAACCATCTGACTAGATGTATCATATACACTAGGTGTACATTGGCATTCCTAGGGGTACTTGTTCATAGTTTAGTACCCGAAAATGGTCAGATTCATAGCCTAGAGATGATGTAGGGACACACATCCTGTGGGCCCCACATTCACCATGTACCACTTTGGGAATCTTCTAACTCTCATATCTTCTTCTTTTGGACTCTAATTTTGGAAAAAAGTAGCCTATCCTAAATTTCATTTCCACATAGAATGTGATGATTCCCTATGTAGTGGATTTTAAGATACGATGTGAGATGTTTTGAGCATGGAGCTTAGCTAATGTGATGATGGATGTTCCAGCTGTAATGCCTATCTGAGTTGATTCTTCACGATAGTAGTGGTCGGGTGATGTCATCTGAGTATTCTGTGTGGAATCCCTTAGCTTGGCAGGGAATGTGTGTAACACCCCAACCCCATTTTCCTGGAGCTAGTTTATTATTTATTAAATTAGCATGATCATAAAAAAGTTGAATCCCAAATGATTGATCAGTTTAGTAACCTTGAAAAAATAGATACGAAAATATATTTTTACATTACATCTTGAAATAAAAGACAACATAAATCTCCTTTTAAAACAATATTATTCCCATTCATCATCCCAATAATTCATTAATAAATTATATCTTCCCATAAATGGAAAAATGAAACCTAATAATGGAGTGATCTCAGATGGTTAGTAAAGGTTAATAATTCAACGAAAACTATAAATATTTATTTAAATACGTATAATCAAAACACCAGCCTTTTAAACAAAAATATAAACAAAATATGGAAAGAATAAATAAAATATTACCATATAAACATGCACATTTATATTCTACTTGTCCAATAATTACATGTAATAAGTATCCTTTTAAAGAGGGAAAGCATTATGGGAGACAACCTAAACACATCTTCAAGGTTTCAGCCATGACACCATGCATAATTGTGTAAGACATTAGCCAAAACCCAAACATAATTGTCTCATGAGGCCTACTGATGATCGATGGGCTATAGAGGTCCCAACCTGACACTTAAAAAGTACAATGTATACCTATTATGAATGGTTTAAAACATAACCAACATATACATTCATATTAAAACTAGCATATGAAATGCCAACACTTAAACAATAAGATACGAATGATATCAAAATATCACATTCATAGTCAAAATATCATAAAACATTCAATACAATATGAAATATTGTATCATAATATATTAACCATAATTAATCATAAAATTCAATAAAGGATGTTCACATAGATGAAAGTGATCTAAAAATATCATTAAAATTCATTTAGAAATATCCATTTTTTACTATGAAATCATTTGGAAGCCTATGTAATTATAAAATATAACATTTAAATTTTAAATTAAGAAGTAATCTTGTAATAGAATACTTAAAATGTTAATACATCATAATGGTTAAAATTTTCCACCTGCGTCATATAAGTTAAAAATATTTTTTTTCGTAATTAATCAAAATGGCTCTACAGTACCTCGTTTGGAAAATGATAGAATGATTCTTTTCAAAATGATTTATAAAAATTCATACATGGGTATAAATTAATTTCAAAGATAGTATAAAAATAGAAATATTATTTTCAATTGAATGTATAAGAAACATGTATGTGGATGATAAATATTTCTCAGTAGGTACTTACTTACATACAATCTCAGATAATAATGAGATTGTGAAATTAACTATTTCCACGTACATTCATTTAGTCTATGGTGCATTAACCTCATCTATAATTGTTAATTATTGTTAATAAATTATAATATGACTATATACATATCTATGATATCATATACAATCCTCTTATCTCATTTTGTTAATAATATTTCAGTATTAACATTATTTTGGGTGTTAACTGATTTGTTTTCCTTTGCATGTTTGGTTAAGTAAGGAATGTTTCTAATGAATAGTTTATATTTTATTCAAATATAGAATGATATTATGTTCATAAATATTATATTTACTTATCATATGATGTTTAGAATCATTCTTTAATGGTTAATGTGGACAATGAATCTCATCATATCATGGATACAGTAGGTCGTACGTACTCACGAGCGACAATATCATTTACTTAAGGATTAAATAATATTTAATTGGATGGAATATTATTTATACAGATTAATAATCATTTCATATTTATTATAAATTCCTATTATACTCATCATTAAACCCATCCAAATAATGTAATGTTGAATAACAAATTACCCCACGGCATGGAGACGGTAAGTTGTATGCACGCAAGCATGGTGATATTTTAATTATTAGGATAGGTAAAATGATGAATATGTTTTTACCATGACTATAATATATATATATATACATGGATGATGCTGTATTTAGAATTTGGTATGGATACAACATAGAAAGAGGAAGTAGAAGTAGAAAAGAAATTCAAAATAAAGGATAAAATGATTACATCTCCTTTGGGTCTCTCCTCGTGATTTGCACAAAAGGACTCATTAAGATGGTTTTATAACTAAAGGGTAGAATATAAAATGAATTAAGTGATTTTTTGAGGATATTTATATAGGTTTTGTCTGATCAAAAGGGCATTGGAGGTGTGAATAAAAGAGAAGGAGAAGTTCCCTTTTATAGGAGATGTGAGGGGCAGTTTAGGAAAGTCTTCAAATTATAATTTATTATAAATTTATTTTCTTTTTCTAATGGTTAAAAGTAAATTATTTAGAGTATAAGATGCATATGGGTTTAAATTCTATCAACCAATAGGTTTTATACATGTTTAGGTCTGGAATTTAACCTTATCTTTTAGATTGAACCCATAATTAAATAAGTTAACACTTACCATGTCTTTTAGTATTTTTATATTATATGGTTAATGTAGTTACAATAAAATTCCAATAGAACCAAAAGTGGATCATTAATAATATTTTTAAAACTATCTATGTCTGTTTCCGGAATCATATATTTTCATGACTATTATATCATTTTAAAAAATACTGTTTGTTTTAAAAACTAATTTATGTTAATTTTGACACTATTTAGTAATTGATTTTTGATAAAGTCATAACAATTTGATTCTTTAAAAAATCATTAAATAATACCTAAAATCTTAATTTTATCTAAAAAATCATTTATGGAATCATGAATCTCAAATTACATTTATATTAATAATTATAATATCATTTATTTCAATCATTCACTAATAAAGTAAACATTGCATCATGATTATGTCATAAATAAATTTATATTTATAATGTATAAAAATAATAAATAAAATAACATGATATAGGAAATATTTTTCTATTTCTAATGACTATTTATATTCAAATATATCAATTATATAACCCACCTTAAAAATTGTTTTAGTAAAATGACCCATGTCTCGTCTTATAATCGGATCTACTGGCACAGAACCAATATTATAGGAACTGACCAGACTCAGAGAACCTTCATACTACAATCCGTAATATATATATATATATATAATCCTCAAAGGATGTATCTACCTATAACTCAACCACATAAAAATGAAAATCATGAGATGGGTCTAAATGATAGTGGTGCAACTAAGATATATTAAAGATTCATGCATGGCCGAGTACCTCTGAGTTAACTTGAATCGATAGGATACCAGCCCGACTCTCTTCGTAATCTCAAATGGTTCAACATATCTCAATGAATATTCATAGGATAATTCACCTTTTCGTTACAAACCTATTTGAAGAATTTTTATATAAGATGAGAATAAACAGCCTTGGTTAATACTAAGGTGTTATAGATTTAAAATTTGGTGTCATGAAGTTATATAAATGATTTTATGACTATTTTTACCCACAATATTCTTTCTAGTTTTAGTCAATGGAGGGATTCCAAGGATGTCATAGTAACATTGAACATGATGTACAAGGTGGGAACGGTGGTGGAAATTAGAAACGAAATGGAATGTTGATTGGATTAAAATATATTGTATTCATAAAAAATCAATTCTCCAAAAATATGATCAACAAAATATACATTAACCAACTACAGAGCTCAACAAAAAAGAGAAAGGAGGAGAATGATAAGAGCTCCAGCAGTAGAGACCATGGAGAATAGAAAGTGCATTTTCGATCCTGTATGAAATGTGGAAGGAGACACCTAGTATAGTGTCTCAATGGAACAAATAAATACGTTAGGTGTGGGAAATAATGACATAATGTAAATATTTTTTTAGTAAAAATGAATAGTACTGTGGATGAAAATAAAAATGATCCTACGAATCTATTTGCTGTCAATTGCCATAAATGTTGGGGACCTAGGAATTTCCTGAGTCAATTCCCTATTTTATAGGATGACCAATTTTCCAAGGGAGAACCTATGTCGAAAAAAATGAATGGAAAAAAATTTAAAAGTTTTAATGCTCTTTGTTTATGGGATTGCATTGGAAGACATTTCTCTTGTATGTGTAAGCCTGTAGTTTGTTATGTGAAAAAGATATTTGAGGAAGAATTATCTTCTCTTTTATAGATATATATATAAATTTTCATTTGGTTTTATATGATACTTGAATTTGATTCAATTACATGTTATTAATTTTTGGGATGAAAATTCAAGTTTTTGAAAAATGACAACATGCAGACCGTGTGACAACACGTCGCATCGGACAATGATACGGGAATCTAACCCACAACCAATGTGTGACTGGGAATTATCGCCTACAACTAGACTACATGAAGTCCCCAATTAGTATTACTAATTATTTTTAGTTAAATTATTTTATAGATCAAGAATATGTTGATTTTGGGAATTTATGAAATATCCTTTCCATAGAAAAATGATTTGGTGATTCAGTGATAAATGTTATTTTGGAAGACATTCACTCTTTTGAGAACACTATATGCCTAAGGAAAATATAATACTATGTGATTTCATTTGAGGAGTAATGGTGGATTTTTATTTTGGATGAATTTATGTTTTTATTGTGGACTTATAAAGATTAGTTTTATTTCTAGAAATGATTAACCTATCTTACAGAATATGTGATTAGGTTAATTACTTTTAAGTATGTGACTTCAAGAGTGGTTGGATTTATTTGGAGATAAATGTTAAGATTTATTTTGTATGACTATGTGATCAATTTTTTCTTAATATTGGGATTCAAACATATTTTGGATTATTTTTAAAAAATTTATGAAATTGTTTTTCTTGGTCTTTGTTGAACTTTGGGTATTATTTGTTTAATTTTTGATATTCAGAGTAGTATTTATTTTTGTAAAGGATTGTCCTTTTTGGGGATCATGTAATCTTGTAAAAACCATTTTTGTTTTTGTTAATGTATAAAGGAAAGGAAAATATATAGTTCAACTTTTTTCGATTAAATGATTCTCTAGAAGTTGATTATAATGTTTCAGGTGTGACCAAGTCATCTGGAATACTCATAGTTTGGAGAAAAGAGGAGTTTTTGGTAGAAATTTATTAAAGGATGAAATTATACTTGAAAAGTAAGTATATCTCCTTATGTTCTTATTAAAACTCATAAATAAATTCCCAAACATTATTAAAAGTAACATGAAACAAAAATTTTGTATCTTTACTCTTCCTACTAGGTAATTGAGGACTGTTTAACTCATCACAATTTTACAGTTTTCTGGTTGATAACTTTCTCCTAATAATTTTTCTATTACTTTCCATCAGAACTTGATGGTTTTTTTCTCTTCCATATCCATATTTTCTTACATAGGAACCTTGGTATGGGTTATCTCGAGTGACATTTCTAGTTCTCGTTCATTTTTTTAAAGTGATAATTTTATTGACTCTTTTTTGATGTGCGATTTCAACAAAGATGTTTTGAAATGTCAAACCCCTAGTTTTTGTTTCCGAGTTTAAATTTCGAGGAAAAAATTATTTGAAATAGGAGAGAATGTAACTCCCCAATATTTTATAGTAAGTTATTTTCTTTAATGTAATTCAAAAGAAAGCGCTACACGGTACACCAAGTTTGAGCGCACCACATCATACCAAACTAGTCATTCAAAACGCGGTTATGAATAGTATTACTCTATTTTGAATTTTATATACTCCATATAATTTTAACTTCCATATTATGTGTTTCTTGGATATAATATAAGAATAAATTCAATTTTTTAGATAAAAGAAGTATTTTTTAAATAATGAAATTTTACCCTCTTTTAATGGAGAACCCTTTTTAAATACAATATTTGACACTTTTATATATTCAATTTGACAAAATAAACTTCTTTAGAACTGGGACATAAAAATTTGTTTGGTATAAATTTTCGTGCTTTTCTAATAACATTCATATTTTGATGAATAGTGAGAAATAATAAATTTTAATTTAAAACAAATTTTTTAATCAAAATAATTTATAATGTTAAATTATACATTTGAATTATTTTAATGTATAATTAGATTATACTTTTATTATTTAATCCAATATTGGTCATTGAAAATAATTTTAAATTTAAATTGGACAACAGACATATCAATCTTTTGATAGTTTTTACTTCTCAAAAACCCGCTTTTTGGTTTTGACAATGGGAATATTTTCTTTAATTAATTAATACAAATTATATGTTTTTAATTTGGTACAGTAGACATCATTTTTGAATTTGGAATATTAAAATTAGCTTTGGGTGAATTTATGGATTTCTCTAAAAACAATTAATTTTGGATTAATAGTGAAAACACTATATTATTGTTTAAACCAAACTTTTAATTTAAATAATTATTTTTAATTTAAATATATTTTAAATTAAAAATAGATACATAATAAATATATTATTCCAATGTAATTCATTGAAGTCATTTTATAAAAAGGTTAAATATATAAAATTTTATTGAACTTTTTATCGTCTTTTACCCATCTTCTAGGCACATTTGCAAATTTGGATAAAACATAATGTCACCACTTCTATAAATTGAATTTCAAAAATCTGAGAGACACAGTTGACATTAGTAACAAATATGTGGTTCCATAGGATGAAAATAAATTTTGGCGAATGGTAAATTTTGAATTTTATTTACCATAGTTAAAAGTAAATAGAATATTTAAACGTAAAAATGATATTATAATTAACCTAACACATGACCTAATTCCCTTTGATAGGTTTTTTTCGACCAAAACCAAACATAGGAATAAATTATGTTCCTCTTTGATTCCCTTGGATTAGATTAGTACATTTATTATTATTTTATTTAAAGAAGAGTTAAAAGTGAAATATTCAAAGTTTAATAAATAAATAATTTTTAATATAGGGTTATACATAAGATAAATTAGACTATAAATATTAATTATAAGGATAAAAATATTTCCTACATCATGGTATTTTATTTATAATTTTTAGACATTAAATAATTAAATTTATTTATGAAACCATGACGATACAATAATTACCTTATTAATGAAATATCTAAATAATTTATTTTATAAATATAAAAAATGTAAATTAAGACATTTTATGAATTACATTAATTTTTTAGGATAATATTACATTTTAGGGTTTATTAAATAAATTTATTCTAAGTTATAATGTTTTATTGACTTTTTCAAAAACCAAATACTAAATAGTGTCGAAATTGACATAAATGAGTTGTTAAAACAAATAGTATTTTATTAAATGATATAATATTCCTAAAAATATATGTTTTTGCCAAAGGACTTATATAATTATATATATGTCATTAATGAAACACTTCATGTTCTCTTGTCATTTTACAGTAATTTTATTAACCATGTAAGATAAAAATACAAGAAGACATGGTAAATTTAAAAAATTTAACTATGAATTAAATCTAAGATATAAAGTTAATAATGTGACCTAAAGTTTTCTGAAACCTATTAGTTCAGAATATTTCAAACCATACCCACCTTATCCTCAAAATCAATCCATTTTGAGCCATTATAAACAAAAAATTATTTTATAATAAAATAATATTTCAATATTTTCTTAAAGTGACCCTCACCTCTCTTATAAAAGGATACTTCTCCTTATGTTAATTTCACACCTGAAAAACCATTTGTCTCAGTCAGAACCTACTCAAATATCCTCCCAACTACCCTCACCTCAACCTAGAGGCCTTACTTTTATCATAAATCCAATCTAACGATCCCTTTTGATCAAATCAAAAGGAATCACCCGAAGAAGAGGTAAAAATTTCATCACCTCTTTCAAGATCCTTATCTTCATCCACTTCATCTTTCAATGTTGTTTACATACTAAATTAATAAAACCAGTACCTTATATAAACTTATATGTTATTATAAATATTGTATAACCATATTTATATTTCTATCCATCCTATGAATGACAAGGTCACCATATGTGCGTTCGTATGGCTTACCGCCTCAACGTTGTGGTGTAGTTTGTTATTCAACACTTCATTATTTATATGGGTATAATAATGAGTATAAATGATGTAAATTATAAATATAACATGTAATTGATTCTTTATATATAATATACCATCTAATTACATACGATTTCTCCACTTGTAGAATGATATTGTCGCTTGTGCGTACGTACGGCTTACCCTCTCCACGACACAATGAGATTCAATCCCCATCGTTACCATTCAAGAATAATTTTCATTTTATGATTAATAATAATGTTTAAGAACTTAATATCATTCTGTATATGTATCAAATACATATTATCCATAACAAACATTACTTATATAATAAAACATATAAAGGAAAACAAATCATTTTACACCCAAAACAATGATACTACTGAAATATTATTAACAAAGAGAGATTAGAATATCATATATGAAATAATTTATAGGTACGTGGTTCATTTATAATTTAATAAAAATTATTGAACTCTTATGTAGGATTTTAATATACCCTCGACTAAGTAAAATTACAAGGTAAGTGTTTTCCATCTCACCTTCTATTCCGGTGAGATTCATGTCACATTGGCCACTATTTCCTTTTGTGTGGTATATGTACTACCCATGATTTTATTCTTGGTGAAATATAATTTAATTTATGGGTATTTACATCTTAAGTGTATGATATTTCTTTCAAGGGATGTATGTTTCGTATGTAACCATATTGGTAAGGGGTAATTTTACAATCTCTTTATTATCTCAGGTTGTTTATATGTGAGTATCTACTGGGACTTCCTTATCATCCACATTTGTGTTTCTTAAAAATATATTTCAAATTTTTCTTACTATTTATTAAACTATGGGTGATAGTAAATTATACACTTTTTTTAATTTTTATAAAAAAAATAAAGGAATATTTGATCATTTTCTAAACATGGTACTTTATGGCCTTTTGACAAATTAAGGAAATAAAGTTTTTTTAATATATACGGCAAGTGTAGCTATTTTCCTCTATTATAACTCATTCAGAACTTCCCATACAAGTATAATAGTATATTTTTAAAACAAAATCTTTACTTTTGAATGATTTAAATGTAGAATGAAATATTTCACTCAAATAGTTTTTGGATTGATTTCATCTATGTCAACATCCTTCGTTGAATTTTATGTTTTTCTGAAGTTGATTTATTGTTATAAAATCTTACATATTTTATTGAAGGTTTTTTTATATGTTTGGCTATAGATGTGCTATTTTTATACCATTCATTGTTTATGGTTAAAGTATTGAAATTCTGTATGCTTGTTAAAATACGAATGTTTATATTATGTTTCAACATTTTCAAATGATGAATGCATTAGACTTAGTAGGTGATGGGTGGAGCCTGCTATTTTTCCTCGATGCATCAGTCAGTCTCATGAGACAAAATAGTGTCTTGGCATAAGGCCTTGAAAAAATCTTATTTGTAGTCTTGTCATGAGCCCTTGACTATGTGGTTATGATACCCGACATTATTAATTCCATCATTATGAAATTATATATTGATATTACAAGTGATTATTCGACTAGTAGAAAATACATGTGAATAAGTAAATGGTATTATTTGATTTATATTTTCCATATTATGTTGATGTTTAAGTTTAAGGGGCATTTGTTTTAGTCTTATAAATTACCTTAAATGTTTATGCTTATTTATAATAGTTTCCGCTATATTGATATCCTTACTGAGCATCTGACCTCACCCCATGCTTATGTTTTCTTTTTCCTAGGATTTGAAGAAGTATATTATGATTGACCTGTAAGGATAGGATAAGGGATATGAGTGTGTTTAAAGTGGACACAATGTTGTTTTTTATTTCATGATGTAATGTAAATCTTATATATGTATCAAGTACTTCCAAAGCTACTAAATTGATCTGTCTTTTGGGACTTGATCCCTTATGATCATTTGAATTTTATGTAATAGTGCACTGACTTTGGGTAACTAGGTTTGGGGCGTTACAATTGGCATTAGAGAAATTTTAGTACAAACCTTGAAAAAAATATTTAGATAAACTCTATTTAGAGAATATTACCCAAAGATATTCTTTGAGTATTAGTATAGAAGAACATCCAAAAATTTGGTAGTATAAATATTATATGGGTTTTTCTAGAACATACATACCTTTCTAGATAAAAACAGGTAAAGGTGGCTCTAGAACAAATGTACCTAGGAGTGAAAACTCAAAAAAGGATTCCGGGCTTGATATGGGCTATCCTCATACATGACAATGGGGCATTCTGTACACTTGGAATTGACACTCCTAGTGGATATGCTTTGGATAATTCATTTTTTATTTAAAAACTAATTTGAAGGATTTTAATATAAGGTCAAAATAAATAACCTCAGTTAATCATATGGTGTTTTATATTTAGCATACAGTGTCATGATATTCTCTAAATGATCTTATGACTATTTTTACTCACACTCTGCTTTCTGGTTTTAGTCAATGGCTGGATTCCAAGGAATTCATAATAACATTGAACATTATGTAAAAGGTGGTCATAATGGTGGAAATGAGCAACGAGATGGAATAATGATCGGTATAAAAGATATTGTGTTCATGAAAAATCAATTTTCCAAAAATATTATCAACAACATATACATTAACCATCTCCCAAACTCAACAAATAGGAGAAAGGTGGAGAATGAAAAGAGCTCCAACAATGGGGGCCATGGAAAAAAGAAGGCTCATTCTCCATCATGAAAGAAATGTGGAAGGACACACCCAGGAAAGTGTCTCAATGGAACAAATAAATGATTTATCTGTGTCAAATGAGGATATAAAATAAAGAATTGTCGAGAAAAAATGAATAGTACTATAGAAGAAAATAAAAATGATCATATGAATCCATTTACAGTCACTTTTCATAAATGTAGGGGACCTGGACATTACCTGAGTCAATGCCCTATTCTATTGGAAAACCACTAGGTCATGGAAGAACCTATGTCGAAATAAATAGATTTTGAAATTTTTAAAATTATTAATTCTCTTTATTGATGGTATTAATTTGGATGACATTTCTCTTATATGTGTAAACCTATGATTTGTTATATAAAAATGCTATTTGAGGACAAATTAACTTTTCTTTTTTGGATATAGTTATAATGAAACATTTGGGTTTATATGATCCTTGAATATTAGGCAATTATAGGTTATTTATTTTTGGGATAAAAATGCTAGTTTTTGAAAAAGGACAACACACATACCATGTGACAACCCGTCGCATCAGACAAAGCTGCGGGAATCGAACCCACGACCAAAGTTCAATTGTGATTTATCACTTACCACTAGACTATATGAAGTCCAAGGTTAGTATGACTAATAATTTTTAGTTAAATGATTTTTTTATCCACAATATGTTGCTTTTGGGAAATTATGATATATCCTAAGAATAAGAAAACAATTTGGTGATTACGTGATAAATGATATTTTGGAAGAAGTTCACTCTTTTGGGAACAATATATGCCTATGAAAAATAGAATACTATGGGATTTCATTAGAATATTACCAGTGGATTTTTATTTTAGAAGAATGTATGTTTTTATTATGGACTTAATGAAATTCGGGTCATTTTTGGAAATGATTAACCTATCATAGAGAATATTTCATTAGGTTAATTAGTTTTAAGTATGTGACTTTAAGAGTAGTCATTGTTATTTGGAGATAAATGTCAAGATTTATCATGGAAGACTATGTGATAAAATCCTTCTAAATGTTGGGTTTCAAACTTAGTTTGGATTATTTTGAATAATTTTAAAGAGAATTGTTTTTTTAATTGTCTTTTTTTAACTTTGGGTATTGTTTGTTTAATTTTTTAGATTAAGTGTAGTATTTCTTTATATAAAGGATTATACTTTATGGAGATCATCAGATATTATACTATCCATTTTGGTTTTGGTTAATGTCTAAATAAAAGGGAAATATATATTTCATCTTTTTTGGATAATTTTGTTCTATAAAAGTTGATTCTAGCGCTTTAGGTGTGACCAAGTCATCTTTAATACTCATCATTTAGAGAAAAGATGATTTTTTTTGAGAAATTTATTAAAATATGAAACTATACTTGAAAATTATGTATTTATCATTATGTTCTTAGTCAATCTAATAAATAAATTCCAAAACATTATGAAAAGGAACATTAAAGAAATTTTTTTTATATTTACTCTTCCTACTGGGTAATCGAAGACCATTTAGCCCATCACAAGTTTATTGTTTTCTGGTAATTAACTTTCTCCTGATCATGTTTACTATCACTCTCCATCAGAACATGATGGTTTTTTTCTCTTCCATATCCATGTTTTCCTACGTAGGAATCCCGGTATGGGTTATCTCGGGTGACCTTTCTACTTCTCTTTCTTTCTTTTAAAGTGATAGTTTTATTGAGTGTTTTTTGAATGTGATATTTCAACAAAGTTGTTTTGGAATGTCAAACCCAATGTTTTTTATTCCAAGATTAAATTGTGATGATGAAATGATATGAAGGATGGAAGACTGTAACACCCAAAGATTTTATAGTAAGTTATTTTCATTAAAGTAATTCAATAGCTTGTGCTACACGCAACACCGAGTTCGAGCGTACCACGACTTACAAAACAAGTCGTTCAAAAAGCAGTTATGAATAGTATTAACTGGATTTTGAATTTTATATATTCCTTTAATTTTAACTACCATATTATGTGTTTCTTGGACATAATATAAGAACAACTTCAAATTTTCAGATAAAAATAATATTTTTCAAAAAATCCAGTTTTACGTCTTTTAATGGAGAACCCTTTTGAAATCAAATATTTGTAACTTTTATATAATCAATTTGACAAAATAACCTTATTATTTAGAAACGGGATATAAAAATTTATTTTGGATAAATTTTTGGTGCTTTTCTGATAACTAAAATATTTTGATAAAAATTGAGAAATACTAAATTTTAATTGAAAACAACTTTTATAATCAAAATAATTTATAGTGTTAAATTATAAATTTGAATGGTTTTGAAGTATAATTATATTATATTTTTATCATTTAATTCAATGTTGGTTATTGGATGTAATTTTACATAAAAATTGGACACAAACACATAAAAATCTTTTGATAGTTTTTACTTCTCAAAAACCTGCTTTCTAGTTTTAACAATGAGAAATTTTTTTTAAATTAATTAAAACAACTTCTATATTTTTAATTTGGGAAAATAGACCCCATTTTTGAATTTGGAATATCAAAAAAATAGCTTTGGATGAATTTTGGGTATTTTTTCTAAAAAATTTCAATTTTTGATAAATAATGAAAACACGGAGTTGTTATTTAAAGACGACTTTTAATTTAAACAATTATTTTTATTTTATATTTATTTTAAAATAAAAATAGATAAATAATATCTATATTAGTTAAATTTAATTCATTGAGGTCATTTTATAATAATATTAGATATATAAAAGTTTACTTAACTTTTTACCATATTTTACCCACCATATAGGCACATTTTAAAATTTGAATAAAAGAAAATTTTACCACTTATATGAATTAAATTTCAAAAATATGAGAGACACGGTTTTACATCAGTAAGTAAAATGTGGTTCTATATGCTGAAAATAATTTTTGGGGAATCGTAACTTTTGAATTTTATTTATCACGGTTTAAAGTAAATATGGTAATTAAAGGTAAAATGATATTATAATTACCCTAACACATGACCTAATTTTATTAGATTAGTTTTTTTGTAACAAAATATTCCTTAGAAATAAATTATTATCCTCTTTGATTCCCTTGCTTTAGATTCAGACATTTATTATTATTTTATTTAAAGACGAGTTAAAAGTGTAAAATTCTAAGTTTAATAACTAAATCATTTTTAATAATGGGTTATACATAAGATAAATTCAACTATATATATTAATTAAAAATATAAACATATTTCCTACATCATGGTATTTTAGTTATAATTTTTAGACATTAAATAATTAAATTTATTTATAACAAAATGATGATGCAGTAATTACCTTATTATTGAATGATTGAAATAATTGATTTTATAAATATAAAAATAAATTAAATTGATAATTTTGATGAATTCCACTAATTGTTTAGGTTAAAATGATATTTTATGGTTTATTTCATTTTTTTTTAAATAATCATGTTTTTTTGTCTTTTAGAAAAACCAAATACTAAATTGTGTCAAAATTGACACAAATGAGTTTTTAAAACAAATACTAATTTGTTAAATGATATAATATTCCTAAAAAAATAAGGCTCCACCAAAATACTTATATAATTATATATATTTAATTAATTAACCACTTTAGGTTTTATTTGGATTTTATAGTCTGTTTATTAACCATGTAATATAAAAATACAAGAAGACACGGTAAAAGTTAATCTATTTAACACAGAATTAAATCTAAAAGATATGGTTAATATGGTGACCTAAACTTGTCTAAAACATACTGGTTGAGAATATTTCAAACCATAACCACCTTATCTTTGAAATAAATCCATTTTATGCCATTATAAATTAAAATAATTTTATAATAAAATAAAATTTTAACATTTTTCAAAAGTGACTCTCACCTCTCTTATAAAAGGGTATTTCCCCTTCTCTTAATTTCACACCCCAAAGCCATTTGTATCAGCCAAACCCTACACAAATATCCTCCCAACTACAGTTAATTAAACATAGGGGCCTTAATTGGATCATAAATCAAACATAAGGATCCCTTTGGAAAAAAAACAAAAGGAAGCACCCAAAGGAGAGGTAATAATTTCATCCAGTCTTTCAAAGTTCATTTCTTCTTCAACTTCCTATTTCATTTCATTTCATATTAAAATAATATCACCAATACCTTCTACATAATTAGATGTTATTATAAATATGGTACAACCATATTCATTATTCTATATATCCTATGAATAACAAAGTCACCATATGTGGGTATGTACGCCGTACCCTCTCCACGTCGTGGTGTAGTTTGTTATTCAACACTTCATTATTTGGATCGGTATAATAATGATTATAACTAATTTAAATAATAAATATAACATGTTTATCATTATTTATATATAATATACCATCCAATTATATATGATTTCACCACTACTAGAATGAAATTTTCAATCATGCATATGTACAGCTTACCGTCTCCACGACATGATGAGATTCATTCCCCATTGTAACCACTCAAGAATAATTTTAATATTATGATAAAAATAATTTTTTATAACATAATATTATTCTTTATATAAATAAAATACATCCTATCCATTCCAAAAATGACTTTCGTAACATAACATATAAAGGAAAATGTATCAGTTAACACCCGAAAAAAGGATTCTAAAGAAATATTAATAACGAAGAAATATTAGAAGATCATATATGATATCATATTTAGTTAGGTGGTTCATTAATAATTTGATAACAATGATTTAAATATTATTTAGATGGTTAAAAGACCCTCGACTACTGAATGGAACAAGGTAAGGGGTTTTTATCTCACTTTTTATTTCCTTGAGATTCAAGCTATATGGGACACTATTTCCTTTTGTGTGTGGTGTATGTAAAACCCAAGATTGTATTCATTATTTTATATAATATAATTTATGGGTACTTATATCTTCATTTTATGATCCTTTTTTCTTGGGATGTATGTTTCATAAGTTACCAAATCGGTAAGGGTTAATTTTACAATCTCTTTATTATCTGAGGTTGTTTATACTCGAGTATCTACTGGGACCTCGTAATCATCCACATCTGTGTTTCTTAAAATGTATTTCAAAACATTTTTACTATTTCTTAAAATATGGGTGAAAGTTAATTATACACTTTTTTTAATTTTTATAAAAAACATTAAAGGAAACTATCTGTCATTTTATAAACAAGGTACTTTATGGCCTTTTGTAAAATTAAGGAAATAATTTTTTTTAACTTATACGGCAAGTGTAGCTATTTTCCTCCACTATTAGACCTTCCCAAATTCCCTTACAAGCATAATAAAATATTTTAAAAATAAATTCTTTCTTTACATTTTAATGATTTCAATGTAGATTGAAATATTTCACTCAAATAGTTTTTGGATTGATTTAATCTATGTTAAAATCCTTTGTTAGATGTTATGTTTGATTGAAGTTGATTTATTATGATACAATCTTACATATTGTATTGATGTTTTTGTAATATGTTTGACTATGGATGTACTATTTTTTTATGATTCAAGGTTAATGGTTAAAGTATTGTTATTTTGTATGCTCATTTGAATACGAATGTTTAAATTATGTCTCAACCTTTTCATATGAGAAATGATTATGACTTAGTAAGTGATAGGTGGATCCCGGTATAGCTCCTTGATGCATCGGTAGGTCTGATGAGAAAAACTAGTGTCTTGGTATAAGGCCTTGGAAAAATCTTATTTGTAGTCTTGGCATTAGGCCATGAAAATGTAGTTATGATATCCAACATTATGCATTCCATCATTATGAAATTAGCTATTGATATTACAAGTGATTATTCGACTAGTAGAATATCCATGTGAATAAGTAAATGAAATTATTTTATATATCTTTTCCATATTATGCTGAAGTTTAAGATTATGAGGGTTCTGTTTTATTCTTATAAATTTCCTTAAATATTTATGCTTATTTATAATTGTTTCAACTATATTGTTATCCTTACTGAGCATCCAAGCTAACCCCTTGCTTATGTATTCTTTTTCCCAGTATGTGAAGAAGTATATCATCGTTGACCTATATGGATTAACTAATGGATATGAATGTTTTTAAAGGGTACACAATGTGTTTTTTATTTCATGGTGTAATGTAAATCTTATGTATGTGTCTACTACTTCTAAATCTACAAAATTGATCTGACTTTCGAGACTTGATCCCTTGTTATCATGCCAATGTTATGTAATAATGCACTGACTTTGGGTAACTAGGTTTTAGGCGTTATAGTTGTTATTAAAGTAATTTTAGTACAAACCTTGGAAGCTAGATTTAGATAAACTCTAATTAGAGAACATTCCCCAAAGATATACTTTGAGGATTATTATAGAAGAATATCCATTAATTTTGGTAGTGTAAATATTATGTGTTTTTTTCTAGAAAATGCATAATTTTCTCGACAAAAATATGTAAAGGTAGATCTGGCACAAATGTACCTAGGAGTGAAATCTACAACAAGGAGTTTCAGGCTTGATCCGGCATATCCTAGTACACGACAATGGGGCTTCTTGTACTCTTGGTATTGACACTCATGAGGGATATGCTTAGTATAATTCATGTTTTCTTTAAAAACTGATTTGAAGGATTTTAATATAAGATCAAAATAAATAACCATGGTTAATCCTAAGGTGTTTTATATTTAATATACAGTTTCCTGATATTCTGTAAATTATTTTTTGACTATTTTTACTCACACTCTGCTTTCTGGTTTTATTCAATGTCTGGATTCCAAGGAATTCATAGTCACATTGAACATGATGTAAAAGGTGGTAAATGTGGTGGAAATGAGAAACGAAATGGAATAATGATAGGCGTAAAAGATATTGTGTTTATTCCGAATCAATTATCCAAAAATATGATCAGCAATAAATAAATTAACCCACTCCTGAACTTAACAAAGTAGATAAAGGTGGAGAATGAAAAGAGCTCCAATAGTGGAGACCATGGAGAAAAGAAAGCTCATTTTCCATCATGTAGGAAATATGGAAGGAGAAACCTAGGAAAGTGTCTCTATGGAACAAAGAAATGATTTATGTGTGGTATAGAATGACATAAAGTAAAGAATTATTGAGGAAAAATGAAGAGTACTATACAAGAAAATAAAAATGATCTTATGAATCCATTTATAGTAATTTGTTGTAAATATTGTGGACCTGGGCAGTACTTTATTCAATGACTTATTCTATTGGATAACCACTAGGTCATGAAAGAACCTATGTTGAAGTAAATGGATATTGAAAATTTTAAAATTATTAAATCTCATTTTTGATGATATTACTTTGGAAGACATTTCTCATGCATGTGTAACCCTATAGTTTGTTATGTGAAACAACTATTTGAGGAATAATTATCTTTTCTGTTGGGGATATAGCCATAAAGAAACATTTGTGTTTATATGATCCTTGAATTTGAGGAAATTAAAGGTTATTAATTTTTGGAATGAAAATTAGAGTTTTTGAAAAATGTCATCACACAGACCATGTGATAACTCGTCGCCTCAGACAAAGCTGTGGGAATCGAACCCACTACAAAAGTGCAATTGAAATTTATCACATAACACTGGAATACAAGAAGTCCCTGATTAATATGACTAATTATTTTTAGTTAAATGATTTTTTGGATCCAGAATATGTTGATTTTAGGAAATTATGATCTATCCTTAGTATAAGAAAATGATTTGGTGATTAAGTGATAAATGTTATTTTGGAATAAATTCACTGATTTGGGAAAAATATATGCCTAATCAAAATAGAATACTATGGGTTTTCATTTTAAGAGTAATGGGGGATTTTTTTGATAAGAATGAATGTTTTTATTTTAGACTTATAGCAATTTGGGTCATTTGTGAAAATGATTAACCTATCATAGAAAATATTTCAATAGGTTAATTAAGTTATAAGTATGTGACTTTATGAGTAGTCAATGTTATTTGGAGATAAATGCTAAGGATTATCGTGGAAGAATATGTGATTAAATCCTTCTCAATTTTGGATTTGAAACTTAGTTTGGATTATTTTGAGGAATTTTAAGGAAAATTGTTTTTTTTGAATTGTCTTTGTTGAACTTTGGGTATTGATTGTTTAATTTTTGAGATTAATAGTAGTATTTCTTTCTATAAAGGATTATCCTTTTTGGGGATCATCTGATCTTACACTATCCATTTTGGTTTTTTTAATGTCTAAAGACAAGGTAAATATATAGTTTATCTTATTTGGATTACATGATTACCTAGAAGATTATTATAACGTTTCAGGTGTGACCAAGTCATCTGGAATACTCATTGTTTGGAGAAAAGAGGAGTTTGTGGTAGAAATTTATTAAAGGATGAAACACTACCTGAAAAGTAAGTATATATCCTTATGTTCTTATTCAAACACATAAATAAATATTTAAACATTATTAAAAGTAACATGAAACAAAAATGTTGTATGTTTAATCTTCCTACTAGGTAATTGAATACTGATTAACTCATCACATGTTTATAATATTCTAGTTGTTAACTTTCTCCTAATCATGTTTTCTATCACAATCCATCCGAACTTGATGGTTTTTCTCTTCCATATCCATGTTTTCTTACATAGGAACCTTGGTATGGGTTATCTCGGGTGACATTTCTACTTCTCATTCTTTCTTTTAAAGTGAAAATTTTATTGACTATTTTTACGATGCGGGGTTTCAACCAATATGTTTTGAAATATAAAACCCCTAGATTTTGTTTTCGAGTTTAAATTTCAAGGACAAAATTATTTAAAGGAGTGGAGAATATAACACCCCAATATTTTATTGTAAGTTATTTTCTTTAAAGTAACTGAATAGATTGTGATACATGCTAACACCGAGTTTGATCGCACCAAATCATACCAAACTAGTCGATCGAAAAGCAGTTATGAATAGTATTAAATGTATTTTGAATTTTATAAACTCCATATAATTTTATCTACCATATTATGTGTTTCTTAGACATAATATAAGAACAAATTCAATTTTTCAGATAAAAGAAGTATTTTTTAGAAAATGAAATTTTAACCTCTTTTAATGGAGAACACTTTTTAAATCAAATATTTGACACTTTTTTATATGCAATTTGACAAAATAAACTTTTTATTTAGAACTGGGACAAAAAAAATTTGGGATAAATTTTTGGTGATTTTCTAATAACATTCTTATTTTGATGAATAGTGAGAAATACTAAATTATAATTTAAAACAAATTTATTAATCATAATAATTTAAAATGTTAAATTATAAATTGGAATTATTCTAAAGTATAATTAGATTATATTTTTATCTTTTAATCCAATATTGTTAATTGAAAGTAATTTTACATTTAAATTGGACATAAAGACATATCAATCTTTTGATAGTTTTTACTTCTCAAAAACACGCTTTCTGGTTTTGACTACGGGAATATTTTTTTAAATTAAGTAATACAAATTATATGTTTTAAATTTGGTAAAATATAAATCATTGTTTATTATGGAATATCAAAATTATCTTTGGGTGAATTTTTGATATTTTTCTAAAAACAATTAATTTTGTATAAATAGTGAAAAGATTGTGTTCTTGTTTAAAGTCGACTTTTAATTTAAATAATTATTTTTAATTTATATTTATTTTAAATTAAAAAAATATATATTAAATATATTAGTCCAATGTAATTCATTTATGTATTTTTATAAAAAGGTTAAATATATAAAATTTTATTGAACTGTTTATCGTCTTTTACCCATCTCTTAGGAACATTTTCAAATTTGCATAAAACATAATGTTACCACATTTTTAAATTTAATATCAAAAATACAAGAGATATGTTCGACATGAGTAACTAAAATGTGGTTTAATAGGATGAAAATAAATTTTTGTGAATAGTAACTTTTGAATTTTATTTACCACGGTTAAAAGTAAATAGGGTATTTAAAAGTAAAAATGATATTCTAATTACCCTAAAAAAGGACATAATTCTATTTGATAGGTTTATTTAAACCAAAAAAAACTTAGGAATAAATTATGTTCCTCTTTCATTCCCTGGTATTAGATTAGTAAATTTATTATTATTTTATTTAAATAAGAGTTAAAAGTGTAAAATTAAAAGTTTAATAAATAAACCATTTTTAATATAGGATTATACATAAGATAAATTCAAAAATAAATATTAATTAGAAGGATAAAAATATTTCCTACATCATGGACTTTTATTTATTAATTTTTGACGTTAAAAAATTAAATTTATATATGAAACAATGTTGATGCAGTATTTACCATATTAATGAAAGATTTAAATATTTTATTTTATAAATATATAAATAAACATAAATTGATACTCTTGATGAATTCCACTAATTTTATTGGATAATATTACATGTTATTGTTGATTAAATAAATTTTATTCTAAGTGATATGTTTTTTTGACTTTCACAAAAACCAAATACTAAATAGTATCAAAATTGACAAAAATGAGTTATTAAAACAAATATTATTTTATTAAATGATATAATATTCCTCAAAATATATGTTTCTTTCAAATGACTTATATAATTATATATATGTCATTAATGAACCACTTGGGGTTCTGTTTGCATTTTACTGTAATTTTATTAACCATGTAATATAGAAATACAAGAAGACATGGTAAAAGTTAAACAATTTAACTAAGAAATAAATCAAAGATATAAATTGAATATGGTGACCTAAAGTTTTCTAAAACCTATTATTTGAGAATATTTCAACCCATTCCCACCTTATCCTTGAAATAAATCCATTTGGAGCAATTATAAACCAAAATTTATATTATAATATAATAATATTTCAAGATTTTCTTAAAGTGACCCTCACATCACTTATAAAAGGATACTTCTCCTTACGTTAATTTCACACATCCAAAACCATTTGGCTCAGCCAAAACATACTCAAATATCCTCCCAACTACCCTCAATTAAACTTAGAGGCCTTACATTTATCATTAATCCAAACTAAGGATCTATTTTGATCAAATCAAAAGGAAGCACCTGAAGAAGAGGTAAAAATTTCATCACCTCTTTAAAGGTCCTTTTCTTATTCCACTTCCTCTTTCATTGTTCTTTCCATACTAAAATAATAACACCAGTAACTTCTATAAACATAGTTGTTTTTATAAATATGGTAGAACCATATTTATTTTTCTATCCATCATATGAATCACAAGGTCACCATAAGTACGTTCGTACAGCTTACCGCCTCAACATCGTGGTGTAGTTTGTTATTCAACACTTCATTATTTTTATGGGTATAATAATGAGTATAACTGATGTAAATAATAAATATAACATGTTAATGATTCTTTATATATAATATATCATACAATTACATATGATTTCACCACTTTGATAATGATATTGTCGCTTGTGCGTACGTACAGCTTACCATCTCCATGACACAATGAGATTCATTCCCCATCGTAACCATTCAAGATTAATTTTCATTTTATGATTAAAAACAATGTTTAATAACTAAATACCATTCTGTATATGAATCAAATACATACTATCCATAACAAACATGACTTACATAATAAAACATATAAAGGAAAACAAATCAGTTTACACCCAAAACAATGATACTACTGAAATATTATTAACAAAGAGAGATTAGAAGATCATATATGATATAATATTTAGGTATGTGTTTCATTTAAAATTTAATAACATTGATTTAACTCTTATTCAGGAGTTTAACTTACCATTGACTATGTAAAATTACAAGTTAAGTGTTTTTCATCTCACTTTCTATTCCGTTGAGATTCATGCTATATTGGCCACTATTTCCTTTAGTGTAGTGTATGTACTGCCCATCATTTAAGGAAAAGATGCTTTTGTGGTAAAAATTTATTAGAGGATTAAACTATAATGGAAAAATAATTATACCTCATTATGTTCTAACACAATATCAAAAATAAATTCCAAGACATTATTAAAAGGAACTTTAAACAAAAACGTTGTCTCTTTACACTTCATACTGGGTAATCGAAGACCATTTAACCCATAACAAGTTTATGGTTTTTTTGGTTGTTAAATTTCTCCTGATCATGTCTTATATCACTCTCCATTATAAATTTATGGATTTTTTTTTCTTCCATATCCATGTTTTCCTACATAGGAACCATGATGTGGGTTATCTCGGGTGACCTTTCTACTTCTCTTTTTTCTTTTAAATTGATAATTTTATTGACTCTTTCTTCAATGTGTGATTTAAATGAAGGTGTTTTGAAATTTAATACCCCATGTTTTTGTTTCTGAGTTTAAATTTCTATGATGAAATTATTTGAATGCGGGTAGAATGTAACACCACAAGATTTTATAGTAAGTTATTTTCTTTAAAGTAATTCAATAGCTTGCGCTACACGCAACCCCGTGTTCAAGCGTACCACGACTTACCAAACAAGACATTCAAAAAGAGGTTTTGAATAGTATTAACTGAATTTTAAATTTTATGTATTCCATATAATTTTAACTACCATATTATATCTTTCTTAGGTATAATATAAAAACATGTTCAATATTTCAGATAAAAGAAGTATTTTTCAAAAAAACCACTTTTACGACTTTTAATGGAGAATCCTTTTCAAATTCAATTTTTGAAACTTTTATATAATCAATTTGAAAAAATAATCTTCCTCTTTAGAACCCGGACATAAAAATTTATTTTGGATAAATATTTGTTTCTTTTCTGATAACTTTCAGATTTTGATGAATAGAGAGAATTACTAAATTTTAATTGCAAACTACTTTTTAATCAAAATAATTTATATTTTTTAATAATGAATTTTAATTATTTTTATGTATAATTAGATTATATTTTTATCATTTAATCCATTTTTTTTATTATAAGTAATTTTACATATAAATTTGATATAAACACCTATCAATCTTTTGATAGTTTTTACTTCTCAAAAACCTGCTTTCTGGTTTTGACAAAAAGAATATTTTTAAAAATTAATTAATACAACTTAGATGTTTTGAATTTGAGAAAATAGACACCATTTTAGAATTTGGATTATCAAAAATAGATTTGGGTAAATTTTTGGTATTTTTCTAAAAACATTCAATTTTTGATAAATAGTGAAAACAATACTTTATTGTTTAAAGCCGAATTTTAATTTAAACAATGATTTTTATTTTCAATTTATATTAAAGTAAAAATAAATATAAAATATCTATACTATTCCAATTTAGTTCATTGAGGTTGTTTTATAATAATATTAGATATTTAAAATTTTATTTAACTTTTTACCATCTTTTACCCACCTTCTATGCTAATTTTATAATTTGCATAAAGAAACTTTTACCACTTTTGTGAATTTAATTTCAGAAATCCAAGAGAAAAGGTTCACATTAGTATGTCAAATGTGGTTAAATAGGCTGGAAATAATTTTTGGTGAATAGTAACTTTTGAATTTTATTTACCACATTTAAAAGTAAATATGATAAATAAAGGTAAAAATGATATTATAATTACCCTAACACATGACCTAATTCTATTTTATTATTATTTTTGACCAAAATCATCTTTATAAATAAATTATTATCCTCTTTGATTCCCTGGGAGTAGATTTGGACATTTATTATTATTTTATTTAAAGAATAGTTAAAAGTGTAAAACTCAATGCATAATAAATAAATCATTCTTAATATAGGGTTATACATAAGATAAATTAAACTATAAATATTCATAAAACATCTGAAAATATTTCCTACATCATGTTATCTTATTTATAATTTTTATATATTATATAATTAAATTTATTTATGACACAATGATGATGCAGTAATTTTCATTATTATTGAGAGATTAAAATTATTGAGTTTAAAAATATAATAATAAATTTAAATTGATAATTTTTATGAATTCTAATAATTTTCTAGGTTAAAATCACACATTGGAGTTGATTTCATATATCTCGTTCGAATTAATCAAGTTTTGTTGACTTTCAAAAAAACTAAATACAAAATAGTGTTAAAATTGACATTAATGAATTTTTAAAACAAACACTATTTTATTAAATGATATAATATTCCTAAAAATATAAGGTTCGGCCAAAATACTTATATAATTATATATATGTCATTAAGGAACCACTTGAGGTTTTATTGGCATTTTATAGTAAGTTTATAAACCATGTAATATAAAAATACAAGAAGACATGGTAAAAGATAAACTATTTAACAAAGAATTAAATATAAAAGAATAGGTTAATATGGTGACCGAAACTTGTATGAAACCAATTGGTTGATAATATATTGACCCATACCCACCGAATCCTTGAAATAAATCCATTTTAATCCATTATCAATGTAAAATTATTTTCTAATAAAATAATATTTCAAGATTTACCAAAAGTGACCCTCACCTCTAATATAAAAGGGTACGTCCCCATCTATTAATTTCACACCACCAAAGACATTTGTCTCATACAAACCCTACACAAATATCCTCCTAACTACCATTAATTCAACCTAGAGGCCTTAATTTGATCAGAAATCCAAACTAAGGAGTCCTTTGGCAAGAAAACAAAAGCAAGCACCCGAAGAAGAGGTAATTATTTCATCACTAATTTCAATGTTCTTTTCCTCTTCCACATCCTATTTAATTTTTTTCCATACTAAAATAATAACTCCAATAAATTATACATAATGAGATGTTATTATAAATATGGTATAACCATATTAATTATTCTATCTATCCTATGAATAACAAAGTCACCATACATGGATACGTACGACTTACTGTCTCCAAATTGTGGTTTAGTTTATTATTCAATACTTCATTACATGGATGGGTATAATAATGAGTATAACTAATTTAACTAATAAATATAACACGTTTCTAATTTTTTATATAGAATATACCATCCAATTATATATGATTTCACAACAAGTAAAATGACATTGTCGCTCGTGCATACGTACCACATACCGTCTCCAAAACATAAAGAGATTCATTCCCCATCGTAACCATTCAAGAATAATTTTCATTTTATGATTAAAAATAATGCTTACGAACTTAATATCATTCTGTATGTAAATAAAATACATCCTATCCATTACAAACATGTCTTACGTAACAAAACATACAAAGGGAATCGAATCAGTTAACATCCGAAACAATGATACTAAAAAAATGTTATTTACAAATAAATATTATAAGATAATATATGATATCATATTTAGGTATATGTTTCATTTATAATTTAATAACAATGATTTAACTATTATCTATAAGGAGACATTCCCTTGACTAAGGAAAAGAACAAGGTAAGGGGTTTTTATCTCCATTTTTATTCCCTTGAGATTCATGCTTTTTTGTCCACTATTTCATTTTTTGTGGTGTTTGTACAACCAATGATTGTATTAATTGTATTATATAATTTAATTTATGGGTACTTACAACTTAATTTTATGATCTTTCTTTCGTGGGATGTATGTTTAATAAGTTACCAAATTGGTAAGGGTTAATTTTACATTCCATTTATTATCTGAGGTTGTTTATACTTGAGTATCTACTAGGACCTCCTTATCATCCACATATGTGTTTCGTAAAAATGTATTTCAAAAAAATTTTGCTATTTCCTAAACTATGGGTGAAAGTCAATTATACACTTTTTTGACATTTTATAAAAACTATTAAAGGAATCTTTTCGTTATTTTCCAACCAAGGTACTTTATGGCCTTTTGAATAATTAAGGAAAAAATGTTTTTTTAACTTATACGGTGAGTGTGGCTATTTTTGTCTATTAAAACACCATCACAACCTCCCTTATAATAATAATATAATATTATCAAAATAATATTTTTTACTTTTGAATGATTTCAATGTTGAATTAAATATTTCACTCACATTTTTTTTGATTTATTTCATCTATGTTAACAACCTTCGTTGTATTTTACGTTTGTTTGAAGTTGATTTATCATAAAGGAATATTTAATTTTGTATTTAAGGTTTTGTGATATGTTTTACTATAGATGTTCAATTTTTAAACCATTCATGGCTTATGGTTAAACTATTGACATTTTTTATGCTCATTTTAATATGAATTTTTATATTATGTTTCAAACTTTTCATATGAGAAATGAATTCGACTTAGTAAGTGATGGGTAGAGCCCACTATATCTCCTCGATGCATTAGTAGGTCTCATGAGACAAACTAGTGTCTTGGAATAAGGCCTTGAAAAAATCTTATTTGTAGTCTTGGCAGGAGACCTTGATTATGTAGTTATGATATCCAGCATTATGCATTCCATAATTATGAGATTATCTATTGATATTACATGTGATTATTCAAATAGTATAATATCCATGTGAATAAGTAAATGGAATTATTTGATTTATCATTTCCATATTATGCTGAAGTTTAAGTTTAAGAGGCTTGTGTTTTAGACTTATAAATTGCCTTAAATGTTTATACTTATTTATAATAGTTTTCGCTATATTGTAATCCATACTAAGAATCTGAGCCCACCCCTTGCTTATGTTATCTTTTATCCAGGATGTGAAGAAGTATATTATGATTGACCTATAGGGATAGGAAAAGGGATATGAGTTCGTTTAAAGGATACACAATTTTTTTTCATGACATAATGTAAAACTTATTTATGTATGTAGTACATCCAAATCAACTAAATTGATCGGTCTTTCGGGACTTGATCCGTTGTGATCATGCCTATGTTATGTAATAATGCACTAACTTTGGAAAACTAGGTTTGGGTTGTTATAGTTCGTATTAAAGGAATTTAGTACCATCCTTTGAAACTAGATTTAGATAAACTCTAATTAAAGGACATTATCCAAAGCTATACTTTGAGGATTAGTATAGAAGAACATCCATTAATTTTGGTAGTTTAAATATTATGTGTGTTTTCCTAGAAAATACATAAATGTCTAAATAAAAATAGGTAAAGGTGGATCTGGCACAAATGTACCTAGGAGTGAAAAGTCCAACAAGTATTTTCTGGGTTGATCCAGGGTATCCTGGTACACGACAACTGGGTTTGGTTTACTCTTGGTATTGAAACTCTCAGGGGATTTGCTTATGATAATTCATGTTGTCTTTAAAAACTGATTTGAAGGATTTTAATATATGGTCAGAATAAAGAAACATGGTTAATCATAAGTTGTTTTAGATTTAACATATAGTGTCATGATATTATCTAAATGATTTTATGACAATTCTTACCCACACTCTGATTTCTAGTTTTAGTAAATTGATGGATTCCAAGGAAGTCATAGTAACATTGAATATGATATAAAAGGTGGGAACAATGGTGGAAATGAGCAACGAAATAGAATAATGATAGTTGTAAAAGATATTTTTTTAAAACTGAAACAATTTTAAAATAATATGATCAACAACATTTACATTAACCAACTCCCGAGATCAATAAAGAAGAGAAATGCAGAGAATGAAAAGAGCTCTAGTAGTGGAGACTATGGAGAAATGAAAGCTCATTTTCCATCATGCATAATATATATAAGATGAACCCTAGGAAAGTGTCTCAATTGAATAAAAAAAAGATTGATGTGCGGGAAAGAAGGACATAAAGCAAATAATTGTCCAGTAATAATGAAGAGTACAATAGTATAAAATAAATATGATCCTATTAATCCATTTACAGTCATTTTCCATAAATGTAGGTGGCCTGGGAATTACTTGAGTCAATTCCCTATTCTTTTTGATAACCACTCGGTCAAGGATGAACCTATGTTGAAATAAATGGATGTTGAAATTTTTAGAAGTATTAATTCTCTTTGTTGATGGTATTACTTTGGAAGACATTTCCCTTGTATGTGTAACCCTGTAGTTTGTTATGTGGAAATGCTATTTGAGGAAGAATTGTCTTTTCTTTTAGGCATATAGTTATAAAGAACCATTTGGGTTTATATGATCCTTTAATTCGAGGAAATTATAGGTTATTAACTTTTAGGATGAAAATGTGAGTTTTTTAAAAAGGACAACATGCAGACCATGTGACAACCCGTCGCATCGGACGAAGCTGCGAGAATCGAACCCACAACTTAAGTGCGATTGAGATTTATCACCTACCACTGAACTACATGATGTCCCTGGTTATTATGACAAATTCATTTTAGTTAAATGATTTTTTTCATCCATAATTTTTGATTTTGGGAAATTATAATCTATCCTTAGTATAAGAAAATTATTTGGTTATTAAGTGATAAATGTTATTTTGGAAGACGTTCACTCTTTTGGGAACATTATGTGCCAAAAAATAGAATACTATTGGATTTAATTTAAAGAGTAATGGTGGATTATTATTTTAGAATAATGTATTTTATTTATTGTGGACATATAGAAATTTGGGTCATTTGTGGAAATGATTAACCTATCATAGAGAATATTTTATTAGGTTAATTACTTTTAAGTATGTGACATTAAGGTTAGTCAATGTTATTTATAGATAAATGTTAAGAATTATCATGAAAGACTATGTGATCAAATCCTTCTAACATTTGGGTTTCAAACTTAGTTTGGATTAATTTGAATAATTTTAAGGACACTTGTTTTTTTTGAATTGTCTTTGTGGACCTTTGGGTATTGTTTGTTTAATTTTTGAGATTAAGAGTAGTATTTATTTTTGTAAAGGATTATCCTTTTTGAGGATCATATAATCTTGTAATAGAAATTTTGGTATTGGTTAATGTCTAAAGACAAGGGAAATATATGTTTCATCTTTTTTTAATAATGTGGTTCTATAGAAGTTGATTCATGCACTTCAAGTGAGACCAAGTCATCTTGAATACTAATCATTTAGGGAAAAGATGATTTTGTGGTAGAAATTTATTAAAGGATGAAACTCTACTTTAAAAGTAATCATATCTCATTATTTTCTTAGACAATATCATAAATAAATTCCAAAACATTATTAAAAGGAACATTAAACAAAAATGTTGTCTGTTTACTCTTCCTACGGGGTAATCGATGATCGTTGAAAGCATCATAAGTTTATAGTTTTCTGGTAGTTAACATTCTATTTATCATGTTTTATATCACTCTCCATCCAAACATAATGGTTTTTTTTCACTTCCAAATTAATATTTTCCTACATAGGAACCTTGGTATGGGTTACCTCATGTGACCTTTCTACTTCTCTATCTTTCTTTTAAAGTGATAGTTTTATTAATTGTTTTTTCCACGCGGGATTTCATCAAAGATTTTTTCTAATTTCAAACCCAAAATTTTGTGTTTTCGTGTTTAAAATTCGATGAAAAATTTATTTGAAGGAGGGGATAATGTAATAACCCCAGATTTTATATTAAGTTATTTTCTTTAAAGTAATTAAATAACTTGCACTACACGCAACACTGAGTTCGAGCATACCATGACTTACCAAACAAGCCGTTCAAAAAGAGATTATGAATAGTATTAACTACATTTTAAATTTGATATATTACATATAATTTTAACTACCATATTATGTGTTTATTAGACATAATCTAAGAAGAAGTTAAATTTTTCTGATAAAAGAATTATTTTTCAAAAAATGTCATTTTACGTCTTTTAATGGAGAACCATTTTTAAATAAAATATTTTAAACCATTATATATCAAATTTGAAGAAATAATATTTTTCTTTAGAACCAGGACATATAAATTTATATTTGATAAATGTTTGGGGCTTTCTGGTCACCTTCATATTTTGATGAATAGTGAGAAATACTAAATTTTAATTGAAAGCAACTTTTTTAATAAAAATATTTAATAATGCTAATATTCATTTGAATGGTTTTGATGTATAATTAAATTATATTTGTATCATTTAATCCAATTTTGGTTATTGGAAGTAATTTTACATTTAAATTAGACATAAACACATATCAATCTTTTGATAGTTTTCACTTTTCAAAAACCTGCTTTCTGGTTTTGACAATGAGAATATATTTTTAATTAATTAATACAACTTATATTTATTGAATTTGGAAAAATAGACACCATTTTTTAATTTTTAATATCAAAAATTGCATTGGGTGAATTTGTTTTCTAAAAACATTCAATTTTTTGATAAGTAGTGAAAACACTATGTTCTTGCTTAAAGCTGACATTTAATTTAAACAATTATTTTTATTTTAAATTTATTTTAAATTGAAAATAGATACATAATATCTATATTAGTCCAATTTAATTCATTGAGGTCAATTTATAATAATATTAGATATATAAAATTTTATTGAACTTTCTACCGTCTTTTACCCACCTTCTAGGCACATTTTAAAATTTGCATAAAACAAACTTTTACTGCTTATGTGAATTCAATTTCAAAAATACAAGAGATAAGTCTCACATAAGTAAGTAAAATGTTGTTCAATATGCTGAAAATAATTATTGGTGAATAGTAACTGTTGAATATTATTTAACACGATTTAAAGTAAATAGGGTAATTAAAGGTAAAAATGATATTATAATTACCCTAACACATGACCTAATTCTATTTTATTAGTATTTTTACCAAAATCTACCTTATAAATAAATTATTATCCTATTTTATTTCCTTGTATTAGATTCAGACATTTATTATTATTTTATTTACAGAAGAGTTAAAAGTGTAAAATTCAAAGTTTAATAACCAAATCATTTTAAATATGGGATTATACACAAGATAAATTCTCCTATAAATATTCATTAAAAATATTAAAATATTTCCTACATCATGGTATTTTATTTATAATTTTTTGACATTAAATAATTAAATTTATTTATGACACAATGATGATGTAGTAATTTCCTTATTATTGAAAGATTAAAATAATTGATTTCATAAATATAAAAATAAATTTAAATTGGGACTTTTGATGAATTAAATGAATTTTCAAGGTTAAAATGACATGTTGGGGGTTTTTCATATATTTCGTTTGAATTAATCAGGTTTTTTTGACTTTCACAAAAACAAAATACTAAATAGTGTCAAAACTGGCATAAATGTGTTTTTAAAACAAATACTATTTTATTAAATGATATAATTTTCCTAAAAATATACGGTTCTAAAAAATACTTATATAATTATAGATTGGTAATTAAATAACCACTTGAGGTTTTCTTGGCATTTTATAGTAAGTTTATTAATTATGTAATATAAAAATACAAGAAGACACAGTAAAAGTTAAACTATTTAACAAAGAATTAAATCTAAAAGATATGGTTAATATGGTGACCTAAACTTGCCTAAAACCAATTGGTTGAGAATATTTATACCCATACCCACCTTATCCTAGAAATAAATCCTTTTTAATCTATTATAAACCGAAAATGATTTTATAATAAAATAATATTTCATGATTTTCTAAAAGAGACCCTCACATCTCTTATAAGAGGGTACTTCCCCTTCTCTTAATTTCACGCCCCAAAGCCATTTGTCTTGGCCAATACCTACACATATATCCTCCCAAATATAGTTAATTAATCCTAGGGTCCTTAATTTGATCATAAATCCAATCTAAGGATCCCTTTGGAAAAAACAATAGGAAACACCTGAAGAAGATGTAATAATTTAATCACCTCTTTCAAAGTTCATTTCTTATTCTCCTTCCTATTTAATTTTTTTCCAGACTAATAATATAAAACAAATACCTTCTACATAATGATATTTTATTATTAATATTGTATAACCATATTCATTATTCAATATATCATATGAATGACAAAGTCATTATACGTGTGTACGTACAGCTTTCCGTCTCAATGTTATTGTGTAGTTTGTTATTCAACACTTCATTATTTGGATGGGTATAATAATGTGTATAACTAATGTAAATAATAAATATAACATGATTCTCATTCTTAATATATAATATATCATCCAATTATATACGATTTAACAACTAGTAGAATGATATTATCGCTCGTGCATACGTACAGCTTACCGTCTACACGCCACGATGAGATTCATTCCACATCGTAACCATTCAAGAATAATTTCCATTTTATGATTAAAATTAATTTTTAAGAATTTAATATCATTCTGTATATAAATAAAATACATCCTATCCATTACAAACATGACTTATGTAACATAAAATATAAAATAAAATGAATCTGTTAACACCCAAAACAAGGAAATATTATAAGATCATATATGATATCATATTTAGGTATGTGGTTCATTTATAATTTAATTAATATAATTTAACTATTATCTAGGAGGTTAATATACCCTGTAATAAGGAAAATAATACGGTAAGGGGTTTTTATCTAACTTTTTATTCCCTTGAGATTCATGGTATATTGGCCACTATTTCTATTTGGGTGGTGGATATACAACCCATTATTGTATTCATTGTATTAAATACTTTAATTTATGGGTATTCACATCTTCATTTTATGATCCTTATTTCATGGGATATATGTTTCTTATGTTACCAAATCGGTAAGGGTTAGTTTTACAATCTATTTATTATCTGAGTTTGATTATACTTCAGTATCTACTGGGACCTCCTTATAATCCACATTTGTGTTTATTAAAAAAAAATTTCAAAATTTTTTTCATATTACCTAAACTATGGGTCAAAGTCAATTATACCCTTGTTTGAATTTTTATAAAATGTTTTGAAGTTAATATTTCAATCATTTTTCAAGCAAGGTACTTTATAACCTTTTTGAAAAATTAAGGAAATAATATTTTTTAACTTATACGGAGGGTACGTTTATTTTCCACTATTATAACACCTTCAAATATTCCCTTACAACCTAATCATTATATTTTAAAAATAAATATTTTCTTTAATTTTGAATGATTTCAATGTAAAATGAAATACTTCACTCAAATGGTTTTTGGATTGATTTCATCTATGTCAACATCCTACGTTGGATTTTACACTTGTTTGAATTTTATTTTTTATGATACAATCTTATATATTGTATTGAAGTAATTCTGATATGGTCAGCTATGGATGTTCTATTGTTATACCAATCATGGTTTGTGGTTAATGTATTGACATTTCTTATGATAAATTTAATATGATTGTTTATATTATATTTCATCCTTTTTATATAAGGAATGCATTGGACTTAGTAAGTGATGGGTGCAGCCTGCTATAGCTCCTCAATGCATTAGTAGGTCTCATGAGACAAACTGCTGTCTTGGCACAAGGCCTTAAAGAAATCTTATTTGTAGTCTTGGAATGAGGCCTTGACAATGTGGTTATGATGTCTGGACTTATGCATTTCATCATTATAAAATTTTCTATTGATATAACATGTGATTATTCTACTAGAAGAATATACATGTGAATAAGTAAATGGAATTATTTCATTTATCTTTTCCATATTATGTCAAATTTGAAGTTTAAAAGGATTTTTTTATTCTTATACATTTCCATAAATGTTTATGTTTAATTATAATAGTTCATGCTTTATTGTTATCCTTTCTGATCATTTGAGTACACCCCTTGCTTGTGTTTTTTTCCTAGGATGTGAAGAAGTATAATATGATTGACCTGCAGGGATTGGCTAGGAGATATGAGTGTGTTCAAATGGGACACAATGTTGTTGTTTTCTTATTTCATCATGTAATATAAAACATATGTATGTATCTAGTACATGCAAGGCTACTAAACTGATCGGTCTTTCAGGACATGATCTCTTATGCTCATTCTAATGTTATGTAATAATGCACCGACTCTGGGTAACTAGGGTCGGGGCGTTATAGTTGGTATCATATAAATTTTAGTACAAGTCGTGGAAACTAGATTTATATAAAATCTGATTAGAGAACATTACCCTAATATAGAATTTGATGAATAGTATATAATAACATCCATAAATTTTGGTAGTGTAAATATTATATGGGTTTTCAAAGAAAATTCATCTCTGTCAAGATAAAAACTGGTAGAGGTGGCTTTGGAACTAATGTACCTAGGATTTAGAACTCCGATATAGAGTTTTGGGCTTTACCAAGGGTATCCTAGTATACAAATATTAGCCTTGCTGCACTCTAGGTATTGACACTCCTGGGGGATATGGTTAGGATAATTCATGTTTTCTTTACAAACGGATATGAAGGATTTTAATATAAGATGGGAATAAATAACCTTGGATAATCCTAAGGTTTTTAGATTAAAATAATGTATCATGATATACTCTAATTGATTTTTTTACCATTGTTACCCACACTATGATTTATGGTTTTTGTTAAAGGCTAGATTCCAAGGAAGTCATAGAAACATTGAACATGACGTACAGGGTGGGAACGGGGGTGGAAATAAGAAACAAAATGGAATGTTGATAGTATTAAAAGATAATTTGTTCATGCCGAATCAATTTAACAAAAATAAGGTAAAAAAAATATACATTAACCAGCTTCTGAACTCATCAAAGAAGGTAAAGGTGGAGAATGATAAGATTTCCAGCAGTAGAGACCATGGAGAAATGAAAGCTCATTTTCTATCATGAAGGAAATGTGGAAGGATACACCGAGGAAAGTTTCCCAATGGGACAAAGAAATGTTTTATGTGTGGGAAATAAGAACATAAAGTAAATAATTTTCCCAGAAAAAATGAATAGAATTATGGAAGAAAGTAAAAATGATCCAAAGAATCCATTTAAATTCATTTGCAGTAAATGTGGGGGGCCTGGGAATTACCCCAGTCAATACCAAATTCTATAGGATAACCACTAGGTTAGTAAGAACCTATGTGGAAATAAATAGATAGAAAAATGTTTAAAAGTATTAATGTTATTTGTTGATGGGATTACATTGGAAGACTTTTCCCTTGTTTGTCTAAACTAATAGTTTGTTGTGTTAAAATGATATTTCTGGAATAATTATCTTTTATTTTGTGGATATAGTTATAAATATTCATTTGGGTTTATATGATCCTTGAATTCATGGCAATTATAGGTTATTCATTTTTTGGTTGAAAATGCATGTTTTTGAAAAAGGACGAAAAGTAGACTCTGTGACAACACGTCGCGTCAGATAAAGAATCAAGAATCGAACCCACTGCCAAAGTGTGACTAGGATTTATCACCAACGATTGGAGTAAGTGAAGTCCGTGGTTAATAAGACTAATTCTTTGTAGTTAAATAATTATATGGATCAAGTATAAGTTGATTTTGGGAACTTATGATTTATCCTTAGTATAGGAAAATGATTTGGTGATTAAGTAATAAATGTTATCTTGAAAGATGATAGCTCTTTTGGGAACACTATATGACTAAATAAAATAGAATACTATAGGATTTAATTTGAGGAGTAAGAGTGTATTTTTATTTTGGAGGAATGTATTTTTTTTATTGTGGACCTATATTGATGTGGGTTATTTATGGAAATGGTTAACCTATCATGGAGAATATGTGATTACGTTAAATACTTTTAAGTTTGATACTTTAAGATTAGTTGATTTTTTTAGAGATAAATGATAAAATTTATTGTGGAAGACTATGTGATCAAATCCTTATGAATTTTGGTTTTCAAACATAGTTTGGATTATTTTGTAAAATTTTAAGGACATTTGTTTTTTTCATGGTATTTTTTGAACTTTGGGTATTGTTTGTTTATTTGTGGACATTAAGAGTAGTATTTATTTCTATAAAGGACTATCCTTTTTGGGGTTCATCTGATCTTGTATTAACCATTTTGGTTTTGGTTAATTTCTAAATACAAGGGAAATGTATATTTCATCTGTTTTGGATTATGTGGTTCTCTAGAAGTTTGTTATAAGGCTTCAGGTGTGACCAAGTCATTTTGAATACTTATTGTTTCGAGAAAAGATGAGTTTGTGGTAGAAATTTATTAAAGGATGAAACTATACTTGAAAAGTAAGTATATCTCCTTATGTTATTATAAAATCTCATAAATAAATTAAAAATCATTATTAAAAGGAACTTAAAACAACTACATTTTCTGTTTACTCTACCTACTGTGTAATCGAAGACTATTTAACCCATCACAATTTTATAGTTTTCAGATAGTTAACTTTCTCCAGATCATGTTCGTTATCACTCTCCATCAGAAATTGATGTTTCTATCTCTTCCATATCCATTTTTTCCTACATAGGAAATCCGGTATGGGTTATCTCAGTTATCCTTTCTACTTTTCTTTCTTTCTTTTAAAGTGATAATTTTATTGACACTTTTTTCGATGTAGGATTTCCAACAAAAGATGTTTGGAAATTTCAAACCACTAGTTTTTGTTTCTGAGTTTAAATTTCAAAGAAGAAATTATTAAAAGGATGGTAGAATATAACACCCCAAGATTTCACATTAATTTATTTTCTTTAAAGTAATTCTTTAGCTTTCACTACATGCAACACTTAGTTCGAGCACACCACAACTTACCAATCCTGCCGTTCAAGAAGTTGTAATGAAAATTATTAACTGAATTTTGCATTTTATATACTCTATATAATTTAAACAACCATATTATGTGAATCTTAGACATAATATAAAAACAAATTCAATTTTTCATATAAAAGAATTATTTTTTAAAAAATAAAATTTCACCGCCTTTTAATAGAGAACCCATTCCAAATCCAATAATTGAAACTTTATATATTAAACTTCACCAAATAAACTTCTTCTTTAGACCAGGACCTAAAAAATAAGTTTTGATAAATTTTTGGAGCTTCTCTAAAAACTTTCATAATTTGAAGAATAGTGAAAATAATAACTTTTAATTAAAAACAAATTTTTTAATCAAAATAATTTATAGTGTTAAATTAAACATTTGATTACTTTTGAAGTATAACTAGATTATATTTTTGTAAATAAATCCAATTTTAGTAATTGAATGTAATTTTACATTTAAATTGGACGTAAACATATATCAATCTTTTGATAGTTTTTACTTCTCAAAAACTTGTTTTCTCGTTTTGACAACGGGAATATTTTTTTAAATTATGTAATACAAATTCTATGTTTCTAATTTAGAAATATAGACGTCATTTTTGAATTTGGAATATCAAAATTATCTTTGGGTGGATTTTTGGTATTTTTCTAAAAACATTAAATTTTTTATGAATCGTGAAAACATTGTGTTATTGATTAAAGCCGAATTTTAATTTAAATAATTTTTTTTAATTTAAATTTATTTTAAATTAAAATTTTATACATAAAAACTATATTAGTTCAATTTAATTCATTGAAGTCATTTAATAATAAGATTAGATATATAAAATTTTATTGACCTTTTTACTGTCTTTTACCCACCTTCTAGGCACATTTGAAGATTTTCATAAAACATAATTTTACTACTTATGTGAGTTGAATTTCAAAAATATGAGATACATAGATGAAATCAGTAATTAAAATGTGGTTCAATAGAATAAAAATAATTTTTGGTGAATGGTAACTTTTGAATTTTATTGACCACTGTAAAAAATAAATAGGGTAATTAAAGGTAAATATGATATTATAATTACCCTAACACATGACCTAATTCTATTTGATAAGTGTTATTTTGACAAAAATCATCTTTAGAAATAAATTACGATTTTATTTGATTTCCTTGGATTAGATTAGGACATTTATTATAATTTTATTTAAATAAGATTTAAAAGTGTAAAATTCAAAGTTTAATAAATAAACCTGATTTAATATGTCATTATACAAAAGAATAATTAGACTATAAGTATTCATTAGAATGATAAAAAAATTTCATACATCATGGTATTTTATATTTAATTTTTATAATTTATATAATTTAATTTATTTATGACACAATGATGATGTCACCATAGGAAAATTTGTCGTTTGCGGTGGTTTTTTAGGTATAGTGGTGGTTTAATCCATCATTATATGCTTCTGTGGCAGTTTTTGAAAACCACCGCAACATTGCGTGTTAGGACACTATTGCCAGCGGTTATAGACATTTCGTGGTTGTTTTTAAAAAATGTCGTAGATAGCGCATTTTGCGGTGGTTATGATGCTTTTAGCGACGGTTTTCCCGGCCAGGGGATTATTTTTTTTAGCAGTGGTTAAAACCGCCGCTAAAAGTATCATAACAATAACAAAATCCATGTGGAAGATGGGTCACTGTAGCGACCACTAAAACCACTTTTACAAAAAAAAATCAACTCCTACTGCTTGTGTACCAGTGCCTAGAAAAAAAACAATTACAAGAATACCAATGAATCAGGGATTATAAAACATCCAATGTCATACACCCAAATTCAACAAGAATAATCTGAATCAGACCACTAAATGTGGGAAATAACAACCTTTCACCCCTATGAATCCAATTTATAGACTTATAATTTTGAAACCACCAAAACAAACATACATTATCTATTTCATAAGCCTTCTAACTTAATATGAATACTGACACCCAGAAACCTGGTCCAATATCCATCCACGTATCAAATTCCAGTACATTAGTAGTTGAATAACCAGAACATATCTTTAATATATATCTAATAAAAGAATGGTTTCCACTCCCATAGAGCAGATATGTCCATGCATATAGGCTTCTTGTATCAATGTACCAATAGAGAACCACAATCATTGACAGTCTATATTCTTCAAATTTAAAATATCAGATAATCTGTATATTTCACTCAATGATGGTTGGGAATAAAAAATATAATAATGGTCGATTTACAATATATAATTTCAAAACCATTGATCCTTTAAACTATTATCCATAAATCAAAAATTCATCTCAATACTGATATGCATGAGGCCATTATTGATGCATTGAAAATTACCCACCAAGAGAGCCTCACTTTTGAGAAATTAATAATTACGTAATCAACATAACCATTATTCAAAAAATCAAAAAAAAAATTCATTTTCACAAGATTAGTATTAGAGGAAACAACCCAAACTCTAGTGATCACTATCACTACCTTGTGATTTTGGTATTCAATTCCACTACGAATTATATCCAACGACATTAGTAGTTTTAAAAAATATATTTGTTTCTAATATCAAATAATTTTTGTATTACCACTGAAGACATCACTAATCAATCGAATCCACTCATATACCTTCTTTCATGTTAAACTCATCAGTCACATAATCAGTTCCCACATCATACAATAAAAAATATCTAATATACCTGCGTTAGCTAAAGAATTATACTATTCGAAGTTCAACACTCATATACGAGACAAGGTGTCATGAAACTTCACACCTTCATCTAGTACCAGATAATATCCTAAGAGTGAACATCTGTAATGTTGATCAACACTCGAAAACATATATCCATGAAATGAGGAATGATAATGTGTCATGAATCCATCATAACATGCAGGTACCTCATAGCATCTTATACCACATACAGTTCTCAAGGGACTAAATATGAATAACTTTTATAAATCAAAACAAACTATGGATTAATTAAAAGATATCAATATACATTAATAAGGTCACCATAACATAACAGTAGGAGTTACAGTACCTACATACAGTTCTCAGGGGACTAAATTGACCCTACTCTCTCCCCTGAACTAAATACCAAAACCACTCAGAGTGTTTCTCATCCCATGGACACTGAATTATCAGGACATTCCTAAACCCTTTCATGGTTACCCACATAACCACACATTTTTACTATGTATAATAACATAATTAAGATATATGAGAAAACACTATATAATATGCATTCTATGACATTCCTCAACCCTTTCATTCCTAATTTTTTCCCTATTCTTCACTATGGTAAAGTTGTTAGAAAGAGAATGGTTGGTTCTGTTAATGATTTTGTAGGGGAAAAATGTAGGTTGTTGTGTCCAAAATATGCACACCACACTCAAGAAATAAAGACATAAAAGGAAACTTCAGAAATCAATAAAATACATAAAAGGAAACATGACAAATCAAGAAAATTTTATCTCATGAAAATGTTTGGTGGCATCTATGTGCAACACATAATACATATACAAACCGATGATGAACACATATCATCACCTTCTACACCTCCAACATATCAACAATACAACTAATCATTGTCTAATGATGAACACATATTGTCACCCTCTCCACCTTCATCTCCACTTCTGGCTACCACCTGTAAGAACATTATATTGAAAATTAAATTATATCGGATATTTATATATAAACGTAAAACAAATAAAAGATTGAAAACTAAAAGATTTTGAATTTTTGTGATTTACCTGCTCACCACCAGTTGATACATTACCACCGGGGGCATATCTACTCATCTGCTAACGTATATCAGTCAACTCTTTCTGGAAAGCAGATATCTGATCCCCCTGCTCATGAACTGTGTTTTGTAGAGAAACAATCTCTTTCTAAGAATCTCAAAGTATGGGATGACTACAGCTAGGAGTAAATGCAGCTGAAATCCCTGGTGGTCTGCCAAAAACATCAGATGGTATGGGTCCCAAACCCATCCCGAACAATCTACCAGGATGCTCCTTACCAAGGACTTTAGCAACTGGGTCATCCTGGGAGACTGAGTAGGACTGCTCAGGATTGGAATCCCATAGTTCATTAATTGTTACCTATAAATAAATTATCAATATATTTTAATATAGTAAAAACTGATAATAAGTTATTATAATGAAAAAATTAGTTCATACACCAACTTCTTTGGTAGGTTCATTAACAAAACATCCATCAGATTTTTTTACGAACATCCAACCACACTTCAGTTCAGGATAATTTGATCACTAAACTCTATAACTGTGTTAAACAAATATAAATCAATAATTTAATATATTAAACATATAATATTGTCTTATAAATATTTAAACTAATTAATATATTACCAGAGTCGATCGGATTCTAGAAAAGCTTTTTGACCCCATAGTGTGAAGGATGGCCTGCTTTTCCAGGATTGATGCATTCTTTCTTGAGAGATCCTAAAATAAATAAAATGAAATCTAATAGTAATGTATTCAATGTCATCTCCTCTTCATATACATGTATAAATGTAAAATGAGGTTAATATAATAATATATATTTTAATACCATCTACTTCACATCATGATGTCTGCCAACAAAAACATTCCACTGTTCTTTGGGTACCCCATTGGGTAGCTTCTCATACATTTGTTGGACGGTCAAAAAAGTATCATTGACATGACCACACAATCTCAGTTGAAGTATTTCCATTTCTTTCCAATATTTTTCAACTTCTACTATCGTGCTATCACATCAGCAACTGTAAAGTGGAAAAATATCTGTATACAAAATCTCATTTTGAACATATTAATAACATGACATTCAATTACACCATAATGAATTAAAATTACCTTTATTTGGGAATAAAAAACTTCATTTTTTCAACTTTGAGGCATATGTCTCGAACCATTATATAATATAGGAAGTGAAATGGGCTCCACTACCTGCTAGCCTAGAATTTGGCCAAGTAATCCCACGACATCATCTGTATGGAACCCATATGAATCGAATGGGACAACTATCTTCTCTCCATTAATATTCCACACATCTGAACATTTTATATTTTTCTTCAGAGTTTCATTTTTTTCATCTTTAATGAACAAAAAATTAGTATAATAAATTGCAATAAATATATTTATATTAAAATTTGTTCATATCACTGTGACCCTCTAGTATGTTTGTGATGAACTAGTAGTGGCGCACCGCCGCCCAATTGATGAGTCTACAAAAGGGGAATTCACTGACTTGGATTCTAAAGGGACACTCATAGAGGGTGTGAGAGATGGTGCAGGGGGAGATGGTGTAGAGGGGTAAGAAACTGGTGGCTCAGATGCTGTAGGGAGGGAGACATATTGATCGTCATTTGTCGTAGTAGTGGATGAAATTGTGTATGACTTCCTCCATGGAATTCTCATTATTTAATAAAATAAAATTAAGTTCATAACATATATTTCAAAGAAATTATCCATAAATAAGTTAATAATGATAATAGATGCCCAGTACTAACAACAGATACGTAACAATGATAATGAATGACTGCATAAATTAAATAAGTGGTTGTTGAATGAATAATTAACTGTACATACAATCATTTTCCACTTAAATAAGTTTTGTTTCCTACTCCATTACTTTATCCACTTCATTTATCCTTGCTAGACTAATATTTTCAATATCATGATGGAAAAATAATTCTGCTTCTTGTTGTTGATGAGATTCAATTTCAGAGGTCAAATCTTCCACTTCGTCGCCCATATCATTAAAATCTCTTTGTATTACGTGAGCAACTACACTCCAACCTTCATCCACAATATCATTCACATAATATACCATTTTTTCATATGATTATAAGATATATGGATCATGATGTTCACAATCACTAACATCCATCAAGCAAGAGATGTTCACAGAAGTAAATTGCAAGGAATCTCTTTTAACACCTCTCATTAAATCGACACAATTACATTTGAATATAACAACTGAAAATTCCCCATGGTAGTTTAATTAAATAATATTAGTCATCTTTCCATAGTATTCCACTTTATAAAATGTATATGTACCACTATTTTGTGTTTTCAATCCCTCTTCTCGATTGACTGTACCAAATCTAAAGCCATTCCCATTGTAAGCGTCGAACTTTCTAAGTTGTTTTAGAGGACCTCGAGCAAGAAACATTAAATCTTATAACACCTCTGCTCGAGTATAAGTATTCATGATCTAAAAAATAAATATAATATATTATATTTACAAAATATATGTGTCAAACTAATATTCATATTTATTACAATATTTATGAACTTATAGGTCATGTAAACTATTCAACAAGATATTTATTAACAGCTTTCGTTATATCTTCCTAATTTCATGTTCGGCCTCTCGTTTGTATCTTTGTTTGTATCCTCAACTCATCAATAAATGGATCAGAAATTTCACTATTCAGTATCACATATCTATGTGCCTGTAATAATTACTGTTCTGTCAGTGTCACATTTGAGGTCCTCCCAACTAATCGGCCAATAGCAGGAAATATTTTGGATTTCTGATGTATTTGAGATTGAGTCAATGTGTCGTCAACACGTCCACATAGATTAAATCATGTCTCAATATCATCCTAGTATCTAGAACAAAAGGTAAGACACTCCTCATCCATGTAGACTTCAGCAATAGAGCCTTCTGGTTGAGATTTATTTCTCAAGTATGATTTCAAATGCCCTAGATATCTGACAAATATAATAAATATAATTATGCACTTAATTAAGTTCCAAAAATTGTATAATTAACTAAAAAAATATATAAATAAGTACCTCTCAATTGGATACATCCATCTATAATGAACGGGGCCTCCTAATTTAGCTACCTCAACCAAATTCATAGTTAAATGCATCATTATAGTAAAAAGGATGGAGGAAAGATCATCTCCATTGCACAATGGGTCAATACAAACCTATCCTGGAGGTTTTCAAGATGAAATTGATGTAGATATTTCTCACATAGTTGTCTAAAAAATGTGCAGAATAGGAGTACAATAGAAGTAATTTATTCAGGTAATAATGTACGCAATTCCAATTATAGTAACTGTTGTAACAAAATATCTGAATCGTGACTTTTCAATCACTGTAACTTATGATTATTCAAGTCAACACACCTAGAGATGTTACTTGAATACCCATCAGATACCTTAACATTATTTAAAATTCGATGGAATATATCTTTATCTCTATTTTTCATTGAAATAATTGTCAGAGGATACTTTTCATTTTCATCTGGCCAGAGATCACATTTTATGTTCATTGCTTTTATGTCTTTGTGGTCATTTAGATGATACTTCGACTATCCATGCTCATTAAGCAATGTAAAAATCATATTTTCATATAAATTCTTCTCAATATGAATCACATCAAGATTATGGTGTAACAAATTAAATTCCCAATATGGAACTTTTAAGAATATACTTTTTTTCTTCCATTATTGTGTTCTGATTTCTCTTGACGATGCACTTTGAACCCGTTTCCTGCTATAATTCAAATGAAAAATATTACCAAATTTTGTTTCATCATTTCCAAGTTATGTCAATATTTCATATCAAGTTAACAACATTGGAGGTGGTCTACGATCAATGAAACCATTAAATTTTGATCTGTTCAGTCGAAATCTATGAGATTCATCGAGAAATATTTGATTGCACAACAAGCACCAATTTTTACTGTGAGGTAGCCGTTTAGGCTCAAAATCAAAGTTACAAACAAGGCAAGTCAAACCCATGTATGTGTTCTAACAGGATAAATTCCCAAGCACAGGGAAGTCACTAATTTTCCACTTTATAGCAGCATGCATTTTGAACATTGTCTTAGAAGAAGAATCAAATGTCTCGACACCGTTTCTCCACAACTCCTGTAATTCTTAAATTAAAGGATGAAAGTATACATCAATATCATTTCCATGAATTTTTTTCAACAAATAATCATCGAAATGATAAAAGACGTTGGTTGCATATACATCCACAGATGCAGATTTTAAGGGATCAAAACAAATGGACAAATGCTATAACTGGTACTCAAAGTCCCAAATGGGTTGAATCCATAGGTAGCCAATCCCAATCGAGCATTGCTATGATCAGCTGAGAAATAATAATGTAATGAATCAAATTTCTTCCATGATTTTTAATCTCATGGTTGTCTCATTAACCCATAATTGTTATTATCTATAGAATGCCACTTCATGTGTTCGGTGATTTTTTATGACATGAATAATCATCGCAATCAAGGATTTAATGGAAAGTAATGCAAAACCTTTACATGTGTGTTCCTTTTCTTCTTCTTCATGAAAGTAAGTTGATTTAGACTTCCAACATCACCCATTGACTGCCATCTAGAAGAAGAATATTATTTATAATCTTGCCTATCTGAATCTTCTCGCAAATAAAGCATACAAGCATTAGGACACGCATGTATTTTTGTATAATTCAAACCAATCCTATTAACAACTTTTTTCATATCATAAAAAGACTCATGGATGTTTTCTTCATGAAATGAATCATGCAACAATTCCAACATCATAGACATTGCCTTATTTGTAATTCCAAATAGAGATTCTATATGGTACAAATTGAGAATAAAAGAATGTTTTGATTATTTTAAACATCCACTATACAACTCTTTATTTCCATCGTCAACTAAATCATGGAACACATTTTCCTCAGTGAAGTTTTCTCTTACATTAGTCTCCACAGAATCAATAGGATGATCCACTAATATGTTACAATCTTGATATGGTTGTCCTATAGTCCAAAAAACATCACTTGTCTCATTGCTATTTGTAGAACCCTCATCTGGTTGTTCTGATATGTTTTGATGTTGACGGTGGTATCTTACGGTGATGAACGCATCATTTATAAGGTTTCTTATTTCATTTTCCATTTTTGATGAATTTGGGAGGTCATTTTGTGGATTTACATCAATGATCATCCTTTATGTAATATTCGATTCTCCATGCCAAATCCATCACAGATATTGATCAGGGAATTGGTTCAATATTAAATGTTCATAAACTTTATATATCTTTATCCATCTTCTAAATTGACATTTAGGACATGGAAATCTTATTCTACCATCAATGGATTTATTGGAAATTGAAAAATCTAAAAACTCCTTCAAACACTTAATATACTGAGGTTCCTTCCTCGGTAAAGTGATCTAGCTTTTATCCATGTATATCACAACGTGCCTACACAATATTAAAAAAATTAAAACACATAACTATTACTAAATAGGGAATTAGATTCATATATACTAGTTGAAAAAATATATAAATATTTTACATAAGGTTTTCCTATATCAATATATATGGTAAATGACCCACTAATGGTGTTATATAATGTTGTACCACCAAAAAGGATTATAATTAAATTGGTAGATTAGAGTGAGTGAATAGAGTCCAACCACATTAATCAAGTTAAGAAATATGGAGGTTCCCCTCTCCCATTAAATTAAATAATTATAATCACTGTATGAAGTGGCCCAACATTTAGGGGGAGACATGATCCGTGGGGTGATGTGATAATAAATTTCATGTTATTCGGTTAAAGGAATATATGATTAAATCCAAAAAAAATGAATGAAATAAGTGATGTAATAATTATTTCAAGTCACATTTGATATAAAATATGATCAAAACGTGTCATGGCTGATAATGACTTAGCAAGTGGTGTTAAGAAACCAGTTCTTTTCTTCAAAACTTGATCTAGATGTTTCACGCTGAAGTAAAGCCACTTGTTGAATCTAGAATCACATAAAAATGGATTATTCTGGAATAAAAATTGGTTTCCAAGCCTTAGCTAAGAGAATCAATGATGTCATATTGAATCTGGTTTATAACAAGGGATATCAAGATCTAAATTTAGTAGAATTAGACCACAAATAAGAAGAAAAATTTAGAGGAGGAAGTAGTTTTTCCCTTACTATCATTAGTGTGGTTTAAGTGTGATTGGTAAGTTGTTATTGACATCATGAATCTAATTTTGAAGTTATATTGTTATTATGAAATTGGTTAATGTGGATGATAAAGACACTTCTTAAGGTTCCATTCCTAAGGTATCTCATACCTACCTAAGGGATAAATTTTTGTAAAGGGCCACATTCCCAACTCATAAGGTTTGGAGAGGCTATCATTATCTATATAGTCCATATTGATTGCTCATCGATCAAATGAACCTAACTTGGTTCCATACTAGGTCATTCATATGTTCTCATATATTATCATACCATATATGACCATTAACACACCATACTATATCCTCACCCCTAGACATTTCTTTAGGAGAGAATCAATTATCTAAAACAAGGACTTTATAGATAACTTGACCCGTAAATACATGATGGACACCCTATTGGGGTTTTAATTTCTTTATAGTTAAGCCTCTCACATATATAACATATCCATCAATGGTTGTATAATCAATGAACCATAATAAAGGGAATTCTATGAACCCAACATCAATCTCTATCCTCATGTATCATAAGGTAAATAACTCATGGATCCCATTCATGTCACATACCCACCTACATGAAATTTCAATCCACACAATAAATGCATAACCATATCCTATGGTAATATTAGTCATAAACTACCTTGATAATAGACTTATCCCCTTAAGAAATATCATTCCATCCACATCAAATCCATATCTAGGAACCAACACCATCTCAATACCCTAACTAATAAAATTAAAACATATGTTCTAATGTAATAATAAATAATTAAGATAATTAATCCCTATAAATCCAATTAGTCATACTTTAGGGACATTTATGTATCCTCCCTATAACTTCAAGCAATGGGGTATGGATCACTCTTGGAACACCACTGAGATCATTTCCAAAAAAACCCAAATATATGAATTCAATCCATTATATGAATTCATCCAAATTTCATGATAAACCGATATAAATTATGTAAATGACTCAACAACAATGATACTGCATAAAAGCTTATGCATTTTTCCTACACAAGATTCCTCTCACTATTACACAGAAAAACAAACCTAAAAACGAGCAAACCATCGACGGTAGGGGAGGGGAGCCGACCTTGGGTAGGAACTTGACGGGGTCGGGTGAGAAGTCAGCATCGCGGTTGTCGGGGTGGAGAAGGGGGATCAGCAACGACTAGCAACGAGGTCACCAGTGGCACGAGAGGGGAGTGGATCAAGGTTTAGGGCTCGTTAGGGGGAGAACCGTCCTGAGGTCGGGGGGAGGAGAGCATCAGCTCGGGTGGGGGGGGGGGGGAAGTGTCGCCGCTGTAAAAAAATAAATGGGTTTAGTGGTGGTTTTTAATTAAAAACCACTAATCATTTTTAATAAATGCTTTAGGGGTAGTTTTGTAAACCACCTCTAAAAGACCATCGCTAAAGCCGAATTATGTTGTAGTGTGTAGTAATTACCTTATTAATTAAAGATTAAAATAATTGATTTTATAAATATCAAAATAAATGTAAATTGAGACTTTTGATGCATTAAAAAAATTTATAGACTTAATATGATATGTTTGGGTTGATTTAATGTATTTTTTTCGAAGTAATCATGTTTTTTTTTAATTTCATAAAAACCAAATACTAAAAAGTGTGAAAATTGACATAAATGAGTTTTTAAAAAAATATTATTTTATTAAATGATATAATATTCCTAAAAATATATAAGTCATCCAAATGACTTATATAATTATTTATGTCATTAATGAACCACTTAAGGTTTTCTTGGTATTTTATAGTAAGTTTATTTACCACGTAAGATAAAAATACAAGAAGACATTATAAAAGTTAAACTGTTTAACTAAGAATTAAATCTAAAATATAAAGTTAATATGGTAACCTAAAATAATCCAAAACTTATTGATTGAAAATATTTCGACCCATAACCACCTTAGGCTTAAAATAAATTTATATTGTGCCATTATAAATTGAAAAGTATTTTATAATAGAATAAAATTACAATATTTTCTTAAAGTAACCCGCACCACTCTTATAAAAGGGTACTTACACTTATCATAATTTCACACCTCTAAATCCATTTGTCTCAGCCAGACCATAATCAAATATATTCTCAACTACGATCACTTCAACCTAGAGGCCTTATATTTATCATAAAACCAATCTAAAAATCCCTTTTGATCAAATCAAAAGGAAGAACCTGGAGAAGAGGTGATGATTTCATCACCTCTTGAAAGATATTTTCTTCTTACACTTCCCCATTCTTTTATTGTTTCCATACTAAAAAAATTACTCCATTAACTTCTACAAACGTAGATATTATTATAAATATGATACAACCATATTCGTTATTCTATCCATCCTATGAATGACAAAGTCACCATAAGTGTGTTCATACGGCTTACCATCTCCACGTCGTATTGTAGTTTATTATTCAACACTACTTTATTTGGATGGGTATAATAATGAGTATAAATAATGTTAATAATAAATATAAATTGTTAATTATAATGTATTTATACTATACCATCCAATTACATATGATTTCACCACCAATAGAATGATATTGTCGCTCGTACGTATGTACGGCTTACCCTCTCCATGGCGGGATGAGATTCATTCCCCATCATAACTATTCAAGAATAATATTTATTTTATTAATAAAAATAGTGTTTAAGAACTTAATATAATTCTATATATGAATCTTATACATCCTATCCATAACAAACTTGACTTACGTAATTAAACATATAAAGGAAAATGAATCAGTTAACACTGAAAATAATGATACTATTGAAATATTTTTAACAAATCAGTGTTAGAAGAGCGTATATGATATCATATTTAGGTATATGGTTAATTTATAATTTAATAACAATTATTTAACTATTATAAAGGTGGTTAACTTACCTTTGACTAAGGAAAAGTACAAGGTAAAGGGTTTCCATCTCACTTTCTATTCCCATGATATTCATGCTATATTGGCCACTATTTCCTTTTGTGTGGTGTGTGTATAGCCCAATATTGTACTCTTTGTGTAATATACTTTAATTTATGGGTATTTACATCTTCATTTTATGATCCTTCTTTCATGGGAAGTATTTTTGGTAATTTACCAAATCGATAAGGGTTAATTTTACAATATCATTATTATCTGAGGTTGTTTATGCGTGAGTATCTACTGGGACCTCCTTATCATCCACATCTATGTTTCATAAAATTTTATTTCAAAACTATTTTACTATTTAATAGACTATGGTTTAAATTCAATTATACCTTTTTTTGACTTTTTATAAAAAATTTGAAATTAATCTTTCTCTCATTTTACTAACAAGGTACTTTTTGACCTTTTTGACAAATTAAGGAAAGAATGTTTTTTTACTTATATGGAGAGTGTGGATTTTTTCCGCCATTATAAAAAATTCGAGGCTTCCCTTGCAATATTATAAGAATATTTTCAAAATAAATGTTTTTTAACTTTTGAATGATTTCAATATAGAATGAAATATTTCACTCAAATAGTTTTTGTATTGATTTCATCTATGTCAACATCCTTCATTGGATTTTACGTATATTTGATGTTGATTTATTTGGAAACAATATTCCATATTTCTTTGAAGGATTTTTTATAAGTTTTAATGTGGATGTGCTATTTTTATACAATTCAGGGTTTATGGTTAAATTATTGACATTTCGCTTGATAGTTTTAATACGAATGTTTATATTTTGTTTCAACATTTTCATATGAGGAATGAATTGTACTTCGTAAGTGATGGGTGGGGCCTGCTATAGCTCATCGATGCATCGTTAGGTCTTAAGAGGAAAACTAGTGTCTTTACACTAGGAATTGCCAAAATTTTATTTTTAGTCTTACAATGAGGCCTTGACTATGTGGTTATGATGTCCGGCATTATGAATTCCATCGTTATAAAATTAGATATTGATATTACTTGTGATTATTCAACTAGTAGAACATCCATTTGAATAATTAATGGGAATTATTCGATTTATCTTTTCCATATTATGCTGAATTTTATGTTTAAAATTCGTGTGTTTTAGTCTTATACCTTTCCTTAAATGTTTAAGCTTATTTATAATATTTTCTTATATATTATTATCCTTATTGAGAATCTTAGATACCCCCTTTCTTATGTTTTCTTTTTCCTAGGATGTCAAGAAGTATATTATGATTGACCTACAAGGATTGGATAAGGGATATGAGTGTGTTAAATGGGGACACAATGTTGTGGTTTTTTTTATTTCATGATGTCCTGTAAAACTTATATATGTATCTAGTACTTCCAAGGATACTAAACAGATCTGTCTTTTAGGAATTTATCCCTTGTTATCATGCCAATGTTATGTAATATGGCACCAAATCTGGGTAACTAGGGTCGAGACATTACATAATCTATAAATAATTCCATTATTACCCTAGTTTAATCTTTTATATCAATAATAATACACTTCTTGTTATCCAAGGAAATAAAACATAGGAATGGGTGAGCTCGGATGCTCAGTAAGGGTAAATAATTATGCGGAAGCTATAAACTTTTAAGGGAAGATGAATAATAAAAACAACTACCTTTTTAAACATAAACATTAACATAATATGGAAAAAATAAATAAAACATTACCATATAAACATGCACATGGATATTATACTAGTCAAATTATCACATGTAATATCTTATTTCATTATGAGGGAATTCATAATGCCAAACATAATAACTACTACGTCAAGGACTTGTGCCAATACCATTCACAAATATTCTATCAAGGCCATGTTACAAAGACAGAAGTTTATCTCAGGGGACCTACTGATGCATCGAGGGGATATATTGGGCCCCACCTCTCTCTTACTTAGTTCAATACATTTGTAAAATGAAAAGGTTGAAACATTACATAATCATTAATATTAAAACTAGCAAACGAAATGTCAATAATTTAACCATAAACCATGAATGGTATAGAAATAGCACATCCACAGTCAAACATATCATAACTCATTCAATACAATATGAAATATTTTATTATAATAAATGAACCTCAATCAGGAATAATATATAGTAAAGGATGTTGACGTAGTTGAAAATGATCAGTTAAACTCTTTGAGAGAAATATCCCTTTTTTATGAAGTCATTTAAAAGTGACAAAATTAATAAAGGATTTAATTTAAATGACATTTTTTAATCAAAGTGTCCCATACCAATTTTTATCTTTTCAAAGGTATTAAAATTTTAAAATAATCATTTATATATAAATAAATCCTTAAAATAATTTTGAAAATATGAACATTAATTAAAAAGATTTAGAAAAATAAATCATTAAAACATTTGAAATTAATATCTAGTTAAAGCTACCCGTTCAAAAAACCATAAAACATTCCTTTTGAAAAAAATGAAACATTGAGATAGATGATAAATATTTCCCAATAAATACTTACACATAAACAAATAATTTTGAAAATATGAACATTAATTAAAAAGATTTAGAAAAATAAATCATTAAAACATTTGAATTATATAAGAATTTTAATAATATTTATGATAATATATATAATTCTTTTATTACTTTATATTACTCATTTATCATTAATTCCAAGTTAATGCAACATTTATAGTAATATCACTTTGTTTATCATACGTGTTTTGACTTGTTATTCTCGATCATATTACATAGATCATGGTTTACATAGTTACAGAATGTATAATATGATTTATATATCATATATATTCATAATATAAATATTATATATATATAATGGAATACATCGTTCATGGATATGGTAGGCTGGACATACACATGAACGTTGTTTCTGTTTTCTAATTGTATTGAATGGAAGTAAGTGAATGACATATATGTACATATATATATATATATATATCATTATAGTAGAATTATTATGTCAAATATTTCATAATTATGAATAATATAATTTTTATAAGAATTATTCGATGGTTAAAGTGCGGAATTAATCACATCGCGTCGTGGAGACAGACAGCCATACATACGCCCGAGTGACGATATCATTCATTTAATGATTAAATGATATAAAACAAGATGGTAAATTATTTATAAAAGAATAATAATCATTTCATATTAATTATTTATGTCTATTATAATCATCATTACACCCATTCAAAAAAAGTAATGTGGAATAACAAATTACACCACGGTGTGGAGACGATAAGTCATACGTAAGCAAGCATGGTGATATTATTATTCATAGGATAGATAAAATGATGAATATATTTGTATATCGATTATATTAACATCTCAATATATGTATTATACTTTATATATTACTTTGGAATGGAAAAAATATATAAATGAGAAGTATAAAAATAAAATAACTTTGAATGAAGGGATAAAACAATTACCCCTTCTTTGAGTGTTTTCTTTTGATTTGAACAAAAGGGCTCCTTAGGATGGCTCTATAAAAAAGGTTATTCCTATAGTATGAAGTGATGGATGTTGGGAGGATAAATTTGTAGGTTTTGGATGAACCAAAATGCTTTAGATATGTGAGTTAAAGAGAAAGGGAGGTTCCCTTTTATATGAGAGGTGAGGGGCACTTTAGGAGAAAACTTGAAATATTAATTTATTATAAAACATATTTTCGGTTTCTAATATCTCCAAATTGGTTTATATAGAGGATACGACTATGATGGGTCTCAATCCTCTCAACCAATAGGTTTTAGACATTTTATGTCATTCAATTAACCTTATCTTTTATATTTAACCCTTTATAAATTAAGTTAACTCTTACCATATCCTCTTGTATATTTATACTACATGGTTAATATATTTACTATAAAATTAACAGAGAACCTAGAGTCTATAATTTATAAGATTTGTATCAATATAAATGTTATTTGGACAATATTTAGATTTTTTGAATTTTTATATCATTTAATAAAAATGTATTTATTTTAAAATCTCATTTATGTCAATTTTGAAACTATTCTTTAATTGGTTTTTGTAAAAGTCATAACAACATTATTCCTTCAAACAAAAAAAATTATCTCATCCATGATATATCAATTTCATCAAAAAATTCATGGATGGCATCAAAATTTTCAAATTAAATTTATTTTAATATTTATAAATTCAATTATTTTGAATATTTTATTAATGAGGTAATCACTATATCGTAATTGTGTCATAAATAAAAATATTTATCTAATTTATAAAAATTATAAACAAAATACCATGATGTATAAAGTCTTTTTATCTTACAAATTACTCTATATGGACATAGAGATCATTTATATAACCATATATTAATATTTATTTGGTAAAAGATATATGTTTATGTTATAATTATCATTACTTTATATAAATTATTATAACACGTCATTATCACATCAAAGTGGTCCCATGGGATCCTAAAATAGTCCTAAGTATGATAATGGTCGTAAATATCTCATCCAATAGGATTAATATTTGTTTTAGGGTAGTTTAATATTATTATAATATTATTTTTTACAATTTGTAACCTAATTTACTATTTAACCATGGTAAATAAAAACATAACTGAAGTTAATATTCATAATGTTAAAAAATAAAAGAAACATATTTAAAAATTTATTCCTTGTAATTCCATATATGGAATACATTTTTCCAAATTTAAAACAAATAGTTGGTACAAATTAATTTAAAATTAATTCTCGTTTTCAAAACAAGAAATCGAGTTTTTAAGAATTAAAAACTATCAAGAGTTTGGAACGTGTTTATATCCAATTTAAATTTGAAATTACTTCCAATGACCTAAATTATATTAAATGTTAAAAATATAATATAATTATACTTTAAAACCACTAAAAATTATAAATTAACCCTATAAATTCTTTCTAATAAAATTTTTTTTTCTTTTAAAATTTTGTATTTATCATTATTCATCAAAATATAAAAGTTATCAGAAAAATCCCAAACAATTATCAAAAATATTTTTTTTGTCTCACATATAAAGAAAATTTTAATTTAATCAAATTGAATATATAAAATTTTTAAATAATGGATTTAAAAAGGGTTCACCATTAAAAGTTGGAAAAACTATATTTCTGGAAGAATGCTTCTTTTATCTGAAAATTTGAATTTTTACTTATATTATATCTAAGAAACACAAAATATGAATGTAAAAATTATATTGGATATATAAAAAATAAAAATTTGGATAATACTATTCGGAAATACTTTTTAAATGGCCAATATGACAGGTCATGATGCGCTATAACTCGATGTTGTGTACACCGCACGCTATTGAATTATTAAAAAATTAATCATACTGTAGAATCTTGGGGTGTTACATTATCTCCTCCTTCAATAAATTTCATCCTTTCAATTTAAAATCAGGATTGAAAACTAGGGGTTTTATATTTAAAAATATCTTATTTAAAATCCCACATCGAAAAATTGATTAATCAAACCTCTATTTTAAAATAAATAAAGGTAGGTATGAAGGATATCAGAAATAAAACATACTAGGGTTCCATATTGGAAAACCTGGATATAGAAGAGAAAAATACCCATCAATTTGTTATGGAGAGTGATAGAAGAAATTATTAGGATAAATTTAACAATCTAAAATCCACAAATCTATGATGATTCAAGGGACCATTTGATTCATTTCAAAACGAAAGTACAATGAAAACATTTATGATATTTTTACTGGAGTTGAAGAATTACTTCATAGACTAAGAAAAAAATAAGCATGGTTCATTTACATGTAAAGTTTCATCCATTAACTAATTCCAACCAAAAACTCATATCTCCCTTCAAAAGATAACAAAACTCAAAAAATATTCTATTTATCTTAATCATATAATCTTCAAAATATAAACTTATACAATTTAAACAAATCAAACTATATTATACTAAATACATAATTATCATAGGCCAATGGTAGGTGATAAATCCTTTCCATACTTCGGTTGTGGGTTCGATTCCCACAGCCTTGCCCGACTTGACGGGTTCTTACCCGACCTATAAGTTGTCCTTTTTCTAAAACTATAGTATTATAACATTCTAAAAATAATATTAAGAAATTTTTTAACCATAAAAAAACTATCCAAAGTCAAACAAAATCAATTTCAACCATTAGGCTTATCCAAAATACATCTATCCCAACTCACAGTCCAAAAATTTATATTGAAGGTCACAAAATATACATGTGAATACCTTTATCATGAATTATCTTAGAAAATGGTAATAACCTAAATTACCAGAAAAACTTATTAAATACGATCATTATTGTTAATTCCTTATTTAAAACAAAGAATGTTGTATGTACACCTTAAATCCAAAATTGTTGAAAACTCACATAAATGATGGTATAAACTGCTTTTTAAACAAACCATTTATCAGTTACAAGGATATAAATAATATCCAATATACTTTATTGAAATCAGTAATCTCTTTATTCACAAAACATTATCTCAGTATCAGAAACATGTTATGGATTATCTTTCCCTCAACCATATATTTTCCAAAAAGTTTAACAAGAATCTATGTCACTTTACTTGGTACCAAACAATCTCAAATCCTTAATCAAAACTCGTATTCTTAGAAATCCTTAAAGAAGAAGTATTGTAGTAAAATGATCATATATCTCATGAATATTATAACCATAAAACCATTAATTTAATAATTCTTGATTCCATTTTCAAAATAACCTTAATGAATCTACTTCACTTTTAAATCATTAACTATGGTTCAACATCCTATAACTTAATACCTCTTTCATATCATTTTTTCTTTTTTAATCTCTTCATCACAAATAGTATAACCATTACATGTATAACCTTACTGATTCTAACCATTAATCCAAAATCAAAGAACAAAGTGAGAAACACTAATAATAGTGATATAGTCCTCAAGAATCACTTATAGGATCTCTAAATGTTTCTACTCTCTTCTCAATCTATAAGTCCATTAGATTAACCCAGGTTATGAATTACAAAATCTAAAGGATGATATCTTATACTTACACTTATCCTCAAATTCTTTCATATGGTTATGTTTTCAAATTTATTTTTTCTAAATATAATATCCAAGGTTATTGATAAACTTCCTCTGATGCCATATGTAACACCCCAACTCATGAAGCTCGGAGTCAGTGCAATATTTTAATACTTTGGCATGATACAAGGAATCATGTCTCAAAGGACCAATTAGTTTCGCATCCATGGAAAATAGATTACAGACATGAAATTTACATTATAATTTATAACATAAAACCTAGCATAAATAATCCTTCGATAACACCATTATTCCTTAAGTTTAACCATTCATAACAATCAAAATACACTTCATGGAATCATGGGAAATAAAACATAGAAATGGGTGAGATCAGATGCTCAGTAAGGCTAAATAACTTAGAAAAAGATATAAACATTTAAGGAAATATGTATAATAAAAATAGCTTCCTTTTTAAACATAAACATAAACATAATATGTAAAAATAAATCAAAAATTACCTTATAAACATGCACATGGATATTATACTAGTTGAATAGTCACATGTAATAACTAATTTCATAACGAGGGAATGCATAATGTCAGACATAATAATAACTAAGTCAAGGCCTTATGCTAAAACAATTCAAAAATATTCTATCAAGGTCTTGTTCCTAGACACTAGTTTGTCTTATTAGACCTACCAATGAATCAAGGGGATATATCGGGCCCTACCCATCACTTAATAAGTCCAATTAATTCCTAATATGAAAATGGTGAAACATAACATAATCATTTGTAATAAAACTAACAAAGAAAATGAAAATACTTTAACTATAAACAATGAATGGTATAAAAACAGCACATACACAGTCAAACATATCATAACTCATTAAATACAATATCAATGATTATATTATAATAAATCAACCTCAATCAAGATTAATATCTATTAAAGAATGTTAACATAGTTTAAAATGATTAGTAAAACTCTTTGAGAGAAATATCCTTTTTTTCATGAAATCACTTAAAAGTCACACAATTTACAAAGATATTCATTTAAAAAGGATTTTTTAATCAAGGTGTACCATATCAATTTGAAACATTTAAAAGAAATTAACATTTTAAAATAATTATTTCCATATATATAAATCCTTAAAATCATTTTGAAACCACGGACATTAATTAAAAATATTTAATGAAATAAATCATTAAAAAATTTAAAATGAAGATCTATTTTATGAGTCCCTTTCATAAAACCATAAAATATTCCTTTTGAAAACATTTTTTTGAAACATATAAATGTATTATAAACATTTTCCAATAAATACTTACACATAAACAATCTCAAATAATAACGAGATTGAGGAATTAAACCTTTTCTTAGATCTGATACTCTCTGTAAGTGTCCAAAATTCTTATATATTGTTTTTAATCATATTACTAACTTATATAAGAATCATAATAATATTTTAGATATAATATATGAATATTTTATGACTTTATATTACCCATTTATTAACAATTCCAAGTTAATGCAACATTTTTGGAAATATCGCTTTGTTTATTGTACATGTTTTGACTTGTTATTCTTGATCATATTACATAGATCATGATTTACTTACTTCCATAAATTATAATATGATTTATATATCATATATATTCCTAATATAAATATATATAATAGATATAAATATAAAATTGAATACACCATTCATGGAAACGATAGGATGTACATATGGATGAACTTTGTTTTTGTTTTCTTATTGTATTGAATGGAAGTAAGTAAATGACATATATGTACATACATATACATATATATCATTAAATTAGACTCATTATGTCATATATTTAATAATTATGAATAATATATTTTTTTTATAATCATTCTTGGATTGCTAATGTGGAGAATGAACCTCATCGCATCGTGGAGACAGTAGGTCGTACGTATGCATGAGCGAAGATATCATTCCTATAACGATTAAATGATATGTAATTGGAAGTTATATTAATTATAAATAATTATAATCATTTAATATTCATTATTTATGTCTATTATACTCATAAGTATACCTATTCAAATAATGTAATGTGGAATAAAAATTACACAAGGACGTGGAAATGGTAAGTTGTACGTATGCACGCATGGTGATATTATTATTTGTATGATGGATAAAATGATGAATATAGTTATCCTGTGATTATATTTAAATATCATCATATGGACTATACTGAATTTATTTCTTTTTTATGGGAAAATATAGAAATAAATAGTATAATAAGAAAAGAACTTTGAAGGAATGAATAAAACAATTACCGCTTCATCGGGTGTTTCATATTGATTTGAACAAAAGGGCACCATAGGATGGAACTATACCAAATTTTAGGCCTCTAGTATGAATTGAGGGAGTGAGGAGAAGTAGTCATTGTTGTCCCAAACTAAAATTCATTAGAGGTGTGAGATAAAGATAAATAGTGGTTCCCTTTTATAAGAGAGGTGAGGGGAACTTTAGGAATAATCTTCAAATATTAATTTATTATAAAATAATTTTCAGTTTATAAGAGATAATAATTATTTTATTTCATGGATAAGATGTGTGTGGGTCTAAATATTCTAAAAAATAGGTTTTAGACATTTTTATGTCATAAAATTAACCTTATCTTTTAGATTTAACCCTTTGTAAAATAACGTAACTCTTACCATGTCCTCTTGTATTTTTATACTACATGGTAAATATATTTACTATAAAATCCAATAGAACATAAAGTGGATCATTTGTGATATATTTATCAGTAAACAGGTTATTTGGTCTAAGTTTAGATTTTTATGATTTTTATATCATTTAATAAAATAGTATTTATGTTAAAATATCATTTAAGTCAATTCTCACACTATTTAGTAATTGATTTTTTTAAGTCATAAAAACATGATTCCTTCGAAAAAATGGAACTAAATCATCCATAATATCTCAATTTAATCCATAAAATCCATCTATGGAATCAAAATTTTCAAATTACATTTATTTTAATATTTATAAATTTATTTATTTGAATCTTCCATTAATGAGGTAATCATTGTATCATAATTGTGTCATAAATAAAAATACGTATCTAATGTCTAAAAATTTTCAATATAATACAATGAAGTAGGAAATATTTTTATATTTCTAATTAATATCTATATATATATATATCTGTTATATAACCCTATATTATAATTGATTTATTAAAAGATATATGTTTATGTTATAATTATCATTACTTTAAATTAATTCTAATAACTTGTCATTATCTTGCCCAAGTGGTCCCATGGGGTCCTAAAATCTTCCTAAGGATGACCATGGTCGGAAATATATCATCCAATAGGACTATGACATCTGTTAGGGTAGTTTATTATTATTATAATAGTAACTTTTACCCTTACTTACCTGATTTACCCTTTAACCATGGTAAATAAAAATAATTACTGAAGTTACAATTCATAATATCCAAAAATAAAAGGAACCAATTTAAAAAAATTGAACCTTATGATTCCAAATATGGAATCCATTTTTTCAAATTCAAAACTAATATTTGGCAGAAATTAATTTAAAATTAATTTCTTTTGTCAAAACTAGAAACAGGGGTTTAAAGAAGTAAAACTATCAAAAGATTGAAATGTGTTTATGTCCAATTTAAATGTTAAATTACTAAAAATGACATAAAATATATTACATAAATAAAATAAAATAAAATTATATGTTAAAACCACTCAAATTTATAATTTATCACTATAAATTATATCGATAAAAAAGTTGTTTTCAATTAAAATTTATTATTTTACATTATTCATCAAATTATGAAAGTTATGTGAAAACTACCAAAAAGTATCCAAAAAAAAATTTTATTTCCTACATCAAAAGAATAATTTAATTTCTCCAAATTGAATATATTAAATTTTAAAATATTGGATTTAAAAATGGTTCTCCATTAAAGGGTGGAAAAATATCATTTTTTGAAAAATACATCTTTTATCTGAAAAACTGAATTTTTCCTCATATTATGTATTAGAAACACAAAAGATGAATATTAAAATTGTTTGGGATATATATAAAATTAAAAATTTGGTTAATACTATTCATAACCACTTTTTGAAAGTCAACTTTGATAGGTCATGGTGTGTTTGAAATTGGTGTTGTGTACATCGCACACTATTGAATTTTTTAAAAAGGAAGCATACCATAGAAGCATGGGGTGTTACAGGTACTTTGTGATCATATCATATAATTGATTCTCTATCAGTGTATCCAACACAATCTTAATATGTAATGCATGGTCGTATTGATTGTTAGAATACACAAACATATCATCCATGAATACCATAATAAATGAATCTAGATAAGGATAGAGAACTTGGTTCATCAGTGCCATGAAAACTATTGGTGCATTTTTTAGATCGAATAACATGACCAAATACTCATATATACCATACCTACTATGAAAGGTTGTCTGTGGTATGTTGGGTTGTCTAACACAAACATGATGATAACCAAATCTCTAATAAATATTTCAGAAAATCCAAGTTCCATGGATTCAATAAAAAAATCATTTTTCCATGGGAGGGGATATTGGTTATTAACCATCTACTAGTTAAATTTATCGTAATCCACACACAACCTAATGGTACCATACACCTTTTTCAAAAAAATGGACCGATGAACCCCACAAAAAAGTATTGGTTCAGAAAAACTGATTTACCTATTAATTTTTGATCTAACTCTTGATCTATAACATCTCAATAGTATCCATATTATAAGGATGAATGTATATTGGTACAACTCCTAGTATTAGATCAATATTGAACCATACCTATCTTACTGGAGGTAATACTAAAAATTTATCCAGGAAAAAATCCCTGAAATGATCAACCACTAGAGGGAAATATTCCTAGTATATTCCTTGATCATCTAGATATAATCACTTAATTTAGGATGTTATTCTGCCTATCTCAATATTCTTGGGTCCAAATCGGTTCACATAGACATCCCATTCACCCTTGTTAATAAACTCTCTACCCTTTTGTAATTTTACTATCACCCTTTGGTGATGAAAGTCAATAAAATCATGGAAGAGAACTAACTATTCCATCCCAAGAATGATCTCAAATCCTTTATCTCAAGGAAAAAGAGGTCCAATATGAAGTAACACCCACAAATATAAAGGGGGAAAACTCCATTAACTAACATAAATCCTCTATTATAATTCTCATCATAGTGTATAGCAACATAAGTCCATCATAACACTGAATGATGAGTCAATGGATCTCCAAAATGGGAATATATATAAAGGTGTGTGAAGCCCCTATATTGAAAATTGAAGATGTTAAAGTAGAGGCTAGAACATTAGTACCTATCATAGTAAAATGGTCTGAGATTATTCTCAATAGGTGTAGTGGCATTGTGTATATAAATATTGATCCATGATTCTTTGTTACTACCAGGCTACACTAAGAAGATCTACTCTGTTGTCGCTATAAATTCATGGTTTGACTATCATATCCATGACCACCACCTCTTCATAATCACCTATACGTACTCCCACACCCTTTCTAATGAGAATTTTTTTATCCTACTACTAAACATGGAGTTGATGTAGACACTCCCTCACTGGATTCTAGAGTAATATATATTTAAAAGCATTGTATATAGACTATTTTTCCACAATATCAACACTCTAATGGGTCTCTCACACAGAGGATTTGAATTCCCAGGTCTACCCCACTTGTGGCCCCTCACCTAGAAACTTGAGTATGTTTTTTGGCTATTAATTTCATTTTGTGGAAGCTCTAGATGACACTTCCTACTACTAATTGTTGTAGCATATGATCCTACTGTTGATATGTCATAGCTCACTCATTTATCTTATCTCATGTTATTCTTCATGATAATCACCTAATTTGTTATTCCAAAAAAGGTAGTCACCTAAAATACATTCACCTCGGATTAGATTTCTTACCAAATTCCCTCCCCAGATTGTATATCTTTAGATAACTCATCACCCATAGGAATAGGAGTGAATCACTACAGATCTCTAAAAAATAGATGAATAATTCATAATTGATAATGCTCCCAACTCTAAGTGCATGAACTCTCGGGATCTATTAGACCTCAACGTCTCAAGATAGAAGTAATCATGTAAGGGTAACAAAATACATCTAAGGTATATCCTGATGAAGATATGTTTATGTAATGAAATGCCACCATCTCTTAATAGAATCATGTATCATATATGTATCGAGCTTTACCCTCCTCCCAAAAGAAATATCAAGATACTCAAAGACGGACAGCCTGGCCTCTTTCCATGAATCTATAACCTATAGTCTGTCATCCCCCAAAAAATGTGGGTGGATGCTACTGCTGGAACTGACGGGTCAACTCTTCACTAGTCTAGGAAGGTCACGGTGCCCCTTCGTCAGTCTACATGATATGCATAAATCTTTCATGAAACTATACCTCGTCACCTATGTATAGTAATACTACTAGTTCCAAGGATGGAACTAAAGGAGGATCCACTGATAACCCATGGCCCCTAACCTCTAGAGTGTGGTCATCACCACCCTCCTTGCATATGAATGGAGTTCCTTTTGGCGGAATGTCCCTACAATTCCAATCACATGCCTCATAAAAGTGCATTATCAAATTTTTCAACTAAAAAACATAGATATTGTAATATTTTTAGTAAAATTATTTCTATATAAGAGAAACACCCTTTTTATGCCATGAATCAGGTCTAGGCATCATACAGATTATACAAAAGCAAGAGATACTACATACTTTCCACAACTCTGGTTGGGTTTTGGTCAAATTCTCTACTAATAACAATTTTATTTCAATTTTATTCTTATTTCATTCAATTATATCATAATTCATTTTAAAAGGTTGAAAAAATTACAATCCATAAGGAATCATGCTTCTTATGAGTCAAAATTTTGTGTCCAATTAACCCATACCACAACACATTCCATTCCACGTGACTCGTGGTCCAGGACTGGGTCTTTCATAATTGGCTGCTTAGGGTGTTTGTTGTATCCAAATCTGGAAAGAACTGCTTACGTTTAGCAGGAACTCTAATAACTAACCATGTTTTCTCAATCCCATGAACAAAATAAGTATCTCACAATAGGTATATCTATCACAACTCCTATAACAATAGCATGAGATCGAGTAATGCATCCTATATGGCATGACATAATTCATGGAATGTGATTTCTAATGGTTCCTAAAGTGATTCTTGAGATGGAATACCCTCATCTTATTGGGTTTCAAAAAATCCCACAATTATATCAATAATAATATCAAAATTCAAGCGCATCACCCAATGGTGGAATCAAATCAACTATAACAGTCAGAATCCAGAAAACAGAAATTTCATTCGAGATAATTAGGATTATTCCTGCATGTGGGTTAGTTATTCCCAAGCACAGCTCATTACCAAATTCCATTTCCCTCTTATTCCAGTCTATTGTTTCCAAATAAAAATCTAAAAAAAAAAAATAACACTCTAATACTATGTTATAATGTATCAGTCCCAGATAACACTAAAACATTCCTCAATCCTAGTTGTCCACATATACTCAAGCACATCTCCCCAAACACCAGAGGATGCTAACTAGCAGTGAGGGCCTATGGTGTATTATGAGGATACTATTCCCCCATCACCAAAGAGGAGCACAACAGATATACAATAACATATCAAATATTTGAAGTAGTATAATAATAAGATAATAAAAAACTTAATAGGAGGTAAAATCCAGAAAGATACATGCAACAATACCAAAAGTATTCTCATATATAGAACATATATCAAGTGGTGTCTAAAAAGAATCAATATCTAGTAAACAGACAATACTACAACACTTGTAAAAAATACCATAAACACCAAAATCTATCTAGCTAGAATCATAAGCCTTAGCTTAGTCTATTGCTCCATTAATCCTAAATATAAATCAATAACTTATGGTGGGGTACTTTCCCAAGTCCATAGCTACAATAATATAGTCTGCCCAGTTACCCAATGGCGGCTTGAGCAAGATGTGAGATACAATCCAAATAGGAAACCACCCAAAGGTCTACTTCCATCCAGTTAGTGAATATATAATAATAACATTATGTAAGTACTAATATAATATGTTAGTAAGTACTGAAAGTAAACAACCCCTAAAGGTTCGGGTTCCCATTGACATTGGTCATTTGGTGTATAATTTGTCCAAGACGTTAAGGTCTCCAAATAATAGTAAATACTATAATAATTTATAATCAAGTTCATTTAAATAATAAATCTAATTTAATAAGTATATATTGGAACCTAGAATGTAGCCCAGCATTCCCCATATTGTTTTGTAACAAGAGATGCCTAACCAGGATATCTATAAGGTGTAAGGAACTAACTAAATCCAAGATTTTTCTTTGTCTTGGAAGATTTATCATATAAATTATGTCATTTATTATTCAATTAATAACCTGATATCAGCTTTGGAATTCCTATTTTTTTAATCTAGGTATCACTCCATGTGTATCATCAACCAACACCTTGAAATCCCTTCCTAGGAATTCCTTATATAAATCCTAGTATCACACCGGGTACGGTATAACATCAATGCCATTCGAGTCCATCCTTGGTGGTGCACTATGGGAGTCCATGAATCAACCATAGTGTATATAATCAAATATCCTATGATTCTATGCTTGGTGATCTGTATAAGGATTTCAAGTGTCACTTGAGCATATAACAGTAAACTACACATTGAGTCCAAGATTGTAAGTCCACTAGGAAGTATAAGTGTCACATCGAAGTAACAAAGGTAGAAGCCAAATGAGTCCACTCATGGATTTCATATATGAACCCATGTGTCACCCAAGGCATAAAAGTATGCAATTTCATTTAATTATGTCATGTTTCATCACTATGATCAATTCCGTTAAAACTCCCCTCTGTAGGTGGCTCAAGGTATAGACTATGCTTAGAAGTCGTGGCAACTTATTCATCTCACAAAGACATTTAATTTTTAATGGAAAATCATGCTTAAACAAGGCATTACATGGAACTATTTTCGGGACATGTCTTCCATTCCATTTTAATTATCAATTCAATATCAATTAAAATTAAAAGTTACAATTCAATCTAAATTCACTACTGTAAATATAGCCTTTATCATCGCTAGAAAAGCACATTTAGAGCACTAAAAAAGTGCTAATGATCAGTGTAAAGATAAATGGGGGGTCCCCTTTAACAATGCAAAGAAAATTGCTGATGAAGACCCCCTTTTATCAGCACTAAAAAAGTTCTAGTAAAAGGGGTCCTTTATGAGGGCCAAAAATGCGTTGATAAATGGTTCCTTTATCAGTGCTTTTTTAGCGCTGTTAAAGGAACCCGTTTATCAATTCTTTTTTAAAAGTCATAATAAATGTTAAAAAAAATCTGCATATTAGGGAGGGGATTCAACAATTCTTGAATCCCCTTTTAAGAGTACTCGCACCCCCAGCTTGCATGCCACACCCCCCTGCCCACACACCCTAGCCGCCACCACACCCCCTTTAATAGTACTAGCAGAAATTCCACCCACACGTATGAACTACCTCCCCCTAGATTCAAACCCAAGACCTCTTGCCTGGGCGCCTAAGCTTTTACCACTGTACTATATTTCTTTTCTCTCCATTTAATAATATACCAATTTATTTATTTATGTATTTAGTTATATTTACTCGTATATTAATATATATTTATATTAACATATATATATTTATATTAATATATATATTTAGTTATATAAATAAATATATATATATCTGTAAATTAATATATATATATATACATATATAGTTATATTTATATATTTATATATTTATTTGTATATTCGAATATATTTATATCTATTAATTTATGTTTATTTATATTTTTTATCCGTATATTTATCTTTATATTAAGATATATTTATATGATCAGTTTTAAATACATTTATAAAATATGCTTTTTTGTGTGTGTTTATAAATAAATAAATACATATATACAACATAAACACACATGAACATATATATATTATATGTGTATTTGTAAATATAATTATACATATTCATATATATTGACAAATATTATATATTAATATATATAGACATATGTTAGAAATATATAGATAATATATATATATATATATATCAGTTTGTCAATATAGATGCACACAACTATACATACACACTCACACACACACATCATATAGATATATAAATATTAATATATTTTTATTTAAAATATAATGTATATTATTTTTTATTTAGATATGCCTTATATATTGATAAATATACATTATATGTAAATATGTTTACTTATTTATGTATACAATTAAATTTTTATTGTGAATATATAAAAAATATGTATATATTGATATATAATTTATTATAAATAACATTACATTGTGAAAAACGATATAATTTCAAATCCAAAATATCTATATAAATGTAACCCCATAGAATAAGTTCAGGCCCCAATTAAAAAGGTCAAAAATACCCCCTGAAACGATGCTGAAATTCCATTGAATGTTAAAAAAATTGGGCATCCGAACTAAAAAATTAGTTTTGGAAACATTTTTTACCTTGGGGGTCCTTGAAAAATTTGACATAAGTTTTTCTTGGGTAACTAATGAGTAGAGCTCGTCGCAGGATTTGATTTGATATGCTGTAAATCTCAAACATACATCATGATCAAACATTATGGTCCTTTGAAGTTTGAGTTACATTTTCAACTTATTTTAGATATTTTATAAATTTTTTGATTTCTTGTGTCATTAAATTCTTATTAAATGATTATTAGTCGATGATGATTATCCAATTAATAATTAATAATTTTTTAATATATTTTATAATCCATTTTCACTACATATATTATATATTAAGATGAATAGTTTATTCATTCTTATATAAAACATATTTCAAAAATATATATTATATTTATATCAATAAAAATATACTTATATATTTATATATCAATATAATATTTTTTATGAAATATGTTTTATAAATATAACCTTTATCAGTGCTAGGGAAAAAAGAACTAATAAAGCCTCCCTTTTATCAGCACTACTAAAAAAGCACTGATAAAGGGGTCCCTTTAACAACACTAAAAAAGTACTGATAAAGGGGGTGCCTTTATCAGTGCTAAAAGAGCGCTGATAATGGGCCACTTTTAATAGCACTTTTTTAGTGCTTTTAAAAGTACCATTTATCAGCGCTTTTTATAGCAGTGATAAAGGCACCGCATTTATCATCACTTTTTTAGCACTGTTAAATGGTGGCGCTACGGAAACCCAGTTTGGCGATAGTGATTTCAATTCATCAATTGATATCCCATAGAAAAAGTGAACAGAACACCTCTTGGGTGACCCAACTTCTATACCCCCCATGGTTGTCCATTTAATTATACAAAGCACCTTTGGGATGGTTCTAATTCAATCTTCATGTCCTATATTTATTTATCAATGCATTCTATTAATCACATAGGTCATTCCTTTCAATTAAAATCAAGGATTAAAATCCATTTAAATTGTGTGTCTCTGATAATTTGGCACACAGTACAATGGAATATATTTAAAAACATCAACTTTGATGGAAAATAAAAAGACCACTGATCATTGGTTTGTAGTGGATAACACATCTAGTAATAGATCCTCATTTTAACTAGATGGGATAGAAATGAAGAACATATAAAGACCTTGAAATAGGTAAAATTACATTGAACCTAAATAGGGAAAACGATTCAACGAATAATAATTAACTGGACAAAATAAATTAATATTTTACTAATGCAGATCCAATGAGACAAACGGTTCTTAAATCAAGCACTAAATGAAGAATATCCACTGATTATTATTCTAGGATTCAAAATGATCTCTCAAAATAAAGGTTCTACCAACATAGTAGAATGATAAAAATTAATTTTTAAATAATAATTAAATGATTGAAATTTTATAAATTCACAAAAAATTTAGGGACACATAGTTTGTCCCCTTGGTTTGCTAAACCATGTATCAAATGTGTCCCCTTTCTATAGGAAGGGTCACATTACATGATTTATGCACATAGTCTGAAAAACCATGCACAAATCATGTCTCAATCCACCAACAAAAAAAAAACTACATAGGGTGCCACACAGTTATTCACCTCAAATCCCATGGTTTTTTAAACTGTGTGAGCTCCTACTACTCACCGTCATGACTCTCATGGTTATAAGTAACTGTACGGTCCTCACCACATTGTTTAAACTAACCGTGAAATAAAACTCTCCACCACCCTAAAAAATATGGTTTTGGGATCTGAAGAATCCCCAAACACCCCAAACACCTCTATTACCTCAAAGGTAACTCATATTAGACCATATTTTATCATTTAAAATGAAAAAAATGGAATTAAATGATTTCATACCTCAAGAAATAATCGAGTTCCTACCGTGGTGTTCAGGGGTAATACATGTGTATATAGTTTGTGTGTTTCTTGTGTTTATTCTTATTATATGGTTGATTTATTAATACTCTGAAGTACACCCCAATTTTATACATCACATATGAACACAGAATAGCTAGCATGTTATCTGATAATTCTTGCTACACTAGTTTAGGATTATGCTCTAGATAGTGGCCCATTTGTATTGGCATTCACTTCTTTGAAAATGATGCCCCTCAGTTAGTCCAGGTAGGGTACAACTGATAATTAGGGATGTTTTATTATGTCGGCCATTCCAACTAGATAGGTCATATTATAGTATGTTCTATATTTTTCCCTGATCTCTTTGGTATTTCCATGATCTCCAACACTAATTTATCTATGGAGGGTAATATAGATGCCTCATGTTGTATGGTTACTTGGGTAGTGTATTCTCATTTCTCTTGTTGTGTTATTAATACTTCTTCTCCCTATTATTTTTGTTTCTTTTTATTTAAATTGTATCTTTGTTCTTTTCAAAATAATCATGATGAATTTTTTTGAAAATTTTTTCTCTCTCTATTTCTCCATTTTCACCCACAATTTTTTATACTCTGTCTCTCTCTTTAAAATTAAATTTCCTCCCCTTTTAGGAAAACCATATTTCAAATAAAGAGGGAAATAGATTTTGAATTTTTAAAAAAATTGAAAAGAGGAAAAACCTATGTTATATCACTTTTTATTAAACTTTCAGTAAACTAATTTTTTATTTAAAGGAAATTCATATATAATATTTTTACTTGGGTACGCCAACTAAATTTTAATACTCAAACCTAAATATAAATATTTATTTTTAGCTTCATGTGTAGCTTCCAACATTGTATTTATCATCGTGGTGGGATGTTAGGTTTTGGGATTGGAGACTGACCTATGGGGTCACTTAGAGATCTTGTTATTCCTCTGGTTTGGTTTTATTTTGAATTTTTTTTTCTTATCATTTAATTTATTTATGTTAGAATTATTGTTTATTTTCTAATTTTTTTGTATATTTATTTTTAGATAAATATTTTTTACTTTCACTATTTGATTCTTTTTGATATTTTTCCCTACCCATGGTGATTGGGAATGCGCATATAGGTTTTTCCAGTCTATCTTGAGTAACTGGTTCAGGGTTGAGCCAAGTTGGTTCATGATAAAATGGTATCAAAACATTGGTTCTTTATATAACCTAGCTTTCATTGTGAACATTTTTATTTCAGTTTTTAAGGTAGAGGGAATATGACTGTCAGGACTTCTGTTGCTGGTATGAGGTGTTTGGACAAAACTTCCAGGGAAAAACCTTAGGATACCATAACAAATTGGGTTTTGAGTTTTTCGTTTCAATTTTTTTCCTTTCCTATTACAACTTGGTTTTGGTTGATGGTGATTGATTTTATAAATATTCATAGATTTTTTATGGGTTGTTTTGTGTTTGGGTAATAAAATGGGTGCTGGGATACTGGTTTTTTTCAAGCTCATAGGACCAGTAAATCCATTTGGATCTCAGGGATGTGGTCTAGAATAACTATTTGTGGTAGTGGTTTGATTGGCATATGGTCTTCAACCATATGGTCAAGTCACCCATTATCACTATTCCCATCTAGAAATTTATTTTAGGTATTTCCTACATTTAAATACTTTTTAAACCATGTATTATATTTTAAATCCTTTATTTATATCGAAGGGATAAATAAATTTTCAAAAACCATTTTAAAGAAATTTCTGGTAAGATAATTTTAAATAAAAAAGGATTTTTTATAAAATGGGCCTTTAAAATGTGCACTTTTATTATTTGTTGGCCTCAATAGTTGGTGTTTGTTGTTTTAAATGTGTATTTAGATATTATTTTATAATGATAAAGAGTTTTAATGGAATAAGTTTTGATTTTATTTATGGAATTCAATGGATTTTAATTGAATAAAATGGATTGAAATGTGGAGTTTAAAAATTTATTTCAAAGTGGTTGTTAGTGATATTTTTGAAATTCTTTGCATTTTTTTGCAATTTTTTTTGTATTTAATTGTGATAAGTTATTGATAGTGATTAGGTTTTGATTGAGTTTTTCCATTATTATTTATAGAATACCCTCACTAAGCAATAAGGAATCTTGAAGAAGATTTGCAGATGTCTCTTCAATAGTGTTCTTTTAGTTCATCACGTTTTGTCTTAGTCATTTTGTACTTTCATCATGAGCATGGATCCTGGTGGTCCTAGGTATTAAGAATCTATTAATAATTTCAAATTGTTGAACCCTCATCACTGATTTAGGTATATAGAATTGGAAAAACATAAGGAATGGTTGAAAACCATCAAAGGGATTTTTCTTCAGCTTGAGCTTCCCAAACCTCTTAAGCTCAAGTTCATAAAATTCAAACCAGAGGGGTGTTGTTTAAGTCTCACTTTAAAGTTACTTTTATTGTACTTATTTTCTATTTGGGTATTGTTGTTATGGGATAGTAGAATTTTTTATTTCATGTATCCTTCCCTTTATTTTTGTTTCCAATATAATTCATGAGTTATTTTATATTTGTAAATAAAGTCTTTATGGAGTCTTAATATGGGGGGGAGGCCACCATAGGATGGTCTTATGATGCACCCAGCATCTAGGAGTTATTGATGGGATACATTATTATTTCGTCCCTTCACAACCCTCATAATAGTAGTAGGTAGGCTAGTATTGTGGGTCTTGTGACATATTCCTATATAGATCCCAATTGGACCATGATGAGTTTCTTTGGTGGTTTCTATATTAGGGTTCACAGTGTTCCTTGTTGGGTTGTGTTTGGAAAAGAGAAAGTCTCTATTTCATAATACCATCATTATTTTTTAGAGTTATTTGGTCTTATTATATGTTTTCCAAGTATTTTTGGCCTTTTTTGAGGATGTAATTATAGTTTTTTGAGGATTTTTTAGTTTTGGGGTTTTAACAAAAGTGAGTGTTGTTCTTTGTTCTTTGAGTTTTCTGGTATCGCCTTGAGTTGTAGTTCATCCTTGCATTGTAATTTATCAATTAAGTCTCTTGGGACTTTATGGGGGTATCAAGTGTCATGGTAAGGATAATTTTCTCACCCAAAACAATAAAATTATTTTATTTTATTTATTTTTTAGTATGTATTTATTTCTCTTCTCTTTCAGGTGCTTTTTACTAGAAATTGGTAGTTTTTAGAATCAAGATCATATCTCACGATTAAGGTGCATTGTTCTCAAAATTGTGTGGAAACTAAGTGATATATTATATAAATTATGATAGAGACAACTACACATTTGGCACACAATTTTCCAAACCATGCAGTCAGCCAGTGTGGGGTGCTCTAGGAGCCTAGTAGAGGGTGCATGGTTGGGCCATGGTTTCCCAAACCATGCAACCCAAACCATGTGTTGTATCATGTTTTCAAAAAAACATTTATTAAAATTAAAAAAATTATAATTATATTAACAACCCTCATCCTTACACATGTAACCCCCTGATTAAACCACGCCCAATAGGGGGTCATAGCATATGACCTCCTCCCATTATAACTTTGATTTTTTGTCTATTTTCCTCCGCAATTCATGTTCAATCAACTCCAATTATTTTTCCTTCCTCTTCACCTATATTTTCATATTTTTGGGTAAACCTTTCCACTTTTTTGTGCATGATTTGGGTTAACCATGAAATGGGAGTGTGTTTGGGCTGTTTCTTGGTTCCTTGGGTTCATGATGATAAATTTTGGGCACATTTTTGTTGTGGTCATCAAAGAAACCAACTTATATCTCCATTAAGATGGTTTGCACGCATATACATAGGAATGTATATATATACCCAGTTCTAAAAAAATTTTATGGTGAGAGAAATATATGAATTGGTTTAATTAATTAATATATTTATAGAGTGATATATGTGTGTCTATGTGTGAGGTGGTCTTCATCAAAATAGACATTAATTGAAGTAGGTTTTTCTATGCATTGGCAAATAATTTTAAGAATAACTGTTTTCTTGATGTTTATACCTTGCTTTGATTCTAGTTAAAAATATATAATGTTTATAAATGTTATTTGAGATAAAATCAAGTTTTTTTTCTCTTTGAATTAAATTGTGTGAAATTATTTTATATACTCATTCATGTATTCGATGGAATTCCCAGTTTACCTTTATAAGTGCCTTCTGGATTCTAAATGATGTTTTAAATTTAAAAATGTGTTTCAAATATTTCATGAAATTATAATTGGTGTGTTTGGATCTATTTGAAATGTTTTTTCACCCAAATAATTTGTGAAAACCAATTGTAACTTTAATAAATAGATTTTATTTGGATAAATCTCCCTAGCATGTGTCTTTTTCCTTACTGTTGTGATTGGAATCGGTAATTACTTTGTATGGGATCACCCTTGTGTGTTGGTGGATTAAAGGAAAGGGAACTTATTTATAGTAATATTTAGTGGTGACTCTTATGTATGTGACTTGTGTTTTTCTTGGGTTTATTATTTATATATGGTTGAGTTCTTGATACTCATTGGTTCACCATTATTTTAGACATAACATGGGAACCTATAATAACTATAATATTATATGAGAGTTCTTGCTATGATAATTTAGGATTACACTATCTGTTGGTTCCTTAGTTTGGACACACCCTACTTTTGGGTCGATGCCCTATGTTTTGTCACGGAAGGGTACAACCGAGTGTTAGGGATGTTTGATTACATTAGGTGGGCCAATTTGATGGATCAGGTTATAATATGTTCTAAATTTTACCTTTAGTATATTAGTATTTCCATGATCTCTGAATCTTTTTTTATCTATTGTAGACAATATAGGTGTCTCATCTAGTACAGTTACAAGAGTGTAATTTCCATATTCCCCAACCTATGTACTAATTTTTTTCTTCTCTTTATCTATGGTGTGTCATTTTGGTTAAAATGATTGTTTTTTTAAAATGTTTTCATAAATAGTTTATTTATAACATTTTTATTTACTCTCCTTCCCCATTTTCACAAATAATTATTTCAAAATATTTATCTATCTATTTAAAATACTCAATCCTCCCCTTTTAAGAAAACTCTATTTTAAATAAAGAGAGAAATGGACCATTATTTTTTTTTAAAATTTAATGGATGAAAAAAACAATCTTATACAACTTTATTTAAAAATATATGTAAATGAGTCTTCCATTTAATGGAAGGTCATATAATATAGTTTTACTTGGGAATTCCTACTGAGATTTAATACTCATTCCTATATATATTTTATTTTATTTATCTTCAGGTGTAAGATCCCGGTTGTTCTTGATCATTGTGGAGAAATGTATGGTTTTGGGATTAGAGAGTGACTCGTGGGGTCACATGGTTATCTATATAGTCATAAGTTTTGGTATTGTTTTATGTTTTTTTATTCTTTCTTTTATTTATTTTCATCTTCTCATTTATCTTATCGCTACTCTTTTTATTAATTTTAGGTGAAATTGTTCCCAATAACTCATTTTGATTTACTTGGTGCTTGTTGCCACCCAAGGTAAATTGATAAGACACCTTAGGGTTGTCATGGACCAGATTGGGTGTTCTATTTGGGGTTGATCTAGGTTGTTTCATGACACAAGAGGCTTGGAATAATTCTTTGAGGTATTTCAATAGTTAAGGATGTCATCAAACAACACCATAATGAACGGGTCAATATATGGGTGAGAGATCTTGTTCTACAGTTCCATGAACATTGTGGAAGCATTCATAAAACCAAATGGTACCTCCAAGAACTCATATTTACCATACCTACTCCTAAAAACCATATTTAGTATTTTTTTTCCTCCCTATCATAAAGTTTACGGTAGCCTGAGCGTAGGTCAATCTTGGAAAACCAATGAGTTCCTAATAACTGATTAAATAGATCATTATTACTAAGAAAAGAATATTTTTTTTATTCATAATTATGTGGTTCAATTGATTGTAATCCAATAATATTTGAAATAGTATCATACACCTTTTAGGTGAAAAAAACTAGAGCACCATAGGGAGATGTGCTAGTTCTATAAAATCCCTTACATTCTAAGTCACCCATTTGAACTTTGAGTTTGTTCAACTAAGACCGAACCAGAGGATAAGGCGTTATCAATATTGGCTTCCCCCTAGAAAAAGTTTTTTTGAAACTCAATCATTATATTAGAAGGTAAACATTAAAAGTCCTATGGAAACACATCCTCATAAAGATCAACAACTAGAGAGAAAGATTAGGGTCCAACTTCACTCTAGTAAAAATATCCAAGACTATAACATGCACTCTAAGAGCTATAATCTTACTCAAATTTGGTCCAACACTACTAGCTCTGAACTCTAATTCACAATTAATCATAAACACATCCCCTTATTCAATTTAAATGATACTTTTCTCAAATAGTAGTTGATGTTTGTAAAATAGTTTATAATCCATCCCATCCCAAATATCACATTGAATCTTTTCATCTCTAGAATCATGTAATTGAACAAATTCCTATAGATAGTGATCATTGTAGGACATCTTGTTCACCCATTAAGGCTATCAAATTTGTTTCCATCATAGTTTGTAAAGATAGAGAATCTCTATAGCAACCCAACATTTTCTTACATGTCTACTACATTATTTTTAAAATAAACAACATAATAGTTATACAATCAAAGATCCAAAAGTATTCATTATTCCAAAAATTAGGCTCATACAAGCCTTACACATAATAAAAATAAAGATTATTTTAATTATTCTTTTTTTCCCTTCTAAATATCTCACAATATCCTTAGTACATAAAGTCACCATAGGATATTCATTAAAGAAATGGCTGAGAATAAATATTTGTAATAGGATGAATAAGGGACACGAATCAATATTGCATGGGTGATAATAATCAACATCACCATATCATAAGCATAATATCATAATCATAATCATGATAGAATCATTTTATAAATGAATGGAATGTGGTATCGGCATAAAAACAAAACATCATGTCATAGTGGTCACATACCAGACAATGTTTTGAAGAAATCTAGCATCATGTCCATGCATAACATATTTGAATGAATCATAACATCATAATTATAAGAAAAAATATAGCATCATATTCATAAATAATACACATTATCTAATGTTAAATATCACATTACCCAAAACATTGTAGGGATAAATAATTCTAGGGCCACCTGTCACATCATAAAATGCTCATAATCATACATGCCACATTTAAGGATAACAATCATAGTCATAAAATAATCCCATGGAAAGGAATGAATTTCGTAAAATATTTCACATATCATACATCATAAAATTGACTTTAGGATTACCAAATGAATAATGGTAAATCATAATTTGTAATAAAAGATCATTTTCTTATTTGTAATGATAAAAAAATTAATATCATTCAAGATATGTTTTGGAAATTGGGGTCTTTTATAAAAATCAAAATAAATGGATTAGAAAAATGTTTTAGAAGGGTAGAAATAGGTTTTTAGTCATAGTAAAAAAAAGAAATAATATTTAAAGAATATATTTTAGATATTATAGAAATATTCATACTAAAATCAATTTGAAATAAGAGGTAACCAATAGAAAATGGATTGGGATCGAGAATTTACTCACCTTAATTCCCGATTTTTTTCATCAATTTTCCACCTCCTAAATAATAAAATAAGCATTATTAAAAATGGGAAAAAAGTGAAATATTTAAATTTTTAACTATTTATCCATTAAAATAAATGTATTTTATTTCTTAATCCCATTGGTTAATGTGAAAATGTTTTTTTATCATATTTTCCTTCAAAAAAATCATGTTTTTTTTATATCTCTATTTGGTTCAACATAAATTATAAATAAGTAGAATTAATTAATAAATATTAGAATAAATGTATTTATATATTTAATGTGATAAATAATATATTATGACCAGATATAAGTTTTGTGATAAGGAAATAATTGGAAACGTCCTCGTTGGCGGTTAATCGGTCCTTAACGATACATTGTCCGACGAGGTTGAAAGAGATGTATGGAATATAAATAATTTTTAATTAAAATTTTTATAGTAGTTTTGGATCAATAATAAGATTTTAACATATAATATAAATTATATTATATTTTTTTAATATAGGTAGTGAAAAATAGAAAGATAATAGCAAAATACAAAGAAGACTTGATGAAAAAAATACCCTCATCTCGGTGTTTCTTCTCTTATACGACACAAAAATACCTTAATGATTGGGGATAATTTACTCTAGAACGTCCATAAGTATTATAATAGGATTGATATAGAATATTTGGGAAGATATTTGTATTTTTAAAGTTTAAGTGAAGTGATTTTCCAAGGGGAGGGAGATTAGTAATTTATACATGAGGAGTTGGGCGTTTTGAGTTAAAACATTGAATAAAATATTATATCCCAGGTAAAATTTATAATTGTTATATTTTTGATATAATGAATCCAATACCAATAAATTATAATGTTTTTAGGAAATTATACCCCTTTATAATTCTAATTTTAATAGTTTATTAAAAGTTCTGTAGAAAAAATGAAAAAAAAATATTTTAAAGGAATACATTTGACTTTATACCTTGGAAATTAATTATTAGATCTTGAAAACTTGTTTACTGTATTTTAATGAATTATTTATATAATTAAATATGTTTTTTAGATCTACCATTTCTATAATTAATTAGGTCATTATTACATCATGAATGATGTGATTTAAAATACAGAAGTTATGTAAAAACTGTATTTTTACTGTTCACCTGAAATATTAAGTATTTTATAAAATTACCAAAAAATAACCCTAGAATAATTATGAAGTTATAATTTAAAATTTAAAATTCATTTTATCAAAATAATTCTAAAATTTAGTCGATTTTAATTTTTAATATAAATATTACTATTTTTACAAAATAACATAAAATATAGTTTATTATAAATCTTCTTGTATTTTCATTGAGTTTTTTAATATTGATATTTATTTTCTAGAAATATAATTTTTAAATGACTCATTTTAAATACTATTTATATTACATTATATAATTTTATGGTCATATTACTATTTTAAAAGTCATGTTACTTTTCCTAGCGATCTAGTAACTCTTCTCATCGGTCAAGTTACTATTTCAATGATTAAATTACTATTAAAAAGATCAAATTACTCTTCCAATGGTCAAATTACCACTTATAAATACTAATACATTACATCATTAAATATTATCTACAATTCAACCCTAGGTTCTATATTTTCGTTTTTTAAGATGCTAATTTATTTACTAATATTTTGTTTTATTTCTATAGTGTTTGTAGTGGACGCGATGATTCTAGAAATATGGGGTGATCCATATTTTCCCATACTACTTTCCTTAATTTATATATTTTTCTCATTACAATGTTTATAATTTTTATGGGTTTATTTTCTGATTATTTTAATGATATATATTTATGAAATAAATATTTATTTTTTTCCTTATGGGTTGTATGTGTGTAATACTATATAATATAACATAACACACATTTATTAAAAAAAATATCATATATAAAATCTAGGTTGTTGGATTCATCTCCCCTTGAAAAATTTCAGCCCCAAAATTTCAACTCGTATTTTCTATTGAGAATATTTGAGGGTACTTATGTTTCACTGTATCCTCCAAATCCTTCATTTCCTATTCATATTTATAGTTTAACAGCAACACTTCAACAAGGTGAGTTGTCTTGTTGCAAAAAAAATTGTCTCTATAGTCCAATATCTTCACTAACTACTCCTCATATGAGAGGTCATTCTCCAATTTTACAACCTATGGATTTAGTACTTGTGATGGATCGGGTATGTAATTCCATATAAGATACTCATGTAAACCATCATCAATTTGAGCCAAATTAATAGAAGTGTAATCTAATTGACCACAACACCAATATGATCAAGTATCTCAAATGGTCCAATGTACCTAGGGATAAGATTCCCTTTATTTCTAAATAGTATGACTCTCTTCTACAGCGATATCTGATGGAAGCTATATCCTCATATTTAAACACTAACTCCATTCAATGGTTTTTAGCATATCTCATCTATTAAATATGAGTATATTTTATATACTTTTGGATGGATTAAACCCTATATGGTGTCTCTTTTATAATATTAGGTCCTGGTATCTTTCATTCCCAAACTTCATCCCAACATGTAGGAGTTATACATTTCTTCCCAAACAGAGCATCATATAGATCCATTTAAATTCTCAAGTGTATGATATTTTTGTAGGACAACTCAAATAGTGAGATATGTTGATTTTATCCTCATTTAAATTCCACTAATCGAGCTATTAGTTTTTCCTCAAGTATCTAAATAGTCCTTTAATATTGTCCATCATTTTGGGGATGATGGTCCATAACAAAATTCAATTTAGTATTCAAAACATGTTGAAGACTTATTTATAATTTATAATTGAACCTTGGATCATGATCAGAGATGTTAAAAATTAATTCCCCTTGTATCCACACCACTTTTTTACATAAATATAGGAAATTTGTTCAAGAGATAAATCTTCCCAAATAGGGATGAAGTGGGTATTCCTAGTGAGTCAATCCACCATAGACCATATGTAATTATTTTCATTTATATGTCTTCGGGAGACCAATGAAAAATAACATAGTGATGTAAACTCATTTCCATTTGGGTATAGTAAATGGTTTCATCATCACCTTGGACTAATATTACTCTACTTCAAATTTTTTTATAATAAGAAATTTATGTTATACTCAACGATGTCTTTTTTATGTTGTCCCTCCATAAGAGCTCTCATAAATCATAGTACATCATGGTTCTTCTAGGATGAATAGAAAATGATGATCTATTTACATTATCCAATATATTATTCTTTATATCAGGTTATTAAGGAACTAAAATCCTAGTTCTAAACTGAATCACATCATCATCATCAATATATAATTCATGAAGCTTCCCTTCCATTACAGTTGTCACCCTTTCTTGAAGATCTATATTAACCCTTTGTAACTAGTTGAACTTCTCTTGGATATATGATTAGGAAATGATTTGGGTAGGGTATGATTTGTTTTTCTACATTGATGATTTCCAAATCCATCCTTTTCATATACATGATGATAGGGTCTTTATCACTCTACATCATGGATATAGTAGATAGTTCCTTTCTACTAAGAGAATAAGCTACCTAATTCACATTTCTAGGATAGTATTGAAGAGAGAAATAGTAGTCCTTGATCATCTCTTACCATCATCACTTATTCATATTGATCCCATTCAATGTGAATATATACCTTAAACTCTTGTAATCAGAATAAATGTCACAATTCTCTACATAGAGGTAGCTCCAAAAATTATTCAAGGAGAATATTACAACTACAAAATTTAGATCATCCATCAGTTAGTTATTCTCATAGACCATCGATTTTTGTGAGGAATATACTATTAATTTTTCATTTTCAATGAGTACACAACCCAAAAAATTATTTGAAGCATCATTATCTTTCACAAAACCTTCTCTAATTGATGGTAGTGTGATTAAAGGTGCAGTTATTAGCCTCTTCTTAAGATCCTTAAATATTTCCTCAAATTATTTTGTCAACATATAATATCCCCATTTATGTTTTAAGTTAGTTAGTGAGATAGAAAATCATGATAAATTTATCAAAAAAAAATTTGTGGTACTCTCCCATATAAGAAAACTATGGATTTATATGGCAAAATTTGGTGTGGGGAATTCCTTAATTACCTTTTTCTTTGAAGGGTCCACTGAAATTATCTCACATGTGATCATGTTCCCTATGAATGTGACTTAATATATCTAAAATTCACACATTATAAACATAGAATACGTTTTATCCTTCTTTAATAACACCAACACAATCCTAGTATTCTCCCCATGTTTCTCCTTACACTCATAGGAAATGAGAATATCATATATGAACACTACCATAAATATTTTATGGTAGTCTCTAAAGACTCTATTTATTAAATCTATGATGATAATAGGTGAATTAGTAAGACCTATGGTCATTATAATGAACTCATATTACTCATTCCTTATATGAAAATTTGACTTCTAAATATCCTCCTTCACCTCCCACTAATTATATCCCGAATGAAGATCCACCTTTGAGATGTACTAAGCTTATTTTAGTTGATCAAACAAGTCATCAATCCTTGTAAGCAGATACATGTTATTTATGGGGATATTTTTGAGATCTTGGAAATCGATTCACCACAACATTGATCCATTTTTTCTTAAAAAGTGAATTAGTGCACCCTATGGTGATGAACTAGGGAATATGAACTCTTGGACCAAATGATCATGAAACATATTCTTTAACTCCTCCAGTTCGGTCAAGGATATCATGTAGGGTCATTTGGGGATAGAAGTGGTTCCAATTATATTCTCTATTTAAATCTCTACATCATAATCTAGAGGAATTTTGGGTAACACTTCAAAGAAATACATTAGTGTATTCCATCATAATGGGAATTTAATATAGGTTGATACCTTCCTTTGACTCAGCCATTTGGGAAAGCTATTCTTGTTAATAGGGTATCGACACCCACACCATTGATGGATTTTTCAAAGGGGCTTCATGATCTTCCTTGAATTTTTATTGGAGAATTGGATGGTTCTGGATATAGAAATAAATTTCCTTTTCTTAAAATTAAATTTGTCCTCTATATAACATTATACAATCTATGATTAGTATAAAATCAAATCCAATAAAGGGATATTATCTAGAATAATCTTCCCATATATGTTAGCATGATAAGATTCCAACACTTGTTTTGAAATGATCACACCACTACGTATTCTTATAGATATATCTACTTCATGGTATTGATGCTTTGATTCAATAGTTCTACAAACCTTTTTGGATATAAATTAATTCATATAAATATAATCAAATAAAACTTTTTATTCTTGAGTTAATAGGAAGTGTACCATGTTTGAATTTATTTCACAGTCTAATTTAACAGTAGTAATTTTATCTGATATCCCTTTCTATTGTAGATTTGGTGGTTGCTCATATGGATTACCCATAATGACACATGGTTTAGCGTACTCATTTTATAGTTCTCTTTCACCCTATAGATGAAGCATTGACCATGGGTGGTGCATCAAGAGGTTTCTTACTTTCCTCTATCATGTTGGTCAACTTTTTCATGTCTAATCAACATTTATGATCTTGTTGGCTTTCTTCACCATTCAAGAATCATTTATTTATCCCTTTGAGGAAATTCCCATGATGCTTTTTCCCAAATTATTGACATGTGTGTGGTTGTATTATTTTGCTTCTTTTTTCAAATAACCCATTATATTAAAAAACCATTATTCTCATTTTATAGTCATATTCAGAGGACCATTTTCCAAAATCTATCTCAACTTTGATTTCACATCGAACTACTTCCTTGTAACTACAAATGTATCATATAAATAGAGCCTTCTGAAGGTGTGGCTTTAAACCAATAATGAATCAATCTTTTTACCCATCATTATTGATAACAAAATCTGAGGTGAATATTTCAATCCTCGTGAATTTTTTCTCATAATTAGTGAAGATTATATCTCCTTCTTTTTAATATTAGTAATTATAACTCTATATTTTTTTATCGATTTTTAGGTAAGCACTTTTTAAGAAATATTTTCTTAAATTATTCCCTCTCCATATCTTTCATTTCATTCTTTATATTTGTATCTTTTATCAATTATAAATATTGATCGCCCTCTCCATCAAAAATATAAATGGATAGAGTCAAATTATCTTTCTCAGAATAGTGGTGAACATAAAATATCTTACTAATTAATTTAGGCCACTATTCAGTGACAATTTACCCGGATGACCCACTTAATGTTGGTGGTTGTTCCACATAAATGACTTGATATCTAGTTTCTTCTTATTAGATGAAGGTGTACATTCTACATGTATCAGTATATCATCCATTATTTAAGATAACTCAATAATCATAAAAATTAATTTTTCAACTCCAACTCCCATAGAATTATGTATTTCATTCAGAAAATTGTTGCATTTCCATTACACATGTTTATTGTTTGGTTTCACTTTATTCCAACCATTTTCTAAAATCAAAAAAATCTTGAAAATTTTGTAATTAAAAAAAAAATGACTAAATAATTTATTATTATGCGCAAATTTACTCTAAAGTCATATCTTATAGGATCCTTATCTCAGCATTTTAATAAAACAATTCTTCTAGGATGTTTACCTATACATAGACATATACCGTTGGTTTTCCCTAACATTTTCTAATATTAATTACCAAATTAACTAAATTTTGTTTTGATACCAACTACAGTGACCCAAATTTTTCTTACATGGATATTAGATTATTTAAAAAATAAATAACATAACAGTTATAAAATCCAGGATCCAAAGGTTTATAATATTGAAAAAATTAATCTCATACAACCCATAAAAAATTTAAAAAATAAAAATTATTTAAATTCTTATACATTGTCCTTATAAATCTCTCATGATCTCTATGGTATATAAATTCAAATAAGGATATAAATCAATGAAAAGGGTGAGTTAAAATCTCAATAATAGGAGGAATATGAGACATAAATCAATAGTACATGACTGATCATAATCAAAATCATCACATCATAAGAATAATATCACCATCATTAACATAAGGGAAATATTTTTAAAAATCATGGAATTTGGAAAATTCATAGAAATGAAACATAATGTCATAGTGGTCAAATACCACACATAGTTGTGAACAAATATAGCATCATGTCCAAGCATGACATATGTTTATAAATCATGACAACATCATTGTGAACAAATATATAATCATGTTCATAAATAATAAAGATTATCTGATGATATATGTCACATTACCCAATTAATTGTAGGGATAAATAATTGTAGCCCCACCTTTCACATCATAACATGATCATAATGATGCATTCCACATAGAAAGATCACAATCCTATTCCCAAAATAATCACATATAAAGGAATGGGTTTGATAAAATATTTCACATATCAGACTTCATGAAGGGGAATTTATTATTCAAAAATAAATTATCGGAAATCATATATTGCAAAAAATATCATTTTCTTCTTTGTAAGGAGAAACAACTCGAGAGGATTCAAGAGATATTCTGGAGATTTCCGTATTTTTTATAGAGCATTATAAATGTTTTAAAATACATTTTTGAAGTGTAGAAACATATATATCACTGAAATAATATGTAAATAATTTTAAAATTACATAATTTAGATATTATATTAACATTCATTATGAAATAAATGTGAAATAGGAGGTAAATTAAATAAAAGTGATTGGGTTTGAGAATCCCCGTAACGTAATTCTCACTTTATTTCGTCGCTTTTCGGCCTCCTAGATTATATAAATAAGTTTCTTAAAATAAAGAACCATAATTAAATTATTTTAAAACGATTAAATATTTATCATTTATAATAATTGGATTATATTTCATAATTCACTTGGTTAAAGTGAAAATGTATTGATATCATGTTTCCTTTAAAAACCCCATTTTGTTTCAATTTTTCTATTCTGTTAAAATTAATTTATAGATAAGTAGAATTAATTTGAGAAGATTAGAATAAATATATTTATAAATTTATATATTATAAATATTTTATTATAACCATACATAAGCTTGGTGATAAGGAAATAAATGGAAACTTCCTCATTAATGGTTAACCACCTATTAACGGGGCATCGTCCGATGATGATGAAAGAGATGTATGAAATATAAAGACTTCATAATTAAAACTTTTATCGTATTTTTAAATCATTAATATAATGTTATCATACTGTATAAATAATTATAGAATATTTTGTTTTGAAATTGATGGATAAAAATAGGATGTGGAGAGGAAAATGTAATGATGAGTTGATGAAAACATACCCTATTCTCGGTGTTGCTTCTCTTGTACATCACTAAAATCCCTTTATGATTGTATTTTATTTTCTATTGATTGTCCCTAAGTATTAAAAGAGGATTAATACAGAGTATATTGGAATGTATTTTTTCTCAAGTGTAAGTGAAGTGTTTTTTTCAAGCGGAAGGAGAGGGGTTATTTATTCATGAGGAGGGGGTGTTTTGAGTTAAAATATTTAATACAAAAATATATCCAAGGTAAAACATCTAATAGATATAAATTTGAAATATAAATCAAATATCAGTAATATATAATGGTTTTAGGACTTTAAACCCCATTATAAATCTAATTCAACGGATTATTAGAAAGGAAATTGGAAAAATTGAAAAATTGTTATTTTAAAGGAATGCTTTTGACTTTAGAATTTGGTAAGTAGTTTTTAGGTTTAGAAAACATGTTTATTATATTTTAATGACTAATTTGTTAAACTAAATATGTATTGGAAGAGACAAAAAATTTATAATTTATTTTTTTATTATTACATAATGAATGATGTAATTTAAAATATTCAGATTACGGAAAAACTTTATTTTTACTATTCACCTAAAATTTTAAGTATTTTAAAAAATTACAAAAAATAAATAAAGCTTGGAAGAATTTGAAGTGAAAAATTTAATAAAAACATTCATTTTAAAAAACTTATTTTCTAAAATAGGTTTTTTAAAATATTTAATATAAAATTTTTTATATTCATGACATAACATAAAATATAGTTTATTAAAAATATGCTTAATTTTTTGAGTTTTTAATGATTGATATTTATTTTTTCGCATTATAATATTTATATAAATAGAAATTAGTTTGGATAAATATTTTGACATTACATTTTTTTATTTTGAGGTCAAATTTCTATTCCAACTGTTAAGTTACTATTCCCAATTGTCATGTTACTATTCTCATCGATTAAGTTACTATTACAATTATAACATTACTATTCCAACATTCACATTACTATTATAATAGTCCCATTTCCTCATATAAATACTATTATAACCCATCATTCATTATTCACGATAATTCCTCCCATGGTTCTAAATATTTATTTTTTTATATGTCAATTTGTTTACTAATATTTTATTTCAATTCTATAGTGTTGGTTATGGAGGTGATGAATCTAGTATATTGTGTCAATCAATATTTTTTCATTCTAATTTTATTAATTTATATTTTTTCTAGTTTCAATTTTTTGCATTTTCATGGGTTCATTGTTGATGAATGTAATTATCTTTATTAATGAAATAAATTTTTCTTGGTTTCTTTATGTGATAGATGTGGGTAATTATATATAATAAAATATAACACACATTTATTTCAATAAAAAATATCATTTATAAAATATGGTTTTAAACAATCACTGAAGATATTAAAACTCATATGTTCACACTAGATACCACTTGAATAAAGATAATGGAATTGGAAGTACTCATTTAATGAAAAGTGGTAGATAACCTAGAGGCGATCAATACCATACCTCAAACCATATATAGTCCCTCACCACCATAATAAGAATCCTAATATATTTTAAAAACTCATCCAACCTCATCTTCATTACATTTAAAAAGATTCATCATAGTATGGAGAGTCTGCATCCTCTAATAAGGCTCTCCACCTATAGCGTTCCTTGATCCCCATAATTATTTTAAGAAATACTGGAAAAAAAAGTTAAATATGGATAGAATTCCCACATTATTTGAACCCCATTGGTGGCTTACTATCTGAATTGCTAAAATACCCTCTTTGTCCATAATTGAAGCACCTAGTAGAATCACCACTCACAGACGACATTGAGGAAGTTATTCTATGGCCTATTTTTCATTATCCTACTTATCTTAATCATCTTTCCTATTTATACTACTAGAATAGGCTTCCATTATAGTGAGAAAAATCATAGTCACTAGTCCAATATTGACTGAAATTAATCATGCTACCATGTCCTCTACTAGACCCCTCTTGATGTTTAGGGCATCCCATAAAACCTCTGAATATGATTTCATAAAAACATCCTAATACACTACATGATCTTAGGTCGGAGGTAAATCTCAATATTTTAGGCCTTTTAGGCCTCGTTTCGAGATAGAAGAAGTGAAAATCATAATAGATTCGTTAAATGATAATAGTGAATGAAGACAAACAAAGATCCCCATTGAAACTCTATAAACTATTGAGCATACTCCAACTTCAATATGTTGAGAAAATATTTCTTGAGAAAAAACTTTTTTATGGTCATGCAAGTAAGAGAATATCATCTTCTATCTTGATTCAAAACAGTTCACTATCTCCTAGAAATTCCTTGGATCATTAGTACTTCCAACATCACTCACCCATGATTAAGAATAAGGAAAAAAATGGAAATTCCCTCATTAATTTATATTAAGACCAATATATTCTATAGGTCTGTATTACACTAAAATGATGGTCAATATTGGATCTAGAAGTATGAAAAATGATTGTTAAATGTATTCCAAATGTTTCCTCCTTGAAAGAGGACCATCTGAAAAGTACATGTTGAACTAGCTCTATAGTCTGAATCATCAGTGTTGGTATAGGAACATGATTGGGTGTGTACCCTTGTACCACTAGAGGTGGTACTGGTTCACCCTTCCTAATGAGAGAATATTTGGTGGACTCTCCTATCAGTCCCATCAAACATCTCCATAGTGGAATTTTAAAAATTATAAAAAGAACTTTTGTAACATCCTGACCTGGGTGCCATACATCGGGGCCTCGAGACAATTTTTCACATGACCTCAGGTGTGCCTCCCCATATGCCATAGTTTTTTGACTAACAGTGATGGTCTAAGATCGACCATGGGAGATTACACCATCTTTATCAGAGTAACACAATAGTGGTAATAAACAAACAATAGTCAAGATATATAACCATAGCTAGAATAATACTAATATCATAAGATAATAAAAACTGGAATATAATATCCAAAACTAAAGTAGTAAATGTGTCATACCATGTTTGTGTCGAGTACCAAAAGTCAAACCCAAAATAAAAACACTAAAAAATCCCACGAATGTCATGGTACCAAGTTTCGTTCCCCCATCCATGCTCAGTCCCGACTTATCCAACTAACATAGGGCCTTTTACCTTATCATGTCCAGCAAACATAATGTTTATTCAAGTACTCGTCCAGAATCCTGAGTAGGGGGTGAGTAAAACTCAATACCAAACCACCCACGGTATCAAAAATAATATCCAGTCATAAATACTGTAGGACGTTGTATATATAATAATATATAATGCAAAAAAGTAAACATTTATCAAATTTCATTAATCATTGTTTAACTATATAATCCCCCAGGTTCCCAAGGACACCCAAACCCTCAATGCATGCTTCGTCTCTTTCCAAAATATGAACCGTATCATGAAACTATGGTTATAATTTATCATTTCATTTAAAATCATATAAAATATAATTGCAACAATAGTCCAATTCCAAACACATGGGCATTTAACATCATGTCTAACATTCCATAAGTATTTGGAGCCTTAGCCCCTATCCCACACCTCAATGTCACATGGGTATTTGGAGCCTCAGTACCATTCCCATAATTTATATCACATATGTGTATTTAGAACATCATTCCCTATACCATACCTTGTTTATCACATATGGGTGTTTTGAGTATCATTCCATGTCCCCCACCTCGTTTATCTCATATGGGTATTTAGTGCATCAGTCCATATCCCACACATCGTTTATCTCATATGTGTATTTGGAGCTTCTGTTTATGTCTCAAACACATATATAACTTATAGCATTATATCAGATATATAAAAATATCAAATATATCACATCATTCAAGTTTAATCAATATTAACCCCTTTTTATAAATATCTCACATCAAGTAATACCTTTATAGTTTATCACAACAACATTGTTCTTCAATTTAATCAAAAGGAATAATATGAATAAATCACCATTAATATATTTGTCAAAATTTAACCATATAGACGATTAATCATTTCACCACTTAATTAGTCCAATTCCACAATCCCAATGTCCCTTTAATTAATTCACTAATTAATTAATTCCAATTTACAATCCCAATATCCCATTAATTAATTAATCCAATTTCACAAATTCAGAATTCACCCAAAATTCAACCCAATTTATCATCACATGGAAATTAAATTAAATAAATTCCACCTTCAATGCAATTAAAAATTTACACAAACCCATCATTTGACTAATTTCATAACCCCGTTAGCTAATCAATTATACAATCCATTAAATAAATTAATTATCCAAAACTAATATATCCAATTCCTGAATAAATTACTAGACATGGAATAGAGATACTATAATTTCATACATGTAATTAAAATCATGGATTTTGGAATTGAATAATCAACCACCCACCTCAAGGATTTTTATGAAGTTCAAAAATATAAATCCCCAATTGATGTGGAACAACCAAGATCATGATAAAGAATAAGATCAATATCCAAAACCAATATCTAATATATAATTAATATTGATTAAAAAAACCAAGATCTAAATGCACCACCTATAGGATAAAACCATCCCTTTCTTCTCCAGGAAGAGAGACTAGAGGAAGATAAACCTAATCAAGAAGAAAACTCATACCTAAAGAGGTGAAGATCAGAAAATATGGCCTTTAATTTGTCAAGAACGGTGTTTGAGAGCCCTAGGGATTCATCTAGAAGCCTCCAAAAAATTATAAGAATAGGCTAGGATCAAATGGGGTTGACTTTGGGAGAATTATTTGGGTTAGGGGTTTTTAGAACAAATTTTTGGATTAATTAAACCCATATACATGGTTTCCTAGGTAGGGGCGCACGGTCTTCCAAACTATGCACTTTAACTATGCACCTATTCAATGGGGTACGCAATTACTCCTAAGAGGGAACACGGTTTGATAAACTATGTTCCAGATATGTGAATCCCTTTTGTTTAGGCTTTCACAGTTTTTTAGTATGGGCACATGGTTTGGGAAAACCTGGTGCCACCCAGGAACTACCCCTCTTCCTTCTAAAATTTTACAATTTCATCCAAAAACTCCCCAAGGTAAAACTCAAACAAGATTTACTCAAAACAAGGAAAAATAGAACCTATAAATGAGTTCAAATATTTTGAGAAAAGTTCATGATCTTAGAATCTCCCCACCTTAAAATATATTATTTTCAATCTTTACTCCCAAGAATCGCTATAATTCTAAGCTAAAGAACTCAGAAAACTGAGCCCACAAATCCCCTTATCTCTACTATGTTTCCTTTTTCACTTGTCCTTATTGCCAAAATATATGAAATAATGGCATGGCCTTTCCCCACAACACTTTATCACTGAGATCAAACACACATATTAGATTCTCCTCAAAGGACTCATTATTCTAGAGCTCAACATCATCAACATTGATCACAAGAGAAGTTTCGGAGTGATACAGCTGAAGTTGTGACACATGAAAGGCTCTAGGAATATCATTTTACATATCTGGAAGAGCCAATCAGTAAGCCACTACATAGATTCACTCCACAACCTCAAATAGTTCAACAAACCTAGGCGCTAACTTTCCTTGTCACTATATCCTATGGTGACCTAATCTAGGTGAAACCTGAAGAAACACACAATGAATCTATTTAAACTATATGGGTTGTTGGAATTTATCATCATATAACTTCTATATACTATGAGAAGTGTGAACATTTTTCTGAATTATTTGATCCTTCTCAGATGTATACTATATTAAACTCAATCCCAACAACTCTGAATCGCCGGCCTCCATCCAACATAGAGGTGATATGAACAGCCTGCTATAAAGAATCTAATATGTTTCAATCAGTATATATTCCTAAGAAATATTGTTGTAAACAAACTCTACCAAATCTAGGTGCTTCACCCTAGACCCAACAAGTTATAGAAAACATTCTTGAAGTATATCCTCATGGACCAGTAAAGTATGTTCTGGCTTCCCATCAATTTGTGGGTGGTATTTTGTACTTTGTAAAACTTATATACCTAGAACCTTCTGCTAGACCTTCTAGAAGCCTGAAGTAAAGCATGAGTAGTTGTGTGAAACTATACTCTATGACACCCTATAAAGATAAACTATCTCTTGAACATACAAGTTTCCCAACTGCTCCAATGAGAATGTTTCTCATATATTCAAGAAATGAACTAATTTCATTAGTCGTTCCATAATCACACAAATAGAGTCATTCTTATGAGGCATCCTCGAGATACCAACCACAAATTCCATGGTAATGTCATCCCAATTCCATTATTGAATGATAAATAGATATAGTAATCCACTTGTTCATTGATTCTCATCTTCACCTATTGATAGGTGTATCAATGTTCCATGAACCCTATAATCTCCTTTTTTATGTCTGGCCACCAAAACTGTAGTCATTGGTTACAGTACATTTTGGTCACGCCTAGATACACTGCCCATTTTGAGTCATGAAACTCACATATCATCTCCTCTCACATGATTTTAGTCACAACAACCCATTTCATAACATAAATGAACTCATCCTCATCTATAGTACCGTATGAAGCTGACTCCCCACCTTCAAGGATTTCACTTAAGTCCAAACATTATGGATCCTCATACTATATGAACTTAATCTATATAAAAATTGTAGAATCTCCAAAAACCGTTATGAGTGTCATCTTATCTTGAGATTCCAGAACCACAATATGAATCTCAACCATTGAAGTCATCATTTTCCACTCAGCACTAGACACCTACACTATCTGAGTGTATGTTTTCCAACATAACGCATCAACAACACTATTTCTCTTCCTGGGTGTATATGCTAGATCAAAATCAAATGAATCTATATAATCAACCCATCTCCACTTCTAGAGATTAAAATATTACTGTGAATAGATATAATTTAATCTCTTATGATTAGTATACACAATGGACTTCTCACCCAAAAGATAATGCGCCAACACTTCACGACATAAAAAAATACTACCAACTCACGGTTGTGCATAGGGTAGTTCTATTACCCAAAGCACCTCATCTACTTCCTCAACGAGCATGGGTAGTAAAACTCCAACTAAAAGACTAATACAATGTAGAATATTCCCTTACCACACTCTAATTCTTCATAGCTACTCTATCATTACTCATATATTGTGGTTTCCTAAAAAAATATATAGATTTCACATATTTTCATAATATGATAACTCTACCGATAGTCGGGGGAACTATCTATGAAAGTGACCTGAACTATGACACTAGTGACAAATAACTCGAGTAAGGTCTGGTTCAACTAACCCTTCTCCTTATGATTCCCCTTTCTTTCACCCAAGTGGGTATTCTCATAGATATGATTCCTTCTTTCATATGACATACCTCTTTCTCATCTAGTAGAAACCATATTCCTTCCACTATAACCATCTTTCACATTCCCCTCAAATATGATATCTTGTTCCACAACTTTAGAAAACTTTTTCATTCAGAATATATCAACTTAGAACATAATATCACAGTTAAGTCAGTCCTAAAAATTTCATTCTATATTATTCACATCCCCTTCTAGCATAGTAGAAAAGTGCTACAAGGAAGTAAAGTGACCAGCATAGACCATCATGAAAATACTCCCCTGACTCAACTACATGAACATAGCTTACCTATCCTATCTCAGTGTCTCTGAATATAAGTTCCCTAGGAAATTCTATAAAAATCATTCCATACCATTCCCTCAACCTACATAGTCTGAGCATAAACATCCCACCACCACTTCATCATTCTTCATAACATGAAAGCATCCAACTTGACCCCATTTTCAGCTAGAGTCTTTAAATCTTCAAGAATTTTCTTGATGGACTCAACCCGATGAGTTACCCTAACCCTACCTCAGATAATTGACCATTTTAAGATGTTGTTGTGGGAAGATTGGGAGAGGATCTTGTTCCTCATGTCTATGCGCTCCATGAGGCTCTAGTAAAACCTAAACATTTTTGACATCGAGGTCAGATCGCGATCTCTTTTACCGAGGATGATTTAACTGCTTTATCTTCTGATCTTCAAATGATTTTAGTTGGTAAATTCCTAAATCATTGGCCTTCTTTGAAGTACCTTCGAACGTCATTAGAAGTGATTGGATTTTCATGGATCAATCTAGGTCTCCTTAATCCCTCACACATAGTGCTTCGGTTAATCTCATATGATGATTATTATAGACTTTGGGTAAGAAGATACAGGTCATTCATGGTATGTTACATTAAAATACAAAAATGGACTCCTGATTTTGACCCTCATGTTGAATCTCTAGTTGTTTCTATATGGGTTAACTTTCCTGATCATCCTTTACACCTTTTTAAGAAAGCAACTCTCATTCCCATTGCCAGTTTAATTGTTTCTCCTTTGAAACTTTATTCAGCTACAAAATTCCTATCTGGACCCTCTGTTGCTAGGATCTGTATAGAAATAGATGTTTCACAACATTTACCATATCAAATATGGATCCAAAGTGGGAGATTTGGTTTTTATCAGGAGGTTTTCTATGAAATATTTCCTGATTATTATAAAAAATTCATTAGGCTTGGACACTCACGGAATAGTTGTGGAAAATAGCATGTCCACACTAAAAACTGTAAAAATGTTTGGGTTGAAAAGGTCACTCAAGAACACAAAGATATGGCTGGATCTTCTGATGTCACTAATAAATCTATAGACACTATTTTGAATGCTTATTTGAATAATTTTCATAATGAAGAAAATCAAATTTCAGATTATGTGAATGAGGTGCTTGAATCCACTGTCTCTCCCTTTAATTGTGTTGATGTACTGCAAAATATAAAGCCTATTAATATCTTGAAACCTCAGGCCAAAGTTAAATCTGTTTCTCCTACTCTGGTTATAGACTCCCATAGTTCTCCTCCTCCTATTGTGGAATTTTCAAGTGATAAATTTGATGATGAAGCTCAGGAGTACCTTGAGAAAAAAGAGTGTGGCAGTTCTAATGGTAGTGATACCCGCTATGAAAATGAGGATATACCTACACATAAGGAAGAAGAATACATTAGAGAAATGGAAAGGAAAGGAAAAAAATATATAGTAGATGATGATGGATTCATCACCCCCAAACCCAAGAAGATGAGGAAATTATGTGACTATGCTCAGACTGAAAGAACTATATTCACATGATCTCTAGACATTTCAAGAAGAGATGGCTCTACCCCGGCCACATTTCAACATGTAGAGAGAAAGAATCATATTGAAGAGATTGAATAAAAAATAAGGATCCTATTTGTGAGGAGATTGATTCATCTGAAAAACATAGGGATAAAGTTCTTATTAAATCATTTGGAAAAGGGGAGATCTCAAAGGATTCCTATTTAGCTATTATGTCAGACAATTTTTATGAGATAATAAAGAAAGTGTTTCAAAAATCCTCTTAATGTATCATGGATGTTTTTGCCCCTATTCTTTGATATTTTCCTTGCTTCTCAATTGATGGGCTTTGCTTCAGTGATATCTTGGTGATTTGTTCTGAATTCTAATGGATTTTTTCCTCCAAAGAGGTCAGCTTCATTTGGATGGAAGTCTGTGCTGAATCTATTCTACCTACACCTATTTGTATATGTTGTCTATCAAAATTTCTGATTAATGATGGTTATGATCTTTTTGAAGGAAAGAAAATGCTTCTCCTGATTTGTATTGTTCTAATTTGTTATATCTGGTTTACTGCATCATTTTTTGTTTCATATGCTCTATAGAGGTGATAGAGGATTGTATGAACATGGAAGATGTTACTCAGTTGGGCTGATTTCTTCTTGTTTTTAAGAAGAGTTGTGGGACCTTCATAGAGGAACACACTCTTTTCTGATGATGGAGGGTTTTGATGAGATGATGAAGATCCTAATAACATGAGCTCATTGATAGGGTGAAGTACTTTTCCACTCAAATTTTGACCATCCTCGTGAAGTTTCAGAATTGGAGAAAGTGAAGGCTGGATCTGGATAATCAACCCAATGTTTGAAGGAAGGCTCTGCTATTTCTCTGGTGACCACATGTGCTTTAAATATTGATTTCTGTTTTATGTGTCTTTTTTACTTGTTATCCCTTTAACACGCTACTGGTGTAAGCTATTTACACCTCGAGATTGTATTGTAACCTTTTGTTTTTAATAAATTCCTTTGGGGACATGAATTGGGAAACCAATTCATGTCACCACCTTCTCTCTTACAATTGTAGAAATAAACGAACAATAGTTGAAATATATAACTATAACCTGAATAAAATCAACATCATGTGATGACCAAAACAGGAATACAATATCCAAAACTAAAGTAGTAAATGTGTCATGCCAAGTATGTTTATAGTTCCAAAATAAAAAAAACACTAAAAACTAAAAATCAGGTCTTGATACTAACCATGGTTCCTTCATCCATGCTCCATCCCAACTTATCCATCAAACATAAGGTCTTTTCCTTTATCCTGCCCTGCAAACATAAATTCTATTTGGGTACCAATTAAAAAAACTGAGGAGGGTGTGATTACAACTTAGTAGGCCACCACCAACTGTGTCTAAAATAATATCTAGTCAATAATAGTGTATGAAGTTGTATAAAGAATAAATTAAAACTCATAAAGTAAACAGTTATCACATTTCATTATTCTTTATTTAACAACAAAAACCCACAGGTTCTGAAGGAAACCGGAACCTTCAATCCCTACTTCGACCCATGCTAGAGTTTCAACCATATAAAAAAAACATGGTTATCATTTATCATTTCATTTAAAATCATATAAATTCCAATTGGAACCATATTCTAATGCAAACTCCTGGGAATATAACATCATTTCTAACACCATGTGGGTATTTGAAGCCTCGGTCTCTGTCCCACACCTCAATTTCACATGGGTATTTGGAGCCTCGGTCCCTATACCATACTTTCTATCTCATATTGGTATTTGGAGCATTAGTCCCTCTCTAACACCTTGTTTATCACATATGGGTATTTGGATAATTAGTACTTGTGCAACACCTCGTTTATCCTATATGTGTACTTGGAAAATCAGTCCCTATCTCACATCTCATTTATCTCATATGGGTATTTAGAGACTTAGTCCATGTCCCACACATGCATAACCCTTATAAAAAAAATCACATATATCACAATATCATATATATCACATAATTCATTATTAATCAATATTAACCCCTTTTTATCAAAATTTCACATCACGACATACTGTTACAATTTATCACAACGACATGGTTATTCAATTTAATCACATGGGATAATAAGAACAGATCATTTTTAATCTCTTTATCAATATTTATCCATATAACACATTAATTATTTGACTAATTAATTAATCCAATTCTACAATCACAATATCCCTTTAATTAATTCACTAATTAATTAATTACATTCCACAATTCCTATATCCCATTATTTAACTGAGAAAATAATTAATCCAATTTCACTAATTACAAATTGTCCCAAAATTGAACCCAATTAATCATTACATAGAAATTAAATTGAATTAATTCCATATTTAATTAAATAGAACAATTACATAAAGCTATAATTTGATTAATTTCATAACCCCATTAACCAATCAATTCTATAACCTAATAAATTTTTTAGTTAACCAAAATTAATTAATCAAATTCAAGATTCACTTTATAATCATGCAATGGATATTATTCAATTACATATAAATAATTGAAAACAAGACTTTTGAAATTGAAAAAGAGATTACCTACCTCAATATTGTGGATAATGCTCTCTAATGGAAACCCATAATTGAAGTAGGACAACCATGATCATGATAAAGAATAACATATTGATCCATGATCAAACAATTCAAGATTAAATAAAACTAGATATAAAAACACCACCAATAAGATAAAACCATCCATTTATTATCTCGGAAGAGATATGGGAGGATGAGAATCATAATCCAGAAGAAAACACATACTCGAAGAGGTAATGATATGACAATATTGCCTTTTATTTTTCATGAGTGATGTTTGAGAGCCTTAGGTATTCATCATGAAGCCTCCAAAAATGAGGGGAGTGGTTTAGGTTTGAATTTGGTAGACTAAGGATAAATTTCGGGGGAATCATGATTTTGAAACAAATTTTTGGATTAATTAAACCCACGTGCATAGTTTATAGCACATGGGTGCATAGTTTTCAAAACTATATGCCTTAATTGTCCACCTATTCTACGGTGGGTGCATGGTTACTTTTATGAGGGTGAATAGTTTGAAAAAAAGGTGAACTAAATATGTGAATCCTCCCTCTCTGGGTTCACATGTTTTGTTGGGATGGGTCCACAGTTTGGGAAAATTGTGTGTCAATAGTTCGTTTCTCGTCTTCCTTCTAAAATTCACCAATTTCACCCAAAAACCCTTCAAGCTATATCTCAAAAAATATATACTCAAAATAAGGAAAAATATTTAGTGTAATTAATATCAAGAGATATCTAGAAAAGGTCAAGATCGTAAAAATTTTAAAACTCCTAAAGTCATTAATTTATGATAAATCTTAATTATTTTAAGAGGCTACCAATAACCCAAGGTATATCCCTCCTAAAATGTACAACGATTAATGCCCTATACCTGAAATTTAGTCCCAATCATATGTATTAAAATATAAAAATATATATATTCAATTTCAAATAACTAAAGTCAAATACTAATATATCAAAAAATTAAAGAACATGTATATATTACACAGTAAAGAAGAATACCAGCCCAACCTGAATAGATATCCTAAATAATGAATTTAATTAAAGAACAACTATTAATCACACAACATGCATATATATATATATTACTTGTGATCCTGTATGCCTAGTCTTGATGCAATACTACACCCAATTTTCATATATAGTAATTGTGAAATATTGTCAGGATCATCACATAATTGTAAAAGCAAAACTATAACACCAACCCCAAAAATAGTAACACAAAGTTTAATTACACATATATTGTCCATGTAGACATATATCTCCCTACCCTATGTCCCACATAGCCTAATATCCTTCCTACCATACCCTCAAAACATAGGTAATGTGTAATTAACTGACCCCAAAAGCCCAGATCCGGTGAATTATTTTAATACATTGGCATGAACACAAGAGATCAAGCCTAAAAAATACCGATTAGTTTAGTAGCCTTGGAAAATAGATGACATTAAAGAACATTACATTACACATTAAAACAAAAAACACAACATAAATAATCCATTGAGAACTCCATTATTTCCTTGGCTTAACCATGTATATAAAACATAATACACTTCTTGGAATCCTGGGAAAGAAAAATATAAGAGAGGGGTGATCTCAGATGCTCATAAAGCGTAAATAATTTAGTAGAAGCTATAAAATTTTAAGAAAATATGAGTAATGAAAACAACACCCTTTTAAAAATAAAATTGAACATAATATAGAGAAAATAATTCAAACATTACCATATAAACAAGCACATGGATATTCTACTAGTCGTATAATCACATGTAATAATTAATAATATAATGAGGGAATGCATAATGCCGGAAATCATTACCACATAGTCAAGGCCTCATTCCAAGACTACATATAAATTTTTTATCAAGGGATTGTGCTAAGACACTAATTTATCTCAGGAGGCCTAAAAATGCATCAAGGAGCTATAGCTAGCTCCACTCGTCACATACTAAGTCCACTGTATTCCTCATATGAAAATGTTGAAACATAACATAAACATTCGTATTAAAACTAGCATAAAAATGTCAATAAATTAACCATAAACCATGAAATATATAAAAAATAGAACATCCACAGTCAAAAATATCATAACTCATTCAAATCAATATGGAAGATTGTATTGTAATAAATCAACCTCAATCCAGAATAGTATCTAGTAAAGGAAGTTGACATAATTGAAAATGATTAGTAAAACTATTTGAGTGCAATAAACGTTTTTGTGAAATCATTTATAAATTCAACCATTTATAAATGAATTCATTTAAAAGATATTTTTTAATCAAAGTCTCCCATACCACGTTGAATTTTTTTTTTGGGAATTATCATTTTAAATTAATCATATTCATAAAATTAAATCCTTAAATCCATTTTGAAAACATGGACATTAATACGAAAGATTTAGAAGAATAAACATTTAAAACATTTAAAATGATATTTTAGTTAAATAGTACCTTAAAATAATCATATTGAAATATATTTAAGGAAACATGGACATGGATAATAAATATGTCCCAGAAAATACTTACACATAAACAATCTCGTATAATAATGAGTTTTAGTAATTAACCCTTACCTTGTACTTTCCTTTAGTCGAGGGTACATTAAACTCAAGTATGATGACCATAGTATGTTATTAAATTATACCATAACCATATTAATATTTATGATATCATACAAGATTCATATATGACTTTATACAACCCATTTAATAATAATTTCCATGTTAAATTAACATTTGGGGTAATAATCGCTTTCTTTATCGTACGTGTTTTAACTTTTTATTATTGATCATATCACTTAGATCATGAATTAAATAATTATAGAATATAAAACATGATTTATATATTATATATATTTAGAATATAAATACTTATAATAGATAGATATATTAAATTGAAAATACTATTTATAGAGACGGTAGTTCGTACGTACACATAAACGATGTTTCCGTTTTCATACCGTATTGAACGGAAGTAAGTGAATAAGATATATGTACAAGAATACATACATATAGATATATATATATATATATATATCCATTATAATTATTATGACATATATTACATACTTTAAATAATATATATTTTTATAATCATCGTTGAATGGTGAATGTTGAAATGAATCTCATCACGTCGTGGAGACGGTAAGTCATACGTACAAATGAGTGATGATATCATTTCATTAATGATTAAAAGACATAGAATAGGAAGCTATATTAATTTTATAGATACATTATATTGTTATGATCAATATTTATGTCCATATTACTCATCATTATATCCATCCAAATAATATAGTGTTGAATGACAAATTGCACCACGGCGTGGAGATAGTAAGCCATATGTATGCACACATGGTGACATTATCATTCATAGGATGAATAGAATAATGAATATGGTTGTTACATATTTATAATAACATCACAATATGTATAAGTTACTATGGTTTTTATTTTGGTATCTAAATAACAAAGAAATAGAAAGTGGAAGAAGAAGATAACTTTGATAGAGGTGGTGAAATTATTACCTCTTCTTTGGGTGATTCCTTTTGATTTGAACAAAATGGCTCATTAGGTTGGATTTATGCTCAAGGGAAGGCCACTAGGTTAAATTGATGATTTTTGGGAGAATATTTGGGCAGGGTTTGGCCAAAAAATCGCTTTGGAGGTTTGAATTTGAGAGAAGGGGAAGTGCCTTTTAATAAGAGGGGTGAGGGGCACCTTACGAAAAACGTGAAATATTATTTTATTATAAAATCATATTCGGTTTATAGTGGCTCAAAATGAATTTATTTCTAGACATAGGTTCTTTTGGTCTAAATCCACTCAACCAATATGTTTTAGAAAATTTTATGTTACCATATTAATCTTATCATTTACCTTTAACTCTTATTTAAATTATTTAACATTTACCATATCTCCTTGTATTTTTATATTAAATGGTTAATAAAATTACAATAAAATTACAAGTAAACATAAGTGGTTAATTAATGACATATATATTATTATATAATTCCTTTTGCCGAACCTTATATTTTTAGGACTATTATATAATTTAATAATATAGTATTTGTTTTTAAAACTGATTTTTGTCAATTTTGACACTATTTAATAATTGATTTTTTTAAAGTCATAAAAACTTTATCACTACAAAAAAATTTATTTAGTCAATCCTAAAATTTAATATTAACTTATAAAATTAGTGGAATTTGTCAGACCATTCATATTTTATTTATTTTAATATTTATAATATCATTTATTTGATTGTTTTATTAATAAGGAAAATATTACATCATCATTGTGTCATAAATAAATTTAATTATTTAATATCTAAATATTATAAATAAAATATCATGATATAGAAATATTTTTATATTTCTATTGAATATTAATAGTCGAATTTATCTTATGTATAACCCTATATTAAAAATTGTTTAGTTATTAAACATTGAATTTTATACTTTTAACTCTTCTTTAAATAAAATAATAATAAATTTCCTAATCTAGTACAAGTAGATCAAAAGAATTATATTTTATTCCTACGGTTTTTTTGGTCAAAATAAATTTATCCAATAGAATTAAGACATGTGTTAGGTTAATTATAATAACATTTTTACCTTTAATTACACTATTTTCTTTTATCAGTGGTAAATTAAATTCAAAAGTTACTATTTACCAAAAATTATTTTCATTCTATTGAACCATATTTTACTTATCGATATCAACTGTGTCTCTATTATTTTTTAAATTCAATACACAGAAGCGGTAAAATTTCATTTTATGCAAATTTGCAAATGTGCCTAAAAGGTGGGAAAAAGATAGTAAAAATTTCACTAATTTTTTACATATCTAATCTTATTATAAAATGAGTCCAATAAATTAAATTGGACTTATATAGTTATTATTTATCTACTTTGACTTAAAATAAATTTGAAAAAAATAAATAATTATTTTAATAAATAGTCAGTTTTAAACAAAAACACTGTGTTTTTTCACTATTCATCAAAAAACGAATGTTTTCAGAAAAATACCAAAAAATCTCCCTAAGATAATTTTGATATTAAAAATTCAAAAATGAAGTCTATTTTACCAAATTAAAAACATAAAATTTTCATTAATTAATTTAAAACTAATTCCTGCTGTAAAAACAAAAAAGTGGGTTTTTTAAAAATTAAAAACGATCAAACGATTGACATGTGTTTATGTTCAATTTAAATATAAAATTACTTATAATGACCTAAAATATATAAAATGAAAAAAATATAGTCTAACTATACTTTAAAACCACTCATATTCATAATTTAACACTATAAATTATTTCGATTAAAAAAAGGTGTTTTGATTTAAAATTTAATATTTTTCACTATTCATTAATATATGAAAGTTATCAGAAAAGTACCAAAAATATATCCAGACTAAATTTTTATGTCATGGTTCTAAAGAAGAATTTAATTTCACAAAATTGAATTTATAAAATTGTAAAATATTATATTTAAAAAGGGTTCTCCATTAAAAAGTGGAAAACTACATTTTTTTTAAATATTTCTTTTATCTAAAAACTGAATTTTCCCTTATATTTTTTCTAAGAAACACAAAAGTTAAATGTAATAATTATATAACATACATATAAATTTCAAAATGTGCATAATATTATTCATAACCTCTTTTTGAACGGCTATTTTGGTATGTCATGTTGTGCTCGATCTCAATGTTGTGTGTAGCACAAGCAATTGAATTACATTAAAAAGATAACATAATATGAAATCTTGGGGTGTTACACTCTCTACTACTTCAATAAATTGAATATTAGCAATTTAAAATTTTTCTTAGAAAATAAAAGGTTGAAAATATAAAATACCTTTGTGGAAAACCCACATCTGAAATTGGGTTAATAAAATTAAGTCTTAATAAGAGGGAAAGGGAAATCAAAAAGTCACCACAAAATTTTGATCTCGATTAGGGGAAAATTGGTGGAAATTAAGGACACATAATTTTCAGAAAAAAATGTAAATATTTATATGGAGTGATTGAGGTCATCAATCACAAACAAGTGTAAAATTTATGGCCTCAATGCCATCAATCTATTATGATTTAAAATATAATTAGTTCAACAAAACATAAGTTACTAAGATAACACTTTTTTGGTTTTAAAATCCCTTCCCTATAGTTTAAGAATTAATTTATTTATAGAATATGAGAAAAAAAATATACTTGACAAGTAGAGTTTCATCCTTTAACTAATACCTACTACAAACACATCTTTCACTCCAAAACATAATAAAACTCAAAAAAATTTTATTTATCTAAATCCTATAGGGTTAAAAATATAAACATATACCATTTCAAAGAAGAAATCTGTTTTTTAATAACCAGGGACTTCTAGTAGGCTAGTGGTAGTTGATAAAGCCTTAACGCACATTGGTTGTTGGTTCGATTCTTGCAGCTTTGTCCGACACAACGGGTTATCTCCCAACCTGCAGGTTGTCCTTTTTCTAAAAATATAGTATTATTATATTCCAAAAATAATCTTAATAATTTTTTTAACATTAATCCATATGATCCACTGTTCAACTTGATCATTTTAAACCTTTATAGTTATCCAAAATACTTCGGCCCAATATCTATCTAAAAGGTCTCTAAATTCCAAAATCAAATGTAATATCATATTCCCCAAACAACGTAAAGTTTCTCTTATTTTCACATAATGAAAATATGATTACCTTCATCATATTAAAACCTTAATGAAAACAAAAGTTACTGCATGATAATCCTTATATATATCACATTCTTCTTACAACCAATATATAATTCTTGAATCCAAAAACCCAAATACATTAATTATTCTACTTCAACTGTAGTAACAGTATAAGCTTGGCCTTTATCCCTTGGCCTACCCTAAGGTATGTTTCCTTGGTTCTTAGGACATTCATTTGAATAATTACCCATTTCTCTACAATTTTATCATTCAATATTGATATCCTCTTTCTTTCCCTTGCAATTACAAGTCTGGTGACCTTTTTCTCCACATTTGTCATAAACACTCATTCCATTTAGGCAAGTACCTTTGTGTTTCTTGCCACATTTATTATATGATGGAAATTCAACTTTTTCCTTCTTCCACTTATTTCCATTTCTAGAGTGTTCAGTAGAGCTGTTCTCCTCCTGGTTTTCTTTAAAGTCATAAGACTTAGAAATTTTATTTTATGTCTTAAGAACATAAGAGAAAATATCATCATACGATGATAAGGACGATGAGACTAATGGTTGATGGATAAATGGTTTTAACCCATAAAATAATCGATTGATCTTAATTTTTGGGTTGCATATATAATCTATAGAATGCCTTTCTAACCTTGTAAAGTTATCCTCGTACTTTGCGACATTCTCATCCTCCTTTTTTCCTCATACTTTGAAATTACCTTTCCATTTCCACTCGATGGTCATGAGGAAATTATTTTCATAATAAAATCTCTTTAAAATACCTCTATTTAATATTTTATAATTCTTCATACTCCTTTGTGTTTTGAATTAATGACCACCATTGATCTACATCTCCTGTGATGTGATAAACTGCCATAACAACTTTTTTCTTTTTGCTACTCCCTAAAGCATGAAATATTTTCACTAAGGAACATATCCATAGCTCAGCTACAAGTGGATTTGTAGTCCAATTTAATTTTTTTGGTTGTTTCCTCATGAATTGGTCTAACATTGATCCTCCATGTTCTATATCAAGGTGCTATATACGGGTAAGGTTATTATTCATAACCTGACTGAGTTGTCCTAGTATGGTTATAAGTTGTTAAACTATGGTTGTATCACCAGCTCCACTATAATTACCCTAAGTAGGAGGTAAATCCCTACATAGAGTACATGCATTGATACAGTTTCCTTTCCTTCAACTATGAACTATTTCTAAACAATTTCATACACTGGATTAGTTTATGAATCATATACATAATTTCAAACTAGTAAAATACCTAACAAAAATTGAACAATTTATGCATATAATCTCTAATCATAAAAAAATGTTTTCTTAGAGGAATTATTTACTCATAAATCCTTTATAATGGTTTGTAAAGAATATTTTAATTATCTTAAGAATATCATCTGGGAGTGTCATAACTAAGAGTGCACCATGGCCCTTTGTTGTGTACCATGATACCCCGAGTCTAGCCCGAAACTCCTTGTTAGAGTTTTTACTCCTAGGTACATCTGTTCGATAGCCACCTCTACTTTCTCGTATCCAGATAGGGATATATTGCTTGGAAAATTCACAAAATCTCCATATTACCAAAAATCTAGGAAGTTCTTCTATACTAACCCCCAAAGTCTATCTTAGGTTAGTATTTTTTAATTAGAGTTTTTTTAAATCTCGTTTCCAAGGTCTGTACTAAACTTCCTCTGATACCAACTTTAATGCCCCAACCCTATAAGCCCGGAGTCACTCCATTATTTTAATACATTGTCATGATCATAAGAGATCAAGTCTCCAAATACTGATTATTTTAGTAGCCTTATGATATAGATTACATACATGAACATTATATTACACATTCAAACATAAAACAAAACATAAATAATCAGATGAGAATTACAATTTTCCCTTATCTAAACCCTGTATATCAAACATAATACACTTCTGAGAATCCTGGGAAAACAAAACATATGAAAGGGTTGAGATCAGATGCTCAGTAAGGGTAAATAATTTAGTGGAAGCTATAAACTTTTAAGGAAATATATGTAATAATATTAATATTCTTTTAAATATAAACTTGAACATAATATGGAGAAAATAAATAAAAATTAACATATAAATATGCACATGGATATTCTACTAGTCAAATAATCACATGTAACAATTGATTTTATAATGAGGGAATTCCTAACACTGGATATCATTACCACATAGTTAAAGACTCCAGCAAAAAATACAAATAAAATTTTTGTCAAGGCCTTGTGCCAACACACTAATTTGTCTCATGATACATACTGATGCATCGAGGAGATATAGAAGGCTCCACCAGTCACTTACTAAGTCCACTGCATTCCTCATGTAAAAATGTTGAAATATAACTTAAACATTTGTATTAAAACTAGAATACGAAATGCCAATACATTAACCATAAACCATGAATTGTATAAAAATAGAACATCCACAGTCAAATATATCATAACTCCTTCAATACAATATGGACTATTTTATTAAAAGAAATCAACCTCAATCTTCAATAATATCTAGTAAAGAATGTTGACATAGATGAAAATGATTAGAAAAACTCTTTGAGAGCAATATACCGTTTTATTAAATCATTTAAAAGTCACCCATTTATAAATAATTCATTAAAAAGATATTTTTGAATCAAAGTTTCCCATACCACTTTGAAACAATAGAATGGAATTAAAATTTTAAAACAATAATGTACATATAAATAAATTCATAAAAACATTTTGAAAACATGGACATTAATGAGAAATATTTAGATGAATAAATTTTTAAAACATTTAAAATGATCTTTTAGTTAAATATTACTTTAAAAGAATCATTTTGAAATGTCTTTTATGAAACATGGACATGGATAATAAATATGTCCCAAAAAAATTACACATAAAGAATCTCTGATAATAATTAGATTGAGTGATTAACCCTTACCATGTACTTTCCTTTAGTATAGGGTACGTTTAGACTCCTTTATCATAGGTTGTACGTCCGCATAAACGTTGTTTCTGTTTCCATAACGTATAAAATGAAAGTAAGTGAATAATATATCTGTATTTACAAACATATATATATATATATTAACATTATTATTTCATATATCACATACTTATTAAAAATATATATTTTATAATAATATTTGAATGGTGAATGTGGAAATTAATCTCACCGCGTCATGGAGACGGTAAGCCGTACGTACACACGAGTGATGATATAATTTTATTAATGATTAAAAGGTGTGTAATTGGATGGTATATTAATTTTAAAAAGAAATTATACTGTTATTTTTATTATTTATATACATAATACTCATCATTATATCCATCCAAATAACATAGTGTTAAATTAAAAATTACACCATGGCATGGAGACGGTAAGTCATACACATGCCCGCATGGTGATATTATCATTCATAGGATTGGATAAAATAATTAATGTTGTTTTAAAATATTTATAATAATATCACAGAATTTATAAGGTACTATTGTTTTCATTTTGGTATGGAAATAACAAAGAAAGAGAATGTGTAATAAAAAGATAACTTTGAAAGAGGTTATGAAATTATTACCTCTTCTTCGGGTGCTTACTTTTGATTTGAATAAAATGGCTCATTAGGTTGGATTTATGCACATCTTAAGGACTCTAGGTTGAAGTGATGATAGTATGGAGGATATTTGTGCTGTTTTGGGTTGGGAAAGATGCCTTTGTAGCTGTGAATTTGAATGAAGGGTAAGTTCCTTTTGTAAGAGGGGTGAGGGGAACCTTAGGAAAAACATGAAATATTATTTTATTATACAATCATATTAGGTTTATAATGGATAAAAATGAATTCATTTAGAGACTTAGGTGGTTATGGGTCTAAGTCCTCTCAAACAATAGGTTTTATAGAATTTTAGGTTACCATATTAACCTTATCTTTTAGATTTAACTATTATTTAAATAGATTGACATTTACCATGTCTCTTTGTATTATTATATTATATGGTTTATAAAATTACTATAAAATGCCAAAAGAACCTCAATTGGTTCATTAATGAAATATATATTATTATATAAGTACTTTGGTAGAACCGTATATATTTATGATTATTATATAATTTAATAATATAGTATTCATTTTAAAAACTCATTTCTTTCAATTTTGATACTATTTAATAATTGATTTTTCTTCAAGTCATAAAAAGATTATCACTTTGAATAAAATTTATTAAATTAACCCAAACATGTCATGTTAAACTATAAAATTAGTTTAATGCATCAAAACTTTTAAATTATATTTATTTTAATATTTATAATATCATTTATTTGATTTCTTTATTAATAGGGAAAATAATGCATCATCATTGTGTCAAAAATAAATTCAATTATTAAATGTCTAAAAATTATAATTAAAATGTCATGATGTAAGAAATAGTTTTATCTTTATAATTAATATTTATAGTGTAATTTATCATATTTATAACCCTATATTAAAAAAATTGTTATTAAACATTGAATTTTACACTTTTAACTCTTCTTTAATGAAAATAATAATAAATGTCCAAATCCAGTCCAAGTGGATAAAAAGGATCATATTTTATTCCTATGATTTTTTTGGTCAAAAAAACATATCCAATAGAATTAGGATATGTGTTAGGGTAATTATAATATCATTTTTACCTTTAATTACCCTATTTACTTTTAACTGTAATAAATAAAAATCAAAAGTTACGATTCAAAAAAAATATTTTCATCATATTGAACCTCATTTTACTTACTGTTATCAACATTATATCTAGGATTTTTTAAATTAAATTCACAGAAGCATAAAAATTGTGTTTTATCCAAATTTTCAAATGTGCCTAAAAGATGGGTAAAAGATGGTAAAAAGTTCAATAAAATTTTATATATCTAATATTATTATAAAATGACACTAATTAATTAAATTGGACTTATATAGGTATTATTTATCTATTTTGACTTAAAATAATTTAAATAAAATAAATAATTATTTAATGAAATAGTCGGTTTTAAACAAAAACCAAGTGTTTTAAACTATTCATCAAAAATCAAAATCTTTTAGAAAAATACCAAAAATTCACCCTAATATAATTTTGGTATTCAAAATTCAAAAATTAATTATATTTTACCAAATTCAAAATTTAAAATTTTCATTAATTAATTTAAAATTAATTCCCATTGTCAAAACCAAAAGCTAGATTTTTTAAAAATTAAAAACTATCAAAAGATTGACATTTTTTTATATTCAATTTAAAAATGAAATGACTTATAATGACCTAAATTATATTAAATTATAGAAATATAATCTAACTATACTTTAAAAACATTAAAATTCATAATTTGTCACTATTAATTATTTCGATTAAAAAAAGTTGTTTTCAATTAAAATTTAGTATTTTTCACTATTCATCAAAAAATGAAAGTTATCAGAAAAGTACCAAAAAAATTTCAAACATAAATTTTTATGTCCCAATCCTAAGGAAGAATATAAATTTGCTAAATTTAACATATAAAATTATCAAATATTGGATTAAAAAGGGTTCTCCATTAAAATGCAGATAAACTGCATTTTTTTAAAAATTACTTCTTTTATCTGAAAATTGAATTTATCCTTATATTATGTCTAAGAAACACAAAAGATAAATGTTAAAATTATATAGGATATATATAAATTTCAAAAATTGGTTAAAACTATTCATAACTTCTTTTTGAACGGCTAGTTTAATAAGTCATGGTGCACTCGATCTTGGTGTTGCGTGTAGCGCGAGCTATTGAATTACTTTAAAGAGATAACATACTTTGAAATATTGGGGTGTTACATAATAAAAAAGGAAAAGAAAACCTCTTTTAATACAACTTTGTAATTTTTTGGTCTGATTTACTAGATCTAATTTATTGTGCCACATTCCCTCATTAGCACCTCCTCGTATACAGGTGGTTATCGGCTAGCAATGAGGGTCTAAGTTCCATCTATGGGGAGACAATAACCTCAGTATTAATAATGGAAAGCATAATTAATATGAAAAATAAATAAAAAAGAATAAATAATTAATTCTATAAAAACTGGTATATGAAGTACCTCAATTCATACAAAAAAAATAACTAAGGGCCACTAAAGTGAAGGTCAAACAAGAGTACAAGCAAGAAAGAAAATTAAATAAAACACAATATCATTCCTCAAAATATTAAAATGATACTACCTCTAAGCACCATGATTCATATAATAGATCCTTATTTTTAGTCCTTTACCATTCCATAGGTCCTGATCATGATGTCTTCATGTGCATCAAGATTCCCATACATGGTTTGAGTACAAACCCAAGATGACACCACAAATGTTTCTTTAGTATAAGTTCACATACTATATAATATTGTCTTTCTGGATATAATGTAAATGTAAACGTAAACATACATCCACACATGTATTGAGTTATCATGCACTAACCAGGCCACTATGAACCCAACCCAACCTACCTATGCATGAAGCTGGTAAGGATTTCAATGTCTACCACATCACATCAAAAGATGTTCCACAATTCCCAACATCATTTGGCACCCTACACCTATCAGTATGGTTCCCATGTTCTAAATTTAATAAAACACTACATAGACCACCCTAATAGTGTTATTTTATAATAACATTGCACACCCCTGCCCCAATGGTTATCACTATACTTAGATTATTGTATGACCCACCTAAAATGTATGCCGTAATTGGAAAAACACATTACCCCTGCATGGAATTCTCCAACTTTCACCTATAGCTGACATTTACCATGCAAGGTATTATCCATCATAAACATACATGTCTTTGATCTGACCCATACCATCAAATGAACCATTCTAAGTATCCATCATCCAGTCATCATAATACCCCTCCAAGGTTTTGTCTAATTGAAACTAAGAAACGTGGTCATCCAAATATAGTAAGCAAGGTTTTGTTGGCTATGACATGCCATAAATAATACGTATCATAGAAAGGAATACTATTTCATATAAAGAAATTTTATCAAGTGGACACACACAAATAATGTGATCATATATTAAAAAAGGTTCTCATGTATTCTAGTCAATCATGGAAGCATCATATACAAGGCCCTATATAGTAATGAATTTCTTACCTTAAGATCATAGATGTCAATGTCATAGCTCACCAAGAAGGTATTACCCATAAATAATCTCATAAAAAATACCCTAAGAACCATCTCCAATATCACATGATAGATAATGAATGGGGATTCCATAAGAGGGAAAAAATAGAAATTATGGATCTCATCTGGAAAGAAATTTCTATGATGTTCACCACCAAGATGTTAAAGAATGCTAAAGATCCTCAAGAAAAGTAATTATGCCATTATAACAGATGAATTACTCATTATATTAGAATTAATTGCTTATTAATACTAATAATATCCTCATTTTAATATTTTTAAAATTGTAATGAGAGAAATAGTATATCAAAAGAATAACATTCCAAAATGTGCCCACCAAATCGACCAAAACCAGAACCACTATCCAAATAATATAATTCCAAGATTTAGATTGATCAAAGGGATTATAGGATTGATAAAAACAAGGAAGGAATCCAAAATCAAATGAGTATCATAGAATAAACCAACATTATTCAATGAAAAATCCCATAAATAATTAATCAATGAAAGTGGGACGAATGATGAAGTTTAATTGAGGGAAAATCAGTTAAATAGGTATTAATCGCTCCCCCCATAATGATCAAACATGGTTTAATGACAAAACATGGAACATTGATAGAGATACAATCTATAAGGATAGTGTTCCATACATTGAAAAAGAGCTCAACCATTTCCATGTCCCCATGCCATAGTCTGGCCTTAGTCATGGTGTGCTTGAATATATAGCTTAAAATGGATTCCCCTATAGTGTGATACCCATGTACATGCCATTTTTTCCTTACCACACCCTAAAAAACCAGAATGATGGGGTTTAAAATATTTTTCCAAAAGAATCCCTCTCATGAACCGTAGTTTTCACATGTTGTTTTCCCCCTTTCCTGTTTTATACAAAGAAAAAAGGACTAAAACAACTTTCACTTGGGCATAGTCATGGTCATTTTGGGCAATGTGATCTCTAAAAACCATACTGAGATTCCAAGATCTTTATAAAACTCACCCATGTATTTTGAACCTAATATTTATCCATAACAAGTTTCAAAGCATCAGTTAAGTTAAGTTGGTTCATATATAAATAATACCACCCAAAATGAGTGTAATGACCCAAGCTTTTTGAATGATTATTGTTTCTGAAAAATGTGTGTTTTATTTTATTATACACTAAAGACACCATATATCTTTAAGAATGAATTAAAAATAAAGAAAAATGTGACCATGCATATTTGACAATTATATTACAGTTGTCCAATTATAACCATTGTTTAATATGGCCATTGGGAAATATACTCTTGATAATAATTTTAACGTTATATTTAGTGTTTATGAGTAAATTTTAAAAAAGGATAGTTAATGAAGAAAAGACAAATGATGGCCTCACCCAGTAGAATCACACCATATGAAGCCCATTTTTCAGATATTGGGAGGGAGGTATCATCACTAGGGTTTTATCTTAACCAAGATCAAGTTGATCTATAACAACTGAAGCTAGAACGAAATTACCTATGGGACAAGTTCAAGTTAGTGGAACGAACCACTCAGGTGTTGTTAGCCGATCCACCACACAAATCTATCACTACCACACACCTTACCCTTAGGTCATATGTGGATGTTATAAGGGGTTTTGATTAAAATCCCTAGTTACTTAAACTATAATTACATTATATAAATAAAATTATTACTGCCTAAAATATGTTTTAAGAATAGTTTTTTTAATAAAATTAAGATGGAATTTGATAAATTGATTTTTTAGACACAAAGTGTACTTTCAAAAAAAGATATAAAAATATATAACAAACTAATATATTATTAATAATACTTATTTTAATGAAATAGTATGATAAAAACTCTCTTATTTGTTTACCTCCTTGTTTTAATTATCAAAAAAACATGATTCTAATGATATGAATAAATTTCATGTTTTCTAAAAGTATTCCATTAATCTAAGATAGGTAATGATATTTTATAACTATGATTCACAGCCAGTTACTATTAAGGAAGAAACACCATTGAGACTAACACCAAAAAATTGATACAACATTTTCCCTGACTCATCGTTGGTATGGAAATCTCACTATATTTAAGCCACAATCAGATGACACACTGCCAGTTGGTACACCACCAGTGAAGCAGAAATTTGGATAATTCTAAGACACTTCTAGTGTCATACCACCAAGGTGATACATAATTATCCTAAGACACCATTATCATGATACATTTCTAGAAAAATCCCCCACCACTATTTTCTATAGTTAACCTCTTTAATTTAATTTTTTTCTAATAGCTATAATATTGATGTTAATGAAAAATATTATTTTAATTATTTTATATTAAATTTTCAATAGAATGCCTTAAAGAGGATGTTAGTCATGTTTTATGATGAAATAGAATATATAGATGTATGTGTATATTCTCCCTACATCTGATATTAAGAATGGAAGTAGACTCCCTAATGCCTAACACAAGAGGAAGATAAAGAAAATTTTTAGGAGGATGAGTACTTGAACATGCTAAAAACACTCTTTAAACTAAAGATCCAGACTAAAACATCCAAAAACAACACTCCAATAAGGAATCCAAAGAAAATACCCATTAGCTACTTTCCTCCAATTGAGAAAAAGAGTTTGTGACACACTGTTCCTCTAATGTTTTTGAGGAAATTGACTCAAGTTTCACTTCAGAATCAAATCAGGAGTCATAAGATGAATTACAAGAGACCAAGATTTTCTAAACTCTACACTTTTGGATCATCTTTTTTATTTTATATAAACTTCTTGATGGTGGGTGATCACCAAGTGGAGAGGACAAAGTCACTACTTGAGATTGAAATTCCACAACATAATCTTTAGGTTGTAATGATTTAATAACTAATTAAACACATTACAAAACCTAAAATATTTTATTTTGTTAATATCATATATTTTAATATATTTTAATCAATTTCCAAACCTGTAATTTACTTTCCAAATTGTAAAATGGAAACTTTAACATTAAAAACAATAGTTTTGTAGAAACTTTACTTTTACATACAAAAATAAAAAATAAAAAATGATAATAGACTCTTGTGGATAAAAATATCATAGAATATGAAACAACTGTCCAAAACCATAGGACAATACCATGATAAAGCCTATAGTATTTCATTTTCCACAAACTAGGTTTCCAAGGCCTATATTTGGAAATTAATAACCAAATTCTCTAATTTTTCTATAAATACCCAACCATTTATCTATTTTCTTTCAATATCAACAAATTCATCTTCAATATGTGGTAGTTTTACCTCTCGAGTAGTCCTCCCAAGGTATTCTCAATCCCGAAAGGTCCCAATCCTCATGATTTAGGAAAAACTCATTAAGGTAAGGGAAATATCCACTTATCTTTTTTGTTCAAATTCACTTTTTATGTGTTATATACTCTAATTTATAAAATAAATTCTTTTGTACTCTTTATTTTATCCTCATAAAATAATAAGATTATTTTTTGAATGGTATAACCTTGTTTCCTCTCATTTTACCATATTCAAAAACCATGTTTTATATCCATTATGCTACCTGATTTTCTTCTCAAAATTTTTATTTTATCCTCAAGAAATTCTATTTTATTTTATTTTTTGAATACCCAAGTATATTTATTTTCCAAGGGTATTCCCTTAGATTTTAAAATTATATATCTGATTCTAGGATTAATAAACATTAAACCCACATTTCTTTCTTATTGGCTGAAAATGACAAAATGATCATGTTTTAAACACTTTTAGAAACTCTGTGATTTTAATATGAAACTCATTTATATTATTCTCCATTGGTTATATATGAACTTTTTTATTATAATCTATGTGGATCAAATTAAATTAATACATATTAAATATTTGACCTAATATATCTCAAATGAATTGGGTAAAAAATTTAATCTCTAGAAAAGACATCTTTTACGATACCATGATGAATAACCTTGGTAATTTTTATGAAACCTCAATAGAAAACCCTTAGTGATATTCTTATGAATGTATCATTTAAATGATTTAGCCACATTTTCATGTTATTATTTATGAAATTTTTGTAATGATATGCCTCATGTCAAATTTTTTATATCATAATTATATTCATCATGTTGTTATTGATATTCGTTATGATCAGATGTAAACTCTTTCTCTTGCTTTACCATATTGGGACTTGTGCTCACCCTTTCCTTGGATGTATTCCAATATGTTATTGGATGTAGTAAATTTACTTATCATGAACCTATTAATAATACATTCAAGTGGATTATAATTATGATTTAATTTTTCATTTATTATTCTCATTTTTTTCAAGAAATGAAACATTAAAATATTCTCTGTCTGTATAATGTAACAAAAATTTATGTAATTAAAAAGAGGGATTCCATTTTTAGTATCAAAGTAATGTTTAGTTATTTGGGGAAATTAGGATTTTAACACTTTAGGAAGAACCATATGGATAATTTAAAATATAGAAAAACATCCAGGTATTTTGATGAAATATTAAATATGTGTTTTCCAAGAAAATATATCCTTATCTTCATATGAACAAGTGGATATGGACCTGAGACATATGTAACTAAGGGTAAAAAAACATTTCTCTGAGCTAGACTCAAATGGGAACTGGAAAATGAAAATGGGCCTTGATGCACACATGGTTTGACACTACTATGGGATATGTTTAGTTAATCACTATATTTTTATGAATGATTATGAAGGTTTTATAGAAAATGTAATTGTTGTTAAAGAATAACATATTTAATCATGATGTTTTAAAGACATAAAACTTCCTTTATAAATATAATATTATTAAAAGAAATATGTTTCTCACTATGGTTTTATTATTTTATAAAATATTGGGAAATAGGAGGAACCATGTTAATGGTGATTATAAGGACCATGTGTTGATGGCCCTCCGATAGAAGTCAGAATGGAAAACATCAAAAGAATGATGAATCAACTATCTTGATCTATGATCAATAACTTGTATCAACCTGAGAGAATGCATTCACCTCAATGGGAATAAATTTTCATTAACTCCTTTATTAATCAAGGACTACCATATTTTAGTGAATCTACCAACCCATTGATTGATGGACATTGGATAAGCTATACAGAAAAGATATTTTATGTAATTGGTTATTTAGAATAAGAGAAATTCTCCCTGATTGTGTTCCACTTATAGTTATAATGAGATCAATGGTGGATAATGATTAAAAACATGAATACAAGAATTTTTATTGATGTTAAGGGGTGGGAATAATTCAGGGGAACAATTTTCAAAAAATAGTTCCCAAGTTTGATAAGTACAAAAATTGAGAAGGAATTCCTTAAGTGGAAGAAGAAAAAAAATATGTCAGAATCTATGACATGAACATTACAAGAATTTATCATTACACATCAATCATTATTAGGTATCTTAATAGAAGGTTTTATATATTATTCATTTTACTAAGACCACATCTATAGAAAATTTTTTCCAAATTAGATTATGGTAGCTATGAGAAAATAATGCGAAGTGCTATAAAGGTTGAATTAGAGTTCAAAAAGACATAGTGGTCACATAATTTTAATAAAAAGAATAGATAAATAGATCCAATATAAATTAGGAGAATTGATCATGTAATAAGAGGAAATAAATTAAAACATCCCACATACAAAAAATGTGGGAAATGTAGCCCAGGAACTTTTTACCTAGGATTCAGAAATGTTACAAGTGTGGAAGAGATGATAATATTGTATAGAACAATCATAGTGAGGTAAAGCATAAGCTTGTCAACATTAATGAAAATGGTAATATGGTGCAAGCCCATCTTGAAGTAAAATTATTCAAGATTGGATAGCTTGGGCACATTTCCAATCATTTTCTGACTCAGAAGATAATGGAGGTGAATCACCAACAACCTTATCATAGTCCCAGAGATCAAGGTCAATAATTTTATATCACAACGGTTGAAGTTGAAGCTATAAATGATGTGGTAGTAGGTAATATCATTGTTTCTCATGACTAGAAAGTAATTTGTTTGATTAAAGTTATAAACATTACTTTACTTACTTTATGGTTACAAATAATATAGAATCAATCCCTAAACAACTAGAAGTAGACTTATTAGTCAAGACTCCTAGAGGGATTATCCAAGCACCAACGGTGAATAGAAACTCTAGTATTCACTTTGGTCAGAAACATGTCATTTCAAATATAATAGTCATTCCCATGCTATAATTTAACACTATACCCTCAACTGGCACCCAAAGTATAATATTAAGAACAATAATAGAAGAAATAATATCTTATCCATCTTGAATGGAAAACCAACAGTTGTATTCAAATGGGATATATCTCAACTTGATCATTGTCTTGAAGAACCTACCATATCCTTCTTTATGGAAATTATTAGTGAAGATGAATATGTAAATAAAAGTATACAAATAGAAAATGTCCCCATCATTCAGGAATTCATTGATGTGTTTCCTTAGGATTTACCAATACCTCCCCAAGAAATATAATTATAGTTATCAATTGAAATGATTCCTAGATCTGAGAAAATATCAAATACCCCATATAGAATGGGAAATGTGAATCCTGTGGAATTAAATAAAAAATCCAAGATCTTTTAAAGAAGGGGTTTTTCTAAATAAGTGTTTCTCCATGTGGAGAACCTACTCTCTTTGGGAAGAAGAATGATGGATCAATGCGATTATTCATTGATTATAGAAAACTTAATAGGATCATAGTGTAGAATAAGTACCATATTCTATGAATGGATGATTTATTTGACTGGCTTCATGAGGATCTATCCTTCTGCATGATTAGTCTTTGATATTGTTATCATCAATTGAGGATGAAGAAAGAAAAATATTCTAAGGACTGGATTTTGATTATGATATGGGCATTGAATGTTTTTTTCCATTCCATTTGGCTTATCTAATTCACCTTTTATATTTATGGAATTGATGATTAGAGACATTAGTGATAACCATGATAAATTTATGGTAGTTTTTAATGATGATATTCTGATATTATGATATTTTCTAAAAGTTTTGAGTAATATAAGGATCATCTAAGGGTAATAATGGAAACTATGGGGCTGGAGAGGCTTTTAGGAAGATTAAAAAAATATAAAATTTGGTTATAACAAGTTTCTTTCTCAAGGAACATTGTAACCAATGAAGGAATCTTAGTTAATCCTGCCAAGAAAAAGGTTATGAAGGAGTTGAATTATCCTACAATATTAATTGAGATTCATAGTTTCCTTGGTTTATATGGATATTATATGAGGTTTGTGAAAAAATATTCATGTATTTATAATTCACTAAACAAATTAACTTGATAATGGGATAATTTTATCTAGAAAAAAGTGTTTGAAGAATGTTTCCAATATCTAAAAAATAAATAGGATACTTCACCTATGTTAAATCTACCCTCTATCAGAAAATAATTTATTATGTTTAGCGATGCATCGCTAAAAAGGATTGGGTTCCACCACATGAAAAATAATAAGATTATTGATTATTCATCTCGATAGTTAAAGCCTCGTGATCATAATAATACTACACATGACCTGCATCTAGAAGTATTTATTTCTTCTCTAAAGATATGGAGGCACAACCTTTATGGAGAGAAATGTGATATATACACAGACCACCAAATTTTGAAGTATATTTTCACACAAAAGGAATTGAACATTAAATAGAGGAGATGGTTGAAACTTATTAAGTACTATGATTGTTCAATACATTATCATCCCAAAAAACAAACAAAATCACTGATTCATTACGAAATAGAGACCAGGTTGTACTGTGAATGATGAGGATTCATGGATATCCTTTAATCAAAGACCTAGTAAAACTAGACATGGGGATCGTAATGGAAGGAAAATCATCAAACCTATCCCAAATTATTTCTAAACCACAATTACAAGATAAGATCAAGAAATAACAAAGAGAATATTATTTTTTACAAAATAAGATAGTGGATGTAAAGAATGTAAAGTTTTTTGAGTTTAATATTGATCAAGAAGGTATAATAAAATTTCATACAAGGATATTTGTTCCATATATTCTTGAAATAAAGGAGTTGATGGATAAAGTTCATAGATCTACTTTCTTCGTACATCTCGGAAGCACAAAAATGTATAAGGACCTTCATGATTATTATTGGGGGGGTAATATGAAAAGTGAGATTTCTGACTACCCTACAAGGTGCTTGGTGTGTCAAAAAGTGAATGTAGAGAGAGAAATTCATAAAGGAGTATTACAAACACTACCCATAACAACATGTAAGTGGGACAATATCACTATTTACATTCTCACTAGTCTCTTGAAAACATATAAATAAAATAATGAAAGATGGGTTATAGTGGATCGTCTCACCAAGACTGTACATTTCATCACTATTCGGGAATATTTCTCTCTTCACCAATATGCCAATATTTATGGAAAAAAAGTGGTTAGGTTTCCTGGGGTACCACTTTCTATCATTTATGATCATGATCCAAGGTTCACATAAATATTATAGAGAATTCTTCTACGTGATCTAAAGACTAAATTGAATTTTAGTACGACATATCACCCCCAAACCAATGGCCAATCTGAAAGGACTATTCAAAAAATCGAGGACATGATAATAACATGATAAATGGTTTTTAAAGGATAATGGGATCAACATCACCCATTAGTTGAGTTCTAATAAAAAAAAGATTATATTCAAGCATTAAAATGGCACCCGATGAAGCTTTATATGGGAAGAGATGTAGAACTCCTACTTGTTCAGATGAAGTTGGTCATTGAAATCCACTTGGTCTCAATCTTGTAAAAAATATTATAGAAATGGTTTATGTCATCCAACAACACATAAAGGATGCTTAGAGTTGGTAGATTAATTATGCTAACAACTTTCCAAAGGACATGGAGTTTAGTGTTAGTGAAAAAGTGTTCCATAAAATATCACCTTGGAAAATAGTCATGTGGTATGGGAATAAAGGGAAGATTATCCCCAAGAACATTGGCCCAAATGAAATTATTGATAGCAAAGGATCAGTGGCCTATAGTTTAGAACTTACACAAAATATATCTCATGTTCAAGATGTATTCCATGTATCTCTCTTAATGGAGTACATACCTAACCCTTCATAGGTATTGAATCCAAAGGTGGTACAACTAGAACATGAAAAATCTTATTAGGAGCATCTGGTAGAGATATTGGATAGTATAGAAAAGTTTCTATGCAACAATACTACCCACCTCGTCAAAATGTAGTGGAGGAACTATAAATATAAAGAAGCGACATGGAATCTAGAAGAAAAAAATGAGAAGGAATTACCCATACCTTTTACTCAACTGAGGGAATGAGTCGAAGTTTTGGGGAAGAAATTTATTAATTGGGGAAGAATTTAATTAACCTAACTTTTTGAATGATAATTATTTTCTAAAAATGCCTGTTATATTTTTATTATACCAAAAAAAAAGATATCTCTTTATTAATGAAGTAAATATAAATGGAAATGTGACCATACAGATTTGACAATTATATGTCTGTTGTACAATTATGACCATTGGTCAATATGACCATTGGAAAAAATACTGTTGATAACAATTTTAATGTTATAATGAGTGTTTATAAGTAAAATTAGAAAAAGTATAATCAATGAAGAAATGAGAAACTATGGTCTCAACCAATAGAGTCATACTGTATGAAGCCCATTTGTCAGAGCTTGGGATGGAGGTAGCATCACTACGGTTATCTCTTTACAAAATCTAATCTATCGTCAACATGTGAAGCTAGAATAACATTTCCTATAATATAATTTCATGTTACTGTAAATTACCAGTCGAGCAATGTTAGTCGAGTCGCCGCATGAATTTATAACTATCACACAACTTACCCTTATGTCTTATATGAGTGTTATAAAGGGTTATGTTTCAAGGCCTTATTTTCATAAAGTTTAATTCCATTGTATAAATAAAAGTTTTATTCCATTAATTTAAATTTAATAATAATTATTTTAATAAAATTAAACTTGAATTTGATAAATTCATTTTTGGGTCTAGAATTTTAATTTTAAAAAAAGATATAAATAATTATAATTAACTAATATATTATGAATAATATTTATTTTAATGAAATAATACGATAAAAAACTCTTATTTAAATATAAATGATAAAAATATTTTATTTTATTTCTTCAAGTGTCAGAAATTTTACAATGCACTTTAAATTCATTATTATTTCTAATAAATAAGAATTTTTATATTTAAAACATAGAATTATAATATTTATATAATTATTATGATAAAATAAACACCATTTTTGAAATCAGCATTTTGAAATCAGGTAAGTTTGAATTCGTTAGAGTTTCCTAAAATAGATTATTATTTTTGTGAATAGTGAAAATGCACTTTGAGTTTCTCGGTATGTTTAATGACTCCATAATAATGTACTAATGATTTAATAATGAAATAACCAAAATAAAAGATCTAAAATATTTTATTTTATTAATATCAATTATTTTAATATATTTTAATCAATTTCCAAACCTATAATTTACTTTCCAAAGTCTAAAATGGAAACTTTAACATTAAAAACATTATTTTTGGGGAAACATAAATTTTCCATGACAAAAGAAATAATATAAAAAAAATTATTGACATATTTATATAAAAATAAAATAAAATATGACCCAAGTATCCAAAATCAAAGGAAAATACCATGGTAATGTCCATGGTTTTTTATTTTTTACCACCTAGGTTTCTAAAGCCTATATTTGGAAATTATTAAAAAATACTCCACATTTTCTATAAATACCAATCCATTTATCCATATACATTGACTAAAAATCCATATTCCATAAATATTTGTTAGATTTACCTACCAAGTATTCCTCCCAATGTTTTTTCAATGCCCCAAGCTCCCAATTTTAAGGTTTTGGGAATAAGTCTTCTAAGTAAGGGAAATCTCCACTTCTTTTTTTATTTAAATTCCCTTTTTATGTGGTATGTCCTCTAATTTCTAAACTACATTATTTATTCCACTTTAATTTATACTTTTACTGTAATAAGACCCTATTATTAATTATATACCATTTTCCTATTATTTTATTATTTTCTAAAACCACTTTTTACACTTGTTATGTTACCGGATTTACTTCTCAAAATTTATATTTTATCCTTAAGAAATTATCTTTTATTTTATTTTCGTGATTAAACAAGTCTATTTATTGTTCAAGGTTATACTTATAGATTTAAAAATGATATATTTAATCCTAGTATTAACATACATGAAATCCACATTCCATTTTCGTGGGCTGAAAATGGAATAACGATCATGTTTTTTAGGAACTTTTGGAAATGCCAACATTTTGATATAAACCCCATTTATTTCATTACCTAATGATTATTTATGAATTTTTTTTATTATTATATATTTTTATCATATGAAATTAATAAATATTAAGGGTTTACCCTGATATCACTCAAATTAATTGGTTAAAAAATGGATTTCTAGAGATGAAATGTTTTACGATACCTCAGTGAACTACCTTAATAATTTTTATGAAATATCGGTAACAAAAGTTGGTGATATGATAATGAATATATAATTTAAATTTTGTAACCAAATTTTAATGTTATGATTAATTTCCTTTTTATCATTATATGTGACATTTACCCTTTCTTATTCCATGATTATATTCCTCACGTTCTTATTGATATTCTTCATGATCACTTGTAAATAGTTTCCATTGCTTTCCCTTATTGGACCTTATGCTCAATATTTCCTTTTATGTATGTCCCTAGGTTATGGGATGTAGTTAATTTACTTAGTATGATACTTTTAAGAATCATTTCAATTGTATTAGAATAATTTTTTATGTTTTCATGTATTGTGTGCCTTTTTTCTAAGAATCAAAACTTTAAAAGATCCTTTGTTTGTAAAATGTACAAAAAATTATGTCATAAAAAGTGTGATTCCAAAATCAGTGTGTTATAAGGTCTTTTATATATTATATCAGTGTAATTTTCTAAACATTAGCTTTATGTTACTGGATTCATGTTTCATACAACATTTTTATCAACCCCAACACCATATTATCCATTCTCTCTCATTATCCCTTTTTCATTACATCTATCTTTGTACCAGTCAACAAAAGATCAAGGTATTTCTGAATTAGTAAATCCTTCATTATCATTTTCTATAACCAAAAATCAATGATGTTGAAATTATCCATCCAGAAATTACCCTCTTCTAAATAGGAGTGGTATATAGTGGAGGATAATAGTACGTGAATGGAGTTCATCATACAGTAAAGATTGCCCCACATTGAAAATTTGGGTAAATTAGATTAGAAAACTTTGCAGAGTTATGTTCATATTTAAGGAGAAGTAATACCCTTTGTTATATGATAGGATTGAAGATTAAAATTTCAGGAATAAATCTAGTGAAGTTTGAAGTGGTTGACGGGGGAGAAGACGGTATGCAGAGAGAATCATTTGCATATGGAAAACAGTCAATGGAACATATAATGGTTCACACAGGAATTTCTCGCAGTATGGGGTGGAGAAAAGTAGCACGAGGAGTAGGATGGTATGTGGAGAAGATGAGCAGTACACGTAGTAAGGTAGTACGTTGAGTAGGGAAGTTCATCGTGGAGCTAGATGGTACGTGGAAATAGTAGTCATACACAGAGGAGGTGGTTTATGCACCATACCTAGAACATAGTATGTGGAACACCCAAGGAAGCCTCAAAATTGACCAAATCCATTTGAAAAATTAATTTACATAATATATCAGTGTACCAAAAAATAAATTATATCCGTGCGTGATTATAGAATCCATTTTGAATTGAGGTTTCATGATTTAATGCTAAACTATTGAAGCAACTTTCAAGTAGATAAACTGAGTGAAGATTCTTCCAACGTAGTGCGCAAGTGGGAGTCGGCAGAAGTGATTTCAGGGATGTAGTGTGCTATTCTTAAAACCATGTAAAGGAAGTGCGCCTAGAATATAATGACCGTGCTAAACTATTGTAATCCAAGACATGAAAATATTATTGGTTTTTTTTACTAAATATTCACTTTTATTTTATTCTCATTGGATGTAGACCATAGTGGTGAACCATGTAAAATTGTTATGTCATTGTGTTGCATGTGATTTTTTATTTTATGCACTTCCTCTTAAGAAAGATTTAATATATTCTTACCAATGTGTAAATAATATCCACCATTTTAAAAAAAATTGACACACTGATTCACCCCTCCCCCTCTCAGTGTGTTTTGGGGTCCTTTAAGTGGTATTAGAGGGTAATGGTTATAGGTGTAAAATCAGTCCTATTTTTTGACATAGAGAATATAGTTAATGTAATGGCAGTTCTTCTATTTGATGTAAGTAACTATCAAATGTGGAATAAAATGATGAGATCTCATTTAAAATCTTTGGGAATTGATGTAATTTTTTCAAGTGCATAAGAATACAGGTCACTAATCCAACCGATCTATCTTTGACAGTTACAGACAGGAAAATGCTGGATGTTAACGCTAAAGCACAGAATGCCTTAATTGCTCCTCTTTTTGATCAAATATATCTGAAGGTGATAATTTGTACATCAGTGAAGTCTATTTTGGAGAAACTGGTGTATATCAGTTTGATAGAAAAATGAATATTTTCTACCTAACAGTTGAAGAGGAAAACAACTTATGGAATCATATATTGGGTCACATCAGTCATCAAGACATGGAAATGATATATAACATGAAGATAGTCATAGATATCCCTAATCTGAATCATGAACAAGAAAAGACATGTGATGCTTTCATGTGAGGGAAACTAGTCTGTAGTTCCAACCGGCCAAAGAAGAAAAGAGCACCAAATCTCCTTGACCTCATCCATACAGATGTATGTGGACCGGTAAAAGTTTCTAGAACATATGGAGAAAGGTACTTTGTTCTTCTTATAAATTATTTCAATATAATTTCATGTGTGATCGCTATACATAAGAAGTGTAAAGTGCTTGATTGCATGAAAACCTATCATTGAATGGTCTAGAATGATACTAGATGGAAGATCAAAGTCATGAAGTCTTGAAATGGAGTGGAATACATGTCCATTTAATTTCTAAATTTCCTAGAGAAACATGGGATACCACATGAGGTGGTAGCTATGAGAACTCCACAGCAAACTGGAGTTGTTGAGCATAGGAATTGATAGGTAAACAACATGGACAGAACTACATTGATTGAGAGTCGTATTCCTTGACATTACTAGAAAGAGGTAGTATAAGTTGCAGTGTATATTTAAAATCAAATATAGATATATATGGGTGTTGAAATGAAACCATATGAATTTTTTCTTGGAAGGAAGCCCTCTTGGAAATATTTTTGTGTTTTCAGAAGCAAAGGTTTTATTCGAACAAGGAAGGAAATCGAGGGATGTATGGAGACAATGCAGAAGGAGGATTATTTTTTGGATACTCAATGAATATAAAATCCTAAAATTGTTCCGATAAGTGCTTTGGAATAATTGTGGAAAGCATCTATATAAAGATTATTGAAGAGAAAAAACATGAATGACTTAAGGAATTATTATAGTGATGTGACAAAAGATAGTGAATAATGTGAACATTGACCAAATGCCATTACAAAGGTAGAGGAAGGTGTGAAAAACTCTTATAATTCACATCACAATGTTTACTCTAAATAAGAATCAAAAGAGGAAGCCATAACTAGAGAGAATTCGTTTGAACACCAAAAGAGAAATTGAAGAGAATAGATTGATCAGCCCAACATTATCAAGGATCTGAATGCACTTACACAGACACGGAGAATGGGGAATAATGAACAAAAATAATTTCTACCATTTGTGGAACCTTTTTCATTTAAATAGGATGCAAATTATGGGTCATAGGTAAAATTAATGAAAGAAGAGTTTGATCATATTAAAAAAAAATCATACCTGGGATCTTGTCAAAAGACCTGAAGGTCATAGTGTTATTGGTACGAAGTGGATTTTTAAGAACAAATTTGACGAACATGGAAATGTGATTATAAATAAGTGGCACTTGGTCTGTAAGGGATATTCACAAATTGAAGGTTTTGATTTTGAAGAGACATTTTATCCAGTAGCAAGACTGAAGTCAATCAGACTATTTCTTTCCATTGCAACACAAAGTGGTTATAAAGTGTATTTGTAATGTCTGGATCCCGGGTGCCCCGAACCCGGTTCGCCACATGACCTCAAGCGCATTTCTCCAAATGATAGAGGCTGCCAACTAGTATCAAGGGTCCAGGTCTGATAATGGGGAAACTATGCCCTCATTTGTCAAAGTGCAGCGCAGCAGAATAAAATAACGAGCATACAACAACAGTGGAAGCAATAAACCATACATATTTAATATAACAACTACAGTAAAATATAACCAACCAGTTATATAGATATGATGCAACATGTCTAATGTTCTAAGAAAATTGCGAGAACATGTTACATAGCAGTACAACACAATGCAGAGTACAACAAAGCAAAACAAAACAGCCGGTAGCATCGTGAGCCAAAGCCCGGTCCCATGCTCCCCTACTCCTTTGCAGCAATAAAGTACCTGTATAAGGTCTCTTTCCCTTATCTACTCCTGCATAAATGTAATCTGTTATGGCTGAAAAGCATGACCCAAGCAGGGTGTGAGAAATAAATCCCAGTAGGCACCCACCAGAGGCCCATGCCCAACTGTGTGAAATCATTCAACAATAGTGTGAAGTAGTAAAATTTAATAAAGTAAGGAGTACTTAAAGGTAACTAACTTAAGCAGTTATATTGCCATTTTAATATCCATTTAATCATTTAATGTAAAATATCACCACAGTGAATATTATAAGTAAATAGCCAATGTACTTAGACATGTAAACCCCTACACCCAGGAAAACAGAATCCAAACACAAGAATCTTCCCACAGGCATACGGATATTTCCCACGGGCGTAAGAAGTGTTGCCCACAAGCACAGGATCAATTGCCCATAGGCATGGAAGAAGTTCCCCACAGGCTAAATAGTACAATGCCCATAGGCTAATCACAACACTGCCCTCAGGATAAACAGGTAACTAGGCCATGCCCAACATGTAAACAAGTAGTACACAAGAAATTTCTCTCAAGGAAATTCTATAATCATTACTTTAAAGGCATACCCTCGGGTATCCTGGCGAAAACTGCTAATTAGAGGAACGCACCCCCAGGGTGGTCCTGGATCCATGCAATGATCCCAAACAACAGTTTCATTATCACAATTAATTACCTAATCAATTCTAGGTATTTAAAATAGTCATGGCCTCAGCCACACGACACCCCAACATGGGTTCATGGCACAACGGTACACAAAAATGCACAACAGTAGGAATATAAACACCAAGCTACCTACCTTAAACACCCTAGATCAGTATACTCAAACGACATTCCACAAATTGTTCTAGAACGAGGTATATCTGAGTTGAAGGAAAACTCGCTTACATGCAAATAACATCCATTAGAGGAAGAATTGGAAAGATCTATGCAAGGATATGTGAGGGCTTACCCGTGATGTTCCAACGAGATTGACGGAGGCAGAATCGGATTCCCAGTTGACGATTGATAGATCATTGAATATTCGATCATCCACTCCCGAGCTCCCATCTGGTTCTAAGCCATCCCTATGAACAGGTTTGGCTACTACACATTTTATGTGAAAAAAAAGTACACGACATGTATTTTCAAGTACATGGCATGCACATCCCATTTTTTAACTATTCCTCTGGAGGTTTCCCGCCAGCATGGCATTGGTCATTTGCTGTCATGACTACATGGTGTTTCTTCTTGAGTAAACATCGTGTTCTATCGCACAGCTGGCCACCACCTTACTATTCTCCTACTGACTGACTACACGACGTGTAAAGTATGACTACACGGTGTGTAGTCAGTTTGTACACCCTTCATTGTCGACATGGCTACACACCATGTATACTTATCCCACATGGCCAAAAGTACATGGAATGTCGAAAAATACATGGCGTGTACTTCCAAAATTTGGGAATTTTCCTCATTTTTCTTATTTTTTAAAAAATACATAAGAAAAAGAGAAAAGAAGAAACTCGTACCTCAAAAATAAGAATTGGGTTCTTACGAACTCCCCCCCTTAAAGAAATTCATCCCCGAATTTCCTTTCCAAGGGTGGTGAAGATAAAGCTCAGAACAGCTCTAGCCACAGAGCACGTACGTCAGTCTCCCGCTCCCAGGTTTCGTCCTGCACTCGGCCATGCTGTCATAGCACCTATATGAGAGGAACTGCCGGACTCGGAGAACCGTCGTGATCTAATCAACGATATGAATCAGATGATCCTCAAAGGATGCATCAACCTCAAGCTCAACCTCCTTTGGATGAAATATGTGAGATGGGTCTAAATGATAGTGGTGCAACTGAGATACATGGAAGACGTCGTGCATGCCCCGGTACCTCTGTGGTAACTGCAACCGATTGGCAACCGGCCCGACTCTCTCCAGAATCACAAATGGCCCCACATACCTCGGTGCATGTTTACCCTGTCTCCTAATCTGCATGTGTCCCAACCTCATCAAAACACTCAAGAGAACCTGATTTATGACCACAAACTCCAAAGGTCGCCTGCGGCAATCAGCATAAGATTTCTGACGAGACTGCGCGTAATCCATCCGCATCTGAATCAACTGGACCAGCTCAGTAGTCTCATGCACGAGATGTGGTCCCAGTAAAGCTACATCACCTGGCTCTAACCAGCACAAAGGTGACTGGCATGACCTACCATATAAAGCCTCGTATGGTTCCATATCAATAGTTTCCGGAAAACTATTGTTATAGGCAAACTCGAATAGGGGTATATGCTTCTCCCAAGATCCCCCAAAGTATAGGACGCATGCATGAAGAATGTCCTCAAAAACCTCTATCGTACGCTCTGAATGGCCATCAGTCTGAGGGTGGTAAGCCGTGCTCAGAAGCACCTGGGTACCTTGTGCCCTCTAAAAACTCTTCTAGAAAAGAGACATAAAACGGGCATCCCTACCTGAGATGATAGAACAAGGAACCCGATGAAGACGTACGATCTATCGGATATACAACTTTTGAGCTCGTCAAAACCGAAGGTCTCCTTGATCAGAAAAAAGTGAGTTACCTTCGTCATTCTATCCACAACAACCCACACGGTATCATTGCCTCAAGGTGACCGCGGGGACCCAGTCATGAAGTCCATCATGACATCATCCCATTTCCACTCCGGGATGGGTAACAACTAAATAGTATGGCTGGACTCTGATGTTCCACCTTCACTTGCTGACAGGTGGAACACCTCGTAACAAAACTAGCTATATCTCTCTTCATACCCAGCCACCAGTACTAACGTCTCAAGTCTCAGTACATCTTGGTAACTCCAGGATGAACTTCCCAAACTAAATCATGAAACTCCCTCATCAGCTCTTCGTGTATATCCCCTAGAACCCACACTCGTCCATATAAACAGAGAATTTCTTCATCGCATATCGTCCAACCAGGAGGAGGGTTCTCACTTGCCACCGACTCTCATAGAACTAAGCCTTCTGGATCAGATAGTTGTCTCATCCTCACTCTATCTAGGAGGGTATGAGTCACATCTAAAGATGAAATATAAGTTTACCCCTCACTATCATGCACCTCCAAATGCATCTCAGAGAGCAAAGCCATATGCTGCCACTCACCACTGGCCTCCTACACAGCCGGTATCTGAGTCCTCCTACTCAGTGCATTAGCTACTGCATTAAATTTACTAGGTGTGTAGGCAAGAACAAAATCAAAGGACTGTAGGTATTCAACCCACCTCCACTACCTCATATTCACGTCACGCTGAGTAAAGATATACTTGATACTTTTTTGGTTGATAAAAACCACAAAACGTTCTCCCAATAGATAATGTCTCCAACAGCGCAACACATGCACAACTACAGCCAACTCAAGATCATGCGTTAGGTTATTCCTCTCATGTGGCCTCAATTTCTGAGAACAGTACGGAACAACTCGATCACCCTACATAAACAATCCTCCCAGTCCAATACTGGATGCATCACAGTAAACTCTATAGCTCTTCCCCAGCTTTGGGAGTATCAGGACTAGTGCTGATGTCAACCTTACCTTCGGGTCCTGAAAGGCTATCTCGTAAGCATCCGACCAAACGAAATTCACACCATTCTTATTCAAACCCATCAACACCACTGCTAAACGGGAGAAGTCTTGTGTGAAGCGTATGTAGTAACCAGCCAGCCCTGAGAAACTTCTTATCTCAAAAACGTTCTTAGTCTGCTCCTACGAAACTACTGCTCTCACCTTCTTTGGGTCTACTAAAACTCCTGTCTCTGAGATAATATGACCCAATAAGTGAATCTGGTCCATCCAAAAGTGTTACTTTGAGAGCATAGAATAGAGCTTATTCTCCCTCATTTTACTCAATACGATCCCAAGATAGGTGGCATGGCCGTGTCGATTGTGAGGGTACACTAAGATTTCATCCACGAATACTACCACAAAATAATCCAGATAAGGATGGAACACACGCTTCATCAAAGCAATGAAAACTACTGGGGAATTCGTCAGTCCTAAAGGAATAACCATGTACTCATACAGACCATATCTGCTCCGAAAAGCTGTATGTGGTATATCCGATGGACTCACACGCAGCTGATGATATCCTGGTCTCAAGTCAATCTTCAAGAACACTCATGCTCCACGAAGTTGATCAAAAAGATCATAAATCCTCAGAAAGGGATATCAGTTCTTGATCGTCATCTAGTTCATCTTCTGATAATCCACACAGAGTCTGAGGGTACCGTCCACCTTCTTCGCAAAAAGTACCAGAGAACCCCAAGGAGAAGTACTGGGCCAGATGAAACCCTTTTCCTGCGACTCCTCTAACTACCTCTTGAGCTCATGCAGCTCAGGTGTAGCTATCTTATAAGAAGGAATGGACACCGGTGATGATCCTGGAACAAGATCAATATAGAAATGTACCTCTCGCTCCGTAGGTAGACCTGAAAAGTCGTCCGAGATAACATCCCTGAAATGATCATCCACAAGAGGAAAATACATCTCATAAGTCCCATGATCATCCAGTTATAAGCTAGAAATATGGTCTATGACTCCACCTCACCCATGATTCTCTGGTCCAGCTCGACTCTCCTGAATATCCCATTCTCACTTGTATAGAAACTCTCTACCCTCTGGTGATGTAAAGCTCACCCTACGACGATAGTAGTCTACAAAGGCTTGAAAGGGAACCAACAAGTCTATACCGAGAATGAATTCATATGCTATCATATCTAAGACATAGAGGTCCCAAAGAAAGTAACACCCACCAAGCTCAAGGGGGAACTCCTTGCACTAACGCACACCATCCATTCTAGTTCCCAACGGAGTGTCTATCGTCATAACAGTAGAAAAAGAAGAAACACAGAGCCCAAGGCTCTCCATAACGGGTACAGATATGTATAGCACCCATATAGAAAATTACTGAAGATAACACAGAAGCTTCTAGAATAGTATCTCTGACAGTAGAAGTTCCAGGATCCTGCTCCTGGTGGGTCTGTTGCACTGCATATGCCAGCCCAGTGTTGTGGCCTTGCGACAAAGCCTGGCTACCCTGAGCTATTCTACCCTATTGCCTTTGAGATCCTGGTGTCTGGCTACCATGGCCACGACCACTATCTCTGCCTGCACGCCCTAACATATTCCAGTTCCCTGACTGGTAAGAAGCTGTTGGTCCTGCTCCCACACGCAGAGTCTCCACAGAACCTCTCTCACTAGTCACTGGTGGAAACATCCTATAGAAGCGTTGCAGATGACCCATCTTGCCACAAGCTTGGTAGTCCACTGGGTCTTGTGGAAACTGTGGCCTCTTGTACCCCTCTCTGCAACACTGGTAGCACATGACTTAGCCACCTAAAGCATTCATCTGGCTGGTACTGACACCTTGAGAAAAGTCCACATGTCTCTTCCACTTACTAGTAGAAATAGCACTAGTAACTGGTGTTGAACCACACAGCCCACACCACTAGCTTCCTGCAGGTTCCTCTCTGTAATCAGTGCCTGATTCACAATAGCATGTACTGAAGGCAGCCTGAAAACATTCACCAGCGCTCGGATGTCATATCGGAGCCCATATTCAATGCGCCTATCCCTCAACGACTCATCGCCCACTAGAACGGGTGGAAAACACTGAATCTCAGTAAAGAGAGCAGAATAATCCATCACCGACATGGTGCCTTATTGAAGGTTCATGATCTCTCGAGCCCTATCATCCCTCAGCATCTCTGGAAAGAAGAAGTCAGAGAAGACTACATGAAAATCCTCCCATGCCATGTCTCTATGATGCTCTGACTGGGTGGTAACATCCCACCACCTCTTGGTGGAATCACGCAGCATATAAGTCGTGAGCTTGACCCTCCGCCCTGGAGGCATATCTAGATGCTTTAAAATAGTCTGAATCGACCCCATCCAAGACTCCGCAGCCTGTGGTTCGTCATCCCTTAAAAACGTAGGCTGATGCTACTGCTTAAAGGTACATGTCAGCTCAACCATAGATGTGGCAGCCTGCGGTGCTCCCTGAAAGGTATTCATAAACCGAATAAAGACTTCACGGAATTGCGCAATTGCGCCTGTGTCTGGTATAACAGTTGGCGCCGCATCTGGCTCTACTAGAGGGTCCACTGGTAGCCCATGGCCTATCACTTCTGGAGTATACTCGTTTCCGCTCTCCTGGCGAATAACGCGTTAACGTCTAGGCGTCATGACTCTATAAGGTCAAAACATGCCTTAGTTTCATGATTATCAAGACTGAAAGAGAAGGAACCACAAAGGGAACAAGAGGAAGAAGGCATTCAAGATTTGAAAAACAAGACTACATGGCGTGTATAATGACTACATGGTGTGTACCTGACTTCTCTTCCCCTGCCCGGGTCCTTTTACATGGCTAATCCACAAGGCTCCTGTTGAACAAAACTACACGGTGTGTATAACATCTACATGGCGTTTATGGTGTAATTATCCAACTTCCCATTTCGTTTGTGACACGGCCGACTTCTCATCTTGACACTACACGGCTTGTTACACCCGCAAAAAGCGTGTACACCACCCTATTTCCCCATGCACACAGCTAAAACCACACGGTCTGTCCTCGGACAAGACTACACGGCGTGTCCCACAGGTACACGGTGCGTACTAGACGAGCTCCACCAACCCATGTTGTTAGTTACACTTTCGGACACATGGGTCACACTACATGGCATGTTCTATATAAAAAAGGAATGTAATCGAAAGTATTTCACCGACCCGTGTTGTTAGTTACATGGCTAGGTCCCCATGTCAGACCACACAGCGTGTTCTATAGTGGACATGTCATGTATGTCTTAAGGTCTCTTCTGTCCATGGGTGTACTCTGGGTACACGGTGTGTACTAAAAAAGTTTATTTTTCTTCCCAAATAGAAAAACATACATGGCGTGTTTGAGGTACTACACGGAATTTATACTGGGATTTTCAAACAGTATGCCTCAAAAAATTCCCCAGAAACCAGAAAATACTGAAAAACAACACATAAGTGTCAAATTCTGACCTGTAAGGGCCCATACTCCCAACGGATCAAAGTTTGAAATCTTATCTGTGTTATAAAAAAATAACTAATGATCCACCAAATTCCAGTCAATGAGGGCCCATACTCCCAAAAAAAAAATTGGCATCGATTCTTTTAACAAGCTTATACAATAATACCCTATCACATAGCACATATTTATCAAGCAGCTATCACAACAACATGCTTTTCTAGCACAACAACTATCACAACAACATGAACTTTCTAATGCACCTACATGGCATTGAAACTATGCATGACATGTGATTCCTAGCATGTGCCTAAATGATACATGAGATGGAATACCCTCATCTCATGGAGTTGCAACTAAATAGAACCCATAGATAAAATATAAACCGCACAATCACAATTGCGTCACCCAATGGTGAAATAAATTAAACTGTAAAATTTAAAAAATAAAATGAATTGCAAAAATACGAGGTAGATTAGATTTTCCCCATAAATTGGTTAGCTACGCCCGAGAATAGCTTACTATCAACTATTATTCCCATACTATCCCTAACTAAGGCTCTAAATAGTAAGTCAAAGAAAAGAACCCCTCTGATACCACTTTGTAACGTCACGGACCTAGGTGCCACTCAACGGGTTCCCCGAACCCAGTTCTCCACATGACCTCAAGCGCATTTCCCCAAGCGCCAGAGGCTGCCAACTAGAAGTGAGGGATCAGGTTTGATAGTGGGGAAACTATTCCCTCATTTGTCAAAGTGTAGAGCAGTGGAATAAAATAAAAAGAATACAACAACAGCAGAAGCAATAAACCATACACATTTAATATAACAACTGTAGTAAAATATAACCCACTAGTTATATAGATCTGATGCAACATGTCTGAAGTTCTATGAAAATAGCCAGAACATATTACATAGTAGTAAAACACAATACAGAGTACAACAAAGAAAAACAAAACAGCTGGTAGCATCGTGAGCCAAATCTCAGTCCCATGCTCCCCTACTCCTTAGCAGTAATCAAGTACCTATAAAAGGGATATTTCTCTTATCTATCCCTACAGAAACCTAGTCTGTTTGGGCCGAAAAGCATAACCCAAATAGGGTGTGAGAAATAAATCCCAGTAGGCACCCACCAAAGGCTCGGTCCCAACTGTGTGAAATCATGCAACAATAGTGTGCAGTACTAAAATGCAATAAACTCAGCAGTACTGAAAAGTAATTAACCTAACCAGTTATATTGCCATTTTAATATCCATTTTATCATTTAATTTAAAATATCACCACAGTGAATATTCTAAGTAAACAGCCAATGTACTCAGAAATGTAAACCCCTACCCTTAGGTAAATAGAATCCAAACACAATAATCTATCCACAAGAATACAGATATTGCCCAAGGGTTTAAGAAGTGTCGCACAAAGGTGCATAATCAACTGCCCACAGGCACAGAATAAGTTGCCCACAGGCTAAATAGTACAGTGCCCACAGGCTAATCACAACACTGCCCTCAGAATAAACAGGTAAGCAGGCCATCACAAACATGTAAACAAGCAATACACAAGCAATTCCTCTCAAGTAAAATCTATAATCATTACTTTAAAAGCATACCCTCGGGTATCCTGGCCAAACATCTAAACAGAGGAACGCACCCCCAGGTTGGTCTTGGATCCAAGAAATGATCCCAAACAATAGTTTCATTATCACAATTAATTACATATTCCATTCTATGTTTTTAAAATAGCCAAGGAATCAGCCACACGATACCCCAACATGGGTTCGTGGCACAACGATACACAAAAACGCACATTAGTTGGAATATAAACACCAAGCCACCTACCTTAAACGCCCCTAATCAGTATACTCGAATGATGTTCCACAAATAAACCTATAATGAGGTAGATCTGAGGTGAAATAAAACTTGCTTAAAATAACATACATTATAGGAAGAATTTTGAAGAACTATGTAAGGATATGGGAGGTCTTACCTGTGTAGTTCCAACGAGATCGACAGAGGTGAAATCGGATTCCTAGTTCGTGATCGATGGATACTCAAAGATTTGGTTGTCCCCTCCCATGAACCCATATGGTTCTATGCCTTCCCTGTGAATTGGGTTCGCTACAACCCATTTTAAGAGAAAAAAAAAGTACACGGCGTGTATTTACAAGTACACGGCGTGTACATCCCATTTTTTAACTGTTCCTCTGGCGGTTTCCTGCCAGCGTGGCACTGTTCATCTGCCGATATAACTATACAGCGTGTCTTCATTGAGTACACGGCATGTTCTATCGCACAGCTGGACACTGCCTTACTATTCGCTCGCCGAATGACTACACGGTGTGTAAAGGACCACTACACAGTGTGTAGTCGGTCTTTACACCCTTAGTTGCCGACATGGATACACAACCTGTGTACTCATCGCACACTGCCCAAAGTACACAGCGTGTAGAAAAGTACACAGTGTGTACTTCCAAAATTTGGGATTTTTCCTCATTTTCTTTATTTTCTCAAAAATACTTAAGGAAAAGAGAAAAGAAGAAACTCATACCTCAAAAATAAGAACTGGGTTCTCACATTATTAAATAGACATCAAGACAAATTTCTTAAATTGAGTATTGGAACAAGAAGTCTATATTGACCAACCATGGGTTTCTTGCATGGAAATTATGAACTAATGGTTTTAAAACTATAGAAATATCATTATGGTTTGAAACAGGCACCACTGGCATGGTACTCTCATTTGGACTCTTATCTGAGAAAGATTGATTTTAAAAGAGGAGGATTGGATTACAATATCTATGTAAAGAATTCACAAAAGGATTAGTTTTTGTTATTGGTATACGTGGATGATATTATTATCTATGGAATCAGGCATGGATCAATGGATGAATTTTTCAATCACAAGAAATCAGTATTTGAAATGACCATGATTGGTGAACTCACATACTTTTTAGAGTTGAAGGTACATTAGAATAAGGATTACATTTTCATTTCTCATGAAAATAATGCAAGAGAGATACTGAAGATATTAAATATGCATGATTCCAAAAAAAATTCAACTTCAATTGTAGTTGGATCAAATCTCAGAAAGCATGAGAAAGGGAATTCTATAGATCCCACCATGTACAGAAGAATCATTGGAATCCTACTGTACCTGATGGCGATACAGCTAGATTGTGTCTTTGCAACTTTCCATGTGGCCCTCTTTCAGATTAATCTGAAGGAAGAACATATGGCAGTAGTGAAAAGAATCATGAGATACATTCAAGGCACAAATAATTATCTCAAATACATTGATTCATGAAGAGATAGTGAACTATCTACTTTTTATGATGCTGAATAGGCTGGAGATGTATTGGGTAGAAATTCTACTAGTGGTGGAGAATTCTATATTAAGAAAAAATGCATGGGCTAGATGAGAAAAAAATAGGAAAGTACTTATATTAGTACTACTGAAGCTAAATATATATCTGCTAACAGGGCATGCACTCAGTTACTTAGGATGAAGCTATAACTAATTGACATAGGTGATGAGGTGAACCAACCAATAGTGATTTACTATGATAACAAGATCACAATTGATCTTAATACAAATCATGTTCATAATTCTTATATGAAACATATCGATATCAGAAATCGCTTCATCAAGGAAAATGTTGAACAAGGTGTTATCTAAATGGACCATGTGGGAAATGATGAGAAAGTGGTTGAAATTATGACCAAGCCACTATCAGTGGCTGTGTTTGAAAAACATAGGTTGAACCTCGGTATTCATCCACCTCCCAATGCATAAAGATATTATGATATTCCTCTCTCCCTAATGGTTTCAACATTTTTAATCTATTTGTGGAAGTTTTGTAGGTTTAGGGGTGAGATACGATCCAGCTAGATTGTGTTTTTATCTCTACAATGTTTAAATATTGGTCATTGGTTATCTTTCCAATGGGGGAGAATGGATATATTCAATGGAGAGTGGTCTATTTTTTTTATACAGGGATTATGGAGAAGATAAAAAGGAATAACTAAAAATATGGGGGAGAAAAGAAAATAATGTGAACTCAATTCATGACATATCTCTTGTTTTCTAAACCATGCAAAGTCCATGCAGACTTAGAGTGATGGCTGAGTTATTTCTTGAAGGTTTAGATTTTGATCCTGTCTGGCGCATTAGTGAATTTATATGGAGATTTCCAACAAACCCAAAAGGGGAGATTGTTGGGACCAAGGTTTCTCATTGATAATAATGGATTTTGGTTTTGTTTTTTTGTCAGTATACAAATGGATGACTCGGGAATTCTCAAAGAATGAGTTCATACATTGGTGGTTGAAAGCAGTATTGATGGTGGCGCAATTTCCCAATGTTTTCCAAATTTTTGAGTCTCAAAATAGGGAGTTTAGTGTTGGAAATCAAATGTTTTTCACATAGATGTGAATGGTAAGAGAAACTGAAAATAAAATCAGTAAAAAAAGTGAACATCGTACCTCAGAATACGGACTGCGTACCATGTTTTGGGATGGTTCGCATCTGCATACCTAGTAGCGGGAATGCTAGGCGCAACAGTGCGTAGAACCGAAAACTGTTTGTAGTGACCATATGTGGTGAAGTCATGCAGTACGCAGAATGATGAAGGCTCACACGATTTTTGTGGATTCCAAAATAGGAGCAGTACATGGTGGAGGCTAACAATATCTGGATAGAGTTTAGCATACTGTAAAGATTGTCCAACATTTAAAATTTGGGTAAATTGGATTAGAAAAATTTGCAGAGTTGTGTGACTATTTAAGGAGGAGTAATCCCCTTTGTTAAGTGATGAGATTGAAGATTAATATTTCAGGAATATATATAGTGAATTATTTAACACCCCAAGATTTCATTGTATGTTATCTCTTTAAAGTAATAAAATATATTGTGTTACACGCAACATCGAGTTTGAGTGCACCACGACTTACCAAACTAGTCATTCAAAAATCGTTTATGAATGGTAATTACTAAATTTTGAATTCTATATAATCCATATAATTTTAAAATTCATATTATTTGTTTCCTAAACATAATATAAGAACAAATTCAATTTTCAAATAAAAGAAGTATTTTTCTTAAAAAAAAATTTTACCGACGTTTAATGGAGAACCCTTTTTTAATACAATATTTGACACTTTTATATATAAAAATTTAGAAAATAAACTTCTTATTTAAATGTGGGAAATAAAAATTTAGTTTTGATTAATTTTTTGTGTTTTCTTGATAACTTTTTTATTTTGATGAATACTGTAAAATACAAAATATTAATTGAAAAAAAAAATTAATAAGAAACTTTATAGTGTTTAATTATATATTTGAATGGTTTTAAGTATAATTAGATTATATTTTTATCATTTTATTCAATTTTTTTCATTGGAAGTAATTTTACTTTTAAATTGGACATAAACACATATCAATCTTTTGATACTTTTTACTACACAAAAACCCGCTTTCTGGTTTTGACAACGAGAATTAATTTTTGACTAATTAATACAACTTATATGTTTTGAGTTTGTTAAAATATACATCAATTATTAATTGAGAATATCCATATTAGCTTAGGCTTAATTGTTTGGGATTTTTCTAAAAACATTCATTTTTTGATTAATAGTGAAAAATACTGCATATTAGATAACAACAAACTTTTTTAATTAAAAAATTATTTTTAACTTAAATTTATTTTAAAGTAAATGTAGATACATAATACCTATAATTGTAAATTTTAATTCATTCAAGTCATTTTATAAAAATATTAGATATATAAAATTGTATTGAACTTTTTAACGACGTTTAACAACCTTCTAGGCACATTTATAAATTTACATAAAACATAATTTTACCACTTTTGTGAATTTAATTTCAAAAATCCGAGAGACACAGTTGAAATCATTAAGTAAAATGAGGTTTAATAGGATGAAAATAATTTCATTGAATGGTGACTTTTAAATTTTATTTACACCGTTAAAAGTAAATAGGGTAATTAAGGAAAAATAATATTATAATAATATAAAATTACCCCAACACATGTACAAATTCTATTGGATAAGTTTTTTTAGACCAAAATCATCCTTAGGACAAAAATATTATCCTTTTTGGTTCACTTGGGTAAGATTAAGACATTTATTATATTTTATTTAAAGAAGAGTTAAAAGTGTTAAATTAAAACATTAATAACTAAACCATTTTTAATATAGGGTTTTACATGAGATAAATTTGAATATAAATATTCATTAGAATGGAAAAATGATTTATTACATTATGGTATTTTATTTATAATTTTTAGACATTAAACAATTAAATTTATTTTTGACATAATGATGGTGGAGTAATTACATTATTAATGAAAGAATCAAATAAATAGTATTATAAATATTAAAATAAATATAATTATAAAGTTTTGATGTCATCCACGAATTTTCCAGATTAATATGACATGTTAGGGTTTATTAAATATATTTTTTAGAAGTAATAATGTTTTTATGACTTCCACAAAAACCAAATAACAAATAGTGTCAAAATTGACTTAAACGAGTTTTTAAAATAAATACTATTTTATTAAATGATATAATATTCCTAAACATATAAGATTCTTCCCAAGGACATATATAATAATATATATGTAATTAATTAACCACTTTAGGTTCTCTTGTCATTTTATAGCTTGTTTATTAACCATGTAATATAAAAATACAAGAAGACATGGTAAAAGTTAACCTATTTAACTAAGAGTTAAATTTAAAAGATAAGGTTAATATGGTTAAATAAACTTATCTAAAACCTATATTTTGATAATATTTAGATCTATACCCACCTAAGGATCTAAATAAATCCATTTTAAGTGATTATTAATAAAAATTTATTTTAGAATAAATTAATATTTCAATATCTTCCTAAAGGGCCCTCACCTCTCTTATAAAAGGTTACTTCTCCTTCTCTTAAATTCACACCTCAAAAGTCATTTGGATCAGCCAACCCATACTAAAATATCATCCCAACTATAATCACTTAAACCTATATGACTTATTTTGATCATAAAACCATTATAATGAGCCCTTTTGTTCAAATCAAAAGAAAAAACCCGAAGAAAAGCTAATTATTTCATCACCTCTTTCAAAGTTATTTTCTTCTTCCACTTCCTCTTTGTTTGTTTCTTAAATACAAAAATATTAAATATAGTACCTTCTACATAATGTAATGTTATTATAAATATGGTATAACCATATTCATAATTCTATTTATATACATAATGAAAAGTTCACCATAATTGCGTACATACGGATTACCGTCTCCATGTCGTGGTGTAGTTTGTTATTCAACACATCATTTTTTGGATCAGTATAATAATGAGTATAATAGATGTAAATAATAAATATAACATGTTAATTATTCTGTATATATAATATACCATCCAGTTACATATGATTTTACCATCAATATAATGATATCGTCGCTAGTGCGTACGTATGGCTTACTATCTCCATGAAGCAATGAGATTCATTTCCACGTTCACCATTAAACGATGATTTTAAAAATATATAATGTTAATAAGTATGTAATATATGACATAAAAATTATATATTAAATATATATATATATATGTATGTATTTACGTATATCTCATTCACTTACTTTTGTTCAATACGATATGAAAACAGAAACGATGTTTATGCATACGTAGGGCCTACCGTCTCCATAAATGGTGTTTTCAAATTCATATATCTATAAATTATACATATTTATATTCTGAATATATAAAATAAATAAATAATGTTTTATATTTTGGAAGAAATTAAATCATTATATAAATTATACGATCAAGAATAATAAGTTAAAACACATACGATAAAGAAAGCGATTATTACTCGAAATGTTATTTTAACATAGAATTTATTTTTCAATGTGTAGTATAAAGCCATATATTATTCAAGAATGATATAATAAATATGAATATGATTATTTTATAATTTAATAACATACAATGGTCATTATACAGAAGTTTAAACGTACCCTCAACCAAAGGAAAGTACAATGTAAGGGTTAATTCCCCAATCACATTATTATCCTAGATTGTTTATGTGTAAGTATTTACTGGTAAATATTAATCATACATGCCCATGTTTCATAAAAATGCTTTCAAAAGGAATATTTTAAGGTTTTGGGGAAGGAAATATTTAGCAAGATCATCATTTAAATTTTTTAGAGATTTATTCTTATAAATCATTTTAATTAATGTCCATGTTTTTAAAATTATTTCAAGGATATATTAATATGGACATGATTGTTTTAAAATTTTAATTCCTTTAAAAAGTTTCAAAATCATATGGGACACATTTATTCAAAAATACCTTTTAAATGACTCCATTTATAAATTTTTGACTTTTAAATGATTTCACAAAAAACGATATTTCCCTCTAACAGTTTTACTGATCATTTTCAACTATGTCAACATCTTTACTGGATATTATTCCTGATTGAGGTTGATTTAATATAAAAAAATCTTCAATATTGTGTTTAATGAGTTATGATATTTTTGACTATGGATATTCTATTTTTATACCATTCATGGTTTACGGTTATGGTATTGATATATCGTATGCTAGTTTTAATATGATGGTTTATGTTATGTTTCACCCTTTTCATTGGAGGAATGCATTGGACTTGTTATGTGATAGGTGGATGCCGCGATATCTCCATGATGCATCAGTAGGTCTCTTGAGACTAACTAGTTTCTTAGCACAAGTCCTTGAAAAAATTTATATTTAGGGTCCTGGCAGGAGGCCTTGACTTTGTGGTTAAGATGTCTGTCATTATGCATTACATCGTTATGAAATTAGCTATTGATATTACATGTAATTATTTGACTAGTATAATATCCATGTGAATAAGTAAATAGAATAATTAGATTTATCGTTGCCATATTATGTTTAAGTTTATGTTTAAAAGGCTTGTGTTTTATTCTTATACATTGCCTTAAATGTTTATGCTTATTTATGATAGTTTCTACTATATTGTTATCCTTAATGTCCATTTGAGAACACCCCATTCTTATGTTTTATTTTTCTCAAGATTTGAATAAGTATATTATTATTGACATATTGGAATATGCTAAGTGATATGAGTGTGTTCAAAGGGAACACAATGTTGTTGTTGTTGTTCCATTTCCTAATGTAATTCAAAACTTATATATGTATCTAGTACTTCCAAGGATACTAAATGGATCGGTCCTTCAGGACTTGATTCCCTGTAATCATTCTAATGTTATTTAATAATGCACTATCTCTTGGCTTCTAAGGTCGGGGAGTTACAATTGGTATCAGAGTAAGTCTAGAAATAACCATAAAAACTAGATTTAGATAAACTCTGATTAGGAAACATTACCCTATGATAGAATTTGAGGATTATTTTAGAAGAACATCCAAAAAATTTGGTAATGTAGATATTTTGAGGTTTTTCCAAAAAAAATACATCTTTGTCTGGATACTATAGGTGGACGTGGTTTTGGCCCAGATGTACCGAGGAGAGAAAACACTGACAAGGAGTTTCGGGCTGGACCCGGGGTATCTTGGTACATGACCACAGATCTTACTGTGCACTTGGTTTGAAACTCCAAGGGGATATGCTTAAGATAATTCAAATTTTCTTTACAAACCATTAATAAGGATTTATTAGTAAATATTTCTGCAAAGAATGAAATGTTATGATTATGAGACTAGATGTGTGTAAATGTTCAATTAATGCTGGAAATTTTTATAGTTTTGGATTATACATTATTATATTATCTAACCTTGTGTATGTCGTCATTTAAAAATGGATCCTAGTATAAGGAATGCGAACTCCAGAGATATACATGTTCCAGAGAGTAAGAAGGAACATATATTTCATAGTCTCAACACAATATTTAGAATTGAAATAGTCTCACATGTATTTGCATCATATGAAGAAATTGCATCATGTTTTAATAAGATAAGTAAAGAATTCTCGGAGGCTTATTACTTTGATGTGGATGAAGAAAAGATGAGGATGGAAAAAAAGATGGATAAAGGGTAAAAAGAAAATAATGATTTTTTCACATGTGACAACTGTGTAAAGAATCACCTTGGTAAATGCTTGTAGGGAATGTCAGTATATTATAATTATGGAGAAAAAGGACACCGTGTTTGTAATTGTAAGGGTAAGAAAAAGGTTTCAAATATGCAATGTTTCAACTTTAAGGAGTTGGGACACAATATGAATCAATGTACAAATAATTATAGTATATCCCAAATGATGTTATTGGATAATAATCAAGTTATGATACTACCGCAGATGAAGAGGAATGACTAGTGTTCTTATGTTTTTATTAAAGAATTATGTTATGTGAATGTTGTATCAACATGAATTATAGAAATAAATAATGATTTCCCAACAGTACTATTTCATTAAGGATTTCATATTGTATGGTACCAAGTAAACTAGAATTGTTCCAAGTTAAAAATTTTGGAAAATATATGGTTGGGGAAATATAACCCTTAATATGTTTCTGAATCTGATATAATGATTCGGAATAAGATATGATTGATTTGGATAAATTATATTTGATATTCTTGACAACCTTGAAACTAATTAATTGTTTGTTTATTCCATCATTTTTGGAGTTTAGATCATTTTTGGATATAAGACGTATATCCAGTATTCTAGAAGGAATAAGGGAGAATAAATGTAATAAATAATGTTTTATGGTAATTCAGTGTGTTACCATGTTTTATGTGAATACATGATGAAGGTATTCACATGTTATTACGTGAAAAAAAAATCTTCATTATGTTTAGCATACAAATTTTGGACTGTGAGTTTGGAAAAAAGTATTTTGGATAAGTCTAAAGGTTGGAATAAATTAAATTAGGCAATGGATACTATTTTTTAAGGTTCAAAAATTTCTTAAGATTATTTTTGGATTGAAATAAAAAGTAAAACTCGGGTGTTAGGGGACAACCCATCACATCTGGCAAGGTCATGAGACTTGAACCCGTAACTGAAGGGCGACAAGGGTGCATCACCTACCTATGGCCTATGTGATGTCCTAGTTTATATAATGTAGTTTTCTTTAAAATAGTATGACATAAAAATTATAAATTCATTTTTTTAACCCTATACGATTAGGATAAATAGAATATTTTTTAGTTCAATTATCTTTTATAGTGAAATTTGAGTTTGTTGTAGAAATTAGTTGAAGGATGGAACTCTACATGTCATGTATTATTTTTTCACTTAATATTTAATGAAATTAATTATTAAACTATAGGGAAGGGATCTTAAAGACAAATAATATATCTTAATACCTTATGTTTTTTTAACCGATAATATTTTAAATCTTCATAGATTTATGGTTTTAAGGGCCTCAATATTCAATTTATTGTTCACTTGTTTGTGATTGATGTCCTCAATAACTCACTATAAATATTTACATTTTTCACCCATTTATGTGTCTCTAATTTCCCACAATGTTCTTCTATTCAAAATCATAAATTTTTGGTGATTTTTCACTTCCATTTCCATCTTATTAAGACTGAATTTTATTAATCGTATTTCCGATGTGGGTTTTCCACACATGTATTTTTTATTTTTAAAATTCTATTTTCGAAAAACGATTTCAAATTGTCAGAAATCAATTTATTAAAGGAGGGTAGAATGTGGAGCTCCAAATATTTCATTGTACGTTGTCTGTTTAAAGTAATTCAATAGCTTTCGCTACACGTAACACCAAGATTGAGCGCACCATGACTTACAAAACTAGTCGTTCAAAATGTTTTTATGAATAGTTTTAACTTTATTTTGAATTCTATATACTATATATTATTTTAACATCCATATTATGTGTTTCTTAGACATAAAAAAAGAACAAATTCAATTTTTCAGATAAAAGAAGTATTTTTCAAAAAATGCATGTTTACCACCTTTTAATAGAGAATCCTTTTTAATACAATATTTGACAATTTTATATATTCAATTTTACAAAATAAACTTCTTATTTATAATAAGGACACAAAAATATAGTTTTGATAAATTTTTTGTATTTTTTTGATAACATTCATATTTTGGTGAATAGTGAAAAATACTAAATTTTAATAAAAAACAACTTTTTCAATCAAAATAAATTAGAATGTTTAATTATACATTTGAATGGTTTTAAAGTATAATTATATTAAATTTTTATCGTTTAATCCAAATTTGGTCATTTAAAGTAATTTTACATTTAAATTGGACATAAACATATATCAATCTTTTGAAAGTTTGTACTTCTCAAAAACCTACTTTCTAATTTTGACAATATGAATTAATTTAAAATTATTTATTGCAACATATATGTTTTGAATTTGGTAAAATAGATATCATTTTTAAATTTGTAATATTAAAATTATCTTAGGCTTAATTTTTGGTATTTTTCTCAAAACATTCAATTTTTGATGAATAATGAAAAATACTGCATAGCATATAAAAACCAGCATTTTTATTTAAATAGTTATTTTTAATTTAAATTTATATTAAATAAAAAATAGATACATAAAACCTATATTATTCTAATGTAATTAATTAGAGTTATTGTATAATAATATTAGATATATAAAATTTTATTTAACTTTTTAACGTCTTTTACCCACCTTCTAGGAACATTTGTAAATTTGCATAATATGTAATGTTACCTCTTTTATGAATTGAATTTCAAAAATCTGAAAGAAACAGATAACATCAGTAATTAAAATGTGTTTCAATAGGATGAAAATAATTTTTGTTGAATAGTATCTTTTGAATTTTATTTACCACAGTTAAAATTAAATACGGTAATTAGAGGTAAAAATAATATTATAATAATATAAATTACCCCAACACATGTCCTAATTCTATTAGATAAGTGTTTTTAGACAAAAATAAACCTTAGGACAAAAATATGATCCTTTTTTATTCACTTGGTTTAGATTAATACATTTATTATATTTTATTTAAAGAAGAGTTAAAAGTTTCAAATTCAAATTTTTTTAATTAAACCATTTTTTATATTGGGTAATACATAATATAAATTCGACTATAAAGATTTATTATAAAGAAATAATTATTTAATGCATCATGGTATTTTATTTTTAAATTTTAGACATTAAATAATTAAATTTATTTATGACATAATGATGATGCAGTAATTACCGTATTAATGAAAGAATCAAATAAATGGAATTATAAATATTATAACAAATATAATTTAAGTTTTTTATGCCAAAAACGAATTTTATAGATGAATATGACATGTTAGGGATGATAAAATTTATTTTTTTTGAGGTAATCAAGTTGTGATGAATTTCACAAAAACCATATACTAAATAGTGTCAAAATTGACAAAAATGGGTTTTTAAACCAAATACTATTTTATTAAATGATACAATATTTCTAAACATATATGATTCATCAAAAGGATCTATATAATTATATATATGTCATTAAATAACCACGTGAGGTTTTCATGGCATTTTATAGTAAGTTTATTAACCACGTAATATTAAAATACAAGAATACTTGGTAAAAGTTAAACTATTTAACTAAAAGATAAACTATTTAACTAAAAGTTAAGCTATTTATGTAAAAGTTAAATCTAAAATATAAGGTTAATATGGTGACATAACTTGTCTAAAACATATTGGTTGATAATATTTAGACCCATCCCCACATTAGTCTTTAAATAAATCTATTTTAAGCTATTAGAAACTGAAAATGATTTTAGAATAAATTAATATTTCAAGCCCTTACTAAAGTCCCCCTCACCTCTCTTATAAATGGGTACTTCCCATTATCACAAATTCAATCCTCCTAAACCATTTGGTCTAGCCAACCCCTACTCAAATCTCCACCCAACTACCCCCACTTATACTTATAGGCCTTAATTTGATCCTAAATCCAACCTAAGGAGCCCTTTTTTCAAATCAAAAGGAATATCCTGAAGAAAAGGTAATTATTTCATCACCTCATTCAATGTTTTTTTCTTCTTCCACTTTATCTTTCTTTGTTGTGTCCATACCAAAATAATAACTCTAGTACCTTATACATATTGAGATGTCATTATAAATATGTTACAACCATATTTTTTTCATCCTATTAATGACAAAGTCATAATATGTGAGTACGTATGGCTTACAACCTCCATGTCCTGGTGTAGTTTGTTATTCAACACTTAATTTTTTGGTTGGGAATAATAATGATTATAATTGATATAAATAATAAATATAACATGTTAATTATTCTTTATATATAATATATCATATATTTACATATGATTTCACCATCAATAAAATGATATCATAGCCCGTGCATACGTATGGATTATCGTCTCCACGACGCGATGATATTCATTTCCACGTTCATCATTAAATGATTATTATAAAAATATATATTATTAATAAGTATGTAATATATGAAATAATAATGCTACCAGAAATGTGTGTGTGTGTGTGTGTTTGTGAGTGTGTGTGTGTGTGTGTATTTACTTATATCTCATTCACTTACTTCCATTCAATACGATATGAAAACAGAAAAGGCATTTATACGTACGTACAGCCTACAGTCTCCATAAACTATGTTTTATATTTCATATATCTATCAATTATAAATATTTATATCCTGAATATATATAATACATAAATAATTTTTTATATTCTAGAAGAAATTAAATTATTATATAAGTGATACGATCAAGAATAACAAGTTATAACACATACGATAAAGAAATCGATTATTACATAAAATGTTATTATAACATAGAAATAATTATTAAATGGGTATTATAAATCCATAAAGGAATCATGTATGATATCATAAATATGAATATGGTTCTTTTATAATTTAAAAACATTCTATGGTCATTATATAGAAGGTTAAATGTACCCTCGAGCAAAATAACATACAAGGTCAGGGTCAATTTCACTATCTCATTGTTATCCGAGATTGTTTATGTGTAAGTATACAGGTACGTATTTATCATGCATGTCCATTTTTTAGAAAAATGTTTTCAAAATGAATTTTTTACGGTTTTTTGGATGGGATTATTTAGCAATATCATCATTATAAATGATTTAATGATTTATTCTTCAAAATATTTTTAATTAATGTCCATGTTTTCAAAATGATTTTAAGAATTTATTTATATGGACATGATTGTTTTAAAATGTAAAGTAATTTAAAAAGTTTCAAAGTCTTATGGGACACTTTAATTCAAAAATCTCTTTTAAATGACTCCCTTTATGAATGTATGACTTTTAAATGATTTCAAAAAAAGGATTATTTCCCTCAAAGAGTTTTACTGATCATTTTCAACTATGTTAAAATCCTTACTAGATATTATTATCAATTGAGGTTGATTCATTATATTAAAATATTCAATATTATATTGAATGAGTTATGATATGCTTGACTGAGGATGTTTTATTTTTATAACATTCATGGTTTACGGTTAATGTATTGACATATCGTATACTAGTTTTAATACGAATGTTTATGTTATGTTTCACCTTTTTAATATGAGGAATTCATTAGATTTATTAATTGATTGGTAGAGCCCGATATAACTCCCTGATGCATCGGTTTGTCTCATGATACTAACTAGTGTCTTAGAACAAGGCCTTGATAGAATTTATTTTTAGGGTCTTGGCATGAGGCCTTGACATTGTGATTAATATGTATGGCATTATGCATTCCATCATTATAAAATTAGCTATTGATATTAAATGTGATTATTCGACTAGTAGAATATCTGTGTGAATAATTAAATGGAATCATTTAATTTATCTTTTCATATTATGTTGAAGTTTAATTTGAAAAGTCTTGTTTTTTAGCATTATACATTGGATTAAATGTTTAAGCTTATTTATGATAGGTTATGCTATACTGTTATCCTTAATAAGCATCTGAGATCAACACTTTCTTATGTTTTATTTTTCCCCAGATGTGAAAAAGTATATTATGATTGACCTATTGGAATAGGAGAAGGGATATGTGCGTGTTCAAAGGGAAAACAATTTTGTTGTTGTTTTCCATTTCATAATTTAATGTATAACTTTTGTATGTATCTAGTACTTTCAAGGCTAATAAAAGGATCGGTCCTTCAGGACTTGCTTCCTTGTAATCATGCCAATGTTATGTAATAACGCACCATATCTAGGATTTTGGGGTTGGGGAGTTACAATTGGTATCATAGGAATTTTATTAATAACCATATAAATTGGATTTAGATAAACATTGATTAGGGAAAATTACCCTATGATATAATTTAATGATTAGTATAGAATAACATCCAAAAAAATTAGTAATGTAGATATTATGTCAGTTTCTCAAGTAATACATCCTTGTCTGGATACTACAAGTGGATGAGGTTCTGGAATAGATGTATCTAGACGTGAAAACATTGACAAGGAGTTTTGGGCCTGACCTGGGGTATTTGGGTAAATGACAATGGACCTTACTACGCACTTGGTTAGACACTTTTGGGGGATATGCTTAGGATAATTCATATTTTCTTGAGAGACTATTAGTAAGGATTTATGAGTAAATATGTCAGAAAAGAAACCAAAGTTATGATTATGATACTATATGTGTTTAAATATTCAATTAATGCTGGTAATTTTTATAGTTTTTTGATTATACCTTATTATATAATCTAACCTAGTGTATGTCATCATTTGGAAATGGCGCCTAGTAGAAGGAATGAGAACTCTAGAGATATGATTGATCAAAAGAGTAAGAAGGATCATATATTTCATGGTCTTAAGCCAATATTTAGAAGTTAAATAGTCTCCCACGTATCCACATCATATGAATAAATAGTATCATGTGTTAATAAGATAAGTAATGAATTCTCAAAGTCCTATGGCTGTGAAGGGGAGAAAAAAAATATGAGGATGAAAAAATTGAAGGATAATGGGAAGAAGGGAAATAAGGATTTTACCAAATGTAATAACTGTAGAAATAATCACCTTGGTAAATTCATGAAGGGAATGGGAGTATGTAATAAGTGTGAAGAAAAAGTACATCACATTCATGATTGCAAAGGTAAGAAAAATGATTCAAATTTACAATGCTTTATCTGCAAGGAGTTGGGACACTATGTGAATCAATGTATAAATCCTCAGAGTATGTCCCAAATGATGTTATTGGATAGTAATCAAGTTATGATACTACAGCAGATGAAGAGTAATTTCTAGTGTTCTTATGTTTTTATTAAAAAATAATGTTATATGAACGTTGTATCAACATGAATTATGGAAATAAATAAGGATTTCACTATAGTACTATTTCATTAAGGATTTGAGATTGTATGGTACTACGTAAAGTGGCACAGTTTCAAGTTAAATATTTTGCAAAATATATGGTTGGTGAAAATATAACAATTAACATGTTTCTGCAACTGAGATAATGATTTTGGAATATAATATGATTGATTTGGATAAATTATATTAGATATTCTTGACTACCATGAAACTAATTAATTGTTTGTTTATTCCATCATTGCAGGAGTTTACAACATTTATAGATATAAGGAGTATATACAATATTCTATAAGAAATAAGGGATCATTAATGTAATCAATAATGTTTTATGGTAATTCAGTGTGTTACCATGTTTTATGAGAATACATAATGAAGGTATTCACATGTTATTATGCGAAAAAAGAGATCTTCATTATGTTTACCTTATAAATTTTGGACTATTATTTTGGACAGAAGTATTTTATAAAAGTCTAAAGGTTGGAATGAATTAAGTTTCCAAATAGATACTATTGTTTAAGGTAAAAACAATTCATAAACTTTTTTTTGTATTTATATAAAAAGGCAACTGGAAGGTTGGGTCACAACCCATCACATCCATCAAGGCTGTGAGACTTGAACCCGAAACTGAAGGGTGACAAGGGTGCATCACATACCACTATCCAACGAGATGTCCTGGTTTTTATAATATAGTTTTTTTAAATGGCATAACGTATGAATTATAAATTCATTTTTTTGGAACCCTATACTATTAGGATAAATAAAATATTTTTGAGTTAAATTATCTTTTGGAGTGAAAGATGAGTTTGTGGTAGAAATTCATTGAAGGATGGAACTCAAATTGTTAATTATTATTTTTTCTCTCATTTTATGAATAAATAAATTCTTAAACTTTAGTTAAGGGATATTAAATGAAAAAAAAATTATCCTAATACCTTATGTTTTGTTGAAATGGTGATATTTTAAATCATCATAGATTAATGGCTTTAAGTCCCCCAATATATCATTTATTGTTCACTTGTTTGTGATTGATGACCTCAATCACTCCCTATAAATATTTACACTTTCCTCCAATTATGTGCCTCTAATTTCCAAAATTGTTCTTCTATTATATATCATCAATAGGTGGTGATTTTTCACTTCCCTTAACCTCTTATTAAGTCTAATTTTTATTAAACTTATTTCTGATGTGGGTTTTCCCAATGGTATTTTCTATTTTTAGCCTTTTATTTTTGAAAATCAATTAAAAATTGTTAGGATGAAATCTATTGAAGGAGGGGAGAATCTAACCCCCCAATATTTCATTGTACGTTGTCTCTTTATGGTAATTCAATAGCTTGTGCAACACGCAACACCGAATTCGAGGGCACCAAGACTTACCAAACTAGCTGTTCAAAAAGTGGTTATGAATAGTATTAACTATATTTGGAATTTTATATACTACATATAAATTTTACATCTATATTCTGTGTTTCTTAGACATAATATAAAAACAAATTCAATTTTTCAGATAAAGGAAGTATATTTCAAATAATGAAATTTTACCGCCTGATAATGGAGAACCCTTTTTAAATCCAATATTTGACACTTTCATATAATAAATTTGAAAAAATAATCTTCTTATTTAGAATCGAGACATAAAAATTTAGTTTTGATAACTTTTTGGTGATTTTGTGATAACATTCTTATTTTGATCAATAGTGAAAAATACTAAATTTTAATTGAAAACAACTTTTTTAATCAAAATAATTTTGAGTGTTTAATTATACATTTGAATGGTTTTGAAGTATAATTAGATTAAATTTTTATCATTTAATCCAAAGTAGTTCATTGTAAGTAATTTTTAATTTAAATTGGACATAAACACATATCAATCTTTTGATAGTTTTTACTTCTCAAATACTCGCTTTCTAGTTTTGACAACGGGAATTAATTTTAAATTAATTAATTTAACTTATATGTTTTGAATTGGGTAAAATAGACATCATTTTTGAATTCAGAATATCAGAATTATCTTATGCTGAATTGTTGGTATTTTTTAGATAACATTCAAATTTTGATGAATAGTGCAAAATACAGCATAATACATAAAAACCGAATTTTTTATTTAAATAACTATTTTTAATTTAAATTTATTTTAAATTAAAAATAGATATATAATACTTATATTAGCTAAATTTAATTCATTAGAGTCATTTTAAATTATTTTAGATATATAAAATTTTATTGAACTTTTTAACCTCTTCTACCCACCTTCTAGGCACATTTACAAATTTCCATAAAATGTAATTTTTCCACTTCTGTGAATTGAATTTACCAAATCCGAGAGTCAAAGTAGAAATTAATTGGTAAAATTTCATTCAATAGGATGAGAATAATTTTCTGTGAATCGTAACTTTTGAATTTTATTTACCATGGTTAAACGTAAATAGAGTATTTAATGGTAAAAATAATATTATAATAATATAAAATTGCCCCAAAACACGTCCTAATTCTATTTAGTAAGTGTTTTTTGACAAATATAATCCTTAGTAAAAAATATGATCCTTTTTTATTCACTTGGGTTAGATTAAGACATTTATTATATTTTATTTAAAGAAGAGTTAAAAGTGTTAAATCCAAATTTTAATAACTAAACCATTTTTAATATAGTGTTATACATGAGATAAATTTTACTATAAATATTTATTAGAAATATAAAAATATTTCACACATCATGGTATTTTATTTATAATTTTTAGAAATTAAAAAATAAATTTATTTTTGGCACAATTATGATGCAGTAATTACCTTATTAATGATAGAATCAAATAAATGGTATTATAAATATTAGAATAAATATAATTTGAATGTTTTTATGCCATACACTAATTTTATACATGAATATTATATGTTAGGGTTGATTAAATGTATTTTTGAGAAGTTATCAAGTTGTGATGACTTTCACAAAAATCAAATACTAAATAGTGTCAAAATTGACATAAATGAGTTTTTAAAACAAATATTATTTTATTAAGTGATATGATATTCGTAAACATATAATATTCGGCCAAATGACTTATATAATGATTTATATGTCATTAATGAACCAATTTAGGTTCATTTTTCATTTTATAATAAGTTTATTAACCATGTATTATAAAAATACAAGAAGACATGGTAAAAGTTAAACTATTTAACTAAGAGTTAAATCTAAAAGATAATGTTAATATGGTTATCTAACTTGTCTAAACCCTATTGGTTCAAAATATTTCAAACCATCCTCACCTTAGAATCAATATAAATCCATTTGGAGATATTAGAAACCAAAAATTATTTTAGAATAAACTAAGATTTGAAGCTCTTCCTAAAGTACCCTTCACCTCTATTATAAAATGGTACTTCCCCTTATCTTAAATTCAAACCTCCAAAGCCATTTGGATCATCCAAAACCAGCTCAAATATCCTCCAAAATACCCTCAATACTACCTATAGGCCTTAAATTTATCATAAATCCAACCTAACGATCCCTTTTGTTCAAATAAAAAGGAAGAATCCGAAGAAGAGATAATTATTTCGTCACCTCTTTCAAAGTTCTTTTCTTCTTCCACATCCTCTTTCTTTGTTGTTTCCATACCAAAATAATATCTCCAGAAACTTCTACATACAGATATGTTATTGTATGTATGGTAAAACCATATTCATTATTCTATTCATCCTATGAATTACAAAGTCACCATACGTGCGTACGTACGGTTTACCGTCTCCACGTCATGGTGTAGTTTGTTATTCTACAATTCATTTTTTGGATGGGTATAATAATGAGTATAATTGATGTAAATAATAAATATTACATGTTAATGATTCATTATATATAATATACCATCTATTTACATAATATTTCACCATCAATAGAATGACATCGTCGCTAATGCGTATGTAAGGCTTACCGTCTCCATGACGCGATTAGATTCATTCCCACGTTCACCATTCAATGATGATTATGAAAATATATATTATTAATAAGTATTTAATATATGAAATAATAATTATATGGGAAATGTATAGATATATATATATATATGTATTTATTTACATATATCTCATTCAATTACTTCCATTCAATAAGATATTAACACAGAAACGGTGTTTATGCGTACGTACGACCAACCGTCCCCATAAACAGAGTTTTTCATTTCATATATCTATCTATTATACATATTTATATTCAGAATATATATGTTACATAAATAATTTTTTATATTCTAGAAAAAATTAAATCATTATATAAGTGATACAATCAAGAAAAACAAGTTACAACACATACGACAAAGAAAGCGATTATTACCTAAATTGTTATTTTAACATAGAAATTATTATTAAATGGGTAGTATATAGCCATAAATGAATAAATTATGATATAATAAATATGAATATGGTTCTTATATAATTTAATAACATACTATGGTCATTATACAGGAGGTTAAACATACCCTCAACCAAAGAAAAGTACAAGGTACAGTTTAATTCCTCTATCTCATTTTTATCCAAGATTGTTTATGTGTAAGAATTTACTAGGACATATTTATCTTCCATGTCCATTTTTCTTAGAAATGTTTTCAAAAGGAATATTTTAAGGTTTTTTAAAGTAATCTTTAGAAATATCATGATTTTAAATGTTTTAATGATATATTTTTCTAAATGTTTTTAATTAATGACCATGTTTTCAAAATTATTTTAAGGATTTATTTATATGGACATGATTTTTTTTAAATATTAATTCCTTTAAAAAAATTTAAAGTGGATTGGTAAACTTTGATTCAAAAATCTCTTTTATAAAAATCCCTTTATAGATGTGTGACTTTTAAATGATTTTACAAAAAAGGATATTTCCCTCAAATAATTTTACTGATCATTTTCAACAATGTCTACATCCTTACTGGATATTATTCCTGATTGGCATTGATTTATTATAATAATATATTCAATATTGTATTGAATGATTTATGATATATTTGAATATGGATATACTATTTTTATACTATTCATGATTTATGTTTAAATTATTGACATTTCGTATGTGAGTTTTAATACGAATGTTTATGTTATGTTTCACCCTTTTCATATAATGAATTCATTGGACTTAGTAAGTGAAGGGTGGAGCCTTCTATAGCTCTTCGATGCATCGATAGGTCTCATGATACAAACTAGTGTCTTGTACCAAGTCCTAGAAAAAATTTCTATTTAGGGTCTTGGCACGAGGCCTTTAATTTTTGGTTAAGACATCTAGTATTATGCATTCCATCACTATGAAATTAGCTATTGATGTTACATGTGATTATTCAACTAGTGGAATATCCATGTGAATAATAAAAGGAAGCATTTGATTTATCTTTTCTATATTATGATAATTTTTAATTTTAAAAGTATAGTGTTTTAGTATTATACATTTCCTTCAATGTTTATGCTTATTTATGATTGTTTCTATTATATTGTTATCCTTACTGAGCATATGAGCTCACCCCTTTCTTATGTTTTATTTTTTCCAGGATGCGAAGAAGAATGTTTTTATTGAACTAAATAAATAAGCTAAGGGATATGAGTGTGTTAAAATTGAACACAATGTTATTGTTTTTTCATTTCATAATGTAATGTAAAACTTTTGTATGTATCTAGTACTTCCAAGGCTGCTAAAATGATTGGTCCTTTGAGACTTGATTCCTAATAATCATGCCAATTTTATGTAATAATGCACTGGCTTTGGGCTTCTGGGATCAGGGCATTACAAATTCCAAAGTGGTTCATTGAGTAAAAGAATGTACATGGAGAGAATCATCCATTTAAGGAAACAGTCTGTGAAAGAGTGTAAAGTTTGGTCTATAAGCTCTTAAAGTTCATGGCAGAGTAAGGCAACAAATAGAGCAGGATCGTTCGTGGAGAAGCTGAGCAGTACATAGAGTAAGGTAGTAAGAAAAGTAGGGCAGTTCACTGAGGAGGTGAACAGTATGCAGAAACAATAGTCATCTGTAGAGGAGGTTGTTCGCACACCATACTTGGAACACAGTACACGAAACACCCAAGGAAGCCTGCAAATTGACCAAATCAGTTTACAAAATTTATTTCCATAACATATCAGTGTACGGTAAAATAAATTACATCTATGGGTGGTTACAAGACTTAAACAAAGCATCCATTTATAGATGAGGATACTTGATTTAATGTTAAACCATTGAAGCGGCCTTAAAGTCAATAAACTGAGTGAATATTCTTCCAACACAGTGAGCAAGGGGGAGTTAGAGGAAGTGATCTAAGGGTCACAGTGCGCTATCCCTAAAACCTATTAAAGGCAGTGTGCCTGGCACATAGTGATTGTGATAAACTCTTGTAATCCACAAATTTTTAAGATCAGTGTTTTTTGGTATGACCGACACATTTTCAGCTTATTCTCCTTGGATATATCCTTTAGTGGTGAATAAAGTAAATCTATTGTGTTATTACTTTGCATGTGATTGTTTATTTTCTGCACATCCTCTTCAGATAGGTTTAACAGGTTCCTACCAATGTGGGAACAAGATCTATTTGTTTAAGAGAGAAATTTGATACCCCGATTCACCTCTGCCCTCTCAAGTTCTTCTGGGGACTTTCAGGAACTACTTATCAATATTATTCAATATGTTAATGGGAAGAATTATGTTACTAAATCAATTTCTAAAACACCTTTCCCAAGATTTGATAATCCAAAACACTCCAACCATAGTAGTGATACCACTTTTTGGACTCACACATACCACCGAATAATCCCCAAAAAAATTATCTAATAAAACTTCTTACATATGAAAACAATGAATCGGCATAAATCCCATGCTATAGAGATCAGAGTTTGGAAGACTCGACACCCGAATCACCACACTAAAATGAAAAATATTTGGACATGCTTAAAAAAGAAATTTTGTAAGAAAATGATAGAAATAAAATCAAGGCACAAGAATACATGGTTAAAAATTTTATACTAATTAATAGGTAGAACACTACAACTTTTTTATTCAAAGAAAACAAGAATTAGTTTACAATTATTTTTGTAGTATATTAGAAAACAAATGACTCAAACCACTATTAATTATTATGAATTAGTTAGTGTGATTGGTAGTAACTGATATCAGATATTCATGGGGTTAATTACACCTATACAAATCTCAATGTAAAATCCTTTATTCAGTTAAGGAATTTCTTGACCTCAACTCCTCTTCATGTTTAGTAGAGTTATCTATTAAAACATTCTCTATTAGACTCTTATATTTCTATACATTTTGAATTTACCACACTAAATCCAAGCTAAGTGATCAAGGGTAACTCCCAATTTCACCTTCTATTTATAGCATATGTTCATCGTCAATTGATTGAATCATTCAACTACACAGTCATCTGATTATATCATCTCTTGACATTGTCCACTTGATAGGTTTGTATAAATTATGGTTTCCCACTGTCTGGGAATCCTAGAACGTGGTTATTACTAATCCAATACCAATATCCATACCTTCAAACAATATAGATATATAGTTTCTCTATATATTAGACTAACTCCCTATCCCAAAAAATTATTTTTATAGCACAAACTAACAAAATATTTCAATATCCATCAATAAACTAGCAACCCAATAAGGTATTTCCAAAGGTAATTATAATTTCCATAAAAAATATTAACTACTTGGTTATATATATTTTTATAGTACATCCAATACATTTAATATCCCACATACTCAAAAGAGTTGATATATTTTTTTAAGAATAAGTGGGTATCTTTCATTGTTTCATTATGTTAGCAGACATCGTGAAGAGGTGATTTTTTATCATGTTTATAATTTACTTATTTCAAAGAGATCGTGAAGAGTTTTTTATCTATTAATTATTTAATTTTTACAATAAAAATGATTATTTTTATGTAGGAATAAGATAGAATATATCGAGTTTAATTGTAGAAAATAATTATATAGTTCAAAAAAAGTGTCTCAAACTCAAAACCAAGAAAACATGATAATATTATATTAACAATTTTAGAAAATGATCTTTGACTCCATTATGATGTGTAGGTACCATCTTCAGGAAAATCCAAAACATAGTATGATCGGTATGACTTAAACTGTGTGTTTTTAGTATAAAAGTAAAATTTTATCTCACAACACACATCACATGGTCAAAATAGAGAAAATATAAACAAATTATATTGATTCTTTTAAAAAATATTTTTTTATTCATTTTTCATGGGTAGGAATTAAATTCACATAAATCGATCACATGGTTTGAATGGTATGACTCAAAGTGCATGTTTTCAATATAAAAGTAACATTTTAGTTCATAACAGTCATTTTATATTCAAAACCAACAAAACATACTCATATTATCTTAATAAACTAGGAACAAGATTAATAATTCATTTGTAACATGTAAATATGACGCAAGATGTGGTCATTATAACTAAAAGTGTATGATTTGATTTTTGAAATGGAAAATTTAGTTCAAAACTCATGCCATATAGTCAAAACTAAGAAAACACACTTGGAGATGGTATATAAATTATGAAAAAAATGTAGTTTTTTTGTAAAAAGGTAACATTTTATCTTGAAACACATTTTACAGAGTAAAAAACAATCAAACACACTCATATTTTCATGATACTTCTGTAAAATGAACCTTGATTAATTTTTAACATATAGGAATTAACCACATATCAATCCAATATATAGTGTGTTTAAATTAGCTAATAGTGAATGATTTTAGTTTAAAAGTTTAATTTTAGTATGAAACACCTATCACATAATCAAAAATACTAGAATAAACTTAGATTTTCTAGACACATTAAGAGAAATATACATGGTTATTTTTTGACATATATGAAATCACCTCAAATAAACCTAACATATGGTGCAGATGAATAGATTAAAAGTTCATGTTTTCAAATTAAAAGTGGAATTTTAATCTAGGATGTTAATCACATACTTAAAACTAAATAAAAATACTTATATTTTCTTGATAATTAAGGAAAATGATCCATGGTTTTTTCTGTTTATGGATTAACTACAAAACAACCAGAAGCATGGTGTAGCCAATAAGACTAAAATCTCATGTTTTTAATATAAAATTAACATTTTAGTTCACAGATTGTCCATTGTGGCATAAAGTGCATGATTTTATTTAGAAGTTATATTTTAGATTGAAATGAGTATCACATAGTCAAAACCGATACAACATTATTCAATTCTCTTGATATTATTTCAATATAATCCTTGATTACTTTTGGAAGTCTATGAATCAACCTCATTTTAATTGGGTACAGAGTGTGTATATTATGACTGAAAGTGTGATTTCTCATTATAAAAGAAAACTTTTATCCCACAACACATTTCACATAGTAAAAAAATAAAATAAAATCAGATTACCTTAAAATTTTATTACATTGACCCATGATTCATTTTTTTTGTGTAAAAACTGTCCAAAAATTAATCTGACACATGGTTTGCCCATATTGATTTAAAGTTCATGTTTTCAATGTCCTTTTAGTATAAAACACACACTAAATAATCAAAAATGAGGAAACATGCTTATATTGTCATGTTTCATTATGAAAATTATTCTTGATCAATTTTTTTCATATAATAATTCACCTCATGTCAATATGACACATTGTGTGGACGAATTTACTGAAAGTTGATGTTATCATTTTGAAATTGACATTTTGATCCAAGATACACATTCCATAATCATAACTAATAAAATTTTCTCATATTGACTTGATACCTTAGGAAAATGATCTATGATTAAATTTTGACATGTAGGACTTCACCTCACATCAATCAAACACACAATGTGATAGGTATGTTTATAAGTACATGTCATCAATTAAAAGTGATTTTTATTTAAAAAGTTTTATTAATAATTTAATAAAATGGTCATTGATTAATTTTTTATGTGTAACAATTGACCACAAGTTAATCTGAAACATGGGGTAGTTGTTATAACTGAAGGTGCATGTTTTCATATTAAAGAAAAATTTATGTTCAAAACACACATCACATAGTCAAAACTAATAAAAATATTCAATCAACTTAATAAATTAGGAAAATGATATGTGATTCAATTTTTGGTGTTTGGGAATCAAACAGATGTTAATCAGACACATGGCTTGTTTTGTATTACTAAAGGAGTCCATTCTCATTTAAAAGTAACATTTTAGTTCAAAATATTCCTCACATACTCAAAATTTAGAAAATGATCATATTTTATTAATACTTTACAAAAAAATTGTTTGATTCAGGTGTGATGTGTAAAAGTCAAGCACATGTCAATCAAAAACAAGGTGTAGATGTTATAATTGAATGTTTGTATTTTTTGATATAAAATAACATTTTATCTCACAACACATGATACATAATCAAAACTAAGATAATATGATTATATTATATTGATACTTTAGGAAAATAATCTATGAATCATTTATAACATGTAGTAATAAATTTTTATTCAATTTAACACACAGTTTGGTTGAATTGAGTAAAAGTGCACATTTTAAATTTCAATGTGTCATTTTAGTCTAAAACAGGTGCCACATACTCAAAAATAACAAAACATGGTTGAATTTTCATGATACTATAGTTAAATGATTCATTACTCATTTTTTGTATAGGAATTAACTACACATCAATTTGACACACATTGTGGCTACATTTACTGAAAGTGAATTTTTTCAATTAAAAAGTATCATTTTTGTCTAAAACACACCTCGCATACTCAAAAAAATTCCTCTAATTAGAATTATATTTTATGATAATAATACATAGGTCAGGTTTAACATATAAGAATTAACTTTATACAAATCTGACACACAATGCAGATGAATTGATTGAAAATACATGTTTTCACTTTAAAATTTACATTTTAGTTCAACAAGCTTATCATGCACTCAAAACTATGAAAATGTGATCATATTGTCTTGATACTTCAGGAAAAATATATTTTATTCATTTTAGATGTGTACGAATTAACTATATTTCAATCTAACATATAGTGGTCTTGTTATGATTGTAAGTGTGTGTTTACATTTTAACGTTTAAATTAAGTCTAAACACACTTCACATACTCAAAATCAAGAAAACATGCCCAAATGTCTTGATAATTTTCTATAATGATCATTGTTTCAATTATGATGTGTACGAATTAATCAAATATTAATCCAACACATAGTATGGCTAGTATGAATAAAAGTTATTATTTTCAGTAGAAAAGTAACATATAAGCTTATAGCGTGCATCACATAGTCAAAATTGATTAAATTCACTTGGGTTTTATTGATACTGTAGGGAAAATATTTTTAATTTATTTTTGATGTGTTAGCATTCACATCAAATCAATCCAACACAGGTTGCTGCAGGATTGACTAAAAGTCTATGTTTTTATTTTGAAATGAAATTTTAGTTCAAAATGAACAAAAAATTCTCAAAACAAGTAAATGTGATTGGATTGTCTTGATACTATGGTAAAATTATTAGTGTTTTATTTTGTATATATAAGAATGAACCACACATCAATATGACACATAGTGTGCTTGAATTAACTAGAAAATTCATGTTTTCAGTTTAAAAGTGACGTGTCATCCCAACACCCACATCAAATACTCAAACTGAGAAAATGTGTTCATATTGTCCCAATACTAGAAGAAAAAGATTTTTGATTTATTTGTGATGTTTAAGAATTAATCTCATGTAAATTCAACATACAGTGTGGTTAATATGATTAAAAGTTCATATTTTCAATTTAAAAGTATCATTTTAGTCTTAAAGGTGTGTCACATATTCAAAATCGAGCTAACACTCATATTATCATGATACTTTAAAATAAAAAATGATTATTCAATTTTTACTTGTTAGAGATAACTTCATATCATCATAATTGAAATTTATCATTGATTATATAACATTTCAATTATAATTTGTTTTTTATGTATAATTTCAAAAATTAGAATCTATTTAATTATATGCACACAATTATTTTGTATGATGATGGGCTGGTCATTGGAGAAGGCCTACTATAAAATTTTTGTTTTTTATTGGTTTTGATTGTTTTTTTTTTTGTGATTGAATTTTAAATTAATGTAATTATATTGTACATAAATTATTTAATGTAATATTTATTTTGAAATGATAGTGAAATGTAAATTTAATTTTTTTTTGTTTAATTTAGTTTGTGTACTTCTATTGGAATTAGTTTTTAATGTTTCATATAATTTTCTACAAATTGGAATAGATATAGCTATCATTACACTATAAGATCTGGCAATGGATTTAATCATCATTGGGTGGAGTGCTAATAAAAACTCTATTTATCAGTGCTAAATTTAACATTAATAAATATATATATTTTATCGGTACTATTTATAATGCTCATAAAAGTTTCATTGAACAATGCTAGAAAATAGTACTAATAATGGATCCCTTTATCAGTTTTTTAGCACTAATAAATGGTGACTTAATCATTATTTTTTAGTGTTGATAAAAGCATCTAGATTTAATAATTTTTTTGAACATTAACACATTATTAGAACTGATAAAAGTTTATTTTTTTAGAAGTGAATGTTATTATTATTTTAATTTGTATTTTGTATTATTTTATCATGTATATATTAGGATCATTCCTCCTAGACAATACCATTCAGGCCTAAAACATAATCCATTTTTGTGTTCCATCCAAAAACTATTTGGTGATAGGAGGAATAGTCCATCCAGGATTATATTTTAGTTATATCTACTTGTGAAAACCAATGTGTGATTGACTTTTTACCCAATAATCCTCCCCTTAAACCAGAGACCACATATTTATGCCAAATATTAAATAATAATCTATCTAATCAAATCCTCTTTTACTTCCACTACTATTTTTTCTCATCATAGTGACATATTTGTTGGACACTCTTATCAAGAATAATTTTAATATAGGGCACCACCATGGATGCACATACTCCAACTAAGACGTTGTTATCATTTTAAAATTGGTTTTTGGGATATTCCACATATTTCATTGTTGGGATACAACCTAGATCTATACCACATGTCAATATCATTCCTCCTAGCTCAGAACATCTAGGATCAACACATAATTTCTTCTGGGGTTCCATCCAAAAATATAATTCGTGACAGGAGGTGTAATTCATCCAAAATTGTATTTTATTACCCACCCCTCAAAAAACCAATGCGGGGTTTGGATTTATGCCCAACAATATCCAAAATAGGTTTACCTAGTTTGATTAGAAGTCTTAGAGTATTTCAAAAGTACAGATATTTGAATAAGAGTTTTATTAGATTAATGTTTTGACTGAATCAACGATCAATAGTTTGACAAGAATTTATGATCTAGTTTGTAAAATTATTGAATTTATTTATAAATATAATAACCAGGACACAATCAAATGGATTAATTATAAATATTTTATTTATATAGCTTTCAAATTGTTTAATAATCAAAATCACCTGATTTATTTAAAAAAATACATCTTCCAATTTTAATTTTGTATGTTTTAATTTTTATTATATCATTGATTCATTTGTATATAGGTGTGGACTAGGTGTCTTGGGTATTTATTTATCCATGAAAAATAACTCACCTGAATGACATTACAAATCATGATAGCCTCCCAAACATGATTAATCATATGTGAAAAAAATTTAATACAATTATATAAAAATTGTAAATGAAGAAAGTATATTATCTTTTAACTTTTTAATATGTTCTAAAATTAATATGTTTTAAGATAAAAAATTTACATATTTTTTACGATAAAACTATACGTGATAGGAAAATACTGTATTTTTTAAAAATATATTCTAAAAATATGTAAGATGGAAAAATTAATCAGAATATTATATGAATTTCCAAAATAGGTATTGAATTTTTAATGATTTTAAATTATTTAATTTTTTATTATTTTAAAATATTGAGACATTATTAGAATTACAAATTTTAAAATTGTTTGCAAGGTACATGTATATTCCCTAGTTGACACATCCTTTCACGAGCAGGTCTGATCTGGTTCACTTATTTTATCGAGTGTGATCTGAAGAACATGATTAAATCTATAAAATACATGAATTTCTAGGAAAGTTATCAATAGAATTACAAGGGGAAATATTCATTATCTGAATGTGTTTTTCCATTCCTATAAAAAGGAGTTTCAATTGTAAGGGAAAATTAATTCCAACCATTACCAAGCACTCCAATCCTTTATACTAATTGAGATTCCTTAAAAGCCTTAAATAAAAATCAAACGAATTTTTTTGTGTGCAACAAAAAAATGATTTTAATAATTATATTAATTCCAAAATATCTTAAATGGTAATTATTCACTTAGTATACGTGTAGATTTGTGATCCATAATAGTATCCAAAATAGTATTCATTAGTAACATATAGTACTACTGATTTGATGGGGAAAATCAACTCTTAAGGAGAGAAACAATGTAAAGTGCCTCAGAACGTTCCATCTACTACTATACAAAGTAAAGGCTATATCCCTTTACCATAGGTATATCCCAAAAAATATTAATAGTAAATTATTATCACCATGTAAATGGAAATTCTCAACAATGTGATGATGGTGGAGAAATTTAATGGAAACAATTTCAAGAGGTATAAAATCATAATTCACTTACTTCTTGTAATGCTCAAAATGGTGAATTTACTCTCAACTCCAAATCCCACCATATATGAATATGAGGTACTTAATGTTTCCCCCAAAAGGAATATAACAACCTAGTCTTAATGTACATATACATTACATTACTTTTTTAAAATACCTAAAACATTAAAGAAATAGATTCCCAAAGACAGTATTAGTTTACTGCTTTTGGGAACAAGGAAATGTAATCAATGATAAATGAGTAAGATAAATTACCAGCAACTATTTTCTCCAAGACTATAACACCTCTAAGACATATCATACATAAAATATAACTTTATAAACTCGGGAAGGAAAAAATAAAAGGGGTGAGTTCATATTCTCAGAAAGGGTAAATAAGGGAGACATGTGAGAATAAACATGATCATAAGGGTATGATATCATGATCATAACATTAGAAGATCACACCATATATATCAAAGGTCATACACATGAATCATAGAATATATATAATCATTTCATATAAAATAAATCAAAAGGGAAATACGATCATATTCCATGAAATCACAATAAGAAAATAAGATATCTAATTGTGGGATACACATAAACATGTAATATCATTCCCTATAAGTCAAGTTATTTTTATATAACTTATCAGGGTGCTTAATGGGGACTACACCAACTATGAGGGATACACCACCATCCCCAGCAGTAGTTATTTCCTTGTAATGGATTGGGTTTACCCATCTTCCCATACTGGATCAGGTTTCTCCATCATCCCATAGTGAATCTGGTTTCCCCATCATCTATCTTCATGGTCACTACACCTAATGAGCGGGACACACCATCATCCTTAGTCACATTCCTTTCCTTTTAAGGGGCCATGTTTCCCCATCTACCTATAGTGGATCAATCCCATCAACTTGAATCACATCATTATCTCTTCTAATATAAATTGTTACCCAATGAATTATAGAGATATATAGGTCCCACCCATCTCACAATAAAATCATTCATACATGTGCCACAAGATAATAAAACTTTCATCATATCATAACCCATTAAATAAGATGGGTTTCATAAACATCCTTTTATAACCCATGAAATGAAAAAGGGTGCCACAAAAATTTAGTCATATCTTAAACTATTGAAAAAAGAGAGGTTTCACAATCATTTCATCAAATCATAACCCATGTAAAGAAGGGGGTTTTATTATCATAAAACCCATGTATGTGGAACAAGTTTCAAAAACATGTAGCCATGTTAAGAGAAATGGGTTTCATAAATATCATTCCATCAAAACATAAACCACTAAGATAATTAATAAGAATGGAACCTTTGGATAATTTCACAGAATGGAATGATTAACACCAATGGATTTCATCTTATATGGTAAATAATTTGAAAATATCCTTTTAAAAATTCCTAAATAAAAATACCCTTTCTACATTAAAAATTATTTTAAAACATAAATCTATTTTGAAAACCATTTTATTTGAATATAATTTTAAAACTTATAAATATGTTTGAAATAATTTTTACAACCTTTTTCCCTTGAAAATTTATAAAAAAAATCTTGAAAACATTTTTAAAGCCTTTTTCTTTTAAAAATACTTTTAAAACATAAAAATAAGGCTTCAAATCATTTTAAAAAAATATTTCTATTGAAAATTTATAAAAGAAGCTTGAAAAAATTTTGAGAACCTTTTTATTTGAAAATAAATTTAAAACTTATAAAAGAAACATCAAAATCATTAAAATCAATTTCATTGAAAACAACCTTTTGAAAACTTATAAACCAGGATTTTAAGATCATTTAAAACAATTTTTAAACAGAAAACATTTTTTGAAAAACTTTTACATTGAAACCCACTTTAAAAAAATTAAATTAATAGAATATTATGAGAAAAATTATTTAAAAATAAATAAATTTTTAATATTGTAAAATAATATTCAATGGAATGATGGTCATGATGGTGGGTAAATCTATACAAGCTGAACATTCCTTTTTCACTATAAAAAGTTTAGAAAATATCCTCGACCGGAAAACGACAAGAAGATTCCTTTTTAAAACCCATTTTTTTATATAAAAGGTAAAAAATTGATAAAAGTTATTATAAATATCATAGGATAATAGTAAAATACTTTTGGAAACTTTTTTATAAAATATAGTTTTCAAGGAACAGATATTTCCAACTGATGTGAGAGGTAAAGTCACACTTTATTAAAAATTCTTTCTTGATCATATTATATAAAAAATATTTGATAAATTGTACCATTACATTTATATAACATGAATAATAATATTATAAGAATAATCATGAGAGTAATTATTTTATAGATCATAATATTTCATCAATGGGAGTATAATAATAAATATTCTCATTGAACGGTGATATTGTAGCTACAAATCCATTCCAATTTGGTAACTTTGAATCATAATAAATTATAACAATAACATTAAATGAATAATCATAAAAATGATTACGTTCATCATATAACATGTCAAAGGAATTATATTAACCTCATGTAAAAATATAGGTGCTTAATATGGCATGTGTCTCAAAGAAGGAAAATTGAGACAAAATTACTTTACCAATTTCGTAAATTTTGAAACATAAAACACATGAAATAAATATAATAAAATGGATATGTAAATAACCATAAATATAATTATGATAATAATATAATAAATCTATATTTGGTATACACACCACACAAAAGAAACCAGTAGTGAATAAGGTATGTATCTCACATAAATAAAAAGTGAGATGAAATTCCCTTACCCAATGTATTGACTCCATTAATACTCATAAAAACTTCCTATATAATAAATATAATTTTTTTATAAATATTTTAAATTATTGTATTATTATATCTATTTGAATATATGGTTTCACAGTGATTTTATATTACCTTCTTATTAACATTTCCATGTTGAGGTTTCGCTTTAGGTAATATTCGTTTTTTTTCGCATGTGTCTTAAATTGTTTTATTTTTAATCCTCATACTTATATAATGATTTATAGAATGTATAAAATCATTTGAATATCATTTATATTCAGTATATATGTATTTATAATAATATATACAATATATAAATTTAAATGGAATACATCGTTCATGGAGACGGTATGGCATACATACGCATGAACCCTCTTTCAATTTTTTTATAATATTGAAAGAAATGTAGTTAATGACATATATCTGTGTGTATAAATAAAGTATCATTAAATTAAAATTATTATTTAATATATATCATATAATTTCACTAAACACATCCTTAATACATTCCATGTAGTGTGTGAATGAATCACATCTCTTTGAGGGGGCAGTAGTCCACGCTTCCCCAAATGAAATATCATAATTACAGAAAATGGAATTCATAATGTTATGTGTTATATAATAATTAAAAAACATTAAAAATTAATATATATCATATATATCATATAAAAATATATTTTCCATAAAAATTATCAACTATTATAGGTGGTAAAATAAAAACAAACAACATCGTTTTGTGAGGCGGTAGTCTATCGTACATAAGAACGGTAAGTTTGTTACCCAGTAGATCGTAGTGTGTGTGTGTGTGTGTAAGTGTAGCTTCAAACATTATAATAAAAAAAATACTATTTTATTTAGGATAATTAGTCTATTATTTATAAATTTAATAAGAATAATTGAGGTAGTGGAGAAATAAAATGAAGGAAAGGAAAGGAGCTTGGGGAAGGACGTTACCTCTTCGTTACGTAACTCCTTTTGGTTTGCAAAAAAGGGAATATTTGGTTAGATTTATGCCCAAAGGGAGGATTCAAGGATTAAAGGAGGTATGTTGAAAATTTAATTTTTTAGATATTGTTCTATCCTAAGTGGTTTGAAATTTGTGAAGAAGGGGGATATTTGGTGGCCTTTTAAATGGGAGGGAGGGGACACACGTGACATTTTTTAAAACAAGCTAGGTGTACCCACATTTCTACGTAAAAAAAGTTATAAAAACCCAAGAAACTCAACATTTTAAGGTTTATGTCTGAAATATGGCCATCAAAATGGTTTTACATAGGTTTATAGGTCATTTGAGCCCTTATGTTTAAAGGTTTAGTCCCTTGTTAAGCTTAATTTGACCTTAATCATTATAACTAATTTTAATAACTTTCAATATTATTCTTGGTCAAAAATTAAGTTGATAATATTAGACTATTAATATTATGCAAATTAAAACCATGTATTCCCATTTTTTTAAATTAAATTAACAAATTTAGCAAAATTAAGTATAATGTTAATTCTGAAGAGGTGGTGAGAAAGAAGGTTTTTAAAATGAGAATGTTGAAATGTTCATTAAGCATTTATATCTAAATTCAATATAAAAATGATTCCAGTGAACAAAATTGTATTAAAAGATTTATAATCGATATATTTTGACCCTAAAACCAACATTAAATATAAATTAAGTATAAAAATAAATAATATTAAAAAATAAGTTTTGAATTAAAATAGAGTATTTTTCACTATTCATCTAAAAATGAAGTTTCTTAAAAAAATCCCTTAACATAATTATTAAGATAATTTTGAAATTATGAATTAAAAAATGAATTTAATTTTATCAAAATAAATTTCTAAAAGTGTCTAAAATTAATTTTATTATTTTTCATTGAAAGACATAAAAATCAGTCCTTTTCAATAAATAGTATTTCCAAACATATAATGATTTATCAAAAATTAAATATTTTATAATAATTATGATTTATTTATATAAAAAATTATCAATAATATCTAAAAATTTGTTATTATTATTCAATTAATTATATTTAAGGACTATGTTATAACTATCTCATTTAAATAATTCTAATAAAAAAATATTTTTTCATATAAACTCATTGTTGTGGGTAACGAAAGCTAAATTGGTGTGGTGTGTAACACAATACAATTCATTATTGTGTGTAGTGAATAATTATCTTGGGGTATTGTATAATTAAAGGTTAACATTGTGTAGGTACTTTTATACAACATAATCTATATTCAGTGTTGCATGAAATGAAAAATATCAAAAAGATTAAAATAATTCGAAAAAATATATTTAAAAAAATAATGATGTGTTAAAAAAATGAATAAATGGTCTCATGTGTCACGGAAACCTACTCAATGCCTTATTTTATGACCTCTTCAACACATATCAACATCTTTTAACCACAAAGAAGATGTGGGATGCTTGGAGACCAAAATACACAATTTTTATGAAGAAAGAAACGAATTCCATGTAAGAAAGTTTATTTTAAACAAAATTAGAGATATTATTTCTATTGTAGAAAAATAATATGAAATAAAATACATATTATAATACATAAAGAAAAATAATCTGAAAATGGATGATTTCATCATTTTCACATACTCCATTGATAGGTTTCCTTTTTTTAGTAGAGTGGTAATCATTCTCCAAATAATAAGAAAGAATATATTTCCCTTTATGAGTTACTCAACTACCTAAAACTTTTGGTAGAATATAAAAAGTGAAATGAGGTAAATTATTCTAAAGATGATAAATCCATAGTCCTTATGGCGGAGTGAGTGATTCCATCTAATTTCTCAAAGGGGTAAATTTCTAAACCATACTTCAAAAAAAATTAATAATTCAATAATAATAAACGGTCTTGCAACTTCTATGGAAATCTAGGGAACTTAAAATAGGATTGTAATCTATGTAATAAGAAATATGGAAGCAATAGTACTTATAAAGAGAATATTTAATCCTTGATCTTTAAAGATAATGTGTTTGAAAATAGAACATCATTAGTGGATTGATTCTAGATTTAGACAATATTTGTGCAACAACTAATCTCTATTCAAGAAGATAGAATTAGAAAAATATGTGATATCACCCTACATGGGGAACTCTACAAGTATAAAAATACAAGGTAAGGTAGTAGATTATCTTGAGTTTACCTTCGGAAATATCCTCACCTTAAATTATGTATTATAAAATCCCAATGTTCATAGAAACTTGATATTATGGATCCTATAAAAAAAGCATGGATTTTGGCTTGTATTTGAAGTAGATATCATTGTTTTTTCCAATGGTGGATTGTTTTTTTTTAAATGGTAACTTGTACGATATATTATTAAAATTAAATTTACATTTTTTTAGCTTACTTTCTAGAATATTTCAATTTAGGGAAAGATCATTTAGGTCACATAAATTTTAATAAAATGAATAAAATTTCAAAAATAGAATTATTAACAAATATGTATAAAAATTATCATAAATTTGTGACTTTCATACAAACTAAAATAGTTCGGAAACCATTTCCAATGATAAAAAACAAAATAATTTTTTAAAAAATTAATAAAATGTGATTTATTTTATTTTTAGGTTACTCCCACCATTGGTAATAAAAAGTCATTTGTAACTTTTATTGATGATTATTATAGATTTCTAGATTTATATCTTCTTTATACTAAAGAATTTATATATATGTTTTGTATCAATAAAAATCATTTTGAAAATTATAATTTGATTAGAATTAATTTCCTTAAATATGATAGAGGATTAGAATATTATAGTACGTCTTTTTTTGAATTCTTATGGTCTATAAATGAAGTGAAAACTCCCTATACACATCGATAAAAAGGTGTAGCTTGGAGAAAGAGTAGAAAATTAATAGAAATGTTTAATTTTATAATGTCTATCTTGGGTATCTAAAAGGTATTTTGGGGGGAATCATTGTTAACTGCATGTCACATCCTAAATAGTGTTCACACAAATGGGAATGCTATGACTTCATATGAATTATGAAATCATAGGAAACCGAACCTATATTATATAATGTTTTAGGGTTTTCACACAATTATAAGATTACCTGAACGTAAAAGGGAAAAGTTGGGTAAAATATGTATCAATATTATATTTCTTAAATATTCTAGGCATTTGAAGATTATAAATTCATGGTTTTAGAAACTATTTATTTAGTAGCAATTAGCATAGTTATTGATTCAAGAGATGATATTTTTATGAATCTTAGTTTATCTATTTACATAATTATGTCCAAAAAGAGTAATCTCGACAAAATAAAATTTTATCTCAAGAAGACATTTTTGAGGGGTTTTAAAATATTAAATGACCTCAGATAACTAAGATATATGGATCTAATTTCTATATTTACTTTTTAGAAGGAACCAATGATAGTACTGTTAGACAAACTCTAGATTTTCTCAATATAGAGTTTGACCTAAAAACATTCAAATTTTTTATACCATCTCTTGATTAATCACTTTGGAAGGAAGCTATAAACGATGAAGTAGACTACATACCTTGGAACAATACATGGATATTATTTTAACTTCATCAAGGATCAAATCCTATAGGTTTTAAGTGGGTGTCGATTAAAAAACAAAATTTTGATGGTACACTTAAAAATATAAACCCATATTTTCAATCAAGGTATTTACCAAAAATAAAGGAATAAATTATTTTCAAACATGTTATCATATTTCTAGGACTGATTTTACAAGAATTATTCTCAATTTAACATCTATATATAATTTTACTGAAAATTAAATCTTTATTATTCAAACACTTTTGAGGAAAAAGTGAGAAACCATACATGACTGTAGGACTTAAGACAATCAAAATACCTAGGTATAAATTTTTAAGGCCAAACAACACCAAGCCTACATAGAAGATCCCTTACCCAAAATCATAAACAATAAGATCAGCCTCCTTCTACTCCTCACTAGCGGCTAACTATCCCGTGCATGAGTGCACAGGCCTGGAACGGATGGGAAAGCCATACCCTCTCAAACATCTAATTTTAGATTGAAGACCAGATGAAAACTAACTACTCTAAACCCCATCAAGTGATAATCCATGTAAGATAGATGTAGTGACTCTAAAACCAAGAACTAGATGGCCACAAAGTTCTTTCCACCAATTCAATTCATTCAACCAATAACTCCACCATTTCATATCATCGAAAAAATTTATAAAAAAACACAAAATTAGTCTTACAAGATGTCAATTTTCATATCCCAAATGTTCATTCATAGGACCTCCATTAGATCCTTCACAAAACTATTTAATTCAACTCCTCTGCCTTAAAAAAATCAAACACATCATCAAAAATCAACAACAAAAGAATCCATCACCCTCAAATAGAATCCAAAAAATAGAACTTGAGCAATACAACGATGACTTCGGACCATCCCACAACCAAAATAAACAACAAATGAAGATAAAGAACAAGAAAAAAGAACTGGCACCGAAATGAGGACCTCCTGAATCTCACCGGAAGAAGAGCTCAATAAAATTTGGAGCCGCAGATCTTATCTCCACCTTCAAACCTGCACATATAGACCAGATCTTCCCAACACACCCAAAATCGACATGAAACGTGACATAACCTCTAGGCCACAACATCTAGAGCTTGATCTCTTGACTGTCACCGTTCTTCCATGAACTCCTATCTAACTTGAAGTATAGGGCATAAAAAAGGAAAAAAATATGGGGTTCTATGAGATATACAATCCAACACAACACCACCTCTATAGGAATATTAACACCACGAACGTGGCGATTGGAAACACCAAGGAGATACTGTAGCTGATCCGTGGTGGTGGAGATGAAGGCGGCACAAGAGAAACACTATCTTCTCAAAATAGGGGATAAAATGGCATTCTTAAAATCTGAATTAGATGAATAACTATATATGGGAAAAATTGAAATATTCATATTACCTGGAAAGAAAAAAAATGATCATAAATTTGAATAGTCCCTATATGGTTTAAAACCAGATCCAAAACAATAGCATGCGAAATTTAATAAATTAATTTTATCTAATGGGTTCATAGTTAACCATGATAAAAATTTTGTTTATAATAGGTACCATAATAATCATGGTGTAGTTATTTGTTTATATGTTTATTATATTTTAATATTTAGAACAGATATGGATCATTTAAATAATTATAAGTCCATCATATTTATGATATTTGATATGATATTATTATATAAATCTAATTTTATTTTCAAAATAAAAATTATTTTGAATAAGAATTTTATTACACTTTCTAAATATCATTATATTGAAAATTCATTAAAGATGGTTGAAAATTTTGATTGTTCAGAAGTATTTATCCCATAAGATAATAGGTGTAGTAATATACCAAATCTGTGTAGGTAAGTTTCTCAAATAGAATATTAAAGGTTATCGGGTGACTCGTGTATTCCGTGACAGGAACAAACCCTGATATTGCATATATTTTTGAAAACATGAGAATGTATACAAGTAATCAGGGTTATGCAAAATGGGATGTGGTTAAAAGAGTAACAAAGTATCCAAAGGGTACTATGGATTACCATATATGTTATATTGAAAACCAAATAATATTGTGATGTTTTTATAATGTTAGTTGGATAACCAAAATGGAGGATCACTCTTATTTGATTGGTTGGTTTTTTACATTTAGAGGTGGAATGATCACTTGGGGATCAAAGAAAAAAACTTGTATAATAAAATCCCAAATGGATTTTGAGATTTTTTCTTTAGTGACTACTTGAAAATTAGGGGAATGGAACAGATCTCTTTTATTAGATTTAACACTGTGGCCTCTTCTAATGTATCTATTTTAAATACATTATGACCATAAAGTTACATTGATGAAGTCATATATAAAGACTTATAATATAAAATCAAGAAAAATTGGTCTCAAACATAGCTATATATGAAATCTTATAATAGATGGTATCATAATAGTTGAATTTTTAAATTGAACCAAAATTTGGTGGATCCACTATTAAAGAGGAATTCAAGGAAGTTGGAGTAAAAAACTTTAAGGATGAAATTATTTTTTAAAAAGTCACTAGAAAATTGAGATTAACTTTACATGTGATAACTACACATGTATAAGTTCAAGGTAGGAAATTCTTTTATATGTGTAAAGGAAACACTAAAGGTAAATTGCAACCTAAGTAAATAGTGTTTGGTTTCCTTGGGAAAATAATCGTGAGTTAAAAACTATTAATGATACAAGGATATCAAACAAGTTTTGAAAAATGGGAACATTTTTTGTCTCACCTTGGTGAATGTAGGAGTGGGGCTGCTCTAAAGAGCTTATGATTTTAGCTCTCAAACATTGATAAAATATTAAGTGTCACATGGCTATAATGGTATCTAAGGGTATATGAAGAACTATGTAATTTTAATGTACTTTTGTATGATGAATATGGTTTATAACATGATTCACTTGTTCAAGTTAGTGTCCAGATGATTCTTTATTCAGTTTTGATTTGTTTCCGCTACAAAAAAGTAAAAATTGAGTGATAGCTTTATTTATGAATGTTATTTCCAAGAGATTATGGTTCTTTATTTTAAAAAATTTATTTCTAAAAATTCTAAATTTTTTTGGCATTTTTTAATTTTTATTGTTTTTAAAATATTTATTTTTTGTTCGTTTTATGTTTTGAAATGGGTAAGGATTTATTGGAATCCTATATTTTAAAAATGGGTTGGAATGGACATGTTTGTTCTATAATAGATGTATCTATTGGATGGTGGGTGCAATCTAGTCTATTTATTCAATCATTTGTGATCCAATTAACATAACTAAATCTAGAAAATTCATACCTTTATAGGAAATATATCAACCCAATTCCAAGGGGTTTACATCTTATCTAATTGGGTGCCTCTCTGCCAAAAAATTGGAGTTCTTGTTGAATGATAAAATTCATTCCAAACATTCCCAATCACTAGAATTCTTCCCAAAAATTGTGATTTCTCAAAAATCCTCTAACAAGAATCAAAGAAATTTTATTGGTGTGAGAGAAATTTTGTTAATACTCTCCGAGTTCCAAATTTTATTAAAGGTTTATTCTCTGATTAGTAAAGGTATAGAATAGTGAGCCACTATTTTATCCTAAATACAATTATCTGAAAACTCATCATACTACCAATTTGATTGGGGATAATCTACTCATAAGGGGAGTGAAAATTTAACAATCCTCTATGAGCTTCATCTACTATCATCAAAAGTTATGTTTATATCCATTTTCCACTAATATACCCCCCACAATAGGATAAAGAATTAATTTGAAAAAAAATCGATGAGATCCTATAGGAAGAGTGAGTTTGGTAGTGAACTTGTTAGTACAACTATACATAGATATATATATTCAAAAAAATATGATTTGATATTTAATTGAAATAATTTTTATAAAATAGTCATTATTATGATATTTTCATTTTTTTAATATGAAAATTTTTCATGATATTTAAGTAGTTATTTCATTCAGGTACTTTTGGGGTGATCCAGCAAAAAATGTTGGGTTCTTAGCACTTGGGTTGGGGGTTCAATTTTCATGTGTTGGGATTTAATTTTTTAATTACACGGTTAGTGATTGAAATCATCTAATCGTGTTGTGTTGTATGGGGTAACACATGTTTTACCTAGTACTTCACAAATAATATCCAAGACATAGGATCATTTAATTACTTTATTGGGTAGGAGTGTGTAGGATTAAATTAACCGAATTAAACCCATTGAGCATAATCATTATAAATCATTAAAATTTGGTTTAAATCAATTAATCAATTCATGTTTTTTAATGAATATTTTATATTTCGGTTTTTTTGTTCTGTTCAGTTATGATAAGCTTACCAATTTTTAACTATCACTAATAATTAAAAAAGTATATAAATTATTTTTGAAAGTGGAATTAGTGATTATATTTCTATAATTAATGTTGAATACAACATTAATAATTATTATTTTTTCAATATAATTTATTATGGTGAAAATATGCATTGATTAAGTGGATATAAGTCATTAAACCTCATTCAAAGTACCTCTTACATGATTAAATACCTTAAATATTTTTCTTATTGATAATTTGGTTATTTATAAAAAAATTAATTCATTTTAAAATTGTGTTTTTTCACACCCTGATTTGTGTAATCAGATTTGGAGCTACTTTATATTTTTGTATTTTAGATTTTGGGTTGTTCATAAGTTAAGAGAAGGTTTCTGGGTAGTTGGTGGAAGAATAAGGCCACCAGCTAGTTAGTGGAGGGAACCAACTAGATGGTTTTGGATCTAAAAATATATATAATTCTATAGGTTGCATCAGACCAGTGATGGAGGTCTGTTATTTGCAGACATTCTTAATTTACCCATCAACCTACCGGTGTGTCCCAGTGGCTAGTTTGTGACTTCATTAGGTGTGTGGTTTAGTATGAGTAAAAATTTCATTTCACGTGAAATAAATATTTAATCTCTCTAATCCTCCTCCCTTTACCCTAACTCAATTTATCTTAATTTGAGATCTCATTAGTGATGATTTCTTCTCTATTTATCTTTCAATTAATGAATCATTATGTCAATTGGAAGTTTGGTTCTTCATTTGGTGAAATCTAAAAAGTGGGTCATTTATATTTTTTTTTCTTCTCTTCTTCTCCATGGGTTTGATAACAATTGATACTATATCATTAGATCGAGATTTTATATAGAGAATTAACTTTGTTTTCCATGGGTCCAGGTTCTATAAGATCTGATATCTTTCTATATCAATAGTAGTTAAAGAGGAAATTCTATTTTCATCTTTCTTTTGGTACATGTCTCAATCCTATAGAATATCCATGGATGATATTAGATTAATTTTTATGATTTCATTTGGTTTGATTTATGAAATTGAATTTTTATAATGTATTTCATATTTAATGAATAGGTAACGTGTTCTAAAAGTGTACTTATTAAAAAAAAATTGATTTATCCACGTGGTTTATTTAATGAAATTCCTCAATGATGAATTTGAAATGAAATTGGTTTTTCAAGTAGGGGATTGGGGTTTCCTTGCTAGAGAAATTGATTTTTTGAAAATGTGGGTGTGTATTTGAAATAGATTTTTCCTTGGATATTTTTTGTGAAATATTATTTTGGTTTCCATGAAGGTAATGAGGATATAATGGAACATAGGGAGACCTTGGTATATTATTGAAAAATATACATAAACAATCCCTAGTGTAGTTAGCTATCCTTTGGGGAGGTTCCCTTGATTTCATGGTTTCTAGGGGTATAATTTCCAAGGAAATGAGGTTCTTAGACATTATGATTCACTTATTTCATCTTGAAACTCAGGTTTTTCTTTTTTGTGTACACCCTCATGTCATAGATTTCCTTTGGTGATTTTTGGATATATTACATTCATGTACATTGATATTGTTATTTTACAAATTTCTCTTGTTATGGGTATTTATACTTGAAAAATAATTAATTTACCTATTTATTCCATTAGATATGTGATATGTCATATTGTTCTATTTACTTGAATACAACATTATGTTGAAAGGAATGGAATGTTAATGAAAAGGAAAATAGAATAATTATTTGAAATGGAAAATTATTTCTTTTTAAATTTACCAAAAAATCTATTTTATAAAATAACTAATTAATGAACATGCAGATACATTGTATTGATTCTCTAGTAGTACCCTACTAATCTTTAGGGCTCACACCCTGCTTTTTCCATTAGGTGTTTGTAGCCTTATTTTTACAAGATATAGGAAGAGGAAAGAGATTCATGTAGAGGAAGACTCTCTTGGTTTGTGTTTCCTTTTCAGTGGTTTGGGATGGTGGTGTCATATGGTTACAAGGAGATGAACCCATGGATTACTTCAGGTTCTAGAATTTTTGTCATTATTTTTTTCATTTAAATATTATTTTTTCATTGTCATAGTTTACCTTTTGGTTTATTTTCATTGTCATATGATGTATTATGGACATCTACTATAATACTCTAATTTTTTATCTTATCACATGTTTGTTTGGGGTGAATTTTTTCCAATTTTTCTATGTATGATATATTTGTGCTTATCTTCAATCCATAGTAACTAAGAATGCACTTTTATCCTTATAGTGGGTCAATTTGGGTGACATTATTATTTGAATCCGGTTGTTCAATTATAGAATTTATCATTTTTTTAAATATAATATCACTACTATTTGTTTTATTATAATCTTTACATTATCTTATAATACTCAATTATGAAAATTTATGGTTTTATCCGTTTTTCATGAATCACTTTTACATCATATATTTATTCCATTTTTTAATTGATATAAACTATTTTTAACATATATAAACGGTACCCATTAAATGAGACTTTAACCCAAGACATCCCCCCACTACCATAGGTGTAGCAGATATGTAACCACTAAATTGTACCCCATGTGGCATGCTATTTAATTAATTAATAAATTAATATTAATAATAATAAACTAATTCTTTATTAATGGTAAGATTGTAAAACAAACAATACACTCTCATACTAGTTGGTCCAAGGAACCAATCCCCCAATATAAAATCTATGACTATAATTGGCGGTACAAGATATAAGTAAGACACACATGCATGCACACACCCATTAACCTCTATGTGGAATAGGTCAACATCTCCCGAAATACTACTACAAAATCATGTAATTCATTACCACCCATTTTCAGTACTAAAAAAGCAATCATAAAGGAGATGATTTTATTATTGCTAGCTCAAAGTACTAATAAATACCTCCTTTATCACCACAAAATAAAGAACTGATAAAAGTACCTCATCTATCTACAATTTTTTTGGTGCTAATAAAGGATATTTTTATAATAGATTTTCAGAAATTATAAAAGGGGGTTTATCAGAACTTTTCTTAGCATTGAAAAAATTTTCCCCTCAATATATATATATATACATATATATTATCAAAAAATATTTTATTATATATTACATTTATATTGATATATATAAAATATATTTTCATAAATATGATTTATATAATACTAAATATGTATATATAATTAACATATAATATTTTTAGTGAAGGTGGTTTAAAAATAATTAAAAATAATATTAATTAATGATTTTATAATTAGTTTTGAGTAATGGATATTTAATAACAACTTGGTGATACGAAATATTTAAAAATTAATTCATATACTGAGATAAGTTGAAAAATGACATCAACTTCAAATGACCATAACTTTTGATCCAGGTATCCATTTGGGAAATACCACATACCAAATAAAATTTTGTGAAGAGATCTATGTCGTGTTTATGGGGGAGGCTCCTTACAATTTTTTCTAGGTAAAAAAAGGAATGAAAGTCCTCAAAACTGATTTTTTTAGTTGGGATAATTATGTGTGCCAAAATTTTCAGGAAATTTAATTTATTTTCAATTATAATTAACACCTTAATTAACTAAAAATATAGGGTAATCATTAATTTTTGTGATTTTTTGGCATATGAGAATTATTTTAAATTAACGTCAAATATGTTGTTTATTGATTTATTCAATATTAGAATTCAATATTGAAACCATTTTTTTTATTTTTTATTTGTCAATATAATTGTTTGATTCAATATGGAATTAAAACTATCAATGGGATTTTTTGAGTATAATTGATTTATTCATTTTTCAATTTAGTGAAAATCCATACATTAAAAATGTTATTAAAATAAATATGAGTTGTTTTTATGGAATTTTAGAATAAGTTTTAAATGATAAATTGTAATTTTTTGACTTTTTCAAAATAATATGATAAATTTTATAACTAAAATTTGAATTTGAATTTATTTTGGAAATTTTTTTAATTGTTTTGTTATAATTGATATTTGATTAGAAAAAATATACACTAAAAACAAATTATTTTTTTAGAAATACATGTTAGAAATATGTATTATGGACCAGGTCTCCACATGAGAAATTTTCTAGTGACCATAAAATCATTATAAAGTGACTGGATTTTCTTTCATAGTTAGAGTAGTTACTTTAAGTAAAACTTCAAGTGGTAATTCATGGAAATCTAGAAAGGGGAGAAACAAACCACAAGATCATCTTTCAGTCACTTACTAAGTAATTGCACACATAGTCCTTTTTATGGTATCATAAGATACTACAAATCAAAATACTACAGTTAAATTTTAAACCTACAACACTTACACCCTGATCTCAAACTTACTTTATCCATCATCTCAAACCGATAGTGAGATTACTTCCAGGATCACTACCTCGAACTGACCATAAAGAGAGTCTAGGGATGATTCACCAGTGATGATCCATTATCGTGATCTCACCACCCTAAATGTTAAGGACCACCAAGATCATTCAATGTGGATATATCAGCATATGGATGACTATTAATCTAGGAAAGAGATGATCTGTTTGTATCTGAAATATTAGATTTGTTCCACCATATTCGACGAAATCGGCATCCCTTAGAGAAGTTTCCCTGTTGAAATCCAACCCATGTAGTGTCTCCTGTTGGGATATAATATTTCTACACCATAATTACACAAATAGTGATAAATCCCAATCTCATTGAGAATATAATTTAAAAATAGATTTAATTGCATTTTATTTATAATCTCAAGTAGTATAGTATGTTGGTAGAATAAGGAAGACAACTCAAAGCTCTACATACTATGAGTGGATGTTTATACCACCAGGAATGAAGAAAAACAAAATCCTAGTAGAGCTGAATGAACCCAAATAAGTACTGTCCTATTTTAATGAAGCAGAGGAGGATGATATGTTTTATCCCATCAGATGTATGTTGATCCTGAGCATGAGAAAATTCTGATATATGTCAAAACTCGCTTTTTAGAAGAAGGATGATGTGCTTGAGATCAACCATGAAAATGAATCATTATAAAGATGTATAATTTTGACCTATGAAGAACTAAGTGAAAGGATTTATGAAATGTTGCTGATGTGATAATTTTTTATTTTTCAATCACTAGAATTCTCTCACGTGCTGGTATCAAAGACCAAAGGAGGCTGAGGTTCTCTCACAATGAACCAGCTACCATCTCAAAAGTGAGAAAAAAAGTCTTAGTAAAATGTCTTAATGAATCCCAAAAATCTAATTTTTCCACTAGAACCTCTAAGCTTGTTTTAGTAGTCTACATCTAGTGCTATGTAGTTTAAATTTGTGGAATTGACTTGAAGAATGAACTTCAATTCAATTACCAAGTTGAACCAGTTGTGAATCCATGGGAGTTTGAAGATACTAAATTAAATATTGAAGGACTTGTGGGAACTTATCCCTACCCAAACCTAGGACTAGGCCCACTGATTTTTCAATCCCACTTGGAAAACTAATGGTCCAGTAACATACATATCAACCAAAATCACACCAAATAGAGCATGGTTTTCCATTGGAGCCCTGAAGTAGTGCAAAATTTAACCTCTAATTTTTCTTGAATGGATAACAGAACTCGATCATAAGAGGGGATTTTTTTTCTATTAATAATAGAATCCAGATGATCTCTAACTTATTCATCCATACTATTGATTATGAGCACATGTCAATCATCCAATGATGAAGAATATACTACTCGACACTGAAAATGAGAGCATTCCTGAAGTCACCTAAAAGAGTTAAAGGAACATGTACTCCTCGTGTGATTAATTTTTAACCATGCTAAATAAATACATGAATAATTTTTTAAATGGAGAACTATTCACTAGTTTTTAGTCTCTTTTGGGATCTCAATGTTGTATTAGGGAAATCAATCAATCAACAAGAGTTGTTACTATTTAATCCTTTCTTTATTTTTCTATTTTTTTTACTCTCCAATTATGGTACACTAGGACAATAGTATTTAATTCTAGGATAAATCACACACCCCTATAATGAATTACACTTTTTAATGATAATTCATCTTTATTCAATTAAATGGATGTTATTTGATGTATATAATATAAGAGATATCCATTTTTCATTACATTTAAATTATTCCTAACTTTATCACTGGTTACACACATAGGGAACATGGGAATTCCTTCATTGATTACGATAGTTAGTAATGGTATGAATAAAGATTGATTAGTAATATCCCATCACAAGGTTGGGTGAGAAAATTTAATATACTGATTGTTGTTTCATTTTATTCCAAATCAAAATTTCTAGGATAGGCTAATAAGGGAGATTTCCTTTGATTAGAGAATGGAATGGGAGTGAGATTGAATAACGATTCATGGGTAAGTGAGGAGGGGAATCCAAGGTTAGAATACTATGATTTAAAAAAGAATTTGAAACCAAAAAATTATATACACTATTTCCAACAATTAAAACACCTTAAACAAAAGAAAAAAACACTCTTACAACATTGAATTCTCTAAAGACAGCCCAAGACCCACTTTAAAAAAATTTACGTATGCTCAAAAAAATTCGAGAAACCCCATGATAGGGCAAGTATTAATCTTGGATCTATTCTAGAGGAAGTTAGTGTTAGTGTTTAAATTTTTTAAAAATTATTTCAATAAATAAAGATATATAGTTCTTCTAACCATATTGGTTTTGATCCTGAGGTTGAGATAATTGTCTTCAAAAAAATAAAACTCTAAACATAACTAAATAAAAGGAAAGATAGTTTTTCAGTATTCCATTCAGTAAATATACTTCCTCAACCTCTACTTCCACTAGTGATACATTATGAAGTTATGAAATCGATGATAATCATGCTTAAGTGAGTAGGACATTGAGGGAAATGCATGAACCCAATTTATACATCAATATTAGATAATTAAAAATGAATAACCAACTTGATATTGAACATAAAAGTAGAATTTTAGGAATTTTCCATAAATTTTATGTAATATTATGTGAAGACCTAAATAGAAATTTCAGAGCCTTTAAAGAAGTGTATATTAGATTCAAAACTAAGAGAGTCATTGAGGATCAAATAAACAAGAATGCTTTCCCCTTCTCCCTTAAAGGGGAATCCAAGGTGCATATCTAGAATCTATAACCTAGATAATTCACCACATGGGACGAGCTATAGAGTTTCTTCTTTAATAAATTTTTTCCTACTTCAAGGAGGACTCAGTTAAGGAAGAAGATCTAAGGAATAAAACAAGAAATAGTAGAAACTCATTTTGAGTTTGGGGAACGATTCAAGAAACTGACTACGTCCTTCCCACCCCATCCCTATGAAGAAAATAACTTATTAGTATTATTTTACCAAGTATTAATGTAAAAATATCAAAACCTACTATACTCTTCTTCTAGAGGAGCACTGATTTATAAGTCACCTACAAATGTTGGAGAACTGATTGAGATGATCTCCAAAAAATCCAAAAATAAATTCAGTAAAATGATTAAAACTAGAGGTTCACAGGATGAAAAAATTTCCATATCACCTTTATTTGATAATAAAAGTGAAGAATTATCATATCTTATGAGATAGATAGTTGTGAACATGGTGTAGGAGTCTTCACCCACCACACCTTCTCAGATCTTCCAACTTTATTATTCTCTGGAGCAATACACCAATGGATTCCCTTAAGTTCAATGGACTAAAATATATTATACTATTCTCTATAGGTAGTTTTAGATTCAAATAAGTGGAAACAATGTATTTATATAATTTCACATGAATCAGTTTGGAGTTAAGAGTCAAAAGACACATGAAGAACTATTCCAAGAATCATTCTAGTAGGCTTCTCAATATCTATTTCAACCCCCACCATTCAAAATACAGTGTATCTATCGATCAAAATTCCACAAAAAATAACACAACTAAGATATTTCAAGGAAGTAAATAATGATATAGGTAATTTAATATTAAACTAATAAATAATTCAATATCACTACTCATGGATCAGAGTTAACAGAATTAAAAGGCTATTTTAGTCATCTCATGACTGCCCTCAATAACCTGGTAAATTAAGGATTAAGTAAACTTTTAACTCAACCAATTACTAACCCCAAAGGAAATTTTAGTTTTATTAAATTAAGGAGTATCACGGATCTTTCAATCTTTTAATAATTACACCCGGGGAGAGATACTAGAAATGGATAACCCGTAGTACCTGATGAATATTCCAAGGAAAAATAACCTGAAGTGGAATTATAAAGATACCCCCAATGAATATTGACAAGGGGAAATCCAAAATGGAAGAACCACATCAAAATAAACCCCCCTTACCTATAAGGATGTAAGAACCCAAGAAAACCAATTTATAATCATTGCAATATAAGATCATGTATGTTTTCAAAAGAACTAGAAATAAACATATATTTGTTGGAGTCCATCCACTAAATTCCATGGTAAAAATATAATTAAATACATATGAACCAGGAGAAGAAGATTTAAATACAATGAAGAGGTAAGATTAGGTAATAATTTTCTACCCTTGTCACCACAAAAATTCCTAATAATGTTTATGATCTAGGTACTTTCACTATCCCTTACACCATAAGAGAGCATACTTTTTTCAAGGTATTTCTCAATTTAGGATCATAAATTAATGTTTCGACTTATTCCATTTATTCTTATATAAATATGGGATGGAATAACACTACCTGAGTAGTTTTTCTAGTCACCAATCAAGCCACTTCCTGACTAGTATGTGTTCTTGAAGATATCATTGTTAGTGTACAAGGATTTTCATTCCCTGATGACTTTTGTATTATCAACAAGGAAGAATGAAAATTTAAAGATCACTCTCCCACCATTATTGGTAGTTCACTACCAAATACATTTAAAATGATAATAATGTTCAATGAAGGAACTATTTTTAAGAATTTTTTTATGAAATATTGCATTTAATAATTCTTGACTCGAAGAAATTCCCACAAGAGAAGCATACCTTTTTTCAGTTAAATAATTTTGAATTAAAATGTTCTTATAGGGATGAAATTTAAATGTGAATTGATATAATCACATTGGAATATGTTTTTGAAACACACAAAATGATTAATGGATTGTTTTTTTAATGAGCTTAATATGGAAACAATTTTAAGTGTTGAACAATTTGAAGAAATTTATTAAAGTTATTTGGATCAGTTTCTCAAATTTACAAATAATATTTATGTATTCCATGTTTAGTTTTCCATTAAGGATAACTCTGAACTAAAATCATATTTAGAAAAACTCCCTAAATTTGAACATAGGTTGCTTCCATCAAACATGAAATGTTGATTTTTTTAAAAAAAATGAGAATCTTCTAGTTATAATTTCAAAAAGAATAGAGCCCATACAAGAACACAAACTACTATAAATTCTAAAACATAAAGAAAGGGATATCATATAAAAATTACGTGACATCCCATGGAGTATCCCTTCTACCTACATGCATAGGACTTTTCTTTAAAATGAATCCAAAATGATGAGATAGATTAATATAATTCAAAACCTGACCTTTTTTAGAATTAGTAAAAAAAGAAGTTGAAAGTATTTTAGGAGCTAGAATATTATTCCCCATCTCAGACTCCCATTCGGTGAGTCCCATTCTAATTATCTCAAAGAAAAATAGAAACACAATTATGAAAAATGAGAATAATGAGTTAGTGTTTACAAGATTTCAAAATAGTTGTATAGTGTTTATAAATTATAGGAGGTTTAACCATGTGACCCGAAAACACCATTTTAACATACACTTTATGGAGTATATGTTGGAGAGATTAGCTGGGAAGGGTCATTATTGCTTCCTTGAGGGATTTTCATCGTATTTTTAGGTTCAAATTACTCCATATGACTAATACAAGATATCCTTCATATTTACATTTGATGTTTTTTCTCATAGAATTATGAATTTTAGTATTTTCAATGCTCTAGGTACCTTATGGTATTATACTGAAATAATTTTCTTAGAAAGTATTGAAAAAACCTGGAGATATTTATTGATGACTTCACAGTGTATAGAAATAGTTTTCAAAGATGTCTGGACAGTTTGGAAAATGTTTCCAAATGATTTATTGAGAAAAAATTGGTTTTAAATTTTAAAAATTTACATTTTTATATGGAAAATTGAAATGTTTTTGGTTATATAATTTCTAAATATGGAATTGAAGAAGTTAGGTCCAAGGTGTAATTTATCACTAAAATGTCTTAACCTACCACTGTGATAAACATTAAATCATTTCTAGGATATTTTGTATTTTATAGAAGGTTTATTATTGATTTTATAAAAATTAATTTTCTCCTAACTAACCTACTCAACAATAACTTAATTTGACATTATTTATTCATTTAGGTTATCTTTTAAGAGATTAATGTAATTCTTAACCATTACCCTTACAATTTATCCATAAAACTAGATTTACCTCTTTGAGATTCTATGTGATGCTTCTAATAGGGCTATATGGGTTTTTACTTCCTAAAAAATTGATACACTCCCACAAGTTATATCATATGATTTTAAGACCCTATACACTACCCATATAATCTATAGAACAACATATATGATAATTTGTCTATCATTGTAGCTTTAGAAAAAATTTCTTTCTTTTTATGGAGTAAAGTAACTATTTATTCCAATCATACATCATTGATATATTTGATCAAAAAATGATGAAAATATAAAATTAGTGAGATGGATGCTAAAAATATAATATTTTTACATTGATATCAAGGAAAATAAGGGCTACAAGAATATGGTGGTAGACCACATGACCCTTCTTCCTGAAACTCACGAGGTTTATAAAAATCACTAAAACAACTATGGATGATTCATTCCCAACTGAGAAACAATAAAACCACACCCAAGTTCCTAGGTATACTATCAAAATTAATTTTTTAGTCCAGCAAGACACCATCATTATTTTTAAAAAACTACTGAATTGAAATATGAATCAAAATATTATGTCTATAAGGTTCCCTATTTATAGAAAATTTAGAATGAGCAAGTAAAAGGCAGGTTTATCCCTGATGAGGAAATAAAATTTCTTCTTTCTTTTCATTATAAACTTTCATGTAGAGTACATTTTGGGACTCAAATAATAGCTGAAAAAGATTGTGAAGTTGGATTATTTGGGCCTTTAATTTTTAAAGACTCACGCAATTTTTTAAATTTTTTTTAAAATTATTAATTCACTTGTGATATTTCCAAAAGACATGAAATTACTATATAACCTATTTTTCAAATATTTTCTTTTTGGGGGATATATTTTATGGGCCCATTTCCAGTATCATTTCAATTTTCCTAAATACTTTTTTAGAATATTATATATTTAAGTGAATTCAAGAAAATGATACTAGAACCAATGACTCCAAAACCATGATTGAGTTTCTAAAATAAAATAAAAATTATAGGTTTGGAATGTATTGAGCTATAATAAGTAACCAAATAAACCACTTCTAAAATAAGAATATGGAATCCTTACTGAAGAAATATGGTGTAAACTATAAAATTGTAACGGTCCAAACCTTCAAACCAATTAATTTATTAGAATTGAAGTGGAGGATGGGTCCATATGAGTATCTAACAATTTTATAGGCCATAGGGATAATGTGGGGTTGATAATTCATCTCATTAAGTCACTAATGTGTTTAATGGTGGGATGTTTATTTATTAAGGCCATGGTGGGGTAGATAGGTTGGTTTTTAGGTAGGGGACTAGAGGAGTTGTTTTGTTGGTTTTACAATTTTTATAATAGTTGTACTATAGAGTAAAATTTATAAATATCCTTTTATATTTTGTTATTTGAATGAGTTAGATGTGGTGTAAGGAATCAATGGAGGACTTTTGTGATACATCCATTTTTAAAATAGTTGCGGCATAGAGAGGGGTTGTGATGTTAAGATGGGATTCTTACCCCATGTGTTTATGTTGGAGGGGTGATAGGTAAAGCATGGAGTCTAAAAGATTAATTTTTATGGTTAATCAAAATTTAGGGTAGCTACACCATAGAGCTCAGTTGCAGTATAGCCTTTTTCTTAGAGGACAGTTTCTACAGTGTAGTGTCCTTGTATGCACCATAGTACTTAACTTGTTTAATCAGATCTATTCCATAGAGATATCACTATTTCTTAGAGGCTTATTTCACCATCCAGGTTATAGCATGGTCCTACCCATTGCATTGTATTTCCTTCCCTTTTTGAAAATTATGCGTCATAGTGTGTGAGGTTGTGCTATGGTCTTAGGTTTTGAAGACCACCTATAAGTTCCAAAAGCCCCTTGAACCACTCCATTCCCATGATTTTTTTATCAACTCTTAGGAAACCCATGTGTATCCTAAGGAGGTATTTCAGACCCCTTTTATTGGATTTCAGCCCTAGCCTTATGAGATCATTCTTTAGTAGTTTTAGGTGATCCCCCCTCTATTCGTCTCCCTATTTCTCCCTATTTTTCATCTGGAAGAGGTTATTTTCAAGGGTAAACTTTTGTTTTGATTTTATTTAAAGATGTTTTGGTGTGTTTTTTTAGGTTGGTCAATGTGTACTCTTTTATCAAGGTTCTTGGTGGTGGTATCCCTCTCATTCTAACCATGTGATGCATCTCAAAAATCATCATTTATGGTAGGGAATCCTTTATTTCTCATCTAGTTTTATCACATCGGAGGGGTTATACTCTTGTTATATTTTTATAGCATATTATGTATTATCCTAATAATGATAAAGAATTTTTTAATTGAAATTGAAGGAGAAGGATAATGAAATCAAATGCTTTACTAATTTTAATATTCTTGATATTGTGATTATATGAGCTTGATGCCTTTTTGAAATTAATGGCCATTCTGGGTTTTTTTTCATTGTGGTTATTGTGACTATGAAACCCATTTTGTGTGGTTATTTTTCATCGCCCTTAATAAATTTATAACCACTTACATCTAGAAAAAGAAATTTTTTCCCCTGGAGACAATATCTTGTTTGAGAATTCCCTTGAAATAAATAAGTGGAAGTAATGAAAATTCCCTTGATAAATATGAAATAAGTTGTTTTCATATGTGATGTGTGGTTGTTATGTGTGGTCTTGATGTGTGGTACCATTTTGTGGGTGGGATATGATGATATTTGGTTGTGTTATATGAAGGTAGTGATGTGGAAAGTGGATTTTATGTAGAAATAAGTTGTGATATGGCAATTATGATGAGAAGTGGTGGTGATGTGAAATAGTAGAAATATGGAGTTTGTTGACATTAGGGGGATGGGTTGTTGTGTTGTGGTGTGTTGTTCTAGTTTCTTGGGTATTAATGCTATTAAATTTGTTAATAATGAAATATAAAATCAAATAATCTAGTTTTGTTATTGGGTTGAAATAGAAAATCAATTTTTAAAATAAAATGGGAATTGTGGATAGAATTGGTTGATGTTGAAATGTGAAATAAATGGGCTAGTTAAATGAAATGGGTATGTAATGGAAAATTTCGAAGTTTAATTAACTTTAAAATAATATTAAATGTAGATTGTGGCTTATTTATGTGGTGTTATGCATTCAGAGGTGGAAGAAAAAGAGGCAGGGGATATGATGCTTGGTAGTGATATTGTGGGTTGGGATGGTGCTTTTGTTGTGAACCCATAGGTTAGTATTGTGTGTGGATATTATATATACTTCTATATTCATCATGATTTCTACATTAACTCCACCCACTTTTATCACTTCATGCTAATAACCAAATTTTTTGGGTTGTTTTCCCCAACATACTAGTGGTGAGGATAAATGGTTGGCTACCTACTCTTCCCTTCTCTCTCTTCTAAGTGACACTGACATGCACAAGTTGTGATGGTTTGAAGTCAAAAGTTCACTGTGGTTATTTTTTATGACATGTATAATGGAGGGGTAATTAATGGTGGTATGAGAGTATGAGGTTGATGTCCTTCATGTTCATGATACCCTATAAATTTGGTTATAGTTGTGGTTGTGATATAATGGACTAGGTGTCTATCAGTGATATATGATGTGATGAAATGGCCCAAGTGTCTTTGGGTGAGATGTGATGTGATGTGATGGACCAAGTGTCTATGGGTGATATTTGATATGATGTGATGTGATGTAGGGGGGTTGTGGATGGTGTTATAAGGGTATGAGGTTGGTTTCCTTCTTGTTAATGATCCCCTACAAATATGGTTGTGGTTGTGGTTGTGATATAATGGACCAAAAGTCTGTCAGTGAGATGTGATGTGATGCAGTGGCCCAAGTGTCATTAGGTGAGATGTAATGCTATGTGATGGACCAAGTGTCTATAGGTGAGATATAATGTGATTCGATGTGATGGACCAATTTTCTAGGGGTGAAATGTGATTAGATGTGATGGCCCTAGTGTCTTTGGGAAATATGTGATGTTATTTGATGTGATGGGAGGCAGGATGTTATATGGAAGAGATGGGACCACAAATACATATGATGTTGGGGTGTGAGAGTGGTAAATCAGTGTGAAAGTTGTGTGGGGTACCTTTTATCAATATGATTCATATTATGTTGTTATACTTGGATGAATTATTTGGTGATCATTCCTTTGTGAGGAAAGGATTGTTTAGTTGACCTATTTAGTTGTGGTTGGTTATCCTATTTTCTCACTGGTGAATTGTTGTGCACATTTCACATGAAAATGAGATACATTGGGTATGATCCTACTGATTATATTTTTATGCTCACCCTCTATATTTTTATGCTCACTACATGGTCCATGTTGTACATTACTTGCTCAAAACATTGATTTTTTGATGTGTCGTTGCCTTTTATTTTCTTTCAGGTATTTATTTGGAGATTATTTGTATTTTATAACATTATACATGAATTGTTTGATAGTTTGGTTTACTTTTTATATTGATTCATGGAGTTTCCTGTAGTTTATTTACCTATCTTCAGATCCAATGTATATTATATACCGTAAAGCCTCCCATACATGGATTTTTAGACACATAGTGTTAGTCACTAATCTGGGGGATATTTTGGTGGGACTCAGGGGTCATTATCCTTCTTTATTAATTATTGGCCCAAGAAGAGTACCTTTGGAGGGAGGGGATCCTGAAAGAGTGGTAACAAAGGATTGGTTGAGAGATAAGATGGAGTTTGGAGTTCATCACTATAAGGATCACATTGGATGGTAAGGAAATTAGGTCATTTGGTCTTTGTGTGTTGCATAGGTAGGGGAATATCGACTATGATGTATTATTATAGGGCCCCTTATGAACCTATGCAAGGAATATGAGCCTACTGAATGACTTAGTGAGGTGTCGTCACTTGCAGTGTGGAGACCTTGGAAAGGTAAATTCATCATTATTTACTTTATTTTTTGTTTAAATTGGGTTGTTTTTTGAAAGACAAAATGAATTAAATGAATATTAATAAACTTTCATGCCACTAGACTTAAGAAATATTTGTTTCAATTTCATTTATGGATAATGATAATCTACTGCATGTGGTTCAAGCAGTGGAGGTTCTACAGGCTAATCTATTTTATCATTAGAGGTTCAACCCAGTTGAGGAGGATGACCAGTGGCATAGGAAAGTATGAACCTTTATGCAGTAGGATTTGGTGAAGTATGAGGGTAGCATCTATGCTCATTAAATAGATATATCGTTGGATGATCTTGAGATCGCCTTAATTTTAATCTGAACCCCATTGGAATACTTGGTGTTTTTGGTATTTGGTCAGGATAGGGGAGATTCCTACCATTGGTTGATGTTATATCTTGGAGATTGGAAGGAGGATGATGTTTATTAGGTAGACTTTCAAAATTATTTTTTAAAAAAGTACCTCTTGTCGATCAAGAAGGAAGTTAAGAGGTAGAATATTCTCTCTCTTTAGCAGGGAAGCATGTCTATTCGAGAGCTTGGGATCAAGTTCAAGGGTCTTTTGTGCTTCACCCTTGATATTTTTCATGACGAGTAGTCTCAATCATAGTGTCTTGAGGAGACACTCTTTCTTTCTATCCAATTTTCATTTACCAATTATATATGACAATGAATTTAGAAGTTCAGAGGAGGGTAGAGGTGATTGAGAGTATGCACTCATGAGGAGGTTTACTATGAGATGGGGACTAGCAGGGTTCCTTAATAAGTGGAGTTGTCAGTGGTAGGTCTTAGGTTCCATGGCCTTCATGGTTTTGACCATCACAGAGTCAGCCTCAGCAACTTTATTTTTAGCCTTCTAGGGATAGCTTTTTTTGTGCTTTTTTGGGGAGCCCTCTGATAGTGTGATTTGGTTTGGGGTACTATGTTCATCATCATAATTAGTTCCTTGTGGTTATTAGATCTCTATATAGTGGATATGGCCTAATTTAGCATTATCGTCAGTAGCATCCACTAGTGATGCCATTTCAGTAGCAAGGGTGGCAGGCTTATAATCTTCTAAGAGGAGAGAGGGAAGGAAGAGGTTGTCGTCAGGATGTTTCTCATCTTCAAGGACCCTAATATGAGTGTGTCCATAGATGTTGTCATCAGAATAGTGTCAGAGGAGCTACGATTGGGTTATTACATGCAGTGGAGATAGTTGCACTAGAAGGGACAAATATCATTAGATGTATGATTCAATTATTATATACCCTTGTGTGTTATTTATTTAATTTAGCATCTTCACAATCCTTTATTTCTCCTTCTCTAGTCTAAGATCAAGGACTATATTTAGAATTGATTATTTCCCCTAGTTTTGACGATCATAGTAAAAGTCCATAAAATTTTTTTTTGATGTGTGTTGATGGTGTATACTAATGATAAGGAATCAATGATCTTGTGGAGACCTTTTTTCTATATATTTAGTCGCATAAAGTCATCATTTTCATTTAATGGATGTATTAAATGCATGATTTTATCAACTAATTTTAGAGAAGAGTCTTGTTCTCAAAAGTGGGTGGTTAGTGAGAAATTTTTATTGGTGAGTAGAGTTAACATTTGGGAAGTTGGCATATAGATTACATTCATTCCTTGATGGATAATTTGTCCATGGAATCAATATACATTCGAATAGTGGAGGTTCCCTAGGTTTTTTGGGAGTTTATGGATATTTTTTCTCAAAGAGGTTGTGATGCTAATCCCATGATATGATATAGAGATCTAGATTGATTTTCATCTGAGTTCTACTCAATTTTTTATGGAATCCCTATTTCATGGAACCCTGTGAGTTATTTTATTTGAGGATTCAGATAAATGATCTAATGTATAAAGGTTACATATGTCATAGTGTGTCATCATGGGGTGCTCCAATGTTATTTACTAAGAAGGTAGATGGTGGTATGAGGCTGGGTATAGACTATCAGGGGTTGAATTAAATAAATATCAAGAATTTGTACCCTATTCCAAGGATTTATGATCTTTTAAATTGGTTCATATGGGATAATTAGTTTTCTATGATCTGTATGTGGTCTTGATATCACTAGTTGAGGTTGAAGTAGGATGATGTCCCAAAGACTTCCTTCAGATGCAGGAATGGGCACTTCATGTTTTCAGCTATGCAGTTCGATGTCACAAATGCACCAGCTATGTTCATGGGGATCATGAACTCTATGTTTCATGAATTCGTGAACCAGTTCATATATGTTTTCATTGATGATATATTGATCTAGTATAAGTCATAGATGGAGAATATCTATCATATCATAACTATCTTATATGTTCTTCGATGACACCATCTCTATGGATAGTTTTCCAAGTGTAAGATTTGGATGTGATAGTATCATCTCCTCAAGCATGTAGTGTCTCAACGAAGTATGGTTGTTGACCCGTTGAAAATTTAGGTGGCTGTTTCATGGTAATCACCTAATAATGTGGTAGAGGTTCAAAGATTCCATTTCCTTGTTGGCTATTAATAGAGGATCATGTATAATTTTTCATTGATTGTAGCCCCATTGATATCTTTGACCTGGAAGGACCGATATTTTTACTAGAATGATTAGTTTCAAATAGTGTTTGAATTCATGAATGGAGAAATTTTTCAGTACACTGGTGCTCTATTTTTTAAAGGAATGGGTGATGCTTGAGGTGTTTTTTTATTCATCTCATCTTGTCCTAATATTATTACTGACATAGAAAAAATTAGTGATCCCATACGGCTCAAGGTAGTTATTCCCCTATTAGTGTAAATTTTCCACCCCTTATCTGAAGCTAGCAGTGGTTTTCTTTGAACTAAATCTATGCTGACAATACTTCTCTGGAGAATGCTTTTTAGTCTTTACAAATCACAAGAGATTGGGGTATATATTTTCTCAATTAGACAGTAACCTATAGTAACAAAGTTGGATGTATTTTCTCCATGATAATGATTTTGATATCTCTTACACCCTGGTAATGTGTAATATCATGGCTGATGCACTGATTTGGATGTCTTGAGAAGATATGGCTCTAGTGTCTATAGATTTTTGGAAATGGATAGAGGATTTGGTATCCCTACACATAGTTTCAAGTGTGATTGATAGTGTATATTTATTATTTGATATGATGGTGTGGTCTTCTACGATGTATCTATTGGAGTAGTCTCTACGGGGAGACTCATAAGTAGAGGTGATATGTGATCAGGTTGGCCATGTTGATGATCTGGATGGATGGTCAGAGGATGGTAGAAAATGGATAATTTTTCAAGGTAAGTTATAGTTCTAGTGTTGATATGTGATGGAGTCCTTTGTGTCATTCATAGATCACCCTTAGTGGTATACTCATAAGTATAAAAGATGTTTCAAGGATTGAGGATAAAAATTTTTTGGATCGAGATGAAATAGGTGGTGGCATATTTTGGGGATTGATGTATGGTTTTTCAATATGTAATGGTTCAGAACCATATTCCTAGTGGTCTATTTCAACCTTTGAATATTCCTAAGTAGAAGTGGTGAGACTTATAGATAGACATCATCATAGCGTTCCCCCGAGATCATTGATGTTGTGAGGTTATTATGGTAATTGTGGATCAGTTTACAGATTTAGCTCACATCCTTGTGATTAAAGAGTTGGACATTGTGGATGTTATGGAAAATAGGTATGTAGATGAGGTTATACATCAACATGGAGTACCACGGTTCATTATCTCATATCGGGAATCACATTTTAGCATACAATTCTGGAGGGTATTATAGCATGATTTTGAAACATTATTATGGCTTAGCACTACTTTTCACCCTTCGAAGGATGGGAAGATGGATCAGACCATCCTAACATTGGATGATATATTGTAGGCATGAATCTTGGACATTCTAGTAACTTGGGAAAATCTCTTTTATTTGGTTGATTTTTATTATAAAAATAGATATCACTCATCCATCATCATGGCCCTATTTGAGTATTTTTACATGAATCAATGTCATAAAGTGTTATGATGGAATGAGGTTTAGGATTTGTCATTTCTCATCCCTAATCTAGTGTAGAGAACAGTAGAGAAGGTTTAGGTTGTTCATGATAGGATGAAGGTGGCACAAGACTGGACTAAATATTATATTTATCATATGAGGAGGCCCTTAGAGTTTTAGGTTGGGGACCACATATTCTAAAAGGTCACCTCGAGATGTGGCCAGTAGAGGTTTGGAAAATGATTAATCTCTATCCTTAGTTGATGGGACCTTTGGAGGTGTTGGGATACATTGGAGAGGTGGCTTATTGGTTATCACTCCCACCAAGACAAGAAAATATTCACGATATCTTCTAAGTCTCTCAACTCCACCAATATCTTCATGAAGAAACACATGTCATCAACATGGGAGAGTTGGATATTAAAGATGAAATGACATTCATATAACAACGAATAAAGATCCAATATTTCTGGGAGAAGGTGAAACATGGATAGAATATTCCTTCGATTAACATCTAGTATAGGCATAGTGTCTTGGAGGAGATTAATTTGGAGCATGAGACGTAGATTCATGCCTAGTACCTAGAGTTGTTTTGAGTCTTTTATTGTTTTTCTTCTCTTGACATTATGGTGTTTGGATATTTTTTGTTATGAAATATAATATTATTTTATAATGTGATGTGTTTAAATCAGTTAGTATATAGAGAGGGTAAAACATAATTTCTAATCATGTTTCATTATACTCTGACAATTTTAAAACTATATTGGTGAGTCAGTGACACCCAAATTGGATAATATCATGATGTGTAACATGGAATTTCTTGATTTGTGTGCTCAGGTAGTGTTTTGTGATGGTTGTGGTGGTCATTGTCTTGCAGCTGATGTAAAATATGTGGTTTTATGGGATGTTTGGTGGACATTTTTGGCTTTTCATAGAGTGTTAGGTAGGTGGGAGTGTTATAGTTGTAACATGATTCTTTAGAGGTATCTTAAAGTATGTTTGTTCAAACTTTTTACCCTATTTAATTTCTAGATTATTTTTAATTCTCGAAGGGATATAATAGTTTGAGAGGCATATGATGTAATGAGACCTTAAGACCAATTAATTTTTGTAAATTCTAGTAGTGTAAGAGTTTGAAGGAGTTCTTAAGGACTTTAGAGGGTAGAGGGATGGGATGGGGCTGAGACTTTTGCCTGTGTGTTTTTTATATCATGGAGTGGTGGGACACACCATAAGGAGGTTTTATGTGGTGTGGAGAGTCCAATTGTGGCATAGGGTCTCAGAGGAGTTACTCTATTGGTTCTATCATTTTCATCATAATTGAACTATGGATAAGTGTTGTGGCATATCCATCTATGTTCTGTAGCATGGAGGAGTTGGTTGTGGCGTAAGGGCTCAGTGGATGAGTTTTTTTTTTCTACATCCATTTATTTAATAGATGTAACATGGAAAGAGGTTCTAGAATGGATATAGGTTTATTACCTAAGTGGCTATAGTATAGTGGTTTGGGTTGTAGCCTATAATCTCGAGGTGAGTTTTGGTGGTTCTTCAAAAATGGGGGTAGCACCATCGTGGATTTAGGTTGTGGCGTAGCCTTTTTCTTAGTGGATGGGTTCAACGATGTGGTGTCTTAGTTGTGATGTATTCCCTTCCCTATTTTATCAAATATATGATGTGGATATATCTACTTTTTTTATGGATTGTTTTAATATAAAATTTTTATTATGGCCTATCTCACTATACTGTAGTCCATTCCTTTTTATCAATTCTATGGCATGTTGTGTGTGGCTGATCATAGTATTATGTTTTGAAGACCACCTATAAATTATAAAATCACCTTAAACCCCTTAATTCTCCTAAATTTCCACTTACTTATTAGGCTAACCAAGTGTATCCTAAGGATTTATTTATGTCCCCATTCAATGGATTTCAACCCCATCCATGTGTGATCGATCTTTGGTGGTTTTGATTGAGTCCCCCTCTTTTATTCTAGCTATTTCTCCATGATGTTCATCCAAATGAGTTTTAGGTATCGTTTTTATGGTTTTTTTGTAATGATATGATGTGGGGTGTTGTGTTTAAGGTGATCAAGTTTATATACATTATCAAGGTTCTATTTGGTACTCTCCCATGTATTCTAAACATGTGCAATGGTTCAGATATCTTATTTTGAGGTAGGGGATCCTTCGTTTCTCATCTAGTGATATCATAAAGGAGGAATTATTCTCTTATTATATTTTTGGAAGATATTATAAACCAACATAATAATGATAAATAATTGATTTATTTGAAATTTAAGTGAAAGGGGATTAAAATTTACTACTTTATGGCCTTTGATATTGCTGATATTGTGATTTTATGGGATTAATTCCTTGCTAAAAATCATGGTCATTCGGGATTTTTTTTGTGCTATGTTTTTTGTGAATATGGTACCCTTTTGTGTTGTTTTTTCTATCACTCCAAATAAATTTATAACCACTGATATATGTCTAATGAAATGGTTTCGCCTAGAAATTTTGGATTATTTGATAATTCCCTTAAAATAAATAAGTGAAAGTGATTAAAATACCCTTACTAAATCTAAAATAAGTTATGTGAATATTTGATGTGTGGTTGTGATGTGTGGTTATGGTGTGTGATTTTTTTTGTGTTGATTGGATGTGATAATATGTGTATGTGGTACAAGGATGTTGTGATGTGTAAATTATTTGCGAAGCAGAAAGTGGTTTTGATGTGGTGATTGTGATGAGAAGTGGTGATGATGTTAAACAGTCCCATTTTGGGGTTTGTTAGAATGATGGGGATGGGTTTTTGTGTTTTGGTTTGTTAATATAGTTTCCAATATATTAATGGAATTAAATTAGTTAATAATTAAATATGAAATTACATGGTCTAGTTTTGTTAATGGATTAAATTGGATAGTGAATTCTTGAAATAAAATGGAAAGTGTGGTTAGAATTGGTTGATTCTAAAATGTTAAATAAATGAGTTAGTTAAATGAAATGAGTTGGTAATGAAAAATATTAATGTTATATTAACATTAAAAGAATTTGTAATGTGTATTGTGGCTTGTGTATTGTGGCTTGTTTATTTGGGTTATTCATTTAGACATGACAGTGGGAGTGATAGAGTTTTTAAGGTTTGGTGGTGATATTTCAGGTTGGGATTGAGTTTTTGTTGTGAAAACATAGGTTGGTCTTGTGTGTTGATATTATATATAATTTTACATTCATCATGATTTATATATGTACCCCACCCATATTGGGAACTTGCTACAAACAACCAAATATTTTGGGTGTGTTTTCTCAATATCCTGACGGTGAGGATGGATAGATAGCTACCCACCCTTCCTCTCTCCTCCAAACAATGATGACATGAATGAGTTGTGATGTCTAAAATTAAAAGGTTCATTGTATTGATGTTTCATGAGGTGTCTTATTGTGGGGTTTTTGCATCATGGGAGGAGTTAAAATGGTTTATTTCCTTCATGATCATGATACCCTAATATTTTGGTTATAGTTTTGGATATAATGTGATGGACCAGGTGTATGAGGGCGAGATGTAATGTGATATGATGGTCTAGGTGTCTACAAGAAATATGTGATGGCTTTCATGGATCAGGTTTCTTAGACAAATTAACTCAGTGAGTTGTCCAATAGATAAATTAAAATAGTTTTGGAGAAATAATATATTTCAACCATGAAGACTAGAGATTAAATTAGAGGATGCACTGTGGTCATATATAACAATATACAAACACCTACTAGGTATGTCACCCTAAAAACATTTATGGTATACACAATAACATTTCTATTGAGTTACAATAAAAACACTCTTAACTTGTCAAGACAGTGAACCTAGATTTTACCATGGGTGGAGAGCCGAGGAAGCTACAAATGGTAGATATTGGGGAGTAAAGAAGTAAAGAATATGAGAACTCGCTATTGTATATGAAAAAAAAACATATTCATGATAAATTGATCCCAAAAATAAAATTATAAGTTCGGGAAAGAAAATTGTTTTCATCAAGGGTCAATCTCTTCTCTGGTAATCTTTTTTGCAAGTGGATTGGATTATATTTGGTAACTAATATGACTACATCTAGTGTAGTTGAGATCAAAGGAGAAGGTTCAATGTGGCCATTCAAGTTTAATGGTTGACAATTGAAGAATTACCCTAAGGATTTATATAATTAACCCATGGAAGTGTCTAAACTCTTCCATGTTTCTATCAAATAAAGAAGGCCCAAGTTATCTCTTACCACTACATTTTTCAGGATACTCATTCTTAATTCTGAATTTCCAAAAAAAATAAATGCATGTTTCACTTAAATGTAATGGTTTTTGATATAATTTTGGGGTTAGGGATAATGTGGATTAGGATTTAAAAATCATTTTTTACTTTAAATTATTTTTATTTAAAAAAAAATAAAAAACAATGAAAATTTTGGTTTGATAGCCTGTATAAACCTTCTTATTTTGGATTTTTTTGGGAACTATGTGGTGTTTCTTAGATATAAAAATTCAACACAAATGTTTCATTCCTAGTATAAATTCCATTCTAGTTTTCTAGGATTCATTAGGTTCTAAAATTAGAATAATTAAATAAACTATGCATGGAAAAGTCCCTATTTTTATAGAGATTTATTCTTTTAATTAGTGAAGGGGGTGTGAGTGAAAATATTTCTATGGAATCATGATTTAAACCTGAGGTCCAAAATATCTAAAACTTTTTCTAATGTAACTTTAACTCTATTAAAAAAACTCCTTATACATCCAACTGAATATAAATTTATATAGACCCTTTTAACATGGAGAAAAATGTAAAATTGGAATCCCTTAGTGAATATCTGAGACATTAGGCACTCGGTGTGTGAGTTAAACCCCTTTGTACATATTTAATAAGTGATGTTTCTTAGTGACACTCACCTACATGTCTATGAAAAAATTAAAAATATAAAAATACAAAAACAAATGATTAAATTTCCCAATATTCAAAAATGAATTCATTTAGGTGAGGAGAATATTGAACCCATATAAAAAATGTATTATTTGACTTATAAAAAATTCATTTGAGTTTTATAAATAAAGTGGAAATTGTAACTTTGGTTTAAAAAAATTGAAATGAGGGACAAATATAAGTTCCTCTAAAAACATTGATACAACTTAAATCTAATTTGATATACTCTTGGAATTGTAACTATCATTTGAATGGAAATAAATAAGTGTCTTAATTTACATATGGGGCATGCTAATTTTCACAATGGATTAATCTATGTTTACTTGTTCTAGGACTTGTTTATTAACATCTAGATAGGATAATTCTTTTTTTTTAAATAATATAATTCAGTGATAAAATTTTCTAGGAGTGTAATAGTTCAAGTGGGGGGAGTGATGTGAGACTAAATTTTGAAAAAAAAATTTAATGATCATTAACCCCCTAATTTAATTAAAATCTTGAGTAATTATTCATTTTTTTGATGTTTGAGAGTACGATCATTATTGAAAATTGGCTTGAAATATGATTTTTATTGAATCATTTATTCCTTGAATTCAATGGTAAATCCAAAATTTTATTTTTATTTTGAAATATAATTGTTTGATTTAATTTAGAATTAAATTGTTTAGCATGATTTATTTTTTATTTTAATTGATTTATTAATTTTTTTAATTTAAGTAAAATCCATACATTGAAAAAAATTAAAAATTATGTAATTTCGATATGGAATTTTAGAATATGGTTTAAATGATAAATTATAATTAATTGAGTTTTTAAAAATCAAATGTTAAATTTAAAAATTGAAAAATAAATTCAAATTTATTTTGGAATCCATTTTTCATTGTTTTATTATAATTGAAATTTGATTGGAAAAATCTACACTGGGAAAAAAATCAGATATTTGGAAATGAAAGTTGGAAATTTTTATTAGGGACCAATTGACCACAAGATAAATTTTCAAGTGATCGCAATATGAGTTTGAAGTTACTGTAATACCTATCATTGTCAATATAATTCCCATAAGATAAATTTCAAGTGGTCATGAAAGGAAATCTACAAAGCGAGAAACTAACCACAAGATCATCTCATAGTTATTTCCCAAGGGACTAAACCCCTACTCCTCTTCGTGATAGGTTAAGCTAACCAAAATATAGATACCTAAAAAAATTAAACCTATGGAGCCACCTCTATAAGGCCCCTGCCTTAAACCTTACTTAATCTTGACTTATTACAAGATTACACATTGAGGATCTTTTCAGGTTTAGAGTTTTAGAGAATTAGATCATAAAACATGCATTACATTCCAAATTTAAACAATGTGGTTACAAAAAGATAGTATTAATTTTCCAATAAATGGAAAAATATTTAAAATAAAACATGTATTCTTCATGACACATCCTTGACACTATCATCACATCATGTACCTTTCCCTTGACCTGTGAAAATCATTTCAAAAAAACCTAGGATGAGCATAAAAATCTCAGTAAGGGATATGAAAATATGGAAAGGAAACATGAGTACATGTATACATAAGAATCAATGAAATCATACTTTACTCATAAAACATAATCACTTTAACATACCTCATCAAATCATGACTAAGTCCAAGAAATCATAAGACATAAAGGTAACTTGAGGCATTCATAACATTCTCACGTAGGGAGTAACCCTCTTGGTTATGTTTGGAATACAGATAACAGTATATTCCCTAAATCTCTTCAGTGAAACCTTAACGTTTAACTCTTTCATGCTACCCAATGCATTGGAGAGATATTTCGGGCTCACCCTCCCTTAGTTTATCACGGTACCACCCGTCTTCATAATAATTCCCAAGAACCATAACATAATCGTCTCCCATAAAACATGCATAAAGGAAACATAACATTTCAACTTTTAAATCATAAGATATCAATACAACACATTGATAGAAAAACATTATGAAAACCATTTTCAATACCAAAATATAAGAAAAGTAAAACATGGTATTTATTTTTCTTTTAAAAAAAGGTAAGGCTTGTAGAGGAATCTGAAACTCAAATAATGGCCACGACGGCGGAGAAGTCGTTGTCGCCTTATACGTATGACAAAAACATTCACTTCTTCCATTTAGTAAAATGCTTCATATAAAAAATATTCTTTTTGGATAAACGTAAAAGTCAAAGGGGTTTATAAACTGTATAAAATAAGGTTGTGTATAAAACAAAATATCCCTCAATGAAAGGAGATTGAGATGAAGTCCCATACCCCGGGTTCGACTTGACTTGATCGCTCTTTAATCTTCTAAATAATAAACTTGGGTTAATTTCTACTTGCTTAAGAACCATTTTAAAGTTCATTATTTCTTTTATATCACTTATTACCATGTTATGAACACTTTTAAAATATTTAAGATAATAATGGTCGTTTTGTCGTTCATTGGTTCTTGAGTCAAAATTAAACTCTTCATAATTATGAGTTGTTCATGTGGTAAAATATCAATTATATCCATAATTATATTCATGATGTAGATATCATATATATCATATATATCCAGTATAATCATGCATTTATAATATTACGTAATCATTTAGAAGTAATAAATGAACTGCACCGTTCATGGAGATGGTAAGCCGTACGTATGCATGAACACTACTTTCATTGTTATATCATATTAATGGAATTAATACTAAATGAGAGATATGTATATTTTAATTGCAGAATTATAATAATCATTTAGATGTAACATAAATCATATATATCCATTATATATATGTATTTATAATAGTACATTACATTTGGGGATAAGAAATGAAATGCACCGTTCATGGAGACGGTAAGTCGTACATACGCATTAACGCTACTTTCATTTCTATTTCATATTTTATGGGATGGAATCATAATAAAATAAAGTTATATTATAATTCCGTTATAATATCATATATAATATCATTAACTCCATCCTTTATACATCCCACGTATGGCATTAACGAATCAAATCACTTTGAGTGGGCGGTAGTCTGCACTTTCTAAAATGATGATATCGCGTATACCCATAATGGAAGCCATAAAGGTATGCCATAAATGAAAAATAAAGAAGATTATGGAAAACATAAAAATAATATATATCATATATAAATATATTTACATTTTAATGTCCACCTTTGAATGTGTTATATGAGGGTTGAACAATCATCGTTTCGTCAGGCAGAAATCCACCATCCACAGAAACAGTATGTTCTTTAACCATTAGATGTAGGTTTGTGTAAGTGTATCTCGAATCCTTATTATAACAACATCCTAGTATATTGAAGATGCTATATTTTTTACAAAAAAAATGAATAAAAAGAGTTTAGGGGGTTGGAGAAGCAAAATAAAACGAAATAACACAAGTGAAGGCATTACCATAAAATCAGGTAACTCTCTTTGATTTGAGCTCAAAGACTTACTTGGGAAGAATTATGACCAAAGTGAGTCTTCTAGGAGTAATATAGGGATGTGGAGAGACAAAATGAGTGGGGGTTGGCTGAGCCAAAGGCTTAATAGGTGTGGGTAAGGAGGTAGATGTGGGGGCCTTTTATAAGAGGAGAGGAGAGGCACTCTTGGAAAGTTACAAAATGTTACTTTATTTTCAAATGATTTTCGGATTTTAAAGGTCCCACATTGATGTATTATTAGGATATGGTGATAAGGGTTCGAAATATAATCATACAATAGGTCTTTGTCAAGTGTAAGTTATAGTTTTAACATTATCTTTTCATTTTATTTAAATCATTTATTAATGAGGTAATCGTTGCATCATCATGATGTCATTAATAATTTAATTTATTTAATGTCTAAAAATTATGAAAAAACTACTATGATGTAGGAAATATTTTTAGATTTACAATGAATATTTATAGTCCATAATATCATATATGTAGACAAAATTAAAAATGTTTTACCCAGGTGATACATTCTTGGTTATATTTACTTTCTTTAAAAAAATAAAAAGACACTTTCCCACAAAAGTGATTACATGGGGTCCCCAAGATTTTCACAAGGAATACCATGGTCGTCCATGAGATAACCAGTAGCATTAGGAAACATTTTGGTATCATTTTTTATTATTATGATATTATTTTATTATCCTTAACTACCCGATTACTCATTAATCAACATAATTAAAGATAATTACCATCTTTACTATTCATAATGTCCGAAAACAAAAGAGTATTGATTACATAATTTTGGCCTTTTGATTCCAAATATGTAATCCATTTTACCAAATTCCAAACACATAAATTTAAATAATTAATTTACAAATAATTCTCATTGTCAAAACAAATAGCGGGTTTTTTTGAAACAATTTCTATGGATAGTTTGGCATTAATTTATGGTCAATTCTAAGGTGAAATTATTTATAATGACCACCATTGGATTAAATGGTAAAAATATATTAAAATTATACTTTAATACCAATTAAAAAGATAATCTAACCATATAATTAAATTAGATGAAAACGCAGTTTTGATGTAAAATGCAGTATTTGTTCAATATTCATTAAAAAATGAATATTGTCAGAAAAATACCAAAAATTTATCCAATGTAAATTTCAATGTCCCAATCGTAAATAATATGTTTATTTTGATAAATAGGGCTTATAAAATAATCAAAAGTTTGATTTAAAATGGTTTTCCATCAAAAGGTAGTAAAACAATCTTTTAAAAATATTAGTGTATTACATGCTTAAGATTGGATTTATTCTCAATTTAAGCCACTAAAACACTATCTAATTCATAAATATACATATATAAAAATATCTATTATTCATTACTTACTTGGGATGTCACATCCTTCCCCCCTTTAGAAAATTACATCCCCGCAATTTATTTACTTATCGAATAAGTGGGGTTATTTAGCCCTCATTGCATTTTCAGATTCCCATGTTGCTTCTTCACTCATGTGGTTCTTCCACAAAACCTTTACTTGATGAATAACCCTATTCCGCAACACTTTCTCCCTATGATAATGAATCTGAACCGGTTGTTCCTCATAAATAGATTCACTTCCAGCTGAACTACCTCTGGACTCAAAACATGAGATGGATCTGGCATGTACTTCCTTAACATTGAAATATGAAAAACATAGTGAACCTGATATAAACTAGGGGTAAATCCACTCAGTAAACCACTGATCCAACTCTCTCCAGAATTTCATATTGTCCAATGATCCTTGGACTCAGCTTCCCTTTCTTACCAAATCGCATCACACTTTTCCATGGATATACTTTAGGAGAAAAACATGATCACCTACCTCAAAAAAGAGATCCTTCCTCCTGTTGTCTGCATAACTCTTCTGCCTTCTCTAAGCTATTATCATTTGTTTCTATATCAACTGATCTTTTTATGCCAACTCTTCTACCAATTTTGGTCCCATCAACTTCCTTTCAGCCACTTCATCACAGAAAGCTGGTGTTCGACACCGCTTCCCATATAACGCCTCAAACGGAGCCATCAATATACTGGAATTAAAACTGTTATTATATGAAAACTCAACCAAAAAAAGATGATGGTACCAACTTCCCTGATATTCCATCGAACAAGCATGTATCATATCCTCCAAAGTCTAGATTGTTCGTTCTGACTGCCCATCTGATTGAGGATGAAAAGCTGTGCTAAAATTTATTTCAGTACCCAACAAATTCTGAAGGCCTTTTCAAAAGTTAGAAGTTAACCTAGGATCATGATCAGATACAATTGAGAGGGGAACTCCATGTAACCTGACTATCTGTTTAATATATAATTGAGAAAATTGATCTAGGGAAAAAGTATCTTGTATAGCAAGGAAATGAGAAGATTTAGTCAAGCGATCAACAATAATCCAGATTGCATTATTGCCTTGAGGTGTCTTCGGAAATCCCACAACGAAGTCCATGGATATATTTTCCCATTTCCAATCTGGCACTGGTAAAGGCTGAAGCATCCCTTTTGGTAGCTGTCGATCTACTTTAACCTACTGACAATTCAAACACTTCATAGTATAATCAGAAATATCCCTTTTCATTCCATCCCACCAGTAATACTCCCGCAGATCTCTGTACATCTTAGTACTGCCAGGATGAACTGAAAATAGAGAACTATGAGCTTCACATAACAACTCTCTCTTCAACTGTGAATCACAATGCACACACATTCTCTTCCCAAATCTCAAAACAAAATCATTATCAATATTGAATTCAGGCAACTTACACTTTTGAACCATCTCTACCTTTTTCTGAAACTCACTGTCTTGCTTTTCTGCTTGCTTGATTCTGTCTGATAGAGAAGATTTCACCGATACCTAAAAAAAATAAGGACATCCTTCACCAACAACTTTTATTCCAATGTTCATCAAATCCTTAACCAAAGGATCACGTTCCAAATGAAACATTGTTAATGAAGCATTACTTTTTTGACTCAAAGCATCAGCCACTTTGTTTGCGTTTCAAGGATGGTAATGAATTGTACAATCATAATCCTTGATTTATTCTAGCCATCTCCTCTATCTCATGTTCAATTATTTCAAAGTGAATATATACTTTAAACTTTTGTGATCAGTATATATTTCACACTTTATTCCATACAAATTATGCCTCCAAATTTTTAGAGCAAAAACTACAACAGCTAATTCCAAATCATGTGTAGGGTAATTTACCTCATGACTTTTCAACTGTCGTGAATCCTAATCAATTACCTGATCATTCTACATTAGGACACAACCATGTCCTTTCAATGAACCATCACTGTAGATAACAAACTCCCCATTCCTGGAAGGTAGTTCCAAAATTGGAGCATTCACCAATATTCTTTTCAGTTCCTAAAAACAATCCTCACATTCGTTTGTCCAGATAAACTTAAAACCCTTCCAAGTTATCTTAGTCATTGGACTAGATAACTATGAAAAATTTCGAACAAACCTTATGTAATAGCCTGTCAAACCAAGGAAACTACTAATCTCAGTTAAATTTGTGGGTCTTGGCCATTCTTTAACAACCTTTGTTTTTGCAGGATCAATAGTTATCCCATCTTTAGAAACAATGTTACCAAGGAAAGAAATTTGTTTCTACTAAAATTCACACTTTTTGAATTTCCAATAAAAATTTTTTTCTTTTAAGGATTGAAAAATAACCCTTAAATGTATTTCATGCTCCTCTTTACTTTTAAGAAACACCAAAATATCATCAATAAAAACAACCAACATTTTTCACCTGAGTCAACTGAGCCATCACCGCAACAAACTGTTTAGTTCTGATTCTGACCATCCCAGTATGCTGATTTGGAAGGTCATTTCCCGCAGTATTCTTTCCCAAAAAATCTTCGTTGTTTCCTCTATGAAAAACCATTCTTAACACTAAAATACCTTAGGTGAAGCAACACGGTAATCTGTAAATGCTATATCATTTCAATCATACCATAAAAAAATATTTTTGGATAACCATTGAATGAAATTCTATCTCCTAAAGTTATCTAAACCAACCTCTGATACCAACTATAAGGCCCTAGCCTTAAACTATACTTAATCTTGAGTTATTAAAAGATTACACATTGTGGATCTTTTCAGTTTTAGAGTTTTAGAGAATTAGATCCGAAAACTTTCATTACATTCCACATTTAAACAAAGTGGTTATATAAAAGATAGTACTAATTTTTCCAATCAATGGAAACATATTTAAAATAAAACATGGATTCATTCTTGACACTTCCTTGACACTATCATCACATCATGTGCCTTTCCCTTGACCTGTGAAAATCATTTGAAAAAAAACTTGGGATGAGCATTAAAATCTCAGTTAGGGATATGAAAATATGGAAAAGAAACATGAGTACATGTATACTTAAGAATCAATGAAATCATACTTTACTCATAAAACATAAGCACTGTAACATACCTCATCAAATCATGACTAAGTCATAGAAATCATAAGACATAAATTTAACTTGAGGCTTTCATAGCATTATTTCATAGGGAGTAACCCTCGTGGTTGCATTTGGAATACCCACCATAGTATATTCTCTAAATCTCTTCGGAGAAACCTTAATTTTTAACTCCTTCGTGTTACCCAATGCATTGGAGAGCTATATCGGGCTCACCCGCCCTTATTTTATAATGGAACCACCCCTCTTTATAATAATTCCCATGAACCATAACATAATTGTATCACATAAAACATTCATAAAGAAACATAACATTTCCACTTTTCAATCACAACATATCATTACAACACATTGATATAAAAACATTATGAAACCCATTTTCAATACCAAAATAAACGAAAATTAAAACATGGTATTTATTTTTCTTTTAAAAAAGAGGTATGGCTTGTAGAGGAAGCTAAAACTCAAATAATTGCCACGACGGCGGAGAAGTCGTTGTCGCCTCATACGTATGAAAAAAACATTCCCTTTTTTCATTTAGTAAAATGCTTCATATAAAAAATATTCCTTTTGGATAAATGTAAAATTCAAAGTGTTTTATACACCATATAAAATAAGGTTGTGTATAAAACAATATATTCCTCAATGAAAGGAGATTGAGATGAAGTCCCATACCTCGGGTCCGACTTTACTCAATATCTCTTTAATCTCCTGAATAGTAAACTTGAGTTAATTTATACTTGCCTAAGAACCTTTTTCAAGGTCATTATTCCTTTTATATAACTTATTACCATGTAATGAGCACTATGTAATTATTTAAGTTAATAGTGGTCCTTTTTTCGATCATTGGTACTTGAGTCAAAATTAAACTCTTCATAATTATGAGTTGGTCATGTGGTAAAATATCCATTATATCCAAAATTATATTCATGATGTAGATATCATATATATCATATATTTCCAGTATATACATGAATTTTTAATATTACATAATCATTTAGAGGTAAGAAATGAAATGCACCATTCATGGAGACGGTAAGCCGTACGTACGCATGAACGCTACTTTCATTTCTATGTCATATTAATGGAATTAATACTAAATGAGAGATATGTGTATTTTAATTCCAGAAATATAATCATCATTTATATGTAAAATACATCATATATATCTATTATATATATGTACTTATAATAGTATATTACATTTGTGGATAATAAATGAAATTCACCGTTCATGGAGACGGTAAGTCGTACGTACGCATGAACACTACATTCATTTCAATTTCGTATATTATGGAATGGAATCATAATTAAATAAAGGTATATTATAATTCTAGTTTAATATCATATATAATATCATTAACTTCATCCTTTATATGTCCCACATATGGCATTAATGAATCAAATCACTTTGAGGGGGCGGTAGTCCGCACTTCCTAAAATGAAGATATCGCGTATACCCATAATAGAAACCAGAAAGGTATGACATAAATGAAAAATACATAAGCTTATGGAAAACATAAAAATATTATATATTATATATAAATATAGTGACATCTTAATTTCCACCTTTGAAAGTGTTATATGAGTGTTGAACAATCATTGTTTCGTGAGGCAGAAATCTGCCATCCACAGAAACCGTATGTTCATTAACCATTAGATGTAGGTGTGAGTAAGTGTAGATCGAATACTTCTTATAACAACATCCTAGTATATATAAGATACTGTATTGGTTACAAAAGAAATGAATAAAAATATTTTAGGGGGTTGGAAAGCAAAATAAAACAAAGGAACACAAGTGAAGGCATTACCTTAAAATCAGGTAACTCTCTTTGATTTGAGCTCAATGACTTCCTTGGGAAGACTTCTGCCCAAAGTTAGGCTTCTAGGAGTAAGAGAGGTATGTTTAGAGACAAAATGAGAAGGGTTTGGACAAGCCAAAGGCTGTAGAGGTGTGGCTAAGGAGGTAGAGGTGGGGGCCTTTTATAAGAGGAGAGGAGGGGTACTGTTCAAAAGTTACAAAATGTTACTTTATTTTCAAATGATTTTTGGATTTTAAAGGTCCCACATTGATTTATTATGTGGATAAGGTGATAAAGGTTCGAAATATACTCATACAATAGGTCTTTGACAAGTTCATGTTATAGTTTTAACATTATATTTTCATTTTATTTAAATCCTTTATTAATGAGGTAATTGTTGCATCATCATGATGTCATAAATAATTTAATTTATTTAATGTCTAAAAATTATGAAAAAAATACTATGATGTAGAAAATATTTTTATATTTCCAATTAATATTTATAGTCCATAATATCATCTATTTACACAAAATTAAAAATGTTTTACTCAGTTGATACATTCTTTGTTATATTTACTTATTTTAAAAAATAAAAAGATAAAAAGTCACTTTCCCACAAAAATGATTCCATGGGGTCCCAAAGATTGGAACAAGGCATCCCATAGTCAGCCATGAGACAAACAGTATCCTTAGGACACATGTTTCTGTCATTTTTTCTTATTATGATATTATTTTATTATCCTTAACTACCCAATTACTCATCAATCAAGATAATGAAAGATAATTACCATCGTTACTATTCATAATGTCCAAAAAAGAGTCTTGATTACATAATTTGGACCTTCAGATTCCAAATATGTAAACCATTTTACCAAATTCCAAACACATAAATTTCAATAATTAATTTAAAAATAATTCCCGGTGTCAAAACAAATAGAGGGTTTTTTTGAAACAATTTCTATGAAAAGTTTGGAATTTATTTATGCCCAATTCCAAAGTGAAATTATTCCTAATGACCACCATTGGATTAAATTGTAAAAATATATTCAAACTACACTTTAAGTCCAATAAAAAAGATAATATAACCATATAATTAAATTAGATGAAAAAATAGTTTTGATGTAAAATACAGTATTTTTTCACTATTCATTAAAAAATGAATATTGTCATAAAAATACCAAAAATTTATCCAATGTAAATTTAAATGTCCCAATAATAAATAATATGTATATTTTGACAAATAGGGATTATAAAACTGACTAAATTTTGATATAAAAATTGTTTTCCATCAAAAGGTAGTAAAACAATCTTCTAAAAATATTAGTGTATTCCATGCTTAAGATTAGATTTATTCTCATTTTAAGCCTATAAAACACTATCTAATTCAAAAATAGAAATAGATAAAAATATATATTATTCATTACATACATGGGATGTTACAACCTCCCTCATCTACAACCTAACATAGCCTTTATCTAAAACTAATCCTCAGATTATTATCATGGTCACTTCACATAACCTAACACATGAGAGTCCAAGGTTGATTCACCCATGAAGACCCAAGATCATGATATTGACACCCTGAATGTTAATAACATTTAATATCTTCTAATATGGAGATCTATGGCTATAGACAACTATTAAACCGTGGGAGTGATGATCATGTTGTGTCTGAACTAAAATAGGCATACCACTTTATTCGACCAAAGCTAGCCATCATTGATCAGAGAATTATCCCTACTAAAATATAACCCAATCTATATCACCTATTAGAATCTAATCTCATCACACCACACTTTTTTGAACTGTTATTAATCTAGATCTAATAAAAAAAATTAACCATGTTGAAATGAATTTTCTCCACAATGTCATGAATTGGAAGATTATAATGGAGTTAGGAAGATAAATTTAAGCTCATCTTATTTTTAGTTGATTTTTAAACCACCAAGAATGAATATGACTGAAATCTCAGTAGAAATTAGGAAACACAAATATTCACCACTATGTTTCAATGAATATAGGGAGGATGATACATTTGATCCAGTATAGCTGAAGGTGATCCCAAGATCGAGAAAATTATCATGGATATCAAAGCTTTATTTTTAGAATAATGATTATGAACCTAATATCAACCTTTAACATGATCCATTTCAAATTTTTTCATGATTTACCTATAAATAACTGAGTTAAAATATTTTTGAAACCTTTCTGGCATTGCAATTTTGAATCTATTGATCACTGGAATTTTCTCTTGTGTAGGTATCTGAGATTGCAGGAGTTCTTGGTTTTCTCCCAATATATCATTTGACATCTTTAAATAAGAAATACATAATGCGATGACTCTATTTTTTTCATGTAACACTTGGTAATATTTCAAGTAATATTTTCAAAGTTAACGGTGGAGTCATCATGGGATTCCAAGGCTCATTGAGTCTCTATGTTGATATAATAAAAATATTAAATATAATATATCAAGCATGCAAAGGTTTTTTGAAATAATTTAATATTTATACAATTTTGTTTCTTTTAGAAAAATTTATACCTCAATTAAATCTAGAATATTGGTTTTTCCTAGGCGTGACATTATTTTCATGTGTGTCGGGTGTTTTTCTTAAGAAAAATCATCAGGGTAATAGTAGAAAACTAAATTAATTAAATAATTTTTTTTAATTAATTAGTGATTTAATCATATTATATTTAATTATAGTTATGTTCATATCCCTGCATAAGCCACATTACCCTAGAGATTGGATAGTATCATAGAGGAGATCTTTTACAGGATGGTAATAGGATTATGGATCAATGATAAGTTTTCTAATGATTTTTTCTTCATTAATAAAGTTCTTAGATTTCACCAAAAGAATGATTAAAAAACTATTCTTCATCAGTGATCAATACAATTTCAAAGAAGAAGTTTTATTTTGATGGATTAATTCCTATTTTTTATTCTTCTATGATGAATGAAAATTAATTATTTTAGGAAATTAATTCATATAATATTGTTGAATTATGACTGAGTGGTTTTTTATCCTAGAATTAGGGATTGATAGATGATTTTTTGATTCTTATTTATCCTTATGTGTTCATTATTTTCTCCGTCAATGGATTAAGGCTAACCTGAACAATGGTTAATGTTTGTTTCCTCATTTTTTTTATTTTCTCTCAGAATTTTTATAATATTCATCATCAGTATTTCATCTGACTGATGGTTTGACTATACCCAAAAATTTATCATTACATATAATTGATATTTAGTAAAATTTATCATTATCATAAGTTCAGAATTGGGATTAAATGCATGAATGAGGTTTGATCAAAATGATATAATATCTGGGACAGATTAAGGTTTTTCATCCCATGGGTTGGGCTTTTATCAATTTGGTGTAATGAGAGATGATTTACAAGTAGATGCGTGTCCATAATATGGACACTGGTGATGACTTAGGCTTGGTTAACCATAGATTTTTATTTTTATGGGCATTATTTGAATCCAACGCAGAGGAGGATTTGATGCGGGTGGATACTTTTAAAGACCATGGGAATTTTTAAAACTGAGATATAAATAGTTTGTAGTTTGAAATAACACACTAAATGTGAATTCCCTTCTATGATGTCTATGTTTATGCACATATATTAATATAACACATTGTGTAACCTATGAACATTCCTTGTGACCTAAGTTTGTGGACACAATGTGTACCCATGGGTACATGGGCAAGGGCATGGCCAGTGAACATGGAAATGAGTAGTGTGCATAATCATTACTAGAGGGAAATGGCATGATCTAAATTACACGTACATGGACTCAGAAAATTCTGAACTGAATGGGGAACACCGTGTATTCTCTATACATACCATGTACCTCTTCCAAGGTAGGTTTAATTTCATATTCTCTTCATTCTAGTTGGGTATAAATAGTCTATATTCCTTTGCTCTATCCCTATGAGGGTACAATGAGGCATCTTGTCCTAAGAATAGGATGATTGATCCCTTATATAGGATAATTATGGATAGAGTCTGGTATCCCCCATGTGTCTAAGGGTGTGATCGTCTTTCATTATTCACTAGGTTGGCTCAGCTATCCCATTACTATCTTTTAGTGCGTGTGATCTCCATCTTCGTGGTTTATTATGGATAGGGTTGTGTATCCCCCATAGGTACAGAGATTAATACCCTACCTTTGTATTGACATATTCTAATTTATAGTGTGCATCTCTTCATAATGTGTCATCATGAGCACATCCTCTTGGACGAGTTCCTTCACTATTAATATGAACTTCAGACTGATAAATATTTGATGAGAATTACCTTGGATACTCAAGAAGAATCCAAGGTTGGTAATGAGGGCAGGACCATACATAGAGACATGGTGTCTATCTTTTAACATATCTGGTTTTTTTCATCCTTTCTTTTGAGATAAACCTTTGATGCTTTATAATATTTATATTTGGGGTGTCCTACTGGATATGTTTACACTCACCAATGCATGGGCTCTACCCGAACATGTCATTTGTTATATAGATGACAGACCATTCAATGGATTCCTTAGAGGACCATAATCAGGTGGAGATTAAATGTGCTAGATAGACCACAGATAGTTCCACGAGTTTCATCTTTATAAAATCCCCTTTTTTACTAACTTTTCGGACTTTTTTCACTTTTGGCGGGCCTGTATTTAGAAATTTTCTTCCATGTACTCATATCAGTATCTAATGTGGGATAATTTGTATATATGCTTATTTTGTATTAGATATTTCTTTTCTTTCCACATTATATTAGTGTTTGCAGATGTGTTCATGTGTACAGATGCCTTAGGCTAATACCTCCCATGTGTGTGATATGCCTACTAAACATTGGTTGCTATCCCTTGTCCTATAAGAGGTAGGTTTGGGGTATCCCACACAACTCATAGTTGTCCAGCTAGCCCTCAGCGAGTCGGGTTATAATAGAGTGGTGTTAGAGGAGGTTGTATTTAGGATAGAGTTTAGAGATAGTCTAGTTATGAGGATTGGTTTAGTAACTTTTTCAATGATGTTAAAGTATCTCATGATTGAATCTTGGTCCGGGGAACCCATTAATTGTGTGGGATTTGGAATATCCATTAACTAGGACTCTGATAACCTTCTTATTCACTCGGTACATATTGTCACTAGTTGTGGGGAAAACTTCAATACATGTATCATATAGGAATGGGTTTTGGATTACATGTCCATATTGAGTCATATTCCAACATATTTTATTTAACTATGGTGCATATTGACTTTTGTAGGATGAATCCATGATAACATCTAGAGATAATTCCATAACATGATTTTGATGATGATTTGTTTGGTGATGAGGCTTCAGTTCATAGTCTTGTGAAGAAGGTGGTACCTCTGGGTGGTATTTTAATTTTACCTCCACCCACTAAGTAGTCGATTATTCCAACAATACTAGTGGATAGAATATACAGGATAAGCATACTTCAAAAGTTCTATAGGTATATACCCAACAAGTTTTGGGGTGATCCAAACCCCATGGAAGTAGAGGACTGGCTCAAAATGGTTGGGATAATTTTCAACCTTATTAGGACCCCCTCCCCCCCGATTATATGTTGGTCCTAGAAGAAATCCTTATACAATGACTAATAGGGATATGATGGATCTTTGTGACATGGTTGTATGACAAGGAAATTGTCACTTGGATTGATTTAAAGTTCCTCTTCATAGATAAGTTTACCCAGTGATGTTGTGGTCAGTATGTATCTAGGAGCTTTTGGAGATCCAATAAGGCATCATGCCAATTGAAGACTATGCATTGACATTCACTAAACTCTCACGGTATTCCATAAACATAGTTTGTGATGCATCATTTTGATCAAGGACCTTCAATCTTATACTTTACTAAGATATTCATATGGTTGTGGTATCTCTTTTCATTCCTTCTTATATTGGAGTACTAGAGTGTTCCGTGGTTGTAGATAGATTTCTAGTTGAGAAGTCACTAATAGTTTGTTCTATTAGTGGGTTCCCTAGAGTGAAGACCTTGTTAGTAGTTATTCTATGATAGACTCAAGGATCCAGGCACGTGAGTCATTTTTGAAGAGAGTATCAAGACAATGCTTCTATATTCAATTATTCTCATGATGGTTCCAGTCAGCTGAGAGGGAGGTGATGCTACTCCTTCAATGGGTGTGGAAATATCATGTGGGATTTCCTAACCCACTGTGAAGAATATAGGGATAAGGTTGATAAAACAACTATACATAGGTAGAAACTAGAGTAGGTAGGTCGTAATATTTGATGATGTGGAAAAGGATATGGGAGAGTAGTGGGAGGTGTCTAATGTTTTGATCTTGTTGTGCCATCACTTCCCTCAGGTGGTCTACTCCAGGCTCAGTGAGCTAGTGGTCAGGGGAATGGCCAGCTGCAAAATGTGGAGGATTATAACTTAGAGGCTCCGGATATGATTCATGGTATGATATATGTCTTCTATACATTATCTGAAATGTTTATATACATAAGAGTGAGATATTATTTCTTTTCCACGTCCGTTATTTGAGATCATAAGATTCTAGTGGAGCCTTTGGCTTGACCTTTGCATTTCGAGACTCCTACCAAGGGAGATTCAGTGATCACACACTTTATCTGATAGTGTGACCTACCTTTTGAAAGAGATATTTTATTATAGTATCATTTTATTTTCATGATGAGGCCTTATTACATAACTCTAGGTATGGATTGGTTCTTAGTGATTCATGAACATATTGAATGTTTTAGGTAGAGGATTTGATGAATTAGAGTTTATGGGATGAGGTTTTCCTTTATCAGTGAGAAGTAAGACTCAGAAAATATGGATGGTCTCATATGTAAGAGGATACAGTTTATGACTCTAATTTTCTAGTATTACCCTTGGAGTAGTATATGTTTTGATCTTTCCATTTCCTGGAGTATTGGCGGAGTATGAGTACATCTTCCCTGAGGATGTGTCGGGCTTACCTCCCCACATATAGATAAATTCTATAAATAAATTCACTGACCTAATTACCTAATATATATTTCATCATATCATATATCACCCAAAAATCTTCAACAGATGAAGGTGTGGTTGTAGGATTTATAGAGGAAGGGATTTGGAAAACCTTGTGTATCCCAATGGGCAGCCCTAGTATTGTTCACCAAGAAGTTGGATGGGAGCTAGAGGTTATATGTGGATTTCCTTCACCTAAATTAGGTGACCATCCAGAATAAGTATCCACTTCTAAGAATTGAAAACCTATTCGACCAATAGAAAGGGGAATGGTGGGTCTCAGAGATTGAACTCGAGTTGTGATATCACCAGCACTATGTTTGAGAGGAGGATATACTAAAGATGAAATTTTTATATCTCTATGATCATTATGAGTATTTTTTTGATTCCCTTAAACATGAATAATTCCCTAATAGTGTTTATGAGACTTATGAACTAGATCTTTTAACCCTTTTTAGACCAATTGTTGGTATTCTTCCTTGATGATATCCTTTTATACTCAACCTCAGATAAGGATCACATGAGACATTTGAGGATGGTTCTAGACATACTTTGAGAGAATAAGATTTATAGAAATCTCTTGAATATTTATAACTAGATTTGGGAGGTCCACTTTCTAAGAAATTTGATCTCATAAGAGGGGGTAGTAGTAGACCTTACCAAGATCAAATTTGTTTTATCTCAGGAGCCACCCATGATCATGATTGAGGTGTATATATTCCTTGGGTAGGTAGGCTACTATTACAGATTCATTCTTGATTTCACTAGGATTGAAAAAACTATGACTAATTTGACCTCAAATACGAATCTTTTCATTTGTAAATAGAGACTTTAGTAGGCTTTTAGGATTTTTGGTAGAGTTTGATCAGCAACACCATTGTGAGAATACCAAAGGAGGGTGTTGAGTATGTGGTGTTCTACATTGACACTCCAAACTAGTCTTGGATGTGTTCTAATGTTGATTCTTGTGGTTATTTCTTATGTGTCCCATTAGGTGAGTCCCCATGAGAAGAACCATGTGCCCCATGATTTGGAACTAAAAATAGTAGTTTTTACCCTGAATATGTGGCAACACAACCTTATAAGAGAGATATTTATCATCTATCATGACCAAAGAGTATTAGGTATATATTTTTAGATAAATGTATTATCTTGAGGAAGATTAAATGGATGTAATACCTATAGGATTTTGAATTTTATATAGTCTATACTCTGTGAAAGGGTAACATAATTTTAGATACTCTCAGTATGATATGATGTTTGTAGTTGTAGGGAAATGCATAAGAGCAGTTAACCTCATTGCAGTTGTCTTTAATGGATGAGGATGATGCATCTTACCTCCAATTGATAGTTTTTACCCCTCTAGTTATTCAACATGTTAGGGAGGTTCAACATGGAAATATCAATTATGAGGCGTTTCATGTTTAGATATCCACTAGATATACTCCTGGTGTATTTTCTTAAGGTGGAGACAATGAAATCGTTTTCCAAGGATGGATTATGGTACCAGTCATGCTACAAGAGGTGGTACTGAGGGGGTTTTTTTACATCCTCGTAGTAGTATATTCCGGTGTGAATAAGATTTAAAAGGACCTTTATCATTAGTTATGGTGGCTAGGAATGAAGAGGTTTGTAATTGAGTTTATCTCTCCATGTATCCCTTGTGATTAGGTGAAAGACATGAACCAGGTTCCAATTGTGAAACCAAAGTGTAAGTAGGGTGTTATCTCCATGGATTTCATGATTCTCCTTCCATGATCAATTATTTAATGTACTGAATTGGGAGCCACTAAAATGGTACCCTAATCTGGTAAGTTACATTGCCTAAAGAACGCCTCCCCATATTCCAAAGGATGCTGATTAGTAGTGATATTTTAATGATGGTATAGTTGGAATACTGTACCCTCATGATTAGAGTAGCAGAATTTTATAATAATAAATAAATTAGTCAACAACATACTTAGTATAATTGAAAGATAGTGGACGATTGTAATAACTGATAAAATAGAAAAATCCAAATATAAAAATATGAATGCACGTCCAGAAGAGGCTACATAAACTAAATCAGTAAACATATAGTAGGTGATACATAAACAAAGTATATAAAAAATAAATATATGACTCATTTGTTATCTTCAGTAGCATCATGAGCACTAGCTCAGTCCTCTACTCCTATACTCCATCCTAACATAGAAGGATAACAGAAAGCAATAATGATACGTGAACCTAAACCTAAAATCATGATGTCTATTTGGGTACCCTAGGGTAATTTCACCCAAACAAGGTGTGAGATATACTAGTTATGCCATCACTAATGGTGTCTAAAGATATCAAATCCATGAACATAAAAAACAAAAGTGTGAAGGTATAATGAATAAATCTTGAAATAAATAAATGAATGTAAAAAAGTTGGGTTCATGTTCCTCAGGGACATCTGGCCGACCATACATTCTTCGGCCTAAGTCATAATATCTCGAAACAGAATTTTTCATGTGAATATAGACATATATAAATATATATTTGTAATGGTATGAATGTATATTTATATTTATATGTTCTATGTACATAATAACATATATAGATATATATACATGTAGTACCAGTCGGGACCTAAGGAGTAACACAAGTTTCCATGAAAGGGAGTCTCTAAAACCATGATGCAATTCTTGGTAATCACATGAAACTAAATAAAATACCATTAGTTAGTTGAGGACCCAAGGTATATAACCAAGTAGTCCATGTATAATATCATTCATAAAATACACCACTAGTTATAAGTATTAATAATTATAAATGATATAAATCATTCATCCTATGAGGCCATACAAGGAGTCTTATAATAAGGGACCCAAGTATCACCCAAGGAATCATGTAATGCTGATAATTTATTAGCTCATCCTTAGCATTCCATAAATAGGAATCCCAAGTATCTCTCATAACAACCACTTTCCTTATGATCTTGTCCATGGAATTTCCTAAAAAGGAAACCCTAGTATCACTCATTTTATGTGGAAATTCATCAATCCTATCATCCCATAAAAGGATTTTCGTACCAAGGAAACCCAAGTATCGGTCATTTAAAAAAATAATGAAATTAACCCTTGAGATTATCCACGTTTTTCCCTATTAGGACCTCAAGTATCACCCATGGTATGTGTAATCAAAATCATATTATGATCCCATCCATGGTATTCTGTGGTAAGGAACTTGAGTATCACTTAAGGCACAACTTAATTCATGTAACCTATTATCCCATCCATGGAGTTTTGTAAAAACAAACCCAAGTATTGGTCAAGGTAATAATTCATTTAATTGTTTAAATCTGAGTAATAAGGAAATCCATGTTAGTAATTATACCTTATCATAATTAAAGTATACTTAAAGAGGGTCATACCCATTTATCATTTCAATTACAAAATAATAAATAAGGTCATATTAGTGAACATTACATAACAAAATTCATAAATGAATAATGAATTTTCCATGTCCAAAATCATGTCATATTACAATTTCAGTATACTTAAAGAGGGGCCTCTCCCAATTCATAAGTGATTTAAGAGAACATGAAAATGCCTCTTTAATATAAATATGGTTTATCACAACCATTAAATTTTATAGTTTTATTTCTAATTGAGAGGGTGACCGTGTAATCCTACATTCCATGATATCCTCAATCATTTTTTTGTATTTTAAAAATCCACTTTTTGATTAAGTGGGAACTATACAAAGAGATCCAATCTTCATCCACACTTACCCTATATTCCATGATATAACTCTTCAATAAAAGTTTAAAAAGTGTAATGAGTCAAGGAAAATGAGTGACACGCCCCAAAAAGGGGTTGTTCATGAACCAATAATGGTTTACATTAATGAAAAATGGCTATTTTAAATTGGTAATTTGGTTCTACATACTTAGTTTCATAAATAAAGGGAAACTCGTGGAGAATTTATCATGTACCACAAAAGGGTATTTTATAAATCAATCAAACCTTAATGAAAAGTCTATCGAACACCTACCTTATACAAAGGAAGTTTCACTCATCCATTATCATCCTTTAACTCAAGATGAAATGAGATAAATCTGAGTATTTTACAAACACCCTAAAAATAGGAAAAATAACTCACATGAAGATAGAAACCATTACAGTAAGAGAAACTAAGAAAGAAGGAAGGTGGAGTCATAGACATAAAGTTATACTTCCAAATCACCCAATAGTTCTCTATTTGGACAAAAAATGGAGTTGATTTAGAGGAACCTAGGAGGGTGGTGGAACCGCTATCAATGGGAGCCCTCCTGTGCATGAAGAAATGAGGGGATGATCCACTGCTTTTCTTTTTTAAAAATATTGCCTACATAATTAATGTTGTGAATCTATTACGTGATGTGAACCAAATTCATGATGGGTAAAAGATACTTGTCATGAATTCCTTAGGGTAATCCCCATAGTATTCACACCCTATATTCACCAAAATCAACCAAAGAAATAAATTCACATCACGTATTAAATACATTATGTAAATTTCTTTGTGCGTCTATTTTCAGTAGCTCGATCATCTGTTCTCCCTCTGGTGTTCACCCAAACCATCAAAACATCCATTGAATCACTACCCACAACTAAAAACATCATTTATAGATTTTCAACCCCTTAGAACCTCATTATAATTCTTTAAATTAAAAATGACTTATCCACCATTGTAAAATTTTAAATTCCATTGGAAATTTCAAGCAAATCCAATAATACAGGATGTTACAAACTCCCTACAATAGAACTCCTTGTCCCTTAGAAGCCTTGGGGAAAGAATCAAAAAATAATTCAACTTACCTAGATCATGAAAATTTATCTAAAATGGATATGTTTTATTTTAAATTTATAATTCTCCTAAAGGAAACACCTTTTAGAGTAGGTTATATAATCAATTAATACTCAAGCTGACACTCATATTCAAACTGAACATCAAGATGGTACTTTCCCAAGTCTGTATAACCTGATACATGATAACATATTCATATCTTCAAACCACCAACCCATTGTTCCACCATCTTATGTCTAATTCTAAGTCATATTACTCCCACCATCATAATTTCCCAATTAACAGGCCTTTAGCATTCTAAAAATGAACCTATCATGATTCTTGACTAATAAAATAGTCAATTCCCAATTGACCAAAATTTAAAGTGGTCATTCTAGATTTTCAAATTAGCCTCGACCGACCTTACAATAAATTCATATCATCCTAAAAACATCCTTTTTATGGTTCCCCACCAATCACATTCAGCAAAAAAAAGGCAAATCAAGTGATGCCACTACTGGATGACTATCTTGAAAATGCTTGGCGTTTATAGCCAATGCATCAATATTCAAACCCAATACCTTTTATCCAAGGAAATCAATATTTATTTGAGCATGTTCACTAAATCCCATAATCATATTTCGATGAAGACTCATCAAAAATTTATTTATGTTGTCATGCCATTGTGTGAATGAGGGTGTATACCTGATCCAACATCCTTGAGTTAGAAAACTCTAATTAAAATCCCCAAAGCTTGATGGAAATTATGGGGTAACCTTAGGGCCTTCGGGTTAGTAAGTAATTTGGGCCACCTCAAGGCCTTCATGCCACCATAAGGCCTCCGGGATACCTTAAGTGTAGATGAAAGCCATACAACCTATAAGGAACAAGTTCTAGAAAAAGGATGAGCAAGGGGCGTTCACCATTACAAAAACTAAATGGATTGCAAGAATGAGGGGGTATGGAACTTTCCATCAGGAAAAGCATGTGCATGCACGGGAAAGCCTAGCTGAATAGCCTTCTAAAGGTGGAGAGATGATTTCACGATGAAGATGCTAGGGAGGAACAGTTCCAAGTAGTTAGTATGGGTTGTATGTAATTTTTGAATCCTACAAACAATAAATTCCTCTAAGGCCTCTGGGACATGCAATACTTACCTCTATGGGCCTTATAAGGGTTCCACCTTACCCCTTGAAAGGTGGATTATCAAAATCAATAAAAAATGAATGCCTCTAGTCCATTGGAGGAGGGTAACCATAGGATATTCTAACAGATTTAAAGGAGAACATAAAGGTAGTCCATACTCTATCATTTACAATTGATACATATGTATATATATGATATTTACAAATATCATAACACTGATTGAGACCAATGTCTATCAAGTCAAAGACTTAGCTAGTGTCTGTGAATATGTCAAAGGCATTCCTACACAAAAACCTAGGCATAAATCAAGACTAAACATGCCTCTAAAAATAGTTATTCTTCTATAGCACAACTCCCATGAAGTGTATTTATCAAAACATAAGGCAATTTTAATTTATCGTGGCATTTAACTGATTCTCTCTTAATGTATCCTAAATGATGTTAAGATAAGAGACATGATCATCACTAAAGAAAGGGTACACTAAGAGGATATCAAGAATTACCAATAAAACTGGGTACACTCCCTTTATATTCAATATGAAGTGATCTGTATGGTTTCAGGCCAACCAAATACATTCAAAAGTAGACGAAAAAAAATTCAGACTATCACTGACCATATTCTTTAAAAAAGTCAAACTTTCATTGTACCTACTGAAGTATCATCGATATCCGACCATGATTCCTTTACCATAAGATGTGTCTCATGCTCACTCCTGAAAAACCACCAAATTCCAACCCTAACTAACATTGTTTTGAGAGGTTTCACACACTTCCAATCATATCATCTTCATGATTCCTCGCAATCACTTATATATTTCAAAAATCACCAGACCCATGTGCATTAAAAAGTAGTAATAATGATTTCCAACTAATATTGTACTATTTTCTCTCTATTTGGAAGGATACACTAAAACTCAATTAGCAAAATTATTCACACCATAGGAGTGTCATAGTCATCATTTACTAAAAATGGGAACTCATCCCATGGCACACACTCCATCGACCACTGACCATAGGTCCTAGATGTGGCCAATACACTTTTCCCAAGTGATCACATGAAAATAAAAGGAAAATAGCCATGTAAAATCATACTAGATCATATTAAATTTCAAGAATACAGGTGACACTCCTCCTGAGTTACATTCACACATTCCATATAATCTGGTGTAAAATCCAAACCAACCTGACCAGTAGTGTTATGACACCTGGTATTTTTTAAAAATCATCTTGATCATTGGGATGATTATGTTTTCCATTAACACCTGGTTAATTATACCTTAGATATGACATGTTATCAGAGTGTAATAGCTCAAGGATTTCATGATTTCCACCAAACTCAAGTTGTTCGTCACACCATTTTATCAACTTTATGGTTACCATTTGTGACAATCAATACTCCCTGAGAATTCATCAACATAATGGAACATCATTGATATATTCCATTGGCTTTTTAGCCCTATAAATTATAGTATTTGATGTCCGGTACAAAAAAAATAGTTCAGATTTGTATTATACCTTATGACTATTATTTTGGATAATGATCTCACCAATCATCCACTACTGAAAAAGAGTGTCACAAGACCTACTAAATAGGTTACCATTACCTAAGCATGTTTGAATTACATAAACCAATAATTACATGATTCTCATGCCCATAACAAGGGTAAAAATAGTACATGACCACCCATCAAACTCGAGTGTTGTTTTAGAAACTAAATTCATGCTCGGGAAAAATGGAATCTAAACAGAACCTCTCATATGAAACTCTTTATAGATACATAGCATGGTTATCCATGTTTGGAGGTCACTACTTACCACATGATATCCCCTTAGTGAAAATAAATCATCAATAATATAAGGAGGTCACATCTAAAAATATCACAAGGCTATACTCCCTATTATTTAGGATTAAGCTATAGAAGAATAAGAAGTCTACGGGTAATGCTCATGCTCCTATTATAAATAAATTATCAATGAAACAAAAGGATTAACAATTACACTAGGGTTGAACTATAAATACAATATTAAGGTTGTTTTTAAACTATTTAGCTAAATCACATTTAAGAACATCAAGTACCATTCATAAGTCAAAAGTACTTGTAAATTAATTTAGCTAACACCACAGGGCACCCCGGAAAGTCATATAAAACTTTTTTCTACTATTTTTTATTAATATGACATTCTATCATAATTAGAAAATTTATCACATAAATTATTTTTATATATTTTATTTACCCATGATGATTATCATAATTGGTATTAGTTAAAGAAAACATTGATTCCAATATATTGTGTAAAACACCTTTTGGATGTAACTAGAATTTTAATTAAACCAAGACTCATAACAAGTATAGATCAAGGGAAGGTAATAGGTTTTTATTAATTAAATGATGTCATATCAGTAAAACTCCACCACACATTTATACGTAACCCATATAAGTGTCTTCTGAAACGTTAAATAACCATTCCTGCAAAACATAAACATACCCCCATGGGGTTAAGTACTAAGTCATATCAAAATAAATGTGACCCTTGAGAGTCCCGATCATAAAACAATAAAGGCAACCTACAAGGGTCGCATCAAGTAAATTGATAGAAAATTGTAAAACACCCTCAAAGGTTCTATATCATAAGTATGATGTTCCAAGGAAGACATACTTGAATCAATCCAAGCATAAGATGCATAGTAAACCAATTCATTTAAAATTTAAGGTTTAGCAGCTTTTCTATTTACATTATGGACTCAAAGTATATAAGGCTCAAAAATAGAGTTTTATTATATTGGTCACCGTTTCCCTATTTATAAAGTTCCCATACACTTTATACATTGCATATTTGATCCCATTTATTTATAACCATTATTTTTCATCCCATGTAAATAATGTTCCATGGTTCAAACATGTCACAGTCATTTAGTTAAATAGGATTCCACCATCAATATCTGTAGCACAACATGGAATAGGTTGATATGGAAAATTTATTTAACTATACATTTAACATCACTATCATAAATCATGATATCACATGTAGTATATACAGGTAAAAATTCCAAATAAACACATAATTATGAAAAATAAACATGGTAAAATAATCACAAAAACATGTTATATAAGAATTCATGATAAGAAAATCACATAAGTATAGAATAAAACTCGAGGCGTTTATTAAATTTATAATTCATCCTATATGGCATGGAACATTCATGGAATTTGAATCACTACGTGCCCATAAAAATTTATGTTACAATACTTCCTTTCCATATTATGCCAAGATTAAAATACCATAAATCCGTAAGTAGGAAAAATACTCTATTTACACAAGGTGAAATAATAATCAACTGTAACAACAAACATCACAAACAATAATCCTTTGCCTGGAAACTTTTTCTTTTCACTATGTGTGGGTTGATCGCTCCCATATAGAGTTACTTAACAAGTGCTGACACATTCCTAGTCTCTTTTTTAAGTGCACTAAATATCCTTACAAAGGATAGAAAACACCTATCATACCACTTTGTAGCTCGCAACCCAGGAGCCACTAAAACGGTTCCCTAATATAATCAGTCACATGGCCTCAAGAGAACCTCCCTATATTCTAGAGGTAGAGGACTAGCAGTGAGGTTCTAATGATGATATGGTGGGGAGACTATACCCTCGTGATTAGAGTATCACAGGAGTATAATAATAAATAAATTAGTCAATAGTGGAAGTTGGATAAATGAAAGGTATTGTAAGATAATAATAAGTAATAAAATGATCAAATACAAATATAAAACTATGTATGCATGTCCATATGAGGCTATATAAACTAATGTATTAAACAAAAAACATGTGATACATACACAAAAAATGTAAATAATAAATAAATTAATGAAAAACAATCTCCAATAGTGTCACAAGAAATAGCTCATTCCTCTAATCTCATATATTATCCAAGATTAAAAGGATAACAGCAAGTATGCATGATCCATGAACCTGAACCAGAAATCATGAGTTCTGTTTGGGTACCCTAGTGTAATGGAATCCTAAAAACGGTGTGAGATATATTCAATAGGCCACCACCAATGGTGTATAAAGCTATATATTCCATGCACATAAAATAAAATAGTATGAAAGTATAATGAATAAATAAGGAGATAAATAACTGAATGTAAAATAGTTGGGCTCAGGTTTTTCAAGGACATCATCCGACCATACCTGCTTCTACCTAAGATGAAAATATCTTTGAAAAGAACTCACCATGGAGATATAGACATATATATATAACTATGTGTTTATATATGTTCTATTTATATAATAACATATAGATATATATATATACATATACAAGTAGTACTAGCATGGAACTGAGGCATAACTCAAGCATCCATGAAAGGAAGTCTCTAAAACCATGGAGCAATTCTGGGTAGTCAAATGCAACTGAATGAAAGAGAATTATTTTTTTAATAACCCAAGGTATATACCAAAGGATTCCAATTATAAATACTAAAATAAAATACACAAAAAGTGATAAGTATTAATAAAAATGCATGATATAAATTATTCATCCTATGATCTCGTCTAAGGATTTATGTAATGAGGGACTCAAGTATCTCCCAATAATCCACATAATGCTATTTATTTATAATCCCATACTTTTAATTCCATAAAGATTAAACCCAAGTATCTCTTATAACATCCAATTTCCCTATGGTCCCATCTATAGTACTCCATAAAAAGGAAACCCAAGTATCACTCAGAGTGTGTGGAAAGTCATCTATCCTATGAGGTCATCCAAGATGTTATATAGAAAGGAAACTCAAGTTTTTTCAAGGAATAAAATATTTAAAGTAACATATGTTCCTGTCTAATGTGTTCCATGTAAGTAAACCGAGTATCACCCATGTTATGCTTAATAACAGTCATCCTTTGAGCTCATCAAAGTGTTTCTATAATAAGGAACATGAGTATCATAAAAGACATAACATGATTCAAGTAACCTATGATCTCATCCATATAGTTATATAAAAAGGAAACCAAGTATCTATCATTCACATAATTTATTTGATCATTTAAATTCAATTAATAAGTAAATCCATGTTATTAACCATGCCTTGTCATAATTAAAGTATACATAAATAGGGTAACGTGCATTTATCATTTCAATTATAAAATAATAAATAAGGCCATGTTAGCAAACATTCCCTAGCATAATTAATAAATTAATACTAAATTTTCTAATTCTATAAGCATTTCATATTACAATTTAAATATACTAAAAGTGGGGCCTCTCATAAATCATAAGTTATTTAGGAGTCCATACAAAGGACCCTTCCATTTAAATATGGCTATCATAGCCATTAAATTTTATAATTTTATTTCTAATTGATAGGGTCACCGTGTAATCTTTAATTCCATGATAAATATCTACATTAAAGGTCTTACAAGTGTCACAATACAAGGAATATGAGTGACACAACTAAAACATGGTGTTTTGGGTAGAGGTGGATAACCTCTAACAGTTTTCTTTGATAAAAAACATATATTTTAAATATTTCATTAGGTACTACATATTTAGTTTCATAAAAAGGGAAATGCATGGAGAATTAGGCATATAGCATAAAAGATTATTTTATAAATCAATGATATTTTAAGGGAAAAGTTGTTGACCACTTGACTTATACCAAGGGAGTTCCACTCATCCATTATTAGTATTAACTTAAGATGAAATGGGAGAAATTGGAAGATTTTACAAATTCTCTAAAAATAGGGTGAATTAGATCACAAAAAGATATAACCCATTATGGTAATAAAGACTGAGAAAGAAGGATGGTGGTGTCATAGAATTAACATTATGCTTCCAATGTAGCTAATGAAACTCAATTCAAACACTGAATGGAGGTGATGCAGAGGACCCTAGTAGAGGGGGAGGATCCACCATCGATGAGGACCCTCTTGTGCATGAAGAAATAAGGGGTCGATCACTTACTTACCTTTTTTAAAAAGTTTTCCCACATAATTCATGTCGTGTATCTATTATACTATATGAAACAAATTCATGACACATAACAAAAAAACATTTTTAATTATCCAAGGTATCCCCCCATAGATTCATTTCCTATAATCTTCAGTAGAAACCTATGAAATGAATTCACATCATGTATTGACTACATGATGTGAATTACTCACTACTATTTTTTTCAGCCGCCCTTCTATCTTTTCATACTCTGGGGTTCTCCCAAACCCCCAGGAATTCCACCAAATCATAAACCATTTCCAAAACCATCATTTATAGATAATTAAACCCTCGTAACCTCATTCTAATTCCATAAATTTAAAATGGTTTATCCACTGATGGAAAAGGTTAAATTCATTTAGAAATTTCAACTTAGTCCAAAACATGGGATATTACAAGCTAGACATCATTAAACTATCTTGGTGATTTTAGACTGACTCGCTAAGTCAATCCACTTCCTAGCCATATAGGAGTAGAGTTAAGTAGAGATTTTGGATTCCCATACATGCAAGTGATTTTTGAGATTCTTGGTGTTACCTAAACAATCATATATAATTGTGATGTTCATTACACATCTAAATTTTAGAGAGTATTTTGGGACTCATTTTCTATAAAACCCCGCATTTTAAGTATGTTGTTGGGTTATGCTTTTTATTTCATGTTGTGAGTCATTGTGATAATTTTACAGAAGCAGTTTGCAGGATTTTTTATAAAGTAGTTGTAATATAGCTATAATAATTATTCCCATAATTAATGGATTATTCACAATAAGAATAATCCTAGACTTATTTCGTGAAATCATTCAATGTGTGAAAGTGTTTCTCTGGGTGAATGTCTAGGAACATCCATGATGTGAAACTGGTTCACAACTTGAGTTGTTTTTTTAGATAATAAAACTTAAGAGATTTGTAGATCAGTGTATATGACCTCTTACGGAATTCATGACCGGAATTCCTAATTCATGCAGTGAATTAGTTTGGGTCTATCCGATTTTAGTCTAACTTGTGGTTGTAAAGCCTGATTTGGTTTTATGCTTCTCCCTATGAACTTCCAAGGATACACTAGGTGACTTATAGAAATCCTAAATGTCCAAACACTGATTTCAAAATATATTAGAGCATTAAATTTTTGAATCAAAGGTTAAGACATCATTCATCCTTCTTGGCTCATATCTCTTTATTTTTTCCATAAAAAGCCATAGACTGGTGTTTTTTTACCTGGATATATGGGATTGAATACGGGTTGATGATATATTCTTGGGTTTTGATATATGAATGAAAGGAAGTGGTCGGAATGGGTGAATCATCTTAGATCTTGTGTAGAAACATTCTTGAGGTAGGTGCTTTTTTCCACTTTTAACTTTTACTAGAAATTTAAGGATTTTAGGTTTCTAAAATATGTATCCTATGATTTTAATTTGTTTTAACCAATTAAAATTATCTCTTATTAGTTGTATTTCAAATTCGATGGTGGGTATTTCCCACAATGGATTGTTAAATTGATTAAAAGAGTTTTCTTGAATTAAAGATTGGTTTGATACAATTTTTGGAATAACCGGTTATGGGTGCCATGTAGAAACCCATGGGTTGTTTTGTGTTCACTATTCCATTATATGAGTCTATATTTAACAAAATTGGTACTTGGTTCCAATTGGAAAGTTATGGATAGAAATATAACACAAATAAATGGATTGGTAAAGGATGTACCATGACTCACAAGAATAGGTGTTTAATTAGACATGCATGGGTATATTTGTGTGTGTGCAAACATGGATGATTATACAAAATTGGAAAATTATGAACTGATTTAACTTTTTAAAAGAGAAATGTTTTTACTTAAACTGCTTTTAAAAAACTATTTTATTTTTTGAAAAAAATACTATTTTGATATTTTTCCTGCCTATTTTATTCCTTCTGAGATAACATGTTTCTAGTGTTAGTGGAATATATGAAGAATTTTGGAGGTTACCTACAATGTAGGATTACTCGCTTCCCATATATGAATTTTGGTGTATATACAGACATTGTTTTCCATGATATGGAAACCGAGATGGTTTCTAAATTTCCTTTTGGTGCTCCTTGATGTCAAAGTTATATTTAGAGGAGTTGGAGCTTGGATTTAGTTTATATCTTGGTCAGGAGTGGTACCACCTTAGTACCCAAGCCTTTTAATAATTTATTGTTTTAGATTATTTCTCATACTATTCTTTTATTACTCTAATATTTTTCCTTTTTTTTCTTGTCTATTTATGGATTAGTCACTTTTATTCTGGTTGGATTTTGTTACATGAATCGATGATATAGATTTCCTTGGTTTTATTTATTTGTATATTGATGTGTGTGTGTTTATAAAAAGAGTAAATGGTTCCCCCATGTATCTTTTGTTTAAACCCTTGGAATTTATTTTCCTCCTTTGGTGTCCAGGTAATTTCATCTAAGGTTGGTAGCACTTCTTCCTCCACTCAAGCTAAGGAGTTGGGGAAGGATGTTACAAATGGTATCATCCTTGTTCATTACTTTAGTTTGTATGGTAACTAGAATATAGGAATATCATATCATGACATTTATAGCTTAAAAATACATGGATATCCTTTTAATTCTAAACTTCAAGTCATTAGGGTTGTTTGGGTAGAAAATTTTTCAAAGTCACTTCTAGGGAAGTGATCAAATCATCATTTTTGAGTTATCCTATGCATATAGAATGTCATGTATAAGTACCAAGGCTTCATGTCACTCAAACTTAGGTAATAATGATTATTTTATAATTTTATCTTGATTTTGAATGTTTTTTATGAGGTGTGGTCCAGGCCCAGTTTTTTGTTTGAACTTTTGTTGATAAATGAGCGTTTTTGGCTTACCAACATCTGGGGCATAGTTAGGGCATGGTTGAAGACGTCTGGATTCACTAAATCACCTTGCTCCCTACCCGGTGTGTGATTAGTTTATTAATTAATGGAATGAATATTAAAGTGAATGCAAAAATAAAATGAGAAAAAATAAAATTATTTAAGATTTATTCTAATAATTGTAATAATTAAAATACTGAGATTATTACTATTATTATTATTTATGTTAATATTTAAATTATGATATTATTTTTAAGTTATTTTGTTATTATAAAATTTTTTACGTCATTATTTTTATTATTAATACTAATTATTAATAGTATTATTTTTATTATAGAATTTAGGTCTTCTTTTCTTTTCTTTTCTTTTCTTTTTCATTTTTTATTTTTTTATTTCCTATCCTCTCTTCCTCCCTTTTATCTTTATCCCAACGGACCCCCTTCCTGTGCGTTGAACCCTAGAACGTCCTCTTACTAGCGCAGCTCCCCAATAGACTCTCTTTGGCCGGAACGCGACCTCCCCTCCTCTTATGGTGACCCGAACACCTGTGTCCCTTCCTCCCAATGAAAATCCTTTGTGTTGCCCCTACCGCCTCGAACAGCCCTCGCACTATACCCCGCAACCACGTGACGCCTTCCCTTTCTCGGCCAGATTTTTTGGTGTGGCTCACCTTTGGTACCCCCATCTTGCTTGGCTAGCCTCTCCATCCCTCTATGCAGGTGCGTTCTAATCCGGTAATTTGTTTCTTCCATTTCATAGAACTTCGGGTTAGGCTTTCATGTTGTGTAGGGTTTTATATTTATATATTTGGTTCAAATTCTTTAATTATGGTCTAATTTAGTTTGTTTGTGGTCCTATTGATGTGCGGAAGAAGTTTCACATGAAATTTTTGAGGTTTTTCTACACCTAGGTAAGTGGTTACAAGTATAAATATTATTTGATGAATTCAATTTCACTTTTAATTAATTCGTCATGTTATTTACCTAATTGGTTTAGTGAAACCTTAGTTTTTTTTATTTTAATATGAATTTAATATTTTAGTATCATGATGATGTAATTAGGGTTCATTTTTTATGAAAATTCAGATTTAGTCATTTTCTATTGTTTTATTAAATTTTACTGTTAGTTTATTAATTTTTTCAAGGCCCATGAACTACTTTTTTTTGGGGAATCAATTTTTTTTTTGTCATAAGGGAGGGTTTAATTAGTTTATTGGTGTGTAAAATCATGTGTTGCCTTTTGAAATTATTTAATAATTTTTATTAGTTGTTTATTTGATTGTGAAAATGGTGCGAATTAAGTTTTGAAAGATCTTTTTGTGTGCATGTTATTTCAAAATAGAATTTGGGTGTGTGAATTGTAGTATTTTGTATGTGTAGTTCCTTGTTTTATATGTTTATTTGATTGTGGTATGTGACATGAACCTGGAACATGTTTGAGAACAAATGAAAAGCATGGGTAGCTAGGACGGCAGACTAGGACTAGCATTCTAGTGATCCGAAAGAGGTTTTGTCCTAGGTTCATGTAGAAGGATTCATGATGACAACATTTATTAAACATGTGATATGGTTGGAGACTACTAGGCCTTGGGATGTGATTCCCCCTAGTGTTTCGTGCATGATAACATAGTTGGTCATGGATCCTATACCACTTTCACTGAAACACAAGGATCTAGGGTTCCATTTCTAGCTAGTCCCTTACGGCCTCTCCCATATTTGGTTCTCTTTGACTACTCATGATCCCCATAGACATATGGTATGAATTTTGGGTTACTTTAAAAGAAAATGTGTTTTTATTTAATAAATATCCTTTAATGTTGATCTCACTAAAACTACATTCCTTTAATGTTGTTTTCATTAAAACTATTTTCTTTAAAATTGTTCAAGAATTTATATCCATTCATTTATTAAATTTCCAAGTGTATTTGTCATTTAATGTTTATGCAAAGTATATTTTCTCAGTAGTATCCTATTTGGTGTTATCTCACACCCTAATTACACCTTTGTGTGTAAGTAGATTTGGTAATGTTAGATATAGGTAATGGTAAAGCTTAAAGAGATAGTTGATCGGGTTGTTAGTGATCTTTTTTGGACAGTGTTGTGGAGATGCCTTGAGGGTGGTGTCCTCCTACCAAGTGGTGGTTTTTGAGTTGTTTTTTTTTCACCATACTTGGTAGTTTTTGATTGGGTTTTGGTTCAAACATGTTACTCAAATTATAGTTTTTGGTTAAAGACTTGTTTGGTTGTGACTTCATAATTTGGTTTGTTTTATATTGTTGGTTATTTTATATTTATGTATATTCGAGTGAATTATTCCCAAACTTTACTTTTGATACTAGAGGACTTGTTCCACCCTGTGGGGATTAAAAATTCCCTTCATTCCTTGTCACAATCTAGGTCGGGCATCGGTTGGATAGAGACCAGACTAGGATAATGAAAAAAATAGTATCAGAGAAGGTTAAGCCTCTGGGTCATATTATTTGGGATGAGTCTAGTTAGACAGGATCTAGGTTTATCAATACTTGAAGATGTGTTTGCAAGTAGGTTTCCAGGACAACAGAACTCATGATAGACATTGAGTCTCTATGGTATGTCAGGATGGTTTATTGATTTCTCCCTCTGATGGGGCATACAGGTTGCAGACTATATGTGGACATCAAGTGGGGGAGAAGTTGTTTGGTCATTTTGTTGCTTCTGCAAGTTTGGTTTACTGATGGTTATTGTTCTTGATATAATTTTACTTTTCAAAACTGATGTATTAATGATGTTCTTATGTGACTATTTCTTCTTATAATATCATGCTTCCCCGTAGAGTTCCCCTGAAACCACAGTAAGAATCTGGAGAGAGTTCTCCCTAACTGCTTGATTAGAAGTTGGTAAAAGCTTTGGTCCTAGATATCTATTCTCTGGGGAAGGGAGTGGGCCCTAATCCTACTCTATTTAGAGAATATGAGACTGGTCCCTAGAAGCATAAATCTTAGGAGTTTCTCAAGAACAATCCTCCTATTTTTTGAGGTAATGTAATGACTGAGGAAGAAGAGGAGTGTCTTGAGAAGATAAAGTGCATGCTAGAATTCTTTAACACACCTGAAAAGGTTAGGGTAAAATTTGCATCATTTCTATTATATGGTCCCAGTCACAGGTGGTGGGAATCATAACTTCAAGCAGGGAATCAGGAGCATATGAGCAGGAAGGATTTCAATACCATCTTCAATGATTAATATTGTCCCAAGTTCCTAGCCTATTCCAGATCTCGAGAGTTTATAGATATTTCCCAGGGAGATTAGTCAGTGACAGAATATGCTAACCACTTTACTAATCTAGTGTGGTTTGCACTTGATATTGTATCTAATTAATATATAAAATCTTGGATGTTTGATATGGGATTTTGACCGTAAATTTACTATCATGTATTCTTGTTCAAGATGGGGACTTATGCTGAGGTGGTTGATCGTGCTTCAATGGTCAAGATTGATCAGAAAGGAGAGACTGGGTTTTAGGAGTGGTTTATGTTGTGGGTAGTGGTAGTTCATCTGAGAAGAAGAGGAAGTGTGATGAGTAAGGGAAGAAGGGTGTTGGAAGTTCAGTCCATCCTTCCAACCAGACTTCAACAGTGGCTTCAGGTGCAGGATCTGTTGTGTTTCATCAGTGCAGACAGGCAAGTCACACCAAACCTACATGTACATCTCCTCTTAGGCCCTCTCAACGATGTTGGATTATGGTATATATACATAATTCTTACAAGTTCGCACACCCTTATCAGAGTGGGGAAGGATCTATGGAATCCAGGGGATTGTCAGTTTAGTCAGATCCAACCAAGATGGTGAGATCTCGGTTCAATGGTTGTGGTGGAAGGATCAGATAGTCTTCTGGGAAGAGCCAGATCAGGGTAGATCCACTGATGATCAGTCATTCTCAGGTAGGGACTAGGAATCTACATTTTATGGACCAGGAACCAGAGGGATCAGATATATGACCTTCGATTGTTCGAGGTACCATTTTGATTAAATCTTCTATTAAAACCATTTTTCTATTTTGTTTCTTCTATTTCTTTTATCTCTACCTATCTTTTGAATGAGATGAACCTACCAACCAAGTTGTTATCTTTTTCAATGGATTTAGTAACACTGTTGGGTAAGATGAAGGATCAAGGCCTCAGGGGTCTATTGTGTATGCTTTTAGTGTCAGAAGTTGAGATGGAATGGGATTTCTTATCCCTTGATATGGAAATGTTTGATGTGATCCTCAGAATTGATTGGATGGTGTGCTTTCAAGTGCATATTGATTACTATCGATGTTGATTTAGTTTTATGGCACCGGATGGGAGTCCTTGGGTGTTTCTTGAGGAATGGGATCCTCAGTCAGGTTGTGCGGGACCTCCACTTCAAGATATGGGAAATTTTTCTTATCATTTATCATCACTCACGCTAGAGGACGGTAGTGGCTCTCATTAGAGTGGATTACCTACTATAGTGGATGAGTTTCCAATGGTATTTCCAGATGATTTTTTGGTCTTACCCCCGGAGCGGGATGTGGAGTTCTTGATTGAATTTTCACTAATAACACAACCTATATCTCATACCTCATATCACATAGCCCCAACCAAATTGATAAAATTAAATATATAGATAGACGATTTTGGAATCCAAATGGGCTCATTCACCCTAGAATCTATCATTGGTTCACCCTAGTATTACTTATGAAGAAAGCTGACAAATCTCTCTAGTTGTGTATTCATTACTAGAAGTCGAATATGGTGACCATAAAAAGTAAATAACCATTTCCCCAGATTGATGATTTGTTCAACCAGTTAAAGGGGAAAAGTGGTCTTCCAAAATCGAATTGCATTCGAGTTACATCCATGTTGGGGTGAGAGAATCAGACATCCTTAATATGGCTTTATAAAGCAGGTACAACCACTTTGAGTACTTGGTCATTCCTTTCTGATTGACAAATGCTCCAATAGTTTTTATGGATCTCATTAAGAGGGTGTTCCACAAGTATCTCAACTCGTTTTTTGTGGTATTTCAGTATGAAATCCTAGTTTTCTCTACATCTGAGAAAGAGAATGACCATTATTTTCAGATTTTTTTTGGGAACTCTATGGGATTATCACCTTTATATGAATCTTTAAAAGTGCACCATCTTGATCAGGGAAGTGAAATTTCTTGGCCATGTCATTTTGGATCAAGGGGTTTTAGTAGACCCTATGCAGATTAGTTTAGTCATATTATGGGAGTATCCAAATAATGTGTTCGAGATCAGTAGTTTCCTAGTCTTATTAGGATATTACAGGCGTTTTGTTTAGGATTTCTCATGGCTTGCCTCCTATATGACTACACTCACCAGGAAAGGGGTGAAGTTTGAGTGGAGACTAAATTATTATGAATACATTGAAGAGTTGAGGTGTAGGTTGAATAACACACCTATTTTTATCTTTCCAAAGTACGGGATTGGGCTATGTTGTTTATTGTGATGCTTCAGGTATGGTCCTTGGTTGTGTACTCATGTAGGATACTCATGTAGTGGCTTATGGTTCTCACAAACTCCAACCACATGAGAAGAATTACCTGACCAATGACTTGGAGTTGGAAGCAGTGATGCATGCCCTAAATACTTAGTGTCACTACCAGTTTGGGGAGAATATTTTGGTCTATTCTGACCATAAAATCTTGACCAGTATCTTCTCACAGAAGGATTTTAATCTGAGGCAGTTCCATTAGATTCAGTATCTATAGGGGTTTGACTTTGATATTATCTTTACCCCAGGCAAGGGTAATGTGGTGGATGACACCTTAAGTTGGAAATTTCCAGTAAAATCTTTGAGGAAGTCCAGCGATGAGTGGACTTTGATGGGGATCTATTCTAAGATGCACTTAGAGACCAAGTAGTATAGTGGAGGTGTATTCTTGGAAAGCATTCAGTTGAATCATGCTCTTCTAGAGTTGATTCAGAAGGATTAGCCTGGTGAGGAAATATTTTAGTGGTCTATGAAGTTTTCTCATGGTGGGGAGACTACTTCTGATTGGTCTTTGTCTCTCGAGATAATCTTGTGCTTTAAGGACCATGTGGTGGTGTCAATGTCTCTACAGAAGGTGATGATAAAGGATAGACACCAGTCTCAGTGGGCTGTCTATCCTGGTACTACCAAGATATGTTGTGATGTTCGTCACCAATTCTGGTGGCCAAGTATGAGATAGGACATATATGACTTTGTATTGAGATGTTATACTTGTCACCAAGTGAAAGCATAACATCAAATACATTTTGGTTTGCTTTATCCATTACCCATTCCTACCTAGACGTGGGAAAAAGTCACCATGGGCTTAATTATTGGTTTTCCATATATGCATTGGGGAAGGAACTCTATTTGGGTGCTGATTGAAAATTTGACCAAATCAGACCACTTTATTTCGATCAAAGATAGAGATAAAGTGGATGAGTTGGGCCGATTGTATATTTAGGAGGTGGTCAAACTTCATGGTGTGTTATCGGCAATTTTGTCTAACAGAGAACCCTAATTTACCTCTATGTTTTAGAAAGGCCTTCAAAGAGAATTTAGATCATAGATCAAAATAATCACAGCAAACCATCCTCAAACAGATGGTGAAATAGGGTGGGAAAATCAGATTCTGGAGGACAGGATTCATGCATGTGTGTTAGATTTCAGAGGATCATGGGATAACCATTTGAGATTGATCAATTTAACTTATAATAATAGTTACCAATCCTCTATTCTAATGTAACCCTTTGAGGTTCTCTATAGTATTCCTTTTTGGTCTCCTTTATGTTGGGTAGAGGTAGGTGAGGCCACACTTTTCGGACCAAGCCTTTTGCAGGAGACATCTAAGAAAGTCAAGTTGATCAGGTAATGGTTATTGAGAGATCTATGTCCCTAAAAATCTTATATTGACTAGAGGTGTCGATATCTTGATTTTTTCATGAGTGATAGGGTGTTCTGGAAGGAGGCCCCTCGCTTGGGTCATCATCATTTGGGAAAGAAAGGATATTTGATGTCATTGTATGTTGAGATTTTCGAGATCACTGAGCGAATTGCCAAGGTGGGATATAGGTTAGCTATACCTACTCCATTAATGTCAATTAAGGACATATTTTATATCTCCCAATTGAATAAGTATAATCTGTATCCCTCTCATGTGTTGAATTGGGAAGAGTTGGAGATATAGCTTGATTTATCAGTGTTTGAGTGACCAGTGTGGATATTGGATTCCCAAGGGATGGTACTTCATGGGAAGCATATTATATTGGTCCATATCTTTTAGTAGCATGGTAATGATGACCTCGAGAATTAGTAGTGGAAGTCCTGGGTTGAGTAGGAGTACCAATTTTTATTCTTCGATCAGGCTTTGATTTGACTTTCCAAGGGTAGAAAGTTTTCATTGTTGGGATATTTGTCACACTCAGACTTTGGTAATAATATTTATTTTATAATTTTATCATTCTTTCAATTTTTTTTGAGGTGAGGGTTGAGCCCAATTTTATTTTTTCATTTTTTCTGATAAATGGGCCTTTTGGATTTTCTATGTCTGGAAAATGGGCAATGAACAGTCAATGACGTATAGCTTCTCCCAATCACCATGTAGCCAGCCCGGTGCACGATTATTTAATTAATTAACATAATGAACAGAAACATGAATGAAAAAATAAAATGTGAAAAAATAATATTATTTAAGATCTATTTAAAAATAATATGATCAATATTATTATTATTATTATTATTATTATTATTATTTCTATTAATATTTTAATTAGGTAATTGTTATTATGTTATTGTTGTTATTAAAAAAAATTAACATCATTATTATTATTAATACTAATTGTTTATTGTATTATTTTTATTATTGAATTTAGGTTTTCTTTTCTTTTCTTTTCTTTTATTTTCATTTCGTTTTTTTATTTTTTTTTTCTTTCCTTTCCTCTCTTCCTCCCTTTTCTATCTATCTCGTCGGACCCCCTTCTTGGGCACTGAACCCTAGCGTGTACTCCTACTAGTGTTACTCCCCTCTCGTGTCTCCTTGGCCAGCGGAAAACCTTTCCTCCTCTTATGGCGACCATTGTATCGGTGTCCCTTCCTCCCAATGAACATCTTGCTCATCACCCCTACCACCTCGCATAGCCCTTGCGCCACACCCCATAGTCGTCCATCGCCATATCTTTCTCAGTTGGATTTTCTAGTGCACCTCACCTCCAAAACCCCCGATCCTGCTCGTCCAACATCCCACTCCCTCACCGTAGGTGTGTTCTACAACATTTTTTTGTTTCTTCCAATTGGTATAACATAGGATTAGGGTTTCATGATGTGTAGGGTTTTATTTTGATATATTTGGTTCAAATTCTTGAATTTGGGTCTAATTTAGTTTTTTTGTGGTGCGATTGATGTGCAGAAGAAGATTCACACTAAAGTTTTGAGGTTTTTCAACACCGAGGTAGGTGGCTCCAGATATAAATATAATTTTATAAATTAAATTTCTTGTTTAATTAATTTTTCATGTTCTTCAATTATGTTTGGTGTGATCTTAGTTTTTTTTTTGAGTTTAATATGCATTTTATTTTTTTAGTAGAATTTTAATGTAATATGGGTGTATTTTTTATGAAAACTCGTATTTATTCATTTTAAATTGTTTTATTAAATTATACAGTTAGTTTATTAATTTTTTCAACACCAGTGAACTGTGTTTTTTTGAGTTGTCAATGTGTGTTTGGTCGTGAGAGGGGATTTGTGGGGGTTTTTGGCATGAAAATTCATGTGTTGCATCTTAAAATTATTTAAGAATTTTTATTAGTGGTTTATTTGATTGTTCAAATTGTGATAATTATGTGTTGAAAGGTTTTGGGTGTGCGTGTTATTTCAAAATGGAATTTGGGTGTGTAAATTGTGATATATGGTATGTGTAGTGCATTTTTTGATCTAATTATTTAATTTTGACATACGACATGAACTTGGAAATTGTTTAATCACAAATGGGAAGCCCTGGTACCTAGTACATAAGACTAGGACTAGCATTATAGTGGTCTTTAAGTGGATTTTTCTTGGATTCACATTGTAGGATTGATGATGAAAACATTTATTAAACATGTGATATGGAAGGAGACCACTAGGACTTGGGATGTGATTACCCCTAGTGTCTCTTGCATGAGAATGTAGTTGTTCATGGTTCGTATTCCACTTTCAGTGAGATGAAAGGTTCTAGGGTTCCATTTCTAGCTAGTCCCATAGGGCCTCTCACATATTTGGCAACTACTCGCACTCATTTTGATATATGGTGAGAATTTTGGGTTACTTTAAAAGAAAATGTTTATAAAAAATATTCCTTTAAATTTGTTCTCACAAAATTTTCTTTCCTTTAAATTTTTTTAATTTAAAACTATTTTCCTTAAAATTATTCAGGCATTTATTTCCTTTCATTTATTAAACTTACATGTTTATTTATCATTTAATGTTTATGCATGGAATCTTTTCTCAGTGGCATCTTACTGGGCATTATCTCACACTATACTTACACATTTTTTGTAAATAGATTTGGTAATGTTCGATACAGGTAAGGTTAAAGCTTATGGAGATCGTGATTCAGGTTGTTCGCAATCTTTTGAGGATGGTTTTGTGGATATGGATTGAGGGTGGTGTCATCTTTCCAAGTTGTGGTATTTGAGATAATTTTTGTTCACCATACTTGGTAAATATTGTTGGGGTTATGGTGTAAACATGTAACTGAAATTATATTTTATGGTTAGAGGATTATTTGGTGGTGACTCTCAGTTTTGTTTTATTTTATATTGTTGGTTGTTTTTTATTTATGTATGTTCAGGTAAGTCATTCCCAAACTTTTCTTTTGAAACTTGGGGACTTGTGCCAGCCTGTGGGGATCAGGAACACCTTTTAGGCCTTCCTGCGGACAAGGTCAGGCATCAGTTGGATGGCTCTTGGACATGGTTCATTACAAAAATGGTATCAATGGATGTTAATCCTCTAGGTCATATTATTGGGGATGAGTCTAGTTAGACAATAATTAAGAGTGTTGGGACTTGAAGTTGTGGTTCCGAGTAGGGTTCCTAGCCAGCACACCTCATGACAGACCTCGAGTCACCATGGGATGTCGGGATCCTTGTTTGACTTCTCCTCCAGGTGGGACATGCAGGTTTTAGACTATATGTGGACATCCTGTGGGGGGGGAAGTGGTTTGGACATTTTGTTTCTTATGCATGTTTGGTTTACTAATGTTTATTGTTTTTGCTAGAATTTTAATTTTTAGAACTGATGTATTAATGATTTTCTTATGAGATTGTTTCTTCTTATAGCATCATGCCTCCCTAAATAATTCCCCTAAAACCATGGAAAGAATCATGAGATATTTCTCCCTCCTAGATTGATCAGAGGCAGGTAGAGGTTGTGGTATGGGCTGTCCAGGCTCTGGGGTAGGGAGTGAGTCCTAATCATACTCCATTTAGAGAATATGGGATTGGTACTACGAAGGATAAAGATTAGAATTTTCTTAGGAACAAGACTCCCACTTTTCAAGGAAATGCAGAGTCTCAGGAAGAAGAGGAGTGTCTTGAGGAGATAGGGCGCGTGTTTAAATTCCATGACACACCAGAAGAGGTCAGGGTGAAATGTGCCTCATTTATGTTAGAGGTTCCCAGTGGCAGGTGGTGGTAATTAGTTCTTTAAGATCGGAAGCATGAGCAGATGAGATAGAAGGATTTCAGGACCATCTTTAATGATCAGTATTGTCCTGAAGTCTTGGCCTATGCTCGATCCCAAGAGTTCTTGGATATTTCTCATGGAGATTGGTTAGTAATGGAATAATCTAACCAATTCACTAATCTAGTGTGTTACACACCTGAGATTGTATCTAATGAATCTATGAAAGATTGTAATTTTTATAAGGGGTTGTGACTAGAAATTTACTCTCATGTATTCTTGATCTTTATGGGGACTTATGATAAGGTGGTTGATCATGCTTTCATGGTAGTGATTGATCTGAAACAAAAGTCTAGGTTTTCTAGAGTTCTTTGTGTTGTAGGTAGTGGCACTTCATCTGAAAAGAAGAATAAGCTTGATGAGAATGGGAAGAATGGTGGTGGAAGCTCAGTCAATCCTTCCAAGAATTCTTTGTTAGTGGCTTCTAGTGAAGGATCTATTGTGTAACATCAATTTAGATAGGTAGGGCACACATGAACTACATGTACATCTTCTCCTAGGCCTTGTCACTGATGTGAGATTATGGTATATCTGTAGAGTTTTTTCAAGGTGTCATGCCCTTATCAGAGTGGGGTGGGATCTGTGGCTTCTAGGGCAGTGTCAGTTCAGTCAGAGCCAACCAGGACAATGGGATCTTGGTTTGGTGGTCACGGCGGTAGGACAAAATTGTCTTCTAGAAAGAGACAGATCAGGGAAGAGCCATAGACAAGAATTTTTTCTCATGTAGTGACCAAGAATCTGCATGTTTTGGATCAGGTACCAGCAATATTGAATGTAGGACCTTCGATTGATTGAGGTACCATTTTGATTACATCTTCTTTTGTAGTCATTCTTTTTTATACTGGTGATTCTGTTTCTTTTATCTCTACCCATCTTGCTAATATGATGAACCTACCAACCGAACTATTGTCTTTTTCAATAGAGTTAGCCACATCTTTGGGTAAGAAGAAGGAGTGAGGCCTCTGGTGTATTTCATATATGCTTTCCATGTTAGGAGTTGATATGGAATGGGATTTCTTAGTCTTGAGTATAGGCCTATTTGATGTGATCCTCATCTTGGATTGGTTGGTTCACTTTCAAGCTCATATTGATTGCAATTGGAGGTGAGTTAGTTTTATGGAACCTAATGGGAGTCCTTAGGTAATTCTTGGGGAATGGGATCCTTGGTTAGGTCATGTGGGACCTCCACTTCCATAGATGGTAAATCTTTCTTATCAGTTATCATCACTCATACTGAAGGATGATAGTGGCACTCCTTAGGGTGGATTACCTCCTATAGTGGATGGTTTTACATAGGTATTTCCATATGATTTTTTGGGCATACCCCCAGAGTGTGACATGGAGTTATTGGTTGAATTTTCATGGGGAACACAGCTTATATCTCTTCCCTCATATCTTATAGGCCCCAAAAAAATTTAGGGAATTAAAGATACAGTTAGGCAATTTGGAATCCAAAGGGTTAATTCACCCGAGCATCTCTCATTGGGTCACTGCGGTCTTATTCATGAAGAATGCCAATAGAGATCTCCAGTTGTGTATCGATTACAGTAATTTGAATAAGTTAACCATCAAAAATAAATAATCACTTCCCTATATTCATGATTTTCTCGACCAGATGATGGGGGAAAATTGGTTTTCCAAAATTGACTTGAATTTGTGTTACGACGAAATCGGGGTGAGAGAATCAGACATCCTGAAGATGGATTTCTAAAGAAGGTATGTCCACTTTGATTACTTGGTCATGCCTTTCGGATTGACAAATGCACTAGTGGTTTTTATGGTTCTCATGAATAGGGTGTTCCACCAGAATATCAAATTGTTTTTTGTGGTATTTGTGGATGAAATCATGGTTTACTATACATCTAAGATAGAGAAAGAGAATCATTTTCGGATCATGTTGGGAATGTCGTGGGATCATAAACTTTATATAAATATTTCAAAGTGCACCTTTTGGATTTGGGAACTGAAATTTCTAGGCCATGTTGTTTTGGAGCAACGGGTTTTAGTAGACCCTGAGAAGATTAGTGTAGAATTTCCATGGGAGCATCCAAATAATATGTTCGATATCAAGAGTTTCTTGGGACTAGCTTGCTATTACAGTCGTTTTTTTAAGATTTCTCGAGGATTGCCTCCTCTATGACCACACTCACCTAGAAAGGGGTGATTTTTGAGTGGATCCAAAATTGTTAGGAATCTGATGAAGAGTTGAAGTAGTGGTTAACTAATGCAACTATGTCGATCTTTCCAAAGTCTAGAATGGGATATGTGGTTTATTTTAATGCTTCAGGTATAGGCCTCAGGTGTATACTCATGCAGGATAATCATGTAGTGGATTATAGTTATCTCAAACTCTGACCACATGAGAAGAATTACCCAACCCATGACTTAGATTTCGTAGCGGTGATGTAAAACCAAAATAATTGGTGTCACTACCTCTTTGGAGAGAAATTTTTGGTCTATTCTAACCATAAAATAGTGGCCTACATCTTCTCACATAAGGACCTTAATCTAAGGCAGTGTTGTTGGATTGAATATTTATAGGAATTTGACTTTGATATCATCTATTCCTTGGGAAAGGGTAATGCGGTGGCTGACACCTTGAGAAGGAAAGTGACTGTGTAGAATTTAAGGAATTCTAGCAATGAGTGTACTTTTATGGGGATCATTTCACAAATTCACTTGGAGACCATGGAGTATAGTGTAGGTGCATTCTTGGAAAGCATTCAGTTGACTCATGCTCGTCTGGAGTTAATTTAGCCAGATCAAACTGGTGTTGAACTATGTTCATGGTCTATGTAGTTTTCTCATGGTGGAGAGACTTCCTCTGATTGGACTTTGTATCCCAATGGAAACCTATGATTTAAGGACCATGTAGTGGTACAGTTGTTTATGTGGAAGGTAGTAATGCAGGATAGGAACCATTCTCAGTGGTTTATATATCCTGGTACTACAATGATGTATTATGATGTTCGTCACCAGTTCTGGTGTCCAGGTATGAGACAGTACATAGCAGACTTCATATCAAGATTCTATACCTATCAGCAGGTGAATGTATAGCATCAAAGAACATTTGGCTGTCATCAACCATATCCCATTCCTACATTGAAGTGGGATGAGGTCTCCATGGACTTTATTATTGTCTTTCCTTGTACACCATAGGGAAGGAATTATATTTGGGTGCTAATTGACTATTTGACCAAATCATCCCACTTTATTCTAATAAAAGATACAACTAAAGTTGATGAGATGGTCCAATTGTATATTCGGTAGGTGGTCAGACTTCATGGTGTGTCATCAGCAATTGTTTATAACAGAGGCCCCTCCTATACCTCTTGGTTTTGGGAATGCCTTTAAAGAACAATAGGATTGCAGATCAAAATGAGCATGGCATACCATCCCCAATCATATGCTCAGAAAGAGTGTAAAATTTATATTCTGGAGGACATGCATCGCGTATGTGTGTTAGATTTCAGAGGATCATGGGATATCCATTTGGTTTTGGTCAATTTCTTTTATAATAACAATAACCAATCCTCTCTTATAATATCACCATTTGAGGTTCTCTATAGTCATCCATGTTGGTCTCCTTTATGTTAGGATGTGGTAGGTGAGACCTCACTTTTGGGACCGAACCTTGTCCAGGAGACATTTGAGAAAGTCAAGTTGATAAAGTAGTGTTTATTGATAGCTAAAAGTCCCTAAAAATCATATATTGACCATAGGTGTTGAGATATAAAGTTTTCCATGGGTGATCGGGTGTTCTTGAAGGTGGCCCCTCGCTTGGGTCATCATCATTTGGGAAAGCAGGGAAAGATGATGTCAAGGTATTTCAGGCCTCTTGAGATCACTGAGCAAATTGGAAAAGTGGAATATAGGTTATCTTTTACTTATTTATATATTTAGATTCATGATGTATTTCTTGTATCCCAATTGATGAATTATAATATGGATCTGTCTCATGTGTTGAATTTGATAGTGTTCAAGATATAGCCTGATTTATTAGTTCTTGAGCAACCAGTGTGGATAGTTTATTCCTAAGAGATGGTACTTTGTGGTATGTTTATTCTATTGGTCCATACATTTTGGTATCATGGTAATTATGTCCATGATAATTGGGAGTAGAAGTGAGGGGCTGAGAAGGAGTACCCATTTTTATTCTCCGATTAGGATTCGAGTTGACTTTCTGAGAGCGGAAAGTTTTCATGGTGGGGAGAATTGTCACACTCGAACTTTGATAATAATTTTTATTTTATAATTTCATCTCACTTTTTAATTTTTTGTTAAGGTGTCAGTCAGGGCCAGTTTTATGTTTGCATTTTTTCTGATAAATGAGTGTTTTTGAATTTCTAACATCTGAAGCATGGGAAGGGCAAGGTCGAAGATGTTTGGATTCACTAAATCACCATCTAGCCTACCCAATGCGATATTATTTAATTAATTATTAGAATGAATAGTAAAATGAATGAAAAAATAAAATTAGGAAATATAAAATTATTTAAGAGTTGTTTTAATAATAATAATAGTATTGAGATTATTATTATTATTATTATTATTTCTTTTAATATTTTAATTAGGTTTATTATTATTAAGTTATTGTTGTTATTATATAATTTTTAACATAATTATTTTTATTATTTATACTAATTAATAATATTTTTATTTTTATTATTGAATTTAGGTATTTTTCTTTTTTTTCTTTCCTTTCCTCTCTTTATCCTTTTTCTCTCTATCCCGTCAGACCCCCTTTCTATGCACTGAACCATAGTGTGTCCTCCTACTATCATAGATCCCCCCTCCCTTTGGCCTCTCCTTGGTTGGTGCTCGACCTCCCCTCCTCTTCTGGTGACCCTCACACCAGCGTCCCTTCCTCCTGATGAACAACCAGTGTGCAACCCCCACTACCTCGTACAGACCTCACGCCACACACCATAGTCATACACCACCTTCACTTTCTCGGTTGGGTTTTCCAGCACATCTCACCTTTGGCACCCACTATCTTTCTCGTCCAGCCTCCCACTCCCTCACCGTAGGTGAGTTCAACTCTAGTAGTTTTTTTCTTCCATTTGGTAAAACATCAAGTTAGGGTTTCATGTTTTGTAGAGTTTTATTTTGATATATTTGATTCAAATTATTTAATTAGGGTCTAATTTACTTTTTTGTGGTGTGATTGATGTGGGTCAGAAGTTTTAAACTAAATGTTTGAGGTTTTTCTACACCGAGGTAGGTGGTTCAGGGTATCAATATTATTTGATGAATTAAATTGATTGTTTAATTAATTTTTCATGTTCTTAAATTAATTTTTTTGATGCAATCTTAGTTTTTTTAGTTTAATATGAATTTGATTTATTTAGTAGCATTTTTTTTAATATGGGTTCATTTTTTATGAAAACTCATATTTAGTCATTTACTAGTGTTTTATTAAATTGTGTAGTCAGTTTATTAATTTGTGTAAGGCCAGCAAACTATGTTTTGTTGTGGTTTCATTGTGTTTGGTCATAAGAGAGGATTTTAGTGAGTTTTTTGTGCTTAAATTCATGTGTTTACTATTGAAATTATTTAAGAATTTTTATTAGTGGTTTATTATATTTTGAAAATAGTGATAATTAATTTTTGAAAGGTTTTTGTTGTGCATGTAATTTCACAATATGAATTTGGGTGTGTAAATGGTGGTATTTTCTATGTGTAGTGCCTTTTTGGATTTATTTATTTGATTGCAATGTGTGACATGAACATGGAACTTGTTTGAGCATAAATGGGAAGCCTGGGTAGCTAGGAGGGTAGACTAGGTCTAACGTGCTAGTGATCTGAAAGTGGCTTTGGCCTGGGTTCACTTTGTAGGATTGAAGAAGACAATATTTATTAAACAATTTATATTGTTGGAGACCACTAGGCCTTGGGATGTGATTCCCCATAGTGGATCATGCTTGATAATGTATTTGGTCATGGTTATCATACCACTTTCACTAAGAGGAAAGGTTCTAGGGTTCCATTTATAGCTAGTCCCATTGGGCCACTCGTGTATTTGACAATATTTGACTACTCACACTCATTGTCGGCATATGGTGTGACTTTTGAGTAACTTTAAAATCAAAAGTGTTTCTTTTTAAAATAAATTTCCCTTTAAATTTGTTATCACTAAATCTGCTTTCCATTAAAGTTATTTTCATTAAAATTGTTCTCTTAAAAATTCTTCTAGAATTTAGTTGTTTTAATTTATAAAATTTACAAGTGTATTTTTCATTTAATGTTTATGTGTGAAATATTTTCTCAGTGGAATCCTTCTGGTCGATAGCTCATACCCTAGTTATACTTTTGGGTGTAAGTAGATTTGGTAATGTTTGATATAGTTAAGGGTAAAGCTTATAGAGATGGCAGTTTGGGTTGTTAGTGATTTTTTGGGGACAATGTTGTGTAAATGACTTGAGGGTGGTTTCCTCTTGTTAGGTGGTTGTTTTTGAGCTTTTTTTTGTCACTATACATGGTAGTTATTGTTTGGGTTTTGGATTAAACATGTAACTCAAATTCAGGTTTTTGTTTAAAGTCTTGTTCTGTTGTGACTTATAACTTTGGTTTATTTTATATTGTTTGTTGTTTTATATTTATGTATATTCAGTTAAATAATTTCCAAACTTTACTTTTGACACCCAGTCACTTGTTCCATCCCATGAAGATTGGGTACACCCTTTGGCCCTTGCTAAGGACCGGGTCGGGCATCGGTTGGATGGAGACCGGACTTGCATCATGACACTTTACAATAGGACTACATTATCACATAGTCACTTAATTTATATTTTGTTATATTGTGATTACTATGATGATATGTAAAATATTACCATGAAAAGATGAATAGTAAAAATTTCTAAATTGTTGATTTCATAATTGGTTTATAGAAAGAAAATTTCACCAATATGGAGAACAAGAAACCAGTTAGAGGGAGTAGCTAAAAACGTGGCTACGCATGAAATATACATAAACTGGGATTTGGTTCTTAGTATTGTGCAATCCTTTTATGATGTTGACAAGGTACCTAGAATGGAGGAACCTCATCATGTAAATCACTCATTAGACTTTCTAAAGTAGAACCCATCCATGTTTCATGGTGATTCTTGGCCTGACCAAAAATAGGTGTGGCTGAGAAGGATAACCAATATTTTTGACCTCTTGGGGTATCCAAATGATATAAAAGTCAATCTAGTAGTGTATATTCTTGAGGACCTAGTGCTAGTATGGTGGGACATAGTTTTTGAAGCTAAATTGGATTGATACCTCACTTGGAAATGATTTTTCTAATTATTTATTAACAAGGTATTTCCAAAAACCTTAAAAATAGTGAAGATGTGAGACTTATTTGAATTGGGATAAGGAAGTATGTTACTAACTTAATATGTTTCTAAATTCACCCACCTTGTTCACTTTTAATCAGAGGTAACTGATAATGAAAGGATGAAATCACATATCATTGAGGTGGGTCTCCAACCTACGGTTCTATCAAAAGTGGTAATGTTCTATATTACTGACTATATAAAAATAGTGAATAAGGAACTAGTGTAGAAATAGACCCATGTTGGGAATCCCAGTGTAGTGTATACCTTTTTCTACTTCAGTGTCAGTGGTATCTTTGGTATAGTAAAAAAATGAAAGATAGTGAGTTACTACCAGCGTATCAAGGAGACATAAAATAAATCCATGGGATCAGTACCTTATCCACCACTTTGAAATAATGAATTAGGTTGATTCCATGTGATGCACTTTCATATAGGAAGAAAGAATTCACTATACTACTAGGAAATTTCAACTACAGCTGAAATAAAGGGAATCTCAAGATATATTTTCATAAACATATGAGATTAGTATATATGAATCGATAAATTCATCCATGGGATTCGTATACTTGGATGGAATATTCATATCATACTATTTCATGTCTATATACCTAGGTGAGCCAGGATACCTCCAGGAACAATTCAATTATTCAGTCAGCACCTCAGTAGGGAAGCAAGAACTATCCATATACATCTAAGCACCATTTGTATAGAGTAGAATGGTTTATTAAGATCAATAAATTGGGAACCTATATGGTTTGAGTTATCATTATTATTAACTTGACTCTTATTCATATCTTTTTTGATAATGGTGCATCTCATTCTCTCATTTCCACTTTTATGTTTAAATAATTCGAAATACATGTGTAAATGATGCCTAATATCATGAGTATCAAGACATCCCTTGGACAGATGGATCGATGTGGATTCAATTGCATAACATGTTCCATTACCATTTATGTATTATAGTTTATCTTGGATTTTATGGTCATGTAGATGGATGTTTTTGATTTAATCTTTGGTATTGATTGGATTGTGGGATTTAAAGCCCATATAGACTTATATGAATGGAATGTGATTTATATATACCCAGATAAATCTATTTATGTATTTAAGTGGAATTGGGATATAAATTTAGGTAGAGAAGGTCCTATAGTGATCGTGAATATAGAAATATATATCCATCTAGTAGTAATGGACTTGGACACTACTGATGAAAAAAGAAATGGGACTCATCCTTCCATAGTGGATTATTACCTGAACGTCTTTCCAAATGATTTCTCTAGGTTACCACCTGATTGAGAAATTAAATTTTCTATTAATATACTTCTAATAATAGACCATATTCCACTACCCTATTACAAAATGGTTCCAATAAAGTTGTGAGAGTTAAAATTTTGACTTGAAGAGTTAGAAAGTATGGGATTCATCACACCTAGTACATCTCCATGGGATACAGAAATTTTATTCATAAATAATGTAGATAGTACTCTCCGCTTATATGTTTATTATCATAAATTGAATCAAGTTATGATTAAAAATGAGTATCCTCATCCTTGAATTGATGTAATATTTAACAATTAAAGGTATCCAAGTGGTTCTCTATGATTAATCTACACTCTAGGTATCATCAGTTTAGAGTCAAGAAATTGGATATTCCAAAGACAACATTTTGGAGTCACTATGGCCATTATCAATATGTCATCAAGCCTTTTGGTCTCATAAATGAACCTGAAATTTTCATATCCTTAATGAACCATATCTTATATATGTGCCTTGATTCTTTTTTCATTGTATTTTTTATGATAATTTAGTTTTCTCTCGAAACAAGAATTACCATTAGGATCACTTAGGGATCGTACTGAGTACACTGTAGGACTATCATTTGTATACTATGTTTTATAAATGTGAAATTTGTATTCAATAAGTTGATTTTCCCAGGAATTTCATTCTCATAGAAGGAATATTAGTTGAACTATGTAATATAGAAGTAGTCATATCTTGGAAACCACCAAATAATGTTTTTGAGATACATAGTTTTCTAGGATTAGCTGGTTATTATCATCACTTTGTTAATCATTTATCAGGACTTGCTTCTCCCATTAATTCTTTGAAAATAAATGGAGTTCCATTCTATCATAAAATCTTTCTAGATCTTAAATTTCATCTCCCCTTGGCACCCATCCATATCTTTTTATAACTAGGTAAGGATTATGTGGTATATTTTTATGTGTTTGTATTGGTTATTGTATGCGTTCTCATTTTGGGAGATCATGTTGTAGCCTATAGTTTGATACAATTTGGAGTGCATGAAAATAGATACCCTATGCATGGCCTGGAATTATCTATAGTCATCCATCCCTTAAATTCATAATTGTGTTACCTCTTTGGAGAAATGTTCACAATTTTCACTAACCGTAAGGGTTTGAAATATGTATTTTCTCAGTGATACTTGAACTTCATACCAAAATAAGATGTATTGAGTACATTCAGATGTTTGATTTCAACTTGGTATATATTTCTGGTAAATGGATTTCTATTCCAGATGCATTGAGTTAGAAATCATATAGAGAAGTGGTCAAGGAAGCTTGTTACCAATGGAAGCTAATAAATCTAGTTTCTATGATGAATTTGGATTGTGCAATATAAGATGATCATATAGTTTCTTCTTTATTAATCTTGATTCTAACTTAATGGGGTTTGTAAAAGAGGCTCATATATCAAATCTTGATTATATCACCATTAGGTTGAACCAAAATGGTGGGGATATTTCTGATGACTTGACAGAGGATGAAAACTCCATGTTATGTTTTCATAATTGAATTGAAATCCCTATGTATTTATAAGAATATATATTTTTAGTGTATCACCATTATACATGGACTATGCATCCTAGTATTTGGAATATGTACAAGGAAATGAAATCACATTTATGGCGGTCTGGTATGAGACTCAATATTTCATATTTTTTTATGAAATTTCTATCTTTTCAGTAGGTAATAGATGAAAATCAAGTACTGGTTGGTATGAGGCAATCTATGCCTATATTAGTGTGTAGGTGGGAAAATATTTCAATTAAATTTTTCATGGGTCTACTGATAATGTTGTGGAAGCATGATTCTATTTTAGTGATTGTGGATTAACTAACCAATTCATCACAATTTATCTCTATTAAAGAGTCTAACATAATATAGGACTTGGAAATGATTTATATACGAGAATTGGTCAAGTTGCATCAAGTTACTATTTCATTCATATCTATCAGTTTTCCTAAATTCAATTTTTGATTCTGGAGTTCATTACAACAAGATCTCAGAACTCAACTGACCATGATCAGAGTATATCGTCCCTAGAAGGATGAAAAGTTAGAACACACAATAAAAACATTGGAAGATATTCTCTAAGCATGTGTCATAGAATTTTTTGGTTTATGGGAGGATAATATACCTTTGGTTGAATTCTCCCACAACAACAATTATCATGTGACAATACATATTTATCTATTTAAGGAATTATATGTTCCTCCTTATCATTTTCTATTATTTTTGGCGGAAATGGGAGATACATCATTGATTTGATAGATAGTTTTCAATAAGACTATGGAGAATATATAGATAATCTAAAGCAAATGGATATAGCTTAAATACAATAGATATATTATACATATCATCATCATTAATCATTATCTTTTAATGTGAGTGGCCAGGTCTTTTAAAAGTGTCACTAAGACTTGTTCAATGATTCATGGGGAAATTGGGGAAGTTAACACCGTAGTATGTGGGACTGTGTGAGGTTGTTCAATTAATTGGGAACTCTTACATATTATCTTGGCTTACCATTGAGATTAAATTCTATTCATAATATGATTACATGGGTCATACCTCTTCCTGGTGAAACTGTACTAAAATTATCTCTTGTTGGTTGTGTCTGAAATTGGATTGTGGTTGTCACCCTTAATGGATTGTTAAATTGACTAAAATAGTTTTCTTGAATTAATAATGGTTTTTAAACATGTTTTTGCATAATGGGCTTTGGAATACATCTAAAAAGGTATGGGTTAGTGTGTGTTCATCATTTCGTGATACACAGAATTATTGAAATAGACGAAGTGCTCAGTTCCAACTGGAAAGGCGCAAGGGTAAATTTTCCACCAAGTGATTCTTTAATGGAGGATGTACCAATGCTTGTGAGCATAATGTTGTCTTTTATCATGTTTGTGTGTGTGTGTGAAAACATGTATGATTATGCCAACCTAGAAAATTATGAAATGATTCATCTTTTAAAAATAGAAACAGTTTTGGTTAAATGTTTTTTAGAGAACCTATTCATCTAAAATACTTTATATTATGAGTTTTTTTAACTATTTTTATATTCTTCATGCCTATTTTATATAATGTGAGCTAACTTGTTTATGGTCCTAGTTGTATGTTGGAAGAATATTTGGGGTTACCTACTAGGTTTGATTACTCACCCCCATTCATATTCACATTAGTGCATATGAAAATGTTATTTTCTATAATTCATGAGAGGGACCAGTTTCATGTCTTTCTAGTGGTTCTCCCTGAGGTCTCTTTCATAGTTGGTAGAGTTGGAGCATAGAATTGGTTCATGTCTGGTTTAGGATTGGTTCCACCTTTCTAATCAAGTCTTTTATTGATTTGGATTTTTAGTTTCTAACTCTAATTATTTTGTTGTTACATAGATATTCATCTTGATTTTATTATCTATTTATGGATTGGTTACATTTATTGTGGTTAGGATTTGGTGCATGAATAATTTGTATAGATATAATTGGTTATATTTATCCATATCTTGATATGGGTGGTTTGTTTTTGTGTATTTATAAAAAGGATAAATTATTCTTCATGTCACTTAGGTTTAAACCCTGACATTTATTTCTAGGCTTTGGTGCCTGAGGAATGTCACCAAAGGTTAGTAGTACTTATTCCTCTATTCAAACCAATGATTTAGGGTAGGATGTTACATTTTTAGTTGATCATGGAATTCTACCCCCAAAAAAATGGCCAGAATGAGTAGAACATTCAAGTTTTAGAGGACATGATTCAGGCTTGCATGTTATGCTTTGCCCACATGTGGGAGGATCGCCTACCTTTGGTGGATTTTGTGTATAAAAATAACTAACACTCCACCATTGGAATTGATCCATTCGAGGAATTTTATGGTAGAACCTATAGATCACCATTTTACAAGACTGGTCTAGGGGAGTGAGTAATCATGGGCCCATAGTTAGTGAAAGCGATAAAAGAGAAGGTTCAAATCATCCATGAGTAGATGAGGACCGTCCAAATATTTCTTAAGCCTTATGAAAACTAAGGATGGATGAATTTGGAGTTTTATCATACATACCATGTATACCTAAAAGTATCAACTTAGTGAGTATTGTGGTGGCTTGGATGGGGTGTCAAGTTATCTCTAAGATTTATTGGACCTTTCCAGATACAATGTAGGGATGGCGATATGTTTTACCACTTATCCCTACTAATGTAGTTATACAGGGTTCATGATGTCTTCCATGTGTCGTAGCTGAGGATGTATGTGCATGAACCATTTCATGTTATTTAATCGTAAAATCTGGACACTAATAATGGATCTATATTTATATAATATTTGGAAAATATCACAGATCTTCCTGAGAAGATCCTTCATGGGTGAATTATTCCCTTATTGTACATTTGGTGGTTGCATAGGAACATCCAAGAGATCTCCAAGGAGGTGGAGAACTAGATGTGATCTCAGTACCCTCACCTATTTGTGTAGGTTTTTTCATTTTGGTCGGATACCCATGAGGTAAAGAGAATGTAACATCTCTATTTTTTCCATCTAACACATTGTAGTATTTTAAGGAATATTTTTAGAGTTAGGAGTGAAGTATGTATGGGATTCCGGTATAATGGAGCTTTATTTTTGATATATTAAAAATATTAAATATAATATATCATGTAGGAAATACTTTCCTAAAATAATGGAATATATATTGAATAGTGTTCTAGATGAGAAATCATCGACCTTTATTAAATCCATAATCCAAGTTTTACCCTAGGCATGACATAATCATTATGTGTGTTGGGTATTTTTCATAATATCATTCATAGGCATAATAATAGAAAATTTAATTTATTTATTTATTTATTGTCAATTAATTGGTTGTAACATAATCCTATTATATTTAATCACACCAATGTCCATATCCAATGTTTAGCCTCATAAACTTAGAGATTATATAGAACTATGGAGGATAGTGTTGGTGGATGACAATGGGATCATGGATTAAAGATCGGTTTTCCAAAGAGTTTATTCATCATCAGTGGAGTTCTTAGATATAACCGAAAGCAACGACATGAAAATCATTATTCATTAGTGATTGATCAAAATTTGAGGTAGGACTTTTTTTGTTAGATTAATCCCCATTTTTATTCTTTTATAATGAAGGTGAATTAATTATTTTAGAAAATTAATTCACAAAACATTATAGAATTATGGTTGACTGATTTTTCTTCCTAGAATTAGGGGCTATAAAATGATTTAGTGATTCTTGGTTATTTTTATATGATATTTTTTATCCATTAATGAATTAACTACAACCTAAACAATGTCTTATGTTTATTTCCTCACATTTTTTCTTACTTTTCTCCTCTCATTCTTTGAATATTCATCATCATTATTTAGTTTGACCGATCATTTAGCAATACCTAGAAATTGATCAATTAATATTCAATATTTGTAATAGTGGATCATTCTCATGGGTTTGGATTTGGGATCAAAGGAACGATTGATTTCTGGTTATGATAATAAAATATTTGTATTGGATCAAGGTTTTTCATCCCATGAGTTGGTATTTTGGTAATTTGGTACAATGGGAGACAATTTACGAGTATATAGGTGGTCAGAATCTGGCCACTAGTGATGATTCAGACTCAAACAACCCTAAATTCAAATGTTACAGGAATGATTTGTCACTAGAGAGAAGGAGGAGATGTGGACGGATATTCATGGAGACCATGGGATTCGGTATAATCATGATACACACGTCGTATAGTTCAAAAGAACACATGTTGTATTAACCCCCTCTTACAATGGATATGGTTGTGCATAGATATGAATGTTGTGTACCTATCCACGAATTGTGTGACCCAAAGTAGGTAACCCGGCATGTAACATTGGGTACACAGGAACAAGAACATCCAGTGTACATGGGTGTGACCAGTGTACAAGTTCATGGCTAGTGTATATAGTTACAACCATATTAAATAGGTATGGGATGAATTACATATAAACAGACTCATTAAAGCTTGGACTTAGTGGTACAAATTATATATTCCTTATACATGTCTTGTATTGCTTCCAAGGAAAGTTGGAGACCCTATTATCTTTATTATAGTTGATTATCAATAGGGTATGTTCTGTAATGCCCCATCCCCAGTAACCCAGAGTTGATGCATTATTACATAACATTGGCATGATCACAAAAGATCAAGTCTCGAAAGACCGATTAGTTTAGTAGCCTTGGAAGTACTAGATATATTCAAAAGTTTTACATTATATCATAAAATATAAAACTACAACAACATTGTTTCCATAGACAATACTGAGATCCCATAGACTATCCCTATAGGTCAGTCATAATATACTTCTTCACATCTTCGGATAAATAAAACATAGAAAGGGGTGATCTCAGATGCTCAGTAAGGATAAAAATGTAGCGGAAGCGTTCTTAAATAAGCATTAACATTTAAGGCAATGTGTAAAACTAAAAAAATCCTTTTCAACATAACTTCATCATAATATAGAAAATATAAATCAAAATAATTCTATTTACTTACTCAGATGGATATTCTACTAGTCAAATAATCACATGCAATATCAATAGCCACTTTCATAGTGATGGAATGCATAATGCCAGACTTTCATAACCACATAGTCAAGGCCTTGTTCCAAGTCTACAAAGATGATTTTGTTAAGGCCTTTTTCCAAGACACATTTTTGTCTCATGAGACCTACTGATACATCGAGGAGCTATAGCAGGCTCCACCAGTCACATACTAAGTCCAATTCATTCCTCATATGAAAAGTTTTAAACATAACATAAACATTTGTATTAAAACAAGCATAAAAAAAGTCAATACTTTATCCATAAACCGTGAATGGTATGAAATAACACATCCACATTCAAACATATCACCAAACCTTTAATACAATATGGAGGTTTTGTATTATAATAAATCAACATCAAACAAAGTTAAAATCCGTCAAAACATGTTGACATAGATGAAATCAAAACCATTTTAGAGAAATATCTATTTCTATTTTGAAATCATTTAAAGGTCACGTAATTATAAAACAAAACATTATATTTTAAAATATTCTTATAAGCTTGTAATTGAAGCTTTGAAGATGTTATAATGGTGGAAAATACCTGCACTCGCTGTATAAGTTAAAAAACATTCTTTGCTTAAATTTGTCAAAAAGGGCAAAAAGTATCTTGTTGGGAAAATGACGGAAATATTCCTTTATAAAAATCATATAAAAGTCAATAAAAGGTATAAATGAATTTAACGCATAGTCTATAAAATATAAATAATGTTTTTAAATACATTTTTAAGAAACATGGATGTGTACGATAAAGAGGTCTGAGTAGATAATTACGTATAAACAACCTCAGATAATGAAGAGATTGTAAAATTAACCCTTACCTTGTAATTTTCCGTGGTCAGGGGTAGGTTAACCTCCTGTATAATGGTGAAATAATTTTTATTAAATTATACAAGAATCATATACATTACTATGATATCATATATGATCTTTTAACATTGCTTTGTTAAAAATATCTTAGTATTATCATTGTTTTGGGTGTTAACGGATTCGTTTTCCATTATATTATTTGTTATGTGAGTAATATTTGTTATGGATGGGATGTATTTTATTCATATCCAGAATTATATCAAGTCTTTAAGCATTATTTTTAATAATCTAATGAATGTTAGTTTTGAATGGATATGACAGGGAATGAATCTCATCGCGTTCGTGGAGACGGTAATCCGTACGTACGCACGAGCGACAATATCATTATTTTGATATTAAAATAATATATAATTGGACGGTATGTCATATATAAAGAATAATTATCATGTTATATTTATTATTTACATCAATTAAACATCATTATTATACCCATATAAATAATACTGTATTGAATAATAATTACACAACGATGTGGAGACGGTAAGTCATACGTACGCACATATGGTGGCATGTCATTCAAAGGATGTATTGAATAATAAATTTGGTTGCACCATATTTATAATAACATCACAGTATATAGAATATACAGGATTTATTATTTTATAATGGAAACAACTAATAAATAGTAAGTGGAAGAAGAAATGAACTTGGAAGAGGTGGTGATATATTTACCTCCTCTTCGGGTTCTTCCTTTTGATTTGATCAAAAGGGATCCATAGGTAGGCTTTCTGAATAATGGAAGGCCTCTAGGATTAAGGGAAGACAGTTGAGAGGGTATTTGGGTATAGTTTGGCCTAGCCAAATGGCTTTGAAGGTGTGAATTAGATAGAAGGGGTAGTGCCCTTTTATAAGAGGGGTGAGGGGAACCTTAGGAAAAGCTAGAAATATTATTTTATAATAAAATCATTTTCAGGTTCTAATAGATCAAAATGAATTATTTAAAGTCTAATGTGGGGGTGGGTAAAAAACCACTCAACCAATAGGTTTTATACAGGTTTGGGTCACTATATTAACTTTATCTTTTAGATTTAATTCTTAGTTAAATAGTTTTATATTTATCATGTCTCATTGTATTTTTATATTATGTGGTCAATAAACATACTATATACTTCCAATAGATCCCCAAGTGGTTCATTAATGATACACCTATAATTATAAAAGTCCTATGGCCAATCCTTAGATTTTTTTGGAATATAATATCAATTAATCATATAATATTTGTTTTAAAAACTCTTTTATGTCTATTTTGACACTATTTGGTATTTTGTTTTTGATAAATTCATAACAGCATTATTACATTGAAAACAATTCATCTAACAAAACCTATCATGTCATATTAACCTAAATAATTAGTTTAATTCATAAAAAGTCTCAAATTAAATTTATTTGGAAATTTATAATATCAATTATTTTAATATTTCATTAATTATGTAATTACTGCATCATCATTGTGTCATAAGTAAAATTAATTATTTAATGTCTAAAAAATATAAATAAAATATCATTATATAGGAAATATTTTTTGATTTCTAATGAATATTTATAGTTTAATTTATCTTTTGTATAACCTAATATTAAAAATGTTTTAGTTATTAAACTTTTATTTTAACTCTTTTAACTCTTCTTTAAATAAAATAATAATAAGGGTCCTAATCTAATCCATGTGGACCAAAGAGGTTCATATTTTATTCCTAAGTATTTTTTGGTCGAATTACACTTGTCCAATAGAATCAGGACATGTGTTATAGTAATAATAATATTATTTTTATCCTTAGTTACCCTATTTACTTTTAATCGTGGTAAATAAAAGTAAAAAGTTACTATTCACCAAAAAATTCTTTTCATCATATTGAACCACATTTTACATACTGATATAAACTGTTTCGCTCAGATTATTTAAATTCAACACACATAACTGGTAAAATTAAGATTTATGTAAATTTTAAAATGCTCCTAAGAGGTGGGTAAAAGACGGTAAAAAGTTCAATAAAATTTTTATATATCTGAAATTATTATAAACTGATTCCAACGAATTACATTGAACCTATATAGGTATTATGTATCTATTTTGACAAAAAATAAATTTAAATAAAATAAATTATTATTTAAATAAAAAATCAGTTCTAAACTATAACTCAGTGCTTTCCACTATTCATCAAAAATTGAAAGTTTTCAGAAAAATATCAAAAATTCACCCTAAGCTAATTTAGATATTATGAATCCGAAAATGAAGTCCATTTTGAAATATAATATTTATAAAATTTCAAAAAGTGGGTACTACTATTCATAATTTCTAGTTTGAGTGGTTGTGGTGTGTTAGAACTCAAAGTTGCGTACAACACACGCAATTGTATTAATCAAAGAGAAGCATACCATGGATGGTTGGGGAGTTACATTCTCCCCTCCTTCAAATAATTTTGTCCTCAAAATTTCTAGAGTATTATTGCGTAAAAAGACTCAGGTGGTTCTTTATCATAATTTCCTTGGGTTCCCACTTTCCCTCTACCGTCTTATGGTTTCTCCATTGAACTTTTACCAGACGAGTCGTCTAGTTTCTTTGTACTTGTTCTCTTGTATCAATAACCTGGACAGGTTCTTCACAATAAGACAGATCATGTTCCAGTTCTAATTCCTCATAGGTGAGTAAATGCGTTGGGTCCGGCTTGTAATTTCTCAATAGTGATATGTGGAATACATCTTGAACATTAGAGATACTTGGCGGAATTTCCAAATGGTAAGCTACAACCCTAATTCGTTCTATAATTTTAAAGGACCGATATACCTAGGACTCAATTTACCATTCTTACCAAAACGTATAACACCCTTCCCTGGAGATACCTTGAAGAGAAAATTATCTCCTACCTAAAATTCTAAATCCTTCCTTTGGTTATCAGCATATCTCTTCTACCTACTTTGAGCTGCTTTGATGTGTTTTTGGATTACCTTTACCTTTTCCATCTTTTCCTCCACAAGTTTGGAGCCTATGAGTTTTCGTTCACCAACATCATCCCAATAGGTTAGTGTGTGACATCTCTTTCCGTATAATGCTTCATATGGTGACATCTGAATACTTGAATGGAAACTATTGTTATAGGAAAATTCTACCAGAGGTAAATATTGATTCCACATACTTTGAAAGTCAAGTGATCAAGATCTCAACATTTCTTCTAACTTTTGAATAGTCCGTTATGATTGTCCATCAGTTTGGGGGTGGTAGTTAGTGCTCAAATGAAGTTCAGTATCCAGGGATTTTTGAAGACTTTTCCAGAATCTTGATGTAAAATGGGGATCATGATCAGAAACAATCGATAGTGGTACTTCATGAAGTCTCAAAACTTCATTAATATATAATCTTTCTAGATGTTCAAGTGGTAAATCTTCTCTTATAACAATAAAATGTGCTGACTTGGTAAAATGATCAACAATGACCCATATTGCATCGTTCCTTCTAGGAGTCTTTGGTAGTCCCATGACAAAGTCCATCATAATATTATCCCATTTCCACTTAGGTATGGGAAGTGGTTGCAAGACTCCTCCAGTTTGTTGCCTTCCAGCTTTGACTTGTTGAAAAGCCATACATCTTGACACAAAATCAACAATCTCCCTCTTCATGTTGTCCCACCAAAAATATTCCTTCAAATATCTATACATTTTGGTGCTCCTGGGGTGTATAGGGAAATTAGAAATATGAGCATCATCCAACATTTCCCATTTTAGATCAGGTATATCAGGAACACAAAGTCTCTTCCCAAATTTCAAAATTCTATCTTCATACACAAAGTCACTCAATCTCTCATCATTCAAAGGTTTAATATTATTTTGAAACTCTTCATCACGAGTCTGAGAACTCTTTATACTTTCTAGTAAAGATGGTTTGGCAACCATTTGAAAAGTATTTATGTTTCACCTTCAATGGTTATTCCCATATCCCTCTTTACTAGATCCATATATATATGATCTTTTTTAACTCTCATCTTGTTCAAAACTCAATGATCCTTTCTTCTCAAAGCATCTGCCAAATTATTTTCCTTCCCCTGGTGGTCGTGTATAGTGTAATAATAATTCATCAGTAGTTCAAGACATCGCCCTCAGGTTGAGTTATTTTTGTGAGAAAATATACATCAAACTCTTGTGATATTTATAAATCTCAGATTGTTCACCATATATATAGTTTCTTCATATCTTCAAAGCAAAGATTACAGCTGCTAACTCAGGATCATAAGTAGGATAGTTTTTCTCATGAATTTTTAGCTATCGTGATGTGTAGGAAATAACCCTATCATTCTGCATAAGGACACAACCAAGTTCTTTCTCTGGGGAATCACTATAAATAACAAACCCATCTTTCCCTGATGGTATATTTAATGTAGGATCATTGACAAATATTCTCTTTAGTTCTACAAAAATTTATTCACACTCTTTTTTCCAAACAAATTTAACCCCTTTTCGTGTGACCTTTGTTAATGGCTTAGCCAACCGAAAAAAATTCTGGATTAAACATCGATAATAACCTGCTAAACCAATAAAATTGTGTACCTCAGTTATACTCATCGGTGCTGGCCATTCTTGGATTGACCTGGTCTTTGAAGGATCAATGGAGATTCCATCCTTAGAGACAATATGTCCATGAAAAGAAATCTTGTAAAGCCAGAATTCACACTTGCAAAACATCCCATATAATTCATGTCTTCTCTAAGTCTTCAAGATAATGCACAAGTGATTTTCATGATTTTCATAGATTTTGGAGTATACCAAGATATCTTTAATAAATACCACTTCAAAGTCATCAAGATATTCCTTGAAAACTATATTCATTATATCTATGAAGACAGAGGGTGCATTATTTATTCCAAAAAACATTACTGTAAACTCGTAATGCTCGTTCCTGGTTCGAAATGCTATTTTCAGAATGTCTTCCTTCGTCACACACAACTAATGATATCCATATCGAAGTTCAATATTTGAAAAGTATTGTTCTCCATGAAGTTGGTCGAATAAATCATCAATGCGAGGTAGGGGTACTTGTTCTTTATTTTTATAGCTTTGATCTCCCTATAGTCAATACACAACCTCATTGATCCATCTTTCTTCTTAACAAAAAGGATAGAGGCTCCCCAAGGAGAAACACTAGGGAGAATAAATCCCTTGTTACCCAATTCCTCTAGTTTTTTCTTTAGTTCCACTAATTCCACGGTGGCCATTCTATAAGGGGTCTTCGATATGGGCCTTGATCCATGAATTAAATCAATGGAAAACTCAATTTCTCATTCTGGAGGATGTCCAGGTAAATCTTCTGGAAACACATCAACATATTCTTCCACAATAGGTACATTTTATATTTGAACATTCTTTTCCTCACCCATAGTTATTTCAATCCCTTCCTCCCCAATAATTGAATTTATTTGAGCTACTGGGGGTGGATCTAGATACGAATTAGGTGGTGATGTTTCTGGTCTAAAGATAAGGAACTCCTTATCATCATCAAAAATTGTAACCTCTTTATTCTTATAATAAACTTTCACATCATTGTCTGAAAGCCAGTCCATACCAAGGATTATATCAAATTAAATCATGGGTATGATGATGAGATCATCAAATAAAAAACATTTATATGCCCTAATGGGGATTAATTCACAAAACTTTGTTGCAATGACACTTCATTTAAGAGTTTTGACTCACAACTCCCTTGTTAAATCAAATTGGAAATATCTAATTTTCTTAGAAAACTAGGAAGATATGAAACAATGCGATGATATAGAATCAAATAAAGCATTTTTAAAACATTAGGAAACCATTAAATTACATGCCACCACATCTTTCGGAGCTTCAACCTCAGCAGTAGTGATAGTATAAGCTTGGCCTTGATCCCTTAGACTTTTTTTAGGTAAGTTACCCTGATTATTAGGACATTAATTTTCATGATTCCCCCTTTCTCTAAAATTTTAGCATTCAACATCGACAGCCTCTTTCTTCCCCTTACAATCACGAGCTTGGTGGCCTTTTTCACCACACTTATAATAGACTCCCATTCCCTTCAGGCAGGTAGCAGGGTGTTTCTTTCCACATTTAATGCAGGATGGATATTAAAATTTTCCCTTCATACCCTTATTTCCAATTCCATATTATTTAGAAGATCATTTATTCCGTTGCTTTGCATTAAAGTCATAATACTTATAGAATTATTTTTCTATCTTGATAGCACACAAGACAATATCTTTATAGGAAAATAAAGATTGTTAGACTGATGCTCGATGAAGAAATGTTTTTAACCCATCAAAGAAATGATAAATATTAATTCTTGGGTTATGTATATAATCTACAGCATGCATCGCTAACCTTGTAAAGTTAGCTTCATACTTTGCATCATTCCTATCCTCCTTTTGCCTCAGACTCAGAAATTGTATTTCCATATCAACTCGATGGTCATGAGGAAATTATTTTTATAAGAAAAGATCTTTAATCTCTCTCCATCCTATATTTGATACTTCATCATCTTCCTTTGTGTTTTGAATCAATGACCACCATTGATCAGCATCTCCAGTGAGGCGGTAAACTGTCATGATATCTTTTTCCCTTTCACTACTCCCCAAGGCATGGAATATTTTCTCTAAGGAATTTATCCATTTCCCAGCTACTAATGGATTTGTACTCCCATTGAATGTTGGTCGTTGTTTCCTCATGAAGTGCTCTAACATTGATCCTCCACGTTGTGGATCAGGGGGCTCCATACGGGTATGGTTATTATTCATAACCTGAGTGAGTTATCCCAGAATGGTGATTAGCTGATCAACACTAGTTACATCACCAGCTCCACTATAATTATCTTGAGGAGGAGAAAAATCCCTACATGGGGTGGGATCATTGATATGGTTTCCATCCCTTCCACTAGGTGCCATTTCTAAACAATGTAATAAACTAGATTAGTTTATGAATCGCAATACATAAATCCAAACTTGTAAAACACTTAACATAAATTGAACAGTTTATTGATATAATCCATAATCATAAAAATGTTTTCTTTGAGTAATTATATACTCATAAACCCTTCATAATGGTTTGTAAAAAAATTATAATTATCCTAAGAATATCCCCAGGGAGTGTCGTAACCAAGAGTGAAGCAAGGCCCGTTGTGGTGCACCAGTTCTCGTTCGAGTCTAGCCCAAATTGGTGTTTTCGAGTTTTACCCCTAGTTAAATCTGTACCAGATCCACCTCTACCTGCTTGTATCCAGACAGAGATATATTTCATGGAAAACTCACAAAATCTCTACAGTACAAAAAATCTAGTATGTTCTTCGTTACTAATCCTCATATTCTATCTTAGGATAATTTTCTCTAATCAGAGTTTATCTAAATCTAGTTTCCATGTTTTGTACTAAACTTCATATGATACTAACTATAACTTCATAACCCTAGTTACCAAGAGTTGGTGCATTATTACATAACATTGGCATGATTAAAAAATATCAAGTCTCAAAAGATTGATTAGTTTAGTAGCCTTGGAAGTACTAGATACATTTATAAGGTTTAGATTACATCATAAAATGGAAAACTACAACAACATTGTTTCCATAGAAAAAACTGAGATCCCATAACTATCCCTGCAAGTCATTCATAATATACTTTTCGCATCCTGGGAAAAATAACACATAGAAAGGGGTGATCTCAGATGCTCATTAAGGATAACAATATAGTGGAGGCTTTCATAAATAAGCATAAACATTTAAGGCAATGTATAAAACTAAAACAAAAGCCTTTTAAACATAATTTCATCATAATATGTAAAATATAAATCAAAATAAATCCATTTACTTACTCACATGGATATTCTACTAGTATAATAATCACATTCAATAACAATAGCCAATTTTATAGTGATGGAATTCATAATTCCAGACTTTCATAACCAAATAGTCAAGGCCTTGTGCTAAGACTACAAATAAGATTCTGTAAAGGTCTTGTGGAAAGACACTAGTTTGTCAAATGAGACATACTGATGCATCGAGGAGCTATAGAGGGCTCCACCTGTCACATACTAAGTCCAATTCATTCCTCATATGAAATGGTTTAAACATAACATAAACATTTGTATTAAAAATAGCATACAAAATGTCAATACTTTATCCATAAAACACAAATTGTATGAAATAACACCTCAAAAGTCAAAAATATCACAAAACCTTCAATACAATATACATGTTTTGTATCATAATAAACCAACATCAAACAAACATAAAATCTATCAAAGGATGTTGACATAGATGAAATCAAAACCATTTTAGAGAAATATCTCTTTCTATTTTGAAATTATTTAAAGGTCACGTAATTATAAAAGAAAACATTTATATTTGAAAATATTCTTATAATCTTGTAAGGGAATCTTTGAAGATTTTATAATGTCGGAAAATAGCTGCACATTCCGTATAAGTTAAAAAAATTATTCTTACTTTAAATTTGTCGAAAAGGTCAAAAACTACCTTGTTTGGAAAACGATAGAAAGATACCATTATAAACATATTATAAAATTCAAAAAAGGGTATAAATTACTTTAACCCATAGTCTATAAAATATTAATAATGTTTTGAAATACATTTTTAAAAAAACATGGATGTGGATGATAAATAGGTCACAGTGGATAATTACGTATAAACAACCTTGGATAATGAAGAGACTGTATAATTAACCCTTAACTTGTACTTTTCCTTGGTTGAGGGTTGTTTAACCTCCTATATAATGGTGAAATTATTTTCATTAGATTATAATAGAATCATATAAATTAATATGATATCATATATGATCTTTTAACATTGGTTTGTTAATAATATCTTTGTATTATCGTTGTTTTGGGTGTTAACAAGTTCATTTTCCATTATATTCTTTGTTATGTGAGTAATATTTTTTATGTATGGGATGTATCTTATTTATATCTATAATTATATCAAGCCTTTATCATTATTTTTAATCATATAAGGAAAGTTACTCTTTAATGGATACGACGGGGAATGAATCTCATCATGTTCGTGGAGACGGTAATCCGTACGTACGCACGAGCGACAATATCATTCTTTTGATATTAAAATAATATATAATTGGATGTTATATCATATATACAGAATAATTATCATGTTATATTTATTATTTACATCAATTAAACATCATTATTATTCCCATCCAAAAAAATAATGTATTGAATAACAATTACACCACAACGTGGAGACGGTAGGTCGTACGTATGCACGTATGGTGACATGTCATTCAAAGGATTGATAGAATAATGAATTTGGTTATACAATATTTATAATAAAATCACAGTATATATAAGATACTATAGTTATTATTTTATAATGGAAACAACCAAGAAAAATGAATTGGAAGAAGAAAGGAACTTGAAAGAGGTGGGGAGATATTTACCTCTTCTTCGGGTTCTTCCTTTGGATTTGATCAAAAGGGATCCTTAGGTTAGCTTTATGACTAAAGGAAGACCTCTAGGATTAATGTAGGACAGTTTAGATATTATTTGGGTAGAGTTTGGCTGAGCCGAATTGCTTTGAAGGTGTGAATTAGAGAGAAGGGGGAGTGCCCTTTTATAAGAGGGGTGAGGGGCACCTTAGAAAAAGCTAGAAAAATTATTTTATAATAAAAAAAAATCGATTTATAATTGATCAAAAATGAATTATTTAAATTATAAGGTATTTATGGGTCAAAAACCACTCAACCAATATGTTTTAGATAGGTTTGTGTCATTATATTAACTTTATCTTTTATATTTAAATCTTAGTTAAATAGTTTGACATTTACCATGTCTCATTGTATTTTTATATTATATAGTTAATAAACATACTATATTATTCAAATCAAACCCCAAGTGCTTCATTAATGATACTCATATCATTATATAACTCATTTTTCATATCCTTAGATTTTTAGGAATAGAATATAAATTAATAATATACTATTTGTTTTAAAAACTCTTTTATGTTAATTTTGACACTATTTGGTATTTTGTTTTTTATAAATTCATACCAGCATTATTACATCAACAAAAATTCATATAACTAACCCTAACATGTCATATTAACCTATAAAATTATTTTAATTCATAAAAAATCTCAAATTAAATTTATTTGGATATTTATAATATCAATTATTTTAATATTTCATTAATTAGGTAATTACTTCATCATGATTGTGTCATATATAAATTTAATTATTTAATGTATAAAAAATATAAATAAAATAAAATTATGTATAAAATATTTTCATCTTTCTAATGAATATTTATAGTAGAATTTATCTTATGTATTATCCTATATTAAAAATGTTTTTGTTATTAAACTTTGATTTTAACTCTTTTAACTCTTCATTAAATAAAATAATAATAAGTGTCCTAATCTAATCCAAGTGGACCAAATAGGTTCATATTTTATTCCTAAGATTTGTTTTGGTCGAATTACACTTATCCAATAGAATTAGAACATGTGTTAGGGTAATAATAATATCATTTGTACCCTTAATTAACCTATATACTTTTAACTGTGGTAAATAAAATTAAAAAGTTGTTATTCACCAAAAATTATTTTCATCTTAGTGATCCACATTTTACATACTGATATCAACTATGTCTCTCAGAGTTTTTAAATTCAACTCATAGAAGTGGTAAAATTAAGTTTTATGTAAATTTTAAAATGCTCCTTGGAGGTGTGTAAAAGACAGTAAAAAGTTCAATAAAATTTTTATATATCTAAAACTATTATAAAATGACTCCAATGAATTATATTGAACCTATATAGGTATTAAGTATCTATTTTTACCTGAAAAAAATTAAATTAAATAAATAATTATTTAAAGAAAAATTCAGTTTTAAACTATAACTCATCGTTTTTCACTATTCATCAAAAATTGAAAGTCTTCAGAAAAATATCAAAAATTCACCCTAATTTAATTTCGATATTCCAAATCAAAAAATGAAGTCCATTTCGAAAAGTAAAATTTATAAAATTTCATAAATTTGGTATTACTATTCATAACGGCTAGTTTGAGTGGTTTTGGTGTGTTAGAACTCAAAGTTGCGTACAACACACGCTATTGTATTATTCAAAGAGAGGTGTACCATGGAAGATTGGTGTGTTACATGATCTCTTGTTCCATTCCTATGAGGGAACAGTGAGGCATCTTATCATGATCATAAGATTAGTGATCCCCACTATAGGATAGTTCTGAGTCAGTATCCCTTGACGGGTTTTGTATTATCATCGAATACTATTTTTATTGAAAGATAAACCAAAACACAAGCATATATATCTTTAATAATTAACATGTAAATAAACTTTTAAAATAGGTTACCTGGTATTTGAGAGTTTTAATAGTCATTTATACACTTTGGAAGATAATTCTTGAGGGATATCATGAGAAATAGTGAGCAAAAGCACCATGGATCCAAAGGAGTACCCTAGCTAATATATCCACAAACCCTTCGTGAGAATACCAGTAATCCAAAAGGGGTGAAAGAACCTTTTCAAAAGAGATAAATTGATTTTTATAGGAAGAGAATTTATTGAGACTCATTCACATTTCACACAACACATGAGAGGATCTAACCCTCTTATATTGGTGAATCCTAAGGCATCCCAAATACATAATGCATTTCATTCATTACTGATCGTTGGGTATAATTCAGTGAACAATTTCAATGAATTAATAGAAATTCATTGATCCATTTACCACATTAATCAACCATTAGAAGAAAATAAATAATATATACGTATCATGTTTGTATATATATATATAATATTTCATGTGTCACATGCATGAATAATACATATATTCAATTAAGATATTAAATATAAACTATATATAATATCCAATATATTATATATAAATATATTTCAAGCATAATATGAATGTGTAAATATATCTCATGCATTTACATTTTAGTTCACATCCCACAATCTCCCACTTGAACTAAAATACTATAAGTACTTTATGAAAAACATCACAACTCTTCGTGAATCCATTCAAACTCCTATGGATGGAGTTTTTTGTCAACCACTCTTCATTTTTTAAAAAAATCTAAAAACTTATCCTCATCTAGGGTTCTAACTGTGTGACCCTACAGACCTTATCAGCATTGACAACAACTGTGAAATCTCAATTTCATATATATAATAAAAGAGTTGCCTCTAGGAAAGCATCATTACTACTCAAGCTTTTAAGGGGTCTGATGTGATCTCTATCAAGTATACTCATGTATCTATATAAACATTTTCACTACAAGATGTATCATATACATCATATTTATACCTATATATTTTCTTTTTTCATTACGTCAATGACTACTAGACATGGAACATGTAAATCTAATATAATCCTCTCATCATTTTATGATTCTCCAAAAGAGAAGCACCAAGCTGATGAATACATCAAAAGTTATTCATCTTTCTAATAAGAACATCACATGTCACTTATCCATGTAATTTAATTCATCATGAGTGAAACAACTAATCATGTACATGCATTTATTTATTCTAATTCAATAAAGGTATTGGTGTATTTTCTTTTTAAACAAGTGTAAAAATTATATATTGGTTTCACTATAACTGATGACATGATCAGAAATATACCCAACCACTCCCTGGTTAGCTAAGTTCATATTTGTACTTTAGTAAGTACGGTACGAAAGTAAGAAGTTTCTAATTATAGTTATATCACCAAACATAGATAATAATGATTGATGATAATCATACACCCCTAAGTATATCTATGATCATATAACATTCCATGAGATATACTTTAGTGGATCTATCCAATTAATATATCTCTTTTTATTACCACATGAATCTATTCATAATATCTCATATGTAACTCTTTTCAGTGAATAAAATATTTTATTCACTCAAACCTTTACAACCCATAAAACTATATAACTATCATTAGTTAGGGACAAATCAAATTTATGCTTTGATTGGATATTATAATTTTATTTTTCATGTAAAATAAAATTTGTATCACACATGAATGAATGATAATTGGAGATTTAATTTATTACAATAAAATGATACATTCACAAACATTAAAATCAATCGCGCATGTGTTCAACACCTATAGATACTGCATGATGATCATGTTGGTGCTATGATAATGGTTTCATTAATGGATTTTGTACATTATACTATGTATCCACCCAACTTATCATTACATCTCCCCTCTCAACAATATACCATTTGAGATAGTCTTTGAAAAGTATGTGTATTGACTTTTGATGTGGTGAGGGTTCCTTGTATTAAAAATAGCACTATTTATTTACAATATAACTCAATTTATCACTCGATTCTAGGAACAACGCCAAGTTTATAAATGAAATTCTTTATCCAAACTACTTCATTCACAACATTTAATGCATCAATGCATTCTTCCTCTGTTGTTGAGTCCTCTATAGTGGCTTGTTTGGAACTATTCCAACTAATTGATCTTCCATTGAAGAAAAACATGAATCTAGATTGATATTTCATATCATATTTTATAGATTATAAACTTGCTTCTGTGTAACCCTTTACATATATCTCATCATCTCCTCCAATGTCTAAGAACTAACCTTAGTCCTCGAGTACTTAAGGATGGTCTTCATAGCATTCTAGTGACTCACTAGGATTGGATTGGTATCTACTTGTTATGTTTAAATTATGTGACCATTGGGTCAAGTAAAAAACATGGAATGCATGAAATATCTTATGGTGGATTTATAAGAAATCGTATCCATCTTATCTAACTCTTTATAAGATTTTGGAATCATCCTAAAACTCATGATATTAAACACTGGTAAAGACCCCTTCTTAAAGTTCCCCATGTTAAACTACTATAACAATTTACCAATATATGTCTTCTGACTCAATCCAAGAAACATATTAGATTTATCTCTATAGATCCTCATATCTAGTTTGTAAGCTACTTCTCCCATGTCTTTCATTGAGAAACATTTACCCAACCACATCTTCATAGAGTAAAGTGTTGGGATATCATTTCCAATGAGAATAATTTCATCTACATACGGTATTATATTTTCTACTATACTCCCAATAAGAAAATTGTATTCAAAATAAGTACATGTGTTCTTAAAGAAACCAACATCTTTTATTTGATCATCAAAAAAGATATTCCAACTCTGAGAAGCTTGATTTAACACATAAATGGACAATTGCAACTTGAATTCATTAGCATTTTCATTTGAAATTCAAAACCCTCAAATTGTATCATATAAAAATACTCGGATAAATTATCATTAAGGAATGTGGTTTTAACATAAATGTGACATATCTTATGGTCATAATGATCTATTATGATAATAAAAATTTGAATGAGATTTATGATCACAACAAGTGAAAATATCTCTTCATATCAAATGCCATGAACTGGTTTGCAACCCTTTTACAATAGGAATTATTAATTGGTATACAATCTATCATATATGTTAGTTTTCATGTAGAAACCCCACTTTAACCCTATGGGTATCACCCCTTTAAGTTCATCCACCATGTTCCAAACTTGGTTAGTGTAAATGGAGTCCATCTCACAATCAATGTATTTCAACCAATTATCATAATCATAACTCTAAATGGACTCTTTATAGGAAGTAGGTTCATATTATATTAATTTTACTTCATAATCATTATCCATGATAAATCTATATATCTCAGGTTCCTAATGAATCCTACCAGACTATCAAGGATCTTATGTAACTTCTGTCAGTTATTCTTTCACAGCTTTTTGCAGAACTAGATCAACCTCCATCTCAAGAACACTTTTTTTGTTATTGAACTTCACCTACTTAAGATTTCCTCCCATTGTCTCCTAACATAGATATTTATTCTCAAATTTACTTGATCAATATATAAAAACTTTTTGTTTAGTAGGTTAATTTAAATAATATCCCATAATTTCTTTCGTATAACCAAGAAATAAGCACTTATCTAAATTAGGTACAATATTATCAGAAGATAATCATTGTATGAGGGTTTCAAAGCCACAAATTTTCATAAAATAAATTTTTGGGTTATCCCAATCTGTGTCTCATATGGTGTCTTTATGACTACTTTAGATAGAACCAGATTAAGTAAGAATGTAGAAATATCCAGAGCATAACCCCGAAATGACAAAGAAGGGTCACATAAACTCATCATCAATATAACCATTCCTATCAAGGTACAATTTATTTTTCAGATGCACCATTCCATTCTTGTTCTTTAGTAGAAGTGAGTTGTAAAACATAGCCACAATATCTCAGATGAGCTATGAATTCATGGCTCAATTATTCTACACCCTTACTCGATCAGATGACTTTTATACTATTTTTTAGTTCATTCTGAATCTCTTTTCACTTTTCAAAATTTTCATACTTTTGTTTCATAATAAGAACATACCCATACTGAATAAATCCTTTAGTAAAATTAATGAACTACCTAGAACTGCCAATTTATTATGTACAAATTGGTCCATATATATATATCAATATGTATGAGATCTAATAGTCAACTAGGCACCTCACCTTTTCTCCCTAAAGCTGAATTTATCATTTTCTCAATAAAAAGTATTCACATGTATCATATAATTTACAATATAATTAGTCCCATAATACATCTCTGTGGAGTCATTGAACACATTTCTCATTTATATGTCCCATGAAACAATGCCAAAGGTTGGTGTGATTAGAATCAAACCTAACCTTCTAATTCTAAATATTATAAATAGGAATATCTATATCCAAAATATAAAATACATTAATTATATTCCCAATTATAAAAAAATTTTCAGTATTACATATATAAAAATTCTTGTTTTAAATAATGAAGGAAAATACCATCTATTATAAAAAAAGATACAGAAATAAAATAAATGTTTATAGTGGTCACATAATAATAGTTTTTAAATTCTAAGATAAATCACTCCGAATTTTTTTTTGTGTTTTCCAAAAGAATCACTTTTTGGGTAAGTGAGAATCGAACAAGAAAAACACGATGAGGCAGTGTGCCCATGGGGATCAACCATAGTAGACAAAATCCAGACCAACCGAAACAAACACAAAGCATAGAAAACACAAGAATCTTGAAGCAAATCTTCATAGGTACCTTAAAAGGAGGGTGACCGATGGTGAGTGATTCATCGGAAGAGGTCTACAACGAGAAACCATGAGACCACTAAGAAACCATGGATGATGCAACCAAACAAAAGAGCTCCCAAAAAGTTTGACCTTCACCAAAGCTGCTAGAACCATCCAAAAAATCATGGAATCCATCAGACCTAACCAAATTGGGGTTTTTCACGAATTATCATGACTAAATGGTAGAGGAAACTGAGAAAAAGAAGAACAATATAGGCACAGAAACCTTGAAATTGGTTTGTTCTATAATTTGTTCCTAGGTCAGCCCATCGTCAGTCGTGTATGCGCCTCCAAGCATTCTGCACTATGGCTGCACATGAACACACTAGGCATCAATCCTATGAATTAGAGGATGTCGACTCGATGTTGAAATGGAAGGGGAAGTGACATGAACACACTGAATCTGGTTTAGGTATTCCCAGTCTACATGATAGATAGATCTGGACTGTCTGTATACCGAGTTTGTTGGGGGTGGAAGAATGTGGTATAGTGAACCGGGTGGGGGCAGTTCGGCAGGGCATCTCTGGTAGGGGAATGGGAGGTTATGAGGTCACTTCCTTAATGAATTTTCACACCACCACACATGAGGTTCAGGATCTGAAGGGATTGATTTTTCTATCAATGGTAGTGGCCTAATGATGGTGGTATCTAAGAGGGAGGCATCATCATCATCACAGATAACACTGGGGAGGAGTCATGTGGTCTTCAGGTGGCGCGCCATGAGGGGTACTGTTGCATCATGAAAGGGGTATCCAGACTTGATACGATGCGGGTTGTGTGGGAGGAAAGAGAGGTGAAAGGGAGAGGTATAACCCCTAGGAATCTATGCACCTAAATGACTAAAATAGTGAGGTTGGAGCCCGTGTTCAATGGATCTTTGTTGCGTGAGGGGGAAGCCGGATGGAGGTGGGGTGAGAAGTCAAGGAGAAGGGCAGTAGAGGGGAGGTGGAACTAGGGCAGGAGGGAGGCACAGGGGAAACCCTCGGCTGATCAGGTGCTTCCTAGCAGCTTCATCCTCTTTTCATTCTAGGAATTGATTCACTTGGTAAAATTACATCATATTTCCAAACCTCTAATGCAAAAACTTTTTCTCCATTATTGACATATAGATCTACTTCAACCATTATCATTTCCCTCTTATCTTTGAGTCAGTGTTTGTTAGTTCAAATGTGTGATGCAGACCCAGTATCCAATACCCATGATTTGGAATTGGAGAAATTGATTTCTATAACATTAAAATTTGGTAGTTATAATTTTTCCTCTTTATAACAATTCTAAATCCCATATACCAACCTTCAAATGTTTTATAGGTCATAACTAGTAATTCTCACAATATGATTAGTGTGAATTATACCATAATGTACAATAATGAAATATCAGTAGGTGGGTATCATGTATTATATCTTTTCATAAAGGGATTTAAATTAATCATCTCCCACTATAATTGATGATCCGAGATATTATATCCATTTAGTGAGAAAAATTACATATTTCATTGATTAATGATTCCAATTTATCTTTTCTCTCACGACTTAGTTATTTAGATAAGGAATCATTCTAATCACAAAATTTTTGATTGTTAGATATTTGAGTGGAAAACCAATTATCCAAATCCATCATATGGATTCACTCAATTTTATTCCTCATGTAACCTAATCCTATTAGGGTCTCTTGGCTAGTGTGACCCAAATAAAATTCCAAAAAAAAAGATATAATTTAGGGGCACCCAAATTTAGCATGATTGAACCAATAGAATAATCTGGAGTCACTCATTACTTTCTTTATTTACAAAATATAATCCATGTAACAATCCAAACATTTATAAATGAAATTACATTTTTATTGCCAAAATGGCTAATTAAGTAATGATGTTATAGAAAACACATGCACTTCTTTGGTTATTTTGGACCGTTATATAGACTTATGAATTTAAAATACCTTTATGAATCATAATCATTGATAATATAGCTATTTTAATGTGACCAGTAAGATTATTATATTAAAATTTATGATAAATTCTAATTTATACAAAAGGAAGGATTGATGACCTTGACCAATAGGATTGTACCCTATGAAGCTCATTTATCAGATCTCATAAGGGATATGGAATCAATGGGATTTTACCTTGATCAATAAAAAGCTAAAATTCAATAACTAAATCATTAAAAACCATTTATGGGAGAATTTCATCATCATTGGGATCATATCCTAAACCATGCTCAATTAATCACCCCAAGAAAGCCCCACCATCACACACCTTACTCATAGGGTGTACACCGGTGTAATTAGGGGTTATGTATCTAGACCCCGGTAGTATGTGTTTTTTGAGTATTATTTTTAATAAAATAATTATTACTTTTATCCCTTTTCATTATTACTTTATATTTACAATTATATATGATTTGATGAAAATTATATTTTTATACGAAGAAACCAAAATAGTATTATTCAAAAATATAAGGTTTTAAATAAAACACTATTTTAAATAAATTCAAAAAAATAAATTAAATATTATTTTCATATAATATTATTATTAAATAATATTTATTTTCATACGAATAATAATATAACAAAATTAAGTCCAATGTAATATTTATAAGGGTTAGAAAACTATTATTGTTAGAAAACCCAATATTTTTCAATAAATAAGAATTTTGATTTCAAAGTGTAAATTATAAAATTTATAGAATTATTTTGATGAAATAAATATTATTTTTGAAATCTTCATATTGATATTATCTAAAGGGGGATTTTTCATTAGTTTCCATGACATATGAATTTCTAGGTAAAAATTAAATATGATATAAATATATAGTATGTATTATGAAATCAAAATAGACCAAAAGTAATGTAATAAATACAATAAATGGTATACTATACCAAATATAGGAATTCCCTTTAAAATAATGTTTTTTAAGTAATTTTATTAATTTTATAAACCCTTAATGAATCCTCCAAAAACAATATTATATTTTAGTATTTTAAAATCAATTATTTATAAACATGACTCACGTTCAAATAATAAAGGGTATTATTTTAAAGATTTATTATTAGACTTATAAAATTTTTGAAACAAATACTTTGGAATAAAATGTGGGTAAAAACCATGTTATGTCTTATGGTTTTCATTGTTTTATGATATAGAGTCCAAAACCTAAGTTTAGAAATTAATAATGATCTCCCCTCTATTTTACTATAAAAACCACCAAAACTCTAACTAGTCTTCAATAAAAACACTTCTAGAAAGATTTTACTATAAATTTATCTCTATATATCACTCTCAATGTGATATCAAGCTCTTAATAATCCATACCCAATCTTTTAAAAGTGCCCTCCCAAGGTAAGGGATAATCTCCTTTTCCTCTTTATTCAAGCACCATATTTATATCATGCCTTTTTATTTCAAATTTTTAATATTGGGATATGTTTTTACACATACATATTACAATATTTATTACTCCAAGGTGATGAGATACATTTTTTACTATAATTAACCCCATCCATATACCTTTAAATACAACTATTAGACTTCTGAAATTATCCTTTGATTTTTTATGTTAAACATTTGTGTAGTGAATACCTATCCCCATTTCCACTAAAGAAAATTCACCCAGTTCTAATTATATTTAATTTATTCGGAAGTTTCAAGTATTTAACTTGTACTTTATAATTTTAGGGTTAAAAGTGATGAAATATATACTTATGTTTTATTATCCATATGGCATGCTTATGCATGTACATGATATAAATGTGATGGGTGGGATCGAAATTATATAGCTTAATAATGCATTGTATACTGTTTTTATCGCATGATATACCATGTATGTTGCATGGTAGATTATCCTAAGCACATTATGTTATGATGTCTCAACATTTATCATTGACTTATGTTTATGATTGAATGTTTTATTTTGCTTCCACATTCCCATTTTTCCTTAATATTATCCTCTTATATCTTGATTTGATGTTCAATTTTATGATTCTCTCCCATCTTATATTATATTGATATGAATCTTGTATCACATTTAGTTGTACAACTTATTTAATTCTTTGATTATCCTCTTACTGGGATTTATATCTCACCCCTTTCTTATATACGTCCATATGTTATCTGATGAAGCATTGTCGTACGCACTCTCAAATATATTTATAACTAAGTGAAGTACAGGGGATAACCTAGGTTGATATATTGAGGAGATTTTATAGTCAAACAATAATTACTTATAATTCACCAAAGAAATAATTATTATTTTATGTTTTAGGTTTTATAAAATTAATGGAATTTAATAATATAAATGAAATGAAAAATTAAATTCTAAAAAACATGCAATTCTAAAGAGAATGGAATTAGAAAAGAAAGGAAGTTCTCATGAGAAAATTTTTAGGGAGAAACTTCATTGACCAGATTCAATTATCGTTTGTGAACACACTCCATCGTATGTGTGATCACCTCAATATACCACGGTTATGAATGGAAATTCTACTTTATGATTAGAAAGTACAACCTCCATTCAACTCCTCAATCAAGGGAGAATGGTTGTAGATTAAGAAGTTAATCTTTGGACAAACATAGTGAGGATTACACCCACTATAAATTATCCTCGGAATTAAATAAAATATGATAAAAAACATGTTCTTGGGTTCGAGAACCTGATTAATCCCTCAGGATATTCCTTGGGTTTGTTACTTGTGATCATGAGCATAAGAGTTAACCGTGAAGAATATCGGAGTGAAAATACAAAAGATAAAAAAATATGAGAATTAGATGAAGAAGAATAGAAACATATATTAAAAATGAATAATAATGTTCCATAACTAATTAAACTATAAAACTAAAAAATATGGTCACTGAAATAACCAATTCTTTGAGAAGGAAAGAGGATACATTTTTATAGGGAAAAAATGTGAAATCCTGGCTCCAAAATTTCTTCTTCAAAAGTATGAACTTATTAGACCCATTTAATTTATGAATCTAAAATTTTTGTCTTCTATGAAATTGTTTAAAAATATAGTATTAATCTTCCTTGAAAATTTTAGATTCATTATCCTTTTTTAGAAAAAGATATGGAGCATTAACACTCCAACATCAATTCTTGATGAATGTTTCCTAATTTTTTCCCCAATTTCGAGCATCCAATTGATGCATTAATGGTAGAATATCTACATGAAATTTAATGGAAGAATTAACCATTGAAATATATTTCAAATACATTTGGAATATATTTAATTATAGTTTTAGATCATGATTTATGCTCTAATGAATGATGTGGGGCTCACCATGTCATCCAGAATCATTCTTCAACTTGACTGAAATTTTCAGGCTTGTAGATGGTCGAATTAGATCTTGTTCCAAACTAAAAATATTTATCCCATAAATCAAGAATATCAAAAAAATCATTGAATTTGTAAAAATATTAAAAAAATATATGATCGAAATACATAAATTAATTAAAACAGGTAAAATTTCAGAAATGACCATTTTTTGCATTTATGCTCAAAATACCACTAAAACATAAAATCATGACAATTACCCATATAATAACACTATGGTGGGATTATAAACATTTAATTATAGAATAAAATTTATGAAAATGTGATCTTCATTACTCCATCACACTAAAACATTGAACACCTAGGCAATAATCTTATTCCAAAGTCAAAACAAATTTCCCAAAGCATAAATGACAACACAGCCCAATTATCATATCAAATAAAATACCATTCCTCATACATGGATAAATTTTTTCCTAAATCATCAAAAAACATAATAATCCATTCAATTTCAGGTTAATCCTCACATGCATGTTTTACCTACCTCCTCGGAAAAATATTTCTCTCTTCACTCAAGGATATTTAATGTGGAGTTTTTCCAATTCTAAAAAACATTTGTGATATCCATAGGGTTAATATACTCCAAGTATATCCACGTCATAGAGTCACAAATGTGTCAATAATGAGTACTTTTTCATGGGATTCTATGAGGCTAAGGGTTGGAATGTTTTAAATATAAAAACATTTAAAGAAGAATGAGTAAGGTAAATCTCTAAAGTTAAGTAAATGCATGAAAAACGTTTTGCTTAAGAATGACCTCCTCTCCACTCCCCTTAATAGAAAATAGAATCCGTCATCATAAAATCTCATGGATGTATTACGCCACTCAGAATTTCACAAGAAAAAAACTCAGTCTTCTCATTTTTTTTCTTGAAAGCTCTAGATAGGCACAACTTTCGTTCTTCATTGAAAGATCCAAAAATGCACATATACTCTTGTCATGAAAGATACAAACATTTAAAACTTTTATAAGAATTAACTATTCAATAGTAAAATCAATTCTTCAATAAATCATTTTTCATCCAAGGTATCACCAAATGAGGTAGTACAATAGAAGACAACTTCCCCTCACACTTTAGTTCAACAATAATCATGCATTTAACTTCTATAGAAAGCTTTAAAGGGATAAATGTATTGTAATGTGGCTTACTAACAAGGTAATTTAGGGATACTATGGGCTTAACAATGGTAAGATGAAAAGGTAGGACAAAATTAGAGTTCAATGTCAAAAGGGTATTTCGAAGTGGTGCATCAATCATTGATAACACATTCCATGAACTCTAAAAGCTTTGAAAAAGAGAAAAATAAAAGTTATGGATCACACAACATGTCTCAAGACTCTCAAGAAATAGAAAAATGTATAGAAGATGAAGAAAAGTTTTAGAAACCTCTCGGTTTGGGAATAATCTTCAATTTGCATAATACTAGTGTACATGAGTTTACAATCAACCAATCTTTATCAAATGAAAAGATAAGATATCTGGAAACAAAATCTATTCAATAATCATTTAAATCCTAAAACATTAAAATAAAGAAATGTTCCAAAAACACCATGATGGTTGTAATTTTCCAAAGTAGTCAATTAAGATCAATATTCCTAAAAGGTCACCCAAAAAAAGAATGAAAAATTCCAAAATAGGCACGAAAAACCAAAAGAAAGAACATCAAAATTACTAAGGACATATTGAAATTTATCCCAAATACTTATTCTATTTACCACCCTATTTTTAGTTAAAATTATATCATGAAATTTTTCAAATTGAATTTATATTGGGTAGTGAAAAGAATAAATAAAAGGAAAGACACATCCTAATTTATTTTTCAGTGGAAGCCTTGAGTTATGTACCCAGCTGCTACCACCTTAAAACTACTTGAAAAATATGAAAAGAATTAAGAAAATAAATAAATGGAAATATAAATGGGATATAATTTTCATAATTCTTGGTTTATACCCCCCACGTGGGTGTTAGGTTTTTACTGCCCCTATTCAGGCAATTTTGGTTGATTCTACTCAATCAAAAGGTGGATGTGATTTCTTTGAGATAAACCAACACATGTGACTTATCCCGATGTACATGAGTAAACACTATAATTAGAGAACATAAAATAATATAATAATGTTACCAACCCACAAGAAATAATAAAGAGAGAAGTTCAGTTCAAGAGTGGGAGGGAATAGAAGATATGGGTTCTCCGTATTGACATTTGTGGTTTCCTCCTCTATATGGTATGAAAATTGTTTTTGAGGATGTAGTTTCCCCACCACATTAATTTAAAAATATTCTTGTTCAATCACCACCCCTACAGTGGCCTCTTTATTCAAAGACATGGCCTAATTCATTTGTGTTGTATCAGAAAATTTAGAGAAATAAATGTCAGAAAACAATTCATCTTGAATAAGATTAAAATGTGAAGAATTAATAAAGAAATATTATCTTTCATGTAATTCATCTTGGAAATTGATCTCTTCTGGAAGGACCATTGAAAACTTCATATTAGCAGGTGTATCTTCATTATCATCTTCCAAAGAAAGAGAGAGGAAGAGAGGTAGTAATTGTTCATTATCAAAGATGGGAAGATAAAGTTGAAGGTTATCTTCAACAAAGCAATTTCGTGATTCTTCCAAAAAAATGATGATCTCCCATAAGTGCATCATATTTCATGTGTACTTCCAGGACCTCCTGGGAAAATTAATGAGTGACGGATGATGTGATTAGTTACTTTAGTATCTCCTTCTCACCCACCTCATGTTCTTTATCAAAAAATTTATTGGTGAAATCTCTTCTACCTCTCGTTTTGATTCAGGTTCTGGATTGTGTTTAGGATCTAATTTTTCTTCACATGAATATACATATTCCATTATCCATTTCATTTTTCTCTTCTTCTATTTTATCTCTTCTCTACATTTTTTCATCTCATATTTTTTAATTTATTCTTCTTGTTTCAACAGAGATTAGTCAGTCCATGCATAATAATCACAATTTGAATACATCATGGGAAAAAAGATTTTTTTTACTCATTGAAATTTATGATTCTTTTGTGTTTTTTTAATGAAAGAAAAATAATTTATAAAATGTGAATAAAAATAGTGAATTAATACCACATGGATCCTTGTCAACGGTGTGAATTTATAGAATCTTTTTCATACATTCTCTCAAAAATATTTATAACTAAGTGCCGAACAGGGGATAACCTCAGTTAATAACTTGAAGAGCATTTATAGTCAAAAAGTACCTAATTATAATTCACCTAAAAATAATTATTTTTCATTGTTTTAGGTTTTATGAAATTAATAGAATTTGATAATATAAATGAAATGAAAAATTAAATTCTAAATAACATGCAATGTTAAACAGAATGGAAGTAGAATGAAAAGAAGTTCTCTTGAGAGAATTTTCACAAAGAATATTCATTTACCATATTCAATTCCCCTTATTGAACACACTCCATTGTATGTGTGATCACATCAATCTACCGTAGTTATGAATTAAAAATATACTTAATGATCACCAAGTACACCCTCTATTCACCTCCTCAATCAAGGGAGAATGGTTGCAGATTAGGATGTTATTCCTTAGACAACTATAGTGAGGATTACACCCACTATAAATTATCATTATAATTAACTCAAAGAAGCATAAAAACAAGGTCTTGGGTTCAATAACCTGATTACTCCCTCGGGATATTCCTTTGGTTATTTAGTCATGATCATGAGCATTAGAGTTCACCGTAGAGAAGATCAGAGTGAAAATATAAAAGTTAAAAAAATATAAGAATGTGATGAGGAAGAATATAAAATTATATTAAAAATTCACAATAATATTACATCCTGAATGAAACTATAAAACTACATAATATGGTTACCTAATGTTCCAATTATTTGAGAAGGATAGGGGATACATTTTATAGGCAAAAAAATGTGAAATCTTGGCTCCATAATCTCTTCTTGAAAAGAATGCACATAATAAACCCATTTATTGAAGAATAGGAAATTGTGTTCTTCTAGGATGTTATTCCAAAATAGCATTTTCTTCTTTATTAAAAATCTCAACTTCATTATCTATGAATGTTTCCTAATTTTGTACCCAATTTTGAGCATCCAATGGCTTCCTTAATGGTAGAATATATCTATGAAATTTATTTTTGGAATTAATAATTGAAATATATTTCAAATAAATTTTGAATATCTTTAATTGGAGTTAAATATCCTGATTTATGCACCAATGAATGTGGTGAGTTCTACCATGACCTCTAGAATATTTCTCCAACTTTATTTAGTTTTTAGATCGTATAGATGGTCGAATTAAGTACTGGTCCAAACTAAAAATATTTATCCCATAAATCATGGAATAAAAAAATAATCATTCAATTTATATCAATATTAAAAAATATATGATCGAAATAATAAAGTTGATTAAAGCATATAAAATTCTAGAATTGACCATTTTTTTCATTTAAGCTCAATATACCACTAAAACCTAAAAATTGACAATTACCCATAAAATAAAACAATAGTGGGATTATAAAAATTTATTTACATAATAAAATGTATGAAAATTTGATCTTAATCACTCCCCCACACATAAGCATTTCACTTCTGGGAAATCATCTTATTCCAAGCTCAAAACAAAATTCCCAAATCATAATTGACTACATGGATCAATTATCATATTAAAGAAAATATCATGCCTCCTACATGTATAAAAGTTTTTCTAACTCCTCAAAAATCATAATAATCCATTCAATTTCATGTTAACCCTCACATGAATATTGTACCAACATCCTTGGAAAAATATTCATCTCTTCACTCAAGGATATTTAATTTGGATTTTTTCTCTTTCTCAAAAACATGTGTGATCTCTATAGGCTTTATATCCTCCTAGTATATCCACATAATATAGTCTCAAATATGTCAATCATGAGATCTTTTTCATGGTTTGTTCTGAGGTTGAGGGTTGGTAGGTTCTAAATATAAAAACATTTGCGGAATAATGAGGAGGTTAATGCTCTTAAGTGAAGTAAATGCATGAAAATAGTTTTTCTCAACAATGACCTCCTCTTAACTACCCTTAGTAGAAAATCATATCCATCATCATAACATATCATGGACATTTCATACCACTACTAATTCAACCATCAAAAAGTATAATATTCTCATATTTTTTTCTTCAAAGCTCTAGATAGGCACAAATTTGTTTCTTCATTAGAAGATCTAGAAAAGAACAACTTCTCTTATCGTGAAAGCTCCAGACATGCATAGCTTTCAACAGAATGAAGTATTTAGTAGTAAAATCAGTTCTTCAACAATTCATTTTTCATCCAATGTATTTTAAAATGAGGTATCACAATACAAGATAACTTCCCCCTTCACTTGTGTTCAATAATAATCATGCATTTAATTTCTAGAGCAGGTTTGAAAGGGATAAATGGCTTGTAATGAAGCTTTCTAACAAGTTATTATAAGGATATTATATGCTTAATAATGGTTAGATGAAAAGGTAGTAAAAAATTAGAGTTCAATGTCAAAAGTGGATTTCAATGTGGTGCCTCAATCATTTATAACACAATACATGAACTTTACCATCTTTGAAAAAGAGAAAACTAGCATGTTATGGATCACACAACATGTCTCGAGACTCTCAAGAAAATTAAAAATGTAAAGAAGATGTAAAAAAGGGTTAAAAACCTCTCAATGTTTTCATGATCTTCAAGTTGTATAGTATTAGTGCACATGAGTCTCACAATCAACCAAACTTTATCAAATGAAATGATAAGATATTTGGAAAAAATCCACTAAGCAATCATTTATTTCCTTAAACATTAAAATAAAGAAATGTGCCAAAAACAAAAGGATGGTTTTAATTTTCCAAATTATTCAATTCAAATCAATATTCCTAAAACCACACCCAAAAAATCATGGAAATTTCCAAATGATACACAAAAACAAAATGAAAGAACATCAAAATTACAAAGGACAGATTGATATTCATCCCCCACACTTATTTCATTTACCACCCTCTTTTTAGTTCAATTCAGATCAAGAATTTTTTCACACTAAAATTAAATAGGGTGGTGAAAAAAATAAATAAAATGAAAGATAGAACCTGATTTATTTTTCAGCGGAATCCTCGAGTTATGTTCTTAGATGCTACCACTTTAAAACTACAACAATGAAATGAAAAGATATAAGAAAATAGATAAAATAAAGAAAATGGGGATAGAACATGGATAATTCTAGGTTTAGACCCCCCCTAGTGGGTGCGAGGTTTTTACTACCCCTCGTCAGGTAGTTTCAGTTGGTTATCCCCAATCAGAAGGTGGATGAGGTTTCATTGAGATAAACCACCACATGTTACTTCTCCCAATGTACATGAGTAAACACTGAAAGTAGAGAACCCAAAAGAAGATAAGAAATTTCCCAACCCCTAAGAATAAATAAAGAGAGAATTTGAGATCAATAGTGAGAGTGAATAGAAGATAGGGGTTCTCCATGTTGACTTTTGTGTTGTCCTCCTCTATCTGGTATGCAAATTGTTGTTGAGAATGTAGTCACCCACCACAGTCTTTTCCAACTCTTCTTGTTCAATCACCACTACATGGGTGGTATCTTCATTAAAATCCATGTCCTACTTTATTTATTCTGTATCATAAATTTCAAATAAAGAGATTTTAGAAAACAATTCATCTTGAGTAAGACTAAAACTTGAAGAATTAATAAAGAAATATTCCCTTTCAAGTAAGTCATCTTAGAAATTGATCGCTTATGGAAGGACCATTGGCAACTCCATATCAGTAGGTGCATCTTTATTATCATATTCCAAAGTAAGAGATAGGTATATAGGTATTGATTTCTCATTATCAATTATGGGAAGATTAAGTTGTAGGTCATCTTTTACAAATATATTCCAGGAACTTCCAAAAAAATGTTGATCTCCTATAAGTGAAACATCATGAATGTGTACTTCCAGGACCTCCTTGATAAATGGAAGAGAGTAAGATTATGTGATTAGTTCCTTTATTAGCTCCTTCTCACCCACCTCAGGTTCATTAACATAAAAAACTATTTGGGAAATCTCTTATACCTCTTATTCTAGTTCATGTTTTGGCTCAGGTTCAGGTTTCGGTAGCTCTTGACATGAATGTACATATTCAAATATCTATTCCATGTTTCTCTACAAACCTTTTATCTCTTCTAAAAATTATTATATCATAGATTTTTTAATTTATTATTCCTTTTTTACCTAAGATTAGTCATTCCATACATAATAATCGCAATTTGAATACATCATGGAAAAAGGAGATTTTTTATTTTTTGAAATTTATAAATTTTTGGTGTTTTTTTTAAATTAAAGAAAATTATATACAAACTGTGAATAAAAATAGTAATTTAAGATCACTTATCTCCCTTGAAACAGATCCAATTTTATGAAGTTTTGTCATACGTGCTCTCAAAACTATTTATAACTAAGTGTAGCACAAGGTCTGACAAAGGTCGATCTCTTGAGGAGCTTTTGCAGTCAAACAATCACTACTTATAATTCAACTAAGAAATAATTAATTTTTTTGTTTTAGGATTTATGAAATTAATGTAATTTAAAAAAATAAATTAAATACAAAATTAAATTCTAAATATCATACAATGCTAAACAAAATGGAATTAGGGAAGAAATAAAGTTCTTCGGAGAGAATTTTCATGGAGAACCTTCATTGACCAGCTTCAATTATACTTGGTGAACATGATCTATATTATGTCTGATCTCCTCAATATACCTTGGTTATGAATGAAAATTCTACTTAACAATCGCGAAGTACACCCTCCATTCACCTCCTCAATCGATGGAGAATGGTTGCAGATTAAGAAGTTAATCTTTAGACAAACATTGTGACGATTAAAAACACTATAAATTATCCTTAGAATTAACTAAATAAAGAGAAAAAACATGTTATTGGGTTTAAGAACCTGATTACTCCCTCATAATTTTCCTCTGGTTAGTTACTCATGATCATGATCATAAGAGTTCAACGTCGAAAAGATCAAAGTGAAAATACAAAAGATAATAAAATATGAGAATGAGATGAACAAGAAGAGAAAAATATATTAAAAATTCATAATACTATTAAATAATTAAGGAAAATATAAAACTACATAATATGGGCACTGAAAGTGCCAATTATTTTAGAAGGAGAGGGGTTAAATTTTTATAGGCAAAGAAAAATGTGAAATCATGGCTCCATAATCTCTTCCCCAAAATTATGCACATGGTAGTCCCACTTAATTGCCGAATCTAAAATTATGGTCTTCTACAAATATGTTCCAAAATATATTTTTCATATTTCTTAAATATTTCATCTTCACTAACCCAATGTAGAAAAATATATGGTGCATTAACTAACCAATATCAATTCTCTATGAATATTTCCTAATTTTTCAGCCAATTTCGAGCATCAAATGGATTTATTAATGGTAGAATATCTCCATGAAATTTATTAGACGAGTTAACCATTGAAATATATTTAAAATAAATTTTTAATCTTATTAGTTTTAGTTTTATATTCTCAGTTATGCTCCAATGAATGATGTGGGGTCCACCATTTCATCTAGAATCTTTCTCTGACTTGATTTAATTTTTAGGGCTTGTAGACGGTCGAATTAGATTATAGTAAAAACTAAAAATATTTATCCCACAAATCAAGGAATCTCAAAAAAAAAATCATTCAATTTGGATAAATATTAAAAAATATATGATTGAAATACATAATTTAATTAAAAGAGATAAAATTCCAGAATTGACCATTTTTTGCATTTAAGCTCAAAATACCACTAAAACCTAAAAACATAACAATTACCCAAATAATATCACTATTTCAAGATTATAAACATTTAATTATATAATAATATGTATTAAAATGTGATATTAATCAGTCCCCCACACTTTAACATTGCACTCCTAGGCAATCATCTTATACCAAGGTCAAAACAAACTTCCAAAAGCATAAATGACAACACCGCTCAATTATCATTTCAAAGAAAATATCATGCCTTCTACATGGATAAAAGTTTTCAAAAATCAAAAAAATAAATAAAAATACATTCAATTTCATTTTAATCATCACATGCATTTTGTACCAACCTCCCCAAAAAAATATTTCTCTCTCAACTCTAGTATATTTTTAATGTGGAGTTTTTATCATTCTAATAAACATGTGTGATCTCCATAGGATTGATATACTCCTATTATATCCTATTAATATATTCAAAAATGTGTCAATCATGATTTCTTTTTCATGGGTTTTTATGAGTATGAAGTTTGCTATGTTTTAAATATAACAACAACTGAGAAAGAATGAGGAGGTAAAGCTCTAAAATAAAGTAAATGCGTGAAAATAGTTTTGCTCAATAATTTACACCACTTCACTTACCATAGTATAAAATTAGATCTGTCATCATGAAATATCATAGAAATATCATGTCACTTAGAATTTCACAGGAAAAAATTTCAATATTCTTATATTTTTTCTTGATATTTTCAGATAGGCACAACTTTCTTTCTTCATTGGAAGCTCCAAAGAGGCACAACATCCCTTATCATGAAATCTATTGAAAGAAACAGCATTTAGTAGAAGGAATAATTCAGAAGTAAATTCAGTTCTTCAACAATTCATTTTGCATCCAACGTATCACCAAATTACATATCACAATACAAGAAAACTTCCCCCCACAATTGAGATCAACAATAATCTTGCATTTAACTTTTAGAGCATGTTGGAAAATGATAAATGGATTGTAATGTGGTCACCTAATAAGGAATTTCATGGATACTATGGGATTAATAATGGTAATATTAAAAGGTAGTCCAAAATTATACTTCAATGTCAAAAGGGGCTTTCAAAGTTATTCCTAAATCATTCATAACACATTCCACGAACTCTAACAGCTTTGAAAAATAGAGAAATGGAATGTTATAGATCACACAATATGTCTCAAGACTCTCATGAAAAATAGAAATGTAAAGAAGATGTTAAAAGGGTTTATAATCCTTTCAGTTTGGGCATGATGTTCAATTTGGATAGTACTGGTGCACATGAGTTTCACAATCAACCAAACTTTATCAAATGAAAAGATAAGATATCAGGAAAAAAACTCATTCAAAAATCGTCTAATTCTTATTCATTAAAATCATGAAATGTTCCAAAAACACCAAGATGGTTTGAATTTTCTATAGTATTAAATTCAGATCAATATTCCTAAAATAACACCCTAAAAAATAATGGAAATTTTCAAAAAATATAATAAAAACAAAATGAAAGAACATAAAAATTACTTAGGATATACTAAAATTCCTCCCCCATAATTATTGAATTTACTACCCTATTTTTTTTAATCAAATCAAGAAATTTTTCACACTAAAATTAAATATGGTAGTGATAGAAATAAATAAAATAAAAGACACAACATTATTTATTTTTTAGTGGAAGCCTTGAGATAATATCCTAGATGCTACCACATTAAAACTAGAAGAAAGAACATAAAAGGTGTAAGAAAATAAATAAAAAGATAGATAGATGGGAAATATTAGGGATAATTCTCGGTTTAAACCCCCCAAGATGGTTCTAGTTTTTTTGTCCCCTAGTTAGGAAGTTCCAATTGATTATCCCTAATTATAAGGTGGATGTGGATTATTTGATAGAAACCACCACATGTGGTGTCTCCCAATATACCTGAGTAAACACTGAAAGTAGAGAACCCAAAAGAAGAGAAGAAAGTTCCTGGCCCCCAAGAAAGAATAATTAGAGAATTTTAGTTCAATAGGGGGAGGGAATAGAATAAAGGGGTGCTTCATGTTGACATCTATGGTGTCTTCCTGTATATGGTATGAAAATTTTTGTTGAGGAGGTAGTTGCACCACCACAGTCTTTTCCAACCCTTTTTGTTCAATCACCGCCACTTGGGTGGTCTCTTCATTAAAATTCATGGCCTGATTATTTTGTTTTGTTTCATAAATTTCATAGAAAGAGATTTTAGAAACAATTAAGCTTGAATAAGTTTAAAACATGAGAAATTAATAAATAAATCATCCCTTTCATGTAAGTCAGCTTGGAAATTGATCTCTTCTGGAAGGACCATTGGCAACTCTATCTCAACAGGTGAATCTTTATTATCATCATCCAAAGAAATAGAGAGGTAAAGAGGTAGTGATTATTCATTATCAATGATTGGAAGATCAATTTGGAGGTCAACTTCAACAAAATTATTCGAGTATTCTTCAAAAAGAAATGTTGATCTCCCATAAGTGTATCAGCTTTCATGTGTACTTTTGGGACCGCCTTAACCAATGGATGAGTGGGGGATGATGTGATTAGTTACATTAGTAGCTCCTTCTCACCCTCCTCAAGTTAATTAACATAAATAATTATTGGTGAAATCTCTTCTGCATCTCATTCTGGTTCAGGTTTGGGATTAGGTTCAGGTTCCAATTTCTCTTGACATGAATGTACATGTTCCGTTTTCCATTCCATTTTTCTCTCCAACCCTGTTATCTCATATAAAATTTCTTTCATCTGAAATTTTTGAATTTATTCTTCTTGTTTCACCTGAGATTAGTTAGTCCATACATAATAATCACAATTTGAATACATCATGGACAAAAAGTGATTTATTTTATTTTTTGAAATGTATGATTTTTTTGTGTATTTATTAAATGAAACTAAAATTATTTACAACATGTGAATAAAAATATTGAATGAATACCACATATCTTTCTATAAATGAATCCAATTCGAGTAATCATTTTCGTACTCACTCACAAAAAAAAATTATTACTAAGTGAAGCAAAGTGGATAACCTATGTCGATATCTTGAGTAGATTTTATGGTCAATCAATCACTACTTATAATTTTCATAACAAATAATTATTTATTTGGTTTTAGGTTTTAGGAAATTAATGGGATTTAATAAAATAAATGAAATTCAAAATTAAATTATAAATAACATGCAATGTTAAACAGAATGGAATTAGGGAAGAAAGGAAGTTCTCTTGAGAGAATTTTCAGGGAGAACCTTCATTCACTAGGTTTAATTATCCTTAGTGATCACACTCAATCATATGTTTGATCCCCTCAATATAAACTGGTTATGAATGAAAAGTCTACTTAATGATCACCAAGTACACCCTCTATTAACCTCCTCAATTTAGGGTGAATGGTTGTAGATTAAAAAGATAATCTTTAGATGACAATTGTGAGGATTAAACCCACTATAAATTATCCTTATAATTGAATAAAAGAATATAAAAAACATGGTCTTTAGTTAATAAAACTGATTAATCCCTCGAGATATTCCTCGGGTAAGTTACTCAGGATCATGAGCATAAGAGTTCACCGTGGAGAAGATCGGAGAGAAAATATAAAAGATAAAAAATTGATAATGAGATAATGAAGAAGAGAAAAATATATTAAAAATAATAATAATATTAAATTGTGAAGGAAACAATAAAACTACAGAATATAGTCACTAGAAGTTCTAATTCTTTGGAAAGGATAGGGGATATATTTTTATAGGAAAAAACAATGTGAAATCATGGCTCTAGAATCTCTTCTCCAAAATTATTCACATATTAGTCCCAATTAAGTGTCAAATATGTAATTTTTTTTGTCTAAGAAGTTGTTCCAAAATATATTTTTCTTTTTCCTTCAAAATTTCAGCTTAATTATCCTTGTGTATAAAAGGATATAGTGAAATAACTCACCAACATCAATTCTAGATGAATGTTTACTAATTGTTTCTTCAATTTAGAGAATACAATGGCCACATTAATGGTAGAATATCTCTATTAAATTTGTTTGAATAATTAACCATTTAAATATATTTAAAATCCATTTGGAATATATTTAATTGGAGTTCTAAATCCTACTTTATGCTAAAATGAATGGGGTAGGGTCCACCATGTGATCCAGAATCATTCTCCAAATTGATTGAATTTTTCAGGCATGAATATGGTCTAATTAGATCATGGTCCAAACTAAAAATATTTATCACATAATTCAATTAATCTAGAAAAATAATCATAAAATTTTTATCGATATTTACAAAGATATGATCGAAATAAAGTAGTTAATTAAAATAGGTAAAATTCCAGAATTGACTATTTTATTCATTTAAGCTCAAAATACCACTAAAACCTAATAACATTATAATTACCCATAAAAAAACTATAATGGAATTATAAACATTATCATAATAAAATTCATGAAAATTTGATCTTCGTCATTATACCATGCAGTTTTAAAAGAGCGATGGAATTTTAATGTTGTGTTGTGAAGTTTTTAAATAATGTTGTTGTACCCATATTTTATGTTATTATGATATGTACCTAATTTCCCAAATACACTAGTCATCATGGTATTAATTTATTGTGTTGTGAGTAAATTTGTTTTAATAAATCGTGAATCAAGGTGTATTAAAATATGGGTTGTTATAGTGGGTATTAGATTAGAGTCTAGTTGTTTTTGAGATTAAGATTAGAAAACCCTAGTAAAATCCTTATTGATAATAATAAACATAGGAGTGCATAACTAATTTTTTTTGAATTGTAGAGTATGTGGTTTCCAATAAAATACATCCTTTTCTTGATATTATAAGTGGATGTGGCTATAGAATAGTTATACCTAGGGATAATAACCCCAAAAAGGGCACACCGGTCTTGACTCAATCATCACCCAGTGCATGAAAAATAGTCCTTGATACGCACCGAGTTTGAAACACCTAGGATATATTATTACTAAATTCACAAGCTCATTAAAAACCATTATTAAGGGAAAAAATTCCCTATAAGATTTTAGTTTAGGAAATAAATCATGGATAACTTAGATTAAAAAATATAGATTCATGAATTAAAAAATATATTTCATTTATGAATTGTCCCTTTAATTTTAATGGTTTCCTTTTTATGTTTTTAATAGTTAAAAAATTATCATCCCAAATTTTGCCTTTATTTTAGTCAATTGTTGGGAATTGGAGAAACTGAGTCAAGAATAAATGTAATGGGAAATGTGAGGACAATCTAAATGAGATTATGAACCTAATAGAAGTACGAACCGAGAACATCATGATAATAATTTCTCAAATAACTCATGTTTTGAACATAAAAAATCATGAGGAACTCCCATGTACCTCTAATAAAGATAAAGTTACAACTGATACCTTTATATGACCTCTAAATTTTAGTGGATCTTCTGATCCCTTAATCATGGAATAATAGATCAAATCCATTGGAAAGATCCTCTTTATCCTTATATGCTCTAAGAATGATAATGTTGTGATATATATTTATCATATTTAAGTATAAACCTATCAATCGTGGGTATTGATAAAAAATACAAATATTGGGTAAGAGATCAAACATGTGCATTGGAAAGAAATCCAAAAAAAATAAATATTTTCCTCAAACACTAAAAATTAAAATTTGAAGTTATTTTTGTGGCCTCAAGAAAATGGATGGTGAATCCATTGGGGTGTATGAGGAAAACATCACAAGAATTTCATGATACACCTCCAACTTTTTCATATTCCCTAAAAGTAAATATTTCCACATCTTTGGTGGTATAAATTTGAGTCTATGAATTTGGTGATTTGAGACATTAATAGCTATAAGTATATTTCCTTATGTTCCCTCAAATTTGAAATAGAGATCATAAAATCTCAAGGGTCTCACGGATCTAGATATAGGAAGTGGAGAATGGACTTTAATTCTAGTGGTGCGATTGATAAATATCACTAGTGTAAGAAATTATAATATACCCCTTGTCAAAAGTGTAGGAAGAATTATCCTAGAAATTTCCTGAAGGTGACATATAAATTCTTTGGTTGTGGGAAGGAAGGTCACCTATATTGAAAATTTTGACGAGAGAAACCCACCAATGTTATGTGAGAAAGGAATTCTCTTGTCAACCCGTGGCCTTCTATCTAATCTTCAAACTATAAGGAATAGATACACTATGTGAACCAGTGAATTAATCCAAGGTTTATTGATGAAAATAGATGACAACAACCTCCATGGTCTACAAAGAAATGGTGATCTTATGTAATCAAAACTGCTAAGGTGGATCCTAAAAATGACGTAGTGATAGGTACTCTGGTTATCCATTCATGTATAGTGAATTTACTATTTGATTCTAGTTTTATGTATTCTTTCATATCATTAAAGTGTAGGGAACTTTTCAAACTCTACTAGAAAACATGGAAGTAGGGATATTAGTGAAAATGGAAAATGCGACAGTAATTTCATCACATGATTATTACTCCTACCCAGTCCATATTTGTGGGTTTAACTTACCAATGAACTTTGTGATACTCACTTTATAGTAATTAAATGTTATTATAGGTATGTAATGGATTTACTTATATAGGAAAAGAATAAATTTCCAAGATAAGGAATTCACCTTCCATATCACAAATCGTTCTCCAATTCTATACAAGTGTAAAGAGGAGGATGAATCTCCTTTGGTATCATCATATCAAGTATGGATATTATTTCATTATAATAAAAAATATCTATCATAAATTATTGAGAATAAGGAAATGATAATCATTGATAACATGCCCATTACAAGGGAACATTCTGATGTATTTCCCAAGGAATTGTTTCGTATTATACTAACCCATAAGGTTGAGTTATCCATTGAGATTATACCTATTGATTTTTCGATATGCAAGAATCCATATAGAATATAAATTATAGAACATGAGTAGCTAAAGAATCAATTATAGGAGAATCTGGGTAAAGGGTCTATACACCCAATTTCTTCATCATGGGTGAACCGGTCCTTTTCATTAATAAGAAGGATGGTATAATGAACCTCTATATTGATTATCATGATCTCAAAAAGATAATGATAAATAATAAGTATCATATTCCATGGATTGATGACTTATTTTATTGGATATATGGATCACAATACATCTCCACGGTGGGTATTCTATTGGAATATTATCAAGTTAAGGTGAAGGAGTATATCCCCAAGTCTACTTTTTTCACATGGTATGGGCACTATGAGTTCATTGTGATTCCATTTGGACACACTAATTATTGATATTTTTCATGGACTTGATGAAAAAATTATTTAGGGATTACCTCAAAAAAATTATGGTAGTTTTTATATATGATGTTCTTATATAATGTAAAATCACAGAGGAACATGAGGAGCGTTTAAATGTTTTATTCAAGACCTTATATAAAGTAAAATTTTATGTGAAGTATAGTAAATGTGAGTTATGGATGGAGAAAGTAACATTATTAGGGAATTTTATCACCAAAAAATTTATATATATGGATCATTATAAAACAGATTCAATTGAAGGATGACCTATAACAATATCTATAATGGAAAATTCTAGTTTCATTAGATTAGTTGGGTACTATCATCCAATGGCCCGAAGGCCATCATTTTTTATTGGTTTTTTGATAATCCTCTTTCCAAGGGGTGTGGAAGAACCCTTACAATTCTCGTAGTCATAAGTATTACATGTCCCGTAGGCCTTATAGTAATTCATTGCTCGTAGGCTTCAAACATTACATGCAACCCAGACAAACTACTTGGAACTCCTCCTCCACAACATCTTCATCATAAAATCAGCTCTCCACCATCACATGGTTGTTCAGTTAGGCTATCTCATGAATGCATAGGATTTTCCTAATGGCGGGTGTCATACCCTCTCATTCTTGCAATCCGTGTAGCTTCTGATGTGGTGAAAGCTCCTTGTTCATCCTCCTATAGAGCATGTTCTTTGTAGGTTGTCTGGTTTGTATCTGTACTTATGGTGGCCCGAACGCCTTGAGGTGGCCCCAAGGCCTTATTGTCCAAAAGGATTGGGTGGACCGAATGTCTTAAAGGACCCGGGGACCAAATAGGTGTTCCAAAGGCTCAAACGGGGACAAATTCCCGGCTGCTATAGTTCCAAACAGTGCCTACTATAGTACTACACAGTTCTTGCTACAGTATTATTACAGTACCTCAGAAATTGTGGCTCTACCAATATTTGATCCTGGGTCTCTTGGATGCACTTAAGATTCCTCACAAACCGGGTTGAGTCTCCTGTGCATTGGGTACTATCATCGATTTCTATGAAACATATCATTATCGATTAGACGTCTAATGGAAGGGATTCGTGTTTTTTTACTAAAGAATGTGAGTAAAATATTAAAGAGTTTAAGAAGAGGTTATCACTTCACCTATACACACATTACCCATTGGTGAGGAAGTATTTGTAATCAACAATAATGGATCCAAAAAGGTTTTGAGTTCTGTACTCGTTCAATATAAAAAATTGATAGGAAATGCCTCCCACCAATAAATATGCATACTAAGAACTACCCAATACATGATATATAATTGGATCTAATGATATTTCCATTTAATATTTGGAGACATTATCTCTATGGTGAGAAGATTGAAATATATACAGATCATAAAATAATCAAGTATATATTTACACAAAAAGAGCTCAATATGCACCAAAAAAGGTGTTTAGTGATGATCAAGGATTATGATTATTCAATCCATTACCATTTAGGGAAATAAAATAAAGTGAAAGATTATCTATGTATAAAGGATCCCACAACTCTATCCATGATAAGGATTGAAAGGGATAAAATTTTCTTGGATATGAAAAGGATGTATATGGAATTAATAAAAGGATATTCATTTTACCTTACTCGCATAACTACTCAACCATATATTCTTGATAGGATTAAGATGTCCTATAAAGATGTTGAAGTGATACATAAAATGTATTGAATGTTCTGGAGTTAAAATTTTCTAAAGATTGAGTAAGAAGTTTTGGAATCTAGATATGTGTCCCATATAAACCAGAATTAAAGAGGGAACTTTTGGATGATGTGTATAGCTCATCTTCCTTTGTTTATCTAGGAAGCACTAAGATGTGTAGATAAGTGAATCAAAACATCCAATGGGATAACCTGAAGATGAGGATTATAGAATTTGTATCTCAATTCATGGTTAAAGAGTATGATGCAACCTTCTCTCGTACTAGAATGGATATCGAAAAATACAACCTTAGATTTCATTTTACGACTCCCCAGGAAACCTAAAGGCAATAATTCCATCTAATTGGTACCCAATTTCCATAAAAAGTTAATGAATTTCATTTATATCAAGGAAAATTTATCTCCTAAACAACTCACCATGATATACATAGGATAATTGGTAGGAATGTGTGGAGTAATTTTATCCATTGTATATGATCCAGATTTGATGTTTACCTCAAGGTTCTAGGGAATCAGTTAGCAAGTGTTGGATATAGAGCTAAGTTTTAGAACTGATTATCACCCAAAAATGGTTATAATGAAGGAACCATTAAAACTCTAGAGGATTGTTGAGATAATTTTTCAATGAAATTCCAATTGATATCAATACCTTCTCCTAGTGGATTTCTCATATAACAACAGTTTCCATTCTAGAATTCAAATGGAAACTTATGACGCTATGTATAGGAAGAGATGTTAGACTCCAACATATTGGTATGAAGTCGGAGAGAAGAATATAATGGGAACTAATCTTATCCAATAGATTATATATAAGGTTTAAACCATTCAATATCATCTGAAATATACACAAATTCAACAGAAAATCTATGAAAAAAATCATCAATGGGGCCTAGATTTTGGGGTTAGAAACAAGGTCTTCCTTCATATATCACCAAGGAATAAATTAATGAGGTTTGTGAATAATGGAATTATTATTCCAAGATACATTATCCATTTTTCAATCCTTGATGGCATCGAAGCGGTGGTCAATTGACTTGCACTCCCACATAACCTATCTCAAGTACAAGATGTATTACATGTATCCCTCTTAAGGAAGTAAATACTAGACCCCTAACATTTAATAAATCTAGAGGTGGAACCATTATAGAATGATCATCTATATGAGGGTTATTCGGTGAAGATCATAGATCATAGAGACAAATTTTTATGAAACAAGACAACTCACCTATTCAATGTGTTATGGTGGAACCATAATTTTAAGGATACGACATGGGAACTAGAAAAGGTGATGGAATTGAAGTACCCTCACCTATTCTAGTGTAAAAATACAATTTTGAGGGAAAAAATTATGAATGGGGGAATAATGTAACAAATCAAACTTTTATAAATGAAATTACAATTTTATTGAGAAAATTTCATATTAGGTAATGAAGTTATAGAAAACATGTGTACTACATTGATTATGTTATATGGTTATATATTCCTTCAAATTTAAAATACCATTAAGAATCATAACCATTCATAATATATAAATTAAATAGTGAACATTAATTTTAGTATATTAAGGGTTATGATAAATTCTAATTGAACAAAAGGAAGGAGTGATGTCCTCAACCGATAGGATCATACCCTATGAATACCATTTGTCAGAGATTTTTAGGGAGATGGAATTAGTGGTATATTCCCTTGACTAATCCCAAGCCAAGATTCAATAATGAAATCATGAATGAAACTGTTTATGGATGAATTTCTAGCTTATCAAGATCACGACCATGTTCATCAAACCACCTCAAGAAAGCCCCACCATGGCACACATTACTCTTAGGGCATACACTGGTGTAATAAGAGTTTTTGTATCTAGACCTTAGTAGTATGATTTTTTAAGATTTATTTGTAATAAAATAATGATTACGTTTATCACTTTTCATTATTAATTAATATTTACAATTATGTATGATTTGAGGAAAATTACATTTTTATATGAAGCAACCAAAATTGTATTTTTTATTTGAAAATATATGGTTTTAATTAATATACTCATTTCAATAAATTCAAAAAAAATAAATAAATAATATTTTCATATAATATTATTATTAAATAATATTTATTTATATAAAAATGATAATATAACTTAATGAAGTCCAGTGTAGTTTGTATAAGGGTTAGAAAATTGTTATTGTCAAAAAAATAGTATTTTTCATTAAATGATGATTTTTATTTAGAACATTAAATTATAAAATTTAGAGAATTATTTTTTATGGGACCATGTTTTTTTGGAATATAATTTGAGCAGAAATTTGAATTTTTTTTTGTTTTTAGGTGCTTGTAAGTGGAAAAATTGTTATTTTCCCCTACTATATGATCTTAGATAATTTTTATGACCACTCAATTGGTCCATGAATATGGTTCTTACCCTAGGATAAGAGTTTGGTTGAATTCTGAGTCATTTAAATTTGTAGAGAATAATTAATATTTAACATAAATGTAATTAAATATTAATTTTTTTTCATTGGTTTATTAGAATATATCTTTTAAAAAGAGTGTCAGATTGAGATTTTATCTCCTTCGTTGAGTTCAGAACACATATTTCTTCCTAAACAAGGCATAAACTTATGTTGGGAACTGGGGTTGGGTGCAGGGACCTTTTTCTTTTTCTTTTCTTTTTCTTCCTTTTATTTCACTTCTTTTTTTCTTCTCCTCCCCCTAGATTCTAACTTATGCACAATGGGATTGACCTTTGAATGACCAATAGAAAAAGAGAGGGGTGTATATATAGATAAATATGGAGATGAATGGAGGTGTAGCCATGAATCTTTAGAGGATCCATGTCATTGTGTGACCACCACAAATTGTGGATTTGGATGAAACTTATAAGGATTCCACCCAAAGGTATGAGGTTTTCATGTTTTTCCATAAATACTCATAGATTTATCCATTTCTAGTTTTATAGCCCTATTATCACTACTTATTACCCCTAGTGGTTTGATCTATACCTTTTGAGGGTAAAACTGGGGTTTCGAGGTGATTTGAGGGGTCTTACATTGGAAATCTCGATCACATGGTGTGTATTCTAAGAACACACATTGTGTGTTCTTCCCATTCAGGGAAGATGATAGCTTTATAGGAAATTTTTTGTATAGGGTATACTTGTTTTTCACTGGTACTCTTCCATGTAGCTTAGTTACCATCCAGACAGCTTGTGTAGGGGCACTTGGTCGTATAGAGTACACAGCCAGACCTCGAGTGGGTTTCTTGGTATATAGAGGTACAAAACTAGGCAGAATACATGTCTAAACCAAGTGAGGTGCACAGATAGGTACCCTGTGTATGGTACACATCATGTACATTGTATACACACATTTTTCATGATATTACAAGCCATTTTCCACTAATGTACACACTCAAGTGGTTGTTCTAGGTTTCACACCATGTACTAGGGTATACACACTATGAAATACTCCCTTTCTACCCTTCTTAGGGTTTCTTGAATCATTATTTCCTATAGATAGGATCAAATTCCTGAATAGTCAAATTTGAGTATCTTTCCACGTAGATCATGATTTTGAAACCCTTGAGGTGATTTGATGTCTCCTCGGAGGCATTTTTAGGATTTTTACAAAATTGATAAGTTTTTCCTTCAGTAATTGAATCCATATATCTATTGAGAGTGTGACCCTTAATCTGATATGGTATATGATCCATACCTCTAGTATGAAGTTAAAATAATTTTCTTTTTATTCAAATATGTTATCTTATCTTTTGACCTATAGGATCCCATGAAGGATGCCTCTACCTTATCATTGTTACCAAGGGTCCTTGTGGGATTCCTTTGCTTACATGCTGAACTAGGGAATACCTTGTAGGATCCCTTTAACTATTTACTCATTCCAAGGATCCCATGGAGGATTCCACTATATATGTATAGTATTATAAGGATCCCATTTATGATGCCTCTGCCTACAAACACTGTTATTTAGGGTCCTGGGATGGATTCCTCTTCTTATTTACCATCTCTTAGGATCCTGATTAGGATGAATTTTCTATGTCTTAACCTAGTGGACATATAGGGTACCTAGTATTTGATTGAACCTCAGCTAGTGCATTTTGAATTTGGGTAGATATGGTAATGGGTGTCACATTAGAACCTATACTAAAGATGGAATACAATGAGGCTGAGGTAGTGGCGGTGCGATTAGGTATTCGACCACCCTAACTCTTTTATTTATGAATTCACTTATTTAATATTTATGCAACTATGATTACTAGAGGTGCTTCCTGATTTTTTAATGATGATCTTGATGTGGTGTGACATTCCTTATTGGTATGGAAAACATTTTTCTTTGGATATGGATTATAAGACACTTATTGGTTTTTATATTATTGGGATGCCCAAACATATTTCTAGGGATCCAGATTCTGATCCTTTTATTTGACTTATTATCTTATTTGGATGCCTATATGTACTTCTTGGGATCTAGATTTTTATCCCAGTTATTATGATATTTGGGAATGGCATCACTATGATTATGATATTCAGGAATGGAATCCCTATTATTATGATATTTGGTCAAAGAATCCCTATGATTGTGATATTCAGGCATGGAAACACTATAAGTATGATATTCAGGCATGGAATCCCTATGATTATGATATTTGGGCATGGTTTCCCTATAGTTATGATGTTTGAGCATAGAATCATTATTGATTGTGATACTCGAGTGATGGGTATGATATTCTCTCCCTGGTAGATTACTTGATCGTGGTGTTGTACATAGAAATCCTCATTGTTGATTTGACATATACTCAATGGATGGTTATTATATCCCCGAGAAAAGCTAAGGATTTTCCCTAAGGTCAGGTGGATGTGCCATTATTACATCACCAAGATGTAATTCCTAGGGATAGAGTTGTTGGGTCATTTATATAAATGAATTTTCAGTATGTAATTGGATCTGGAGAGCATTCCGTTTACAGATCGCCTAAGAGTCAGACCATTAGGGATTATTTGAGTTGTAATGTTATGATTCATGATAGATCAAGACCTAGGATTTAGAAATTAGACTAGATTTACATGGATTGATTTGTATGGAATCCTTCTTAGTGACCATTTACAATGTGTCCGATTATTACCAAGAATCCTTTATTATAGTTATTGGAGGTGAGTATGGGTGATCCCATGGCTAGGAAATGTATCCCCATATGGTGAGATAGCACACTTAGAGACATTTCTAGTGTTTTCCAAGGCAGGTATCATTCATTTGTATTATTCACATAGGGATCAACTTTATTATAAATGGTTTTATTGGTACAATATTCATCACAATTCCCTTTTCATGGGATTTTCAGATGATCAGTATTATAGACCAAAGGATCGACTACTGTCGATTTATGTTATTTTTAACCTTACTCATGTATATTCATATTAATGTATATATATAATTATTGAAATATATATATACACATATAAATATATATATACATGATGGCACATTTCCCAGTAGACTGGGATCATGGACCTGGGGATCGAATGCAATTTCACATTATTTGTTTTATTTATTATTTCTAGTTGTGCCTTGGTTATGCTGGTCATATTGAATGAGCATTCACTTATGATAGCATATTTATAGTTTCTTCATTGGGGTGTCCTACTGAGATTATTTCCTACCCCTATATGTGAACCTTGATGTGTGTCAATAACTTATGTCTACTTTTCAGTTTGATTATAGATTACATAATGGTAGGATTGAGGCCCATTGTTGCATGATCAAGTGGAGACACTTGTGTGGATTATTTTGATTAGGCTAGAGTATCTTGGTAGTGTCATGGACCTTGGGTATGTGTTCTGGATTGAAGTTAGCAGGATTAGCCATTAATTTTATTTTAGTTTTCATTATGTACTCATGCATATACGGTTTTCCCATTGGGTGACCAGTGTTGTATGTATGACACTACTATTTAGGATTTTGTAGAATTTCATTTCTTATGACATCATGCTTCTATTTTAGTTTATTTACAACTTATAAACTTTGTTTATTTACTAATTTGGACAATCCTTGTCTATTTACACTATTTTCTACTCTAATATGAATGAATGGTTTCCCCAATATCACACCATAGTCCCTCACTGCTAGTCAATAGCCTCTGGCATATGAGGTGGCATACTTGAGTCCTTATGTTTAACCAACTTTGCGAACCAGATTCGTGAAATCTAGGTTGGGAAGTTAAAAATTGATATCATATCTATTCCATTCCTATTATATTACTATTTTGGATATGGTAGATGGGATAATTATGAATTTTTGGGGTCTTGTGATGGATATTGGACTGGTCCATTGAGAACACCTATTTCAGTACGAAGTCCTAGTTTCTAGGGATATAGGATTGTTGTCCTTAATATGTGATGTTATAGTTTTATATGACTTTTTCTTTGATATACACGCATTTTGTGTGGATTTTATGATTTATTGGTTGATTTATAGCTCTTGGACATTGGAAATAGGTTGTTTATTGATTTTGAATCTTGGTTAGAAAAGGAAAGAGTCATCCCATGCATCATATTTAGCACATAGGATTCACATGTTAAAGTCCTTTTATTGTGTGATTTTACTGAAGAATGAGTCTAATTTTTTAAATTTTCAATAAAAACATAAATTTTGTTTTAATATACATGTTTTTGGTGTCATTCTACACAATTGGGATGAATGTCATATATATTTTATTCTAATGAAGGTGATGTGGATCTATGTTGAGAAGTTTTATAGTGAGGTTGATGACTCGGTCCTCATGTAAAATTGGTGAACTGAACCTAGTAGGTCAATAGGGAACAAAATTTCCTTGTGATGGACCCCTTATAGGGAGTGTCTTCTTAGGTTTAGTTATTTAATGTGTTAGTGACAACCAATATTGTGTTTCCCTCATATCATGAAATGTAATTCTACATAACCACACCATATATGTTGTATGATTTGAATCATTGAGATGATGTTGTTAACATATATTTGAATCCCATTGGCCAGCATCAATAGTTTATACTTTTTTAGGTGATTTAGTCAGGTCACATCATACGATGTCAATAGACACCTAAATGTTTATCATTAATTGGACCAAAAGGGGGTATTACCATATATGGATTCCCAATGAGTGTCGGTTCATCTCTATTTTCTATGATTATGTCAAATGCTCCAGTTGGAGTCCCTTATAACGATTATTAGTGAGGATTATGGCCCAAGCTGGTTGATGCTTGACAATTTTGACCATCATAAGTAATTTTTATCTTTACCTCCATTGGAATGTTTTGAACTTTTGGGCTAGGTGGTTGGACCTAGGTACCTTGTTATGAGACTTGAACAATAGGGATAGGTGGAAGACCTAGAGGCCCTCAGTTTTCACTCAAACCCTTATAGGTTGACATACCGCTTGAACAAGGGAAACTTGTGAGTAGGTTTGGCCTAGGTTTATGGATGCCTTTCTAGATAGTGATATAGGTTATATGATCCTTTGTGACCAACACATGGTAATTGCTTATGTTTTATGATATAGGCATGATAATGAATTTGATTTCTAATAAATAACCTATGATGATTAGGTTTTAAGACTATGTTAAATGGGAAGTACAGTTTGGGTTCCTATCCTAGTCGACCAGTGTTTCCACTATTAGCAATTGGTCAGAGCACGGATAGACTCTCATGATTGAAAAAACACCATGTAATGGGGGGTTGTGAAATAAATCATGGCATGAGTGATGTTCATGATTTTAAAGATTACTTCCAAGGGATAATCCATATTAATGATATTGATGTACTATGAAGAAAGGTGATTTTAGCCTTGTGATGAATAACTCATGGGAGTGTGAGTCAGGTGATGATGATATGTGTCAGTTACGCATGGTACCATTTAAATCATAAATCAATGAGTGGTCATGTGTATGTCGAGGACCAATAGATTAAAGAAATTATGCAAGCATGGTTTCCTGGGTTTTGCAATAAAAGGATAAATGCCCCTCCTTGGTGGAGGATACATCATAAGAATTAAGTTTCATGAGGTGGTTGGCTCATGGCCAGACCTATACATGCATTTTTTGAAGATGTGGTATCAAGATTTGGTTAAAGGAATGTATAGCCTGTTTTGATGTGAGTATGGTTCATAGATAGATATACACACCTATCAATGGAATTTTAGTGTACTCCTAGTGTAGAGGTAATCATGATCTATAAATTGACATCATCTTGAGTATGTAGAGAGATCACTGATTATACATCAAGATTCTTTTCTTTTAAATATATTTTTGTTTTGATGAAGGAACCTCTTGAAGTTGTACTCGAGGAGCGGTATAAGGTAATTCATATGGTGGGGAGTGAACCATTATCCATTTGAGGGTGGTGACCATAATTTTATTTTAATTTAGTGATAGACAGAACATGGGCTGCTAATCTTGATGTCCAGTTGTTGAAGTAATGATAAGGATCCTCCTACGGTTGGGATTACTAGATCAATCACAGTTAAATGTATCTCATGTGGGAGAGTTGATGATCTTATAATACTGGTCATTGTATATTCTAGAAACCATATTTGTACATAAGCTCAGTATGAGATCATGACTATATTTAACCACTAATTTTTCTCAAGGATGAGAAGGTTTATGGTGGGGAGATTGTAAGGGCCTGTATTTTTTAAGAATATAATTTTAGAAGAAAATTGAATTTTTTTTCTTTCAGGTACTTATAAGTGCTAAAATGGTCATTTCCACTATAATATGACCTTGGATAATTTTTTGACCAGTTATTCCGTCCTAAAATCGGGTTTTTACTCTAAAACGGGGTTTGGTAAAATTTTGAGTCGTTTTAATTTATGTGGAATAATTAATATTTAATATATATTTAATTAAATTTTTATTTATTCTCACATTTTCATTAAGATATTTCATTTGAATGGATTATAATATTGGGATTCTATCTTTATTATTGAGTTCATAATGGGTTGGGTTTCCTGGGTGGTTTATAAACTCATGTCGGGTATCGGGGTCAGGCTCGAGCCCCTTTTTCTTTTTTCTCTTTGTTTTTATTCCTTTTGTTCTTAATTTCTTTTCTTCTCCTTTCCCTAGATTCTATGTATTCCCTTTGGGATTATAATTTTCATTAATTAGAGAAAAAAATAGAGAGGGGTATAGATATAAATAGGTAGAGGAAGGGAGGTTCCATTTTGGTGATCAGGAGGATTTGAATTGTCGTGCGGTAGTTGTGGACCATGGATACAGGCGAAGCATCAGTAGATTCTTCCCAAAGGTATGATGTTTTTAATTTTGGTCATAAATACATATAGATTTTCCTATTTAAATTTTTATATCCCTATTATCACTACTTAGTACCCCTAGTGGGTTGATCTATACCTTTTGAAAAGAAAGTGGTGGTTTCTAGGTGATTTGAGGGGTTTCCTGTTTGAAAGTCTCAATCACATTGTATGTCGTCTAGGAACATGCATTTTGGATTATTCTCATTCATGGAAGATGGAATTTTTAGAATTAAATGACATGTATAGGGTATAAATTTCGTGTACTAGTACTTGACTATATATCTGAGTACTTGTCTAGACACCATGTGTAGAGGCACATGGTCATGTAGAGTACATGGCCAGACCCTAGGTAGGTTTCATGCCATGTAGAGGTACATTTTAAGGCCATGTGACATACACGGGTAGGTACCCCATGTAGTGTAAACACTATGTACATGGTATACACACCAAGTACATGGTCTTACACACTATTTTCTCCTAAAGTACATTCCCATGTGGTGCTTCGAGGGTACAAGCCATGTACGAGGGTATACACATCATATACTCCTCCCTTACTACCCTTTTGAGGGGTTACTGTATATTTACACCCTAAATTCATAATCGAACACATTAATAGTCAATTTTGTGTATATTTCCATGTATATTATGATGGTGAAACCCTTGAGGTAATTTGAGGACTCCTGGGAAGTGTTTTGGGGATTTTTACCAAATGGATATGTTTTTCCTCTAGTAATCGAATCCAAATATCTCCTAAGAGTAAAACCCTTAGTCTGAGATGGGATATGAGCCATATCTCTAGCATGATGTTCAAATAATTTTCCTTTTATTCTAATATTTCATTTTATATTTTGACTTAAATGATCCCCTATAGGATGTATCATCTATTCATTGTTACTGAGGGTCACCTATAGGATGTATTCACATACATACTGACCTATTGTAGGAACCGTTCACCTATTTACTCTTTCCATGGATCCCATGTAGGATAAACCTACATATGTATACCATTACAAGGATTGCATGCAAGATTCCTCTACTTACAGACACTATTATTGAGGGTCCCATGTTTGACAAATATTATTATGTACCATTTCCAAAGATCCTGAGTAGGATGTGTTTTCTATTTCTTGACTTCGGGGACCAAGCTGGTACCCCAGTGTGTAATCAAACCTGATCTAGATCATTAGTGTTTTAGGGAAATATAGTAGCAGGTGTTGTTTTAGAACTCGTATAGAAACATTTAATCTTGTGATGTTGGGGTATTAATGGTGGGTTTAGGTGTTCCTCCACCACCATTATTTTATTTATGATTCAATTATTTACTGTTAATGCAATGATGATTACAAGAGGTGCTTCTTGGTTTTTGTTCGATGAGCCTAACATGGTGATACATTCCTTATTGGGATACCCATATGTATTTTTTGGGATCTGGCTTCTGAGCCTCTTATTGATTTTTATATTATTAGGATTCCCAGGTGTGTCTCCTAGGATTCATCTTATATTCCTTTTATTTGACTTATTACCTTGATGGGATTCCCAAAGTTACTTCCTAGGATTTGTATTTTTATCTATGTGATTATGATATATGGGTATGTCATCCCAATGATTATGATTTTCGGGCATGGATTCCCTATTATTATGATGTTCAGGTATGGAATACCTATGATTATGATATATGGTCATGGAATCCCTATGATTATGATATTCCATCTTGGTATCCCTAATATGATGACATTTAGGCATGGAATCCCTACTGATTGTGATACTCTAGTGATGGGGATTATTACTCTCTCCTTGATCGATTGTGTAATCATGGTGTTGGACATAGAACTCCTCATCACTAATTTGACATATACTCAGCAGATGATTATGATCACCATGACTGACACCTAGGCTGATTCCTAAGGTCAGGTGAATGCACTATTACTGCATCGCCTGGATTTACTTCCTTGAGATTGGGTTGTTGGTTAATTTATATGAATGGATTTTGAGCATGTAATTGGATCCAGAGAGAATTCCTTTTACAGATCACCTGAGGGTCATCCCCTTGGGGATTATCTGAGTCAAAATTTCATGATTTCTTATAGACCGGGACCTTGGATTTAGACATTAAACTGGATTTACATGGATTTAGTGGTATGGAAACCATATCAGTGGCCATTTATAGATTTTCATTTATTTCCTAGAATCCTTCATTATAGTGATTGGTGTGAATACATGTAATCCTACGGAAAGGACATGTATCCCGCTATGGTGGCATAGCATTCTAAATAACTTTTCTAGTATTGGAAAATGCATGTATCTTAAATTGGGATTAAATACCTATAGATTGAATTAATTATACATGGATTGAGTGGTACGACATCTATCTCAATTGCCTTTTCACAGGATGTCCAGATGATTGGGATTATGGGCCCAAGGATCGATTGTAAGGACCATGTCTAAAATATTACATAATCAAGTAAATTCAATTAGAATTAACATTCATACATTCCCAAATATCTTTTAGTTTTATAGTTCTATAGAATTAGAAAATAATATCTTTCATACAAACTCATATATTATAAAGTATACACTTCTACCCAATATCCATTTCTTTCACAATATGAAACATTCATATAAAACAAAATTTATTTCTTCAACAAAACTTCATGACTTTAAAATTGAATTATTCATTTCCTTTACCATTCCATAAACACTATGAAATGAATTTAAAAACTTGGTATGAGTCCAAAAATGTCAATAAATGACATATAAAGGAATAAGAAACTATTAGTCCATGAATGAAATTTTTTTTACAAAGTTATAACTTTTATATATAAAATATAAAATCATTATCTTACCTTATAAAATCATAAGTTTCCTATAAAACCGTAGAAAGAATACATAAATCATAAAATTTAAATTATGGAATAATTTTCATATCAATCTTATATATAAATTATCTCTCCCGACTACATAGTAAGTAACAATCATGGTTACACTTGGAATAACCATTGTAGTATATTCCCATAATCTCTTTGGAGAAACCTAATCGTTTACCTCCATACCATTACCCAAATCATTTGATATATATAATGGGCTTACCCACCCTCATTTTATCATGGAACCATCCATCATCATAACAATTACCAATAACCATAACATGATTATAATATATAAATCTTTCATAAAAGAAACATTCATTAGGAAAATAAATTTTCTATTTGGAGAACAATTTTCATTTTTAAGAAGTCACACATTTATAAATTAAAACACTTTATTTGAAAATAAACTTGTAAAATTGTAATGTAAAAACAAAATCATTAAGGAGTCATGAAATAGGGAAAATATTCTTATTCCATATAAGCAAAAAATATTTCTCTTATAAAAAAGTTGTAACTTGAATAGAGGGTTTTCAAAAAGAAAGTCCCATACAAATATCATAGCATTGAAGTCAGAATTAATCAAATTAATAGAATATGTGTATTCACTATAAATAAAAATAATAAAACATAATATAATCAAAAATAATTTCAAAAATAATCTTATCATGACAAAATCAATGAAGTAGAGGTTTAACCCAAATAATGGAAATTGGGTTATGAATTCTCTTATCTTACGTCTGAAAGCGTTCAGCACTTATATTTAACAACCTAGATAATGAAATTAGATTAATTAATTGCTAAATATAGAACCTATTATTCATTTATCTGATTTATTATAATTTTATTAAGTAATTTTATGTCCATTTTTATGAGTTATAGAGTTTAATTTTATTATTCCAAGAGTGTTTCTTTCAAGGTTTTATAGTCGGTTCCCTTGACTATAACTTTGGGTGTTCTTGTAATATGAAATAAAAAATAAAAAAGGGGAAATAAATGGTATTAATATTCTTCTATAAATTTAATTGATCCCATATATCATTTTTTTCTAATGCAAGTATGATTCATTAGATAAAACATTAATGATAAATGTTTGGTTTGTTTTTGGCGGTTTTTTCGACCATCACAAACTAGTTTGATTTTATTTAATTATTATGTCTAAAATTAGTTCCAAAACATTAATAAAAAGCTATAATATAAATAATAAAATATTTTTTAACAATTATAATGGTTTTATTTCCATATTTTTATGTGGTAATGTAAAATAAAAACCCACTATACATGATGGCGATGAATCGACACATCACAAATGATGTTTTCATTGCTAGAATTAGTGGATAAGAGAAGTGGTTTAATGATAGATATTCCATTAAAATGAAAAAAATATATATTATATGTATGATACTAAATTTATAATTTCAATTTTGATATGGGAGGTGAGGATAAGGTAGAAGGAAGAAAGAATTTAAAAAAGAAAAAAGGAGGATTTTACCTCCTGAATAACGTCTCCTTTAGAACCTCTTTAAGGCACTTGGTTATGGTCTTTTGGTGATACCACCAAGTATTAAACATGGGGAATAGTCTTGGTAAGGTAATTGGGTAGAATTTATAAAATATTCAATTCTTAGAAGTTGTGATGTGAAGTGGTGGTGATGGGTGGTATTTATAGTGAGAGGAGAGGGGTTTTTTTTGTTTTTTTATTCATTTGTTTATTATTTTGGATCAAGACTATCAATGGTGTTGAATTTAGTGAATAATTACAATAAATACTTCATTTGAGTTATAATTAATGGTTTCTTACATCATTCATGACACAAAAAATCATATATTTGGCTTATAATGTTAAGTACCATAAATTATCATATTTCACTATTCACAAAAAACCAACTCTTTCAGGAAAATATCAAAAATTTACCCCAACCATTTTTCAATGTGTAAATTTTAAAAAATAAAATCCATTTTTTTACAGTAATTTTCTAAATATGATCAATTTAATTATTTCTAAAATCATCATTTATTTGAAAAATATCGATTTTATGAGGCTTTGAAAAATTAATTAAGGTCTCACATAATTAACTTATAAGTATAATAAAACAAAATATTATTTTTTGAATCTATTTTATGAAAATAAATTTTATTTTAAATAATTATATTAATTATAAAATTTTAAATAAACATTTACGTTTCAAAAAATAATATCAACGCTTAATTTATCATTTTTTAAAACATTTATTTACTTATTCTATGACATAAATATATCAAATTTTCATTTATGAGATAACTAAATTTTATTTATACATTAAAAGGTGAGGTTATTATTCTAATGGATTGATTAATATTCCTAATGGTCACATTACTATTCTAATGGTCAGGTTACTATTCCATTGTTATAGATTCCATAATTTCAATAAATACCACTTATTTCATTATACATTTATAATGAATTTAACTATTTAATTACAAAATAAAAAATTATTCTATAAGTACCTATGTTATTACATCCCCCCACTTGAAATGGCATCCTTTCATTTTTATTCACTTATTAAACAAGTTAGGATACCTTTCCCCCATAGCATTTTCATATTCTCATGTTGTTTCTTTATCCATTTAATTTATCCACAAAACCTTTACATGGTTAATTACCTTGTTCCGTGATACTTGATCTCTAGGTTCAATAATCTAAATAGGTTTCTCCTCATAAGAAAGGTTCTCTTCCATCTGAAATAATTTAGGGCTCAGAAAATGAGATGATTCTAGCACATACTTTCTTAACATTGAAACATGAAAAACATTGTGTACCTGGGACAAACTAGGAGGAAAAGCTAATTGATGTGCAATTTATCCAACACTCTTGAGGATTTCAAAGGGTATAATGAACCATGGAATTAGCTTCACCTTATTACCAAGATTAATCACTCTTTTTCATGGATAAGTTTGATTATTACATGATCACCTGCCTCAAAAAAACATCCTTCCTCTGGTTATCCATTTGAGTTTTCTTCTTGATTTGAGCTTTCCTCAAGTGTTGCTAAATCAAATGAACATTCTCTATCAATTCCTCTTCCAATTCCGGTCCCATCAACATTATTTTACCTACTTATTTCTAAAATTATAGAGTTTGACACAACTTTCAATATAATGCTTAAAAAGGTTTTATCTGTATACTGAAATACAAAATTTTATTATAAGAAAAATCAACCAATGAAATAAGTTGATGCCAACTTCTGTGGTAATCCATTGAACAAGATTGAAGCATATCCTCTGATGTTTAAATTTTTCACTCTGACTGTCCATCAGATTGAAGAAGAAATATAATTTTTAAATTTAATTCAGTTCCCAATGACATCTGAAGGCCTCTCCAAAATTTAGAAGTGAACCGGGGATCATGATCAGATACAATGGAGAGATGAACTCCATATAACCTGATTATCTTTGTAAGGTACAATCGAGAAAGATGGTATATAAACATAGTATCTTGAATAGGAATAAAATGTTCATATTTAGTCAGTCGATCAATAATAACCCAAATCACATTGTGACATTGAGAATTTTTTGTAATACCAATACGAAATCCATAGATATATTTTTCCCATTTCCACTCTTGCACTGGAAAAGGATAAAGCATCCCCTTCAATAATTCTCATTCTACTTTTACCTATTAACAATTCAATAATATCATTTTAAAGTCAAAAATATCTATTTTTATCCCATCCCACCAGAAATAGACATAATGAAATTAATACATCTTAGTGCTTCAAGGATGAACTAAAAACAAAGAACTATGAGCTTCACTTAATAACTATTTCTTAAACTGTGAATCACAAGGCACACATAATATATTCCCAAATATAAAAACATAGTATTAATCAATGTTAAATTCTATAATCATACCCTTTTAAACAAATTCTACCTTTTTTTGTAACTCACAATCTTCCATCTGCACATTCTTAATATTGTTTGATTGATATGATTGCACTGACACCAGAAAAAAATAGACTAATTTCCTACACCAAAAACTTCTAATAAAAAATCAATCAAATAATTAAACAAGGTGTTATGTTCCAAATTTAACATAGTAAATTTATCATGATGTTTTCATCTCAAATAATCGACCGGTTTTTTTTCAGGATGGTAATTGATCGTGCAATCATAATGATTTATTAACTTCGGTCATCTTCTCTGCCTCATTTTCAATTCCATCTGAGTGAATATATACTTCAAACTTTTATGATTAGTATATATTTCACACTTTTCTCCATATATATGATTTATCCAAATTTTTTAATCTAAAAACCACAGCTGATAATTCTAAATCATATGTGGGATAATTTAACTCATGAGCTTTTAGTTACTATGAAGAGTAAGAAATTACCTAATCAATTTGCATCAGAATGTGACCAAGTCACTTTAAACAAGCATCAATATATATAAAAAACTACCCATTTATATAAGGTAGATCCAAAACTGGATCATTAACCAATCTTCTTGTTAGTTCCTAAAAATAAACATCACATTCTTTCCAAATAAATTTATCCTCTTTTCATGTTAACTTAGTTAGCGGGCTAGATAACCATGAATTTTTTAAAAAAAATTATCGATTTTAGCCTATTAATACAAGAATAATACAAATCTTAGTAACATTTTTAAGTCTTTTTCATTCATCAACCACTTTTGTTTTGGTAGGATCAACTGTTATTCCACCCTTCTTTAAAATGTGATCAATAAAAGAAATTGGTTGTAACCAAAAATCACATTTTCTAAATTTCTCATATAACATCTTTTCTTTTAGGGTTTGAAGAACTATAATTAGATGTTTTTCATGATCCCCATAACATTTTTAATAAACAAAAATATCAACAATAAAAGTAAAAAAAATCTTATCAAAATATTCATGGAATATTCAATTCACAAGATGCATAAATACAACAGGTGAATTTTTAAAACAAAAGAGCACTATAAAAAACTAATGATATTTATATCTAGTATACAATTTTTTCTTTAGAATGTCATTACCCTTCACCTTTATCTGATGGTACCTAGATCTCAATTCAATCTTGAAAAAATATTGAGCTCTTTGGAGCTGATTAACAATTCATCAATATGAGGCAACATGATATTTATTCTTAATAGTGATATTATTAAATAATTTATAATCAATAAAAAGCCTCATATAAACATATCTATTTTTAAGAAACAAAATAGGATCACCCCATGGTAAAGTACTTGAATGAATGAAACCTTTTTCTATAAACTTATGCAACTTCTTTTTCAATTCTATATGTTCCAGTTGATCCATTTGATAAGGGGTGTTTGAAATAAGTTTAGCATCAAGGACTAAATCAATAGTAAACTCAACCTCGTTATTAGGTATAATACTATAAAACACATTAGTAAAAACATAAAAATACTCATTTACCTCTAGTAAATCATTAATATAAGTAGTGACCATGTTTTCAAAAATATGTTTATGATAATATTCATTTCCATATTTAATAGTTTCTCATCTTACTGATATGTTATCAATGGTATGGGTTCATTATTGTATAACAACTGAGACTATTTCTTAAAAACAACTTCTTTATATCTATAATCAATCTTAACATGGTAAACATAAAGCAAATCCACACCCAAAATAACATTAAATTCTATAAGGGTAAAGGCAATAAAGTTTGCTGTAAAATTTTTACACATACATCGATAGGGAGATTATTATAATTTCTTTTTTCCATAATATATCTCCCAGGTGTTTTTATTATAAGTTATAGCATCATTTATTGAGGTGTAATTTACAATTTACTAGAATGATTTTTAGATATGAATGAATTTGTAGACCCCGAATCAAGTAATACGTTAGAAAAATCTGAGTAAACAACAACTATATCTCATACCACTTAATTGGATGGTCCAACATCTTCTGAAGTAGTTAGAAAGAATTTCACCACACCTTTCTTCTTATACTCTGGCTACTTCCCATCATTCAATTTCCTCTTCAGGCACACATTTACATAATGACCAATCTCATTACATTTAAAAGATTTTATTATCTTTATATCAAAATTATTCTTACCACTACCATGATTTTTTCATTGTAATTACGATCTATATGCCCAAACTTACCACATCGTAATCACTTACCATACTTCAAAATTTATTTTCCGTTGTGTTTCTTTCCACAGTTATCACAAAATAACAACTTAATTTTATTACCATCAAACTTCTTTGTTGCATTATTTCCTTTTTCCTACCACCTAACCCACTTTTTATGCTAGTTTTCAAAGAACGCATGATAATAACAAAACTCTATTTCCACCTTCTCTGCAAATAAAAAAATTATTTTTAATTTTGAATTCACAAGAAGAAAATTCCATTTTATATTTTTGATTTAATCCCAAGTAAAAAATTGATTTATTTTATTATCAAGATCCTAGATAAAATTTAGAGCATACCTTGACAGTTGAGTGAATTTTTCTTCAATGAAGCCACTAAATCCTCCTCCTATCTCAATTCTAAGAATTTATTTCCATCCTATGTCAAATATCCTTAGAATAGTATTTCTCAAGGAAAATATTTTTGAATTCATCCCATTACAAAACATTAATCGCTTCATCATCCTTGATATTCTGGACCATTTACCATAACTGGTCAACTTCACTTTCAAAGTGGTAAAGAGAAATACTATCCTTTTTATAATCTGAACACCCCATGACATCAAAAATCCTATCTATGGTTTTAATCTATCCTTTAGCTACCACTTGGTCAAAATATCTACTAAATGCAAGAGGGTGCTACATCAAAAAATGTTCCACCACTAACATATTTCTCTAAGGTTGATCTAGCTAACCTCATACATGGATACAACTGCCATTTATAGCCTACATCAAATTATTCATTACTACAAAAACTTCTTGGTTCTAATTCCCACCATTCTAGGTTGCAAATTTTGAAGGATATAACCCTCTCGATGCCTTCCTACTTCATCTTCCTTGTTTCATCAGTGGAAAACTATTCTTAACAGACATATCATAGACGAAGCAACATGGTAATATTCAAATTTTATATAATTTAAAATAAACCATAATGTAAAAATAATTTATGGTTATTCTATTAACATTATCATAACCCATAAAGTTATATAAATACTAGCTTGGATACCAATTGTAAGGACCTAGCCATAAACATTACATAATATAGCTAATTCAAATAGATTCACTTTGATACATTCCTAAATATATTTTAGGTTTATAGTTTTATATAATTAGGTCATAACCACATATATATAAAATTATATATTAAAAATTAGACACTTATACTCAATATCCATTCCTTTCAGAAAATGAATCTTTTAGAATAAAATTTTATTTCTTTATGTAACGAAACTTCATAAATTTAAACTTGAATTATTTATTTCCATTACCCATACATAAAAAATATGAAAAAATATTTCAAAACATTGGATGAGAAAAAAAATCTTGGTGAGGTACATAGAAAATAATAAATAATCAATTAGTCCATGAATGAAAACATTTTCACAAATTTATAACTTTTACACATTAAACATAAGATCTTTTTCTTACCTTATGAAATGATAAGTTTCTAGAAAAATAATAGTAAGCATGAATAAATAATAAAAGGAAATTTTTGGAGTCATTTTCATATAAATATTACATATAAAGTAGTTATCACGGCTACATAGGGAGTAACCATCATGGTTACACTTGGAATAACAATCACAGTATATTTCTATAATATTTTTAGAGAAACATAATAGGTTAACTCTATCCATTTACCCAATTAATTGGAGAGATATAATAGGCTCACCCTCCCACATTTTACCACCAAACCACCCATTATTATAACAATTTCCAAGAACCATAACATGATCATAACACATAAATCCTGCACAAAAGAAACTTTCTTGAGGAAAACAAATTTTCCATTTTAAAATAACATTTAATTTTTAAGATGTTACACACTTATAAATAAAAAGATTTTATTTAAAAATAAACTTGTAAACTTTTAAAGGAAATATAAAATCAATAATTCATTATGAAATTGGTAAAATATGATTATTCCATATAAGTAAAAAACTTTTCTTTAATAAAATAGTTGTAACCTAAAAAGTGGTTTCTTAAAAAGAAAGTCTCTTACAAATATCATATCATTGAAGTGAGAATTAATAAAATTAATAGAATATTTGTATTCACTATAAATTCATATAATTCAACATTATATAATCAAAATTAATTTCACAATTAATCTTAGCATGACATAATCAATGAAGTAGAATGTTAACCCAAAGAATGAAAATTGAGTTAATAATTCCCCTACCTTATGTCTGAAAGCATTCTACACTTGTAATTAATGTCCTAGATAATCGAATTATATTTACTAATTAATAAATAAAAAACCCATTATTCATTTATTTTATTTATTATAATTTTATTAAGTTTTTTACGGCCATTTTTATGAGTTATAGAGTTCAATTTCGTCATTCGAGGAGTTTTTGTTTCATGGTTTTATGGTTGGCACCCTTGAGTATAATTATGGGAGTTTTTTGTAATATTGAATAAATACACCAAAAGTTGAAAGAAATGGTATTAATATGTTTCGAAAATTTTAAATGACCCCATATATCATTTTTTTCTGATATGAGGATGATTCGTTAGATAAAACAATCATGATAAATGTTTGGTTTGTTTTTGTCAGTTTTTCTGACCATTACATACTAGTTTCATTTTATTTTATTATTATGTATATAATTTAGTTATAGAACACTAAAAAAGTTATAATATATATATTAAAATATTTTTTAACCTTAATAATTTTTTTATGACCATCATTGAATGTTTTAATGGAAAATGAAGACTCATTGTCCACGAAGGTGGTGAATCGACACATCTTGGATGATGTTTTAATTTTTAGAATTAGAGGGGAAGAGAATTTGTTTATTGGTGGATATTCCATTAAAAAAATAATATTATAGTATATTTATGATACAATATTTATCATTTAGCTTTTTATAGGGGATTTTAGGATAATGTGGAAGGATTAAATATTTTAAAAGAGAAAAAAGAAGGATTTTACCTCTTGAATATCGTCTCCTTGAGATCCTCCTTAAGATACTTGGTATTGGTATTTTGGTGAGACCAGTAGGTCTTAGAAGTGGGAAATATTATTGGGAAGGTAATTAGGTAGAATTTATATGTGTTTCAAGGACTATAATGTGTGAGGAGAAGAGGTGTGAGGGGTGGTATTTATAGGGAGAGGAGAGGGGTGTTTTTGATTTTTTTTATTCATTTAGGTTTTATTTTGGCTCAAGACTATAATTAGTGTTGATTCTAGAGAATATGTATAGTAACTAGTTCATATGAGTTCGAAATAATGGTGTATTACGTCATTCATGACTCAAAAAACCTTCTATTTTACTTATAATGGTAAATATTGTAAATTACATTATTTCACTATTCACAAAAAATCAACTATTTCAGAAAAATTCAAAAAATTCAGCCTAACCATTTTTCATTGTGTAGATTTAACAAATGGACTATATTTTTTTAAAATAATTTTATAAATATGAGAAATTTAATTTTTAATTAAAATTATCATTTATTCAAAAAAATACTAATCTTATGACACTTTGAAAAATTAATTAAGGTCTCATAAAATTAACTTATAATTATAATATAACAAAATATTGATTTATGAATATATTTTATGAAAAGAAATTTTATTTTAGATCAATATATAAATTAAAAAAATTTAAATAAAAATTCATGTTTCACATAAAATACAAACACATAATTTATCATTTTTAAAACATTTATTTACTTATTCCATGATATAAATATATCATATTTAATTTATGAGATACCTAAATTTTATTTATAATTTCATAGGTGATTTTATTATTCTAATGTCCAAATTAAAATTCCTAACTATCATATTACTATTCTAATAGTCAGGTTACCGTTCCATTGGTATAGATTCCATAATTTCTATAAATAGCACTTATTTCATTATAAATTTATAATGAATTTAACTATTTAAGTATAGATTGAAAAAAAATATTATATAAGGTTCTGGGTTGTTAAATCAACTATTATTGTTTTATGTTATTTTTCACTTTACTCATGTATATACACATTTATGTGTGTGTGTATATAGATATGGAAATATAAATATATACATATATAAATATAATTATATACATGATGGCATCTTTCCCAGATGACCAGGATCGTGAACCCATGGATCAATTATGGTTTCACATTATTTATTTTATTTATCATTTCTAGTTGTGTCTCAGTTAGGTAGATCATATTACATTAGCATGCACATATGACAGTATATTTATAGGTTTATCATTTCGGTGGACTATTGAGATTATATCTCACCCCTATACATTCACCTTAGTGTGAGTGCAAACATTATGACTACTTTTTAGGTTGAGAACATATTATATAATGGTAGGGATGAGGCCTATGGTTGCATGATCAAATAGAGCTACTTGTGTGGATTTTTTTTGATCAAGCTGTATCATCTCAGCAACGTCTTGGAGACCAGGTATGTGGTATGGCTCAAGTTTGGTAGGATATCACTGTAATTTGATTTCAGTTTATTTTATTCACTCTTATATATATGTTTGTCCCAGTGGGTGACCACTATTGTATCTATGACATGGTTTTTTGGGATTTTATATCAGTTCATTCATTATTATAGAATGCTTATATTTCAATTTATTCACTTATTATTTACTTTTTTTTACTTATTTGTATGATGTTTGGTTATTTTTACTATTTTTTCTATGATATGAGGGAATAGTCTCCCTATTATCACACCCTAGTCCCTTGCTACTAGTCATCAACTTACAGCATATTGGGAGGTCTACTTGAGTCCTTTTGGTGAATCTACTTGAGGCACTAGATTTTTGGAATTGAGGCTGTGACGTTATATATTTTGATAAAATATATATTATTTTTGAAATCATTACATTTTAATTATACAATGGTTAATTTTTCATAATTTTTTTAGATGGTTTAATTTTTTAGTAAAAATTAAATACGGTATAAATATATGATATATATTAAAGATTCATAATAGCCATAAAGTGATTTAATAAATACTATAAAGGTTAACCGTAACCAAATATAGGTCTCCAATTTAATGTAATGTGTCTTTGAGTTTATTTGATTAATTTTATAATCCCTTAATGAATCATCCAAAACCTATACTATATTTTAGGGTCTGAAAATAAATTCATTATAAACATGACTCACTTTCACATCATCAAAGGTATTATTTTAAGGAGTTTGTTTCTTGAACATATAAGATATCTAAAACCACTTCTATTTGCTATAAACCATAGGAAAAATCATGGTAAGGTTTGTGTTTTTTATTATTTTATTATATAGAGTCCCAAACCTATGTTTAGACATTAATAAAGAACTCCCCTCACATTTCCTATAAAAAAACCCACCAAACCACCCATTCATCTTCAATCAAAACCCTTTGACCATGAATTTAATCTTCCTTTACCTCTCTAGATCCCTCCCAATGTCCCAAAATCTTAAGAAGATCCTCCAAAAAATTTAAAAGCTCCCTCTCAAGGTAAGGGATCCTCTCCTTCTCCTATTTATTCAAGAACCTCATTTATATAATGCCTTATAATTTCCAATTTTTCATGTAGATATATGTTTTTAAATATCCCTATTACTATCCTTGTGATTACCAATTTATAATAGGCATCTTTTACTCTCATTCACCCCTTCTATAAACCTTTATGTACACCTGTTATGTTGTTGAAATTATCTAGTACTTTTTTATTCTGAATATTTCTGTAGTGAATACCCTTCCCCATTTATCCTCAAGGGTATTCAAATATTTGTACTTATCCTTCAATAATTTTGAAATTCCATGTATATAACATGCGCTCCTTAATCATGGGGTTAAAATTAATGAAATAAATACTTATGTTGTATGATCTATGTGAAACACTTATTCATGTAAATGATATGAATGTGACAGATGGGACTATAATTATATATCTCTCAAATTAATTAGGTAATTTTGTTTATCTCATTAGAAGCCTTGTATAGTTCATTGGAGGTTATCCTAAGCACATTATGTTATATCGATTGGCCTTGACTTATGTTTATGATGCCATGTTTTATATTGTTTCCACATTCCCATGTTACCTTCATGTTATCTTCTTATATCATGATATGATTATCATGTTTATGATTCTCACCCATATTAGTCACTTTGATATCACTATTAACTCACATGTACTAATTTTCCTTATTACATGCTTTGATTATTCCCTTACTAAAACTTATATCACAGTCCTTTCTTATATACATCTTCAGGTTATCCCATAAAATTTTAGAAGATTGATGGAATTTTAAGGGCCTATAGTGAAGCTTTTAAATAATGTAGTTACACCCATATATCAAGTTATTATACTATATACCTAATTTCCCAAATGAAGTAGGCCTAAAAATCTTATGGTATTGTATTATGTATACCATTTGTAATAAATAATGAATCAAGGTGTATTAAAATATGGGTTTTCCTTATCCAAGGGTTCCCAAATTTAGCATGAACTAACCAATTGGATGACCTAGGTCTTAATAAGTACCTCTTTGGAAGGAATCTCGCACTTAGTATTTGTGGGGTTTTAAGTCTCATCAATTTAATATACATCATATTTATATTAGATTCATAACTATTACATCATATGTCATCATTACCTTTACATGTTTTATTTCATTTTACTTATGCATGTTTCTAGAAATTTAATTTTGTAAATCCCTATACCAACCACCAACTTAATATGTTCACACCACATTAATGTGTAACTCTTTACAAAACTCACAATTCTATGTTAATCACCCAAAATGGAATTCAGTTATATTCATATTTATCCAAATGCATCATATTAATATGGTTTATGAACACTTCATGTAAATTAATAATGTTATATGAGATTGAAGAACTCCACATGAGTATGCCTAAACTGACAGATATCCAACCACATTCACTTTCCATGCTAAGGAAACCACCAAGAAAGTAAGTGGTCTGACCACAAGTCCCCCTACTTGAGGAGAATTTACTCATGATAGAATTCAATTCATGAAAACTATAACACCTAATATACACAAAATATGCCTAATAACTATTCTCAAGTTTATAACTACAAATAGAAATTGAGGTTAAGGTAGATAAAAACTAAATTTCATGATATCAAACCTAGCATGATATGCAAATCTCTATCCTAGAATTATTTTATCACATAAATGGGCATACAAAATATTCATAATTCATAAACAATTTAGTCAACAAGAATTTCAAAAAAAATAGATAATAATTTTCTTCCCAAAACATGAGACATTTATGAACCATTCATATATAAATACTAATAATAAGAAAATTTATAATTTAGCAAAAAATAAAAACATTTTATATTCATTTCAATATGAAATCATTCGAGTTTTATATTAAATGGAATTTATATGATATTTCATGAATTATAAACATTTTATAATTCAATATCTATTATATAATCATTTTATATAATCAAAATATCATATATATTGTGATTTATAAACACTTTATAAATCACCTATTATGAATTATAAATAAACCATTTATTTTTATATTACAAGGCATGTCTTTTAATTTTTAAAAATGTATTATGAATATTAACCTTTAATATTTTTTAATAATGTTTCATAAACAATTTTTTAACTAATTATATACAATTTATAATTTATTAATTAATTAATTAAATCCTTATAAAATAAATATTCTCAAAATACATTTTAACATTGTTTATAAACAATTTATAAAATATAAAAATCATTTAAATACATTTGAAAAAAATAACAATTTTTTTCTTACCCTTATACAACACCCCCACTCTATGTAAGGGTATCCCCTTATTACCCTTATACAAATTCCATGTGTAGGGGTATGGATGTTTTTTTCCATAGCGTAAAGGTAATACATAGATTACCTTTACACATATCCTTCCTGTAAAGGTATTTCATGTGTGAAACTTCTTTATGTAATGGTACATTGTAGGTTTCATACAGTGTGTAAAGGTAAACATCAAGGACCATTATGTAGTGGCTCTTATACCTATATGTAAACCTTTATATAAATGCACTACCTTTATGCGGTACGTCTACATAAGGGTATTTCCTTTATAATGACCCAAACATTTATAAATAAAATTTCTCCCTTCTTATAGTAAGGTCATAATCATATAAAATCACATTAGGAACCATAGTGCCATTTCAACTTAAATGAACTACTATGTGAGCTTTAAACATAAAATTTCCACTTTTGTGTTTTTAATTTCCAAAATCTAACATAAACAGTTGCAATCAATAAGATGTTTGGAGTCCGATAAGAAAAACTTTATTATTTTTTTAATAGTAACCTAACCTTATGAATACTACCCTCACCTTATGAATAGTAATATGACCCTTATGAATAGTAAACCATCCAAAAGAATAGTAACCTCACCCATGAATGTATAAATAAAATTTAGGCATCTTATAAGTGACAATATGACTATAGTAAAAGTATTGGTATTTTTTTAGTCATAAATAAATAATTATAATTAATTAATTAATTTACAAGAAAATTTATTTTCCTAAAATGTGTTCATAAATTAAAATTTTTATTTTTTTCTTATTTTAGGATAATTTTATAAGAACTTATGTAATTTTCGAAATCATTATAAAATAAACTTTAGTTTTAACATCTATATTTTTCAAGTAATTGTGATTTTAATTAAAAAAATCTTATTTTGGAGAATTATTTTTAAAAAATGGAGTTCATTTTTGGATTCTACATTTCAAAAAATGGTTAGGGTAAATATTTTGTATTTTTCTGAAATACTTTAATTTTTTGTGGATAGTGAATTTCAATAATTTAAAAAATATGCTAATTAAATGAATTTTTGCATCTCTCTTAAGTCATTTATGATGTAAATGGCCATTGGTATGAGCTCATATGCACTTATTACTATTTTTAGTCACAAGGATCCACAATATTTCTTGTCTTGTGGAGAAATAATGAATTAATCAATATAATATTAAGAAAACCCTCCTCATCTCCACTATAAATACCACCTCTCACACCCTCATTTCGTTACACCTCTCAATCTTCATGACTTAACTAAATTCTATGAAAATAGCCCCCCAAGATCCTTCCCCATTTCCAGTATCCCTTGGTCTCCTCAAAAGACCAAATCCTCTCCATTAAATAGGCTCCCAAAGGAGATAAACTCAAGAGGTAAATTCCACCTTCCGATTCTATTATTTTCTTGAATGTTCCTTTATTTCCTTTCTCGTTACTCAATAATATCAACCAAATGGTATGATAACTCCATTAATATACATGTACTATAATTATATTATGCTAATGGGATAGTTCATCATTATCTCACCTTCCCTCTCCTTTTATACTATAAATGAAAACATCGTCTGAGATCTGTTAATATATCACATTAAAAGACGATGGGTTTTCAATTTGCATTACCATCTTAGATACTGGTCATAAAACCATTTAATGATTTAACCAAGTAATGACATATTTATTTTATCTCATTTTAGGTTTTGTAATCCTTATACACTCATGATATAAAATAATAATACAAAACATGTTCATTGTGAGAAAAATCGCCAAATTAATCCATGCGTTTATCCATAAAAAATTATCTAATGATTTATCCTAATTGTATATAAAAAATTCATTATAAGATAATTTATATATCTGGAATGTCACTAATAATATATATTAATAATTCTGTCTGTTTAAACACATTTCAAATGAACATCCAGTCATGAATACAAGTGAACCATTCATAAAAGCTAAGAAAACTAACACTCCTAAATAGTGAATTTAAGCTCTATAACTCATCCAAAAATCTATAAAAGAACTTAATAATTCCATAATGAATCAAATTAATGTATTAAAGGATATTTAATTGTTAATTATTTAATATAATCTTATTATATAGTACTTTAAATTGAAGGAAGCCTTCAAACACAAGGTAAGGAGAAATTCTCGAACCCAACTCTCTTTCTTTGGGTTTTCCCTCTTCAACCCATTTTCAGTATGGATATGTCTTAAAATAATTTATTCATAATTATATTACCTTTTATATGATATAAATTTTCTTTAATTTATTTTATGAAAAAACTAATGTTTTCCAAAAGAACTCTTATTTCAAATAAACACACCTTTTTTACTTCTCGAAGATTGTTTCACTCTTAACTCAAGGTAAATGGTTATATGTCAAGAATGATACCCCCAATTTATTTTGGGAACCAAATGATGATCAATGTATGATTTATTATGTGAAAAAAAATTTCTTTCCACGGGTTATTTTATGTTCAGTTTTGACATATTTTCTTTGTCGTATGCATGATAATGTAAATGTTATGATGTGACAGGTGCACTTGGAATTATATAGCGCAATATGAATGTTTGGATGTGATGGGTGTGCCTAGAATTATAAAGCACTACAATGAATTGGGTAAAGTGATGAATCTCATGAGTTAAAGTTAAATGATTCATGAACATGATTCTAGCTTTGTTCACCACTATCTGTGGTAGTAAACCACTAAGACATGATGTTTAATTTTCATAGATTTCCATATTCCATGCTATTATATAAATGATGTTATGATTATTCTAACCCCATTTTACATTATTTCATTTTCTTATATTTCCTCTTATTGGCAATTATCTCACCCCTTTTTTATTTATATCCTTATGTGACTACATGTACTAAGGAGTACACAAGGGCCGATAAGAAGCTAGAGAAGATGGAATTAAATAAATGTTTATGCTTTATGTTGTAAATGTTATATATAGTCCCAGTTTTCCCAATAAACTAAACCTTTGGATCCTTGTTCTGTAATGTTTTTATGTTTTTATATTTAAAATTATATAAAAATAATTTAATAAAAGCAGGTTCACTATAGTTGGTATCAGAGGAAAGGTTTAGTTAATTTGGTAATTGGGATTAGTGAACCCTAGAGAAAACCTCTAGTATGAGACTAAGTACAAATATGCACATAACATGCTTGGATTGACATAGGTATCCCATAATATATTTTTTTAGTGTAAATAAACCAAAATAATAATTTATTTATTCATGACTCATTGACTTGAGTTTTTTTCTAACTTTTATAATTTTAGATAATGGTGGGAGCTAGGAGAAAACAGACCAACAACCCATGCGAGGTCTAATGAAATGATTACCCAAATAACATCCCCAAATTGTTGGGAGGTGGAGTTCAAAATTTCATGTCAATGCTTACCCATATATCTTTGGTTATGAACAAAAATCTGAATAATGTGGAATTTCCTCCTTCCCCTAAGATGGAGAAACTAGCTATCGATTTTTTTATTCCGCAACGACCACTAAAATTTATTGGATCTTTTGATCCACTAGTTACTAAATAGTGGTTCAACTCCATGGAGAAGATATTATCTATGCTTCACTGTTCTATGATGGAGAAGGTGATTCTATCTATTTGTTGTCTAGAAATAGTGGTCGGTCAATGTTTGGATTTGATTAAGAACACCAAACCAGATGACAAAATTGAAGAGATGGAATGGTAGGACATTAAGATCATGTTTCTTAACAAGTATTTACCAATAACACTTTATAAAAATTTGGTTAGATAATTCATAGAGCTCAATAAAAAGGAAGGAGAATCTATCATCGCCTATGAATCGAATTTCACAAGTCTTTCAGGGTATGCTTTGGGTTATGTTATCAATATTGATAGAAAAATTGATAGATTATTTAGTGGGTTAAAACCACACCTTTGAAAGGATATTTCAATTCAAGACTTTGAGATTTATGAAAATTTTGTTCTATGTGCTCTCAAATTATAAATAGAGTTTGGAGAATGGTCCCATGGATATGGTGATAAGAAATTAAAGGTGGAGTTTCAAGCTGGATGATATAATGATAAAGGAGGGAAGAAAACTCAACCGCTCACATACCAAATATGTAGGAATAAGCATCATGGGAGTTGCCTCAAAAGGACAGGGAAATGTTTCAAGTGTGGTAGAAAATTCCACAAAGCTCATTAATGTTTAAAATATATGATAAGGTAGGAGAATGTGGTGGATGAAGGGAAAGAGCCACCCATTCTCCAATGCTACAATTGTAGGGAGTGAGTGCACTATGCAAGCCAGTTCACTAAACCTCAGGCCCTCTAGGGTAATCAACATCAATTGCCACCAAATCCAATGGAACAGGAGAAGGATTATGCCATCACTACTACAGAATTTGAAAATGAAAATGAAGTCATACAAGGTATAATTCTTATTCACTAATGAATGGAAAAATCCTTATATGATTCCGGTTCTACACATTCCTTTATATCTTACAAGTTTTCTAGAACTATGGATTCGAAGCCCCAAAACCATGAATTAGAGATATCTGTAAAAACACCTAGTGGTGCAATAATTTCAACCCAAGTGTTGGAATCTTCTCCAGTTGGAATATGTGGGATGATTCTTCCTATGAATCCCTTGCTACTTCCCTTGGTGGAATTTTATTCTATAATGGGAATGGATTGGCTCTCATTATATAGATCACATATCAACTATTGGGAAAATGAAATATCTTTTCATATTAAAAATCATCCCATGCTCCTATAAAAATTCAAGGAAGATCATGAATCTCCTTTTAAAAATCATTCAATGGTGTGGGTGTTGATTCCCTGTGAAGATGCATACCTTGCTCAAATGGTTGAATCAAAGGAAAGTGTCAACCTAGCAAAACTTTACACCGTGAGTGAATACGGTGATGTATTTTCAGAGGATTTTCTCAAACTTCCCCAGATTATGATGTAGAGTTCTCTATAGAACTCATACCCAGAGCTACCCCTTTCTCAAAGTTTCCTTATAGGATGAATCCTAACAAAATGATGGAGTTAAAGAAGAAGCTATAAGATCATTTGGATAAAGGGTTCATATGCCCTAGTGCATCACCTTGGGGTGCGTCAGTGCTCTTTGTGAAGAAGAAGGATGGATCAATGTATCAATGTATCAATTATCCGGAAATCAACAAGATCACCATAAAGAACAAGTATCATTTCCCAAGGATATATGACTTATTCGATCAGCTATGAGGATCTCAGTACTTCTCAAAGGTGGATCTTCATTTTCGAAATCATCACCTAAAGGTGGAGAAGAATGATATTCAGAAGGCTTCCTTCCACACAAGGTATGGGAACTATGAGTTTCTGGTGATGACCTTAAAACTTACTAATTACCCTACACTCATTATGTATTTGAGGAATAGAGTTTTTATACATTATCTCAATAAATTTGTGGTATGGTTTATCAATGATATTCTCATCTACACCATGAGAAATGAGGAACATAAAGAATATCTAAGACTTGTGTTGGTGACATTGAGAAAGGAGAAGTTGTATTTCAAGTTCAGAAAGTGTGACTTTTGGATATATCAAGTCATGTTCTCAGGACATGTGATCACAAGTTAGGGAATTTATGTGGAACCTTCGAAAACAAAGGCGATTGAGGAATGGCCCAGACCCTCTAGTGTCAAATAAATCCATATTTTTCTTAGATCAGTGAGGTATTGCCGATGTTTTGTGAAACAATTCTCATTATTGTCAATCCTTCTAACTAAGTTAACAAGGAAAGTGGTAAAGTATGGCTGGATGAATGAATGTGAGGGAAGCTTCAAGGTGCTAAATAGAAGGCTGATCACTACACTTGTACACATATTACCGAAGAGTGGAGAATTTTTTTGTGATATATAGTGATTATTTAAAGAAAGTATTAGGTTTTTTACTCATAAAATATGATAATGTGATAGCCTACACCTCACATCAGTTGAAGATCAATGAGAAAAACTACTCGATGCATGATCTAGATCTAGAAAATGTGAGTTTTGCCTTGAAAATCTAGCGGCAATACCTCTATAGTGAGAAGTGTATCATATACACCAATGAAAATATTCTAAAGTATATATTAACATAAAAGTATATCATCATGCATCAAAAGAGTTGGTTATAACTAATCAAATATTACAATTTCTCTATTCACTATCATCATGTAAAGGAAAATAAGGTAGATGATGCTCTAAGTAGAAAAGAACCTGCTACTCTATCCATATTGTTGATTGAGAAAGACCTTATCTTCATGGATATAAAAAGGATGTATTTGGAAACCATAATTATAGGGAATAAATACTACCTTTACCAAAGGATTACCCAACCATCTATCCGAGGGAATATTATGTTAGTATAAAGGGGTGATCTCGAAATACAAAAGTGGGTGAATGCAGTAAAGGAAGGGAAGATTCTAGAGTTCCATATTGATGATGATGGTGTGATTCAGGTTAGAATGTGGATTTGTGTGACTTCATCACGTAGGCTAAATAAATATCTATTTGATAATGCACATAGATCTCCTTTCTCTATCTATTTTGGTAGCACCAAGATGTACTGTGATCTCTAAGAACAATTCTGGTGGGAAAACATGGGGAAGGAGATTGCTGAATATATCTCAAGGTGGTTGATATGTCAGCAAGTAAAATTAGAGTGATAAAAGTATATAGGTATGATTCAACCATTGCTTATACCCATGTTGAAATGGGAGAATGTCACTATAAAATTTTTCACGGGTCTCCCGAAGATGTCCAAGGGAAATAATGTGATATGGGTTGTGGTTGACCAACTCACAAAGACTTCCCACTTTATCACTATTTGGGAAGATCAGTCTCTTGAACAACATAAAAATATATATGTGAAGGAATTGGTGAGACATCATGGGCTTCCACTATCGATTGTCTATGATTGTGCTCTAAGGTTCACATCTAAATTCTAGAGGAGTCTCCAACATGCTTTGAGTACTGAATTAAATTTCAGCATGGTCTATCACCCCCAAACTGATGTCCAATATGAAAGGACTATTTAGACACTCGAAGATATTATAAGATACTTCTCTTTATAATTAAAAGGTGGTTGGGATTAGCATCTCCCATTTGTGGAGTTCTCATACAACGATATCTTCCACTCGAGTATTTAGATGTCTCCATATAAAGCTCTATATGGAAGGTGATGTAGAACTCCAACCTATTGGGATGAAGTTGGAGAATGAATGCTACATGTACTTGATCTTATGTAAGAGATAACAAAGAAGGTTCAAGTCATCCAGAAAGATATCAAAGCTGCTTAGATTCAGAAAAAGAGCTATGTTGACCACCGTTGAAGGGACTTAGAGTTCAACATTGGAGATAAATTCATCATTTTAATATCACCATAGAAGAGATTTATGTGGTTTTCAAAGAAAGGGAAGAAAAGCCCAAGTTCCATTGGGCCCTTTGAAATCCTTGATTGCATAGGATTCATGGATTATTAGATTGTAAATCCACAGAATATGGATCAAGTTCATGATGTGTTTCATGTATAACTCTTGAGTAAATGCATACTAGATCCCTCACATTTACTGAACTCTGAGGTGGTACAGTTGGAAGATGATCTCTCTTATAAGGAGCATACAGTAAAGATTCTGAATAGGGGAGATAAGGTTCTATGCAACAAAAAAAAAACCCACCTTGTAAAATTATTGTAGAGGAACCATAAGTATGAAGAAGCAACTTGGGAATTAGAGGATGCGATGAAGTAAAAGTACCATCACCTATTTATGTAAAACGAAATTTCAAGGATGAAATTTCAAAAAGGGGAAGTATGAAATGACCCAAACGTTTATCAATTCAATTTATCCCTTCTTTTTGTAAGTTCATAATCTTATAAAATCAAATTAGGAAATAGCATGCAACATCATGCTTAAATGAACTACTATGTGATCTTTAAACATAAATTTTCCACTTTTGTGTTTTGAATTTTTAAAATCTAACATACAAGGTTGCTATCAGTAAGATGTTTGGAGTCTGATAGGACAAAATTCATTTTTGTGAATAGTAATTTACCCTTATTAATAGTAATCTACCCTTATGAACAGTAATATGACCCTTATGAATAGTAAATCATCCAAAAGAATAGTAACCTCACCCATGAATGTATAAATAAAATTTTGGCATATTATAAGTGAAAATATGACCATAGTAAAAGTATTGGTATTTTTATAAGGCATAAATAATTAATTATAATTAATTAATTAATTCAAATGAAATTTTATTTTCCTAAAATGTGTTCATAAATTATCAATTTTATGTATTCTGGTTTTAATATAATTTTTAAGAACTTATGTAATTTTTAAAAGCATTATAAAATTAGGTTTAAATTTAAAATTTGTATTTTTTAAGTAAATTGTGATTTTAATTAAAATTTAAATTGTTTATATTTATAGATTTTTTTCTAAAAATTGAATTTATTTTTGGATTCTCCACATAAAAAACTATTTAGGGTAAATTTTTTGGAGTTTTATGAAATTCTTTAATTTTTGGTCAATGGTGAAATTCGATAATTTACAAAATATGCAAAATAAATAAATTTCTACATCATGATTAAGTCTTGGATGATGTAAATTAACATTGGTTAAAACACACATGCACTTATTACTATTTTTAGTCACAATAATCCTTACTATTAATTGTCTTTTTGAGAAATAATAAATTAATGAATATAATATTAAGAAAACTCTCCTCCCCTCCGCTATAAATACCACCCCTCACACCCTCATTTCATCACACCTATCAAGCTTCAAGACTTAACTAAATTATAACCAAATATCTCCCCAATATCCTTCCCCACGTCCATCAACCATTGTTATACTCAAAATACAAAATCCACTCCCCTAAAGAGGATCCCAAAGACGATAAACTCAAGAGGTAAATTCCTCTTTCTGATTCTTTTATTTTCTTTTAAGTTCTTTATTTTTTTTATTTCCACACCTAATTTCACCAAAATGGTATTATAACAACAATAACATACATGTACTGGAATTTTATTATTCTAATTTTAGATTTCATCATAATATTTCATTCTCTCTCCTTTTATTCTATAAATGAAAACATCTTCTTAGATGTGTGAATTTATAACATTCAAGGACGACAGGTTTTCAATTTGTATTACCATATTAGAGAATAGTCATGAAACTATTTTATGGTTAAAAAAGATCATAATATATTTATTTTATTTTATGTGATGTTTTTTAATCCTTATACACTCATGATATAAAATAATAATACAAAACAAGTTCATTGTGAGTAGAACCGACAAATTAATCCAAGTGTTTATCATTAAATTTTTATCCAATGATTCATCCTAATGGTATATAAAAAATCATTATAAGATCATTTATATCTCTGTAATGTCACTAATAAAATATAAACACAATTATGAAATTTTAACCACATTTCAAACAAACGTCCATTCATGAATACAAGTGAACCGTTCGTAAAAGCTAAGAAAATTAACACTCTTGAACAATGCATTTAAACTCTATAACTCATCCAAAGGTCCATAAATGAACTTAATAAAAACATAATGAATAAAATTCATGTATTAAAGTATATTTAATTTTAAATTAATGAATCTAATGTCATTATACAATACTTTAATGTGAAGTAAGCGTTCAGACACAAGGTAAGGGGAAATTCTCGAACCCAACTCTCTTTCTTTGGGTTTTCCCTCTTCAACCCATTTTCAGTATGGATATGACTCAAAAATAAATTAATAATAATTATCATACCTTTTATGTGATACACATGTTCTCTAATTGATTTTTATGAAAAATACAATGTTTTCCAAAAGAACTCTTCTTTCATATAAACACAACATTTTTACTTCCCAAATATTGTTTCACTATTCACTAATGGTTAACGATTTTATGTTAAGAATGATATTCCCAATTTATTTTGAGAACCAAATATTAATCAATGTATGATTTATTATTTGATACCCATTTCTTTCCATGGGTTATTTTATATTCAAGTTTTATATATTTTCTATGTGGTATGCATGATAATGTAAATGTTATGATGTGACGGGTGCGCCTAGAATCATATAGCGCAATATGAATGTTTGAATGTGACAGGTGCACCTGGAATTATAATGTTCTTCAATTCACTGGGTAAAGTGATGAATCTCTTGAGTTAAATTGAAATGATGCACGAAAATAATGCTAGCTTTGTTCACAACTATGTGTAGTAGTTAACCACTAAGACATGATGTTTAATTTTTATGAATTACCACATTCCATGCTATTATATAAATGATGTTATGATTATGGTCACCACATGTTAAATTATTTCATTTTTTTATCTTTTTTCTTACTGAGCTTTTATCTCACCCCTTTTTTATGTATATACTGCGGTGACTACATGTACTAAGAAGTACACAAGGGCTGATAAGAAGATAGAGAAGAAGGAATAAAATAAATTTTTGTGCTTTATGTTGTAAATGTTATATATGGTCTTAGTTTTCCCAAGACAGTAAACCATTGGATCCTCATTGTGTAATGTTTTTATGTTTTTAATCATTAAAATGATGTAAAAGTAATGTATGAAAAGTAGGGTCACTATATCCTTTACGCAACCCATTTGCGTAAAGGAAATACCCTTATACGGACCTTCGACATGAGGGTGCTAACTTTATGTATCCCACTCACGTAAATTTTTTACCTTTACACAAATTTTTTTCATAAGGATACCACATAAGGGTAATTTAATATCTACCTTTATGCAATGAATCACATAATGGTTCCATGTAAGGGTAAATCATATTTACCTTTATGTAGCTATCCTACATAAGGGTATAGCCTTTATAAAATGGCTTACATGAGGGTATAACCTTTACACAACATACCTGTGTAAGGGTAAATCATATTTACCCTTATGTATCTCAAGTAAGGGTCAAAAACTTGAAATGATTTTACAAAAACTTGGTGTATTTTTTTCTAAAAAAATAGTGATCAAAACACATATAATTCTTATATAAACATTCTATGATACCACTTATGGGTTTCCTATGATCATATGATGACCATTTGTAGGGAAATATAACCTTAAACAAAATTAGATCTATCTTTAATAATTAACATTTAAATAAAACTATAAAATAGATTACTTGGTATTTGAAAGTTATAGTTGCCATTTCTTCTCATCAAAAGATAATTCTTGAGATATATCACAAGGATAAATGAACAAAATCACTTTTCCTTTGAGGGAGTACACCATCTAATGGATTTTTGAACCCTTTTCGAGGATACCCATAATTTTAAGGGGTGATAGTGCCTTCTCAAAAGATATAAATAGAGTCTGGGGAGGAAGAGAATTTTTTGAGGTACATGCACATATCACATAGCACATGAGAGGATATCATCCTATTATATAGGTAAATCTTGATACATCTAAAATGCATACCTCGTCTCATGTGTTACTTAAATTTAGTTATAATTCATTGAACTATTTCAATAAATTAATTTAAATCCATTAATCCATGTAACTGACGAATAAACCATCATGAGAAAATAAATAATATATATATATATATCATATATATATATATATATATCATACATATATATATTTTATTTCATGCATAATATTCATTAACAATACATGAATAAAAGGAATATATTAAATATAAACCATATATAATATCCAATATATTATATATAAATATATTTCATGTAGTATATGCATGTGTACATGCATCTCATGCATGAATATTTTAGTGCACATCCAAAATCCCCCCATATGGCTCAGGGTGTGATCCTCTATCATTCATACCTAGGTTGTGTCAGGTATTTCCTTACTAACTTTCAAGGCATTTGATCTTTATCCTAGTGGGTTATTCCAAATAGGGTTATTTATCCCCCATAGTGTAACACCCTGAGATTTTGAGAATTATTTATTTTCAAATTAATTTATCATTTTGATATTTTTCATTTCACATGACACTGGAAATAGTTATTTATATATATATATATATATTGAATCAATAAGTCAAACATTACTTTCACTCACAATACCAACTTGGCTTGTGCTACACATAATACCAAATTGTCTTGCACTACATGCAACACCAACTTGGAGTACAATGCACGCGACACTGAGTTTCTATGAAACATCTTTATATATATATATATATATATATAATTAATTAAATAAATGAGATAATTATAACCTAACAATTAAAAATAGTTATATAAATATTAATAACTACTTTCCAAATATTGTTTATAATTTTTTTATATAAATAAAACATATTGATAATGAAAGATGAGATTTTTAGTAGTCTTTTGATGTTAAAATATTCATTTTCATGAATAGACAAATTTTTAATAATAAAAATATTTTTAGTATCATTTATAAATTTAATTTTATAAAAAAAATTTAATTTCTTATTCATAATTTTGAAATTATCCTAGGGTGATTTTTTGGGATTTTTCTAAGAAACATCATTTTTTAATGAATAGCAAAAAATACTGCTTTTTAATTAAAAACACCGTTTTTAATAATTAATTATTAATAATAAATGATATTATAAATATTTTTTAAGGTAAAATTAGATAAATATTACATATATTAATACAATTTAATTAATTATAACCAATTTCACTTTGAAACCGAATATAAAATCTTCACCAACTTTTTCCTACTTTAAAACCTAGTTATTTCATCTTATCTCCAGGATTAGGACTAATCTTAATTCAGATGATTTAGTGAATTGAATTTTAAAAATCTAAAATAAACCATTGTATTCAGTATAATATTTGGATTCATATAATACCATGTTAATTTTTTACCAAAATTATTAGTAAAAGTGATTAAAATTAATCACAGCAGTTAAGGCCAAATTAAGCATAATTAGGGACTAAATCATAAAATTAAGGGTCCAAATGATCTAGAAACTTATGAAAAACCATTTTTATATCCATATTACGATAAAACTTCCATTATTGATTTTGGTTTTTTATGACCTTCTTTAGGTAATAATATGTGCACACCTAACTTGTTTCTAAAAATTCTTAATGAGTCATTTTTCATCACTATAAAAGGCCACCACCTATACCCATTTTTCACACCTTTAAAACCATTTATGTTCATAAAATATCTGAACAAATAGTCTCCCAACAATTCTAACTTATACCTTGAAGCCTCACTTTGTTCAGAATGAGTTTTGGCATAAACAAAAATGAGTTACCCGATTAAAAGCTAACGTCTTCCCTCACACTCCTTTACTTTATTTTCCTTCTTCACCCCCTCCACAATATTTATTCAATTATTTTTTGAATAAACCATTATCCTAAATATAATAGGATTTTTTATTCTATTATTTTTACCTACACTTACAAACACCTCCATCTAATGGATATCGAATATATTGTTTCTTTGTTTGGAGAATTACTGCCTCACAAAATGGGGATTGTTCATTTTTCATTTACCACAAATCATGGTGGCCATTATTATGTAAACTCTATTTATATAGGTAATATATTGTATTTATTATATATTTAGTATTATTTATTTCTTTTACTAAAAACATCTCCTTACTTTCCATTTTGTGTTAATACGATAATCTCATTTGAGGAAGTGTGGATTACAGCCCCCTCAAAGTGATTAGATTCATTCACACACCACATGTAATGTATTAAGGATGTGTTTAATGAAATTATATGATATATATGATATATTAATCCTCATATAGTAAATATATATATATATATACATATTTCATTTGTTTACTTTCTTTTAATATGTCAATAAAAATGGAAACAACGTTCATGCATGTGTGCACCTTACCATCTCTATGAACGGTATATTCCATTTCATTCTTCCTTATGATATAGATTATTGTAATATAAATATAATGCATATAAATGATATTTATATAATTTTATACATTATTTAATCATGATATAAGTATAAGGACCAATGATATAACAAATTAACACACATGCGAAAAACAAAGCGAATATTACCCGAAGTGAAACCTTAACATAAGATCGTTAACAAGCGGGTAATATAAGGTCATAATAAAATAATATATGGTAATATATATAAGAATAAACTTCTATAAAATATTTATAATAAACTTATATTTATTATTCAGGAATCATGAATGAGTACGGAGAGAGTCAAGACACAAGGTAAGGGGATTGTATCTCACTTTTAATTTCTGTGAGATACAAGCTATCTTCACCACTCTTTCCTTTTTTGTGGTATTTGTACTAACCATTATTGTATTATATTTATATTTAAATTAATTTTATGGGTATTTACATTCTTATTTTATGATCCTTATTTCATGGGGTTTAACTTTCAAAAGTTACCAAATCGATAAAACTGTTTTGTCTCAATTTTCCATCTTTGAGATTCAAGTTTTGTTATGCACCTAAACTCCTATTGGAGGTGCATATATTTCTATTTTTTCTGATATTTTCATGAATTAAAATATTTTCATGATATTATGTGATTAATTTTATTTCATTTTGTTATATGAAGAGTATGAACCCAATATACCAAGTTATAAGAGTTTATTGTGACAATCTCATTACTTTTCGATATTGTTTATGTTTATACTTCCTTTGATGAAATATTCTGATACATCTGTCAATAATATTCAAGAGTTTACATATCCTCTATTATTTCATGATATAATCATGTATTGGTACCATATTATACTCTTTTCTATATATTATAGTTAAGAAGCTATTTTTAGGAAATCTAGACTTTGCCCTTTCATCAGTCAAAAATCTATGTTTTCAAAAAAGGGCTTCCAAGAATTTTATACCATTATCCTATAAGATTTAAAATAAATTTTTACACTTTTTTATTTTACCAATATATAGGGAATGTTATTTTCTCTTTCCAAATAAGTAACTTTTGTAACATTTTTTTTACCATGAAAAAGGAATGTTCTTGTGACCTCGTACAAAATGTACAGATTTACCTATTGTCATTCCTTTGAAGCTTCCTTTAAATTTTTGAAAAGGTTCATCTTTAAGAAAAAAAATTTAAAATTATTTTTCAATAAAAATGGTTTTCAAAACGTTTTCAATATTCTTTTCTAATATTTCAAGGGAAATGGTTTTTAAAAAGTTTTCAATCTCTATTTATAAGTTTTCAAAGTATTTTTAAAGAAATGGTTTTCAATACATATTCAATATTATTTTATAATTTTTTAAATAAAATGGTTATTAAAAAAAATTCAATCTATATATATAAGTTTTCAATGTATTTTCAAAGAAAAGGTTTTTAAAAGAATTTCAATCATCTTTTATAGGTTTTATGGAAAATGGTTTTTAAAACTTCTTCAACCTCTACTTATATGTTTTCAAATTATTTTCAAAGAAATAGTTTTCAAAAAAAATCAATATTATTTTATAATTTGTCAAGGAAAATGGTTTTTAAAATGCGTTCAAGGTATATTTATATGTTTTCAAATTATTATCAAAGAAAAGGTTTTCAAAACAATTTCAATCTTCTTTTATGTGTTTTCAAGGAAAATGGTTTTTAAAATGTTTTAAATCTCTATTTATATGTTTTCAAATTATTTTCAAATAAATTATTTTAAAAATATTGTCAATCATTATTTATATGATTTCTATGTGTTTTCGAATAAAATGGTTTTTCAATGTTTTTTAAGATTATTTTATAATTTTTAAAGGAAAAAGGTTTTCAAAATGATTTCATAGGTTTCAAAGAATTTTCTAAGAAAATAATTTTCAAATATTTCATTTATTAAAAATAATTTTTTAAATAACAAAGTATATTTTCATCAAGAAACATCTTTAGGGGATATTTCAAAATTATTTTCCATCTATGATGACATCCATTGATGTCACTCATGCCTTTCTAGGAAATGATATAATGGTTCCATTCATATCCTTTCTATGAATGAGTTATACATAATATCATGGTCTTTATGAAACCAATTTGTCCTTCATGGTTTATACATATATGAAATCCATTTCCCCTTTATGGGTTATGATTTTGATGAAATGATTATGAAACTTGTAACATTTTACATAGGTTATGACATGTTTACATGCTTTTGATACCCATTTCATTTCATGGGTTAAGATATGTTTATTTATAATTTTGTGGCACATGTATGTATTATTTCATTATGTGATGTGTGGGACCTATATATCCCTCCAACGAATTGGGTAAAGTTTTATATCTCATGAGATAAAATAAGATGGTCATGGGAGTGAACCTAGACAACTATGATGGTCATGTGAGTGAACCATGACTACAAAGATGGTAAGAGGAGTGAACTCATGCTACTATGATGTCCATGGGATTTATCCATGACTACTATGATGGTATGGGGAGTGAACCCATACTACTAATATAGTCTTGGAAGTGATTCCATGGCTACTATGGAAATCATTATATGCTTATTTTTTTCCACAATTCCATGTCTTATTCCTATCTTATGCTTTCATGGCCTATTATTTTTATTTAATATGATTCATGTCTTATGAACTAACAATATTTATGCCATGATTTCACTTATGATCTTCTATTTACAGGATCACATTCTCATACCCTTATACTCATGTTTATGCTTACATGTCTCCCTTATTTACCCTTACCTAACATTTTAGATCACCCCTTTTATATTTCATGTCCTCCAGGTTATGTTGATATTTACTATGTTTGATATTTCTATGAAGGGTGATATTCAATAAGAACCTAGTGGGATATTATGTATCTCATAAATGTTTCAGTGTTTATGTTTCCATGTTTCCAAAGGCATTATACAAACTACGGTCTTCGGGTGGCTATTTGTATAATGTGTAAGTATTCTACAAAAGATATGTAATGTTAATATTTGAAAATCAAGGGTATCTATAGTTGGTATTAGAGAAAAGGTATAGTTATCCTTTGTAAACTAGGATGATAAAACCTTAGTGAGATCCCTATGTATATTTCTAAGAATATGTCCAGGGATGTATCTAAGGATAAGTATATGGATGAGTTAACATTTAAGAAAATTTCCTAGAATTTTGTAAAATGACAAAGTGAGTCTTTTCCAAGAAATAAATCCATTTCTAGATACTATAAGTGGATATGGCTCTAGAATATGTATACCTGGGGGTAAAAAATCTAACAAGATATTTCAGGTTTGACTCGGGGTAATCTGTTACACGACAATGGGCCTTGGTAGAAACCTAGTTTTATACTCATGGGGATATGATTTGGGAATTCACAAACTCTCCAAAAACCATCATGAATAATTTAGATATAATTTAGCTGTGAATAACCTAGGATAAACTGAATTTGTAATATATTATATAAGGTTTCATGATTTAGACAACTTATAAGTAATTATTTTCATGACTATGTTGTTTTTTTGCTATGATATTTAATTATTACACTATTCTTATGGTTTTAGTCAATTGAGAGAACCAGAAGGAATTGGATTAATGTTGAATGTGATGGAAGATTTTATGATGAGAAGTCAAGTGGGATGATCACTATAGTGAAAGATGTCATGATCATGCCTAATAATTTTTCACAGAAAATGATTAAAAATGTTTACCTTAACCAACTCTTGGACTCACCAAGGAAGAGAAATAAGTATTTCGCTGAGAGTTTGGGTAATGGAGACCATAGAGAAAGTAAGATTCAGTTTCCTTTGTGTCAAGAATATAGAAAGAATCACCTATCTGAATGTCTTATAGTAAAAAAGAATTTGTTTTGACTATGGAATATAAGGACACAAAGCAAGTGACTGTAAGGGAAAATGAATAGTTCTGTTTATGAAATTGATGTGAATTTTTTCCTCCCTAATTTTTCATCGAAGGATAAGTGTTTTAAGTGTGGAGAAAATGGTCATTATGTAACCCAATTTCCCAAGAGGAATGTTCCTGAAGAGAATCAGTAAGGTGGTGCAAGTAATTTTTACATTGTGGATAATGATGAGACTATGGATGAAATGTGAAAGTAATGAGGTATTATTGTTAATGTATTAAGAATGAATTCATCTAAGTATTTATGAATTTATATATTTTGATTCAAAAGTTATAAATGATGAAATATATAAGGATTGTTCTACTTATGTTTTCACTCAGCATTTTCAATTTTATGTTGAATGTTCTCTATGTAAAAGTGAAGTGATTTAATTACAAGATGATATTTTGACTAAGCGAAGGTGACCCTTAATATTATCTTTATGATAAGATAATGTTTTATGGATAAAAATATATGGAATATGAATAAGTAAATTGGATAGTATTTATTATCTTGGAACTAAGTATGGACTTGTTATTAGGTGTTCTATTCTAATACTATTGAAGTTTACAACATTTTTGGATTTAAGGAGTAAATCCAATATACTTTGGAATTATGAAGCATGCATGTTTTCTAAAAGGATTTATGGTAATTCAGGTTGTTATCATGTTTCAAGATAATATATGATGTTGTTATTCACATGTTTGGAAAGTGAAACCCAAGATATACTTTGTGATATACAAGGCAATCCATGTTAATATAATTTCATGACTTGTTTTCTAATGTTTTATATTTTCACCTTTGATAAGGGTTATAAGGTTAATCAATCATGAAAAAGTTATGACTTTGAGGCCCTCCACTTTTATTTGATCATTCAATTGTTTATGATTGATGACTTCTATCACTCCCTATAAATATTTACACTTTTACTCCATGTTTAATATTTACACCCAACCTATGTTCACCTAGGTGGAAACCCAGTTATATGTTACTTTGGAAAACTGTTATAGTTCTAAATTTCTATTTTAAAGGGAAGTATTAGTATCCATTTTTACAATGTGGGTTTCTATGAATAAAACTTTTAGTATTAAACTGTTGATAACCCAATTGAATTTTGAGGATGAAATTCATTTTAAGGGGGTAGAATGCAACACAACGAGATTTTAAGAATTAATTTTTTTTTCAAAATAATTTATCTTTTTGATATTTTTCATTCCACATGACACTATAAATAGTTATATATATATATATATATATATATTGAAACACTAATTCAAACATTCCTTTCACATGCAATACAAACTTGGGTTGAGTTACAAGAAATACCAACTTGGTTTTCACTACAAGCAACACCGACTTGGAGTACGATGCACGCAATACCATGTTTCTATAATATATATATATATATATATATATATATATATAATTAAATGAGATAATTATAACCTAAACATTAAACATAGTTATATTAATAGTAATATATACTTTCCAAATATTTTTTATAATTTTTTTATATAAATAAATCTTATTGATAATGAAATATGATATTTTTGGTAAAGTCTTTTTATGTTAAAAATATTGTTTTCTTGAATAGACAAATTTTTAATAATAAAATTATCTTTAGACACATTTATAAATTTAATTTTATAAAATAAACTTCATTATATCATTTATAACATTGAAATTATCCTATCATGGAGTTTTGGTATTTTTCTGAGAAACATCATTTTTTGATGAATTGAGAAAAATACCTCTTTTTAGTTAAAAACTACCTTTTTGTCTAATTAATTATTAATGATAAAAGATTATATAAATATTTTTTAATTTAATATTATATAAATATTACATATATTAATACAATTTAATTCATTATAATCAATTTCACTTTGAAACTAAATATAAAATCTTAAAAAAACGTTTTCCTACTTTAAAACCCTGTTATTTTGTCCCGTCTATGAGATTAAAACTAATATTAATTTTATCACTTCTATGAATTGAATTTCAAAAAAATATACACTATTTTATTCAGTATAATATTGAGATATTAATAATACCATGTTAATTTTTGACCAAATTTATTATTAAAAATGATTAAAATTAATCACAACAATTAAGGCCAAATTAAGCTTAATTAGGGACTAAACCTTAAAATTAAGGGGCCAAATGACCTAGGCACTTGTCCAAATCCATTTTTATGTCCATATTTCGTCCATAAACCTTACATTATTGAGTATAGTTGGTTTATTATAACTTTGTTTAGGTAAGAACATGTGCACACCTAACTTGTTCCTAAAAATTCCAAATGAGTCTTTTTCGTTCACTATAATAGGCCACCACCACTACCCATTCCTCACACCTCTAAAACCTTTTATGTTCAACAATGATATGACCAAATATACTCCCAAGAATTATCCCTTATAACTTTAATCATCCATTTTTTCATAAATATTTTCAATAAATCCTTTTGGTATAAACCAAAAGGAGTTACATAATTAAGAGGTAATGTTTCTCTCGAGATCCTTTCCTTTATTTTCCTTATTCACCCCCTTCACTCTATTTATTTAATTATTTTAGGGAAAAACAAGTATAATAAATATAATATGATTTTTTTTATGTTATGGGTTTGACCTAGACTTACACACACCTCCGTCTAATGGATATAAAATATATTATATTTGTGTTCGGTGAATTGCTGCCTCATGAAACGATGATTGATCATTTTTCATTTACCACCAATCATGGTGGCCATTAGGATGGAAACTCTATTTATATATGTCATATATTTTATTTATTATTTATTTAATCTTATTTATTCCTTTTATAATACACATCCATTTACATTCCATTTTGTGTTAATACGATAATCTCGTTTGAGGAAGTGTAGATTACCGCCCCCTCAAAGCGATGTGATTCATTCACACACCACATGGAATGTATTAAGAATGAGTTTAATGAAATTATATGAAATATATGAAATATTAATTATATTGGAATAATTATATATATATATATAAAAATATTTCATTTATATACTTTCTTTCAATACGACAATAAAAAGGGAAACAACGTTCATGCGTACGTACAGATTACAGTCTCCATAAACGGTGTATTCCATTTCATTATTCTTTATTATATATTATTTTAATATATATATATAATATATATAACTTATATTTATATAATTTTATACATTCTATAATCATGATATAAGTATAAAGAATAAAGATATAACAAATTAAGACACATGCGAAAAATAATGTGAATATTACCTAAAGCGTAACCTTAACATAAGATCATTAATAAGTGGGTAATATAAGGTCATAATAAAAACATATATGTTAATAGATATAAGAATATAATTCTTTAAAATATTTATAATAAACTAATATTTATTATATAGTAATATTGTATGAGTACAGAGATATTTAAGACACAAAGGGTATTTCATCTCACTTCTAATTTCTGTGAGATACAAGCTATGCTTGCCACTCTTTCCTTTTGTGTAGTGCATGTACCAACCATGTTTGTATTCTATGTATCATGTAATTAAATTTTTCTGTATTCATATTCCTATTTTATTATCCTTCTTTCATGTGGTTTAACTTTAAAAAGTTACAAAATTTTCAAAATTGTTTTGTCTTGATTTGTCTTCTTTGAGATTCATGTTTTGTTATGCAATTAAACTATTTTTTGAGGTGAATATATTTACATTTTTCTTGAAATATAATTAATCTAAATATTTTAATGATATTATATTATTATATTAATTTAATTTTCTTACATGGAGAGTATGAACCCAAGATACCAAGTTATAAGAGTTTATTGGGACAATCTTATTGCTTTTCGAGATTGTTTACGTTTATACTTCATTTGTTGAAATATTATGATTTATATCTCAATAATATTAATGAGTTTCCTAATCCTATATTATTTCATGATATATTCATGTATTGGTACGACATTCTACGCTTTTTTACATTATATAGTTAAGAAATTGTTATTAGGAAAGCCTATCTTTACCCTTTCTTCGGTCGGAAATCTATATTTTCTAAAAAGGGATTCTAATAATATTATACGATTATCCAAAAAGATTTAAAATACATTTTTAAAATTTTTTGTTGTACCAATATATTCAATGTAATATTCTTGTCACTTTCTGAACAAAGAACATTTCTAACCCTTTTTTACTGTGTAAAAGCAATGTTCTTTTGACCTCGTACGACTTGTATGGATTTACCCATCATAATTACTTTGAAGATTACTTTACATTTTTTAAAAGTGTAATTTTTAAGAAAATGTTTTTAAAATTATATTTATAGAAAAATGTTTTTCAAAAAAATTCAATATTGTTTTATATTATTTCAAGGGAAATTGTTTTTAAAATTTATTCAAGCTCTATTTATAAGTTTTCAAAGTATTTTCAAAGAAATGGTTTTCAAAAAGTTTTCAAGATTACTTTATATGTTTTCTAATAAAATTTTTTTAAAACATGTTCATTCTCTATTTATAAGATTTCAAATTATTTTCAAAGAAATGGTTTTCAAAACGTTTTCAAGGTTCTTTTAAAATATTTCTAGGTAAATGGTATTTAAAACATTTTCAACCTCTATTTATAAGTTTTCAAAGTATTTTCAAAGAACTGGTTTTAAAAAAAATTCAAAATTTTTTTTATTAGTTTTCAAGGAATGTGGTTTGTAAAACATTTTTGATCTCTATTTATAATTTTTCAAAGTATTTTTAATGAAATGGTTTTCAACACATTTTCAAGCTTCTTTTATAAATTTTTAAGGAAAATGGTTTTTAAAACATTTTCAAGATCTATTTATAAGTTTTCAAAGTATTTTTAAAGAAATTGTTTTAAAACCATTTTCAGGATTTCTTTATATGTTTTCAAAGTGTTTTCAAAGAAAACAGTTTTTAAAATATTTTTATGCTTAATTTATAAGTTTTAAAGGAAATAGGTTTTCAAAATTATTTCATACGTTTCAATCTATTTTCTAAGAAAATGATTCTCAAATGGTATTATGTATTAAAAATAATTTTCAAACAATAAATGATATTTTCCTCAAGAAACGTGTTTAAAGGATATTTTAAAAAAAATCCATCTAAGATGACATCCATTGATGTTACTCATTCCTTTCTAGGAAATTATCTAAAGGTTCCATTCATATAATTTCTATAAATGAGTTATATATAATTTCAAGATATTTATGAAACCCATTTCTACTTCATGGGTTATACGTATGTGAATTCTATTTCTCTTTTATGAGTTATGATTTTGAGGGAATGATTATGAAACCTGAAACTTTTTCCACAAGTTATGACTTGTTTATGATACTCATTTTATTTTTTGGGTTATGATATGTTTATTTATGATCTTGTGTCACATGTATGTATGATTTAATTATGTGATGTGTGCGACCTATATATCCCTTCAATGTATTGGGTAAAGTTTTATATCTCATGAGATTAACTATATGGTATTGGGAGTGAACCTTGAGTACTATGATGGCCATGGGAGTGAACCATGAATAGTAAGATGGTATGAGGAGTGAACTCATGGTACTATGATGGCCATGGGAGTGAACCATGAATACTATGTTGGTATGGGGATTGAACCCATACTACTAACATGGTCTTAGTAGCGATGCCTTCGATACTATGGAAATTGTTACATGCTTATGTGTTTTCTAAAAATCCATGTCTTATTCCTATCTTATTCTTTCATGGATTTTGTTATTTATTTCATTTGATTCATGCCTTATGAATGCTAAATCTTTATTCAATGATTTCAGTTATGATCTTTGATATGTATGGTATGATCTTCTATTTATAGGATCATGTTCCCATACACTTATACTCATGTTAATGCTTATATGTCTCCCTTGTTTACCCTTGTTGAGCATTTGAGCTCACCCCTTTTATGTTCCTTTCCCACATGTTATTATGATATGTACTATTTTTGATATGTATAAGAAGGGTTCTAGTCAAGAAGAACCTAGTATGAGATGATGTATCTAACAAATGTATCAGTGTTTATGTTTCCATGTTTCCAAAGGCACTATGCCAACTACGGTGTTTGGGCGTTTGTTTGTATAATGTTTAAAAATTCTAAAAAATTTATGTAATTTTAATATTTGAAAAGTGAGGTTCACTATACATAGACCCTGGGTGTGATCCCCAACCTATGTATCTATATATTTCAAGTTTTAGTGTGTACCTATTCAAGGTGGGACCCAACATGCATGACCTCTCAGATGAGTTCCTTCAGTGTTGGCAAGACCCGTGTAGTGAGATATCTCAGACAAACTTTACCTTAGATAATCGAGTGGAATCCTAGGTTTTAATTGAGGATATAACCATACTTTTAGGTTTGGTGTCTATCTTTGAGCATATGTGGGTTGTTTTCATCCTTTATTTTGAGCTAAATCTCTTCGATGCTTTATATTTGGTGATTTTGGGGTGTCCTACTGTGTATGTTTACAATCTCCCATACATGGGATCTACTTAGACATGTCACGTCTTATGTAGATGATAGGTCTTTTGACAGAGTCCTAAGTGGAATAGGAGCAAGTGGAGCTTAGTTTCACTATATAGACCATAAATGGTTCTAGGAGTTTCATCTATATAGTAGTAATCTTCTTACTAACATGTCGTCCTTTTTCCAATTTTGTTGGTGTTGTATTTGGAATTTTCCTTCCCTGTACTCATATCATACTATGATGCGGTATAGTAATATGCATTCATATTTGGTATTAGTTGTTTCTTTTCTTTCTACATTATATTGGTGTTTGGAGGTGTCTGTTTGTGTATGTGTGTGATAGAGAGAGAAAGTGAGGGTATGTAAAGGTACCTTATTCTAAGGCCACTCATGTGTGTGATATGCCTATTTGGTGTTGGTTATCATCCCTCAAAATATAGTGGGTGATCTTGGGGTGTCACATTCGGCTCACACCTAGCCAGGTAGGACCTGACTGATTGGGTCATGACACGCAATGTTATCATTAAAATTCCTCATAAATCCCAGCATTGTGATTTTTCCAGCAGCACCTCCAGGCCCACTATAGTAATCCAAAACCTATGTTGTCCAATTCAAATTTGTAGCATTATCTCGAAGAATGAACCAAAATTAAATTTCAATGTTGAACCAGTTATGAATCCATGGGAGTTCGATGATACTGAATTGAAAATTGAAGGACTTATAGGAACAAATCTAGACACAATTTTAGGACTAGAACCATTGAGTTTTTAATCCCACTTGGGATAATTAAGAACTAGTCGCATGAACATCACTCAAAATCACACCAAGTATAGCATGGTTTTCCACTGGATATGTGAAGTAAGAACCATTCCACCTTCAATTATTCTCAAAGTCATACTAGAACTTGATCATAAGAGAACTTTTTTTTTCTAACAAGAAGAGAATTCAGATTCTCTCTAAATGAATCATCCAAAAACCCAATTATAGACATGTGTCAGTCATCCAATAATGAAATCACTGATCATCACTAAAAATGGGAACATTCCTAGATTAAATGAAAAGATTTGAAGGAACTCATGCTACTGACATGGTGAATTTATAATCATATGAAACAATTTTATTCATTCTTCTATAACTTGAGAACTATTTAAAAGTGTCATGGATCTCACTATCTCTCATAGGCCACTTGGGGAAATCAGTTGATCATCTGGAGATATTGTTGTTTACTCTTGATTTCTTGATTTTTCTATTTTTTGTTTACTCTCCAGTGATGGAACTCTAGGAAAATATTGGTCAAGCCTAGGAGAACTATCCCACCACTATAAATAATTATAGTTTTCAATGATAATTCTTCTTTATTCAATTTTATGGATGTGTAGCTTATAGTATATTTCCATTTGAATTCACTTTTAAATTATTATTAACTTTTTTATTGGTTACACACATAGGTCTCTTGTGAATTCCTTCACTATATAAGATTGTTATCAATGGGATGACTCAATATTGATTTGTGGTATGCAATCACTGGGTCAGGTGAGGACAAAGAATATATTGAGTATTATACCTTTTTGTTCCAAAATAAAATTATGAGGAAAGGCTAATCAAGTATATTTCCTTTGATTAAATAATTAAAGTGGAGTGAAATTGAATAATGATTCATGGGTATGTGAGGAGAGTAATTCGAGGATAGACCAATATGATTTTAATATTGAATTTAAAACCAAACAATTGTATCCATTATTTCCAATAACTGGAACCCCATTAAATTAAAGAATATAACATACTCACAAAATTGTCTTCTCTAGAGACAACATGATTTCCACTTTACTGCATTTTACTAGGGTATAGAAAAATTTGTTTATTGGGATACCTCATGAAAATTTGTGCATCAAATACCTTGTTATTTTAATATTCAATGAGATTTAATCTTTGTTTAAGAGGGTATTATTTTTTTTATATGGAAACTGAATTAAATCATAGAGGATATAATAATATGGAGATTATGGTGTGTGAATTTTACAAGTTTTCATATTGTAGTGTTTTTTATAATTAAATCTATAAATATATAATTGTATAAATTTATTTATTAATATTTAATTGTATAAATAAATATTTAAACATATTTATATATAAAATATATTTTTAAATATATAAACCATAAGAAAATATATATTTATTATATATTTTATTTAAACTAAAATACTAACCGTTTTACTTACCTTATAAATGTTAGAGTTGGTGTCCTAGGACCAACTATTTGTACATTGATTACATGTATATTAAATATATTTAATATTAACAGAAATTATTATTTCATATTTTACATTATTCTACATGACTCTAATGTAAAAATTAACAAGAGTATACATCTCATTGATAAGGTCATAGCAATTCTCCGCTATGATGAGAATCTTTAAGTTCTATGAAGATATTCTTAAATATATTTTTTTGGTCAGATAACATACTATGATGGGAAACATGCTAATAGATTGATAGGTTCAAGTACTCATAAGAGGATAAGGATTCTTCTCATGAAGTTTGTACTTGGTAGTCTCCAAGATGGATGATTAGGAGAAAAGATGTGCCAGTGAAAATTCTGCATGTTTTGGTGTCACCAAATATTTCTATCTATGAGCATGTGTGATGGTACATAGACTTTAAGATTATCATCAATGCATGTCATGACTCATGAAATTATATTTTATGATGAAAAATGTGAAGTTATATGTTCACGGTGAGGTAAGTCGTGTTCGGTGTCTCACGATTGACATTTCATTAATGGATAAGTCAAGGAAGGATTTATCTCTTCCATCATTATAAAAGTTAATATCATGGCCCTGTGATTGAAATAGAACTCTCATATTTAATTTCACAGTCATGGTGAAAAGAAGTGTTTATTTTAGATATTAAAAGAAATACAAATTGAGCATATATGTTGGTGACAGATGTGAAACATGCTTGATGAGATATTGTGAAAAATGGATTATAATACATAGTGAGTGTTCATATATGGTTGTCATCGTTGTGGAATTAAGTTATTTCTCTTGGATTCATTGACCTGTTTCTAGATAGTAACCTTGAACTTTAGTAAATCTCACCTAATACTAATAAAAAATAATCCTAAAGGGTCACACACTAAGTGTTTTTAATGATTTTGATTAAATTCTATTTGAATTCAATTAATTGAATAAAAATTATTCTCAAGATTGAGGGATAACTTTATTTGTGTTTTAACAATAAAATATATTTATTAATGAATAAAATATTTAAATTTAATATTTATTTGGTTGTTCAATAAATGATAGAGGAATTTTAATGTACAAAGACTGTGTCTGATGAAAAAATATTAATTAACAATTTTGTTAAATAATATTAATTATTACATAGTTTGGTGCACACCAAAAAATATTATTATTATTATTATTCTATCGAATGAGGTTTATTAAATATTAAAATATTATTTAAAGGGTTGGCATGAAATTAAATAATATTTTAACATAAACTCTATCTCTATATATAGAGGATTATGTATGTTGTGTATTGCATCCAAAATCAAAAATAGAGTGTTTTTTCATACAACAAGTTCTCTCATGACTCCTCCTTCTATATCCATCTCAAGAATGATAAATGAAAGATATATTCGTTCAAGACCAAATGACGATCAATCAACACAAACTACGCAAGAAAATCGATTCACTATGCTAGCACTTGAGATTTGATTAGCGATGCTTAGAGATCAAAGAAGCACATAAGCATCACCTCTAGAGGGATTACATCATTAGATCCTCACATCACAATGAATTTAATCGTAAAATTTATTTTTGGATGATAAAAATCATCAAAAAATAAAGTTTCTTAAGACATGGTAATTGTTTCTTCTAATATTAAATAAATTAATTATAAATTTGACATGTAAGATCCTTACTCGGGGTTTTGGGCAACTCAATATTAAAAAAAAATTAATATATATCCCACCATAATATGCTTCCAATTCACTCAGAACCATAAAGTGGTATTAGAGTAGTCACATTTAAATTTATAATTATTTATTTGATTTTTGATCCATACTCAATCGTGGTTAAATTTTCATTTCATGTTATTCATTCTTTAACCTTTTTTAAATTAACATGTTATCAATATATTAGTCATGTTCATTCGGTGATTCATTTTCTTAAAGGTATAATAAAATATGAAGAATGATAGGATACTTCATCAGGAACTTCCAAAATTTTTTCCATTAATATAACTCCCTATGATTTTATGAAATATTTTTTTCAAATTAATATAATCTTTTCGATATTTTTCATTTCACACAATTCTAAATATAGAATTTGTTATATGAAAAACACTATGTTTGTATTGCATTATATGTAGCACTAAGATAATATTGTAGTGTTTGAAGACCTTTCAGACAATAATAACTCCTTAGTGGAATTGATTCTGAAATAGGAACATATATCTTACATTACACACAAGACTGAGTTTTACCAAACTATAATATATTATTGAAATATTATTATTTAATATATAGTAGATATAACATAGAAGTTAAATTAGAATTTATGAATTGTATTAACTAAATTATGAAAATATTGGCTTTATAATATGAATTCATTAATTACTAATTAATTAGAAATGAAAACATATTTAAATTGATTATAAAAGAAATAGTTTTATTTTTATGCCCCTAAAGTCATTTTATTTTAATAAATTAAATTAATTAAAATTTATTAACGATATTAATGAAATATATATGTTATATATTTAATCAGATATTTTTTATATTCATGTAATATATTTTATAAGCATAGGATAATATCCAATACAATTTTATGCATAAAAACCTATATTTTCATAAGGGTAATTTTACTGCCTTTTAATGGTGAATTCATTTTAAATCCAATTTTCGATAATTTTACATATTATATTTGAAAAAAAAACTTATTATTTTTAATTTGAATATAAAAATTTACTTTGGTTTAATTTTTTGTGTTTTCTGATAAGTTTCTTGTTTTGATGAATAGTAAAAAAATACAAAATTTTAACTGAAAACAAATTTTTCCATTGAAATAAATTATAGTGTTAAATTATATTTTTAATTAGTTTTAAATTATAATTAGATAAAAAATTTATCATTTAATCTAATACAGTTCATTTTCATTAATTTTATATTGAATTTAGATATAAAAACGTTTCAATCTTTTTTATGTTTTATCTTTTATAACATGTTTTCTCACCCCATCAATGGGATTAATATAACGACCCATACTTTACATACATTGTTAATACTTCAAAATTTAAGCACACTTATTACAACATATGACAAAACCACAAAGGACCGTATAGGTATAGTGTCTTTAGAAACTGGGAAACATAAACAACTGGTTCATAAATCTTCTATATTGTCTCCCATTTATTTCATCATATCTAGGGTCCCTTTTAGCATATTCTACTTAATATCCATCTTCCTGACCTGGGGAAAAGAAAACATAAAAGGGTGAGCTCAAATGCTCATCAAGGGCAAATAAAGAGATAAAAATCATATCATATCTTTTTGAAAATCGAAACCTGCAAAAGAGATCATAATATCTTATCATAGAAGTGAAAATGAGATCCCCATAATCATAACATAAAACTTGAAACTTTGTGGCATGCACACATAATCATGGAAAATCATTTCTTGTTAGTCATGACTCATTGCCAAGACTATCTTAGTGGACAAAGTCCCTTTCTGAACCGAGTTCACTCCTCATTTCAGTCCTGTATCACTGAACCGAAATAACCTTCCGTTCCAGCCATGTCTATCTCATGAGATATAAAATCTTTACCCAATGCATTGGAGGTAGATATAGGTCCCACCCATCTTATAATGAATCCTTTCTTATGTGTGCCACATAATCATAAACCGTACATCATAGCGTAACCCATGTAATAAAAATGGGATTCTTAAACAACATGACATCATAAAAAAATTCATATAAGATAAAGGAATTCATAAGAATATTTCCATCACAACATAATCAAACCAATGTAATAATAGGGATAAAAACAGAACCCTTTTATTATCTTAGATGGAAAATAATTTTGATAAAATACTTGAACTCCATTCTTGAAGAAAATATCCTTTCTTCTTCAAAAACACTTTTCCTTTCTTAACATGTCGTACAATTATAAACTAAAAGAAGTTGATTAAAAATAAACTTGAAAACTTGTAAAGGAAGATTCTTGGAAATAATGTTTTAAAAATCCATTCATGTCGTATAAGTTAAAAAAAACATTCTTCGTACTTTTGTCGGAAAAGTTAAAAAGTACCTCGTACGAAAAACGACAAAAGATTCCTTTCATACATATTACTAAAAACTCGCCGAAGGGTAAAAATGGATTTGAACAATTGTAGGTGGATGTAAATAATATTACATATTGATGAAACATGGATGTGGATAATAAAATACACCCCAGTAAATACTTACGAATAAATAATCTCGGATAAAAATGAGATTGTGATATTTCCCTTACCTTAGGTCCGATTTTCTTTTTTCGTGTCCGAAGCTCCTGTATAATGGTTTAAATAATGTTATTGACTTATTCCAGAATCATACATATTGATATGATATCATATATGGTCATATTATTAGCTTCTTGTTAGTAATATTTCATTGTTACTTGTTACTCGGGTCTTTATAACTTTTTGTTCTTATGCGTGTTTTGTCGAATAAATTCTTATTCTTATCTTTAGGTTATAGATACTTCATTTCCATAATGGTATTAGTGTATTATATAACATATTCATTCATTCAATTCATTTATATAATCATTATCAAATGAAGATCATGTAGAATGAGTCGCATCACATCGTGGAGACGGTATTCCGTACGTACGCACGAGTGATGATATTGTTCCTATGATCGTGGAATTGTATTGGAATATATATATATTATTTAAGAATCAATATTACTTCATAATAATCATATATAGTTACTCATTACACCATTATACCCATCCTTGTAAGGTGATGGTGGAAAATAGATTACACCACGGCGTGGAGACGGTATTCCGTACGTACGCACGCGCGGTGATTTCATTTTTCCGTAGGATGGATAGAAGGTGAATTAGGGTTGTTTCATATTTATAATAACATATCAGTATGTAAGTAATACTGATGTTATTACTTTTTCATGAAACAACTAAATAAGAAGAAGTTGAAGACGAAAGAAATTGAAAAGATCGGTAATGGATATTACCTCTTTTTTGAAACGCCTCTTTGAATCCTCCACTTAGGGAACTAAGATTGGTCTTTTAAGAAGACCAGGACCTCTAGGATTATTATATGGAAGTGGAGAGGAGAAAATGTCCGGGGTTGGCCGAGCTTGAGTGCTCAAATTGGTGTGAGGAGGAGGGGGAGGAGGTGCCCTTTTATAAGGGAGGAGAGGGGCACCATAGGAATATCTCAAAATATTATTTTATATTAATGTCAAAATCGGTTTATAATGGTTCCAAAGGGTCTTATTTCGAAGTTAAAGTGGGGATGGGTTGAAATCCTATCAACCAATAAGATTTAGACAAGTTTAGGGTATTATTTTAACCTTATCAATTAGATTTAACTCTAAGTTAAATAATTTAACTTTTACCATGTCTTTTTGTTTTCTTTCACTATATGGTTAATAAACTTACTATAACATGCCAAACGAACCCCAAATTGTTTATTATTAAAATATTATCCTTATCTAAGTCATTTGGCCGAACCTTAGATTTTTAGAAATAAAATAACAATTAGTAATATAATATTTGATTTAAAAACTATTTTTTGTCAATTTTGACACTTTGATATATGATTTTTGTTAAAGTCATAACAGAATTATATGTTCGAACCAAGTTGATTAAATCAACACTAATATATCATAGTAACCTAGAAAATTAGTGGAATTCATAAAAATTCTCAAATTACATTTATTTTGGTGTTTATCACATCAATTATGTCAATATTTCATTAATAAGATAATTACTGCATCATCATTGTGTCATAATTAAATTAAATTATTTAATGTCTAAAAATTACAAATAAAATACCATTATGTATGAAATCTCTTTAGCTTTCTAATGAATATTTATAGTCTAATTTTTCTTATGTATAAACCCATATTAAAAATGATTTACTTATTAAACTTTGATTTTAACTATTTTAACCCTTCTTTAAATAAATTAATAATAAATGTCCTAATCTAATCCATGTGGGCCTAAATGGTCATAATGTATTCCTAAGTTTGTTTTTGGTCGAATTACACTTGTCCAATAGAATTAGGACATGTTTTATGGTAATATTAATATCATATTTACCCTTAGTTACCCTATTTACTATTAACCGCGGTAAAAAAAGTAAAAAGTTACTATTCACCAAAAAAATTATTTTCATCTCATTGAACCACATTTTAGTCCTTGAAATTAACCGTGTCTCTCGGATTTTCGAAATTCCATTCACAGAAGCGGTAAAATTAAGTTTTATGCAAAATTCAGTTTTTTAACCTACCACTTAGTGGTTTCACTATTCATCAAAAATTGAAAGTTTTCAGAAAAATACCAAAATTTCACCCTAGGCTAATTTCGATATTCTGAGTCCAAAAATGAAGTGCATTTTGAAAAATAAAATTTATAAAATTTCAAAAAGTGGTTATTACTATTCATAACGGCTAGTTTTAATAGCATATTGTTGTTTAGTGAAACTCGGTATTGCGTATGACGCAAGCTATCGAGGAAGGTCGCGATTGCGTGTAAAGCAAGCCAAGCAAGTGTTGTGTAGAAAAAGATTCCTTTGATGATTTATATAACATAAAAGTCTCGGGTGTTACATTCTACCCCCTTAAAAATAATTTCGCCCTCGAAATTCGTCACATTGTGACAAACAGATGAGGATACTTCTCCTTCATCATATCCTCAAGCTCCCATGTAGCTTCTTCAAGTTGGTGGTTCCTCCATAAAACTTTCACCAATCGAGTGGTCTTGTTTCGTAGGTCTTTTTCGCTATGATCCAGAATCTCTATCAGTTGTTCTTCATAAGAAAGATCTTGCTCCAGCGGTACAACTTCTGAGCTGAGTACATTTGAAGGATTAGGTATGTACTTTCTCAGGAGAGATACATGGAACACATCGTGAACTTGAGAGAGATTCGGTGGAAGCGCCAATCGGTAAGCTACCTTCCCAACACGATCCAGTATTTCGAAAGGACCGATATATCTAGGGCTCAACTTCCCCTTCTTTCCAAATCTCATAACCCTCTTCCAGGGAGATATTCGTAAGAACACTTTATCACCCACTTCGAACTCTAGGTCTTTTCTTCGGTTGTCGGCATAACTTTTCTGTCGACTCTGATCTTCTCTTATATGTTGTTGAATAGATCTGACCTTCTCTGCCATTTCATCAACGAGATCAGGTCCTAATAGCTTTCTTTCCCCAACTTCATCCCAGCAAGTTGGAGTCCTGCATTTATTTCCATAGACAGCTTCATAAGGAGCCATCTGAATACTGGAGTGAAAGCTATTATTATAAGAAAATTTCACCAAAGGTAGGTGTTGATCCCAACCTCCTTTGAAATTCATAGAGCAAGCTCTCAACATATATTCTAGGGTTTGAATTGTTCTTTCAGACTGACCGTCTGTCTGGGGATGATAAGCAATGCTGAAACTCAACTCTGTATCCCGAGTATGCTGAAGACTTCGCCAGAACTTCGAGGTAAATCTCGGATCCCGATAAGATATAATAGAAAGTGGTACTCCATGAAATCTTACCACTTCCTTTACATATATCCTGGAAATCTGATCTAGAGAGAAATCCTCTCTAATAGGAATGAAGTGTGCAGACATTGTAAGACGATCAACTATGACCCAGATAGCATTATTGCCTTTGGATGTTTTAGGAAGTCCTGTGACAAAGTCCATAGTGATGTTTTCCCATTTCCATTCGGGTATGGGTAATGGTTGTAACATCCCCTTATACTTCTGTCTCTCAGCTTTAACTTCTTGACAAACCAAGCATTGAGAGACATATTCAGCAACATCTCTTTTCATGCCATCCCACCAGAAGTACTCTTTTAGGTCCCTATACATCTCCGTGCTTCCAGGATGAATAGAGAATGAAGAACTATGAGCCTCATCCAGCAGCTCCTTCTTTAATTCGGGGATGGAAGGAACACAAACCCGATTCCGGAACTTTATTATCCCATCACAATCAAGGTTGAATTCAGGAACATTTCTCACCTTCTTTCGTAACTCGACATCTTCTTTCGGTGCCTCTTTAATCTTCACATGTATAGATGGTTGAACATTCATTTGAGAAAGATAAGATTTTTCCCCTTCCATTATAATTCCAAGATCCATCCATTGTAAATCCAAAAATATTGGATCTTTTGTGATCCTCATCATGGATAAACTAGCATGGTCCTGTCGACTTAATGCATCTGCCACCTTGTTTGCTTTCACAGGGTGGTAATGGATTGAGCAGTCATAATCCTTAATCAGCTACAACCATCTTCTTTGGCGCATATTCAACTCCTTTTGTGTGAAAATATACTTTAAACTTTTATGATTAGTATAAATATCACACCTTTCACCATAAAGGTAATGCCTCCAAATCTTTAATGCAAAGATTACCGCAGCCAACTCCAAATCATGTGTTGGGTAATTTTGCTCATGGATTTTCAACTGTCGTGAGGCATAAGCTATCACCATATCATTTTGCATAAGAACACACCCCAATCCCTTCTTGGATGCATCACTGTAGATCACAAACCTTTCTCCACTACAAGGCAGTGTGAGCACAGGTGCACTGGATAACCTTCTTTTCAACTCCTTGAAATTCTCTTCACATTCCTCCGTCCAAACAAACTTAACTCCTTTCCGAGTCAACTTGGTGAGTGGATTAGATAATCGTGAAAAATATTTTACGAAACGTCGATAATATCCATCCAAACCAAGAAAACTTCGAATCTCAGTTACCGTTGTTGGTCTCGACCATCTTTTGATAACCTCTTTTTTTGCTGGATCCACAGATATCCCCTCTTTTGAGATTATGTGACCCAAAATGGAACTTTTTGAATCCAAAATTCACACTTGGTAAATTTGGCATAAAGCTTCTCCTTTCTCAGGGTCTTCAATATAATTCTCAAGTGATCTTCATGCTCTTCCTTGCTCTTTGAATAGACAAGAATATCGTCAATAAAGACTACCACAAATTGATCAAGATAGTCTCTAAAGAATCTATTCATTAGATCCATGAAGATAGCAGGGGCATTTGTAAGACCAAATGGCATCACTATAAATTCATAGTGTCCATACCTTGTACGGAAAGCCGTCTTTGGTATATCCTCCCTTTTGACCCTTAATTGATGATACCCTGAACGAAGGTCAATCTTGGAAAAGTATTGAGCTCCGCGTAGTTGGTCAAATAAGTCATCAATGCGTGGGAGAGGATATTTGTTCTTGATAGTGATCTTGTTAAGTTCTCGATAATCAATGCAGAGTCTCATTGATCCATCTTTATTCTTAACAAATAGAACAGGTGCTCCCCAAGGTGACGCACTAGGGCGTATGAATCCCTTATCAAGATTCTCTTGGAGTTGCTTCTTCAATTCCTGCAACTCAATTGGGGCCATTCTATAAGGTGTCTTTGAAATTGGAAAAGCGCCCGGTACGAGTTCTATTGAAAACTCAACTTCACGATTTGGTGGAAGACCCGGTAATTCCTCCAGAAAGACATCATCAAACTCCCGTTCGATAGGCATATTCTTAATCGTGAGTTTCTCACCAACCATTTGAGATAAATAACCTTCATTTAGTAGAATCAATACCCATAAGATGTAAGAAATTTCCACTGGAAGATTATGTTCATCCTTGCATTGATATACGATCGTAGATTGATCTGGAATATGAAATGTGACTTCCCTTCTTTGGCAATTGATATGAGCTCCATGTAGAGAAAGCCAATCCATGCCAAGAATCACATCAAATTCCACTAAAGGAAGTATCACAAGATTTGCAGGAAGCACTTTCCCACAAACTTCGATCGGAGTAGAATTATAAACTTTTGATGCGACTGTTGTGCCATTAGGTGTTGTCACAGCTAACTCAACATCTAATTGTTGAGGTAATACGGTGATACCCTTATAAAATTCTTTATAAATAAAAGAGTGGGTGGATCCAGAATCAAATAAAACATTTTCTACTTTAGAGTGGACGGTAAGTGTACCTTTCACCACTTCGTTATCGTACTCCACATCGCTGATAGAAATTGCATGTGACTTTCCTTTGTCTTTAGCCTTAGGATTTTGTTGACGTCGACCATCATCATCAACCCTTGGATTTGGGCATTGATTGGCATAATGCCCCATCTCCTTGCACTTGAAACATTGAAGTGTAGTAGGTTCATTCTGTGTATCCATTCCTTTGTTTACGTCATTAGACATCTTCTTCCCATTATCACGGCATTCAAATGCCCGATGACCATCTTTTCCACATTTAAAACATTTACTTGTCCCTTTAAGACAACTCCCTCCATGTTTCTTTCCACACTTTGAGCATAAAAAAAGCTCATCTTCTTTTCCGTGTGCTCTTTATATTTTTCTTTGAATTCCATCTTCCTCTTCTTATCAAACCCATGTGACTGATGGGTTACTCCAATCTCCATCTCGACTTTGAGAGCACATCGAACGATTTCCTCGTAGCTATTGAAGTCTCTTATGGCTAACGCCCTTCGAAGACTTGGTTTTAAGCCACTAAAGAATCGATCAATCTTACTCTCAGGTTGGATAATAATACCAGAAGCGTACCTTGCAAGTCTTGTAAAATTTGCTTCATAGGTACCAACAGATTCATCATCCCTTTGCTTCAGTTCAAGAAACTCTTTCTCCATCATTGTTCGGAGAATACGAGGGAAGTACTTATTGAAAAATAAGTTCTTGAACTCATCCCATTCCATTGACTCAATTTCATCCCTTTGCCTCGTATTCTTAATAATATTCCACCATTGATCAGCATCTCCTTCCAAAGGATACACTGCTAGGATGACTTTATCATGTTCAGAACATTGAAGAACTGAAAATATCTTTTCAGTAGTACTAATCCATTGTTCAGAAACTAATGGATCAGTAGACCCACTGAAAGAAGGTGGACGCTGCCTCATGAAGTATTCAACAGAATGTTGCTCCTTCCTTTGCTTGTTTGGAAATCCTGCATGATTCATAGCTTGAGAAAGTAGTGTGAGCATGGCTACAAGATTTTGCATTCCAGCTCCCATATCGTTTGGTTGCTCAGGGGGACAATCATTGCATTTCCCATCGCATTCCGCATTAACACGGTTCCTTCGGGTTCCAGCCATTGACTAAAACCAAGAAGAATAGTGTGAGCAACACTAATTATAATAGGAAACCACATAATTCAAGAATAAAAATTTCATGCTTAAGGTCTTATCCTAGGTTATTCATGGCCATTTCTAAAACACTAAGATTGTGTTCTATGCTTAGACTTATCCTTAGGGTTCTTACTAAGGCTTTCACATCCTAGTTTCCAAAGGTTGACTATACCTTTCCTCTGATACCAACTATAACGACCCATACTTTACATACATTGTTAATACTTCAAAATTGAAGCACACTTATTACAACATATGACAAAACCACAAAGGACCGTATAGGTATAGTGTCTTTAGAAACTGGGAAACATAAACAACTGGTTCATAAATCTTCTACAGTGTCTCCCATTTATTTCATCATATCTAGGGTCCCTTTTAGCATATTCTACTTAATATCCATCTTCCTGACCTGGGGAAAAGAAAACATAAAAGGGTGAGCTCAAATGCTCAGCAAGGGCAAATAAAGGAGATAAAAATCATATCATATCTTTTTGAAAATCAAAACCTGCAAAAGAGATCATAATATCTTATCATAGAAGTGAAAATGAGATCCCCATAATCATAACATAAAACTTGAAACTTTGGGGCATGCACACATAATCATGGAAAATCATTTCTTGTTAGTCATGACTCATTGCCAAGACTATCTTAGTGGACAAAGTCCCTTTCTGAACCGAGTTCACTCCTCGTTTCAGTCCTGTATCACTGAACCGAAATAACCTTCCGTTCCAGCCATGTCTATCTCATGAGATATAAAATCTTTACCCAATGCATTGGAGTGAGATATAGGTCCCACCCATCTTATAATGAATCCTTTCTTATGTGTGCCACATAATCATAAACCGTACATCATAGCGTAACCCATGTAATAAAAATTGGATTCTTAAACAACATGACATCATAAAACAATTCATATAAGATAAAGGAATTCATAAGAATATTTCCATCACAACATAATAAAACCAATGTAATAATAGGGATAAAAACAGAACCCTTTTATTATCTTAGATTGAAAATAATTTTGATAAAATACTTGAACTCCATTCTTGAAGAAAATATCCTTTCTTCTTCAAAAACACTTTTCCATTCTTAACATGTCGTACAATTATAAACTAAAATAAGTTGATTAAAAATAAACTTGAAAACTTGTAAAGGAAGATTCTTGGAAATAATGTTTTAAAAATCCATTCATGTCGTAAAAGTTAAAAAAAACATTCTTCGTACTTTTGTCGGAAAAGTCAAAAAGTACCTCGTACGAAAAACGACAAAAGATTCCTTTCATACATATTACTAAAAACTAACCGAAGGGTAAAAATGGATTTAAACAATTGTAGGTGGATGTAAATAATATTACATATTGATGAAACATGGATGTGGATAATAAAATACACCCCAGTAAATACTTACGAATAAACAATCTCACATAAAAATGAGATTGTGATATTTCCCTTACCTTAGGTCCGATTTGCTTTGTTCGTGTCCGAAGCTCCTGTATAATGGTTTAAATAATGTTATTGACTTATTCCAGAATCATACATATTGATATGATATCATATATGGTCATATTATTAGCTTCTTGTTAGTAATATTTCGTTGTTACTTGTTACTCGGGTGTTTATAACTTTTTGTTCTTATGCGTGTTTTGTCGAATAAATTCTTATTCTTATCTTTAGGTTATAGATACTTCATTTTCAGAATGGTATTAGTGTATTATATACCATATTCATTCATTCAATTCATTTATATAATCATTATGAAATGAAGATCATGTAGAACGAGTCGCATCACATCGTGGAGACGGTATTCCGTACGTACGCACGAGTGATGATATCGTTCCTATGATCGTGGAATTGTATTGGAATATATATATATTATTTCAGTATCAATATTACTTCATAATAATCATATATAGTTACTCATTACACCATTATACCCATCCTTGTAAGGTGATGGTGGAAAATAGATTACACCACGGCGTGGAGACGGTATTCCGTACGTACGCACGCGCGGTGATATCATTTTTCCGTAGGATGGATAGAAGGTGAATTAGGGTTGTTTCATATTTATAATAACATATCAGTATGTAAGTAATACTGATGTTATTACTTTGTCATTAAATAACTAAAGAAGAAGAAGTTGAAGACGAAAGAAATTGAAAAGATCGGTAATGGATATTACCTCTTCTTTGGAACGCCTCTTTGAATCCTCCACTTAGGGAACTAAGATTGGTCTTTTAAGAAGACCAGGACCTCTAGGATTATTATATGGAAGTGGAGAGGAGAAAATGGCAGGGGTTGGCCGAGCTTGATTTCTCAAATTGGTGTGAGGAGGAGGGGGAGGAGGTGCCCTTTTATAAGGGAGGATAGGGGCACCTTAGGAATATCTCAAAATATTAATTTATATTAAAGTCAAAATCGGTTTATAATGGTTCCAAAGGGTCTTATTTCGAAGTTAAAGTGGGGATGGGTTGCAATCCTATCATCCAATAAGATTTATACAAGTTTAGGGTATTATTTTAACCTTATCAATTAGATTTAACTCTAAGTTAAATAATTTAACTTTTACCATGTCTTTTTGTTTTCTTTCACTATATGGTTAATAAACTTACTATAACATGCCAAACGAACCCCAAATTGTTTATTATTAATATATATATCCTTATCTAAGTCATTTGGCCGAACCTTAGATTTTTATGAATAAAATAACAATTAGTAATATAATATTTGATTTAAAAACTATTTTTTTTCAATTTTGACACTATTTGATATATGATTTTTGTGAAAGTCATAACAGAATTATATGTTCGAACCAAGTTGATTAAATCAACTAAAATATATCATAGTAACCTATAAAATTAGTGGAATTCATAAAAATTCTAAAATTACATTTATTTTGGTGTTTATCACATCAATTATGTCAATATTTCATTAATAAGATAATTACTGCATCATCATTGTGTCATAAATAACTTAAATTATTTAATGTCTAAAAATTACAAATAAAATACCATTATGTATGAAATCGTTTTAGCTTTCTAATGAATATTTATAGTCGAATTTATCTTATGTATAACCCCATATTAAAAATGATTTACTTATTAAACTTTGATTTTAACTATTTTAACCCTTCTTTAAATAAATTAATAATAAATGTCCTAATCTAATCCAAGTGGGCCTAAATGGTCATATTTTATTCCTAAGTTTGTTTTTGGTCGAATTACACTTGTCCAAAAGAATTAGGACATGTTTTATGGTAATATTAATATCATATTTACCCTTAGTTACCCTATTTACTATTAACCGCGGTAAAAAAAGTAAAAAGTTACTATTCACCAAAAAAATTATTTTCATCTCATTGAACCACATTTTAGTCCTTGATATTAACCGTGTCTCTCCGATTTTCGAAATTCCATTCACAGAAGCGGTAAAATTAAGTTTTATGCAAAATTCAGTTTTTTAACCTACCACTTAGTGGTTTCACTATTCATCAAAAATTGAAAGTTTTCAGAAAAATACCAAAATTTCACCCTAGGCTAATTTCGATATTCTGAGTCCAAAAATGAAGTCCATTTTGAAAAATAAAATTTATAAAATTTCAAAAAGTGGTTATTACTATTCATAACAGCTAGTTTTAATAGCATATTGTTGTATAGTGAAACTCGGTATTGGGTATGACGCAAGCTATCGAGGAAGGTCGCGATTGCTTGTAAAGCAAGCCAAGCAAATGTTGTGTAGAAAAAGATTCCTTTGAGGATTTATATAACATAAAAGTCTCGGGTGTTACATTCTACCCCCCTTAAAAAGAATTTCGCCCTCGAAATTCGTCACTTTGTAACAAACAGATGAGGATACTTCTCCTTCATCATATCCTCAAGCTCCCATGTAGCTTCTTCAAGTTGGTGGTTCCTCCATAAAACTTTCACCAATCGAGTGGTCTTGTTTTGTAGGTCTTTTTCGCTATGATCCCGAATCTCTATCGGTTGTTCTTCATAAGAAAGATCTTGCTCCAGCGGTACAACTTCTGAGCTGAGTACATGTGAAGGATCAAGTATGTACTTTCTCAGGAGAGATACATGGAACACATCGTGAACTTGAGAGAGATTCGGTGGAGGCGCCAATCGGTAAGCTACCTTCCCAACACGATCCAGTATTTCGAAAGGACCGATATATCTAGGGCTCAACTTCCCCTTCTTTCCAAATCTCATAACCCTCTTCCAGGGAGATATTCGTAAGAACACTTTATCACCCACTTCAAACTCTAGGTCTTTTCTTCGGTTGTCGGCATAACTTTTCTGTCGACTCTAATCTGCTCTTATATGTTGTTGAATAGATCTGACCTTCTCTGCCATTTCATCAACGATATCAGGTCCTAATAGCTTTCTTTCCCCAACTTCATCCCAGCAAGTTGGAGTCCTGCATTTATTTCCATAGAAAGCTTCATAAGGAGCCATCTGAATACTAGAGTGAAAGCTATTATTATAAGAAAATTTCACCAAAGGTAGGTGTTGATCCCAACCTCCTTTGAAATTCATAGAGCAAGCTCTCAACATATCTTCTAGGGTTTGAATTGTTCTCTCAGACTGACCGTCTGTCTGGGGATGATAAGTAGTGCTGAAACTCAACTCTGTATCTAGAGTATGCTGAAGACTTCGCCAGAACTTCGAGGTAAATCTCAGATCCCGATAAGATATAATAGAAAGTGGTACTCCGTGCAATCTTACCACTTCCTTTACATATATCCTGGCAAGCTGATCTAGAGAGAAATCCTCTCAAATAGGAATGAAGTGTCCAGACATTGTAAGACGATCAACTATGACCCAGATAGCATTATTGCCATTGGATGTTTTAGGAAGTCCTGTGACAAAGTCCATAGTGATGTTTTCCCATTTCCATTCGGGTATAGGTAATGGTTGTAACATCCCCTTAGACTTCTGTCTCTCAGCATTAACTTGTTGACAAACCAAGCATCGAGAGACATATTCAGCAACATCTCTTTTCATGCCATCCCACCAGAAGTACTCTTTTAGGTCCCTATACATCTTCGTGCTTCCAGGATGAATAGAGAATGAAGAACTATGAGCCTCATCCAGCAGCTCCTTCTTTAATTCGGGGATGGAAGGAACACAAACCCGATTCCTGAACTTTATTATCCCATCACAATCAAGGTTGAATTCAGGAACATTTCTCACCTTCTTTTGTAACTCGACATCTTCTTTCTGTGCCTCTTTAATCTTCACATGTATAGATGGTTGAACATTCATTTGAGAAAGATAAGATTTTTCCCCTTCCATTATAATTCCAAGATCCATCCTTTGTAAATCCATAAATATTGGATCTTTTGTGATCCTCATCATGGATAAACTAGCATGGTCCTGTCGACTTAATGCATCTGCCACCTTGTTTGCTTTCCCAGGGTGGTAATGGATTGAGCAGTCATAATCCTTAATCAGCTCCAACCATCTTCTTTGGCGCATATTCAACTCCTTTTGTGTGAAAATATACTTTAAACTTTTATGATCAGTATAAATATCACACCTTTCACCATAAAGGTAATGCCTCCAAATCTTTAATGCAAAGATTACCGCAGCCAACTCCAAATCATGTGTTGGGTAATTTTGCTCATGGATTTTCAACTGTCGTGAGGCATAAGCTATCACCATATCATTTTGCATAAAAACACACCCCAATCCCTTCTTGGATGCATCACTGTAGATCACAAACCTTTCTCCACTACAAGGCAGTGTGAGCACAGGTGCACTGGATAACCTTCTTTTCAACTCCTTGATATTCTCTTCACATTCCTCAATCCAGAAAAACTTAACTCCTTTCTGAGTCAACTTGGTGAGTGGATTAGATAATCGTGAAAAATCTTTTACGAAATGTCGATAATATCCAGCCAAACCAAGAAAACTTCGAATCTCAGTTACCGTTGTTGGTCTCGACCATCTTTCGATAACCTCTTTTTTTGCTAGATCCACAGATATCCCCTCTTTTGAGATTATGTGACCCAAAAATGCAACTTTTTGAAGCCAAAATTCACACTTGGTAAATTTTGCATAAAGCTTCTCCTTTCTCAGGGTCTTCAATATAATTCTCAAGTGATCTTCATGCTCTTCCTTTCTCTTTGAATAGACAAGAATATCGTCAATAAAGACTACCACAAATTGATCAAGATAGTCTCTAAAGACTCTATTCATTAGATCCATGAAGATAGCAGGGGCATTTGTAAGACCAAATGGCATCACTATAAATTCATAGTGTCCATACCTTGTACGGAAAGCCGTATTTGGTATATCCTCCCTTTTGACCCTTAATTGATGATACCCTGAACGAAGGTCAATCTTGGAAAAGTATTGAGCTCCGCGTAGTTGGTCAAATAAGTCATCAATGCGTGGGAGAGGATATTTGTTCTTGATAGTGATCTTGTTAAGTTCTCGATAATCAATGCAGAGTCTCATTGATCCATCTTTCTTCTTAACAAATAAAACAGGTGCTCCCCAAGGTGACGCACTAGGGCGTATGAATCCCTTATCAAGATTCTCTTGGAGTTTCTTCTTCAATTCCTACAACTCAATTGGGGCCATTCTATAAGGTGTCTTTGAAATTGGCAAAGCGCCCGGTACGAGTTCTATTGAAAACTCAACTTCACGATTTGGTGGAAGACCCGGTAATTCCTCCGGAAAGACATCATCAAACTCCCGTACGATAGGCATATTCTTAATCGTGAGTTTCTCACCAACCATTTGAGATAAATAACCTTCATTTAGTGGAATCAATACCCATAAGATGTAAGAAATTTCCACTGGAAGATTATGTTCATCCTTGCATTGATATACGATAGTAGATTGATCTGGAATATGAAATGTGACTTCCCTTATTTGGAAATTGATATGAGCTCCATGTAGAGAAAGCCAATCCATGCCAAGAATCACATCAAATTCCACTAAAGGAAGTATCACAAGATTTGCAGGAAGCACTTTCCCACAAACTTCGATCGGAGTAGAATTATAAACTTTTGATGCGACTGTTGTGCCATTAGGTGTTGTCACAGCTAACTCAACATCTAATTGTTGAGGTAATACGGTGATACCCTTAGAAAATTCTTTAGAAATAAAAGAGTGGGTGGATCCAGAATCAAATAAAACATTTGCTACTTTAGAGTGGACGGTAAGTGTACCTTTCACCACTTCGTTATCGTACTCCACATCGCTGATAGAAATTGCATGTGACTTTCCTTTGTCTTTAGCCTTAGGATTTTGTTGACGTCGACCATCATCATCAACCCTTGGATTTGGGCATTGATTGGCATAATGCCCCATCTCCTTGCACTTGAAACAGTGAAGTGTAGTAGGTTCATTCTGTGTATCCCTTCCTTTGTTTGCGTCATTAGACATCTTCTTCCCATTATCACGGCATTCAAATGCCCGATGACCTTCTTTTCCACATTTAAAACATTTACTTGTCCCTTTAAGACAACTCCCTCCATGTTTCTTTCCACACTTTGAGCATAAGAAAAAGCTCATCTTCTTTTCTGTGTGCTCTTTAGATTTTTCTTTGAATTCCATCTTCCTCTTCTTATCAAACCCATGTGACTGATGGGTTAATCCAATCTCCATCTCGACTTTGAGAGCACATCGAACGATTTCCTCGTAGCTATTGAAGTCTCTTATGGATAACTCCCTTCGAAGACTTCGTTTTATGCCACTAAAGAATCGATCGATCTTACTCTCAGGTTGGATAATAATACCAGAAGCGTACCTTGCAAGTCTTGTAAAATTTGCTTCATAGGTACCAACAGATTCATCATCCCGTTTCTTCAGTTCAAGAAACTCTTTCTCCATCTTTGTTCGGAGAATACGAGGGGAGTACTTATTGAAAAATTAGTTCTTGAACTCGTCCCATTCCATTGACTCAATTTCATCCCTTTGCCTCGTATTCTTAATAAGATTCCACCATTGATCAGCATCTCCTTCCAAACGATACACTGCTAGGATGACTTTATCATGTTCAGAACATTGAAGAACTGAAAATATCTTTTCAGTAGTACTAATCCATTGTTCAGAAACTAATGGATCAGTAGACCCACTGAAAGAAGGTGGACGCTGCCTCATGAATGATTAAACAGAATGTTGCTCCTTCCTTTGCTCGTTTGGAAATCCTGCATGATTCATAGCTTGAGAAAGTTGTGTGAGCATGGCTACAAGATTTTGCATTCCAGCTCCCATATCGTTTAGTTGCTCAGGGGAACAATCATTGCATTGCCCATCGCATTCCGCATTAACATGGTTCCTTCGGGTTCCAGCCATTGACTAAAACAAAGAAGAATAGTGTGAACAACACTAATGATAATAGGAAACCACATAATTCAAGAATAAAATTTTCATGCTTAAGGTCTTATCCTAGGTTATTCATGGCCATTTCTAAAACACTAAGATTGTGTTCTATGCTTAGACTTATCCTTAGGGTTCTTACTAAGGCTTTCACATCCTAGTATCCAAAGGTTGACTATAACTTTCCTCTGATACCAACTATAACGACCCATACTTTACATACATTGTTAATACTTCAAAATTTAAGCACACTTATTACAACATATGAAAAAACTACAAAGGACCGTATAGGTATAGTGTCTTTAGAAACTGGGAAACATAAACAACTGGTTCATAAATCTTCTACAGTGTCTCCCATTTATTTCATCATATCTACGGTCCCTTTTAGCATATTCTACTTAATATCCATCTTCCTGACCTGGGGAAAAGAAAACATAAAAGGGTGAGCTCAAATGCTCAGCAAGGGCAAATAAAGGAGATAAAAATCATATCATATCTTTTTGAAAATCAAAACCTGCAAAAGAGATCATAATATCTTATCATAGAAGTGAAAATGAGATCCCCATAATCATAACATAAAACTTGAAACTTTGTGGCATGCACACATAATCATGGAAAATCATTTCTTGTTAGTCATGACTCATTGCCAAGACTATCTTAGTGGACAAAGGCCCTTTCTGAACTGAGTTCACTCCTCGTTTCAGTCTTGTATCACTGAACTGAAATAACATTCCGTTCCAGCCATGTCTATCTCATGAGATATAAAATCTTTACCCAATGCATTGGAGGGAGATATAGGTCCCACCCATCTTATAATGAATCCTTTCTTATGTGTGCCACATAATCATAAACCGTACATCATAGCATAACCCATGTAATAAAAATGGGATTCTTAAAGAACATGACATCATAAAACAATTCATATAAGATAAAGGAATTCATAAGAATATTTCCATCACAACATAATCAAACCAATGTAATAATAGGGATAAAAACAGAACCCTTTTATTATATTAGATGGAAAATAATTTTGATAAAATACTTGAACTCCATTCTTGAAGAAAATATCCTTTCTTCTTCAAAAACACTTTTCATTTCTTAACATGTCGTACAATTATAAACTAAAAGAAGTTGATTAAAAATAAACTTGAAAACTTGTAAAGGAAGATTCTTGGAAATAATGTTTTAAAAATCCATTCATGTCGTATAAGTTAAAAAAAACATTCTTCGTACTTTTGTCGGAAAAGTTAAAAAGTACCTCGTACGAAAAATAACAAAAGATTCCTTTCATACATATTACTAAAAACTCACCGAAGGGTAAAAATGGATTTAAACAATTGTAGGTGGATTTAAATAATATTACATATTGATGAATCATGGATGTGGATAATAAAATACACCCCAGTAAATACTTATGAATAAACAATCTCCGATAAAAATGAGATTGTGATATTTCCCTTACCTTAGGTCCGATTTGCTTTGTTCGTGTCCGAAGCTCCTGTATAATGGTTTAAATAATGTTATTGACTTATTCCATAATCATACATATTGATATGATATCATATATGGTCATATTGTTAGCTTCTTGTTAGTAATATTTCATTGTTACTTGTTACTCGGGTCTTTATAACTTTTTGTTCTTATGCATGTTTTGTCGAATAAATTCTTATTCATATCTTTAGGTTATAGATACTTCATTTCCAGAATGGTATTAGTGTATTATATACCATATTCATTCATTCAATTCATTTATATAATCATTATGAAATGAAGATCATGTAGAACGAGTCGCATCACATCGTGGAGACGGTATTCCGTACGTATGCACGAGTGATGATATCGTTCCTATGATCGTGGAATTGTATTGGAGTATATATATATTATTTCAGTATCAATATTAATTCATAATAATCATATATAGTTACTCATTACACCATTATACCCATCCTTGTAAGGTGATGGTGGAAAATAGATTACACCACGGCGTGGAGACGGTATTCCGTACGTACGCACGCGCGGTGATTTCATTTTTCCGTAGGATGGATAGAAGGTGAATTAGGGTTGTTTCATATTTATAATAACATATCAGTATGTAAGTAATACTTATGTTATTACTTTGTCATGAAACAACTAAAGAAGAAGAAGTTGAAGACGAAAGAAATTGAAAAGATCGGTAATGGATATTACCTCTTCTTTGGAACGCCTCTTTGAATCCTCCACTTAGGGAACTAATATTGGTCTTTAAAGAAGACCAGGACCTCTAGGATTATTCTAGGGAGTGGAGAGGAGAAAATGTCAGGGGTTGGCCGAGCTTGAGTGCTCAAATTGGTGTGAGGAGGAGGGGGAGGAGGTGCCCTTTTATAATGGAGGAGAGGGGCACCTTAGGAATATCTCAAAATATTATTTTATATTAAAGTCAAAATCGGTTTATAATGGTTCAAAAGGGTCTTATTTCGAAGATAAAGTGGGGATGGGTATAAATCCTATCAACCAATAAGATTTAGACAAGTTTAGGGTATTATTTTAACCTTATCAATTAGATTTAACTCTAAGTTAAATAATTTAACTTTTACCATGTCTTTTTGTTTTCTTTCACTATATGGTTAATAAACTTACTATAACATGCCAAACGAACCCCAAATTGTTTATTATTAATATATATATCCTTATCTAAGTCATTTGGCCGAACCTTAGATTTTTAGGAATAAAATAACAATTAGTAATATAATATTTGATTTAAAAACTATTTTTTGTCAATTTTGACACTATTTGATATATGATTTTTGTGAAAGTCATAACAGAATTATATGTTCAAACCAAGTTGATAAAATCAACACTAATATATCATAGTAACCTAGAAAATTAGTGGAATTCATAAAAAGTCTCAAATTACATTTATTTTGGTGTTTATCACATCAATTATGTCAATATTTCATTAATAAGATAATTACTGCATCATCATTGTGTCATAAATAAATTAAATTATTTAATGTCTAAAAATTAAAAATAAAATACCATTATGTAGGAAATATTTTTAGATTTCTAATGAATATTTATAGTCGAATTTATCTTATGTATAACCCCATATTAAAAATGATTTACTTATTAAACATTGATTTTAACTATTTTAACCCTTCTTTAAATAAATTAATAATAAATGTCCTAATCTAATCCAAGTGGGCCTAAATGGTCATATTTTATTCCTAAGTTTGTTTTTGGTCGAATTACACTTGTCCAATAGAATTAGGACATGTGTTATGGTAATATTAATATCATATTTACCCTTAGTTACCCTATTTACTATTAATCGTGGTAAAAAAAGTAAAAAGTTATTATTCACCAAAAAAATTATTTTCATCTCATTGAACCACATTTTAGTCCTTGATATTAACCGTGTCTCTCGGATTTTCAGAATTCCATTCACAGAAGCGGTAAAATTAAGTTTTATGCAAAATTCATTTTTTTAACCTACCACTTAGTGGTTTCACTATTCATCAAAAATTGAATGTTTTCAGAAAAATACCAAAATTTCACCCTAGGCCAATTTCGATATTCTGAGTCCAAAAATGAAGTCCATTTTGAAAAATAAAATTTATAAAATTTCAAAAAGTGGTTATTACTATTCATAACGGCTAGTTTTAATAGCATATTTTTGTTTAGTGAAACTCGGTATTGCGTACGACGCAAGCTATCGAGGAAGGTCGTGATTGTGTGTAAAGCAAGCCAAGCAAGTGTTGTGTAGAAAAATATTCCTTTGATGATTTATATAACATAAAAGTCTCGGGTGTTACAATTAATTTTAAATTAATTTTTGAAAATTATATGTTTTTAATATATAAAAATGGATTTCATATTTGTAATCATAATTTCAAAATTATGTAAATAGGACCCTTTTATTTTTGTACATTTTGAATAGTAATTTTAGTAATATTTTTTATTACCACATTTAAGGGTAAATCAGGTAATTAAATGTAAAAATAATATTATAACTAATATAAAATTACCCTAACACTTGTAATAATTTTATTTTATGAGTTAATATCGACCAAAATCTTCCTTGGGATTATTTTATGACCACTTGAATCTACTTGGAAGACTTTAACACTTTTATAGTATTATATTCAAAGGAAAGATAATTTTGTCACACTTTTTTTTTAACAAGAGAAATATTTTTAATATGGTGCTATATAAATGATATTCTTGGATATAAATATTATTAGGAAAGATAAAATGTTTTTATACATCATTTTAATTTATTTATAATTTTTAGGAATTAAATAATTAAATTAAATGGTGACACAATGATGATGTAGAAATTGTTTAATTAATTGGATAATCAAATAAATGATATTAAAAATATTAAAATAAATATAACATAATATAATTAATGTCATCCATGAATATTATGGATTAATTTAAAATTTTAGGGCTATGTTAAATTTATTTTGAAGATAACATGTTTTTATGATATTTTAAAATAGTGAACTAATGAATAATGTCAAAATTGACATTATTGGTATTTTAAAATAAATAATATTTTATTAAATGATATAAAATTTATATAAAAAAACTAACATTCGCACAAATAATTGGTATAATTCCTAAAAAAAATTAAATTACTCGTTTATGGTTATTTTGTTATTTTATAGTAACTATATTAACCCATAAGTAGTAAAAACACATGTTATCACAGTTAGAGTTAAAGAGATTAATTAAGGGTTAAAGCCAAAAGATAGGGGTAATAATATGACCTAAACATGTATAAAAATTATCGGTTGGTATTATTTAGATATATACTCATCTTAAATTATAAATAACTCACTTTTGATCTATTTTAAATTAAAAATTAATTTATATTAATATAATATTTTTGGAGATTCCAATATTGTCCCTCCCCTCTCTTATAAAAGGACGCCTCTACTTATCTTTTATTCACACCTATAAAGCCATTTTTATCAATCAAAAAACATAACAAGTCTACTCCAAACTTCCTTACCTTAATCTTAGAATCATTAATTTGGTCATAAATCCAAACAATGTAGTCCTTTGTGCAAATCAAAAGGATATACACAATGAAGAGGTAACATTTGTCAATAAACATTTTTATTTTATTTCTACCATGAACTCCTTCAATTATTTTTATTTCATGTTTATATAATAACCTAAGTATATATGATATTATTTTATGTTTTTATATTAACGGTTCGACCTACGCTCACACACACTTCCATCGAATGGGTAGTGGACTTGTCATTCTTGTGTACAGCGAACTACAGCCTCATGATACAATGTTGTTCATTTTTACTTTATCACCTCTCAGAGCTAGTAATTATGATGGACACAACATTTTTATATGATATATATGATATTTATGATATAATTATACTTATTTAATGATAATATCATGTCAAACTTTTTACCATCTAATATCTGGGGAAAATCATAACATCACTTGTGCATATGTATGGCTTACCATCTCCACAATGTGATGTGATTCGTTATTCACCTATATTTCATGGATGATAATAAGGATAAATTTTTATGAATATATATGTGTTTTATATAGTATAAAAATTATTATTTAATTATAATATATCATATTCCTTCCTTTCTCTTAACCCGAAAAGAAAATGGAAGCAACGTTCATGTGTACGTATGGTCTACCGTCTCCATGAACCATGTATTTTATTTTATATATCTATCTTTTATAAGATTATTATAAATATATATATACTAAATATATAAAAGATATATAAGTAATATTTTACATTATATAGATAATTAAATTGTAATTTAAGTAAGAGGATTGAGAATGAAAAGTCAAAACACGTACGATAAACAAAGAGGTTACTACCTGAAATCATTACATTAACAAAGGAATCGTTAATAAGCAGGTAATAGAAGGTAATAATAATATAATATATGGTATATATATATATTAATATGATTATATAGTAGATTTATAATAATATTATATCTATTATAGAGGAGGTTTTAACGTGTGTCAAGGAATTCAAGACTTAAGATAAGGGAATTTCACCTCACTTTTTATTTTCGTGAGATTCATGTCATATTCACCATTTGATTCTTTTATGTGACGTATATAGTAAAATATGAAATTTTATATGATTAATTACCTTTATTTAATGATATAAAAATATTTAATTGATGTTATTATTTTATGGGGTTCATGATTCTAAAGTTACTCAAGTAGTAAGGGATTTATGTCTCACTTTTATTTCTATATGACACATGCCCTATACACTATTTGTTCCTTCTACATGGTGTATATAATAAAAATGAATGTATTTTATTAGTCTTATCCATAATATTATAGTATTTCCATATTACTATAATTTTCTTTCTTTCATGGGGCATATGATTCTATTGATTTTAAAGTGATGGGTATTTATTTCACAAACTCATCAATATTTGGGATTATATCATTTTAAATATCCATTAGAAAATATTTATCTTCTAATTCCATGTTTTCCAAAAAAAAATTAAGAAGGGTTTTACCATTATCATATGAATATTTATAGTTATTTTTACCCATGTTTTACTTTTTACTAAATGATTTGAAAGGAATATTTTTTATCATTTTCCAAAAAAATGTAGTTTTTTTACTTTTCCAACAAAAGTATGAGAATAAAGTTTGTTTAACTTGTATGACAAGAATTTATTTATATGAATTCATGATTCCTTAATTCATTTAATCTTCCCTTATAATATCAAAAGTTTATTTTCAAAGAAAATGGTTTTTTTAAAATTTTGCGTTATTTTAAGAAAAGAAAACATTTTGAAAGAAAGGATATTTTCCTCAAGAATTATTTAAAAAAGTCATATCTCAAATGTTACTTGTGTTTTAATGGAGTTGTTTTTTTCAAGTATGTTATCTCTATAATTCCTATGTTTGTTTTATTTTTATATTGTAATTATGTCTATAAAACCCATTTCTTTCCATAGGTTATGTTATGATTGAATGATGTTTATAAAATCCATTTCTTTTCATGGGTTCTCATATGATGAATCATTTGTGTTTTTATGGCCCAAAAATGTATGTTTTAATTATGTGCTGGGTAGGACCTATATATCCATATTATGTATTGGGTAATGATAAATGTTTTATGAGATAAAAAGATACATGGTAGGGCATCCCAATCCCAAAACAAGAGGGTGAACCAGAGGGCATCCCAATCCCGAAGTAGGTACATGGGTGGTTAGCTCAAGCATAACATGTTACAGAGGTCTTGGAAGGAAACCTGGACATTGGGTTTTTATATGCTTATGTGTATTCCAAAATTCCATTTCATATTCCTGTGTTATATTTTCATTGATTATTCTCTTGATTTAATTATTATTCATGTATTATGAACTGCAAATCGTTTTTTTATCCATGTTTATGATCTTTGATATACAAGGTATGATCTTATAATGATCATAATCACATTCTCATAACCATATGTTCATGATATATTTAAAAATTTCCTTTATTTTCCATTAATTATCATTTGATCCCACCTCTTTCTTTTGTTTCCCTACCCTAGTTTATGAAGGAAGGTCTTTAAGTAGAATTACTAAGGGGGAAGATCTTTGCGGGAAACATTGAATATATTTCATTGAGTTAGAATATTTTTGTTCCAAGTTTACAAATGCACTAAACTAATGATTTTAATGAAATATATATGTTATATATTCAATCAAATATTTTTTATATTCATCCAATATATTTTATAGGCATAAGATACGATCCAACCCAATCTTATGCATAAAAACCTATATTTTTCAAAAGGGTTATTTTATCTCATTTTAATGGAGAACTCATTTTAAATCCAATTTTTGACACTTTTATATATTTTATTTGAAAAAATAAACTTCTTATTTTAGATTGGAATAAAAAATTTTTATTTGGTTTAATTTTTGTTTTTTATGATAAGTTTCATGTTTCGATGAATAGTAAAAAATACTAAATTATAATTGAAAAAAAAAATATATATAAATAAATTACAGTGTTAAATTGTAATTTTGATTGGATTTAAAGTATAATTAGATAAATTTTTTATCATTTAATATAATATATGTCATTGGCATTAATTTGACGTTGAATTTAGATATAAAAATGTTTCAATCTTTTGCATCTTTTAACTTTAATAACTCATTTTCTCACCCCATCAACAGGATTAATTTTAAATTAATTTCTACCAATTATGTGTTTTAAATATGAAAAAATGGATTCCATATTTAGAATCATAAGGTTAAAATTATTAAAATAGGCCCCTTTTATTTTTGGACATTATAAATAGTAACGTTAGTATTATTATTTTTACCATGATTAAGAGTAAATCAGGTAATTAAAGGTAAAAATAATATTATAACTAATATAAAATTACCCTAACACTTTTCCCAATTTCATTGGATGAGCCTGTGTCGACAAAAATATTCCTTGGGATGATTTTATGTCTAGTTGGAGCTACTTGGAGGACTTTAACACTTTTATAGTATTATATTCAAAGGAAAGACAATTTGGTCACACATTTTTTTAACCAGAGAAATATTTTTAATGTGGTGTTATATAAGGGATATGTTTAGATATAAATATTATTTAGATATATAAAATGTTTTTCTATTTCATATAAATTTATTTATAATTTTTATTAAATAAATAATTAAATTAAATGGTGACACAATGATGATGAAATAATTATTTAGTTAATGGGAGAATCAAATAAATGATAATAGAAATATTAAAATAAATATAACCTGATATAATTAAAATAATCCGTGGATTTTATAGATGAATTAAAAAATTTAGAGATAATTTAAAAAAATTTGTTTGAATATATCATGTTGTTATAATATTTTTAAAAATTTATTGATATTTTAAAATAAATAAATAATATTTTATTTATAATATATCATGTTGTAATGAATAGTGTCAAACTTGACATTATTGATATTTTAAAATGAATAATATTTTATTAAATTATATAAAATTAATAAAAAATATAAGATTCGAACAAATAATTGGGAGAAGTTATAAAATGTCATAAATGACTCATTTATGGTTACTTTTTCATTTTATAGTAATTATATTAACCCATAAGTAGTAAAAACACATGTTGTCAAGGTAAGAGTTAAAGGGGTTAATTAAGGGTTAATGAAAAATGATAAGGGTAATAATATAACCTAAACATGTATAAAAATTATTTTTTGATAGGATTTAGATCTAAGATCATATTATATTCTACATTACTAAGTTTGGATCTATTTGGAATTAAAAATTAATTTGTATTAATTTAATAATTTAGAAGATTCCAAAAGTGCCCCCCCCCCTCTTATAAAAGGGGACTTATTGTAACACCCGAGACTTTTATGTTATATAAATCATCAAATGAATCTTTTTCTACACACACACTTGCTTGGCTTGCTTTACACGAAATCGCAACCTTCCTCGATAGCTTGCGTCGTACACAATACTGAGTTTCACTAAACAATGATATGCTAATAAAATATTATTAAAACTAGCCGTTATGAATAGTAATAACCACTTTTTGAAATTTTATAAATTTTATTTTTTAAAATTGACTTCATTTTTGGATTCGGAATATCAAAATTATACTAGGGTGAAATTTTGGTATTTTTCTGAAAACTTTCAATTTTTGATAAATAGTGAAACCACTAAGTGGAAGTTAAAAAACTAAATTTTTCATAAAACATAATTTTACCGCTTCTGTGAGTAGAATTTCAAAAAATCCGAGTGCCACAGTTGATTTCAGTAAAGAAAATCTGGTTCAATGAGATGAAAATAATTTTTGGTGAATAGTAAATTTTTACTTTTATTTACCACGGTTAAAAGTAAATAGGGTAATTAAGGGTAAAAATGATATTATTATTACGCTAACACATGTCCTAATTCTATTGGATAAGTGTAATTCGACTAAAAACAAACTTAGGAATAAAATTTGACCATTTTGGCCCACTTAGATTAGATTAGGACATTTATTATTAATTTATTTAAAGAAGGGTTAAAATAGTTAAAATCAAAGTTTAATAAATATATAATTTATAATATAAGGTTATACATAAGATAAATTCGATTATAAATAATCATTAGAAAGATAAAAATATTTCTTACATAATTTTATTTTATTTTAAATTTTTAAAAATTAAATAATTTAATTTATTTGTGACACAAAGATGATGCAGAAATTATCTTATTAATGAAATATTGACATAATTGATGTTATAACCACCAAAATAAATGTAATTTGAGACTTGTTATGAATTCCACTAATATTCTAGGTTAATATGACATGTTATTATTGATTTAATTAACTTTTTCGAACTAATCATTCTGTTATGATTTTCACAAAAATCATTTACTAAATAGTGTCAAAATTGACATAAAATAGTTTTTAAAACAAATATTATATTATTAATTGTTATTTTATTACTAAAAATCTAAGGTTCGGACAAATGACTTATATAAGGTTATATATATTAATAATAAAAAACATGGGCTTCGTTTGGCTGCTTATTGTATGTTTATTAACCTTATATTATAAGAATACAAGAAGACACGGTAAAAGTAAAATTATTTAACTTAATGTTAAATCTAATTGATAAGGTTAAAATAGGAACCTAAACTTGTATAAATTCTATTGGATGAGAGTATTTCGACCCATCCCCACTTTAGCTTCGAAATATATCAATTTGGATCTATTTAAAACTGAAATTGTCTTTATAATAAAATAATATTTTTAGTTTTCCCAAAGGAGCCCTCTCCTCCCTTATAAAAAGGCACCTCCTCCACCTCTTCCTCACACCACTTTGAGAATTCAAGCTCGGCCAAACCCTGCCAATTCCACCTCTACAGTTCCCTAGAGACATCCTAGAGGTCCTGGTCTTCTTCAAAGACCAATTTAATGCCCTAAAAGATGGTCTCAAAGAAGCACTTCAAAAAGAGGTAATGTCCGTTACCGATTCTTTCTTCTGTATTTCTTCTTCCAATTATTCTTATTTAGTTGTTTCATTATGAAGTAATAACATAAGTATCACTCATATACTGATATGTTATTATAAGTATGAAACAACACTATTTCACCATCTATCCATCCTACGGAAAATGAAATCACTGCGCGTGCGTACGTACAGAATACCGTCTCCACACCGTGGTGTAATCTATTTTCCACCACAACCTTACATGGATGGGTATAATGGTGTAAATAATGACTATATATGACTATTGTAAAGTGATATTGACTCTAAAATAGTATACATACACTCCAATACAATTCCACGATCATGGGAACAATATCATAGTTCGTGCGTACGTACGGAATACCGTCTCCACGATATGATGCGACTCGTTCTACATGATTTCCATTTCATAATGATTACATAAATGAATTTAGTAAATAAATATGATATATATTACACTAATACAATTTTGGAAATTATGTATCTATAAATTAAAAAGAAAATAAGAATTTATTTTACAAGACACGCATAAGAACAAAAAGTAATAAACACCCGAATAACAAGTAGTAATGAAATATTACTAATAAGAAGCTAAGAATATGACCATATATGATATCATAAAAGTAATTATGATTCTGGAATAAGTCAATAACATTATTGAAATCATTATACAGGAGGTTCGGACAGGTACAAAACATATCGGACCTATGGTAAGGGAAATATCACAATCTCATTTTTATCGGAGATTGTTTATACTTTGGCCTTTACTGGGGTGTATTTTATCATCCACATCCATGATTCCTCAATATGTAATATTATTTCCATTCACCTAAAATTTTTTTAATCCTATTTTACCCTTCGGTGTGTTTTTAGTAAAATATATGAAAGGAATCTTTTGTAGTTTTTCGTATGAGGTAATTTTTTGACTTTTCCGACAAAAGTACGAGAAGAATGTTTTTTTAACTTATACGGCATGAATGGATTTTTAAAACATTATTTCAAAGAAGCTTCCTTTACAAGTTTTCGTTTTTATTTTTAATCAAATTTTTTCAATATTGTATGACATCTTAAGAAAGGAAAAAAAAATTTGAAGTAGAAAGGATATTTTCCTCAAGAATGGAGTTCAAGTGTTTTATCAAAATTATTTTCCATATAAGATAATAAAAGGGTTCTGTTTTTATCCCTATTATTACATTTATTTGATTTTTTTGTGATGGAATTATTTTTATGAATTCTTTTGTCTTATATGAATTGTTTTATGATATCACGATGTTTAAGAATACCATTTTTATTACATGGGTTATTCTATGATGTATAGTTTTTGATTTTTTGGCACACATAAGAATGGTATAATTATGAGATGGGTGGGACCTATATATCCCTCCAATGCATTGGGTAAAGATTTTATATCTCACGATGTAACGCCCCGACCCCAGTTGCCCAGAGTCGGTGCATTAATTACATAAAATTGGCATGATCACAAGAAAGATAAAATCTCGAAAGACCGATTGGGTTAGTAGCCTTGGAAACACTAGATATATTCATAAGTTTTACATTACATCATAAAATGAAAAACTACTACAACAACATAATGTTTCCATAGTCCACACTATAATCCCCTCATAATATCCCTGCAGGTCATTCATAACTTACATCTTCACTTCCTGGGAAAAATAAAACATAGAAAAGGGGTGAGCTCAAATGCCCAGTAAGGATAACAATATAGCGGAAACTTTCATCAATAAGAATAAACATTTAAGGAAATGTATAACTAAAACAAAAGCCTTTTAAACATGAACTTTCAACATGTTATGGCATAAATAAAATGAAAGAATTCCATTTACTTATTCACATGGATATTCTACTAATCGAATAATCACATGCAAAAATCAATAACCACTTTCATAATGTTGGAATGCATAATGCCAGACTATCATAACCACATAGCCAAGGCCTCGTGCCAAGACTAAAAATAAGATTTTGTCAAGGCCTTGTGCCAAGACACTAGTTTGTCTCATGAGACCTACCGATGCATTGCGGAGCTATAGCGGGCTCCACCCGTCACATATTAAGTCCAATGCATTCCCATCTGAAAAGGTTTAAACATAACATAAACATTCGTATTAAAACTAGCATACGAAATGTAAATACTTTCACCATAAACTATGAATGGTATAAAAATAGCACATCCACAGTCAAACATATCACAAAACCTTCAATACAATATAGAAGTTTTGTATCATAATAAATCAACTTCAAATAATCTTAAAATCTATCAAAGGATGTTGACATAGATGAAATCAAAATTCTTTTTAAAGAAATATCTCCTTTTATTTTGAAATAATTTAAGGTCCATATAAAATAAAACATTTTCTTTGAAAATATTCTTATAAGCTTGTAAGGGAATCTTTGAAGATTTTATAACGGCGGAAAATAGCCGCACCCGCCGTATAAGTTAAAAACAACATTCTTACCTTAATTCTGTCGAAAAGGTTAAAAAGGACCTTGTTTTGAAAACGACCGAAAGATTCCTTTATAAACCACTTATAAAAGTCAAAAAGGGTATAAATGACTTTAACTCATATTCTAGTAAATAGTAAAAATGTTTTGAAATTCATTTTTAAGAAACATGGATGTGGATGATAAAGAGATCCCAGTAGATTATTACGTATAAACAACCTTGGATAATGAAGAGGTTGTAATGTAAACCCTTACCTTGTACTTTTCCTTGGTTGGGGTAGGTTAACCTCCTCTATAATGGTGAAATAGTTGTTATTAAATTATACAAGAATCATATATATTAATATGATATCATATATGATCTTTTAACATTGATTTGTTAATAATATCTTAGAATTATCGTCGTTTCGGGAGTTAACTTACTCATTTTCTTTTATATGTTTTGTTACATAAGCCATGGTTGTTGTATCTTATTCATATCCAGAATGATATCCAGTCCTTAAACATCATTTTTAAATCATGAAATGATAATTATACTTGAATGGATACGATGGAGAATGAATCTCATCGCGTTCGTGGAGACGGTAGTCCGTACGTACGCACGAGCGACAATATCATTCTTTTGATATTAAAATAATATATAAATGGATGGTATATCATATATACAGAATCATTAACATGTTATATTTATTATTTACATGAGTTACACATCATTATTATACCCATCCAAATAATATTATATTGAATAACAATTACACCACGACGTGGAGACGGTAAGCCGTACGTACGCACGTATGGCGACATGTTATTCAAAGGGTGGATAGAATACTGAATATGATTGTACCATATTTTTAATAACATCACAGTATATGTGAGATACTGGAGTTATTATTTTAGAATGGTAAGAACAAAGGAAGAAGAAGTGGAAGAAGAAATGAACTTGGAGAAGGGTGGTGAAATCATTACCTCTTCTTCGGGTTCTTCCTTTTGATTTGATCAAAAGGGCTCCTTAGGTTGGCTTTCTGATCAAACTAAGGCCTCTAGGTTGTATTGAGGGATGTTGGGAGAGTATTTGGGCAGAGTTTGGCCGAACCAAAAGGCTTTGAAGGTGTGAAGAAATGAGAAGGAGGAGTGCCCTTTTATAAGAGGGGTGAGGGGCACCTTGGGAAAAGCTAGAAATATTAATTTATAATAAATTCATATTCGGTTTATAATGGCACATAAGTTGATTATTCAAAGGTTAAGGTGGGGATAGTTTGAAAACCACTCAACCAATATAAATTAGACAGGTTTGGGTACTTATATTAACCTTATCTTTAAGTATTAACTCTAAGTTAATTAGTTTCACTTTTACAATGTCTCTTTGTATTTTTATATAATATGGTTAATAAACTTACTATATACATCCAAGTGACCCCCAAGTGGTACATTAATGATGAACCTATCATGATATAAGTCTCTTGGCCGAAACTTAGATTTTTAGGAATTTAATATCAATTAATAATATAATATTTGTTTAAGAACTCTTTTATGTCAATTTTGACACTATTCAATAGTTGATTTTTGTGAAACTCATAAAAGATTGATTACTTCGAACAAAGACAATTAAATCAATCCTAATATATCATATTATCCTATAAAATTATTTTAATTCATTAAAAGTTTCATATTATATTTTTTTGGGTATTTATAATATCAATTATTTTAATTTTTCACTATTATAGTAATTACTGCATCATCATTGTGTCATATATAAAATGAATTATTTAATGTCTAAAAATTATAAATAAAATATCATTATGTAGGAAATCTTTTTAGATTTCTAATGAATATTTATAATCTAACATCCAACATATATAACCCTATGTAACAATTGTTGTTCTAAAAGATATATGCTTGTGTCATTTTTGTATTCATTTTAACTAAATTAAAATAAAGTGTCATTATCACTTACAAGTGGATCCATGGGGTCCCAAAATAGACCCAAAGATTCCCATGGTCGACCATGTATCAACCAGTAGGGTTAAGACACGTTTTAAGGTAATTTAGTATTATTATAATATTATTTTGTTAACCCTTATTTACCGGATTTACCCTTAACCAAGGTAAATAAAATATTTACCGCAGTAATTATTCAAAATGTCTAAAAATAAAAGTTACCTATTTACACAATTTGAAAATCCTGATTCCAAATATGGAATCTATTTTCCTAAATTCAAAACACAGAAGTGGCAGAAATTAATTTAAAATTAATTCCCGCTGTCAAAACAAAAAGCGTGTTTTTAAGAGATAATAACTATCAAAAGATTGACACTTGTTTATGTTAGGTTTAATTGTAAAATTATGTCCAATGACCAACATTATATTAAATGGTAAAAATATATTCTAAATATACTTTAAAACCTCTCTAATTCATAATTTATCACTATTAATTATTTTGATTAAAAAAGTTGTTTTTAATTAAAATTTAGTAATTTTCACTATTCGTCAAAATATGAAAGTTATCCGAAATGTACCAAAATTTCACCTTAGGATAAATTCGATATTCCGAATCCAAAAATGAAGTCCATTTTCAAATATAAAATATATATAATTTCAAAAAGTAGGTGTTACTATTCATAACGGCTAGTTTGATTAGTTATGGTGTGTTAGAACTCGGTGTTGCGTACAACACACGCTATCACATTATTCAAAATGAAGCGTACCGTAGAAGCTTGGGGTGTTACATTCTACCCTCTTTCAAATAATTGCGTCCTCGCAATTTCTAGGGTATTACTGCATAAAATGACTCGGTGGTTCTTCATCATAAGTTCCTCGGGTTCCCACATTGCCTCTTCCATCTTATGGTTTCTCCACAAAACTTTTACCAGACGCGTCGTCCGGTTTCTCAGTACTTATTCTCTTGTATCAAGAATCCTGACGGGCTCTTCGCAATAAGACAGATCGGGTTCTAGTTCTAATTCCTCATAGGTGAGTACATGCGTCGGATCAGGCATGTATTTCCTCAATAGGGATACGTGGAACACATCGTGAACTTTGGAGAGACTTGGCAGCATTGCCAATCGGTAAGATACAACCCCAATTCCTTCTAGAATTTTGAAAGGTCTGATGTACCTGGGACTCAATTTACCTTTCTTACCAAAACGTATGACTCCCTTCCACGGAGATACCTTCAGGAAAACATGATCACTGACTTGAAATTCCAAATCCTTCCTTCGATTATCGGCATAGCTCTTCTGCCTACTTTGAGCTGCTTTGATGTGATTTTGGATTACTTTCACCTTTTCCACCGTTTCCTCCACCAGTTCTGGGCCTACAAGTTTTCTTTCACCAACATCATCCCAACAGGTTGGTGTACGACATCTCTTTCCGTATAACGCTTCATATGGTGCCATCTGAATACTCGAATGGAAGCTATTGTTATAGGAAAATTCTACCAGAGGTAAATATTGATCCCACATACCCTGAAAGTCAAGTGAGCAAGATCTCAACATGTCTTCTAAGGTTTGAATAGTCCGTTCTGATTGTCCGTCTGTCTGAGGGTGGTAAGCAGTGCTCAAATGAAGTTCAGTATCCAGGGATTTTTGAAGACTTTTCCAGAATCTTGAAGTAAAACGGGGATCACGATCAGAAACAATCGATAGGGGTACTCCATGAAGTCTCAAAACTTCATTAATATATAGTCTTGCTAGACGTTCCAGGGGTAGATCTTCTCTTATAGCAAGAAAATGTGTTGTCTTGGTAAGACGATCAACAATAACCCAAATTGCATCATTCCTTCTAGGAGTCTTTGGTAGCCCCATGAAAAAGTCCATCGTAATATTATCCCATTTCCACTCCGGTATAGGAAGAGGTTGCATGACTCCTCCAGGCTATTTCCTTCCAGCTTTCACTTGTTGACAAACCATACATCTTGACACAAAATCAGCAATCTCCCTCTTCATATTGTCCCACCAAAAATGTTCTTTCAAATCTCTATTCATTTTGGTGCTGCCAGGGTGTATATAGAAATTGGAACTATGAGAATCATCCAACAATTCCCTTTTTAGATCAGGTATATTGGGAACACAAAGTCTCTTCCCGAATTTCAAAATTCCATCTTCATACACAAAGTCTCTCACTCTCCCATCATTCACAGCTTTAATATTCTTCTGAAATTCTTCATCATTGGTCTGAGAACTCTTAATCCTTTCTAGTAAAGATGGTTTGGCAACCATTTGAAAAAGCATTGATGTTTCACCATCCCTGGTTATTCCCATGTCCATCTTCACTAGATCCATAAAAATTGGATCCCTTTCAATTCTCATCATGTTCAAAACTCCATGGTCTTTTCTGCTCAATGCATCTGCTACTTTGTTTGCTTTCCCCGGGTGGTAGTGTATCGTGCAATCATAATCCTTGAGTAATTCAAGCCATCTCCTTTGCCTCATGTTGAGTTCTTTTTGTGAGAAAATATACTTCAAACTCTTGTGATTAGTATAAATCTCACATTTTTCACCATAGAGGTAGTGCCTCCATATCTTCAAAGTAAAGATCACTGCTGCTAACTCGAGATCATGAGTAGGATAGTTTTGTTCATGAATTTTCAACTATCGTGATGCATAGGCAATAACTCTATCATTCTTCATAAGGACACAGCCAAGTCCTTTCTTCGATGCATCACTATAAATAACGAACCCATCATTCCCTGATGGTAGAGTCAATATAGGAGCATTGACTAATCTTCTCTTCAGTTCTTCAAAACATTCTTCACACTCTTTTGTCCAAACAAATTTAACCCCTTTACGTGTGAGCTTCGTTAATGGGTTAGCCAATCGGGCAAAATTCTGGACGAAACGTCGATAATAACCTACCAAACCAATAAAACTACGTACCTCAGTTATACTCGTAGGTGCTGGCCATTCTTGTATTGCCTTGGTCTTAGAAGGATCAACAGAGATTCCATCTTTAGAGATAATATGGCCAAGAAAAGAAATCTCCTGAAGCCAGAATTCACACTTGCTAAACTTCCCATATAATTCATGCCTCCTCAGAGTCTTCAAGATAATGCGCAAGTGATTTTCATGATCTTCGTAGGTTTTGGAGTATACCAAGATATCATCAATAAATACCACCACAAATTCATCGAGATACTCCTTGAAAACTCTATTCATCAGATCCATGAATACAGAGGGTGCATTAGTCAATCCAAACGGCATTACAGTAAACTCGTAATGCCCGTACCTGGTTCGAAATGCTGTTTTCGGAATGTCTTCCTTCGTCACACACAATTGATGGTATCCAGATCGAAGGTCAATCTTTGAAAAGTATTGAGCTCCATGCAGTTGGTCAAATAAATCATCAATACGAGGTAGGGGATACTTGTTCTTTATCGTTATAGAATTGATCTCCCTGTAGTCGATACATAACCTCATAGATCCATCTTTCTTTTTAACAAAAAGAACAGGGGCTCCCCATGGAGAAACACTAGGGCGAATAAATCCCATATTACTCAATTCCTCTAGTTATTTCTTTAGTTCGACTAACTCTACAGTGGCCATTCTATAAGGGGTATTCGATATAGGCCTTGATCCAGGAATCAAATCAATAGAAAACTCAACTTCTCGTTCTGGAGGATGTCCAGGTAAATCTTCTGGAAATACATCTACAAATTCTTTCACAACAGGTACATCCTCTATTTGAACATTCCTTTCCTCACCCGCAGTTATTTCATTCTCTTCCTCCCCAATAATTGAATTAAGTTGAGCTACTGGGGGTGGATCTAAATAAGAATTAGGTGGTGACGATTCTGCTATGAAAATAAGGTGTTCCTTATCATTATCATCAAGAATCGTAACCTCTTTCTTCTTACAATAAATCTTCGCATCATAGTCCGAAAGCCAGTCCATACCAAGGATTATATCAAACTCAATCATAGGTATGATGATGAGATCAACAGATAATGAAAATTTATGTGCTTTAATGGGGACTGATTCACAAAACTTGGTTGCAACGATACTTCCCTTAGGAGTTTTAACTGACAACTCCCTTATTAAATCAAATTGGAAATATCTAATTTTCTTAGCAAACTGGGAAGATATGAAATAATGCGATGATCCAGAATCAAATAATGCATTTGCTAAACTTGAGGAAAGCATTAAATTACCTGCCACCACGTCTTTTGGAGCTTCTACCTCTACAGTAGTGATAGCATAAGCATGGCCTTGATCCCTTGGCCTTTTCTGAGGTAAGTTCTCCTGACGCTTAGGACATGCATTTGCATAATGCCCCATCTCCCTGCAATTATAGCACTGAACGTTGGTAGCTTCCTTCTTCCCCTTGCAATCATGAGCTTGGTGGCCTTTTTCACCACACTTGTAACAGAATCCCATTCCCTTCAAGAAAGTACCAGGATGTTTCTTCCCGCATTTACCACAAGATGGATATTCAACCTTTCCCTTCTTCCCCTTATTTCCATTCCCAGATTGATCAGCAGGACTCTTCTTCTCTTGATTTGCTTTAAAGTCATAAGACTTAGAGAATTCCTTTTTGGTCTTGATAGCACATGAGACAATGTCTTCGTACGATGAAAAGAATTGTGAGACTAATGCTCGACGTAGAAATGGTTTTAACCCATCAAAGAGACGATCAATCTTACTTCTTGGGTTGCGAATATAATCTCCAGCATACCTCGCTAACCTTGTAAAGTTAGCCTCATACTTTGTGACATTCTCATCCTCCTTTTTTCTCAGACTCAGAAATTGTCTTTCCATATCTGCTCGATGGTCGCGAGGAAAGTATTTTTCTAAAAACAGATCTTTGAACTCCCTCCATTCCATATTTGATACTTCATCATCTTCCTTCATGTTCTGAATCAATGACCACTATTGATCAGCATCTCCAGTGAGGCGGTAAACTGCCATGATAACTTTTTCCCTTTCACTGCTCCCCAAAGCCTGAAATATTTTCTCTAGGGAAAATATCCATTGCTCAGCTACTAAGGGATTTGTATTCCCATTGAACGTTGGTGGTTGTTGCCTCATGAATCGATCTAACATTGATCCTCCACGCTGCGGATCAGGGTGCTCCATACGGGTAAGGTTATTATTCATAACCTGAGTAAGTTGTCCCAGTATGGTGATTAGCTGATCAGCACCAGTTGCATCACCAGCCCCACTATAATTATCTTGAGCAGGAGGGCAATCCCTACATGGAGTGCGTTCATTGATACGGTTTCCATTTCTTCCGCTAGGTGCCATTTCTAAAGCAAGGCCCGTTGTCGTGCACCAGTTCCCGTTCGAGTCTAGCTCAAAGCGGTGTTTTCGGGTTTTACCCCTAGGTACATCTGTGCCAGAGCCGCCTCTACCTGCTCGTATCCAGACAGGGATATATTGCTCAGAAAACTCACAAAATCTCTACAATACCAAAATTCTAGGAAGTCCTTCTATACTAATCCTCAAAGTTCATCTTAGGTCTATGTGCTCTAATCAGAGTTTACCTAAATCTAGCTTCCAAGGTTTGTACTAAACTTCCTCTGATACCAACTGTAACGCCCCGACCCCAGTTGCCCAGAGTCGGGGCATTAATTACATAACATTGGCATGATCACAAGAATGATCAAATCTCGAAAGACCGATTGGTTTAGTAGCCTTGGAAACACTAGATATATTCATAAGTTTTACATTACATCATAAAATGAAAAACTACTACAACAACATAATTTTTCCACAGTCCACACTATAATCCCCTCATAATATCCCTGCAGGTGATTCATAACTTACATCTTCACTTCCTGGGAAAAATAAAACACAGAAAAGGGGTGAGCTCAAATGCCCAGTAAGGATATCAATATAGCGGAAACTTTCATCAATAAGAATAAACATTTAAGGCAATGTATAACTAAAACAAAAGCCTTTTAAACATGAACTTTCATCATGGTATGACATAAATAAAATGAAATAATGCCATTTACTTATTCACATGGATATTCTACTAATCGAATAATAACATGCAAAAATCAATAACCACATTCATAATGTTGGAATGCATAATGCCAGACTATCATAACCACATAGCCAAGGCCTCGTGCCAAGACTACAAATAAGATTTTGTTAAGGCCTTGTCCCAAGACACTAGTTTGTCTCATGAGACCTACCGATGCATCGAGGAGCTATAGCGGGCTCCACCCGTCACATATTAAGTCCAATGCATTCCCATATGAAAAGGTTTAAACATAACATAAACATTCGTATTAAAACTAGCATACGAAATGTAAATACTTTCACCATAAACTATGAATGGTATAAAAATAGCACATCCACAGTCAAACATATCACAAAACCTTCAATACAATATAGAAGTTTTGTATCATTATAAATCAACTTCAAATAATCTTAAAATCCATCAAAGGATGTTGACATAGATGAAATCAAAATTCTTTTTAAAGAAATATCTCCTTTTATTTTGAAATAATTTAAGATCCATATAAAATAAAACATTTTCTTTGAAAATATTCTTATTATCTTGTAAGGGAAGCTTTGAAGATTCTATAACGGCGGAAAATAGCCGCACCCGCCGTATAAGTTAAAAAAACATTCTTACCTTAATTCTGTCGAAAAGGTTAAAAAGGACCTTGTTTTCAAAACGACCGAAAGATTCCTTTATAAACCACTTATAAAAGTCAAAAAGGGTATAAATGACTTTAACTCATATTCTAGTAAATAGTAAAAATGTTTTGAAATGCATTTTTAAGAAATATGGATGTGGATGATAAAGAGATCCCAGTATATTATTACGTATAAACAACCTTGGATAATGAAGAGGTTGTAATGTAAACCCTCACCTTGTACTTTTCCTTGGTTGGGGTAGGATAACCTCCTGTATAATGGTGAAATAGTTGTTATTAAATTATACAAGAATCATATATATTAATATGATATCATATATGATCTTTTAACATTGATTTGTAAATAATATCTTAGAATTATCGTCGTTTCGTGAGTTAACTTACTCATTTTCTTTTATATGTTTTGTTACATAAGCCATGGTTGTTGTATCTTATTCATATCCAGAATGATATCCAGTCCATAAACATCATTTTTAAATCATCAAATGATAATTATACTTGAATGGATACGATGGAGAATGAATCTCATCGTGTTCGTGGAGACGGTAGTCCGTACATACGCACGAGCGACAATATCATTCTTTTGATATTAAAATAATATATAAATGGATGGTATATCATATATACAGAATCATTAACATGTTATATTTATTATTTACATGAGTTACACATCATTATTATACCCATCCAAATAATATTATATTGAATAACAATTACACCACGACGTGGAGACGGTAAGCCGTACGTACCCACGTATGGCGACATGTAATTCAAAGGGTGGATAGAATACTGAATATGATTGTACCATATTTATAATAACATCACAGTATATGTGAGATACTGGATTTATTATTTTAGAATGGTAAGAACAAAGGAAGAAAAAGTGGAAGAAGAAATGAACTTGGAGAAGGGTGGTGAAATCATTACCTCTTCTTCGGGTTCTTCCTTTTGATTTGATGAAAAGGGCTCCTTAGGTTGGCTTTCTGATCAAACTAAGGCCTCTAGGTTGTAGCGAGGGATGTTGGGAGAGTATTTGGGCAGAGTTTGGCCGAACAAAAAGGCTTTGAAGGTGTGAAGAAATGAGAAGGAGGAGTGCCCTTTTATAAGAGGGGTGAGGGGCACCTTTGGAAAAGCTAGAAATATTAATTTATAATAAATTCATATTCGGTTTCTAATGGATCCAAAGTTTATTATTCAAAGGTTAAGGTGGGGATAGGTTTCAAACCACTCAACCAATAGAATTTGACAGGTTTGGGTACTTATATTAACCTTATCTTTAAGTATTAACTCTAAGTTAATTAGTTTCACTTTTACAATGTCTCTTTGTATTTTTATATAATATGGTTAATAAACTTACTATATAAATCCAAGTGACCCCCAAGTGGTACATTAATGATTAACCTATCATGATATAAGTCTCTTGGCCGAACCATAGATTTTTAGGAATTTAATATCAATTAATAATATAATATTTGTTTAAGAACTCTTTTATGTCAATTTTGACACTATTCAATAGTTGATTTTTGTGAAACTCATAACAGGTTTATTACTTCTAAAAAAGTCAATTAAATCAATCATAATATATAATATTATCGTAGAAAATTAGTTTAATTCATTAAAAGTTTCATATTATATTTATTTGGGTATTTATAATATCAATTATTTTAATTTTTTACTATTATAGTAATTACTGCATCATCATTGTGTCGAATATAAAATACATTATTTAATGTCTAAAAATTATAAATAAAATATCATTATGTAGGAAATCGTTTTAGCTTTCTAATGAATATTTATAATCTAAAATCCAACATATATAACCCTATGTAACAATTGTTGTTCTAAAAGATATATGCTTGTGTCATTTTTGTATTCATTTTAACTAAATTAAAATAAAGTGTCATTATCACTTACAAGTGGATCCATGGGGTCCCAAAATAGACCCAAAGATTCCCATGGTCGACCATGTATCAACCAATAGGGTTAAGAAACGTTTTAAGGTAATTTAGTATTATTATAATATTATTTTTTTAACCCTTATTTACCGGATTTACCCTTAACCATGGTAAATAAAATATTTACCGCAGTAATTATTCAAAATGTCTAAAAATAAAAGTTACCTATTTACACAATTTGAAAATCCTGATTCCAAATATGGAATCCATTTTCCTAAATTCAAAACACAGAAGTGGCAGAAATTAATTTAAAATTAATTCCCGCTGTCAAAGCAAAAAGCGTGTTTTTAAGAGATAATAACTATCAAAAGATTGACACTTGTTTATGTTCGGTTTAATTGTAAAATTATGTCCAATGACCAAAATTATATTAAATGGTAAAAATATATTCTAAATATACTTTAAAACCACTCAAATTCATAATTTATCACTATTAATTATTTTGATTAAAAAAGTTGTTTTTAATTAAAATTTAGTAATTTTCACTATTCATCAAAATATGAAAGTTATCCGAAATGTACCAAAATTTCACCTTAGGCTAAATTCGATATTCCGAATCCAAAAATGAAGTCCATTTTCAAATATAAAATATATATAATTTCAAAAAGTGGGTGTTACTATTCATAACGGCTAGTTTGATTAGTTATGGTGTGTTAGAACTCGGTGTTGCGTACAACACACGCTATCACATTATTCAAAGAGAAGCGTACCGTAGAAGCTTGGGGTGTTACACACGAGATACACATGGCTGGAACGGCAGGTTAAACCGATTCAGTGAAACAGGACTGAAACGAGGAGTGAACACGGTTCAAAAATGGACTTTGTCCACTAATATAGTTTTGGTAATGAGTATTGACTAACAAGAAATGATTCTATATGATTATGTATGTATGCCACAATGTTTCATGTTTTATGTTATGATTATTGGGATTACATTTCAGTACTTTGATTTATCCCATGTTATGATATTATGATCTCTTTTGCAGGTTAAGATTTTCAAAAGTTATGTGCTTATGTATATGATGTGATTGATATTTCTTTTGTTTACTCTTACTGAGAATTTGAGCTCACCCTTTTGTATGTTTTATTTCTCCCGGTCAGGAAGAAGGTTATTAAGTAGAATATGCAAAAAAGGGACTCTAGATATGATGAAATAAATGCGAGGCAAAGTAGATTCTTTATGAACCAGTTGTTTATGCTTTCCAGTTTCTACACACACTATACCTATATGGTCCTTTCATGGTTTGTTATATGTTGTAATAAGTGTGCTTCAATTTTGAAGTAATAACATTGTATATAAAGTATGGGTCGTTATAGTTGGTATCAGAGGAAAGGTATAGTCATCCTTTGGAAACTAGGATGTGAAAGCCTTAGTAAGAACCCTAAGTATATGTCTAAGCATAAAAAAATCATAGTGTTTTAGAAATGAACATGAATAACCTAGGATAAGACATTAAGTGAGAAATTTTATTATTGATTATGTGGTTTTCCTATTATAATTAGTGTTGCTCACACTATTCTTCTTGGTTTTAGTCAATGGCTGGAACACGAAGGAACCGTGTTAATGCGGAATGCGACGGGCAATGCAATGATTGTCCCCCGAAGCAACCAAACATTATGGGAGATGGAATGGAAAATCTTGTATCCATGCTCACACAACATTCTCATGCTATGAATCATACAGGACTTCCAAATGATCAAAGGAAGGAGTAACATTATGTTGAATCCTTCATGAGGCAGTGTCCACCTTCTTTCAGTGGGTCTACTGATCCATTAGTTGTTGAACAATGGATTAGTACTACTAAAAAGATATTTTCAGTTCTTCAATGTTCTGAACATGATAAAGTCATCCTAGCAGTGTATCGTTTGAAAGGTGATGCTGACCAGTGGTGGAATATTATTAAGAATATGAGGCAAGGGGATGAAATTGAGTCAATGGAATCAGACGAGTTCAAATACTTATTTTTCAATAAGTACTTCCCTCGTATTCTCCGAACAAAGATGGAGAAAGAGTTTCTTGAACTGAAGCAAAGGGATGATGAATATGTTGGTACCTATGAAGCAAATTTTACAAGACATGCAAGGTACGCTTCTGGTATTATTATCCAACCTGAGAGTAAGATTGATCGATTCTTTAGTCGCTTTAAACCAAGTCTTTTAAGGGCATTAGCCATAAGGGACTTCAATAGCTATGAGGAAATCATTCGATGTGCTCTCAAAGTCGAGAGGGAGATTGGAGTAACCCATCGGTCATATGGGTTTGATAAGAAGAGGAAAATGGAATTCAAAGTAAAATCTAAAGAGCACATTGAAAAGTAGATGAGCTTTCCCTTAGGCTCAATGTGTGGAAAGAAACATGGAGGGAGTTGTCTTAAATGGAAAAGTAAATGTTTCAAATGTGTAAAGTAAGTTCATCGGGCATTTGAATGCCGCAATGATGGGAAGAAGATGTCTAATGATGAAAACAAAAGAATGGATACACAGAATGACCCTACTACACTTCAATGATTCAAGTGCAAGGAGATGGGGCATTATGCCAATCAATGCCCAGATCCAAGGGTTGATGATGATGGTTGACGTCAACAATCTCTTAAGGCTAAAGACAAAGGAAAGTCACATGAAATTTCTATCAGCTATGTGGAGTACGATAATGATGTGGTGAAAGATACACTTACCATCCACTCTAAAGTAGAAAATGTTTTATTTGATTTTGGATCCACCCACTCCTTTATTTCTGAAGAATTTTCTAAGGATATCACTGTATTACCCCAACAGATAGATGTTGAGTTAACTGTGACAACCCCTAATGGCACAATAGTCACATCAAAAGTTTATAATTCTTCTCTGATTGAAGTTTGTGGGAAAGTTCTTCCTACAAATCTTGTGATCCTTCCTATAGTGGAATTTGTTGTGATTCTTGGCATGGATTGGCTTCTCTACATGGATCTCATATCAATTTCCAAATAAGGGAAGTCACATTTCATATTCCAGATCAATCTATGATCGTCTATTGATGCAAGGATGAACATAACCTTCTAGTGGAAATTTCTTCCATTTTTTGGGTATTCATTCCACTAAATGAAGGTTATTTATCTCAAATGGTTGGTGAGAAACTCATGATTATTAATATTCCCATTCTACGGGAGTTTGATGATGTCTTTCCGGAGGAATTACCGGGTCTTCCACCGAATCGTGAAGTTGAGTTTTCAGCAGAACTCGTACCGGGTGCTTTTCCTATTTCAAAGACACCTTATAGAATGGCCCAAATTGAGTTCCAGGAATTGAAGAAGCAACTCCAAGAGAATCTTGATAAGGGGTTCATATGCCCTAGTGTGTCACCTTGGGGAGCACCTATTCTATTTGTTAAGAAGAATGATGGATCTATGAGACTCTGTATTGATTATCGAGAACTTAACAAGATTACTATCAAGAAAAAATATCCTCTCCCATGCATTGATGACTTATTTGACCAACTACGAGGAGCTCAATACTTTTCCAAGACTGATCTTCGTTCAGGGTATCATCAATTAAGGGTCAAAAGGGAGGATATACCAAAGACGGATTTCCGTACAAGGTATGGACACTATGAATTTATAGTGATACCATTTGGTCTTACTAATTCCCCTGCTATCTTCATGGATCTAATGAATAGAGTCTTTAGAGACTATCTTTATCAGTTTGTGGTAGTCTTTATAGACGATATTCTTGCCTATTCAAATAGAAAAGAAGAACATGAAGATCACTTGAGAATTATATTGACGACCCTGAGAAAGGAGAAGCTTTATGCCAAATTTACCAATTGTGAATTTTGGCTTCAAAAATTTTCATTTTTGGGTCACATAATCTCAAAAGAGGGGATATCTGTGGATCCATCAAAAATAGAGGTTATCAAAAGATGGTCGAGACCAACAACAATAACTGAGATCCGAAGTTTTCTTGGTTTGGCTGGATATTATCGACGTTTTGTGAAATAATTTTCACGATTATCTAATCCATTCACCAAGTTGACTCAGAAACGAGTTAAGTTTGTTTGGATGGAGGAATGTGAAGAGAATTTCATGGAGTTGAAAAGAAGGTTATCCATTGCACCTATGCTCACACTGCCTTGCAGTGGAGAAAGGTTTGTGATGTACAGTGATGCATACAAGAAGGGATTGGGGTGTGTTCTTATGCAAAATGATATAGTGATAGCTTATGCCTCACGACAGTTGAAAATACATGGGAAAAATTACACAACTCATGATTTGGAGTTAGCTGCGGTAATCTTTGCATTAAAGATTTGGAGGCATTACCTTTATGGTGAAAGGTGTGATATTTATACTGATCATAATTGTTTAAAGTATATTTTCACACAAAAGGAGCAGAATATGCGCCAATGAAGATGGTTGGAGCTGATTAAGGATTACGAATGCTCAATTAATTACCACCCTGGGAATGAAAACAAGGTGGCAGATGCATTAAGTCGATAAGATCATGCTAGTTTGTCCATGATGAGGATCACAAAAGATCCAATATTTATGGATTTACAAAGGATGTATCTTGGAATTATAATGAAAGGGTATAAATCGTATCTTTCTCAAATGAATGTTCAACCATCTATACATGTGAAGATTAAAGAGGCACAGAAAAAAGATGTCGAGTTACAAAAGAAGTTGAGAAATGTTCCTGAATTCAACCTTGATTGTGATGGGATAATAAAGTTCAGGAATCAGGTTTGTGTTCCTCCCATACCCGAATTAAAGAAGGAGCTGCTGGATGAGGCTCATAGTTCTTCATTATCTATTCATCCTGGAAGCACGAAGATGTATAGGGACCTGAAAGAGTACTTCTGGTGGGATGGCATGCAAAGAGATGTTTCTGAATATTTATCTCGATGCTTGGTTTCTCAACAAGTTAAAGCTGAGAGACAGAAGTCTAAGGGGATGTTACAACCATTACCCATACCCGAATGGAAATGGGAAAACATCACTATGGACTTTGTCATAGGACTTCCTAGAACATCCAAAGGCAATAATGCTATCTGGGTCATATTTGTTCGTCTTACAAAGTTTGTACACTTCATTTCTATTAGATAGGATTTCTCTCTGGATCAGCATGCTAGGATATATGTAAAGGAAGTGGTAAGATTGCATGGAGTACCACTTTCTATTATATCTGATCCGGATCCGAGATTTACCTCAATGTTCTGGTGAAGACTTCAGCATACTCTGGATACAGAGTTGAGTTTCAGCACTTCTTATCATCCTCAGACATACAGTCAGTCTGAGAGAACAATTCAAACTCTAGATGATATGTTGAGAGCTTGCTCTATGGATTTCAAAGGTGGTTGGGATCAACACCTACCTTTGGTGGAATTTTCTTATAATAATAGCTTTCACTCAAATATTCAGATGGCTCCTTATGAAGCTCTCTATGGAAAGAAATGCAGGACTCCAACTTGGTGGGATGAAGTTGGGGAAAGAAAGCTATTAGGCCCTGATCTCGTTGATGAAATGGAAGAAAAGGTCAGATCTATTCAACAACACATAAGAGCAGCTCAGAGTCGACAGAAAAGTTATATCGACAACCGAAGAAAAGACCTAGAGTTTGAAGTGGGTAATAAAGTGTTCTTACGAATAATTCCTTAGAAGTGGGTCATGAGATTTGGAAAGAAGGGGAAGTTGAGCCCTAGATATATCGGTTCTTTCGAAATACTAGATCGAGTTGGGAAGGTGGCTTACCGATTGGAGATTCCACCGAATCTCTCTCAAGTTCACGATGTGTTCCATGTATCTCTCCTAAGAAAGTACATAATTGTTCCTTCACATGTACTCAGCTCAGAAGTTGTACCGCTGGAGCAGGATCTTTCTTATGAAGAACAGCCTATAGAGATTCTGGATCACAGTGAAAAAGTCCTACGAAACAAGACCACTCGATTGGTGAAAGTTTTATGGTGGAACCACCAATTAGAAGAAGCTACATGGGAGCTTTAGGATATGATGAGGGAGAGGTATCCTCATCTGTTTATTACAAAGTGACGAATTTCGAGGGAGAAATTCATTTTAAGGGGGGTAGAATGTAACACCCAAGACTTTTATGTTATATAAATCATTAAAGGAATCTTTTCCTACACACAACACTTTCTTGGCATGCTTTATAGGAAATCACAACCTTCCTCGATAGCTTCTGTCGTACGCAATACTGAGTTTCACTAAACAATGATATGCTAATAAAATATTATTAAAACTAGCCATTATGAATAGTAATAACCACTTTTTGAAATTTTTTAAATTTTATTTTTCAAAATGGAATTCATTTTTGGATTCGGAATATCGAAATTATAGTAGGGTGAAATTTTGGTATTTTTCTAAAAAGTTTCAATTTTGATGAATAGTGAAACCACTAAGTGGTAGTTACAAAACTGAATTTTTCATAAAACTTAATTTTACCACTTTTGTGAGTGGAATTTCAAAAAAAAACTAAGAGACACGGTTGATGTCAGTAAGTAAAATGTGGTTCAATGAGATTAAAATAATTTTTGGCGAAAAGTAACTTTTTACTTTATTTACCACGGTTAAAAGTAAATAGGGTAATTAAGGGTAACAATGATATTATAATTACCCTAACACATGTCCTAATTCTATTGGATAAGTTTAATTCGACCAAAAACAAACATATGAATAAAATATGACCATTTAGGCCCACTTGGATTAGATTAGGACATTTATTATTAATTTATTTAAAGAAAGGTTAAAATAGTTAAAATCAATGTTTAATAAGTAAATAATTTTTAATATAAGGTTATACATAAGATAAATTCGACTATAAATATTCCTTAAAAATATAAAAAGATTTCATACATAATGGTATTTTATTTTTAATTTTTAGACATTAAATAATTTAATTTATTAATGACACAAAGATGATGTAGCAATTATCTTATTAATGAAATATTGACATAATTGATGTTATAAACACCAAAATAAATGTAATTTGAGACTTTTTATGAATTCCACTAATTTAATAGCTTAATATGACATGTTATTATTGATTTAATTAACTTTTTTCGAACTAATCATTCTGTTATGATTTTCACAAAAATCAATTACTAAATAGTGTCAAAATTTACATAAAATAGTTTTTAAAACAAATATTATATTAGTAATTGTTATTTTATTCCTAAAAATATAAGGTTCAGCCAAATAACTTATATATGGTTATTGATATTAATAATAAACAACTTGGGGTTCGTTTTTCTGCTTATAGTAAGTTTATTAACCTCATAGAATAATAACACAAGAAGACACGGTAAAAGTAAAATTATTTAACTTAATGTTAAATCTAAATGATATGGTTAAAATAGGAACCTAAACATGTCTAAATTCTATTGTATGAGAGGCTTTCGACCCATCCCCACCTTAGATTAGAAATATATCAATTTGGAGCTATTTAAAACCAAACTTGACTTTATAATAAAATAATATTTTTAGTTTTCCAAAGAAGCCCCTCTCCTACATTATAAAAGGGAAGCTCCTCCCCCTCTTCCACACCCCACATTGAGCCATAAAGATCGTCCAAACCTGGCCAATTCCTCCTCTCCACTTCCCTAGAGACATCCTAGAGGTCATGGTCTCCTTCAAAGACCAATTTTAGTGCCCTAAAAGAAGGTCTCAGGGAAGCACTTCAAAGAAGAGGTAATGTCTGTTACCGATTCATTCATCTTTATTTCTTCTTACACTTCTTCTTATTTAGTTGTTTAAATATGAAGTAATAACATAAGTATCACTCATATACTGATATTCTATTATAAGTATGAAACAACCCTATTTCACCATCTATCCATCCTACGGAAAATGAAATCACCGCGCGTGCGTACGTACGGAATACCGTCTCCACGCCGTGGTGTAATCTATTTTCCACCACCACCTTACTTGGATGGGTATAATGGTGTAAATAATGACTCTATATGACTATTGTAAAGTGATATTGATTCTTAAATATTATACATACACTCCCATACAATTCCACGATCATGGGAACGATATCATCGCTCGTGCGTATGTATGGAATACCGTCTCCACGATGTGATGCGACTCGTTCTACATGATTTTCATTGCACAAATGATTACATAAATGAATTGATTGAATAAATATGATATATATTACACTAATACCATTATGTAAATGAGGTATCTATTAACTAAAAATAAAAATAAGAATTTATTCGACAAGACACGCATAAGAACAAAAAGTAATAAACACCCAAATAACAAGTAGTAATGAAATATTACTAACAAGAAGCTAAGAATATGACCTTATATGATATCATAAAAATAAGTCTGCTTCTAGAATAATTCGATAACATTATTTAAATCATTATACAGGAGGTTCGGATACGTACAAAGCATATCGGACCTAAGGTAATGGAAATATCCCAATCTCATTTTTATCCGAGATTGTTTATACTTTGGCATTTACCGGGGTGTATTTTATCATCCACATCCATGTTTCCCCAATATGTAATATTATTTCCATTCAACTACAATTGTTAAAATCCTATTTTACCATTCGGTGAGTTTTTAGTAAATGGTATGAAAGGAATCTTTTGACATTTTTCATACGAGGTACTTTTTTGACTTTTCCAAAAAAAGTATGAGAAGAATGATTTTTTTAACTTATACTTCATGAATGGATTTTTAAAACATTATTTCCAAGAAGCTTCCTTTACAAGTTTTCAAGTTTATTTTCAATCAACTTCTTTTAAAATTGTATGACATGTTAAGAAAGGAAAAGTGTTTTTGAAGTAGAAATGATATTTTCCTCAAGAATGGAGTTCAAGTGTTTTATCAAAATTATTTTCCATCTAAGATAATAAAAGGGTTCTGTTTTTATCCCTATTATTACATTGACTTGATTTTGTTGTGATGGAATTATTTTTATGAATTCCTTTATCTTATATGAATTGTTTTATGATGTCACGATGTTTATGAATACCATTTTTATTACATGTTTTATTCTATGATGTATGGTTTATGATTTTGTGGCACACATAAGAATGGTATCATTATGAGATGGGTGGAACCTATATCTCCCTCCAATGCATTGGGTAAAGATTTTATATCTCATGAGATAGACATGGCTGGAACGGTAGGTTAAACCGGTTCAGTGAAACATGACTGAAACGAGGAGTGAACTCGGTTCAGAAATGGACATTGTCCACTAAGATAGTCTTGGAAATGAGTCTTGACTAACAAGAAATGATTATCTATGATTATGTGTGTATGCTACAAAGTTTCATGTTTTAATTTATGATTATTGGGATTACATTTCACTACTATGATTTATCCCATTTTATGAGAATATGATCTCTTTTGCAGGATAAGATTTTCAAAAGTTATGTGCTTATGTATATGATGTGATTGATATTTCTTTTGTTTACCCTTACTAAGCATTTGAGCTCACCCTTTTGTATGTTTTATTTCCCTAGGTCAGGAAGAAGGTTATTAAGTAGAATATGCCAAAAAGGGACTCTAGATATGATGAAATAAATGGGAGCCAAAGTAGATGCTTTATGAACCAGTTGTTTATGCTTTCCAGTTTCTAAAGACACTATACCTATACAGTCCTTTCATGGTTTTGTTATATGTTGTAATAAGTGTGCTTCAATTTTGAAGTAATAACAATGTATGTAAAGTATAGGTCGTTATACTTATCCTTCTCTTTTATTCACACCTCTAAAACCATTTGTCTTGGAAAAAATCTACCCAAGTCTCCTACCAACTTCATTTCCTTAATCCTATAATCCTTACTTTTGATATAAATCTAACCAAAGTAGTCCTTTTGTGCAAATAAAAATGAGATACCCAAAGAAGAGGTAACGTTTGTCAATGGACTTTATTTTATTTCTTACTTGAACTACTTCAATTATTATTATTTCATGTTTTTATAATAACCTTTATATCATAAATATAATTGTATTTTTTATATAAATGGTTTTACTTACAATCACACACACTTCCATCTAATGGGTAATGAACTTGTCGTTCTTATGTACGGTGGACTACTGCATCACGAAACAATGTTGTTCGTTTTTCCTTTAACACCTCTCATGGTTGGTCATTATTATAAAAAATAAAATTTTATATTATATATATGATATTTATGATATAATTATACTTCTATAATGATAATATCATTTCTACTATTTTACCATATAATATTGTGGGAAAATGATAACGGTGTTCATGCGTATGTAAGGCGTACCATATCCATGATGTGATGTGATTAGTTATTGATAAATATTTCATGGATTGTAATAAGGATGAATTTTTATGAATATATATCTGTGTGTGTGTGTGTTTTATGACATAAAAATGATTATAAAATGATAATATATCATATAATTTCTTTTCTTTTAACCCAAAAGGAAAATGGAAACAGCGTTCATGCGTACGTACAGCCTGTCGTCTTCATGAATAATGTATTCCATTTCATATATCTATATTTTATAAGATTATTATAAATGTTTATATGATGGATATATATGATATATAAGTCATTTTTTACATTCTATAAATAATTAAGTCATGATTTAGTAAGAGGGTCAAGAATGAAAAGTCAAAACACGTACGATAAACACAGTGGTTATTACCCAAAAATGTTACTTTAACATGGGAATTGTTAATAAATGGGTAATATAATGTCATAAAAAATATATGGTATATATATATGAATATAATTCTGTTGTTGATTTATAATAAACTTATATTTATTATACATGATATTTTAACATGTGTAAAAAAAGTCATGACTTAAGGTAGAGGAATTTCGTCTCACTTTTTATTTCTATGAGATACATGCCATATTCACCACTCCCTTATTTTTTGTGGTGTATATACTGACCTATGACATGTTATATCATTTATTTTATTTATTTAATTATATTAAAATCTTCAATTAATGTTATTTTTTTCATGTGGTTCATGATTCTAAAGTTACTCATGGTGTAGGGGATTTATATATCACTTTTATTTATATGAGACACATTCCTTATACACTACTTATTCCTTATATGTGGTGTATATAATGCCCATGAATATCTTTTATGTGTCTTATCCAAAATTGTATATTATTTTCATATCCATATAATTTTCATTCTTTCATGGGGCATATGACTCTACTTATTTTAAAGTGATGAGTATTTATTTCACAATCACATCAATATTTGGGATTGTTTAATTTTAAATCTCAATTGGGGAATATTTATCTTCCACTTCTATGTTTTCTAAAAAATAAAAAAGAGTTTTACCATTATATTATTTATTATTTAAATTAATGACCTCTTTAGATTGGGTATAGGGTTACCCATTACATAGCCTGAAGTCCCAATGCCATGTGTCCTAAATACAAGGCTTGAAATCCCATTATTTGGCCCAAAGGACCCCTCGGTGAACAGTACTACTACTGTACCCGCACTGCTATAGTAATGCTACGGTACCGGAATTTAGCCCCTGCCCGGATTTGATCCTGGGTCTTTTGGACACCAAGTAGGAGCTTGTACCACTAGGGTACAGGCTCGTTGGAAAGGGTTTTACAATTATTCTATGAATAATTAAAGTTATTTTTACCCATTTTTTACTTTTTACTAAATTGTTTGAAATAAATATTTTTTTGTCATTTTTTAAACAAGGAAATTTTTTGACTTTTCCAAAAAAAAATCACAAGAAGAATCTTTTTCTAACATATATTTCATGAATGTATTTCTATGATTTCATGATGAATTAATGCCTTGAATCTTACCATACAAGGTTATAAGGTTATTTTCAAACAAAATTTTTTCTTTTAAAATTTCATGGTGTTTTAAGAAAAGAAAACGTTTTCAATGAAAGGATATTTTACTCAAGAATTATTTACCGGTCATATCTCAAATGTTACTTGTGTTTTAATGGAGATATTTTGTTTCAAGAATGATATATCTGTTATTTCTATGGTTTTTTATGTTTATGATGGAATGATATTTATAAAACTCATTTATTTCAATAGGTTATGTTATTATTGAATGATCTTTATGAAATACATTTCTTTAAATGGTTCTGATATGATGAATCATTTATGTTTTTATGGAACACAAATGTATGGTTTTCATTATGTGATGGGTGGGACCTATATCTCCCTCTAATTCATTGGATAACAATAAATTTTTTATTGTTTCATCCTGTACCAATGGGGCCCATGTCCTGACTCCCCAATCCTGCCTCCAATAGGCCAAGGGCTAGTGACTAGAAATGAGTAGGCATATCACTAACATGGGAGGAATTTCCTATATACCTGTACACATTCACACATATCCAATCCGCAAATTCTAAAATGTAAAAACCACTATGAAATAAAATTCATGCATACCACTATCACAACCAACAGAGTACAATAGAAGTAATGAAAGTAAAGTAAACTGGTACAAAATAAAAGACCACCAAAAGAAGACTATAAACCACAAATCCCAACCTATAGAAAAAGGTAATGATACTTCAATCTGAAGATGAAGGAACACCTTGGTCTGTCTAAACTCACAAAGTACCAAATGTTCTTAGTTCTGGTCCGCCTAAGACTCCTTCAAAAGGTAAATCATCTTCACAAGACCTGACACATGCAGGAAAAGCCTATGTAGGGGTGAGTATAACAATACTCAGTAGGACACCCCAAAACCACAAATCAATACACAAAGTAAAGGTACATTCATCTCTACACAATTATATATCTATAGTATATAACAAGAATGTAAAGATATACATAAACAAGACACACAGTCTAGAGGTAAGTCACAACTACTGCATACCACCACTAGGGATCTAGCATGAAGATTCCACGAAGAACTCATCTAAGAGAATGTACTCCTAAGTCTCTTAGAACTAATAACGTCCATCTGAGAAGTATTGTTCATCGGAAACCATTGTGAGATAGATACACTGATAGATCTAAAGAGAAATATGATGTATTAGATGAGGATCACGGCCAGGGTCATGGAGTGATTCCAACAACTCCATCTAGAATAATCCACTATGTAAAGGATTGACGCCCAATAAATTTGGTCACATATATACCCATAACTCTACCTAAGTCATGTTGAATGAATAGAGGATCCCTCACTGGGCCTCATGGGTGATTCCAATAACTCTATTTATAAAGTCTTACTGATGGGATTATACTCAGATGTATAGGAAATGATACACACCATCCTTCAGGGAAATGATCAAGGGAAAAATCCTAACAGAAATTGCCCAAGATATGGTGGGAAAGGGATATAAGCGATGTATAAAGGTATACATGATGTGTAGTAGGATCACACACTATATCCCTTAAACCTAGGTACTACCCATGTACAACAACACTTGACAAGAAACATGTCATGTAGAAATGGTATACACAAAGTGTAGAAAGGCATACACACTGTGTTTTTCCATCTAGGGTCTGCCTGTGTTCCCCATCCATGTGTCGGTACACGGATTCAACACATGTCTGCTTACCCATGTACCAGTACTCTAGGTAGCCCTTATAGCTGGTCTAGGTCTAGTCGTGTGGTGGGTTACATGTCTTGTACTCCATCCAATGACTTTGTATCCCCCTAGATACTTGTCAAGTCTTCGGGAAGGGTACACACACTATGTGACATATGTCACACACCATGTGACACTTTACGGCTTCCCAAAACACTTGTTGCTGCTCAGTAGGGCCAACAAGGTGTCTATCATGGAATACATGTTGTGTTCTTTGTGATTTTCTAGAATCACAGTTCTTCTTCAGCACGCCTCATTTGATCCTCCAATGCTCAATCTATATATCGGTTCTTCCCAAAACTGAAGATCCAAGGTCACCTCATCATCATAGTACTAAATCGATGAGTTTTGGGCCTTCAATTGACTTCTAAATCTGATTCTCATCACCCTCATGAAGAATACTCAAATAACGATATCTTTTGAAATACATTTATTTTTCTGTTTCCATCGTCATTGCACCTTCGTTATGTCTTCACTATGTCAGATCTACAATATCATATCATTAATCCTTGAATCAAAGGAGCAAAAATCATTCGTTCATATTCCATGAAGAACGAATAATGTGCGGGTAATAGGGGGAAATTCAGATAGAACAAACCTGAGGAACGAACCTCATCTATTATTTATTATAGCCTCAATCTGTTCTCTATATTAACCTGTCTCAGTGGTGCCCATGCCACAACTCCCCAATCCCACCTCTAATAGGACAGTGGCTGGAGATAAGCACCGAGTAGGCATATCACTAACATGGGAGGCATTTTCTATGTACCTTTTGTTTATAGGTTATAATTTGTGGTTTATATACTTCTTTTGGTGGGATTGTATTCCAGCCCAGTTTACATTACTTACTTTACATCTATCATACTCTGTTGGTTGGGATAGTGGTATGCATGCATTTTATTTCATAGTGGTTTTTTCATTTCATTATTTATGGCTTTGATATGTGTGCATGTATAATGGTACATAAGTAATGCCTCTCATGTTAGTGATATGCCTAATCAGTGCTAGTCACCAGTGCCTAGACTATTATAGGAGGGCTTGGGGAGTTGCAGCATAGGCCCCGTTGGGACGGGTCATGATAGAGTGGTATCAGAGGTGGTCAGTTCTACCTTAGGACCAAGATTCTATGATATTGGTTTGGGGAAATGGTGTTACGTGTTTTGATTTTATCTTTCAAATGGGGTCTCCAGTTTTGGTGTGGAGGACAATGTATCCATACACCAGGACTTTGATAACCTTCTTTTTGACTCAGTACATGAGAACACTGGTGGTAGGGAAAACAATGGCACATGCATCATATATGAATAGTGTGTGGTTTCCATGTCCTTATTAAGTCAGCTATCTAGATATACTAATTGACTATGGTACATCTTGTTTTATTACAGGATTACTCTACGATGCATTCCAACTAGGATCTAACAACTCGATCATCAGAATGACCCCCTCAGTGACAAGGCTTAAGTATAGGGACTACTTTCCCAGATCATACCTCTAGGTGGTGCACCCACTATACCACCACCTATGGAGATAATCGTGGTGCCCGCCATACTAGAAGATGAGGAGCGTAGGATGAGAGTTCTTCATGAGTTCCATAGATAGAGACCCCTTAGGATCTGAGGTGAGATCAACCCTCAGGTGGCAAAGACTAGATTGAGGCGGTGACCCAAGTTTTCTGTCTAGCACTACTGGAAAAATAACATATACCCCTATTTAAAATCATGGGTATAGCCCCCAAAACAATGGGTATAGCCTATACCCACAAATATGGGAACCGTGGGCAACCGAGACATCGGGTTAGCTCTATATCCTATACCCACAGTTTTCCAAACCGTAGGTATCGGTTTTTTCCACCATGTCATAGACTTATACCCATGGTTTCAGAACCATGGGTATAAGTATCACTAAATCACCTATCTCCATGGTTCTGTAACCGTGGGTATAAAATATCAGAAAAATAGTAAAATTGGTTATTATACACGCCTAGAGAGAATGGATGGTGTGACCTACAACCCAAACATCTAGAGCTTCACCAACTGAGCCACTTTAATTTCTTATATATTTATATACATCTGTAGTTATATATTATTATACATAGTCGTTTGGAAAAAATTCATCCATCGAGGATCAATCCCTCGACCTAACACTTCAAAATCCATGATCTTACCAATGGAGCTATGTTACTTTTATCTTATAAATTTCAATATCGGTCTAATTTTATTAATCACAATAGCTGGTATACAAAAAAATTTGCAGTGGGTTTTGAACCTGCACTGCTACCCAAACACTAAAGTCCACTACCACTAGGATGATTGTATTTTAAAATTAAAATTGAAATATATATATATATATATATATAACCTGATATAAATAATATGTCAACACTGAGTTTCGAAATGGTTCCTACACTACACGGTTGAAGCCGGTTTACCACTCTAATAATTGGATTTATTATTACATATTATATATATATTTTTTTGCACTCAAAAAATAAGGGACCCTATACCCACAGTTTACACTGAACCATGGGTATAGGTTGAATTTATACCCATGATTTTTATAAACCTTGGGTATATGCTTATATACCAAAGGATATACCCACGATTCCTAAAAACCATAGTATAGATGCCACCCATACCCACAGTTCAATGTAAACCATGGGTATAGGCTTATATATCGAGCGTTATACCCATAGTTCATGAAAATCGTGGGCATAAATGCCACCTATACCCATGGTTCAATGTAAACTATGGTTATAGGCTTATATATCAAACGCTATACACAAGGTTCATGAAAATGTGGGCATAAATGTCACCTATACCCACAGTTCAATGTAAACATGGGTATAGGTTTTCCCGTGGCATTCCAATGCAATTTTTTGTCTTCCTACACTTACACGGGCACCCTATACCCACAGTTTACCTTGAACCGTGGGTATGGGTTAGAAGATGTCACATATACCCACAGTTCATGAAAACTATGGGTATAGTTCAGTATATACCCACAGTTTTTGGGAAAACCATGGGTATAGACCCATTTTCCAGTAGTATAGTCAGGACACCAGCTGGTCCAATGGTGATTCTAATAGTGATACTTCTATAGGGCTTAGAAGGTAAATGGTGGAGTTTGTCTATCTAGACTCCCAATGAGGTGACACTCTTGTAGACAGAGTTTGAGCGCCTCTTCAGAGAGGAGTTTTTTCAGTTACACTAAGAGTTATGCATATACATAAGATTCTTCAGCTTCAGTAGGGTAGTATGACAGTGGCTGATTATTCATCGAGGTTCACCAACCATTTTAGGTACTTGATGGATATGGTCATGGATTAGTACATTAAGTATTGAACCTTTTAGTGAGGCCTGTGAAAAGACATATGATCCAGTATTATCACGTTGAGCATTCCTACTTATGTTGGGGTGCTCGAGCGAGCTTTGGTGGTCGAGAGCTTCTTGGTTGGGTAGAGACAGCCAGCAATAGTCAGTAGTGGATAGTTAGATGTAGATACCTCTGCAGTAGGGATCCAACATTCATATCCGGGATTTGTACATGGGATACATTTCAATAGGAGATCCTAGTATAGAGGATCTACAATTCAGGGTGCATAGGGTGGATCCAGTTAGCCTGGAGAGAGGTGATGCTACTCATGATACAACTTGGGACATCTCGCATGAGATTGTCTAACCCGCCATGCTGCTAATAGGGAGACAGTGGATAGACCACCGAGGTAGAGGTAGATATAGGAGCAGGGAGACACTTAGGGAAGAGGATGTGGTAATGTATCTAGGAGAGTAGTGGGAGATAGTCAACGTTTCAACTTGTTACCACCACTACCCCCATGAGATCTGCACCAAGCTCAGGTCACTGGAGGACAAGGGCGGGGACAACTACATGTGGTCGAGGCATATGACCCAAGAGCTCCAGGAATTATTTTGGGTATGATCTGTGTCTTTTCTACTCTAGCTTCCATACTCGTAGACATAGGTTCTAGTCCTTCCTTTCTCTCAACATATCTAGTTCAAGACCTTGATATTTTGGTAGAACCGTTGACTCGACCATTATTCTAAGAGACACCTATAGGAGGAGACTTGATGATCACACATCATTGCTAACAGTGTCACCTTACCATTGGAGATGATAGATTCGGTTGGAACCTATTGGTGATAGCATCGAGGCCTTACGATGTAATCCTTGGTATGGATTGGTTATCTTCAGTCTATTCCTAGATTGACTATTTTAGGAAAATGGTTTGGTGTGTCCACAAAGAAGAAATGAAGTTTTCTTTTGTCAATGAAAATGAAACCCATGCAACATAGGATGGACTCATTCAAAGGATAGTATAGCCGATCACTCATCACTTGGATAGCTCAACTCAAAGTGTAGCAAATGTTATGGGTTTCAGGTTCCCAGCTATAGTGGCAGAGTATGAGGATGTCTTCCCTAAAAATGTTCCAGGATTACCTCCTCACTAGGAGATAGACTTATGCATCAACTTACACCTTGATATTATACCAATATCCTCACCAGCATATCAGATGGATCCCGTAGAGCATCATGAGATGAGGGTGAAATTGGAGGATTTGCAGAGGAGGATATTTTGTGAGATCCAGTGTTTCAACCTTGGTGGCCCCAGTTTTATTTTCCAAAAATGTATATGGGAGCTTGAGGATGTGTGTGGACAAATGGAACTTGAACTAGGTGATGGTGAAGAAAAAGTATCCACTATTGAGGATCAGTGACCTCTTTGATCAGTTGAGAGGGTAATGATGGTTCTTGAAGGTTGACCTCAAATTTTGCTATCTCTAGTTTCAAGTACGGGATGAGGATATACCAAAGACAGCTTTCAGATGCTGCTAAGTTCATTATGAGTACTTGGTGATACCCTTTGGCTTGATGAACTCCCCAGAATTTTTCATGGGACTCATGAACCGGATCTTCCATCCATACTTAGACTAGTTCATGGTAGTCTTCATTGACGATATTCTTGTGTTCTCGGAATTCGAGGAGGAGCATGCGAGATACATATAGATGGTTCTAGATGTAATCTAAGAGCACCAACTTTATGGGAAGCTCTCAAAGCTACAGTTATAGATTCAGGAAATCTACATTATAGGACATGTTATCTCAATTGATGGAGTGGCAGTGGACCCAGGAAAGGTGGAGGCAGTGTTATCATGGGATCCACCTAAGATTGTGATGGAGTTGAAGAGATTCCTTGGGTTGGTGGGATATTACCAAGGATTAATTATTTATTTCTCTAGAATATAATCACCTGTGAAATCTTTGACTCGAAAGGGGTGGACTTTCATGTGGACAAAGAAGTGTCAACAATATTTTCAGCAGTTGAGGTAGAGTTGGACAAACGCCCAAATCTTGAGATTTCTGGAGGAGGGTGTCGAGTACATAGTTTTCTGCAAGGAATCAAGAACCGAGATTGGTTGTGTCCTGGTGTAGTGGATGGCGGTGATTTCCTATAGTTCATGCTAGTTGATACCACATGACTAGAATTACACAACCATGATCTTGATTTGGAATTGGTAGTCTTTGAATTGAATATGTGGCAATACTACCTTAAGGGGTGAGTGGTTTACCATCTACAATGATCACAAGATTCTCAAGTATATCTTCTCTCATAAGGATATGAACTTGAGATAGAGGTGGTTGCTAGAGTTACTCCAATATTATGACTTTGAGATTTTCTATACTCTTGGGAAGGTGAACATGGTGGAAGATGCTCTCAGCAAGAGATCGAGTTCACAGTTGCAGGAAGAGGCGTCGAAGCAGTTAGCCTCATTGTAGTTATCCTTTGTGCATTGAGATAGAGAAGCTTACCACCATTCGATGGTTGTTACCCCTACACTCTTATAGTGAGTCAGGGAGGCATAGCTTTAGGATACCAACTGCGAGACTCTACATGCTTGGATATCTACAAGGCATGTTGTTGATGGCTATTCAAAAGGTGAGGAGCATGTCGTTCTTTTCAGAAGATGCACATTCGTAGCAGTGGAATTGCGAGAGGAGGATCTAAGGGAGTTTCACACATCCACTTTGTTGGTACATCCAGGTGTAGAAAATATGTACCAGGACCCCCGAATTCAATTTTGGTGGTAAGATATAAGGAAGGTAGTGGCGGTGTTCATCTCTTGATGCCTCACTTTTCACCAAGTGAAGGTTGGGCACTAGGTTCAAATGGGTTTGCCTCAACCCCTTAAAGTTCCAGAGTAGAAGTGGGGTGAAATATCCATATACATTGTGACATGTTTACCATGTACATCTAGGGGACATAATTCCATCTGGGTGATCATTTACCAACTCCCTAAGTCATCTCACTTCCTATCCATCTGGGAGTAGAGTTCAGTAGAGATATTGGGATGCCTCTATGAGTAGGAGATAGTTTAGATTCACAATGTTCCATCAACGATTTTTTCAGATCATGATTCTCGTTTCACATCCCAGTTGTAGAAGGGATTGCAGGAGATAGAAGCCTTTGGATGTAACAGCCCGAGTTTTATGAAAAATATTCTTCTTAATTTTATTAATGCATTGTGTTGTATGCTACCCAAAGAGGAGCTTGCACAACATGCATCCTTGACTTGCTGTGCATTACACACAATCACAACCTCCCTTGATAGCGTGTGTAAAACACAATACTGAGTTTCACTAAACAATGATATGCTATTAAACTATTATTAAAACTAGCCGTTATGAATAGTAATAACCACTTTTTGAAATTTTGTAAATCTTATTTTTCAAAATGAACTTCATATTTGGATTCGGAATATCGATATTAGCTTAGGGTGAAATTTTGGAAATTTTTGGATTACTTTCATATTTTGACGAATAGTGAAAATTACTAAATTTTAGTTAAAAACAACTTTTTCAATCGAAATAATTAATAGTGATAAATTATTAATTTGAGTGGTTTTAAATTATATTTATAATATATTTTTACAATTTAATACAATGTTGGTCATTGTATGTAATTTCACATTTAAACCCGACATAAACAAGTGTCAATCTTTTGATAGATATTGTTTCTTAAAAACACGCTATTTGTTTTAACAGCGGGATTTAATTATAAAATTAATTAATGAAACTTCTATGTTGTGAATTTGGTAAAATAGACTTCATTTTTGAATTTGGAATATGAAATATAGCTTAGGATGAAATTTTGGCATTGTTCTGAAAAACATCAATTTTGGATGAATAGTGAAACTACTAAGTGGTAGTTAAAAAACTGAATTTTTCATTAAACTTAATTTTACCGCTTCTGTGAATGGAATTTCAAAAATCTAAGAGACACCGTTTATGTCAGTAAATAAATGTGGTTCAATGAGATGAAAATAATTTTTGGTGAATAGTAACTTTTTACTTTTATTTACCACGGTTAAAAGTAAATAGGGTAATTAAGGGTAAAAATGATATTATTATTACCCTAACACATGTCCTAATTCTATTGGACAAGTGTAATTCGACCAAAAACAATCTTAGGAATAAAATATGACCACTTAGGCCCAATTGGATTAGATTAGGACATTTATTATTAATTTATTTAAAGAAGGGTTAAAATAGTTAAAATCAATGTTTAATAAGTAAAACATTTTTAATATGGGGATATACATAAGATAAATTCGACTATAAATATTCATTAGAAATCTAAAACGATTTCCTAAATAATGGTATTTTATTTGTAATTTTTAGACTATAAATATTTCAACGTATTTATGACACAATAATGATGCAGTAATTACAATAATAGTGAAAAATTAGAATAATTGATATTATAAATGCCTAAATAAGTATATGTTGAGACTTTTTATGAATTAAACTAATTTTCTAGGTTAATATGACATGTTAGTATTGATGTAATTAACCTTTTTCGAACTTATCATTCTGTTATGATTTTCTCAAAAATCAATTACTAAATAGTGTCAAAATTTACATAAAATAGTTTTTAAAACAAATATTATATTAATAATTTTTATATTATTCCTAAAAATATAAGGTTCGGAAAAATGACTTAGATAAGGTTATATATATGGATAATAAACAAATTGGGGTTCTTTTGGCTTCATATAGTATGTTTATTAACCATATAGTGTAAGAAAACAAAAAGACACGGTAAAAGATAAATTATTTAACATAGAGTTAAATCTAATTTATAAGGTTAAAATAAAAACCTAAACTTTTCTAAATCATATTGTATGATAGTATTTCGACCCGTACCCACTTTAGCTTCTAAATAAATCAATTTGGAGCTATTTAAAACCGAATTTGGCTTTATAATAAAATAATATTTTTTGTTATTCCAAAGATGCCCCTCTCCACCCTTATAAAAGGGCACCTCCTTCCTCTCCTCCTCACACCAATTTGAGCATTCATGCTCGGCCAAACCCTGGAAAAATCTCTTCTCCACTTCCCTATTATCATCCTAGAGGTCCCGGTATTCTTAAAAGACCAATTTTAGTGCCCTAAAAGGTGGTCTCAAAGAAGCACTTCAAAGAAGAGGTAATATCCATTACCGATCCTTTCCAATTTCTTTCTTCTTCAACTTCTTCTTCTTTAGTTGTTTCATTATGAAGTAATAACATCAGTATAACTCATATACTGATATGTTATTATAAGTATGAAACAACCCAATTTTACCATCTATCCATCCTATGGAAAATGAAATCACCGCGCATGCGTACGTACAGAATACCGTCTTCACAACGCGATGAGATTCATTCTCCACATTAACCATTCATGAATGATTATAAAGTATATATAATAAGTACTAATGAAATATATGACATAATAATGATACTGGATTTATGTATATTTATATATATGTCATCTACTTACTTCCATTCAAGACAATAAGGAAAGGAAAGCAGCGTTCATGCGTACGTACGGACTACCGTCTCCATGAACGGTGTGTTTCATTTCATTTATCTATCTATTATATATATATATATATACTGAATATATATGATATATAAATCATACTTTATATTCATGAAGTAATTAAATCATGATATAAGTAATAATAATGTCAAGAACAACAAGTCCAAACACCTACGATAAATGAAACGATTTTACCCAAAACGCTTCTTTAACATGGAATTTACAAAAGAACGAGTAATATAAAGTCTTAAGTGAACCATATATGATATAATAACATTGAATATGATTCTATAATAAGTCAATAACATTATTTAAATCATTATATAGGAGGTTTGGACACTTACAAAACAAGTCAGACCTAAGGTAAGGGATAAATTTTCAATCTCATTTTTATCCGTGATTGCTTATACGTAAGTATTTACTAGGGTTATGTTTATCATCCATGACCATGATTTCTAAAAATGTTTTATAAAATGTTTACAATTCTTCCATGAATGTTTAATGTCATTTTTACCCTTTATTGTCTTCTTTGTATGAATGGAATCTTTCCTTTAGTTACCATATAATGTACTTTTTGACTTTTCCGAAAAAAGTACAAGGAGAATGTTATTTTTAACTTATACAGTGTGAAAGGATTTTTACGGTTTCATAACACCTCATTTTCAAGTAGCTTACTCTAAAATATTTCATGATTATTTTCAACAAAACCCTTATCTTTTAAAATTGCATGGAATATTGAGAAAAGAAAATGATTTTATAGAAGAAAGGATATTTTACTAAAGAATTCATTTCAAGTGTTTTTATCAAAACTATTTTCCATCTAAGATGACATTATTTGATGTGTATGTTTCAAGTAAAATGTATCTATAATTTAAATGGTATCAATTTTCTTATGATGAAATGATATCAATAGTTTATGGATTATGATGACATGGTATTTATAAATCCCATTTTATTACATGGGTTATGCAATGATGTATGATTCATGATTTTGTGGCACACATAAGAATGGTTTCATTATGAGATGGGTGGGACCTATATATCCCTCCAATGAATTGGGTAATGATTTTATATCTCATGAGATAGACATGGCTAGAATGGTAGGTTATACCGGTTCAGTGAAACAGGACTGAAATGAGGGTGACTCGGTTCAGAAAGGGACTTTGTCCACTAAGATAGTCTTGGCAATGAGTCTTGTCTAACAAGAAATGATTATCTATGATTATGTGTGTATGCCACAAAGATTCATGTTTTATGTTATGTTTATTGGGATTACATTTCCTTCTATGATTTATCCCATGTTATGATATTATGATCTCTTTTGCAGGTTAAGATTTCCAAAAGCTATGTTCTTTTGTATATGATGTGATTGATATTTCTATTGTTTACCCTTACAGAGTATTTGAGCACACCATCTTATGTTTTCTTTTACCCAGGATATAAAGAAAGGATTTAGGTAAAAAAGGGAATATCATTATGGGAGATGTTGAAGATCTTTCACCACGATTAGAAGATTATATTCCGAGTTTACAAAGACACTAAACTATTATGGTCCTTGTGTGTGTGTTTTGTTATGTACTAAGTATTCCGCAAAAGTAATGTAATGTCCATGTATGTTAAGCTTCGGATCTCTACAGTTGGTATCAGAGGAAAGTTTTAGTCAACCTTTGGAAACTAGTATGTGAAAGTGATAGTGAGATCCCTAGAGATATTTCTAAGGTATGTCTAGGGATGTCCCTAAGGATAAGTATACGTATAAGATACAGTCCTAGAACTACGGTAACGATCATAGAATTTAACCTAAGAAGTTGGATATTGAGGATACTCCCCCTTTATTATGTTTTTTCCCTAGCATTATTTTTGCCTCTCACACTATTATTTTTGGGTTTTAGACGATGGCTGGAACCCGAAGGAACCATGTTGATCAATGCAATGGACAATGCAATGATTGTCCTCCTGAACAAGCAAATGTTATGGGAGACGGAGTGCAAAATCTTATTGCTATTCTTACTCAAGCGATGAATCATTCTGGACTTCCAAATGAGCAGATAAGGGAACAATATTCTATTGAGTCCTTCATGAGGCAACGTCCACCTTCTTTCAGTGGGTCTTTTGATCCACTTGTTGCTGAACAATGGATCAGTACCACTGAAAAGATATTTTCAGTTCTACAATGTTCTGAACATGATAAAGTCATCTTAGCAGTGTATCGTTTGGAAGGTGAAGCTGATCAATGGTGGAATCTTATCAAGAATACGAGGCCAAGAGATGAAATTGAGTCCACGAAATGGGACGAGTTCAAGAACTTATTTTTCAATAAGTACTTCCCTCGTATTATTTGAACAAAGATGGTGAAGGAGTTTCTTGAACTAAAGAAAAAGGATGATGAATATGTTGGTATATACGAAGCGAATTTTACAAGACTTGCAAGGTATGCGTCTGGCAGTATCATCCAACCTAAAAGTAAAGTTGATCGATTTTTCAGTGGCATAAAACCAAGTCTTTGAAGGGCATTAGCTATAAGAGACTTCAATAGCTATGAAGAAATTGTGCGTTTTTCTATCAAGGTACAAATGGAAGTTGGTGTTACATATCCATCTCATGGTTTTGACAAGAAACGAAAGATGGTGTTCAAGGAGAAATCTCAGAATAATGGTGAAAAGAAGTTGAATGTTTCCTTATGCTCAATGTGTGGAAAGAAGCATGGTGGAGATTGTCTTAAAGGGACTAGAAAATGTTTTTAAGTGTGGAAAAGAAGGTCATCGAGCAGCTGAGTGTCGAGGTAATGGAAAAAATATTTTCTAATGATGTGAAAAAATCAAACACTGCAGAGAATGCACACCAACACTTCAATGCTTCAAGTGCAAGGAAATGGGGCATTATGCTAATAAATTCCCTAATCCAAGGGTTAGTGATGATCAACATGAGCAACCACTGAAGACAAAGGACAAAGCGAAGTCACATGCGATCACTATTGGAGATGTTGAATATAACAACGATGTGGTGGAATGATTAAGTGTTTATGTAATGGGATTCCAAAATAATGTTGTATCATAATGTATTAGAATATTTATGTGTTGGTCTAATGTGGTATTCAAAGTGATTGAGATATTTTTGGAAATAAGATGATATGCGAATAAAGAATGGAAAACGAGAAAATGAAATGTTTAACAGTATTCATGAGCTCATGATTGATATAAGGACTAAGTGATATCATGGTTTGAGTATATAGAATTTTGAGGATTTTGGTATGTGGAAAGTGTTAACTTTTAACTGCATTCATGTTTTCACTAAGGTTCAATGGGTATTCATTCTTCAAGAGAATACATGATTAAGGTATTCACATGTTTGTAATTTGACCAACAAGATATATCTTATGATATATGGGGGATAAATGATGGCATTCACGTGATTATTTTTATTATACTATGAGCATAGACCGAAGTATTTTAGATAATCCTAAAGATTAGAATGGATTAAGTTTGACATAAGTTAGGATAAAAGGTTTTTCGACATTATTGATGGGATGTTATAGTAATATAGCTTTAGAAAAAGGAAAACATATAGGACGGGCAACAACCCATCGCGTCGGACAAGGCTGTGGGAATCAAACCCACAACCGAAGTACGACTGGCCTTTATCACCTACCACTGGCCTACAGGTAGTCCCTGTTTAGTAGAAACTAGTTTTATTATATTAAGCAGTATGATATATGATGTATAAGTCCATTTTGGGAACCATATATGATTAATCGCACTATAGAATGACTTATGTATATTTAATAACTTTTTATAACCTTTTGTTTGAGACAGATGGAATGACCTGTCATTCTATCACATGATCTGCTAACACTTCACGAATAACAAATTCAACTTCATTTATTTAAGAGATGAAGTGGAAATTGTTCAAGGCACGAACAACAGTGAGATTGTACCAAAATCATGTAAGTGTTTCTTTTAATTCATCAACTTTAGGGAAATGATCTTGAAAACCAAAAATGTTGCCCTAGTGATCTTATATCTGATGAATCATATGGTACCTTAGATCGTCACAAATTTATGGCTTTGTGATTACTGGCTTTTCCATAGCTATGTTCTCTACCACTCTCCATCAGAACATGATGGTTAGATTTCTCTTCCATATCCATATTTTCACCTATGTGGAAACCCGGTGATTAGTTAATTTGGGTAACCGTTACGTTTCATACTTTTGTTTTTTAAAGATTGGTTTTGGTATTCCTTTTTACGATGTGGGTTTCTATTAAAGAAACTTTCGAGTAGTAAACCATTTATAACCCCGACGAATTTCGAGGGCAAAATTCATTTTAAGGGGGGTAGAATGTAACAGCCCGAGATTTTGTGAAAAATATTATTTTAATTTTATTAGTGTTTTGTGTTGTACGCTACACCAAAAGGAGCTTTCACAACATGCATCCTTGACTTGCCTTGCATTACACGCAATCACAACCTTCCTCGATAGCGTGTGTAATACGCAATACCGAGTTTCACTAAACAACGATATGCTATTAAAATATTATTAATACTAGTCGTTATGAATAGTAATAACCACTTTTTGAAATTTTGTAAATATTATTTTTCAAAATGAACTTCATTTTTGGATTCGGAATATCGAAATTAGCTTAGGGTGAAATTTTGGTAATTTTCGGATAAATTTCATATTTTGATGAATAGTAAAAATTACTAAATTTTAGTTAAAAAAAACTTTTTCAATTGAAATAAATAACAGAGATAAATTATTAATTTGAGTGGTTTTAAATTATATTTAGAATATATTTTTACAATTTAATACAATGTTGGTCATTGGATGTAATTTCACATTTAAACCAGACATAAACAAATATCAATCTTTTGATAGATATTGTTTATTAAAAACACGCTATTTGTTTTAACAGCGGGATTTATTTATAAAATTAATTAATTCAACTTCTATGTTATGAATTTGGTAAAATAGACTTCATTTTTGAATTTGGAATATGAAATATAGCTTAGGATGAAATTTTGGCTTTGTTCTGAAAAACATCAATTTTTGATGAATAGTGAAACTACTAAGTGGTAGTTAAAAAACTGAATTTTTCATAAAACATAATTTTACCGCTTCTGTGAATGGATTTTCAAAAATCCGAGAGACACGGTTGATGTCAGTATGTAAAATGTGGTTCAATGAGATGAAAATAATTTTTGGTGAATAGTAACTTTTTACTTTTATTTAGAACGGTTAAAAGTAAATAGGGTAATTAAGTGTAAAAATGATATTTTTATTACCCTCACACAGGTCCTAATTCTATTGGACAAGTTTAATTCGACCTAAAACAATATTAGGAATAAAATATGACAACTTAGGCCCACATGGATTAGATTAGGACATTAATTATTAATTTATTTAAAGAAGGGTTAACATAGTTAAAATCAAAGGTTAATAAGTAAAACATTTTTAATATGGGGTTATACATAAGATAAATTCGACTATAAATATACATTAGAAAGCTAAAAAGATTTCATACATAATGGTATTTTATTTGTAATTTTTATACTTTAAATAATTCAATGTATTTATGACACAATGATGATGCAGTAATTACCATAATAGTGAAAAATTATAATAATTGATATTATAAATGCCTAAATAATTATATGTTGAGTCTTTTTATGAATTAAACTAATTTTCAAGGTTAGTATGACATGTTATTATTGATTTAATTAACGTTTTAATAACTTATCATTCTGTTATGATTTTCTCAAAAATCAATTTCTAAATAGTGTTAAAATTGACATAAAATAGTTTTTAAAACAAATATTATATTATTAATTGTTATTTTTTTCCTAAAAATCTAAGGTTCGGCCAAATGACTTACATAAGGTTATATATATGGATAATAAACAAATTGGGGTTCGTTTGGCATGATATAGTATGTTTATTAACCATATAGTGTAACAAAACAAAAAGACACGGTAAAAGTTAAATTATTTAACATATAGTTAAATCTAATTGATAAGGTTAAAATAACAACCTAAACATGTCTAAATCCTATTGGATGAGAGTATTTCGACCCATACCCACCTTAGCTTCGAAATAAATCAATTTGGAGCTATTTAAAACCGAATTTGGCTTTATAATAAAATAATATTTTTTGTTATTCCAAAGGTGCCCTCTCCTCCCTTATAAAAGGGCACCTCCTCCCTCTCCTCATCACACCAATTTGAGCATTCAAGCTCGGCCAACCCCTGATAAAATATCTTCTCAACTTACCTAGTATCATCCTAGAGGTCCTGGTATTCTTAAAAGACCAATTTTAGTGCCCTAAAAGGAGGTCTCAAAGAAGCACTTCAAAGAAGAGGTAATATCCATTACCGATCCATTCCAATTTCTTTCTTCTTCAACTTCTTCTTCTTTAGTTGTTTCATTATGAAGTAATAACATCATTATCAATCATATACTGATATCTTATTATAAGTATTATACAACCCAATTTTACCATCTATCCATCCTACGGAAAATGAAATCACCGCACGTGCGTACGTACGGAATACCGTCTCCACAACGCGATGAGATTCATTCTCCGCATTAACCATTCATGAATGGTTATAAAGTATATATAATAAGTACTAAGGAAATATATGACATAATAATAATACTGGATTTATTTATTTTTATATATATGTCATCTACTTACTTCCATTCAAGACAATAAGGAAAGGAAAGCAGTGTTCATGCATACGTAAGTACTACCGTCTCCATGAACGATGTGTTTCATTTCATTTATCTATCTATTATATATATATATATACTGAATATATATGATATATAAATCATAATTTATATTCATAAAGTAAGTAAATCATGATATAAGTAATAATAATGTCAAGAACAACAAGTCCAAACACCTACGATAAATGAAACGATTTTACCCAAAACGCTTCTTTAACATGGAATTTACAAAAGAACGGATAATATAAAGTCATAAGTGAACCATATATGATATCATAACATTGAATATTATTCTGTAATAAGTCAATAACTTTATTTAAAGTATTATACAGGAGGTTCGGACACTTACATAACATGTCGGACCTCAGGTAAGGGATAAATTTTCAATCTCATTTTTATCCCTGATTGCTTATACGTAAGTATTTACTGGGGTTACGTTTATCATCCATGACCATGTTTTCTAAAACTGTTTTATAAAATATTTACCATTCTTACATGAATGTTTAATGCCATTTTTACCCTTTATTGACTTTTTTGTATGAATGGAATCTTTCCATTGGTTACCATATAATGTACTTTTTGACTTTTCTGACAAAAGTACGAGAAGAATGTTATTTTTAACTTATACGGCGTGAAAGGATTTTTATGGTTTCATAAGAACTCATTTTCAAGAAGCTTCCTCTACAAGATTTCATGATTATTTTCAACAAAACCCTTTTCTTTTAAAATTTCATGGAATTTTGTGAAAAGAAAATGATTTTAAAGAAGAAAGGATATTTCCCTCAAGAATTCATTTCAAGTGTTTTTCTCAAAAATATTCTCCATCTAAGATGACATTATTTGATATGTATGTTTCAAGTAAAATGTATCTATGATTTAAATGGTATCAATTTTCTTATGATGAAATGATATCAATTTTTTATGGATTATGATGACATGATGTTTAAGAATCCCATTTTATTACATGGGTTATGCAATGATGTATGATTTATGATTTTGTGGCACACATAAGAATGGTTTCATTATGAGATGGGTGGGACCTATATCTCCCTCCAATGCATTGGGTAACGATTTTATATCTCATGATATAGACATGGCTGGAATGGTAGGTGATACCGGTTCAGTGAAACATGACTGAAACGAGGGTGACTTGGTTAAGAAAGGGACTTTGTCCACTAAGATAGTCTTGGCAATGAGTCTTGACCAACAAGAAATGATTCTCTATGATTATGTGTGTATGCCACAAAGTTTCATGTTTTAAGTTATGATTATTTGGATTACATTTCACTTCTATGATTTATCCCATGTTATGATATTATGAGCTCTTTTGCAGGGTAAGATTTCCAAAAGCTATGTTCTTATGTATATGATGTGATTGATATTTCTTTTGTTTACCCTTACTGAGAATTTGAGCTCACCCTTTTATGTTTTATTTTCCCCAGTATATAAAGAAAGGTTTTAGGTATAAAAAAATGGACGATCTTTATGGGAGATGTTGAAGATCCTTCACCATGATTAGAAGATTATATTCCGAGTTTCCAAAGACACTAAACTATTACGGTCCTTGTGTGTGTGTTTTGTTATGTACTAAGTATTCTGCAAAAGTAATGTAATTTCCATTTACATTAAGCTTCGGGTCTCTACATTGGAGTTCAAGGAAGGAGATCATGTGTTCCTTTGAAACTCACCTCGACATGGGTTGCAGAGATTTGGTCGGGGTGGAAACATATCTCTAAGGTTCATCAGCCATTTTTATATACTGTATAGATTTTGAAAGGTGGTATACTTCTTAGCTATACCCCTACAATTGCACCAGGTACACAACATCTTCCACGTATCACAGCTGAGGAGGTATGTTCATGATTCATCACCCACCATCGACTAGGGCGAGCTAGACATCGAGGATGGAGCGAATTTTGCAAAGTACCCTATAGAGATTGAGGATCGACATAAGATGATTCTTTGTGGGTGAGTGAATCCCTTAGTGTGTGTCTGGTGGCAGCACAAGATTCTTCAGAAGACCACATGGAAGTAGGAGGCTAATATTCTTATACAATATCCACATATTTTTGGGTATCATTTTGTTTTGGATTTTTGGGGACATAAATCCCTATGGTGGGGAGAATGTAATGTCCTAGATTTTTCGTTTATTATTTTTTAAATATTTTATGGAATTAATTCGAGACCAGGCACTGTGATTGAGAGCGATTCTAAGGCCCAATGTGCCTGAAATAAATTTTTGAAATATATTAAATATATTTAATAGCATACTTGAGTGGTTTTTCTAAAAAATAGATTAACTTATAAATGAGTGCTCGGATCAAAAATTTGAGGGCACCGTTATGTTCAGTGTAGTGACTTTATCTTAGGATAGGCCTAACATTGATCAGTGTGGGTTGGCTATGAAAGTTAGTTTTTGGACTTTTTAAAGAAAATAATAAATTTATGATTTATGTTATTTTAACGTTACTTAGAGATGCATTTTCTATTTTAAATTAGTAGCTTGGAAAGGGACCCAGGGTTAGAATTTATAACCCTAGATAAATCCCTGAGATCTATGTTGAGGAACCTTGGATAAATCTATCGTTGAACGATGAAGAATTGTGGATTGAGATCATTCTTGACAGATCTCCATCGAAAAAGAATCCTCGACAACAAATAATAAAAATCTTAGGTAGGGAATTATGATTTCAATTCCTTATTTCTCATTCTTAGAATCAACGACAAATGTATATCAACCCACAAACAGGTTGACCCGTGGTTTGATCATTCTTGTCGGATGGGTTGATTACGGGATTGATTGGGGATGATTTTGATTATTGTTTTGATTTAGCTTATTGATCGTTCTTATAGGAATGGATCATACAAGCTAAATCAAAACAATAATCAAATTCATCCACAAATAAATCCAACAATCAACCCATCCTGTAAGAATGATAGAACCGCGGGTCAATCTGTTCATGGGTTAATCTGTGTTCATCGTTGATTTTATGAATGGGAAAGATCGAATTGAAATCACACTACCCTACCTAGGATTTGGATCATTCAATATTGATGATTTGTTACCAATGGCGATCCTTCATGAATGATCTTGATCCACTGTTCATCATCGTTCGTCGAGATATTTCTCCAATGTTCTTCTCCCCAGCTCTCGGGGATTTCTCCAGGGTTATGAATTATAACTCTAGGTACCTTTCCAATATGCTAATTTATAATAGAAAATAGTCCATTGTGTAATGTTAAAATAAAAATAAATCATAGTTTTATTTTATTCTTTAAAATTTCCAAAAATTATCTTCCACACCTGACCCATGCTGGCCGATATTAGGCCTCTCCTAAGGTAATGTTGCTACTCTGAATGCAATAGTGCCCTAAGAATTCTGATTTGGGAACCTGTTTAGAATTTATTACAGTTTTTCAGGAAAACCACTCGTGCGTACTGTTAAATATATTTAATATGTTTCAAACATTTATTTTCAAGAACACCATGCCTCGAAATCACACGTTGTCTCAGTGCCTGGTCTCGAATTAATTCTATATATTATTTAAAAAATAATACATGGAAAATCTAGGACATTAAACTTATGATCTAAAAGGGTACACAGAAGGGCATCCCAAGCCTAAAATAAGAGGGTACACAGGAGGGAATTCCTAGCCTAATGTAGGTTTATGGGTGGTTAGCCCAGGCCTAATATGTTATCAAGGTATTGGAAGGTAGCCTTAACATGGGGTTTTTATATTCTTATTTGTATGCCACAATTATATGTCTTATTCCTATGTTATGCTATAATGGATTATGATCTTGATTTTCTTATACTTCATGTCTTATGAACTACAATCCATTATTCCATGATTCATGTTTATGATCTTTGATATGTAGGGTATGATCTTCTAATGATCATGGTCGTGTCCTCATACCCTTATGTTCAAGATATGCTTACACATTTACTTTATTTACCCTTACTGAGCATTTAATCTCACCCCTTTCTTGTGTTTCCCTTCTCTAGGTTATTAAGGAAGGGTTTTACGTAGAATTACTAAGGCGGGAGATCATTGTGGGAAACATTGAAGATATTTAACCGAGTTGGATGATTTTTGTTTCAAGTTTCCAAATGCACTAAACTAATACGGCCTTTGGGCGTCTGTTTTTGTAATGGTTTAAGTATTCCACAAAAGTGATGTCATGTCTATGTACATCATGTTGGGTCATTATATGTAATACAAGGTTACACGGTATGTAGTCGGAGTACACATCGTGTACCCTAGTATGTTGCACCTAGCCATGTTGTGGGATACATGACATGTCACACAATTATTATACACAATGTTTGATGCATATTGACCGTCCAACCTGGCACATGGTTTTCATATTACATGTCATGTATACGGCATACATGTCAGGTTGTCTACATAGGTTAGAGGCATAAATTGCGTAATTTGTGCGGTCATTATACAAGGTCAAACCATGTGATATTGACAACCTAGAGAATTTATGATATACACGATGTGTATGTAGTGTACATAATGTTTAGTTAATCAATTACCACATCTAAATACACATCGAGTCCTCAGTATTGTTATCTAGATACATGGAATAAATGATACATGGAAAGTAGCTGGCATCACACATTGTGTAGTCTCTCACCTGAGAACACACTGAGTCTTTTGGCAGGTTGCATGAACATGCGGAATTCGGACAACACGACATGTAGTTGGCCTGTACACACCATATGATCCCACTAAGATATACACTGAAGACCCAGGAATGTATCTCGGTCACACAAAAAGTGGATACATGGCATGTAGTTGGCATGTACACTCTGTGTAGTCTTGCCAAGACAACATGCTGAAGCCCTAGGTGTGTAACCCAGATATAAGAACTAATAAGGTACACAACGTTTAGCTGGATAGAACGTATTGTGTAGTATCCCTATTTCTGGAAAAAGTAAATTACATTAAATTGACAATTACAACATTAAAACCATATTACATTGATTAGAAATTTAATTTTTTTTACAATTTAATAATGGTTTTAAATAATTTTAATACTCAATTAATTTATTATAGTAAATATGAAACAATTAGTTCTACCATTTATTTATCATAAATGTCATTAATGGTGGGTATCTCCAAAAATAATTCATATGGTTATTGAGATGAAATAGAATTAATTAATGAAAGTGTTTTTATCTTAATAATAAATAATAGATAAAGAAATGAATATTATCCATTTAATTTTAGGAATATGTTTCATGTATGCTCATTCATGAGATAGACCAAGACCAGTGTATGTATTGGAATGTATTTAATTTAATTTATTTCATAGGTTTGAAACATTTTATTATTAAATTAAATATGATAGTCTGTTATTTATCCCTCCCTTAATTATTATGTAAGAATTTCATGTCCGGGAATATTTATGTAAACCCCCTTTAAATTTTTCTTTGGTTCCCCTCACCTGTGTGTGAGTTATAAATGCTTTTAATTAATGGGTTTTCTCAAGGTGCATGGAAGCAGTTCAATACATAACTATAATGATGTCAACCTAGGTGATGCATAAGTGTACAAGTGGAATGTTGTAACCCATTCCAAGACCAGCAATATGAGTTATTTCCCCTGGGTCATAGGTTGGTTTAATGTTCTCTCATTAAATCAACCATTAGATAAGCTCATGAATGGGTCTTGTAATTATTTATTTATTTATATCCATGCAATTATTTATTTAATGGATACATGACCGCGATCACATAAATAAATGAATTAATGTGAAAATAAGGAAATTAAATAAATAAATTTTGTGTAATATTTTATCCAATATGGTTAATTAATTATGTAACATCCACTTAATATTAATAATACATGTAAAGGATAAAATAGGATAAAATTTATGCATAATAAATTAAAATACCTCAAATATATATTAAGTATGACTTGGTCTTCCATTACTTGATTAGGAATAAAATCCATGAAACTAAGTGTTTGACCGACCCTCATTGGGACACTTACTTTTAACGTGGATTTATTATGAAGGTTATGGGTTGAATTAACCATATTACATCAATATAAGTATCTCTCAGTAGACTTGATGTAACTTAGAGGCAAGTGTTGAGGAAATCCAAGTCAAGATTTTAGGCTAGGGGAGTATACTCAACCGATCAAGGAGCTGAAAGTCTACAGTTGGCAAAGACCTGTCTACCTAAATACCTTCAAGTAGCTTGACTGACCCATATTGGGGTAATCTGAAGGGTCATATAGATCCTTTCCACTTGAATGTCCTAGAAACATGACATTGTGTGTTTAATAGTGAGAACTAATGGGGCTTGATAAAATAGTGAAAGATTTAATAAAAATAAATTAATTTATTATTTATCACAAGATTTATAATCAATAAAAATTACTAATTAACTTCTCTTCAATTGTATAATAAAATGGAATGCTCCTCATCCACAATATCCCTATGATTAATATTACATAAAGACAACCTCCTCATTGGTGGTAACATCCACGAATGGTTTAAACCCCTTCGGGTTATGTTATGCCATTAAAGGAAATCTTACAGGCTAGAATCCTCAATGCTTGGTCTACATACCAAGGAGGTGAGTGATGAAGAGTTCCGTGTCTATGAAAATCATTTGACTGACGTAGTTGACATTCAAAGTTTGATGCTTTCATCTATGTCTTGTGAAATCATGAAGTCTCGTGAAAACATGTATGGGTATACAATGTTTGAGAACCTCTGAGGTTTATACCAAGAGAGAACTAGGCAAGAACAGTTTGAGATTTCCAAAGCTCTATTTCAGATTAATCTTGTGGAGGGTGCACCAGCTGGGCCTCACATAATTAAGATCATTGGATACATTGAGAACCTTGAATTTCTAGGGTTTAGAAAACCTAAATAACTGGGCATCGATATCATTCTTTCATAACTACCTAATAGTTTCTCAAGATTTTTTGTAAATTTTAATTTGAACGACATTGAGAAGTCTCTCCAATATTTACTTACTCTCCTTCACTAGGAAAATAAGGATATGAAGCGTGAAAGGCTTTCTGTCCTTATGGAGAACAACCGGAAAGGGAAAGAAAATAAATCTATGTCCAAAGCTTCTTCACACCCTTCTAAGAAGAGGAAGATCAAGGTATAATCAAGGTAATAGGATGTTGTTTATTTTTCATGTTTCAAGAAGGGCCACTATAAGAAAAATTGAACCCATCAAAACAAGTAAGGGGAAGTTTCTAGTGCTTTTGTTAATGATCGAAATTTATCTATTTTTAAAAATCAGGTATTAGATACAGATTATGGTGCTCACATATTTATTCAAATATAGGAACCATGTACATTCAGAAAGATTGACAAAGAGGAGGTAGATCTACGAGAAGCCAATAGAGCTATCAGGAACTACCACCTCACATTACTGATTTAAATTATTTTGGTTTTAAATGGTTGTTATTATGTGCCTTTATTTACTAAAAGCATTATATTTGTATCCATACTTGATACTAATGGATTTATTTTCAAGTTTGGAAATGAATGTTTCTTATTTTATGAATATAACACTTATTATGGTATGAAACATTTAAATAACAGTCTTTATGTGTTGGATTACACAAACCATGTAATGGAAATCAATAATGAAACTGCTTCTCATGACTCATACCACACCCAACTATGTCATCTCCAGCTAGGTCATGTAAACAAAAAGTGATTGACTAAACTATACAAAGATGGATATTTGTATTCTTTTGAACTCAAACCACTTGGTCTATTTCATTCTTGTTTTCAAGGTAAAATGACAAAATCCCCATTTAATGGAAAGGTGAAAGGCCCAAAGAGCTTCTAGAATTAGTTAATACAGCCATTTTTTGACCATTTCTCATTGAGGAAAGGGGTGGGTACTCAAACTTCATAATTTTTACTGATGATTTTAGTATATTTGTATATGTATACTTAATGACTTATAATTCGTATTATTTTGATAAATTGAAGGAATTCAATAATGAATTTGAGAACCAGATTAGAAAGAAGATTAAGAAACTCCGCATAGACTGTGGTAGAGAATATTGTAATCAAGACTTCATTGATTACATACAGGAGTTTGGGATCCTATATCAACTAACTCCTCCTTAGGCACCTCAATGAAATGTTGTGAGTGAAAGGAAGAACCTCACCTTCTTAAACATGGTGATATCAATGATGATTCATGCAAGTATTCCATTATACTTTTGAGGATATGTGTTATAAACAGAAGCACAAACACTAACCCAAGTGCCAACTCAAGAGACATATTGTATACCATATTTTATATGGAATGGAAAGAAATCTGTGTTTTCATACTCACATGTTTGGGGTTTCTAAGTGTTTGTTAAGGCCTCTTTAGGTAACAATCTTTCACCCCAAGTCACAATGTGTACCATTATAGGATACCCCAAAGAAACAAGTGGATATTACCTATATGACCTATAAAACAAAAAGGTAATAGTGGAAAGACATGCTATATTCCTTGAGAGGGGTAATGTCTCTAAATGTGATAGTGGGAGTTAGATAGACTTCAAAAAAGTTAAATCTCAAGATACACAAGAGTTGGCATGGGAACATATTCCACAAATCCCAATGGAAGAAGAAAATATTATGGAGACATAAGTACTGTGCATATAAGGACCCAACCTTAAACATTACATAATATTGAATTAAATGGATATTTCACATTGAGGATCTTTTCAGTTTTAGAGTTTTAGAGAATAAGCTCATAACATTTACATAACAACATGAATATTACATGTAGAAAATTCTACTCAGTATCTATTTTTTTATAAAATAAAAACTCTCTAAAAATGATTCATGTATAGTTCCATGTTTTAGACAACATGACTTTTCATTGATCCCATCCTTGACCCTTATTCATCTTTAACTCCTTTGGAAAACATTTCAAAAACTAGGGATGAGCATAAAAAAGCTCAGTAAGGAATATAAAATAAGGAATGAAAACATTAGCCCATCAATAAAAACAAAATAATGAATCCATACTTTTCAATCATAATATACCTCATGAAATCATAATATATATGAACAACACAATGAAATCAGAAATCATAAAGGTAAATTACAGCATAAATAACAAACTTACATTGTAGCTATCATAGCTACAAAGGGAGTCACATTTGGAATACCTATCACAGTATATTCCTTAAATCTCTTAGGATAAACATTAACGTTTACCTCTATAAAGACCCGTAAAATTAAAGGAAAATTTTTTCTTAATTTTCTTTAGAATTTTACAAGAGCGCGGTTTCAGACGGCACCTGATTCCGAGGTCCGGAGTGCCCGGAATTAATTTCCGAAGTTTGGCTCGGGTACGTTCAGTGAACGAATGAGCGGAATTCCTAACTTTTGATCCGGTGCTCGGAATTGAAATCCGAGGGCACCGATGAACTCGCAGCGCCGATATTCGCTTAAAGAGACCTTTTCGGGAGTTGCGTTTGTTGCAAGTTGAAAGTTAGTTTTGGGGTTTTCAGTTGAGTTAAATAAAATTTGTGTAAGACAAATTTTATTTTAACTTATTAAAAACCTACCAAAGGAGGTTGGAAGTGGGACCCACACCCACTTAACCTCCCTTGGGAGGATTAAGTGTGGTGGGGCCCACACGAACCCCTAGACTTTTCAAGTCCCCTTAACCCCCCCACTTAATTGGCTTAAGTTACTCTTAATTAATTTTGGCGGTTAACTCTTTTGAATTTCAAACTTTTGAAATTCTTTTATGTTTTGTAATAATAAAATAAGATGTTATCTTATTTTATTATGGGTTGTTGGATTGTCCCCATGAGAGCTTTTTGAGAGCTTCCTCTTCATCTTCAAGCTCTGACGAAGAACGAAGAACGTAGTTCTTCAACGAAGAACTTCTCCGCCGAAGAACACGATCCATCCGCGACGCGACGTACTTCTTCTGCGTCATCTCTTCCGCGACGGTTTTCCGCGACGAACGCCATCGACAACGACTCTTCCTCCGACGTCAAAGGAATCGACACCGATATTCCACGACTCCATCAACGTGCGACTATCGAGGTAGGGGTTCTTGAGTTCGTTGTTTCCTTTTTATTTGACTTTCCTCAAGACTTGACGTAGAACGCTCAAGTTTCCGACGAAGAACGCCGCTCCGCTCTTCTTCGTCTTCGGTGTCAACGAGAGAGAACACCGCACCTTCCTCGGACAACCTTCGTCGGCGTACAAGGATTCGCCAACGACGTGTCTCTTCGGGCATATCTCTTCGTCAACGGATTTGACGAACGACGACCGCGACGCCCGACTTCCGCGACGCCGTCTTCCGCGGAACGTAGAACGATCTTCGAACCTTATACCGAGGTAGGGGTTGTCGATTTCTTTTGGTTTCCTTATTTATTCTTGATCGTGATTTTATCAAGACTATCGTGTGACTTGATTTTTTTTTGAGTTGCGTTATTATTTTAACGTGAGGGGGTCCGGACCGCACGAACACGGCCGAACCCCCCTCCATTGTTGTTGTTTAATTCTTGCGGTGGAAGCAAGTGGCGTGGTGCCGTCGCACCACGCGGATGATCGTGCTTATAATTTACGCAACGCCGTCGCGCCACGCCGAGGAAAAATCTTCAAGAACGCGACGCCGTCGTGCCGCGTTGAAAAGAATCAAGGTACGGCGAAGGGGCGCGGTGCCGACGCACCGCGCCGGATGACGAACGCTGCGGCCGGTTCCGGGCCGCGGCGGGACGAGAAGACCGCGGCCGGTTCCGGGCCGCGGCGGGACGAGGAGACCGCGGCCGGTTCCGGGCCGCGGCGGAAGGGAAGACCGGCGGCCGGGCCGCCGGCGTCGGAAGCCGAAGAGGGGACCGGAAATTTCCGGTCCCGTTGGAGAAAACCGGCCGGCCAGCTGGCCGGCCGGAAGTCATTAAAACCGGGGAAATAAATTCCCCGGCCGTATTAATAAAACCCCCTCTTTAAGAGAGGGGGGGGGTTCTTTGAAGGAGGGGGAAACCGGCCCCCTCGGATCCGCTCAAGCAGGCCCCCTCATGTGAGGGGGCGGTTTACTTAAAAAAACGGCGCGGCTAAGCCGCGCCGCCAGAAGAAACGCGGGGCTTAGCCCCGCGTGCGTGCGGCCTCCCCGCTGGCGACTGCCGCCGCCACCGCGGCCTGCCGCCGCCGCCCCCGCGGCCCGCTGCCGCCGTCGCCCGCCGCCGCGGCCCGCCGCCGCCGCCGTCCGCCGCCGCCGGCCACCGCGCCGCCCGGGGGGGTCGGGCCGGGTCGGCCCGGACCCGGACCCCCCGTTTCGAACCTGATTGGTTTTTGGCTCATAACTTGAGCCTCGGACCTCCGAATGACGAACCGTCTGCGGAAACGCAATCCTTGGATCGAGACGGTCGTTTCGGTATATCGCACTCAAGGTTTCGGGTTATTTTGAGTTCGGCCGGGTTGGTTCGTTCACGAAACCAACCGGGCCTTCGGAGCAGAAACGCTAATATCTTGAGCCACGAACGTCCGATTGACGCGCCGTCAGTCGCGTTGCGTTTCTCTTAATGAGACGGATCTTTTGGCATACTCCGCCCGAGGTTTGGACGCAGGTGGAGTACGGTCGGGTTGGTTTTGCCTTAAAAACCAACCGGGCCCCGGAGACGAAAAAGCCAATAACTCACAGACCGGGCGTCCGATTGACGCACCGTCTGTTTCGTTGACTTCCTCTTGATGAGACGGAACTTTTGACATACTCCGCCCGAGTTTTGGATACAGTCGGAGTATGGCCGGGTTGGATTGTACCTGAAATCCAACCGGGCCCCTAGAACGGAAAAGCTGATATCTTTCAGACAGGACGTCCGCTTGACGAGCCGTCAGCGGCGTTGGTGGTTACGATGAGTAACAGTCCCTTTGAGTTTACCCCATGGGAGTTCGGGGTACAGTTGAGATATGGCCGGGATTGGTTTCGCTCTCGAAACCAACCGGGCCCCTGGGACGAAAAAGCTAATAACTCACAGACCGGGCGTCCGATCGACGCGCCGTCTGTTGCGTTGAGACCCCTGTGACGAGACGGACCTTTGAGACACTTCTTCGCGGGACTTTGTGATACTTGGAGTATCGACCTGTAGCTCGTGGAGCGGACCCTCCCAGTGACGAGCGTGCAAAGTACAGAGACCGTGTAGCTGGCTGAGACCTGACGACTGCTTGACCGACTCGACTTGGAGTGAGTCGACTAGCCCAGTGGACGGAGCACTACTTTCTGAGGTGCAGACCCATGGCGGACGGAGCACTACCTGTGTGACAGTGCAGACCCGCGGTGCTCGTTCGGAGAGTACCTCAGCAGGCTACTAGGGGGTGTGCACTACGGAGTTTGGGTGACATACCTCGGCGGGAAGCACTACTGTGTTTGGGTGGCTGGCCCGCAGTACTCGACAGGAGGAGTACTTCAGCAGTCTTAGGTTAGTGAGCAGTACCTCGGAGTCGTGACAGGACCACTGCACACTCCAGAGACGGAGCTCTTCAGCAGTTACGGTTTCGATAATGAAAATCCCGGTTTGAGCTGAGACTTTTGACCTTGTGTTTACTTCATGATTGAGATGGGTCACTTGCTAACTTTGGTATATGTATGGGCATATACCCGGGTAGTGGTTATCCGTCGTTTTCACAATCCTTGTGTTTCCTCATGATTGAGATGGGTTACTTGATAACTTAGGTATATGTATGGGCATATACCTAAGTAGAGTTTATCTGTTGAGATCTTCTTGTGTTTATCCTTGTTGGTTTTAGTGAGACCTTGAGGGTCTCGGGGTCCCTACTGAGTATCGTTATACTCACCCCTGCACGGGCTATGCCCGCACCTCGTTGTGTTGGTTGCAGACGACAGACAGTGCTAGCAGAGGCCGAGTGTTCGAGGACTGGATGGTACCTGGAGGTGGACTATACGACGAGGCGGTACTCGGAGGTGGACCACTGGGCGGGACATACTCGGAGCGGATGGCGGAACCCGAGGAGCAGAGGAGCTATCTGTACCCACCCTTCAGGTGGGATTTCCAGTGGACATCTCAGCGTAGCAGCTTTACTTTTCAGTCGCTGTTTTCCCTTTCGAGTTGTACTTTACAGTTGGGATTGTATTTCCGGCCCCTTTTTACTTTTCAGCTCTTCTTTTTGTACTTAGTGTTTTACTTCCGCTTGTACTCTGTGGTGCTTGTTTTCTTTTATAAAGGCAATGCCTTCCCAGTTATCGAGATTTTACGCCTGTGGTGCTAGTCGCCAGCCCCTGGCCTATGGAAGGCGGGCTTGGGGTAGTCACGGCACGGGCCCCGAGGACGGGTCGTGACAAATTGGTATCAGAGGAGTTCGGTTCTACCGCAGAACTTATAACTCTGATCATTCTTTCTGTGAAGCAATAGTGTTAAGGGTACCGAGTGTGGTTTTCAGTTCAGGGAGTCCAGTGTTGGTGCGGGCGGCCGACGTATCCATACACCAGGACCCTGACAACTGATTTCCGACTATGTGCACGAAAACACTGATTTCGTGTGTGTTTTCAAAGGTTTTTCCCCTTAAAACAGCTCAAACCAGGTCAGCTCACCAGGTATAATCGTTTGATCGTGTTACGTTGTTTCTTTCAGGATGTCTTTTCTCAGACGACCAGCTAGAGCCCGGAGGGATGAGCGTGCTGACAGTCTGTCGAGCGACGAGGCTTCGGTACAGGGCCCTCTTGCAGTTGAGGCACCGGCGGAGGCACCAGCGGTACTACCATACGTTGGGCCACCGATGCCACCAGCCCCAGCAGTAGGCGATGCACGACGCTTGAGCGCGCTGCACGATTTCCAGCGCCAGAGGCCACCCAGGTTCCGGGGAGAGACGGATCCACAGGCTGCATAGGACTGGCTGGAGGCAGTGGTTCGAGTGTTTAGGCTAGTGAGGACACCAGCAGACCTCATGGTGATCCTCGCTGCGAGCCTACTACACGCAGCAGCAGGTAGGTGGTGGAGCCACTTGTTTCAGTTTTGCGATGAGATGAACTTCGCATGGGAAGACTTCGAGACCTTCTTCAGGGTGGAGTTTGTGCCAGTATCTCTACACCCCGAGCGTGTACAGGAGATTCTGCCTTTGCCGCGTGTTTTTCGATCAGAAGCCGAGTCATCTGTGGGCAGTAGACAGATGATGCAGAGGTCCAGGAGGACCAGACCAGCAGTTGGGCGATCTCGGGTTTTAGGACCGGTGGTGCGGGGCACCCGAGGTGGGGTCAGAGCCAGGCGTGCCAGAAACGGACAATGTTACTCCTGTGGCGGAAAGGGTCACCTGGCACGTGACTGTCCGACTCCTCGATCCGCAGGCTTGGAGGGAGCCACCGAGGTTGAGGCAGCGACAAATGCTGGAGCTCTGGGAGCAGGTGGACAGGGGAGGAACTAGTGGATACGTCTTTTGTACTTTTAGTTCCATGTTGATATTGCTTTTGTGTAGCGTCTTGTAATATGAGCTGCAATAATAAAAGACGCATACCTTTGTGATGTTTTCTTTCCTGTCCTCTTTTGTGATGTTACTAAGAGGTTCCAGTTGACTGTTGACTTGACCCTCACTTGTGAGACATCTACTGGAGGAGACCCAGTTACCACACACTGATGCCGACAGTGTGACTCAACCCTTGGAGGTGAGAGTAACAGTTGGATCTCTTAGTAGTAGCGTCGAGGCCTTACGACGTCATCCATGTTAGGATTGACTGTTTTAGGCAAAGAATGTGGTTCATCCAGGGGATGAGACCAGGTTTCTCTTATCGGCAAAGAAGAAATCTTGCAGCTCTTGTGGGACCAGAGATGGTCCGGGCCACGTCAGAGGAGGTCCATGTCATCCAGGAGCGGATGAGGACAGCACAGAGCCGGCAGAAGTCATACGCTGACAGGAGGCGGAGGCCACTAGAGTTCGAGGATGGCGACCACGTCTTCTTGCGGGTCTCACCTCGACGTGGTATTCGGAGATTTGGCCGAGGCGGCAAGATATCTCCGCGCTTCATCAGACCCTTCCAGGTCCTCAGCAAGGTTGGCGAGGTGGCATATCGCCTGACTCTACCACCTCAGTTGCACCGGGTGCACGACATCTTCCATGTATTCCAGCTGAGGAGCTTGACGTTGACGATGTGGTGACTTTTACGGAGGTCCCGGTGAAGATAGTGGATCGACATGAGCGGGTCCTATATGGGCGATCGATTCCTCTTGTGCGCAACAGATGGAGGCACGGAAATCTCCAGGAGAGCACATGGGAGCGGGAGGCTCAGATGCGTGCTCAGTACCCTCTTTTGTTTCCCTAGTTTTTGTTGTAGCTTTACGGGGACGTAAAGTCCTGAGGTGGGAGTAATGTAAAGACCCGTAAAATTCAAGGAAAATTTTTTCTTATTTTTCTTTAGAATTTTACAAGAGCGCGGTTTCAGACGGCACCTGATTCCGAGGTCCGGAGTGCCCGGAATTAATTTCCGAAGTTTGGCTCGGGTACGTTCAGTGAACGAACGAGCGGAATTCCTAACTTTTGATCCGGTGCTCGGAATTGAAATCCGAGGGCACCGATGAACTCGCAGCGCCGATATTCGCTTAAAGAGAACTTTTCGGGAGTTGCGTTTGTTTCAAGTTGAAAGTTAGTTTTGGGGTTTTCAGTTGAGTTAAATAAAATTTGTGTAAGACAAATTTTATTTTAACTTATTAAAAACCTACCAAAGGAGGTTGGAAGTGGGACCCACACCCACTTAACCTCCCTTGGGAGGATTAAGTGTGGTGGGGCCCACACGAACCCCTAGACTTTTCAAGTCCCCTTAACCCCCCCACTTAATTGGCTTAAGATACTCTTAATTAATTTTGGGGGTTAACTCTTTTGAATTTCAAACTTTTGAAATTCTTTTATGTTTTGTAATAATAAAATAAGATGTTATCTTATTTTATTATGGGTTGTTGGATTGTCCCCTTGAGAGCTTTTTGAGAGCTTCCTCTTCATCTTCAAGCTCTGACGAAGAACGAAGAACGTCGTTCTTCAACGAAGAACTTCTCCGCCGAAGAACACGATCCATCCGCGACGCGACGTACTTCTTCTGCGTCATCTCTTCCGCGACGGTTTTCCGCGACGAACGCCATCGACAACGACTCTTCCTCCGACGTCAAAGGAATCGACACCGATATTCCACGACTCCGTCAACGTGCGACTATCGAGGTAGGGGTTCTTGAGTTCGTTGTTTCCTTTTTATTTGACTTTCCTCAAGACTTGACGTAGAACGATCAAGTTTCCGACGAAGAACGCCGCTCCGCTCTTCTTCGTCTTCGGTGTCAACGAGAGAGAACACCACAACTTCCTCAGACAACCTTCGTCGGCGTACAAGGATTCGCCAACGACGTGTCTCTTCGGGCATATCTCTTCGTCAACGGATTTGACGAACAACGACCGCGACGCCCGACTTCCGCGACGACGTCTTCCGCGGAACGTAGAACGATCTTCGAACCTTATACCGAGGTAGGGGTTGTCGATTTCTTTTGGTTTCCTTATTTTATTCTTGATCGTGATTTTATCAAGACTATCGTGTGACTTGATTTTTTTTTGAGTTGCGTTATTATTTTAACGTGAGGGGGGCCGGACCACACGAACACGGCCGAACCCCCCTCCATTGTTGTTGTTTAATTCTTGCGGTGGAAGCAAGTGGCGTGGTGCCGTCGCACCACGCGGATGATCGTGCTTATAATTTACGCAACGCCGTCGCGCCACGCCGAGGAAAAATCTTCAAGAACGCGACGCCGTCGCGCCGCGTTGAAAAGAATCAAGGTACGGCGATGGGGCGCGGTGCCGACGCACCGAGCCGGATGACGAACGCCGCGGCCGGTTCCGGGCCGCAGCGGGACGAGAAGACCGCGGCCGGTTCCGGGCCGCGGCGGGACGAGGAGACCGCGGCCGGTTCCGGGCCGCGGCGGAAGGGAAGACCGGCGGCCGGGCCGCCGGCGTCGGAAGACGAAGAGGGGACCGGAAATTTCCGGTCCCGTTGGAGAAAACCGGCCGGCCAGCTGGCCGGCCGGAAGTCATTAAAACCGGGGAAATAAATTCCCCCGCCGTATTAATAAAACCCCCTCTTTAAGAGAGGGGGGGGGGGGGTTCTTTGAAGGAGGGGGCAACCGGCCCCCTCGGATCCGCTCAAGCAGGCCCCCTCATGTGAGGGGGCGGTTTACTTAAAAAAACGGCGCGGCTAAGCCGCGCCGCCAGAAGAAACGCGGGGCTTAGCCCCGCGTGCGTGCGGCCTCCCCGCTGGCGGCAGCCGCCGCCACCGCGGCCTGCCGCCGCCGCCGCCGCGGCCCGCCGCCGCCGCCCGCCGCCGCCGCCGTCCGCCGCCGCCGTATGCCGCCGCCGGCCACCGCGCCGCCCGGGGGGGGGGGTCGGGCCAGGTCTGCCCGGACCCGGACCCCCCCGTTTCGAACCTGATTTGGTTTTTGGCTCATAACATGAGCCTCGGACCTCCGAATGACGAATCGTCTACGGCAACGCGATCCTTCGATCGAGACGGTCGTTTCGGTATATCGCACTCAAGGTTTCGGGTTATTTTGAGTTCGGCCGGGTTGGTTCGTTCACGAAACCAACCGGGCCTTCAGAGCGGAAACGCTCATATCTTGAGCCACGAACGTCCGATTGACGCGCCGTCAGTCGCGTTGCGTTTCTCTTAATGAGACGGATCTTTTGGCATACTCCGCCCGAGGTTTGGACGCAGGTGGAGTACGGTCGGGTTGGTTTTGCCTTAAAAACCAACCGGGCCCCAGAGACGAAAAAGCCAATAACTCACAGACCGGGCGTCCGATTGACGCACCGTCTGTTTCGTTGACTTCCTATTGATGAGACGGAACTTTTGATATACTCCGCCCGAGTTTTGGATACAGTCGGAGTATGGCCGGGTTGGATTGTACCCGAAATCCAACCGGGCCCCTGGAACGGAAAAGCTGATATCTTTCAGACAGGACGTCCGCTTGACGAGCCGTCAGCGGCGTTGGTGGTTACGATGAGTAACGGTCCCTTTGAGTTTACCCTATGGGAGTTCGGGGTACAGTTGAGATACGGCCGGGATTGGTTTCGCTCTCGAAACCAACCGGGCCCCTGGGACGAAAAGGCTAATAACTCACAGACCGGGCGTCCGATCGACGCGCCGTCTGTTGCGTTGAGACCCCTGTGACGAGACGGACCTTTGAGACACTTCTTCGCGGGACTTTGTGATACTTGGAGTATCGACCTGTAGCTCGTGGAGCGGACCCTCCCAGTGACGAGCGTGCGAAGTACGGAGACCGTGTAGCTGGCTGAGACCTGACGACTGCTTGACCGACTCGACTTGGAGTGAGTCGACTAGCCCAGTGGACGGAGCACTACTTTCTGAGGTGCAGACCCATGGCGGACGGAGCACTACCTGTGTGACAGTGCAGACCCGCGGTGCTCGTCCGGAGAGTACCTCAGCAGGCTACTAGGGGGTGTGCACTACGGAGTTTGGGTGACATACCTTGGCGGGAAGCACTACTGTGTTTGGGTGGCTGGCCCGCAGTACTCGACAGGAGGAGTACTTCGGCAGTCTTAGGTTAGTGAGCAGTACCTCGAAGTCGTGACAGGACCACTGCACACTCCAGAGACGGAGCTCTTCAGCAGTTACGGTTTCGATAATGAAAATCCTGGTTTGAGCTGAGACTTTTGACCTTGTGTTTACTTCATGATTGAGATGGGTCACTTGCTAACTTTGGTATATGTATGGGCATATACCCGGGTAGTGGTTATCCGTCGTTTTCACAATCCTTGTGTTTCCTCATGATTGAGATGGGTTACTTGATAACTTAGGTATATGTATGGGCATATACCTAAGTAGAGTTTATCTGTTGAGATCTTCTTGTGTTTATCCTTGTTGGTTTTAGTGAGACCTTGAGGGTCTCGGGGTCCCTACTGAGTATCGTTATACTCACCCCTGCACGGGCTATGCCCACACCTCGTTGTGTTAGTTGCAGACGACGGACAGTGCTGGCAGAGGCCAAGTGTTCGAGGACTGGACGGTACCTGGAGGTGGACTATACGACGAGGCGGTACCCGGAGGTGGACCACTGGGCGGGACATACTCGGAGCGGATGGCGGAACCCGAGGAGCAGAGGAGCTATCTGTACCCACCCTTCAGGTGGGATTTCCAGTGGACATCTCAGCGTAGCAGCTTTACTTTTCAGTCACTGTTTTCCCTTTCGAGTTGTACTTTACAGTTGGGCTTGTATTTCCGACTCCTTTTTACTTTTCAGCTCTTCTTTTTGTACTTAGTGTTTTACTTCTGCTTGTACTCTGTGGTGCTTGTTTTCTTTTATAAAGGCAATGCCTTCCCAGTTATCGGGATTTTACGCCTTTGGTGCTAGTCGCCAGCCCCTGGCCTATGGAAGGCGGGCTTGGGGTAGTCACGGCACGGGCCCCGAGGACGGGTCGTGACAACCTCCGTCATGTTACCCAATGCATTGGAGGTCTATCTCGGGCTCACCCGCCATAGGTTTATCATGGAACAACCCATATACGTAAACAATTCCAAATAGAAATAACATATTCATAACCGATAAAACAAACATAATGGAAAGATAACATTTCAATAACAATATATCATTTCAAAATATTGAAAAAATCAAAGCTTTTATCAAACCATTTTCAAAACCGTTTAAAATATTAAATAAAGAGATTTTTGAATCAAAGTGTCTCATACCCCATTAAAGCATTTGAAAGAAATTTCAATTTAAAAACATTAATGTCCATATTAATAAATACATACAACCATTTTTAAAACATGTACATTAATGTGAATGATTTAGAAGAATAAACCTTTAAAACATTTAAAATGATATTTTAGTTAAAGAGTGTTTAATAATATGAGAGACCCAAGAATAAAAATAATTGAGGAATAACATTTAAACAGAACTTAATAATATCATGAAAATAAATGTATTCATGATATAATATTCCAAAGAACATTATATACACCATATAAGAGTGAATTGGTGCATATCGACAACGAAGTCTCAATGGAAATGTAAATTGAGAAGAAATACCTTATAAAAATGATATCCTTAGATTAAGGATAAATCAATTAAATAATTATGTTTGAAAAATATAAATACACCAAATATAAGAGGATATTATGTGTAAAACAATCAGATGTTATTCACACATATTTATATCCCGACATAATCAAGAAGTAGATGTTAAACCCAAAAATTGAAATTGGGTTAAGAAGTTTTATTACCGAAATTCGATAGCCTAACAGCATCACATTAAAATTCATAAATTATGTTGATGAGATATAAATTATATCTCATCACTTGGACATAAAATTTACATAAATAATGATGTATAAGTACATATCCCAAAAAAATAATATGTAAAATAAAATACATAACAGAAATAAGACTTTTAAAAAGAGGAGGGTGAAAGGTTCCCTTACTGATTTGGTAACTTACAAAACATACACCCCATGAAAGAAAGATCACACAATGAATATGTAAATACCCATAAATTAAATTATATTACTTAAAGAATACAATCATGTTCAGTACATACACCACACAAATGGAAATAGTGGCTAATATAGAATGAATCTCATGCGAATAAAAAGTGAGATGAAAAACCTTACCACGTGGTAATCAATCGAGTCATATGAGAAAAGGTTAATAACCACCAAATGAATCATAGAATACCATGAATATAAACAGAATCATGATAATATATACCAAATGTAAGTACACAATACACCACATTTAATAAATAAGTATTGAACAGTGGAAATCTCACAGAATTAAAAGTGAGATAAGAAATCTCTTACCTCTTGTCCAACTTGACTCGTATGTTCCTTGTTCTTCCTGAATAATAAACTTAAGTTAATTTATACTTGATTAATAACATTTTTAATATTTATTATTACTTTTATATCACTTATTACCTTGTACAAAGAGTTAGTTAATTATTTGAGTTCATATCAGACATTTTGTCGATGTTCAGAATTTGAGTTAAAAATGAACTGGTTATAGTTACAATTTGTCCATGTGGTCAAAAATCCATTATCTATAGAATTATATTAATGATTTAGATATCATATATATCATATATATCCATTTTATATATATATATAATAATAGTACATAAAATTTGGAGATAAGAAATGAAATGCACCGTTCATTGAGACGGTAAGCCGTATGTAAGAATAAACTCTACTTTCAATTCTATTTAATATTTAATGAAATGAAAACACAATGATACATATGTATATTATAATTACATTATAATATCTTAAATAATATCATTAACTCCATCCTTTATACGTCCCACATAAGGAATTAACGTGTCATACCACTTTGAGGGGGCGGTATTCCGCACTTCCGAAAATGAAATTATCACGTTTACCCATTATGGAAACCATAAAGATATGCTATAAATGAAAAATACAGAAGAATAAAGAAAAAATAAAAATAATATATATCACATATATATATAGTTCCATAATAATGACCACCATGAGAGGTGGTAGGAGATAATTAAACAATCATCGTTTCGTGGGGTGTAAGATTGCCACCCACATTAACATTATGTTCTTTACCCATTAGATGGAGGTGTGTGTAAGTGTAATTAGAATAATTCTCATAAAAACATCATAGTATATTGATGATACTGGTTTTGTTATAAAATAAATGAGTAAAAAGAGTTTAGGGGGTTGGAGAAGTAAAATAAAAAAAGAACATAAGAGAAGACGTTACCTTTAAATCAGGTAACTCCCTTTGGTTTGAAACAACAGGGTTTCATGAAGTGTTTTATACCTAAGGTAAGGATTCTAGGATGAATAGAGGGATCTTGGGAGATTATTGGAGCTGATGTTGTACGATCCAAAGGCTTGAGAAGTGTCCGAAATGGGTTTGAAGTGAGGGATTTTTATAAGGGAGAGGAGGGGCTTTTTTGGAATGTTTGAAACAATTATTTTATTATAACCACATCTTTGGTTTCAATAGGTCAACTATTCATTAATATCAAATTTAAGATGACTCATGGTCAAAATAAAATAATCCAATAACAATTGTACTGGTTTTGGTTATTGTTTTAATATTTATAATTTTATTTATTTAAATCATTTATTAATGAGGTAAATATTGCATCATTATTGTGTCAAAATAATTTAATTTATTTGATGTCCAAAAAATTATAAAAAAAATACCACGATGTAGAAAATATTTTTATATTTCCAAATAATATTTATAGTCGAAAATATAACTTATATAACCTCATGTAAAAATTTATTTACTAAAAGATGTTTTTTAATGTCATTTTTGTCTTTACTTTAAATTAATTAATATAAAATGTCATTATTACTCCCATTTAGCTCCATGGGGTCCCCAATTCAACCCAAGGATGACCATGGTCAGATATGTATCATCCAATAGGATTAGGACACATGTTAGGGTAATTTAATATTATTATAATATTATATTTTACCCTTATTTACTATATTTACCCCTTAATCATGGTAAATAAATTATTTACTTAAGTAAATATTTAAATTGTCTAAAAATAAAAGTTATATATTTACACAATTTGGACCTACTAATTCCAAATATGTAATCCATTTTTCCAAATTCAAAACACATAAGTGGAAGAAATTAATTTAAAATTAATTCCCGTTGTTAAAACAAATAGCGAGTTTTTGGGAAATAATAACTATCAAAAGATCAACACTTGTTTATGTCCAGTTTCAAAATAAAATTTCTTAAAATGACCAAAACTAAATTAAATGGTTAAAATATATTCTAATTACACTTTAAAACCAATTAAAAAGATAATATAACCATATAAGTAAATTAGATTAAAAGGCACTTTGGAATTAAAATACTGTATTTTTCACTATTCATTAAAAAATAAACTTTTTTAGAAAAATACCAAAATTTCATCCAAAGTAAATTTTGGTGTCCTGATTATAAAGATGAATTTTATTTTTTCAAATAGAACATATAAATGTGACAAAAAAATAGATTTAAAGAGGGTTCACCATTAAAAGGCAGTAAATTGACCTTTTAGTGAATATTAAAGTATTTATGCTTAAAATTGAATTCTTTACTTATTTAATGCCTTTAAATTTTATTGGATATAAGTAAAAATATTCAACAAACATGTATGATCATATTATAGTTAGTTCTATTCACTCTCATCAATAAAATGGTTAGGCGTTAACTACCATATAAAATAATAATATTATATTATTAGTGTGCAGTGTAAGATTTCAAAGAAACCCATTGTCGCATATCGGGTACGCCATCGAACATAGAATCCCCTTTAATGTAGAATTAATATTTAATTCACAAATATTAATAAGTATGAAAATTTTCATGTTTTTTATTTCCCTGGGATGTTACATCTTTCCCCCTTTTTGGGAATTGCGTCCTCGCAATTTTAAAACTGGGATTGGAAATTTCATTAAAAGTCCCACATCAGAAAAGAGTAATTAAAAATATCACATTAAAAGAATAAAATAGAAGTACAAAGGTCACCCAATATAACCCATACTCAAATTCTATTTAATAAAACATGGATATGGATGAGAGAACAAACGGTCATGTTCTGATGAAGAGTGATAAAAAACATGATTAGGAGAAAGTTAACAATAAGAAAACCACAAATTTTTGATGGGTTAAACGGTCATTGGTTTCCTAGTAGGAAAAGTAAATGGAAAACGTTTTTGTTTTATGTTCGTTTTCATAATTTTAGAATATTTATTTATGACATTGAATAAGAACATGAGGAAACTTACATGTCATGTAGACTTTCATCCTTTACTAAATTTCTACAACAAACTCAACTTTTCTCTCAACAATTAGTATTCATATTGACTTGGTCACATTAAAAGTGCTAGAATCAACTTCTAGAGTATCACATCATCCAAAAAAGAAGAAATATATATTTACCTTCTCTTTAGATATCAATTAAAACCAAAATGGTTAGTATGAGATCATATAATCCCCAAAAAGGATAATCCTTTATAAAAAAATACTACTCTTAATCTCCAAAATTATACAAAAGTACCCAAAGTTCAAGAAAGACCATTCAATACATAATTGTCCTTAAAATTCTTCAAAATAATCCAAACTAAGATTGAAACTCAAAACTTTGTATGATTTAATCCCATAGTCTTCCAAAGTAAATCTTAACATTTATCTCTAAAGAGATTCGACTACTCATAAAGTATCATACTGAAGTGTAATTAACCTAATCACATATTCTCTATGATTGGTTAGTCATTTCCATAAATAACCCAGATATCCATATTCTCAAAATAAAACATAAATTCTTCCAAAAATAATATTCCAACCATTACCCCACAATTTAAATCCCATAGTATTCCATTTTCCATTGGTATATATTGTTCCCCAAAAGAGAGAATGCCTTCCAAAATCACTTTTATCACTTAATCACCAAATCATTTTATTATACTAAGGATATCCATTTGATAAAACATAAGATCCCAAATCAACTTATTATTTATCAATAAAATCATTAAACTAAAAAAGAATAAGTCATAATAATTAGGGACTTCACGTACTCTAGTGGTAGGCGATAAATCCCAATCGCACGTTGGTTATGGGTTCCATTCCCACAGCTTTGTCCGACGCGATGGGATGTTACACTGTCTGCGTGTTTTCCTTTTTATAAAACTCAAAAATAACCCTAACAGGTTTTAACCTCAATGGTTTCCTTATACCTCTCATTTTCATCCCAGATCATTATGATATCCAAATCTTAATTCCTGATGTCTTATATATATTGTCATTTTTTTAATTTCACCACCATATAATTAAATGAAACGATACCTAGAATAAATAACATCATACCTTGATCATGGTGTCCACTTGGTTTCATCATTATCTTTTTCACGTAGGTAGAAGGTCCATGCATTGCAAAAATGATTTAGAGATCCTTAAAAATCATTTGATTCCTTCATCCAAATACACCTTGTACAACTTGAGTCATATGGGTGTTCATAGAAAAATAGTTTTGGAAAATAATCATATATAACATATAATTTCAAAACTTTTGATAAAACATGATTTCTATAAAATATTCAGACTGAATTTGAGTGGAAACATTCAATTAACAGTCCATTTAAAATACCATAAGTATATGCTGAGAGACTATATTGTAAAAGCAAATATAAATAGGATGCGTAAGGGTCTCCTTCTTCAAAACTTTTTCGAAATCATAATATGATTCAAAATATTGTGATAAGGTAAAGTATTTTAAAATTACTTGAAAATATTTTCCTTCCTTGAAAATATGTGAATATTGTGAAAATAGGGTTTGATTAAATACAACCCATGATCCATAATGATATTGGGGTATAGTGTCTGTGTTTGATATCTCAAACAGTTACTTGCAAGTGAGTTTTATGTTAGAAAAAGTTTCGCAATCATCAACATGAATTTGCAATAATTATTGCAAGAAAGTCAACAGGAAGAGATAAGAATGTCGTTTGAGATCCTCATCCTTCCATCTATAACTAACATTACTTGATCTGAAAAAAGTTATAAAACAAGGATTTAACTGAAATAATAGACATAGGTACTAACCCTGTGTTTAACGAAAACTCCTAATCTCTAAAGATCTCTAAACTGACATCTGATGCCAACTATAAGGACCCAACCTTAAACATTACATAATATTTAATTAAATTGATAATTCACATTGAGGATATTTTTAGGTTTAGAGTTTTAGAGAATTAGGTCATAACATTTACACAACAATATGAATATTACATATAGACAATTCTACTCAGTATCCATTTTTTTATAAAATAAAAACTCTCTAAAAAAGACTCATGTATAGTTCCATGTTTTAGACAGCATGACTATTCCTTGATCCCATCCTCGACCCTTATTCATCTTTAAATCCTGTGGAAAACATTTCAAAAACATGGGATGAGCATAAAAAGCCCAGTAAGGGATATAAAATAAGGAATTAAAACATTAGACCATCAATAAAAACAATACAATGAAACCATACTTTTCAATCATAACATACCTTATGAAATCATAATATATATGAACAACACATAGAAATCAGAAATCATAAAGGTAACATACGACATAATTAACATACTTACATTGTACCTACCATAGCTATATAGGGAGTCACATTTGGAATACTGATCACATTACATTCCCTCAATCTCTTAGTAGAAACATTAACGTTTACCTTTGTCACGTTACCCAATGCATTGGAGAGCTATCCCGGGCTCACCTGCCCTAGGTTTATCACGGAACCAACCGTATATGTAAACAATGCCCAATAGCCATAACATATTCGTAACCCATAAAACAAACATAATGTAAATATAACATTGCAATCACAATATACCATTTCAAAATATTGACAAAATCAAAGTTTTATCAAACCATTTAAAATATTAAATTATGAGATTTTTGAATCAAAGTGTCCCATACCACTTTGATAATTTTGAAAGAAATTTCAATTTCAAAACATTCATGTCCATATAAATAAATACATAAAACCATTTCTATAACATGGACATTAATGTGAAATATTTAGAAGAATAAACCTTTTAAACATTTAAAACTACATTTTAGTTAAAGAGTTTTTAACAATATGAGAGACCCTAGAATACAAATAATTGAGAAATAATATTTAATCAAAACTTATTAATATCATGAGAATAATGGTATTCATGATATAATATTCCAAAGAACAATATATACATCATATAAGAGTGAATTGGTGAATATCCACAATAAAGTCTCAATGGAAATGTAAATTGATACGAAATACCTTATAAAAATGGTATCCTCAGATTAAGGATAAATCAATTACATAATTATGTGTGAGAAATATATATAGACCCAATATAATTGGATATTAAGGGTAAAATAATTAGAGGTTATTCACACATATTCATAGCACGACATATTCAGGAAGTAGATGTTTAACCCACAAATTGAAATTGGGTTAAGAAGTTTTCTTACAGAAATTCGACAGCCTAACTACGTCACTTTAAAATTCAAAAAATAATTTTATGAGAGAGATATTATATCTCATCAACTGGAAAAAAAATTTTCATCAATAAGGAAATAGAATAATATCACAGTATAATAAGATGTAAATTAAAAGACTTAACAAAAAGAAGACTTTTAAAAAGATGAGGGTGAAACGTTCCCTTACTGATTTGGTAACTTACAAAACATACACCCAATAAAAGAAAGATCACACCATGAATATGTAAATAACCATAAATTAAAGTATATTACACAATTAATACAATCATATTCAGTAAATCCACCACACAAAAGGAAATAGTGGCTAATATAGCATGAATCTCATGTTAATAAAAAGTGAGATGAAAAACCTTACCACGTTGTAATCAATCGAGTTGTATGAGAAAAAGATAATAACCACCAAATGAATCACAGAATACCATGAATATAAATATAATAATGATAATATATATCAAATGTATGTACACAATACACCACATGCAATAAATAAGTGGTGAATAGTGGAAATCTCACAGAATTAAAATTGAGATAAGAAATCTCTTATCTCTTGTCCAACTTCACTCGTATGTTCCTTGTTCTTCCTGAATAATAAACATAAGTAAATTTATACTTGATTAATAACATTTTTAATGTTTATTATTAATTTTATATCACTTATTACCATGCAATAAGAGTTATTTAATTATTTGAGTTCATATCAGACATTTTTTCGATTTTCAGAATTTGAGTTAAAAATGAACTGGTTATAATTACAATTTGTCCATGTGGTCAAAACTCCATTATCTACAGATTGATATTAATGATTTAGATATCATATATATCATATATATCTAGTGTGTATATATATATATATATATTTATAATAATACATAACATTTGGAGATAAGAAATGAAATGCACTGTTCATCGAAACGGTAAGCCGTACGTAAGCATGAATGCTACATTCATTTCTATTTAATATTTAATGGAATGAAAACATAATTATAGATATGTATATTATAATTCCAGTATAATATCTTAAATAATATCATTAACTTCATCCTTTATATGTCCCACATAAGGAATTAACCTGTCATATCACTTTGAGTGGGCGGTAGTCCGCACTTCCTAAAATAAAATTATCGCGTTTACCCATTATGGAAACTATAAAGGTATGATATAAATGAAAAATACAGAAGTATAAAGAATACATAAACATAATATATACCATATATAAATATAGTTCCATCATAATGTCCACCATGAGATGTGGTAGGAGATAATTGAGCAATCATTGTTTCATGGGTTATTAGTTTGTCACCCACAAAAACATTATGTTCTTTACCAATTAGATAGAGGTGTGTGTAAGTGTAATTCGAATACTTCTCATAACAACATCATTGTATATTTATGATACTGGGGTTTTTATAAATTAAAGGAGTAAAAATAGTTTAGGGGGTTGGAGAAGTAAAATAAAACAAAAGATCTTAAGAGAAGATGTTACCTTTAAATCAGGAAACTACCTTTGGTTTGAACGAAAAGGATTTCTTGAAGTGTTTTTTACCTAAGGTATGGCTTCTAGGATGAATACAGGGATCTTGGAAGCTTATTGTAGCATAGGATTCACGATTCAAAGACTTTAGAAGGGTCATAAATGGGTTATAAGTGAGGGCTTTTTATAAGGGAGATGAGAGGCTTTTTTGGAATGTTTGAAACAATTATTTTATTATAACCACATCTTAGGTTTCAAAAGGTCAACTATTCGTTAATATCAATGTTAATATGACTCAAGGTAAAAATAAAATAATCCAATAAGAATTTTACAGGTTTTGGATATTGTTTTAATATTTATAATCTTATTTATTTAAAACATTTATTAATGAGGTAAATATTGCATCATTATTGTGTCAAAAATAATTTAATTTATTTGATGTCCAAAAATTATCCAAAATACCATGATGTATGAAATATTTTTATCATTATAAATAATATTTATATTCTAAAATATAACTTATATAACCCCATGTAAATATTTATTTACTAAAAGATATTTGTTTGTGTCATTTTTGTATTTACTTTATATTAATTAATATAAAATGTCATTATTACTCCCATGTGGCTCCATGGGGACCCAAATTCGACCCAAGGATGCCCATGGTCGGATATGTATCATCAAATAGGATTAGGACAAATTTTAGGGTAATTTAATATTATTATAATATTATATTTTACCCTTATTTACTATATTTACCCCTTAATCATGGTAAATAAAATATTTACTAAAATAAATATTTAAAATGTCTAAAAATAAAAGTTACCTATTTACACAATTTGGACCTAATGATTCCAAATATGTAATCCATTTTTCCAAATTCAAAATATAGAAGTGGCGGAAATTAATATAAAATTAATTCCCGCTGTTAAAACAAATAGCGTATTTTTAAGAAATAATAACTATCAAAAGATTGACACTTGTTTATGTCCAATTTCAAAATAAAATTACTTCCAATGACCAACATTAGATTATATGGTAAAAATATATTCTAATTTCACTTCAAAAACAATTAAAAAGATAATATAACCATATAAAAAAATTAGATTAAAAGGCACTTTGGAATTAAAATACAGTATTTTTCACTATTTATTAAAAAATGAACTTTATTAGAAAAATACCAAAATTTCATACAAATAAAATTTTGGTGTCCCAATTATAAAGAAGAATTTTATTATGTCAAATAGAACATATAAATGTGACAAAAACTAGATTTAAGGAGGGTTCACCATTAAAAGGCGGTAAATTGACCTTTTAGTAAATATTAGAGTATTTATGCTTAAAATTGAATTCTTTACTTATTTTAAGTCTCTAACTCTTATTGGATAAAACTAAAAATATTCAACAAACATGTATAATCATATTCTAGTTAGTTCTATTCATTCCTGTCAATACAACGGCTTGGCGTTAACTACCATTTAAAATAATAATATTATATTATTAGTGTGCAATGTAAGATTTCAAAGAAACACATTGTCGCGTATTCGGTACGTCATCGAACATAGCGTCCCATTTAATGTAGAATTAATATTTATTTCAAAAATATTAATAATTATGAAAATTTTCATGTTCATTATTTACCTGGGATGTTAAAGTGCAGTAGTACAAGAGAGGTTAGAGAACCAGAACAATGTGGTTTTCTAGTCACCAAGGATGGTGACTCATTATTAGTTGATAATAATGATCCTATAACCAATAAGGAATAATTAAGTGGAACGAATATTTCTAAGTGGCAAGAAGCCATGAATTCTTAAATGGATTCCATGTACCAAAACCATGTTTGGATTTGGTAGATCCTCTAGTAGATGTAAAGATTATTGGTTGAAAATGGGTATTCAAGAAGAAATTGTACATGTAAGGATAATTTAATAACTATAAGGCATGACTGGTTGTAAAAGGGTTTAAACAATGTCAAGGCATTGACTATGATGATACCTTTTCACTAGTTGAAATGCTAAAATCCATCAGAATTCTGCTTGCCATTGTGGTTTATCATGACAATGAGATTTGGAAAATGGATGTCAAAATAGCCTTCCTTAATGGAAACCATCATGAAGATTTCTATATGACACCAGAAGAAGGTTTCGTGACTCCAAATGATGCCAACAACATATGAAAATTGTAATAATCAATTTATGGATTAAATAAATCATCTAGGTCAAAGAAAATTTGTTTTGATGAAGACATAATGGAATTTGGTTTCATAAAGAATGAGTGTGATCCGTGTGTCTTCAAATAGTTTAGTAGAAATGCAGTCATTTTCATAATAGTATATGTTAATGACATATTACTCATTGGAAACTAAATATCATTCTTACAGTCTGTTAAAGCGTGGTTGAATAAATGCTTCTCTATAAAAGACTTGGCTGAGGCATTATATATTTATTGGATCAAGATCCCTCATGACATATCCATGTGACTGCTCGGCCTGTGTCAAAGTACATACATTGAAAAGATATTAATGATATTTAGTATGGAACAATCTAAGAGGGTATTTTTGATAGTGTCACATGGAATTCATCATTCCAGGAATATGTGTACTCAGACACATGAAGAAAGAAATAGAATGGCAAGGATTTCATAAGCATCAGTAATTGGGTTAATCATGTGTGTTGTGCTATGTACTAGGCTAGATTTCGCCTGTGAATTATGTGTGGTATGAAGATATCAATCTGACCCTGGTGAATGTTATTGGATGGCAGTTAAGATTGTCCTTATGTATCTACGATGTACTAAGGATGAGTTTTTGGTTTATGTAGGAGATGAGGGAACTAGTCATCAGAGGATATGTAGATGCTAGTTTCAAAATAGATCAAGATAACATGAAGTCGCAAATGGGATACGTCTTCACATTGAATGGAGGTGTTGTGAGATAGGTGAGCTCGAAATAGGCTATGGTCGCAAATTATGTAATAGAGTTCAAATATATTGTGGCTTCTAAGGATACTAAAGAAGCTATGTAGATTCACAACTTCTTTAATGAGCTTGACATTCTATCAAGCAGTAAAGTTCATATCACACTCTATTGTGATAATATTACAGCAGTTGTAGCGACCCAAGCCTTTTACATATAACATTACATGATTTTAAGCATAATTATACATCATAGTACATGCCAAGGATTGTTATGTCTAGTGTCTTGGAAGACTAGGTACATAAAACATAAAACATGGGGCTAAAAAACACTTCTTTATTTAATATCCATAAATAACTCCTAACTTCCATTGATCTCTTACATATACGTAGGGCACCCTAGTGAAAACATGAACAAAGGGATGGGGTAAAAATCCTAATAAGGTAATGAACATAAGGATGCATCTTAAGCACATGAGTTAGGAGTCTTGACATAATGATATCCAAAACATTGAACATATATAATCATATCATATAAGAATGGGATCATATAAACATGGAGTCATATAAATGTGGAAGAATCATAATACATGTCTTTAGTATGGGTTGAGGCTAACCGCCAATAATGTTTCCCATTTTAGTATGGGTCAAGGCTAACTGCCAATCCCGATTCTCATTTTAGTACGGGTCAGGGCTAACCGTCAATCCCGTTTCACATCGCATCTCATGAGACTTAATTTTACACATTACATTGGAGTGCTATCTGGGAACACTCATATCAACATTTTCATGAATATTCTTTCCACATAAATAATCATACATAATCAACCATACATAAACATAAGGATACCCATGGAAAGAAATGGGTACCACAATCATGACATAAAGCATAACCAATGAGTGTATCATGAAAGTGTCCATGAAAGAAATGGATTATAATATACATGGAGGTTCATAAAGGTAAAATATACATATAACATGGTAAGTGGTGTCAAACAGAAGTGACAACATATAAGAAATGTATTTGAGAAACATTAGCATTAAAACATTTTTGTGCGGTTTTAAGGAAAATACTATAGAGCTTCTAAAATAGAAAAGAGGACAATCTTTTATATAAAATCAGAATTTAACCAAGAAGGTTTTCATAATAAAAATAATGATATTATAAAGACAATGGTGGGATAAAAATGATGATAGAGTTGACATGAAATTGGGTAAAAATTCAAGAAGTTCCCTTAAAACATGTTTACTTATCGGAATGTTCTAAGGAGGGAATCATTAAAAAACATGTATATCCCCGAAAGAGAGTGATGAAAGAGTCTACATAAATGAATTTTGTAAAACTAAACGAAATTTATAATATGTACATAAATAGATAAGATAAATCCATTTTGATATAGAGAAAGATAAGGCAACCTGAAAGAACAAAAAGTATTCGGGTAGAATTCGATACGGTTTATTGGCATAGTGTCGGGTGTACCTAAGAGAGATTGATGAGAGAGAATAGGGGTTTCTAGGCACTTATACATCGTGAGGAAAGTATGGGGGAGGTTCAAAAACATACCGCACCATTTGGGATTACACATAAAAAGGCATAGCATAGAGGAAATCTTGATTAAGAGTGAAATGGAGAGGATCTCGTACCTTAAATCTGGTGGTGTTCTCCACTTGTTATTAATGACCTGAATAAACAAATTAGGTTTATTAATTAATAAATCCATAACCTCTTCTATGTGTAATTGATTTATTATAACCCTTTTTGGTTCATTCAATACCTTTTTGATTGGTTGTAAAGTTCAATTTCATTGTTTGGGCACATTTGTTTACTTGGTTTTAATGACCGGTTCACTTGTATTCATGTTTGGATAAACATATAAGATGAAAGTGGTTGTCCAAAATTAAAGTTATATGCTATTAGTTAACATCCATGAAATTACATGGTTTCAAATTTAATTTTATTACTTATAGTGAAGTTTAATTATTATATAAAATCTTAGTTACAACCATTTTTGTTAAACGGTGGGTTTGATTACAATGAACATGTTTTGGTTTATATCTTAATAACATTAGTACAAAAGGATTACAAAACTGTAACAAGGATATATTGTATATATAATAATCTGGCTCAACCATAACCCAAATGGTTTCATGACCATAATTAAAGATGATAATAGAAATTGATAAATGGTTGTCCTTGAATGTGCTAAATTAGCTCGGGTCGCATCGGATGACGAAGAACATACTTTTAAAGTATCATCTCTTCATGGATTTTTCTCAATGAGGTGAGGTTTCAGTGAGCAGTATTTTCATGGAAGACAACATGGTGAAGCCCTTGACAAGTGGGAGTATGTTGGATTTAGTGTCTTAAGACCAACCATTTGTACTTTGATTACATGTATATTCAATGAATATTAATAAAAACTTTTTATTACATATTGTTCCTTATTCTGTATGACTCTAAAGTAATAATAACCTAGAGTATACATCACATCGATAAGATCATAGTAGTTCCCCCTTATGATGAAAACTTTAAAGAGCTATGACGATATTCTAAAATGTAGTTTTAGGGTCGGATAACGTACTGTGATGGGACATATAGTGTATAGACTATCAGGTGTGGGAACTCATAAGAGGATGAGGCTTCTTTTCATGAAGTCTGCACTTGGTAATCTCTAGGATGGAAGATTATGAGAATAGACTCGCCAATAGGAATTTCTCATGTTTTGGTGTCATCAGATATTTCTATCTATAAGTGTGAGACTTTAAGATTCTCAATAGTGTCTATCATAACTCGCGCACTTAAAGTTATTGATGAAAAGCATGATGTCATATGTTTGTGGTGAGGTATGGCATGTTGGGTGTGTCATGATTGACATAACATTAATAGATAAGTCAAGAAAATATTCGTCTCTTCCATCATTATGAATGTTTATATATTGACCTTTTGATTGAAATGAAATTGTCGCATTAAATTAAATGTTCATGGTGAAACAACACTTTTATTTCAAATAGTCAAAGAAAGATGTGTATGTATATAAGCTGGTGACACATATGTGCAACCTGCTTGTTAAGATATTATGAAAAATGAATTATATTATACAGTGAACGTTCGTATGTGGTTGTTGTCATTGAATTATTAAGTTCTTTCTTTTAGATGTTCTGACTCATTCCTAGACAGTAATCATGAACTTTAGATGAACCCACCTAATGTCAATGAGAAAGAATCTTAGATGGTCACATGTTAAGTGTTTCTGATTATCGAGATTAAATTCCATTTGAATTTAATTAATTAAATAAATATTATTCTCATGATTGAAGGATAATTTTATTCACGTTTTATTGATTGTAGATATTTATTGATGAATGAAATATTTAAATGAAATATTTATTCAAGGGTTCAATAAATGTCAGAGGAGTTCGAATGGATCAAAATCGTGTCTGGTGAAAAATATTAATAAAAAAACCGATTAAATAATATTTATTATTATGCAAGTTGACACGCACCACAAAATAATAATAATAATAATAATATTATTATTATTATTATTATGTGACATGAGATTTATTAAAGACTATAATATTATTTAAAGGGACAACATGCAATTAAGTAATATTTTAATTTAAACTCTATCTTTCTAAATAAATGGTTATGTCTATTGTGTATTGCATCCAAAATCGAAAATGGAGAATTTTTGTGTACAATGAATTTTTTTCGACTCGTTGTACTATTTCCCTCTCAAAAACGAGAAATGCAAGATATATTCTTTCAAGACCGAAGGACGAGCAATCAACAAAAATAATGCAATACAATTGATTCGTCATGCGAGCACCAAGCGATTGACTGACATTGTTTGGAGATCAAATGAGTACATGTGGATCAATTTTAGAGGGATTCTATCATTGAATCCTAACTGCGCAACGAAGACGGTCTAAAAGGGACTTTTTTAATGATCAACATCATCAACGAATAAATGTTCCTAAGCCATAGTAATCATTTTTTCCACTATTAAATACATTAATTATAAATTTGAAGTGCAAGTTCCTTGCTTGGGGTTTTGAGTAAATCAATAATAATATAAAATTTAATATATCATCCACTACTATACGTTTCTGTTGCGTCTGGAACCAAAAATAAAATTCTATGATTATATATGTATATATATATATATGTTTGTATCTGCATGTTTAGAAAAAGTTTCACAATCATCTGAACATGAATTTTCAATAATTATTGCAAGCAAGTCAACAGGAAGAGATAAGAATGTCGTTTGAGATCCTCCTCCTTCCATCTATAACTAACATTCCTTGATCTACAAAAAGTTATAAAACAAGGATTTAACTGAAATAATAGACATAGGGACTAATCATGTGTTTAACGAAAACTCCTAATCCCTAAATATGTCTAAACCGACCTCTGATACCAACTATAAGGACCCAACCTTAAACATTACATAATATTGAATTAAATGGATAATTTACATTGAGGATATTTTTAGGTATAGAGTTTTAGAGAATTAGGTCATAACATTTACACAACAGTATGGATATTACATGTAGACAATTCTACTCAGTATCCATTTTTTTATTTAATAAAAACTCTCTAGAAAATACTCATGTATAGTTTCATGTTTTAGACAGCATGACTTTTCCTTGATCCCATCCTCAACCATTATTCATCGTTATGTCCCGTGGAAAACATTTCAAAAACTTGGGATGAGCATAAAAAGCTCTGTAAGGGATATAAAATAAGGAATTAAAACATTAGACCATCAATAAAAACAAAACAATGAAACCATACTTTTCAATCATAACATACCTCATGAAATCATAATATATATGAACAACACATAGAAATCAGAAATCATAAAGGTAAATTACGACATAAATAACATTCTTACATTGTAGCTATCATAGCTGTAGAGGGAGTCACATTTTGAGTAATGATCACAATATATTCCCTCAATCTCTTAGTAGAAACATTAATGTTTACCTCTTTCAAGTTACCCAATGCATTGGAGAGCTATCTCAGGCTCACCCGCCATAGGTTTATCACAGAACCACCCATATATGTAAACAATGCCCAATAGCCATAACATATTCATAACCCATAAAACAAACATAATGTAAATATAACATTTCAATCACAATATATCATTTCAAAATATTGACAAAATCAAAGCTTTTATCAAACCATTTGCAAAACCATTTAAAATATTAAATTTAGAGATTTTGGAATCAAAGTGTCCCATACCACTTTGAAGCTTTTGAAAGAAATTTCAATTTCAAAACATTCATGTTCATATGAATAAATCGTTAAAACCATTTTTAAAACATGGACATTAATGTGAAATATTTAGAAGAATAAACCTTTAAAACATTTAAAATTATATTTTAGTTAAAGAGTTTTTAACAATATGAGAGAACCTAGAATACAAATAATTGAGGAATGACATTTAATCAGAACTTAATTATATCATGAGAATAAAGGTATTCATGATATAATATGCCAAAGTACAGTATATACACCATATAAGAGTGAACTGGTGCATATCAACAACGAAGTCTCAATGTAAATGTAAATTGAGACGAAATACCTTATAAAAATGTTATCCTTATATTGAGGATAAATCAATTACATAATTATGTGTGAGAAATATAAATACACCCAATATAAGTGGATATTAAGGGTAAAACAATCAAAGGTTATTCAGACGTATTCATAGCACGACATAATCAAGAAGTAGATGTTTAACCCAAAAATTGAAATTGGGTTAAGAAGTTTTCTTACAGAAATTCGACAGCCAAACTGCGTCACTTTAAAATTCAAAAAATAAGTTTATGAGAGAGAAATTATATCTCATCACTTGGAAATAAAATTTACGTCAATAAGGATATAGAATAATATCCCAATATTATAAGATGTAATTTAAAAGACATAACAAAAAGAAGACTTTTAAAAAGAGGAGGGTGAAAGGTTCCCTTACTGATTTGGTATCTTACGAAACATACACCCCATAAAAGAAATATCACACCATGAATATGTAAATACCCATAAATTAAAGTATATTACAAAAATAATATAATCATATGCAGTACATCCACCACACAAAAGGAAATATTGGCTAATATAGCATGAATCTCACGTTAATAAAAAGTGAGATGAAAAACCTTACCACGTTGCAATCAATCGAGTCATATGAGAAAAAGTTAATAACCACCAAATGAATCACAGAATACTATGAATATAAATATAATCATGATAATATATATCAAATGGAAGTACCCAATACACCACATGCAATAAATAAGTGTTTAATAGTGGAAATTTCACGGAATTAAAAGTGAGATAAGAAATCTCTTACCTCTTGTCCAACTTGACTCGTATGTTCCTTGTTCTTCCTGAATAATAAAATTAAGTTAATTTATAACTGATTAATAAAATTTTTAATGTTTATTATTACTTTTATATCACTTATTAACTTGAAATAAGTGTTATTTATTTATTTGAGTTCATATCAGACATTTTTTCGATGATCAGAATTTGAGTTAAAAATGAACTGGTTATAATTACAATTTGTCCATGTGGTAAAAACTCCATTATATCCAGAATGATATTAATGATTTAGATATAATATATATCATATATATCCAGTGTATATATATATATATATATATATTTATAAAAGTACATAACATTTGGAGATAAGAAATGAAATGCACCGTTCATGGAAATGATAAGTCATACGTATGCATGAACCCTACATTCATTTATATTAAATATTTAATGGAATGAAAACATAATGATACATATGTATATTATAATTACAGTATAATATCTTAAATAATATCTTTAACTTCATCCTTTATACGTCCCACATAAGGCATTAACCTTTCATATCACTTTGAGGGGGCGATAGTCCGCATTTCCTAAAATGAAATTACCGCGTTTACCAATTATGGAAACTATAAAGGTATGATATAAATGAAAAATACAGAAGAGTAAAGAAAACATAAACATAATATATATCATATATAAATATAGTTCAATCATAATGTCCACCATGAGAGGTGGTAGGAGATAATTGAACAATCATTGTTTCATGGGGTGTTAGTTTGTCAACCACAGAAACATTATGTTCTTTACCCATTAGATGGAGGTGTGTGTAAGTGTAATTTGAATACATCTCATGACAAAATCATATTATATTTAGGATACTGGTGTTTTTATAAAATAAAGGAGTAAAAATAGTTTAGGGGGTTGGAGAAGTAAAATAAAATAAAAGAACTTAAGAGAAGACGTTACCTTTAAATCGGGTAACTACCTTTGGTTTGACCCAAAAGGGTTTCTTGAAGTGTATTCTACCTAAGGTAAGGCTTCTAGGATGAATACAGGGATCTTGGGAGCTTATTGTAGCAGAGTTTTCACGATGCAAAGACTTTAGAAGTTTCCTAAATGGGTTATAAGTGAGGGCTTTTTATAAGGGAGACGAGAGGCTTTTTTGGAATGTTTGAAACAATTATTTTATTATAACCACATATTCTGTTTCAAAAGGTCAACTAATCGTTAATATGAATGTTAATATGACTCAAGGTAAAAATAAAATAATCCATTAAGAATTTTACTGGTTTTGGATATTGTTTTAATATTTATAGTCTTATTTATTTAAATCATTTATTAATGAGATAAATATTGCATCATTATTGTGTCAAAAATAATTTAATTAATTTGATGTCCAAAAATTATTAAAAAAATACCATGATGTATGAAATCTTTTTATCTTTCTAAATAATATTTATAGTCTAAAATATAACTTATATAACCCCATGTAAATATTTATTTACTAAAAGATATTTGATTGTGTCATTTTTGTCTTTACATTAAATTAATTAATATAAAATGTCATTATTACTCCCATGTGGCTCCATGGGGTCCCAAATTCGACCCAAGGATTCCCATGGTTGGATATGTATCAGTCAATAGGATTAGGACAAATGTAATGGTAATTTAATATTATTATAATATTATATTTTACCCTTATTTACTATATTTACCCCTTAATCATGGTAAATAAAATATTTACTAAAGTAAATATTTAAAATGTCTAAAAATAAAAGTTACCTATTTACACAATTTGGACCTACTGATTCCAAATATGTAATCCATTTTTTCAAAATAAAAATATAGAAGTGTCATTAATTAATTTAAACTTTATTCCCGTTGTTAAAACAAATAGCGTGTTTTTAAGAAATAATAACTATCAAAAGATTGACACTTGTTTATGTCCAATTTCAAAATGAAATTACATACAATGACCAAAATTAGATTAAATGGTAAAAATGTATTCTATTTACACTTTAAAAAAAATAAAAAGATAATATAACCCTATAAATAAATTAGATTAAAAGGCACTTTGGAATTAAAATACAGTATTTTTCACAATTTATTAGAAAATGAACTTTATTAGAAAAATACCAAAATTTCATCCAAAGTAAATTTTGGTTTCCTGATTATAAAGAAGAATTTTATTATGTCAAATAGAACGTATAAATTTGACAAAAACTAGATTTAAGGAGGGATCGCCATTAAAAGGCGGTAAATTGAACTTTTTGTAAATATTAGAGTATTTATGCTTAAAATTGAATTCTTTACTTATTTTAATCCTCTAACTCTTATTGGATAAAAGTAAAAATATTAAACAAACATGTATAATAATATTATAGTTAGTTCTATTCATTCCCGTCAAAACAATGGTTTGGCGTTAACTACCATTTAAAATAATAATATTATATTATTAGTGTGTAATGTAAGATTTCAAAGAAACTCATTGTCGCGTATTGGGTACGTCATCGAACATAGCATCCCATTTAAAGTAGAATTAATATTTAATTCATAAATATTAATAAGTATAAAAAATTTCATGTTCTTTATTTACATGGGATGTTACAGTGTAGTAGTACAAGAGAGGTTAGAGAACCAGAACAGTGTGGTTTTCTAGTCACTAAGGATGGTGACTCATTATTAGTTGATAATAATGATCCTACAACCTATAATGAAGTAGTAAGTGGAATGAATATTTATAAGTGGCAAGAAGCAATGAATTCTTAAATGTATTCCATTTACCAAAACCAAGTTTGGATTTGGTAGATCCTCTAGTAGATGTAAAGATTATTGGTTTAAAATGGGTATTCAAGAATAAATTGGACATGTAAGGATAAGTTAGTACCTATGAGGCATGACTGGTTGTAAAAGGGTTTAAACAACATCAAGGCATTGACTATGATGATACCTTTTCACTAGTTGCAATGCTAAAATCCATCAGAATTCTGCTTGCCATTGTGGTTTATCATGACTATGAGATTTGGAAAATGGATGTCAAAATAGCCTTCCTTAATAGAAACCTTCATGAAGATTTCTATATGACACAAGAAGAAGGTTTTATGACTCCATAGGATGCCAAAAAGATATGAAAATTGTAAAAATCTATTTATGGATTAAATAAAGCATCTAGGTCAAAGAAAATTTGTTTTGATGAAGCCATAATGAAATTTGGTTTCAAAAAGAATGAGTGTGATCCTTATGTCTACAAATAGTTTAGTGGAAATGCAGTAATTTTCTTAATAGTATATGTTAATGACATATTACTCATTAGAAACTAAATATCATTCTTATAGTCTGTTAAGGCGCGGTTGAATAAATGATTCTCTATAAAAGAGTTGGGTGATGAATTATATATTTTTGGGATCAAGATCCCTCATGACATATCCAAGTGACTACTCGGCCTGTGTCAAAGTACATATATTGAAAAGATAATAATGATATTTAGTATGGAACAATCTAAGAGGGTATTTTTTATAGTGTCACGTGGAATTCATCATTCCAGGAATATGTGTACTTAGACACGTGAGGAAAGAAATAGAATGGCAAGGATTTCATACGCATCAGTAATTGGGTTAGTCATGTATGTTGTGTTTGTACTAGGCTGGATTTCGCCTGTGAATTAAGTGTGGTATGAAGAGATCAAGCTGACCCAGGTGAACGTTATTGGATGGCAGTTAAGATTGTCCTTAAGTATCTAAGGTGTACTAAGGATGATTTTTTGGTTTATGGAGGAGATGAGGAACTAATAATCATAGGATATGCAGATGCTAGTTTCGAAATAGATCAAGATAACATGAAGTCGCAAATGGGATACATCTTCACATTGAATGGTGTTGTTGTGAGATGGATGAGATCGAAATATGCTATGGTCGCAAATTATGTAATAGAGTTCAAGTATATTTTGTCTTCTAAGGCTACTAAAGAAGCAGTGTAGATTCACAACTTCATTCAAGAGCTTGACATTCTATCAAGCAGTAAAGTTCATATCACACTCTATTGTGATAATATTACAACAGTTGTAGCAACCCAAGCCTTTTACATATAACATTACATAATTTTAAGCATAATTATACATCAGATTACATGCCAAGGATTGTTAAGTCTAGTGTCTTGGAAGACTAGGTACATAAAAGATAAAACATGGGGCTAAAAAACACTTCTTTATTTAATATCCATAAAGTGCTCCTAAATTCCTTTGATCTCTTACATCTACATAGGGTACCCTAGGGAAACCATGAACAAAGGGATGGGCTAAAAAGCCTAATAAGTTAATGAAAATAAGGATGCATCTTAAGCACATGAGTTAGGAGGCGTGACATAATGATATCCAAAACATTGAACATATAAAATCATATCATATAAGCATGGGATCATATAAACATGGAGTCATATAAATGTGTCAGAATTATAAAACATGTATTTAGTACGGGTCAAGGCTAACCGCCAATACCGTTTCCCATTTTAGTTTGGGTCAAGGCTAACCGGCAATCCCGATTCTCATTTTAGCACAGGTCAAGGCTAACTGTCAATCCCGTTTCACACCGCATCTCATGAGACTTAATTTTACCCAATACATTGGAGTTCTATCTGGGCACACTCATATCAACATATTCATGAATATTCTTTCCACATAAATAATCATACATAATCAACCATACATAAACATAAGGATACCGATGGAAAGAAATGAGTACCACAATCATGACATAAAGCATAACCAATGAGTGTATCATGAAAGTGTCCATGAATGAAAGGGATTATAATATACAGGGATGTTCATAAAGGTAAAATATACATGTAACATGGTAAGTGGTGTCAAATAGAAGTGACAACATATAATATATGTATTTGAGAAACATTAGCATTAAAACATTTTTGTGCGGTTTTAAGGAAAATACTATAGAGCATCTAAAATATAAAAGAGGACAATCTTTTATATAAAATCCGAATTTAACCAAAAAGGATTTCATAATAAAAATAATGATTTTATAAAGAAAATGGTGGCTTAAAATAGATGATAGAGTTGACTTGAAATTGGGTAAAAATTCGGGAAGTTCCCTTAAAACATGTTTAGTTATCGGGAAGTTCTAAGGAGGGAATCTTTAAAAAACATGTATATACCCGAAAGAGAGTGATGAAAGAGTCTTCATAACTGAATTTTTTAAAACTAAACAAAATTTAGAATATGTTAATTAATAGATAAGATAAATCCATTTTGATATAAATAAAGATAAGGCAACCTAAAAGAACAAAAAGGATTCGGGTAGAATTCGATACAGTTTATTGGCATAGTGTCAGGTGTACCTAAGAGAGCTTATGAGAGAGAAAAGGGGTTTCTAGTCACTTATACATCATGAGGAAAATATGGGGGAGGTGAAAAAACATACCCCATCATTTGGAATTACACATAAAAAGGCATTGCATAGAGGAAATCTTGATTAAGAGTGAGATGGAGAGGATCTCGTACCTTAAATCTGGTGGTGTTCTCCACTTGTTATTAATGACCTGAATAAACAAATTAGGATTATTAATTAATAAATCCATAACCTCTTCTATGTGTAATTGATTTATTATAACCCTTTTTGAGTCATTCAATACCTTGTTGATTGGTTGTAATGTTCAATTTCATTGTTTGAGCACATTTGTTTACTTGGTTTTAATGACCGGTTCGCTTGTATTCATGTTTGGATAAACATATAAGATGAAAGTGGTTGTCCAGAATTGAAGTTATATGCTATTAGTGAACTTCCAGGAAATTACATGGTTTCAAATTTAATTTGATTACTAATAGTGATATCGAATTATAATATAAAACCTTAGTGACAACCATTTTTGTTAAACGGTGGGTTTGATTACAATGAACATGTTTTGGTTTATAACTTAATATCATTAGTACAAAAGGATTACAAATCAATAACAAGGATATATTGTATATATAATAATCTGGCTCAACCATAACACAAATGGTTTCATGAGCATAATTAATGATGATAATAGAAATTGATAAACTGTTGTCCTTGAATGTGCTAAATTAGCTCGGGTCGCATCGGCTGACGAAGAACATACTTTTAAAGTATCATCTCTTCCGGGATTTTTCTCAAAAAGGTGAGGTTTTGGTGAGCAGTATTTTCATGGAAGACAACATGGTGAACCCCTTGACAAGTGGGAGTATGTTGGAGTTAATGTCTTAGGACCAACCATTTGTACTTTGATTACATGTATATTCAATGAATATTAATAAAAACTTTTTATTACATATTGTTCATTATTCTATATGACACTAAAGTAAAAATAACCTAGAGTATACATCACATTGATAAGATCATAGTAGTTCCTCGTTATGATGAAAACTTTGAAGTGCTATGACGATTTTATTAAATGTAGTTTTGTAGTCGGATAATGTACCGTGATGGGACATATAGTGTATAGACTAATAGGTGTGGGCACTCATAAGAGGATGAGGCTTCTTTTCATGAAGTCTGCACTTGGTAATCTCTAAGATGGAAGATTATGAGAACAGACTTGCCAGTAGTAATTTCGCATGTTTTGGTGTCATCAGATATTTCTATCTATAATTGTGAGACTTTAAGATTATCATTAGTGTCTGTCATAACTCGTGCACTTAAAGTTGCTAACGAAAAACGTGACGTCATATGTTTGTGGTGAGGTAGGGCATGTTGGGTGTGCCATGAATGACATATCATTAATAGATAAGTCAAGAAAATATTTGACTCTTCCAAAATTATGAAAGTTGACATATTGACCTTTTGATTGAAATGAAATTATCGCATTAAATTAAATGTTCATGGTGAAACGACACGTTTATTTCAGATAGTCAAAGAAAGATGTGTAAGTATATAAGCTGGTGTCACATATGTGCAACCTGCGTGATAAGATATTGTGACAAATGAATTATATTATACAGTGAACGTTCGTATGTGGTTGTTGTCGTTGCGATATTAAGTTCTTTCTTTTAGATGTTCTGACTCATTCCTAGACAGTAATTGTGAACTTTAGATGAACCCACCTAATGTCTATGAGAAAAAATCTTAGAGGGTCACATGTTAAGTGTTTCCGATTATCTAGATTAAATTACATTTGAATTTAATTAATTGAATAAATATTATTCTCAAGATTGAAGGATAATTTTATTCACGTTTTATTGATCATAGATATTTATTGATGAATGAAATATTTAAATTAAATATTTATTCAAGGGTTCAATAAATGTCAGAGGAGTTCGAATGGATCAAAATCGTGTCTGGTGAAAAATATTAACAAACAAACCGATTAAATAATATTTATTATTATGCAAGTTGACACGCAACACAAAATAATAATAATAATAATAATAATAATAATAATAATAATAATAATAATATTATTATTATTATTATGTGACATGAGATTTATTAAAGATTATAATATTATTTAAAGGGACAACATGCAATTAAGTAATATTTTAATTTAAACTCTAACTATATAAATAAACAGTTATGTCTATTGTGTATTGCATCCAAAATCGAAAATAGAGAATTGTTGTGTACAATGAATTTTTTTCGACTCATTGTTCTATTTCCCTCTCAAAAATGAGAAATGCAAGATAGATTCTTTCAAGACCGAAGGACGAGCGATCAACACAAATAATGCAATACAATCGATTCGTCATGCGAGAACCAAGAGATCGACTGACGTTATTTGGAGATCAAATGAGTACATGTGGATCAATTTTAGAGGGATTCTATCATTGAATCCTAACTGCGCAATGAAGACAGTCTAAAGGGACTTTCTGAACGATCAACATCATCAACGAATAAATGTTCCTAAGCCACAATAATCGTTTTTTCCACTATTAAATAAATTAATTATAAATTTGAACTGCAAGTTCCTTGATTGGGGTTTTGAGTAACTTAATAATAATAGAAAATTTAATATATCGTCCACTACTATACGTTTTTGTTGCGTCTGGAGCCAACAATAAAAATATATGAATATATATATATATATATGTTTGTATATACATATTTATTTATATATTCTATTAATATATGTAAATATTTGCCCCCCCCCCGGCACGTGACTGGATGGCAGGGTGGGGGGGGGGTTTGGGGCACCAGTTGCGGAGTCAAGTTCTCGGATCGTTTGTTTGTGGATTTTCCTTGTAGCGTGTGTAACCCGTCATTTGACGGTTGTACCCAACCTTTTAATAATATGTGTAAATAAATATTAATATATATATATATATATATATTAGTTATTAGATGTAATTATTAACAATTTATAATCACATACTAGTCTTATTTATTGTTATTATTAAAAATTATATCATATCATCAGTATTATTGACGTGAAATTAAATAATCCAATGAGTACTCTGATCCAAAAGCGGAAGGCGGACGTCGTGGAGCGGAGTGATCGCATCGGGATGGCGATGTGAGAGACGTGGTGCCCATTCAAATTTGGCCACCGACAATCATAGAAGCTCCATCGACAATACGCCCGCCCGCGTGGCCCTTCTTCCTCGTTCCACGTAATCATCATCATTTATCTTTAATTCAGGATAAAATATTGTCATTAACATTCATCAAAATGAACGATTATTTATTTATTTATGTGTGCCTATTCTTAATACGAATAACACCGATCAATATTCATGATTGTGGTGGGGGTAATTAACATTAATTTAAATTTTGAGACTGCCTCCCTTTATTTTATAAAGGGCGAATGACAATGGGTATCAAAAGTCCCCCCTAATACTGAAGAGGGAACATCTCTAGTTTTGTGAATAGTGAAAAATCATTGTGCATAGAACTGCGTCGGGTCCTCCATTGGTATTAGGATGGACTTTTGGTCCCCCGATGTCATTCCCTCTTTTATAAAAGGACAACGATACAAATAAAAGCATGCAACATACAATATAAGAATGAACTCAAAAGATAAAAAAACTATCCAAACTCACAACCACCGAGGGAGAAATGCAATCACACACGCCCAGAGAGACTTGAACATGAGCCCTCTCCCACGACATAGGTACAACCACTGGTTTATAATAACAATCAAAATAAGTTTACAACTCATGTAAAAGAAGAAAATTCAAGTTTTATAAAAATAGTGGAAAGTAAACATAGATTAGTTTTTTTTAAAGTACGAAAGGCGTCGACTGCCTCAACACTATTCAAATTTATCCAAAAGACATTAAAGCACGTAGCATCTTTGCCTCGAATCAATGACATAACAAAGGCATTACTGTTCAAAATGTTTTCACCCTTTATTAGATAAAAGATGTTTTTGGGTGACATGTATTTCTCCCCCATCCCTATAAAAAGCACCCATCAACCTCTTCTCACAGATTTCCCTCATTCCCTTTAAACCTCACCCGATTTTAGACCATCTGTCCCTAACATTTTCTTGGTTTTATGCTCCTTTTCCCGCAACTCCTTTGGCGGGTTCAAAGTAGTGCAAAATTTGTGAAGAATCATTTAAATGTATTTTTTTTTCTAATTTATTTCAATGTTTTTAATTTATTTAGTTTTCTAGTTTTTTAGTTTTTTTTAATTATTTTATTTACTTGGTTGTTAAGTTAATTTGATTTAATTTGTAAATAAATGTTAATATGAGTTAACATTAGCGAGTAAATTATTATTATTTAATTATGAAAATTTAGTAATTAAAATAAAATTAGTCTTAATAATGAATAATTATTATGAAATGGTTATTATTTAGTATTAGTTATTAGTTTATAGTTAATTAGTAAACAATAATTATTAACTAATAAATAAATAGTGAAGTAATCATTACGAACTTATAAATAACTAAAAACTAATAACATAGTAATTAGTAATTAATATGAACTAAATGATGATTTAATAGTAGTGAACTAATGATTAACTATTAATTAACTAATAACTAACTATTAAAAAACTAATAATTAATAAATGATTAACAAATTCTTAACAAATAATCATCGAATGATTGACTAATGATCAACATAAGATGAGATAATAATTAACTAATGATTAATTAAGGATTAAATTAAATATTGATTTAATAATAGCAAACTAATGATTAACTAATAATTAACTAATGATTAACTAATAATTAATTATTAAATAACTATTAATTAAGTAAACATTAACTACTAACCGTAGTGGGATATTAACTATTAATTAACTACTAAGTAACTATTAATTAATGAATGATTAATGAATGTCTAACAAAAGATTAACAAGTGATTAACGAATGATTAAACAATGCATAAGTAATGATTAAGTGGTTAACTAATGATTAAATAAGGATTAACTTAAGAATAAATAATGATTAGTTAATGATTTACTAAGGGTTAACATAATACTAACTTAGGATCAAATAATGATTAACAAGTGATGAATTAATTATGAACTAATGATTAACAAATGATTAACTAATAACTAAATATTAAGTAGCTAATAAATTAACTATTAATTAACTACTAAGTAAATATTAATTAATGAATGATTAATTAATGGTTAACGATTGATTAATGAGTTATTAATGAATGATTAGAGAATGATTAACAAATGATTAACTAATACTTATGTAATGTTTAAGTATTGGTTAAATAATGCTTAACTAAGGATTAACTTAGGAATAAATATTTATTTGATAATGATTTACTTAGGATTAATAACTTATTAACTTAGGATCAAATAATGATTAACTAATGATAAACTAATGATGTACTAATTATGAACTAATGATTGACTAATAATTAACTAATAATTAACTATTAAGTAGCTAATAAATTATCTATTAATTAACTACGAAGTAACTATTAATTAATGAATGGATAACGAATGATTAATGAGGGATTAATGAATGATTAACAAATGATTATCTAATGCGTAAGTAATTATTAAGCAGTGGTTAACTAATGATTAACTGAGGAATAAATGATGATTAGATAATGATTAATTTAGGATCAAATAATGATTAATTAATGATTAACTAATGATGAACTATTGATTAACTAATAATTAACTAGTAATTAACTATTAAGTACTTAATAAACTAATAATCATTCAATTATAAGTAACTATTAATTAAAAAATGATTAATGAATGGTTAATGAATGATTAATGAGTGATTAACGAATGATTAAGGAATGATTAATTAATGATTAACTAATGCTTAAGTAGTGGTTAACTAATGATTAACTATGGATTAACATAGGATTATATAATGATTAGATAACAATTAACTTAGGATTAACATAGGATCAAAAAATGATTAACTAATGATTAAATAATGATGAACTAATGATTAACTAATAATTAACTATTAAATAGTTACTAAATTAAACAGCTAATAACTATTAATTAATGAATGATTAATGAATGGTTAACAAATGATTAATGTAGGATCATGTAGTTATATGAGCAATGAAATCCATGTCTGGATACTTTGGGTGGATGCAGTCTTAGACATAGTTGTATGTAGGGGTAATAACCCATAAAAGGAAAAATTGGGCATTAACTCAATCGTCACCTGGTGCATGAAAAGAAGCATAACTGTACACCTAGTTTGACACTCATGAGGGATCTTCTTTAGATGATTCACATTCTCTTTAATTAATATATTTAGATACCTTTAGGAATATTAAAATTTGGACTATGAAACATTAGTGACATCATCAAGAATATAAGAAAAAATTATAAAATTTTAGTTAATTAAATATCGTGTGGTTATACGAGCGACGAAATCCATGTATGTATAATTAAAGTGGATGCAGGCTCTGACACAATTACTCCTAGGGGTAATAACCCCAAATGGGCAGATTGGGTATTAACTCAATTACCACCTGGTACATGATAAAGAAGCATAACTGCACACCTAGTTTGACACTCTTGAGAAATCTACTTTATATTATTCACACTCTATTTAACTAATATAATTAGATACCATTAGGGATATTAAAATTTTGTTAATGAAACATTAGTGACATCATAGAGGATATGAGAAAAAATTCTAAAATTTTGGTAAAGTAAATATTGTGTTTTTATCTGAGAAATGAAATCCCTGTTTGGATAATACAAGTGGATGTAGACTCTGGTATAGTTATACCTAGAGGTAATAACCTCAAAATGGGTAGTTTGGGTATTAACTCAATCGCCACCTGGTGCACGATAAAGAGGTCTAACTATACACCTAGTTTAACACTCCCAAGTGATTTAATTTAGATGTTTCAAATTCTATTCAATTATCTTTAGATACCTTTAGGAATTTTTAAATTTGGACTATGAAACATTAGTGACATCATTGAGGATATAAGAAAACATTCTAAAATTATATTAATGTAAATATTGTGGGGTTTATCGGAGCAATGAGATCCCTATCTAGATACTGCTAGTGGATATAGGCTCGGGCAAAGTTATACCTAGGGGTAATAACCCTAAAAGGATGGATTGGGTATTAACTCAATCTTCACCTAGTGCACAATAAAGCGGCCTAACTACACACCTAGTATGACATTACCAGGGGATCTTCTTTTTTGATTCACGTTATTTTTATAAACTATTAAAATTCTAATTATATCCTTGTATTTTGAAATAACTTTTCACAATTATTTCACGGTAAATGCTACATTACAATAATTCCTCATTGTTAATATGATTTAATCTATTTTAATCATGATCAAAAATCATTTTTCATATAGAAAATCATGTATTCATATGTCTACTGCTGCAAAGAAGTTATTCAAACTGATTAGGGAGCTTCATATAGTACACAATTAACACAAATGGTTCAGATAACTAATTGAGTTACCCTAATAGAACATTAGGGAAGAATTAATTTTTGGATAAATCCGAGTCTTTAACAGGACATCCAGTCTATTAGCTATATAAATTTTCAATTCCATGATAGGATATGGAATATAACTTATCCATTGGTTGATTATTAGGACTGGTTGTTAGAAACAAAATTATTTAACCAATGTCTAGATAATACTATTGAGAGATCCAATTTGGGATAGACCTAACACTGAGAGGGGGGATGAATTAGTGTTGGGGACTTTTTCCTAAACCAATTCCAACTTTTATCCCTGTACCTTTTGGCATGTAAAGATCATGATTCTTTTATTCTCTTTTCCCTGTCGCATGCAATAATAGAAAGCTGTAAAAATATACACATGACATTTTTACAAGTTTCACAACTCAATTAGAGTAGCTACATCCTTTCCATGAATGGATATGACTAGTGCATGGATTCTACACTATGATGTGATATGATATTACAGTGGAGTGGCTAGGAAAACAATCCTCTAGCCAGTGTGAGTCCCTACACTTTAGAGGCGGTGGGAAACAATCCTCTTCCCTAGACTGGTGATAGCCTAGTTAAACATGCAGCCTCTAGCGGGTTCTTTATACTGCCTATGGAGATAGTCTTCTTCCTTATTTAATAGGCATATTCTACTCTTGGTCTTCTTTAGTTCTCTTCACATGATTACTTGCAATGAATTAGGCAAGCAATTCTCCCTTCTTTCTTTCTCTTCTACTCTAGTGCAACACCAACTGCACTAGACGTATTCTTTCTTCCTCTTAGTACAACAAACAACTGCACTAAAACTTCTCACTACCAAAAAAAGGGAAAGGGAAGCGCTACAATTTTATCGGTGCCAATAAAAAGCGCTGATAAAGGGTGGCCTTTATCAGCGCTAAAAAAAGCAATGTTAAAAGTGACCCTTTATCAGCGCTTTTTCCTAGCGCGGATAAATTTTATGTTTCAAAAAAAAAATTCATGAAAAATAATATATTGTTATATAAGTATAATTATATTGATATAAATATAATATATATTTTTTAATATGTTTTAGTTACATATAAATAGAATATTACATTTAATATATAAGAAAATTAGTGAAAATGTGTTTAGAATATTTTAAAAAATATAATTAATTAATAATTTTCTAATTATTATTGATTAAAAATCATTTAATAACAATTTGAAGACACAAAAAATCAAAACAATTAATAAAAGATCTAAAATAAGTTGAAAATGTAACTCAAACTCCAAATGACCATAACTTTTGATCTAGGTGTCCTTTTGAGCTCTACAACATATCAAATCGAAGACTACAATGAGATCTACACACTTATGATTGAAGCAATGCTTCTGTCACATTTTTAGAGTCCATAAACGGTCCAAAAGTCCTCCAAAACTATGTTTTTAGTCAGGATACCTCGATTTCTTAATATTCAAACATGTATAACTTATGATCCATATGTCCGTTAAGCCTATACCACATATCATATCGAATATTGTTTCATTTTCTTTGATTTGAATGGTTGTGGAGTTGAAACGGGCTTCTATATTAGAAGTTATGGTCGTTTTAAAATTATATTGATTTTCAAATAAACATATATATGTGTATTTATTCATAAATATATATATATATATATATGTGTGTGTGTGTGTGTGTTTGTGTCTTTATGTGTGTGTATTTGTGTGTGTGTTGTATATATGTATGTATGTATGTATTTATTTATTTATAAACAGACATAAAAAACATATTTTATAAATGTAATTAAAACTAATCTTATAAATATATATTAATATACAAATAAATATACAGATAAAAAATTATAACTACAAATATATATATAAATAGATATATATATATATTAATATACGAATGAATATATATATACTAATATATGAATAAACATATATTTATTAGTATAACAAAATATATTTATATTAATATGAATCTATATTAATATAAAAATAAATATAACTATATATATAAATAAATAGATGTATCATTAAATAGAAAAAAACGAAATGGCTTAGTGGTAAAGGTGCAAGCGCGTAAGGGGTAGGTCGCAGGTTTGAGTTCAGGTGGAAGCAAGGAAATGTGCGCACATGTGTGGGACATGCGGGCAAGGGCCGCGCATGAGGGTGGGAGGGGCCGCCTAATGCTGATAGGGGGGGGTCAAGCGCTGTTAAAAGATCCCCCCTGAATATATATATTTTTTATTTTTTTACCTTCATCAGTGCTTTTAAAAAGTGCTGATAAAAGACCCCTTTTATCAGCGCTAAAAAAGGGCTGATAAAAGGGACTCCCCCTTTATCTTCGCCTCGATTAACAGCGTTTTTTAGCGCTGTTAATGAACTTTTCTAGAACTGATAAAAGCCATATTTATAGTAGTGTCTTCTCTATTCTTGGCTAGAATCACGTACACCAATGTGATTATTCAAGCAATGAAAATTAGTTCACTTAGCATCATCTGAATCAAACCACCCATAATAATTGTTAGCCTTCAGTTGGGCATACTCTGTTCTTCTTCTTCTTCTTCTATTCTTTCTCTTTGACACAGTATAATAAGGAATAATACTGCAGTTTCTTAATCTCTTTCTTCAAATCTCAATACTAATACAGGAGTGTATCAGTACACTACCTTCTTTCATCATGCAGATATGAATTCAGTTGCACGTTTAGTTCTTCTTCACTTCATAAAGAACAACGAGAGTGTTAAACACCAGTCTTGTGAGTGCAGTTCTACTTCTCTTTGTGATAACGAATGGTTCACGATACTTCCTTCTTTGTAAAGTCACTTTGAGAGTGTTGTGTACCTGTCTGAGGCCTGCAAGACCCCAGTCTTTCACGCACCCCCTTTTGGGCAACTTGCGTGCATCATTAATGACTTGCGCGCATCATTCAACTTTTGTCGTGGAAGATCCCTTGCGTGCAATATCAAACTTTCGTGAAACTCTCTTCTTGAGTGCAACTATCCTTTCTTGTGCTCAACTCTAACTTCTTTCACGCAACTCTCTTCTTGCGCACAACTATCCTTTATTGTGCACAACTATTACTTCTTTCATGCAGTTTCCTTTGCATATATTTCTTATGTGCTTCAGAGCTCTAATTTCTTCTAAGTGTTGAGCTTATCAAATGTGAGGGGGTCACCTCTTATTTATAGACCTCGAAAAAACCCCAATGCATAATGAAAGATCCTAATGTGTCACACAAAACCCCATTTGACATTGTTTTGGGCGCATAAGTATCTTGTGTGCCAAACTCATCTTTCACGCACTTCTTGAATCTTTTGCGCACTTCATTCCTTTGCCATTTTTCGAAGATTGCACCTCGAATCATGCCTTGTGTGCAACATTCCAAACATCACGCAAGATCCTGACTTGTCGTGAGAAACCCCATCTACCGTTTCCTTGGGCACGTAAGTCACACATCGCGCAAAAGCCCATTTGACGTCACATTGGGCTTGTAAGTCAGGTGTCACCGAAAACCCCATCCGACGTTGCCTTGGGTGCGTAAGTCACATGTTGCACAAAAGCCCATTTGACATCGCCTTGGGCGTGTAAGTCTCTTTCGTGCCAGTCTCATCTTTCGTGCACTTCTTTGAATCTTTCTCGGACTTCATTCCTTTTCCATTTTTTGATTTTTGGACCTCAAAAAATGCCTTGCGTGCAAGATTCCAAACTCCCATCAATCTTGCGTGCAAAAACCAATCTTGCGCGCAAAACCCACTCTTTCACGCAAGCCTATCCTTTTCTAGATTTTTATGTTCAGATCATGGACCTCCACTTGCGTGCAACATACCAAGACATCTTCAAACTTGCACGCAACATACATTTCCAAATAACACATTTTGTTCATCTCTCGATTTTCAGGCCCTAAAATTTGGAAAACACTGGAAAACAACGCCACCTTAAAATGTTTTTTATGCCACCTTTAGATTGTTTGTTCCTTTGTTATTTTTATCTTCACTACATCCCATTAACATTCTTCAGCTTTCATCATGATATCCACTATTGTGATATGTATCCTTTGATCAAACAACTTTAGCATCGTCAGTTTTCAGTGGGAAGCACTGAAACTTCCCAATCTTCCAACAGCATCATTAATTCTAAGAAAAATTGTATATAACATGAATCATTGTTTCTCCCCCTTTCCTTCATAAGGATTGCATCACAACTTCTCCTAACTTATGATATTTGTGAAATAAAAATCAGAGAATAATTGTCTGATTTTGATACAATGTGAAATGCATCACAACTTCTCCTTTTAGATTGTGTGTCTTTGTTGAGTATATCTAGATATTATTTTTATATGTGTTGTAAACATATACCCGTGTAGAGATGACTGTTATACCTTTGTTGTATGCATTTTGGTTTTTGGGTGTCCTACTGGGTATTTTTATACTCACCCTACATAGACTTTGCCTATATGTGTCCTGCCTTGTGTAGATGATTGAACCTTTGATAGAGTCCTAGATAGACCAGGACTGGGTAGTGCTTAGTGAGACCAGATAAAACAAGGTGTGTTCATGTAGTATCTTGACAACATTTCCTAGTTTACTTTCAGGTTATACTTGTTTTTAAACTATTGGTGGAGGGATTGTATTTAGCCCTATTTACTTTCCATTTACTTATTATTGTACTCTAGTTGTGGGATTTATATGTATTCATGCATGTTTGTTCAATTGTTTTTACATTTCAACATTTCATGGGCTTGGATATGTGTGTGTGTGTGCATGTACTTAGGCTATGGCCTCCCATATTAGTGATATGCCTACTCGGTGCTAGTGACCAGCCCTTGGTCTATTGGAGGTGGGCTTGGAGAGTCATGACACATGCCCCATTGGGATGGTTCATGATAGATTGGTATCAAAGGAGTCTATTATACCTTATGACTAGAGTCTGTGATATTGGTTTGGGGAAATAGTGTTATGTGTATCAAGTTTGGTTTTTAGACTAGGGACTCCAGTGTTGGATTGAAGGTTGACGTATCCACACATCAGGACATTGATCACCTGCTTTTCGACTAAGTACATGAAGACATTGGTTGTAGAAAAAATAATGGTACATGCATCATATATAAATGGGTTATGGTTTCCATGTCCTTCTTGAGTTATCTATCCATATATACTTATGGGCTATGGTATATATTTCTTATTTGAGTATTAGTCTATAATTTATGTCGACTAGGATTCAGTGTCAGGATTATGAGTATGACCCCCTTAGTGACAAGGCATTGATACGGGGACTAGTTCTATATGTGTTTCCTTTAGGTGGTTCACTACCTATACCATCACCTGTAGTGCATCATATGGTACCTGTAATATCAACGTATGAAGTGAGAAGGCTGAACACACTTCATGAGTTTTAAAAATAGATACCCATAATGTTTCGAGCAAAGATCAACCCCCAGAAAACTGAGGACTGGAATAAGGTGGTGACATGAGTTTTCCATCTAGTCAGGACACCAACAGACCAGATGGTGGTCTTGGCAGTGAGCCTTTTTCATAGCTTAGTAAGACGATGGTGGGGTTTGGTGACCAAGTCTTATGACAAGGTGACTCTAGCATGGTCACCATTTGAGGTCCTCTTCATATAGTATTTTTCTCGAGCTATGTTGAGGGTTGTACATATTCAATAACTTTTACAGCTTCAGTTGGGTAATACGATAGTAGCTGAGTATTCATTGAGGTTTACTAACCACTCCAGGTACTCGATGGATATGGTTTGAGATCAATTATTATGGTCTTGGAAATTTAATAAAGGACTATGTAGGGATATTTGAGCTATTGTTATACCTATATCCATTCCTACTTATGTTGCTGTACTAGATAAAGATTTTGTGGTTAAAATTTTCTTGGATGAGTAGACACATAAAGTTGTTGTCGGTAGTGGGATCACAAAAGCTTAGAACATGGAAACAGGGAGCCAATTTTAGTCTTAGGGACCTAGACATGTGATAAATTTTAGGAGGATGTCCTAGGACATAGGGTTTATGGTTTAGGTCTCACAATATGGGTCCAATCAGCCCAAGGAGAGGAATTTCTAATCACGTGATAACAATTGATGTATTGTATGAGAATGTCTGACCCGCTATATGAATAACAATGAGATAGTGGATGGGCCTCCTAGGTAGAGGAAAAATTAGGAATAGGAAGGTCTTTAGGGAAGAGGATATGGTATAGGATCTAAGAGAGAAGCTAGTGGTGGTCGACACTTAGACTTGTTACCACCACCACCCCCAAGTGGTATATTCCAGGCTTTGGGAGCTAGAGGAAAGGGGAAGGGATAATTAAAGGTGATTAGGCTTATGACCTAGAGGTTTAGGGAATGCTTTAAGGAATAATATAATTATTTTATGACTTATATTTAGTAGTGATAGACATAGGTGTTATACATTCCTTTATTTCCACCTATTTGGTTTGAGACTTAGAGATTTCGGTTGATCCCTTATCATTACCCTTTTGCTTGAAGACTCCTACTAGAGATGACTCAGCGATCACTCACTTGTGTCAACAGTGTGACCTGAATCTTGGAGGTGGGAGTTTATGTTGGGATATATTTGTAGTAGTGGTGATGCCTTATAATTTCATCTTAGGTATGGAATGATTATCTAATGTTCATGACCAGATTGTTTATTTCAAGAGGAGGATGCAATGTGTCCACAAAAATGGGACTAGGTTTTACTTTGTGGGTGAAAAAGAAACCCAGGCAGCACATGATAAACTCATTCATAGTAGGGTGTAACCAATTACTCATATGCTGGATAGAATAACCCCTGGTGAAGTGGATGTTATGAATTTCCAGTTTCCTATAGTGGTGGTGGAGTATGAGGATGTCTTTCCCAAGGATGTTATAGGATTACCTCCCCACTAAGAGAGAGAATTTTGCATTGATCTACACCCTAGTATGGGGATGATATCTGTGCCAACATATTGAATGTCTCCTACAGATCTTCACGAGATGAGGGTGTAGTTGGAGGACTTGTATAGGAATTGCTTTGTTAGACCCAGGGTTTCAGCCTGGGTAGCCCCAATTTTGTGCACCAAGAAGGCAAATTAGTGCTTTAGGTTGTGTGTAGACTACCCGTGCTTGAACCAAGTGACCATAAAGAATAATTATCCACTACCAAGGATCGATGGACTCTTTGATCACCTGATAGGGGCATGATAGTTCTTAAAGGATGACATATGATCAGACTATCACCACTTGTGAGTATGAGAAGAGGATATATTGAAGATGAAATTCATATGTATCTATGGTCACTATGAGTACATGGTGATTCCATTTGGAATGAAAAACTAATCAAAAGTGTTCATGGGACTCATGAACTATATATTTCATCCCTTCTTAGAATAGTTCATGGTAGTATTCATCGATTATATCATTATATACTCGACTTTAGTGGAAGAGCACGCAAGACACTTGAGGATGGTTCTGGACATACTTTGAGAGCACCAGATTTATGAGAAGATCTCAAAGTTTTAGTTCTAGATTTAAGAGTTCCACTTTATAGCACACATTATCTCAGTATATGGAGTGGAAGTAGACCCATAAAATCTTAAGGTGGTGTTTTTTTAGGAGCCACCCAAGAGCGTGATGGAGGTGTGGAGATTCCTTGGGTTAGTAGGCTATTACCAAAGATTCATACCAGAATTCTCCATGTTATCATCACCCATGGAATCTTTAACCCAAAAGGGATAAACTTTTTTGTGGATAGAGACGTACTATAAGTATTTTTAGGAGTTGAGGCTGAGTTTGATGAGTCTTCCCATCTTGAGATTACCATAAGAGGGCGTAGAGTATGTTGTATTCTGTGATGCATCAGGGACCAGACTTGGTTATGTTCTGAGGTAGAGGCCGGCGGTGATTGACTATGGTTCATTTCATTTGAGACCACATGATCAAAACTATGCGAACCATGATCTTGAGTTAGCAGTGGTGGTCTTCACACTAAATATGTTGTGACACTACATGATGGGTGAGTGGTTTATCATCTATTCTGACCACAAGAATATCAAGTTTATCTTCTCTTAGAATGATCTTAACTTGAGAGTGTGGTGATGCTTAGATTTCCTCAAGGATTATGAATTAGAGATTTTATATACTCTTGGGAATGGGAATATAGTAGAATATTCTCTTAGCAAGAGATCTTATTTGTAATTTTCAAATGAGGTGTCAGAGAAATTGGCCTCATTGTAGTTATCCATCATGGATATAGATAGATAGGATTACCTCCAGCTAATGGTTGTTACCCCTCTTCTTTTTTAGCGTGTTAGGGAGGCACAACATGGGGATAATGACTGTGAGACCCTACATACACAAATATCCACTGAACATGGTCTTGCTGAATTTTATTAAGGTGGAAAGCATGTCATTCTTTTCATAGGACACATGATGGTACCAGTGACATTACAGGAGTAGGTTTTGAGAGCATTTCATACATCCCCTTTGGTGGTGCATCCAAGAGTGGAAAAGATGTATCAAGACCTCCAACATTAGTTTTGGCGGCCAGGGATGAAGAATGGAGTTGCAAAGTTCGTCTCTCAATGCCTTACTTTTCATCAAGTAAAAGTTGAGAACTATGTTCCAATGAGTTTATCTCAACCCCATGAGGTTCTAGAGTGGAAGTGAGATAAGATATCCATGGACTTTATGAAAGGATTACAACATACATCCATGGGACATGATGCAATTAGGGTGAACGTAGACTGATTCACCAAGTTGGACCACTCTATAGCTATTTGAGAGTAGAGTTCAGTAGAGAGTGTGAGACACCTCTATATGCAGAAGATAGTCCGACTGCATGGATTTCCCACAAAAATAATTTCTTACCATGATGATCGCTTCACATATTGGTTATGGAAGGGATTACAGGAGGTTTTTGGGAATTAGTTATGCTTGAGAACAACGTTTCACCCCCCAACATGATGGCAAGAATGAGAAGAACATTAAGGTTATGGAGGAATTGCTGCAAGATTTCATGTTGGAATTTAGCTGTATTTGGGAAAGTCACTTACAACTAGTGGAGTTTTCTTACAAAAAAACCTACCATTCCACCAACGGTATGGATCTATTCCTGGATTTGTATAGGTGACGCTTCATGTCACCACTTTTTTGGATTTCCCCATGAGAGATGGCACTCATGGCTCCATAGTTGGAGTGAGCCACTATAGAGAAGGTTCATATCATCTAGTAGTATATAAGGACTACACAGAGTCGTCATAAGTCTTATGAGGATAGGTGATAAAGGACTTTGGAGTTCGAGGAGGGAGACCATGTGTTTCAACAGGTTTCACCTCGACGTAGATTATGGAGATTTGGATGTGGTGGAAATTTATATCTGAGAGTAATTGACCCTTTATTGATAATATGTAGAGTTGGAAAGGTTGAATAATAATTATTTCAACCAAAATAATTAAACATTGTACACAACATCTTCCATGTGTCGCAGATAAAGAGGTATGTGCATGACCCATCACACATTATCGACCAGAGTGGGCTAGACATCAAGGATGAAACTACATTTTCTGAGTACCTAGTAGAGATCAGGGATCAGTAGGAGAGGATCCTTCATGGGTGATTTATTCCTTTAGTGCATGTTTGGTGGAATCTTGAGAATATTCAGTAGAGCATATGGGAGAAGGAGGCTCATATTCATGATCAGTAACCATATCTCTTTATGTATCACTTGTTTCAGATTTTAGGGATGAAAAGTCCTATGATGAAGAGAATATAATGATTTAGATTTTCCATGTATTAATTTTGGATATTTTATTGATTATTTCCAACATAAGACACTGATATGGTGTGCGATTCTGAGCCCCGATGTGCTTAGAATAAATGTTTAAAATATATTAAGTGTATTAAATGGAACGCACATGAATTTTTCCTAAAAAAGTGGAATAACATATAAATGGGGACACAAATTAGAAATAAGAGGGTACTATTGAGTTAATAATATTGGTTTTACCTTATATGAAACATAACCTTTTTCTGCATCGGTCATTTGGGAAAGAGTATTAGAAGGTGTACAATGAATAAACAAACAGATAAAATTATTTTATTTTATTTCATTGACACAACAAACTAACCTCTTCTATAAGAATAAAGTTATGATGGGATTCCTAGATTTAGCTACTAAAACCTAGAGAACCAGAGTACCATTGTAGTTAGTTGAAAGTGATTACGTTGGCAAATGATGACTAGATAAAAGATCAACGACTAGTGTGAGGCATAATCATAGGATCTTTCTAAAAATTATGGAGCAGCTCTGTTCTTTATCAGTGATCGATCTAAATCAAGTGTTGGAAATTATTTTTATTAGATTATTTCCCTATTTTATAATTTTATGATGAAAACAGATCAATCAACCAATATATTGATCCATGGGTTATGCATATTGTGAGATGTGATGGTTTATTCAGGAATTGGGAGAAATTATTCAAGATTAAATTTTATCCCTTAATTCTTTTTTGTTTTAACAACAATAAATCATGGTTAACATGAATATTGAATGAGGACTATTCCTCATGATTGTTCCTTGTGCTCTTCTCCCATGATTCTTTATTCATCACAGGCGTTCTTTATTGGCCTGTGGTTTGACCCAAATATAAAGGAATCGATCGTTGCACACCCATTTCTTGGAGTAATGATCTGATATTGTAGATTTGGACTTTTTATGGTGTGAGGATCATGTGATGATGGTAACAGTGTGCAGATCAATCTAGACTAGAGGCCCCCAATTCAAGTGGGGTGTGCGAATGATGATAGGAACCTATAAAGTGAATTTCCCAAATGGTTTTGAAAATCCAGATTCTAGTGAGCAACCATGGTGTGGCCCAAATAGAGTAAACCAATGATTTCTAGTGAGATCAAGGCTGATTTCTAAGTTAGCGGTGGCATGAGAATATATAGAAGGAAGAACTACGGTTTCTGGAAAACCATGATCAACACGACATGTACTTTATATCTATATGCTGTGTGGGACCCTTATAGTGGAAGCTTGATTTTCAAGAGGAAGTTAAGGATCAAATAGCATGTTACCCCTCCCTGTTGGATCGGTGTGTACCACAATGGGTACATAGACATAGGTTGGAGTACACAGCCTCGGGCACTCCATGTACACCTACACGGACACTGTTAGGATGGAATTTACATGGGATCAAGAATGTCATGTACTTCTACAAAGATAAATCTAGGATAGAATATATATATAGGATAATCCATGTACCAATACATGTATATAATTACACGAGTAGTAGACGTCGTGTACTCACAGACATGAGAATGGTCCGTTTTACACGGGCAGGACCGAGTGCCGAAGGGACACGACATGTACTCCTATTACACACCATGTACTCTATCAATATTGGTATAGATCCCTTTTCCTCTATATGTTGGAAACGATTCATTATGGTTTGTTCCCCATAGCCATTCTATGAGGGTTAATATGAAATCACCTCTTACACATAGGACAATGATCCCTTCGATAATATTTCTTGAATAGAGTTGTCTGAATCCTTCTGCGAGGCCCAGTGTGAGATCATATATAATCTTCTTTACCTAGGTGGAATTCTTGGTATCTTCATGACCAACACTATGTGGGAACCTATCCTCCACATTGCGAGTTATTTCAGATTAAGTTGTTGGTATCCCCCATTGACCTGGGTGTGATCCTCATCTATGTATCATATGTCTTTGAATGTCATCAGTGTTATCAGACTCATGGAGTGTGTTCTGCCAGATGATTATTTTGTGGAAATTTTGATATAGAATCCTAGGTTGGAATTATGTTTGTGACTTTAACTTTGAGACTGTGTGTCTTTGCTGAGTATATCTAGATATTATTGTTATATGTGCTATAGAAATGTACCTATGTAGAGATAACTTTTATACCTTTGTTGTTTGATTTTTGGTTTTGAGGTGTCCTACTAGGTATTTTTATACTCATCCCTACATTGGATTTTCCCACATGTGTTGTTTCTTTTGTCGACAATCGACCCTTTGATAGAGACATAGATAGATAAGGAACGGGTTTTTCTAAGTGAGATTGAACAGACCAAGGTGTGTTCCCATGGAATCTTGAAAACAGTTCCATGTTTACTTTTAGGTTGTATTTTTGTTAAAATCATGGTGTTTGGATTGTATTTGGACCTATTTAATTTCCATTTACTTCTTGTCATACCCCAGTTGTGGTATTTAGATGTATGCATGCATGGTTGTTCAGTTGTTTTTATATTTCAATGTTGTATGGGCTTGGAGATGTGTGTATGTGTGTATGTACATAGGCTAAGGCATCACATGTTCATGATATTACTACTCATATCTAGTATCTGGACCATATCCTATTTGATGCATGCTTGGGGATTCATGGCGTGGTCCCCATTAGGATGGGTCATGACAGATACATGTTGTGAATCACTAATTCGCGTTATGAATTCATTTTCCCTAGAAATTTTTATTTCAATTCACATATATAAATCCTCTCATTTATATTTTGTTCACATAACCACAACCCTAGGTCTCCTATAAGAACTTTTGGGTGATTTTTTATCTTCTGAGATCCCCCATTAGGTGCATGATCTCTAACATGGTTGGTTTCTAATCTTTCAGTAACCATGTTTGTTTTCTTCTCATTGGTTTTGTTTCTCTTAGTTTTGAAATGGTGTTGGGATTAATTTATAGGTTTTGTGATCATTTGATGATACTTATTTTATATCTTCTTGAACCACTATGTGATCATCCTCTGGGGGTCTGTCCTTGTGTTGGCTATAGTGTGAAGTGTGAGTTTCTGAAGGTATAAGGCCCCAGCCTTAAACCGTACTTAATCTTGAGTTATTACAAGATTACACATTGAGGATCTTTCCGGGTTTAGAGTTTTAGAGAATTAGATCATAAAACTTGCATTACAATCCACATATAAACAAAGTGGTTACATAAAGATAGTATTCTTCATTCCCATCAATGGAAACATATTTAAAATAAAACATGGATTATTTCATGACACATCCTTGACTCTATCATCTTATCATGTACCTTTCCCTTGACCTGTGAAAAACATTTCAAAAACTTGGGATGAAAATAAAACTCAGTATGGGTTAAAAAAACATGGAAAGGAAACATGAGTTCATATGTACATAAGAATGAAATCATACTTTACCCATAAAACATAGGCACTTTAACACGCCTCATAAAATCATGAATAAATCATAGAAATCATAAGACATAATGGTAACTTGAGGCATTCAAAACATTCTTACGTAGGGAGTAACCCTCTTGGTTACGTTTGGAATACCCATCACAGTATATTCCCTGAAAATCTCTTCGGAGAAACCTTAATGTTTCACTCCTTCACGTTACCCAATGCATTGGAGAGCTATAACGGGCTCACCCACCCTTAGTCTATCACGGAACCACCCGTCTTCATAATAATTCCCAAGAACCTCAACATAAACGTATCACATAAAACATGCATAACGGAAACATAACATTTCCACCATTCAGTCACAAGATATCAATACCAAACATTGATATAAAATATTATGAAAAACATTTTCAATACCAAAATAAAAGAAAAGTAAAACATGGTATTTATTTTTCTTTTAAAAAGAAGGTATGGCTTGTAGAGGAAGCCGAAACTCAAATAACGGTCATGACGGCGGAGAAGTCATTGTCGCCGCATACGTACGACAAAAACATTCCCTTTTGTCGTTTAGTAAACGCTTCGTATAAAAAATATTCCTTTTGAATAAACGTAAAAGTCAAAGGGGTTTATACACCGTTTAAAAGAAAGTTGTGTATAAAATAAAATATGCCTCAATGAAAGGAGATTGAGACGAAATCCCATACCTCGTATCCGACTTGACCCGACCGTTCTTTAATGTCCTGAATAATAAACTTGAGTTAATCTCTACTTGCTTATGAACCTTTTTCATGTTCATTATTCCTTTTATACCATGTTATGAACATCATGTACTCATTTAAGTTAATAATGTTCATTTTGTCGGTATTTGGTTCTTAAGTCAAAAATAGACTTATTACACTTACATGTTGTTAATTTGGTCAAAGTTTCATTATATCCATAATAGTATTCATGATTTAGATAACATATATTTCATATATATCCAGTACATACATGTATTTATAATATTACATAATCATTTAGAGGTAAGAAATGAAATGCACCGTTCATGGAGACGGTAAGCCGTACGTACGCATGAACGCTACTTTCATTTCTATTTCATATTTTCTGGAATGGAATCATAATGATATGAGAGTATATTATAATTACAGTATAATAAAATATATAATATCATTAACATTATCCTTTACATGTCCCACATATGGTATTTAACGAATCAAATCACTTTGAGGGGGCGGTAGTCCGCACTTCCTAAAATGAATATATCGCGTTTACCCATAATGGGAACCATAAAGGTATGCCCAAAATGAAAAAAACAGAAGCTTAAGGAAAACATAAACATATTATATATCATATATAAAAAAAGTGACATCATAATGGCCTCCTTTGAAGGTGTTAAATGAGTATTGAACAATCATCGTTTCGGGAGGCAGAATTTCGCCATCCACGGAAACCGTATGTTCTTAACCATTTGATGTAGTTGTGTGAGAGTGTAGCTCAAATAAATATTATAACAACATCCTAGTATATTGAAGATACTGGTTTTGTTAAAAAATAAGTAAATAAAAAGAGTTTAGGGGGTTGGATAAGCAAAATAAAACAAATGAACATGAGAGAATGAATTACCTTCGAAAGTGTAACTCCTTTTGATTTGATCCTAAAGGCTTACTTTCAAAGGATTCTGCCCAAAGGGAATCCTCTAGGATGAGGAGAGGGATGTGGAGAGGGCAAATGGATAGGGGTTGGCCGAGCCAATGGCTTGAGGAGTGTGTGAAATGAGGAAGAGGTGGGAGCCTTTTATAAGAGGAGAGGAGGGGCCCTTTTGGAAAGTAAAGAAATATCACTTTATTTGAAAATGTGTTTCGGTTTTAAAAGGTCCCACATTGATATAATTCGTGGATATGGTGATAAGGCTTCGAAATCCACTCATACAATTGGTTTTGGCCATGTGTAGGTCATAGATTTTACATTATCTTTCTATTTTTTTAAATGGTCAAATAATGATGTCATCGCTGCATCATTATTATGTCATAAATAATTAAATTTATTTAATGTATAAAAATTATAAAAAAACTACTATGATATAGGAAATCTTTTTATCTTTCCAATTACTATTTATAATCAAAATTTGGACTTGTATAACCCCACTTAAAAATTGTTCTCGTAAAACATATTATGTTTGTGTCATTTCCACTTTAACATTAAATAAAAAGTAATTTATGTCATTTCCCAACAAAAGTGGATCCATGGGGTCCCCAAGTTGGCCCATGGCTTGTCTTGGTCGGCCATGACTCACCCAATATGTGTAGGACAAGTGTCATGGTGTTTTCACATTCTTATAATATCATTTTACCTTAAACTACACTAATTACCACTAATCGCGATTAAAAACTTAATAAGTTACTATTCACCTAAATATTATTTTTATCCCATTGAACCACATTTTACTTCTTAATGACAACAATGTATGTCGGATTTTCAAAATTCAATACACATTTGTGGAAAACTTTCATTTAACTGAAAAATCAGTTTGGTTGATTACCACTTAGTGGTTTCACTATTCATCAAAAATTGATGTTTTTCAGAAAATTACCAAAAATTCACCCTAAGCTATATTTGATATTACGAATTCAAAAATGAAGTCTATTTTACAAAATTCAAATCATATAAGTCACATTAATTAATTTAATAATTAATTCCCGCTGCCAGAGCAAAAATCGTGTTTTTACAAAACAATAAGTATCAAAAGATTGACACCAGTTTAAGTCTAATTTCAAAGTGAAATTGATTCCAAAGACCACCATTGGATAAAATGGTAAAAATATATTCTAATTTCACATCAAAACCAATTAAAAACATAATCTAATCATATAAATAAATTAGATTAAAAGTATTTTTGATGTAAAATGTAGTATTTTTCACTATTCATTAAAAAAATGAACATTGTCAGAAAAATACCAAAAATTCACACAAAGTAAATTTTGATGTCCCAATCATAAAGATTAAGTTTATTTTGACAAACATAGTTTATAAAATTGTCAAATGATATATTTAAAAAGGGTTTTTCATCATAAGGCAGTAAAACAATCTTTTAAGAATATTAGTGTATTCTATGCTTAAGATTGGATTTATTTTCATTTTAAGCCTCTAAAAAACTATCTTAATCATTAATAGACATAGATAAAAAATATCTATTATTCATTACTTACTTGGGATGTTACATGCTTCCCCCCTTTAGAAAATGTCGTCCCCGCAATTTATTTACTTATCAAATAAATGGGGGTACTTATCCTTCATTGCATTTTCAGATCCCCATGTTGCCTCTCCAATCATGTGGTTTTTCCACAAAACCTTTACCTGGTGAATCACTTTATTCCGTAACACCTGCTCCCTGTGGTTAAGAATCTGGACCGGTTGTTCCTCATAAGATAGGTTCTCTTCCAGCTGAACTACCTCTGGACTCAAAACATGAGATGGATCTGGCATATACTTTCTCAACATCGAAACGTGAAAAACATTGTGTACCTGAGATAAACTCGGAGGTAAAGCCACTCGGTATGCAACTGATCCATCTTTTTCCAGAATTTCGTATGGTCCAATGAACCTTGGACTCAACTTTCCTTTCTTACCAAATCTCATCACACTTTTCCAAGGAGAAACCTTGAGAAAAACATGATCACCTACCTCGAAAGAGAGATTCTTCCTCCTGTTGTCCGCATAACTTTTCTGCCTGCTCTGAGCTGTTCTCATGTGTTTCTGAATCATCTGTACTTTTTCTGCCGTCTCTTCTACCAATTCTGGTCCCATCAACTTCCTTTCACCCACTTCATCCCAGAAAGCTGGAGTTCGACAACGCTTCCCATATAATGCTTGAAATGGTGCCATCTGTATACTGGAATGAAAACTGTTATTATATGAAAACTCAACCAAAGAAAGATGTTGGTCCCAACTTCCCTGATAATCCATTGAACAAGCTCGTAGCATATCCTCCAATGTCTGGATTTTTCGTTCTGACTGCCCATCTGATTGAGGATGAAAAGCTGTACTAAAATTTAATTCAGTACCCAACGACTTCTGAAGGCCTTTCCAAAAGTTAGAAGTAAACCTAGGATCACGATCCGATACAATGGAGAGAGGAACTCCATGTAACCTGACTATATCTTTAAGATACAAACGGGAAAGTTGATCAAGAGAGAAAGTATCTCGTATAGCAAGGAAATGAGCAGATTTGGTCAAGCGATCAACAATAACCCAGATTGCATTATTACCTCGAGATGTCTTCGGTAATCCAACAACAAAGTCCATGGATATATTCTCCAATTTCCACTCTGGCACTGGTAAAGGCTGAAGCATCCCTTTCGGTAACTGCTGCTCTGCTTTAACCTGCTGACAAGTCAAACACTTTACAGTAAAATCAGCAATATCTCTTTTCATTCCATCCCACCAGTAATACTCCCGCATATCTCTATACATCTTAGTACTTCCCGGATGAACTGAAAACGGAGAACTATGAGCTTCACATAACAACTCTTTCTTCAACTGTGAATCACAATGCACACATAATATCTTCCCAAATCTCAAAACACAATCATTATCAATGTTGAATTCAGGCAACTTACCTTTCTGAACCAGCTCTACCTTTTTCTGCAACTCACTGTCTTGCTTCTGTGCTTGCTTGATTCTATCTGATAGAGAAGATCTCACTGATACCTGAAACAAAATAGAAGGACTTCCTGCACCAACAGCTTCTATGCCAAAGTTCATCAAATCCTTAACCAAAGGATCACGTTCAAAATGCAACATTGTTAAAGAAGCATTACTTTTTCGACTCAAAGAATCAGCCACTTTATTTGCTTTTCCCGGATGGTAAGGAATTGTACAATCATAATCCTTGATTAATTCTAGCCATCTCCTCTATCTCATGTTTAACTCTTTCTGAGTGAATATATACTTTAAACTTTTGTGATCGGTATATATTTCACACTTTACTCCATACAAATGATGCCTCTAAATTTTTAAAGCAAAAACAACAGCAGCTAATTCAAAATCATGTGTAGGGTAATTTACCTCATGAGTTTTCAACTGTCTTGAAACATAAGAAATTACCTGATCATTCTGCATTTGGATGCAACCAATTACTTTCAATGAAGCATCACTGTATATAATAAACTCACCATTCCTAGAAGGTAGTGCCAAAACTGGAGCATTCACCAATCTTCTTTTCAATTCCTGAAAACAATCATTACATTCTTTTGTCCAGATAAACTTAACACCCTTCCTAGTTAGCTTAGTCATTGGACTAGATAACCGTGAAAAATTTCTAATAAACCTTCGGTAATGGCCCACCAAACCAAGGAAGCTACGAATCTCGGTTACATTTGTGGGTCTTGGCCATCCTTCCACAACTTTTGTTTTTGCAGGATCAACAGTTATTCCATCTTTAGAAACAATGTGCCCAAGGAAAGAAATTTGTTGCAACCAAAACTCACACTTGCTGAATTTTCCATACAGTTTATTTTCATTTAAGGTTTGTAATATAACCCTTAAATGTCTTTCATTCTCCTCTTTACTTTTAGAAAACACCAAAATATCATCAATGAAAACCACCACAAACTTATCTAAGAACTAATGGAAAATTCTATTCATTAAGTCCATGAATACAGCAGGTGCATTGGTTAGCCCAAAAGGCATTACTACAAATTCATAATGGCCATATCTCCTACGGAACGTGGTCTTTGGAATATCTGCCTCCTTTACCTTCAGCTGATGGTACCCCGATCTCAAGTCAATCTTTGAAAAAAACTAAGCTCCCTGGAGCTGATCAAACAAATCATCGATATGAGGCAAATGATATTTGTTCTTAACAGTGATATTATTCAAGGCTCTATAATCAATGAAAAGTCTCATAGAACCATCTTTCTTTTTAACAAATAAAACAGGAGCACCCCATGGTGATGTGCTAGGTCTAATGAAACCTTTCTCTAATAAATCTTGCAATTGCTCCTTCAACTCTAAAAGTTCAATTTGTTCCATTCGATAAGGGGGTTTTGAAATTGGCTTAGCATGAGGAACTAAGTCAACAGTAAACTCAACTTCCCGATCTGGTATTATTCCAGGCAACTCATCAGGAAAAACATCAGGATACTCATTTACCACTGGCACATCATTAATCTGAACAGTTCCTTTATTTTCAACGACGTGTGCAAGGTAACATTCATTTCCATCTTTTACAAGTTTCTCGGCCTCTTGATAAGTTATCAAAAGTAAGGGTTCATTCTTGTAAACAAACTGGAAGTCTTTCTGAAAAGAAACTTCTTTAGCTCTACAATCAATCTTAGCATGGTAAATGGAGAGCCAATCCATACCCAGGATAACATCAAACTCTACTAGAGGTAGAACAATAAGGTTTTCAAGTAGTTTCTTTCCAAAGAAAAGGATAGGAAGATTCTTATAAATTCTTTTTGCCTCAACATTTCCCCCAGGTGTTTTTACCAAAAGTTTAGGAGTAATTTCTTGAGATGGTATTCCCATTTTACTAGAAAAGGTTTCAGAGATGAAAGAATGTGTATACCCCGAATCAAACAACACACTGGCATAATCCGAGAAAACAAACAAAGTACATGATACAACTTCATTTGATGGCCCGACATCTGCTGAAGTAGTTGCAAAGGATTTCACCACCCCTTTCTGCTTGTAGTCTAATTGATTCCCATCTCTCAAGCTCCTTGTCGGACACTCGTTTGCATAGTGACCCATCTCATTGCAGTTATAACATTTCACTAACTGTAAATCAAATTTGTTCTTACTTTCACCTTGATCCTTTTCAGTGCAATCACGAGCCTTATGTCCCGTCTTACCACATCGGTAGCAGTTCCTAGAATTCAGAAGACATTACCCAGCATGCCTTTTGCCACATTTATCACAAGTTGGAAACTTAGTTTTCTTACCATCAGACTTTTTTAAAGAATTCTTACCTTTCTCCTGCCACAACGATCTCTTCTTCTGCTGGTTGTTATAGAACACTTGGTCATCAGAAAACTCCATTTCCACCTTCTCAGCACATCGAACAAGCTTTTCATAACTTTTAAACTCACGAGAAGCCAAAGCCCTTCGATATTTTGGCTTTAATCCTGAGTAAAAATGATTGATTTTACTATCAAGATCTCGGATGAAGTTCAGAGCATACCTTGCCAATTGAGTGAACCTTTCTTCATTGGCAGCCCCTGAGTCTTCCTCTGGCCTCAATTCCAAGAATTGCTTTTACATCCTATGTCGAACAGCCTTAGGAAAATACTTCTCAAGAAACATACCTTTGAATTCATCCCAGTCAAGATCATCAATCTCATCGGCGTCCCTGATATTCTTAACCATAGACCACCACTGATCTGCTTCACCCTCCAAACGGTAAATAGCAAGACTAACCTTTTGATTGTCTGAACACCCCATGACATCAAAAATCTTCTCCAGTGCTTTAATCCACCCTTCAGCTAGCACAGGGTCAGATGATCCTCTGAATGATGGGGGATGTTGCCTCATGAAATGTTCCACCACTGACATGTTCCTCTGCGGTTGATCTGGCTGATCTCTTGCATGGATACCACCACCATTTATAGCCTGAGTCAACTGCGCCATTACTGCAACAAACTGTTCAGTTCCAATTCCGACCATTTCTGGATGCTGATTCGGAAGGTTATTTCCTTCTGTATGCCTTCCTTGCACTGCTTCCCTGTTTCCTCTGCGGAAAACCATTCTGAACAAACATGTCTTAGATGAAGCAACATGGTAATCATTAAATGCTATGTCATTTCGAAAAAAATATTTTTGGATAATCATTTAATAGAATTCTAACTCCTAAAGTTATCTAAACTGACCTCTGATACCAACTATAAGGCCCCAACCTTAAACCTTACTTAATCTTGAGTTATTACAAGATTACACATTGAGGATCTTTTCGGGTTTAGAGTTTTAGAGAATTAGATCATAAAACTTGCATTACAATCCACATATAAACAAAGTGGTTACATAAAGATAGTATTCTTCATTCCCATCAATGGAAACATATTTAAAATAAAACATGGATTATTTCTTGACACATCCTTGACTCTATCATCTTATCATGTACCTTTCCCTTGACCTGTGAAAAACATTTCAAAAACTTGGGATGAGCATAAAACTCAGTATGGGTTAAAAAAACATGGAAAGGAAACATGAGTTCATATGTACATAAGAATGAAATCATACTTTACCCATAAAACATAGGCACTTTAACACGCCTCATAAAATCATGAATAAATCATAGAAATCATAAGACATAAAGGTAACTTGAGGCATTCATAACATTCTTACGGAGGGAGTAACCCTCTTGGTTACGTTTGGAATACCCATCATAGTATATTCCCTGAAAATATCTTCGGAGAAACCTTAACGTTTCACTCCTTCGCGTTACCCAATGCATTGGAGAGCTATAACGGGCTCACCCACCCTTAGTCTATCACGGAACCACCCGTCTTCATAATAATGCCCAAGAACCTCAACATAAACGTATCACATAAAACATGCATAACGGAAACATAACATTTCCACCATTCAATCGCAAGATATCAATACCACACATTGATATAAAATATTATGAAAAATATTTTCAATACCAAAATAAAAGAAAAGTAAAACATGGTATTTATTTTTCTTTTAAAAACAAGGTATGGCTTGTAGAGGAAGCCGAAACTCAAATAACGGTCATGACGGCGGAGAAGTCGTTGTCGCCGCATACGTACGACAAAAACATTCCCTTTTGTCATTTAGTAAACACTTCGTATAAAAAAGTTTCCTTATGAATAAACGTAAAAGTCAAAGGGGTTTATACACCGTATAAAATAAAGTTGTGTATAAAATAAAATATGCCTCAATGAAAGGTGATTGAGACGAAATCCCATACCTCATATCCGACTTGACCCGACCGTTCTTTAATGTCCTGAATAATAAACTTGAGTTAATATCTACTTGCTTATGAACCTTTTTCAAGTTCATTATTCCTTTTATACCATGTTATGAACATCATGTACTCATTTAAGTTAATAATGTTCATTTTGTCGGTATTTGGTTATTAAGTCAAAAATAGACTTCTTACACTTACATGTTGTTAATTTGGTCAAAGGTTCATTATATCCAGAATAGTATTCATGATGTAGATAACATATATGTCATATATATCTAGTACATACATGCATTTATAATATTACATAATCATTTAGAGGTAAGAAATGAAATGCACCGTTCATGGAGACGGTAAGCCGTACGTACGCATGAACGCTACTTTCATTTCTATTTCATATTTTCTGGAATGGAATCATAATGATATGAGAGTATATTATAATTCCAGTATAATAACATATATAATATCATTAACATTATCCTTTACATGTCCCACATATAGTATTTAACGAATCAAATCACTTTGAGGGGGCGGTAGTCCGCACTTCCTAAAATGAAGATATCGCGTTTACCCATAATGGGAACCATAAAGGTATGCCCAAAATGAAAAAAAATAAGCTTAAGGAAAACATAAACATATTATATATCATATATAAAAATAGTGACATTATAATGGCCACCTTTGAAGGTGTTAAATGAGTATTGAACAATCATCGTTTCGGGAGGCAGAATTTCGCCATCCACGGAAACCGTATGTTCTTAACCATTTGATGTAGTTTTGTGAGAGTGTAGCTCAAATAAATCTTATAACAACATCCTAGTTTATTGAATATACTGGTGTTGTTAAAAAAGAAGTAAATAAAAAGAGTTTAGGGGGTTGGAGAAGCGAAATAAAACAAATGAACATGAGAGAATGAATTACCTTCGAAAGTGTAACTCCTTTTGATTTGATCCTAAAGGCTTAATTTGAAAAGATTCTGCCCAAAGGGAATCCTCTAGGATGAGGAGAGGGATGTGGAGAGAGCAAATGGACAGGGTTTGGCCGAGCCAATGGCTTGAGGAGTGTGTGAAATGAGGTAGAGGTGGGGGCCGTTTATAAGAGGAGAGGAGGGGCACTTTTGGAAAGTAAAGAAATATCACTTTATTTGAAAATGTGTTTCGGTTTTAAAAGGTCCCACATTAATAGAATTCGTGGATAAGGTGATAAGGCTTCGAAATACACTCATCCAATTGGTTTTGGCCATTTGTAGTTCATAGATTTTACATTATCATTCTATTTTTTTAAATGGTCAAATAATGATGTCATCGCTGCATCATTATTATGTCATAAATAATTAAATTTATTTAATGTCTAAAAATTATTAAAAAAATACTATGATATAGGAAATATTTTTATCATTCCAATGACTATTTATAATCAAAAGTTGGACTTGTATAACCCCACTTAAAAATTGTTCTCGTAAAACATATTATGTTTGTGTCATTTCCACTTTAACATTAAATAAAAAGTAATTTATGTCATTTCCCAACAAAAGTGGATCCATGGGGTCCCCAAGTTGGCCCATGGCTTGTCTTGGTCGGCCATGACTCACCCAATAGGTGTAGGACAAGTTTCATGGTGTTTTCACATTCTTATAATATCATTTTTACCTTAAACTACACTAATTGCCACTAATAGCGATTAAAAACTTAATAAGTTACTATTCACCAAAAAATTATTTTTATCCCATTGAACCACATTTTACTTATTAATGACAACCATGTATGTCGTATTTTCAAAATTAAATACACATTTATGGTAAACTTTCATTTAACTGAAAAATCAGTTTGCTTGATTACCACTTAGTGGTTTCACTATTCATCAAAAATTGAAGTTTTTCAGAAAATTACCAAAAATTCACCCTAAGCTATATTTGATATTCCGAATTCAAAAATGAAGTCTATTTTACAAAATTCAAATCATATAAGTCACATTAATTAATTTAATAATTAATTCCCGCCGCCAGAGCAAAAAGCGTGTTTTTACAAAACAATAAGTATCAAAAGATTGACACCAGTTTAAGTCTTATTTCAAAGTGAAATTGATTCCAAAGACCACCATTGGATAAAATGGTAAAAATATATTCTAATTTCACTTCCAAACCAATTAAAAACATAATCTAATCATATAAATAAATTAGATTAAAAGTATTTTTGATGTAAAATGCAGTATTTTTCACTATTCATTAAAAAAATGAACATTGTCAGAAAAATACCAAAAATTCACACAAAGTAAATTTTGATGTCCCAATCATAAAGAATAAGTTTATTTTGACAAACATAGTTTATAAAATTGTCAAAAGATATATTTAAAAAGGGTTTTTCATCATAAGGCAGTAAAACAATCTTTTAAGAATATTAGTGTATTCCATGCTTAAGATTGGATTTATTTTCATTTTAAGCCTCTAAAACACTATCTTAATCATTAATAGACATAGATAAAAAATATCTATTATTCATTACTTACTTGGGATGTTATAGAAGGTATGTGTTGGTATAACCTCTCCACCAACCATTTTGTTTATGGAATTTGATTCTAAGATGTTAGAATCATTTTAGGGCCCCTGTTCATTGTATTTGTGTTCATTCTAGTGTGTGGATCCCATTATGGTTAATGTGCAACCTGATTTTGTGGTAGGTGGTTTTGTCTCTAGCCTATGTAATTGAATGATAATTTATCTTGATTTTATAATTTTTTTTAAATAAATTGGAATTATGTTGGTGTTGATTTATTTTTGTGTTTAAAAGGGTTTTTGAGAAAACATATTTACCCCCTCATTTTGGTAAAGGAAAAGTTTTTTACAAATCACTGTGAAATAGATTTATGCAATGGGTATTTAAAACACGTTTTTATGAAAAAGGGTTGTTTGGAATTGTTTTTGAATTGATAATCCCTTTTGAACTGATTGATGTATGATACACATGGGAGCCTTCGGTACCAAGGTAGAGAGTTTAGTACTGGTCCCTGTCTATTATTTCTATTAGAGGATTTAATCACGGGGTGTTCATCTTATCCTTTGTCTATTTTTCCTAGGGACGTGATCTCTATATTATAAGGGGTCCACTCATGGGGTGTTCATCTATCCTCTATGCCCTATGCCCTAAGGAATTGAGTGAACACTATTCATTGATGTTTATTATGGTAAAATTGTCCTAGATAGCCCAAATAGTTTTATCCTATGGGTGTTTACCATTGTGATTTTTTGGATTTAATATACATTCTTTAATGAAATTTAAATTTTTTATTTGAAATTATTATTTGAAACTGTATTACTTAGTTTTTTGAAAGATTTGGAAAAATTGGAACTATTTACCATGATTTTATATAAAAATTATTTAACTGCTTATCATTCCATGTTTTCCTAGAAATTGAGAACATTTAGATTTCTGTACAGAGACTTGATATGGAACACTTGGGTTAGATCCTACTGAGTCTGTTTAGATCACACCCTACACATTCCCTCAGAAATATGCAGAACATTTATTGTATTTTGATGCAATAAAGGGATATGTGCCATAGTGAGGTTGTGAGGTTTATGTAAGCTGAGTATGAGTAGATATTAGTGATATGGTGGGACATTTCCCATATATCATATAAAGTAACTATTTCTAGATTTTGTTGTCCCTATGGTTCTTGGATCCATACATTGGGTTTTTCTCCTATTGCTTTGGGTTGTATCACTAATATTATTTTTCTTTGTGTATGGAATATATATCGTTTATTTTTCCCCATTTTTCCTTCTAATATGTATATATTTTAATAATCATGTTTCTGGTTGGGATAAATCATTCCCTCTGGTTAATTTTTGATGCCCAGGTGCTAGTCTCCAACTCATGGGGATCAGGAACGCCCTTTGGTTCGATAGAGGAATGGTTCAGGTACTAATTGTAAATGGTATTATAGGTTTGTTTGTTACAAGATGACCTTAAATTTTTTCATTATATACTAGTATCTTGAGAGAAAAGAAGAATGTAATAAGATCTCCAGGAGAGAAGAGTTTCAATAATGGGATTTTAGGAGAACCACACATACTTCCCAAGCGATTGACCTCCTTTATATAGGCTATGGGGAACCTCCAAGAGCTCTGTATCCATGTTATTTAATTACTCATATGTTTCATAAACTTATGAGTATTGACTTTCAATTATATCACATGAAACCTATGATAATTAACTCTCACATTATTTAATGATATATAATGATGTACAATTACATGAACATTAACACTTAATATTTTGCTGCCACCAATTGTAATCCCATGATAAATTAGAGGAAACATATTCTTAATACATGCATTATATGCATATCATGTTACATTGGTACCAATGTATTCTCAAGTCGCTATTCAAGGTTATGTTAGTTGGTAATGTAACCTCAATCCTAATGAAATGACACATTATTATATTTACCCAATATTACCTTATGACTATAATAATGTAGTAATATGAAGTCACCTTTTATGAAATACAATATAAATCAATTGATAAATACCATCGACCCTATAGCATCACATGAAAATTATCTTTATGACATATCTCCTTTAATCTCCCACTTACAATAAAGCAGAAAATATTTTCCTATCATTTCACCTTATAACACATCATATATGATAACTTATGAAATCACATCCACAAATAATTTTGATATCTTACAAGAAACATTTGGAAATATAACATTAACCTCACATTATATTTCATCATATATAATACCTTGTGAATATCCCACCCAAAATAATTTTGAATATGACTCTAAAACACTTTTAGAATATCTCATTGATTCAAACAAAATCCTAATTTGGTTAACCAAAAGGTGCAAACCAAAATTCATTTATAGAATTTAAAACAAATATAAATCATTAGATCTATAAATTAAATTAAAGATAGGCCTCTAGAACAAAATCAATGTTACCTACAAAGGGGTTCGATGTGATATCTATCAAACACATGTATCTCTATATCTATGTCAACCAGTTGCATCACATGACAAAATGATTTTTCATACATTCCACTTGTATAAGAAAATGATTGATCATGATACATGGTATATGTTAATCCCATATAGCCTCTTCATACATTCTCAACTATTGGAGTATAGATCGATCAGTTTAATGAATACATCACATGTCATCCATCTAGTTGAAAAGTACATTGTATGCCCCTTATCTAGGTATAAAATAACATAATATATTTCTTATAATTATGGTCAAAAATTTGTTAGTCTATCTTAATTAAGGGCTGAAATTTCATACACATCATATGAGAGGAAAAATCCCATCTTGGTTAAGCTCCAACCGATGACATGATCAACAACATACCCAACTACCCCCAGATTATCTAAGAATCCAATATTGTATAAGAAAGATATAAAATATGAATGTTATCATTATAGGTATCTTTCCAAAATCAGGTAGCAGTTGTTTGGGGACCCATGAAGCTTTTATTTGTTGCTTCCGATAAAATAATTGGATCTTCAACATGCAAATCCACCAGAAGCTCATGTACAAGATCAGCACAGTGGAAAAATAAAACTTATAACAACCCAAGTAATTTTAAGATGAATAAATTTAATATATTATTAATATTCATTAATTATTATTTAAAAATTTATATATCTTATAATAATGTCAGGTGATTTTTTAATCAAAAGGAAAAAATTTTGTTTCTAACCAAATTAGGGGTTTCATTCATTATATTATTTTATTTAAAAGATTGATTTAAAAATTATAGAATTTAAATTTTAAAAAATAAACAAAATTTTTGAATTTAAAATTTTAAAATTATCTTAGGATGATTTTTTATAATTTTCTAAAAAGTTTGATTTTTTGATGAATAGTGAAAAATACCAATTTTTATTGAAAACTGTCTTTTTGTTTCAAGAATTTACAAAGTTCCATTTTTTAAAATGGTTAAAAAGTAAAATTAGTTCAATTATATTAATAATTATATAATTATTGAATTTTTAATTAATTTTATACTTGAATTTGGTATAAAAACATCTTTATACTTAGATGGCAGTTTTCTGAACAACAGTTTTTCATCACTTTTTGTGGGTTTAATTTTAAATTAAATTATGTCATTTATATGAATTTAATTTTATAAAATGAATTTAATATTTTTAATTATCAAAATTAATATTATATAAAAGGTTAAACTTAAATTTTTCCCTAAATGTATAGTAAAAATAGTGAAAATATGTTACCATGGTTAAGGTTAAAACCAGTTTATCAAGGGGGGATAAAATTAAGTGTTAAGAGTTAAAATGACCTATAAAATTGTATAAATTTTATTTTATTACCATATTTAAAACCTATATAATATTTTATTTTTAAAGGATCCACTTTGGATCCATTTTATTTGAGTAATACATTACTGTATTTTAATATTCTTAAATATTCCAAATGTGTCCTCTCCCCCACTTATAAAATAAAACCACCTATAATATTTTATACACACTTAAAAAAGATTTTTTTAGTAAATACCTAAACAATAAATTCCCTAAATCCCTCAATATGTCCTAGATCCATTGGTTTAATCAGAAAACCAACCTAGAAAGTCTTTAGTTATAAGCCGAAAGAGGTTTTCCAAAGAAGAGGTATAGTTCTTAACTAAGAGTTTTTGATTTATTTTCTTTTTATACCTCCATAAAATATTATTCATCAATAATGTAATAATAACATCAATATATTACATATACTTATATGTTGTTATGTTAATTACATAACCTATATCCATATCCTTCTTCCATCAAATGGGTTATGAATCCATCATTCATGTGCACGGTGGACTACCACCTCATGAACCGATGTATTTAATTTTCTATCTCCACCTATAAAGGATGATTATAATGATGAATTTAATATATATATATATTTATATATATAATATTTATAATATATTTATCATTTTATAAATATAAAATATAATATAATTCTTGACCTGTCCTTCCATTGATAAATGATAACATCGTTCATGCATACAAGTGAATTACCACCTTCACAAAGCGATGTGATTCATTTTTCATGAACCCATAACATGGATACTTTTATAAGTGTATTTAAAGAAATAATATGATATTTATGAAATAATAAAAATTATTTAAATATAAAATGTTAGTTACCTTATTTCCATCACATTCATTTAAAAATGGAAACATTACTCTTGAGCACATACAACCTATCGTCTCCATGATTGCAAGATAATTAATCTTCATAATAATATTTCATGGTTTGTTTTAAAAGTATAATTAATATATAAAAAATATATTTATTTAATTATTATTATTAGTTTTGATATGATTTTATAATTACCTATTTGATCATAGCTAACTTACCCAATTAATTATGGACATATGAGCCAAATATCATCAAAACATCTGACGTGAATTTAATTGATTAAGTAATTGTATATAACATGGTTATAATTAAAATAAAAGGAATAATAAAATTGAAAATTGTTATTAAGAAAGTTAATAATTGACATAATTGTATTATTATTGAATATGAAAAATGTACGTGACGAGTCAATCTTGAGGTAAGGGACACTCTACCTTAAAACCTAATTTTAAATGTTTTAATGATTTATTTTATAAATATTTTTTAAATATCCATAAAATTATAATTATATTATGAATGTATTTATATATACATAAATTAATTATAAAAGTATTTTTTAAGCCTATTTTTACATTTTTTCTAAGGTTTTCAAAAGGAATCTTTTTACATATTTTATACAGAACATTTTGATGAAAAGGAAAAAATGAATGTTCTATTTTTACATATACAACATCAATGGTTGTTTCCAATGCCATAACCATTATTTTATGTTTGGATTAATTTATATTATTTTATGTTTTATATAAGAAAAAACCTCATTCCCTTTGTTCTAGATATTTTAAAAAAGTATTTTTAAATGGAATTGATATTTCAATATATGGAAATATTTTTCTTATGGGTGAGAAGAATAATTTTATAATGGAAATGCATGATTTCATGTGTCATATACATGATATGGTTCCTGGTATTTTTTATGATGACATGTGACCTCGATATAGCTCATGATTATAGGTGTTCCCGACATAGCTCATGATAAATTGTGAACCTGATATAACTCTCCAGTACATTGAGTAAAGAGATAGAGTTAACTATTTAGGTTTCTCCTAAGAGACTATTAGAATTAATTAGGTATATTATTCCATTTTCAAGAGTAATTATAAGAGTTATATAAAAATTATGTCACAAGTTTCCTATATGATTTATATATGCTTTATATTATTGTAAATGTGGCTACCCTAGAACCAACTTGAAAAGTACTTTTCAATTATTGAATTATTTATATAGAGAGTTATGCATGATGAATACTTACTATAGTTGTTCAAACACTTCTGCATCCTCTATTTACATGGTAATTTAATTAGTTTATTTGTCATAACAATAGGTTATGACATTTTCCAACTATAATGAGAACCTCAAGATACTATGAAATTATTATTTAATATATATCATATAGTATAGATAAATCATATTAATCGGACACAAATAATGTCTGAATATCTGGTGATGGAGGATCATAAGCATTGAGACTTCTTCTTATGAAGTCCACACTTGGTGATCTCAATTAGAATAGATCATGAGTACTTAACCACCAATAGGAATACCACATGGTTTGGATTTCATTAGTAATTACTATTTATGAACATGTGCATTGGTCTGTCATCTTGAGATCATTATTAGTGTGTATTATCAGATTATGTACTTTGATGAAAGACAAAAACCATGATTTTTTTCCTGGTGAGGCATCTTTCATTGGATGTTCCATTGGTGGTATAACATTTATTGAATGATTAAGATAGTTCTTTTCACTTCTAAAAGGATGAGATGTCTCAAGCCTGGTTGAAAAGGATGGTTGTACCTTTATTAAATCCATGGCCATGATGATTAAAGGTAAGTATATAGAATATGGTCAATAAACAATAAAATAATAAAGTATAATGAAATTAATTGTGAATTATACTTTATGATTTATTACAAGAAAAATATATTATATTACATAGTGCATGTTCATAGGAGGTTTTCATTAATACGAATAAACCTTATATACTTAGTGACCTTTATGATTTTCTAGAATCTGCTCCTGGTCTATGTGTAGGACTCAATTATATTGAGATAAGGACCTAGAGGGTCACACACTAATTTTATAAAATATCCTAGCCCATTTTAAGTGAATAGGTATTTATGGCAAGGTGGGACCCACCACAGGGCTTGGGTTTAGTCCATGTTTGACCGATCACCCAAAAATAAATAAATTAAATACTATTCATGTTTAGAATAATTGTTTTTAAATTTTTTTACTCATCACATTCACATGTAACTAAGTGAATAAAAAATAAATATTTTTCAAATGACTATTATTATTCAAGGTTCGTTAAGTATTTAATAGGAGAAGTGAGTCAGGATAATGAATCAATATTTATCACATAACATATATTTTCTGTTAAAATTATGTGATAAAATTTAAATGACATTTATAACACAATTACTAATCCATTTAGTTTCATTAAGGACTTATTTTGATGGTTTATGTTACCTGAGGGCCTATGTGAAATTTTCGAGACTTTAAACCTACCTATATAAGTTTTGAGAAGCCCAAATTAGAGGGACAATTTATTCCCAAGAATTTGATAGCCTATATCTATTCTATCACAAAATATAGAGTGATAAAGAATAGATTTAAACACTCTTATCCAAGAACATCATCCTGAATTGAAGGAAAGATTTTCAAGTGATCACAAGGACATCAAAATCATCTTCGATTCTCCATAATACAACTTATAAATAAAATATCGCATACTAAAAGGGGATTTAAGCATGTGTGGAAAATCTATAGGGATGGAATGTCAATTCCTTTGATCAATGATCTCTGACTATGAGAAAAACAAGTTTTTGATCTAAATTGAATTAGTTAATAGTTTGAATTAATTTTTCATGCTTAATTCACTCCACACAAGATCCTAGAGTTATAACGGGGTATTTACAATTTTAGCGATGAATATATAATGTCGATCATGGTAAAAAAATTAAAATCCCATTTTCTCTTGATTTTGTAGCATTCCTTGTACCAAAAACTATGAGTTTTCATATAAATTTTATGATTTCACAAGGTATGCTATTTAGTTTAATTTTAATTGGAAGTTTGTTCTACTTATTAATGTTTGAAATGTATAAATTTATAAAAATATTTTTTGATTTTTCATGATTTCAAAGAAAACATTATGATTTCTATTTTTACATTAATATTTTTTGTTAAATATTTTATGAAAATATTTGGGTAGTGAATATTATTTCATAGGTATGAAAATTTTTATTTTGAGCCTAATGTTTATTTTGAAGAAGTATAATTTTTATGAGTATTCAGGGAATACCAAGTTTCGTTCTTTCTTTTAACATGTCCCTCATTGAGATTTTTATGCTTATCTCATATATTAAATTGTTTTTCATAGTGCTTTAAGAGATTAAAATTTAAGCTTAACATGATATATCATTTTAAGATTAACATATTTCTTCATCTAAACAATGGATTTTCAGGATGTTTTTCCTTATAGGAATCATGGAAGAGGAAGTAGGAAGGCACCAAGAGGAAAATATCCTTCTAAATCAATAACATTGAATTGTTGAAATTTGAACCAAACAGTTTGTTACTCCGATGAATTAGTTGACATAGGCTATAAATAGTGGTGGAATCCATGCTTGATAGAAACTATATCTACCATAGAGGAACATGTCTATAGTGGATCATTTTATAAGACAAATCCATCTAGAATTAAATCGATATTCAAACCTATTTGTTGTTGAGGGTTGGATTAAAACTCTATAAAATATAATCAAAGTCATGGGTTTTTAGAGAATCAAAAGGAATCTATTTATATTTACCATTTTTATGGTTAATCAAATCAATGATGGTCAAGGGTTAATAATACTAGATAAAGATAAGATATTTATTCCATTGAATGAGATAACTTTAAGAATATTTTCCGTAGAAGTATTTTTCTAAGGTTGTTTAACTTAGGATAGAAAAAAAATTATTTCAATTGAGGAATAAGCTGAAAGATTTAGTGATCTCATATAGATCAGACATCACCTATTTGGAAAGGTACACACAAAATTGTATTTGGGATATTGATTATAAAATCAATCAGTTTTACTTAGAATTAATTCCAAGAAACTGAATAGAATTAGACTATCATGAATTTAAATTTTATTAGAAACATTTTTGATATAATGATAAGGTATAAATAGAGTTTTATGACCATTTATTCCATGATAATTATGAGAAAAAGAGATCCAAGTGGCAGGAAAAAGGGAATAATGCATCAAAGAATTTTGGGAAGTTCTTCCAATGTGTTAATTTTAGTAATATATCTCATGATTTAAAAAAAAGATCTTGTTTGTGGTAAGAGCAATTTTGATAAATATGAAGTAAAGAGTTTTAAATTTAATGTGATGAAACATTATGTATATGTTTGTATAAAGAAGAGAATGAATGATGGGAAGTGGTAATACTATAATAAAAAGTGTGTGGTTTAATACTTTTCAACTACTTCGGTAGAGGTTCATCATTCAAATGAAGTGGTAACATGTATATTACTTGTTTATTTAGATTATTCTAGTGTCTTGTTTGATTTGGGTTATACACATTATTTCATTTCTGAGAAATGTATTGGTAGATTGAAAAATTCACCACAATAAATAAATTCAATAATTCTAGTAAAAACATCCATGGATATTAAGGAAGCAAGAATTTACAAAGAGCTTCCTATTATCATATATATAATATTTTTCCCTTTAATTATTATTTTCATTCCAATTATAAAATTTGATATTGTTTTGGGTATGCATTATATTTGATTTTATCATGCTATGATTTATTTTAGAGCTAAAGATGTTATTTTTTGAAATGATTTTCCATTTGTATATAATAATCAATTCTTTACTTTGATAACATATCAAGAATCCGTGAAACTATTAAGAGATAGAAATGAAATTTATCTTACTAATACTCTTGAAAATAAGGGAAATATTTTTATGAATGATGTGATTGTAGTAAAAGAATATCTGGATGTTTTTACTCATGAGTTACTTCGTATTATACCTAATTGGGAAGCTGTTTTTAGTATTAACATAATTACTAATGCTAAACCAATTTCAAAACTCTCTTATTAAATGGAACAAGTAAAACTTAAGAAATTGAAAAATGAGTTGTATGATTTTATTGATAAAGGTTTTATTAATCCTATCACTTCAATATGGGGTGATCTGATTTTATTTATTAAAAACAAAGATAGTTCTATGAGAACATTCATTGATAACAGATCATTAGATAAAATTAATTTTATGAATAAGTATCCATTGCCTCATATCGATGACTTATTTGACTAGCTTCATTGAGCTCAATATTTTTCAAAGGATGATCTCAGGTCTAGGTACCATCGGCTAAATGTAAATGAGGATGATATCCCTAAGAAAATGTTTCATATTAAGCATGGGCATCCCGAGTTTATGGTAATTACCTTTTCTTTGATGAATTCTCAAGCTATATTCATGGATCTTATGAATAGATTTTTCCATAAACATTTGGATGAATTTGTGGCTGTGTTTGTTGGTAATATTTTGGTTTATTAAATAATTTATGTGGATCATGAAAAAAATATAAGCATTATCCTAAAAACCCTAAAAGTTAATAAGTTATATGGAAAGTTTAGTAAATGTTATTTTTTGTTACAATAGATTTTATTTATTGGAAATATCATAAATAAAGATGTCATAACTATTGATCCCACTAATTCTAAATTCGTGATGAATGGGAAAGAACTATAAATGTTATTTAGATTTGTAGTTTTCTTAGATTATAAGGCTATTATCTCTTGTATATTGAAAAAATTTTATATTTATCTAGAACACTAACTATGTTAGCATGAAAAGAAGTTAGGTTCATCTAAAAAAAGTAATGATATTAATGTTTCTATGAATTAAAAATAATATTAGTAAATGCTCTATATTTAGCCTCACCATCCAAAAATGTTGACTTTGTTATCAACAATAATTCTTCAATAATATGATTAGGTTGTGTTTTATTGCATAATGATTCAGAAATTTATTATGATTCATTCCAATTAAAAACTCATGATAAAAATTATCATATACATGACCTTGAACTAGAATCTACAACTTTTTGTTTAAAAATTTAGAGAAATAATTTATATGGAGTAAAGTGTAAAATATATGATTATCATAAAATTTTGAAGTATATATTCACTCTGAAAGAGATGAACACGAGACAAAGGAGATGACTATTATTGATAAAGGATTATGACTACACAATTTATTAAAATATAGGTAAAGAAAATAGAGTAGGTGATGCTTTGAGTTGATAAGATAATGCTATATTAACCATGATAGGTCTAAAACATGATACGTTGATTAATAATTTGATGAATGTTGGATTATAAATTATATGTTTGAGAACTCCATCTATTTTTTTTCAAGTGTCAGTGCAATTACCATGTTTATACAGAATTAAGAGATCTCATAAAAAGTATTTTTTTATAGTAAATGGTAGAATATATCAAAAAGGGTATGTTTACAGAGTTTAATATTGATTAATAAGGTGTTATCATATTTAGAAAGAGGTTGCCTATCCAATGTAATTGTCAACTGAAGAAAGAACTATTGAGTGACGGTCATAGTTATCAATTTTTTATTTATCCCAAAAACACAAAAATATATCGATACATTTAGGAAGATTTCAAATGGGAAGGAATGGAGAAAGATATTGCTGATTTTACTATGAAATGTTTGACATTTTAACAGGTTAAATCTGAATAACATTTACTCTAGGGGATTATTTAGCCTTTTCTAGTGCCATAATGGAAATAGAAGGATATATCCCTTTATTTTATGGTGGTATTACCAAATATATCTCAAGGTAATATTATGATTTGGATAATTTCTGATCAATTATCTAAATATTCTTATTTACTTCATTTTCAAGATAATATGTCTTTGGATTAAATTTATCAACTTCATGTTAAATAGATAATTATATTACATGGAGTTCCACTCTCTATTATATCTAACTGGGATCCCAGGTTTACCTCTATTTTTTGGAAAAGTATTTAGAAGTCATCAGGTACTAAATTAATTTTTAACGTAACTTTTTATCCTCAATATTATAGAAAGTTAGAGAGAATGATTTAGAATTTAGAGGACATTATTTGAACTTGTTAAATGCTTTATCAAGGAATTTTTTATCAATATTTGATTTCATTTGAATTTTCTTATACTAACAATTTTCAATCATGTACATAGATTTCATATTTTAAAGCATTTTATGGAAAGTGGTTTCAGACTCTAGCTTATTGGGATAAAGTATAAGAAATTAAGTTTTGTGACTAGAATTTGTAGAATAAATGTCTGATAATATGAAGAGGATTCATCAGAACATGAGGATGGCTCAGATAAGGAATAAATTTTATCCTGATAACTAGAGGAAATATATTTCTTTCGAAGTAGGTGACCTTATTTTTCATAAAGTATCTCCATGTAAAAGTGTTATGAATTTTAGTAAAAATATAAAGTTAAGTATTTAGTTCATTAAAACATATGAAATCCTAGATAAATTTGTATTTTTTCTTAGAAAGTGTCATTTACTTTGTTTTTTTCTCATGTATATGATGTATTTCATGTTTCTTTGTTAAGAAAATATGTGCTGGATGCATCACATGTTTTGAGTCCTAAAGTGGTTAAGTTAGAAGAAAAAAATTATCACGAGGAACAAAAAATGAATATTCTTGATCATAGAGATTAATTATTGAAGAATAAATTGATTTACTAGGTTAAGGTTTTATAGAAAAATCATATGGTTGAAGGAGAAACACGAGAATTAGAAATTGTTATGAAAGAAAAATATCCCCACTTGTATAAATAAGGAATAAAATTGTGAGGATGTAATTTACAAAAGGGGGAATAATGTAACTTTCTAGGAAATGTTAAGATAAATCTTTTTCATGACTTATTATTTTTCACTAATTATATTTTATCTAGTTATATTAATTATAAGAATATTAGGAAATTTTTTAGTCAAAAAGATAATGTTTTATTTCTAACCAAATTGGGGTTTCATGCATTATATAATTTTTATTTAAAAGATAAATTTCCAAATTATTGAATTTTAATTTGGAAAAATAATTTTTTTTTTTGAATTCATCATGTCAAATTTATCTTAGGAATAATTTTTTTATAATTTTATGAAAAGTTTCATTTTTTGATGAGTAATTAAAAATACTGATTTTTTTTGAAAACTATCTTTTCTTTTCTAATATTTAAAAAGATACGTGTTTTTAAAATATTTTAAAAGAAAAATCTGTTAATTTATATTATTGATAATCTAATTATGTTTATTATATTTAATTTTATACATTAATTTTTTATAAAAATATCTTTATACATAAAAGGCATTTTTTTTGAAAAACTGTTTTTCAAAGTATTTTTTTGTTTAATATTAATTTAAATTAAATCAATTATATGAAATGAATTTGAGAAAATTAATTCCATTTTTTAAATAATAATAACTAATCTTAGGTAATAATGTTAAATTAATTTTTTTTGTCTTAATGAAATGTAACAGCCCGAGATTTTATGAAAAATATTCTTTATATTTCACTAATGTCTTGTGTTGTACGCTACACCAAAAGGAGCTTGCACAACACGCATCCTTGACTTGTCTTGCATTACACGCAATCGCGACCTTCCTCGATAGCGTGTGTAGTACGCAATACCGAGTTTCACTAAACAACGATATGCTATAAAAATATTATTAAAACTAGCCGTTATGAATAGTAATAACCACTTTTTGAAATCCAGTAAATCTTATTTTTCAAAATGAACTTTATTTTTGGATTCGGAGTATCGCATTTAGCCTAAGGTGAAATTTTGGTACTTTTCGGATAACTTTCATATTCTGATGAATAGTGAAAATTACTAAATTATAATTAAAAACAACTTTTTTTAATCGAAATAATTAATAGTGATAAATCATTAATTTGAGTGGTTTTAAAGTATATTTAGAATATATTTTTACAATTTAATACAATGTTGGTCATTGGATGTAATTTCACATTTAAACTAGACATAAACAAGTGTCAATCTTTTGATAGATATTGTTTCTTAAAAACACGCTATTTGTTTTAACAGCGGGATTTAATTATAAAATTAATTAATGCAACTTTTATGTTATGAATTTGGTAAAATAGACTTCATTTTTGAATTCGGAATATGAAATATAGCTTGGGATGAAATTTTGGCATTGTTCTGAAAAACATCAATTTTTGATGAATAGTGAAACTACTAAGTGGTAGGTTAAAAACTGAATTTTGCATAAACCTTAATTTTACCGCTTCTGTGAATGGAATTTCGAAAATCCGAGAGACACGGTTAATATCAAGGACTAAAATGTGGTTCAATAAGATGAAAATAATTTTTTGGTGAATAGTAACTTTTTACTTTTTTTACCGCGGTTAATAGTAAATAGGGTAACTAAGGGTAAATATGATATTACTATTACCCTAACACATGTCCTAATTCTATTGGACAAGTGTAATTCGACCAAAAACAAACTTAGGAATAAAATATGACCATTTATGCCCACTTGGATTAGATTAGGACATTTATTATTAATTTATTTAAAGAAAGGATAAAATAGTTAAAATCAATGTTTAATAAGTAAATCATTTTTAATATGGGGTTATACATAAGATAAATTCGACTATAAATATTCATTAGAAATCTAGAAAGATTTACTACATGATGGTATTTTATTTGTAATTTTTAGACATCACATAATATAATTTATTTATGACACAAAAATGATGCAGTAATTATCTTATTAATGAAATATTGACATAATTGATAATATAAATACCAAAATAAATGTAATTTAAGACTTTTTATGAATTCCACTAATTTTCTAGGTTACTATGATATATTAATGTTGATTTAATCAACTTGGTTCGAACATATAATTCTGTTATGACTTTCACAAAAATCATATATCAAATAGTGTCAAAATTGACACAAAATAGTTTTTAAATCGAATATTATATTATTAATTGTTATTTTATTCCTAAAAATATAAGGTTCGGCCAAAGGACTTAGATAAGGATATATATATTAATAATAAACAATTTGGGGTTCGTTTGGCATGTTATAGTAAGTGTATTTACCATATAGTGAAAGAAAACAAAAAGACACGGTAAAAGTTAAATTATTTAACTTAGAGTTAAAACTAATTGATAAGGTTAAAATAATACCCTAAACTTGTCTAAATCTTATTAGTTGATAGGATTTCGACCCATCCCTACTTTAGCTTCTAAATAAGACCATTTGGAACCATTATAAACCGATTTTGACTTTAATATAAAATAATATTTTGAGATATTCCTAAGGTGCCCCTCTCCTCCCCTATAAAAGGACACATCCTCCCCCTCCTCCTCACACCAATTTGAGCACTCAAGCTCGGCCAACCCCTACCAAAATCCCTTCTCCACTTCCCTAGAAACATCCTAGAGGTTCTGGTCTTCCTCAAAGACCAATTTTAGTTCCCTAAGAGGAGGTCTCCAAAAGGCGCTTCAAAGAAGAGGTAATTACCGTTACCAATTCTTTCATCTTTATTTATTCTTCCACTTCTTCTTCTTAGGTTGTTTCATTATGAAGTAATAACATCAGTATCACTCATATACTGATATGTTATTATAAGTATGAAACAACCCTATTTCACCATCTATCCATCCTACGGAAAAAGAAATCACCGCGCGTGCGTACGTACGGAATACCGTCTCCACGCCGTGGTGTAATCTATTTTCCACCACCACCTTACATGGATGGGTATAATGGTGTAAAGAATAACTATACATAGTTATTACAACATCATATTGATTCTGATATATTTTATAATCCACTCCAATTCAATTCAATATTTATAGAAATGATATCATCGCTCGTGTGTACGTACGGACTACCGTCTCCACGACGCGATGAGATTCATTCTCCATGTTAACCATTTAAGAATGATTATAATATATATATAAGAAATAATAATGAAATATATGACATTATAAAGCTACTGGATTTATGTATATATATACATATGTATGTCATCTACTTACTTCCATTTCAAGACAATAAGGAAAGGAAAACAACGTTCATGCGTACGTACGGACTACCGTCTCCATGAACGGTGTTTTTCATTTTATTTATCTACCTATTATATATATATATATACTGAATATATATGATATATAAATCATATTTTATATTCTGGAAGTAAGTAAATCATGATATAAGTAATAATGATGTCAAGAACAACAAGTCAAAACACCTACGATAAATGAAACAATTTTACCCAAAACGCTTCTTTAACATGGAATTTACAAAAGAACGGGTAATATAATGTCATAAGTGAACCATATATGATATCATAACAATGAATATGATTCTGTAATAAGTCAATAACATGATTTAAATCATTATACAGGATGTTCTGACACTTACAAAGCAAGTCGGACCTAAGGTAAGGGAAATATCACAATCTCATTTTTATTCGAGATTGTTTATTCGTAAGTATTTACTGGGGTGTATTTTATCATCCACATACATGTTTCATAAATATGTAATATTATTTCCATCCAACTACAATTGTTTAAATCCAATTTTACCCTTCGGTGAGTTTTTAGTAAAAGAAATGAAAGGAATCTTTTGTCGTTTTTCGTACGAGGTACTTTTTGACTTTTCCGACAAAAGTACGAAGAATGTTTTTTTTAACTTATACGGCACGAACAAATTTCTACTGTTTTATAAAGCCTTATTTTCATGAAGCTTCCTCTAAAAGATTTCATGACTATTTTCAATAAAATCTCTTTCTTTTAAAATTGCATGATGTTTTGTGAAAATAAATTTGATTTTGAAGAAGAAAGGATATTTTCCTCAAGAATTCAATTCAAGTGTTTTATCAAAATTATTTTTCATCTAAGATAATAAAGGGTTCTGTTTCTATCCATATTTTTACATTGATTTGACTATGTTGTGATGGAATTATGTTTATGAATTCCTTTATCTTATATGAATTGATTTATGATGTCATGATGTTTCAAGAATCCCATTTTTGTTACATGTGTTATGAAATGATGTATGATTTATGATTTTGTGGCACACATAAGAATGGTATCATTATGAGATGGGTGGGACCTATATCTCCCTCCAATGCATTGGGTAAAGATTTTATATCTCATGAGATAGACATGGCTGGAATGGTAGGTTATACCGGTTCAGTGAAACAGGACTGAAACGAGGATTACTCGATTCAGAAAGGGACTTTGTCCACTAAGATAGTCTTGGCAATGAGTCTTGACTAACAAGAAATGATTCTCTATGATTATGTGTGTATGCCACAATGAGTAATGTTTTAAGTTATGATTTCATTTCACTACTATGATTTATCCCATGTTATGAAATTATGCTCTCTTTTGCAGGTTAAGATTTCCAAAAATGTTATGTTCTTATGAAAATTATGTGATTGATATTTCTTTTGTTTACCCTTACTGAGAATTTGAGCTCACCCTTTTATGTTTTCTTTTCCCCAGGATATAAAGAAAGGTTTTAGGTTAAAAAAAAGAAGATCTTTATGGGAGATTTTGAAGATCTTTCACCAGGATTAGAAGATTACGTTCCGAGTTTCCAAAGACACTAAACTATTACGATCCTTGTGTGTGTGTTTTTGTTTTGTACTAAGTATTCCGCAAAAGTAATGTAATGTCCATGTACGCTAAGCTTAGGGTCTCTACAGTTGGTATCAGAGGAAAGGTTTAGTCAACCTTTGGAAACTAGGATGCGAAAACGTTAGTGAGATCCCTAGAGATATTTCTAAGGTATGTCTAGGGATGTCCCTAAGGATAAGTATACGTATAGGATATGGTCCTAGAACTATGGTAACAATCATAGAATTTAACCTAAGATGTTAGATATTAAGGGTACTCCCCCTTTACTATGTTGTTTTCCCTAGCATGATTTTTTCCTCTCACACTATTCTTTTTGGGTTTTAGACGATGGCTGGAACCCGAAGGAATCGTGTTGATCAATGCAATGGACAATGCAATGATTGTCCCCCTGAGCAACCAAACAATATGGGAGTTGGAATGAAAAATCTTGTAGCCATGCTCACACAACTTTCTCAAGCTATGAATCATGCAGGACTTCCAAACGAGCAAAGGAAGGAGCAACATTCTGTTGAATCCTTCATGAGGCAGCGTCCGCCTTCTTTCAGTGGGTCTACTGATCCATTAGTTGCTGAACAATGGATTAGTACTACTGAAAAGATATTTTCAGTTCATCAATGTTCTGAACATGATAAAGTCATCTTAGCAGTATATTGTTTGGAAGGTGAAGCTGATCAATGGTGGAATCTTATCAAGAATACGAGGCAAAGAGATGAAATTGATTCCATGGAATGGGACGAGTTCAAGAACTTGTTTTTCAGTAAGTACTTCCCTCGTATTCTTCGAACGAAGATGGAGAAGGAGTTTCTTGAACTAAAGAAAAAGGATGATGAATTTGTTGGTATATACGAAGTGAATTTTACAAGACTTGCAAGGTATGCATCTGGAATTATCATCCAACCTGAATGTAAAGTTGATCGATTTTTCAGTGGCTTAAAACCAAGTCTTCGAAGGGCATTAGCTATAAGAGACTTCAGTAGCTATGAAGAAATTGTGCGTTGTGCTATCAAGGTAGAAATGGAAGTTGGTGTTACATATCCATCTCATGGTTTTGACAAGAAACGAAAGATGGAGTTCAAGGAGAAATCTCAGAATAATGGTGAAAAGAAGATGAATGTTTCCTTATGCACAAAGTGTGGAAAGAAGCATGGTGGAGATTGTTTTAAAGGGAATAGAAAATGTTTTAAGTGTGGAAAAGAAGGTCATCGAGCAGCTGAGTGTCGAAGTAATGGAAAAAGGGTTTCTAATGATGTGAATAAAGCAAACACTGCAGAGAACGCACCGCCAACACTTCAATGCTTCAAGTGCAAGGAAATGGGGCATTATGCTAATAATTGCCCTAATCCAAGGGTTACTGATGATCAACATGAGCAACCACTGAAGGCAAAGGACAAAGGGAAATCACATGCGATCACTATTGGCAATGTTGAATATGACAACGATGTGGTGGAATGATTAAGTGTTTATGTAATGGGATTCCAAAATAATGTTGTATCATTGAGTATTGCAATATTTATTGATGTGGTATTCAAAGTGATTGAGATATTTTTTGGAAATAAGATGATATGCGCATAATGAAGACGAGAAAATGAAATGTTTAATAGTATTCATGAGCTCATGATTGATATAAGGACTAAGTGATATCATGGTTTGAGTATATAGAATTTTGAGGATTTTGGTATATGGAAAGTATTAACTTTTAACTGCACTCATGTTTTTACTAAGGTATTCAAGAGTATACATGATTAAGGACTTTGAATGTTTGGAATGTGACCAACAAAACATATCTTATGATATATGGGGATCAACGATGATATTAAATCTCTGGTAATTGTTTTCACTATGTTATGAGAGTGGACTGCAGTATTATGGATAAGCCTAAAGATTAGAATGGATTATGTTGGACATAAGTTAGTATTGTTTAAGGATAGAAGATTTTCGATATTATTGATGGGATGTTATAGTAATGTAGTTTTAGAAAAAGGACAACCTGCAGGATGGGCGACAGCCCATCGCTTCGGACAAGGCTGTAGGAATCGAACCCACAACCGAAGTGCGACTGGCCTTTATCGCCTACCACTAGCCTACAGGAAGTCCCTGTTTAGTAGAAACTAGTTTTATTATATTAAGCAGTATGATATATGAAGTATAAGTCCATATGTGATTAATCTCACTATAGATCGACTTATGTATATAATTTTGCTAACCTTTTGTTTGAAACAGATGGAATGACCCGTCATTCTATCACATGATCTTCTAACACTTCACGAATAACAAATTCAACTTCATTTATTTAAGAGATGAAGTGGAAATTGTTAAAGGCACGAACAACAGCGAGATTGTACCAAAATAAAGTAAGTATTTATTCTAATTCAAATTCTTTAACTTTAGGGAAATGATCTTGAAAACCAAAAATGTTGTCCTAGTGATCTTATACCTGATGAATCAGATGGTACCTTAGATCGTCACAAATTTATGGAATTGTGATTACTGGCTTTTCCATAGCCATGTTCTCTACCACTCTCCATCAGAACATGATGGTTAGATTTCTCTTACATATCCATATTTTCACCTATGTGGAAACCCAGTGATTAGTTTATTTGGGTAATCGTTACATTTCATACTTTAGTTTTTAAAGACAAGTTTTGGTATTCCCTTTTACGATGTGGGTTTCTATTAAAGAAACTTTCGAATAGTAAACCATTTATAACCCCGACGAATTTCGAGGGCGAAATTCATTTTAAGGGGGGTAGAATGTAACATCCCGAGATTTTATGAAAAATATTCTTTATATTTCACTAATGTCTTGTGTTGTACGCTACACCAAAAGGAGCTTGCACAACACGCATCCTTGACTTGTCTTGCATTACACGCAATCGCGACCTTCCTCGATAGCGTGTGTAGTACGCAATACCGAGTTTCACTAAACAACGATATGCTATAAAAATATTATTAAAACTAGCCGTTATGAATAGTAATAACCACTTTTTGAAATCCAGTAAATCTTATTTTTCAAAATGAACTTTATTTTTGGATTCGGAGTATCGAATTTAGCCTAAGGTGAAATTTTGATACTTTTCGGATAACTTTCATATTCTGATGAATAGTGAAAATTACTAAATTATAATTAAAAACAACTTTTTTTAATCGAAATAATTAATAGTGATAAATCATTAATTTGAGTGGTTTTAAAGTATATTTAGAATATATTTTTACAATTTAATACAATGTTGGTCATTGGATGTAATTTCACATTTAAACTAGACATAAATAAGTGTCAATCTTTTGATAGATATTGTTTCTTAAAAACACGCTATTTGTTTTAACAGCGGGATTTAATTATAAAATTAATTAATGCAACTTTTATGTTATGAATTTGGTAAAATAGACTTCATTTTTGAATTCGGAATATGAAATATAGCTTGGGATGAAATTTTGGCATTGTTCTGAAAAACATCAATTTTTGATGAATAGTGAAACTACTAAGTGGTAGGTTAAAAACTGAATTTTGCATAAAACTTAATTTTACCGCTTCTGTGAATGGAATTTCGAAAATCCGAGAGACACGGTTAATATCAAGGACTAAAATGTGGTTCAATAAGATGAAAATAATTTTTTGGTGAATAGTAACTTTTTACTTTTTTTACCGCGGTTAATAGTAAATAGGGTAACTAAGGGTAAATATGATATTACTATTACCCTAACACATGTCCTAATTCTATTGGACAAGTGTAATTCGACCAAAAACAAACTTAGGAATAAAATATGACCATTTAGGCCCACTTGGATTAGATTAGGACATTTATTATTAATTTATTTAAAGAAAGGATAAAATAGTTAAAATCAATGTTTAATAAGTAAATCATTTTTAATATGGGGTTATACATAAGATAAATTAGACTATAAATATTCATTAGAAATCTAGAACGATTTACTACATGATGGTATTTTATTTGTAATTTTTAGACATCACATAATATAATTTATTTATGACACAAAAATGATGCAGTAATTATCTTATTAATGAAATATTGACATAATTGATAATATAAATACCAAAATAAATGTAATTTAAGACTTTTTATGAATTCCAATAATTTTCTAGGTTACTATGATATATTAATGTTGATTTAATCAACTTGGTTTGAACATATAATTCTGTTATGACTTTCATAAAAATCATATATCAAATAGTGTCAAAATTGACACAAAATAGTTTTTAAATCAAATATTATATTATTAATTGTTATTTTATTCCTAAAAATCTAAGGTTCTGCCAAATGACTTAGATAAGGATATATATATTAATAATAAACAATTTGGGGTTCTTTTGTCATGTTATAGTAAGTTTATTTACCATATAGTGAAAGAAAACAAAAAGACACGGTAAAAGTTAAATTATTTAACTTAGAGTTAAATCTAATTGATAAGGTTAAAATAATACCCTTAACTTGTCTAAATCTTATTGGTTGATAGGATTTCGACCCATCCCTACTTTAGCTTTGAAATAAGACCATTTGGAACCATTATAAACCGATTTTGACTTTAATATAAAATAATATTTTGAGATATTCCTAAGGTGCCCCTCTCCTCCCCTATAAAAGGACACCTCCTCCCCCTCCTCCTCACACCAATTTGAGCACTCAAGCTCGGCCAACCCCTACCAAAATCCCTTCTCCACTTCCCTAGAAACATCCTAGAGGTTCTGGTCTTCCTCAAAGACCAATTTTAGTTCCCTAAGAGGAGGTCTCCAAAAGGCGCTTCAAAGAAGAGGTAATTACCGTTACCAATTCTTTCATCTTTATTTCATCTTCCACTTCTTCTTCTTAGGTTGTTTCATTATGAAGTAATAACATCAGTATAACTCATATACTGATATGTTATTATAAGTATGAAACAACCCTATTTCACCATCTATCCATCCTACGGAAAAAGAAATCACCGCGCGTGCGTACGTACGGAATACCGTCTCCACGCCGTGGTGTAATCTATTTTCCACCACCACCTTACATGGATGGGTATAATGGTGTAAAGAATAACTATACATAGTTATTACAACATCATATTGATTCTGATATATTTTATAATCCACTCCAATTCAATTCAATATTTATAGAAATGATATCATCGCTCGTGTGTACGTACGGACTACCGTCTCCACGACGCGATGAGATTCATTCTCCATGTTAACCATTTAAGAATGATTATAATATATATATAAGAAATAATAATGAAATATATGACATTATAAAGCTACTGGATTTATGTATATATATACATATGTATGTCATCTACTTACTTCCATTTCAAGACAATAAGGAAAGGAAAACAGCGTTCATGCGTACGTACGGACTACCGTCTCCATGAACGGTGTTTTTCATTTTATTTATCTACCTATTATATATATATATATATACTGAATATATATGATATATAAATCATATTTTATATTCTGGAAGTAAGTAAATCATGATATAAGTAATAATGATGTCAAGAACAACAAGTCAAAACACCTACGATAAATGAAACAATTTTACCCAAAACGCTTCTTTAACATAGAATTTACAAAAGAACGGGTAATATAATGTCATAAGTGAACCATATATGATATCATAACAATGAATATGATTCTGTAATAAGTCAATAACATGATTTAAATCATTATACAGGAGGTTCAGACACTTACAAAGCAAGTCGGACCTAAGGTAAGGGAAATATCACAATCTCATTTTGATTCGAGATTGTTTATTCGTAAGTATTTACTGGGGTGTATTTTATCATCCACATCCATGTTTCATAAATATGTAATATTATTTCCATCCAACTACAATTGTTTAAATCCAATTTTACCCTTTGGTGAGTTTTTAGTAAAAGAAATGAAAGGAATCTTTTGTCGTTTTTCGTACGAGGTACTTTTTGACTTTTCCGGAAAAAAGTACGAAGAATGTTTTTTTAACTTATACGGCACGAACGGATTTCTACTGTTTTATAAAGCCTTATTATCATGAAGCTTCCTCTAAAAGATTTCATGACTATTTTCAATAAAATCTCTTTCTTTTAAAATTGAATGATGTTTTGTGAAAATAAATTTGATTTTGAAGAAGAAAGGATATTTTCCTCAAGAATTCAATTCAAGTGTTTTATCAAAATTATTTTTCATCTAAGATAATAAAGGGTTCTGTTTATATCCATATTTTTACATTGATTTGACTATGTTGTGATGGAATTATGTTTATGAATTCCTTTATCTTATATGAATTGATTTATGATGTCATGATGTTTCAAGAATCCCATTTTTGTTACATGTGTTATGAAATGATGTATGATTTATGATTTTGTGGCACACATAAGAATGGTATCATTATGAGAAGGGTGGGACCTATATCTCCCTCCAATGCATTGGGTAAAGATTTTATATCTCATGAGATAGACATGGCTGGAATGGTAGGTTATACCGGTTCAGTGAAACAGGACTGAAACGAGGATTACTCGATTCAGAAAGGGACTTTGTCCACTAAGATAGTCTTGGCAATGAGTCTTGACTAACAAGAAATGATTCTCTATGATTATGTGTGTATGCCACAATGAGTAATGTTTTAAGTTATGATTTCATTTCACTACTATGATTTATCCCATGTTATGAAATTATGCTCTCTTTTGCAGGTTAAGATTTTCAAAAATGTTATGTTCTTATGAAAATTATGTGATTGATATTTCTTTTGTTTACCCTTAATGAGCATTTGAGCTCACCCTTTTATGTTTTCTTTTCCCCGGGATATAAAGAAAGGTTTTAGGTAAAAAAAAAGAAGATCTTTATGGGAGATTTTGAAGATCTTTCACCAGGATTAGAAGATTACGTTCCGAGTTTCCAAAGACACTAAACTATTACGATCCTTGTGTGTGTGTTTTTGTTTTGTACTAATTATTCCGCAAAAGTAATGTAATGTCCATGTACGCTAAGCTTCGGGTCTCTACATGAATAATAAAAATAGTAAAACAAATGTTATCACGATTAAGGTTAAAACAAGTTTATCGAGGGTTTAAACATATGTTATTTGGGTCCAAATGATCTATAAACTCTTATAAATTCTATTATATGACTATATTTATACCCTATATCATATAATTTTCATAAATGGTCCATTTTTATCCATTTTTAATGAGTAATACATTAATATATTTTAATATTTTAAAAAATTAATAGTGTGTCCTCTCTCCTAGTTATAAAAGGACACCCGTCTCCACTTTTATCCACAAATAAAAAGCCTTTTTTTCAATCAATAACTATCTAAATAAATTCCTTAAACCCATAATCACATCCTAGATTACCTTTTTTAATCAATAAATCAACCTTGGAAGGCTTTATATATAAACCTAAAGTGGTTGTCTGAAGAGGCGATATTGTTCTTAATCGAGCATTTTTATTTTATTTCCTTTTCTACCTACATAAAATATAATTTAACTATGATGAAAAAAACATATTAAATATATTGATATATTGTGATGATAATTTAATAACCTATATCCATCTCCTTCTTCCATCAAATGGTAAATGAAACCATCATTCGTGTGTACAATGGACTACCACCTCACGAATCAATGTAATTTGTTTTCCATCACCACTGATCATGAATGGTTATAATGATGGATTTAACATATCTAAATGATATTAATGACATATTTATCATTATATAAATATGATATAACATTCAATTTCTTACTTTTATATCCATTTAAAAATGATAATGTTGTTCGTACGTATGTGTTGATTAACACCTATGCAAGCGATGTGATTCATTTTTCATTATCACATCACATGAATACTATATATAAGTTAATTTAAAGATATATTATGATATATATGATATAATAATCATTATTTAAGGTTAAAATGATACTTACCTTATTTCCATCATGTTCATTGAAAAATGAAAATGTTACTCACATATACGTACGACCCAACATCTCCATTATTGTAACTTAATTGATTTTCATAACCATCATTCATGATTGGTTTTAAATGTATAATTAATATATAAAAATATTATAATTATTTTATGATGATGATTATTTATATGATTGAATAATGGCCTATTTTTCCATAGTCAACTTACCAAAGTCATTTTGGACATATGAGTCGAGTATTGTTACTATATCTGATGTGAACTTAACTAAATAAGTAATTGTATATAATATGGAAATAAATAAAATAAAAGGAATAATAAACATGAAAATGGTTCTTAAGAAAGTAAATAACTAAAATAATTTTATTATATAAGAATATAAATAACTTACATGATGATTTAAAATCTGGATAAGAGACGTTTAACCTTAAAAATATCATATTAAATGTTTTAAAGATTTATTTTATAAATATTTTTAATCCATGGACATATTATTAAAATTATTTTATAAATTCATTTATATTTTTATAAGTGAATTATAAAGGATATTTTGCGTTACTTTTAAATTTCATTCAAAGATTTTCAAAAGGAATATTTTTATGTATGTTATATAGAATATTTTTATTAAAAGGAAAAAAAAAGTTATATTTTATCATATACAACCTCAATGGTCTTATCCATCATCATAACTATTATTTAATGTTGGATTAATTTACAATATTAAATTTTTTCTTCAATAAAAACCATAATCACCTTTGTTATGGGTATTTTCAATAATAATTGTAAATGGAATGTATATTTTGATATCTATAAAGATTTTTCTTATAGGTGAGAAGAATATTTTTATCATGGAAATGCAAGATTTCACGTTTTATATACATGTTATTGTTCTTTGGTATTATTTATGGTGATGATTGAGATTGATATAGCTCATTATGATGGGTGATCCTGATATAGCTCATGATGACAGGTGAGCCTAATATAGCTCTCCAATGCATTGAGTAAAGGGATGAAGTTAAATAGTTTGGTTTCTCCTAAGATATTATTAGAATTTACCATATAGGTTATTCTGTTGAGCATATATTGATTAAAAAATTACAGTAATTTCTTTTTGGTTTTTATGTTCATAAACTCCCACATTTATGTCTCTAATGAGTTCACTTTAAATGATTATTCAAGAAATTATTATTCGTCAAAATATTTATTTCATAATTATATTCAAGTCATTGATCCGTGAGGAATATTTTCTAAAGTGTTGGGAACATGTTTTAACATATTCTAAAAACACTATTCATATCCTATATTGGTAAGCTTAGCATAATGAATAAACCCTTCATTTAGAACAATGCATAAGGAATGAACCCTATGTTCAGAATATCGTGTATAGATCAACAACCCTACACTGTTGAGAAATTATTGATAATGAACCTTACATTTGAATTCAAGCATACATTTAAAGAAAAAACATATGTTATATCAGCACTACTTTTATGATCAACCATACATTTGCTATTTTTTCATTACATGGAGGAACCCTACGTTTGACTGTTAAACGATGGAGTTTTAAATCCATGTTATTATCCATGATTTGTGCAATGGTCTTGATGAAATAATATTTAATTTCAAAGATTTTTTATGACTGATTAAAAGGCTCAGTATTATTTTTTTAAAGGATTATATTTAATAGAGTAAATTTTTTATACTCTTATGGGAAGTTACAATGCTCTTGAAAGAATTTAAATTAAAATATTCACAATTTATTATGCAATATTTCTGGAGCTGGTTTGACCCAGATTTGTTCAAACTACTGTATAAATATCAAGATTCTATTCTTAGAAAAAAGATATGATGAATGCACATACATAGATATAGAAATATTAAAAAATATAAATAGGAGTTATACTTAAGAAAAAGCTATGTGTCATTACCATCAGAGTAACACTTTGGAGATATACATATTTTGATATATCTGATGAAATCTCTGCTTTTGGTGTCATTTCTACTACTCTTTATTGTTATATTTTTTCTACAAGAAGGAAGAAGTATTTTGCGAAGATAAAATTTAGAGACATAAATTTTTAAACATCTGGTGTTTTTTTGATGCTATTTGAAGAAAACCTATGAAAAATGGAAGATCTATTTGTTTCTATGCTATTATGAAGATATTATTTCATTTTTTAGTTTCTTTTACAATATTTGAAGTTCAACCTATATCATTCAACAAATCAAACTCTTTTGATTTATTAGAGTTTCTACTGCTCATATTTGGTTGTGGTTAAGTGTCAGATTCTTGCACTAAGATGTAGATTAATGGTTCCCTGTAAAATAACAAAATGGTTATATAAATTCTTATTGTAATGTGTCAAATTCCTGTACTCAATTCTGAATTTAAAGGTTTTAGGATTAGAGGACCTGATAGTAAAATCACCAAGCTCATGGAGTTGAGTATTGTTGGAGTGGACTAAGGGATATTTGTGTCCTGAATGACTATACATTACTGTATTCATTTCTTTTATTATTTTACATTGGTCACTCATTTTGAGAGAAGGAAAGGTTTGCATATAATAAGAGAAGTGTGAATAATTCATCAATGTTTTTGAAGTTCACAATTCACCTCTCTTGTGTCTTTGTCGTTGTCATAGCCATTTTGACCTAACAATTGGTATCATAGGGTGTTCACTATTAGAAATATTTATCATTTTATAAATCATTTTATTTTTATATAATACTATAAATTCGTATTAGAGGAGTTATCTTCTAGTATATTTTCTTTTTAAAAAATTTTCAGAAATATCTTCTAGATTTAACAAGGCTGAGTTAAATATTTAAATGAAGAAATATTGAAATGGATGATTCCAAAGAAGGTATGTCTATGATTTATGCTCAATATTTTAATGGTGATAATTATGGATGATGAAAAGCTCGTATGATCATCTATTTGAAAAATCTTGGAATAAGGGTTTATTTGAAGGATGTTAAGCCTTATGGTATTCTTAAAGAGATATTGGAAGATTGGAATGAAAATAAAGAAAGAAAATATGACATCAATTCCAAATATATGAATGTAATTATGTGTGGTTTAGGATATTAAAAATTCAATCAAGTATCACAATGTTCTATTGCACATGATATGTGGTAGACTATTACTGTTGCTTATGAAGGAACTGGAAATAACATAAAATTAAGGCATGCTACTATAAAACTAAATTTTGATACATTCACAATGTACGAGGATGAAACTATCAGTAAAATGAATGGAAGATTGAAAGAGAATTTCAATAATATCTCTGCTTTAGGAAATTATATTTTACAAATATATCAAGCATCAAAAGTACATAGAGTAATTACCGCAAAGTGGAATGGAATATTTGCAGCTATATATCAAACTAATCCTATGAAGAATTTATTTATACAAGAATTTATTGGAAATTTAATGATGTACAATGCTGATAAAGAAGTTGAAGCTCAAAATCATACATTAAATAAATAAGATGCTCATAAAATTACTATGTATGAATCATTTGATTTTTTTCATCCAGGTTTGGATAAAGATTTATCAGATCTATCTGAAAAATTTGAAAAGCTATAATAAAATAAAAAGAAATGGACTCGAGAAAAAAATGTTGTGAGTAAAATAAAGAAGTTCATATAAAGTATAACTATCCTTTTCTCAAAGCACACTTAAAAGCTAATCACAAGAGTAAAGGTAATAAAATTGAAAAATCTATTTGGAGTAATACTTCTGGTTCACATGATGAATCATCTAAAGATTTGAAGGCTGAACATAAACAAAGATGGTATGTCTAATAGCTCACACTGATAATGAGGTAAAATATTATTGTTTTAAAAAATTATAGTTGGTAAAAAACCTCTTATGGTGAGTTAAATAGATATTACTTCATGTTACAAGATAAATACATGTCATTAAAGAAAGAGCATAAAAAAGTAGAAAAACTTATGATACTATTTTATTGAATAAAGAAAATTTTTTCATTTTTTTAGATTTTGAATATAATGATTCTAAAGTATCATGTGATTTAGATGATGTTAATATTAAATAATTATCGATTTAATTTGATGAATTAAAATAAGATTCAAGTATGGTGATCAAATGTGAATAATATTTAAATCAAATCCTTGGAAAAAATAAAGTTTAGAAAGGAAAATTTTGAATTGGAAGCTATGGTGAAAGAGAAAAATATATAATAATTATTTTTTCTCTAGTATAAATAAAAATAACACATCTTATGTTAAATGTTTTTATTTTGGTATTAATGGTCATTATGAAAATTATTGTTGTTTCATAAAACCTCGTATTTTTGGTTTTAAAGATGCTTATTTTTCACAATAATTATTCCACTTTGATATTAGTATGTCTACACAAACTTATAAAATTTGGCCACAGATAAAATTAATTTCTAACACTACTTGACCCAAAATCATATGGGTACAAAAATACACTTGAATTTAATGATTTGTATGATTACATCACAAAGATATATTTCTAAAATCTGTGAGTGCTTGATCAAATGGAAAGAGTGAAAAACACTGAAGTAGTTCATCGTCAAAAACATCAATATTAGAAACAATGATGTAGGACATGATTTATTTTAATATTTATATTCTTATGTAACATTAACTACTTTTATAAAAAGATAAATTTATCATTAAAATTTTAAAAATAACTCTTCTTTAAAGATATAATTTATTTATTAGAAATTTAAATTTTTATCAAATCTTTTTTGAAAATACCATATTTATTTATTATGAAATTTTTATGTTTTTAAAATCGTTTATTAAATCTTTTTATTTAGTTTATTTATGAAAATTAAAAATATTTATTATGTAACATGCCTCTTCATACATAAAATCTGTAATGATTATTTTATATTTTTTTAGCTATGAAATATGAAACGTCATCTGAAGTATTTCAGAAAAGAATGTATCATCTTCTTCTTAAAATTTTATCTATCCATCTTCTTCTTCAGAACATTTTGTTTGAAAAATTCTGTAAGACCAAAACATTTAAAGATTAAATAATCAAGCTCCGCAGGTTTAGATGATAATCATTCCTACAAAATAACAAAAGGTAATAATTCTAATTTGTTATAAGAAATATTTGTTTCATTTGTTAAAGATTTGTTTGAAAAGTCTTCTGAAAGAAATAATAAAGTTCATTGTGATAAAGAAATGGAAGTTTCTTCATCTCAATTTACTTATGAAAATATTATATTAAAAATTCAACATTTTGAATATAGAAAAATTGAAGCTGTAAGCTTCTATGGATGCGTCTAAAAAGTTGTATAATAATATGTATAAAGAATATATAACAATGATTATTTTTGTTTTGTTAAAGAAATGATATCATATTATGAAGGATAGTTCGATCTCAAAAGAAGTCTTTGAATCATTTTGAATAGAAATTCTAAGTTAGATAGAAATTCTCAAAAAATAAGTTATTAATATGAAATATCTTGATAAGAGGAAGTTATTTCTACTTGAACAAATTTTTTATTCTTCAAATAAAATACCAACAGTTGTTTAAAATAGATTAGAAGAACTCTCAAGATTTTTGTATTCTCTATGTGAAAACGTTCAAAGTTTAGAAAGTTCAAACGAATATTCTACTTCTTAACCTTTTTATTTTATTTGTGTTCAAATGATATATAAACTATGTAGTGAAAATAGTGTTATGTGTTAACTCGTAATTTTTTAATACATATGCATGATGCTAATATTTAATTATTTATTAAATTAGATTATTATTTAAAATAATATTTTTTATTTTTATTTATAAAAAATTACTATTTTAAATATATTAAATAATCTAGTATGGTATAATTGTGGAAGAGTTTTAATTTAATAATTGTTTTATATTTCTTTTTTAAGTATGTTTATTCTTATGAAATAATAATTTTAGGGGGAGTAAGTTGTATACTCTTATCTTTTCGATTTCACAAAAAGGGGTAAAGTTTATACTGAAGAAGTTTATATGTTTTGAATAGCCTTAAGAATGAGGGAGATGTTTATACTGAATATGTTTATATGTTTTAAGGTATAAAATTTTTTATTATCATTGGGTGAGAATTTTACTTTTAAATTTTACATATCTTCAAATGGGAGAAAAATTTTCAACATTCATTTTATATTAAAGAAAAATTTTAAACTGTCTTTATGGGGGATAAGTTTCTTTTATAAAATAGATATTATAAAGAAAAATTTTCTTTTGAAATTTATTTTACAATTTTTCATATTATTGTTTTTATTTTATGTTATCATCAAAAAGAAAATATTGTTGAGCATATATTGATTCAACAATTTTAGTAATTTATTTTTGGTCTTTGTGTTCAAAATCACCCACATTTATGTCTCTAACGAGTTTACTTTAAGTGAATATTCATGAAATTATTATTCATCGAAATATTTACTTCATAATTATATTAAAGTCATTGATATTTGATAAATATTAGTTGATGCATTGGGAACGTGTTTTAACATTTTCTAGAAACACTATTCGTACACTACATTGGTAATCTTAGTATAAGGAATTAACTCTATATTCAAAACATCACAAAAGGAATGATCCCTACATTTAGAACAATCCATATGGATCAATAAACCTATATTGTCGAGAAATTATGTATAAGGAACCCTACACTTGGATTTAACCCTACATTTTAGGGAAAAAATATTATATATCAACATTAATTTTGTAATCAAACCTACGTTTGCTATTTTTTCGTTACATGGAATAACACTACGTTTGACTATTCAATGATGGTGTTTTAAATCCATGATATTATCCATGATTTGTGCAATAGTATTGATGCAATAATATTACCTTTAAAATATTTTTTACAACTGATTAAAAGGCTCGATATATTTGTTTTAGAGGACTTTATTCAATAGAGTACATTGTTTCTATTCTTATGGGATGTTATGACGCTCATGAAAGAATTTGAATTCAAATATTCATGATTTATTATGTGATATTTATGGAGATGGTTTGAATTGGATTTGTTTGAACTACTATATAAATATCAATATGCTCTTCTTTGAAAAAAGATGTGATGAATGTAAATACATAGAGACAGAAATGTTGAAAAATATATATGGGAGTTATACATAAGAAAAAGCTATGTGTCATTGCCTTCAAAGCTACACTTTGGAGACATACATGTTTTGATCTATCTGATTAACTCATTTCTATTGGTTTCATTTATCCTTCTATTTATTGTTATATATTTTTCTAATATAAGGATGAAGCATTTTGTGAAGATATACTTTGGATACATACATGTTTAAACATTTGTCTGGTGTTTTCTTTGCTTCTATTTGAAGAAATCCTATGCAACATTGAAGATCTATTTGATGTTGTGCAATTATGAAGATCTTATTTCATTTTTCTATTTCTTCTTAAATATATGAATTTCAACCTATACCATTCAAAAAATCAATTTTTATTTATTTATTGGAGTTTCAACTACTTGTACTCAGTTGTGGTTAAGTGTTAACATCTTTCACTATGTTGTGGATTTACAGTTCCCTGAAAAGGAACCTAAAGGATTTGTAAAGTATTATTGTAAGGTGTAAAATACCTATACTCAGTTGTGGATGTAAATGTTTTAGGATAAGAGTACCTGATAGTGAAATCACCAAGCTATTAGAGTTGAGTGTTAGTAGAGTGGACTAAGAGATATTTGTGCCCTAAACACTATACATCTCTGTGTTCATTTCCTTTATTATTTTTTTATGAACACTCATTTTGAGATAAGGAAAGGTTATCTTCCTAACAAGAGAAGTGTGAAGAATTCATCTATGTTTTTTAGGAGCACAATTCACCCCCCTCTTGTGTCTTTGTCTTCATCATAGCCATTACAACTAACATATTCCATTTTCAAGAGGGTTTATAAGAGTGGTTTTAAATTGATGATCCAAGTTTCCTAGATTATTTACCTATTCTTGTGATATGTTTTAATATAAATCTTATGACTTAACTAGGTAAGACAATGAACATAAGTTTAACATTAATTTTTTTCTACTAATTAATAAAAAAACATATAACTTTTTAAAAAAGTTATCATGAGATCTTCATGATTTTAAATAAACCTTTATAAGTTTTAGTTTTTCCTTTATAATTTATTATGAGATATTTAATGAACATATTTGGGTAGTGAATTTTATTTCTTGGGTAAGAAAATGTTTATTTCAATCTCAATGTTTATTTTGAAGAAGGAAATTGTTTATCAATGTCCACAGATTAATGAGTTTATTTATTTTTTTATGTATCTTACTAAGATTTTATGTCTATACCATGTTTTAAATTTTTTTTCATTTGGTTTTAAGGATGATTAAAGAAAACTATGAGTTCAAGTTGAAAATTTTGAAGATATGTCATGAAAATAAAACTTTTCATATCATAAAAGTTTTGTATTGTGGGAAAAATAAATACTTAGTAGAAGTTTCCAATTTGTGATGTAATATTTATTTATTTAAGGGTGATAACCTAATTATATAAAACTCTAAACCATAATTATCCTAAAAATTAAAGAGAGTGAATTATTGACTTAAAACATAAGTTTATGTAATGTTTTAGACTAGGTCTTTATGAAGCATCTGGATGTTCACCTCCCCTTGAATAAGTGTACCATAAGTAAGAAGTCAAGGAGCCCTAACCATCACACTAAGTAGAATATTAACACAACTTAGAAGAAAATAATAATAATGTAAAGAAAATAAAAAAAAAAATGAAAAATAAATAAAATAAGAATATTACATAAGTTATTAACATGCTTCAGACAGGTTTTCCAACATTCATGAGAGAAACAATACACTGCACTTGTATTATTGAAAGTACAAAGATTACATCAACTAAAAACTCCATCAGTAAAACGTAATTACCAAGAATTAAACCCTCTATAATTATTTGATTCATATTGTAATTCTTATGTACAATGTTCATGATTTGGATACATTGTTTGTGTGAAAGATGAACTATTCAGTCTAGTCCCCACATACTTTTATAAGAACTTAATTCATTACTCTCAGTCACACCACCTTCCCATATTTATTAACATCCTCTATATAAAATATTAATATTGACTGCTAGTAACATTTTTGACCCCAAATTCTCACACTGGTAAACTTACAGAGTATTCATTTGAAAGAATTCCATCTAGAGAGTTTATCAAACATTCTAGACCACCCTACGATGACATTGGTAGAACCAATTTCTGATGTACACACTACCACTGAGGATATAAAATTTCGTTGTATGCACACTAATTTCATCCACACTTATAGTATTTTCGATAAACATAAATCTAGTACATGAACTTATGATGATCTGAAACTAAGATTCACATCCCAAAAATCTCTCACTTGAAGAATTTTTTATGAAAAAATACAAAGGAAACTCTCTATAAAACATAATTTCTTTCCAAATTCTATAGTATGCAGTGCTTATCTATCTCCCATGATTCACCTAAGTCACACTAAGGCATCATTATACCTTAAATTTTAATGAACTTTTTTTGGGGAACATGTCAACTGAATTTTGTCTAGTAGATATATTTTATATATTTATATATTTTCCCTCTAATATGTTTCTCATGAAGTGGTATTTTAGGTCAATGTTCTTTTTCCTTGCATAAAAACCTGTTTTTTATTAATGTGAATCACAATTTAGCTATCAAATAATCAAATCCCCACTTTCTGAATTCTTCTTAATTCCTTCATTAATTTATTCTACCAAACCATCTCCTTTCCATATTCTATTACCAATTCAGACTTAGATTTCATTATACATAAATTAATAATATTCTGAAGTTGAAACTCTAACTAACTGGTGTTCCTCTATAGGTAAATACAAAATCTATAGTGCTATTATAACTACATGAGTTTCTAATAATGTTATTATCAACAAACCCTTGTAGTGGATCTTCCTCCACAAAAAGATACTAATCATCCATTACTTTAAAATCAAAAAAGCTCCACTTGATGGCTTCGCAATATTCATTTTCATTGTTGGACATTAACCTACTCACGAATCCCACTACAAACAGTATATCTGGCCATGTACATTGTTAGAGTTGGTTCACTAAAAACAATTTAAAATTACATTATGATGACTTTTATTCATGTATTTTAATACTATTTAATGTTCTTATCACATCATGATTATTCTTCTGCATGACATAGTTATGATAATATATTAAGAGTACATGTTGCACTGAAAGGTCATAGTAGTTTATTGCTATGATGTGAATATAAAATTACCATGGAAATATATTTAAATATAACTTATATAACCATATATTATCATTTTATGGGACATAAATGATTCAAGCTAGAAAAGGTGGATACTTATAAATCTTTAAGACACTTTCTTATGGTGTACTCCCTTGGTAATATCTAGTGTACGAAATTATGAGAACATGACCCACCAATAGGGAATCTATATTTATATCTATTATTGGATATTCATATCTAAATACATGTGTAATTATAATTAGAATTAAATATTAATATTGATTCATGTCATGATTTGTGTAATTTTATGTATTGGTGAATACCATGATGATATATGCTCGTGGTGAGGTAGCATATGTTGGGTGTATCATGAGTGATATTGTATTAATGAATAATGAAAGCAAGGATTTATCCCTTTTGTTTCTAACAAAATTTTATATCTTAATAACATTGATGAGAATTAAAATTTTTGATTAAGTCCATGGACATGGTGCTTTTTTAGCAAGTTCATTTATAGAAATAAATAGAAAGTGACATTGAGCATTTAGGTTGATGACACTAGTATGCAACCTACATGATTAGAGATATTAAGATAAAGGGATTATATTACATGGTGTATGTTCATGGGAGGTTATAAGTAATTATAAAATTAAATTATTTCTCTATGAAAGCCTTTGCATGAAGTTAGTTTCTAACCTTGGACTTCAGGGAGTGTAGCCTAATTCCACCAAGAAAGAGTGCCAGATGGTCACATGCATAGTATATTCATGACCTCAGTTAAATTATATATGAATTTAATATATTGGTTAAATATTATTCTTGTACATGGTTTGAAAATTATTCATGTTGGTTTGATCACAAATATTCAATCACCAGTTATTAAGGAGAATATATATGTGCGTCGAATACTTGAGAAATATTTATTCACTAAGTAATTATTTAATTAATTATATGAATATAAAATATTATTTATGGTTTATTCACAAGGTAAAAAATATTTATTTATTTAGTTATGTAAATATTTAATAAATATTTATTCATTAATTCAGTGAATATAATATTTATAAATTTAGTGATGAATAATGTTTTGAAATTTATTTAATTAAATAAATAGTCAATATTAAAGGCTCAATAAATATTGAGGAGGATTGGAGGTTCATGTTTTATGGTCTAAAGAGAAATATAATATTAAATATTATTTGAATAAATATTAATTTATTGATTCAAGAAAATAATATTTATTTTTATCTATGAGTTTAGCACATATCAAGTAAATAATAAATTTAATATTATTATTTAGACATGGGGTTCACCAGGAATTATAAAAATATTAAGGGCTCTGGCACAATTATTATTTTATAAACCTAGAACTATTTAAATCTGGTTATGATATTTTTTGACTAACTTGTTCTTCATTCCATTTCTTAAAAAAAATTATAGATATAATTATCTCAAGACCAAGTGAGCTCATCCGTAGAATGATTTTAAGAACAAAAATTAATCCTCCTCCTCACCCATAATGAATACTTATCCCTTTGAATAACTCTATTTCAATCAATGTAGATCATCATAAGTGTTAGATTTATCCATGATAGTACCCATAGAATTCTATAGTTATGATCAAATATTTGTAGAGCACATGTGAATCATCACTAGAGAGAATATAACCTTGATTCCTCTGACATAATGACAATATAATAAGATTGTTCTACCAATTCATCGAAGAAAAAATAATTAAAAGATCAAGGTAGTTTCTAATCTATCTATAAATTATTTATAAATTACATTTGATGATCCTACCTTTCGCTTTCAAGATTAAAAAATCAATTAATCTTTGATTTTATTCCATTGTTCATGATGTTATTCAACATGCACACACAAATAATTTATTGATTATTATTAAAATCTTAGTTTTCCATGCCTTTACTAGTGTTTCTGCTAGGGGAATCCGCTAGGGCTAGAACCTTCTTATATATTAAAACATAAATTAAAATTATAATATCTAATGAATATTACACTTTCTCCATGTATTGAATCTATTCTTCGATTACTAGTGCTTGAGGTTTTGATAGTTTAAAATTCCCAACAATAGAAGTTGATACTAGATTGCATTCAGTTATCCAAATCCTTTTAATGATCTTCTATTTGTACTATTCATGAGATAACATCAAGGTTACAATATTCTTATCACTATATACCCTTATTACCAAAATCTTCTTGGCTTCCTCCGGATCTTTCATCTCAAAACATTAGGACAACTTACACTTCAATTTCCAAACCATTCTTTCATCTGGTATAACAAGCATCTTTTCATTGACTTATAAAAGGAAAATGATGAATGTCCCATTATAAAATTTCTTTCTAAAACTAAAATGATCAATGTTACATCTACCAAATCCTTATTCTAACATAAATGAGTTGAATTTATGATTCCATTATCATGGTTCTTGCTTCATTCCATACAATCTTTTCTTCAATATGCATACCAAATTCCTGTTTCCAACTTATGTTACACCCATTAGATGCTTCATGTAAATTTATCCCTCTAACTCACTATGAAGGAAATCTATCTGGATGCCCATATACTCCAGATACAAATATTTTTATTCTGCTATACTAATCACTAAATGAATGGTAGAATGTTTAAGGACTAATGAGAATATTTTTTAGAATTCAACTCATTCCTTATGTTGCAAACCCTTCACTACCATCCTTGCATTTTATCTTTTATTTCCATATCCTTCTTCCTTAATCTGATAAGACCACTTATTTTATAGTATTGCTTTAATCTTTAGAAGTTTATCCATATCCCATGTATTGTTAAACTTTAATAAAGTCATCTATTTATTTATAATTGGATCCCACTATTTTAAATCACTATGTAAATATTATTACTCTGGATTTTCATGTTATCTTATGTACGTTAGGAGTATAAAATTAATATCATCTCTAAATCTATGAACTATATTTTTACCTCTAATTGATATCCTCAAAAAAGATGGCTAAAATATGCTACTCAACTCTGATCTTCCTTTTATTACCTAGACATTTGATACCCTAACTTCTAGAGCCCTTAAATATAGTGGTCCCACTTGAGCTTTATATTACCATGAACTCTATTGTATTTCTAATGTTCTTAATACTATACTTTTTGAGCATTGAGTATTCTCATCTGAGTTCTCTGGTTGTTGTGATCTTATGATAACCTTACTCTAATCAAAATGGACTTCAACAATTGATTTTCTCAAACTTCATTTCCATCCATGTTCGTTTCCTTACATAAAATCTTTTCATTGAAGTAAATATATATGATACCAATGGTTTATTTTCATTCATTTTCCCATAATTGATATCGAAAGTTTTAATCTCTATATCCATGGAAGAAACATATTTTGAATTTTGATTCAAGTTTATCTCTTTCATTTGAACTAACATATATGTATGAAAATTTATCAGATTATCATGACCCCTCCCTCAAAAGGTTCCCCTCCTGTGTTGGAAATGATGGGCGAGAGATAATGACCCCTGAGTATTGCCTTAAGTATGCCCTATGTTAGTGACTATAAATGAGGGTATAAAAATCTTAAATATGGAATACATTACCCTCAGTAATAAAATAAGGATATGGGGATAGGATAAATCAACCTCCAAGAAACTCGATCACATAATATAAAAATAGATACCTATCTAACCCAAAATGCTTTAACAATGTCAAAAAATACAAATAAAAGCCTCCAAATAAATACTCAAAGGATGATTCCTATAATAGTGAATGAATTAAAGCTCTAACTCTCGAGCTAGTAATGTCACTTAGTACCCAAAATCCTCTTAGAAACATAAAAAATTGTTTATATATAAATAGGATGAGAATAACATGTATACCTAGTAGGATCATACCCAAGGTCTCTTATGAACATGTGAAAAGATCATACCAATGCACTAGTGAATAAACAATAGAACCAACATGTACCTAAACTATCCATCTAACAAATCCCAAAATCACCATGGAAGGCTCCCCAAATAACTCATACAATGTAAAACATAGTTTAAAAAATAATATAAATCAAATGTGTCCTGTAACTGATTCCCCACTGATTCACCAATCTCATGTACCAATATAAAAAATACAACCGTCATACCCATTCAATGAATATCACATCACATGCCCATCTATCTCTAATGTGGGTTGGGGCACATCCTTACCTATCCCATCCTCCTATAGGGTCTAGAATCTGGTGCTACCATCAGTCATCCTTGCATCACAATCTCATCCACATAACCATGGTAGTATGGTACTATGAATATAAAGGAAATCAACCTATTACCATCCTCCTATCATTCATGACCCCCACCACATGTCATATCTTCATCATTTATAGGTAATCTCCAACACCAACCTATTCCCCCACCTGGGTAGTCTCCAACCCCAACCCACGTCATCACCCGATTAATCTATGACACCAACCAATGACATCACCTAGGTAATATCCAACACCAACCTGGGTTATAATTTTTACTACTGAAGAAAGAGAGGTGAAGATGGGGTTTCCATCCATCTAATTCACTTCTAGACAAAATTTTGGGGAAACACCCAAAACCTAAAACATATGAGAGTTGGTATGGTTTTCCAAATAGGATGGGGTGCGTATAAAAATAAAATTAAAGTAAAGGATATATATATATATATATCTATATCACACAATAACCAACCTATGGTTCAACATCAACTATACTAGATTACTCCATAACACCACCTCTACACCTCATGACATCCTTCACAACCACCACCACCACTAAGGAATTAGACCACACAACCACCACACACAACCACACAATTCTCACTTTTAATTACATACTCATCAACTTCAATAAATTCAAGAATCACAACCCAACATTAGTTCACTAATATTCAATTCAATAATTAAATTATTATATATAATATTTTAGTCCAAACATCATTTATTTGAAAACCCATATCATTTATTATTAAATTCATTTAATCCAATTGAAACATATTAATTTCATCCCAATACATTTCATTTCTAGAATTTAAATTCATTATAGGGATAACTGGGAAACTAACACAAACAAAAAACAAAACAACTCCCCCATCAAACATCTTCCACCACCATAATAGAACATATTCCAAGCCAATAATACAACACAACTATCTCACCGCAACAACCACAAAACAACAACATCATGGATAAACCAATACTCATAATCCCTCGTCACATACCATGAAAAATGAACATTATTTCATATTCTATGACATTATTTCACTAAACCCAGTTACCATCACCATTGTTAAAAATCCATGCAGAGTACCCACACATCACACAAAATAGTTAAACAAGCACATAAACACAATGTAGTACACTATAGATTCTAAAATTTACCACAAATTCAGGTTCATTAAAGGGATTTAGTCACATTAATTCATTAATTAGCAAGGTTATTCTCACAAAAATTCTAAATTTATATTGGTAACCAATTTATTATCTATATATCAGTTCTTAACCTTTTATTTAGGGTGAGATATAATAATTAACACAACAGGGGCTTCACAATCATAACAACCAAAATAAAAATAAGGATCCCAACATCCATGATTTTCCATAACATCATTAAGAAAATGGAATTCCATTAGAAATATAATAAAATGTAGAAAAAACATATTATTACTCCCCTTACCATCAATTTCAATTAAGATAAAAAATTACCTTCTTATGATGATCCATAATATCCACCCAAAGGATGAAAAAAGCATGAAATCACAACATATTCACATAAAGAGGGAGAGAACAAGGATCCCATACTCCAACAAATCTTTCAATATCAATACAAAAAATAGAAAAAATAATATACTATTGGAAGTCTAAAACCACATAAGGAACCCCTATATCAACTTGAATCACACCAAAGGATCTTCAAAATCATATCCCAAATTCTCCTTGATCAAAACAACACCACCACTTATAATTTCATAAAGTATGAATTGGATAAATCGAAGTATAAATGAGGATGAACTCACCATGGATTTCAAAATATCAAACTCCAGAATACATGGATCAAATATGGTGTAAACTCCAAAATCACCAAGGGCTCCCACAAAACTTGATAGAAATAAGAGAGGCATGTGATAAATCGTAAGTTTTCCCAAATTTATAAAGAGAATTGAACTATAAAAATTCATGGAATGAAATGTCGATTCAAACTATAAACATTTATGATTTTTACAAATTTAGGTTGTGAAATTAGTTCAAGTTATGAATGAATTTAATTCAAAAATATAAAAAACATCCTCTGAACATCATGGAACATTATCCAAAAATTTATTCATATCATGAGCACTTCCTTCACATCATGAATAAATTAAGAAAAAAAAACTACCTCCTAGAACTCAAATCCATGAATCACCATCCTCCAAGACATAGAAAACTATTCACATTGTGAACACCGGTTCATTCCCTAAGAAACCTTATGTAGCAGGATTTCATCTCTAAACTCCATAAAACCCTCCTTGAGCCTCCTAATAACACCTCTAAATCCAAAAATATAAAATTAAAGTGGATGATAAGGAACATACCATTGCATTAGATTCCTCTTAAATAATTCTCATCCTCTATAATCAAAGATAACCTAATAAGGAAGGGAGGGGTCTGAAAAAAAATCCCACGAGATACCTCTTAGTTATCTCATTACACCCCAAACACTAACACATAGAAAGAATATGAAGTCAACCCAAAAACTACCATATCTATCACAAAAAACATCCCCAAGCACATAAATCAAGGGGAAACCCTCTATATCAATATAATTTTTTCATTGGAAGATATTAAATCACTTGCACAGTTTTAAAATGTGTCCAAAATATAATTTATATTGATTGAGAAGGGGTTTTCCCTCTTCATATGCATGAAGTAATACCACACACAAACAATAAAGAAAAAATTAACATCTCATAAATTAACAATATTCATGAATTACATCATCACTGAAAAATAAAACATGGTTAAACTCAAAACAAATTAGGGTACTAGGAACACATATATGTTTCAAACTTCCAAGTACTATCCTCCAAGCCACCATGCCTCCAAAAAACATGATCTAAGTGGATGATTATAATATGAATCAACTTCTCTCGATGATCTTGGATATTTTCTAGTCACTTTATGAACATCACATCATCCTTGATATTCGACTCTCCCTAGTCAATGATGTGGTACTAATAATGAAGATACTAATGAAAATGGGACACATTGAAGACATATTTGAGATTTTATATCCATGGTCAAAGCATTAATTAATATACCACCTCAAAAAAACACTCTAACACATCAAAAGGAATGATGAATTAGGAAGAAATCTTACTCTATATACCAAACCACTACTTCCACTGATGAGGGAAGACCCTAAAAAACACATGGTATCCAACCTCAAATTCTAGGGGCATCTACCTAAAATTAACATAGGAGTTATGATGGTCCTTAACCACCTCTATACACTCTAAAACTATTTTGGATATTATATATCATTCTTTGAACCACCGTAGGACCAAGAAATACTAACTACGTAGTATCCATCCAACATAATGAAGAATGACATGGCCTCCCATAATATTCCTCAAATGAAGCTATATCGACGGATGAGTGATAATTATTATTGTATAAAAACTCAACCAAGGGTAGGTTCTTTACCCACAATTCACCAAAATTCATGATGAAAGATCAAAATATATCCTCTAGCATCGGGACAGTCTACTCCACCTACCCATCTATATGTGGGTTAAAGGTAGTGCTAATATGCAACTAGTAGACAAAGGAATGCTAAAATCATCTATATAACCATGAGGTAAAATGAGAATCTTGATCAGAGATGATGGTCCTAGGTAACTCACGAAGCCTAACTAAAACATCCATATATATCCTTTCCAAAACATCCACAACACTAGATTCACATATCTACAAAAAATGATTCAAATTTGTTAGTGGGTCCACAATCAATGAAACTAAATTGTTTTCTACTTGAGCCTAGGGAAACCTAATGAAAAAATCTATAGAAATGTCCTATCTTTTCCACTTAGGGACATATAAAGGTTGTAACAACCCTCTAGAAACAATATGATCATATTTAACCTACTGACAGACCAAAAACTACCCGACAAACTCCACCACTGACTGCTTCATTAGAATCCACCAAAGCTACTTCCTCATGCCGTGATACATCGTAGACACAATAGGATATACAAATAAGGGTTAGATGTGAAACTCATAGTGAAATTCCATACACATCAACAAGAAAACAAGTATACTCCCTTGAAATGACATCCATTTATGACCATACCTATGGGGAATCACCATGGATAATAGAATCATGCATCACCACTACCTCTATGTTTGCCCACTATATATCCTCCACCTGCTACATTAAGGGATATTCCAATATCATCTGGAAAAGAAAAACTCTATCACCGCCTTCTCCAACATCAAGATACATCATTGTGAGATCTTCCATACCTCTCCAAATATCTACTGACTCCCATACCACATTGCATCGGGACTTTCGACTCAACATACAAGTAACTAAATTCCCCTTCTATGGAGTGTAGGATATCTCAAGAGAATAACCCTATAAGAACTCCATCCACATATTTCACCTTAAATTCACATCATTCTGAGAGAGAACACATTCTAGGATTCTATGGTCCATAAAAACCACAAAGTTCTCACTTATGAGATAATGACACCATATCTTTAGTGAAAACACAATTACCACAAACTCTAGATAATGGGTGGAATATTTATGTTCATGGGTCCTCACTTCTTAGACCCATAAAAGATTAACAATCTCTACTATATCAAGATGCATCCAAAACCCATATGGTATGTATTACAAAACAACTTGAACATAACACACTACTTAGGAAACTAAATTGTTGGGTTACTAATAAAACTCTATATTAGGTAACCAAATGACACTTGAGACTGACCAATCGAGATGAAATCTTGGTATTTACTTGTTAGAAATTTCAATAGGGACAAAATTCAATATAAATCAAACTCAAACCACTGGTAATATCCAAAAAGAACAAGGAAATTATAAACCTCATCCATATTCATTGGTGCTTACTAAGAAATAAATGCCTCAATCTTCGACTGGTCTATCAGCACTCCCCACCAAGACACCGCATTCCCAAATAAATTGAGCTATTTTATCCATAACTATCATTTGGATAGTTTTCCATAGATATTATAGTCCTAATGGAACTATAAAAAGGCTTTGAGATGATTGGAATTCTCTGCATTGACTTTGATTAGATCAATATGTGGTCAATGAACATGACTATGAACTAGTCCTAAAACTCACGAAACATAAAGTTAATTAGCCCCATAAACATAACTGGTGTGTTCATGACACCGAATAAAATGATCGCTAACTCAAAGTGTCCATATCTATACTTGAAAGAAGTCTTTAGGATATCCTCATCATTCATCCTCATTTGGTGATATCTACACCACAAATCAATATATCAAAAACCGACTAGTTCTCTTTAGTTGGTTGAGAAAATCATTAATCCTTAGAAGGGGGAAAAAGTTATTGACCATCACTTGATTCAATCTCTAATAGTATATAAACAACATCAAACTACCAAAATCCTTATTGAAAAGCAATACTGAAGATCCCCAAAGAGATACATTAGTTTGAATGAAACCACTCTATATTAGATCATCAACCTACATCTTCAACTCACACAACTTCACATGTATTATCAAATAAGGATCCATTGATATCAAAGATGAACCCAGTTGTAACTCTATCCCAACTCAAAATTTATTTGAGGGGGTAGTGTCACAACCACATCTAGGAAGACATCATGAAACTCCCCCTCATCCCTTGAAATATCATCTTCCTAAGATTATACAAAAAATTCTTCCAACTATGATAAAAGAGAATCCATCTACTTATTACACATCTGATAACTTTTCCTCACCAAAAGACTCCATTCACTAGACCTCCACATAAAAAAACCCCTCCTTAGGAAATGATTAAAAAATAAATGCAAAAAATACAATAAATCTATTCCAAGGATAAGATTATATAGATGTATGTGTAGTAAGAAGAAATCTCCCAGTGAAAGGTGCTACCCCATCACCAGTCTACATCCCAAACAAAAATCAAATAAAGAATCCCAACCTCCAACTAGAATGGAAAACAGCAGGGGCATTAGAAGTCTCTAAATATATAATGTCATATAATGAACCAAATAAGTAGAAAAAAAGGAGTGTGAGGCTCCCGAATCAAACAAGGGATAAAATAGTCTAGTTGATAAACTGATCATACCTCTAACAACATATGAATCTACTTGCATAGACACCTCCATAACATGAATATTTTAATGACCATATCCTATGGATCTCTACTAATAGCTTATATGACCATGCTTTGCTATAGGTCCCTAAGGGTGGGGACAATAATGAGGCTTTCATCTTCCAAATACATATTTCCTTAGCTGAGTAAAAGCATATTTCCTTAGCTATTGAACAACCATCTGTTGTACCTATAACTAATACTACCTTAGAGGCAACTAATGATACGACTAGAAAGGGGCATAAATGACCATAAGGTACTAACCTCCCTGATATATCAAGAAATAATCCTGAAGGAGACCACAAATTCCATAGACTTAACATGAAAATGGGAATATTTAATTGATTATCAGGATACACCATCCACAGTATGATGTGAAAGGCCCTACCAAGGTTGGTTCTTGTCAGGTTAGAACCCAAAATACCTAGATATCCATGTTCCTACTTCTGAATCCCTAATATTCATGATTCTATACTAACCACCATCTTAGGGATCATCCACCACTTAATTCCTCCACTAAACAATAACCTCCTTTGTCTACACCACCAAATATGTTGGAACAATACATGGGGTGGCCATATATCTGATCACATGGTGAAATGACTTCTTTAGATGAATATCTATATACTCCTCATCTATAAATAGGTTAGGGGAAAAGGTAATATGCTAGGGGGAGTAGTTTTAATGAGAAGATTATTTTAATGTGAGAATGAAGATGGATGCACGAATACTTGATAGTGGGTGTTCCTCCCACATGATTGGTGATGATAAAATTATAAATAACATTTAGAAACATGAAGTAGGTTCAATAAATTTTGGTAATGACTCTTCTTCTAAAATAAAAGGTATTGGCACAAATCAAGTGGAGAATGATAGTTTGAAACCAGATGATGTTATTTATGCTAAAGGTCTAAAACACATATATTTGATTGTTAAAAAACTTTTTGATAATGATCATTAGGTTTCATTCAAGATAAATAAATTCATTATTAAAAGCATAAGTGATGGAAGAACTATTTCTCAACGTAGTAGATCAAATGTAAGTTTATTCTTGATTGGTGATCCTTTTGATACATGTTAGTTGGGAATAAAAGATAATAAAAAGATATGGAATAGAAGACGTGGTAATCTTGTCAAAATAATCCAAAGAATTATTTTAATACATGAATAGGTAAGATATTTACCCAAGCTAAAAAGATATCAAGATGGAATCTGTAGAACATGTCAGAAGGAAAAGATAACTTAGAATACTTACAAGAGGATGGATATTACTTTCACAAGGCCATTGGAATTAGTCCACACAAGTATTTGTTGGCCTATGGAATAGAAATAATCTTGAGGTAATTTTTTCATTACATTTATATATTACTTTACTCAGATTACCAATTTTCTCTTTATCAATCACAAGTCTAAATTTGTTAGGATGTTCAAAATTTATAAAAGGAAGGTTGGAAAAAAGCTTAGTTTGTGTATCAAGAAACTAAGATATGATAATGGGAAATAATAAATGAGTGTTGTATTATAAACTTATCTTAATAAAAATGGAATCAATCATCATTATAGAACACCTTATACACTATAATTGAATGGTGTTGCAAAGAGAAAGAATAAGAGAATTGTGTAAATGGGTAGAATAATGTTGTAATAGAATAATGTATCAAAATAATTCTAGAGAGAAGTAGTTTGTATTGAAGTGAACATTATAAATATAATTCTTTTGAGAACATAGACACATGCCACACCCTATGATATGTGATACCAAAATATTCTTATTGTGAAATATTTCAAGGTAATTGGAAGTCTTTTTTATATTAAAATCAAAGGAAGCGGGATGAGAAATTTTGAATAAAAGGTTGATGATGGAATATTTATGGAATATTTATCCAATTTTAATATATATATATATAGGTTTTAATAAGATATTTTATAAAATATTGATTGTTATTATGTAAAAAATGATGAAAATCCAAGCAGAATAGGTCATTAGATTCAAGAAGATTTTGAGTCTCCTATAGAAAACAATGAGTAGATTTAAAAAAATAGTTGAAAAGGTTTATAAAATTATACCAAAAAATATTTATTATAATTCATAAAATTATATTTACGATGAATAATATTCTATAAGTGGTATAAATAAATTTCATAGGTTAAATAAATATATAAAAACCAAGAATATCATTGTGAATCTGAATCCACCAGTTCAAACCAAAATAAGTCTAAGTGTGGAGAACCAAATAAATCTTGTATCATAGTTTGATTCTAGAATGTTGTTTTAGGCCATTTATCATGATTATTGGGTGGAATTTATGAATTAATAACTTAAGAAAATTGAGAAGAACCTCAAACTGGAAGTGGTTCCAAAACCAAAATAAGAAAATGTGATTAGTAAAAAATGGGGTGTTAGGAAAAAAATGAATGAAAATGGGGAATTAATATGTAACAAGGATATAATTGTTTGAAAAGGATAATCTAAATTATAATTCATATAATTTTAATATATTTTTACTTTGGTTAATATAATTGATACACACCATCATTGGTGGTGGGGTGGTAAGGGCTTTGGGGGGAGAGGGGCAGGTTGTGGGGTCAAGTCCCCATGATTGAATGTTTATTTGAATTTATTTCCTTATCTTGTGTTCTATGTTAGTAGATTTAATATTCCTTATATGAATGGTTAATATATTCGAGACACTAAGGATGTTCTTAGTTGTGGCTTCTTATAGGCATTACAGGGTATATCAAATGGATTTAAAGTCTGTGTTACTGAATGGTGATCTTGAAAAATAAGTCTTTATTAAAAAAAATAGAAGTTATCATTCATGAAAATTATATAATAAGGGTATAAATATGGAAGAAATCACTATATATATTAAAACATGCTCCAAGTGCAAGATCCTAGGTTTAATAGAGGTATGTCCTTGTTTAAATTTTTAGTTTGAATCACATAATGGTGTATAATTAAATTTTTACTAGGTAAATGAGGAAGCTTAGGGATGTTTTAGGGGTTTCAGACCCCAAAGAAATAGAAATTGTGCCATTCTGTTCATGTTTTATGGTCAGTGCACAATTAGTGTAAAGAGTGTTCCCAAACCATGCTAGCCTAGAGGAGGAGAGCACGATTAGTGTAAATCCTGAAAGGGGGCGAGAAAAACTATAAAATATTAGATATAGGCATTTTTCTTAGTTGGAACATAGTTTTTAAAATTGTGCAGAGCTACCCAGGTAACTATGCTACATTAACAACTCTTAGAAAGTGGCAGGTGCACAGTTTGCGCATAGTTTGGAAAACTGTATGAACAAACCCTGGGCCCCATTAAAAAGGATGTTTTTACCATTTCCCCCTCTATAGTTTATGTATCCAACATGATTTTATTCCCCCATTATTCTACATCAACCCTAGTGATGAACCATTTCTACCCAAGCTTCCCAAGGATCATTCTCCTTCAATTCTAGGCTGTTTAGAGCGCTGTTGGTTGCAGATCAATGTTCCAGGTAAGCCTAACACTCATCTTTATTATATTTTTTGGATTAGGGATTTTGGTTTCATTATTATTCTTTAAAATACCTAAAACCATTTTTTTCTAATGTATCTTAGGTTGGGTCTTCATAGGGTTCTTGAATTCGGATTTACTGTTAAGGTTGACCATGCGTTCATCTTCAGATTTGAGGTAGGTGGTCCACAAGTTATATCCAATAGTTTTTTTGTGTATTTGTTCATGTGTGGTGGTGAAATTTCTTCTCTATTGATGTGTATTTGACACCCATAGTAAAAATTGTTAAAATGGTTGTCTAAATGATGATTTGAACCCCTCATGATCCCCGTGGGATGCATTGAGATGATTTAACTGATTTAAGGCCACCCATGGGGTGCGACAGCATTCCGAAACATGATAACTTATAACGATAAGAATATAATTGACTTATGATATAATAGATCCCATGGTAAATATATTTACATGTTGGTTTAAACCATAATAGGAACCAATGGTAGTTTTGTCTAGTTGCTGACAATGGAATATGATATTGTTTGGCATGATGTGAAAAAGAGATAAATGAATTTATGTGAATGTGTCAAATGGCTTATGAATCTTTATGTAAAAGAATAAATGGATTAACATGAATTTATGAATGTGATAAATGGGTTTAATGGATTAATGTATGGGAATTATTGAATATGCTAAATGGTTTAAGTTATGAAAAGGGAAATGGGTTAAATGGGTTAAGCGATATAAATGGTAAATGTGTAAATATGTTATGTCTCGATATTGTGTTATATGAAAATAAATATAAATTGTGATTTTTATTTTTATTGTCTTTGTATGGTTTTTGATATGGAATATATGGTAAATTTATAAATAAGCATGTGCACATGTATTGGTAGTTATGGGGTATTGGAATTGAGGATCTACTCCGATGGTTTGTGTTAGACTATGGCTCTAAACCCCACCCTATAATGCATTCATTAAGAAATGGGACCAAAAATCTATACATCCAATAATTGAATTGGGTGAAACTTCTTGGACCAAGGATCCAAGGTAAGTGTTATGTGATCATTTATGAAATGTTTATTTCTAGTGTGATAGGAAATTTGATTTACTCCCTTATACATGATAATTGAACATCTTAGGCCACTTTGTAAATGATGTAAATACCTAACCCATGAAACATATGATGAAAATGAATTTAGTAATGAATACGATATAAGTGATGGAAATGGAAATATTGAAGGAAATGGTTAAAGTGAATATTGTTAACTAATGGAACTGGAGTTTTCTTTTTGTTTACCTTTTCATATACTTCATACTTATATTCACTATCTATTTAGAATGAATATTTTTTAGACACCGTTGGTGGTGGCCTATTTATTTGTACTCACACCCTACTCGGGCCACCGTTGGGTACCTAAGAAGATTCTATTATTACAGGTCAACACAAGGAAAAATTCCTTATTCTAGGGAGTTAAGTTAGGATTGGGATATGCATGGATGAGCATCCAGACTTGGAGTTAAGGATAATTTTTTGGGATTTAACTGTTTGTCTTTATTTTGGGTTTTCCTCACTTTTGGAATATTTAGTTTTCACATAGAAAATTTATAGTTTGGTTCTGATTGTAACATATTTGTAAATTGTTAGTAATGGGTGTTTCAAGTTTATTGTTTATTTTTTTCCATTACTTCATATGTTTTTTTTGTTTCTTCTTAATTTAGTAAAGAGGGTAGAGTCTCCCCAAGTGACTTATCTTACCCTCACTACTAGTCGGTAACCACTAACATACAGGGAGGTGCGCTTGAGGTCATGTGGTGGCTCAGCATGGGGCACTAGTTAGTGGTTATCGGGTCAAGGATATTACAAAGTGGTATCATAACAAGTTCTTTTAAATGATCCTATTTTTTGGGATGGTATACATGATATTAGGATGTGTTTGGTCTTAGAAATGAGATCATGATTGTCGGTAGATATCCCATGTTTGAGGGAAACCCCAAGTACCCAGGGAGGGAATTGTTTTTCTCAATATGTGTTCTTAAAGTTTAATTATATTTCACCGTTGGGTGATGCACTTATTGTGTGATGTGACTATTTTATCATATTTTTCTCTTGTTCGTAACGACACACGGTTATACATTCATGCATCATTATAGGAACCTAGGGATATGGGTGACATGTATCATGATAGGCAAACATGGGAAGGGTGTATGGGATATAAAGAGTTGGGTGCATTTTAATTCATTAAAAATTTAAATAAAATGGTTTCTAATAAAGGTGATGAAAATGGGTAAGTGGAAATAATTTAAATGAATGGTTATAGAATAGTGTGCTTAAAGAAACATTATAAATGGGTTTAAATTTTTGGTTGTGATAAATTTAATAGATGTAATGGTGACTAAAAGATAAAATATTTGAATTGTGATGGTAAAATAGTTAAATAATTTTTCTTAATTAATGTTTTGAATGATTTAAAATATTGGTTGTAATAAGTTGTGAAATGGGATAAGTTTCTAAAAGATAACATTTTTCACTATGAAAGTTGAAATGGTTTAAAAAGAGGATGTCTAATGAAAGACTTGTATCCATATTCGTTCTATTATACAATTTTGATCATGACATGTGGTAGGAATGGTTATGGGTAGTCTTAGAGATACGATCATGTCAGTTGGGATAATGTATGTGGAGTGGGTTTATTATAAAAGTTATTATATTTTACATTGTGGTTTACTCCAATTGGACTTCCCTTGAGATGTTTGTTGATTATTTTTTTTTAAATATGAATCTAAATAAGCAGGGATTTTTGAAATGTTGTAAAATAAGAACATTCTAATGTGTGAACCTTTGGGTTTCCAAAATGCTGAAGTTAATTATAAGAGAATGTGTAATGATGGAAATTTCAGTGAAGAATGGTATTGAGTGTTCTTTGTGTTGTTTATCTCACCCTTTGTATGGGTGGTTTGGTTAGTGAGATTTACCTAGAATGAGACCTTGATTATATTTTGGAATAACATGATGAGTCTTTATGCATGGATAAAGGAGGTTCAGTGTTATTCTTTCAGTAGAGATGTGATCTTGAGGTTCTGATCTGTTACCTGATAATGTGAATGTGGTAACCATTGCGGGTTGTAATTGTGTGGGTTGGAAATTGGAATTAATAATGACTGTATTGGTTATGTAGTCATTAGATATGGATTTTTTTATGTAAGGTGACCCTTGTGGGTTCAGACCTTGTGAGTTGTGTTTTTGACCTTAGAGTGGGGGTTTTGGATCGTGGTTCTAATGTATGTGTGTGAGTATGCTTGGTGAAACCTAGATTGAATGTTTATTGGGTTGCATTGGATGTAGTGTTTTGGAATGGGGGCAAGAGCACCACCCATGAGTGGCTACATGCTGAATTTTTTGTGTATGAGTCCTTTATATAGGGGCTACTGAACTATTATCCTTAACTATAGTAAAGTAAGTTGGTATCATTCGATCCCCGAGAGTGACCTGTGAGAGTGGTCGAATTTTTTTTCAGTTCTATTGGGTGTGTGATGCATAGGTGGATGTTTTTTATTTAGACATGTTTATATTTTCCTAGAGGGATAAGTGGGAAGCTCAATGGTTTTGGGAGACATGATTTGAGTTGTGACGATGAGTTGGAAATCTTGGGAAAAATAAAGGGTGACTTCATGGGTGTTTGGCCTTGTTTTGTAGGTGTCTCAAAATTTGAATCATGTGAGATGCTTCGTATGTGAAAATCGAGGCATAATGAGTACCATCAAGTTTCAGTAAATGGTATGGTTGTGCCATGGTTCTTTCAGAAAGGTAACTAGAGTGCTTTTAGATTGTTGTAAGGTTGGTTTCTATGGGTTGTGTCATCTAGATGTCTGTCACATCTATTTAGAAAAAAAATAATGGATGCCTTGATGTTGATTTTGGGAGGATGAGATAAGAGTGGATGAAGCATGGTTAAATGATTTCATAATGAAGGTTACTCTCCATGTGAGGGTTATCATGTGGTTGGGCTTGTTTATATGAATGGTCTGATTGTAGGGTGATATTTTGAGAATGACTTGAGGCTGATGAAGTTGATGGACCAAGAGACTTGGTTAGGTGTGTAAGAGGAAATTGGGATTGGCATTGGTGATGGTGGGCTTGTGAGAACTAGATTTGGTTTAAATGTGTGGTCGTAATAAAGTATGATACCATGAGGGCTCTGATGAGGTCCAGATGTGGGAACATTCTAGTTGAGCGCAATTCCAATTGGGATGGGAAAATAGGTGACTCAGGATAAGAGCCTTTCATTCTCTATGAATCCAAAGTGAAAAGAATGGATATGCAAGAGACCATTGGTTTTGATTGGTGTGGTGGACCATTTCATTTCAGTTGTTACCTACTAGGGCTATGCCAGAGGAACTCGAGTGGTATGGATGCATTAATTAAAAAGTAATAGTTGTTACACGACTATTTAGTGGATGGTTGTGGAGTAGTGGTGAGTCTTGGTTAGAAATCACATCGGAGCGGTGGTGGTGAAGTGCTGATGAGATGTGTGCGGGTAGGGAATCCCGAGAATTTTAGTAGGTCAAGGTGTCCCATACTGGGAGGTGACATTAGTTATGGATAACTTATGGTGGTGTTCATCGATGAATTCTTAGCGTACTTTTAACTGGTGATAATCATGCCCAACATCTCGACATAGTCTTGGATATGATGAGGAATATATTTATTTTTGAAAAGTGACTTGGTTGTGTTTTGGACAGATGTGGGACATCATGGAGTTCATGATCATGGTGGTATCTGTGGAGATGGATGGTGGGATGTACACCATCAATAGTTTATAGGTGTGGTCCTCAGGATGGACTGTGTATTGATGAATTCTTTAAGTTCCATTCTTAGAAGCTGGTAATGTGTATCAGGTGATTCTTGTTTTATTGTTTTGGGAAAATTTAGTTGTCCACACCAAAGTTTTTGGTTTCTGATTATGATTTAATCATGAACTGTGGTGGTTGTAATTAATTAAAGAAAGAGATGGCAATGACTCTCCTAAGGTGGGGAGTGATAGGTCAATCTTGGATGAGTAGAGTAGAGCATGAAGTTGATGTAGTATCATTAGGATTATAGTGACTAACCTATGAGGTGCATGTTAGGTATCTTAGAGAGTACATGTGAGCCTTGATTGTGGTGTTTGATATAGACAATCATTGGCTTTGGGATTTTGGTAGTTTTAAATAGAATTTGAGATATCTGTGTAAAAGTTGTCAATGGGAATGGTGAGACATGGCAGCGGTGTGTGGAAAAGTAGGTTGGGTTCTAGAACTCCATAAAAAATCTGGCATAGACTTGGGTAGGTATCTTTGGGTGATATTGGAATGTATTAAAGTGTAAAGGCACCTTGGTAATGTAATGTAGTGTCATTCCAACAGTGAAGCTAAGCATCTCAAGGATGAGTCAGTCGGGGACATATCGACTTAGCTAGAAGTAAATGATGAATGTTGGGAGATGTAAAATGCTCTCAGTGGCTGTTTTGGAGTGAAACATATGTTTTATAATTTGTAAATGTGTTTGATTAATAACATAGTTATCTTTAGTGGATGGACAGTAGGAGTGTGTGTGTTGGGAATGTGGATGGGTGAAGTGGAGCATTATGATGGTTTAGATTTTAAGGGACGTCGTAATGGTGGAGTTCTACCAGAAATTAGGGAACAGCCATGGTAGGTTTTTTGTATGATAGTGTTGGGCCTCAAGTTAGTAAGCACCTTAGGAAGGTGAAGAAGGGGTATCATACCAATAATGGAAGATAGATGTTCTGGACAATCTAGTCAGGGGTGGTCCAACATGATATGGTTAATGAAATGGATGTGGAAAGTTGTTACACACCTCCAGTTTGATGTTTGTAGTGGAAAATTCTTTTGGAAATTAATTCGTACTTGATGGAGGTCAAGTTATTCTTAGTCCACAATGGGTGGTGTGGGTATGTCCCTCTATGTGGTTTCGCCAACAAGTCTAGATGACAATAATGGGTGAACTCTTTATGGATTTTCAATCATGGTGAGTTGGAAAATGTGTTAGGTGTATTTCAAAAGTTGAGTTGAGATTCTAGTGTTCTTTTTCAACATCATAGGTTCCAACCATAGAAGGATTTTAGGGGTTATCTAGAGTGTGTGGTGGGGATCGACACAGTGGGAAGGTGGTCGGTTGATTATGTGACTAATGTTTCGGGTTGAAGGGACTCAAATAATCACCATTTTGTGATTTGATATTGATAACAGGCATTGACTAGGGTTTGATCAGAAGAATTTCATGTGTGTTTTGGGTGTGTCTTGGATGTTTGATTATGGGATGGGACTATCAGGTCTTGAGTTATAGATCGAGGTGAGTTTGGAAATGTGGTATGAAATACTGGGCATTTTCTTTGGGATGTGTAGAGTTTGGGTCTCCATTTTCATTTTAAAAATAGTGTAAAATGGAACTAAGTGATTTGGTCCATGAGTTGTGAAGAGGGTTGGACCTATAGAATACTGATTGGATCTTCCATGATGGTTGATGTTGTGTGAAAAGTTTCCTTATGTTGTGATTTAGGAAGTGTTTCCTAGGATTACATATGGAGTTATTTTACCTAGTGTTTGGTTTGAGGTTGATACATCCTTGGGGAGCATCTGGTTTGCTTTGCGGGTTATAGTGAGAAAGTCTTGTAGGGAATGAATGTGTTGTTGGATCGAGTGCTATAGCAGGATAATAGTGTTCAGAAAGAATCTTGGGAGAGAGGGTTGGATATAAAGTCTTATTGGTCTGATATTTATTACTTCAGATGATCAATGGTGCTTGGAAGTGTAGCTCGAGGATGATCCATTATAGGTTGGGAGATTGTAAGATCCCATACATCATGGAGGCATGTACATGTTTAATTTTTTTGTTTCAATCTATTAAATTTGGGTAATTAAATTTTTACTGGATGAATGAGGAATATTGGGGGTGTTTTGAGGATTCAGGACTCCAAATAAAGTGAAATTGGGCCAGTCTGTTCATGTTGCATGGTTGGCACATAGTGTAAACCATGTGCCCAAATCCTGCTAGTCAGGAGGAGGGGATCACAATTGGTATAAACCATGCAAGGGGGAGAGCCAAACCATGAAGACATGGATAGAGGCATTCTGTATGGTTGGTACATGGTTTGTTAAGCTGTGTGGAGCTCCCTAGGTAACCATGTGAACTCAACCCCTCTTGGATAGTGTAAAGCGCACAGTTTACACACGGTTTGGAAAACCGTGAAGACCAACCATGTGCCCCATTAAAAAGTGTTTTTTTACCCTTTCACCTCCCTCAAAATTTTTAGTATTCCACCAACTTTTCTTCCCCCATTCTTATCCAACAACCCTAGTGACAAATCATTTTGACCCAATCTTCCCAAGGATCATTATCTTTCAATTTATGCCATTTGGATCACCATTGGTTGCAGATCAAAATCTGGGTATGTATAACACCCCTATTGCTTTTCTTTTTTGTATTAGAGATTGTGGTTTCATTATTCTTATTAAAAATACCTAAAACCATATTTTCCCAATATATCATAGGTTAAGGCTTCAAAGGGTGCTTGAATCCAGATATAAGGCTATTTTTGAGAATGTTTTCATCTTTAAATTTGAGGTAGGTGGTCTACAAGTTATATCCCATAATTTTTTAATATATCTATGCATGTGGGGTCGTGATAGTTCTTCTCTCTTGATGTTTATTTGATTCCCTTAGTAAGAATTGGTAAAATGGTTGTCTAAATGATGATTTGAACCCCTCATGGTCCCCATGGAATGAATTGAGATGATTTTCCCGACTTAGGACCACCCATGGGGTGTACCAACATTCCCAAACATAGTAAGTTATAATGTTAAGCATATAATCATCTTTTGATAGAATATATCCCATGTTACATATGTTGACATGTTAGTTTAAAACATAAGAGGCACCAATGGTAGTTGTGTCTTGTTGTTGACATTGGCATAATGAATTGTTTGGAATGCTGTGAAAAAGGGTTAAATGGAATAATGTGAATGATTCAAATGGATTATTAATATTTAATGGAAATTCATAAATGGATTAAGTCATATTAATTGATGAATGTGATAAATGGGTTAATGAATATCCAATTTTGAATATTCTAAATAGGTTACGGTATGAAAAGAGAAATGGGTTTAATGGGTTAAGTGATATAAATGGTAAATGTGTAAATGGGTTATGGATTGATATTGTCTAATATGAAAATAAATATGAATTTTGATTGTTAGGTGTATTGATTATTTATGGTTTATGATATTGTTTATGTTGTAAATGGATAAGTAAGCACATACACATGTCTTGTTAGTTGTTGGGTATTGGACTTGAGGATCTACGCCAATAGGCCAGGTTAGACTGAGGCTCTAATCCCCACCCCATAATGCATGGATTAAGAAAGGGGTCAAAGGATCTTGACCCATAACACTTTCATTTGATGAAACTTCTTGGACTGGGGCTCCAAGTTAAGTTTTATGTGATTGTTTATGAAATGTTTATTCTAAGAAAGATAGGAAACTTGACTTAATACCTTATGTATGATAATTAATTGGCATAGGCTGTTGTGTAAATAATGTAAATGCCTAACCCATGAATCATATGAAGAAAATTAATTTAGTAATGAAGATGGTATAAGTTATGGAAATGGAAATAATGATATAAATGGTTAAAGTGAATATTTTTAAGTAATGGCACCCAATTTGTCATTTTTTTACCTTATATATTTTTTCATAGTTTCATGCACTATTTTCTCAAATTGGATATTTTTTAGCCACCATTGGGGGTGGCCTACTGAGTTTTACTCATACCCATCTCGGGTCAGTGTTGGGTATCCGATTAGACTTCATTGTTGTAGGTCAAGAGAATGGAAAAGTCCCTATGATAGGGAGTTGAGTTGGGATTGGGATGTGTATGGATAAGGATATGGACTTGGAGTTAGGTCCCATTTTGGGAATTCAGCTGTTTTTCTTTATTTTGGGTTTTATTCACTTTTGGAATAGTTAGTTTTAACATGGAATATTTATCATTTGGTTATCATTTGTACCCTATTTGGGAAATAGTTTTTAATGCATGTTTCTAGCTTATTGTTTATTGTTTACCTTATTTCATATGTTGCCTCCTATGAATTAATCTTGTAATGAGGGTATAGTATCCCCAAGTGATTTATCAAACCCTCATTACTAGTTGGAAAACTCTGGCATACAGGGAGGCACACATGAGTTCATGTGGTGACTAGAAATGGGGCACCGGTTAGTGGCTCTCGGGTAGGGGGAATTACACCAAGGGCCTAAAATTCTAAACATGATAACTATTTTAGAAAAATTGGTTTTTAAACATGCACTATTGATAGAAAATTTTACATGAAGAAGGATTTCTCAAATACTCTGATGGTGATTGTATATGTGGATGAAATAATATTTTTTATAATAATGGTAGTTTCTTATGTGGGTATTTTTAAATGATAATATAAAATTAGTTTTATATTTCTATGATAGGGGAACGAAAATATTTTTTAGGGTTACAAATTACATAGAATTTAGATTATGTATTTATTTTACAAGAAACATATATCAAATAAATTCTAGGAAAGATTATAATTGAAGATTAAAAAGAGGTTTCTACACATATATCAAGTGGTATAGAGTTGAGAAAAGATGAAAAAGGAAAAGAAATTGATTAGATTAAATTTATAAGTATTATTAGAATCCTTTTTTATCTCACAACGTCCAGACCTGACATTACCTATGTAATGCATCTATGTGAAAGGTATCAAAGTAAACCTAAGGATTCACACATTCTTTAAATTAAATGATTTTTGGGGTATTTAAAATTCATTGTAAATTATGTATTGCTCTATAGATGTAGTGTAGATATTGACTTTCTTGGTTATACTAAAATATATTGGGCCAGTGACTATAAAAATCATATATCAACATTAGGTGGAATTATTCTTATTGGTGATGGTTCTGCTAATCGGTATAGTAAGATTTAGAGTTCAGTGACCATAAGTAAAAATGAATCAATGTATATGGTGGATACTCATGCAATTACACATGACTTATAGAATTTGGTTCAACTATAAGATATGTGGGTTTATGCTCAGATACCATTGATTTTTTTGGTGACAATAAATGTTATATTGATCTTTTTGAAAAATCAATTTCAACATTCTTAATATAAATATATTGAAATTCAATAAAATTTTATCAATGAGAAGGTGGATTCTGGGGAAATAGTTCTTATATTTATTGGATCACTAGAGTATCATATATATATATTTTAAAAATTTATTCCACATGAGACATTTCCAGAGTTAAGGTTTCACTTTCATGTTAATCCTCCCCTATAGAATTAAGATTTTGTTTCCTAACATGCCATGGTCCTTTGAATTATGTTTCCAAATGGGGAGTGGAGTTCATTGTATAGAGGGAGTTTAAGTAAAAAGGGGAGTTTGTTTTTGTTAAGTAGTTTCATTTAAGTCACTTGTCCTAAAAATGCTTGTCACTGAGGTATAAAAATATCTCAAAACAATACATTATCCTATATTGTAGTGTTAAGATAAATCTCATTGAGATTGTATGTGATTTTATGGCATGGTGATTCATGGGGTTTTAGATTGTCCTCAACATATCCAATGGGGGATATTGAAAATACCCAAAAATTTATGGACATGTTTGAGAAATATTATAGATTCCATGGTTTTTGGTGCATTTAGGAGGTAATATTTATTTATAACCATTATTGAGGTGATAATTAATTCTGAGGGTGATTGATTTGGTTTGTGTAGATTTATATGTCATGGAAGAATGATTCATGTTTCTAAAAAGTGTTTTAGAGCCTAGTAGAAAGTAGAATAAAGAGTTATAGAGTGAGTTTGAGAAGGACCTTGATGTTTGTGAATTAAATTAGCTAACTATGTAACGGTAAGTTTCAATTTCTACTGGCAGTTTAAAGGTGAGTCATTACATATGGGAGTGTAAACCGATTTGATACTATGCTATGTAAAAGTCATACTAAAGATTAGAAGGCTACGTAAAGTTAGTCAGAAAATCCCGAGTCAGTATAAGGGCGGCATACCTATTGAATAATGGTCAGTCTTCATCCATATAAGGGTACAATAAGAGCCTTTCTGGTTGCATATAGGTACAAGTAGGATATGAAATCTCTTGTAAGGTTAAATCGCATCATGCCTTGCATAAGGGTAAATAGGCATGGTGTAAATGTTAATAGCTTAGGCAAAATGGTTTTGTAAGGGTAACCCATGAGTTCTAAAGATCATGTAATGGTTGATCACAAATTGTGTATGGGTAAAAAGTTGAGGCTTAAATGTAGTATAACTATCCACATCATATTCCTTCATGAATCTGAAATATAGAGAGGTGATATCTACACTACAAGGGTATGTGATACACTAAAAGAATATGTTTCAAGTTTAGTGGTTATATAAAATAATATGGCACTTCACCATGGAATCGATGCCTATGCTGTAAAGGAAAGTGAAGTTTATTTTCAATGTTCTTCTATGTGAGAGATATCTATTCCATAGAGAAGAATATATGATGTAAGAAATGGGTGGTCTGAAATATTTGGATAGCACTGCACCAAGGAAGATTTACTACAGCACAAGGGTTTATTGGTTTCACCATGAAGGTAATGGCTACCCTGTAGTATCCATACATGAATACATGGGAAGATTTCAAGATACTCTTAACTATTTTACAAATGTAGTGAATGTGTGTGTTTTTTATTAAATGGAAGTTCAAGTTGAATACCATGATCATCATGAGTAAGCATCCAGTTTTCTATATTTTATGAAAATACATGTTGTTCATATGAATATATTCTTGGAAAATTATTTTTGATAGATATTAAAATATCCCACGTGGTTATGTTCATTGAAAATAGATTGATACTTATGAATAATTTAAGATTAATCAATGACTCTTAAAATGGATATTAAACCACAGTTGATAATGACTATACAAATAAAAAAGAAAAATAGAGGATGATATTTTGTCGATTTGTTTTCTATCTAAAAAAAGAAGAAGAAGAGGGTTTTGAAGATGAGGTTGGATATTAGACAATAATTTTTTGATGAATCTTGTAGTCTCATGAATTTTTATTTTAGTCATGAATATTTCTGAAGTGAAATCCAAGACCATGCTCTGGGAAATTATTTCATGAATATTTGGGAGGTTTTTTCAAGTGTATCTTTATGTTTTGTTTCCAACAAAACTTGGTTTATTTGGAGACAATATTTATTTTTTGATCATATTTTATACTATAGAATGAAGTTGTATTGTTGGGTGTGACTCCAAACATTTGGGGTATGATTCCACACAAATTCTTTTAAGTGTAACTCACTTATGCTTGTATTTAAGAGAATTTTTGGTGGGGGGGGGGGGGGATAACCAGCCATAGCTAATAGGATTCCACATTGAATAAAAAACACTTAAAAACTGTGTGCTCCTTTTTCTTTTATTTCATACATGATCATGTGAGAATAACATATTTCTATTTTGAGTGGGTCAAACTCTAAAAAGTCTCAAAGGTTTATTTCAATTAAAATGAAGTTGTAAAAACTTTCCTCTACTAATTCAACCCCTCCTAGTGGAGGAAACTGATCCTTCTAGGAATTTCAATTACTTGTCATGCATAAACTTTTATTTAATAAAGTTTTGGATATGTTATTTTCCACAACTCATATGATGTTTTATTATGAAATGGATTGAGTAAAACTATATTTTTTTATATAAAATAGTACTAAGTACTTTAGCCACAAAATTTTTAACAATTGAGTATTTACTCAACATGGTTATAGTAATCTATTAAATAATTCTATTTCTTCATTCAACTACACCATTTTAGATGAGTTCTAGGAACTAAAATGTTATTTTTTTTTTCTTATAATGAAAAGTTTCAAAATCAAAATTTTTATATTCTTCATCATGATCACTATGAATAACTACCAAAGGTTAATTTTTATCATTTCTAACTAAGTATTTATTATTTTTTTAACAAAAGGTCTTATTCTTTTTTTATATAGAAAATAGACCCACGTATATCTAGTGTAGTCATTATTTAGGATATATACATAGTATTTACCTTGAATACATCCCGTCTGTGTTGGAACAAATAAATCTCTGTGAACTAACTGTAATGCATAAAAAGTTGATACTTAACTAATATATTTATATCATGACTTATGTTACTTACCATATCGATAAGGGTCACAAAATTTAGAAGAATTACACTTATGCTCTGATAGATCTCTAACAAATCCTTTCTTAGAATGTTTATCTAAATTTATGACATTATAATGTCCAAACCTTGTATGCCAGAAACAATATTGATATTCCATTTCAATTAGATAAGTTAGATCTTGGATTTTAAGTTTATCTAAGTTATGGGTTTAAGCATTAACTTTCCTATTAAAATAATGAATAAACTTACCTTCTAAACTTTTAACAACACCTTTATAATTCATGAAGTTTACAAGATAACCATCATCTCATAATTGGATTATGCTAATGAAATTCTTCTAAATTACTACATCATAAAAAGCATTTGAAATTAAATTTTTACCAAGAAATTTGATATATCATCTACTATAGATTTCACCTTGAGCGTTTTCCCCAAATGTCACCTTCCCACATTTTTATCTTATAGGTGAAATTTTTGTTTTGGGACTTATTTCTAGAAGAACCACTATCCATGTACCATCTATTTTGGATTTTGGCACTCAAACATTCTCCCTAAAATAAAAAATTATAATTTTGGTACTCAAACTTACTTAGGTCTAGAATAATTATAAAAAAAAATTTGAATCCATATATTCCTAACTTTATTATATTAAATAACTACCAATTATTTAGTGATATGGGATTTATGAAAAACTAAATATTATACCATATTTAATGAATATTTTCTTAAAATGTATACCTCTATGACACTTTGAAGAAAGGGGTGAAATTTTTTTAATAAAATAATTTAACTAAAAATTTGGCAATGTTGAATTAAAATTAATCCAATAGGTTAATCTATGTGGAATCAACTATTTATAAATATTATTAAAATTTTCCATAACATTGGTAAAATTCGAAAAAAATTATTCAGACTAAATATCTCCAAATTTTGTTTTAAAACTATTTTTTTATATCATTGTTAGTTGATCTAGAATACTATTTTTTATATAACTTTATGTCAAGATTATAAATTATTGAGGTATGTTTAGAAATTGTAGAATTGGTCTTAAAAAGGTATTCCTTACCACATTTATTGTCTTCCAAAACTTTAATATTCTTTTTCTCTAGTAAAGTAATTTATCGAGTCATTTATTCAAAACTAGGTGTATTATCATCATCATTAAATGTAACACTATTTTCCTCATCCAAATAAATATAACTATATTTATCATCATATTTTGGATAATTAACATTTAAGGTTAGATTAGAAAGGGATTCAGATGATACCTTATCTATGTAACATTGGTTTTTTTTGAAATTCTATCATAGAAACCCATAAATTCTTATCATTGATACTTTCATTTAAATAAATTTTTAAAGAGGAATCACCACCACCGACACTCCCCGTATGTGAAGCTTTCAACTTTTCTTCAATTTATTATTTATAAAAATTTATTAAGCCTTTATATTTTTTCTTCAAACTTAGATAATTTGGATTGATATATCCCAGTTTCTTATGTTTATAAAAAATAATTTCATAAAAATCTTTCTTACCACCTCTATATTTCTTACTTTTATTTTACTTAAAACAGAAATTATTCTTTACAAATATTCTATTTTTATCTTATCTAGCTGGGCAAGCTCATTATCAATTTATTATAAAGACCTAATATCTGATTAAAAATTATATTTATTATTAGATTTAAAATAATTAGAAACCTTATCATAATATTTATCTTTCATAGTTGTATTTGTAGATATAGAAGAAAAAGAAACAATATTCTTTTTAATTTACTTCATAGTATCTATTTTAAACCTACTATCATAATAAATTAGATTTCTAATAAATTTATTTAAACATAGCTAGGATAGATGTTTTTTTTCATCTATTTATATATGATTATATTCTCATTCCTTGGCCATGATATCAATAATATTTTATATAAGTTTCCTATTTGATAAATATTTCTCACCAAGAGATTTCAACCTATTAAAAATAGTCATAAAATGTTGATGCATCCAAGAAATTGAGTCACTGAGTAAGAAATAAAATAAATAATAATATACATGTAGCATAGCTCTTATAGTTTTAAAAACATTATAATATGAAAAATGAGTAACTTAAAGCATTTCCCATATATTGTTGGCTGTTTCAGAAGAAGAAATATGACTGTATACATTTATTTCCATGGAACATAGAAATTTATTTATAACATGATAATTCAAATGGTATTATTAATTACTTCTCTACTAAAGGATATAACTTTTTTTATCAAGAACCTTATAAATTCCAGTTATCATAACAAACTTTTAAAACCTTATATTTGTAACATAGTTCTTAATTTTATCTATCCAATAATCATAATCAACACCATTAAATATTGGTGGTATGCTTGGATTAAGATTCTCTAAAGTCCCAATAGAAAAATCTTCCATAAAAAGATAAAATATTATTCTTTAAAAAATGATTAGTTTAATAAAGATATAAAAATATAGAAGTGATTTGATACCAAATGTTAGATCATAAGATTATTGTAACGTCCCGGTTCCGGAAGATGCACAGAGGAACCCTGTACCCGGTTGGTCACATGGGCTCAAGTGCATTTCCACTAACACTAGAGGTTGCTGACTAGCAGTGAGGGACACGGGTATGATAGTGGAGAAACTATTCCCTCATTGACAGAGTAACACAGTGGAAGAGAAACAGATAAAAATAGCGGAAACAGTAATAATGGCATACAATAGTAAATAGTGGAAGACTAAAATTAATAAGAAGCTGGAGCACATATATAATGATGCATGATACATATATCTAGGAAAGCAGCCAAACATGTCATAATGCTGAAATATAGTACTAAACCAAATTATGAAAGAAAATAGTAAATAACTCTTCATCACCGCAAGCCTCAGCCTGGTCCCATGCTCTCCATCTCCAAAGTAGTCAAGTACCTAAAGTAGAAGGGCACTTGCCATTATCTATACCTACAACAATATAATCTATTTGGGTCCAAAAGTATGACGCAAATAGGGTGTGAGACTAAATCCCAATAGGAAACCACCAAGAGATCTATGCCTAACAGTCAGTGAATATATATATGGAAGACAATATGTAAAAGAAGCAGGAAACAAGGAAGTACTCAATAGTAAACATTACTACAATTTCAAGCATTCAAACACCACAAACCAAGTAAGCAGATAATCACAAACAGATAACCCTCTAGGATGTTCTCACAGCCTAATCCCCTCTGGTCCTACCAAGAAAACACAGACAACCCTTTGGGAAGTACACACAGTCTAACCCCTCTAGTTAAGATTTACAACAGTCTCCCTATGAAAGAACTCACCATCAATTCCCTCTATAGTCTCGTATCAATAACTAAAAGGCACTCTAGGGGAGAACTTACATATCATTCCCCTTGTAGCCCACGTCGAGGAACAACATACACTTTAAGAAAGCACTTACATTAATTCCCCCTATGGTCTCGCATCGTAACAGTGAAAATAGACCCTCTGGAGAAGCCCTCGCATCCATTCTCCCAATGGTCTACTACACTAGGTTCTCACAGCCCTGTGTAAGATAAAAAATCATAGCAATACATGGAAACCAAAGTAAACCTAAATAACTACTTCGATAGAAAATCTACAACATAACAACTTGTCAGATAAAATAATCCATCCTAATAAGACTAGGTATAGAAAACAAAGAAGCAACTGAATAGGTAAAACTAGACCAAACTATCAAAATAAGAAAACATTTGAAAAACCTCTATAACATGGAAAAATAAACCCTATTCACAATATATAACCTCTATCCAAACAACCAAGGCATAACAGGAAAATATTAGGACTAAAAACATAAACACACAATACCCCGTTCAAGGGTATCGGGCACTTTTTCACATATAAATCAAAGAATAACAACAGAAAGCAAAAAACCACCTAAATCGCTATTTCAGGATTGTTATACCTAAACCACAAGACTTAAATCACCCAATAACACCGTAGATCTACAAAAAAGTCTAAAAATTTCAACCAGAGGTAACTTGAGAAAGAGGAGGAATCAGGAGAAAAATCTCTAGAATAAGGAAGTTCTGGTCAAGGCGATCCCAACACAATATAAGGAAGTTGAATCGGAGGACAGATGCTCGATAGGGGCTCGGGAAAGAACCGTGACCATACAGATTCTCCTGGAAGAACTAGGTTGATAAGGAGAGCATTCTATCCATCAGACGTGACCTCGGTCTGTTTAATGAAAAAAAAGAAAGTACATGACATGTACTTTATAATTCCAAAACCTATACTTGCCTTAACCAGACCCCTCATTAGGCAGTCTCCAGGTCACCACACACAACCATGTGCTGGATATTTACATGGACAACACACGACTACATGTGGTAACCGAGTACATTGTGTGTACTCATAAAGAACACGGCGTGTACTTAATAATTTTCCTGAAATTCCTATTTTTCTCAAAAACATTAGAAAAAGGAAAAAATACATGAGAATACGATCCGGGTTCTTACAATTATTAATAATAATATGGGAGTGAATTGTAGTTAACAAAATTTAAACTTAAAATTTTCCCAAAACCAATAAAAATTATACAAGATAAAGAGTTTTATGAATATAATTTATAACCAGTGTAAAAAAAATTATACAAAACAATATAAATATTCTATGAAAATGAATAGATGAACAATAAAAATTTTAGAAACAATTATAAAATAGTAATACCCAATTTTATAAAATATTTTACAAACATATAGTTACTTTACTATGAATGTTCTACATTTTCACCCAATGTGTTAAGGAAGTCCAAAAACCTTAATTAAGGTATAAAATATTATATAACTATTGTATGGTATATATTCTTAGCTTAGTAATCCATTTATTAGAATAAGAAAATAAATCATTATCATGCTATCCCTAGGATCCCTTGATTAAACAGATCGAACAAACTCTATCACTCTATCATTGAGATCCTTTGATCAACCAGATTAGATAAAAACTATTAAAAATAAAATATCTTAAGGAATTTAAAAATATAACCTTATAAATTATTCCTTAAATAAATCATTATGAATAATAAAAATTAAATTCTCTCAGTAACAAGATATATCAATACTTCAATAAAAAACATTAGATCATAGAATTGTAAAATTTTCGTCTCCCTTGAGGTTGAAGTCCTATTTATAGAAGATCTCCAATGGTGGATTATGAACTTCTTGGGATTGTTTTCAAGGAAATCAGAAAAACTTATTCTTATTCTTCAAGTGAATCAGAATAATATAATTCTTTCTGATATACATTTGGGATGACACCACTATGATGATTTGAACATTCCATCTAGTAGACATGACATGCCTTAATTTGGTAACATTGTATATCTTTATTGAACATGACTAGTAAATGTTCATTTGGTAGACTTATATGTCTTCATCTAATGAAATCTATCCGATAGACTTTGGATCCCTCTATTTTATGGACTATGTCTAATAGAGTTCATGCAACTCTATTCGATAAACTCTATATGTCTTCTATCTGGTAGAATTCATACACATCCATTTGATGTACTTTATAAATATCAGTCTGATGTACTTGATACTCATATTCCTAATATACTTAGTATATGTCTATCTGATAGAACTTGTTTTCTCAATTTGGTAAAACTTACTACCTTACAATAAACAATTCATAACTTGGGAAAGGTAAATATTATAAATATAAAAACATGAAAAGAGTGAATTATTATTTTCAAATGTAATGTTAAAAAGAAGTATTTTGACTCAACAACTAACTCTGGAATTCCATCCATGAAACATATGCCTCCTTCTAAACACTAAGATACAACATCCACAACATCCACATCGCTCCTCACATCTGACTAACTACTAATAGAACACATAACTAATATAAGTCTTAGATCATACAAAAGGAAATCTAAAACTCTTCCAATAAGTGATCTATCTCAAAATTAGAGACACTATTATCGTACTTTCCTAAGCTCTTCCATTTAAAGGAACATGAGGATCTCTTCCATGCCTCATAATCCTTCATCAGGTCAATCCTTTAATGATCAACCAGATCAACTTTCTGAACCTCTACTTCCTGATTTTTACACAGATGATGACTGGGATCCATTCCTAAAAAACCAAGAGAAATCCTAAGTCTGGTAACTTGAAATTTTATCAGGGTTCATTTAATTAATTCAATTTATTTTTCCAAAATCACCATATTAAGACATGAATAAAAATAATCATGACAAATGTACCTTTCTGAGGTATCTACCCTATAAATGAAACCACCTCACATAGTTATTTGGTTGAATCAAGGTCCTAGTTTTTGAAAATAGGGGTTCCTAAAATCATGTTTCTAAGCCAGTATCCCTATCATAATTCACAAACCAAGTTCAACTGGAATAGTTTCCTTACCAATCCATGAAATCTCTACAGTTCCTAGCTCCAAACTCTACAATATCTCTCAACCTAAACCTTTAATACCACTTTGTAACACCCCCTCCATCAAAAGGTTCCACTCCTTAGCCAAAAATGAATGGAGATAGATAATAACCCTGTAATTCCCACTTTTTGTAGGCCTTGGGTTTGAGACTATCCCTAAGGGTATAAAAATATTCCATATAGAAGGAATTACCCTAAATAATTAAACAAGTATAAGGATATTGTATAAATTTACCACTAAGAAACTCCATCACATAATATAAAAATATAACCCAAGCCAACCCACAATGCATGAAAAATCTAAAAAAATAAAAATAAAATTCTCTAAATAAATACCCAAAGGACAAGTCATACAATAGAAACTAAACAAAAGATCCAATATTTAAGATCATAATGTCCATAATAGTTCCTAAAATCCTCTTGTAAGTCTAAAAAATTGTTTATATATATGTAGGGTGAGCATTACATGTATACTAAGTAGGATCATACCCAAGGTATCTTGTACACATGTGAGAAGAGTATAATAACACAAATGTGAGTAAATAGTAAAACCAACATGCTCCTCAACATGTTAACTAACCAATAGAAACCTCTTCATGGCACAATCACCAAATAATGCATCTAATGTAATAAAATTGTAGAAAAAGAATATAACAAAAAGGTTCCCCATAACTACTTCACCAATGATTCACTACTCTCATGTCCTAACAACAAATTTCATAATCTTACATATCTTCTATAAATATCTATTCACATGACCTTACATTACTCATGTGGGTGGGGATCCATCCCTACCTATCCCAACCTCCTACAGGGTCTAGTATCTGGTGCTAGCATCCATTAACATCACATCACAACCTTATGCATATAACCACGGTAGTAGGGTATCATGGATGTGAATGACATAAACCTAATGCCCTCATACCACCATGAATTCCCCCACCACATGTCACATAACTCATAATTTATAGGTAATTTATAACACTAACTCATTCTACCACCTTTGTAATCTCTAAAACCAACCCACGTCATCACTTAGGTATTCTCTAACCCTAATTTCATAACCTGGGTAATCTCTAACACCAAACTAGGTCATCATCACTATTTTTGAAGGAAAATAAAGGAAGAGTGGATAACCATCCATCTGATTCACTACCATTTTGGATGTTAGGGAAAACACCCAAAACCCAAATTTTTTTGGGCATTAGGAAAGTTATCCAAATCAAGTTGTGTATGTATAAAAATAACACAAAAGTAAAATAGAGATAGATAACACACAATACGTAGGATATGGGTAAACATAAATTTCACTAACATACTTCAAAACACCACATATGTACCTCACGAAATCCATTACAACCACTGCCACCACTAATGACTCACACTACACAACCATGACACACAACCAAAAAATTACTTCTTTAAATTACATGCTCATATGTTTCTATAAATTCATTAATTACAAAAAAATTATTTGTTCAATAATATTCAATTCTCCAATTCAATTATCACATATCATATTTAATCATACACTTTATTCTTTTACCGATCCATATCATTTATTATTAAATTAATTTAATTCAATTCCCACATATTAATTTTAGCCCAAGATATTTTAGTTTCCTTATTTCAATTAATTTCATGGATAATCGGGAAACTAATATAATCACACCAAAAAATATCTCACCCATCACACAACTTCCACCCCCAAAAAAACAATAGATTACAATCCATTTTTTCAATACAACCATTTCACCGTAACAACCACGTAATAATAACCTCATGGACCAATCAATGAATGTTACCATTTATCACCTCCTATTCCAACCAACCATTGCATCATTGATTAACACATTCCAAAATTAAACTTTTTTACCACCACCATCGATAAAAACCCCCATAGAGTTACCACACATCATATAAGACAACATAGCAAGCACATCAACAAATAGTATCAGGTTACAACATCCATAATATATAAAGAAAATCAGATTCATTAAAGGGATATGGTCACATTACATTATTACTTAGCATGTTTATTTTCTCACAAATTCCATATTTAAATGTGAAACAATTCATTATCCATTTATAAGTTCTTAAAAATTTATTCAGGGTTATATTAAAAAGTCAACACAATATTGGATTCACTATCATAACAACTAGAACACAAAAAAAGTCTCCCAACATCTGTGATTTTGATCAACATAAATAAGAAAGCATAATTAAATAATAGATATAATAAAAAGTATAAAAAACATGAAATTTATCCCTTTCCAATCAATTTTATTTAAACTAATTAATTATCTACCTAAAAAGACCCATACTATCCACCTAAAGGAAAAAAAATCATGTGATCCTAGAACACACACATAAAGGGGAGAGAGAATGGATTTCCAAATTCAAAGAAGGTTTGTGAATCACTACATACAAAAAGGTGAAGAAGAAACAACTAAAAGAATGAAACTAAATAGGGAATCCCTGGATCAACCTAAATCACACCAAATTATCATTTAAAACACAACCCAAATTCTCCTTGATCAAAACAATACCATATCTCAAAATAATTTAAAGGAGGAGTTGGATAAATAAATGTGGGAAATGGGGATGAACTTACTAATAATATACAAAAATCATAATCCAAAATCCATAGATAAAAACTAGAGGAAAGGTGTGGAAAGAAACTATAAAATTACATGGGTTTATCCTAAAAATATAGATGAACAATGGATGAATGAGATAAATTGGAGGGTTTACCAAATTTATAACTGACTGAAACTCAACAAATTTACAACATGAAACATTGATTCATAGTACGAACATTTTTTATTTTCACTAATTCAGGATATGAAATTAGTTCAGGCTATGAATTCCTTCTATTCCATAACCCGATGAACACCTATTTTACATTACATTACCTCAACCTCAAATTCATTCACCCCATGGAAACCGCCTTCACATAATGAATTAAATAATCACAGAAATCCCTCTTGAAACTTCAAGCCACGAATCACCAACCTCTGATCCATGAAAATCCATTCATGTCATGAACACTTCTTCATGTCATGAGAAACCCTATACAATAAAATTTAATCTATAAACCCCATTGAACCCTCCTCAAGTCTCCTCTGAACTCCTATAACTCCCAAAACAGTAGAGTAACGGGCCTAGATGGCCAAAAATATTATAGAATACTTTACTATATTGAACATTCAGTGATTTTACAAACCACATATCATTTTAAATTTCCTACCCAACTATCAATGATAGATTTATATTGATGAGACATGACACCATGTTGAGTGCCTCTACCCAAATATCTTTTAGAAATCCTGAGTATAACCTCATACTTTGAGAACTATCTATAAAATTTATATACATTATTTCAGCTACTGTATTATGTTGTGGATTTTTGGGCACTATCTTCTCAAGACTTATTCCTTTCTTATGGAAGATGTTTTGTAAGGTGTTTGAGGTTTACTCACAATTACTATCTTTCTTGATGAACAACAACTTCCAGCCACATTCCTTTTATAACAATGATTTCCACTTATTAAAAAACTATAATAAATATACCTTATACTTAAATAGTTAATTTTTTATTTTTTAGTAGAATCATAAATGAAAGTAAGAAATTAAAGGGAAATATGGTAGGACTAAATAACGTCATGTATAAAAACATCTAAGTATAAAGGCTCTAACATCTGGTTCCTGGTATTATGTTCTTCTAAGTTTAAAGATACTTAACATGTTTATCTTGTGTGCTGTGAAAAAAACAAATATTTACTAATTTAAAATGAAAAATGTGGGTAATCTAGTTTGTATCTAGCTAGGAAGGCACAATAATAACATTTTTAACATGAAATTAGAGAAATATGTGGATGTTGTTTTTGTAATTATTTGATGTTAAAAAGAAAGAAATCAATAAAAACAAATGTTTATCACAAATGGATAAAGATATTAATGGGGTCAAGGTAGTATTACATTTTTCAATGTCATAATGTTTGTAAAAATGATTCTCCCTCTCTTCCTATTGAATTATAAATTAAATAATACTTGATTGAGTTTTCAATCACCCTTGGTTGATGGAAGTAATGGAAACCACTCTTGTGAACATGAAAATTAATAAACCATTCCCAATAAACTAAGGCACATCTAGATTAATAATTTTTTCTACTTATAAATATATAAACACTTCAATAATTTCACACATGTTCCAATGATCTCTACACACTCACCACCAAACACAATATGCTCAATCAAGACAAATTGCACTAGGTAGAGGGAGTTTAAATATATTCAACCAAAGATATAAACAATGAATGATAGAAAAACCCAAAATAAGAATTAATTAATAGAATTGGGCACCACTAAATTTATAATAAATTCAATATAAAAATATATTTTTACATTAAATCACAAGACTCTGACATTATAAAAGGAAATCTCCCCCTTCCCTGATCTCTTAAAAGAATTATCCCTCTATGTGAAGGGTAAGAGAGTTGAAGGGGGAAGAAGAGAGAATTATGAAACTACGAACATTTAAAAGAGAAAATAAACAACACATTAGGGTTAAAATAATCCATCACAACCCCTATTTCACCTCCTTTAACCCATCTGATTGAATGTGAAGACTCATATTTTTTGGGTTGAGGGTTGGAAAATTTGCCCTCTATATTCATTCTGCTAAAAGTTTGAGCTTATTTCATATAATAAATGGAATAATATCATAAAGGTGTATTCATAAATTTTCTTCCCCTATTTATTTATAATATTTACAAAAAATAACAAATTATTTGGAAAAGTGAAAAAAAATTATGCTCTAATTACTGAAGAATACTTTTTTTTGAGTATACACTTAAAATCCCTCCATTTTGGAACATTTAATGGATGCCTTAATGAAATAAATTCACCATGAAATTTAATTTGAACATGATTATTAGAGTTATATTTACACTATATCTAGAATGACTTAATTTGGATTTATGTTGGCCAATATATGCCTCAATTATAGTGTGAGGTCCATTCTATTAGTTAGAAACATTTCTCCAATTGATTGATTTTTCTAGGCAAGTATGTTTTGAATTGGATCTAGGTAGAGATGAAAAAATCGAAGCCCAAAAACAAAGAAAACATAAAAAAGGAATAAATTGAATTTTTTAAAAAATTTAACAGTTTTTATCTAAATACCGAAGCTCCAAAAAACTGTTAAATTTACAAAATTAAGAAACTTTTACAATTAATCCCAAAATTCACCAAAGATACTAAGATGATGAAAATCAGATAAAATTAATCAAATGGAAGGGATTAATTATTTGAAAAATATATAAATAATTATAAAAATATTATCTCTATAAATTCCCCCACACTTAGCACTTGGACTCCTAAAAACGTAAGAATTAAAATCAAATCAAAAATAATTAAAAACACATGCCCATGATATCTTCCAATTACACACCAAGAAACAAAAGATATCATTCCTCATAAAAACCATTATTCCAAGTTCTCCATTTATATCATTAAATATTTTTACTATTCATTTCTCCTCCCATACACACAAAAAACCTACCTTACATGAATTTGATCTCATCTCACAAATGAAAATTTTCAGCAAGGATTTTCTCACCCAATCTCCTACAACAGTCACCATAGGCTTGAAAAATTATAACATCTCCACCTGATGAGAGTTAAGGAAATGTTTTCATCATGAAGACTTTTTAAAAATATTATTTAGTTTACAGTAGGAAGGATTTATATGTCAAATATTATGAGGCAAAAAAAGAAGGGTTTGACTATTTTTGAAGCAAAATTACATGATTCCAATATTCACTTGAGTATGGTCTCCTCCCCACTTCCCTTAGTATAAAATATTCTTCTTCATCATGAAAAATAAAGAAATTTTTACACCATTCATCATTTAATCATAAAAATTTTCTATCTTCTCAAACATATTTTTTATTTAAATCTCCTGATAGGAACAACTTTCTTTCTCCATTGGAAGCTGCAGAAAGACACAACATTCAATAGAATTATTTTTTTCATCCAAAAAATCATCTCTTCAAATTTTATTTTCCACCCAAAGTATCACTAAACGAGGTAAAAAAATAAAAAATAGCTCCCCCTCACACATAATTTCAACTAGATCATGAAATTTCACTTCAAGAGTGGATTGGATAAGGAAAATTATCTTGTAATGTGTCTAACCTAATAGGAATTTCATGAATTCTAAGGGATACAAGGATTAAATGTACAAGGAATTCCATAATGAAAATTATTATCATGAAAAGGGGATTTAAATTCAAATAAATTCCTCAATCATTTAAAACAAAACTACCTAAAAATCTCATGTTTTGAGAGGAATAAATAAAATTCTGGTTAAAGAATGCATGGTATGGTTCTCTCAATAATCGAGGAGAATAAAAAAATACAAAAAAATAGTTCAAAATCTTCAAGATAAATTGATTTAAATTATTAATACAACAACATGTGGTATGCGATTCAAAAATTTATAGCAATTTTCATTAAATTCCTAAATATTTTAACTTGAAACAATGTCATTTTAGTATTCATTTAAGCTCAGTTTCATGGAATAAATTTGTTCATGCATTGAAATGGGTTTAAAAAATATAAATGAAAATAATTTCATCTAAAAAGCTTCAGAAACATACCAAATTGAAAAATAAACATACAAAAATTTTAAAAACACACAATTTTTTTTTGGAAAATATAAAAACAAAAAATTGAAAATCCTAAACTACAAAGGCACCCTCACCCACACTTAAATGATGCAGTGCCCACAATAAATTAAAGTGTATTTAACATGTAATTATATTTGATATTGAGTCAAAACAACCATGAAAGTACAAAGGAGAGGTACAACCTATCATATTCGTAGTGAAATATTGAGTTAAACTCCAAACTATTGCACACTGAAAAACCCACAAGTAAAAGAACACAATGAAAACATAAGAAATTTATTAAGAAAAATAAAATAGAAGTAGAATGAGAATATAAGTATAGAACTTGTTTGAATCCCCAAGTGGGACCTGGGTTTTTTACTTCCTCTTGATGGATAATTACAGTTGGTTATCCCCATTCTGGTGGTGAGTGTAGTTTTTTTGAGATGAACTAAAAAAATTATTCTTTACATCTTACACTTCTTTATTTTTATTGAGGAATCTATGGATATAGTGCAATAAATACACCCCTAGTAAAATGAGATTATTCATATATGGTGGAGTTAGGATAATGAATGAGTCCTCTTTCTTGGTTTCTACTTTCACAAGACCTTCTTTATTTTCTAGTGATTTCTTAAGGTATGCTGCATCAATGAAATAATAATATAAAAATTCATAGTGTAATTATATTTGAACAATGTTAGATCATGTATAATCAATATAAAATTATTACCTTTCAAATTTAGTATCTTATATATCTATTTCCTCAAGAAAATCCACCTTGGTCACCTCTTTAAATCCCTCCAATAAGTGTTCAAAAAGTTCTGGGATCTCCTGGTGTTCCTTATTAAGTGCATCTTCTTTTTCTTCTTTATCGACCAAGGAAATAAAAGTGTTGGATTAATATGAAAATTTAAAACAATTATAGGTGATACTCAATTCAGTTTCAAAAAACTTATAAGATAATAAGTTTATGAAATGATTATCACTCTAATTTTGCCTAGCTTCAATTGCTTCTTTAGTGGGAGGGGCCTCTTGCTATTGAATTTCACTAGATAGATGTAGATAGTCAGGCTCCAATATTTGAAATATGACTGGGTAAATCACTTCCTACACTGGTTTATATAATGATTCATGTTGATTCCATCATCCAATGGAACTTCTACCTCTATATTTTGTATTGGATAATCAGTTTTGACTTGATTAACCATGTCTAGAAGTTATTGGAAAGAGAGACATGAAACATGGCCATTCAACATTTTCATGGCCAAAATATCGAGTTTATCAACATTTTTCAAGATGGATTTCTCATCATTATGAACCATTTATACTTTCAACTATATATAATCAATCCAAGAAGAATAATTACAGTTGGAATATATCATGTGATTTTTTTAGTTTATTTAAATGAAAGAAAAGAAAATATTTACAAAAATATTGAATTATAATATTGGAACTGCCTCCCTAACAACGACTCCATTTTTTGACACATGCATATCCTGGGGTGTGACAAAAATAAATATTTCTTGAGTTAAAAATGTTGTTAAGTGGGTAACATTGGATGTCTTTAGAGAGAAATGCACAAAAATCATGTTTTCCACTTAAAATTAGAGAAATAAGTGTTGGTTGTTTTTTAAATTACTTGATGATAAAAATAAAGAAAGCAATAAAAATAAAGTTTAAACACAAATGGATGAAGAGAGTGATGGGGTTAGGGTAGGATCACATTTTTCAATGTCATCATGGTCATAAAAGCTATCCTCCCTCTCTTCCTATTGAATTATAAATGAAATAATCCTCAATTGAGTTTCCAATCACCCTTTGTTGAAGGATGTAATTGTAACATCCTGACTTGGAATCCACTTAACCCATGCCCCAAGAAGGTGGATCACATGGCCTTAAGAGTGCCTCCTCGTTCACTAGAGGCTACCAACTAACAACTAGGGTGTAGATGTTGTATATCTGGGAGACTACACCCTCATTCCATATTAGCACAACAAATACAATTAGATACAATCAATAATAGAAGCATAATTTAAACAGACATAATAAACATATAAGAAAATTAAGAAGCATAAATATACAACTAAACAATTGATAAGAATATCAAAATACTCTAAGGATGTGTGTCATACTTGTATTCATGGTATGATAAAATACAGAATGGAAAAAATAAGATACAAGCATTCTATAAAATAGTACAAAATACAAAAAGGAAAAAAGATTCTACATAAGCATCCTGAGCTAGATCTCGATCCTATACTTTATGAACTATCAAAGAAAAAACATATCATTAACCTAGAGCAAGGAAATGTCCATTATCAATACATGTTGATAAATAATATTCTTAGGTACCAAAGGATGCCTAAGCAGTGTGTGATAAAAAAACTCAATTGGCCACCATAAATGTTGTCTACATGTAATCCGAGTAGTTATCAAAGCTAAATAGTGTACATGTATAAGAAGAATAGTGAAACAAAGTGAAATAAATAACTACCCTACTCAAGTTCCTATAGGACACCTAGAGGGTCAACGTGCTTTAGCTCATGGATGGAATGTGTGTATGATCATTTAACTATATATATAGTATCAATAATATATATAGTTTAATTTTATTTTTCATCCTCCTATATAAACAAATTATGTATTAATGTAAGAGGCCATATACCTGGAATACTAGTGATGTATGGACTGGGGTGTAACTTAGACATCTTTGACCAGTCTAACGAGCCTATAAGCTTATGTAGTAGGGTAATTTCCCTATATCCCAATAGACTGAGATACATCATGATAAAACAATCATTATGGAGAGTGATCCACCATATAAACACTTTAATCATGGAACATGGAACCTTATCCCAATGCACATATGGTATCACTTGTATAAGATGTCATTCTCAACACCCGATGTAAGGAATCATGATGCGTCCATGCTCAATTAGTCCCTTACCATCTTGTCACATCCTCTATAAAGGTTCATTATATATATAACTGGAATATGCATGACCTCCCATCCATTTCCTTCATATAAACCATATACATAGAAAATTCATACTCATTTATAACATAATACATAAATCATAACCTCTTATGCATGTCATTATCCAAGTTCAATTTCAATTAAATCATTATCATTATCAATGAGAATTCATATAAGTTTGGGGAATGAACTTACCATACATTGGAGTCATTCCATTTAAAACCAATTGATTTTATTTAATAAAGGAAACCATCATTCATTATCCATTTCATTTAAATCAACCCATTCAATTTATCAAAACATGGTCAATTCACTTATAAATATCAAGTGTCAATTGGAAGGTGCCATGGTAAATTTATTTAAGGGATTCCACCATCATTCATATTCCATAAAATATATTCCATTCACCCTTACCAATACATTTTATTCATTAAGACAAGGAAATTAAGACATAAGTCTCAAAGGGTTATTTAGAAGATGGAATGATCATTATGGCAATTTACCAGCTAGGCAATTTCAACTATAAGAGGGCCAGACACCTAATGGGTGCATTAGGTCACATGAAATCCTAATATATCAAGGGAAATATCATTTAAAAACTAATATAAATTCTTCTTAGGAGATCTAGGCATTCGAGATAATTGACCAAAATGGCCATTCTCACTTGGCATACCCATGGGGTGTCTATATGTGTGCAAACCAAACACTAAACCAATAAACATTATTCAATAGTATTATAAATAGGTAAAAGGGTAAATTAGATATGAATGAATCAATATAATTGGGATGATCAACAAAATTTGTAACGTATAACAACATCATAATTACAAAATGATGTAACTCAAAAGGAAAACGACATGACCACTTACCACAAGGCCATAGACGATGCCTCAATAAATATCAGCCTCAGATTCAAAGAAGGTTGAAGAGATATGATAAATGGTCCACTGCCCTTAAAATTTAGCAAATGATCCTACAACTAAATATTGTAATGGATGCCAAGATAATCCTAGATATAAATTGAGATACTAGGAGAGCATAACAAGATAGGTACAATGCTTCTAAAGGAACGTAGAACAGAAAATAGAGGAATGAACTACTTAAATGCCTAGATTTAGGTGTTTTTGAGATCAAAAAAGGAGAAGAAGGAACAATGGCCACTGGAGGGAGGATAAGAAACGAGAAAAAAATTTTAAAATGAAATAAATAGAAAATGATAATTTTTCCACAAAATATCAAATCACACGGTTTGGCCATACAGTTTGGCCAAAATGTGCACAAATCAAGATCTGTTCATTACTACAAGGGTCCCACTACATGGTTAGGCATATGATTTGACTAACCATGTGAAAACTGTGTATAATGGATTAGTCCCATGTCTATAACTGATCATAGGGCCATGCATCCTGAGTCACATGATTGTATACAAACCATGTGACGTAGTCTATTTTTTCCATTTCGAAGCTTCAGGCTCCGAATGATTCCCAAACACAACCGTGAACTCTATGAATTGATTATAACTCATTATTGGGTCTATTTAAGGTATTAAAATTGAAAAGATAAGGATCTATACCTTCATTTAAAAGTTAGGTCATTAAAACCTCCCCTTTTTAAGGCAACAAGTCCCAGAGTTAGTCTTTAAAGGGTAAATAGATATATTCAACGAAGAGTTCCGACTATTGAGAACATATATAATCTTCCCACTCCCAGGTCTTGTCCTATACATGGCCGTGCTACCATAGTATCCATACCAAAGGAAAAATCCTTCCTTGGAGTGTCTTCATTCTCATATACACTATACACACTGCATATATACTCCTTGAAGGAAGCATCTATATCCAATTTGACCACATCAGGCTGGAAGAAAAATGATGGGTCTGGATAGTATTGATGAAGTTGAGATACATGAAAGACTTCATTCATTTATTGGTATCTCTGAGAAATTTACAACTAGTAATCCATTGGTATGATTCTTTTCACAACCAAAAATGTCCAACAAATCTCGGTGATAACCTACCTTATATTCAAATATGTCTATGCCCTAATATAGGGAAGACTTGCTAGAAAACGTTGTCTATGACCTCGAACTCAGGAGGTCATCTGTGTCTGTTGGCGTACAACTTTTATATAGACTAACCATTCAACATGATATTTCTAATTAGCTAGACCTGATATGTAGTCTCCTAAATGAAATGTGTTCCATGTATAGCTACTTCCCCTACATCTAGCCAGCATAGTGGTGAGAAACAAGACCTACCATATAAGGGTTCATAAGGATCCATCTCGATGGTAGCTAAAAAGATATTATTATAAGAAAACTAGATGAGAGGCATGTGTTCCTCCTAATAAATCTCAAAGTCAAGGACCCATGAAAATATCATGCCCTCTAGAACTTGAATCGTATGCTCCATCTATCCATTAGTATGTAGGTGATAGTCTGTGCTCAGTGGTACCTGCATACACAAATCCTTTTATAACCCTTCTAGAACCGTGATGTAAAATAAGTGTCTCTATTATAAATGATAGATCAAGGATCTCCATGAATATGTACACCCTCTCTAACATACAACCTTCCTAGATCATCTACCGTGAAGGTCTCTCACAAATGAAATAAGTGTGAGATCTTCATCAAATGATCAATGACAACCCACACTGTATCATTTCCATGAGGTGATCTGGGTAGACTAGTCATGAAATACATCGATACAGCATCCCATTTACACTCAAGAATGTAAAATCCCTTCGAGTCACTAATTTTTTGCATTCATCTACCGATAAGTGGAACATAGAGTGATGAAGCCAAAAATCTCTAGTTTCAAACGAAGCCACTAATACTACCGTCATAGATCTCGATACATTTTGGTGACATCAGGGTGAACCGCCCATGCTCATGTATGGAATTATTGCATCATATCCTTTATAATGTCTTTTGGGACCCATAGAAAACCGTGGAACACTAAGGCTTCATCCCCGTCCATGTTCTAATATGATGATGTACCATAATATGAGACAATTTTTTTTGGAGAAGGCATTTAGGGTTAGATATCTTTCTCATTAGCACTCATTCTAGAAGAGTAGATATCTCTTTTATAGCTGAGATTCTAATATGACCGTGGTCCTCCTAAATATTAACATGCATCTCTGAGAATAAGTCTATAATATTCCATTTTCCATTGGATTACTAAGCCTCTTTTGTTTGAGTCTTATAACTCAAAGCATCAGCCACCAAATTACATTTACAGGGCATGTAGGCAAGCTCAAAAATCAAACAACAGTAGGTACTAAAACCACCTACATTATGTAATATTGAGATCCCACTATTTAAATATATACTTGATCTCTTGTGGTATGTGAATATCAAAAAATTATCTCCACGTGTACAATGTCTCCAGTATCATAAGGCATGCACAACATCAACTAGCTTGAGATTGTGTGTCAGGTAATTATGCTTGTGAGGCATCAACTGCCAAGACCTATACACAATGAACTACTCAACCTTCATCATAACAATTTGAAGACTGATAGTAGATGTTTCACAGTATATAGTATAGCTCCTTCATGTCTCTGGAAGAATCAGTATAATTATTAAAGTTAAATGATACTTCAACTCTTGAAAGGATGATTTATAAGATTATGACCATAAGAATTTCACAACCTTCTTTGTCAAGCTAATAACTTTTTCTACATGGTGTGAGTAATCCTGGATTAAGAGTCTATAATATCTAGCAATACCCAAGAAACACTTGATGTAAAAAATTATCTTGGTATTTTCCCAATAATCTGCAGCTCTCAGTTTCTCTGGGTCTACTAAAACTCTTGAATCTGATATGAATTAACCTAGGAAGTATACTTTTTTCAATCCAGAATTGGAATTTACCGAGCTTAGCATATAGATGATGCTCACTCAATGTATTCAGTATGATCTCAAGATGGGTTTGATGGTTCTATCTGGAGCATGAATACTCCAAGTTATCATCCAAAAAGGCTACGATAATTGAATCTATATACATGTGGAAAACCCAATTCATAAGATTCATCAAGACTGAGGGTAAATTTGTGAGCCCAAATAGAATAAATTGGTACCCATAGATAATATACCTACTCCAATACGATATGTGAGGTATGTATGAAGTCTTGAAATGGAATTAATGATATCCAGACCTCATATATATCATCTAAAACACTTTCACTCCTCATACATGTTCTAAGAGGTCATCTAATATAGAAAGTGGATACTAATTAATTTAGATAAGATGGTTTAAATGACAGTAATCCACACAAAGCCTAAGGGTACCATCAAACTATCTAGAAAAGAGAACTAGTGAACCCCAAGGAGAAGTTAATGGGCGTATGAATCTTTTAGTCTTCAGATACTCCAATACTTCTTGAGATCTAGAAGATCATTAGGTGACATCCTATAAATAGGAATGGACACTGGTGCTGCTCTTGAAACTAAATAAATAGTAAACTCTACTTCTCTCACCATAGGTAGACTAGATAATTCATAAATAAATATTTCTCTGAAACGCTCCACTATAGAAGGAAAGATAGTGGGTCGTATGCCCTGGTCATTGAGGAAAATACTGGTGATCTAAGCTATCACATTACCCAGCCATTTCAACTCTTGTCCTGCTCACGTTGCACTGACATCCCATTATCCCTTATGAATATTCTTACCACCTTGACTTACACCATCAACATTCCACAGATTTAGATCCGTAATAAAGTCCTAGTTGACGATTTTAAAAATAGTCATCAACCTAATCACATTGACCTATGACCAGATAAAATAAAAAATCCCATTATTGAATTTCCTAGTGTTTATAAGATCATTAGTATCTAGAGTTGGTGAAAATTACTACAACTCTATGAAATAAGAAAATATTCTGTAACTAACATACTCCCCTGCTGTAGGTTCTTGAATTCTCTAGCTAAGAGTCTAGGGAAAGAAATAATTATAAAATATTGTATGGAAATCAACCCCGACCATATGATAATGATGATTTGCCTATGATATTATGTCCTACCACCACATGGATGAATCTTACAGCATATAAACTACCATCTTGACACTCCTCTCCAGAGGCTTCTGTAGATGGTTGAATATAGATAAGATTACCTCGATCCAATACTTCCTAACATGTGTTCCTCCACCCCCCTAAAAGGTGAGAGAATGATACTATTGGAATTCACAAGTCTAATATTCCATACTTGGGATAGGTCAAACTACTCCTTGAATAGATTGAAGCATAAAGAGAAAACCATCTTGGATCCAGGCATCATTTCCCATATCTAGAACTAGAAGAGGATCCGCTGGTGGCTCTATAAAAGGAATCATTGGTGGCTCATAGCCTACCACCTCAGGTACATGTTCATAACTACCTTCAGGGTGTGCGGCAAGAGGGCATCGTGGAAGCATGAAACTACAATGCCAAACACACACCTCAAAAAAAGCATATGTAATTGAGAAGATTACCTTAAAAAATATAGGAAACATATAAATCCTTCCTATAAAAACAACCATGCCGATCTGCCTACTTTAAAATCCAGATATAGATTGAAGAAGAGACCATAACAGGTCATAGGAACATAAAAGAGATACCCCACTACCCATTACTAAGGTTGGTCTTAGGTCCAAGTCTCTACAATGAATATAGAAGATGGTTGTTTTTCACGTCATAATTCATATTAATTTTGAAATTGTTCTTATTTAAACATTTAAATCACTTAGAATGGTTGAATTAGATGGTCTACCATTTTCTAATCTATAAGGGCCCATTCTTATTTTGAACCAAAACATATCATCCACTTGACCCACACCATATCACATTCCAGCTCATGCGACCGATGGTCTATAGCTCAACATTCCATAATTGACTGATTAGGTGTTTGCTTTACCTCTTTAGGAAATAACTATTTGGTTAAGGAATACAAATTAAGTATCAGTTATCTTTTCACAATACTGACAAGAAGTTTAAGCATAATTCAATATATTTGCAAGGCACTATAAATATGAAATAAGAAAATGCATGCTGAAAATAGATGTGACATGGAAAAATATATGGCCTATAAATCATAATATACCTATAGTGATGCATGTAATTAATTTCCCCCATTTAATCAGGAGATAATAAAGAAATCATAATTTCAATAATTTTAATATAAATAAAATCAAAAACCAAGTGTGTCACACAATGGTGAAATTATATTAACAGTAATAGGAAAAAGAAGAACAAAAAATTATAATTTGGGAAACTCAACCTTTACCCTGAACATGGGTTCACGATGCCCAAACATGACTTATTACCAAGTCCCAAGAATTACCAATCTCCAATCTATTATCTCCAAAATGTATTTCAAGAAAGGAACCCCTCTGAAACCACTTTTTAATGTCCCGAAATGGGATCCACTTAATCCATACCCTAAGTGGGTGGGTCACATGGCCACAAGAATTTAAATCCATATGCCAGAGGCTACTGACTAGAAGACAGAGTGTAAAGGTGGTATAATGGAGAGAATATACCCTCATTTCAGTGTACCATAATAGATAAAATTAGATATAATCAATAGTACAATAATAATTTAAACAGATAGAATCAGAAGATATGAAACTACAAAAGTGTAAATAGATAACTGAATAACTGATAATAATATAAAAATCCTCTAAGGTAGTGTATGATACATATATGCATGTAATGGTATAATACATAAAATAAATTAGTATATAAAATCATTCTATACAATAGTACAAAAGTAAAAAGAACAAAAGCTTCTCCATAAGCATCCCGTGCTAGAGTCCAGTACTCTGATCTATGATTCATCTAAGAAAAATCATACCATCAATCCATAGTAGGGAACTTTCCATTATCAATACATATAAACAAAAAATATTCTTGGGTACCAAAGGAAGCCCAAGTAGGGTGTGTGATAAAAATATCTGTAGGCCACCAAAAATGGCATCTACTTGTAATCAGAGTAGTTCTCATAACTAAATAGTGTACATGTATTATTAGAACAGCAAAAGAAAACTAAAAAAATAACCTTCCCACTCAGGTTCCTATAGGACATCTGGAGGGTCTACCTGCTTCAGTTCATGGCTAGAATGTGTGTCTGATCATATCACTATATATATAGTATTAATAGTGTTTAGAGTTTAATTGTACATTGCATCCACCTATATAAACCAAGTATGTGTGAACATAAGTGGCCATATATATGAAATAATAGTTCTAGTTGGATCGAGGCATAACTCAGAAATCCATGACCAGTCTAATGAGCCAATAAGCTCATGAAATAGGGTACATTCCCTACATCCCAATAGAGTGAGATATGTCATGCTACAACCCTCAGGATGGAAAGTGAGCTACCATGGAAACAATATAATCATCTAATGTGGTGCCTCATCCCAATGCCCATATAGTATCACTATTATGAGATGTCATGTTCAACACCTTATGCAAGGGAGTGTGATGTTGCAATGCTCAAATAGTCCCTTACCATTATGTCTCAACCTCTATAAAGGTGCATTAAAAATATTCCTATCATGGAGAATTACCTCCCATCCATTTATATCATATACCCCAAATACATAGAAGTGGCATAATCATTTATAACATAATACATAAGGCATAACCTCTGATGCATTTCATTAGCCAAATTCAAATTTAATTAAAGCATTCTCATTCTCAATGAGAATTCAAATAAGTATAAGCATAAGTCATGGAATTACTACCCCTTGAGGTTATTCCATTTAAAACCAATTGATTCTATTCATGAAATGTAACCAATCGTGAATTAGACATTTCATTTAAATAAATCCATTCAATTTATCAAATCATGAAAAATTCACTTAAAAGGCTCAAGAGTCAATTGGAATGTTCCATGGTCAATTCATTTAAAGGATTCCAAAATCTTTCATAATCCATCCTATACAATCCATTCACCATAACCAATTCATTTAATTCATTAAGATAAGTAAAAAAAAGTCATAATGCTCAAACAATCATTAAGATGATGACATGATCATTAAGGAAAGTGAAATTCCAAATATAAGAGGGGCAAACACCTAAGGGGTTCCTTATGTCAAATGTAATTTTCATATACCAAGGTAAAAAATCATTTAAATACTAAGAACAAAACTATTTATGAGTTCCTATCATTTGCGCCAATTGACTAAAATGGTTATTTTTTCTTGGCACACCCATAGGGTGCCTATATTTTTGGAAAAAACCTCTAAGCCAAAAAATAATTTTTAATAGGAATATTACTAGGTGTAAGGGTTAATTAGATATGATATAATCAATATAATTAGGTTGCTCGAAAAAAATCCAGCGTGGGACATAACCACATTATTGTGAAATGATGGAACTCAAAGTGAAAATGATGTGACCACCTAACTCAAGGATGTAGATGATGGTTCAATCAATATGGACCTCAAATTCAATGTTGGTTAGAATATATCTAACAAATGGTCCAATAACATAAAAATAAGGAAAATGATCCGACACCTAAATAGTGTAATGGATGCTAAGATAAACTTATATAGGAATTGAAAGACTAGGGGAGCTTAAAAAGATAGATACAATGCTTATGACAGATCGAATAATGGACATTTAATGGAGGAACTACTTTAAATCCTAGATTAAGGTATTTTTGAACTCAAATAAAGAGGATATGGGATGCTGGCTACTAGAGGGAGGAGACGAAAAGGGAATGGTTTTAAAATTAAATGAAGGAAGAAATGGTAATTTTACCTCAAAATATCAAAGCACACGGTTTGACCTTATGGATTGGCCAAACTATGCAAAAACCATGATAATTTCACTAATACCTAGGGAACATCACTTGGTTAGGTTCATAGTTTAACTAAATAAGAAAAAATCATGAAAAATGGCTCTTTCGCATGTTTATAGTGAGCCATACGACCATTTGACCTAGGTCTCATGGTTGAAAGTAAACCCTTCAGCCCAGTATGTTTTTCTCATTTTAGAGATCTAGGCTCTGAATGAGCCCCAGACATATCTGTGACCTCTATGACGTGATTATACATCATTATTAGAACCATTTAAGGTATTAAAATTGAAAAACTAACTATTTGTACCTTCATTTAAAAAAAGGGTTGTTATAATAATGGAAACCCCTCATGTGTGCATCAAAATTAATAAACCACTCTCACAAAACTAAGGTAAGTCCTAATTGGAAATTTTTGATCCTCATAAATCCAGAAACAATTCAATAATTGCACACATTTTATAATGATCTTTACAAACTCACCACCAAACAAAATAGGCTTGATCAAGAAAAATTACACTAGGCAGAGGGAGCGTAAAGGTATTCCACCAAGGTTAAAAATCATGAATGAAACCAATACCCAAAATAAGACCACATTAAAAGAATTTTGAATCACTGAAATAGAAATTATTGAATTGAAAAATATGTTTTTACATTAAATAACAAGAATCCATCATTATAAAAAAAACCCCTTCCACGATTACTCAAAAGATTTATCCCTCCATGTCGAGGGTAAGAGAGTTAAGGGAGAAGAAGAGATAATTAGGAAACTAAGAAAAGATAAAAGAGAAAATCCATATAATTTCAAGGTTCCAATCCACTATAAAATATTTACTTTTACCTTCTTCAACCCATTTGAATGAAAGCGGACACACATATTTATAGGGTTGAGGGGTGGAAAATTTTCCCTCCAAATTTATTCTTTCTAATGATTGAGTTTATTTCGCATAATAAATAGTATAATCATGCAATTGTTTTTTCATAAAAGTTTTTCCAATATTAATTTTTAATGCATACAGAAAATATAATATTATTTTGAGTATTGGAAAAACATTTATGCTCGAATTACTAAAGAATATGTTTTATACCCAAGGAGACCCCTCAAATCCCTCTACCTTGGTGTATTTAATAGATTTATTATTGACATAAATTCACCATGAAATTTAATGTGAACATGACGATCATATTCATCTTTATACTTAAACTATAATTACTTCATATATATGTCTCTAGGCTGATATATGCAACAATTATTGGGGTGAGGTCCATCCTATTGAACATAAACTTTTTTCTACTTGATTTATTTTTATGGGCTAGTGTGTCTCGAATTGGATTTGGTTCTAGAAGAAAAATTTGAATCCCATGAACAATGGAAGCCTAAAAAAGGAATAAATTAATTTTTTTTCATAATTGTAAAAGTGATGCTCGAAATAAAGAAGATCCAAAAAACTTATAAATTTATATAATTAATAAATTTTCACATTTAAACCCAAAATTCACTAAATATACTAAGATGGTGCAAATAAGATAAAATTTATTAATTATAAGGGATTAATTAATTGAAAACAATATGGAAAAATATGAAAAAATTATCTCTATCAATACTCTTATTTTCATTCCCAACACAAAACTTTTAAATGTTTTTATTTATGTGTGATAAAGATTCAGTATGCCCTCAACCTTTAGAACTTTCATATTCATCTCATTAAGGTGAACAAACCTATAGTTCCATACTTTCATATCATCAGAAGTTATACTTCTAGAAACTACACCCCTATATAAATTTCCAGTCATACAAAGAGTCCCACATTTCATCCTCATGAAACTATCTTAGATCCTTGGGTTACCTTCTATACCCCATTTTTAAATCTAGTTATATACCCAGATTCATTAATTTATTTAATGGAAATTATGATTTTCCATAATCCATGTCTGTTTCATTCTTTTTTTAACTTTAATAATCCATAATTCTTCACCTAAATGTTAACTTATACTTTTCAAATAACTTCTAGGGATTTTTCATTTTTTATATGAAATTTGGAAAACTTAAAAGATACATAATTGAATATTCATCTTTTACCATCAGGTGAATAAAAATATTCTCCAAATTTAATCACCCATGATTCTATGATAGTATTTATACTCTACAAATAATTTTTACTCCCTTACAGTAAATTATTATAATTTCAACTACCGTAGATTGATGATTTTATTGTGTTATCCTTGAAATTATTATGTTAATTATTTATATATGCTTTACATTCAAATTTCCATCATATGGGACCCATAACATTTGAATTTATTCAAATAATTTCATGAGAACTTTATTCTGAAGGTTTCTTCTTGTATTTTCAATTGGGTGACCTTCCCCTTCCATCATAATTTAGTTAATGAACATATGGTATCCAAGGTTCCATCCACCTGAGATATTTATTTGAGATTAAATTATGGATATCATAAAAAACCAAATCTATATTTCCACTAGAGTTTCTAACTAAAATAACAATAACATCCCATCTTCCCAAAAGTGAGTATTAGAGAAGAAAAAACAATACATCATTAGAAAAAGAGACCTTTACTAATTTGAGCTACCCACAGTTCATATTGAAGTCATTCACATGATCTTCCATTTTTCATCATTCTAATAACTGTAATATGAATAACTATCTCAACCTAAAAATTTTGTTAAAGGATTTCATATTTTAATAAGTTTCCACCAAGGACTTCATAACATATATTGTTGTTTTCTTCACCAAAAATTTGAATGTAACATTTCATTCTAGAGGAATTATTAATAAAACCAATTATTTTTCTCCTGATTTTCCCATTCTTCCTTCTCCATTATTTCAATCATAACACCTTTCAATTGAACTTACCAATATTTCTAGATGATATAATCCTCAATATATATCTCTAAAAGGAAATATAAATTCTATTTAATTTATCAATCCAGATATTCCATTCATCTGATACTATTCCTAAGATGATAATGGAGTGAAGACTAAGTACTAAACATTTGTTTGACAATAATTATTTAGGGACTATAAAAACTATGATCTATTAATTCTGATAAAACCCATAAATTTTTTTCATGCCAATCCATCAATAATTCATGCACAAGATCAGTGTAATCGAAAAACTAAACCTCTGAATGTTCACCTCCCCTCAACTAAGTGTACCAGAAGTATGAAGTCAAGGCACTATACCCACCACACCAAGTATACCTTACACACACCTTATTAGAAACATATAATCATACAGATAAACAAAAATTCAGACATCATAAAATATATTGAACAAAAAAAGAATATAATATATTAATATTCATTAGATAGGTTGTCCTATGTGCATAGAAGAATCATGTAACCACTCTTTTATTACCAGAAGTATAAAGATTACACAAATTAAAATGTCCTTCAGGAATATGTCATTTAAAAGTATTAAATATTCTATAATTATATGATTCAAAATTTAGATATTACATACACTTTTCATGATTATGATACATTATTTATATGAAATATACATTTATCAGGTTGGTCCCCACTTCCTTTTATATCAATATCATCCAATATTCTTAGTCACACCCATTCCCATATTCCTGGAGATCACCTATATGGAATATTATTTTTGATCACCAGTAATGATGTATTCCTTGAATACTCTCATTAGTAAACTTATACGGTCTTAATATTAAAGGCTTACTTCTATAATGTTTGTCAAATATTCTATACCAATGTATAATGGCATTGGTAGAATTAACTTCAGATGACCCTACTACCACTACAGAGATGAATTTATTATACTAAAGTAGTCTGTTTAGCCTCCTACCCCTGATTTTATTTCCCTTCAAATGGAATTTTTATTAGTTTCATTTATAAATTAAAAAAAACAAACTAAATTTAAAATATCTCTACCATTTGGAAAAGAAACTAAGGGAGATGTCATTTTACCGAATTCTATTCAAGTGGAAGTATATTTAAAATATCTAAAAAATTCCAAAACTTGGAAAAAGCTACTAAATTAGTCAATATATTTCTTGGGTTATCATTGATCTGTATCTTTGTTGACACACACTATTATACATACAATAACTAAACTAGTAAAATGCACCCTTATGTCAATATGCTTAAAACTTCCACGACATACTATGTTCTAATATAAATATAAGAATGATTGAGAATATGAACATATAGTAATACCATAATAACATAAATTCAATATAAAAATAAAACCTTTGAGAAAAATTGATCCTTTTATTTTTCTGTCAATGCAATGTACTTATCCTCACTCATAAAGAGTTCCACCATTAATCTCAAATCCCATTTTCATGGAATGCCACATCCCCATGTAGTAAAAAAATATTTAGTTATACATTTCCTATTTTAAATATTTCTAGCATAATTGAAATTGAACAGTATAGATATAATATCTTCATGATTAATATTCACACCATAAAATAGTGATAAAATAGTATAAGATATTTATGTTAATATTCACTTATGTTTATATTAGTGTGGCTTTCCTGAATTGACCCTACACTTGCCTAAATTATAGACAACAAAAGAAACACCAGGTCTAGTACATATCATAACATACATTATGATACCCACTATATTAAAATATGGAATTATAATCATAAAATCAAAATTAGTGTTATTGATAGGAGATTGGGAAAGATACAATTTACAATGATATAAAAAAGGGAAATTGATAGGATTTAAATATTTAAAAAAAATGAGCACTTTAAGAATATATGCATGCTAAGACAAATAAAAAAATTTCTATTTTCTATCTATAACTATTTCCATACCTAAAATATTCTTTGCATAACTAAGATATTTTATTAAAAATGTGGTTTTCAATTATATTTTACTAGAACTCATCAATCTTATGTTACTAAAAATAAGAAACATCTGGTAAACGTAAATCTATTTTTAGATCATAGAGTTTTTAATTGCTTTGAAACAAACATATGTAAGAAACTTACTTCTACATCATTTATTTTTCAGCATAAGGGAATCAAATTTCTCATATCACTGCCCATATGACTATATTAAACCATAAATAAATGTTCTAGGAAAATAGATCTTATTAGCATTGATTTTTTGAGATAACCATCAAAAGGATTCATGTTTAACTTTTCAACAAGATCACCACGCAAAAAATAAGTTTCAACATCCATTTATTCAAAATAAATACGAAGTTAGGTAGTAAAATCCAATAATAGTATTAGGAAAAAATGATTAACCATGGAAGATAAAATTTTATAATAATTTATCCCTTCTCATTGATAGAATCCCTTAGCCAAAATTATATCCTTATACTTAAGTTTATTTTCTCCTGTGTTATCTTTTGTCTTATTAAAAATCCATTTATATCCAATGACCTTGGAAGTAGGTGGATTATTAATATTGGACCATATATGGTTATTTTTCATGAAATTCATATCATTATGTATAAAAGTGATCCATTTGTTAGAATAAATATTATCCTTAACCTATATATTGGTCTAGGGGTCCTCATTACTAGGATACTATGAAATATGAAACGTAGAGGTAGTTATATCAGCATGGTTATACATCGATTGAGTTTTTATCAATCTCATTAATCAACCTATGGTATGGTGGTAATCCTTAACATCATAAGGAGGTTCGTTATATGAACCATTATCATAATGAGACTCATAATATTGCTGAGTTTGAGGAATAAGTGCAAGAGTTTCAATATGAGATTTAATTTTAGCTGGATGATCGACCTTAACATCCCTAATTTGGGATGTATCACCACTTCCATCAATGGATGGTTTCTCCTCAAGGGGAAAAGATTCATGAAACACAAAATCCAATCTTACAATACATTTTTTAACACTTGGTATTTCAACCTATAGTTTATAACCTTTCACCACCTTTAGATAACCTATGAAAAAACACTTGAAAATTATGGGTTTAAACATTTCAATATTAATTTAGGCATCAAAATTACAAACAAACACCATTACATATCCATAGAATGGAGGCATACACTCTAGATTTATTCTATATTCTTAAAATGGATAGTAGAGGATTAGAACCTATTGATAAGATAGAATACCATGGAGGTGGAAATAGCATAAAAATATTTGGTCTAGACTGATCATACAAGAATGCTGAAAACCTACTATAAAATAGTATTATTATTCCAAACCATTTTACTGTGGAGTGTGACTAAAAGCGTGATGGATGATAATCTCCTAAAAAAAACTGTGTGAACTCAGTTGAACTATTTTAATTTTTAATAGTTCCCTTCTTGGGTATAAACAAATAAAAAACACTAGAATTATTATTTCAGATATAGACCGAAACATTCCTAGAAAAGACATATATAAAGGTAGTAAAACATGAGCTTACATTATATGAGTAAGTCCTGGAAGGATCCCAAAAATATGAGTGGTTAAATTCCTGAGGGAAACTATATTTAAACTATACATATAGAAGATGATTTTTTTTATACTTACCTAGAACATGATAATAAAAATATTGTAAGTTTCCCAATAAAGCATGAGATAAAAACCCTTGTTTACACAACTCCTCGTGACCCTTAAAACTAACATTTACTAACCTCCTATGATAAATCGTAGTTTTGTTTCTATTAGTGACATAGGTACTGACCAACTACCTAGTACAAGTCTCTCTGTTAAAAAAAATATATCCCATTATTAAAATATACCTTAATGAATATATTATGACCTTTTGGGATATTAAGGTATCCCTATTATAAATAAAGATAAAAAACTTTTTAATCTAAAACTACTATTGAAATGAAATTTCAATGCATTTTAGGGACCCAAACTATATTATATGAGATAAAAATAGAAAATTAATCAATATATAAAAGGACAAAACCTCTCTCCAAGATCTGAAATCTCTTATGTTTTTCCAAGAAAAACCTCAGCATCAACTCCCTCTACCAATTCAAAAATTAAATATCTATCAGGGAACATATGCAAAGAGAAACATGTGTCAAGGACCCATTCATTACTCATATAATGATCAAAATGAGTTAATACCACAACACTATCACATCCCACACCATCATATAGAGAATACCATCAAATTATCTTTATATTTCAACTTGGGAGACTTAATCCTAACATGTATTGGTTTCCTACAATAATAGAAGTAAATATATCTAGACTTAGATCAATAATGATTTTCCATAGATTGACTATGGATCTTGCCATTAATTCTTCATTTACCTTTCTTTTTTACCTTCAAATAAATAATGACTTCTATAAATAGAAACCTATAATTTAGGATTAACATTAGGTTTACCATTTATTTATCTTGAAATCAATGTAGACCGAAATACTTATAAGGAATAGAAGTCTCTACCATACCTCATATCATTAAAAAATCATCATAAGAGATATCAAGGGAGGCCAATAGAAAAAAAATATTACTATTCAACATTTACACTGATATTAAAACAATTAGTTCTATCATAATATTATTTAATTGTTCAATATGTTCTATAATTATAATCCTAGGATGTATCATGAAATTATATAGTCTATGTTTCTTATACAGATGGATAACTAAAGAAGTAGTCATATATAAATTTTCAACTTTAGACTAAATATCAATAGGGAATGTTTTATAAGAAACCTAATATATGAACTTATCACCCAAATAAAACATAATAGGGCTATTATCCTTCATTAAAATTTTAGGAGAGACATACACGAAGGTGTTCATACCCTATCCATATAGAGAAAGACAAACCATAGGCTTCTTGGTCCTCTTAATCACATCATGAAGTCCTTGTTGGAATAGAAGTACACACATATTTATTTTCAAAAGACTGAAATAATTTTCTTCATCAAAATTATTGATTTCATGCTTATATTATCTTGCTACAAAATTTAAGAGGATCTGATACTATTATTTTGGATAAATCTAATCATATACCCTCACAAATTTACACATGAAAAACCAATTTTGTGTATGGATTACTTTTACTTAAGAAACTATTTTTTTTGTACAGAAAACAAGAAACACATGAATGAATCTTTTTTTGATTCAAGAAATATGAAAATGATAGAAAAGATATAAAGTATAAAGGAATGAAATGATTTATTATGATTTGGAGAATTATGGTTATAATCCATGGTAAGAAAATCACCCTATTCCTAGTATTTATTAAAAAAAACTAAAGAAAAATATACAAGATAGATACTATGAGAAAACATTTATGATAAACAAAAAAAGTGATAAAATTAATGAATAAAATAAATAATACTAGGAAACATACATGATCATTGGAACTCTAGGATCTTTAGAAGAATTTTGTAGCATAAATAATTTATGAACATGAAGTCCTACTATTTATTAACCAAGATTATACACTTGATGATGGAACTATGGTTTTATATATGGTTTAATGGAGAGGTAATGTGTGAAACCCTTTAGAATACAAGAAAATCTAGCTCAAGTGATGAGATTATTCTTCTCAAACTCTCTCTCTTTCACTATTTAGTTTAAATAGGAATTTTTAATGTTCTCAAAAATTGTAACACCTCCCAATCTACCTATTATGGAAATAATGAAATCTCAAGAATCAAGGCTTAACAAAAAAACTCAAAAAAGTGAACATCAAAGATCAATTCACCTATTTTAACCCAAATCCAATTATTCTACCCAAGACATAGGTCAACAAAAGATACAATGTAGAGTGAGATAAAGTGATACATGAATTAAATAACCTACTTTGTGAGATTCAATTTCCTATGGAATAATAGTAAATCATAGATAACTTATATGGAACATATTAATAAAAAACCAGTTAGAAGCTCATGTAAGGTTAACAATATACTCATATTAAGTGAAAGAGAATGCTAAGTTTGGATGAACATTTGTTCACATGATATTAACACTCTTATATATATATATAAATCATTATCATGTTTGGTAGGAAAAATAGGTACCATTTTAGGTGAAATAGAAGTGGATCAATGTATAAATAACCATAAAACCCTGGAAAGGGATACAAAGGGCCTCATGTATGATTTATAAAAAAGATGTAAAAGGTAAAACACTACATAAATTCATTATTTATTAATAAAATAGGGACTCACATAAGGTGATACAAATATCATGTAAGATAAAACCAATTTATAATACATCATCTAATTCCCGAGACTTTGATCATTCTATAATAACTAAAATAGAGTCTTATGTGACTTTAAGAACACCTCCACATACACTAGAGGCTTCCAAATAGTAGTATGGGTCTATAGTGATAACACGAGGAGAATAAAACCTTATATCAATGAATGTAATATTAGTGAAAATTACAATAATAACAACAATCCAGATAAATCACAGATAACAAGAAACATAGAAAAGATACACTAAAAATCATATATAACCCATTTTATATCAAAATTAATATTTTAAAATTAAAACATGTCATATATACCTAATTGATATATATCATGGGTAGATAATATACATCAATTACAAAAATAACAAAAAATAAACAAATCTTGGGAAGACTGGAAAATAGGTTCTAAGTCTTAGCTTGGTCCTATATCTCATGATTGACATAAGCTGACCTAAATCAATAATCTACCATATGAACTTTTATTTTATATTTTTTTTATAACTATAATGTCTTCTTGGGTACCCACAGTGGTCTGATCTGGGTGTGAAGACAACTTAGAAGGCCACCACAAATGGTTCCCTTAAATTTATTGAGTATGAGAAAGTTCATGAAGATGTGACATAAAAAATAACTAAATAAAAAAAATTGATAATACTTGGGATTTAAAGAGAATATTGTGATCAACCAAACCTATTTTAGCTAGTTCTATATGTCTTTTAATATGTCACATAATCAACCAATGGTTGGGTAGGTTCCCACTTTATACATCTCATATATCATACTCAAGGGGAAAATTTCATAGCCCTTATATTTCTTAAAAAAACATAAGGTGAATGGAACCCACCTCATATATCCCATATATTATACTCAAGGGAAACAAAAACCACCTCATATATCCCATATATAGTACTCTAGAGGAAATATCACCCACCTCATATATCTCATTGAACATACTCAGGGGGAATAACACCTACTATAACAACCCTGCTATTTATTACACATTTAAACATGCTTTATTACATATATTTTCACTTAATAAAAATCGGAAGGTCATGATTTATAGTGTATTGAGAAATTATGAATATTACATAACAAGTTAAAACATGAAATACAATATCTTTATTGAAAAATTCTTTTATATGACCACAATATTCCATCGTACTTAACACTGTATGGGATAACCTAAGGATGTACAGAAGAAAGGAGTGAGATATAAAGACCAATAAGGTAATAAAAATGGAATAACATGAGGAGGAAAATAAATGATAGATAACATGAATATCAATGGAGAATAAAAGAGACATGAATATAAAGTCATGATAAAGCATGATAATAAAAACATGGAAATGTGGAAACAACTTAAAACACTGCATTATAAACAAAAAGGAATCAGGTAAACCCTTGTCCAAACATGGTTGAAAAAATTACCATAAAGGAATCAGGTAATCACATGTACCAACAATATTTATCGTGATTCTAAACATTACCCAATTAATTAGAGCACTATCAGGGCACACCCTTCATAATCATTTCAATCTCATGCTTAAATGTGCCACATAGATCATGTAACATGGATTTATTCAACATCATCATTTATTACATGATCAAGGAATGTAAAATACATACATGTAATTAATCAATAAACAAGTATATATTCTTAAATGTGAATAACCTTGATAGAGGAACGGGTATGGTATTCACTACATGATGATTTTGGCATGGAATATTAAAATGTAATTTTGGCAGCATAACGACGTCATATAAAAATTCGTAAAATGGTTTGATGAGAGAAAAAGGGATATGTCAACATTTATAAATTAAATGGATATTAATAGGATCATGGAATAAAATATCACAACATATTATATAGATTTTAATATTCATAATATAAAATAAGTTCATTAATGGGAATGAGGAGAGAAAAATTCCTTACGAAATTTTGATATGGTAACTCGTGTATATAAGGAATCATGAATGGATTAATAAGAGTGGAAGGATGATATAATGATTTTAAAATAAAATGGATATTATGGGAAGTATGTATGAACATATACCAACATTTAAAAATTGAAATTAAAAGTCACTTCACAAAAGGAGTTCTTGATAAAAGAGGAAAGTTAAAGATCACTTATAAAATTTTTGGAAAAGTAAAGAGTGTGCATAAAGGATCATAAGGGGGATTAATGGGAGTGAAGGGAAGATAAAATCTTGTAAAAATAAAATTTATAGTAATGAGGTATTTAATAGCATGTCCCAAATCAATAAAATTGAAATTAAAAGGCATGACTTAAAAGAGGTGCTTGATGAAAAAGGAGAGAGGGAGATCCCTTACAACGATGTGTGACTCAAAAGGATTAGGAGAGGTTTCTTATGAGATTTGGGGAACCTTGAGAGGAATCTATGCAGTAGGGGTTAGAGGGAGGTCGAGCTTAAAAGTGTTTGAGTGAAGATAAATGGGAGCTTGGGTGGGTTTATATAGGAAAGGACAAAGATTTCTTTATTATTTTGGTTTTGGACACTACATAATAAAATATTCAAAACCAAAAACCATAACAAGGTTTTTCCCATGGTTTATAGAAAAGGGGATTGGTATAAATTAATTATATGTATATGGTCTGAATATATTAAAATATTTCTCTTGCTTATGTGGAGGTGAGTCATACATTTAAGAAAATTATTTTAAAATTTTGAAATTTAGTATATATTTCATAGGATTCACCAAGCCTTCATAAAAGAAATAAAATAAACTTAAAATTACATTATTTTAAATTAAAAACATATATTTATCCCAAAATACCTTTTATAGTATTTATTAAATCATTATTGGGCCATTGCGATGTCATAAAACACACCGTATATTTTTATGGTAATTAAATTTTACCCAAATATTTGACTATCTCTGAAAATTATGAAAAATTCACCATTTAATAATTTCTATTTTATAATTCCAAAAATAATATTAATTTTATCTAGATAATTTCCTTAATATGTGAATTTTCACTTTTAAAATAAGAACCTACATTTATTGAAAATTGATGGGTTTTGACAAAAACAGTTATCAGACATTAATAAAATTTACATTTGAATTCATAAAAATCATATGATCCTTTATATTTAATAAAAGTAATTTAATAATTATTTTTTATTATAATTATATTTATTTAAAAAATTCTATTAATTCATAAAAATATATTTCTTAATTGAATTTTAATACTAACCAAAAATTCTATTTGTGGTTTAAAAATCATTTACAAAGTACAAATAATAGAATGAAAGTCTATTAATTATTATATAAAAAATAATTTACATAATCATAATTCTAGGGTCTTGTTATATATCACTTTATTACACAATCATAGTGCATAATAGTATGGTGTGTGATGGTGGGGATTTCATAGGTCCATTCAGTGAACATGGTTTAATCCGTGATATCGATGATCTTGAACTTCTTCTATAAATGGTTTCACTCATTCTTATGTTATTGGATCTGGACATAGGATTGGTCTAGGGAAAATCATAGAAATTATATCTCCCTTAAAATCTATGATAAATGGGATTCCTAGGTAATGACCCTACTGGTTGAGGCTATCACTTCCTTTATCTATGTCACCCTATATTTATATTTGACATGTGATCACTATTAAATAGCTATATTATCAATAGTAATGATACATAAGGGTCATTTAAATCCTACTAGATATAATAAAGAAAATAAGTTCATGTGTCTGATATACCCATAATACATTTAATTAAATCAAAATAAAAGGAATTCTATTCAGAAATGATCATGTCGTGACACCCATAATTTATATCTCTTATATCATACTCAAGGGGAATAACACCCAAACCATACATCTCATATTTCATACTTTTGGGGAATGGTTTCCACCTCATATATCTCATATATAATTTAAGTAACCTCTTAGTTTTCCTCTTATTTATCACCTTTTCAATAGTTTATGGCATGCCTCACATGGAGGCTATAAGGACGTGTTTAATATTAGTGACGGCACTCACAGGATGAAAACCATGTTTTAGATTGAGGGAAATAACCATAAACAATTTTTATTTAGTTTTTGGTTAGGAGCATGTTAGGTTTTTGTGACCACACATTACACATACAAAGAAAACAAGAGTATTCTTAGGGGAAACATAGGGACCACACATCTCATTCTCATACAAACTTTCTCATTGAATAATTGATACTATTTTAAAATAAAATGGGATAAATTAAATATTTATAAGAAGACCATAAAATAGAGACCAAAATGATATAATTGGTTTAATAATATAAAATATAAGTATAAATAGAAAAAAATTCAAGGTGGAGTGATATATTTACTTATATCCATCACGTGGACCAAATGAAACTTAAATCAGTTGAAGAACGAGAGAGCTTTCACTCATGGGTGAAGAGGAGTTTGAGAAAACTAATATAGGAATGTTTTGTGTACTTTAGTAATAATATCACTAATTTCACTTTCCTTCCTAATTTTATCAATAAATAATAATTTTAGAGAGTTATAGGAAAATACTATCATATTAAAATTTTGAAAAATCTTGGAAACCATTCCAAGAAATGTTACTCTTACTGAAAAAATTATTCTTACTAAAAATGTTACACTTGCTAAAAAAACATAATCTTATTTAAAAAAGTTACGCTTACCAAGAAAAGTTAATCTTACAAAAAATGTTACTCGTAATAATTATAATGCCACACATACTCATATAGAGTATACCCATGCTTATATAATATTTTGACCCAATATTGAACGACTCATACTAAAAGAAGTTACTTTTACTAAAATAAGGTCACTCTTACACATGAAAATTTTACTCTTATGCACATGAGATTTAACAATTTTTTAAAATATATTAAAACCTAAAAAATCACAAAAATTAATACAAAAAAAATTCCAATCAATTCAAGTAACCAAAGTCCTTATTCAAAACACCAATAGTTGAAATATAGTAGTAAACTATCCCTTAACAATGGGTAACCTCTGAATCCCTATTACTAGAATATTCTACCCCTAGTTACCTCTATGGGGTTCTTGTACACATGTTCAACCCAATGTTTGATCCAAATATCTATTCCCATAGGTGAAAACTTAAATAACATCCCCAAAACAATTAAATATATATTTATACTAAAATGTAATATTATTTTAAATTTTAAACATGTTCAGGTTTTTGGCCGAAAATTAAAAAAACACACCTTGACTAGTCTTGGATATTACAACATTCCCACAACATATCTACTCATCCTCAAGATGCATTCCTAAATATCAATGACCTCATCACTATGAATCTCTAACAATTTTTTTACATATCAAACTCTCACTCCCATGTCTCTTATTGAATATGGTTGTCCTATTAGTGCACCCACAATAGAGGAACCAACTTTCTATATAGATTATTCTTAATCTAATACAATATACAAACGAAATGATACTTAAAGGAAGTTTCATCCTTGAGCTTTATTTCATTGGTATTAATCACATAAGATGGATCAAAATAATATTTTCAAAGTTTTGATATGTGGAATTCATATTGCATGACATTTAACAGTTAAGGAAGATCCAATCAGTGTGTCCCCATACTGATACTCTCCATAATATCAAATGGCTCGAAAACATCAAGTACAAATTTCCCTTTCCATCATATATGATGATATAAAAATATAAGTGACACTCATAATAATACCTAATCTCCCTTTTCAAAATCCATAGGGTGGTTTCGTTGGTTGACATATAACCTATACCTGTCCTGAGTGGTCTCCAACAACTTATTGAATAACTAAATATGCTTTGATGGATCCTTCATTTGAATAATCATGATAACCTCTCACTTCCCAACCCAAAAACAACATAGATATGAACAACATAACCTTTTATATAAAACCTAAAAAAGTTCCATCAGAATCAATTCATGATAGTTTTTGTTGTAGGAAAACTCGTAAATCACTAAATAGATATCCTAAGAACCTCCAAAGTCTAGTAAAAATGACTAATTATTGTCCTTATGTATGTGAATAGTTCTCTGAGATTGTCCATATTTTTGATAATGACAATCCATGCTAAGATTCACCTACGTTTCATGAACCTTATGCAACCCTTTTCAAAAGTGTGATGTAAATAAGAAATCACTATTTGAGATAATAATATAAGGTACTCCATGTATACACATTATCTATCATACATAGATATTTACTAACCCATCAATAAGGAATACCTCCAAGATCATTAGTAAATGTGTGACCATGGACATCTGGTACACAATAACCAACACCAGATCCCTACCTTGGGGTATCCTCAACAACCCCATCATGAGGACTATAGTCACATCGCCCCACTCCCACATAAGAATAGTAAGTGACTAAATAATACTAGTGGGATGTTGGTGATTGAACTTAACCTAATATTAGGAGGACCATTATGTAAAAAAACCCCAATATCCTTCTTTATCCCTAAACAATAGTACCACATATGTATATCATAGTGAATCTTGGCCAAACCCAGATGTATGAACCACCTTGATGCATGTGAGTCCCTCATCAGATCCTTACTCATGCTATTAGGTACCAAAATATGAACACACACATAATGGATCTCCTCATCCTAAAGATATAAATAAGGCTGTATATCCCCAATATATATGTTATTCCTCATAACCAAATAGTCTAAATTTTATATTTAACTCATCTTTAACTTAATTAGGAGTAAATAAGTGACAAATATTATAACATCATGGACCAACCCACTTAATAATAGTATCCAAACTAATGGGTCACATGGACTCAAGAGAGCCTCCCTATTTGGCTGAGGCTACTGACTAGTAGTAAGGGTTTATGGTGGTATAGTGGGGAGACTAAACCCTTAGGATCAGAGTGTAGCACAATGGTACACAATAATAGTATGAATAAAAAATAGTATTATAAATGAACAGGAGAAGCATAATTCATCTAGATATAATAAATAGGAAAGAAAACAATATCATATACCAAATGATGTTAAGTATGTATGCTATATAAAATGGGAATAAATGGATGAAGGACAATGGGAATATACAATTTTATATACAAAAAAGAAAAAATGATAAAAAAATATCTCTAATAGAATCATGATTATATGCTTGGTCCCCTTCTCCTGTACTTTATACTTGTATAAAAAATCAATCATACAAATACGTGCACATCCCTTTGTCCCTACTTGCATCCTTGAAGTCTATTCTAGTACCATTCATTAGGCTAAATAGGGTGTGAGATATACTTAGTAGGCCACCACTAATGGATTTTGGTATGATCTATCCAGTTTATATAAAATCGTAATGTTCATATATGATGATGTAAAGTATAAATATAAACTAGAAATGAGTCATCACTAGCCACTAAAGGACACCAGGATAACACTACCTACTATTCCATAAGCCAAGATACCTATAAAAATGTGACCTTGTATATATATGTATATGTATGAAAATATTTAGGTATATATATGAACTATATTCATAGTGACATATGTATCCATATATATATATATTAATTCCATCCAGGACCCAATACGTAATTTAGGTTCCCATGCATATTCATAAGATTCTCATGGAGTGGTGTGGGATGCCATGCCCAAGTATCACGAGTAATAAGGGATTCCATTTCCAAGTATCACAAATCATAAGGGGAGCCATAAACATGTATCACACTTAATATGGGAAACTGTGATATAATTATGTATATAATAATAAGTTCCCATCATGATTTAATATAATCATAGAGGAAGTTTTCAATGTTTCTACATTTCATTTAGTAAAGCACATGATTCATAATGTACATAAGGTATATGTGAAATGGTCATACCATTCACTTCTAGTGAATTTAATATATTCATTTCATTTATATGTTAATATAAATCTACTTAAAAGGTGGTTTGGTCATATAAAAATTTAATAAGTCAAAGGCCTTTTCCATAAACACACCTGTAGAGGTGGAACTAGTTAAAGGGACATCCTCCATCAAGGAAAAGGGTATATGAAGGATTTTATAACATGTAAAACCATTCAATTAAAGATAAATAATATTTTTAAGGCAAAATGTTGAATGTACATCATGCATCATCATGACAGATGATTTAAAACAACTAGTTCTTAAGGGAAATATAGTAGACCACCCACCTCATGATGGAAGATTATTCCTTGCCCAGTGTTATCCACAAATCTGAGCTAGAATAGAATAAATCATAGAAATAGATTAATTACATGAAAATGGTTCATATTAGATATCCAAAATTTATCATTCTATATTGAAAAGTTAAATGGGGGAAGGAAGAGGACTGAAGAGATTACTGTTAGCTATTCAATACAACTAACAATGAAAGAATCAATCTTCAAATGGTGAACCAAGATGAAATCCTAACTTGGATTTCCATGGATGAGATCAATATTGGGATGGGTCTACATTGAAATTTGGGAATGAAAAGGAGGGATGAAATTTATAAATAAGGCAGGGGAAAATTGGAATTTCACCCATTTTTAAAGGGTGTATATTTTGGCTACACGGTTTGATGATACTATGAACACTTACTAACTAAGTGGAACTAAGAGCATCGGATAGGAACACATTTTGGGAAAACCATGCACAGACCATATACACCTATGTAGATCCTCTTTACCACCCCCACACAGTTTACCCAAACCATGTGGTCTCAGGTGTAAGGTTAAAACCAACCGTGTTCCTGGTTTTTTTCTCCAAAACTCAGAGCTCTAGGTTCTAGATGACCCGAAAACACTATCAAAATCTTCCTAAAACTCTTAGGAACATCCACATGGTTAAATATAAAGGTTTAAAATCTAAATTAAAGGATCTATACCTCATGAGAAAATTTTGGATCTTAAAATCATTCCTTCTTAAAATAACATGTCCCTACTTTTCCCTTATGAGAGCAGTGATGAATAATTTGAGAATAGAACCAGCCACTGACCATGTACATTGGCTTATAACTCCCAAATCTCATCATATAGATTATTGTACTATTATATAACCCATACCAAAGGAACTAACCTACCTCATAGAGGCTTCATGATTTGATCAATGATGCAAATAGTGTACTTCTCAAAGAAAGCATCAACTTCCAATTCAACATCCTTTCAATCAAAAGTATGAGGGAATTTTTCATGGTAATGTATAATATAATATATATGAAAGATATAATGCATGACCCAGTACATATGAATAAGAGTTATTCAATAGTCTATCAGACAAACTCTTTCTAAGATCTCTAAAGGCCCAACATAACAGGGCTATAACTTTCCATGTCTCCAAATCCATATGTGCCCCAGTCTTAGTGAAATACATAAAACCCGATGTCCCACCCCAAAATCTAGAGGTTAGTCAAAAAATTGGGATAATACTTCTTTCTAGACTGATCTATAACCATATTATTTCTAATAAGTTGCACCAAATCTATTTTCTCTTATATGAGATGAGGTCCCAGTAGTGCTTCTTTTTGTACCTTGAACTCGCATAGGGGTGAATGACTTGACCTACCATATAAGGATTTATAAGGATCTATCCATATAGTTTCCTAAAAGATGATATTATAATAAAATTCATAAATTGGTATGTTTTTTTAACAATAACATAAAAAATAAAGGATGTATTCTTAGATCATTTCCTCTAATATCTGAATCATATGCTCAAATTACCCATTGCTTTATGGGTTATAGGCTGTGCTCAGAAGCACCCACATATCGAGAGACTTATGCAACTCCTGATAGAAATAAAATGTTAATAGAACATCTCTATCTGAGATTATATTTCATGGAACATTGTGAAGGCATAAAATATTCTTAATATATATCCCTCTAAGATAATCCTTTGAAAATGTCTCTCTGATAAGTAGAAAGTGTGTAACCCTTTTCAACCTATCGATGATCATCTATACCGCATCACTTCCTCAAGGGGATCTTGGTAATATAGTAACAAATTCCATGGTGAGGTTTTCTAATTTCATCTTATGAATGATAAATGAATTCAAAAGTCTTTCTGATCATTGGTATTATTCTTTTACCTACTGATAGGTGGAACATCAAGTAATGAAACTAGCTATCTTTCTTTTCATTATTTGCCACCAATACTAGTAGCATAATTCATGATACATCTTGGTAGGACTGAGGTATACATCCCAAGTAGTGGTATGGGACTCTTTCAACATTAATCTCAAATATTCGAATAAAAAAAATATTTCTATGAATGATAAATATCTCATCCTCATCAATGACCTAAACAGGCTGTGGGTCCTCACTTGAAATGCTCTCCCATAAGACCAGACCCTCAAGGCTATAATGTTTTCTCATCTTTACTCCATCCAGAAGTCAATATGTCACTAATAACAATGAAATTACAAACTATCCATGAAGTTAATAAACCTCCATATTAATTTTTGAAAAATACGAACATCAACTTCCACTCACTACTGGACTCTTGAATTCATTATGTCTATGTTTTCTGGATCAGAGTGTCAACAATGAAATTTGCATTTCCTGATGTATAAGAAAGCTCTAAGTTGAAGGAATATAGGTATCTAAACCACATTCTCTATTTTAGGTTCATGACATAATATGTGAATATATTTTTGAGAATTTATTGGTCTTTATACACCATAAATTTCCCTCATAGAATATGGTGAGTCCAACAATGTAAGGCATGAACCATAGCTACCAACTCAAGGTCGTGGGAAGGGAAGTTACAATCATGAGACCTCAACTAACGATAAATTCCATGACTCACTCATCCTACATTATAACTAATCCTATATTAATACCTAATGTATCATAGTAAGTCATATATCCTCCTACAAGATTAGGAAAAATAATAATCAACACTAAATTATGAATTCCATTTAACTCCTGAAAATATTTATCTTATACATCAGTCCATGTAAACTTGACACCTTTCTTGGTCAAGTCTATAGTTAGTGATGAAAGGCATGATAAATATTAAATTAAATGACTATAAAATCCATCTATCCCCAAAAAACTTCATATGTCAAAAACGCCCTTCTGCTACTCATAAGAGACCACATTTCTCACTTTATCTTGGTTAATAGATACTCCAGCCTCTAAGATGATGTGGTTTAGGAAGTGAACCTTGTAAATACAAAAGATAAATTGGGTGAGCTTAGAGTATAGCTAGTTCTATCTTAGTTTATTTAGTAAAATCTCAATATTTTTGGCATGATCATGTCAAGTATGACAATACACTATGTTTTCATCCATGAAGACTACCATAAATGAATCCAAATATGAGTGAAAAAACCATTTCATTAGGGCCATGAAAATTGAAAGCGCATTCATGAGAAAGAATGACAATACCAAATACTCATATAAGAAATATCTAATAGGAAATGCTATATATGGTATACATGATGGTATAACAAGAACCTAGTGTTATCCCAAACTCAAATAGAAAACCCAATATCCTCAAAACTTGTCAAATTGGTTGTTTATATAAGGTAGAGATATCATTTCTTCACCATAAGATGATTCAATATCTAGTAATCCACACAAATCTTGAGGGTATCATCCACCTTATTGGTGAAACGGATAGGTGAAACCCATTATGAAGTACTAGTTCATATAAAACCCTTAACTTCCAAGTCCTATAACTGTTTCTTAAGTTTCTGAAACTTTGTAGGTTCTATCCTGTAAGTAGGAATGTACATTGGTGATACTCTTGTCATTATCTCAATAGATAAATCCACCAATCTCATAGGTGGTAACCTAGAAAAGTCATTAGGGAACATTCCACTAAAATGATACACTATAGGAGGGATATATAAAAATTGAGTTCCTTAATTTCTCATAAAAAGACTAGCAATCTTGGATATCATACTACCCAACCTATGATGCTCAGATCCAACTCGATTCACATGGACATCCCATTTTACCTTGTAAATAAATGTACCACCTTCCATTTTATGTGAAGGAAACCCTTCAATAATATAATTTTACTTGATCATGATAGGTTAATAATTAGACCATCCAAAGTATGGTGTCAAAGCCCATAATCTCAAGTATAAAGAGGTTCCATTCAAAATATAACCACCTATATCAAGGGGGTATTCCTTAAATAATCATATGCACTTTGACTAGATCCACAATGGTGTGTTGAGAGTCATTACACTACTAAAATTATTAATCATTAGTATTAAACTTTCAATAATTACTACAGATATAATGGAATGTGAAACACCGATGTCAAATGAAGCAGTCACTAAATTAGAAGCTAATAGAATAATAACTTTAACTATATATGGATTGAGAATCTTCTCATTGGGATTAATTTTTATTACATAGATATGTCCATAATTGTGGCCCTAAGATATAACCTAACTACCCTGGGAAGGTTCGTTTTCTAGCATTTTATATCTGAAGCCTATATACATTATCCATGACCACCTCCTCTGCTTTATCAACTAGTGGTACTCTAGCTACCTTCCTAGAGAGGAATTACTTATCTCACTCATGAAGGAAGTGATGGTATGGATCCTCTCTTACTTAGAATAGATCAGAATGTCCTGTAAAAATGATGAAGGTTCCCTAACCAACCATATCCTAAAAACATAATGGGATCCACGGTACACTAGGGTTTCTTATACCATATATTTCTGCACTAATGATACACTACATAACTATCATTAGGTGTCATATGACTACTATCTCCCCCATGACTATATTCAAATTGAAATTTCCTACCCCTCAATGAACCACTGCCATGTCTTGGTGCTCAATCACCCTAGACTACACCATCATATCCTCATAGGTTCATCTCAGTTATAAGGTATTAGTTCATTATTTTAGAAATGGTCATCAACCTAAATATATTCTCTTTGGATTGGATGGAATAAATTATCCCATCCTCAAAACATCTCATTTTTGTCAATTGCTCACAATAAAGTCTTAGTGAAAATAATTTATGCTTGGTTAAATGAGATGAATAATCCATCACAAACATAACACCCTTCTATAGATGTATATACTCTCTAATGTAGTCTTATCTCAACATATGATGTAAAAATGTATCATAAAAAACTAACTAAAAGTCTACATAAACCATACCCTAATGATGATCAACCTAGGTAATAAATTCCCACCAAAGGTTGGAAGAATCACAAAGTATTTAAGTTTCAATATTGACCCTCCTCTCTAGATGTGTCTACAGATGATCAAATATAAATAACATGGTCTCTATCTATGATTAAACAGCCTAGTGGCACAATTACCTGAGAATTTGGGTGGATTGTACTATTGGAACTACCGTGTCAATTCTTCCAATATAGGGGAATGTCATAGAGATCCCTGTATAGACTTAATAAATAATAGGATTATCTCTCAGAACTGAGCAACAAAACTGAAATTAGGAATAATATAAGGTGCTTAGGTGGAACCACTAGAGGCAATATTGATGGCTCAAGGCCCACCACCTCTAGATAATGGTCATAGGCACCTCTTGGTGTATGAATCTAGGATGTTGTGGCATAATAGATCTAAAATTGAAAAGTACATGCCTTTGATAAGGTTTAATAATATATATGGTAAAAATAACAAAATAGGATAGAAAAAATCCTTCTTATAAAAGACTCACACCCCTATTCCTTCTTCTAAATATAGGTCTGGGAGATGTATAGGATCATAAGTAATCAAAATATTTACCGTCTACTTCGTACTATGAATGTCAAGTTAGGGTAAAGGTATCACATCACTTGGTAGAGGTTTCAATATATGGAGTGTCAATTGAAAGGTATAGAAGAAAAAAACCAATTACATTGGAATTAGAATCCCTATTTGATGGCAACGTTCTTATTTTAGAATTTAAAATCCTTTATGTTTTTACTCATTTTTATGTAAATACATATCATGGTCTTATTAGAGGACTTACCATTCCCAAGTTATAAAGGAATAAGTTTTATAAGTTTCAATTGGATTATCATGTAACTGTGACCTGACCCTTACATCCAATATCAGGATGTGTTGGGTCATAAAAATTGATTTGATTAGATGAAATTACATTCCAAATTTATAGAAGTACATGCTTCTTAAATGATTGTTGGAATCCTTGTAATAGAAATCAACTAACATTTTATATCATGTGACTAGTGACCATTGACTAGACCATGGAATATTTTTTAAATTAATGTGGAACTATCAAGATATCTGGGAAAACACCATTTAGGTTGATTCAGTAGGGCTTTCGGGCCACCGTTAAGGCCTTCGGGCTACCTCAAGTCCTTTGGGACATATACAGTTTCCCCAGACACACTACAAAAAAAGAGCAACCCTTGAAGAGGATTCAGAGAAGGTGAACTCACCAGAGCATAACCAAATGGATTTTTCAGAATGAGAGGGTATGGCTATGCCATCGGGACCAACCTGTGCTTTCACGGAAAGCCTAGCCAGACGGTCATGCGAAGGTGGAGAGCTACTATAATGATGAAGATGCTGGGGAGGGGCATTTCCTTGTAGATGTCTGGTTGAATTCCCTAAGACCATCAGGTCATGTAATCTCCTAAGCCTACGGGCCATGTAATCTCTGAGCCTACGAGCCTTGTAAGGGTTCCCCCAAATCCCTTGAAAGGGGGGTTATCAAAAATCAATAAAAATAAAGGCCTTCGGGCCATTCGGGCATGACATGTAAATCCTCAAGTGCCTACTAAAATTCATGAAATGATACGGCATTTCCAAACCAAGCCATGGAAAAAGAAAATCCATTATAATAAGAGAAATAATAATGTAAAAAATCATGTGTGTTACCCAATAATGAAATCAATACAACTGTAACTAGAACAACCTAGAACATAAATTCCCATCCTAAATAATTTGGATTTTCAATATATATGGTTTAACTACTCCCATGAATAGGCTCATTAAAAAATCCCAAAACATTCCTAGTATCATATACACTAGCCCAAAATAGTATGATATAAGGGAAAAGAGAGGCTTTGATACCACATTTTAACTTCCCTTGCCAACCCACTCAATAATAGTAGTTGGACTGGTGGTTCACATGGCCTTAAGCGTGCCACCCCGTACACCAGAGGCATCTAACTATAAGAGAGGTTATATGGTGGTTCAATGGGGAGACTATACCCTCATGATCAGAGTGCAGCAAAATTATGTACAATAAAAATAAGTAGAATAAACTGTGAAATAAATGATATGTAGATGCATAACTCATTAAAATATAATGAATAGGTAAAATAAGAAACAATATCATTTAATAAATGATGTGGTGTCTATATTCTATACAAAATTGAAATACACGGAAGTAGGGAAACATTTATATAAAACATGCTAAAAATTGAAAAAACATCCAAAAACTATCTCTAATAGTATCATAAGAAAAAGCTTGATCCTCTTATTTCATACTCTATACTTTTACATAAAATCAAGCATCCAACGATGGATGCTTCCTTTTGTCCCTACCTGCATCCATAAAGTCTATTCAGGTAATAATCAGTGGCCCAAAAAAGGTGAGAGATATACTCAGTAGGAAACCACCAACTACATCTAGTATGATCCATCCAGTGCATATAAAATGGAAACATGTATATATAATAATTTGAATCAGAAATATAAACTATAAATGAGTTGCCTCTGGCTTCTAAAGGACACCAGGTTGACACTACCTACTTCGGCCTAAGTTCGGATACCTCTGAACATGTTACCATATATATATATATTTTATGTAAATATGTATATATATGGAATATATTCATAGTGACATATATATCTGCATATATAGATACTAATACTAGCCAATACCCAAGGCATAACACAGGCACCCACACACAGTCGTAAGAGTATCATGGAGTAGTATGGGACTCCATTCCTGAGTATCATGAGTAATAATGGACTCCATGACTATATATCATCATTATTAAGGGAAATTATACTTGATTATAATGAATCATAATGGGCTCCATGCTCAAGTATCACTTTTAAAAAGGTACACCATGACCATGGTTTGTATAAAATAATAAGTGGTAGTCATGATTTAGTATAATCCATGAGGTGGTTTCTAACCATTCCACATTTCATTTAGTTAAGGGCGTGATCCAAAATATACATATTCATCATATGACATGTTCATACAATTCAAATCCATTGAATTTAATATATTCACCCCATTTAGGAGTCAATCCAAAACCACTTAAATGGTGGTTTAGCCATTGAAACATTTAATAAGTTAAAGGAAATTTTATAAGAACACCTGAATAGGATGCTCTAGTTTAAGGGGACAACATACATCAAGGAAATGAGTGTATGATGGAATTTATAAAATTCATAACCATTAAATTCAGGATAAATCATATTTTTGAGGCAACATGTAGAAGTTTCGGCATGCAGCATCACGACACATGATATAAAAAACTAGGTCATAATGGAAATGTAGAAAACTTCTAATCTAGTGCTGGCCTTCCATTCAAGATAGAATGAAATAAATCAATGAAATAAAAAAATCATACAAAATAGGGTATATAATCTCCCACAGATTTAGAATTCCATATAGTAAGATAAATAATGTAGTAAAGTAATCTAATTGAAGATATTTCCATTAGCTATGTAATGAAATTGAAGATGAAGGAATAAGAATCCAGATGGTGAATCTATATTAAAACCTATCTTGGATGTACATGGGAGAGATCAATAGAGGTAGGAAACTACTATGTGATTTGGGAAGGAAAAATAGGGTTAAAATTTATAAATAAGGTAGGGTGAAAATAAGAATTTCAACAATTTTGGAAGGGTTCACAGTTTGGCCGCGTGGTTTGGAAGAATTGTACTCAAACTATGCCATCCCACTGAATAATTGGAAATAATCATGTTTTCTAGGAACATGGTTTAGAAAAAACATGTGCAACTTATGCTCCCTTATGAGGACCCTCTATATCACCTCACATGGATTACCCAAACCGTGCATCTATAAGGGCATTGTTTAAACAAATAATGTGGCTGGTCTATTTCCTCCAATACTCAGAGCTCTAGACACCAAAAAAGCCTCAGTTTCTCTCATAATAACCTTAAAAATATCAGCAACATCAGCTTGGATAAAAATAAAGGTTTAAATTTAAATTAAAATTACCCATACCACATGAGAAAATCCAAGATCTTACAGATCAAGGAACAAGGTTCACTCGACCCTAGAACTCAGGGACAACAATATGAAAATCTAAAAAGAGGGAAATCATCTACCACTCACTACTCAACTCTCATACCACCCAAATTTGGGACTTTATACTTAGTGAGTCCAAATTTATGTTTCCATTTCTTGTGATATTCATAATATTGAAATCAAAGGACTAAAGATACTCAATACACCTTTTTTACTATAGTTTTAGGTCCTACTGTGAGAAAATATACATTATGATCTTGTGGTTAGTGTATACCAAAACACTCTCATATAAAATCTAATTATTCCAAAATATCAAAAAATGAACCACCATTTCTAGACCAATATAATGCATTAGGTAGTTTATCTCACGTCACATTAACTACCATGACCCATACGAAACTACACAAACCTATTGTGTTAGAACATTTCCTAGGACAACTTTTAATGTGTCACAATATAAGGTATACTCTTTACATGTCTCTAGTAATAAAAATATTAGTGCAATCATCTGCCTCCCTTTGTGACCCAAAAAGGTTTTTTCACATGTATCTTACCAAACAAAATTCACCCCTTCTTCGATAAGCCACTCATCGAAACTTTCAACTAAGAGATGTCTTGAATGAATCTTAGATAATTACTGACCAATCCCAAGTTATATGAATCTCATAAAATTATTTGGCCTATCCTTATAAACCAAAAACTCAACCTTCTTAGGGTATATTGATACTCCAATATCTGATATCATATATGTAACGTCCTGGTTCCGGAAGCCACCCAGAGGCACTCCGTACCCAGACGATCACATGGCCTCAAGCACATTTCCCCAAATTCCAGAGGCTACCGACTAGCAGTGAGGACCTTGGGTGAAATAGTGGGGAGAATATGCCCTCATTGGAAGAGTACACAATAGAAGTAAACAAAGCCTACAATAATACAAGCAATAAATATCTGACAACAATAAATAGTGGAAGACTAAACCAATAAACAAATGGAGCACACATGTATATATGAAATGATGTACGATACATATGTCTCAGAAAGCAGCCAAACAAGTCACAATTCTAAATACAATACTAAACTAAAGTACAAAGGAACGATAAATAAGAAACTCCTCAGCATCTCAATCCTCAGCGTGGTCCAATGCTCTCCTCCTCCAAAGAAATCATGTACTAGAAGTCGAAGGGTGCTTGCCCTTGTCTATACCTACAAGAACATAGTCTATTTTGGACCAAAAGCATGGCCCAAATAGGGTGTGAGACTAAATCCCAATAGGAAACCACCTGAAGATTTGTGCCTAATAGTCAGGGAGCATATGGCAGGTAATAGTACAATAAGTAGTAAATAGTAACAACAAACAACAAGCAGTAATATGTAAACAGTAACAGGGTGATCTAAAACAGTAATCAAACCACACAACAACAAGCATTATTGAAGAAAACAGCTAACCACAACAGGAACCCCTCTGGAATGTACTCGCAGCCAAACCCTCTGGTCCTATCCAAGAAATACCAACAACCCTGGGAAGTACACTCAGCCTAACCCCTCTAGTTTGGTCATACAAAAATTATAAGTCTCTTTTGGGAATCTTGCTCAGTCAATTCCCCTTATAGTCTAGGGTATTCAGGGCATCTATGAGGAAGATCACGTGGTCAAACCCTCTTATAGCCCTAAGGTCTAGATACTCTCTGAGGAAGCTCGCTCGGTCAATTCCTCCTATAGTCTCAGGTCTATCACATACTCTCTAAGGAATCGTGATCAGTCAATTTCCTCTCTAGCCTGGAAAGGTTTTAAAGAAATTCAAACAATGTAAATACTCTCTGAGGAAGCTGACTCGGTCTACCCTCCTGTAGTTTATAATATCCGTGAATCTCTAGAAATCTCACTCGGTCTATCCCCTATAGTCTATAATGTCTAAGACTCTCTGAGGAAGCTCACTCGGTCTATCCCCGTATAGCCTATAATATCCAAGACTCTCTCGGAAACTCACTCAGTCTATCCATTATAGTATATAACACCAATTTCCCACAGTCCCGTTCCAGTCAGTGCATAATAATGAAATGAGGCCCAAGCACACCTATAGAGCTACTTGTCTAACCACTCTACAATATAACAAGCATGTACAAAATATCATTCCATCCTACGGTCCCAAGGCATGGAAAACAGGTATAGAGGCCAAAGGCTAACAAGACCCAAAGTTTTTAATAAGAACAAGGCATGTAAAAAACATCCAATCATAGAAATTATCCACAAACATGATCAAATTACCACTACACAAGCATACAAGCAGGGCAGGAAAAGAACATAGGCAAAACGGTAAACACACAATACCCCGTTCAAGGGTATTGGTGGAATTTGCGCATACAACTCAAAGAATTCTAAAGGTAAAGCACAAAACACCTACCTGGATGATAGGAGATCAATATACTTGAACCATGAGGCTTGATTCTCCTTAGAACGGTGTATATCTACGAAAATGCACAAAACGTTCAACACACGATAACATGAGAAAGAGGAGGAATTGGAAAACAAATATCTAAGAGAAGGAAGAGCTTACTGCTACAGTCCCAATGCAATTGACGACAGTCAATTAGAAGAACTAATGGAGGCACGGGGGCTTAGAGAAGTTCCGTGTCCATATGGGTTCTCTCAGATGAAGTTGACCTAGAATAAGTGAAATATATCCGTCAGGTGCGACCCTGGTCCGTTTAATGAAAAAAAAAGAAACTACACAGCGTGTACTTCTGGGGTACACGGCGTGAAATTCTGGGATACACGGCGTGTACTTATGGGGTACACGGCGTGTAATTTTGGGCTACACGACGTGTACTTCTGGGGTACAAGGCATGTACTTGGACTTTCCCTACTTCGCTCTAAGAGGCCTCCACTTCGCCCCTACACACCATGTGTGTGGACTGGAAATAGCCAGCACACACCTGGAGCTGCATCAAAGTACACGGCGTGTACTTATAAAGTACGTGGTGTGTACTTTGAAAATTTCCAGATTTCTCTCTTTTTCTCAAAAATGACCAGAAAAGGAAAAACATACCTGAAACGAAGATCCGGGATCTTACAAACTTCCACCTTTAAAGAAATTTGTCCCTGAATTTCCCTAGTAAGGCGTAGAAGGAGAGACCCTGAAGAGCAACGGCCACTGCGATCATACATCGACCTCCCTCTCCCAGGTCTCATCCTGTACCTTCCCGTGTTGCCATATCACCCGTACCAGAGGCACAAACTGGCCACGAAGAACATTCGTATTGAGATCAACAATCCGAATAGGATACTCCTCAATAGGCGCATCTGCTTCAAGTTCAACCCGCTTGGGTTGAAAGACATGAGACGAGTCTGAAAAGTAACGTCAAATGTGAGAAATGTGGAAGACGTCGTACATAGCCTGGTACCTCTGAGGTAACTACAAATGATAGGAAATTGGACCAACTCTCTCCAGCACCTCAAACGACCTGACGTACCATGGTGAAAACTTAACCTATCCTCGAATCCTCTTGTGTCCCAACCTCGGTGTGAATGGCAGGAAAACCTGATCCCTGACCTCGAACTCTAGAGGTCATCTCCACTAATCAGCATAAGACTTCTATTAAGAATCTCTTGTGGCCATCCTCTTCCGAATAAACTCTATCTGATCTGTGGTCTCCCGAACAAGACAAGGTTCCAGCAAAGCTGCCTCTTCTACCTCCAGCTAGCATAAAGGGGGTCAGTATGGCCTACCGTACAAAGCCTCATAAGGAGCCATCTAAATAGTTTCTTGAACACTCTTGTTATAGGAAAACTCCTCAAGAGGGATATGATTCTTCCAAGAACCTCCAATATCTAAAAAACAATCTTGGAGCATATCCCCAAGAACCTATATCGTACGCTCGGACCGACCATCTGTCTGGGGATGGTATGTTGTACTCAAAAGTACTTGTGTACCCAAAGCCTTCTGAAGCCCCTACCATAACCGAGATGTAAAATGCACATCCCAGTCTGAAACAATGGAGTGTGTAACACCATGAAGACATAAAATATCTCGGATATACAATCTCCCCAGTTCATCAACAATGATGGACTCCTTGATCAACAAAAAGTGAGCAACCTTCATAAGCCTATCGATGACAACCCAAACAGCATCACTACCTCGAGGTGACCTCGGTAACCCAGTCACGATGTCCATCATGACATCGTTCCACTTCCACTCAGGGATGGGTAACTGCTGTAAAATCCTTGCTGGTCACTGATGCTCTGCTTTAACCTTCTGATAAGTAGAACATCTCATGACGACCCCAACCACATCTCTCTTCATACCTGTCCACCAGTACTAGCGATGTAGATCACGATACATCTTGGTGACACTACGATGAACTGCTCAAAATAAAGAATGAAAAACCCACATCAGCTCCTCGCGTATGTCTACTGGTACTCATATGCGTCCCTAGAAACACAAGATCTCATCCTTTCCCCCTGTCCATCTAGGAAGAGGATCCTCTCCTAACATAGTCTCACGCAGCACTAGGCCTTCTAATTCTGATAGCTACCTCATCTATACCCGATCGAGAAGAGTTGAGGTAATAACTATAGAAGAAAGAAAAGTCTACCCCTGTCTATTGTGCACTTCTATGTGCATCTTAGAGAACAGAGCCATAAGCTGCCACTCACTACTGGCCTCCTGAACTTCCTGAATCTGAGTTCTCCTGCTCAACGCATCTACCATTGTGTTTCCCTTTCCCAGTGTATAGGCAAGCTCAATTTTGAAGGATTGTAGATACTCGACCCACCTACGCTGTTTCAGATTTAGATCACGCTGAGTGAAGATGTATTTGAGACTCTTGTTGTCGGTGAAAAAAAATCGGTCTCCCAGAAGGTAATGTCTCCAAAAAAATAAGGCATGAACAATAGCCACCAACTCCAAATCGTGCATTAGGTAGTTCCTCTCGTGTGGCCTCAACTTCAGTGACCCGTACGCAATGACTCCATCTCCCTGCATAAGCACAACTCTCAATAAAACACCTGAAGCATCACAATAGACTGTATAGCTCTTGCCTGGCTCTAGAAAGTCTAGTATCGGTGCCGATGTCATGCTCCCTTTTAGCTCTTGAAAGTCTGACTCATAGGAATCTAACTTTAAGAACTTCACAACTTTCTTGGTCAGACCTATCAGTGGTGCTGCAAGACCTGAAAAGTCCTATATGAAATGCCTTTAGTATCCAACCAGCCCTATAAAACATCTCACCTCAAATACATTCTTCGGCTGCTCCTGGGAAACTACAACTCTCACTTTCTCTGGGTCCATAGATATTCCTGCCTCTGAGATAACGTGACCCAAGAAGTGAATCTGATCCATCAAAAATTGGCATTTTGAGAGCTTAGCATATAACTGATGCTCTCTCACTATACTCAGAACGATCTCAAGATGGGTAGCAAGGTCATGTCGAGTGTGATAGTACACAAAGATTCCATCCACGAAAAACACCATGAAGGAATCCAAGTATGGATTGAATACACAGTTCATCAATTCCATAAAAACTACAGGCGCATTCATGATACTGAAAGGCCTGACCATATACTCGTATAGACCATACCTTCTCTTGAAGGCTTTAAGAGGTATATCCGATGGTCTAATGCACAACTGATGCTAAAAAGAGCACAAATAGATCTTCAGGAACACATGGGATCCTCGAAGCTGATCAAACAGGTCATCAATCCTCGACAAAGGATATTGGTTTTTGACCGTCAACTAGTTCAACTTCCGATAATCCACGCAAAGACTAAGGGTTCTGTCTATATTTTTCACAAACAGGACAGGCGAACCCCAAGGAGATGTATTGGTTCAGATGAAACCCTTTGACGTTAACTCCTCCAACTACTTCTTGAGCTCCTGCAACTCGGGTGTAGCCATCCTATAAGAAGGAATGCACACCAGTGCCGCTCCTAGAACGAGATCAATTTAGAATTCTACCTCACGCTCTGGTATTTGGGGAAATGCGCTTGAGGCTTTGTAACATCCCAGTTCCGGAAACCACCTAGAGGCGCTCCGTACCCGGTTGGTCACATGGCCTCAATCACATTTCCCCAAACACAAAAGTCTACCGACTAGCAGTGAGGGCCTTGGGTGTGATAGTGGGGAAACTATTCCCTAATTGGAAGAGTACACAGAAGAAGTAAACAAAGCATTCAATAGGGGAAGTAGTAAATATCCAGAAACAATAAATAGTGGAAGAATAAACCAATAAACAAGTGGGACACACATGTATATATGAAATGATGCACGATGCATATGTCTATGAAAGAATCCAAACAAGTCACAATGCTAAATACAATACTAAACCAAAGTAAAAAGGAAAGACAAATAAGCGACTCATCATCAACGCAAGCCTCGGCATGGTTCTATGATCTCCTGCTCCAAAGAAATCAAGTACCAAAATTCGAAGGGTGCTTGACCTTGCCTATACCTACAACAACATACTCTGTTTGGGCCCAAAACCATGACCCAAACAGGGTGTGAGACTAAGTCCCAGAAGGCAACCACCTGAAGATCTGTGCCTAATAGTCAGTGAGCATATGACAGGTAATAGTACAGTAAGAAGTAGAAAATGATATAAAATAGCAGGTAGTAATCGGTAAACAGTAACAGGGTGATCTACAAAAGTAATCAAACCACAGAACAATAAGCAGCAGTGGAGAAAAATGCTAACCACAACAGGAACTCCTCTAGGAAGTACTCATAGCCAACCCCTCTGATCCTATCCAAGAAATACCAACAACCCTCTGAGAAGTGCACTCAGCCTAACCCCTCTGGTTTGGTCATACGAAAATTATAAGACTCTCTAGGGAAGCTCGCTTGGTCAATTCCCCGTATAGTCTAGGGTAGTCGAGGACTCTCTGAGGAAGATAACACGGTCTAACCCTCTTATAGCCCCAAGGTCTAGAAACTCTCTGAGAAATCTCACTCGGTCAATTCCTCCTATAGTCTCAGGTCTATCACTGACTCTCTAAGGAAGCTCGCTCAGTCAATTCCCTCTCTTTCCTAGAAAGGTTTTAAAGAAATGCAAACAAAGTAAAGACTCTTTGAGGAAGCTCACTCGGCCTACCATCCTGTAGTATATAATATCCAAGACTCTCTGGGAAGCTCACTCGGTCTATCCCCTATAGTCTATAATGTCTTACACTCTCTGAGGAAGCTCACTCGGTCTATCCCTATATAGCCTATAATATCCAAGACTCTCTAGGAAGCTCACTCGGTCTGTCCCTTATAGTCTATAGCACCAGGTTACCATGGTCCCATGCCATTCAGTGCATAATAATTCTATAAGTCCAAAGTACACCTTTAGTGCTACTTGGCTAACCAGTCTACAATATAACAATCATGTCCAGAGTATCATTCCATCCTACGGTCACAAGGAATGGAAAATAGGTATAGCGGCCAATGGTTAACAAGACCCAAAGGTTGTAACAAGAAAAAGGCATGAGAAAAACATCCAAGCATAGAAATTATCCACAAACATGATCAAATTACCTCTACACAGGCATAAAAGCATGGCGGGAAAACACCAGAGGAAAAATGGTAAATACGCAATACCCCGTTCACGGTTATTGGTGGAATTTGCACATAAAACTCAAATACTTCTAAAGGTACGACACAAAAAACCTACCTGTATTCTAGGAGATCAATATACTTGAACCATGAGGCCTGATTCTCCTTAGAACAATGTAGATATATGAAAATGCACAAAACATTCAACCCAAGATAACTTGAGAAAAAGGAGAAATTGGAAAACAAATCTCTACGAGAAAGAAGAGCTTACCGCTTTGGTCCCAAAGCCATTGGCGATGGTCAATTCGGAGAATGGATGGAGGCACGAGGGCTCGGAGAAGTTCCACGGCCCTACGAGTTCTCTCAGACTAAGACGACCTAGAAGAAGTGAGTTCTGTCCGTCAGGCGCGACCCCGGTCCATTTAATGAAAGAAAATAAAATACACGGCGTGTACTTCTGGGGTACACTGCGTGTACTTGGCCTTTCCATACTCTACTTTAAGCGGCCCCCACATCGCCCCTATAAACCGTGTGTGTGGCTCGGACACAGCCAACACACGGCCTGGTGCTGCATCAAAGTACACGGCGTGTACTTCAAAAATTTCTATATTTTCCTCTTTTTCTCAAAAACGACCCGAAAAGGAAAAACATAACTAAAAGAAAGATCCATGTTCTTACAATATACCCATAGAACCATAACAAATCGATATAAAATATCAACTTTATGAGATTAGCATATAGGTGATTATCACTAAGTTTTCTCATGGTGATATCTAGATGTAGAGAATGATCCTATATCAATCAGGATTACAAGAGGATATAATTAACAAATTTGAACACAAAAGTTCCTAGGAAATGATTGAATATCCAATTCATTTATTCCATTAAAATTGGCAATTCAATTTTTAGATCAAACAACATCACTAAGTACTCATATAGATGATACCTACTTCTAAATACAATATGAGGTATCTTATAGTACCTCACCCACAAATGATGGTAGCATTATCTCAATTCAATATTACAGAATACCCTAGACCATACCATCTCATCAAAAGAATCATCAATACATAGAAATTGATATCAATTCTTGACTGTTACATGGTTCACCATATTATAATCCTTACATAGTCTCAATGAGTTATCCGTCTTCTTAGAAAATAGTATTGGAGAACCCCAATGAGATGTACTTGAAAGTATGAGTCCCTTTGCCTCTAAGTACTATAGATGATATTTTAACTCTTAAATATCTATATTACTCATCATGTTTCATGGAATAAATATAGGCTTCAAATATAAGATGAGCTTAATCATAAACTCAACCTCTCACTTAGGTGTAAATCTAGATAAACCCCCAAGAAAAACATCTTGAAATTGGTCAATGATGGGAGGAAAGATTGGATAATGCATATCTCCATCATCTAAGACAAGACTAATTACTTGGGATCTGATTCCACATAGTTGATAATGGTCAGATCCTACATGAATTTCCCATATGTCCCACTCTCTAATATAGACACAACTATCACCCTTGGAAGATGTAAATGTCACTCATTGACAGTAATAGTTGATATGAGATTAATACCACACTATAAAATCCATCATGAGGTTCACTTTAAAGCTAGTCATCTATAAAACAAAGAATTCACAAATTAATATATATGTACCATTCACTATAATATAATCCTTATGTCTACAAATGCCATAGGATCAATCCCCTAAAGTCATATCAATAGACACCATCCCATATAAGTATTTTATGTTTAGTCCTAATACATAAAAAAAGAGATTATATAAAATATTTCAATGATACTTTTTCCTAAAAATAATTTTCTCAGGTAGAAGCTACTAAAATCACAACTCATATAGTAGATAACCTAATATCCTATCCAGTAATGGTAGGATAAATACCATGAAACTATCCAAAACATTTTCCTTGAATCCCCAGCTGACTCACTTAAAATATACTCCCATGTTTTTTCTACTACCCCTATCCCTATGTTCCACATCCTCTACCTTGAACTGAATTACTAGTGTGATTATATTTAACTACCTAATTTTGGATCCCTATAGTTCTTAAACCCTTCATCGATATAGATCCCATGTTACTCTATGATTGATGATTTCTCTTTCAATACCCTCACATGTGTACCAACTTCCCACATGATCAATACTCAATTTGAAGTGGGTCACACTATGTTTGAATATTTTTGGGATTACCGTAGAGGTAACACTCCACTGAACTGCCTTCCCAAAAAGGAAGAGATAAACTACTACTCCAGCTACCCTTTCTAACACTTCCATGGTGGGAATCATCAAATTGGTGCTTCTAATCACCCAAGGACTCACTTATTCTACTCCATTAGAATCTCTATATCCTAATCCTATCCCCTCAGTAAGGATCCTATTGGTGATGAAGTCCTGATTTACTACCCTTAAAAGCATAGGGAGGTGAAAAATATTTACCTAAACTAGTGTCACATACCTGGGAGTATCCTAAAAAAATATGACCTTGGATAATTTATCCCCTTATAACATTAGGGAAAAATGTTTCATAATAGTGAAATGGGAAGTGTACTTTATTACTTTTATATCTTCGGGACTGAGGTGAATAAACACCCAGGAATGATCCGCTTGAAAATTTCTTGGGAAGAATTTATCATAGAACTGGGTTTATAATACCCTCTATGATAACCTAATTCAATGGCCTATTTATACCAAGATATCACAGTAGTGATTCATGAGGAATCTAATGAAATTGATATCATTGACCTTACAATCAACAAAATTTTGAAACCTGGAATGCAGTCTAGTGGATGACTAGGTTCATATACAAGGATCTAGTCTTGGAGACTCACTATCCAAGCACTTAATTTTTTTGATTTTTATGTTTTAAATAATAAGGAAATATGGAGATGGATGAATAAAAAAGTGAAAATAAAATATGAAAAATTCAAATGCAGTATAGAATGTAAGTAATGTAGATATTCTTAAGGTAACGTCTAATGGGTTCTATCATTATTTACATAGGTTTTTAATCACACAATCCTATAATAAGACTCAATACCATTCAACTATTTATCCTCCAATTTTTTTTTTGTGTATTAACAATAACCTAATCAAGGACCCTTAAACAAACGAACAATCCAATTTATTCGCCTTAATGAATGGGTAAAACATTCCTCAAATAGGTGATTAAACATACTCCCAAACCTTCCAATAATAACATAACATTCGTTATTTAAAACCAAGAAACTCCATTGGTATGATGTGTGGACCAATTATAGGGGATTTTAATGTACAACTAGTGGAAGAGGGCGTCAATTTTAAAAGAATACATGGTGACACCCACACCATCTACACTACATCTTCATCATTATACCAAAATCAGGTGATAAATATAGTAGGAATTAAATTCATAAATTTAATAATACCCAATATAATTACTATTTGACTACCCATAATGTGTTATTTTTCAATAATACTGAACCTTAAGATAACTGGTTCTTCATATAGGTTAAGAAACAGAAATAAAAGTGGGTAAGAGAATAACACAACATAACAATGTGAATGAACAAAATTTAATTAAAATTTAAATATATAAATATAATAAATTCATAAACTAAAATTATAATGAGGAAAAATTAAAAGGTTTTGACCACCCAATAAAATGGAGAAGAAGAAACATAAATAAGGATCATCACGCCTTGTACCTCATTCTCCTAAAATTTAATGCAAATTAATGAGTTTCTTCTTACTTAGATGGATTACACATGTATAACTTGAAGGGTAAGGATTTTATTAGATGATATCATATCAACCCTTAATATTACTTAAATCCTTCACATGATCACTTCATTTCTTTCTTCATTTGGATGACCACAACATGGATCATCTATTAGAGCTATTCTCGACTTGGTTGAACAAGTGAAAATTGATTTTTGATTACAATTTTCAATTTTAGGTATTTTAAAATATATTATATTGGGGGAGATAACCCTTATCTAATCTCTATAATAGAGATTAATTAACATTATGTAGCTTTTAGATCATTCACATGACCTTTACATAGTGGTTATGAGGACATTTAATACCTGAGGGTATTGATATACGCTTACATGAGTGTACTTTATCTTTACGCAGTCTTCTTAGGACCTTTACAAAACCACATGACCAGGTGTATACCCTTAAAAAATGGATTTGATGGGCTTGTTACCTTAATGAAGTGACATTATAACCTCAACATAGTTCTTTAGAAGCATAGATGACCTTAGTTCAATTTGTGGGGAACCTTTACATAACCCCTGGAACCACATTAGTATCCTTACATTACTCTTGGAATATTCCATTTACATTGACAAAACTTAAATATTTATTGTTTTTCCTTTATATATCTTGATAATTTACCCTAACATGATCTCTATTAAAGTTACCCTTACACATATTAAACTCATTGCACGAGGGTAACTGAGAAACATCTAAAAATCACAATTTAAATACCGGATCTGTCTAGATTATTATCAAAATGAATTAAATTAATAAAACCCAAAATAAAAATAATTTAAATAATAAAATTAAAATATATATAATCAAGTTATGGATTCTCTAATAAATCCAAAAAATTAAACAAACAACTTAAAAACCAAGATTTTATCCATTTAAAAAATTAATTCTAGATTATAAAAATATATCAAAAACAATTAATTAATTAGGTTTTATCTAGATAATAGATTCAATTATCATTGAATAAGACTAAAAAATTTGGGAAATATTGGATCTCATAAATCTCCTACACATACACTATTTAACTATTGGTAAATACAAATAATTCAACTTATCAAATAGACTATATTACCTAGGTTCAAATACACATACTATAAAAGTGGGAAAGAAAATATTCACCAATTGATAAAAATTTCATGCCTCCTATAGGAATCTATCACAATATATTAATTAAACTCATGTCATTATTATAGTTCCAAGAATGTAATAAATTGGATTTATATGGAATTAAAACTATAATATAGGAGACATTCAATTATCACTCTCCCCAAAGTAACTTATACTAAAGATCAATTTTTTTACTTTCATAACATAAATCCAATGATATTCTTATATGTAAATTTCTTTCTTCTTCATTTGGGTTCTACATTCCCCTAAACATATTCAATGTTTTTTATAATTAGGCACTTATTTAAATTATTCACAGCCATGTTTTGTGTAAATCACTTATTAGATGTTCTATGACATTTATTACTTACACAACTAATGCCTAATTATATTATAACATTATTATGAGATATTAATATCCCATTATAATCCAATTTAAATAGACTTACATTTCAGTTGGCTAGCTAAGGTGTTATTTCTCACATAAAATATGTTACATAGGTTCAATATAAAAAAATATATTACCTAATGTTATAATTTTAATTCAACGTCGATGTTTTCAATCACACTCTTTTCCTAGTTAAAAAATAGAATTTCCATGAAAATAATGATCAAATTCACTTAGGATTCATATAAATATAGTAATTTCAGAATCATTGAATAATGAAAACAAGTATTAAGTCTTACACTATTTATGAAAACTTTTAAATTCAAGTTTCTTATCCTAAAAACACAAAAAATCTAAAATATAACATAAAACAACATATATAATCTATTTAATGATTATAGAGATAGTTACTAAAAATACTTAAAACAAATCAAAAATTAGTTCTAGACTATTCATATTTATTTAAATCATACCCATACTTTTTCAACACTTCTCTATTTAAGTTTTGTAAAAATTCACAAAGATTTCAGTGAATAAACAGATGTAAAGGGATAAAAACAATCGAGTGTTTATTATTCTAACAAGTTCGAGTTATCCTACTCCTTGGGTTCCTTATAGATAACTTTGAGATAGCCTCATAAGGTTATATAAACATGGAAAACCTATATAAAATATAATTAAACCTGAGAAATTTTATTGGAATATAGTAAATGAAATAAAACTAAAGGAAACTTGGTTTGACCCCCTAAGTGGAATCTAGGTTTCTACTACCTCTAGTGGAAAATTTTAGTTATTAAACCTAGTCTAATGGTTGGTTTGATTTGATTAGTATAAGACATTTATTTATTTTACTTCTTTATATGAGTGAAAAATAGTTTTGGAGAACCCCATAAATAGAGTGAAGAATAACAAACCTCAAAAGATAAAAAAAACATGAAAGGTGGGTAAGGAAATAAGGAAAGGGACCTCCTTATTATTTGTTTATCCCGCATAAAATAAATTTTCAAGGCATATCTAATGAGGTAGTGGAATAATGATAGGTCCCAAATATTTATTTTTATGTTCAACCACTTCTTATGTGGTCTTTTACTCACTGTCCAGGACTGGTTATATCAAATTTTCTTCAAAATGTTGAGTCTGCAATTTTTTTCTAGTTTGTCCAACCACTAGTAGGTATTTTTATTTTAATTATCATATATATTATTTGAATATATTTTCAAAATAAGCTTCATCTATATCCTCTTATTCTTATTGTGAAGCCACTTATTCAAATTTTATCTCAAGATTCTCTTTTATGGTGAAAGCCTCAGGTTCATACTCTATATATAGGGATAAATTATATTCACATAGACCTATAATTTCAAGAAAAAAGGATTTAAAATTCATTTCAATTAGAGAAAAATCAATAAAATAAAATTCATTGGATTATTATACTCCCTTGGTTGGAAAATCCATGAGGTCTAAGTATTTAATAATGGAATATAAACTAGTTTTTCAAAGAGAGGGAATTGGATCTATAAGGTTCTCTTTAAATCCCAACATTTCCTTTCCCTCATCTTCTTCAAAGGAATACTTCAATTGTGATGAATCTATATCATTAAACTATAAGGGGTTAGTTTTCACAAAAATATTATAAGATATAAAAATTGAGTTTAGGGTTTAGTAATACCTCATTAAGGTTTAATTTGGTAGTAATTGTTTATACATGAGGGCCTCAGATAAAATCTCATAAATGTGTGGTAGATAAGAATTTTTCATGTTTTACTTTCACTCTATATATTGATAATGTGAGTGGATTAACTTAGGTTCATATTTTTTTTATCACTAATTGATCCTATTTTTTATGTTATTTTTTATTCTTGATCCTTGAGTGTTTGGAGGGTGGTGGATATAGTGAACCATATATTTCTGAGTCATTATTTTGAGAAGAAATTTGGATTTTATATATGGTGAGAGGTTTATCTTTAGAACCGGGGATTAGGATGGGGTTTTGAGTGTTTGAATGTCCGTAAATGGTGTTATTGGAAGTTTGTTGAGCGTTTATAGACATACTATGGATTTTAGAGAGTGTTGGATATGATAAATAGTGTAAGATAAACATGAAGTAGCAGTTGTAGTCCATTCACGCTATAAAGAGCATGGAATATCAAGATAGAGGGGTAGGGGTCCCATGCCTTGGTATTTCATGGTGTAAACAATTATCACTCCTTGAAATTGATATAAAAAAAGGGGTCCATAAAACTTTTTCTTGGATGATGATAACACAATAGAGGGTTCTTGTAACACCCAGAGATTCTTGAAATAGTTATTTATAAATAAGTTTGAATTCTTCAATAGCTTGTGTAACATGCAATGCTGTGTTTAAACAAACAATGAAATACTATTAAAATATTATTATGATATCTAATATTCATTGGATTGGAGATTATGAATAAGATTAAATAAATTATAATAAATTTTATAGTTATATATGTATAAAATTAATTCATTAGTTATCAATTAACTCGAAATAAAAATAAAAATCTTCTGAAAATAAAAAATATGTTTTTTCTTAAAACCATTTTATGCATGTAATGTATTTTTATCTTGATAAATTAATCTAATCTCTAATTTTGGGTGATTATAATGAAATTTATATATTATATGTTCAATAAAATTTTCTAACATTCATCTAATATTTTTACTATGCATGAAATAAGAACAAATCCATTTTTGTAAGGAAAGCTGTATTTCTCTAAAATTATATTCATCACATTTTTTCATAGTTATTTTAAAATTTAATTATAAAACATATAGGTATTTAATTTGGTAAAATTTATAACATATTTGTAATTAGGATGTCCAGATTTTGTAAATAGGATCCTTTTATTTTTGGTCAATATTAATCGTAACCGTGGTAAATTTTATCATCTCATCAAAGGGTAAATCATGTTAGTCAATGTTAAAAATTGGTGATAAGGCCATTATTGTTCATCATAATTATTATTGTTTGAATTTAATTATACTCTAATCACAATATGATATAATTGTACTTTTTTAAGGGACCAATGGGCATGAAAATAACCTATATCAAATTTAAAGCAACGAATTTAACAAAATGTCACTCTGTTAGTTTTAAATTGCTCTTATGTGTGTACATGAGAGAAAAATCAAGCTATGAATGAATATAAATGTATATTTTTAGAATAATAATTTTTTTTCAATATATTTATATTTTTATTATTTTTATTAATTATATAATTACATTAAATACTTGGGTAATACCGACACAATATTTATTTAATTATTATAAAAATAAAATAAATAATTTCAAAAATATTAAAAGTAATATAATTTGATTGATTTACTGTGTTAGAATAATTTTATAGATGATTAAGAAATGTTATTATATTTTTAAATGATTATATTTGAATTAAAAATTTTAATCTGTATCCTTTAAGTCAAATTAGGTGAATAGTTCCAAAATTGATATTAATAATATTTTATCAAAATAAAATTTTATTAATTTTTTTAAAATTATGAATATATTGGAATAGGAAAATTGGGATAATATATGATCTAAAGTTTCCTAATTTTTCCCTTTATTATTCAATATTTCCCTTCTAAGTAAAATTATAACCCTTTAAGAGTGAAAAATCTATTAATATGGTTAATGTTAAAATATGTTAACTAAGTGGATAAACCAAAAGATAAGTTTTAAAACACCACTCAAGCAGTTTTTTTATTTTTTATCATATTGGAACTAAATCCTATATTATCTTTAAATAACTAGTAATTTTTTGGAATTTTGGATATACAATGACCTTATGATTTTTTAGTCTTTTACAAAATTCCAAGATCACCCCTTCCCTCACTTATAAAAGGGAACCCATCCTTTCTCTTATTTACACTACTTTGAGCCTTTTATATCAACCAAAAAAATAAAATATTATCTTTATAACTACCCTATACACAATATATAAGTTCTTTTCTTCCTAAAAGACCAATTCTATAGACCTAAAGAGGAGTTCTAAAGGAGTTGCTTCCAAAAAGAGGTAATCACCTTAGCTTATCAGTTTATTTTTAATTAATTTTTTACTTAATATAAATATATTATATTATTCATAAAATAATAAGTTAAGTATCCTATATATACCTAATTTTTTATGTTTATTAAACTAGTTTAATTCATCATATTTCCATCAAATGGGAAATGAAAGTATCGCTTGTGTGTACGTAAGACATAGCTTCCCTACGTAGTGATGTAAATAATTTTCCACCACTGTATTTAATGGATTGTTATAATGATGGGTTTAATGATTATATATGATAATTTTTATATAATTATACTTCTATAATTATAATATCACTTATACATTCTTTCTTTCCAATCCACGGGATAATGATAATGTCGCGCGTGCGTACATGTAGACTACCACTTTCACGAAGCGATGTGATTATTTTGTTCCATTTTACATGATTGGTAATAAGGATATATTTTATGAATATATAATATATATGATATATCAATGATTATTTATATTTCAATTACTATTTACATTTCCTTTTTTCCATTCGTCAAAAAATGAAAACATCATTTATGATTATGTACGACATATCATCTCTATGAATAGTGTAAATCATTTTTATGTCTCAAAAATTTATGGATATTTATAAATATGTATACAATGAATACATATTTTATTTATATAATTATTAATATTATGGAGATTATGTAACCATTATCAAAGTATAACTAAAAAACCACCGAATGAAAACATACATGAAAAACAAAGAAGATATCACCCGAAATAGCGAATTAGATAAAGTTTTTTAATAAGAGGGTGATAAAAGGTTATAAGTAAATAATATATGGTATGATATATATGAGTATTATTCTGTAATATATATATATATATATATATAATAAATAAATATTTATTTTATATGAGTTTCCAACGTGTATAAAGGAAGTCATATCTATGGTAAAGGATTTTCGTCTCACTTTTATTTCTCTAGGACACATGACATACTCACCAATTATTTATTTTGTGTGGGGTGTATACCATACCTAAATGTATATTATGACTATTATCAAGAAAGTTATTTTATAAAAATATCCATATATGTTTCGTTCTTTCATGTGGATTATGATTCAAATGTTACCAAAGCGATAAGGGTTTTACGTTACAATCTCATTGTTTATTAGGATTGATTATTATTAAGTATTAAATGATGAAATATTATTATATAACTTTAAATAAACTCACGGATTTTATTATAATATTGTTATTTTTTGAGAATACATGTTTTAATTTAATTTTTACCCACCTTAATTACTTGTGATACTAAAAATATGATTTTAAGAAAAATTGATTTTATTTATCTCTTCAATCATTTTTTTCATGCATATCCTTGTTTTATGAAAATGTTTTAAAGAAGATTTTTAGTATTCTAAAATTATTTTTGAAGTCATTTTTACTATGATTTAATATTTTAAAATTTTCTTAAAATGAATCTTCTTAACACTTTTTGAATGAGGTACTTGTTAATTTTTTATAAAAATGTGAAAGGAATGTTTTTTTTAACTTATACAACATGAACATAGTTACCACCATCATGACCAATAAATAATGTAAATATTTATTTATAAGTTTCCAATTATATTTTCAAAGAAAATTATTTTCATAATATTTTGTGAATTTTAAGTTTTTGAAAATTCATTTTAAATGTTTAAAGGGTACTTTACTTAACAATGTTTTATTGATCACATAATGGTATTTCTATTAAAAAAAATATAAAAAACCTTGAATTTACTTATTATTTACTAAGGATAACATTGATTCATACAATCCTAATTCTTTCTCTAGATGTTTTTTAATCATAAATATAGGTTTATGAAACCCATTTTTTCCACGAGTTATGTCATGATGAAATGATTTTGAAACCCATTTAATTTTCTTATGTTGTGATACATTGAATGTTTTATGATCTCATGGAAGACATATATAAAAGATTTTAATTATGTGGTAGGGGGGAAATAATTATATATCCATATAATTCATTGGGTAAAGATAGATATCTCATGATATAAATAAGAATGGAATGGGGAGTAAACCCATTTCAGTAAGGGACTATATCTACTATAGTATTCTAAAGACTGAACCTAGAATACTATAATGGTTTAGGGAGTGATCCCAATTAACTATGAAAGTATTGGTAGTGAACCTTGAATACTAAGTGAGAAATTTTGTATTCTTATTTATATGCCAGAAATCTAAGTCTTAGGACAATTTTATGGTCACATGGCACATGTTCTTTGATTATTTTATGATTCAAGTGTTTTAAATTTACAACATTTATGAAATGAAGAAATATTATGATCTATGATATATAGGTTATGATTTTTAAATGCTAATATCACCTTATCATGATCCAATTCTCATATTATACTTATATGATCATTGATATCTCCCTTGATTACTCTTATTGGGAATCTAAGCTCACACTTTATTATGTTTCATTTCCCCATTTTATGAATAAAGATTTTTAGTATGATATCTTGAAGAAGGGTTCTAGTTATGAATATCTAAGTGGGAGAGCATGCAGTTTGTTTATGAACCAATTGTTTATGTGTACATGTTTCTAAATATACTAGTTATATATAATTTTTTAATGTATTGTTATGATTTGAAATGAATATTCATGAAATAAGATATAATATACATGTAAGAGAAGTATAGGTATCTATAGGTTGAACTTCTAACCTTCCCCATCCTTTGGCCCCCCTTTGAAAGGTGATGATTTTTCTGGACATTTTGAAAATATTTCTTGTAATATTTTCCATTTTTTCCCTTTTATTTTGTTTTTATGGGATAACCCTACTACTAGACCATTTTTGCTTAAGATTCATTTACAATTCCCCCAGAGCATGGTGGAATCAGATAAAATCAATGGGGCCTTCATGTGAGATGGATATGGGAGGAACCAAAAGGTGTATCACACAATTTTCATTTTCATTTAAATTATTTAATCCAATTACCTATTTTATTTATGGTTTTGAATAAATTTTATGAAAGTGATGGTTGAACAGGTGTTGGTGGCTATTATGTTTTTTAGAGATGGTGTTGGAGATGTGCCCCAAACCTTCCATGGGAGGTTAGTTAAGGTTTTGTTATAGTGGGGGTTACTGGTGATTTTTTAATTTATCATGAAACTTTGGATTAAATTAAATAATTAATTATAAATTATTACAAGTAATTAAATAACATTTATGATCTGAAGTAGGATCTTGAGAGTAGAAACAAGCTTGGATGAGGCATGAAAATTCTTGGGTGAGGGTCAATGATTCCTGGCGAGGATTGTAACTCTATATGTAGGTAGGTGGTTCATATAATACAAGATCATATGCCTTATTATGATTTATTTTCTATTTTATACATTTTTATGGATTTAGGTAGAATAAATAAGGACCAAGAGTGAATGATAGAAATATATAGAAAACGTTTGGGTCTCCTATGCTTAAGGTAAGTTCTCTTTTCGAGTTGGATGAATTTGGATCACCCAAAGACTTTTTAGTCAACAGAAAAAGTCATTGGTTGGGCTAAAATGAGAACTTTATGAATTAATGTGATTTGATATGTGACATAGTTAGCCTAATATGGTGTACCTATGGGCCATACAAGTAGGTGGAAGAGTGATATTGGCATAGTAATAATGGGTGATAAGGACATGAATCTCACTCCAATTGAGTGAAAACCTCCTGAGGGTGGTATGTGATTTGAAAATCACTGTGAGAAGGTGAGTCCATGTGGATGGGATAGGGTGTGACACAAAAGGTTATCTTTGGGTAACATTTTGATACATCCCTTTTGGTAGGCATGATATGAGACCCACAAAAAGTTCTTGGGTTTGTCCATCACATGGAAATGGGTTTCTAGGGGGCTAAAAGCATGACTAGTTGGGATGATCCTTGGGTATAAGGACTGTGAGTGATGAGAGACCTTAAAGAGTTGGACCATACCTTGTATTCTTTGCGCGGATAATACTATAGGCTTTGGTGTCACCAAGGGGTGACGAATATGAGCTACTATTGGTCAGTTGAGATAGTGGTGGGTCTGGAGGACCCATTGGATTCCCTAATAGGTGTGTTGTGACATGATTTTATAAGGGTATAGGTTTCAAGAGACTAGAACCCTGAGATTATATAGATATTCTTGTGATAGTATATGTTTATGTGTGCTTGGTGTGACCTCCCCAAATCATATGGGGGATGGGTTGGTGTGGTCGTGACTCTGCTAGAGTCTTTTGGGATAGGTGAGTGTGATTGTGACATCCACAGAGTCTATGATGATGGGTGGTCTGTGTGTAACCCACCCAAAGTATTTGGATATGGTTTAATGTCATAGTGACCTTCATTAAGTGAACGAGGAGGGTTATATGGGGATAATGGACCTTTCTGTGAGTGGCTTGGGTCAAAAACTACCTTAGGGTATAGGTCATGTGAAAAAACATATAAAGTTGTATAAGAGGATTGATTCACGTCATTATACCTCCCACAAGGGATAATATGTGGTACAATGTGAGAGGATAATGATAAACCCTACCTTGTGTGATAAGGTAGTGGGTTGATATGTGGATGTATGTCTGTACCTTGTTCCATCGAGTAAAAGGATATGTTTTGGACAACACCCTACCTTGAGTCTTCAGGTATAATATTGTAATTGGTATGATATAATGAGAGGAAAAGGTGACGAGGTGGATTCTATCATGGAACTGAGGTTGGTGTAATTGGGTACTATGGTGCCCTGGTTAGACCATGGTGAGTGGATGCACAGTGAGTCGTGGTGTCTTAGTTAGAACATGATATTTAACATGTATGTGTAACCTGTTTATTTTATTCTTAAAGCATAAATATATAACAAAAGATTCTAGAGTAACTTGATTTGACCCTTATGAGATATATTTCACAAACTGAACATGAGAACCCCTATGACTGTATAGAATCAATGTCCACTTTTATGTTCTTTATAGAACAAGAAAATGTATTTGTTAGGTGCAGATTAATGGTGTTTGGAGATAGGGTGTGTGAGGACCTGTGATGGAAGTGGGGATAATGTGCATGCATTTTATTTTGGGTCTTTTGTTTTATTTACTGTTTGGGATTATCTCAGTAAGATATTATTGTGTGTATAACTATATTACTTCCACATGTAATTTATTAAAAATTTATTTTTATTTGATATTGTGTACTCTAATGTAAATGTTTTGTAGGATTTTGGTTAGTTTATACTATTTTTTATGACTTCGATTTGATTAAATAGTCTCCAAATTGTTTTTATTATGACCTCATCACTAGTTGGAAACATATGTAATATGGGGATGCACACCCAGGGTTTTATGATTTCTTTGATCTAAGCACTGACGAGTAGCCTTGGGCTGGGGAATAACAGTGGCCTTCATAGCCATCATTTCCTCTATCTCTCCCAGTTCAATTTGTTTCTATTTCAAATTTTGTTTCACCAAAAATGAGTTATTGATGTAGCTTTGAATCTTCTCTTATGTGTGATATTCTTCAATTTGATGGTGTGGGGGAATATGTTGTCTATGTTGGTTATATTTATAGTAGTATTAGTATTCATCCTCCCACCCATTGGTGTGTTCCAAAGGTCTCTCAAGCTACAACCCTTGAATATGTTTTTCCTCAAGCTCATTTAGGAATATACATTAATTAATTTTTAATAGTTTGGATAAATATAGTTCCATGGAATCATTAGTGAGTTTTTCAATATATTTAAAGTGTCTATGAAGTTAGTGGTCCAATATCATGGAGTGGTTACCATTTTATTTTTATCCCAGATTGGATAAAAGAAATAGATAAAGAAAAAATATAAAAAATGAAAAAAAGGATAATAAAATGAAAACACTATTTAAAAATGTTTTGTAATGGTGAATATATCAACCCAACTCCCTGTAAATGATTCCAAGTTGATGAAAAGGCTATCTCGGGCCTTGAAATCAATGGAATTTCAAAAATGGAATGCAAATTAATGGCCGATTAAGTCATCTCTCAAGGATCTAGTCTTGGGGATTCACTATCCTAGCAATTATTATTATTATTTTGTTTATTTTATATGTTTAAAATCAAAAGGAAAAATCAAGATTAATGAATGAAAAATTGAATATAAAACTTGTAAAATTTAGATGTAGTATGAAATTCAAGAAAACTAGATGGTCCTAAGGTAGCTTCTATTGGGTTCCATTATCATTTACATATGTTTAAAATCAACCAATCCTATATTTAGACTCAATATCATACATATAATTACCGATAACTATTATATTTTTTATGAAAATTCTAATTTGACCAAGGACCCTAAAATGATCTATAATCCTATTTATTCTTGTTGGTGAATGATAAATAACTAGTCTCAACCTATGAATGAACTGAATCAAAAATCAAACAACAACCACATACAATTCATTCTTTGAAACCACAAAATCCACTAGTATAAATTGTGATATGATTGGTTAGAGACTTTTATGTATAACAAGTTGAATAATATAGAAGTGTTAATGGCATATAAGGTTTCAATTTTCTTCTATGCACTCCTCCTTCATTGTCACACAAAATATAAAGGAGAAATAAAATAGGGATTTAATTAATAAATTCAGTAATACAAACGATAATTCTCCTTGGACTACCCATAATAGGTTATATCTCTTTAATCATAGAGATCAAGATCACATATACTTCATAGAGGTTGATAAACAAAAAGAAAAATGGAGAAGAAAACAACACATCGTAAAAATATGAATGAAGAAAATTGAATTACAATCAGAATGTAGAAATATTGTAAATTTATATAATAAAATCAATTTGAGTCCAAAATTCAAATTTTTAATCCCGCAAAAAAATTGGGAAGAGGAAATGTAATTTGGTGTCACCAGAACTTATTCTTCACTATCCTAAAATTAAGTGCTGAGTAATGAGTGTATTGTTCCTTAGATGGCTTCCAAATGTACATTTTAAATGGTGTATACTTCTTTTGGTGATATTATCTCTATAATTTACCTTTCTTAAATCTTTCCCATGATAACATTATCTCCTAATTAATATGTATGATCACTATGTGGATAGTCTATTAGAGGCCTCCACATTTTAATGAACTAGTGAAAATGGGGTTTTTATTCACATTTTTCCATTTTGGATATTTTGGATTTTATTTATTTTTTAAAGATGACCATTATGTAGCCTTTAGAATGTATATTTATTACCCTTATGTAGATATTTGATCCTTGTATTGACCTTTACATAGCAGTAGCGATGAGCTTTACATAGCTGAGGGGTAGGACTCTAGCCTTACACTAGAGCAATTTTCCTTTATAAAACCATATTAGGACATTTACCTTGATGTAGCTCTTTGGATGTGTAGATAAACTTGATTTAGTGTATAGAGAACCAATACATAGCCTTTAAAAACATTTGTGTACCCTTAAATAACTCTTTAAATACACCATCTCCCCTTATGCAACTTCACTGGTTGGGTTTATACCTTTATATAGCTTGAGAAGTTACCATTATTCAAACTCTGGAGATGTTATAATTATAAAAATTAAAATATTTGCATGAGGGTAACTCAAAATAATAATAAAAAATCATTATTTCAAAGTAGGAATTGTCTATATTACTATTAAAATCAATGAAATCAATTAAACTCAGAAGGAAAATAATTTAAATAATGAAATTAAAAAATCTATAATTAAGGAATGGATTGTCTAATAAAAACATAAAAATTAATAAAAAACTTGAAAACCATTATTTAACTCTCTTACATCAATTCAATTCAAATTTATTATTCCAATGGTTAGATAAAGTCAATTTTCGTAGAATTAAAATTTTAACAAGGGGAACATTCAATTATAACCCTCCCATAAGTTCCTTATACCAAAGATATACTTTTAATTTCCTTGATATAAATCAAATTATATTCATATAAGTCCATTATCCCCGTGTTCATTTGGGATCATTATTTCCCTCACCTAATTACATTATATTTTTATAATTTAACACTTATTTTAATTTTTACGAGCCATGTTTTTTGAAAATCACATATTAGATATACAATGACATTTATTACTCACACACCTATTACCTAATGTTATTATAACATTATTATGGGATATCAATTTACTATTTTAATCTAGTTTTAAAGGAATATATGAAAATATTTTGAGTTGTATTATTAAGGTACTTATTTTCTAAAAGGCTATGTTACACAGGTTCAAGTTAAAAAATCATATTTCCTTATGTTATAAGTTAAATTCTACTTCAACATTTTCAATCACACTCCTTTTCTATGTTCCAAGATTAAATTTCCAAAAAAATGATAAAATTTAGTCCAAAATCATGAAAATCCATCAATTTCAGGATAAATTAATCCATCAAATTTGAATTAAATTATCCTCTAGGAAGAAAAACTTTAAAATTCATGTATCTGCCTAAAAACACACACTAAAAAACTAAAATAAAAAGGAAAACATCATGTATAATTTATTTATATATTATTTATAAATTCCCTGAAAATAATTAAATTTAATCCTAAACAAGTGATATACTAATACCAAATAGGTTTGGAACCTCTCCCACACTTGTTCATCACTACTATGTTAATGTTCAGTAAAAGTTCACAAAGAATGTAGTGATTAAATAGTTGTAAAAGTAAAGAACAAACATGGTGTTTTTAATTTAGTAGTTTTGAGTTAGCCTCTTCCTTGGGCTATTTATATAAGCATTAAGATATCCACTTAAGGAACTATCCACTTGGAAAACCTATTGATAACCAATATAAAATAGAATTTGACATGATAAATTTTGTAATAAAGTAGTAAAATAAACCAAACTAATGAAAAATTGGTTTGAACCCTAAGTGAGAACTTTGATTTTACTGGCCCTAATAGAAAATTCTAGTCATTAAACATAGTCTTTAGTGGGTTGGGATTCATTAATAGATACCACCACATCTTATTTTGAATTATATTCATGAGTGGAAACTATTTTTAGTGAACCTTATGTGTAAAGTGAAGCATTTCCAACCCTATAAGATAAAAATTGAAATGAATAGTAGGTGGGAAAATAAGGATACGAGGCTCCCTATTTTTTCAGTGAACTCCTATAATGAATGATCATAGTGTATCTAAGGAGGTATTTTCTTCAAAATAAGTTCCAAATCTTCATCTTCCTCTACGACGGTGGTTCAGATCTGGTTTCGGTCTATCTTAGTGGTGTGTGACTTTAACAACGATGAGCTTATTCTCTTGTAGCATTTGTGATTCGAAGGATCTCTTAATCACATGGGGATTCTACAATTTGGGATTCAATGGTGGGTTTTATTCTTCCATAAGCATGGTTTTATGCTTTCTAGCCTTTAGGTGAGGGTTTGGTGTCAACGGATCACCTTCACGATGTGGTTGATGTTAGCGAGGGGAAAAGATCCTTTTATCTCTATAATAGATCTAATGAATTTGCAATTCATCTTAAGGGGTATATCACCCATGTAAAAGTATATCAATAGATGGTATAAAATTATATTGAATATAGTAAATAGTCAATTATTACTCCCCTTATTTTTCCAAGATGTTTCATTCCATTGAAGGTCGACGATTTGGTTGAATGACTTTCAGGGATTTTTGGTTTATCTAACTGTAGATGCGTTTCTTTGGAATGTGGGTTCTTTATTTTTTTCTCTTATAATAAAATAGAATCGAGGGAATTAGGCATTGTCTATATATCTTTGAATCCTAGATTTATCCATGTTAAATAATGGGATATGAGGTTCAATCCTACGAATACTGGGAGTTCTTCATCGTATGTTTGGGTTATGGTCTGTAGTTGACATTGGATTCTTTGATAGCCAAGGATTCTCCATGACACTTCTATTTCACTTGGTATCCCCATAATGATGTATAAAGAGACTATAGATTCTGGGTATGGATATTTTTCATGAATCTTGGATGAAATTTATAGAAGTTGAATTATTTTTTGATCATGTTTTTCTAGCTTCTAATGATGAGGGGTTTGAAATGAGGATTGTTTATTTGAATACTCCAAAATTCCACGTGGAATGTAGTGTTATAGGGCGTGATCTAGAAACGTATGGAAGGATGGTTGTCTATGATGTTTGTTCTATCTATGGTCATGAGGGGAGATATTTCTTAAAGGGAGGTAAGAAATTATGTTGTTCTAGTTTTGTTGGACCAAAATACAGATGATGGTAATTCTAGGTAGCCATGTAACACTTCTCAACTATCTAGTAATGTGTTTCATGTTCAGGATGATATTACTGGATAAGATGTTACAGCCTCTACTTTGAATGAATCTAGGTAGGGAGATGATTCTATTTTTATAGGAGATGATCAACCAATTTCTACTATTCCCTAGGTTATTGGTTAGATGGAGTGTGATAGTGCTCTGGATGATGGTAATTCAATACATGATAATTCCAAACATGCCATATTTATGGATAAGGAAGCTTCTAGACAGTCAGGTAATAATGCTTCCAACATTATTTTTCTTCAGTATAATACTAGAGGCATATATTCTTGGGTTTCTAGGGAGAACACCTCTTAGTTCTAGTTACACATCTATGCAGCGCTATGATAGGAAGAAACTTTGTTTGTACATTTTTACTAATAAAGAATTCAATGCAAGTGAGTATTATTTGAGACTAACCCATAATGTTCATAAATCCAATGTCATGGATGTACCTGCTTTATCAGAAAGACTAAAACTCATTGATAGGGAAGTATCTATTGAGGGTCATAAAGGGAAGTAGAAAGTTTATAATGAAGTATTTCAAATGATTTCAAGGAAAATATAATTTCAACATGAATGACCTAAATTTTTCTAATAGAAAATTTATTTGTCAATTGTCATTGATATTAGCAGTTTTAAGGTACTCCATTCTTTTAATGATGATGTTAGTCACATGTCTAAAGATATGCTTGATTCTAGAAAGGGTGAACATGATTTAACTATATATCAACAAATTTGGAGATGGTGTAGGCATCCAATGGGCCGAGGTTGGGGACAAGACCAAGAGGATATTACTCGAGGGAATAGATGGTGTGCTTCTTCTAGATCTTCCTGGCACACATCGGATTAATTAAATATTAATATGTATGTTATGCTCTTGAACTAGAATAATTCATAGCCATATTAGTAATCTACTAATACTAAAAAATCGTATCATGAAACTGATCATGATTATGGTGAATCTTGATTTGATATTTTTCTATGGATTTGGGCTTGCCCTTATTTATCCCCAACTTTCTTCTGATGTGCTTGTTATTTTTTTCAATTTTGATAAATATTTAGGAGATTTAGCTTCTGGCTATACCCTCTTTGAATAATAAATATATTTAAATTTATATATATTTATTAAATATATATAGTTTTTAAATATAGATAATGATATAAATATATTTATATTTATATAAAAATATTTCTAAAAATATTTAAAAATATATTTATTTAAATTATAATTATAAGTCTTTATCAATGAAAATAAAGTGATGATCAAATACATATTTATCCATGCTGAAAAAGTACTAATAAAGATGTATTTTATAATCTCTTATTTTTTTATCATTGATAGAACCTCTCTTTATTAGAACATTTTTTGAATCACTGATAGAACTCTCCATTATCTTTTAAAAAGAACCTTAAACCAACTGATTTCCTTCACACCATTCAAGATCTCATGGAAGTCCAATACTTTGGTCTCCCCCTCGACCATCTCTTGGATGAATCAAGCCTCAAATATAGGGTATGCCAATTTTTATCCTCTTTAATTTATTGCTTATTTGGGCTCAACTATGTGTGATAGTGTAGCATTTTCTTGGATCTATGGTCTCTTGGTTCTATATTTAGGAGTTATGTCAATGAAGTCCCCACCATAATTCATCCTCTTCTGACGATTCCTTGTTGGTGGGTCTCTGTGTTCTTGATTTTACTATACACTGACTTACATAGGTCTTTCTTAGTTCACAGGTGTTGTGTTTTGGTTTTTATGTTTCCAACCCACTCAATGACCATTGGTTTCCTCTTGGTCTTAGTGTCACCCTATTCTAGGAGCTCTCTATCACTACCACATATAGGTTCTCATCCACTTCTCCAATTCCTAGGATTTCTATGGTAGATCATGGCCTTAACCTCATGGTGAAATATAATATCTTCTATGGATATTTTAAGGTTGAAATATATTTCCTTGTTATTGAATTTTGATAAAGAATAACATTAATGTGTGATATTTTATCTTGTGATATTGTGATAAAGGTGGGAAAATAAATTTTTACATAAGTATATATCAATGATAGTGTGTTTCTTATTATGTAATTAGTTATGGTTGTTTATATATTTTTTTGTACAAACTGTCATATTATACAATATTTGAATATAGGTTATCATGACTACTAGTATTATGTTTTAGTGGTCAATATTATAATTATAGAAAATATGATGGGAATCAATCTATTTAAAAAAATTGAAATATATAATAAATATGGATAAATGGCTTGTTTTCTGGTGACCTAATCTTGTTAATTTCGATAGTCAACTTTATGAGATGAAAGTGCATGATTTTATTGATTGAATTTTAAATAATTTTTGAGTATTTATTTGGTTATATACAATGATTCATTTTATTTAAATATTTTAAATTATGTTTCTAAATATGGTGTGCTTTTTGGATAAAGTGTTTTTTGGCCATGTTATTATTTTAAAGTAAAAATGGGAATGTAGTGTTGAAACCTTTTGGTTTAAAATATGTTTGTAAATTAGAAGGTTTTTTTACTTTAAAATGAAATTTAAATTTGGTTAATTTTTTTAGGGTTGGATGGGGAATCTTTAGAATCATTCATTAGATTAACTCATTTTTATAAAGGCATATATGGTGGTTTTTAATAAATTCATTTGATCATGATGGTTTTAAATATTTTTAATGTTTCTTGGTATTTTAGGAACAAAAAGATTATTTTAAGGATTTTGAATTTGGTTTCCCCTATTATGAAAAATAGGATTTCTATTTTGTGATAAGTTTATATTTTAGTTTCCAAAATGGTGATGGAAAAACCTTGTTTTGACATGAAATGTTTGGACCTATTGTATTTTTAGGTAATAAGAGATATTTTGTAAATTTAATTGTTTTATAGTGGTTTTGAAAAATTTAATGTTGTTTAGGTTTTAAAAATATGGATTTTTACATTTTAAAAATTAAAATATTTTTTCTAATGGAATGTTTTTCATAGTTTTGCACTTCAAATTTCTTGAAATGGGTGTCATGATTTTATGATTTATATTTTTGGGAAATTATAAATGTAATGACCCTAACTCCAGTAACTTGGAGCCGGTGCCTTAATTTATTAAATTGGTGTAATAAACAAGGAAGTCTTATTCTGAATTGCCAAATAGTTTAGTATATTTGGAATAACATATACAAAAATAAGTTTTACATTACAACTTGAAAGGAAAACTAATATATGAACTCTATTGTAAGCATCCCTAAACTCTTAGATTATTATTTTATGTCATTCATAATATACATCTTGGAATACTAGGGAAAAATAAAACCTAATAAAGGGGTGATCTCATATACTCAGTAATGGTAAAACATTCAGCAGAATATATAATCATAAACAATAAGGAAATGTGAATATATAAAAATATATATCATTAAAGCATAAAATTTAACATAGTAGGGCATGAATAAAAGTTGATTAAAATAATGTCATATAAATAATAAATTAGAATAAAACTTAAACATAGATATTCTAATAGTAGAATAATTACATGGAATATCAATGACTAATATCATAATTAGGGAATTCATAAATCCAGACATGATAAACATACCATCAAGGATTTATCCAAGCTACCATACATAAATGGGTAAAAACATGGTCTAGTTTATCTCATGATATCTACTGATGCATCATGGGTGTATACTGGGCCCCACCTATCACTTACTAAGTCCAATGCAATCATCTTATGAAAAGCAGTGAAACATATTCAATATATTTTCTTATTCAAACTAGCACATGAAATTTTAATAATATCCTCAAGCAGTTAACATAATCATAAACTATCTAGAGTAATATAGATAATAATATCAAGACAGTACATCCCCAGCCTAAAAAATCACAAATAATTCAATAAATTATGGGAGATGGAAACATAATATATAAATCTCAATAAATAATAGGATTCAATATAGTTAAAATAGATGAAAATACTCTAATAAAATAATTTATAAATTATTAATAAAAATACCCTTTTACTTTGTAATGAATAGTTATTTGAAAAATTATTTATATTTGTTCGAAAAAATCAGATTGTATAACTCAAAATAAGTAATTAAGTTATATTTTAGGAATATTAAAAGAATATTCATACTAAAAATTTTCAAATGAAGTGAAAAAATGTAAAAATACTATTTAAGGAACTTTAGAAATGAGCCACTTATGTGTGGTTTAATAGAAAATATAAAATGAGTATTTAATGAAAAAAATGCATAATAGTGTTCATAAAATAAAAAATAAACTAATATATTTTTCATGATAAAAAAATGCCTTTATGAAAAAATTGGTGTCTTGAAATAGATTATGGAGTGTACTTTGAAATGGGAAAGACATTGAAAAGTTACCTTTAACCAGGTTTTCATATTGAGACGAATTAAAAAGGGAACCTTATCAAACATGTGTTTCCCATAAAATAAACAAGAATTGAGAAAGGTAAATTTTTTTGGAACATAAACACATATTGTAGGATGATTAATTAATAATAATTAATAATTACATATGGGTAAAGAGATAGAAAGAATATCTTGGAGGAAAAAATGGAGGTTCAGAAAGAAACCCTTACCACTTTGTAATCAGTCGAATAATATACCCCATAAATTTAATAATAATAAAATGAAATATTTAACACCATTAAGATAAATATATTATTGATATAATACATAAAATGGAATTATACATACATCACACACAATGAATAAGTGGTATGTAAGGCATTTCTAATAGAAATAAAAGTGAGATGCGAAACCCTTACCTTATGTTTGAACGTGTTTTTGACTTGCACTTAATGTCATGGATAATGAAATTAGATTCCGTAATAATTTAATTTATAACCACTTAAACATGTATTTTATTTATTATAATTTTAATAAGTTCATTTATAAACATTTTGATGAGTTATAATATTCAATTCATCATTCGAGAGTGTTTTTTTCCTTGATTTTCATTATTGGTTCACTTTTATACATGTACAAAAGATCATGTAAAAATTGGAATAGTTATCCATAATTGAAATTATATGTTATTAATGAACATAAAATATATTAAATGTTCTTATATACAATTTTTTTTCTATATATGAAGATGATTCCTTAGTTAAAATGTTAATGATAACCATTTAGCTTATTTTGATGTTTTTTGATCACCAAGCACTACTTTAATTTTATTTATTAATATTATATTTATATATTGGTTCTAGAACACTAAATAATTTTTAATATACATTTTAAAATATATTTTATTTGTTATAGTGGTTTATTGAATAGTATTTAAGGTGGTAATGAAAACACATCATCCACGATGATAGTAAATTGACACATCATAGATGATATTTTCATTTTTAGAATAAATAGAGAGGACAAGGGGTTTGATGAGGAATATTAAATTCACATAATAAAATTATAGTATCTAAAGGATAATTTATTTATCATGCATATTTTTATAGATGAGGTATGTATTGTACTGAAATATAAACAAAATAAGGAAGGGATTTTAGCTCTTGAATCTTTTATCCTTAAGAACCTCTTTACGACTCTTGGAATTAGTATTTTTGTGAGACCAAAAACATTATAATGTGGAAATATATGAGTATAAGGATATTTGGTAGAATATCGATTACCAATATTACTTATGGTCATTAAATTAAATGAAGTAATGAGTCCCTTTTTATAATTTAGGTGAGGAGAAATTTCAGAATTTCATCAAATAATAAAATATAATAAGTCTAATATTGGGGTAAAGGCTTCAAAAAGGCCTAGAAATCATAGGATATCACATTTTAGAAATAATATTAGAATATTTTTCATTCTTAAATATTTTTTTTAATTTTAAATAATTTAGTAAAATATTTTATTCATGAAATATATTTTTTTCAAATTTAACACTATTTATAACTATGACATCAAAACATAAAAAAATGTCAAATTCAAAAAAAAATTCATTATATCCTAAAAATATCATATTAATGTATATAAATTTTTGAATAACTTTACAATATAAAATTGTATTTATTTTAATATTTATAATATCATTTATTTTAATTTTTCATTAATTAATTTATTACTGCATCATCATTGTGCAAGCCATTAATGTAATTATTTGTTCCCTAAAAATTAAAAATAATTTTCATTGAAAAATATAAAATTTATATATTTAAAATTAATATTTATGGTCAAATATCTCTTATAGAAAACCATATATTAAAATATTTTAATAATTATAAACAATAGTGTGAACAACTTTACTTTCTTTTAAATATATTATTATAGGTATCTTAATCCTATCCATGTGGCTCCAAACGGACATTAATTTGACCGATGGAAAATATTGGTCATTATATAATGAACCAATATTATTTACCTAAGTTTTGGGTAATTTAATTTTACTTATAATGTTAATTAAAATTATTTTATTAATTCTTCGTCCTCTTTTACAAGCACTTCATCAACATTGCACAACAATTAAAGTTAACTACTTCCTATATGAAAATTACAAATAAATTAATAAAATAAAAATAAATTAATATAATAAAAATAAATTAATATAATAAAAATAAATCAATTGGACTCATTATAACATTTTTTATTTATTCAGTATGTATATTTACTCTTATCCATGTCAATAATTTTGTTTATTTGTTTATTTGTCTTTTCTTGCCTTATGCAAGAATTGCACAAACATTTGAATAAGATTAAGGATATATGAATCTAAAATTAAAAAATATAATAAAAAATATAAATTTTACATAATAATTAATAAATAATTTTCTAAAATAATTTTTACCACTTAAATATAATAAATAAAGAACCAAATTTTACTTTGCCAACACTGCACAAGCAATTTGTCAGCACTGACAATGATTTTTATATTTATCAAGAAATAAATTAGAATTTACTTGTTTTGAATTATTCACTATACACTATTTATATTATATTTTCATAACTTAGTCATTAAATATGTTTATTTATTTTTATATCATAATTATGTCATGATGATGTCACAATAATATTCCAATTTTTAAAAAACATTATTTTTTATTATTCACTAAAAATTTAAACGTTTCATAAAAATATAAAAGTTTCACCCTAATTTTTTTGATGTTTATATTTAAAAAATTACTCTTTTTTATAAAAATAATTATATAAATATGATTACTTTAATTTTTAATTGAAAACATCATTTATATAAAAATTCCAATTTTAAAATTATAACTGATTTTATGACACTTTCAAAAATTAATTAAGGTCTCATAAAATTATATTATAACTATATGACAATAATATATTAATTTATGAATATATTTTATTAAAATAAAATTTCTTTTAAATAATTAAATTAATTATAAAATTGTATATAAACATTACTATTTCACAAAACTACCAACACTGAATTTATCAATTTAAAAATGATCTTTTACATATTACATGATATAATTATATTATATTTTCATTAATTAGATACATAAATTTTATGGATAATTTTATAGAAAAGATTAATATTTTATCATTCATATTACTATTCGTAATGGCCATATAACTATTCCAATGAGCATGTTAATATTTTATAATATATCATTGTTTTAAAATTTATGTTGTGTGAAACATATGATATCAAATATGTTAAAGAGACACACCATAAAATCTTGGTGGGTTACAATATACCCTTTAATAAATTTCATCCTGAAAATAATGAAATTGCACATTGAAAATCAAAGGATGATACATGAAAATTTCTTTATGGGAAACCCACATCGTAAATTAGGTTAATAATAAACCATATTAATAAATGGAAAATAGAAATGAAAAGGTCACTAAAAAATTTAGTATTTGAATAAGGTAACATTAGTAAAAATTGAAAATATAGACATGGAAGAAAATGTAACCATCATGTTCTGATGGGGAGTTATAAATAACATGGTTATTATAAAGTTAACCATCACAAAACTGTAAATATAGGATTGGTTACAAGGCCATTGATTTCTCAAAAATTGTTGTATACTTATGATGTTTTTGTTCCAAAATCCTTTTCGTAGAGTTGATGGATTCTTTTACTATCCATAGAAGCACTTCAAAAAAATGATTTCTTTCCATGTAATAATCTGATCCTTTGGTTGTTCATCAGTCTATGTTCACTTCATTTCTTAAACTAAAAGATGGATATTCAAGATGATTTTTTATGACTAAATCACTTTTATCAAATGATTCATAAGTCATTACTTGATATTTTAAATGTTTACTAAAACCAAAAAGGTTTAAACATGTTATCCAATATGATAAATAATACATTAATATTAATCAATAATATCTATAATCTATTCCATAAGTAGTTAACCATGAGAGTCATCCAAAATATATCTATACAAATTCAAAGACCAAATATTTAGAAGAAATTTTACTTAACAAAATGTATCTATTAATATCACATTCAAAATATATGATTAACTTAATCACATTTAAACCTTTATTAATCATTCATTCTTCCAAGAGTAAAATCTGAGGTTGTCCTTAAATCTAAACATCTAATAATTCCAGCATAATATAAACCATCAAATCACTAACCACATTTATTGTCACAAATTCTATCCCATAAAAATCTAATTGTTATTATCTCAATCATAAAGAACACATTTAGGGTTATCTTTTCCATGTTATGTGTTCTGAAAAATATCATCCTATAATTAAATCACTTATCTTGATTACTAGTGCTATACATATCATGATTACAATTCCATAAAGAAGAAGTACTGCAGTACAATCATTATATATCCCATGAATTGTATAAAAATAGAATTATTGATAAAATACTCATAATTATTGAATCCAAATATAGGAATATTAATCATTCCTCTTCATCTAAGGTAGTATAATACACTTGACCTTGATCCATTTTATTTTTCTGAGATATATTACCTTGATTATTGGGAAATTGATTTGAATAGTGCCCCATCTACTTATATTTGAAGCATTTAACATTAGGAAATTCTTTATTTCCCTAGAAATCCTAAGAATGGTGGGTCCTTTTCTCTATACTTGAAGAAAACTCTTTTTCATTTTAAGCATGTACCATGGTGTTTCCTTTCGCAAGTATCACATATTGGAAAATACTTTCTCTTCTTTCCTTTATTCAAAATATTCCCAGTTGTACTCTTTTTCCCATGCTTCCCTATTAATCTATAATACTTATATAATTATTTATTATTCTCATTTGTACATGATACTATGTCCTCATGTTATGATATTGTTTGGGAGACTAGTTCCATTATAAATATTGGCAAAAGATCAAAAAATATTTGATTCTCCTCAATTTTTGGATCATTTACATTGGTGAGGTTCCCATTACTTCTATGAGGTTCCATTTCTAAATGAATTTATAAATTATACTAGATCATATAATTATGAAACAGAATGTATAATCCAAAAATTAGTGAAATACATAACACAAATTGAATTTTTTTCATATATAAACTCATAAACATGGTTTTTTTGTAATGTTATTATATAGTTAACCACAAATTATATCATAGGTATATGTTCTAAAATATATGAGATCCTAAATATAGCTTTCAAAGTTTATATAAAAATTCCTATGATAGCAACTATAAATACCCCAACACCATTAGTTTAAAGCCAATACCATAATTTATTACATTGGTATAATAAAAAAGGGATTCACATACCAAAGGACCGAATAGTTTAGTAGATTTTAAAAAATTGATAAAAACATAATATTTTTGTTACAATATTAAAGAAAAAACAACACAACAACTATATTTGAAATGTCCATAAAATCCTAGACTATCCCTACTATTCATTCATAATATACATCATCACATCCCAGGGAAAAATAAAACATAAAAAAGAGGTGAGATTAGATGCTCAGTAAGGGTAAACAATTCAATTTAAGATATAAACATTAATAGCAAGTCAAGGTGAATATCTAACAACACATGTCATCAAAGAATAATCTTGAACAATGTTTGGAAGGAATAAAAGTTGATCAAAATAATACCATATGAATAATCACATTTGAATAAAACATAACCACAAATATTCTACTAGTCAAGTAATCACATAGATTATCAATTTCTAATATCATAATGAGTTAATGAATAATTTTAAACATTATAAATATACCACCAAGTCTTCGACCATGCCACTATATATAAATAGGAAAAAACCTAGTCTAGTTTGTCTCATTAGATATATCGATGCATGGTGGGGCTATAGTGGGAATTGCCTATACCATAATGAGTCCAAAGTATTCCTCGTATGAAATAGGGGAAATATATTCAGCATATATATTCATATTGAAACTATCCTATGAAATTTAAATAACATCTCCAATAAGTAAACATAATCTTAAACTATCTATAGTAATATGGACAATGGTATCAAGATAGTACATCCCCAGTCAAAATAATAATAAAACATTAAATAAAATATGGTAGATTGTAACATAAGATATCAATATAAATAATTCACAAGATTCAATAGAGGGAAAATATATGAAAACACTCTGATAAAATCATTGAGAAATTCTTAAATGAAATACCCTTTTACGTTGGAAAGAAGAGTTGTTTTGGAAAATAATTTGTATTTTTCATAAAAAATCAGATTTTATATAAAAAAATTAATGAAATTATATTTTAGTAACATTAAATGAATAATCATTCCAAAATTTGGAAAATAAATTGAAAACATGTAAAAATATTGTTTATGAAACTTTAGAAATGAGAAACTTCAGTGCGGTTTAAGGGAAAATATAAATGAGCCTTTAACGAGGAAAAAGGCACATTTTTTTTTGAATAAAAAAATGAACTAACATATTTTTTAATGATAAAAATAGTGTTTATATAGAAATATTGGTGGCTTAAAACATATTATGCAGTGTACTTGAAAATGGGTATGAAATTGGGAAGTTCCTTCATTCATGCTTGCTTATCAGGATAAATTAAAAAGGGAACCTTTTAAAACATTTTTTTTCTATCAAAAAAGAAGAATTGAAAAAGTTAAATATATTTGCAACATACCTAAAGAATTTATGAGGATTATATAAATATAATTAACAATTACAATGGGGTAAAGAGAGAGAAAGAGTATATCGAAGAAAAAAATGGTGGTTCTAGAAGAAATCCTTACCACTTTGTAATCAATCAAATCGTATGCCCAGTAAAATTAATAATCATAAAATGAAACATAGTGTAACAGCCCTAAATTTTGAATAAATCTTGTTTCCTAATTTCATGTGTTATTTTATTTTATTTTTATACTCAACAAAAATGTTTTATTTTATAAACATGATTATAATTAAAATGAGACCATTGGGTTCTAACTGTTATATGACCATTGGTCAGTATGACCGCTTTGAACAAAATTTTTTGATTATTGTCTCTAAATACAAGTAATCTTGGTTAATTATTATAGAATGAAGATTTGATGGCCTCGCCTTGTAGTCTTGGACCGATCGAAGCCCATCTAACAGAACTTGGGAAGGAGGTAGCACCATTGGGCTTTGCTCTGGACCAAACCCAAGCCGAACTTCATCATGTGAATCTAGAACGGAATCACCTTCGCGAAAAGTTCAAACTGATAGAAATTACTACTCGGGCAATGTTGGCCGAGCCTCCCTCGGACTCTCTCACCTTAGCACACCTCACACTTAGGTCATATGCTGGTGTGATAAGGGGCTATGTAAGGAGACCATAAATGCATTGTGTAATACTTTGTTTTAAATAAAAATTGGGATTTCTTCTTATGATGAAGTTTATGAGATTTCAAATGACCGGATAAATATAGTATGCATATTTTTGATGAATTTTTAGAAAAAGGATATTTTAAAAAATGTTTATGTAAACCTTAAATAATTAAAAATGTGTAACGATTTTCAAAAAATGGTCTTCTACAATTATGTTCAGTACAAAATTTTGAGTCTAATAAGATCAACTTGATTTTTGATGAATAGTAAATTTTGAATAGTGATTTTATGATTATGATTAGTAATATGACCAAACGGATTAGTAATCTCACTTAAAGAAAGTATTAATATAATCTAGGCACCTTGATTAAGTAATGTGATTCAGTAAAATGGTTAAATAACAGTTTCATAAATTATTCTTCAAGTATTAGTTTTTTCAGGTGAATAGTGTTTTTATAATTAAAAATTTAATTAAAAATATTTAGAAAATTATTTTTATAAAACGGATTTCATTTTTGAACTCAGAGCACCGATATTATGCTATGGTAATTTTTGGGGTTTTTTCTGAAAAAATGAGTTTTCGGTGAATAGTATTTTTATTTAAAAATTAAATTAAAAATATTTAGAAAATTATTTTTATGAAATATATTTCATATTTTTAATCACAGCGTTGATATTTGGTTAAGGTGAAATTTTGGGATTTTTCTGAGAAAGTTAAATTTTCAGTGAATAGTGAAAATACAGTTTTAGGGTTTCGGTATATTTAATGACATCATAACTGTGTCATGATGATGTCATGAGTTTTTTTAAGGGTTGGCCAGAAATGGGTGATGAATTATTGTGTGGGGGTCCCCATGTGGCCTAAATTTATGGGATGTACCATGGGAGGGCCCATGCTTTTGAGAAAACCACTTTTGAGGTGTCCCTTTGCCATTAATGCCTTGTCCCCTCACTTTCCCTATAAATACCAAGCCCTCCTATCATCCATTCGACTCCCCACTCTTCCCCAACGAATTTTGGGCCTCATTACCTTCCAAGGAGTCCTCCCAAGGTGCCCCCAAGCCCTAAAGAACTCATCCTTTGAGGTTTAAGAGTTACATTTTAAGGTAAGGGATCCGACCTCTCTCTTTTATTTCAAGTAACCTCTTTTATGTCATTCCTTTTATACTCCATGTTCATATGTTGGAGGATGTTATTATATACTACTCTTACTACCCTTTTCATGTTCATATAATGAGATATCCCCTCTTACTCTCATTATTTCATTTTATGATGTTTTAAACGGCGCCGTTAGGCTGCCGAAATTTTTGTAACAGATTCTTTCTCCCTTCTCATTTTTCATGATCTATTTTCATGTAAAGTATTTCAAGTTCATTTTTATTATGTTGGGGCATGATCTCTAAATTTATCATACTGATCTTTTATGATCATATGATGAGAGACCCCATTTTATCTCTTCAATTCAGTATTTTGAAGTTTTATGTGGCGTAGTTAGGCTGCCGAATTTTTATGTGGTTCTTCACCCTTCTCGTTTTGAAGTTCTACTTTCATGTCAATTCTTTACAGTTCCTTTTTATTTTGTTGGGGTATGATCTCTAAATTTATCATACTGATCATTTATGATCATATGATGAGAGACCCCATTTGATCTCTTCAATTCAGTATTTTGATGTTTTAAGTGACGCTGTTAGGCTGCCGAATGTTTAAGTGATTCTTTCGCCCTTCTCATTTTTCAAGTTTGATTTTCATGTCAAATCTTTCAAATTACTTTTTATTATATTGGGGTATGATCTCTAAATTTATCATACTGATCTTTTATGATCATATGATGAGAGGCCCCATTTTATCTCTTCAATTCAGCATTTTGAAGTTTTAAGTGGCGCCGTTAGGCTGCTAAATTCTTAAGGGATTCTTTCACCCTTCTTTTTTTTCAAAGTTCTACTTTCATGTCAAGTATTTTCATGTTCCTTTCTATTATGTTGGGGTATGGTCTCTATAAGGCAACGGCCATAAAACTTACTTAATATTGAATTAAATGAATAATTCACGTTGAGGATCTTTTCAGGTTTAGAGTTTTAGAGAATTAGAACATAACTATTACATCTCAAAAGATTACAAAGTAGTCACTTCTACTAAGTTTCCATAATAAAAAAAAATCTTAAAAAAAGAAATTTGTCTAGTTCCATGTTTTATATAGGATGACATTCCCATGATCCCATCCTTGACCTTATTCCACATTATGTCTTGTGAAAACATTTCAAAAAAAACTTGGGGTGAGCATAAAAAGCTCAGTAAGGGATACAAAAAGAATGAAAACTGTTAGTTTTTCAAAACAAAAAGTAAACCATGAATACTTTATCAATGTAATACTTTTATCCTTCATTAAATAGTAAAAACTCTTCACTGAAAAAAATATCATTACTTTCCTTTTTGTAACCAAAGGATTTCCATAAAACCCATATAAAGAACACATAACATATATAAAGGTAACTTGGGACATAAACATACTTAAGTGGAATAACCATATGGTTGACTTCCACACATATCACATAATGGAATAGCCATAAGGCCAATTTCCATACATACTTAATGGAATAGCCTTACGGCCGACTTCCATACCCAATGCATTGGAGGTTATAACGTAACAACCCATCCTGGTATTCACGGCACCACCCGTCATATGGTTTATAACGTAACCACCCGTTAAAATGTCCAAGTACCAATATAAAATCATAAAACATAAAACCAATATAAAGGAATGATAACATTTCCACATTTCAATCACAATATATCATAAATATATTGACATAATAGAATCCTTTTTCAAAACCATTTTCAATACCAAAATACATAAAAGAGTATATGGTATTTATTTTATTCTAAAAACATTACGGCTTGTTGAGAAAGCCAAAGACCTAATAATACTTGTGGCGGCAGAAAAGGTCATTGTCACCGCGTACGTTAAAAAAACATTCGTTTTTTTCATTTAGTAAAACACTTCGTAGAAAAAGATTCCTTTTGTATAAAAGTAAAAGTCAAAGGGGTTTATACACCGTATAAAAGAAAGTTGTGTATAAAACGAAATATGCCTCAATGAAAGGAGATTGAGATGAAGTCCCTTAAAAAGATAATTTCTAAAATAAAATAGATATATTATGTGTATTCACTATAATTACACATAAATAAAGTACAAAAAAAGATACGACATAATAATATAATGACATAATTTGAAAGTAGGAGATTAACCCAAAGAATGGAAATTGGGTTAAGAAGTTCCCTTACCTCGTATCTGACTAGACTCGATCGTTCTTTAACATCCTGAATAATAAACTTGAGTTAATTTCTACTTGATTAAGAACCTTTTAAAAGTTCATTATTACTTTTATATCACTTATTTCCATGTTATAAACATTATGTAACCATTTATGTTAATAATGTTTGTTTTTTCAATATTTGGTTCTTAAGTCAAAAATAGACTTCTTACACTTACATGTTGTTAATTTGGTCAAAGGTTCTTTATATCCAGAATGATATTAATGATTTGGATAACATATATATCATATATATTCATCATGTACATGTGTTTATAATATTACATCACATTTAGAGGTAAGAAATGAAATGCACCGTTCATGGAGACGGTAAGCCGTACGTACGCATGAACGCTACTTTCATTTCTTTGTCATATTAATGGAATTAAAAATAAATGAGGGGTATGTATATTTTAATTCCAGAATTATATTCATCCTTTAGATATATCATTCATTATATATATCTATTATATATATGTACTTTTAATAGTACATTACATTTGGGGATAAGAAATGAAATGCACCGTTCATGGAGACGGTAAGCCGTACGTACGCATGAACGCTACTTTCATTTCTATCTCATACTTTAATGGAATGAAATAATAATTATATATAGGTATATTATAATTCCAGTATTACATCATATATAATATCATTAACTTAATCCTTTACACATCCCACATATGGTATTAATGAATCAAATCACTTTTAGGGGGCGGTAGTCCGCACTTCCTAAAATGAAGATATCGCGTATACCCATAATGGAAACCATAAAGGTATGACAAAAAAGAAAAATAAAGAAGCTTAAAGAAAAAATAAACATATTATATATCATATATAAATATAGTGACATCATAATGGCCACCTTTGAAGGTGTTAAATGAGTATTGAACAATCATCATTTCGGGAGGCAGAATTTCGCCATCCACGGAAACCGTATGTTCTTTAACCATTTGATGTATTTGTGTGAGAGTGTAGCTCGAATAAATCTTATACCAACATCCTAGTATATTGAAGATACTGGTGTCATTACAAAAGAAGTAAATAAAAAGAGTTTAGGGGGTTGGAGAAGCAAAACAATACAAATGAACACGAGAGAATGAATTACCTTTAAAAGTGTAACTCCCTTTTGATTTGAGCCAAAAGGATTCCTTTGAAAGGATTCTGCCCAAAGGGAATCCTCTAGGATGAGGAGAGGGATGTGGATAGAGTTATTGGGCAGGGGTTGACTGAGCTAAAGGCTTGAGGAGTGTGTGAAATGAGGTAGAGGTGGGGGCCTTTTATAAGAGGAGAGGAGGGGCACTTTGGGAAAGTAAAGAGATATTACTTTATTTGAAAATGTGTTTCGGTTTTAAAAGGTCCCAAATTGATATAATTCGTGGATAAGGTGATAATTGTTCGAAATCAACTCATCCAATTGGTTTTGGACATGTGTAGGTTTTATATTTTTTCGTTATCTTTCCATTTTATTTAAATCATCAAATAATGATGTCATCGCTGCATCATTATTATGTCATAAATAATTTAATTTATTTCATGTATAAAAATTATAAAAATAAATACTATGATGTAGGAAATCTTTTTATCTTTCCAATTCCTATTTATAATCAAAATTTGGACTTGTATAACCCTACTTAAAAATTGTTTTAGTAAAACAACTCATGTTTGTGTCAATTTAATTTTAACATTAAATAAAAATATATTATTGTCATTTTCCAACTAAAGTGGCTCCATGGGGTCCCCAAGTTGGCCCATGGCTTGTATTGGTCGGCCATGACTCACCTAATAGGTTTAGGACAAGTGTCATGGTGTTTTCACATTCTTATAATATCATTTTTACCTTAAATTACACTAATTACCTCTAATCGCGATAAAGAACTTAATAAGTTACTATTCACCAAAAAAATTATTATAATCTCATTGAACCACATTTTACTTCTTAATGACAACCATGTATGTCGGATTCTTGAAATTCAAAACACAATGATGGAAAAATTTCATTTAAATGGAAAATCAGTCTTTATAAGTACCACTTGGTGGTTTCACTATTCATCAAAAATTGATGTTTTTGAGAAAATTACCAAAAATTCACCCTAAGCTATATTTGATATTATGAATTCAAAAATGAAGTCTATTTTACAAAATTAAAAACATATAAGTCAAATTAATTAATTTAATAATTAATTCCCGCTGTCAGAGCAAATAGCGTGTTTTTATGAAACAATAATTATCAAAAGATTGACACTAGTTTAAGTCTGATTTCAAAGTGAAATTAATTCCAACGACCACTATTGGATTTAATGGTAAAAATATTTTCTAATTTCACTTTAAAAACAATTCAAAATATAGTCTAATCATATAAATAAATTAGATTAAAAAGAGGTTTTGAATTAAAATACAACATTTTACACTATTCATTAAAAAAATGAACTTTATCAGAAAGGTACCAAAAATTTACACAAAGTAAATTTTGATGACCCGATTCTAAAGAAGAGTTAATTTGGTCCAATAGAATTTATAAGATCGATCAAAACTATATTTAATGACGGTTCTCCGTCAAAAGGTGATAAGTGGACCTTTCGTGAAAATTATGGTATAAATGCCTAAAATTGAACTCTTTCCGTATTTTAAGCCTTTATCTTTTATTAGGTTAATGTAAAAACATTTAAAAACATATATAATCATATTTTAGTTATTTCTATCCATTCCCGCCTGTACAACAGCTACTCGTTAACTAATATTTAAAATAATATTATTTTATTACTTGTGTGCAACATAAGTTTTCAATGAAACTCATCGTTGCGTACCGAGTACGCTATCGAACATAGAAACTCGTTTTAATTAAAATTAATATTTAATTCGTAAATATTAATAAATATAAAAATTCTTTATTCTTTATTTACCTGGGATGTTACATCCTTCCCCCCTTTTGGGAATTGCGTCCTCACAATTTTATTCACTTATCAAAATAAGTGGGGGTATTTATCCCTCATAGCATTTTCAGATTCCCATGTTGCCTCTTTAATGACATGGTTTTTTCAAAAAACCTTTACCTGATGAATCACCTTATTCTGTAACACCTGGTCCCTGTGGTCAAGAATCTGGACTGGTTGTTCTTCATAAGATAGGTTTTCTTCTAGCTGAACTACCTATGGACTCAAAACATTAGATGGATCTGGCATATACTTCCTCAACATTGAAACATGAAAAACATTGTGTACCTGAGATAAACTCGGAGGTAAAGCCACTCGGTATGCAACTGATCCAACTCTCTCCAGAATTTCATATGGTCCAATGAACCTTGGACTCAACTTTCCTTTCTTAGCAAATCTCATCACACTTTTCCAAGGAGAAACCTTGAGAAAAACATGATAACCTACCTCGAAAGATAGATCCTTCCTCCGGTTATCCGCATAACTCTTCTGCCTGCTCTGAGCTGTTCTCATGTGTTTCTAAATCAGCTTACCTTTTTCTGCCATCTCTTCTACCAATTCTTGTCCCATCAACTTCCTTTCACCCACTTCATCCCAGAAAGCTGGAGTTCGACACCGCTTCCCATATAATGCCTGAAATGGTGCCATCTGTATAATGGAATGAAAACTGTTATTATAAGAAAACTCAACCAAAGAAAAATGTTGGTCCCAACTTCCCTGATAATCCATCGAACAAGCTCGTAGCATATCCTCCAAGGTCTGAATTATTTGTTCTGACTGCCCATCTGATTGAGGATGAAAAGCTGTACAAAAATTTAATTTTGTACCCAACGACTTCTGAAGGCCTTTCCAAAGTTAGAAGTAAACCTAGGATCACGATCAGATACAATGGAGAGAGGAACTCCATGTAACCTGACTATCTCTTTAAGATACAAATGGGAAAGTTGATCTAGAGAGAAAGTATCTCGTATAGAAAGGAAATGAGCAGATTTGGTCAAGCAATCAACAATAAACCAGATTGCATTATTACCTCGAGATGTCTTCGGTAATCCAACAAGAAAGTCCATGGATATATTCTCCCATTTCCACTCTGGCACTGGTAAAGGCTGAAGCATCCCTTTCTGTAACTGCCGCTCTGCTTAAACCTGTTGACATGTCAAACATTTCACAGTAAAATCAGCAATATCTCATTTCATTCCATCCCACCAGTAATACTCCAGCAGATCTCTGTACATCTTAGTACTGCCAGGATGAACTGAAAACGGGGAACTATGAGCCTCACATAACAACTCATTCTTCAACTTTGAATCACAAGGCACACATAACCTCTTACCAATCCTCAAAACACAAACACTAACTTATCCAAGAACTCATGGAAAATTTTATTCATAAGGTCCATGAATAGAGCAGGTGCATTGGTTAACCCAAAAGTCATAACTAAAAATTCATAATGGCCATATCTAGTATGGAACACAGTCTTCGGAACTTCTGCTTATTTTACTTTCAACTGATGGTACCCCGACCTCAAGTCAATCTTCGAAAAATACTGAGCTCCCTGGAGCTGATACCACTTCATTCAATGGCCCAACATCTGCTGAAGTTGTTGCAAAGGGTTTCACCACCCCTTTCTGATTGTATTCTGGCTGCATTCCCCCAGTTGAGTTCTTCGTTGGACACTCTTTTGCATAATGACCCATTTCATTACACTTAAAACATCTTACCATTGGCTTTTCATTTCCTGCTTGATCATCTTCCTTACAGTTACGAGCAATATGACCAGACTTACCACACCGAAAGCACTTACCAGACTTTGATAAACATTCTCCAGGATGCATTTTACCACACTTCTCACAGGATGGATATTTGGTTTTCTTACCTCCTTGCTTCTTTGAGGAATTCGTCCCCTTTTCCTGCCAACTAGACCTCTTATTCTGTTGTTTTTCATAGAACACCTGATCATCAAAAAACTCCATTTCCACCTTCTCCGAACATCGAACAAGTTTTTCATAACTTTTGAACTCACGAGAAGCTAAAGCCCTTCAATACTTTGGCTTTAACCCTGATTAAAAACAGTTTATTTTACTACCAAGTTCTCGTATGAAGTTTGGAGCATACCTTGCCAATCGAGTGAACTTTTCTTCATAAGCAGCCACTGAATCATCCTCCTGCCTCAATTCTAGGAACTGTTTTTCCATCCTAAGACGAACCACCTTAGGAAAATATTTCTCAAGGAACATACCTTTGAAATCGTCCCAGTGAAGATCCTCATTCTCATCACTATCCCTTATATTTTTCACCATCGACCACTACTGATCAGCTTCACCTTCAAAACGGTAAATAGTAAGACTATCCTTTTGATGTTCTGAACACCCCATGACATCAAAAATCTTCTCCAATCCTTTAATCCACCCGTCATCTTGCACATGGTCAGATGATCCTCTGAATGATGGGGGATGTTGCCTCATGAAATGTTCCACCGCTGTCATGTTCCTCTGCGGTTGATCTGGCTGATCTCGTGCATGGATACCACCACCATTTATAGCCTGAGTCAACTGTGCCATCACTACAACAAACTGTTCAGTTCCGATTCCGACCATCTCAGGTTGCTGATTTGGAAGGTTATCTTCCTCCTGATGTCGTCCCAACATAGTTTCTTTGTTTCCTCTGCGGAAAACCATTCTGAACACAGAAATATCTTAGGCGAAGCAACATGGTAATATTTAAATGCTATATTATTTCAATCATATTATAATTTAACACTTTTCTAACTCCTAATGTTGTCTAAACCAACCTCTGATACCAACTATAAGGCCCCAGCCTTAAACCTTACTTAATATTGAATTAAATGAATAATTCACGTTGAGGATCTTTTCAGGTTTAGAGTTTTAGAGAATTAGAACATAACTATTACATCTCAAAAGATTACAAAGTAGTCACTTCTACTAAATTTCCATAATAAAAAAAACTCTTAAAAAAAGAAACGTGTCTAGTTCCATGTTTTATATAGGATGACATTCCCTTGATCCCATCCTTGACCTTATTTCACATTAAGTCCTGTGAAAACATTTCAAAAAAAACTTGGGGTGAGCATAAAAAGCTCATTAAGGGATACAAAAAGAATGAAAACTGTTAGTTTTTCAAAACAATAAGTAAACCATGAATACTTTATCAATGTAATACTTTTCACCTTCATGAAGTAGTAAAAACTATTCACTGAAAAAAATATCATTACTTACCTTTTTGTAACCAAAGGATTACCGTAAAACCCATATAAAGAACACATAACATATATAAAGGTAACTTGGGACATAAACATACTTAAGTGGAATAACCATACGGTTGACTTCCACACATATCACATAATGGAATAGCCATACGGACAATTTCCATACATACTTAATGGAATAGCCATACAGCCGACTTGCATACCCAATACATTGGAGGTTATAACGTAACCACCCGTCCTGGTATTCAAGACACCACCCTTCATATGGTTTATAACGTAACCACCCGTTAAAATGTCCAAGTACCAATATAAAATCATAAAACATAAAACCAATATAAAGGAATGATAACATTTCCACATTTCAATCACAATATATCATAAATATATTGACATAATAGAATCCTTTTTCAAAACAATTTTCAATACCAAAATACATAAAAGAGTATATGGTATTTATTTTATTCTAAAAACATTACAGCTTGTTGAGAAAGCCAAAGACAAAATAATACTCGCGGCGGCAGAAAAGGTCGTTGTCACCGTGTATGTTAAAAAAACATTCCTTTTTTTCGTTTAGTAAAACGCTTCATAGAAAAATATTCCTTTTGTATAAAAGTAAAAGTCAAAGGGGTTTAAACACCGTATAAAAGAAAGTTGTGTATAAAACGAAATATGCCTCAATGAAAGGAGATTGAGACGAAGTCCCTTACAAAGATAATTTTTAAAATAAAATAGATATATTATGTGTATTCACTATAAGTACACATAAATAAAGTACAAAAAAAAGATACGACATAATAATATAATGACATAATTTGAAAGTAGGAGATTAACCCAAAGAATGGAAATTGGGTTAAGAAGTTCCCTTACCTCGTATCTGACTTGATTCGATCGTTCTTTAACGTCCTGAATAATAATCTTGAGTTAATTTCTACTTGATTAAGAACCTTTTTAAAGTTCATTATTCCCTTTATATCACTTATTTCCATGTTATTAACATTATGTAACCATTTAAGTTAATAATGTTTGTTTTGTGGATATTTGGTTCTTAAGTCAAAAATAGACTTCTTACACTTACATGTTGTTAATTTGGTCAAAGGTTCGTTATATCCAGAATGATATTAATGATTTGGATAACATATATATCATATATATTCATCATGTACATGTGTTTATAATATTAAATCACAATTAGAGGTAAGAAATGAGATACACCATTCATGGAGACGGTAAGCTGTACGTACGCATGAATGCTACTTTCATTTATTTGTCATATTAATGGAATTAAAACTAAATGAGGGGTGTGTATATTTTAATTCAAGAATTATATTCATCCATTAGATATATCATTCATTATATATATCCATTATATATATGTACTTTTAATAGTACATTACATTTGGGGATAAGAAATGAAATGCACCGTTCATGGAGTCGGTAAGCCGTACGTACGCATGAACGCTACTTTCATTTCTATCTCATACATTAATGGAATGAAATAATAATGATATATAGGTATATTATAATTCCAGTATAACATCATATATAATATCATTAACATAATCCTTTACACATCCCACATATGGTATTAACGAATCAAATCACTTTTAGGGGGCGGTAGTCCGCACTTCCTAAAATGAAGATATCGCGTATACCCATAATGGAAACGATAAAGGTATGCCAAAAATGAAAAATACAGAAGCTTAAAGAAAACATAAACATATTATATATCATATATAAAAATAGTGACATCATAATGGCCACCTATGAAGATGTTAAATGAGTATTGAACAATCATCGTTTCGGGAGGCAGAATTTCGCCATCCACGGAAACCGTATGTTCATTAACCATTTGATGTATTTGTGTGAGAGTGTAGCTCGAATAAATCTTATACCAACATCCTAGTATAATTAATATACTGGTGTCGTTACAAAAGAAGTAAATAAAAAGAGTTTAGGGGGTTGGAGAAGCAAAACAATACAAATGAACAAGAGAGAATGAATTACCTTTAAAAGTGTAACTCCCTTTTGATTTGAGCTTAAAGGATTCCTTTGAAAGGATTCTGCCCAAAGGGAATCCTCTAGGATGAGGAGAGGGAGGTGGAGAGAGTAATTGGGCAGGGGTTGGCCGAGCTAATGGCTTGAGGAGTGTGTGAAATGAGGTAGAGGTGGGGGCCTTTTATAAGAGGAGAGGAGGGGCACTTTTGGAACGTAAAGAGATATTACTTTATTTGAAAATGTGTTTCGGTTTTAAAAGGTCCCACATTGATATAATTCGTGGATAAGGTGATAAGGGTTCTAAATCCACTCATCCAATTGGTTTTGGACATGTGTAGGTTTTAGATTTTTTCGTTATCTTTCCATTTTATTTAAATCATCAAATAATGATGTCATCGCTGTATCATTATTATGTCATAAATAATTTAATTTATTTAATGTCTAAAAATTATAAAAAAATACTATTATGTAGGAAATATTTATATCTTTCCAATTACTATTTATAATCAAAATTTGGACTTGTATAACCCTACTTAAAAATTGTTTTAGTAAAACAACTCATGTTTGTATCAATTTAATTTTAACATTAAATAAAAATATATTATTGTCATTTTCCAACTAAAGTGGCTCCATGGGGTCCCCAAGTTGGCCCATGGATTGTATTGGTCGGCCCTGACTCACTCAATAGGTGTAGGACAAGTTTCATGGTGTTTTCACATTCTTATAATATCATTTTTTCCTTAAATTACGCTAATTACCTCTAATCGCCATTAAGAACTTAATAAGTTACTATTCACCAAAAAATTATTATAATCTCATTGAACCAAATTTTACTTCTTAATGACAACCATGTATGTCGGATTCTTGAAATTCAAATCACAATGATGGCAAAATTTCATTTAAATGGAAAATCAGTCTTTATAAGTACCACTTAGTGGTTTCACTATTTATCAAAAATTGAAGTTTTTCAGAAAATTACCAAAAATTCACCCTAAGCTATATTTGATATTACGAATTCAAAAATGAAGTCTATTTTACAAAATTCAAAACATATAAGTCACATTAATTAATTTAATAATTAATTCCCTCTGTCAGAGAAAATAGCGTGTTTTTATGAAACAATAAGTATCAAAAGATTGACACTAGTTTAAGTTCGATTTCAAAGTGAAATTAATTCCAACGACCACTATTGGATTTAATGGTAAAAATATTTTCTAATTTCACTTTAAAACCAATTAAAAATATAGTCTAATCATATAAATAAATTAGATTAAAAAGAGGTTTTGAATTAAAATACAACATTTTACACTTTTCATTAAAAAAATGAACTTTATCAGAAAGGTACAAAAAATTTACACAAAGTAAATTTTGATGTCCCGATTCTAAAGAAGAGTTATATTTGGTCCAATAGAATTTATAAGATCGATCAAAAATATATTTAATGACGGTTCTCCATCAAAAGGTGATAAGTGGACCTTTCGTGAAAATTATGGTATAAATGCCTAAAATTGAACTCTTCCTGTATTTTAAGCCTTTATCTTTTATTGGGTAAATGTAAAAACATTTTAAAACATATATAATCATATATTAGTTATTTCTATCCATTCCCGCCAGTACAACGGCTACTCCTTAACTAATATTTAAAATAATATTATTTTATTACTTGTGTGCAACGTAAGTTTTCAAAGAAACTCATCATTGCGTACTGAGTACGCTATCAAACGTAGAAACCCCTTTTAATTAAAATTAATATTTAATTCGTAAATATTAATAAATATGAAAATTATTTATTCTTTATTTACCTGGGATGTTACAATATCTATATCTATCATACTGATCTCTTATGATCATATGATGAGAGACCCTATTTGATCTTGTCAATTCATTTTTATTGAAGTTTAAGTGACGCCATTAGGCTGCCGAATTTTCATAAGAGAAATCTAATTTTTGTCTTCCTTCCATGTCCTTCATTCTAAATTTTATGTCCTTAAAACATCATTACCATGTCCATATATCCTTCTTATTCTGTCCCCCTACTGTTTTATGGATCATTTAGGAGTGGGTGACCCATGTCCCCTCTCTTTTCAATGTTTTCTAAAACCCCGAAACATAGCCGTTATGCTGCAGAATTTTCGTCTCAAAATGCCTCTCTCTTTTCTCAAAATTATTTTATCTTATAAAGTGAATACTCAAAGCTCTAATTTCTACAAGGGTATTCACATATATATCAAAATGTTCTATTTTAAATTCTGGGATTTGCATACATGATACCCGCTTTCCTTTCCGTGGGTTTAAAGTAACGTAAAGATCATGTCTTTAAAGCGGTTTTTTAAACGTTATGATTATGAAATGAAACCCATTTATTTTATGCTATATGGGTAATTTATGAAATGTTTGATGATGATATATGTGGATCACATGATAATAAAGGCAAATTTAAGGGTGCGCCATGATAGCGCTCCAATGCATTGGGTAAAGACTTAATCTCTAGAGATGACCATTTTTAACGACGCCATGGTGAATAACCTTGGTAATTTTTAACGACACCTTGTGGATGGACCTTGGTGAAATGAAATGATTGTCAATATTAAATGTTTCATCCACATATTCAAGTTATGAAAAATGTTATTTTTATTATGATGTATCTCATGATTTATTTCTCATGCCTTAATGTTCTTTTCATGTCCTTAGTGAAGTATCTCAAGTTCACTTGTAAAATGTTTCTCTTGTTTCCCTTACTGGGCCTTCTTCTCACCCTTTCTTTTGATGTATGTCCCCAGGTTATGAGATGCAGTAATGAAACTAGGATGAACTAAAGGATAAGCCTTTCAAGTGTTTAAGAAGAATGCTTTATGTTGTTTTTATGTTTTATGTTCCTAGTTTCCAAGACACTAAACCTTAAAGAGCCTCAGTTCCGTGTAATGAAATGAAAGTTTATGTTATAAAAATACAGGATGCTATAGTTGGTATCAAAGGATGGTTTAGTTATTTGTGGAAATTAGGATATGAAAACTTTAGGAAGAACCCTATAGAAAAGTTTAAATATAGTAAATCTTCCTAGTATTTTGGTGAGTATTGAGTAAGGGGTTTCCAAGCAAATACATCCCTGTCTGGGTACGAGCAGGAAGAGGTGGCTCTGGCACAGATGTAAATAGGTGTAAAACCTGAAAACACCGCTTTGAGCTAGACTCGAACGGGAACTGGTACACGACAACAGGCCTTGCTGCAATCTTGGTTACGACACTCCCGGGGGAAATGCTTTGGTAAATTCATAAGCTTAGTATGAACCATTGTTAAAGGAAAAAAGATTCACAAAAGAATATATGATCATTGATAACCTAGATTGGAACCTACAGGATCACAAGTTAGGGTATACTTTTCTTCTACAAGTTATCCTTATATGCTTTAAGCTCCTTTTCATGACTATTGGTTAAGTATTTAAGCCTCTAATTATAATTTCTCTTCTTAGTTAATGGTGGGAGATGGAAGAACATGACCCAATAACCAATGTGATAGGAAATGAAACGATTGCCATATTAATATGAAAGATATGATTAGGGGATTAAAAGTTGATTATTATTCTGGAAGACGTTCATTATTTTAGGGAACCATATTTGATCGAGGTAAATAGATTACTACGGTATTTTCATTGAGGAGTAAGGTTGACTTATATTTTGAAGAATCAATGAATTTAAGGTGAACTTATAGTAATTTAGGTTACTTATGGGAATGACTAACCTATCTTGGGTAAAATATGTTTAGGTTAGCTACTATTGTTATAAGATGTTAGGAGTGGATGATGTTGTTTGAAGATGAATAATGAAGTTTATTTTGGAAGACTATGTTATCAAATATTTCTTGTATTTGGGTTTCAATCTTAGTTTGGTTTATTTTGAGGAATCTTAAGGACCATTATTTACGGAATGGTCTATGATGAACTTTGGGTAGTACCATAGAACTTTGAAGATTTAAAAGTAGTTTCCATTCCTATTGGATTCTTTTTGAAGAGTTGGTTTACCTTACCCTTTCTATTTTTGGGATAATGTTTAAAGATAGAAGAAATAGATAGTTGATATTTTGTGGATTATGTGATTCTCTAGAAGATGATTCTTGGATTTTGATGAGACCAAGTAGTTTTGAATGCTCATCGTTTGGAGAAAATATTAGTTTTGGTAGAAACTTATTAAAGTATGAAACTCTACATGAAGGTAGATATATTTCCTTATGTTTTTGTTCTATGTTGTAAATGAATTCCTCAATGTTATTAAAAGGAACGTAAAACAAAAAAGTTGTTGGTTTACGTTTCCTACTAGTTAATCAATGACCGCATACACACATCATAAGTTTGGGATTTTCTTATGGTTATCTTTCTCCTAATCATGTTCTCTATCACTCTCCCTCAGAACGTGACCCTTTGTTTTCTCCTCCATGTCCATGTTTCCTACATAGAATCCTAGTATGAGTAAACTCGGGTGACCTTTGTACTCCATTTTCTTTCTTTTAAAGTAATAGTGTTACTGACTCTTTTTCCGATGTGGGACTTTCAATGAAATTTCAAAACCCTTTTTTTTAAATTGCGATAACGCAATTTCTTAAGGGGGGAAGATTGTAACAGCCCGAAATATTGAATAAATCTTGTTTCCTAATTTCATGTGTTATTTTATGTTATTTTTATACTCAACAAAAATGTTTTATTTGATAAACATGATTATAATTAAAATGAGACCATTGGGTTCTAACTGTTATATGACCATTGGTCAGTATGACCGCTTTGAACAAAATGTTTTGATTATTGTCTCTAAATACAAGTAATCTTGGTTAATTATTATAGAAAGAAGATTTGATGGCCTGGCCTAGTAGTCTTGGACCGATCGAATCCCATCTAACAGAACATGGGAAGAAGGTAGCACCATTGGGCTTTGCTCTGGACCAAACCCAAGCCGAACTTCATCATTTGAAGCTAGAACAGAATCACCTTCGCGAGAAGTTCAAACTGATAGAAATTACTACTCGGGCAACGTTGGTCGAGCCTCCCTCAGACTCTCTCACCTTAGCACACCTCACACTTAGGTCCTATGTTGGTGTGATAAGGGGCAATGTATGGAGACCATAACTGCCTTGTGTAATACTTTGTTTTAAATAAAAATTGGGATTTCTTCTTATGATGACGTTTATGAATTTTCAAATGACCAGATAAATATAGTATGCATATTTTTTATGAGTTTTTAGAAAAAGGATATTTTAAAAAATGTTTATGTAAACCTTAAATAATTAAAAATGTGTAACGATTTTCAAAAAATGGTCTTCTACAATTATGTTCAGTACAAAATTTGGACTCTAATAAGATCAACTTGATTTTTGATGAATAATAAATTTTGAATAGTGATTTTATGATTATGATTAGTAATATGACCAAACGGATTAGTAATCTCACTTAAATAAAGTATTAATATAATCTAGGCACCTTGATTAAGTAATGTGATTCAATAAAATGGTTAAATAACAGTTTCATAAATTATTATTCAAGTATTAGTTTTTTCAGGTGAATAGTGTTTTTTAATTAAAAATTTAATTAAAAATATTTAGAAAATTATTTTTATAAAACGGATTTCATTTTTGAACTCAGAGCACCGATATTATGCTATGGTAATGTTTGGGGTTTTTTCTGAAAACATGAGTTTTCGGTGAATAGTATTTTTATTTAAAAATTAAATTAAAAATATTTATAAAATTATTTTTATAAAATAGAGTCCATATTTGTAATCAGAGTGTTGATATTTGGTTAAGGTGAAATTTTGGGATTTTTCTGAGAAAGTTGAATTTTCAGTGAATAGTGAAAATACAGTTTTAGGGTTTCGATATATTTAATGACATCATAACTGTGTCATGATGATGTAATGAGTTTTTTAAGGGTTGGCCGGCCAAGGGTGATGCATTATTGTGTGGGGGTCCCCATTTGGCCTATATTTATGGGAAGTACCATGGGAGGGCCCATGCTTTTGAGAAAACCACTTTTGAGGTGTCCCTTGGCCATTAATGCCTTGTCCCCTCACTTTCCCTATAAATACTAAGCCCTCCTCTCATCCATTCAACTCCCCACTCTTCCCCAACGAATTTCAGGTCTCATTACCTCCCATGGAGTCCTCCCAAGGTGCCCCCAAGCCTTCAAGGTCTCGTCCTTTGAGGTTTAAGAGTTACATTTTAAGTTAAGGGATCCGACCTCTCTCTTTTATTTCAAGTAACCTCTTTTATGTCATTCCTTTTATGCTCCATGTTCTTATGTTGGAGGATGTTCTTCTATACTCCTCTTACTTCCCTTTTCATGTTCATATAATGAGAGATCCCCTCTTACTCTCATTATTTCGTTTTATGAAGTTTTAAGTGGTGCCGTTAGGCTGCCGAAATTTTTGTAATAGATTCTTTCTCCCTTCTCATTTTTCATGATCTATTTTCATGTAAAGTATTTCATGTTCATTTTTATTATGTTGGGGTATGATCTATAAAATTATCATACTGATCTTTTATGATAATATGATGAGAGTCCCCATTTTATCTCTTCAATTCAGTATTTTGATTTTTAAGTGGCGTCGTTAGGCTGCCGAATTTTTCTGTGGTTCTTCACCCTTCTCGTTTTGAAGTTCTAATTTCATGTCAATTCTTTCATGTTCCTTTTTATTATGTTGGGGTATGATCTCTAAATTTATCATACTGATATTTTATGATCATATGATGAGAGACCCCATTTGATATCTTCAATTCAGTATTTTGATGTTTTAAGTGACGTCGTTAGGCTGCCGAATGTTTAAGTGATTCTTTCACCCTTCTCATTTTTCAAGTATGATTTTCAGGTCAAATCTTTCAAGTTCCTTTTTATTATGCTGGTGTATGATCTATAAATTTATCATACTGATCTTTTATGATCATATGATGAGAGACCCCATTTTATCTCTTCAATTCAGCATTTTGAAGTTTTAAGTGGCGCTGTTAGGCTGCTGAATTTTTAAGGGATTCTTTCACCCTTCTTATTTTTTCAAAGTTCTACTTTCATGTCAAGTATTTTCATGTTCCTTTCTATTATGTTGGGGTATGGTATCTATATCTATCATACTGATCTCTTATGATCATATGATTAGAGACCCTATTTGATCTTGTCAATTCATTTTTATTGAAGATTAAGTGACGCCGTTAGACTGCCGAATTTTCATAAGAGAAATCTAATTTTTGTCTTCCTTCCATGTTTTTCATTTCAAATGTTATGTCCTTCAAACATCATTACCATGTCCATATATCCTTCTTATTCTGTCCCTCTACTGTTTTATGGATCATTTAGGAGTGGGTGACCCATGTCCCCTCTCTTTTAAATGTTTTCTAAAACCCCAAAACATAGCTGTTACGCTGCAGAATTTTCGTCTCAAAATGCCTCTCTCTTTTCTCAAAATTATTTTATCATATAAAGTGAATACTCAAAGCTCTTATTTCTAAATGGGTATTAACATATATTTCAAAATGTTCTATTTTAAATTCTGGGATTTGCATACATGATACCCGCTTTCCTTTTCATGGGTTTAAAGTAACGTAAAGACCATGTCTTTAAAGCAGTTTTTAAAACGTTATGATTATGAAATGAAACCCATTTATTTTATGCTATATGGGTTATTTATGAAATGTTTGATGATGATATATGTGGCTCACATGATAATAAAGGAAAATTTAAGGGTGTTCCCTGATAGCGCTCCAATGCATTGGGTAAAGACTTAATCTCTAGAGATGACCATTTTTAACGACGCCGTGGTGAATAACCTTGGTAATTTTTAACGACACCTTGGGGATGGACCTTGGTGAAACAAAACGATTGTCAATATTAAATGTTGCAGCCACATCTTCAAGTTATGAAAAATTTTATTTTTATTATGATGTATCTCATGATTTATTTCTCATGCCTTAATGTTCTTTTCATGTCCTTAGTGAAGTATCTCAAGTTCACTTGTAAAATGTTTCTCTTGTTTCCCTTACTGGGCCTTCTGCTCACCCTTTCTTTTGATGTATGTCCCCAGGTTATGAGATGCAGTAATGAACCTAGGATGAACTAAAGGAGAAGCCTTTCAAGTGTTTAAGAATAATGCTTTATGTTGTTTTTATGTTTTATGTTCCTGGTTTCCAAGACACTAAACCTTAAAGATCCTCAGTTCCGTGTAATGAAATGAAAGTTTATGTTATAAAAATACGGGATGCTATACATAGAATACCAGTTGTATAAATATATTCATGATATGATATATCAAATGGCTCTATACGTAAAATATACACAACAAATAAGTGGCGAGTAAGCCATATCTCACATAAATAAAAGTGAGATGAGAGACCCTTACCTTATGGGTAAAAGTGAATTTCACTTTCAGTTAATGTACTAGATAATGAAATTAGATTAATTAATAATTAAATTAATAACATATTAAAAAGTTATTTAATTTATTATAATTTTATTAAGTTCATTTACTTCATTTTTATGAGATATAAGATTCAATTTGGTCATTCAAAAGTGTTTGTTTCCTTGGTTTTCATGATTGATTCACTTATATAAAAGTATGAAAGATCATGTCAAATGAGAATAATTATACATAATTGAAATTTTATATTATTAATGAAATTAAATAATATTAAATGATCTTATATACCATTTTTCCATATATGATTATGATTCATTAGATAAAATGATAATGATAGTCATTTAGAATATTTTTGGCGTTTTTTTCAATCATTATGCACTAATTCAGTTTTATTAATTAATAATATGTTTATCTATTGGTTCCAGAACAATAAATGTGTTATAATATAAATAAATAATAAATAAATATAAATAATAAATAATAAATAAATATAAATAATAAATAATAAATAAATATAAGTAATAAATAAATATAAATAATAAATAATAAATAAATAATAAATATAAATAATAAATAATAAATTAATATAAATAGTAAATAATAAATAATAAATAATAAATAAAGATAAATAATAAATAAATAATAAATATAATTAATAAATAATAAATAAATATAAAAAATAAATAAATATAAATAATAAATATAAATAATAAATAATAAATAATAAATAATAAATAATAAATAATAAATAATAAATAAATATAAATAATAAATAATAAATAAATATAAATAATTAATAATAAATAATAAATTATAAATTATAAATAATAAATAAAGATAAATAATAAATAATAAATAATAAATAATAAATAATAAATAGTAAATAACAAATAACAAATAATAAATAATAAATAATAAATAATAAATAATAAATAATAAATAAAGATAAATAATAAATAATAAATAATAAATAATAAATAATAAATAATAAATAATAAATAATAAATAATAAATAATAAAATGTAAATAATAAATAATAAATAATAAACATTAAATAATAAATAATAAATAATAAATAATTAATAATAAATAATAAATAATAAATAATAAATAATAAATAATAAATAATAAATAATAAATAATAAATAATAAATAATAAATTGTAAATAATAAATAAAAAATAATAAATAAAAAATAAAAAAATAAAAAATAAAAAATAAAAAATAAAAAATAATAATTAAATATAAATAATAAATAATAAATAAATATAAATAATAAATAACAACTAAATATAAACAATAAATAATAAATAAATATAAATAATAAATAATAAATAATAAATAATAAATAATAAATAGTAAATAGTAAATAATAAATAATAAATAATAAATAATAAATAATAAATAAATATAAATAATAAATAAATATAAATATAAATAATAAATAATAAATAATAATTAATAAATAATAAATAATTAATAAATATAAATAAAAAATAATAAATAAATATAAATAAATAAATAATAAATAAATATAAATAATAAATAATAAATAATAAATAATAAATAATAAATAGTAAATAATAAATAGTAAATAATAAATAATAAATAATAAATAAATATAAATAATAAATAAATATAAATATAAATAATAAATAATAAATAAGAAATAAATATAAATAACAAATAATAAATTAATATAAATTAATAATAATAAATAAATATAAATAATAAATAATAAATAATAAATAATAAATAATAAATAAGAAATAATAAATAATAAATAATAAATAAATATAAATAACAAATAATAAATAAATATAAATATAAATAATAAATAAATATAAATAATAAATAATAAATAATAAATAAATATAAATGATATATAAATATTAAAAAAAATATAAATAATAAAAAAATATAAATATAAATAATAAATAATAAATAAATATATATAATAAATAATAAATAATAAATATATATAAATGATAAATAAATATAAATAAGAAATAAGAAATAAGAAATAATAAATAATAAATAATAAATAAATATAATAATAAAAAATAAATAATAATTAATAAATAATAAATAATAAAAAATAACTAATAAATAAATATAAATAATATATAATATATAATAAATAATAAAGAATAAAGAATAAATAATAAATAATAAATAAACATAAATAATTAATAAATATAAAGAATAAAGAATAAATAATAAATAATAAATAATAAATAATAAATAACTAGTTACAAATAATATATAATAAATAAATAAAAGTATATTATAAATAATAAATAATAAATAATAAAGGAAACACATGAAAAAGTATGAAAAGACGTGATAAGGGATGAAAAATCATGAAAATGCGTGAAAAAGGATGGAGAAGCATATAAAGAATGAGGCATTAGAAAGAATGAGAATGCATGAAAACTTGTGACAACTCTGGAAAACTCCTTAATAATTCAACATAATCATCATAATAACCCACAAAAATTATTGATAAAGATAACAAGTCATGGAAACCCAAATAAATAGTAATAAATGGAGCTACATTAAAACCCGTCAAAACGGTCCTAAAGAGACAAAAACATTGGACTCACATTAACAGAGATAACTTAAGATCCGAGAGTCCGTTTTAGATCTTCGACCTGTAAAATCAAAGATCCCTAAATGATCTTCAACCTAAAAGGTGAAAGAGTCCGAATGGACATGCGGATCAGAAGTTGCGACTATTTAAAAAAAGCTGACGGGGAACAGGTGCTAGAAACGAGGCATTGAAAAACATAACAAACCTGATACCAACTAAAAAGGCCATAACATATGATCTAGGAGTGCATGTGGGCGCCGCGACTGTTCAAAATAAAGCTCTTGGAACGAGCTATGATTTGGCTGGTGGAGGAGGCCAAACTAACATGCCGATTGAAAGTTAGGTCTGTTTGAAGACAAGTTCAACGGGACACCGGTGACATAAATGGGGTTTTGGAGGCCTTCAGAAGGGTTTTTGTGGTCAAAAAACACAACAGAAGCTTGCTTCTGTTGATCGGGAGCATAGCTCTCTTCGCTGGCTTCGATTCGATATGTGGTAGAGCCCAAACGGACACTCGGAGCGAAAGTTATGGCCGTTTGAAGTTGAAGAAATTTTTTCAACTTTCATATAATGCTAATATCTTCCGCACCGTAGACCATCTCACGGTTTTGATTATATGTGCCTTTAGATATCTTCATGAGATTTGATTTGACTAGTCGTGGTGCTTCAACGGACGCCAGGATCAAAAGTTATGGTCGTTTTAGTGATTTCGGGGTTTCTCGTGTTTTCTTATTTTTTTCATTTCATTTCGCGGCGGTTTTACCGAAACCGCCGCTATTTCGCTGCGGTTTTTAAAAAAACCGCGGCTAAGCATCGAATAAAATAAAAAAATAAAAAAAAATAAATAAAAAAAATAAATAATTTTTTTTCTGTTTAGCGGCGGTTTTTTCGCGGCGGTTTTAAAAACCTCAGCGAAATGCTTGCCCGAAACGCATTTCGCGGCGGTTTTTAAAACCTCCGCGAAAAAACAGCCGCTAAACAGCGGTTTTCTCGTAGTGTGTTTTATGATGAATATTAAATTAAAATAAATAAATTTATAGTATATATAATATACTGGAGTTACCATGCATGTTTGGATAGAGTAGTTAAAGAATGGATTCAAAGATAAACTGATGAATGAAAGGGGATTTTATCTCGTGAATCATTTCTTCTTGAGAACCTTATTAAGGATCTTGTAATTGGTCTTTTTATGATAATAGAAGCACTATAATGTAGAAAGTGATTAGGATATGGTAATTTATTATAATATTGTCTATAAATATGTCTTATGGTGATGAAATTAAGTGAAAAACTGTGTGGCTTTTTATAATTGAGGTTATAGGAAATTTTATAATTTCTTAAAATACTAAAATATAAGTATAATATAGGGGTGAAGACTTAACAAAAGCCTAAAAATCTCGTTATATCACATTTTAGACAAAATATTTTTAATATTTGGACTTATTAAATATTTTATTCATGAAATATAATTTTTGTCAAATTTAACACAATTTATTACCATGAATTTAAAACATTAAAAAGCGTTAAATAAGAAAAATATATTTTATCATATCCTAGAAATATCACATTAATCTATTTATATTTTTAAAACCATAAAAATATCAAATTATGCTTTTTGTTAATATTTTTCATATCATTTATTTAATTTTTTCATTAATTTATTAATTACTATATCATAGTTGTGCAAGCCATTATTGTAATTTTTTTTTCTAAAAATTTAAAATAAATTTCCATGAAGAATATAAATATATTATACTTAAAATTACTTTTTATGGTAGAATATTGATTTTGGGAAACCATATATGAAATTATAATACAAATTAAAAATCATAGTGTGAACAACATGAATTTATTTTGAATAAAATATTATTAGCATCCTGATCATATCCATGTGGATCCAAATGGTTATTAATTCGACCCTTAAAAAAATTGTTGATATATAATTAACCGATAATATAAATCTATGTTTTTGGGTCATTTAATTGTACTTATAATTTTAATTAAAATAAATTTATTAATTTTTTCTTCTGCTTGCAGAAGAACTACATCACCGTTGTACAATGATTAAAGGTAATAATTTGATATTTAAAAATTAAAAATAAATTTATATCCTAAAATAAATAAATTAGGCTCAATATAACCTTTTATATTCATTAATTATGTATTTTTACTCATATCTAAGTTAATAAACTTCTTTAATTTGTAATTTTTTCTTTTATTACCTTACTCAAGCATTGCACAACCATTTGAATAAGATTCATGTTTTATAACTCTAAAATTGAATAATATTAGAAAAAATATCAATTATAAATAATAATGAACAAATAATTTGATAAAAGATTTTTTACCACTTAATTATTATCTATATGAAACCAAATTTGACTTTGTCAATGTTGTGTAGGCATTACGTCAGCAGTGACAATTATTTTTATACTTATCAAGAAATAAATTATAACATACATGTATTGAATTATTCCTTGAAAAATATTTTAATAATTTATTCATTCCATATGTTTGATAAATTTTATATCATAATTAGGACTTTATGATGTCACAAAAATATTATTTTTCTTAAAAAATATATTTTTACTATTCACAAAAAATTTACCTTTTTCAGAAAATTATCAAAATTTCACATGAACCATTTTTTGAATTTTATATTTAGAAAAAAGAATCAATTTTAAAAGAATAATTATCTATATATGATAAATTTAATTATTAATTAAAAATATCATTTATTCCAAAAATCCAATTTTAAAATTATAACCGATTTTATTATACTTTCAAAAACTAATTAAGGTCTCATAAAATTATATTATAACTATAAGAAAACAAAATATTAATTTATGAATATATTTTATAAAAAAAATTCTTTTAAATCATTATATTAATTGTAAAATTTTAAATAAATATTCATGGTTCACAAGAAATAACAACACTTAATTTATCCTTATTAAAACATTTATTTACTTATTCCGTGGTCTAATTTTTTTATATATTCATTCATAAGATACCTAAATTTTATGTATAATTTCATAGGTTAGGCTACTATTCTATTGTGTGGATTATAATTCCTAATGTCCACATTATTATTCCACTAATCATGTTATTATTTTATAGTATATATTGGTTTTAAACTTGGTGTTGTGTGCAACATAATCTATCAATGATCTTAAAGAGACATACCATAAAATATCGGTGTGTTGCACTAAAATATTTCGATACAGTGTAAATTTTTTTAGATAAATTATCATTTTGGATAATTCCTATTTAAGGGGAAGAGTGCTATTTCTTTGAATGCGGTCGTGAGTTGGGGCGTCATTATTCTCCCCTGGTGATCATTTCTCACTCTCTTGGAATGGGTTTCTCCCATCGTGATCACGATATGTGGACCTTTTTTCTACTTTCTAGTTTGGTTTTTTACGTATTGTTATCCCCCTTGATTCATGCTTCTATCATGGCTTCCTTTTGGTGTTTTTTTCTATGATGGATCCCTCACCCCAACACCAATATTGTTTTTTCTTGATCTATATTTGTCCTTATTTCTTTTGATCCGTCTTGACTATGAAATTAAACATTTTCTATATAAAATTTTTATATCATTATTATTTCATTCCAAATTTGGATAAAACTATTTAGCGGTGTCCTCTATTCTATATTTTTTAAGGTGGTATCTCTGATGGTCATATCATGTCTGGGGTCTATCCTTCAAACCCTTAGGGGCACTATTTTGGTTCTATTTCCTTGGAAATGATCACATAATTTGGTGAGATCATATCAATCTAGATAGAGAAATTATGATGTGATATCTTGTGAGTTTTTTTGACTAATTCATTATTTTGTTTCTTGTATTAATTTGATGATTTATTCATCGTTTATTGTTTCTTGTCCTTTTCCTCCCATTAGTCATCAATATTATTACCAATTATATTACGCCTTTAGAATCTACACTCCAACTGCTTACTCATCAATCTTCTCTTTTGATTATGGATATCTTATGTGTATTTTTTTTACAAAATGAATATTTTATAAACCTAATAAGATAAAAATAAAAGATACATGCTAATCGTATGAAAAAAGTGTCTGAAGATGGAGTTAAAGGGATCATCACATCTGCAACAGAGCATTCATACGACCCTTCTAAAATACTTTGCCCATGTTTGCATTGTTTGTATTCATGATGAATTAGTTCTTAAAAGTTGGAGGAAACATTTATTTGTCATGTAAAAGATCATATCTTTACATTTTGGACCAATCACAAGGAAAAACTGAACGTGGACACCGATTAAAATGAAAATTTGATTTATGGATCATTTGATATGAATACCAGTGTAAATTATGATAGGGATCATATGGAATAAATTATAATGGAAATTGAATACGACCTTTTTAATTTTCCAATATTTTTTGACAAGGTAAATCGATGTGATAAGAGACCATTATATACCATTTTTACTAAATAAATGATGTTATCAGCTGTATTTATGTTATATAATTTGAAAGTTAGCAACAGTTGGAGTGACAAAAACATTACAAAACTACTTATTCTTCTGAATGATATGATATGAAAAGAAAATAAACATCATTTTCAAACATATGATGCTAAAAAATATATATTCAATGGGAATTATTACTAAAAAATATAAAATTGTGTAGAATAATGTGTATTGTTTCACAGGGATTATTAATTATTCACAAAATTCTCTAATTCTTGTACAAATCGATACAAGAAAGATGAATCAATTCATTCAAAATGTTATATGGTAATGTAATATCATTCCATTGTTTAGAAAACTATATGGATTCTAGGAAATTGAGAGATAATTGACAGATAATACATATACAAGAATTAATGATGAGAAACTTCATCATCTAGCAGAATCCCCTCAATGGTAGAAAATTGATTACGAGCATCCTAGATTTTGAAATGAGATGAGAAACTTCCATCTTGTGTTATCTATATATGGAATAAATTTTTTTGGTGTACAGAGTACTACTCATAGAACATATCCAATTATTTTGTAAATTATAAAATTCCTCCATGGTTATGCATGAAGAGTAAAAAATTATGTTTTCCCTGCTTATATATGGACTAGAAAAATATGGTAATTATATTGATTTCTATTTGGATATATTTATTGAAGATCTAAAATTTATGTGGAATATAAGTGTTAATACATATGATTCTCATAATAGTTAATAATTCACATTGATGGACATATTGTAAGGGATGATAAATTAATTTATTCCTTATGTAAATTTGGTAGGCAATAACATTAAAAAATTGTTGGGGTGTCCCATTTGTGATAAATGTACAAACTTAGTTCAGTTGAAATATTCTCTAAAGACTTTTTAGGGCATCATAATATTTTACCTTGGCGATATAAATATGGATCTTTGATGATAGTAGTCATTGGTAATACCAAACAAGGCACAAAAACATATTTACTAATTGGTGATCAACTATTTGGTAAAGTAAAATATATTAAATTTGGTAAATAATTTTAAAATAACCCTACGAAATTCAGTCCAAAAAAGAGATTAAATTTCTTTGTATTACCAAGCTAAAATTGTTTGTACATTAAAAATTTTCTTGATGTCATTCATGTAGAAAAAAATTGAATTTTATATTGTTATTGGAATGTTAATAAATTTTCATAGAAAAACTGAAGAAGGCATCAAGGCTAGGTTGGACATGATTGACATGGGGATAAAAAAATATTTGACACCAGTGAAGGGTGAAAGTAATTATTTTATTCCTCAAATAGCTTACACTCTATATAGACAAAAAAATTGTAAATTTTCATTTTTTAGTGGTGTAAAAGCTATATATGTGTATTCAAAAAATATAAATAATGTTGTGTCAATGAATAATTTGAAGTTATATAGACTAAAATCACACGAGTTTCATGTTTTGATGTAAAATTTGGTGCCCACGACTTTTTGTTGCATTCTGCCAAAAAATATATGAAATAAATTAACCAAATTTATCTTCTTTTTCAAATCCATATACAGTATGGCTATAGACCTAGTGAACTTTTCAATTATAAATAAGAAGGTTGTAGTCATATTATGTGAATTAGAGACGTTTTTCCAACCAAAATTCTTTGATATAATGGTACACCTGATGGTTCAATTTCTTATAGAGTTTCAAATATGTGGTCTTATCCATTATAGATGGATATACCCCATTAAATAGTATATAATTATTTAATAAAGGGTGCATCATGAATTGGAGTGGTCCAGAATGTTGTATTGCTAAAAAATATATTATTGAAGAAGTTATTGAATTTTTTACCGATTACCTATCCGATGTTGATAGAATGAGTCTCCCAAAGTCTCATCATAGTGGAAATATTATGGGAAAATGGATTTATGGAAGATATGTTTTTATAATTACCATCATAGAGTGGGAGAATGCACATCTTCACATTTTACATAATAGTTAAGATGTTGATCCATATATTGAAGCCCTCAAATAAATTCTTACACATTTCAATCCATCAAGGGATAAAGTATGGATATCAAATGCTAATAATTAATAGTTTGTAGGATTGTTGTGAGATTATATTTATAAATATTCATATGAAAAAATGAATTCAACTATTGAATGAATTTTGTGGATAACCAGGGGACCAAATGAAAATACTATATCTAATAATGATTTTATAATTAACGATTATGCATTCCATTCAAATATAAAAATGACCATAGTAAGATACAAATTTGTTGAGTCATCATTGTTGAGAAGGTGATGCACATTTCTAATTCTAAGGATATAAATCAAATTTATGATAATATTTCATATTTTGGTATCACCAAATAGATATACGAGTTGTATTATACAACATTTTAGGTGTTTATTTTCTATTGAAAATGGGTTGAAAAAATAATTGTAGTGAAATTTGATTAAATGAGATTTGTGAAGGTGAATTTCTATGTGATGGGGGAAAAGGATAAACCAATCATAATGGAATTACATGTAGTGAATATTATTTATGTCCTTGATCCAGGAAAAACGAATTAATAAATTGTTCTGTTGGTGACTAAAACTATTATATGGTCAAATGTAAATTCAACTGAGGATGGCCATTTCATTTGGAGATCACAATCATTTCATAGCATTCTCATTGTATACAATGCCTTATAAATAAGGGATTTCGATTCTAAATAGTGGATCTAAATCCCTTTAAACATTAAATAGAAGAAATATATTTCAATGAGAAGTTTAAAATATTTTTAAATATACTATGTTTTTTCACATAATATTATGTGTTATATACTATATTTACATAATACAAATTAAATGTTTGAAAAATCAAATAGAAAGTGAATTATACACATTATTATATTACCAATATTTGGGAATAACAGGTGGTTGATGCTCAAACTGTAGAATTATTGTGGATTAACACCAAGTTAATGAAAAAACAAGAATGATACAACATTATAGTGTTGACTAAAATTTTCATGGAAATATGTAAGGGTATAAAAGTGAAGGTTAAATGGAATCAAAGTAGCCAATATGTTGACCCCAATAAGTCAAGGTTCATTAGTTCTGTTGGGGTCATAACTAAGTTGATTTTGCTGATTGATATAGATTTATGGTGATATGTCATCCTTATAATAAAATAAACCCTTTGGAATGATATGAACGTAATGTTAAGATACACTCTATCTATTTTATTAAAAAATTAAATATTGAAACATTGATTTAATTTTTGTTATTCTTTATAGAGTTTGTTTATTTTAGAATATTTTTTAAGAAATAAATATTAGTGGATACTGGAAAAGACAATAGACGCTTCCAACCTATTTTTACCAAGTTTCATCTTAGGGATGCTTAGGGGAATGTAAATCCCCAACCACCAATTACTTATTCAATGATTATAAAGTATGGAACAAAGAATTATTTCATTAGTCATTGTGATGAGATATAATTTTAGGTTTTCATAATTGATAATATATTATTTTATATTATTTATTTTATATAATTTGATTCAATATTAATAATTTATGAAATAGTAAAAAAGTTATTAAAATAAACAAAGCTCATAAAAACCAATGTACCCCTATCATAAAGTAAGGATATGGTATGCTTAACTCTAGAAGAAAATGGTATGTATTCTAAATAAATAATTATTTTTATTTTATATAATATAATATATGTGTCTTTATTTATATGAATATTTATGTATCAAAATATAAAGACACTTCAATCCCACATCTTGTGCTACGGAAAGAGGCCCACACAAATACAAAGGGTAAACTAGTTAATAAAAATAGAAAATCAATATGGGAAACATGATTAAGTATCTAATAATAGTAATTCATTATGATTTATAAAAATATTACCTAAAAATATCTATATATGTTCATATATTTTATATGGTTTAGAAACATGATTTGATAGTGACCATACTGGAAGAGAAAAAAAATTTCATAGCTATGAAGTAGCCAAAACAATATGGTCACATTAGAGTTGTGCATTTTAGAGTGTCCTCTCAATCATATTTTGAGAAAAAAAAACATAATAATATATATAATAGAAGATGAAAGGATTGTAGATGAAAATATATTCTTCATAAGATATTATTGTCTAGTCTGGTTTGGAAGACCAATATATACAAAAATATTCAAGTGAACCAGTAGTGGAACAAAGATTAACACATGAATAACCAAATAAACCCACTAGAATTGAGGCTAGTCATTCCCCTCAATGTCATTCCTTTCCTGAGTTAATGAATTTTTTCATTAATATTTCTCTTAAATGTTAATAAAAAAACTTGTGATAACTTCATTTTACTAAAATGACATAAGGTATTTTTTTGTGATTTATATCTATCAACACCCATGAACCACCTTTTTGTGAGGGTTATGGTGTAAAAATATCCCAAGAGACAATTTACACAAAAAATAACTCCTAAAATATCATATGAGATTGGGGATTGAAGTTGCTCAAGATTTGAGCACTGAGATTCCTGTAACACTATATGATCTAGATATTACAGTGGCCAATGATGATATTGGAACTTTAATAGAATAGAAATATAATTTTATATAGATATATGAGGTATTTCATTAAAAAAATTCAAATGGAAAACATGAAATAGGTAATGAAAAAGGTTGGAAGTGAGTTATGGTATTAAAGAAGGATAAAATGATGAGGAAATAGAAGGTTGTATCATTATAATATAGAGATGAACCAAGGAAAAAATACCTCCTAGATGTAGCTTCTCCCACTAGTTCCACTGCAATATTTATTGTCATTATAACTTTATAGAGACACCACATTGAAATATGGAGAAAAGTCCTATATTCCATATAAAGAAGAAATATTTGGAACTTTCATTATAGACACAATTGGTCTCAAGAGTATAAATGAGATTCTAATGTTTTAATGTTAGGGATTTTCATTTGTGAATACATATATAAGGTACGTTTTCATAATATTTCTATCCAAAAAATTATCTAATATGTTCATAAAAATTAATAACTATTCATATTTTCTATTAATGCTTATAACACTACAATATTAAGTGAAAACCATATGAAGAATTGTTTGGATTCATTAATCCTTGTATCATTTCTATGAAATAAATTTATTTCGAGATTAAATAAATTTATAAAAAAAATATATAAAAAATAAGGTGTTTGAGAAGAAAATAATAGACAATAGAATCATTTTATTCCTGAAATGCATGGGTAAAACATTAAAATATCATCATATAAAATATGTTTTTATTTTTTTCTTTATTTATTTGTTTTTTATGAAGTAATTTATTTTTATCCAATCAATTTGGATACCCTAAATATATTTTTTAGATCCAGTGTATGGATTTCCAATAAACCCAAAACACTTGACGTGTATTGTGAATTTTTAATGTACTATAATCAAAATTTTATAGATAAACCTAAAATAATAGTTTTTTAGTTTGTGTTTTAAATATAATTTAGTTATGATAGATTGATCTATAAATATTGGCTAATATGTTCATCCACACATCAATATGATATAGGATGTGACCTATTTGACTCAAAGTGTCCATTATCTATTTAAAATTGACATTTTAGTTCAAAACATGTGTCACTCATAGAAATTTGAAAAAAATGGTCATATTTTCTTGATAATTTAATAAAATGATTCATAAGACATTTTTGACATGTAATAATTAGTTTCATGTAAAAATAACACATGATGTTTCCATTATAACTCAAATTTAATGTTTTTAATTTAAAAGGAAATTTTAGAAAATAAACAAGTGACGTAATAAAAAACGAAGAAAACTTATTAATTTTTTTGATACTTTTAGAAAATGAACCATAAGTATTTTTTGATATTCATGAATTATAAACATGTCAATATGATGCACAATGTAACTGACTTGACTCAACGTGTGTATTTTCAGTTTAAAATTACATTTTAGTAAAAAAACCACAAGTGATATAATCAAAACCGATAAAAATTATTTAGATTATTTTGATACATTATAATAAGGATCCATAAGTCATTTTTGATATGTAAAAATCATCCGCATATCAATCCGACACATGTGTAACAAGTATTACTTAAATTGTATGGTTTTAATTTAAAATTATGATTTTAGTTAAAAACACACATCAATTACTAAAAATTGAGAAAACAAATTTTTACTCTTTAAATAGTTTTGTAAAACCATACATAATTCATTTATGATGTGTAGGAATCTTCCACACCACAATCTGACACACAGTGTACCGGATATGACTCAGTGTTTCTGTTATCTGTTTATAATTGACATTTCAGTTCAAAACATGTTTCAATAACTAAAAAATAAAAAAATACACTCATATTTTCCTGATAATTTATAAAAAAATATACAAGTCATTTTTTGACATGTAGGGATCATCTATACATCAAATCGACACATAGTGTGACCTGTATGACTCAAAGTGTGTGTTTTCAGTTTAAAATGACATTTTAGTATAATAAACAAGTGATATACTCAAAAACAAACTATTTGTATTGTCTTTATAATCTATAAAAAAAATCCATAAGTCATTTCTGATATCTGGGAATTAGACACACCCTAATCTGATGCACGTTGTGACCAGTATGACTCCATGGGTGTCTTTTTTATTTAAAATTGACAACTTTGTAAAAAAGAAAAGTGACATAATCAAAACCAATCAAATGAATTTGGATTATTTTAATAGTTTAGTAAAATTATCTATAATTAATTTGTGACATGTAGGAATCATCCTCACCTAAATATCATACACAATATTCCCGATATGACTCAAAGTGACCATTTTTCATTTAAAATTTAAATTTTAGTTCAATACGTTTTCCACTCATTGAAAATCTAGAAGAAATGCTCATAGTTTCTCAATAATTTTGGAAAATGATTAATATGTCATTTTTGATGTGTTGGAGTCAATATCCTATCAAATCAACACATAATGTGATAGGTGTGACTCAAAGTGAGTGTTTTTAGTTTAAAATGACATTTTAGTAAAAAACACAAGTGGCATACTAAAAACTAGGAAAACAATTTTGAAAATTTTGTTAATTAAAAAAAATGATCGATATATCATTTTTAACATGTATGAATTATCCCCACCACAATCTAAGGAATTATGTGACTAGTATTACTCAAATTATGTGGTTTGAATTTCAAATTGACATTTTAGTTGAAAACACACATCGCATACTCAAAATTGAAAAAATTCATTTTATTTGTTTTTTTATTTTTAGAAAATGATCCATAAGTTAATTATGACATATAGGAATCATCCCTATTTGAATCTAACACATGATTTATCCAGTATAAATAAATGTTCCTGTTATTAGTTTAAAATTGACTATTTTGTTCAAAATGTGTGTCGCTCACCACAAATTGAGAAAATAAGATTGAATTGTCTTGATAATATAAGGAATATTTTTTATGATTTTTTATGTTTAGAAATGAATCACATTTTAAACTGACGCATTATGTGGCCGATGTGACTCAGAGTGTGTTCTTTCCGTTTAATACGAGATTTTAGTAAAAAAATAAGTTACATAGTCAAAAGTAATAAAAATAATTTATATTGTTTTAATACATTTGAAAAATGATCCATAATTCATTTTTGACATGTAGTAATAATCTAAACCTCAATCGGATGCACGGTGTGACCGATATTACTCAAATTGCATGGTTTTAATTTAAAATCGACATTTTAGTTGAAAACACACATCATATAAAAAAACAATAAAATGAGAATATTCATTCCTATTATTTAAATACTTTAAGACCACAATATTTTAGTCATTTTTGATGTATAGAAATCATCCACACCTCAATTTGATATATGGTGTTCCCTGTATGATGAAATGTATTTGTTATTAGTTTAAAATCGATAATTTAGTTTAAAATGTTTATCACTCACTAAAAAATAAGAAAAAAAACTTTTAATGTCTTGATAATTTTTGAAAATGATTCATAATTAATTTTTTCTGTATAGTAATTATTATCACATCGAACTTACATATGATGTGATCGGTATTATTCAATGTTAGTATTTTCAGTTTAAAATGACATTTTAGTAAAAAAGTGACATAATCGAAAATAATAAAATTCATTCATATTTTTTTTATACTTTATATATATTTTACATAATTTATTTGTGGCATGTAGGATTTATCATCACATCAATCTGGCACACAATGTGACCAGTTTGACTCAAAGCGCATGTTTTCAGTTTAGAATGACATTTTACAAAAAACTGCAGGTGATATACACAAAATCTAGAAAACAAATTTGGATTGTTTTGATAAACTCTAAAAATAATTCCATTAGTCAATTTTGACATGTACATTTCAATCTCACCTTAACCTGACACACGATGTGACCAATATGACTCTAGGTGTGTTATTTTATTTAAAATTGACATTTTTCTATAAAAGAAAAGAGACATGCTCAAAATTGAAAAAATAAAATTGTATTTTTTAAATACTTTATAAAATTAATCCATATGTTATTTAATATGTTTATGAATCATCCTTGGTTCAATCTAATACAAGGTAATCTGGATATGACTCTATGTGTATGTTTTCATTTTAAAATTAAAATTCATGTTCAAAACATATGTCAGTCACTGAAAACCAAGGAAACACAGTCATATTATCTTAATAATTTTGGAAAATGATTCATAAGTCATTTTTATATATGGAAATCAGTCTCATATCAAATTGACTCATAATGTGACTGGTATAACTGAAAGTGTGTGTTTTTAGTTTAGAATGATTTTTTAGTAAAACAATGACATACTCAAAACTGAGAAAATGAATTCAAGTTGTTTTGGTTTGTTAGGACAACAATCAATTTGTCCATTGTAAAATTTAGGAATATACACCTCAATTTGATGCACATTGTGCCCGATATTACACAAATTGTTTGGTTTTAATTTAAAAATTGACATTTTAGTTGAAAATACACGTCACATACTCAAAACTGAGAAAACAAGATCATATTGTTTTCTCACCTTTTTATCAACTAGTACTTAATTAATTTCTATATTATTTTTATCTAACACTTATTTAGTTAATTATTAGATATATAACAACTAAATACAAATAATAAATTGTTTGATATTTTAAGGGTTATTCTCAAAAAACAAGTCATTTTGAGTTGTCTCCCGTCGGTTGTGAGTTTGTTTATCACCACAGATGAGTGCCAATTAAATAGTACCTGATTTCAAGAAAGAAAGAAATTTATGTGGTGTTTCATAATTAACCACAATTCAATATGATAAATTTTGTTCTTAATATGACTCAAAGTATGTATTTTTTTACCTTAAAATTGACATTTCATGTCTAATTTATTACTTTATAGTTTTACTAACATAAGAATTCTTTTCTTATATATACGTATTCTTTTTCTTGATCTACGGTGGGTTTTTTTGAAAACTAATAGAATGTTATGGGTTACGGGGCTAAAGAAAAAGGAACATTGATGTTTTGAATGTTTATGATAATTTGTGCTTACCCATGTAATTTTATAAACCAATGTTTGAAATATATATAACATAGTGTTTTTTATTATGTTTGTGTTGGAAATTTTATTTTAATGACATTATTTAATTGAAAACTATATTTGATATTTTTTACTGCAGTAGTGTGGTTTAATTTTAATAGCACACTACAATAGTATTACACTTTATTAGCAATAATAATAGCATTGATAAAGGGACATTTTATCACTGCTACTAAAAGCATAGATAATTGGATCCTTTACGGGCACTATTATTAGAATTGATAAAGGTATCCATTATCACTACTCTTAATATTTATGACAAAGTGATCCTTTATCAGTGAAATTAAACCAATAAATAAAAGGACGATTTATTATAACTTTTAATTGCAATAATAAAGGATTCCTTTATCAGTGCTAAATAAAAGCACTAATAAATGGGTTCCTTTATCAATACTTAATGAAGCACTGATAAAGTTCACAATTATCATTGTTTTTCTAATGATAATAAAATTCTAGGAATTTTAATAATTCTTTGGTTTTCATTGATTTTTTCGCAGACAAGGGCTTATTTTAGGGCCATAAAAAGGTTTTTTTTTGTAGTAGTGTTTGTTTGTAAGAGTTGGAATAAATAATAAAAGGTGGATATGAAAATTATAGGATTTTTAAGGTGAATACAAATGTTTTAAATGAAAAATTTTCATAATAAAATAATTTTAAGTTGGAGATAAAGTGTTGTTGTATAACTCAACGTTGAAAATTTTCCAGTTAAATTTCATTCTAAATGGGATGGTACTTTAATTACAACTTATGTTTTCCATTTTAGTGATATATAGATTTAATATACTTATAAAGATGTTCCATTCCAGATTAATGTACATCAACTAAAACTATTTAGATAAGGTAATATGTAACAACTGGGGGTGGATTTCCTTTTATTGGAAACTTAATATCACCGAATAATTCACGTTGTTTCTTCTATTGTTGTTTGTTTTTTTGGAATAAGTGTGGGGAAAGATAATAACCTTTTATAGTGTTAGGATTTTATTTTTTCTTTATAATGATTATTTTTTGTAAATAAATTGATATCGTTCACCATGAATAATCCATATGGGGCTACTCTTTACATTATGGAGGATATGTTTTTCAATTTACTATGATCAAAAGAATCTACCAGATGAAAAATATTGGTTCAACACCCTTAATTTATAATCTCTAGTTATATTTTAATTTTTTTATAAACGTTGAATCTAATTTTAATCTATTGTTATCTTTAGGATTTTTAAAGATAATTGGAGGGAATTTATAAAAAAATAAGGGGAAGAATTTAAATAGTTATGAAGGGAAAAAAGCTTCTAATCCATGGGAGTTTTCCATTAAAATTATCCACCATTTTCAGAATTTTAAAATCCTAATACTACTACTACTTTGAGATTAATTGGTTAAAAGAAAACTTTCAATTTAAGAGTATTTTAATGATTAAATTTTTGCTTGAACATGTTGGTTACTATTGTTAAATTTGTTATTTTTTATTTTGTATTAGGGATGAATAATATATGCTTTATTGGAAATATTTTTGAACACTTTCACGAACATGCACTGATATACATTTTAATTTTGAGATGAACTATTTAAGTGGAATCCAGAATTAAATTTTGTGATAGATATGCGTTGTTTATTATTTGTTTCATGTGTAAAAATACATTAATCTTTCTTATAAACCATAAAGCATGATTCTTTTATACTGAATTGGAAAATCTATTTTGATATTTAAAATTGAATAAACATGTTTCTCCACTTTATATTCAACATTGTGGAAAATGTTGAGTTTTAGTGTTGGGGAATGGGTCTTTTAATGTGCTAAATTTTACCACAATATGAACTCATATAAAACCCATACATTTTTTCATTTTTTTCAGGTTTTAATAAATTATTTTCAGTTGTTTTAAATTTTTATGAATATCAAATTATGTGTAGCCACTTTGAAAAGTTTAATTATTTAATATACTTTTTATTTAGTTAAGTAATTAATTTTTCATTTCCTTCTTGAATATCAGTTGACTTTGGTAGATTATCGTGTGAATGTTATACAATTATAATTTTCCATGAATATTTATATTTGGATTTAAACTCAAAAAGTATGAATTAAAATTGATTATGAAATAAAAATCATAATATAGGGTAAACTCATTCTTCTTTTTAAGCTGATGGATGAGTTATTTATACTTCCTTTTAAATTATTAAGTTTTTTCCTCCACTCAGTGTGTATAAATTATTATGATTTATAATAATGTGAGTATATTCTCCTAGAGGTAAAGATATGTTTAGAATTTAAATTGAATACAAATTAAAGAGGGATTAATCTAAATGAAAATTCTTAAGGTTAATAATCTTTTTAATATATGAATTTGATTTTCACTAAAAATGTATAATTTATTAAGTTAACATATTATTACTTCTTGATAAAAAACAATTGGGAGAAATCATTTGAAAAACTAATTTTCTATCGGCATATAATATTTAAAACTTAATATTAATTTTTTTCCATTAGATTAGATAAACTGTTTTCAAAAGGGAAAGAAAATTCTTAGTGTGGCGGAATTTGATGTAAACTTATTTGACACATTTTTTCCACATCAGTTATGATGAATTAATATATTTTTATACTGAAATATGCTCATAATTGAGTATTTTTAGTTATTTGTAAATTTTTTCATAAACCCTTTATTTTATTAAATATGTTTAAGAAATGTTAAATTATGTTTTAATATGGTCATTTAATTTTTTTTGTTGAAATATTTAAATATTTGTATTATTTCTTTTGATTCTTTTAATGTTTGAGTTATTAATGTTTTATATTTTATTTGAATTTATTGTTTTTACACCATTTTATTTTGAATGTATATTTTCAGTGATAAAATTTTTTTATTTATTATATTTTATTATTTTTTAATTTGATAATTATTTTTAATTATTATAGGAGTTTAGTTAGTTATATATTTTGTTTTATTATTCTTCACAAAGTTTAGTAAATGTAATTTTAATATTTGATTATTTTGTTTCAACATTGTTTTAATTTTGAAAATTTTTATTATTGTGTCTATTTTATTTATATTTTTTCATAGATATATATGTATATTTATTTATTTTTAATCAATTTTAATCTGATGACTTTTATTCGGTGTGTCAGATTTCCATTGAATACATTTATTAGATCACACACATAAGATAATTTATAAGGTTTTCATGTAAAAGAATCAATAAATAAGAATTTTTTCCATCAATTACCATTAAAAAATTACATTTAGTAGATGCAATATATTTTCATAAGAATTTTTGGAAAAATGTAATATTAATTTCCCTATCAGTGTAAGATAAATTTTTATCACCCTAGTGTAAATGAATTCCACCATAAGATTATTTCAGTGGATCATGTAGGATAATATCATTGAGCATATATAGGATAAATATTTCCATAGGATAATATATCATAAGTGATTTTAGAACCCAAACCAGGGTGACCAAGTACTTATTTATGAATAAAGATACAAGAAGTTTGAATTTGAACTGAATCTGACACATTGAAGTGGATGAAAATGGTCAAGTTTTTAGGATATCAATTATATTCAGTGGGTTTGATGGATGACATTTGTTTAGAATCTGAGGAAGGTTGAAGTTACTCTAGTGCCACATAAGATATGTTCAAGGACAATGAATTCGATGTTGTGAACTGATATTTTTTACTATTAAGTTAAAAAATTTTAAGGATGATAAACCTATGATAAATCTTATTCAAAATAAGAGTTAAGAAATCCAACTAATGGAATTTATTTTAGGGTGAATCCATCCAATTTTTATTGTTAGACTATTAATCCACTGATTTTGGGATTCTAATCTTTCATTGTTTGGGATGGAATTTTCTAGAAGTTCAATGTCAATGATTTTTTTCAAAATTAAAATATAGGTCATACAATTTAATTCTAGTTGTATATGTTGTCATTACGTGTAGAAGCAAGAGTTCTCAGGGTATGCAGTGTGTTTTTCTTTTTTTGTAGGTGTTTAGGGGACTAAAGAAAAATTAAATAAATCCAACTTTTGGAAGAGGTTCTCGAGTAAATCCATCTAAGTTTTATTGTCATACTGTTACTCCACTGAGTCTATGAATCCAAGGTTTTTTATGTAGGGATGGAATTTTAAGGAAGTTCCAAGAATATTATTTTCTACATGATTAGACAAGAATCCAAACAATTTTATGTTGGTGGTTGATGTCATCATTATGGGTTGAAAAATGAGTGATCAATGCATGCTGGCTATTTTTCTTATTTAAGGGTGTTCGATTTGAGGGACTTTTTTTGGTGAAAACTGAATCCCATATCTTTTTCCACAAAGGATTGTGACTCAAATATAATATTGGATGATAAATTTTTTCTGGAACCCATGGGTGTCAAGATAGAACCCTTTAAGGGCCTAATTATTAGGTCTAGAAGACTTAGGGTTGGAGAAAATTGATCCTAACAAGTGGTATAAAAGGAAAGTTCTGGCCTGATGAGATACTAAATTTCTGTTGAGTGCAAAAGGTGGAAATTTTTATATCATGAAATTTAATAGATATAACTTTTCATTGTGGAAAATTAATATGCAAGAATGTTTGCGGAATGTTAATTTCTTACAATCAATTAGTAAAAAACTAGCAGTGTGGAGAAGAAGAATTTGAATGACATAGACATGGGTTCTATTTCCAACATCCATTTGGATTTGATATATGGTGTCATGTGATATATTTTGTAGAAAAACATGGAAAAGGAAATTTGGGATACTCTAACAAAGGTGTATGGGGAAAAGTCACTCAAAAAAATTCCTAAAGAGAAAATTATACACTCTTCAAATCGTAGATTCATTATCACTGACCAACCACATAAACACCCTCAATACAAATTTTTTTACCTTACAACATTGGTTTATAAAATTTTGGACACTAAATGTGTGGAGATTTTACTTTATAGTTTTCCAGATTCATGTGATCAACTTATTTGAAACCTCATCAATACTATCCTAATATATATATTTCTCTTAAATGATGTTGTAGCTGCTATTTTTGAAGAAGAATATCGGTGGAAGAACAAGTAATACATACTTAAAACACCACACCAAGTGGAATCTCTATCAATGGAGAGATGAATAATTATAGAGTATGGTTCTAGTGGGATCTATAATCATAGAAGGTCTAAATCAAGGGGCAATAGGAAATATTTTAGATGTTACACTTGTGGTAAGAGTGGGAATATCAGCATTGACTATTACAATAAGAAGGTTTGGGGGAATAAATCTCAAGGAAATATAGTGAGTACAATTGGAAATGGAGAAGTACTAGTCAGTGAAGAAATGATGGATACTAAAGGTAGGAAACATCTCGATGATGCATTGATTATTGACTCAGGAGAAACATGAAACATGAAATCTCAATGGGAATTGTTTGATTGGTTTGATACTATCTTAGTACTTGTGTATATGGGGAATGATCATACCTTGAAGATCATTGGAGTCTACACCATCAAAATAAGGATACATGATAATGTATTTTGAACCATTCAAGGAGTATTCCATGTAAAGGGCCTTACGAAAAACATTTTTTCCTTGAAAAATTTGATGATATCTGTTGAAAGACACATATCGAGAATATGATGATGAGTAATATAAATGGATAACTTTTAGAGATGAATGAAATAAATTTATAAAAGAACTTGTACATGATTATGGGTGAAATATACATAGAATATAAGTTGATTTTTGCATCAAATACCTTGATAGAAGTGTTGATAATGTTATAACATCAAAAGATTGACCTATGTTGGAAAATTTCATAAAGATTATTTCTAATCAAAAGTTTATATTCGGGCTTATGAAGGTATCCTTACCATTTTGTTAGCATTTTATTTTGAGTAAGCAAAACGTGTTGAAGTTTAAAAGATCAATAAAAATGAGCAATGAGATTTGGGATTTTATTCATTTTGAAATTTGTAAAGCACTGGTTGTGTCCCTGTGAGGATTAAGGTACCTTTTATCTTTCATTAATGGCTATTTTAGGGGATGTTGGGTGTTTCCAATTAATAGGAAATAATATGTTTTTAAAGTATTCAAAACATTAAAATCACAAAAAGATATTGAATATGAAAATAAGATTAAGTGTTTGAGGAATAACAATGATAGATAATATACAAGCATTGAGTCTCATTATATATTTCAATAGGAAGACATCAAGAGATGATTCATGGTGGAATAAACTCCTCAGTAGAATGGATAGACCTAATAGATGAATAGAACCCTATTGGATAGAATAAGGATAATTATGAATACTACATGTGTTTAAAAGAATTTATGGATAAAATTAGTGAATATGACCTTCTATGTGACCAATCAATCCCCTTTAGTGGAACGTGATCTGATGAAACCAATGGATATGTTGACTAGTAAACCCGATGACTATTATCAATTGAATAATTTTGAATGTCCTGTATACGTACTATTTAATGGATAGGAAAGATCAAATTAGTACTCGAGGTCCAGGGAATATATCATCTTATGATATATTGATGGTGTGAAGGGGTATCATTTGTGGGTTCCCACTGACCAAAACTTATCATTAGTAGAGATTTTATTTTTTCAGAATACAAGGTGTAAATTATAATTGATAAAGAAAAAAAATAAATAATGTTCATAATCTAATAAAATCAATGTGGGGGTTAAAACAAAGGAAGAACTAGTTTCTTATGAGGTAGTACCCAAGCATGATGATATAGTAATAGATGATCCTAGAATACAACAGTCAAACTGGGAGAAAAGAGAACCAATATAAAACTCATATTATGTCATTAATAGAAATATTTTGTGTTTATTATTAATAAGGGATGAGGAGCCATTATATTTTGTAGAGGAGACCCATATTGGAGGAATATCTTCATGGATGGCGGAGATACATGAGGAACTAGAATCCCTACACAAAAAAAGATTCGAGATCTTATTCTATTACCTAATAAAAGGAAAGATATTGGGAAAAATGAGTCTACAAGATCGATCATGATGAAACATTCTAGGTGGAAAGATATCTGGTGATTCTATTGGTTAATGGATTTTCTTATAAGGAAGGTATTGAATTCAATTAAATATTTTCTTCTGTTTTTAGACTGATAACTATTCAGGTAGTTTTTGAAATGTTTGCAGCATATACTGTATATCTAGTGAACATATATGTGAAAAAAGATTTTCTCGTTGGTGATATTTTGGAAGAAATATATATCTTATATCCAGATGGTTTTTCAAAATAAGGTAAATATAACATGGTTTTTAGGTTTAAAAAATCTTTGTACGGTCTCAAACAGGCATGAAGGTGTTGGTATATGAGATTTTATTCTTATATCATTAGCCATGGATATAATAGACTCAATTTAGGTCCTTCTGTATATTTCAAGGTTCTTGAAGGTGATGATTTTGTAATTATAATATTGTATGTGGATGAGATATTGGTTGTAGGCCCCAACAATGATCACATTTAATAGTTAAAGGCACAGTTTGATATGGAGTTTGATATGAAGATCTTGGGACTCATAAACAAGATTCTTAGGGTTCATGTCCACCGAGATAAGAATAATGGGAAGATTTGGATACCATAGAAGAATTACATATGGGGAGTCCTGAAACACTTCCACATACAAGACTGTATGCCAATTTATACCCCATATTCCCATGATTTTCAAGTTATCCTCCACAAAGAGTCCTAGTAGTGAATAATATTGGGAGGAAATTTCTTGAGTATTATATGCATCAGAAGAGGGGAGTCTGATGTTCTCTATGGTTTGTACTATACATAACATTGCACATGATATGGGTGAAGTTATTTATAAAACAGAGAATCATGGATGAGAGCATTAGAATGAGGTGAATAGTATTCTAAGATACATAAATTAGACTCATATGTTGCTTTATGTTATATAATATCAAATTTTACTATCATAGTCTATGCCAATTCCTATTTTTTGGTAATTTTGACCAGAGGAAATCAGTACTAGTTATGAGTTTACTATTATAGGGGGAGTTGTGAGATGGATTACAAAATTATAGTATGTTCTGGATTTATCCAAAATTGAGGTACAATATATGGTAGATAGATAGGCTTAAAAAGAGGAAAATTGGATGAAAATGTTGTTAGAGGATCTTGGGAACAAATAATCAAATATTTTCTTCTTTGGGATAGTTAGAGTGCCTTGAACATTACATGGAATCCTAATTTTAATTTTAAGATGATGAAAATTTTGAAAGAATATCATTTTTTTGATATGTGGTGGAGGAAGAGGTGTAGATATGGATATAATTTACACGAAAGAAAATCTGGTAGATTTCTCGATAAGGGAATTTTATTATTATAAGTTCATATGGTGTAGATACCTGAGAGACCTTACAAAGTCATGAGTAGCATGTTTTGTAGCTATAAAGGATGTGAGAAGAAGTGATTTATACTTAATCAAATCAACAAGTGGGAGATATGTTGGAATAATTTTGGAGAGAGAAAATAATATTAATGGTCACTACAAGTAATTCATTCGAAGATGGTGGAACCCTATATTTATTCCCCCATTTAATTTGATTAAAGGAATTTAACTAAGATGCAGACACTGGAGTGTGAGGGTAGGCTATAAAAATGTATATCCCTTAGTTAATTTCACCATAGTCTTCTCATGAAACACATCATTATATTTTAGTGAAATATTTTGTGAGGTTTTTCTCTATATATTTAAGAGATAATATTTTGATTTTTTTCTCTTTGTAGTTGAGAGAGAGTTTATATCCAAATTTTTGATAGAGAGATCATTCTATTTAATTATGGAATTTTACCCCTTTTATTTGGTTTTATTTTCCACATAACATATGGTGTTCATTTTTTCTGTATTTTTCAGTAAATTTTTTATCTCGAAATTATCATTGTACTGAGGGGATAATTATTTTTGATCCTAATAGAAAGGGTCCTTGATCAATCCAATTTTACTTCCATGAGGATGAATAAACATTCTATGAAAATGTTCTATTAAATACCCTAGTGAATCCAATAGAAATTTTTATTTTGTTATTGTTTAGTTGAGATCATTAATGCATCATTTTAATCATTTTCCAACGGTTTCATCTGAGCTGCATGAAACAAGAGTGTGATTTTGAGTTAAGTGAATTTATAATTAAATATCATCTTAATGAATTTGAATTTGACATAAGGTTTCTTTCGAAGTATTTTTAATGAAACTTAGTGTAATTTTCCATGAAATCTAGTTTGTAGGTTAGAGGACTCTGGGTGCTTGATGAAAATAATATTTTAGCTTGATCTTGAGGATGTGATCCATCATTAAATGTTGTAGTGACTGTCTTACTAAAAGTCGAAATGAGTGTAGATGAGTTCTATGGTTGATCATGAAAAAAGATGAAGAGATGTTTATTAAGCATTAGGTCTGTGAAATGAAGGATGAATTTGGTAAACTAAATGAGTATTGTCTAGATCATTAAATGACTTGTGAATTTTTTGAATAATCTGATTGATATAGGGAGAGAATTTGTTAATATCACAACAATTGTGACTAAAGGACATGGTCTAAGAACTTTAATTTTATTGTGACTAAATTTAGTTAGTGGATTTCTTAATATGAATATATGTACATAAAAATATTGAAATCAAAATAAAAAATTGTAATTTTTATTTAAAAGAGGTAAAACATGTTTTTGGAGATTCTAGAAGTGAAGAGAATAACAGAGAAACCAGGGGATTTTCTAAAGGTATTCTGCTACATCAAGTGCCGATGAAGGTGGGGATCGAAGCTCCTTATTGTGCATCAGTGATGTATGGATAAAATTCTAGTAGTATACTTCTCATAGTTTAGTATTTCCATGTTTTTATTTCTTATATATCAAAATATTAATTCTATTTAGAATATTGAGTTTTGAAATGCGATCACTGATTGATGTTTTAATATTCAGTCACTGTTAATTTTTTCTATTCAGAGCACTTTACATGTCCAATTATAGTGTGATGGTATTTGAATAAATATTTTTAGTTCAATCCAAGTTGGAGTTTCAAATATTTCCCCTTTGTTTAAATTTATCAATTGTTGACTAAGGATTGTGAGTATAGAGGGGATTGATTGTGTCTTTACACACATCAATTATTGTGTGCGTTGATCAACTCTAATGGAAAAGAGATGTGACACATATATTTTTGTTGCAGAATTAAATATTATGAAATGAATTTGATGTATGGTTTGATATTTCAATATTTTTTATAGTTATAGTTGTGAAAAATGTTAAAAACATTGAGGAAAGACTAATCTATTAGAATTACTAGTTAGTCTGCTTCTTCTTCATTATGTTCATCCTATTGATGCTAGTTCCATTTTGGAATTTTTTTACTTATTTTTACAATTTATCTATTATTAGAAATAAGAATAATTTATTTTAAAGCTATATTTTCTCTAAAATAACAATTAAAAAAACAAAGTATATAATAATAAAAATTATTATAGGAAACTCTTAAAGGGAAGTCTCATTATGTGAAAACCTTGATTTTTTTCTATATTTCATTTCTTAGGATTAAAAATTTGACTAAGGTTTTAAAAGTGACAAAAAAACGTTTAATTCATGCATTTTCCATTATCCCATCATACAATCATGAAGTTTTCTTGAGTACCCATAATGACCCAGGCGGGGAGTGAGTAGAATACATTAGGCCATCACCAAAAGTGTCCCGAATTAGATACAATATGATAAAGTAAATACTAAAATGACCTAATAAATAACTAAAAGGATAAATAAATGAACACCATTAATCCTTGGTCTATAATGTTTCACCTAATATCAACCATAACTACTTCATATAGTTTTTTATATCTTTAACCAATTCAAATAATCAATCAAGTTCATGTAAGTACACGCCATATATATCACATATATCATACTGAAAAGGAATAACTCCCACCTTTTATATCTCATATAACAAACTCTGGAGAAAGAAAACCCTCCCTATATATATCTCATATATAATACTAAGGGGGGGGGGGGCACCCACCCTGTATATCCCATATATCATAATCATGTGGAATAACACCCACCCTATATATCCCTTATAACATACTCATGGGGAATATCACCCACCTCGTATATCTCATATATCGTACTCGAGTGGAACATCGACCACACTCTATATCTCATATATCATACATAGGGATAATTACACCCACCTTGTATATATCATATATCATATAAGGGAATCCTAGGTTTCCTCCCATATCTCTGTTTTTATTTAGTTCAAATAATTAATCACTTGGAATCTATAAGTTCATGTTTAATATTAGTAATAGACAATAAAAATTTGAAAATTTATTTTTATTTAAATAGAAATAACCATAAACTATTTAATTTACATTTAGTTTAGTATAACATTATGTGGGTATAACCACACATACTACATACAAATGAAACATGTGTTGAATTTGGAATAACTTGGAGACCACAAACCGTTTGATTATAGGAACATTCCCATTGAATATATACCATTAATTTTAATTCAAATTGGAAATAAAATATTTATATTAAAGCCCTAAAATATGTAAAAAACAAATCATATCATCCTTATACTACAAAACAGCATGATAAACAATGAAAGAATCCAGATAGAGTAATAAATTTACTTATTGATATCACCTGGATGGATCAACACTTAATGTGGTGAAATAATGATGGACATATCACTCTTGGATAAGAGGTGTTAAAAATAACTATTCTGGGTCTTTTTTATATAGTTTGTTTGTAAAATACTTAATTACCCTTTTTAAACTCATTTTATTAGAAAATAATCATTTTATTGAATTCTAGGGAAAAATTAGATAGTACTAAATTTTTTCAAAAAACTATGGTCCTTTTTTAAAAAAATGGTACACTAAATCCAAATATTTTCTATTACTAAAAAAGGATAGAGTTTCCAAAAAAATGAACTCTTACTTAAAAAATATACTCTTATGCAAAAAAGTTACCTTACTCATAAAAAATTTACACTAAATCATGTAAGTTACTCCCATAAATAGATAATATTCTGTAACGACCCGAATCCGGAGCCCCTCCACTAGTGCCCCATACCCAGTTTTCCACATGACCTCAAGCGCATTTCCCCGAACACCAGAGGCTGCCAACTAGCAGCGAGGGCCTTGGTGAGTCAATGGGAAACTATGCCCTCATTTGGTAAGGTATACAGCGGAAAAACAACAGTCAATAGCAGAAGCAGTAACAGCATGCATAACAACAAAAACCAAACAGTGGAAGCAATGAATATATGTAGACATGATGACAATGATGCAGCAGGTACAAGTATCTATGGAAAGTATAAAACCCAACAACATGCTGGAATACAACTGAAAACAAGTGCAAAAGAAAAACAAAATAAACTCCTCAGTATCGCGAGCCCCGGCTCGGTCCCATGCTCTCCAGTTCTAGTGCAATCAAGATCCTGAAGTAGAAGGAAATTTTCCCTTATCTATACCTATAGCAACATAGTCTTCTTGGGCCCAAAAGTATGGCCCAAACAGCGTGTGAGATACAATCCCAGTAGGCAATCACCCAAGGATATGTGCCTAACAATCAATTAATACAAGGTAAGAAATAAAATATGAAGCAGTAAACAGGAAAGAAAAAGTAGCTACAATCCATATTTCTTACAAATAAAGTACATAATTATGCATCCATCAACACGAAGAAAATAGGCAACCCTCTGGGTAGCTCTCACAACCTAACCCCTATGGTTCAACCAATAATTACCATCAACCCTCTAAAAGGAACACACAGTCTCACCCCTCTGGTTCAAGTCTAAAATTAATAGACTCTCTAGGGAAGCACTCATTGTCAATTCCCCTTATAGTCTTGTATCATGCTAAAGGATCTCTGGGTAAGCACTCAATATCTATTCCCCTGATCGTCCACATCGAGGAACTACAGACTCTCTGGGGAAGCACTCAACGTCAATTCCCCCTGTGGTCTCGTATCATGATTAAAAGACACTCTGGAGAAGACCTTCTATCAATTCTCCCTTTGGTCTACTACTATAGGTTCTCATAGTCCTGACTGAAACTAAATATGCTCAGCGCACATGTACATCGTCCAAGTAACCTCAAAAACTACTTGTCTATCAACTAAGGCTCAGCAGCAAAACAAGGCGACCGTCCGCAATCCTAAAACTAGTCATGGAAATTAGAAAAACACCAAACAGGCAGAACAAGGATAGAAAAAATTCAAGGTATATTAATGCTACCATAAACACAGGCAAAACATCTACTCTAGGAATCAAGCAAATTAGGAAATACAACAAGGGAAAAAAAGGAACACGCAATACCCCGTTCAAGGGTATTGGTGGAATTTGCACAAAATATTAATCAACATTCTACAGAAAGGTACAAACCACATATCTTGATCTGATGTGGTCGATATAAGTGAACCACGATGACAGATTACCCTTGGAATGATGTAGATCTAAGAAAACGCACAAAATGCTCAACCTATGATAACATGAAAACCAAGAGGAATCAGGAAACAAGACTCAAGCAGAAGGGAGACCACACTACTGCAATTCCAACGCAATCAACCGCGCTTGAATCAGAGAATGGATGAAGAGGCGAGAGCTCGTCGATGGTCCATCCCTACGGTCGCTCTCAGGCAGACGAAATTTGGAGAAGAAGATGAAATTGGGGGTTATGCACGACCTCATTCCATTTAGTAAAAAAAGGAAGTACACGGTGTGCACTTTTAGAGTACACGACGTGTACTGAGTCCTTTCCATACTCCGGAAAAATCGGCCTCCACGTCACCCCTACACACCATGTGTGTGGCCTGAGCATGGCCCGCACACGGATTTAGCCCAGATCAGAGTACACAATGTGTACTCAGAAAGTACACGGTGTGTACTTTGAAAATTTCCAGAAAATTTATTTTTCTTAAAAAATCCAAAAAAAGGAAAAACGAACCTGAATATAGATCCAGGTTCTTACAAACTTCCCCCTTAAAGAAATTCATCACCGAATTTCCCTAAAGGGGCATAGAAGAAGAATCCCCAAACAGTTCTGGCCACTGCGATCGTACATCAGCCTCCCTCTCCTAGGTCTCGTCCTGTACTCGCCCGTGCTGCCATAGCACTCCTACCAGAGGAACAGGCCACCCACGAAGGATCTTGGTTCCGCGATCGACAATCTAGATAGGATGCTCCTCGAACGGCGGATCCGCTTTAAGCTCGACTTTCTCATGCTAAAAGGCATGGGATAGGTCTGAAAAGTAACGTCAGAGCTGAGAGACATGGAAGACGTCATGCATAGCCCGATACCTCTGAGGTAGCTGAAACCAATAAGCGACCGGTCCCACTCTCTCCATGACCTCAAATTCTCCAACGTACCACGGTGAAAGCTTACCCCATCTCCAAATCCTATTGTGTGCCAACCTCGATGTGATGAGCAAGAAAACCTGATCCCCAACCTCAAACTGCAGAGGTTGCTCCGCTGATCAGCATAAGAATTCTGTTGAGACTATGCCGTAGCCATCCTCTTCCGAATCAGCTCTATATGTTCTGAGGTCTCCTGAACGAGACGAGGTCCCAGCAAAGCTACCTCTCCTGCCTCCAGCCAGTATAAGGGTGATCGACATGGCCTATCGTACAAAGCCTCCTATGGTGCCATCTGAATGGTCACCTAGAAACTGTTGTTGTAGGAGAACTCCACCAGAGTTATATGATTCTCCCAAGAACATCCAAAGTCTAGGATACAACCTCGGAGCATATGCTCAATCACCTAGATCATGTGCTCAGACTGGCCATTAGTCTGGGGATGATATGCTATACTCAAAAGTACCTGTGTATCGAAGGCCTTCCGAAGCCCCTGCCAGAACCGGGAGGTAAAGCGCATATCCATGTCTGGAACAATGTAGTGTGGAACTCCGTGTAGATGAATGATCTCTTGGATTTAAAGTCATCCCAGATCATCAACACTGAAGGTCTCCTTAATTGGCAAGAAGTGCACAACCTTCGTAAGCCTGTCGACGACAACCCAAACAACACCGTTCCCTCGAGGTGACCTCAACAACCCAGTTACGAATTCCATCATGAAATCATTACACTTCCACTCTGGAATGGAAAACTGCAATAAAAGGCATGCTGGTCGTTGATGCTCTACCTTTACCTGCTGACAAGTAGAACATCTCATGACGAAACCAGCAACATCCTTCTTCATACCTGGCCACCAGTACTGGCGATGAAGATCCTGATACATCTTGGTGACACCAGGATGAACTTCCCAAACTGAGGAATGAAAATTCCGCATTAGCTCCTCGTGTATATCTGCAGGCACCCATACGCGTCCCTGAAACCACAAGATCTCATCCTCGCCCACTGCCCATCCGGGAAGAGGGTCCTCTCCTGACACACTCTCCTGCAGGACTAAGCCTTTAGTGCCTAATAGCTGCCTCATCCGTACCAGATCAAGAAGTATATAGGTAACAGTTACAGAAGATAGGAAGGTCTACCCCTGTCTGTCGTGCACCTCTAGATGCATCTCAGAGAACAGAGCCATCAGCTCCCACTCACTACTGGCCTCCTGAACTGACTGAATTTGAGTCCTCCTGCTCAACGCATCTTCCAATGCGTTGCCTTTCCCCTGCGTATAGGGAAGCTCGAAACAAAAAGACTGAAGGTATTCGACCCACCTGCACTGTCTCTAGTTCATATCCCGCCGAGTGAAAATATACTTGAGACTCTTGTGGTCAGTGAAGACCACAAAGTGCTCTCCCAGCAGATAGTGTCTCCAACAGCGTAAGGCATAAACAACAGCTGCCAACTCCAGATCGTGCGTAGGGTAGTTCCTTTCATGTGGCCTCAACTTCCAAGACCCATACGCAACAACTCCACCCCCCTGCATAAGCACAACTCCCAGCCCGATACCTGAAGCATCATAGTAAACAGTATAGTTCTTTCCTAGCTCCAGCAAGACTAGTATCAGTGCTGATGTCAACCTCCCTTTCATCTCCTGAAAGGCTGACTCACAAGAATCTGACCATAAGAACTTCACCCCCTTCTTGGTCAGACCTGTCAAAGGTGCTGCTAGATGAGAAAAGTCCTGAATGAAGCGTCTGTAGTATCCAGCAAGCCCTAGGAAACATTGTACCTCAAAGACGTTCTTCAGCTGATCCTAGGAAATTACAAATCTCACTTTATCTGGGTCCACTAATACTCCTGCCTCTAAGATGACATAACTTAAGAAGTGTATCTAATCCATCCATAAGTGGAACTTCGAGAGTTTAACATAATGTCGATGCTCTCTCAGTGTACTCAGAATGATCTCAAGATGTGTGGCATGGTCATATCGAGTGTGAGTGTAAACCAAGATATAATCCACAAAGACCACGACAAAGGAGTCCATGTAAGGATAGAACACTCGGTTCATCAGTTCCATGAAAACTAAAGGCACGTTCGTGAGACCGAACGACATGACTGTATACTTGTATAGACCATACCTGCTCCTAAAGGGAGTCAGATGTATATCTGATGGTCTAACGCACAACTAATGATAACCAGACCTCAAGTCGATCTTCGCGAACACCCAGGCTCCTCGAAGCTGATCAAAAAGTTCATCAATTCTCGGCAAAGGATATCGGTTCTTGATCGTCAACTGGTTCAGCTTCCGATAATCCACACAAAACTGAAGGGTACCATCTGCCTTCTTTGCAAACAGGACAGGCGAAGCCCAAGGAGAAGTACTGGGTCAGATGAAACCCTTAACATATAGCTCCTCCAACTACTTCTTGAGCTCCTGCAACTCAGGTGTGGCCATCCTATAGGGAGGAATGGACATCGGTTCCACTCTTGGCATGAGCTCAATAGATAAGTCTACCTCACGCTTTAGAGGAAAACCTGAAAATTCCTCTAGAAAGATGTCCCTGAAGTAATCCACCACTGGAGGAAAGTCCAACTGTGGAGTTCCCTGGTCATCCAAAGAAAGACTAGCGATCTGGACTGTCACCCCTCCTTGCCCAAGATGCTCGAGTCCTACCCGACTCGCCCAATTGTCCCACTTGCCTTTATGAAGAAAAGACTTGCCCTCTATTGAAACAAAACTCACTCTTCGGCAATAACAGTCGACTACTGCCTGAAAGGTAATAAACCCGACCATGTTGAGGATGACATCGTAGCCTGTCATCTCAAGGACATAGAGATCCCATAAGAAGAGATACCCTGCAACCTCAAGAGGGCAGTATCTACATTGGCATACACTAGATATCCTCGTCCCCAAATGTGTGTCTGGTGTCAACGAGTCGACATGAGAAAAGATGCAGAGTCCAAGGCTCTCCACAACAGCAAGAGAGATAAAGGTATGCGTAACACCAGTATAGAAAAGGGGTGAAGATAAATCTGAGGCTACTAAAATCATACCTTGAACAGTAGAAGGGCCGGGATCCTACTCCTGATAAGTCTGCACCACGGAAAAAGACTGGCCTGTACCACGGGCCTGCGCCCCTGGCTGACCACTCTGGGCTGAACCGCCTTACTGGTGCTGAGGAACTGGTGGCTGACCACCACGGGATTGACCTCCACCTCGGCCCGAACGGCCGGAAGAACTCCAGTTCCCCAACTAGTGAGAAACTGGTGGTGCTACTCCTGAATGAGGAGTCATAGAATAACCCCGATCCCCATCTACTGGTGAGAAAACCTGATTGAAACACTAAAGGTGACCCATATTTCCACAAGATCAGCACTCCATGGTTCCCTCTAGCACTGCGGCCTCGTGTGCCCTGACCATTCACACGGATACCATATCACATGGCTGCCTGATGATGCATCTCGCTTCCTCGGATCACCGCGTGTAGGCTCTCTACGGCGCTTCTTGCTGTCATCTGGAGGTAAAATAGCTCTGGAAGCAGAACCACCCTGGCTCGTAGCTCTAGAGTCTCTCATATTGCGCTCCGCTATCACTGCCTTGTTGACGATGGAAGTAATGGAAGTCGACTGGAAGATGTTCACCTGTGAGCGGATCTCCCGCCTGAGACCATCCTCAAACTTCCTTGCTAAGAACACCCCACTCCCATCCCGGAGGGGCGTGAAGTGCTGCAGCTTAGTGAAACAAGTGGAATAATTCACGATAGAAAGAATACCCTACTCTAAGCTCATGAACTCCTGGTCTCAGTCGGGCCTCAGGGTCTCCGGGTAAAGGTAGTCATAAAACACGCGCTTGAACTCATCCCAAACCATATCCTGCTGCTGACCTTCCTGTGAGATCACGTCCCACCACTCTTGGCGGAGTCTCGGAGCTTGCAGGATGCGAGCATGAACCGCATCTTTGGAGGCATCTCCAGATGCTCGAATATAGTCAGCATAGATTCCAGCCATAACCTGTAGACTGAGGTCCTCCTTCCCCCAAGAACGTGGGAGGATGCTGCTGCTAAAAAACCCACGTCATGTCTACCATAGACGTGGCAGGAGGTGGCGCTCCCTGGAAGGCCTACACCATCCTCATGAAACCTTCCCTGAACTGCGCATTAGCACCTGCAACTGGTATAACAGCCGGTGCCAAGGCTGGCTCGACTGGAGGATCAGTAGGAAGTCTCTGATCAACCATATCTGGCATCTAGTCACTACCTGATGACAGGGGTACAACTGGAGGAAGTCTAGGAGGCATAGCTCTGAAAGATCAAAAGCACACCGTAGATCAGAAAAAACAAGGACATGAAACACAAGGGTACAAAACGGGAACAGGGGTAATAAAACACAATAGTTTACAACACATGACTACACGACATGTATAAAAACAACACAGTGTGTACTTGAACTCTACTCCCCTAACCGAGTCTCGTTACACGACTAAACCACACGGTCTTCTTTGACAGAGACTACACGACGTGTTCCCTATAGACACGGCGTGTAGTAGACAAGGTGTCAATGACCTATGTTGTTGGTTACACGACCGGCTACATGGCTGAGACTACACGGCGTGTTCCAAACAAACACGGCGTGTACTCGAAGACTTTTCCCAACCCATGTTGTTGGCGACACGGACAAGTACACGACTAACCCCTACACGGCATGTTCCGAACAACCACTGCATGTATAGGCTAAGGTCACACCGTCCCGTGTTGTTAATGACATGGCTGGGTACCTGGACATGACTACACAACGTGTTCTGTTACAATACAGCATGTGCTACTCGAGCTTCCCCGACCTGTGTTGTTAGTGACATGGCCGGGTATATGGCTCGTTACTACACGATGTGTACCTAACATACATGGAATGTTCCTAAAGTTACTTTCACGACACCGTTTTCTACTCACACTGTCAGTGACACAGCCTGAAAACTACACGGTGTGTATCCAAAAAGTACACACCGTGTATTCTGGGTTTTTCTGGGCAGTAGCTCAGAAACTGCTCAGACTCCAAGAAACACTAAACACAAGGGAAAGAGGTACCAAATTTCAATTTGTGAGGGCCCATACGGCCCGCGAATCAATGCTCGGCATCTCCTATAGTCACATACAAGGGAAAACAATATCTCTCCAACATAACAACAAGGATTCTATCAAGCATCTATCACAACAGCATGCAAAATCTATACAAAGCCTATCACAATATCATGAAATCACTAATTCACCCTAGATGGCATGGCGAGAATGCATGGCATGTGATTTCTAGAAGAGCCTATATGATGCATGAAATGGAATACCCACATCTCATTAGGTTGTGATAGAAATAGAACCGAAATATAAAAACAATAACCGCACAAGTCATGTGAATCACTCTTGGTGGAAACATATCAACCATAAAAACTCAAAACTAGCAAACTGCAATTAACGAGGTAGTATGGACTTTCCCCGTACACGTGTTAGCTACTCCTAAGAACAACTTAATACCAAGTACCAAATCCATCCTATCCCTGGCTAAAGTCTCCAAACAGTAAAGCAAGAGAAAATCAATCCTTCGATACCACTTTGTAACGTCCCTAATCTGGAGCCCCTGCAATGGTGCCTCATACCCGGTTCGCCACATGACCTCAAGTGCACTTCCACGAATTCCAGAGGCTGCCGAATAGCAGCGAGGGACTTGGTGAGTTGGTGGGAAACTATGCCCTCATTTGGTAAAGTATACAGCAGAAAAACAACATTCAATAGTGGAAGTAGTAACAACATGCATAACAACAGAAACCAAACAGTGGAAGTAATGAAAATATGTAGCAATGATGAAATTGATGCTGCAAGTACAAGTATCTATGGAAAGTATCAAACACAAAAACGTACTAGAATACAATTGAAAACTAGTGCAATAGAAAAACAAAATAAACTCCTCAGCATCGCGAGCCCTGGCTCGGTCTCATGCTCTCTAGATCCAGTGCAATCATGATCCTAATGTAGAAGGGAGTTTGCCCTTATCTATACCAACAGCAGCATAGTCTTCTTGGGCCTAAAATCATGGACCAAACAGGGTGTGAGATACAATCATAGTAGGCAATCACCCAAAGATTTGTTCCTAACATTCAATCAATATAAGGAAAGAAATAAAACAGGAAGCAGTAAACATGAAAGTACAAGAAACTACAATCCATAGTTCTAACAAATAAAGTACATAAGTAAGAATCTAGCAAAACAAAGAAAACAGGTAACCCTCTGGGTAGCTCTCATATCCTAACCCCTATAGTTCAACCTATATGTACCAGAAACCCTCTAGGAGGCACACACAGTCTCACCCCTCTGGTTCAGCTCTGAAATTAATACTCTCTGTGGAAGCACTCACTGTCAATTCCCTCTATAGTCTCGTATCGTGCTAAAGGATCTCTGGGGAAGCACTCAATGTCTATTCCACCTGTGGCCTACGTCGAGGAACTACAGAATCTCTGGGGAATCACTCAACGTCAATTCCCCATGTGGTCTCGTATCGTGATTAAAAGACACTCTGGAGAAACCATTCTGTCAATTATCCCTTTGGTCTACTACTCTAGGTTCTCATAGTCCTGAGTGAAATTAAACATTCTCAGCACATGTGTACATTGTCCAAGTAACCTCAGAAACTACTTGGCTATCAACTAAGTCTCACTAGTAAAACAAGGAAACAATCCACAATCCTAAAAATAGGCATGGAAATTGGAAAAATGCCAAATTAGAAGAACAAGCATTGAAAAAATTCAAGGTACAGTAAAGCTACCGTAAACACAGGAAAAAAATCTACTCTAAAAATCAAGCAATGCAGGCAATACAACAAGGGAAAACAAGAACACACAATACCCCGTTCAAGGGTATTGGTGGAATATGCACAAAATATTCATCAACCTTCTACAGAAATGCACAAACAACCATCCTTGATCTTAGGTGATCGATATAAGTGAACCACGACGACAGATTCCCCTTGGAATGATGTAGATATGAGAAAACGCACAAAACGCTTAACCTACGATGACTTGGAAACCAGGAGGAATCAAGAAACAAGACTCAAGCAGAAGGGAGAGCTCACCGCTGCGATTCCAATACACTTGACCATGCTCGATTCGGAGAACGGACGAAGAGGCAGGAGCTCATCGAAGGTCTGGCCGTACGGTCGCTCTTGGGCATACAAAATCTGGAGAAGAAGATGAAATTGGGGCTTAGGCGTGACCCTGGTCTATTTAGTGAAAAAAAGTACACAGTGTGTACATTTAGAGTATAATACCTGTACTGAGTCCATTCTTTACTCCGCCAAAATTGGCCTCCACGTCACCCCTACACACGGTGTGTGTGGCCCGGGCATGGCCAGCACACGGCTTCGAGCCGGATCAAAGTACACGGCGTGTACTCAAAAATTACACGGCGTGTACTTTGAAAATTTCTAGAAAATTCATTTTTCTTAAAAACGTTAAAAAAAATGAAAAACATTCCTAAACGAAGATCATAGTTCTTATATATTTCAACATATCTTTAGATGATTCTTACACAAAATAATGTTTATCTTCCTAAAAAACTTACTATTATGCATGATAATTTTACTCTTATGCATGGGAGTTCTCCAAATTTATTAAAATAAGATACAAATTAAAAAATCAATAAAATTCACCAAAAACCACCTTCAATAAATTTATGAAATTACAATCCCTATTTCAAATAGTCTAGAAGCTTAAATATATACATAAACCATCCCTTAACTTGGGTTAACTTTTGTGTCATAGTTTTTTACTTATTCTGACACCCCAAGTACCTCTATGGCGTATCAATTCCCATGATTGAACAAATTTTTGGTCAAAATTACCATTTCAAAATATTTATCATTAAAAAAAGACCAAAAAATTTTAAATATAGATTCAGACTAATATTTAAAATTTGATAATAATTTTAGATAGGTTTGGGTTTCTGGAAAAAATTAAAAAAAACTACAGTTAAACTGATCAAGGATGTTACATGTCACAATGAAGAGTAATAAAAAAAATGCATGGAGTATTATGAATATATAAAAACATGAAAAAAATAACAAGTGATTAATTTCAATTGTAAATTAAACAAGCATTATAAATTCAATAATTTCATTCTATAAAAATTTGTCGTATTGTATCCATATGAGACATTTTATAAAAGACGACTATCCCATCATGAAATTTGATTTCTATGATACCCATGGTTTTTCCTAATTTATATTTTATCCAAAAATTATATATATTTTTTTATTTTTTTTATATTTTCATGGTTGTTTTTATACCCATTTAACAACACCACCCAAATATATATCCAATCTCCCCACACTGAGAGGCTAATAACTATTATTATTATTGTTGTTGTTGTTGTTGTTGTGTTTATCATCATCATCATGATCCTAATAATAATAATAATAATAATAATAATAATAATAATAATAATAATAATCATCAGCATCATCATCATCTCCATCATCATCATCATCATTATAAGTTTAGTGGGTGGTTAAAAACTTCTTGCATTAGTATGTGTGGTTTGGGAGAGGTGGGTCTTGGGTGTGTACCCTAGGATCAGACATTGGGTTAAGTGTTTTTTCCTCTTCTACATGAGTTTAAACCTACTTCAATCATAAAATGTTGTGTTGGTGAATATTTTAATCATTATTATATTTTATTCCAATTGTATTAATTTATAAAATTATGGACAATTAATTGTTAAATTTAGAAAACAATTTTGGAAAAAAACAAATGAGCCACTAAAATTATTTCTTTTCAAAGATAACCACACCCATTAACCCATCCTTTTTAGTTTAAAAAAACAATAATTTTAATATATTAGTTATATATATATAATAAAAAATTTATCTTTAAGACACATTATCATTAATGTTAATGATCAATATTGAAATGAACCCACAAACACTAATTAAAATGAAACTGAATTAAAAATATTTATGTGGTGGTATCTATTTGATCTATATCGATGAGTAGGAGAGAAAATTACAATATATGTGCCAAAAAGTACAATTTTTGGAAAATACATAATTTTTTAAAATATTAATTTAATTTTTTACTATAATTAAAGAATTATATTTATAAAAACTCAAGTCAGTATTCAATAATTCTCCACTTTGACTTGAAATTTCCAAATCTCTTCTTATCAAAATTATATTGAAGGGCCTTAAGAAATGTGAACATTGAACATGTCCAAGATGTTATCAATCATGTCAATAGGTAATGAACCTGAAAACATATATCATAAATTTAATTCCATAATAATATTCTCTATGATTATTTAAAACTTCTTTCAAAATGTATCCAATGAAATTGAATTAAATATAAATATATTTAGATAATTTGTTATATATTGGATATTTAACATGTTCAAAGAACTGAATCAAAAAATAAAATCCATCTCAGAACCTAAAAACTCAAATGATCAATAAATTCATTAACCCAAATACCATCCTTCACTCTTTTTAAAGGCATGGATTCCACCACAATAATAGATAAAACAATTGGACATTGTAATATTGTTTTCCAATTGATATCATAACCAAATTTAGTTATACTATATGAATATTAGGAATCTGAGACATATGTTTTTACATCCTAGATAACTAAAATTATATCCTAGAAACATCTTTAGGATTAAAAACCATCACATAATGTTTTCCTTAGAAAAGAGCATCGCAAATATTATTATTTTGAAGATATTTTGGAGATATTTTAGACCTATATTTCATTAATCTATAGAAGAATAAAATTTTATCTTGGACAATTTAGTCCCTCCTAACCTACTTATTCCAACACTATCCCCTAAACCTACTCAGTATAATAGCTAAACTGACCCATCAAGACCCAAATCACCACCTATATTGGACCGATCAACACACAAATTGTCAAAAAAAATTCATCTGGAAAGACTTGAACCTTGGTTTCTTGAAATCTAAATGGAAGACTTACCAACTCAACAACAATGAAACTTTATTAAATAACATTTATAAGTATATATTTATTAAAAAAATTATATATGAAATTAATTAATTAATTTAAATATATGTATTTATATGTATGAATATTTATTTACAAACTTATTTTTATTATTTATTTTTATTTAAATATAAATATAAATATTTAGTTCCCTTATATATATAACATTTTATAATTAAATCTTTATTTTAATAAATAAAAACATAAGTAAATATATGTTAGTTTAAATTTTAAATAGATTCTACAAATATATATTTTTATTTAAAATTTCACCCACACACACATATAAACTCACACAAATGCATTAAATATATAAATATAAATATGTATGTTTATAATTCATTTTAAATAAATATATTTATGACCATATTGTTGTAAAAACGAATAAATAAAATTATAAATTATAAATATGTACATATATATAAATATTATTTATTTACATTATTAATATAAAAAAATATTTATATCTAAATATCATTATAATTATTTATTTCATTTTATATACACATATTTTTTTAATTATATCATTATTTAAAAAAATAAATAAATAAATAAAAAAATATATATTAATTTAATTTTAAATAAATACGAACTTTATAAAAATGTTTGTATGTTTATTTTTAATTTAAATATTCACACATACACACACACACACATATATTAAATTCATATATATACTTATAGATATATATTAATATAAATAAATAAATAAAATAAAAAATAAAAAATGTTTGTGTACTTATTATTTTTATTTATTTATTTTTAATATAATAATAATAATAATTTATTTTTATTATATATACATATTTATAATTATATAGTTATACAAATAAATAAAAATATATGTTAAAATATATTAATTTAATTTTAAATAAATTCAATATATATGTGTGTATATATATATATGTAATTTTTTATATTTCAATTTAAATACTCATAAATAAATGCATGCATATGTTTAATATATAAATACTAATGGGATGAGGCTCGAAGACCACTTTATTAAATACATACAGTTTTTTTTAAATATATATACATGTTTTTATTATAATTTAAATATTCATGTATATATATATATGATTATATATATGTATATATATAGATATATATGAGATTGATTTATACATCCTGAATATGTACGTGTGCCTCGCCTTATCTGGGAAAAATCTAAAATCTCTTCTAGATACCATGGGTATCCTACATTATCTCAGATGGATTTCACATTCATCCTAGATAGGGAATGAAACACCCAATTATGTGGGATGAATTTGAAATCTATCCCAGGTTAGGCAGTGTGTGAATATTTATCTGGGATGGATAAATCCATCCCAGACAACTATATATATATATATATTAGATGTATTATAAATATATTATTATAATATATATTTTTATATCCAGAAGAATATGAATGTAATAAATAATTAAATAAATAAGTATACATGTATATAGTCTCACACACATGTAATATATAATAATAAATATGTATTTTTATCAACAATTTTGAATAAATATATTTATAGATATGTTGTTATATATATATGAGTGATTAATTTTTAACACAAAATTTTTATACAAATATATTTATCATTTAATTAATGAATTATAATTATAATTAGTATAAAAACTAATTACTTGTTGACTAGGGGATTCTGAAGTAGTACCTTTTAAAGAGACCACTCCCTGGCACATTACTATCTTAGCTTCAAGTCCCACCACACTTGAATTAAGTTAGGGAAGGATGACATGTGGTGTTGGGTTGGGCCTATGATAGATGTGGTTTGGCCCCAAGCATAACCACATTTCCCGATATACTTTTATGGTTTTAGTATCATAGTGGTAAGGCTGCTCTGTAATGTTGCATCTTCCTAGAGATCAAATCATGGTTACCTCTAATTTCAAGGAATTTATAGGTTTCACCATGGTGTAGGAGTTGGGGAAAATGTTACAGGTTCTGTTGCATCGTAGGTATGATGGAAAATTGATGATCATAAGTGGGTTTGGGAGTGATGAGAGGAGTGCTAAGTAATGAGTGTTAGTGGGTTTGATTGTGGAACAACTATCGTCTGTGGGCCATGGGATTAGTGGGCAGAGTGAAGACGGAGGGTGTCAGCTAGCCATGAGTGCGATGGGGGTGAAACAGGATTTTGTCAAACAGGGTGGATGGGATCAATACATGCGTGGATGGATAGAAGGGGTGTTTTTTTTGGAATGGTTAATTACAATTGAAGATACATTAGTTGTGGTACAAGGATGGTGGACCAATGACAACGATGATAGGGAGATCGTCGTGACCTTTGGAAGAGTTCCAACACTCACCTTTGAGATGCTAATTGCAGCTTCCATCTTGTTTTGTGTGGCCCTTTGGGAGAGAAAAACTACATGGTGGAAAACCACCATAGGTGCAACTATGGGGGATAAATTTACTGATGGTGGAGGATGGTTGAAATAGTGGACTGATTCCTAGGGATGTTGTGATGGTAATACTGTTCCATACAACATCGAGATGGCCTATGGGTATTATAAATGTACTTGGGCCTACTTGCTAGTTATATTGGCATTTATTTCCTATAGGGTTACACGGTCATGTAATGTGATCACTCTACCCAGAAAAAGAGAGTAGTTTGGTTCTTTTAATAAAAAGTGACTTCCCCTACATGTTAAAAAAAATACTAATTTATTTGTAAAACTTTTCTGAAATAAATATATTTTATTATCAATAAATATGTTTATATGTTATATGTTTATAAAATATATGTTTAGAATTCAGTAAAACAAATATATGTAATTATATATATATATATTTGTGTGTGTGTGTGTGTCTATGTCTTTGTGTGTTTATATTTATATTTAATTATATATATATATAATTTCATATTAATTTATACTTTGATATATATATATATATATATATATTAAAAGTACAAATATATATATATACTTGTTTATATTTAAATTTAAATATTCATATGTATATATATAAGCACATGTATATTTATACATGTGATTATATATATAAATTGTAATATTGTATTGATTTATGCTTCCCAAATAAGTATGTGCACCCTGCCTTTGTGGGATAGATTTGAAATCTGTCCCAGATAATTATGTGCAACCCACCTTATTTGGGTTGAATTTGAAATTCTTCTTAGATATAGATGGGTGCCCATGATTATCCGAATCAAATTTCAAATCCATTCCATATAAAGCGAGGTGGACATGCTTATCTATGATGAATAAATCCACCCCAAATAACTATTTATGTATATAATCACACATACACATATACAAACAAACACACACACAATTTATTAATTTATTATAAATATATAATTATTATATATCATCATATATAACTAAAATAATATGAATTTAATAAATAATCATTAATATAGATATATCTAGACAGACAGACATTTAATTTATAAATATAAATATGTCTTTTATATATATATATATATATTTAAATAAATACATTTACGAACACATTGTTTTATATATTTATGTTTTATTTATTTCCAAAACACAAACCCACATTTTATAAGAATACAATTATAATAAAATTAAATAATTATAGTTATAATTAATAAACATATTTATTAATATAATTTAGTGTTATAATGTTCTCCAACTTTATTTAATAAGGATATAAAATCTATCCCAGATTTGTTTGTGCACCGTTCCTTATCTGAGATGGATTTAAAATCCATCCTAGATAAGATGGCCTAGCCATGATTATTTGGGATTTATTTGAAATACCTCCCAAAAAAGTTGGGGTGAAAATGTATATGGGGGATGAATAAATCTGTCCCATGTAATTATTTATATTTATAATCTATCTATCTCTCACACAAACAAATATATATATATATATACAATTTATTTATTATAAATATATAATTATAATATATATTTATATATATATAAAAGAATATAAATATAATAAATAAATAATTGTACACACACACACACACACAAACACATATACATGTATAATAATACAATAAATGAACCTTATTTATCAAATTAATAAATATATGTAATTGTAATATTTAATTTTATATAACTAAAAATTATTAAAATAACAAATACTTAACTAAATTATTGAATTTATCATAGTACAATAGGTATCACATAAACAGAATAGAAAAAAATATACTATGTTAAACAGATTTATTCTTCATACGAAAGTTGATTTTTATTAGGATATAAACACAAATATAAAAAGAGATCATCAATATTCATATTCAGGTTTATTGAAGGGGGTCCCTAAAAAATTCCCGATGTTTCTACCAACCCCATAAACTTTATTCATGACTAATCCATTTGAAATTGATATTTTTTTGGAAATATATTTTTGGTTGTAAATCCAAGACAAGGGATTGTTTTATTATTTCTTTGTGAACTATTTATAATTTTACCATGATGCTTCCTCGATACTTCCATAAAGAATAATAGGACTTTAAAATTTTCATTATGAGTCTAACAATGCTATAGAGTCTAATTGAGGTGATGTAATATCTTTTGATCTCTTAGTTACCATCTTTCCTATATCATTTCTGCCATGATTTATGCTGATGGATCTAGTAATTATAGATAGTTTCATCCCTAAATAGTTATTTTGAGTCCTTGATTTTTTTGAATGATATATCAATTACCCTAGAGTTTATATTCAGATTATTCCTATTTAATTTATTTAAATGGTAGAACTTATCCATAATATCTTCAATTGGTGGGCGGGGTAAATCACCATCATCTTCGGAATTATCCAATTACCCTAATGACTAGTAAGCCTCATGGACCAAATCTTCCTACCCATTATTTTTTACTAGGCCTAACCGATTCCAGATCCATATCTGTAACAAAAAATATATTACTAGGAGTAAATTTAGTTCCATTAACCTCACTTTTAAAATTCCCATAATCATGCACCAAAATATATAGTACCAAATTAAAATTCAAAAAATTGATGGTTTTTATCTATTATATCCCTAAACTGATTAACTCCATGAAGTGGGGTAGCGTCCTCTTTGGAGAGTAAATCCAACCAAGCTATGACCCATAGATCCAAAGAAATATCCTATTATAAATGACTATGTGGGGCTCCTAAAAAGACTCATGTATCTTCTATACTAGGAAAATTACTCAACTCCTTGGTTTTGGATTTTTCAATCAAGACAGGGCCTATATATTTAGATTAGGACTTCACCTAAAAAAATTCTCCACTTCATCTGAGGGGGTAAAAACCTATCAGGGATTTATCATAAAAATGAATGTTAATATGTCAATCCCTCTTAATAACTTTATTATTTCACAAAATTTATTATTGATTAAAAGATAAAGCTCAAGGAAACCATCACTTTCAATTATCATATAGAAGAGGGTAATATTTACAGAAAAATTCTTGAAAAACCCCTTATTTTCCATTTTTAATGTAGATAAATATAAATATATTCCCAAAAATATCATTAACTATGCTTACTGTGAACACCAATGGGCATGAGATATTTAATGTGGAAGGGTCTATTTTAGTTGGGTAAATGAGAGTGGCGGTGATTAGCACAGATCTTCATATCAAAATTGTTATAGAAGAAGACTAACCAACCCAAATCGAAATATAATTAGAGATTATTTTTGTAATGATACGGACCCGAAAAGTCACATGAACAGTGATAAATGGGTCAGGTGATACTACCTTAAGCACACCTCCCCAAATGCTAAAGGCTGCCAACTAGCAGCGAGGGTCTGATAGGTATAGTGGGGAGGGTATAACCTCTTGGAGGATAATAATAACGTAACTGGTCTAAGTATAACAGTAAAGATGCAGCAGAATAAATGACTCAGTAGACTCGAACCAGATCCACAGAGCAGAAGCAGATTCAATATCAATAAACAAAGGAAGAAATAAATATAACAACAATAAAGGAAATAAACACAATAGCATGATGATCACATGTAACTACTACTAATCAACAAAAATTCATCCAAAGAAGGTCATACATATCTGAATATAAAAATGCTTCAATGGATAACCAATTATAGCTACAACAAGTAAGCATGCTGATATAGAAAAGAAAACAAAATAGAGTAACTCCAGCTAGGTAAGACCTAAAGGTCCATACTATCTCCATGCAATAACTAACACAGCCCAACTCCTGAAGCTGGCCTCTTACCTGCACATAAATCCATAAATTTTGCACACGTCCCAAAGGGCCCATGTAGGGTGTGAGAATAATCTATGTAGGATACCACCCAATGGTGCCTACCTAATATAAGTGTTTAATTAGGCATGCATTTATAAGGAAAACAGTAAACATAACAATGCACAAATAAACACCAACACCATTGCTGCTCAGTAGCCAGCATGGAGTGTCACCTGCTTCGGCCAACGCCAGAATCTCTGTAATGTAACCCGATACCATGTGCCTCATGACACCTCGTGCCTCAAGTACCGATGTCCCTAAGGCACACCCAAGAAGTAACCTAGAGGAACATCAATGCCTTTCCTCAAATAAAATAACTGGAGGGACAATGATGTCTGCCCTCAAAAAAATAGCCAAAGGGTCAGCGATGTGTTCCCTCAAATCAAGTAACCGGAGGGACAATGATGTTTGCCCTCAAATAAAGTATCTCGAGGAATAACGATATCTACCCTCAAATAACGGAGAGCCTCTACACCAAACCCAATAACCTCAATGCTATCACCTAAAGGCTCCTCACCTCCCACACGGTTTTCTACCACATGAACCCCCAACAAAAGTAACTAAACTGAATCTACGAGGAACACTACCCACGCGTGTGGTAAAAACCACCTCATCATGAAATATATCTATGTGAACACTACTCAATGTTCTCGGTGAACGGTAATCACAAAAATAGTACCTAAGACACCACACATCTGACACCTCGTGTCCTTGCAACCATGCCGCTCAAGTCTGGTGGCCTCGCCATCCTAGTAACCTGGGCAATGCCCAACCTGACAGTCGTACTGCCTCAAGCCGATGTCCATGACACCCAATCCAGTGGTAAAAAACACCCAACGTAACCTGGAACAATCCCAAACTATGATCAGCATCACTCAAGAAAATCCTGGCCATTCCCAACACCACCCAAAGGTCCATAAAATGCAATTCAGAAATTGAATATATAACATATTTAAACAGAAAACATAAACAGTCAAAACATTTTAAACAGTTGAATTACCCTAACCCAACGATTAACAATCAATAATACTGAGGTCTTGAATGCCTCTGACTAAACCAATGATTATCAGTCAATAACACTGAGGTCTTTAATGCCTCTAATAATTTATACAGGCTTAATAAATTAAGCTCAAAAGTTTATAACCATATAATTCAAATATAACCATTTTGGAATCCCCTGTCCAAAATGCCCCGATGAGCTACGACCCCTCGCCCAACCCTGCTCAAGAAAAACTGGTAACAGTGCATACCCAAAGGCATCCCATAGGTCCAACAATCAATTAAATATGTAATAACAGATAAAACTGGTCTCGCTCAAAATACTCAAAAACATGCCAAAGGCCACGCCACCCAAATGACCATGAAAACACAAAAATAGTTATGCACCACCTACCTGAGACTCGTACGATAATACTCCACTAGTAATAGCCTCTAATTCAATATAAAACGCGGTAGATCTATAAAAGAGTCAAAACCGCTCAAACCCCTACAACTCATTCTAGAGCATAAATCAAACAAAATGGTTCAAGAGTAATCTAGGCCTTACCGAGGGGGTTCCAACACATCCATCGGCGATCATAACGTGTCTCGAACAAAGACCCTGGAGCAACAAGAAGTTCCGGCCGGCTTGGTTTTGAAACCCGGCAAAAAATACGTGTTATGCCCCCAAATGAGGCTAGTGCCCATTTTAACGCAAACGAAAAAGAAACTACACGACTTGTACATTAGGACTACACATCGTGTATGTCATTTAACTGTTCATTTGGCGACCGGAATTCCGCCGACTTACTTTCCATAACCTGTCGACATGAGTACACGACGTTTACTTTGTTTTTTTTCTTACTCACCAACTAACCCACACGCCATGGATTTCTCTCATACATAGCCAGACTACACGGCGTGTCCAGGAGGGACACGATGTGTACTTAGTTAAATAAATATACCTGTCCAACATGCCTACATGCCATGTATTTCCTTTATACATGGCTAACCTACACAACATGTCCAAGAAGGACACGACGTGTACTTGATTAACAAATTTTACCCAGCCAATAGGCCTACACGCCATGTATGACCTCCACACAGTCACGAGTTCACGACGTTTCTCAAACTACACGCCTTGTAGTAAGAAATTTCTACGTGGTCATCACAAGACATGTACTCAGTGAGAACATGGCCAGTCACTCGCTTAGCATATACACCATGGGTACTTAATATTACACAGTGTGTAGTCTGGAAATGTCCAAAAAACTACCCATCTATAATTATCCTAAAAAACAAGTCAAAAATTCAAGGAGGGTCGGGATTTTGACCCGTTCTAAAAGGCCAGGTTCTAACAATCTCCCCACCTTAACATAGATCGTCCCCAAGCTATCAAAAGAAACCCCGAGATGGCACTAAACATACCACCCCATTCAACATAACCCGGACTTTTCCTTTCTTAGAGGTCCCAGATAAAATCTTCTAGGGGGCTCCCCACCTTAGGAATTTCCTAAACCGGTCTCAACCTAACAAAACTCAAAGAAAACAAGGTTTACTAACCTATTTTCTGGATGCATAGTCCTTTCGTGATGCATCATCACCCCTGCACCTCGTTGGTGCTCCTGTTTCATTCCCGATGCCCAACGTATCCAGCACCGCATCGATGTTCGCCTCCACGTGGTCCTGGTGCCTACAACCTCAAGTAACCCGCATCCACGATGCCCTGATGCCCAAGGAACCTCATGTAACCTGCTTCCTCGATGCCCTGATGCCCATGAAACCTCAAGTAACCTGCATCCATGATGCCCCTGATGCTACGCATCTCATATATATATATATATATATATATATATATCATTCACCCGATATGGTGCCAATCCCACTGACTAGAATCTATTCAGTCCACATAGATCATGTGCATCACGTGCACTTAAAACAAACATGACTCCACAGGTCATGCCAAAAAGGAAACATGGAAATCCCGGCCACACCACAGTGTACCTCTAACCATTGTCAGCTCACCAGCTTGCTCAACCTCTGGCAGCTCTACAACATGCACTTGGACTGAAGTACGGCTGCCTAATGCCTGATATACCTGTGGTGCTGCGACAACCACCGACCTCTGACCCCTCAGCTGGATATTACTGTCTCTGTCACATTGTCCATGTGATTTTGAACCTCGGTTACCCTCTCCTAGTACCAAACCTGAACCAACTCCAGATGCCACCGTCTTTCATGTTCCCTGCCTGCCGACTATCTAAGAAGTCTGCCTACAAAACCTCTTCAGATACCTGACCTGTCCAAATGCCTGGCACTCCTTTGGTGGCCTATTGCACTGAGTCCTAAAATGCTCTGGCTATCCACACTGAAATCAAACCAATACAGAAATGCTACAAGATGGTCTAGTTGAGTCCTTAGCCTGACTGCCCTACTGGAACTCATATCGTCCTCAATTCCTACTGTCTGAACCATCACCTGAAGCTATCACTCGACAAACCGAGGGCCTATCCCTCCGGTTGCCCCCCACTACGAGTGCCTGATTCACTGCCACGATAAAAGAACCTAGCCTAAAAATATTCACCTAGATCTGAATGGCGTGTTGTAATACATCCTCAAAGCGCCTCACCCTAGTCGCGTCATCGCTTACCATTCCAGGTGCAAAGTGAGATAGCTCAGTGAAAGTAGCTGCATAGTCCATGAAAGACATGTCTCCCTGTTGATGACTCAAGAACTCCCGAGCTCTCTCTGATCTCAGTGTCTCTGGGTAAAAGTGCTCAAAGAACATATCCTCAAAGTCCTTCCATGCTAGTCCCTCATGCCTAAGAGCCTGAACCTGTACATCCTACCAACACTTCTCTGGTCCTCATGCCATTTACATCACCAACTTGACCCTCCACCCAGGAGGCAGCTTGAGCTACTTGAAGATCATCTGCAGGCTCTCTATCCAGTTCTCAGTAACCTGTGGAACACCCTCACCCTGAAAAACTGGAGGGTGCTGTGACAGGAACACCCATGTCAGATATTCCATAGATGGCTTTGTACCCTGTGCGCCTCTATTTATCCCCTACAAGACACACACTAGGATAGCTCAGAGCTGCTCATCGAACCATGGTCCAAATGCTTCCAGACACAGCTACTGCCCTGCTTGTATTGGATCATGAACTTGATCCTGTCCCTGAGCCTGTACCCACGGCTCCTGCTCTACTTGTAGCGAATCCTGAACTTGATCCTGCACCTACGGCACTATACCATCTTTTGTCTGACGCTCCATCTGATTCGCCCAAAAAAGAACCCACTGAATACCATAAATGGCCAGGAAAACTATATATATATATATAAATATATATTCAATGCAGATATGGAAAGCAGTAAAAGGACATTTATAACTACTACCCTTACTCTCCCCCACTACAACCCATTCCCCATGGCATCCAGACCTCCTGGCCACCTTACCTGTCCATATTAGGGACACGTATGAAAAGTACCTCGGGCCATGTCCATCCTAAAAACTAGCATTGCGTCAAACCGATGACCAAGTCATCCAATCCTGGTGATTAAAATCACCTCAACTAAGTACATGCCTGCTCTGATAAGAGCCAGACCCAAATTTCCTACCACATGCAATTCTAGAAATATAAAGCATGGAATACACTTCGCAACAACAAGATATTCTATCAATAATTTCACCTATTCACATTTCAAAGCTTATAAAGCATGGAAATTGATTTTTATTTACATGGTATTATCGCTGCACAAAGCATATGTGCAGTTGTGAAATTGAAATACCCTAAAAACGTGCCTATCAAAAGCCAAGCAAACAAGCCCTTCCATACCGGGCCAAGGTCCAATTATCCCTTACCGCATTGGGTCAAGGGTTATATATCACAATCAACAACCTTAAACACCAAGTGAGCCATTGAGGTGGAAATCATATAAACTGTAATCTGAGCAAAAAGCAAACAGTAATTCCCACCCATGGAAACTTGGCCCATCCCTCATACTTGGGGCTGTAGGAGCCCAAGAACAAGCAAGAAAACTAGTTCTAGAAACAACCTTTATCTAGTCTACCATATCCCAAATAGTAAACCTAGAAAAAATAAAGAGAAGCCTCAATCTCATTAGAATCCAGTAAAACACTGCTACTAAATCCCTATCAAGAACTCCTCTGATACCACTTTGTAACGAACCAGACCTGAACAACCACTCGAACAGTGCTAAACAGGTCAGGTGCTAATACCTTAGGTGCACCTCCCTAAATGCTAAAGGCTGCCAAATAACAGCAAGGGTCGGATAGGTATATTGTGGAGGCTATACCCTCTCAGAGGATAATAATAATGGTACTGGTCCAAGTATAACAATAAATATGCAGAAGAATAAATAACTTAGCTGACTCGAACCAGACCCGCAGAGTGGAAGCACATTCAATATCAAAAAACATCATAAGTAACAAATATAACAACATCAGCAGAAATAAACACAACATCATGCTGATCACATGTAACTACTATTGAGAAAAAAATATGCATCCAAAGCAGGTCATACATATCTAAATATAAAAAGGCACCAATGTCTAAATAACTGTAGCTATTACAAGTAAGCATGTTGATATAGAAAATAAATTATAAAAGTTTAACTCCATCTAGGTAAGTCCTCAAGGTCCATAATATCTCCATGAAACAATTAATCCTGCCCATCTCCTGAAGCTGGCCTCTTACCTGCACGTAAATCCATAAAGTCTACTTGCATCCCGGAGGGACCGTGCAGGGTGTGAGACAAATCTCAGTAGTATATCACCCAATGGTTCATACCTAATATATGTGTTTAAGAAGAAATGCATTTATAAGGAAAATAGTAAACAAAATAATGCACAAATAAAAACAAACTCAACTAGTCCTCACTAGCCACCATGGAGTGTCATTTACTTCAGCCAACGCCGAAATATCTATCATGTAACCTGACACCATGTGCCTCGTGACACCTCGTGCCTCAAGTACTGATGTCCCGAATGTATGCCCAAGAAGTAACCCAACGGAATAGCGATGCCTGTCCTCAAATAAAATAACCAAAGAGACAACGATGTCTACCCTAAAACAAATATACGAAGGTTCAGTGATGTCTACCCTCAAATCAAGTAACTGGAGGGACAAAAATGTCTTCCATTAAATAATGTATCCAGATGAACAACGATATCTGCCATCAAATAACGATGAGCCTCTTCCCCCAACCTGATAGCCACAATACTATCATTTGAAGGATCTTTACCTCCCACGTGACTTTCTACTGCAAGAACCCCCAACAAAAGCAACTGAACCGCATTTACGGGGGCCTCTATCCACATGAGTGCTCAAAACCACCTCATTATGGAGTATACCTGTGTACACACTACTCAATGTTCTGGGTGAGCGGTAATCCCCAAAATAGTACTTAAGCCACCACACATCTGACACCTCGTGTCCCTACGACCATGCCGCTCAAGTATGATGGCCTCTCCATCCAAGTAACCAAGGCCATGCCCAACCTGAAAGTCGTACTACCTCAAGTTGACGTCTATGATACCCAATCCCATGGTCAAAACCATCCAACATTACCCCGGCCAAGCCCAACTTGTGAAAAACATCACTCAAGAATATCTGGGCCACGCCCAACACCACCCAAAGGTCTAGCATATGCAATTTAGAAATTGCATATATAACATAATTAAATAGAAAACATAAATAGGAAAGACATTCTAAACTGTTGAATTGCCCTAACCCAACGGTTAACATCAATATCACCGAGGTATTGAATGCCTCTAACTAACCCAATGGTTATCAATCAACAACCCTGAGGTCTTGAATGCCTTTAACAATTTATATCAGGTTTAATAAATTAAACTCAATATTTTATAACAATATAATTTAAATATATCAATTTTGGAATCCCCCATCCAAAATGCCTCAACGAGCTACAACCCCACACCCTTCCCTACTCAAGAAAAACTGGAAACATGGCATACCCAAAGGCATCCTATAGGTCCAACAATCAATTCAATTTGAAACATCATATAAAACAGGTCCCACTCAAAATTCCAAAAAACTTGCCGAAGGTGGTGCCACACAAATGAACCCAAAAACACAAAAAAAGTTCTGTACCACCTACCTAAGACTCGTACGATGATACTCCTCTGATAACAACCTTTAATTCAGTCTAAAACGCAGTAGATCTACACAAGAGTCAAAACCACTCAAACCCTTATAACTCTTTCTAGAATAGAAATAAAAAAATGACTCAATAGGAATCGAGGCCTTACCGAGGGGGTTTTAACGCATCCGTCGGTGATCGAAACGGGTCTCGGATGAAGGTCTGGGAGCAACAAGAAGCTTCGGTCAGCTTGGTTTGCGAAACTTGGCCAAAAATACGTGTTCTTTGTCCAAATAAGGCTACTGCCCTATTTAACGCAAAAAAATAAACTACACATCATGTACATTAGGAATACATGCTGTTTATATCATATAACTGTTCATTTGGCGGCTGGAATTCCAGAGAATTACATTCCAGAACCTGCCAACATGAGTACACAATGTGTACCTAGGGGTACACGGCGTGCTCTTCATTTTACTTTTCTTCCTCGATGACTTACCCACACGCCGTGTATTTTTATCATGCACAGCCTGAATACACGGCCTGTCCAAGAGGGACACGACACATAGTTGGTTAAACAAATCTCCCACAGGCCTACACGCCATATATATCGCTTATACACAGACAGCCTACACTACGTGTCCAAGAAGGACTCGACATGACTTGATTAACCAATTATACCCATCCAATAGGCCTACACTCCATGTATGGCCTCCACACAGTCACAGGTACACGACATGTCTCAAACTACATGTCGTGTACTAAGAAATATCCACTCGGTCATCACACGACATGTACTCCACGATCACAGGACCTGTCACTCACTTAACATATACACGACATGTACTTAAAAGTACACGGTGTGTAGTCTAGAAATTTCTAGAAAATTTCCATTTTCTCCAGTTTCCTCAGAAACAAGTAAAAAATTCAAATAGGTTCGGGATTTTAACCCATTCTAAAAACCTGTATTCTTAAAATTTTAACCCTTATATAGTATATGATGACTATTTGTAAACATTCATATTTAATCATATGATTCTATAAAATTGGAATCTATAGAACTTGTAGATTTCATCAAGATATCTAAAATAAATAATAACTATTCTTTCATCCACATGATCGATAATCCAATAACAAATAATTATCATGTGTTCAATCAAGGCAAGATTAGGTCTACCTCTATGGAAAACCCCAACCAATGCTACATGAGAGTCATTTTCAATAACCCTAATCTATTCCTATGAGAATGAAATTTCAGGAACATATTAGTATAAACAGGTGTAGAGGAGGTAATAAAATTATTTAAAGAAGCCTAGAGGTCACCATCATCAAAGACCATAATGGGTTTTTTTCCAAAATATTTCCTGGGTCTTAATCAAGTGAAGATTTCATTAATGCACATATACTTATATATATATAAACACACACAGACACACTAACATATTTATAAAATCACTCACACTATATTTTATAAGAATACTCTAAATATATTTATATTTGTGTGTATTTACTTTGAATATATTTATAGACTGTATTCATATCTCAATACTTAAATATTTATACATTAATAAAATAGTTAAATATTTATATAGATTAAAATGGAATTAAATAATAAATATGAAACTTTTTTTTAAAATATAAATATATGATATTTATGTACTTATATAATACAATTTCTATTCATATTTATATATATTTATAATTCTTATAAATATATAATAATATACATATACAGATTTATTAGTATACATTTTTAGAAATTTAAATTTTTTAAAATAAATAAATATAAACTTTTGGCCAGAACACATAAATTTTAGCTTCAAAATTTCTATGAATAAATACTATTTTTACATCCATATCATTCTTTGTATTGATTAAAAATTATTCTAGTAGTCGAAGACAAAGAGATTATAACACACCCCTTATCCTGAGTTTACAGGAACCATGTCACCTTCCTCTTTGAGATTCCTCTCATAAAAATTATTTCTCCCTCTATTCTACTTGGATTCAAGAAATAAAAGATCTAGTATATTGGTAGGGGTTCTTCAATTTGTTTTATTAATATTCAATAAGTTTTATGGAATCACTCAAGAAATGTTCAATAGTTCCATGGTAGATGATCTATATCATTTCTAATAAGATTACACATATGGAATGTGAGTTGTGATATGTGGGATCCCTAAAACATTGAAAATTGATCTATAATTAAACCACATAAAGTTTCATTAGATATATTAATTTTATTAAAAAATAATTTTTTTATTGGTATTTGAGAATATGGTCACTAATGACCATGCCTTGATGAAAGTAAAACAAAAATGAGATATTGTAAGTTGAAATCGGTGTCCTAGATTATGTGAAAACATTGTGGTCCATGGTAGGTTCTCTAAATTACCTCATTATGGAAGGTATAATTATATAAGGATAATATAGGGGTAGTTTTGAATGATAATGTGAAATGGAAAAGGGATTGTATGTTATAGTAACATACCTAATGTATGTTTTTCAATGTTGGTGAGTGATTTTCCAACAAACACTCACCCATGTAATGTATATCGGTTTATAAATTATGTTTTTTTATTCCTATTAAATAATAAAAAAATATTAACAAAATATTATTAATTATTCTTTGTTTTTACCTATTTATGAGGCATATATGAATTTGGGTGTATTTCCATCTAAGGGAATCTATTTAATTCGAGGTCGGCTATAATTATAGCTAAGAATGTTGTTAATATGTTGTTAGGTGTAATGTAATATTGGGGGATATATTAGGGATGTAGTCAGGTATAATTATAACCTGAGGATTTTTTTGACTTGAAGTCAGATACAATTCCAACTCAGGGTTGTTGGTTGGTGTGAGGATGAGTATATTTAATGAAAAATGATATATTACATACCCCTTATCAAATTTTATCCTCTAAAGAATGTATTATATTGGTCCCCAAGTTGTCTCTCAAGGGGGATGCAGACTAATTTTGAAACATTCACTTTTTTTAATATTTTTTAACTGAAAACTAAAGTAAGATGGAGATTTTATGGTTGTTATGAAAAGAAAAAAAAGAAAAAAAAGCAATAAAAAATGAAATAAAGTATTTTTAAGAGTATAGAAGAAATAAAATTGAAATGTAGTATAAAATAATATTTAATACAGAAAAAATGGATAATTTCAACACTATAGACACTCAATTCTTCTTTGTCTATAACAATTATCTATTTTAATTTCTCAATGATCAGCCAATGATCTCTAAGTGAACACCTAATCCTATTTAAAAATAATAATGAGACTATAATATTATTTTTTCCATCTATATAAGTGATTAAATTACTTGAATACATTCCAATATCTAAACCTAAGTTAAATCACTATTATTAAAGAAAAAATATGACATATAAAATTTAAATAGTGAAATCAGTTATTTTACATCTTAGATTGGACAAACATTTATAATATAATAGGAGAATGTATATTTAAAAAAAGGATCAATTTTTTTCAAAAATTTAATTTCCATAAGAATTATAAAAGTTTACAATGAAGCTTAAAATATTATATGGTAAATATCCTTAGGTTAACACTAGCACAACCACTTAGAAGTTCAGACCCACATAGATAAATTATCAATTATTGATCATATTCTTTATACTTCTCTCCCACTTGTGTGTTTCCAATTTGGTTCATGAATCTTCTATACTTCCATGATATAGGGGAAAATATTTTGAAATGAAATAATTTTTAAAATCATTCATAAAAAAACATACATGCATGAAATATCCTTAACTATCATCCTCTAAGTTGCAGGTTTAATAATTTTTTTCAAAATCATGGAATATTGGTCCACATATATAAGAAAGTATTCATATGGGAAGATAGATTTTAATTCTCTCATCCCATGACCTTAAACTCTTCATATCACCTTTAAATGAAATCACATGGTCATGATGTGGCTTTGACGAAATGATTTTAGTGTGAATGCCTTATTTTTGGTGTTTGTCAATGTGAAATAAATTTATTTGAGGTGATTTTTTTGGAAATAATAATTTATTTCATAAGTATTTAATTTCCAAATAATTTTAAATACATATATAACTAAATTCATATTGGACTGGGTTTTAATAGTCACACACAATAAAAAGTCTTATAAGGTTTCCAAAAATCCACACAAGGATTCTCAAAAGTCATATGAGATTGAAAAATCATATGATAATCTGGAAAAAAGTATTATGGGATGGAGAAATGTTTTATGTAGATTAAAAAAGTATTAAAAATTGGAAAATACATATGAGAACTTCAATAATTCATTATAAATACATGTATGTCATACAAAATACATGAACGTCATATGAAATGATAATGTCTTAAAAGATCCCAATGTTATATAAAATTCATGGAAAAGTCATAAGAAACTAGTGTTTTCCAAAATAACCCATTTGAAGTTAAAAATAATTTTTTTCCAAATAATTAATAATGTCTTAATTAAAATAATAAATTGTTCAATTAGTTCCAAGAAATGACAAAAGCACTTAAAAAACATGAATTGATCAATTTTCAAAATAAATCTCAAAATATACATCATAACTAAAAATGATGCAAATTCACTTAAAATTAAGATATGTAATGGATTTATGACTTGTAATTATAAACAAGTAAGCATAAAAATAACACTAAAACAATTTCAAAACATTATCCAATGAGAAAAATAGATCCAATACTTAGATTCCAATAATTATATTAGCTCAACAACATCCCATATTCAAAATTTTCCCTTTGGATTTTTCATTATAATTTTCTTATTTAATCCTACCATTCATATAAAATACTTAACTCACTAAAATATTTATCTTTCATACCAAAAATATTTGTTTAAAAAAAATATTTTCTCATCCAAACACATGCAAGGGTCACCATACCCTTGATTAGTTCATATATATCCACCCAAATGAGTCAAGGAATTATATTTATAATTAATAATATATAAGAAAATTTAGTGTATAATAGATGTTAGGATTCATATATGAATGTTATTTGAGGGTGAATTAGGAGGTTTGAATATTTGTTTTTGGAAAAAATGCATAATTTTAGTTTTTTACTCATGAATGTTCATCTCATTAATTTCATTAGAAGTGAATCATCTCCTAGTATCTTAAAATAATCTCAAATTTTTCACACCATATAGTATTTCAATAAAAAAATTCCAATTGGTTTTGTAACAGCCCGAGATTTTATGAAAAATATTCTTTTCACTAATGTCTTGTGTTGTACGCTACACCAAAAGGAGCTTGCACAACACACATCCTTGACTTGCCTTGCATTACACGCAATCGCGACCTTCCTCGATAGCGTGTGTAATACGCAATACCGAGTTTCACTAAACAACGATATGCTATAAAAATATTATTAAAACTAGCCGTTATGAATAGTAATAACCACTTTTTGAAATCCAGTAAATCTTATTTTTCAAAATGAACTTTATTTTTGGATTCGGAGTATCGAATTTAGCCTAAGGTGAAATTTTGGTACTTTTCGGATAACTTTCATATTCTGATGAATAGTGAAAATTACTAAATTATAATTAAAAAACAACTTTTTTAATCGAAATAATTAATAGTGATAAATTATTAATTGGAGTAGTTTTAAAGTATATTTAGAATATATTTTTACAATTTAATACAATGTTGGTCATTGGATGTAATTTCACATTTAAACTAGACATAAACAAGTGTCAATCTTTTGATAGATATTGTTTCTTAAAAACACGCTATTTGTTTTAACAGCGGGATTTAATTATAAAATTAATTAATGCAACTTTTATGTTATGAATTTGGTAAAATAGACTTCATTTTTGAATTCGGAATATGAAATATAGCTTGGGATGAAATTTTGGCATTGTTCTGAAAAACATCAATTTTTGATGAATAGTGAAACTACTAAGTGGTAGGTTAAAAACTGAATTTTGCATAAAACATAATTTTACCGCTTCTGTGAATGGAATTTCGAAAATCCGAGAGACACGGTTAATATCAAGGACTAAAATGTGGTTCAATGAGATGAAAATAATTTTTTGGTGAATAGTAACTTTTTACTTTTTTTACCACGGTTAATAAGAAATAGGGTAACTAAGGGTAAATATGATATTAATATTACCCTAACACATGTCCTAATTCTATTGGACAAGTGTAATTCGACCAAAAACAAACTTAGGAATAAAATATGACCATTTAGGCCCACTTGTATTAGATTAGGACATTTATTATTAATTTATTTAAAGAAGGGTTAAAATAGTTAAAATCAATGTTTAATAAGTAAATCATTTTTAATATGGGGTTATACATAAGATAAATTAGATTATAAATATTCATTAGAAAGCTAAAAAGATTTCCTACATGATGGTATTTTATTTGTAATTTTTAGACATCAAATAATATAATTTATTTATGACACAACGATGATGCAGTAATTATCTTATTAATGAAATATTGACATAATTGATAATATAAATACCAAAATAAATGTAATTTAAGACTTTTTATGAATTCCACTAATTTTATAGGTTACTATGATATATTAGTGTTGATTTAATCAACTTTGTTCGAACATATAATTCTGTTATGACTTTCACAAAAATCATATATCAAATAGTGTCAAAATTGACACAAAATAGTTTTTAAATCAAATATTATATTATTAATTGTTATTTTATTCCTAAAAATCTAAGGTTCGGCCAAATGACTTAGATAAGGATATATGTATTAATAATATACAATTTGGGGTTCTTTTGGCATGTTATAGTAAGTTTATTAACCATATAGTGAAAGAAAACAAAAAGACACGGTAAAAGTTAAATTATTTAACTTAGAGTTAAATCTAATTGATAAGGTTAAAATAATACCCTAAACTTGTCTAAATCCTATTGGTTGATAGGATTTAGACCCATCCCCACTTTAGCTTCGAAATAAGACCCTTTGGAACCATTATAAACCGATTTTAACTTTAATATAAAATAATATTTTGAGGTATTCCTAAGGTGCCCCTCTCCTCCCTTATAAAAGGGCACCTCCTCCCCCTCCTCCTCACACCAATTTGAGCACTCAAGCTCGGCCAACCCCTGAAAAAATCCCTTCTCCACTTCCCTAGAATAATCCTAGAGGACCTGGTCTTCTTCAAAGACAAATCTTAGTTCCCTAAGTGGAGGATTCAAAGAGGCACTTCAAAGAAGAGGTAATTACCGTTACCAATTCTTTCATCTTTATTTCTTCTTCCACTTCTTCTTCTTAGGATTGTTTCATTATGAAGTAATAACATCAGTATCACTCATATACTGATATGTTATTATAAATATGAAACAACCCTATTTCACCATCTATCCATCCTACGGAAAAAGAAATCACCGCGTGTGCGTACGTACGGAATACCGTCTCCACGCCGTGGTGTAATCTATTTTCCACCACCACCTTACATGGATGGGTATAATGGTGTAAAGAATAACTATACATAGTTATTACAACATCATATTGATTCTGATATATTTTATAATCCACTCCAATTCAATTCAATATTTATAGAAATGATATCATCGCTCGTGCGTACGTACGGACTACCGTCTCCACGACGCGATGAGATTCATTCTCCATGTTAACCATTTAAGAATGATTATAATGTATATATAAGAAATAATAATGAAATATATGACATTATAAAGCTACTGGATTTATGTATATATATACATATGAATGTCATCTACTTAATTCCATTCAAGACAATAAGGAAAGAAAAACAGCGTTCATGCGTACGTACGGACTACCGTCTCCATGAACGGTGTTTTTTCATTTTATTTATCTATCTATTATATATAAATATATAATGAATATATATGATATATAAATCATATTTTATATTCTTGAAGTAAGTAAATCATGATATAAGTAATAGTGATGTCAAGAACAACAAGTCAAAACACCTAAGATAAATGAAACGATTTTACCCAAAACGCTTCTTTAACATTGAATTTACAAAAGAACGGGTAATATAATGTCATAAGTGAACCTTATATGATATCATAACAATGAATATGATTCTGGAATAAGTCAATAACATGATTTAAATCATTATACAGGAGGTTTGGACACTTACAAAGCAAGTCGGACATAATGTAAGGGAAATATCACAATCTCATTTTTATCCGAGATTGTTTATTTGTAAGTATTTACTGGGGTGTATTTTATCATCCACATCCATGTTTCCTGAATATTTAATATTATTTCCATCCATCTAAAATTTTTTAAATCCATTTTTACCCTTCGGTGAGTTTTTAGTAATATGTATGAAAGGAATCTTTTGTCGTTTTTCGTACGAGGTACTTTTTGACTTTTCCGACAAAAGTACGAAGAATGTTTTTATTAACTTATACGGCATGAATGGATTTTTAAAACATTATTTCTAAGAAGCATCCTTTACAAGTTTTCAAGTTTATTTTTAATCAACATATTTTAGTTTAAAGTTGTATGACATGTTAAGAAAGGAAAAAAAATGTTTTTGAAAAAGAAAGGATATTTTCCTCAAGAATGGAGTTCAAGTTTTTTTTATCAAAATTATTTTCCATCTAAGATAATAAAGGGTTCTGTTTTTATCCCTATTATTACATGGATTTGATTATGTTGTGATGGAAATATTTTTATGAATTCCTTTACCTTATATGAATTGTTTTATGATGTCATGTTGTGTAAGAATCCCATTTTTATTACATGGGTTACGCTATGATGTATGGTTTATGATTATGTGGCACACATAAGAAAAGATTCATTATAAGATGGGTGGGACCTATATCTCCCTCCAATGCATTGGGTAAAGATTTTATATCTCATGAGATAGACATGGCTGGAACGGAAGGTTATTTCGGTTCAGTGATACAGGACTGAAATGAGGAGTGAACTCGGTTCAGAAAGGGACTTTGTCCACTAAGATAGTCTTGGCGATGAGTCATGACTAACAAGAAATTATTTTCCATGATTATGTGTGCATGCCACAAAGTTTCAAGTTTCATGTTATGATTATGGTGATCTTATTTTCACTTCTATGATTTGTTCCATGTTAAGATATTATGATCTCTTTTGCAGGTTATGATTTTCAAAAAGATAAGATATGATTTTTATTTCATTTGTATACCCTTACTGAGCATTTGAGCTCACCCTTTTATGTTTTCTTTTCCCCAGGATATAATGAATGGTTTTAGGTAAAAAAAGGGATGACCTTTATGGGAGATATTGAAGAACTTTCACCACGATTAGAAGATTACGTTCCGAGTTTCCAAAGACACTAAACTATTACGATCCTTGTGTGTGTGTGTTTTTGTTATGTACTAAGTATTCCGAAAATGTAATGTAATGTCCATGTACGTCAGGCTACGGGTCTCTACAGTTGGTATCAGAGGAAAGGTTTAGTCAACCTTTGGAAACTAGGATGCGAAAACGTTAGTGAGATCCCTAGAGATATTTCTAAGGTATGTCTAGGGATGTCTCTAAGGTTAAGTATACGTATAGGTTATAGTAATAGAATTACGCTAACGATCATAGAATTAAACCTAAGATGTTGGATATTGAAGGTACTCCCCCTTTATTATGTTGTTTTCCCTATCATGATTTTTGCCTCTCACACTATTCTTTATGGTTTTTAGACGATGGCTGGAACCCGAAGGAACCGTGTTGATCAATGCAATGGACAATGCAATGATTGCCCTCCTGAACAAACAAATGTTATGGGAGATGGAGTGCAAAATCTTATTGCTATACTTACACAAGCTATGAATCATTCTGGACTTCCAAATGAGCAGAGAGGGGAACAACATTCTATTGAGTCCTTCATGAGGCAACGTCCACCTTCTTTCAGTGGGTCTACTGATCCATTAGTTGCTGAACAATGGATTAGTACTACTGAAAAGATATTTTCAGTTCTTCAATGTTCTGAACATGATAAAGTTATCTTAGTAGTATATCGTTTGGAAGGTGAAGCTGATCAATGGTGGAATCTTATCAAGAATACGAGGCCAAGAGATGAAATTCAGTCCATGGAATGGGACGAGTTCAAGAACTTGTTTTTCAGTAAGTACTTCCCTCGTATTCTTCGAACAAAGATGGAGAAAGAGTTTCTTGAACTGAAGCAAAGGGACGATGAATCTGTTGGTACCTATGAAGCAAATTTTACAAGACTTGCAAGGTATGCTTCTGGAATTATCATCCAACCTGAAAGTAAAGTTGATCGATTTTTCAGTGGCTTAAAACCAAGTCTTTGAAGGGCATTAGCTATAAGAGACTTCAGTAGCTATGAAGAAATTGTGCGTTGTGCTATCAAGGTAGAAATGGAAGTTGGTGTTACATATCCATCTCATGGTTTTGACAAGAAACGAAAGATGGAGTTCAAGGAGAAATCTCAGAATAATGGTGAAAAGAAGATGAATGTTTCCTTATGCACAAAGTGTGGAAAGAAGCATGGTGGAGATTGTCTAAAAGGGACTAGAAAATGTTTTAAGTGTGGAAAAGAAGGTCATCGAGCAGCTGAGTGTCGATGTAATGGAAAAAGGGTTTCTAATGATAAAGCAAACACTGCAGAGAACGCACCGCCAACACTTCAATGCTTCAAGTGCAAGGAAATGGGGCATTATGCTAATAATTGCCCTAATCCAAGGGTTAGTGATGATCAACATGAGCAACCACTAAAGGCAAAGGACAAAGGGAAATCACATGCGATCACTATTGGCGATGTTGAATATGACAATGATGTGGTGGAATGATTATGTGTTTATGTAATGGGATTCCAAAATAATGTTTTATCATGGAGTATTGGAATATTTATGTATTGGTCTAATGTGGTATTCAAAGTGATTGAGATATTATGCGCATAATGAAGGGAAAATGAGAAAATTAATTGATTAACAGTATTCATGAGCTCATGATTGATATAAGGACTAAGTGATATCATGGTTTGAGTATATGGAATTTTGAGGATTTTGGTATGTGGAAAGTGTTTACTTTTAACTGCACTCATGTCTTCACTAAGTTATTCATGAGAATACACGATTAAGGACTTTGAATGTTTGGAATGTGACCAACAAGACATATCTTATGATATGTGGGGATCAACGACAGTATTAAATCTCTGGTAATCGTTTCCACTATGTTATGAGAATGGACTGCAGTATTATGGATAAGCCTAAAGATTGGAATGGATTATGTTGGACATAAGTTAGTATTGTTTAAGGATAGAAGTTTTTTCGATATTATTGATGGGATTTTATAGTAACGTAGTTTTAGAAAAAGGGACAACCTACAGGACAGGCGACAACCCATCGCTTCGGACAAGGCTGTAGGAATCGAACCCACAACCGAAGTGCGACTGGCCTTTATCGCCTACCACTAGCCTACAGGAAGTCCCTGTTTAGTAGAAACTAGTGTTATTATATTAAGCAGTATGATATATGAAGTATAAGTCCATTTTAGGAACCATATGTGATTAATCTCAATATAGAATGACTTATGTATATTTAATAACTTTTGCTTACCTTTTGTTTGAGACAGATGGAATGACCCGTCATTCTATCACATGATCTGCTAACACTTCACGAATAACAAATTCAACTTCATTTATTTAAGAGATGAAGTAGAAATTGTTCAAGACACGAACAAAAGTGAGATTGTACCAAAATAAAGTAAGTATTTATTCTAAGCAAATTTTCAACTTTAGGGAAATGATCTTGAAAACCAAAAAAAAAATGTTGTCCTAGTGATCTTATACCTGATGAATCATATGGTACCTTATATCACCACAAATCTATCGATTTGTGATTACTGGCTTTTCCATAGCCATGTTCTCTACCACTCTCCATCAGAACATGATGGTTAGATTTCTCTTCCATATCCATATTTTCACCTATGTGGAAACCCAGTGATTAGTTTATTTGGGTAATCGTTACATACTTTAGTTTTTAAAGCCAAGTTTTTGTATTCCCTTTTACGATGTGGGTTTCTATTAAAGAAACTTTCGAATAGTAAACCATTTATAACCCCGACGAATTTCGAGGGAGAAATTCATTTTAAGGGGGGTAGAATGTAACAGCCCGAGATTTTATGAAAAATATTCTTACAACTAATGTCTTGTGTTGTACGCTACACCAAAAGGAGCTTGCACAACACACATCCTTGACTTTCCTTGCATTACACGCAATCGCGACCTTCCTCGATAGCGTGTGTAATACGCAATACCGAGTTTCACTAAACAACGATATGCTATAAAAATATTATTAAAACTAGCCGTTATGAATAGTAATAACCACTTTTTGAAATCCAGTAAATCTTATTTTTCAAAATGAACTTTATTTTTGGATTCGGAGTATCGAATTTAGCCTAAGGTGAAATTTTGGTACTTTTCGGATAACTTTCATATTCTGATGAATAGTGAAAATTACTAAATTATAATTAGAAAACAACTTTTTTAATCGAAATAATTAATAGTGATAAATTATTAATTGGAGTAGTTTTAAAGTATATTTAGAATATATTATTACAATTTAATACAATGTTGGTCATTGGATATAATTTCACATTTAAACTAGACATAAACAAGTGTCAATCTTTTGATAGATATTGTTTCTTAAAAACACGCTATTTGTTTTAACAGCGGGATTTAATTATAAAATTAATTAATGCAACTTTTATGTTATGAATTTGGTAAAATAGACTTCATTTTTGAATTCGGAATATGAAATATAGCTTGGGATGAAATTTTGGCATTGTTCTGAAAAACATCAATTTTTGATGAATAGTGAAACTACTAAGTGGTAGGTTAAAAACTGAATTTTGCATAAAACTTAATTTTACCGCTTCTGTGAATGGAATTTCGAAAATCCGAGAGACACGGTTAATATCAAGGACTAAAATGTGGTTCAATGAGATGAAAATAATTTTTTGGTGAATAGTAACTTTTTACTTTTTTTACCACGGTTAATAGTAAATAGGGTAACTAAGGGTAAATATGATATTAATATTACCCTAACACATGTCCTAATTCTATTGGACAAGTGTAATTCGACCAAAAACAAACTTAGGAATAAAATATGACCATTTAGGCCCACTTGGATTAGATTAGGACATTTATTATTAATTTATTTAAAGAAGGGTTAAAATAGTTAAAATCAAAGTTTAATAAGTAAATCATTTTTAATATGGGGTTATACATAAGATAAATTCTATTATAAATATTCATTAGAAAGATAATAAGATTTCCTACATGATGGTATTTTATTTGTAATTTTTAGACATCAAATAATATAATTTATTTATGACACAAAGATGATGCTGTAATTATCTTATTAATGAAATATTGACATAATTGATAATATAAATACCAAAATAAATGTAATTTAAGACTTTTTATGAATTCCACTAATTTTATAGGTTACTATGATATATTAGTGTTGATTTAATCATCTTGGTTTGAACATATAATTCTGTTATGACTTTCAAAAAAATCATATATCAAATAGTGTCAAAATTGACACAAAATAGTTTTTAAATCAAATATTATATTATTAATTGTTATTTTATTCCTAAAAATCTAAGGTTCGGCCAAATGACTTAGATAAGGATATATGTATTAATAATATACAATTTGGGGTTCTTTTGGCATGTTATAGTAAGTTTATTAACCATATAGTGAAAGAAAACAAAAAGACACGGTAAAAGTTAAATTATTTAACTTAGAGTTAAATCTAATTGATAAGGTTAAAATAATACCCTAAACTTGTCTAAATCCTATTGGTTGATAGGATTTCGACCCATCCCCACTTTAGCTTCGAAATAAGACCCTTTGGAACCATTATAAACCGATTTTAACTTTAATATAAAATAATATTTTGAGGTATTCCTAAGGTGCCCCTCTCCTCCCTTATAAAAGGGCACCTCCTCCCCCTCCTCCTCACACCAATTTGAGCACTCAAGCTCGGCCAACCCCTGCCAAAATCCCTTCTCCACTTCCCTAGAATAATCCTAGAGGACCTGGTCTTCTTCAAAGACCAATCTTAGTTCCCTAAGTGGAGGATTCAAAGAGGCACTTCAAAGAAGAGGTAATTACCGTTACCAATTCTTTCATCTTTATTTCTTCTTCCACTTCTTCTTCTTAGGATTGTTTCATTATGAAGTAATAACATCAGTATCACTCATATACTGATATGTTATTATAAATATGAAACAACCCTATTTCACCATCTATCCATCCTACGGAAAAAGAAATCACCGCGCGTGCGTACGTACGGAATACCGTCTCCACGCCGTGGTGTAATCTATTTTCCACCACCACCTTACATGGATGGGTATAATGGTGTAAAGAATAACTATACATAGTTATTACAACATCATATTTATTCTGATATATTTTATAATCCACTCCAATTCAATTCAATATTTATAGAAATGATATCATCGCTCGTGCGTACGTACGGACTACCGTCTCCACGACGCGATGAGATTCATTCTCCATGTTAACCATTTAAGAATGATTATAATGTATATATAAGAAATAATAATGAAATATATGACATTATAAAGCTACTGGATTTATGTATATATATACATATGAATGTCATCTACTTAATTCCATTCAAGACAATAAGGAAAGAAAAACAGCGTTCATGCGTACGTACGGACTACCGTCTCCATGAACGGTGTTTTTCATTTTATTTATCTATCTATTATATATAAATATATACTGAATATATATGATATATAAATCATATTTTATATTCTTGAAGTAAGTAAATCATGATATAAGTAATAGTGATGTCAAGAACAACAAGTCAAAACACCTAAGATAAATGAAACGATTTTACCCAAAACGCTTCTTTAACATGGAATTTACAAAAGAACGGGTAATATAATGTCATAAGTGAACCTTATATGATATCATAACAATGAATATGATTCTGGAATAAGTCAATAACATGATTTAAATCATTATACAGGAGGTTTGGACACTTACAAAGCAAGTCAGACATAAGGTAAGGGAAATATCACAATCTCATTTTTATCCGAGATTGTTTATTTGTAAGTATTTACTGGGGTGTATTTTATCATCCACATCCATGTTTCCTGAATATTTAATATTATTTCCATCCACCTACAATTGTTTAAATCCATTTTTACCCTTTGGTGAGTTTTTAGTAATATGTATGAAAGGAATATTTTGTCGTTTTTTGTACGAGGTACTTTTTGACTTTTCCGACAAAAGTACGAAGAATGTTTTTATTAACTTATACGGCATGAATGGATTTTTAAAACATTATTTCTAAGAAGCATCCTTTACAAGTTTTCAAGTTTATTTTTAATCAACATATTTTAGTTTAAAGTTGTATGACATGTTAAGAAAGGAAAAAAATGTTTTTGAAAAAGAAAGGATATTTTCCTCAAGAATGGAGTTCAAGTTTTTTTTATCAAAATTATTTTACATCTAAGATAATAAAGGGTTCTGTTTTTATCCCTATTATTACATGGATTTGATTATGTTGTGATGGAAATATTTTTATGAATTCCTTTACCTTATATGAATCTTTTTATGATGTCATGTTGTTTAAGAATCCCATTTTTATTACATGGGTTACGCTATGATGTATGGTTTATGATTATGTGGCACACATAAGAAAGGATTCATTATAAGATGGGTGGGACCTATATCTCTCTCCAATGAATTGGGTAAAGATTTTATATCTCATGAGATAGACATGGCTGGAACGGAAGGTTATTTCGGTTCAGTGATACAGGACTGAAACGAGGAGTGAACTCGGTTCAGAAAGGGACTTTGTCCACTAAGATAGTCTTGGCGATGAGTCATGACTAACAAGAAATGATTTTCCATGATTATGTGTGCATGCCACAAAGTTTCAAGTTTCATGTTATGATTATGGTGATCTTATTTTCACTTCTATGATTTGTTCCATGTTAAGATATTATGATCTCTTTTGCAGGTTATGATTTTCAAAAAGATAAGATATGATTTTTATTTCATTTGTATACCCTTACTGAGCATTTGAGATCACCCTTTTATGTTTTCTTTTCCCCAGGATATAATGAAAGGTTTTAGGTAAAAAAAAAGGGATGACCTTTATGGGAGATATTGAAGAACATTCACCACGATTAGAAGATTACGTTCCGAGTTTCCAAAGACACTAAACTATTACGATCCTTGTGTGTGTGTGTTTTTGTTATGTACTAAGTATTCCGCAAATGTAATGTAATGTCCATGTACGTCAGGCTACGGGTCTCTACAGGTTTACCTTCAACATATTTAATCTTTTATTGTCGTGTTTTTAAAATCAATCTTGAATTAGTGTTTTGAGGTAAAATTGGTTTACTTGAGTTTCATGTAGTGATGTGAACTTACTAGCCAAATTATTGATTTATATTTCTTCCTTATAACTTCCCATAATTGATTGTTTTTATTTTCCTTAGTATATTTCTCTTATTATGTTCTTCTCATTATTTTTTTTCATAAATTGATTTAAAAAATCTCTAACATCACCACTCAAAAAACTATTTGGATTCTAATTTTCAACCATTTTTCCCAAAATGATACAACATAATATAATATATCACTACACTTTAGTTCAACTAGATTATAAAATATTTAATTATATATATGGTTTAAATAAGGATTAAAATCTTATAATGTGGTTCCCTGACAATTTTATGATGAAATTCTAAGGGATTACAAGGATGAAATATATATTAATGGCATGGATAAAATAGTTCTTTTGAAAAGGGTGTTTTTTAAAAAAAAATTATTTAATCATCTTGAACAAAAGTTTCTTAAATTTTCAAGTTTCAATAAAAACAAATAGAATTCTATTTTAGTAAATAAATATTGTTTCTCTTATGAAATAACTTCAAAGTAAATAATATATCAAAAAGGATAAAAAATCCTCACAATGAAGGGATATTAAAAATTGAGTAGTGATTTATATCATGGGTTCCAAAATTGTAGATGAAATTTCATGAATTTATCAAAATTTTAATTTGAAAGAGAGTTAATTTAAACATTTATTTAAAATAATATCCACGGTTTAAATTAGTTTGCACATATTAATGGGTTTCAAAAATTACAAGGATATTATTTTTGAGCATACAAGTTAATGCAACATAAAAAAAAATAAAAGAAATAAAAAAGTAAGGAAACAAAACCAAATCATTTCAAATAAAATAGAAAAGAAAATTTAGAAAAGAAAACATATAAAGGAAACACCAAAAATTATAATCTAACAAATAATTTTCCAATACCTATACTTAATTTATGTGATGTAGTCATTATACACAAATTTATACAATAAATTAAAATCCAAAATTATAATCATAACATAAATAGTTAGAAAAGATGGACACAACCTAGGGTTCAGTTGTACTCAACTTCTTAACGGTGGGACATCTTCTAAAGAAGCTCCTAAAAAAACTCACTAAAAGTATTTATTATTTTCCAATTGACTATGAATGGTGTTTTAATCTCAAATTATTTAATATGGACAACAAAAAGTGAAACAAAATGGGTAGTAATTAAAGTAGTATACCATTTAGAATAATGTTTACCTAGAAACAGGTTGATGTTGGATTCAAACAACTAAAATTTTTTCACCTTATTTGATTTTTTTAATAAGGATTATTCCATCATGAAAAGAATTTGTTTTCATCTTATATATTCTAGAATGTTCATACATGTTTTTTTGTATCACTTCCTACCCTTAAAAGTATAATTTTCTTTCTTTATCGACAGAAAAAAGATTTATGATATAGTTTTCAACTGCGTAAAATACTTTATATTCTAACTCCAATGTCAGTTTATTAGATTTTCCATAAATGGGTCAAAAATATGACATTATAATAGGGATTTTAAGGCAGTACTATAATACCAAAGCCTATCATTTAATCTTAAACTTTAATCCTTTCTATTTGAGTGGGGAGTTTTTCCCAAAATATCTTAGTTTTTTTATTTTATAACTCATCTAATTGATGTTTTTGGTTGAAGGGATGTAGAAATAATATAATGAACTATATATTTATTAAATATATATTATAAGGTTTTATTAATAAATTTTTTTCCTTGATCAGTTATTAAAATATTTAAAAAATGAAATCTAAAAAACAAAATTCATTTCACAAACATGGAAGCAATTTTTCCTCATCGAATATAGTGGGAAAATATACTACCCACATGGAAAATTAATCAAAAATAATAAATATATAAAGGTATATGAAATATTAGGTAAATGGTCCAATTAAATATATACTCAAACCATTATATACATCATAAAATAAAAGGTTTTGTTTAGGTATTTTATTCCTCTTGAAAATGTTACCCTGAAATCTGTTTGTTTTATATATTCTAAAAAATTTGAAAGCATATTTAAAAATTATGGTCTAAAACAAACTCGAGTTAAGAAAATTTATAGTATCACTTTGGGGTCTCAAGTTACCACCATAACTCACATCATATAACAAATTCAATACTGATTAAAACCTAAATTTTTGAATGCATCCTCGAATTATTTGGCCAATACCCAAATTAAAAAAGTAATGATCATCCCAAATGTATTTACTTGTCTAATTTATTATAAAGGAAAATTAATACTTAGAAAAATAATTTGGAACTTCATTATAATATATATAATTTATGATATTATAAAACCATGGTATTTCACACCTAAAAACATTAAATCATTCATCAATTAAGGTTTATTTAATTGGATGACATATATGATCTTTCTTAGCCAATATTTAATGAAATCTACTCAAACAGTCATCCATATGATTTTAAATTCACCATTTATACTATATCCAACTTTTGTAATAAAAAATCCATCCAATAACCCTTGATTTTTCATCATATTTCATTATTAAAAGTTTTATTATAGAGTAGTTTTTGAAAATAATCACCAGGGACCCTAAAAAATAACTTATAAAAATATATTAAGAAAAAATAGCCAGCACCTACTTCTAAGTTTTGTAGTTATATTGAGCTTGATATAAATTCATTAATCTATAAGATATAACATGATATTTTGTTTCTAATATTTGACTCAGAACTATCCGATGGGAAAAAATATATTTTTTTGTCCTTAATTAAGTGGGTTAAACCCACTTTAGTGGTTCAGAAATTAGTGTGGATAACAATTTTTTTTCAAATATATAAAGGATATTTTTGAAATCTCATTGAAGATAAATTGAGACACATTTTGATAAAATCTATACAAATCTATAGACATCTTTATAAAAATATTTATTGATATACTATTTAATTGACCATATCAAAGAAAAGATCTCACTTCTCTCAAGTATTTTATTGTTATTTTAGTGATGAAATTACCTCATAATTATATTTATAAATTTAAATTCCACCATTAGAAGGTACATGACCATGAATAATCCCAATAAATATAATAGAATGACATTTTTTATAATTGATAAAAAGATTTTTACCAATTCAAGTGTCAATAACAATCACTAAAATTTTCCGACATATTTAAAACGATGATATATAATCTATAAATTTATCTATAACAACTTTCATATAACTTTTTAACGATTCAAAAAAAATATTCATTATACACATTTTAATGATTTTTAGGGAATTACACAAACCAATATGCATTTTTTATATGAAAAGGTTTCAAAAGAATTTGTAAAAGGCGTTTTAATTTGATCTTTTTTTCTTATGTGAATTTTAAAATAATTAGAAAATTGGTCAAGGAAAAAATTGTATATCTACCTGTGGAATATTTCAAGAACTTGATTAAGAGATGACCTAGAAGAATTATCCATACTAGTCACTGAATTAATATTTCTATAATCAATGATCATTATCCATTTTTTGGGAATATTAAGAGAAAAAATCTCACCAAATTTATTCTTTAAAATTTTGAAATAACACTTTTTAGAAACAACTAAGATGGGGCCCACTCATTGGATTTGGGAAATGTAAAAAATTATTCTTGTATCCAAAATATGGTACTTTATTTTCAACAAGTTCTAACAGTGTTGGATTGAATATTCTCTGAAATTGATAAATATATTTGGAAATATTCTCTAAAAAAATTCTATGGATTCAAACAAAAGAATTAATTCTAGATAACATAGATAAAGATCATCCTAGATAATTATTATGTGTTATAAGGACTCCTAAAAGTTTATTCTCTTTGAATTTTGTATCCCTATTTCAATGATTATTGAGATATTATCATTCTCATCTAAAAATGAACATTTAATATTTTCATGTAGATATTTAAATTCTAAGCGAGGGAGAATATTTTCAATGGTTATAATAGGTTTAAATATCCTAAAAAGTTTTTTTAACTCTTAATTCACTCCCAAAACAAGAAGATTACAAATTAAAGTCCGCATACAAGTGTGATTTTCTATAAAAATTACATATTTAAGGAAACATTTAATATCATGATCTTCAGTATAAATTCTATCAATTTTTATGTACTCAAAAATTATTTGACATAAAAAATTATCATCTTACAAAGAAAAAAAATCATATTCAATAGTTATAAAAGTTTTATCAGTTTTATGGTAAAAATAAAAATAAATAAAAAAATATAAAAAAATTACATACAATAATTTCATCATTCAGACATCCTTTTCAACATCATCTTCTCTCTCATATACATCTTTTTTTGATAAGATACATTGATTAATTTTTTGAAATAGTAGTTTGTGGTTTAATCCATACAAAATCATAAAATAACTAAATAGATAACCTATCAGTCATTTTCACTTAAGGAGATGAATAATTTTATATTTGGTGTTTTATAAACTGAAAAATATTAATGTAAAATGTTTTCCCACTAAATTCATGTGATATGGTGCCTTTATGAATATTTATAATTATTGTGGTAGTTGTTAAGAATATTATTCTTTGAATAAGTAGTTCACGTGTGAAAAAATTATCATTTTTCATATCTAAAACAAAGAAATAAATGAGAAAAATAACATCTCTTACCTGTTCCAAAACATCATCCATGATACTACTTGGTTTGGTGGTATTTCGACTGGCTAATTGGATGAAAATTCTAACATGTTTGAACACTCTATCCTATAATATATTAAAAATAGAATGAGTTATGAAATTTATAGAATCTCCCATGTCTAACACGACATCTTGGAATTCAAACTTTGTTATAGTGAAGGGAATGGTAAAAGTCATTGGGTCTTTACATTTAATAGGTAACTCATGTTGAATCTCAAGAAATCATTCAGCCCACTACTAGAAATTAGGACATTTGCGACGGGCCATTTGCGTCGGGATCCCGTCGCTAATGTGCTTTTGCGACGAGGGTCTGTCGCAAAAATCCCGTTGCGGAAAACGGCGTCGCAACAACAATTATTTGCGATGGGCCCGTCGCGAAAAGTATTATTTGTGACGGGAATATTTCCCATCGCATATATTAGTCGTTATATTTAAAAAAACTTTTTAGAACTTATTTGCAACGGCCCATCGCAAATACCATTTGCGAAGGTCCCGTCGCAAATAGTAATTGCGAGGGGCCCGTCGCAAATAACTTTTTAAAAAAATTAAAAAAAAATATTACTAAATTATTTTAATTAATATAATAATAATACTATTTGCGACAGGCATAGTATCCCGTCCCAAATAATATAAAAAAATAAAAAAATAAATTATTAATAAATTATTTTAATTAATATAATAATAATCCAATTATAATTCAAAAATAAAAAAATAAAAAAATATTAATAAATTATTTTAACTAATATAATAATATAATTATAATTCAAAAATAAAAAAATAAAAAAAATGTTAATAAATTATTTTAATTAATATAATAATAATAGAATTATAAATCAAAAATAAAAAATAATAAAAAATTAACAAATTATTTTAATTAATATAATTATATTAAAATTATAATTCATAAATAAAAAAATATTTATAAGTTATATTAATTAATATAATAAAAATAAAATTATAATACACTCAAATATTAAAATAATTCAAATATTACAAAAAATATAATTAAATTATAGTATTATAAAATTTTAATATATATATAAAATTTAATATTATAAAATATAAATAATATTATTATTCATATTAATATTGTTATTTCAAAATATAATATTATTTATATTTTATAATGAGACAAAAACTATAAATAGAAAAAAAATTCATATTTTGATTTAACAAAATTTATAACATAAAAACAAACTCTAATCTGAAGGAGGGGGGGAGGGGGAGGGGGGGATCTGCAGATGCTGGTGGAGGAAACTCCATCCCTAAAGCACGAGTGAGTCGGCGCATGTACTCCATCTGCTCCTACTGCTGCTGCTGCTATCGACTCATCTGCTTCTCGTACAACTGCTGCGGGCGTTGACGCTCCTCCTCATGCTACTGTTGCTGCTGACACAGCTCCTCCTGCTCCTATCAGAGATTCTCTATTAGTGCATTCTGAGATCGCAACTGATCCTTATACTGTGTAACAGAAGAAGATGCACAAGCTCCTCTCGAGCTGGACGCTAACATCGCAACACTGCAATAATAATCTCTGCGAGTCATTCGAGAGCTGATACCAACTGCCCGGCCCTTCTCGAAGGAATACTGGGTGGCCTTCATCCATGCCGCCTCATCAAACTGACGGCCACTGGTCTGATCTGATGCCTCAGCCCGACTCTCAGGCTGGGTCTGTGATGCTGCGACCTCATATGACTCTTGTAGTTGTCATTTAAAATTAAAATTGTGAATATATTATATGCAGTTAATTTTTAAACTTGAAAACAAATAATAGTGACCACAATGTGATGCTGACGATCACCTCTGAGCTCCCCAGTAGCAGCATCACTATACATCCTCTGATATACGTTGTACTCCATAATATCAGGGTGCTCAACAGCTGATAAAAATAAAAAATAAACTGTTAATAATTAGAGTTATATAAAATATTTATAAATAATGTCTGTACTAGGTGCTGTCTATGAGTACTGAAAGTACGAATCCCAACACGATGAGTCACCTCCTATCTTCCCCGATTCTGCCTCCCCACCAATGATCTCCTCTGAAAGGCATCACTTAACCAATGTGCACATAATCCATCCCATACGTGGGATGAAATGTACAATGGTCGGTGCGCTCTACATGAGTCATCAAAAACGGATACTCCTGCTTTCTTCATGGCCGCTCTCCTCATGTTGTGCAAAAACTGACCAAAGTGATCACGCATGACCACCTCCCATGCATCGTGGATGACTCCACGCATGATATCCTCGATCGGATACCATAAACCCTACAAATAAATCAAAATATCAAGTTAGAAATGAAATAATTTCCAAAATTAAAATTATTTATTTACGTACGTACCAACCAATGGCCAAACATGACCTGTTGCAAGACTGTGCCCCCTCCGCGTATGCCCTCCGTGTGCGTGTATCAAAGCCAATATGTGGATGTCACTCAGGGATGGGGTTATGAATCATCAATCGTGCAAGACCGTGCCCCCTCCACGTACGCCCTGAAGCGCCTGCAGGATGAGGGTCATTTGCCAGCAACTCATCCACATCGAAAGACAAGTCAGCATCCATCAACTCACGAAATGCATCGTCGTCCATCTGAAACATAAAATGTAAATGTTGGTAGCAAATAATTGATAATTACTATTATATATATAGATATATTAGTTATGATTATATATAACTACCCTGGAAGTCTATCAGTTTTCATCTTCATCATCATCTTCTTATATGTCAATGTCATCTTCATATTCCTCTTCAACATCATCGATATCCATTCGAGTTACAGTTTCATCATCTCTTACAATTTCAAATTCATATGTGACATCATTAACCTCATCGTCATCACTGACTCATAAATGTGGGGTGTCATCATCGATAGTCATGTCTCTTTGTAAAAAATAATGATTTTGAGTACTCTCTTGAAAAACTTCAATTCCTTGCACATCAGTGAAAACACATTCACTTTGACTAAACTGATTGTATCGAATTTTGATTTTTATTATACTCCACCAATCAGTCAAGTCTTTTGACATAGCATAGTACTTTGTGTAATAAACTTGATGTGCCTGTTTAGCCAATATGAATGGTTCAATTACTACAAGAACACTTTTACATTTAATATCAATGATTCAATGAGTCGGATGAACACACACTCCTCTCTCTGCATCCAACCACTGACATTTGAACATGGTTATATAATCTTGTCCAAGATAACAGAGTTCAATGATTTCATCAAGCATGCCATAAAAGTACACTTCATTTTCTCGATGATGAGATCCTCTCAAGATAACTCCACTGTTAATTGTTTTTTATTGATTCCCCATATGCATGTGTATGAAATCAAAATCCATTCACCACATATGCATTATAAGTTTTAACATGTTTGGAAGGTGGGTTACTAAATATACACTTCCATTTTTCAATTTTATTAGCATGTCGAGACACCTGAATTTTTTGGAAATAATTATCAATATAGTAAACTATACATTGAATGAGTTTCTAAAAGATAATGAATTTATGTTACCAGTTTTTGAAACTAATGAGAGAAATTTTTCTATCGACGTTCTTAGAGAGCAGCTGCTGTAATTTGGGGAATTTGTTTCTTGATATGATTATCATACAACCTAAAAAACAAAGTTATTTACTATAACATAAATGATAGAATAAGTTATATAAACACTTATCGTAAAACTGATGTCATCTCTTCACAGTTTAACATAACATACATATGAGCACTGTGATGTTCATCATCCGAAAGCCAGTGTTCATGAACTCCACCAAAACCAAGCTCTAGCTAGATGAAAACAGATAATTGGTTGTCGATTTCATCAATATTCCTCTCATTCCATCCCATTTGGTTGTGTTTTTAAGGATATCAGATTCAAAATAACGAGAGCAGAAAAAAGATATTTCCTCTTGAAAATAAGCTTCCGCAATAGATCCTTCAACAGATGCTTGGTTACGTACTTTTCTTTTCAATTTTTCCATGCATCTTTTGAATGGGTACATCCATCAAAACTGTACTGGACCTCCACATTTGGCTTCATATGGCATATGTAATATCAAATGTTCCATTGAGTCAAAGAAAGATGACGGAAATATTTTTTCCAGTTTATATATAATTACAACAACATCTTCTTAAAGTTTACATAGAGCATCATAATCTGCTGTAGCCGCATAAATGTCCCAAAAATAATATGGCATGTCTGTTATGGAATCCCAAATCATATAATTCAACAGACCACTTAATCAAATGGGTATAATTCTTTCCATTATAACATGACAATCATGACTTTTTAATCCAGTAATATGACCATTCTTTACACATCTACCATAATTGGAAGCACATCCATCTGGAAGTCTCAAATATGCAATCCAATGAAAAAATAATAAACAGTTTTCTTTAGACAGTGTATAAGCTGCTTTTTGTTTCAGTAACCTTTCTGTTCTGACATTCTCAAACAATTCCAGTTCTAGACGCCTGCAAATTTGGGCAAGATCTAAACATGCATTTATATTGTCTTTTCTCTTTCCTGCCGTATCCAAAACTCTATGAAACAAATTGTAAAAACAGTTCTTCTCAATATGCATGACATCCAACATGTTGCAAACCAACAAATCAGAACAATATGGAAAATCCCAAAATATTCTATGTTTAATCCAATTGTGTTCTTTCCCAAAACCAGAAATTTTCTGTTTGTTTATTGTGGGACCAAAAGTTATGGGAGGTAATGAAAATACAACTGATTTTAACTCCGAACCTGATATCATTTTTGTAGGTCCATCCCTTTCAACTATTCTTTTTCTGAAATGAGATCTGTTTCTGCGAAAAGGATGATCAGCTGGAAGAAATTTGCGATGACAGTAAAAATAACATTGTTTCTTTCCATGAATGAGCATAAATTCTCTGTTCTCTCCCATATAGTAAGGACATGATTTCTGACCATGTGTACTCTAGTCAGATAAAATACCATAAGCCGGGAAGTCACTAATTGTCCACATCAATGCTGCTCTCAGTATAAAATTCTGTTTCGTAGCAACATCATATGTACTGACACCAGTACTCCACAATAAACTTAATTCATCAATCAATGGTTTCAAATAAACATAAATATTTTTCTTCAGATGTCCTAGAATTAGTAAAGTCAAAAAGATATAGGGCTCCTTCATCAACAACCATGGAGGTAAATTGTATGGAGTTAAAAAAATAGGCCCACATGAATACTGACTACCATAAGATCTGAACGAATAGAAACCATCAGTGGAAATGCCTAGTCGATCATTTCTAGCTTCTAAAGCAAAGTATGGATGCACTCTATCAAAATGTTTCCTTGAATCACCATCGGTTGGATGATTCAAGCTTTTACATGTTGAAATATTCTATTTATGCCATGACATCATTGTCGCTATATTCTTAGACATGAATAAACACTGTAGGCTAGATTTAAGAGGAAAATATCTCAACTGTTTTACAGGAATCAAACCAGACTTCCCAGGTTTCCCTTCTTTATATCTTGGTTTCCCAGATGTGGGACAACTATCCAATGACTCATTTTCCCCAGAATATAAAATGCAGTCATTTGAACATGGATGAATTTTCTGACAAGTAAGTCCCAAATTTCGAACCAGCCTCTTACTCTCATAGTAATATACCAGAAAAACATTTCCTTCGGGTAACAATGTTTTAAGAAAAGAAAATATCTAGTCAAAATAGGTGTTTGACATTCCGTTATCTGATTTGATAGCCATAAATTTTTCAACTGCTTATAAGTTGCTCATCTTGCAGCCAGGACATAATGCATCCTCAGCAGACCTCAACAACTCATAAAATTCAGACGGTGCCAATGTAGGATTTGAAGTTATATCAGTCGGAGATTTTGTATGTTGAACATATGAACTTGCAACATCATCTACTAAATCTTGAAACTGGGATGGATCTGGAATCAAGTTGGTATCGCCTACTCTAAAACTACGTTCACTGTGTTGATACCATATAGGTAGAAGGTGTGGTGGTAGGCCTTTCTCATCGATAAAACTGAGTGGGTCCACTCATGGGATGTTCTTCTAGTCCCAAGGGCCATTATTAGAGGGACATGTGAGACCTATTTAGAAGTTCACTTACTATGGTGTTCTGCATCTCTCTAGATTCCATATATATGTCTGGAGAATTGATGTGTGTGATTGTCTAAATTTTGGTATGATTGTTCTAGCTATCTCGGTATGTTTTGATCCTTGTAATTATATTACCTTTCCTTATGGTTTTTATGTCTTTGAATTTTATATTAGACATGATATATTCTTTGAACTTTTTTGATATAGTTGATGTTATTTGAAGCTATTTTAGATGGATTATTTCTAATAGTGGATTAAGTGGAATATATTTTACAACACCTTTGAATTAAATTTTTTTTAACTAATTATCATACCTTGTTTTATTTAATGTTGTAATTTCAAGAAATACAGAGACATGATACAGAAAAATTGGCTTTGATCCAACGGAACCTATTTATGTCACATCCTATACGCCCCTTCGATGGTTAGTAAGTGATGCTTTGACTTCTGGTGAAGGGAATGTAATGGCTAAACAGTGAGTCGGTACAACATGAATTAGTTCTTTACGTGTATCTACTGGTGATATACTGGAAGTTTTCTCAATATATGGCATACAGTGCATATTTAACTTTTAGTTTTCCTTTTTTGTTTCACTTAAACAATGAATATTGTTTCACTACTTTTTAGTTGTATCACTTTTATAATTCCATTTTGTTATTAAATATATTTTTGGTTTCTATATTTCATAGTTTCTTATTATGATATATATATATATATATATTCTTCCAATTTTTTATGATCAAAACCTTATCTAAAGACCACTTAATCCTTTTAACAAATACCCTTTTTCATTGATTTTAGTAAATCTTGTTTTGGTTTTATCTTGGGGAGTTTTTGGGTGAAATTCTAAAATATTGGAAGGGTTTTGGGCAACGCATGGTTGGAAGATGGTTTTCCAAAACAATTCACTCTACCCCCACCAAACTATTAATTCCAAAGAATAATCTAATTTCATGGATGGATCAAGGTTTGGAAAACAGTTCAGCCCCTTAAGAGGTGGTGCACTGTTAGGGGCACAATTAAGAGAACTGTGTTTCCCATATAGAAAATTGTTTATGTGGAATTTTAAATCATTAAAAATTATTTCAAAAAACCATAAACCCCCTTATTATGTCCCAAAAAACCCTTAATCATCCATACAATTAATTTTCTACATTTTAGAGGTTCTTGTACATATTCCAAGGAATTCAATCATCCATTATTGACGATTTGAATCCCGAATTAAAGATCTTCATCTCTCCTGGTTAGAGATTCTCATCTCGTATGGTTTCTTAAATCTCTCCTATATTTCTATCATTCATTGATGGTATTTTTTCCAACATTTGTGATGGATATAGATATAGGTATTCATAGATCTAATATATTTAATCTTGGATCTAGTTTTTGTATCACGATCTAGTTTTTCTTCTTTTTCTTGAATGTTCTACTTTAATTGGGGATTTATGTTGATGGGAATTCGTTATATATTAAGGGGTAGTTGGTATAAATATTAAACCACAATGTCTTTATTTAATTACTAGTTTTCAATTTTGGAATTTTCAATTACCATGATCAGAAAAATGTACTGATGAACAAATTAATTTAATTTAATATCAATTTCATAATGGTTTTGGTGAATTGGGGTAATTGAAAATGGTTGAATTGGATTATTTAATTTGTTAATTAATAAATGGAATATATTAATTATATAGTGGATATAATCAGATAAATTAATTGGTAAATTAATTAATTGAATATTGTGATTGTAGAATTGATTGATTAATTGAATGTTCATTTGGTTAATTAATGGGTTTTTATAACTGGTCAAGTAATGTGTTAATGAATTAATAGAATATGGGAATTATGTGATGATTTGATTAACCATAATAGGTTAATGTAAAATATGATTAAATGTTGATAAATTGAATAATGGGGATTTCTCATTTTAATCCTTGTGATTGAATTTTAAAACAATGTTTGTTTTGATGATGGAAATGTTATACCGTGAAGCGATATATTCATAAGATTTTTATTGTGGATTAATATTGTAAATTGTGATAATGAGTGTGGCACATAGGTAGCAACTTCGAAATACCACTTGTGTGATTTTGTGGTATATGTGTGTGGGAAATGGACTACTACTTCAAAATCCCTTATGTTATTGAATGATATATAATAATGGAACATGGATGGCTTCTTCAAATGACTATAGTGATAAATGAGTTGTGTGACATAGACTATTGCTTCAAAAACCCATGGAGTGCTAGTCATGTAATTATAATCCCAAAAGGATAGTATTAGACAACTTTTTTAATTAGATATAATATGAATTTAATTGAAATAACAAATGATAACCATTGTATTATGATATATGATATCCTTAGTGGTGGCCTAGTGAGTTGTACTCACACCCAACTCGGAATTCATTATTAGTACCTGAATATACTTCAGGTTTTCAGGACAGGATTAGGGAAATGGTCCTATGTCATATGGACAAGTTAGTATGGATAATGGATAAGGGAACTAGAGGTGATTTCAGACCCTCTTTAGAGTTTTCAGTGTATTTTTTTCTTTGTTGACACATGTTACGTATTTTTTTGTTATATATCTACTGTTAATTTTGGATATTGAATTTCAAATTTTTGGTCATCATGTGATATTTTTTTGGTTTGGTTATTGTTTATGCCCTTTATTTATTTTCTAATTATTTCAATTGTTGCTGTAATTTTATACATAGGATCTAGTATCCCCATGATTTATATTAGACTCTTAATGCTAGTTATTATCCCCTAGCATACAGAGAGTCATTCATGAGGTATTGTAACTAACCATCTTGGTGTACTGGTGTGTCGAACTCAGGTGGGGATGTAACAAAGTGGTATTAAAAGTACATTTTATTTTCTATCTTCAATCTTACTATTTTTTAAATGTATGTAAGGGGCTGGGAAAATTCAGGACATTGAAATGAGCTCAAGCATGGTAGTATCCAATCCATATATGGAGGACAACCCATGTACCTTGTTTGGGATTTTTTTTATTGATGCTTTCATTACGTTTTGATGTTATTTCACCTTGGGTGATACACTTTTTGTGCGGTTGTATTTCTTTCTGATATATGTTTAGATTTGACTCGTGGCCTAGTATGGCATAATAGTTTTTCTTAAATGAATCTACCTAGGTTCATATGATTATTAGGTGACATGCATAATTTTAAGCTTCCATGAGAAAAGAAGGCTTTGTGTTAGTTATTTAAATTAATGTGATTTTCTTTTTTTTAGTTTTATAAATGGCATATGTTTCTACTATATATTAAAAAATTATAAAATGACAACAAATATTGAAAATGGGTGTCTAATTTGAATATTTAATAATTAGAATGTGTTTACCAATTTTTAACCATGACCTAGATGTATGATGGATAATGATAGTGATAGAACATTAGTTTTTATCATGTGGGGAGGTTTTGGGGAATGATTTGTTATTTATTTATGTGAATACCATTAATGTGTTAATTTTTTGAAATGTTTCATAACAAGTGTTTTTAGAATTGTATAGTTATGCCTCTTTGATGATGCTTGTTGATAGGACGGAAGGGGGAAATCACTAGAAATGTTCCTCTAATGGGGGAACATGGAACACTGATATTTTCTGGTGAGAAAGATGGAGAGAGGTTCTTTGGGAAAAAATCTCTATTCATACCATTCATGAAAAGATATATAGGGTGGGTTGTAATGAACATCTCTGATCGGACCTGATATTTTCTGTTACAACACCCTCTAACATTCACCTGAGTGGGTTGACCTATACAACAAATTTTTTGGAATGAGTCTATCCAAATAATACATGAACACCTTGGGATTCCTAATAATAAGATAGTGAAACAAGATAATTAAATGTCAAGTGGTCAAGTGAAGCGTTGTTGGGGAATCCAGACATGGGATGTGTAGCTGGAAATCAAGGAGGGGAAGAACATTCAAGAGAAGTTCTGGGAGAACCTTTACTCAAAGATGATCAAGTGGGAGAGAGAATGAGGTTGACTCAAGAAATAATGTCCATGAATGACTATGTTACACACTTCATAGATTTTCATTGCATTGATCATATGATTTTTGGTGATGAGGATACTTTAGAAAAAATATAGGATGTTCCTAAATGTGAAATTATGTATGAGGTTTTCATCTTTAGGCAAAATAAGAATTTAGAAGTGATAAATCAGGATCTAATACCTGAGGGTAACCAAAGGGATGATTACAATTTGAGAAAGGTTGTTTCTACTGGATGATTAGTACATACGTATTCTGTAAGTAGAAAGAGTATTAATAAAAAATTTGGCCAGAGAAGTGGAAAATAGAGTGTCCGAGGGGGAAGGTCTAGTTACGTACATCCTTACTCAGCTGACATGTCACCAGTGTTGTAGGACATGTCAAATTTTTAGACAGTTCCCCACACCACCATTAGAGTGAAGATCTTACTGTATGATGGGACATCTATAGAGGATCCCTAGGAACCCATGATAGATGGATAATTATGGATCATCTTGTTTGAACTAGATTGTGTGAAGTGTATCTTCTACAATGTAGCATTCTACTTTCTTGTGTTCTACTGGTTGTGGTGGTCGAGGTAGTGGACATGGTACTTCAGGGTAAGAGATCCTTTATTTGAAGGGTGTTTCATCTTAAGTAAATCAGACTATATCACAGTGAAGAGGGGAAGAAAAATTTCATTCCATTTGGACTACACTGGTGAATAGAGAGGATGGACCATAGATAGCTAGAGGTACTATTATTATACATTCTATTCTATGTATTTACTTATTTAATTCTAGTTTCAATCATTCTTTTATATCATCACAACATGTAAATGTTTTGAGCCAAGAAGCTGATTTTGTGAGTTAAGTTATCATGATTGATACACATTTGGGTGTATGGTTGAGATACATCTATTTTTGAAAGGGGTATTCTCTCAATGATAGAGAGTATCATTTTAGTTGGAATCTACAAATACTTGACATGTCAGGATTATACATTATTATGGGTATGGAGTGGTATGTGGCGTATGGAGCCCATATTGATTGTTACCACGATATAGTGACTTCCTAATGTTATTAGAGTGACAAGTATATTCTTTATAGGGAAAGGGATATTTATGTAGGCTATGCAGGGCCAGCTCATCAGCAACTAAGGGATCTCCTTTCCCATGTTTCCAGTTATTTTTGGGATAACGGAGTTGTGCATCATGTTTTCTTTCCACCCATACTATAAATATTCTTGGATATGTTTCCTGAGGACTTATGAGGGTTTCCACCTGAGAGATATTAGGAATTTATAATTGAGCTCATACTTGGGGATGATCTGGTTTCTATTACACCATAATGAATGGATCCAAAAGAACATCAAGAGCTTAAGACTCAACCCAAAGTGTTTATGTATGAGGGTTTTGTCTATCTGAGTATGTTTCATTTGAGTTCACTAGTTCTATTTTCAAATAAGGATTACAGAAATCTAGAAATATGTTTCAATTTTTGTAATTTTTATATTGTGATAGTGATGAAATGGAATCTTCTTCTGCATATTGATTGATGTATTTGACTAGTTAAGGGGAGCATGAGTTTTTTCAAAGATCGATTTGAGATAAAGGTATGATCGTTTAATATTTATACCTTCTAATATACCAAATACAACATTCAAAATTAGGTACGGACTTCAGGATTATTTCATGATTCCATTTGGGCAGAGAAATAATTTTATAGTTTTTTAGGCCTTGATTGATAGAATCTCCCATCCTTAGCTGGATTAGTTTTATGTAATATTTTTGGATGACATATTAGTTTACTCTAAGACTCATGAAGACCATTCCTAAAAACATAAAATCTATCTGATTACACTGAGAGATGATTGACCACAAAAAATATTTCTATGTGTCAATTATGGATTGGTTATGTACATTTCATAGATCAAAACATCTCAGAGGAAGGTGTTTTAGTTGACACAGAGAAGGTGAAATTAGTTGATTCATGGGAGCATCCTAAGAATGTTTTCGATGTCTATAATTTTTTGGGGTTGGTGGGTTATTATCGGTGGTTCATCTCAGAATTTTTCCAATTATAATAAATACATTCACGCTTTACATAGAAGGAGATAATGACTGAATGGTCAATCACATGTTATAATTTTTTCAAAGAATTGAATAAGTGGTTCACAATGGCACCAATATTGTTCCTACCCACGATAGGTTAGGAGTACATAGTATTTTCTAATGATTCTGGGATATGTCTTGGAGTAGTGTTGATGTTGGGAGAATTATTTTTAGAGTATGGGTCACATAAATTGAAGTCACATGGACATTAATATTCTATTAAAAACCTTATGTTATCCATATTGACCTATTTTTTGAATTCATAATGACATTATCTATTGGGAGAAAAGTTTATTTTATATACTGATCACACGATTTTATGGTATATCTTTTCATATAGATATATTATTCTATGAAAGTGGAGGTGAGTAGTTTATATGATGTACTTTGACATAGAGATTTCCTATACATATAAAATGGGAAATAGTTTTATCCACTTTAAGAAGGAAAACACAAACTTATGAAGTTCTAGAATCAAGATCTGTGTTGATGATAATGACATTGCTGGATAAGATGCATGTTGTGGTTTAGGAGTGTCGGGATAAGTTGACTCTCGTATCACATTATATAGATTCTACACTCTTTAGGCTAATCTGGGATAGTATTTATTATGATATATATTGTTTATCCTTTATGGATATTCTTGATGTTGTGGACTCGCCTTCATATTGGAATATAATTTAGGATGAGATCATCTATGTTGGGAATCAGGTTGTTGTGACTACGATCATATCACAGGGCATGATTCATGAATTACATGACTCAATGTGGTGGTGAATCTAGGTTTGACCAAAATGAACCATGACCAACATCAATTGTATTGGTGTTTGGGCATGAAAAAGGATATTCCAAGGTTCATTGCACGATTTTACACATATTAATCGGTGAAGGTAAAACAGCAATGACATGGTGGTTTACTGTATTCATTTTCTATTTTGGAATGGATGTGGGACATTTTATTATGGATATTGTGGTACGTCTCTGAAATACACCCTGAAAGAAAGACTCTATTTTAGTGGTTGTGTGTTTTTTGAAAAAGGTATCACATTTATTACCTATAAGGGAGACATTCATAGTGGACCAGTTAGGAGATTTGTATGTTTGGGATGTAGTTTATGTACACAGGGTTCCGTATAGTTTTTTTTTCAAACCATGAATCACATTTTACTTTGTGTTTCTGGAAGCGATTGATGAAGTTACATGGCACATAGTTTTTACTAATCCATTCCTCCCATAGATATATGGGATGTCATAACATAAAATACAGGTTCTTGAGTATATTCATCAAGCATGTCTGCTATGCTTTGGTGGGTCACGGGAGTAACACCTATATATTGTGGATTTTACCTATTACACTATTTATCAACATAATATTCTTATGGAACCATATTGGACTCATTATAGTAGCCCAATTGGATAACATTTATAAAAGATGGAAGAAGATGAGTTGTAGCCATTGGGACCGATTCTCATGCATGAAACATGGGAGATGATTCAGATGATTCATAAATATATGGATACGGCTCATAGTAGGCATAATTCTAATGTTTATTATTTTCCATAACTTATGGAATATATAGTGGGTGACCATATGTTCCTTCTGGTGCCTCTTAGATTGGTTCATTTTTTGATTCTAATGTAGGCCAAGTTGGTACCTCAGGTTTGTGGGACCATTTGAGTTTGTAGGGAGAATTGAGCATGTGGCATACCAATTGGCACTTACATAGAGGTATTGATCTTTGCATGATGTCTTTCAGGGGTCATAACTTTGGTAGTATCACCCTGGCCCTTATAATGTGATTGATGTGGATAATTTTGATATTAAGACCGATGCTTCTTTTGAGGATCTTCTGATAACAATGATGGACCACAATGAGAAACATTTGTAGGGAAATATTTTGTCCTTAGTTTGAGTATTGTGTAATCATGGGTGTGTTAAGGATGAAACATGGGAGAGAGAAGTCGATATGTAGGCTCAGTGGAAGATCTTTTTTCCTCATAATCTTAGAGATACATGGATGTACTTCTTGATGATGAGATAACATAAGGTGGGGATATTGTAACATCTTATCCTTTTCTGAATACCTCTCCCAATTTTTTATAAGTAATATTTTTTCTTTTTTGAGTAGGTATATTTTGGATATTTTCTTATGGATTTTTGGGACAATTTGGAAAATCGTGGAAGGGTTTTGGGTAGTGCATGGTCGGCACATGGTTTTTCCATGTCTTGTGCCCTACCCCAAAAACCCATGCATCCCAAAGCATAAGAGATTTACATGGTTGGTGCGTGGATTTGAAAATGTTGTTACCTTAAATTATTAACTCTATGGTCCCTGGTAGATGGATAATAGTTAGGTGTATGGTTTAGGGAAACTATTCGCCCCATATAGAAAAAGTGCATACAGAATTTAAAAACCTTGATAAGTATTTTAAAATTTCCCAAAACCCCTTATTGTTTTTCTAAAAACCATATATTGTCCATAAAATGTTTTCTATCATTATTGAATTTTCTTAGATGGATTCCAAGGCATTAAAAATATATTATTTATTATTCAATGCCTTTATTGATAATTTTTTCCTCTCCCGATAAGAGATCCTCTCCCCATATTGTATCTTCCCAGTCTCTCAAATTTCTATCATCGTTTCAAGGGTTGTTTTCTTACTTTGGAGATGTATCTTGATCTAGGTTATGAGAGGTGTAATTTGATTTATCTTGGAAGTAAGTTTTGGATATATATCTTTTTATTTTTCATGTTCTTGATCATTTCTCTCAAAATGGGGATCTATGTTTGTGAGCATTCATCCAAAAATTTGAGGTAGGGGTCTAAATTTAAAATCACATTATATTGATATAATTATGTTTATGTGGTTTATAAATTTTAAAATTCCATGATTGAGTAATATAACTGATTATTAAATTGATTTAATATAACTTCCTTGTTATAAAGATTTTAGTTAATTGGTGAAATTGAATAGAGTTTAATATATTAATTAATTTTCTAATTAATCAATGGAATATTATGACTATGAAATTTGGGAGAATCATATTAATTAACTTGTAAATTAATTAATGTAATGTTTTGAATGTGGAATTAATTAATTAATTTCACGATGATTTGGTTATTTAATGGGTTTGTTTAATTGGTCAATTGATGGGTTAATAAATTAATTGACTACTAAATTTATGTGATGATTAGAAAAACATCAATGGATTAGTGGGGTATATAATTATCTATTGGTGAATTGAATAATTGTGATTTTTCATATTAAAATATGTTATTTCATTTTGAACCATGTTTTTTGTTATGAAAATGCAATACCATGTTGTGATATTTTGATAAAAGGTTTGATATTGAATACCCTTGATATATGGGATAATTATTGTAGGGCACATATTGCTACTTTAAAATCTAGCATTTGTTATTTTATGATATATATATGTGTGGTCCATGGATTGTTGATTCAAAATCCCATATGTGATTGAATTATAAAAATGTGTGGTACATGGACTTCTACATCAAAATCCCACGGCGTTAAATGAGTTGTGGGACACAGACTTCTTCTTCAAATACCAATGAGGTGCTAGACATGGCGTTCTATTCCCAAAAAGATGGAATTGTACTATGGTTCCAATTGGCCATAATAATAATTTAATTGTTAAAATAAATGATAACCATGGTATTGTGATACTTGATGTCCCTTGGGGATATTTCAGACTCTGGCATGGGCTGAAGTAGGTATTGAGGGTACTGGTGTCCTTGAGAAGTGAACAATTTCTGCTGTCAAATAATGAAAAATTGAATATATTTAAATTTTTTTACATTATTTATTTTAATTTACTATTTATATAATTTTATACACTGTTATTTATTAAATATTTTTTTATATGTTGTTGTTGTGGGCCTACTGAGTTTTTCTCACACCCTACTCAAGCTACCTGATCAGTACCTGAATAAACTTCAAGATTATGGGAAATTATAATGAAAATGATATTATGTTAGATGGATCAGTTGGGATGGATCATAGGTGAGGGAAATAGACATTATTCTGGACCTTTATTGGAGTTATTAGTGTATTAGTTCATTTTTGGTTTTACATATTGACACCCAGAAATATTTGACATGAAATAACTAATTTTTAGTTTTGGATATTGTATTTTATATTTTACGTCATCGTGTGACACTAGTTTTGATTTCTTTTTGGTCATATCATTTTTTATAATAAATTCAACTGTTCATGATTTGATAAAGATGTTATAGTCTTTATATTATTGAAATTAGACCCTCATTGTTATTCATCATCCTTTGGCATATGAGGAGGCATGCCTAATTTAATGTGAATGACTAAATTGGGGCAATAGTGTGTATTTCCCAGATCGATACATTACTAGTTTGGATTACTAGCTTTATATTGTTGTTTTTTATTCCTCAGTTCTAGTCACCTGCCTTTTGGGGTCGAGATCACCTTTTGGGTTTATGAAGGTTCTTGTTGAGTAATAGTTTGAGATGGTATATAGGTCAAATTCATCATAGTTTTTTATCATAATATGTGTTATGCTCAATTTTTGGATGATGGTAGACTGGAGATAGGATAGGAAGGACTTGAGTGGTAGGTTTTTGTAAGTTAATAGTTCGGTCATGTTGTGACGAGACTGAAGTTATCGTGGGATGTTGTGATTTTTGTCTCTAATTTTGAGTTCTTAATATTAATCTCAGTTTTTTATTATGGATTTCAAATTTGAACTAATATTATCTAATTTTATGATTATGTATTCTATTTTAGTGTACATCATTATGACTTAGATTTTTCATAAACGGGTTCCTCAGGATGGACCAATGAATTATTTTCAAGGGAATCCAGCTCTTGATAAGAATCATTTAAAGTCTGTACTCTTGGAATTTCATTAGTTCGACTGAAATGTACCAGAAGACTAGTACACTATTTTTGAGTTACATATTAGATTTTCTTATGAATATGATTGATTAAGGGAGTTCATACATGATAATACACCATACATTAATTGTAAAAATGATCCTAAATAAGAGGAGGACTAATATGATAAGATTGATCAGATATTCTAATTTCTGGATAAACCTATAAATGTCAATGTAAATGTTGTGGCATTTCTATGAAATCTTCTTCACATGCAATGGTGGGATTCTGTTGTATTGGTGTATAGACACGTAGGCTTGGACTCAATGTGTTTCAAGACTCACTTATTTTAGTATTTCTTTCTAGAGTATTTGATGATTGAAAATATTCTTGAATTCCTATAATTTCATCATGGAGACTCTTTAGTGTTAATATACATAAATAAATTCATGGATATAGTTCATTTTACTCCAACGGTAGTATTTAATGACCAGCTTAAGACTCATAAGTAGCTATCGGGTTTGTGATCAGATGTAGAATCACTTTTATTTATGTTGAATCATTATTCATATGAGAATATAATAGATTAAAAATTGATGATAGGGATGGATATAGAAGAAAGTGTTTGTTATTATATCCCTTATCTTCAACCCAGTGGTAGATTCAGTATCCCATAGGGATGGAAGTGGATGTGGCATGATATTTGCAGCAGTGGTGGGGCTGTTTCTTATCATAGTACCTCCTCATCACATTGTGTTATATTCAGTAATGTTCCTGTTACTTTATATTACTGTGTCAAGGGTGGGAATTCCATGAGTTATTTTTCAACATATTTGATGATGTATAACAGTTATCGACATTATCTCCATATACAAAATTTCATTTAGGATATTTCTACACTTCATTATGTTTATGGAATGTTGGATCCAAGGGCTACTACGACACAGTATGATAATTTAAATTCTATAGGTCTTTAGCCACATTCCTTATGAGCGAGTCACCTTCACATAGTGGATGAGATTATATTGGAAGTATATATGGGTCTAGAGATTGTGATAGGTTCTATATTTATTTTATCTTAAATAATGACTACTTTATTTGATACATGTGCCTATAACATTATTATCTATTCCTAATTTATTGATATTATAATACATGAAATATAGAACATTTGATTTATTATTTTGTTAGTGAAACCTATTTTGAAGTTTCAATAGTACGGGATTTGTTGTCCCTCTTGTTCACGATTGATAGCTAATGCAGAGTTAGTCTATGATTTCACAGTTTTCAATTTGAATTTATTTTACCACATAAAGAAGACGGTTTTTCTTATTGTACAATGTGAATATGTTTAATTTTATCATTAGTGATTCTAATTTTTTTTGATTGATGGGAGGTCTCAGTTGTTTCAGTATGATTTGGGTTAGAGGTATTATTTTGTAGGACCGTCCCTCCTAATGATCTATAGTTTTTTGTCTACCATTTTAGTTGATCTAGATAACATTCCTTTTGTGGGTAATATTCCCAAGGTTTTTATGGATTCCCCAAATTTTGTAAATGATGATTTATAAATTCTTCCTCTATGGAGGGAGATTGAGTTTATTGTTTATCTGGTTCCAAGGAGCCATCCAAAAAAGATACCCTTTTATTATAGAGAACTAATGGAGCTGAAATAGCAGAAGATTTATTTGGAATAACTAATGGAGAAATTTATTTTTCACCCTATTATTTCACATTGGGAATCTCTTTTCTCATTTCCAAGAATGCAGATCGTTCACTATAATTATTTTTGGACTGTTGGAGTTGAACCAGGTAACCATTGAGAATAACTATAAATTTCACTATGTGGATTACTTTGTTGAATTTTTAAATTAGGGAAATTTGTTTTCAAAGACTTATCTTTGGTTGAGTTGTCATTAACTCAATGTTTGATAGTTTGATATATCGAATATGGATTTTAGACGTAGGTATGAACATTATGAATATCTTTTAATTTTATTTTTTACAAATTCTCTGAATGTATTTATAACCATGATAAACTGGATATTCCATGTGTATCTGAATAAATTTTTGGCTGTGTTCATAAATTATATTTTTTTTATTCTAGATGTTTGTGTGATCATGAGTACCATTTGATTTTGGTTCTCAATGTTATGTAGAGTAATTATTTGTATGGAAATATTTTGACATGACTTTTCTGGTTCCATGAATTAAATATAATGGGGAACAATATTTCTGACCAAGGCTTATCAACTGATTCTGAGAGAGAAAATTTTATATTTTCATTGAACGAGATACAATATATCGTTCATTTTTGGATTTTTTTTGGTATTATTTAGTACCACTGACAATTCATCAAGGATTTCTAGAAGTTGGAATCAAATTTGAATGTAGATACCTAGAGAGGGGTAATGTTCATATGGAATGAAAAAATGTAATCTTCTTTCAACAAGATGAAATGACTTCTGACATCAGAAACTTTTCCGATCTTACATGATCCAAGTATGGTACCAGTTTCATTACAAGAGGAGGTGCTGAGAGATTTTCACACTTCCCCTCTAGTGGTATATCCTGGAGTAGCGAAGATGTACCAGGACCTCAGACGATAGCACTGGTGGCCTTGTAGGAAGAAGGCTATGGCAAAGTTCGTTTCATGATGCCTCACCTGCCAGTAGGTGAAGGCAGAGCACCAGGTACCAGCAGGCTTGGTACAACCCTTGGAGGTCCTGGAGTGGAAATGGGAAGCGATATCTATGGATTTCGTGACGGGACATCCATGTACTTCTAGAGGACATGACTCCATCTGGGTGATCATAAACCAACTCACCAAGTCGGCCAACTTTCTATCTACTAGAGAGATGTGCTCAGTAGAGAGCATGGGATTTCTCTACATTCAGGAGATCATACGACTTCATGGTGTGCCATCATCTATCATCTCTGATCGAGATGATCAATTTACTTCCAGGATTTGGAAGGGGTTGCAGGAGGCATTTGGGACGCAGCTACGCCTGAGCACCGCATTTCACCCACAGACAGATGGTCAGACGGAGAGAACCATTCAGACTCTTGAGGACATTCTCTGTTCATGTGTCCTTAACTTTGGTCATAGCTGGGAGGATCATTTACCCTTGGTGGAGTTTGCATACAACAATAGCTACCACTCCACCATTGATATGGCACCATACGAGGCATTGTACGACCAACCTTGCAGATCAACTCTGTGCTGGTCAGACCCTGTGGAGTCATCACTTATAGGACTAGAGATGGTTCGTGCCATGACAGAGAAGGTATAGATCATCTAAGAGAGGATGAGGAATGCTCAGAGCTGACTGTATTCATATGCTAATATGAGGTGGATACCACTAGAGTTTAAGGATGGAGACCATGTTTTCTTACGGGTCTCATCTTGATGTGGATTACAGAGATTTGGAAGGGGTGTCAAGTTATCTCCACGCTTCATCAGACCATTCCAGGTTCTCAGCGGGATAGGCGAGGTGGCTTATCACCTGGCTTTTCCACCATAGTTACACCAGGTTCATGACGTCTTCCACGTATCTCAGCTGAGGAGATACGTGCACGACCCAACGCATATCATTGATCACGGGGAGCTGGATATCAATGACGGGAAGACTTTTGTGGAGGTCCCGGTGGAGATCAAGGATTGACAGGATCGGGTCCAACGTGGATGGTCGATTCCACTAGTGTGCATCACTTGGAAGCACGGGAACCTCCAGGAGAGCACATGGGAGTAGGAGGCTCAGATGCGGGCAAAGTACCCTCATTTGTTCCCCTAGTTTATAATTTATCGTTACGGCGAAGTAAATATGAGGTGGGAGTTATTTAAAGACTCATAAATTTAAAAGAAAATTTTTTAAAAAATTATTTCGGATACTACGAGTACGCAGTTTCTGACGGAACCTGATTCTGAGGCCCGGTGTGCCCGGAATCAATTTATGAAGTTTATCTCGGGTACGTTCAGTGAACGAACGAGTGGTTTTTTCTATCTTCTTAACCGTGCTTGGAATCGAAATCTGAGGGCGCTGATGAGACCACAATGGCAGTAATTTCTTATGAGGACCTTTCCCGAGGGTGCGTTTTCTCAGGAGGAGTTGTTAAAAAATGTAATATAATATAAAATAAAATTGTGTTACTATTTTATTTCCTTATTCTAAGTGGTTTAATCCTATGTGTGGGAGTTGGGGTGGGACCCACCGGTTACTGACAACCCATGAGAGGATAAAGGTGCGGTGGGGCCCACACGAGCCCCAAACCTTCGCATTCTTTTAACTCCCTAACTTTACCCTTTATGTGAGTAACTCCTCCCTTTCACCCTTATTAATCTTGCCAACATAACACCCCATTTAATTAGACAACTCAAGCTTAATCAATGAGGTGAGTTATGTGTTTGAATTTTAAAATTGAAATGTAAGGCCTAATGTAATAAAATAAGATAAGTCTTATTTTATTTTGGGGGTTAGTTTTTGTGTGAAGATATTGTGAGAGTGGGATCTACACTCATGAAGAACATCATCATCTTCGTTGAAGAACGCGGACGCCAGCCTCATCTTCTTTCTTCTGGACGTTGAAGAAGCGACGTTGTCATTCTGTGGCAACATCAATGAAAGCCTCTCCATCATTCATCAAGTGATCAACCTTCTTGAATTGAGGTAGGGGTTAATTCTTCGTTCAAGTATTAGTTAATGATCTCCGTTATTTAATGTTTGGCTGCTTGTTATCGATATCACGAGAGGAGAACGGAACACACAAACACGACTGATCCTCCTCCACTTTCTTTGGTTGATCGACATTGTGGTTTGAAATGGAGGCGATGCGGTGTCGTTGCACCGTGCGGGGATAAAGAAGACTGCGGCCAAAGTGGGCCACGACGGAGGTGCCTGGCGCCGTCGTGCTGCGCTGGTTAGACCGAAAGAGGCCGCAGCCTGGAGGGGGTCGCAGTGGAGGGGTGCGACACCGTCTTACCATGATAGAGCACCAATGGGCCATGGTGCAGGGGCGCAGTGCCCTCACGCCATGCCGGCCAAGGAAGAGCCGCATCCTTAGGCCGTGGCGGTTCAGCAGGAGGCGACCGGGCTTGGCCGGCCGCCAGTACACCAGGAGGCGGGACCATGTGGGTCCTGCAGCAGCCACACCGGACGACCATTATTGCCGGTCGTTTCCAGGAAGACAGGGGGCTTGAAACCCCGACCCAGCTCACTAGGGCAGACCCCACAGGTCCGCCATTTCGATACAAGGGGGCGGCGCCCCCATTGCTCCCCACTCGGTCACGAGCAAAGCACCCAGCCACGGGCCGGACCGCCCATGCCGGTCCGGCCACGCCACGCCGACCGGGCCGCGCACAACTGTGCCAGACCAAGATTCAGGTCGGGTCGACCCGGTTGGGGCCGACCTAATGGGTATCGGGCTGGGTCGGACCGGGCCTGAACACCTTATTTTCGGGCAGTTTCGTTTAAATGCCCATATATTGGGCTACAAACATCCGATCGATGCAACGTCAATTGAGTTGCGATCCATGGATCGTGGCGGTCGTTTCGGTATATTACACTCAAGGTTTCATAGAACCATGGATACGGCCGGGTTGGTTCGAACAGGAATCCAACCGGGCCCTCAGAGTAGAAACACTTATAACATGAGCTCAAGACGTCTGATTGATGTTTTGTCGACTTGATTGGTTTCCTCTTAGTGAGACGGTTCTTTTGACTTACTCTTCTCAAGGTTTGGACACAGTTGGAGTACATTCGAGTTGTTTTTAGCTTAAATCCAACCGGGCCCCTGAGACAAAAAGGCCAATAACTCTCAAACCGGGCGTCTGATTGAGGCGTCGTCTGTCTCGTTAAGTTCCTTTTGACAAGATGGAACTTTGAGATACATCAACTCCAGAATATGTGATAGTTCAAGTGTCGACCCCTTGTCTTGTGGAGCGGACCCTCCCAGAATCGAGTGTGTTGTGTGCGGGAACCCTAGATCTAGTTGCGACTATGACGATGATGACGGCTTTACTTGGATCCTACGTGGGTTCGGCAGCGAGGACGATTGTACTTGGATCCTCCATGGGTTCGGTAGAGATAACAACTGTACATGGAACCTAAGTGGGTTCAACAGCGATGATTACTGTACTTAGATTATACATGGGTTCGACAGTGACGACTTCTGTACTTGGTTCGCACGTGGGTTCAACAGGAGAGATGATCCAGAGGCTACATCTATCATCTCCACCCCTCTTCATAAGTAGTATACCTATGTGAGCTGAGTCTTGACTTTCAAACATTATCTTTGATATGATTTATTTTCTATCTTTTTGGATTGGGTTGAGCTTTCTTGTGTGGATTGGGTTGTACCTTCCTGTGTGGACTGGTTTGATCTTGGGCTCGTGAGTTTGAGCAAAACTGGAATTGATGACTTAATTATATGTATGCGAATATACCTAAGTAGAGTTGGTTGATACTTCGTGATTGTATCATTCCTTTGTGGTTTATCCTTCATGGATTCTGGAAGACCATCAGAAGTCTCAGTGTCCCTACAGAGTATCGTATACTCACCCATACACGGGCTATGCCCGCACTACGTTGTGTTGGATGCAGACGATAGACAGCGCTGAATGAGGTGGAGGCTCGTGAACCTGGACAGTACCTGGAGGTGGATCACTTGACGAGATGTACAAGGAGGAGATGGCTAGATCCGAGGAGATGAGGAGACTATCTGTACCAACTCTTCAGGTGGGATTATCAGTGGACGGCTCGATGTTGCTGATTTACTTTCCTGCTGTTGTACTTTCTTTTCAGTTGTACTTTGCATTCAGTTGGGTTTGTATTCTGGCCCATTTACTTTCCAGCACATACTTTTGTACTCAATTTACTTAGTGTTAACTTCATCTTGCGTACTCTATGGTGTTTGTTTTCTTATATAAATACAATGTCTTCGCTTTTATCGGGATTTATGCCTTTGGTGCTAGTCGCCCGCCCCTGGCCTAAGGAAGGAAGGCTTGGGGTAGTCAAGACACAGGCCCCGAGGACAGGTCATGACCTGATCCATGTCGTAGTATGTGTTTTATTTATAATTAATATCGCACCAAGTATTTTATGGATTTTCCTAATCACGCCATTAATACATGCATCTTTTTATATGAGTTTCACAACTATTTCATCTCATGTAATATTATTTATATCATCTTCTATTCTTATATGAATGAATTTTTCTACTGATATATGTTTGGAATATTCATTCCTTATATGAAATTATTTTGTTCAAATCTTATAAATGTGTTACTATTTAAACAACTCACAGTTTCTATTATGTGATTAAAATTGAATCCATATATGTTCACCCATATCCAAATCTATACCATGAATAAGTTAAATGAAACTATTTTACTCAAATTCTTAATATAATATTAAATAAATATTCTACACAAATATTAAGTATGGAAGGAAATGTATATTACTGGTTTTATATTCATGTCATTGGCCTTAATGAATGTGGGTATTTTTTCCTAAAGTTCCTCTACCACTAGTTTTTAACTCGTGAGACATAATAATTTAATCATTACTCTAGAACCTACCATCTATAGACTATATTAACCTCTATATTTAATCTAATAACACTATAAAGAACTAAATTCAATTATACCAGTAATGTAACTCTAATATACATCATATGCCAATTTTACATAATAATTATAAATAATTAAAATAAAGAATAAAAATTTCCCATCACTAAAAAATTTAAAATCATGAATATATAAATAATAATTTAATAAATAAATGAACTATCAAATTATATAAAATGATATATAATAATATTAAATAATAAACATAAAAATAACCAATATTTAAATGGTCTAATGTGATGTGTAATCATTGAAACCTTTCAATAATATGATTATAGTGGATTATTTTCAAAAAAAATAATTTTTATTTGTTTTCCATATACAATAGATTACCACAACGAAAATTTGTAATATTAAAAAATACTTTGAACTTAAAATTAATCTCCATAATAAATTTTTAATGAAATTCCTCATGTTTTTTGTCCTTTTGGTGTCACCAGAGGTTATAGTATTGATAAAAAATATCATACCCGATTTGGTTTATTTAGCCTCACCAAGGACCATGAAAAAAAATTGCGTATTTTTCTATTCTTTACTCACACTTAAAACTGAAACAACTTGTTGATACAAACCACCACATGTTTGGAAATCATTGTGGATTATACAATGTAGTAGTAGTCACCTAACTACGTAATTTTGACATTGAATACCATTATCTCGTTTTTATTAAGTATAACTGCATTCATCTTATATTTTAGGGAAAAATTTTATTTATAAATTTTTAGAATCTGTGTCATGTTGGATGGAAAACCAAATTTCTTTGGAGGAAGTTTTCATTATCCATAATGTGGTAAAATAACCAAAATCATGGTTCTAGAAAAAATCCATTTTTTTAATTTATATAATTATTCAATGAAAGAATCACTTAACCTTTCTTTGATATCATTGATAAGTTTTTTTCAAATTCTCAACTACTATTTGTTCTAGATGAATATATTAAATATATTACATTATATATTGGTACTAGTAGACACAATATGAAAAGGTTTGTCTATAAAATAAATATTCTTCAATGTCTATGGTATCAATCTTCACTATTAGTGATTTTGATCAATATTTATCAATATGAACCATTAATTTATTTCCTTCAATGGTATCCATTACTCAGTCAAATAAAAAATCACATTGCTATTATCCCTTCTACATAATTGAGTGAAAACCCAACTCATCAATAGAAAAATAGTGGAGAGAATTTGAGGGATAGTCTTATCAAATAGATAATAATCTCTTATGAAACTAATGAGGTACAATAAACTATATTTAATAAGCCCCCTTTATTTAATGAAGGGTTTTCTTGGAGTTCCATGATTTTATATACTTTTAAATGATTGGAAATTTTAATTCCTCCTCATTTATTTATCTGATTGGTAATCTCCTTTAACAATAAATTCTATATCTACACACCTTCCAATATTCCATTATTAGGTGGAAATTAATATGATAAGATATATGGGATAGTCATTTTAATTATATAATATAGAAATTTTCATGATAATCATAATATAATACGCAGTATAAATATAGTATTTAATACATGGTGACTTTGAAGAATCCATATTCAGTACTTTAGAGTATAATACACATCATCATTAATATTAGAGAACATTATAAAAAAACTAAATACTTTTATTATATTGGAATGATGGGTGGAAACTATCATCAAAATTAGTTTTTTATGGTTATGAATATGAATGTTCATTACTTAATTATTATTGTTTCATTTATATTAGATTTTATCATGATTTTTGCATTTTTTACAAAGAGTAAAAAATTAGTTTCTTATATCCTTCCTCAAATAACATAAAATTTTTTTATAACATTATATATTAATTTTTTTATTCTTTTATCCATTTTGTAAGGTAGTTACACTATGAAATCTAAAACCCACCCCTCAAATATGTCGATAGTTCAATGAATTATGAAAAACTACAAAAACATAGTTATTCGTAGCTTATAATAGATCAATCATCATTTATATTAACTAGATAAAGAAAAACATAGTATACCATATTCATTTAAAGTATACAAGAACTTTAAATTTTATTCATTCATACTTAAAATTATGTCCCGTACATTTTGGGATGTATTATCTATAATATAACCCCTAATTTTAACATGGTCCTCTATAAGAACCATATGACATGGAATTTAAGTATTGAGTGTTATAATTCATCAATCAACTTATCAATAGAGTTAAGTCATCTATTATACACATAGACATTTATATTATTATTTCAATGTCCATACTAGATTTTTTCAACTATTACTTACCTCATCCATCATTTATGACACATGTCTGGTGACTTTGATACATATTTCTTATTTTAAAAATATTTTTTTTATTTCATTAATGTAATATATTTAAAAATGTATAATTCCATTGTTTACTGTAAAAATAATTAAAACCACAAAAAAATTATCTTAAATATATCCTCTTAACATCAGGAAATGAATGAATAATGCATATCTTTGGAGATCTATAATAATGTTAATTTTCGTGGGTGAGGATTGAAATTTACATCAACATCCGTCAGATACCTACTAAAATATTTTGTTCATAATGATATATTTTCCATCTCAATAACTTTTGAAAAAAATTATATTCTACACACATCCAGTGTAAATGAATTCTGTAAAATAAAAAATTTACATTTAAAAACATTTTATAAATAAAAAATAATATAAATATAAATAATATGGTACTACAATATCCTTCATAAAAATTTCATTTATTTTAGGTAAGATATTATTCAAACTATCATTATCAATTAGAATATTAAATAAAAACATGATCCCAATATAATTAATGAATATTTAATTTTTATATTCAATTAGATAACTATTGTCATTATATCCATCCAAAAAATATTAACTTTTTTCTCTTGAATTATCTGATTTTGTTAAAACCATCATATGATTGTGATCATGATGTCAATTTCCAGACTAAGAGTAATGTTTTTCTCACATTTAGGAACATAAATATTTAACAGATTAGGGTGAGTAACATCATGAAGTGTAAAATACAAAGTTAGAAACATAAATAAGACAAATATATTAGAATATATATTCTTTTATAAAACAATGATCATATAAATATAAAATATATGAAATATAAAATAGTGTAATATATACAAACCTATATTATAGAATCTATTTTTTATTAACAGTTTTTATAACATTTTCAATTATCTAAATCCCCTCTCTATGGACATCTTTAACAAAAAATATCTTATATAAATTGGGACTTGCATGAAATGATTTTAGCTTCCTAATGAAAAAAACAACCTTTATTGAATTTTCACTCGATCTCAAATTTGTTTTGTTATCCAATGGTATAATATACTAATTACCATTTACTTGATCATATGTATAAAAATATATGTACTGGCTGTGATCCAATTATTATTGATTTATAAATTTATCCGTGCGTACAAAAATTATCTTTTTTGAATGATAATTCATTAAATTTTTCTAAAATCACGATATAATCCCTTCTATATTAAAAAAATGATATGAAATGACCTATAATGTAAAGAACCAATGAATTTTTTATCCTAATGTAAGACATATTCATGAGAATATGATTCATGTTCATAGCTCTAGATAAATGCATTGCATCACCCACAATATTAACACTAGTATTTTCCATTATACCAAATTCTTTATGTTCTGATATATATAAGTGATTACTATTAATTAAATAGTGATTATATGATAAAAAATGGAAACATGGTGATTTGAAATTAATGCATCAATCATGTATATGTTATTGGAGACCAATGTTATCCATATTGAAATGGTACCTAGTATAAAAATTAATGGATTCATTTATAATTTATCGACCAAAGTAAAACCATTTAGTCAACTTTGATTTTTTATAATACTCTTTAATATCTTTATATACTATTTAATTGTTTATATCCATATTAAATATATTGGAAGATGAATCTAGATATCACACGCCAAATGAGCAATCAAGTGAAATATAATATCATGGAACGGTGGTGGGAGGAACATCCCTAGTTCATAAAAAGGGAAAATGCTTTATTTTTAAATTTTTTACACCTTATTGATGTCAATAACCTTGTTGGATACTCATTTCAAAAATAAAAATAAAATTTTTATTAAATGTAAAACATATATTTTTTTTAAATTCATTTTATTTCCATTAGTATAAACTATTTAATAAAAACCACGATATTCATGTTATTTTAATCTAATTTATATTGTATCATTCATTGATACTAATTTTTTTATATTTGATTAATACACCTCTATTAACATTAAATCATTTTAAAAGTCAAAAAACAAGATTCTGTCTTTCCTAGAATGTGTGTGAGTGTCTATAGTAACAAATGTTCACCTATATTCATTGATTAATGCCAACTCATCCTTGATACTCATTTTAGACATGTTTTACCTTACCATTATTTTATATTTGGCCTACCCAATTTCATTTTCTAATGTTATTGTTAGGATATCATATAAAATTTACTAGGTATACATGTTGTCAAGAAATTTGATGGTGTCCAAAAACATCAAATGAAGAAGATAGAGAAGTAATTGATATATTTTTATAAACCACATTGAAAATGGTTTTATATAAAATTCAAACATATACATTTATGACATCCTTTGTATCATAAATTAGTTCTTCATATGTTTATGGAATTAGGGAATACCCTCTTTAATGTTCCCAGTGAATGATTTCATCCATGATGTTTGTTAATGACATTTAGGTAAAACCCTTATTGTCCAAGGAACAAATACATTATAACATATATTATAATAAGAGAGTAAATAAAATTCTCACATACATGACACCCCTTCCATTAATACTTTTCACTAATTAAATAATATGAGAATGGGATTAATTAATGATACTGAACAATATATCACTCAAAGAGAATTCCTCATTCATTTAAGAATCATAAACAATAAAACATGCAACTAATAAAAAATTTAAATCATCAATAAGTGGATAAAGATAAATGTAATCATCATTTGTAGTTAGTTTTAGTTAAAAAATAATTAATTATAACATAATTTATTTTAACATCATGCATAACCATTTTTCTAAATAAAAATTAACCAAAAATAATTACCATGTGCTATTAGTTATTCTCTATACACCCAGTAGATTTATATCATATATAGATAAATCAATTTGAATGTTTTCTAACTCATTAAATAATCATTGTCACTTTCCCTACATTGGGGATAATGAACCTAGTGTTTAAGTTTTGTTTTGTGAATTCTGTTATCTTCATGTCATGTAAAATAACAGGAAATATCTATGATTACAAACATTAATCAAAATATTTGATTTTTTTTAAATGTACTCATTCCATATGCTTCTTGCTTTTAGTCTATATATTTTAGTACTACATTTAGTGTTTTCTATTTTTTTAAACCATAACAATGTGAAATATATATAAATTTCATCAATCTATAAATCATTTATACAACATATAATTTCATCGTAAATCATCATTTTCATTTTATAAATAAACACAATATTATTATATATACTAATACTAGTTTCATATGATTTATAAAATTTATTATCATCAAAATTAATATATACATTTACTTCTTATTCATGTTTCTTATAACATTTATAACATTTATCAATTCTATTACTAATCTCGTGTTCTTCTAATTTTTCTATAAGACTTTGGATATAATCACATGATAGTATCCCATCCATATAAATGCATAGCCTCAAGTATGCCTACTCATATGAGAATGGATACCGACTAGAAGTGATGGCTAGAATTAAACATTAGGGAGATTATGACCTCAAAATAATTACCATAAATAATATATAAATATCCCAAAAACCATCTATTTTAAATAATTTTATTATACATATAAAACAACACATTCATTTTATAATAAATAGAATACACTTATATAATCATATATCACATTTGATCACCCAATGAGTTGATCACATATAAAAATTTAATAGAAAAATTTATATATAATGAATCTATATAAAAAAACCCTACATACCACACCCTTATCATCACCAAATCCCCTCTACATTCCTTATCTTGATCAGAATCGTGACTTCTCAAAAACAAATTTAATAGACATAAGGTCTCTACATGCATAATGTTTCCAATTGAGGGTGTGAGAAATAAATCATAGTAGGATATCACTATATTCACCTAATATTTTACATAATGTAAATATATATGTATTAGGTATTTAAGTAATTAAAATTTACAACATATTATCAAGTGTTTCGGGACATATTTTGTCTTCAAAACTACCCTCTTATAGTGGGTTAGACCCATATAGAAACATGGATGTTTCATACCAGGTTTACTACACTACACTCTTCTCAATGTAGGGTTCCATATCAAAACACAACCACTACCATCTCAAACATGGAATTGTACATACCTAAACCTTCCCACATAAAATTATTCTATACATCTATCCCTACACAACACCAAAAATCACATTACAACCACATCCCTCTCACATGAGGGAGGTGAATTCCAACACCATCTCTCTCATAATGGGTGCATAAATCTCGTCGTGTACCACATCACAACATTATACCTCATGGAATCCTCTTCTAATATATTCTCAATCAAGACCAAACTATGTATCCACACCCCATAATACATTACAACAAGATGAATAAAATCTTAGTAAATATATGGTTCCTAATGTGTCTTCTAACTAAACCTACGTTCAAATATCAAGTCTCGTTATCAACAAAATCACAAAAACCAATCCATGTCCTCTTAGTGTGGAACGCAGGACAGTATTTAAGCATATACCTTCTCACTCAAAAAAGATTCCTCCTATATCTATATCACTGAATTTGAAGCCACAAATTTTCTGTATCATCAAAAAAATTACCATCGACTACATGAATACAGTACAAAGAAAAGAATCATATCCATGAATAGTATCCTCAATATTAGTGGGACACCTCAATGTGTGGAGGAGTGAATCAGTGAATTAAATTTATTTTTAAAATTTCTATAAAAAATACTTCTCCAACATTTTAACATCGAAAATTTTCTTTTTCACACAAACAAATGTACAATCCATGTAATTTTGACTGATAAAATGAGTTTAGCCTTGACAAATTTAATAGTAATTTCGTGGTATGATCTAGATTCACCCTGGATCATACAATCCAATACTATCACAATTTGGATTCCATGTAGAAAGGTATAACCATGAAATCATGTTACTAAATTTTATTTTGACTATGTATTGTTTTCTTATACATTCAAAAATATTGAATATTTTTTAAATATAATATGAGAATATACCATTTAAATATACTTCCATAAGTAACTATTTTTTGTCTTCTACTTTTCATTATTCTACTTATATATCATAAATAATATACTTACTATTATTTTATCTATTTTTTATATTATATTTGATTATTCCACCATATATATTTTATATTAATATATCTTTTAAAATAATTATTCACAATACTCATCATATTTTGCATGTAATACCCTATTCATTTTTTTCATAGATACCAGTAGCTTACCATTTGAATTTCAATATTAATTTAAATTTTAGATAAATTACTTTATTAAAATTATCTAACCAATTTTCCTAAAAAATCTCACTTATTTATCTGATATTCAGTCATTTCATTTTTGAAGATTTACTATGACATAACTCACTGTGTAACTGGATTCTCCTCGACATATCAAAACATTTTTTCCAAATCTGAAACAAACATATTCTAATTCTTTCTTCATGGGAGAACATGAAATTTCAGTGAATGAACTACCATTCTCCCATATATTGAAAAAAAATACTTTTTTATTTTTAAAATATAAAATATAATCCTATGCAACATATTAATTAATATTATTTAAGTATCTCTTAGAAATTTCTAAATTTCTCAAATGTATGAACTTATTAACAATATGAATACATTTTCATAAGAATTTATTTTTTGATTTCATCAATTATTTTCCAAATATAATCTAAATTTCGTAGGGCATAAAAGGTATTGCATGTTCATTAACTCTCTAAAACCGAAGTAGCTAAAAATATTTATGCTCAAACAGATAGTCTTACTCCAATGAAAAAGTATTGTGAAATCTTAAGGAAGTCTAATAGATTATTCAATGACTTTTTATGTCTTCTTGGTGTCTTATGGTTTCATGTTTATTCCAAATTCTGAATCTATATTCTTCTTAAAAAGATAATATAATTTCCCACGTATTGTTCAGAATTCATATGAAATCTCAATGAAGTCTTAAAATATATTCAAAATTTTAAAAAATATTCCATTTGTCTTATAAAGATTGAATGTCTTATAAAATTATCAACAATTTTTCATTTTCAACCTCAAATTTAATGTTTTATAAAATTTACAAGAGTGTTATGGATTATAAATAATGTATTATTCCAATTAAAAATTCTTACCGACCATAATATAAGTTCTTTGTGATTTTTCAAAAAAATTCTCCAACTACAAAATTATGTTACTCTTAAAATGGACTTAAAATATCTTAAATTATTCCCTAAACATATTCAACTATATTCCTAAAATTTTTAAAGAACTAAATAACCTTCACATCACTTAATATAATTTATTTTATTTTATTATGTATATGATTATTTTATTAAAAATCAAATTCCGGACAATAAAAATATCCTCATAAAATATTTTATAAACCTTTTTCCCTAGACAAAAAACATAAGACTATAGGTAAATTATTTAATTACATATATCTTTTATTTCTACTTGGGTTTCCATAATCTCTTGGAGGTTTTAAAATATAGAGAAAAATATATTGGGATCTATATTCACCGAAATTTCATTTTGTCTGAATCTAAAGAATATATTAACTTTATTACTTAATATTTTTAATGATGAATAGTCATTAAATAGTTATAATAGTGTGTAGGAGAACATGGTGTATGAAAAAATAACATTAATTAGAAATATTTTTTTCATAAAATAATAAAATGAAAAAATATATATATATATATATATCTCTTAATACTCTAGATACAAATTGAAAAAAAAATTAATAGCCAATAATACCACTTTATATCACCCTCAATTTCCATTTCCACATCATAAGACTATTCTTTAAACTATTAATTAACATTGTTCTTGAAAACATGATCACAAAAAATGCACGATTTTTTCATAGATAAAAGCCCTCAAAAAGTCAAATGATAAACTTACTTACATACCTTTTTAATGACACTATTTGCGTACATGATCTTCAAAAATAATAGATATATCCCCCAATTGTAAACATGTATCTTATGATTTCTCTTAAAATATTTCTACCTCACTATGAATATATTTTTTAAATGTATAATGGAACAACGACAAAAAAGATTTCTGTTTTATTTCTCCCCATGAAACAAAAACATCCAATGAGTAAGTGGGAGAGGATAGGAATCACTATACCTTATCCTTGAAAGGAATATAGATAAACACCAATCACTAAACTAAATATTTTAAATTAATTATTTCATAGTAGTTTTAGGAAAACATAAACTATTTTCACCCTTATGGAAAGAAATTCCATCATTAAAACATTTCTCTCAACAAGTACATCGATGAAGTGATATTTTATATCAATGTTAATTGATCTTGACTATTGGACATAATTTCTTGAAAAATTTATAGCACATTGATTATCACAACCTGAAAAAGTTTCAACTTCACTTCTACCTTAAGTTCTTCCAATTTATCAATAAACCATATCAATTCAGTTCTAGATTGTGTACTGGCCTCTATTCTACTTTTATATTACCCATGTTCCTAGAATATTAAATTTTTTGTTCCAAATTTCGCATCATTAACCCAAAAAGTAAAAAATCACCATATATTAAGCATATATTGTATTTACTATATACTAATACGTATATGTATAGCTAAAAAATTAAATTATTCCATTATTTTTTTGTTACAATTAGTATTATGTTGTTCTTTTTATATATTTCATAATTCTCTTTCCTACCCTAAAATTATAAACTTTTACTGCACTTTTATGTGTCACACATAACATAAAAACATATAAAACATTCAACATTAAATATATCGTATAAATAAAACATTCAATAAGCTTATTGAATTCCATTGGTTTTACTTATTTCCATTTCCCACCCTTTGATATTTAAGATCCTACTAATGTATGTATAGAAACTAATTTTAAATCAACCATTACAAAGTCATTTAATATTTTAAAAGCATACATATCTTGAAAAACAATATTGTGATCTTGCCCAGGAGAAACATATAATCTCTAATTATATTTCATTTCTATAAAAATAGGCATTTAAAACTGCATATTCATCTCAAAATAAAACACTTCACATGTCACTACTTCACTTATATAAAAAATTATATCATCTACAAAAATAATATAAATATTTGATACATTTGTTTCATCTATAATGTAAATATTGACTTATAATCTTCCATTGTTGATTTTAAACTATATCAAGAAAGTCACTAACTTGGAATTATATAAATTTTTTTTCTATTTTAATAAATATATATCCTTCATTCACAAGAATACATAATTATCATCATTACTAAGAATTAAAATATTAGGTTTCTTAATATATAATTCCTCTTATATCACACCAATAAGAAAGTTATACGTGAAAATAAATTTGGTTCCATAGAAATAAAGCTCATAAGGGTCTATAACATTGATATTATTGTGAATATGTTATCAAAATCAATTCCTTTAACTTGGGAGCACCATTTTCAAAATTGTAATCCCTTTATTCTAATAACTTATCCTATTTCATTATGTAATATTAAAATGAAAAACAATTCCAATCACATTGTTATTTTACACCTTTTATACCAACTCCAAAATTTCATTCTTCTTTATCTGAAAAAATTCATCAGTCATAGAATCACCACACTCATGATTCTCCAATTATTCAATCACATCTATTAGCTCAATATGCATTGATAACGTGGTTTGTGGTTTTTCTCTGAAAATGTTATTCTATTTTAAACATATTTTCCATGATTTCTAAAGATATTTCATATATGCACCTACAATCACATACTTTAATTAGTTAAATATATTTTTCATTCATCACTAGAAAATGATAAATCATAATTACCAATCTCCAAAACTACTAAATTATTGTTATTTTAATAAAATAATCTTTATTTTCAATAAATATCTATTCATCATTATCACTTGTGAGAAAATTAAAATTTAATTATAATAAAATTAAATGATTCTTCTATAACATTTAAACGTTTGTTATTAATAATCATCCATATCTTTTTTAAGGGTGGTATCCTATTCCATTTTGAGGATAATTGTTGAATATGAAATGAATTAATCTCTCCTCAAACATCTCATGAATTTCAACTATCAAATTCCTTATTCCATAGCTACTGACCACCCATAAATATTTCTATCGTAGATAATTTTTATAATATATCTCATATGGGGAATTATCTAAATTTGTTTTGTATAAACAATAGTTTTACATTAGATTTTATACACTAATATATTCTATCTAGAATTATCCATATTTATCATGCTCAATTAACATGGTAAATCAGATCTCATCCAAAATATTATTATTCCATTCAAAATCGCCATTTTGTTTTGGTTTGTAGGGTGAACAAAATTAATGTTGAATTTTATGATTCTAACGTTATACATCAAATATTCAACTAATAGTTTTTACATAGTTTTCTATCATTATTTTTTTTTCAAGAAGAAATCATATTACTTTTTGACACTCCTTTTGCAAAATTTGATCATTTTCAGAGCCTTTGATTTTTTCAATATAAACATAACATTAGTAATAAAATTAAATTAATCAATAAATAGAAAAAATATAATTATATCCATATTTTAATTACTCCCTAATATTACAAAATATGTTGTAATTAATGTGTTGTAGTGGATGTGATGTATCAATCTATACATTCCAATATAGATTGTTAACAATCCTTCTATTTTGATAATTATTTCACATACAATTTAATTTTAATTTTAGAAAAGGCACATCATGAAATTTCACTTCTTAAGTAATATTTCCCATGATAATTTGGAAGTGATGACCAAGAATTTTCTTTCCATAGTTAATTTTATTCATTCAATATTAATTATCATGAATTTTTATCATCTCTAATAAGGAACAAATTACCCTTTTTCACTTTCCACATTTCAAAAAATTGAAATATTTTTAAAAATTAACTGGAATTAATATTTCTAGAAAACTTCTTCATTACCTTCATAAGATATTGGAGATACACTTAACATATTTGGTTTCATCCAATAAACAAATAAATCCTCTTGGGATTTGATCTTTTATTCTCCAAAATTTTCTAATCTAACACCTTTTATATAAAGTGACCCATATTTTACAAAAATTATCAATCCACCATTTATTATTTATATTCCCTTATACATTTCTAAATCCCTTATTTTTTTCCTGTGGATTAATTATCAACAATCCATATATATTCCATTTTTTGTGCTTTATGTGTAACTTCAATAATTACATCCTTTTTCTTACCTTTTTTCTTAATTTTTGAGAATATTAGGTATAGAAATTCATAACCAATTGAGGTTCTAATATGGTGATAATGTTTTTATAAAATAATCCTATATAGTCACATCTTCCACAAACATCTTCTAACTGTTTAAATTTATTATCAACCTTTAACCAATAATATTTAGGATTCTTTTATATTTTCCTTCATTTAGTGGGTTAACTCCAAAAAAAGATTTTTTAAACCATTATAGTATCATAATTATATTGTTATTGAAACCAAACATTTCTAACCAAGTTCCCAAATAATCCACTGTTCAAAAATATCATAAAAATATGCTCCCCTTAGTGAACAATTTACAGCAAAGATATAGACACATTCTATTTATTCTTCATTTCACCATAAACCAACTCATAATTTTAATAAAAAAAATTTGTATAATCAAAAAATAATTCTTCGTACCATATGATTCATTTCATAATTTTAAAAAATTTATTCTCAGTTCAATTTAATTACAAATTGGTACTCCCAAAATTTCTAGATTTTTTATAATCATTCAATTTTTCTATAAACATTATCTTCGTAAATTGTTTTCTTGAATTATAATACCCATAATAATTTTAGATATATGTATAATCATTGGTATATTTATATTCTATTATAATTTAATCTCACAATACATCAATAAATTAACACTTTCAATGTAATTTTCCATTAATATTTTTCATCTTTTTGAATATAATTTTTAAATTTTGATTCATACATGACCAATTAATTTTTTACAATGGTAAAATTCATTTGATAAATCTCAATAGTTTCAATATTATCAATAATTATTTATTACATTTATATAGTATAATTATTTTTTATCAACTATACAATTATTCACTTTATCGATATAGTTTAACAGTCATAAATCATTATCATCATGCAAAATATCCTCATTTCTTGAAAATTGATTGCCTTTCCGCAAGTTATTTTATTTCATTATCCATAATTAAGAAACTTCACATAATTTGAACTTGAAAATAATTTTTTTCCCTTTTTATTCCACCCTAAAAACATCAATACATTCATCACTTTTTAATTCATCCTCATTCTCTTTAGTAATTAGTAATTGTTCATTAAATAACACAATAAATCTCAACATTCTCATCCTCATCACCACAATCACTATTCTAAAAGTTTTATAATATGTTACTCTATTTTTATTTATAAAAATTTCTTCCCTTCCTCAATAAAAAAATTATGAGTTATCAAATTTTTTCTTTTTTCTTAATGTATTTTCTTGGTTTCTCATCACCTTCTTCTAAAACATATTCATGTTTCAATAAATGATTGTTTAAGGTATAATTTATAATGGTACCAAAATTAAAACACATAAAAGGAGTATTCAAATTATATTTTCATTTTACACTTCTTAAAATTCTAGAGATGATTGAAAATAGTTTTTCCAACTTCTCATCAATTTTTTCTTCGTCATTAATATAATTTTATTTTAAAACTACTAATTTCTAAAACTTCTCTCATTTTTAGGATTTAAAATGTTTTTCATTTTATATATTATTATTTTTCTTAGAAGTAACCTCTAATTAAATTCTCATATCCATTAAGAATATTTTGTAAATAATCTAAAGGATGTATACATATATCATTCTCTTCATTTTATGAGACTTTTTCATCAAAAATATCTTGTGGAATTCTCATTCAATTTGTAAAAATCATGACATATTCCAAATTTTCTGCAAAACCTCTAATAATTGTCCCTATATCACTAAATTAATTGAATAATTAATCTATGTTTTAATCTTCTATAATTTTTAGGTCCTCGTACTTTGACATCCAAATTTTTTTATCTTTATTTTCCATAGAATTTCCATCATATATAGTTTTTAACAATGCCCAAATGAAATTTTTTTGTTTATCCATTTTACCTTTCAATACTCTGTATAAAAAATCAATTATAATCATATTTTTGAGCATGGAAATAAATTTATATATTATTTATATTATTTTCTACCCTAGTAACATCTTTATAAATATGTAGAATAATTCAGTTTTAGCCTTGGGAACATTTATAAAATAGATAATAAATTGTAGAATCAGATATTTCCATATATAGTAATATTCTCATTAAAAGTAGTAATCCTGTTATTGTTCACTGAACTGATATTATCCATATATACAAAAAAATCCTTGAAAATAGAAATAACCCATAGAGGAATTCTTTCTCTTGAAATATTAGGTCATCAAGAAAAGTAAATTGTGCTTTGATGATTTTGAAAAGGATTATCTTGATCATTTGGAAAACATTGAGAGTGGGGTTGAATCATTGATTTGTATTTTCATTACATTTTTTTATAGAAAAAATATTTTCCACCAAATAATGTGATAATTTTGATCACCATCACACACACTAATTCACATTCATAGTAGTCACAAAGTATTTTAAAAGGTCCTTCTCATTAAAATATAAGGATAATCCTATTAAATATTTGAATTAACCAGATAAAATAAAATTCATTAGTTTTTTCATGTGGATTAAAATGATTCAGGTTTATCCTATGACTCATTTTACAAAAATATCTTCTAAATGTTTATAGTTCTCTCCCGGGGTCAAAATATATTTAATCTATTATAAAAATAGAAGGAATATATTCTATATATATATATAACAATGATTTTTTTTTGTGTTTCTTAACCTATATTGTATTCAACATTCACTGTAGAATGTATATTTTAAGAACCCTTGTCTTGATTTCTGGTATGAATCTTTATTTTAGTTTGTTTTTTATAGAAAATGATGAAAAGAATATTTTCTATGTACATGTTGTGTTCTTATGTGTATGTGTTGTGTACCCGGTTACCGCGTACATCTGCATACTAGCCATGTAACGTCCATGTATATGTCCCTATGGTGACCTGGTAGACCACTTAAGTCGGGATCCGGTTAAGGCTACAATATGGAGGGTAGTTTCAATGAGCATTCCATATAGTTTAAATTTTATTTGATATATTGAAAGGGGGTTGTGTATCTTTTTTTAAAACACTTTCTTCTCCCTGTGTTTCATATAGAAGTTTAGTGGAATGAACGAAAAACTCCAAACCCTTCCTGATTCATCATCTGAACTATTATTGAGACATCATCATGTGTGTTGGAATCCCACTGGTGAGTTATCCAAAGTACTAGGGCCTTTATTATTGATTCCTTTTCTCGTGATAATTATTCAAGGTTCTACAATTTCAAATTTTTTATAGATATATACCAATCTAGAATGATTCACGGGATGACGTTCAAGTATATCAATCATATGACAACGCGGTCGGTGGTTTGTGCCATTTTTTGTTTGTCTTTTTATTATATATGTAAAAAGTACCACATACAGACATTTTGGGTATTGAAATATTTGGAATAAAACTTTATTTATTACTTTCTATGGTTTCTTTGATTGATAAATGATTTTTTTCTTGTTTGTAATGCTAGATACCTTGTCAAAGGGACACCCATGGGTGAATTCACCTTGATATATTCTTTCTAGATGATTGGTATAAGATTCATGTTAGGCTTGTCTTATTTTCCATTCCTTTTTTGTTAGGATGTAGTTGTTAATTATATAAAATTTTTGTGATATGTATTGTGAATGTTTGAACAAGGGGTATTGGACTGTGATAACTTTCCAAAGGGGTTAGAGCATGAAATTTGTCCATGTAATTGTTTTAATTTTATTAAATTAAGGTTAAACCCATGGGTTTGAACTCTGTGATCATACCTAGGTGGTTTTTTATAATTAATTAATGGAATTTTTTACCAAGGGTATTGGACTGATAGATATTCCCAAAGGTGTCATTTAAATATGTTTTGTTGGAATATTTTACTTAGGGGTATTGACCATGAGAGTTTCCTTTGTGTTTGTTAATATTTTATTAAACGAATGTTTGACCAAAGGGATTATACCATGAGATATTTCGCAGGTGGTCATTTATAATTAATTGATGTTATTTTTGACTAAAGGGATTAGATCATGAGAACATTATAGAGTGTTATTATTGGATAATTGAATGACTGTGATGAGTCATCCAAGCTAAAGCACAAGCTTGGATTCCGTCTAACATGATTGTTTAGATGGTCTTGTGAGGCAGCTACTTTGGTAACCTTATATGGGGGATATATAACATAGGTTAGCTCTCATGGTTTCATGATTCAACAGATTGAATAACTGATATGTGTAATTGAATGTAATTTGAAACTGTGGGATTGTTCACTTTTGATTACTTCCTAGTTTATTGTTTATTTTTCCTATTACCTACTATATATATTGAATAAAAGTTAGGCACAAATGATTTTCTAGTTGCCTACTGGGATTCGTCTCACACCCTAATTGGGTAATGATTTTGGACCTGAAAAAATTATTTTATTGCCGGTATAGAAAAGTTCAGTTCTGTTTTTCATCAGGTACTTGATTGTTGTTGGATCCAGAGAGCATTGGACCAATCTGAGGATTGTGATGCTACTGGAGATTACATTTATCTTTTTTAAATTGGTTTCTATATTACTTTCTAGAATTCTAACTTGTTTTTCTATATTTATAGATACATATTCAATGTAATATATATATATATATATATTTATATATATATAATTCCATCTATTTGATTTACTTTTAGTCATCCATTGTATATTTTTTGGTATTGCGGCTTCCTATTCTAATTTATATTTTTTTTCCATTGTGTATACTCTACCAATTATGGAATAGTTTCCCCAATATCGCACCTTGGTCATTGCTTCTATTTGGCATCCTCTAGTGTTTGGGGTAATGTGCATGATGTTATGTGACCAACCGGGTTTTAGGAACCTATGGGAGGCACCTGGATCTGAGACATTACAAAGTGGTATCATAGGTGTTTTCTTTTCTGGTTTATCTTACTGTTTGGAAACATCATTAAGTGATATAATGAAAAAGATTTTGGTAATTATTTAATCCTGGGAGTAGCTACCCCGTGTATTGGATTAATCCAAATTACCTCGAATTGAATTATAGTTATTATATTTTGAACTATTATAGTTGATTCGATTTCACCATTGGTTGACAAAATTTTTTTATGCTGTTATGGATGATATCATTATGTTTTTATTGTTGTTACAACATGATGAGATGTGGTTATTTAATCTCATGCATCACATTGGAACTTTTAAATGATCACATTTCATGCATTCTTATCATGATATTTTGGGTGCATTATAGATTTCATTTTGTTGTAATAGATGTTGTGCTAGATGTGTATGCTGTTTTTATAGATCCCATGATAAAAATACCTTCTATTTTGATAGGGTATTGGTATATGTCCTGTTTCATTTCAATAGACATCAATATCTGGTCCCTAGGGTGTTATGGGCCATCATGTATCATAATTTGGTGGATAATGTATGGAATTTAATTAAATTCTGTTAAGATATGATATGTATAAGGACGCAAAACTTTTATTCGCATGTAGTATGGGATATCACAGATTGGAACATGGAATTCCATTTCCAATTTTTATAATGTTTTGGTTCCAGATATTTTTTAAAAGATTATTGTCTGGAAAACCCAGAAAACATGGTGTGTGATGTTATGAACACACATTGTGTGTTATTATATTTCAGAATAAATGACTTCTCTTAAGTACAAACCATGAATAGTTTGTACATTTCATGTAGTTGTTGATTATTTGAATGATTATGTGAGTAGAGATATGGGGTTGGTAATCTTTTTCTATAACATATTTTGTACTGGGAGTACATCTCGTGCTATAGTCGACTATATATCCAGTCATATGACTAATGACATGGGTGAATTGTACTTTTGAGTACATGTCTTGTCTAGTGTGAACATGTCTTATAGTGTTACACCAGCATGACCATGTAGTTATATCCATGTAAAAGTACCCATGTAGGATCGAATATTCACGTACACATATTGCCTCTAGAGGAACATGCCAAGTGTATGGGTGTCACAGTACCAGGTTGGAAGAGGTACATTCCCATGTTATGGCTTAAGGTAACACGTTGTGTAGTGGTTCTACACACCGTGTAACCCTCTTTTGAAAAAACATGAATGCTTTCTTTCACCTATTTTATTCTTGAACTTCTAATTTATAGTTCACTTAATCTTGTACCGAGGTGTGCACATAACCTTGAAAATTCATGCCACTAAAAAATCATATGGTTGTAAACAAATTACAGGGTGATGATCAGAAAATAGAAATGGTCAATCTCATACTACTAGCTGACCCTCCCCCATGTCCATCTTAGAAACAACTATTATACCAGATGTAGGTGCTGATGCATAGCTATGTGAATTCATTATGATGATGTTGTAGTCATTTTAGGGAGCACCCCATCCTACCCCGACTATGGAAGAGTTGACATGGTTGTTCCATCAGTCCCATCCTTCCACTTTTTTTGATCTTTGAGGACCACAGGGTGATGATTCATTATTGGAGGCCATTATTACAATCTTTCAGCATCTAGAGATGCCTTCTGAGAGGATGGTGAAGCTTCCGAATAACAAACTACTTGATTCCTCCAAGAGATGGTGGGATGTTATCTCATAGGTGAGACATCATCAGGATATGACTTTGGAAGAGTTTATTAGGAAATTCTATAATTACTACTTCCCCATGATGGTGAGTGATGAACGAGCATAGTAGTTTATGAGTTTGGAACAAGTTTCTCTTTCAGTGATTGATTACTCTTGTCGGTTTACAGATATTTAGCACTTTTAACCTGTTTTGGGGGTGATGAGTTATCACTGGCTAAGAGATTAGAGGATGGTCTCAAGTTTGAAATCAGATCACAGGTGAACATTTTCAGGTTGACTTTAGTGAATTCTATAGAAAACCAGAATCTGAATATTGAGCGCAATATAAGGGATTTTGGAGCTGTGAGCCAAGGTGGTTCAGCATCCAGGGATGGTAATCATTCGACTGATAGTAGGAAGTGCCACAAAGATATTTCTCCAGGTAGCCAAGTTGTGTTCTATTAGTGTGGAAATAGTGGGAATAAGAGACCACAATGCCCAAGGGACCCAATCAAGTGCTGATCTTGTGAAAAAATGGTCTATATTAAGCACTTTTTCAGGATATTCGCACCATTAACAAGTGAGAGGCGATCTATTATAATTGCACAAACATGAGCAGGGCCACCAATTTCTCAACATTCAAGGAACTATAGTTCTTCATGCAATTCAGACCACAGAGGTGGTTATGGTCATAGTATCCAAAATCCAATTTTCCAGCAATAGTAGGGTGGATCAGATCTCAGTATCCATGTAGGGTAATAGGGTTGTGGTATTTGATAGAGTTTGGTGATGAAATAGACCCAGCATGAGCAGGATCCAAAACCATATACTGTTAGAGGGATGACTCTATTTACCTTAGTTTTAACTTCTACTCATTTTGATACAGGTTCTTCCAATAGTTTTATATCGGTTGTCGTTGTGGATATCCATGGGCTCAATATCTTTACTTTTGATAATGTTATGATGCTAGACACTCTGTTGGGATTAGGAAGGATAGTGTACATTAGTATAAGTATTTCACTATTGAGGTTGGTGGGTATCAATTCTTATAGGAACTTTATATCTTAGAGATAACAAGCTTCGATGTCCTTCTTAGAATAGACCGTTTGGTCTCTATCCAGGATATAGTTGAATTCTATCATTGTAGGGTGAGTTTTATGTAACTATTTGGAGGATCTTTTCTACACAAGGAAAATTGGGATATCCAGGGAAAAAGAAATGGACCTGAGCATCGTGTGTTGAGAGTAATCACATCACATATTATTATTTTATATTATTCTAACCAGATAAATTCACATATGGACATTGCTCTACTAGTATATTGTTTCAGTAATATCATCCCAGCCAAATTTCCAGGTATACATCTAAAGAGAAAGGTCAATTTTTCTTTTGTTCTTGGGCTAGGAGTGCAAATGGTGTCCAGTAATCCTTATATGATGGCTACACTAGAGTCACAAGTGCTCAAGAAGTAGTTAGAGGTGTTACAGAAAATGGACTTCATCTGACCCAGTACTTCTCCATGGAATTCACCTGTCCTTTTTGAAAAGAAGAAATATAGTATCCTTAGACATTATATGGGTTATAAGAAGTAGAACTGGTTGAAGATCAAGAACTGATATCCCTTGCTGAGTATTTATGATCTCTTCGATCAGCTTCAAGGATCCATGGTGTTCTCAAAGACTGACTTGAGATCCTTTTATCATCAGTTGCTCATTATACCATCAGGTACACCTCTTATAGCCTTTCAGAATAAGTATGTTCTATACATGTATATTGTAATGTTTTTCGATCTCATGAATGCGCCACAAGTTTCCATGGCACTAATAAACCATGTGTTCCATCATTACATGGATTATTTTGTGGTAGTCTTCATGGATGATATCTTTGTGTATTATCACCCTCGAAGTTATCATGCCATCTGTCTTGAGATCGTATTGATTACATAAAGAGAGAATCAGTTGTATGTTAAGCACTCAAATTCCAACATATTGATGGATCAAATTCACTTCTTGGGTCATGCCATCTCATAGATATGAGTATCAGTAGACCCTGAAAACATGAGAGTGGTAGTTTCTTGGGAACATCTGAAGAATTTCATAGAGTTATGATGTTTTCTAAGTCTATCTAGTTACTACAGAAGATTTATTCAGGACATTTCACACTTAATAGTGCCACTAACAGGCTTAACGAAGAAGGGTGTGAAGAACTTGTGTGTAGATTCCTGTGATTCAGCCTTTCAGGATTTGAATGAGAAATTGACTTGGGCACTGATAATGATTTTTCCAGAACTAGGAAAGAGTTACACCATTTTCTACGATGCATGATGTATCATTCAGGGATAATTTCTTATATAGGGGGAAGGATTCATTGCCTAAAGGTCTCAGTAATTATATCCACATTAGAGGAATTACCTAATGTATGATATTGATTTAGCTATAGTTGTTCATGCTTTGCGCTGTTGAAGACATTATCTTTTATGAGAGCATTTTGTGGTGTAAAACTACAAAAAAAATACTCATTTATATCTTTACATACCTAGATATTAATTGGTGATAGAAAAGGTGGGTTGATTACCTTTAGTATTTTAACCATGAGCTTATCTACATTCCAAGGAAGGCAATTCAGTGGCTGATGTGTTTTGTAGGAGGACTCGGATATAGGTAGTTCATGAGGCCAGTAGTGAGTGGAAGTTTATGGATCTATTATATGAGATACATTGGAAGGTTCACGAAAAATTAGGGCTGATGTTTCTTTCTTCTATATCTATTACATCTACTCTAATGGATCATGTGAAAATGAGGTAGCTATCTGATTCTGAAGGCCTAGTCCTATGAGAGAGTGTGTCTGGCGAGGACACTACTCCTAGTTGGACCATAGGAGAAGAAGAGGTTTTTCATTTTCATGGGTGTGTATGGGTGTCAACTGAAATATGTGATGGGTTGATGTTAGAATATAATTCCTTACTATAGGCATTTCATCTTGGAGTCACCAATATATATCGAGATCTATATTGTCAGTATTATGGGATTGGTATGAAGAGGGATGTAGCTAGTTTTTTAATGATATGTTCCAACTGTCAGCAGGTGAAGGTGGAGCATCAGTGACCGACAAGGCTAATACAGAGGTTACCCATTCCTGGGTGTAAGTGGAATGACGTCCCATTGGATTTTGTGATTTTTTTAACCAAGGTCACCTCAAAAAATGATATTTTATGGGTTGTTGTTGATAGACTTTTAAAGGATTCACATTTTATTCTGATCAAATAAACCTTCAGTGTTGATGAACATGGGATGTCGTACATCTATGATCTTTTACGTTTACATGGGGTCCTACACTCCATCATTTCAGACATGGATTCCTAGTTTTCTTCTCATGTATGGTAGGAACTAAAATGTATTTTTGTACACAAGTACTTCTCAGTACATCTTACAATCTGCAGTTAGATTGTCAGCCCGAGCGCATGATTTAGGTTTTAACATACATGCTTGGATCATGCGTCCTTGATTACAAGGTCTCATAAGAGAGACACATACCCCTGATACAATATTTCTACAATAATAGTTATCAGGAAATCATTCAGATGGAACCATATAATGTTTAGTATGGTAGGCCTTGCTGATCACCCCTATGTTGACTGTAGACAGGAGAGGCGTCTGTGATGGGAACTCGTATTTTCAAGGAGACCACTGAGAAGGAGAATTTTATTTGGAATAGGATGGCTACTACACCCTCTTTCCAAAAATCTTATGTTGATCGACAGAGATGACCTCTGAGGTTTGAGGTGACAGAGCATGTTTTCCTTTATGTCACGCTGAGTTTCGGACACAGAAGGATTAGGAGGTAGGGGAAGCTTCCACCGAGATATTTTGTGCCATTTGAGGTTTTCGGGAGAGTCGGGCCACTTTCTTCTCGATTAAAGTTACCTCAATGATATCGGGCTATGCACAACATCTTTCATGTTTCTTAAATATGACATTACTTTTCACTCTCTTCTCATGTTTTTTAACCTAGGGAGGTTGAGATAGAGGTGGATGCATCCTTCAAGAAGCTCCCTATTCATACTGTGTATTACAACACAAATTTTATATATGGTAGGTATATTCCATTGGTATGGGTGTTGTGGTAGCACAGGTGAGTGCAAGATGAGTCTTGGGAGAGGAAGGTTGATGAGTGATCATAGTTGCTGGTGTTTTTTGTTGATTCTTCTTCACCACCCATCGAATGGAGATTTGTGGATGAATTTCTTTATGGGGGATGTTTTTTAGAACTCAGGTCTTTATTTCAAATATGGATCTGGATTTAGGGTTTTTTATGAAAAAGGAAGAGAAGAATATTTTCTAAGTACACACCGTGTACATATATGAAAACGTTGTGTACCCAGTTTCAATGTACAGTCGAGTACTAGTCATGTAATAGCCAAGTACATGGTCGTGTAGTGACCTATAAGACCACATAAGTTGAGGGTGGTTACGGATAATACACGGTGTGTAGTTTTAAAGAACATGTTGTGTAGTTTTCTTTTTATTTGATATATCAGAATGGGGACTCATCTCATGTCCGAAGACATTTTTATCTCCTCATGTTTCATATAGGAGCACCGTGGGATGGCCAAAAAACTCCAAACACTCACAATTATCTGTCCGAGCTCTGATTGTGATTTTTTCGGGTGTTGTGGAATCCCACTGTTGAGTTCCCAAAACACATAGAGCCTTTCTTTCTAATTCTTTCTCTCTTGCGAGTTATTCAATGTCATACATTTTCATGTTTTTGTAGATCTATGCTGATCTTGGCTGATTCAAGGGCTAAGATTCATGTATAATGATCACATGACATTGAGGTCGGTGGTTTTTGTCTTTTTTTAATATGGATTATATAAGCTAAAAGTGCGGCTTAATCATGTTTTGGGTATTTCCTGGTCTATAATTAAAACTCGTTATTACCCTCTATGGTTTATTATTGATAAAATATTGTTGATTTTGGATAATGTTAGACACCTTTTCTAATGGATACCCATTGGTGAATTTACCTTGATTGATTTTTTATGGCCTATTTTTCGATGAGGTCTGTTGGGATTTTCTTATTTTCCAAACCTTGTTCTGAATGGATGGAGTTGATAATTATTGGAAATTCATGTGACATAAATTGTGAATGTTTACCCAGGGAATTGAACTCTAAGAAATTACTAATGTGGTTAGACCATGAGTGTTTTACAGGTGTTTGTTTATAATTAATTTGAGGAATGATTGACCAAGGGGGATCAGACTGTGAGAGCATCCCAATGGGGTAATTTATGTCTGTTTTACTGGAATTTTTGACCCGTGGGTATTGATTGTGAGAGCATCCCAGGTGGTCCTTAATTTTTGATTAAATGAATGTTTGACATAAGGGTTTATACCATGAGATATTGTAAATGTAGTCATTTATAATTAATTAATTCTATTTCGGATCAAAGGTGTAAGACTATGAGAGTTTCCTAGAGGGACGTTTTTTTTATAATTGAATGATTATGATGAGTCTGCTAAACCAATGGAAAATCATGGATTCTGTCTTACTTGATTGTTTAGATGGTCTTATGAGACATCTATTTTGGTTACCTTACTTGTGGGATATAGATCTTAGGCTATAACATAGGGTTTCATGATTAAATGAATTGAATAATTGATAAATTTAAATGAATTTAATTGAATATAGTGGGATTATTTACATTTGAGTACTTCCTAGTTTATTACACCATTTCTCATATTACGAGCTGTATATATTCATTGATTGTTAGGAAAAAAGATTTTGGTGGTCGCGTACTAGGATTAATTTGAAACCCTATCTAGTTCATGATTTTGGACACAAATAGATTATATGAATTCATGATTAGATAAGAGAATGTGCCCTTCCTCATCAGGTACCTGATTATTATTGGAGCTGGAGATCATGGGACTAAGCTGAAGCTTGTGATGCTGATGAAGTTTACTTGTTTCGTTTTTACATTATATTCTTTATTTCTTTTAATAATTATGACTTGTCTGGCTGTTTTCAAAGATAAATATTAAATGAATCATATATATATATATATATATTCTCTTCTGTTGGAGTTACTTTTAGCCTTCAATTTTCTTCTTTGGGGTATTACTGCTTCCTATTTTGTTTTGTATTTGTTTTCTACTTTGTATACTATTCCAATGAGGTCATAGTTTCCCCAATAGCACACCTTGTCTGATACTTCTTGTCAGCATCCTCTGGAATTTGCGGAAATGTTCTTGAGGTTATGTGACCAACCTGGTTCGGGGAACCTTTGGGTAGCACCCAAATCTAGTACATAACATATATTCTTCTTCCTTTCTCACTTTAAAATAATATATACAATTATTCCATCATGTATAATGAACATTATTATTTTTTAAATTTTTTCATGAATAGTACACATGTATTTCATTAGTGTAAGGAATTGTTCATCTCATATAAAATAACGGCTACTTATACGAATAGGAATTTCAATTTCAAATAAAAATAAATCATTTCCTTCAACATATATAACTTACCTTCTAAACTAATACTACTTCTTCTTCATTTGATATAGTCATAGGATCTATCTAGGTATACTTTGACACAATTCATGACATTATTTTATGATTCAAAAAACGACCAACCTATTTTCTGAAAATTAAAAACAATATCTCTATCCTATATAGTGCAATAACCTTTTTCATGGAATACCCTATCATTCCCTAAAAACATGAATCACAATCTAACATTTTCATATAAAAAAATCAATTATCATCTGTGGAATTGTAAATATAATCTTCTAAAAGTGTATTCTCTAAATTCCTCACCAACACAAAAAATGTATCATTTTTTTAGAATACATCCATTTTCATATGACTTAATATTTCAATGGATTTTTTAATTTTATTGAAACTAAAAAATTTTCATATTACATGAAAAGACATAAGAGTTTTTGAGTTTCTTCCAAATATTTCTATCTTTAAAATATTTTATTCAAATCAAACTAATTAAAATTCTTCATAAATATTTTTAAACCTCATGTAAGTCTCACAAAATATTAAATTTCATACAGAATCTTCTAAGAAACTCACAATATCATGCCTTTTCAAAATTCTAAATCTTGATATGTCCAAAAAACTCATATAAAGTCTTATATATCTCAAAAATGATTTATGAAATCTTAAGGAAGCCTTATGAAATATTATAAATCATTTGATATATTTTATGTGACCTAAGAAAAATCAAGGTCTTATGTAATTTTTATGATTCTTCCAATTTTATCCTAAAATCGAATGTATTATCAAATATAAATGTAATATAGACTCTTGAGAAAATGTTATGCATTGTGGAAAAGTATTACAAACCCCAAAATAGTTTCTCTAATATATTAACAATATTTATATCTAGCCCAAAAAATTCCAAAACTCTTCAAATGGACTCAGAACCTCATAAATATTTCCTTGAACATATCAAAACATGTTCTAGTGAGATTCAATATTCTATGAAAATTTTACCTCAAAAAACTAAATTCATTTTATGTGATTTTTAATATGATTACGTATGGAAAAAATAATACAACACAATCAACACATCCAATACCAATATTTATCCATATATAAACAACTCAACACTAGGGGTAAATTATTGAATACAATATCATGAAAACCTCTTATTAGATCAATAAAATCCCCATAACTTCTCACAAACATCGAAAACATATCTGGTGGTCGGGAATTTGTCTCAAATAATCAAAAATTCATCTTTACAAGTCCATAAATGCTACAAAATGTCCAGGATTGAAACGTGATTCCATCCACCGTGGTGTGACCTCCATTTACAAGGGTCATTGTCCTTGTACAAATATAAAAAATAATACAAAATATCATGACACTATTTGGACACATTTGGACCTACATCTTAGAATAACTTATGTGATGATTCCACTCAATTTCTAGGGAATAACCCCAATAAACCAGTCACCATTTCAGGATGAGGACCCATTATGAAATGGCAAGCCAGTTGCAGTAAAAAAATCATAAATTGGACTACCTGACCCTTCTCCAATACTAACTTGACCATCTAAAACACATCACCATCCATTAAGAACACTCAAAAATACAACTTTATGATGTTAAAACCCGTGAAATCCCAATCCAAGTACCAATTATAGAATTTTTTTTTGCTGCATGACCAAAATTCCATATTCCTCAATCATAACACCATATATTAGTGGTTAATTTTATTATTTTTACCATTTCACTATGAAAAAAATCTCCACACATATATAGATAAATCAATAATGTTTTTCATATGAATCACTGTAACTTTTATGATCTATTATACATCATCCACATTCACCCTGGTTACATGTTAAGCATATATCTATTTCAAAATGAAATTGACCCTATTTCCATAAAAAATTATAATATATATATATATAACTAATATATATTTATATGTATATATATGTTCTTAAAAAAACCCAAATATATCAATAAATAAGAAATAATTAAAAAATTTATACATAACACACATAGACATACACACACACATGCATGCATGAAAACAATCATAAACATACATATTATGTATTATGTGTATATGTAAACAGATATATACATACATACATTACATATAAATGAATTCATGATTATGATTCAAGTCTCTCTCCCACTATAATGGATTTATACTTCTGAATCTTATCACGGATAGATGTTAAACTTTCTTCCCCACCTAAAGGTGTGGTGGTCCCTTAAGGTATTGCCTCCCTCTCAATCTCTTCATGAACAAACCATTATTTTAAATAGGATTTAGCTCAAATAGATGTTTTTTTAGTTTTTTGGTGGAGAACTCATCTTCATATTGGTCTCTTGAACCTACTATATATATTTTCTTAAAATAAAACCGTTTAGAATAAGGATCCAAGATTTTGTACATTTATTAAGAAGAATTCCCTGAAACCTCATCCTTTAATGAGTGAACAGTGGTCACAATGTTTAGTCAAGGTTTATTTCATCTTAATAAAATATATTATTTTATAAATATATCCATGAATCCCTTTTTAGTAGTTATAATAGGGGTATTGAATCATTTAAATTTTTGGTAATCTTTCAGACATTGGTTAAAGACATTTCAAGGAATTTAAACTTAGAATATCACTCCGTCATGTATCCATGATTCCTTTTATTTTGATGGTATTTTAATTTTTATTATGTCTGGTATCGATCTTTCAAGGTTATGTGGATTTATAAATTGCTAATTTTTCACTCATTTCAAACCTAAACATTCCTCCAAGGCCTCAAATATTTTTGGGGGTTTTTCTTAAAGGATGAAGATTGAAAAATTAGATTCCTTAATTCCATTTCTCTACACATTGGTGTTGAAATTAATCACTATAGGGATATTCTCTGAAGTTTTAAACTAGTGATTCCAAAGGATGTTATTTCTTGGTACACATTTTTTTAATTAAATAATTAATTTATGTTGTCTTATCTCCAAAAAGGGTATGGAATATCCTAGTGTTTCTAGATGTAGTGTTTGAATGGTTAGAATTAAATAAGATTGTGTTCATGGATCCTTTTTTTCATTATGGTCCATCAAAAAATCATGATCAAGGAGAATCAATATTGTTGTGTATTTCATGTTTTGGTCAGCATGTGGTTGTTATGATTTCTGGTTGGGAATCATCTTTATGTTATTGAATCTTTAGTATCATCTAATATCAATATGATCGCTATAACATAGATCCCTAAATACCATCCCTCTCTCGTGATCTTATAGTTTTCAAACCAAAAGGTGTACAAGGTATCCATGTTAAGGATTGATTGGTGTTGGATGGAACATTTTTGAAGGGTCATTGAAATGGGATCATGAACCACTTTCATGGTGTTTAGTGGAATGAAATTATCTTTTGAAATGTATCATGCTCCTGAAGTGTTGGATCGTTTAGGGGATCCAATCTTACCCCGAGTGACTTGAACAATTTTTCTCTCCATATGTTCCCATGCCCAATTCTTTAATCCCATTATATTGGGAGATAGTTATTTATATTTTAATTTACATAAATGGATAATCTAAAAAAGGATAATTAAGAAGTATCTTCATTATTATCCTACTATATAGATTCCTTATAATAAGAAGTTGGCCAGATCCGTCGAACACTTGTCTTCTTTATCCAAAGGAACCCTATCGTGGAATAAACTCATTATACCAAATTTTCCTTCTATTTATTGATTTTCTTTGTAATTTATATTCTTGTATAAATAACTAGATGATTTGGTGCCTTGTTAAATGTAAAAAACCTTCGTTACACGGTCTCTTCTTTGAATTATTTATTGTAGAAATATTTGAACATAATAGTATGTCGGGTGATTCCATGATATTTCCTGATAAAATTCAAAGATTTCAACCTTACCTCTACCATAAATATTAAAATTTAGATTTTATAGAAAGGAAATGTTTCTGTGAATTCTATCAATTCATAGTCATAGTACATTATTTTCAAGATAATGAATATGGGTCACATTGTTTCATTATTTTTTTAGTTAGATGTGTTGTACTAAAAAAAATTGTTGAAGGATTAATCAAATTTTTTCCCTAATGTGGTCCTATTAATTTTAAATAATATTTTAACAAAATTATATAAATGGAGGAAAAAAATTAATTGGTTATTTCTACAAGAAGGTGATGTTCAATATTAATAATTTTATGGTCACTACACAAATCATGTACTAAGGAATCACTAAGGAAAAATATACATTGGGAAAAAATGAAATAGACAAGAACGAATATGGGTTCATCTTAATAATTTCCTTAATAACATATATTTCATAAATGAAATTTTGAGTAAGTAGTTTTATAATATCAATAATGATTTTTTATATCACTCTCTAATTATTTTCAATCATTGAAGTCATGGTTTCCAAAAACAATGTTTATGGTTCCCCTCAATATGGGGTTATATGGGAGTCTTTTTGGATTTTTTCCCACTCATTGAATAAATATATTCCTAGATTCACTTGGGTTGTTCTTTAAACCTATTCTAAACACTTAAGCCTCTTATTTTAGGACTGGGTAATAAAAATTAAGACCCCCAGATACGTTGTTTCGGACCTACACCCAGATATTTGGGATCTTAATTGGGATTGGTAAATTGGAGAAATTATAAATTTTATTTTATTATAATTTTCCAATATTCCCGAATATTATCAATTTTTAACGGTGATGGTCATATTTTTTATACATTAAAATAATTTAGAAATAATTTTAAAATGGGTTATATTAATTATTTTGAACTAGTATACATTATTAAAAAAATTTATGAATAAAAATTACACATTATTTATTTATTTATTATTATTATCATATGGAATGAGTATCTATTGATGATTGACATTGCATTTTCTTAGGTTATAGATGAAAAAATATGTTTTACTAGTTGTGTGATATTAAAATAAGAAATTGTCATATTGTGTCAATAACTCAAAGGGGATTGTTTCATGTTTGAATAAACCTCCACATAATGTCACTGAGATAGATTAATTGTTTTATGAAAGGACATTTTTCAAATGATAATATTGACTTATTAAAGAATAAATGGTCATGATATGCAACATTTATGAATAACCTCTATGGATAGGTAGTGAGGTAATATTTATTTAATGGGGATATTGCTACATAATAATAAACACATGGAATATCACCTATATATTATTAGTCTTTCATAGAAGAGCATTGTGTAAGATTTAATAGAGATGCACTTTACTCACATAAGAATAATTTGGGGTTGAACAACATTAAATATTTCTCACATGATTTTAACTAAGCCTCTCAATTCACTCATATTGGATTAGTCCCCCCCCCACTAGCTGATTAGGAAAAATTAACATTATTGTCCAAGCTTTATATGTGATTAACTAAAGAGGAGCACTATATCCCATGACATCCTCAATGACCCATCTACCAGCACCAAGTAATATTCAATTACAAATATTGATACCAATATATATTAATATAATAATATTAAATGGAAATTTATAATAGAGAAAAAAACAAAAAGCATATTTCTCCATGTTTTTAAAATAAAGAAATATCATTTGATGATTATATAAGGATTCTATATGGTAAACGAGTTGGAAAAAGTTCATTGAGGAATCTTGAAACAATAGAATATTTTATAGTGTCATTTAATGGAGTATTCATAATTCTTGATTGAACTGTATTCAAGAAATATATAATAGAAGAATGTGGCCACATATTTACAAATTATTTACTCTTAGTAAGGAAGAAAGGGGAAGAACAATGTATAAATAGAAAGTAATTCCATCTATACAAAGGGTATCCCTTTTAAGATTATAATAATTTTTATATTTAATTTTTGAAATAATTATAAATAAATTATAAATTTTTTTTCATGTATCATTCCCCTATTTTCTATTTCTTCATACTGGTGATATCTAAATATCTTACCACTAATGAGTGGCTAGAAAAACAATCACTCCCATGATGAAACTGAAATCATTTATTAGTCTTATGTACCAAATTTTATTTCATTTACTTTCATTATTATGGGAATTAAATGGAGATTGAGGTATGGGTTGTAGATAGTTAATTTTCATCTTAGTTTACTTTTTACTTCAATCATACTATGAAAAAAATTTCTATGACCTATATTTTTAATGTGAATTTATAATAGAATCATTTTTGGAGTTATGAGGTGGTTTGTAGAAAGCTCAATAGTGATTTTTTTTGAATTTTATGCAACTAGTTTAGGTGTTTCCATTTTTTGGACTTAGAGTATAGTGGTATGCAGTTTTCTATAGGTTGTTCCATATATTTTGTGATAAATAAATTATAACTGTAAATATTATCAGGTATACATTAGATCATGATCTTATAATTTGATTCATAATGATTAGAGAAAAATGAAGAAACATTTTGCTATATTCTAATGGTGAATCCTTTCATTATGAGTTTATTCAATAATTAATTCAAAATGAATATTTAATTCTTCTCTTACACTTTAACATATATGGTTTCCCAAAGATTTTGAGTTTTGAAGTTATTCTGTAAATAATAGAAAGTGACTTAAGAATATAATATAGGAAGTGTGAATATTTATCAACCATCCTTATTTTTATCCCTATCTGTGTTCCATGAGTATTTTATTTTATATCTAATAGTATCCCATTTAAATACCTGGATTTATATAACACCATTTTTAGGGAGAGACTACACTGGAATATTTATATTCTAATTTGAATTAAAAAATAAAAAAAACAAATAATAAATAACAAAAAAATTCATATTGATGAGACTTTACATTATATATCCATATTCATTGATTGACTAATGTGAATTTGAGTTTGTTGATAAATTTTTAAGATAAATTAATGGAATAAAATTAAAAATTTTTATTTTGTAATTATATATATTAACAATTCCATTGATGGCTTTTACTAAAAAATATATAAATATACTCTATTCTAAATTCTACAATGGATATAAATATTACTAAATCAGTATCAACAGTTCGAAGATAAAGAGAATACTATTGATAAAGCTATATATTATGTGGAAGAAAAATTATTATCTACACGGGAACTAATTAATGGATTTCACTTAGTCCTCACCGCACTTCTAGAGTAATAACATGAAGAAGTCATTATATCTAATTAATTTAAGGGTGAGAATATATTTTTGAATTCTTTATTTTTTTTAGTTCTTAAAAAATGAATTTTGAAATAACTACTCTATAAAATTTAGTGTATTTTCAGAACCATTATACTCATTGTATAATGAGGTGGAATAATTTCCCTACATTAAAGAGTATATTGTTCATGAAATTGATGAATGGGAGTACCCAACACTCCTGTATAATGAAATAGGGTCACACAGTGAACATCATATGAGGGAATATTTGGATTTGAACTCATATATATTAAATTTAACTCAATATAAAATATTTACAAATTCCACTATGGTTTAATCGATTGATTTTATAAATGTTCTGAAGAAATGGGAGTAAGAATCAACATAATTAGTCGTAGTGTAAGTGGACGATTTTTCTAACTCTCCATCCTAACGTGAAATTTGTGTCTCTTAGAAAATTTGGTGGGAATATATTACAAATATCAAGGGGACCTCTATATCTGGGGAGAATATAAGATAATGGGAACAAATTCTATGTTGTTTTGTATACCACATAGGACAAATTTTCCTTTGGACTGAGGGTAATTGTTTGCACTACAAAGTTAGGGGAAGTAAAAACAAACCACCCGCATGGGGGATCCAATTCATGATCCTTATTCTATAACTTATTTTATTTTATTCATTTTACATTAAAATAAATTATATTGTGGAGTTATTATATGTTTTAATGAGATATAGTTGGTAATATTTTAGAGATTATCTGAAGGGTCCAAAACATAATAAACTATGTTTCATTTCACTAAAACATTATTTTCATGAGTATATGATTTTATGTGTGTGACATGATTCAACATAAATATGGAAAAATTGGATGAATGTGGAGGGGATGTTGACTTAATTTTGAATAATTAAATTAATGTTTTTCTTTAAAATTTTCTATGTGGTTTTTTAATTGAAAAAATTTTATATTCTTAAATCCTTTTTTCTATGCAGCAATACGAATTCATTTATAAGGAATTATATGGTTTGGAATTTTGTAATTTTAAGTTATTTATATATAAGTTTTTTTTATTATTTTCATATAATTGAACTTATATGAGTAATCTGGATATGAATTTCCTCTCCATCAATTTACTATACCAAATATTTTAAACCCTTACCAAAATAAAATAGTTGATTATTTATGATATTATTTTTATAGTCAGTTTCATGAGAGTTTAAGGACTTGTTTAAAACTAAAACTACCCCTTATTATTTTTTAAAACAATAAGATCTAAGAGTGATATCTATGATTGTGGCAATCAATCATTGAAAAATCTGATAGAAAATCAATTATAAAGGCCACCAATAATTTTGATCACTTTAAACCCTATAAAACGTGAATTTAATATTAGATAATAAATATTTCAATATATTTATCCCTACATACCCATATATTAGGGTATTTCCTAAAATATTTTCATTAAATTATAGATGAAAGAGTGTCTAGTGTAGTTCTATGGAAGAGTTTATTATATTAGTTTGAGTGTGATATTATTTTACATTTTGTTATGGGTATTGTTTTCATAGTTTAAAATTATCAATATACATATTATTTCCCCATAGTATCTAAAAAAATATTTATATGGAAAAAATCTCATGTAAAAAACTAAATAAATAATATTATTCAAAATAATATAAGATTAAAGGATGTTTCATTCATTTATTTTCATTGTCATAGTTGTGTTTCACAAAAATAAAATGAGAATATGGTATATTGAGGGGTGTTTCATGGTAGGATATGAGTTGACTTACATTCATTGTTATACTTTTTGGAATTGAACTTTCATTGTACAAAATTTATGTAATGTACTCTTTTTTACTATGAGTTTTTTAAATTTAAAAACAATGGTCCCTTGAACACCATAATAACAGTTTGGATGTTCTTACGATTACCACACTTCAATATTATAATATATAACATATTATTTTTTACTCCTCTGGGGGGTCATATATTCTAGAAATGGGCATAACTCAATTTTAATTTTTTCATTGAGTGATGGGGCAAAATGTTTTGAGGTAATTCAATAGTATCATGGGAAGAATTAAAAAGTTGATAAATAAGTGAGATGATGTGTGGAGGTGATATAAAAATATATATATTGTGTCATAAATTTCATTGGTTAATGAATAAGATGATTTTATTTAATTTAGTCTGTGTATTAGAACTTCACCAGATGAACAACTTTTTCTTCTATTTTTTGAATTTCCTTAGAGTTTAACAGAATTATTGAGGATTCAAATAATTAAAAAAATTAAATTTTATTTGATTATGGTTTATAAATAATCCCTTATATTCTAACACCTTAAGGGAAAAATAATGTTTTTTATGTTTTTTATGAATAAAAAATCAATATTTTAAATGGTTTAAATTCATTGATTTAATTACAAAATTTATTTTTTGAATTATTTTAAAACAAATTAATAAACTATTATTTAGTGATTATTGATATTCTTGAGAATGATGAAATTATATATGAGTAAATATTCGTTTTCTTAGGTTTTGTAGTAATAATACATTTTTTAGGCGGTTGCATTGAATAAAATAAAATATTCAAAGTATTTTAAGTGATTAACAATTTCTACATGATATTAAAATGGTGAAGACATAATTTCATGTGAATAAATAAAACAGATGATAACTTTAAAAGATAAAATTTCAAGGATGAGGGTTGTGTGTGACAAAACCAAAATTAAGTCACTACATTAAATCAACTATCTATGATAAGAAGCTACATATGATTAATCTCCAAATTCAAGTTCACACATTAGATTAAAATCCTACATCATGAATAAATACTCAAAGCATGATAGTGAATATTTAGGAATAATTCACATTGTTAGCTATAATTTTGCATAATTATCATGATGGATCCAAGTTCTCATATGTGAATAAGTAACCCAAAACAAACACTAGGTAGTATTCTTAGAGCCTCTCAAGTTCTCAAATCAGATAAACTAGTATCACAGAAAACCTGAAAAGTTGTAACTCAAAGAAATGTGTCCTAGGAATCATCATTTCTGACTCAATTTCCAACACCATATAATAGTACAGACATAAATTTTTTTCCTATGTAATATTAGAAACAAAAATTACTATGAGTGTAAACCAAAATTCTAAATTACACATTCCCCTAATCTACCCAAATCAATTAAAAATACCTTTATTCTCCCACACTAAATTCATATAATAATTGAACAAGGAAACATTTATTTGATGAACTGAGAAATCTCCTACACCATGGATGATCTGATAGTGATCATACATTGAATAATTCCCTACCCCTCATCATTTCCACAAGGAAATGATCATGATAATGAAATTCATTGGTATGAAGTGAAGAACCCTTGATTCTTATTTAAACATATTTAATTATTCTTATGATGGATCTTGAACTATTCATTTTCCCATTATATTGGATTTGATTAAGAAAATTCAATTTATTTTTTATAAAGTGCACTATTCCAAAAAATTTAGGTTTCAATTATTGTTTTTGGTTTTAAAATACCCCCTAAATTTATTTAATGCTTTCTTACCATGGCTATTTCATAGAGGTTTAAATAAGAATCACCCAAGGTATGGTTCTAATAATTCATCAAACTTATACAAATTTTTTAATTTTTTATTATCACATTTAGAATTCGGGGAGGATTGGTGGAGTTAGCTATCTGAAAACATCTCTTTTTCTCAATTAATATTCAATATTCTTATAATTATTTACAAATAAATCATTCCATCCCTCTATCATTGATATTTTAGTCTTAGTTATTATAGCGGTCTTTAATTCCACACATTGGAGGTGAGTGGGGGATAATTTCATTTGAGGAGTACTTCACTTACATAACCATTTAATGGGTGCGTTTTTATTGTTCATGGAGGCCGCTAAAGAATTATATATTCACACACAATTGAATAATGTATTTAGGTTTTTTTTGACGAAAATACATATCATGTGAGAGTAAGATAAACCAATAAGAGTATGTGTGGTTGTTATTTTTATTTCTCCCAAATTTAGAATTCATTCTTTTATAACATTTTGAATAAATTTTTTGTTTTTTATTTCATTTTTTTATGTTTAAATTTCCTTTTTGTTTGGTTAATATTATTTAAATATTCAAAAAAATGAAAAAATAATAATATGTGATGACTACTAAGGAACAAGTAGTGTTTAGTGATGTTTATTGTGAGATATCCTAGGATTATGAATATGATATACCATGGTATTAAATTCTATTTAAAATTTTTCACAACAAACCTCAATTAGCTGTATTCAAGATTCCTAGGATGTAAATCTATTTTATGAAATATCCATTAAGAAGTATGCCCTAGTTGATTATATTTTATAAGAGTAAATTAATTCCGAAAATCAATTTTGTGATTTTTGGATTAATGATGTTGATCTTAACACAATATAATTTCATTATCAAATTAATTTGGTATACTTTTTAAAATCAAAATCTATAATGAGATGATATGTTATATATGAATAATATTTCTAAATTTTGTATCATAGTAGTTAGTCCCTGTCCTTCATATATTACTTCAAATAATGATGTTACCTTATTGAAAATGTCTCAACATCAAGATATTCATCATCACTTTCTTCATAACATTACATAATTATTTTTTGAAAAACTATACATTTTTTGATATAGTAGGTCGAAGGAAGCACAAATTTAAGGAATTTTAAAAAATTTGGAGAGTTAATTGAGTGATGGGATAATAAATATTTTAATGTTATATCTTCACTATAGAATATGATTATTTTTAATTTTTTTCCCAATTAGTATGGTGCATGAATTTATTCCAATGGGAAAATTATATTGATGTTAAGGTACTCAAACATCCTTATTCTCAATCCTAGGATTAGTAGTCTGTCGGAATTCAAACACATAAAGCCCTCCAACCATAAAATTTCATATACAATATCATGAGTAGTATTATCAATAGTTATTTAGAAAATTATTTCTTTTTCTGAATTTATAGGAACAATATATATTTTTCCATTTCTGGTATATTTATGGGTATGACATTCAATAATAGAATATATTGATGGAAATGAATCATAGAAATCATTGAGGAGAAAAACATGATAAAATATGACATAGTTAAATCTTATGATCTCATAAATTATGGAATCATTATAATTTTTCCAAAGTGGTTCCATTTTCTAAAAGGCTATATTAATAATAACTTCCTATAAATGTCTTCCCCATGGTTTTTTATTAGTCAAAGGGGAATCTCTTTTTTATTTTTAAATCAATTTTTGGCCTTCGTTACATTGATCCTATATTCATAAGAGTTTTTACCCTTTATAAAAATAAGTTTACATTTATATTGACTAATATAAAGTAAATTATAAGAATAGTTTTGTTATACATGATTCATGGATGTTTTTTAGTTTCTCATCTCCATATCACATAGGATATAATTGTTTTTATAAAAAAATTGGTCGTTGATCAAATACATATGGAATTTTTTCATTAATATGGTGTGTGGTGTTTGGAACATACCAATAATTTAAAAATAATCATGTTTTCATCTAAATGAATCATTATTTGTCATATATGTGATCTTGACTAATTTTTTAGACATATTGATTGTTATTTTGTTTTCCTATATCATATTTATCTATATACCCAAGTTAAGGAAAAATTGTTTACTTTAACATCCATATTGAAATAATTTTTACTCATTATTGTTACAATAATAATGTTTCATTATATTTTGGGGGAAATACATCATTAATTTAATTTATTTACTCTTGTATGTATGGTTATGTTCTCTAAATGAATAATGTTCTTAATAGGTTTATCAAAACTATTGGAAGGATATTTATAAATTTTCTGTCAAAAATTTAGTATTATCATCATCTATATAGGTTGGGTAGAAGAATATGGCGAATCTTCTAAAGTGGAATGATCATCCTCAGGATGATATAAATGATCTAAGTTATAGATGGGAATAATCCTGGGATGTTACAAGAGGATAATTCATAGTTCTATTAGTTCATTTATTGCATGTTTTATCAACTTCTTGAGTAGATTAGTTTTCATTTAAACCCATATCCTTGTGAATTTGGAAATAGATTCTACAATGTATTTTTTTAGAACTTTACAATTATAGGTGGATTTTTTGATAAGGTTTGATCTCTTTTTGGGAAATAACACCAATATGGTAAGATGTTATACATTATTAGGAACCCTCTACTTAGCCTTGATCTCTACTAAGCAAGGAGCCTACATAACTTAATGAATTTCTTCTTTCATAATGTTGAAATGATATTTTATCAATAAATTTTTCTTCTCCATGGAATCTAAGAATATAACCTTTATATTTTAAAACCTTAGGTCATTGGTTTCTAGTTATGTATTTAATTTTATTTATTAAATAAAATTAGGGAAATCATAGGTCTTTGGTTTTCCATAATATGGTAACTGGAAATATGGTATCAGATAAATGATTACATCATGGTAATTAATATCCATAAATAATAGACATGTGAATTAGATTAGAAATTAAAAAGGCATTCACAAGGTTAGTTCATATATTTCATAAATATTCAAGATTACTTGGGAGAGTATTTCATGGTTTTATCCTACAATCCCAAACCGTGTAGTCTACTGAGAAGAATAAAACATAAAATTACAAATTTTCACTTGGTAAAATTTCATCCCCCTTAGACCTAAATTTTTACAATATATCATCATAAAAAATTACCTTCACGTGATTCTATTCTCCTCCAATGTTTCTATGGTGGTTTGCATCTAATTTCAGTGGATATATCCATAGTAATCCGTTCATTTTCCACTTTAATCGTTATTTTTTTAATTTTTTCTTCAATATCCTTCGTTATTATTTTCCATATTTGTTTATGGTAGCTAAATTTAGGGTATGTTTAGGCTCTAATCTAAGGTTTCATTATTCATAGGGTTTATAGGGTATCAATTTTCCTATCATATATTATTACTTAATTAAGAAAAATATTTATTATATTTGGTTTAGTGTTTCTCCATAACCTCATTTATATTAGAATAATTTTGGTATATTGATTTTTTATGAATTATTATTTATATTAATGCAACTATATTTATTTTATTTTACTGATTTATAATTTTTCATTATGATTCTTGATTTTTTTGTGGGGATTTTCAATTAGATTTTATATTTTATATTAGAAACTCCTATTTTCATTCATGAATGTTCTTTGATCATTTAACTCATATATTTTTTGGACTCATATAAATTTTATAATGTTTTTTAAAGGGGTTTTGAATTTTTAAGCCCAAAATAATTTTTTATGATGTATTGTTACACAGAAGGGCTTGTTCGGAAGTGATTTTATTTGATATAGACACGTTTATATATTTTTCATGTCTGGTGACTTATTTCTTCAGGTTTTCATATCAATAGATATTATATGTTATTTTATATTAGTTTCAATATTCTTGTTAATCGTGGGTATTTAAATGAGTGATTGGTGGAAGTGTTATACAAGTTAAAATTTGTCATTGTATTGTGATTCTAATTATGATATATATCCCACTGGGGGGGGGATTTCACTCGGTAAGACTAATAGTTAGATTAGTTATGGGTCATTCAGGTTCATCATATGAAACTACGTGTTATATGAGCCTAGTCTTAGGTTACCCTAATTTGTCTCAATATTGGAATTCGATGTTGTGATATTTTAAAGGCATAGTAAATTTAATATTATATTTTTCCTTATACTTCCTAAATTATTTGATTCTTTATACCTGCTAAATTCACCATTTTTTAATTCTTATTTTATCTTAAATTTTATAAATATTTGACATGTTACTTTAGAACTTTCTCCATTTCCTTTACTTCTGTTTATTCCTATTTTATTGGGACTTTACTAAACCAAGTGATATATTTTATTATATTTTATAATTGTATTTCAAACTAGAACTAAAATTTTTCACTATGAAATAAGTTAGGTATATTCATGATGTTATTGGACTATTAATATTTCTCTCACTCTAAATACATGCATTGGATGTATATATACATTGTTCAATCTATTAAAATTAATTGAAATCATTCACCTTATTTTAGTTTCATAATATGGATGGATTATTCACATTCAAGGTGGGGTAGTCATCGAGTGGTAGATATGTGTCATGGGTGATAGTTTATGTGATCCCTTTAAGAAATAAATTTATTATAGGATGTCTAGGTATATTTCACTTTTGTCTATTCCGCTTTTTATAACACATGTATTGTATATATATCTTGCGAATCATTATATTTTTTAGAAACATCTGCTGGATTTTCACTATAAATATTTCATACTAATGTGACATCTATTTGAATTATATTGTAAAATTATATATTTAATTATAAAGGGACCCCAATGATTTGTTGTCTCATATTGAAATAATTATTGGATTATACCTTGTTTCTTTTGATGTTGGAATTGTTATCATTCGTTATGTATGATACCCTCAGTTTTTATCACCAGTATGTGATGATTGATATTTTTTTCAAGCATTATAGCGAGTTGACATGTATTAGTTTTAATTTTAACCCACTGTGGTTTATAATAAAATGGAATAAATTCCCTCTTATTATTTTTGTAGTAATGGGAGATAAGAGATAAAAATGATAGTGCTCGAGAGGTAGGTATAAGGATGTTTGTATCTGACTCTTCATTTTGATAAACCTTGTGATACCATGTGTAATATGGTATTCAATATTAAATATTGAATTTGTTATTATGCATTTTGAATTTTTGGTGGGTCACTATTATTGGGATAATTATAGAGAAAAGATGAGTATTTTATGGGAAATTATAGTTTTTTGGGTTAAAATTGGAGGAAATACCGAGGTTCATAGTTAAGGGGATAGTTTCCAAAATCAAAAAAAAAATACAACATATTGTTGAATCCTAATATTGTAAATATCCCAATTGGTGATTTTTTTCCAAAAATGTTTTCAAACTATTAATTGTCATAAAATTTCAAAAAAATAATATCAATTATTTTTTCAATATGAGCTTATTTAATGTTATTTTTTACTTTTTCATGAGTAATTGAATAGGTATTGTTATAAATTGAAGTTATGGGAATGATTATATTTATCGATATGTTTTCATTATTTGTATTATATATATAGTTATGGATAAGAAGATTCCAAAAAATTAAAAGGAGGGAGTTGTGGCTATATTTCCAAAAAGAAATCATCTTGTAGACTTTAATCTATCTTATTTAGTGATTCAATCCATTAAAGGAATCCATTGATATGGTTAATAGTATTAGGTCCGAGGTGTGGGTTCTGATCAAGAATTTATTATATAGTGACTACCTTCCATTCATGATGATCAAGTGTCTCAGTGACCCTCAAAATGGATAGAGAAAATTGATCATATTTTTTGTTTTGATTAGATTCTAGATACACCTTTAGTAAAATTTTATACCAATATACTAAAAGGATTGAGTCATAAGTGGTTGGAACAATTTTCCCAAAAAAACATGTAAGAGTATTTATATAGAGGTATGATTAAGAATATGTTTAACGAGTAATTTTTACTAAATAAATTAATGACATAAATACTAGATGTTCAAGAATCTATAATAAGGGATTCATTAGTTTATTGTGTATGATACATAGTTTTCTAAGTTTTTACAATCTTCTCTTATGATCCACTTTATTAAAATCCTAAATGGTTGATTATTCGAGATGGTTTTAAAGTCATAGATTATATTGAATATTATTATCTATTTTTCTCTTGACCCTAAAAGTGGTATAAATTAAGGTATCAATGGTAAAGAATGATAATGTTGTAAAAATTGGTTTGTGCAATGCAACTATTGTATCTAGAGGAAGATAGTATTTCTTACCTGATCAAAAATTTAAACATGATGAATTTGGAAGGTGAGGTTGCAGGTATGTCCAAAATATATCTAAACCTAATTCTGATGATACATAATGATATAAATATAACATTTGTTTCTTAATTTTCATTCCCAAGGTACTCAAAGACAAAATTTCAGGAGGACTCTGACCCCTTCCAATAGTCTGAGTGGTTGGTTCATCTTTAACTATTTAATAAAAACCCTCATTATAGTATAAAAATAGAATCTCCACATACCAAAGTTCATACGGTTAGGTTTTATGGATTTAATAGAGAGATATCTCATTCTCATATGTTTGTGGATCATGGACAGTTTGATGTATAGTCTCATCCTAACATGAAGTATGACAGTTGGAAAAAAATGGGTGTTTAGATTGTGTGAATCATTCACTTGTAGAATTATAATTATTTCCATAAACACTTAAATATTTTTTCAATGTTTTTTTATTGTTAGAAAATTGTTTGATAGATGAGAATTATACTCTAATATCTATTTTAATGTGGTTTCTTTATTGGGATCTAAAAATGAGATGATGTAGTCTGTGATGGACATTTATACTCTCATAGGAAATAATATTGAGAATCATTTTATGTTTTCATTGTGTCATGTGATGGTTTCCAATGTTGTAGTTATGTTGGGATTCCTTATTCTTGATCCAAATATATTTGATCATATTTTTTATGTGGAATATATTATTATAACTAAAAATAATATTAAATACAATTATCATAATGTTTTTTCATTATCCTAATAGATCCACCAATGTTTTCTATGGTGTATGTGAATTAATATCATGTACTTCATGACCTCTCACTATAAATATTGGGTCAATTTTATGTTAAATATTAGTTTTTAAATAGGATGTTTATGAAGGGAATTCGGGTGATCAGTTACATGTTGTAGTAGACATGTATATTTTACTTCTTTATATAGAATATCCCATGTTTCCATTGATTGAGATGTTAAATATTCATTCAACCTGACTCTGTAGAAAAATCCCATCTCTTTTCGTTCATATCTAATGGAACTAGTTCAAATAAATTAATATATACATTATCAAGAAGTTGTTGAGATAAAGGGATTCATATGTCTAATAATATAATTTTGTGTGGTGTTGGTTATCTTTACAGAAGGCTAGAATAAGTCACCAACTATTCATTGTTTATTTGAGGCTTTATTAGGAATTCATAATATTGAATTACACATTGTCTCAAACTCATTGTATCATTTATTAGATAAGTGTATTGAATAGTTCTTCTAAAATTGAATATAGATTGAAATACCCCAATTTGAGAGCGAAGAACGATGAAGTCAACAAGACATATTTCAAAATAACTTACAAAACGTTTTAATTTTTTTTTTTATTAATTTCAAACATGATGATTCTCTGGAATTATTTATTGAATTGATTAATAATATCATCCACTAATAACATGAAATCATTTTTTATCAATGTATGATATCTTTTTATACTCAAGGATAATAAAAAAGTATCATAATGATCATTGGGATATTGTTCTTAGAACATTGAAGGTTCATTTCCTATATTCAACATTGTTAAAATGAAAAATCTAGATTTTGGAAATGAAATATATAAGTCATTTCATTCCAAAAAGAGGTGTTTGTTTGGATTCTGAAATGATTCATGTGGTGATTTATTGGGAGAATCCCATGAATGTATTTAAAATAAAAACATTTCAAGGACTGTATGGATATAATAGGTAGTTTTTTTAGGATTTTTTTGTTTGTATCATCCATTATATATTTGACCCAAATGAATTTGAGATTTAAATATATTTAATGATGTCAAAAATATTTTGTTGAGTTAAAGGAAATGATATCATTGGATCATTCCCAGTCCATAAACTATGTGAAGGCTATATGGGGTTTTTTGGTCCCTTAAGTATGGGATGGGAGTGTGTCTTAATGTAATATAATCATATCATCATTTATAGTTCTAGCTAGTTAATATCTCTAGAGATTACTTGACTGAATCATTACCTAGAGTTTGTGGTGGTGATAATGCATTAAATAATGTCTTTTCTACCACTTCTAGGAAAAGTTGACAATGTATTTTTATAATAAATCAAAGATGTATATATTCTCCCAAAATGGAAAAAATTTCATATAGAGACATTGGGTGGATTTCATATAGAATTTTTATTTTTATCATGAATATTACTTCTATAAAAAGAAACAATTTTTATGAAATATGTTGGAAATTTCGTGCTCAACCTGTAAAATAATATGAGGAAGAATAGAATTTTATGAGCCTTTTCTTGATATTTAATTTGTATGTGAAGGTGTAAGATGGTAAATTATTCTTAGCTTGTGAATATGTCACACCATCCTTGGAAGATCATATTTCGAAGAATCAATTCTATGATCAATATTTATGGTGTAATATTGGTATTATAAATTGTGGGGATACCTCATCCGAATTATAGTAGTCCCCAGTTAGTTTTATTTAAAAATAAATATATTATCCGTACCTTTTTTTATTATAACAAGACCTAATTAAAGGTATGTATAAATCTAGTTAAGAATATCACCCTAGTACTTCTATGATGTTATGTAATCCTAATAGATAATATTGGTAGCTATCCATGAATAAAGAAATTTTTTATCCTTTGTCTCGTTAACCTACCTTAAAATAGTGAAGGTTGAACATAAAAATATAAAAGGGTTATTACAACAAGACCCCATTATTTTATGGAAATGTGATGACATGTTAATGGTTTTTTATTTGTCCTGCCTAATTTTCTTAGTGGTGATAATTCCATTTGTATAATTATATTCCATTTGAAAAATCCCACAACTTTCTTCTTATAAAGAAGAGTTTAAAGGTGGAACATCTTGGAAACCTATACATTCAATATATCATGAATTTTTATGGGTTTCTCTGAGAAATTATTTATAATAAATACCCACACCCTACTTATTGATTTTGTAAGATTATTCATGATGTTTTTAGATCCAAATTAAAATTAAGACTAACTTCTAATCCATAAACTGATGTCTAAACAGAGTGGTTGATTCAAATCATAAAGGATACACTCTAGGATTTCGTGCATAACCTCATATGATCTTGGTAGAACCATATACTATTTATTCACTTCTATCATTATAAAATAATAAATCATATAAAAATATGGATACTTTTTAATCACATTGTTGTCAGTAATTTAGGTCCCCTATTTATTGGTATGGAGTGGGTGAGCATTCTCTTATGGATCAGGTGTTTTAGGGATATAATGATGAAAATTTAGTTGATCCGGAAAACATTAGTGATTTATAAAAGTCATCACAAATCATATTTCAATGATTGAATTTTTTTTTAATTCCACATTTTTTCCTAAGTATTTATGGACATTTATCCCCAGTTGGGAAACTAATGTTTGGGCACATAGAATAAGATTATGAAATTATATATTGGGTTATCTAAATTTTTTGAATGGTTTGAGAAGGTGGAAACCCATCTAGAATTACCATCTCAATTTTATTCTATTATTAAAGTATTAAATGTGTCTTAATGGATGAAGTATTATTGAGAAACATCTCATGTTATTGAGTGTGAAGGTTTGGATTTAAACCCTACAACTACTGTGACTGAAAAGCTTTTTCAAATCCTCGATTATTGAAATAATGTATTGTGGTGTACATTTATTCTATTAGTATATGTGTTGTATAAAAATTGTAAATATATCAATGATACATGCCAAATTGTGGTAATTATTAAAGGGTAATGACCACCAATATTTTCTTCAATAACAACATTAACGATATTTGGGATGTTGAATGTGGCTTGGTTAGAATAATTGCGGTCATTACCCTCTCATGAATCTCTTCCCCTCCCAAGCATGAATCTCTTCCCCTCCCAAACATCCATTTCGTGAATAAATTCATATGATCTTCTAACCATAAATCGCTTCCCCTCCCAAACATCCAATTTTGTCTCCAAGTGATTCATGTTTATATACCTAGGATATTACCCATATATTCTTTCTCATCCCCGTAATCTATTCTATCCATTCCTTTTCCTTCAATATAATTCAATATTTATTACCCTATTTCATCATAATTGCTACATTATTTTTTATGAAATTCACTAATCTATGGTTTCTTAATTACAAGTGTTCATAAATAATATATCATACCCTTATCACCTATTATTTGATGAATGAAACATTCTATCAATATATATAAGTGGGTGTTTCTACATAAAATCCTATTCATTTGTATACTTTTGGTTCTTCAATATTCAATGTTTTATTATTGACACTATAATACCTATATTAAATGTGATGGACTGATTTACAATTGTTATCTTGGATTCTTGAATTTCTATTTTTCAATGTGGTGGTTTTGACAATCTTTTAGTTTTTATATTTAAAAATATTGTTTTCATGCATGAAATATGTTAGATATATTTTCTCTTGGACAATTTTTTAATCCAATGGATTTTTAAAATGGTTTCGAATGGTTTTTTGATTTATAAATTAAAAAAATAATGTTATCGTTTGTGTTAATACTGATGTATAATTTTTAAATGGTTCCATTTGGTAATGAAAGATTTTATGATTACGGTGGTCATTACTTGATGACATATTTTTTGGCGTTGAAATGATAATGGTTATGATTTGAAAGGAACCTTTGTAATTTTTCTAGTGATTGTGATGAGTTATTTATGGTTTATGATTTCACTTTTTCCAATTCCCTTACTAATTAGTTCACTCTCTCAATAGGATTTTCACCTGGTAAATCTGATCATAGGTTGGGGAATAGGTTTTTCGAGTTCAATAAGGCTTCAACATGTGAATTTTTTCACTTTTAATGCCCAATGTGAGATAATATGATGAAATACTAGCCAACATGAAATCTAAATATTATTATTTTCATTGGATATTATAATCTATTGATTATTGTATTGGTCTATATTCTTTATTTTGTTATTAATGTATATCATGAATCTCATAATTTAACGTATTTTCGAAAACCATGATTGCATATTCTCACTATGAAATAGGATATGTTGGGTGTGTCATAAGTGATATGACTTTGATTGAATAATTAAATAAAATATTAGTCCATTCCTAGAGCATAAGATTATATCTTAGGCCCTATGATTTAAATAGAATAGTTTGATAATCCTATGTCTATTATGTTTTATTGAAGAGTTAATTTTATAGAGTAAATAAAGAATATCCAATAATATATTATGATGACATGAGCATGTGACCGATTTGATGGTATCTCATAAAAAAATTATTATATTAACCAATAAGTATTTTTATGAACTTACTTTCATTGTGACACTAAAATGTTACTATATGGATGCCTTGACGTGTTACTAGATGGAAATATTAGATTTTAGGCCTGCTCATGTAATTCTTCTAATGAAAAGGCCTAAAGGGTAACACACTCTATTTATCAAGAATCTTATTTAAATACAATATTAATTTCATATAATAATTATTTAATATTAAAAATTTAGGAATATTTATTATTCGTCATATTTTTATCATGTAAATTCAATCAACAATTATTTCCATCTGTAAAATATATTAGCGAAATATTAAATAAAAAATTATACCCAAGTAAGTGAATTTAGAAAAAAGTATTCATTTATAGAAGAAAAAATATTTTGTTACTTATTTGGAATTAATATTTATTATAAAAAGATTGATAAATTTCGAATATCATTTTTTTGAAAATATTGGGTCCATGATTAAAATTATACATCTTATTTAATAGTTTGTAAATAATGATTAATATATTTATTTAATAAAATGATATTTAAAAAATCTTTGAGATAGTTCGTTCCATGTAAATAATATTGATATTAGGTTTGGTGATTACATATAATAGATATATTAGTTTAAGGGATGTTGTTTTATTTCAAAGTCATTAAACCTATGTATATAAATCATCTTATAACATTTATAATTTTATTTGAGTTGATTTACATAACATTTATCTCATGATATCTTACCCTAAATAGAAAAGATATATATTAATAACTCTCTCAAGAAGTAATGACTTCCACCCTCCTTCTACCTCTCAAGATAGAGAGAATACAGAATAACACCTCCAAACAAAATAGATTCTTATTGTGATTGATGGTTAATGTTGAATGATGATTGATACCATCATGTTAGCACTAAGTGTTCCATCAGTTTTGTTTAAAGATTCATGGGGTTCATGTGGATACTAATATATATATTTTATATTGGATCTTTTATTAATATTATGTTGTGACAAAAACTTTAATCATATTCATCAATGGATAAATATTATTCATGAGAAAGTAATTATTGTTTATAAATAAATTTTGAACTTTTTTGTGAAATATCCACTCTTTGGAACGTCATGGGTTTCTATCATTCATTTATAAGGATTTATCTAAATAATCCAATGAAAACCATTAATAATCATTACTCCAAACACTTCCACTATACCCTCGAACCATTAATCAGTATAATTTTATATTAATTATTAATCATTGATCAAATACCATTTTATTTTCAGTTACTCATTTTCAGTTTTATATTTTTTTCTAAAAGTTGAGATATCATTATCATTCAACATAATATTTTTGGTTGGATTAAACATTGATTGAGATGGGTGAATTAAAAAAAGTAAATTTGGAGGTAAGGGGTTTTTTTGAAATATATTTATTTTGATACAATTATATGAATATAAATATAAATAGATTAAGTTGTAATTTATAAATTTAATCTTTTTTAAAAATAATGTTTTAAATAAATCCATTGAAATAATTAAATCAAATTTGTATAATTAAGTGAATAAATATAAAACAATTTAAATAAATAAATTAAATGAGAGAGAAAATATAATTGAAAAATAGATCGAATAATGCTTGATATGAGCCGCAACGTCACCACCCCTAAAATCAAATGGTCAATATTTTTAATACCTTGATCCTGAAGATGATTATGAAACTTTTCCCATAGATTTTTGAATTTTATGTAACCTATTATTCGTTGTTGGTATCCAAGGAAACCATCCCTAACTTTTTTATATAGATAAATCGTTTAGGAACAGTGATAATAGTTGATGGGTTTAGTTGAAAAAACCCCATTACAATTCATTTTAAACATCTATTTATTGGATAAATCAAATTAGGGATGACAGATTTTAGATTACGGTTCAGAGAAATTGAAATATTTAGAGACTCAAATGGATATTTGATATTTTTTATAAATATATAACTTTAGTGACTATTTTTTTGTGAAATCAGTGTAGGTAAGAATGTTAAGATCCCAACATGTCATGAAACTCCTTTAATAGGATCCAATAGGGCCATGAAAAATCCTGAAAACATCTGTTATAATTAATATGAATAAGAACAACATGAATTTAGAATTGACCACTTTTAATTTCAGCATGGATGGGATTCTTTTGCCCAACCAAATAACGATTTCCCATGACCTGGAAGCCAGTGGCCTTCCTAAAGGAGTCATTTTTCTAAAACTAGCACAAGCTAGTTGGTTCACCACCACTAGTGGTATGATGGGTTCTTGCTGGAACCCCTTATTTTGTATATCCCAACCAATTTTCTATTGGGACTCCACCTGTAAGCTGGTTTACCAATTGTAGTGATGGGATACTACCAACACAGAATCGGCTGGCTAGTTCCCCACACCAGCTATTTAGTACCCTCCCTGTGCTAGCAAGTATTACCTGCACTTATCCATCTTCTAGTGGATATTCCTCAACTACATTATATTACATTTTAAGTATCTTAAAATAATACTAAATGGACATGAACTGTGATTGAAGATGGTTCCAATACTATAACAATACATCAAATCATCTAGAAATTTTTAATGTTACCTTATACATGGTATTCATACAAAACACTCAAACTCAATAAAATGAAAAAATAAATAAACGTTGAGTGCATGTGATCCTGAAAACACCATGAAAGGGAGAGATATAACAATTTTCTTCTCTTGATAATCATTAAACAAAACATAAAAATGATAAATTTAGTTAAATATAAGAGTTAGAGAGATAGAAATGTGTATCATTTTTAAGAGTTCAATATAATTAATAAGATATTCAATAATATCAATATATTAATAAGAGGTATTCAACATAATCAAGTTATAAAAATTTGTTATATCATTTACAAGATAAATACATTTTTTAAATTTCTCCACCTTTATAAAATAATTAACAACCTAGAGTAATGTTCAAAATAATTACCTTTTGAAAGAACTAATATTATTAACAACCTCCCCTTTTAAAAAATAAATATTTTAAAGATTTCTCCAACATCTGATGTCAAGTAAAAATTTTAAAAATTATCCCCATTTATATTATTAAAAAACTAATGGGTAAGAAATATTATTTAAAAACTACTGGTACAATTTTGAATTAAAAATAAATATATTTTAAAATAAATTTCATGATATAAAAATTCTATGAAAAAAGATAAATCAAAAAATTAATATTGAAGAACTGAAGTGGATAATATTTTAAAATACTTATTAACATCCAAAAACTCCTCAAATTTGATAGAGATGGGTAGAGTTAAGATAAAATAATGTAGAAGTGGAAAATTTATTTATATTCGAGAGAACGAAGAAGAAAAGAAAAAAAAGAGAAGTGAAAATAATAAAAACAAAACTAAAATTAGAACATACCATTTCAAATATTCTAATTCCCTCATAGAATATTTTTTCACTATTAAATGTTCTTGAAGTAAAAATATTTCTTTTTGAAAGGAAACCTTTATAGAATCCATCGATAGGTGTTTCATCAATGATATCTCAATAAAAAAATTTATATGTCATACTATTTAAAAATATTTTCACTCATCTTTAATATTGTTTTATGAGTGATAAAAAAAATTCTCGATTATATAATAATAAACATAAGTACTATAATGAGTTTTGAAAATAAATTGACTTAAAAAACTTATTAAGATCATAATCATTACTTGTTTTATGAACTATAATTTCGAAATTTCAAAAAAAAAAGAGAAAACATTTTGAATATTAAGAATAAATTTTGAAAAAAATACCTCTCTTAATGAAAATTTAAGAATTAATAAATATATAAGGATATCCCATAAATAATAGACCATGAGATATGAAGTAATCATATATAAGAGAAAGTAATAATTCAAAAGAGGAAAATTTAGATTAATAAAAATATTTTCAACCTAGATGTAGATTTTTTTTAAATATATTTCAAACATAAATCACGCTAGATAGAGAAAAAATGAAGTATGTAAAATTAAAAATATTATTAATTCTCCTTTAATTAAATTTAATTGATCAAGGGATATGGGTTCAATAAAAATATCATGGAGTTTATATTCCCTTTTAACAAATTCCAATAATATGTCAACTTTTTGGAATTTTTCTCTTATGTAATGGTGTTTTAAGGTTAACATGTTTGGTGTGATAGTGTAGGATAATATTTTTAGTGATATTGATAGCACTATTGTAATCTCATTTAATAGGGATATGGTCTAATAAAATCCTAATGCCTAATATAGTGTGTTGCATCAATAATATTTGACTAAAATAGCTCCTGGTTTTAATGTATTCCTCTTTGGTTGTAAAAATAGTAACTATGATATGATTCTAACTACACTATATGATGATAGATTTTTTATGTAAATGGGATCTCCAAAATTTAATTTTCCTATCTAGTTGGAATTATACAAAAATAGTACCTGAAAAACTAGTTAATTCAAAATAAGATCCTTTTAGATAAAAGTAACTATTATTTTAAAATCATTTTATATAATGAAAAATTATTTTGATATGATTTTTTTAAAATCATTTTGGATTTTCTAGAAAATGATATCAATAAAAAATGAATGTGATACCAGTATGGGTGAGATTAATATAATGTATAATTCCAATCATGCATCAATAAATCTTATTTTTTACAATTTTATAATCTTTATCCAATGTTTACATATAGTTTGTTCTCATGGGTATTGTTATTTCATTATAACAATCCATTATAAATAATTTTATGACTTCATTAGTGTATTTTCATTGGTTAAAAAAAATTACATCATTTCATTGTGAAATTGGAAAACAATTAATGAATTTGACTACACCCATACACATCTTTTAAAATTAATTTCTTATTAACTCAGAAAAATATAAGAGATTCATTAGGAAAGATTAAAATCACTTCATCAATATATTTAAATGAGTAATAAATAATTCAATTTTTTTTAAAAAATATAGTTGAATCACATTATATCATTTTAATATCATTTGATAAATAATAATTTGAAATACATTCTTACAATGATAAAGGGTAATGTTTTATAACATAAATAGATTCTGATAATTTGAAAAAATAATTTGAAAATGAGGATTTTCAAAACATCGTTGTAGTTACCAAAAACAATTCATAAATAAATACATTTATAAAGGATAATTTTACATCCATTTGAATAAGTTTGAAATTTATATGAGAATATAATAGAGATAATATTCAAATATATTCTAATAAATCGATGGTTATAATGGTTTAACCACAGTCAATTCATTATTCTTGTTTATAAAACATATCAACTATATATTCTTCATTTCTAATTATATTAAAATATTCATCTAGATTATTTTTAAAAACTAGTTTAGAGACTATAATCAGATAATCATTAGGTATTTCCATGTGATTATATATATTATTTTATGTGCCTAGATTTAGTTCATCTAACATCGAAATATCCAAGTTTTAATCATTAAGCGGATTGTTATGGTTTTGCGGATATAGGTGAGAGAAAATGAAAGATATTCAACCACATTTAATATATATCTTTTTGTATGATTTCACACTTGTTCATAACAAATGAAATTTTAAAAAGGAAGAAAATTATACTTTTTGAATGATTTAGGTAATGAATTTTATGAATATTCTAATTCCAGTTCAACAACATCAGTTTTAAAAGTTTCATTTAAAAACTAATTTTATAATAAAATTTGAGAAATATATTTTTAAACATTTTCATCAAAAACAATATGCATTGATTATTCATCCATTTTAGTCATTTTTATAAGGGCATGGCATCAATAAATTTAGTTGAAGTAACAATCTAAAATACCCTCATCAGATTTAGAATCATATTTTTCAAGGTTGTATTCAGTATTTAAAATTAAATATTTCTAACAGAAAACATTGAAAAAACTAACATTAGGGTTTTTATTTTTCAATGTTTATAATGGGTTTTATTGGATAAAAGGTATTATGAGAACATTATTGATTATATATCATGATGTATTTACTAAATCGTCCCAAAAATATATTTTATGTTAAATTTATATGAAGTATTTTGAGATATTTAATTGATTGTTAAATTTTTCCTCTCTACTACCTTATTTTTTGAAGGGGTCGTAGAGTGAAAAAATAATGATTATAGTCTTCAGAAAAATATAAATAATTAAATTCATTATTATTTAATATTTAACCATGACCACTTAATTTTAATATTATTTTAAAATGTTCTTTATTTTAAACCTTTTAAGAAAACATGATGAAGGCATGGAAATCTTCAATTTTATGTATTAAGAAATAAACCCATGGTAATCATGAAAATTTAAAATCAATTAAAAATGTATATGATTTTCCTCCTCAAAATTTTATTTCTAAATGACATAATAAATAAAGATAAATTAATTCAATAGGAATTAATGAAAAAATTAATTTTTAGATTTAAAATATTTTTTTACCATGTTTTTATGCTTGAAAAACCCTATCATCAGTAAAATGAAATTTAGGATGATCTCATACTAGATTATAACAATTGAGTTTGACATGTGAGTGTATTCTACAATTACTAAGGAATTTATATAAAATCCATGGCACAATAACGTTCTTTCATGCGTGCATTAAACACATTGGTAGCTAGATATTATAAATTAATTGTATAAAAATTTGAAAATGAGATGCAGTATATAAGAGATCTCTTTTTGATTCGAAAACATTGAAAATAAAATTTTCCAAAGATATTTCAAAACCACTATATCAAAATTGACTTATTATTAGTAAATTTTGATTCGATACAATAAAAAACATGTTCTTTTATATTTGAGTTAGAAAAGATGATATTACCGTCACTCATTATCTTACCCTTTGAATTACCTTCGAAGGATATGTGACTGCAGTCTAGTTTATCAATTTGATCAGATTTAGAGAGGTTTTCACCCATGTGTCTTGAGAAAACACTATCTTGATGCAATATTTCTTCTTATGTTTTCTTTGGAAGACAATTTTCATATAAAATTAAACTACTAATGGTATGGACCTGAACAAAATTGGGTCTACTGTTGTTATCCAATAATTATTTAACAGTCCATATTTGATTATAATAATATTTTATTTTAGAAAAATAGATAAAATATGGATTGATTTTGGTATCCCATATTTTACACTATTATAGTCTCATTAATAAGTTAAATGAAGAATACTTTTTAAAATAATTACAATATTTATCTTACAAAACAAAATTTCAAATAATTAGTTTTCAATGAAATTCTTCTATTTCATACATTATTTAAGAATCCAATACGAGCCCATTATTTTCTGTTCCTTCTAGAAAAAAATGTTACTTAAATTATATTCCTCTTTAGTGATTTAGGAATGTTAATTTTTTAGTTATTTAATGTCAATTTGATTTTATATACATCAAGTTAATTTTTGAATTTAATATATAATTACATTTTTTCTTTTATGAGAAGATATTTTTTTATATGTTTATATTTTTCATTAATCACTTATGTGGTTTTATTTTCATCTTATTTATATAATGAAAATGTATATGAAAAAAAATTGAAGTTGATCATGAACAAATTTTGGGTCTTCATAGTTATGTTGAATATATAAGAACGAAGAATAAATTTGTGAAAAATAGGGAGAAAAGGAGGATGATGAATAAATAAGAAGAGGGGTGTTAACCTGAACATCTTCATCAATATGCTCCATACATGTAACATAATTTTTATCTGGAGAAGGTTTAAATCATTTGTCATTTTTTATTTTTTAGTATTGTGGGTAATCCAACTTATTCATTTGTTATTATACCATAAATATATGTTTTTATTTAATCCAATACCTAGTTTTTTGATGGATTTAGAAGTTTGGAAAATTCCTCATGTGTATATATGGGTTTCAGATGCACCAGAGGCCTAAAATCCTAGTTTTGGAAAATTGAAAGAAGAGATACATAGTTATATTAAACTCTGTGGCCTCCTAGCGGAAATCATGCAACCCAAAAATTCCCTGATCATGTTTTAGGGAAACCATCAGGGACGGAGTGCATGGTCATGCATGAAACCTTTTAGTTTTTATAGAGGGATTTTTCACATCTTTCGCATGGTTTAGGAAACCATTACCAGGTCACATGTGACATTTCATTACAACAGTTCCATTACAATATAGTTTCATGGTTTGTACATGACTTGGCCTAACTTTGTTGTATATCAATGATGGGATTGGTTACTTTTTAGCTGGAGCCACATGGTTGTTGTATTGTTTGGAAAACCATATGATATATTCATGTATCCTCTTAATGGTGTGAAATGGAAAAATATACTTCCTTCTATAGAATATAATTTGTTCTCCTTCTACCTCTATGGGTCGGACACAGTAAAGGAGAAACCCTCCTTTTCTTCCGCTTTCTGTATTTGATCAAAATATTTCATTTGACCTCCATTCTTCATTCCATTTTCAGTGTTTCACCCATCTCTGTAAGGCTCTCCTCTCCCATGCTGTTAATTTTTTTATTTATCCTCACAAAACGCATGATTTGTTCGTGTCATTTTTTCCTATTTTCATTGAATTCATCGAAAAAGCATATTTCATTCAAATTATTCTAATTTATATGCTAATATTGGAAATTCCTACATCTAAAACTCCAAGGTAGGTGCTTCATACTTTTCTTTTCTATTTCATGAGTGTTTTAGGGGAACCGATTTTAGAGAACCATTTCGTTGACTGAGTGATACCCTTGTAATTTAATGGTTTCTCTTATTTTATATAATTGAACCTTATGAGACGCCTACACTCATTCAAAATATAGTCTAAATTTTTTTGAGTCGTGTGAGATCTTATATACCTTGGAATGATCTTCTGGTGTGTTTTCATTATATAAAATTTGTTTGTTTTTATTAAATTAAATTTTATATTTTTATCTGATTTGTTAAATTTAATTATTTTTGAATCTAATTATTGAAATTCAAAATGCTTGTAATACACTATTGAGTTCCAAGTGAATATAACGGGCTCAACCTGAGGATTGAGATAGCTTTTTATATCTATATTGAGATTATACTAACATTTTCCTAGGTGTATACCATTATATATATATATATATATATATATATTTTCAGTGAATTTGATCACTAGTTGGGTGACTCAGTCATCATTTGGGGAAAAAATATTATCATGAATGGGCATGGATCATGTGTTGTTGGGTAGAATGGCCATCAGACAAGAGTGATGTTGTCTCATGGGCACAAGGTGTTGTATTATATGTCTCTTAGGTTCTAAATTAGTGATTTCCACTCACCAGTGTTGTCAAGAAGGCCACTTGGAATCATGTTCTCATGGTTTATATTGGTGATAAGGTAGTTTTGACCACTCATGTGGGTAGAGGCCCTGATAGTTGTGGATTAGGTAAATGGGTGGTAGTTCTTGCCATAGAAATCCACAAGGATGGTAAGGATCCATCGGATGACAGTGTTGAGTCTATTGGTCGGGGCCTGAGGCCTGCTATGTTTGGGGCCATTGGTTCATTACTCATTTTGGATGGCAGACATCATCATTCTTAGGGACATCGTTCTTTGAGCCGATGGTGATATTATTTGAGGAAATATATTTTTTTGCTTCCGGATGATATATTTCAATCTGATAGGTGAATTCAAGTAGGGGTATGATGGATTGGATACATTTTATTTTGTGTTCCTTTGGGACATCAGTTACATGGTTGATGAAACGACCTATAGGGTGGCATTAGAGGTGGAACCTAATGTTTCACCGTGGCCATTTCACATTAGGTGAATCTATGTGATATAGGTTAATGATCATATCCTCCTCAGTTGTTCTAGAATTGGCTAAAGCAAGTGATAGCTTCCTGGTTGTTATTAAGAAATAAAGATTCTTGTGATTATTAAATACATGCATTTGTGTATTCATTTATTTTTATCATACACTTACTAAATCCATAATTTAAGGTACACAGACATGGTGGAGGCCTATTGAGACTCATTATCACACTAGACATGGGCCCTTTAGAAAGCATGTAGACTTTATTCTCTGGTGTTATTTTAATTTTTTGAGGTATAGATATGGATTTTATTTATTTTTTATCATGGGATGGAACGTAGGGAACCATTAGTTCTTAATCAGTTGGATTTTAAATTTTTAGTTTTCCATTGTATTTTTTCATACTTATATATATATGTATGTACTGAGGTCAACCATTGGTGACCCTCCAATTCAATGATATATATGACTTGATATGGATTAATTCTCAGTTTGAATTTATGGAAAAGGTATGTTCGGAATTCCTATTTATTTCCACTACTATTACTCAGTTATTCCTTTTCAATTGATTACTATTTCTTGTGCATCCTATGTTGGCTGGTTACAGATCCGAGTTTTCTTATTTTGTTTCCTTCAATGCATAGTACATATCTACTTAGACAATTCTTTCATCATAATCAGAAGGATTATACTCCCCATTACCAATCCATTCAAATCCTCACTGCCAGTTATAATCCTTTAGTGTATGAGGATGTGCGTCTAAGGAAAATTTCACTTAGCCAAAATGAATTGTTCCGATGTCTAATCATTCCAGGGTGCTATGAATAGGACATATTAGTTCTTCACTTGGAATTAGTAGTAGCATATTATTTCCTACTAGTGATATATAATTATTTTCTATTAGACTTACTTTTTAGGATATGGTAGACTGGATATTATAATATTGTCAAATCTAGTGTTTGAACTCATTTTTGGGTGGCTTCAGCCCCTTGAACATGGGACGAACCAAGCTTCCAAGGTATGTAATGAATGTTTTTCATTGGACAGTTTAAATTTTATTTGATTTCATCCTTTATTGGTATTCTAGTAATGTGATTTCTATAGGATATTACTTGTGATCCTTGGTTTGGTATAGCATGGAAAGTGATATTTTTCCCTGATCTCAGTATGGAAATGTTGTGTGTGTTATTCATCGTTATTATTTGATATGCACATACTATGATTGTGAAATATATGTATGGTTAGGTTCCTATTATAAATTTCCTAGTTTTATGTGATATGTGATACTTTTATAAATAGGTATGGATCTTATATGAGAATGCATGTATGATGAAATATGGTGATGAAGATCACTAGGTTGGGTGATGTGGTCGTCAGGTTGAGGTGATGTAGTTATGTAAGACGAGTGATTCACAAGGTTTATTTGATACCTAGATCAGATATAGGTGTGTTTGGAAACCATGAAACTAAGAAGATGTGTGGAATGGTAGCAATAGGGGACAGTATGGGTAGTGAGTTTATGCTACATGTTACTTTTTTTTTCTATCTACGTTAAATATGTAAATTATCTGGGTTGTATAAACATGTCATATTATTCATTAGGTTGCACCCTAGACGGATTTTGATAGAGTGTTGGGTGGGAAATGGTTTAGTGATATAGGAGCACATACAGGTTCAGACCCCTGAGGGTGAGGCAGATCAGTTGTTGGCAGTACATGAACTGGTTCAGGCTCCAATGTAGGAGACGTAGCTATCTAATTTTTAAGCCTTGGGTTGTGGTTTGATTATAATCTTAGAGGAAGCCTAGTACATTTCATCCAAAGGATTATTAGGGAGATCGTGGAACATAGCCTTCAAATGCATATCAGATGTGGGATTTATTGTCACATCCCTCATTATTGTTTCAGGGTGAGGGTCGTCCCTAGGTCGATGAGATTTAGATCGAGTAAGTGAAGATTTTTTTCAATAATCTAGACCCATATATCGAAGATGGTGAATCTCGAAACCTACTTTCTCAGAGGAATGGGAAAATGATGGGGGATATGAAGGTTCAGTTGGGCTGACATGAGGGACTTTCCTAGAAATACATTGAGTTCTGTTTCTTTGAACACTTCTTCTGGAGGCATTGAGGGTAGAATGAGCTTGGGAGTTATTCACCCTTCAGCAGGTTTAAATGACTTTCATTCAGTATTTTGTGATTTTCACCGAATTGTCTCACATTTCACCAGTAGTGGTGAGTGATAAAACCTCAAGGGTGAGGCTATTCTAGGATTTTTTTCAACATGCCATTTGGTGGTAGGTGAACATCATTAGGTTGGCGTCATTCATAGAGGTAGTGAATCAAGAAATTGTAGAAAATGGAAATTTAACTTACCAGTCATACTTGATTTGGGTGATAGCTTCTGGTGACTTTAATGGTGATGCTTCATATAGAAGGAGATAAGTTTGAGATGAGTTATAATATGGGTAGTCAGGCCAAGGAATCATGTATACCACCTAAAATTGGGTTGTCAATGGTGTTCATCAAATTTGGGTAGCAATGACATGTTCGGGCATAGTGTGAGTGGAATCCAAATGAGTACTAAAAATGTGGATAGGTCAGGCATCATGAGGGGATCTGTAGGAAGCCTTCTCGGATAGCTAGAATTCAATGACTAGGGAAGACTCAAGGATTTGGAGGTCAGATCTGGTGTCATACCAGGTGATGGTAACTGAGGTTTTGCCACATGTGGTGGTAATGGAAGAGATAGTTAGACCTATAATTGGGGTTTGTGTTTGATGGATTGTGTAGTATCGTAGGTAGGTCAGGCTTTGGGAAGTCGAGTATTGGGCTGCATTCATGTTGTAGATCTGCTAGTTTATGAGTAGGGTGGTGATCCAATGATGGTTATAAGTAAGTTGTGGGAATACTGATGAATGTTATGGTTTTTTTGGCATGACATTTTGAGTTGTGTTCATTTTAGGTGAATGAGGTGCATAGGATTTAATTATGAAATAATGTGACATTGGTTAGTTGGTTGGAAATAATTTGGATGATTTATATATATAATTATATATAAATATAAGAGGTGTCTGGCAGTAGGATTATTGAGGAGTATGAGAACTGGGCCACTGATTATATTCGGGTTAGTTAAGGTGTGATGGCATATAGGCATCATTGTGATGGTGGACTTATCAGAGGTCCGAGGAACTTAAGTTTCTTTGAGAATCAATTGATATGTAGGACCTCGTTTATTCCATGTGAACCATGGGTACAAGGCGGAAATCGATGCAGTGTGGTATTCTAATGGGTGTCGGGTATGGAATAGAGGAAATTGATGAGGTTTCAAGTGTAAATATGCTTCATGGGAGGACTTTTGAGTCTGATATTGGTGGATGGACCATTTTTTTATTTGATTTTTGGTTCGAGATGCCACTAGGTTTGGTAACTCCTAAGGTGGGTATAGCATCCCGCCTTTTTATCACATAAACTTTCATTACATTATACAAAACTAAGGATCTTTATGGTTTAGTGTATTGGAAACCAGGAACATAAAACATGAAAACATAAAACATTCTTCTAAAAGACTTAAAAGGCTTCTCCTCATGTTCATCCTAGGTTCATTACAGCAACACATAACCTGGGATCATACATCAAAAGAAAGGGTGAGAAGAAGGCCCAGTAAGGGAAACAAGGGAAACATTTAACATGTGAACTTGAGATACATCAACTATGTCATGAACAAGAACTTTAAAGCATGATAAGAAAATCATGTGGCATATCGTAAAAAATAACATTTTCATAACTTGAAGATGTGGCTAAATAATTTAACATAGACAATCATAAACATATCACCAAGGTCCATCCCCAAGGTGTCATTTGAAAATTACCAAGGTTATTCACCAAGGTATCGTGAAAATTGTAATCTCTAGTGGTTACATCATTACCCAATGCATTGGAGCGCTATCAGGGCGCACCCTTAAATTTGCCTTTATTATCATGTGAGCCACATATATCATCATCAAACATTTCATAAATAACCCACATAGCATAAAATAAATGGGTTTCATATCATAATCATAACGTTTTAAAAACTGCTTTAAAGACATGATCTTTACGTCACTTTAAACCCACGGAAAGGGAAAGCGGGTCACATGTATGTAAATCCCAGAATTGAAAATAGAAAATTTTGATATATATGTTAATACCCTTGTAGGAATAAGATCTTTGAGTATTCACTTTATAACATAAAAATAATTTTGAGAAAAGAGAGAGGCATTTTGAGACGAAAATTCTGCAGCATAACGGCTATGTTTCGGGGTTTTAGAAAACATTGAAAATAGAGGGGACATGGGTCACCCACTCAAAATTGATCCATAAAACAGTAGGGGAACAGAATAAGAAGGATATATGGACATGGTAATGATGTTTTCAGGACATACCATTTGAAATTAAAAACATTTTAAGGAAGACAAAAAAATTAGATTTCTCTTATGAAAGTTCGGCAGCCTAACGGCGTTACTTAAACATCAACAAAAATGATTTGAAAAGATCAAATAGGGTCTCTCATCATGTGAACATAAGAGTTAAGTATGATAGATATAGAGATAATTCCCCAACATAACAAAAAGTAACTTGAAAGAATTGACATGAAAGTAGAACTTCAAAATTAGAAAGGTGAAGAACCAATTAAAAATTCGGCAGCCTAACGGCGCCACTTAAAACATCAAAATACTGAATTGAAGAGATCAAATGGGGTCTCTCATCATATGAACATAAGATTCCAGTATGATATATATAGAGATCATACCCCAATATAACCAAAAAGAACTTGAAATAATTGACATGAAAGTAGAACTTCAAAACGAGAAGGGTGAAGAACCACTTAAAAATTCGGCAGCCTAACGGCGCCACTTAAAACTTCAAAATACTAAATTGAAGCGATCAAATGGGGTCTCTAATCATATGATCATAAAAGATCAGTATGATAATTTAGAGATCATACACCAACATAATAAAAAGGAACATGAAAGACTTCAATGAAAATAGAACTTGAAAACGAGGAAGGTGAAAGAATCCCTTAAAAATTCGGCAGCCTAACGGCGCCACTTAAACATTCTTAAAACGAATTGATGAGAGCAAGGGGGGGTCTCTCATCATATGAACATGAAATATGAAGTAGTATGAACATAAAATAACATCCTCCAACATAATAACATGGAGTATAAAAGAAATGACATAAAAGAGATTACTTGAAAAGAAAGAGAGAGGTCAGATCCCTTACCTTAAAATGTAACTCTTAAACCTCAAAGGTTGGGACCTTGAGGGCTTGGGGTCACCTAGGGAGGACTCCTTGGGAGGTAATGAGACCAAAAATTCGTTGGGAATGAGTGGGGAGTCGAATGGATGAGAGGAGGGCTTCGTATTTATAGGGAAAGTGAGGGGACAAGGCATTAATGGCCAAGGGACACCTCACATGTGCTTTTCTCAAACCCATGTGCTCTCCCTTGGAATTTATCATGGAGTTAGGCCACATGGGGCCCCCAAAACAATAATTCATCACCCTTGGCCGGCCAACCATTAAAATATCTAATGACATCATCATGACACAATTATGATGTCATTAAACATACCGAAACCCTAAAACTGCATTTTTACTATTCACTGAAAAATTCATCTTTCTCAGAAAAATCCCAAACTTTCACCTTAACTAAATATCAATGCTCCAATTTCAAAAATGAACTCCATTTTATAAAAATTATTTTTTAAATATTTTTAATTTTATTTTTAAATAAATACACTATTCACCGAAAATTCATTTTTTTCAGAAAAATCCCCAAAAATTACCATAACATAATATTGATGCTCTGAGTTCAAAAATAAAGTCATTTTTATAAAAATATTTTTCTAATTATTTTTAATTTAATATTTAATTAAAAAACACTATTCATCCGAAAAAACCAATACTTGAATAATAATTTATGAAACCGTTATTTAACCATTTTATTGAATCACATTACTTAATCAAAGTGCCTAGCTTATTTTAATACTTTCTTTAAGTGAGATTACTAATCCATTTGGACACATTATTAATCCTATTCATAAAATCACTATTCATAGTTTACTATTCATCAAAAATCAAGTTGATCTTATTAGACTCTAAATTTAGTACTGAACATAATTGCAGAAGACCATTTTTTGAAAATCATTACACATTTTTAATTATTTAGGGTTTACATAAACATTTTTAAAATAGCCTTTTTCTAAAATTCATCAAAAATATGCATACTATATTTATCCGGTCATTTCAAAATTCATAAACTTCATCATAAGAAGAAATCCCAATTTTTATTTAAAACAAGGATTACATAAGGTAGTTACGTTCTCGTTACATAGCCCCTTATAATACCAGCATCGGACCTAAGAGTAAGGTGTGCTAGGGTGATAGAAGCTTGGGGCGGCTCAGTCAACATTGCCCGAGTAGTAATTTCTATCAGTTTGAACTTCTCACGAAGGTGATTCCGTTCCAGCTTCACATGATGTAGTTCGGCTTGGATTTGATCCAGAGCAAAGCCCAATGGTTCTACCTTCTTCCCAAGCTCTGTTAGATAGGCTTCGATCGGTCCAAGACTACTAGGTGAGGCCATCGAATCTTCTTTCTATAATAATTAACCAAGATTACTTATATTTAGAGACAATAATCAAAACATTTTGTTCACAGTGGTCATATTGACCGAAGGTTATATAATAGTCAAAACCCACTGATCTCATTTTAATTATAATCATGTTTATCAAATAAAACATTTTTGTTGAGTATAAAAATAAAATAACACATGAAATTAGTAAACAAGATTTATTCAAAATTTTGGGTCGTTACAATCTTCCGCCCTTAAGAAATTGCGTCCTCACAATTTTAAAAAAAAAATTGGGTTTTGAAATTTCATTGAAAGTCCCACATCGGAAAAGGAGTCAGTAAAACTATTACTTTAAAATAAAGAATGGGAAGTACAAAGGTCACCCGAGTTAACCCACACTAGGGTTCCATGTAGGAAAACATGGACATGGAGGAGAAAACAAAGGGTCATGTTCTGAGGGAGAGTGATAGAGAACATGATTAGGAGAAAGTTAACCATGAGAAAATCCCAAACTTATGATGTGTGTAAATGGTCTTTGATTACCTAGTAGGAAACGTAAACCAACAACATTTTTGTTTTACGTTTCTTTTCATAATTTTGAGGATTTCATTTACTACATAGAACAAAAACATAAGAAAATATACCTACCTTCAAGTAGAGTTTCATCCTTTAACAAGTCCCTACCAACAATAATCTTTTCTCCAAATGATGAGAATTCAAAAACACTTGGTCTCATAAAAGCACAAGAATCATCTTCTATAGAATCACATAATCTACAAAAGATTAACTATCTATTTCTTCTATCTTTAAACATTATCCCAAAAACAGAAAGGTTAAGGTAAAACAACTCTTCAAAAAGAAAGAATCCCATAGGAATGGAAACTACTTTTAAATCATCAAATTCCATGGTACTACCCAAAGTTCATCATAGTCCATTCCGTAAATAATGGTCCTTAAGATTCCTCAAAATAAACCAAACTAAGATTGAAACCCAAATACAAGAAAGATTTGATAACATAGTCTTCCAAAATAAACTTCATTCTTCATCCCCAAACAACATCAACCACTCCTAACATCTTATAACAAAAGTAGCTAACCTAAACATATTTTACCCAAGATAGGTTATTCATTCCCGTAAGTAACCTAAATTACAATAAGTCCACCTTAAATTCATCGACTCTTCAAAATATAAGTCAACCTTACTCCTCAATGAAAATACCGTTGTAATATATTTACCTCGATCATATAGGGTCCCCAAAATAGTGAACGTCTTCCAAAATAAAAATCATATTTTAATTCCCTAATCATCTCTGTCATCATAATACGGAAATCGTAGCATTTCCTATAAAATTGGTTGTTGGGACATGTTCTTCTATTTCCCGCCATTAACTATGAAAAGAAACTATAATTAGGGGCTTAAGTACTTAGCTAATAATCATGAAAAGGAACTGAAAGCATATAAGGATAACTTGTATATGAGAGGTATACCCTAACTTGTGATCTCCTAGGTTCCCATCTAGGTTATGAATGATCATATATTCTTATGTGAACCTTTATTTTATTTTATCATTGTTCCTTTAACAATGGTTCATACCAAGCTTATGAATTTACCAAAGAATATCCCCCGGGAGTGTCGTAACCAAGAGTGCAGCAAGGCCCGTTGTCGTGTACCAGTTCCCGTTCGAGTCTAGCTCAAAGCAGTGTTTTCGGGTTTTACCCCTATGTACATCTGTGCCAGAGCCACCTCTACCTGCTCGTATCCAGACAGGGATGTATTTTCTTGGCAACCCCTTACTCAATACTCACCAAAATACTAGGAAGATTTCCTATATTAAACTTTTCTATAGGGTTCTTCCTAGAGTTTTCATATCCTAATTTCCTCAAATAACTAAACCATCCTTTGATAACAACTATAGCATCCCGCCTTTTTATCACATAAACTTTCATTACATTATACAAAACTGAGGATCTTTAAGGTTTAGTGTCTTGGAAACCAGGAACTTAAAACATGAAAACATAAAACATTCTTCTAAAAGACTTGAAAGGCTTCTCCTCATGTTCATCCTAGGTTCATTACAGCATCACATAACCTGGGATCATACATCAAAAGAAAGGGTGAGCAGAAGGCCCAGTAAGGGAAACAAGGGAAACATTTAATATGTGAACTTGAGATACATCAACTATGTCATGAACAAGAACATTAAGGCATGATAAAAAAAATCATGTGGCATATCGTAAAAAATAACATTTTCATAACTTGAAGATGTGGCTACATCATTTAACATAGACAATCATGAACATATCACCAAGGTCCATCCCCAAGGTGTCATTTTAAAATTACCAAGGTTATTCACCAAGGTATCGTGAAAATTGTAATCTCTAGTGGTTACATCATTACCCAATGCATTGGAGCGCTATCAGGGCGCACCCTTAAATTTGCCTTTATTATCATGTGAGCCACATATATCATCATCAAAAATTTCATAAATAACCCACATAGCATAAAATAAATGGGTTTCATTTCATAATCATGACGTTTTAAAAACTGCTTTAAAGACATGATCTTTACGTCACTTTAAACCCACGGAAAGGGAAAGAGGGTCTCATGTATGTAAATCCCAGAAATGAAAATAGAACATTTGGATATATATGTGAATACCCTTGTAGAAATAAGAGCTTTGAGTATTCACTTTATAACATAAAAATAATTTTGAGAAAAGAGAGAGGCATTTTGAGACGAAAATTCTGCAGCATAACGGCTATGTTTCGGGGTTTTAGAAAACATTGAAAAGAGAGGGGACATGGGTCACCCACTCAAAATTGATCCATAAAACAGTAGGGGAACAGAATAAGAAGGATATATGTACATGGTAATGAAGTTTGCAGGACATACCATTTGAAATGAAAAACATGGAAGGAAGACAAAAAAATTAGATTTCTCTTATGAAAGTTCGGCAGCCTAACGGCGTTACTTAAACATTAACAAAAATGATTTGAAAAGATAAAATAGGGTCTCTCATAATGTGAACATAAGAGTTCAGTATGATAGATATAGAGATAATTCACCAACATAACAAAAAGTAACTTGAAAGAATTGACATGAAAGTAGAACTTCAAAACGAGAAAGGTGAAGAACAACTTAAAAATTCGGCAGCCTAACGGCACCACTTAAAACATCAAAATACTGAATTGAAGAGATCAAATGGGGTCTCTCATCATATGAACATAAGAGTACAGTATGATATATATAGAGATCATACCCCAATATAACAAAAAGGAACTTGAAATAATTGACATGAAGGTAGAACTTCAAAACGAGAAGGGTGAAGAACCACTTAAAAATTCGGCAGCCTAACGGCGCCACTTAAAACATCAAAATACTGAATTGAAGCGATCAAATGGGGTCTCTCATCATATGATCATAAAATATCAGTATGATAATTTAGAGATCATACCCCAACATAATAAAAAGGAACATGAAAGACTTGAATGAAAATAGAACTTGAAAACGAGGAAGGTGAAAGAATCTCTTAAAAATTCGGCAGCCTAACGGCGCCACTTAAACATTCTTAAAACGAATTGATGAGAGCAAGGGGGGGTCTCTCATCATATGAACATGAAATAGGCAGTAGGTTGAATATTAAAGAACATCCTCCAACATAAGAACATGGAGTATAAAATAAATGACATAAAAGAGATTACTTGATAAGAAAGAGAGAGGTCGGATCCCTTACCTTAAAATGTAACTCTTAAACCTCAATGGTTGGGACCTTGAGGGCTTGGGGTCACCTTGGGAGGACTACATGGGAGTTAATGAGACCATAAATTCGTTGGGAATGAGTGGGGAGTCGAATGGATGAGAGGAGGGCTTGGTATTTATAGGGAAAGTGAGGGGACAAGGCATTAATGGCCAAGGGACACCTCACATGTGCTTTTCTCAAACCCATGTGCTCTCCCTTGGAATTTATCATGGAGTTAGGCCACATGGGGCCCCCAAAACAATAATTCATCACCCTTGGCCGGACAACCCTTAAAAGATTTCATGACATCATCATGACACAATTATGATGTCATTAAACATACCGAAACCCTAAAACTGCATTTTTACTATTCACTGAAAACTTCATCTTTCTCAGAAAAATCCCAAACTTTCACCTTAACTAAATATCAATGCTCCGATTTCAAAAATGAACTCCATTTTATAAAAATAATTTTTTTATATATTTTTAATTTTATTTTTAAATAAATACACTATTCACCGAAAATTCATTTTTTTCAGAAAAATCCCCAAAAATTACCATAACATAATATTGATGCTCTGAGTTCAAAAATAAAGTCATTTTTATAAAAATAATTTTCTAATTATTTTTATTTAAATTTTTAATTAAAAAACACTATTCATCCGAAAAAACTAATACTTGAATAATAATTTATGAAACCGTTATTTAACCATTTTATTGAATCACATTACTTAATCAAAGTGCCTAGCTTATTTTAATACTTTCTTTAAGTGAGATTACTAATCCATTTGGACACATTATTAATCCTAATCATAAAATCACTATTCATAGTTTACTGTTCATCAAAAATCAAGTTGATCTTATTAGACTCTAAATTTAGTACTGAACATATTTGCAGAAGACCATTTTTTGAAAATCACTACACATTTTTAATTATTTAGGGTTTACATAAACATTTTTAAATTAGCCTTTTTCTAAAATTCATCAAAAATATGCATAGTATTTTTATTCGGTCATTTCAAAATTCATAAACTTCATCATAAGAAGAAATCCCAATTTTTATATAAAACAAGGATTACACAAGGTAGTTACGGTCTCGTTACATAGCCCCTTATAATACCAGCATAGGACCTAAGTGTAAGGTGTGCTAGGGTGATAGAAGCTTGGGGCGGCTCAGTCAACATTGCCCGAGTAGTAATTTATATCAGTTTGAACTTCTCACGAAGGCGATTCCGTTCCAGCTTCACATGATGAAGTTCGTCTTGGATTTGATCCAGAGCAAAGCCCAATGGTGCTACCTCCTTCCCAAGCTCTGTTAGATGGGCTTCGATCGGTCCAAGACTACTAGGTGAGGCCATCGAATCTTCTTTCTATAATAATTAACCAGGATTACTTATATTTAGAGACAATAATCAAAACATTTTGTTCACAGCGGTCATATTGACCGAAGGTTATATAATAGTCAAAACCCACTGATCTCATTTTATTTATAATCATGTTTATCAAATAAAACATTTTTGTTGAGTATAAATATAAAATAACACATGAAATTAGTAAACAAGATTTATTCAAAATTTTGGGTCGTTACAGTGGGGTTCCCCCTTAAGGTAGTGGATCAATTCCCTTGAGACCAGGATAGTCAGGGTTAATTTACAAGAGATGGTTATGTTCAATACCAAATTTTGGTTTTGTTTAATAGCATGAGGACAACCTAACTTATAATGGGGAGATTGTTAGATCTTGTGTATTTGGATCAGGTTTAAATCCTCACTCGTTTTGAATTTTTAAATTTTTTGTGTATGCTAACATCATTTATGGTTATCATAACATTATTATGAGTTTTCATTTTACCCAAAACCTTATTTATGGGTAGTTTTATAGGTTTGAAAAATGTCTTGGGTGTTTTTATGGTTTTTGGGTGGGTTGAAGACCCAAAGGCACATTTCATGAAAAGTGTTGGATGAGGTGCACAGTTAGATTAAATTTTGTGGACTCCCTATGAAAACTGTGCAGTATAAAAATGTATTGACAACAGTTTTGGGAAACATGAATGATAGGGTGCACATCCATGCATGAAACTCTATAGTTTGTGCAGAGTTATTTTTCACAGCTTGTGCAGAATTTGTAAATCCTTGCACCATCCACATGGTTAGTACCATTTTATATGTACCCTTACATTTCAGTTTCATGGTTTAATCATGGTTAGGCCATATCATACAAACTAACTAAGCATGCCTTTGTTCGTTGGAAGAATGAGTTGCATAGTTGACACACGGTTAGGAAAAACTTGCTAGATAACCATGCGGCCTATTAATGGTGTGAAATGATCAGAAATACTTTATTTATATAATCCCAATTTTATCATTCTTCTTCCTTCATGGGTCTCACATAGAAATGGGAACCCTCCTTTTCCTACTCTACATAGGATTGATCGAAATCCTTCATCTAACCTCCATTCTTCATGCTATTTGGGGAATTAGATCTATCTCTGTAATTCTCTCATCTCTCATGCTTATATTTTTATTTTTTACCTCATAGACCGCTAGATCTATTCAAGTCAAATTTCCCTATTTTCATGGAATTCATTAGAAATACTGATTTCGTCCAAATCATTCAGAGTTAAAGACTTAAATCAGAAGGGCCTACAACTACAACTCCAAGGTAGCGGTTGTATAATTTTATTTTTGATTTCATTAATATTTGGGGTAACTTCTTTTAGCATGTTATTTTATGGATAGAGTGAGGACCTAGTAATTTAATGATTTATTTGAATTAATTTAAATTCACCTTGTTAGATGCCTATTGTCCTATTCAATAGAGTTTACAAATGTTTTGAGATTTGTTAGAGTTTCCTGTCCTTAGGAAATTAGGTTGGGGTATGTTCTTTATATTAAATTGATTCATTTAGATTAAATTAAATTATTTAGTACAATATGAGTTGTTTAATTAAATTATAATCAATCGAATTATATAAATGTGATATTATTGTGGTCTACTAATGAGTTCCAATGGAATCTGATAGGCTCACCCTAAGAATTGATATATTAACAGAAATCTATTTTGAGGCCTTACGATCAATGTTCTTTCATTGGATAATTATATATTTGTTATGAGTAAAATTGATCACTGGTTGGAAGAATCAGTCATCATTTGAAGAAAATGGTATCAAGAATTGACATGAATCATGTTTTGTGGTTTGGAATAGAATTCGGACTTGCGAAACGTGGTCACAAAGGCCCGAGGCACTGGATAAAATGTGGTTTAGGTTTTAAATTTTTTATTTTCACTCACATGTATTGCCCAAAGCGCCGCATGTAGTTATGTAAACACAATTTTACTCAGTGAAGAGGTGATTTTGACCAATTGTGTGGGTTGAGTCCCCTGCTAGTTGGGTCTTAGTTAACTGGAATGGGTTCTTGACATTGAAATCCACAGTGATGGTTAGGAACTGTAGAGACCTGAAGGTTGACATAAATGGATATTACTTTACTTTTGCAGAATACTTAATACATAACAAACACAGACACACAAGGACCGTAATAGTTTAGAGTCTTTGGATACTTGGAACGCAATCTTCTAATTGTGGTGAAAGATCTTTAATATATACCATAATGATCTTCCACTTCTGTTTCCTTACCTAAAACCTTTCTTTTAATCCTAGGGGAAAATAAAATATAAAAAGGGTGAGCTCAAATGCTTAGTAAGGGTAAGAATGGATAAAATAAAACATACCATATACATTTGAACTTAAAAACATGAACATAATGTTTAAACATCAAATTCTTGTGCAAGGACATAAAACATGGAAGTACATAAGGCATAGATCATAATGGAACATAAATCATGATAAAATACCATGGGAATAAAATATATAATTGTGGAAACCATTCAGCACATGTCCTTAATTCCATAGTAGCCAAGGCATTGCTACCAAGACCATATTAGTGGACAAAGTCCCTTTCAGAATCGAGTTCACTCCTCGTTTCAGTCATGTAACACTGAACCGGATTAACTTACCATTCCAGCCATGTCTGTCTCAGGAGATATAAATCTTTACCCAATGCATTGGAGGGAGATATAGGTCCCACCAGTTTCATAATTAAATCATTCTTACTCTTACCACAAAATAAACTTAAAACATTCATCATTACCCAAAGAATAAAATGGGTTACATAAACATAATCCAATCATCACATAATCCATATAAAATAAATGGATATTTCATCATAAGAAAAGTGAAACCATGTAAATAATAGAGAAATTATACATGAAACATACACATATGAAATAATGTCAACTTAGATGGAAAATGGTTTTGATAAAACACTTGAAATTAATTCTTGAGGAAAATATCGTTTCTTTTTCAAAATAATTTTCTTTTCAAAAAATGCCAGGAAAATTAAAAAGAAAAGGATGTTGTTGAAAATAGTCATGAAATCGTTTTTAGGAAGCTTCATGAAAATAATTATTTATAAAACCATAAAAATCCTTTCATGTTGTATACATTAAAAAAAACATTCTTCTCGTACTTTTGTCAGAAAAGTCAAAAAGTACCTTGTAGGGTAAATAAATGAAAGATTCCTTCCATACCATGGGGTAAAAGTCAAAATGTGTAAAAAGAACATTAATCATACATGAATAAACTTTTATAAAACATGGACATGGATGATAGCAATTACTCTAGTAAATACTTACGAATAAGCAATCTCAGATAAAAATGAGATTTGCAAAATTATCCCTTACCATAGGTCTGATATGCTTCGTATGGATCCGAGCCTCCTGTATAATGATTTAAATAATTTCATTCACTTATTTCATAATCATATTCGTTGTTATGATATCATATATGTTTCACTTATGACTTTATATTAACAGTTCTTTTGTAAATCCCATGTAAAAGTTGCGTTTTGGGAAAAATCATTTCATTTATCGTATGTGTTTCGACTTTTCGTTCTTGATATTATTACTTATATCCTGATTTACATAATTTCAGAGTGTAAAACATGATTTATATATAATATATATTCATCATATACATATATATTATAGATCTATTAAAATAAATGAAATAAACCATTCATGGAATTGGTAGGCCGTACGTACGCATGAACGATATTTTCGTTTCCTTATTGAATTTAATGAAATTAAATTGACGACATACATATATATACTTAAATCCAGTAGAATTATTATTTCATATATTTCATTATTATTCATTATATATACTTTATAATCATTTTTGAATTGTTAATCATGGAAAATTAATCTCATCGCGTTCGTGGAGACGGTAGTCCGGACATAGGCACGAGCGATGATATCATTCCCATGATCGTGGAATTCTATTAAAGTGTATTTATAATAATAAAGAATAAATATCACTTTAAAATAATCATATATGTACATTACTTTCACCATTATACTCATCCATGTAAGGTGGTGGTGGAAAATAGATTACACCACGGCGTGGAGACGGTATTTCGTACGTACGCACACGTGGTGATTTCGTTTTCCGTAGGATGGATAGATGGTGAAATAGGGTTGTTTCATACTTATAATAACATATCCGTATATGAGTGATACTGATTTTATTGATTCATAACGAAACAACTAATGAAGAAGAAGTGGAAGAAGAAATAAAGTTGAAAGAATCGGTAATGGACATTACCTCTTCTTTGAAGAGCATCTTTGAGACCTCCTCTTAGGGCACTAAAGTTGGTGTTTGAAGAAGACCAGGACCTCTAGGATGTTTCTAGGGATGTGTATAGGAGATATAGGCAGGGTTTGGCCAATCTTTAAGGCTCAAATTGGGGTGAGGAAGAGAGAGATGAGGTGTCCTTTTATAAGGGAGGAGAGGGGCACCTTTGGAAAAACTAAAAATATTATTTTCTTATAAAGCCATATTCGGTTTTAAATAGCTCAAAATTGATTTATTTCGAAGCTAAGGTGGGTATGGGACGAAATCCTATCATCCAATAGAATTTTGACAAGTTTAGTTTACTATTTTAACCTTATCATTTAGATTTAACTTTAAGTTAGATAATTTTAATTTTACCGTGTCTTTTTGTGTTCTTACACTATAAGGTTAATAAACATACTATAATAAGCCAAACGAACTCCAAGTTGTTTATTATTAATATATATAACCTTGTATAAGTCATTTGGCCTAACCATAGATTTTTAGGAATAAAATAACAATTAATAATATATCATTGTTTTTAAAGACTATTTATGTCAATTTTGACACTATTTAGTAATTGATTTTTTTAAAACTCATAACAGATTTATAATTTGAAAAAAATTAATTAAATAAATAATAACAAGTCATATTAAACTATAATATTATTTTAATTCATAAAAAGTCTCAAATTTCATTTATTTGGGTATTTATAACATTAATTATGTCAATATTTCATTTATAAGATAATTAATACATCATATTTGTGTCATAAATAAATTAACTTATTTAATGTCTAAAAATTAAAAATAATATACCATTATGTAGAAAATACTTTTATCTTTCTAATGAATATTTATAGTTGAATTTATCTTATGTATAACCCTATATTAAAAAGTATTTACTTATTAAACTTTGATTTTAACTATTTTAACTCTTCTTTAAATAAATTAATAATAAATGTCCTAATCTAATCCAAGTGGGCCTAAATGGTCATATTTTATTACTAAGGTTGTTTTTTGTTGTATTACACTTATCCAATAGAATTAGGATATGTTTTAGGGTAGTAATAATATCATTTTTACCCTTAATTACCCTATTTACTTTTAACCGTGATAAATAAAAGTAAACGTTACTATTAACCAAATATTATTTTCATCTCGTTGAACCACGTTTTACTTACTGAAATCAACCGTGTATCTCAGATTTTTGAAATTCCACTCACAGAAGTGGTAAAATTATGTTTTTTGTAAATTTTCAAATTCTTCTAGGAGGTGGGTAAAAGACAGTGAAAAGTTCAATAAAATTTTTATATATCTAAAATTATTATAAAATTACTCCAATGAATTACATTGAAATTATATTGTTATTATATATCAATTTTGTCCTAAAATAAATTTAAATAAAATAAATAATTATTTAAAAAAAAGTCGGTTTTTAAATAGTAACCCTGTGTTTTCACTAATCATAAAAAATTGAACGTTTCCAGAAAAATACCAAAATTTCACCCTAGGCTAATTTCGATATTCCGAATACAAAAACAAAGAAAATTTTGAAAAATAAAATTTCCAAAATTTCAAAAAGTGGTTACTACTATTCATAACAGCTAGTTTTAATAATATTTTAATAGCATATCGTTGTTTAGTGAAACTCGGTATTTCGTACGACGCAAGCTATCAAGGAAGGTCACATTTGCGTGTAATGCAGCCAAGTTATGGTTGCATGTTGTGCAAGACTCCTTTGTTGTAACGTAAAACACAATATATCAATAAAATTAAAAAGAATATTTTTCATAAAATCTCGGGGTGTTAAATTCTACCCCCCTTAAAATGAATTTCACCCTCGAAATTCGTCAGGGTTATAAATGGTTTACTACTCAAAATTTTCTTTAATAGAATCACACAGCGTAAAAAGGAATACCAAAACTTGACTTTAATAACTAAAGTATGAAACGAAACTGTTACTCGAAATAACTAATCAATGGGTTTCCACATAGGAGAACATAGGTGAAAATATGGATATGGAAGAAAAATCTAACCATCATGTTCTGATGGATAGTGGTAGAGAACATGGCTATGAAAAAGCCAAAAATCACAAAGCAATAGATTTGTGATGATCTAAGGTACCATTGGATTCATCGGATATAAGGTAACTAGGGAAACATTTTTTTCGTTTTCAAGATTATTTCCCTAAGGTTGATGAATTGAAAGAAATACTTACATGATTTTGGTACAATCTCACTGTTGGTCGTGAATAGGACAATTTCCACTTCATCCCTTAATGAAATGATGTTGAATTTGTTGTTCGTGATGTGTTAGCAGATCATGTGATAGAATGATGGGTCATTCTATCCGTTTCAAAAAAATGTTTAGAAAAAGTTATAAGTCCATCTTATGGTAAGACTAATCATATATAGTTCAAAAAATGAACTTATACTTCATATATCATACCGCTTAATAAAATAAAACTAGTTTCTAATAACCAGGGACTTCCTTTAGGCCACTGGTAGTTGATAAAGGCCAATCGCACTTCAGTTGTGGGTTTGATTCCCACAGCATTGTCCGATGTGATGGGTTGTCGCCTGTCCTGCAGGTTGTCCTTTTTCTAAAACTACATTACTATAACATCCCATCAACAATATCGAACTAACCTATGTCCAACATAATCCATTCCAATCTTTAGGCTTATCTAAAATACTTCGGTCCAAGCTCATAGTATAAAGAAAATTATTACTTGAATTGTCATATAACAATCATGTGAATGCCATCATTTATCCCCCATATATCATAAGATATATCATTTTGGTCAAATTACAAACATGTGAATACCTTAATCATGTATTCTCTTGAAGAATGAATACCCATTGAACCTTAGTGAAAACATGAATGTTGTTAAATGTTAACACTTTCCACACACCAAAATCCCAACTATTCTATATACTCAAACCATAATATCACTTAGTCCTTGTATCAGTCATGACCCCATGATTACTATCATATTATTTTCTCTTTATCCCTACATTATGTGCATTTCATCTGCTTCCTAAATATATTTCAATCACCTTTTCATGGTTACCAGTATCATATTATTATTGAAAACCAATACATAGATATTCTAAAATTCCACAATACCATAAATGAGATTCCATTATTCTATTTTGAAATCCCATTACATAAACACATAATCATTACACAACATCCTTTTCATACTCAACATCACAAATAGTGATCGTATGAGACTTCCCTTTATCCTTTTCCATAAGAAGTTGCTCACGTTGATCATCATTAACCTGTGGATTAGGTCATTTATTAGCATAATTCCCCATTTCCATGCACTTGAAGCATTGAAGTGTTGGTGAAGAGTTCTCGGTAGTCTTTTCTCTATTCACATCATTAGAAACCTTTCCCATTACTTCGAAAATCAACTACTCGATGACCTTCTTTTCCACACTTAAAACATTTTCTAGAACCTTTTAGGAAATCTCCACCATGCTTCTTTCCACACTTTGAGCATAAAGAAACATTCATATTCTTTTCACCAATGTTCTGAGATTTCTCCTTGAACTCCATCTTTCGTTTCTTGTCAATACCATGAGATGGATATGTTACACCAACTTCCAGTTCTACCTTGATAACACAACGCACAATTTCTTCATAGCTACTGATGTATCTTATATCTAATTCCCTTTGAAGAATTGGTTTTAAGACACTGAGAAATCTATCAACATTACTTTCAGGTTGGATGATAAATCCAGATGCATACCTTCAAAGTCTTGTAAAATTTGCTTCGTATATACCAACAAATTCATCATCCTTCTTCTTAAGATCGTGAAACTCCTTTTTCATATTTGATAGAAGAATACGAGGGAAGTACTTACTGAAAAACAAGTTCCTGATCTCATCCCTTTCCATGGACTCAATTTCATCTCTTTGCCTCATATTCTTGATAAGATTCCACCATTGATCAGCATCACCTTCCAAATAATATACTGCTAAGATTACTTTATCATGCTTAGAACATTGTAGAACTGAAAATATCTTTTCAGTAGTACTGATCCATTGTTCAGCCACTAAGGGATCAGAAGACCCGCTGAATGAAGGTGGACGCTGCCTCATGAAGGATTCAGCAGAATGTTTCCCCTTTCTCTGCTCATTTTGAAATCCAGAATGATTCATAGCTTTTGTAAGTATAGAAATAATATTGTTCACTCCATCTCCCATAACATTGGTTTGGTCAGGAGGACAATCATTGCATTTTCCATTACATTTGATCAACACGGTTCCTTCGGGTTCCAGCCATCGTCTAAAACCCAAAAATAATAGTGTGAGAGGCAAATACCATGCTAGGGAAAAAAACATAATAAAGGGGGAGTACCATCAATATCTAGCATCTTAGGTTTAATTCTAAGATCCTTAGCACGATTCTAGGACTATAACTTATACGTATACTTAACCTTAGGGAAATTTCTAGACATACCTTAGAAATATATCTAGGGATATCACTTAATTTTTCGCATCCTAGTTTCCAAAGGTTGAATAAACCTTTCCTCTGATACCAAATTTAGAGTCCCGAAACATGACATACATGGATATTACATTACTTTTGTCGAATGCTTAATACATAAAAAATACATACACACAAGGACCGTAATAGTTTTGTGTCTTTGGAAACTTGGAACGTAATCTTCTAATCGTGGTGAAAGATCTTCAAAATCTCCCATAAAGATCTTCCACTTTTGTTTCCTTACCTAAAAACATTCTTTTAATCCTGGGGGAAACTAAAATAGAAAAAGGGTGAGCTCAAATGCTCAGTAAGGGTAAGCATGGATAAAATAAAACATACCATATACATTTGAACTTAAAAAAATGAACATAATGTTTAATCATTAAAATCTTGAGCAACGACATAAAACATGGAAGTACATAAGTCATAGATCAAAATGGAACATAAATCATGATAAAATAGCATGGGAATAAAACATGTAATTGTGGAAACTATTCATCACATGACATGATTTCCATAGTAGCCAAGGCATTGCTTCCAAGACCATCTTAGTGGACAAAGTCCCTTTCTGAATCGAGTTCACTCTTCATTTCAGTCCTGTAACACGGAACCAGATTAACTTACCATTCCATCCATGTATATCTAATGAGATATAAATATTTACCCAATTCATTGGAGGGAGAGATTGGTCCCACCCATCTCATAATGAAATCATTCTTACTTGTGCCACAAAATAAACTTAATACATTCATATTAACCCAAAGAATAAAATGGGTTACATAAACATCATCCAATCATTACATAATCCATATAAAACAAATGGATATTTCATCATAAGAAAAGTGAAACCATTTAAATCATAGATACATTATACTTGAAACATACACATATGAAATAATGTCATCTTAGATGGAAAATGGTTTTGATAAAACACTTGAAATGAATTCTTGAGGAAAATATCCTTTCTTTTTCAAAATAATTTTCTTTTCACAAAATACAATGAAATTTTAAAAGAAAATGTTTTTGTTGAAAATATTAATGAAGGAATTTTTAGGAAGCTTCAAGAAAATAAGGCTTTATAAAACTGTAAAAATCCTTTCATTCTGTATATGTTAAAAAAACATTCTTCTCGTACTTTTGTCGGAAAAGTCAAAAAGTACCTTGTAGAGTAAATAAATGAAAGATTCCTTCCATACCATGGGGTAAAAGTAAAAATGGGTAAAAATGACTTTAAAAATACATGAATAAACTTTTATAAAACATGGACATGGATGATAGCAATAACCCTAGTAAATACATATAAATAAGCAATCTCGGATAAAAATGAGATTTGCAAAATTATCCTTTACCATAGGTCTGATATGCTTTGTATGGATGTGAACCTCCTGTATAATGATTTAAATAATGTCATAGAGTTATTATATAATCATATTAATTTTTATGATATCTTATATGTTTCACTTATGACTTTATATTACCTGTTCTTTTGTAAATCCAATGTTAAAGTAGCGTTTTGGGTATAATCATTTCATGTATAGTATGTTTTTCGACTTGGCGTTCTTGATATTATTACTTATATCATTATTTACATAATTCTAGAGAGTAAAACATGATTTATATATAAAATATATTCATCATATACATATATATTTTAGATCTATAAAAATAAAGGAAATACACCGTTCATGGAGATGGTAGGCCGTACGTACGCGTGAACGATGTTTTCGTTTCCTTATTGAATTGAATGAAATTAAATAGATGAAATTCATATATATACATAAATCCAGTAGAATTATTATGTCATATATTTCATTATTATTCATTATATATAATTTATAATCGTTTTAGAATGGTTAATCATGGAAAATGAATCTCATCGCATTCATAGAGATGGTAGTCCGTACGTATGCACGAGCGATGATATCATTCCCATGATTCTCGAATTGTATTAAAGTGTATGTATAATATTACAGAATAAATATCACATTATAATAATCATATATATTCATTACTGTCACCATTATACTCATCCAAGTAAGGTGGTGGTGGAAAATAGATTACACCACGACGTGGAGACAGTATTCCATACATACGCACACGTGGTGATTTCATTTTCCCTAGGATGGATAGATGATGAAATAGGGTTGGTTCATACTTATAATAACATATCAGTATATCAGTGATAATTATGTTATTAATTCATAATAAAACAACTAAAAAAGAAGAAGTGGAAGAAGAAATAAAGTTGAATGAATCGGTAACACACATTACCTATTCTTTGAAGCGCTTCTTTGAGACCTCCTCTTAGGGTTCTAAATTTGATCTTTGAAGAAGACCAGGACCTCTAGGATATTTTTAGGGAGGTTTAGAGGCGATATTGGCAGGGTTTTTCCGAGCTTGAAGGCTCGATGTGGTGCTAGGAAGAGAGGGAGGAGAAGCCCTTTTATAAGAGAGTAGAGGGGAACCTTTGGAAAAACTAAAAATATTATTTTATTATAAAGCCATATTCGGTTTTAAATAGATCCAAATTGATTTATTTCGAAGATAAGGTGGGGATGGGTCTAAATGCACTCATCCAATAGAATTTGGACAAGTTTGGTTTACTATTTTAACATTATCATTTATATTTAACTTTAAGTTATATAATTTTACTTTTACCGTGTCTTTTTGTGTTCTTACACTATAAGCTTAATAAACGTAGTATAACAAGACAAAAGAACCACGAGTTGTTTATTATTAATATATATAAACTTATCTATGTTATTTGGCTGAACCATATATTTTTAGGAATAAAATAACAATTAATAATCTAATAATTGTTTTAAAAACTATTTTATGTCAATTTTGACACTATTTAGTAGTTGATTTTTTTATAAATTATAACAGAATGATTAGTTAGAAAAAAGTTAATCAGATAAATATTAACATTTCATATTAACTTATCAAATTAGTTTAATTCATAAAAAGTATCAAATTACATTTATTTGGGTATTTATAACATCAATTATATCAATATTTCATTGATAAGATAATTACTGCATCATCTTTGTGTCATTAATAAATTAAATTATATAATGTCTAAAAATTAAAAATAATATACCATTATGTAGTAAATCGATTTATCTTTCTAATGAGTATTTATAGTATAATTTATCTTATGTATAACCCTATATTAAAAATTATTTACTTATTAAACTTTCATTTTAAATATTTTAACCCTTATTTAAATAAATTAATAATAAATGTCCTAATCTAATCCAAGTGGGACTAAATGGTCATATTTTATTCCTATGGTTTTTTTGGTCGAATTACAATTATCCAATAGAATTAGGACATGTGTTAGAGTAATAATAATATCATTTTTACCCTTAATTACCCTATTTACTTTTACCGTGGTAAATAAAAGTAAAAAATTACTATTAACCAAAAATTATTTTCATCTCATTGAACCACATTTTACATACTGAAATCAACCATGTCTCTCGGATTTTTTAAATTCCACTCACATAAGTGGTAAAATTATGTTTTATGTAAATTTGCAAATTCTCCTAGGAGGAGGGTAAAGGGCGGTGAAAAGTTCAATAAAATTTTTATATATCTAAAATTATTATAAAATTAATCCAATTAATTACATTGAACTTATAGAGGTATTATGTATCAATTTTGAACTAAAATAAATTTAAATAAAATAAATAATTATTTAAATAAAAAGTAGGTTTTTAAATAATAACCTAGTGTTTTCACTATTCATCAAAAATTGAAAGTTTCTAGAAAAATACCAAAATTTCACCCTAGGCTAATTTTGATATTCGGAATCCAAAAACAAAGTCCATTTTGAAAAATAAAATTTACAAAATTTCAAAAAGTGGTTATTACTATTCATAACGGCTAGTTTTAATAATATTTTAATAGCATATCGTTGTTTAGTGAAACTCGGTATTGTGTATGACGCAAGCTATCAAGTAAGGTCGCAATTGCGTGTAATGAAGCCAAGTTAGGTTTGCGTGCTGTGAAAGACTCATTTTTTGTGACATACAACACAAAACATCAATAAAATTAAAAATAATATTTTTCATAAAATCTCAGGGTGTTACTGGAACCATCAGAGGACAACATTGAGGTTGTCGGCTGGGATATGAGGCTCACTATGTTTGAGGTCATTGGTCCATGACATATTTTTTAGAACATACATCATTGTCTCTCCTAATGTCATTCGTTGATCTAGTGGTGTTATTATTTTAAAATTGATATCATTGTGCCTCTAGACTTCATGTTTCTGAGTATGTGTGTGATGGCCCATATACATTTTATTAGGTGTTCCTACGAGATGTCGATTAAATGGTTGATGGAACAAGGTCCTATGTGACATTGTAGGTGGAACCTGATGGTTCACTTAAAACATTTGAACATATGGGATTCCCTGAGATATGGGACATGGATCAACTCATCCTCAGTTATTCTTGTGTTTGTCGAAGAATTTGACAGATATCTGGTGACTGTTAACATCCATCGATGCTTTTGATTATTAAATTCATACATGGTCATCTATATATATTATTATAATAAACCTAATGAATCAATAATCATAGGTATGCTCATGTGGGTGGTGTCCTACTAAGACTCATTATCACACACTACACGGTCCCTTAGGGATGTTTTTATACATTATGGAATTAAGTTTAGGAAATGATCCAGGCTTATGAGCTAGATTATAGTGACTTTTTAGCATGTCATGGAAGGAAAAGTACCATTAGTTCTTTCCACAGCTCGATTTTAACTTTTTAGTTATCCCTTTTGATTCATAATCCTTATATGTATGTATATACTGAGGTAATCAATATTCCGCCCTCTTTTTTATAGATATGTATATTCTGATATGGATGCATGATCTGTTTAATTATATACAAATAGTATGTTTGGATTCCTTATTTATATCTTTTGATTTTTTTTACTTATGCTTCCAGTATTGATTATTATTTCTTGTTCTTCTTCCATTGGTGGGTTACTGGTTCAAGTCTATATAGTCGTTACTTCCACTATATATTATATATCTACTATGACCATTATATCAACATCACTATAGGGTATATCTCTGCACTCTCACTCATTTTACACCCTTTATACTTGTATTAAACCTTTGTTGTGTGAGTATTCATGCCTAATTCTAGTGTAACTCGGCCCAAATCACTATTGGGGTGCCTAATCTAGTCAGTCTTCTATAATAAGACACTTGGAAATTTAGTCGCTTAAAGTTGTTAATGGTTTGGAGTCTATGGATTACTCACATACACTCCTCATTGAGATTGTGAATTCCTTATTAAAATTTTATTTACCTAAATATTGTTTTTATTTATGGGGTACTCGAGCTTCATGTGATGTTTATTTTTTCATTCATAGCATGTCACTTCCAGCTTCACCTTTTGATTTACATTTTTTAATTTGATGGAGAATTTTTTTTCTTCTTAAAAAAATATTTCATATGCATAGATAGTGGAGAATAGTCTATAAACTCACAAATGGAAGAGTCATCATTAATATATTTGAAGTAAATGTTTTTCTTAACTTATTTTACATAATTGTCATCCTTTTCTACATATTTCATTATCATTATTTCATTCATCATTAGGGAAAAAATAGGTTACTCATCATTCATTTTATTCACATATTTTGTTTCTTGAATGTATATGATTTAAGAACCCATGAGCTATATAAAACCTATAAAATTTCCTTTTCAATCAAATATTTTGATAAATCATAATCAAGAAACATTTTTTAATTGAAAATATAAGTAAAGTCTTTAAACATATTAGTGATATATTTGTTAGGATTCTAGGTGAACCTTTCAAAGTCATAACGATACAAATCCAATCTAGTGTCTTCTACATAGTTCTATCATTTCTATATGAATTATCATAATTTCTAAATTTTGTATGATTTTTTAAAGTGTAAACATGATTAAACATGTTATAATAAAGAAAATAGTGTATGTAAATCATATATTTTATATTAATTTTCAATCTTCTAAACGTCTTCGGGGGTCCATAATTCCTCAAAACATTTAGTTGGAACATATTCATGAATTTACATTTTTCAAACCAAATAACTAATACTACCAAAAAAATTCCTCAGATTATTATAATGGGAATAATTGTTACCATAAAAAAATAGCATTCCAGAAATAAATAGATTCCATTTTAAATTGATCAATCTATGAAATTGACTAAAATTTAAAACAAAAAATTTGTAAAATAAAATTTTGAAATCAATGTAAATTTGGATTAAAAAATTCAACCCTTTGATATGAGCTGTCAGTTATAGTAAATATGTTAAGAGGGAGTAACTATCCATATAAAAAAATAAATCAAAAAGTTAATGTGAAATTTTGATGAAAAAAATATTACAAACAACAAAATAAACAAATAAATAAACATATTGAGAAATCATTGACAATTTTAATAAAATTAAAAAATTTTAATATAGAATTTAATAATGGAAATAGTCAAATAGATTTAATAAAATAGGTGAATAGATAAAAAAATGTAGTAATTCAATAATGTAAATGACAAAGAAAACAAAATTGATATGAATTTTAGCTAAACCGCAATGTGATCCCTTATTTCTATAACCCTCAATTTGAGATGTCAATATTGTTAATCCATTTATCTTAGTGATGATCAAGAAACTCTTGTCTTAATAATTTGGTTTTTAAACACCCTCTTGAGCTTCAACTCTATCCAATGAACCTACCCATCAGTTTTTTAGAATGAGAACCTGTTAGAGGAAGTTCATAAGGGAAGAGATGATTTCTTGATGAAACCCATTACAATGTTTCTTAAAAATATATAATGTGGGAATTAATTTAGGGATATGATATTTTATATAATGTTTGATAGATTTGGAGAAATTGATATATTTAAAGGGCTCCATGAAAGGATTTTAGAAACCTATAACTTATACATTGATTTTATATTGATAGAATCATTGGTTATTATGGAAAGGGTCCAAGGTTCCAATAGACTTGTTTAATAGGATCCAATATGACTGATAAGTTTCTATAAAATTTTGGGTGTAATGAATATGAATTGTACTTCCATAAATGTTATATTGAGAACGTTAAATGATGGATTGGATGAGATACATGGACATGATTGGATACCTGATAGCCACCACTAGTGTATTGTCTTAGAATTTACATGTTTTATTTTTGAATATTATATGGCATTATTATGAGACCAAGCATAAAGATGACACATCATTCTGAGGCCCAGTGATCCTGGAATGGTGTCATCTTTTTTATGTTAAGTGAGTCGGTATATGTGTGTAGTTGTGGCAGTTCCCAAATGGATTCCCGGATTAAAAATATGAGGGCAATGTTGTCTCGGAGATGACAGCATTACCTAAGAAAAGGTCAAACATAGACTTGCGTCGGTCGAGGGAAAACGTTAATTTTTGTATTTTTTAGTTATGTAAAATAAAATTAATAAAATTAATTTTCATGGTTTATTTATTTTTTTGGAAATATCTACTGCTACACAATGACGCAGTAGTTGTTTCAATATTTAATGTCCTGCCATAATCACTCTGGAATAGCAACGCTGACTCGTTAATGCCACAATGTAACACCAACGACGCAGTGTGACATAACACAGAATCACATTCCCTCCTTTTAATGGTTTAATCGAATGTTTCTCATTGGGTAAGGTGGAGAGAAATTCTGGAGAATCCTTGGAGATTTGGAGAAAAATCTCGATGAAGAATAATGACGAATCAAGGTTAAAATTTCCAGGCCAACGAAGTAGAAGGATCTCGACGATCATGGCAGCATGACCACTTCTTTAGAAATTGATCCCTCTTTTAGGTGGGGGTTGTTATTTCGATTCTCCTTTCCTCATTTCTGAATTTAAAAGATGTGCATAGACAAACCACAAACAAATTGATCTGTGAATTCGTTTGTTCTTATAAGAGGGTTTCATCGTGTTGATCTTGGGGAATTGATTCATATTAAATAATTGTTTGATTTTTCTCTGTTTGATCCTACTAAAGGGAGCTGATCAACACCGTGACGAACAATAGTGGAGGTTTTTTCCTTAATTTTCTATGGGGTCTCTTTCCCCTTTTGTTTTCTCACGCATTCTTTGCGTTCTTTAAGGGGTGACGAACAACGGATCATTGAGCACCCGTTTTGAAATGAAGTGTTCCCAAACTGGAGATTAGATATCACAACAACCCAACAGATGTGTGACGGTCATGGAGGATGACAAATCGGCTTGGATCGGAAGACACCGTTCTTCGAGTGTTCTCTTTACTGGAGGATCGAAACACGTTTTTGGGGCCTATCGGAGGCTCGAAAACAACGAAGATGACTTTGGTACATCGGGGAAACATAGAATCTAGAGATTCATGGTGATAGAAAAATCATAAGGAATATTGAAGAATCACAGGAGGTGCACTGGTGAGAAGCATCGATTCTGGAAAATTCTGGAATATACGACATGTACTCTTGAAGAGCACGTCGTGTAGTACCAGCAGTGGTGGCTAGGGTTTCAGGGGTCAGATAGAAATCACAAGAAATGTGACCTTGGTCACATGGCATGTTGAACCTTCCCCAAAGCATGGCATGTATCTTTGGCGATACATGGACATGGGATTGGGTACATGACTGTGTACTCCACCACACAGCCAGGCGAGGCCAGTGGCACGAGTCACCCCATGTACAAGTTACACGGGTTGGCGTACATGGGTTGAGACCATGTACGGGCACAGGGAGAGTGTACACAGGGTGGACCCAAGATACATAGACATGGTGCATGATCTTTTACATGTTGTGTAGTTTTGTTTTTCATGACCTGCCTTGCGACACGGGCCATTGTACACAAGATGTACCAGGGGTCGGAGGACATGGAGGGTGACCTTTCTACACAGCATGTAATTTTATGTACATGGCATGATATTTTTTTCCACCACACATTGGACATGTCTCATTGGGGTTAGTGCCCCTTTTTCTCATTCTTCTAAAGGTCAGATATCATTTCCTTCTATAGGATTATGACCCCTTCAGCAAGACTTTATGTGATAGAGCCAGACATCCCTCTGAGAGGCCCAGAGTGAGATCCTCTATCCATTATTGACCCTTGGTAAAGTCTGGCATCGACATGACCAACTCCACTAGGCATTGATCCTCTACCTAACAAGAGAATCTGGATGAGTCGTGGTATCTGCTAATGCCCTAGCAGTGATCCTCATCTATGTATCATGATATTTTCCACTCCTGAGTGTTTTCTCCCATAAAGAGTGTATCTATATCTCTTGAATTTTCTTGAGTTATATTAATTCTTGGATGGACGTCATCAGATCTACCAGACTCTATGATTGAGTTCTCCCGGAATGAGTGCTTCATGGGATCTTCAGACTGAATTCCTAGTGGGGTATGTGGTTCTGTGACTTGTCTCTAGACTACAGGTCCGGGATTTGAGTATATCTAGATTGTGTTCTCCTATTATATGTTCAGTAGACATATACTGTTTAGAGCTAACGGTGCATTTATTTTGTGTATTTCATTGTTGTTTTTGGGTTCCACTGCTAAGTATTTTTATACTCACCCCTGAATGGGCGTTGCTCGCACGTGTCGTGTCTTGTGCAGATGAGCTGCCTTGTGATAATGTCGAGGTCATACCAGGACAGGAACGAGAATTCAAAGTTCCTCATATGCCGAGGCATTCCTACGGCTATGAGTAGCAGTCCTAGTAACTATTTGTGGTACAGGTTGGACCTTGTAGTTTTCAAACTCTTATTTTGGTGAGCCTATATTCTGGCCTAGTTTACATTCAACACATTACTTTTCGTCTCACTCTATTGGTTTGGTTTAATTGTATGGATGCATTTTGATCCATAGTGGTTTTTACATTTCATCATTTGTGGTAATAGAGATGTGTGGATGTGTACAGGTTCTTATGTAATGCCTCCCATGTAAGTAATATGCCTACTCGGTGCTAGTCAGTAGCCCTTGGCCTATTGGAGGTGGGCTTGAGGAGTCGCGATGTTGGCCCCACTGGGAAGGGTCGTTAAAGAGTTGTATCAAAGGTGGTCAGTTCTACATTAGGACTAAGAGTCTGTGAGATTGGTTTGGGGAAACATTGTTCAGTGTTTCGAGATTTGATTTCATGACAGAGACTCAAATGTTTGTGCGAGCAGCCAATGTATCCATACACTAGTACTCTGATAACTTACTTTTGTATATGGTACATGAAAACACCAGTTGCGGGGATATAAAATAATGGTACGTGTCCTTGTGTCAGCTGTCCAGATATACTCACTAACCATGTGCATCTTGTTTCCTTACAGGATGCCTCCATAATGCATACCCACTATGTTTCAGCAGCACAATCCCGAGGATGAACCCCTAACTGATGAGGCATAGATACAAGGACTAGTTTCCCATGCATGGACACCATGTGGTGCACCTGCTATACCACCACCAGTGGAGAAGCCCATGGTACCTATAGTACCAACAGATGAGGGGCATAGGATGAGAGTGCTCCATGAATTCCAGATATAGATACCCCTCAGGTCCCGAGGCGAACCCAACCCTCAGACAGGTGAAGACTAGCATGAGGTGATTACTAGTGTTTTCCATCAAGTGAGAACACCCTCAGACCAGATGTTGATCCTATGAGCGAGCATTCTCATGGTTCGGCGGGACGATGGTGGAGTTTGACTACACAGACTCACGACGAAGAGACTCTTTCATGGACCGAGTTTGAGAGACTATTCAGGGAGGAGTTATCTCCAGTTATGCTGAACTTAGTACACATATAGTAGCTTCTTCAACTTCAGCAGGGCAGTATGACGATGGATGACTATTCCTCAAGGTTCAACAACTACGCCAGGTACTCGATGTATATGTTCAGGGATCAGTACTTTAGTGCTCATACCATTGAGAAAGGTCTACTATGGTACATAAGAGCTAGTGTCATGCCTCTACGCATTTCAACTTATGCTGGAGTGCTCAAGAAGGCCTTGGTGATAGAGTGATTCTTAGTAGAGTAGAGATAGCCGATGACGGTCAGCAGGCAGGCAGACAAGTCCAAAGGACTCAGCAGCTGGGAGATGACATTGGACATAGGGATCAAGACATGGGAGACATTAGAGGAGGACCTGACATAAGTAGTCAATAGTCTAGGGCTCTCAGGATGGATCCATTAATCATATGGATAAGCGGTGTTACTTGTGCAATAGAAGTGGACATCTCGCTAGGTATTGTCCAACCTATAATGCTGCTGACAGGGAAGTGACGGATGGACCACCGAGGCAGAGGCAGATAGTGGATGATACGGACCCGTCAGGAGGAGAACGTGGTAGAGGAGTAGGGAGAGCTGCAGGTGGGGGCAGACGCTTGGACATACTTCCACCACCACCCCAAGGAGGTCTGCACCATGCTCTGGGAGCTGGGGGACTTGTGCGGGGATAGCTGTATGTGGTCTATGTGTATAACTCAGGGGCTCCAGGGATGATCCAAGGTATAATCTATGTCTTCTCTATGTAATATTCCATACTTATAGAATAAGTTACAGTCATTCCTTCATTGCCACATGTCTTGCGAAAAAACTTGAGATTTTGGTAGAATCGTTGACTCGATCCTTACGCTTGGAGGCACATATGAGAGAAAACTTTATGATCACACAAATTTCTAGGTAGTGTTATCTTACCCTTGGAGGAGAGAGTTTCTATTGGAACCTCTTTGTGTTATCATCATGACCCTATGTTTTCATTATCGATATAGATTGGTTATCTTCAATCCATTCCTAGATTGAATGTTTTAGGAAAAGAGTGCGGTGTGTCTGCAGTGATGGGATGAGGTTTTCATTTTTTGAAGAAAAGGACACCCAGGCAACATAGAATGAGCTCATACATAAGAGGGTGTAGCTGGTCACCCATGAGTTTTCAAACTATTCCCTTAGAGGAGTCGATGTGATGAGCTACCAGTACCTAGCAGAAGTTGTGGAGTATGAGTACGTGTTTCCTGAAGTTGTTCTGAGACTACCTCCCCACCGGGAAATCAACTTCTGCATCGACTAACCCCCCAGGACGGCACAGATTTCTTCATCAGCATATCGGATGGCTCCTGTAGAGATTCATGAGCTGAGGGTGCAACTGGAGGATTTTTTGAGAAAGGGTTTAATCAGACCTGTTGTTTCACCCTGGGTGGCCTCTATCATGTTTCCCAAGATGAAAGACAGGAGTTTGAGGCTGTGCATGGATTACCGGTGCCTAAATCAAGTAATGGTGAAGAAAAAGTATCCCTTGTTGATAATAGATGACCTCTTCGATCATCTAATAAGGTCGCAATGGTTATCGAAGGTTGAACTTCGATCTGGTTATCTCTAGTTACGATTATAGGTTGAGGATATAGAAAAGATGGATTTCAGATGCCGCTACTATCATTATTAGTACTTGGTGATGTCTTTTAGTGAGAAAAATTCCCTTAAAGTGTTTGTGGGACTAATTAATGGGATCTTCCATACGTACATGGATCACATTGTAGTGGTCTTCATTGATGACATCCATGTGTACTCAGTGTCAGAGGAGGAGCATGTGATCCACCTACGGATGGTTCTAGATGTACTCTAGGTGGACCGGCTTTATGGGATGCTCTCAAGGTGACAACTCTAGATTCAGGGGTTCCACTATCTAGGACATGTCATCTCAGCAGATGGAGTAGCTATGGACCCAGCCGAGTTGGAGGTAGTTTTAGAAAGGGATCCACCTTTGAGTGTGATGGAGGTGCGAAGCTTCCTTGGGTTGGCAGAATATTACCAGAGATTCATTCCTGGTTTCCCCTAGATATAGGTATAAATGAAAGCCTTAACCTGAAAGGGGAAACCCTTCAAATGTACATAGAAGTGCTAGTAGGCTTCTTCACAGTTGATACAGAGTTTGAAGAGTGCCCCAATCATGAATTTACCAGAAGAGGGAGTCGAGTACAAAGTTTTCTATGATGCATCAGGGACTGGGCTTGGCTTTGTCCTGATGCAGATATTGGTATTGATTACTTATGGTTCGCTCTATCATAGGACACATGAGAAGAACTTGTCAACCCATGATATTGAGTTGGAAGTGGTAGTATTTACTTTGAAGATGTGGATACACTACCTTATGTGTGAGTTGTTCATAGTCTAATCTGACCAAAAGAGCCTCAAGTACATCATCTCTCAAAAGGATTTGAATCTGAGATAGAGGTGTTAGCTAGAGTTCCTCTAGGATTATTATATCAAGATCGTCTATACTCTTGGGAAGGGGAACAAGGTGGAAGATTATATTAGTATAAGGTCATGCTCGTAGCTGTTGAGTGATGCGACAGAGCAGTTAGCCACACTATAGTTATTCTTCATGGACTGAGAGGATACAGATTACCTGAAATCGATGGTTTTCACCCCTCCACTCTTAAAATAAGTTAGGCAGTCATATCTTGGGGATGTCGACTATGAGGCTTTACGTACTCAGTTATACATAGAACATGCTTCATAATAATATTCCCAAGGTGGGGAGCACATACTTCTTTTTGGAGGACGCACTATTGTACCAATGGCGTTGAAATAAGTGGTCCTGAGAGAGTTTCATACAACCCCTTGGAGGTACATCCTAGAGTGTAAAATATGTACACTGATCTATCACAAGAGTTCTGGTGGTCAGACATAATGAAGGCAATAGTAGATTTCGTTTCTTGAAGCCTTACAAGCCACAGGTGAAGGCTGGGCACCAGGTTCCAACATGACTTTCTCACCCTTGGAAGTTCCAGAGGTGAATTGCTATAGAATATCGATGGACATTGTGATAGGCTTACCAAAGACAACTAAGAGGAATGATTCCATCTGGGTAATCACTGACCGACTCACCAAGTCATCCCAATTACTTTCTATCAGGGAGCATTGTTCTGTAGGGAACTTGGGACACCTCTACATGGAGGAGATAGTTTGTATTCATGGCATCCCTTCAACAATATTCTTGGATCGAGATGTCAACATAACATCCTGGTTATGGAAGGGATTGCAAGAGGATTTTGGGACTCAACTACACCTGAGCATGGAATTCCATCCCTAGAATGATGGTCAGATAGAGAGGATCATTCAGGTTATGGAGGATATGTTGTGGGCCTGTATATTGGACTTCATTCGCAGTTGGGAGGACCACGTACCACTGGTGGTGTTTGTGTATAATAATAGCTACCACTCCACCATTGCTATGGATCTATTCGAGGCCCAGTATGGGAGACCCTTCCAGTCAACGCTTTGTAGGACCGACCCCAGAGAGTCAGAACTCAGGGGTCCAGAGTTAGTGCGAGCTACCACTGAGAAGGTACAGATCATCCGGGAGCAGATGAAGACTGTAGAGAGCCGACAGAATTCTTATTATGAAAGATGATGGAGAGATATGAAGTTCGAGGAGTGGTACCACGTCTTCCTTGGTGTCTCACCTCAACCAAGGTGGTGGAGATTTGTCCGGTGGGGCAAGTTATCTCTTAGGTTCATCAGACCTTTTCCGATATTGTACAGAGTTGGCGAGGTGGTGTACCTCTGAGCTCTAACACCATAGTTGCACCGGGTACACGATGTCTTCCACGTCTCATAGCTGAGGAGGTACATTCATGAACCATTGCACGTCATTAACTGGGATGAGCTAGACATCGAGGATGGGGTGACCTTTCCTGAGTACCCAGTGGAGATAGAGTATCGGTAGGAGAGGATCCTTCGTGGGCGATCGATTCCCCTGGTGTGCGTCTGGTGGCAGTACGGGAATCATTAGGAGGGAACTTAGGAGCAGGAAGCTCAGATCTGTGCCCAGTACCCACATCATTTTTAGTAGTCTTTGCTTTGGCTTTTCAGAAACGTAATGCCCCAAGGTAGGGAGAATGTAATTTCTTTGATTTTTCGTGTTTTATTTTTGAATGATATATGTAATTATTAAGAGACCATGTGTAGGTACGACACATCATTCCGAGGCCCGTTGATCCCAGAATGGTGGTTTAAACTTTTTTTAAGTTATGTGGGTCGTAATATATGTGCGGTTGTGGTAGTTTCCAAACTGATGATCGGATTAATAATCGGCGGGCACAATTGTGTCAGGGATGATGACTTTACCCAAGAACGGGTGTAACCTCAACCGGCATGGGTCGAGGGAAAAATATAATTTTTGGAATTTTTTATTAATGTAAAATAAATTAAATTAAATTAATCCACAATATTTATTTATTTTATTTGGAAACATCCATTGCAGCACAACGACGAGGTGGTTGTTTCCATATTTAATGCCCTGCCACAATCACACTAGAATAGAAATGCTGACTCATGAATGCCACAACATAACGATGGTGAATCAATGTAACAAAATGCTAAATCATGTTCCCTTATTTCAATGGGTTAATCAAATTTTTCTCATTGGAAGAGGTGGAGAGAAATTATAGAGAATACGTGGAGAATTGACGAAAACTCTCGGTGAAGAATGACAACAAATCAAGGCTATGAATTGTTTTGCCAACGAAGTTGAAGGATCTCGACGATGACGATGGAATAACTCCTTCATTAGTGATTGCTCCCTCTTTGAGGTAGGGGTTCTTATTTCGATTCTCCTTTCCCTGTTTCTAAATTTAAACAAAAAATGTGGAAGAACCACAAACAAGTTGATCCACGAATTCATGTGTTCCTGTGGGAGGGTTTCATTGGGTAGATCTCAGGGATTTAATTTACGTTAAATAATTTTTTGATTCTGATCCATTTGATTATACTAATTGGAGGGGATCAACACCGTGATGAATGACGGCGGAGGTTCGTTCCGCAATTTTCTCTTGGGTTTATTTCCCCTTTCCTTTTCTCTCTCGTTTTTGGCGTTCTTCATGGGGTGACGAACAATGGATCGTTGCGCACCCATCTTGAAACACAACGATCCAAAACATGAGATCTGAAATCAAAACGACCCTACAGAGGTGTGACATGCATGGAAGATAATGAATTTGCTCGGATCAGAAGAGACTGTTCTTTGAGCATTCTTCATGCGGGAGAATCGAAATGCATTTTTTGGGCCGATCAGAGGATCGAAAACAACAGAGACGACTTTGGGACGTCGGGGTGACCTAGAATCGGGAGTTTCATGGTGATCAAACACTCATAATGAATATCAAATCATCACAGGAGGTGCACTTGTTAAAAGCATCGATTCTGGAAAATTCTGGAATACACGGTGTGTACTTCTCAAGAACACGTTGTGTAGTACCAGCAGTGGCAGCTAGGGTTTCAAGGGTCAGATATGAATCACACAGTATGTGAACTTGGTCACACGTCATGATAAACCTTCCCCAATGCTTGGCGTGTATCTTGGGTGATACAAGGACATGGGATAGGGTACATGACTGTGTACTCCACCACAAGGCCAAGCAAGGCCAACGGCGCGAGTCACCCAGTGTACCAGTTACATGGGTTAGCGTACAAGGGATGAGACCTTGTACAGGCACATGCCCAATGTACATGGGCTAGACCCCAGAGTCATAGACACAGCGTGCGATCTTTTACATGTTGTTTCATTTCATTTTTCACGACCAGCCATGCGACACAGGCTGTTGTACACAGGCAGTACCAGGGGTTAGAGGACACGGTGTGTGACCATTCTACACACTGTGTGCTTTTCTAAACATGGCTTGATATTTTTCCCACTGTATCTTGGACATGTTTCATTTGGGTTATTTACCCTTTTTCTCATTCCCATGAAGTTCCGGAATCATTTCCTTCTACAGGAGTATGATCCCTTTAGCAGAACATTCTGTGATAGATTCAGGAATCCCTCCAAGAGGCCCGTAGCTAGATCCTCTATCCATTTTTGACTCTAGGTAGAGTCAGGAATCAATGTGACCAACTCCACCAGGAATTGATCCTCATCCTATAAAGTGAATCCAGATGAGTCATGGTATCCTCCAAGGCCCTAGCAGTGATACTCATTGGTGTATTGTGATCTTTCCCCCTTAGAAGTGTGTTCTCCCTTAATGAGTATATCTAGCTCTCGTGACTTTTCCTGATGAACAGTACTTCTCAGATAGACGTCATCAGAGCTACCAGACTCTGGGATTGAGTTCTCCCAGAATGAGTGCTTTGTGGAATCTTCACACTCAATTCCCAGTGGGGTTATGTGGTTGTGTGACTTGTCTCTAGACTACACATCTAGGTCTTGAGTATATCTAGATTGTGTTCTCATATTATATGTTCAGTAGACATATATAGTATATATATTATTGTACCATTCTTTTGTGTATTTATTTTTGGTTTTTGGGGTCCTCTACTGAGTGTTGTTATACTCAGCCCTGCATGGGATTTTCCATCACGTGTTGTGTCTTGTGCAGATGAGCAGAATTTTGATAGAGTCTAGGGAGGGCCAAGACAGGACCGAGCTTTTTGAGATCCTCACAAGACGATGCATTCCAACAAATATGAGTAGAAATCCCAGTACCTCTCTATGTTATAGGATGGACCTTGCATTTTTTAGACTCTTGTTTTGGTGGGCTTATATTCGGGACCAGTTTACTTTCATCACATTATTTTTTATCGCACTCTGTTGGTTTGGATTAGTTGTATGCATTTTTTTTTCATTATTGGTGTTTAAATTTTTTCATTTGTGTGCTTGGAGATGTGTGTGTGTGTACAGGTTCTTGGTAAATTCCTCCCATGTTAGTAATATGTCTACTCGGTGCTTGTAACTAGCCCATGACCTATTGGAGGCGGGCTTGGGTAGTCGTGACGTGGGCACCACTAGAATGGGTCATGACAACTTGGTAGTTGGTGGAAAAACTAATGGCTTAATTACTTATGAAACTTGCATAAAAGAGATGGTAAACATCCAACTACTAGCCTAGAGGACTACTTCTAGAAGTCCTCAGTAATACCATCGCCACTAGTGTTCTAGTGGATTTGCTGACACCTATGCTACTACCTTCATGATACCTCATGGTGGGTTCCCTTCATAGGAAATTCAGTGTTGTTTTCAATTCACTATCTTCATGTGGATCAACCTCTATATCCATATATAACCATATATTAATGTTAAAAAATTATTAAAATGACTTCGAGCATGATAATAGATGGGTCTATTATTTAAAAAATAAATCAAATGATCTTTATGACGCCAAATATAACAACTAATTGGTATTAAATATAATTACTAAAACTCACGAAAATGAAAATATTTGAATAAAAGTTGATTTTTTTATCATTAAAAGACCATGATAGAGAGAGTTACAATAGATATAACCAAAAGAAGTAGATGAATAGTTGAAGAATCCCAAATATCTAATCTGGATGTGCAAAGGATTCTTATTGAATTACATAGATACATGATGTATAAATTATTTGTAAAAATTATGAACCCATGATGAACCAAAAAATAATGAGTCATGTAAACCATAGTATATAATGTGGTAGAATATTATGTAGAATCATTTTACATTTTTTATTTATCTACATATGGAACATGGTTTGACATTGTGTATATGGAATGTAGAAAGATTATATGTTATGTATTCACACATGGTTTGAAATTGAAGAATTTATAAAGCCATATAGTCAATGTATAAGGACTATAATTAATAGACATACGATATTGACTACCATACATGATACATAGAAATAATTGAAGTACATGGTATATAGTTTATTGTATACATTGTTTAATATGTTATAGCCTACCCAAAAACATCATTGATTGTCTAGGTCTATTGTTTGGGTTAAAATGTGATGGAATAAATTTAAATTCATGTTGAACTACATGGTGTCTAACTGGATATACATAATGTTTGATATGGTGCCTCACAATAATTACACAGAGCGATTTTTGGTAGTTTCGGGGAAATATTATAGGCGTGTTCATTAATTTTATAGTTTTCTATAGATACATAATGTGTATGGTCAGAGAAAATGTTTTTTACTTCATTAGAATTATTAGGAGTATGCAATTTTTATCTTTAAGGTTTGTCTTGTGGTTATAAATATTTCATAGACTAAATTTTTTGACTCCTGGAACAATAGGTCTTGTATATCGTGGCACTCCATGTAGGCAGAAATGTCATTTAGGTATATTTTACTTGAGAAGAACCATATAAAATTTTAATTGTGTAACATTTCATGTGATAAAACATTTTCAATAGAAGTTAAACTCCATAAATGTGTTTTATTTAAATAGAGAAATTTATACCCTATGTTTCCTCCATTACACATGATGTATATAAAAAAATTAATTAGATTTAATTTATTTATATTTACAATGGATGGGAATCTCAACGTCATCTTAGATATATAATTAAAGAAAATAAATTTATTAACTAATAAGTTGATTAATTATTAATTAATGAATATTATCTAAATAAAGAATAAAGTGAAATGTATGATATCTTTATAGAATTTTGTTTCCATTACATTCATGGATAATCATGAGCTTGACTAAGCTATAGATGTGTTATATTCTTATTTATTTTAATTCTTTATTTTTTGGGTGTTTATGATAATTTTTTTAATTTAATAAAACATGATGATCTGTGTATCTTCCATTCATTCTTATTATGTATGGGCATGTGTGTCCATGGCTATTTATGTAACCCCAAATCCAAAATTCCACTCAACTACATATGAGTTATAATTTGTAATTGAATAAAGTCCCAAGCATGAGGATACAGTTCTAGATTTAGATAAGGTGAAACCAATATAAGAGATATAAAGGTTAAAGGTGGAATGTTTTAACTTAATTCTATTCCATATCATGTTATTTTTCCACTATGTTCGAGGGTTTGTTTATTTACAACTCAATAAAGTAACCAAAAGTTAAATATTATGATCATGTATCATATTTGTCTTATGTTTGCAGTGCATGGTTTTTTATTTATGTGGTTTATATTTATATTTTAATTAAATGTGATAGCATATAGTAAATTAATAACAAACATGTTAAGATAAAATACAATAAATTGATTATTTATAAATACATCTACCGTGATATGAGCAATTAATTATGAAAAAATCACTTATTATTAACAACCATGTAAAGGATAAAATATAAAATATTTAGAAATATGATAAAAATACCATAGGTATATATCAATTCAGAAATATTTTCTATTACTTGATTTAGAATGAAACCATAGATAGATAATTGATCCAAGACCCTATCATGAAACCTTCATTTAATAAATATTTATAATAAAATTATTGGTTTCACTTAACCAAGATAGATACATGAGAAATTTCCCATTAATGACATGTTTGGGAATTCAGGAAAGTAAAGAGGATATCATAGTTAGGATTTCATCCTTTAGATGACCACTTAATGGATCATGGAACTTCTTGTTAATGCAATTGTCTAGATATCTTGCCTAAATACCTTCTAGTAATTTGCACAAGGCGTTTTAAGGGGATTGAAAAGGGAAATATGGAACCTTTCTACTATAATATCCACATCATAGGATATTTCAAAATATAATTGTGAGGATCTTAGGATTTGGTATAATAGTGGGGGAATAATAAAAAAATATTTCACTTCATTTTGTAATAAATATAGATTACTGAAAAAATGATTCTATTTTTTTATAGAAAATAGATTGTCATATAACCTTGATATTATATATGTGATATATATTAGAGAAACGAAATATCATGACCACTTTTAACTACCAAGAGTGATGCAGGTTCTTGTGCATTGTACTATTCTTGGAGAAACAATTCTATATGATGGAGTCCCCTTTTCCAGATAAAAATACCTCAAAGGAGTCTAGTAAGGATGATCATACTATATTTTATAAAAAATTATATGATACATTGGATGTATAATTTCTCTTTCCATCATCCATTATTAGTTTTCTCTAAAAGATTCATAAAAACATGGATACATACACCATGTTTTCCCATTTTTGTCATCTTTATTAGGATAATGATATATAAGAGGGGTATGATATCTATAAGGAAGATTTAATGTGAAAACATGGTGAATTTGTTGCAATTATCCATTATTTTTTTATGATTACTGACTATATTTTTTATTTTTTGATTCTTGGTTTCATGTAACCTAATTAATTGTGTACCATCAATGTACATTCTTCACTGCCTCAATGATTCCCCAGTTTCATTGTGAATTTTAATATGATTAATATTGAGAATACTCTACCAAGTCTTCTAACATTATTTATCATGGAAGATATTCAAATTAATTAGGATAAACCATCAGACCATATGTTTAATAGGAGGAAGGGTGTGAGGAAATCCCCAAAGAGTAGTAAAAATTCATAGGAACCATTTTCTATTCATGATCTAGAAGATGAATATCAAGGGGTACTGTTAGGAAAATTATGTTGATTGTTTTTCATATAGAATGAATGGTCACTAAAAATTAATACTTCTTATTAAAAAAATATGGGGAGGATTAATGTGCATTCATTGTCAAATGTAATATTTATGCTTCTATAATTTGAATAATGGATACAGATTGTGGTGATCACATATGTATTGAATTATAGAAACCATATATATTGAATAAGGTTTCTAGAAATGAGATGGATATCAAGATTCCAAAAAAGTAACATTGGTTGCACTATCTATTTGATACTCTCATCTTATATTATTTAGGGGTTTATATCCAGTTTAAAAGAATTTTTTATATATTCCTTCTGTTACAAAAAACATTATATCCGTGTCTATTTTTGGACATATATCTATTTACATTCATTTATAGAGAAAATACATATTACTTTTATAAATATATAATTTGTTTTAATATGTAATATATGAAGAATGGTCTTTATGTATTGTAATATGAAAATCAAGTGTTCGAAATTGATAATTAATTAAGTTTTCACGAATAATATCACACCTAGTTAAAGAATAATTTCTTTATCCATGTAAATGAGAAGGGCTTGGCTTATCTATATCAAGAGGGATATTCAGATTCATTTTATGTAAAATTAATTTTAATTTGATATTATTTTTTAAGTTAAAAATATTGAAGTTTTTCATAACTGAAAGAGTGAATGGGTCAAAGATCATCTTGAATTAGTTTAACCTTTTGTGTATGGAACTTTTTTAGTAAAATATTGGGTGGATACTCATACTTTATCACCTTTATTGGTAGTGAATGTGTATTTTTATACTTCATGACGTATAATTCTAAAAACATTAAGAATTTTTAGGAGATCATGAATGATGTAGAGAATTTTCTTAATAACAAGATGAAGAAATATTTCTCATACCATAGTAATAAATATATTAACCACTATTTAATTAACTATTTAAGGGATTTTTGGATATTATATCAACTCACACCTATTTATAAACCATAGTGTATTGGTATCCTGGTAAGGAGGAACCACAACTTATTGAGAATAGTGAGTTAAATGATGATTTTTGTGAGACATCTAATATCATTTTTGGTATATATATGATAAATTAGGAAGCTTATACTAAAAACAGTTCCAACTAATGTAGTGAATGAAATTAAATACATGTTATGTGGTGGGAGGTAATCAATTTTATAAAATATATATGTGTGTATGGTTGGGAAGTATTTCTTGATAGTGGATATTGAATAAAAATTACAAATCTAGGAACAAATTATATCATTATATAATATATTAAGCACAAGTACTCTATATGTGCGACATAGTGGGTAACGAAAAACAAAAATATGGCCTTCATGTCTTCAAGGTTGTTGATTATTTATTATTTGACACTGAAAATCCTATGTACTCTAATGAATCAAAATTAATATTACATGTTTCAATGTGGAAAGAATATATGAATATCTTGATGGATTTGTAGTATAAAGAACAAGCCTAGGTTTTGGAAGATCCACTAGTGGATGTTAATACTAGTTTTTGGAAATGGGTATTCAAGATAAAACTAAAAATGGATTGTATATTTAGTATACATAAGGAATGAAAAGACAAAATATTGTTTAAACTACATCAATGCATATACTATGATGAAACTAGTCATTATGATAAAATCCATCATATTATCATTACCATAGCATCCAACCATGATTATGATATTTGAAAATTGGATTTAATAATATCCTTCCTTCATGGTAAATTTTTTGAAGATGTATAAATGATGTAACTAGAAGGGTTTTGGAATATAAAGGATGGAAATATGGTATGCAAGTTTTAGGGAATCATTTATGTGTTAATGAAATCATCTAGAATAAGGGACATTGAAATTATATAATATATAATAAAATTATGTTGAATAAATAATGAATGTGAGATTTTTATCGAAAAAAATTTTAGTTTGTGTGGTATTTTTCCCTAGTAATATATATTGATAATATATTACTGATGGTAAATGAGGTACCAGTCTTATAGTATATTATAACATGTTTGAAAAAGTCATTCTCTATGAAATAAATTGGTGAAGAATCCTATAATATAAGGATAATAATCATTCTATAGTGATCCAATAGTATTCTTGGAATATTTTTGAGAACATACATTGATAAGGTACTAATAAGATTTATTATAGAACAATCCAAGGGGTCGATTGTAGACAATTTCATATGGTGTGTGTCTATTTAAGAAACTGTTTCCACATACATAAGATGGAAGAGAGAGGATGTGCATGATTCCTTATGCATTATTCATATAATATATCATGTCTAACATGATAGGTACCGATATTGATATCTCTTATTCTATAAGAATGGTTGGAATATATCACATGAATCAAGTAAAACAAAATTTCACTCTAGATGAGAATATCCCTGAGAATGTAAGGCATTGTGGTGATATGATCCTTCTTTGTTGATGAGATTAAGATTTAGTCATCAGGGAATATAAATATTTTAGTTTCCAGAAAAACCATCATGATCTAAAATCATATTTGGGATATGTTATCTATCATAATTGAGGATTTGTGATTTAGGAGATATCACATTAGCCAATGGTCATTGATTCTGTAGCAGATTATTTTTCCACATTTTATTCTTTTGTAACTAAATAAGTATTTTAGAAATGTACCTGCATATAGAATCATGATTTGGTGCTTGGTTGTAAATATTCTCTCACACTATTTTGTGTTAATACTGCAGTGGTAGTTCCCACCAAGGATATCAAAAAGTGAATCACATGATTCAAAAATATTACCTATTAAGTTATCTTTTATAGGGTTAGGGTTATAATAATTATTATTTATTTATAATGGAGCATAATGTACATGCCGATTAAATCACTATCTATGTAGAATCGTAAATATAATTTGATATCTAGAAAAATCAATTTCAATATTAGTAGGATTTAATGAATGTTGGTGTTTGTGGGAGTTGATTTCCTAGAAAAGAAACTATCATAGTTATTTTGATTACCTGTGTATTAAAATACATGAATATTAGTTGATATGTGATGAGTGTTCAATTTTATGAAATTAATATGATAATTACATTATATTATTGGTCACATTGAAATGTCATATTAGTTCTATATTATAATGAGAAACTTGATGTGTTATAAAAGTATTCTAAAATGTATCATATGGTCTTTGTGATATCTTTTGACAAGATATAGAAAACTTTTAGACTACCAGGTAATGGATTCTCATAAGTGGCTGACGCATCAACTCATGGATTTTCCCACATGATGATCTCCATGATAGAGGATTATAAAGAAAGTTCTTTTAAAATAAAATCAATATGATATATGTTTCCTTGGATATTCATATCTTCAAAAATTTGTTTTGTTCCTTATAATTGATATTATTGTTAATTTATATCATCAATTGTATACATTGATGTATTGTCAAAAACATTGATGTTGTTTTATCATATAGAAGTATGACAGATTGGGTGGGTTATAAGTGATATAAAATTGATAGAATGAGTCAAGAAATGATTTTTTTCTTTCCCATACTTGAAGATGAAATCCCAGGTCCTGGAATTAAAATTGAACTATCATATTAAGTCAATATACCTAGAGGTTCATCAATGAGTTCATTTTATATAGTCAATGAAATATATTTTAGAATATATTTTAATAACATGAATATGAGCCCAACATGATGAGATATCATAAAAAGGGATTATATTCCACACTTAGTGTTTGTATGAGGTTATTTTCATTGAGACATTAACATGTTTCACTTTTGTTTCTTAGATATATTATTAGAGACTAATATATAACATTAATCTAAAACTCTTAGTCCCACTATGAAAGAGGTCTCAAGGGTCACACACTAAATTTATCTCTAATATAGGTTAAATTGTATATGAATTTATTATCAAAAAAATTATTCTCAATATTGATGAATAAGAATTATTTAGTTTATCATTATCGTAAAAAATTGAATCCCATTTTATTTCATATAGAAATATATGTGTTTTTAAAATGAAATAAATATTTATCATCAATTAGTTAATTTCAATTTATTTATTTATTTTTTGAATAGTATTATTATATTTATTTAAAATTTTATTTATAATTTAGGTTTTGATAAATGACAAGGAATACTAACTTGTCAATTTTTTGGTCTTGTATGGAAATGACATAATTTAGTTATTTAAATTTGAGTAATTAAAAAACATTATATAATAGAGTTATATTTAAAAAATTCATGAGTTAGTGCATTCAAAGTAAATTATATTTTTTTTGTAATTATAAATGGGGTTTACATAGAATATAGATATTAGTTAAGGGACAATATAAAACAACTTATTCTCTAATAATAATTATATAATCCATCAGATATCATTTCTAATGTTATGTGAATTTTTATTCATAACACATCCGTCAGTAGATCTATTTCATGGAAAAATATAATTCTCAGATAAACTCTCACAAGAATGAGAAACTTATGCTCTTCTCTCCCTATCTTGACTGGGAGAATAAGGAAGAATCCTTCATGATTGAAGGTATTGTTGTTGAGACTAATGGTGAATAAATTAATAAGGTCATCACATCCATGATAGACCTCAAAATTCTATTTTTAAATTTTCAAGATTCATTGAGAAAATATAGATACAACTAGAGGGAATATATTTTTTATCCTTCATCTCAGCAATGATAAGAAAGAAGGTCAACAGAATTCATCAATAAATAATGAATTATCGAGATGTGGTTACACTTTACTATTAATAAATTAAAAAATATATGGGAAAATATACACTCTTAGAATATTCTAGGTTTTCTCTAATATCGTTTTCAGGAATTATCTAAAGAAACTAATGAGAATCATTATTGGAAACAAACCCAACCACTTCTGATTAACCTAAAAATCATCAGTTATATTGTAAAAAGGTAAATTTATTTGGCAAGGATCTCCAATTTGTGGATTCATCATATATGATTCTCATATATATTTTTCCTTATATATTATCAATTTTAGAGGGTGGAAGCATTCCCATTGGATATGTTTGATAACATTGGTTTTTATCACCAATCCATTGTATTCAAAAATGAACTTCAAGCATTTTGGTGAGCCATCTAGAGTGATTTGTCTAGTGGAATCTCAGTAGGTAATTAAATTATTCATGTTAATATATCCTTCAAAATTTCATCCTTCTATATTATTTTCCACTCTACCATACCCCGACTATAAATAGTAAAGGATATATAAAGTTCCCGCATTCCAAATAAGTTGATATTCTTGGTTTATATAATCTATTACAACATAATCCCCTCTAATGTTTTTATTTAAAATTGTGGTATTCCATTATATTTGATATTAAACTGATAAATATCTTCTTTAAAGAAGTTTATGATTAATCTATTAAACAATATTCAATTGGGATTTTCATTATTGAAGCATTTTGGTGTAGTTCTTGACCTTTGTTTTAATCTTTCTTTATTTGAGTATCTCATTAACTTCTAGTTTCATGAAATTAATGTTTCATCATTATGTGGTAGGATTATGGTTCCTAAATTCCATATCAAAAATTATTATACCTACATTATCTTTAAATAATTCCCATATGTTTCCCCTTACTTATTTTTGGTTTAATGTGCAATTTAGTAAAATCTATGTGTATGTGAATTTCTCATGGTTTGGGTATTTGAGAATTATTAATTTCTTGGACCTCCTATGTTGGAAGAGTACGTTCATTGATCCTCTCACCAAGAACCTAGAGCCTAATAATTTTATTAGATAGATTCATTTTGATGACATGAATATATAGAATACATATGGTTCATTTGGTGGAGGTATTAAGCTAATTTGGAAGGGTGATTGAAAATCATACTGGTAGATCCATCATTTGCTTCACAGGTCCACTCTCGACTTGTAAAATATATATATTTATCCATCATTATGGAAACTAAGATAGATTTATTTAGAATTTATTTTTTCCAAATGAGGAATTCATATACTCCATTATAAAGAATGAATTTCACATTGTGTAAAACACTCACACTTTACTATGTATGGAGAATTGTTCCATAAAGGTATTCAGACTCAACAATCCAACTAGACACATTTGAGGCAGTTAAACATGAATTGTAGACTTGACCTATAGACTCAAAAGAGTCTAATTTAATAAAAAACTTATATAGGATATAAAACCTCCTCCTAATATAATATAATTCCTATATTTAAATTGTTCCTCACATATAGACCCCCTATTTCACAGCCTAATTCAGCACCCCCATACAAAATCCCTTATTTATTGAAGGTTATCAACATAATATATAGTATCACCAATGAAAACTGTTAAATTTGATCAAATGATAAAAAAAATACAAACATAATGTCATATTGTACTATCATCCATGATATCACATAACCTCATATCTTTACTCTTCTACATCCCCTCACCCCCACAAGACCAGTTGATCATTATGGATTGAGTGTTCCATATTTGAACCTAAAATTGATTTTCCTACACCAAAACAAACCAAACATATACAGTGATCCATATATCCAAACCAACTATGTATTATTCCCCACCACACTAATTTTTTACAAGTTTATCCATATACAATCATTCTAAAGCTCATATTTCCTTTACATAATCATCCAAGCATATTTGAGCACATGCATATAAGTGTAAAATAACATACTCAACATGAAATCATATCATAATAAAAAAATCAATCATATAACACTGAACATATATATATATATATATTAAAAATAGTCATCACTATAGTAGAACATTAGGACCCAAAAAATACTATAAAAATGGAATTATTGTGTTTTATAGATTTCTTGAAGAAAATTCTTCAATCGAATTAAAAATATACCTATTCTAGTTTCATCCCCGTAAAATAACTCATTAATTGGATAATTCATTAGAAAATATATTTCACTCTGTGTATATGTGATACATAATAAAATCAATTTGACTTTAATATTCTATATAGTCCTACCTTTTAACTATAAGCCTTCAATATGAGGAACAAATATTTTCCTGGTGATCTACATAATAAAGGGTGATTTCATCTTAATAAAAACATTTATATAGTTATTGAACCTCTAAATTTGAATCTCTATGATCACTCCTTCAATTATATAATCATTACAAATAATCATTCAAAAATATTTAGAAAAACATGAGATACAACATCTTTTTTAATCTTGAAAGATTCCATCACACCGAGACGACCTTAGATTTCCTTTTGAATATCCATATGTAATGATTTTGATCTAACCTATTATGGTAGGCTTCTAAAAAATAGAAATAATTATAGTATATCTTTTATATTTTTCTCAAATTCTCAACTCGTTGAAGATGGATTGTTCACATATTGAGGTCCCAAACAATCAAATATAAACGTCGGTTTAAACATTAAAAAAATATAGGATATTCCTCATAATTATATTATGATCAATGTAATATTTTTAAAATTTATTTATATTCCTATTCCACCACATGATATTGGAGATTTCATCCATATAATCTCATATATAATTCTTCTTCTAGATAGCCCCTTCCAAAATATTGCCTTGATAATGAGAGTGATGATTTCACCTATGTTATTCATCTCCACACAAAAAATATATTTTAAATTATAATATATATATTTATAAAAATGAAAAATGGAGAAAGATATGCTCATTGGTATCATGTTCATCCGTACCTATGCTACACGTAGAGAAATTATTCCATCTACTGTGTTTGAGGAAATCTCTTGTAGAATGTTTGTGGTATTCCACTCTCCAGTTGAGGGTATATAGAGAGGGAATATCCCTTTACTATATAATAAATATAGATATTAGATATTTTTAGGTTTCCCATACAGATGTTATAGAATATTTTTCAGGTGAGGTGTTCATCCCCTACCAGATCCCAGACATCGAAGTCCTCAATGGGCATCAAGGGTAAATAAAATTCCTAGGAGTCATAAAATGTTAGTCTAGAGAGGATATAATTTTATTCATAATTCACACGTCATATTCAAGAATCTGCACATTAAATTATTCAATAATGGGAGGACATAACTAATTTTCCTTCTATAATATTTTTAATTGAATGAAACTAGAAAAATATAATGTTTCATCACCTATTTGTAATATTTCTTAATAAAATTATATATAGAGAGTGAAGGTAATCATTATTTCTAAAATTCATATTCTCAATAAATACTTACATCCAAAAACTATTACTATATGTATTATCAGTTGGGATCCCCTTTATGTATTGATCTTGATGATAATCATTGAAAATTGAATGGTTATTGATTCACATGCCTCCATCATTCAAAGATTTACATTATCTAATCAATATAAAAACCACGGATTTCCTATAATTAATTGAACATAACCCTATATTTTTCTTGATACATTTATTAATACTTCAAAAATAATCACTAGGTTATATTTAATCCATGAAAGAGTATATAATATTTGGAATTAAAATTCCCTTAATGAGAGACATCCTTCTAGAAGGGTATAAGGATTTTATTTCAAATATATTTACTATTTTTTATTTTATTTTAAATATTCTTATAGTAATAAAAATTTGGAATTCAAAAACATTTAAATTCTCATATAGATAAATAGAAGGTTACCTTCTTTAATTCATATACCTCTTTGGATGGTCAATTTCCTAGATCGGTTAAAATTATTGATAAAATAGATATGATACTTATTCTAAATTATGTGGTAGTTTTAAATTGTCCCATAATTATCCATTCCCTCCTTGATATCTGAAATATTCTTTTAACCACTCTATTAAAACGTGATAAAATACTTAGAATACAAAAAATTAGAAAGTTCTTTCAACCAATTTCCAGATTGAATGGGATTAAGATGTCCCTTATCAACCAGATAAAAAAGGAGTCTACTCAAATAATCATAAAAACAAATCTAAAAAGTGTTGTTGATAAAGGGTTCCCCTATTTAATACCATAATAATATTATAATTAACCTTGATAAGATCCATTAACAAGAGAGGAAATTCAAGCCAATTTGAAAATATTAATAATCGTGTTGTCAAAAATATCATAGAAACCAAACCTAAGTTGTAAATCAATCACAAACACACATTTTCTGGTGTGTATGGACTTATTAATATTAATATTTAGGTAAATGATTCAATTTCTACTAGTTTTCCACGAAATATTTATGAATCTGGAAGAAACCTCGAGACATTGTTCAATCCTTTTTTGGTAAAATTCCACTTTTATTGAAAGAAAAAACATTGTTTATGGTGATAGATAACATGGTGGTTACAATATTAACTATAATATTGCAAATATATTGGGCTAATGTATCATTTCTAAAATATATAATTGTTTCATTATCATTATACTTAGGAAATACAACAAAAAATTTAGAATTTATTCTTTTTTGTTGCATTCCATTCCAAAAGAAAAATTGAATCACCTTAATAAAAAACCCTTAATGATTTATGAGAATACCGGAATGAAAAGGTTAGTGAAATCATCTTCTCTAAGGGAAATACTTTTATTTATCGAAAAAATTTCATCCTTGAGCTATTCTATATGTAGTAGCCTATTGAGAATCACTTGGTTTAATTTCAAAAAAATTACTGGAATGACATTATCAGAACCAAGATGGTTAGCATGAGACACTCTGTAAAAAAGATCTTGGAAATGTTGAAAAATATGTTCATGGTTATCATTCATCCTAGTGAAAATATATCTTTTATTCTTCAAATAATTGAATTTTTTAGATCCCTTTAAAATATTTTTAGTATTGTTAAAAAATATTGTTTCTATCCCCTCCTTTGATCCCTTTGAACCTAAAATTTTCTTACAAAATTTGATCCATCAAATTGATTTTTTTCCCATTAGTTTTAAAGAAACCTGTACCTCCCTATTAATATAGGATTTATAAAACTATCCATAATTCCAATTTATATGGTCCTAAAACTAATTTTCTAATGTCTCAATGTCCCATTCCATAGATGTGAATACCTACTTTATATATGATTTTTGTTTTTATATTAAAATCCTTAGCATAAGAACATAAGAAAAAATATCATCAATGTATATTGTATTAGCCCTATAATGTTAAACAGTTCTGTTAAATACATGATGGTTTTTCTAAGAACTATTTAGTATGAAATTAATTGGTCTTATTAACTTTTTTGTGATGATGGTGGTGAGAATGAGAAGATGATATGAGTTTTTTTTCATAATATTACTCAAATGTATTTCCAGCCACTAATCTAGGCACCGAATTTGAAAAACCATTGGTACATCCTGCAGCCCAAAATACAATTTACTGACTTCATTTACCACTTTTAAGTATCCATGTGGAGTATTAAATTCACCATGTTGTCAAGGTAAATGAATTGTTTAAATTATTTGTTGAATTTTCTGTACTTGGTTCCCCTCTTCTTTCATGAGACCCCATGACCGAATTGAGGTCACCTGAGATCATCCAAGTTCAATGGATATAATTCATGAGGTTTCTATTTTCCCAAAGAAGATATAAAACCTCTTATATGTTCAAAAGATCATAAATTAATGATATAAATAAATTTTTTTCATCAATATAGATCATGGTGGGGATTTTATTTTGACATATGTGAAACACATTGAAACTATTGGATTTTTGAGAAAAATAACCCAAATTGTTTCCACTATTATTGTGTGTTTGATAATTCACACAGGGAAATATCCCAAATTGTTTAATTTTAGAACATTTTAGGAGATCATGTGAGCCATGGGTACATAAATTTTAATATTAAAAGGGTGATGATTTATAATAAACTTTTTAAGAGTTTAAATTATGGGAAAATTTTACATCCCTTTGAAATTATAATATAGGATATTACGTTCTTAAAATGTTTTTATTTTTATTTTTTGACACCAAAGTTTGACTTATTATTACCAACTCGTACTTCAAATATTACATTATTTACTAAAGACAAATTTAATGGAGGGGCATCTGGTGAGTGAAATGATTCCTCCTTTGAGACCCATTGTAACTCGTCTAATTTTATTCTATCAGATTTATTAATTAGTTCTGTTCTTATATAACCTAGTGAAATTGATTCAAATATTTCTTTGTTAATGTTTGAATACTTATTTTTATACAACTCATCTTATGCCCCTTTTCTAAGATTTTATGATTTGGCTCTATAATTTAAGAAGAACACTCCTTAAAAGAATCCTATTACTCCTCTTTCCAAGTCTTCATAATTACTTGAGTAATAGAATCATTCTATCTAATAGACTCTGGAATTTTAGGTGTGATATCATGAAGCCTAAACTTATAAGCTAACAATCACCATTAATTTCCTACTATTGTAACATCCATTGAGATATTGTTCATGTTATTTTTAGGTAATGTGAATGTATTTTTCACATCCATATCCCTTTAGTTTCGACATTCATAATATCATTTACTACCTATAGTCCTTTATAGGGGATTTTTGGGTCAATTTTTTACACCAAGAAATCATTATTTTCTAGAGGTTCCCTCCACAAATATTATATCCTTATCTTTGTTCACCTTGGAATTTTATGTTTAACCAACCCCATCCATTATAGGTAGTCACATTGATTTTAACACCCCAGAAACGTAATGTGTTAAAAGGGATAAAAGTTACTACTCTTGACAAAAAAATCACCTTTAGAAGATCATATTTAAATATGTTTTCTTTGGATAATTACTCGGGATGGGTGACCACCTTGTAATTTTCCCATGGTGTGGGTGAGTGAGGATAATGCACACTGGAAATATTATATATTGGCTTGTGAAGATATTCATTAGTTTAATGACCCATTGTCTCATTTGGGTGGACACTAGGGTAGACAAAAGACATGTGTACAGAGAATATGTGGTTCATTTGAGGACTAATTATTATATTGGTATTAATGTAGGAACTCATTTGGTAGTGTGGTGGTATAGCATGTGATGGGATTTGGGGTCCACAATGAGGTTATTTTTCATTAAAGGGGGTAAATGTAACACCCCATAAAGTTAAATGGTTAAAAGGAATAAATTTCACTACCCATTTAAATAATGTTCAATACGATTTTATCATATATTTCTCTATAAAAAAATTTCATTTATTTAATAGCTTATGTTCCACACAACACCGAGTTCAATAAAATCACGTTATAAAATATTATTTAATGTGATAGTTATCACCTAACCAATGAATTAGTGTGATTAAAAAGTTTTAAAAACATTATTAAATATATATAATAGTTTTTATCAATAAAAATCTATTAAATATTAATTATTAAATAAGATCTCAATTTGTAGTAATGTCATTTTATTTTTAAAAAACTATTTTTTCTTCAAAAATGGTATATATTTATTTTTATGATGTAATATTATAATTAAATTATATAACCATTATAAATTTTATTTTATATAAATTTTATTAATTTTAAAATCATCATATCAAACTTTTCATAGGTAGGATTTTTTGGACTGTTCAGAAAATATAGATTTTCTAGTGAATAATTGAAAAAAATTGATTCATATTGAAAATATTATTTTTTGTTTTAAGAATTTAAAATTTAAAATTTTTTTTAAATTGAATTAAAGTTAAATTTATTTATTTTCTATTCTTAGTAATAAAATTATGTTCATTTCAACCACTTTTATGGTTTATTTTTTTATAAAAACAATATTTATACTTAAAATGATAATTTTCTAAAAGATTATTTTTCATTGTGTTTTTCATTTCTCTCTTAAATAAATTTATTCCACATATATAAATTTTTTCCTAGAAAATATATTTCATATTTGGAATTATGGGGCTTAAATTTGGTAAATAGTTCCCTTTTACTTTTTTGTAAATATGAATAGTAACTGTAGTAAACATTTTCACCACCATAAAGGTCAAATTGGTTAATATGGGTTAAAACTAATGTGATAAAGCCTCAAATTCATTTAAAACTTGTATTAAATTCATTATATGGGTTTTTTTGTTCCATAATCAACCAAAATTAAATAATATGTCCATTTTGAATATGGATTTTACTTTGACCATTATAATATTTATGTAGAAGATAAGGTCCAAAATGTCATTGTCTTGGTTTTAATATCTATAATATTTTGTGACTATGATAAATATAACATATGATATATTCAAAATATTAATTTTTAATATTAAGGCATTTTATAAGATGGTAATTTATTTTTAATTTTTTGTGATTAAATAATTATCCTAAATGCTTATGAAATGTTAACACATTATTTTTTCAATTACATGAAAAATGAAATAAATGATATTAAAAATATTAAAAGTAATCTAATTTTTGTTAATAATACAATTCTTAAAAATTTATATATTATAATATCATATTAGAGATATTTTAATGTTTTATATTTGAATTATATTTCAATCATGTACTTTCCATTGTCATAATTATGTGAATAGTTTTCAATATGACATTAATAGCATGGTATAATAAAGAAAATAAAATTATTTAAAAACATAGAAATATGAAAATATGAAAATTATGATTAAAAAAGATCTAAAATTTCATAAATTTTCCATTTATAAGTCAATTTTTTACTTTTAATTGAAATTATAACCCTTTAATATTAAAAAGTCAATATTACAGTTAAAATTAAAATAGGATAACCAAGGGGTTAAAAAATATGAGGATTAAAATGAAACCCAGATCCTATAAATTTCATCAGATAATTATATTTCAAACATAGCCTAATTTAATTAAAAAATCAATTTGGAATAATTTTTCTTAAGAATGACACAAATTTTTATTAAACATTTAGTAATTCTTGTTTTATCATCTCCCACCCTTATAAAAGGGCATCTGTTGTATATTTTCATTTAACATTATTGAGAGACTAACATCATTAAAACCCTTCAATTTTATCATATTAAATTACCTAGTAATTAATTTGAGGTATCAGTTTCCCTAAAATATCATTCAAATGATCCTTAATAAGGGTTCTAAAGGAGGCATACCAAAGAAGAGGTAATCGTATCACCTGTCCAATTTCAATCTATTTCCTCATGATCCGCCTCTAAATCAATAGTATTCATAACCAAATAATAAATTTATTATAAAAAATATAATTAATTTTTTTTAATATTGTTGAACCACCTATATCCACCCTTTATTCTATCAAATGGAAAGTGAAATTATCACTTATCCATACATGTGGACTACCGCCTCTTCAAATAAATGCTAATTAGAAATATTTTTTCATTAGTGACTTTTTAAAATATCTATATTCATTTACTAATGTTTCTAAAAATGATTCTAATTTTTTTTTCAAATTTACCAGTTTTTATAAACATTTATATTTAGCGACACCTCATTTATTAATGTTTTATAGAACAATCGGTAAATAAAAACTCATTTATCTACCGTTATAAAAAAATGTTGTTACTTTTCTTCTAATTTATAATTTTCTTCATAGTTATTGTGTTGCAAAATTATATTCTTTTCCTAAATGTTATTGTCTTTTTATAATACCCATACTTACCTGATTCCACCTCTATTCCCCCATTCACCTAACTGAACTACTGCACCGCACTACCTCTACTCTCCCCCTCCAATACCACCACCTGACTCACCCTTATCACATACCCCTCTACCCCATGCCCCCTTAATTTTGCCCATCTCATACCCCTATTACATCCAATACACAAATCATATACCCCTCTACCCTCTACTTGAAGCCCCCACCCCCCCCCCCCCTAGTATAATATATACGCAAGCTGGCTCCTAATTCTAGCCCAACCAACCCTCTCCCACAGACCATCAAAAATGGATGCCATCACAAATAGAACGCCTAACCTATAACTTTAAAACTAAAGAGGGTTCCAACTCACCCATTTCAGTTATTAATAAATAATATCATTTTGTTATATATATAATTATATTTTATGAATATTTTTTATATTTTATGTTTTATGTATATATATATATATGGTTAAATTTTTTATTATATATATTTATATTAAATATTTAAAATTTTAATATATATTTATATTTACTTTTTTATTTATATACATATATTGATATATATATATATGATTATATAATATAAATATATATATATATATATTATATTATATTTTACGTATTAAATTTTATGTTTATATAGGTATATAAATGTTTATATTATATATTTATATTTATATTTATGTTTTATTATATATATATAAATATAAATTATAAACATATATATATTTATGTATATGTTTACATAATATATATATATGTGTGTGTGTGTGTGTGTTTATGTTTTATATTATATTTATATATATGTAAATGTTTATATTTTATGTTTATTTATATGTCTGTATTATATATATATATATATATATATTACATATTTATTTATCTATTTATCTATATTATTATATGTTTATATTATTAAATATAAGTTCATATACATTAGTGTGTGTGTGTGTGTATTAATATATATGTGTACATGTATATATATATATATATAATTAGTAAACTTTTAAAACGGTGGTAAAAATATCACTATAAAGACACGTTTTCGGAAAAACGTTACTACATTTAAAATATTTATTTTTATTATGTTATATATATATATATATCAGTATTTATAATATCATATTATATATATATACATATTAGTAGTATACATATACTAATTTATATATATATGTATGTTTAAATTTTGTATTTTATATTTTAGGTGTATATATATTAATATTGTATTATATTTATATATGTGTTTAAATTATATTATATTTATATATATGTTTATATATTATATTATGTAAATATATATATATTCAGATTATATATATGTTATTATTTATCATTATATATATATATATATGTTTATGTTTTATTTTATATACATATATATATATCTGTTCATTTTTTATGTTTATATATATTATATGTTGTTATATGCATATATATGTTTATATTTTGTGATTATTTATATGTTTATATTATATAGTTTTGTGTATATATTATATATATTATACGTTTATTTTAATATATATATATGTTTATTTATATATATTTTTAAATGACTGTGTGTGCTTATAAATATATATATATATATATATATAATCCACATTTTAAAAAAATTGGTAAAATTGTCACTAAAATTGCCACATTTTCCTAAAAACATGTCTAAATTAAAAATATATGTTTTTATTTATATATAAATATATGAAAATATTTATTTATTTATTTATATTTCAGTGTGTTTATTTATATATAAATGATTATATTTATATAAATATATATATATATATATATATTTATATATATATATAAATTTATATATATATTTATATTTATATATATATTTATATATATTTATATATGTCTATTTGTGTATATATATATTAATATAAATATCTGTATATATAAATATCTAATTATATATTACATCGATGCAGGGAAATGATGTATATAAATATAGAAATATTTATGCATCTTTCTTAAAAAATGTCACCAGTTTAGCGATATTTCTCAATAACGTCAGTAATTTAGCGATTTGTTTCTTAAAATGTCACTATGTTAATGAAATTTTACATTAAACAACTCTAAAGTATAGATTTTGTCACTAAACGTCTCTAAATTAGTGATGTTTTCCAGAAATGTCTCTAAAAAGACATTACTAAATTACAGTTTTGTTGTGGTGCACCTCCATCTTGTGATACAATTCATTTTCCATCACTATCTTTCATTGATGATAATTATTATCGATTTAATATTTATATATCACATTAATGATATAAATATTCTTCTATATTTATAATAACATATCTACCTTCTTACCTACCAATCCGTTGGAAAACGATAACATCACTCATGCGTACATGTGGACTATCACCTTAACGAAGTGATCTGATTTGCATTTTGATTTTGATTTATGAAAATATTTTATATATATGATATAATAATTATTTTTGAATGGTTAATTTCCAGTTTTTTTTCACTTCATCTTTCAATAAGTGATATCAACGTTCATATGTATGTAAAGCATGTCATCTTGATGAACGGGGTAATTCATTTTTCTATTTATAACTTTTATATATGACACTAAATGTATATTTAATAAATATATATGATATTTATATCATGATTAAAATTCAGGATATTATGTATCCCTGATCATATATCATGTACTGGAACTACCAAACCAACACCTGTGTGAGAAACAAAAAAAAATTCACCAATAATTATTATTTTAATAACAAATTATTAATAAATGGGTGATAAGATGTTATAAGTAAATAATTTTTATTAGGATATATATATATATATATGAGTTTAGTAATGTAATTTAGGTATAATAAATCTATATTTATCATACTAGGGGTTCGAACATGTAGGGTGTAAGATTACACTTGAGCTAATGTGTTTATATTTCAATCCCATTTTATTCAGGATTTTTCATACTTGAATTTATATTTTATAATTTTATAATCCTTGTCTAATGAATCACCTTTGTTTTTATTATCCATTACCTAATTATATATAATAAATGTTTTCATTTTATTTCCATCACTTAATGTACTCAAGAGGCCGATAGAATGTTTTTATGGAAAATTGATTTTGTTTTACTATTTGATTGGGAATATTATCCTTCCACATCCATGTATTCATAAAAATGTTTTCATGAATTTTTTTTATTATATTATGAATTTTTAATGTAATTTTGAAAAAAAAATTAATTGTTAAAAAAATTAAAAATAATCTTCTTATCCTTTTCCAAATGAGGAACTTTTTAATTTTTACAAAAAAATGTTAATGGAATCTAGCTTTAGCATAATCAGTATGAAAGTAATTGTTTCCCATCATGAAAAATCTATTATTTGAAATTTAGTCTACATGTTTCCATGGTTGTTTTAAGATAAAATTTTTTCAATTATATTTTAAAAATTATTAAATCTTAACAAAGTGATTTCAAAATGTGAAGGGTGTTTTCCTTAAGATATATTTTTGTTATCTTTTAATGTAATTTACTACTATGAAAACATCCATTAGTTTTAATTATTCATGGAATGGGATTTCATCCAATGATACAATACTTATTCTTTATCAATATTTATATGGTTTTTGTGATCATATTTTTATGAAAATTGGTTATTTTTTATTGGTTATGCCATAATAAAATTATGAAATGTATATGAATCATGTTTTCTTACATTGGGTTATGTTATGATGATATGATGAATGTTTTATAATATTTTGAAACATGTATATTTTAATTTCAATATGTTATATATGATCCTAGAATTATATATCCCTGTAATTCATTTGGAAATGTTTTATACCTCATGAGACAATTATGGTACAAAAGTCGATGTACTTGATCTACTGTGGAAAACATAGAGGGATTATTGATTCACTATGGGAATTAATAGATTATATGTGATTCATTATGGAATGTTAAATATGTTTTGTTTTCTGATCCATTGTGATTTTATGGTCTCAGTAGTTAAACATTACATTTGAAATGGCTTCTATACTTATGATGGTGAAATAATTTATGACATGTTTTTATGATTGTGATTTGAACTCATGGTTCATGATTTTTATAGATGATCTCTCAGACTTTGATTCATGTATTTTGAAATGATATTGTTTTATTCCATGACTCTTATTTATAATATATGATAGATTAGATATGAACTTTGTAAATTATGATCTTTAACTGATAGTCATTTTATTCTCTACTCCCTTCATATGATCATCGATTGATATCTCGTATATTTACCCTTAATGAGAGTATTAGTTCACACAATTTTTTATTTCGTTACCTAGGTTATGAAGAAGGGTTTTAAGTATGGTTTTATAAGAATGTTACAATGTTGGATGAACATTATGAGAGATGATGAAGAATGTACCTATATTACATGATTGCGTAACAAGTCTCCAAAGATCCTTAACCTTTATAGTTATGGCATGGATCATAGTGTTATACATTTAATGTCATATAAAATGATATAATATTTATGTATGAATTTTTTTTATTATTATAGTTCATATCAAGTAGAATTCTAGTTAATAATTAGATATTAAGGTTAGAAAACATCTATAAAACCCATGGAGAAAATCCTATATATAGGATAACATCATGTCTTTTGGGTAATGACTATCAATAAAACAGGTTAATATTAGGGTTCCTTATATTTAGAAGAACGTGTCATAATTTACACATCATGTGAATTATATTTCATCATTATATGATAGCTCGCTCTGATTATTATAGCTTGATGATTACACATTGATTTTTCATTTTAGGAAACCAATGGAACCAGATGACATCATGCTAACATTGAATGTGATGGGAAATGAAATGAATCTCCACAATAGAAACCAAATACATTGGGATTTGTAATGAAAAATATTATTTCTATTCTCATGAAACATTTTCAGAGTAAATGATAAATGGATGGAACAATATATTGTTGATCCTATCATTAAGAAACATCTACCTTCTTTTAGTGGGTCTTCTGATCCACTAGTGGTTGAGAGATGGATCAATACCATTAAGAATATATTTTCTATACTTATTTTCATATAACATGGAAATATATTTATAAGAATTTTTTATTTTTATGGAAAATTTAATCCATTATGGAACCTTATTAAGAATACAAAACAAGATGAAAAAATTACTCTATGGATTGGGAAGAGTTTAGGAGTATTTTTGACATAAATTTCTTATTTTATATTATATTATTAAAAATTGAGATTTAATTACTTTGGATAAAGAATAAGGATTATGAATCCATTTTTATGTATGAGGAAAATTTTACAAGACTCATAAGGTATGATTCTTGTTTAATCATCATCAATGATACAAAAATTGGCCAATTCATTAGTGGACTAAAACCAATTATCTAAAAGGTATTAGAAATAGGATACCATAGTAGATATGAATTGATCATCATATGTTCACTCATGATAGAAATAGACATTTGAAATTCCCACTATTCCCATGGAGTTGATAAGAAAAGGAAGATGGAGTATCATCAGATCTCGAATAAATCACATGGTGGAAAGAAAATCCAACCATATATATTCCATAAAATGGGAAGAAACAACAAGGTAATTGATTTAATGGAACTAGAAAGTTATTTAAATGTATAAATGTTATTTATATAAATCCCATGAATTTTAAAAGGTGACGAATAGGACCGTTAATGAAAGTAGGAAAAAAGATTACATTTAATACACCTCCAACACTATAATGATTAAAATGATAAGAGTGTTGTAATTATGATAACTATTACACAATATAAATGTATTTTTTAATTATCAGCATCAATATGAACTAAAGATGAAAGGCAAAGGGGAATATCAAGAGATCATGACCCCCATAATGGGTTATAAGAATGATGTGGTGAAAGGTGCACTTATCATCCACACTAGAATAGATAACATCTTATTTAATTATACATATACCAACTATTTTATATCCATTGAATTTACAAATGGTATCTAATTACCTCCTCAATTATTATATACTGAGTTTTAATGAAGACTTGTAATTGAATTATGGTCACATCATAAGTCTGTAGTTCCTCTCTAATTAATGTATATGAGAAATAGTGTAATAACTCATGATTTTAAAATATGAACATTGTATTTAATAGTTTATGTGACATGAAACACCATGCATAAACTATATTTTAAATATATTTCTTTAAATTTAATCTCTTTGATAACATGCTGTATATGCAATCATGATTCAAAATGAATCATAATATAGTATTCCATTATAAACTAGCTGTTAAATTGGTGAGTGTTAATAAAAATTAAAAAATTATATAAATTATATGGTTTACACATTTTAAAATTAATTCATTGGTTATGTATTATTTATAAATATAATAATAATCATTCGAAAGAAAAAGAAATGTTTTCGGAAGAACCTTATTTTCATAAAATATGGTTTTTCCATGGTATGAATACGTACAATCAAAATAAATTTTACAGTTTTTTAAACATTAGATAACTAATTGACCATTATTTTTTAAATAATCTTATAAAAAATATCTAAGAGTAATTTTTTGTGAATTTTAAAAAATGATTTATTTTTCGACGAATATTTGAAATAATACTGATTTTTATTAAAAATTTCTTTTCATATTAAATAATTCTCAATGTTCAATTTATTTAAAAAAAAATAAAATTTTGATTATATTATAATAAATAAAACTTATATCATTGGAATCAATTTTATATTGAATTTTGGATATTAAATCTTTCAAAACAAATGAAAAAATTTATTTGGAAACATAATTTTTTATTGCATCTATGAGATTAATTTCAAATATATTATTCAACTTAATTCCACTGAATTCAAAAAAATTATTCAATATTTTGAATTATAATAATTAATATTATATAATATGGTAAAATAATTTTTTTAATAATGAATTGTAAAACTAATAAAATATAATTAATCTTGTTAAATTTAAAAGGGGTTTTTCAAAATTTAATCATAAAGGACTTGAGTTATAATGACCTATAAATTTGTCCAATTCTTATATTATGACCATACTTTTAAATTATATCATCCATGTTTCTAAATTTATACATTTTAGGTTCCTTTTACTAGTCCAAAAACATGGGTGTCACTTTTTGATTTCAAAAATTTGAAGTCTGTCCTCTCCCCTACTTATAAAAGGCCACCTGTCTCACTTCCTCTTCAAAAACCCAAAGCCTTTGGTTTTGTAAAATCCCAAAAAAAATCATACATGCCACAAAAAAATCATAGATTCAATGGTTTTATCATAAATCTAATCTTGTAATTCCTTATGTATAAAACCAAAGAGGTTTTCTGTTATAGAGGTAATGTTCATAACATTGCATTTTTTTTAATTATTCAAACTCCTAAAAATTCTATCTAACTATTATAAAACAATAGGGAAATAATATCCTATATACATATATGTTAATAGATTAATGTAATAACCTATATCTATATCCTATTCCATCATATGGGAAATGAAATTGTAAATCGTGTGTATGGTGAATTACTACCCCACGAATCGGTAATTCATTTTCCATCACCACCACTCAAGGATGGATGTAATGATGTATATAACATATTTATATTATATTTATTAAATTAATATAATTGTTCAATTTTATTATCACATATACCATCTTATATTTCAATCTATTAGAAAAAATAATGTCTCTCGTGTGTACACGTCAACTATCACCTCCACAAGGGGATGTGGAATATTTTTCATTTAATTTTGAAATGGATGATAATAAGATTATATTTAATGAATTTACATGACATGTTTGATATAATAATGGTTATTTAGAGTTTAAATATTATTTTATTATCTTACATTCTATGAATTGGAAAAAATGAGACAATATTCATGCGTATGTAGAACCTACTGTCTTCATGAACGGTGGAACTCATTTAATCATATCTAACATTTATGGACATTTATAGATACTTATATAAGGATTCTATAAATAATATTTATATATTTTTAATTTTTTTTGAAATTATGGAGCCATGATAAATGAAAAAAGGATTGAAGTTACCAAACCAAAACATACTTGAAAAATGAAGCAATTTTCACATGGAATAGTGATTCTAACAAAGAATTGTTAGTAAACGATTCATAAAAAATATAGGTAAATAATATATGTAATGAAATATATTATTATTTCATAATAATATATTTATAATCTATATATATTTATTATTTAATAGGTTCATACAAGTGTGATGGAAATCAGGCATTAGGTAAGGTTTTCTCATATTACTTTTACTTCCCTGAGACCTATGTCACATTCACCACTAAGTTATATTTTGGTGTTTTATATTCCTAAAATTTGTTATTTTATATTATATATCACTTTATCTTCGTGTTATTTAATGATTCATTCAAATTTATTTCTTTTGTGGGGCTTATAATTCAAAAGATACTAATGTGGTAAGGGTTTATTTCATCATCTCTTTATTATTCAAGATAGTTTATTTTTAAGTCTCCATTGAGGGAATTATTTGATCCAAATATCGTAAAAGAAATATATATTATTCATAAATGGTTATTCTTATAATTTATAATTAATAGTACCAATTTACACTATTTGGTACAAAAAATGGTTTACAAAATTGTTTTAATAATTTTTTTTATTTCTCCCTTCATTCAAAAATCCTTTTTCATACATGACCATTTTTTTGAAAAATATTTTAAAAAATTCTTTTTGAAAATACAATAAAATTACTAAATACATTTTTACCCATATTTTTCATTTTACAATAAAAAATTTGAAAGGAATCTCCTTTTCATTTTCCAAATGAGGCACTTTTTATCCTTTTTTACATCAGTGGGAAAAGAATGTTTTTTAACTTATATAGAATGTATATAATCACTCATTATTGTGACAACTCATTATTTAAATATTCCTTTAAATAGTTTTCATAATATTTTGTAAATATTCTATTTCTGAAAAAAAAATCAATGTGAAATGGATATTTTCCCCAAGACTATTTTAATTGGTATTTTTATACCATGTCTATTTATCAAGGAAAATAACACTTCTTTAACTTATAACCCATTGGTGATACATATTATTGATGACATAATTATTATTTATTTAGATGTTTTATGACTAGTTTTACTTGGGATGTACTATTTTGATATCATTCTCTATATTACTCAAAATTATTTATGATTACATTTATTGGTTGTGGAAAATATTAACATTTCATATGATATCTTCCCACTACTTATTTTTATGTTGATTATGTTTTATCCCCTTCATATATTGGTTGAATTAAACTTATTACGTGATGTGTGGTTACCGTTTTATCACCTTGATATATTCATATCTCTCATAACACAAACTAGCTTGTGCTTTTTGGCCCTGGCCTTACCCATTTATTTAAGATGCCTTAGAACGAGGCCTTGATGTTATGGTTATGATGTTTGATATTGTTAATTTCCTTATTATGGTACTAGATATTGATTTTCAATGTGATTATTCGATTAGTTATGAAATTCATGGATACAATTAAGCTCATGTTATTATTTATATGGAATTGCTTGATAATCATTTATTCCTTCCATATGATGCTCAATTAATTAATTAAATGGAATGTGATTAATTTATTAACCCTGACATATTAATTATTCCTTATTTATTGATGATATATTCCATTGTACGAATACCCTACATAGAATTATAGATCACCCCATTCTTATATTTTCCTTCCCCATGATTTCAGGAAGTGTATTATGAATGATATGAGGGGATAAGATAAAAGGAATTTTGGTGTTATCAAAGAAAATTATATGTTGACTTTTATGGTTTCAATTATACTATGAGATTCAAGTATGTATATAGTCTTACAAAACAAAAAAGTTATTTGGTCCTTTAGGATGTTATTCCTTATATATAGATCCAATGTGAAAAACTAAACAACAAATCTGGTCTACTAAGTGTTGGTTCATTACAATTGGTATCAGCTAATGTTTAGTAGAAATAATGGGAATTGGATTCATAAAAACATAGATTAGAGAACATAACAATATATTCTACATTGGGGATTAGTATACACGAACATACTAAAATTTTTCTAATGAAGATATTATGTTATTTTTTTGGAATACATCCATGTTTGGACAATATAAAAGGAAAATGATATAGAATAGTTATACCTATGCATAATAACTTCAAAGTGGAAGCATTGGCCATTAACATGATTGTAACTTACTACACAATAATAGGCTTTATGATGCACATAGTTTGAAACTATTGGGTGTATGCATTAGATAATTCACATTATCTTTAAAATACATTGAGGAATATTTTAAAAATATATTAATTGAAAACATTACCAAAGAAACCATGTTTATGATTATGAGATTACCTATCCTTAAATTTTTAAATTTATGTTAGGTATTTCACAATTTTGGGATTGTACATGTTTATTATAATTCTATAATATAATGTAGTATATGAAGTTGTTTAGATATTCCACAAAGAGGATAGAATGGGATCTATATCAATGCACATAATCCATATATGTGTTTTCCTCTTGGGAAAGATAATGGAGCTAGAGTTCGGCCTATAACTGAAACTAATCAAATTATAAACATATTGGGGTAGATAACTGAGGTTATGAATAATAGCACAGAATGTATGGAGAATCCAATTAATACACCACATTGTTTATCAATGTTAAACTACTTTATGCATTAGTAACCAACATCATTCAATGGGACTAAAAATAAAATTGTAATAGAGTAATGGATAAGTTATTTTGGTAGTATATTTCTCACTAAGGGAATTGATGAAAGTGAAAGAGTTTTTAAGATAGTTTTTCATCTCTCAAGGGATTTAGGTCAAATATATTCATTGATTAAAAACAAAATGGATTATTGGAAAATAGAAAACATTTAGTGGAAGGATTTTATGTTACCCTTCTACGAAAATTATTTTCCTCGAGAACAATGATAATGTATGGACATATATTTCTTGAGTTTAAGATTAAATAAAGAAAAAAAGTTTCTATATATGAAGATATCATTATGAGGTTATAAATTCAAAATAAGGACTATGTATGCAATCCAAAGAGAAATATTATCCATTTGGTGATGGTATTAAGCCAATACTTCAATGGAATATAGTCTCCCAAAAATTATAATCATACAAGTACATACAATCTTTAGATATAAAGATATATATATGTAATTCTCAAAGTATTATGTCTTTGAAGGGACGAAATAGAAGAAGAATATGATAGTGTTTAAAATGGATAAGGGGATAGGGTAAAGAAGGATTTCCTCACATGTAATATTTATAGAAACAAACATCGAAGTAAATTCTTAAAGAGAAGAGGATTTTTGTTCAAGTGTTGATATAATGGACATCTGAGGCATGAATGTTTGTGTTAGAATGAAACCCCTAATTTTTAGTGTTTCAACTGTAAAGAAATGGGGAACTACAAAAACTAATTCCCTGATTTATAAGGGAATATTCATCAAAATTAATTAAAGTATCAAGTTTAATATTATGTTATTATTATAGCTAAAGTAGAATGATTATAGTTCTTTTGTTTTTGGATTCAAAATTATGTTGCATAAGTATTTTTACGAATGGTAAGTTTGTTATTTGAATCCTGAAACATATATGTATTATTCTCATTTTAGAAGAATATATTTCTTCATTTAATATTAACTTACAGGTTATGAATACTATCATGGGTTTATGAATTTAAGGTTGGACCGATGATCAATTTCTTAAATACCAATTTTTCCTGATTTATGTGATGGGAGTTTATCAAAATTATGAATATTTTTGGAGACATTTATTTTAATACAACACATTGGATTAGTATATATTTTGGTAAATAAATTATATAAGGATGAATTACATTAAATTTTTAGACATACTATAAAATCTATTGATAAAAATTGGATTATATATGATCCTTGAGGTTATGGACATAATAGCCAATTATGATTTTTTTTATTTTTATGGGAAAAAATACTAGTCATATATAAAACCCTTGTTCTTAAAAAGTATGTTGATTGACCATGTAATTTTTGGGGATATTCAAGTTGTTTTTTGGAACATTATAGGAATTATATTATTATTGGTTTACATAAAAGGACCATCTTCATGGTTGGTGAAATCCCTTCACATTTGGAAAGGTCGTGGTGCTTGAACCCACTATTGGAGATAGTTCCCATGAATAAAATGTTTTTTAAATTATCATAAATTATTTTAATTATTTTTGAATATTAATAAATACCATATGACATTACGATTTTTTATATGTAACATATTATGTGATAATTTTTTAAGAGGTGTTGTTTCACTGAAGGGTCATAGAAGTTACCCACTATGATAAGAACCCAGAAGTGTTGTGACAGTATTCTTAAATAAATGTTATGTAGCTGGATGAAATCATTTCAATGACACAAATTATACAAGATTCCATGGGTGGAAAGTCATATAACATTGATTAAAATTCTCATCTTGTATGCCCTTAGTGATATCTGGTGTAGGATAATATGATAACTAGAGCTTCCAGTAGAAAATACACATTTATATGTATCATTGGATGTTCCTATCTATGGATGTTTGTATTTATCCATAAAATTTAAGATTATTATTAATGATTATTATAAGTCTTCTAATATGATGAATTTATGAAATCCATGATGACATATGTTCACAAAGAGGTAGTATACATTCAGTACGTCACAAGTAATATTTTATTAATGAATAATGTGAGAATGTATTTTTTCCTTTTATTATTTAATGTAATTTGATATACTATCACCTTTTATAGAAGTTATATAGCATAAATAAATCCATTTACATGTTTTTAAATAGTAATGATCAATTCCTACAAACTTAAAAAAATATACATCGATAACATAGGTTGATGACACTAGCATGAAACTTTATTGATTAAAGATATAATGATCATGGGATTATATTACACAATAAGAACCTATATGTGGTATTATTTCATGTCGACATTAAATTATTTATCAAAGGGTGTCCTTTCATGTTGCTATTTTCTAACCAGGGACTTTAGGATGCTTCACATAATTCCACTGAGAAATAGGACTAGAGGGTCACAAACTAAGTGTATATGGAATCATAGTTAATTGATATTATATTTAATAAAATTTAATTAGTAATAATCTCACATAGGTTTTAATAATTACTCATGTTTTATTGAGAGTATATATTCCATCACAATTTATTCTAGAGAATATTATTTGAGTAGAATATTTAATAAATATTTATTTGTAATAACGTGAATATAATATTTATTTACATATTGGTGAATAATGAATTGATATTTATTTAATAAATAAATAGTCATTACTAAAGGCCAGATAAATATTATAGTGTAATGGAGGACTGATCTTAGTGCTATGATGAGAAATAATATATATTGAATATTATTTGAATAAATGATATTTAATTTAATTCTTGAGATTATCCCATGTATATAAGTAATAATAATAATATTATTATTATTATTATTATTATTATTATTATATACATGGGGTTCCATAGGGATTATGGATATAAAAAATAGTGTATGGTCAATTATATTTTTCATAAAACTAGTTATATATAAACCCAATAATAATATTTTTTTAAGATAGCCAATTAATTTTGTGTTCTGCACAATGTGATCTACGGGGAATCCTCTCAAATCCCTAGATATATCCCTCTATATGAATTATATCACAAATGGATATTGATCCCACTCTAACACCACACTCAAATCTAAAGATATAATAGAGAACCCTTCCATAAAATAGTTCTCATGGTGATCAAAGGTGAATTACTCATGTGGTAGTATTTTTCATTCTAGAACATATATAATCCAATGAGAATGATCAGAGGTTTTAGAACATATGTGTATCACTTCAAGTGGGAATATATTCTTGATTCCTAAAATAAAACAATAGTATTACATAGAGACACTGTCAAATCCATTAACAAATAAGGACTTTATTATAAGATAATTCTTTAATTGATTAAATTAATTTTAAATAACCTCTGATGATTTTCACATCACGGATTTTATTTTTGTAATTTATTCTATTTTATCATTTAATATATGTTTTTATTCTTTTATTATGGGTGTTTCGAATTGATTTTTTGGTTTTTGGTATGTTTTTCCACTATTGCATAGTGTGTGTGCATGGTTAAGGAGAAGCCATGCGAACTCCTAATGAAAAGTTCCTTTATAGTTCATTTTTATGTATCATGGTTAGGGATTCATAGGTAGCTAATGGTTAGATTTAAACCATATAGATCCTATGAGTCCAGTATGGGATAAATGATTGGTATAAGATTTCCAAAACCATGAATTCAAACCATGCATAGTTCCTAGGTTCATTAAAAATAGATTTTTACCTATTTTACCTCATCTATTTCAAACCCAAAATCACCCCCATTTTCCTCCATTTTCACATCCCACCCTATGGGGATCCTCTCCTCTTCCTCTCACCTCCGACCTGCTTTAAATGTGGATTCATAGTGATTTATAAATAATTTTTGGGTGATTTATCAAGGTGATTACCTCTTTTCTTTTACCACTTCTTCCTAATTCCTTTTTCCTCATGTTTCCCTTGATCTCGTTGTTCCATCAGTCTAGGTTTCATGTTTTCATTGTTTTAATTTTCTATTTTATTCTTGTTACGGTTCTTCTTGGGATTTATTTCCTTGTTTGTCCTCTTTGAATCCGTTTTAGGTTATTTTTGCCCAAGCGCCTTTACTCGTATGTCAGTTCCTCATTGTATTAGCCTTTATATTTGAATAATAATTGGTTTATTTATTTATATATGACCTCTTATATTATCAAGTGTTATAAAATTTTTATAATAGTTATTTAGAATTAATAAATGTGGTGTCCAATTTAAATTGAAATCTGAAACAAAATTATTGATCTTCGCACATCAAGTGGTTATTAAAAGTGCATGGTTGGACCTTATAAATGTGTTATGATTACTAAATAATTATATGGTATTTTCAAATGGGTTCTAGATGAAATTATAGATTTAGAAAAAATGGGTTTGTTCTTGATTAAATGTATTGGAACTCAATGGTTATGAGAGGTCATGTTGGAACTTTTAAAATGGGTTTTATTTGGAATAATCCCCTTGGGGTACATCTCTTTCCATGATAAATGAAAAATAGAACGGTTTGTCCTATGAATGGTAATTCCCTTGTAAATTTATGGATTGAAGGAAGGGGGATTATTCCTTCAGGTGATACACGTAGTGATGCTTGGATGTGTGATCCATGTTCTAGCTTGTGCATCTTCTTTATTTATATGTTTTGACTATTTGTTGCTCTTTATCCCACTAGAATTATATACATTACATGGGAAACTATCAAAGATTAAGGAATATCTAATAAAGTTTGATTCACTAGTTTATGATTACGCTCTGGATAGTGGCCCTTACTGTGGAATTTTCTCAACTTTGGGATTATTTCCCTCAGTTCGGCTAGGTAGGGTACATATAATTGTTAGGGTTGTTTTATTTCATCATGTGTGCAAAAAATATGGATCATTTTATAGTATGTCCTATATTTTCACTGAATCTCCTTGTTATTCCCTTGTTCTATGACACTTTTTTTCTATGGTGGAAAATCATTGTTCCTCTTTTAGTATGGTTACTTCATTACTACGTTTCTATTACACTTGTTATGTTATCATATCTTATTCTTCATCTATGTGGTGTATATCATTGGTAAAAGTGAATTATTTTTTTAAATTATTTTCATGATGAATATTTTTAAAAATGTTTCATACTCTCATTCACCTCATCTTTTCACAAATTTCTTTTTCATTTTATCTCTCTATTTGTTTCAATCTGAAATTTTCAAGCCTATCCATTTAATAAAAAAACTTGATTCTGTATAGAGATAACAGGAATGTGTTTTGTTTTGATCTTTAATGGATGAAAAACGTATTTTATTCTATTATGCTTCAAATTTGTATTAAATGGATATTTTTAAAGGTATTGACGATGGATTAGTTTACTTAGGCATACATGAGGAGTTTTAATACTCACACTTACAATATTTTTTTTGATTTTATCTTCAAGTTTAGGTATTTCATGGTTTTGATTTCAATGTAGTGACGATAGGTTTTTAGTTTGGTGAGTGACCTATGGAGTCACATAAAGATCTATTCCATCATCATTTTCTACTTTGTTTTGTTTTTAGTTTATGTTTTTTTTGTTTTTTTGTATAGTTTATTTTATATTGGTTGACTTTTTTTCTCTCCACTAATAGTTTTATTTTATATTTGAAAAAATAATTCCCACAATATCTTGTTGATTCACTTGGTTCTTTTCACCACCAAGGGTTGATCGAGAATGATCATCGTGGGTGTAATAGGATGGATTGGGTGACCAATTTAGGGTTGACCTACATTGGTTCATAAAAACATGGTATTAGAGAATAGGTTCCTTAGATGACCTAGATTTGAGAGCACTATTGTTTTTTATGATGTCAATGTAGAAGTAGTAATACTGTTGAAACATGGGGTTTATGGATGTGGATTTTTTTAACCAAAACAACCTTTGTTAAACATTAGGTTAATAAGGGAATTGGAGTTTTTAGTTTTTGTATTTTGATATTAGTTATCATATGTTTCTCATTATTTATTGAAATTGGCTGATTCCATTCAATTTGTATTGATTTTATGGATTGTTCATGGGTTTATTGTGTTTGGGGAATGAAAAAGTAGTTGGGGTAGTGGTTTCAAATGAGCTTTAAAGGATTGTAAAGCCATATGGATCCTGGGGATGTGGTTCCAAATAACTCTCCATGGATGTTGTATGATTTTAATATGGATCCCAACCATATGGCCATGCCACCCACCAACACTAGTATCCAAATGAATATATTTTATTCCTTCCTAATTAAAAATTGTTTTGAAAAAATTATTTTGGATTATAAAACCATGATTTCAATTTGGGTCATGTTGGTTTTACCAAAAGATAAATTAGTTATTCAGACCTATTTAAGAAAAGGATTTCAAAATAGACTTCAAATATAAATTTCTTTTGATAGAAAGGTAATAAATATTGGTTTCATTCTACTTTATCAATTTTAATATATTTCAAGAGATATTTCAATGGTGTATTTTGGGATTGTTTAAAAACAATAAATATATTTGATGTGAAATGTGTTTTGTTTTTTATATAATTAATGTTATTTTTTATATAATGAAATGTATTTGAGTGTGATGTTTTAAAATGGTTCTCATAGTGGTTTTTATCATGATTTTTAATGATTTTTGTGCAACTTTTATGTTTGTTTCATTTTTAGGATTGGTTTTTATTGTAGAATGTTCTTGATGGTGATTTGGTTTTGATTTTATTTTTATTTCCATGTTACCTAGAGTATGGGCACACTAAATAATCGATAGATATTCAAGGTGTACCAATGAGTGGTTCACCATTAGTAGACCCTAGAGATAATAAACATAAAGACTTCCTCCTCCTATTTCAGAAGTTAAATCCTATGATATTTTATGTTCAAAAGGATCCTTTTTAAGTAGATGGGTGTACGTGAAAAAAATTGATGGGTATTTGGTTTCTGTAGGTTTCTTAATTCTCTAAAAGTGAAGTACACAACATTTAATATCTATAGTATGAGTTGGATGTGGTGTATGTCAGCCATTTAGACCATATTTTGAGAATACCATTTCTAGAAATTCGTTAATGCTTTGTTCATTAGATTTTACTTCTCTGAGGTTGTGAAGGTTGTGAGGGTGATGGTGATCTTATTCCTTCAGTATGGTGATGGATTGGTGTTGGATTTATTTTATATTTCTAAGATCTAGTCCCCTATCTACTAAATATGGATGTGTTTTATTATCTAAAATAATGAAATTTTGATAATTGCATTCCTCCAAACCAACATTCAAGGGTGTCTGGATCAAGTCTAACCTCCTTTTTCAATTTGGTGAGAAAATAAGTGATGTTTGATTCCATGTTAGAGGTGGTTATCGAGGCAACCATTACACCATTAGTATATATAATAACTGACTGAAATTATAGAAAAGATATTGGAATGAAATTTAAGTTGATTATGATGCTAGTGGAATTAGGAGGCCTTATGATATTTTGTCAGCGTCTTTAAGGAATAGGATCCTGGTGTTTCATTAATAGGGAAACTAGGGTAACAAGAAGTCATATTTTATAGAATTACTAAATGGCTTCCATACCTATTCATTCTTGGGTCACCTAAAAAAATTCAAGGGTTTTTATAGGAAGTGACATAGATCCAATTCCAATCCTTCAAAGACCAACCCCCCATCCCAATTAGAGGTGTTGGGTGGTGATCTAGGATCAATTTATTTTAACTATAATTATAAAAGTTTTTGTTTTCAGTGTGGTGTTAAGTAATGTTTTCTTTTTGGGGGGGTGGAGAATGAGAATGTGTACCCTTTTAGGAATTATTTTCGTAATTTAATAAACCTTTTGGGAAATTTTGAATCTTGTTGTTGTGGGATGGTGGAATTTGATATTTGGGGCATCATTTCCCTTGGTTTTGGGTTTTAATTAGGATTTTACACTTACTCTATCATGGAAAATCAATTTTTTACTAGAGTCCTAATATGGTAGGGAGGATACCATAGGATGAGATCGTGATAAACCCATCTTTCATGTGGTCTTGTTGGGGAACTTTTTTATTCCTACCCTATCTGCCCTAATCATAGTAGTTGGTTGGCCCATATAGTGGGTCATCTAATAGGTTTCCGTTAGGGGTCCCAAATATACCATGATGAGTTTATTTGATGGTTTATATGTTATTGGTCATGGTGTTCCTTATTAGGTTGGGTTTGGAAAACAGTGAGCCTCTTTATGATAATCCCTTCATTGTTTCTTCATGTTATTTGGTATTTTGAGATATCTTCCCTGGATGTTTAGAATTTTAGTACACTATCATAGTTTATTTTAGAATTTTTAGATCTACATATTGAATGGATATGATTTTTGGTTCTTCGGTCTTCATGTTTTTATGTCAAACCTTGGGATATTTTTAACCTTAATTTTAGGTTTTGGTCTAGTGGTGGTTAAGGTGTTCTTTAGATTCAGGAGTTGAATTATGTTAGAGTGTGGACCTTTTCCTTGGAACCCTATCAACAAGATATGTTAAGGCTTTATAAGGTAATATATTGTTGTGGAGGGGAGAATTTTGACATCTCAGATTTTATTTTTCCCATTAATTATGTTTAACAATTTTTCTATGGATTTTATCTTGATTATTTACAATTTCAAATCAAAAAATTTAAATTTGGGTATCTTTCCTCTATACAATTATTTGTATACATGGTTAAAGTGAAATCGTACAACCTACAAATGCAGAGTCCCTTTTCTATTATTTTTTTTTCTTCCACATTTAGGGCTTCATGGGTAGCCCTTGGTCAGATTCAAATTGTGCGAATCCAAAAAAGGAATCATGGGGGTCTTGATGTGTCCCTATATGAGGGAATATGGTTTCACCATGTTTAGTCCAAATAGTGTGAGAAGTGTATGCATGGATCTCTAGTTTTTTATAGAAGAAAACATAATAGTTGGAAAATGGTTTCAAGAAACTTGTGGGTGTATAGTGATTCTATTAATGGATACATGGTTAGTATGTTGTTTCATAAGTTTTGAAACCCAATAGTGTGCATTACCCTATTTCATTAAAAATGGATTTTTACCAATTTTTCTTTCTTATATTTTAACACCAAATCACCCAGATTTCTTCCCATTTCGATCATACACCTATAGTAATCTGCTTGCATCTTCATAATACTTATCACCACCTTAAAATGGTGATTAAAAGTGATGTATTGAATATTTTGGGGTATTTTTTCAAGATCATCCACTCTTTTCTACTCCTTATTCTTCATTATTCCTTTTTTTCTCATTTCTCATTCTCCCTCTGTTCCTTATTTCTAGGTTTCATGTTCCCTTTGTTTTAATTTAGTGGTTTTATCATATTATGTTTATCATCGGGTGTTGTTGTCCCTTTCTACCCCTTTAAAGCCATTTTCAGTTGTCATTATCCAAGCACCATGAGTTTGAGGCGGGTTCCCCTATTCATTGGCCTTTGAATTTTAAGTATAATTTATTTCTTGATGTTTTATTCTTCTTTTTTGTAAATTTTTTATATAAAATTTTATAATAATTAATTTTAATTAATTAAAGTGGTTTTCTATTTCATTTGAAATGTGAACAATTGTTTTGCAGATATTTACACGCCAATTGGTAGTTAAAAGTGCTAAGTTGGCCATTTAAATTTTATTTTGATTTGTAAATAAATTTTCATCAGTTCTAAATGGATTTAGAAATGAAATTAGTGATTTTTAAGAAATTGGTTTGCTCTTTTTGGAATTGTTTTAGAATTTAATGTTTATGAGAGGTCTATATGGAACTTCAGAAAATGTTTTTTCATTGAAAAAATCCTCATGGAATGTATCTATTTCCTTATTTATTAATAAAGGAAATTTTATGTCCTTTTAATTGAAATACCATGTAAATTGATGGTTGGAATTCAATAGGGTTATTCCTTGGGGTGATTAGGGTGGTGATTCTTGGATTTCTAATTTATATGGCAGTATGTGTTTCTTTTCCGTGTATATGTGTTGAATGTTTGTTTCTCATTGACTCACCCTTATTTTACACATGTAATTGGAACCTATTATATCTATAAAATTATCCATGAATTTATTGTCACTTATTTTCTATTATACTCTAGCTAGTGGCCCTTAGTATGGAATTTTCTTTACTTTTGGATTATTCCCCTCAGTTAGTCCTTGTATGGTACGATAGAGCATTAGGGATGTTTTATATAATATGGTGTGCTTAAATTGTGTATCAAGTAAATTATATCTTATAATTTCCCTTGATATACATGGTATTCCCATGTTCATCGGCACTTGTTTATCTATTTCAGATAATCAAGGTGCCTCTTTTATTATGGTTACTAGAGTACATCTTTCCTATTACCCTAAACATTTGTTCATTACTTTTTCTCCCTATATTTGGTGAATCTATTTGGTAAAATTTATTTTTTGGTTTTAAAATGATTTCATAATTAATGTTTTTTTAAAAACAATTATGCCCTATTTGACCTAATTTTCTCACAAACTCCTTTTTTCTTTTCACTCTCTCTTTCTTTCTCTCTAAAATGACCAATCCTATCCCTTTATGAGAAAAATATTTTAATTATAGAGGTAAATGGAATATTTTTTCCCTAGAAATATAATTAATGGAAAACCTATGTTTATATACTATATATCAAACTTTTAGTAATTGAATATTTTATTTAAATGAGTTTCACAAGGGATAGCTTAATTGGGAGTTCCAACTGAATCTTAATATTCAGTCATATAATTCTATTATTATTTTTAGCTATAGGTGAAAGTCCTTCATTTATTTCATTTTGCAGCAATGCTTGTTTTTCGGTTTAGTGAGTGACCTATGGCATCACACATAGATCTATTTGGTAGTCAGGTTTGGGTTAATATTTTTATAATATGATTTTTTTGATCTTGTGGTTTAATTGATTTTATATTGGGCTTCTCATTTTTCTATGTTCTAGTTTTTTTATTTTATTTTTACTACAATCACTCCAAATGTATCTCGTTGATTCCCTTGGTTCTTTTCACTATCACGAGGTGATCAGGAACACACATCAGGGATGTCATGGGCTGGATTGGGTGACCAGTTCAGGGTTGACCCAATTTTGATTTTAATAATGATCATATGTATTCGTGTTATTTTTTATCTATTATCTATATTATTTTATTTTAATTTGTTTATCATGTCATTTATAATCATTTAAATATTGAATTATTCATTTATCATGACAAAAAGTGGAGTTGTACATGCCCCACACAAATGTTTCTATTGCACCCAAAACATACATGTGGTATTAGAGAGAAAAAATAATTACTTATGATTATTTATATATAATTTATTTATTTATAAATTTTTTATCAGTTATCCATTCCATTTTAATCATTCATTAATCATAATTGGGACATATAACTTTCCATCTTCATTTTAGGAAAATATAGTCAAATATCATAATTTTATGAACAATATAATACTGAAGATCACATCTGGAGGTGCCATTGATTAGGGTTGGACAACACAATAGTACACACCATGTAACAGAGAGGTACATGTCAAGTAATAGTTTTTAATGTACCATGAATTACATTTTTAAATAATTAAATCCATTTGAATTTATAATGCTTAGTGAATTAAATTAAACACCACGTTTTGACTAGGCTAACCTTGAGTATGGTCAACCGGAGTACATGTTGTATTATATCTGTAAATGATGTGTACTATTCTAGTCAAAGATGAGACATGTATCCTCTTACTAGGCCTACATTACCTGTGACCTTTTGACTCTGAGACTACACTCCATGTTTCACATATACGTGTCATGTACACCAATATTTTCCATGGCATGGTTACACAGAAATTCATTAGGCATGTGTCGTGGATAGATGAAGAGAATTGTACATGATGTGTAGTTGTAATGTACCCACCATGTACTTTTACTAAATTAAGCATATTTTAAAATATGTTTATTATAAAGTTAAAAAATTATAAATATGTTTTCTATGTGATCATTAAGTTTATAGTACACACAATATAATTCATTGATTTGAGAATAATTTATCCAAAATAATAATAATTGGAATAGATTGATAATTTTATTAAATGTTTAATTCATTTCATGCATGCGGATGATCAAAAGTTTATACCAATCATTTTTATGTAATTATATTCCTTAAATTTACTATATAATAAAAAAATTTAGGTGTTTCATCCCTCCTTTCATTATGTAATGGTCTACATGCCCATTATTTCTTGTATGTATACTTATTAAATAATCCTTTGATTTCCCTCACCTATGTGTGAGTAAAATCATATTTAATGCTAGAGCTCAAAAGCTAGTAGAGGTGATTCATGTTCGGAGAAAATAAATAACCAATATAGGAGAGAAATATAGGTGGATTTGTGGAAAGGTGTAACACAAACCATAAATTGTTCAAGGTGTTATCCCCTAGTTCAACTGTTAGTTTACTATCTTCGCGATAAACTAAGAATTAGTAAATGCGCATGATCATACTACTTTATTATTTTATTTATACCAAGTTTCATGGAAATTATATTATTATTTTTTGTGATCATGTGAATTAATGAATTAAAAATAATGGAATATAGAAAAAAATTAAATTTAATTATTCATAAACGCTATCTTAGACATGGTTACTCACTAAATTAAATCCATATAATATTAAAAATAATAAAATAAATATAAAAATTGTAATTTTATAGGTAAAAAACAAAAAAACTCAACTAAATATAATCATCTGGTATAGCCTTACACTAATTAGTTTAAATTTGAACAATTGTTCAAAGTTCTTGACCATCCAATGTTGGGGTGCTTTCAATTACTAGGTAATACTAACAAGATGTTTTGGGTTGAATTCATTTAGTTCACATCAAGGGTAGACTCTTAAAGTCAAACATGGGGTAACTGAGAGGAAATTATCTTGGAAATACAATTAATGGAGTTTAGGATTGGGTAGTCTACTAAAAAGGTAATAGAATTTTCAGTAGTTTATGTTGGTATTTAAAATCCCTAGTTAAAACCCTTCAAATTTCATAACTAGAAAAAGTTTGGCTGATGGGAAGGGGAATACAGATCTTTTACACTATAAATATCCATGTAAAAGGTTATTACAATGATAATGGCAATGATAATGGTGATTTATGTAGGGTTTCAATAAAATATTGGGAGATTAATAAATGTTATATTTATTTATTTATATGAAATTTATCAGATCAAGTACTAAAACTCTTCTAATATTATTTGTAGTAAAAATAATAAAAATGACTTCAAACATATCAGTATGATCTATACCTGAGAAGGAAATCACTGGAAAAAAATTTCTGAGTGAAAAATGTGCTTAAATGTTATTTCATTACAGGAATGGAAACTGAATGTTCTAAAAGAACCTATACATGGTGTGCCAAGTAAAGAGGAATGTGACAAATATTTATCCCTTTATGAGAAACATTTGATGTATTATATATATTTTCAGTGTTTCATGCTATTTTCTATGACCAAAGAGATTTTGAACAAACATATGGACATGGATGTATAGAATGATGTCTCCCATTTGAGGTCTCTATAAATAAAAGGAGATACAAGAGAGATATGAGAACTCTAATACATTGTTTACAACTACTCTTGGAGATTTGACACCAATAATTCCACATGTAGTCAACAATATTGGATACATTGAATACTTAAACAACATAAGGATTAAATTCCAATATTATTTGAACATGGATCTCATACATTACTCACAACCCAAGTCCTTATCTAGTTTTATAGTTCATTATAACATGTGAGATAATGAGAAGAGTCTCTCAGATCTACATACTATAGTTTTCCATGTGTATAAGGACATTAGGAATGACAAACTCATATTTATTAGGTGAATAATAAAGGGAAAACCTGGAAATGGTCCCAAGACTCAGAATAAGTCTGAATCTTCCAGCAACCATCCTTCCAATAATAGGAAGATTTATGGGTAGGGAAATTAAAAGGAATAAGTATGTTTTTCATGTGGAATACAAGGCCACTAGGAGAGGAACTACACCCAAAAGCAAGTGGAGGTTAAAAGAGTGTTCTTTGTCAAGTGTAATCATCCAATATCTACACATTGTCTATTAAATACATTTTTAGTGCTCATATTTCAATCCAATTATAAGAACCAAGTATATTCTGAAATATTTATAAAGAATATGTAGATTTATGAGTTTCCAAAGCTTTAAATATATATTATCTATCCATTGGTTACTACCACCATTAATTCCTAATTGGAATGATATTGGTTTGAAAATATTATTTATATGTCTCAACTGTTACCAAGAACAAAATTTATGTATCATTACAAGATTAAAATGGTTTTATATTCTAATTTGGAAAAAATTTTGTTTCTTTAATAAATAAAACATATGTTATGTAATTGGACATTTTAATAATGTAAATTATCTATTAAATTACAAAAACCAAGGGTTTGGAATAGATAAATAATCATGTTCACATGCCTCATATAACACCCAGCTATGGAATCACAATATTAGTTATTTAAATGAGATATTTTTGAAAAATATTTATCTAGGTGGTGGTTAAGACCGTTTTTAGAATAAACTACTTGAATTATTTTATTCTTGTTTGCAAGAGAAAATGACCAACCCACCATTTGGTTTATACGGTGAAAGGGTCACAATGATTTTAGGATTGGTACAAACTGATGTGTGTGAACCATTTCTTGTAGAATATATAGGTGGATATTCTTACTTAATAACTTTTACTGATGACATTAGTATATATGTCTATGTATACTTAATGACGTATAAATTTGAGTCATTTATGAAACACAAATAATTTAATATTGAAGTAGATAATGAACTTGGAAATAAGATAATTATGATTTGATTGGATTGAGGTGGAGGACATCTTAACAAAGATATTATAGATTTTCTATGATGATTTTTTATTATATATCAACTCACTCCACCTTACACACCACATTGGGATGTAGTTAGTGAAAGGAGTAACCATACATAGTTAAATATGGTAAGGTCTTTGATGATCTAATGAAATATTATATTAACCTTTTTAGGATATACAGTTTAAACTATGTATTATACATTAAATAGAATTACCTAAGAGTTATGGAGAGGAAATAAACTCTTTTTGTCTCATACACATGTATGGTGTTGTCAAGAGTTAATGAATTCCTTGTCAGGAAACAAACTACCACCCTAGGGTACAAATTTTATCTTTATATGGTGTCCTAAGGAAATAATTGGATAATACCTATACAAACCATTAGGCAAGAAATTGATCATAATAAACCATCCTATATTTATTGAAGGTGACAATATCCCCTAAATGGATTGTGGGAGAAAGATTCACTTTGATGAAGATAATTTTCATGATACAAAAAGAGTTGTTACAGGAGAAGACTATGCGGGTCCTCATGGAAGAATTAGTTCCGAAAACACAAGTAATATGTAAGAGAAATATAGTGGTAATAGACCCATAGGAATATCGTTTTCTAGATAGTATATATGGTGACTTATTAATTTTGTACAATGATGAACTTTTATACTACAAAGAGTTTATATAATTCTCAAAAGTTGTAATATGATTAGAATCCATAAATTCTAAAATAGATTCCATGTTTCAAAACAAATTTTGAGTTATTATTGATGCACCAGTTGATCCAAGGCTCAGATAGTATAAATGGATATTCACGAGAAAACTATGCCTAAAAGTTAAATTAAATACCCATAATGAAAGGCTAATGAAAAAAATGTTTGAACAACATCAAGGAATTGATTGTGATGAAAACTTTTCAATAATTTCACTGTTTAAATCCATAATAATTATACATTATATATCATCTTTCCATGACTATGAAACTTGTAAGATATATGTTAAAATATTTTTCCTTAATGGGAACCGTTAAGAAGATGTATTCATGATATAGCCAGAAGGGTTTGTGAATATAAGTGATGTTAAAAGTATATTCAAGTGGCATTGATCCATTTATGGATTAATGCAAGAATCTAGATCATGGAAAATTTGATTTGATGAATCTATACAAGAATTTGGTTTCATTAAGATTGAATGTGATCCATGTTTTTACAAGAGGTTTAGTGGTAAATAGGTCATTATCTTATTTGTAGATGTTGATGACATATTATGTACTAGAAATGATATACCGGTCTTATTCCATATTAAGGAATTATTAGACATGTGATTCTACATGAATGAATTAGGTGAAGCATCTTATATTCTAGAGATCGAGATCATTCATGATAGATCCAAGAGTCTTCTTAGACTATGTAAAATAGTATACATTGACTGGATACTAAAAATATTTAGTATGTAACAATCCAAGTGGGGTTCGGTTATAGTGTCATATAGTATACATATTTCTAATAAAAAATTTCTCAGAAAAAAATATTAGAAAGATATAATGAGTAATATTACATAATCTTAAATGATAGGATCAATCATGTTTGTCATGTTATAGACAAGAATTGATGTTTCCTATGCAAGGGGTATGGTAAGAAAATATCCAGTTGATCCTAGAGAACAACATCAGTCTATTGATAAGGTTATCCTTAATTATCTGAGAAGAACTAAGGGTGTGTTCAAAATTTGGTATCATGGTGTTTGAAATTTGTCATCTTGTATTGTGAGGTTCCAACTCACCTTTAAAGTGGTTTATTCAGAAAATGAAAAAAAGTATTTTATGATATGGCTATGTTCTTAATGTATGTAGGAAATAAATAGATAGTCATTTGGGGTTATATTAATTCTAGTTTTCAAATTGATCATAATGATATGAAGTACCAATCATGATATGTTTTTTTGTTTCAATGGTGGAGTTATGATCATGAAGCATTTAAAGCAGTATGTTTTCATAGATTATTTAGTGGAGTTAGAGTATGAAGTTTATTATAATATATCCAAGGTAATAATTATCATATAAAACTTTTTTTCCAACATCTTGATGTCATACCTAACAATAATGACCCTATCATATTGAAATGTGATAATACAACAGCAGTGGAACTTGCAAAAGAGATATGGTCACACCAATAGAAAAAAAACATACTCTGTAAGTATCACCACTTAATGGATATTTTTTAGAGGGGTGAATAAATAGTATGAATATTTCCCATATAAGAAATCATGGAACACCCATTGACTAAAGGTATTCATCAGTAGATGCATATATATCATATGAGAGCTAGCAGACTGAAGATTGTTTGTAGTTGTCTCTAGTGAAAGTGGGAGTCTATTAGAGTTGGTTCTATATAACCAACTATTATGTATTTTACAATAAATTTCATAAATTGTTTTGAATATTAATAAACTCCCTATCACACCATTATTTTTCTACTACATAACATTATATGTCATAATGTCCTAAGAGTAGTTATCACACTAAAAGGTCCAATCAGTTCCCTACTATAATGAGAACCCAAAAGTAAAATGATAATATTCTTAAAAATATGTTCTATAGCAGGATGAAATTATTATTGAGACACACATGATACATGCTATTAGGGTGGGATACAAAAAATACATTGAAAAATATTTCAATGGTGTATTCACTTGTAAATATCTAGTGTAGGATATTATTAGAAAGAGACCCACTAGTAGAAAATCCACATTTATATGTGACATTGGATGCCAGGACCCATCCTTGGGGCCCGTGCCGTGACTACCCCAAGCCCGCCTTCGATAGGTCAGGGGATGCCGACTAGCACCAAAGGCGTGAATCCCAATAACTGGGAAGGCATTTCCTTTATAAAACATAAACACATCCAACAAGAGTACAAGCTGAAGTAATACACTAAGTAAAAAAAGAATGTGTTGAAGGGTAAATGGGTGAGAATACAAACCCAATTGACAATTACAGCTACAACTGAATGAAAGTACAACAAAAAAGACAAATAGTTGGAAGATAGAAGTAGCTCCTAGGTCATCCACCTCAGATCCTACCTGAAGGGTAGGTATAGATAACGCAGCTCCTAGATCGTCTACCACGGATCCTACCAGAAGGGTAGGTACATATATCCTCTTAAACTTTCTCTCTCGTCAACCTCCTCCAAGTACAGTCTTGTCATGAAGTCCACCCCCGGATACTGACTCGCCGTGAGGTCCACCTCCGGGTACTGTCCTGTCCTCGAACACTCGGCCTCCATCAGCGCTATCCGTCATCTGCAACAAACACAATGAGGTGCGGGCATATCCCATGCAGGGGTGAGTATTACGATACTCAGTAGGGACCCCGAGACCCTAAAGGTCTCATAAAATCCAACTAGGAGAACCACAAAGAAGGATCTAAACATATAACCCTTACTTAGGTATAAGCCCATACTTATACCTAAGTTATCAAGTACCCAATCTCCATCATGAGGAATCACACAGATATGAAATCAATAGATAACCACAACATAGGTATATGCCCATACATATACCTAAGTTATCAAGTAACCCAACTAAACCATGAGGAAATCACAAATGTCATTGACTTAGTTCAACCCAGGATTTTCATTAATGATATCTAAAAAAAACTGCTGAAGAGATCCTCCTCTGTTGTGTAAGGTGATCCTATCACGACTCCAAGGCATTGGTCACTAACCTTAGACTGCTGAGGTACTCCTCCTCTCGAGTACAGTAGGTCCGCACACAAACACAGCAGTGCTCCCCGCCAGGGGTCTGCTGCCCAAACACAGTAGCAGTTCCTCTAATAGCCTACATTGGTACTCCTCCTGTTGAGTATAGAGAGTATTCTGCCAACTAACAGGTGCTCCGTCCGCCATGGGTCTACTACCAAATAACGGGTGCTCCGTCCACTTGGCTAGTCGACTCACACCAAGTCGAATCGGTCAAGCAGTCATCATGTCCACAGCTACTAGGTCTTCATACTCAACATTCTCATCTCTGAGAGGATCTACTCTGTGAGCTACTATTCGATACTCCAAGTATCACAACGTCCCACAAAGAAGTATCACAAGGTAACACCTCGTCACATGGGTCTCAACGCAACATAGGGAACATCAATCGGATGCCCGGTCTATGTGTTATTAGCGTTTTCATCTCGGGGGGGCCTGGTTGGTTCCTCGTACAACCCAACCTGACTATATATCAACTATACTCCGAACTAGCATAGGGTATTCTCAGAAGGGCCATTTCTGAATGAGATTACCAAAGCCGCTGACAGTTCGTCAAATGGACGTCCGGTCTGAAAGTTATCGGCTTTTCCGTTCTAGGGGCCAGGTTGGATTTCGGGTACAATCCAACCCAAACCTAATCTAACTGTATCCAAACCTCAGGTGATGAATTAAAAAAGAACCTTCTCATCACGAGGAATCCAAAAAAGTTTACGTCACATCAATCGGATGTCCGGAGCTCAAGTTATATGTGTTTCTGCTCCAAGGACCCTGTTGGTTTCGGGTTCGAACAATTCGGGCCATACCAAATGTTCTCTGAAACCTTGAGTGTAATATACTAAAATGACCGTCTCGGTCCAAGAATCCCTACACAATATATTATGCGTCGATTAGAGTATGTAGCCCATGATATAGGCGTTTGAATAAACCTGGTCCGAAAATAGGGGGTCTAGGCCCGGTTTAACCCGACCCAATAGGGGGTCTAGACCCACCCAGTGTCAGCGGCCCGGCCCGGCTGGGCACGGCCATCCCAGTCCGTGTGGCCTGTGGTCCGGCACGGAAGCTGGTCACGGCTCGGCTCGTGGCTGAGCAGGGTGCAAAGGGGGCGCATCCCCCTTTGTTTTGGAAATGGCGGACCCCCTGGTGGGGTCCACCCTAAGCAGGTCAAAGGGGGGGTTACATCCCCACCCCCCGGTTTTCCGAAATGGCTGGCAATAGTGGCCAGCCTTAGTGTAACCGAGGGACCACCTCGGGTCTCGCCTTCATGTGGAACCGAAAGCTGGCATAGTCGGCCGCCCTTTTGAAGACCTCTGCGGCCTTAGGCCACAGCTCTGGTTCGATCGGCGCCGCGCCCAACCGCTGCGACCCGCCCCTGTCGCGGCCCATTGAAGCTCCGACGCGGCGCGAAGGCATCGCGGCCCTCCACCGCAACCTCCTTCAGCCTCACCAGAATAGTGTGACGGCGCTATGCACCCCCATAATTTCCCACTCCGGCCACAGTCCTCTTCGTCCCCGTGCGGTGCAACGACACCGTGCCGCCTTCGCCACAATCATCAACGATGATCAAAAGGAAAACGGGTAGGAGGATCGGCCATGTTTGTGTTGTCCGATCTCCCCCCGTTTTGATGATAAAAAGTGACCAATATTTAACCAACAAATATCGATAAATAAATCTTGAACGAAGATAACCCCTACTTCATTGTTCGCCGTTCGATGACGATATCGCGAGAGGGTGGACGTCAGCTCGTTGATGTCGTTGCAAGGGAGGAGATAAAGGTGACGACGATCGTTGGCGCTCGTTGCTTCTGCAAGCCATCGATCCCAGCTCGAGTGTCTTTTGTTGGAGAGCCGGTGGGAGAAGAACTATTCTTTGTGAGGAGAATGTCAGATTTGTTCTTAATTGGTGAGGGATGAAGCTCTCCTCCCAAAATCTCCAAAGGTTCCACCACCAAGTAATTGTCAATCCCACCAATATAAAATTACGACTCTCCCATATATTAACCTTGCCAAGAAAATCAAAACAATTCAATTGAATTGTTGACACCACACATTAATTAAATAAGTAATAAATTCATTGTGTTGGCATTTCTAGAGAGAGGGAGGTGGAGAGGCTCCACATAATTAATGGGTGGTGTTGTAAAAATATTAAATGCAAGGGAAGATTAAAGAAGATAAGGGGAGTTATGGGGAGGTGAGGAGTTAGGGGTTCATGTGGGCCCCATCACACTAATCCCTCCCATGGGAGGTTAGGTGGGTGTGGGGCCCACCTATAATTCTTCCTTTGTAGGATAAAAATCACCTTCCTTAAATAAACTTTTTACACAACAAATTTTATTTATTTTAATCTAAATCCCCAAATTTTGACCTCAACCCGCTCAAAAGGAAGCAACGGAAATGGACCCCCTATGTAATTAACAGTGTTACGAGTTCATCAGTGCCCTCAGATTTCAATTCCGAGCACCGGTTCAAAAGATAGAAAAACCCGTTTGTTCATCTACTGAACATTCCGGAGCTAATCATTAGAAATTGATTCCGGGCACACCGTGCCTCAGAATTACGTGCCGTCAAAAACTGCGGACTCGTAAAATTCCAAAGAAATTAAGAAAATAAATTTCCTTGAAATTTTCTGGTCTTTACATTACTCCCAACTCAGGGATTTACATCCCCGTGAAGCTTACAAGACAAACTAGGAAAACTAAAGGAGGTCTTGAGCATGCATCTGAGCCTCCTGCTCCGATGTGCTCTCTTGGAAGTTCTTATGCTACCAGTGAAAGTGCACTAGAGGAATAAATTCTCCCCGTAGTAACCACTCCTGTTGATCTTCAACCTCTACTGGAATCCCGTCAAATTCACCCAATCATCGATGTCTAGATCTCCATGGTTGATGATGCCGGATAGGTCATGCACACATCTCCTAATCTGAGATGCATGGATAACGTCATGCACCCACTGCATCTGAGGTGGAAAGGCCAGATGAACCTCGGAGATAACTTGCCGCCTCAGCCACATCTATGTAGACTTCGTCGAGGTGAGACTCGTATAAAGACGTAGTCATCACCCTCTAAATCCATTGGTCTTGTCTCCTATCAACATAAGACTTATGTCTGCTCCGTACAATCTTCATCCACACTTGGATGATTTTCACCCTTTTTCGTCATAACATGAACCATCTCTGGTTCTACACGAGCTAACTCTAGCACTATCCAAAAATGACATTGAATACAAGTTTGTCTATTGTCTCTCCAGTTCTAACAGTTGAAATACCGATCTCCTACTAAGATCATATGCTACAATGTCCACCACTCCAGGAGTATAAAATATCTCGAAGTAATAGTCCTGGAAGAATTCAATCCATCACCACTGTCCCAAGTTCATGTCCTTCTGAAAGAAGATTCACCTGAGATTATTGAGATGGAGAGAATCATTAACCGTTCACTCAACGAACAATGGGTGAGACTAGCCAATTGTAAGAACTCATCTCCACCCGTCTTCATCTACATTCCACCAATGAGCTGCTGAGATTTCTCCTCTACCAAAAAGAGAAATCTGGTATCATCCCCTAGATGAACCATGTTCTTTTCCTAATATAGTCAATCCTAAAATGAACGGTACTATTTCAGGCCATGGATGACGTCGTAAGGCCTCGATGCTATGACCAAGAGAGCCAACCGTTACTCTCGCCTCCAAGGTTCGAGCCACACTATCAGCAGTAGTGTGTGGTCACTAGGTCTCCTCCAGTAGGTATCTCAAAAGTGAGGATCAAGTCAACAGTTTTAAACTGGAACCTCATAGTATCAAATATAAAAAAGGACATGAATGTATGTTTCACAAAGATATGCGTCTTTTATTACTGCAGCTCAAAGTAAAAAGACACATAACATCCACAACATCAACAATGACAACAAGGAAACATGAAGTATGAGGATCAAAGGCCTCCATGCCTAGAACTGGTCCCACTCCTATCTGCCTACTTCTAGTGATCCATAGTCATATGCTTTAGCTACTTGAAGTTTTGCTCTCACATATCCACATGTTCCCTGCACTCGGGGTGGACCTCCTGGTGGTGGTGGTGGCAACTCCTCGATGAGTCGTACACCAACAGCTATACGGACAGCTCCTCTGACCCGGTCTGGTGGGTTCCTCTTCTACCTCTTCTCATCTGCACTAGGAGTCGGACAGTCACGTGCCATGTGACCCTGCTTGCCGCATGAATAGTTCTTCCAACTCCTCATATGGTTGGATATGTTTTGTTTGCCTCGCAAAACTGAACCTAAAACCTAATGTTGCCCACCTGTTGGCCTGGTCCTATTGGACCTCTGCATCATACGTATCCTACATACACATGACTCGGCTACTGACGAAAAACCATGCAGTAAGGGAAGCAGCTCCAGAGCTTGCTTAGATTATAGGGTCACTGGTATAAACTCCACCCTGAATAAGGTCTCGAAGTATCCCCAGGTGAAGGTCATCCCGTTGCAAAACTGGAACAGGTGGCTTAACCACATCTCAGCTGCTCATTGGAAGAGGCTAACAGCTAGCTACACCATCAAGTCTGCGGGTGTCCCAGCTGTGTGGAAAGCTTGTGTTATAAACTCCAGCCAGTGTCCAGATGTCTGAAAATCTGAATCGCCTCGAAATGTCGGAGGCCCCTACCACTAAAACCCGTGCATCATGCTCAAGCGGCGTGCACTCTCTATGGGTGTCTCCACTTGTAGAGGGCCCTGTACTAAGGGCTCACTACTCAGTGAGCTATTATCACGCTCTCCACTCAGTACCTGCACTGTCTGACTAGGTGAAGACATAATGAAATAAACATACGTGACACTGTCAAAGATTATACCTGGTGAGCTGAACTAGTTTGAGCTAATTTTATAGAAACTCTTGAAAACACACATGCAATCAGTGTTTTCGTGCACTGAGTTAGAAATCGGTAGTCAGGGTTCTTGTGTATGGATACGTCAGTCGCCTGCACCAACACTAGACTCCCTGAATTGAAGACAAAACTTATTAACCTAAACAGTATTGCTTTATAGAAAAGAAACATTAGATTCCTAAGTTCTACTGTATAACCGACTCCTCGGATACCAATTTGTCACGACCTGACATCAGAGCTTGTGTCATGACTAACCGAAGACCGCCTTCCATAGGCCATGGGTAGGCGACTTGCACCAAAGGTGTGAATCCCGATAACTGGGAAGGCATTGCCTTTATAAAACATAAACACTTCAAACCAGAGTACAAGCAAAAGTAATGCACTAAGTACAAAATAAAGAGTTGAAGGTTAAATGGGCCAGAATAAAAACCCAACTGAAAATTATAGCTAAAACTGAACGAAAGTATAATAGAAAAGACAAACAGCTGGAAGATAGAAGTAGCTCCTGGGTCGTCCACCTCAGATCCTACCTGATGGGTAGGTACAGATAGCGCAGCTCCTAGATCATCCACCATGATTCCTACCAGAAGGGTAGGTACAGATATCATCCTCAACACTCTCTCTCGTCAACCTCCTCCAAGTACCGTCTCATCGTTAAGTCCACCCCTTAATACTGACTCGTCGTTAGGTCCACCTTCGGGTACCATCCTGTCCTCGAACACTGGGACTCTATTAGTGTTGTCTGTCATCTGTATCCAACACACTGAGGTGCAGGCATAGATCGTGCAGGGGTGAGTATTACGATACTCAGTAGGGACCCTGAGACCCTAAATGTCCCACTAAATCCAACAAGGATAACCACAAAGAAAGATCTAAACAGATAACCCTTACTTGGGTATAAGCCCGTACTTATACCTAAGTTATCAAGTATCCCATCTCCATCATGTGGTATCACATAGATATGAAATCAACAGATAACCACAACTTAGGTATATACCCATACATATACCTAAGATATCATGTAACCCAACTCAATCATGAGTAAAATACAAAGGTCATTGACTCAGCTCAAACCAAGAATTTCATTAATGATATCGAAACCAAAACTAATGAAGACCTCGTCCTTTATTGTGTACGGTGATCCTGTCATGAATCCGAGGAGCTTTTCACTAACCTTAGACTACTGAGGTACTCCTCCTATCGAGTACCTCGGGTCTGCACCGAAACACAGTAGTGCTCCCCGCCAGGGGTCTGTCGCCCAAACACAGTAGTGGTTCCCCTAATAGCCTATAGAGGTAATCCTCCTATCGAGTACAGCGGGTCTGCTGCCAACTACCAGGAGCTCTGTCCACAATGGGTCTACATTCAAATATCAAGCACTCCGTCCAATGGGCTAGTCGACTCACTCTAAGTCAAATCGGTCTATCAGTCGTCAAGTCCACAACTACTAGGTCTTCGTACTCCGCACGCTCGTCCCCAGGAGGATCAACTCCATGAGCTACTGGTTGATACTCTATGTATCACAAAGTCCAACAATGAAGTATCACAAGGGACCGCCTCTTCACAGGGGTCTCAACGCAACAGACGACACGTCAATCGGACGCCAGTCTGTGAGTTATTAGCCTTTTCGTCCCTGGGGGCTCGATTGGTTTCATGTACGAACCAACCCTACCGTATCTCAACATTACCCAGAACTCTCATAGGGTATTATCAATGGGATCATTTCTCAATGAAATTACCAAAGTTACTGACGGTTCATCAAATGGATGTCCGGTCTGAATGTTATCGGCTTTTCCATTTGTGGGGCCCGGTTGGATTTTGGGTATAATCCAACCTGTCCATACTCCAACTATGTCCAAACCTCAGGTTGTTATTTCCAAAATAATCTTCTCATCAAGTGGAATCCATCAAAGTTTAAGGCACATCAATCAGACGTCCAGAGCTCATGTTATAAGTGTTTCCACTCTGAGGGCCCGATTGGTTTCGGGTTCGAACCAATCCGACCATACCCAAAGTTTTCTGAAACCTTTAGTGTAATATACTAAAACAGCCGCCTCGATCCATGTATCCCTACACAACTGACGGTGCATCAAACAGAGATCTGTAGACCATGATATAAGCGTCTTAAAGAACCTGGTCTGAAAATAGGGGGTCTGGGCCCGGTCCGACCCGGCCCAATACCCCCTCGGTCGGTCCGATCTTGGTCAATCCGACCTGGGTCTAGGTCCGGACCGATTGGGCACGGCCAGGCCCAGCTAGCGTAGCCCGGCCCGATCCTTGCAGCCTGGCCCGGCGCGGCTGGCCCAGCCCATGAGGCCTGCGGCCTGACTCAGCTCGTGGCTGAGAAGGGTGTGAAGGGGGAGCGACTCCCTTTTATTACACCCCCAGGTTTCTGAAATAGTCAGCCATAATGGCCTGCCTTGGTGTAACCGCAGGACCCCCTCGGTTCTTGCCTCTAGGTGGCTCCAGCGGCCGGCACAGCCAGCTACCCCTTTGAAGACCACCGCGGCCTTGGGACGCGACTCTGGTTCGACCGGAGCCGCGCAACAGTGCCACGCCCCATCATCGCAGTCCACCCTAGCTGTGGCCCCTTGAAGCTCTGGCACGGTGTGACGGTGCCACGCACCACCACGACGGCCTGCTCTGGCCGCGGTCCTCTTCGTCTCCGCGCTATGCAATGGCACCGTGCCACCTTCGCCACAATCATCAACAAATATGAAAAGGAAAAATGGAAGGATCAGTCATGTTCGTGCAGTCTGATCTCCCCCCATTATGATGATAACAAGCGGCAAATATTTAAGCAATGAAGATTGATAAATAAAACTTGAATGAATATAACCCCTAATTCAAGTTTCGTCGTTCGACGACGATATCGCGAGAGGGTGGACGTCGGCTTGTTGATGACATCACAAGGGAGGAGATAAAGGTGACAATGATCGTTGGCGCCCGTCGCTTCCGCAAGCCTTCGAACCTGGCTCGAGTGTCGTTTGTTGGAGATCTGACAGAAGAAGAACTATTCATGGTGAAGAGAACGTCATAGTAGTTCATCGTTGGCGAGGGATGAAGCTCTCCTCCCAAAATCTCCAATTGTTCCACCACCAAGTAATTGTCAATCCCCCCAATATAAATTTAATACTATCCCATATATTAACCTTTCCACACAAATAAAAACAATTCAAATGAATTTTTGACACCACACATTAATTAAATAAGTAATAAATTAATTATGTTTGCATTCCTAAAGAGATGGAGGTGGAGAGGCTCCACATAATTAATGGCAGGTGTTGTCAAAATATTAAATGAAAGGGAAGATTAAATATTTGAAGGGGAGTTATGGGAGGTGAGGAGTTAGTGGTTCATGTGGGCCCCACCGCACTAAACCCTCCCATGGGACATTAGGTGGGTGTGGTCCCCACCTATAATTTCCCCTTTGTAGGATAAAAACCACTTTCCTTAAATAAAATTTTTACAGAAAAAATTTTATTTATTTTTATCTAAATCCGCAAAATTAAACCTCAACCCGCTCAAAAAGAAACTATGACAAAGGTCCCCCTAAGAAATTACCACTGCTGCAAGTTCATTAGTTCCCTCAGATTTCAATTCCGAGCACCGTTTCAAAAGATAGAAAAACCCGCTCTTTGGTCTAATGAACGTACCTTGGATAATCTTTGGAAATTGATTCTGGGCACACCGGGCCTCAGAATCTGGTTCCGTCAGAAAGTTTGGACTCGTAAAATTCCAAAAAAATTAAGAAAAAAATTTCCTTGAAATTTTTTGGTCTTTACATTGGATATTCCTATCTATAGATATTTTTATTAATCCTTTGACAAGAATATTATTATTATTGATTATTATTAGTTGTGTTCTTTGATGTATCAACAAAAACCATTGTTATATATAATCCTGAAAAGATAGGATATGTTGAGTGCATCCTGAGTAAAATTTTCTTTAATGTGAGAATGGACTTTTCCCTTTTGTAGTTTAATAGAATTTTATATATCAGTCCCTTTAATGGGAATGATATATCTTAAATAAATCCCTATCTATGGTGTTTTATAAGAAATTTTTATTTCTAGAAATACAAAGAAAGATACATCGATCTCATAAGTTGATGGAACATGCATTGTACATGCTTAATTAGAGATATCACAATAAAGGGATTATATTATATAGTAAACATATGTATGAGGTATTGTGTCATTACAGGATTAACTTATTTATATATGGGTTCCTTAGTGTGTTTCTAGATTCTAACCCTGTAATATAAGATACCTTTACAAATACCATTGATAAAGAGTCCTACAGGCTCACAAACTAAGTTTATCAAGAATATCAGTTAAATAATAGTATTATTTAACAAGATAAAGGAATATTATTCCCACATACGGTTTTATAATTATTCATCTTTTCTTGGTCCCTTATATCAAGTCACCACTTATTGGAGAGAATATTTTAAGGGCATAATATATGATAAATTTTTTTCTTATTTGGTGAATATGATATTTATTTATTTAACTGCAAATAATGAAGTGATATTTATTTATTAAAAAAATAGTCATTATTCATGGAAAGATAAATATTATGAAGGAATGGTGAACCGTGTTTAATGGTTCTGTGAGAAATGATATATATTTAATATTATATGAATTAATAATATTTAATTTAATTAATGATATTATTACATGTCAATAAATAATATTATTATTTTAAAATACATGGTGATCTATAGGGACTGTGATAATAATAAAGGGAATCTGTATAATTATTATTTTCCAACACTATTGGTATATAAACTCAATTATATTATTTTTTAAAAGAGATTCAATTCATTTTTTGTTGTGATAAATGATATCTAGAGTGAATCATGTCAAATACCAAGAGATCTCCCTCACTAATAATTATCCAAATAATGGAGGAAGATCCTCCACCTCCTCCAGTCTAGAGTTAAGAGAGATCTATGAGAAGGCATCCTTGAAGCAATTCATGGGGTGATCAATGGATAATTATGCTAGTGTTATGATATATTGTGAAATAATCCTATGATTCATATGGATACATTCAACGGTTATTAGAATCCATGTGGATCACCACTAGAGGGAATATATTCTTGATTCCTGCAATTCAATGATGGTATCACATAGAGATGTTGTCAGATCAATCAAGGAAGAAATAATTTCTCATGTGGTAATTCATGAATTGGATAAAATAATTTTAAATTATATGTGATGATCATGTTCTTTTGTTCTATCATTTAACTATTTTCTATGTTCAGTTACTCAACTATGTTGATCATATCATTTACCATCGTGTAAATATTGGATTAATAATCAATCATTACAAATAGAAGTGTTGTGCATGACTCATCTGATTCTTCTACTGTATCCAAAACCTAACATGTGGTATCATATGGTTCTCATAATTATTTATAGTTATTTAATGTTCATTGATTAATTTACTCATTTTTCATTTGTTTTGAATTCCATTTTAATATTTATTTAATTAAAATTACAAGATCTTATTTCTTCCTATTAATTTTACAAAAATATTATTTAATATATTAAATATATAAATGAAATAAATTTGAAGATATCATCCAATGGTTCCAAGGATTTTGGATGGACAACACAAGAGCACTCACTTTGTAACCTAGAGGTAAAAATTGTGTACTTCATTTTTTTCCACCATCAATTAATTAAAAATTAATTTAAGACAAGTGAATTTATAACACATTGTGAATTTAATTACACATTTCATCTTGATTGGGCCAGCCTAGATCACAATATTCCAAAGTACAAACTGTGTAAACTTTATTCATGATGTGTTGTCCTTTAGTCATAGACAGACCATGTATCCCCTTACATGGCCTACATGAATATTGACCATGTAATGCAGAGACCACACATAGTATATCCCATAAATAATTCATGTACTCAATTATTATGGGTGGAATGGTTATAGGTTGAGTCTTTAGGTGTGTGAGATCAATAAATGGTGAGAATAAAACATAACATATAGTTGTACTCTGCATGCTTTTTACTTTTAGAAAATTACAAAAAATAAAAGAAAATAAATTTATTATTCTATTAAAACCTTATCAAACTGTGTTTCAAGTGGTAATTAGTTTGATAGTACATTCCATGTGATCGGTTATATATATATAACTTTTTAATTAACTTATGAATAATGTTAATATATACATATCATGTATAAGTCGTATTATATTTATACTCTGTCGAAAAATATAATTGTGCATCTTTTTCTTTTTCTGTGGGGGGTTTTATATGTTTTTAGGCAATGATAAGTACTGATATGCAACATAGAATAATCAAAGGATTCATATTTTAAGAAAATATTTGATGTGAATCTTGGGTCTTTGTTTCACTCATTCTGCTTGGATTTTATTCTTAGTAGTATAATGTTTTATTCCCAACATTTTCAAAAAAAATAAGGGTATCCCAATAACTAGCCATGAAAAGGATCAACCATAGGCCCATGTGGGACCAGGGTTGACAATGTCCAATGGGATATAGCGAGGATAGTTGGTGGACATTAGGAGGCATGACACCAGTAGGATACGAGTGGTTCCATGTGTAGGTCCTGTGGTGTGTGATCCTGAATGAGCATATAGTCTGAGCCAGAAACCTAGTGGGCCAAATCTTGGCTGGTTATATGTGTAAGTGGTATAGTTTCCAAACCCTGTTATTGTCTCAACCAAACAGCGGTCACACCTTTTATTATATATCTAAGGGAGGCATGGTGATGGTTTTGATGTGGAATGGGATTTCCTCATGTACTATCAATGAAATCATATATCGACCACCCGATTGTTTAATCAGACCACCTCAGTTGTCAAGATCAATCCCACACACCATGAGTTTTTATTTATCTAATCCCATAATGCATAATTTTCAAATCAACTGATCTCGTGTGGCACATGACCTCATCTTCAACTACCCAACACCCAATTTTGATTTTGTGAGGCACACCTAACACATGCAAGACATCACCACCATCTACAATACTTTACTAATAGTTGATCAAGTTCATGAAAACCAACATGATCCATTATGAGACTCGAATCAAGAACACCAGTGGGAACATCCAGACATATCCCACCAGTGATCAATTCCATCACATGATCATCCTATGAAAATGTGATCAAAGTGTAGAAAATCATGGAAGTCATCGAAACACCATTATGACTGAAAACTCTCCCATAATTGGAATTATCTTTCATCGAAATTAATTAAGATTTATCAAATCATGTGGTATCATAGAAGATAAATGAATGGATTAAGATCATGCGAACTTATCTTACAATAATGTGGTGTCGATCCCATGAAATTTCTACCTCCTAATATGGTTCCCATGGAATACTTCTCGAACAAATTAATTCCACCCTCAGTCCATCCATGCTGATAAATACCACTTGTACCTTTCAAAAAACACACACAAGAGGGAGAGGAGAGGGATAAGTGGAAAATAAAGAAGATGGAAGATAAAATCATGATGTAGATTATCCCCAGAGAACCACCTTATGTTTTTATGAGAACCTACCCCATGATATTTTTAAGATAAGTTGATCAAATAATGAAATGAGAATCATGTTACTCCTAGTACATATGAGGTGTTCATGTGATCATGTGACACCCCATCGAGTTGGTGACCTTACCAAGATGAACCTTATTTCAATTGGGCATCCCCAATATTACCCCCTATAAATATTTCCGAGACCTACTACAGGCCCTATTTTTTGATCACGTGATCGCATGAGTTATAGAACCTCATACACCATGGTGGGTTAGTTTTGTAGATATATAGTGGATTCATGATAGTGTTAGAAGGATTACACCAATGTACAGGCTCATTGTGGTGTTGTAAACCCTATATCTCATGGTTCCCCATATACTCAACCTCACCATGAGAACTCAAGGACTTGGGCCCTCAATATTCCATACACCCTCCTTTTCCATGTAGTCAAAAACCTTATCCATGCATCCCCAACATTTTTGGGAATGCATCTTGTGACTCTACGAACTCTCAGCCTTATGATCCCCCCAAAACGTTCTCACTTTATGGGATTTAGAAAGTGTAACCCTTATTCCATGCATTCCTCACCATGAAATTTCTACAATCAACCATTCACACTGCAGTTTTGATATGCATCCCCTCACATTAGTAACCAAACCATCATAAGACACCACCTGGAAGGCTTGAGAATTACATGAACAATGAAGCCTCATAAGGAATCTCTTTATTTTTTAACATTCTTGTGAAACCATGATCATGTAGTATTCCACCCATAGCTTTAGAAGTGGTTATAGATAACCACAAATATGTGCCCCTCTGTCTTTTGATGTGAGAAGCCTTTGTACCTCATGATGCATGTATAAAACCTTGTAACTGGATACCGTGACATAATGCACCCCCAAAGACACCCCCATCATGCAAGGAAAAAAATGGGGACCTGTAACCCATATGTCATGCACCCTTGTCATGAAAATTTCACCCTCTCCCTTGTACATGACATTAGAAAACAAACCCGTACATGGTAGAAAAATTCATTGTAATACATCTTTAAAGGTCATTTAAGTCATGTAAATTCATGAGGGGTTGTCATTAATGAACCCAAGAGGTAGTTTTTGAAGAAAAACATTGTATTTTCATCCTTCTTTCTAGAAATAATTCTTCCCATATGAACATGAGACATGATCCTTGCGGTAATGTATGCCAATAATGGTATAGGCACAAGAACCTTGGAATATTCAAGAGACACCATTATTTGATTATTTTAAGGACACGCGATCACAATACTTCTAATTGATCTCGAAATGTCCTTATGTGACCTTGGAAAAGACATTTTGGTCACAAAATAAGACGTGGAAAATTCTTGTTGATCTAGTGATAACTGATCAACATGCCATTATTTTAATGGGGTATTCTAATGACTTGGAAATTTGATTTGGTGATAGCCCTTTTAAATGTCTTCATATTGAGAGAAAATACCTAGAAAAGTTAGTTTGATCCAGAGAATTGGCATATTCATGTGTACATAGATCATGCACAAGGCTACAAACATGTCTTATTTGTTAATGCGGGGCATTTTGGACATGTTTTCTTCACTCATGCAAAGGAATCCAAGATAATTCAATTGATAAAAAAGACACCCTTGGATGTGTCTTCCATTGTCGGACTAACACCCAAGAAATTTTAGGTTGATAATAAAGAGAGGTCCAGTAGACAAGTAATATATATCAAGAAAATCCCTTAATAAATTTCGCCTTCATCTTACAAGCCCACTTGGACTTGTTCTATGTGGAACCTGTCCTAGAAAATTCAGCTGCATACCCCCTTTATAACCGAATTTTCCTTGGTAAAATAAGGTTACTCTCTCATGAAACCCAATCAGTGATGTTCTCTTAAATAGAACTTTCATTATCATCATCATCTCTATATATCTATTAGATGATAGAGAGTGAGTGTGTCAAAGGGAAGCCTTAGAGTATAGGTCTCGATGAAAGGGTAGCCTCTGTGCATAAGCCCCTGTCAAAGGGAAACTTTATTGTGTAAGTGTAACGTCCCAGGTATTTATAGAATAAAACATTTTCATATCTTTTAATATTTTTGAATTTAATATTAATTTTATTTTAATGGGGACATTGTACAATAGCGCATCTGACACGCAATAATTGGTTTCCCCAAAATCTTATGTTGCACACAACAGTAAGTTATACCGAAAAATAAAACAAAAATAATATTATTAATTTAAATGGTAGTTAACACCTAGTCATTGTATTGGCGGGAATGAACCAAATTATCTAAATTATGATTTTACAAAAAAAATTAAGGTTTATAACTTTATGGACTGAATTTTAGATGCTTTAAATGAGAATGAATATAATTTTAAGAAAAGAAATACACTAATGTTAATAAAAGAACATTTTATCCCCTTTTGATAGAGAACCATATTTAAAAATATTTTTTGTCACTTTTATTTGTTCTATATGATAAAATAGTCTTATTATTTATAATAGTGACAAAAATGTACTTTTTTGATATTTTGGTATTTTTATGAGAAAATCCATATTTTTATGAATAGGGAAAAACAATGCATTTTAATTCAAAACAATCTTTCCATATAATTTATTTGTATTGTAGTATTTTCCATTAAATTGGTTTTAAAGTTTATTTGTGCTATGTTTTTATCATTTAATCCAATTATGCTAGTTCGAGTTAATTTCATATTTAAATTGTATATAAACAAGTGTCAATATTTTAGAAGTTTTTACTTCTTAAAAACATACTTTCTCGTGCGGACAACAGGAATTAATTTAAAATTAATTAATTCAACTTTTGTGATATAAATTTGGGAAAAAGGACTCCATATTTGGAATCAATAGTTCTAGATTGTGTAAATTGGTACCTTTTATTTTTTGACATTATGAATAGTATCTTTAGTAATTATTTTTATTTACCATGGTCAAAGGGTAAATCAGGTAAATAAGGGTAAAAAATAATATCATCATATAAAACTACAATAACACATGTCATAATTCTATTAAATGAGATATTTCCAACCATGGGATTAATTGGGTCAATTTTGAGACCTCATTGATCTTCTTGGGAGTGATAATGACCTTTTATAATATTTATTTTGAAGAAAAGGTAAATATAACATAATCATGTATCTCTTAACTGCATAAATTTTAATTTTGTTTATATAAATGATATATTTGACTAAAAATATTAAATATAAATATAAAAATATTTTCTAAAATATTTTATTTTATTTATATTTTTTAGATATTAAATAAAAACAATTATTTATGCCACAATGATGATGCTCTGATTACCTTATTAATTAATGATTCAATGAAATGATATTATAAATATTAAAATAATTGTAATTTAACATTTGTATGTAATCCAAGAATTTTTTGGTTGAAATTTACGAGAAAGGGAGGATTTAATTTGCTTTTCTTCAAAGTAATCCTGCTTTTATGACTTTAACAAAAATCAATTACATATTGTGTCAAAATTGACATAAATGAGTTTTTAGAAAAATAAAATTTTATTAAATGATATAATAGTCCTAAAAATAAATGCTTCTAAAAAATTAATTATAATATGCTTCAAATTTCATTAATGATCTACTCGTGGTTCGATTATCAGTTTATAGTAACTATAGTAACCACATATTATGAAAATACAAGAAGACATGGTAAGAGTTAATGCTTTTTAACTAAGGGTCAATGCTAAAATATATGGTTTATTTTGTGACCTAAACTCGTCAAAAACCTATTGGTTGAGATGATTTTGACCCATAATCTTTTTATCCTCTAAATTTATCAATTTTTAACTATTATAATTCTAGAATCAATTTATAATAAAATAATAATTCGAGACTTTTCTAAAGTTCCCCTCCTCCCTCTTATAAAAGGCCACCACCTCTACCCACTTACTCACAACTCTTCATACACATTTATCATTAAAAATCTACTCAAATAATCTTCCAACATCCCTACCTTACTTATATAATCCTTACCTTGAGAAGAAGTCTAATCAGGGAAGCCTTTTGGATCAAATCAAATGGAGTTACCCGATTTAGAGGTAACGTTTTCTCTCAAGCTCCTTCAATTGTTTTTCATCATCCAACACCCAAACCTATTTTTATTCCATTATTTTATAAAAACTCTAATATCATAAATATACTATGATATTTTTATGCTAAGGATTCTACCTACAATTACAAACACCTCCATCTAATGGATATAGAACATATTGTTTCTCTGTATAGTTAACTACTGCCTCACGAAATGATGATTGTTCAATTTTATATGACCACCTATCATGGTCGCCATTATGAATGAACTATATTTATATATTATATATATTATATTTATATTTTCTATATTATTATGAATTTTTTTTTAAAAATGTACCTTTATGATTTCTATAATGTGTAAATACGATAATTTCATTTGAGGAAGTGTGGACAACCGCCCCCTCAAAGTGATATGACTCATTCATTGCTTAAATGTAACATATAAAATATGGAGTAAATGAACTTATATAAAATTGATATCATAATATAATTCTTTTATAATTATATATCTTTAATTTTTTTAATATGAAAAAAATGAATGTAGTGTTCATGTGTACATACGGCCTCCCATCTCCATTAATGGTGCATTTCATTTCATATCTCGAAATGATATGGACTATTATAAATACATATATACTGGATATATATGATATTTAAATCATGAATAATATTATGGAGGGAATTTACTTATGACCACATGGAAAATTTACATCAAAACAAGTTCATTTTCGAGTTATGTACAGAACATCAAAAAAACGACTGATATGAACTCAAATAATTAACTAATTGCTAAAACATGGTAATAAAAATATTAAATGAATAATAAACATTAAAATGGTTATGAATCAAGTATAAATTAACCAATTTTTATTATTCAAGAATATAAGTAAAGAATAATCCAACTTAGACTAAAGGTAAGGGACTTCATCTCAATCTTCTTTAATTGTGATAATTATTGATAATATGAAACTTCATTCTTTCTAAGGAGTATATTAAGCCTCTATGAAATTTTATAACCATATTTTATCTATAATAATGTTATTTATTAAATCATGGACATTAAAATTTAAATTTTCATATTGGTATGGGAAACCTTGAACATTTAAATATATAATTATCTAAACTTTTTATTCCAGATATTAAATTACATATTTATTTATATTGGTATAAAAGGAATAAATAGGAAATTTTATATCAATATCGATTTTTATTAAATGTTTTCAGAAGAAATGTTTTTATACCATGTGTTTTACTTTCATTACAAAACAAAAAAGTAATGTATTTTAACTTATACAACGACAATGACTTTTCTTCTACTGTCATCCTTATTTGATATTTGGCTTCCTCTATAAGTCTTAATGTCTTTTAAAATGAAAATAAATCCATTATACCTTTATTTGGGTATCATTGTATTGAAAATGGGTTCGTAAATGAAAATGAAGTTTTTATAAGTAAATTATTTTCATATGGGATTAGAAGATGATTTAAAAAATGGGTTTTTTGATGAATGAGTTGTATTCATGAAAAGGTACATGAGCATTATATGAAATGGGTGAGCCCGATATTTCATATATGAATTTTTAAGCCCAACTATAGATCATGGTTGATCCCAATATAGCTTATACGAATGGTTGATACCCATTATAGCTCACGGGTGAGCTTGACATAGCTTATATAAAAGGTTGATCCCTATTATAGCTCATGGGTGAGCCCGATATAGCTTATACGATGGGTGATCCTCATTATAGAACTCCAATTTGGAAATCCAATATATACTTATTCCACATAGAATATTTTTTAACGGGTTTCAGGTATATTATTCTCTATGTCACCTAAAGGAGTTTTAATTTATTTCTATTGGGTTTAGTGTTTTTCATTAATAAATAAGTATGAGTGTTTTTTATGTGATTTTTTTTGTTTCATCAGCTCAAAATAAATTTGAATGCGTTATCTAGTTTTAACTAGAGAAATGGCTTTCCTATATTTTTATGTCCGGTACTGAGATTTTTGTGATCATCCCTATATTTTAAATGTTTCCACATGAATTAAGGGAGAATATAGTCAAGGATGGAATCAAGGATGAAATCAACTTGGTCACATCGTTGGGTGATTTTTTGGAGGTTGTGGTACTGCAACCTCTCTGGAAGCTGAGATGATGAGTGTGATTCATGCCATATCTTTCGCATTGCGCCAAGGCTGGAACACCTTGTGGATTCAAAGTGATTATACTACTGTAGTGTAGGCCATTTGGAAGGGGGAGTTTAATCTAGATTGGCCGCTTATTATGCATTAGATGAATTTTATTCAATATTTCCATTACATCAACTACATTTCAAACCATACTAACCGTGAAGAAAATATGGTTGTGGATGCTCTCGCCAATAAATGGGTTTCTCGGGTCATAACCTTGCTGGAGGAGCTCCCAAAAAACCTGATTCCTTTTCATGTTAATGATTGTAATTTGATTATGTCTTTTCGACTCATGTAACCGTTATTTTTTTCAAATAAAATTTCTTTTATATTTTTACCAAAGCTCCTCATTTTAAAAAAACAATGTTTCTTCTAAAAAGATTTTTTTGTTATTGTTGAAATTGATACAATTGTAAGTGTCCAATTTTTATTTCTATACATAAGTTATGTAATATTTATGACTCGATTATCTAAATCTCTAAACTTGAAAAGATCATCAATGTGAATTCTTGAATTAACTCAAGATTATGTAATGTATAAGGTCATGGCCTTATTGTTCGTATCAAAGGACTGGTTAGACAATTTTGGAGATTAGGATGTTTTCTTAAGGTTTATGGATGTCATCAACGATTTATAATTTTATTTTAGATCATAAGCTCAATGTCTTAGAAACCCCTTTTGAGGCTTTATGATCTGAAATATTATGGTGACTAACTGTATTTTTAGAGACATTCACATTGGAGGATATTATGGGTAACTAATTTTGGAGATGAAAAATGTGAGGTATGAGATATCCTTTAAAGTTAAAGTATGATCAAATTATTTGTGAGTATTTTATATCAATTTTTGAAATGTTATAAAATTATAAAGTTTTTAGAAAAGGAAAACATGCAAATCACGTGACAACCTATCACGTCAGTTAATGTTGCGGGAATTGAACCCACCACCAATGTCCGTCTATGATTTATCACCTACCACTAGCCTACGAGAATTCTCTAGTTAGTATGACATATTATTTTTAGTTAAATTAATTATTTGATAAAAATTAAGTTGATTTTGGGAAATTAGGTTTTATCAAATAGATATCCTTAGTATTGGAAAATGATGTGGGGATTATGTGATAAATGTTATTTTGGAAGATGTTATTTATTTTGGGAACCCTATACGCCTATTGAAAATAAATACTATAGGATTTATTTTAGTACTAATGGTTGAATTTTATTTTGGAAGAATATATGTGTTTATTGTGGACATATAGTGATTTGGGTTTTTAATGGAAATGATTAACCTATCATGGAGAACATGTGTTTAGGTTAATTACTTTTAAGTAAGATACTTTAAGAGTATTTAATGTAATTTGGAGATAAATATTAAGATTTATTGTGGAAGACTACGTGATCATGTCTTTGTAAATATTGGGTTTCAATATTAGTTTGAATTATTTTGAATAATTCTAAATAAAATTGTATGTTGAATGGTCTATGTTGAACATTGTGTGTTGATTGATGAATTTTGGAGATTAAAATTAGTCCTTCTCCTTATAAAGGATTATTTTTTTGGGGGGTTATCAGATCCTTTACTAACCGTTTTGGTTTTGGTTAAAGTCTAATAATTGGGGAGAGATATAGTTCATCTTTTTTGGATTACTTTATTCTCTAGAAGTTGATTATAGTGCTTCAGGTGTGACCAATTCATCCTGAATTCTCATCATTTGGAATAAAGATGAGTTTTCAGTATAAATTTATTAAAGGATGAGACTCTACTTGACAAGTAAGTATGTTTCCTTGTGTTCTTTATCATGATCCAAAATAAATTCATCAACATTATAAAAATAACCCTAAAACAAAAATATTTTCTATTTAATTATCTTACTAGGAAATCAATTACTATTTAACCAATGACATATTTATCGTTTTCTGATTGAAAACTTTCTCCTAATCCAGTTTTATATCACTCTCCGTAAAAACATGAAGGTTAGTTCTATCTTCCATATCAATTTTTTCCTAAATGGAACCATATAATGTGTTACTTGAGGCAGCCATTGTACTTCTCTTTTTTCTTATAATGTGATAGTTTTAATGACTTTATTTTCTAATATTGTATTTTCAATGGAGTTTTTAGCCCAATTTTAATATTGTGGGGATGCAATTTCTCAAAGGGGGTTTATGTAACATCCCATGTATTTATAGAATAATACATTTCCATATATTAATATTTTTGAATTTAATATTATTTTTAGTTTAGAGTGGACACTATGTACGATAGCATACCTGACAAACAAAAATGGGTTTATCTGAAAACACATGTTGCACACAACACTGAGTTATACCGAAAAATAATACAACAATATTATTATTCTTTTAATTTGTAGTTAACACCTTTCCAGTGTACTGGAAGGAATGAATAGAATTAACTATATTTTTATTTTAAAAATTTGTTTAATTTTTTTACATTTATCCAATGAATTTTATAGGCCGAAAATGATAATGAATCAAATTTCAAGCATAAAGTACTTTAATATATTAAAATGTTGTTTTACCATATTTGGATGGAGAACCCTTTATAAAAATAGTTTTTTTTCACTTTTATATTTTTTATTTGATAAAATAAACTTCTTATTTAGAATAAGGACATCAATATTTACTTCATTTAAAATTATCATATTTTTCGGATAAAATCCATATTTTTATGAGTAGTGAAAAATAATGCATTTTAATTCAAAACATAATTTTAATATAATTTATTTATATAGTTATATTTACCTTTTAATTTATTTTAAATGTTAATTCTACTATGTTTTTATCATTTAATAAAATTATGGACATTGTAAGTAATTTCACATTTAAATTGGACATAAACACATGTCTATCTTTTGATAGTTTTTACTTCTCAAAAACATGCCTTATAGTTTTGACAATGGGATTTAATTTTAATTTAATTACTCCAACTACTGTGTTTTAAATTTGTAATAATTGAATATATATTTGGAATCATATGGTCAAAAAATTTTAAATAGGTTCCTTTTATTTTTAGACATTATGAATAGTAACTTCAGTAATTATTTTTATATACCATGATTAAAGGATAAATCAAGTAAATAATGGTAAATATAATATTATAATGTAAAACTACCCTAAATATTTTCCAAATTATATTGGATGAGATATGTATGATCATGTGAGTCCTTGGGAATATTTTAGGACCATGTGGAGCCACTTGGGTGTGATAGTGACCTTTTATAATATTTATTTTATTGAAAAAAGGATACATAACATAAACATGTATCTCCTAACTAAAATAATTATAATTTGGATTATATAAATTATATCTTTGTCAATCAGTATTAATTAGAAATAAAAAAATATTCCATACATCATGGTATTTTATTTATAATTTTTAAACCTTAAATAAATAAATTTTTTATGACGCAATGATGATGTAGTGATTACCTTGTTAATGAAATATTCAAAAAAATTGATATTATAACTATTAAAATAAATGTAATTTGACAGTTTTTATGCCATACACGAATATTTATGATGACATTGACATGTTAGAGATGAGATAATGATTTTTATTTGAATGAATAACGTTTTTATGACATTACTAAATATCAATTACTAAATAGTGTCAAATTTGATATAAATGAGTTTTTAAAATAAATACTATTTTAGTAAATTATATAATATTATAAAAATATATGATAAATAAAATGAATTAAATAATGTTGAAAATATCATTAATGATCCACTTTGGGTTTTATTGGAATTTTATTGTAAATATAGTAACCATATATTGTGAAAATACTAGAAGACATTGTAAGAGTTAATATTTTTATCTAAGGGTTAAAAGTATAAGTTGAGGTTAATTTTATAACCTAAACTTGTATAAAACCTATTTTTGAGAGGATTTTGACCCATCCCCATCTTATCCTTGAACTATTTCACTTTGAAACTATTATAATTTTAAAATAAATATATAATAAAATAATATTTAAAGACATTCCTAAAGTGTCACTCCTCCCTATTATAAAAATAAAACACCTATACCCACATAATACCACATATCAAGCACCTTGGATCATACAAATTATACTAAAAAAATGTAAAAAAATCCCTCCCTTCCACTTAGAAGCCGGACCTTGAGAATAAGTCAAATCAAGGAAGCCCTTTGGCTCAAATGAAAAGGAGTTTCCAGATTTAGAAGTAGCGACTTCTCTCAAACTCTTTTAAATTATATTTCTAGTCCAACCCCCAAACCCATCTTTATTACATTATTTTATAAAAAAAATATTATTATTATTATAGTTGGATTTTTTAATTTTAGGTTTTCTACCTACTCTTAGACACACCTCCATCTAATGTATATAAAACTAAATGTTTCTTTGTACAGTGAACTACTGCCTCAGAAAATGATGATTGTTCAATTTTATCCAACCACCTCTCATGGTGGATATTATGATGTCACTATATTTATATATTATATATTATATATTTATATTGTCTCTATTATTCTTTAATTTTAATTTACAACATACCATTGTGCTTTCCATAATGTATAAATATGATAATTTCATTTGAGAAGGTGTGCATTGCAGCCCCCTCAAAGTGATATGACTCAGTCATGCCATACATGGACCATATAAAGGATGGTGTTAATGAAATTATATAACATATATATTATATTGGAAATATAATTTACCTATGTATCTTTTATTTTTATAATATGACAAATAAATAAAAGTGGTGTTGACGTGTAAGTACGACATATCATCTCTTTGAACAGTGCATTTAAATTCTTCTCTCCTAATGTTATGGAATATTATAAATACATATATACTAGAACTATATTATATTTAAATTATTAATAATATTCTATAAATAATGGAATTTCGGCCCCATGGACAATTTACCTAAAAACAAGTTAATTTTTGACTCATGTATCGAATATCGACAAAACATCTGATATTTACTCAAATAAATAACTAATTGATATAACATGGAAATAACTAATATAAAATGAATAATAAACCATAAAATGGTTCTAAATAAAGTATAAATTAAACTACATTTATTATTCAGGAATATAAATAATGAACGAGGCAGGTCAGACTTATGGTAAGGGACTTCATCTCAATCTCCATTCTTGATACATTTCTTGATAATATGATCCTTTATTATTTTATATGGTGTATATATAGCCACTATAAAAATTAATAACCATATTTTATCTATAATAATTTTATTTATTAAATCCTGGAGATTAATATTTAAGTGTTCAAAGTGGAATGGGACACCGTGAACATTTAATGATTAATTATCAAATATTTTTCTTCCTGATATTAAATTAATTATTTATATATATGGGAATAAAAGGAACATACATGAAATTTTATGTCAATATTGAATTTCATTCAAATTTTTAAAAAATAATATTTCTATACAAATAATATTACCCTCTTTACAAAATGACAAAAGGAATTTTTTTAACGTATACGGTGACAACGACTTCTCCACCGCAATAACAGTTATTTGATATGTGGGTTCCTCTATAAACATTAGTATATATTAAATTGAAATTAAATCCCTTATTCCTGTATTTGGGTATCTTGGTATTGAAAATGGGTTCATAAATAAAAATGGTATTTTTATAAAAAAAAATTCATAGAGGATTGGAAGAAGATTTCAAAAAATTTGTTTTGTGATGAATGTGTTTTATTCATGAAATGGTACATGAGCATTATATGAAATGGGAGATCCTAATATGGATTATACAATGGTTTAATCTCCATTATAGCTCACATTTGAACCCAATATAGCTTATACGAAGGGATGACACCATTATAGCTTATGGGTGGTGACAACATAGCTTATATGAAGGGTCTATCCCCGTTATAGCTCACAGGTGAGCCCAATATAGCTTATATGAAGGGTGATCCCCATTATAGATCTCAAATTTAGAAGTCAAAGATATGGTTATTTCAATTGGAATATGTTGGAAAGGGTTTTATATATATGATGATCTAAGTCACCTAATGTAGTTTTAATTGAAACCAATTGGTTTTAGTGTTTTTCATTAAGCAAAAAGTATGAGTTTAATTCATGTGAACATGTTTTGTTTCATTTGCTCAAAGAACCATGAATGGGTTATTATGTTTTAACTAGACTAATGGTTATCAGTATTTTTATATCCATTACTGAGCATTTTATTGTCATCCCATGTTTTTAAAAAAAAATTCAATATTTATTGGTTAATAGAGTCAAGGTTGAAACCAAGGAAAAGTTATGACGATTAAACATTGAATGAAGCCATGTTTATTTTTAAAAAAATTATTTTATGGATGAAACAAATACTTTTTGAAGTTTCCACTTTGTATTTCTATAATTTTTTATTTAATAGTTATGGACTAAATCTCTAAAGTTCGAAACCTGGAAAGATCCTCAATGTGAATCCTTAACATAACTCAAGATTATGTATAAGGTAGGGGCCTTATAGTATGCCCCAATAAAAGGGTATCCTCAGCGTGTAAGACCTGATCAGAGGTATGCCTCGGTGCATAATCCTAGATCAAATGGCGTCCTCAGTGCGTAATCCCTGATTAAAGGGAATCCTATGTGTGTAAGCCCTGATCAAAATGGAAGCCTTAGTGTGTAAGCCATAATTAATCGGGAATCCATCCTAGATTAAGCCACTAATATTTATAAGACCTTGGTGATAACAATAATTTCTCTAATCATGGTTATCCACCTTAACCCATCAGTGGGTTAAGGGATGAATGAACTATGAGAACATTGATTCCCATTATAATTAGGATTCATATAATATCTTCTTATGGCCCAAGATCCAATTAGAATCCTCTCTGGTATAAGTCCCTTCATATCCCATGTATTCCTGACTTAGGGGATTAAATTCACTAATACATATACCATTCTTTATTATCCATCATCACATGATAATTTGGTCATACAAAAGAATTGTTTTAAGTATAATCCCTAGTCATGTGCACAATTACCTCAAATCCATCAGCAGTTTTTTCGGATGAACTGGACATTGATGAATATAATTCATATTATAAAATTGGATCAGTAGTATTCTTTACTAAGAACTAAGCTCCATACCATATCCTTAATGATAAGGGAGATCATTACTCTCATAAGTAAAAGTATGTTTTTATGCCATGTATGGATATCCACTCATGTAATGTGTTCAATCATCTGATACATCTTGTTTTTTACACCAAACATGACTCATGGGGGCTTATATATTGGTGATGATTATACCTATAATGTGATGATAATTTCCCATGGTGCGGTTACCATTAGGATTTATGTCTCATTACATCACCTCTATTCTCAAATGGCACTAATCCCAATGATTTAATCTAGGGAAGTCTTATATGCATAAGTCACATCCAGAGCCCCTATTATCGTGTCTCTCCAGACAAAGACACCTTTTATAAAGAACTATGTAGACTCCAATTCATGTTTACATAGGATACATAGGATGCCTAAAAGATTTCTATGTTTGATATTTTCATCCTTACTCCATGATGGCAAACTGCAGGGATGGGTCCAATTATACGACCTTAAACTATATCAACAAACTATGCGGGTTTTGATTCATATTTTCACATGATACAGAGGAAACCACATGGAGGTCCAATCCTATCTCCAAGACACCAACCACTCCCTTGCATGATAATATATTCAATAATTTTCAAACAAGTCCATAATCTAAAGCATCATAAATCAATAATATGGAAATAGAGAACTCGTGATATGCACACAATTGTTCCTATCGATACATGGTTTTAGTCATTTCAAAGTATTTCATCAACATATAATAAATCTGTAGTAGAGTCCTTGAGTATGCAACAATCCCCCCCCACCCCAACGAGTGTGATGAGCCTGACCTCCCATCCTCTTGACCAATGTGAGTTCCTAAGAATCAATGAGAGTGAGACCCCAAAGGAACAACATTAATTGGAGAGTAGGTTAGTACGTATATATATATATATATATGTTTGGGAACCACTGGGAGTTTCTATGTAATATTAAAAAATGGAAAACATTATGTGAATTATTAATCAAGGCATTGAACCACTCAAAATAAATAAAATTTTCAGGTCGAAAACTTATCCATTCCCCTTTCCTAATGAAACAAATTGGTGAAAAAACATGAAATTCATTAAATATTTCATCAGATATAGATGTTATAAAATTATATATAGTCTATTTCCTTTCAGGTCTATTTTTTTGTTCTCTTTATACAATAAAATGGTGAAACAGACTTGTTTCATTAAACTCTACAGAACCATTCATTGAATGAAGTGACTACCTATATATCGTTTATAAACTGTGAACATAATTGATTGAACAAGTGATATTATATATTTCTGTCACTAAAAATTTGAATTGTTTCTTCTTAGGAAAACCATATTTCTATGAATTTAAATGATATTATCAAATGTGTCGATGGATTCAGAGATCACTGGAAAAGCGTCTTTGGCCCTGAGTCCCCAATGTATGTTGTCACCAACACACCACTTCCATTATCAGGTGGTTAATGTATTATTCCTAGAATACCCATAAACAACTCCATCCTGTCTCTGTAATCAGATCATGAAATCCTTCAAATGATGATTTACCACTAGTTATATTTCCTATGATAGGCTACAATATATAATGTGGCCTTTATTGCCACATTCATCTGATTCGGGATCCTATCCCTAGAGTGCAGCAATGAATAACTTCTATAAATCATAGTGGTGGATGAGTAAAATCATCATTTCTAACAAATAACAGAGGATAGTCCAAGGTGATCTCTCCACTATTCTAATTATCATCGATGACATGTGACCATGATTCCATAAGAATATACAGAGGAGGATGTGCATACAAAAACTGTCCATGTTGGGGATCCTAGAAGGAGAGCCCGCCAGGGGTATCCAAAATATTCAACTCCATAGTAGGTTAATATCCCTATTATTGAAAATATATTTGAGGTCCAGTAGTGTATCTTGATATTGGCCTAGAATCCATCTCATATCATCAATATCACCGATCCTCTGACTTCATCACAGCTAGCCTTGGTGATTGTGGGGTCCCAAGGAACACCACAGCCCACATGGTTGGGAGAATTTTTATAATATTATACAGTGTAATATTCTTCAATATGTTAACTAACACCTCAAACGATTACATGGGAACTGACCCCTTAAATGATAAAACAGGCACAAACTCTCCAATTGATATACAAGACACCAAACCACTAAACATGATACTCTATCAAGGAGGATAACTATACCAATTATGTGACATTAAATATGATAACAACCCAATTTTAAGACTCCTTGTCAAATCTAGATAAATACACTCCTAAAGTGGACATTTATACCCTCCTATAGTCATCTGAGTTATACATGGTTATCCTACCTTCTTCCATTGGCATGGGAAAAGAAAGGCCTAGTAGTGTATTCCAGGAATCTATAGAAGGTGTTACCAACCATGTTAGTACATTATATGATAATTATAATAAAGGATATGTATAGTGGAAGCATTTTATTAAGTTAATGGGGTCCACATTAGAACTCACACACTCACCCACTCACCCCACCATGGATGGAGGAGAGGATGTTTTCATGGATCCATTCATCCATCCCCATGAAGATGATAAGGGTATTTTTGCAGAAGAATGGATCACCCAACTCAAATGAGAGAATAGGTATATCTAGGATATAATTTTTGGAATAATCATAATATCATTACCTCAAGATGATTTTTCAGTATTTTCCAATGGAATCCCACCTTGCAGTTAAGTATCCCAACCCATAAGACTGGGGGAATTCTCATGTTTTTCATCCCCTCATTAGGACAAATTCAATCATTTTTTCACCTATACCTAACACACATGGATGGGGTTATTTCAATAATTTCCACCCCTTATTTTGGGATTTTATGTAAACCATCTACCCTCATATGATTCCATAAATCCTCTAGGAGAGTTGGGATATTTTTATTAGTGGGAAGCATCAGTGACATCCAAGACCCCCAATTCATTAGAACCTACCCCTCACTAATAAAGACTGAGACTTCATAACCTGGGATATAAACTCAACCATGTTCCAACACTAATGGAGGTATTGATGAAATATGGTAGAATTTCCATGCTCTCCCATATATTGAAGAAAATAGAGAAAAGTATTTTCCTTCAAATCAATACATGTTCATAGGTATTTCAAATATTCCATCGAAAATGGTGTGATAAAAATCCCAGTGATGACAATTCTATGTAAGGAAAATATGGTTGTCAACGAAAATCATTTACCCTAAAATCGATGTCTCTAGCGCACAATAAAAGGTTTCATGTCTTTCATATATTGGCTTCATGTTCTAATGGACATATGGATATTGGAACCACTGAATGTTGAATCCCCAATGTATTTTTCTAATTAATTTAAAAATGATGCACCATTTGTGCATCAAAGCATTATCCATATACCTCCCATGGATAAGTGATAGTCATTTAATAAGAGATTAAATAAAGCCTATTATTTTCAAAAAGAAATGGACCAATGTAATTTGATTTTCCATGGAGAATGGTTTGGCGGAGCTCCCAACAATAATGAAGTCAAATGATCCATGGTTGATAGGCCATTAATACATTTTTCCATACCATCTAAGTCTCAGGAACCCAATAGAGAGCTTATTTTTATTCAAGGGTTGTTGGAAATATATATATGTGTGTGTGTGTGTGTGTAGGGTTAATAGAGTTCATGGATCCCGAAACTTAGAAAATATGCGTAATATTTATCCACAATCCATTGTATGAGCCACTCTTCTGATAGGTTGTTACTACAATCCACAGAAAAATATATTAAAATGTATGGATAATGTCTTTACCACTAGACATTTAACTACATGGTTGGTGTCCTCACCACAATATGTTAAACTACATATCCACTTTCTGCACTGAAAGATGTTAAACTGCATGTATTTTCCTTACCACATGACATTAAACTACATAGCCAATGCCCTTACTACAAGACATTAAATTTCATGGACATCATCCTTCCAAAAAGACATTAAACTACATAGATTATGTCCTTAATGAGAGATATTAAACTACACATATGATATCTTTTCAACACAACATTAAACTGCATGGGTATTATAGAACTACCTATGTATTGATTATCATCCTAATGAGATACATAGAGATTCACATATCTTATATCATGGAACTTCCACTTATATTCATATCCCTAATGTAAGAATTTAAACTACACTTTTGATGTAATAACTTCACTACATTAAACTTTTGGGGTTTTTTAGAAATACATACATCTTAATTATCATTCTAATGAGATATTTAGGGACTCATGGATATTATATCACAGACTAGCCACTTATATTCACTTAATTACCACCATATGTTACCCTTCACAGCTTTTAAAGACCCGACCCCAATTGCTCAAAGCATGTACATTATTTGATTACATTGGCATATTAACAAGGAATAAGCATCCTGAAAGAAATATTAGTTTAGCATTATTGGAAAAAAGTTACATACCTAAGTTCAATAATAAAACATTAAATGAAAAAACTACATAGAAACTCCATAGAAAAATTCCATATCTCCTTGGTTAACTTAGCATGGCATTTATAATAAAATTCTTCATGTCCTGATAAAATTAAACCTAAGAAAGTTGTGATCTCAAATGCTGAGTAAGAGTAACCAATACAGTAGAAGATAACATGAACATTAGACGTGGTGAATAATTGAAAACACATGCCATTAAAAATAAACAGGAACATGATATTTATGAAATATGAACTAAGTAAATATTTCCATAATATAAAATAATCAGGGGTATTCTACTAGTTGAATAACAACATGAACCATCATTAATATTCTCAAAATTATATAATTCATAATGCAGTACAACATACCCATAACATCATGGCCTCATTCCATGACCATAAATATTCATTTTATCAAGGCCTTGTGCCAGACTATAGTTTGACTAATGAGACCTACCGATGCACCGAGGTGTTATAGCAGTCCCCATTCGATACTTTCTACATCCAATGAATACCTCATATTAATGGGGATAAATAAAAAAACATATACATTCATATTGAAACTAATATATGAAATTTAAATAGCTTTCCGCGAACATTAAGCATAAACACTAACCATTCGGAGTAGATTGATGAATGGTTTTAAGATAGAAAATCCATACCACAAATAATCATAAACCATTAAATTAATTATGGTGTATGATACCATGAATTATTAATCCCAATAATATATAATAAACAACAAGAGTTTTGAAATATATGAATATGCTCTTATAAAATCTTCGAGTAATTTTGGAGATAAATACCACTTTTACATTGAAAAGAAGATTTCTTCTGAAAAAATATTTGTACAAAACCTGAAGTTGAGTAACATAGTATTTTTATAATAAAATGATTAATTTTAAAAAGAAAATGGTTTCCAAAAATATATTATATAATGACTGGAAAATTGATATGAATTTGAGAAACTACCTTGAAACAATCTTGTATTTAGAAAAAAAATTAATGTTACTTTTAAAACGTGTAACTACTCATAAAATAAGGAATGATTCTAGTTGGTAAACATATGTAGAACAGTCACATAGAATTTATAAGGAGTTTATAATAATACATAATAATTTCTTTAAGGTAATTAGATAATAAAAATAACCCGAATGAAAATGGATGTTTGGGTAGAAAACCCCATACCTTAAATCCGAACGTGTTCCTCTCTATAACAGAAGCTCCTAAAATATGAAATTTTAATTATTAATAACTTATTTCAGGACCTAATAGACATTTAATTCGTTTATAATAATTTTTTTAGTTCATTTATTTGTTATTATATTGATTTCTATCATTCTGTAGTGTTTATTTTCCTAATTTTCATAATCGGTTCACTTGTTTTTATGTAATGGAGTTCATGTTAAATGGTAGTAAATCTCCATAATTTTACATACAAATATTTATGAACATAGATAATTTTTATTTGTAATTTCTATAATATTTTTACATAGAAATATGATGAATCATTATATGAAATATTAATGACATTCATTTAGATTATTTTAGCGGTATTTGGATTATTTGGAACTATGTTGGTCATAAAATTTAATAATATGTATGTATACTGGATCATGAATATAAATTAGGTTATAATACATATATTATAGTCTATTTTAACCATAAAATGGTTTAATAACTTGTAATGAAGGAAAAATTGAATAAAAAAACTTCATCGTCCGCGAAGGTTATAAATTGAAACCTCATGGATGTTGATTTATTTTAAAAATTAAAAAGAAGAGATTAAGAATATTGATGACTGTTATTCAATTCACATGATATAATTATAGTATATTGTTTATTATGGATCTATCATGGTGTTGTACCTCATAAAATAACCTCTTCGAGAACCGCTTTAAGGGAAGGGATTTTGGTATTTTGGAAAGACCAAGAGCTTCCTAGACATGGGGAGTGACTATTGAAGATTCTTGGGTAGAGTATAGACATGGCATGAATTTTTAGAGGTGTGAGGAAATGAGGGTGTGAAGGGTGGTATTTATAGTGGTGGGGAGGGGGGAATTTCTCAATATTGTATTTATTAATTTATTATTTCTATAAAAGATAAGTATAGTGAGTCCTCCATCACTAAGAATAGTAATTGTATCATGTGAATCCTAATAAATTGTCCATACATCAAAAGAACATCATACAGGACTCAATAATTAGTGTATTTAGCTTATTTTGTCAATTTTGGTATTTCACTATTCATCAAAATTTCAAGTATTTCAGAAAAATCTCAAAATTTCACCCCAACCATTTTTTGATGTGTATAATCCAAAAATGAAGTCCATTTTTCGATAATAATTTTCCAAATATGATTAATTTAATATTTTATTAAAATCATAATTTATTCTAAAAAAATGTTTCAAAACATTCATTTACATATTCCAAAACAAAGGTCTATCGTAGTTCCACTTGAATATTATTTATATACTATCATAAGTAATGGTATTATTAATTATGTTATATCATTATTTGTAAGGGTATGTTAATATCCGTAAGGGTAGGTTACTATTAACCGAAAATTATGTTTTTCTTATCGAACTCCAAATAACATACTGATTGCAACCGTGTATGTCAGATTTTTGAAATTCACATAATAGAAGAGATAAACTTATATTTAATGGTGACATATCACTTAGTAGATCATTATGTTCTGATTTCATGTGATTATTAAATATTTATAAGAAAGGAATTTCTATTGAAAAATATTGGGTCCTTACATTCTCCCCTCCTTAAAAAAATTGTGTCCTCAATATTTGCAAAATGGTACCTAAAATGTTTTTGGTATGTCTAAAACCTAAGGTCCTCAGGCTCCAATATTTCTTCTTCCATCTTATGGTTCCTCCAAATACCCTTTAATAGATGAGTAATTCAGTTTCTCATTACATTTTTTATTGTATAAAGAATCTTTATAGGATCTTCATAATGAGATAGATCATGCTCAAGTTTTATTTCTTGATAGGTGAGTACATGTGTTGGGTATGGAAAATATTTCCTTAACATTGACATGTGGAACACATTGTTATCTTCGGAGAGACATGGTTGTTTTTCCAAACGGTAAGCTACGGTTCCAATTAGGTCCAGAGATGTACCTGGGACTAATTTTCCCCTCTTTTTGAATCGTATAATACCCTTCCATATAGATACTTTTTATAAAACATGATCTCCTTCTTGAAATTCCAAATCCTTCCATCACTAAAAAGCATAGTTCTTTTTCCTACATTGAGCTGTTTTGATATGGGTTTAGATAATCTTCACATTTTCCATTGTTTCCTCAACATGTTATGGTCCTATAAGATTTCTTTCACCAACATCATTCCAGAAAGTTGGTGTATGACATCTCTTTCTGTATAATGCTTTATATGGTGCCATATTAATAATTAAATGGAAGCTATTATTTTAGGAAAATTCTACAAAGAGGTAAATATTGATCCCACTAACCATGAAATTAAAGTGAATAGGACCTCAACATATCTTCCAATGTTTGAATAGTTTATTCTAAGTGTCTATCAGTTTGTGGGTGGTAGGCAGTGGTCAAACAAAGATCAGTATCGTGGGCCTTCTTAAGACTTTTCCAGAATTTGGACGTAAAATGGGGATCACGATTGGAAACAATTGATAAGGGTACACCAAGATGTCTTAGAACTTCATTATTATATAGTCTTGTTAAACATTTAAGTGGTAAATCATCTTCTTATAGAAAAAAAATGTGTTGATGTTGTAATATGATCAACAATGACCCATATCGCATCATTCTTTCTTGGAGTCTTTGGTATCCCCATGAAAAATTCCACTGTAATATCATCCCATTTCAAAATCGGAATAGGAAGGGGTTTCATGACTCCTACGGGAATTTGTCTTCCATCCTTCACCAGTTGACACACCAAAAATCTCGGCACATAATTAGTAATCTCCCTCTTCATGTTTTCACTCGAAAAATGTTTTTTATATCTCTATAAATATTTTACCTAGTAGGTTTTATAGATAAATTAGACTTATGAGCATCGTCCAATAGTTACATCTATAGCTCAGGGATAGTAGGAACACAAAACCTCTTTCCAAATTTCAAAAGTCCACCTTCATATATGAAGTCAATCAACATCCACCCATTTAATACTTTAATTTTCTTTTGAAACTCTTCACTATATACTTGATATATTTTAATCCTTTCCATTAAAGATGGTTTTCAAACCATTTTAAAAAGTAGTGATGTGTTACCTTCTTTGATAATTCCCATATTCATCGTTACTATATTCATGAATAATGGATCCCATTCAACTCTAATATTTTTCAGAATTTCATCGTCCTTTCTAGTAAAAGTGTGCCACATTATTTTCCTTCCCCGGGTGGTAGGGTATTGTGAAATCATAATCCATGAATAGATCAATCCATATCTTTTATCTCATGATGAATTATTTTTGTGAATATATAATTCAAACTCTTATGATCTGTACATATCTCACATTTTTCACCATATAGGTAATGTCCCCAATTCTTCATAGAAAATATTACCACTTATAACTCACGATCTTGAGTTGGATAGTTTTTTTCATGAATTTTTACATTCCTAGATGCATATGCAATCACTCTATCATTCTGCATAAGGATACAGCCATGTCCGTTCTTTGATGCATTGCTAAAGATCACAAATCCATCATTACCTTATGGTAGAGTCATGATTGGATAATTCACTAATCTTCTCTTCAATTATTTAAATCATTCTTCCAATTCCTTTTTCCATACAAACCTAACCCCTTTTTTTGTTTACTTTGTCATTGGTTTGGATAAATAGGTTATGTTTCGAATGAAATGCCAATAATAACCTGCTAAACTAATAAAACTATGTACTATTGATATGTTCATTGGAGTAGGCCATTCTTGTACAGCCTTTGTCTTTGCGGTATCTGAAGATATTACATCCTTAGAGACAATGTGGACCTGAAACGAAAGTGATTGGAGCAAAAAATAACACTACTAAAACTTCCCATATAATTAATTTCATCTAAGAGTCTTTAGAATAGTGTGAAATTGATTTTCTTGATCTTGATAGCTTTTAGAGTATACTATGATATAATCAATAAACACAACTACCAAGTCATTAATATATTCATTGAAAAATCTATTCATCATATCCATGAAAAAATATGGTGCATTATCCATTCCAAAAGGCATTATTGTAAAATCTTAATGTCCATACCTGGTTCAGAATTTTGTTTTTGGAATGTCTTACTTCCTCATAAGAAACTGATGATATCCCTATTGAAGATCAATCTTTGATAAATATTTTTCTCCATGATGTTAATAAAATAAATCATCATCTTGTGGCATAGGATACTAATTCTTTATTATAAAATAACTTATTTCCCTTTAATCAATGCATAGCCTCATAGACCCTTATTTCATCTTAATGAATAGAACAAGGGCTCCCTATGGAGAATCACTAGGGTGAATAAATCCTTTATCACATAATTCCTCTATTTGTTTCTTTACCTCCACTAACTCTATAGTTTCCATTATATAAGGGGTCATTGATATGGTATTTATACCATGAATTAAGTCAATTGAGAACTCAATTTCTTACTCTGGTGGATGTCCAGTTAAATCCTCTATAACGACATAAACATATTCAGGCACTATAGTCACATTTTTAATTCGAATATTTCATTCCTCACCCATATATTGGGTTCTCTTCCTCTCCAATAATTGAATTCAGTAGAGCTACTAGGGGTGGATCTATATGAAAATAAGATGGTGGTGTTTCTGCACTATAGATAAGGGATTGCACAATAATCTCAAAAATTGTAACTTCCTTCTTAATTCCTTAGGTATTCACGTCATAATTTGACTTCAAATTCATAATGAAATTTATAGAAAATATAGTTATTGGTATTATAATAATTTTAGCAACCCAAAATAGTTTATGTGTCATGAGGGGGACTAATTCACATTCATTTCTATTTTGCAATGATACATCCACTAGGGGTTTTTATTGATAAATCCTTTATGAAATCAAATTGGACATGTATAATTTTCATAGAAAACTAGGAAGATATAAATGAATGAAATGATCTAGAATACAATAAATCTTTGTCTATGTTTGATAAAATGATAAATTTACTTTTCAATGATTCCTTATAAACTTCAACCTCTACAGTTGTGACTGCATAAGCTTAGACTTGATCCCTTGTCCTTATTTCGGAAATGATCCCCTAATGATTAGGACATTCATCTACAAAATGTCTCATCTCACTGCAATTGTATCACTGAACATTGGTAGATTCTATATTTCCTTTACAATCTCAATATGGGTTTCCTTTTACTATAGACTTGTAATAGACTCACATTCTCTTTAGGAAAGTGATAGGGTGTCTCTTCCCACAATTACTCTAGGATGGAAACTCAATTCTTATCTTCTTCCCCATTTCCTTATTTCCTTTTCTAGAGTTTTCTTCTTCCCTATTATTCTCTTGTTTTACTTTAAAATATAAGACTTAGAAAATTAATTTTCTATTCTTATAACACTTGAGACTATATATTCTTATGATGAGAAACTTTAGAAGACTAGATCCCTTTGGAGGAATGGTTTTAAACCATAAAAAATCAATCAATTTTTCTCCTTGGATAAAGTTTGTAGTCCTTAGCTTTCCTGCCTGCCTTGTAAAGTTGGCATCATACATGGGAACATCATTATCCTCTTTCTACATCAGATTCAATAATTTCCATACTATATCTGCTCGCACTTCATGAGGGAAATATTATTCTAGGAAGATTTCATTAAAATTCCTCCATTCCATCTCTTCTATTTCTTCCACCTCTGTGTTTTGGATTAATGACCACCACTAATCCGCATATCTCAGTAGACAATATACTTCCATGAAAACCTTCTCTATTTCATTACATCCCAATGTGAAAAATATCTTCGATATGGAACATATCCACTGATCTTCTAATGTAGATCGTCCATATGGTGGATCTAGACGCTCCATACAGGTAAGGTTATTATTAAAAACTTGAATAAGTTATCCTAGTATAGTTATAAGTTCCTCAACACCAGTCACAACACCAGAGCCAACACCATTATCTTGCATTTAGGGGAAATTCCTATAGCGGACATGTGCGTTCGTGCAGTTTCCATTCCATCAACTTGGTGTCATCTCTAGATAATGGAATACACTAGATTAGGTTATGAATAATAATCATAACATAAGAAAATACTTAGGATAAATTAAAATCTTATGCATGGTTGAACCTATAATCACAAAAATGGCTACTTTTAGGAATAATTTAATTTTAATCCTTCATAATGGGTTGTAAAGAAAATTTGAATTATCCTAAGTATATCCCCTAGGAGTCTCAATACCAAGAGTTAATCAAGGACCATTTTCATATACCAGGATACCCCAGGTCAAGCTCAAAACCCCTTGTCAGAGATTTCACTCCTAGGTACATTTGTGACAGAGCCACCTCTACCTGTTTGTATCCAAATAGGGATTTATTTTGTAGAAATATCCACATAATTTATTATTTACCAAAATACAAGGATGTTATTGTATGCTTATATTAAAAGTAGAACATATGGATTTGTTCCCTAATCAACATTTTCTAAGTCTATTTTCCAAGATTTCTATTAAACTTCCTCTGATACCAACTGTTAGGACCCGACCCCAATTGCCCGAATTCGATGCCTTATTTGATTAAATTTCCATATAAACAAGGAATAAGCATCTTGAAGTACTGAGTTTTTTAGTATTACGGGAAACAAGATACCAACTAATATTCAACATTACAACTTGAAATGAAAAAACAACATAGAAACTCCTTAGACAAATTCCATAACTCTTAGGTTATTTCAATATGTCATTCATAATAAAATTATTCATGTCTGGAAAAAATGAAACATTAGTAAGGGGTGATCTCAAACACTAATTAAGAGTATGAAATATATTGGAAGATAACATAAACATTAGACATGATGAATAAATGAAAACACATTCCTTTAAAAATAATCTTTAACATAATATTGAAGAAATATGAGGTGAGTAAATATTCCAATAGTATAACATAATCATGTGTATTATAATAGTTGAATAAACACATGAATTATCACTACTATTTTCATTATGAGAGAATTCATAATGTGGGACAACATAACTGTACTGTCTAGGCCTCGTACCAAGACCATAAATATTCATTTTGTCAAGGCCATATGCCGAGATTGTAGTTTGTCTTGTGAGACCTACCAGTGCAATGACTGGATATAGTGTGACAAAATAGACTATTTATGTTTACAATGTATTCTTAACATGAATGGGGATAAATAAAAACAACATAAACATTCATATTGAAACTAATATGTGAAATTTAAATAACGTTCCCCGAACATTAATCATAAACACTAACAATTCAAAGTAAATTGATGAATAGTTTTAAGATAGAACATCCATAGAATAATAATCATTAAAATTTAAATTAAATATGGTAGATAATACCATGAAATATTAGTCCCAATAATATATAATAATCAACATGAGTTTTGAAATATATGAGGATACTCTTATAAAATCTTCGAGTAATTCTTGAGATAAATACCCGTTTTACTTTGAGAAGAATAGTTCTCTTGGAAAAATATTTGTATAATCCCTGAAGTGAATTAACTTAGTATTTTAATAATAAAATGAATGATTTTATAAATAATATGTTTTATGAAAATATATTATAGTATGCCTTTGAAAAAAAAGATTAGAATTTGAGAAACATTCTTGAAAGGGGCTTGTATTTCAGAAATAATTTTGAAAGTTAATTTTAAAAAGTTTAAATCCTCCTAAAATAAAGAAGGGTTCATGTTGGTAAAAATATTAAAAACAATCAAATTGAATTTATCATGAGTACATAATAATATATAAGAATTTATTTGTGTTAATTAGACAATAAAAGTAACCCGAATGAAAATGGAAGTTCTGGTAGAAAAGCACTTCAAATAAATCCCAACGTTTTCTGCTCTTGAACTTGGGATTCTAGAATATGAAATTATATATATTAATAACTTATTTAATAACCTATTATACCTTTATTTAGTTTATCATAATTCTATTTAATTCATTTATATGTTATTAAATTTATTTCTGTCCATCTGGAGTGTTTGTTTCTTAATTTTCATAATTGGTTCACTTGTTTTTATATAATGGAGTTCATGTGGAATTGTAGTAAACTTATAGAATTGAAATTACATATTATTTATGAACATATATAATTTTTAATGGTAATTTCTATAAATTTTTTACATGGAATGAGGATGAATCATTAGATGTAATATTAATGACATTCACTTAGATTATTTTAGCAGTATTTTGATTATTATGAACTAGTTTGATCATATGATTTAATAATTTCTACGTATACAGATTATAGAATATTAATTAGGCTATAATACTTATATTAAAGTCTGTGGAAAATATAAAAATGGATTCATGACTAGTAATGGTGGGTAAATTGATAAACAAAACTTCGTCATCCATGAAGGATATAAATTTGAACCTCATGGACATTGATTTTTTTATAAAATAAAATGGATAGTGTAAGAACATGGATGATGTTCATACATTAAAATGATATAATTATACTATATAGATGATTATAGATCTATAATAGTCTTTTTGATTGAAAAGGTTATGAAGGAATAACAAAAGAGGATACATTGAAATGAAACTAAATGAAAAATAAGGGTGTTTTACCTATTGAAATAACCTCCTTGAGAACCTCCTAAAGGGAAGGGATTTGGGTATTTTGGAAAGACCAAGAGCTTCCTAGGTGTGGGGATTGACTAGGGAAGATTTTTGGGTAGATTTTAGGCAAGGATAGAAACTTGAGAGGTGTGAGGAAATGAGGGTGTGAAGGGTGGTATTTATTGTTGAGGGGAGAGAGGATATCTTCATATTATATTTATTAATTTATTATTTCTCCACAAGACAATTAATATTGAGTCTTCCATGACTAGTAATAGTAGCTTTTTCATGTTAATCCGAATCAATTGGGATTACATCATTAGAAAATCTTACATGACTCTATATTTAGTATATTTATCTAATTTTGTAAATTATGGTATTTCATTATTCTTAAAAAATATAAGTTTTTTAGAAAAATTCAAAAAATTCACCCCAACCATTTTTTAATGTGTATAATCAAAAAATTGTGTCCATTTTTGAAAATGAATTTTCTAAATATGATTAATTGAATATTTAATTAAAATCATAATTTATTCTAAAATCCCGTTTTAAAAAATTTATTTACTTATTATAAAATATAGGTATATCATACTTCCACTTGAAATTTTTTTATATATTGTCATATGTAATATTACTATTCATTAGGGTATATCACTATTCATAAGGTTATGTTACTATTAAAATGGGTAGGTTACTATTCAACAAAAATCATTTTTTATTTGTCAGACTCCAAATAACTTACTAATCGCAACCGTGTATGTTAGATTTTTGAAATTCACATCCTAGAAGTGACAAACTTATGTTTTAAGGTCACATAGAACTTAGTAGTTCATTATTTTTGGATTTCATGTGATTATTATTTATTTATTAGGATGAAATTTCCATTGAAAATTATTGGGTCGGTACATGGCTGATGTCCTTTCTACATGACATTAAACTGCATAGGTTTTCTAGAACTTCATAATTATTGATTCTCAACCTAATGTCATACATAAGGATTAATAGATCTTATATCCTAGTTCAGACACTTATATTCACTTCTTTACCTCATTATGTTAAACCAAATGGTATATGTTCTTTCCACATGATATTAAACTGCACGGGTTTTCTAGAACTATGTACATCTTGATTCTTATCCTAATAAGATTTTTAGGGATGTTTGGATCCAATATCATAGACTATTAAACTATATTATCATCCTTATAAAATGAAGATAAATTTCATAGAACATGTCCCAATCATAAGAAGAAATATTGTGTAGTTTCTCAATATATTAGAGACATCATCCACCTTATGTGGGAATTTTAGTTTCCAGAAGCACCACTACTATAGTACAATATCAATCCAAAATATATAACAAAATAAGCAATACACCTTATTCACCAATTGATGGAATTATCCAATAGATCAACTCTTTAAAATTTCACATCTGAGTATCAAGGAATCCTTCTAAAATGTGGAATGATCGGGACTAGATAAAGCTAGAGCATACCCATTTTAGTACAAAAAATGATTTCTATCATAGTCAGGTAGTAAGAATGGGGAAGGTAAGAATCCACACCCCTGTGTATAAAATCTCATTTTTATATTCTTATGGAATAAGGAGGACTTTTGTTCGATTATATACCCACTTTGATAAAATTCATTGACAAACATACCCTAGAAACTGAGAGCATGTAGGAATATATTCATAAACATAAAATGTTGAAGTGCTTATTATTTGTGACAACAATATAGGGTCTTTGCATATATATTTTGGTGAAGATATGGGGATAATCATATATTCCTATCCTTATAGCAAGATATGTATAACACTCTGATCAGTATGAAAAAGTGGCTACTCCAAAGAATGCTCATATCCTTACTCCCATCCAAGAGATTATCGTTATATTCAGGTAATGTATGAGGTGTTAGATCAGGCTCATATTCTCATTCTAATAGAGGATCACTGGATGAGAGATGAAAATTCCATGGGAAAGACTCGTATTCCTTTATAAAAGACTAGAATCATAATCCCAAGGCCCACGATCAGGCTCATATTGATAGTCTGGATGGCGGTCACTAAGTGAGAGAAATAAATTCCTTGGGATAGGATCAAATCACTATAAAAAAAAAGACCACATGAATACTCTAAATTCTTTGGGTCAGTCTCATATCCCTATTCTAGGTGTGGCTTGCTGAGTGAGACTCCCATGTGGGATGTTCGTCAGTATATTATTCCAGGAGTTTCATATTCTAAATAATATTGTATTCTTGTTCTAGTTGGGGCTCACCATGTGAGAGTATAACATGCCTCGGGATGGGCTCATACTTCACTCAAAGAAGACCAATGAAATATTCCAATGTCATAGGATCTGGCTCATATCCCCATTCTAGATGATTCCCACCATGTGAGAGCAGCACATGCCTTGATATAGGCAAGTATCCATATAAAAGAATCCCATTGGCTTAATCTAGTAGCATCTTATCCACGGGGTCATATTCTTATAACACGAGAAGGTAATCAATAAATTTCATCAGTTGTCATAGAGAAGGCTCGTATACCTGATCAAACCCCAAAGGAAAGATGGCATATTCTGGTCACGATGCAGAGTGAGGATCACACCCCTAACATTCTCAGTGTCATGTGCCTTTGAGGTTGTTCGAGACACATTATCAAAACCCCATTGGTCTGTTGACTCTTCAACCAAAGTAGTGGGTGACCATTACTTTAATAGTCCTCGTGTTCATAGTGTGGAGATGGATCATAGGGACTCTACTCCTAACATCCATCAGGGTCAATCTCCCCATAGTTATATTTCCCCTAGAAAATAAATACTCTCTTTTACGATAAACCTTTGTATATTGAGGTTCTCAAAAATAAAAGAAACCTTCTTAGCGAGAGGTGGACAAAAATATTCGGCACATTCTACCATATAATTTACCCAATCAACCATAAAAAAAATTTAACCATGTTTAGTAGGCAACCCAGAGAGGAATCCTCTTTGTTCTAACAAGGAAAAGATATATAGATCAAATAAAAACATAGATGACATAGAGATATAGATAGTGTTATAATAAATGATCCTTCTATACATTACCAAACCCATTCCCACTTCCAATTACGAGAGCCCAAACTGGTTAAAAGGGAGTTAGAAGGTGTTTCTTAACCACATAATGATAAACATTATGGATTTAATCTTAACCATGTGACATTAAACTCTATGGAGTTTATCTTAATCATATGATGTTAAATTGTATGTGGTTCATCTTACCAAAATGACATTAAACTGTATGGAGTTGGACTTAACCTCATGATGTTAAATTGTATGGAGGTCGTCTTAACCACATAGAATTAAACTATAGAGAGTTCATCTTAACCACATTATGTTAAACAATATGGATTTTTTCTTAAGCACATGACATTAAACTATACAGAGTACTTCTTAACACAATTATGTTAAACTATATGATGTTTTTCTAAACTATGTGATCCTAAATTGTACAGAGTTATTATTAACCAAATAAAGTAAAATTGTACAGAGTTATTCTTAACCATATTACATTATATTTTAATAAGTTCATCTTAACAATGCGACATTAAACTATACATAGTTCATCATAACCAAATGATGTCAAAATGTACAAATTTATTCATAACATCACTACATTCAATTGTACAAAGTCCATCACAAACCCCATGATGTTAAACTATATACAGTTCATCCTAAACTCAATAAATTATACTATATCTATTTCTTCATAAAGACATGACATTAAACTATATGAAGTTTTTCTAAACCCCATGATGTTAAACTGTATGGAGTTCTTCTTAGTAACAAGATGTCAAACTGTATGAATTTTGTATTGAACATAAAACATTAAACTATAAGGAGTTCTTATTAATCACATGATGTAAAATTGTTTTGATTTCATCCTAATCACTTGACTATAAACTATATAAAGTTATCATAACCATGTGATGTTAAACTACATGGATGAGTCCTAGTAGTAAGATGTTAAACTATATGGAATCTCTCATCTTTACCACATGATTATTAAATGCATGTAAAATTTCCTTACCTGAGGACATAAAACTGTAAGGATCCACAACATCCATCTTCATTGATGTCGGGTGATACATGCCCTTACCACGAGTTGTTAAACTAGATAGCTGATGTCCCTTCTACATGACATTAAACTGTGCGTGTCTTGTTGAGAAAACCGATAGCTTGATTATAATTTCCAATAATATACATGGGGATTCCTCAAACATATATCCAGTTCCATCTATCACATGATACAATATCCACTTCCATCTCTTTAAATTCCCTATACTTGTCAAGAGGAACCATTTCCTTTCCTTGTTTCCCACACGAAGAATAACTGACATGAGATTAGGAATTTTTGTGAGGGATTCCCCATATAAACAATGCATAATAATTCATGATTGGTCTATCATGGTCTTGAATACAAGTCTATAAAATTAATACCATGAGTCATTACCACATTATGTTATACTACATGGTTTATGACCCTTCCATAACATCAAACTGCACATTCATGTGCACCCCATCTTAGAGGACCACTATTGATTGTATTGGTATCTTATCATACATTCATTCAAGAACTATGTGAAACTTTATTTCTAATATTACATGATACCTAGTGATTCACAAATCATAAATCATGGGTCCATTCAAAAAAATATAAAAATCCCCCCTCTCTGCGAATAGGCCAGACATGAACAGGAAGGTTCTTCATCGAGAACTACAAAGGAAATGATTCCTTTTACCATAATATATATAGTTGGATCCATCCACAGTACCATTTTTCATGTCAGGAATCCCACATACTTTCCATATAATGTTAAACTATTTGTTCCCTCAATAAATACATACATCTAGATTCCTATCATCATAGGATATATAATGACTCCTAAGTCACACTTCCTAGGCCCAAATACAATAATCAATTGAAAACATTCCCTCTTCTGTGTAAGGGTTAGACTTTCATAGAGTGTTTCTCATTCAATAACAATGTGTGACTTGATTCCTATCAATGCATGATACCTTGGGACACCCAAATCCCCAACACTAGGTCCAGTCACAACAAACAGGTATAAATTTACCACCTCTCTATATATAGGTAAGGCTTGTGTAGGGAGATTTCATACGAACTATTTGTGGATTGATTCCTATCACAATGGGATACATAGTGACCCCAAAGATTTCATTCATGATTCCAGCCACAATGATAAAATAGCACACTGTGGATTCCACATACTTATCATGGGATGTAAAACTACAAGGAAACCATCCAAGTCCCCTGACATTAAAACATAACAATAATAACTCCCTTGACACATGATAATAAAATGAAAAAAATTACCCTTACTACTTGACATTAAAATAGAATAGATAAAAATAAGTCCCAACTACATGATGTTAAACTTTTTAGTCCATAACCCATTATGATTCCTTATCGAAGGACCACACGATCCTCACCCTGATTAACCAGAGTATGGGGTGATTCATCCTTCTTTTAAAGAAACTGATCCCATATATCACTCTTTATTTCTTGAGAACCATATTTTTTCGCAAACCTTTCATGGCCCTTGTCAAGGGAAGGATATCTCTCATCTTGTCCATCATACACATGCATAAGGACTTAGATCCACCAATTAGAGAGATCTTGTCTCTATAAAGAGTGATTTTTAATCCTTGTGAGCCTGACATCACCATGGTGTAACATAGGACCTGAGGTATTTTTGGGTCATCCCCGGTATGATTTTCCCATATCATCACACATGACCTGATAACATTGAGTCATGTTTTAAAAAATCTTTATCTTTGGATCAGAAGGATCTTGGAGTTCTCTTTGTACTGGTTATCCTAATTAGGATCTTGTGTAAAATCCCCCATATTAGGTCCATGAGTGTCACGACCATAAAAATTATACACTATGGTCAATGTTGTATGCCCTAATATAGCCTATAATGGTCCAAATAACAATACTTGTAACTTTCTAGAAAAAGACACAAAAGCTATTAGGATGATAACCTGCAAATGGTGGACTAAGAAAAATTCAGGTCTCCACTCACAAAATACTTCATCTCTATAGTTTAGAAAAAAATTAAGCCCCAAATAAATAAGTAATAAATATCATAAGGCCTATATTGTATCCTTAGAAATATTCATACTATGCTTGTTAGACCACCTGGTCCATGAAAATGATAGAGTAATGATTTTTTAAATATCCTCACCCTGAGAATATATTCTCTAAGATGTGACCCAAATTTTAGGGTACTCAAACACTTCTTGAATATTAGATTTTCCATAAATCACATTTTATGATTTGAGTGCTTAGGGTTTCCTCAAGCCTTTTTTGGATCTTTTAAAGGAATAGAGATCTCTCATTTCAGCCATACTATCGATGGAGAAGAGATTAGGCCCATCAAATAGAGAAATCATGGATCTATAAGGAGGGATTTCTAATTTTTGTGATCCTGAAATCACTGTGGTAGAACTCAACACCTTTGGGTGTTTTTTTATCCTCAGTATGATCTTCATATAACTTACTCTAGAATTAATTAGTTTGGACCCTAATTTTCAATCCCCAAACTAAAATAACTATGTGGATTCGATATCCTTGACATTATGTCACCCTATTTTTTACCCTTTTTAAAAGAAGGAAAGTGAATATTGATTACTGATTCTATGATGGCCCATATCATATAATTCTAAAGCATAGGGAATAGGGATTGAGATTAAAATTATCAGCTAAATTTTCATTAGGGGCAAGGGCCTTTCCTAGATAGATTTTATTCCATACCCAACTACATTTTTCAGACACTTGAGTATCCAAAAATCATCCATGGCCCTCAAAAAATTTTGGGGATCATCTAAAATTGGCCATACATGTAAGGCCTATGGACTCATGCATATGTTATTTGACCTATCAATTAGAGGTATATCCTCATGCCTCATTATAATAATGTAACTTCAATACTCACAGGAATTGGCGATACTATGGTGGAACCTAGAACATCAGGTTTTTACGGTTCATCCCCAGCATGTCTACCCTATCCCATATTCACTTACTCAGACTGTTGTTCTATGAATTACATCACCTATACACCAACTATCTAAGATCGCCATACATCCATATTATTTCTCCCTAACTCAATATTTCATTTATTAATCTTCCATGACCCTTGGATAAGAGTGTATACCCATTTGTTCGGCCATTCTGTGATGCATAAAAATTTTGACCAACTAACCAAGGGTATCTCCTCATTATAAGAAAGGAACTCCAATACTCATGAGCCATATAAACACCACAGAGGAATTCATCACCCTATGGTGTTATGAGTCATACATGGTCTTCGTACACGATATTTCATATTCATCAATTAGGTTTGAGCTAAAAGACCCTAAACTACAACATAGAAAATATCCTAGATAGAGGGACATAAAATACAAGACATAAAAGGTCCAAGCTAGAAGACCCTAAACTACAATACCATAGAGGTCAAAACTAGAATACCCTAAACTATACCAAGATGATGGTCAAGCTTTAAAGTCCTTAAAACATCCAACCAAAAGTGAAATAATGCTTGAAATTTTGAAAACATGATTGGTTAATCCTAGAAAAAATTCAAATTGCTACTCTTTGGTCATGGACATTATGTGACCGAATAAATATTGAACATCTATAAGATGAAAGACACACAATACATGTCAAGTAAAACACTAGTATGAGGGTAGTCAGAGAAAAATACATTTTCATCCTTTAAGTCTTACACTATATGAATCTTGTTCAAAAGTTATAAACAAATAAAAAAATAGATATAGTTCATGTGGGACCCACCATATGAAATTAGGAGAAAAATAAATCTTTACTTGCTTAGTCCCCTAACTTAGTCAAAATTTAGAGCATAATACCTTCGTGGATGATATTGTTCCCCAATTATCCTTGTAAATCAAATGTTACCAATAAAACTGTAGTAGGTTCATCGATTGAAGAATTTTAGGTCAATGGTATTTCTGGAACATTTATTAAGAGAAACATGTTGAATGTTAAGAACTCAAATCCAGGTGATTGGGTTTGTTTAGTTTCAAACACAAAGGATGGACATCATGGATGGTCCATGCAACATCTCCAACTGAAAATGGAAATATACCTGGGCCTTTATCAAAAAACATTGCCATTCCCCTTCCTACGTATGAACTAGATCTCTATAAGGAATTTAATCATATAGTTCTTTACCTATGAACCTATGTTCCCTGTGGATGAGTTTGATCATTATAGTGGTATATTTCAGAACTACATACTGATTGATTGCCATTCTCATGGGATACATAGAAATGTCTAGTCACCTTACATAGATTACATCAACAAGTTCCATTCCACCAAATCAATATTCCATTTTAATATTTACACACATTCTAATTTCAGGGTAAACATGCCCACATATCAAACCTACTACCTATATTAGATTTATCTGGGCATTTTTCTCCTGAAGACTCATCTAAATAATTCTTAAAAAATCCTCAATAAATTCACTATAAAAATCCTCTCATGAGGCTCAGTATCATAGCCCTTTGAATTTTTAGATATGTGAAATGTGATTTATATTTACCTTAGAATCATTTTCTTTTCATTATGAATAAATTTAATTATAAGTGGTGAATTCTTTTGGCACCTATGATTGTGCACCTTGAAATTTTCTATGATTGTTTTTATGAATTCCAAGGAAATGAAAAATATTGATGTACTGCATAGATTAATTGAAAGGTGTATATTAAAAGAAAAGATTTTATGTAAGGGTTGGGGGTTTTAAATAGTTATACTAAGATTTTTATTCTAAGTAAAAGAGACTTTTTTCCCAACCATTGAAAAAAAAATATAAGGACAGCCTACTAACTAGTTAGTTCAAGGATCAAACATTGGCCCATATGGGACCAGGGTAGACGAAACCCAGTGGGAGCTAGTTGGTGTAGTTACTCGACAAGTGGAAATATAACACCCATAGAAGGCAAGAAGGCCTATGTGTTGTGATCGTGGTGCCCGTGCCCGAACGCATGCATAGTCTGAGTTGTAAGCTCAGTGGGATGAAGCCTGGGTGGAAGTGTGTGTAAGTGGTATGGGTGACAAAGTGTATTTACATAATGAAAAAACAATTGTCAATGCTTTTTTTAAATTCTAAAGGGTAGAATAGTGAAGCTTTCAATTTTGGAAGGGATGTTCACATGTATTGTCCATGTGATCAAATCCCAGCCACTTTATTTTTTAAACATCTTATCTTATTCATCGGTTTCAATCCCACACATCATGAGTTTGAATTAATTCGATCCCACACTACACAATTTTACAATAAACTGATCCCGCATAGTGATATGCCTTGTATTTAACCTCCCAACACAATAGTTTGATGTGGAAAGGCATGTCTGACACTCTTTAAAAATCACAGAAATCATCAAAACATTAATTATAGATGATCGATTCCAAGACAAAAACATGATCCACCATGACAATCCAATCTAGGAAACTAGTGTCATGCCATGAGATCTTTTAATAATTCTTTGATTCACCATTTAATCATCCTTTGATCATGAAATAAATGTAAATATAGTCAATGATGTCTTCACTTGAAGTTTATGACAATTATCCCTTCCTTATACAGCAAGAATTCTCATCTGAATTAATTCGGATTTATCATATCTCATGGCATCATAAAATAAAAATAAATGAAGAATGATCATGTTAATATATCTTATGGATTCTTCTTTTCAATCCCAAAAAATCTACATATCCTCACATGGTGCATGTGGCATCCTCCTCAATCATAGAGGCTCCACCCTTGGGCTGGCCTCACCTATTAATACCCTTTCTCACCATAAAAACACAAATTTGAGGGAGAGGAGAGGGAGTAGTGAAAAGAAAGAAGGCAGAGGAGAAGATCATGTTGTCGATCATCCCTATAGAAACCCCTCAGGTGATTAAAAGATACTATCATGTATTATTTTGAAGGTAATGTTATTTTAGGGAGAACATAGTGTCATGTGATGCCTGGTTCATATGAGGTATTCACACGATCATGTGATACCCTATCAGGTTGGGGGCCTCACCTATAATAACCTTCTTCTATATGAACATTCTTGGTATGAATTCCATTTCAATGTTCAAAAGACCTTCTACAGGGCCTCTCTTCTGATCACACAATCACTTGAGTGATAGAACATCATGCGCTTCGACAATGTAGCTCCTTGGATATACACCACACTCATGTTACTATCTAAAGGAATGAACTAGTGGACATGGGCCTTGTGGTGTCATGAACCGTTGATCTCATGGTTCCCCTCTTCTCAGCCTCATTGTGTAGACTCAAGTACATTCACCCCCATATTCCACACACTATTCTTCACCATGTAATAAAAACATTTTCCACAAGACCTAATCATTAGTGTGCATTCATCTTGTGATGTCGTGAACCCTCGGTCTCATCCCCCCCCCACATAGACTCATAATGCGGACATTTGGACATTTTGAACATATTACATACACTCATATCCATGAAATTTCTATCATTAACCATGAATACTATGGTTTTGATATGAACCCACTGTGCATTAGCATAAAACCCCTCACAAGACCCCATTTGGAAGGCATGAAAATTGTATGAATAGATGAGCCTCATAGAAACACACTATAGAGTGATAAATTCTTACTAACCCATGACCATGCGGAATTCCACCCATTCCTTTTGCTTCTATGATGAGTAACCCCCAAATCATTCCCCTTAGTCTTGATATACAAGGTTATTTCGTGTCTTGCTTTGAATAATAGTGGTTGTGGAAGTGGCCACATTTACATGTAGCATCCCCACAGAAACCCCTATCATGCAACAAAAAACAACGAGGATGTGCGACCCAAATTTCATGTGTACTCTTCATGAAGAGTGTACCCACACCCATATATGTGGAATTAAAACACATAGGTAGGAATGGTAGCAGAATCCCTCGAATGATTTTTTGAAGGACATGAGAGTTGTGGAACTTCATGAGGAGTCGTCATGAAATACCCCATTAGGTGCACTTTGAAGCAATCCCATCGTTGTGCATCCATATTCCTAGAAAAAAAAATTTCCCATAAGATCTTGAGGAATGATCCCTTTATACATGTTCTCTATCGCTATGATGGATAAAAGATCAAAGATATGTTCATGAGACCCACCATGTGATTTGTTTAGGAACACATGATTTCAAGAATCATCATTGATCTCATAATGTCCTTTGTAAACCTCGGACAAGTCTTGTTGTTCATGAGACAAGACATGTATAATTCAAGTTGATATTGTGAATTCCAATCAGCATGTCACCATTGTCATGGGAGATTCTAAAGACAGTCCAATTTGATTAGGATATAGCTCTCTTACATGTATGAGTTACCTCAATACAAGTTCTAGACAAGTTAGGTTGATCATGCGACAATGTATAGTCATGTATTTTTTGATCTTGTGCGAAACCCATACAAGTTCACCTCGATTACGCAGATAATTTTGGACATTTTCTCTTCACTCAAGTGAATGCATCCATGATAAGTCAATTGATCAAACATAAACCCTTCTATGTGTCTGACAAGTCATACTAACTACCCAGACGTATCAGATAGATAATTAGGACATATCCAGTTGATAGTGAATATATGTTAGGCAGATCCCCATGGAAATATCAACTTCATCTGGAATACCCACATAGAATCATGTCATGTGGACCCTATACATGAACCTTCAACTTTATACCCCATTATAAAGTAAGTGTTCTTGATAATCTAATGTTACGCGCTCATGTGATCCTATTGGTGAAATTCCCTCAGACAGACCATTCATGTTCAAAATCATCTCTGTTTAACTAATAGAAGATAGAGAATGAGTGTGTCAAATGTTAGCCTCAATGCATAATCCTGAATCAAATGGAAACCTTAATGTGTAATCCATAGTCAATGGTATGCGTAAGTGTATAATCCCCAATCAAAGGGAATCTTTAGTTCATAAATATTGATAAAAGGGAAGCCTCGGTGCATAATCCATGATCAAAAGGAAGAATAATTTTGTAAGCCCCGATCAAAGGTAAGCCTTGGTGTAAGAGCCCAATCAGAAGGCTTCATTAGAGCATAATCCGCAATAAAATTGTGGCATCAACTCATAACCCCTGATCAGTGGGAATCCTCAATGCTTAATCCCAATCAACTGGAATCCTTAGTGTGTAAGACCCAATCTAAAGGAAAATCTCAGTGTGTAAGACTTTAATAATTGAGAATCCATCAAGGAGTAAGCCCCTAACATTACTAAAATATTGAGGATAGTAATAATGTCTCCAAGAATGAGCATCCTACTTAAACAATCAGTGGGTTAAAGGATAAAAGAAATATGATAACTCTAATTACCACCATAACTGGGATACATAGAATGACTTCCTAAGGCCCGAGATTCAATGGGAATTCAATTCAGTGTATGTCCATTCATTTACCTAGTACTCGTTACTTTGGGGATTAAATTATCTAATAGGTCTTCTATTATTCCACATCAATTAGCTGATGAGAAGTGGTGTGATACACAGGTGTTATTTTATGTATAAGCCCTAATCATGTCCTCTAGTACCTCAAGCCCATCAGTGGGTTGGGGGAAAAATTGAACTACGATGACTATGATTCCTGTTATAAAACAAGATATGTAGAATTACTTCTTAAGTCCAAATATCCATACCATATCCTCCATCATGTGGGAAATCATTCATCCCAAAGGGAAACTTAAATGTGTAAGCACTATATAGATATCCTCCCATGTATTGTGTTCAATCGCTTTCTACCTCTTGTTTCTGAAACCGACCATGACTTACATTCTATTATAGACTGGAGATGATTTTACCAATAATGAGATGATAATTCCCCATGTTGGGTTTATTATTGGGATATATGTTTGATTACAGCTCATATCCACTAAAAGGGACATAATCCCAACAAAGTAATCTGGGGATGTATTATATCCATATGTCTCGTATAGGGCCTCTATTTTTATATCTTTATCAGTACAGAATCATGTTATAAGAACTATGTAGACTCATATTCCTATCTCAAATAAGAAAGGTATGATGCCTCACTAAGGTTTGAGCTGGATATTTAAATCCTTACTCCAGGATGATAAACTGCTTGGATGGTTCTAGTCATACAACCTTAAAATTTGTCAACTGAACTGTGTGGGTTTTGATTTCTATTTTAAAATGATATATATGACAACTCGTGGAGGTACAATAACATATCTAAGAAACCAACCACTACCATGGACAATAATAAACTTCGGAATTATAGAAATAATAAATATTCCGATGTATACTATATTAATAAGATGATAATAGTGAACTCGTGACATGTACACAATTATTTTTCTATCGATACATGTTCATAGTCATGTCATTGACATAGCGGTAACCAGTCCTATATCGGGACATGATAAGGATTTCATGAAAATATATTAAAACTATATTAGATTTACATAGTATTCAATAATCCCCCCCCCCAATGGGTCTAATAAGACCAACCTCCCATCCCCTCTCCCAATATTAGTTCCTAAGTGTCGTTGGGCATGAAACCCAAAAAGACCACCTTCCTTTGGATAGTAGGACTATACATAATTACAAATGTGGTAAATATTTGAAATTTCTCGGAAACATTAAACAATGGGAAACCATATTAGAGTTATTGAGAAAGGCAATGAACCCCCCACAATCAATCAAATAGTTGGGTCAAAAACCCATCCATGTATCTTTTCTGAAGAAACATACTCTATGTGAATTGAAACATAATAAGCTATGTAAATAACATTTGTTTTATATCTTCATTAAGTGGATATTAAATTGCATGATATTATGTGATTTTTCACGAATTCCACATTTCGCAATAGTAGAAATTATACAAGTAGAATACACATTGGATAGGTATGACGGGTACTACACAGGTTTCCTCTAAGTTCAAAAAATTTTATATAGTCAATTTTAATATAATATTTTTATTTTTATTAAAATTATGATGGATGATAATCTCAAATAAATTTAGATGATTGATAAGATGAATTAATTAATTAATTAAAGATGATAATTAATTGGTCCGAGCGTGATTTATATTAAACAAGAATGATTATAAATGAGTGCTACTTTTATTAAATTCATAATTCATTGCATACATGTGAATGACAAAAAAATGAGAAAAAACTTTTCTAATTGGTTGGTTTATTTTAATTAATTATTAAATAATTTTTTTTCTTATATTTCATCCAACTTATCATTATGTAAGGGCATAAATGCCCATGGATTCATTTTTGCAAACCCCTTAACCAATACTTTGGTTTCCATCACCTGTGTGTGAGTAATAGAAAATGTAATGGATGGAGCTCACAAGATAGTGGTAGAGTTTCATGTTAATATCCAAGGTGAAAACAATCCAATTTATATATACATGTGTACAAGTGGAAAGCTGTAACACGAACCATAAATGGTTCAATGTGATTCTCCCCTAGGTCAAGTGTTAGTTTATCATCATATTGATAAATTAACCATTAGTAAATGCTCATGTTAATACCATTATATTGTTGTATTTATTTCAATTTTCATGGTTATTTAATTATGGTTATTTTTTTGATCACCAGAATTAATGAATTAACAAGAATGAAAGATAGAACAAAAAGAAATTGACTTATGCATAAACATTATCTCAGAAATGGTAAATCACTTTTTTAAATACACTTAATATTAAAAAGAATGTAATAAAGATAATAATTTTAAATTTATATATACAAGATAAATACCTAAATTGTATATATTATGTCATTATATCCTTCCATTAATTCAATTTAAATGGAACCGTAGTTTAAAATTCTTGACCATCCAAAGTTGGGGTTCTTTCAATTAATGGGAAATCATAACATTTTTTTTGAGGAAATGCAATTTAAGGATTTCAAGATTAGGGAGTCCATTCAAAAGATCATGTAACTATGAGTTAATGAAGTTGGTATTTGTAATTACTACCTAATCTCTTCAAATTCCTTGACCATAAAATTTTTGGGTGATGAGAAGGGGAATGTACATCCTTTCCACTAATAATGTCCTAGAAACATGGTATTTTGAAGCCAATGGTGAGGGATATTCTGTTTTGATAATATAGTAGGTGGTTAATAAATATAATAGTTATTTTTTTATATGAATTTTATAAAAACATTTACTAAAACTCTCTTAAATTATTTGTATAAAATTTTTTAAATATTACTTCAAAGATAACATTTGGAACCATACATGATAAGGATAAAATTATTATTAGTACAAGATTCCAAGAGTGACAAAGGAACTTATGCATTATCATACACCCTGAATGGATATTTTAGGTTCAGAAAGAACCTATTAATGATGTGTCTGGTATAGAGGGTAGTGATGAAGAGTTATCTCTCTATGAGAAACATGTCAAAGCTCCTACAAATATTTAGTGTTTCATTATATCATTCATGAACAATGATATTTTAAACCAATATGAGGACATGAATGTTTATAACATGATATCTCACGTTTGAGATCTATATCATGAGAAGGTGAGAAAAGATATATATGAGATCTCTAATGATCTTTTTAAAAATATTCTTTGAGAGTCACCACTAGTAGGTCCTCGTGTAGTAAAGCTTATTACCTACATTAAATGCTTAGACATATTAGGGATTAAATCCCCAATTGAGTTGCACACAAATATCATAATTTTCTCTCTACCCTACAATTTTTCTAGTTTTATAGTAAATTATAACATGATAAATAATTATAAGACAGTTCTAAATATTCTTACTATGATTTTATAAGTGGAAAAGGACAAGGTGTGTGAAAAACACAAAATTCGTATACTGAATAAGAAAATAAAGAACAAGAAAAATGGTCCCATCACTCATAAAAAATATAAAGCTCTTCATCAACATCCTTCCAATAAGAAGAAGATCTAGAGGAAAGGGAAATAAAGGGAAGAATTATGTTTTACATGTGACAAGTTACTCCATTGGAAGATGAACTAAAGCTAGAATTAAAGGGAAGTTAAACGTGTGTACATTATCAAGTGTAATAATTTAATATCTACATATTGTTTATTCAATGCATCTTGTGGTTCTCTCATATAAATTAAAATGTAGGAACAAAGTATATTCTAAAATATTGCTATAGGATATGTGTATTTTTGAACATCCAATGGGGAAAAGATGGATATTATACCCATTGGTGATTACCACCTTTCGTTACTAACCAAAATGATATTGTTTTTACGATATGGTTATTATGTACCACATGTTACTAATAACATATTTTCTATGTCATTTTTTCATGTAAATGGTTTTATATATAAATTTGGAAATAAAAATTGTTTATTATATAAATACATCATATTTTATGGTATGAAAATTTTAAATAATGGTCATTATGTATTAAATTACAAAAACTGGGTTTTGGAAATAGATTATTAATCATGTTCAATTAAATAAAATAACATATTTCTATGGAATTTATATCTTGGTCTGAAAAATGATAAGTGTTTGACAGCTATTGGTCAAGATGGTTGGTAAACACATAAAATTAATTCATATTTTTAAATAGTTTTCAAAGGTTATAAATATATTTTATATCTAAATACCCATGATTTTCAATTATTATTAAGAATATATAATATTCATCTGAGTAATTAAAATTAGTTGGAATGGAATAAAAAGGGAAAGTTTTAAATGTTATGGAATATAATTGGTAATTTTTATTGTTGAAATTATTTTAAAATTATTTTTGATTCAAATATTTTCTATGTGATATCATTTTATTTCAGGTACCAAAAAAATCATGAAGGTTGGCTAGCCCTAAACCGAGAAATCCCAAGCCACATATGGAGCCCTTCATAGGGTCTTCCAACCATGGGACTAGGGGTAAGTACAGGTGGAGCTGCAACTGCATGGGGGAATTCGGCCTATGTATAGGTGGCTCACATCTAGTCAATACTATGGTGATTAAGGGTGTGCAGAATCTTGTGTGTGTTGTGTAGTCTATATGGATTGTGTGTGTACATTTTTTATCTGGGAACCCTCCCCTGTGTAGGTGATCTTGAAAGTGCTCCCATGGATTTATTTAAAAACTTTTCCCTTACTACACTTTGTTTTGATATGGGACCCGTGTCTAATGGTTACTTTTCATCCTTTTCAAAATCATGATCCCTACCTTGGACACTCGATCCCTTCACCGACTCTGCCATGATCAGCCACTACCACATTCTAATTCAATACTCGATGATGTTGTATCTCGATAGGAAACGTCATGGACAACCACTAGAACACTTGGGATCAAGCTGATCTTTGCTATCACACCTCTCCACAACCATGGATCTTATCTAACATGTTTTCTGAGCCCCATCAAGTCCCTTTTGAGCTTCATCTGTTCACTTCCTGGTTTCTCCAATACCTCATGTATGAAGCTCCAACCACGCAACCAATTCCTTACTGCTACCAAATTTCATGAGCCTAAATCCTTGAATGACATGTATATATGCTACCTTTCTATACTAGAAACACATCAATAAAAGGAACCAGTGGATCTCAGGGGTGTTTCAAAGTATCTCACACATATATTTTGGGGTATTTTTAAAAGGATAATGAAAAATCTATTTATCTCCCTTGACCATGAGAAACAGGTCAAGGCACTCCACATTCCTTTCCTCTATAAATGTAGTACATTCCACTAGAGATGAGGATTCGATACTAAGGATGAAGCCATAATGAAGGTCGAGGGCTCATGATACATGTCCATGATTTTTTCTTAAATTCATTTTTATTTTCTTTTCATCTTATTTTTTTATTTTAAATATAATTTTATTTTAGATTTATTTTATAAAAAAGTAATTCATGCATATTTTTTCCTTCAAGTGTTCATCCCATCATCTATTTATTTTCTTTTTCTTCGTCTTCTTTTTATTTATTATTATTTTATTCTTTTAATATTATTATAATATAATATAATATATTTATTTATTTATTTTGTTTTATTCACCTCTTGTAGTGACCCGACCATAGTATGCTTGGATTCGGTGCCTTCAACCATTACATTGGAATATGATATATGTAAATCGCATCCCAAATGACTGAACAATTTAGAAGTCATGGTAAACTAGACACATACATGAGTCATAAATTTAACATAATTCTTTTAGGATAAATTCATTCCATCGAGAGTATCCTTGCATATCATTACTAGCATGCTTCAAGGAATCCTAGGTTAAAGGAAACATTATAAGGGTGAGCTAAAATGCATAGTAAGGGTAAACCACAGTAAAATAAATAATGAATCAATGAGAATAATAATTATGAAATAGTAAATAAATGAAAACATATTCTATGTAATCAATAAACTGATAAGGGAGTTCATAAAAAATATGAAAAGGTAAATAATTGAAATAAATTTTATTTAATTAATAAAATGAAAATGAAATTCATCCACTGATATTGTCAAAGATCAAATCTCATGGATAATAATAACAAAATACTAAATGAAGGGAATTCTTAATTATAAGATGTCATGTTTCCTAGGCATAGGATACTATTACCCTCAAGAACTTTTGAAGTATTATTTAGAATACTAATGTGAATACCTTTAATAATATAATTTAAATATTTGGTTAGAAAACAATATATTCATATTTGAAATAAACTAAGAGGGTTTCACTAGGGGAAAATGGTTTTAATTTATCCATTTTAATGTCAGTTCTTCAAGACTGACGTTAAAAGTATTTCATGAGAAATTTTAATGTTTGTTTTAGGGAAACCAATGTTAAAAGAACTCATTGAATTTATTTTCCATCTATTATTTAGTTAACTACATTAGAATCATGATTTTAATTTCAGTTTCTAAAAAAATTACATTAAAATTCCTCATATAAAACAATGAACATCTGTTATTTCAAAAACTGACATTAAAAGGAATTATTCACCTATGATTTTCAAAAAAACGAAATTTATTAATTTTTTTATGTTTTATATTATTTACCATGATTTGGTTTGACTTGTAATGGAGCTAAAATAGATTCATAGATTAGGCATTATGGACATCAGAAGCTGGTTATCTCTAAAAAAATTGTTAGAGATGTCCGACTTAAGACGACGATAACATTTGATCAAAAACAAATTTTTGATATCCACGACCAGTCAAATAAAATATTGAGAATTTAAATAAATATTTTAACATATTAATAGCATATGTTTTCTAAAAACTAATGTGAAAATGAATTTTAATGTCGGTTTTGGAAAAAATCAGACGTTAAATGCTAGTTTATCACGTCTGTTATCATAAAATTGTTTTGAAAATTGAAAATTTAAATGTATTTTCACAATGTTTATCATAAAACTAATATGGATGATGAAACATATTATCCCTCCATTTTTCAATTCTGATTTTTTTACATTATGAGATTGAAATTTTCAATTACCGCTCTAATTTTAGAATAGTATGGTTTCTATTACCATGTCATTTTTATGTTTTCCCAATTCCCATATATTAATTTCATGATATTCATCATTTAAACAAATCAAGTCATTTGATCTTCATCATAAATACTCTTTTTCTTCTTTTGGAGGTCATGTCATGGTATTTGTAAATTTTTTTCGATGATTTTTTTTTTATTAGTTTTCTAAATTATTATTATGGTTAATCAATACCTATTTATTGAAATGGAGAAACCTTATTATGATCATGTTAACACTACAAATATTCCTATGGATTATAAAACTCCTTCTAAGTTTAATCTTTGGGTCCTTATGAGATCCTTCCTTGGAAGAAAACTATATCCATTGAGACATCGACATCATTGAATTTTATTTCAAGGATTTAATTTTTTTTCTAGATTTTTTACAGTTTCTTTGAGTTGTTTATCAATATTCTATTTTACAAGGATTGAGGAAAATGATTTGAAAAAAAAAATTGAGAAAAAATCCATGTCAGTTTTCTGAAAACTGATGTGGAGAATAGTTTCTTATCGATAGTTTTTTAAATATAGACATGAAAATAGATATTTCACATCAGTTTTATAAAAACCAATGTGTAAAATAGTATTTTAACATTTCATTTTTTAAAAAAACTTATGTTAATATATTCATTCACAACTGTTTTTAAAAAAATTACGTGAAATATAAAAAAATAAATTTTTGTTATTTTTTTAATAACTGGAGTTAAAAGAAATTTACAACATCACCTTCAAAGACATCAACTCACGAACAAATATTAAAAATATAAAAACCCTAATGTCAAAAAAATATTTTTTAACTAGTTCTTTTCACCAACTAATTTCATCTCATGATACCACCAATGCATCAAGGGTCTTATATTAAACAATTACCAACCCATGTCTTGCATGTCTAAAGTATTCATCAAATATCAAAGAAGTAATTTAATTAAAAAATAAAGTTCCTTATCAAATATCTATATTTTGTAATGGATTTAGATTTATTAATATTTCCCTAGTAAATCAAATTTATTTTAAAGTGAATATTGAATGTAAAATGGAATATTATTTCGGTAATGACTGTATCCATGATAAATGATCTAGATAATTAAGGGAAATTAATTATTCGATGATCAGTGGAAATTTAATATTTTAGGGGTACTGACAAAGTAATCAATCATGTGAATTCCAATACTATCGTTAGTCAGATAAATCATAATCCATCTCAAGGAAGAATAAACAGGTTATCAATACAACAGATCCATGATTTAGTAAAATAAATGGTTTGTGTCATTGATGAATATAAATGATATAGAAATATCTTTTAAAAACATTCTTTAAGAAAATATTATTTTAATTTTATAAAATTATTTGAATTTTATTTTATAAAGAAGGGTTTTAGAACAAATATGTTCTCTGGCTGAAGAGATAAATAATATCAGGTTTTCATATAAACTTTTTTCTACCACATTTTTTTATAAAACTGTGTTCAAAATGATAATATTACATGAAAATATCATGAATAAATAGAGTACAATATAATGAAATTATTTATTAAAAATTTCCCCAATAATTTCCTCTAATGAAAATTCAAGTGTAAAACATCCTAAGTAAAATCAGGGTGTGAAGTAAAACATTGAAAATATCGAAACATTAATATGAGAATCAATAAATTATTATATTATTTGTGTCCTATTTAAATAAAAATAAAATAAGTAGAAATAATTTACTATATAGTGAAAAAATTAAAATACATAATCTTATAATGTTAATGATTACAGGGAAGTAATATAACCCAATAAAAAGCAATCGGGGTGTGAAATATTTTACCACATGATAAATATTAATTGAAATTACCACTGAAGAAATAATTTGAATTTAAACTCAAAATTACATAAAGATAAAATAATTCATTATATTATTTATCAAATTGGGTATTAGATACAACATAAAATATAAATAAGTGGTGAATATGAATTTTATCTCACAGATGTGAAATGTGAAATGAAAACCTCATACCTTGTGTTTTTTTTTCTGTGAATGTGATTGAACATCATTTATAATTGTTTTAAAAATTTCAAAAACATATAAAATAAACATAATTATATTTATAATATTGTATATTTTCTTTTTATAATATCTTATTACCCATTTGTTAACAATTTGTCATTATTTTCACTATTTAAGGTGTTAATTACCTAGTTTTTTATTATGTTCTGGACACGTTAAATGTTGTTCCTATTTATTATTTCATGATCAGATTAATATAATCTAAAGCATGATTTAAATATCATATATATATATAGTATATATGTATTTATAATAATCAATAAAGATTAGATATAGAAAATGTAATTCATCTTTCAGGGAGACAGTAGGTTGTACGTACACATGAATGCTTCTTCTATTTCCTTACTGAATTTAAATGGAAAAAACATAAATGATACATGTATATATGTGTGTATATGTATATTATAATTCTAATATCATATTTTTTCGTATATGTTATATCGGTTTTTAAAAACATCCCCTAATGCATTCCATGTATAGCGTGAACAAACCACATCACTTTGAGGAGGTGGTAGTCCATATATCAATAAACGATGTTATTGTATTCCAAAAAAATGTCAATAGAATTTTTTTATGTTATATAAAAATTTTATAAGTATAAAGACATTATAAATATAATATATATCATATATGAAAATTCATTCCATCTTAATACCCACCATGAGAGGTGGTAAAGGAAGAATGAACAATAATCATTTCGCGAGGTGGTAGTCCTTTGTACACATGAACGATAAGTTTGATACCAATAAGATGGAATTTTTTCTAAGTATATGTAAAAAAATTGGAAAAAAACATGTTATAATATGCAGGATACTTAATTTATTATATAATATTGTATTGATAAGAATTTAATGGTTTGAGAAAGAAATAAAATGAATGTGATCTTTGAAGAATGTTACCTCATTGTTGGGTAACTCTTTCTAGTTTAAACCAAAATACTTCCCTAGTTGTATTCATTCAAAAATAAGTGCTTATTATATGAGGTTGGGGAGGTTTTAAATTTTTTTGGGGTAGTTTAGAAAAGCCAAATGTCTAGAGATGTGTGAATAAGTGGGAGGAGAGAGTCTTTTTTTATTGTAGAGGAGAAGTGACATTCTTATAAATTTCTTAAAGGGAATTCCGCTCAAGATTTTCCCAGTTCAAATAGATCCAATAATGGACCAAATTATATACAATGGATTATTGGGCCGAAATATGAACATCCATTAGATTTGGAAAATTGTATAGGTATTTTTGGCCCTTGAGTTTATGATTTGGTCACATGTTAAAAAATTATCCTCTTAATCACATTGATTAATATTAATTACATTCCCTAATATTTTTTTTCAATAACCTATATTTAACTTTTTTGTAATTATAAATTATTATTATTCAAAATATGGAATCAATTATTCAATATTCCAATAAAAAAAAATGGTAAAAATTAATTTAATATTAATCTCACAAAAGGGATGATAAAGAGGGTTTTAAAGTAAAAATGATCCATAGATTTCTGAGTTTTTATATCCAATTTAAAAGTTAAATTGATTCCAATGACATAAATTGGATTAATATACATACAATTAATCTAATTTTACATTAAAATGATATTAAAATATAATTTATCCTTCTAAATAAAATAAATAAAAAAGCACATTAAAATTAAAATTCAGTATTTTGCAATATTCATTTAAAATGAAACCTCACAGGAAAATACCACAAATTTACTGTAACCTAATTTTGATATTTAAATCTCAAAAATGAAATTTATTTTAATAATTAAATTTTATAAATGTTATAAAATTTGTCTTTAAAATAAGTTCACCATTAAAATGTCGTAAAATAATACATTTTACGTGTAATACATGGTTTGTTCTAATCTTATGCTTATAAAATTTATTAGATGATTATCAAAATTATATTATTGAATATATATTATATTAATATAATTAATATCATTCAAAAATAGTAATTTTATTTTACTAGGATAAAACAGCTCTGTGATCCAAAAAAAATTTCCATTATATTCAATTGGTTTTTATATTCATTTCAAATAAATTATAAAACATCCTGACCCAAATTGCCATTAATATAGTAGCCAGACCTATAGGTAGAATTGCCTCAATAGCATCTCCCCATATGTCAAAGGTTTTCGACTAGCAGCGAGGGTCTTATGAGGTGGAAGTGGGGAGACTATACCCTCTTATCATATATGCATAGTAGTATAATCCGATAATAAACAACAAAAAATATATGGAGTATTATAGAGAGAAATGACAATGAATGTTGGAGAAAAATAATAACAATTTAATGAAATTTGACAACTCTATTCTATATAATAGATGCAATCATGTCATGTTGTTGATACATTAACTAAAGTAGTAAATAAGTAGTATTCTTTTTAGAATAGTAAAAATACAGGGCTCAATAAATGAAAAGAACCAAAAAAACCCTAAGATAATCTCTATGATCATCCTGATCTTCGATTTAGTCCCTTTCTCTTAACTTCTCACGGACAAGAAGCATGGGCTAAGAAATGTATAAATCCCTATGAATAAGAAGTTCTACATGGGTCCCTATTGCATAAGAGGCCTAAGTTGGGTGTGATATATAAATCATAGTAGTTCGGAACCACAATTTTTATATATCAATCTAGACATTGTAATATTAATTATGTTGTGGGTTGGTATAGAGAAGTAATGATAGAACTGAAGGAATAAATTAACACTTGTCCAGGTTCTTAAGGGACACCTGACGAAAATACCTACTTCATCCCAGAGCTAGTATGTATGATAATGTCAAATATAAATTTATATATATAGTATAAGTATATAGATATATATTGATAGATATATATTTGGGTGGATCGTGACGTGTCACTTCCATCCAATTCTAGTGGGGCTCTCACGGTCATCCTCAAATCTGAATATGAGATCAATATAGAGATAGATATATGTTGGGGTGGATCAAGACGTACCACCACCATCCAATTCTACCGAAGCTCTCACATTCTACCCCAAACCCAAATCCAAGATCTATAACAGTCTCTTGGTATGTATTTACTTGAAGAATCAAGATGTACCTACTCTCATCTATCACAGGTGGCACTCACAGTTTTCCCCTAGTTCCAAATGGTAGATATATGTTGGGAAGGATTGGGAGATGCCACCACAATCCAATTCTAGGGGAGCTCTCAAGTTCTAACCCCTAACCCATATCCAATAGCCATATAGAGATAGAAATATTTTATGGTGAATTAGGATGTACCACTGACATCTAATTCTAGGGGAGATCTTGTGGTCAACCCCCACCCCAAATCAATGTTCCCTCACAATATCTTGGCATGCATGTGACTATATGGATTAATCATTCATAATGTATAATTCCTGAGTAATTAACCTCTCATACATCACATTACTCCATTTCATTTATATCATACGGCATGTGGAATAAACCTCTCATGCTCTTATTAATTTATATCCATATAAGGGTGTTATCCCATTCATAAAACCATTATTTAGATTTATAGAATAACGCATTAGGAAATTCATCTTAATAATATCAATATCCATTTTTAATTTCCATTTCAATGAGCTATTCCATTTAAACTATTAATACAAGCAAATAAATTCATTAAGGCTAATAAAATTAATCAAGACATGACATTTGGTGTGATCCATCTTACCCATGGTCATCTCGGTAAATTTTCCTAAACATGCCAATTTTATTTTGGGAACAAGTTCCAAAGAGTTCGTGTTTTTTACCCTTATGGAGTTATACCATATTGTATATGTCATTCTAACCATTCCAATTTTCTTTAACCATTTCAATTTAAATCATTGAGACTACGAAATTAAATTACAAAGGATCAAGTGTAAAGGATAGGTGTAATAGAAACAAGGCATGTTCCCACATGGTAAAATGCAACAAAAAGGGACCAAGAACATAAAAATACCATTTAAAAATTAGAAACATTTAAAAATGATAAGAAAAAACCAATAAATAATAAATATAAGGTAAAAATATTAATCATTTATTTTTATCTTTAGTATAGTGCACCTCAACTAGAGGGGTTTTATGACGTTGTCTTGAAATTTCTTATCAAATGATCACTTATCACATTTATGCATTTGGTAAACTTTATCAAATAAATTATGTTAGAATAAACTAAAATAGTTGTAAAATCAATAAATAATATTGAAAAAACATGGAATTAATTAATTAATGATTTTAGAAATTAAAAGGGAATGGAAACAGTTCCTACATCAAGCATTAAAAAAATAGGCACTCATCACTTGACAAATTTGGTGAAAAATAGACAAAACAACCCCACACTTGCATGAATATATATTTATATATATATATCCCTTAACATAATTCATGTATTTCCCACTCCATAAGGGAATACATACAAGGATGATATATTTATTTATTTATATATATAAGTATCTTTGTGGGTTCCTTAAAATAAATTCAAACCCCACTAATGTTTACAAATTGGACTCAAAACACATAAAATCCCAAAATTAAAGGGATTGAAAACAAGTTGTGGGAATAGTACCTCGCCTAAGTTAGCAGTGGGGAACTGATTCAACCAAAAATTCATTTCCTTCAGCAGAGGTTGTTAGAATATACACAAATAAGACCAGAGAGGCCCTTCGCATACTATTACAACAGAAGAATCCACAAAATTCCAGGTTAACAATAACCTAGGGTTTCAACCAAATTAAATAGTGTGATGGGATACCGATATCATCAAAAAAGTGAAGGAGGAGAAGTTGGGAGAAGGTATTGCCTCATGAAATTGATTGATAATCGTAAAGGTTCTGGGAGAAATATGTAAGAGAATATGAAGTCGTGGTGAGGTGGTGCATCACACACCATGGAGGATAGGATGAGGGGGATGATACGTGTAAGGGGATAAAGAAGTGAGGGTTTGGTTTTATTTAATTTTTTTAAATTAATTTAATTTCATTTTTTTAATATTTCCTCGTGCATAGTTTGGGCTGCATTGTTTGGAAAATTTTGTGCCATCAATGGGGCACATGGGGCTCCCTACATGTTTGGACCCGCATGGTTTTCTAAATATGCGCAAACCATGTGATAAATAGTTTTGAGGTACTATCCCAGACCACTAATCAAGTATGCTAGGTTCACAGTTTATTAAACTATGTGTATCCATGAGATAGAATTTGGACATGCATGGATTTCTTTCATATTTTTGTCCGGTTTAAAATAATGATCATCACAAAAATTTCACCATTGAAATTATCATCCCTAAGAATCCTATAGGTTTAACGTAAACATCACCCTACTTACAAGGTTTGTAAAATTTCTTTCAAACATTCATTTATTGTTTCCAATTTCCCAATTCACATTCAAGCATTATTTAAATCATGCATTGCTCAAGACATTTAAACCTAATCCAATGATTGAAACCTTGAAACAGATCTTACCTAATCCCATTCAACTAGAGACATCACCACATTATCCTATCGCCATGACTTCATCCAATGTTACTTCCCACCATATGATTTGACATTAAAAAGTTCCAATTCTAATTCACAACACTTCGACCATCAGAATTTCCATTCTAAGCATGCTCCATGCATTTTAATGATGCTCCTAGAGTGATTTTGGACTTACCATATAATTGATCTTCCATGTAACTCATTGCAATGTCAATCCAGGTTATCATAAAAATCAATGACTGACACAAACCTCACTTGCCTCTAACTGATGATGTGAAAGAGTTGGTCCTTCACAAACCGTGCACAAAATAATGGGGACAACAAGTCAATCCACTCAGACAAACCCTTTAAGATGAATCTCGACTTAGGGATTCAAAAATTTCCTAATTGATCTATGATGCCTTCTACCAAGGCAGCTCACATTGAGAATGAACACATCCAACGGAGTGCATACCCAACTTATGGAAATGTTCCTGACTAAACTAAGAAGGAATCCCCTAATCCAGCATATAGAACCAAAGGATCACCACCCAATAAGATCAACAGCTTTTAATGATTTAGCGATGTGTAATACTAATTCTCTCTTAGTGAATCTATGATGAATTCAAGATAGGGTACATTCCTGTCACCTAGAATAATATTCTAAGAGGATTTTGACGATTACCAATAAGATCATTTGAACCACAACGGGTTGATTTTCCTAAAGAGATACTTGAATTCACAAATCGATGTTTCATTAATAGATTACTAGACTTTATCACATGAGTAATTTCATTATCATTCAAGATTTAACCACTGAATTCATCTCTGGCCAATTGTGTTTTCTGAGGGTTTCATTCATAAAAAACCCAAACATAGTCCGACTATTGAGCAATCACTGACACAATTTAAATCACAATAGCCAATAGGGATTTTATGCAAGCTGACCATTTACAAACTTTCTTCCTCAGTGTATTCCATTTATGATGATGGATTCATTTATTAGATCGATAGGATATGCCCCACCATTAGAGGGTACTGGATAGAAAAGGATTTAAGACTAGAAGCTCATAATTGAAGTATATCAAGACACTTTAAAGGAATGTGTCATGCTCTTATGATCCATAATCACCACGTCAAAACATACTAGAAATATAATACAATGAGACCGGTGTGTCAAAATACACGAGTGCCCTTAAATTCATCCCATTCATTAGGACAAACATGATTATCGATTCTTAGGTCACTTCACATGGTGATGACCTAATACCTTAATCAACAGCACTAGAGATTTACCCCAATGTTTTATTTCCTTATATGACCATTAACCCAGATGACACCATACAATGTCTTCCATTATAGAGGAAAAGAAAGGGTCAAATGACCTAAAAATAGTTGAACATGCATGAGGCATGTCTAATCAATAGAAAATAGATAATCTCTTGATGCTCAAGCCAAAAATAAATTTCCAATATACGATGCCCACCCATCTGTAAAAGGGTGTCATATGGAATCCAAGAGTTCAATAAGGGATAAAATCACTTGAATGAAACCAAACATCAGAAAACACATGGTATTATTAAAGCATTCGTGTTCTAAGGGTGCTACCATCCATGTATTATCCCTTTACAAAAACATAGGCACCGACCCATCACCAGGTCACATAAAGAAAAAGTTACCAGGCTCAAAAGCCAATCAATAATCCATGGATAAATAAAATAATGCCTATAGATAATTCTAGAACTTCCATTCTAAGGAAACTCAAATGAGAAACTAAAACCACCCTCACATGAGGATTTAGACATAGGACAACACTATAGTTTACATTTCCAATCCATTTACATTTATTTGCATTTTATCTTCAATCATTAAAATATTTAATCAAATAATTAGGTACCATTTTATATAAAAAATACACCATGTACCTGATTTAACTAATACCCCAAGGTAAAAATAGGAAAGTTTCATAAATATATCTTTTAAAAATTTGAAAACCTAAAGATTTAAACAAAACATCAAGTACCCAACTTAAAATGAAATCACAATTCCCTCTATTTTCATCAATCATCTCAATTGAAAATAAGAATGTTTCATAAAACTTCCTTTTAAAACATTGAACATTTTTAGAAATCCAATAGTAAATAATAAATTTTGCATCTAAAATCCTTTTAATAGATATGGTGAGCAATAAAGATACCACTGAGCTAACCTGGTTTCTCTGTAAAAGAACCCAATAGTAGTTTCATATCCAAATTATTTTAGGTTAAATTTATATACATGTTAAATTTAAAAGCATTTCATTACATAACATTGTCGCATAACAAAGTTTGACTTCATGGGTTTCTATTTCACAAATCATGAAGTGCCCATACACATCATGGATTAAAAATTGGATCCCATTAATCAAGACCAATATCATTTCAAATTATAAAATGCTCATATACAACAGTCCGATAATATGACTGGCCATCTACTAATCTATAAAGTTCCCATACACATTATTTTTTGGCATTTGGATCCCATTTAATCTAAATAAACTATCTTAGAATTAAATCCTTAAGAGCCTCTTACAGGGGTTTGAATACATGAGTTAACTTTTCACAATTATAATGTGCCCATACACCTTACAACTGAAAACTATCTCCCATTGTAATCACATCCGTTTAATTGAGAAAAAGGTAAAAAATTATACATTAACTAGGATGTTCATGTCATCATAAGAAATAAACCCATATAGAAATGTATTTATCATGGAAGCCTGGCCTACTAAATAATAAATAATGCTATGTAAACTGAAAGCATTATATAAAATTACATAAGAATGTTATAAAAGAAAGAATAAAATATTACAACCCAAGAATGTTAAATATATCACTGAATCATGTTATCTAAATAGACATGCTAATATGTATAATGAAAGGAATATATTCAAGGAACACAATTCGAATCAACAGGAAAACTAAAATTCAACTACATGGCATGGCGCTATGCATAGCATGTGAATTTTCTATGTGCCTATATGATACATGTAATGCAGCTTCCTTTCCATATTAGGAAAATGGTATCATTCAATAAATTTCCAAGATCATCAGTAGTGGAAAGTCCATCAGTCACTCTATGTGAAATCCTTTCATGTGTAATAGAAAAACCCATGAACAACAATCCCAGCCCAAGTCACTTTGTCATTTCTAATACATGGGGTGATCATCACCACACAAAAATATTAACCAAGGGTCAACAAATTCCTAGTCTCCTTTCTACCAGCCCAAAATATTATAACTAAGGAAAAACTTACCCCTGATACCACATTGAAACATCTCGACCCGTTTTACCATCAAACCAGTAGCTGGACTAGTGGGTCACATGGTTTCAAGTGTATCTCCCTGTATGTTAGAGGATGCTAAATAGGATTTATGGTATTCGTAGGTGATAATGGGGAGACTATAAGCTCTTATCAGATATGAATATCAGTATTATTAGATAATAAACAAAAAATAATAGTGGAAGAATTATATAGCGAAATAACTATAGTATCAGCAGAAAGAAATAAGAATTTAATAAAAGTGTCCAATCCCAATTTATACAACTGAAGCATGAAATTCATGTTACTGATACGAAAACTAAGGTAGTAAAAAACATTAATATTTTTAAAATAGTAAAAATATAGGAATCAAGAAATTGAAATAACTAAAAAACCTTAAGATGATCTCTACAAGCATCTTATGATTCAACTCAATACTTTTCTCCTAAATCCTTGGGTAAAAGCAGCATAGCATAAGAAAGGTCCAAAGCCTTGTGAAGAAGAAGGTCTACTCAGGTACCCCAATGAAATGGCATCCCAAGTAGGGTGAAAGATATAAATCATAGTAGTTCTCCACCACCGGTGTCTAGCCCAATCATGAAAATATAATATTAATTAAGTTGTGGGCAGTTATAGAGATGTAATGATGGAACTGAAATAATAAATAAACACCTGTACAAGTTCCTAAGGGACACATGATGGTGATTACTACTTTATCTCATGGATGTTATGTATTATTATGAAAATTTTATATATATATATATAGCATCAATATATGTATATTTATAGATAGATATATGTTGGGGTGGATCAAGACGTACCACCACCATCCAATTCTGTGGGAGCTCTCACGGTATACCCTTAACCCAAATCCAAGATCTATATAGAGATAGTAAATAATTTACGGTGGATTGGCACATACCACCACCATTTAATTATAAGGGTGCAACATTATACCACAACCCCAAACCCAAGATCCCTTACAGTATCTTTGCATGCATGTACTGGCAAGAACCTGATGTACCCACTTTCATCCATCACTATGGGAGCTCTCACGATCTATCCCCTAGCTCCAGGTGGTAGATATATTTTGGGAAGGATCACAATGAACTGCTGCCATCCAATTCTAGGGGATCTCTCATATTCTAACACTTATCCCAAATCCAAGCTACAAATATATATATATATATATATATATATTTATATATATATATATCTTAGCATGGATCAGGATGTATCGCCACCATCTAATTCCATGGGATCACTTACGGTCTACCTCAAACCCAAACCAAAAATCTATCACAGTATCTTGGAATGAACATGCCTATATAGAGTAATTATTCACAATAAATAACACTTGAGGAATTAACCTCTCATACATCCCATTATCTCATTTCATTTATATCATAATTCATGAGGCATAAATCAATCATGTTCTTAATAATCCATATTAATATAATGGTGTTATCCCATTCATAAATCCATCATTTAAATTTATAATACTATGCATAATGCAATTCCTCTTGTTTATATTAATATCCATGTTTAATTTCCATTTCATGGAGCTATTAAGTTTAAACTATTTAAATAAATGAAATAAATTCATTATGGATAAACAATTTAGTCGAGAAATTCCATTTGGTGTGAGCAATCCTAATCAAGGAAATCTCACTCAATTTTCCTAAACATGGAAATATTATTTAAGGTATAAGTTCCAAAGGGTTCAAGTTTTTTACACTTAAAGAATGTTAACAACATGTATAAGTCATTCTAGCCATTCTATTTACATAAAAAATTTCATTTAACTCATTGCAACATATAATCTACATTAAAAGGGATCATGTGTAAAGGATATGTGTCTTGGAAATAAGGGATGTTCCCACTCTGTCAAATTCCACAAAAGGGAACAAGAACCTAAATATACCATTTAAAAATTATAACCCAGGAAAAAAGGATAATAAAAATGCCAAGAAATAAGACATAAAATCATAAATCATAGTCATTACTTTTTAGATTTAAGATGGTGCACCTCTGTTGGAGGGTTTCTATTATTAAATAATGACATTTCTTATCCAATAATAAATTATCATATTTAATTATTTCATTAAAATTATCAAATAAAGAACATTAGAATAAACAAAAATACTGGGAAAAGCACTAAATCAGAGTGTCATGATTTGAAATTAATTAATTAATTCTTTTATAAATTAAAATTGAACTAAAAGGGATCCTACCTCAAGCGTTAGACCAAGCCGGTACTCGGAACTTGACAAATTTGGTAGAGACCACTCAAAATGTCCCTACACTCATACACACAAACAATCATATATATATATATATATATATATATATATCCCTTAACCCAATGCAAAAATTCTCCTTCACCATGAGGGATAGTGAACCTGGAAGATTTATATATTTGTTTATATACACATTCCTAAATATATGTGTGATTTCTTTAAAATACATTCAAACCCCACTAAAGTATATAAACATGACACAAAACACAAAAGACCCTATAATAATGTTTGTGAAACTAGGGAGTGAGAATATAACCTCACCTAGGTTAGTGGCAATGAACCAAATTCAATCAAACTACTTCACTTTCAGCAGAGATTGCCATAAGACACCTGAATAAGACTTGAGAGGCCCTTTCAAATAACCTAACCATGGATGAGACCATAAAAATATGTGTTAACCCTAACCTAGGGTTTCAGTAGAATGAATTTGGGTGAAGAGAGACCAAAATAGTCCAAATATAAGGATAAGAAGGAGGTATAAAGGCTTACCTAAAGATTTCAAGTGATAACCGTGAAGGATCTAGGAGAAAATGGTGAGAGAAAAACGATTTGTGGTGAGGGGTGCGTTATACACCATTGAGAAGATGGGGAGGGGGCTCGTCTGAGTGAGGGGGGAAGGAATGAGGGTTTGGTTTTAATCACTTTTTTTAATTAATTTAATTCCGTTTTTTAAAAGGTCACCAGACACAATTTGGGCCGAGGGGTTTGAAAACATGTGTACCAACCGTACGCCTTCTATTAGGCACCTAGTGTACTCGGTGTAGTTTCCTAACCATGCACTAACCAAGCGATGAATAGTTTTATGGTACTATACCAGACCACTAATCTTGTGGGATAGGCATATAGTATAGTAAATTGTACACATCCTATGAGACAGCCTCTTCCCACCAGCAACAAGCAACACCGTTTCTTGTAATGGGACGCAAGGTTTCAGACAAACCTTATGCCAAGTGTAGACTCTTCAAAACATTGATGTTTTAGGTATGGTTCCCCCAAAACTCACTGAGACACCCAAGAGACTTGAAGGGCCTTAACTAATTTTCAAAAAAATCATATTGAAGTGTTAATACTCTTGGAATTAATTTTATAAGCTCATTTTTAAATACATTATATCTATTAAATGAAAAAGTTCAAATTCTATCATATATTTTTCTGTTTAATGACACAGATTGTTATAAATTTGTAACTGATGAATTCATTTAATATCTTTAAAAACCATATATTTTCATATTTTTTTAATAAAATTTATAGCTATTAATTTAATAGATAGGTTATGCCTTATGATATTAAATAATAATATTTTAATAATATATTGTTGATCAATAAAACCCAGTCTTTTGAGTATCACAAGCAATTGAAAAAACTATTTATTGTGTGTAGGGGATGAAAACTCAATATTTCAGGAATTTCGTGATATGAAATATATTTGATTTTATTTAAATAATAAATATACCATAGAGTATAAAAATTTTATATACCATTCTAGGTTTTGTGTTGCGTTCCACACTCAAAATTGAATAAAAGTTACTCATTTATTATTTTTAGGGTGTTACATTATCCCACGTTAATTAAATTGCATCCTCATAATCTAAACATGATTTTAGAAATCCAGGGTTTTATATTTGAAAATTAATTTGTTGAAATCCCACATCAAGATAATAGTTAATAAAATATTCTTCTAATAAAAGATATTGATAACTACAAAGGTCACATTGACCAACATATAACTGGGTCTCAATATAGAAGAAGATTAGTGGAAAATTAGTGATACATACATAAAGGAAAAGTAAAAATGTATACATGGAGTTATTGGGGTCATCGTTCACAAAACAAGTTAGTGATCAATGAAATGTTTAAAATCTCAAATCCTTAAATCCTTGATGATTTAAAAGACTATTGATTCAACAAAAATTGAGGTATTAGGTTAATATTTTTTATGATTATTTTCCTAATGTTGAGTAATAATTTTATTTCCTGAGAATATAATGAAATATAATTAATTGATATATTTATAAAGACAAAATTTCATATATTGGTTATGCTTAGATCAATTTCCAATTCACCCATTACTTCAAGAAATGGATATCCAAAAATTAACACTGATTAAAAAACACGTAAAATGAAAATTTAACAGATCATAAGGTCAATAAAAGGGTGAAAAGTCTAACTATTTGTCTCTAACTATTAATAAATGTCAATATGGTTAATAATCTAATCCTTAAACCTAAAAATAAACACTATTGGATCATAATTAATATTTATTCATCAAATTGATTAAATAAAAATAATAACATATTGAAAAAGAAATCATGTAAACCATTGGTGGGTTTGAAACCCTTATAGTCATTCGATCAAGGGTTCAAACCCCACCACCTTTCTATATTTGATGATTTTTTACCCAACATACAGATTTTCCTTATATAAACCCTTATTAATATAATCTCTAAAATAAATATGATATAAATACTTGAAATTTAGTAAATAAAAAACCTTTTAACTGAGGCTTTAAATACATCCTAAATAAATAAATGTTTCATCTATTTTATTTACCCATAGGTCCTTCCTCAGTATAGGGATTATCTTATGTCATTTATTGATATTATCTATTAAAATAATTCATGACGGTTTTTAAATAAAATATGAATTATCATACGTTTATCCACTTGGAGTGACAAACTAGGTGCGTAGTAAGGAAATTTTTCATGTACCAAGTTTTGCTTGAGTGATGCTTGATGCACCTTTTTGGAGTTGTTACCCCAAGTAACATCTAGGACCAAATCGTGTCCACTTTTAGTATCTATATAGGAATTTATTTCTAGCAATACCGCATTATATCAATGTAACTGAAACTTTTTTATGTTCTATATTTATCCTAAAATTATATCATAGGTTTATGTTCTCTAATCTGGGTTTTCCTAAATCTAATTTCCATGATTTCTATTAAACCTTCTCTCATACCAACTACATTAACCCAACCCATGTAATCCTGAATCTAGTGCCTGATACCATTACATTTTCATATGATACATGTAAATCACATGCGAATGTACTGAAATGTTTAGCCATCTTGGTAATCTAGATACATACATGAGTCATGATTACAACATAATTTTTTTTTCAAGGATAACATCAATTTATCTATAGTATCCTTCCATATCATTCTTATCACATTTCAAAGAAATACTAGGGGGAAACATAATTAGGGTGATATAAGAAGATTTTTAAAGGTAAATTACAACTAAATAAATAATGAATCAATGATAATAATCATTAATTCATAGTAAATAAGTGAACACTCAATCCATATAAACAGTAAACTGAGTAGGAAGTTAATAAAAAATATATAACGATAAATAATTGAAAAAATATTCCATTTAAATAATTGGATAAGGAAAAAAAAATATTGAATGATAAGAAACTAAAAATCCATTCCATTTAATAAATAAATTGAGAATAAATGAATTCGTATGTAATGAAAAAGTAAAAATAAGATGGAAAATAATAAATAAATACTAAATGAAGGAAATTAATAATTATCAGACTTCATGTTTCCTAAGAACATGATACCTTTTCCTTCATGTCCTTTCAGAAGATGATTTAGTATGCTATTTTCATGACCTTTCACAAGAAAGTTTAAATCATTGTGTAGAAACCCATTATTTCTACATAGAAACAAATTATAAGGTCTTTTCACCAACTAATTTCATGTCATGATACTACTGATGCTTCTTGGTTCTTTCTTTAAACTCGCCCCAACCCATGTATTTCATGCCCAAATAATTACACATATGTTTAATAACTAATTTAATTAAAAAAACATTGTGCCTTACCAAATATCCATATTGAGTAAATTAAATAGATTTATTAGTGTTTCCATAGTGAATCAACCAACCTTAAAAATAAACCTTATTTGTAAAAATGGTATATGCTTCAGAAAATAAACATATCAATGATAAATGATATATATAATTTGCAGAATGTAAATTTCCAATGAACATTTGAAATTTAAAAATTCTAGGGGACTAAAAAAGAATCAAGGAAGTGAATTTCAGTACTACCCTTGTCCAAATAAATTATAAACCATCCATAGGATTAATTATTATGGTATCAATACAACATATCCCAATTTAATTAAAATAAAGGGTTGTTTACAGTTATGAATAGAGATACTTAAAAAATATATATTTTAAAACATTCTTGATGAAAATATCCAGTTCTTGTGGAAAAATCAATTGAAAACTTTTTTAGAAAACATGGATTTTTGGAGAAATATGTTCTCTAACTAAAGAGGGAAATGAAGTCAGTTTTTCATAAAAATATTACTCGAAAATATTTTTTGAACCAAACAATGTAAAAGGGTATTATTACCTGAAAAAGTAATTAATAAATATAGGATATTAAAGAATAATTATTTATTAAATAATGATCCAATAATTTCTTCTAATGGAAATTCATGTGTAAACAATCACGAACATAATGATATTCTAAGGTAAACCCTTGAACAGACCATAATAATTATGTGAGAATCAATCTATGAATATATTATGTTTGTCAAATTTAAATCCATAAAAAAATTTAGAATGAAAAAATATATATTAAATATTTATTCCATACATAATCTTTAATATTAATGACTGCAATAAATTAATATAACCTTAAAAAACTGAATCAGGTTATTAAATTACTTATCTCTTGGTAACTCTTAATTCAAATCACATTAGAAGAAAAAAATAAAACTAAAACTAAAAATAACATAAATATAAAATAACTCATGATATTATTTATCATATTACATAGTATTTACCCCACAGAAAATAAGTAATTGTTGAATATAACATTTATTTCATATATGTAAAAAGTGAGATACAAATCCTTTGCATTATGTATCCTTTCAAGTGAACATCCTATAAATTCCTATATAATGCTTCTAAACAAGTCACTAACTTATAAAATAACCAAATTTATATTTTTAATATCATATATGATCTCTTTTTTATAATGTGTAAACCGTTTTTCGTTTAATCATTCATTATTTTCACTATTTTGTGTGTTAATTGCCTAGTTTTTTTAGTATGTTTTGACATTTTACTTGTCATTCCAATTAATTAGATCATGATTTAATCATATAACCAATGTAAATCATGTTGTAAATATCATATATATTAAGTATATATGTATTTATAATAATCCATAATTTTTTGATATAGGAAATGAAATGCAACATTCTTGGAGACTGCAGGTCATACATATGCATGAATTCTACTTCCATTTCTATGTAATATTTAAAATAATTAAAAGTAAATTATATATATAGTGGTATAATAATTAATGTATCATATTTATTTCATATATTTCATATATTTTTTTATCTTATTATATTAAATAATAACATTTCAATAATATATTATTGTTATATAAAAATTGGTTTTTGCGTGCAGCACTAACTATCGAAGAAAGTCTTTATTGTGTGTGATGTTTGGAAAATAGGAATTGCATGAATTTAAAGGTGTAGATTATATTAAATTTATTTAAAATATTAAATATAAAATAATGTCTTAGAAGATAATATTTCTTTCTATATTTCATGTTTCATGTCATACAAGATATCAAATAAAATTTACTCTTTTCGAATTTTACAGTGTTACATTCACCCCTCTATTCTTCTTCTATTTTAGTTTTTCATTATCTCTAAATTTCTTAATATATTTCACTATTTCCTCTTTATTTTATTTTATTTGTATTATTTCTTCTTCAATTCCCTCTTTCCACCATGTGATTTCTTACTCTCGATAATGGGAGGCTGACCTGAGGAATGGCCTAGGGGATCTTAAGGTATTCTTGAATTATTTCATTAAATTAATTTTATGTTTGTGGTAGATATGAGTTGAATTCATGGTTATGAGAATAGCCCCCATTAAATACAAATAAAATATATTTCTGTTCATATATTTTATTTATTTTCTCACTCTTCATTTCTCAACTCTTCAAAAGATGTATTTTAGTTTATCAATGGACAAAACGGAATTCGATTGAGCCAGGTCCTAGAAGATGGAACACCCTCAACCAACTTGTTCCATAAACCTTGATTATAATATGAGGATGAATTTATATTGATTAAGATGTTAAATATCTCAAAATTTCTGAATTAAAGGATTGTAAGTATGCTTTAGATTTCATAGTTGACTTACCAAACAAAAATTAAACAAATAAAGGAGAATAATTATGGACCTCAAAACCAGAATTAAGACCATTTTATTTATTTATAATTTATTTTTTAAAAAAATTTCATGTTAGTATATGTTTAAATTGTCAATTTTCATTTTATTAATTATCTTATAAAATAAAAAAACAAAATAACATTTATCATGGTTTTCCAAAAAATAATACAAAACTAAAAAACAAGTTTACTTAGGTGAATTACAATAAATGAGTAAACCAATTAATAAGCTCCACAAGTGATATAACCCTAGTTAGCCACTATTCTACACTAGGAAACCATTTAGAAATTTTTTTTACACACCCTGTTAGAGGTGTGTTGTCTAAATGGGTATCATTTTTAGGGATCCTATCAATGGTTTCTTTTTTTCAATTTTCACATTTTATATAGTTTTAATTTATTTAATAAAAACCTAAATAAATTCTTTTTTCATTATTTTTTCAGATGAAAATTATTTCAATACATGGTTTAATTACTTTTATGTGTAATAACTTGTGGATAAAAATGATATAGAATACCACTTACATAAAAGGGTTTAGGAACTAATTAATCTATCCAAACAAATGTTGAATAAGAATGACATGGGTATCTCACATCAAGAACTATTGATCATGGTCAATCAATTCAAAGCTGATATTCAAAGTCTCAAGGAAAATAAGCAAGTGCCTATAATTTTCCCCAATTTCACAAATGAAATCTAAGAATTTGAGGCCAAAATCAAGGAATTTAAATATTCCATCCATTTAATGGACCATATAAAAGATGACCATAATTAGATACAATGGACTCATTATGAGGAATACTAGACTGAGGATATAACTTTGGGATATCAACATGATCTGGATGACTAATAGAATGAGAATGTGATTCAACATGATCTCTATAATCCCTACAGTTTAGAATATCTAATAACATTACATGTCAATCATTCCATGTTGGAGGAATACAACACTAATGTGGTGGAATTTGAATAAATGGAGGAGTATCTTGACTACATTCCCCCATAAACTGAGATCCAACATCAATAGGCACTCACCACTGATGATGTGATTGAACCTGAATCAAATTAGGGATTTGATATTATTCTGAACTATTTGATTTCTTATTTTCTCTAATCTGATTTAAATTCCACTCATTATTGTTTGAAATTTTCAAATTAGGTCAATCCTTGAATTTCCTTGGATGGATATGAAGAAACTAAACATGCACATATTGTGGAACACAATGATCTATCTAATTTTTTTGAACATACATTTGAGGAGGCCCATGAATAAGTCCATATGGTTGATCAAAATTAAATCTAGAAAAATCATTCTAATTATAAAAGGGGGATTATTTTTTATTATTCAAAATTATATTTTATACAATTAAAAATACTTACTTACTTCCCATTGATTATTCAATTTATGCATCCCATATTGATCATGCACTGGAAAAGAAGTATGAGGTTGCAATAATATAAACCAAGTAATAGAATGAACTATACTTCACCCTACCCACTCTATGAAATCTATACTTAATTCTAAAGGTGTTGGATCTATTATACTCTTTCGATGGATCATTCCACACCAACAAAGAAGAAATACAATCTATGAAAAGTTGCATGTGTTGGTTCAAATCAAAAATCATCCACCCAACAAAAAAATGTGGATAATAGATGGTATTTACCTCTAGTGGCAGTAAAAATTTGAGGCCCACTTGGGGGATCATACCAAGATATATCCTTTAAATTTTTTTTGTACATATTTATATTAAAACCACATTCTTAGGATTATTCCATCATTCATCCCTCTCCCTTTTGTATTTTTTTTTGATAAAGTAGCCTGATTATTATTCTTAATTGATTAATTTGTTTTAGAACAATTATGGAACAAGAAATCCACCAACAACCAAGTAGGAAATTAGATTAAAGCATCATTGTAAAAGGAGTTCACATTTATATTTATGTTCAAACTCTCTATATTTTTTTTCCTACAACATGTGTTTATATTTAAACCAGAAATTATAGGACCGTTATTAAATTTTAACATTAATTTAATTCTCTTGGAGACGTGAGTTCTTAAGAATCTCATGACTCCATGTTTCAGATTTTAATGATAATTATATTCAATTAATAATGTGGAATTGTATTATTGATGAAAATAATTAATATTAAAATGAGGACTCGTGCATTAAAGTAATTAATTGATTAATGTCAATGAAATTTCGCCAATGTTTTTCAGGATTTTTGAATTTTTGATTTTAAACTGAATTTATTTTCTATTATCAATCATTCCTTGAGTGATTATACAATATCAAATTTCCCATTCCTAAAAGGATTTATAGACCAATTATTTTCTATTTTATCTTGATCATATTTCTCGAGTAATCATGGGTCACAGCACTTACAGAACATTCATTAAAACTTTTCAATGATGTGAATATATTAAAACAAATTTAATATGATTAATACATCTTTTGAAAATCCTTTATCCTTGAAAGACTTAATTTAAAAAAATCCTTATTTAACCATTGAATCTATGAATGACCTTGTTATGAATGAAGCATGTTTCAATACATTTTTCATCCATTCCTAACATACTCATAGTATTTTCATTATTTTTTTTTGACGAGTGGGGGTGAATGGAGTCAAGGTGGAAGGTATTATTTACATTGTAAGGAATAATTGTGTATTTTATTATTATGGGAATAAACAAGGTTTTTTATTCATAAATTCTACACTTTATTGTTTTTTCCCTATTGAAAAAAATGAAAAATAAAAAATAAACCCAAAAATAATAATTGGTTTTGACTTAGAAGAAACAAAAATCACAATAATTGGGCCAATTTTTTTATCATATAATGTATGGTGGGGGATTTGAGGATTATTATAAGAAAAAATTTAGAAAAAATTAAAATTACATAGAAAAAATAGTATAAAAGTATAAAAAATGCATGAGGGTGAACAAATCATTCATTATAATTTATTTTAATCATGAACATACATTGAGTTTTGGGGGAAGTTTTAATTGCTAATTTAGGATGGACAATATCATTAAGATTTTACTTTTTACCTCATGCACTATACTCAATAGATAATCCTTCTCATTGAGCATTAATTTTTAAACATCAATTCCAACCACTATTAATCCTGAGAGTAATTTTATCCTTTATTAAAAAGTTCTCATGATTTTATATGACCATTTTCATTAAAATACATATATAATAATTCTTTAAAAAACATATGGTTTAGGTTTTTTTTCTCATGATATGAGCACAACTCTATTTTAATTGTATCATGAGTTATGTGTAAAATGATTAAAAAGTATGGTAAATTGTGTTTTGTAATGTTTAATAATGATGTAGTAATAATCTTGAATAGATGAAATAATAATTTCCATCTTTTTCAAAATAGGAAAACTAAAATACTTAGGATAGTTTATTCAATTAAAATTGAAAATTTAAATTGATATTTTAAATATATTTTTGAAATTTAATTTGACATTGATAATTGTTTTATTTTATTTCCTTGTAATTTGAATACTAGTAAAAATCATGGCCTCTAAATTCCTTGTTGAGATATTATGCTTGAGGAAAAGAATCGTTAATGTGTTGGGGTATTTGACATAAAAAAATTTCATGAATATTTTTAAATATTTTTCAATTGTTTTAAATATATTTTTGATATAAATACCCATTAAATTCAATGTTTTATTAAAATATTGGTATTTTTTATTTAAGGTGTAAAAGTGAATAATAATGTAATGAAAAGTGGAAGTATTATATGTTGTAAAGGATAATTGGGAATTCTTATTGTCATTATTATTTAAGAATTATATTGGTTTCCAAAATTTTCTAGGTGTTATATTTTAATTTTAGGCACCAAAAAAATTCATAAAGGTTTTCTAGCCCTCAACCGACCAATCATAAGTCACATTTCCATTTCATTATAGGGTCGGCTAACCAAGGGCCTAGTGGGATGTCCATCTCAATCTGTGGCTTCATAGTGGCATCAGGATTGTGTATTGGGGACCTCTAGGTTTACAATATCAGAAGGATTAAGGGTTTACTGAAACCATCATGGGTCATGTAGTGCATCCAGCCAGTGTGTGGGTAGTGTTATCTAGGAGCCCACCATGTTGCAGGTGATCTATCCAGTGATCCCACATATTTCTTTATAAACTCTCACCTCACCTCACTCTATTTCAATGTGTTAAATTCTTATAATAGTTATTTCTCATCCATTTTAAAATCTTAGACCCCACCTTAGAAACTTGATCCTTCCACCGACTCCACAATGATTCGTCGTTGCCACCTTCTTCTTCCATACCTATCACCACTACAGTTAGCTGGGAAATGCCATGGTCATCCACTGGAGCTCTCAATAACTAGATAATATTCACTATCTCAACTCTCTACTACCATAGAACAAATCTTTAACCTCAACCGAGCCCCATCAAATCCATTTCATGCCAAATCTGGTCACGTTGAAGGTCAGATGAAGGAGATGTTACGACTACATTGTTTCTCCATTACCAAATGAATGAATCTTCTACCACACACTCAATGCCTCAGAACATACGCATTTCATGAGTTTGAAGCCATATACGACGTGAAAAGATACTACATTGTTGGAATAGGACCACTATAAAAGAAGGGACCTGGAGATCATTTGGGTGTTTCCAAATATCTCACATATAGATATCAAGGTATTTTTAATAGGTTTTCACTAAATATATTGATATCCCTTGACCAAGAGAAGAAGGGTGGGAAACTCCACTTCCCCTACCACTATAAAAGGAGGCCAATCCAGTAGATATGAAGAGTTGACATAGAGGATGTGTCCATTATAAAGGCTCAGGGATCAGGATACACCTCCATGATTTTTTCTTCATTTTATTTTTATTTTCTTTTCATTTTGTTTCAATTTTCATTTTAAATACAATATTAATTTAGTTTTATTTTATAAATAAATAATTTGTTCATTTTTTCTTCTTTAATTGTTCCACCCATCACTGTGTTCCTCTCTTCTTCTTCTTCTATTTACTTTTGTTTCATCTTCTTTTATTATTTTATCTTTATCTCAACATAATATATATAATTATTTTATTTCATTATTCCCTCAATCTATTATTATTTTATTTTAGATTACCATTGTCTCAATCATTATTACTCGAACCTTTTTTTCTCTCTATCTCTCATATACTTTTTATTTTTTTATTTTTTTGTATTCTTAGATTCTATGTTTCCACAACCTCATCTATTACTCTCGATAATGGGAGGTTAACTCATGGTTTGGATTGGGGGAGGTTAAGGTATTCTCTAAATCATTCTCAATATTTATTTTACATTTTCGGTAGATGTGAGTTTCATGCATGTGTCTGAAAATGTACCCCATAACATGAAAATAAAATCTACTTTAATTATTTTGTTTATTTTAATTTACATCTATTCATTGGTTAGATCATCACATGATGTATTTGATTAAATAAAAGTTTGAAATGGAATTTTATTGAGATGATTCTAGTATGATACAACACTCTCGACCAAGGCGTTTCATCAAACTTTTATATAGGACAATGATAAATTCAGATTTCTTATGGAATTTGAGATTTCACAATTTATAAATAAAATTATAGAGACTCGAGAAAGATATTTAATAGATAAATTATCAAACTAAAATTGAAAAAAAATAAAGGATAACAATGATAGAAAACTAAACAAAACTCACGACAATATTCATTATTTATAATTTCATTCAGTTTAAAATTTAATGTTATCTTATGATTAAATTTTCATTCTTCAAGTCATTTCATTATCGTATAAAATAAAAAAAATCAATTTTATCATTGTTTTCATAAAGTAATAATATAAGGAGACCTAGTTGAATCAGAATAAGTGAGTTAATGAAAGAATAATCTCCTCAAGTGATATGACCATAGTAAACCATAATGTTTCATTAGGAAAACATGTAGAAATTTTATTTTTCCTACACCCTATGAAATATGTTCTGTTAATTTATTTATACTCTTTTTAGATAAAACCACCTGAAAGATATCATTATTTTTTATAAAGAATAGTGATTAAACCACCATTATATGGAGGGGATAAAGGGTCACATATCTTTTAGGATTGGTATACACTGATATATGAGGACCATTTCTAGTGGAAACTATTTGTGGATATTCTTACGTCATAATATTTATTAATGACATGAGAATATATGGCTATGTTTTCTAATGATGTATAAGTTTGATTCCTTTGATAAAATAAAAGAATTCATTAATGAAGTATCGAATCAACTTATAAATATAATAAAGAAAATTTGATGAGATCATGGTGATGGATATCTTAACCAAACGTTTATCTAATTTCTATCGGTTTTTAGTACTCAATCACAACTCACTCCCCCTTACACACCATAGTGGAATGATTTTAGTGAAAGGAATAAAAAGACCTTAATAGACATGTTAAGGATAAGGATGAGACATATAGATATTCTATTATAATTTTTGGGATATTGATTACAAACTATTTATTATACATTTTTCAATTTTCTAAATAAAGCAGTGAATGGAATACTATTCGAGTTATGGAGTCAAAAGAAAAAAAATTATTGCATACACATGTATGGGGTTGAGAGGAATTTTTTAATGATTTCTCAAGAAATAAACTACCACCTAGGGGAAGAAAGTGAATCTTTAAAAAATATCCTAAGTTAACAAAGGGATACTACTATAAGGACCTCACCTTAAAAATTACATAATATATTATATTAATATAGAATTCACATTATTACATTCCTAAATATATTTTTAGTTTATAGTTTTAGATAATTATTTCATAACTAATACATTGAAACCCATAAGCATACAAAGTGTATTCTACTAAAATATTATCCATTTCTTCTATAATACAAGATTTTTAGTAAAACATCATTTGTTTTTGTGAAAATTATTTGTAACGTTATGATTTGCTTCTTCTTTTCTCTTACCAAATCCTTACTCTCTCTGAAAAAATTAAAACTTGGGATGTTCACAAAAATCTAAGAAAGGGTCATTAAAAAATAATGTTAATTATATTTCATGGATACTTATAAACATATGAATTAATTTCCACAAAGACATACTTCTAACCCATAAAGAATCTTATACTTTTTGAAAATAAGATATTTACATAAGACATAGAAAAATAAATAAACTACATAGGTAACATGGGGAATTACGTACTTAATATTTTACCCCTCATAGTTACCATATGATTTTTAACCCCCATAGATACCTTATAATGTAACCATCACAACTACCTTATAATGTAACCCTCATGGCTAGCTTATGGTTTAACCATCAGAGTTACACTTGGAACCATCACAGTCAACAAACAACATAAACATACCTAATTCATTAGAGGGAGATAAAGTTCCAACCCTTCATAAAAACAATTCCCATGAATAATAACATAAACATAAAACCTTAATACATGCATCATGAAAACATTCATGGAAGAAAATCACCTATTTTAAGAGAATACATCGAACATAAAAAAGAAAACATTTTGATTGAAAATAAATAAGAAATTTTATAAAGAAGAATTTAAAACAATAAGGATTATAGAAAATTAGATAAGCCTATCATGCAGTATATGTTATGAAAACCCATTATTTTTTAATTTTTTTAAAAAGGATACATTAAAGAGAATTTAAAAGGAATGTCCCTTACCTTGGGTTTGAATTCCTTCAAATATGTTCAAGCCTCTAGTATAATTTTTTAAAAGTGTTATTAATTTATTATAGAAATTTATTAATATTTATAATACCTTTATCTTTTTATGACTATATTTCGCCCATTTATTGATAATATTTTTTCTTTTCATTATTTTAGGTGTGTTTATTATGTGGTTTCCATTGTTGGTTTGTTAGGGAATTTCTTTCTGAATGGAAGAAACACTTCAAGAAGATGAAATAAATGGTATTAATATGTTTCCAATATTATAAATGATTCAATGTTTCATTTTTTCTGATATTAGGATGATTCATTAGATAAAACATTAATTAAAATAATTTATTTTACTTTGGTGGTTTTTATGAACATCACAAACTTATATAATTTTATTTGATATCATGTTTATATAATACATCCAGAACATTATATAACATATAATATGTATAATAAAGTCTTATTTACCCATAATAATGGTTTTATGACTACCCTTGAATGAGGTAATGAAAAATGAAAACAATTCATCAATAGTGATGGTAAATCGATACATCACAGATGAGGTTTTCTTTTTTTAGAATAAGAGAAATAATGAATAGGTTTTATGGTGGATATTACATTAACACAATAAAAGTTCAATATATGTAAGTTAATGGAGTTATTTGGTCACTTTTATTATGGTATGTGAGGATAGAATAAGAAAAACACTTGAAAATAAAATAAAAGAAAAAGAATGAGGATTTTACCTCTTAAATTATGATCCTTGAGAACCTCCCTAAGGAACATGGTTTTGGACTTTTTTTGAGACCAAAAGGACATATACATGGGTAAGAGACTTGGGAAGAAAATTGGGTAGAAATAACAAAAGATAAAATGCTTTGAGGTTGGAGGAGAAGAGGTGGTGAAGAGTTGTATTTATAGTCGAGGATATGGGTGTTTTTTATTATTATATTCATTAGTTTGTCATTTTGGATCAAGACTATGAATATTATTTATTAAAATTAAAAAATAAAGAAATGGAAAAATTATTATTTGAGATTATGGTACTTACATTATCCTTACATCTTAGATGACTCCAAAACTGTTGTGTTTGTTAAATACTGCAAATTATATTATTTCATTATTCACCAAAAAGTCAACTATTTTAGAAAAATCCATAAAATTCACCATAACCATTTTTAGACATCTAGAATTCAATAATAAACTCAATTTTATGAAAACAATTTTATAAATATGAGAAAGTTATTTTTTATTAAAATCATCATTTATTCAAAAAATACTGATTTTAAAATTATAACTGACTTTATGACACTTTCAAAAATTAATTAAGGTCTCATAAGATTATATTATATTCACATGAAAATAGAATATTAATTTATGAATCTATTTTATTAAATTTTATTTTATTTAAAATAATAATATTAATTATAAAATTATAATTAAATATGTATGACTAAAAAATAAAAATTATTATTTTATAATTCTTAAAACATTTATTTATATATTCTATAATATAAATATACCATATTTTGATTAATAAGATACATAAATTCTATTTATAATTTTTTATGTGAGTTTACTATTATATTAGTAAATGTTAATTAATTTTTGAAAATACCACTTATTTCATTATACATGTATAATGAATTTAACTATTTAATTCTATAATGAATGTGAATTATTTTATAAGCACCTATATTGTTACATTATTTCCCCTTTGGAAATTTCATCCTCATAATTTTTATTCACTTATTCAATGAGTGAGTTTACCATTCCCTTATAGTATTTTTAGATTCCCTTGTTTCTTTTTTAACCATGTGGTTTCTCTATAAAACCTTAACTTGGTAAATTATCTTGTTTTGAAATATATTCTCTCTACAATCAAGAATATGAATCTGTTTCTATTTATAATAAAAATTCTATTCTAGATGAACTAAATATGGGCTCAAAACATGAGATTAATCTGGCACATACATTCATAACAATGAAACATGCAAAACATTGTGTACCTAAGATAAACTCATAGTCAAGGCTAATGGATAAAAAACTGGTCCAAATTTCATCAACATTTCAAATTTTACAATGATCAATGGAATTAGATTTACTTTATTACTAAAATGTACAAAAAATATTCTACCTTCCCTGAGATGTCCGAATGTGTTATTAGATCATCGTCAGTTTCTTAGATACTTCTTCAACTAACATTGGCCCCATGAAACACTTTTCTAAAAATTCATCTGAAATTGATTGATTTTGACACCTATTTACATATGATGCCTCAAAATTTGTCATCTGTATACTGGATTGAAAAATATTTTTATAAGAAAACACAACTAAATAAATATTGTAAACCCAACATAACTTGTAATCCATTGAAAAATAACGTAACATTAATTATATTATAATAATCATTCACTTAGGTTTTTCACCAGATTTGTGATGAAAGGTTGTGCTAAAATTTAATTCTATTTCAAATGACTTCAGAAGGCATTTCCAAAAGTTAAAAGTTAATAATTGATCATGTTTCGAAACAATAGAGATAGGAACAACATGTATCCTAACTATCTCATTGAGTTACGGATAAGAAATATGATTTAAATATATAATATCTTGAATATGAATAAAATGTGAAGATTTAGTAAGTAAATAAAAATTAACCCAAATCGCATTCTTACCTAGAGAATTCTTTAGCAGTACCACTAAAAAATCAATGGATATATTTTCCCATTTAAACTCTGGAACTAGATAATAGTGAATCTTCCATATTGGTAATTTTCTATCAGTTTTAACATATTGAAAAATCAATCAATTCATGGTAAAATTTGCACTATTTCTTTTCATTACATCCTACCAGTTATAATCATTAAGGTCAATGTACGTCATAGTACTGTATGGATGAACTGAAAATAGATAACTATGGGGTACACATAATAAATCTTTATTCAAATCCAAATCACAATGCATACATAATATCTTACCAAATCTCAAAACACAATCTTTATCAATGTTAAATAATAGAAACATTCCCTTTTTAACAAATTTTAACTATTTTTTTAATTCACACTCTTCCTTCAGTTCATACATAATTCTATTTGATAGAGACAACTACATTGATACGTGAAAAAAATATGAGGAATTGCCTACACCAAAAAAAATCAAAGAAAATAATATTTAAATCATTAATCAAGGGTTCATGTTACATATGTAACATGGTTAATGTATCATGATGTTTTATACTCATGGAATCATTCACATTTTCATTTTTTTCATATTGAAAATTGGTCATGAAATCATAATCCTTTATCAGTTCAAGACAACTTCTTTAATAACTTTCTCAATTCCTTTTGAGTGTATATATACTTAAAAATTTGACACACAGTATATATTTCAAATTTTGGCTCTACATAAATTATTTCTCCATAGTTTTAAAGAAAAAATCACAACTACTCATTCCAAATCATGTGTGGGATAATTTGACTCCTGATGTTTTTGTTTAATTTAATAATAAACAATTAACTGATCATTCTATATCAGAATGAAACCAAGTAACATTAATGAAGCATCATTATAGATGAAAAACTCTCCATATTTTGAAGAAAGAACAAAAAATAGAGTATTCACCAATATTCATTTCAGTTTATAAAAAAACATTAGAGTATTCTATCAAAATATATTTAACCTCATTTCATGTTATCTTAGTTAGAGGGTTAGGTAAAAAAAGAAATTTTTTAACAAATCATAGGTAATAGCCATAAAATCCAAGAAAACTATGAATCTCAGTAACATATTTAGGTCTTTTATATTCATCAATAACTTTTTTTAAACAATACCAAGAGTTATTCCATCATTATTTACAATGTTCCAATGAAAATAAAATTTTTTGATCCAAAAATTACATTTTATTAATTTTTCATATAACTTATTTTCATTGAAATTAGTAGAAAAATACAGAAATACTTTTTATGATCTTAATAATTTTCAAAAAAACCGAAAATATCATTAATGAAAACAAAAAAAACTTATCCAAATATTCATGAGTGATTTTATTCCTAATATTCATAAATAAAGTACGATAATTTCTCAAACCAAAGGATATAACACCAAACTCATAATTCACATATTTAGTTTAAAACACTTTTTTACAATTTCATCATCCTTCACCTTCAGTTGTTGGTGCTAGATCTCAAGTCAATATTGAAAAACTACTAATCTCCCTAGATCTAATAAAATAAGGCATCAATATAATGAAATTGATATATATTCTTAACATTAATGTTATTAAAATCACTATAATCAATGAAAATCTTCATGGAACTGTATTTATTTTTATCAAGAAAAATAGGATCACTCCATGGTGAAGTACTATGATGAATGAAACCTTTATCATGAAAATCCTACATCTAATTTTTCAATTATATAAGTTGAACTTGATCCTTTGGATAATATGGGTTTGAGATTGGATTCGCATCAAGAACCAATTAAATAGTAAATTCAACTTCTTTATTAGCTACATCAGTGGGAAAATCATCAAGAAAATATTCCAAGTATTCATATACTTATGGAATATAATTAATTGGAATAATTAACTTATTTTAAAAAATAAGTGAAATATAACATTAATTTATGTATTTTAGTTATTTATCATCATCCTGATTTGTAATCAATAGTATGAGTTCATTATTGTATACAAAGTGAAATTATTTCTCAAAGAAATCATTATCTCTTTAATAAATATTATCATGATAAGTAGAAAGCCATTACATACACATAATGACATCAAACCCTACTAAGGGAAAAATAAAAAGGTTTTTAGGTAATTTATTTCCATAGAAAATAACATTAAGATTCATATATTTACTTTTCCCCTTAATATTTCCCCTTATTTTTTTCACCATAACATCTGATTTCATTTCTTGATGTTAAAATTCCAATTTACCAAAAAAAATTCTCAGCAAAAAATAATTGTGTAGGCCCAGTATCAAACAAAACATTAACTAAATCTGAGAAAAAAAAATCATACATGATACTCCTTCTTTGGATGACCCAACACTTGTTGAAGTGGTCTCAAATTATTTCACTACACCTTTTATTATATTCATCATAATTTTCATCTTTTGGATCTTTATTTGGGCAGGTATTTTCATAATTCCCCATCTCACCACATTTGAAACATTTACAATTTTCATATCAAAATTAAACATACCAACACTAAGGTCTTGTCCATTAAAATATCGATCCATATGTCCAAAAATACCACATTGAAAACACTTTCTATATTTTTTTAATTCATTCCCCATGGTAATTTATACCACACTTTCATCAAATTGGAAACTGGCCTTTATTACATTACGATTTATTTGATTTATTATTACCCATTTCATTACATATAGACCTTTTCATTTAATTGTTTTCAAAGTACATTTGATCATCAACAGACTCTATTCCTACCCTTTCAACACATAGAAGATGTTTCTAATACCTTTTGAATTCATGGGAAGGTAATTCCCATCAATATCACGGATTTAATCCTAAGTAAAAAATGAATGATTTTTCAATCTAGATCGTGAGTATGATTTTGATCATAACATTCCAAATGAATGATGTTTACTTCATACACAGCCCCTAAATCATTTTTCTATTATTTCAATTCATGTAATGTGTTTTCCATCCTATTTCAAACCACCTTATGAAATATTTTTATAATGGGAATATTTTTAAATTTATCCCATTCCAAGGAATCAATCTCTTATCATTCCCTGATATTGCTGACCATTGACCAACACTAGTTGGGTTCACTATCAAAACGATAAATAGAAAGACTAAAATATTGATTATCTAAACACCAATGTACATTGAATATCATCTCAAGAGATTTCATCCACCCTTTAACCACTACTAGGTTAGACGATCCACAAAATGTCGGAGGGTTCTGCCTCATAAAATGTTCTATTATAATCATGTTACGTTGTCGTAGATCCGGTTATTCTCTTGAATGGATTATGCATCATTTATATATAGCCTTAACTGAGCCATTACATTCATGAACTACCCAGTACAAATTCTCACCATTCCATGTTTTGGATTCAAAAAGATATCATCCTTCTAATGACTTCGTAATTCAGATTCCATGTTTCTTCTATGGAAAACCATTCGGAAGATAAATATCTTAAATGTCACAACATGGTATTATTTAAATGACATATCATTTCAGAATCATGGTAATTTATGAATTATTTATTTTATTCTATTAAATTTATCCTAAACCGTAAATCTATCTAAACCATGCTCAGAAACCCACAATAAAGACCTGACCTTAAACATTAAAAAATAGAGTAAATCATTTATAAATAACATTCTTACATTTCTAAAGATCTTTTCAGTTTATATTTTAACAAAATTAGGTCATGTATCAAACATGAAAACCTATATGTATAAAAATTGGATACTACTAAAATAGTTTCCATTGCTTCCATAAAAAGTTTTTTTAATAAAACATGAATTATATTAATGAAAAATTTCCCCAACATTTAGTTTGGATTATTCTTTTCACTTACCCATCATTAATCCATATAAAAAACATTTTAAAACATTGGAGGAGCAAAAACTCATTAGTCGTGTATATAAAAATTAAAAAACCATTAGTCTATGAATATTTTTAAAAATAATAAATCATTTTCACCAAGACAAACTTTTAACCCATAATGTATCATATAATTTCAATAAACTAGAGATTTACATAAAACATAGAAACAGAAATAAATTATTTTTGTACCTTGGGGAATTAATTACTCAAGATTATAACCCTCAAATATACCATATGATTTGTATCCCCCACGACTACCATACAATTTTTCCATCATGCCTACCATATGATGTAACCCTCAAAACAACCTTATGGTGTAACCATCAGAGTTATACTTAGAATAACCATTATAGTAAAACCTCATGTATATTAGTTTAAAGGGGGTTATTAATTTATTAATAAACAATATTAAAATTTATAATAACTTATATGATCTTTTCAAAACAAATTTTCACCCATATATTCGTAATATTTTTTATTTTCATTGTTTCACGTGCGTTTAGTTCATGGTTTCCATTGTTGGTTTGTTAATGATTTTCTTGTCGAATGGAAGGAAAAATCCCTAAGTTAAAATAAATATAATAAATATGGTTATATAATTTTAAATGATTCCATATATCAATTTTTCTGATATAAGAATGATTAATTAGATAAACCATTAATGAAAATTATTTATTTTATTTTCGCAGTTTTTACCACCATCAGAGACTTATATCATTATATTAAATATAATGTTTGTATACTATTTATATACAATTATATAACATATAATTTATACAATAAATACTTATTTAACCATAATAATGGTTTTATGACCAACCTTGAAGGTGGTAAAGGAAAATGAAAATTCATCATCCATGGTGATGGTAAGTCAACAAATTACAGAATATGTTTTCGTTTTTTAGAATAAGATGATAAGAGGAGAGGTTTGATGATTGATATTTCATTGGAAAAAATAAAATTCCACTATATGTATGATACTAGAGTTATAATTTCAGTTGGATATGGGGGGGTTATGATATAATAATAAAATAAAATAAATTGACAAGAAAATAAAAGAAAAATAAAAGGATCTTACCTCTTAAATTCTTCTCCTTGATAACCTCTTTAAGGAATTAGGTTTTTCCCTATCGTTGAGACAAGATGGTATTGGACATAGGGAAGAGTATTATAAAGGTAAATTTATTTAAATTAAATAATCTAAAGGTGTGAGTAGAAGAGGTGGTGAGGGGTGTTATTTATAGTGGAGGAGAGGGGTGTTTTTTATTATTATATTCATCAGTTTATTATTTTAGCTCAATAAAATTAATAGTTTTGAATAAATGACTATATTAAGTAAAGGTAAATATTTTTTTTTGAGATTATGGTTCCTACATTATCCTTCCTTCTTACATCACTCAAAAATTCATGTATTTTTAAAATACCGTAAATAAATGTATTTCACTATTCAATAAAAATTCAACTATTTTAGAAAATTCCCAAAAGGTCGACCTATCTATTTTCTTAAATGATTAGAATTAAAATATGAACAATAATTCATGAAAATATCTTTATAACTCTGATAAATTTATTATTTTAATTAAAATCATCATTTATTTGAAAAATAATGATTTTAAATTTATGACTGATTTTATAATACATTGAAAAATTAATTAAGGTATCATAAAATTATTTTATATATTTTAGAGATTAATATAATAAATAATGAATATGTTTGTCAAAATATATTTTCTTTTAAATCAGTCTATTAATTATTAAATTTTAATTAAATATTTAAAACTTACAAGAATACCAATAATTAATTTATAATTTTTTAAACATTTATTTACTTATTCCATGATATAAATATATCATATTTTCATTCATATGATGCCTAAATTTTTTTTATAATTTAATATGTGAGGATAGTATTCTAATAGTATAGATTCCTTAATATCTATAAATACCACATATTTCATTATACATTTATATTGAATTTAACTATTTAATTATAGAATGAAAACAAATTAGTTTTTAAGTATATGGGTTGTTAAAAGTACATATAAAACACTTCAGATAAGAAAATGATTATCCTTAGAAAATAATTATTTATTGAGTGGCATCACATCCTTAAAATGATAGTGGGATAAATATTTACATCGATGAATTTGATTCTTAAGATACACAATATTTTGTATAGGAATAGATTCCACATGTCCTCATGAAATAAGTAGTTCCTAAAAAATAATATGTAGGATCATTAGAGATGTAAGATAACTAGAGGGATATATTTTTCTAGTCACAGAAGATAGTGACTTGTTATTGGTTGAAAATGATGAACCTATCTCCAAAAAATGTGTAGTAGATAACTCAGAAGATGGAAGATGGAAATAATCCATGAATTATGAAATATATTCCACTTACTAGAACTAAGCTTGGGTTCTATTAGATACCCTAGTTGTTTTAAATCCCGTATGGTTGAAATGGGTATTAAAGAGAAAATTGGTCATGTAAGGTAAAGTGAATACCTATATAGAAAGTCTTGCAGCTAAAGGGTTTGAAAAACACCAAGGAATTTACTATGATTAGTCATTTTCACCTATTTCCATGTTTACATCAATCAGAATTCTAAATTCTATAGCATCTTACCATGACAAAAAAATTAGTAGATGAATGAAAAAATATATTTCCTTAATGAGAACCTTTTGGAAGATATATACATGACACAACCATAAGGGTTTGTTACTCCATGTGATGAAACACAAATTTTCAAGTTGTAGAGATCCATTTATTATATTGAACCAATCATCTAGGTCATCGATCATTTAATTCGATGAAGCTGTAAAATAATTTGGTTTCATTAAAAATTAATGAGAGATATGTGTTTACAAGAGGTTTATTGGGAATGTGGTTGGTATCCTATTAGTATATGTTGATTCCATATTACATACTGGAAAATACATACCAATATTATTATCTTTTAAGGACTGGTTAAACAAGAGTTTCCCTATGAAGGACTTAGGTGAAGTAGCCTATATTCTAGTGGTTGATATTATTCATGATGATCCACGATGCTTCTTGGACTAAATAAAAGTACATAAATTGAACATATACTAAAGATATTTAGTATGGGTCAATCCAAGATGGGATTAGTTCCAGTGTCACACGGTATACATATTTATTAGAAAATGTATCCTCATACACAACAGGAGAAATATACAATGAGTAAGATATCATAAGATTAAGTGATAGTATCTATCATATAATAAATATTATTTACTACACCATATGTTTCCTATGAATTGACCATGGAAGGTAGATATCAAGTTGTCCAAGGAGAACAACATTGGTATACTATTAAGGCTATCCTCAAGTATCTAAGAAAAACTAAGGATGTGTTCCTTGTGTGTGAAGGAGACAAGGATTTGGTCATCAGTTGTTATAATGATTCTAGTTTTTAAATAAATCAGAATGATATAAAGCCATAGTAAGGATATGTTTTATGTCTGAGTGGAAGAGTTGTGAGCTAGAAAAGTTCATAGCAACTAGATATCGCTGATTTTATAATGTTTTCATGGCATATATCATCTTATAATTTAATCACTGAATTATATTGGGATACAAAAAAAATAAAAGATTTTTTTTGGGAACCTACATTAAAGACCCTATCACATTTTATTAGGATAATACTATAGTGGTGGTGCATGAAAAAGAACCATGGTCACACCAATAAACAAATAACATACTCTTGAAGTATCACCTCGTGATGTATTTTTCTCAAAGGGTTAAGGTTTCAGTAAGAATGTTTCCCAAAAACTAAAACATAAAAGACCCCTTGTCTAAAGGCTTAACCCATAAAAAGCATGAGTATCATGTAAGGGATAGCATACTGATGTTTTTAGTGGTTTTCTCTTGTACATGTGGGAGTATATTGAAGTAGGTTCCGTAGAACCAAATTTTTTGTACATTATGATAACTTATATTAATTTTTTGGACTATTAATGAAATACTTATCACATCATGACTATTCATCAACCTGACATAGTATGAGACAATGTTATAAGTGTATTTATCACACTAAAATGTCGTAGAATTTTTCTGCTATGATGAGAAACCACAAGTTTCATGATGGTATTCTAAAATACATGTTCTATAGCCTAGTGAAATAACTTTAGGGACACAAATGAGACAAATTATTAAGGGTAGATAGTCATAGGAATTTGATGTACTATTCAATGGTGTGCACCCTTAGTAAAATTCAGTGTAGGATATTATGAGAACGAGGTCCACCAATAGAAATACACATTTATATGTGTCATTGGATGTTCATATATTTGATGTTTTTATTGAATCATAGACTTTATGATTTTTAATAATAATTATTATAATTAATTTTCCTTGATTTATTTATGATTACCATGGTGAAATATGTTTTTGATGAGGGAGGATATGCATCTCATTAATGTTTCATTAATGAATAATTCATTAAAGGATTTTAACATTCTATTCTACAACAGATGTTGATATCTTAGGCCCTTCTATAAAAATTATATAGCCTAAATAAATCCATGTCCATGGTGTTTTATGGGGAAGTTTGATTTTGAGAAAGTCAAAGAAAGGGATATTGAGAAGATAGGTTGATAGATCCAGCATACAACCTGCTTGATTAGAGATATCACAATAAAGGTATTATGTTACACAGTAAGTGTCTATATGAGGAATTATGTCATTTTATCATTAATTTATTTCTTTATGGGTTACTTGGAATGTTTTTATATAATAAACATGGAAATTAGGTTATTTGTTCTAATGCCACTATGAAACAGGTCTAGAGGGTCACACATTAAGTGTATCTAGAATCATAGTAATGTAATCTCATTATTTAACATGTTAAATAAATTTTATTCTCGCATGTGATTTAATATTTATTCATGTTTTCTTGATCATATATATTTCATCACTGCTTATTTCAAAGAATATTATGTGAGTAAAATATTAAATAAATTTTTTTCTATTTAGTGATTATAATATTAATATATATTTTTTGAATAATGTATTGATATTGATTTAATAAATAAATAGTCATTATTCAAGGACTGATAAATATTATGGAGGAATGGAATATCAAGTTTTATGTTATAGTTAGAAATAATATATATTGAATATTTTTTGAATAAATAAAATGTAATTTAATTTTTTAGGTTAGCGCATGTCAAGAATTATTATTATTATTATTATTATAGAGATTCGGATTCGTGGGGATTACCAAAATAATATATGGCTCATGACCAGTTATTATTTTACAACCTCATCTCTATATAAAATCAATTATATTATTTTCTTAAGAGTGTCAGTCCATTTTTTGTTGTGCATGACAAGATCCATTGAGAATCCTCTCAATTCCCTAGAGATCTCCCCTTCTAAGAACACCCTCAAGAATAGAGAGTGATCATCCTCTACCACCACTCTCAAGTATAGTGAGATTAAATAGAACCCTTCAATTAATATTTTCTTGGGGTGATCAAAGATGAATGAAAATTGTTTTTTGATCTTCTATGTTAGAACCCAGAAATTCCTTCAATGACTTTTAGAGATTCATAGAACAATTTTGCACCATCATAGGAGGGGATCTATTCTTGATTCCTATAACTCAATAATGGTACAACATATAGACACTGTTAGATCCATTAATGATGTAATTTTTCCCACAATGTAAGTCTATAATAACTTAAATTAATTATAACAACTATTTTATTATCCTGCACAATGTTTTCTATGAATGTATATTGTCTATATTCATTGAGTCAACTCCATTGATAATGGAATTTATCATTGTGTTAATATTCAATTAATCATTGATCATGATAAAAATGTAGAGTTGAACATGCCCCAACTAACACTTTTGTTGTTCTTGTAACCAACATGTGATATTAGAGGGGTTGTATAATTATTTATAATTCTGTAAAAACATTGATTGATTTATACATTTTTCATTAGTTTTCAATTCTAGTTTCGTCATTATTTAATATGAATTGTGAGTTCATCCTTCTAATTTTTTTCATTAAAATATAATAAAATTGATTTATTTTATTATTGAAATAAATTTAAATGTATCATTTGGGGGTTCCAAAGATTCTATCTAGAAAACACAAGATTACACATCATGTAAACCAAAGGTACATGTCATATAATAGTTTTTAATGCACCCTAAATTAATTAGAAATTAATTCAAGTCATCTTCACTTATCAGATTTGGTGAATTTAATTAAACACCATGTGTTGACAGAGCAAGCCTGGTGCACAGCCATTTGGATTACACGTCGTGTAACTTCATTACATGACCTGTAGTCCTTTATTCACAAATGGGTCATGTATCCTCTTACACAACCTACATGACCAGTGACCAGTTAATTCAAATACCACACATTGTGTCACCTATATAATTTTCGTTTACTCTAAAATTTTTCTTGGAATGGTTACACGCTGAGTCCTTAGGCATGTTTCATGGATATAAGGTGAGAATAATACACAACATTTAGCATCAATATACACACCGTGTACTTTTACCAAATTATGCAGAATTAAAAATTAATTTACTATACTATTAAAACATTACTAATATGTATTCTGTTTGTTCATTAAGTTTATAGTTAATTCCCTTTGATGGGTTTTATATATATATATTTCTTATTAGTTTTTTTAGTGTCCATATCTACATATTGTGTATAATTTCTATTATAGTTATTACTCTACGCATATTGAAACATAACATGATATAAAAATACAATGTGTTTCATGAGTTCATTAAGTTGATATTACACTCCATCAAATTATATGATAAATAGTTTATGCACATGTCATAAAAGTAAATTGTATATGAGTATACTATATGTTGGGTAGTTTGGATTGGTACTCACCGTGTTCCCTAAAATATACATTTTTTGGTACACAGTTAATTATAATAAATTTATTAAATTTATTTAAAATTTAGACGGATGAGATTATTAAGAAAAATTAGATAATTATTATGATAAAATAATTAGTTAATTAAACAATTTAATTAATTTGTTCTAGAAAAATATTACCTAAATAAGAGTGATTAGAATTGAATGAAAATTTATTTAAATGTGTAATTATGTGCATGCATGTGAATGATCATGATCCTAAACCAGACCATTTTATATGATTTTTTTCATTTAATTTATTATTAAATAAAATTCTTGGTCTATGTTTCATCACTCCTATCATTATGTAAGCACGGTCATGACCATGGTTTCTTTTATATAAAACCCTTAACCAAATTTTGGGTTTCCCCCACCAATGTGTAAGTAAAAGAATATGTATTTTATGGAGATATAAACTTATTGGAGGTGGTCTATATTTGGGCCAAGGGGAAATAATCTAAGCGGGATAAAAACATGGACTTTTGGAAATCTACAACATGAACTATAAATAGTCTAATGTTTTTTCCACTAAGTCACTGTTTACTTTATTATCAACTAGATAAATTAAATAGTAGTAAAATATCATGATCATAGTACTTTTTTATTATCTTTCTATCATGTTTTATGGTTATTTCATTATCTATTTTTTCACAATCACAAGAATTAATGAATTAACAAAATGCATGATAGAAATAAAATAAATTAACTTATGCATAAACATTATCTAGGATATTGTTAATTACTTAAGTAAAACAATTAATATTTATAAGAATGTGATATGGATTACAATTGTAAATTTAAACATAATTGATAAAATCCCTCAATTATATTTATTATGTTGGTATATCCTTCCACTAAATCTAGTTAAAATAAAACTACAATTCAAATTTCTCAACCATCCAAAGATGGTGGGATTTGAATAATTAGGGAATCTAACTTGATGTTTTATATCGACATAATATAGTTCGCATCAAGGGTTTATTACTAAATTAGTACATGGTGTAACTGATTATAAATGGTCGAGTAAATCATATTTAAGCATTTTCTGATTGAGGAGTCCACTCAAAAAATCGAGTAACTATGATGTAATGTAGTTGTAATTTGTAATTTTGACCTAAAACCCTTTAAATTTCTTTACCATCCAATGTCAGGGTGAGGGAACGGGGAATATCGAAATATTATACAAATAATGTCAAACACAACAAATATTTCAAAGCCAATGGTGAGGGTAATTAGGTTTCGATAAAATAATGGGAGGATAATAAATATAACATATATAAATTTTTCTAAATTTTATCAGATAAAGTACTTATAATCATATCATATTATTTTTAGTAATAGTGATAAAAATGATTTCTAACATATCTCAATAATCCATACTAGAGATGGAAAACCATCTCACTGGTACTAGTTTCCAAGTGTGGTATAGGTGCTTATGTGTTATCCTACTACATGAAAGGAAATTGTATATGATGGAAGAAACTATTCCTAATTTGTTTGGTAAAGAGGCTAGTGATGATGAGTCACCTATTTATGAGAAAAATTTGAATGATTCTATAGATTTTTCATGTTTCATGCTATTATCGATGATCAGTGATCATTTTAAGAAACATGAGGATTTGGATGCACATAGCTTGATGTCTCGCCTTTAGGATATCTATTAAAAGAATATGTGATACGAGAGATATGAGATCTCTAATTCCCTATTTAAAACTAATCTTAAAGATTCAGCATGATTAGGGCCTCATTCATTTAATCTTATTAGATAAACTGAACAATCAGACATCATTGAGATTAAATTCCTATATGATTTGCACATATATCTCATACTTTATTCAATACCCCAAGTCCTTATCAAGTATTTTTGTTAAATATACTATGAGAAATAATTAAAAGAGTCTTTTAGAAATTATTACGATGATTTTCCAAGTGGATAAGGAAAAGGGGTGTGACAGACCCATAGTTCTTATGGTGAATAAGAAATAGTAGAATAAGGAAAAGAGACCAATACTCATAACAAGTATAAATATCCTCAACACCAGTCTCCCAAGAAGAGGAATATTTAAAGGTAGGGAAAGGAAAAGGAAACAATATGTCCTTCATGTGTAAATAAATTCCACTAGATGAGTGATTTTACCCAGAATCAAGGGGAAGCTAAAGGTGTGTTCGTTATCGAGTGTAATATTTCTATATCTACACATTGGGTATTAGATGCAGCATGTAGTGTTAAAATTTGTATAATGATGTTGGGACCCTGTATATTTCAAAATATTTATATAGGAGAGGTGGATTTGTGACTTTCTAATGGTGTGAATATGGATGCTCTAGCCATTGCTGACTTCCACCTTTCGTCCCCAACAAGAATGATATTGGTTTTAAGATATTTTTATTATATACCAATGAATAAAAATAACATAATTTATGAATCAATCCTTGATATAGATGGTTTTATTTTCAATTTATAAATAAAATTTATTTTCTAATAAAACCTATGTTATGGTATGGAACATTTAAATAACTATCTTTATGTATTGAATTATGAAAACCAAGTATTGGAAATATATAATGAATAATGTTAACATGACTCACTTAATACCAATATGTGGCATCACCATCTTGCTAATCAAGATAATATTTGTTTGGTGATGATATATCAATATAGATATTTAGAATCTTTTGAGATAAATCCATGTGAAATATTTCATTCTTGTTTATAAGTAAGAATAAACAAACCAAAATTCGATGGATAGGGTGAAAGGGCCACAAATCATTTAAGATTTGAAAAAACCAATGTGTGTGGACCATTTCTAGTAAAATATATAGGTGGATCTTCTTACTTCATAACTTCTACTCATGACAAGAGTAGATCTAGATAGGTTTACATAATGAGGTATAAGTCCAAGTCCACTGAGAAATTCATTGAATTCAATAATTAAGTAGCGAATCAATATTAAAATAAGATAAAGAAGCTTCAATCAGATTTAGGTAGTGAACATAGTAACCAAGAGTTCATTGAATTTCTATCAGAGATTTTGGATTCTATCTCAACCCACTCCACCTTACAAAAAACAATGGAATTTTTTTAGTCAAAGGAAGACCAGACCTTGTTAGAGAAGGTATGGTTAATGATGATCCATGAAAATATTATATTACTCATTTCGAGATATACTTTACAAACTATGGAATATATAACAAAATTGTTTCTAACTAAAATAGAAAAGGGATTACCTTATATTTATATATAGTAATGAAACCTGTTTTTTCAAAACATTTGTATGTGATTGGGTTCCATTTGTTATGTCCTTCTTAGGAAAAAAACTCACACCTCGGGGCCCAATGTGTATCTTTATATGGTATCCTAATGAAACAAATTGATACAATGTATACAATACCTTATAATAGAAACGTATCATCTCCATACAATTCATATTTCTTGATAGTTAATACATCCTAAAAAAGTATAGTGTGTCATATATTAACATTGATGAAGTTGTTTCTCAATAAACAAAAGATTTGGTACAAGAATAGATTCCACAATTCCTTTTGGAGATTGAAGTTCCAAAAACACAAGTACTGCATAGGAGAACTGGAGAGGTGAGAGAACCATATAGATATGGTTTTTCTGACACTGAAGATGGTAAATCATTATTGTGAAAAAATGTGGAACCTATAACCTATAAAGTGGTGTTAGAGAGCTCAGAAGATGCAATATGGAATGAATACATGGATTTTGAAATGAATTCCATGTATCAAAACAAAGTTTTTGTTTTCGTAGATGTACCAATTTTCGCAATACCTATACGGTGGAAATGGGTATTCAAGAGAAAACTAAAATGGAAGGGATATTAAATACCTATAAAGTGAGTTTAGAGGCAAAATGGTTTGAATAATGTCCTCAAATTTACAGTGAGGAATCATTATTACAAGTTTATATGTATAAAACCATCAGAATTCTACTTGTTATAGTATCTTACCACGACTATGATATTTTGAATATTTATTTAAAAATATATTTCTTCAATGGGATCCTTTAGGAAGGTGTCTATGTGATATAACCTTAAGGGTTTGTGACTCCAGATGATTCCAAAAGGATTTACAAGTTACAGAGATCCATTAATGGATTGAATAAAGAATCCGGGTCCTGGAAAATTCAATTCAATGAAGTTATAAACGAGTTTGGTTTCATTAATAATGAATTTGATCCATCTGTTTAAAAGAAGTTTATTGGTAATGTGGTCGTTATAAGTGTAGTATATGTGTGTGACATTTTACTTATTGGATATGATATACTAGTATTCCAATTTATTACGGACTAGTTAGAAAATTGATTATACATGGAGTAATTAGGTGAAGAATCCTTTATTCATAGGATCATGATCAATAGTGATAGATTCATGAGTCTGCATGTACTATATAAATGTTTATAAATTGAGTAGATACTGAAGAGACTTATTATGGAATAATAAAAGAGGGGATTTGTAATAGTGTCACATGGTATACACAATTCAATGAAATTATTTCCTTAGACATATTAGGAGATTAAAAGAATGAGTACGATCCTACAATATTCTGTGATAGGATCAATAATATATGACATGTTATGTACATAACTTGATATTTCATATGAATTTATCATGACAGTAAGATATCAATCTGATATAGGATAACAACATTGGTCTACAATTAAGGTTTTCCTTAAGTCTAGGTGAATCATGAACGATGTGTTCCTAGTGTATGGAGAATACAAGGAGCTAGTCATCAAGGGTTGTTTTATTGATAGTTTTCAAAAAATAAGAATGATATGAATCGGCAATGAAGATATTTTTTCTCATCTCATTGGATGAGTTGTGAACTGAAACAGTTTAAAGATTCTAGTTATTGCTGATTCAATAGCGGATTCTGTGTATATTTCATCATCTAATGCATCCAAGGAAACTATTTGGATATGAAACTTTGTACGGGAGATTGATTTGGAACCAAGAAGTAAATACTTTAGCACATTATATTGTGATAATACTTAAGTAGTGTCTCTTGGAAAAGAGTTAAGGTCACACAAATGGAAAAATAACATACTCTATAAGTATCACCTATTGAGGGATTATTTTCATTTTTTTGATGTTTCAAAAAGAAGAGTAACCACAAAAAAAAATTAGTGGACCCTTGACTAATGGAATACCTCATTAGAAGCAAAATTATCATGTGAGATCTAGAAGACTGAAGGTTCATAACAATTTTCTCTAGTTCAAGTGGGAGTCTGTGGGAGTTGGTGACCTAGAACCAACTTTTGTGTAATTTATGATAACCTGTATTCATTTTTTTAATATTAATAAATTTCACATCAAATAATTATTATTCTTCTATGTAACATATTATGTGATAATGTACTAAGAGTATTTGTCACATTGAATGGTCATAATCACTCACCACTATGATTAGAACCCATAAGTTCCACAACAATGTTCTTTAATTAATGTTCTATAACTAGATGAAAACATTTGTGGGAAAAATGATATAAGTTATCATGGCTCATGGTGTATTTACTTTGGTGATATCCAGTGTAGGATATTATGATAATGATACATGCCAGTAGAAATTCCACACTTATATGTGTCACTATATGTTTCTATCTATAGACGCTTTTATTGATCCTTAGATATTAAGACTATAATTTATTATTATTATAACGTACTTTGTTATATTTATGAAAACTGTGATGACATATATTTGTAGTGAGGTAGGATGCGTTGACTGCATCATGAGAAATATTTCATTAATGATAATGTGAGAAATTGGTATCCCATTATGTTCATTAATGGAAGTTTATATTTCATACCCATTGACAAAAATTAGATAGCCTAAATAAATCCAAGGTCATGGTGTTCTATATGCAAGTTCTCTTTCCAAGAATTCAATCAAAGAGACATAGAGCACATAGGTTAATGGAACCAGCAAGCAACCTTCTTGATTAGAGATAACGTGATACAGAGATATATTTAATAATAACTATCTATATGAGGTATTATTTCAATGCAGTATGAAATTCTAGCCATATGGATTCATTGGTGAGTTTTTATATGCTATCCTTTGACTTTAGGATGATTCGTGTAATTCAACTGAGAAAGAGGCCTAGATGGTCCCACACTAAGTGTATCCAGAATCTCAGTTAAACGATTTTATTATTTAATAATTGGAATAAATATTATTCTCACACATAGATTAATAATAATTCTTGTTTTCTTGATTGCATATATTTTTCCCCACTTATTCAAGATAATATTTTGTGAGTATGATATTTAATAAATATTTATTTTATATTTAGAGAATATAATAATTATTTATTTATTGGTAAATACTGCAGTGATATTTGTTTATTAAATAAATAATCATTATTCATATACTGATAAATATTATGGAGGAATGGATGACCATGTTTAATGGTATGGTGAGATAATATATATTGAATATTATTTGAATAAAAAATATTTAATTTTATTCATGAGTTTAGAGAATGTTAAGAAATAATAATATTATTATTATTAAAGACATGTAATTATGTAGGTATTATTAAAATAATAAAGGGAACATGTGAAATTATTATTTTCTGACCCTATCAGTATATAAAACCAATTATATTATTTTCTTATGAGATCAAATTCATTTTTTGTTATGAATAGTGAGATGTAGAGAGAATCCTATCAAAGCCCTAGAGATCTCCCTCTCCAAGAATGATCTCATTAATGGAGATAAATCCCCCATAAACACCACTCTGAAGCCTATAGAGATTGAATAGAACACTTCCTCGAATCGATTCTCAGGGTAATCAATGGTGAACGACGTAGTTATTTGGATCTTCCATGCTATCACCCGACGATTCCTACGTCGATATTCAGAGGTATGTGGAATTTCTGTGGATCATCGGTGGATAGTTTATATTCATGATTCCTTATATTCAAGGATGTTAAGACAGATATATGTTCTTATATCCTTCAATTATGAAAGAATTTATAAAAAAATAATTCTTTAATTTCTTAAATTAATTATAAATAATATGTTATGATCCTATGCTTTGGTTTTTTGCATTTTCCTATTGTCTATATTCATTGATTCAATTATGTAGGTCACAAAATTTATCGGTGTATAAATCTAAGATTAATTACTGATCATGAGGACAAATAGAGTTGGGATACCCCATTGGATTTTTTCACTACACCTAGAACCTAAACCCATAAATAAATGTTTCCAAGTGAGAAATGCCTACCACTGGCCTATGTGATGTTCGGTTTAATATGTTAAAAAATTACTTATATAATTTAATGGATAAATAATTTTGGAATTTATTATGATGAAATATGGGTGTTTATATTGATGTTTTTAGATTAATGTTTTACATTAGAAAACTCTTGCTTACCATTTTGGATTTCATAAACATTTAGAGACTTGTGGAAGGACTTGTAACTCTTTTATAGATCTTATGATCCATGAAAATTTAATTTTAGTTCTTTCTGTATAAAATAATTCATCTTGGATATTTATTTCATTCAGTTGTAAATGAAGTGTAATTTTATTATAGCACAACCAAATGATGAAATTTCACTTATAAAATAAAAATATATTAAGTAAGTATATTTTATAGTGCTTCCTGTCATGATAGTAAAATAATCCCTCATTATAATAAAAAATATCTCGAAGTAAAAAAATTATCCTATCACCTTCATATCGGATAAATCAATGTTTTTTTAACTCATTGGATATTTGTAGTTTTTTGTTCATTCACTTTCCCTTGATAATTCACTTTCTTTTGATAAATTGTCTTTATCAATCTCTATAATTCTTTATGTTTTTCTTACATATCCATATGTTCACTTCCAATTAATGTTTCCCTATATGAAAACCTAGTAATGTATTATTCTATATGGACTTAGTACTTCTATTTATCTCTTATAAATTTTTATTTTTATTATCCTTCTTATGATTTGGGATTTAAAGAAAGTTTTTTTCAAATGATAAACTCTTTATTACTGAGATCAAGTTCAAATTACAAGGATCTGATTTATTGATGCTGTGGATAATGTAACACCATGAGATGTTAAAAGATAAAAATTATGTTCAATATAATTTGTTACATGAATCATTAAGATTAAATGTTCTATGAAATATTTTTATTTAAATTTTATCTCTTTAATAGAATGTGGTTCATCCAACCCCATGTCTAAATGAATTATAATATAGAATATCATTATAACATAGCCATTAAATTAGAAGGTATGAATTGGAAAAAACTAAATTATGGAAATTATATGGTTTAAAAATGTATAGAATAAATTCAATGATTATATATTGATTATAAATTATATAATAATTATTTAAAATAAAAAAAACATTTTATAAAAAATAGTATTTTTTTAAAGTCGGTTTCATCCTGCTTTTCACACATACATTAAAATTAATTTTTATCAATTTTAAAAAAATTATTTTTCAAATTGAATTTAATTTTTTAAATTTTCATTTAAAAATAATTTTAATATGAGTTTTTGAAAAACACAATTAAGATAATAATTTCTCAATGAATTGTAAAAAACACTAATTTTATTAAAAACTATATTTCCATTTAAATAAATTATAAAATAACATTTATTTAAAAATTATATTAAATAAAAAAGTAGTTAAATTATATCATATTAAAGACAATTTATTTAATTTTAAAAATTTCTTATCCAATTTTGATATTAAATGATTATATACTTATTAAAACTTTTCTTTGGGAAATGGATTTTTCGTCACATCTACGGTTTTAATTTTAAATTAAATTATGCCATTTTTCTGAATTAAATTTAGAAAAATTTAATCCATATTTTTAATAATCAAAATTAATATTATATAATATTATCAACTTAATTTTTTATCATAGTAAATAGTAAAAAAAGGGAAAATCAACCACCACAGTTAAGGTTAAAACCAGTTAACAGTTAATTAAACTAAAAACACAAGGACTAAAATGACCAATAATCATTTCCAATTTCTATATAATAGGGATATTTACATCTATATCATCCATGTTTCTAAGATTTTAAATTTATTATCCTTTCTAAATGGGAAAAATAAGGGTATAAGTTTTTCTTTTCAAAAAATCCAAGTTTGTCCTCTCCCCCATTTCTAAAAGGCCACCCTCAAAATTATACTATTCACACTCAAATATACTTTTAGTTTGTAAAATACCTACCCAAATATATTACATAAATCCCACCCCACATCTTATATACCATTATTTTATCATAAATCTAATATAGTAATGATTTAGGTATAAATTTAATGATGTTGTCTCAAGAATATGTATTGTTCTTAAAAATGTGTTTTCATTTCACTTCTTCATATAATTCCAAAAAAACATATTATAATATTTTATAATAATAAAACTGTTATATATATTATAATGATATATTATTATTATTTTAATGGTATAACCTATATCCATCTCCTCTTCCATCAAATGGGAAATGTAATTGTTGATCTTGTGTACGGCGAACTACTATCTCGCAAACATATGTAATTCGTTTTCCATCACCACCTGTCACAGTAGAATATAATTATATATTTAACATATTTATATAATTTTTATGAAATTATAATAATTATGGAAATATTATATCACATACACATTATTACCTTCAAATCTATTGGAAAATAATGACATCACTTGTGCATACGTGTGGACTACCGCCTCCACATAGAAATGTGAAATGTTTTTCATTTTATTTTGACTATAATGGTAATAAGGATATATTTAATTAATATACATTAAATATTTGATATAATAATTATTTTTTAAAGATTAAAAATTATTTACCTTTATTAGATTTAATCAGTTGTTAAAAATGATACAGCTTTCACGCGTATATGCAGCCTACCGTCTCCATGAATAGTGTAACTCATTTTCCCAACTCTAAAATTTAAAAATTATTATAAATAATTATATAATAATTATGTATAATTTTTATAACAAGGTTAAAATTCTGTAAATTATGGAACCATGGTAAAATAAAAAGTATTACATTTATAAAACAAAAACATACATGAAAAACAAAACAATTATCACCTAAAATATTTATATTAACAAATCATTGTTAATAAAAATGTAATATAAGTATATAGGTAAATTATATAAGGTGTGAAATATATTATTATGGTTACTTATTATTTTAATAATAAATAAATATTTATTATACAAGAGGTATGAACACGTATGAAGGAAATCAGAACTGAGGTTGGGGTTTCAATTCTCACATTTACTTTTGTGTGACATACACCATAATCACCAATCTCTTCTTTTATGTGGTCTATATAATGTCACTTTGATATTTTATATCCTTTATACCTTTATATTAATGGTATTTAATGTTTCATTTGATTCTATTTGTTTCATGGGGTGTACAATTCAAAATTTACCAAAGCAGTAAGGGTTTATATCACAATCTCCTTATTTTTCAGGATTTATTATGTTTATGTATTCATTAAGATAATTAGTTTATCTATATATATAATACCCAGTATATTTTATTATCAAATATTAATTCATGTATTTTCTATGAAATCATAAAATTCTCAACTTTTCGGTACTTAAAATAATTTTGAAATTGTTTTTTAAGAAAAACCTACTTTATTTATATCTTCAGTGAAAAATATATTTTCTTCCATATCCATGATTCCTAAAAAAACTAAAAATTGTTTTTTGAAACTAAAAAAATTATTTATTAAAAACATTAACCTATTTTTATTTTTTTACAAAACTGCTTAAAATGAATCTTTTTTTGATTTTCGAAATGAGGCACATTTGGAACATTTCACAATAGCTTGAAAGGAATTTTTTTAAACTTATAGAACATTTGCAGAATTACTCTCCATCATGGACACTCATTAATTTTAATATTCAATACATGTTTATAGGGATATTTTTAAATGAATTTTTTTCATATTATTCTGAATTTTTTTTATGAAAGTTATTTTCAAAGTGAAAATGATATTATTTTTAAGAATGTTTTTAAATAAATATTTATGGAATTTCTATCCATAAACAAAAAAACCATAATAAATATTATTAACCATTATGAATCTCTAGTAATGAAAAAATTCCTATTATTTATATAAATGGTTTATTATTATTTTAATTGGGAATGTACTATTTTGATAACATTTTCCATATTACTCTAAATGGTTTATGGTTTTTTTATTGATTGGGGAATGTATTAACATTTCATATGATAATTTTTTAATAAAAATGTTTATATTTATTTTTTTACCCTTTGATTTAATGAATTCATTTTTACTTAGTATGTGATGTTCGAGGGTTGTTATATCTACTTGACCATTTAGTAGGACTCCTGACACAATCTTGATTTGGTTTTAGATAAGGACATAACCATTTATGTAATATATCTTGGAATAATGACTTGATGGTGTGGTTATGATATCCCAAAATATGAATTACCTCATTTTGAGATTATTTATTGATGTTCCATATGACAATTGAACTATTTATAACATCCATGTTTATATTTCAAGTTCATGTTATTATTTATATGGAATAATTTAATCATCATTTATTCCCTATATATTATGATCATGTAATTGATTGAATGTAATGTTTTTAAATTATTGACCTTTACATATTAATTAGTCTTTATTTATTCATTATAGATTACACTATTAGAATACCCTACTATGTATTAGATCTCACACCTTTCTTTTATTTCACTTCTCCATGATGCTTGGAAGTGTATTATGACTTATATGTAGGGATATGCTAAAGGGAATTATGTTGTTATCAAATAAAATTATATGTTTTATTTTAGGTTTTTAGTAAAAATATGTGATTCTAGTATGTATCCAGTTTTCAAAAACTAATAAATTATTCAGTTCTTCATGATGTGATTCCATGTATCTGGTACCAATGTAATAAAGTAATCATCGCCTCTGGTATACTATGGTTTGGGTCTTTACAATGTGTTTCATGAAAATATTTTTATTATCCCTTTATTTTAATTTAATGTGACTCTAGTAATGGATTGGATTTTTTTATATGGTTATCATATCAATCTTTAATGAAGGGAATTCACATTTCATATTCCAAATAAACCAATGATTGCTTGTCCATGAGAGGATGAATACGAACTACTAATGGAAATTACTTCTATATTGTGGGTATTAATTCTTATCCATAAAGGGAATCTATATTATATTGTTGGGGCGAAACGTAACATTTAGAGTACTTATATTTAAGGGTTATTTTCTAAATAGTTTCATATTTTACATCTGTATCGTGAAGTAATTTTTTTAGTATAACTGGTACCTGGTGCTAAGACCATTTTAAAAACTCCTTATAGAATGGACCAAATTGATTTGTAGAATTTGAAGACCAAAATCTTAAAGAATCTTGATAATCTATTCATATTCCCTAGTTCAATGACATGGGGTGTACCTATTTTTTATTAAGAAGAAATATGGTTCAATTCATATTTACATTGATTATCAGAAATATAACAATATCACTATCAAGAACATATATCCTCTACATTGAATTAATGATTTTTCTGATCAAATATGAGGATCTTTATATATTTATAATAAATAAATTCATTATGGAGATCATTAATTAAAAGATAAGAATGAGGAAATTCCAAATATAACATTATATATGAAGAGTGGCCATTATGAATTTATAATGATTCTATTTGGACTTACTAATTCCCCAGCTATCAAAAACGGTTTGACTAATATAGTATTTAAATATTACCTTGATTGGTGTATGGATGTCTTTATAGATGATATTCTTATATATTCAAAGAGTAAGGAATAGAATGAATATTACTTGACAATTGTGTTTAAGACCCTAAGAAAGGATAATTTGTATGAAAATTTTTCCAAATAAGAATTTTGACATCGGAATGTTTCATTTTTGGGTAATATAAGCACATGTTAGGGTATTTCAGTTGATACCTCAAGGAAGGAAGTTATTGAGAAATGTACTAGACCAACAATGGTTAATATTATTCATATTTTTCTTGGGATTAATGGATATCACTAATGCTTTGTGCGATATTTATTTTTGATACCTAATCCACTCATCAAGTTTACTTAGAAGGGGGTTGCTTTTTTGTGGATAGATGAATGTAAAGATAATTTCATTGAAATGAAGTTAATGTTTTTCACTGCAGTTCTTCTAATACATCCCTATAGTGAAGATTGGTTTTTAATCTATATTGATGAATGAAATAAGGGACTAGAATGTGCCCTTTTATAGAATGATATGGATATAGAATGTTCCTCCTGCCTATTGAAGATTCATGAGAAAAATTACCTGAATCATCATTTGGAGTCTCCATCATTATTTTTTATTTTTAATATATGTAGGCGTTATCTCTATAGTGAATTTGTGTGATGTATATAAAATATAAAAAGTTTCAATTATATCGTTATTTAGATATAATTTAATATGCTCAAGAGAATATGGTTATATTTTATTAAATATTATGATGGCTCAATACATTATCATCCAGGGAAGTTAAAAAAAGTGGTAGATTCTCTAAGTCAAAAGGATCATGAAAGATTTTATATGAAGAGTATTGAAATAGATACAATACTGATGTATTTTTATAATATAAAATTTGAAACTATAAGGATATAGGATAGATCCTATCTTCCTAAAATGAATGTTCAACTGTCTGTCCCTATAAGCATTATAGAGGAAGAGAGGGAAGATATAGAACTGCAGAAGAATGTGAGAAATGATCAGGAATTCAGTTTTAACTGTGAGGGAATGATATGGTTAATGAACCATTTATGTTTTCCATCCATACCAGATTTGAAAAATGATTTATTACATGATTATTAAAGTTCTTCATTCTCAAAACATCCTAGAAGTACAAAGATGTATAAGGATATGAATAGATATTTCATGTGGTACAACCTGAAAAAGGATATTAGAGAGTATGTATCGTGATTCCTGGTATATTAGAAATTTAAGTCTAAGAGATAGTGGTCTAAAGGGATTTAAAAACCATTACTCATACCTGAATTAAAATTGGAAAATATTATAATGGATTCTATAATTTTACTCCCCAAAACAACTAAATGGAAGGATGATATTTAAATATCCTTATGCATTTGGTACACATCAATGACATAAAATATGATCTATCTCTTGATTGGATTTCTAGTTCATAAATTAAATACGAGTTAATATTTTATAGAGTACCACATTCTATTATATATGATCGGGATCAGAGTTTTACCTTGACGTTATTAGGATGTCTTTAGTAAGATCTAGATTTAGAGTTGTGTTTTAGCACTTCTTATCATCCTTAGACTGATGATCAGTTTGAGAGAACCATTCAAACCATAGAGGATATGTTTATATCCTGTTCTCTAGATATTAAATGTGTGAATAATCATAATATACCTCTATTCAGGTTTTCTTACAATAATATCTTTCCCTAGAGGATTGAGATGGCTCCTTAGGAAGCCCTCTATAGTAGGAAGTGAAGAACTCCAATGTTCTAGTTTAAATTTTGATAAAGTAATCTATTTAGATCTAAGATATCTGATTTTATGGAAGAAAAAATTATATACATTTAAGATCATATATGGGTATCTCAGAATGGAAAATAAAGTTATATTAAAAAAATTAGTGAGACCTAGAGTTTCACGTTTGTGAAAATGTATTCCAATAAATATATCCTTAAAATAATGATATGATATTTTAATGGACTTTAATGTTAATACATATATATATTGGTCCTTTTATGATTGTAGATGAAATTGGGGCAACTGAATATCATTTTGCACTTCCACTGGATCTCTCTCAAGTTCATGATGTGTTCCATGTATCTCTCTTAAGGAAGTACCTACCAGATACATCACATATACTAAACTCAGAGGTTATACAACTGGAGAAATTTATCTATTATGAGGAACAAAAAATGAATATTCAAAATCATAGTGAGAAATTTCTACAAAAGAATACCACTCATTTGGTCAAAGTTTTGCAGTGAAACCGTAAATTAGTGGATGCTCCTTGGGAACCTGAGGATGTAATGAAATAGAGATATCTGCAATTTTTTGTATCATAGTGACGTAATTTCAATGGTGAAATTATTTTTAGAGGGGGTAGAATGTAATATCATGAGATTTTATGATATAGTTTTGTCTAAGTAAATTTTATTTTCTTCATTTCATGCATTGTACACTACACTGAGTTTGAAAAACCACATTATACTATATTATTTAATGTGATAGTTATCACCTAGACATTGAATTGGATTTTAGGAATAGGATTAACCACATTATGAAACATATATAATGGTCCCCGTCAATACAAATGTATTATTTAATGGTTTGGAAATAAGCACTCAATTTTTAGGAATGTAATTTTATTCTTTACAAATGGTTTTTTTATGATATAATGTTATAATTAATTTATGGAAATTTTAGAAATTTCCTTTTATTAAAATTATATAATTATATAAATTATCATATATAAATTATCTTTGGGTTAATTTTTTAGAATTTTCTGAAAATATATATTTTCTATTGAATAGTGAAGAATATTAATTTTTATTTGGAACAATATTTTTGTTTCATGAATTTAAAATAATCAATTTTGTTTTAAATTGGAATTAAAGAAAAAAATAGTTTTATTATATTATTAATAATTCAATTAATTTTTTTGGAATCAATTTTATGGCTAGTTAAGGTATAAATAATTTTTGTAAACCTAAAACAGAATTTTTCTAATGAAAAAAATCATTTCATTTTTCATTTTTCTCTAAAATTAATTCCTTCTACATTTATAAATTCAATATTAAAAAATAATTTCCATATTTTTAATTAATAATTCTATATTTGGTAAATTTTTCGTTTTTATTTTTTATTCAATATGAATCGAAACAATAGTGAATTTTTTTATCATAATAATGCTAAAATGGGCTAATTATGTTTATATGTAATGTAATAATCTGTAAAATTCATTCAAACATTTGTAATTACTTCATTGGATGATCTTATTTCATATAAATCATCCACAATTCAAAACAATGACTTTTTTTCTTTTTCCTTTGATTTTAATAATTTTAATATTTAAGTAAATATTAAAGTCAGAAATGCAATTCTCTTACTTTAAATTTCTAAAATATTTTATGTTAGGGATAGAAAAACCTTATGTTTGTTTATAAATTTCTATTTTAAATTTGAATAAATTTTTTTAAAATGTATTGTTCTTGGTAATATTATGTTATAGAATAATTATTTTAAATACTGATGAGACATCTGCATAGTATTTATTCAATTAATAAAAAAATGATTTTAATAATATTATAAGTAATACAATTTCAGTGATTAATTATGTTAAAAAATTTAAATATTAATATTTCATATTATATATATGTAAAGTGTTTATAATCAAATTTAATTTCTATAATGTTGTTTTCAAATTAAAATTACATGAATTGTTCTTAAAATTGAATTAAATTTTTTTTTATAATAATATTTTATGAAATTCTTCAAAAATCCTAAAAAAATTGAATTGGGACAATTAAGATGATAAAGGATCTAAATTTTCATCCCTTGGTCATTTATGAGTCAATTTTTACATTATATGTAAAGTCATAATCCTTTAATATTAAAAAAATTATTACCATGGACAAAATTAAAATTAGTTAACTAATGGGTTATGAGAAGGAAAAGGTTTGTAATGACCCCAAACCCACTCTAAATTCCATTGTATGGTGATAATTTTACCTTATAGTCTTTTTGTTCAAATCTATAGTCATTTTGAAGCATCTTTCTTAAAAATTAATTAATTTTATTTTAATCTTCTTTCTAATAACAACTGTGCCTTTTCCCTCCCTTATAAAAGGACACTCATTATCTCTATTTGATACGCATTCATGAGAAACATATATCAACATAACTTATAAATTTATCTTCTGAACATATATATTAATGAATTAAAGGATTAAAATACTATTACAAGAGTTATTAAGAAGGCATATAAAGGGGTTCTGCCAAAGAAGAGGTAATTGTCTTCGGTTAGCGGCAGTTGTGGTGGACATAGAGGTTTTGTTGAAAGAATATGGGGAAGTATTCATGGAGGTCATGGTGCATATTGAGATAAAGGCAGAGGTCTCCTTGATAGATCTGGGGTCACGATGGTCATGGTGGTGACAAAGGCTTTTCCAGAGTAATATGGGCCAATCTTTGGTGGATCTACAGTTGATGTGGTCGTCATTCATGGTAGAGATAGATGGAGGCAGTGGTCAAGGATAAGTGAGTAGTCTCCAGTAGATTTGGGGTCATGGTGATCGCATCGTGTAGTAGATGTATTAGAGGAGGAATATGGGGGTGAGGGTGAGTTGGAAGTGAAGGAATGCGAGGGAGGGTGACAGTATAGAAAATGTTGGGTAGGGTGATGACATAAATGGGATTCAGAACGACAGGTGTCAAGGTGAGGAGGAACACATTAAGGAGGGGATAGAGTAATCTGTTAGGTTCGTATGGAAGTGGTATGACACAAATTCTAGTTACGAAGATGGGTTACCATGTGAGGTAGTGTGCAAACAAGAGGGAAGAGTAGTCTATCAGATCATTGGGTTGGGTTAAGTCATCTTTTTTCCAACCCATAACTCAACCAGACCTAAACTCAGGTAAACCTGACACAACCCGACCCATGCATATGGAATTTTGAACCTGACCCAACCCAGTCAGGTGGGGTCAGGTTGGTTGGGATTTGGACACCCCTACCTATGAATGTTTAAATTCATTTTTATGCATGATTTAATTTTAATATAAAAATTTCAATGTAATCTTCTTATTATTTTTTAAAGGATGAACATTTTACTTTTTACCAAAAAATTAAAAGTAATTATTTATTTAATGTAATCAGTGTGAACTTCATTTCCCACCATCATGATATCTCAATGTTTTGACGCTTTATTTTCAATATTCCCTAGTTATTTTGTAATAAATTGTTTTCTATAAATATTTTTATATTTTTATATTTTAATTTTGTGATTTAAAAATAAAAATTCAATTTTCCTCAATAAATATTTTTTCAGTCTATTAAAGGAATTTTTATCTATGATAAATTAATTTGATGTTAATTATGATTTATTGGGGATATGATCCAATTATCACAAAATTTTTATTTCTATAGATGGTTCTGATTATTATGTTGTGATTCTTTTGAATCTAATTTATTTTTATAGGTTATGTTGTGATAAAATTATGAAATTTCTATAAAATGGATTTTCTTTCAATATGTTATGTTATGATGATATGATGAATATTTTATGATCTTGTGGCATAGATATGTATCTTTTTTATTATGTGAAATGTGTGGCTAAAATTATATATCCATGAAATTAATTGGGTAATTTTTTACATATCATGAGATAAATATTTGAAACAAGTTGATGTGCTTTTTCCCCTATGGGAAATATGTAGGGATACTTGATCCACTATGGGAAAGAAGTTTTGATACCTAATTAGTAATGATATGGGAAACATGTTTTGATGCATCTTCCACTATTATTTGATTTTATTTATAGTTAACATTGAAATATGAAATGGTTTCTAAATGAATGATAGTGCCAATTTATAGGGAATTTATTTATTATTTTGATTTGAACTCATAGTTCATGATTTATTAGTGATGATTTATCAGTCTTATGATTCCTATCATTTGTAATGATAATGTTCAATTCCATGAATCATGTTTATGATCTATGGTGGATTGGGTATGAACGTTGTATGTTGTGAACTTGAAACCAAACTATCATGTTAGTCATATGCATTCAGATGATCATTGATTGATATATCCCATTTTTACCCTTACTAATCATCAAATCTCACCCTTTAATATGTTTCCATTCCCATATTTATAAATAAGGGTTTTAATAATGGTATGTTAATAAGGGTATGAAGTTGTAAGAACATTTTGAGAGATGATGAAGAATGTACCTTAATATGATTATTATGTATCTAGTCTTGAAAGATGCTAAAATTTTCTAATCCTTTCATGGATCATAATGTTAAGTACATAATATTCATCTAAATGGATTTAATATTTATGTATAAAATAATTGGGTCACTATATGCACCTCTAATTTCAGGTGATTAACTCATTATAATTCCAGGGTTAAAGAGGTTTTCCCAGGAGTATTGAGTTGGATGGGTGACCTCATAAGATGCTTTCCAGGTTGTCTATGAGTGAGGAAAAACACAGTTGAAACAACATTTATTGGCCTTTGGTGTAGAGACCCAAAGCTTTAAAAACATGGACATTACATTACTATTGCTGAATACTTAATACCTAACAAAAACAGACACACAAGGACTATAATAGTTTAGTGTCTTTGAAACTCGGAATATAAACTTCTAATCATGTGGAAATATCTTCAATAACTCCCATAATGATCTTCCCCTTTTTGTTTCCTTACCTAAAACCTTTATTTATTTCTTGGGGAAAATAAAACATAAAAATGGTGAGATTAAATTCTTGTTAAGGGCAAACATAGATAACAAAAAACAATCCATAAACATTTGAGAGAAAAAACATGAACATGAAATTTAAACATCAAAATCTTGATCAAAGACATAAATCATGGAATTACGTAAAGAATATATCAAAATGGAACATCAACCATGATAAAATATATTGTGAATATAACATGTAATTATGGAAACCATTAAGCACATGTTATGATTCCTATAGTAGCCAAGGCATTGCTGCCAAGACCATCTTAGTGGACAAAGTCCCTTTCTGAATCGAGTTCACTCCTCATTTCAGTCCTGTAACACTGAACCAGATTAACATACCATTCTAGCCATGTCTATCTCATGAGATATAAATATTTAACCAATGAATTGGAGGGAGTTATAGGTCCCACACATCTCATAATGAAATCATTCTTACTTGTGCCATAAAATAAACTTAACACTTTCATCAGAAACAAACGAATAAAATTGGTTTCATAAACATCATTCAATCATAAAATAATACATATAAAACAAATGGGTATCATTTAATCATAAGAAAAGTGCAACCATATAAATCATAGAGACATTATTCTTGAAACATACACATATGAAGTAATTTCATCTTAGATGGAAAATGGTTTTGATAAAGAACTTGAAATGAATTCTTGAGGAAAATATCATTTCATCATGAAAATCATTTTCATTTCACAAAATGCCATAAAATTTTAAAAGAAAAGGATTTTTTTGAAAATAGTCATGAAATATTTTTGAGGAAGATTCATGACAATATGGCTTTATAAAACCGTAAAAAATCCTTTCATGACGTATAAGTTAAAAAAACATTCTTCTCGTGCTTTTTCAGGAAAAGTCAAAAAAGTACTTCGTAACTTAAACAAAAGAATGATTCCTTACATATCATGTAGTAAAAGTCAAAAATGGGTAAAAATGTCTTTAAAAATACATGAAAACCTTTTTATAAAACTTGTACATGGATGATAAATATAACCCCAGTAAATACTTACATATAAGAAATCTCAGATAGAAAACAATTGAGATTGCAACATTATCCCTTACCTTATGTCTGATATTCTTCATATGTATCTGAACCTCCTGTATAATGATTTAAATAATGTCATTGAATTAATACAGAATCATATTCATTGTTATGATATCATATATGGTTCACTTATGACTTTATATTACCCGTTCTTTTGTAAATTCCATGTTAAAGAGTGTTTTGGGTGAAATCGTTTCATTTATCATATGTGTTTCGACTTGTCGTTATTGAGATTATTACTTATATCCTGATTTACATAATTCCAGAATTTAAAACATGATTTATATATAATATATATTAATCATATAAATATATATATTATAGATCGATAAAATGAATGAAATACACCATTCATGGAGATGGTAGGTCATACGTACGCATGAACATTGTTTTTGTTTCCTTATTGAATTAAGTAGATGACATAAATACATATACACATACATCCAGTATCATCATTATTTCATATATTTCATGATTACTTATTGTATATACTTTATAATCATTTATGATCAGTTAACATGGAGAATGAATCTCATCGCGTCGTGGAGACGGTAGTCCGTACGTAAGCACGAGCGATGATATCATTTCCATGATCATGGAATTGCAATGAACTGATTGTATAATGTTTCATAAAAAATATCACTTTTAAATAATCATATATATATTTATTTATTTACACCATTATACCCATCCAAGTGAGGTGGTGGTCGAAAACATATCACACCACGGCGGGGAGATGGTATTCCGTACGTATGCACGTACGGTGATTTCATTTTCCGTAGGATGGATAGATGGTGAAATAGGGTTTTCTCATACTTATAATAACATATCAGTATATTAGTGATTCTAATGTTATTACTTAATAATGATACATCTAAAGAAGAAGAAGTATAAGAATAAATAAAGTTGAAAGAATCCGTAATGGATATTACCTCTTTTTTCGACACGCCTTTTGAAACCACCTGTTAGGGCACTAAGATAGGTCTTTGAAGAATACCATAACCACTAGGATGTTTTTATGGAATTTTAGAAGAGAAATTGGCAAGTTATGGCTGAGCTTGAAGGCTCAAAGTGGTGTTAGGAAGAGAGGGATGAGGTGCCCTTTTATAAGGGTGGAGAGGGGCACCTTTGGAATAACTAAAAATATTATTTTATTATAAAGTCATATTCGGTTTTTAATATCTCCAAATTGAGTTATTTCTAAGATAAGGTGGGAATGGGTCGATATTTTCTCATACAATTGAATTTAGACAAGTTTAAGTTTCTATTTTAACCTTATCATTTAGATTTAACTTTAAATTAAATAATTTTTCTTTTACTTTGTCTTCTTGTTTTCTTACACTATAAGGTTAATAAACTTACTATAACAAGCCAAACGAACCCTAAGTTGTTTATTATTAAAATATATATCCTTATATAAGTCATTTGACAGAACCTTAGATTTTTAAGAATAAAATAACAATTAATAATATAATATTTATTTTAAAAACTATTTTATGTCAATTTTGCAACTATTTGGTAATTGATTTTTGTGAAAATCATAACAGAATTATTAGTTAGAAAACAGTTAATTAAATCAATACTAACATGTCATATTAACATATAAAATTATTTTAATTCATAAAAAGTCTCAAATTAAATTTATTTGGGTATTTATAACATCAATTATGTCAATATTTTATTAACAAGATAATTAATGCATCATCATTGTGTCATAAATAAATTAAATTATTTAATTTCTAAAAATTACAAATAAAATACCATTATGTAGGAAATCTTTTTGTGAATTCCAATGAATATTTATATTCTAATTTATCGAATTTATAACTCTATATTAAAAATGATTTAATTATTAAACTTTGATTTTAGCTATTTTAACCCTTCTTTAAATAAATTAATATTAAGTGTCCTATTATAATCCATGTGGGACTAAATGGTCATATTTTATTCCAAAGGTTTTTTTTTCTATAATTACACTTATCCAATATAATTAGTACATTTTTTAGGGTAATAATAATATCATGTTTACCCTTAATTACCATATTTACTTTTAACCATGGTAAAAAAAGTAAAAAGTTATTATTCACCAAAAATTATTTTCATCTCATTGAACTACATTTTACATACTGAAATCAACCGTGTCTCTTGGATTAATGATATTTCATTCACAAAAGCAGTAAAATTATGTTTTCTGTAAATTTGCAAATTCTTTTAGGAGGTGGGTAAATGACGGTCAAAAGTTCAATAAAATATCTATATATCTAAATTTATTATAAAATGACCCAAATGAATTAAATTGAACTTATATAGGTATTATGTATCAATTTTGAACTAAAATAAATTTAAACAAAATAAATATTTATTTAAATAAAAAGTCAGTTTTTAAATAGTAACCCATTGTTTTCACTATTCATCAAAAATTGAAAGTTTTACCAAAATTAACAAAATTTCTCCCTAGGCTAATTTCGATATTACAAATCCAAAAATGAAGTGCATTTTCAAAAATAAAATTTATAAAATTTCAAAAAGTGGGTATTACTATTCATAACGGCTAGTTTTAATAATATTTTAATAGCAGATCGTTGTTTAGCGAAACTCGGTATTGCGTACAACACACGCTATCGTGGAAGGTCATGCTTGCATGTAATGAAAGCCAAGTCAGGGATGCGTGTTGTGCAAGATCCTTTTGGGGTACCGTACAACACATGACATTAATGAAATTATAAAGAATATTTTTCATAAAATCTTGGGGTGTTACATTCTACCCCCCTTAAAATGAATTTCTCCCTTGAAATTCGTCAAGGTTATAAATGGTTTACTACTCGAAAGTTTCTTTAATAGAATCCCACATCACAAAAAGGTATACTAAAACTGAATTTTAAAAACTAAATTATGAAACGTAACGATTACCCAAAGTAACTCATCACTGGGTTTCTATATAGGAGAACATAGGTTAAAATATGGATATGGAAAAAAAATCTAACCATCAAGTTCTGATGGAGAGTGGTAGAGAACATGTCTATGAAGAAACCATCAATCAATAAGCCATAAATTTGTGATGATCTAAGGTACCATCTGATTTGTTAGATATAAGAGCAATAAGAAAACATTTTTTGTTTTCAATATCATTTCGCTAAAGTTGAAAAATATGAATTAGTAGAAATACTTACTTGATTTTGGTACAATCTCACTGTTGTACATGCTTTGAACAATTTACACTTCATCTCTTAAAGAAATGAAGTTGAATTTATTATTCGTGAAGTGTTAATTGATCATGTAATAGAATGATGGGTCATTCCATTTGTTTCAAACAAAATGATAGCAAAAGTTATCAAATATACATAAGTCCATCTATGGTGTGGTTAATCGTATACGATTCAAAAAATGAACTTATACTTCATCTATCATGCCACTTAATAAAATAAAACTATTTTCTACTAACCAGGGACTTCTTGTAGTCCATTGCTAAGCAATAAATGCCAGTCACACTTCAGTTGTGTGTTTGATTCCCACAGCCTTGTCCAACGCGATGGGTTGTCGCCCGTCCTGCAGGTTGTTCTTTTTCTAAAACTACATTACTATAACAACCAATCGATAATATCAAAAAAAGTACTATCCTTAAACAATACTAACTTATTTCCAACATAATCCATTCCAATATTTAGGCTTACATAAAATACATCGGTCCAGGCTCATATTATAATGAAAACAATTACTAGAAAGGTTATCTACCAAGAATGTGAATACAAGCATTTATCCCACATATATCATTAGATATATCTTGTTGGTTGTATTCCAAGCACATGAATACCTTATTCATATATTCTCTTGAAACATAAATTACTATATAACCTTAGAGAAAGCATGAATACTGTCAAAAGGTAACTCTTTCTACATACCAAAATCCCAAAAAAATCTATATAATCAAACCATAATATCACTTAGTCTTATATCAGTCATGAGCTCATGAATACAATTAAACATCTCATAATCTTCTTTTCCCTTAATTATGTGTATATCATATACTTTCCAAAAATATCTGAATAACCTTCCATGGTTACCAGTACCATTCAACATATACTTTCAAATAATTTTGGAAAAACAATAGGGTAACAATCCTTAGATGATGATTTATTCCATAGTACCATACATTATTCTTGATAAACAATGAATCATTCCACTAACTTCATAAACCACTAGTTGAGCTTCATCATTTCATTCATCTCATATTTCATTTGTAGTATCTTCATCATCATCCACATAAATACTACACATATGACCATGCTGATTCTCTTCATGTGATTTTCCCTTACGGCATTGGTTTGTATGATGCCCATACATTCCACATTTAAAACACCTAATCATTTTTGATTTCATATCAATACAATTATCCTTGTCCATGTTGTTAACTGAACCTTTTCCATTGCACTTACTGGCATTGTGTCCTTATTTTCCACACCCAAAGCATCTTCTAGTTCCATTGAAACAATCTCCCAGATGCCTCTTCCCACATGATTTACATGAGGGAAATTGAACTTTCTTTCCTCTATGATCATCATGAAACTCCATATTTATCTTATTATCTGAGTCAGGAAACTTACCAAAGTTGAGATTGTTGATTAGGTATAATAACGATGTTTGGACTTCCAAATCCCATTTCATTTGGTTTCTCATGAAGAATATCATTCCATTGTCTGTCATATCCTCCATTATCGTGAATCTTCTTATTTCCAGCCATTTTCTAAAACTCAAAAAGAATACTATGAGAGGTAAAAAATCATACTAGGGAAAAAAGATAATAAAGGGGGATTACAGTCAATATCTAACATCTTAAGTTAAATTCTAAGACCGTTACTGTAGTTATAGGACTATAACCAATACGTATACTTATCCTTAGGGACATCCCTAAACAAACCTTAGATATATCTCAAGGGATCTCACTAAAGTTTTGGCATCCTAGTTTCCAAAGGTTGACTAAACCTTTCCTCTGATACCAACTGTAGGGACCTGAAGCTTGACATACATGGACATTACAATACTTTTGCGGAATACTTAATACATAACAAAAACAGACACACAAGGACCATAATAGTTTAGTGTATTTGGAAACTCTGAATATAAACTTCTAATCATGTTGAAATATCTTCAACAACTCACATAACGATCTTTCCCTTTGTGTTTCCTTACCTAAAACCTTTCTCTATTTCCTAGGGAAAATAAAACATAAAAAGGGTGAGCTCAAATGATCAGTAAGGGAAAACATAGATAACATAAAACAATCCATAAACATTTGGAAGGAAAAACTTGAACATGATATTTAAACATCAAAATCTTGAGCAAAGACATAAATCATGGAAGTACATAAGGCATATATCATAATGGAACATCAACCATGATAAAATATAATGGGAATAAAACATGTAATTGTGGAAAACATTAATCACATGTTATGATTTCCATAGTAGCCAAGGTAATGCTGCCAAGACTATCTTAGAGGACAAAGTCCCTTTCTGAATCGAGATCACTCCTCGTTTCAGTCCTGTAACACTGAACCGGATTAACTTACATTCCAGCTATGTCTATCTCATGAGATATAAATCCTTACCCAATTCATTGGAGGGAGATATAGGTCCCACCCATCTCATAATGAAATCATTCTTACTTGTACCACAAAATAAACTTAAAACATTCATCATATCCCAAAGAATAAAATGGGTTTCATAAACATCATTCCATCATAACATAATCCATATAAAACAAATGAATATCATTTCATCATAAGAAAAGTGAAACTATATAAATCATAGAGACATTATACTTGAAACATACACATATGAAGTAATGACATCATAGATGGAAAATGGTTTTGATAAAGCACTTGAAATGAATTCTTGAAGAAAATATCATTTCTTCTTGAAAATCATTTTCTTTTCACAAAATGACATGCAATTTTAAAATAAAAGGATTTTGTTGAAAATATTCATGAAATATTTTGGAGGAAGCTTCATGACAATAAGGCTTTATAAAGATGTAAAAAATCCTTTCATGATGTATGAGTTAAAAAAACATTCTTCTCATACATTTTCCGAAAAAGTCAAAAAAGTACCTCATAACGTAAACAAAAGAAAGATTCCTTACATACTGTGTAGTAAAAGTAAAAATGGGTAAAAAGGACCTTAAACATACATGAAAACTTTTTTATAAAACTTTTACATGGATGATGAATATAACCCCGGTAAATACTTACGTATAAGCAATCTCGGATGGAAAACAATTGAGATTGCAACATTATCCCTTACCTTGTGTCCGATATGCTTTGAATGTATCCAGAACACCTATATATGATTTAAATAATTTTATTGACTTTTTATGGAATCATATTCATTGTTATGATATCATATATGGTTCACTTATGACTTTATATTACCCATTCTTTTGTAAATTCCAGGTTAAAGAGTGTTTTGGGTAAAATCGTTTCATTTATCGTATATGTTTCGACTTGTCGTTCTTGATATTATTACTTATATCCTGATTTAAATAATTCCAGAATGTAAAACATGATTTATATATAATATATATTCATCATATAAATATATATTATAGATCGATAAAAGGAATGAAATACACCATTCATGGAGACGGTAGGTCGTACGTCCGCATGAACGTTATTTTCGTTTCCTTATTGAATTAAGTAGATGAAATAAATATATATTCTCATAAATACAGTATCATTATTATGTCATATATTTCATTATTACTTATTGGATACACTTTATAATCATTCATGAATGGTTAACATGGAGAATGAATCTCATCGCGTCTTGGAGACGGTAGTCCGTACGTACACACGAGCGATGATATCATTCCCATGATCGTGGAATTGCATTGATGTGTATGTATAATATTTCAGAATAAATATCACTTTAAAATAATCATATATAGTTATTTATTTACACCATTATAACCATCCAATTAAGGTGGTGGTCAAAAACAGATTACACCATGGCCTGGAGACGGTATTCTGTACGTAGACACGCGCGGTGATTTCATTTTCTGTATGATGGATAGACGGTGAAATAGGGTTGTTTCATACATATAATAACATATAAGTATATGAGTGATACTGATGTTATTACTTATTAATTAAACACCCAAAGAAGAAGAAGTAGAAGAAGAAATAAAGTTGAAGGAATCGGTAACGGATATTACCTCTTCTTTCAACACGCCTTTTGAAACCTCCTCTTAGGGCAGTAAGATTGGTCTTTGAAGAAGACCAGAACCTCTAGGATGTTTATAGGGAAGTGTAGAAGAGAAATTTTCAGTGTTTGGCCGAGCTTTAAGGCTCAATTATGTGTGAGGAAGAGAGGGAGGAGGTTCTCTTTTATAAGGGAGGAGAGGGGTACCTTTGGAATAACGAAAAATATTATTTTATTATGAAGTCATATTCAATTTTTAATAGCTCAAAATTGAGTTATTTAGAATCTAAGGTGGGGATGGGTCTATATACTGTCATCCAATATAATTTATACAAGTTTATACTTCTATTTTAACCTTATCATTTATATTTAACTTTAAGTTAAATAATATTTCTTTTACTGTGTCTTCTTGTTTTCTTACACTATAATGTTAATAAACATCCTATAACAAGCCAAAAAAACCCCAAGTTGTTTATTATTGACATATATAATATTATATAAGTCATTATCCCTAACCTTGTATTTTTAAGAATAATATAAAAATTAATAATATAATATTTGTTTTAAAAACTATTTTATGTCAATTTTGACACTATTTGGTAATTGATTTTTTTGAAAATCATAATAGTATGATTAGTTATAAAAAGGTTAATTAAATAAATAATAAAATGTTATATTAACTTATAAAATTATTTTAATTCATAAAAAGTCTCAAATTACATTTATTTGGGTATTTATAACATCAATTATGTCAATCTTTCATTAATAAGATAATTATTGTAACATCATTGTGTCATAAATAAATTTAATTATATAATGTTTGAAAATTAAGAATAACATACCATTATGTATGAAATCTTTTTATCATTCTAATGAATATTTATAGTTGAATTTTATCTTATGTATAACTCTATATTAAAAATGCTTTAGTTAATAAACATTGATTTTCACTATTTTAACCCTTCTTTAAATAAATTAATATTAAATGTCCTAATCTAATCCAAGTGTGCCTAAATGGTCATATGTTATTCCTAAGGTTGTTTTTGGTCGAATTAAACTTATCCAATAGAATTAGGACATGTTTTAGGGTAATAATAATATTATTTTTACCCTTAATTACCCTATTTAATTTTAACCGTGGTAAAAAAAAGTAAAAAGTTACTATTAACCAAAAATTATTTTCATCTCATTGAACCACATTTATATACTGACATCAACCGTGTCTCTTTTATTTTTGAAATTATATTCACAAAAGTGGTAAAATTATGTTTTATGTAAATTTTCAAATTCTCCTAGGAGGTGGGTAAAAGACGGTCAAAAGTTCAATAAAAAATTTTTATATATAAAATTATTATAAAATGACTCAAATTAATTACATTGAACATATATGGGTATTATGTATCAATTTTTACCTAAAATAAATTTAAACAAAATAAATAATTATTTAAATAAAAAGTCGGTTTTTAAATGCTAACCCAGTGTTTGCACTATTCATCAAAAATTGAATGTTTTCAGAAAAATAACAAAATTTCACCCTATGCTAATTTCGATATTCGAAATCCAAAAATGAATTCCATTTTCTGAAATAAAATTTATAAAATTTCAAAAAGTGGGTATTACTATTCATAACGTCTAGTTTTAATACTATTTTAATAGCATATCGTTATTTAGCGAAACTCGGTATTGCATACAACACACGCTATCGTGGAAGGTCATGCTTCCGTTTAATGCAAGCCAAGTCACAGATGTGTGTTGTGCATGCTACTTTGGGTGTAGCATACAACACAAGACATTAATGAAATTAAAAAGAATATTTTTCATAAAATCTTGGGGTGTTACATTTGGTGATACTGATTACACTATAGACACATTTAGGCACACGGTTGGGCCCTATTGAGGTGGAAACATGTGTCTTCGGGGAAAATAGGTATCATATGTGACCCATTTGTTACATGGACTCCCCCACATCCTTGAAGTGACCGAATTATTTTGTTATAGCTTTTAAACTTATCTAGTGTTAGAAATCTCAAGACCAAAAATATTTCAATGGTTATAATAAGTTGGTATAATTTCATACTCAATATATATTTAAATGGTGTCACAATTCTAAAAAATAATATTTCAATCGAGACAAAAATTGAGAAGGTTTACAACCACCAAATACCCAGTATAATAGCTAAACATTACATAGATTTTCTTTTCATCCATCTTGAGTGGATCTTCAACGTGTGAAGCAATATCTCTAAATACTTGAAGATTATAGAATATCCAATTAAGACCATAAAACCTGACCCAAACATGAGCATTTGTATGTTTCTAGATATGGGGAATAAAGTTGAAATCCCATTCAAAAATCCTAATAATTCCTAGATTAATGTTATAGGAGATGAAATCCCAGGCAGTAGATCACTACAATTTAGATTATAGAACTAAATATAAGAATCCCTTTCCAATTAGGGCAATACACTAGTTTTCAAAACCCCATTTCCAATTCAATTTCAACATGAGTTTATCCACATTTAGTTGTTTTTCTCCAATTGAATGAATAATCCTTCCATTAAAAAATGTATATGAATCTACCCATTCCTTGAGATCTGGTTGATCCACAGTGATTCAGAATTTCATGTCCCTTGATTTTTTGATGCTCAACCCGTTTGAAGATTATTCCTTGGAAACTACATCCATCAGGTTTTTCTTTCTCAATATCTCTATGAATAAGATATAATTTCTAAATTATTTCCTACCCTCTGTTCCACTATTTTTACAACATTTAATTGATCTGAAAGTAATTTTTATTAATATATCAATGGTTGAAGAGTTAGATTTGAATTATCATGATTTCACCAATACTGCTTTCATTATCGGACACCATCGATACCCAAAATATATACATGCATATATAACACTTACACTTCATAATAAATAATTCTATTCACAAAATATCTCTTTTGTGTATGTGATTTATCCTCTTTATGTAAACATAAAAATAAAAATGAAAAAAATAATGTAAATGTATTAACACATAAAATTTATCTATATAGATTAATTATCATTCTCAATATACCATCATAGATTCACCCATGTTGTGTTCACATCCATAAGAATAGTATATCAAGCTCAAAACATAGATCCCACATCATTTCAACTCAAGGATATCATCCCCATACAAATACCACATTCAAATAGTGGGTTTTCCCCCATGATTTTGTAGAAATCCACACCAAAAATGCATCTTACATTTTTTAAGTAGTCAAGATAAAAATCTATTTGGTCTATCTCTTATGGGGTGGGAACCAATCTGTTCAAAAATTCATATAGGAAAATTTTGAAGATTTCATGACCCCTAAAGTTGGAACTATATTGTATTTTTGGATTTAAATAATATGTAACAATATGAAATAAACTATTGAGTTGAAAATCCCACCTCTCAAAAATTATTTTCCAAATATGAAAATAGATTCATTTATACTGGTGAAAAATTATAATACATATTAAATAAATTCCCCATGATAGCAATAAAACTATCAGTTTAAATGAGATACCTTTTCTAATTATTACTAAAATTATCATTAATTTTTTTCATTTCTCAATCCATCTCATTGTAATGGGATTATGTGGTTTGTTTCCCATCTAAATCCACAATATAATGTTCTTTAATGTGTGTAAATTCATCCCTTAAATATTTCACAATAGCACACAAAAATATAGTATCTAACATAGATAATTTTACGTTATTTTCATATTTATATTTTCAATACATACTACACCACCATTTTGGAGAAGTAAGAATATTCATCATATAATCCTTATGATCATTAAGACATCCCAATGACTTGTATGCAATAAAAAACTACGTAAAACCAAGTCTAATCAAATATCTCAAATTTTTTGAACTTTGTTAGCAGAGGAATTAACATAATCCTCGAATAGATATGTGTTGTGACCTTTTCTCCTTTATAAATTTTCACATTATGAATATAAGGTTTTTTTCTCCAAATGCAGTAACATAAAATCAATAAAATTATCATCACAAGGAGTTATATACAGGTTCATTATATTTAATATCAACATCTCTATCATGAATTTATAGTTTGAATCATTATCACTATGTGTTTTAACAAAATTTTATTCACAATAAAAATATACAATCTCATCCAACATTTGAAAAAACTAATAAAATGTTTTCAAGAATTTTTAGGGATCAATTAATTTCATAAATATATTAAATTTTAGACTATTTTCTAAAATAATTGAAAATATATCTTCACATATTATTAGTCAATCCATTATATATAAAAGAAAAACTTATTCCATTCCCTTGTTTCTTATACCTGTCAAGTGTATCTTGTGTATAAATAAATTATTTATTTAATTAAATATCCCAAAAATCATGTTTTATGGAGGATTATATCCATTTCAATGCATTATAATCATTTCATAAATTTTGACACATATAGGATTTCTAGAATAATTTTAAGGTATAACACTTTTGTAAAAAAGCGAGATACTTTGTAATTGTGTTTCCTTGAACAACTCTTTTTTCAAATACATTTTCATATAAGGTTGTGCTTAATTACATGCATAAAAGGTTCAACTCTATTTTTTTTAAATATATCAATCATTGATTCATCTTTCTAAAAACAAAATAATTCATTTTTTCCACAATATCATCAACATATTTTTTATTTTGTTACTAAAGAATATATACATGAAAAAGAAAACTTGAACATTCTAATTTTTCATTATTCGAAAAAATTACATCAAGGAGGATCTTTAATAGTTTGATTCAAATGGTATTTAAATTGATTAATCTCTCTTGATAAACATTTAGCAAAAAACATTCACTTCACATTTTTTCCTTTTTTTTCAACATCATCACAAAATTTCAATGAATAATTAGACCTATTTCAATAATTATTTTTGCTAAAATATTAATTTGGGTTGATTAGAAAGATATTTTCATGAAGAGAAATAAATTCTAATTGGAAAAAAAGATAAAAACCCAAAAAAAATATAAGTAATTAAAATAAAAATTCACATCAGATCACCAATAAACATCATACCAATAATAATTCAAGGAAAATTTCAAATCATTATTCAAACCAACAATTCAAATCACTTTATTTAATGGAAAAAATTCACATTAAAATCCTGAGAATTAAGTTTAAAATTTAATTAGTAGTTTTCATTAAATAAATTATAACTCCTCCACCTACCCTAAAACACACAGAGAAGGAGATCGAGATATTATAATAGAACTCACCTTGGTCTTTTTTCTTATCCACACTGTGTTGAATGAGTAAAGGTGGGTTGTGTGGTGATGTGATAATGAAACAAAGGTAAATAATGAATAATCCACAATAATTCATGTCCCAATTATTATGTGAGGTCAAGGTTAAGAAAACTTAACATTATTCAACAATATGTGAACAACATATAAATTGTAATTAGATAAAAAAACCAAAAATATGTGTTTTTAGATATAACAAAAGGGTTTGGGTGGTTCACTTTCCTGACTCATCAAGTCTACAAGGGTGGATGAGTTTGTTTGAATTTTTCCTAAAATCAGTCAATTTTTCCCAAAAATTGTTCATGTTGAAAGTTGAATCGGTGATGTAGTGTGAACCTATAAGCATTAATATTTAATGAGTAAAATCATGATTTTGATGAACCTGTTGTCTATTACCTAAATTGTTCGAAAATGTTGTTGTATTTATGTAAATAACTCAAGATTAAACATTTAGGGAATGAAATTTAGGATCATATTATCTATCCTTATTGGTAAGGTTCATAATCCCCCTTGTTTTCCCCCACATTTGTTTTCTCCCTTATGTTTTCAAGAACATCGCAAGGGGTGATTCCATAGGGCTTCACTTATACAAACCCTCTTGAAATGTATTTTATGGGCTCCCTTTTTGAACAAAAACTAACATCAAATAGTATATATATATACACACACATTCTAACAAATATATATATAGACACAGCATGCATACAAAAAGAAATGATGTCAGATTGACTGAAAATGTAAGAACAATATAAGAAGAAGGAATGTTGTTGTAATTAAATTTATGTTTTGTTTTAATGTGACATAAAAGAAATGGGCCATAAATGAAGGTTCTTGGAACAATAGAAGCGTGAGATGGGCCGCACCCATCTTTTCCTTTTTTCACAATCGATTATCAATCTGAGATCTACACAATGATAAACATCGTGATCAATGGAATTAAACCAAAGGAAATAAAAAATGGGTAAATTTCCCAAACCCAATGGAGGATTGTCACATATTTTTTATAACAATTGAATTAATTAAATAATTACCTTGTTTTAATTATTTCTTCATTGATGGATATAACAACATATCTATGTGGTTCTGTCATTGTGTTGTAGGAATTAATAGCATATTACCCCTAGTAGTGATCCAAATGTGTCCCACAAATCTCCAATCATCGTCGTATGACTCTTCAGGTGCTAGCGTGGCATATCCTATCACTCGCATCATCATCCTTTGATCACTGTGAGAATTTCTTCCTAATCATTCTATTTGATCACTCTTAACATGATATTGGATGACTACTCTCCATTTTTTGGAGTGTTCTTAGAGAATTTAGCTCTCTTTGGATTGAGAGGATTCTCCAAATTCATTTTTCACAACCAAACAAATGAATTGGCTCTATAAAGAAAATATAATTGGGTTTATATATCACTACCATTGGAAATAAATAATTTCAAAAGTGTCCCTTATTATATGTTTAATCCCATTTGGAAATTTATGTATATATTATTATTATTATTATTTCTCGACATGCGCTTAACATTAAAATTACAATTAAATATTATTTGTTCTAATAATATTTAATATATATTGTTTCTCTTAAACCCATTAAACCCGAAAATCTATTCCTAAAAAATATATATGTGTCCTTGAATAATAAATATTTATTTATAAAATAAATATAACTACATTATTCACCAATAAATAAATACATATTATTTTCACTAAATAGAAAATAAATATTTATTTAATATTATGCTCATATTATATTCTCTCTAATAACTGATGACAGAATACATGAAATCAAGAAAACATGAATAATTATTAACCACCTTTGTAAATAATATTTATTCAACTTGTTAAATAATAAATAATTATATATATTTTAATTTAGGTTCTAGATATACTTATTGTGTGACCCTCTAAGCCTCTTTCTCAATGGAATTATGTGAAGATGCCTAAAGTCCGATGTTATCATCTAGAAAAACACCAATTCACCTATTGATAAATAATTTAATGTCATAATTACATAATACCTCATACAGAAGCATACTTTGTAATATAATACCTTTATCATGATATCACCATTCCAGGAGGTTGCATGTTGGTTCCATCAACCAATATGCTTGATATCTCTTTCTTTGACTTCTCAGAAAATGAAATTTCTTATAGAAAACCATAGCCATCGATTTATTTTGGAAATATAATTTCCATAAAAGTACATGAGATATAAAATTTTATTAAATAAAATAAGTGAAAAATCATTCTTCTCACATTATTCATTAATGTAATATTATCTGTGACACACGCAATATATCCTAACTCACTGAGTGCATATTTCATCACAGTTTTCATAAATACATCAAAGTAAATGACTCATTATACTATTTAATAAAAATCCTAATGTATAAGGATCAATATAAATGTCTATAGATAGGAACATCCAATAACTCATATAAATGTGGATTTCCAACTGGCGGGTCTCGTTATCATAATATCTACACTTTATTTTACTAAGGGTGTACACCATGAGAAGGTGCCTCAAACTCCTATGAGTCTCCACCCTTGATAGAATATATAATTTTTTTATATGGTATGATCTAGATATTTAACATATATTTAAGAATATTGTCATAGCACTTATTTGTTCTCATCATAGCGGGGAACTGTTAGGACCTTTTAGTGTGACATCTACTCATGGGTCATTATCACATATTATATTTCGGAGAAGGAAAACCATGATGCGATAAAAGAATTATTAATATTAAAAACAATGGACACAGGTTATCATAAAGTACACAGAAGTTTGGTTGAATGGCACCAACTCCAACTGACTCCCACTTTCACTAGAGACAACTGCTAACAACTTTTATTGTTTTAGCATAATTAAAGTCCTAGGATGTTGTATCTACTCCAAGTGTTAGTTTTTTAGATTTGGTTTCCATGAACCAACTATTAGTACCTTTATTACAATAATATTTGACGTATTAAATATTAAATTAATCATCTTATTACATATTTTTCATTATTATACATGACCATAATGTAATAACTACATGGAGTATTTTTCATATTGATAAGGTCATATTAATTCACTACTATGATGAGAACCTTGATATTCTATGAAAATATTCTTAATATAATTCTATAATTTAATAACATACTAGTATGGGACACATTTTATGTAGATATTCATGTTCGAGTACTCATTAGCAGATGAGACTTCCTCTCTTTAAGTTCCCACTTGGTAAACTTAATGACGAGAGATTATGAGAGTAGGACCACCATAAAGAATTCCACATGTTTTTTTGTCATCCGATATTCTTATCTGTGAAAATTTGTATTGGTTCATAGACATTAATATTATCATTAATTCATGTCACGAATCTTCCACATATATTTTCTAATGAAAATCGTCCTGCCATGTGTTGGAAGGAAGTAGGGTTGTTGGGTGCATCAAGAATGAAATATTATTAATGTATATTTCAAGGAATGATTTTCCCCTTCCATATGTATGGAATTCAATATCTCAGTCATTTTATTTAAATAGAACTCTTGACCTAAATTCTATGGACATGGTTTAATGATGAGTTTATTTTAGATAGTCAAAGAATTTTTTGTCAACCATATATGTTGCTGACACTATAATTAAACTAGGTTGATGAGATTATGTCACAAAGGGATTATATTACATAGTGATTGTTTATATTTGGTTTTCGTTTTTGAGACTTTATGTTCTTTATATTGGGTGTCTTTCCCCATTTATAGATGGTAATATTTGACTTTAGGCAATCCCACCAAATTCTAATGAGAAATAATCCTAGAGGGTCACACACTAAGTGTTTTTGTTGGTCTCAATTAAATTATATTTTAATTTAATTAATGGAATAAATATTATTCTCGGGACTGAGTAGGTATTTTATTTTAGTTATATTGATCTCATAAATTAAATAAATATTTATTCACTAGATTGTGAATAAAATATATTTATTTATTTTATTGAATATTTAGTGAATAATTATTTATGAATTTTTTAATAAAATAGTTATTTAAGAGAATAAAATATTTATATGGGTGTTCAATAAATACAAGAGAAGTTTGAAAGGATCAATATTGTATCAGGTGAGAAAATAATTTTTTACGAGTTGGTAAATATTATTTATCTATTTTTTGAATGTGGTGACCAAAAATAATATTACCGATATTATTATTATGTGTCATGGTATTCCATTAATGGTTATAATTATATTTAATGGATTTTATGCAATTAATGTTCGTACAAAAAATTCCATATATATAAATAGACAGTTATGTATGTTGTGTAATTCATTTGAAACCAATTACATGTTTAGAAATAGAGAATTGTTTTTCACAAGGAATTATCTCTCAACGCCTCCTCCCCCCCCCCCCCTCAAGAATGAGAAACCCGTGAGAGAATTTATTTTATACCAAAGAAAAAAAATCAAGAATGAACAATACAGTAGCTTCAATTTGTCATGCTAGCACGGAGAGATCAAGTGGAGTTGCTCAGATACCATTGAAGATCGCGTGGATCACCATTAGAGGGATTATACCCTTGGATCCCCACATGCATAATGAAGGAAATCTATATGGACGGTTTTAAAAAATAAAAAATCATCAAAAATGAATGTTCATAATCCCTGGTATTTATTTCTACAGATATTAAATAAATAAATTATAAATTTGACATACAATATCCTTGCTCTTGGATTCAGGAAACAATTATTAAAAGAAATTTTAAAATATCACCCACTAATACACAATTCCACTGCACCTAGAAATAAAATTCATGAAATCCAAATATCTTGTCCCATGACTCAACATGACGACCTTATCACCTTAGCCAATTTCCATGATGCACAAATGATGGTCAACACCACCCAAATAGTCCAGGCCAACCCCGACTAGATAACAAATGCTTCCTCTATCCTGATTTCCATGCCTTCCCAAATCCTTAAGTATAGCCTTTCACAACCCCAGAGGTATCAATAGTACATCACCAGTATAATATATAAATAATTCACATCATGTATGAAATTTAATTTAATATGATTGAATTGTAAAATATAATGGAACATATCAATTCAATAAAATTGAATTGAATAACTCCAATTCAAATAACCAACCCTCAACATATATATATATAACACATTAATTAAACAAACATTCCAATTTAATTTAGTTTAACCATTTTAATTGAAAAAATCGACTCAATTTAAATAAAAACCCACCATGACCTAACTACCAAAGGTGGTTGACAGCCTCTAACCCATCCTCGCACACATGACATAGGATAGGGAAAGCCTAAGGACATCCATTAAGGTGAAACAATCAATTTAATATGATGTAATTGGGTCTTGTGCAAAACCCAATGGTGTGCTAAAAAGGTGTTCCCTCTAAACTTCTGTGAAAACACAATGATATGTATGAACTACCTACCTTGTACTTGTATACATATACACATCCGGTATAATCCTCAATCATCAAGTGGTTTTGATGAAATCAAATATCCCATCCTAGGCCCTGAAACTATGGAAAAACAACTCAAATAGATTTAGTGTTCAGTGAGGCGAAAGGAATGAAAAATGAAGTATGGGTGAGGAGATCATTTTTGATATGATTAAAAAGAACCCAAAAGATCTAAAATAGAATGATAATGAAGAATATGGATCTAAAAGAGGCGGATAAGGAAAGTGTAGGGCTTCCTCTACTACTGTGTGTGACCCAAGAGAGAAGAATAAGGAAAAAGAGAGGAAAAATGAATATTAGAAGAGGTGTAAAATGTAATATCCTACCCTTAAAAGGGTTTTATAGTTTTCTTGTATATTTTTCCAAGCCGTGCGAAAACTGTGAAACACCCATTACCCAAAGATCTAGGCCAAAATAGTTTCCTTTTTTGGTTTGAAAAACTATGCGCAAAACGTGTGGGGGCCCACTGTCAAAATTGAAGACCTCAAAGCTTGGTCATTCACCCCTACCCACAAAATTTTTAAAACATTTTGGAACTTCAAAAATGGGATTCATGTTTAGCTGGAAGATGATAAATAGTTTAAACTAATTATACACCCTGGAAAATGAACTCCAATACATGCCTTCAGGCCTACAATGCTCTGAAAGCTCTTCTAAACACCTGAGGAACTCTCCAAGCCTCTAATACCATCCAAAAATGAGATAAAGCTAACAGAACCCTTGGAATTGAGTTTTGTTTAAAAAATGGCACACCCACTAATTCAAAAAATCAAAACGGGAGTGGTTTTCGACCCAAGTTAAAAACCTAGGATGATATAATATCCCCACCCTAAAATATCCAATCATTAATATATAAAATAAAACCTAGGGATGGTTCCGAACATACCCATCTTATTTTAACTATCCTGGACTGTTGTGGTCCAATGTTTATAGGCCAACTACCAGAAGGGGGGCTCCCCACCATAGGTGTGACCTACCCTGGTCTCATCCCGACCAAAACACAAATAAAACACTGGTCCATAGACCAAATCCCAAACTCAATGCCCCTTCTATGACACAGTAAAGACCAATAAATTTCAAGGAAAATTTTTTCTTAAATTATTTGGAATTTTACGAGTCTGTAGTTTCTAATGGCACCTGATTCCGAGGCTCGATGTGCTCGAAATCAATTTCTGAAATTTTGTTCGGGTACGTTTAGTAGACGTACATGCATGATTTTCTATATATTGAAATGGTGCTTGAAATTGAAATATGAGGACACAAATGAACTTGTAGTGTCGGTATTCGCTTAAGGGGACCTTTACCGCAGTTGTGTTTTATCGAGAGGAGAAGATAATTTTGTGGTTTGTTATTAAAAACAAATAAAAATATGATTAAGATATTTTTATGTTGGAGGTGGTTAAATTTACCAAAGGGGTGTTGGAAGTGGGGCCACCTTCCAACATAACCTCCCATGGGATGATAATGTGTTGTAGGGCCTACATGAACCCAAACTCTTCAACTTCCCCTTAAAACCCTTGGAACCCCCCATTGATGAGGGTTAAACTCTCAACCTCCCACCTTCTCTCATTAATGTGCTAACACCATCAATTTAATTAATTAATCTCCCTCAATTAATTGATTAATTTGATTTGAATTTAAATGCATGGAATTATTAAATTGGGAAGCCTTTTATTTTATTTGTGTTGGAAAATATTTTGTTGGAGAGGCTCCGGAGAATTAGAAGGAAAGTGTTCCTCTCCACGAAGTAAATCTTCAATGAAGAACGACATCTTCCTCTCGACGAAGGACATCCCCTTCTACCTTCTTCAACCAGGGAAAGAACATGAGGCGAATCCCATGAGGAATGTCGACTTCCTTCCTCTTCCTATACGTCAAGGGAGAAGAAGTCGCCCGAAAAGGACACCGCCTACAAAAACGACTTTCCCGCGATGTTGACGGAACAACATCCATCTTCCACGACACCATCTTCAATAGTTCGTCAACGTGAAACATCAAATACGAGGTATGGTGGATTATGGATTATTTATTTTTAATCATGTAATTTATACCCTCATACTTTGGAGATTTTATGTTGGATAATTGTTTGAGCCTCTAACACGGATGATAGGGGCTAATGTACAAGTCCGGACCCTTCACCATTTCTTTCTTGATGCGTGGTTTGTTGGGTGACAGATGAACGGAAGGGCAACCATGAATTGTGGTCGTCGTAGTGAAGAGATGGACCCGAGGGGCCGTAGGCGTAAGCGGGAGGACAAATGGACCACTGGAACGACACCGGTGGCCCGCAGAGAAGCATGGTGGCACGGGTTGCCGGCGTGGTGGAACTGGTGACCGGAGGTGGCGGCCGACAGATATCAGCCTCCTAGGGGTAGAGACGCTGCCGGCACATGGCCGCCGTGGCATCAGCCAGGGTGGTGGAGTGGAACCCGCCTCACGGGATCCGGGAGAAACGGGTGGTGCCAGCTAGTGCCTCTATTATGAAAACCAGGGTGTCGCACCCCCCCGCTCTGCGCTCGGCCAGCTGGTCGACCCGCGGCTGGCCACCAAGATGGGCCACCAGGTGTGCGGGCTAGGCCGCCACATGTGGGTTGCGCCCTACGGGGCTGGACCCGGATCCGGGTCGAGTTGACCCTGTTCGGGCTGACCTTGGGTGGGTTGGGATGGGTCAGACCGGACCTAAACCCCCCTTTCAAGGCTATTTTTGTTTTTTCACCTGTAACATGAGGTACGTATTTCAGATCGATGCACTATCAGTTGCGTAGGATTTTTAGGATCGAGACAATCGTTTCAGTATATCACACTGAATTTTTTGGCAATGTTTGGGTATGGCTGGGTTAGTTAGAACCCGAAACCAACTGGGCCCTTGGAGCATAAATGCTTATAACTCTCAGACCGTGCATCCGATTGACGCACCTTTTGTCACGTTGGGTTACTTTTCATGAAACAGAACTTCAGGATACATCAAATTAGGACTTCATGATCGTTGATATATTGACCCCCCTTTACTTGAGGAGCAGACACTACCAGAATCGAGCGTGCTGTGTGCGGGAACCCTGGAGCTGGTTGCGACTGCGGTGATGACTATCGTACTGGAATCCTCAGTGGGTTCGATGACGATGAAAACTATACCGAAATCCTGTGTGTGTTTGACAGTTCTAAATGAGTTGCTGGTCATGTATTCTGTGTGGTTCCAACAACTTAGATGAATAAGTAACTACATCTGATCATCTCTATTACTCGAGAATAACTGGACTACATCATGTGTGGGTCCGATAAGATAGAATAGATAGCTGGCATGTATCTTATGTGGATCTGATAGCTTAGACAAGATATTTGGCATGTATCCTATGTGGGTCCGACAGCTTAGACGAGATATCTAGACTGTATCCTGTGTGGGTCTGACATCTTATATGAGATAGCTGGATTGTATCCTATGTGGGTCCGACAACTTAACTGGTCCTCTATCTTGTGTGGGTATGACAACATAGATGATCCAGTGGCTACATCTGATTATCTATATCTCTTTATAATTGTGTCATGCCTGTGTGATCCGATTCATGTCATTCAACCATTATCATCGTGGTGATTGACTTTACTTCCTTTGAGGATGTGGTTTGTACTTGGGCTCGAGAGTTAGATCCGGACTGAGATTGGTAACTTAGGTATATGTATGGGCACATACCTAAGTAGGGTTGGTTGATACTACATGATTGTATCTTTATTATTTTTTTATCCTTAGTAGATATTGTGAGACCTTTTAGGTCTCGGGGTCCCTATTGAGTATCTTTATACTCACCCCTACACGGGCAATGCCCGAACCTCGTTGTGTTGGATACAGACGACGGACAGCGTTGACGGAGGTTGAGACTGCCATGAATGGACTGTACCCAGAGGTGGACCTTTCAACAAGTCGGCACATAGAGGTGACTGACGGACATGAGTTCTGAGGTGGCTATCTGTACCTACCCTTCATGTAGGAATCCCCGGAAGATGATCCAGAAGCTTCTATTTACTTTCATCTATTTGTCCCTTTTTACTTGTACATGTTGTTCAGTTGGGATTGTATACTGGCCCATTTACATTCCATCACACTCTTTGTATTTAGTTTTACTTAGTGTTTACTTCATGTTGCAAACTCTGTTGTGTTTGTTTGATTTAATAAATGCAATACCTTCCCAGCTTAGGGATTTATGCCTTTGGTGCTAGTTTCTAGCCCCTGGCCTATGGAAGGCGTGCTTAGGGTAGTCACAGCACAGGCCCCAAGGATGGGTCGTGACAAATTGGTATCAGAGGAGTCGGTTCTACCACAGAACATAGGAATCTGATCTGTCTTACTTTGACAAAATAGTGTTAAGAGTACTGAGTGTCGTTTTTTGTCCAGAGAGTCTAGTGTAGGTGCGGTGGCCGATGTATCAATACACTGGGACCCTGACTTCTGATTTCTGACTCAATGCACAAAAACACTGATTGCGAGTGTGTTTTCAAGAGTCTTTTTGTGAACTCTTTGAGTCGGCTCACCAGGTATAACTTATTGACGGTGGCACACATGTTCCTTATCAGGATGTTGTTGCATAGACAGCTAGCTAGGGTTTCTGAGAGAATAAATGATGACGGCCACCGAGTGACAAGGCTCTGGTTTAGGGCCATCTTTCTACGTTGGCACCTTCGGGTGGTGTACCAACAACACCTCCACCCATTGTGTAGAAGATACCACTAGCCACACTGGAAGACGATGTATATTGACTGAGCACATCGCATGAGTTCCAGAAGTAGAGGCCTCTGAGGATTCAAGGCGAGATAGATTCCTAGGAAGCTGAGGACTGGATGGAGACAATTTCTGGAGTATTCCACCTAGTTGAGACACTGGTAGAGAAGATTTTGATCTTGGATACTAATATTTTTTAGTGATAGACTATGAGGATAGTCTACATAATTATGATGTTTCGGTACTTGGACCGTTTTCCAAGATGGTACCTTCAGGCACTGTGCCAACTATATCACTGTATGTTGTTCAGCAGACACTACCTGTGGTACCGGTAGAGGACACTTGTAGGCTTAGTTCCATACATGTGTTTCTGCACCAGATATCCCTCATATCTAGAGGCGAGCCCGACCCACAGGCGTCTATGAATTGGCTTGAGGAGGTCACTGAGAGTTTTCTAGAGCTTATACAGCTACCACAGGATGGCATTTTGATATCTGAGTATTCATTGAGGCATACTGATATTTCCTAATACTCAATGAATATGATGCAAATAGTGCATTAGAGCACAGACCTCTAAGTGAGGTGTGTTTAAGGATAGATGAATATGCAGGGCAGAAGACATGGACGCAGAGTTAGGAGAGCAGCATGAGGTGGTGAACATCTCGACATGTTACAACCACCCGCCTTTATAGTCCCCTCTAGGCTCATGGAGCTAGAGGGAAGGGTATCATAGTAGCTTCATGACGTCAAGGAGTGTGACCCAAGGCCTCTATGAATAATTTGATTTATGTTCTGTGTCTACTACTAGTTGCCGTATCAATAGACATAGGTACCGATCATTCCTTCCTTCAAAAAATCTTGTCCCAGACCTACAGTTTCATATTAAGCCGTTGAGTTGACCCTCATGTCTAGAGATACATTTGGGAGGAGACTCAATAATCACACTTATGCCGATGGTGTGATATAACCCTTGAGGTGAGAGTTTCATTTGGAACCTCTTGGTGGCAATGTCGAGGCCTTACGATGTCAGTTTGGGTATGGACTGGGTAACCACAGTTCATACATAGATTGAATGTATTAGGAAAAACGGTTGTGGTTTATCTACAAGGTTGGGATGGGGTTTTCCTTGGTCTGTGAAAAGGAAAACCCAGGAAGCACAATATTGAATCATGAATAAGAGGGTGAATTTGATCAACCAGGAGTTGGCCAGACATACCTCTATGCCAGACTTCTACAGAGTTGCAGCACCACTATCAGCTTTGACGAAGAAGGGTCAACCCTTCGTATGGTCAGAGATATGCCAACAGAGTTTTCATAAGCTGAGGCAGAGGTTGACCAGGGTGCCCATCATGAGGCTAACAGAGGAGGTTGTAGGGTATGTAGTTTACTGTGACGCATCAGGGACCAGACTCTGGTGTTTCGTGATATAAGATCAAGAAATTATTGCATATAGTTCACGAAAGTTGGGACAACACGAACAGAACTATGATACCCATGACTTGGAGTTAGCAGCAGTGGTCTTTACCTTGAATATATGGAGAACTTTCTGATGGGGTAGCATTTTACAGTCTACTCTGATCACTAGAGTCTCAGGTATATATTCTCATAGAAGGACCTGAACCTGAGATAGCGTCGATGGCTTGAGTTCCTCCAGGACTATGACTTCGAGATATTCTATACTCCTGGGAAGGGTAATGTTATAGCATATGATCTCCGCAAGAGATTAGGCATTCAGATGCTAGAAGAGATGACAGAGCAGCTGGATACATTGCAGATATCCTTTGTGGATAGAGATGGAGCAGCCTTACTTAAGTCTCTCTAAGTCACTCCTCCATTTCTTTAGTGAGTTAGAGAGGCACAGCGTGGGGACACTGACTGTGAGGGGTGACGTGCTCAGATATCCTCAGGGCAGGCACCTATTGGATTATATGAACGTCGGGAGAATTTCATCCACTTCAGAGGACGTAACACAGGACCTGTTGCACTACAGTAGGAGGTATTGAGAGAGTTCCACACTTCCCCTCTAGAGGTACATCCAAAAGTGTAGAAGATGTATCTGGACTTCAAATGACAGCACTGGTGGCCAGGTATAAAGAATGTAGTTGCAGAGTTTGTCTCTCGATGCCTCACTTATCAGCAAGTGAAGGCAGAGCACCAGGTTCCAGCAGGCTTGATTCAGTCAATAGAGGTCCCATAGTGGAAGTGGGACAAGGTATCCATGTATTTCATGGTGGGACATCCACGTACATCCAGAGGACATGACTCTATCTGGGTGATCGTAGAACGACTCCCCAAGTCGGCCCACTTCCTATCGATTAGAGAGCTGGGCCCAATATAGAGCTTGGGACGCCTCTAAGTTCAGGAGATTGTACGGATTCATGGTGTTACATTGGCTATCTTCTCCGATCAAGAAGCTTGTTTCACTTCCCGGCTATGGAAGGGGTTATAAGTGTCTTTTGGGACACAGCTTCACTTGATCACCGCCTTCCATCCTTAGAAACATGGTCAGACTGAGTGGGCCATTCAGACTCTCGAGGACATGCTTCGTGCATGTGTCCTCGACTTTGGTTGCAGCTGGGAGGATCACTTACCCTTGGTGGAGTTTGCGTACAACAATAGCTACCACTCCACCATCGAGATGGGCCCTGACGAGGCACTGTACGGAAAACCTTGAAGATTACCTCTATGTTGGACTGATCCAAGGGAGTCATCCCTTGTAGGACCAAAGATGGTTCCGGCTACAATGGAGAAGGTTCAGATCATCCAAGATCAGATGACGACTACACAGAGCAGACAAAAGTCTTAAGCTGATAGGAGACGGAGACCACTGGAGTTTGAGGATGGTGACTACGTCTTCCTATGGGTCTCACCTCAATGGGGTCTACAGAGATTTGGCCAAGGCGGCAAGTTATCTCCGCGATTCATCGGACCATTCAAGGTCCTCAGTAGATTAGGTGAGGTGGCTTACCACCTGGCCCATCCACCTCAGTTGCATTGGGTGCACGATGTTTTCCACGTATCTTAGCTGAGGAGATACGTGGATGACCCATCTCACAACATCGACCATGGGGAGCTGGACATCGATGACCGGGAAACATTCACATAGTTTCCAATGGAGATTGAGGATTGACAAGAGTGGGTCCTATGTGGATGGTCGATTCCTCTGGTGCGCGTTCACAGACATCACAGGAACCTCCAGGAGAGCACATGTGAGAGGGAGGCTCATATTTGTTCTCAGTACCCTCATTTGTTTCCCTAGTTTGGGTGATAGCTTTATGGGGTGTAAATCCCTGAGTTGGGGGTAATGTAAAGAGCCAGAAATTTCAAGGATTTTTTTTCTTAAATTCTTTAGAATTTTACGAGTCCACAGTTTCTGATGGCGCCTAATTCCGAGGCCCGGTGTGCCTGAAATCAATTTCTGATGTTTTTTTCAGGTACGTTCAGTAAACATATGTGCGGGCTTTTCTATATTTTGAACCAATGCTCAAAATTGAAATATAAGGACACCGATGAACTCGCAGCGTCAGTATTCACATAATGGGACCTTTACCGCAGTTGTGTTTTATTGGGAGGAAAAGTTAATTTTTGGGTTTTGCTATTAAAATAAATAAAAATATGATTAAGATATTTTTATGTTAGTGGTGGATAAATCCACCAAAGGGAATTTTGAAGTGGGGAAACCTTCCCACATAACCTCCCATGGGAGGATAATGTGTTGTGGGGCCCACACAAACACCAACTCTTTACCTTCCCCTTGAAAACCATAGAACCCCCCATTGATGACGGTTAAAATCTCCACCTCCCACCTTCTCTCATTAATGTACCAACACCATAAAATTAATTAATTAAGCTCCCTCAATTAATTGGTTAATTTGATTTGAATTGAAATATAAGGCGTTATTAAATTGGGAAGCCTTTTATTTTATTTTCATTGGAAAATATTTTGTTGGGTGGCTCTGGAGAATTAGAAAGAAATTGTTCCTCCCATGAAGAACATCTTCAACAAAGAACTACATCTTCCTCTCGACGAAGGACAACCCCTTCAACCTTCTTCAACCGGGGAATGAATGTGAGGTGATGCCCACGAGGAACGTCATCTTCCTTCCTCCTCTGCCACGTCATGGGAGAAGAATCCACCCGCAAAGGATTCCGCCTATGACAAAAACTTTCCCCAGACGTTGACGGAACAACGTACATCTTCCACGACACTGTATTACATGGCTCATCAACATGAAACATCAAATATGAGGTAGGGAGTATTATGGATTATTTATTTTTAATAATGTGATTTATACCCTCGTACGTGGGCGATTGTATGTTGGATAATGGTTTGAGGCTCTAACGCGGAGGACATGGGCTAACGAACAAGTCTGGACCCTCTGCCATTTCATTATTGATGCGCGGTTTGTTGGGCAATGGATGAACGGAAGGGAAACCATGAATTCAGGCCGTTGTAGTGAAGAGCAGGACCCGAGGATGCCGTAGGTGCATGAAGGAGTAAAAATGGATCAATGGAATGACTATGGTGGCTTGTAGAGAAGCGAGACAGGGTGGGTGGCCGGCGCTACCATTCCGGCGACCAATGGTGGCGGCGGGCACCGTCCGGGCCGCCTGGGGGCAGCGGCGCCCCTCGCGTACCACCTGCGGAAGGCAACCGCAGCATCAGCCAAAGCGGTGGAGCAGAACCCACCGCGCGGGTTCTGGGAGAAAGGTGTGGCGCAAGATGGTTCCGCCATAACGAAAACCGGGGGGCCACGCCCCCCTCTCGGTGCTTGGCCAGCTGGCTGAGCCGTGTCCGGCCGCCGGGCCAGGCCGCCTGCCGCGCGGGATGGGCAGCCTGCCGCACAGGCCAGGCCGCCTCCCGCGTGGGCCAGGCCTCCCCGTGTGGGCCGGGCTATAGCCACCGGGTTGGGCCGCGCATTATCGGGTTGGACCCGAATCCAGTTCAGGTTGACCCAGTTCGGGCTGACCCATGGCGGGTTGGGTCAGGTCGTACCGAACCCTGACCCCCCTCTTTGGGTACTTTTGGGTTTTCGCCCATAACATGAGATACATATCTCTAATTGATGCACCGTTAGTTGAGTAGGATTCCTTGGATCAGGTTAGTCGTTTTGCTATATCACACTCAAGCTTTTGATGAATTTTTGGTATGGCCTAGATGGTTCGAATCCGAAACCAACTGGGCCCTTAGAGAAAAAACGCTTATAACTCTCAGATCGGGCATCCAATTGACGCGCCGTCTGTCGTATTGGGTTACATTTATTGAGACATAACATTAGGATACATCAACTCATGACATAATTATAGTTTATGTATCTCCCCCCCCCCCTTTGCTCGAGGAGTGGACCCTCCCGGAATCGAGCGTGCTGTGTGCGGGAACCCTAGAGCTAGCTGCGACTGCGATGATGACTATCGTACAAGAATTCTCCATGGGTTAGATGATGACGACATCTATACCGGAATCCTATGTGGTTTTGATAGTTCTAACAGAGTAGATGGTCATGTATCATGTGTGGGTCCAACATCTTTGATGAATCAGTAACTACATCTGATCATCTCCATTACTCTAGAATAGTTGGACTGTATCATGTGTGGGTCTGACAGCTTAGACGAGATAGCTGGCATGTATCATGTGTGGGTCTGACAGCATAGATGAGATAGTTGGCCTGAATCCTGTTTGGGTCTAACAGCTTAGACAAGATAGCTAGACTGTATTTTGTGTGGGTCTGACATCTTAGATGAGATAGTTGGAATGTATCATATGTGGGTCTGAAAGCATTGCTGGTCATATATCCTGTGTGGGTCAGACATCTTAGATGATCCAGTGGCTACATATGATCATTTATATGTCTCTAAAATTGGGGAATACCTGTGTGAGCTGATTCATGTCATTCATCCAATATCATCATGATGATTGACATTACTTCCGTTATGGATTTGGTTTGTTCTTGGGCTCGACAGTTGGAGTCTTTCTGAGATTGGTAACTTCGGTATATGTATGAGAATATACTTAATTAGGATTGGTTGATACTTCTTGATTGTATCTTTCTTATTTTATTTATACTTAGTGGATATGGTGAGACCTTGTGGGTCTCGGGGTTCCTACTGAGTATCGTTATACTCACCCCTGCACGGGCTATGCCCGCACCTTGTTGTGTTGGATGGAGACAACGGACAACACTGACGGAGGCTGAGAGCGCCACGACTGGATGGTACCCGGATGTGGACCTTGTGATGAGTCGGCACATGGAGGTGACTGACGGACGTGAGTGTTGAGGTGGCCATCTATACCTACCCTTCAGGTAGGAATCCCCGAAGGACGATCCCAGAGATGCTCTTTGCTTTCATTTGTTTGTCCCTTTTTACTTTTACTTGTTGTTCATTTGGGTTTTTGTACTATCCCATTTAGTTTCCAGCACACTCTTTGGATTCGGTTTTACTTAGTGTCTGCTTCCTGTTGCGTACTCTGTTGTGTTTGTTTACTTTTATAAAGGAAATTCCTTCCCAGCTTTGGGATTTACACCTTTGGTGCTAGTCGCCATCCCTTGACCTATGGAAGGCGGGATTGGGTTAGTCACAACATGGGCCCCAAGGACATGTTGTGATAGATACATCATCACACATGTACCTCATTAGTGCTTCTATTCCATTCCAGAAACCCGTCTGAATTCTGCACAACATTGGTGCCCACCATGTGCCCATGTCAATCATGGAACAAAAAGGTCTCACATCTCAATAGATTCTCAAAATTCCTGGTGTCTTTCACCTCAATCAAGTATCACACCATCATGGTGCCCATCTTCCTACACAATTCAAGTAAAAAAATCCCTTTATGCCCCAATTCCAAGCACCTCTCTAGGCATGCACCCAACAATGCTCATACATAAATCCTGATTCCTCAGACCTTATATCTATATTACGTACCAAATCTTGTTCCAACATACTGCAATGAAAATGGACAATCCATTTATATATCTCTTCCACCTTGTGCACTGAAAGGGACATAAATCAATATGTAACGCCAAAGAAAAACAAAAGGCATGGCTATGCCCATGGCATACCTCTGACTATCGTTATCTCACCATCCTATTATGCCCCTAGAAAATTTATGGCATTCACCTAGCCAGAATCCCAATAGCCTAAATCTATACCTTCCTATAGTGCTACACTATCCACCTACCATTGATCCTACTACTGGGTCCCACTATCTATGAAACAACCATCCCATGCAACTGAACCACAATCTCTATCACCTATAAAAGCTCTTAAACTGATCTTAGAGCCCCAAGTATGTACAAGTCTCAAATTATTGGTTGTTTGAGAAGTATTTCTATATAACCTATCAATATACCCAACCATTAAACATGTCTGACAATCCTTTGGAGGCCTATCACACTGATTCCAGATAGGTCATGGCTACCCACACTAAAAAAACTTTCTAAGATCCACTATAAAGAGGCCAAGTTGAGTCCCTAGCCTAATTTCCCAACTAGAACTCATATGGTCCTCACTTCATTAAATCTAAAGTGTCATTTTCAACATAACCTGAAATTATTGCTCGACTTGAGTAAGTCCTATGCATTGGTTTTTCCTATGCTACGAGTTCCTGGTTCACTATCTCTGAGAATGAGGCCAACCCAGAGATGTTCACCCACACACGAATGGTGTTCCATAAACCATCCTCGAAGCGAATCACCCTCAATGTGTCATATCTCACCATAACAGGTGAAAAATGAGACAATTTATTGAACATAATTTTATAACCTATTACGGAAATGTCTCCCTACTCTAGGATCAAGAATTTATAAGCCCTTTATGCGCTTAGCGTCTCCGAAAATAAATGATCAAAGAATCTGGCCTCAAATTTTTTCTAGGACAACCCTTCTTGTTTTCCAACCTGAACTTGCATGACCCACTATCACTTTTCCAGTCCATTAATCTTGTAGGTTTCTAGTTTCACCCTCCATCAATGAGGCATCTCTAGCTACTGGAAAATCATATTTAGCGATTTGATCAAATTAACAGTTATATGTGGACCACTCTCACCCTAAAAAAGTGGTGGTTTCTATGACTAGGATTCCATGGACAAGTCTTTCGTATACGTCTTTGCTCCCTAAGCACTAATATCAATTTCCTATATATCTCTTACCAAGATTGATAGAATATGAACTTCAATCCATGGCCCAAATGCTATAAGATATGGTGGTAACCCCTCCTGGACTAGAAAATGAACCTATGCATTCCCATAATCCTGTCACTGAGCCTGTCCCAAATTTTCCTGACTCTCAGAGGTCTAAAAATGCTCATCCTCTTTAGGCACTAATATGTCTCCCGCATGATGCTCCATCTTATCCATTTAGGAGGAACCCACTGAATACTATCAACATGGTCAAACAATCCATTTATAACATATATATAACACTAATAAGAACATTAGTAGTAGGAAGTGAATCCTCACTACCCATATCCTTTCTAATCACAACCATTTCCCATATAATCTCAGCATCATGGTCTCCTTACACACCCTCAATAGATCCAATTATCAATTATACCCCAGGCCTCACCCATCCTGATGAATAAGTCACCACAATAAGATAACCACATCACCCAACCTGGTGATAAAAATCACCCCAATCCATGATACATTCTTTCTCATCTAAGATCCATTCACATTTGACATATCATAATAAATATATATATATATATATATATCGCATGAATCTCATATGAAATTTCATAGGAAATTTTATACCACAATATATCAATTAAACTGGGCATATCACACTTTTCAAGAAATTTCATTTCATGGAACATGAATATTCATAATTAAAACACCATAATATGTTCCAAATCAAAATATTAAACAATCATTACAAATCACACCTCACCTCACAATCCTAGGGTCCCAAATGACATTCCATATTGTATTGGGCCAAGGTTAAAAAGTTACAAGTCATAACAATTAACAATTCACATTCCAAATAAGCCACTTGAGATCAAAATAATAAAAATTGTAAGATGAGAAAAATAGAACATCAATACCCACCATAGGTAACATGGTCTATCGCTTGTACCTAGGGTTGTGGAACCCAATAACAAGCTATAAACCTAGTACCAACACTACCTAATATCCAGTCTAACATAACTCAAATAGAAAGACAATCAAAAAGAAAATGTAATCTTTATCTCATTAGTAGTCATCCAAATACTGCTACTAAATCCCAATCAAGAATTGCTCTTATACCACTTGTAGCACCCCTGATCTGATTGTCCACCCAAATAGTGCTATTGGGCCTAGTTTCACTTGCATTAGGTACACCTCCCAATATGAAAAACGTTATCAACTAGTAGTGGAGGTGTTATTGAATGGATTTGGGGAGACTATACCCTCAGGGAAGATATAATAATTGTAAAGACCCTAAGTTTCAAATAGAAATTTTCCTTCTTATAAATATGTCATATAATCACATGAAATCAAAACACAATGAACTACTATGTTCTATGTGTATTTTGAATATAATTTTGACACTTCGGTGTTTTTAATGTCGAATATCTGACATACATAGTTGCTATCAGTAGGTTATTTATATTCTAATAAGACCAACTTAACATTCGGTGACTAGTAACGTACGCTTATGAATAGTAATGTTACCATTATGAATAGTGACATATCCTAATTAATATTAAAATTACCTATGATATTATATAAATAATAATCAAGTGGAAGTATGATATACCTATATCTAGGAATAAGAAAATAATTTTTTTAAAATTGTTATTTTTTTGAGTAAATTATGATTTTAATTAAAAATTAAGTTAATCATATTTAGAAATTTTTTTTTGAAAAATTGAGTTCATTTTAGGAGTATACACATCAAAAATGGTTTAGGGTGAATTTTTGGTATTTTTCTAACATACTTTAATTTTTTATTAATGGTAAAATAGGATAATTTATGATAAACACTAAATACATGAATTATGATGTCATCAGCTAATATATTGATGATGTAAGGCCATTATCTCTAAATCTCATGTACACATTACAATTATGGTCATGGAGTCAACACTATTGAAGTGCCTATGGAAAAATAATAAACTAATGATTATAATATTTTGACAGCTCTCCTCTCCTCCACTATAAATACCACGCCTCCTTACCTCTTCTCTTCACTTCTCTCAAGACTTGTTACATGCCTATATTCTACCCAAATATCTCCTAAAGATCCCCCCCACCATTTACAAGATCCCTTGTTCTCATCAAAAGACCAAATCCACTCCCCTTAAGAGGCTCTAAAGGAAGATTGAATCCAAAGGTAAATTCCTCTTTTCTTTTCTTTCTTTTTCTTTTCAAGTTCATTTCTATTCATTTTTATCCTTATCTCTCATCGTCAAATTTTTTTGAAAACACCAATACCTTATATGTACTGTAATTTTGTAAGGATAATGGAATAACTTATGATCATCTCTTATTTACACTTCTTTTATTTTAGTAGTAAAGACCCCATCTGAGATGTGTTAATTTTCCACATTCAAGGATGGTGGGTTTTCAATTTAAATTACCATCCTAAATTATTGTAATAAAACCATTTTTATGGTTGTAGCAGACCATAATATTTGTAGTATGACTCATCTATGGTTCTGTTATCCTTTTTTACACATGGTTTTGTATTATAAAAGGAAAAGTGTTCATTGTGGTCAAAATCCTCCAATTAACCCTAATAGGTTATCACTAAAGTTTTATATAATTATTCAACTTCACCCCAAATAAAAAAAATTAAATATTCTACCACGTGAACTTATTAATTTTCAATAATAAAATATAACTTCAATTATGGACAACCACCTTCATCGTACATGTTTATCAGAACATGAATCGATCATTAAAACCAAGCAAGCAAACATACCCGAATAATGAAATTGAACCTCATAACCAATAAAAATGGTTATAAATAAACATAAAAAATTTATAATAAATATTTTACATATATAAGATGTTATGGTATTATTAATTAATAATAATAATTTAATTATTCAGGTGATTAATTTTAATAAAGGATCACGATCAAACTTAAGGTAAGGGATCCTCTTCATTTCACTTTTTTTGAAGATTGTCCTCTATGTTATTCCCATTACATTGTAAATACTAATGATGGTGTATGATTAAACTCATACCACATACTACCCTAATTATTTATAGAATATTATGTATCCATTTATCTCTCATTAATACCTCTTATGCACACCCAATACCATGTCGTTAATCCGTAAGGGATTTCACCCAAACTGCATTTATTCATTTGGGTTTCTCTATCTTTATTTTTACCCAAATGAAGTTGCCTTTTTGTTTTACATAAAACTTCTATGTACTATTTATATGATCCAAAATAATGTTTCAAGGTATACCTATCATTCTCTTTTCTGTGTATACATGTTGTTAAGTGATTCATTCCTCAATACTTCCTGATAAGCAGACCTATTTTGAGTGAACTTACCAAATTCTTATCCGATTTCAATTTCATTATATCTTATTTTTTTAACCCAATATTTGATTATAAATTAAGTATTTTAATTTTGAAAACCATCCATGTTCACTTCTTGTTTTTTATAAATTATTTTTCCCTTTTCTATTTTAATGTCTCTAAAGTATTTTTTTAAACTTCTCAAAAATGTTTTAATTTAGAAAATATTTTTCTTACATGTTGCCAATAATACTTAACATAACTTCTAATGATAGATTACTAAGTTACATTATCAATGTACATGTATATTTTAGTTCCTTTATTTTATGGACACTTTTATGATACGCCCATTTGTTATTCTTTATGTTATGATTGTGGTTCCCAATTCTTTCCATGGGTAAACCGTATGTTTATGTAAAATGTATTATGTGTGATTATTTATGTGGAAAATATATTCATGAAAGGTTATGATGGGTTCCCCTTGATAGTTATACAATACATTAGGTATTTCTAGGTCTCATGATATGTTATGTGTGACGGTCTTGGTAGTTGGTCATGGCTTGGGATTCTATGTGAGACAATCTTGGCAGTTAGCCTTGAATCATACTAAATTCATGTTTCATGTTGCTTCCACATTACAAGGATTCCATTTTATATGATCTCATGTTAATATTTTATAACTCCATATGTTCCATGATTTTGTTATCATTATGTCATGCCTTCTATCCCATGTGATAATGCCTTGTTCTTATGGTTATTCCCTTACTGGGTTTTTTATCACAACCCTGTTGTTCATGTGTTCCCCTGGGTACCCTATGCAGATGTTGGAGCACAATGGATGATAGAAGCTCATTATGGAGTTTAAATAAAAAGTTTTTTTTATAATGTTAGATTATGTACCAACTATTCAATGACACTAGAATTAACGATCCTTGTCTTATACTCTAATTTAAAATTATTCTAATAATCATGTAATGTTATATGTAAAAGGTAAGGGTCGCTATAGTTGGTATGAAAGGATAGTATAGCAATTTTTTGATATTAGGAATAGAGCACCTTAATGAGAACTTTATGGATGAGAATAAGTATAATAAAACCCCTAGATTTTGGTAACTATAGATTAAGTGGTTTATTAAGAAAATATATCCCTATTTGGATTCAAATAGGTAGAGGTGGCTCGGGCACAGATGTACCTAGGACTGAAAAATCCGACAAGGAGTTTTCAGTCTGAGCCCCGGTATCCTGGTACATGACAATGGTCCTTGATTCACTCTTGGTTTGACACTCATGGGGGATACGATTTGTTAAATTAATGAGCTTAGTACAAATCGCTACTAAGGGAATAATAAAATCTTATAAGAATATATGTAATGAAATATATCAAGGATAACCTAGATTGAAGCATAGGGAATCACAAATTAGGATATACTTCTCCTTAACAAGTTTATCTTCTTATGTTCAAAGTTTCTTTTATATTATCAATATATAAGTATTTAATACCTTTAATTGACATTATTTTTCATAGTTAATGGCATGAAATAGAAGAACACGTTCCAACAACCAATGTGATATGAAATGTGAAGATTTCCCTATTGATATGCTTCATATGATGAGAACGGGTTCTCAATAACTCATGACAGTACTTGCTTTGATGTCTTAAGTTATGAAAAATAACATGAATCATGTGGAACACCATACACCCCCAAGGAAAGATAAGCTGTCCTTAGAATCGTTCATGCAAAAACGCTTCCCATGTTTAGCGGATCTTCAGATCCCCTCCTCATGGAAAACTGGATTAACTCCATTGAAAAGATATTCTTCATCCTCTAGTACTTGGATGAAGAGAATGTTATACTATCAGTCTATCATTTTGATGGAGAAGTTGATCAGTGGTAGAAACTTATCAAGAATACAATGTCCCATGACGAAATTAATTCCAAGGATTGAGAGGAATTGAAGAGGACATTTTCCATAAATATTTTCCTCGAACCCTCCATACCAAAATGGAAAGAGAGTTAATCAGTCTCAAGCAGAAGGAAGATGATTCCATCAGGGAATATAAAGGAAACCATTAAAACATTGTAAGGCATGCCTCTGGCTTTTTCATGAACACCAAAACCAAGATGGATCACTTATTTAGCATACTAAAGCTGAGCCTAGGAAAATATTTGGAGAAGCGAGACTTCTACAGTTATGAGGATACTATATGTTGTGCTCTCAGGGATGAAATGGATAATGGATACTCTCATTGGTCTTGTGGGCTCGGTGACAAGAAGGAAAAAATGGAGAACAACATGGGTGGTTCAACAAACAAGTACCAGGCTGTACAAAAGACCGAATTTTCCACTTTTAAAACATGTGGAATTAAGAAACTTGGGAAATGTCTAATGGGATCCATGGATTGCTTAAAATTTGTAATGATTGTACATTTTTCCAAGAACTCATAAAGTGATATGAAAAATCCCTCTAATGTGGAATAAGAAAAGAAGGATTAGATCAACGCTCAACCAGTGCTATAGTGTTACAACTACAAGGAGCATGGGCATTATGCAAACAATTTCCCTAATACAGGGGTTGTCAAAGGAAATCAACACCAATCATCAATGCAACAAGAATTTATGCTATCACTACTGTTTAGGTGGAGTTGGAAAATGATGTGGTTATAGGTACACAAGTTATTCATTCAATAATAAAAAATATATAATTTGAGTCTAGTTCTATGCATTCTTTCATTTCTTGAAATTTTAGTAGAACTATTCAATTACCACCTCAAAATTTGAAGGATAAGTTATCTTTGAGAATAGAGAATGGGGAAATTATTATGTCCAAGGCCTATAACTCCTACTTAATTAATGATTGTGGTCTAAACCTCCCAGAAAATCTCGTCAAACATCCATTAGTGGAGTTCGATGCCATCTTGGGCAATGATTTTCCATATTTATACAAGTCTATCATCAACTGCTAGGAAAGGTAGATATCCCATTATATCTTTAAGAATCCTCTAATTATTTAAATGTGTAATAAGGAAGTTGAATATCCATTAGATCCATCATCTCATGTTTGGATATTTTTTTCTTATGATCAAGCATATCTATCCCAAATGATTGAGACAAAGGAGAAAATCATGTTTGAAGACATACCCATCATGAGGGATTACACTGATGTATTTCTTGAGAGGTTGATTTCTCAAATGAACTTATTCCTAGATCTCTGCCTATATCAAAGACACCTTATATAATGGGAATCGTAGAGCTGGAAGAGATGAAGAAGTAGTTACATGAGAATCTGGATAAGGGTTTTATATAACCGAGTGATTCACTGTGGGGTTTTTTAGTCCTCTTCATCAATAATAAGGATGAATTAAATCTCCTCTGAATTGATTATTTTGAGTTCAATAAAACGAATATATCACCTTCCTAGGATATATTACTTTTTGGATCTACTTCGTAGGGCCAGTTATTTCACTTAGGTGGACCTTCGGTTGATATATCAACAATCAAATGTGAGGAAGGAAGATATTCCCAAGACTACCTTTTGAATGAGTTATGGACACTATGAGTTCATAGTGATTCCCTTTGGACTCACTAATACTCTAGAAATTTTCATATATTTAATTAAAAGAATCTTTAGAGATTATCTCGAAAAAAATTTAGTAGTCTTTATTGAAGATATTTTGATATACTCCAAGAGCAATGCAGAACATGAGGAGCAATTGAATATAATCTTAAAGACTTTTCAAAGGAAGAAGTTTTATGAAAATTATAGTAAATTTGAGTTATAGATGGAGGAAGTATCATTCATGGGGCATGTAATCACCTTTAAAGTGATATATGTGGACCCTCCCAAGAAATAGGAAATTAAAGAGTGTCTCAGGACATCATTCATAATGGATATCTACAGCTTTCTGGGTCTAGCTGGGTATTACCGATATTTTATAAATAATATTTCATGATTTTCAAAATCAATGACCATGCTGACACGGAATTGAGTAAACTTTTTCTAGACTTAGAAATGTGAATACTATTTTAATGATTTGAAAAAGAGGCTTATCACTGCACCGGTACTCACACTCCCAACAAGTGGAGAACTATTTGTGGTGTACATTGATTCTTTATAGGAGGGATTAGGTTGTGTGCTGATTAAAAATGATAATGTGATATCATACTCCTCAAGGCAACTGAAATCCATGAGGAAAAATATCCAATGCATGATCTAGAGTTGGTATCTATGATCTTTGAGTTGAAAATATAGAGTCATTATCTCTATGGGCAGAAGTATGATATATATATATACTGATCCCAAAAGTCTCAAATATATATTCACACATAAATAGCTTCATATGCACTAAAAAATATGGATATTTCTCATCAAGGATTATGACTGCTCAATGAATTATCATCCCTGTAAGGCAAATAAGGTGGGGGATTATCTAAGTAGAAAGGATCCAGTGTCTTTATCATTGATGAGAATTGAAAAGGATTCGATCTTATTATATTTTCAAGGTATGGACATGGGAAACATTAAAAGAGTAATATTATAAATCCTTTATAAAATGATTGTTCAACCATCCCTCATAAAGAAAATAAGGGATGGTCAAAGAAATATGTGGAAATTCATAAATGGGTTGAAGCTATCAGAAATAAGAAATCCTTTGAGTTTAAGATTGATGAAGAAGGAGTTGTAATAATTTGATCACGATTATGTGTACCATTCGATCCAGATATAATGAAGGAGCTTCCGAATTATGCATATAGATCAAGCTTCTCTAGTCACCCATGGAGAAAAAAGATGTATCGAGATCTCTAAGAGAATTCTTGGTGGGACAATATGAAGAAGGATATTTCTAAATATACATCAATGTTCCTAGTATGTCAACAAGTGAAGACTAAAAGATAAAATTCTAAGGGGATGATGAAACCAATACCCATACCAATATGGAAGTGGGAGAACATCAGCATAGAATTTGTCACTAGACTTCCAATGACATCTAGAGGAAATAATGCTATATGGGTCATTATCGATCATCTTACAAATACAACTCACATTATCATGATTCGAGAGGACATCTCAATGGATCAACTTGTATGGATATATATCAACGAATCGGTAAGGATTCAGGGAGTACCACTATATATAGTATCTTATTGAGATCCAAGATTTAACTCGAAATTATGAAAAAGTCTCAAACATTTTCTAAGCACTAAACTAAACTTCAGTATAGCCTATTATCCTCAAACTGATGGCCAATCTGAGCAAACGATTCAGAAACTAGAAAACATGTTGAGAGCGTGTTCATTGAAATAAAATGTGTATGGGACCAACATCTTCCACTAGTTGAATTCTCCTATAACAACAGTTTCCATGGTAGCATTCGAATAGAACCATATAATCCCTTTATGGGAAAAGCTGTAGAACACCGGCATGTGGGGATGAAGTTAGTGAGAGTATGCTAATAAGACCTAAAATGTTCACTGAAATGGTGGAGAAGGAGGAAACCATTCAACATCATATCAAGGCATCCCAAAGTTATCATAAACGCTATGTAGAGATTCATCGATGAGACCTTGTGTTCAAATTTGGAGAGATGGAATTTCTATGCATATCTCCAAGGAATAAGGTCATAAGGTTTGTGAAGAAAGGGTAGTTAAGAACCAGGTACATCATACCCTTAGATATTATTGATCATATCAAGGATTTGGCCTATTGACCATCACTTCCACCTACCATATCCAAAGTACGTGATGTCTTTCAGGTATCCCTCTTAAGGAAGTTCATACATGACCCTTCACATGTACTCTCATTTGAGGTGGTACGGTTGGAGGATGCTTTTTCTTATGGGGATTCACTATTGAAGATCTTGGATTGTGGAGGTAAGTTTCTATGTAACAATACTGCCCATTTCGTCAATGTACTCTGGTGGAACCATACGTTTGAAGAGGAAAATGGGAACTAGAGTAAGCAATGAAGGAAAAGTACCAACACCTATTTATGACATAGAATGTAAAACAAAATTTTGAGGGTGAAATTTCCTAAGGGGGGATACTGTACTGACCCAAAGATTTCAATGGAAATATCCTTCTTATAAATATGTCATATAATCACATTAAATCACAACACAATGATCTACTAAGTACTATGTGACCTTTGAACATAATTTTGACACTTCTATGTTTTGATTTTTGAAAATATGACATACATGGTGGCGATCAGTATGTTATTTGGAGTATAATATAACCAAGTTAATTTTTGGTGAATATTAACATAACCTTATGAATTTTAATGTTACCCTTATAAGTAGTTACATTTTCTAATGAATAGTAACCTTAACTATTATAGTATATAAATAAGTTTCAATTGGAAGTATGATATACCTATATCTGGGAATAGAAAAATAAATATTATAAAATTGTTATTTTTTCCAGTAAATTGTGATTTTAATTAAATTTTAAATAAATAAAAATTAGAAAATTGTTTTTGAAAAATGGAATTTATTTTTGGATTATACAAATTGAAAAATGGTTACGGTGAGTTTTTGGGATTTTTCTAAAATACTTTAATTTTTATGAATAGTAAAATACGATAATTTACGATAAATGAAAAAATACATGAATTATGATGTCATCAGATGATATATGGCTGATTTAAGGCCATTATACTAAACACGCATGAAGACATTACTATTTTTGGTCATGTAATCATAACTATTGCTGGTATTGTGGAAAAACAATAAACTAATGATTATAATATTTTGTAAACCCTCCTCTCCTTCACTATAAATACCACCCCTCCTTACCTCTTCTCTTCACTCCTATCAAGCCATGTGACTTGCCTATATTCTTCCCAAATCTCTCCTCAATCTCCTCCCACATGTCCAATAGCCTTTGTTCTCCTCAAAATACCAACACCTCTTCCCTTAAGAGTCTCTCAAAGAAGATGGAATCAAGAGGTAAATTCCTCTTTTATTTTATTTCTTTTTCTTTTCTTGTTCATTTTTTTTTATTTTCTATCCTTACCTCTCTTCATCAAACTATTATAAAAAATCCAGTACCTTTCATGTAATTGAATTTTTTTATGATAATGTAATAAGTTAATATCATCTCTCATTTATTCTTCTTTTATTTTAGTTGTAAAGACACCATCTAAGATGTGTTAATTTACCTCATTCAAGGACCACAAGTCTTCAATTTCCACTCCCGTCTTCAATTATGGTCATGAAACCATTTTCACAGTTGTACCGGACCATGATATATTTATAATTCCTTGTACATGGTTCTGTAATCCTTTTTTACACATGGTTTTGGTTTATAAAACAAAATGTGTTCTTTATGGTCAAAACCTTCCAATTAACCCCAAAATGTTGTAACTAAAGTTTTATATAATGATTCAACTTCACTCTAAGAAACAAAAATAAATTTTCAACCATGTGAACTTATGTATGTTAAATAATAAAATATAACTTAATTTCTTGAAAAACATCTTCATCATACATGTTTATCCGGACATGAACTGATCATTAAAACCAAGCAAGCTAACTAACTCGAACGATGACATTAAACCTCATAACCAATAAAAATAATTACAAATGAACTTAAAAAGTTTATAATAAATAATTTAAATGTATAAGAGATTATGTAATTATTAAATAATAAACCAAATTTTTTTATCCAGCTCATTAAGATCAATAAAAGATCACAATCAGACTTAAGGAAAGGAATCCTCTCCATTTCACTTTTAATCAAAATTGTCCTCTATGTTATGCACTTTATGAGTAATTAATAATGATGGGTTATGATTACACACCACCCCAAGACATTCCTCAGAATTTATAAAATATGATAAATACTTTTCTCTACCATTAATCCCTACTAATTACACCTGATACCATATCATTATTCCGTAAGGGATTCCACTCGAACTACCTTTATTCCGTCTGGTTTCTCTATATTTCTTTTTAACCAATTGAATTTGTCTTTTATTTTAATGTAAAACTTATAAATACTATTAATATTCTCCAAAATCATGTTTCATGGTCCATCCATCAATATATCTGGGGGATATAAATGTTTTTAAGTGATTCCCTCCTTAATACTACCCAATAGGAAAACCTGTTTTGGGGGAACATCCCGAATTCATACCCGATTTCATGTGAACTATATTTTATATTTTTAAGAAAACATTGATATTATAAAATAAGCCTTTTTATTTTTAAAACTTTCCAGGTTCACTTTTGGTTCTTTATAAATTGTTGTTCTCTTTTCTATTTTAAAGGCTCTATAGTATTTTCCTTAAAACCGATCAAAAATGTTTTAGTGTCTTAAATACTTTTCTTACATGTTTTCACTAATACATGACATCACTTCCAATGATAAATGAAAATTTTACATTATTAATTTCTAGGTATATTTTACTTCCTTTCATTCATGGACACTTTTATGATATGCCCATTAGTTTTCATTATATCATGATTGGGGTTTGAAATTCATTCCATTAGATACCCTTATATTTATGTAAGATTGATTATGTATAATTAATTATATAGAAAACATATTTATGAATGTTTAAGAAGGTTTCACCCAGATAGCACTCAAATGCATGGGTAATGTTAAGTCTCGTGAGATTTTATGTGTGATAGTCTTGGAAGCTAGCCTTGGCTTCTGCAACTATGTTAAATAATTTTGGTAGTTATCCTTGACTCATACTAAAGTCATGTTTTATATTGCTGCCAAATTACTATTATTACATGTTTATATAATCCCATGTGTATATGTTATGATTCTATATGGTACATTCTTTTGTTATCATTATTTCAATCCTTCTATCCTATGTGTTAATGCTTTGTTCTTATGATTATTCGCTTTCTTGCATTTTTAGCACATACCTTTTGTTTATGTGTTCCTAGGGTACCCTATGATGATGTACGAGAAAAATGGATAATAGGATATCATTACAGAGTATAAAAAATTTAGTTTTTATAATGTTTTATTATGTATCTAGTCTTCAGATTCACTAGACTTATCAACCCCTGGCTTGTACTCTGATTTAAATTAAGATTAGAATCATGTAATGTTATATGTAAAAATCTAGGGTCTCTATAATAATAGTCCTAGTAAAATATAAATTACATACAAAATAATTTAAAGACATGGAAGACTCTAACCAGACCTAACAATGGTGGAATCACAATCAATAAGAAGCTATAAGAAAATAATAATAACTAAATAGTGAAACGAAAATAAAGGAACATGCCAAACATACCACTTATATCCACTAACAAAAATGGATCCAAAATAGGTCATAAATAACAATATAAAAAAAGTGGGTCACCTGTGGATTCCCGTATTAACTACATAAATATAAATCATGCTAAACAAAAAGTAAAATTAAAATAGAAATCTCTAAACAAGAAATACCTCAAGCTCCCATGCCAACAAAACTATGATCTATCTCATGAGGTTGATCCATTACGTGAATATAAAATCCTAAAGTATTAATGTATACCAAAGGGTCAATTTAGGGTGTGAGATTGAGTCTTAGTAGGATACCACCAAAGTGCACATACCCACCATGAGTGTTTAAGTAAAAGTGTAAACTATAAAATTAAACAAAATGGCATCTCGTTCAATTAAAAAATATAAAATCTATAATAGTGATCAATAGCCACCAGGGAGATTTCACCTGATTCGGTCAATGATGAAGGTCTTTATAGGAGTGTATCCTCGGAAAATGGCCTAATGTATCCTCTGAATTAGTACATCCCTAGTGAATCATAAGGTTCCAATTCAAAATAAATATCCCAGCACAACATGCCTTTAGAGACCTCGTGTATCCTAACACCTCGTGTCTCAAATAAATCACTGATGTTCAGAATGCATGCCCAAACATGTCATTGGTCCCTCTGACCCCTCCTTGAAAGAACCTTTCAGGTCGAGCTTGGAATTCATATGACAACAATATTTTTCATCAAATAAAACCATTGTCAGGTCAAAGCATAACATCTCGAGGAATGGTGATCTTCATCGTCCCAATGTAATCCTGGCCAATGGACTCAATACGTAGAGCCTCAACCCCCAACCAATAGCCTCAATGATATCATCTGTAGGCTCCTCGCCTTCCACATTCCATTCTATGGAAATCACCCCCAACACAAATCCTAAGATGCACTATTAGGGGTCCTCTTCCCACATGAGTGTTCAAAACCACCTCCTCATGGAGTAAACCTGTGTGAACATGACTCAAATCGGCATGTTGGCCATCATAGGTGACATTCATTCTCCAAATTAAATACCTAAGACACATCCAACTGGAACCATGTTCCCCATAGACCATGTTGCTCAAATTTGGTGGTCATTCCTTCCAAATATCATAGGCCATGCTCCAACCTGACGGCCATGCCACCTCATCTGATGTCCATGAATCCCAACTGATTTTCAACAAAACCCATGTAATCTGGTCCAAGCCCAACCAAACGACCAATGATACCTCAATTCTTATACCTATGTCATCCCAATTCCTTGGGCCAAGACATTGAAAACCCCATTGATCTCAACAGTGCATCACAAGCATCATATATAAATAATTCACATCAAGTAATAAATTCTGTTTAATACAATTGAATTGTGTAATTTAATAGAACATAAAAATTCATTATAATTGAATAGACTAACTCTAATTAAAATAAACGGCCCTATATATATAACACTTAAATTAGACAAAATATTCAATGTAATTGAATTGATCCATTCCAATTAAACTAATCAACTCAAAATAAATAAAAACAGACCACATCCTAACTACCCAAAGTGGTTGATGGCCCCTAACCCCACCTTGCATGCATGAATAAGGATAGAGAATTCCTAAGGGATGCCTTTAAGGAAAAATGATCGATTTAATATTAAGCAATAGGGTCTCTCTCAAAACACAATGATGCACTAAAATGATTCACCCCCCAAATGTCTGTAAAAATAGAAAGAAGGGTATTCACCACTTAGATTAGACTCATAGATGTAGGAGCGTCCTGTATAAGCCTCTAGCTCCAAGTAGTTTAGAAGAAATTATATATTTCTCCATATACCTAGATAATAGTAAAAAATGACTCAAACATATTTAGTTCTTCATGAGGTGAAATCAAAGAACAAAGAAGGATGGTTGAGGATAGCCTAAGCTTTATACTTTTATGATACCCAACAGATCTAAAAATGGATCTCAAATGAATGAGATGGATGAAAAATAGGAGAGGGAAGTGGAGGGATTCATCCACTACTATGAATGGCCCATGGGAGAAGAAGGAGGGAAAGGAGAGGAAAAGATAAATTAGAATAGGAGTAAAAAAGTTAATTTCCAACCTTTAATGTGGTCACACAGTTATCTCACATGGTTTTCAAAACAGTGAAAAAACTGTTCGACACCCACTGTCCAAACCTCTAGGCCTATTTGGTTACCCCATACTATTAAAAAAAGTTAGAAAAATGTACGGGATCCCACTATCAAGATTGTAGTCCTCCATCCAAGATCATGCATGCCTACCCACGTGGTTTTCTAAACTATGCAGTAGTTCAAAAATGGGAAATACGGTTAGCTAGAAGAGGCCGCATGGTTTATACAGTCTATGCGCCCCTGACCTACAACTACAAAATAGGTATTTAGGGATCCAATGCTCCCAAATACCTGTTGAACATATGATTTTCTCTTCATGCCTATAAGATCTTCCAAAAACATGGTATAAAGTTGACAAAACTCTCAAAATTGAGTTACAAAAAATGAAAAAGAAAATGAAACCCCATAAATTCAAAAATTCAAAACCGGAGTGGTTTTCAACCTGACTAAAAAACTCGAGATGTTAAAATATAACTGAATTATTAAAAAATAAATAAATAAATATTATATTTATTAAATATAAATAAATATTTATTAAATATTATGATCACATTATATTCTCTTGAATCATTGGTGACAGAATACATGTGATCAAGAAAACATGAATAAGTATTAAACCATGTGTGGGAATAATATATATTCATCTTGTTAAATAAATAAAAATATAATATTATTTAACTGAGGTTCTAGATATACATAGTATTAGTCTCTCTAGGCCTCTTTCTCAATTTCATTAGGCGAAGAAGCTTAAAGTCAAGGGTTAACATCTAGCAACATGCCAAGGCACCCCTAGATAAAGAAGTTAATTCTGCAATGACATAATACCTCCTATGGATTCTTACTATGTAATATAATCTCTTTATCATGATATCTTCAAACTAATAGCCTTCATGATGGTGTCATCCACTTATGTGTTTGATGAATCTTTCTTTGACTTCCCAGAAATTGAACTTGCCTACAAAACACCACGGTCATTGATTTATTTAGGGTATATTACATCAAGGGATTGAGATATCAAATTCTGTTAATGAACATAAGGTACAAATCCTTTCTCACATTATGTATTAATGCAATATTACTTAAGATGCATCCAACATATCCAACATTTCCATGAACATATGTTGTCATAATTTTCATTCATACATCAAAGTATGGGACACATAATAATTGTTAATATTAATATAAATGTTTAAGGATCAATACACACATCTGTGGATAGGAACAACCAATGGCACATAAATTTGGATTTCCTATTGATGGGCTTCATTATCATAATATGCTACACTGGATATTACTAAGGGCTTACACCATGAGAAGGTGCTTTAGAGTCCTAGGAGTCTCCCCCCATGATAGTCTGTATCATTTGTGTCTGTCAAATGATATCATACGGATATATAAAATATATTTAAGAATAGTGTCATAGAACATTAATGTTCACATCATAGCAGAGAACTGCTATTGACTTTTAGTTTGATAGCTACTATTGGAACATTTTCACAAAGTATGTTACATAGAAAAAAAATCATGATGTGAAAAAAAGTTTTTTAATATTAAAAACTATGAATATGGGATATCATAAAGTACACGGAAGTTGGTTCTAGGGAACCAACTCTGACAAGAAATAATACTTTTTCAGCATTTATTTAGTGTTGAGAAAAACGTTCCATTTCATAGTGTCAGTTTACCATTGAAAAATATTAGGGTTGCTCATATTAAAATAAGCACTAAGAATATCACCCACTACAATATATTTGTTTTTTTATGGAATCTGAATTGGGTGACAACAAATTGTTCGTGCTAAATAGGTTATAGGTGGCTACTAAGGTTTTTTTTCTAATAGTAGACTATAATATTTGTATGAATTTTCCGGCACGCTTTCTCCCTTACACATTGGCAGCTGCAATTCCACCTTATTGACCTCAAGGCCACAACCCACCCTCGATCACTCACCCTCAATGTCTGCATCTACCAGAACTCCCCCAACCTCTCGCTTTTCACTTTCAATGACCTCAACAAATTTCACAGCAACACCTTCCGTGTTCTTCTTCCATCATGTGTCCATCGTGGCCAATAAGCACATGGTTCCACATCATTTTTCACCCAAAGATGTCAAGATGAACACCTGTAGTACGTTTCATATATGCATACCATTAAATAACATCAATGGTAGTCATTAAAGGCCTTAGAAACAAGTCAATTGTGACAGAAAAAATCAGTTGTATCTCACCCGTTTAAGGATTTTAGTAACCAATTTTATCGGTCTCTAAAAGTCAGAATTCAAGTAGTGACCTTTTCTTATGGATTCTAAAATATATTAATAAAGTGCATCGTTTCACGTTGATATTTTTTGTAGTAGTGAATATTCCTAAAACACATTTTCATACTTGAATGGTAATAATATCAAACATTGAATATAATTTTTAAAATTATGAAAACATTTTCACATAACAAAAACATAATAGCCAAATTAAAGGAATAGGTGTCCAATATAAAGTTCATCTATGAACTGGTGGGTTCTTGGATATACTATAATGAATTTTTCGAGAAATGGGATGGAATTATTTTCTTAAAGCCTATGAAACATCTCGATCTCTAATAAAATTCTTGAAAAAAACCAGCTTGAAAAGTGTGGGGCTTTCAGTTGTCAACATTATAAATTAAAGAAGGCATACTAGTTGAGTCACTATAAAAACTCATCTCTCCCAATATCCTTCTAATAATCATGAATTATCTTTAATTCCATATTGCACAGTGATGGAGGAATTCAATGTAAGAGAAATAGAATTAGCTTATTTTGATACCTAAATCATGAATCAGATTCTATATATTTTCTTGGGTTTATTGGAAATATTGAGAATTCCTTTACATTATTATGGTATAACAATGGAATAGAAGGGGAACCAGGTGTTGCTGAAAGAGGATCTCATGTGCGATCACTACTACAAAAAGATTAAGTGACTGCTCTGCCAATATCACATTCATTCTACGAACCTGTGTTTGATTAGCTTTTTTTAATCCCTTTTAAATGAATTGAATTATTTTCTTGTTGTGTGGATATTAAAACTGAATAATTCCATGATTAAATATTTGACATGAAAAAAAACACCATGACAATAATGGTGTTTTGTAGCATCCTTAAGGAGATACACTAGAAATTCCTCTACAATGGGATCCCTTTTATCCAGAGTGTCGAAATAATCCATCCCCAACCCTCATCGAGTTCCAAGTATTTGAACAATTACCAGCCATAAGATCCCTCAATGAAAAAATTTCCACATGCTGAGGAGAAGAATACCACCCAGAAAAACAATCCTCTCTCTGATGCTACACCCTCCCCTACAGCTGATGTGCCCACCACCTGTGATGATCAAGATTTACCATCTATTGTGGTACTAGTACAACTAGATTCCACATCCACATCCATGATGGGAAGCATTCTGGCAGTGCTACTGTTGTTGTGGTTGACTCATCATGCACTGCCTCTACCACAAAATAGGCTTTTATCAGCACTAAAAAATTCTTTTATCGGTTCTAAAAAGGTGTTTTAAATTGACTAACTATTAAAGGGGGTTCCCATTTCTCAGCACTTAGAAAATAACTAATAAATTCACCCTTTTCCAGTGCTATTCGAATCACTGATAAAGTACACATTTATTAGTGCTTCAATTAGTGCTGATAAAGGATTCCATGTCTGGGCATGCTATTTATATAATAGAACACCCAGGAACCTAAAAAAAATAAATAATAGACCAAAATAAAAAAAACTAGAAATAATAACCTACACAACCTACTCAAAAATAACCACTCATATTATATACAAAAGAACCACATACATGATGCAAATGATGAAAAAAGAAGAGGAGCACACAAAAGTTTGGCAAGAAATGCTATATACATTTAATTGACATTATGAATACATAAATATATTCTTATGTTATACACCAAAAAACATCTATATACATTTCGAAAAATGTTTTATAAAATTATATTTAGAAATATCCGACAAACAATTAAAAGCATTAACGTTTTCTCTTTTGACGTCTGTGATCCCCTCTAAAAATTGTCCTCTGATAGTAGTAGTCTCTGAAAAAATCATCCCAACTCGTGAAAAATATTCTACCTATATAAAAATAAAATATTATTTTACTAATACTATAAGGAAATAAATTAAAATTTAATATGAAGAATACATTAAAATAATGTCTATTTTTAATAAAAATGACTCATTCGGAGTTATACTGGTCACTCTGTGCATCGTATTGAGGTGGGGTTGATTCATACATGTCACAAATTAATAATAAATCGTTTTCCTAAAGTATCCAAACAATATAAATTCATTTCATTTATTTTTAGTATGTCAGTGTGTTTTTTTACTAAAATATCATTTCAAACTGAAAACATGCAAATTGAGTCCTACTGGTCGCACTATGCATCGTTTTGACATGATACTACTTCATACATGTCACAAAAAACCTATGAATTTCTTCCATTAATTTGAAATGAAACTAGATTCAATTTTCATGGTTTTAAGTAAGTGACACTTTTTGAGTCAAAATTTCAATTTTTAACTGATAACACACACTTTTAGTCATACAAGTCAAACCGTTCCTTGGATTGAGGTAGGGTTGATTCCTACACATCAAAACTAACTCCTGGATCATTTTTCTATAATATCAATACAATCCTAATGTGTTTTTTCGTTTTTTTTAGTTTTTCAGTTGTTTTTCTTTACTTGAATTAATGTCAAAATTAAATAAAAAGACAAATTTTGAGTCATACCGATGATAACACACATCATATTGAGGTTTGGTTTACTTTTACATGTTACAATTGTCATATAGATTTTTATTCTAAAGTATCAGAACAATCAGAAATCATTTCCTTAGTTTTTAGTAAGTGTGTTTTGTTTCTTTACTAAAATGTCATTTGAAACAAAAAATATGCAATTTGAGTCATAACGGTCGCATCATGCATCGGATTGATGTGATACTATAGGATACATATCACAAAGGACTTACGAATCATGGTCCTTAATTTGGAAGACAATCATAGAGTGTTTTCTTTCTTTTTAGTGAGTGACATGTTGTGAACTCAAATGTCAATTTTAAACTCTTAACGGACACTTTTAGTCATACTGATCACCTGATGCATCTAATTGAGGTGGGGTTGGTTACTACATGTCAAAAATAAATCAGGAATTTTTTTCCAAAAGTATCAAAATAATACGAATGTGTTTTCTTTATTTTCAGTATATCAGTTGTGTTTTTTACATTAATTTGTGTCAATTTTATATAACAAGAATCGTTTGGAGTCATACCGGTGACAATGTGTGTCGTATTGATGTTTGTTTGATTCCTACACATCACAAATGAATTATAGATTGTTTTACTAACATATCAAAACAATCTGGATGCATTTTCTCAGTTTTCATTATGTTAGATGTGTTTTTTTATAAAATGTCATTTCTAACTAAAAAATGAAATTTGAGTCATATCGGTTGCATCATCCATCGGTTTAACATGAGACTGCTTGATATAAGTCCCAAAGGACTTATGAATTGTTGTCCTTAATTTGGAATACAATTGGATGATGTTTTAATTTGTTTTAATGAGTGAAATATTTTGAACTAAAATTTTAATTTTAAACTTGTAACGGGAACCTCTAGTCATATTGATCACACTGTGTGTCATATTGAGGTGGTGATTATTTCTACATGTCACAACTAACTCATGGATCATTGTCCTAAATTATCAAAACCATATAAATGTTTTTTCATAGTTTTCAGTATACCAGTTGTGTTTTTTTACTTGAATTAATGTCAATTATAAATAAAAAGACACATTTGGAGTTATACTGGTCACATTGTGCATCATATTGAGGTTTTATAGATTCCTAATCATCAAAAATGACTGATAGATCATTTACCTAAATTATCTGAATATTCATAATGCATTCCCTTAGTTTTCAGTATGTTAGTTTTCATTTTTTACTAAAATGTCATTTCAAATTGAAAACATGCAATTTGAGTTATACATGTCACATCGTGTGTCAGTTTGACATGAGACTACTTCATACACATCACAAAGGTATTATGAATTAATTTCATTAATTTGGAAGACAATTGGAGCATGTTTGATTTTTTTTAGTGAGTGATGCATTTTGAAATAAAATGTCAATTTTAAATAGATAGTGGACACTTTTAGTCATACTGGTCACACAATTCGTAAGATTGAGGTGGGGTTAATTCATAAATGTCACAACTGACACATAGATCATTTTCCTAATGTATCAAAACAATATGAATGCAGTTTCTTGGATTTATTTATTTTAGTTGTGTTTTTTACTTGAATTAATATCAATTTTAAATAAAAAGACACATTTGGAGTCATTCTGGTGACACCGTGCATCAGATTGAGGTACAGTTGATTCTTACACATCACAAATGACTAATAGGTCATTTTCCAAAAGTATCAAAACAATTGGAATTAATTTACTTAGTTTTTAGTATGTCAATTATGTTTTTTTACTTGAATTAATGTCAATTTTAATTAAAGACACATTTGGAGTCATACCGATGACATTGTGTGTCGGATTGAGGGGTGTTTGATTCCTACACGTCACAAATGACTTATGGATCTTTGCCATAAATTATTAGAACAAATTTTAAGTGCATTTTGAAAATGAAAATAAATTCACTTTTTCCTATAAAACCTAAAAAGGGGACCTAGCCTTCTTGATATTCTCAGTCTACCCAGTTTAGAAGGATTATGGAAAAACCTTTGCTCCTTGTATGGTTGACAAAGAATAACATCCTCCTTCTGCAGCATAGATTTAGTCATCCCTATAAAGAACCAAATATCATATATTTAGACCTCCCAATGAATATACGACAGTTGATTCATCACTTGGTCGACTAAAGAGGGGTATTGCCAATGTTGCATATTGAATTGAAGTTTTTTGGAGAAAACACCTTCTCATTTTTGAAAAATAGAAGAGTGGAGTAATATCTTGTACCTGTTATGTCTCAAGATAGCACAAAAAACTCAAGGTATGGGGTAACCCATTCTGGATACTTGTTATATTTTTTGGTATATCAATATCACACATACCCTGCAAATGAGGACCACTAATTTCTTTTAAAAACCAACCATAATGCAATTCATTTAGTGCACAATCAAGGACCACAACGGACATCATTTTCAGTGAGATGTTTATTCCATACCAATCACTACATAACCATCACACAAAGAAAAATATAAGGAAGAAAATATTATTAAAGAAAAAATAATTTGATAAGTTTACCATCTTCCTTCTATATTTGTACATTCTTCCATCATGTATAATTCCCATTCATTCTAAGCATATATATATTTTCGACATGTTTTTTACAAGATGTGATGTCTATGAGATGAATATTCCTAGATCCTGTTTGACCATATGAATATATACACCATCAATTGGAATAGGTAGCTTGAAGCTTAGCTCTAGGGCTACAGTAATTGACATTGTGACATGATTTTTTGGAAGTGGTCTGTTTTGCAGCATGTTGTTCTAGATAAGGAACATTGTATCCCTCACTACAAGGAGATTGGTTGGTGTTGATAGAAATAAATCACATTCATTTTCACCCTATAAATATAAATACAATAAAGGTATCAGGGTCTCGTGTCTATATGATTCACATTTAAATGAAAAAAATATTATAAAATTGACTACATCAGTTAAGAATTGTTTTTGAGGGGAATGGATGGCCTCAAAACTGGTGTGGGTGCGGTGGGATCTTCATGCGTGGGTTTTTATTGAGTTGTTTATTCTCTTTGCCTCCCCTTATCAAACATGGTATCATATCTATATAGTATTGTAATTATTTTTGAAACATATCTAATTTTTCTCTCATCTTTTTCATTTCCTCAGTTTGATCCTCCACCTATTTTTTCTCAAAATATGTCCAGGGAGTCACCCCAAAGCCTGCATCTCTGACGTGGCCATAATTTTCTGGCTACTTCAAGGATACTAAATGTATTTATTCATCTAGTCTGGGTGTTGTTGATTATTTTGACTATGTCAGATTGAAAATATAGGAAAATAAGTAATCATTGTTATGTAATAGAGATTTTTAGAAAAACAAATTTTTATTATGTCATACATACACATGTTTCCCACACTTTTTGTGTTTTTTCAACTTTTAGTTTTCCATATTTAGTTACACATTCCTCCTTCCATAGCGCATTATGTGGGATGGAAGTGGATATGGATTTGGACTCTTCAATCTATATATAAAGAAAATAACATAACTATTGTGCTTTTTATGTCACATAACGTTAATATGGTATATTTAAAATATGTACAATTTTTTTTACAAGTGATGTGTACCCCATCCTTAAATTACTGTAGGGTTACACAGGTTTTAATGCATGCTATTTATTTTTAGATTTCAATTTTTGTTTCATAAGTAATACACGGTCAATCAAAGTGATGAATACACGTACTATCAAACAATGTATTACCAGACACAATGTACCTAAAAAGACTACTTCGAATGAATTCCAGTAAACACATCCCACAATTATTATGTTATCAGGTGTGCATAAATAAGAGGTGGGTGTGGTTTTATTTCCCCTTCAGCATCATTAAGATGATATTTTGTTAAAAATCTGTAAAAACCCTTGTGAATCCTTCAAGAAACCCTTGAGACATAGTCTTTGTGCGAGTCATCTAATATAAATGCACTTTGTAAGAGATGATTAAGTAAAAGACAATGTTTCATTATTTAATTTTTATTAAATTAAAAAAATTATATCATAATGTTACTATAATATCTCCCCACATAAGTATCTTAATATCATCCACAAAATGGTGTGATGAAGTTAAATCAATCGCTACATATTGTAGAGTGATGATTCCAATGTCACCATAGAACATGGCCTTGTTGGGGTTAACATGTTGACCCCACTTATTCAATCAAACCTCGTATTTTATGCCTTTCTCTTTAACCTTAATTATTTTTTCTAATACCATAAAACTATTGTGCTACTTATTTTTTTGTCTCATCAGCATTTCATCAGCTTTCATTTACTGAGATCCACCATCATCAATATGTTCCTCTGGCTCTAGAGGGATAGCATTAGCATGTGCATATGGTGGTTTTACCACTGCACTAGGAGCAGCAACATGTTGAGAAACATGTTGTTTGACTTCACTACAGGCAACAGCAAGTTGAGAAACATGTTGTGCCTAGGGATTGATAGTATTATCACGCAAAAAATTCATTATCTACAAAATTGGTTTAACATTTAATTTATATAACATAAAAGAAGTAATGAACATATATTAACATAACGCAGTAGGTTCAGAAACTTGTTGTTCGTCTAAATTGTGAGCAGCAGTATGTAGTGAAACCTTTTGTGCCAGGGGATTGGTATCATCATCACGTGCAGAAGTCAATATCTGAAAAAGTGGTTTAACATTTAATTTTTATTACATAAAATCATAAGTTAAAAGATATTAACATAAAGTAACAAGATGTATATTAGAAAAAAAATATAACCAAATTATTTAACTCTCTTTTTTATAGGTTGAATGGATTTGACCCCTCTATCAACTATCCAAATACTTTCATCATGGTATCCTCTGAAATAAAACATGCCATCTACAATGGGACCAATGAAAAATGATTGTGACATCCTAATGAAAGGTTCACCCTCCGTTGAATTTTTATTTGACTCTTCAGTAGTTTTGGTAGACAATAGAACAATTGACCAGTTTTGGTTTGTGGGATCTGGAACATAAAATACTTGTTCTTCCAATGAAACCATTATAAATGGTTTTTCTCGGCACCCTTCCTTTCTAATGTCAACTTTCAAAAATCCCAACTCTTCTATTTTAACATCTCTTGTATTATCAACCCACTTAAATTGAAAACTCAGCACTCAGAATGTTGTATAATCCAACTCCCATATTTTTTTGATGATGCCAAAATATGAAAAATTCATGTAAATTTTATTTCTATCCTTACCACCAGAAACATGAATCGTTTCCAATGTTAGGATACTCATTTGTAGATAACGCAAGATGAAGGTTTCTCATCTCGATTCCAAAGTCAGTATACTTATGATCAATTATCTTCCACTAATGACAGTCTTCCAAATGCTATAGTTTTCCATATTTATTTCTTCTATCTACATGCCACATCAATTTCCCTATAGTCTCCTCTCTTCCATATAGGTGTATAAACCATTGAATGATTGGAAAGTACCATGAAACATTCATAGGACTGGATTCATCATTCTTGTATTGAGAATCACCACACATTGGGAATTCTCTAAGGAATTTTTGGTTCTTTTTAAATAGTGTATAGTCATTTGAGTATGTGTGTATTCTTTCAGGGTTCATACCCATAAATCTTAGCATTATTTTGGCATCATATGTTCGGATCAAGATCTTGTTATCTTTTGGGATCATGTCATTCAAGAGAGAAAGTAATTCTGTAAAACAAGAATCACTCCATCTATTTTCTACATTCAAATTATATAGCTTTAGTATCGCTGAAAATGATTTATATTTAGTGAAACAATCATACAATTGCATATTTTCACAAATCATTAACCACTCAAAAAATTTTGGGCAATCATGATGTTTATCTTCAAATGTACTTGTAATTTCTTTAATATTATCTTCATCAGCATGCACACCTATAATCACTTCCTTGATATAGTCTTCTTCATTGTCCATGGTTGTAATCATATCAAATGATCCATAAAATGTAGTGTTATCTCAGTCACTAGATACATTCTCTTTTTCCATATGATTGTTCCATCATTTATAACTTCGATCTATTCCATGACAGATCATGTGTTCTTCAAACTCATCTTGACTAACATGTCTTTACTAACAACAATGTAAACACAGACAAAGGATTTGAGGAGGATCATATGCATGATCTTTTGCAAACATAATGAACTCTTTCACTCCATATTTATACTCTTTTGTCAGATTATTGGCATCCATACATTATATATTCATATCCATCCTATTTGAGTTCGTTATATTAATATTTAAAAAAATAAATACACAAAACATTGATATAAAAATTAACGAAGGATCAAAAATTTATAGACTTTTAATCTTCTTTGAAAACTATTTATAAAATAATAGTTGATATACCATTAAAAACCCATCCATTTACACAAATTCTTCTTTAAAATAACAATCCCATTTTAATATAAAACAATTAGTTCCAAACATCATTTATCAAAACACCAATTCTTTTTTTAAACCATTTTAAAGCAATTTAAAACAAAAAAAGGGTATGTTGATCCCATATAATTTTTTATATAACATTTTGAAATACTTCAATCATTTTAAAAGTGAACCCCTAACAAAATATCTAGATGTAATTTTCATGTCCCTCTATCAACCCAATGAAAATCATTGATGTCCTCATGCCTTATATGCCTCATGACACCCCCTATGTAGCTGTTATCACTAGTTTATAGTGTTCCTCCCATCAACCTTATGGACTGTCCAACCCATCACTGGTGGTTGAACTCTTTTTCTAGAGGTCATACCCCCACTGTATACTTAAAACCATATTCACATTTAAATTTATTATTAGAGATTAACACCATCACACTCACCCTTGAACATAGAAACTTTCTAACTTATTCACATTTTTTATTATGAGTAGAGCTTGACGTAATCACACTCACCCTTTTTGAGCCTATAGACTTACTAACCTGTTCACATAAAATTTATATATCAAGATATGTAATCTATTACCCAATTAATTCATAGGAAATATAGGTACTACCCGTCTCATAATACATAATTATTTTTTTCACTTGAAAATAAATCATTAATTATATCATAAAGAACCCATATCAACTGGAGAAAATTAATTCACAATGAAGAATAGAAACATGTGATTAAGGAAAAATATAATAGTAAAGAAAACCAATATTAATAGTTACACTAATAAAACAAAAATAAGGTGGGTGTAATTAATATAATAATTTAATCTTCTATATAGAACTATTGATAAATGAACAAAATATCATGGGATATACCCTAGGTACTAGCGTGTGATGATCCAAAATGGAACTATAACTACATGGACCGACATTTGATATATGCATCATCCATCAATAACATGATCTACCCAATTAATCTATACTTAACTCATCATAATGGAACCTTCCTGCTAGAATTGTCTTAAACACAACTAAGGGGACCATATAAGTGTGTGTACCAACTAGGGTAGCGTCAATCAAAACCTACCTCCTAAACACCCAAGCTACCATAAACAAACAACCATGGAGGTGAGAAAGAAACCAAGATAATTACCAAGAAAATGTCTCACACCTCAGCTCTAATACCATCACATATAATATCCTCTTTTCACATCATACATTCATCATATAAATAATCAATGACCCATACATGATGAAATAAGTATTGGAGAAATCATTTAGGATCACATGAGAAATAAACCATTTACTTTTTAAAGAGAAAAATTGTTCTTCATTTGAAAACCAGTTTATTATATAGAGTGTCACTCACCTTATTTAATGTCTCATCATTTCAATGATTTTGGAAGCACTTGAAAAAAATCCATTTTTTTAAAAACATTATCCAAGAAAATGTAAAATTCCCTTGATAATAAAAAAATGGAATATGGTGTAAATTTACTATAAAAACTATAAAATTACCTTGTGAACCATTCCAAATATGATTTTCAGGAGAATTAACATAATTTACAAATAGTATATGAAATTATTATGAAAACCCACCAATGATAAGCCTAGAATATAAGAATGAAATTTATAATTCAACCCAAGAACACATACAATACAATAATTTAATTGAAAATAAATTTATAAAATATACACAATCAATGAATTATAAAATAATGTAAGAGAAAAGAAAAACCTGGTTTAAACCGAATGTTAACCAATACACAACATGTCACCTTCTATGTAAAACCCTAAAAAAACTAAATCCCAAAATGCTCATGAAAATATTATTCTAGTTCCTAGGATAAGGAGAAACCTATGTAAAATAGAGAAGAGAATAAGGATGGGGTAGATAAAGGATAATTAGTGGGAAGAATTCTGAAAATGTAAATATAATCGGTTTCTTAAATAATTCAAAAAAATCATATCAAACAAACTTAAGAAATAATAGAATATTATAATTCTCATTTTCCAAAATAAATCATATCATCATAACATATAAATGTTTACTAAAATATCACTACATGGAAAACAATTGTAATATAATAAATATAATTGAAAATACAAACTTGTTCACAATAGTTTTTTAAAACATTGAAGTGAAAATTAAATTTACATTTTTTCAAGGGAAATAGATTAATATTGTAAACATTATTATAAATATCTCCTAATAGAAAGTTATTAAATAGAAACAAAGGTTTTAAAAATAATATGTAAAAATACTTTTAAATTGTTTACTTTAAATAGAAAACTTAATAATTAAAACGTGAAAAATACATAATGTATTCATGGGAAAAGGCCTCTATAATGTGGTAAATAAGATACCCCTAAGTCATGGTGTTATAGGTGTGGGAGACAATCAGTTCTTTTGGGGAACAATCTATGACCTATCAAGGGATGAGTAGTTTGGTGATGAAATCCATGTTTGGAAAATCGGTTTCGGTGTTAACTCATTATCATAGTTTGTAACTTCATTAATTATTAGTTGTGGTTCATGAAAAATCTATAAATGTTTTGGTCACTAATATTCCCATGTGAGGATGTAGAGAGTCAAACTGTAAGAGTCATGTTTGGGTATGTGGATAGTTCCTTGAGTTATTCCACTTAGTTCAGTGATGTTAGCATGTATGGGAGTCACTGGAAATGATTGTGAGTGTCAATATTCAACTAAAAATGAGATGTATCCATGCTTATGTTTTGGTAGTGATGGAATTTTTTGTGCACATTGTGAGTGGTATATAGGTGAACCTATCCCATACCTAGAGCTGGTTGGTTTTTGTGTGTGTGCATAAGTGGTAGAGTTGAACAGGTAGATGATAGATACTGAAGTAAGGGTATTGATTAGAGGTGATTAATATTGAATCAATGATGTCAACCTAGAGAGTGGGGCCTGGGTTGTTAGGAGAACATGGTGATAGGAGCTATTATGGTTTTTCACTTAGTTCATGGGTTGAATCATGTGACAAATCAAAATGATGTTGCGTTTAGATATCTACTATTGGGAAAGTAAGAATTGATGGTTTTATTTAGATATCATTTCTGAAAAATATACTATAAATTGTTGATTGGATTGAAAAGGTATTGAGAAAGAAGACGGTGCATAACAATTGAGTTTTTTGAATCACGAGTGTATTCAAAAAGAATATTAGAATCAGGAGGCTGATGTGTAGGCTGAGTGGCCCAAGATGGTCGAGCAAGACCTCTAGAGTCAGTTATCAAGAATGATAAGTCCTTGTAGGGGGAGATTTTAATGGACTCAGACTTTCTATATGTGTTATTTCTTATTTTCATCCTTTCTTTTAAGATAATTTAGTTATTACATTTTAGAGTGAAATCATTCCCATAGTTATGTATGTTGATAAACATTTGGATATCACAAACCCATGGTGATCTGGAATGGGCTACAGGCCTTGTATTGAGTCATCTTCAGTGTCATGTCATGTCGACTCGTGTTAGTTTGTTACATATATTCACATGAATTATCCGGGGAATGAACATTTTCATCACCATATGAATCTCATTCTCTTTTGAAACTAGAGTCTCACACTTAATCTATTATATGGTGTGATACTCTTTATTATTGATTGTAATTGTTAACCTCGAAATTTCATAACTCACATAGAAAAAAAATGTTATGTAGAATATATCATAATTATAATTTTACTAGAACATGACAACATGACCTTCTATATCATAATGTGTTCACCTGGACTCCAATTATACTTAATCATTCATACAGAGATGTCCTATATGGAATGGAAATCACAAAGTAGGTAGAACCACCAACGTCTTCCTAACACACTTTATGAAATGTATAAACTTCCCATGACATGAATAACTCTTACACATTCACCTCATAGTGTGGTCATTATTAACATTAAATGAAAAACTATTATATAAAATTGGATTTATCTATACTCCCATTAAAAATTTCATGAACATTGATATTCCATCTCCGATAGTGTGACCAACTAGTCTCCTCTAAAACATCTTGGATCTTAATTCTTAGGGGTACCTCTACATGGTGTGAGTTATTCCTTGTGAATCCAACCATATAATTATGGAGATTTATTAGAGTGAATTAGTGTGTTAGGATGTTACTTATATCCTTTATATAGAATTTATATAATTGCTTCACAAAACTGTCCAAAACACTATCATCATTCTCTATGACAACATATTCTCTTTTGGATGTACCTTACACATTGGCACATGTGACCTTCATGTATCACTATAAGGTTATCCATACATTACCATTTTATTTAAAATGTGGCCTACATTATTTTATATATACAACGATTATTATTCATTATCCATTTTTCTAGGAACTCGACTCATGGTGTAACACTTATATTGATTGCATGGTATTTTCAACAACTTTTAAAATTTATCAAATGAACTCCATCCAACTCAGCTGCATTATCAAAATTCCAAAATTATTATTTTGAACATATTAATCCCCTCATATAGAATAAATTTGAAAAAATATCAAAGACTTATTTTATAATAACTTTTAGAACAACCATATATCATTCCCAACACCTACTTCTAGAACAACATCCAATAACTCATCATGTGTTGATAATAAATCTAATACCAATGATCAACATATATTGAAAACAAATTTATCAATATACATGATTATAAAACATAGTCTTATAACAGTTTTTAAAATAATCCCATTACCAACATGTTACAATAAATCCAATATAAACTTATATCTAATAAATCCAATATTAACCCATTTCTAAAATATTCAATACCAACACCCAATCTCAATTAAATCCTAAAAATATACTTTATTAATTATTTGGGACCACTATCACAAATCTGAAACATCATCAGATTATTCTTCCTACACCACATTTAAGGGACCAATAGATTTATGGATTAAGCATGGTTCCTACTACCAAATTCACAAGAAATCCAAAGAAAACACTAATCAAAATGGAAAAATATAGACTCTTTGATAAATCCTCTAACTTATGAAAAAAGGGTTTCATTTTTTAGTACATTATCACTCACCCAAAATTGTATTTATGTAAAAAAAATAAAAACATAAATTTCCTTTGATATCTCTTGTAATGGTATTTGGTGAAATGATGACACTTATTATATTCATTTCTTCTTTTAATTATTTCCAGAGTTGTCAAAAAGGTTTAGTACAGTTGTGTTAATGAATGTATTATCTACTAATTTTTATAAGCATGGGTAATCATCAATAAATTTTCTCTTACATTATTGGAATATTACATTCATCACATTTATAGGGGATAGGCTTCCCCTTTTACAATACATTTCACAAATACTGTAACTTCCAACTCATTATCTAATTTTTTTAAAAAATTGTAAATTTGAGATTCCTAATTAAAATAATTCGTTAAATATTATTGAATTCTAAAATATTTTTATGAAGTGATCTTACCACATAGAATTATACAATAAAAAACATATTCAAATGTGTCATAATTTGATATAGGAAACAAAATAAGAGGCTAATAACACCACTATAATACATTTCACCCACTTAAATTCATAAGTTTCAAGAAATAACAATATTTATATTCTACCATGATGAAAACCAACATTGCATTAAATATTTTTAAATCAATTAATTCAAAATATGGTATTAGAAAATTGAATTTTACCAAATATAACTAGTGAGAAAACAATGACCACCAACGTCCACGATTTTCAATGGGGAATCTTTTCCATAAAATTCACAAACCACCATCAATATCAAACTATAATAAGTGAAACCAGTGAGAAAGAAGAAAAACTTAACTATGGAGGTGCGGTTAAGAATGAGATAGAGGTGTGTTCGCGGTGTTGGAGAGGTGTGGTGGAGGACAGGAACCGCAGAGGAGAGGAAATGGTGGAGGAGAGCTGCGGTGAAAGAGAGGAGTGGGAGAGGACAGACACTAGTGGGGGAGAGTAATGGAAGAGCAGAGTTGTGTAGTGAATCTCAGTTCGTGGAAATAGAGGAGTTGGCGACCGAGGAGGAGGAGGAGGTGGGAGAGAAGGGAGGAGTGAAGGAGATGAGGGAGGAGAGGCGGCGACGATGGTGACGGTGGCAGAAGGGATCCACTTCCATGAGAGCTTGAGGGGTGCAAGGAAGGAGGAGAAACATAGGGTTTATTTATAAAACTCAGCGACACTTTTGTCATTAGTAGATCAAAATTGACGATAAAAGCAAGTTTTATCAGTCCTAAAATGAAATCACTGATAAAAAATTCTTTTATCATCCCTTTTTTAGTGCTGATAGAGGCTCAACTTTATAAACGCTAAAAACACTAATAAAGGAATGATTTATCAGCACTACAACTGAAAATTATGATAAAACATTCCTTTATGAGCACTTTTGTAGTGCTAGTAAAGGCCAACTTTTATCAGTGCTAAAAACCCGCTGATAAATGTATGTTTTATATGTGCTTTTTAATTAGTGCTCATAAAACATACTATTTCTTCATAATTATAAAATTATAACATATATACTTATTAAATTTATAATTTTGTAAATATATATAGTTAATATATGTATTATAATTTAACAATTTAAATTATAATATATATATATATATATATGTGTATATGTTTGTGTTTGTGTATAAACTATAATTAAATATATATATATATATGTATAATTTTACAATTATAATTATAATTAAATATATATAAATATAAATTGATTTTTTATTTTTATTTTTTATTTTTATTTTTTTTATAAGTATTTATATATATATGTATATATATATCCGTGTCTATGTAGATATTCATTGAATACATATATTTATAAAGAAATATATTCAAATGGTATTCATAAATATATATTTATCATTTAAAAAAAATTTAATCTTATAGTTTTTTAAAAATATTTATATTTAATTAGTTATATATAATTATAAATATATATAATATATTTAGAAATAAAATATTTATATATAACTAAATATTTATATTTTTAAATATAATAAGTACATTTATTGTTTATTTAAATATATTTATCATGATTTTAAGTATTTATGTGATAAAGCTTCAAATATATAGGAAATAAATGAATACACCAAGTATATATATTATTATAGTATATGTGGACAATATTAGGGTAATCAATGACCATATATTCATGAGAAGAGCGTACAAATAAATTGACACAATAATTTGGAAACATAAATTTATTTAAATATATATATATTTAATAATTATTTGTATATATATATATAAAAGTATTTATATATAATTTTATAAACATATAATATATTAAATATATAATAAATATATAACTAAAACAAATAAACATAATAAAAATAAATAAAACATAAACATAATAAACATCCATTTTTTATTTAATTTATACATATAAACATTATTTATGAATATAATTAAAATATTTTTATATAAATTAATAAAATTTTCAACTAAAAAAATTTATCATTACTATTGTTAGAGCTGATAAAGTTTCCTTTTAATCAATGATTTTTGTTAGCACTGATAAATATTGGAAATTATCATTGATAATATTAGAAATGATAAAATGTAGATTTATTAGTGCTTTTTCTATCACTAAAAAAGACCCACTTTTATCAGTGCTTTCTAATTAGCACTGATAAAAAGTGAGTGATTCCCTTGCCTTCATTTGTGGTAGTGTGAGATAATCATGATGTGGATATTCCCTAAAATTGTTGGTGATGGGGATGGAGTAGCCATTTCCAGAAATGGGATGTACCGATAGTGGTTCCCTGCACGTGCAGCTACGGGGGATGGATCGACCATTGCAAGAAATGGGAGGTGGAGGTTCCCTGTACCTACACCTATGGGAGATGTAGCCAGTAATGTTTTGATAGCGGCCATTATGCCACTGAGTAGAACTCCTCGTCGCATTGCATTGTCTTTTGAAGCATAAACATCCATAGTATAAACGTAAAATTTAGATTTGGAATTTACATATCCTTTGATTGATATCATTTAATCCCTTATCAATGTTTTCAATAGTGCTTTATTTTAATTATCTGAGTTGAAATCTTTTTAAGTATGTAATTTATTGTGATATGACTGTTTCGACCACCACTTACACCCTCATCAATTATTACCCAGTCCTCACTTGTCCGGATGAACAACGTCGCCTCAATACAGGGACAATGTCACCCAACCTGGTGACAAAAATCCCCCCAATCCATGATATGTGCCTGCTCATATAATATCCAGGACCATTTCACATATAATAATATATATATATATATATATATATATATATGTCTTATGTGTCTCATATAAAATGTCATAAAAAATTTTATACCAAAACATATCAATTAAACTAGGCATATGACAATTTACAAGAAATTACATATCATAGAACATGAATATTAACAATTAAAACATCCTTACAGGTGACAAATAAATATCTTAATCAATCATTAAAAATCACACCCTGCCTCATCAGTCCAAGATCCCAAATCTAATTTTGTGTCATTCCAGGCCATGGTCCATAAGTCACAAGTCCTAACAATTAACATTTCATATTCCAAATAAGTAACCCAAGATCGAAATAATAACAATTGTAAAATGAGAAAAATAGAACATCAATCCATACCCTGGTAACATGGTTCATCCCTTGTACCTGGGGTTACAGGCACCCAAGCACAAGCTATAAACCTAGTTCCAACACAACCTAATCTCCAATCAAAGATAACCCAAATAGTGAGACCAGTGAAAAGAAATAGAAGTCTCGATCACATTAGTAGTCATCCAAATAGTAATACTAAATCTCAGTCAAGAACTTCTCTTATACAACATGTAGCATCCCTGGCCCGATTAGCCACACGAATAGTGTTATCAGGCCTGGTACCATTGGCCTTAGGTGCGCCTCCCCATACAACAATGGTTGTCAACTAATAGTGAGGGTGTAACTGAATGGATTAGGGGAGACTATACCCCCTGGGAAGATATAATAATGTTTTGAGTAATATATAAATAACATACATTGGAATTTAATGACTCGACATACTCAAACCAGTCCTGCCAATGGTGAAAGAAAAATCAATAAGAAGCTATAGAGGAAGCATAATAACTAAATAATGAATCAGAAATAAAGGAACATTCCAGACATACCACTGTTATCCACTAAAAAGCTTGCATCCAAAACAAGTCATACATATCAATATAAAAATCAGGGTCTTCCATGGATTCCCATAGTAACTAAATACATATAAATCATTCTGAAAAAAGGAAAATTAAAAAAGAAATCTCTAACCTAGAAAGACCTCAAGGTCCCAAGACAAGAACACTATGATCTAGCTCATAAGGATGATCCTGTATTTGAATGTAAAAACATAATGTCTATACACATACCAAAGGGCCAATGTAGGGTTTGAGAATGAGCCTTAGAAGGAATCCACCCAAGTGCGCATACCCAACATGTGTGTTTAAGCAGATGTGTAAACTATAAAATTAAACAAGATGGACGCCAATGCAAATAAAATAAATAAAATCTCCAATGGTGCTCAATAGCCACGAGGGATCTATCACCTAATTCGGTCAATGATGGAAATATTTATAGGAGTGGATCTTTGGCCCATTGCAAATGTATCCCCTGAAGTAGTAAAGCCCAGGAGAACCCTTAGGTTCCACATAAAAATAAATAACTCAGCACCACATGCCTCCTAAGATCTCGTGTATCCAGACACCTCGTCTCTTAAATAAATCACTGATGTCCGGACAACATGCCCAAACAAGTCAATGCTCCCTTAGACCCATTCTTGAAATCACATGTCAGCTCAAGCCTAACATTCAGAGGAAAAACAATATTTGTCATCAAATAAAACCATCATTGTCTCAAAGAAGAATATCTTCAGGAATGATGATCTTCATCCTCTCAAAGTAATCCAGGCCGATGGAATCAATATGGAGATCCTCAACCCCCAACCAATAGCCTCAATTCTATCATCTGTAAGGTACTCTCCTTCCAAGTGATTTTAAGTGGCATGCACCACCAACACAAATCCTAAGATGAACTATCGAGGGTCCTCTACCCACACGAGTGTTTGAAACCACCTCCTCATAGAGTCAAACTATGTGCACCCTACTCAAAACGACATTTTGGCCATCATGGGTGAGTGGAATTCACCAAATTAAATTCCTATGCCACATCCATCTGGCACCTTGTGCCCTAGCAACCATGCCGCTCAGGTCTGGTGGTCATTATTTCCAAATATCATGGGTCATGCTCCAACCTGATGGCCATGAAACCCCAGCTGATGTCCATAACCCCCAACCAATGGTCAACACAACCCATGTAATTGGGTCCAAGCCCAACCAAACAACTAATGATGCATCAATCCTGATGGCCATGTCATCCCAATTACTCATGCCAAGCCAGTCACGACCCCATGGGGTTGCAGGAACCCAAGGAAAAGCTATAAACCCAGTTCCAACACAACCTAATCTCGATTCTAATATAACCCAAATAATAAGACCATTAAAAGAAAAAGGAAATCTTGATCTCATTAGTAGACTTCCAAAAACTACTATTAAATATCAATTAAGAACTGGTCTTATTCCACTTGTAGAATCTCTGACCCAATTGTCCACCTGAAGCTTTCTATTAGGCCACGTGCCATTGGACATACGCACACCTCCCTATATGCCAGAGGTTGTCGACTAGCAGTGAGGGTGTAATTGAACAGTCATTAGAAGACTATACCCACATAGAAGATATAATAATGGTCTGATTAATATATAAATAACATGAAATATAATTTAAGGAACCGGAAGACTCGAACTAGACCCACAATAGGTGGAATCACAATCAATAAGAAGGAATGTAGGAAGTATAATAACAAAATAAAGAAATAGAAATAAAGGAGCATGAAAAACATACCACTTTTATCCACTAACAATCAAGAATACAAAACAAGTCATACATATCAATATAAAAAAGTGGGACACCCATGGCTGACCATAATAGCTACATACATATAAAGCATGCTGAACGAAAAGGAAAAAAATAGAAACCTCTAGCCAAGTAAATACCTAAAGGTCTCATGCCAACAACCCATGCCAACAGTACCATGATCCAACTTATGAGGTTGATCCTTCACCTTAGCATAAAAACATAAAGTCTAGACACATACCGAAGGGCCTGTGTAGTGTGTGAGAACGAGCACTACCACAAATGCAGGCAAGGGAAGAACTCAGATTTTAGCAACACTAATCAAAAAGCACTAATAAAAGTGGTACTTTTATCAATGAATGAAAAAAAGTTCTGATTAATCTACCCTTTATCAGCACTAATATTAGCATTGATAAAGCCCCCCTATCAGTGCTAACAAAAAATGGTGATAAAAAGAAGACATTATTGACCATAATAATAGCACTGGTAAAATTTTTTAGTATAAAATATTATTAATTTATATAAAAATATTTAATCATATTCAAAAATAATGTTTATATGTGTACATTAAATAAAAAACCGATGTTTGTTATGTCTACTAAGTTTATATTTTATTTATAATTATTATGATTATTAGTTTTAGTTATATATTTATTATACTATATGTTTATAATGTTATATATAAATACTTTTTAATATATACATATATATATAAATAATTATTAAATATTTATAAATTTAAATAAATTTAGTTTCCAAATGAATGTTTTAATTGATGTCTATGTTCGTATTCTCATGAATATATGTTCATTGTTTACCCTAACGTTTTCCATATATATTATAGTACTATATATACATGGTGTATTCATTCATTTCCTATATATATACATCTTTATATTCTCATAAATACTTAAAATCACAATAAATATATTTAAATAAACAATAAATGTATTTATTATATTTAAAAATACAAATATTTAGTTATATATAATTATATATTTTTTGAATGTATTATATATAATTATAATTATTTATAACTTATTAAATATAAAAATGTTTAAAAATATATATAATTAAAAAATAGGTTTTAAAATGATAAATATATATTTATGAATACCTTTTGAAAATATTTATTTATAAATATTTGTATTTAATGAATATATACACAAACACAAACACACACACACATATATATATATATATATATATATTTAAATACTTATGAAATTAAAATTAAAATTAAAATTAATATATTATTTTATATTTATATATATTTGATTAAAATTAAAATTATATAATTATATATATATATATAATGGTTATTTATACACAAACAAGAAAAAATATATATATTAATATTTTTAATTATAATTTAAATTATTAAATTATAATATATATATATATTTATAAAATTATAAATGTAATAAATATTTTGGTTATAATTTTATAATTATTAATAAATGGTAGGTTTTATCAGTTCTAATTAAGAATCGTTGAAATAACAAACATTTATCATAGTCTTTTTAGCGCTAATAATGACCGGCCTTTATCAATGCTAAAAATAACTGATAAAGTAATTTTTTTTAGCGCGTTCAATTACAGCACTGATAAAACATACATTTATCCGCAATTTTTATGATCTGATAAATATGGGTCTTTATCAGCGCTTTAAAAGCACTGATAAAGTATGTTTTATTTGTGTTTCAATTATAGTGATGATAAAATATACTTTTATCCTCTCTTTTTATCTAGCACTGATAAAAGTTTCACCGGGTTTTATAAACAAACCCAAAGTTTCTCCTCCTTCCTTAGACCTCTCATGCTCTCTCAGAAGTCGATCCATGCTGCCGCTACCACTGTCACCTCCTCTCCTCCCTCCTCTCCTCCCTCCTCTCCTCCCTCCTCTCTTCACTCTTCCTCCTCCTTGACCGTCGATTCCTATATCACTACGAACCGAGCATCACTATGTGGCTCTCCTATGCCACGCCTCTCCTCCACCAGTGGATCTCCACTATCGCACCTCTCCTTCATCATAGCTCTCCTCCATCATTTCCTCTCCTCCATCGTGCCTCTCCTCTGTCATTCCTCTCCTACACCATGAACACACCTCTGTAATGTGGTGAACCACACCTTCATGGTTAGGTTTATCCTCTTTCTCATTAGTTTCACTTATTACAGTTTGATATTGATATTGATGTTGTGAATTGTACAGGCTAAACACCCCACTAAAAATCTTCGTTCTTGGTGGTCCTTGTTTACACAGTAGTAATATTTATTAAAAATTCATTTTTCCTATACCATATTTTGAATTGATTGATTTAAAAATATTCAATGCAATGGGGGTTTTCATCATGGTTATTTCAAATAATTAAAAATGTTTTTCCATACATACAAAAATAATATTTTTATCATCCACTCTTATTTTTTCATTAATCTTATTTATTAATACTGATTGTATTATTAAATTTTCATTTGAGAATTAAATTTCTTCAAAGGGTTTCCACATCTTTTATAGAAATCAATATTTATTTTTTATGTTTCTTTTATAAAAATTATTTTTAAAAGTAAAAGTATTTAATGTATTTCATTTTCATTTACTAAAAACATTATAAATTTCCCATGTTTCAATTATCGATGAATGTTTTTAGAAATTGACCTTCATGATCTTGTTACAAATATTCTTTGAGAAACTAAACCACCAACTAGGTCTCATTCCTCATCTAAAAACATCTAATTGATATTTCCCACCAATAAAACCCCAAATTAAATCACTATAACTGATCTGAATTGTCACATGACCTCATGTATGATTTCCTATAAAAAATTGTATCCTAACTAGTTGTGAGGGCATACGTGGAATCAAGTGGATACTATCCCCTTGGTAAATAAAAATAATTATAGTACAGAATATTAGAAATAATAATTAATATAAAAATTAGAACATAAAAGGAAAAAAAGATCATATGAAAAAGTGGCAACCCATGCTATAAAAATATGACATACAATATCCAAAACAACATGTCAAGAGGTCACAATATGTGGTAGAACCATAAACAATAAAAAAGTAAAAATAAATTAATAAATATGAATCTCCATAAGGATCCTAGAATCTATCCTAATATCACCTCGATTAACCTATTCCTCTGGTATAATTTCCCTAAGGAGGGCCACTACCCTCATCTGAAATCCATGTTTAAGAATTTTTCACAAGTACTAAGATGCCCGTGTAGGGTGTGACTATAACTCTTATTAGGAAACCATTTATATGTTCTTAACATAAAACAAAATAGTTATATATAAGTGTATATTATGATAATAACGTAAATTCACAAGTAAAAAAATATCATCTTTGGTCATCTTGCACAAACTGGGCTATCGTGAACCCCAACCCTACTAGCTTTAACTACATATCAGAAGAAAATCTATATCCGGTTTCCATGAATCTCATAATAGGCCATATGGATAATTTAAGTCTCATAATAGTTCATAATTAAATCATGACTTAGGATGATCCATAAGTCTATCCAGCCTCACTAATTATCACAAGTCAATCTATAAGGCCATAATTTCCCCACAAACTATCTCAGGTTAAGCCACAAGTCCATCATGCCTTCCTTCTAGTATCAGGTCAAGCCACATGGCTATCATGTCCCACTATTTTTTATTCAATACCCCACCATAATCATCATGCATCACATTTCTCATTCTACCACTCTACGGGATTAACCAATCCATGAAGGGTCTATATGTCACTGTGATACCAAATAACAGAAGTCTACATATATACACATATATACAAATACATGCCATAAAAATGAAATTATTAATCTATACACAGGAATAAACAAATCAAATTAAGAATGGTATCATGGGTCACACACACAAAAAGCATGTCTTATTAAGTCAGGTATTTTGGGTCACACACACACACCCAATAATTTCATACCAAGAAAATTATTATTGTAACACACAGAAACACACAAGAATTTTTTATCCTAAAATTATATATAATTTTTATAACATGGTAAAGAACTTCCCACTTTAGGAGTATCAAATCCTGACATCCTAGTTCTCTAACTAAGGCAAGCTTATACACCAATGATACATATAACCAACCCCAAATCACCACATAAGGATTCAGGAGTGAAGATACAAGAAGAAGAGCATGACAAGGGCTAAGATTGGTTTATAATTACCCAAAAAGAACCAACATAATGATAAAATCTAGATAAATCTGATAAAAATCTATAATAATATATTTCTACATTCATTTTCTCTGAATATATAAGGAATCACATTAGATCATGTCAAAATTACTAAATAGGGCCATTACAATCAGGATCTTCGGTATTTCCTAAGGTTAAGAGAGAAGTTCTTATAAGAACAAAAATAATATGGGGAAAAGTGATTGCTTACCTTGAAATACCTAGGAGTGATGACTATAGATCTAATATAAATGATCTATAGAGGGACGAAAGTCACCAATAACAACCACTAGAGTTCCTAAGTTTTAGTTCCCTATGAATAGAAGGAATAATGGGGGGTTTTAGGGAGGTTTTAAGTTAAAAAATCCAATTTTTGGATTATTTATTTCCACATTAATGGTTTGGTCTCATTGTTTATCAAACTGTGTACCAAGCATGAAAGGATCATTTCCTCATTAGGGTACACTCATTGTTTATTTGCATGGTTTGGTTAACCATGTGTCAATCATTCTTTTGTTTCTATTTTGAGTGACATGATTCCTTGGGGAATGTTACATAGTTAGATCTAACTATGTTCCAATCATGTTCCTCCCACCCTTCCTCTCCAATAGGCTATATAAATTCCTAGGTAAAATCACATGGTTTAGCTTAGCCATAATCCCCCTTAATGTCTTTTAAAACCCACTAAAACACATATCAAATATCTGAGACTTCACCCTAAAAATTAACAACTAAAATCACTTAATAGAAAGGTTGGAAATAAGAAATAAAACACCTATAAAGTTTGAGCGCATTACAATCTCCCCCGATAAGGACTTATAATCCCTAAAAAGTATCTCTAGAGGTCTTGCTCGATCATTTTGAGCCACTGATCCTAGGAATTAGACATCAGATTCCATTATTCTTCTTGAATAAGGCCACGATTCCAAAAAATAGAAATGTTGAGAATCGTCTTCCTTCTCAATACCTTTTCAATCCAATCAATATTTAATTGTATATTTTTCATAAATGATGCATTTACCTCCAAATCAAATTCTTCATTATCAATCACATATGAAGGATCCAACTCATAAATTCTTAGTTGAGATACATGGAACACATCTTGAACACCTTGATGTCATGGAGGAGGATCCAATTAGAAATACACCATCTTGATCTCTTCCATTATCTCAAAAGGTCCCACAAACCGTAGTGCCAACTTCCCATGCCTCCATAATCATGGATTCCTCAATAAAGGTGATACCTGCAAGAAAGCATAATCCTCTATGGATAACTCAAAAGGTATCCAACATTAGTCTATATAAGAAAATTTTCTAATTTAAAGGATAACCAACCAGTCTTTGATAAATTATACCCACTATGTGGTTTCCTACACTAAACTCATCCTGATAACTATTGAATCAATGGATTTTCTACTAGCAACTGACACATCAGGTCCCTATCATGCTCATAAGCAATAAAACCATGTTTTGTTACATTATGATGTGTAGATGTATAAATAAAATATCATTATTATTTTTCACATGATTCTACCCATGAACTATGTGACAAACTATACTAGCTCCCATTTCCAAGTTCCCCTAACAATATAATCCCCACTCTAATGGTTGACATCATTGATTCATTCTTGATCTCCTATAATTGATACCCTTTCTAGAGTATCTATAATCTACCATTGAAACTCATCCACTTAGGCACACACACAAAACCAACCACCTCTACCTATGAGTTAGGTTCACATACACTCCACTCCCAATGTCAACTAATAAAATCAATCGCTAATAAAACATAAGCATAAAGATATATCATTATCAGCTGAATATTGACACTCAAAATCCTTTCCAACAACTCCCATACATGCTCACGTCACTGAAAACAATGGATTAACTCAGGGACCCGTCCACTTACCCAGAGATGAATCTTACACTTTGACAATCTACATCCTCACATGGGTTTTTTAGTGACCAAAAAAATTATAGGATTTTCATGAAACAAAACTAAACATTACTCAAATTATAAACTATCATGATGTGATAACACCATCAATGAATTTACAAACATAGATTTCATCACCACACTACTCATCCATTTATAGGTCATAGATCATTCCCCAAATTAACTTATTATCTCACAAACCTACAACACCATGACTTAGGGGTCTATTATTTACCAAAATAGAGAGTCATTTCCCCATGAATACATTATGTCACTTTCAAGTTTGAATTGTTAAGGATTCTATTAAATGTAATTATTTTTAAAGTATGTTTAATTCTCATTTTTAAATAATTTATGTCTATTGAATTACTTTTTATAATGAACTATTTATAATAATGTGTTCAATAGTATTCTATTACCCTTCAAAAAACTAAAATATAATTTACACTTCAATGTTTTAAAACGATGTTGTGAAAAGGTTGGTATTTTCACTTATATATATCATCTTAGGATTGTTTTCCATGTAATGATATTATAGTAAAAATTTATATATTATTATGATATGATTTCTTTTGTAAAATTAGAATTATAATATTCTATGCTTTCTTACGTTCGTATTATGTGATTTTTTTTGAATTATTTAAGAAAAAAAAATATTTTTACACTTCAAGCATTATTCCCACTCTTTATCCTTTATCTCTCATATCCCTCTTCTCTTCTATATTTTCAATAGGTTTCTCCTTATCCCTCGAACTAAAATTCTTCTTTCATAAGGATTTAGGGATTTGGTTTTTTTGAGTGTTCTCTATAGAAAGTGACTTGTTGTGTATTGGTTACCATTTAGTTTAATGTATTGGATTCTTTTCTATTTATTTTATAATTCATGGAATGTGTATAATTTATAAATTTATTTTAAATTAAAGTATAGTAATGTATTGGTTATTAGGTGAAATTATAAATTTCATTCTTGAATTCTAGTCTTGGCATAAGGGGTTTTACATAATAATTTCATGAACAATTTGTAAATTATATTAATTCTCATGAAATTCATATTTTAAACGGTTCATAGGGTAATTTAAATTTTTTTATAGTAAATTTAGGACTTATGCCTTTTTTGGTTTTTCAAAGGAATATTCCTTATTCTTGGAGAATGTTTTTGAAAGAAAATGGTTTTTTTCAGGTGCATCCAAAATTATTGAAATGATGAGACTTTAAAGAAGGGAAGTGGGACACTACATACTAAGTTGGTTTTCTTGTGAATAACCATTTTTAACTTTAAAATGTAAATGGATTATTTCTCATGTGATCCTTAATGTTTTCCCCTATACTTGTTTCTCCTGTTATGGGTTATTGATTATTTATATGATGGATCTATGATGTGAAAAGGGGATGTTATATGTGATGGTGATGGAGGTGTGGTTTGAGATTTTTTTTAATTATCTCGATTTCTTTATCACCTCCATGGTTGTTTGTTTATGGTATCTTGGGTTCCTATGTGGGAGGTCTTGAAACATGCTACCCTAGTTATTACAAAAACTTCTATGGTCCCCCTAGTTGTGTTTATGACAAGTCCAGTGGGAAGGTTTCATTATGATGAGTTAAAATGTTTTAATTGGATGGATCGTGTTATTGTTGGATGAAACATATATCAGATGTTGTTGCATGTAGTTATAGTGCCATTTTGGAATGTCACACACTAGTACCTATTGTATATCCCATGAAATTTTGTTCCTTGATCGATGGATCTATATAGAAGATTAAATTATTATATTTATTACATCCCCATTATGCTTTCTTTAATAGTGTAACTAGTAGTATTTTTTTCATTACTATTATATTGTTCCTTGATCACATGGTTCCCTTATTCACTGTGAATTTATTTTCACAAATTGATACGGGTTCTTTATGAGATAATTAATGTTTGATTGTCAAGTGTAAAACAACATTGTTTATCATGAGATGGGTTGTACCTATATTTCCCACAAATTCATTGGGTAAAAGATTATATATCATGATATATAAATGTTATGTGAACAAGTTAGTAAGCCTATAGGTTCAAAAAGGGGGAGTGTGATTGCATTAATCTCTTCTCTTGATAATACATGTGAATAAGTTAGCAAGTAGTTATGTTCATAGGTGAGTGTGATGATGTTAATCTCTAATCATAAATTTAAATGTGAATATTGTTTTGAGTAGCCCATCGGGGGGTCAGAACACTGGAAAAAGAGTCCACTAACCACTGATGGGTGGGCCAATCTATATGGTTGATGGGAGGAACACTGAAAACTAGTGAATAGAGATAGATAGGGGGTGTCATGATACATAAAATGTGTCCGGACATCAATGATTTTCATTGGATGGATATAGGGAAGTGACAATGACATCTAGTGATTTGGTAATGGGTTAACTTTTAAAATGATTCAAGTGTCTTTAAATGATTCTTAAAAAATTATATGTGTTTAACTTAAACTTTTTTCATTTTAAATTTATTTAAAATCGTTTAAAAAGAATTGGGGTTTTAAGAAAGGATGGTTTGAACAAATTGGTTTATTTTAAAAAGTTTTTGTTATTTTAAAGAGGAATTTTGGTAAATGGTTAGTTTTTTAATGGGATTTAAATTGTGATTTTATAAATATTTTTCAAAGGAGGTTTTGAAGTCTATAAATTTTTTAGCGTAGGTTAATTTTTATATCAATGATTTGTGTATTTATTTTTTAAAATATTAATATCATCTAATCAATTAGATTGGATATGAATAAAGAATGGATGGATTCCAATCATCTGGCAGAAGAGTATGAAGATGGAGTGAAAGAGTTCATCAAGTTTGAAACATATCATTCATATGATCCTTCTCAAATCTTTTGTCCGTGTTTAGGCAGTTTTTATTCAAGAAAAGTTAGTCCAGAGGATTTGGAGGAACACTTGATCTATCATGGAATAGATCAAAGTTATAAATAATGGAATAAACATAGAGAAAAGGTTAATGTATCTAGTGACTGGGATAACACTACTTTTTATGGATCATTTGATATGATGACAGGTGTGGACAATGAAAAAGACCATTTCAAGGACGTGATTACATATGTGAATGATGATCAAGATTGTATTAAGGAAATGAAAAGGTACACTTGTAGATGAACTTTGTTATTTCCCAAAATGGTTTGATAAATTAAATGTTGTGCAAAGATGTTATTGTATGATGGTTGCAATAAATATACAACATTTTCAGCCATTCTGAGACTGTATAATTTTAAATTAGGTGATGGATGAAGTAACACTAGTTTTACAGAATTACATACTCTCCTGAATGACATGATCCAAAAAGATAATGAGCTCCTAAGCTGAATTTATGACGCCAAATGTATGGTATGCCTGATAGGCATGATCTCTAAAAGAATACATGCATGACCGAATGACTGTATATTATTTTTTAAGGACCAAAAATCACTTATAGAATGCCCAAAGTGTGGTGATTCTTGATATAAGAAAGATGAATCTAGTCCTATGAAATTTTCCTGGTAATTTCCAATCATTCCATGGTTTAGGTGCCTATATGGAAATAAGGTGACTATAGGGAAATTGACATGGCATGCAGATACAAAAAATTAATATGGAAAACATGGGTATCTGGAAGACTCTCCTTAGTTGAAGAGAATTGATCATGAGTATCCTGAATTTGGAAATGAGTAGAGAAACTTTCATCTTGCATTATCTATAGATGGCGTGAATCCTTTTGGTTTTCAAAGCTACACTCATAGTACAAGGCCAGTTATGTTGCTAAATTATAAATTTCCATTGTGGTTATGCATTAAATGAAAGCCCATCATGTTATCTATTATTATATTAAGACCAGAACAATTGGGTGATGATATTGATGTTTATTTGGCTCCATTGATTTAGGATTTGAAATTATTGATGGATTCTTGTGTTACAATGTATGATGCTTACAGAAATGAATATTTCAGATTGAGAGCTATGTTGTATAGAATGGTAAATGACTTTCCTACATATTGAAATTTTACAAGATATAGAATTAAAGGAACTATTGGATTTCCCCTCTACGAACAAGGTACATAATCAATTAGGTCGAAACATTCATCGAAACTGTGTTTCTATAACATCACTGATTTCTACACCAATTACATAAGTAGCGATCATGAACTACATCATTTGAGGGATGTTTAGAAGAATTCACACCACAATCTCCAATAACAAATGATCTACTATTAGAGAATGTTAAATATGTGGACACTACTTTTTCTAAACCATTTTTGAAAAAACTTACTAAAACTGGTTGGAAAAAGAAATTAGTTTTTTTTAATTACCATACAGGAATTTTTTGTACGTTATAAATTTTTTTAATGTTATGCATGTTGAAAATTTTTATGTGATAGTTTCACTGGAACATTGCTAAATGCACCAAGAAAAACAAAGAATGGATTTAAGGCTAGGTTGGACATGGTTTATATGGGAATACAAGAACATCTGGTACCAGTGAAGGGTGAAAAACTAACATTACTTCATCCTGCTACTTACACTCTTCACACGAAAGAGGGATATATGTTTACCATCTTTTTGAATAACGTAAAGGTTAAAGAGGGGCATTAATCTAATACTAACAACATCATGTCGATACACGATTTAATGTTAAAAGTTCGGAAATCACATGACTTTTATGTTTTGATGCATGATCTAATTTCTATATCTTTATGTTTCTTTTTTTCCAAGAATTTCGATGATAAATTTGCAAATATTTATTTCTTCTTCAATGATATATGTATAAAATTTATAGACTCAGAAACATTTCCCACTATGGAAAGATAAATTGTCATCATATTATGTGAATTGGAAATAGTTTTCCCACCGAAATTATTTGATATGATGCTTCATTTGATGGTTCACTTGGTGAGAGAGATTCGGCTATGTGGTCATGTGTACTATAAATGGATGTGTCCCATTTAATAGTATATGGTGTTTTTGAAAGGGTATGTCAAAAATCAAAGTCGTCCAAGAATTGTATTGTGGAGAGATATATTGTTGAGGAAGCGGTTGAATTCTGTAGTGAATACATGTCCAGTGTGCAATGTATTGGTCTAACAAAATATTATCACACTGGATGACTTTCGGGTGAGGAAATTTCTAGAAAGGAGGTCATCACAACCAATATTCCAGATCAAGAGCAATCCCACTTTATGTCTTTCATAATAGTTTTGATGTTGACCCATATGTTGAAACACACAAATAAATTCTTAGGCATTCAAATCCATCAAGGTATGAAAAATGGATATCAAATAAATGTAATCAAAAGTTTATAGGATTGTTGCATGACCATATTTTTAAGGAGTCAAATGAAAATCTAGACTCTATTTCAGAACGAATTTGATGGATAAACAGAGGACCAAGTGTGTATGTATTATCTTATGATGCTTATGTAATTAGTGGATATGTATTCTATACTAATGAACATGATAAAGACAGTACCAGAAAGAATAGAGGAGTTACAGTTGTGGCTTAATCGATGCATGTTTCTGGTTCTAAGGATAAAAATCTAGTTTATGTGAATATGTTTTTTTTTTGGCATCATTAAAACAATATCAGAGTTGGATTATACAACATTCCAACCTTTGATTTTTCAATGACATTTGGTAGATAACAAAAGTGATGTTAAAATAGAAGAGTTGGTATTTATGAAATTTGATTTTAGTAAGGGAGGGTACAAAGATGAACCGTTTATAATGGAATCATAGGTAGTACATGTATTTTATGTTTCAGATCATGAAACTAAAACTGGTCAATAGTTCTGTTATCAACCAAAACCATTAAAGAGTCGGAAGAAAATTTAGTGGAGGATGACCCTTTCATTGGGATGCGAAAATCATTTCACAGTGATCCCATTGTAGATGACATTTTCTATGTTATAGGGGACCACAATGAAGGGATTTGGATAGTTGATAGTGGGGTTAAATCCCATCACCCATAAAAAAGAGTTCAATAATGTGGTTATATTTTTTTCAAATATACGTCATGTTACCTTATGTTAATATCTATTCAGTAATACATTTATGTCATCTAAATTAAATGTTGAACTAATTTTTCTGATAATGACTTATTCATTTAATGATTCTCCCAATCCCTAGGCACAACATGTTTCTCAACCTACTACTGCTCTTAGTGCAGACAAACAACAGGTTTCTCCACCTATTACCTTATGTTAATATCTATTTGTTTCTTTTTTTATGTTATATAAATTGAATGTTAAACAAATTTTATAGATAATAACTTCTTCAAGTGATGATTCACCCAATCCCTAGGCATAAAAAGTTTCTCAACCAGCTGCTGCTCGCAGTTCATACGAATAACATGTTTCTCAACCTGTTGTTTCTCCCAGTGCAGAGGTACAACCACCATCTATACATACCGATGATATACCTTAAAATCCATAGTAACATATATATGATTGTAGATCCAAGGAAATGAAAGGTGAAAAAACACCAACGAAGTAGAAAAAACAAGATCGCCATAGCTTGATGGTATTCGAAAAACTCATTAAGGATAAAGAGAAAGGCATCAACTGTGAGATTGGATGGAATAAGTGGGAACAACATGTTAACCCCAACATGGCTATGTTCATTAGTTACATTGGAATCTTCACATGACAACGAGTGGGGATTGATGTAACTTCATGGCACCATGTTGTGGTTGAGATTAAGACAATAATGTATGGAGATATCTTGATAACATTATGATGTCATTTTTTAAATTTACTAAAAATTAAATTATGAAACATTGACTTACACTTAAACATCTCATGTAGAGTGCATTTATAGTATATGACTCGCACAAAGACTATGACTTAATGGTTATTGGAAGGATTCACAAGGTTTTTTGCACACTTTTAATGAAATATCATCATAAAGACGTTGAAGGGAAAATAAAACCACATCAACCTCTTATTTATGCATACCTAATAACCCAAGAATCATGGGATGAGTTTACTAGATGTCGTGTGGAGTAGTCTTTTCTAGTTCATTGTGTCCGGTAATACGTTGTTTGACAGTATATGTATTTATCACTTTGATTGATAGTGTTTTATTTATGAAACAGCAATTGAGTTCTAAAAATAAACAATGGGCATCAAAACCAGTGTACCCCTACCGTTCAGCAAGGATAGGGTACATATCACTTGAAAAAAAATTGGTACGTATTTTAAATCTACCAAAATAATTTAATGTGACATAAAAAACACAATAATTATGTTCTATTGTTTATATGAAACTTGAAGAGTCCAAATCTATAGCCACCACTATCACATTCCAAGTTTTATGGAATGAGGTTCATGTAACTAAATATGGAAAACTAATATATATAAACCCACAAAAATGTTGGGAAATATGTGTAAGTTGACATAGAAAAAAATTTGTTTTTCTTCAAATAGATATTAAATAATAATGATTACATATTTTTATATATTTTCTATCTGACAGAGTCACAAGAAAAAAAACACCCACACCGGATGTAGACATACTTTCCGTGGCCTTGAAGTATCCAGAAAAGTATGGTCGCGTCAGAGGTGCGGGTTTTGGTGTGACACCTCAAACTTATATTGAAAAAATACAACAGGACGATCAAACTGAAGAAATGAAAAACCTGATAGAAAAATTAGATATGTTTCAATAATAATTACAATACCAGAGATAGATGAAAAAAAGTTTGATGGGGGAGTCAAAGAAAATAAACAACTCAAGAACAAATCACGCGTGATGATCCTGCCCCACCCCCACTAGTTTTGAGGCAAGACATTCCCCTCAAAAACAATTCTTAACAAAGGTAGTCAATATTCTAATAATTTTTTTAGTGAAATTGGAATCAGATAGACACTTGACACTAATACCTTTCTTATATTGATATTCTACATGGTGAAAATGACTGTGATTTATATATATCAACACCCACCCATAGCCTTATAGTGGGGGCTATAGTGTTCAATATCTATAATGGCATGCTACAAAACAGACCACTTTGGACAGATCATGTCAGAGTGTCAATTATTGTATCCCCATAGCTGAGCACCGATCTAATTATTCTATTTGATGATTTGGGAATTCATATGGTCTAACAAGCTCTTGGAACATTCATCACATGGTCAGCACATCTTGTAAAAAAATTTAACAATGAGGTATTCATTTCGAATTTAATTTTCAAGATACAACTTAAACATTTAATTAAAAAATTTCTAAACTAATGAATGTTAATACAGACAGACAAATAGAAGGGGTGAAATGAAAGAATTGTTCAAAACTATCTCATGGATTAACCAACCTATAAAAATGATCTACCCAAATCACATTATGCCCAACCTCCAATTCAATGTCCATATTTATTATCATTGAAGGTTCATGTGGATATGAATTTGTAAGATGTTGGAAATCAAATAATTGAATTTAAACAAAATATGTATGGAATAGAGGATCCAGAATTTATTAAGGTTGAGAGTGAAACTGAAATCCTCAACAATGATTGGTTAGGAGGCTCATTTTTAAATGTTTATATGAGGTATGTTTTCATGATTTTATTTTCCAAAAGAATATATACTATGATAATTATGACTAAATACAATTCATATTTTTCACAGGTGTATATGTGAAAAACAATTGAAGATATTTCCTCATGAAATTTTTTGGAATCATTAGTCATCACTTTACCTCTAGTGTACTAGATTACATAACATTCTAGAAAGAGTGTAAAAAAGTTGAAGGACTACTCAAATCGTTTAAGAGAAAAATTATGGATGATATAATCTTCTTAATACCAATGATAAAGGGATAAAACTGTAAAATTTAATCATATTAAATATATTTTAATTTATTTCATGACATTTTTTTTCTTAGGAAGCATTGGATTATTATTTAGATCAATTTGGATACTCCAAAGATTTATTTTCTAGATTCAATACATGGATATCCAACAAACTAACCACACATGATTTCATTTTTTTTAATAAAATACGTCCAAAATTTTAGAACTAAAAAACCTATAATATATTTATTTGATCTTTTAATGAGGATACTATTATTATAGGGTGGTGTGTGGATATAGTCTACATAATGGAATAAGGCTAGGAGAAATGGACAAGAAACCTAATAAGTACTATAACTGGATATGTATAAGGGTATATATAATAAGATTTCACTATCCAAACGGATATAAAACATTTACATATTTTTTAAATGTTTCTAAAGTGCATGAAACTGAAAAATGATAAAGTGTGTGGTTATTATGTTTGTATATTTATGAAAGATATTGTATTCCATGAACAAACCAGCATTCCTAAAGAGGCATTTTTGATGATAATTTCTATTAAATTAAAATACTTATTAATCCTTTGTGTATATATATTTTTTTAGTACCACCATGTCTACTGAAAATAGTTATATTCACAATATGATATAGATATTCCTAGAAAAAAATGGGTAGTATACATGATGGAAGAATGTAAAAATATAGAATGGAGGTGGTAAACTTCTCAAATAAATTCAACTTCAATAATATTGTCTTCCTTATCTTTCTCATTGTTTGATGGTAATATTGTGATTTGTATGGGATAAACGCCGCACTGAAAATCATGTCCATTGGTGGTCCATATTTTCACACTAAATGAATTGAATTTTGATTGGTTTATTAAAAGAAATTGGTGTTCCTCATTTACAATGTATGTGTGTTGTTGATAGAACACAAAAGATAATGAGTATCTTGAAGGGATTTCCCCAACTATATAGTTTGTTGTGATGTCTTGAGACATAATGAGAAAAGTATCTTACTCTAATCTTCTATTTTTCAACAACGAGAAGTATTTTTCTCCAAAAAACATCAATTCAATATGAAACATTAGTAGATCCCCACTTTAGTCGACCAAGTGAAGAACCAACTATCATATATTCCTTTGGAGGTCCTGAATATATGATAGTTAGTTCTTCACTGGGTCGACTAAAGCGATGTTGTAGAATGAGGATGTTATTCTATGTCAATTGTGTATGGATCAAACTGATGTACGATACCACCGGTATGACTCAAATAGCATGTTTTTTATGAAATGACATTTTAGAGAACAAAACACAACTAACATAATGAAAACTGAGTAAATGAATTCCGATTGTTTTGATACTTTAGGGAAATGATCTATCAGTAATTTGTGAGGTTTAGGAATTAATTTCACTTCAATATAACACATGGTGTCACCGATATGACTTCAAATGTGTCTAGTTATTTAATATTGAAATTAATTCCAGTAAAAGAACACAACTAACATACTAAAAACTGAAAAAATGCATTCAGATTATTTAGATACATTAGGAAAATGATCCATTTGTTAGTTTTTATGTGTAGGAATCAACCCCACCTCAATCTGAAGAACGGTGTGATTAGTATGACTAAAAGTGTCCCATATCAGTTTAAAATTAAAATTTTAGCTCAAAAAGTGTCCCACATTGAAAAAAATGCAAACACACTCTGATTTTTTTCAAAATTAAAGAAAACAATTTTTCCATCCTTTGTGATGTGTACGAAGAATTCCCACATCAAACTGACACAGGATGATACCAATATGACTCAAATTGCATGTTTTTAGTTTAAAATGACATTTTAATAAAAAAACAACTAAAATACTGAAAACTAAGGAAATTCATTCCAATTTTTTTGATGATTTAGTAAAATAATCTATCAGTAATTTTTGACATTTACGAATCAAATGCACCTCAATCCAATGTATGGTGTCACCGGTATGACTCCAAATGTGTTTTGTTATTTAAAATTGATAATTATTCAAGTATAAAAACACAACTAACATGCGGAAAACTGAGTAAAAACATTTTTATTGTTTTTATACTTTAGAATAATGAGTAATGTATCATTTGTGATGTGTATGAATAAACCCCATCTAAGTCTGAAGAACAGTGTGATCGGTATGACTAAAAGTGTATGTTATCTGTTTAAAATTGACATTTTAGCTCAAAACGTGACACTCACTAAAAACCTGGAAAATGCACTCTGACTGTCTATAAAATTATGTAAAATGATTTGTTAGTCATTTGTGACATGTATGAAGCAGTCCCAGGTCAAATCGATTCACGATGCGACTAATTTTACTCAAATTTCATGTTTTCAGTTTGAAATAGAATTTTAGAAAAAAGCACAACTGGCTTACTTAAAATTGAAGAAATTTATTTTTATTGTTTCGATACATTAGGGAAATGATATATCAGTCATTTGTGATGTGTTGGAATCAACTTAACCTTAATCTGGTGCAAGATGTCACCAGTATGACTCCAAATGTGTCTTGCTATTTAAAATTGTCATTAATTCAAGTATAAAAACCCAACCTACATAAACTGAGAAAACACATTTGTACTATTTTGATACTTTAATACGATGAACCATAAGTCATTTCTGATGTGTTAGAATTAACCCCACCTTAATCTGAAGAACGGTGTGACCGATATGTCTAAAAGTGTCCAATATCAGTTTAAAATCGACATTTTCTATCAAAATGTGTCACTCACTAAAAACCAATAAAATTCACTCTGATTGTCTTTAAAATTAAGGGCAACAATTTTTAAGTCCAATTTGATTTGTATAAAGTAGTCTCCTGTCAAACCACTGCACGATGCGACCTGTATGACTCAAATTGCCTGTTTTCAATTTGAAATAATATTTTAATAAAAAAACACAACTTATATATTGAAAACTTAGAAAATGCATTCAGATTATTTTGATAATTTAGTAAAATGATCCTTTTTTAATTTGTGACATGTAGTAATCTATCCCCACCTCATTACGATGCACGGTGTGATTGAGAGAAGTCCAAATGTATCATTTTTATAAAGAATTGACATTTTTTAATGTATTCTTCATATTAACGTTTAACTTACTTCTTTATAGTATTACTAAAGTAATATTTCTTTTCTTATATAGGTGGTACCTTTTTCATGATTTGAGATGATTTTTTCAGAGACTATTACCATCTGAGAACATTTTTTTGAGGGGACCACTGATGACAAAAGAGGAAACATTAATGTTTTTAACTTTTTGTTGGAAAATTGTAAATATAATTTTATAAAACATTATTAAAAATGTATATAGATGTGTTTTATTGGTATATACCATGAGTGAATATTTTTTTATTCACGATATAAATTAAATGGATATAGCATTATTTTCCAAAACTTTGTGTGCACTGCTTGTTTTTTCATCATTTTCATCGTGTATATGTTGATTTTGCATATACTATGGGTGGATATTTTTTAGCAGGTTTTGCTGGTTTATGCAGGTTATTTTTTCTGCATCGATTCTACTTATATTTTGAAGGTTTGTTGGGTGTTCTGTTATTTAAATATCACACTCTGGTAGGGAATCCTTTATCAGTGCTTTAAATATCACAGATAAAGGAACCCATTATCCGCACTTCAAATTTCACTGATAATAGAGACTTTATCAGCACTGTTTAAATCTGTGATATTTGGGGAAATTATCTGTGCTTAGAATAGTTCTGATAAAGGAGAACCTTTATCAATGCTAAAAATAGTGCTGGTAAAGATAACCCCCCATAATAGTAGCTCCATTATCATCGCTTTTTTACCATTGATAACGGACTTTTTAGCGCTGATAAAAGCATGTTTTGTGGTAGTGGAGTATCATTAGGATACCACCCAAGTGTGCATACCCAAAATGAGTATTCATGTATAAGTGTAAACTATAAAATTAAACAACATACAAGCTCATGAAATTAAAATAAATAAAAGCTTTTTTGTTTCTCAACAGCCACTAGGGAGCTGTCACCTTCTTCAGATAATACCAGAAGTCTGTATTGGAGAGGAACCTTGTCCCATGACCCAAGTTATTCCCTAAAGTATTAATGACCATTTGAACCCTCATGTTCCACTTCAAAAGAAAAAACACAGCACCATGTGCCTCCGAACAACTTGTGTCTCAAATAAATCACGGATGTCCCGAATGCACGACCAAACAAGTTAGCGGTCCCTCGGACCCCTTCTCAAAAGCACATGTTAGCTCAAGACTGACATTCAGAGGCATAGTGATACCTATACTCAAATAAAACTACTATTTCCTGAAAGCACAACATCTCATGGAATGGAATCTCCCTCCTTCCAAAGTATTCCAGGCCCACAGCCTCAATACGGTGAGATTCGACCCCCAACCAATAGCCTCAATGCTATCATCAAAGGGATTTGTGCCTTCCACGTGCATTTCTATTGAAATCACCCCCAACAAAAATACTAAACTCGCTATCAGGGGACTCTACCCACTGGATTTTCCACAACCACCTCTTTATAAAGGCAACCTGTGTGAAAACGACTCAAATCCACACTTTGTACATCAAGGGTAAGTGGAATTAACCAAATTAAATACCTAAGCCATATCCAACTGGAACCTTATGCCCCAACGACCTTGTCTCTCAAGTATGATGATCATGTCATCCAAATATCATAGTCCATGCCCAAACCTAATGAAATTTCTGCCTCAGTCGACTTCCAAGATAACCAACCGGTGTTCAACACCGCCCACGTAATTCGGTCCAATGCCAACAAAAGACCAATTATGCCTTATTCTCGATGGTTTTGCCATCCCAATTCCTTAGGCCAAGCCCATCATGACCCCATGGGTCACAACTGTACATCATAAGCGTCATATATGTTGAAATTTGGTGCCCTAGACCCAACTTATTTTGTACTTGGATTACTGTTACATGTATTCAGTTTGTTTTTATACATGTGTTTATCTTTCCATGATAGTGTAGATACTTCTTCATCCACTTTGTTTATGGAAATTTCCTTAGATTGCCTGTCACATCAAATGGTTATAGCAGGTCCTAGTCTATAATGAGAACCCTGAGATGCCATGACAGTAATGTTAAAGTAACGTCCTATGGTCTAGTTACATCATTCTCAAAGGACATAGATGATGTGTGACCATCAGGTTTGGGGGGCTCATGAGCATTGAGAATTCTTCTCATGAAGTTTTCACTTGATGATCTCTAGGTATTGAAATCACGGGGATAGACTCAATTAATTGGAACACCACGTGTTTCTAGTGTCATTAGTTGTTCCTATCTACAGACATGTGTAATGGTCTCCTGACATTAGATCATTATCAATGAATGTCATTTAATTACGTACATTTTATATAAGGTGAAAACCATGGCGACAAAGTCGTGGTGAGGTAGTTTTTATCAGGTACATCATTAATGGCATGGTAATTATTGAATGATTGAAAAAGGATTTTTCAATTCCGAGTTCAAGAAAATATATATCGGTCCTGGTTGATTAGAATGGTTGCACTTTAAATAAATCTATGGCCATGGTAGTCAAACGTAAGACTGTTCATACAAATAAACAAACAAAATAAAGCAAATAAAAAAGGATGACACTAGTATGCATTCTGCTTTATTGATATATCGATGACAAAGGGATTATATTACACGGACCGTGTTCATAGGAAGGCATTCATTCCTTTGACATTGCCTTATCTCTATAGGGGCCTCGATGGGTTGCTAGACCCCGCTCTAGGTCGGTGATATTATTCACTACTATTGAGATAAGGGCCTCGAGGGTCACACACAATATTGCCATGAGAATATTACCTATTCATGAAATAGGAATTTAGAACTTTGAGGGCCCCACCAAAGGGACCGAGCACTATCCAAGTTCTATGGATCGCCAAATAATAAAAAAAATCATTAATTATTTGATTTTATAATAATTCTTTGAATTTATTTATAACATGTATTTAAAAGTTATATAGTAAATACATGAATTAACATTATTAGAATGGATTTAAATATCCTAGGTTCTTTTAATATTAGCAGGAGGAATGAGTCGAGTTAAAGACTCAAATTTATCACGTAAAATATTTATATATTATAGGTAAGTGATAAATTGTAAATATTATTTATGGCATAATTTTATTTGTCATAAATAATTATTTATATCACTTATATAGCGGGCGTCTATTACATGGGGGCTGAGAACCTACACCGTGTGTTTTAAACACTCCCTATATAAGTGAGAGAGAGGATCTCCCATGATGACTATTCATGTGTCAATATTGAGATCTTCTCTCACCTCCTGTAATCTAGAGAGAGAGTCTCTCAAGCAAAGAAGGATCTTCAAAATCATCCATCGTGGATTGAATCTCCTCCATTTGTGGTGATCATCGATGCACTGAAGTGAGCATCGAAGATCCGCAGTAGCACCCGGATATTTAAGAACAGTATGGTAGAAGATTCACGAGGCGTGTGTGGATGATCTATGGGGCTTCGACGTCAGAGTCTTCGAGAAACGTTTGTCGACGTCCTACAGCAGACTTGCACACGTCAATTCTGAACAAGGTAAATGTTCAGTTTAATTTTTCATGCTCTTTATAAACCTTGTGAGATCCTCATACCATGCTGGGACAACATCACCAGAGTATAGAGGGATATGTCACACCGGTGAAGCAAAAATTTTAAAAACCCAGCCCATCGGCTTCCACTACGCAGTCCTGATACCCATCAGTGGTATCAGAAGGATTTCAAGGTTTTTCTAAGTCATGAAGATTATAATGCATTAAATTTAGTTGTGGGTTGTTAAAAAGGTTCATTCGGATTCGATTGCACGTCGTTTCTTTTTCGAATGATCAAGTTATGATCATTTAAAATTTTTAAATGGATCGACGTCGCATGTTTTTTTTGTTCATTTGATGTTAATCTCAATTTTATTGAGATAAAAATTAAATGTTACATTTTATTATTGAAAAAATATAATATAATATTTTATTATAAAATATTATTTTAAAAACTTGGGTAATGTCAAGTCTAGTTTTAATTTTATATTAAAAAAGGGAAGAAAAGACCCCAAAATGGGGTCTTCTCCCTTTGTTTAAAAAAGGACACTAGGCTTATTTGTCTAAAGGACAAATTAAAATAAATAAATAAAAGAGGAAGACCCCTTATGGGTCTTCTCTCATGGGGCATGCACAGGGGGTGAAAATAACCCTAGCCTCCAAGGTTTGTCACCCCCTCCGCCGGACCTCCTCTACGCCGAGCCGCCTCCGGCAGGCCGCCGCCAGCCGCACTGGCCTCCCCTTCGCTGGACCGCCCCACCCAGCTGCCCCGAGCCCCTGTGATGGCCTCCTCATTTCATGCTAGAACCCCCTCTTTCATACGGACTCCCTCTCGCTCCACTAGACCTCCTCCGTACCAAGCCCCCTTCGGTGTGCCGCCTCGGACCCCGCCTCGCGCCGGCCTACCCTCGCGCCAGACTGGTTCCGTCCAGCCACTCCGAGCCTGCACCGGACCGGACAGCCGCCTCGCCGGCTTGTCAGAGCAGCGGGTTTCCGACCATGTGGTTGGGCGGCCTCTTTCCTGGACTCCATCCGCTCCCCTCGGACCACGCTGGGAGATGCATATGTCGCGGGAGTCATTGGACGTCGCGGTCACGCCACAATCACACCGCGGTCACGCCGCGGTCAAGCTGCGGTCACGCCGCCATGACGCCACACTCACGCCGAGGTCACACTGCGGTCACGCGGCGGTCATGACACCGTCACTCCGCGGGGATGCCGCAGTGGCGCCGCGGCAACGCCGCGGTGGCGCCGCGGTGGTGTCGCGGGCACACCGCAGTCACGTCGCAGTACCCATTCCAGGACGACACCCCACGGCGGTACGCAGTCTTGCTGGACTCCTCTCCGGCTAGAGGTAACCCTGCATTAAATTAATTTTAATTAATTTAGTTTTTTAAATTAAAATAATTTGAATTAATATAGGGGTCAAAATTATTTTAATCTGAAATATTAATTTAATTTAATTTTATAATTAAATTAATGGTTTAATTTAATTTTTTTAATTAAAATTAAATTAAACAAATAGAATAGATAAAAATAAATTATTTGAATTTAATGAAATTCATTAAATTTTTTAGAACACCCTCACATTATTTTAATTTATTACAATTTAATTTTTTTGCACATTTACCCCGACTGGTCTTGAGCAAGTGACCGACCTATGTATGTTTGGCATTTAATTATTCATTTTGTTATTTATTCAATGCATGCAATGATTGTAATATTTAATTAGATAAATGAAGGTCTATGAATCGTCTTTTAATTCAAATATGTATAAGGGTCTGCATGTACATAGCACTAGTTGTATTTTGTACCACAAACCCCATCTTCTGCGTGCAAGTATATTTGTAATTATACGGTGACGATTCGAGAGGCAGAACCCACCATGGGTAGGCGGTAGTCCAGGTAGGATTTGGGTGCTTTGCACTGGGGCCAGCAGTGACACGAGTGATGTATTGACTCAGGTATGGATGCCCCTAGGGGATGATGGATCAGTTATCGATCGATCATTATAGAATGCTCAAGACCAGTTAGAATGTGTGATTTACTTTTTGTATAGTTTATTATTTTATGCGTCTTCATGATTATTGCATGGTCACATAGGATAGTAAACAAGATAAAATGCATAAAGTTGTGATGAATAATATTCTATTCAATGTTCAGTTGTGAGCACGACAACCCAGTTTGAACAAAATATATACAAAAGGATTATATTCGTCGATTAATCTTAAAAACCCCTTAAAGATATATTAATTCTAAATGCCTTCCATTTATCACATCTAAACAAAACTAGCTGTTTGGGTGCTCATTAACCTCAGTTGAGAGTTCCTCTTACTACCGGGGAATTTCCATGGGAGAAATGGATCGACTTAACTAAAGTGAGTAGTCAAGGATTAGCCTTAGCTAACTTGATATAACTTTAGAGGCAAAAGGTTGAGGGAATCAAGTTGAGATTACAAAAGCTGGGACTTTACTCAAAAACACAAGGAACCACCAGAATAAGTGGTTGTCCAGCATAGATCCTACCTTGAAACCCACCAAATAGTGTCGTAGCCCTAGGTTGTAGACTACAAGGGAGGTTTTGAGGATCCTTTACACTAGAATGCTCAAGCGACAGAGTATTCCGAATCTAATTTCGAGGGGTATTATGGTTCATTAAAATAGTGGGAGACATTAAATGATATAATAATTTATTAATCATAAAATGTCAAAAGGTAATCAAGACAAAGTACTAAATGCTAAATGTTTATCTGATGTATATTCAAAATGGCAATCACCAAAACCACAAGTACTTTATCACCGCGATCGATCTTGGATAAGGAAAATATCCTAACCGGCAATAACTTCCAAGAGTGGTGCATGTGCTTGCGCATATTACTTTGACAATTAAGGAAGTTATATGTGATGGAATCTCCAATTACTGATGAGCCTCCTCAGGGAGCAAGCGAGATGGAAAAAGATAAATTGATAAAGCATGTAGACGAGGCGCCTGATGTACAATGCATCATGTTGTCATCCATGTCCAGCCAATTGAAAAACATTCATGAGGAATAGGATGCCTACAAGATACATTCACATCTCCAATAACTATATGAGGAGAGGGCTAGGAAAGAAATGTATGAGATCTTAAGTGTGCTTTATAAGTGAAGGATAGCAGAAGGGCACCAAGCCGGTCCTCACATACTCAAGATGATTGAGTATATTGAGAGGCTTGAAGCCCTTGGGTTCAAACAGAACCAAGAACTAGCAGTGGATATCATTATTTCCACATTAATATCAAGCTACTCAACTTTCACTGTCTATTATAATATGAATGATATGAAAAAGTCGCTCCCGGATCTTTTGGATTTAGTTCTCCAAGCTGATAAGGACATGAAAAACAATAATTCAACAGCCCTTATTGTGAACAATAGAAACAAGGGCATGGAAAAGGGGTCTAAGGCCAAGTCAAGGCCAAAGACCCCAATGAATTGTCCTGCAAAGAAGCCTAATATTCAGAGGAAAAGTAATGAGCTGGAAGCTGTCTACTTTGGAAATGGAAAGAAAGGCCACTGGAAGAATAATTGTAGAGCTGGGAAGAAGAATCAAGTCGATGCTTCTACATTAGGTATTTTTGTCAATGAATGCAATCTATCGTTATCTACAAGTTGGTCATTGGATACGGCATGTGGTTTACACATTTGTATTCATATACAGGAACCATGTATGTTCAAGAAGATTTAAAAAGGTCGAGTGGATCTCCGAGCTGCAAATGGTGCACATCTGGAGGCCTTGGCAGTGGGAGACTATCACTTGACTTTACCAACAGGTTTGGTTCTTGTTTTAAACAATTGATATTAGGTACCATCTATTAACAGGAACATCATATTTGTGTCATGTTTAGACACTATGGGTTTTTATTTCAAGTATGGAAATAAAAGTTGTCTCTTTTATAGGGATAACATATGTTATGGTATGGCACATCCGGACAATTGTTTATATATGCTAGAACTAGAAAACTCATTAATTGTGATCAATGAAAAAAAAGCCAACTTGACTCAAATAATACCCACCTATGGAACTTCAGGCTTGGTAATGTAAACGAGAAGCGATTATGAAGATTACATCAAGAAGGGAATCTAGACTTGGTACAGGTAGAACCCTTAGATGTATGTCAAGATTGTTTACCAGGAAATATGACCAAAGCACCTTTCTCAGAAAAGGGAGAAAGAGCCAATGCAGTGCTGGAATTAATATATACCGATGTATGTGGTCCATTTCTAGTAGAGGCAAGGGGTGGCTTTCTATACTTCATTACTTTTACTAATGATTATAGTAGGTGTGGATATATCTACTTAATGTGGTATAAGTCTGATTCCTTTCGTTTCTTTATGGAATACCAAAATGAAGTAGAAAACCAACTTGGTAAGATGATAAAAGCACTTTTCTTAGACCGAGGCGGAGAATATCTTAACCAAGCTTTCATTGATCACTTGAAGAAGTGTGGGATAGTATCCCAACTCACTCCTCGTTATACACCATAATGGAATGGTGTTAGTGAAAGGAGGAATAGTACCTTTCTAGACATGATCATATCAATGATGAGTCATACAACTCTTCCATTATCCTATTGGGGATACGCTTTGAAGATAGTAACATATACCCTTAACCAAGTACCAACTAATGTTGTAGATAGGATTCCATATCAGTTATAGTATTGAGAGAAACCCAATCTGACACACATGCATGTGTGGGGCTGCGAGGCATTTGTCAAGACTTTACCAAGTGACAAATTAGCATCTAGAGGCACTAACTGCTTCTCAATATGTTATCATAGGGAAACTAGAGGATATTACCTATATAACCCTTTAGATAGAAATGTCATTGTAGAAAGATATGTCACATTTCTAGAAAGGAATCACATTTCTACTGGAAATAATGGGATCAAGATTGACTTCGATGAAGTTAATGCTCCAGATGGACAAGAGTTGGTAGAGGAACAATCTCCACAAGAGAAAGTGGAAGAAGAAATTGTTCCTGAGACATAGATACTATGTAGGTCTACGCGAGAGGTTAGAGAACTAGAGCATTATGGTTTTCTTGTCACCATGTCAGGTGAGACAATAGTCTTTGAGGATGATGAACCTCTAACATACAAAAAAAGTAGTAAAAGGCAAAGAAGCTGCTAAATGGAAAGAAGCCATGAATTATAAGATGGAGTCCATGTACCAAAATCAAGTTTGGATTTTAGTAGACCCTCCAGCTGATGTAAAGCGCATTGAATGCAAATGGGTATTCATGAAGATATTAGACATGGATGTTAAGGATAATAACTTTAAACCAAGACTGGTTGCAAAGGGTTTCATACAACTTCAAGGCATTGACTATAATGAAACCTTCTCACCAGTGGCAATACATAAATCCATCAGAATATTTCTTCCAATAGTAGCCTTTCATGATTATGAAATTTGGAAAATAGATGCCAAAACTGCTTTTATAAATGGGAAGATGGTTGAAGACGTCTATATGGCGCAGCCCAAAGGGGTTGTTAAGTAAAAGAATGACAATAAATTATGAAAGTTGTAGAGATTCATTTATGGATTGAAGCAGGCATCAATATCATGGAATGTTCGCTTTGATGAGGCCATAAGATATTTTGGTTTTGTCCAAAATGAATGTGAGCCTTGTGTCTATAAAAAGGTTGAAGGAAATTCTACCATTTTCCTAGTTTTATATATTGACGACATATTAATCATGGGAAACAAGGTACAAGTCTTACAGTCAGTTAAGACTTCGTTAAATGAATGCTTCTCCATGAAAGACATATGTGAAGTAGCCTACATTCAAGGGATCAATATCTATCGAGATATGTCTCAACGGATTCTTGTCCTATGTCAAAGTAAATATATTGACAAGGTACTCAAATGGAACAATATGGAACAATCCAAGAGAGGAGTGTTACCTATGTAACATGGTGTAAATCTCTCTAAGAAAATGTGTCCACAAACACAGGAGGAGATTGATATAATGAGTAGAGTCCATTATGCTTCGGCAGTGGGTTCTATCATGTATGTCATGATATGTACTAGGTTTGATGTTGCCTTTTCTTTAAGCATGGTTGGTAGATATCAAGCCAATCCAGGAGAGCTGCATTGGATAGCTGTTAAAACTATCCTAAAGTACTTAAGGGAAACTATGGATATGTTCTTGGTCTATGGAGGAGATAAGGAACTTGTTGTGAGGGGATATATTGATGCTAGATTCTAGATAGATCATGAAGATATGAAATCGCAGTCTGGCGACATATTTTGCCTGAATGGAGGAGTAGTGAACTGGAGAAGCTCAAAGCAAGCTTTGGCTGCTGATTATATAGCCGAGTCTGAATATATTGCAGTTTCTAATGTAGAAAAGGAAGCAGTCTAGATACGTAGAATTATCTTAGAAATTGGTGTTATACCTAGTAGTGCAGACCATGTTTCAGTATATTGTGATAATATTGCTTCAGTGGTGCTTTCCATGGAGCCTAGGTCTCACCAGAGGACAAAGAATATTCTTCGATAGGTTCATCTTTTGAGGGATTTTAATCAAAGACGTGAAGTGACAGTTATTAGAGTAGCCATAGAGGACAACGTGGCAGACCCCCTGACTAAAGCCATTTCTCAACAGAAGAATTATTCACATGTGAGATCTAACGAATTGAATCCTGTTAGCAGTTGGCTCTAGTGTATGTGGGAGTGTTAAAAGTGGGTTCCCTAGACTGAACTGGTTTTGTACTTTGATTATTGTTACATGTATTCAGTTTGTTTTTATACATGTGTTTATCTTGCCATGATAGTGTAGATACTTCTGCATCCACTTTGTTTAGGGAAATGTCCTTAGATTACCTGTTCCATAAAATGGATATAGTAGGTCCCATGCTATAATGAGAACCCTGATAATGCCATGACAGTAATCTTAAAGTAACGTCCTATGGTCCAGTTACATCATTCTGAAAGGACACAGATGATGTGTGACCATAAGGTGCTGGGGGCTCATAAGCATTGATACTTCTTCTCATGTAGTTCTCACTTGATGATCTCTAGCTATTGAGATCATGAGGACAGACCCGCTTAATAGGAACACCACATGTTTTTGGTGTCATTGGTTGTTCCTATCTACGGATATGAGTAATGGTCTCCTTAATTGAGATCATTATCAATGAATTTCATTTAATTATGTACATTTGATATAAGGTGAAAACCATGGCGACAGAGTCGTGGTGAGGTAGTTTGTATCAGGTACGTCATTAATGGAATGGCATTGATTGAATGATCGAGAAAAGATTTGTCACTTCCGAGATCAGGAAGAGATATCTCGGGCCTGGTTGATTAAGATGGTTGCACCATCAATAAATCCATGGCCATGGTAATCGATGGTAAGACCGTCCGGACAAATCAACAAACAAAATAAAGCAAATAAATAATGATGACACTAGTATGCATTCTTCATTATTGAGATATCGATGACAAAGATATTATAATACATGGACCATATTCGTAGGAAGGCAGTCATTGCTTTGACTTTACCTTATCTCTATAGGGGCCTTGATGGGTTGCTAGACCCTGCTCTAGGTCGGTGATATTATTCACTGCTATTGTGATAAGGGCCTAGAGGGTCACACACAATAGAGCCTTGAGAATCTTCCCTATACTAGGAATAGGAATTTAGAACTTGGCGGGCCTCGCCAAAGGGTCCAAGCACTATCCAAGTTCTATGGATCACCAATGAATAAATAAATTCATTAATTATTTGAGTTTAGAATAATTCGTTGAATTTATTTATAAAATGTATTTACCTGTTATATAGTAAAACCAAGTATTAATATTATTCTAATGGATTTAAATATCATAGGTTCGTTTAATATTAGAAGGAGGAATGAGTCGAGTTAAAGACTCAAATTTATCACGTAATATATTTATATATTACAGGTAAGTGATAAAATGTAAATATTATTTATGGAAAAATATTATTTTCATAAATAATTATTGATAACACTTATATAGTGGGCGTCTATTACACGGGGGCCAGGAACATACAATGCATGTTTTAAAAACTCCCTATATAAGTGAGAGAGAGGCTCTCCCATGATGACTATTCATGTGTCAATATTGAGAGCTCTTCTCTCCACCTGGAATCTATAGAGAGAGTCTCTCAAGCAAAGAAGGGTCTTCAAGATCATCCATCTCATATTAAAGCTCCTCCCCTTGTGGTGATCACCGCTGTGCTGAAGTGAGCATCGAAGATTCGCGCTAGCACCCAGATCTTGATGAACGGAGTGCGAGCAGATTCATGAGGCGTGTGTGGACGATCTAGAGAGCTTCGACGTCAGAGTCTTCGAGAAACAATCATTGGTGTCCTGTGGCAGACTTCCACATGTCAATTCTGGAAAAGGTAATTGTTAAATTTAATTTTTCATGCTCTTTATAAACCTTGCGAGATCCTCAGACCAAGCCGGGACAACATCACTAGAGTAGACAGGGATATTTCACACTGGTGAAGAAAAAAATTTAAAAACTAGGCCCACCGGCTTCAGTTACGCCATCCCGGTACCCGACATTATATAAATAATTCACTTCAAGTAATTAATTCAATTTAATACGATTTAATTGTGCAATTTAAGAGAACATATCAATTCAATAAAATTTAATTGACTAACTCCAATTCAAATAGCCAACTCTCCACATATATATATAAAACACTTCAATTTGAAAAAACAATCATTGTAATTGGATCGAACCATTTCAATTAAACAAATCAACTCAAATTAAATAAAAACACACCTAAAAATAACTGCCTATGGTGGTTGGTGGGCTTTAACCCAGCCTCCCATGCATGAATTGGGATAGGGCATGCTGAAGGGAATTCTTTAAGGTCAAATGATCAATATAAAATGAATCAACATGGTCTTGATCAAAAATAAATGATGCGCTAAAATGTTACACCCCCAAACATCTGTGAAAACATAAAGAAGGGTTTTCACCACCTTCCTTAGACTCATAGATGTTGGAACGTTCGATATTACCCTCTAACTAAAAGTGGTTTGGAAGAAATCAAAGATTTCATCATATGACATGAAAATAAGGGAAACAAATCAAACAGATTTAGCGCTTCATGAGTCGAAAGAATGGAAGAAAAGAAGGATGGTTTAGGAGAGCCTTACCATTATGCTTCCAATGCACCTAATAAATCATAAAATGGATCTCTAACGAAGGAGTTGGATCCAAAAGAGGAGGGGAAGGAAAGTGGAGGGTTTCCACCACTATTGTGCACAACCCATGGGATGAGGAGTGAAAGGGAGAGGAAAAAAGGAAAATTAGAAGAGTAAAAAGGTAATTTCCTACCTTTAATGGTGCTTCACAGTTGGATCAGACGGTTCTCCAAACCGTACAACAACCGTGCGATAACCACTATGCAAACCTCCTATCACGCACGGTTACAACGCATGGTTAGAAAAATAGTGCACAAACCGTGTGGGATCCTACTGTCAAAATTGCAGACCTCTATGCACAATCATGAGCCACTACCCACATGATTTACCAAACCTTGTGGCCTTTCCAAAATGGGTCATAGTGATAGTTGTAAGAGGCCGTACGGTTTACACTATCCATGCACCCTGGACCTACAACTCCAAAATAGGCCTTTAGGCCTCCAATGCTCCCTAATCCCTTCTGAACACTGGAGCCCCTCTCCAAGACACAATGTCCATCTAAAAAAAAGATATAAAGCTGACATAACTCTCAGAATCAAGATTTTATCAACGAAAATGAAAATGGCACCCCCGCTAAATCAGAAATTCAAAATGGGATTGGTTTTCAACCCGAATAAAAATCTATGGATGTTACAATATCAATGCATTATTTTCCAACAAATAAATTATTATTATATTCACTAAATAAAAAATAAGTATTTATTAAATATTCTGCTCACATTATATTCTCTTGATTAACTGGTGACATAATACATGAAATCAATCAAACATGAATAATTATTAAACCATGTACATGAATAATATTTATTCAACTTGTTAAATAAGTAATAATAATATATTATTTAACTGAGGTTCTAGATACACATTGTATGTGACCCACTAGGCCTCTTTCTCAGTGACATTAGGCGAAGTAGCCTAAAGTACAGGGTTAGCATCTAGCAACACACCAAGGCTTCGATAGAGAATGAATTCAATGCCAAAACAACATAATATCTCATATGGATGCTTACAATGTAATATAATCCCTTTATCATGATATCTCCAATTAAAAAGGATCACGATGGCGTCATCAACATATGTGTTTGATGACTCTTTTATTGACTTCTCAGAAATTGAGCTTTCTTATAGAACACCGTGATCATGGATTTATTTAAGCAATATTCCCTCAAAGGCTTTGAGATATCAACATCCATTAAATAACATATGGGACAAATCCTTTCTCATGTTATTCATTCATGTAATATTACTCGTGACAAATCCAAAATATCCTACCATGTTTCGAACACATGTCATCATGCTTTTCGTCAATACAACAAAGTATGCGACTCATAATACACATTAATAATAATTTTAATGTTCAAGGATCAATACACATGTTAGTAGATAGGAACATCCAATAACACATAAATGTGTATTTTCTATTGGCAGGTTTTGTTCTAATAATATCATACACTGGATATTAATAAGGGCGTACACCATGATAAAGTGCCTCAAAGTCCTATAATTCCTCCCCTATGATAGCCTGTATCATTTGTGCCTTTCAAATGATATCATTTGATTATAGAACATATGTTTCAAAATAGTTTCTTAGGACTTTATGGTTCACATCATAGCGGAAAACTACTACAACCTTTTAGTGTGACAGTTACTATTGGGACATTATCTCAAACAATGTTACACAAAAGAACAATCATGATATGATAAGAAATTTATTAATATTCAAAAATATTAATATAAATTATCATAAATTACACAAAATTTTGTTTTATGACACCAACTCCAACATGAAATGAGACTTTTTCATCATTTATTTAATGTTGATAAAAACATTCCTTTTCTCAATGTCAGTATAGAATTGACAAAGATTACGTTTTCTCATAGTGAAATAAGCGTAGAGAAAATCACCCACTACCCAAGAATTGTTTTTTTACAGTAGAAGATTTGGGTGAATGCTAATTGTGCTTGCTAAATAGGTTGAAGGTGGATGCCAATGATGGTCACTAATAGTACACTAAAATAGCAGTAGGAATTTTCTCGCATGCTTTCTCCCTTTAACTTTTGCTACTAAAATTCCACCCTATTGACCTTAAGGCCACAACCCACCTTTGACCGCTCACCCTCAACGTCTGCATCTACCCCAACACCCTCAGCCCTTTGCCGCTGACTTTCGATGACCTCAACAAACATCACACCAACACCCTCAGTGTTTTTCATCCATCATTTGTCCAACCTAGCTAGCAGGCATAAGGTCCAATATCTCTTTTCACCCAAAGATGTCAAGATGAACACCTGCAGTATGCCATGTATATTCATACCACTATCGACCATCAATGGTGGTCGTTAAAGGCTTTTGCGACAAGGCAATTATAACCACCAAAAGCAATTGCATCTTGGCAGCTTATGACTTTTAGAAATCACTTTTAGCGGTTGCTAAAAGCCATAATTCATGTAGTGACTTTTTCTTATGGATTTTAAAATACATTGAGAAAGTGCACCGTTTCTGTTGCGGGGAGCGCCCCTGTGTGAGAGTCAGTCCCCATGAAATTGCATGTGTCTATTCGGGTGTTTTTTTTTGTTAAAGTCCGAAAGGCAAAAACGATGTTTATTTACAGTTTAATACATGAAAACTGATAAAAAAGTAATGATCGACTTGAAATTCCATAACATAAAATGAAATATTCAAATGAATTCAACTGTAGTGGTTATAACAACACACTTGCAGTGGCATTTAAACATTCAAGCTTGCAATATATCTCCTTAAAACAGAAATACAATACGTACACACTGATTCATATAAAACTAGAATAAAAAAATAATGATAAAATTAAGGGTGCAACAACAATGATGAACCAGACAATACAAAGCTCAAAACAACTTCTATTTAACCTTATATATTCAATCAGAATTTAATATTTAAGAAGTAGAGAACGTTCATCATTTTACAGGTCAATCAAATTCAGAAAAGTAAATTAGTAAAAGAGACACCAAGGAGGTACGTTATTTGGCTATATGACCTACGTGCATGGGGCATGATCATCATGGTTTTTCACTATGCAATGAAACTGTAGAAGAGGAAATAAAGGACACAACTCACCAGACAAACTGAACATGAAACAGAAATAAGACACGACGAAAAAACAAGCAACACGCCCAATCTTACAAAAATCGACAAAGAAAAAAGTACAATAGAACCGAGACCCCCCTTATAGGGCCCGATATCCCCTTATCGATGAAATAGCTAGTTGCAGGGTGTTGAAATTGTCGTTGCTGAGTCCAGCATGTCTCATCCTCAATGATCAATGCTCCGGTCCAAGTTAGTCACCATGAAAAACTCCATCTGTGGCCGAGCCTATTGCACCCTTGGTCCAGAAGACCCTTGATTTTAATCATTTATTAATATCATTTTATATACTCCCTATACTGATTTTCAATTAAATGTGCATAACTTATGTGAAATACTCATGCTTTAATATTAAATATTATTTTTGAGTATTGTTTCGAATAATACAGATTCATGTCTGTTTAGTATTTTACATATACCTCTCAGTCTACTAATCCAAATTGTGTTATTCATATCTTGTAGGATTCTAAATTCAATTTCCTACAAATCACTCAACTGGAGCATTGGCTAATTAGGCCATTTGAAGGGCCATATGGACAACACAAGATGACCCACCAGATCTGCCTAATTTCTGGACCAGCCTTGAAGATTTCATTACTCGGCTCCATTTCCCAGCCCAAATGAGTGTTTATTCTTTTTAAAGCTCGTAAATTTCCTAAGGAGTCATGGATAAAAATTTAAAGGTCCAACTCTACCATTTTGGGGCCCAATGAATCCCTTGAAATCAAGCCCACCATTCTTTTAGGGATTTTAAATTAGCCCACCATTCCTGACTTTTCAACTAATCAACTTGTCCAAAGATGCTCATATTTTGTGGTGTGAAAGATATGATATGGAGGATTAACATTCTAGAAGAAATGGTTCGGATTTGAAGGAATCTCCATAGCCATAAATGCATTCCCATTTAGGCCATGGAAACATTCTGGAAACAATTGGACAGTAGAAAAGTGTTTAGTAATCCGGCCATTACTTTGGCCACAAAAGTCCAATTACAGCCAAATGTTGAGGGTGAATAGTCCACATCCAGATCTACTATATTGAAGAAGGATATCTCTCTATATTCAGCTTTTGGAAAGGACATATTGGCGGGCCATCTTGAGGGGCAGTTTGGGAATGAAAACAGTCCACTACCTTTGGCTATAAATAAACTCCCCTCTTCTCCTTGCAAGGGGTTGGAACTTTGGCACTTAGGAGGATATATTGGCATGACCAAGTAATTTCCAAGGGCTTGGGAGGATCTGAAATACTCTAGTTTTGACTTGAGAAACCTTTCCTCCTTCATTTCATTCCATGTATTTCATGCTCTTTCCTTTGTAATTGTTTTAGTGTACTTGTAATTTCTTTTGAGTTTTAATGCATGTTTCTCCTTCATCACTTCTAATTATCATACACCTTCTGTAGTATAATATTAATAGTTTCTTAATTGTTAAAAATCAATCTTAAAACCATTTCCCTTAAGTGATTTCTTATTCAATCAAAACATGTGTTTCATTCACATTCTTTGTAGTTCGTGTGTGTGTTCGGCACACCACTCTTTTCTCGTCCAATTATTCTTCCTCTTATTCTCATACCATAATACTATAAACATACCTACTAGATTAATAACCATCCTAATGGCTGAGTAAATCTCTCATTGAGGTGAGTTATAATTTAGGTATGTTAAGCGATGGAGAGTTTTTGCTCGATGTGTATTCTTTGAATTAACATTGCGTATGTTGGACTTAGCATGCCATGGATTAATGACTTGTTTTGTTTAACATGTGGTTTCCATGGATTATTGGAACCATAAATATTCTACCAAAAACAAGATATGATTAAGATTAGAACCTTGAGTTAAGTCAAGGCTTGGATTAAAGCCTTAACACTTGAGAATTTCAATCAATGTCAACTTGTGACATAGGTGTTAATTTAATACAGTATAAAGCAAAGCTCAAGGATATCACAAGATTAACTACCTAATGATGAACTCACCCCAATATTTATCAAATTGTTAAATCAATATTAATCAATAAATCATTTCAATTAAAGATCTTCAAACAAACCCCCAAATCAAAACACAAATAAAAAAAATCAACTATAAAAAATTATATCATCGTCGTGGATTCGACCCGAGTGCTGTTATACACATTAGCAGAGCACCGGAACCATGAATGGTCGATAGGCGACAATCGGCCGCGCTTTCAAATGGATCCATTGCCGGGTATGGTGCATAGTTTTCGTTGATAGTTTCTGATTTTTGAAAAACAAAATCCAGAAAAATCAAATAAACCACAAAAAAATATCAAAAACAAATTACACAGAGAAAAACCCTCCATCATCTTCAAGTCTTACTCTGCTCTTGATGCCCTATAGCCTCCCAAACAATCCCTCAGATTTGTTTTATTCTGAGATTGAGCGAACTATTCGACGAATTAGGAGGAACCTTAGGGACAATCAAAACAACCAAGGCCCACTCATTCCTAGACCAATTGATTTAGAGATGGCTAATCCTAGGGAACAGACCCTTAAAGAACTCGCTGCCCCCGATATGAATTACCAACCTCTTGGTATTCAATATCCAATCATCGAGGCTGATTTCGAACTCAAATCGGCTTTGATTCATCTTCTTCCTCATTTCCATGGTCTAGCTGGTGAGGATCCTCATCTTCACCTCAAAGAGTTCCATGTGGTCTTCTCAACCATGAATCCTCAAGGGGTTTCTGAAGAACAAATCAAGCTTAGAGATTTCCACTTTTCCCAAGCGGATTCTGCCAAGTATTGGCTCTACTACCTCCCACATGGTTCCATAAACTCATGGGTTGATATGAAGAGACTTTTCCTTGAGAAGTTCTTTCCCACTTCCCGAACAGCTTCTATCCGAAAGGAAATAAGCAGCATCTGTCAATTCCCTAATGAATCACTCCATGAGTATTGGGAGAGGTTCAAAAAGCTTGTGGAAACATTTCCACACAATCAAATCCCTAACCAACTCCTAATCCAATACTTCTATGAGGGGTTATTGGATATGGAGTGAACTCTCATTGATGCTGCAAGTAGCAGTGCTCTTGTTGACAAAACTCCTGTAGCTACACGAGAACTCATAAGCAACATGGCTGCAAACAAGCAGCAATTCAATACTCGAGCACATGCTCAAGTGAAACAAGCCCAAGAGAATCAATCCATAGAGCCCAAAAAAATGACTGAGTGGATGAGTGAACTTACAGGTCTTGTGCGTCAACTAGTTGTGGCTTCCAAAGCCCCAAACTCCTCTCCTCAACAATCTCTTTTCAATGGGCCTATCAAGAACTGTGGAATCTGCAACTCACCAACTCATCCGACTGACACATGTCCACAACTTCAAGATGATCCATCTAATTCATCTAGTCCAATGGAGCTCAATACGTTATATGCTCAGTGAAACTTCAACCCTAAACAATCAGGTCAGTTTGTTAGAAACTTCAACTAGCCCCACTCTGGGCCCTTATCTTCTACCTTTAACCCACCTGTGAGGTATGGTAATCCCATTTCTCATCCTCCTCAGTTCCCTCATAAAAATCCAAACCAGTTCCAATTTGGTCAAATTGGTGGTAACATCCATCAACCTTATCCTTTTGTTCCTCAACCCCAAAGGAACAATCCTCCTCCTGGATTCTACTATCCTAACGAGCCTTCCCAGTTCCCCACCCAATACAATCGCTTTCCCAAGAACCAAAATCAAGTCCAACCCAATTTGGGACAAGCCTCTTCTTCTAAACAACCATGGTAAAGTGCTGTAGAGAATCTTGCTTCCTTCACCCGTTCTAGCCTCAATAACATTGAAACCCAAATAGGTCAACTTGCATCCCACCTTATCCAGCAACAACCATCCAATTCATCCCAACTCCCATCTCAACCATTACCCAACCCTAAGGGTAAAGTAAGTGCAATTGTACTTAGATCAGGAAGGAAAATTGCTATGCCCCATGCTGATTCCTCTACCCCCCTTTCGATGTTGATCTATAAAATGAAAAGAACAAAAAGTTGGAAAATGAACTTGAATCCACTCCGTCACCTCCTTCCATTCCTCTAAGGAACCCAATTCCTTTTCCTCAAGCCATCTCCAAGCATAAGAAGTCCTTTGAACCAGATCCTTAAATGCGTGACATGTTTACACGTGTTGAAGTGAACATCCCCCTCTTAGATGCCATCGAACTAATCCCTAAGTATGCCAAGTTTCTTAAGGAATTGTGCACCCATAAGAGGCATCTTAGGAACATTGAAAATGTTTCAACCCAACAGTCCATTCCCATGAAGTGAAAAGATCCAAGGACCTTCACGGTTCCATGTCAAATAGCGAGTTCCAACTTTGATGATGCACTCATAGACCTTGGAGCCTCAATGAATGTCATTCCAAAATCCATTTACTCCAACCATGGTCTAGGTCCCTTGCGCCCAATGGGTGTTGTCATTCAATTAGCTAATCGAAGCACTGCCAGTCCTGAGGGGATAATTGTTGATGTTCTTGTTTAGGTTAATGATCTTATCTTCCCAGCTGATTTCTATGTCCTTGACATGGAAGGTGAGACGACCTCTTCTCGATCTCCCCTATTTATAGGAAGACCATTCCTCATGACTGCTAGAACCAAGATCGATGTCTATTCAGGAATCTTATCCACGGAATTTGGTGACCAAGTGGTCAAGTTCAACATTTTTCAAGCCATGCGATACCCATCAGAAAATCACTCTGCATTCTCTATTCATGAATCTGATGACACTTCTGAGAATCAACTCACCTCCATTTCTTCACGCTCATCATGTTCTAATGATAGTGGAGACTGTGAAATCTACTCAATGGTTAACCATGTTATAAATGGAGAAGTTGATGTTGACCTTTATTTCCTAGACTCCATCAATCAAAGTGAACTTGAAAATTCCCTTGAATCCCACATCAACTCTGATCTCTACTGCTCCACCTTGGTCAATGATGAGGAAAATGACCCAAACCCATCTGGGATCCCTTCTCCTGCTCCTAACTTGTCTAGCTCTCAAATCAAGGATGAAACTGATCTAAAACCACTTCCTTCACACCTCTAGTATGCATTCCTTTTCCATGATCCCTCCTACCCTGTCATTATCTCTGCTTCACTTTCTGAAACTGAGGAGTCCCAACTTGTTCATGTTTTAGAGGAAAACAAAAATGCCTTAGGTTGGACCCTAGAGGAAATTCCAAGAATCAACCCTGCCCTTTGCATGCATCACATCAATCTAGAGGAATCATCCAAACTAATTAGGCATCCTCAAAGAAGACTCAATCCACTCATACTTGAGGTAGTTAGGGAAGAGATTAACAAGCTTCTTCAGGCTGGAATTATCTACCCAATTTCTGATAGTGAATTGGTTAGTCCAATTCAAGTTGTTCCTATGAAGGGCGGGATAACAGTTGTCACAAATGAACATGGAGAAGTGGTCACAACTCGAGTGAAAAACAAATGGCGTGTGTGCATCGATTATCGCAAATTTAATGCTGAAACAAGAAAAGATCACTACCCACTTCCTCTCCATGACCAAATTCTTGAGAGATTGACCGGAAAGTCACACTATTGCTTTCTTGATGCATACACCAGCTACTTCCAAATTCCAATCGCACCTCAAGACCAAGAAAAGACCACAATCAGTTTCCCATTTGGAAGCTATGCCTATAGGCGAATGCCTTTTGGCCTTTTTAATGCTCCTGCAACATTCCAGCGGTGTATGATGAGTATCTTTTCTGAATTCATTGAGAATTGCATAGAGGTCTTCATGAATGACTTTACCATTTATGGAGAGTAATTTGAATCTTTCTTACATTCACTCTCTTGGGTCCTTCAAAAGTTTGTCAAGTGCAACCTTGGGCAGAATTTTGAAAAATGTGACTTCATGGTTTCAAATGGGATTATTCTGGGGCACATAATATCTCAAGAGGGAATCCAAGTTGATCCAGCCAAAATTGAGTTGATCCAATCACTTCCTGAACCCAAATCAGTTTGAGGCTTTCGGTCCTTCCTTGGTCATGCTGGTTTCTATCGGTGATTCATTCAGAACTTCAGCAAGATTTCCCTCCCACTCACTCGTTTACTTCAAAATAATGTCACATTCAATTTTGATGAGGCATGCAAGAGAGCGTTCATTGAACTCAAATCTGCTCTCACATCTTCTCCAATAATCCAACCCCCAAATTGGTCCTTACAATTTGAATTGATGTGTGATGCTTCTGATAGGGCCATTAGGGCTGTTCTTGGTCAAAGAATAGAAAACATTCCTCATGTCATCTTTTATGCCTCAAAAACATTGGATGAAACTCAATCACACTACACTGTGACTGAAAAAGAACTTTTAGCTGTGGTTTTTTCCTTGGATAAATTCCGGCCCTATCTATTAGGTACCAAAATCATCATCTTCACGGACCACTCAGTATTAAAGTTCTTACTTAAGAAAAGTGATTCCAAACCAAGGCTAATAAGATGGATTTTAATGCTCCAAGAGTTTGACCATGTGATAAAAGATAAACCAGGAAAAGAAAACACTGTGGCTGACCACCTGAGTAGAATTTCTAATTCTTCTCATTCTGAAATAATTGATCCTGAATTTCCAACTGAACACCTCTCATCTCTCACTCCAAAGTTACCATGGTATGCCCCAATTGTCAATTACTTGGTTTTTGGTGTTTTCCCTGAATATTTTTAAAAAGAACCAAAAGAAAAGATGAAAAGTTATTCAAAGCATTATTTCTTGGAAGAAAATAAACTTTGGAAAACTGGGGCTGGCATGGTATTTAGGAGATGTGTTGATGAAACTGAACAATCCTCCATCTTGGAATTCTGCCACTCAATGCCTGGAGGTGGCCACTTTGGACCATAATGGACTTCTTGAAAGGTCCTAGATTCTGGATTCTTTTGGCCTTCACTCTTCAAGGACTCACACGAGTTCTGTCAATCATGTCCCACTTTCCAAAAGTTTGGCACAATTTCCAAAAAAAACTAAATGACTCAAAAGGCATTAATATTTTGTGAGCTTTTCGATGTTTGGGGCATCGATTTCATGGGACCTTTTCCCCTTTCAAAAGATTACCCTACATTCTCCTTGTTGCTGACTATGTTTCTAGGTGGGTTGAGGCCAAACCCACCAGGAATGATGATGCTCAAACTGTGAGTGATTTCCTCAAAACCCATATCTTCCATCGATTCAGAACACCACGTGCTTTGATAAGTGACTTAGGAACTCATTTATGTAATAGAACCATGGAGTCACTTTTGAAAAATAATGGGGTTGTACATAAAACATCCACTGCATATCACCCTCAAACAAATGGAATGGCTGAAATTTCTAACAGAGAAGTGAAAAGAGTACTTGAAAGAATTGTTAAGCCCACAAGAAAATTCTGGCCCGATAGACTTGGTGAAGCACTTTGGGCCTATCGAACAGCCTATAATACACCCATTGGGATGTCTCCATTTAGGCTAGTTTTTGGTAAAGCCTGTCATTTACCAGTTGAAATCCAACATAAGTCATTTTGGGCTGTCAAAACTTGTAATTTTGATTGTGAAAAAATCTGGTGAAGAAAGATTGTTTCAGTTGACTGAATTGGAGGAGCGTCGACTCGATTCATATGAGAACTCCATTATCTACAAAGAAAAGGCAAAGTCACTCCATGACAAGCACATTCTTCGAAAGGTATTTCAAGAAGGTGAAAAGGTAATTCTCTTCAATTCTCGATTTCGACTTCACCCAGGTAAGCACAATTCTCATTGGGATGGACCTTTTATTATTACTAATGTTTACCCATTTGGTGCAGTGCAAGTCCAAGAACCTTCTTCAAAAAGAACATTCACGGTAAATGGACACCGGTTAGAGCATCACCATGAGAGGCCATTCACTTCAGGATCCACATCGACTTCCATTGACCCACAACTAGATGGAAACGGTGACCCACCAAATCCAAACTAGGGGGCACCTCTTTCCTTTTAACTCTCTCTCTCTCAATCTCTCTTCACTCTCTTCTTCTCTCTATTTATTCTTCTTCCTCTCTCCCTCTCATTTTTTTTACAACATTCTTCCACAACTTTTTTTTTTCTATTTTATCTTTTGTGTGGATGTGTCATTAAAAATAATAAAATTAAAAAACATTAATTAAAAAAATGAAAATTAAAAAAAGGGATGTCATAATTACTCATCATCCAATATTGAAATTCTGTCCAACCATTTTGGGGAGTCAAGAGGCTTGTTATAAACTCAAATATATTGAATTTTTATCTCAAACTTGGGTAAACAATTTTGTGTAAATAACAAACATTTTGAATGAACAATTTTTGGTGGAAAATGATTCTCCCCTACCGTGAGGAATAACATTAGCCTTTATGCCAAGGTCATCTATGGCCATCTTTTTCATTGTGTGTCTTCACCACTGATTTTGAGTCTTGAGTTTGTGGACCTTCGAGCTGAATTTCCATCTTTTGTGTGCATTAATATGATAGAGGCATTTTCTATGCCACATGAGAATCAGAATAGCCAAATAGCCTCCTGTTACCCTTACATTGATCCTACTTTTGAAAGCCCCTTTGCGCCTATGAAAACCTTTCTTGTGATAGCCACATTATAAGCCTAATACCTTGTCCCACCCAACATCTTCAGGAATTTCATTGTACAATTTATTGAAATTTAAGTGTGGGGGGAATGGACTTCATTTCTGGGTGTACTTTCATTGATTTCCAATGTGTCATCATATGCTTGAGGGCAAGCATCCATTCAAGTGTGGGGGAGAGGTTGTAATTCTGTGAGCATTGGGGTGTACATGTGTAATTTTCATTTGTACAAAAGTCATTGAAAAGTGTTCAAAAAAATGAAAAAAAATTATATTAAAAAAAAAATAAAAAATAAAAAATAAAAAAAAGGAATGGGTTGTGTCTTGGGTGGGTCAAAAATCATTCATCATCAACCTTTGATCTTATTATAACTACTAAAATTAGTTCCATGAGGAGATCAAGCATGGTTTGGGAGATGACTGTGAGACATATTTCAATCACAACTTTCGAAAAAAATCAAAAAGAGAAAAAAGAACACTTGAATCATCTTGTATTGTGTCATTATTGGAAGTCTTCCATGTTGTACATATTCCATCATCTCACCCTATTCCATTTTTTATCTCCCTCACTTTTCATTCATCACACATTCATTCCCTTGTAAATATGTGTTTCTATTTCCTTTCAAATCAAATTTCAAAAAACAAATGTGCATTGATTTTTCCATGTTGGTGTTTTTAACCCCTCTTTTCCTTTGGACATTATATACCTACCGTCCCATAGCCACTGAAAACCCCCTTAAAAGACCTCTTGATTCTTGTACACATTATATTTGGGGATGGAAGCTGAGAGCTCTTATAAACTATTGATTTTCACTTTTTGTTGGTGAATGAGTGAGCCTCCTAAAATACATTTTTATCATCTTGAGAGGAGTAAGTTTTGAGTGCCTACAATTTCCAATTCAAACCTTGAACATGAAAAAATGAATTGTTTCTGATGCATTATCGTGAACCAGATTTGTGATGGAATCCAATATGGATGAGAGAAATAGTCTAAACCTCCCCTGAATGGTGAAAACAAAATTTTAATATTTGTTGGTGAATGAATATGGTTTTGTTTTGATTTTCTATTGTGTTTGTCGTACATGAGGACATGAACAATATTAAGTGTGGGGGAGTTGATTTTATTCATTTATTAATATTATTTTATATACTCCCTCTACTGATTTTCAATTAAATGTGCATAACTTATGTGAAATACTCATGCTTTAATAATAAATATTATTTTGGAGTATTGTTTCGAATAATATTGATTCATGTCTGTTTAGTATTTTAAATATAACTCTGAGCTTACTAATCCAAATTGTCTGATTCTTGTCTTGTAGGGTTCTAAATTTAATTTCCTACAAATCACGCAACTGGAGCATTGGCTAATTCGGCAATTTGAAGGTCCATATGGACCACACAAGATGACCTACCAGATCTGCCTAATTTCTGGACCAGCCTTGAAGATTTAATTTCTGGGCTCAATTTCCCAGCCCAAATGAGTGGATATTCTTTTTCATGCTCTGGAATTTCCTAAGGAGTCATGGATAAAAATTTAATGGCCCAAATCTACCATTTTGGGGCCCAATGGATCCATTGAAATCAAGCCCACCATTATGTCTGGGATTTTAAATCATCCCACCATTCTTGACTTTTCAACTAATCCACTTGTCCAAAGAAGATCATATTTTGTGGTGTGAAATATAAGATATGGAGTTTCAAATTTCCAGAATAAATGGTTTGGATTTGAAGGCATCTCCATAGCCATAAATGCATTCACATTTAGGCCATGGAAACTTTCTGGAAACATTGGACAGTAGAAAAGTTTTTAGTCATAACTTTGGCCACAAAAGTGCAATGACATCCAAATTTTTAGGGTGGCTATTCCACATCGATATCTACAATATTTAAGTAGGATATCTCTCGAGATTCAGGTGTCTGAAAGGTCATATTGGCGGGCCAACTTGAGGGGCAGTTTGGGAATCAAAACAGTCCACTACCTTTGGCTATAAATACACTCCCCTCTTCTCCTTGCAAGGGGTTGGCACTTTGGCACATAGGAGGATATATTGGCACGACCAAGTAATTTCCAAGGGATTGGGAGGATCTTCCATACACTAGTTTTCACTTGAGAAACCATTCCTCCATAATTTAATTCCATGTATTTCATTCTCTTTCCTTTGTAATTGTTTTAGTGTACTTGTAATTTCTTTTGAGTTTTAATGTAGGTTTCTCCTTCATCACTTCTAATTATCATACACCTTCTGTAGTTTAATATTAATAGTTTCTTAATTGTAAAAAATCAATCTTAAAACCATTTCCTTTAAGTGATTTCTTATTCAATCAAAACATGTGTTTCATTCACGTTCTTAGTAGTTCGTGTGTGTGTTCGGCACACCACTCTTTTCTTGTCCAATTCTTCTTCATCTTATTCTCATACCCTAATACTATAAACATACCTACCAGATTAATAAACATCCTAATGGCTGAGTAAATCTCTCATTGGGGTGAGTTATAATTTAGGTATGTTAAGCGATGAGGAGCTTTTGCTCGATGTGTATTCTTTGAATTAACATTGCATATGTCAGACATAGCATGTCATGGATTAATGACCTGTTTTTTTTAACATGTGGTTTCCATGGATTATTGGAACCATAAATATGCTACCATAAACAAGATATGATTAAGATTAGAAACCTGAGTTAATTCAAGGCTTGGATTAAAGCCTTAACACTTGGGAATTCCAATCAATGTCATCTTGTGACATGTGTGTTAATTTAATGCAATATAAAGAAAATCTCAAGGATATCACAAGCTTAACTACCTAATGATGAACTCACCCCAATATTTATCAAATTGTTAAATCAATATTAATCAATCATTCATTTCAATTAATGCTCTGCAATCGAACCCCAAAATCAAAACACAAATAAAAAACAATCAACTATAAAAAATTGTACCATCGCTGAGGATTCGACCCGAGTGCTGCTATACACATTAGCATAGCACCGGAACCTTGAATGGTTGATAGGCGACAATCGGCCGTGCTTTCAACCCCACTGCCTAGTATCTGGTACAGCTGCACGGACCAGGGAAAAGCCTACTGTGTACGACAAAGATCACCATAACCACAAACACCCACCCCAGAGCATCAAGAGATAGAAACTGCTAACTCTAACAATGCCAACCTCCAACTCTGAGAATAAGAATGGCCCCCAAATGAGGTGCAGAAGAACAGGGGCTGGATCTGGAAATTGAGTGTGAACAGGTTCTTGCCTTCTGGATCTGCCAAACTCACACACAAGCTACGTTGAAACTGCATCGTGAACCGGTGCCAAGAACCTTGATGAAATCCCAGCTTGACACCACAGATCTGAGACATCCAACCCCCAAATTTGGAGTTACATCGCTAATGAGAAATAAAGAATGCATTGCCGCCCCCTTGATGAATCAGTTCTGATGTAATGAACAATTGTCATGCGAGAGAAGCCACCACGAGCTCGACGCCGCTAGAACTGAAGAAGACATCCGCCAATGATATGTAAAGCCGGCACGAGGACAATGTTGTGCTACCGATGCTCACCACGTCCAACACCCGGAGACCCACCGATCTCTGCTGCCTTGGAAGTTCGCAGAACACGACTCTACCAGTTGGCTTATTGATTTTCTTCCATTGAAACGATTCAGAAAAATAGGTAGGGGCATGAACAAGGATGGTTCGTAGAAGACCACTCTGCCGGTTTCCTGTTTTACAGTTTTTGTTAATGTGTTTGAAAGGAACTGATTTATTTTGTTGTTGTGGGAACGTGGAAACTGAAGAAGTCCATGATCAGATATTCGACGATAAGAAAAACAATGTCACAATAATGGTGTTCTGCTGGCCGCCACACGCACCGCCGCAATGGGAAGCGCTCTGGCCGTGCCACTGCAGTTGCGGGGTACTCGCCATCCACTGCACTAATCGTGATAAGGAGATTCCCTGCGCCTGCAGCAGTTGGGTATGCAGCCAGTACTGTTTGGATGGTGGCCATTACACCCACGAGCAGAACCCATCGCCCGCATATGATTTTTTTTATATACATTTTTTTAAAAAAAAATTGAAAATACATCTAGGTTAAAAAATATATATTTTTTTACCCCCCCAAAGGCGGCACCTTGTGTGCCGCCTTTGGGGAATTTTGTGCCCTGGGCAAGGCGGCACCGGGTGTGCTACCTTTGCCCAATAAATAACCTCAAAGGCGGCACACCTGGTGCCACCTTTTCCTAAATAATTTTTTTTTTAAATTTTATTTTTTTTTTATTTTTTTTGTTTTGTTATATATATATATATATAACAAAAATTTTCAGTAGAATTTTTCTGCTATTTAATATCCAGCGGTTCTGCCATTACAGCAGTCTGGATTCTGACTGATACCCTCACCCAGAACTCCCTTTTATAAGGGGGTTTTCCCTGAAAACAATACTGCATTTCTGATGTGGGATTTTGGTTCTCCTTTTTCTGCACAGTACATTCTGCGTTTCTGATGTGTGATTCTATTCAAATACGCAACATTGAAAGAATATAAAACATAAACTATAAGACCAATACAAATGAAACTTTAAACAATGATTAAACATATATGAAATAGTTGAAAACAAAAATAATTTCATAAAAAATGTTGATACAGATTAATTTATAAGCTTTCAAAACCACCTACTTGAAACTTAAACATATTTCAAGTACGTGACTTTGAAAGCTTATAAAATATAAACTATAAGACCAATACAAATGAAACTTTAAACATTGATAAAACATATAAGAAATAGTTAAAAACATAAATAATTTCATAAAAAATGTTCACCAAAAACAATTTATAAGCTTTCAAAAGCATCAACATGAAACAAAAAAATGTTTTAAGTTCCCGACTTTGAAAGACTATAAAACATAAACTCTAAGACCAATAGAAATGAAACATTAACCATTTATTAAACATATAATAAATAGTTGAAAAAAACAAAAACATCCTAAAAAATGTCCATAAAAAGTAATTTATAATCTTTCAAAACAGTCTACTTGAAACTTAAAAAAATTCATGTACATGATATGAGTATGATGGGTGGCCTTAAATTATATTCCATTCATAAAAATGGGTAATGTTTTTACCTCATGAGAAATCACTTACAGTGCATGAGAGGTTATCCTAATCAATCTATGTTATATTTTTTTAGTGGTTATCCTTGACTTAGAATTGTGATTCCATGTTTTATTTTTTATTTCATTCCAATATTGCCTTTATATTATTATATTATATAATAATTTGAGGTTTATTTTTATGAATCACATCAATTTTATATCACCTTTTTATGTCTCTCGACTCACATGTATTAATTTCATAATTTTATTCTTTGATTATTCATTACTATGATTTATAATTCACCCCTTTCTTATGTACATCCCCAGGTTATCCTATGTAGTATTATAAGATCAATGGATTTTAAGGGCCTGGTATGGAGTTCTAAATACTTTTTGTGTATTCTTATTTTAGGTTATTATTCAATATAACTAATTACCTAAGGACACATGGAATAATTTTATTTTGTGATTATATTATGTGTATATTTTTTGTAAGAAATCATGAAATAGGGGGAATTAAATATATGGGTTGTCATTTTTTCCTTGGTCTCATACCAATGAAAACTATTGTACTCAATTACTATCTTCCATGGATATACAACACATTGAAGGTACCCTCACCACTATATTTTTATGATTAGGGTAATTCCAATTACATGGATGGTAACACATGTCTTCCAAGTTCAATAAGGATTTTTCGAGAATAAATTTACATTATTATAAGGAATGGGAAGTATTTTATGTATACATTTATCAATATATGGATACCCATGATTAATTCAGCAATAGGTTTCATAGGGAAATTTTACAAAGGTCATTATGACTCACAGAGTGAATTGATTAGTCTTAATTGGGTGATGGGTCTGGCATATAACTATATTTCCGATCAATTCATCAGTAGATATCATATGAAAAAATATGTCGGTATTTGGTGTATTCTTCTTCCAATAATACTAATGTGGCCTAGCATTATGCCTTAACAAAAAGAATTTCATTTCTAGAAATATACATTCTATCAGTATGAGATAATTGATTATTTTCTTCCATGTTATAGTTTATAATCATGACCATATAATTCCCTCAATTTTAGTATATTATGACATCATTTTTTAATTTATACTTTACATATCACATATTCTATGTTTATGTTATGTAAGGTTCCCATATATGCTACTCTATAATGAGCTTTTGATCACACATGTAATTTTTTCGTTTCTCAGGAATAATTGAGGAGGAATATGTGATATTTTCTTAGATATGATTGAAGGGATTTTCATGATCTCATAATATGTTCATTTTGTATCTTCTATTTTGATATGTATTGTATATCTATATATGGTCATCCCAGACTACTAAATTGTTCATTCCATTGGGGACTCTTTTACTTTATACCAATAATCTAATATAACTATTGACTATAGGTTTATGGATTATATGATGTTATAGTTGGTATTTGAGTAACATTATTAGTAACATTTAGAAATTGATTTAGAGGAACCAATATAGATATAAATATTTCAATGAAAAACACTCAAGATTTCTAGAAAACACTCTATAATTCATAATTAGAATTATATATTACATTTAGATTTAATTATCTAATAATATATATGCCATTATAAAAATATGGATACCAAGTGGAGGAATGGGAACCATATAAAAATTCTTATTCAATGTAGGGATATTCCCCATAAACAATTTAACAAATATATTTTGCAGAAAAACCTATTCATAACTATATTAGGGATTTTAACCCTTGTTATGAAACATAAACCCACCTATATAGAGAGACCTATTGATCTACATCATTGTGTAACTATAATGGATATCTTCATGAAGTAATAACCTCCAACATTCAGTGAAATTTCAAATCCATTTATAGATGAAAAATGCATAATGTCACTATAGAAAATAATTTTCAATTTAGGAATTAGTTAAAATAAAAAAAGTCATCATGGTGGTTCACCATATGAATGGATATGTGGAACAATGGAAGTCATTAATTCAAAACAATAAGGAAGATGATATATAAAGATCCCATTTATATTAATTTTTTTCCAGTAAGGATAAATGACTTGTTAGTAGATTATTTTGATATGTGAGGCATAATTGTGATGGCTTTTGATGTGATATTATGTTAAAAAAATTGTGTAAATGGTGACATGTTGTTTACAATAAAAGAAAAGGAAGTGAAGGAAATATAATATTTTATTATTTCATGAGGGATTAAAATATGTTCATGTGAGAAGAATTTATATTTTACATAAATAATAATTTAGGAGATGAAATGGATAACTATTTGTTTGATTTTACTCAAAAAAATTGTCCAACCACTAGCTGTCCAAGAGAATAGTCTACCACTACTTAGGTGGGAAAGGAATTAAACCATAGCCAGATAATAAGTGGTAAGATGTGCTCCTAGATGAGAAAGGGTGGTTGCGAAAATAGAGACACATGAGAGAATAGTGGATCCATCTTTTATGGTGGAGTGCCTGCAAAGAAACTTTCCATGGTTTAGTACTATATTGTATTATAGAGAGGACCCTAATACACACATTTTCCAATTCCACAGAATGTGTTTACATATTAAGCAGTGCCAAGATGGTTCAAAATCTGACATGTGATCCTGAATTTTGTGTTATATTCATCCTTATTAAAATTTATGGGTAAAAATTTGAATAAAATTTCTTTATGATCAACATAATTCAATCAATCAAGAAGTATATTCTTATTCCTCTAAAATAATTATATGGTTTGTTTCATGTGTTAAAGTTCATTGTGCCTTCACTGCCTTCCTGTTGTGATCGAACTGAGTTTGAGTGGGTGATAGGAAGGGTCAAATAATATTGTTATATACATGAAATTTTATATTTGTGAAAGAGATATTTTTAATCTAAGGTAAATATATGTGGGTGAGAAAAGAAATTGATTTGTCATTATATTGTAAATAAAAAAGGTGGTGTGCATAGATGAACGGTGGTTCACATATTAGTTATATAGATGGAGTTATGTTAGTAGATTATTCCCTGTAAATACCCTACCCACTTTAATTTTTGGTGAGTTCTTAATCAGAGTTTGAGGGAGAGTTTATTAGAGTGAAATAGAGCTGAGGAGGCCCTCTATTTTCATGAAGAGATTCCATATCATCTTGTGGTGAATTTTACTTCATGATTGCATGATGAAGACTACAGTTATGTGAACCTTCACCTGTGGTAATAAAACATTATGTTGCCACATATAAAAAAACTATGATTATTTTTCAATAATAAATGCTTCGTGATGAAAAAATAATGCATATACTGTTATGTCAACTATTATTATATACATCATATTCTATTATAATAATATGTTTGATATAATTTCATGAGATATTATTCATTGATAAATATCATTGAGTTACGATACATAAAAAAATGTGAAAAGGCCCAATGTATATGAAGTATATCGGCCCAGGTTTTGAAAATATTCCAAAGATGTTATGTGAGTGTACCATGAATAGGAATCACTAATGTGAGAAGGAAAGAGGCATTGTAGGTGTTCATGAATTATAAAATATTTTCATGAAAATTAAATAACACTTACATTAAATTATCATGGAATATTTTATATTTGTCTTTTTTAAATAAAATTGAATTGATATTCTATTAATTTTATATACATAAATATTGAGACCGATCTAGGTAGTGTTTCAGAAGATATATACACATGTTATGAGTTTTTTGAGGTTAGTCCCGGAAATATTATGTTCAATGGATAGTGATAAAGATAAGGTCATTGAAAAACTGTTGCATAATTTCATTAATATTGTACATTGGTAGATCAGGTGCTTTGGTTTGTTTTTTGAGAAAGACTATATATGAAGGTTGTCCAGAAATATAAAAATTTGATAGATATATTTAGAAAAAAGTTCATATATTGTGTGACTTAGGATTTTTGAAGTCTTTTTTGGGACATAGATGTAGAAGAGGTCACTAGTGGGACTCTCGAGTAGGCTTATGAGATTTTAAAATCACCATGGATATAGTATAAAGATCCAGCTATGAGAGTTAAGAGTTTTTAGGGAAGGTGGAAGCTTGTAATTTTTAGTGGGACTCTAGATATGAAACACTATTGGACTTATTTTTTATGGGAATACAACTTTCCCTTGTTGTAACCAACTAAAAAAAGTGAATAACCTTTATAAAGGTGTAATAAATGGTTGTAGTAAGGAGTAGGTCTTTTTAATTAACCTAATAGAATCCCTGTGTTTTTCATTGATTTTATTTTTTCATTCAGGTGGATTTTCAGAATTTAAGATAAGGGATAGATAGTTTAATCAGTCACATATTTTAGATTAAAGAATAGTGAATTTTTAAAACAATGTACTATGGATTCACCCCCCCCCCTCATTAGAACCCAACTGATCCTTGGTTAAATCAAATGGTATCATAGAAATCCCCCTTTACATGATAAGAAAACATTATGAGAAATGAAGGATCATAATTCAGTGAGAAACCATGGAATACCTAATTTTAGGGAAATAACTACCATACATAGAGGAATATTATACTGTTTTCCTTCAATCTCTTTTCTTATAAATGAAAGACGTATAAACCATTAGATTACCACCTATTATTAAGTATTATTATTGTACTAAATCTAATACGATAAATCTTGAAGTTGATGGAAAATATCAAAATTAAACCCTAATTGATCTATCAAAAATGATATACACTAAAGTGATGGGTGTTGAAACTACCAAGGATATTTCAGACAAATTAGAAAGTACTTATGAAGGAAATATTAATGTTAAGAGAGATAATATAAAAATCCTAAGAATAAAGTTTGAGAATATTAAAATGGTCGATGATGAAATCATTGATGACTATTTCATTAGGTTCAATGAGATGGTATGTACTAAATATGGATTTGGTTATAAGATATAAGATTAAAAAATTTTGAAAATGCTTTTGATAAATTTCCCTATAGGATTTCGTGCCATGGTTTTAGACATGGAAGATAGGGAATATATTTCATTAGAGGATTTATATTTTATTCTCATAGATTATGAAATGATAAAGGAAATGAGTTTCAAAAAGAAGATATAGATTATATATCCTTTGAGGCTATAAGAAAAAATAAGTTCAAATAATTTGAAATTGGGGAATCAATTGATTCTGATGATGATGAATTTGATGAGTACATTAATGAAATTTATTCACCTATTTAATGATGGATTATATAGAGTAAATGAATTTTAAACTAAATAAACCACTATGGTGATGAATCTATAATTTCATTGGAATCTTTTCCATGAATTTTATAATGAAAATGGATAATTTATAATTTGATAAAAAAAGTGAGAATCCTCTAAAATAGAAAAATGATATGAAGAAGACATATCATTCTAGTAATAGACATAATAATTTGATAAGAAATTATTTAAAAGATAATTCATCAACTAGTAGTTCTTAAAAATATGAATTTAGTTTCATTAATCATGTTTAGAAATTTTCAATTTATTCATATACTAATGATAATGGTAAACCTAGAAAATAAAATAAATGTATATTAAAAGATGAGTTGGAATATTCTATTGAGAAAACCACACAATGTTGTATCATTAGACCTATAATTTTTATTAGGATCATAAGAATATTATTCTAATAGATAAGTTAAAAGTGGGAATATTTTAGTATTAAAAAATGTAGTTTAAAAGAAATAAACTAAAAAATAAAAAAAACTCTTACATTTTTATTGGACATGGTTCTCAATCCAATCAAATAATTATAAATAGAAACAATTTGATTAAATCAGAATGTAAAAGATCAGAGTCTATATGAATCCGAGTAATCAGAGTACAAGAATCATAATCATGATAGATTTTATTAATTCAAAAGTTTTGTTATTATCAAAATCATATTAATATAGATAAAATCATAATAAAAATACTAATATGATGTTTTTCATTCAATTATATGTGTGGTGGAAATATAAATTTTTTTTACAAAAATGAAATACAATTTCATATAAAAAAATAATTCCTTTCAAAGCCATTAAAATAATAATGTCTTTTAACCTTAAGAGAATCGTATTCTATAACCAAAAAATAAAGGTGTCCCTTATTTTATAATTATAAGAAAGTCTATCTTCTCTTAAAAAGGAAATAACTCGATATAATGAATGAATTGAATCTATCTTCCTATCCAAAAAATCCATAGATACAATCATCAGATTATCTATCTACCTAGCCCCGGTATCCCTCAAACTGATGGATCGGATTCCCTATTCAAGTAGACTGTTTTGAAATATTATAAATTAATTTTTATGGAAATGTTTTATGAATTTTTTGTTGTTTTCAGCTATTTATTATATGTTTAATCAATGTTTAATGTTTCATTTCTATTGGTCTTATAGTTTATGTTTTATAGTCATTGAAAGTCGGGAATTTGAAACATTTTTAAGTTCCATGTTGATGGTTTTGAAAACATATAAAGTGTTTTTGGTGAACATTTTTTATGACATTATTTTTGTTTTTGACTATTTCTTATATGTTTAATCAATGTTTAAAGTTACATTTGTATTTGTCTTATAATTTATCTTTTATAAGCATTCAATGTCACGTACTTGAAATATGTTTAAGTTTCAAGTAGGTGGTTCTGAAACTTATAAATTAATCTGTATCAACATTTTTCATGAAATTATATTTGTTTTCAACTATTTCTTATATGTTTAATCAGTGTTTAATGTTTTATTTTAATTGGTCTAATAGTTTATCTTTTATAGTCTTTCAAAGTCGCGTGCATGAAACAGAATCACATATCGGAAATGCAGAATGTACTGTGCAGGAAAAGGAGAACCAGAATCCCACATCGGAAATGCAGTATTGTTTTCAAGGAAAACCCCCTTATAAAAAGGAGTCCTGGGTGAGGGTATCAGTCAGAATCCAGACCGCTGTAATGGCAGAACCGCTGGATATTATATAGCAGAAAAATTATGCTGAAAAGTTTTGTTATATATATATATATATAACAAAACAAAACAAAAAAAATAAAAAAAAATTTAAAAAAATTTATTTAGGAAAAGGTGGCACCCGGTGTGCCGCCTATGCGGTTATTTTTTAGGTAATAGCGGCACTCCCGGTGCCGCCTTTCCCTGGGTGGAAAATTCCCCAAAGGCGGCACACCAGGTGCTTCCTTTGGGGGGTAAAAAAATAAATTTTTATAACCTAGATGTAAATTCAATTTTTTTTTGAAAAAATGCATATAAAAAAACTCTCCGCATGCGGTGTCATGTGAAACATGATTTTAATTCATTTTCTAAAAAAAAATTAAAAACTGGATAGTTTCCTTTTAAAAAAATACGCTTTAAATGTGGTTTCGGCAATGCTGCCTTTCATCCTTAGTTCCAACTTTTACCCAGATCGATGACATTGTAAAGGCGGCGGGGGATGCCGCACTGAAGAAATAATATAATAAAATTACCATCAGAATATTGTTTGATGAAAACACCTTGATCAACAATTGTCCTCCTATACTCATTTTTCTCTATTAATGAGTCAAATTTCATGTATCATTGCCTCGATGCCTGTTTAAGATCATATAAACTTTTCTTAAGGTCATATACTAACTTTTGTTTACTTTTCACCTAAAATCCCTCTACCTACTCCATGTATATCTCCTCATCAAGATCACCATGTAGGAACATTGTCCTTACATCCAGTTGTTGAACCTCCATGTTCAAACTCACCGTCAATCCAAGAACAACTCAGATAGAATACATTTTAACCACACACTACCACAAATATGGCATTTATCAGCACTAAAAATGGTCATTAACAGCACTAGAAAAAGAGCTATTAATGCCGGTGTAGATAAAGGGGGGTCCCATTTATCAGCGCTCAAAAAAGCGCTGATAAAAACCCCTTTTATCAGCACTAAAAACCCCTGATAAAAATAAAAAAAACATACTGCCAATCTCGAGGTGGGGGGCTTTGTACAACGCTTGAGCCTTGCGTGTGCGCCCCTGCCTCCACCCAGATATAATCTCGAGACATCCCCCTGCGCACCTAATGACTTTACCACTCCCCTATATTGATTTGTTTTCTTATTTTTGATATATCTATTTATTTATATATATATTTAGTTATATTTACTCGTATAGTAATATATATATATTAATATTTATATATAGTTATATTAATATATGTATATATATATAGTTATATTAATATATATATATAGTTATATTAATATATATATAGTTATATTAATATATATATATACAGTTTTATTAATATATATATATATTTATATTTATATTAATATATAGTTATATAAATATTCATATATTGTAATTTTAAATAAAATGGATATTAGTTATTATTTAGATAAATCAAATATGTTTTATATGTAAATTTGTTTAATTATTTATTTAAAAAAATAATTTTTAGGTTCGAATATTTAAAAAATATGTACATATAGTTATATATTTGATTATAAATAGCACTGCATTATAAAAAATGTTAAAATTTCAAAGACATAATATCAACATGAATGTAATACCTTGGAATAAATTCATTCCACACCAAAAAAAGCCAATAACACCCCCTTAAATGAGGCTGAAAATCCACAAAATGTAAAAAATTCGGGGTACCCCGACAAAAAACTCAGTTTTAGAGGCCTTCTAGGCCTTTTTTGGCCTCAAAAAAACCTTGATCAGGGTTTCCGCTAATTCTAATGACGTAGATCTTGTCACATGTTTCTATTTGATATGTGGTTGATCTCAAACGGACACCCGGATCAAAAGTTATGGCCATTTGAAGTTTGAGTTGCGTTTTCAACATATTTTGGATCTTTTGTTAATTTTTTTTTAGTCTTCAAATTTTTATTAAATGACTATTAATCCATAATAATTATAACATTATTAGTTAAAAATATTTCTTTATTTTTTTATAAGTCATTTTCACTAAATATTATATATATTAAGTATAATAAGTGTGAATGTATATTTATACTTATCGAAAATATATTTAAAAATTATATATTATATTTACATCAATATAAAAATATTGATATAATTATATATTAATTTATTATTTGTAATTATTTTTTTTTGAAGTCAAACCCTTTATCAGCTCTTTTAAAAAAAGCACTGATAAAGGCCCCCACTTTATCAGCGCTACTAAAAAAGTGATGATAAAGGGGGCCCCTTTATCAGCGCTAAAAAAAGCACTGATAAAGTGGTACTTTTATCAGCGCTTTTTTTAGCGCTGATAAAGCCCCCCCCCCCCCCCCCCCCCGTTATCAGTGCTTTTTCATTAGCGCTGATAAAGGGCTGGCACTGGCCTTGCCTAGTTTTGTGGTAATGACAGGAGAAAAAAATTTATCAAAGTCAATACCTCGTTTCACAAAATCCCTTCAAAGGCATTGTGGCTCTGTAGCATGACTATGAGAAACCATCTTCTCCTTTGATTCTGTACACCCATTTGTTCTTGAGCGCCTTCTTTCCAAGGGGTAACTATACTAGATCAAACGTGTGGTTATTGTGCAAGGATCTCATCTCCTCTTGCATGGCCTTCTTCCATCCCATTTTCTGTTGAATCCTAATCACTTCATCATAATTGTCTGGCTCTCCCCCATTAGTGAGCCTCACATACTCAGGTGGTGAGTATCTCTGACTCAATTTTCGTTCTCTAGTGGATCTCCTTAACTGTGCTTAAGAGGGAATTTGTTCCGAAATATCATATAATGAAGAAATATCAGTATATGGAGACATATTACCTAGTAATGATGTATCATCAGTGTCGTGTATCTCTCTCATGCTAGCTGGTACTAATGGTGGTGAGACTGATTCCAGACCAACTGGAATTTCCTCAGACTGTGACTTCTCTGCACTTTCTGGCTTCTCAAAATCTTCAATCATCTTATCCTCATGACACACCAAATCTCTGATTTTGATGATCCTCTTACAGATAGGATCCTAGAGTTTGTATCCAAACTCCTCATGAGCATATCCATAAAAGATACATTACTTTCATTTTCCCTCCAGCGTTTCCCCGCTTATCATTCAAGATGTGACCAAATGCCCTGTAACCAAAGACTCTCAAGTGTATGTAAGAAACATCTTTACCTATCCTCACACTTTCTGGAATGTCATAGTTCAATGGTAATGATGGATAAATGTTGATAAGATCAACTATGGTCATCATTTCCTCCCCCCAAAAGGTGTTTGGGAGCTTTGCATTTCAGTGCCAACATCTTACTCTCTCGTAAATTGTTCTGTTTATCCTCACAACAAGACTTTTAAACAGAGGTGTCTTCAGTACTGATTTTTCCAGCCTGATGCTGAAAATCCTATAGTACTCCTCAAATAGACCATGGTACTCTCCTCCATTGTCTTCTCACACACACATTAACTGTTTTTCTATTTATCTTTCCACCTTCACATGAAACTCCTTGAAAACATCCAGCACTTGATCTCTAGTTTTTCAAGAAAAGCCCTAAACTTTTCAAGAATGATGATCTATGAAGGTAACAAAATAAATAGCACCTACCATATACTTAGTTCTCATCATGCAGACATAAGTGTAAATCAAATCTAAAACAATTTCTTTTCTAGATGATATATAACCACAAAACGATACTCTGATTTGTTTTCCCTTGATACAATCGACACAAGTATCCAAATGTGTACCTTTTATTCCTAGAATGAGATCTTTCCTAGAGAGCATTCTTATTCCTCTCTCACTCATGTGACCCATCCGCATGTGGCCAAATTTTTTCATGACCATCTTTTCTAGCTGCATTTGCTTCTCCTCCACACGGTCTTGCATCTGTGAGATAAAAAGAAGTATCTTTCTTTCCTTTAGAAATTACAAGGTTACCTTTGTTAAACTTCCATTTCCCATCACCCAATGAACTGACATATCCCTCATCATCAAGAATTCCAGTGGATTTCAGATTGAGCCGAATATTAGGAACATGCCTCACATCCTACAATAATAACATGAATCCAACATTAGTTTCCGGAATAATATTACCAATAACAGTAATTTTGGATGCATTGTCTTTACCCATCTTAAAATGTTTAAAATTTTCTAAATTGTAAGATGAGAATAAATCTCTTCTTGTAGTGACATGGTAGGAGGCTCCGAAATCAATCACCCACATCGAGTTTTGGAAGGAATGACTAACCTGATTGTCTTCTTGAACAATAACAATCTCTTTGTTAACAATAGAAACATCATTATTTTGGGTCTTACAATCTTGATTCCTCTACTTCGCAATCAACCTTTTACACTCCTGAATGAAGTGTCTGAGCATTCCAAAGTTGTGACACTTCATTTCATATCTTTAATGAGATTTTTTTTGTTTCTTCTATTGAAGACTTTGGTCACGGGGTTCTCTTCATCTGCTTCTTCCCTACCATTTCTGCTTCATGTGTCTTTCAATGACAAGAGCTTTTCATTTAGGTTCATGCCCCTCTTGTTTTCTTCTGGACTCTTCATTCAGTATCCTTTCATTCTCCATCTCCACGATGAGAGTTCCATCTAGAGTTAAATTACTAATCGACACAACTAATTTGTCCCACATATTCGATAAAGATCTCAACATTAATAGTGCATACAACTCATCATCAATAATCATTCTCTTGAAATTTAACTGATCAACGGTACATTGTTACTCACTCATTTGCTCTGATACATTGGTCCCATCTTTTTATTTCATGTTTACACGACATCATATCAGGTTTTCTTTTTATTTTTGTGTAGTTGTTCTCACATACATATTTTCCAATTTTCTACAAAGAACGGAGGCATCGTGTTCATTGGAAAAATTTTGGAAGTTTCTCTTGTCGATCCAGAGTCTGATTTGGGAAGTGCACATCATATTGAGTACAACCCACTCCACATCCAATAGTGATATACTAGCTAACGTCTTCTCATTAAATTTATCACTTGTATACATTTCCTCCATTTTCACTACAACTTTCTTAGTGGTTTCCACTATAGGATTCAACAAAATCATTAATATACAAAAGGCCCTCCATTTTTTGTTTCCATATGGAATAATTAAATGTAGTGAGATTAATCATATTAATGGTATTTTATTTCCATTTCTAGATTCATAATTTCCAAAAACTAACTATATGGATGTGTTCAGAATGGTATAAATACCCGTAATTGATGCCTGGATCACTGAAAATGGACTCTGATTGGCCGAGATATGACCAAAACAGTTTCAACGGTCTGGATTAACCGCTGGCATTGTGTTAAGGTGGTGTGTCGGAGTTGTGGCTGGAAAGTCGTCAGAAAGTCCCTGGAAAGTTTTTGGTGGTGTGAACAGTGCCTCCTTCTCCAGCATGGGTGTACTGTAGCACCCGCGGTTTGACCAAACATTGACTTGGCCTATCTCATTTGTTTCAGCACAGTTTTTATGCCACTTCCACCCTTGGAATTGTCTCATCGTACTCTTCAAAAATATGGACTCAATTTTTTTTCCGAGCGACTTCAATTTTCCATTCGCTAGAAAGTGTTTCTTCTACTTCTCTGTTTCATACCTTAACCCTCTAATACCACATTTTTGGGGAAATGAAGGTTCATGATGAGATAAAACACACAAATGGAATAAGAAAAACGAATCAACACATATGATTTAACGTAGTTCGGTAGTGTTCCTACTTCCACGGGAGAAGAGGTCCAGTTCTATTTCATCTCCAGATAATAATGTCATAGGATACAAGAGTTACAATAGAGTTTTTCAAATTGTTACACAAATATCTTGGGATCGTAATCCCATTTTAAAGATAAAGAAAAACCATCTTTCTTCGGTTGTTGGTGGGTAGCTCATCTACCCTTGATAAGACCTACACCTCTACTAGCTGCTTCAACAATGGGTATTGTGAGTCAACTGCAAAAGTGTGATTTTGTTACTGCTAGGGAACACATCCATAACACCCATCATAAACTTTCCTCAATCAACTCCCATAGTTGGGAGATTCCCCCATAGGAGGTCCCCTACGCCTGCAGATAGGGAGGGGGGGACACAGCCCGTACTATTTGGATGACAACCTTTACGCCACCGAGCATAACCCCTCGTTCGCATGTACTGTCATGTGAAGGGTAAACATCCATATGAGAAATGTATAATTTATATTTGGAATTTACATATCCATTGTCTAACACCCCGACCCTAGATACCCAGAGTCGGTTCATTATTATGTAACATTGGCATAATCACAAAGGATCAAGTCTCGAAAGACCGATTAGTTTAGTATCCTTGGAAACACTAGATATATTCATAAGTCTTACATCACATCATAAGGTAAAAAAACTACAACAACATCTAGTCTTCATATCCCCTCAAACTATCTCTGAAGGTTATTCATAAATTACTTCTTCACATCCTGGAAAAAATAAAACATTGAAAGGGGTGAGCTCAGATGCTCAGTAAGGATAACAATATAGAAGAAGCTTTCATAGATAAGCATAAACACTTAAGTCAATTTATAACTAAAACAAAATCCATTTAAACTTGAACTTCAACATAAAAGGGAAAAGATAAAATGAAATTATTCCATTTACTTAATTACATGGATATTATACTAGTCGAATAATCACATTCAATATTAATAACGACTTTCATAATGATGGAATGCATAATTCCAGACTATCATAACCAAATAGCCAAGGCCTCATGCCAAGACTACAAATAAGATTTTTCCATGGCCTTGTGCCAAGACACTGGTTTGTCTCATGAGACCTACTGATGCATCGAAGAGCTATAGCAGGCTCCACCCGTCACTTATTAAGTCCAATTCATTCCTTATATGAACAGGTTTAAACATAACATAAACATTCGTATTAAAAATAGCATACTAAATGTCAATACTTTAACCACAAACCATGAATGGTATAAAAATAGCACATCCACAGTCAAACATAACTCATTCGATAAAATATAGAAGATTGTATTTTATCTCATTAATCCTCAATCAGGAATAATGAACATGTTTACATAGATGAAAATAATCATAAAAACTAATTGAGAGAAATATTGCCCTTTTTCTTGAAATCATTTAAAATGTCACACTATTTGTCAAGAAGCCTTTTAAAAATCGATTTTTGAATCAAAGTGTCCCATACCACTTTGAATATTTTAAAAGGATTTTTAATTTTAAAACATTAATATCCATATAAATAAATCCTTAAAAACATTTTTTAATACATGGACATTAATTAGAATGATTTAGATGAATAAGTCTTTAAAACATTTAAAAATGGTATTTTAGTTAGAGTTTCTAACCAAAACAGAGACACTTGAATACAAATAATTTAGGTAATCAAAACTTTGTAATATCATGATAGTAAAGGGATTCATGATATACTATGTCAAAGTATATTATATACACCATATAAAAGTGATTTGGTGTATAATAACAAAGAAGTCTCAATGGAATGTAAATTGAGATGAAATCTCTCATAAAGGCTTTATCCTTAGGTTAAGGATAAATCAACGACATAATTATGAGTGAAAAATATAAATACACAAAATATGATTGGATATTCAGTGTAAAACAATCAAAGGACATTCACACATAATCTTGTAAAAACAACACCAATGAATTGGATGTTAACTCAACAAATCGAGATTGAGTAAAAATCTCTCTTATAAAGTTCATACCGATGACTTGAGAATTTATCAATGGAGTTATTATGTGTATAAAAAGTATATCCCCATAAAGGGGAGTGGAAATTATGACATAATGAAATGAATAGTTATTCCACACATAATCTTGGAGTAAAATAATCATTGAAGTATACGTAAAGCCGAATGAGTGTAAATTGAAATATCAAATTCCCTTATAGATTTGGTAACTTATTAAACATGCAACCATGAAATAAGGATCATAAAATGATGATGTATATACCCATAAATTAAATTATATTACACAATGAATACAATCATGGGTAGTTCACATACACCACATTCAATAAATAATTGGTGAACAATGGAATTCTCACGAAATTAAGAGTGAGATAAGAAACCCCTTACCTTGTACTTTTCCTTGGTTGGGGATAGCTTAACCTCCTGTATAATGTTGAAATAATTGTTATTAAATTATTCATGAATAATATACATTAATACGATTTCATATATTATCTTTTAACATTGCTTTGTTAATAATAACTTAGAATTATTGTCGTTTCGGGTGTTAACTTACTCGTTTTCTTTTATATGTTTTGTTACGTAAGCCATGTTTTTCAGGGATAGGTTGTATATTATTAATATCTGGAATGATATCAAGTTCTTAAACATTATTTTTAAATCATAAAAGGATAATTATACTTGAATGGATATGATGGAGAATTAATCTCATCGCGTTCGTGGAGTCGGTAGTCCGTACGTACGCACGAGCGACAATATCATTCTTTTGGTATTAAAATAATATATAATTGGATGGTATATTATATATAAATAATCATTATCATGTTATATTTATTGTTTACAAGAATTATACATCATTATTATACCCATACAAATAATAATATATTGAATAACAATTACACCACGACGTGGAGATGGTAAGCCGTACGTACGCACGTATGGTGACATGTTATTCAAAGGATGGATAGAATACTGAATATGGTTGTAACATATTTATAATAACATCACAGTATATATAAGATACTGGAGTTATTATTTTATAATGGTAATAACAATGAAAAAAGAAGTGGAAGAAGAAAGGAACATGAAAAGGGGTGGTGAAAACATTACCTCTTCTTCGGGTTCTTCATTTGATTTGATCAAAACGGCTCCTTAGGTTGGTTTTATGATCAGAATAAGGCCTCTAGGTTGTATTGAGGGAAGTTTAGAGAGTATTTGGGTAGGGTATGGTGGAACCAAAAGGCTTTTATGGTGTGAGTTAAAGTGAAGGGATAGTGCCCTTCTATAAGAGGGGTGAGGGGCACATTTGGAAAAAGATAGAATTATTAATTTATAATAAATTCATATTCAGTTTCAAATGGATCCAAAGTTGATTATTTAAAGGTTAAGGTGGTTATAAGTAGAAATCCATTCAACCAGTAGAATTTAGACAGGTTTGGGTCATTATATTAACCTTATCTTTTAGTTTTAACTCTTAGTTAATTAGTTTGACATTTACCACGTCACTTTGTATTTTTATATTATATAGTTAATAAACGTTCTATATACATACAATAGACCCCCAAGTGGTCAATTAATGTTACAACTATAATGATATAAGCCTTTTGGATGATCCTTATATTTTTAGGAATTTAATATCAATTAATAATATAATATTTGTTTTAACAATTCTTTTAGGGAAATTTTGACACTATTCAATAATTGAATTTTTTAAAAATCATAACAGAATTATTAGTTCGAAAAAAGTTAATTAAATAAATCCTAACATGTCATATTATCTTATAAAATTAGTTTAATTCATAAAATGTCTGAAATTATATTTATTTGGGTATTTATAATATCAATTATTTTATTTTTTCACTATTATGGTAATTACTGCATCATCATTGTGTCATAAATAAATTAAATTATTTAATGTTTAAAATTTATAAATAAAATATCATTATATGGGAAATCTAATTAGATTTCTAATGAATATTTACAATCTAAATTATCTTATGTATAAATCTATATTAAAAATGTCTTAGTAAATAAACATTGATTTTAACTCTTTTAACTCTTCTTTGAATTAAATAATAATAAATGTCCTATTTTAATCCAAATGGACCTAAATGATAATATATTATTCCTAAAGTTGTTTTTGGTCGAGATAAACTTGTGAAATAGAATTAGGACATGTGTTAGGGTAATATTAATATAATTTTTACCCTTAATTACCCTATTTACTTTTAACCATGGTAAATAAAATTAAAAAGTTTATATTCACCAAAAATTATTTTCATATCATTGAACCACATTTAACTCCTTTATATTTACCGTGTCTCCCAGATTTTCAAAATTCCATTCACAGAAGTGAAAAAATTATGTTTTATGAAAAATTCTGTTTTTTAACTACCAATTAGTAGTTTCACTATTCCTCAAAAATTGAAGTTTTTCAGAACAATGCCAGAATTTCACCCTAACCTATAATTGATATTCCGAATTCAAAAATGATGTCCATTTTACACACTTCCAAACATATATGTTGAATTAATTATTTTTATAATTAATTCCTGCTGTCACAACAAATAACGTGTTTTTAAGAAACAATATATATCAAAAGATTGACAATTGTTTAGGTCCAATTTCAAAATGAAATTGATTCTAATGAACACCATTTGATAAAATGGTTAAAATATATTCTAATTATACATTTGAAGCATTCAATAATATAAATTATCACTATAAATTATTTTGATTAAAAAAGTTGTTTTTAAGTATTTATCACTATTCTTAAAAATTGGATGTTCTCACAAAAATTCCAAAAATTCATCTTAGGATAATTTTGATATTATGAAACCAAAAATGAAGTCCATTCTGAAATATAAAATATATATAATTTCAAAAATTAGGTATTACTATTCATAACAGCTAGTTTGATTGGCTGTGGTGTGTTAGAACTTGATGTTGCATACAACACATGCTATCACATTATTCAAAGAGAAGCATACCGTAGAAGCTTGGGGTGTTACATTCTCCCCTCCTCCAATAAATTGCATCCTCACAATTTTTAAATTTGTGCTTGGGAATATAATGGAAAGTCCCACATCGGAAAAAGTGTCAATAAAACTATCACTTTAAAAGAAAGAAAGACAAGTATAAAGGTCAACCAAGATAAAAAATACTCAGATTCCATGTAGGAAAACATGGATATGGATGATAAACTAAGTGTCAAGTTCTGATGGAGAGGGATAAAAATCATGATCAGGAGAAAGTTAGCAATAAGAAAACCAAAAACTTTTGTTTGGACAAGTGGCCATTAGTGTGCTATTAGGAATGTAAACAGACAACATTTTTTTGTTTTAAGTTACATTACATAAGGATGAGGAATTCATTTATGATATTGACTAAGAATATAAAGATATATACTTACATTTTATGTAGAGATCCATTCTTTAATAAATCTCCACCACTAAGTCAATTTTTTTAAACGATGAGTATTCAATAAGACTTGGTCACACTAGAAGAGCTAGAATAAACTTCTATAGAATCACATGATCCATGAAGGATGAACTATATATTTACATTGTCTTTAGAGATTAATCAAAACCAAAATGGTTAGCACAATATCTAATGATCCCCCAAAAGTATATTCCTTGAGAGAAATAAACACTAATCATAATTTCCAAAATTAAACCAACAATACCCCAATGTTAAATAAATACCATTCAATAATCAATTTTCCATACAATCCTTCAATATAATCAAACCTAATATTGAAAACCAAAACTTATTAAGAATGTAGTCTTCCATGTTAAATTGTATCTCCAAATGACATTAATTACTCTTAAAGTCACATACTTAAAAGTAATTAACCTAATCATTTCCATAAACAACCCAAATCAGTATAAATCCAAAATAAAAACATAGCTAAAAATCCACCATTACTCTTCAAATGAAATCCCATGCTATTCTATTTTCTATACAACAAAGCGAACAACTTCCAAAATAACATTTATCACTTATTTACAAAATCATTTTCCTATTCTAAGGGTATTCATTTGATAAGACATATGATCCCAAATCAAATTATTAATGATCAATAAAATCATTTAACTAAAAATAATAGTCACACTAACCAGGGACTTCACGTAGTCCAGTGGTAGTCGATAAATCCCAATCGCACTTTGGTTGCGGGTTCGATTCCCACAGCTTTGTCCGACGTGACGGGTTGTCACACGGTCTGCTTGTTGTACTTTTTCAAAAACAATATTTTATAACATTACCAAAATGGGATAAATTACTCAAAATAACGATAACATAATTTATCCAAAAATCTTATCTCATACCTTTAATTTTCATTATAATAAATTGTAATTTCCTCAAACCCATTGATCATATAAGACCAAATGGTTATTTATAACTATATCCGCAAAAGAAAAGATAATTCATCCTCAAATATCATTTTCACATGATAAATTGCAGGTTTACACATACAGGAGAAAATTATTCCAATGTAATCCTATCAATAAAGATCACTAACACTTTTAAACATTTCACCATCCATTTATTTCAACATACGTTCTTCATCATATGTTCCTTGGGTTCCCACATTGCCTCTTAAATCTTATGATTTCTCCATAGATCTTTTACCAGACGAGTCATCTGGTTTCTTGACAATTGATCTTTGGTATGAAGAATTTTGATAGGCTATTCACAATATGATATATCGAGTTCCAGTTCTAATTCCTCATAAGTGAGTACATGTGTGGGGTCAGGCATGTATTTTGTCACTAGAGATATGTGGAACACAACATGAACTCTAGAGAGACTAGGCAGATTTTCCTTTTGGTAGAATGAGTTCATGTGTCACAATGGTACCTCAGAAATTTTTCAAAATCATCTACTTCATTTACCCAAAAACTCATCATCCATCTTGGATTATATCGATGGAAGCATCGATGCATCATAAAAAAATAGGTATTTCTTATATTTAATTTTGAGACATCGTCTTTAACATGTTTTTTTAGAAAAATTCTCACTGATTCATCTTCAAATATTTCAAAATAAGGTTTTAGTAAATCAATTTCCGTATATCCCAAAAGAAAAAAAATATATAATTTGATACATATAGGCTGCTCGAAGTTCTCCCACTTCTGCAGCATCTAGAAATTCATTTCATGCATCGTAATTTTGAGATAAAGTGAATAATTTGAAAAGACCCTGATGGTACTTCCAACGCTTAGCGTGGTAAGAAATTTTAGAGCACAACAGTATCCCATAGTCGGTACTTGATCCCTGAATGAATCATGCATTGCTAGAGGTATTTGATGTCTCATAAATTTGTTTTCATGTAACATGGACATTTGAAAAAGTTTCAACATCATCAGCGCATGACTTTTGGATATTAATTGTAAGTAGCTCTTCAGGAAGAGAGAGAAGAGTTGTTCGTCATCTTGTTCCCTCCATGTTTCAAATAACAAAAAGAAAATACAATTAGGGTTTCTGAATACTTATCTAATAAGAATGTAAAAAAATATACATAATAGGATAATCTTGTAATTGAACAATATATCCCAACTTGGGGTACCCTATGTTAAAATCTAGGTTATCCACTATCTATTTGCCGACATATATTCTTAGGGGAATTTTTTGTATAACCTTAATAATGGTTCATACTAATCTTGTGAATTTACCAAAGCATATCCCTCGGGAGTGTTGTAACCAAGAGTGCAGCAAGGCCTGTTGTCGGGCACCAGTTCTCGTTTGAGTCTAGCTCAAAGCAGTGTTTTCGGGTTTTACCCCTATGTACATCTGTGCCAGATTCGCCTCTACCTTCTCGTATCTAGACAGGGATGTATTGCTTGGAAAACTCACAAAATATCTACAATACCAACATTCTAGGATGTTCTTCTATACTAATCCCCAAAGTTCATCTTAGGTCTACGTGCTCTAATCAAGGTTTTTCTAAATCTACCTTCCATGGTTTGTACTTAACTTCCTCTGATACCAACTGTAACGCCCCAACCCTAGATACCCAGAGTCGGTGCATTATTACGTAACATTGGAATAATCACAAAGGATTAAGTCTCTAAAGACCGATTAGTTTTGTAGTCTTGGAAACACTAGTTATATTCATAAGTCTTACATCACATCATAAGGTAAAAAAACTACAACAAATTCATGTCTTCATATCCCCTCATACTATCCCTACAGGTCATTCATAAATTAATTCTTCACATCCTGGGAAAAATAAAATATTGAAAGGGGTGAGCGCAGATGCTCAGTAAGGATAACATTATAGCAAAATCTTTCGTAGATAAGCATAAACACTTGAGGCATTTTATAACTAAAACAAAATCCATTTAAACTTGAACTTCAACATAAAATGGAAATGATAAAATGAAATTATGCCATTTAATTAATTACATGGATATTCTACTAGTCAAATAATCACATGAAATATCAATAACCACTTTCATAATGATGGAATGCATAATGCCAGACTATCATAACCACATAGCCAAGGCCTCGTGCCAAGACTACAAATAAGATTTTGCCAAGGCCTTGTGCCAAGACAGTAGTTTGTCTCATGAGACCTACCAATGCATCGAGGAGCTATAGCGGGCTCCACCCGTCACTTATTAAGTCCAATACATTCCTCATATGAACAGGTTTAAACATAATATAAACATTCGTATTAAAACTAGCATACGAAATGTAAATACTTTAACCACAAACCATGAATGGTATAAAAATAGCACATCCACAGTCAAACATAACTCATTCGATACAATATGGATGATTGTATTGTGTCACATTAATCCTCAATAAAGAATAATGAAGGACGTTGACATAGATGAAAATAATTATCAAAACTATTTGAGAGAAATATCCCCCTTTTTTGAAATCATTTAAAAAGTCACACTATTTGTTAAGAAGCCATTTAAAAATAGATTTTTGAATCAAAGTGTCCCATACCACATTGAAAATTTTAAAAGGAGTTTTAATTTTAAAACATTAATGTCCAAATAAATAAATCCTTAAAACCATTTTTTAAAACATGGACATTAATGAGAAATATTTTGAAGAATAAGTCTTTAAAACATTTAAAAATGGTATTTTAGTTAGAGTTTCTAACCAAAAGAGAGACACATGAATACAAATAATTGATGTAATCAAAACTTTTTAATATCATGAGAATAAAGGGATTCATGATATACTATGTCAATGTACGTTATATACACTATATAAAAGTGATTTGGTGTATAATAACAAAGAAGTCTCAATGGAATGGAAATTGAGATGAAATCTCTCATAAAGGCCGTATCCTTCGGTTAAGGATAAATCAACGACATAATTATGTGTGAAAAATATAAGTACAATAAATATGATTGGAGATTCAGTGTAAAACAATCAAAGTACATTCACATATAATCTTGTAAAAACAACACCAATGAATTGTATGTTAACTCAACAAATCGAGATTGAGTAAAAATTTCTCTTATGAAGTTCATACCGATGACTTGAGAATTTTTTAATGGAGTGATTATGTGTATAAAAAGTATATCCACATAAAGGGGAGTGGAAATTATGACATAATCAAATGAATAGTGATTCCACACATAATCTTGGAGTAAAATAATCAATGAAGTATGCATAAAGCCGAATGAGTGGAAATTGAAATTTTAAATTCCCTTATCGATTTGGTAACTTATGAAACATGAACCCATTAAAGAAGGATCATACAATGAAGTTGTAAAAACCCATAAATTAAATTATATTACACAATGAATAAAATCATGGGCAGTACACATACACCACATTCAATAAATAAGTGGTGAACAATGGAATTCTCACGAAATTAAGAGTGAGATAAGAAACCCCCTACCTTGTACTTTTCCTTGGTCGGGGGTAGGTTAACCTCCTGTATAATGTTTATATAATTGTTATTAAATTATTCATGAATCATATACATTAATATGATATCATATATGATCTTTTAACATTTCTTTATTAATAATATCTTTGAATTATTGTCGTTTTGGGTGTTAACTTACTCGTTTTCATTTATATGTTTTGTTACGTAAGACATGTTTGTCATGGATTGGTTGTATCTTATTCATATCTAGAATGATATCAAGTTCTTGAACATTATTTTTAAATCATAAAAGGATAATTATACCTGAATGGATATGATGGAGAATGAATCTCATCGCGTTTGTGGAGACGGTAGTCCGTATGTACGAACGAGTGACAATATCATTCTTTTGATATTAAAATAATATATACATGGATGGTATATTATATATACAGAATCATTATCATGTTATATTTATTTTTTACATCAATTATACATCATTATTATACCCATCAAAATAATAATATATTGAATAACAATTACACCACGACGTGGAGACGGTAAGCCATACGTATGCAAGTATGGTGACATGTTATTAAAAGGGTGGATAGAATACTGACTATGGTTGTACCATATTTATAATAAAATCACAGTATATATAAGATACTCGAATTATTATTTTACAATGGTAAAAACAAAGAAAGAAGAAGTGGAAGAAGAAAGGAACTTGAAAAGGGGTGGTGAAAACAATACCTCTTCTTCGGGTTCTTCCTTTTGATTTGATCAAAAGGGATCCGTAGGTTGGTTTTCTGATCAATCTAAGGCCTACAGGTTGTAGTGAGGGATGTTGAGAGAGTATTTGAGCAGGGGTTGGCTGAACCAAAAGGCTTTTAAGGTGTGAGTTAAATAGAAGTGAGAGTGCCCTTTTATAAGAGGGGTGAAGGGCACCTTTGGAAAAGCTAGAAATATTAATTAATAATAAATTTATATTCGGTTTATGGTGGCTCCAAAGTTGATTATTTAGAGATTTAGGTGAATATAGGTCGATATCAATTCAACAAATAAAATTTAGACAGGTTTGGGTCATTATATTAACCTTATCTTTTAGTTTTATCTCTTAGTTAATTAGTTTGACATTTACCATGTCACTTTGTATTTTTATATTATATAGTTAATAAACATACTATATACATCCAAGCGACCCCAAGTGGTCCATTAATGGTACACTTATCATGATATAAGTCTCTTGGCCGAACCTTAGATTTTTAAGAATTTAATTTCAATTAATAATATAATATTTGTTTTAAATATTCTTTTATGTCAATTTTGACACTATTCAATAATTGATTTTTTAAAAAATTATAACAGAATTATTACTTCTAAAAAAGTTAATTAAATAAATCCTAACATGTCATAATATCCTAAAAAATTAGTTTAATTCATAAAAAGTCTGAAATTATATTTATTTGGATATTTATAATATCAATTATTTTATGTTTTCACTATTATGGTAACTACTGCATCATCATTGTGTCATAAATAAATTAAATTATTTAATGTCTAAAAATTATACATAAAATACCATATTTCAGGAAATCCTATTATCTTTCTAATGAGTATTTACAATTGAATTTATCTTATGTATAACTCTATATTAAAAATGTTTTTGTAAATAAACTTTGATTTTAACTCTTTTAACACTTCTTTGAATTAAATAATAATAAATGTCCTAATCTAATCCATGTGGATCTAAATGATAATATTTTATTCCTAAGGTTGTTTTTGGTAGAGATAAACTTGTCCAATGGAATTAGGACATGTGTTAGGGTAATATTAATATCATTTTTACCCTAAATTACCCTATTTACTTTTAACTGTGGCAAATAAAAGTAAAAAAGACACTATTCACCAAAAATTATTTTCATCTCATTGAACCACATTTTACTTCTTGATATTAACCGTGTATTTCGGATTTTCGAAATTCCATTCACAGAAGTGGTAATATTAATTTTAATGAAAAATTCAGTTTTTTAACTACCACTTAGTAGTTTAACTATTCATCAAAAATTGAAGTTTTTCAGAACAATGCCCTAATTTCACCCTAAGCTATAATTGATATTCCAAATTCAAAAATGATTTATATTTTAAAAAATTCCAAACATATAAGTTTCATTAATGAATTTTATAATTAATTCCCGCTGTCACAACAAATAGGGTGTTTTAAAGAAATAATATATATCAAAAGATTGACAATTGTTTAGGTCCAATTTCAAAATAAAATTAATTCTAATGAACACAGTTGGATAAAATGGTAAAAATATATTCTAATTATAATTTGAAACTACTCAATAATATAATTTATCACTATAAATTATTTTGATTAAAAAAGTTGTTTTTAAGTATTTTTCACTATTCATAAAAATTGGTTGTTCTCATAAGAATACCAAAAGTTCATCATAGGATAATTTCGAGATTCTGAAACCAAAAATGAAGTCCATTTTGAAATATAAAATATATATAATTTCAAAAAGTAGGTATTATTATTCATAACGGCTAGTTTGATTGGTTTTGGTGTGTTAGAACTCGATGTTGCGTACAACACATGCTATCACATTATTCAAAGAGAAGCGTACCGTAGAAGCATTGGGTGTTACACATTGAATGGTATCATTTAATACCTATTAATGTTTTCAATCTACCATTCATTTAATTGTGTGCGTTGAAATCTTTTTATGAATGGAATTTATTTTGATTTGACTGTGCACAGCCCCATGTACACCCCCATCAAAAACATATAAAATTGATTTTCTATCATGTACAATTCACAACAAATCACATTTTATTTGATTTTGTTGAGTATATACTGGTGAAAATACAAATGATAATGAATTTATCAATTATAGAAATAAATTTTATAAATACTAAACAAGGTTTGGTATATTTAGTCTTTAAAATCCAATAGTTTTTATCAGTGCTAAAAAGGGTGATAAATGTGTCATTTATCTGTACTAAAAAATAATAAATAAAGTGGTGTTTATCATGTATCCTAACTCTAGTAAACATCACTTTTATCACCACTATATTTATCGGTGATAAAGAACTCTTATAGATTTGAATTTTTCAAGGACAATCATTTATAAAATAACATTGATAAAGAGGGAACTTTTATAGGTGCTAAAAAATGACGATAAAATGTACTTTTACAAGAACTCATAAAAGTACCCCTGTATCAACGCATTTTCCATTAAAACTAATAAAAATATCACTTTTATCATTGCTTTTATTTACAATGATAAAAGAATGTCTTTTATCAGCGCTATAACAATTGTTTTTAACTCTGATAAAAGATATAATTCATAAAAAATGTATATATAACTAAAAATCATATATTAATTTATAAATATATTTATATTGATATAAATATAAAATATTTTTTAAAATTTGATTTATAAAAAATGAAATATGAAATCACGCATAATATATAAGATATTTAGTGTAAAATGGTTTATAAAATAATATTAATTTAAAAATTTCTAACTATTATTGAGTAATAGTCATTTAATAACAATTTGAAGATAGAAAAATTAAATAAATTAATAAAAAATCTAAAATAAGTTAAAAACATGATTCAATATTCAAAATTCATAACATTTTATTCGAGGTATCCGTTTGAGCTCTACCACATATCAAATTGAAGCTTGCAAAAAGGTCAACGCCTTTGTGATTAGTCAGAATGTCGATCATTGTTTTTTTGGGTAAAAGACCCAAAAGGCCTCCTAAACTCTGTATTTTCTATTCGAGTACATGATTTTTTAACATTTGGTTGAATTTCATCCTCATTTAATGGAATATTCTTATATTTTTTGGTGGAGGCTTAATTTATTCTCAAGGCCTACCTTTATATGGATATTAAGACAGTCAAATTTTATCATTTTTCATATTTTACTATTATTTATATTTCATTATTTAAACATATATACATATTTCTATATATTCACATATAGAAATTTAATTTTATAATTAAATATTTAAACAAATTTACATATAAAAAATATATATATATATAGACTATATCTAAATAAAAAACACTATCTATTTTATTTAAAATAAAAATGTATGAATATTTATTTAATTATACAATTAATTTATATATAATATTATATATATATAAATATATTTGTGTGTGTGTATTAAAAAAATATAATTATTTATATATTCAAATATAATAATAATAATAATAATAATAATAATATATAATATATGTAAATAAATATAAATATAAATTATTATATTTATAGACAGACACATAAAACATTTTTTATATATGTAATTTAAAAACATTATATATATATATGGATAAAAATGTAATGAAATATATATAAATAGATAGATATATCATAAAATACCGAACAAAACAATAAAAAGGAGCGGTAAAGGTGCAGAACCGTGGGGGGTGGCCTCAGGTTGAAAACCTAGTGAAGGTCGGGGCACGTGGGTGTGTAAGGAAAGTAGACTATTGTTTTTAAATGGAGGGATTTAAGCACTGATAATGGGGTGGGGGCCTCAAAGCACTAATAATGGGGGGGGGGGTTCTATCTCCAAATTTGTAAGAAATTTTTTTAGAACATTATTATTTTTGACTTGGCACTTTTTTTAGTGTTGATAAAAGTTTCATGATTTGTTTCTTCCATCCCTAGGTCTTCAGGCCAAACACATAAGCTCTTCTGGGGTTCCCTCTAAAAAATCATGGGTGATAGGAGGAATTTTACATCCAAAATTACGTGTGATCCACCATCCATCATGGAATCTGATGTAGGAATTGGGTTTTTACACAACAATCCACCACTCAAACCAACATCCACACAATTTGGTCTCCCCTTCAAAGATAATGTATTAGATCCAACCATCTTTCACTGCTGTTTTCAAATCATTGGAACATGATGCCTGACCACCATTATTAGAAAGACATTCGACATAAGACACCATAGATTCACATGATTCAACTGAAAAACCGCCGTCATTGTCAAATCATTTTGGGGAATACAGTACCCTACATCACACATAGTCTACATAATAGCTCTGATACCACCTGTCAGGATCAATGTCCTCTAGACATTGGTCTTCCAGTCCCAACACATAATCCCTTCTATGGTACCATTGTAAAACCCATGAGTTTTAGTTTGGATCCCTGGAAGCGATTATGTGTTGGTCTTGGAAGACCTAGGGATGGAGGAAATCAATCATGAAAGTGGTATGTGACTCAACCTATGAATACAATACTCTTGGAAAAATTGGTTTGGTCCATCCCATTTATTAGAGATAGAGAAAATCATTAATGGATATATTTATCTTAACAGTAATAGGGGAATTTCTCCCAACATCAACAAATAGTTAATTCTAAATATTAATGGATGGAAAAATTAATGTTGGAGAAATTTATTTGAGATATGGAATTAGTATCTATATAAATGGATGTAGTAATGTTTTTTGAGTACAATTGATGAGTGATGAAATGGCTTAAAAAATGCGATGTTGGATCCTCTTTTAGGGAATCCAACCTTGGTGCAGAAAAAGGGTTGAAGGCTCCATATCCATAGGTGAAGGTCAAGACCCATGAGTGTGGATACCAAAAGGGACAAAGGTGTAAGTTGAGACCCATAAGGGTGGAGGCCAAAAGGGACAAAGATGAATTTCGTGACCCATAGGGGTGGAGTCTATAAAGGGTGGTCCAAAATATGTGACAACCGAACAGTGTTGGTGGTACATATTCTAGAGATCAAGGTAGATATCTGAAAGATTATAATTTTTTATTCCTAGATGCTTCTCCTCATTTAATGAATGTGATGCTATCATTTTCCCATGGATGTAGGATGAAACTTCAAACCATGTAACAATTTTGTGTTGTGTTTTGTACTTTTTACTTTCATGAATTTTTTCTTATCACGTGCTTTTTTTTGTTCCTAAAAATGAAGACCTTGCGAGGACCAAAACCAGAGACGAGGATGACTTGTTGTGGTGGTTGGGGTGCTTGTAGAACACAGTTTTGGACACCAAGGTTTGGGGGGATATTTGGAAGCAATGTTCCATGTTTGTTACTTTAGGTCCCAACCCCCAACTCATGGTATCATAATGATTGGTTATAGTGTTAATTTATAGAACATATTGGAAGACATATGGTGGATTAGTTTATTAATGACACAATGGACATTACTAGAAGACATTAGTGGCACCAGATGTGTCTCTAGGATATCAAATGTCAAATTGACTAGTAGGATTCATGAGTTTTATCCCATTGTTAGTGACAGTCAGAGATTGGTGGAAGAATATTGGGGTTCCTCAGGTTAGGTGTTCTATTAGGAGTCTGGAATAATTTAACCAGAAGATGGTGGAAGTATCAGTAGTGTGGCTGGAATATCGAATGTCTCTTTGGATGCATATGTCATGTTGTGTGCTTCTTTAATTGGGTGACATTTAGAGCTTGGTGGAAGGCTATTGTATTTATAGAATTCAATATAACTAGAAGAGCACAACCACACGAACATATAGATTATTTCAAATGTTGATGTTAGGTGAAAAATGACTCAGGTTACCAGAAGGAGATGTTATATGAAGTCATCTGTTGTCAGTACATGTTGATGGAAGATTTGGCTAGTTCCCCAGTTATGCTTGGCATTGTGCATGGATAGGAGATATTGCAGTTTTTGACTCTATGATAACAATATTTTGGTGGATCGGTAGAGAAACGGGTAGGAAGAAGTGGTAGAAAAAGAACATGTTTTCGTGGTTGTAAAGAAGGATGTTTTAGTTGGAGTTTATCATGTCAATTAAATAATACATTCTAGAAGCAACTATTATTGGTTGAAGTTCATTTCTGATTGTTTTGTGGGATTTAAGTGCACCAAAAATCTCATGGATGCTACAGAAGCTCAGTAGAGTATTGTTCATAAATTCCTTGATTACCAATAGAGTGTGGCCATGGACATAGTGCACTGTGTAACTTTCTGTTGGGAATTTTAGAAAAATCGAAGGATAACAACTCATTCTTGATTGATTAGGAGAAATTTTCCATGGACGCATTCATATGAGATTCACATAAACCATGGAATGAACAGATCGTGGTTACATAAGACAGAGGGGGTATTAATTTAGTGGGATCCTGGATGATGGAAGCAACATGCTGTGGACAACCATGTAGACATTGTAGAAAAATGATGAATGGAAGCCAAACTAGTTTAGACATTGGTGTGAGAAAGATAATATTCTTTGAGAGGGAGATTGTTGGAATAAACTTGTGAAAACAATTCTCATGTCAAAATTGATTTGAGTCCATCCCATTTATTATAGAGAGAGAAAATCATTAATGGAGGGATTTATCTCAACATCAATAGAGGAGTTTCTCCTAACAATAATGGAGAGTAAATTCTCAATATTAATATATAAGAAAATTAATGTTGGCTGAATTTATTAAAGATATGGAAATAGGGTCTATATAAATTGATTCAGTGACATTTGTTAAGTATAAATAATTAGAAGTGAGAAGGATTGATAAAGGAAGAAGAGGCTCAACTTTTGGGGAAGCTAACCTCGGTGCGCACAAAGAGTTGAAAGCACCAGAGACAAAGGTTAAGGTCGAAACCCATGAGGGTGGAGACCAAAAGGGAAAAGGATATGGTTGAGATCTACAAGGCCAGAGACTAAAAGGGCCAAATGAAGAGGTCATTACCAGTAAGGGTAGAGACCTGAAGTTGGGAGCTAGAAGATGTGATGATCGAATGGTATTGGCAGAGCATCTTCCAGTGATCTAGGTAGAGTTCCACAAGATGGTAATTATTATAACCTAGATTTTTCTCCTCCTTGAATAAAATTGATGACGTTGTTGTCCTATGGATATAGGATGAAATTCCAAACCATGCATTCTTGTTTTTCCTTGTTCTGTACTTTGTGCTTGCATGCATGTTTGGTTGTCATGCACTTTTGTTAGTTGCTCAGAATGAAGACCTTAGGAGGAACGGAACTCGAGATAAAGATGGATTAGTGTGGTGGATGGGGCACTTGAACAACTAAATTATGAAAACCAAACTCAGAGGGGATCTTTTAGAGTAATATTCTTCACCTATTGCTTCAAGCCCCAATGCACAACAAAATGACACATTTTATCAGCATTTTTTATCACTAATAAAAGGGGCCTTTATCATTATTTTTTTTAAAACATTTGTTGGGGCCTTCGAGTGCTAAAGGATGAGTGGACCATCTCATAATTTATAATTTTTATATTTTTTTAATATTTTTTTGATTTTTATCAACAATTTTTATAGCATTGCTAAAAGAGGTATTTTATCATCCCTACAAATTGCTGATAAAAGACCCATTTTATCAGTGTTTTTAGTACTGATTATAGGGGCCTTTATCAATAATTTTTTTAGAGCTGATAAAAAATACGCCCTTTTAATGACTCTTATATTATCATAATACTGATAATTTTTTATCTTTGTTAAAATCCTATTTTGTATTAGTGAAGGCCTATTTTACTGAAACTAAAATTAACTATGATAAAAATTGATTTTATCCTCTCCACAACTATCACTCATAATGTGTAATTCTAGCTATTAAATAGTTCTACCAACTCTAAAAATGACACTCTACCAGCTTTATATATAACACTCTACAGAAACTGATAAAGAGCAAAAAATTTAAATTGTAGTAAAAATGTTATATCAAACCTAAAAAAATTAAAATTTACATTGGATCATCATTTTAATAGAAATATTACACTAGAAAAATTCATTATAATGTAATGACATCGATGTAAAATTCACTAACCAAAAAATTATTACAAACAATAAAAACCCGAACCTTCTCTAATAATTAATCCAACTAATCGAGAATATTCTTATAATAAAAATAAGTTTTATTTTCATTGTAGATCAAAAAACATAAACTTATAATTGAAATAGTAAATAATCCTTGATAAATTTAAATTGGATTGAAATTAATTTACTTCATACAATTCTAAAATGATTAATTGATTATTATCCTAAAATATTGAGGCTATCGAAGATCATTTGCAATGTTTTGATTATGTGATTTGTATATATATATATATAGGGTTATGATAAATCCAATTGACATAGAAAAAGGTAGAGATGGCCTCGACCAGTATTATTATACCCTATAAAGCCCATTTATCAGAGTTTCCAAGGGATATATTATCAATGGGATTTCCCAACGACCATTCCCAAGCTGAGATTCAACAACTAAAGCACAAGTGAAGCAATTTATGGGATAAGTTCAAGTCCATCGAGATCATGACCCAAACCATGTTCCTTGAACCACCCCTATATAATATCACCATCACACACCAGACCTTGAGGGAATTCAATGGTGTAATAAAAGGATACATATCTTGACACCAAAATTATGAATTTTTATGTTTTTATATAAATTAATGATTATATTTTACTTTTATTATTATTTTATAATGATTAAATAATAAATTTGAAATAAATTACATTTTGATATGATGAAACACAATTTGTATTTTTGGGATATGTATTGTTTCAATCTGATACTAATTTTGATAAATTTAATAAATTTTTAAATAAATAATATTTTGGTTAAATATTATTATTAAATAATAATTTTAATATATAAATTATAATATAGTTTTATAAAGTCAAATATAGTTTTTATTGGGGTTAGAAAACTATTACTGTTAAAAACATTTATTTTTCATTAAATGGGAATTTTTATTTAAAAGTTTTATATTTAGAAAATTATTTTGTTAAAATAATGATTCTTTTTGAAATAACCATGTCAAAATAATACAACAGTGAATTTTTCATAATTTTATGAGACATACTGATTTTTATAATTACAGTATAATTATACGATATGTTATATGACATCATAAAATACCAAAGGTGATTTAATAAATACTATAAAGAGTATCCACAACCAAAATTTTGTTTCACCTTTAAAATAATATGTTTTTAAGTTATTTTATTAATTTTATAAACACATAATTAATCTTACAAAACCAATATTATATTTTTAATTTTTAAAATCAATTCTTTATGAACATGACTCAGATCCACATTCCCATGGATATTATTTTAATGGGTTTTTTCTTAGGAATTTGAAATAATTAAAACCACTATACTTTGGTAGAAACCATTGATTCAACCATTGGGATGTTTGGGGTTTTGATTACTATATCATATATGTTGGATCGAGATATACCAAATATAAAAAAGAGGGGTGAATTGTGACTTTTAAAAAATCTTTAAGAAATCGTGTTCTACCCTTTGACTTTAATAAGATGGATTAATGCAGCGGAAAATTAAATAGATGGGACACATGATGTATAGTGGTTCGGGGAACAGAAGGCCCCCAGTCCACTACACCAACACTCTACTCCACAAGCATGGTGATTTTCACTCTCTGGTCCTCTTCTTAACAGACCATTCTACAACTGAGTATTGGCAGTTGACACCTTCACAATATAAGGAAGAATAAAGCCATATGGTTCAATCACAGAACCTACACAACATAGTATGAGAATCCAATCACTAAAGAATAGAAAATAAAGGTATTTGGACTTTGATAATACTTTCCCATTGTTCTTCACAATTGCAACAGAATGCAATTGACAGTAGATGGATCGTCGCCTTCAGAAATAATGAACTCCCAAGAAGATCATTCTGAGTCGATCCAGTTTCAGTAGATATAAAAATAATTCACAACTTCAGAAGTAGTATATTCACATTAGATCTTCGATATAGAATGAGTGAATCTTCTATCGTGATTCTTCTTCAAAAAAGGGAGCTTTTTCTTACTTTCAAATCATCAGATCTGTGTTTTTAATAGTCTTTGTTTTTCTTCTATTTAAAAACCTGTTCAACATTGCTGTTCGAAAAAACTCGTATATATTCTCTATGTAAATATCACATCTATATAATAAATACAAGAACTCATTCTACAAAGTTAGATCCAAAAAATTCTCCTTCTGACTCGCGATAATCAAAAAAATAAAAATAACAGAGCAGTCGTAACTTCCCTAAAGATTCGGCAAAAAAAGATATTTTTAAATAGATCCTTTTAAAACATAGATAAAACAGATTTGACTCAGTCAAAAACACGCTTTAAAATTCAACTTTTAATCCAGCTTGAAATCAGCCTAATAATCCGCTTGCAGACCGTTGGATAATAATGTCGTCTTAAATTATCCGACGCCAAACGTAAGGTTGAACTGCATAACATAAATCTTTCAAACGTAACGTTGAACACAAACGTAGGGTTGATGTCACGTCTTTCAAACGTAAGTTTGATTACAAAGTTAAGGATGATGAACCATACTTTTCAATATCCCAAACATAGGGTTCCTTCCTAACATAGGGTTCCTCTTCCATACTTTTCTGATAATATATGGTTGATTAACCATACTTTTCTAATAACACAAAAAGTATACACCGCATTTCATCCTTACGCTATGTTTCTCCACATAGAATATGAATAGTGGTTCTAGAACATGCTTACGAAATTCCCAAACATGTAATTCATTAATAGTTGTTTCCAGAACACGCTAATGAAAATTAAATATCATTGTTCAAGAACATAAATATTTCTTCCAGAAATAAAAATATAATGAATAATAAATTCTTGAAATATAGTTAAAATAAAATCATTAGAAAACAATTCAGGGTATTTGTGATCATCAAAATCATCAAATAGATAGAGTATTGTTCGTAACAATATCCCCCTCAATAAATAAAAAATATTATGTCTCGTTGAAAAACAACACTTTCTCAACAATCTCCCCCTTTTGATGATCACAAAACCCATAAAATAACCAATGAAAATAACTTACAATCTTAATTACATATAGTTTGGAATTTTGAAAATATAAATACAATATTAGATTTAACTTAATTTCTCCCCCTTAATGGATTAAGATAACACTTAATATTTGAAATAGATAAAAATAAAATTTTGTGTTTATCCAAATTTCTCCCCATTTTTGTGATATCAAAAAGAAAGATAGAATATGGAATAGAACACCATTTAATATAGTATTGAACTTAAGTAACTGCTATTATTAACTGTTTGTTAATAATTGAATGTTGATTATTGGCATAGTTGAATAGATGAAAAAAAAAACAAAAAATATAGAATATGGAATAACATTTCATTAAAAGAAAATTTTACAGGTAAAATTATGATAACATCAGGAATCAAGTTGTGATAAGGGTATGACATAAAGTCTATCTCCTATGAATATTCGCCTATATTTTTATCAACTTCTCCCTCAGTATTCTCATCATTCCATCTCCCATCTTGATAATAAGATCTCTATTCTCCTGAGTCATATGAATATCTTCTATCATATATACTCTGAAAATCTCATGAAGTCTCACTTATTTCTCCATAAATAGAGTAAACTTATCTGTGAACTGAGCCACCACAGTTCTAATACTTGGTTCACTCGATGTCAACTGGTCAACCAAAAAAATATGATTATCTAATAAAACTGATAGTGGAGCACTATTGCATTGGAAACCATGCAATCTTTCATTTATATTACACATTGCTTCTGTGATAGCCGGAAATCTTCTGATTAAATCAAGTGAAGTAACTTATCCACTAGCTTCACCAGTCCTAAAAGATTCAAATTGTGTCTCCATATAGTCTTTAAACTGTGACAGATTTGACTTCGTCAACATTTATAATTTCAACTTGAAGAATTCTGTCAACATAATTTTCTTAAAAGTTTCAAATTCCTGCCTCAAAACTGTACTGTATTTAAGTCTCTGAAATTTCAACTGTTCTTTCTCTAGGGATCTTCTCAAAGCTAAATTTTCAGATTCCAAATTAGACAACTTTTTGTACAACTCTTTTACTTCCTTATTCACTGAATCAAAGGCACCCTGTGCTTGAGTCTCATTTTCATCTTGTACTTGATACAGCAGTACTAATGGCAAAGAGTTTGTATTAGATTTTTCTTTTTCTTCCTCCTGAGCTAGCTTGTCTATACACTTTTCCTTAGAGTATTTTCCAGACTCTTCCATAGAAAAATCATCATCAATTACCTCATTATGAATTTCAAAAACATTATCATTACGAACATCAGTAATCATTTCTTCCACTAGATTTTCTACAATGATATCTTCTTGATTTTCCTAAGGACTGACCAATTCTTCATCAGGCTCTGCCTCCTTTTCCTTTTCAATTATAACTGTAGTGTCAACTAAAATTTGAGGTTTAATTTCAGTTACAACCACTGCCTATTCTGGAGTCTCACTTTCATCTTCTTACTTAATTTCAGTTTGTACATGAGGTGTCACTTTAATTTGAGAAGTATCCTCTTCTTGTGGCTTCTCAAATGCTACTTCTCTGAAAAAATTGTATGTGAGTAAATATCTGGATGATAAAACATGTAAACCAAGTTCCTCATGAACATTAGAAGGTATTTTCCTTTGAATTTGAAGTCCTTCCTGACTACATCCTTTTAGATCTTCTTCAGTTTTAAATCTTATTCTTCTTACAGCAGTGCTCACTCATGATTCAGCTTATCCCTCCATAGATTTAGCAGATTGAGCCTGAGAAATATCTTCCTCTTCTTCATCTCCTATTGGTAAAAGTTTATTTTCAATGTTCTCTAGATGTAACCAATCTTTCATAGGGTTCTAGCACCAAAAGTGTTACAATGATGGCATCAAACTCTAGCTTCCACCAGACTTACCATATCCTTTTTTAAAATTTTTTTTGATATGAATCTACCAAATGGATAAAAATTCATACATACTTCTATTTGAAAACAATAAATAAGGTACCTTACCATGTACCTAGGAAAATTAAGTCTTATATCACTCATCAACAGATACATTATATTCATGTTTGGATACATGATTTTATCCAGCCCAGAAATCCTCGGTGAAATCCCAATTTGCACAAACCTCACAAGGATTTTCTCATCCAAATCCATCTCCGTTTTGAACATATTGTTTATATAAGTAGAACAAAAATTAAAGACATAAAATTTTTAGACATATGTATTGAATCTCTTATGTTATTAAAATCAAAATGAAAGACTCCCTCATGAGGGAAATTCAGAATCCAACCAATCTCTATAGAGGATATTGAAACATATCAATCTTAAATCTTAGATACCAAAGTATCCTAATATTACCCAAGACTAAACATAATAGATTCAAAGAAATAAAGAAGTTCTTCCTCATGTAGAAACTCCATAATAACTCCATTATATGTATGTTCAAGGTTTAAAAACTCAGGAGATTGCTTCAACAACAGGTTCATCTGAAATAACCATTCCTAATCTATGACCTTTCCTTTCAAAATTTTCCTTCCTGCGGAGCACTATCTCTCGGTAGTACAGGTCTCAGCCTCATCGGTTCTCTTGGTCATGGCTATTTCTATCTAAAAATCACTGAAGGTTCGAAAGAGGAATAGGGTTTCAAAGGTTTAGGTTAAAATAGACAAATAGTAGTAAAGTGCCTCGGGTTTGAAAGGGTTTCTGGTAGAAATGAAACAATTCAGAATTCGAAAGGTTTCTGACAGCCTTGATTCTCATGTCTTCAATAATTATTACATAAATTAAAAAAAAGAATAAAATTGATCACTCAAAGAAAAGAGAGAAAGAGAAAAAAATATTCTTTTTGAAAACCAAATAACTAATTTATTTTAAACAATATTAAAATAAAGAAACAACATAATAAAAAAACTTCATTTAAAATTAAATAAACCTAGATCCCCCTTAATAAAATCAAACCTTGTAGTGGGAAGTGGTTTGGTAAAAATATCATCTAATTTAATTTTAGTACTTAAAAATTCTAAGAATATATCCTTTTTAAGAACATGGTCTCTTAAAAAATGATGTCCTTTAACAATATGATTAGTCCTAGAATGATTAATAGGATTTTTTGAAATACTTATAGAACTAGTATTATCACATAAAATAGGAATACTATGAAAACTTAGTCCAATATCCATAAGAGTGTTTTTCATCCACAATACTTGTGCACAACAACTGCCAGTAGATACATATTCTGCCTCAGCTATTGATAGGGAAACTGAGTGTTGTTTCATACTTGACCGTGACAATAAGGATTTTCCTAAAAAGTGACAAGTACCCAAACTGATTTTCCTATCTAATCTATAAATTCCAAATTCAACATCTGAATATGAAATTAAATTAAAATCAGACATTCTAGGATAATGAGGAGATTGAAAAACAGTTCCTTTTAAATATCTAAAAATTCTTTTAACAACAGTTAAATGGGATTTTTTAGGATTTGATTGAAATCTTGCACAATGACATACCGAATACATTAAATCTAGCCTACTAGCAGTAAGAAATAATAAACTATAAATCATACCTCTATATAACTTTTTGTCAACTAATTTTCCAGTTTTATCCAAATCATGTTTTATATTTGTATGCATAGGAGTTGTGTATGTCTTGTTATTTTCAAGTAAAATTTTTTCAGAAAATCAGTAATGTATTTTCTATGATTTAAAACATTTCCAAAATATTTTTGATAAATTTTAATACATAAAAAGAAATTTAATTCTCCAATAATTCTCATTTCAAATTCTTTTTTCATTATTTTTGAAAACTCATGACAAAGATACTTTTTAGTTGATCCAAAAATTATATCATCAACATAAATTTGAACCAAGAAAATGCTAGAATTTACAGTTTTCTTAAATAGTGTTGGGTATGCCATTCCAACAATGAAATAATTTTTCAAAATAAAAGAGCTTAGTCATTCATACCAAGCTCTAGGTTCTTGTTTATGTCCATAATGAGATTAAGTATGTTTAAAAACAAAATCTAGTTTTTGAGAATTTTCAAAACCAGGAGATTGCTCAACATAAACATCCCACATTAAATAACCATTTAAAAAGGCATAATTAACATCCATATGAAATAATTTAAAATTCATATAAGATGCATATTCTAAGAGGATTCTAATGGCATCTAATCTCACTACAGGTTCAAAGGTATCATCATAATCTATACCTTCTTCTTGATTATATCTTTAACTACTAGTCTTGATTTATTTCTAGTTATTTTTTCTTGATCATCTTTTTTACTTCTAAAACCCCATTTGGTTCAAATAACTAGATAATTATTTGGACTTTAAACTAATTTCCAAACTTCATTTCTCTTGAACTGGTTTAATTTTTCTTACATTACTATCAACAAACATTCATCATCTAAATATTCTTCTATATACTTGGGTTCTAATTAGGATAGAAAGGCCGGAAACTCAACAATATTTCCTATGTTCATTATAGTTTTTATTCTGGTTTCTAAGTCTCCTATAATAGTTTCAAAAGGGTGATTATTTAAGGTCCTTGACTTTCTACGTAGTACACTTATAGGTTCTTTAATTTCAAGTTCTTTTGGACTGGACTGAATTTCATTTATATATTTTTCAAAATCACCTTTTAGGTTCTCATTTCTCATTTTATAATTAGAATCAGACCCTTCTATTTGATCTGTCCTTTTCTCAAAGGGATTAGTTTCATCAAATTTCACAAGAACTGACTCTTCAACAATCCTTGAATTTTTATTAAAAACTCTATAAGCTTTGGAAGTAGAAGAACATCCTATGAAAATGAATTCATTAGATTTTAAATCAAATTTACCATGATAGTCTTCGGTTTTTATGGTAAAAACCTTGCATCCAAAATTTTTAAAGTAATTTACTTTAGGTTTTCTATTATTCTAGAGTTCATGTGGTGTCCTTTTTAAAATTGGTTTAATTGAAACTCTATTCATTATATAGAAGGTTGTGCTTACAGCTTCTTCTAAAAAATAGGTAAGAAGAATGTATTCATTTAGCATAGTCCTAGCTATTTTTTGAATAGTCCTATTTCTTCTTTCAACAGTTCCATTTTGTTTGGGTGTTCTTGTTGCAAAGAAGGTGTGTTTAAAAACCATATTTGAGAAAAAGGAATTGAATTCCATATTTTCAAATTCTCCACCATGATCACTTCTTAATGAAATTATTTAAAAACCATTTTAATTTTGAACAACTTTGCAAAACATTCAAATAAAGTAAAAGTTTCATTTTTAAATTTTAAAAAGAAAATCCAGGTAAATCTAGAATAATCATCAACAAAAAAAAATAAATATAGTTTACCAGCCAAGCTTGCTACTCTTGAAGGTCCAAATAAATCTATATGGATGAGTTCTATAGGTATAGTTGTAGCAATTTTGTTAACAGATTTGACGGATGATTTTTGTTGTTTGCCAAGTTGACATGCATCACAAAATCTACAACTCTCAAACTTTAGACTAGGTAAATCAGAAACTAGTTGCTTCTTGGATAATTTATGTAAAGAATAATTATTGCAATGTCCAATTATCCTATGCAAGATCCAATATTAATTTATCTTAGCAGTTAAGTAATTTAATTATTGTTTACACAAGGAATTTAAATCTAGGGTATATACATTGTCAGTTCTAGGTGCTCTAAATTTAAGCAGCTTATTTTTGAAAACAGAACATCAATTGTAAGAAAAATAAACAGAATAAAAATCATCACATAGTTGAGACATACTTAATAGATTGCGTTTCAATCATTGTGCATAAAGTAGGTTGTTGATTGAGACAGCTTCTGTATCTCCAAATTTTCCAATACCAATGATTTTCCCTTGGGCATTGTCACAAAAGTGACAAGTCCACAATATTTTTGAGTGAGTGTAGAGAAATTCAATGCTCTTCCACTCATATGCCTTGAGTATCCACTGTCCATATACCATATGGACTTTTTTTCTTCTGTGAACTGCTTCCTGAAAAGGCATTTAAAAAAGTTGCTTTGGTACCCATATTCTATTGGGTCCAGTTGTGTTAGCCATCAAAGATATAGGAATCCCGACTTGATTTTTTTTCTAAAATCAACAGAATGAAATAAATTATTTGAAATAAAAGCTTTCTTAATACCACTTATTTTATTTTTTCTTAAGAAAACGTTTTTAGAAATATGCCCCCTTGTTCCATAGTAATTAATATTTAATATTTTTGATCTTGGAGAAAAATAACTCTTGGAAAGAATAGGTTTTTCACCTATACTACCAATTACAAATCTTTCTTTCTTAATGATAGTGTTCCCAAAAATTTCATTCCATGAGTTCTCTCCTTTAGTAAAAATGAGTGCTGCACATTTATATGTTTCGACTTTAGTTTGAAGAGTTTTTATTATAGCTTCATGATATGTATAGTCAATGTAAATTGAATTATACTTATTAGTAAACTCCTTAAATTGCATTAGTATTTTATCTCTTTCATCTAAAATGTCATTGTGAATGTTCTTTAATGACTTATGATTCTTAAAAATAGAATCATACTTTTCCTCAAGCATGTTATAGTAGGATGAATGTTTTTCATTAGAATAGCTTGTTTCAGAATTAGATCCTGCATTAGAATCAGAAGAATAGTATGATTATTCCTCATCAGTTTCTGCCATAAAGAACACTTTTTTCTTTGGAATTTACTTATTCCTTCATTGAGTCTAATTTTGAAAGACTGGTAGAGTCTTTAGACTAACTCCACGTTGCTTTCATTGCTTTCTTATCTTTTTTCTCATAATCATTTCTTTTGAAGAACTTATTTTTCTTGTGTTCTTTCAACTAAGAACAGTCAGGTATGATATGACCCATCTTTTCACACTCATTACATCTGAATTCATTTTCATCATTTTTGAACATTTTTCTGAAGCATTTATTCTTTTAATATAATTTTCTAATCTTTCTGGCTAGCTGAGCTAGTTCTATATCAGAACTTGATGAATCAGAACTTTAAAATTTCACCTTATCTTCCTTTTTCTTTAGCTTTTTTCTTTTCCCATGAGATGAAACTTTTAAGGTAGTGTCTTCTCTCTTGATCAGAACCTTATGTGTATTTGCTTCATCTTGCATATCATCTTCATACATCATAAGTGTTCCAATCAACTCTGTCATGGCTAAGTCTTCGATAGGTGTTGATTGTCTGATTGCAGTAGAGATTCCATTCTATTTAGTAGAAAGTACTCTCAGTACTTTTAAAGAATGATCAGTTTGTTTGATTGGATCTCCCAACGATGTTTTATTATTGACAATCTCTGTCAATATTCCATTCATTTGAGTAATTCTTTCACCTTCAAACATTCTGAATGTGTTTAATTTAAGCTTAGCAGTAGCATATCTCATTTTTCTGACATTGGTAATTCCTTCAAATGAAACAATAATATTTCTCTCCATCTCATATGCTATCAGGAATTGATATACTCTGTTAAATTCATCAGTTCCTAGACCACATATAATTGCATTCATTACCTTCGAGTTCATATCATATTCTTCTTCAGTATCTGCACTCCATGTCTCAGGTTTTTTAGGAATTTCATAAGGATTCAGAATCATAGAATATAATATGTATCCAAGATTTTTTAGATATATTATCATCCTTTTTCCCAGCATCCATAATTTTCTCCGTTGAAGTACAGTGATCTGACCATAGACATTCCTTCTCTTTTATCAGTCATCTTTCTCGGTGTATAATTCTTAATTACATTTAGCTTGTTAGGGCTTTATCACAAAGCTCAACCTCTGATACCAATTGTTGGATCAGGATATACCAAATATACACAAATGGGGGGTGAATTGTGACTTTTACAAAATTTTCATGAAATTGTGTTCTACCCTTTGACTTTAATCAGATGGATTAATGCAGAGGAGATTTAAATAGCAGGGACACATGATGTATAGTGGTTTGGGGAACAAAAGCCCCCTAGTCAACTCCACCAAAACATTACCCCATGAGCTTGGTGATTTTCAATATCTTGTCCTCTTGTCAACAGACCATTCCACAACTGAGTACATGCAGTTGACACCATAACAATCTAAGGCATAACAAAGCCTTCTGGTTCAATCAAAGAACCTACAAAGCTTAGTACAAGAATCTGATCACTCAATAAAATAAAAAAAGGTATTTCGACTTTGAAAATACTTTACAATTGTTCTTAACAATTGCAACATAATTCAATTGACAGTAGATGGATCATCGCCTTCAGAAATAATGATCTCCCATGAAGAATGGTTCTGTTTCGATCCGGTAGTAGTAGATATAAAAATAATTCACAACTTCAGTAGTAGTAGATTTACAGTAGATCTTTGATGTATAATGAGTGAATCTTATATCATGATTCATCTTAAATAAATAGAGCATTGTCTCACTTTCAAATCAGCATATCTGTTTTCTTAATAGTCTCTGTTTTTCTTCTTTTTATAAAAATGTTCGATGATGATGTTCGGAAAAATTCGTATATATTCTTTGTGTAAATATCACATATATATAATAATGACGATCACTTCTCCTACAATGTTAGATCCATAAAATTCTCATTCTAACACATGATATTCAAAAATTCAAAATAACAGAGCAGTCGTAACGTCCCTAAGGATTCGGCATAAAAAGATCCTTTTTAAATTGATCCTTTTAAATCATAGATAAAATGGTTTTGAATCATTCAAAAATGTGCTTTAAAAATCATCTTTTAATCCGTCTTGAAATCATCCTAATAATCTACTTGCAGAAAATTGCATAATAATATCATCTTAAATTCTCCAACGCCAAACATAAGATTGAACTGTATAACATACATCTTTCAAACATAAGGCTGAACACAAATATAGGGTTCATGGCACATCCTTCAAATGTACGGTTGATTACAAAAGTAAGGTTGATGAACCATACTTTTCAATATCCAAAACATAGGGTTCCTTCTTAACGTTGGGTTCCTCTTACATAATTTATCGATAATGTATGGTTGATTAACCATACTTTTATGATAAGTCAAAAATTATACATCACATTTCATCCTTACGCTACATTTCTCCATATGGGTATGAACATTGATTCCAGAACACGCTTATGCAATTACCAAACATGTGACACATGAATAGTTGTTTCAAGAACAAGCTAATGCGAATTAAATCTTGTTGTTCAAGAACATAAATATTTCTTCCAGAAATAAAAATATAATGAATAATAAATTCCTGAAATATACTTAAAATAAAATCATTAGAAAAAAATTATGAGTATTCGTGAGAATCAAAATAATCATACAGATAAAGTATTGTTCTAAAAAATATCCCCCTCTTTAAATAAAAAATATTATGTATCGTTGAATAAAAACCCTTGCTGTACAATATAGCATCCAAAAACTATGTTTGGAAATTAATAAAGAATCCCTCTCGCTTTGATATAGAAACTCACCCAACATCCCATTTATTTTCACTTAATACACTTAGATAAATAATTTAATCTTCTTTAACCTTTCTAGATCCCTTATTATGTGTCTCCAATATCTTATTAACCTCTTACTAATCTTTTAGAAGTTCCCTTTGATGGTAAGGGATCCTCTCCTTCTCCTCTTTATTAAAACACCTTATTTATATTATGCCTTTTTACCATGTTTTGTGTTTGGATAAGTTTTTAGTCATAAATATTACTTTATTATAATTTCAAAGTGATGAGATTCACCTTTCACTTTCATTAAACCCTTTCATGAATCATAATGTACCCCCTTTATACTGATAAATTATCCTATGTTTTTTTTCATTCCAAACATTTGTAGAGTGAATACCCATCTCCATTTCCACTTAAGGGTATTCAACTAGGTGTACCTATCCTTAAATGATTTTAGACATCCATTTATGTAACTCTCACTCAATTGTGAGATTAAAAGTGAGTAAGTACATTATTATGTTGTGTAAAGACCTGTAATTTAAAGGGAATTTTTTTTCTTAAATTATTTGGAATATTACGAGTCCGCAGTTTCTAACGGCGCCAGATTCTGAGGCCCGGTGTGCCCAGAATCAATTTTTTATGTTTTTTTTGGGTACGTTCAGTAAACGTACGTGTGGGTTTTTCTATCATTTAAACGGGTGATTGGAATTGAAATCTGAGGACACCAATGAACCCGCAGTGCCGATATTTTCTTAAGAAGACCTCTACCGCAGTTGCGTTTGGTCGAGAGTGAAAGTTATTTTTGGGGATTCTTAATAAATAAAATAAAATTTATGAGTTACCTAATTTTTTTTAGTTGGTGGTTTTTATCTCCAAATGAAAGTTGGAGGTGGGGCCCACCCTCCATAACCACCCATGGGGGGATAATGTGTGGTGGGGCCCACATGAACACCAAACCCCTCAACTCCCTTTAATACCCCTTTTTAACTCTTGGACTCCCCTTTGTATTAATGAAGACATCTCTCTCCTCTTTAATATTTGAAAAATCTCCACCTCCCACCTTCTCTCATTAATGTGAAAACACCATAAAATTAATTAATTTAGCTCTATCAATTAATAGATTAATTTGAATTATTTTGAAATGCATGGAAATATTAATTTTGGGGAGCCTATTATTTTATTGTCTTGGAAAATATTCTGTTGGGAGGCTTTGGAAGAATTAAGAAGAAAGTGTTCTTCCATGAAGAACATCCTCTCCACTTCTTCAACTGGGGCAAGAACATGAGGCGACACCCATGAGGAACGCTGTCTTCCTTCCTCTTCCTCAGCATCAAGGGACAAGATGCCACCCGTGAAGAATGTCGCCAACAATGACGCTTCCTCCTCAGATGCACCCGACGTCAAAAAATTGACACCATCCTTAACGAACAAACTTCGATTCAAGGTAGGGTTTTTTTTAATTTTAAATGAATAAAATTTTACCCTCGTTCTTGATGAATGTTTTGGTTCGACTTTGGCCATTTGTTATCACCTAACGCGGAGGGAGCGGGCCGAACGAACATGTACTGATGACCCTCCATTGATTCTTGTTTGCATTAACAAAGGAGGCGGAGCCAATAGGGTGCGGTGCTGTCGCACATAGCTGGAAGAAGGGGACCGCGGCCATACAGACCATGGCGGGCGGAAGAGGCGGCGACGACCAGAGTCGATGGAGACCAGAGGAGACGGAGACCGGAGGAGGTGGTCGTGCGCCGGCCGCGTCGAGAAAAACTGCAGCCCGCATCCGCGGGCCGCTCGGGATGATGAACCGACCAGCTACTGCCAACCGGGCTGGTGGACCGCAACACCCACAGGTGCCGCATAGAGGAGATGTGGCCCTCAACCACGATTTGATTGGCTGGGTGAACCGGCCGGGATGGAAGATCGCAGCGTCCACAGGCGCAGCGTGGCGGGGGAACCGCAGCCCGCAACCATGTGATGCTCGCTGGTGAACCGACCGGGCTGAAGACCCGCGACGCTACATGGCACCACGTGGGAGAGACATCGACCCACTTTGCGGGCCGCTCGCGCTAGACAGAACCGGCAGGCTCGCACCGCGGGCCGGGTCCGCAGGTGGGCTGCGCCCCACTAGGCCACGCCGAACCCCCATCTGGGTCGGACCCACCAAACCGGGAAGGGCCAACCCCCCAGCCGGGTCGGACTTGCCAAGCCAGGTCGGGCCGACCCGCCAGCCCACTCTGCTTGACGGGCTGGGCCTGACTTCGCTTAATTGCGAATATCTTCAAGACCACGCGTCCGAACGACGCGCCATCTGCGGCACTAGGACCCTCGCAATGAGTTGGTCCTTTTTCTATACTCTAAGTTAGATTTGGATGACTTTGGAAAACGTCTGGATTTGGATCGAGTGTAAAACCAACCGGGCCCCTGGAACGGAAAATACAATAACTCCAAGACCGGGAGTCTGATTGACGCACCGTCTGTCGTGTTGGGTTTCTATTAATGAGACGTAACTTCGGGATACATAAAATCAGGACTTAGTGATAGTTTATTTATCTAACCCCTTTGTTTGAGGAGGGGACCATCCTGGAATCGAGCGTGCTGTGTGTGGGAAACCTAGAGTTGGCTGCGACTGTGACAACTACTGTACTGGAATCCTCCGTGGCTTCGGTGATGACGACTACTGTACCAGAATCCTATGTGGGTTCGATAGTTTTGAATTATGTTCCTGTATCCTATGTGGGTCTGATAGAATAGCTGGTCCTGTATCCTGTGTGGGTCGGATAACTCAGATGAATTAAAGCCGGTCATGTACCCTGTGTGTGTCCGATAGCATAGAAGAGATAGCTTGTCCTATATCCTGTATGGGTTCGACAGCTTAGATGAGATAGCTGGTCCCGTATCCCGTGTGGGTCTGATAGCTATGATGAGATAGCTGGTCCTGTATGCTATGTGGGTCCGAAAGCATAGATGAGACAGCTAGTCCTGTATCCTGTGTGGGTCCGACAACTTAGCTGGTCCAGTATCCTGTGTGAGTCCGACAGCTTAGATGATCCAGTGGCTACATCTGATCATCTATATCTCTCTACTATTGTGGAATACTTGTGTGAGATGAGTCTTTCCTTTCAACCATTACCATCATGGTGATTTTATTTACTTCTTTTGTGTATTTGGTCTATTCTTGGGCTCAAGAGTTGGAGCCAGTCTGAGATTGGTAACTTAGGTATATGTATGAGAATATACCTAAGTAGGGTTGGTTGATACGTTGTGATTGTATATTTCTTATTTTTTTATTTTTAGTGGATATTGTGAGACCTTGATGGTGTTAGGGTCCCTACTTAGTATCATTATACTCACCCCTACACGGGCAATGCCCACACCTCGTTGTGTTTGATGCAGTCGACAGACAGCACTGACGGAGGAGGAGAGTGCCACGACAGGATGGTACCCGGAGGTGGATCTTGCGATGAGTCAGTACATGAAGGAGACTTATGAATGTGAGTTCTGAGGTGGCCATCTATACCTACCCTTCAGGTAGGAACCCTGAAAGACGATCCAGGAGATGCTCTTTACTTTCAGCTATTTGTCCCTTTTTACATGTACTTTTTGTTCAGTTGGGTTTGCATTCTGGCCCATTTACATTCCATCACACTCTATTGTATTTAGTTTTACTTAGTATATACTTCATGTTTCATACTCTGTTGTGTTTGTTTACATTTATAAAGGAAATTCCTTCCTAGATTAGTGATTTACGCCTTTGGTTCTAGTCGCTAGCCCCTGGCCTATATAAGGCGGGCCTGGGGTAGTCACGGCACGGTCCCCGAGGACGGGTCCTGACAAATTGGTATAAGAGGAGTCAGTTCTACTGTAGAACATAGAAATATGATCTATCTTACTGTGAATTAATAGTGTTAATAGTATTGAATGTGGTTTTTAGTCCAAGGAGTTAGTGTTGGTGCGGCGGCTGACGTATCCATATATTAGGGCCCTGACTTCTGATTTCCGACTCGGTGCACGAAAACACTGATTTCGAGTGTGTTTTCAAGAGTCTTCTTTGTGAACTCTTTGAGTCAGCTCACAAGGTATAACTTATTGACTGTGGTGCACCTGTTTCTTATCAGGATGTTGCTGTGTAGACAACCAGCTAGGGTTTCTGAGAGAATACATGATGACGGCCACCGAGCGACGAGGCTCTGGTTTTGGGCCCTCTTTCTATGTTGGAAGCATAAAGTGGTGTACCAGAATCACCCCCACCCATAGAAAAGAATATACCCCCAGCCTCACAGGCGGACAGTGCATGCATACTGAGCACGTTGCATGAGTACCGGCGGTAGAGGCCTCCGAGGTTTCGAGGCGAGATTGATTCCCAGGTAGCAAAGGACTAGATGGAGGCAATTACCAGAGTTTTCTGCCTAGTTGAGACACATTTAGAGTAGATTTTGATCTTAGCTACAATTATTTTTCAGCGAGTGACCATGAGTATGGTCTGCATAATGATGAGGTTTCGGTACTTGGACCGTTTTCCAAGATAGAACCTTCGGGCAGTGTGCCAACTATATCACTGCCCGTTGGTCAGCAGACACTACTGATGGTACCGATAGAGGACACTTGTAGGATTAGTGCCTTACATGTGTTTCTGCACCAGATATCCCTCATGTTTCGAGGCGAGCACGACCCACAGGCGGCTGAGGAATGGCTTGAGGAGGTGGCTGAGTGTTTTCTAGAGCTTATACAGCTTTGGCAGGATGATGCGTCAGTAGCTGAGTATTCATTGAGGCATACCGATCTTTCCTGGTACTTTACGAATACGATGCGAATAATGATTTAGATCACGAATCTCTTATTGAGGTGTGTTTAAGGATAGATGAATATGCATGGCAGCAGACATGGAAGCAGAGTTAGGAGAGCAGCATAAGGTGGTGAACATTTCAACATGTTAAACCACCCACATTTTTAGTCCCCACTAGGCTCATGGAGCTAGAGGGCAGGGGAAGAGAGTAGCTGCCTGCAGTCAAGGAGTGTGACCTAAGGGATCTAAGAATGATTTGAGGTTTGGTCTGTGTCTACTACTAGAATCCATATCAATAGACATTGGTACCAATCATCCCTTCCTTCCACGAATCTTGTTCTAGACCTAGAGATTTCTGTTAATCGGTTGACCTGACCCTCACTTCTGGATAATACTTTTGGAGGAGACTCGATATTCACACTTACGCCGATAGTGTGATCTAACACTCGAGGCAAGAGATTCGGTTGGAACCTCTTGGTGGTAGTGTTGAGGCCTTATGACGTTATTTTGGGTACGGACTAGGCAACCAAAGTTCATACACAGATTGACTGTATTTTCCAAAAAGGTTGTGGTTTATCTACAATGTTTGAATGGGGTTTTCCTTGGTCGGAGAATGTAAGAACATGGATCTTCATTTCAGGCAGGCCTTCCTTTTTCTGGATTTTTTTAGAAAAAATAATGTTTCTGGAAATTTTTGAAGTACAGAGCGTGTACTTTCTAAGTACATGCTGTGTACTCTTTTCCCACACGAAGCCATGTACTGGCCGTGTCTGGACCACACACACAGTGTGTAGGGGTGACATGGAGGCCGATTTTGGTGGAGTACGGAAAGACCAATTACACGCCGTGTACTCTAAAATTACACACTGTGTACTTTATTTTTTTCATTAAACAGATCGGGGTGGTGCCTGACGCGCAGAAACGTCTTCTTCTAGGTTCCATTCGTCCGAGAGTGCTGAGGATCCGTGAATCTTCGACGAGGCTCCGCCTCTACGTCCGTTCTCCGATTCGAGCACTGTCCATTGCATTGGAATCACATCAGTGAGTTATTCCTTATTCTTGAGCCTTATTTTCCAATTCCTCCTCCTTCTCAAGATATCGTGGGTTGAACGTTTTGGGAATTTTCTCAGATCTACGACGTTCGAGGGAGAATTAGTCATCGTGGTTCTAGTATATCGATCTCCTAGGATCAACGTAGGGGGTTTGTTCCTTTTTGTAGAAAGTATTTGAGTATTTTGTACAATTTCGCCAATTCCTGTGAATAGGAATTGTGCATTTTTCTGTTTTTCCCTTGATTTATTTCCAGCTTTCTTGATAGTTATAGTAGAGGATTACCTTTTTGAATAGAGTAGTTTTGCTGTACTCTGGATGATTTTCATGTTTGTTTTGATTGTTTGGCATTTTCCAGTTTCCATGCCTATTTGTAAGATAGTGGGGTTGTTGCTATGTTATGTTGTTAGTCCTTAGAATGATAGCCAAGTAGTTCCTGAGGTTTACTTGGACGTTGAATGCATGCTGAGTATGTTTATTTCACACAGGACTGTGAGAACCTAGTGTAGCAGACCATAGGAATAATGGATGTAAGGGCTTCTCTATAGTGTCTTTTAATACAATGCTTGACCACAGGGGGAATTGACGATGAGTGCTTCCTCAGAGAGTCTATAGTTCCTCAACGTGGGCCACAGGGGGAATGAGACATTGAGTTCTTCCCGAGAGAGCCTTTAGAATGATACAAGACTATAGGGGGAATTGACAATAAGTGCTTCCTCAAAAATTATACTCTTAGATGAACCAGAGGGGTGAGACTGTGTGTCCCTCCTAGAGGGTTTCTAGTACTGGTAGGTTAAACCATAGGGGTTAGGCTGTGAGAGAAACCCAGAGGGTTACCTGTTCTCTACTTTTTTTTGGTTGTTACTTGTGTACATTATATGTTAGAACTATGAATTCTAGCTGCTGTGTATTTCCTGTTTACTGTTCCTGTACTTGTCATGTATTCATTAACTATTATGCACAATTCTTTGGGTGGTTTCCTACTGAAACTTTTTCTCACAGCCTATTTGGGCCTTGTTTTTGGGCCCAACCAGACTATGTTGCTGCATTTATAGATAAGGGAAAGTGCCCTTCTACTTCAAGTACTTGATTTGGTGTGGAGCTGGAGAGAAGGGGACCAAGCAATGGCTTGCGATGCTATGGATTTCACATTGTTTTTATTTTGCACATTGTTTTTCTGTTGTACTTATGCATGTTGGTTTGATTACTGTTTTCCATGGACATATGTACCATGTTTTATCATTATTATTTTATACATTACTTCCACAGTTCAGTTCAGTTGTTGTATGCTGATATTTGTTTCTGCTATTATGTCTGGTTGTTCATCCGCTGTATAGTTTGCCGAAGGAGGGAATATTTTCCCACCGACATCACCAAGGCCCTTGCTGCTAGTCAGCAGCCTCTGGCGTTTGGGGAAACACGCTTGAGGTCATATGGAGTACTGGGTATGGGGCACCAGTGGAGGGGCTCCAGATTCGAGTCATTACAAAGTGGTATCAGAGGATTTTCTTTTCTCTTAGTTTACTATTTGGATCCTTTAGCCAGGGGTAAGATTGATTCGGTACATGGTATTAAGCTGTGCCCGGGATTATCTAACCTGTGTACAGGGAAAATCTATACTACCTCATAATTGTAGTTTTATGGTTTTGAGATTTATAGTTGATATGATTTCACCTAGAGTGATTCACATGCTTGTGTTATTATTTTCCTGACTATCACAGTTCTATTTCTGTTGCAACCCGATGAGATGAGGATATTCCATTTCATGCATCATATAGGCACTTGTAGAAATCACATGCCATGCATTCTTTCCATGTCATCTAGGGTGCATTAGTGATTTCATGTTATTGTGATAGACCTTGTGTACATTATGCATGCTGTTGTGATAGATGCTTGATAGAGTCTATGCTGCCTTGTTAAAGGATTTCTTGTATTCTAACTTTATTAAATAAATGCCATGTTTTGATTCTCGGGGAGTATGGGCCCTCACTAATCGGAATTAGGCACCTCTCTGCCTTATTTTCTGGGTTTTCTGGGCTTCTATGCAGTTTCTGAGCTACTGCCCAGTAAAACCCAGAATACACAGTGTGTACTTTTTGACTACATGCCGTGTAGTATTTAGGCTGTGTCACCGACCATGTGACTAGGGACACATTGTTGTGGAAGTAACTTTAGGAACACGCCATGTACGGTTGGTACACGCCGTGTAGTTCAGAGTCGTGTACCCGGATGTGTCACTAACAACACGGTTCGGGGAAGCTCGAGTAGAACACACCGTGTTGTAAAGGAACACGCCGTGTAGTCCCGTCCAGGTACCTGGCCGTGTCACAAACAACACGGGTCAGTGTCACCTTCACCTATACACGCTGTGTTTATTCAGAACATGTCGTGTAAAGTTCAACAGTTTAGATGACCGTGTATTTAACAACACGGGCCGCTGAAGCCTTGTCTAGTACACACCGTGTTTTTTTAGAACACGCCGTGTTGTCTCGGGTTAAGTCAGACCATGTGGGTTAGCCGTGTAAAGAGACTCGGGCAGGGGAATAGTTTTCCATTAAACATCATGTTTTGGGTCAACACGCCGTGTAGTTTGAGGTGTTACATGACTTGTAGGGCTGGAGTACACGCCCACGTTAGTGGCTTATGAAGACACACCGTGTTGTTTTTATACACGCCGTGTAGTTGTGTTTTGTAAACTTGTGTGTTTTGTTCCCCTGTTCCTGTTTTATACTCCAATGTTCGCTGTCTTTGATAATTTTGAACTAAGGTGTGCTTTTGATTTTTCATAGCTATGACTCCGAGACGTCCTCCGATTGTACATCTATCATCAAGGAGTGATCAAATGCAAGATATGGATGATCAGGGACTTCCTGCCGATCCTCCAGTCAGGCCATCCTTGGCAGCGTCTGTCATACTAGTTGCAGGCGCTGATGCATAGTTCAAGGAAGGTTTTATGAAGATAATCCAGACCCTTTAGGGAGTACCGCCTCCTACCGTGACTATGGTAGACTTGACGCGGGTTTTCTAGCAGCAGCATCCTTCTACTTTTTTGGGGGAAGGAGGACCACAGGCTGTAGAGTCATGGCTGGAAGCCATGTTGACTATCTTCCAGAATTTGGAGATGCCTCCAGATAGGCGGGTCGAGCTTGCTACCTAAATGCTCCAAGACTCCGCCAAGAGGTGGTGGGACGTGATCTCACAGGTGGGTCACCAGTATGTTATTGCTTGGGAGGTGTTTCTACACGAATTTTATGACTACTTCTACCCGGAGACCCTGAGGGCCGACCGAGCCCCGGAGTTCATGAGCTTAGAGCAGGGTACTCTTTCTTTCATGGAGTATTCCTCTCTTTTCAGTGAGTTGAATCATTTCACACCCAATCAGGATGGGTGTGGGGTGTTCTTAGCAAGGAATTTCAAGGATGGTCTCAAGCGGGAGATACTCTCAAAGGTGAATATCTTCCAATAGACTTCCATCACTTCCATTGTCAATCAAGAACTGATTGAAGAGCGCAATATGAGAGACTTCAGAGCTGCGAGCTAGGATGGTTCTGCTTTCAGAGCTAGTTTTCCTCAAGATGATAGCAAGAAGCACCATAGGGAGTCCCCACACGGTGATGCGAGGAAGCGAGATGCATCGTCCGGCAGCCAGGTGGTATGCTACCAGTGCGGCCGGTCAGGGCACACGAGGCCACAATGCCCGAGAGACCCAGTGGAGTGACGATCTTGCAGAAAGATGGTTCGCCTTCAGCATTTCTTCGAGGATTTCCCACCAGCAGCTGGTGACCAGGGGTCTTCCATGACTCCTTGTTCAGGAGCAGCACCACCAGTTTCTCACCAGTCGGGGAACTGGTGTTCTTCCGTCTGTTCGGGCCGAGGTGGAGGTCAAGGCCATGGCGGTCAGCCACCATTCCCTCATCACCAGCAGGGAGGTTCAGCTCAGAGTGGTCAGCCATGGGTGCAGGGCCACGGTGTAAGCCAGCCTTTCACCATGGAGCAGAGAAATGAGGAGAAGGATCCCGACCCTTCAACGGTTTGAGGTACGATTTTAGTAGCCTCTGTTTTATCTTCATCTCTTTTCGATAATGGTGCCATTCATAGCTTTATCTCTATTGCTATCGTGGAGAGCCTTGGGCTCTGCATATTTTCTTTTGCCGACTCGTTGACTCTAGTAACACCTTTTGGGACGAGGACATATAGTGTACGTTAGTGTCGAGAGTTCCCTGTCGAGGTTGCGGGGTATCGTTTCTTATGGGATCTCTACGTCCTAGAGATGACAGTCTATGATATCACTCTTGAGATGGACTGGTTGGTTCCCTTCTAGGAATTCGTTGATTGTTATCACCGTAGGGTGAGTTTCATTTCACTAGAGGGTGAATATTTTCTTTATAGAGGTGAATGAGATGTTAAGGCAAGTCGAGTAGGACTCGAGAATCATGAGCTAGGAAGGGTGATAGCACAGATTTCTAGTCTTTATCTGGATGAACAGGGAACTTCACAGCTAGACTTTCATCAAGTGGTGGATCTTTTTAGGGATGTATTTCCAGAGGACTTTTTTGTTATTTCCTCTAGAGTGTGAGGTAGAATTTTCTATTGAGCTCATGCCTAGAGCAGCACCGGTGTCCATTCCACTTTATAGGATGGCTACACCTAAGTTTCAAGATCTCAAGAAGTAGTTGGAGGAGTTGTAAGTAAATGGTTTCATCCAACCCAATACCTCTACTTGGGGTTCGCCTATCCTGTTTGTGAAGAAGGCAGATGGTACCCTTTGGATTTGTGTGGATTATCGGAAGTTGAACCAGTTGATGGTCAAGAACTAGTATCCCTTAGTGAGGATCGATGACCTATTAGATCAACTTCGAGCAGCCCGGGTGTTATCGAAGATCGACTTTAGGTACGGTTATCATCAGTTGCATGTTAGACCATCAGATATACCTCTTACAGCCTTCAGGAGAAGGTATGCTCTATACGAGTATAAAGTCATGCCATTCGGTGTCACGAACGCGCCTGCAGTTTTCATGGATTTGATGAACCAAGTGTTCCATCCTTACTTGGATTCCTTCATCGTGGTCTTCGTGGATGATATCTAGGTGTACTCTCACACTCGACACGACCATGACCCACATCTTGAGATCATTCTGAGTACACTGAGTGAGCATCGACGTTATGTTAAACATTCGATGTGCCACTTTTGGATGGAATAGATTCACTTCTTGGGTCACATCATCTCAGAGGCAGGAGTATCTGCGGACCCAGAGAAAGTGAGAGTTGTAGTCTCTTGGGATAATCCAAAGAATGTTTTTGAGGTATGGAGTTTTCTAGGGCTAGCTAGATATTATAGATGCTTCATTCCATACTTTTCACGCCTATCAGCACCGTTGACAGGTCTGACCAAGAAGGGGGCGACGTTTTTATGGTAAGATTCTTGTGAGCTCACCTTTCAAGAGCTAAAAGGTAGGTTGATGGTGGCACCAATATTTGTACTTCCAGAGCTAGGAAAGAGATATACAGTTTATTTTTATGCTTCAGGTATTGGGCTTGGAGTTGTGCTTATGCAGGGAGATGGAGTCATTGTGCACAGGTCTCGGTAGTTGAGGCCACATTAGAGGAACTACCCTACACATGATCTGGAGTCGGCAACTGTTGTTCATGCCTTATTTTTTTGGATACACTACCCTTTGGGAGAGCACTTTGTGGTCTTCACCGACCATAAGATTCTCATGTATATCTTCACTCAGTGTGATCTGAATCTGAGGCAGCACAGGTGGGTCGAGTATCTTCAGTCTTTTGATTTCGAGCTTGCCTATACGACTGGAAAGGGCAACGGAGTGGAAGATGCGTTGAGTATAAGAACTCAGATTTAGGAAGTTTAGGCGGCTAGCATTGAGTGGCAGCTTATGGATCTGTTCTCTGAGATGCATCTGGAGGTGCATGACAGATAGGGATAGACCTTCCTATCTTTTGTAGCTGTTACCTATACACTACTTGATCGGGTACAGATGAGGTACTATCAGACTCAGAAGGCTTAGTCATGCGGGAGGGTGTGTCAGGAGAGGACCTTCTTCCTAGATGGATAGTTGGAGAGGATGAGATCTTGCACTTACAAGGATGCGTATGGGTGCCAACAGACATACGCAAGGAGATGATGTAGGATTATCATTCCTCAATTTGGGCAGTTCATCCTGGCGTCACCAAGATGTATCAGGATCTTCATCGCCAGTACTGGTGGCCTGGTATGAAGAAAGATGTTGCTGGTTTAGTCATGAGATGTTCTACTTGTCAGCAGGTTAAAGAAGAGCATCAGAAACCAACATGCCTTCTACAATAGTTACCCATTCTGCAGTGGAAGTGGAATGATATCGCGATGGACTTCGTGATCGGGTTGCTGAGGTCTCCTTGAGGGAACGATGCTATTTGGGTTGTCGTTGACAGACTTACAAAGGTTTCTCACTTCTTTCCTACCAAGGAGACCTTCAGTGTCGATGATATGGGACAAATTTACATTAGAGAGATCATTCATCTGCATGGAGTTCCACACTCTATTGTTTCAGATAGGGATGCGTGCTTTACTTATCGGTTCTGGCAGGGACTTCAAAAGGCTTTGGGTACCAAGGTACTTCTGAGTACGGAATGCCGTCTAAAGACAGATGGCTAGTCCGAGCATACGATCTAGGTGCTTGAGGATATGCTTTGAGCTTGAATTCTAGACTTTGGAGGTTCTTGGGAGAAGCATATTCCACTAGTGGAGTTCACCTACAGCAACAGTTTTTAGGCGACTATTCAGATGGCACCATACGAGGCTTTATACGGTAGTCCATGATGATCACCCTTATGATGGCTATAGGCAGAAGAGGAAGCTTTTCTGGGACCTCAACTTGTTCAGGAGACTGCAGAGAAGATAGAGCTGATCCAAAAGAGGATGGCTACAGCACAATCTCGGTAGAAGTCTTATGCTGATTAGCGGAGACGACCTCTGGAGTTTGAGGTCGGGGATTAGGTTTTCCTGTGTGTCGCACCGAGGTTGGGACACAAGAGGATTCAGAGACAATGTAAGATTTCACCGCGGTATGTTGAGCCGTTTGAGGTGTTGGAGAGAGTTGGGCCGGTTGCCAATAGGCTGCAGTTACCCCAGAGGTACCGGGCCATGCATGACGTCTTCCACGTCTCTCAGCTCAGATGTTACTTTTCCGACCCGTCTCATGTCTTTCAGCCCGAGGACATTGAGCTCTAAGTGGATGCATCGTTTCAGAAGCATCCCATATGGATTTTCGATCAATGTACGAAGGTTCTCCGTGGGCAGTCTGTCCCTCTTGTATGAGTGCTATGGCAGCATGGGCGAGTACATGTTGAGACCTGGGAGAGGGAGACCGACGTATGATCTTAGTTTATAGAGCTGTTCGGGGTTTATTATTCAACACCTCATATGGGAAACTCAAGGACAAATTAATTTAAGGGGGGAAGTTTGTAAGAAACCGGATCTTCGTTTCAAGTACGCCTTCCTTTTTTTGGAGTTTTGGAGAAAAAATAATGTTTCTGGAAATTTTCGAAGTGCACGCCATGTACTCTTTTCCTGCTCGAAGTCGTGTCCAGGCCACACACACGGTGTGTAGGGGTGACATGGAGGCTGATTTTGGTAGAGTATGGAAATACCTAGTACACGATGTGTACTCTAAAAGTACACCTTGTGTAATTTTTTTTTCATTAAACGGACCGGGGTCGTGGCTGACGCATAGATATGTATTCTTCTAGGTCATGTTCATCCAAGAGCACCGAGGATCTACACATATTCAAGGAGCCCCCACCTCTCTGTCCATTCTCCTATTTGAGCATGGACGATTACGTTGGAATCTAAGTGGTGAGTTCTTCCTTCTGCTTGAGCCTCGTTATCCAATTCCTCCTCCTTCTCAAGATATCGTGGGTTGAACATTTTGGGCGTTTTCTCAGATCTACAATGTTATGGGGAGAATTAGTCATCGTGGTTCATGTAAATCGATCTCCAAGGATCGAGGTAGGTGGTTTGTGCCTTTCTGTAGAACGTCTTTGAGTATTTTGTGCAATTTTGCCAATTCCCTTGAATGGGAATTGTGTGTTTTCCTATTTTTCCCTTGATTGATTGCTTTTGTACTTTATTTCTATATTAAAGGTTTACCTTTATGAATAGAGTAGTTTTGTTGTGTTCTAGATGATTGCCATGCTTTTTCTGCTTGTTTGGTGTTTTCTAGTTTCCATGCCTAGTTGTAGCATAGTGGGACTGTTGCTTTGTTATACTGTTGGGCCTTAGAATGATAGCCAAGTAGTTCTTGCGGTTTACATGGATGTTGCATGTGGGCCGAGAATGTTTATTTCACACAGGACTGTGATAAACTAGTGTAGTAGACCATAGAGAGAATGGACGTAAGGGTTTCTCCAGAGTGTCTTTTAATACAATGCGAGACCACAGGGGGAGTTGATGATTAGTGCTTCCTTAGAGAGTCTGTAGTTCCTCGAGCGGGCCATAGGGGGAATGAGACATTGAGTGCTTCCCCAGATATCCTTTAGCAAGACATGAGACAATAGGGGGAATTGACGGTGAGTGCTTCCTCAGAATGTCTACTCTTAGCAGAACCAGAGGGGTGATACTGTGTGTTCCTCCTAGAGGGTTTCTAGTACTAGTAGGTTGAACCATAGGGGTTAGGCTGTTACAGTATCCTAGAAGGTTACATGTTCTCTACTTTTTGTTGGTTGTTACTTGTGTACTTTATATGTTAGAACTGTGAATTTAAGCTGCTGTGTATTTCCTATTCACTATTCATGTACTTTTCTTACCATGTATTCATTGACTATTAGGCACAGAGCTTTGGGTGGTTGCCTATTGGGACATTGTCTCACACCCTGTTTGGGCCATGTTTTTTGGCCCAGGCAGACTTTGTTGATGCAGATATAGATAAGGGAAATAATCCTTCTACTTCAGGTACCTGACTTGCTGTGGAGCTGGAGAGTAGGGGACCAAGCAATGGCTTGTGATGCTGAGGAGTTTACTTTTTTTTCTTTTGCACTTTGTTTTTTAGTTGTACTTTAGCACGTTGGTTTGTTTACTATTTTACATAGACATATTTACCATGTTGAATCATTATTATTTCATACATTTCTTCCAAAGATAAGTTCAGTTGTTGTATGCTATTATTTGTTTCCACTATTGTGTCTGGTTTTTCTTACATTGTATACTTTACCGAATGATGACATAGTTTCTCACTAACATCTCCAAGGCCCTCGCTGCTAGTCGACAGCCTATGGAATTTGGGGAAACATGCATGAGGTCATGTGGGGAACTGGGTATGGTGCACTAGTGGAGGGGCTCCCAATATGGGTCGTTATGACGAAAAGGAAAACCCAGGCAGTACAGGATGGAATCATGCATAATAGGGGGCATTCGATCACCCAGGAGTCGGCCAGACTTACCTTTGTGCCTGCCTTCTCTAGAGTTGTAGCACCACTATCAGCTTTGATGAAGAAGGGGCAACACTTTGTATGGTCAGAGAGATGCCAACAGAGCTTTAAGGAGCTGAGGCAGAGGTTGAACAGTGCGCCCATCTTGAGGATACTAGAGGAGGGTGTTGGGTATGTAGTTTACTGCAATGCATCAGGGACCAGACTCGGGTGTTTCCTAATGCAGGAGTGAGCAGTGATCACATATGGTTCACTATAGTTGAGATAGCCCGAGCAGAACTACGCTACTCATGACCTAGAGTTTGCAGCAGTGGTCTTTTCTTTGAACATGTGGTGGAACTATGTGATGGGTGAGCATTTTACAGTCTACTCTGACCACTAGAGTCTCTGGTTTATGTTCTCAGAGAAGGACCTGAACCAGAGACAATGATGATGGATTCAGTTTCTCCAGGACTATGATATTGAGATAGTCTATAATCATGTGAAGGGGAATGTTGTAGCATATTCTCTCAGCAGGAGATTAGACATTCAGCTGCAAGGAGAGGTGACAGAGCAGCTAGGTGCATTGCAGATATCCTTTGTGGATAGAGATGGAGCAGCCTTTCTGCAGTCTCTCATAGTCACTCATCCACTCCTTCAGTGAGTCAGAAAGACATAATGTGGGGACGTTGACTTTGAGGCACGACGTGCTCATATATCCTCAGGGCAAACACTTGATGGTTTTTTTGAAGGTGGATAACACGTCCTACTCTTCAAAGGACAGACCATGGTACCAGTTACAATATAGGAGGAGGTGTTGAGGGAGTTCCACACATCCCCTCTAGCAGTACATCCAGGCTTGGAAAAGATGTATCAGAACCTCAGATGACAGTGCTGGTGTCCAGGTATGAAGAAAGCAGTAGCACAGTTTGTCTCTTGATGCCTCCCTTGTCAGCAAGTGAAGGTGGAGCACCAAGTTCCAGCAGGCTTGATTCATCCCTTAGAGGTTCCAGAGTGGAAGTGGTATGTGATATCTATGGAGTTTGTGATGGTAATTCCACGTATGTCCAAAGGACATGACTCTATCTGGGTGATCATAGACCAACTCACCAAGTCGGCCCACTTCCAACCGATCAGAGATCAGGGATCAGTAGAGATCTTGGGGCGCCTATACGTTCAGGAGATTGTACAGCTTCATGGTGTGCCATCGACTATAATCTCTGATCGAGATGTTCGTTTCACTTCCTGGCTATGGAAGGGGTTACAAGAGGCTTTTGGGACGCAGCTTCTCTTGAGCACTTCCTTCCATCCTCAGACGGATGGTCAGACTGAGAGGACAATTCAGACGCTCAAGGACATGCTCCGTGCATGTGTTCTCGACTTTGGTCACAGCTGGGAGGATCACTTACCCTTGGTGGAGTTTGCGTACAATAACAGCTATCACTCCACCATTGGGATGGCCCCTTATGAGGCACTGTACGTCCGACCCTGCAGATCACCTCTATACTGGACTGACCCAGGGGAGTCAGCACTTATAGGACCAGAGATGGTGGAGGCTATGATGGAGAAGGTGCAGATCATCCAGGAGTGGATGAAGACTATACATAGCAGACATAAGTCCTATGCTGATAGGAGAGAGAGACCACTAGAGATTGAGGATGGCAACCACATCTTCTTACAGGACTCATCTCAACAAGGTCAACAAAGATTTGGCTGAGATGGTAACTTAGCTCTGTGATTTATCGGGCCGTTTCAGGTCCTCGGCAGAGTAGGTGAGGTGGTTTACCCCTTGGACCTTCCACCTCATTTGCATCGGGTGCAAGATGTCTTCAACGTATCTCAGTTGAAGAGATACGTGCATGACCCGTCCCACATCTTCGACCAAGGGAAGATGGACATCGATGACGGGGGCGACTTTCGCAGATGTTCTAGTGGAGATTGAGGATCAACAGGAGCGGGTCCTATGAGGATGGATGATTCCACTGGTGCACATTCACTAACAGCATGGGAACCTCCTGAAGAGAACATGGGAGTGGGAGGCTCAGATGTTTCTTAGTACCCCCATTTTTTCCCCAGTGTGTGTTGTAGTTTTACAGGGATGTAATGCCCTGAGGTGGGGGTAATGTAATGACCTAGAAATTTCAAGGATTTTTTTTCTTAAATTATTTGGAATTTTATGAGTCCTCAGTTTTTGACGGCACCTGATTTCGAGGCCCGTCATGCCCAGTATCAATTTCTAAAGTTCTGTTTAGGTAATTTCAGTAAATGTACGTGCAGGTTTTTCTATCTTTTTAATTGGTGCTCGGAATTGAAATCCAAGGACACTAATGAACTCTTAACGCTGGTATTCGCTTATGGAGACCTCTACCACAGTTGCGTTTGGTCATGAGTGAATGTTATTTTTAGGGATTCTTAATTAATTAAGTAAAATTTATGTGTTACATAATTTTATTTAGTTGGTGGTTTTTATCTCCAAAGGGAATTTGGAGGTGGGTCCCACCCTCCACATAACCTCCCATTGAAGGATATTGTGTGGTGGGGCCCACAAGAACACCAAACCCCTCAACACCCTTTAAACCCCCTTTGTAACTCTTGGACTCCCCTTTGTGTTAATGAAGCCATATCTCCCCTCTTTAATTTTTGAAAACTCTCTACCTCCCACCTTCTCTTATTAATGTTCCAACACCATCAAATTAATTAATTAAGCTCGCTCAATTAATTGATTTATTTGTATTGTTTTGAAATGCTTGGAAATATTATTTTTGGGGAGCCTATTATTTTATTGTCTTGGAAAATATTCTGTAGGGAGGCTTTGGGAGAATTAAGAGGAAAGTGTTCTTCCACAAAGAACATTCTATCCGCTTTTCAATCGGGGAAAGAACGTGAGGCTACGCCCATGAGGAACACCATCTTCCTTCCTCTTCCTCCACATCAAGGGAGAAGACAACACCCATGAAGAACATCACCAACAACGATGCTTCCTCCTCATATGCATCCGACGTCAAAAAATCGACACCGTCGTCAATGAACGAAATTCGATTCAAGGTAGGGGTATTGTATAATTTTAAATGAATAAAATTATATCCCCAGTATTGATGATTTTTTTGGTTTGACTTTGGCCATTTGTTATCGCCTAACATGGAGGGTGTGGGCCGAACAATCACGGCCCGATGACCCTCCGTTGATTCTTGTTTGCGTTGACAATGGAGGCAGATAAAATAGGGCGCGGTGTTGTCACAATGTGCTGGAAGAAGGAGACCGCCACCATGCAGGATGTGGTGGACAAAAGAGTCGGTGACGACCGCGTGCTGGCTACGTGGTGGAAAACTCCTGCCCGCGTCCACGAGCCGCTAGGGCTGAAGAACCGGCCGGCTACTGCCGGTCGGGATGGTGGATCGCAGTACCTGCTGGTGTCGTGTGGAGGAGATGTAGCGCGCAACCTTGGGCCGCATGGCTGGGTGAACCGGCCAGCTACAGCCAGCCGGGCTGGAAGATCGCGGTGCTCACAGGTGCCGCGCGGCGGGGGAACCGCAACCCACAACCATGGGACGCTGGCTGGAAAACTGGTCGGCCGCCTACCGAACAGGCTGAAGACCCACGAAACCTCTTGGAACCGCGTGGGAGGGACAATGTCTCGCTATGCGGGCCTCTTGTGCTGGACCGAACGAGCCAGCTTCGGCTGGCCGGGTTGGGAGAGTCGGTGCCGCCAGGAAAACCGGAGCTGCCTACTCCGCAGGCCGGGTCCGTAGGTGGGCCGCACCCTACTGGGCCGAGCCGACACCCTATCCGAGTCAGACATGCCAAACCGGGCTGGGCCGACCCCCCTGCTGGGTCAGACCCACCGAGCTGGGTTAGGCCGACCCGCCAGCCCACTGGGCTTGACGGGACAGGCCCGACATCGCTTAATTGCAAATATTTTCAAGACCGCGCATCCTAATGACACACCATCTATGGAAATGGGACCCTTGCAACGATCTAGCACTTTTGTGATACTCTATGTGAGTTTTGTGTGAATTTGGAAAATGGAAGGATTTGGATCGAGCATAAATCCAACTGGGACCCTAGAATGGAAAAGCCAATAAATCTCAGACCGGGCGTCTGATCGACGCGTCGTCTGTCGCGTTGGCTTTCTTTTGATGAGATGGAATTTCAGGATACATCAACTCAGGACTTTGTGATAGTTGATTTATGGACCCCTTTTCTCAAGGAGCGGACCCTCCTGGAATCGAGCGTACTGTGTGTGGGAACCCTAGAGCAGGCTGCGACTACAATGACTACTTTACGGGAATCCTTCGTGGGTTCGAAGACGACTACAGTACCAGAATCCTGTGTGGGTTCGGTAGTTATGACTTCTGTTCCGGTATCCTGTGTGGGTCCGACAGAATAGATGGTCCTGTATCCTGTCTGGGTCTATCAGCTCAGATGAATTATAGCTGGTCCTATATCTTGTGTGGGTCCATCAGCTCAGATGAATTATAGCTGGTCCTGTATTCTTTGTTGGTCCGACAACTTAGACGAGATAGCTAGTCTTGTATCCTGTGTGGGTACGACAACTTAGATTAGATAGCTGGTCCTGTATCCTCTGGGGGTCTGACAGCATAGACGAGATTGCTGGTCATGTATCCTATCTGGGTCCGACATCTTAGATGAGATAGCTTGTCCTGTATCCTATGTGGATCTGACAGCTTTGCTGGTCCTGTATCCTGTGTGGGTCTGACAGTTTAGATGATCCAGTGGCTATATTAGATCATCTATATCTCTCTACTATTGTGGCATACCTATGTGAGCTGAGTCATCTCTTTCAACCATTAACATCATGGTGATTTACTTTACTTCCTTTGTGGAATTTGTTTTAGCTTGGGCTCGAGAGTTGGAGTCGGACTGAGATTGGTAACTTAGGTATATGTATGGGCATATACCTAAGTAGGTTTGGTTGATACTTTGTGATTGTATCTTTCCTGTTTGGTTTAACCATAGTGGATATTGTGAGACATTGAGGGTCTCGGGGTCCCTTCTGAGTATCGTTATACTCACCCCTACACGGTCTATGCCCGCACCTCGTTGTGTTGGATGTAGATGACGGACAGAGCTGACGGAGGCCGAGAGCGCCATGACTGTACGGTGCCCGGAGGTGGATCTTGCGATGAGTCGGCACACGGAGGAGACTGACGGACGTGAGTTCTGAGGTGGCCATATGTACCTACCAATCAGGTAGGATCCCCGGAGGATGATCCATGAGTTGCTCTTTACTTTCAACTGTTTGTCCCTTTTTTACTTGTACTTGTTGTTTAGTTGAGTTTGTATACTGGCCCATTTACTTTACAGCACACTCTTTTGTATTCAGTTTTACTTATTGTTTACTTCCGGTTGCATACACTATTGTGTTTGTTTACTTATATAAAGGTAATGCCTTCCCAGCTTAGGGATGTATGCCTTTGGTGCTAGTCGCCAGCCCCTAGCCTACGGAAGGCCGGCTTGGGGTAGTCACGGCACGGGCCCCGAGGACGGGTCGTGACATGTTATATAATATATTTGGGACATTTATGCATGTACTTGATATGAATGTGATGGGTGATCCCAGAATTATATATCCTTCCAATGCATTGGGTATGATTTTTATTTCAGGAGGTCCCATTATTGATGAAATGGAGGTTATCATAATCAAACTATGTTATAATATATTTACGGTTATCCAAGACATATGTTTACGAGGTCATGTTTTATGTTGTTTCCACATTCCTATGCAGTCTTGATGTTATCATGTTATATCATGCCTCACTCTTTAGGATTATTATTATCACCTATTATATGTAATATTTATATGTCTCATGACTCACATGTGTTATGTTAATCATGTCTGGATTTTATTATTCCCATACTGGGCATTAAATCTCACCCCTTTCTTCTATTCGTCCCAAGGTTATCCCATATAGTATTAGAGGATCAATGGAATATAAGGATATTTTTTATGTTTTTTATATTGTTGTTGTGTCCCTGTATCATGTTAATGTGATATGTACATAATTTTCCAAAGACTCTATGCCTCACAATATTCTATTATTACATTAAGTGTGTTTTTATTTACTAAATCTTGAATTAATGTGTATTGAAATATGGGATTTCATAATAGTTATTATAGGGAAGTCTATTTATTTTCGGGGATTATGATTATAAAACTATAGTGAATGGTTTAAAGAAAATAATAAACATAGGAAAACATCACTAAAATTTTGTCAAATATAGAGTAAGTGGTTTCCAAGAAAATACTGATGGTTCTTGGTGCGACGGAAGTGTACGATGGGTCATGCTTAACTTTGCTTTTTTTCATTATCTATGATCAATCCGAGATCTACATGATGATAAATGACGTTATCAATGAATGTGATTCTAAGAAAACATACAATAGAAGTTATGTCAAAACTAGATCGAGGATCATCGCATATTATTTATAACTAATTTCATTAATTAAAGAAGTACCTTGTTAAAATTCATTCTTCATTGATGGATCAATAAATATATCTGTATTGAAATGTCATTGAATTATAGGAATCAATATAAGATTCCCTCTAGTGGTGATCCTCATGTGTTCCACAAATCAATTAATGTTTTCATATGAATCTCCTTGTGCTATCATGATAGATAGAATCATTTTCATCTTATAACATTGATCGATGCGAGAAATGCTATTAACGAGTTCTCCTTGACATCTCTTAACTTGAGATTTGATGGTGGAGGAAGATTTCTCTCCATTCTCAGGAGTGTTCTTGGATAAGGTAGCTCTCTCGGGATTGCGAGGATTCTCTAAATTCATTGTTCACAACCAAAAAAATGAATTGGCTCAGTTAGAAAATAATATAATTGGATTTATATACAGAACGGGTTTAAATAAAATAATATCATTAGTTACCTTTATTATTTATTTAATCCTTGTATAACCCTGTGTCAAATAATAGTAATATTAATTTTTCTCAACATGCTCCTAACTGGTGAATTAAATTAAATATTACTCAATCAAATAATATTCAATTTTTATAATTTCTCATCAGACCATTAAACTAGATCCTCCATTATTCCACAATATTTAACAGGCCATGATTATGTATATTTATTTATTAAATAAATATCATTACATTATTCTCCAATAAATAAATAAATATTATATTCATTGATAGAAAATAAAATATTTATGAAATATTTTGATCACATTATTTTTTCTCAAATAACTCATGAAATAATATATATGATCAAGAAAAATTGCATAATTATTAAACCAGATGGGGGAATAATATTTATTTATCTTTTAAAATAATACATAATAATTTATTATTTTAATAAGATTCTGGATACACTTAGTGTGAGACCCTCTAGACCTCTTTCTCTGTTGAAATAGGCGATGTTGCATAAAGCTGAAGGTTAGCATATAAAAACACACTGAGGAACCCATATAGAAAGAAGTTAATGCTACAATGATATAATACCTCATATGGATACTTACTATGTAATATAGTCCCTTCATCATGATATCTCAAATCAAACAGGTAACATGTTGTTACCATCAACCTCTGTGCTCGACGTCTCTTTCCTTGATGTCTTGGAAATTGAACATCCTTATAGAACACCATGGACATTGATTTATTTTGGATATATAATTAACATCAAAGGGCCTCAGATAACAACTTCTATTAAATAATAAAAGTGAAAATTCCTTTCTCTCATTATTCATTAATGCAATATTACTCATGACACACCCAACATATCCTCCCTCACCGAGAACATATGTCGTTATGGTTTTCAGAAATAAATAAAAGTACAAAAATCAAAATAGTCCTAATAAATAATCTTAAATTCTATGGATCAATACACATGTCCACATATAGGAATATCCAATGACATATATAAATGTGGATTTCCTACTGGTGAGTTTCGTTCTCATAATACCCTACACTAGATATTACAAAGGGCATATAATAGGGGAAGGTTCCTCAAATTTCAATGAGTCTACACCCCTAATAGCATGTGTCATTTGCATCTCTAAAATTATATCATCCGACTATAGAACATATATTTAAGAATAGTGTCGTAGCACTTCCAGGTTCTCATCAGAGTGGGGAATTGCTATGACCTTTTAGTGTAACAACTACTCATGGGACATTATAACATACAATGTAAAGTAAAAGAACATTAATGATGTGATAATAATTTTATTAATTCAAAACTATAAATATATGTTATCATAAATAACATATAAGTTGGGTCTTTGGAACCAACTATAACGAACTCCAACTTGCACTAGAGTTAACTACTAACATCCTTCAGTCTTCTATATCTCATGTGATACTTATTCTTCATTAGAGATAGATATTTAGTCAAGTGTTATTCTAATTTATCTTTTGTGGGTACTCTACTTACAGTAATTTAACCTCTTTGATAATAATCTCTCAATATTTTACATTTTAGAGTATATGCTTTGTCTGTTAGTGTGAACTTGACTCTTTTTGCAACATCCACCACTACAGTATTGTCACAATACAATGTGATAAGGTCTTTAATAATAGGTACCACATAAAGCACTTGAAAAAAGTCACTCTTCCAAATGGATTCATTATCTGCATCATAAGCCCTTATATACTCATAATCCGTTATAAAATTAGGGAAAATTTGCTACTTTGAAATATTATGGATCACATATCCTCTATTGAGACATAAATCATATCATGAATTTAACTTCAGATCACTATGATCTTTCTAAAAACGAGATTTAGTATAACCCCTGATTACTAGCTCGTTTTCTTCTCCATACACTAGGAACACATTCTTAGTTTTTCTTAGATACATAAGGATATTCTCAAAATCATACCAATGCTGTTCTCATGGATCTACTTGATATATGACTACCATGCTAAATATGTTGGAAACATGAAATCTAGTACATAACATGGAATACATGATTGATCCTATTACTTAAGTGTATTGGATCTTACTCATTGTCTCCATATCCTATTGTCTCCACACACATCAGTGCGTACCAATCCTAGATGTTTTGTGGGCCTTTCACCCTATCCACAAAATTTTGGTATGATCAAATTTACTTGTAAAAATTCATGTAATATTTCTAGTGGTTTTAGTTTAGAAGATTATAAATAATAATATTTATAGAGATTTGTCAAATTCTTAGTTTTTACAAGACAAAGATGACAATTCCAAATCCGAGTGTTATATGAGTCATGCAAACATGATTCGTTATCAATTTACTTTACTTTATTTTCATAATTTATGACATAAATACCATTATTTAAATGTGATATACCATAACATCCATTGTCTTTATAAATGAAAAAAATTATTTCTAAACATGAAAATAATCCCATCTGCATCATGGCATGATAAAAAAATTATGTTCTTGGTAGCTGTAGGTACAAAATAATATTATTTTAAAACCCAAATAATTCTAGTTGACAATGAAAGGTGGTTGTCACCAATGGAAAGAGAAGCCAACCTCTCACTATTAACAACTCACAGATCCAAATCTCCTATAGTAATGTTTTAAAATATACATGGTTCCTACATTTGGAAACAATTGTGAGCACCAAAATATGTATCTAATACCCAATTTGTAGATACTTAAATATTACATTTGATAATGAATTCACATTTAGCTTCCCCTTTCTTTTGGGTGAAGTTCCTCTTCCTGTGGCATGGATTTCCACATAAAAAACATACAACCTTCATTTCCATGCCCTATCTCTATATCTTTATCTTATTGTAAGGATTGTTCTTGTGATAATTATACTTTTTATGAGTCATGGGACAAATTTCCTCATTATTACTTATCTTATTAACTATAAGGACCATAGGATTATCATTCCCCATGTCCATATACATTTGGAGAATCAATAAAGGATGTTCTGACATACTCTTATAATTATTGATCATATTTTAATTAACAATAAAATTGGATAAGTTCATTGGAAGTGATTAAGGTATGAGATATGTACAAAAATCATCTTGGAATTTAATGCCTAATATGTATAATAATTCAATTTTTCCAATAATATTGACTACATGATACCAAACTGGCACATACTCTCCAAGCATATTTGTAAACAAAGAATTCATGATCTTGTACCTCTCTTTTCTAACCTTCTCTTGATAGAGATCCAAAAGGTGAGACATCATCATGTATGAATCCATGTCCTCATGTTTCCTAAAAATATCACTAGATATATATGAGAGTTTGAAACATTGAACATATTTGGAATCATTAAAATGTTTCTCATAGAGTGGTAGCTCTTCCCCACTAGCCTCATTACTAGGAACATCAAGAATAGGTTCTTCTATCATGTACAATTCCATTTCATGGCCAAGGATAACAAGTATGTGCCTTTTACAATCATTTAAATTTGTGCTTCTGAGAAGGTTATTCATCCCATGTATGGATCTCAATGATATGTTTGATGTAATTTTATTTCTATTTATACAAATAATATGAGCATAGATATTAGTACTTTATCTACTAAATTTAGACATATAAATAAATATTATATTTATTAATATCCTAATATTTTATCAAAACCCAATATCCCACCATTGGATTTGGAATATCCTATTGATTAGACCTTCAAGTGTAAATGATCCATATTACTATTTTCATTACACCAATATTGGCTAATTAAGAAACATGAATGGTTTTAGGAATGCATTCTAAATGCCAACTACATTAAGTCATAGTTCATCGATCTGTTTAGTGGACTCCCTAATCATTAAATCGTTAAATTGGATTTCCACAACCCTTGCATCTCAGTTACACCAAAGTCCCACTTTGGCAGTCAACATTTAATGTGAGCTAAGTTAAGTCAACCCAAAAAAATAAAGTTAGAATTTCCAGATAATTTAAAGCACCACAACATTGACTCATTAAGAACATTGAAGCATGATTAAATTTTAATTGAATTAGTGGAAGGATATATTAACTTAATATATATAATTGAGGGATTTTATCCTTTTATACATAAATTTCCAATTATTATATTCATCATATTCTTGTTAATATTAAGTGGATTTACATAAGTATGTAACCATGTCTTATATAATATTTACACATAATATAATTTATTTTATTTATATCTTTTATTGTTGTTAATTTCATTAATTCATATTATCGCGATAGAACATTCATAGTGAAATAAAAATGAAACTTCATATAAATAAAATTATTAAGTAGTATTATCATGATCTTTTACTAATGGTAAGTTTATCTAGAAGTTGATAAAATATCCATTGACCTAGGGGAAAAACACATTGAACTAAATATGTTTCTTATTAATGATTTCCACCTGTCCACCTATATATCTCTCTTGGAATGGTTTCACCTCGACTCCAAACATGAACAAACTCTACTATCTATGGATCTCTATCCATTACATATATTTTTACTCACACAGAGGGGAGGGAAACAAGGTGTTTTTAATAAAAGAAACCATGGGCATGGAAGCTCTTATATAATAAAGGGAGAGAAGGCATGTTGGCCAATAATCAACTTTAATAATAAACTAAATGAAACCAATCACATACAATGTCTGGTCTATGATCATGATCATCGACATATATGAAATGAATTATGGATTTAATAAAACTAGCATTAAATTCTTAATCGGACTTATTTAAGAAAAATAATGCTTGAATTAATTAATTATCATCTTTAATTACTAAATTATTTTATCTCAATTCTCATCCAAATTTCCTTGATATTACCATCCATCACAATATGAAAACAATAGATAAATTTACTTCAAATTAATTGTATTCAAAAATGTAACTTAGAGGCAACATGTTGAATAACCATCTGATTTTACCCAACATGTATTATACTCATACATAGTATGTTTTTTGTGATATATATAACATGAAAATTATCATGTACATTCTTTCCATCTATTATAAAATTACTGATTATAAGAATTAAATGAATTTTTAAAAATGTGTCATGCTTTAATGTACGTTGAGAAAAAAACTGTAGTACGAATCATACATGATATGATGATCTGAACATTATGCATATATTAAATATATATATATATATATATATATTAAAACCTATCACATGGTGTGTCTTATCAAATTAATGAACAGACACAAGAACATGTCAATAAGGTTTACACTATATAATAAATAAATTTTAAACATGTATAATTTGGTATAAGTATATGACATGTACATGCGAGATACACATTGTGTATATATTTCACCATGTATCTCAGGCACATGCCTAGGGACTTTGAATGTAAACCATGCCTTAGAAAATTGGTGTACATGACATGTATAAGTCATTACACAACGTGTGGTATCCGAGTTACATGATCACCATTGAGGTAGGTCATGTATGGTAACACATGGACCATCTATGACTCAAAGGAACTACACGATCTGTACATGGGATACACTATGTCTACACCAGCGGACCATGCACCATCCGAGCTCAATCAACATTTGGTTTAAGAAATAAATACACCACATGTCATCAATGCACATGGTTTGAAGTAATTTCAAAATTGATTCCTATTACATTGAAAAAAAGGACATGGAATATAACTCTAGTTACACTACGTGTACTCATGTGTTACCCGACCAGAATCCTTAGAACCCCTGGATGAGTTCTTTGATTTTATTTTCTTTATAAAATCAATATTATAGATTAGATCTACATGAAAAAAAGAGGAAGAATAAGATAATTCAATTCATAATAAAAGAATGATTAAACTTTAATTGAAAGATAAATAACAAAAGAATAAGCCAATCAATGATATCTAAATAATTATAAATAATTATGTAACATCTCTGCTAAAATATGAAGATTTCAGGAGAAGTGGAAGCATGTGATGGGACATGCACAAATTTTCTTTTTTTTAGATCAATGATCAATCTGAGATCTATACAATAATAAACGATGCGATCAATGGAATTGAATCAAATAAAAAAACAATGGATATTATTTCAGAACTAGAGGGAGGATTATCACATATTATTTATAATTAATTTAATTAATTAATGAATTACCCCATTAGAATTATTTCTTCATTGATGGATTTTTAAAAAAATCTGTGTTGAACCATTTTGCGTTATAGGAAGCAAGAGAATATTTTCTCCAGTAGTGATCCACATGGGTTCTACAAATATACGAACATCACCGTATGAATCTCTGGGTTCTAGCACGACATATCATATCACTTACATCATCTAGCTTTGATCACTGTGAGAACTACTTCCAAATCATTCTCCTCGATCTCTTTTGACTTGAGAGTGGGAGGGGGAGGAATATATCTCTCCATTCTTGGGATCCTTCTTCGAGAAGGAATCTCTATAGGGATTTAAGGTATTCTCTAAAATCATTGTCCATAAAAAAATGAATTATCTCTATTAGAAGACAACATAATTGATTTTATATTCCACAAGGGTTTAAAAATATGGGCACAGGTGCACCTTATTATATATTTAATCCCTACAAAACTGCATGTCAAATAATAATAATAATATTATTATTTCTCAACATGTGCTTAAATCATGAATTGAATTAAATATTATTTTATCAAATAATATTTAACATTAATTATTTATCATCGGCCCATTAATCTCGATCAACTATTCCTCCACAATATTTATCGGGACTTGATAAATGACTATTTATTTATTAAATAAATATCCATCCACTAGTATATAATAAATCAATTAATATTATATTCACTAAATATGAAATAAATATATATTAAATAATACACTGACATTATATTATCTATAACAATGTGTTACAAAATATATATAATAATGAAAACATGAATAATTATTAAACTACATTCGGGGATGATAATTATTCAACTTTTTAAATAACAAATCATAATATATTATTTAACTAAGATTCTGGATACACTAAATGTATGACCCTATAGGCCTCTTTCTTAGTAGAGATAGGAAAAGTAGTCTAAATTCTAAGGATAACATCTAGAAACATGACAAGGATTCTATATAAAAAGAATTTATTACTACAATTACATAATAAATTATATAGAATCTTACTATGTAATATAATCTATTTTTCATGATATCTCAAATCAAGTTGGTTGCATGCAGGTGCCATAAACCCATGTGCTCGATATCTATTTCTTTAACTTCACTGAAATTGAACTTACCTATAGAGCACCATGTCTATTGGTTTATTTTAGATATATCATTTCCATAACAGGTCCTAAGATATGAACTTCCATTAAAGAATATACCATATATATCATTTATCTCATTATTTATTAATGCAATATTACTAGTGATACACCCAACATATCTTACCTCACCGTGAACATATGTCATCACGATTTTCACCAATACATCAAAGTACATAAATCATAATACTAATTGATAATAATTATAAACACTATGTATCAATACACATGTCCACATATAGAAACATCCAATGACACATAAAAATATAGATTTCCTATTGGCAGGTCTCATTCCCTTAATCTACAACACTGGATATTACCAAGGGCTTACACCATGAGAATGTGACTCAGAGTCCTATGATTCTACACCCTTGATATCATGTATATTTTCTGTCCCTAAAATTATATCATATTTCTATATAACATATATTTAATAATAGTGTCAAAACACTTCTGGGTTCTCATCATAGAGGGGAATTGTTTTGACCTTTTAGCACGACAACTACTCTTGGGATAGTACCACATACTATGTAACGAATAAGAAGAATCATGATGCGATAATAAGTTTATTAATATTAAAAACTATGAATATAGATTATCATGAAGTATGTAGATGTTGGTTATAGGGAACCAAGTTCCAAAAAGACATCCCTGTATATATACTACATGTGGATGTGGATCTAGAATAGTTGTACCTAAGGGTAATAACCCCAAAGGGGTGAATTGAGATTGATTTTATTGTCACATGGTCCATATCATTGGGTTTTTTTGATGTCCGAGTTTGAAAATCCTAGTATATAATCTTTGAAAAATTAACATTCTCTTTATGAAACATTATGAAGGGGAAAAAATTTCCAATAATATTTTATATTAAGAAATAAATCATGGATAACATAGATTGAAACATAGAAAATCATTAGTTTATGAATATATATTATCAATGAGTTAAAAATCTAATGTTCATGGTTTACCATTTATGTTTTTAATAGTTTAAAAATACTCATCACTAATTTCCAACTTTTTTTTATTCATTGGATGTAAATTAGAGAAAGTAAGTAAACAACTGATGTGAGGGGAATTGTGATGAGTTCACTAATGATATGACCAACATTATGGGAGAAAAATTCACGAAAAGCATGATAATACTTTATTATATATTAAACCAAAAAATGAATTAGGAGGAATTATTGAATTTACATATGTAATATCATATTATAATTGATACCTTTATGAAATAAAGGCCTCTGACTTTTTGTGGATATTATGATCCTTTAATCAAATAAAAATGGACCAACTCCATTAAAAAGATCTTCTTCATACTTAAATGCTCTATGAAAGAGTAGGTCATGATGGATGTTTATTGTATGGAAGTAGAAACTGATCAATGGTGGATGATTTTAAAAAATTTCAAGCTCGAGGAAGAGATAAAAATAATGAAGTAGCTGAAAATTTAAAAAATATTATATAAAAAATATTTTCCTATAACTCTCTGACTTAAGATGGAGAGGTATTTTCTTAAACTCAAGAAAAATCATGACGAATACATCAAGTCATACAAGGAGAAATTCAAAATACTTACATGAAATGCCTCTAGATTTTTCCTCTCCCCTAAAAGTTATGTTGACCACTTCTTTGGTGTTCTAAAGTTGAATATATGAAAATCATTCACAATTTGAGACATTGACAGCTCTGAGAAAATTGTAATATATTCCCTCAAATTTGTAAAAGAGATCGGTGAATCTCATGAGTCTCATGGGTAAAAAGATAAGAAGTAGAGAATGGATTTTAATCATTGTGGTATCATATAGAAATATCAAGGGGGAAAGAAAGTCCAACATCCCAACTGTCAAAAGTGCAAGAAGAAGATTTCATAAAACCGGCTAAAGGGGACATATAAATGCAATCAAATTTTGATGGAAGAACACCTAAATAGAGATTTTCAATAGGATAAACCAAAAAATGTGATAGAAAAAAATAATGTTTTAGTAAAACCACATCATATCATCCAATATTTCGACTGTAATGAACAAGGACACTATACAAACCAATGCACTAAGATAAGGTTTGTTGCTGAAAACTGAAGAAAAAGTTATCTAAGGCCTAGAAAGAAAGGTTGGGATTATTATATCACAACTAATGAGGTGGATCTTGAAAATGAAGTGGTGAATGGTATGATAGTTATTCACTTAAGGATAAAGAACACACTATTGATTCTGGTTTAACATATTCATTCATATCACCCATTTTTAGTAGAACTTTAAAAAAAAGAACTCAAAATATTGAAATTGTGTTATCATTGATGATTGAAAATGGGTCAATTATTACATCCCAAATATATAAATCACCCCTTATCAAAATTTGTGTGCATAATATCCTTAAAAATCCTTTGAAACTCCCTTTAGAAAAATTTGAAGTTATTATAGGCATGGATTGACTTTCATTGTATAGAGCCAACATAATTTGATTAGAGAAGTAAATAATCCTCCATATCACAAATACCATATGATTATATAAAATTGAAAGGGGGTTGGTAAATCTTCTTTGGTATAATAATAATAAGAATGGATATTAGTTCCTTGTGAGAAATCATATATGGACCAAATGTTTGAGACTAAAGAAAAACTACCCATGATGACATGCCCATTGTAAGGAAATGCAATGATGTGTTACCTACAGAATTATATTATATTCCTCCTAACTCAGATTTTGAGTTCTCAATTTAACTTATTCACAAACCTCTTAAAATAAACTAGACTACATATAGAATGTTTTTTTTTAATTTTTGGATTTGAAGAAATAACTACATGAGAAGACAGATAAAGGGTTTATATTCCAATGTTCTTTACCATGGAGTGAATTAGTAATTTTTTTCATGAAAAAGGATGAGTAAATGCACCTCTACATTTATTATCAAAATCTTAATAAGATCACCATATGGAGAAATAATCATATTCCATGGATTTATGACTTTTTCGATCATCTATGTGGAGACCAATACTTCTCCAAGAAGGATCTTTAGTCATAATATTATCAAGTAAAGGTGAGGAAGGTGGATATACCCAAGACCAATTTTAATACAAGGTATAGGCATTATGAGTTCATATTGATGCCATTTAAACTCAATAATACCCTTCAATATTCACGGACTTGATGAATAGTCTCCTTCGAGATTACCTCAGAAAGTTTTATGTAGTCTTTATAGATGATATTATTATAATATACAAATGAAATAAAGTGCATGAGGAGAATTTGGATATTTTACTGAATAGCTTTTTGAAAGGAAATGTTTATAAAAATTATAGTAAATATGAGTTTTTTTATGGAGAAAGTAACATTTCTATGGCTCATTATCACCATTAAAGGGATATATGTTGATCATTAAAAAAGTGGAAATTGAAGGATATCCCAGAGCAACCTCTTTAAAAAAATATATAGTTTCCTTAGATTCAATGGGTATGTAGAGGCTTTGGTGTTGATGTATAAGGCATTGGAATATTTCTAGGAATATTTAAATATGTATGATATAAGTCATCATAGAATTCTGTGGTCCAGAGAGTATCAGAATGATTATATTAAAAATAAAAAAAAATTTATACCACACATACGAAGTTTATTAGAAAATGTGGAATAAATTTCGAATAGTGTTCTGAATTGTGAATTTGGGAACATGGTTGAGTATGTAATGTGAGTTTTACGTTAGGCATTATATAAATTTGTCGATGTCAGGAACCTTATTAGAGGATATTGTTATAAGGGTATTAAATGATGAACGTTTATTAATTAAATGAAATTTAATTAATAATACTGAAACCTAAACCTTCCCCTTGTATGATTTTGCATGCATATATGAAATGGGAGAACCCCCTTGCGGTCATATATGGATGAACATAGGGAGAAAAGATGAACCACCAAACTTGGTTATTGATGGAAATCGATACCAGATTGATGTGAAAATGTTTCTAGGAATCACATTGGACCCAAAGCTTCAGTGTTTCAACACAATGTTGTTAGTTTTATGAGTTATACAGCCCAATCACTGTATATTATCTTTTTTAGGTTTTTAGAGACATATTACCACTAAACAATATACACTTTGGTTCAATGTTATGGAAAATTAGTGAAAATTAGGTGTTTCGGAAGGATCACAATGATTTCTAGTTAGGAAATCCCAATCACATGACGTGTAATGTACGAGAACATGCATGTGTTCATCCTATTTTAGGAATAAGATCATTTAAACCTACATTACATTTAATATGGGTACACTCCATATAGTGAGGCTTTTCTATGTAGTCAAGGTCTTTGGAAGACCCCAAGTCAAAATGCGACATGGTCATGTAGAGGCACATGGCTTGGCCCCTTAGTGTACACAATTTGGATTAAATGAACAAATACATGGGAATAAACCATGGTATATGGGAACTAAAACATGTACATGGGAGTATCCAAGGACACAAGCTTAGTCTGGGCCAAGTGGAACATACCATTTACTTTGTTTACAAGTAGTATAGGGCGACATGGCTAGCTAAACTATGTGCAGGAATGGAAACTCCTAGTTGATCAAGAAAGGATACATTCCATATATTTTAGTTATACACACTGAGTAAAGTGAGGGGACATGGACATGGTTCACTATCAAGAGACATGCCATTTACTATTGATACACGCCATGTACTGCCCTCATATACTTCACCCTTGTGCATCTCTATATTCAAGATTCAAATGGAGGAGCATAGGTAGCCTATACAAAGACATAATCTACATAGAATGTGATGGTAGGAATGGTTTGGGAATTAGAGATGCAAAATGAGGTGAATCTCGTGGGGATATTCTTTCAGTGATCCTTGGATAGTATCTATTGGGTATGTTCCCTTAGACCATCCCCTAGAGGGTTCAATGTTGAATAGTGTCCTCATCATAAGATTGTGGTCCTCTCCAAGTGATTGGTGTGGATAGAGTCTGAGATATCCATTCATGATGCTAAGGTGAGATATTATATTATCTCTTATTCTAACTTATGTTGGGTTTTTCGTATTTGCATGGCCCTCATGTATGGGCATTGATCCCTTACATATAGGGTTGATGTAGTAGGGTTTTTGGTATCGTTGCTTATATGATCGCCATTTAGATGGGTATTTCCATATAGGGGTTTTTTGTATCACCCAATTGTCCTTGGTGTGATCCCCTATCCATGTATCGTGGTTTTGAGTCATGGTATGGTTCTTGGTTTCCCCCAACAGTCTTGTTTGTGATCTCTAATATGAGCGTTAAGATCTCTAGAGTACCAGATTAAGTTCATGGTTTCCCCTAGTGGTCTTAAGAGTGATCTCATGTTTGCGAGTTAAGGTATTATAAGTCCTAATAGGGTTTATGGAGTCCCTAATGAGATATAGGTGGGATCCCATAACTGAGTATCATGATCCGTTGGGTTCAAACGGGACATCCTCCCTGATGATACCTTATGACGAGACACTCTTAGATGGATTACATTTATAATTAAAGATTTGTTTCATCAGATTAGTGATACCTAATGAGTGAGATCTCTCAGATAAGTTTCATCAGGGATGGCAAGGATCAAGGATTGATTACTCTTGGATGAGAAATAAATTTGTTCCTTGAGTTGAATCATATGATAGGTTGTAAGTGTGACACCCCGAGATTTTAAAAGAAATAAATTATTGCATAAAAGAAATTAAAAATTCATTTTAAATTTCATTACAAAAAACACTCAATTTATCCTATGATACACACACTAATTAGTTTTTTCAATATATTGTGTTACATAGAAGACCGAGTTTTACAGAACAACAATATACTATTAATATTATTATTTGACATGATAATTATCACCTAGCCATTGGAATTTCAAGTAAGGACATGATTAACTAAATTAAGAAAATATTTTTTTACACTTTTATATATAATGATTTATTGGGTGACCTATTAATTATAAATGAAAATAATATGCTTTTGAAAAAAAGGAAATCTTTTTCTTAAAAACTATTTAAATAAACACAAGTATGTTTTATACAATTAAAATAAATAAATCACTATTATTGGATAATATTAATGAAATATATATGTAATCTATTCAATATATTTTTTTTACCATTTATAAAAAAAATTTCTATATTATTGGAAAAAATAAATCCATTTTTACGCTTAAAACTGTATTTTCTTCTAAAAAATAGTTTCTCTATGTTTTTTAAGCACTTATTTTAAAACAAATTTTTAGATATTTTAAATTTCATATTAAAAAAATGAAATTATTTTTTTAAATAGGAATACCAAAATTAACATAGGGTAAATTTTTTGTATTTTTATAAAAAGTTTTAATTTTTGATGAATTGTGAAAAATACTGAATTTTAATTGGAGTGACTTTTTGCCAAAATTATTTACAAAGTTTAATTATATTTTGAATTGGTTTTGAAGAAAAATTAGTTAAATTGTACATAAATTAATCTAATGTAATAAATTGGAACATATTTCATATTAAATTTAGATATAAAAACCTAGTAAACATGTAAACATTTTCACTTTCAAAACTCACTTTCTTATCGCATTTGTGGGATTAATTTGAAATTAAAGTCTTCCAATTAAGTGAGTTTAATTTCAAAAAATGTATTCCATATTTTTACTCAGAATAATTTATATTATCTAAAAATGTTGAATTACATTTTTTACCAAAGTTATTAGTAAACAAAATTAATGTTAGTTGTAGTGATTAAGGTACAAAGAGTTTAAATAATGGTTAAACATAAAATAGAAAGCGTAAAAATGAATGAAAACATGTCCAAAACATATTTTATGAAAATATTTATATCATTATTACCTTAGTATCCAAATCTATGAGTTTTTGGACACTTTTCAATGAATGTGATCCATATAATAAGATAAATAAAGGAAAAGACAAAAAATATAACTTTCTTCCTTTTTAATTTCTATAATGATTTGGGGATAGAGACAAAACTACATAGGTTAAGTTATAAATAATATTTTTTAATATAAATGATTTATTATTATAATAATGATTTATATTTATTTTTTAGTGATTATATTATTATATTAAATGCTTAAGAAATTCCGACGCATGGATTATTTAGTTAATAATTAAATAGAATAAATGATACTAAAAACATTAAACATGAATTAAATAGAATGAATTATTAAGTTCAATTATATTTTGGTTAATATATCACAATAAAAATCTATAATACTGATATAATTTAATTCCATTATTTTCATGATATTTTTGAATTCAAATTAAATGAACAATTTTTAAATTTACATTAATGTTATTTTATAATATATCATATTTTATTAATTAATTTTAAATCACTAGAATTCTATTCATCTATCATGTTATTTTTAAATATTAATAATTATAATGTATGTTCTCTTAGTAGACCATTTTTTTCTTTCATAATGAATACATTGACCCCTAAATAGTAAAAAACTTTGTTATGATGATTAAGGTTAAAGTGATGTTTTCACGTGTTATACGAACTACTGTTAAAAATTAATTTTCAAAAAACATAAGACTTTTATTTGATAAATTTGGATTTCAATTTTAGAATAAGTGGGTATAAAATATCTAATAAGGCCCATTATAATTTAGTCTTAAAGGATAAATTATATAAGCTATAAAACATGTTACCTTAATGAATAATGAAACTGAAAAAAATAATGAAACTTAGGAGTTAAGGGAACAAATGATTAAAAAATGTAATCATTTTGTGTGTTGGAGGTTTTTATTGACAAAATAATACCTCCCCAATATTATTATTAAATTTTTTAGGAACATGAGTTAAGTGAGACCTCCTAATAGTAAATAGTTTTGAGTATTTACATGAATGCCACTCCTCAACTATAAAAAGTCAGTCACTCTCCCCACTTCATCACACATATCAAGCCATTTAAATCATCAAAAATCTTACCAAATCACTTTTAAAATTCACTACTCTCATTATATAATCTGAATTTAGGAATAATGAAAAAAAATAAATGTTTTAGTGAAAACCTAAAGAGGATACGTGAATAAGAGGTAATGATCTTCTAAGAGAATTTTCATATTATTTCCCTCTCCATATCCTTAAATTATTTTTATTTCAGGATATTATAATAACCTTATTATCATTATTATAATAAGTTGTCATTATGTTACTGATATTTCTTACAAATATACATACCTCCATCAATTTGTTTCTCCAAAATCATCATTTGTGTGTATGAGATACTACAGCCTCGCGAACCAATGTCATTTGTTTTTTTATAACCACCATTCAAGGTGGGTCATAAAGATGGAAATAATGTTTATGTATGATATTAATGATATTTATTATTCTATTATTCCTCTTGAATTATTATATAACACATAACTTTATGATTTTCATTTTATGGGAATATAATAACGCCATTCGTGTGTACAGTGGACTACCACCTTGCGGACCGATGTGATTCAATCAAGCTTTACATGGAATGTATTAATGATAAGTTTAAAAAAAATTCAATAAAAAAATAACTCTTTAAGGATAATATATATATATATCTTTTAATTCTCCTTTCTATAAGACATGAAAATGAAAGCTGTGTTCATGCGTACATACAACCTACCATCTCCATGAACAATGTCTTTCATTTCCTATCACAAAATTTTATAGATTACTATAAATATATATATATTGAATATATATAATTTTTATAAAATTTTTTAAATTAAGGATATAATTAGAGAATTATTTAATTATTCAGACCAAAAATAGAATGTCAAAACATATACATAAAACAAAGCTATTATTACCCAAAACGTAACTTTAACATGGAATTGTTAATAAACAGGTAATAAAAGGTTCTAAAAAACAATATATGATATTAAAAATATTAATATGGTTCTTTAATAATTCAATAAAATTTAAAAAAACCACTATTTATGAGGTTAATGAATGATCAACCAAAAGAAAGTGTGAGGTAATGGTTTTTCTCATTTTTCTTTTATTTCAATGAGATACATGCCATATTCATAAATTAGTTTTGTTGTGTGGTGTGTATAATTATCATTAATGTATTGAATGATTATTATACTTAAATATATTGTTATATAAATATCCATTTTATGATATCCCTTTTATGTGGTTTATGGTTTCAATGTTATCAAGCAGTAGTGTATTTTTGTCACAATTTTACTTATTTGAGACATTTGTTATGTTATAAACATATATTATTTTATAATATGTCTACAATAATCATTTTACATTTTATATCATGAATCTAGTTATTTTTCATTACATTATATGTTTCATTTAATGTCATTACTTCATGGGGATTATGATTCAATGTGATAGAAGTGGCTAAATCCCTTTGTTACAATGTCATCATCTATCAGGATTGTGTATGATTAAGTCTCTAAGGTTGAAATATTATAATAATAATGAATTATATTATCCTATTGTTATTAAAAATTCTTTTAAGTAATTTTACCATTATTTACACTCTTTGGTACATAAATTTTTGGATAAAGTGTTTTTAAGAAAATCTGCCTTCATTTCTCTCTTCAGTCATAAATATGTGTTCTATCAAAAAATATTTTATAAAATTGTTTTAAATGATATTTTAAGATCATTTTCATTGGATAGGTTTGTAATTTTTTTGATTTCTATTTTTTTTAAATTTATTTCAAAACATTCCTTTATAAGTTTTAAAAGTTACTTTCAATGGAAAGGATTTTTAAAATGTTTTCTCGTTTAAAAACTGATTTTCATAATTAAATGGATTTTTCCTCAAGAAAGTTTTTAATATTATTTTAATGTTGTTTCCATTCATCAATGTCAAAAACAATTTTTTAAATTTGATAAAATGGGGATATTTTTTTAGTGTTATCATCCTCATTATTTCTCTTGATGGATTAAGATTGTTATGAAAAGTATTTCTTTTTCCATGATCCACTTATGTTTTAAAAATATTGACATGAAACCCATTTATTAATCACGTTTTTGTTAGTTTTATGATGAAAGTGTATTATTAATGATATGGTACTTGAGAATTATCTGAATCGGGTGAGCCTGATACAGTTTATAAGAAGGGTTGATCCCCATTATAGCTCACAGGTGAGCCTAATATAGCTTATAAGATGGGCTCAACCACATTATAGATTATGAAAAACATGTGTGACTAATATAGCTCATATGAAGGGTTGATCCCCATTATAGATCTTGAGTGACCCTGATATATCTTATACGAAGGGTGATTTCCATTATAGATATCCAATTCAATGGGTAATGGTTATGTTGGAAGTTGGCCATACTGTTTTTCCAATTAAATGGGTTTTGAAAGGGTTTTATGGAAATGATGATTGAAGTTAACAAAATAGTTTTGATTTCTTGTTATGGGTTTATAATTTTTCTCATGACCCAAATAGATATCACATGGCTCATGATTATTGATTTTTATGACTCCTTCCATTTCTATTTTTTCATAATTGATTATCCAAGTATTAATGGTTCTGAGTTCTTTTAGGTTTCAGTCATGCACTCTAATTATGTTGTCATAACATTATGAACATATTTTTGTCATTTATTACATTCAATTTTAAATTATTATGTTTACACATACTCAACATTTGAGCCCACCGTTATTATGTTACATTTTCACTATATTTTTGAAGAATGATGTTGAATGAGTTGTGTTTAGAAGGTATTTTATATGGATGATGTTGATGTATTAATGTCAAAATTAAAATTCGGGTTTAGTGGTATAAATGATCATTTAATTTCATTTGAATTGTTTAAGTTATATTTTTTACTAATTCTAAAAAACACTAACACTAAAATATCCTTATGGTTGTAATTGATCCAATTTTTACTTTTGATTTTTAAGGTTTTGAGGAAAAAAATTGGGTCACAATTATCATCATCAAAGATTGTAATTTAAGGTTCATAAATTCATAATAGGATTAAGTAGTTCGAGTCTTGGGATATAATATTATGGTTGAAACCATGAGACTTGGAGTTTGAGATGATTATATATGAGATATTCTGGGAGTCCTTTCGATATGTCTCAAATTTTTTTGACATATCAAGTTAGGATGAGATAACTAGTCATGTATAGTTGATGACTGTTGAAGATAAAGTTTCATATTCTATATTGCTTGGGTAATCATTACCCTCTAGATATAGGTTGATCATATGATTTAATTTTAGTTTCTTACATTCATTTTTGGTTTTGGGGGACCTATTGGGTATTTTTATACTCACCCCTATATATTCTTTTCCCAAACATGTTATGTATAATGCAAGTGATAGTCTTTTCATATAGATTTTGGAGGACCCAGAGTTGGTGGAGCATAGTGAGATAGAAAGACCAAGGTGTGTACCTGCGATTTCATTTGACATTATTCCCCTTTAACTATGTAGGTTGGATACTTTTATTAGATTCTGGTGGGATTTTTTTTCCTTTTATGCTTTTAGTACTTTTGGTGTACTCTAATTATAGGATATAAATGTTTTCATTCATTTAGTATCATTTATGTTATTATATCTGCACTATTTCATGTAGATTAATGTGTGTATACATGGATAATGGTTCTATAGGGTAGGGCATCCCATATATGAGATATTCATACTCAACACTAGTCTCTATCCCTTGAAGTATTAGAGGTGGTATTGGGGAAGTCACAATTGGCTTAGTGTATACTAGGTGGGAAATGATTGGTCGGGTCATGGAAAATTGGTATTACAGGAGGTTTGTCCTTAGGTTAGAGTTGGTCCTATAGTGAGGATTGGAGTTAGAGTTTTTTATATATGTGAGGTTTGATACAAGATTTACTAAAACAATGTTAAATTTTTTCTTGTTATGATTTCAATATGGAGACTCTAGTGTTGGAATGGAAACCGATTTATCAATTCACTAGGACTCAGAAAACCTAGTTATTGAATCAGTTCTTGTAGGCACTGGTTATATGATTTTTTTTCATGCATCATATAAGATAGTGTTGTGGTTTCCATTTACTTATTGAGTTATCTCCCTAGATATTCTCTTTAAATGTGGTATGACTTGATCATTTCAGGATGAATTCACAATGAAAAACAACCAAGATTCAATAAAAGGACTTTTATTATGATCCTCATAGTGATGAGGTTTTAGTGCAGAGGTCTTCAAAGGTGGTGGAGCCTCTAGGTGGGCTTCCAATTACTCCACCACCCATTGATATATAGGTTTAGCTGGAGGTACCATCAGAGGATGAACATAGTCTTAGTTCATTTCATGAGTTTGATAGGTAGAGACCTACCAGGTATTGGGGTGATCCAGAGCCCCAGCCTTTTAATGACTAAATTGAGGCATTCATGTGTATTATATGTCTTTTATGGAAACATATTGAATAAAAATTCATCCTAGTGATGAGTCATATTCAAGGTTTTTTGGTGAGATGGTGGAGTATGGTGACCCAAAACCACAATGCGATTATGATCACTATGATAGATTTTGAGTGGATCATCAATTAAGTGTTTTATCCAGACATTTTTTCATCGGTGTGTATCAAAGAGAATCTATGGTTTCAATAGGGTGGAATGATCATGGATGATTATTTTGTGAGGTTTAATAACCTTTTGTGATACACTATGGATATGGTTGAAGATCTATTTTTCCAAGAATTGACCATCGAACAGGGATTACATTGAGATATTAAGGCAATGTTGATATCTCTATGCATTCCCACCTATGATGGAGTGCTCGAGCAAGCCCTGGTAGTGGAGAGACATCTGGTCAAGTAGACACTAATTGTTGGTGCCGGACACATAGTTGATGAGACATTGGAAGCTGGTAGCTAATGATAGGCTCAGGGATCTGGGCATGTAACATGCTTCAGGAGATGATACTAGTATGGTAGTTATACTGCTAAGAGCTCTCAATATGGTTTTAGTCAACCATGAAAGAGGCATTGTTTCACTTGTGATGGTCAGGGACATCTCATGTGGTATTGTCCAACCTATCATTCCCCTGATAGGGAGATGGTTTATGGACCACCTCGATAGAGATAAAGATAATATCAAGGAGTTTAACATGGTGGAGGACATGGAAGAGGAGAGGGGAGAGCGACATGAGGTGGAAGATGACTCGATCTATTTCCACCAACACCCATAGGTGGCCCACAATAAGTTTAGGGAGCTTGAAGATGCTGGAGAGGACAACTTTAGAATGTATAGTCTTATTACCTTGAGTCTCTAGGGTTGATTAGAGGTACAATCTATGTCTTTCACACTTTTATATTAGTACTATTTGACATAGGTGTGATATACCCTTTTATTTGCACTTATAACCTGAGTCTTTTAAATTGTGATAAGATATTCGATGGAGCCCTATGATGGTTATTTATAATGTGGCTTCAAACTCAAAATAAAGAGGAATGTTTCCCCACCGAAAGGTGTTCTTATGATGTGATACAAAAATCATTCAGGCTAGTGAGTCCCACCCAAATAGGATAGTTTCATTGTCTGGCGGGCATGTAATGACCCAGGTAATGATATAATAAGTCTAAAATAAATTATAAAATATTTTTACATTCATTCTAAATTTTTTAAAGGAATAATATAAGAATAATTATAGTTTTACATTTAAAACTATATTCTTTTAAAATGGTAGTTTTCCACCTTTTAACGGTGCACTTGTTTAAAATCTAGTTTTTGGATGTTTTAAAAATTATAATTGAAAAAAGAAATATCATATTTGAAATAATAATATAAAAATTTAATTTGGTTTAACTTTTGGTATTTGTATCATAAGTTTCATGTTTAGATGAATTGGTAAAAAATACCGTATTTTAGTTGAGAAATTGTTTTTCTTAAAAATAATTTTTAGTGATAAATATTATTTTTTTATTGATTCTAAAGTTTAAATAGATCAAATTTATATCATTTAATTTAATTCAGGTCATTATAATCAATTTCACATTGAAATTGTATATAAAAACTTTACGAACATTTGAACATTTTTACTTTAATAATACATTTTCTCGATACATCAACAAGATTATTTTTAAATTAAACTTATCCAATTATGTTTTTTGAAATTTGAAATATGGATTCTATATTTGGAATTATTAGTTCAAAATTATGTAAATAGGTCACATTTATTTTTTTACAATATGAATAATAACTTTGGAAATTTTTATTACCATCGTTAAGGGTAAATCAAGTAATTAAGTGTAAAAATAATATTATAAATATTATAAAATTATGCTAAAAATTCTCCAAATTTTATTTGATGAGTTATTATTGATGAAAATCATCATTGGTCCGATTTTTGGAGCCCTTGGAGCCACTTGGATGACTTTAATATATACAAAATATTTTATTCATAGATAAGTCAGTTTTGGCATACTTTTTTTTACTAGTGAGGTATTTTTAATATGGGAAGATATATTGGATATATTAGACTATAAATATTATTTTGAAATCTAAAATGATTATATTCGTCATGAAAATTTATTTTTAATTTATTAGGGAGAAATAATTAAATCAAAGGCATATACAAGGATTATGTAGTAATTATATAATTAATGGAGGTATCAAATAAATGATATTAAAAATTTTAAAATAAATAAAATTTGGCATAATTAATTTCATACAGGATTTATTAGATTAATTTTACATGTTAATGATTTTTATAAATTATATTTTTGAATTTATGTTGTTGTGTTTATTTTATCTAAAGACAGAATAATGAATAGTGTCATCATTGACAGTAATGATATTTTAAAATAAATAATTTTTTATTAAATGATATAAAATTTATAAAAATATAAAATTCATCAAAATGATTGGAATATGTTATAAAATTTCATAAATTACTCTTATAAATGTATTTTTCCATTGTATAGTAATTATATTAACCCTCAAAGTGTAAATTACATGATATCACGTTTAAAATTAAAGAGGTTAAATAAGGGTTTAAACAAAAAGATAAGGATTAAAAAAATAATCAAAACATGTTTAATTTTGAATTTATGACTGTATTTATAACCATAATTGTCCTATATTATAAATAAATATCTTTTTAACCATTTTTAATGTTAAATTAATTTATATTAATTTATTATTTGGAATAATATCAAGAGTTCCCCTCTCATCTCTTATAAAAGGGAACCTCACCCTCTCTTTTCTTAACACTTTAAAAACTATTTGATTCAAACCAGATCAACCCAAATTCATACCTAGAATATCTCCCCATAATATGGAGGTCTTGTTTTAGGCATAACACCCTTCTTAGAGGTTTTAAGGTCTTAATCATAAGAGATCGTAGTAAAAAGAGGTATCATTTTTAATAATGTCTTTATATTTTATTTCTTCTCTTAATTACATTGAATATTCTTCATCTATGATGAAATAATAAGTCAAGTATAATATATATACTGATATATTTTTTCTTTTTTTATCACATAAATCCATATTCACTTTCATCAAATGGGAAAATAATTATTCATTCGTGTGCACAACGGACTACCACCTCATGATTAGATATAATTTGTTTTCCACCAACATCATTAAAGACTAGTAATTATTATGTTATTAATTATTATATATGATGTTCATGACATATTTATCTTTCTAACTGAATAATACTAATTTTATGTTATTTTCATTCTATTAACATAAATATAAAAACATCACTCGCATGTTTGTGTGAACTATCACCTCCACGAAGTGATACGATTAATTTTTCTTCATCACATCACATGAATGATATATATAAGTATATTTAAATGATTAATTTTATATTAGTGATATTAGTATCATTCTATAAATATAAAATTATACTTAACTTCTTTCCATAGTGATCATTGGAAAATTACCATGTTACTCATGCGTAGATTTAACCTACCATCTCCATGATTATAACGAAGTTCATTTTTCATAACCATAATCAATGGTTTGATTTAAAAGTATAATTGATACATAAAAATGATAACAATTAGATGAATATTATTCTAAATATGATGTAATAATGACTAATTTTACTATTAACATCATACTAAATTCATTTTGGACTCAAGTACCGAATATCGTCAAAATTTTTGACATGAAATTAAATAAATAAGTAATTGTTATAACATATTAATAAATGATATAAAAGGAATAATAAAAATTTAAAAAATTCTCATGAAATTGAATAATTAACATAATTTTATTACTTAGGAATATAAATATTAAATGTGACAATTTAGACTCAAGGTAAGTGACTTTGTTTAAAAAAACATTTTTTATTGTTACTCTTTCAACTATTTCAACAAAATCCAAAAGGCTATTTTTTAACATATATGATATAAATGGAATTTTATGATTTCATGTTGCATTAATATTTTTATGATTCCTTTACATGTGAATAATTTTTACTTCAAAATAAATTGTTTTCAATTATGAGTTAATAGCTTTGTAATAATTAAAAGTTATTTTAATGTGGAAATGTTATTTTTATATTATGAAATATTTATGTGTTATGTTTATTTTTTGGTAATTGGGAATTTTCTATGAGTACTAGTTGTTCCACGATAAACCAGAGGAGGGTAATACTATTATATCTACCCAATTAATTGTTTAATGAGACAAAGTTAATCTGTAGGGTTTCTTCTAAGAGATTAAGGAGATATACTACGATGGGCATTCCATATCTAACCATGAAGGTAACTACCTATGTAGCTGTGATAGATATAGTAAATATAAGATTTGTATGGAATTTATACTATATGTTACTATTATAATTTAATTTTACTATGAAGTTTTACATAAATCATAGGATTTGATGATGTAATCTAAATAACATTTGTTTTATGGGTAAAAATTATAACTTTGTGAAATGTTTTCATGGGTCTAAAGTAATCATGGAATAATTGATTTATTTCATTCTTTTATGTACCTTAATGAGATTTTATTTCTCATCCAATGTTTTAAAAAGTTTTTAACAGGGTACAAAAAGATTAAGATAAAAGATGAAGTAAATTTGAAACTTATGAATGTTTTTTCATAAAAAATAATAATGTTTGATTTTGAAAGTCTTATATTTTTGGGGAAAATGAATACTATTTTAGTACTATCCACATTGTATGAACATCGGATTTTATTTATTAATGATGGTATAATTCTCTAAAAATATAAACTTGAAAAGATCCTAAATGTTATATAAATTAAATTGTTGACTAAAATGAAATAGTTTGTAATGTTTAAGGTCTGAAAATTACAGTTGGTACCAAATGTTATTTTAGATAACATTAGGGGCTAATATATTATTTATATAATATCCATAAATTATTTTTACTTTATTGTTATGTTTAAATGATATATAATTTTATGATTACCATATTTTTATTTCTATGAAATGTTTGTTCAGAATGGTTTTCCATAGAGAAAATAGGGTAGATGTGGTGGGAAGGCATCGATAGGAAAATATCCTTCCAAATCAGCATCATGAGTTGGTTTGAATCAGAATTAAACGTTTTTTTCTCTCTTATTAATCAATTTAAATTGGCTATAAATGGAGATGGATTCCATGCATGAGATCATCTAGAATAATAATAGTGGAATATGTCTGTTGTGGAGAACCTTATGATGAAAAATCCTCCAGCATTCAGTGGATATTTTATCTCAATGAAAGATAAAGGGAAGATTAAAGACCTATAAATGATCTTTTATATTATTGAGTGTTTATAAAATCAAAAGTATAGTCATTGTATTTATTTTTTTGATGGTGAATCTGACCAGTTTTGGATGATGGTTATGAATATCAAGGACAACGAGGAGATTGATGCTTTCGAATGTGATGAATTCAAAAATATTTTTCTTGAGAAATATTTTCCTAATGAAATTTGACTTTGGGTGGAAAAATTATTAGAATTGAGGTAGGATGAGGATTTAATGGATACATGTGAAGAATAATTAACTGTATTGGAATGTTAAACTAAAACTTTATCCAAGATCTTGATAGTTAGATAAATTTTTTACTCAAGAATAGTTCCAAAATACCGAAGGGCAGTGGATTCTCATGAATTCAAAAGTTACTAAAAACTTATTTGATGTGTGCATAAGGTGGAAATGGAGTTTTATGGTGATCACATGTTCTTTGAACACCAGTAGAAATTTTTTTTGAGATGGTAGGAAAAGTAGAAGAATTATTCGAAGAAGTTTGATGGTAAGAAAATTAAGTTTATAGTTTGTGATAATTGTGGTAAAACACACACTAGATAATTCCTTTTGAATTATGGTATGTGCTTCCGATGTGATAAATTGGGATGTATGGATTATATCAATAATTAAAAAGATCATGGTTATGGTAAAATAAATTATAATATATTGTTATTAAAATGTTTTAAATGAAATGAGATTGGTCATTATGAAAATGAGTTTCTAAAATAAAAACTGAATTATGGGAAGTGGTAAGACTATATGCCGAAAGGTGCGGTGAAATCCTTTTCAACAACTTAATTAGATATTGGACCATCAAATAAAGTTGTATAATGTATATTGTTTTTATTCATATTATTCCAATGTGTTTTTTGATTTAGGGTCTATATATTCTTTTATTTTTATGATTTTTATGGTAAATTATAAATTGCACCTCAAGAAATGAATCCAAATCTTATGGTAATAACACATCGCAGAAATATTATGGAAAAAATAAATAATAAGAATTTTCTTATCATTATCTTTAAAAATAATTTACCTACAAACCATATACTTTTACTTGTATTAGAGTTTCATGTTATTCTTGGTATGGATAGGATTTTTGTTTACCATAATAAGATAGACATTAGAGATAAAGAAGTTTCTTTTTAGAAAAAGTTTTAGTTTGTGTACTTGAAAGAACCCTTGCCATTGATAACATATCAGGAGTACAAGAAACTATTAGTTACAAGATTTTATATATAAAGGTTTCATCTAACCTAGAACTTCACCAAGGGGGTGCTTTTATATTTTTTTGTTAAAAATAAAGATTCTTTAATGAGACTTTTCATGGATCATCGTTCCTTCAATAAAATATCTGTTAAACAAGTATCATTTACCTCATATCTATGATTTGTTTAATCAGATCCATGGAGAACAATATTTTTTAAAGGTACATCAGATGTTGGGGTACCATTAGATGAAATTAAAGGACGTATACAATCTAAATACTGTGTTCCATACTATATATGGGAATTATTAATTTTTAGTTATGCGGTCTGGGTTAACTAATACACCCATTGTTTCAATGTATCTTATAAGTAGAATATTTAATGAGTTCTTTCATATGTTTTTAGTTATGTTTATTGATGACATTTTAGTATATTATAAAAGTAAAGAGGAGCATGAAAGGCATCTAAGTGTTGTTTTTCAAACCTCACAATAAAAGAAACTATTATGGGATATTTTTCAGGTGATAATTTTTGTTACAAAAAAATTCATCACATGGTCATATTTTTTTCTAAAGATGGTGAAATCATTGATACATCAAAAATAATTTTTTTTGATGAACACACAAGACCCACAAATATAATTGATATTTATAGTTTTCTTGGATTAGTAGGATATTACTAGAGGTTGGTTGAAAACTTTTCATGGATATCTAGACCACTAATTACGTTAACTTGAAAAGGAGTAAAGTTCATATGGATAATAGAATTTGATTATTATTTTAAAGAATTGAAATGAATATTGGTGAATGCTCCATTTATATCTCTAACTTCTAAAATTTTCGAATTTATCATCTATAGTGATGATTCTTTGAAAAGACCTAGTTGTTTCATAATGCAAAATGATTATGTAATTACTTATGCTTCATGTTAGTTGAAATATAATGAGTTAAATTACCCTACAAAGGATTTATAATTAGTTGCTATTTTCTTCATTAAAAATTTAGAGGCATCATTTGTATAGATTAAAAAGTGAAATATATACTGATCAAAAAAATTTGAAGCATATATATTCACTCAGAACGAATTGAATATGAGATAGAGAAGATGGATTGAACTAATCAAGGATTATGATTGCACGATTCATTACCATGATGGAAAATAAAATAAACAATATGATTATTTGAGTCCAAAATGTAATCATACATTAACCATGTTATGATTAAAACATGAAAATTTGGTTAAATATTTGATGAATTTTGGATTGGAAGTTATTGGTGAAGGAAATTAATCTATTTTTGTTTTCATGTGTCAGTGAAATAGTCTTTATTAGAAAAAATTAATAAAGTTCATAAGGAAGACTGAAAGTTATAGAAAATGGTATAATTGGTTAAAAAGGGTAAGTTTCCTTGAATTTAGGATTGATAAATATTTTTTTTGAGATTTTGGAAGAGAATATATGTGACTTATGATACATATTTGTAGAAATAGTTATTATGTGAAGCTCATAGTACTCCAAATTCCATTCATTCAGAGAGCACTTAGATGTACATAGACATTATGGAGTATTATTAGTGTGATTTAATGAAAAGATACATTGATGACTTTACCATGAAATGTTACAATTTTCAATAGTTTAAATCATAATAACATTTGCCGAAGGATATTATTCAATAATTTATATTTCCAGAGTAGAAATGGGAAAAAAAATATATGGGATTCATAGTGGTATTACCAATGAATTCTTGAGGTAACAATTCGATCCGGTTTATTGTTGATTGATCGACTAAATATAGACATTTTCATCTTATAGGATAAACTCGATCTCTAGATCAAATTTATCAAAAGTATGTTAAAGAGATAATTGGGTTACATAGAGTACCTCTGTCTATTATATCTGATTGTAATCTTAGGTTCACTTCTAACTTTTGGAAATTACTTAATAATTCTTTGGGTAATGAATTAAATTTTAGTATAGATTTTTATGATCAATTAGATGGCCATTCAGAATGAATAATTCATACCTTAGAAGATATGCTATTTTCCTATTCAATAGATTACTAGGGATGTTGGGATCAAAATATATCTCTAGTTTAGTTTCCCTTTCATACTATTATTTATTTCAATATACATATGTTACTATTTGAGGCATTATATGGAAATTGGTGTTGAACTCCAGTATTTTGGGATGAGGTAGGTGAATGGATGTTGATGGAATCTAGATTGGTAGAGGAAATGACATATAAATTTCAGTTGATTCAGAAACACCTGAGGACATATCAGAGTAGGAAGAAAAGTTATGCGGATAATCGAAGGAAGGATATTTCATTCTAGGTAGGTGATTATATCTTTCTCAGAGTTTCTTAATAGAAATGTGTGATGAGTTTTGGAAAGAAGTGAAAGATAAGTCCATAGTTCATTGGAACTTATAAAATAATAAATAAATTTGGATTATTTTCATACGCATTGGATTTATATCTATGTTTATCCCATGTACAAAATGTATTTCATGTATTAATGTTAATGAAACATGTACCAGATTCAAATCTTGTTTTAAACCATGAAGTCATTCAGTTGGAAGAGAATATTTCTTATGATGAATAACTAGTGCATGTATATTAACATAAAGAGAAAATGTTCTGTAATAAGGAAATTTATCATGTTAATGTTTTTTGAAAAAAAACCATATGGTTGAATAGGAAACATGAGAATATAAAAATGATATGAAATAATGGTATCCCCAATTATTTAATAAGTGAATACAATTTTTATGACACAATTCTCAAGGGGGGGGGAGAATGTGAAAATATAGGTAATGATATAAAAAGTCTACACTCATTTGTAAATTTGTTTTACATTTATCCAGTATATTTGATATGCATAATATAATAATAAATCCAGTTTTATACTTAAAACATTATTTTTATAAAAAGATAGTTTTTCATCCTTTTGATGGAGCACTTATTTTAAATATAGTTTTTAAAACATTTAAAAATTTTATCTGACCAAACAAACTTATTATTTGAAAAAATAATATCAAAATTTAATTTGGTTTAAGTTTTAGTTTTGTTTCAATAAGTTTCTTATTATGATGAATAGTGAAAAAATACTGCATTTTAATTAAAAATAGATTTTTCTTTAAAAAAATTTGTAGTGATAAATTATATTTTTATTGGTTTAAATGCATAATTAGATCAATTTTATATCATTTAATCCAATTTATTTCATTGATATCAATTTATCATTGAAATTATATATATAAACTATTTGAACTTGTGAATGTTTTTACTTTAATAACATGTTTTCTCAATATGTCAATGAGATTAATTGTAAATTAATTTACCCAATTATATTTATTGAATTTTGAAAAAATGGATTCCATATGTAGAATAATAAGGGTCAAACTATGTAAATAGGTCCCATTTATTTTTGGACAACAATAATAGTAAATTTGGTAATTTTTATTACCACGGTTAAGGGTAAATCAAGTAATTAAGGGGAAAAAATAATATTATAAATATTATAAAATTAACACAACACTTATCATAATTTTATAAAATGATTTATTTTCTAAAAATCATAATTGAACTGACTTTGTGAGCTCTTGGAGCCAATTAGACAACTTTATTCCATTTAGAGTATTTTATTCAAAGAAAAGCAAAATTATCCCTACTTTTGTTTTTTATAAATTTAAATATTTTTCATATGGTTATATATATTGGATTTATTTGGCAATAAATATTAGTTTTAAAAAAAAATTTAATATTTACCATTGAAAATTATTTTAAATTTTTAGGGGAGAAATAATTAAATTAAAGGTTTACACAACAATGATGTAGTAAATGTTTAATTAAAGGAGATATTAAATAAAAGATAATAAAAATATTAAAATAAATAAAATATGACATAATTAATTTCATTCAATATTTTATTAGATTTCTTTTACATGTTCTTGATTTTTTAGAAGTCTTTCTTCGAATTTATATTGTTTTTTAATTTATTTTAAAAGACAAAATAATGAATAGTGTGAAAATTTACATTAATGATAATTTATGATTAATAATATTATATTTAATGAAATAAAATTTATAAAATTATAAAATTTAAAAAATAATTGGGGTAAGTTTTAAAATTACATCCATGACTCATTTAATAGTGATTTTACATTTTCTTGTAATTATAATAACCCTTAAATATTAAATTACATGATATCACTATAGGAATTAAAGAGGCCGAATAAGGGTGAAAGAAATGATAAGGATTAAAATAATAATAATAATTTGTATAATTTTTGTTTTATTATTTAATTGTTACCCATAGTGAATATATATTGTGAAAAAATCACTTTGGACCCATGTATAATACAAAATTAATTTATATTAATTTAATATTTTGAATGAATTCAAGAGATCCCTTCTCCTCTCCTATAAAAGGGAATCTCTTCTTATATTTTATTCACACTTAAAAAACTAATTTATTTCGACAATCTATTCCCAAATACCTTCTTATAATCATTCCCTACAATATATCGTCATTATTTTAGGCCGAAAAGCATACTTGAAGGTGTAAAGCTGTTATTTAAAAGAGATTGTCTAAAGAAGAGGTATAGTTTTTAATTAAGTGTTTCTATTTTTTCATCTTACATTTATTCAAATATTATTTATCCATGGTTAAATTATAAATATAGAATCCTAAATATGATGAGATTTTAATATGATTATATCATCACCTAAATCCATCTCAATTTTAATAAAATAGGGAAAAATTATTCATTTGTGTGTACGAAAGACACCACCTAGCAAACCAATATAATTCTATTTTCACCACCATATATCAATAATAATTATAAGGATGGATTTATTTTTTATATATTATATTATTTAAATATTTATCATTGTTGAAGAATCATATTTCATTTATTTTCTTACCTTTCTATGCACATAAAAATGATAACATCTTTTTTGCGTACGTGTGAACTATCACCTCCATGAAGTGATGGAATTATTTTTTCATCACCACATCACATGGATGTTATATATTAGTATATTTAAATTATTAATATGATATTAATGAAAATATTATAAATCTATAAAGATAAAATTATACATACCATATTTTCATAATGATCATTGAAAAATAATAACGTTACTCATGCGTATGTATGGCCTACCGTCTTCTTGATTATAACACAGTTAATTTTTCATGACTGTAATTATTGAATTGATTAAAAAGTATTATGGATGTATAAAAATGATAATAATTTCATTAATATTATTCTTCAGATGATGGAATAATTACCACATTGACTATTTCCATCACACCAATGTCATTTTGGACTCAAGTACCGAATATCATCAAAACATCCCACAAGAATTTAAATAATTAAGTAATTATTATAAAATATTAATAATTGATATAAAATGATTAATAAAATTTTAAAACGTTTTCAAGAAACTAAATAATTAACCTATTATTATTATTCAGTAAGATAAATATTGAACATGATGATTTGGACTAAAGTTAAGGGACTTTCTTTAAAAAAAATCTTTCTATGATACTCTTTCAACTATTTGTACAAAATCATAAATGAACGTTTTTTAAATATATAGCATAAAATTAATTTCCCAATTTTTCATCAATTTAATTTTCTGATAATTCCATTGCATGATTATAATTTTATTTTTAATTAAAGTGCTTTCATTTATAAGTACATAACATTTTAAAAATTAAAAGTGATTTTGAAGTGAAAAATTAATTTTATGTAATAAAATATTTATATGTTATGTTTATGTATTAGTTATTGGGAATTGGTTTGAATTATGGGTGTTTCCTTAATAAACTATGGATAAGAGAGACCACTATAGGTCTCCCATACATTGGGTAATGAGACAAAGTTAATCATTAGGGTTGTTTCAAGAGATTAAGGGAATATACTGTGGTTGATATTACAAATGTATCCATAAAGGTTAATCCCTATGTAGCCATGATAGATACCATAAATGTATGATTGATATAGAATTTATTCCAAATTTTGAATTGATGATTTATATTTTCTATAAATTTTCTATAGGAATATTATTCATTCATGAGGTGTGCTAAAGAGATTTTGTTTTATGGATGAAAAGTACAACTTTGTGAAAATGTTTTCATATGTTTAAAGTATTCATTGACCAATGGTTTCTTTATTTCTTTTTTGTATCTTATTATGATTTTTTTATCTTCACCCCAAGTTTTGAAATATTTTTTCACAGGATATAAGGATGGGGAAGAGAAATAAGGGAGTAAAATTGAATGTTATGAATATTTTTCATGACAAATTTTCATGTTTTATTTTAAAATGTTCCTATTTTTGGAAAAAATGAATAATGTTTTAGAAGTATTTAATTTAATGGACCATAGTATTTTATGGATGAATGATAGATTTATTCTCTAAAACTATAAACCTGACAATATCCTCATTGTGAAAGAAATTAAATTCTTTACTAAATCTCAATATTTCGTAATGTTTATGGTTGGGGTATTATAGGACCAATGCCTCTAAATTATGTGTTTGTCTAAGAATGGAATGTGGAGGGGTTAGAGAATGCCCTGGTTTAGTTTAATTAGAGGGAAATGGAAAGGATAATCTTTAGAAAGAAGTATATTTTTTCATGGAGGCTCGAGTATGTTTTTCTTTTTAAATGAGAACATATTGCCCCATTTGAGGTTTAGAACAGAGTAATGATCCCTACATCCCTTGTTATATAACCTGTTTGAGGCATAATGATACCAGCAATACCTTTTTTCTTAATCATTATTCTTGGAGTCTCAAGGAGAGAAGATCAAATATTATGAACTCAAATTTATTGTGTGATATAACTCTAGATAGATAGAGTGTCACATATAAACCTTCCATAATAGGAGAGAGACCCTATTATGCTTTCCTTGGTGTGAATTGGTCCCTTACAATCCATGCATATCAAGTTACTAGCTGTGTATGTGAAAGTGTTTTTGGATTTTGGGATGGAGTTCGTCCTTTGATTAGGAGTAATCCTAGATACGATAGGAATATCTCATTTTTAGGAAGATATAACTAAATTTTATTAGTTTTCTTGTGTTATAGTCAGAGAAGTGGATGAAATGAGACTTGAGTTCCATGAAATGGTAGTGGAGTGTGAGTATGTATTTCCTAAGGATGTTTTAAGTATACCTCCCCACCAATAGTAGAAATTTTTTATATATTGTAACACATGGACTACCCCAATATTAATGTTGACATATTGGATAACTCCCATTGAGCATCATGAGCAGAGGTGCAATTGATGGCTTGTTGAATGGGTTCTGGTAAGACCCAATGTGATCACTTGGGAAGCACTATGTTGTTCACAAAATAGGTGAATGAGTGATTTTAAAACTCGGTGCTCTAAACTTATTTGGATCGATTTGTGGTAGTATTCAATGGTACCCTTGTGATCGCAGTGTTAGTGTGAAACATGGGACACTTGAGGATGGATTCATGACTTTCTCTAATATTACCACCTTATTTTCGATCCCTCATCGAGTCAGTTATGGATTCATGAGGTACACTTTTTATGATATGTCCTCTTGTAAATGGGAGTGATAGTGGACCCAGCCAAGGTTGAGGGTGTGAAATCTTGTGATCCACCCAAGGGTGTGGTGGTAGTAGCAAATGATCACAACAAATTTCATGAGTGGTATTTGTGAACAAGGTAATATATTAGTTGACCTCTTCATAGTTGATCTCTTTATAGTTGGCCATCCACTTATTCTCTATGAAAGGGAGGCATAACATTATGATTTTTTACAAAGGTCTCATGGGATCAGATGTCCACTAAACATGTTATTAATGAATTTCCCAAAGGTGAGGAGTATATAAACCTTCCTAGGATTGACTATGACAAAAGTCACATAGTGATATGGGTATTGAGGAGTTTAATTTCCCTTAGTAGTTCTCCAAGGAGATGGTTGGTTATACCCAAATCATTTGGCACTAGGTTTTGGCGGCCAAGGACACGATAGATTATTGTAGAGTTCACTCTAGATGTCTCATTTATTAATAGTTGGACTGGGATCTTACTATTTTCCACCTATCACAGCTAAGGAGACATGTGCATGACTTCTTTCACAATGTCTATCCGGATGAGCTGGTAATTGGGAGCAGCTTTCCCTTTTTGAGGAACCCTATAGTCTTTTATATTTAAATATATGATAGAATTCCAAGGTAAGTGGTTCCTCTGGATGTGTTTTTTTCACAACAAAAAGAACTTATAGAGAACTCATTGGTGTGAGAGGTATATTTGAGAGATTATTTTCCCCATTGTGTGTGTGATTTCATTTTTTGAGATTAAAATACAAGAAGGTGCATAGATTGTAGTGACTATGTTTTTTTCGGTGTAAGACTTTTTAATATATCTAATAATATTATCGAGTCCAAGAGCTGAGTTGGTGTGGGATTCTGAGGCCCAAATAGATTTAGAATAGTGATGTTAAAAATATTAAATATTTTTTATCTTGAGAACATATTTTTTTAGGAAATGTGGAATAACTTCTATAAAAAGTCTCAAATTTGAAATCTAAGATCACATTTGAGTTCATAATGTTGGTTTTACCCTCAACACGATATAATGTTGTCATCGTTGGGTGCTAGGTTGGATGTGAACATTGATAGTTTATTAAATTGTGGAAGTTTATTAATTAAATGGAATATAAATAATAAAAATAAAACATAACCTCTCCCTTGTATTATTTCCCACACACATAGGAAATAGAATAACAATTTTACAATGATGAAAAAATTAACAGAGGGGGAGAGGAGGCACTGCCAAACACTATTCTTGTTGGCAATCAGCACCGAATAAAGGTGGAACAGGTTCAAGGAATCACATTAGACGAGAAGTGTAGCTATTTCACCATGATGTAGGAGGTTTTTTGAGTTTATTTCTATATCCCCATAAATTCCGTTTTAGAAGATTTATATCCCTATTATAACTACTAGATATATCTTGAGGTTTGATCTGTGGGAAATTGATGAAAATTTTGGTTTGGGGTGAATCACCATGATTTCTATTTCAGTAATCAAGATCACATGCCATGTAGTGTGGGAGAATATGGAATGTGTTGTTTCCATTATGAAATTTTTTATCTTTGGGATGTACACACTTTGTACTATGGGTAAACTCCATGTAGTGAGGCTTCTACACAAGGGTGAAGACATGGGAAGACTCTAGGTAAAAAAGGAACATGCCCTTGTAGAGGCACATGAGCGGGACCCTTAGTGTACATGGGATATAGGGAATATCTAGATACATGGGAATGGACCATGGTACATAGGAATGATATCCTATACATGGGAATATCCAAGGACATAGGCTTATGTTGGGCCAAGAGGAACATGTTTTATACACAGTATACGCGCTATGTAGAGTGACATAACCTACCAAACCATGTACAGTCAAGAAATTCCTATGAGATTAGGTGAAGTTACACACCATGTAAATGGTGACACATTCCATGTATATTACATAAACTTATTGAGTATAGCGGGGGGACTAAAATAGGGTTTGGTTTCAAGAGACACAATATGTATGGTGGGTACACATTGTGTACTCTATTAAAATACGTCTCCCATGATCATATCCACATTCAGGACTTGGATGGAGGCTTGTGAGTAGATTATACAATGTTTTTAACAAATAAAATGTGATGGTGGACTTGGTATTGATATTAGACATATGATGTGAGGTGATTCCAAAAGGAGTATTCCATTAGAAACTCTTGGATTGTATTAGTTAGGTGTGTTCTTTTCGTCTATACCTACGAGTGTATAGTGTGGAATCATGTCCACATCATAGTATTTCAATCCTATCTAAAAAATTGGTTTAGATATATTTTATTCCTTTGAGAGACCAAGGTGAGATCCTTTATCATCTCTTCATCTTTTTTATGTGAGGTTTTTGGTATCAGAAAGAATCTCATACAATAATAATGATCCCCAAGTTTGAGGGAAGATTCAGTAGGTTTTTGGTATCATTATCTATATGATACCTGACTTGATGGGTTGTTATAGATTGATTTTTTAGAATCTATCAGTGGTTATGGATGTGATCCCATATCCAATTATCATGGTTTTGAGTCTTTCTAGGGTTTGTGGTGTCCCCTCGTGGTCTTGTGTGTGATCTATTATCTAAATGTTGAGATCTCTGGAGTTCTATATTTTGTTTATGGTGTCCCCTAGTGGTTTTGGAAGTGATTTCCTTTTTATGAGTAGAATTCTGATGAGGTCAAATAGTGTTCATGGTTTAACACATGATATATTGGTGGGATCCCATATTTGAGTATTGTGGTCCACTAAGTTTTTGCATGGATTCCTCTATGGTGAGACCTAATGAGAACATACTATCTAATGGATTCCATCAAGGATGGAGGGGGTATTCCATCTTTATACTAATACCCGGTGATTGAGATCTCATAGATGACTTCCATTAGGGATGTTAGAGATCATGGAGTGAGTACTCCCAGATGATAGATACCTTCGATCCATAAGAAAAATCTTGTGGTAGGGTATATGGTTGATACCATGAGATGTGTATTATGAGAAAAGTATATCTAGGATGTTATAGTATTCCTGTAAGTATACCTCAAATTAAATTGAAATAAAAGGTATTGATGATATGAATATTCATGTATTGATGAGGAGTGGATACTATGGTGTTTTCTATTATCTCATACTTGAGTCTTCTGTACCTTATGTATATGGGTTGAGTAGATTGTTTCCTTTCAATTACTCTATTTTATTTGTGGTTTTTCGGGTACTAATTAAGTACTTTTATAATCTCTACTGCATAATATTTTCCAAAACATTTTGTGTCTAATGCATATGGATTTTTTTTCAATGGAGTCCTAGGAGAACCCAGATCAGGATGAGCATAGTGATATAGACTGACTGATATTTTTACTGGGGTTTTCATTTGATAACAGTCCCCTTCTATAAAGTAGGTTGGATGATTTTTTGATTTATGGTGGGATTTTATTTTTTGATTCCTTTCTGTTAGTACTATTTTTTTACTATGATTCTTAGATATATATGTTTGCAGACATTTGGTACTAGTTTATTATTATATCTACACTATTTCAAGGAGATGTATATGTGTTGTGTATATAGGTTCCATAGGCTAAGGACCCAAATTTATGTGATATACCTACTCAGTGATGATCTCTATCCCATAGCCTATTGAAGTCGGGCTTAGGGTAGTCACACTTGTCTCTCGCAGACTAGGTATGACCATGTGGGTTGGGTCATGATATGGTGTTATCATCAATTTGTGGGAAACTTCTCATGATTGTTAAGCCCACTAACAATATAACTTAGAAGAAAATAATGTTTTTCAATACTTATTAATGTGAATATATCTTTAAATAATTTAATAAGAGGACAATCACTACACCTGAACTCACATTACTCACCAAAATACAAATTGATAGCCTATCCCTCCTTCAAATTAAAGATCCATGAGAAGAACTACGCAACACGTGTTCAAGAATTGGATGAAGTGATATTTTCACTGAAAATTTGGCGATGTTTTATGTACAAGTAGAAGAGTGGAATATTTATAGATTATAAAATCCTCAAGTATAAATTAACAAAAGGATCTCAATATGTGATAAAACATGTGGTTTAATCAAATCAAGTATTATGTTTGTCATTACATTACCATCCTATAAAGGTTAACAATGAAAAGGATTCTAAGAGTAGAACGTATCCAGAAACCATATCCATGATGAGAATTACAAGGGATCTAATCATCTTATAAATAATGAGTATGAAAATGGGAAAATTAAATTACAATTATTGTAATTTTATAAAATAACTACTCACCCATATATTCTTGAGAGGTTAAAAGAGGCTCAGATGGGTAATATGGTGCTACATAAAAAGGTACTGAATATTACATAGTTCAAACTTACTAAAGATAGAGTTACATGGCGTGGAACTAGGATATGTGTCCCATCAAAACCATTACTGAAGAGGGAGCTTATAGATAATGTATATAACTCCTTCTTCTATATTCATCGAATAAGCACTAAGATGTACAGTTATTTGAAGAAAAACATCCAGTGGGATAACATGGAGAGTGATATTTATGATTTTGTATCCTGATTCTTGGTATAATAATAATTCAAGGAAGAATAATTGATTTATTATGGTTAGATGAATCTATTTACAATACATATATTAAAAGGGAAAATCATAACCATAGATTTCATCATAGGACTCACAACGACCCCTAAAGGTAATAATGACATCTGATTGGTAGTAAATCGCCATACCAAGTCCATAAATTTTATTTATATCAAATATGTTTTCCATCATAAATTACTCTACACGATATACTTAAGGGAATTGGTATGTCTACATGGTGTCCCACTCCTTGTTGTATCTGATCGAGATCTAAGGGTTAAATTAGGATTTTGGAGAAGCCTTAAAAAATCATTGGATATTGAACTAAGATTCACCACTACTTATCACCATCATATATATGATCAGTCTAAAAAACCATAAAAACTATAGAGGATATATTGATATAATGTCTAATATATTTACAAGGATTTTGGGATCAACACCTTTCCAATTAGATTTCTCATATAACAATAGTTTATATTCAAGAATTCAATTGGAACCTTATGAGGTTCTGTATGGAAAGAGGTTTTAGAATCCAACATACTAGGATGAAGATAGAGATAAGAAGTTGATGGGACTTAATATTATCCCAAAAATGAATACGAAGGTTCAAACTATTAATTTTCATTTGAATGTTGAAAAAATATTATTGAAAATAAATGCATGAAATCATCAATGAGACCTAGAGTTTTAGGTCAAAGATAAAGTATTCTTTTGTATATAATTATGGAAGAATTTCATTAGGTTTTGGAATATGGGAAATCGTATTACAAGATACTTCATCCCATTTGATATCCTTGACCACATTAAAGGGGTTGCCTATCGACCAGTACTCCTACCTAACTTATATTAAGTACATGATGTGTTCCTTGTATCCATATTGATGAATTGAATACCATACCTCTCCAATGTAATGGATAAATAGGTGGTACAATTGAAGAATTATATTTTATATGAGTATAATCTAGTGGAGGTCTTATATCGTAGAGACAATGTTCTATGAAATAAGAAAACTCACCAGGTTAATGTTTGTGGTGGAACCAAAAGTTTGGGTAAGCAATTTGGGAACCAAAAGAAGTGATGAAATAGAAGTAACCTCGTATATTTTAGTGTTTGAATGAAATTTCATGGGCAATGTTTATTATGTGGGGAATAATGTAATGATCCAAACATTTATAAATTTAGTTCCCTTTCTAAATGTCTAAATTCCGAATTTAGAGATAAAATTTTAGAAAACACATGCACTGATTTTGTTATTTTTGGAAAATTATATGTTATATATAGTCGAATTCAAATGAACATTAAACCTCATAAGATTTTATATTATAGCTGTTATATAGGGATCATGGGATTAGTGTATATATATATATATGTTTATGATAAATTCAATTTACATAGACAAATGAAGTGATGGTCTCGTCATGCAGGATAATACCATATGTAACCCATTTATCTAAGCTTATGAGGGAGATAATACAACTGGAAATTTACCTTAATCAATCCCAAAATGGGATTCAATAAAGAAATATTTTGAAAAACAATTTAAAAGACAATTTTATTCTCACTAAGATTATGGGCCAAGACATGATCACTGAACCACCCCTAAAAAATCATATCATCGCACACCATACCCTTAAAACATTCCATGGTGTAATAAAAGGCTATGTATATAGATAATAACAATATGAATATGTATATTTTTATATAAATAAATTATTATATTTATATTTAATTATTAAATTATAATGACTGAATAATGAGTTTGTTTATAATTAGATTTAGATGTGATGAAACATAAATTATATTTTTGGGATATGTATAGTTTCAATCAAGAAAATATTTTTGATGAATTCAAGAATATTTTAAATAAATAATATTTTAATAAAATATTATTATTAAATAATATTTGTTAAATGTAAATGATAATATAATTTTATGAAGTCAAATATAATTATTATAAGTGTCAAAAACAATTATTATAATGAAATTGTATTTTTAATAAAAGTGGATTTTTGATTTAAAAGTGTAAATTCTTTAATTTGGAGAATTATTTTGATAAATGAATATTATTTTTGAAATCAGTATGTTTATGTTATCCAATGGTAAATTGTTCATTATTTTTTTGAGCCAATCATTCTTTTAGTTTAAAATTAAATTTGTTATAATTATACGATATGTATTATGACATAATAAAAGCAAAAAAGTTGAGTTATAAATACTATAGAGAGTATCCATGACCAATATTATTATTAACCTTTAAAATATTTTTTAAGTTATTTTTTATATTTTATAAACACTTATTAAATATTCTAAAACCTATATTATATTTTAAGGTTTTAAAATTAATTTGTTATGAACATTAATTACATCCACATCACCAGGGATTTTATTTTAATGAGGTTGGTTATTTTCCTTATAAAATAATGAAAACCACTCCTCTTTGGAAGAAACTATAAAAAACAATGGAAAGGTTTCTGTTTTTGATTACTTTATCATATAGAGTCCAAAACCTTTGTTAGGAAATTAATTATGAATTCGCCTCAATTTTTCTATTAAAACATAGAAAACCTCCCATTTCACTTCACTCAAAACCCTTTGAGAATTAATTTACTCTAAATTTCCCTATATATATCCCACCCAATATGTTCCCAATCTCTTAATAAGCTCCTTCTAAGATTTTAAAAGAACCCACTCATGGTAAGGGATCATGTCTTTCTCCACCTTATTCAAGAACCTTATTTATATTATGCCTTTTATTTCCCAAATTTTCATGATGGGTTGTTATTTTAAACACACCTCTTTCTTTCCTGCTAACTTCTTTGTGAAGAGAGGCCTCTATCACTCTCATTAATCCTTTAAATGAATTTTTATTTACCTAAGCTATGAATTAAAAATTTTCTTATGATTTTTATGCTAATCATTTGTGTTGTGAATACCCAAACCAATTTCCACTCAATGGTGTTACCTAGGTTTACCTATCATTAAATTATTGGGGACATCCATGTGTGTTACCAACTCTCTTCAATCATGGGATTTAATGTGGTGGAATAAATTCTTATGTTGTATAATATATGTGTCACACTTATGATTGTAATGATATGAATGTGATGGGTGGGACCAGAAGTATATATCCCTCCATTGTTTTGGGTAATGTATTTATCTCATGATATTTCATTTATGGTGAAAGGTAGGTTATCCTAAGAACACTATGTTATGATTTCTTAGAGGTGATCCTTGACCTATGTTTATGTTGTCATGTTTTATGTTGTGGACACATTTATATGTAGCATTGTTGTTACCATGTTATTTCATGCCTCTTCATTAAATATTGTGATTCTCACCCCTTTTATGTCATATTGATATGTCTCATGAATCACATGTATTGACTAAATCCTATTATACTTTGATTAATCTTCTACGATGCATCATAGATTACCCATTTCTTCTATATATCCCTAGATTATCATATGTAGTATTAGAGGATCTATAGAATATAAGGATATGTTTTTGAGTTTTAAATAACATTGTTGTATACCTGTGTCATGTTAATGTGTTATGTACTGAATTTCCAAAGATACTAGGCGTCACTATATTATCGGACTGTATTTCATTATATAAACATATTTCAAATGAAATGATAGGATGATTGTATTCTTATTTTTAATCAAACAAATTTATACAAAATAAGATAAAAAATGATATTATCACACTTAATATAAAAAAGAAGAAGTAATAGATCCCTTTCCTAGAGTAAATAATCTTAAAGTTATTTGTCCCAGAAAACAGAGGCTGCATATGGGCTTGGAAACACCATAATAATGATCTTAGACAAACTGCAGGAGGGTTGCATGAATCCAGAAGGAAAGGTTGGAACACCCGAAAAACGGAGAAATAAGAAGAAATGATTGATGAAAATATCTTCATTTTAAAATTACATATATGATACCATCGATATTTCATATTTTTTGTCAAATAATAACTAATCATTAATAATGATATTATTAAATTCTTGAGGAAAGAACCATATAAATGCTCCAGACCTCCAATAAAGAAAGTATATAAATTAAATATTTGAAAATGACTTTAAATTCATTAATTTAAGGATTTAAAACCATATTTATGATAGAAAATTATATCTATGATTTTGTCATAAAATCTAGGAAAATCTGAAATTTTCATAAATTTGGGATGATATGAATTGTCTGCATGAACAAAAATCAACTAACCACATGAAAAAACTACCACAACTACGTGATCAAAAAATACCACATGAATAAAAATCAACAGGATAAATGAACAAAATAAAAATACAATAGAGTAAAAGTAAAGTGAATGAATGAAAAAAATCAATAGATTTCATGAAAAAAAAATGATTACATGCACAAAAATCAACTGACATCATGAACAAAAATTAATTAACTTTATGGACAAAATCAATTGATCACACGAGAAAAAATATAATTTCCACATGGTATAAATTAAATAACCACATCGGAAAAAATCAAATGAACACATGGATTAAAATCAAATTACATAATGATAAAAACTAAACTAACTATATAAACAAAAATTAATAGAACACATGAAAAAATATAAAATTAATACATGAAAACAAATCTACATAAAAATTAAAAGTGAAAAAGATCTCAAGTAACCTCTTGAAACCTAACGACATCAAGGAAAATGGGGAGGGTTTTAGAAATCTAGGAAATTACATCAGATACATATTAAAAAATTATCTTTCTCAATAATTTGAAATAAAAACGAAATAAAGAGAAAAGGGGTCCAAATAACCACCCCACTATATACCTCCCAAGGATCTCACTATAACAAGAAAACAACCATATTATTAGAGGAATAAATCTTATAAATTATGAAATATTATTAATCAATGAAGATAAAAAATCTTATATAATATCACAAGGATAAAAAAATATCACATCTATAATCAAACATAAAATAAATCAGGATACTGTGTGTTTCTCCATATATCCTACTCAAATGCTCTCTCTTCTAAGTCACCATGCCTCCATAGGACATGATCGAATGAAATATAATGCATGGAAACACATTCTCATAATTTTGATAAATCTTAATGGGTTGTTACTCAAAGGTTTCACCATATTCAACATCCATATCACCCTAATCAATGATGTGAGAATCTTCACGATGATATTGAAAGAGATGTGATACAATAAAGACATCATGAATTTGTATCATACACAAGAGTGGTGTTATTTATATTAAATGACTCTAACTCATTCCAAAACCTCTAAAGGCCCAACAAAATCAGGATAAACATTACTCCCATTACCAAACATTCACTTCCTATGATAAGGAGAAACCTTGAAGATCTAAATATCTCTAATTTTGAACATTATAGGACTCCCTCAATGATTAACATAATAATTATTTCAATCCTAAACCACAATCAATTTATCATTAATCTCCTCACCCCTATCTATTATACTCTGCACAAATTTTGGTCCAAGAACAATTTACTCTCTGACCTCATCCCAATGAAATAAATAATGACATGGTGAACCATTCATTTTTTGTAAGCTTCCATGCTAATATTTTAGTTGATAATTTTATAATAAGAAAAAAAACTAAGGATACAAATCATCAAAATCATAAATTCATGCATTCACTACTTACACTAAATTTATTATAGTCCACCATGTTTTACCATCCATATGTGGATGAAATGTAGTTATAAGAAATTACTAAGTCCCAAAATCAAATTTGAAGACTCTACACACTCCGGAAATAAAATGGGGATCATTATAAAATATGGTCATCTTTGGAAACCTATAAAGGATAATTATCTCTTATAGATACTACCTCAATAACAAAAACATTTAGGTCAACTCCTTAATTGTTAAGAAGTGAGATGAATACATTAGACAATCCATGATCACCCATATACTGTCATTACAAAATAGATCTTTGGGTAAACTGGTGATGAATGATACAAAAAGTTTCCCCCAATTCCACTGGGAAACACGAAGAGACTGAAGAAAACAACCCATAACATAATAATAATCATTCAATTTATGATACATTAAACCCCAAGACACAAAATATACAACCAAATATTTAAACCCACACAACCAAAAACATATCTCATAGAGCTTGATACATATTCATCCAGATAGGATATGTTGTTATTGATGAATTTTGGAAGTCATAGAGAACCACCTCACAAATCACTAATGAAATAAAAAGGAGCCCCTGATATAACACCATATATAGTCTATACTAAGAACATACCTCATAGGCACTACTTCAAAAAACATTATTACACCAAACCTCTTCCTTGGGATCCCAAGATGGGATTCTTATTCCTTATATACTGAGTATGTCTATACTATCATCTGATAAAGATACCCAATTCCATTAATTTCTCTCACATCAACTTGTAATGTTGTTAACTTCTCCATCACTCTCCAGGAGTCACTAGACAAGAGAACAAAAATACCACACAATTTTATGCTCAAGGAATCAGTCACAACATTCCATTTACTTGGTTTCAAAGTAAATCTAGAAGTAATTATTTAATACAAACTCCACCAATTACTTCATCATTAAATTCAAATTTCCCTGGGATAAAACATACTTCAAGATCTTCTAATCCATGGAGACTATAATGTATTCACCCATGATCTAGTGATGCTATAACTTTAAAGAGAACACCACCACAAAAAGTTAATGTTCATGGGTTGCATAGTTACATTCCTGAGGTCATAATTTTCAAGACCCATATAAGATGACCCCATATTACAGCATCAAAACAAATACCATTCCAGGACAAGAAGCATCACAATAAACATCAAATAAAATTCCCACCTCAAGAAAGTGAAGAACCATAACACTGAATAACTTCTACTCCAAATACTCAAAAAAATGTCCCTATTTAGTTCTCATTAATTATTGATAATTACTATTTAGTTTTATCAAATTATTCACAATCTCGGGGAAGTTAGGTATGATCCTCCTATAATATCCATGTTGATCAAGAAATCTATGAACATATACTTGATTCTTGGGGGGAAAAAAGAAACCACCATATCAACATTTGAAGGGCCAATGACTACTCTATGTAGAGACTTGACATAACAAAAATAATATACCTCATGAGACCAAAACTCACAATTTGATTGCTTCCTAGTAAATTAATGAACTAATAGAACTCCTAACATGGCCCAGAGATGATCGTTGTTCTCCACCTATAATTGTGAAAATACATGAATTTTTTTGATAAAGACCACCATGAACTAGTCTATAAATTCATGGAATACAACATTAATTAATATAATTTTCAATGAAGGATCATTTGTTAAACCAAACAGAATCACAAAAAATTTGTAATCCCTAAAAAGACATCAAAAGTTAGTATTTAGAATATCATCATACCTCACCCACATCCAATGTTACCATGACCCCAAATAAATATTTTTTAAACCGACTTTGTAGAGGATTGATGTTTATTAATATCACATGATACAAGTAAAAATATTATATGAACAAACACAAACTACTAATTTCCTTCTTCATAAAAAAATTGGAGCTCCTCATGGTGACACACTAGGTTGAATAAAACTCAACTAAAAAAGATAAAAGATCTAAATCCATAGATCTCATAAATCCAATGGTTCCACCATATATTGATACTTCATTATAGGTTAAGAACATAAATACATATCTATCTAAAAGTAGATCTCTCATTAAGGGGATAAATCCACAACCTATCAAGGAAATACATTAGGTTACACTTCAAAAATTATAGGAAAAACAACCACTTAATCCTTTGATAAAATCATGATCAACTCATCCATCACAAAACATAGAGAATAAATATGAATATGACTTAGTCAAGGGTCTAGTTAAATAAAGAACACCACCTAGTCTCTAGAATCATCACAGAATGTGATGTTCCTAAAATAATGATCCATGGAATCCTACACTGGATATAGTCAATTAATTATGAGGATGATGTCATAAATATGTATCTTCAAACATTGTACATATCATTAAGAGTGGTGCTTCCTCAAAGAAAATTCACAATCTATAGATACATAATATAAAAAACATGATATATACAATACATATTTAATGGAAAGGGAACTGGAAGCCTCTCCATACCAAGTGCTGAAGCATGGACTAGAGAAGGTGAAATATAGGGGTAAATAGATCATGAATTAAATAAGTCATAAAATCATGTAGAAAATTGGTAGATAATTCCTCAAAAAATTTCAGGCTCATCTAGATTTACCAATGCTAAAATATGCATCTTACCACATCCATATCCATGACCTCTCTAGGCCTGATGGAAACTACATCCATGGTTGTACTCTACCCACTATCCCCATGGAAAAAGGTTATCATGGGGATATAGTCTCCTTGACCCATTTTCACATTGTTGATTATGAGGTTGAGTTTCCTAATACTGATTAGTATCAACAAATAGTGTTGCAAATGTTGTCCTATAATTGGACAATAGTTGCATGCTGACTACTGTGCAAGGAAGAAAACTCTAGCTTATAATTGACATGACCTCCACAAGAAAAAGATTCTTAATCCACTGGAAGATGTATGAGAACTACTAACTATAGTGAACAATGTTGATGAATGTTGAAACCTACATTATGCTAACTAAAAATTATTCTTCTGGCCATTCAACTGAGAACTCATGGCCATAACAAAAATTCACATAAGGGCCTCGATACTTCCATCTCATGAAGATCCAAACCTAGAAAAGTTCCCTTATATAAACTCTACCTTAACCAAATCCTCATCATAGGAATTCAATATAGAATGGGTGTCCTTACACCAAATCAATAAATGGAAATACATAATTAAATGCATCACACTAGACACCATATTTTGAAAAATTATTGAATAATATCATAGATGTTTTTAGTAGAACATAATGAACTCACAAACACTAGAACACCCATGTTAAAGGGTATGGACCTATTAAAAATAAGATTCCATAACTTTCAAAGATATAAAATCATCCAATATTTGATTTGTTGAATTATTCTAATCATTAACTGTCTCCTAAAGATCCATGAGGGAAAAAAATTATCCACTACTAATTCAACCCATGCAGCTTCTTCACAGATAATGAAACCTCGTTGTCCTTATTAGAATGGATATAACTAGAGGAGAACTTTACCTCCTCTATCCAATCCTCTATCCCACTATCTGAAATAAATCTTTTATACCTATACATACCATAGCGTCGGAACTCTTAGAGTGTCCTCCTCAATGTTCTATCATCGCCAACCTCCACTTTTTATTGATCCACTAGAATATCATGTTCAATGGATTAGGTGAAAACCTAATGGGGAAATCATACTCATGCCATATAAAAAAATAAAAAATGATAGTAACTCATATACCTAGGATGATATAACATTTTACGTTTAATTATTTTATCTATTGATTTATTATAGCATATTTTCCATTATATACCAAATCCAAACACGAGCACATAGCATAATGATTCATGATCCTTATCTTGGTCTCTAACCTATAATTAGTATCACTTCACTTAGCTTGTTTAGTAAACATTAATGTCCTTTAATTTAATCATAGTTGAATATAAAATATCATTCCCTAGCCAATATCCCTAGTTTACATCACATTCTATGCTTAATCAACACTTTTTCCCTACCAACTGATGCATCCACAACAATAAAAACTACCACATCCATCCTATCCCTCAAGAATCACATTTGATACCACAATATTAAAAAAAACCTCCCTATAAAGGTAATCTTTAATGGATAGTAATGATGAAAGAGATATAATGACTCCTAAATCCATCCTCTAATAGGATACATGTTGGAAACTAATACTGAGAGTACATGGATCACACACATGGGATGTTTTACCCCCTATATAGTTTATGGAATAATAAATAAGATGATAAAACCACTAACCAACTCTAAATCCATAAATATAAAAAATAATCTCAATACATTTAATGTAATAAACATATTTATAAATCTCAAATAAAAAATGATATACCAAAATAAACCATGGGTAGGAACCATGATCTCCAACAACTCTGGAAATCATATCAACAACACCTTAAATCTATTAATGTCTTTCCCAATCATCAACCACTCCCTAATAAACTGAATAATAGTATATATATATATAGGTTGATCACAACATGAATACATAGTAGGATCCTCCATGAAACCTCTCATGTAAAATGTGAAAGAAATATTTTAAATCCCAATTTATAATTGAACGAAACAAAATTATCATCTAAATTGGTAAAACCAATCCCCATCATCACCATAACCTATCACCATGTCACAAATACAAGTAAACGATATTCTATATAAGACATATATATAAATAAAGGCCCCCTCTTATACCTATCTCCAATATTTTCCATCATACGCCCCAGTTTCACACATCCATAGGTCATCTCTCATATAAGTAAGTCATCCCTAATTTTAGTCGTGCCTTATCCCTACCTAACATAGTCCCACATTGGTCCTAACATTTCGTATTTTCAATTTTACACATATTCATATCATCATCATCATCATCCAATCCAAAACCATGTGTTTCCCCAAAATACACTATATCCAACGTATGTGTATTATACTTCAATCCATCACAACCCATGCATGCACACTCATGGGATGTCGGAGATACAATGTATGAATATAAGTATGTTATATACCTTAAGCTGTTATAACCTGCACATAAATTTATATTAAACCAAGATACATCACAACCCAAGTAGGAATGAACTATATACTATAATCCTTTATTGCCTATGATATACCTACTCAACTATAGAGAATTCAATTATCTATTACCTCACCATCCTTTATATAACATAAAATACCCCCTAAAATATTTTTTTCTATTAACTTACTAACATGGGTGGGGTAGGATATGAAATAAGAAAAATTTAAAAAGATATATCACAAAACCACATTAAGGGAAACTTCCTAGACATAAAATCATCTTCCTCTATCATCACACAAGATACCTAGATGCCACTGCAAAGGTTTAGGTATCAAATAAAAATACAATAATCACATTCAATATTAATTACATAATTATCCATTAATTAATATTACTAATTCATATTCTATTTCAAGGATTAATACATTAATATATTTTTTTCTGAGTACTACTGTCAATATTAATCCTCTTGATATATTATCAAGTTTTTTGTCTCTTCCTGAAAATATCATGAACCATAACCATTATTTTATTAATTTTCTTATCATTTCCTATCATCCATGTACTCTAGGACTCATCTAAAACTACCACTTAAGTGATAAACTTGTACTACATAACATAACAATACATTCAATAATTGTAACTGACCATAGAAGTAACATATGACCATCAAACCATCACAAATGAATAAAGAAATAACTATAAATATTAATGATCATTCTCCACTCTGAACTCATATTGATCACATGTTTTCCCACACCTACACACATAATAATAAAATCATTTATGCCATCATTTGAATATATCATCACAACATTACCGATCTCCTATACAACTACTCATCAACAATTAATCATCAATATAACACTAGGATCCCATCCCATAGATCATCAAAGGTAAACATGGGTATAAAATATATCCATAATAAAACAAGGATGTAAATCCCTATATCATTCATTCATTTAAGTTGTATAATCAAGAACACATGTAGAAGTCACTAAGGCCATACCTTCAGGGAAGTTAATCCCACACAAAATAGTATTTTCACACTCACCACCAATAAATAATTCCATATTTATTCAAATATAAGATGAGAATAAATCATTTCGGTTATTCATCACCAATTTAAAACATATCATTTCATGAAATTTCATTGTTCACAATTTTAATCATTTCACTATACTAAATAAAAAAATCAAATAATTAATAAAAATTTATCAAACTAATAGTTAATAATAAGTGGAAAAATTAATTAAATCCAAAAAAATATATGATCAAATACCCCCATTATTTTCAATTACCATAAAGAGAATTATTTAATTTATTTTTATATTGATTTATTTAGGAGTTAAATACTATTTAATGTGGTTATTCTTTCTCTATATGATAAATAATGCCCATATTATGAACTAATATATTTAACTATATAGAATATTGTTTATTAGTTAATATTAGATTATAATCAATATAATGGGATTATAAGTCTCATTGGATAAACATATTTTTTCTATAACATGTGAAGTGAAAATAAGGAAAATAGTTGAATTCATTCATTGCATGCTATAATTTAAAGAATATTAGAAACCTAGGGCATGTGATATACACATATTGAAATTATTGAACTTATCATAAGAATATAATAATAATATTACACAACATAAAATGTTATCCTTTTCTTATTCCTTTATATTTTCTAGTTCATTATATAATCATCTTTCTTATGAAATAACCATATTGTTATCTTCTTACGGTTAATAACACCGATCTAAAAAAATTAATTTATATCATGATTAAATCATAGTTTTCATAAATAAAATAGTTTTACCAGTTATATTACAATGTATAAATAAGATTCACATGATTCAATATAGGAAATAGAGGCTGCACGTTGGTTATTAAACACCACATAAACGAATATAATGAAATAAATAGAGGGTTACATGACCCCAAAATAAAATTTTGGAATTCATAGAATCGAGATAAATAATTACAAAATAATTAAGGAAATATATTCATTTTATAATTAATGATACATGACTTATCATGGGTAAAACATTAATTAAACATTAATACAAATCACATTGAATTCACAAGGAAAGACCCAGATAAAGGCTCAAAGATTTTGAGAATGCAATAATATAAATTCCCCTTTTAAAATGGACTTTAAATTACATTATTTAAGGAATTAAAACTTTATTTATGATAAAAATTCATATTTAAAATATTTATGAAATTTGAGGAAGGGATAAAATTTTCATAAATTTGGAAATCTATGAACTGACTGTATGAACAAAAATAACCTATCTGCATGAAATAAAAAAATTGATCATATAAACAAAAATAAATTGACAATATATAAAATCAACCAACCACATGAACAAAATCAATTGATTACATGAAAAAATATCAACTAATCACATGAAAATATATCAACTGACCACTTGAACAAAAATAAAATGACCACACAAATAAAAATAAATCGACCTCATTACCAAAAATAAATTGACCACATAAAAAATCAACTAGATTCCTAGATAAAAATCATTTAACCACACTAATAAAAATTAAATGACTCTATGAACAAAAATAAAATGAATAAATAAGTACAAATAAATTGAATACATGAAAAAAATCAACAAAAACATGAAATAAAATCAAATAACCACAAGAAAAAAATCAATCTAGAAATTAATGGGGAAACCTGAGAACCCTCATGACACCTCAAAACCCCTAAAAAGGAAGGGTTTTAAAAATCTAGTAACTTGCCCTAAAAAATAAATTGAATAAAAAAAAGTTTTTCTAATGAATCAAAAGATCTTGCGTATATTTTCATAGTTTGGACTTTTTGACACACATTGTGTGATAAAATGTCATTTTTTGAAAAAATAAAATTTGAGTCATACTGGCCACCCCATATATTAAATTTATATGTGGTTGATTCCTATAAAAAACCACATATCACTATCTTAAAGTATCAAAACAATACAATACAGTTTTCTTGATTTTTATTTTTTGATTATCATTTTGAACATAAATGTCACATTTATATAAAAACACCCACTTTTAGTCATAACAATCATATCATGTATCAGATTTATGTGAGCATAATTCCAAAAATTAAAAAATTAATTAGTATTTTTTTTCTTAATCCATCAAGATAATTAGAGCATGTTTTCTTGGATTTTAGTTTTTAGAATAATTTTTGATATAAAATGTCACTTTTAAATGAAGACACACACATTAAATCATCATGGTAACACCATGTGCAAGATTCATTTTGTTATTTCCAAAATGAAAAAAAATTAATCATAGATAATTCTTTTAAATAATCTAGACAATCATAGCATTTTTACATTATTTTGATTCTATGGTGGGTGTTTTGAACTAAAATGTAAATTTTAAATGAAAAATATTATCATAGCCATATAAACCACATAATGTTTCATATTGATGTGTAGTTAATTATAATATGTAAAAAACTAATCATGGAAGATTATCCCAAATCATCAATAAAATAATAGTGGGTTTTGTTATATATGAGTACATGACATGCATTTTGGACAAAACTATAACCTTTAAACATAAAACATGAACTTTTAGTGAATTCAACCACATTGTGTGCCAGATTGATGTGAGGTTAAATAATAAACATAAAAAATTATTCATGTATAATTTCCCTAATTTATAATGAATATCCAAGAATTTTTTCTATATTTTTACTCTGTGATGTTCATTGTGAGAAAAAATTTTACTCTTATGCTGAAAACATGCACTTTGAGTAATGCCAGCTATACCATGTGTTGGATTAAAGTGTATTTGTTTCCTACATTTCATAAATAAATCTTGAATAATTATAATAATGTTTAAAGATAATTTTAGTGAATTTTATCAATATTGAGTATGTGACATTAGTTGTGGATTAATATGTCACTTTCAAACTGAAAACACCCACATTTTCCCCATACTTCAACATTATATGTCAGATAGATGTGTGGTTAATTCCAAATGATCATAAATAATTCATGGTTTTTTCAATGTGTTAATTAAATCCAAGAACATTTTCTCAATTTTGGTTATGTGACATATGTTTTTAACTAAAATGTCACTTAAAATTAAAATAATAAATTTTAATAATTTCGGTCACACAATGTGTCAAATTGACATGAAGTTAATTTCTACACATTCAAAATTAATTATTAATATGTTTTATAAATAATTAAATAAATAATAGTGTATTTTATATATTTTAAGTATATAGTGCATGTTTTGTAACAAATTGTCAATTTTAAATGAAAACATCCTCTTTAGGTCACACCAGCCACACTGTGTAACATATTGACATGAGATTAATTCCTAAATATCAAAAAGTAATCAAAAATCCTTATCATAAATATCAATAATATATGTGCATTATTTCTCAATTTTGAGTACGTGACATATGTTTTAGACTAAAATTTATCATTCAAACTAAAAAAACACTCTTTTATTAAATCTAGTCACAAAATGTTCTCGTTTAATATTTAGTTAATTCAAAATCCATAAATATAAATCATTAATTTTATTATTATTTCATTAGAATAATCGGAGTAAATTTGTTTAGTTTTGAGTATGTGAGGATCATTTTTATTTTAAATGTCACTTTTAAACTAAATATATATACATTTAGTCATACCTCCCACATAATGAATAGGATTAACATAAAAGTATTTCCTTCATGTCAAAAATGAATCGAGGATTGTTTTAAAAAAATATTATGACAATATGAGCATGTTTACCAGGTTTTGGGTTTATGAAAAGTGTTTTAGAAAAAAAATTCACTTTTATACTACATACACTTTCAACCAACCCAAACATGCCACGTTAATATGAGTTTAATTACTACAACTCAAAAATGTATTACATATTGTTTTCTCAGTGTATGAAGAAAATATAAGTGAATTTACATGATTTTGAGTATATGAATCATATTTTGGTTTAAAATAACCCTTTCAAACTAAAACCATGCACTTTTAGTGAGTCTAGCCACATTGAGTTTAATTTTTGATATAAGACTAATTCCTAGCTGTAAAAAATAAATCAAAAATAAATTTACTAAATTATTATGTCAATATGAGCATATTATATAGGTTTTAAGTGTGCGTTGTGTGTTTGAAACTAAAATGTCACTTTAAATGAAAATCAGAAGATTTAGTCAAACCAGATACAACATGAGTTAGATTGACATGATGTTAATTCATATATGTTACAAATGTAATATCTATATATTTCCTAATGTATTATGAAATCGAGAGCTATTTTGAATAGTTTTGAGTGTGTAAACTAATATTTAGTATAAAATGTCAATTTTATGTTAAAAACATAAACTTTCAGTAATTTTGTGGCTTCCCATCCCAAATGACTCTAAACGGTGCCCCAAGATGGTGGGTCACATTTCCTTGAGCATGAATCCACATATTCTAGAGCCTATTGAATAGTAGTGAGGGTCTAAGGTGTCATAAAGAGACTATTCCTTCACATCAGAGTGCAACATAGTGTTAGTAATCATATCAGTTGATAGTAGAAGAAATATTTCAACTAGAAATAAGATAAATATTAAATATGAAAATAATTAAACAATTCCTTAACTTATCTCGTATACAAGATGATTTTTCATTACATGTCTCTATAAATAATGAAAGCAATTATAAAAGAATCTAGTAGAATACAGGTAGAGAAATACCAAAATGACAAAAAAGAACTATCCCAACTAGCATTATTATCATAGCTCGACCGTGTGATATCCTAATCCTATGAAACAGGAAAATAAAACATCATAATATGTGTGTTGTCCCCTATCCCAACCTATATTCATAAAGTATGTTCGGGAAACCAACGTTGGTCTAAATAGGTTGTGAGAGAACACTAAGTGGGCCACCACCAATGATGTATACAAAAAATACATTCTATATTACATCATCAAAATTAATATGCAGTATATATATATATATCATAGGTATAGATGTGGTAAATGTAAAGTGAGAGATTCAATCCAAAAAAGGTTCCCTATAAAAAGTAGTCATGTTCCCTTAACAAGTGCAGCTGTAGAATAGAAATAAACAAGTAACACTTTTCAGTGTACCCAATCGAGTCAAATACTCATAGCAAGGCTATGTGAAATAATAGAAAAAATATACCCTCTTATTTTGTTGTATAATAAGTGTAAATAACCTCACAACCACACTGTAATATCCAGTATAAAATACAATCACAAACATACTGTATAATCAATGTTTATAACATTTACCATGCCCATGATATATAATCAATGTTTTTAACATTTACCACAACCACACCATATAACCGAAATCATTCCCAATAGCTTCACTATGTAATAAAAAGTTTCACAACATGAAGGGTCGAATCCAAGGTATAGAAGACAAAGGAATCCATACCAAGTCCCCAAATCATATGGATGGAAACATGGTAAAGTATTGGGTGGGGTCTAAGGATCATGTCAACCGACCATTTCCAATGTGAAACCAAGAAAACCAGATCCAAGGGGTAGCGAGGCACTTAGAATCATATGGAATCAGTATCTAAAGAGTACAATGGTCTTAGGAACCCACTAACACAATCAACACCAATAGAGTAGAAATATTCATGAAATCATATAGAATTAGTTTCCAAGGTATATTGGCCAAGAAATAAACTACCATAACCAAATAATATTTTTATTTATTCATAATTTCTTAATTAATAACTTTTTATGAGTTTATGAAGCTCATATAACAATTATTATAAAAAAACTAAAAAACTCAATAGTTCAGATCATGCCAACACATAGAAATGGAGGCATAACCTTCGCTTAACATCTCAATTCAATTCATTTTAATTTTGAAAGGCTATCTCCAGCAACACAGGAACTCACACATCTAGTGGGGTGGTATAAATTAAGAAGATATAGAAGCACACACCCTAGGTGGTTGGGGCTAGGGATAAAAACTACAAATAGTTTCAAAGGTACTAGTAGGAAAATTAAATATGTTTTGAAACATTAATTTCCAGAATTCAATTAATTTTTGGGTGATACTGGAATTTTCAATATGGGCACAATGAAAACTAGGAATATAAACCACCAAACTTGTAGGAAACGTTATAGACCACCTACCATATGTCCGTAGTAGAGCAGTCTTCTAATATCAAACTCTGATTTGATCCATATTGAAAGAAAAATGAACAGATGAAAATCATAAAAATTAGACATATTATCATGAAACAAAATAACTCTATTGATTTGAAGTCAAATGAAGAATGAAACAAGATGAATGATGGAATCATAAATAAATATCCAATGAGTTTGAAGATATATGAAACATATTCCAAATTGAAAAATGGAACAAATGCCTAATTTTAGACTTTCAAGGGGAAGATATTCAGTGGACCTCCATTGCATGAGGGAATAAAATGGGGTAGGGTGGCCTTCTATAAAAAATATATGCCATGCCTCTATTTTTATAAATTTTCCATAGTAATTGACATGGGATTTAAATTATTTACACATTGTGTAAAGATCAGGGTGTTGCCCATAGGATTAACCCTTCACACATCATGAATTGTCCTACCCAATCTACTATACGAGGTGTAACGAGTACACCTAATGTACATTAATTATATATCCTGTAATTGGCCTGAAGCTATCCTACAAACCTCTAAACACTTAACTTTAAAAATAGTACTAGATGGTCCCTAAATCCCCTTAAGGGTCTAAGCCAAAAGAGAACATAAACCAGGGTTTAGTTGGAAATAAAAGAATAAATACCTCTTTGAAAAACTCAGGATCACATAATATTTACACCACAAATCAATTCATTCCTCAATTTCCCATCATAATGAGGTCAGGAATCATATATGAATAACTCCAGTCACTAAGCACATATGTAAGCCTCCATCTCCCAAGTCTCATCATGAAAATTTCCATGCATCCATAGAACTAGTACCAGAGGAACTGACTGGCCATGAAGAACCTTATTGCTCATGCAACACTGTGAATAGGATTCACCTCAAAAGAAGCATCTATATGTTACCCAAACTTCTCAGGATGAAGAATATGAGATGAGTTAAAATACTAATGGCATATCTGATATACATGGAATACATCATACATAGACCAATACCTCTGAGGTAACTGCAACTGATAGACAATGATCCCGAAACTCTATAGAATCTTGAATGACCCAATATGTCATGGTAAAATATTACCTTGTCTTATAATATGTATGTCTCCCAGCCTTGGTGAGATACATAAAAAGAACCTATCCATGACGTCAACCTATAGAGTTCATCGATGACGATCGACATAATATTTTTTTCTCAACTGTGCGATAACCATCTCTTTACAAATCATCTGAACATTCTCTAAAGTATCCTGAATGAGACAAGGTCCATGAAATTCTTCCTCACCGACCTCTATCGAGAATAAGGTTTATTCGAATGATATATCATAAAAATCCTCATAAGTTTCTATCTTTACAGTCATCTTATATCTATTTCTTAGGGGTATATGCCTCTTCTAAGAGGCCCCTAAATCTAGGATATATTTTCTAAGCCTTCCCTCAATCAAATAAATCATGTGCTCTGAATTTCCATTAGTCTAAGGGTGGTATGTCATTATTTTAATCACATGTGTACCAAACTACCTCTACAAACTCTGCCAAAAATAATATGTAAATCAGGAATCCCTAACCAATACAATGGTATTAAGAATCCCATGAAGTCATAAAATCACATGAATATACAATCACCCAAAATCATCTAGTGAGAAGGTATCCATGATTGGTAAAAAAAATGAGTAACCTTCAAGGTCGTATCCATAAAAACAAATATAACATACCTATCTTTAGGTGACCTTGGAAAGCCGGTCATAAAAATCCATGGTGACATCCTTTTATTTCCACCCATGAATAGGTATCTGTTGTAAAATCCTAGATGGTCATTGGTGTTATGCCTTCAACTTCTGATAGGTGGAAAACCTTATAAAAAAACCAATTTCCTAAAATTTTATCTCTATCCACTAGTATTGGTGACATAAATCATGATTCATATTGGTAGCACCGAGATACACTTCCCAAACTAATGCATGGAACTCTCACATCAAATCATTGCTTATATCTTTTGGATAAAAAATGTGACAATGTATGCATCGAATTTCATCCTTTCCGAAAACACAATTAGAAGGTAGGTACTCACCTATGACACTCTCCCATAGGACTATTCCCTCAGTATTAGATAATTGTATCACCATCAATCTATCCAAAGAGTGAATGATACAACTAAAGAAAAAAGTAATTTCTAGCCATGACTATCCTCCACCTCTAAGTGAATCTCTAAAAGCAAGGCTAAAATCTTCCAATCTCCAATGGCCTCCCTAAATTCCTGTATCTATGTCATCCAGATCAGTGCATCAACCACTACATTTCTATTTCCAGGCGTATAGGAATGATCAAAATCAAAAGACTTTAATAATTAAACCCACATTCACTGATTCAGATTCAGATCATGCTGTGTAAATATGTACATGTATCTTTTTTGGTATTTTTACACCACAAAACATCTTCCCAGAAAGTAATTTATCAAACAACACAAAGCATGAAATAATGCAGCTTACTCAAGATCATGAATCATGTAGTTCCTCTCATGTGTACTCAACTAAAAAGACCCATACACCATGTCTCTATCTCCTTGTATCCAAAATGATCCTAGACAATTACTTAATGCATCACAATACATAGTGTATATCCTTCCCTGATCTAGAAGAATTATGGCTGGAGCTAGAGTCATTCTCCCTTTCAGCTCTTGAAATGTTGACTCCTCGGTATCTATCCATACAAACATCACACCATTAATAGTCCATCCCGTAAGAGGTTATTATATGTGAAAGAATTCCTATATAGAATTCTTGTAATATCCATCTATCCCCAAGAAACCTTGTATATCAAAGATTTTCATGGGATGCTCCCAAAAAACTATTGCCCTCACCTACTCAAGGTCAAAGAATACTTCTGTCTCGGAGATAATATGACCCAGGAAGTAAATATTATCCATATAGAAGTGTAAATTATTGAGCTTACTATATAACATAAACTCTCTTTGTGTATCCAAAATGATAAAAATATGTTTTTTCCATGTTAGTGTTGATTGTGATAATACGCCAAGATATCATCTATGAAAACCAAGACAAATGAATCTAGATATGGATGGAAATATTGATTCATCTGTTCCGTGAAAACTATTGGTGCATTCTTGATAATAGACAACATAACCAAAAAATCATATATACCATAAGTACATCAAAAAGTGGTACAATTTATGTTTTTACATCCAAACCATACATGGTGATAACCCAATATCAAACTAATTTTCAATAAAACATCATACCATCTGACAAAATCGAAACATTCATCTCTTCGTTTCTTGATATTATAGCTCATAACCATAAACTGATTCAATTTTTGATAATCCACAAATGTATTGAGGGAAACATTTACATTTATTTCAAAAACAACCAATGAAACCCATAGAGAAGTTCTGGGTCGTATAAAACCATTTTCCTCTTAGTCAACTAATTTCTTCTTGAGAATCTACAACTGTATAGTATCTATCCTGTAAGTAGATATGGATTCCAGTACAACTCTTGGGACTATCTCAGAAGAGAAATACACTTATCACTTTAGAGGTACACTAGAAAAGTCATTCGGTGGAACATACTTGAAAGGATCAATAATTGGAGGTAAATCTACATGACATGATCCCTGATCATATAAACATAAACTAGAAATATGATCTATCATTCGGCCCATCCAATGATGCTTAAGTCTATCTCAGCCTTCTGAGATATACCATTCACCCATTGTGACAAAAAAATCCACCCTGTAGTGATGTGAATGTTGCCCTTCGGGGACAATAATCATAATTGTATCAATAAGAAAATTTTCATTCTATCCTAAAGATGATGACAAATCTAGTCATCTCAAGGATTAAAAACCCCTTATGAAGTGCCAACCACATATATCAAGTGGAAACATTCTACACTGTATACCATCCTTTCTGACCCCCAATAGAGTTTCAAGCATCATAATACCTTCTAAAAACTAAACCATGAGCCGAAGGTTCTCAAGATAGGAACAAATATGAAACTTTGTGATGCACCTATACTGAAAAACACAGATACAAAATTAGAGGCTACTAAGATCATACATCTCACCATAGATGTCCTTATACTCTACTCCTTTGGTTTAGGATGTATAGAATATTTATGGTATGAAATGTGGCCCTGTGAAACAACCTCACTACCCAGAGTAGTCCCACACTACTATCTTAGTATAACTGGTGCCTAGATTCATTTACCATGACCACCACCTCATCCTAAATGATTGGTACTTCCATAGCTGGCATCCTAACATGGACTTCTGAAACCCACTCATAAACTTGGAGTTAGACAAAACCCATTTCCATTGACCTCTTGAGGGAAGATCCAGCAAAATCGCTACACATAGCCCATCATTCTAAAAGATTGACACTCATTTACGTTTCAATGCACACCAATTCCTCACATATCCTCATATACCCCACTGAAGGTAGAAAATAGAGCTCCAATAAACAAAAGCCTTTATAATACTCCCCTCATGATAAGACTCAAAATGAAACTTCCTTCCGCTGAAAGCTCAACCATTATATCAACTGACTATACTGCTATACTTTGCATCCCCAGATTCCCCCAGGTTCCACTATATAATAAGTGTCTAATTTACTAGTTTAGTAATTGTTATCAACCCTAACACATTGAAATATAATTCAATGACTGGATTGAGACCTTCCCCAATGTATCTCACTCTTGATATCTCAACAACAGGGTATATCATTTCAAAATAATGAAGCTCCATAAAGCATGTTGAATACTCCAGAATAGTCATCACACCCTACTATATATTCATAAAATCATTTTCTCTTTTATATATAAAGGTATTAAGAGAAAATAATACATAAAACCTTGATTTGGAATTAATCCAAACCATATATCATGGCACATCATTCATGTTAAAAACATATCACCAACACTATGATTCTATTTGAAGTATATATGTCACAAGATTTACTCTCATATCAGAAGGTGTCTCGAGATGCTTAAATATCAAAAAAGTAGTCTCAATCCATTGATCAGCCATATGTGGACCACCATCCCCAAAGAATATTGGTGGATGATTATTTAAGAACACATTCATTAACTCTACCATAGATGAGGCATGCCATGACGGTCCCTGAAGGGTCTTTATTAAGTTCATAAAACTCTCATAGAATTGTGTATCATCACCCATATCTGGTACAAAAAATGGTGCCTAAGATTGAAATATAATAGGATCTAATGTTATCTCATGGACCACCACATCCAGATCATGGTTTTTTCCACCATCCTGGAATACGACTAGAGTTTGTCATGGTGGCATGTCTCTACAATGCCAAACACATTCCTCAGAGAAGAAAATTAAATGAAATATAATAGTTTAATAACATAGAAAAATTCAAAATATTCCCATAAACTAGTCAACCTATTCTCCTGCTTTTATATCTAGGATTGGGTAAAAGGATCAGTCAAAAACATCACTAGAGACAATTCATACTATGACTCAAAAGCTAGTTCTAGGTTGATTTCACTATTTTCACAACTTCCGTGTCATTTTAATTTTACATTTATATCCCGATTATCATTAAATGGTTTAAAAAAAATGGTTCACCACTTCTGATACATAAGGGATCATACACCCCATGAAATGAAATATAGTGTTTACCTAATCCACACCATAACACGTTCCCGTCCCTGCAATCAATTGTACATGACTCAATGTGCCATAGTTGACTACATAAGGTGTCTTCTATATCATAATCAGGAAAATAATGTTTAGGTTTTGATAGGCACTCTATGTACCAACTATGTTTTTAAATTAACAATAATAACACTTTAAATATAGAAAATATGTCACCCAAGGAACATATCACAATGTAATGAAGTTAATAAATGCATCTAACTTGTCATGGAATAATGCATGGAATGTGAATCCTAACAAGGTTCCTAAAATGATGAATAAGATAAATAACATCATATCATTGGGAAATAGTAATACTAAATCCTCAACCTTATCAATATTATCATCAAAATTCTTGTGAATCACCCATAGGTGGAATCAAACCAACTATAATAAAAAACTCTTGAGAACAATAATTTACATTCCATGTAATTTAGATTTTTCTTATACATGGGCTAGATAATCCCATAAACAAATCATTACGAAATTACAGTTCCTTCCTAATATCTATATATTGTTTCAAAATAGTCAGGAAAGAAAATAAAATTTTTATACCACTTTATAATGACTCAACAAAGATGCTTCTAAACAATGCCCTGAGCTAGTGGATCACATGGCCACAAGTTTTCCTTCCCGTATACCAGAGGCTTCCAGCTAGTAGTGAGGACCTATGGTGTGTCTATGAGGAGACCATTACATCATATAAAAGTTTAATATATTGTTAGTTATCATATTAGTCAATACTGAATTAATTAATTAATCTAGATAAAAGATAAACATCAATGATATGAATAAGTTAACAATACCATAAGTAATCACATACACACGATGATGTGTCATTTCATGTCTCTAAAAAGAAATAAAACATGTACACATGTATCTAGAACAACACATGTATCAAAATACAAAAATAACAAAAAGAGATATCCCAAATGGCATCCCAAGCCTCTCTGGGTCCTATTCTCTCCTTCTTCTAAACAATAAAAAATCTGACATTGTACTGTGGGTTCTTGCCTCGGTCCCTACATGCACCCGTGAAGTCTGTTCGAGTATCCAATGGTAGCATAAATAGTGTGTGAGATAACACTCTATAGGACACCACCAATGGTGTCTAACAAAAATCTATTTTGTGTGATATAATCAAAATTAGTGTGTAATATATATATCATAGGTATAATAGTGCTAAAAGTTAAGTGAAACTATCCATACAAATAAAAATACCTATAAACAATAGTCAAGCACCCTAAATAAGGGAAACTATAAAACAGAAATAAACATGTAATTCTTTCTATTATACCCACTAGATTCAACTACCCATACAAGAGATATTTGTAAGGATTTAAAGAAAATCATCCATGGTCATGTCGTATAACAATTGTAAATATCCTAATGACCACACTGTATAATCCAGTGTAAAATACCATCACGAACACACCGTATAATAAAAATGTATAACATTTACCATGGACACACCATATAATAAATATGTATATAATTTACTAAGAGCACACCATATAATAAAGATCATACACAATGTTCATTCTGTCCAATCAAAAGTGTCAGACCATGAAGGGCTAGGTCCAATTAATAATAGAACAAGGAATCCACAATGATTCCTAAGAGATTCTTGATGGAAACTTAGTAAAGATTTGGTATGGGTCCAAAGATCATGTCAATATACCATGTCCAATGTGAGCCCAAGAAATTCGAATATAAAGGGTATAATGACCCTTGGAATTCTATAGAATCAGGATCAATGGAGTAAAGAGGTTCATGGAGTCCACTACCGTAATCAATACCCAGGGAGTAGAAATGTACATGGAATCCTATGGAATCTGGATCCAAGGTATAATGACCAAGGAATCCACTACCAAAATTAAATTATCATTCCATTAATTCACCATTAAAAATGTAATCACGTTCCATGAGTTCATAGAACTCATATAACAGTTTCTATAAAATGAAATTAAAAAAATTAAATAGTTTAATTCATTTCAACAAATGGAAGAGGACGCATAACTATATCATAGTATCTCAATTCAATTATATTAAATTTATGAAGTCTCAATATAGAATGTAAAGTGACCACACACCTATAGGGGTGGTATAAAGTATGGAATATACAATAGAACACCCCATAGGCGTCTAGGATTGGGGCTAACAACCACCAAAAATCTCAATGTTACCCGTGAGATACCTAAACAAATTCCAAAAAATTCATTTCAAGTATTAAATTACTTTTATAGGAAAAACCAGAAGTTATTCCTATAAAACAATGAAAAATTGCTATATAAACCACCAAACTTGTGGGAAAATGTGTTAACCACCGAACATAGGTCCATAGTAGATAACACATCCTATATTGAGAATTTATTTGGTTTAGATCAGAAGAAAAATGAAGAACAGATCAAAATAATTTAAATATGGAATATTATATTGAAATAAAATAACTAAATTGATAAAAAGAAAAACAATTAACGATATAAAATGAATGAAGGACTCGCCGACATGGATCCAATGAGACTGATGGTAGAAGATATAGAGTCCAAATTTAAAAAGGACACAAAATTATTTGTTTAGGATTCCAAGGGGAAGCTCTCCGATAGTCGTCCGATACATGAGGGAAATAAATGAGGGAGGGGGATATATATTAAAAATAGAGGTCATGGTTCAATTTTTAATATCTTTCCTCTGGAATTTACACATCATGTAAATTTTTTAAAAGTTGTGTAATGCCCTGGGCCTTTCCCCCAAGAATAACCCTTAACAAGTCGTGAATTGGCCTCCCTAGACAACTACATGTTGTGAACTCAAATTACACATCATGTAATTGGCCTACATCTAGCTTATATCCCTCCTAGAACATCCTTTCCATGAACAACACAACTGACCCTTGGACTGACCTAAGGTTCTAATCCAAAATAGTTTGTAAACTAAGGTTTAACTGGAAATAAAATAATCCATTCCCAAGATATTACAAATTCCATCCACCCCATTTGTTAGATTGATGTGAGGTCAGTTCATACACATCAAAAATGAATCAAAAATATTTTTTATAAAGTATAAATTCAATCTATGAATTTTTTTATCTTTTGAGTATGTGACATCTATTTTATACTAAATTGACACTTTAATACTAAAAAATGCACATTGAGTCAATCCATCCACACCATGTTTCAGATTAACATGAGTTTTATTACTACATGTAAGAAATAAATAATATGTCAGTATCCTAAAGATTAATTAAATCCAATTTTGATTTCTTATTTTTGATTATGTGATGTTCATTTTAAAATAATTATATATTTTAAATAGGAAATGAGAAATTTTAATCATTCTAGTCGCATAGTATATCAGATTGATATGAAGTTAGATCCTACATGACGAAAATAAATTACTGATATTTTTATCAATTTATAAATTATTATAAATAAAAAAAAAATTAAAATTATAAAAATAGTGTTGGATACCAATCTCACATTCATAAAATAATTGTACAATACTTTAATACAGAAAACTCTATATATAACGTTTAATTCTTAATAAGATCAAATCCTTTATATTGTAACGTATCCCACCAATGCTATAATATAAAATGATATGAAAATTATCTAATGAATTAGAAGATTAAATAAATCTTCATGATATATATGAAATTAAAATCTATAAATAGGATATTAAATCACAACATCCTAATTTCTACAAACATTATGATACCATGTAAGATTCCCACTCATTTCTAAAAAAATATACTTCTTCTTTTGGATACATAAACTGAAGTCAATCCTAGTAGTACAAGATAAATATAATAAAAGATATTAATAAATATTTAAATAAAATTTTAATTACTTTGGAAAATGTTTTTTTAGTAATGATAGTTTGTTGATGGGATATCATAACAATCATAAATTTAATAATGTAATAACAATAATTGTTTTCATTACTTTTTTTTGGAAATTAAAGAAAGACCAAAAGAATATGTAACTTTCTTTGATGTAGGTTTTGATAGTGAAATCATATTATATATACCCTAATACATATCCAGTTTTAGAAATACAAAGTATTCTTGTACTCTTTGGCCTTCATTATACCATTATTTTGATGATAACTAAACAACATTATATTATAACAAAATTCACATTAAAAATAATATAAAAAAATTACTTTGTTTTTTCTGAAAAATAGTATTTGTAATATTTTAAAAATTCATAAGTGACTACCTATGTGGTTTAATTTTTAGATATTCTTGATTTTGATCTAAAAAATGTATCTTTAGTTTAACCAAATTAATAAAATTAATCATTATATTGATATCAAAAACTAAAAATGAAATCACTAATGGAAATAATAAAAATATATTTTATAAGATTTGATTTTAGAGTTTTAAACCCATATTGTAGATATTATGAATATGTTTTCATCTGTTATTTTCCTTTTAAATGAATTAACTACAAGATGAATTTTTTTTAATCATCCTTATTCCTTATAAAATTGTTATATATAAGTGAAAAGAGGACTCATGAATCCCAATTTTCTTTTATAATGTTTTCCCTTTACAAGGTAGTGATAAATACTCTGGTAGAAAATATGAATAATATTTTAACTATAAATTATATAGCAGAAAAATTACCATAAAAACATATTATGAAAATATATCTTGTGTATACATTAAAAATTATGGCTCATAGTCATTCATGCTTGATAATTTCATTTAAATTATCAAGAACAAATATGTTTATAATGACCTCTCTAAAAATGTATTCATCAAAATCAATTTATTATATATTTTTAAAATTTTAAAATTGTATCTAGATGAACTTGTAATAATGGTGTAATGGTTCTATGGAAAGGTAATTTAAATTATTTTTTTTCATCCTCATGATTTTATTGAATAATTCTAAAATTTCTCATTATGTTTATTCATCTATAATAAAATACCTCAATTCAGATATTTTATTATTAATTGGTATGGGTTTTACATATATAATTAATTTGAAAGGACATACCATGTTATTATTTAAGTCTCTCCTTACCTCTATATTTTTTTCAATATTTAAAAAACAAATATTTTATTATTCCCTTTAGAAAGTGTTTGTAAGAGAATAATTTATTTTATTGAAGCTTGAACTACTTGTAGATGAAAATAACGATAATGATTCTTCATTCTTGTTTATTATTAATTTTTAATTATTCATATTTAATTTATTTTGTTTATTATTCCATGTCAAATATTTTTAAATTCTACAAAGTCTATCATATCTTAGAAAATTATTATAATGTATTTTTTTTGGATTGGTATAAATTTTTAGGAAAATACAATGTCTTCTAAAATGATATAAAAAATCATTGAAATGGAATTTAATTAATAGAAAAATTATAACGTTATGTTGATTGTATTATTTTCTTTTAAAAGTGGTCTGATTTATTTAAAATAATATGATAAGAATAAAATCTCATGAATTATGAAGTCTTATAATATATAAATTCTTTTACAGGACAACAAAGTCATATGAAATCAAATGGCTTACAATATTTACCATCTTAAAAGTTTTAATATCTAATGTAATATTAAATTCTTGAGAAATAAAGTCATATGTCATTCTGAATACTTGGAAAATTTCTATGTTCATTAGGAATTAAAATTTAATTTTTTCAAAATATTTAATTTTATTTATTTTCTTAATTAATCTTATTAATAAAATATATATTTTTATATTTTGATGTGTGTATTATTTTATAGCGATTGAAGATATTTTTTTTGAGATTAAATGAGGTATAAACATAAATTGTATTTAGATAAAAAAAAATCTCTATACAAGAAATCTATAAGAACTCAGTTCTTATCTTTGAGGTACGAGTTTCTTATTTTCTCGTTTCCTTAAGTATTTTTGAGAAAATAAAGAAAATGGGGAAAAATCCAAAATTTTGGAAGTACATGTCGTGTAATTTTCCAGACGCCATGTACTATTGGCCGTGTGGGATGAGTACAAAGGGCGTGTGGCCATGCCGGCAATAAAGGGTGTAGTAACTGACTACACTCCGTGTTGTGGTCCTTTACACGCCGTGTAGTTTGTCAGGAAGAAAATAGTAAGGCGTTGGCCAGCAGTGCGATAGAACACACCGTGTGCTCATGAAGGCATGCCGTGTAGACATGTCGGCAGGTGAACAGTGCCACGCTGGCGGGAAACCGCCAGATGAACAGTTAAATGAAGGAAGTACACGCCGTGTACATGGAAATAAACACTGTGTACTTTATTTTTTCCCCTAAAATGGGAAGTAGCCTCCCATATTCATAGGGAAGGCTTAGAACCGGACGGGAGATCGATAGGGATGGCCAAATCTTCAAGGATCCGTCGATTGCGAACCAAGAATCTGATTCCGCCTCCGTCGATCTCGTTGGAACCGCACGGGGGAGTTCTTTCTTCTCCCATAGTATTTATTACCAATTCTTTCACAAAGGTAAGTTATTAATGTTTGAATGAGGTTTTCTCTTACCTAATATCTACGTCATTCTAGGATGAATTGAGGATCGTCGTTCGTGTATATCATTTGTGGGTGTTAAAGGTAGGTGGCTTGGTGTTTATTTTCCAACTATTGTGTGTTTTTGAGTTACGAACCCATATTTAGGGTGTCGTGTGGCTGAGGTCGTGGCTATTTTAATACCTAGAACTATATAGGTGATTAAATAAAGTTGTAAAACTATTGTTTAGGATTAGTGCTTGGATTAAAGACCACCCCGGGGGTGCGTTCCTCTGTTTAGCCTTTTGGCTAGGATACCCGAGGGTGTGCCATGTTTAAATTATGCATTAATTTTCCTTGAGAGGAATTGTATGTAAATTGCATGTTTATATGTTGGGAATGGCCCGGTTACTTATGCCTGAGGGTGGTGTTTTACTATAGCCTAAGGGCGTGACTGTATTAGACTGAGGGAAACATCCAATTTCGCATGAGGGCTTGACTTATGTGCCTGAGGGTGAATCTTTGTATGCCTGAGGGAGAGATTCTGTTATACCTGAGGGTGAGATTCTGTTATACTTGAGGGCAAGATTCTGATTACCTGAGGGTGAGGTTTTGCTTGTCTGAGGATGCTGACTATTTAATTAGAAATTCACTGTGATGTTTTCTTAATATTAAATGGTTGAATGAATAATTAAAATGGAAATATAACTGGTAAGTTAGATACTTTGAGTACTACTTAGTTTATTGCTTTTACTTTTGCCCAACGTTTTTGCATGTTTACACACAGTTGGGAACAATCCTTTGGTGGGTGCATACTAGGATATATTTCTCACACCCTGTTTGGGCCATGCATTTCAGCCCAAACAGATTATATTGTTGTAGGTGTAGATAAGGGCAAGGGTCCTTATACAGGTACAGGATTATTGCTGAGGAGTAGGGGAGCATGGGACGGGGCTGGGGCTCATGATGCTACCGACTATTTTTCTATGATTCTTTCCTGTACATGTAGTGTACTGTATTGTTGGGTAACATGTTCTGGCTGTTTTCTTAGAATTTGAGGCATGTTGTACCATTACTTATATACTGGTTGCTTATATCTACTAACGTTGTTTATTTCAGTTGTGTATGGTTTACTGCTTCCATTGTTGTTGTATGTTTTATTTCATTCTGCTGCGCTACACTTTGAGAAATGAGGGCACAGTTTCCCCACTATCAGACATGGGCCCTCGCTCCTAGTCGGAAGCCTCTGGCATTTTGGGAAATGCGCTTGAGTTCATGTGGCGAACCGGGTTCGGGGCACCCATGTAGTGGCACCCAGACCCATGATGTTATAAAGTGGTATCAAATGGGTTCTTTTCTTTGACTTACTATTTGGAGCCTTAGTTAGGGATAGGATGGGAACAATAGTTAGTGATATGATGTGCCCATGCATAGTTAAACCATGTATAGGGAAAATCCAATTTACCTCGTGTTGCAATTTTTCTAATTTTGCAAATTACAGTTGATTTGATTTTAACAGTTTGGGACACACTTGTGTTTGTTCTATTTATATTTTATTCATTGGTTCTCTTTAGTTGCAACCCAATGAGATGTCGGTATTCCATCTCATGTATCATTTAGGAACATGCTAGAAATCACATTCCATGCATAGTTTCCTTGCCATGTAGGTGCATTAGAAATTACATGTTGTTGTGATAGATGTTGTGCTAGTTAAATCATGCTTTTGTGATAACTCCTTTGATAGATACCTGCTATGTGGTAGGATATTTTTGTATGAGATGGTTTATAGAATGGATACCAAAATTTGGTTTTTTGGGAGTATGGGCCCTCATTTAGCGGAGTTTGGTGGATCATTGACTGTTTACTTTTGTTATAACATAGATAAGATGTCAATATTTGATTCGTGGGGATTATGGGCCCTCACAGATCGAAATTTGACACTTAGGTGTTGTTTTTTAGTACATTCTTGGTTCCGGAGTAGTTTCTGAGGCATAATGTCTAGAAAACCCAGTATACACACCGTGTAATACCTTAAAAAAGCCGTGTAGGTTCTTCTGTTCGAGAAGAAAAGTAAACTTTTTAAGTACACGCCATGTAGTCTCTTCCCGTGCCATAAACTGTGTGGGTGTCGACATGGGGAAGGGAAGAGCTTGTGGTGAACACACGATGTACCGGATGTACACGCCGTGTAGAATTGACTCGGAGTCAGCCTGTGTAACTAAAAAGACAGACGGAAGAGACTGAAGACATACACGACGTGTCAATAATGAACACGCCGTGTAGTGTGACCTAGGGACTTGTCCATTTACCTAACAACACGGGTCAGTGTAACATCTCCTTGAACACGCCGTGTACCTGTGGGACACGCCATGTTGTCTTGTCTAACGATAGACCGTGTGGACTTAGTTGTGTGTTTGGAAAATGGGGTGGTGTACACGCCATGTTTGGGTGTCACACGTCATGTGGTGTCATGCCGAGTAGTCAGCCGTGTCACAAACGACACAGGCAGTTGGAAATAACACAATACATGTCGTGTAGATGATATACACACCGTGTAGATTTTTTCAATGGGAGCCATGTGGCTTAGCCATGTAGAAGGAACCTGGAAGAGAAGAGAAGTTAGGTACATGCCATGTAGCCAATATACACGCTGTGTAGTCTTGTTTTTCAGATTTTGAATTCCTTCTTCATCCTGTTCCCCTTGTGGTAAATTCAATTTAAAACTGGGATAATCTTGATCTAAGGTGTGCATTGACCTTTTAGTGTCATGCCGCTGAGATGACCACACGTTGTTCGGCAGGAGAGCGGAATTGATTTTACTCCAGAAATGGTGGGCCATGGGATACCAGTGGATCCTCCAGCAGAGCCAGATGTAGCGCCAGTTATTATACTAGACACAGGCGCAAAGGCACAGTTCCTTTAAGGCCATATGACGTTCATGCAGACCTTTCAGGGAGCACCGCTGGCTACCAAATCTATGGCCAATCTTACTCGTCTCTTCCAGCAGCAGCATCCGCCTACGTTATCTGGGGATGATGGACTACAGGTTGTGGAGTCTTGGCTGGGGTCGATGCAGAATATTTTTGAGAATCTTGAGATGACTCCAGGGTGGAGGGTCAAACTCACGAATTATATGCTGCGTGATTCCACCAAGATGTGGTGGGATGTTACCACCCAGTCAGAGCATCACAAGGACATGACATCAGAATTTTTTCAGGCAGTCTTCTATGAATTATTCTTCCCAGACACACTGAGGACAGATAGAGCTCAATAGTTCAGGAATCTGCAGTAGGGTGCTATGTCGGTGATGGACTATTATGCTCATTTCACCGAGCTTCAGCGTTTTTCACCCGTAATGGTGGGTGATGAGACATTGATAGCCAGACGTTTTTAGGATGGTCTTCATTATGACATCCGGGCGCTGGGGATTATTTTCAGGTTACCCTCAATACATGTTATTGTGAACCAGAGACTGATTACAGAGAGGAACCTGCGGAAAACTAGCAGTGTGATCCAGGGTGGTTCAACACGAGTTACTGGTACTATTTGAACTCGCAAGAGGATGATACAGATGGAAATCTCTCAGTGTGGCAGTACCAGATAGGTAGATTCTTTCGGTGGACTGATCAGGTGCTACCAGTGTGGTAAGGAGGAACACAAGAGACCTCAGTGTCCACGAGACCCTGTGGAGTGCTGAGCTTGTGGCAAAGTGGGTTATCTGTAGTGCTTTTATAGGGCGTTCCTACTAGTGGCTATTGAGAGGGGTTCTATGTAGAATCCACGTGCGGGGGTAGGACCAGTGACTTCTTACCAGTAAGGGAACTGGAATACGTCAGGGTGTGCAGGTAGAGATGGTGGTTGTGGTCAAGGTAGCAAGACACCTCGATCATAGTGGAAACATGGTGGGACAGCTCAGGGTAGCTAGGTTGTGTCATAGGGCCGTAGCACTGGGTAGGCATATGCAGTGCAACAGACACAGTAAGAACAGGATCTCAGACCTTCTACTATCTGAGGTACTATTATAGTAGCATCTGTCTTTTCTTCAGTACATTTTGATATGGGTACTACACATAGTTTCATATCTGTACCTGTTGTAGAGACCCTTGGGCTCAATGTTTCTTATTCTTCTGATATCATGATGCTAGACACTCCATTGGGGACTTGAACGACTGGTGTGTGTCAGTACAAGGAGTACCCCCTTGAGGTGGGTGGGTGTCACTTCCTTTGGGACCTCTATGTCTTAGAGATGACGAGCTATGATGTCATTCTCAGGATGGACTGGTTTGTTTCATTTCGAGCCTTTGTAGACTGCTATTGTTGCAGGGTGTGTTTTACGTCACCAGAGGGAAAAGAGTTTCTATACATATGTGAATGACATGTTCAGGCGAGTCGAGCTGGTCCAGAGCATCGTGGGTGAGGTGGTGTCACAACCCAGATTGCGAGTTTATATCTGGATGATCAGGGGACTTGTCAGACATATTTCCCTCCAGTGGTTGATCGTTTCAGGGATGTCTTCCCGGATGACTTTTCGGGTCTACCTTCGAAGAGAGTGGTGTATTTCTCTATCAATCATGTGCCAGGAGTTGCACCGGTGTCCATTAATCCTTATACGATGGCTACACCTGAGTTTCAGGAGCTCAAGAGGTAGTTAGAGGAGTTACAGTAAAAGGGATTCATCCAACATAGTATATCTCCTTGGGTTTCTCTGGTCCCTTTTTTCAAAGAAGTTGGACGGTACCCTCAGAATCTGTGTGGATTATCGGAAGATGAACTAGTTTACGGTTAATAACTGATATCCCTTACTAAGGATTGATGATCTTTTTGATCAAATTCATGGAGCATGAGTGTTCTCGAAGATTGACTTGAGGTCAGGATATCATCAGCTACGCGTGAAACCATCGGATATATTGCTTACAGCTTTTCGGAGAAGATATGGTCTGTATGAGTACTTGGTTATTTCATTCGAACTCACGAACGCGCCATTAGTTTTCAAGGATATGATGAATTGTGTGTTCCATCCTTATCTGGATTCTTTTGTGGTAGTATTCATGAATTACATCTTGGTGTACTCCCACACTCGACACGACCATGCCACCCATCTTGAGATCGTATTGAGTACACTGAGAGAGCATCGACTACATGCTAAGCTCTCAAAGTGACACTTTTTCATTGGACCAGATTCACATCCTAGGTCATATAATCTAAGAGGAAGGAGTTCCTGTGGACCCAGAGAAGGTGAGAGCAGTAGTTTCCTTGGAGCAGCCTAAGAAGGTGTTTGAGATACGGAGTTTCTTAGGGCTGGCTGGGTACTACAAACATTTTATATAGGACTTCTCCTGCTTAGCAGTGCCGTTGAAGGGTTTGACTAAGAAGGGTGTAAAGTTTGTTTGGTTGGAAGCTTGCGAGATAGACTTTCAGGACCTGAATGGATGGTTGACATTATCACCAATCTTGATACTCCTAGAGCAGGGAATGAGCTATACAATATACTGTGATGCATCAAGTATCGAGCTAGGAGCTGTGTTGATGCAGGACGACTGAGTTGTTGCGTACGGGTCTCAGCAGTTGAGGCCACATGAGAGGAATTACCCGACACATGATCTCGAGTTAGTTGTAGTTGTTCATGTGTTGTGCTATTGGAGACACTATCTATTGGGAGATAATTTTGTGGTTTTTACCGATCAAAAAAGACTCAAGTATATCTGTACGCAGCGTGACTTGAATATGAGGTAGAGAAGTTAGGACGAGTACCTTCAGTACTTCAATTTTGATCTTTTCTATACACATGGTAATGGTAATGCAGTAGCCAATACACTGAGTAGGAAGACTCAGATATAGGCAGTGCAGGAGGCCAGTGGTGAGTGGTAGCTGATGACTTTGTTCTCTGAGATGCATTTGGAGGTGCCCCACAGTTAGGGGAAAACTTATCTTTCATCGTTAGCGGTGACTTCAACCCTCGAGGATAGAGTGAGGATGAGATAGCTATCTGATCCAGAAGGCATAGTTTTACGGGAGTCGGTGGAAAGTGAGGACCCTCTTCCCAATTGGGTGATAATCGATGATGAAATTATGTGTTTCCATGGATGCGTGTGGGTTCCAGGGGATATACGCGAAGAGTTGATGTGGGAGTTTCATGATTCAGCTTGGGCAGTTCATCCTGGGGTTTCCAAGATGTACCGAGACTTGAGATGACAGTACTGGTGGTTAGGTATGAATAATTATGTAGCTGGTATTTTTACGAGATTATCCACCTGTCAGCAGGTGAAGGCGGAGCACTAGAGACAAGATGGGCTGTTACATTAGTTACACATTCCGAAGTGGAAATGGGATGATGTTGCAATGGATTTTGTGACTGGATTGCCGAGGTCACCTCGAGGCATTGATATCATGTGGGTTGTTGGGGACAGACTCATAAAGGTAGATCACTTTTTGCCGATCAAGGAGACCTTCAGTGTTGAAGACCTCGAAAAATTTTATATCTTAGAGATTGTACGACTTCATGGGGTTCCTCCTTCTATCGTTTCAGATAAGGATGCCCATTTTACGTCTCGTTTCTGGTAGAGTTTATGAAACATCATATTTCTATTATTAGATATGTATAGAAACACCAAAATAGTTGACATTTTGAATTATATAATGATATATATGATTAATAATAATCTAAAGGTTTCACATTCAATCTATTATTTCAATTAATTTCTCATTATGACAATCATTCCATTGACTGACACATTTAACATTAACATGATTCCTTATGGTTCTAGCCATTGTCTAAAACCAAATAATATAGTGTGAGACAATATAATCATTATTAAAAACCACATAACCATAAAAACTATGTTATAGGATGTCTAATTTAGGAAAACTTATTACAAGAATCCTTAGGTTTAAATTTGGTCGTTCAATATCATTACCATAACATTAGGATTTCATTCAATATATAGACTTAACCTTTGAGTTTTTACTAATTTATTCTCATCCATGATTTCTATGGATATATAAAACTATCTTTAAAACCAATTATAGTGACCCATTATTTTCATACATATATAATACATCATCAAATATAAATATTTTATACATACCATTTTGATTCATTCCAGAGTTATTTAGGTCCAGTAAATTTGGAAGCATTGAAACAAAAATAACTGGTCTATAAAATATCTACATCACCTCCAACATATTTCTTCATAAATATATTATTTATTTTACATACGTTAGTTAATACCTTTATAAATAACACAGGTAAAGTAAACATAAGAAATATAAGGCCCCAGCCTTAAACCTTACATAATCTTGAGTTATCACAAGATTACACGTTGAGGATCTTTTCAGGTTTATATTTTTAGAGAATTAGATCTTGAAACTTGCATTTCATTCCACCTTTAAACAAAGTGGTTACATAAAAGAGAGGATTAATTCTTCCCAACAATGGAAATATATTTGAAATAAAACTTGGATTCTTTATTGACACATCCTTGACTCTATCATCTTATCATGTACCATTCCCGTGACCTGTGAAAAACATTTCAAAAACTTGGGATGAGCATAAAAAGCTCAGTAAGGGATACACAAAGAATAAAAACTGTTAGTTTATCAAACATCAAGTAAACCATGTATACTCTATCAATGTAATACCTTCACCTTCATGAAGTAGTAGAAACATTTCACTGAATAAAGTATCATTAAATAACTTTTTGTAACCAAAGGATTACCATAAAACCCATATAAAGAACACATGACATATATAAAGGTAACTTGGGACATAAACATACATAAGTGGAATAACCATACGGTCGACTCCACACATATCACTTAATGGATTAGCCATACAGCCAATTTCCATACATACTTAATGAAATAGCCATACGGCCGACTTCCATACCCAATGCATTGGAGGTTATAACGTAACCACCTGTCCTGTTATTCACGACACCACCCATCATAATGACCAAGTACCATTATTACACATAAAATATTGAAAATATAAACATTTCAATAAAAAAAATTCATTTTCAATCACAATAAGTAATTCCCAGATATTGAATTAATCAATCCATTTTCAAAAACCATTTAAAATAGATTTTTGAATCAAAGTGTCCCATACCACTTTGAAGCATTTAATGGAATTATAATTTTAAATCATTAATGTCCATATAAAAAAATACTGAAAACCATTTTTGAAAACATGGACATTAAATATAAATATTTAGAATAATAAATCTTTAAAACATTTAAAACAATATTTTTGTTAAAGAGTTTTTTAACAAAAGGAGAGACTCTTGAATACAAATAATTGCGGAATAACATTTAATCCGAACTTTATAATATCATGAGAATAAAGGGATTCATGATATAATATGTCAACGGACAGTATGCACACCATATAAGACTGAATTTGGTGCCTAACAACAGTGAATTCTCAAAAGAAATGTATATTAGATGAAATCAATTATAAAGAAGGTATCCTTAAATTAAGGATAATTCAATCTCATAATTATGTGTGACAAATATAGATACACCCAATATAAGTGGATATTAAGTGTAAAACAATCAAATTTCAATCACACATATTCAAAGGATGACATATTCAATAACTACATGTTAAACCCAAAGAAATCAGAATTGGGTTAAGAAGTTCCCTTGACAGCCAAACGGCGTCACATCAAAATGAGTTGATGAGAGATAAAAAAAAGTATCTCATAACTTGGACATAAAATTTAAATCAATAATTATATATTAGAACATATCCCAACATAACAATATGTAAATTAAAAGACCCAACAAAAGAAGTCTTTTAATAAGAGGAGGGTGAATGGTTCCCTAACCGACATGGGTATCTTTCAAAACATACACCCCATGAAAGAAGGACAATAAATCATTAATGTAAATACTCATAAACGAAATTATATTACACAAAAAGTAGAATAATGGGCAGTACATACACCACTCAAAGGAAATTGTGGAAAATGTAGCATAAATCTCATAGGAATCAAAGTGAGATGAAAAATCCCTTACGAAAACTCGGCAGCCTAACAACGCCACATAAAACTTCAAAAATGGATTGATGAGATAAAATAGATTATCCCATCATATTACAATAGAATTTACAGCAACAGGAATATAAAATAAAACCCCCCAACATAACAAAGAGGAGCTTAAAAGAAGTGACACAAAGGAGAGTACTTAAAAAGAAAGAGAGAGGTTAGATCTCTTACGAAAATTTGGCAGCCTAACGGTGCCACTCAAAACATACAAAATGGCTTGATGAGAGATAATAGGGTCTCTCATAATATGAACATAAAAATTACAGTAATATTAATATAAAATAACATCCCAATAACAAGAATGATGAGCTTTAAAAGGAATGACATAATAGAGTGTAATTAAGAAGAAAGAGTGGAGTAGGATCCCTTACCTCGTATCCGACTTGACCCGACCATTCTTTAATCTCTTGAATAATAAATATGAGTTAATCTCTACTTTCTTAAGAACCATTTTCAAGTTCATTATCCCTTTTATACCATGTTATGAACATCATGTAATCATTTAAGTTAATAATGGTGATTTTGTCGGTATTTGGTTCTTAAGTCAAAAAAATAGACTTCTTACACATACATGTTGTTAATTTGGTCAAAGGTTCGTTATATCCAGAATGATTTTAATGATTTGGATAACATATATATCATATATATTCAGCATATACCTGTATTTATAATATTACATCACATTTAGAGGTAAGAAATGAAATGCATCGTTCATGGAGACGATAAGCCATACGTACGCATGAATGCTACTTCCATTTCTATTTCGTATTTTCTGGAATGGAATCATAATGATATAAGAGTATATTATAACATATATAATATCATTAACTTTATCCTTTACACATCCCACATATGGTATTAACGAATCAAATCACTTTCAGCGGGCGGTAGTCCGCACTTCCTAAAATGAAGATATCGTGTTTACCCATAATGGAAACAATAATGGTTTGCCATAAATGAAAAATACAGAAGCTTAAGAAAATAATAAACATATTATATATCAAATATATAAATAGTTACATCATAATTGCCACCTTTGAAGGTGTTAAATGAGTATTGAACAATCATCATTTCGGGAGGTAGAAATTCGCCATCCACGGAAACCGTATGTTCTTTAACCATTTGATGTAGTTGTGTGAGATTGTAGCTCGAATAAATCTTATAAAAAGATCCTAGTATATTGAATATACTGGTGTTGTTACAAAAGAAGTAAATATAAAGAGTTTAGGGGGTTGGAGAAGCAAAATAAAACAAATGAACATGAGAGAATGAATTGCCTTTAAAAGTGTAACTCCTTTTGATTTGAGCATAAAGGCTTCCTTTGAAAGGATTCTGCCCAAAGGAAATCCTCTATGATGAGTATAGGTATGTGGAGAGAGTAAATGGGTAGGGTATGGCCGAGCCAAAGGCATGAGGAGTGTGTGAAATGTGGTAGAGGTGGGGGCATTTTATAAGAGGAGAGGAGGGGCACTTTTGGAAATCATGAAACTATTATTTTATTTTCATAAGTGTTTCGAATTTATAAGGTCCCACATTGTTATATTTCTAATATAAGATGTTAAGGCTTAGAAATATTCCCATACAAAAGTTTTTCGACAAGTGTAGGTCTTAGATATTACATTATCTTTCCATTTTATTTAAATCGTTAAATAATGAGGTCATCGCTGCATCATCATGATGTCGTAAATAATTTAATTTATTTATTGTCTAAAAATTATAAAAAAATAACATGATGTAGGAAATCTCTTTAGCTTTCTAATGAATATTTATAGTCAAAATTTGGACTTGTATAACCCCATTTAAAAATTGTTTTAGTAAAACAACTCATGTATGTGTCATTTTAATTTTAACATTAAATAAATATATATTAATGTCATTTTCCAACCAAAGTGGCTCCATGGGGTCCCCAAGTTGACCCATGGGTTTTCTTGGTCGGCCATGACTCATCCAATAGGAGTAGGATACGTGTCATGGTGTTTTCATATTTTTATAATAGCATTTTTACCTTAAATTACACTAATTACCTCTAATCGCGATTAATGAAAAAAAGTTACTATTCACCAAAAAATTATTTTCATCCCATTGAACCACATTTTAAATACTAATGACAACCATGTATGTCGGATTTTCAAAATTCAATACACATTAGTGGTAAACTTTCATTTAACTGAAAAATCAGTTTGCTTGATTACCACTTAGTGGTTTCACTATTCATCAAAAATTGGTGTTCTTCAGAAAATTACCAAAAATTCACTCTAAGCTATATTCGATATTCCAAATTCAAAAATGAAGTATATATTAAAAAATTCAAAACATATAAGTCAAATTAATTAATTTAATTATTAATTCCCGCTGTCATGACAAATAGCGTGTTTTTATAAAACAATAAGTATCAAAATATTGATACTAGTTTAAGTCTGATTTCAAAGTGAAATTAATTCCAACGACCACAATTGGATTTAATGGTAAAAATATTTTCTAATTTCATGTTAAAACCAATTCAAAATATTATCTAATCATATAAAAATATTATATTAAAAAGAGGTTTTGAATTAAATTACAACATTTTACACTATTCATTAAAAAAATGAACTTTATCGGAAAGATACCAAAAATTTACACAAAGTAAATTTTGATGTCCTGATTCTAAAGAAGAGTTATATTTGGTCCAAAAGAATCTAAAAGAGTGATAAAAACTATATTTAATGACGGTTCTCCATCAAAAGGTGATAAGTGAACCTTTAGTGAAAAATTAGGGTATAAATGCCTAAAATTGATTTCTTTCCATATTTTAAGCCTTTATCGTTTATTGGATAAATGTAAAAACATTTAAAAATATATATAATCATATTTTAGTTATTTCTATCCATTCCCGCCAATACAACGGCTACATGTTAACTACCATTTAAAATAATATTATTTTATTATTCGAGTGCAACGTAAGATTCCCAAGAAACTCGTTGTTGCGTGTTGGGTACGCCATTGAGCATTGAGTCCCCTTTAAAGTCATATTAATATTTCATTCACAAATATGGATAAAAAATGTCATATTCATTATTTACCTGGGGTGTTACATCCTTCCCCCGTTTTGGAAATTGTGTCCTCGCAATTTTCAAATTGGGCTTGGAAACATCCTTGAAAGTCCCACATCAGAACAAAAGTCTGTAAAACAATCACTTTAAAAGAGTGGGAGAGAAGTCTAAATGTCACCCGAGTTAAGCCATACTATGTTTCAAAGTATGAAAATATGGACATGGAGGAAAAAACAAAGGGTCATGTTCTGATGGAGAGTGATAGAAAACATGTTTAAGAGAATGTTAACCATGAGAAAATCACAAACTTGTGATGGGTTAAACGGTATTCGATTCCCCAGTAGGAAAAGTTAATAGACAAAATTTTTGTTTTAAGTTACATTTTGTTGAGGAATTTATTCATAAGGAAACATAATCACTTCTCATGTTGACTTTCATCTTTTACTAGATTCCTTAGTCAAACTCATATTTTTTTCCAAAAAGAGAGTATTTAGGGAGTCGTGTTCGCATTAAGAGTACTATAATCAACTTCTAGAGAATCTCCTAATCCACAAAAGAGAAAAATATACTTCCTATATCTTTAGACCTTAACCATAACAAAAACCAAAAAGGTTAGTATAAGGTCAGATAATCCAGAAAAGGATAACCCTTTATAAAAAGAAAATCTATTCTTAATCTCTAAAATTTGTCAAAAAAAAAACCAAAAGTTCAACAAGGATCATTCGATAAACAATTTGTCCATAAAATTATTCAAAGTAAACCGATCTAAGATTGAAACCCAAATGTTTGAAGGATTTAGTCACATAGTCTTCCAAGTTAAATCGTAACATTTATCTCCAAACAACATCTGTTGCTCCTAAAGTCTCGTATTGAAACGTAATTAATCTAATCACATATCCTCCATGATAGGTTAATCATTATCATAAATAACCCAAAATCAACTTACTCTTAATTCATAAAATCATATAACTAGAAAGATTCAGTCAAACTAACCAGGGACTTCACGTAGTCCAGTGGTAGGCGATAAATACCAGTCGCACTTTGGTTGTGGGTTCGATTCCCGTAGCTTTGTCCGACGCGACGGGTAGTCACATGGTCTGCATGTTGTGGTTTTTCCAAAAATGTATAATTCTCAAATATTTCCCCAAAAAGGGATAAAATCATAAGAAATAACCATAACATAATTTAACCTCAAATTTTATCTCATGCCTTTCTCATCAATCATATAGTAACCCATAATTACCTCAAAAGTAAGGATCATATAAACCCAAATGGTTCTTTATAACTATGTCCACAAAAGAAAAGATAACTATTCCATGAATAAAATTTTCCTATATTAAACATCAGGGTTACACATAATATAAAAAGTCTTCTAATGTAGCCCATCATCAAAAGAGACTTAATACTCTTAAGAATTTCACCATAACTCTTGAAGCCCTTATATGTTGACATCTTACTCATTCAACATTCTTCATGATCGATTAACCATTACATTCAAACTTATTCCGAAATACCTCTTTTGTACAAACAAAACCATGAATCAAATCCTAAGATTCCAAAATAGGAAAACAATAGTCATGAAATAATACATACCTTTGATTGGTCATTGTCAGTTTCTTCATCCTCAATCGGAATGGCATTAGGTATTGGTAAACGAACATTTGTATGCTATTGGTAACCCCATTCATGAAACATCTTCACAGGACATGTGTTTCCATAATGACCATGCACACCACATTTAAAACAATCAATTGATCCATCAGAAAGAACATCTTTCCGTTTCCTTGAGTCAACTAGATGCTTCCTTTTTCAATGGCACGTTCTTGCTTTATGACCTTCATTTCCACATCAATAGCATATTCATTTCCCTTTGAAACATTTTCCTAGGTGTTTCTTTCCACATCTTTGACACATAGGTTTTTGAACACACTTACCTCTATGATTATTACCTATACTTCCGTAGGTATTTGTTTCTTGTATATATGATGCCTTAGAGAAGTCACCAAAGTTGAGGTGGTCAGTCATGACTCCAGATAGTTGGTTGAGGACAATCACACGATTTCTTATTCCAGCTCCCATATCATTCAGTTGCTTGCTCAAAAAACTATCACAGTTTCATTCAAATCCACTGTTACTTTGGTGCCTGCTAAGTCCAGCCATTTACTAAAACCAAAAAGGTCAGTGTGAGTATATAAAAAAAACCATCAAGTACTAATGAGGAAGATAAACACTAAGATATACTTACTCATTCAATTTATCTAAAACTAAGACTCTTTCTGAAATTCTAACCATTATGGTAAGGCCACTTATGCTTAAAGAATACCCTAACCTCTAAAGTTATCTAAATCGACCTTTGATACTAACTATAAGGCCCCAGCCATAAACCTTACATAATCATGAGTTATCACAAGATTACACGTTGAGGATCTTTTCAAGTTTAGAGTTTTAGAGAATTAGATCTTGAAACTTGCATTACATTCCACCTTTAAACAAAGTGGTTACATAAAAGACAGGATTCATTCTTCCCAACAACAGAAACATATTTAAAATAAAACTTGGATTCTTTCTTGACACATCCTTGACTCTATCGTCTTATCATGTACCTTTCCCGTGACCTGTGAAAAACATTTCAAAAACTTGGGATGAGCATAAAAAGCTCAGTAAGGGTTACACAAAGAATGAAAACTGTTAGTTTTTCAAACATCAAGTAAACCATGTATACTCTATCAAAGTAATACCTTCACCTTCATGAAGTAGTAAAAACATTTCACTGAATAATGTTTCATTGTTTACCTTTTTGTAACCAAAGGATTACCATATAACCCATATAAAGAACACATAACATATATAAAGGTAACTTGGGACATAAACATACTTATGTGGAATAACCATACGGTCGACTCCACACATATCACTTAATGGAATAGCCATACAGCCAATTTCTATACATACTTAATGGAATAGCCATACGACCGACTTCCATACCCAATGCATTGGAGGTTATAACGTAACCACCCATCCTGGTATTCATGGCACCACCCGTCATAATGTCCAAGTACCATTATTAAACATAAAATATTGAAAATATAAACATTTCAATAACAACATTTCATTTGCAATCACAATAAGTAAATCCTAGATATTGAATTAATCAATCCATTTTCAAAAACCATTTAAAATAGATTTTTGAATCATAGTGACCCATACCACTTTGAAGCTTTTAATGGAATTATAATTTTAAAACATTAACGTCCATATAAATAAATACTAAAAACCATTTTTTAAAACATGGACATTAAATATAATGATTTAGAATAATAAATCTTTAAAACATTTAAAACGATATTTTTGTTAAAGAGTTTTTTAACAAAATGAGAGACTGTTGAATACAAATAATTGCGGAATAACATTTAATCCAAAGTTTATAATATCATGAGAATAAAGGGATTCATGATATAATATGTCAACGGACAGTATACACACCATATAAGAGTGAATTTGGTGCATAACAACAATGAAGTCTCAAAAGAAATGTAAATGAGATGAAATCCATTATAAAGAAGGTATCCTTAAATTAAGGATAATTCAATCTCATAATTATGTGTGACAAATATAGATACACCCAATATAAGTGGATATTAAGTATAAAACAATCAATTGTCATTCACACATATTCAAAGGATGACATATTCAATAACTACATGTTAAACCAAAAGAAATCGGAATTGGGTTAACATGTTCCCTTTCCAGCCTAACGACATCACATCAAAATGAGTTGATGAGAGATAAAAAAAGTATCTCATCACTTGGAAATAAAATTTACATCAATAAGGATATATTAGAACATATCAAAACATTATAATATGTAAATTAAAAGACCCAACAAAAGAATTCTTTTAAAAAGAGGAGGGTGAAAGGTTCCCTTACCGACTTGGGTATCTTTTAAAACATACACCCCAAGAAAGAAGGACAATAAAATCATTGATGTAAATAATCATAAAAGAAATTATATTACAAAAATAGTAGAATAATGGGAAGTACATACACCACTAAAAGGAAATTGTGGCAAATGTAGCATAAATCTCACCGAAATAAATGTGAGATGAAGAATCCCTTACGAAAACTCGGCAACCTAACAGCGCCACTTCAAACATCAAAAATGGATTGATGAGATCAAATAGAGTATCCCATCATATTAAAATATAATTTGTAGCAAGATTAATATAAAAAAAATTCCCCCAACATAACAAAGAGGAGATTAAAAGAAGTGACACAAATGAGAGTACTTAAAAAGAAAGAGAGTGGTTAGATCTCTTACAAAAATTTGGCAGCCTAACGGCACCACTCAAAACATCCTAAATGGCTTGATGAGAGAGAATAGGGTCTCTCATCATATGAACATAAAAATTACAGTAATATTAATATAAAATAACATCCCAATAACAAGAATTATGAGCTTTAAAAGTAATGACATAAAAGTGTGTACATAATAAGAAAGAGTGGAGTAGGATCCATTACCTCGTATCCGACATGACCCGACCGTTCTTTAATATCCTGAATAATAAACATGAGTTAATCTCTACTTGCTTAAGAACCTATTTCAAGTTCATTATCCATTTTATACCATGTTATGAACATCATGTAATCATTTAAGTTAATAATGTTCATTTTGACGGTATTTGGTTTTTAAGTCAAAAAAATAGACTTCTTACACTTACTTGTTGTTAATTTGGTCAATGGTTCGTTATATACAGAATGATTTTAATCATTTGGAAAACATATATATCATATATATTCATCATATACCTGTATTTATAATATTACATCACATTTAGAGGTAAGAAATGAAATGCACCGTTCATGGAGACGGTAAGCCGTACGTACGCATGAACGCTACTTCCATTTCTGTTTCATATTTTCTGGAATGCAATCATAATGATATAAGAGTATATTATAACATATATAATATCATTAACATTATCCTTTACACATCCCACATATGGTATTAACGAATCAAATCACTTTCAGGGGGCGGTAGTCCACACTTCCTAAAATGAAGATATCATGTTTACCCATAATGGAAACAATAATGGTATGCCATAAATGTAAAATACAGAAGCTTAAGGAAATAATAAACCTATTATATATCATATATAAAAATAGTGACATCATAATGGCCACCTTTGAAGGTGTTAAATGACTATTGAACAATCATTGTTTCGGGAGGTAGAATTTCGTCATCCACGGAAACTGTATGTTCTTTAACCATTTGATGTAGTTGTGTGAGAGTGTAGCTCAAATAAATCTTCTAACAACATACTAGTATATTGAAGATACTGTTTTTGTTACAAAATAAGTAAATAAAAAGAGTTTAGGGGGTTGGAGAAGAAAAATAAAACAAATGAACATGAGAGAATGAATTACCTTTAATAGTGTTACTCCTTTTGATTTGAGCCTAATGGCTTCCATTGAAAGGATTCTGCCCAAATGGAATCCTCTAGGATGAGGAGAGGGATGTGGAGAGAGTAAATGGGTAGGGTATGGCAGAGCCAAAGGCTTGAGGTGTGTGTGAAATGAGGTAGTGGTGGTGGCCTTTTATAAGAGGAGAGGAGGGGCACTTTTGGAAATCATGAAACTATTATTTTATTTTCTTAAGTGTTTCAAATTTCTAAGGTCCCACATTGATATATTTCAAATATAAGATTATAAGGCTTTGAAATATTCCCATCCAATAGTTTTTGGACAAGTGTAGTTCTTAGATATTACATTATCTTTCCATTTTATTTAAATCGTTAAATAATGAGGCCATCGCTGCATCATCATGATGTCAGAAATAATTTAATTTATTTAATGTCTAAAAATTATAAAATAAAAAAATATGATGTAGGAAATATTTTTATCTTTCTAAATAATGTTTATAGTCAAAATTTTGACTTTTATAACCCCATTTAAAAATTGTTTTAGTAAAACAACTCATGTTTGTGTCATTTTAATTTTAACATTAAATAAATATATATTAATGTCATCTTCCAACCAAAGTGGATCCATGGGGTCCCCAAGTTGACCCAGGGGTTGTATTGGTCGGCCATGACTCATCCAATAGGAGTAGGACACGTTTCATGGTGTTTTCATATTTTTATAATATCATTTTTACCTTAAATTACACTAATTACCTCTAATAGCGATTAATGAAAAAAAGATACTATTTACCAAAAAATTATTTTCATCCCATTGAACCAAATTTTACATACTAATGATAAACATGTATGTCGTATTTTTAAAATTCAATTCAAATTTGTGGTAAACTTTCATTTAACTGAAAAATCAGTTTGCTTGATTACCACTTAGTGGTTTCACTATTCATCAAAAATTGGAGTTTTTTGGAAAATTACCAAAAATTCACTCTAAGCTATATTCGATATTCCGAATTGAAAGATGAAGTCTATATTACCAAATTAAAAACATATAAGTCACATTAATTAATTTAATAATTAATTTCTGCTGTCATGACAAATAGCGTGTTTTTATAAAACAATAAGTATCAAAAGATTGATACTAGTTTATGTCTGATTTCAAAGTGAAATTAATTCCAATGACCACTATTGGATTTAATGGTAAAAATATTTTCTAATTTCACTTTAAAACAAATTAAAAAGATTATCTAATCCTATACATAAATTAGATAAAAAAGTGGGTTTGAATTAAATTACAACATTTTACACTATTCATTAAAAAAATGAACTTTATCGGAAAGATACCAAAAATTTACACAAAGTAAATTTTGATGTCTCGATTCTAAAGAAGAGTTATATTTGGTCCAAAAGAATTTAAAATAGTGATCAAAACTATATTTAATGACAGTTCGCCATCAAAAGGTGATAAGTGAACCTTTAGTGAAAAATTAGGGTATAAATGACTAAAATTGAATTCTTTCCGTATTTTAATCCTTTATCGTTTATTGGATAAATGTAAAAACATTTAAAAATATATATAATCATATTTTAGTTATTTCTATCAATTCCCGCCAATACAACGGCTACATGTTAATTTCCATATAAAATAATATTATTTTATTATTAGAGTGCAACTTAAGATTCCCAAGAAACTCGTTGTTGCGTGTTGGGTACGCCACTGAGCATAGCGTCCCCTTTAAAATCATATTAATATTTCATTCACAAATATGGATAAAAATAAAAATTTCATATTCTTTATTTACCTGGGGTGTTATAAGAAAAGGGTGATCTTAGATGCTCAGTAAGGGTAGAAAAGAGAGTTATCAATGATCATGTAAGCATAACATGATCATAATAATATAAGAATTACATGATCTTAATTATTGAAAAACATATCTTTAAAATCAATGATCATAATCTTAATTCTTGTAATAAATATTGGGTGTTCATAATACAAGATTTATAATGGAATCAAAGAACATGAGTAATGAAATCTTATCATAGGCATAAGAAATTGAGTTTTTTGAATACACATAAGAATAAAAAATCATTTCATTAATAGTTAAGGTTCATTTAAAAGGATATGATAGAGGAATGGGTTCACTCCCAAAACCCCCATAGTATTCAATGTTAACACTCATGACTGTCATAGTAGAAATATTCCCTAATAAACTACGTTCACTCCATATTATAGTCCAATTTTTCTCATGAGATATAAATATTTACACAATGCATTGGTGGGAGACATAGGTCCCATATGTCACATAATAAAACTCATACATATTTGTTCCATAATATCATAAAAGATTCATTATATCAAAACCCATGAAAATAAATGGGGTTCATAAATTTTTTTATCATAGCATAACCCATGAAAAATAAGCCAGCTTCATAAAAATTTCATCAATTCATCATAATAAAACCCATAAAAAATAAATGGGTTTCAAAAAGCATATTTTATTATTTTCATAAAAAATATAGATAAAGAATAATGATGTTATAATTGGATCATATTCTCAGTGATTCATATGTAAAAACAAGGCTTTTTTACTTTGATGAATAAATTTACAATTAAAAGATCATTAAAATATTTTTGAGGAAACTAACCTTTCAATTTTGAAGCCACTTATTAAAAAACTGTATAAATATAAATAAAAAATTTTATTTAAATATAACCATGAAATAAATTAATTTAAGATTCAAATAAAAAGTATTCATGATGGTGTGAAATCTCATTCATTCTATAAAACTAACTAAAACATTCCTTCCATACTTTTGTCAGAAAAGTCACAGAGTACATCATTAGAAAAAAAAGATTCCTTTCAGAATGTTTGGAAAAAAATAAAACATGGGTAAAAATGACACTAAAAATAATAGGCTAATATTAAAAACCTTATTTAATTTTTTTATAAAACATGTATATTTCAGAAAATGTGGTTTTGATCGAAAAGATAAATGAAGTTCATTATCCTCAATTTTTTTCAGTCTCTTGACTAGATAATTTGTGTAAAATTATAGAAAAAACGGGTATTTTAAATAAATAAACATATAATAATAAAATTAAGGGTATATTGAGAGTTTTATCATAATATTTTGTCATTATAACTTAATAACAAACAATCCTGATAAATAATGATATTTTAACATAAAACCCTTTACACTGAGTTCACCTTTATTAAAAATTACACTATCCTACTGTATAAAAAATATCAATTTATTATAAATATATTATACAACAATAATCATATATATTATACCATATATGATTTACCTTTATCCTTTTATCACCTATTTGTTAACATTTTTTTATTAAAATAACTATTCTGGGTGATATTTTCTTCATTTTTCATGTATATTTTGGATTAGTAGTTTTGGTACTTGTATTTTGATCATGGTTCCATATTAAAAATAAATTGTAATAATGATATAAATTTCAAATATTTTCATTATAGACAAGTTTATAGTAATTAATATATTTTAGAGACCGAAAAATGAAGTACACCTTTCATGGAGATAGTATGTCATCTATATGCATGAACTCTGTTTCCATTTATCAACGAATGGAATGAAAAAAAGTTAAATAATAATAAATATTCTCAGAATTATTATTATATCTTATATATAGAATATATTTATAAAATATATCTTTATTACCATCCAAATAAAATAATAATGGAAAAATAATCGCAACGCTTCTTAGAGGTGGTAGTGCACACATACGAACAATAAATGTTATCATTTTCCCATGGTTTGGGAGGTAAGAAATTTGAAATTCTATTTTCATTAAATATTAATAATTATTTCATAATTATCATTTATCAAGATTAAACCCATCATAATACCCATCCATAAAATACTATGATGGGAAATGGATTGTATCATTGGGAGGAGACAGTAATCCGTACATACGCACGAGCAATATTTTAACTTCGAATTTGATTGAAAGAGGGTGAATAAATGTGGTTTAATAATAAAAATAAAATTTATTTATATCTATGATTATAAATTTATTTTTATATGAGTCATATAATATATATAGATTAGGTAAAATATAATTAAAATGAAAGACATCAATGTAGGTGATTAAGTCTTCTTTGAACGAACTTATTTAGATCTCCTATGAATGGATCTAAGATAGTTATTATAGAAATAAAATAACATATATAATGTTGATATGGAAGTTTATAATGTATTTTATCATGATAGGGTTGATATATATCTCTAGAATTGTTGTAAATAATTAAGGGAAGAGGTATCATTTTATAATTGAGTTGAGGGACACTTTTGGAATTTCTTTAGAGATTAAATTATAATAAAATCATTCTAAAAAAATCTTAAAAATGAAAATGGATTTGAATATAATATATGATATTTATTTAATACTATTAAACAATATAATTTATACATGTTTATGTGTCATTTTAAACATTTTATTTTTTTTGACTCGTGCTTAATCAATTTTCAATTTAACTATGCTAACAACATTCTCAATATTAAAGGGTTGTAATTCTAATTTTTATGTTGAAAATAGTCCCCTAAATAAACAATTTATGAAAATTTAATCCATATAATATCCACCATTTATTATTTTAATATTTTTATGATTTTATATTTTTTAATAAAATATTATTTTGATAAAATATCATTATTTTCAATTTTGAAACTATTAATTTAATTTGAATTAAACGACATAAAAGAAAATTTGGAATTAAAAAATAATATTTTAACAAAACACTAACGTGTCATATTAAATTATAAAATTACTGTAACACTCTAACTTACTTAAAATATATCACTTTTAATATGTTTAATATGATTTATTTTATTTTTCCATTATTTTAATAAATATTATTTTAAAATTGTGTAATCATTTAAGATAATTGTATAATACCTAAACATTAGAAATAAATTAATAACATGAATATGATTTTATTATACTAAATAATTACCATTACTATTCATTCATACATTTTGTTCCCTTTGTGAACACATCCTGGATATTTAAGACAAAGAGATTTAAATTTTGAATATGTCATTGATTTAAATATTATATAGGTAATATTTATGTTAAAATGTCCATTAAACAATTACATTTCTATAATAAGGTGTCACGTGATGAATTATTTTAATCAAATATAAATTAGAATGAAAAATGTGGCCTCATCACTTAGTTTTGGCCTAGATTATCTTTATTTACCCTTTACCGAGGTGATAAATTTTACTATGGTTAGTATTCACATTGAGAAAAAATAAATGGTAACTATTCACCAAATCAGAACATCCTAATAAAAAATTTTATATAAATTTTTTTAAATTTAATTTATATATATGGTAGAAATTAATTTTAAAATAATTATATAGTAAGTGAGAAAACCTTTTTTTAGAAAAACATATTTTAAGCATAAAATTTGTTATTTCTTATATCACATCTTGAAAAATTATTAAAATTATGTAATATTTTTTGTTTAATTTATAATATAATTAATTTTCTTTAAAATCATTCATCAATAGTGATTAATTTATTTTATTTAGATTATAGTACATTATGTGCATAGTAAACATATTTCATAAAAATGCATTTTTACCTATAAAAATGTTTGTATAAAAAATTAAAAAACAAAATTGAATAAAATAGAATTAATTTGATTATATAAAATATAATAAATATAATTTTAATTTAAATCTATTTGAAATCAAAATTGAATATTGTACATAGAGTTTATAATAAAATTAGCATTTTTATCTATTTAGTGGAGAATCAATCTTTTATGAAAATTTTAAATAAAATCATCCTAATATATCTTTAATGTTTTGATTCAAAAACGTTTTTTATTTTTTAAAATAAAATTGATAATATTTACAAAAATCATTCATAATATTTTCTAACAAAAACCAATGAAATTATTTTTTGATGAAAACTTATATTTGAAGATTAAAATAACACTACTAAATATTCTGTGATTATTTACTAATTATTTATCAATACAATTATGTTTACTATGAAAGTTTATTATATATTTCATAAAGAAGGTAATTATATTAAAATTCACCAATTTAACAGTTAGGATATAAATCTCACAAATAATAATATTTTATTTGTATATCAGAGTTCACTTAAGCACTGCTTTTTGTAACAAAAGATTTCATTGAGATTAAATTTAACATAAAAAATTATTTCATAAAATATCTAAGTGTTACATCATAGACGATGCTCAATCCAACAAAGATCCATTCTATGATCGCTTCCCAACAAAGAGGTGGCCGAAATGGTCTCCCACAAAATGCCTCAGATAGTTCATTCTTATCAAAGCCTAAAAACTCATTTTATTGAAAAAATCCACAATGGTAATAGGTCTCTCTCATGATCAACTAAATTCAAGAATGTATTCAAGAAGCATGTCATCTAGAATTGGAATATCTGCCTCAATTTTTCCATTCATTTTGGGATGATATGTCATGATGAAATTTAACTGAGTATCAATCACTTATTGAAATACACTCTAAAACCAATACGTGAATCTTGGGTATCTATCTAAAATGTTATCCAATGGTACACTGTGGAGTCTGATAAAATACCAAACATACTACTTACCAGTATCCTCCATCTTTTTTGGTTCCTTAATTATTAAGAGATAATACAATTTCATGAGTAATTATATAATAAACCATATCATTTCCATACCACTAGGAGTCTGAGGTATCCCAACCATGATGTTCATGACTATCTCATCCCATTTCCACACTATAATGGGTATGGGTTCTAGAAAATGAGAAGGCTTATACATTTATACATTAATTATCTATCATTTATGGCATTGATACCCAAAATCCTAAAACAAACCTTATCAAATTCAACTAATATAGGTGTCTATGTTCATGATATATATCAATATCTATAAGGTTCTCATATAGATTAGATCAGTGCCCATTATCCACCAAATCTGGTCTCATGTGTGTGGGAAAAATGATTTTGCATTAGAAGAGAAAAGACTCCATCAGGAGATCGAGACTTCTCCCTCAAGGTCTTCCCAACACAAATAATCACATTGTAGCACTGATACAATGCATCCTCATTATATCGATGTCAAATATAATCATCCATAGATAAAGCAAGCTATGAACAATCTAGAAATACCTATCCTTCAGCTCTCCCATCATCTAAAAATTTCTTAGTAAATAAGTTTGTCAAAATACTATTTAAATATTTCATTCACTACATGGGTTTTTATATTCTACAACGACATTTTATTTTCTAATGGTTTATTAAATATCAAAAATATACTTCTGATGTTAATCCTCCAGGTGTTTCTTTCTCAATTTTTGATCCCTCTGTGTAAATATATACCTTAAACTCATTTGTTATTAGTAAATTTTAAACTACTCCCCAAATTGACAGTGACACTGATTCCTAATATGATGAATCATTGAGGCTAAATAAAGATCATAAATGAACTAGTTCTCATTACAAGGTAATAATTGATGAGATCCATAAGCTTCCACTTGTTTTTATTACTTTAGAATACAACCCAAACCTACACATTAGGCTTCAATGTAGTCATCATAAAAATAAATTGAATTACGATGAATCGAGAAAGGAGTTGAATTAAATCTCACTTTCAAATCCTAAAAATATATAAGGCATAGATTTCTCTGTACATACATTACACACTTACATGTAAAAGTTTTAAAAAGAGATGTAAGATTGGAGAACTCACAATCAAAGTTCATATAATTACCATCTATCCCAAGAAAATTAGAATATCAAACACATTGATACTATGTTCTTAATAAACCACTACCAAAATATTCTCAGGATCCATATAGACTCACCTCCAAAAAATTAAATGGCCCATAAATTTCACCTTTTGAATCCAGAACAGACATTTATATAACTTCATGTATAGAAGATTATCTTTCAAGATCCCAAGAAATATATTCAAATTATCGAGATGAATCTATTTTGATTTTGAATAAATGAGGATATAGTCAAGAAAACCATTAAACAGTCCAAGAATCAATGAAATATATGATTCATCAAATCGAAAAACACTTCTGGAGTTTTAGTAAGGCCAAACAGTGTGATGAGTTACATATAAAGCCCATATCTACTCATAAACACCATATGAAGAATATATTCATCCCATAACCTAAAATATTAGTACACTAATCTTAGATAATTTTTAAAACTCCTTGGGCACCCTTAAGCTATTTGAAAATGTAATTAGTCCTAGGAAATGGATATTTGTTCTTATATGTCACCTAGTTGAGTTTAAGTTAATCAATAAAAATTCAGGGACTCCTTTATAACTTCTTTGAAAAAAGTATTGGTTACCTCCATGTTGAAATGCTATGATGAATAAATCTCTTATGCCAATATCCTCAAGATGAACCTTTAATTATTTCAATTTAGTGGGTTCCATAGAGTAAGAATGTAGAGAAATGGGGATCATCCACAAAAGTAGGTTTATAGTTAACATGACCTCACTATAAGGTATAAACTCATTGAAATTCTATGAAAAAACATTAATACACTCACACACCACCACATGATGTTTGCCACTATGGTATATATCAACAATATTGAGAATAATCTCCAAAAAATGATATGATCCTATCTCAAAACATTGGAAAATAGGGTATACTCTCCTATACTTATGGGCCGATTCATCATGAAAGAATTGAGTGACTCTATCAGAAGAAAGGAACAGGACTCGAAAATGTTATAAATTGACCTATGATTTTTAGATATCCATTCAATCAATGATAATGATAAAATCAACAATTTAAAGAATAAGAACAAGAAAATTCCTTAGGATTTCATGGTTACTGATCACCACCCAACACTCAAGACATCTAAAACATAGCTCTGAAATCATTCCCAACGGAGTGGAAGGAGTCATAATTAAAGGAATAAGATTTTAATATAAAACCAACGCCATAATGACCTTGGATGAAATAAAGGGATGATTCTCACCAATATCAAATAAGTCTATAACTATAGAAGATGAAATAGACACCATGCCTCTCATGGAAGCTGGTCCTGCCTGTGACTCCTCTTGTGTAAACTCCACTATATATAGATATCTAGCTTCATTATTCCATTTCTTCATAACATAAGCACAATCCTTGATAACAGGTTAAGATCCTACACCTTTTTCTCCATTATATAAAAAATGAGATACTATGGGGGATCTATCTCTACTACCATTGTATATTCTCTCATAGAAATGGTAAAGATGACTTTATTTCCCGCATGTATGAAACACCTTGGGTGATAAATTATAATTAGGTTTGAGGTGACCCTTTCTCCCACACTGGTAAGAGACCACCTTTTCATTCCATAACAAATATTTCACCCTCCTTCTTCTGCCTCTATGCTTGTTAACTAGATTCCTATTTTGGACAGATAACATATGTATTCTACCTCCTACTATTATTAATGTTTGGATGACTACTATATTCCAATCTATATCCACCTAATCAATAATTTCCATGTATTAAACCACCATGAATATAGGAATGCACATAATAATCCACAAATAACAAATATTTTTCATCAAACTCATTTCAAATCCTTGAAACATGGTATATTCATTAGAAACAACCAATAGAGACAATTTCACATGTATAATAAACCCATTAGTGTACTCCATGACATAATGATTTCCCTACCCCATAGTAAAGAACACACATGACCTCACCACTCTTAGTGTCTAAGGATATAATTTCTAGTTAAAGAATTTATTAGAAGTAGTGTAGGTGAGATCTTTGTGTATCTTTTCATATATAATAGATTCACTACACATCCTTTGCATCCCCTCAAGCATATAAGTAGTGAAAAAACATTGGATTCCTTCAGAGTTTTCATGCTGTGGAATATTATCTCAATCTAGTTGATCCACTCTTTTAATTCATATGGTCGGTTATCACCATGAATGATTAATGGATTCTTCTTAGTGAATAAAAAATCATGGTCTGTGGTCAGTTCAGATTTAGTATTGGTTATTTGGCCTAAATAATAGATCATTGGGACTATAAATTCCATGAGTACTGAGTTTTCCAGAGGATTATAATATTGGGATCACTCAATAGATTCCTCAAAATAATTTAGAAATGGTTTTCATGAAGGATGGAAATTATAAAAATGAAGATATTGAAAAACATAAAAAATTTTGATTTCTTTATCATAAATATAATTTAAAAGGACTGAATCCAATTGATAGAATCATGAAAAAATATTCTATGAAACCCTGGACAACCCATTGAAACTTTTGGTTTATCAATAAACATAGCTTCCTAGGCACAATCCAACACTACCTCTCAAGTTATAATGACTCAAACTTTAGTCTATCCATAACCCAAAAAATCAATAAGGTGATGAACATGCATGAGAACATGCTTTAATGGTAACCTTGTCCAATACTATTTTATAACATACAAACCTGGTTCAACACAAAAATTTACATGAAATTACAGGATAGAAGACCTAAGGTGAGGTCTGAATCACCGTAGGATGGTGACAAACTCATGGTTATTGAAGAAGGAGAAGTGTGAATGCTATCACCCTCCAAATTTAATATTATATGGTCTAAAAAAATATAATCATAACATATATCCAAATACACCAAATATAAGAACAACGAAAAAAATAACCAACAATTGTATGAAAAGGTCTAGAAGAAAAATGAAATCCCACAAACATGGAACCAGAACAAACCCATGATTCTATCTCAACATGACCATATGTCACCACCATCCCAACCCACTAGAAGGAATAAATATCCAATAGATTCATCCTCAACATAGTGCACTTTCCTTTATTGGTTTTCTATAAAACAATGTCTAAAACCTCCAAATGATAAAATTAGGTTTTGAGCCCTAAATCTTAGTAGGATATAATTAAATAATACAAATATTTTTATCCATATAAATATGTTATTTCATGTATAAAATATCTTTCTAAAACATTTCAAAAAATTTCCCATATAAAATCAACCATTGTTTTTTAAAAAACAAGAAATATTCGGATAAAAAAAATAATACAACATAGAATATATCTATAAGGAATCGTTAGATAAATAAAGTAGGTTTTCATATATCAATTTATATATTACAAGGTAAAATAATCATATCAAATAAACATTTACATATTGCATCCAAAAAGCACCAAAGGGATATCCATGACCTGAGGGTGTATAAAACTAGGACACAGAACAGAAAATTTATCTAAAATATGTGAAACCTAAAGTCTAGGAACCTCCATTCCCTATTAGGGATACCCACTAGATATCATGGAATTACAGACACCTACCATTTTGATATACTACTCCACTAGGATTATTCTATTTTTAGTTTGTCCTTATTCCCCAATGTCTCCCAATGTGATTTATTTCATCATTACATTTCAAGAAAAATATATACCACAATTAATAAAACAAGTTCCAGGGACATAACATCCATTTAAAAGAATGAAAACCCCTTTTCAAATCAAATTATTCATTGAGGTAATTTATAAATCACATCATGTTCATCAAATTGGTTTTAAAAAAATACATTTTTAGAAAATATTTCTATATCCATTAAAGATCAAATTCACCTCCCATGGATTTCCAATCATCAATTTCATTAATCGAAACCAAATGGAATCTTAATAACACAAGGCATGAAAGGGGAATATCCACAAGATAAAGACACCTACCTCAAAAAATAATGAATTGTACATTTCCTTTAAAAATAATGATGGGAGAGGATGTGATCATCCCCTCACGAGCCTATATACGCACATAGAAATTTCAAGAATGGAGTCACCCTATTCTACTGATATATGTAAGATGAATTCCCAAAACCCCATCCAATAACATGGAATATCTGAAATCAAATCCATATTAGGGATAAAAATTGGTTCAATAGAGGTAAATTAAGTCAAAAGATGCATTAGGACCCCTCATTAAGGTTGTTGATGGCTGGAGTAACTTCTCTTATAAGACAAGACATCTATTCTGTTATTTAAAATTAGAAAAAAATCATCATAAATGACAGTTGTTTTCAACAAAAACATGGTGATTTTACCAAGGAGATAGACCATGGGGATAATACACAATTTGGTGAAAAAAATTAATTCATTTTGGACCACCAAACCATTCACCATGATGTGGTGGTGGAAACATAGGTTGTGGTTCATAGGGGAACTCCCTGCACTCTAGGTTGAGGACTATGCTAATCATTTAGTTTGGTTGATATATCCATTTTTTATAGGAGGTTCAAAGGTACACCATTACCATTGAAAAGACATTGGCTCATCCCACATTTCACCAAAAATATAAAAAACAATTTTTGTGAACATTATGCACCCTTAATTCCTGCAAAAACAAAAATAACAAACTTATGATACAAAATAATATATAATTATGTTCTGTTGGGTGTCATATGACCACATGTCTCAAAGAACATCACTATATGATCATAAAATCAAAACCACTAAAAGAGACATATATTGAACATAGGTCTCCTTACTAGTTATAATTAATCTTTAATGGAGTAACAAGTGATAAACATACACCTTAAAGAAAACATAATCAATATGGAAACCATTTACAAATGAACTCACACATTATCAAGTAACTCACGAAATAAATTTCAAAATTCTCATGGAAAATACTACCCAAATGAAATCTATATTCATGAGATATAAACCAAATCTATATCAATATAAAGATCCTAAATATATAGAAAACCTAAAGCATTACCCAAAAAAAACACGGTCTCTAGAACATGAGTCCCTACACCCAATCGATAAATTTTGACCCAATCATAGGACACCATCTCATAAAAAACAGAAGAATATATGATGATCAATAACAAGTGAACAACCTTCCTATAGTCACAATAGACTTAGTTACAAAAAAAACCCATTGATAAACCATGTTCGTACTAGGAAGAAACCAAAATCAAAACATATATATAATAAACACACCTCAAACATCAAGAGAAAGTAACTCAAATCATGAAATAACACATAGAACCATAATCCCCAATATTAAAAAAGAGTAAACTCAAAGATAATCAAAAAAGTTATGATTTAAATAAAAATTCAATAACCAACAAAAACCCATTTACCCTCGAGACCACCCATTCGGAAAACTCATCTTACAAAACCACTAATGATGGACCAAATGGTAAATTAAATATCATTACCTACTAGTGAATAAGTATTTATTTTTTACTTATATGAATCATAACATGGATTTTATTGTGAACTCATTCTATATGAAAAAGTGATAATCCCTTCCACCAGCCAATTAATGGTCTTTGAGAAGAGCTACCCAATACATGATCTATAATTATATACATTGAACTTTGTACTCAAGATTTGGTGAATTATCTCTATATGATGAAGTGTGACATATATATTGATCATAAATGAATCTAGTAAACATTCACATAGGGAGCTCAATTTTAAAAAGAAAAGGTGGTTATAGATAATAATGGATTTTGATTGCTTAATCCATTACCATCTTGGTATGTTGAAAAAGTGGCAGATGCTCATAATAGAAATGATCTTGAAACCATATCCCTGATGGGAATTGAAAGGGATCCAATATTTTGGACATAATGAAAATGTAAATGGGAATAATAAAAGGACCTTAATCTTAAAAATCTCAAATTAATACTCAAAAATCTATTCTTGAGAGGATCATGGAGGCTCCAATGGATAATGAGGTGAAATAGAAAAAGGTAGAGAATATTCCAGTGTTAAAAATTCCTACAGATAGAGTTATAATGCATGGAACCTGAATATCTATCCCATAAAAACCATAATTGAATTGGGAACTTCAACATGATTTTTCAAGATCAGTTTTTATAATCATTTAGGAATAACTAAGATGTATAGAGATTTTAAGAAAAACATCTTCATGGGTAACATGAATAGGGAGATATGATAATTTGTTTCATGATGCTTAGTATGGAAATAAGTCTAGGATGAATGATAGATTTATAAAGGTATGATATAACCACTACCCATGCTAGTAAAAAAATAGAGAAACATAACCACATATTTCATCGTAGGACTCCCCAAGACCCCTAAAGAAAATAATTCCATCAAGGTGGTAGTCAAACACCTTATCATGTCATTAAATTTCAATTATATAAAATAATATTTCTATCATTATCAACTCATCAATATATACCTAAAAAAAGTGGTATGGATACATAGAGTACCAATATCTATTATATCTGATTGATATATAAGTATTACCTTGAGGTTTTTGATAAGCCTTAAGAAAGCCTTAGATATAGAACTGAGCTTTATCACTACTAATCATCCTCAGATGGGTGGACAATATGAAAGAACTATTAAATATATAGTGGATTTGATGAGATCATGTACAATATATTTCTATGGATATTGGGATCAATGCAATCCCTTATTGGAGTTATCATATATTAATAGTTTTCATTATAGAATTAAAATTCCTCCTTATACAACCCTCTATGGGAATATATTTTAGACTCCAACATGCTAGGATGAAGCTGGAGAGGATAAGTTCATCGGATATTATATTATCATATAATTGATAGATATAGTTCAAAGCATTCCTCATGATATATAATGCATTCAAATTTGAAAAAAAGGAAATGAAAACAATCATCGATAAGACCAGGATATTGAGGTAAGAGATAAAGTGTTCCTTCATATATTATCATGGAATAAAGTCATGATGTTTTTGAAGAAGGGATATATTAGTCTAAGATACATCTACACCCTTAAATATCCTTAATCACGTCAAAGTAGTAGCTTATCGACTTGAAATACCCCGTAACCTATCTCAAGTACATGATGTGTTCTATGTATCACTCTTGAGGAAGTGAATACCAGACCCCTCACATGTACTAGATACATAGGTCGTACAATTCCAAAATGATCTATCATATGAGGAACAACTAGTGATGTTATGAGATCTTAGGGAAAATTATATATGAAACAATAACACTCACATATTCCTAGTGTTGTGAAAAAACCACAAGTTTGAAGAAGAAACATGGAAACCAAAAAGTGGTGATCAAGCAGATGTACTGTCATCTATTTTAGTGTATGACTGAAATATCATGGGATAAATTTATAAAGGTAAGAATAATTTAATTATCCAAAAATTTATAAATGTAATTCCCTTTTTAAATGAGTAAACATCTTTTTAATAAGTAATGTTATAAAACCACATGCACAACTTTTGTTATTTTGGACCGCTATATGTTATATCTTATTGAATTTAAAAGGTTATTAAGAATCACAACCATTTATATTATAGTTTATATAATGTTATTTTATGATTAATATATATATACACATTATTTTTCTAAATCCAATTGTCATAGAAAAAAGAGGCAATGACATCAACAAATAGGGTTTTACCCTATGAATTCCATTTATTAAAGCTTTTGAGGAAGAAAACATCAGTAGGATTTAACCTCAACTAATCCCAAGAAAATATTCAAAAACTAAATATTGAGAAAAACTATTTACGTGAAAACTTCAAGCTCATTGAGATCGTGTCCCAAATCATATTCACCGAACCACCTAAAAAAATCTCACTATCTCACAACATACCTTATAGAATTCACTAGTGTAATAAAAGTTAATGTATCTAGACCCTAAGATTATTAATTTTTTATATTTTATATATATATTAATTATCATATATAACTTTTAATATTAAACTATCATGATTAAATAAAAATATTGATAATAATTTGATTTGGACACAATGAAAAAATTCTATTTTTGGGATATGTGTAGTTTTAATCAAGAGAATCGTTTTAATGAATTCATGAACATTTGAAATAAAATTTTACTTTAATAAAATAATATTATTAAATAATATTTATTAAATATGAATTGTAATATAATTATATGAAGCCAATTTTTTTTTCAATGGTCAAAAAACTATAATTGTAAAAAATAATATTTTTTTGAATAAATAAGTTTTTTTTATTTAATAATTTAAATTATTATATTTAGATATTTTTTTGATAATATAAATATTATTTTCAAAATTTACATGTTGAAATTACCTAATATTAAAATTTTCATTATTTTCTAAGCCAATCTAATAATTGGGTAATAATTAAATAAATTATAATAATATGATATGTATTATGTCATCATAAAATCCAAAAAGTTGTGTAATTAATACTATAAACAGTATATGTGACAATAAATATATTTCCCCTTTAAAATAATATGTTTTAATGTTTTATTAATTTTATAAACTCTTATTAAATACATTAATACATATATTCTATTTTAATGTTTTAGTATCAATTCCTTATGAATACAAATCACTTACATATCACCAAAAGTTTTATTTTAATGAGTTTTGTTATTAGACTTATAAAATAATGAAAACCAATCTTCTTTAGATGAAACAATTAGAAAAAACCACATTAAGGTTTTTGGTTTCAATTACTTTATCATATTAGGTCCAAAACCTTTTTTTTGAAATTAATATGGAATTCCCCTCTTTTTTTTCTATAGAACCCACCAAACCTCCCATTAAATATTAACTAAAAACCCTTTCAGAATAAATTTAATCGACCTATACCAGTCTATATCCTAACCATGGTGTTTCTATTGTCCAAACAAGATCATCCCAAGGTTTATTAGGCACCCTCTCATTATTTACTTTATTCATGAATTTTTTTTACATTATTCATTTTTTCCCAATTTTTCATTTTTGGATATATTTTTACGCACCCCAATACAATACATATGATTTTCAAGTGGCAAGTGACCTCTTAAAAAGTCATTACAGAGTTACATGAATTTTATGTATCTCAATTATGCTTCTGAAATTATCTTGTGATTTTTCCATGCCAAACATTTATGTAGTGAATAGACATCCCAATTTCCACTCAAGGGTATTCACCTAGGATTACATATCCTTCATTTATCTAGGACTTCCATGTATTTAACCCAAAAACCATAATAATTGGATTAAAAGTGAAGAAATAAATTCTTATTTTGTGCAATATATGTGGCACAATTATGCATGTACATGAAATGAATGTGAAAAGTGGGATTGGATTTAAATATCCCTCCAATATGTTGGGTAATATTTTTATCTCATTAGATTTAATTTATGGGGTAATGGTGGTTACCCAAGAACACTATGTTCTGATTTATTGGTGGTGATCCTTGACTTAAGTTTTTTATGCCATGTTTTATGTTATTTCTACATTCTTACATAACTTTGATGATATCATGTTATTTCATGACTCTTTTTTAAATATTATGATTCTCATCCCTTTTATGTCATATTGATATATATCAGGACTCACATGTATTATTTTAATCATGTTACTCTTTGATTATTCCCTTGATTGAAAATGAAATTTTTATTATTCTCTCACTTTTGAGAAAAAAGTGAGAAACCATACACAACTTCACGACATAAAACAACTAAACCACCATTTTACAAAAGTTTAAGGCCAACAATATAACGACCCATACTTTACATACATTGTTAATACATCAAAATTGAAGCACACTTATTACAATATATGACAAAACCACAAACGACCTTATAGGTATAGTGTCTTTAGAAACTGGGAATCATAAACTACTGGTTCATAAATCTTCTACAGTGTCTCCCATTTCTTTCATCATATCTAGGGTCCCTTTTAGCATATTCTACTTAATATCCATCTTCCTGACCTGGGGAAAAGAAAACACAAAAAGGGTGAGCTCAAATGCTCAGCAAGGGAAAATAAAGGAAATAAAATTCATATCATATCTTTTTGAAAATCATAACCTGCAAAAGAGATCATAATATCTTAACATGGAATAAATCATAGAAGTGAAAATGAGATCCCCATAATCATAAAGTGAAACTTGAAACATTGTGGCATGCACACATAATCATGGAAAATCATTTCTTGTTAGTAGTGACTCATTGCCAAGACTATCTTTGTGGACAAACTCCCTTTCTGAACCGAGTCACCTTCATTCCAGTCCTGTTTCACTGAACCGGTATAACCTACCGTTCCAGCCATGTCTATCTCATGAGATATAAAATCATTACCCAATGCATTGGAGGGAGATATAGGTCCCACCCACATTATAATGAATCTTTTCTTATGTGTGCCACATAATCATAAAACATACATCATCGCATAACACATGTAACAAAAATGGGATTCTTGAAACATAATGACATCATAAATCAATTCATATAAGATAAAAGAATTCATAAAAATAATTCCATCACAACATGATCAAATCAATGTAATAATAGGGATAAAAACAGAACCCTTTAATATCTTATATGGAAAATAATTTTGATAAAACACTTGAACTCCATTCTTGAGGAAAATATCCTTTCTTCTTAAAAAACATTTTTCCTTTCATAACATGTCATACAAATTTAAAATAAAAGAAGTTGATTAAAAATAATCTTGAAAACTTGTAAAGGAAGCTTCTTGGAAATAATGTTTTAAAAATCCATTCATGCCGTATAAGTTAAAAAAACATTCTTCGTACTTTTTTCGGAAAAGTCAAAAAGTACCTCGTACGACAAAATATTCTTTTCATACATATTACTAAAAACTCACCGAAGGGTAAAAATGTATTTAAATAATTGTAGGTGGATGGAAATAATATTACATATTGATGAAACATGGATGTGGATGATAAAATAGACCCCAGTAATTACTTACGAATAAACAATCTCGGATAAAAATGAGATTGTGATATTTCCCTTACCTTAGGTCCGATTTGCTTTGTTCGTGTCCGAAGCTCCTGTATAATGGTTTAAATAATGTTATTGACTTATTCCAGAATCATACATATTGATATGATATCATATATGGTCATATTATTATCTTCTTGTTAGTAATATTTCATTGTTACTTGTTACTCGGGTCTTTATAACTTTTTGTTCTTATGCGTGTTTTGTCGAATAAATTTTTATTCTTATCTTTACGTTATAGATAATTCATTTCCAGAATTGTATTAGTGTAGTATATACCATATTCATTCATTCAATTCATTTATATAATCATTATGAAATTAAGATCATGTTGAACGAGTCGCATCACATCGTGGAGACGGTATTCCGTACGTACACACGAGTGATGATATCGTTCCTATGATCGTGGAATTGTATTGGAGTATATATATATTATTTCAGTATCAATATTAATTTAGAATAATCATATATATTTACTCATTACACCATTATTACCATCCTTGTAAGGTGATGGTGGAAAATAGATTACACCACGGCGTGGAGACGGTATTCCGTACGTACGCACGCGCGGTGATTTCATTTTTTCCGTAGGATGGGTAGAAGGTGAATTAGGGTTATTTAATATTTATAATAACATATCAGTATGTAAGTAATACTTATGTTATTACTTTATCATGAAACAACTAAAGAAGAAGAAGTTGAAGAAGAAAGAAATTGAAAAGATCGGTAATGGATATTACCTCTTCTTTTAAACGCCTCTTTGAATCCTCCACTTAGGGAACTAATATTGGTCTTTGAAGAAGACCAGGACCTCTAGGATTATTCTAGGGAAGTGGATAACGGATTTTGGTAGGGGTTGGCCGAGCTTTAGTGCTCAATTTGTTGTGAGGAGGAGGGGGAGGAGGTGCCCTTTTATAAGGGAGGAGAGGGGAACCTTAGGAATATCTCAAAATATTATTTTATATTAAAGTCAAAATCAGTTTATAATGGTTCAAAAGGGTCTTATTTCGAAGATAATGTGGGGATGGGTCGAAATCCTATCAACCAATAGGATTTAGACAAGTTTAGGGTACTATTTTAACCTTATCAATTAGATTTAACTCTAAGTTAAATAATTTAACTTTTACCGTGTCTTTTTGTTTTCTTTCACTATATGGTTAATACACTTACTATAACATGCCAAAAGAACCCCAAATTGTATATTATTAATATATATATCCTTACCTAAGTCATTTGGCTGAACCTTAGATTTTTAGGAATAAAAAAACAATTAATAATATAATATTTTATTTAAAAACTATTTTGTGTCAATTTTGACACTATTTGATATATGATTTTTGTGAAAGTCATAACAGAATTATATGTTCAAACCAAGTTGATTAAATCAACACGAATATATCATATTAACCTAGAAAATTAGTGGAAGTCATAAAAAGTCTCAAATTACATTTATTTTGGTGTTTATAACATCAATTATGTCAATATTTCATTAATAAGATAATTACTGCATCATCATTGTGTCATAAATAAATTAAATTATTTAATGTCTAAAAATTATAAATAAAATACCATTATGTAAGAAATCTTTTTAGCTTTCTAATGAATATTTATTGTCGAATTTATCTTATGTATAACTCCATATTAAAAATGATTTACTTATTAAACATTGATTTTAACTATTTTAACCCTTCTTTAAATAAATTAATAATAAATGTCCTAATCTAACCCAAGTGGGCCGAAATGGTCATATTATATTCATAAGGTTTTTTTTGGTCGAATTACAATTATCCAATAGAATTAGGACATGTTTTAAGGTAATAGTAATATCATATTTACCCTTAGTTACCCAATTTACTATTAACCGCGGAAAAAAAGGTAAAAAGTTATTTTTCACCAAAAAATTATTTTTATCTCATTGAACCACATTTTACTTACTGATATCAACCGTGTCTGTCGGATTTTCGAAATTCCATTCACAGAAGCGGTAAATTTATGTTTTACGCAAAAATTCAGTTTTTAACCTACCACTTAGTGGTTTCACTATTCATCACAAATTGAAAGTTTTCAGAAAAATACCAAAATTTCACCCTAGGCTAATTTCGGTATTCCGAATCCAAAAATGCAGTTCATTTTGAGAAATAAAATTTATAAAATTTCAAAAAGTGGTTATTACTATTCATAACGGCTAGTTTTAGTAATATTTTAATAGCATATCGTTGTTTAGTGAAACTCAGTATTGCGTACAACACAAGCTATCGAGGAAGGTCGTGATTGCGTGTAAAGCAAGCCAAGCAAGTGTTGTGTAGAAAAAGATTCCTTTGATGATTTATATAACATAAAAGTCTCGCGTGTTACAAACAACATCAAGAAAACATAGAAGATGTAACGACCCAAAATTTCATTAATGGAAAATCCCTCTTGATCCAGTTAAATGTTTCTTTATGTTTTTATATGATGTCAACTTCTTTAGTTTAACGTTAAGATTTGTGACCGTTACTTTTATAGCCGTTGAACAGTGATCATCTGGGTAGTTTAAATATAAGGCTTTAACGAACCAATTTTCTACTCAGACAAAGGAAGCGATGGCCTCATCCAGTAGAATTGCCCCTTACGAAGCCCATTTGTCGGAGCTCGGAAATGAGGTGGCGTCTTTGGGCTTTGCCCTTGACCAAGCCCAAGCTGAGCTTCATCAAGTCAAGCTCGAACGTGATCGTCTACGGGAAAAATGGAAGTTGATAGAGATTACCACTCGAGCGATGTTATCCGAGCAGCCCCAAGAGTCTGTCACCATCGCGCACCTTACCCTTAGGTCTTATGCGGCTATTTTAAGGGGTTATGTAACAAATAAGTAGCACCATGTTCATGTACATTATTTTTTTGTATATAATAATGAATATAATTTCTAGTCATTTTTGATGCATTGTAATTAGTTTTTAAAGTACAAATGATGTTTTTAGTTATTATTTAATTAAGAATTATATTTTATTAAATTAAAGGATTTTTGAATTAAATAATATTTTAATAAAATATTATTATAAATAATAAATTAATTTTTATTAAATATAAATGATCTTATAATTTTATGAATGCAATTAAAATTCTTATTAAGGTTTGAAATCCATTTCTGTCAAAACCCGTGAATTTTTTTATAAATGTCGGTTTTTATTTTAAAAGTGAAAATTCACATATTTAGAAAATTATTTAGATAAAATAAATATTATTTTTGGAATCAGGACGTCGAAATTATCCAACGGTGAATTTTTCATAATTTTCTGAGACAGTCAAATTTTTGGGTAAAAATTAAATACCATTTAAATATATAATGTGTTTTATGACATCATAATGACCCAATAGTGATGTAATAAAATACCATAATCCTTATGTTCGGCCAATATGTGCTTTATCATTAAAATAATGAGGTTTTGGGTTTGTTTGAATCACTTTTCAAAGCATTAATGGAGCCCTCAAGACTTATTCAACACTTTGCCTTTTTAAATTAATTTCCATGGGAGTGTGACTCACCTCCACATAAGCAACCCTAATTTTTTTATTAAGTTCGGACCTTGGCCTTATAAAATATTATTTTCCTCTCTCCTTTTCCAGAAACCATGGGCAAATACCATGGGATGGTTTGTGGTTTGGATTATTTTAATATAAGGGGTCCCAAACCTAAATAATAAAGAATTCTCTCACCTTTCCTATATAAACCCACCCAAGCTCCCACTTCCTCCTCACTCAAAGCCCTTGAAGTTCGTCCAACCTATGCCCTACTCTCTCTAGAATCCTCTCAAGGTGCCCCAAGCTCCCAAGAAGCCTCTCACAAGCCTCTCTCTAGCCTTTGGAAGCACACTTCCAAGTAAGGGTTTTTCTTCCTTTCTCATTTTTGCCAATTTTCTTTAAGTTGTATTGCCCTTTTAATTTCATTTATGAATGTTGGGGTATGGTTTCACACCTCTCCCATACTGCCCTCTTATTGTTTGAATGATGGGAGACCCATTTCTCTCTCATTAAATGCCTCCCATGTACACCCGTTACTATGCCGAAATTCCGAAAGGAACCTTTTTCTCCTCTTTTATATTCAAGCAATACTTTTGTATCATGAATCTAAATTCCTTTTCAATTGTTGGGACATGTATCTATATGACCTTATTACTGTCCATTACATGTAAATATGATGAGGAACCCCTTTCTCTCTCATCAGCCTTTTTTATGAATTCTTATGTCACGCCGTTACGCTGCCGAAATCACACCGATTTTCTAAGCCAATATCATTGTGTAGTGAATACCATGCCCATTTCTCCATCAAGGGTATTCACCTTTGTGCACATTTACTTATTGATTGTAAAGTTTCATGTATGAATTCCACATTCCTTTATCGTGGAATAAATGATTATGTTTTATGAATCCATGTTTTATGATCCATGTGGCACACTTATGCATGAAATGAAATGTTTAAGAAGGGTGCACCCTGATAGCGCTCCAATGCATTGGGTAAAGTATAGTATCATGATACGTCATGTGCAATGAGTGTTGACTCATGCTAATTCAAGTGCAACGAGGGTTTACTCGTGCTTCAAGTGCAATGAGGGATTACTCATGCTCCATGTGCAATGAGCCTTGGCTCATGCTAATTCAATGTTAAGTGTTGTTGCCACATTTCCATGTTATGATTATCATGCTTTATCATGCCTTTATGTTCATGTCTCTCTTATGCTCTATTGATATGCCTATTGCCTAACATGTATTGTACTCCTCATGTTATTCATTGTTTACTCCCTTACTGGGCTTTATAGCTCACCCTTTTCTTATGCATGTCCTCAGGTTATCCCATGCAATGCTAAGTACGAAGGAATGTAGTGGTCATGTAAAGGAAGTTTTCAATAAGGATGTTGTATTTCAAGTTTAAAGTTTTTATGTAATGATCCTAAGCCCCAAAGACACTAAACCTCTCGATCTTCTTTGTTGTATCAAGTGAAGTTTTATGTAATAAAGCATGTTTAAGTTGTAATAAAAAGCAGGGTTGTCATAGTTGGTATCAGAGGATAGGTTTAGTTATTTTTGGGATTAGGAAACCCTAGTAAAGCCTTAGATACAAGACTAAGCATAATAAAAACATCCCTAAGTTTTGGTAAATACTAAGTAAGTGGTTTATCAAACAAATACATCCCTGTCTGGATACGAGCAGGTAGAGGCGGCTCTGGCACAGATGTATCCTAGGGGTAAAACCCGAAAACACCACTTTGAGCTAGACTCGAACGGGAACTGGTGCACGACAACGGGCCTTGCTGCACTCTTGGTTACGACACTCCCGGGGGATATGTTTTGATAAATTTACAATCTTAGTATGAACCCTTATTAAGGGAAAAATGCCCCTAAGAATATATGTTAGAAGGAAGATCATGAAAAGCCTGGATTGAATCCTATAGACTCATGAGTTAAAGAGATTAAAGTTTATTTATAAGTCATCAACTTTTGTCTTTGGATTACCCTTTATGTGTTACCCCTAACTTTCCTTTTATTCCAGCTAATGGCCGGTAATAGGAGAACTCGGGCTAACAACCGTTGTGAAGATCAGTGTGAGGATTGTACTAATGAGATGCCCAATCCGATGGGAGCGGGAATCGCGAACTTTGTCACGCTTCTCTCTCAGCTAACTCAAGTTTTGAATAGAAACACTGGTCAAGAGGAACGTTCAACCCCCCCCCCCCTATGAAAGAACAAGTCGCTATTGAAAGCTTCATGAGACAAAGGCCTCCTACTTTTAGTGGATCATCTGATCCCACGATCGCTGAACAATGGATCAACTCCATTGAGAAGATATTCTCCATCCTCCAATGCTCTGAAAAAGAGAAGGTTCTCCTGGAGGCTTATCGTATGGAGGGTGAAGCTGATCAATGGTGGACATTGATCAAAAATACGAAGCCTGAGGAGGAGATCGAGGCTTTGGAATGGAAGGTATTCCGGAAGATGTTTTTCGATAAATATTTTCCACGCACCCTCCGTCTTAAGATGGAAAGGGACTTCCTTTCCCTCAAGCAGAAAGATGAGGAATCTGTGGGAGCGTACGAGGCAAACTTCACAAGGCTTGCACGATACGCTTCCGGCTTTGTCGTTACCCCCGAATGCAAGGTTGACCGCTTCTTTGGTGGGCTGAAGCCTAGCTTGCGGAAAGCATTAGCGATCCGTGACTTCGACAGCTATGAGGAAATTGTCCGATGTGCCCTCAAGGTTGAAATGGAGATCGTAGAATCACAGGGGTATCATGGGGACAAGAAGCGGAAGGTGGACTTCAATGCTGGTGGTCCGATGGATAAATCCAACGGCGCTAAGAAATTCCAGCACCCCACTTGCCAAAAGTGTGGAAAGAAGCACCCTGGAAATTGCCTTAGGGGGACAAGAAAATGCTTCAAGTGTGGAAGAGAAGGGAACCTAGCTATTAACTGTCAGCAAGAAGGACCCGCGGCTGCGACGGAGGGGAGGAACGCTCCGTTCGAACCTCAACGCGTTGTTCAATGCTTCAAATGCAAAGAACCGGGTCATTTTGCGAATCATTGCCCTAATCCAAGGGTTATCGGAGGCAATCAACAACCTCCAAGACAGCAAGGAAGAGCTTTTGCCATCACTTCTGCCGAAGTGAACCCCGACAACGAAGTGTTGACAGGTACGCTAGTTATTCATTCAAGAATAGCGAACGTACTTTTTGATTCAGGTTCTACGCATTCTTTTATATCTCAAAAGTTTAGTAGAATAATCCCTGCACCACCACAAATCATGGGAGTAAAGATGTCGGTGAGTACGGAAAATGGGGCAATCATTGCATCCCATGAGTATAAGTCCTCCCCTGTTATAATCTGTGGATTGAATTTCCCGGAGAACCTCGTCATACTCCCTTTGGTGGAATTTGATGCAATTCTTGGCATGGATTGGCTTTCCTTATATAGAGCCAACATAAATTGTCGGGAGAGGGAAATCACACTCCATATGGAGAATCGACCCCCGATTCTTTACAAGTGTCAGGAGGAAGATGAATCTCCTTTAACTCCATCATCTCAAGAATGGATATTACTGCCTTATGAGCATGCATATCTGGCTCAGATGATTGAGTCCAAGGAAGAAACCACCCTTGAAGAAATGCCTATTATGAGGGAATTCACTGAAGTATTTCCCGAGGAACTTCCTGGTCTTCCTCCAAGAAGAGATGTTGAGTTCTCAATTGAACTTATACCTGGGGCGCTACCAATATCCAAGACTCCATATAGAATGGCTGTGGTTGAGCTTGAAGAACTGAAGAAACAACTACAGGAGAATCTGGATAAAGGGTTTATACGCCCAAGTGCATCACCATGGGGTGCACCAGTCCTCTTCGTCAAGAAGAAGGATGGGTCAATGCGGCTTTGCATCGATTATCGTGAACTTAACAAAATCACGATAAAGAACAAGTATCCTCTCCCAAGAATCGATGACTTGTTTGATCAGCTGCGTGGAGCACAATACTTCTCCAAGGTCGACTTGCGGTCGGGATATTATCAAGTAAGGGTGAAGAAGGAAGATATCCCCAAGACTGCTTTTCGTACAAGGTACGGGCACTATGAATTCATAGTAATGCCTTTTGGACTCACCAATGCTCCAGCAATATTCATGGACTTGATGAATAGAGTCTTTAGAGATTACCTAGATAAATTTGTGGTAGTCTTTATAGATGATATTCTGATATACTCCAAAACCAAGGAGGACCATGAGGAGCATTTAAGAACTGTACTGGAGACTTTGCGCAAGGAGAAGCTCTATGCCAAGTACAGCAAGTGTGAGTTCTGGTTGAAGGAGGTCTCATTCTTGGGCCATATCATCACAAGCAATGGGATATCTGTGGACCCCTCCAAAACAGATGCAATTGAGGGATGGCCGAGGCCAACATCAGTAACTGATATCCGTAGCTTCTTGGGGTTAGCTGGATATTATCGACGATTTGTGAGAAACTTCTCACGATTGTCCAACCCTCTTACCAAGCTAACTCGAAAGGGAGTAAAGTTTGCTTGGAGTGATGAATGCGAAGAAAGCTTCAAGGAGTTGAAAAGGAGGCTTATCACTGCACCTGTGCTCACTTTACCCACAAGTGGGGAGCTTTTTGTGGTATTCAGTGATGCTTCGAAGAAGGGCTTAGGATGTGTGCTGATGCAGAATGATAAAGTGATATCCTATGCCTCAAGACAGTTGAAAATCCATGAGCGAAACTATCCAACGCATGATCTGGAGTTGGCGGCAGTGATCTTTGCCTCGAAAATCTGGCGGCATTATCTCTATGGAGAGAAATGTGAGATATATACTGACCACAAAAGTCTTAAATATATATTCACACAGAAAGAGCTTAATATGCGCCAGAGAAGATGGATAGAGCTCATCAAGGATTATGACTGTTCAATACATTACCACCCTGGGAAGGCGAACAAGGTGGCGGATGCCCTATGTAGAAAGGATCCAGCAATTCTATCAATGATGAGAATTGAGAAGGATCCAATCTTCTTAGACTTGATGAAGATGGACGTGGGAATCATAAAGAAGGGAACATCATCAATCCTTTCACAAATGATTGCTCAACCATCTCTTTTGGAAAGGTTAAAGGATGCTCAAAGGGATGATGCGAGAATCCAAGAAAAAGTGGAAGCTATCAAAAAGGGAAAATCCTCAGAGTTTAATGTTAATGAAGAAGGAATTGTGCGGTTTGGGAAAAGACTATGTGTCCCATCATGTTCGGAGCTGAAGAAGGAACTTTTGGATGATGCACATAGTTCAAATTTCTCTATTCACCCAGGGAGCACAACGATGTATCGAGATCTCCGAGAAAACTTTTGGTGGGATAATATGAAGAAGGTGATCGCCGAATATACATCAAAGTGCCTGGTGTGTCAGCAAGTGAAGGAAGAGAGGCAGAAGTCTAAGGGGATGATGCAACCATTGCCCATACCAGAATGGAAATGGGAGAACATCACCATGGACTTCGTCACTGGACTTCCAAGGACATCCAAAAGCAACAATGCAATCTGGGTTATTGTGGATCGTCTTACAAAGACTGCACACTTCATTGCTATTCGAGAGGATTTCTCTTTGGATCAACTGGCACGGATATATATCAGGGAAGTGGTACGGTTGCATGGAGTACCACTATCTATTGTGTCGGACCGAGATCCAAGATTTACCTCTAAGTTTTGGAAGAGTCTTCAACGTGCTCTGAATACTGAACTGAACTTCAGTACGGCCTATCATCCTCAAACTGATGGCCAATCCGAGCGGACTATCCAAACACTTGAGGATATGTTGAGAGCGTGCTCAATGGACTTTAAAGGAGGATGGGATCAACATCTTCCCCTAGTTGAGTTCTCTTATAATAATAGTTTCCACTCGAGCATCCAAATGGCACCATATGAAGCCCTGTATGGGAAAAGGTGTAGAACACCGGCATGTTGGGATGAGGTCGGTGAACGTAAGCTGCTTGGACCAGAAATGGTCGAAGAAATGGTGGAGAAGGTGAAAACCATTCAGCAGCATATCAAGGCAGCCCAAAGTCGACAGAAGAGTTATGCAGATAATCGTCGACGAGACCTTGAGTTTAAAGTCGGAGACATGGTGTTTTTACGCATATCTCCGTGGAAGAAGGTCATGAGGTTTGGAAAGAAAGGGAAGTTAAGTCCAAGGTACATCGGCCCCTTCGAGATTCTTGATCGTGTTGGGGCTGTGGCCTATCGACTAGCACTTCCACCTACTATGGCCAAGGTGCATGATGTCTTCCATGTATCCCTCTTAAGGAAGTACATACCAGACCCTTCACATGTACTATCTTCTGAGGTGGTACAATTAGAAGACGATCTTTCTTATGAGGAGCAACCAGTGAAGATCTTAGATCGTAGAGAAAAAGTTCTACGAAATAAGACAATGCCCCTCGTCAAGGTGTTGTGGAGAAACCACAAGTTTGAAGAAGCAACTTGGGAGTCAGAGGATATGATGAAGCTAAGTTACCCACATTTGTTTTAGAGTGGGAAAAGGAAAATTTAGAGGGCGAAATTTCTTAAGGGGGGAATGTTGTAACGACCCAAAATTTCATTAATGGAAAATCCCTCTTGATCCAGTTAAATGTTTCTTTATGTTTTTATATGATGTCAACTTCTTTAGTTTAACGTTAAGATTTGTGACCGTTACTTTTATAGCCGTTGAACAGTGATCATCTGGGTAGTTTAAATATAAGGCTTTAACGAACCAATTTTCTACTCAGACAAAGGAAGCGATGGCCTCATCCAGTAGAATTGCCCCTTACGAAGCCCATTTGTCGGAGCTCGGAAAGAAGGTGGCGTCTTTGGGCTTTGCCCTTGACCAAGCCCAAGCTGAGCTTCATCAAGTCAAGCTCGAACGTGATCGTCTACGGGAAAAATGGAAGTTGATAGAGATTACCACTCGAGCGATGTTATCCGAGCAGCCCCAAGAGTCTGTCACCATCGCGCACCTTACCCTTAGGTCTTATGCGGCTATTTTAAGGGGTTATGTAACAAATAAGTAGCACCATGTTCATGTACATTATTTTTTTTGTATATAATAATGAATATAATTTCTAGTCATTTTTGATGCATTGTAATTAGTTTTTAAAGTACAAATGATGTTTTTAGTTATTATTTAATTAAGAATTATATTTTATTAAATTAAAGGATTTTTGAATTAAATAATATTTTAATAAAATATTATTATTAATATTAAATTAATTTTTATAAAATATAAATGATCTTATAATTTTATGAATGCAATTAAAATTCTTATTAAGGTTTGAAATCCATTTCTGTCAAAACCCGTGAATTTTTTTATAAATGTCGGTTTTTATTTTAAAAGTGAAATTTCACATATTTAGAAAATTATTTAGATAAAATAAATATTATTTTTGGAATCAGGACGTCGAAATTATCCAACGGTGAATTTTTCATAATTTTCTGAGACAGTCAAATTTTTGGGTAAAAATTAAATACCATTTAAATATATAATGTGTTTTATGACATCATAATGACCCAATAGTGATGTAATAAAATACCATAATCCTTATGTTCGGCCAATATGTGGTTTATCATTAAAATAATGAGGTTTTGGGTTTGTTTGAATCACTTTTCAAAGCATTAATGGAGCCCTCAAGACTTATTCAACACTTTGCCTTTTTAAATTAATTTCCATGGGAGTGTGACTCACCTCCACATAAGCAACCCTAATTTTTTTATTAAGTTCGGACCTTGGCCTTATAAAATATTATTTTCCTCTCTCCTTTTCCAGAAACCATGGGCAAATACCATGGGATGGTTTGTGGTTTGGATTATTTTAATATAAGGGGTCCCAAACCTAAATAATAAAGAATTCTCTCACCTTTCCTATATAAACCCACCCAAGCTCCCACTTCCTCCTCACTCAAAGCCCTTGAAGTTCGTCCAACCTATGCCCTACTCTCTCTAGAATCCTCTCAAGGTGCCCCAAGCTCCCAAGAAGCCTCTCACAAGCCTCTCTCTAGCCTTTGGAAGCACACTTCCAAGTAAGGGTTTTTCTTCCTTTCTCATTTTTGCCAATTTTCTTTAAGTTGTATTGCCCTTTTAATTTCATTTATGAATGTTGGGGTATGGTTTCACACCTCTCCCATACTGCCCTCTTATTGTTTGAATGATGGGAGACCCATTTCTCTCTCATTAAATGCCTCCCATGTACACCCGTTACTATGCCGAAATTCCGAAAGGAACCTTTTTCTCCTCTTTTATATTCAAGCAATACTTTTGTATCATGAATCTAAATTCCTTTTCAATTGTTGGGACATGTATCTATATGACCTTATTACTGTCCATTACATGTAAATATGATGAGGAACCCCTTTCTCTCTCATCAGCCTTTTTTATGAATTCTTATGTCACGCCGTTACGCTGCCGAAATCACACCGATTTTCTAAGCCAATATCATTGTGTAGTGAATACCATGCCCATTTCTCCATCAAGGGTATTCACCTTTGTGCACATTTACTTATTGATTGTAAAGTTTCATGTATGAATTCCACATTCCTTTATCGTGGAATAAATGATTATGTTTTATGAATCCATGTTTTATGATCCATGTGGCACACTTATGCATGAAATGAAATGTTTAAGAAGGGTGCGCCCTGATAGCGCTCCAATGCATTGGGTAAAGTATAGTATCATGATACGTCATGTGCAATGAGTGTTGACTCATGCTAATTCAAGTGCAACGAGGGTTTACTCGTGCTTCATGTGCAATGAGGGATTACTCATGCTCCATGTGCAATGAGCCTTGGCTCATGCTAATTCAATGTTAAGTGTTGTTGCCACATTTCCATGTTATGATTATCATGCTTTATCATGCCTTTATGTTCATGTCTCTCTTATGCTCTATTGATATGCCTATTGCCTAACATGTATTGTACTCCTCATGTTATTCATTGTTTACTCCCTTACTGGGCTTTATAGCTCACCCTTTTCTTATGCATGTCCTCAGGTTATCCCATGCAATGCTAAGTACGAAGGAATGTAGTGGTCATGTAAAGGAAGTTTTCAATAAGGATGTTGTATTTCAAGTTTAAAGTTTTTATGTAATGATCCTAAGCCCCAAAGACACTAAACCTCTCGATCTTCTTTGTTGTATCAAGTGAAGTTTTATGTAATAAAGCATGTTTAAGTTGTAATAAAAAGCAGGGTTGTCATAGAAGATACCTTACCCAGCATAAAAATAATAAGATTGGATTCCTTTGACTCTTTACTACTGGCATGCTATCCCGTGCATTAATGTATGACCCTAGAACCGATGGAAAAGACATACCATCTCGAACATCCATTTCTGGAGCAAGGACCAGAAGAAAACCCTATACTCTAAACTCCTTCTAGAGAAACCCCATGTGTGACCAATGAATCAACCATCTATCCTCACACCATAGGGGCCACAAGGAATAACAATTCCATGAAAACATCCCTCCAAATCAATGCATTCAACCTACACCTGCCGAAACCGGTTTCATCTCCTTCATCTATACTATATAATCGTCAAAAAACCAATTGAACATTATTCATACTCCACCATCGTAAAAATAAAAAAGACAAAAATGAAATCAATATCCGTCACACAAACCATGCCTCCACTACAATTTTGGAGTAGAAAAAATGCAAACCATGTATCCGGATCCAAACCGCAAACCAACATCTCACCCAAATTGCACAATAAGGAACCAATAAATGCAGAACAGGGGGTGGAGAAAATGCTCCAAAAACATGAACAACAACCCACCACCACATTCAAATCCACACTCGACTACCACATCCTCCCAATGCAATGAGACACTGTGGAATCATGATAGCATCAGTCCCACAACTGCTAGAAAATCAAACCTTGGACTGACCACACTACGATGAGAGCCTTGTCCAACGAAGGGCATGAATAAGAAAGGATAAAATAACTGGTAGGTTTGAGAGACACCGCCATAGGGAACACCATGTTTCATGACCCACCAGACCACAACATCTAAGGGTATCCATGCCGTAGCGAGGAAGAGGAAGACATCAGTAGGGGGAGAAAACCCTAGCACAAAGGATACCCTTGCTGGGAATTATATCTTACCCATTTCTTTTATATGTCCCTACTTTATCACATGATGTAATAGAGGATATAGGGATACTTAGGCTATATTTTGGTGTTTTTAATAATTTTTGATGTCCTTGTATCATGTTAATATTTTATTTACCTAATTTACCAAAGACAGCATTACTCACTATATTTTTATATTGTATTAGGTGTATTATTATGTAATAAATCATGAATTAATGCATATTAAAATATGTATTGTCATAATAATATGTTATTTTCTTTCCATTTATAAAAAATAACTATCTACAGTATGTCAACACCAAATAAGGAAGAGTAGAATTCATTCACATCATTAATTAATTCCATAAGTAAATACAAATAATTAATGTGATATATATTTATTTTAATTCTTGAAATAATCATATTAATATATTAACAATATTCCATAGCATGAAAAGATATATATTTATTCCCCTGTACATTTTAGAATTTATTTTGTAATCATATTTCATGTGAAATGACTAGATTATTATATTTTTATGGTCAATAAAATACAATTAAAAAAATTAGAAAAATATTGATGGGATAAAATTCCACATAAATAATGGTGAATTAATAGATACTTAACTCAAATAAATAATCTTTACATGATTCATATCAAAAAACAGAAGCATCATATGGGTCTGGAAACACCATAAGAATGAAATCAAACAAACAACATGAGGGTTGTGTAACTCCAAGAGGAAAGGCTGGAATACCCAAAATAGGGAGTAAAAATAATAAATCAAATTTTTTTTGAAAGACTGAGATCCGGCCTAGAAAAGAAAAATCCCTTTATTGATAAGAAAAAATCACTTAGACCAGTCTAAAAGTAGGTTCCTTACATTGATCCTTCCTTAGAGAGGAAAGGAGATCACCCGAAGCTTGATCCTTCCAATGAAAACCAGAGCTTTTCAGACCATTGTTCGCAAGACCATCAGCCACCAAATTTTCTTCTCTATAGACATGTGTAACAATGTGCTACTTAGAGTAGAGAAGATCCAAGCATCTTGACCTTTTATTGGTCAGCTTCAAAGAAAGATGAAGAGAACTTGTACTAATAGCGATCACCACTTGTGTGTAATCACATTCAACCAATAGTTTGTCCCATCCCCTTCTCCCAGATTTCTCAATCTCTTCAATAACAGCTATCATCTATGCTTCAAGAGCAGTGGCGAAGCCACACGAGCCAAAAAGACAACCAACAACACACCCTGCATGATCCCGGAAAACCTCCCCAAATCCAGAGTTTCCCGGGTTACCTCGCGAGGTTCCATCCGTGTCGATCTTGATCCATCCTTGGAAGGGAGGTTCCCAAAGCACATCAATCATGCCATGAGATGGAGGGATGTTGCCCCGATCTCCCAGTCTCTTCAGAACAGAGAGATCATTGCAGGAATTATCACAAAAGTAGGTTCTCGGCAGAACAGCATCACAGTCAGCAGCAAGCAAACCAGAAAATTGCAGTACCAGGGCCGAAATTCTGCTGCTCATGAATGGCCTTGTTTCTGGTTTTCCATATAATACTAAGTAATTATTCCACAGAAGATAAGAATAGATACCTGAGTTTTGTAAATAAATTAATATAAGGCCAGGTTCACATGAAGTCCACGATTGAGTTTCCCCGAGGTAGTGGCACTTCAAATAAGCTAGAGACGGCCTGCCACATTGCTGCAACAACCACATAGCTGAGGAAGAGGTGATCAAGGTCCTCTCCATGTTGATGACATAACGAACATCTGGAGCAGAGAGAAATGCTACATCTTTGAAGAAATTCATCAAGGGGAAGTTTCCAATGTGCGAGTCTCTATGCAAAAGTGGCACACAAAGGTTTTAAAAAACCCTTATTCAACTTACCCATCTAGTGAGAGTTCGAATCATTTTCAATAGTATGATTGTAAAAATAATTTGAGGAGAATATGCCATTTGGTGCTGCCTCCCAAGCCCAAAAGTCCCCCCTGGAGGAGAATGAATACTTACCTATAGTAGAAATAATATGGTTCGGAATACCCTCCATACCGCCCAATTGCTCCTTGATTGACAAAGCCAAATTCAGTTTGGAATTGTTGTCAGGAACCAATTCTTCCAGGTGTCTTCCAGTCTAGTTGCATTTCCAGAAAGGTAAAGTGGAGTCCTTTGAAACAAGCCATCAGAAATCAACATCAATTCTAGATAAAATGTTCCTAAAATCAGGCCCGACAGATGAATTAAGATAATTAATTGTGCCATATTTTTACTTCTGAATGAATCTGGCCCTTTGGAAGGCTAAGGCCTCATATTGAGTGCTAACAAGCTTCCAGATAAAACCAGCTTCCAGGGAATCATTGAAGCATGTCAGGTTTTTAAATATATGAGACTATTGGGATTTAATATTACTTGTCAAAATTTAATTAAACATTAATGTGGATCTCATTAAATTCATGTGGAAATACCCATATAATGTCTATAGTCTTCTAAGAAAGTAGGGATATAATTATCCTCCATTAAAATTCCATTAAATTCTCTTATTTAAGGTTTTAAAACCATATTTGTGATAGAATGTCATATTAATGGCATTTTTTAAAAATATAGGAAAATATGAAATTTTGTGAAATTTGGAAAATACATAAACTGACTGCATGATCAATAATTAGTAGATAACATTAAAAAAAGATAAAGACTTCATGAAAAAAACAAATGACCTCATGAACAAAAATAAAACAGTCACATGAAAAATATCAACTAACCAGATGAAAAAAAGTAACCAACGACATGAAAAAAGATTCAATTGACCATATGAACAAAAATCAACTAATCACATGGACACAAATCAAATAACCTCATGGTCAAAAAGGAATTGAATACATGAAAAAAGTAAACTAATCGTCTGAAAAAAATCAACTGACATCATGAAAAATATAAAATGAATAAATTAATAAAAATAAAATGACCACGTGATAAAAAATAAAATTACCATATGAGAAAAAATTGATAGACCACATAAAAAAACCCAACTAACTACATGATAAAAAAACTAACCATCTGAACAAAATCAAATAACCATATGAATAGAAATCATCTCACCACATTAATAAAATTAAAATTAACAGCTAAAAGGGAAAAAGGTATAGAATACCCTCTTAAAACCTCCAAACATTGAGAAAAACAATGGGAAAGGATGTATGAATATTGGATGAAAAATTAGATACTTATTAAACAAATCTCTTCCTATATAATTTAAAATAAAACATGGGAGAATGAGAAAAGTTCTATGAAATACCTCTCCCATAAAATACCCCTCAAGAATCTCACTACTACATGAACACAACCATCCTATCTAATAAATAGATCCTACAAGATATTCAACATCATCGATCCAGGAAGATAATATACCACATATAATATCATAATGTCAAAATAATATCATCGCTAAAATAAAACCTAAAAAACATGGGATTCTGAGTGTGATTTTGTATATCCTTATCCAATATTCTCTATTCCAAGCCTCCATACCTCCATAGGACATGATCTAAATGTATATAATTCATAAAAAACATATTCTCATAAGGTTCATAAATCCTGATGGGTAGTTTCTTGATGGTTCCACTATCTCCAACATCAAGCTCACCCTAATCGATGATGGGAGAATCTTCATGATGATATTGAAAAAATTTTGATAAATGGAAGACATCATGAATCTAGATCATATATAAGAGTAGTGATACTTGACATTCCATTACACCAACTCATTCCAACCACTCAAAAAGCCCTTATACATTGGGAGAAATCTTACTCCTATTCCCAAACATTTTCTTCCTACGATCAGGTGAAACATTTAAGAACACATGATCTAAAATATTGAAAAAATAAGCCTCCTTATATGATAAAAATAAGATTTCTATCAATATTTTTCCACATTTATTTTCTCATGGATCAGCTGATCATTATATGTTATAATCTGCACAAATTATTATCCAAGAACAACTCGATATATGACCTCATCAAAGAGTAATGGATAATGAAACTGTGAAAAATAAATTTCATTGTATGATTCAATACCAATAGTGGAGTGGAAATTAATATTATAAGAAAGATCTACCAAGGTTCAGTTTCACTCACACCAACCCCCAAAATCATGAGTCTGTTCATAATACATGTCCTCTATATATTGGATAGTCCACACTATTTGACCATCCACATGTGGATGAAATGTGGTTTTAAGGCATAATTGAGGGAAAAATCAATCTAATCACCTCTCCATACCTAGAAGAAAAAAATATGGATTAAGACCAGAGATGGTCATATTAGGAAACCCATGATATATCATTATATCCTCTAGACATTACCTCAATAACAACTCCACTAATATCAACTCCTTAATCAATACTAAGTGAGATTAATTCCATACTTAATCTACGATCATCCACATATCATCATAAACACCATATGATTTGGTTAAACTAGTGTAGAAGTATATTGAAATTTCCTCCCACATTTAATGGGGAATATCAAGAAACTAATGTTGACCATCCTGAACATAATGATCAACTCTCACTTTCTTCCAGAAAAAATATATAGAAAAAAGTAGGTAACAAAATACTTCAATATCGTTTATCGGGGTCTCTACCCTATATTCAATATTACTTATCTTGTCATGTTTAGTAAACATGAATTTCCTTTCATTGAATCATTGGTGGCTATAAAATATCATTCCATATCAAATCTCCCTTGCTTATAACACGTGTTAAGAATAATCTACACTATTTACCTACCAACCCCTGCATCAACAATAATACCAAACTCCAAAATCCATCTTATCCATCCAAAATCACATTTGATACCACCATATCAAGACACCCTCCCTCTAAAGGTTACCCTACTAGAAAAACAATGATTAATAAGAGATAGTGACTATTGAAACCATCCTCAAACATGATAGAGGTTGGCAACTAACATCAAGGGTATATTAATCACCCATATGGGAGGAATTACTAACTATATAGTTTACAGAGTAATAAATAAGATGAGAAAACACCCAACCAATTATGAATCCATAAATATAAGAATAAATTACAATATATGTATTTTTAGTCAAAAACTGACATACTAGAATAAAACTAGATATAACAAAAGGAAATTTGGTAGAAACCATGAACTCCAAAAAAATTTGACTGATTTTTAACAATACATTCAACATATTAATTTCCATATCAATCATCAACTAGTGTCTACTAACCAAAAAAATAGTTTATATATATAGGTTTAGAATAAAATGTATAATCAGTAGGATTCTCCAAGAAACTTATCGTTCAAAATTGGAAAGAAATATACTAAATCATAGTTGATAAATTAAAGAAACTAACTCACCATCAAAATTGGTAATATTAATACCCAACATCACCATGGCCCACTAATCAAGTTACTCATATAAGTAAACCATATTCCACATATTGCAAAAATATATAAATAACAATACCTCACTTAAACTTATCTCCTAGTTTTTCCCTCACATGCCCCAATTCAACAAATCTAGAGGTCATCCATCCTGTAAGCATGTCATCCATGATGCGAGTCCGGCCTCATCTCTAACAACCTTAGTCCCTCAAAAGGCCCAACATATCATGTTGTAATTATCCCATATATGCATATGCTTATCATCATCATCCCAACTACAACATTGTGTATTCATAATACTAATATATTTAGTGTATGTGTATTATACTTCAAGACATCAAAACCCAGACATACACACTCATGGGGAAGATAGATCCACTATTTTGGAATAAAATAATCTTATACATCTTGATTTTATATATCTTTCACATAAATTTATAGTAAACCATGAGACATCAGAACCCTATTAAGAATGAAACCTATACCATAATCCATTACAGCTCGAGATATGCCTACTCAGATACACATGTAGGGAGTGTGGGGGAGAGGGAGAGGTCAATCATTCATTCCCTCACCATCCTAGATGATAGATAAAATATACCATAAAAATTTGGTTGTTGGTTTCCCTAACATTATGGGTAGGGTCATATATGTAATATGAAAAATATAAATCCATATTTCTAACAAAAATGCTAAGGGAAACTGCCTAGACTTAGACTCATGTTTCTCCATCAATGTATTAAACCCTTGGAAACAACTTATATAGTATATGTATCAAATAATAATACAAGCATCAAGTTCAATATTATCTAATTAATTATTTATTATATAATATTTTTACCTCATATTTGATTTCCAATATAAATAATTTAATATTTTTCCAAGTACTGCTGTTAATATTAATCATCAAGATATATTTTCAAGTAAGTTATCACTATCTATAAATATCTTGAAGCAACGCAATATTTTATTAATTTATGTGTCATTTCAGATCATTCTAATACACTAGGACTCAACCTAAGTTAATTTAAAAAAGATACACTTATATTTCATATCATCAAACTACATTTATTAGTTATAATAGATCATATAAGTTACATGTAACCATACAACCATCATATATGCGTTAAGAAATAATTATTAATATCGAGTATACTACACTCTAAAATTTTCTGAACTATGTGGTGCCCCACACCTACACACATAAGAATACCATCACCCATGCCATCACTGGCATAGATCTTAACATTATTACCTAACTCTTAGGCCACTAATTGAAATAAATCAATCATAAATATAGCATTGGGGTCTCATCCCATAGTAAATCATAGATTCCCAACCATATAAAATATTTCAAAAATAAAACAAGGGTCCAAAACCATAGACCAATTATTCTTTCAATTGTATAATCATGCACACATGTAGAGGGAACTAAGTGAATACCATTGAGAAAAATAACCCCTATAATAAAATATTCTTGCTCAGCCCCAAATAATAATTCCATATTTATTCAATTCAAGGATGAGTCTAACTATTCCACTTCCATTTAAAACATAACATTCCGTGGAGTTACATTGTTCAGAAATTTAATCATTCTACTATATTTAAAAAACCGTAAAAAATAATTCTAAAACATTATCATACTAATAGGAAATAAGTATAGGAAATATCAATAACATCAAAAAAACACATGCAATAACATACCCCATGATTTCTCATTAACATAAATAAAATTATTATTTTTTTTGATTCTAATATCGATTTATTAAGTAGTTTAATATTTCTACAAACAGTTATTATTTTTTCTCTCTGATAAATAATCCCCATATTACAAAAAAATAAATTTCAATATATTAACTTCAATTTATTATTTATTATTTAATTAACATTAATATCACTTAATTTTCATGTTCTTAGGATAAAAATATTTATATAAAATATCTGAAGAACAAATAAGAAATGGTGGTGAATCCATTCATTGTATACTATAATTTCTTGAAGATAATTAAAATAGTGCATGTGATATACACATATTTCAATTATTGTACTAATCATAAGAATATATTTGAAATATTACACAATATAAAATGATATATTTTTCTTCTTCCTTAATTTTTTATAGTTCATTATATAATAATCTTTCATGTGAAATAACCAAATTATTATCTTCTTATGGTTAATTACGCCCATTTAAAAAAGGAAGTTATAAAATAAACCAATCTGACTTTTCCTCAATAAAAGAGTTATAAATGTTCCTATACCTTGAATAGAGTAACTTCACATGATTCAACAAAAAAATTAAAGGTTCTATGTAGGTCATGAAACACCATAGGAAGGAAGATGAAGAAACATAATAACGGTTACATTACTTCATAAAAAATGGTTGGAATTCATTAACTTGAGAGAAACTAGTAGAAAGGAATGAAGGAAATATTTGTATTTTAGAAATAATGATATTAGACACACATGATTTTATATTGTGGTTAAACATTAATTAAAAATTAAAGATGATATCATTAAATTAACATAGAAAGAAACATATAATGTCTCAATGATTTTAAAAATTCCATGGTATAAATAAAATCTATAAAACCAACATTACAATACCTTATTGAAGTATTTAAAAACACATTTATGAAAAATATTCATATTTACAACATTTTGGGAAAATTTGGAAAAATATGAATCTTTTAGAAATTTAGGACAACTATGAAATTACTGAATGAACAATAATAAACTATCTTCATGAACAAAACAAAATAATTGAATGAATAAAATAAATTGACCACATAAATAATAATCGACTTAACATGTGAAAAAATGAACTAACCACATGAACAAATATCAACCAACCACATGAAAAAATAAAATTTTACAACTTGAACAAATATAAAATCACCTCGTGGAAAAAATTAATTGATAGTATAATGAATAATAAATTGAATATATAAACAAAATAAAATGACTGCATGAAAAAAAATCAACCGACCATATGGAAAAATTAAATTAAAAAAATAAAAAAATTAAATTAACCACGAGAACAAAAATAAATTGAATTAAATTTCAAAATAAACTAAAATAATGAACAATAATCAACTGAACACAAGAAAAAAATGCCAGGTTACAAATTAAAGGGGGAAAAGACTCAGAGCACCCTCATGACACATCTAAACACCATAAACTCAAAGATAAGGATTTAAAAAATATAAGACCTTACCGTATGGAAAAAAATGAAGAAACAATACTTAACATACTCTATCAAGACTATGAAATTGCATTTTATTAGTTTTGACTTTGTGACACACATTGTGAGATAAATTTTCATTTTTTTTGGAAACACACAGATTGAGTCATACTAGCTACACCGTCTATTGGATTTATGTGTGGTTGATTAATAAACATCAAAAAAATTATTAATTTTTTTCCTAATGTATAAATACAATCCAACCACATTTTCTTCATTTTGAGTATGTGACATTCATTTTGAACATAAATGTCACTTTTAAATGAAAAATACCCATATTCAGTAATAACAGTCATTCCATGTGTTGGATTGATGTGATAATAATTCATACACTAAACAAATAAATTATTAATTGTTTTCATAATGTATTAAGATAATAAGATCATTTTTACTTGTTTTAGATTATGTGGAATATATTTTGAACTAAAATATCACTTTTAAATGAAAATGCACAATTTCAAAGATATTGGTTACATTGTGTGTTAGATTAAAATGGTTAATTTATAAAAATTTCAAATGAATCATAGACAGTTCTCCTAAATTATTTAAACAATCAGAGCATGTTTACTTGATTTTGAATCCTTGGGGCGTATATTGATCTAAAATGTCACCTTTAAATGGAAACATACACTTTCATTCATACCAACCACACCGTGTGTCAGATTTATTTTTTGTTAATTATAATACTTCAAAATTGAATCATGGAATATTATCATAAATCATTAATGAAGTTGTATCACACCAACCTAGATTCCTATTTAAACAGTGCACTAGGCCGGTTTACCACTAGGCTTTAAGCACACCTCCCCATATTCCAAAGGCTGCAGACTATTAGTGAGGGTGTAAAGAGGTGATAATTGATAGTCTATACCCTTATGTGGTCATACTATTAATGGTATATATATATATATATATATATATATATAATTTTTGAAGAAATACCAAAACACAACTGAACGAGTAAAATTCATTAGCTGGAGCATTAATAGAAAGTATTAATAATAATAAAAATTCCTTATATTACTAATAAAACATGTCACATCTGGTCATACAAAACATATAAATAGAAGGGTCTCTCATGGTCTAAAATTAGTACATAAATATATAATAATGTTTGAATAAGAAATAAACTCAAAAATAAACTCTATCTAATATAAGAACCTCTAAGGACCCTTTCCATACATCCCATGTAAAAGGTGCAACTTGATGTCTAGTGTACAACTACTGAGCCTGGTACCTTACCAAATCATACTGACATGAAGTATACACACATGCTAAGGGGCCTGTATAGGGTGTGAGAATAAATCTTAAAAGGTTACCACCAATGAGTGCTTATCTTACATCCATGATAAACCAGGTGTACATAATATAAATAAAAATAGCAAATGAAAATCATATAAATAATTTGTTTCCCTAATGTTTAACGGCCACAAGGATGTGATCACCTTCTTCGACCATCACCAATAATCAATTAATACATTCCCCCACTTATATATATTGAATAAAAAAACTACATATATATATAAATATATAATTGCAGTGGTGGGGATCTATGCCATAAATCCCAATCCATTTCCTGAGAAGTATCATCCATGGTGAACCCTTAGGTTCTACTTATAATCAAGTCACTTGGTACCTCTTACAATAAATTAGAGTACCCGTCATCCATCCAGCATTCCAAAATATAAGGTACCTCGTCCCTTAGACCCCAACTCAAATTTCGCTACCCAATTTCATCCGGATGCGCCAAGTTACAATGATATCTTCCCTCTAACCTCTAAAACTCATAGGCTCGAAGCCTGACATCCCAAGTCACAATGATTTATTTACTCCCAAAAACATATCCCAAAATCCTTAAGAAATATGGAGAGCCTCATTCCCCAACCAATAGTATCATAACCATATACTGATGGTCCATCACCATCTAAAATGATTTCTATGGTGAGGAACCACAATCATTTTTGATGGTCAACACGATGACCTAATCTGCATAGTATATGGGCCACTCCACCAACAAAGAGTGGTCAACATCACCTCAATTTTCTTTATATTTATGTACACAGGGATCGAATGGTGTATCAACCAACATACGGTGAGGAAAAAACACCCAAAGAAGTCCCATAGCCATATCATCTAACACCTCATTCCTATATCACCATGTCACTAAATGTCAATGGCCAACACCATCTCATATTACTGGGGAAATTACCTCATTCTAATGTCCTAATCTCCTAAATTAGATTACCATGTCACCCAAATTAGTGATAAACATCACCCCAAGTGTCCAAGGACAAAACCATGCTAACAAACAAAGTCATCACTGTCAAGGTGATCATCATCACCTCAATCCTTGTATCATGTCCATCACATTTCCATAGAACCAGTAATCATTTAATACAAAAAATTCAATCTAGTTAATTAAAACACACCCATAATTTCCTACCTAAGTGTTATGAAGAACATTACCCGTAATGGAATCACAATCAATGTTAGGCCATGCTTAATGTCATACATCAGCACACTTTAATTAATTAAGAAAAAATCATCATCAAATTAGGGTCTTTCTCAAAAAACCCTCTGGACATATATGTAACACACAACCCAAAACACATGAAAAACAAATATAATGTTAATAACCACCTACTGTGTACTCATAGACTCTTTCTCATCTGACATTGGCCTTTAAATCATGTTGAATTGGATAGAATCATATTTTTAGATGAACTCCTTGGAAATTGGGTAAAAAGGATTACATGGATTTAGTGAATCATATAATAAGAGAAAAGAAAAAAAAGGCCATTAGATCGAAGACCATACAACGATGAATCAATAGGCACCAACATATTGCAGATTGGATCTCATTTGGAGAATATTTTAAGAATCCTAGTGGAGGATGGTATAGGTGTGATAGACCACTGGGTCCCTCCTCTATTCATGAAGGGAATAAAATAATTGGGGGGGATGATCCCCCAAGGAATCTTAAAAATAATGATTCCTAAAACTTACACGATGTGTAACTACTACATGATATATATTCCTCTGGGTAATAACCTAATCCATTCATGTATTTAATCATCCTACCATATCCCATTAACCCATTGCACATCATTTAAATTATTTACATACCTTGTAAAGCATTCAGTAGCTATTTTCAATAGCCTATGCTGTCTAATCATCCACCTGTGTTTTATCATATACTCAAGACTTACCCAGAACCATAGAACACAACTAAAACAATGTCACGCATTAAGAAACTCTTAAAATGAGGTTATGAATCCCAAAATGAATTTTTTTCTACCGACTAAACATAAAAGTTCAAAATTACTAGGAAAATGACCCATTCATAATCGTGGGCTGTTATAATCTCCCAACCTTAACATAGATCATCTTGGAACTATCATGCCTTATCTAGAGATGGTACTAAATATAACCATCTAACACATTCCTATAATGGGGTGTGAAGAAACTATTAATTTTTAAGTTAAAAATAGACTAATGTGGTTAATATAGGTTGTCTCCTGAGAGGAGTGCATAACAATCATATTAATCACTTAAAATTAGATAAATAATTGGAGGTTGTTTTTTGAAATTATTTTATTTTAAAAACAAAATAAATCCACAAAACAAAAAAACTAAATTAAATAAACCGTGAACTCAAATTTATGATGAAATTGATTGGGAATAGTGAGATGAGTTGTGTGATTATGTTGTGTTCAATTTTATATTTTCAATTTTTTCTTTGTTCCAACTAATCCAATTATCCTCTATTATGTTGATTAAAGTGAAAATCAAATATCACTTCCTCTCTATCCCATGGTAAAATAGTAATAGTGAGAGTAAACCTTATTGAGCATTCATGTTGATATAATCTCTTTTCTATGTTTGATATATTTAGAGAAAATACCCTCAATTGACATAAGGAATTCCTGATTGGGCCTTGTTTAACGAAAACCCCCAATAATATCCACTACCCCTCCAAAATGTACTAATGATCATCGAGTAATTCACCAATACTCCCTATTCTATTACATTGTATATAATCTATAAGCTATCAGAGGGAGAAAATGATCATTTACTATATAAGAATCAATAATAAAATCTAAAACCAAATACGATCGTACTTTAGAATTAAAACCACTATTAGAAATTGAAACCAACATTGGAGAAGAGATAAATGATTTTATGCCAATAAGTGCATGAACTCAAGAATTAAAAAAGGGAAAACATCCCCTTCCTCCACAAATAATAATATAACTACTCCATGTCGAGGGTATCTATAATGATGGTTTATTAAAAAGGTATTACAAAACTAGATATGGGAAAATAGTTTAACAAAATAAAATAAAATTTCTAATCTAGAATATGTCTACTAGATATTTTCTTTAGTTCATCCCACCATCCCTCTGAAAATCTCTAAAGATACTTCTTAAATGTTTTTTAGAAATTAATTTTATACCAAACCTGTAATTTTACATAGTTTTTTACAGTTTAATGGAATTTTATGATCAAATTATCAAATCATACTTTTTTTATAGACAGCGAGACTCTTCAAATTTCTCCACTTTGGTGCATTAAATGGCTTTCTTAATGATAAAAATTCTCTACAATATTTATTTTAAGAATATTTTATAAATTAATATTTTAAATCCACATAGAATCCCTTCATTTATTATTTTTAATCCAAATAGCATCACTTCATTTGGAGGTCTGTATCCTGAGTTGTTATTTAATTACTAGGTGTCTTCCATTCTGGAAGCTTGAAATATTTTTCAATTTGATTGATTATTATGGGAATTTTGAATTATAATTATATCTAGGTATAGAAGAATAATTTTAATCCCAAGAATAATGGTGTCCTAAAAAAACTAATTATTCACATTGGATCGATATTTTAAATGTTCGACTTGAAATACCAAAGTGATTTTATTAAATTTCATAATTAAGAAAATTTCATATTTTAGACCAAAATTCACCAAATATTGAAAAAATATGTGAATAAACTAAAATGGTTAAATTGGTAGGGATTAAATCATTAAAACATAGAAAAAATAATTAAAATATTAGTTATATCATGTCTTTTGCAATTAGCACAAGGACTTAGGGATAAGTAAACATCAAAATCAAATCAAAGATAACTCAAAACACATACACATGAGATCCACTAATTTGAAAACAAGAAATATAAGAAGTAATGTCTCTTAAAAAACCATTATTCAATGTTCTCCATTCATATCATTAAATCAATTTATAATTTATTTCTCCTCCTATTCACACAAGATACCTATATCATTGGAATTTTCTCTGATCTCACAAATGAAAAATTTTAACAAGTATTTTCTCTTCCAAAACCATACCAAAGTAATGATATGATTTATAATTTCCTAATTATACCCCAAATTTTATTTAAGGAAAAGTATTTATCATTAGGAATTTATTGGATTATTCTATGTTTTTTAGTTTTTAGTATTTATATGTCAACAAACATGAGACTATGTATGTAGAGATTTGATCATTTTGAAGAAAAATTGTAAGATTATAATTTTCACTCAAGTATGGTATCAACCTCATTTACCTAAGTAGAAAATTATCTCAAAGAATATTTGAAAATTACATGGAAATCACACACATTATATAATTATTCATCTTTATCACAATAATTACTTCCCAAAATTTTATTTTTTTTCAATTTAAAAGATCTAGAAAGGCAATGATTTGTCCCTTTTGAAGCTCCAAAAAGGAATAGATTACTTTATTAGGAAATATCTAAAAAGAATAAATATAAATAAAATGAATTTTTCATTTGATATATAATATATTTAATATTTTATTTTCCACCTAGAGTATAACCAAATTAGATATTACCACACAATAAAGGTTCCCCCACATGCATGATCAATTAGATCATGCAATTTCACTTTAAGAGAAGTTTAGATGTGAAAAATTGGTTTTTAATGTGGATAAACTAATAATATGTTCATGGATTTTAATAGATAAATGGATTAAATGAATAATGGAGGATAGAATAAGAAGGATTCTATTGTAAAAGGAAACATCAAAACCAAACAAATTCCTCAGTAATGTAAAACACAATTACCTAAAAACATCATGTTTTGATAGGAATAAATCAAATTACGATTAAATAACGCCTGGATTAGTCCAATCAAGAAGTGGGGATAATGTATATAATTTGAAAAAAGGGTTCATAATCCCCATAAGAAATTGATTTCAAGAGATAAATACATTGATATGTGGAATGGGACTAATATATAAGAGGACTTCTAATAAAATTCCCAAATATTTTAAATCGAAATAGAGTAATATTAAGCATTTATTTAATAATAGTTTCATAGATTTTTTTTACTCATTAAAATTGGTTTAAAAATTTTAAATGATAATAAATTCACCACACATGTTTCCAAAACTCATAATAATTAAATAAAATAAAACAATAATTGTAAAATACCATTTTTTATGAAAAAGAAAAAATTAGAAAATACTAAAATAAAAATGATCCCTCACACACATTAAATGATATAATGTTATTAATGTATTTTAAGAATATTTAACATGTATAAAAAATTTTAATTTAATGGCAATAATTAAGAAAGTATTAAGGGGTGGAACAACCTAACTTACTGGATGTTCAACATTCTATTAAGTTCCCAAGTGTTTCTATTTGAAAGAAAAATTAAATTTTAAATTAAAACATAATAAATTAATTAAAATTAAATAATATATATATATATTGAGAAAAAAGGAATGATGATAGTTTAACCTCCGATGTGGGACCAAGGGTTTGACTACCTCCAAATGAACACATCCATTTGGTTATCCCCAATCTAATGATGGGTGTATTTTCATTGAAATAGACCACCAGTACATATTCTTTACAGCTTTAAATTATTCATTTTTATTGAGGAATATATAGATACTGTATAGAAAATTCACACCCATTGTAATGAGATACAAGATTCATGGTAAGGGTTGGATAAAGAATAATTCATCCTATTTTTCAGTAACCACTTTAAAAATATCTTCTTCATTCTCCGTGTTTTCTTTAGGTATGCTAAAAAAAAGGAAATATAAAAGATAATATTATAGTGTAATCATATTTGAACAAAATTAAAGCATAAATAATCCATATAAAACTATTACCCTTCAATGTAAGCATATTGTGTCTTTATTTCTTCTGTAAAAGAATCGTTTATCTCCCAAAGCACTCGCTTCAATAACTAATCAACATGTTCATGGAGATCTATATATTCCTCTTCATATGCTTTATATTTTTATTTTTATTCCTCAAAGGAATGACCTAAGTTGTCTGAATATAAAAATCTCATGAAAGGGAATGTGATACTTAATTTAGCTTCAATAAAATTAAAAGATAATTAGTTATATAAATTATCATATCCCAGAGTTATTCCACTTCGACAACTTCTTTAGTAGAAAGTTCCTCTAGGAGTGGAATTTTATTGGATATAGGTAAGAACTCAGGATCCTCCATATTATCTCAAAATTCCACCACATGGATGGTTTCATCTTTATCCAAATCGAGGGATAGGTAAAGTGGTGTTGATTCTACTTCCATTTAAGGGATTGATAAACCATATTGCACCTAATATTAATTCCATAATTCATACAAATCTTGGTAAACACCCATATATACTTCATAAAGAAAATATTCTTCATAAATCTCTTCTATAAATGGTTGAGTAGGGCAAAAAGGATTTTATTTTAATTCCATCAAGGCCTCTAAGTGTTCTTAAAAATGAATGATGAGTAGGGAATCCACTTCCTCCTCTAAATCCTGCTTAGGAGTCTCTTGATACACATGAAATATTTGTTCTATTTGGCTGTTCAGTTCCTCTATCTTCTCTTGAATTTATTGAAACTAATATTTTATACTATTGAATGAAATTTTATTTGATTATTTACCAAGGGTGTTTCATTAGATATATTTTCAGCAAAAAATAATTATATTTTTTACCCCAACCATTTCTCGATAAAATTCTAAAATTACTCTTTGCGTTCAAAAAATTATCTATAAAATACCACCAACATAGATTTTTTCTAGTGAATTTTTATGGTCTTGGATGGTCTACATAAATTATTACTCCTTGATCATTTGGATTTTAGTTTCCCAAATATATTTAGGAAATACCAAAACAGTATCCTTTGTAGAATAATATAAATTAAATTATTATTATTATTCTCAACTTAAAAAAATTAAGATATATAGTATTAGATTTTTGAAACTACCTGCCCAACAATGGAGACATGTTTTCAAATGTGTTTTCTATAGGGTGCTAAAAATTATTTTTCAAGTTAGTTTTTTTAGAGTGGCGAACATTGGTTGTTTATAAAGAGGAGTGCACAACAATCATTTTTGATAATTAAAAATAATGAATGAAGTGTGTGTTTTTTTGAAATATTTTGATATTGGAAAAAAAATCAATAAAAAAATACATAAATTAATAAATTTTTACCATAAATTGATAAGGATGGTGACTAAAAATAGTTAAATAAGTGAGGTGACCAGATCATGTGAAGTTCTCCATTTAAAATTATTTCCTAGATCTAATTTATTGAATCCTCTTATATTAGGTTGATTAAAGATAAAATCGATGATTGCTTCCTCTCACTCCATTGGTAAAATGGTGATCGTGAGAGTTATACTTTCTAAGATCTCAACTAGATATAGTCTATGTACTATATGAAATAGAGTTATAGTGAATACCCTCAATGGATGTATAAAATTCCTAATCGTGTCTTTTTTATCATAAAGAATCAATAATATCCACTACCCCCACATATACTGACGTTCACTGAGTAATTCACTACTAAACCTTGTTTAGTTACATCATTTATTTACTAGAGCCTATTGGAGAGATAAAACCATTATTGACCAAATAAATATCAATAAAAAAATATAAACCCAACTAAAATCGTACTTGATAATAAAAACAACTTTAAGAAATTGAAACCAACCTCACAAAAATGATAAAAGATTTTATTCCATTAAGTGCATAAAATCAAGAATTAGAAAAGGGTAAACTTCAACGTCTAAAATAAATAATAATACTACCCCTCCATTTAAAGGGTATCCATGAAGAATTGAGAACAATAATTTATTTCGAAACTAAAAAAAAGAACTGAGTGAAATGAATGAACATGAAATTTATCCTTCAGTGTCTTTTTATCAGAAGTTGCCTCCTCTTATTCCATCCATCCCTTTGAAAATAAAAAATTTTCCTCCATAATAGTTGTTCATACTTTATGTTGTTGTAGAACATCAACATTTAAATGAATTTGACATGTTTTGGTAATATTATTATGTAATTACCCAAGAAAACTTAATATCGGTGAGGAAACTCATGAACATCCTCCACTTTGGAACATTAAACATCTACCTTAATGACATCAATTATAAATGAAATTTATTTTATGCATGATAAATTGGGTTATATTTCAAATTCAAATAGAATAACTTCACATTGAGGTCTGTAGCCAGAGTTATGCATTAATTACTTAAGTTGGGTATATTCTTATTGGCCAAAAATATTTTTTAATTTGATTGATTTTTATGGGCCTTTGTAATTCGAAATAACTTTTGGTCCAGAAGAAGTAGTTGAATCATTGGAAAAATGTAAGCCTAAAGAAATAACCACTCCAATTGGATCAATATTGTAAATTTTATTATAAAAATTCCAAAGTAATTAAAATCTGTAAAAATAATAGATTTAATAATTTTTTACATTTTAGCCAAAAATTCACCAAAAATCCAAAAAATGATGACAATGAGATCAAATTGTTAAATTGGTAGGGATTAAATCCTTAAAATACATATAAAAATAATGAAAATATTATCTCTATCACCATATCATAAATATCAACATGATCTATCTTAGTTATACATATTTCAAAACCCTCATGGTGAACCCCACCATAGAAATTGCCTACTTGATCACATCGTGACCCAAAATGAATAATATTCTGAGGGAACATTAACCATACATGGAATAAAAAGTTCAAATGTGATGAACTCTCACTCCTACACCTATTCAGGTGATCAGATCATGATAATTTAATATCTAACACACATAAATTCCCATATCACATCAATTTCCAGAGGAGTACACATCCCCTATAAAACCTATATCATATATACATATGGATGACCATCAAAATCATGATTCCTCAATACCTAATTATTAACCCACAAAACAATGATCCCCATATGAATACACAACTCACATAACTCCCACATTACATCAATTCCCATAATCGATCCCAGTGCCAACACACCTCATGTATATAACGTGCATCACAACAATGCCCATAAACATTCTTGGTGTCAACACACCTCATACACACACACACACACAAATATATATAGATATATATATATATATATATGTGTATATCAAGAATCATAATTGATTCTAGCTTTATGAAAAAAATCTAGTTAGTCCAAAATCAATACATATGCACCACATGCATCAAAACTGGATAAATCCCTGAAAAAATCATAGTAACATTCATGACATAACTCTAACTGTAGTCTGCTCCCTATCATGCTCTACACCTAGATGCTCCACTACATGCACTCTATTTGATTCATGACCACCTAAGTAAATACCTCTCTATGGAGAAAAACTAGCTACCAACCACGAAACCCACAACTGGGTCCCACCATCTCCACACTGACCTTAACATGCTGCTGAATCCCAACTACCATCTCCTGGTATTACTGACAAACCTACATCAGAGGCCTCATTCTAACATATTCCATGGATCAAGAATATTTAAGAAGGATTTATATTGAACCTCTCAAGATTCTAAGTCTAGAAACATGCTGGAAACTCCTTTGGAGGCTACTCTCCCTGGGCTAGGACATGTCTTGGCTGCCGACACTAGAAGAACAAAGATAAAGACCAACTCCTCAGTGGTCTACCTAAATCTATAGCCTGACCGACCCACTATGATTCTTCTTAGACTCACTTCCTTCTACCTGAAGAATTGCGTAAAAAATAACCTAACACAAATACCTGAATGGAATAAGATATATCTATTTGGGTCCCCTCAGATATCAGTGCTTAGTTGACCACCTCTGAAAAATATTTAAGCCTGAAGATATTAACATGCACCATGATGGTGTGCCCCAATCCTTCCTTGAAACATTTCACCATGGAAATATCCTCACCCAATATGGAAGGTAAAAATTACGGTTAGTCAAAAAAAATTATCCACATAAGCTATTAAATATGAATCCCTTATTTGGAGATTCATGAACTCATAAGATCTCTATGCCCTTAGAATATATTGGAATAAATGATCCATTGAATTGTACTCAATGTCCTTCTAGTATATTCTATCATCTCTTCCAACCTATACCTGTAAATTCCACAATCACTTTACTGGTCCTTGGAGCATATACATCACATGATTCACCCTACAACCTGGGGGTGTCTCAAGCTTGTCGAAGATGGTATGGGCCGACCTGATGAAGTTCTCTTCTGCATGTTTTCCACCCTCACCCTAAAATAGAAGTTGGTATTGAAAATAGAACTTTCATATCAGATATTTTATAGATGAATCAGATGCCTAGGATCCCTTATTGATACCATGTATGACAGTTACTAGGATCTCCCTAAGATTCTCATCTAGCCATGGTCCAAAATCTACCATATCTTATAGTTTTCCAATCTTTACTTTACCTTGTACCTATGCCTTTGCATGCAATGTTTGATTAGCTTGATCATCTGGGGACTCATCCCAAACCCCAAGGGCGTCATCCTGTGAATTATCATGAACCACCAAATCACCTCTATCCTAATGATCCAACATATCATGTTTTGGTGGTATCCCAATAAATACCAATACAATGGTTAGGAAACCATAATAGTATATGTATATATCAAAAATAAGGAAATATGTATTAATCATTGCATCTCACAATCCAAAAACTCTCTTATTGCACACTGTCCCTTGACATCTAGCCTCACGACCCCTTACCTCCCCATATCAGGGTCATGAAACAAGAATATCCTAACCTCATATCTCACTTCCTACCCCCATTAGTTTCAGGCATCACATATTGTCTATGGTATCTCAGTAGCATTCCACCAAAGTGCCTATATAAGGAATCACTATTTTGTTTTTTGTTTGTACTCTTGATATCTCACCCCTATCATTATCCCTTCCAATCCTAATCTGGGTTAGGACCATATATATTTACATATATATCACAGTATATAAAATCACACATATATTTAAAATGAGATTCATGTTGGGCTGGCTGAGTAGAATTCCACCAAAGAGAGGATAAGTTGTAAAATACCATTTATCTTTCTTTTTTGACACTTCGAATAACACAAACCCTCTTAGAGAATCTGGGATTCTAATGAAAATCAATTAAAGTAAAATAAATATTTTAAAAAAACCTATGTGCTAACCATAATGAAAAATCAATCCCCCATTTCCATACCAGCCAAAGGGTCAAAAACCACACAATAAATAATCATTATAGGAATGTGTGCCACCTCATATGGTAATCAAATCAATTACCAACAAGAGAAGTATAAAATCAATTTCCCACCCCAAGAATATTGGTCAATTACCCATTCATGGGGCTATAGGAACCAACACATGAGCTCTTTACCCATTTCTGACAAGATCCTATTTCTACGGTATACCATGACCTAAATAGTAAGATCTATGAGTGAAGAAAACATCCTTTGATACCAATGGTTGCCAACCGAATTATACTACCTATCCCATAGAATAAATTCTATGATACCATTTGTATAACCCCTACCTATATGTCACATTAAAAGGTTCTTTTGTATGGTTGAAAACTAGTACTTTGAACACCTCCCTATTTATCAATGTCTGCCGACTAGCAATGATGGTGTAATGCGTTAATAGTGGGGAGATTATAATCGCATGTGGTGATAATAATAATGGTATATATATATAACAATGTAATAAGGAACATAATATAGAAAAATAAATAACAGTCAATAGAGTTAGAATTAATAGATAGAAGAAATAATAATATACAAGACTCAAATCACCAATTCATTTGTAGAAACATACAACAAGTCATATATGGTCCTAAAAAATCAATAAACAGAAGGTTCCCTCATGACTGGCCATTATTTTTAAATATATAAGAATGATGGAATAAAAAAAACTCAAAATGAAATGCTAACTAATGAAAGAACCTCTAGGGTCCCTCTCCATTCAGGCCATGCAAATGGTTCTACTTGACCACTAGGGTCCAGATCCCGATCTTGGTCCCTTACCGGATCGTAGAGACATAAAGTCTACACACATCATAAGGGACCCATGTAATGTGTGAGAAAAAGTTTTAGAAGGCCACCACCAATGTGTTCCTTTCATACATATGCAATCATATATGTGTAATAAATATAAATAAAAACAAAATATTCACATCATATAAATAACCCTCTTCCCTTAATCTTAGCAACCACAAGGAACCCACCAAATCCTTCTTCGACTTTCATCTCAACCGTGAGATCAGGTAATTATTATTTTAACCATTGGATCAAATCAGGAATTCGAACAATCCATTTTCTTCTTATATAATGGCCCCTTATTACGTGTCCAACATTGGTTTTCATGGATTTCAATTCTAATGATATGACTCTCTTCAAAAAGCTCATTTCATTTCTTCCATGTTTCATTAGACTCCAGATGTTATTCGAAGCCTCCCCGAAAAATAGATGTCTTCAGTTAAGGAAATAATTGATTGGAAAATCTACAGAGAAAGGCTGGTTGACCCAAAGTTCTTAGCAAAGTATAATTCCTGGGTTATGAAAAATATTAAGCTATATGGATGGGAGAGTTTTTGTGTAGCCAAAAGAAAGTGTTAGGATCTAGTTTAATCAGAATTGCTTATAGATTTCTGTGATACTTTATGTTTTTATAATGATGGAGGAAGAGAAAAATTTTCATTCAAGAGATATGGTAAAACATATTACCAATCTTTAAAATCAAAGAAAATGTTCTTGGAGTTTCATATTAATGTGAAACAAATTTCTACTCGCACAAGTTTCCAGATCAGTCATGAAGTTTTGAGAAGAAAAAGGCAATTTAGTTCCTTAGAATGAAAGAAGTAAAATCACCAATGATCAACCATCTTTCAACAAATATAAGGATGTTAGCCTTTTGGGTAAAAGGGTTTCTTATTCTGAGAAAAAGGAGACAAGGACTCCTTAATGAAAAGTGACATCCTTATTTTGGATTTTTTGGTTAATCAAAAGAAGATAAATCATGTGAGGTATATCCTTATGACAATCACCAACACAAAAAATAGAAATATGAAATCCCATATCATCATGTATTAGACCATTTTGTTTAAGATCATATTTCTTTTCTTAGAATTATTCAAAATTCCCTATAGCTCTAAGACAAGAAATTTCAAGATCATGATGCTATGTGATGATACCTTAAAGAGAATGAATGCCAGTTTTAGTAGAAAGTACGAAGAGTTTTATGATATTTATAGAAGTTAGGTTGAAGCTCTAGCTAAGAAAGTGTAAGTAGGGGTGACATCCAAGAAAGCTAAGAAGAAGATAAAGGAAAAAAGAACTAAAAACCAAAGAGAAGCCTACAGTTCTAGAAACTCAATCAGCTCCACAAAAGATGAAAAAGAAAAAGTATTTCCCTGTTGAAGTGGTTGAAAATGAATGGAATAAAAGAAGAATAAAAAATAAGGATATCCAAATTTTGGCCTAGATCATGCTAAGGCAAAGGCTTTTAAAATACATGCTAATTATGAGTATGAATAAAAACTATTATAAAAGAAGCTCAAAAATAAAATATCTGAGTCTGAGTTAGTTAAATAACTTCTAATGTATATTGAGAATGCCTCAGAATAGTTGCAGGTACTAGAAAATTTTCTCCAACAACCAGTACCTATAGAGACTCCATATAAAATATAAAAGTAAAGAACCTGAAGTGGAAGAAGTGATAGTTCAAGATGATGAAATAGAATAAGAGGAAGAGGAAGAATAATTTGAGAGTAATGATGTTATAAATAAAGTGGGAGAATATCATTAGAAGTAAATTCCTTTTGAAAAGATGTCGATGCAAACTTCTCAGGTCGAGTCAACCAAGATTATTTCTCAAGGAAAAGAGGATTAAAGGCAAGAAGAGGTTGAAAAATCTACTAATGATAAAAGTAGAAATCATGAATTCATCTAACCTGAGGATATTAAAGGAGATGCTATGAAACTAGAGGTTGATGAAGAGAACAGTTTCTAACTTTTAGATAGTGAGAATGAATCCTCGAAGGATGAGGAGACAATTTCCAAAGTAGGCAAAGGAAAATATGTGGTTGGTGATACACATAAGAACGCTATGGTGGTAAATAAAGATGATGGTGGTTCATAGAAGAGGAAAGATAAAGAGCTAGAAAGAGAATATTCTCTTGCAAGGGAATCAGATTCTAAATCATCTTCCATGGGTCATGATTTTGTTGTTCAGTCATTAATGAATTTAGTGAACACTATACCCTTGTTTTCGAGTATTGATTCGAGGATCCAGTTTCTTCAAAACTATTTCAATCAGAATAAGGATTTTTTAATCATGCTTATGGAGAAATTCCTCAAGATTGAGAAATATTTCCAAACATTCCTTATTGCTTCTGATGATCATAAGAGATAATGTACTGAAATTTAAATGTTTTATAAAAGAAAAATTAAAGAATTGAGAATTCTTGATTACATCCAAGATTTAGTGAAAGATGATTTAGTAAGTCAGATGATAGGATTAAAAATCTTACAAAATGTTTTTAGAGAAGTTAAACCTTGAACAAGTCGCCGGAAAGCAAGAAGATAAATATCTAAATGGAAATTTCAATTCATTTTCCATAAATTTGAAGAGAAAAAGGGAAATAATGGAAGATTTGGAAGAGAAATTCAATCAGAAAGAAGATATAGTGAAGTCTCAAGAAGAAATTCATAAGTCTCATGATGATAAAGTCAAGTCTCTAGAAACCAAAAATCAAGATTAGGAAAATTTGTTCAAGAGGATTGAATGAGTTCATAAAGAGATCAATAAATTAATTTCTACACTAAATAAGATCATATTGAAGGAAATAAATGATTGGTAATGATTCCTATCAATCAGACCTTTTATTGTATTTTTACCCTGTATCAATTTTTCCAATCATAATGAATTTTTTTGTCCTTCATCTGCTTTGTTTTTTATATTTATAATCATTCAGGTACTATTTTTTTCTTTCAATCTATTATTTTTTGAAAATCACAATGTTGGATAAAAGAATGAGAATGATGATACTATGTATAATAGAAGAGAATGCCTTATGTGAGGGGGGTTTACTTAAAGAAGACATTCTTATCCAATAAAATGTTAAATCTCTCTAATGAAGTCAAGAATAAGAAACATAGGGATTTCAAAACCTAAGGGTGAGTTAGTCATATTCATTGTGATTCATAACTGAAGAGAGATATGTTTTTCTTTAAAATGTTCATAAAAAAAATTCTTATACCTTATATTCTTTTTTGAAAGGTCGTTGGTGATTTCAAAAAGGGGGTAGATTGGTATGGTAATAAGGTTTCCTTATGAATTTTAAATTTCTATATGTTTTTAAAATCAGAAACACTTTTTATTAAATAGAATTTACTTTCTATAATTAAAATATTTATCCTTACCCTTAGGGAAAATTTTCTCTCTATAAGGAAAACTTTTATCCTTATGCTGGTTTTCATTGTCCTCCAAAAATCAAGTTTATTTTATCACTAAATAAAATTTTCAGATTCTTATCTAAAACCTCATAATTTTATAGTTACTTGGATATAGAGTCTTATGTTTTTAGACTCCAAATTCTCTTAAATTAAAACTCTAAATTCACTATTTTAATAATCATAATTCTCTGAAATTTATACACTGAATTCTATAAAATCCAGACTCTAAATTCTATGAAATTCAAATTCAAAAATCTCATAATTGTGACTTCAATTTATATGTAATTCAAACTCTGAATTCCTTGAAATTCAGAATCCGAATAACTCAAAATTCAAAATCTTAATTACACATAATTCTAAATCTCAATCCTCAGAATTTGGAATCCGAATTACTAATAATTCCGACTCTGAATTCCTCAGAATTCAGATTCTGAATTTTTCAGAATTCAGCCTCCAAAATCCTCATAATTCAGACTCCAAATTCTTTATAAAACAGAATAGTAATTTCTATGATTTCCAGAAATTGATTATTTATATGTTGAGATATTGAATTATATTTTTCTCCTTAGATTACAGATATTCATATTTAGTTAAGATAGTTAATTTTTTTCTTTCACATGCTTTTGTCACAATAATATGATGTCATACAATTTGTTTCTAAATAACCCTTCGTTCAGAGACACAAATATTAGTCCCTCCTATATTAAAGTTAAAATATGACTGTTAGAGGAGGGACCCAACTGTTGATGTTTTTTCCTATAAATAGGAGCTCATTTGAATGAGCTTATTATCTGTTTAACGATCTAGAGATTACATTCTATGATACAATGAATTGATTTCTATAGAGTGAAAGACTATCATTATTTGTGAGTTTCATGAACATATTTTTCATCCCTGAACATCTTATTCATCTTACTTCCTATGAGTCCAATTGTTGCTGAGTACAATTGAGGTCTTCTGAGGATAGTAAGATAGAGGTGCTGACTACTATAAAGATTGAGGGATTGTGAGGATAGCAAGACATAATCCGATATTCCAATCAAGGGATACCCAGGTGTGTGTGAGAAATACTTTCATTAAAGTATAAATCAAGGAGACTTTATCCATGGCTATTGGATACCATACTATTTGGGTCAAAATATTTCCTACTTATTACATAATATTTATTCAAGTTTTATTTTCGCTGTATTTTTATAATGAAAAAATATAACTTTATTATAATTTATTTTACATTACATAATCTTATAAATAATATTCTATATTCTTTAAGGTAGAAAATTATTTAAAAAAATTTTTCCTTAAGTTTCATTTCCATATTCATATTTCCGGACCCTAGGAAAGTTTGTTTCATAGAACTAAAAGAGGACATGTGAATTTACCATGTTCAGCTTTGTTAAACATAGTTTTCTTTAAGGCTAAAAACAATTTTTTTTTAACTTACAATTCAACCCATTTTTTAAATGAGAATATAAATATTAAATTTTGACCATATACCACACAATGTTTTTGGAGTGCCTTTCATCTTTTGAAAATAATGCACTGAATGGGATGAATAGAACTTTCATGATTAAAACAATATTTATATGGTGGTCTCATGGTTAATACTAATTGTTCCAGATAACAATGAAATGCATAAAAAAGTAAAAAACCATAATATTTAAAGAATAAATTGAGGATACTATTAAACATAATTAAAACAAAAGAAATATATAAACTATAAATGGAAATTCAAAAATCGGGGTGTGACAATTCTCCCCCATAAATATTTATTCCACCCAGAAAGTCCTTTTCCATGTACAAGTAAATGATTGATGAGAAACTCCACACATCAAACATTGATGTGGGTGGGATAGGGAAACTAAAAAGAGAATATAGTAAGAAAGGAATTCCAAACAACCATAAAAAACCTCAAATGATAGGAAAACCTATCCTCAATACACTAATAATTTCCTACTATATATCTAATATAATAAGATTACTTGAAACTTAGTATAACAGATATCTTGAATAGGTTTTAACACTATTTAGAACTCATTTAAATTGGTTCAACCCAATTAAAAAATGGAACCACAACCAAGAGAGAAAACATCTTCAATAATTCAAAAAAAAGTGATAAAACCTACCACAGATCACAATGACCATACAAGCGACCAATAAAACAAAAAGAACAATCCATGAGAATCAAAAAACATAAGAAAATAATAATCCATCAATCAAAACCAAACCAAAATAGACAAGGAAACCAACCAAGACCATTAAAAATAGGAAATAACATGGTAACCCACCCGTGTTATCAATTCATCGATAATAATAAACTGGGACCCCAAACAAGGAACATTGTAACACAAAAAAACACACAATGAATCTAACACCTACTTGCTCAAAATAACAAGGAAACAACATCCTAGTTATCTAAGAATGGTCACAATGGTTTTCCATTCAATCTAATAAACATCTAAATCCAAAAAATTCACAATTTATTCAACAAGAACAAATAAGAACACAAGAGGCTAACCTTACCGCAAAACAATCATTAAAATTCTCAATGGGAATACACTACAAGATCTTCCACAAAAATATTCAACAAATCTAGATCTATAAGAAAAACACCGGGTTATGTATCCCCAATGTTAAATAATTACACAATACTAACTATACTAAAGTATTATTCTAATAAAAAAACATAAAGAACATTTTACAGTGGCCCAAATGGACACAATGAAAGGACATTATTATAGGTTTTTGAAAAAAGGTATTATAATATCCTGAAGCCCCACATTGAAAGCACGTGAGTTATATTTTTGTCTCAAAAAGAACAATAAATATTGAATAAGAATAACTATCATATACTTACACATCCAGAGTAGGATTGTATTATTCAAGGCACACATAGTCAAAATATTCTTCATCCATCAAATACATAACAAAGAACCATTGAATGAACACTAACATAAAGAACTCTTAAAACATAACATTTCATAACTGATAAGTAACCATTAACTATAACAACAATAGACATGAACTAGTTAAAAAACTCACTAACACTCTCATCCTAAAAGATTCATGAGTTTTAAGATAATTGAGCATTCCAACAATACCATTCAACCACTCCACAATGTTAACTAAACTATAGTCCCCACTAATGGAAAGTATATCCCAATTTTAGAATAATGAAATCAAGTCAAAAAGTTGGAAACATTTTGAGTTGAACACTGTATTTAATTTTAGGGTAAAATCATGAATTGAATAGATAGTATCCATGCGAAGAGGAGATTCACTAAGAATAACATCCTTAAATAAATGCCTTCTATCTTTCCTACAAATATTTTGGGAGGAAAATTTTTAGATTAAAAAAATGAACATGGTAAATCCAAGTCTTAAATCATAAACCAAATTTTTCCATCACAAGTATTGGACACATTCCAACAAAATAAATCCATTAAAATGAATCAAATCTCCCAGAAAATAATAAATCGTTTTTTGAAATCAAAAATTTTTTCTTCAATTTTATTTTCATTTTATAAAGATTTTTTTTGGAAAAAATTAACATTTCTTTATAAATAATATCCCTTGGTAAAAGACCCTGTTATACTTTTTAAAAATATATTAGAATCATTTCAAAATTTTATTATGCCATAAAATTATTCTAAGAATTAAATAAATACAATTTTTAAATATTATCAATGAACTCAATTTATTTTTAAAAAATATGTCCAAAATTATACAATACAACCTCTGAATCTGCAAACCATGGCTTCCTAGTTTAGTACATAAATTTTATTTTTTTTAATTTAAATAAAAAATTAAAATAAACACATCATTTTACATACCAATACCATTTATGGTCAAGAATTTGGAGAATTATAAATTTACATTATGATTTAACAAATATGAAAAAAATAAAATAAAATAACTGGATTTATTAATGTTCACTAACTCCACAAGAGACATGAACGTCTTCATAAAATTTCTACTAAAACTAGGGAAAATAAATTTTAAACTTAGTGTGAGAATTTAATTTATCCCGTATGTGGTCTTAAAACCATTTAGAAAAATTCGTAAATATTTTATTTGTTAATTTAAATATCTTGATAAAAGGTTTCAAAACATTGAAACATAATAAGTTCATATTATTTTGAAAATTAATAAATTCCAATGTAATAATATTTTGAAACAATTATTTTCATATTTACATTTAAAAATAATAATTTTCGTCAATAAATTATGATACTTAGAATTACATAAGAAAACCATAAGTCCACTATGACATATCACATGCGGAACAACACACCCTTGAGGTCATGGGTTTACCACATATACCATAACTTATGATTCGATAGCTTAGTTCTAATTTTATGAAAAAAATTAAATGGTACCACCTTTGTCACTCTTAATCATCAAATCATTTAAAAATCCATGAAAATATTATTTTCTTAAAAGAAAATAATATTACATACCTTTTTACATGTAAAAATCATTACTTTAATAATTTATAAAATAATAACTGGGACAAATTCATAATTTTAAACACTTTATCTTTTTTAAGACATAAATATAAATTCTTAATAAATTAAATGAATACTTGAATAAAAATTCATGAAATTTCAATAATATTTTAGATGCTGGATATATCTGACTCTATGAATGAAATTCATAGAAATATAAAAATAATTTACTCAAAAAATAATTTCTATTATCATTTACATTTTCCTACAAATGAATGGTACACATTTAATGATAACATACACATAAAATAGTAGCTTCTCTTATCTTATATAAAAGAAACAATTTAATTATTTCAATAATAAAAAAACACATTTAAAATAATATTTTAATTCTAGAAATCATTATTTCTCATATATATATATATAAATATGTATATGTATATAGAGTTCTTTAAAAATAAATAAATAATGGGATTTCATAAAATGGTTTTAAATTAAATCTTAGTTTGAAAATAAATAAGGTATTTTGGTTTCTTAAAACACACACTAGATAAAATTAATGAAATACTAATAAATATTTATTATAGAATTTTAAATTATAAATATAATTAATTATATATATACATATAGATTAATTTTGAAATAAAAAATAATCCTTAAAAAATCCATAAATTGAAGGATTTATAAGAAATCCATTAAAAAAGTGAAATTAAAACATACATTGATAGGTTTAAAAATAAATTAAAAACAATCCCTTAGATTATAAATTATGAAAAACAATAACTATATATATATACACACACACACATATATATATAGTTTTAATTGAAAATAAAATGATAGATTAAAAAAATAAAATCAACCTTACCTGAAATGGATGAAGCAAAGGGATTATTAGTTTTGGGGCACTAAGAAAATGAGATGGAATGAATTTTATGAGGATTTTTTTAGGTATTATGGGTATGAAAAATTATAATTTTATATATAACATTCTTAGATTATAATGGTAGCCGAAACATGAATAGTATTACACTGATTATATTTTATATTATAATTTTATTGAAAGGCATGAAGACTTCGACATTGGGGTTTTCTTTTTTTTGAATTCACAGTCATGAGTCTCTATTTTTTATATATTATTTTCCTTACAATTTTTTTCTTATATTTACATTGTATACTTTTTTATTCATTACTTTGTCATTTTATTATCTCCTCATATTTTTTCTCTCAATTTTCTTGAAGTTTTTATCTATTTTTATTTTTCTCTCACTTTTTTCAAGTTGTCATGTTACCTATATTTTAATGTTACCATATAATATATCTTATTATCCCTTAATTTTTTGGTCATTTTATTACTATTATTATATTACATTATATTTTATTTATCTTTTATTTTTTAATTTTTTTAAAAATTCATCTCAGTTTTTAAATTGTTTTACTATTTTTAAAATTATATATATGAAATTATTTTTTTTGGTAATAATATAATTACATATATTTATAATTTTAAAAATTTATAAAACAATATCATAATATAATTACATATATTTATAAAACATACTAACATAACAATAATAATAATTTTATTAAAAAATATTTTTTCCCTTGATTATTATTATTATTATTATTATTACCTTTAATTTTTAAAACAAATTTATAAAAATTTAAACATTTAAAATTATAAACCATTCTTTTATTTCAATTAAAATTACTATTATTAATTTATTAAAAAATTTATATAAATAAAAATAATTTCATAATTTATGAAAATAAATTATATTAAAAGATATCAAATAATAATATTAACTAATGAAAATAAATTTTTAATAAAATAATTATACATAAAGTAATAATATTTCATGATAATAATATTTCTAATATTAACATTTTAGAAAAAAAAAACAAAAAATATTCAAATTATCTACTTATACCTACAATACTAAAGAAAAGGGCTTTTATAATCATAATATACATTATATAAAAATATTTTTTCTTGGAAAATATTAATATATGTAAAAAATTTAATATTAAAAAATAATTTTAAATAAATAATTTTATATTAATTTAAAAATACAATTATTTGGGGAATATATTATTTTATTCTCATTTGAGATATAAAAATACTATCTTTTAAAATAAAAATTAATATTTTTTAATTGAGATAAAAACTTATTTTGATTACAAAAAATATATTAGTTTCATAATAGTTTTTATTAAAAATATTTCTTTTAAATTATAAACACATATAATACTTAATTAAAATATAATTACCATTTGAATTTATTTGCAAGATTCATTATTCCCCCATCAAAAGAATTGTGCTCTCACAATACATTTATATTAATCAAGAAAAAAATTTTAATTTTCGCATTTGAAATTAGAAAAACTAGAATGTCTAATCTTCTACATGCTACCACATAGATGTTCAATATCAAATATCAAAATTTTTCAATACTATTCCTTTAATATTATGTGTGAATACTCAAACCCAAGATTCTAGGTTTCTCACATAAAAATAATAGCTATTTATTTAGTTAAAAAAAATAAACAATCCATTTTACATACCAGGACCTTTTCTGGTCTAGGATTTTGATAATTAGACATTTACATTAAAATTTTCCAAATCTGAATAAAAATAAAATAAAATGAAAAGATTTTTTCATGTGTTACAACTCTTTAATTGAAGATAACAGCTTCGATGATTTTCTACTAAACCTTTGGAAACTAAATTATAAACATAGGATGGCCTTTTAATTTCCCAGTAAGGGGTATTAAAAACATTTAAAAAATATTTATTTTATTTATTTTTATAATATAAATACCTTTTTTTGAAAAATTTTAAATTTATTAAGTTAAAATTAATTTTAAAACCATTAAATTAAAAATTAATAATATTTTTAAATAATTCTTTGGATCTCTACATTTGAAAATAATAATTTTTATGGATTAATTGTGGCACTTCGTAGGCTACAAAAAAATCAGAAGGCCACATATCCATATCACATGTGAGAAAACATCCCCTTGAGGTCATGGTTTCACTCCCCATTCCATAACTTATCATTCGATACTATAGTGAAAATTTTTAGAAAACAAATTTTTGGGCCTTTCTTTCTCACTCTTAATCTAAAAATAATTTCTAAAACCATACATATATTATTTTCATAAAAGAAAATAATATTATATAATTCATAACAGGGCATAATCAAATTTTTTTTTATAATTTATAAAATAATAACTAGTTGAATACCATTTTTATAAATAATTTATCTTATTTTTATTACACAAATATAAATTCTAAATAAATTACAATAATACTTGAATACAAATGCATGGAATATCAATAATATCTTATATTATGGCCATATATAATTGTAAAAATGACATTTATGGATATATGAAAATAATTAACCAATAAAATAATAGATTTTATCATTTGCATATTGTTGCAACTGAGTGGTACACTTAAAATGATTTCTTATACATAAAATCAAAAAATTTATCATCTTATATAAAAGAAACAATTTAATGGTATCAACAATAAAACAAATCATTTAAAATAATATATTAATTATGTATATAACTATTTTTCATATATATATAGAGTTATTTGAAGATAATAAGATAATTCAATTTCATAAAAGGGTTACAAATAATGTCATTGTTTGAATATAAATTAGATACATTGTTTTCTTAAAAAACACACTAGATTAAATTAATGAAATACTGATAAAATTTTATTATATAATTTGAGAGTATAAATATACATAAACACACAGAAACACAGACAGATATATATATATATATATATATATGTTAATGAAAAACAAAAATACAGAATCCATAAATTGGGAGATTTGTAAGAAATACCTTATAGAACATATTTTAAAACATAAATTGATAGGATTAAAAATAAATTTAAAACAATCCATTACATTATAAATTATGAATATATATATATATACATATTTTTATATATCTCTTTTTAAATAAAGAATAAATTAATAGATTAAAAAAATCAACCCTTACCCAAAATGGATTTATTAAAGGGATTATTGGATTGTGGACACCATGAAAAAGATATGGAATGTATTGGTGGAGGATTTTTTTGGGTACTATGGGTGTGAAAAATGAGAGTTACATATATTTATATAGATTATATTCGTAGATTACAATGCAATTTGAAACATGAATATTATTCAACATATTATATTTAACATATTTATTTTATTTAAAGGAATGAATTCATCAATAATGGGTTTCCTTCTTTTGAATTCACAATCGCAAGTGTTACAATTTTATATATTATTTTCATTACCATTTCTATTATATTTGAATTTTCTATTTTGTTATTCATTACATTGTAACTTTTTTTCATTCCTCACATTTTTTCGCTATCCTTTTTATTCAAGTTTTTCTCTCTTTTATTTCTTATCTCACTTTTTTAAGTTGTCACACCACTTATATTTTTATTTTAATCAAAAAATATATCTTTTTATCTCATAATTTTCTTTAGATTCATTAATAATGTTATTTTAATACATTAAACATTATTTATGTTTTTTCTTTTTTGTCATTTAATTAAAAAAAAGTCATCATGTTAAAAAACTGTTATAATAAAAAAAATAAATCCATTCAAACCACCCACTAAACTGGTTTTAAAATTGAACATTTCATAAAATCACATTTTCACTCTAATATAAGCTTTAAAACATTAAATATAACAAAATATTATCATGAAAACAATTCAAATCTAATTCATCCTCATTAAAATGAAAAACCCCCATATAAAGTTCTTCTTTAATAAGTAGTAATTAATTTTTTAGTTATATCAAAATAAGAGAGTTACAAATAATAAGACTAGGGTATGAAGAGTTGTTAATGGTCTAGTCTCAAAATTTATTAGATTGTGCACAAACTATTCACCAGTCATTATGTATTCCTCAAAACCATTCTACGTGGTCTCAACAATGTTTACCAAACCATTTGATAGAACCACGAAGCTCAAATTCCTCTTCCACATGAACCCAAAAATTAAGAGGAACCCCCAAAATAACATAAAAATTATAAGGGATTCAAATATAATCATTTCACAAAAAAATTAACTAACACCATTCAAGAAAAAAATATAAAACATTCAATCTTTAATTATCTCTTTTAACTTATGGTTTTGAACATGAATGATATTGTGAGTCCCATCCCAACACCTACCTCTTAAGTTACAACATACCTAAATCCAAACTATAAAGACTCTTCCAATGTAATCAAATTCAATCACCAATAAAATATGATCCTACCATGAACATTTAATTTTATAACATTTTTAATGAACCTTTCTTGAATACCAAGACCCAATACTTGACCCAACTCTTCAATAAGCCCAAAAGAATTCTACAACCTCATCGGAAGGACTCTAATTCTTTGAAATCAAAGGAAACAAACATGGGAATTTTTATAAATAAAATAAGAGTAATAGGATAGTGAAATACTAATCTAAATTTTTTTATAGACCATCCATACTTTGGAAATACATGAAACATTAGTAGGCATAAACAATAAAAAAGAATAAAGAAAACAAATCTTAACACAAAATACTGATTCAACCCATTTTCATAAATATTCAACAACATACATAAAAATTAAAATACACTAATCCATATCTAGGTATAATAAAATAACTAAATATAAGTTAAAATAAATGGCCTATATAAAAGATACATCATTGACCAAAATATAAAAAAAACTAAAAGACCACCTCCATACATCGCAAGGATTCCCTGCACATCTAAACTCTCCACCACTAGCCAAATAAAATAATGACCAAAACAAAGGTAACCTAAAACCCATAATATATATATATATAATCATGAATTATAAATCCCTATAATTTTCAATATATAGTGACCCATACATTTCATTCATAGATATTACATCGTAATAGATTAATACACATTACATAACGTTATGAACAATGCAAAAACTGAAAAGGTTTGATGTCTTTATAGACTAAACAAAAAATATTATTATTTCATGAATTATCTTCAACAACCCCATAAAAATCTTCCAACATATTTCTCTTTAAGATATATTCCATACATAAAACACTTCTTTATAACATAGGGAACTTAAAAATAAGAAATTATGAGCTTAAATACTCTTTATGGGTTAAAATGGGAGATATAAATGGTCAAATAATCATAGAAAGAGCATAAGGGTATGATAATACAAGTATAAAATTTTGAAACCATACCCAGTGTATCATAGATCATAATCATGAATCATGGCATAAATGTTGGATGTTGATAATACATGAATAAAAAAGAAATCAAAGAACATGAGCCTTGAGATCATAACATTGGAATAAGATAAAATTTTGTGGAATACTAATATTTATAGAAAAAAATTTCCTTAGTCAAGTCACATTTATAATATTATTATAGTTGATTGGGTTCAATCCCTATTGAATCATATATTTAGTCAAGGTTCACTCTGAAGACTATCATATTGGGAAGAGTCCCTTATTGAACTAGGTTTACTACCCAATAGATTCCTTATTATATTATCATATATCAATATTTACCCAATACACTAGAGGAATATATAATTTTGTGCCCAAAATTATCTTAATCAAAATAAGGTATATGTGTTCAACAGAATCATTAAACATTGATCAGATACCACCCCTTAGAAAATAAATGAGTTTCATACAAATATGATGATAATATAACATGTTGGAATCAAGTTGGTTTTGTAAACATCTCATATTCATGGTCATAAAACATACACAAAAAAATTATGGTTGTGTCATTAGAAAATATCCTATTTTAATCTTCTATAACATCAAAGAATTTCATATTATATGAAAAATTCATTTAAAAGATCACTGGAATATTTATTGAGAACAATACCATTTTCAGTTATAATCATTTATATATAATCAAAATCTTTAATCAATAGTATGGAAAAAAATATTCACTACAAATAATCATGTAAAATTTTAATGTAATATTATAATAATTTAGTGTCCATAGAAGTGGGAAATTCTGTTCATGACATGTACTTTAAAATAAAGAATTCATTCACATTTAAAGAAAAGTCCAAATTACCTCATTTAAAAAATGAAAATATTATTCCTTTTAATATACTATGTAAAATGTTAAACATGGGTAAAAATGATTTTAAAAAATATTTGGATATTTCGAAAAAAAGAGATAAATTAATTTTTTCCTTATAATTATTATTTCTGTCTCTTGAGTACATAAATATTGTAAAATGGGTGGAAAATTTTTAATATTCAGAAATAATCATTGGAAAAAAAATTAATGTGCTTCTTGAGAGTAATATCATTAAATTTTATCATCGTAAACTAAATAAAAAATAATCCAGATAAATAATGAGATTGTAACATAATTCCTTACATCAAGTTTATCTTTCTCTAAAATACTCTAAATTCATGTATCATAAATTTAACATTATTATAATTCATTAAAATAATTACATAACTATTTATAATATCTTATTTTATTAACTTATAACATTTAAACACCTATTTATTAAAAACTATTTATTACAATAATCATTTGTAGGTGTCAATTGTTTCATTTTTATGAGAATTTCGGATTGATAGTTCCAGTAATTATAGTTTGATTACAAGGAACCATATATAAAAATTACATATTTAAGTTATTTAAAATAATAATACTATTTTTATATTCGAAAATATCTTTTAGGGTTTGAGTTTTAGAAAATTAGGACAAACTCTTACATAGTAAACACATACATTATAAGTGGATTCTTAAACCCTATATCAATTTCATCAGTAAAAAATATTTTTGAAATAAAACATGGACTCCTTTCATGATAATCATAAAAATTTTCATTTTTACTCATAATTTTCCCTACTCTCCCTTAAACGCTGTAAAAAATATTTAAAAACATGGTTTGGGCACAAAAATCACAGTAAGGGACATAAAAAGAGAAAATCTGTTAGTCCAATGAAGAACTTAAAATCAAATGAAATATTTTACTTCATTTCAATTTTCTTTGAGATAATGAAATAGTTCATTATTATATGAAAATATAGACAATTTTAGTTAAAATAAAATCATTAAAACCCATATAAAGAAAATGAAAATACTTTTTGTAAACATTAATAATCACATCGATAAAACCATTTTGAAACCCTTTTAATTAGAATAACCAAATAGAAACCATTAAATTTAACCATTACCAAATGTATTAGCGGTATATAATTGGGATTAACCATTTTATAAGTTATATTGAGATCAACTATGAGGTATAATGGGGAAGCATGCTTTGTATAATGTATATCATGCTCACCTATTTTTCATGAGCTATAAAGGGGTCAACTATTTATATAAGCTATATCTAGCACACCCATGAGATATAATAGTGATATTATTTTTTTATAAATGAAATATTTATTTTAAAATTCTATATCAGGAGTAAAAAAATTCATTGAAGGGTATAACATAACCACTTGTTTTTTGTTAATCATATATTCACCCATCATTGGTTAATAATGTAATCACCCATCCTTGGTTTATCATGAAACGACATATCATAGGTTAATAAGGTTACCACCCACACATGATTTATCATGGAACCACTGATCATTATAAACAATTTGCATGAACAATATCATAAACTTAAATCATGAATAATTTCATAATAAAATCATTCTTTAAAGAAAATAAACTTATCTTTTTGAAAATATGTGTTTTGAAATACTATAAACATAAAATAGAAAACATTTTATTTATAAATTACCACACAAATATTTAAATAAATCATAAAACAATTAATTTTACATGATATTCTTAAATTTTATTCCTTCTATACATGTTAAATAAAAATTCATTTTTAATTTTATAAAAATAAAATGTTTGAATTTTTTTAAAATAATGTCTCTAAAAAAACTGTAAAAAGATCAATTTTTGAAAAAAAATTGAGAGAAATTAGGAAATTAAATTTTATAAAAAATTAAATTTTATAAATAAATTCATAAGTACATTTTTAAAAACAATGACATAAAAAATAATATTTATAGAATATATCATTAAAACATTTAAAGTGAGGTTTTTTAGTCAGACTGCCTTACCTTATGTCGGAAGGTTAATCATTTGATTTTTATTTCATGGAAAATATAATTTGATTCAATAATTACATAATTTAGAACCTTTTACCCATATTTTGTATTTATTATAACCTTACTACAATCGTTTGTGGACATTTTGGTCACTTACAAAGTTATATTTCATTATTATAAGAGTGTCCATTCATGGTTTTTATAATCGGTTCACTTGAGTATAATTATGGATGTTCTTGTAAATTGAGAATAATATTAAATAAGTGGAATTAAATGGTATTCATTCACTCCCCGATATAATTTTTTTCCTATAAAACCTTTTTCTTTCTTGTATGAGGATAATTCAAATGATAAATATGTCAATGGGAATGATTAGTTTATTTTGGTTCTTTTTTCAACCATTGAAAACATGTTTTGTTTTACTTATTACTATTTATATATATTTATGTTCTAAAACAGGATATATACCATAATATAACTGTTAAAATCAGATTTAACTAGAATAATAGTTTTATTACTAGAATATAAATATTTAATGGAAAAAAACTTATTATCTATGGAGATGTTTAACCATTATAATTTGGGAAATGGTTTCATATCCATAAAAGGGATAGATATAATATATTACATAAGAAATATAAAATCCCATTATATAAATTATACCTCAATTTTTATTCCTTGATCGATGAATGAGTTGAAGAAAATGTAGAAGAAGAAAATTAATTAAGTGAGGTTGTTTGAGAAAGTTTCCTCCTGAATATCCCTTCCTAGAAAGACCTCTTAAGGATCATGTAATTATAAATTTGGAGAGACCAAAAGAACATGGATGTGGGTATAGTGGGGAGGATATGGCATGGAAGAGATTTAAATATCTTCATGCCCTATGAGTATAAAGGGGATGGGTATGTGTTTTCTTTATACTTCTAGAGGGTTGGTTATAAGTGATTAAATAATGATTATTTTATGTCTGAATCCAGTCATATTTGGGTGGAATTTGTTCCAAAAAATTAGATTTATAATTAATTTTTAATTACTGTTAATGGTCTAGAAACACATTAACCACCCTTTGAACATTTTATTTATTAGTTATTTTAATATTTTACCTTTTAACATTAATTTTTTACTAATTTTAATTATATTGTAGTAATTGTTTTTTCCATGGTATCTTTTCTTATGATTAAAAATTAAATTTGACTGATATAATAATTTTGTAACGTCTCATAATTTCTGTGTATTTTTTTTGATATGAAATTATTTTGAGACTGTGAAATTCGACGACATGTAATTCTGAGTTTAGGAGATCCCGTAACATAATTTTTAACTTTTTTTAAGGTGTGTTTAGTAAACGTGAGAGCATGATTTTTGTTTTTTAAACAGTCACATTGATAAAAAAATCTTAGGGAACCATTGAATTAAAAAAATTCAAATTTGCCTAGAAATGACTTAACATCAGCGGGCAAGGGCCGAGCATAAATGTTAATTTTTGGACTTTTAGGAAAAATAATAAAATAATTTAAATAAATTATTTTCTTCTCTTTATCACTTTAGAGTGGCAGAAAGTGATGTTGAAGGGAAGTGATAGGTCGACCACAATGCACATCGATGAGGCTCATTAATGGATCATGAAACTCACTGCGTAACGATGATTTAATGACGCATTAAAGTGACACTATTTATTAAATAAAATAGTGTAACGACTCGATGTCGCATCATAATGGGAATGTTGTGACATTCTCATATTTATAATTTGATCCGATGGGAAAATATGGGTAAAATAAATTATGGGATTCTATGGAAAACCTCTGACAGACTTCCACCCTAGCAAAGAACGAATAATGCCGATAGAACTTCATCTTCTTGGTCACACCTTTCAAAGATCGGAGTTGAGAGGCAACAACAACTTAACCCCTCGAGGAAGAACTTGTGGTAATGAACTTCAAATAAGTAGGGATTTTAGATTTTTTTTCTTCCTAATCCATTTATAAATGGAGAGCGCAGATTATCACATGAATAGGTTGATCCTCGAACCGTGAATTCTTCGAGGATGGTGACTTATTTGGGGGTTCTTTATCCGAGATTTAATTAGCTTGGTTTTTCAAATTAAAATCCTCGGACCTCCCTTATTTTGTAAACTGAAAACACGGAGGGCCCGGGATGACATGAAAAAATCCCGAGCCCCTCTACCGTGGGTGTTATTCATGGAAAAACGTTTAAATCAACAATCGGGTAGTTTTGAGACCGTCATGGTGGAGAGGAAAATCCCAAAAAAATGAAGGTGATAAAGACACGATGAATCAACCACTGGTGTGGACCTGATGGTCTCTAGAAGGATATGCCTGTACGCTGGCACCAGTGATGTCACTGGTGACTACCAGCAGCGGCCCACGACGGTAGCCATGGGTGGGAGGCTGTGCTCCACAATGGCACGTTAAATGAAGGGCCACGACCAGAACGGGCCATAGTGTAATAGGAGAAGCTGTTGGTTGAGCCGGCGACTGGTTGTGGTGGATGCAGTCACTTGACCAGGTCGGAGGGAAGCAGACAAGGTACCAAGCCATGTACTGCATGATAAGCTATGGTCATTTGACCACGGTAGAGTACTCAACCCACAGGTTGATGACATGGCACATACGCAGCTCCTGGCCACGTCCAGCAGGGCAGACCAGTCCACCTCTTGTAGACTGGATGGGGCACGAACCCCTATTGGGCCAGACCCACGACTCACTGGGAGGGGCTAGTCCCACTACCTGGTGGGCTGGAACCACACCTTGCGGGCTAGACCCACACCGGTGGGCTGGACTCGTGCCCTATTCAGGACGAGATGAGTCCAGCGAGGCATATTTCGCCAGGCCCACTGGCCAGGCCAGACCATACCATCCTCGACCTACTCTAGGTCAGGTCGGGTGTAACAGCCCGAGATTTTATGAAAAATATTCTTTTTTATTTCACTAATGTCTTGTGTTGTACGCTACACCAAAAGGAGCTTGCACAACACGCATCCTTGACTTGCCTTGCATTACACGCAATCGCAACCTTCCTCGATAGCGTGTGTGGTACGTAATACTGAGTTTCACGAAACAATGATATGCTATTAAAATATTATTAAAACTAGCCGTTATGAATAGTAATAACCACTTTTTAAATTTTAGAAAATTTAACTCTCAAAATGGACTTTATTTTTGGATTCGGAGTATCGAATTTAGCCTAAGGCGAAATTTTGGTACTTTTCGGATAACTTTCATATTCTGATGAATAGTGAAAATTACTAAATTATAATTAAAAACAACTTTTTTTAATCGAAATAATTAATAGTGATAAATCATTAATTTGAGTGGTTTTAAAGTATATTTAGAATATATTTTTACAATTTAATACAATGTTGTTCATTGGATGTAATTTCACATTTAAACTAGACATAAACAAGTGTCAATCTTTTGATAGATATTGTTTCTTAAAAACACGCTATTTGTTTTAACAGTGGGATTTAATTATAAAATTAATTAATGCAACTTTTATGTTATGAATTTGGTAAAATAGACTTCATTTTTGAATTCGGAATATGAAATATAGCTTGGGATGAAATTTTGGCATTGTTCTGAAAAACATCAATTTTTGATGAATAGTTAAACTACTAAGTGGTAGGTTAAAAACTGAATTTTGCATAAAACTTAATTTTACCGCTTATGTGAATGGAATTTCGAAAATACGAGAGACACGGTTAATATCAAGGACTAAAATGTGGTTCAATGAGATGAAAATAATTTTTTGGTGAATAGTAACTTTTTACTTTTTTTACCACGGTTAATAGTAAATAGGGTAACTAAGGGTAAATATGATATTAATATTACCCTAACACATGTCATAATTCTATTGGACAAGTGTAATTCGACCAAAAACAAACTTAGGAATAAAATATGGCCATTTAGGCCCACTTGGATTAGATTAGGACATTTATTATTAATTTATTTAAAGAAGGGTTAAAATAGTTAAAATCAAAGTTTAATAAGTAAATCATTTTTAATATGGGGTTATACATAAGATAAATTCGACTATAAATATTCATTAGAAAGATAAAAAGATTTCCTACATGATGGTATTTTATTTGTAATTTTTAGACATCAAATAATATAATTTATTTATGACACAAAGATGATGCAGTAATTATCTTATTAATAAAATATTGACATAATTGATAATATAAATACCCAAATAAATGTAATTTAAAACTTTTTATGAATTCCACTAATTTTCTAGGTTACTATGATATATTAGTGATGATTTAATCAACTTGGTTCGAACATATAATTCTGTTATGACTTTCACAAAAATCATATATCAAATAGTGTCAAAATTGACACAAAATAGTTTTTAAATCAAATATTATATTATTAATTGTTATTTTATTCATAAAAATCTAAGGTTCGGCCAAATGACTTAGATAAGGATATATATATTAATAATAAACAATTTGGGGTTCGTTTGGCATGTTATAGTAAGTGTATTAACCATATAGTGAAAGAAAACAAAAAGACACGGTAAAAGTTAAATTAATTAACTTAGAGTTAAATCTAATTGATAAGGTTAAAATAATACCCCAAACTTGTCTAAATCCTATTGTTTGATAGGATTTCGACCCATACCCACTTTATCTTCTAAATAAGACCCTTTGGAACCATTATAAACCGATTTTGACTTTAATATAAAATAATATTTTGACATATTCCTAAGGTGCCCTCTCCTCCCCTATAAAAGGACACCTCCTCCCCCTCCTCCTCACACCAATTTGAGCACTCAAGCTCGGCCAACCCCTGCAAAAATATCTTCTCCACTTCCCTAGAAACATCCTAGAGGTTCTGGTCTAACTCAAAGACCAATTTTAGTTCCCTAAGAGGAGGTCTCCAAAAGGCGCTTCAAAGAAGAGGTAATTACCATTACCAATTCTTTCATCTTTATTTCTTCTTCCACTTCTTCTTCTTAGGTTGTTTCATTATGAAGTAATAACATCAGTATCAATCATATACTGATATGTTATTATAAGTATGAAACAACCCTATTTCACCATCTATCCATCCTACGGAAAAAGAAATCACCGCGCGTGCGTACGTACGGAATACCGTCTCCACGCCGTGGTGTAATCTATTTTCCACCACCACCTTACATGGATGGGTATAATGGTGTAAAGAATAACTATACATAGTTATTACAACATCATATTGATTCTGATATATTGTATAATCCACTCCAATTCAATTCAATATTTATAGAAATGATATCATCGCTCGTGCGTACGTACGGACTACCGTCTCCACGACGCGATGAGATTCATTCTCCATGTTAACCATTTAAGAATGATTATAATGTATATATAAGAAATAATAATGAAATATATGACATTATAAAGCTACTAGATTTATGTATATATATACATATGTATGTCATCTACTTACTTCCATTTCTAGACAATAAGAAAAGGAAAACAGCGTTCATGCGTACGTACGGACTACCGTCTCCATGAACGGTGTTTTTCATTTTATTTATCTACCTATTATATATATATATATACTGAATATATATGATATATAAATCATATTTTATATTCTGGAAGTAAGTAAATCATGATATAAGTAATAATGATGTCAAGAACAACAAGTCAAAACACCTACGATAAATGAAACAATTTTACCCAAAACATGGAATTTACAAAAAAACGGGTAATATAATGTCATAAGTGAACCATATATGATATCATAACAATGAATATGATTCTGTAATAAGTCAATGACATTATTTAAATCACTATACAGGAGGTTCGGACACATATGAAGCAAATTGGACCTAAGGTAAGGGAAATATCACAATCTCATTTTTATCCGAGATTGTTTATTCGTAAGTATTTACTGGGGTGTATTTTATCATCCAAATCCATGTTTTATCAATATGTAATATTTTTTCCATCCACCTAAAATTGTTTAAATCCATTTTTGCCCTTCGGTGAGTTTTTAGTAATACGTATTAAAGGAATCTTTTGTCGTTTTTCGTACGATGTACTTTTTGACTTTTCCGACAAAAGTACGATGAATATTTTTTTTTAACTTATACGGCACGAACGGATTTCTATTGTTTTATAAAGCCTTATTTTCATGAAGCTTCCTCTAAAAGATTTCATGACTATTTTCAATAAAATCTATTTCTTTTAAAATTGCATGATGTTTTGTGAAAAGAAATTGATTTTGAAGAAGAAAGGATATTTTCCTCAAGAATTCAATTCAAGTGTTTTATCAAAATTATTTTCCATCTAAGATAATAAAGAGTTCTGTTTCTATCCATATTTTTACATTGATTTGACTATGTTGTGATGGAATTATGTTTATGAATTCCTTTATCTTATATGAATTGATTTATGAAGTCATGATGTTTCAAGAATCCCATTTTTATTACATGGGTTATGCAATGATGTATGATTTATGATTCTGTGGCACACATAAGAAAGGATTCATTAAGAGATGGGTGGGACCTATATCTCCCTCCAATGCATTGGGTAAAAATTTCATATCTCATGAGATAGACATGGCTGGAATGGTAGGTTATACCGGTTCAGTGAAACAGGACTGAAACGAGGATTACTCGATTCAGAAAGGGACTTTGTCCACTAAGATAGTCTTGGCAATGAGTCTTGACTAACAAGAAATGATTCTCTATGATTATGTGTGTATGCCACAATGTTCCATGTTTTATGTTATGATTATTGTGATTACATTTCACTGCCATGATTTATCCCATGTTTTGAAATTATGCTCTCTTTTGCAGGTTAAGATTTCAAAAAATGTTATGTTCTTATGAAAATTATGTGATTGATATTTCCTTTGTTTACCCTTACTGAGCATTTGAGCTCACCCTTTTATGTTTTCTTTTCCCCAGGATATAAAGAAAGGTTTTAGGTAAAAAAAAAGGGGAAGATCTTTATGGGAGATATTGAAGATCTTTCACCACGTTTAGAAGATTACGATCCGAGTTTCCAAAGACACTAAACTATTACGATCCTTGTGTGTGTGTTTTTGTTATGTACTAAGTATTACGCAAAAGTAATGTAATGTCCATGTACGTCAGGCTTCGGGTCTCTACAGTTGGTATCAGAGGAAAGGTTTAGTCAACCTTTGGAAACTAGGACGCGAAAACGTTAGTAAGATCCCTAGAGATATTTCTAAGGTATGTCTAGGGATTCCCCTAAGGATAAGTATACGTATAGGATATAGTTCTAGAACTATGGTAACGATACTAGATTAAACCAAAGATGATAGATATTTAAGTTACTCCCCCTTTATTACGATTTTTGCATCTAACACTATTCTGTTTGGGTTTTAGAAAATGGCTGGAAACAAGATGATTCACAATAATGGAGGATATGATGGACAATGGAATGATATTCTTCATGAGCAACCAAATGAAATGGGATTTGGATGTCCAAACATCATTATTATGCCGAATCAGCAATCTCACAACATGATCAATAAAGTAAAATTTGGTAAGTTTCCTGACTCGACTAATAAGAGAAAGATGGAGTTCCATGATGATCATAGAGGAAAGAAAGTTCAATTTCCCCTATGTAAATCATGTGGGAAGAGGCATCAAGGAGAATGTTTCAAGGGAACTGGAAGATGCTTTGGGTGTGGAATAGAAGGACACAAAGCAAGTAAGTGCAAAGGAAAAGGGTCGGTTAACACCATGGATGAGGATAATGGTATTGCTACGACATCAAAAATGGTTAAGTGTTTTAAATGTGGAATGTAGGGGCATTATGCAAACAAATGCCCTAAGGGAAAGACTCATGAAGAGAATCAGTATGGTCATATGGGTAGTATTTATGTGGATGATGATGAAGAGACTACAAATGATATGTGAGATGAAAGAATTTTTGAAGCTCGATCAATGGTTTGAGAATGTAGTGGAATGATTACATGTTTATCATGTGTAATTTTGGAATAAAGAGACATCTATGGATTGTTACACTGTTGTCTTTCCATATGTTTTGAAAGTGTATGATGAATGGTACCAGTAACCATGAAAGGTTATTCAGATATTTTTGGAATGTAGATGATATGCGCATAATGAAGGGATAAGGAGAAAATTAAATGTTTGATAGTATTCATGAGCTCATGATTGATATAAGGACTAAGTGATATCATGGTTTGAGTATATAGAATTTTGAGGATTTTGGTATGTGGAAAGTGTTAACTTTTAACTACACTCATGTTTTCACTAAGGTATTCAAGAGAATACACGATTAAGGACTTTGAATGTTTGGAATGTGACCAACAAGACATATCTTGTGATATGAGGGGATCAACGACAGTATTAAATCTCTGGTAATCGTTGTTACTATATTATGAGAGTGGACTGCAGTATTATGTATAAGCCTAAAGATTAGACTGGATTATGTTGGACATAAGTTAGTATTGTTTAAGGATACAAGATTTTCGATATTATTGATGGGATGTTATAGTAACGTAGTTTTAGAAAAAGGGACAACCTGCAGGACGGGCGACAACCCATCGCTTCGGACAAGGCTGTAGGAATCGAACCCACAACCGAAGTGCGACTGGCCTTTATCGCCTACCACTGGCCTACAGGAAGTCCCTGTTTAGTAGAAACTAGTTTTATTATATTAAGCAGTATGATATATGAAGTATAAGTCCATTTTAGGAACCATATATGATTAATCCCACTATAGATCGACTTATGTATATAAATTTTTCTAACCTTTTGAGACAGATGGAATGACCCGTCATTCTATCACATGATCTGCTAACACTTCACGAATAACAAATTCAACTTCATTTATTTAAGAGATGAAGTGGAAATTGTTAAAGGCACGAACAACAGCGAGATTGTACCAAAATAAAGTAAGTATTTATTCTAATTCAAATTCTTTAACTTTAGGGAAATGATCTTGAAAACCAAAAATGTTGTCCTAGTTCTCTTATACCTGATGAATCAGATGGTACCTTATATCGTCACAAATTTATGGATTTGTGATTACTGGCTTTTCCATAGCCATGTTCTCTACCACTCTCCATCAGAACATGATGGTTAGATTTCTCTTCCATATCCATATTTTCACCTATGTGGAAACCCCGTGATTAGTTTATTTGGGTAATCGTTACATTTCATACTTTAGTTTTTAAAGCCAAGTTTTGGTATTCCCTTTTACGATGTGGGTTTCTATTAAAGAAACTTTCGAATAGTAAACCATTTATAACCCCGACGAATTTCGAGGGCGAAATTCATTTTAAGGGGGGTAGAATGTAACAGCCCGAGATTTTATGAAAAATATTCTTTTTTATTTCACTAATGTCTTGTGTTGTACGCTACACCAAAAGGAGCTTGCACAACACGCATCCTTGACTTGCCTTGCATTACACGCAATCGCAACCTTCCTCGATAGCGTGTGTGGTACGTAATACTGAGTTTCACGAAACAATGATATGCTATTAAAATATTATTAAAACTAGTCGTTATGAATAGTAATAACCACTTTTTAAATTTTAGAAAATTTAACTCTCAAAATGGACTTTATTTTTGGATTCGGAGTATCGAATTTAGCCTAAGGCGAAATTTTGGTACTTTTCGGATAAGTTTCATATTCTGATGAATAGTGAAAATTACTAAATTATAATTAAAAACAACTTTTTTTAATCGAAATAATTAATAGTGATAAATCATTAATTTGAGTGGTTTTAAAGTATATTTAGAATATATTTTTACAATTTAATACAATGTTGGTCATTAGATGTAATTTCACATTTAAACTAGACATAAACAAGTGTCAATCTTTTGATAGATATTGTTTCTTAAAAACACGCTATTTGTTTTAACAGTGGGATTTAATTATAAAATTAATTAATGCAACTTTTATGTTATGAATTTGGTAAAATAGACTTCATTTTTGAATTCGGAATATGAAATATAGCTTGAGATGAAATTTTGGCATTGTTCTGAAAAACATCAATTTTTGATGAATAGTGAAACTACTACGTGGTAGGTTAAAAACTGAATTTTGCATAAAACTTAATTTTACCGCTTCTGTGAATGGAATTTCGAAAATCCGAGAGACACGGTTAATATCAAGGACTAAAATGTGGTTCAATGAGAGGAAAATAATTTTTTGGTGAATAGTAACTTTTTACTTTTTTTACCACGGTTAATAGTAAATAGGGTAACTAAGGGTAAATATGAAATTAATATTACCCTAACACATGTCATAATTCTATTGGACAAGTGTAATTCGACCAAAAACAAACTTAGGAATAAAATATGACCATTTAGGCCCACTTGGATTAGATTAGGACATTTATTATTAGTTTATTTAAAGAAGGGTTAAAATAGTTAAAATCAAAGTTTAATAAGTAAATCATTTTTAATATGGGGTTATACATAAGATAAATTCGACTATAAATATTCATTAGAAAGATAAAAAGATTTCCTACATGATGGTATTTTATTTGTAATTTTTAGACATCAAATAATATAATTTATTTATGACACAAAGATGATGCAGTAATTATCTTATTAATGAAATATTGACATAATTGATAATATAAATACCCAAATAAATGTAATTTAAGACTTTTTATGAATTCCACTAATTTTCTAGGTTACTATGATATATTAGTGATGATTTAATCAACTTGGTTCGAACATATAATTCTGTTATGACTTTCACAAAAATCATATATCAAATAGTGTCAAAATTGACACAAAATAGTTTTTAAATCAAATATTATATTATTAATTGTTATTTTATTCCTAAAAATCTAAGGTTCGGCCAAATGACTTAGATAAGGATATATATATTAATAATAAACAATTTGGGGTTCGTTTGGCATGTTATAGTAAGTGTATTAACCATATAGTGAAAGAAAACAAAAAGACACGGTAAAAGTTAAATTAATTAACTTAGAGTTAAATCTAATTGATAAGGTTAAAATAATACCCCAAACTTGTCTAAATCCTATTGGTTGATAGGATTTCGACCCATCCCCACTTTATCTTCTAAATAAGACCCTTTGGAACCATTATAAACCGATTTTGACTTTAATATAAAATAATATTTTGAGATATTCCTAAGGTGCCCCTCTCCTCCCCTATAAAAGGACACCTCCTCCCCCTCCTCCTCACACCAATTTGAGCACTCAAGCTCGGCCAACCCCTGCCAAAATCTCTTCTCCACTTCCCTAGCAACATCCTAGAGGTTCTGGTCTTACTCAAAGACCAATTTTAGTTCCCTAAGAGGAGGTCTCCAAAAGGCGCTTCAAAGAAGAGGTAATTACCGTTACCAATTCTTTCATCTTTATTTCTTCTTCCACTTCTTCTTCTTAGGTTGTTTCATTATGAAGTAATAACATCAGTATCACTCATATACTGATATGTTATTATAAGTATGAAACAACCCTATTTCACCATCTATCCATCCTACGGAAAAATAAATCACCGCGCGTGCGTACGTACGGAATACCGTCTCCACGCCGTGGTGTAATCTATTTTCCACCACCACCTTACATGGATGGGTATAATGGTGTAAAGAATAACTATACATAGTTATTACAACATCATATTGATTCTGATATATTGTATAATCCACTCCAATTCAATTCAATATTTATAGAAATGATATCATCGCTCGTGCGTACGTACGGACTACCGTCTCCACGACACGATGAGATTCATTCTCCATGTTAACCATTTAAGAATGATTATAATGTATATATAAGAAATAATAATGAAATATATGACATTATAAAGCTACTAGATTTATGTATATATTTACATATGTATGTCATCTACTTACTTCCATTTCAAGACAATAAGGAAAGGAAAACAGCGTTCATGTGTACGTACGGACTACCGTCTCCATGAACGGTGTTTTTCATTTTATTTATCTACCTATTATATATATATATATACTGAATATATATGATATATAAATCATATTTTATATTCTGGAAGTAAGTAAATCATGATATAAGTAATAATGATGTCATGAACAACAAGTCAAAACACCTACGATAAATGAAACGATTTTACCCAAAACATGGAATTTACAAAAAAACGGGTAATATAATGTCATAAGTGAACCATATATGATATCATAACAATGAATATGATTCTGTAATAAGTAAATGACATTATTTAAATCATTATACAGGAGGTTCGGACACATACGAAGAAAATTGGACCTAAGGTAAGGGAAATATCACAATCTCATTTTTATCCGAGATTGTTTATTCGTAAGTATTTACTAGGGTGTATTTTATCATCCAAATCCATGTTTTATCAATATGTAATATTTTTTCCATCCACCTAAAATTGTTTAAATCCATTTTTACCCTTCGGTGAGTTTTTAGTAATACGTATGAAAGGAATCTTTTGTCGTTTTTCGTACGAGGTACTTTTTGACTTTTTCGACAAAAGTACGAAGAATATTTTTTTTAACTTATACGGCACGAACGGATTTCTATTGTTTTATAAAGCCTTATTTTCATGAAGCTTCCTCTAAAAGATTTCATGACTATTTTCAATAAAATCTATTTCTTTTAAAATTGCATGATGTTTTGTGAAAAGAAATTGATTTTGAAGAAGAAAGGATATTTTCCTCAAGAATTCAATTCAAGTGTTTTATCAAAATTATTTTCCATCTAAGATAATAAAGAGTTCTGTTTCTATCCATATTATTACATTGATTTGACTATGTTGTGATGGAATTATGTTTATTAATTCATTTATCTTATATGAATTGATTTATGATGTCATGATGTTTCAAGAATCCCATTTTTATTACATGGGTTATGCAATGATGTATGATTTATGATTCTGTGGCACACATAAGAAAGGATTCATTAAGAGATGGGTGGGACCTATATCTCCCTCCAATGCATTGGGTAAAGATTTCATATCTCATGAGATAGACATGGCTGGAATGGTAGGTTATACCGGTTCAGTGAAACAGGACTAAAACGAGGATTACTCGATTCAGAAAGGGACTTTGTCCACTAAGATAGTCTTGGCAATGAGTCTTGACTAACAAGAAATGATTCTCTATGATTATGTGTGTATGCCACAAAGTTCCATGTTTTATGTTATGATTATTGTGATTACATTTCACTTCCATGATTTATCCCATGTTTTGAAATTATGCTCTCTTTTGCAGGTTAAGATTTCAAAAAATGTTATGTTCTTATGAAAATTATGTGATTGATATTTCCTTTGTTTACCCTTACTGAGCATTTGAGCTCACCCTTTTATGTTTTCTTTTCCCCAGGATATAAAGAAAGGTTTTAGGTAAAAAAAAAGGGGAAGATCTTTATAGGAGATATTGAAGATCTTTCACCACGTTTAGAAGATTACGATCCGAGTTTCCAAAGACACTAAACTATTACGATCCTTGTGTGTGTGTTTTTGTTATGTACTAAGTATTCCGCAAAAGTAATGTAATGTCCATGAACGTCAGGCTTCGGGTCTCTACATCGGGTCCATTAAAATGAACTGAGGTATGTGGAACCCCCGATCGCGGTTGCTCTGTTAAGTCCGACCGGGTCAGACCGAGCCCCATCACAATTGGCTCCCTAGTTACTATAATACCTGTATCTTGAAAACTGCGCGTCCAATTGAAGGACTATTTGCGGTGTTGGGACCCTCTCAAATTGGTTGATCTTTTGGAATGATTTTTAGTGTCTTTAATGGACACTGAGTAGCGATTAATGGCTTGAGAATTTGTTCTCCCAAGCATGCTATGTATGGAACCCGGCTGTTAGCTGAGACCTGAAGACTTCTCAAGGATGAACTAGTGGGAAGTGGCATTGTGTTACCGAGCATGCCCATGGTGAGGAGAAGCTCTATATGAAATGGATGACCCTTGGTACTCGATAAGAAGAGTCATTTAGTTTGGCCAAGGTGGAAAGCGGATCTGTGTGACCCAGGAGACCGACAGTGGGGAGAAACTCTGTGTGATGCAGCATACCCCTGGTACATATTAGGGATGAGTACAATAACACTTCAAGGTTAGTGGGAAGCGGCTCAATGTGACCCGAGAGGCCCATTTAATCGATAGAGGAGGATTTCTCCAGCGGCAGAGGAGTACGGCATTTTTGACTGATGATGGTACTTTTACTACCCTAGAATATACCCTGTGTGAGATGGCTTGTGTTTCGTGATTTACTTTGATGAATTACATTGTGTTTTTTCTTTTTCGGTTTTGGGTTATCTACTAAGTACTATGTTACCCACCCCTACACGGGCATCACATGCACATGTTGTGTCTGTGCAGACGACTAACATTACGACAAGGGTGCTTAGGGAGACGGGATGGACGAACACTATGATAGTGGACATGGTAGCCTAGGTCTAGGCATGACATAGTAAGACTGTTCTAACATGACTAACTACTTCGGATTCTAGTAGATTTAATAATCTCATGATCAGATGTGGTTTACTTCATATGGACATCAGATCACTTTTCATACATTACATTTTTTAGTATTTTTCATAGGTTTGTATTCTCTCAGGCATTCTTTTAGTTGTACTTGCACTCAATTTATTTAGTGGTATGCTATTTCAATTTTTTGAGTTTGGAATTCTTTGGCCCTGTGTGTGTGTACAGGTATCCAGACTAATGCCCCCCACTTGCAGGTTGATGCTATCGACGCTAGTCGCCAGCCCCTAGCCTTTGAGAGGTGGGCATGGGGTAGTAACGGCCCGATCCCCAGGGGACATGTCCGAAAAATGTAGTATTAGTGGGCGGTCAGTTACCCCTCAAAGATATGGAGTATTATGTTTCATTTTTGGGAAACAATGTTAAGTGTATCGAGTTCGACTTTATGATTCAGGGAGTCTAGTGTTAGTGCGATGACCGATATATCCATAAATGAGGACCTTGAATTCTATTTTTAGCTCAATACATGAAAACACTTGTTGCATAAGTGTCTACTTATTTTTGAATAAGAGTCAGCTCACAAGGTATAACCTACTAATAGTGGCACATCTTGATCTATCTCAGGATGCCTCCATGGGGGCGACTAGCCAGGATCCCAATACGAGGTCGTGAGGACCACCCACCTAGCAACAATGCATCCGTTTAGGGACCAGTTCTAGAGATGTGCCCACTAGGTGTCGCACCAGTGCTACCGCCACTCGATGGTTATCATCTACTGCTGACAGTTCCACCAGAGGGCGTTTGAATGATCAGTTCCCTACACGAGTTTCAGAGTTATAGACCTCCTAGGTTCAAAGGAGAGATGGATCCTCAGGTCACTGAGGACTTGTTGGAGGCTATGACGTAGTTATTCCTCTTAGTGAGGACACCACCCAACCAGATTGCAATCTTTTCAGTGATAATTATATTGGGATTATTAGGGATATGGTGATGTTTTACCATCCAGAATCACGATGAGGTGACCCTCACTAGGGTTGACTTCGAGAGGCTTTTTTTAAGAAGAGTTTTTTCTATAAATCTTGCACTCTATGAAAATCCAAGAGATGATTCACCTATAATAAGACAACATGATAGTGGATGAGTACTCGACAAGGTTCACAAAATATTCATGCTACTCCATAGATATGGTGTGTGACGCTTTCTTTAGGACTTATGCATTTTAGCAGGGACTCAGGAAAGAGATCAAGGATTTGGTGGGGTCTCTCAGCATCCCTACGGAGGACGGGGTGCTGAATCAAGCCCTTCTAATAGAGAGTTTCTTGGAATAGTAGTTTCTCGTTGCTTTAACTACCAATAGACCCTCAGTGGTTGAGTCTTTGGCAGGCTGTAGATAGAAGATGCATCGGCCCAAGAGGAATAGGTCTTTCATAGGATGACCCTAGGACATAGGGTCAGTGGTGCGGTGCTCCCTGTCCGGAGGGAGTCAGCAGGGAGCTAGGTAGTGCTACGCATGTGGCGGTCATGGAAACATGGCACATTACTAGATGAATCACAGAACGGATGACCTAAAGAGAGTCAATGGGCCACAGAGGTAGCGACATCAGTTTGAGGGAGGAGGTCCATAGGGTGGTGGACATGGAAGGGGAGTTGGCCGAGCAACAAGTGGTGGATGAAAATTTGAGATGATAAAGCCACCACCCCCAGGTGGTCCACACTAACCTCTGGGAGTACCATGACACTACAAAGATGATCTGAGGTGCGATATATGTATTCTCCACCCTAGATGTAGTATATAAAGATAAAAGTTCTAGTCACTCATTCTTTTCCAAGACTCTTGTCGGAGCTTGGATATTCTGGTGGAGCCATTGACTCAATCCTTATGACTAGAGACACCTACATGAGGGGTTTGATGATTAAAAACTGGTTCCGGTAGTGTGAGATTACTCTAGGTGATGAGAGATACAGATTGGATCTCCATGTAGTAACGTTGAGGCCTTACGACATCATCTTGGGAATGGACTGGTTATCTACATTCTATTCTATGATTGACAATTTTAGGCATATAGTGCAGTGTTTCCATGAATATGGGACCATTTTTTCCTTCTATGTCAAGAAGGGAACCCTTGTAGTGCAAGACAGACTCTCTCGGAGGAGGGTGCAACCGATAACTCACCAGTTGGATACCCTCACCATCGTTGCAGTGGAGGAGAGGAGTCCAAGCTTCCCTATAGTGGTAGAAGATTACGTGGATGTTTTTCATGATGAGCTTCTTGGGATACCTTCTTGTAGAGAGGTAGACTTTTGTATCGACCTGTATCCTAGGACAACACTGATATCCACACGGAATTATCAAATGTCTCTCGAAGAGCTTCGTGAGCTAAGGGTACAACTAGAAGACTTTCAAGAGAAGGGGTTTGTAAGGCCCAAAATTTCACAATGGGCATCCCAATGATTTTTTCCAAGAAGGAATATGAGAGTTTGAGGATGTGCATGGACTTCCGGCGCCAGAACTAGCAGACTGTATGGAAAAATTACCACATCCATGGATTGATGACCTCTTTGACCAGCTAAAGGAAGCGAAGTTGTTCTCAACTATAGACCTTAAATCTATCTATCAACAGCTTCATTTAGGGGATGCAGATGTACCGAAGGTAAAATTCAGATGAAGGTATGGAAACTATGTGTTCTTGGTGATTCCATTCAGCGCGACTAACACCCCACGAGTGTTCATCGCCCTCATAAACATTTTCTTCTTGCCCTACCTTGACCGGTTTTTCATGGTCTTCATCAAAGAAATATTGGTGTATTTAGTATAAGAGGTGCATCACACAACACACCTGCGAATAGTCCTAGATACACTCTGAGAGAACCGTCTTTATGGTAAGCCCTCAATGTTTTAGTTCTGGATACATAAGTTCCACTTTATAAGACATGTCATCTCAGATGTCGTAGTTATAGTAAATCTAGAAAAGATAGAGGTCATGCTTTCTTGGGAGCTGCTTTGGAGAATGAGTAAGGTTCAGAGATTCTTTGGGATGGTTGGTTACTATTGGAGGTTTGTTCCCAACATTTCATGGGTAGTAGCACCCTTATTGGCATTGACACAGAAGATACATCACTTCTTGTGGATGGAGAAATTCCAGCAGAGTTTCCCAAAGCTGAGGATGAGACTAATTAGTGCCCCCATCTTGAGACTACTAGATGATGGTGTTGGGTATGTAGTTTACTATGATGCATCAGGGATCAAGCTCACTTTTGTCCTAATGAAGGAGAAGCAGTAATCGCCTACAGCTCACGATAGTTGAGATATATTAACTAGAACAACACAACCCATGACCTGGAGTTAGAAGTAGTGGTATTTTCATTAATGATGTGGGTACACTACTTGATGGGTGAGGGATTTACAGTTTACGCCGACCATAAGAGTCTCAGGTATATCTTCTCCCAAAAGGGATTGAACCTAAAATAGTGATGATGGCTAGAATTCTACTAAGACTGTCATTTTGAGATAGTATATCCTTCTAGAAAGGGGAATTTGGTGGCATACTTTCTCCCTAGGAGGATCGAGTTTCAACTACTGAGTGAGGCGATAGAGTATTTAACCATGATGTAGGTATCCATCATGGATGATGGTGATGTTGTTTACATCCTATCGATGGATGTTACTGCACAAATCATACAACAATATAGGGAGTCCTAGATGGGTGATGTTTAATGCGAGGCTCAACATGCTCAAATATCCTCAAGATGGGCTCTAGATGGATTTTTCAAAGGTGAAGAGCACATCATCCTTTTTAGAGAGTGCACTATATTACCAGTGGCATTATAGGAGGAAGTGTTGAGGGAGTTCCATACATCCCCTCTGGTGGTACATCTTAGAGTGGAAATGATGTCTAGTACCTTCAATATCAGTACTATTGGCTAGGGATGAATAAGACAGTGGACGAGTTCATTTTACGATACCTTACTTGTCAGCAATTGGAGGCTGAGAGCCATGTTCAAGCAGGCTTGACTCAGTAACTCGAGGTATCAGAGTTGAAATGGGATGGTATCTCGATGGACATCATTAAGGGGTTTCCATGTAAATGTGGATTTCATGACATTATTTGGATGATCGTTGAATGAATCAACAAGTTGGCCCACTTCATACCCAACTGGGAGTAGGGGACAATAGAGGGATTGGGATGCCTCTATGTCCAAGAGAGAGTGTGGATTTATGAGGTTCCTTTGACTATCATCTCATATCATGATGCCGACTTTACATCCTAGCTGTGGAAGGGATTAGAAGAGGCTTTTGGGATATAGCAATTCTTGATCACCGCTTTCCATCCCCAAATATATAGTCAGACCGATCATACCATACAGACCATGAGGACATGCTTCATGCTTGCATCATTAACTTTGGTTGTGGTTGGGAGGATCACCTTCCACTGTTGTGGTTTGCATACAACAACAGCTATCACTCCACCATTGGAATGACACAGTTTGAGGCCTTGTATAGGTGGCCCTATAGATCACCCATATGCTGGAAAAACTGAGGTGAGTTGGCACTCATGGATCTAGAGATGGTATGGGCTACCACTGAGAAGGTGCATATCATCCAGGAGCATATGAGGACTACAATAAGCAGACTTATGTCTTATGATTACTGGAGACAGAGACCCTTGGAGTTCTAGGAGGAATATAATGCATTCTTTTGGGTCTCACCCTGACAAATATTGTAAAGATTTGGATAGGGCGATAAGCTATATCCAATGTTGATATATCCTTTTTAGATCGTATGCAGAGTTGGTGAGGTGGTGTACCACCCAATGCTTCCCACATAGATGCACCAGAGGTATGATGTTTTTCACGTGTCACACCTGATCAGGTACATGCATGATCCATCGCACGACATCGACTGGGGAAAGCTAGACAATTAAGATTGGACGGAATTTGCAGAGTTCCTAGTGGGGATATAGGATCAACATGAGTGGGTCCTACACAGACGGTTGATTCCTCTATTTCACATCTGATGGCAGCATGTGAATCTATAAGAGAGGACATGGGACTATGAGGCTTAGATTCATGCTTAGTACCACTATCTTTTTGTTTATTTTTTGTAATTACTTTTAGGGACATAAAGACTTAAAGTGGGGAGAATGTAACATCTCAGAATTTCAATGTAATTATTTATATGGAATTATTTAAATCTCGTAAAATTCAATGGCATGTAATTCCTAGGTCTAGAGAGCCCAGAACAAAATTTTGAACTTTTTTAAGGTAAGTTCATAAACATGCGAGCGGGATTTTATACCCTTTGATCCATCGCTCAGATCAAAAATCTAAGGGCCCCATTGCATTCAGAACACCATGATTTTTTCAAAAATGACATAACTTATGCCAGAAAGGGTTGAGAGGAAAAGTTATTTTCTAAAAAAATTTAGAAAAATATTAAAATAATTAAAATAAATTATTTTATTTTCTTTCTCAATTTAGAGTACCTGATGGTGACGCTGTAGGGAAGTGACATGGCGGTGAAAATGAACATCAATGAGGCTCATTAATACCTCGTAAAAGTAATAGTGTTACAATACTTTAATGACGCATAACAATGATGTTTTTTCTTAAATAAAATAGTGTAACGACATGACATCGCATATTAATTGGAACACTGCGATGTACTCTTATTTATAATTCAATGCACTGGGAAAATATGTATAACAGAAATTGGAGGATTCTATAGAGAACCTCTGACAGACTTCCACCCCAGAAAAGAATGTAGAACGCCGACAGGAAATTCATTTTCATCGTCATGCCTTTCGAGGATTGAAGCCGAGAAGTGATATCAACATATTAATCACTCAAGGGTGAACATACGACAATTCACTTAAAAGAGTTATGGTTTTTTGATTTTATATTCTTCCCCATCCATTTTTAAATGATGAAAGTGGATTAACTTATGAATAGGTTAATTTTCCGACCATGCATTCTTGTGGGATAGTGAATTCTTTGGGGTTTATTTACCTGCAATTTAATTATCATTGATTTTCTAATTAAAATCCACAGACAACCCTTGTTTGGTAAACTTCTAACGCGGATGGCCCGAGCTGAGACAAACGAGGCCCGAGCCCGTCTAACGTGGCTGTTCTTTGTGGAGAAACTTTCGAATCGATGACAAGGTAGATTTGAGACAATCATTGTAGAGTGGATGATCCCCAAAAAAATTGATGTGAAAGCGGCATGAATAATGGACCACCGGTGCAGACCTGATGGTCCATAGAAGAATCGAAAAGTGTGTCAGCACTAGCGATGGCACTAGCGACAACCAGTGGTGGCTTATGGCTATGGCCATCCGTGGGAGGTAGTTCCCCATGATAGTGTGCCAGATGAAGGGTCACAACATAGCAGGAGAAGTCGCAAGTTGAGCCAGAGGCTATAGGTGGTGGACGCGCTCGCTGGGTCACATTAGAGGGTAGCAGAAGGGGCACTGTAACACCCCAGTAAAATATAGAATATAACAGTTTTATATATATCCCTTTTTTTGAATAAAATTTTAATATTAATTTAAAGGGCACACTATGCTTGATGGCTTACCCAATACACAACAACGAGTTCCTTTGAAATCTTACATTGCACTCTAATAATAAAATAAAATTATTTTAAATGTTACTTAACACGTAGCCGTTGTATTGGCAGGAATGAATAGAAAGAACTAAAATATGATTATATATGTTTTTTAAATGTTTTTACATTTATCTAATAAAGGATAAAGGCATAAAATACGAAAAGAATTCAATTTTAGGCATACATACCCTAATTTTCACTAAAGGTCCACTTATCATCTTTTGATGGCGAACTGTCATTAAATATAGTTTTGGTCACTCTTTTACATTCTATTGGACCAAATAAAACTTTTCTTTAGAATCAGGACATCAAAATTCACTTTGTTTAAATTTTTGGTATTTTTCCGATAAAGATCATTTTTTAATGAATAGTGAAAAATGTTGTATTTTAATTCAAAACCTATTTTTAATCTAATATATTTATATTATTAGATTATCATTTGAATTGGTTTAAAAGTTAAATTAGAATAGATTTTTAAGATTTAATCCAATAGTGGTCGTTGGAATTAATTTCATCTTGAAATTGGACTTAAACTAGTGTCAATCTTTTGATAATTATTGTTTCATAAAAACACGCTATTTGCTCTGACAGTGGGAATTAATTATTTAATTAATTAATTTAAATTATATGTTTTGAATTTTGTAAAATAGACATCATTTTTGAATTCAGAATATCAAATATATCCTAGGGTAAATTTTTGATAATTTTCTGAAAAACTTCAATTTTTGATGAATAGTGAAACCACTAAGTGGTAGTCAAAGAAACTGATTTTTCGTTTAAATGAAACTTTACCACTTCTGTGATTTAAATTTCAAAAATCCTACATACATGGTTTTCATTAAGAAGTAAAATGTGGTTCAATGGGATTAAAATAATTTTTTGGTGAATAGTAACTTTTAAGTTTATTAATCGCGATTAGAGGTAATTAGTGTAGTTTAAATTAAAAATAATGTTTTAATAATATGAAATGACCAAGACACATGTCCTACCCTCATTGGATGTGTCATGGATGACTAATAGAATCCATGGGTCAACATGGGGACCCCATGGAGCCACTTTGTTAGAAAAATGACATTAATAACTGTTTATTTAATGTTAAAATTAAAATGTCACAACCATGTGTTGTTTTACTAAAACAATTTTTATATTGGGATATACAAGTCAGATTTGTTACTATAAATATTAATTGGAAATATAAAAATATTTCCTAAATCATAGTAATTTTTTTATAATTTTTAGACATTAACTAAATTAAAATATTTTTGACAAAATGATGATGCGGTGATTACCTCATTATTTAACGATTTAAATGAAATGGAAAGATAATGTAATATATAAGTCATACACATGTCCAAAACCTATTGGATGAGTGGATTTAGAACCCTTATCACCTTATCCTTGAAACACATCAATGTGGGACCATTAAAATCCGAAAATCATTCTAAAATAAAGTAACATTTCCTTACTTTCCAAGAGTGCCCCTCCTATCCTCTTATAAAAGGCCCCCACCTCTACCTCCGTAACCACACCTCTCAAGCCTTTGGCTCGGACAAAACCTACCAATTTTGTCTCTCCATATCCCTATATTACTCCTAGAAGCCTCACTTTGGGCAGAAGTCTTCCCAAGGAAGCCTTTGATCTCAAATCAAAAAGAGTTACCTGATTTAAAGGTAGTGTCTTCTCTTGTGTTCTTTTGTTTTATTTTGCTTCTCCAACCCCATAAACTCTTTTTATTATTTTCTTCTGTAAAAAATACAGTACCTTAAATATTCTAGTATGTTTTTATAAGAATCATTCGAGCTACACTTACGCACACCTACATCTAATGGTTAAAGAACATACTATTTCTACGGATGGCGAATTTCTGCCTCACGAAACGATGATTGTTCAACACTCATATATCACCTTCAATGGTGGACATTAAGATTTAAATATATTTATATATGATATATAATATGTTTATGTTTTACCTAAGCTTCTGTATTTTTCTTTTGTGGCATACCTTTATGGTTTTCATTGTGGGGAAACACGATAATTTCATTTTAGGAAGTGCGGCCTACCACCCCCTCAAAGTGATTTGATTCATTAATGCCATATGTGGGATGTATAAAGGATGGATTTAAAGTTATTTTATAGGATGTTATAATGTAATCATAATATACCTTTATATCATTATTATTTTCGTTCCATTAATGTATGAGATAGAAATGAAAGTAGCGTTCATGTGTATGTACGGCTTACCATCTCCATGAACGGTGCATTTCATTTCTTACCTATAAATGATTATGTAATATTATAAATACATGTATATTATGGATATATATGACATATATGATATCCAAATCATGAATATCATTCTGGATATAATGAACCTTTGACCACATGAACAACATGTAATTGTAAGAAGTCCACTTTCATCTTAAGAACCATATATCGACAAAACAAGCATTATTAACATAAATGATTACATAATGTTTATAACATGGTAATAAGTGATATAAAAGTAATAATGAACTTGAAAAAGGCTCTTAAGCAAGTATAAATTAACTCAAGCTTATTATTCAGGGAGTTAAAGAATGATCGAGTCAAGTTGGACCCGAGGTAAGGGATCCAACCTCCCTCTTTCTTTTTAAGTGTTCTCTTTTATGTCATTTCTTTTAAGCCCATATTTATTATGTTTGGGGATGGTCTTTTATATTCCTAATACTTTAAATTTTATGTTCATATTATGGGATCCCCTATTTGATCTCATAAATCAATTTTTGAACGTTTTTAGTGGCACCGTTAGGCTGTCGAGTTTTCGTAAGGGGTTTTTCATCTCACTTTTATTCCCGTAACATTTATGCTACGTTCGCCACTATTTCCTTTGAGTGGTGTATATACTGCCAATTATTATACACTTTTTGTATTATAATTTAATTTATGGGTATTTACATCATCATTGTATGACCCTTCTTCCATGGGGTGTACTTTTCGACAGTTACCCAACTCGGTAAGGGGACCTTTCACCCTCCTTTTTTTAAAAAAATTATTTTGTTATGTATTTTAATTCACAAACTATTATGTTGGGATATATTCTTCTATATCCTTATTTATGTAAATTTTATGTCCAAGTGATGAGATCACCTTTATCTCTCTCATCAACCCTTTTTGTATAATTTTATTTGACACTGTTAGGCTGTCGAATTTTACCAAGGGAACTTCTTAACCCAATTTTGATTTCTTTGGGTTCAACATGTAGTTATTGAATATGTCATCCTTTGAATATGTGTGAATGACCTTTGAATTTTTTACACTTAATATCCAGTTATATTGGGTGTATTTATATTTTTCAAACATAATTATGAGATTGATTTATCCTTAATTTAAGGATACCTTCTTTATACTGGATTTCATCTCATTTTACATTTCTTTTGAGACTTCATTGTTGTTATGCACCAATTCACTCTTATATGGTGTGTATACTGTCCTTTGACATATTATATCATGTATCCCTTTATTCTCATGATATTATAATGTTCAGATTAAATGTTATTCCACAATTATTTGTATTCAAAAGTCTGTCATTTTGTTAAAAAATCTTTAACAAATATATCATTTTAAATGTTTTAAAGATTTATTATTCTAAATATTTATCTTTAATGTCCATGTTTTCAAAATGGGTTTCAGTATTTATTTATATGGACATTAATGTTTTAAAATTATAATTCCAATAAAAGACTCAAAGTGGTAAGGGACACTTTGATTCAAAAATCACGTTTAAATGATTTTTGAAAATGGATTGATTAATTCAATATCTTGGAATTACTTATTTTGATTGAAAATGAAATGTTGTTATTGAAATGTTTATATTTTCAATAATTTATGGGTAATGATGATACTTGTACATTTTACGGGTGGTTACGTGATAAACCATATGAAGGGTGGTGCCGTGAATACCAGGACGAGTGTTTATGTTATAACCTCCAATGCATTGGGTATGGAAGTCGGCCGTATGGCTATTCCATTAATTATGTGTGGATGTCGACTATATGGTTATTCCATTTTAGTATGTTTATGTCCCAAGTTACCTTTATATGTTATGTGTTCTTTATATGGGTTTTATGGTAATATTTTCTTTACAAAAGTTTATGTAATGATATTTTATTCAGTGAAGAGTTTTTCCTACTTCCTAAAGGTGAGAGGTATTACTTTGATAATGTATACATGGGGTACTTGTTGTTTTGAAAAACTAACAGTTTTCATTCTTTGTGTATCCCCTGCTGAGCTTTTTATGCTCACCCCAAGTTTTTTTGAAATTTTTTTCATAGGACTTAATGTGGAATATGGTGAAGGATGGTATCAAGGGAAAGTCATGCTATCTAATACATGGAAATAGACATGTTTCTTTTTAACAGTTTCTATTTTATGAAAACTTAGTAGAAGTGACTACTTTGTAATCTTTTGAGATGTAATAGTTATGTCCTAATTCTCTAAAACACTAAACCTGAAAATATCCTCGATGTGAATTATTCATTTAATTCAATATTAAGTAAGGTTTAAGTCTGTGGCCTTATAGTTGGTATCAAAGGTTGGATTAGATAACTTTAGAGGTTAGGGTATTCTCTAAGCATAAGTGACATTACCATAATGGTTAGGATTTCAGAAAGAGTCTGGGTTGTAGATAAAGTGATTGAGTAAGTATATCATAGTGTTTATCTTACTCATTAGTACATGATGGTTTTGTTGATATACTCACACTGACCCTTTTGGTTTTAGTAAATGGCTAGATCTAGCATGCACCAAAGTAACAGTGGATGTGAAGGAAACTGTGACAGTTTTCTGAGAGAGCAACTGAATGATATGGGAGCTGTAATGATAACTCTTGTATTTATCCTCAACCAACTATCTGGGGTCATGATTGACCACCTAAACCATGGTGATTTCTATAAGGCATCATATATGTGAGAAACAAATCCCTACGGAACTACAGGTAATAATCATAAAGGTAAGTGTTTTCAAAACCTATGTGTCAAAGATGTGGAAAGAAACACCTAGGATTTTCTTCTATACTAATCCTCAAATCCCATCATTGTTCTATGTGCTCTAATTAGAGTTTATCTAAATCTAGCTTCTAAGGATTGTACTAAACATCCTCTGATACATACTGTAACACCCCGACCCCAGTTACCCAGAGTCAGTGCATTATTACGTATCACTGGCATGATCACATAAGATCAAGTCTCGAAAGGCTGATTAGTTTAGTAGCCTTGGAATCACTAGATGCATTCATATATGTTACATTACATCATAAAGTGAAAAACTACAATAATATAGTCTCCATGGTCCACACTCATATCCCCTTCAGTCTATCCCTGCAGGTTAATCATAAAATATTTCTTCACATCCTGGGAAAAATAAAAAAATATAAAGGGGTGAGCTCAGATGCTTAGTAAGGATAACAATATAGTGGAAACATTTATAAATAAGCATAAAAATTTAAGGCAATGTATAAATAAAAAAAGCGTTTCAAACTTGAACTTCAGCATAATATTCCAAAAATAAAATGAAATAATTCCATTTACTAATTCACATGGATGTTCCATTGTAGAATAATCACATGCAATATCAATAACCACTTTTGTAATGATGGAATGCATAATCCCAGACTATCATAACCACATAGTAAAGGACTTGTACCAGGACTACAAATATGTTTTTTTCAAGGCCTTGTGCCAAGACACAAATTTGTCTCATGAGACCTACCGATGCATCGAGGAGCTATAGCAGGATCCACCAGTGACATTCTAAGTCCAATTCATTCATCATATGAAAAGGTTTAAATATAACATAAACATTTATATTAAAACTAGAATACAAAATGTCAATAATTTCTATATAAACCATGAGTGGTATAAAAATAACACATCCATAGTCAAACATATCATAAAACCTTCAATACAATATTGAAGTTTTGTATCACAATAAAATAACTTCAAATAAACTTAAAATCCATCAAAGGATGTTGACTACAAGAAATCAAATCTATTTGAGAGAAACATATCTTTTTTTAAATCATTGAAAAGTCACACATTTATAAAGGAAGTAATTTAAAAGAGATTTTTGAATCAAACTGTCCCATACCACTTTGAAACCATTGAAAAGAATTATAATTTCAAAACATTCATGTCCATAAAAATAAATCGTTAAAATAATTTTGAAAACATGGACATTAATTAATTTTTTTTAAAAAGATAAATCATTAAAACATTTTAAAATGACATAATTGTAAAAGAAATAGTTTACTATGAAAATATTCTTATAAGATTCTAATTGAAGCTTCAAATATTTTATAATGGCGGAAAATATCCACACCTGCCGTATAAGTTAAAAAAGACATTCTTAACTTAATTTTTTCGAAAAGGTTAAAAAGGACCCTGTTTGGAAAACGACGGAAAGATTCCTTTCAAACCATTTCATAAAAACTATAACAATGGTATAAATTAATTTGAACCATAGTCTAGTAAATAGTAAAAATGTTTTGAAATACATTTTTTAGAAACATGGATGTGGATGATAAAGAAGTCCCAGTAGATAATCACGTATAAACAACCTCGAATAATAAAGAGATTGTGAAATAAACCCTTACCAATTTGGTAACTTACGAAACATACACCCCATGAAAGAGGTATCAAACTATTAATATGTAAATACAGATAAATTAAAGTGTATTAAACAAATAATAAAATTATGGGAAGTACATACATCACACAAAATGTAATAGTGGCAATATGGCATGAATCTCACGGGAATAAGGAGTGAGATGAAAACCCCTTACCTTGTACTTTCCCGTGGATGAGGGTTGTTTGAACTCATGTATAATCGTAAAATAATTGTTATTAAATTATAAAATAATCATATACATTAATATGATATCATATATGATCTTTTAACATTGCTTTGTAAATAATATCATAGTATTATCGTTGTTTCGGGTGTTAACTTACTCGTTTTATTTTATATGTTTTGTTACATTAGTAGTGTTGTTTATGGATAGTTTGTATCATATTCATAAATATAATGATATAAAGTCCTTATACATTATTTTTAATCATAAAATGAGAATTAGACATGAATGGATATGATGGGGAATGAATCTCATCACGTTCGTGGAGACAGTAGTCTGTACGTTCCGACGAACGCTACTTCCGTTTCATTTTTCATTTTAAAGTGAATCAAAACCAAATTATACATACGTATATTATTTTTACAGTAAAATATAATATCTAATATGTGTTACTTAATTTCATTAACACCATCCTTTATATGTTCCATGTATGGTATGAACGAGTCATAACACTTTGAGGGGGCGGTAGTCCGCACTTCCTCAAATGAAATTATCGTATATATATACAACATGAAACGAATAATGGTATTCTATAAAATGGAATTACTGAAGATTATATATAAAATAAATATCATTAATATCATATTTAATTATAGTTCCATCATAATGGCCACCACGAGAGGGGGTAGGAGATAATTGAACAATCATCATTTCTTGAGGCGTTTTGTTGCAATCCACAAAAACATTATGTTTTTCACCCATTAAATGGGGGTGTGTGTATGTGTTGTTCTAATAATTTTAATAACAATATACTAGTATATTTAGGATATCATTTTTGTTACAAAAGTAAATAATAAGAAGAGTTTAGGGGTTGGAGAAGTAAAATAAAAGAAAAGAAGCTAAGAAAAATTGTTACCTTTAATTTGGGTAACTCGCTTTTGTTTGAACCAAAAAGAACTCTTGAAGTTCCTTCAGCCAATGGTAAGGCATAAAGGAGGTGAATATGGGTGTAGGGATATTAATTGGGTAGAGTTTGGATGGGCCTAAAGTCTTGAGATATGTGAAGAATTGGTTAAAGGTGGTGTCCTTTTATAATAGGCAGGAGGGGCTCTTTAAGAAAAACATAATGTATTATTTTATAATAAATTAATATTCGGTTTATAATGGCACCAAACTAGATTATTTAAAGTATAAGGGGTAAATGGGTCAAAAAACTCATCAAATAGGTTTTAGACAGGTTTTGGTCACTATATTACCATTATCGTTTTGATTGAACTCTTAGTAAAATAGTTTGACATTTACCATGTCTCTATGTATTTTTATATTATATGGTTAATAAACATACTATAGACTACCAAGAGAACCCCAATTGGTTAATTAATGACATACCAATAATCATATAAGTCCTTTGGCAGAAACATAGATTTTTAGGAATATTGTATCAATTAATAATATAATATTTGTTTTAAAAACCCATTTATGTAAATTTTGACACTATTTAATAATTGATTTTTGTTAAAGTCATAATAACATTATTAATTCAAAAAAAATCATTTAATAAATCCTAAAATATCATATTAACCAATAAAATTCTTGTAATCCATTTATAGTCTCAAATTATATTTATTTGGGTATTTATAATATCAATTATTTTAATATTTCACTAATAAGGTAATTAATGCATCATCATTGTGTCATAAATAAATTAAATTATTTGATGTCTAAAAATTATAAATAAAATACCATTATGTAAGAAATATTTTCATCATTCAAATTAATATTTATAATTGAATTTAACATATGTATAACCCTATATTAAAAATGTTTTATTTATTTAACTTTGATTTTATCTCTTTTAACTTTTCTTTGAATTAAATAATAAAAATTTTCTAATTTAATTAAAGTTAACCAAATAGGTTCATATTTTATTTCTATGGTTGTTTTTGGTCGAATTATACATATCCAATTGAATTATGACATATGTAATGGTAATAATAATATCATTTTACCCTTAATTACCCTATTTACTTTTTATTGTGGTAAATAAAAGTAAAAAAGATACTATTCACCAATAATTATTTTTATCTTATTGAACCAAATTTTACTCCTATATATTAATCGTGTCTCTTGTATTTTCGAAATTCCACTCACAGAAGCAGTAAAATTATGTTTTATGTGAATTTGCAAATTCTCCTAGGAGGTGGGTAAAAGATGGTAAAAAGTTCAATAAAATTTTTATATATCAAAAATTATTATAAAATAACTCCAATGAATTAAATTGAACTTATATAGGTATTATGTATATATTTTTACATAAAATAAATTTACATAAATAATTATTTAAAAAAAAAATCGGTTTTAAACTATAACTTAGTGTTTTTTACTTTTCATAAAAAATTAAAAGTTTTTAGAAAAATACCAAAAACATCCCCTAAGCTAATTTTGATATTCTGAATTCAATAATGAAGTCTATTTTACCAAATTCAAAACATAGTTGTTGCATTTATTAATTGAAAATTAATTCCCGCTGTCAAAACCGAAATGCGTATTTTTTAGAAATAATAATTACAAAAGTTTGAAACTTTTTTATGTCCAATTTCAAAGTGAAATTACTAAAAATGAACATCATTGGATTAAATGTTAAAAATATAATCTATTTATTAATCCAAAACTATAAAATATATAATTAAACAATATAAATTATTTCAATTTAAAAAGTTGTTTTTAGTTAAAATACAGTATTTTTCACTGTTCATCCAAATATGAAATTTAGCAGAAAAACACCAAAACATTATCAAAACGAAATTATTATGTCCCGATTATAAAGAAGAAATTTATTTTGTCAAATTGAATATATAAAATTTCAAATATTGGATTTAAAAAGGTTTCTCCATCAAAAGGTAGTAAAATTGGATTTTTTTGAAAAATACTTCTTTTATCTGAAAAAATGTATTTGTTCTTACATTATGTCTCATAATATGGATTCTAAAATTTTAAGGATTATATAATGTTCAAACTTTAGTTAATACTATTCATAACTGCTTTTTAATGGCTTGTTTGGTAAGTCATGGTGTGTTAGAACTCAGTGTTGCGTGTAGCGAAAGTTATTGAATTACATGGAAGAAATAACGTACTATGAAATCTTGGGGTATTAAATTATTCCCTCCTTCAATAAATTTCATCCTCTAAATTTAAAATTATTTTTCAAAAATAAAAGGTTGAAAATAGAAAATACGTTTGGGAAAACCCACATCAGAAATTATGTAAATAAAATTTAGTCTTAATAAGTGGAAAAAGGAAATGAAAGGGTCACCACCAAATTATGATCTCGATTAGGAGAACATTGATTGAAATTAAAAACATTTAATTGGTGGAAAAATTTATGTATTTATAGGTAGTGATTGAAGTCATCAATAACAAACAAATGTAAAATTGAGGGCCTTTAATTCATCAATCTATGATGATTTAAAATACCATTAGTTCGACAAAACATATGGTATTAGGATAACACATTTTTTGTTTTAAGATCCCTTCACCCAAGTATAAGAATTAATTTCTTCATAGAATAAGAGAAGAAGAAAAATATATACTTGACAAGTAGAGTCCCATCCTTTAACTAAATTATAACACAAACTCGTCTTTCATTCTAAAATATAATAGAACATAAAAATATTATTCTATTTATCCTATTCCTATAGGGTTTAAAAAAAGAAATAAATCTATAATTCATCTACCAAATTTTATAAAAAAATATTACATTATTCAATCCAGTACATCACATGGGCCAGTAGTAGGTGATACAACCTTATCACCCTTCGTTTGCAGGTTCAAGTCTCGCGGCCTTGCCGGAAGCGACATGTTGCCACCCGACCTTTGGTTTTTCCTTCTATGGAAATCCAAAAATATTCTCAAACTAGAATTATCCAAAATACTTATGTCCAAACTCACAGTCCAAAATTTATAAGGAATGTAAACACAATGAAGATCCTTTTTTCCATGTAATAACATGTGAACACCTTCATCAGGTATTATTTTAAAACACCGCAACATCCTGAATTACCATAAAACCTTATTGATTACATTCATGATCCCATATTATTTATAGAATATTGGATATAATCCTTTTATCCAAAAATGTTGTAAACTCCAACAATGATGGAATATAAAAATCATTAATCTGTTTCAAGGTAATGAATAATATACAATATAATTTATCCAAATCAATCATTTATTATTCCAAAATCACTACCTAGGTATCAGAACCATATTATGGTTTATCTTTCACTCAACCATATATTTTCCAAAAAATTAACCTGCTATTGAGTCACTTTTCTTGGTTCCACACAATCTCAAGTCCTTAATGATATAGTACTACAGTACAATCCTTATATACTCCATTATTATTATAACCAGTAAATTATTGATACAACACACAAATGACATAATATTCTAATGACAACATAATAACTCTATTCATTCCTCCTCATATGTGGTAGTATCATAACTTGATTATTATCTAATATAATGATTTTGGGAATACTCTGATGATTTGGACATCGGTTCGCGTAGTGTCCCAACTTCTTGCAGATGAAGTGTTGTTCATTGGAAACCTTTTTCTTACCCTTGTAGTCATGTACTTGGTGTCCTTTTTCTCCAAACTTATAACAAACTCCCATTCCCTTCAGGAATGTTCAAGGGTGTTTCTTCTGACACTTACCACATATGTTAAAATTCTTCTTTTCCCTCTTCCCTTTATCCATCTTTCTCTATTCTGTCCTTTTCTTCTCTTGCTTCCCTTCAAATCCATATGACTCAGAGAATTCTTTACTTATATTACTAACACATGATACTATTTGTTTGTATGTTGAGAATACATGGGAGACTATTTACCTTCTAAATGATGGCTTAATACTGTGAAACATAGTATCCTTCTTACTCTTTGGATCATACGTATTGCTGGAGTTCACATTCCATCTACTGGGCACCATTTCTATACAATAGCATAAACTAGGTCAGTTTATGAATTAAAATGAATAATTCAAAACATGTAACATTCTTAACATAAATTGAATGGTTTATTGATATAATTCATAATCATAAAGATGTTTTCATTAAGGAATTATATACTCATAAATCCTTTATAATGATTTGTAAAGAAAATTAGAATTATTGTAAGCATATCCCCTGGGAGTGTCGTAACAATGAGTGCAGCAAGGCCCGTTGTCGTGCAGCAGTTCCCATTCGAGTCTATCTCAAAGTAGTTTTTTTGGATTTTACCCCTAGTTACATCTGTGCTAAAGCCTTCTCTACCTACTTGTATCCAGACAAGGATGTATTCCTCAGAAAACTGATAAAATCACTATATTACCTAAATTCTTGGAAGTTCTTCTATACTAATCCTCAAAATCCATCTTAGGTCTATGTGCGCTAATCAGTGTTTATCTAGAAATATCTTCCAATGTTTGTACTAAACTTCATCTGATACCAAATGGAATGCCCCGACCCTAGATACCCAGAGTCGGTGCATTATTACGTATCATTGGCATGATCACAAAAGATCATGTCTCGAAAGACCGATTCGTTTAGTAGCCTTGGAATCACTAGATACATTCATAAATGTTACATTACATCATAAAGTTAAAAACTAAAATAATATTGTCCCCATGGTCCACACTTATATCCCCTTTATACTATCCCTACAGGTCATTCATAAAATATTTCTTCACAGCCTAGGAAAAATAAATAAAATAGAAAGGGGTGAGCTCAAATGCTTAGTAAGGATAACAATATAACAGAAAATTTCATAAAAAGCATAAAAATTTAAGAAAATGTATAACTAAAACAAATTCCTTTTAAACTTAAACATCAGCATAATATGGAAAAAATAAAATGAAATAATTCCATTTTCTTATTCACATGGATATTGTACTTGTCTAATAATCACATGCAATATCAATAACCACTTTCATAATGATGGAATGTATAATTCCAGACTATCATAACCACATAGTCAAGGCCTTGTGCCAAGAATACAAATATGTTTTTATCAAGTCCTTGTGCCAAAACACGAGTTTGTCTCATGCTACCTACAGATGCATTGAGTAGCTATAGAGGGCTCCACCCGTCACTTAATAAGTCCAATTCATTCCTCATATGAAAAGGTTTAAACATCACATAAACATTCGTATTAAAACTAGCATAAGAAATATCAATACTTTCTCCATAAACCATGAGTGGTATAAAAATAAAACATCCACAGTCAAACATATCACAAAACCTTCAATACAATATGGAAGTTTTTTATCATAATAAATCAACTTCAATTAAGCTTAAAATCCATCAATGTATGTTGGCATAGATGAAATCCAAAAAATTTAAGAGAAATATCTCTTTTTTGAAATCATTGAAAAGTCACACATTTATAAAGGAATTAATTTTAAAGAGATTTCTGAATCAAAGTGTCCCATACCACTTTGAATCTTTTGAAAAGAATTATCATTTCAAAATAGTCATGTCCATATAAATAAATCCTTAAAATAATTTTGTAAACATGGACATAAATTATAAAAAAAATTAGAATGATAAATCATTAAAACATTTTAAAGTCACATAATTGTAAAAGAAAATATTTAATATGAAAATATTCTTATAAGCTTGTAAGGGAATCTTTGAAGGTTTATAACAGTGGAAAATATCTGCACCCGCTGTATAAGTTAAAAAAAGACAATCTTACCATAATTTTGTCGAAAAGATTAAAAAGGACTTTGTTTGGAAAACAAAGGAATGATTCATTTAAAACCATTTTATAAATAGTATAAAAAGGGTATAATTGACTTTAACCCATATTCTAGTAAATATTAAAAATGTTTTGAAATACATTTTTCAAAAACATGGATGTGGATAATAAAGAATACCCTGTAGATAATCACGTATAAACAACCTCGGATAATGAAGAGATTTTGAAATAAACCCTTACCAATTTGGTAACATATGAAACATACACCTATGAAAGTGGTATCATACAATTAGTATGTAAATACAAATAAATTAACGTTTATTAAACAAATAATACATTTATGGGAAGTATATACAACACACAAAAAGTAATAGTGGCAATATGGCATGAATCTCACGGGAATAAGGAGTGAGATGAAAACCCATTACCTTGTACTTTTCATTTGTTGAGGGTAGTTTAACCTCATTTTTAATTGTGAAATAATTGTTATTAAATTATACAGGAATCCTATCAATTTATATGATTACATATATGATCTTTTAACATTGCTTTGTTAACAATATCTTAGTACTATCATTGTTTTGGGTGTTACCTTAGTCGTTTTATTTTATATGTATTGTTACATAATCCATTATTGTTATGGATAGTTTGTATCTTATTCATATCCAGAATTATATAAAGTACTTAAAAAAAATTTTAATCATAAAATGATAATTATACTTGAATGCATATGATGGGTAATGAATCTCATTGCGTTCGTGGAGACGGTAGTCCGTACGTAGCCACAAACGCAACTTCCAATTCATTTTTCATTTTAAAATGAATCAAAACCAAATGATAAATTTGTATATTATTATTAATGTATAATACAATATCTTATATTATTTACTTATGTTCATTAACACCATCCTTTATAGGTTCCATTTATGGTATGAACGAGTCATATCACTTTGAGGGGGTGGTAGTCCGTACTTCCTCAAATGAAAATATCATATATATATACAACATGAAAAGAATAATGGTATACTATAAAATGGATTTAAATTTTATTATATATAAAAAAATATCATTAATATCATATTTAATTACAGTTCCATCACAATGGACACCATGAGAGGTGGTATGATATAATTGAACAAGCATCGTTTCATGAGGCGTTTGGTTTCCATCTACAGAAACATTATGTTCTTCACCCATTAAATGGAGGTGTGTGTAAGTGTAGTTTGAATACATCTCATAAAAATATCCTAGTATATTTAGGATATAGGTTTTGTTACAAAATAAAATAATAAGACGATTTTAGGGGTTGGAGAAGTAAATTAAAAGAAAAGAAGCTAAGTGAAATTGTGACCTTTAATTTGGGTAACTTCCTTTGGTTTGAATAAAAAAGGACCCTTGATGAGCCTTCTGCCTAAGTTAAGGCTTCTATTAGGGGGAGAGGGATGCAAGGAGATTATTTGGTCAGAGTTTGGATGAGACAAAAGTCTTGAGATGTGTGAAGAATTGGATACAAGTGGTGTCTTTTCATAAGGGGGAGGAGGGGGTCTTTAGAAAAAAATTAAAGTATTATTTTATAATAAATTAATATTCAGTTTAAAATGGCTCAAAACTAGATTATTTAAAGTATAAGGTGTGGATGGGTCGAAAAGAACTCAAAAAATATGTTTTAGACAAGTTTTGGTCACTATTGTACCCTTATATTTAAGATTTAACTCTTACTTAAATAGTTTGACATTAACATGTCTCTTTTTATTTTTATAATATATGGTTAATAAACATACTATAAACATCTATTCAAACACCAAGTGGTTCTATAATTACATACCTATAATCATATAAGTCTTTTTTCTGAAATTTATATTTTTAGGAATATTATATCAATTAATAATATTATATTTATTTAAAAACTCCTTTATGTCATTTTTGACACTATTTAATAATTGATTTTTGTGAAAATTTTAATAACTTTATTAATTCAAAACAAATTCATTTAATCAATCCTAACATGTCATATTAACCAATTAAATTAGTGTAATTCATTAAAAGTCTCAAATTATATTTAGTTAGGTAATTATAATATCAATTATTTTAATATTTCACTAATAAGGTAATTACTGCATCATCATTGTGTTATAATTAAATTAAATTATTTAATGTCTAAAAATTATAAATAAAATACCATTATGTTGGAAATATTTATATATTTATAATGAATATTTATGATCGAATTTATCTTATGTATAACCCTATGTTAAAAATGATTTAGTTATTTAACATTGATTTTATCTCTTTTATCTCTTCTTTGAATTAAATTATAATAAATGTCCTAATCTAATTAAAGTGGACTAAAGATGTTCATATTTTATTCCTATGTTTGTTTTTGGTCGAATTATACTTATCCAATTGAATTAGGACATGTGTTAGGGTAATAATAATATCATTTTTACCCTTAATTACCCTATTTACTTTTTACCGTGGTAAATAAAAGTAAAAATATATTATTTCAAAAAAATTATTTTTATATTATTAAAACACATTTTACTCCTTGATATTAACCATGTCTCTTAGATTTTAGAAATTCCACTCACAGAAGTAGTAAAATTATGTTTTATGTGAATTTGCAAATTCTCCTAAGAGGTGGGTAAAAGACGGTGAAAAGTTCAATAAAATTTTTATATATCTAAAATTATTATAAACTAACTCTAATGAATTAAATTGAACGTATATAGGTATTATTTATCTATTTTTACATAAAATAAATTTAAATAAATAATTATTTAAATAATAATTCTGTTTTAAATAATAACTTATTGTTTTTCACTATTCATCAAAAATTAAAAGTTTTCAGAAATATTAAAAAAATTTACACTACGCTAATTTTGATATTCTGAAATCAATAATGAAGTATGTTTTACCAAATTAAATCCATAGAAGTTGCATTTATTAATTTAAAATTAATTCCTACTATCAAAACCAAAAGGCATATTTTTAAGAAATAATAACTACCAATAGTTTGACACTTGTTTATGTCCAATTTCATAGTAAAATTACTTCCAATGAACATCATTGAACTAAATGGTTAAAATATAATATATTTATACTTCCAAACCATTAAAATTTATAATTTAAAAATATATATTATTTTGATTTAAAAAGTTGTTTTCAATTAAAATACAGTATTTTTCACTATTCACCCAAATATGATAGTTATAATAAAAACACAAAAACTTTATCGAAACTAAATTCTTATGTCACAATTCTTAAGAAGAAAACTATTTTGTCAAATTGATTATATAAAAGCATAAAATATTGGATTTAAAAAGGCTTCGTCATTAAAAGGTAGTAAAATTGCATTTTTTTTAAAAATACTTCATTTATCTGAAAAAATGTATTTGTTCTTAAATTATGTCTCATAGTATGGATTATAAAATTATAAGGATTATATAAAGTTAAAAATTCAGTTTATACAATTCATAACCACTTTTTAACGGCTTGTTTGGTAAGTCATGGTGCACTAGAACTCGGTGTTGCGTGTAGTGCAAGTTATTGAATTACTTTGAAGAAATAATGAACTATGAAATATTGGGGTTTTACACTATGCCTCATAGTTTGGTAAACTATGCGCCAAATATGTGGCATAACAAAACACTCATTGAACACTTTCACAATTTGGCCACACAGTTACAACTAATTTTCCACCAACCATTCATGGAACCCCCAAGAACAAAAATAACTCACATAGTTTTCTAGATATCCTTGAAATATTTGAAAATCATGAAATGACCATACCAAATAGAACTATGATGAATATATATATATATATATAGTTGGGTCATGGATACTCCTAATCCTGTATGCTAATTATGTAAAAATAAAAAAGAATAAAAATATAAAATTTTAATCCAAAAATTTATGAAACCCTTGAACATAATTAATGGATAAAATAATCCGGTAAATTCAAATATTGGGGTGTGATATTCCACCCAAATGAGTGCATACCTTCATCTGAAATGGGAACCCCTAGCATTATTCTAACATTATATCCTTAAAAAATTCCATATATAGGAAACTAATCTATAGCTCCATAAAGAATGACCCTTAATGTGAAATATTTATTTCTATTAAAATCATACAACATAACACTTCAATACCACATTTATTTAATATCGATGATGAATGGTTCCAAATTACAATTTTTTCATGTTATAATCTTTCAACATTACCAACCATGTATTTTATATAGATACATTGAACACTAAAAGGATTCATTCCATTAGTAGATAGTGAAATGCAAATATTACATGACACATTTCCAAATTCAAGATACCCATGATCAATTTTCTTCCACTATGTAGAGTCTTCTAGGTAAGGAAGTTTCTCATGTTCAATGTTTTTATTTTCATTATATATAAATTTGATTATAGTCTCATCACTTATATATGGGAATCTAAACCTTGTGATGATTGGAATGTGCCATAATACTTTTGATTCACACAACAGTTAAGAAATTATTAAGTGATTAATGGTCCTTTAAAAACAATATAAAATCATTTTGACATGAATTTATTTTATCGAAAATCATAATCATTATATGAAACATTCATTTGTATTCATATTCTTGAAAATAAATATCATTATCTTTTATTAAGATATCATTCAAGAGAAAAAGTGGTTTTGTAAAGCATGATTCACTCTAACCATTTCTATATTTAAAATTATATTACTTTAGTACACATAAAAATGTTATATAATTAGAATAAACAATATAAAATTTTGACTTTCCACAAATATTTATATTCCAAATAATCTTTGGAAAATAGTAAACTTCAAATTCAATTTCCATTAAAGTTTCCACCAATGTAATCCCTACCATATTTTCCATTTTAAATTATATCAAAAGATCCTCAAACCATATTGTCATCTCTATAAATGTTATCGCTTGTAATCATATCAGTTGATCCATAAACCATAATTTCATAATAGTATATAAATACATTATATTCTTCCATTTTACTTGTCTAACATTTATAACTTTAATGTATTCTATGATATATTAAGTGTTTTTCAACTCCTTTAGAAAAATTAAATTTTAATAACATCAATGTAAACATGAAAAAATGGGTTGAGAATTGTCATATACACTAGTCTCGTAACATCCTTTGTTTTTCAAATGGTTGGAATTCCTAGGTATTTTTGATTTTTAAAATTTGTGGATGAGACCAATTTTAAATTGGTATTTGAAGAGTAATTTTTATAATTAAAATGAGTTAGTTAATTGTTTTCAGACGGGTTTTAAGTCCCAATAAGTATCTCATATGTCTATGATGGTTTTAGGAGTTTCAAGCTTCAAGTACTAAAGTCTGGAAGACATACAACTAGGTGCATGATTGGTGCATGGTTTGTGCCAACAGTGCAAACCCAACCCTATGGCCCGTTCAAAAAAGAGAATGGTTATAATACACCATTAAAGGTGAAAAAAACTATTAGAGGAACCTATAACTAATTAAAGAGGGATTACACAAGAATTACATGGCTTTAGAAACCATATGGCCTAACCTGTATGCTTAGTGCCACTTAGCCATTATGTTTTCACAATTAGAACATGGTTATCTAGATCATGCCTCCAAACCATCTTAACCATTCTAAAGGGGTGTACCTTTTGACAGTGGCACCACATGGTTTGTGCATGCATTTTTGAACCATACAACCTAACCATGTGGTTAATTAATGGGATTAATGTAAAAAAATTCCCATGCCTTTTATTATTTTTTGTTTCCTCTTTAATTCTCCCATCTGTGCACCTACTCTAGTAGTCATGGGTTCTATTTTATTCCACCTAGGATTTGAAAATATTTTCTAATTTAATCATTAATTTAGATATTTTTGAGTCTCTAATAAGCATAGTGGTATATCCATGACTACCCTTTCTTCATTTATTCATTTATATTGTTATTTGAAATTCAATTTTCAACCAATATAATTTTCCCTATTTCTATGGGGTTTGTCTAAAATTTTGATTTCTATTGTTTTGGCTTGGATTAGAGACCAATATTCCATGAGTGAGATCAATAAATCCTAAGGTTAGTGGTTCGAAGATTTCTCTCTATTTTTACATGTGTTATGGGATGCACATTCAAATATACATGAGTGGGGTGTTGTATAGGTGAAACACTTGTTAGTTAATTTAAAAATTTAAATTGATTAAATTATATTTTGAGATACCTATGGAAATGAAGTTGTATATTGATTATGCTAGGTTTTGTTTAGGATATTATATTATATGGAATAATATGATGTTGAATTTTAATTATTTAATTAAATAGTGGTATGACTAAATTGGTTTCACGTAAACATATTGAGCTCAGCCTGAGATACATGGTGTAATGTTGATCAGTAGGAATGAAACAAAGAAATTAATAAAGATGAGGGAATTAATTGAGATGTGTGGGATGGTGTTGAACATAATAATTGTGTTGATGTTATTGTCAGGTGCAGTTAGATTGTGATGACCATGTCGTAGATGGGTGTTGAGATTCACACGTGGAAACTTGGTTCATGGTTGGTGAGGATTAGGTATAGTTACTGATTTAGGCTCAAAATAATTGGAAAATAGTTCATTTGAATTTGTTTTACATATATGAGGACTTATTTAAGGTATTGTTAACCACTCATTATGGGTAGATGACACTATAGTTTTACCAGATTAAGGGATGGTGTTGACCACCAGTTATGGAGGTGACAATCACCATATAAAGACATGTTTGATGCTGTGTGAGCCCATCATTTGGGGGTTTAGGCTCACTATGTAGATTGGGTCCAATGGACTAGGATTATTGAAGGATGGATCTAATCTTTCCTAGTAATGTTGAGATGCTGAGAAAATAAAGCGTTATTATTAAGTGAAGGATGGATCTCACCATGCCTCAGGACATCGGTCTATTGAGATAAATGTGATCCGATGAAAAGAAGACCATGAGACTTGTGACATGTTTTTTCCATTATATAGGGATGATTTTTGTATTAAATATGAGGTGTCATCTGGTACATTTAGAAGTAGGTGTTGGGTTATTTATATATGGATTAGATACCTAGGGTATTCTGGTATGAATATTTTGGGATATGTCATTCCACTCTAATATTGGCCAAGGTAGGTGATTTCTTCCTCGAGGATGTTTAGAATGAGTAATGTAGGATATTATTCTTTTACAAGAGTGAAATTGAAATTTATCTTATGTACTCATACACTTGTTTACATATTGTTGTATGAAAGACTCACATTGGTGGTGGCTTACTAATTTCATACTCACCCCATGTATGGGACTGTAACGACCCAAGCATTCATTAATCGAAATTTCTCTTGATATAATTAAATGCTTATTTATGTAAAATTTTTATATAAATTTTCAACTTATTTGGTTTCATGTTTTCAGATTTTAAAATACTGTTATGAATCGTGACCATTTCTAATATAGTTTTTGAACAGTGATCACATGATTAGAATAATTAAATGGCTTTAACAAATCCAATTTACTCAGATAGATAAAGCGATGGCCTCAAGCCGTAGACGTCCCCCATAAAAAGCCCATTTGTCATTGCTTGGAAAGGTGGTTGCATATTTGGGATTCTCTCATGACCAAGCCCAAGCCGATCTTGAATATGTTAAGCTCGAGCGAGACTGCCTACGAGATAAATTGAAGTTGATAGAGATTACCACATGAGAAATCTTATCTGGGCCACCCCAAGAGTCTATCACCATCGCACACCATACTCTTTGATCTTATGCTAGTGATATAAGGGGTTATGTAAAAAGGCCTTAGCACTGTGGTTATGTACATTATTTTTGTATATAATAATGAATATACTTTCATTTTATTATTGATACCTTGTAAATAGTTTTAAATCTCAAATAGTATTATTAGTAAATGTTCAACTAAGAAGTCTATTTTGATGAATTAAGGGATTCTTGAATTAAATAATATTTTAATAAATTATTGTTATTAATAAATTAATTTTTATTTAATATAAATGATCATATAATTTAATGAATTCAATTATAATTTTTATTATGGTTTGAAAGTCATTTTTATCATTACACTACATTTTTTGATAAATGTCGGATTTTATTTTAAAATTAGAAATTAAAATATTTATAAAATTATTTAGATAAAATTAATATTATTTCAGAAATTAGGATGTTGAAATTATCCAATGGTGAATTTTTCATAATTTTCTGAGACAGTCAAATATTTGGTTAAATATTTAATACATTTTAAATATATAATCTATTTTATGACAGCATAATGACCCAATAGTGATGTAATAAAATAATATAAACATTATGTTCAGACGATATATGTTTTATCATTAAAACAATGTGAATTTGGGTTTGTTTGATTTATTTTACGAAGCTTTAGTAGACCCTTTAGTACTTATTAAACATTTTGTCTTTTTAAATTATTTTCCTTGGGAGTGTGACTCACATCCACATATGAAACCCCATTATTTTAAGATGTTAGGAAATTGGAATAATAATATATATTTCTCCTATTCCCTTTTCCAAAAACCATGGTCAAAAAATATGGGGTGGTTTGTGGTTTGGATTAGTTTAATGAGAGGTTTCCCAAAGCTAAATAATAAAGAATTCCCTCACCTTTCCTATATAAACCCACCCAATATCCCACGTCCTCCTCACTAGACGCCTTTCGAGTTCATCAAACCTCTTACCTCCTCTCTCTATAATTCTCCCATGGTGCTCCAAGCTCACAAGATGCCTCTCTCAAGCCTTTCTCAAGCCTTTGGAAGAGCACTACCATGTAAGTGTTTATTCTTCCTTTCTCATTTTTGTCCAATATTCTTTAAATTGTTATTCCATTTTAATTTCAATTATAAATTTTGGGATATGGTTTCAATCCTCCCCCATACATCCCTATTTATGCTTGAATTATGGGAGACCCCTTTCTCTCTCATTAGTTGCCTCTCATATACACCCGTTACTATGCCAAAATTATGAAAGGGATTTAGCTCTCATAATTTACATTCAAGAAATTGTTTTGTATCATGAATATAAATTCCATTAAATTTGTTGGTACATGTATCTATGTGAACCCCTTTCTGTCCATGTCATTTAAATATGATGATACACCCATTTCTCACTCATCAGACATTTTTTTGAGTCCTTATGTCACGCCGTTATGCTGCCAAAAATTTCACCACACTTTTCCAAGACAATGTCATTGTGTAGTGAATAGCATGCCCATTTCTATATGAAGGGTATTAACCTTAATGAATTTTTACTTATTTTTATAACGATTTTCATGTATTTATTCTACATTCGATTATCATGGAATAAAATATTATGTTGAATGATTCAATGTTTTATGATCTATGTGGCACACTTATGCATGAAATGAAATGTTTAAGAAGGGTGCGCCCTTATAGCGCTTCAATGCATTGGGTAAGTATAGTATCATGATAAGTCATGTGAAATTAGTGTTTACTCATGATAATTCAAGTGAAAAAAGGGTTTACTCATGCTCCACATGTAATGAGGGTTTACTCATGCTCTATGTGCAATGAGCCTTAGATCATGATAATTCCATGTTAAGTGTTGTTGCCACATTTCCATGTAATGATTGTCATGATTTATCATGCCCTTCTGTTTATCATTTTCTTTTTCTCAATTGATATGCCATTTTTACTAACATGTATTGTATTCCTCATGTCATTCCAGGATTATTCACTTACTGGGCTTTATAGCTCACCCTTTTTTATGTGTGTCCTCCGGTTATCCCATGCAATTCTAATTACGAGGGAATATAGTGGTCATGTAAATGATGTTTTTAATAATGATGTTGTATTTCATGTCTTATGTGGTTATGTAATGATCCTAATCCCCAAATACACTAGAACTCTTGGTCTATTATGTTTTATCAAGTGATGTTTATGTAACAAATTATGTTTAATTGTGTAATAAATGATCAGGGTTGTCATAGTTGGTATCAAATGGAGGTTTAGTTATTTTTTAGATTAGAATTATAAAACACTAGTAAATCCTTTAAGACATGAATATGTATAATAACTATGTTTTTTTGAGTATTGATTATGTGTTTTATCAAGCAAATACATCCCTGTCTAGATACGAGCAGGTAGAGGCAGCTCTGGCACAACTGTATCCTAGGCGTAAAACCCAAAAAACCACATTGAGCTAGACTCGAATGGGAACTAGGGCAAGACAACGGGCCTTGTTGGAATCTTGGTTACGACACTCCAGGGGGATATGATTTGGTAAATTCGGAAGCTTAATAGGAACCATTATTAAAGGACTAAAAAAATTCACTAAAAATATATGTTATAATGTAGATCATGGATAACATAGATTGAATCCAATTGATTAATATGTTAAGGAAATAAAAGTTATTTATAATTAATCAGATTTTTCCTTTTATTACCTTTTATGTGTTACCACTAAATTTCCTTTTATTCTATCCAATGTCTAGTAATAGGAGGACTCATACTAACAACCGATTTGAAGATCAATGTTTTGACTGTACTAATGAGATGCCCAATCCGATGGGAGTGGAAATCACAAACTTTGTCACACTTCTCTCTTAGATGACTCAATATTTTAATAGAAACATGGGTCAATAGGAATGTTCAACCCCCCCTAAGAAAGAACAAGACAATATCGAGAGCTTCATGAGACAAAGGCCTCCTGCTTTTAATGGATCATCTGATCCTTCTATCGTTGAATAATGGATCAACTCCGTTGATAAGATATTATTCATCCTTCAATGTTCTGAACAAGAGAAGGTTCTCCCAGTTTTTTATCGCATAGTGGGTGAAGCTAATCAATGGTGGATGTTGGTCAAATATACGAAGCCTGATGAGGAGATCAAGGCGTTGGAATGAAAGTATTTGTGGAAGATGTTATTCAATAAATATTTTCCGCGCACCCTCCGACATTAGATGGAAAGGGACATCCTTGACATTAAAGAAAAATACGACTAATCTGTTGGAGTGTATGAGGAAAAATTCACAAGGCTTGAACGATAGGCTTCCGGCTTTGTCGTTACCCCCAAATGTAAGGTAGGTCGCTTCTTCGGTGGGATGAAACCCAGCCTGCAGAAAGCGCTGTCGATCTGTGACTTCAATAGTTATGAGGAAATTTTCTGATGTGCTATCAAGGTCGAAATAAATATAAAATAATCTCAGGGGTATCAAAGGGATAAGAAGAATAAGGTTGAAATCAATGCTGGCGGTCAGATGGAAAAATCAAACGATGATAAGATGATCCAGCACCCCACTTGCCAAAGGTGTGGAATGAAGCACCCTGCAAATTTCTTGAAGGGTACGAGGAAATGCTTTAGGTGTGGAAGTGAAGGGTACCTAGCTATTAACTACCGACAAGAAAAACCTACGACAGGAACAAAAGAGAGGAACCATCCGTTGAAACCTCAATGTGTAGTTTATTGCTACAACTGCAAAGAACCAGGGAATCTTGTAAATCAGTTCCCTAAACCATGGGTTTTCAAAGGCAACTAACAACCTCCAAGGTAGAAAGGGTGAGATTTTTCTATCACTAATTGTGAAGTGAACCCCGACAATGATGTGGTCACATGTATGCTAGTTATTCATTCAATAATACTGAACATACTTTTTTATTCAGGTTCTCCACATTCTTTTATATCTCGAAAGTTTAGTAGATCAATACCAGCACCACCACAAATTATTGAAGTGAAGATGTCGGTGTGTACAAAAAATGTGGAAATCATTGCATCCCATGAATATAACTCCTCCCCTGTTATAATGTGTGGATTAAACTTCCCAACGAAGCTCATCATACTCCCTCTGGTGGAATTTGATGTGATTCTTGGTATGGATTGTAACGCTCGAGACTTTTATGAGAAATATTCTGTTTTTATCAAAGGAATATTTCACTACACACAACACTAGCTTGGATTTCTTTACACGCAATCGCGGCCTTCCTCGATAGCTTGTGTCGTACGCAATACCGAGTTTCACTAAACAATGATATGCTATTACAATATTATTAAAACTATCCATTATGAATAGTAATAAACACTTTTTGAAATTTTATAAATTTTATTTTTCAAAATGGACTTCATTTTTGGATTCGGAATATCGAAATTAGCCAAGGGTGAAATTTTTGTATTTTTCTAAAAACATTCATTTTTTGATGAATAGTGAAACCACTATGTGGTAGTTAAAAAACTAAATTTTTCAAAAAACGTAATTTTACCACTTCTGTGAGTGGAATTTCGAAAATTCAAGAGACACGGTTAATATCAAGGACTAAAATGTGGTTTAATGAGATGAAAATAATTTTTGGTGAATAGTAACTTTTTACTTTTTTTACCACAGTCAAAAGTAAATAGAGTAATTAAGGGTAAATGTTTTATTAATATAACCCTAACACATGTCCTAATTCTATTGGATAAGTGTAATTTGACCAAAAACAACATTAGGAATAATATATGACCATTTAATCCCAATTGGATTAGATTAGAACATTTATTATTAATTTATTTAAAGAAGGGTTAAAATAGTTAAAATCAATGTTTAATAAGTAAATCATTTATAATATGGAGTTATACATAATATAAATTCTACTATAAATATTCATTATAAATATTGAAAATCTTCCTGCATAATGGTATTTTATTTGTAAATTTTATACATTAAATAATTTAATTTATTTATGACACAACAATGATGTAGTAATTATCTTATTAATGAAATACTGACATAATTGATGTTATAAATAACCAAATAAAAGTAATTTAAGACTTTTTATGAATTACAGTAATTTTCTATGTTAATATGACATGTTATTATTGATTTAATTAAATTTTTCGAACAAATAATTCTGTTATGATTTTCACAAGAATCAATTACTAAATAGTGTCAAAATTGACATAAAATAGTTTTTAAAACAAATATTATATTATTAATTGTTATTTTATTCCTAAAAATCTATGGTTTGGCCAAATTACTTAGATAAGGTTATATATTTTAATAATAAGCAATTTGGGGTTCGTTTGGCTTGATATAGTAAGTTTATTAATTTTATAGTATAAGAAAACAAGAAGACACGGTAAAAGTTAAATTGTCTAACTTAAAGTTAAATCTAAATGATAAGGTTAAAATTGATGCTTAAACTTGTCTAAATTATATTTGATGAGATTATTTCGACCCATACCCACCTTATCTTCTAAATATATCAATTTGGAGCTATTAAAAACAGAATTTGACTTTATAATAAAATAATATTTTTAGTTATTCCAAAGCTGCCCCTCTCCTCCCTTATAAAAGGGAACCTCCTCCCTGTCATCCACACACCACTTTGAGCCTTCAATCTCGGCCATCCCCTGACAATATCTTCTCTCCACTTACCTAGAGACATCGTATAGGTCTTGGTCTTCTTTAAAGACCAATTTTAGTGCCTTAAAAGGAGGTCTCAAAGAAGCGCTTCAAAGAAGAGGTAATGTCCGTTACCGATTCTTTCATCTTTATTTCTTATTCCACTTCTTCTTCTTTAGTTGTTTCATTAGGAAGTAATAACATAAGTATCAATCATATAATTATATGTTATTATAAGTATGAAACAACCCTATTTCACCATCTATCAATCCTACGGAAAACAAAATCACCGCACGTGCGTACGTACGGAATACCGTCTCCACGCCGTGGCGTAATCTATTTTCCACCACCACCTTACTTGGATGAGTATAATGGTGTAAATAATGACTATATATGATTATCATAACGTTATATTGATTCTTAAATATTATATATACACTCAATAATAATTCCACGATCATGGTAACGATATCATCGCTCGTGCGTACGTACGGAATACTGTCTCCATGATGTGATGTGACTTGTTCTACATGATCTTCATTGCATAATGATTATATAAATGAATTGAATTAATGAATATGATATATATTACATTAATACCATTCTGAAAATGAGGTATCTATAACCTAAAAAGAAGAATTAGAATTTATTCGACAAAACAGGCATAAGTACAAAAAGTAATAAACACCCGAATAACAAGTAGCATTGAAATATTAAAAATAAAAAGCTAAGCATATGACCATATATGATATAATAACAATAATTATGATTCTGGAATAAGTCAATAACATTATTTAAATCATTATAAAGGAGGATCGAACACTTCTGAAGCAAATTGGACCTGAGGTAAGGGAAAATATCACAATCTCATTTTATCCGAGATTGTTTATAATTTGGTATTTACAGGGGTGTATTTTATTATCCACATCCATGATTCCTCAATATGTAATATTTATTCCATCCACCTACCATTGTTTAAATCCAATTTTACCCTTTGGTGAGTTTTTAGTAAAAGATATAAAAGTAATCTTTTGTCTTTTTTCGTACGAGGTACTTTTTGACTTTTCCAACAAAAGTACGAGAAGAATGTTTTTTTAACTTGTACGACATGAATGGATTTTTAAAAACATTATATACAAGAAGCTTCCATTACAAGTTTTCATGTTTATTTTTAAACAACTTCTTTTAGTTTAAAATTGTATGACATGTTTTGAAAATAAAATGTTTTTTAAGTAGAAAGGATATTTTTTCCTCAAGAATGGAGTTAAAGTGTTTTATCAAAATAATTTTCCATCTAAGATAATATAGGGTTCTGTTTCTATCCCTATTATTACATTAATTTGATTATGTTGTGATGAAATAATTTTTATCAATTCCTTTATCTTATATGAATTGTTTGATGATGTCACGATGTTTAAAATTCCCATTTTTATTACATGGGTTATGCAATGATGTATGATTTATGATTGTGTGGCACACATAAGAATGGTATCATTATGAGATGAGGGGGACCTATATCTCCCTCCAATGCATTGGGTAAAGATTTTATATCTCATGAGATAGACATGGATGGAACGGTAGGTTATACCATTTCAGTGAAACAGGACTGAAACGAGGAGTGAACTCGGTTCAGAAATGGACTTTGTCCACTAAGACAGTCTTGGCAATGAGTCTTGACTAATAAGAAATGATTCTCTATGATTATGTGTGTATTCCACAAAGTTTCATTTTTTAAGTTATGATTATTGGGATTTCATTTCACTACTATGATTTATCCCATGTTATGAAATTATGCTCTCTTTTGCAGGTTAAGATTTCAAAAATGTTATGCTCTTATGAATATGATGTGATTGATATTTCTTTTGTTTACCCTTACTGAGCATTTGAGCTCACCCTTTTATATTTTTTCTTTCCCCAGGTCAGGAAGAAGCTTATTAAGTATGATATGCCAAAAGAGACTATAGATATGATGAAATAAATGGGAGACAACGTAGATGCTTTATGAACCAGTTGTTTATGTTTCCAAGATTCTACAGACACTATATCTATATGGTCCTTTCCTGGATTTGTTATATGTTGTAATAAGTGTGCTTCAATTTTGATGTATTAACAGTGTATGTAAAGTATGGGTCGATATAGTTGGTATCAGAGGAAAGGTATAGTCAACCTTTGGAAACTAGGATGTGAAAGCCTTAGTAAGAACCCTAAGGATAAGCCTAAGAATAGAACACTATCTTTGTGTTTTAGAAATGGCCATGAATAACCTAGGATAAGAACTTATTTGAGAAATTTTATTCATGATTATGCGGTTTTCCTATTATAATTAGTGTTTCTCACACTGTTCTTCTTGGTTTTAGTCAATGGTTGGAACCCAAAGGAACCTTGTTAATGCGGAATGTGATGGGCAATGCAATGATTGTCCCCCTGAGCAACCAAACGTTATGGGATCTAGAATGAAAAATATTGTAGCCATGGTCACACAACTTTCTCAAGTTATGAATCATGTAGGACTTCCAAACGAGCAAAGGAATGAGCAACATTCCGTTGAATCCTTCATGAGGCAGCGTCCACCTTCTTTCAGTGGGTCTACTGATCCATTAGTTGCTGAAAAATGGATTAGTACTACTGAAAATATATTTTCAGTTCTTCAATTTTCTGAACATGAAAAAGTCATCCTAGCAGTGTATCGTTTGGAAGGAGATGCTGATCAATGGTGGAATCTTTTTAAGAATACAAGGCAAAGGGATGAAATTGAGTCCATGGAATGGGATGAGTTCAAGAACTTATTTTTCAATAAGTACTTCCCCCGTATTCTCCATACAAAGATGGAGAAAGAGTTTCTTAGAACTAAATAAAAAGGATGATGAATCTGTTGGTACCTATGAAGCAAATTTTACAAGACTTTCAAGGTACGCTTCTGGTATTATTATCCAACCTGAGAGTAAGATCGATCAATTCTTTAGATGCTTAAAACCAAGTCTTCAAAGGGTGTTAGCCATAAGGGACTTCAATAGCTACGAGGAAATCGTTCGATGTGCTCTCAATGTCGAGATGGAGATTGGAGTAACCCATCAGTCATATGGGTTTGATAAGAAGTGGAAAATGGAATTCAAAGGAAAATATAAAGAGCACACTGAAAAGAAGATGATCTTTCCCTTATGCTCAAAGTGTGTAAAGAAACATGGAGGGAGTTGTCTTAAAGGGACACGTAAATGTTTCAAATGTGGAAAGGAAGGTCATCGGGAATTTGAATTCCTCAATGATGGGAAGAAGAAATCGAATGATGAAAACAAAGGAAGGGACACATAGAATGAACCTATTACACTTCAATGTTTCAAGTGTAAGGAGATGGGGCATTATTCCAATCAATCCCCAAATCAAAGGGTTGATGATAATGGTCGACGTCAATAAACTCTTAAGGATAAAGACAAAGGAAAGTCACATGAAATTTCTATCAGTGATGTGGTGTACGATAATGATGTGTTGAAAGGTATACATACCATCCACTCTAAAGTAGAAAATGTTTTATTTGATTCTGGATCCACCCACTCTTTTATTTCTGAAGATTTTTCTAAGGATATCACCATATTACCTCAACAATTAGATGTTGAGTTTGCTGTGACAACCCCTAATGGCACAATAGTCGAATCAAAAGTTTATAATTCTTCTCCGATTGAAGTTTGTGGGAAAGTGCTTCCTACAAATCTTGTGATCCTTCCTACAGTAAAATTTGCGGTGATTCATGGCATGGATCGGCTTTCTTTATATGGAACTCATATCAATTGCCAAATAAGGGAAGTCACATTTCATATTGTAGATCAATCTATGATCGTCTATCGATGCAAGGATGAATATAACCTAACTGTGGAAATTTCTTCCATATTATGGGTCTTGATTTCACTTAATTATGGTTCTTTATCTCAAATGGTTGGTGAGAAACTCACAATTAAGAATATGCCCATTGTATGGGATTTTGATGATGTCTTTTCGAAGGAATTGTTGGGTCTTCCACCAAATCATGAAGTTCAATTTTCAATAGAACTCGTACCGAGTGCTTTGCCAATTTCAAAGACACCTTATAGAATGACCCCAATTGAGTTGCAGGAATTGAAGAAGCAACTCCAAGAGAATCTTGATAAGGGATTCATACGCCCTAGTGCGTCACCATGGGGAGCACCTGTTCTGTTTGTTAAAAAGAAAGATGGATCAATGAGACTCTGCATTGATTATCGAGAACTTAAAAAGATCACTATCAAGAAAAAATATCCTCTCCCACACATTGATGACTTATTTGACCAACTACAAGGAGCTCAATACTTTTCCAATAATGATCTTCATTCAGGGTATCACCATTTAAGGGTCAAAAGGGAGGATATGCCAAAGACGACTTTCCGTACAAGGTATGAACACTCTGAATTTATAGTGATTCCATTTGGTCTTACTAATGCCCCTGCTATCTTAATGGATCTAATGAATAGAGTCTTTAGAGACTATCTTGATCAGTTTTTGGTAGTCTTTATAGACGACATTCTTGTCTATTAAAAGATCAAGTAAGAACATGAAGATAACATGAGAATTATATTGAAGACCCTGAGAAAGGAGAATATTTATGCCATATTTACCAAGTGTGAATTTTGGCTTCAAAAAGATTCTTTTTTGGGTCACATAATCTCAAAAGAGGGGATATCTATGGATCCAGCAAAAACAGAGGTTATCGAAAGATGGTCGAGAACAACAACAGTAACTGAGATCCGAAGTTTTCTTGGTTTGGATGGATATTATCGACGTTTTGTGAAATATTTTTCACGATTATCTAATTCACTCACCAGGTTGACTCGATAAGGAGTTATGTTTGTTTGGACGGAGGAATGTGAAGAGAATTTCAGGGAGTTGAAAAGAAGGTTATCCAGTGCACCTGTGCTCACACTGCCTTGTAGTGGAGAAAGGTTTGTGATATATAGTGATGCATCCAAGAAGGTGATGGGGTGTGTTCTTATGATAAATGATATGTTGATAGCTTATTCCTCACGATAGTTGAAAATCCATGAGCAAAATTACCCAACACATGATTTGGAGTTAGCTGCGGTGATCTTTTCATTAAAGATTTGGAGGCATTATCTTTATGGAGAAAGGTGTGACATTTATACTGATCATAAAAGTTTAAAGTATATTTTCACACAAAAGGAGCTTAATATGTGCCAAAAAATATGGTTAATGCTGATTAAGGATTACGACTGCTCAATTCATTACCACCCTAGGAAAGCAAACAAGGTGGCAGATGCATTAAATCGACAAGACCATGCTAGTTTATCCATGATGAGGATCATAAAAGATCCAATATTTATGGATTTACAAAGGATGGATCTTGGAATTATAATGGAAATGGAAAAATCTTATCTTTCTCAAATTAATTTTCAACCATCTATACATTTGAAGATTAAAGAGGCACAAAAAGAAGATGTCGAGTTACAAAAGATGGTGAGAAATGTTCCTGAATTCAACCTTGATTGTGATGGGATAATAAAGTTCAGGAATCGGGTTTGTGTTCCTCCCATCCCCGAATTAAATAAGGAGCTGCTGGATGAGGCTCATAGTTCTTCATTCTCTATTCATCCTAGAAGCATGAAGATGTATAGGGCCCTGAAAGAGTACTTCTGGTGGGATGGCCTGAAAAGAGATGTTGCTGAATATGTCTCTCAATGCTTGGTTTGTCAGTAAGTTAAAGCTGAAAGACAGAAGTCTAAGGGGATGTTACAACCATTACCCATACCCAAATGGAAATGGGAAAACATCACTCTAGTTTTTTTCACAGGACTTCCTAAAGAATCCAATGAAAATAATGCTATATGGGTCATAGTTGATCATCTTACAAAGTCTGCACACTTCATTGCTATTAGAGAGGATTTCTCTCTGGATCGGCTTTACAGGATATATGTGAAGGAAGTGGTAAGATTCCATGGAGTAGCACTTTCTATTATATCTGATCGGGATCTGAGATTTACCTCGATATTCTAGAGAAGTCCTCAGCATACTCTGGATACAGAGTTGAGTTTCAGCACTGCTTATCATCCTCCGACAGACGGTCAGTCTGAGAGAACAATTCAAATTCTAGAAGATATGTTGAGAGCTTTCCCTATGGATTTCAAAGGTGGTTGGGATCAACACCTACCTTTGGTGGAATTTTCTTATAATAACAGCTTTCACTTCAGTATTTAGATGGCTCCTTATGAAGCTCTCTATGCAATGAAATGCTGGACTCCAACTTGCTGGGATGAAGTTGGCGAAAGAAAGCTTTTAGGACCTGATCTTTTTGACGAGATGGAAGAAAAGGTCCGATCTATTCAACAACACAGAAGAGAAGCTCAGAGTCGATAGATAAGTTATGCTGACAACCGAAGAAAAGACTTTGAGTTTGATGTGGGTGATAAAGTGTTCTTACGAATATCTCCATGGAAAAGGGTCATGAGATTTGGAAAGAAGGGGAAGTTTAGCCCTAGATATATCGGTCCTTTCGAAATACTGGATCATGTTGGAAAGGTAGCTTACCAGTTTGCACTTCCACCGAATCTCTCTCAAGTTCACAATGTTTTCCATGTATCTCTCCTAAGAAAGTACATACCCGATTCTTGACATGTACTCAGCTCAAAAGTTGTACCGCTAGAGCAAGATCTTTCTTTTGAAGAACAACAGATAGAGATTCTGGATCGTAGCGAAAATTTCCTACAAAACCAGACCACTCGATTTGTGAATGTTTTATGGAGGAACCACCAATTAGAAGAAGTTAGATGGGAGCTTGAGGGTATGATAAGGGAGAGGTATCCTCATCTTTTTGTTACAAAGTGATGAATTTTGAGGGAGAAATTCATTTTAAGGGGGGTAGAATGTAACGCCCGAGACTTTTATGAGAAATATTTTGTTTTTATCAAAGGAATATTTCACTACACACAACACTAGCTTGGCTTGCTTTACACGCAACCGCGGCCTTCCTCGATAGCTTGCGTCGTACGCAATACCGAGTTTCACTAAACAACGATATGCTATTAAAATATTTTTAAAACTAGCAGTTATGAATAGTAATAACCACTTTTTGAAATTTTATAAATTTTATTTTTCAAAATGGACTTCATTTTTGGATTTGGAATATCGAAATTAGCCAAGGGTGAAATTTTGGTATTTTTCTGAAAACATTCAATTTTTGATGAATAGTGAAACCACTAAGTGGTAGTTAAAAAACTGAATTTATCATAAAACTTAATTTTACCGCTTCTGCGAGTGGAATTTCGAAAATCCAAGAGCCATGGATAATATCAAGTACTAAAATGTGGTTCAATGAGATGAAAATAATTTTTGGTGAATCGTAAATTTTTACTTTTTTTAACCACGGTTAAATTAAATAGGTTAATTAAGGGTAAAAGTGTAATTAATATTACCCTAACACATGTTATAAATCTATTAGATAACCGTAATTCGACCAAAAACATCCTTAGGAATAAAATATGACCATTTAGGCTTACATGGATTAGATTAGGACATTTATTATTAATTTATTTAAAGAAGGGTTAAAATAGTTAAAATCAAAGTTTAATAAGTAAATAATTTTTAATATGGGGTCATACATAAGATAAATTCGACTATAAAGATTCATTAGAAAGATAAATTTTTTTTCTACATAATGGTATTTTATTTGTAATTTTTAGACATTAAATAATTTAATTTATTTATGACACAGTGATGATGCAGTAATTATCTTATTAATTAAATATTGACATAATTGATGTTATAAATACCCAAATAAATGTAATTTAAGACTTTTTATGAATTCAAATAATTTTATATGTTAATATGACATGTTATTATTGATTTAATTAAATGTTCTCGAACAAATCTTTCTGTTATAAATTTCACAAAAATCAATTACTAAATCGTGTCAAAATTGACATAAAATAGTTTTTAAAACAAATATTACATTATTAATTGAAATTTTATTCCTAAAAATCTAAGGTTCGGCCAAATGACATAGATATGCTTATATATATTAATAATAAACAATTTGGGGTTCTTTTGTCTTGATAAAGTATGTCTATTAACCTTATAGTATATGAAAACAAGAAGACACGGTAAAAGTTAAATTATCTAACTTAAAGTTAAATCTAAATGAAAAGGTTAAAATTGATACTTAAACATGTTTAAATTCTATTTCATGAGATTCTTTCGACCCATACCCACATTAGCTTTGAAATATATCAATTTGGAGCTATTAAAAACCGAATATGACTTTATAATAAAATAATATTTTTAGTTATTCCAAAGGTGCCCCTCTCCTCCCTTATAAAAGGGCACCTCCTCCCTCTCTTCCACACACCACTTTGAGCCTTAAAGCTCGGCCAAACCCTGCCAATATCTTCTATCCACTTCCTTAGTGACATCCTAGAGGTCCTGGTTTTCTTCAAAGACCAATTTTAGTGCCCTAAAAGGAGGTCTCAAAGAAGCCCTTCAAAGAAGAGGTAATGTCTGTTACCGATTCTTTCATCATTATTTCTTCTTCCACTTCTTCTTATTTAGTGGTTTAATTATGAAGTAATAACATCAGTATCACTCATATACTGATATGTTATTATAAGTACGAAACAACCCTATTTCACCATCTATCCATCCTACGGAAAACGAAATCACCGCACGTGCGTACATACGGAATACCGTCTCCACGCCGTGGTGTAATACATTTTCCACCACCACCTTAATTGGATGGGTATAATGGTGTAAATAATGACTATATATGATTATTGTAAAGTGTTATTAATTCTGAAATAGTATATATATACACTCCAATACAATTACACGATAATGGGAACGATGTCATCGCTCGTGCGTACGTACGGAATATCGTCTCCACGATGTGATGCAACTCGTTCTACATGATCTTCATTGCATAATGATTATATAAATTAATTGAATGAATGAATATGATATATATTACACTAATAAAATTCTGGGAATGAGGTATCTATAACCTAAAAATAAGAATAAGAATTTATTCGACAACACACGCATAAGAACAAAAAGTAATATACACCAGAATAACAAGTAGCAATGAAATATTACTAATAATAAGATAAGAATATGATGATATATGATATCATAACAATAATTATGATTCTGGAATAAGTCAATAACATTATTTAAATCATTATACATTAGGTTTGCACACATACGAAGCAAATTGGACCTAAGGTAAGGGAAAATAGCACAATCTCATTTTATCGGAGATTGGTTATACTTTGGTATTTATTAGGGTGTATTTTATCATCCACATCCATGATTCCAAAATATGTAATATTTTTTCCATCCACCTATCATTTTTTAAATCCAATTTTACCCTTAGGTGATTTTTTAGTAAATGATATAAAAGTAATCTTTTGTCGTTTTTCGTACGAGGTACTTTTTGTCTTTTCTGACAAAAGTATGAGAAGAATTTTTTTTTAACTTATACGGCATGAATGGATTTATGAAACATTATTTCCAAGAAGCTTCATTTACAAGTTTTCATGTTTATTTTTAAAAAAACATCTTTTAGTTTAAAATTGTATGACATGTTAACAAAGGAAAATGTTTTTGAAGTAGAAAGGATATTTTCCTCAAGAATGGAGTTCAAGTGTTTTATCAAAATTATTTTCCATATAAATAATATAGGGTTCTGTTTGTATCCCTATTATTACATTTATTTGATTATGTTGTTTTGAATTATTTTTATGAATTTCTTTATATTATATGAATTGTTTGATGATGTCACGATGTTTAAAATTCCCATTTTTATTACATGGGTTATGCAATGATGTATGATTTATGATTTTGTGGCACACATAAGAATGGTATCATTATGAGATTGGTGGGACCTATATCTCCCTCCAATGCATTGGGTAAAGATTTTATATCTCATGAGATACACATGGCTGGAACGGTAGGTTATACCGGTTCAGTGAAACATGACTGAAACGAAGGAGTGAACTCGGTTCAGAAATGGACTTTGTCCACTAAGATAGTCTTGGCAATGAGTCTTGACTAATAAGAAATTATTTTCTATGATTATGTGTGTATGACACAAATTTTCATGCTTTAATTTATGATTTTTGGTATTTCATTTCACTACTATGATTTATCCCAGGTTATGAAATTATGCTCTCTTTTGCAGGTTAAGATTTCCAAAATGTTATGTTCTTATGAATATGATGTGATTGATATTTCTTTTAATTACCTTTCTGAGCTTTTGAGCTCACCCATTTGTATGTTTTCATTCCCCAGGTCTGGAAAAATCTTATTATGTAAGATATTCCAAAAGGGACTATAGATATGATGAAATAAATGGGAGATAGTGTAGACGCTTTATGAACCAGTTGTTTATGTTTCCCAGTTTCTAAAGACACTATACCTATACGATCCTTTCCAGGTTTTGTTATATGTTGAAATAAGTGTGATTAAATTTTGAATTATTAACAATGTATGTAAATTATGGGTCATTATATGGATATACTTTCCTTATATATATCCTACATAAATTGTTGGGAGAGGTAAATCACTCTCCATGTGGATAATCAACCCCTGATTATATACAAGTGCAAGGAGGAAGATGAATCTGTTTTAGCTCCATCATCATAAGTATAGATATTACTGACCTATGAGAACACATACCTGGATCAGATGATTGAGTCCAAGGAAGCAATCATCCTTGAAGACATTCATATTGTGAGGGAATTCACTGAAGTGTTTCTCAAGGAATTTCCTGGTCTTCCTCCTAGAAGAGATGTTGAATTCTCAACTGATCTTATACCTGGGGAATTTCCAATATCCAAGACTCCATATAGAATGGCTATTGTGGACATTGTGGATATGAAGAAACAACTATTGGAGATTCTAGATAATGGGTTTATACAGCCAAATGCTTCACTATAGGGTGCACCAATCCTCTTCATCAAGAGGAAGGATGGGTCAATGTGCCTTTGCATCAATTATCGTGAGCTCAAAAAAATCATGATTAAGAGCATGTATCCTCTCCCATGAATTGATGACTTGTTTGATCATCTGTGTGGAGAAAAACACTTATCCAAGGTGGATTTTCAGTAAGGATGTTGTCAAGTAAGGGTGATGAAGGAAGATATCCCCAAAACTAATTTTTGTAAAAGATACGGGTAATATGAATTCATAGTAATGACTTTAGAACCCACTAATTCTCCAGAAATCATCATGGATATGATGAATAAGGTCATTAGAGATTACCTCAACAAATTTGAGGTAGTCTTTATAGATGATATTCTGATATGCTGCCTAACTAAGGAGGATTATGAGGAGAATCTCAGAACTATACTAGAGACCTTGTAGAAGGAGAGGCTTTGTGCAATGTACATCAAGTGTAATTTCTGGTTAAAGGAGGTCTCATTCTTGGGCCATATCATCACAAGCAATGGGATATCCATGGATCCCTCAAAAATAGATGAAATTGATGGATGGTTGAGGCAAACATCAGTAATGGATATCTGTATCTTATTGGGGTAAGCTGAATATTATCGGCAATTTGTGAGAAATTTATCACGATTGCCCAACCCTCTTATGAATCTAACTCGGAAGGGAGTGATGTTTTCATGGAGTGATGAATGCGAATAAAGCTTCAAGGAGTTGAAAAGGAGGCTTATAACTACTCTTGTGCCCACTTTACCGACAAGTGGAGAACTTTTTGTGGTATTCAGTGATGCTTCAAAGAAGGGCATGGGATGTGGGTTGATGAAAAATGAAAAATACATTGCTTATGCTTCAAGCCAATTGGATGTTTATGAATAGAACTATCCAACACATGACCATGAGTTGGCTGTAGTGATCTTCACTATGAATATTTGGTGGCATTATCTCTTTGGTGAGAAGTGTGAAATATATGTAGACCAAAAAACCCTCAAGTATATATTCACATAGAAAGATTTGAACATGCACCAATGAAGATGGTTAGAGTCGATCAAAGACTATGACTACTCAATCCATTATCACCTTATGAAAGCGAACAATGTGGCATATGCCCTAAGTAGAATGGAATGAGAAAATCTATCATTAATGAGAATTGAAAAGGATCCAATAATCTTATATTTAATGAAGAGGGACATGTGAATCCTAAAGAAGAGAAAATCATGGATCCTTTCACAAATTGTTGCTCAACTGTCACTTTTGTAATGGTTAATATATGATAAAAATGATGATGTGGGAATTCAAGAAAAATTGGAAGCTATTAAAAAAGGGAACTACTTGGAGATTAATGTTAATGAAGAAGGAATTTTGAGATTTGGGAAAATACTATGTGTTCCATCAAATTTGGATCTGAAAAAAGGAACTTTTAGATGAGGCACCTAGTTCCAATTTCCCTATTCACCCAGGAATCACAAAGATGTATCAAGATCTCTTAGTGGATTATTTGTGGGATAATATGAAGAAAGAGCTCACTGAATATACATCAGAGTGCCTGGTGTGTCAGCAAGTGAAGTCAAAGAGGCAAAAATCTAAGGGGATGATGCATCCATTGCCCATACAAGAATGGAAATGGGAGAACATCACCATGAAATTTGTCACCAGACTTATGAAGACATCCAAAAGCAACAATGAAATATGGGTTACTGTGGATTGTCTTACAAAGGATTCACGCTACATTGCTATTCTGGAAAATTTCTCATTGGATCAACTAGCACAGATATATAACAGGGAAGCGGTAAGGCAGCAATGAGTACCACTATCTATTGTGTTCAATAGATATCCAAGATTCACCTCTTTGTTTTGGAAGAATCTTCAACATGCTATAAATAATAAACTGAACATCAGTACGACCTATCATCCTAAAATTGATGGCCAATCCAAGAGGACTATCCAAACACCTGAGGAAATATTGAGAGCATGCTCAATGGACTTTAAAGGAGGATGGGATCAACATATTCCTCCAGTTGAGTTCTCTTATAATAACAGTTTTCACACCAGCATCCAAATGGACCCATATGAATACATTTATGGGAAAGGTATAGAACACCAGCGTGTTGGGATTAGGTCAGTGAGCATAAACTGCTTGGACCAAAAATGGTCGAAGAAATGGTGGAGAAGGTGAAACCCATTCAGCAGCATATTAAGGTAGCCCAGAGTCGATAGAAGAGTTATGTAGATAAATGTCAACAAGTACTTGAAATTAATGTTGGATACATTGTATTTATACGCCTATCTCCTTGGAATAAGGTCATCATGCTTGGAAAGAAAGGGATTTTAAGTCCAATGTACATCAGACCCTTCAAAATTTTTGATCATGTTGGGGATGTGGCCTATCGACTGTCACTTCCACCTACCATGGCCAAAGTACATGATGTCTATCATGTATCCCTATTAAGGAAGTACATACCAGACCCTTCACGTGTACTCTCTTCAGAGGTGGTACATTTATAGGATGATATTTCTTATTAGGATCAACCAGTGAAGATCTTAGATCGTAGAGAGAATGTTCTATGAAATAATACAATTCCCCTCATCAAGGTGTTGTGGAAAAACCAAAAGATTGAAGAAGAGATGTGGGAATTAGAGGAAATGATGAAGCAGAGTTTTCAAAATCTGTTTTATTGTAGGAAAAGGAAATTCTAACGGTGAAATTTCTTAAGGGGGGAAGAATATAATGACCCAAAATTTCATTAATGGGAATCCCTCTTGATCTAATTAAATGTCTTTTTATGTAAAATTTTTATATAAAATGTCAAATTCTATTGTTTTATGTTTTTGGATTTTAAAATACAATTATGAATTGTGACAATTTCTAATATTTCCATTGAACAGTGATCAAATGATTAGTAAAAATATAGGGCTTTAACAAATCTTATTTAATCAGACAGAGGAAGCAATGGCCTCATCAAGTATACATGCTCCATATGAAGCCCATTTATTAGAGATCGAAAAGGATGTTCCATCTTTGGGCATTGCTCGTGACCAAGCCCAAGCCAAGAATGAATATGTTAAGCTCGAGTGGTACCACCTATGAGATAACTGGAAGTTGATAGAGATTACCACCTGAGCAATGTTATCCGAGCAACCATAATAGTCTATCACCATCGCACACCTTACTCTTCGTTCTTATGATGGTGTTATAAGGGGTTATGTAACAAGACCTTAGGACTATGTTTATGTACATTATTTTGGTATATAATAATTAATATACTTTAATTTTATTATTGTTACCTTTTAAATATTTTTTAAAGATCAAATAATATTTTTAGTTAAAGTTCAACAAAGAAATATTTTTTGTTTAATTAATTGATTAATTAATAAAATAATATCTTAATAAAATATTATTATTATAATTATTAAACTAATTTTTATTAAATATAACGGATCATATAAGTTTATGAATGTAATTGTAATTTTTATTAAGGTTTGAAAGCCATTTTTTTAAAAGCCCATGAATTTTTGATAAATGTCAATTTTTATATTAAATGTGATAATTAACATATTTATAAAATTATTTATAAAAAATTAATATTGTTTCAAGAATCAAGACATAAAATTTATCCAATGGTGAATTTTTTATAATTTTCTGAGACAGTCAAATTTTTGGGTAAAAATTTAATACCGTTTAAATAAATAATGTGTTTTATGACATCATAAAGACCCAATAGTGATGTAATAAAATAATATAAACATTATTTTAAACCTATATATGTTTTACCATTAAAATAATGTTATTCTTGGTTTGTTTTATATATTTTACAAAGCTTTAGTAGACCCTTGAAGACATATTAAACATTTTGTCTTTTTAAATCATTTTCCTTGGGAGTGTGACTCACATCCACATAAACAACCCCATTATTTTAATAAGTTAGGACTTTGGCATTATAAATTATTTTTTTCCACTTCCCTTTTCTAGATACCTTGGGAAAAAAACTTCAGCTGGTTTGTGGTTTGGAATAGTTTAATTCGAGGTGTCCCAAACCAAAATAATAAATAATTCCCTCACCTTTCCTATATAAACTCACCGAAGCTCCCACAAACTCCCCACTAAAATCCTTTGGATCTCATCCAACATATTCTCTCCTCTCTCTATAATTCTCCCAAGGTGCCCCATGCTCCCAAGAATCCTCTGTCAATCCTCTCTCAAGCCTTTAGAGCACACTTCCAAGTAAGGGTTTTTCTACCTTTCTCATTTTTGTCCAATATTCTTTAAATTGTTATGCCCTTTTAATTTCCATTATAAATGTTGAGGTATGGTTTCAAACCTCCCCCATACTACCCTATTTATTATTTAATGATGGTATACGCCTTTCTCAGTCATTAAATGCTTCCCATGTACAACCGTTACTATAGAGAAATTCCAAAAGGAATTTCTCTCTCCTCATTTTCATTCAAGCAATTATTTTGTATCATGAATATAAGTTCTATTAAATTTTTTGGCAAATGTATCTATATGACCCCCTTACTATCCATGTAAAGTAAATTTGATGATACATGCTTTTTTCTCTCATCAACCATTTTTATGAGTTCTTATGTCACACCGTTATGCTGTCGAAATTGCATCGCGCTTTTCCAAGCCAAAGTCATTGTGTAGTGAATACAATGCCCATTTCTCTATCAAGGGAATTAAAAATTATGAACATTTACTTATTAGTTAAATAGTTTCATGTATGTATTCCAAATTCTTTTATCATGTAATAAAATATTATGTCGAATGATTCAATGTTTTATGATCCATGTGGCACACTTATGCATGAAATGAAATTTTTTAGAAGGGTGCGCTCTTATAGCACTCCAATACATTGGGTAAAGTATAGTATCATGATTCATCATGTGAAATGGGTGTTTAATAGTGATAATTCAAGTGAAATGAGGGTTCACTCATGATCCATGTGCAATGAGGTTTTACTCATGATCCATGTGCAATAATCCATGGCTCATGCTAATTCCATGTTAAGTGTTATTTCCAAATTTCCATGTTATGATTATCATGATTTATCAAGACTTTATGTTTATGCTTCTCTTGTGAACTATTGATATTCCTATTGTATAAAATGTACTGTATTTCTCATGTTATTCCTTGATTATTCCCTTTTTGGCCTTTATAGCTGATCCATTTCTTATTCATGTCCTCGCGTTATCCCATGAAATGCTATGTATGAGGATGTAGTGGTCTTGTAAAGGATGTTTTTAGTAAAGAAGTTGTGTTTCATGTTATAAGTTGTTTTGTAATGATCCTAATACCAAAAGACACCAGACCTATCAATCTTACATGTTGTAACAAGTGATGTTTACGTAATAAATTATGTTTAATTATGTAATAAAGGATCTGGGTTTTCATAGGGACCGTTGGGAAACATGTAGAATTTATGGGGTTGAGATTACGTAAGCTATTTTTTTTCTCTCGGCCATTGTGATTTTTGATTCATTGATGTATGGGATGGATATAAGATGGAACATGGTGGTCCCTTTTATGGGGTTGGAGTTTCATTGGGTTTCTATTAGTATGTACTTATATGATAAGACATGGAAACCTTTTCATTTCATGTTTGTATGAATTATTAACATGTATACCTTATTGAATGGGTATATATATTCCCTTGTCTAATTATTTCCATCATTCTATTTATTACTTATTCTTCTGCTAAGTCTATATTCATTCTACATTTATTTTTTGTAAATTGAATCCACTATGTTACGAAATTATTACCATTATTATTATTATAAATATAGGGTATAAAATTCCCACTATAACCTAATTAGAACCTTGATGCTAGTCAGATACCATTTGCATATTGCGACTCATGATTATGGCCCAGTGGCCAACTAGCCTAGAGCACTTTTTAAGTGGATCCTTAGTCGGGTTTCTACATATGGAATTAGAGAAATTTCTTTATTAGTGTTTCCTTGATGAATCAGAATGTTGGTTTTGAATATGGTTACCACATTCAGATAGATATAAATGGTTTCAATGTTTTCATTCATGTTATTTTTTTGGCTATGGTTTAAAAAAGAATAGGGTTTCTTTTGAAAAATGAAAAGAGATCCTGATCAGGTGCCTTATGACCCATGCATGGGGGATAGACCAAATTTCCATTGGTGATAAATTAATGTTAGGTTTTTTAATTATATACTTGATTGATTTCAACCTCTATGAGAGCATTTGGGTGTGATATTAGTGGATCATGAGGTTTGTCCCCTTGTTCATGTTTGGAAATGGAGGATAATTTATGCATCATGACTGGTACATAGGCTCATATGACGTTTTTATATACTTGGGATTATCATTGGGAATTAGGAACACATAAATAGGGGTTGGGTTGTTTAATGTGTGAAAAAAATATAAATAATGTTTTACAGTATAGATTTTTTATAGAATTATTTTTCTATCTCAGGTACGTGGTTCTTGATGAGATAGGTTGGTGATTCTATATGAATGTGGTATATATGGGCCTGACTGTGGTATGTGTTTGTAGGAAAATTGAATGTGGGTGATCCATTTAAAATATCAATATAATTATAAACAATATTTTTCTACATTGCTCGTTGGGGTCATTCTACTCCACCACTCCAAACTAATGTCATTATATATGCATGATATGTGATACGTTACTTTAACGTGGTAAAGTAAGGGGCCACGAGGATGGATAAAAAAATATTTGTGTCTGGTAGGGATGTGTAAGGGTGGTGATGTGCACTTCATATTACAGATTTCCCTACTTGGGATATATATTATTATAATTGTTGTGATTAACCATGGTATTGGTCTTCAGAATAATTCCACCCAGATAGGTTCTAGTGGAGAGTTAGGCGAGAATATATGTGATATTGAGAGATAATGTAGGTGATGAGGCCCTTAAGGGCATGGTTAAGGACCTTGAGAAATATATATATTATGAGAAATATGTAGAGTTTCAGATATAGAGAGGGAATCCATAATAGATGAAATATTTTGGGACATGTCTAGAAAATTATCTCGGGGATAGCTTGAAATGAGTCTTAAAAGGTATTGATATATGATATTAGGTATTAGATCAGTACCTGGTGTATCTTATGTAGGATGTTTTGTCATAGAACCCACTCTTGATTCATGGTGAGGGTGAAACACATGAAATAGAGAATTGGATTGATTCTGTTTAAACAATATTTGACCAAATCAAGACACATATTAATCGAAGGGTGAATCTAGATAATTATATGCTCATAGTATAAAAATAACTTGTAGGATGTATAGTTAAAGACTGGTAGGAAAGAGGTACTATAATGAGAGGATTTTTGATGATAGGTTCATTGAGAATTTCTTTTTGGAAGCATTGAGAGTATATTGAAACCATGATGTCATGATTTTTCCCTAGGGGGATACATCTATCATGGATGAAATTAAAATTTTAATGGACCTGTCAAATTTTTCAATATTTATAGAATGGGAGGACATCGCTTGGGTGAAGAGTTTTGAGAATGTCTTACGGCATTCCATCAGGGTGTATGTAAATATATTCTAGTTTACCACATTCATAGAGGTGATGAGTCTGAAGATGATAGTTAATGGAAACATTAGGGATAATACTTATTCAAGTTGGTTGAAATTTCCATGTGGGAATGATAGTGATGTTTTGGGTTTCTGAACGTGGATCCTTTAAGAGTCTCATCAAATAAGTTAGGAAAAATATTCTAGAAGACTATTTAAGATTTGGTTTTTGATGGTGTGATTCTAGTGTGGGGAACGGGGTCATGTTCAGACCCAATGTGAGAGACATCCTAAGGAGTTTTGTTTATGAAACTTGTTAGGGAACATAGAGAGGTTCTATTAAAAATACTTATCAGGAAGCATGATGTTATTGATTGGTCAAACTGATGGAAGTGAGGTAGGAATAGGAGTGGTACCAAGAGTAGGTAGAACAAATTCAACTATGTATACATGTCCTGAAATATGGAAAGATACCCAATAGTGGGGTTTGTGGTCACTAGATAGTGTATCTCCCTAGGGAGGGAATACCTTGGGTAGTCGAGTTTTAGCCTAGCTATATTCTATTGATTTGGCAGGGTCAAAGTTGTTCGGGGAGTTGCAGAAGGTTATATGATTCCTTGATTGTAAAATGTTCTTTTGTTTTAGGATTTGAATGATATGGGTTCATGAGGTGAATGTGTTGTAATTGAAATTATTATGTGTTGGTATGTATGTGGTTATCATGTATGATTCGTGAATGTATGATATACATTGGAATCATAAATTTTGAATGGAATGAGTGTGTATATATATATATTGTGAATTATTTTTTATAATTAGAAGGGATGTATGGACTCTTGAGAATTGGATGGAATGTGGGAATTTGTGGGTTTCATGTATGAAATGTGTATCGAATTAGCATCTCTTGACATTCAAGAATGACTGTAATTCATGTGGGGATATACATGTTTGGGGGATAGTTAAGGATCCATCAGAATGTCATTTTTGTTTTGGAACATAATGGGTAGGTAATTCCTATTGTGTGGAGAAAAACAATAAGAGTGGACCAGTGACTATGGGTTTGGGATAGGATGGGTTCATACTTATGAAATGGGTGCATTTGGTACCATCTTGTTATGATTTAACATACATTAGTGGAAATTTATCTTAAGTGTAGAGATTGTAATGTCATTTATTTTAGAATGAGTCAATAATATTTGGTAATTTGGTATTTTATGTTTTTTTGGGTGAGCCAAATTTAAAATTAGGCTTCTTAAGGAAATATAATGTATTAAAACATGTTAGTACATTAATTGTATATGTGTTTTAAGTCCTGGTTAGTGTCTCGGGGGTGTTGTTTGCTTTCAAGAGCATTGGGATTAGAGAAACATGGTTTAGGAGACACAACAAAGGGATCATTGTTGGAACACGATTTGTGTTAACTATGAAAATCATCTAAACTAGTTCAATGTTAGAGTAAATCATGTGATGTGTCCAGAAAGACATGGAACAGACCTAACACTAATTGATGAATGTGCATATAGGAAACACACAGTTTTCCAAACTATGTGGCCTATCCCACATGCTTTGTTCCACTAAGGTATTGAGTGTGCATGGTTGTTTCACAATTATCCAAACCATGTGGTCAAACCATTCAACCCATTTTAATGGGGTGGGGGAAGGGATTTTGACGACATCATCACAAAGTTTTCACATATTTTTCCAAACTGTATGCTTCATTTATGGGTATTAAATTACAAAAACCCCCTTATATTTATTTCTTCTTCCTCCTTTCATCTTCTATTTGTACACCTCCTCTAGTAGATGTCAGTACCCATTTCCTTCCTCCTATTATTTTATCTCCTTCATTTTTAGCTCTGATTTGTATTTCATCAAGTGTGTTAGGGGAATAGTGTTATGTATTTCAATCCACTTACTTTATACTTTTATATCAATTTTTGGAAGGTTATTTTCATATGATATCATTTTCCCCATTCTAGGGTATTTTTTTAAAATCCATGTTTCTCTTGTTTCAGCTTGGGTTAGAGTCTAATATTTGATGAGAGAATTCCTCGAACACAAAGTTAAGGGGTTCTTATATTTCCCAAAATATTTATAAATTTCATGGGATGACATTTCAAATGAAAATAACTAGGTTTTGTCAAGGTGAAACCCTAAATTATTAAATCTTAATTATAAATTGTTTAATTGATATTGTGAGATGTTGATGAGAATTCCCAAGCCTATTGATTTTTTTAATCTTTTTTTAAGATATTATATGGTTGTATAGGTTTTTCAGGTGAATTTATTTTAATTAATTAGATTGTAGGATGACAAAATTGATTCTACAGGAACATGGTGGGCTTGGAACAAGATACGTGGGGTGATATTGATCACCATAATTGAGATACAGAGGATCATATGGTTGATGGTATTTACTAAGATGTGTGGGGTGATGTTTCCCATCGTAGTTGAGGTGTTGATATAACCATGTTGAGGATAATGATTATGACCTTTAATGGGATAGTTGAAATGGATTGTACGCACAACGAGGTTGTCAATTGGTGTATCTCAGTTATGGTTTCTAATTTCTTCTCACAAGATTAGGAAATAGCACTGTTGGAGTCATGTCCACATAGATGGGGACTCAGTTGATGTGTTATTGACCAATCATTATTGGTGCAGGCCTCAGTTGTTTTAGTGCCTTAGGGGATAAAATTGACAATAAGTTACAGAGAAGGTTCCCACATTAGAAATACAAGGTTGATGGTCTTTGAGTCCATTGGTTGGGGGATGAGGCTCACATATATTATATGGACAATGTGATAGAATAATTAAATGATTTATCTTGATTTTCCTTGGAATTTCATGTTATTGAGATAATGGTGGGTTATTTTTCATTGAATGATAGATCTCATAATGCCTTTGGATGTCGGGCTGTTGAGTCGATGGAGGTTCGGCGAATGGAATTATGTGAGACATAAGATGTATTTTTTGAGTAGGTTGTTGGGACATTGGTTATACTCAATGTGAGGCTACATGTGGTATTCAATGGAACTATGTGTTGGATGACATGTATATGGATGAGATAATGAGGTTCTTGTGATATGACTAGCTGTAGATATATCATTCCACTTTGGAATTTGATGAGGTGGGTAATAACTTCCTAAGGTCCATTATGCAAGAGTAAAGTGGGTTATGTAATTTATTCCATGGTAATGTTTAAATTTTTCTTAAATATTCAGACACTTGTATAAATATGGAGGTCATATTTTCAGACATTGGTGGTAGCCTGTTGAGTTCATACGCACACCCTACATGGGCCCCTTGGGATGCTTGTAGAAATCATGGTTTTGATATTAGTTAATGGAATGAGATCATTGTTTGGACTATAGTGATGATTTTAGAATAGTTATATGGGATGGATGCCGAATTTTTTATGGTGGCCCTTTTCACTGAGATGGAGTTTATTTTGGGGCTTCTGAGTAAATCCTTATATAGTCATCCATAATAGATCATTCTTGTCTTATTTTTTATCACTTCATAACATATAGACCCTATTTTATATGTTTTAATGTTGTTTTGGATATCAATTTATAATGTTTCATTTAATACTTATGCTTCTACTGCGTCAATATTCATTCTTTTGCTGATACTAGTAAACTGCTTCTGCTATGTTACAATATTATTACCACTATAATTATCATAATCAAATGGTATAATCTCCCCAATATCTGGTAATTAAATATTGGGTGCTAGTTAGAATTCTTTGATATATGGGGAGGTGTTTCAAATTCTTTATGGTCCACTGGACTATAGCACTAGTTAAGTGTCTCAAACGTTAGGGTTCTACACTCTTTTACAACCATGTTGAACTATTTAACTCCATCCTTATGCTCTTTTATCATGTGATTGGAATCCTTTCATTTTTAATTGATATACATGCAACTTGATTCAATAATATTCATATTTTATAATAAATAAACAAATTTTCCAATGGAATGAGATTAGAATCATAATATATTATTCTTTATGTACACACACACATGTTGTCATCATATTTTATAGAAATTATTATTGATCCAATATCATCTTAAAAAATTCTATGATCAAGAATTATAAAATTAAAAATTATAGTAACAATTATTTTTTATTCCAAAAAGTTTCAAATCATAAATTGTTATATTTTTTAATGGATTTTTTGATTGAGATAATGCAATATATTATTATGACAAAAAACTTATGAAAATCAAAATTATAAACCATTTTTATTTATTTATTTATTATAAGAACATTAAAATTATAATTTTTTATGTTTATTGTATGTAATTTATTTTTTTAATAATAAAAAACATTTTAGTCATTGATTTATTGGACCCATAGATGCATTATTAGTAATTAAATTTTATTTTTATTTGAGATAACTGATTTTGTATATTATGAAGTACCAAATCATACCCAAAATAAACATTTATAATCATATGAATTTTGGTTAAAAATTTAAACTCATTTTAAGAATTCTAACTTAGATAGGGTAATTAATCAAACATTAGTATGAATTTGGGATCAATGAATGTTGAAAAGGGGATGAATTTTGAAATGTATAATTTACAAAACTAGGTAATAGTCTATCACCAGATCTCATATCAATGTTTTAAAAAATAATTGATTAATAAATGATGTATTAAATAATAAATTAATTATTGTAATATATTTTCTCAATATAACTTTTTGAAATAATCTATTAAAAAACATATGAAAAAATAGTGAAATAGATTAGATGAACAAAACAATTAAAAAATGGATTATGAGGACGATACAATGAAGAAATTAAGTGGGGAAAAATCATGATATGATAATAAGATGAGTAATAGGGTTCTGGGTGCACCATTATTTGGGATGAAAAATAAAAAACATGAATCATTAAGAGAATCTATTAAGAAATTTCAATTTCCTTGTCTTGGATTTTTATTAAGGATTCCCCTATCATGGTTAACCACGTGGAGTCATGCACATCTCGCAAAATTCCAGAGGATTCAGACTGGTAGTGATGGACTATGAATATTAATGGGAATTCTATGCCCTCATCACCAAAGTGTAACACAATGTAATATAAATAACATATAGATAGTGGATGTAGTCATAACAATCAGACAATATATATACAGTAGCAATAGATAAAAATATCTAAAAAACTCATATAATATGATTATGATACATGTCTCTACAAAACATCCAAAAAAGGAATACTTAAACGTTTATAATAAATGTAATAGAAGAAAAAAATAAAAAAAAAATGATGTTGCATCTCGAGCCTCAACTTAGTCCCATGATGCCATGATAATAAGAAGAAATCAATAACCTATATCAGGTTTCTTGTCCCTCCTTGTACAATTTTGTTTCGAATAACCACTTATTACCAATAGTCATTACATCAACTGTAGTATCTACCAAAATCCATACTTGGTTTTGGTACATGGAATCCATTTCAGAATTCATGGATTCTTGCCACATGGCAATGTTTGTGCCATTAAATGCTTCTTTTTAGGTAAGAGGATCATCATTGTCAACCAATAATGAGTCACCATCCTTGGTGACAAGAAAACCATATCATTCTAGTTCTCTCACCTCTCTCATGCTCTTACACAGTTCTCGTGTCTCTAGAACTGATTGATCTTCCACAGGGCTTTGTGGAATCTGTTCTTGTATGAACTCCTATGTATCTTAAGCCTTGACTTCATCGATGTCTATCTTGCTCCCACTATCTCTTTTGGAGATGTGCTCCCTCTTGTTGAATATGGTGTGTCTATCCAAGGTAACCTTTTTTTTGAGGGGTTGTATAGGTAATAACCCCTTGTTTCCATGGGATATCCTATAAAGATACACTTTATAATCCAGGTGAAAGTTTGTTACCTGAAGAGGCCTTAACAAATGCTTCTCTACCCCTCAACTGTAAATTCAATAACATGGCTCTGCATCCACTCCGTAAATCGTATAGAATAACTTTTATCGATTTAGATTGTACTTGGTTTAGTATGTGTGATTTTTTTGTAATGCATATCCTCAAAAGAATAATGGAAGACTCGCATGACTCATCATTGATCTCACCATGTCCAACATGGTGTGGTTCCTCCTTTCACTTATACCATTCCACTGAGGTGTGTAAGGAGTGAGTTGAGATAGAATCCCAAAATCCTGTAAGTAATAAATGATATCTTGATTAAGATATTCTCTACCTCTGTTTGAGAGAATTTTATTAATCTTTATACCTAGCTGGTTCTCAACTTCATTCTTGTATTCTTTGAACCGATCAAAAGAATATGACTTATATGTCATTAAGTAAATATATCCATATCTACTAAAATCATCATTAAAAGTTATGAAGTACAAGAACCCACCCATTTTGTCAACCGGAAATAGTCCACAAACATCTGTGTGAACTAATTCTAGAAGCTCATTAGCCCTTTCAGCTTTCCCACTAAATGGGGCATTGGTCATTTTTCCTTGTAGACACACATGACATACAATAAGTGGTTTTTGTTCAAAAGAATATAAATAACCATCTTGATGTATTTTTGTCAAACGTTTCTCATTGACATGACCTAGCCGGTGATTCCAATGTTGGGTGTGGTATGAGTCATGTGAATTAACTTTGTCATTGATTTCCATTACTTGGTTTGTGTAGTCTAACACATAAAGCCCATTATATAAATATTCCCAACCAAAACAAATGCTTTAATTATAAAATTATCAGCATTCATTTCCAAACGTGACGATGAATCCATCAATTTCTAATCTAGATACTGAAATAATTTTTTTGGTTATAAAGGGTACATGAAAACATCATTTCAATACCAAGACCATCCTCATAGGCAATGTGAGGTGGTAGTCTCCGAAATCTACAACAGTGAGTGTAGATCCATTGGCTGCTCATAGATCCACCTCACCACAATCAATCTTTCTTAATCTACTTGGTTCATGTATTTGGATAAAGATGTTAGAACCACAATTTGTATCCAATAGCCAATTAGTAGAAACAAATAGATTTCATTCAATAACAAACGCACATGATGCCTCACCTTACTTCCTTGGCTGGGTGCAGTTTTTCTTCTGGTGGCCCTTCTTGCCACATGTGAATCAAACAGCCTCATGTTCTCTTTCCTCCCCTTTGATCTTCCCTTTGTTGGAAGGCCTTGAAGAAGCTTTGGGCTTAAAGATCTTCACCTCACATTCCATTTATTCTGCATAAGTACGTAAGGCTTTTCACACATCATATCATTGTCCACATGGATAATGAGGATAAGGAGATCAGAAAGAGACTTCTTAATGTTGTTCATGTTGAAATTTACAATATAGTTAGAGAAGTTATGGGGGAATGATGCAATAATAGGATCGGTATGCAGTTATTTGGGGAGTTTAAACCCTAGAACCACCAAACACTCAATATAGATAATGAGCTTGACTACATGAGGCCTAGCTGGGGAACCATCTCCAAGCTTTCTCTAGAATAGAGCCTTGGAGATCTCAAACTATTTCTTTCTTGATCTCTCATAGTATAAACCACAGAGGTCCTCGAGCATGCTATAGGCATCCATGTCTTCATGAGACATCATGAGCTCACTAGACATTGATGATAGCATCAAACATTGAACATTGAGTGCATTTCTCAAATGTTGGTCATAGACCAAGAAATATTCATTATTCTCCCCTTGGGTGGGCGAATCGGGATGTGAGGAATCTAGCACATAAAACTTTCATTCATGGCACAGGATAACCTGAAGGTGCCATGACCATTCCTGAAAGTTACGGCCGGTGAGGATATTGACTTTATCTAGAATTGATCGCATAAAAAATGTGGTTGTTGAGTTTTTCATATTCATTATACAAATTAAAAGAGCATATTTATCAGTAACTTTTGATTACATTTTGTGAAAAATAATAAATGAATTTATTAATTCTCCCCCTATTTTTTCAAGTCCCAATATCCCTCACCATTGAACTTGGAATGTCTAGTTTCTTTGACATTCATGTGGCAAGGATCCATATTACCATTCAAATAACCCCAAAAGGGATGGTCCAGCTATTAAAGGTTATTTAGGTAGGTAGGACTTTTCCAACTGTGAGCTTACAGTTCCTTGATCTATTGAGTGGACACCCCGATCCTAAAATCCTGACTTGTTTTTCCTCAAAACTTACCTCCATTTTACAATATGTCTAGAAACAGATACTCCTCTTGATGTAAAATGTTTAAGTCAACCCGAAACATTCATAAGAGCTTCCATTATAAAATTATGTGTCCCAACAAGGGTTGTTTAAACACATAGTTTTATTGGGCCTTGCCTTAATCATGTAATGGAAGGCTTTGTCTGACTTAATATGCTATTTGGGGGATTTTATTATTTATGAATAGTTTTTCATTGTCACATTCTTGTTAATATTAAGTGATTCTTTCTTAAGTGATTTACCATGTTCTGATAATGTTTACGCATTGTACAATTTTTATTTTATTCCATCTTTCCATTCTTTTTTATTTCATTAATTATGTGATCGTGACAATAAATACATAATAAATAAACAATGCAATCAGATAGGAATTAAATTAGATGGCATGATCATGAATTTTTTTTGGTTAGCTTATCTAGCGGTTTTGATAAGCTAACCCTATCCTTTGAAAAAACACCTGGAATATGATGGTTTGTGTTTTGATGCTCCGACCTATACACCTTTGTTTCTTCCTGCATTGGTTTCACCTCATCTTTGAGTTTTGAACCATCTCCTCTAACTTGGGAGATCCTCCATTACACGAGGTTTACATTAATGAATCCATGGGCACACAGGCCCTACATATTATTTGAAGAAGGCTCGCAAGCCAAAAAATTTAAATTAAATAAATTTAAATGAAACCATACACACACAAAGTGTATTTGGTCTAGCTTACGATCATCCATAGCATGAAATAAAATTACACATATTTAGAATTAAAATCATTTTAATCATTCTTTAATTTTTGATTAGTCACACTTTTATTCAATTAATTATGATCTTATAATTAATCAATTCATTATCATAAATTCCTTTATGAATTTCCTAGAGATTTTTATCCTCCATATTCCTTATACAGGTCTTTGTACTTTAGAGGATAACATGTGAAATTACATTTCTGGAAAGTACACAGTGTGTAGACTATATTTAGATGGTGTGTATTTGTTTTCACCCTTTATCCAAAGTACACACCATGGGCTTTGGCGTGTTTTCTATAATTTGGAATTTTTTGGAGTTCACGACATGTAGAGTAATCTAACATGGCGTGTACTTCCTTGTTACATGGTTACCATCCTTCCAATCCCATGTACACAGTACATAGCTTTTCCTTTGTTCACGGTTTCACCTGGTCCAAATCAAACTACACGATGTGTGATTCAACATACAAGTCGAGTATTCCGGTTTCCACACGATGTTCATTTTTGGTCAACATAGTGTAATAAATACTAAGGTATACTCAATTCACACGATGTGGTTTGGAAGACCAATACCGGATCGTTGAACCTATGTACACAACATGTAGTTTTCACTACACACCGTGTATTCTTGTGTTGTAAAGACTGAAAGAGTGGCTCCTCCAGATGAGTTCCTCGTTTTTATGTTAATTAAAATTAAAATTAAATAGTCATTTCTATGATTTGAAGCGAGAAACATAGGAGGAATAATATATCTCATTAATTCATATTTATAGAATGATTTATCTTGATTTGACTCAATTATAAATGCGTATATTTATCAATGAATATTAAATAACTATAATCATCGTTTTAACCTTGCTCTAATACCATTTGAAGGTTCCGGTCATAGAGGAAGTTCGTGAGTGGATGTTTCCTCTTGGAATTTTTTCTTTAGCAATGATCAATCCCGTATTAATATAACTGTAAATGAAAATATCCACAGATTGAATCAAAAAAATAGACAAATAAGAAGGATGGTCCCAGAACCACAAACAAGGACCATAATAGATGATTATAATTAATTTAATAAATTGACAAGAATTACCTTTTGCGGCGTTCTTTCTTCGTTGATATTCTTGATAATGTTCCGATGTGATTCTTCATTGGTCGTAGAAACCAAGTGTAGACTTCCTCTAGAGGTGATCGACACGTACACCACATATCTCTGGACATCGCCAATGGATTGTCTGGTTGCTATCATAGAGAAACCTTTTCTTGGGTTGTCCGCCTTAGATCATTTTGATGTGATGGAGGAGGATCTCTCTCGGTTTTGAGAGCATCTGGGAGGAAGGAGTTCTCTTGGCCTTGAGGGAATTCTCCATAATAGTTGTGCTCAATTAATAAGGAAAAGTGTTGTGGTTGTGAGGATATTTATAATCGGGTTTGAGGTTATAGAGTTATGATAATAAATAAGTGTGTTACACATTTTATTTATTTCATTAACTCTTATTGAAACCCCCCACATGTCGAATAATTAATTCCTTGACATGCGCCCATGCTGATTATAAAAATATCATATAATTAAAAAAATTTATTTTCTCAAAATACCAACTGGAAAAACTACACGGCATGTAATCATTAATACATGGCGTGTACTTGTATTTCATAAGACTACACGGTGTGTAATCATTAGTACATGACCTGTAATTTTTTTCATTTCCTGTCCAAAATGAAAACTACATGACATGTAATCATTAATACACAATGTGTATATCTTGTTTTCATTTTATTCTTCCTCCATCATTAAAACGATTTAGGATTCCTTGAATAATTATTAAACCCCATACAAGAATAATCTTCATTATACTTGAGATACATGGATACACATAGTGTGTGGCCCTCTAGGAATCTTTCATTATTGGGATTAGGTGGGTTTGCCTAAAGTCCAAGATTAATGTCTAGCAACGGGTAAAGGAACCCAAGAGAAAGAGTTGACACTGAATTAACATGTCACCTCATACGGACACTTACAGTGTAATTTAATCCCTTTTTCTCAAATATATCATCATACAGGTTTCAAGGTAGTTTCATTAACATATATGCTTGATCTGTCATTCTTTGACTTCCAGAAATAAACTCATCATTTCACCATGGCCATGGAATTTGGGAGACAGTTCTATTTCAATCAAAGGGCCCAAGATATCTACATCAATAAATATGGAACGGGAAAATACTTCCTCGACTTAATCATTAACAACATGTCTTTTTTGACGCACCCAATATACGATACCTCCCACCAACTGTCTTAGTGACGGTTGTCATAAGCAAATCTAGCTGAACGAGTCATGACATGAGTTAATGATAACCTTCCCGTCTAAGGACCATTACACACGCTCATATATAGTAATGTCCGATGAAAAAAAGCCATGGAGAATTACTACTGGCCGGTCTATTCTCATAATCTCCCATCTTAGAGATTACCAAGTGCAAAATCCATGAAAGAGAGTCTCGTCTTCTTACGAGTACTCATACATAACAGTCTGTATAATATGTGTCCAATCATAGTATGTCATCCAACCATAGAACATTATTTAATAATATTGTTTTAAAATTTCAAGGTTCTCATCAAATAGGGGATCTTCCATGACCTTATTAATGCAACAAATATTCCAGGACATTATTATATTATAGTCATGCAGAATAATGAACAATATATTATAAGTATACATTCATGTAATCAAATTACAAACAGTTGGTTCTCAGGACACCAACTATAACAAAAACTCATCAGGTCAGATAAGTACATGATAATCAAACCAATAATAAAATGGATCTAAGGGTACATCACATACCATTGGCCTATGTAAATTCCTTCATTAGTATGAGTTTTTATTTTTAGTTAAATGAGTTTATGGAATAATAATATTTTTATTTTGGGAAATTTTGTTTCATATAATGGATATCTTTGGTAAAGGAAAATTATTTGGGGAATAAGTGAGATATGTTATTTTGGAATAAATTTACCATTTTTGGACCATTTATGCATAAAAAATAGAATACAATGGTATTTTATATAAGGAGTATTGGTTGAATTTTATTTTTAAATAATCTATGTTTTTATAGTGGGATTATGATGATTCAGGTTATTTAGGTAAATGATTAACCTATCTTTAAAAAAATATGTGATTTTGGAAATTAAATATTTGGTATGAGACATTAAGAGAGATAAATGTTATTCAGAGATAAATTATAAAATTTATCTTGGTATACCATGTCATCAAATCCTTCTAAAGTTTGTGTTTCATTCTTAGTTTATACTATTTTGAGAAATTTTAAGGAAATTTATTTATTAAATGATATATGTTAGACTTGGGGTATTACTTTTCAATTTTTGAGATTAAATGTTTTTATTATAATTTTTAATTTTATTATATTTGGGGAGTTATTTTATTTTATCCAATCTTTTTTTGTTTATGTTAATGTTTCAATAAAGTAGAAAATGATATTTAATATTTTTTTGATTATATAATTCTATAGAAGTTGATAAGTCTTAATTTTCTATACGTTAATACAATACAGTCCATTGGATGTTTTTTAAAATTAAAATTAAAATAGAAAATCTATAAGATTTTTTGAACGTTTAACTTAAAAAACCCCATCTTCTTGATCAATCGTCGATATTAGTGTTAAAACTAATTAAACCACATATATGAATTGAATTTTCAATAAAAGGACTAATATGATTATAAAAATTCTGAAACTTTTTGTCCAATAGTATCAAAGTAAATTTTGGTGAATAGTAACTTTAATATTGTATTTACCACAATTAACATTAAATAGGTTAATTAAAGGAAAAAATAATATTATAATATTAAAAAATTACTTAAAAATTTTCCTAATCTTATTATTTGTGTTATTATCTTCCATTACCATCATCAGGATGTAATTTTAACATTTGGAATCAACTTGTGTGTGATTTTGACATTTGTAACATTTAATTTAAAGTAAAGGCAAATATGTCGTAAATAAGCCTTTTCATACAAAACCAATTTTAATATGTTGTTATGTAAATGATATCTTAGACAATAAATATTCATTATAAATAAAAAATATTACCTAAAACACTATAATTTATTCAAAATATTTAGCAATAAAATAATTAAATTTAATTAGGACACAAGGATGATGCATTAATCTATTTATTAAAGAAAGAATAAAATAAATAATATTAATAATATTAAAATAAATATAATTCGAAATATTTAATTCCATAAAAGAAATTTTTGAATAAATATGTCAGGTTCTTATAGAGTTACTATTGTTGTTTCAAAGGAATCATGATTTTATGATATTTTAAAAAAGGAATATAATGAATAGTTTCAAAATTAACATAATTCATAATTTATAATATAAAATATTTAATTAAATGATATAAATAAATAAAAATATATTATTCAGAAAAAAATTTAGGTAACTATATAAATTTCATTAATGACTCATTCATTGGACATTTTGTACGATTTGGTAATTATTTTAACCCACTATGTGTAAATTACTTGATAAAATAGTAAGTACAAAAAGGGGTTACAAAAAATGGTGAGGATTAAAAAAACTAAAACATGTATAATTTTCATTGAATGATTATATTTTGACCCATAATCAACATATCTAATAAATAAATTCATTTGGACTCATTTGGAATCGAAATTGAATTTATATTAATTTAATATTTTTGAATTTCCAATGGTTCCCCTCCCCTCTCTTATACAAAAGTACACACTGCCCTCAATTACCCATATATAGAAAAAATGATGGTTCAACCAAGATCTACCCAAACTCATTCCTATAATATATCCCCACCTTCTTTATGCCTTATATTTTGGAATAAAACCTTTTATTATGTGTTAAGGTGTTAAGAAAGGTGATCATCCAATTGAAAGGAATATAAATACTATAACTGACAAGTCATACTCAAGGAAAGAGACTACATATCAATATCCTTTTCTTGATGATTATTTTGATAATACAAACGACATTCTTTTATATGGTTTAAAATTAACCCCTTTGAATTTTAGTTTCATTCAATGGTTTTTGAATGTAATTGTTTTCTACAATGTGTTTTACTAAACGACCAAAGGAATGTTTTTTAACATACAGGATGACAATCACTTTTACACTGCCATGACGATTATTTAATGTTTGGATTCCCTTATAATCCCCAATTATTATAAAAGGAAAATAAATACCATATTACCTTTTCATGAATTTTGGTATTGAAAAGGGATTTGATAAGGGATTGATTATTTCAATATCTTGAAATGATATCTTATTATTCTAATATGGAAAATCTATTTTTCCATTATGTTTATAATGTGTTTTGATTATGTTATTTTTATTGGGAATTGATTATGTATATGGGTGGTTCCATGATGTACTGAGTGTGGGTGAGCCTGTGATTTCTCTATAATGCATTTGGGTAACGAGATATAGTTAAACGAAAATGTCTCTCATAAGAGATTTATGGAATATATTGTGTTGGGCATTCCAAATGTAACAATAAAGCTTACTCCCTATGTATCTATGAAAGGAACAATGTAAGTATGATATTGATTCCATAAGTTACATTTTTTATTTATGGTTATTAAGATGTTTTTTATAAATATTATGATTTCATAAGGTATGTTAAATTGTTTATGTTTATTGGTTGAAAAGTATGATCTTTTTTAAAATGTTTTCATGAGTTTAATGTATAATTAGACAATTAGTTTGATTACTTATTTTAAATTCTTCACTACATTTTTTGAGCTCATCAAAAAAATTTGAAATGTTTTTCCACATGTTATAATAATGGGTAAAAGAAAGGAAGATCAAGATGAATGATTGGAATATTTTTATCAAGAAAAAGAAATCATGATATATTTTGAAATTGTTTTAGAATCTGAACAAAATATATATTGAGTATACTATTCTACTTTCTTATATTTTATTTCTTATTTAACAGTTAGGGCCTAATTATCTAAAACTTTAAACATGAAAAGATCCTCGATGTGAATGAATTCCAAATTTAAGACTTATGGTCAAGTTTATATAACGTTAAAGGATTGGGCATTATAGAAATATTTACCTTTATCTTAATAATATTTGAGAAAATGAAATAAATCTTTATTATATGAAAGCACACACACTTTTAGATAAAATAAAATCATTAAAACCAATATCAATAAAAAGAAATCCATTTTTTAAAAATTTGAACATAAAATTCATAATACCGATTTGAAACCCTTTTAATTCGAATAACCATATAGTTGACTTCCAATATAATAATTACCCACTGTATTAGAGAGCAATAATGTCGCTCAACCCTTCGTATATTCTATATTTTTATTACCCATTTTCCATAATCGATAATGGGGAACAATAATTTGTATAAACTAAATAGGGCTCACATTTGTGCTACAATGGGGCCCAACCATTAATATAAATGGTATAACTAGTATAGTCTACTTCTATCTCCAGAGTACCCAATGCATTTGAGGTTATAATGTAACCACCTGTCCATGGTTTGTCACAGAACCACGCATCATTGGTTTATAACAAAACCACTCATCCTGGGTTTATCATGGAACCACCTATAAGTGGTTAATAATGTAACCATACATACATGGTTTATCACGAAACCACTCATAATTATAAAAAATGTCCATGAATAATATCATTATCATAAATGATGAAAAGTTTCATTATAAAACATTATTTGAATAAAATAAACATTTCACATGAAAATAGATCAATGTGAAAAGTTTCACAAGTATAATGGAAAACATATTTATTAAATGTAAACATATAATAACGTAATGTAATATTAAAAATAATAAGTCAACATGATGGTGGGAATTTTTTTCAATCCGTATACGGTAGAAAAAATTAATTTTGGATTTTGTAAAAAGAATTAGTAAAGGGGGGTTTTATTAAAAGAAATTTCCTTACAAAATACCGTAAAAGCTAATTTTTTTTGAGAAATTAGAAAATTTCATTTATAAAAAAATAATTTTCATATATATAAATTAATAAAAATAATTTTCAAAACATGGACATTAAAGGGAAATGTTTAGAGAGTAAATATTTAAAACATTTTAAATGATGTGTTTTTGTTAATGAGTCAATCACCTTGCGTGTGAAGGTTCTTCACATTCGCTTAATGTATAGGAAAACCAATTTAGGTTCATTAATTAAATAATTCAAAACCATGTATGTATATATTTTATTTATTATAATTATATTACATTCATTTATACCCATTTCAGTGAGTTATGATGTTCAAATTCGACTTTCTGGAGGTTTCGTTTAATGGTTTTATGACTATTTCACTTTGAATACAATTATATATTTACTTTCTAGATATGAAAAATACTACATAAGTGCAATGAAATTATATTAATTCACTTATAGAAGTATAAATGGTACCATTTATCATTTATATTTCTTGAATGAGGATGACTTATCATATAACAATGTTAATGGCGAATGGTTAGTTTATTTTTGTCTATTTTTTCAACCATAATGAATTTGTTTCACTTTATTTAAATTATTTATATTTATTAGTTTAATAAATTAAATAAGTTATAATATACCGATTAAAATATTATTTACCCAAAATAATAGTTCTATGACCATCCTTTAAGGAAGTAATGGAAAACATAAACTCATTATCCACAAAGACACTTAACCTCTATAATTTAGATAATGGTTTCATTTATTTGAAAAATAGGATATAATAATAGTGATGGATATAAAATATTCCATTATAAATGTAAAATAAAATTACATAAATTATACTAGAGATATTATGCCTTGCTATATGAAGGAGGTGAGGTGTAGGTAGAAGAATAAAAAAAATTAAGAGATGTGGATTGAGAATGTTACCTTTTGAATATCACCTCCTTGAAGGATCCATTAAGGATCTTGGAATTGGTATATTTGTGAGACTATAAGATTTTGAACATTAAGAGAGTTAGTATGAGAGGTTTTTAGATATTTAATGATATTTAATACTTGTTATGATAATCAAATTGTTGAGGAGTGGGTTTTATACTTGAGGAGGGGTGGTTTTATGTGATTAAATAAAGATTACTTTATATTTAAAGGCAACCACAATTGGGTGGAATTATTTATAATGAATTAGATTTATGATAATGTTTAAATTCCATTTATGTTATATCAATGTGTCAACCAAAAATTTAATGTTGATATTTTTAGTTGTTTATTCTTTTACTTTTTATCATTAATACATTTCATTATATTACTTATAATATAGTTAATATTCATTTTCACTTGGTCAAATTTTTTTATTATTAAAAATTAAAATTAAAATATTTAATAATTTAGATATTATTTTTAAAAATGTGGAATCTATTTTACAAATTTAAATTCCAGGAAATATAAAAATCAAATTTATAACAAAACTCAGAGATGTGATCAAAAAGAAGGTTTTCAAGAAGTGTATTTTTCAAGAAAAATATGATTTTATAGTAACTCTATAAATAAAAATAATTAACATATGAAACTAAATTTATATTTATTTATATATATTATATAAATAGTATTTAAAAAATTCCCAATTCGGTATTATTTTAATTTATTAAATAGGATAAAAATTATGTACATTAAAATAGATTTTATAAAAATTCTGTTTTTAAAAATAAAATACTATTTTTATAAATTAAAATATAAATTTGATTCAAAATAATTTATGTAGATAGAATATAACTAAATATTAATTATTTGACTTGTAACAATATTCAAAATAGAATGGTAATTTTAAATTTCGAAATTTATTGAAAATAAATGACATTTTTATAAAAATTGGATATTTTCTCTATTCATTGAAAAATTTGTATATTCAAGTAATTATTATAATTACGTTATAAGATAATTTTGATATAGTAATTTTAACATTATTTTAATTTTTTAAATTAAATTATCTAAATGTTCTATAAATTATCTATAATTATGTACATAAATAAAATAAAACTCATATATTGATGGAAATAGGTTTTCGATGAATAAAATGACATTAATAAAAAACTAGTAATTATTAAAAAGAGAATTAATTAATAAATTAGAAATTATTATTATATATTTCGTAATTTCATTAAATTTTTTATTCTTTACAATATAAAGTAGATTTTATAACAATCAAATTTAAATAACAAGATTCTGTTGTTCGCTTTAGCTTTGTGTTACGTATCTTGTATGCTATTCATCATAGTATTTCCTTTTAAATTACTAGGATGTTACATTGGTCATGGTTCCATGATATATGTAATATTATTAATTATATTTAATATCATATTTATGCAATATATATAGGCACCCATAAATGTTATATATATATAATTGAATTGTACCGTTCATGGAGAGGATAAGTCATACCTACGTATGAAAATTGATTTCACATTTCGATGGGTAGAGTGAAAGCATGATAAAAAATAAACAACCATTATAGAACCATTATAATATAATAAATATCATATATATATATATTCATTAAATATATCATTAGTATCATGTATTAAATCAAAAATGAAAAATGAATCGCATCACATCTTGGAAGTGATTTTCCACAGATATGCACCAGTGAAGTTGTTGTTTTCAAACAGATGGTAAGGTAAGAAGGTAGATATGATATAATAATTATAGAAGAATAATTATGTAATAAATAACATATATAAACATTAATCAAATCATAATATCCATCCATGAATGATGGGTCTAGAAAATAAAGTGTATCATTATGTGGAGGGAGTAGTCCACTTGTACGTACGAGCGAAACTTTCAATTCCCATTTAATATAAAATACTATTAGTAATTTTTCGTATATAAAAAAAATTAAATTTATATAAGTTTATGATAATTATTTTATTATTTTAGGATGAATATCATATATTTTGAGGAGGTATTATATGAAAATAATTAAAAGAGGTTGAGTATGATGATTACCTCTTCCTGAGTAAGAACCCATTATATCCTTGTATTAAGGAACATCAAAATAATATTTTATAAATTATAAATATCTAATTATTGTTTCCAAAGATTAGAGTATAATGTATCAGGGTATTTTTGATATATAAGGCTTATGGTGATGTAAATAAGAGAAAGGGGGGTTCACTTTTATAATTGGGGGAGCATACACACTTACAATTTCAAAAAAGATTAAAATAAAATAAAGTTATTATATATATAAATGATTTACAGTTGATAGAAGATCAATTTTGGGATCATATGTGGTTGAAATATAGTTATAAAACTGGATTTATAAATGTTTAATTGGAAAAAACACCCTTACCTTTGGTTTTGTCCCCCTATAAACATTTTTATCTTTAACCACAGTAAATTTTTACGGGGTTTATTATTAATTTAAACAAAAATGATAGTATAATTAATTAGAATTTTGAAATTATGATTAAAAATATAATATATATTTTATTATATTAATTTAATTTAAGTTTCAAAATATAATTTAACATTAAACCCATAAAATATGATGAAAATCTGTTTTTGAGATAAATGTTTTCTATAGTATAAAAAGTTTTAAAACCAAAATACAACATGAAATTAATTAATATGGGCCTAATGAGATTATTAATTAAAAAAATTAACTATCTATTCTTCTAAAAACCATTTTTAGACAAATTGGTTCTTTTGAAATTCATAATATTAAAACATTTGTCAATAAAAATCAGTATTTTTCATTATTCATTGAAAAATTAATCTTTTTTAAAAATTCTGAAAAATTCACTATATGATAATTTTTATATGATGATTTAAAATTTAAAGTTCATTTTTTCAAATATAGTTTCACAAATATGAGAAAATTAATTGTATAATTTTTTTTAAATAAAATGAAATGAAAACAATTTCTAAAAAAAATACATATTTTGAATCATATAATGATTATAATAAAAATTGAGTATTATTATCAATATACTTGATTAATATAAAACCATTAAAAAAATAAAGAAAAATATGTTTATTTCTATTTATACCACCTATATAATTACTATGTTATAATTTTATAATATATTATGATTCATTTGGAATCAAGGATGCGTGTATCATGATCTATCAAAGAAATTAAATTTATTTAAAAAGAATTATTTCCTAAAATATCAGAATGTTACTTTATTACCTAATTAAAATGAAATTATATCTATAAATTTCATAAGAACAATTATAATAAATGAGGATAGATCTATTTCAACACATCCTCATGATCCCATGTAGCGTCATTCAATTTTAGATTCTTCCAAAGAACATTAACAATTTTAGTAGTCTTGTCCTGTAGCACTTTATATCTATAGTCTAAAATTTCGGTTGGTTGTTCTTCAGAGGAATATCATGCTCTATTGACACAACATCTGAGTGGATTACATGTGAAGGATTGTGTATGAACATTCTTAGGAGATATATATAGAACACATAATAAACTTGAGATAGGTTTGATGGAAGTGCCAAACTATAAGCTATTATCCTTACTAATCAATAATATCAATGGAAAAAATATGCACTGAGCTCAAATTTACTTTCCCACCATATCTCATAACCTTTTTCTATAGATAAGATAATAGTAATACCATCTCACAAATTTTAATTCCACATTTATCTGATGATTATCAGCATAATGTTTCTATTGACGTTGAGCATACTTTACATGATTTCGAATAACTATGGATTTATCTATCAATTATTTATCTATATTATGTTCCAATTTATTTATTTATTGAATTTTATCTTATTACAATATAGATATACACTTATTTTCATATAGGGAATCATAAGTATCCATCTAAATAATCAACTGAAAAAAATTGTATGAAAACATTATTAGAGGAAGGCATTGATCTTAACAAACTTTGAAATCAATAGAACAAGGCCTAATCATATCCTCTAAGGATTGAATTGTTCTATTAAACTGTCAATATTTCTGATTATGTTTGGAAATAATAAATCAAAACATTAAATCAGGAGAATACAAAAGTATTCTCCATAACATTGATGTAAACCCCATATCATAATCAAATACAACAGAATAAGAGACTCTGCATAACCCCACCACACCATTAATGTAAATTATCGAAGGATTATCAGGAGATAAATATTATCCAATAAAAATGAAGTGTGATGAATTTCTATGGTTTTTAACTACAACAAACATATTAATATAGCCTCTATAAATTTTTGGATGTTTGAACAAAAAAATACATGGTGATGTATTATCATTTCCATTTTGTTACAGGTAATGGTTGCCACATTCTCTTAGAATTATATCTCTTAGAATTAACATTTTAACATTAGAAGAATCAATATACATACTATATTTTACCTCTTTTTATGTTACCCCACTAAAAGTACTCTATTTGTTCTCTACACATCTCCATACATCCATAATGAATAGGGAATGATGAACTATGAGCTTCATACAATATTAATTCTTCTAATATGGTATGTTTGGAACACATATGTAGTTCCTAAACCTTATCAATCTATATTAATCATGGTTTTACAATGAAACATTTCTCACCTTATTTTATATCCTTTCAATTTTCTCGTGCACCTCCTTAATTATTACAAGGACAAGTGGTTGAACACATATTTGAGAAAGGTAATACTTCCAGCTTACATAAACATTTTAAGGTAATTCGTTTGAAAATAAATAAATAGTTGATCCTATTAGTTCCCCATAATATAAAATAAATCATGATCCTTTCGAATCATTCGATCTTCTACCTTGTTCTCTTCCCAAAACTGGTAATTTATTAAGAATTCATAATTTGTAATAAACTCCAACCATCTCTTTTGAGACATATTAAACTAATTTTCAGTAAATATATACATTCAGATTTTACGACTTATATATATATCACACCTTTATCTATAAATAAAATGTCTATATACATTTAATTCTATTAATTGCATATCTAACTCCCAATCATGAGTTGGATACTTTTTCTTATAAACTTTAAATTTTCATGTGGAATAAGTTATCAACATATCATTTTACATTAGGATACAACCTATACCCATATTTGATGCATAATTATAAATAAAAAATCCATCACTGCCAAATATTAGTGTATGAATTGGTAAACATACTAACCTTCTCTTTAGTTCCTTTAATTTTTCCTTACATTTAATGTCCAATGGTTGTTAGATCCTGTATGAGTTAACATGATTATTAGTTAAGATAGCCATTATAGATTCTCTATAAAGTATTGATTATTGTTGACATAAAGGGGTTGGGGTTTGTATGAGGTTTGATCAACTTTATGGATGATGAATTCATTAGTGAAATTTTTTGGAGGTTTCTAGGTTTGGTTTTGGTTAAGTCCATTTTGGGTTTTAGTGGTGGAAGTTAATGAAGTGGAGGATACTGACGATGAGTATTAGTTTTTTGAGCTATCTATTGTGGGTTATAGTGGTGGACATTAGTGACAAGACGATGGTGATGTGATGTGATGATAGAAACTTTGTGTGGATAAGACATGACTTACCAAGATGTAGGGTTCCTTAGGTGGTTTGCAGGATTTTTAAAATTAAAATGATGATGGTTTCTATTTGAAATTTAAAACAGGGTATGTAATGATAGTTGTGGTGGGTTGACTATGGTTATTTTTTATTACATTGAAATTAGAAATCTGTAATGTTAAATGTATTTTTGTGAGTGTGAGACATGGTGGTTTAATTAAAATTTTAGTAGGTTCCAATTGAACCATGATGCAACCTTTTAATAATATATATATATAATGGATTAGTTTTTAAATGGAGTCATTTATGTAGGTATGGAACCAAGTATAACTTATATTGAAAACTCAAATATAAAAATTAGTGTAATACAATGTCATTCCTCCATAAATATATCAAAAAAATCTTTCACAATATGCATATATTTGATGATGATTTTATCCCCACCTATATGAGATAATACCCCTATGGAATAGGATTAAGACCCATACAACAGATTTAATTTTCATTAGTACTTCATATTAATTGTTACACTGATAGATGGTCATAGGTTCGTTTCAAATATCAAATTTGACTTCCCTTACTTAACAATTTATATTGAATTTATGTAAATAAAACAAATCTATATAAAAATAACATCAAATCCAACTTGAGAAAGAATAATCAGATTTGTAGGAAGAAAATTCCCAAAAAATTAAATCATAGAAAAATCATATACTTGAGATGAAATCATCTTGAAATTAGTGGGTTTTACTAATAATTTGTAATCTAATCATTTATGTGATATTATAATACACTTTTAAATTTCTATAGATATAAAATAGTTGGTATATCCAAAATCAAACATGACATTAGAATTTCTAGATTGCATGGTAAGTATACATTTCACCACTTCTTTATCATACCCCACATCAGCAATAGAAATAATATGAGATTTCTCATTGTCTTTAGGCTTAAGAGGTCGCTGAAATATATTATCATCCTTAAATATCATATTTGAGAAATGGTTAGCATAATGTTCATAATCATTTCCTTTGAAACTCTGAAGCTTGATTGGTCATTTTCGGATTTCTCCCTCTATAATTAGCTAATTTTTTATTCACAACACCTTATTAGTTTATTTTCTACTGACCATCCATTCTACACACAATAAAAAATTCCAATCCCCTTAGGAAAATTTCTTCCATGTTCCCTTCCACACTTTGAGAATAAAAGAAATCTCATCTTCTACTCTCTATTATTTTAGATATTATAATTTTCTTTGAATTATATATTTATTTTCTTATCAAAACTATGAGATTAATGTGTATCGCTAATCTCAATTTCTACCTTGAAAACACATTAATTGATTTATTCATAGCTAATGAAGTCTCTTATGGCTAGCTCCCTATAGAGAATTTGTTTCAATCCACTGAATAATAGATCAATATGATATTTTGGTTCAATTATAACACCCAAAAGAATACCTTTCAAGTCTAGTAATATTTTCCTCATAGGAAAATAATAATTCTTTATCCTTATACATTAGCATAAGTAATTCCTTATACATTTTAAGAAGAACAATATAAAGAAATTATTTATTAAAAAAATATTTTAAACTCATACCACTCTATTGAGTAAATAACTTCTCATTTCATTACATTCATGATAAGAGTCCATCATTGTATTATTCTTCTTCTAAAGGATAAAACCCTAAAATACTTTTTCTTGATTCAACCCCATGATAATGGAAAATATATTTTCATTGTTTCTTATCTATTCCTCAATAAGTAATGAATTAATAGACCGACTAAAATAAGGTGGATGTTTCTTTGTAAAGGACTCAATAGGACATTGTTCCCTCCATTTCCAAATTGGAAGGTCAATATGATTCACGACTTTATAAATTATCATAATAATAGTCAATATGTTTCTTATTCAATTTCCCATAACATTTGGTTACTCAAGAGGAAAATCATTTCATCTTTGATCATATTCAATGTTAATATGGTTACTTAATATTCTATATATGTAATAAAATAAAGAAAAAAATCATGATAAATAATAAACATATTTTCAAATTAAATTATCATGAAAAAGAAATTATAGGATTTATAATCAATGAGACATTTTTGTCAATCTGTGACACCTTAGGTTTAACCTGTTTCATTCATTTTCATCATCTCTTCATATACATTATAATGGTTCATAATGAAAATTTTAAATAACCCTATAATATCCTACGGCTGTGTCAAACTAGATGTGTAACAAGGGAACACTCACTATGAATCAGAATGATGGCTCATTTCTTGTTATGTACATTAAAACAATGAATTCATTCACATTTTCACTAGAAATTCAAAAATTTTATATTCATAAAATGAAATGAAGATTCATTTTATAGAATTATTTAAAAATTAAAACATGGGTAAAAATGATTTTATAAAATCATTGGAAAAATAAAAAAATCAATGAATAGATTTTTGGAAAACATTGTTATGGAAGTAAAATTATTTTCATCCGAAGGGAGAAAAAAGTTTTTTTTCATAATATTTTTAGTCTCATGAGTACTTAAATGGAAGAAAAATTAAGGAAAAAATGCAATAATGAGACATAACTACATTAGAATAGAAATCACGAGTTTAGTGACTATTATTTCATAGATGTTCTTCATCATAAACATAATCATTAATAATCTCAATTAAAAATGTAATTGTAACATAAATCCCTTTTCTCATGTTCGAATTCCTTTGAATGTTATCTAAGATCATAAAAATTCAATTTATATTTATTATAATTGTAAAAAACAAAAATATATACAATTATAATATCATAATTGATCTAAATAAATCATATCAACACCCATTCATTTATAATTGCTTATTAAAATCATCATTTATGGGTCTGAACTGTATCATTTTTCCATATAATTTTAGTTTGTTAGTTCTATTCCTTGTACTTTGACAATGGGTCCATAATATCTGGAGTATTAATCATGAGATAAATATACTATTCATTAATTATATATATATATATAGAGTCATCCATAAAACGTAGTGATTGAAAATTTAATTACATCCTTCATAGAGACAGTAGGCTGCACAAACATGTGAGCGTTGTATTCATTTTTTAATGGATGAATTGAACGATATGAAATGAATAATTAAAATTTATAGAATCATTATTATATTATATATATAATATATATTCATTAAATATATCTTAATTACCATCCATATAAATCGAAAATGAAAAATGAATCACATCACTTTGTGGAGGTGGTAGTTCATACATACACCTGACCGATGATATATTTATCCAACAGATGTTAATATAATAGGAATGATATGATATTATAATTATAAAATAATAATTAAATCATAAATATAATATAAAATTTTCAAACCCATCATAATAACCATCCATGAGATATGATGATGGAAAATGAAATGTATCTTTATGCGGAGGCGGTAGTCCATGCATACGGACGAGCAATACATTCACTTCTAATTTGTTAAAAAATAGGGTCAATAATTATGGTTATATAATCATAATAACATTTAATATTATTTATTATAAGGATTATATTATTTTATAATGAATACCATATATTTATAGGATATAGAAAAATAAACCAATTTAATGTAGTTTAGTGGGAGGATTACCCCTTCTTCGACATGCCTCTTTTGAATCAATCTTTAAATTCACATGAAATGGTTTTTTAGAATAGTAGATCCATGAAATAGTGAAAAATGATGTTAGAAATATAATATTTTAGGTTTTATTTATTTTATATAGCTCAAATTAGTTTATATTAGAGAAAACTATTGAAATGTTTTATAAGTGGGGGTGAGGACACACAATGAATTTATTACAATATTAAAATATAATAAATTCATTCTCAAGAAACATTATTAAAAATGGAAAAATTAAAAAATTTGGGAAACTATTAGGTCTAAATGTTGCAATAAGATATTATTTATAAAAGAATAATTAGAAAAATTACCATTATATCTTTGTTTTACACCTTCCTTAAACTTGTTTTAACCTCACTGTAGTGAATTTTTTTTATTTTTTGACCGTACATTATGAAAAAAATGAAAGGGTTACTATTAAAAATTTTAATTTTGATTCCAAATATTGGATTCATTTTATCAAATTTAATTAACATAGTTGGAATAAATTAATTTAAAATTAAACCAGTAGAATGTGAAAAAAAGAATTATTAAGAATTTTTTTAAGTTTAAAATATTTTTAATCCAAAATTTGTAAAAACTAATAATTAAAATAACCATAATCATATTATTAATAATATAAATGAACTAATCTTACATTTAAAATAATTAAAAAAAATTTAACATGGTAAATAATTTAAAAGAAAAGATAATTTTCAATAAAAATCATTATTTTACATTATTCGTAGAAAAATAAATATTGTTTGGAAAATATAAAAAATTGACTAAAATTAATTATAAAAATTTGAATAAACAATGAATTTAATTTTTTTAATATATCATATATAATTCATTTGGAAATTAATTATAACTTTATTTAAAAAAATGGAATAAAATCCATTTTTTAGGAAAATATTATTTTGAAATAATAAAATGAATTTACCAAAAATTATGTACATATTTATTATTTTATTTAATTTATCTAAAACATTTATATATTTTTTAGAATATTTTTTATTCATATTTATACCGTTAATTTAACATCTAGATTTTAACAGTATTATATAAGTCATTTCATTTAGACTATAGGTTTCATTTATCAGAAGGTATAAAAGAAATTAAATTTATATTTAAACAAATATATCATAAAATATTTTGTTGTTACACCACCCATAGATTCTATGTAATTGTATTAAATAATACTTTCATACATTATCATTTGAAAATAATATAAATAGAAATAGGATTTTCTATTTCATAACCTATAAAAAACAACAGAAAATTTACATTTCCACAACCAAAATTCATATCTTATTTAAATCTAGAAATTTAACTTTAAATAGTAAGTCTTATAAATAACTTTTTATTCTAAATCTACCTTATGAAAAAAAAAATTTAAAATTTAATTCAAAATTGTTTCCAAAAAATCATTCCCAAACCATTTAAATAAAAAAACAAACACAAATGATAGATTATGTTATAAGAGAGGCACCATAAGTCAAGGGGTAAATAATGAGAGTATAAAAGATAATGGTGCCACCAAAATAAAATAAAAGGGGATAAAAAAATATTGAGATAAAAATCCATTATATAAATCACCAATACAATATTATATATAGTTTAACCACTCTATGATCTATAGTGATACAACCCTAAAAACACATCAAAAACTAGAACAAATACTGACCTAAGTTGCATCATAAAAAACACACAACCCACTTTATTACCCTATACTCTCATCCTTAGTGGCACACCCCCATCTAGTCATAATCCAAAAATGAGTGGAAACTATCCCATTTGTGTTGAACTTGTGTATTTTAATATATAGTCTCCCACTTAGTTACCTAGGTTCCCTTGACCATTCTACTGTGAAGGTGACCAGATAACCAATCAATGATCATCACTTGCATCATGAGAATAAGTGAATAAATTTCCCTCACTACTAAAACCCTCTCAAGAAACATCCCCTTCTTATCATACACACATCAAGTAAATAGAATCTGACCATCATTGGTGAAACAAGATCATAGAAAATTTAAGAGTGTCTAAAAAATTTCTATACATTCATTATAAAGAGAAATAAATTCCCTCTTGAAAACCAGACATGGAATTCAAGGAATCTTTTATATCATTGAAACCACACCATTGAAACCACCATTTAAAACAAAAAATGGACAATACTTTTCAATTTACAATACCTTACACCGAAACATTGTTTCTTTTTATTGAAACCCCAACAAAAATATAAATCCAAATATTTTTTATTTAAATCATTTAATAGATCTTCTTATGTAACAACCCCAAGCTTCAACGATATACTTCTCTTTGAATAATATAGTACCATGTGTTGTATGCAACTTCGAGTTCTAACACACACCACAACCAATCAAACTTCCCGTTATGAATAGTAATACCCAAATTTTGAAATTTTATAAAATTTATCTTAAAAAATGGACTTCATTTTTGGATTCTTAATTTCAAAATTATCTTAGGGTGAATTTTTTGTATTTTTCTGAAAACATTCAATTTTTGATGGATAGCGAAAATCACTAAATTTTAATTAAAAACAACCTTTTTAATAGAAATAATTAATTGTGATAAATTATGAATTTGTGTGTTTTAAAGTATATTTAGTATACAATTTTACCATTTAATACAATTTTGGTCATTGGACGTAATTTCACATTTAAACCGGACATAAACAAGTGTCAATCTTTTGATAGTTATTATTTTCTAAAAAACATGGTTTTGTTTTGACAGCGGGAATTAATTTTAAATTAATTTTTGTGACTTATATGTTTTGAATTTATAAAAATGGATTTCATATTTGTTATCATTATGTCAAAAATTTTTAAATAGGTAATTTATTAGACATTTTTAATAATTATATCGGTAAATATTTTATTTACCATGGTTAAAGGGTAAATCCGGTAAATAAGGGAAAACAAATAATATTATAATAACAATTAATTTACCAAAAACGTTTCATAACCCTATTTGATGATACATGTCCGATAGTGGGCATCTTTGGGTCAATTTTGGGACCCCATGGATCCACTTGTAAGTGATAATGAAACTGTATATTAATTAATTTAAAGTAAATACAAAAATGACATAAGCATATATCTTTTAGAATAAAAAATTTTACATAGGGTTATATATGTTATCGTTTCTACTATAAATATTAATTAAAAAGATAAAAAAATTTCCAAAATAATGGTATTTTAATTATAATTTTTAGACATTGAATAATTGAATTTTTTTATGACACAATAATGATGCAGTATTTTCTTCATTAGTGAAAGAATCAAATAATTAGTATTATAAAAGTTAAAATAAATATAATTTTAACGTTTTGATGAAATCAAAGAATTTTATTGGTTAATATTACATGTTAGGATTTCATAAATGAATTTTATTTGAATTAATAATGTTTTAATGACTTCAACAAAAACCAATTATTGAATAGTGTCAAAATTGACATAAATGAGTTTTTAAAACAGATAATATATTATTAATTGATATTCTATTCCTAAAAATATGTGGTTATGAAAAAGGAATTATATCATGATCGGTGTATTCTTAATGGACCACTTAGGGTTATCTTGGATGTATATAGTATGTTTATTAACTATATAATATAAAAATACAAAGTGACCTGGTAAATGTCAAACTAATTAACTAAGAGTTAAAACTAAATGATAAGGTCAATATAATGACACAAACCTGTATAAAATCTATTTAATGAAAGTATTTAGACCCATACACACATTATTGATTGAATAATCTACTTTGGATTCTTTAGAAACCTAATATGAATTTATTATAAAATAATACTTTATGTTTTTCCTAAAGAGCCCCTCCTCCCCCTTATAAAAGGAGACCACCTCTAACCAATTATTCATACATTCAAAGCCTTTTGGTTCAGCAAAACCCTGCACAATTATTCTCTCAAATTCCCTCACTTCAACCTAGAGGAATTAGTTTGATCATAAAGCCAACCTATGGAGCCCTTTTTATGAAATCAAAAGGAAGAACCCGAAGAAGAGGTAAAGTTTTCACCACCCTCTTTCAATTTTCTTTATTCTTCAACTTATTCTTTCTTTGTAATTTACATTATAATATAATAACTGCATTTTCTTCTATATACTGTGATGTTATTATAAATATGGTACTACCATATTCAGTATTCTATCCATCCTTTGAATGACATGTCACCATACGTGCATACGTACGACCTACCGTCTCTACATCATGGTGTAATTGTTATTCAATACATTATTATTTGGATGGGTATAGTAATGATGTGTAATTAATTTAAATAATAAATATAAAATTATAATTATTCTGTATATATGATATAACATCCTATTATATATTATTTTAAAATCAAAAAATGATATTATTGCTCGTGCGAACGTACAGACTACCGTCTCCACGAACGCGATGAGATTCCTTCCACATCGTATCCATTCAAGTATAATTATCATTTGATGATCAAAAATAATGTTTAAGGACTTTATATCATTCTATATTTTAATAAGATACAACCTATGCATAAGAAACATGACTTATGTGACAAAAAATATAAAAGAAAATCAGTAAGTTAACACCCAAAATGATGATAATAATAAGCTATTATTAACAAAGCTATGTTAATAGATCATATATGATATCATGTTAATGAATATGATCCTTGTATAATTCAAGAAAAATTATTTCACCATTATGCAGGAGGCTAATCTACCCTTGACCAAGTAAAATGTAAAAAGTAAGGGGTTACTTATCTCACTTTTAATTCCATGATATTTCTATTTCTCACCACTTATTTATTGCATGTGGTGTGTGTACTGCACATGATTGTATTCATTGTGTAATATGCTTTAATTTATGGACATTTACATCATCATTGTTTGATCCTTTTTTCATGGGTGTATGTTTCTTAAGGTACCAAATTTATAATGTAATTTGAAATTTCAATTTCCACTCATTCAGCTTTACGCATAATTCATTGATTATTTTACTCGATGATTATGTGTGGAATCACTATTCATTTCCTTATGTCATAATTTCCACTCACCATTTTGTGGATATACTTTTTATGCACATAATCACTCCATTGATAAATTCTCAAGTCATCGATATGAATTTGATAAAATTAATTTTAACTCAATCTTCGTTTAGTGAGTTAAACATCTAATTCATTGGTGTTGTTTTTACAAGAATATGTGTGATTGTCCTCTAATTTTTTTACACTGAATATCCAATAATATTGAGTGTATTTATATTTTTCACACATAATTATGTCTTTTATTTATCTTTAACCTAAGGATGCGGCCTTTATGAGAGATTTCATCTCAATTTACATTCCATTGAGACACATTTGTTGTCATACACTAAATCACTTTTATATGGTGTATATAATGTACTTTGACATAGTATATCATGAATCCCTATATTCCCATGATATTAAAAAAAATTATTACCTCAATTATTTGTATTCAAGTGTCTCTCTTTTGATTAGGAAGTCTAACCAAAATATCATTTTAAAATGTTTTAAAGATTTGTTATTCTAAATATTTCTCATTAATTTCCATGTTTTTAATATGGTTTTAGGGATTTATTTATATGTACATTAATGTTTTCAAATCAAAATTATTTTTAAAATTTTCAAATTTATATGGGACACATTGATTCTAAAATCTATTTTAAATTTATTCTTGACATATTAGTGTGACTCTTAAATGTTTTCAAGAATAAGGGGGATATTTCTCTCAATAGTTTGATGATTATTTTAATATATGTCAATATCCTTCATTATTCTCGATTGAGGTTAATCTGTTACAAAAGAACCTTCCATATTGTATTTAATGAGTAATGTTTGACTGTGGATGTGTTATTATTACACCATTCATGGGTTATGGAGAAAGTATTTAGATTTCATATGCTAGTTTTAATACAAATATTTATGTTTTGTTTAAAACTGTTCAAATGAGGAATGAATTACACTTATTAAGTGATGGATGGAGACCGCTATAGCCTCTCAATGCATCTGTAGGACTCATGAGACAAACTAGTGTCTTTGCATAAGGCCTTGATAAAATCTTATTTGTAGTCTTGGCACGAGGCCTTGGATACGTGGTTATGATAGTTTGGCATTATGGATTCCATCATTATGGAAGTGGTTATTGATATTGCATGTGGTTATTCGACAAGTAGAATATCCATGTGAATAAGTAAGTGGAATTATTTCATTTTATCTTTTCCATATTATGATGAAGTACATGTTTAAAAGGATTCTGTTTTAGTTATACATTGCCTTAAATATTTGTTCTTATTTATGAATGTTTCTGCTATATTGTTATCCTTACTAAGCATCCGAGCTCACCCATTTCAATGTTTTATTTTTCCCAGGATGTGAAGAAGTAATTTATTAATGACCAGTAGGGATAGTGTGAGGGGATATGAAGACAATATGTTTTTGTAATTTTTTTACATTATGATGTAATGTAAGACATATGAATATATCTTGTGTTTCTAAGACTACTAAACTAATCTGTCTTTCTAGACATGATGTTTTTTGATCATGCCAATGTAATGTAATAATGCACCGAATCTAGGTAACTGGGGCCAGGGCATTACAGTTGGTATTAGAGGAAGTATTGGACAAACCTTGGGAACTATATTTAGATAAACTCTGATTAGAGTACAAATCTCTAAGATAGAATTTGAGGATTAGCATAGAAGAAATTACTATAAATTTGGTATTGTGTAGATTTTGTGAGTTTTCAAAGCAATACATCCCTATCTGGATATGAGTAGGTAGAGGTGGCTCTGGAACAGATTTGCATAGGGGTAAAACCTGAAAACACCGCTTTGAACTAGACTCGAACGAGAACTGGGGCAGGACAACGGGCTTTTCGGTACTCCTGGTTACGACACTCCCGGGAGATATTTGTAGGATATTTTACATTTTATTTAAAAACCATTTTGATGTATTTTAATATAAGATCAGAATAAATGACCTTGGTTAATCCTAAGGTGTTTCAAATTAACAATATGGTTTCATGATATTCTATAAATTATTTTATGACTTATGTAACTCACACAATGATTTCTGGTTTTAGTCAATGGCTGGAGTCCAAAGAATTCATAGTCTCTTCGATGTATATATTATGTTTATTAACTATACAATATAAAAATATAAAGTGACATGGTAAATGTCTATTTAATTAACTATGACTTAAAACTAAAAGATAAGGTTAATATAATGACTCAAACCTATCTAAAACCAATTATATGAAAGGATTTATACCCATTCCAACCTTATACTTTGGATAGTCAACTTTTGAGCCATTAGAAACCAAAGATGAATTTATTATAAATAATAATTTATGTTTTCCTAAAGAGCCCCTACTCCCCCTTATAATAGGACACCACTTCTAACCAATTATTCACACTATCAAAGCCTTTTGGTTTGGGATACCCCTGCACAATTATTATCTCAACTTCTCTCAATTCAACCTAGAGGAATTAGTTTGATCATAAAGCCAAAATAAGGAGCCATTTTTATCAAATCAAAAGGAAGAAACCAAAGAAGAGGTAATGTTTTCACCACCCTCTTTCAAGTTCCTTTCTTCTTCGAATTATTCTATATTTTTAATTTACATTCTAAAATAATAACTACAGTATATTTTATATACTGTGATGTTATTATAAATATGGTACAACCATATTCAGTATTCTATCCATCGTTTGAATGACATGTCACCACACGTGTGTATGTACGGCCTACTGTCTCTACGTCATGGTGTAATTGTTATTCAATACATTATTATTTGGATGGGTATAGTAATGATGTGTAATTCATGTAAATAATAAATATAACATTATAATTATTCTTTATATATGATATAACATCCAATTATATATTATTTTAAAATCAAAAGAATAATATTATCGCTCGTGCGTACGTACGGACTACCGTCTCCACGAACGGGATGAGATTCATTCCCCAACATATCCATTCAAGTATAATTATCATTTTATGATTAAAAATAATGTTTAAGGACTTTATATCATTCTATATATTAATATGATACAACCTATACATAAGAAACATGACTTATGTAACAAAACATGTAAAAGAAAATGAGTAAATTAACACCTGAAATGATGATAATAATAAGATATTATTAACAAATAAATGTTAATAGATCATATATGATATCATATTAATGTATATGATCCTTGTATAATTCATGAAAAATTATTTCACCGTTATAAAGGAGGATAATCTACCCTCAACCAAGGAAAAAGTACGAAGTAAGGGGTTTCTTATCTCACTTTTAATTCCACGAGATTTCCATTTCTCACTACTTAATTATTACATGTGGTGTGTGTACAGCACATGATTGTATTCATTGTGTAATATGCTTTAATTTATGTAAATTTACATCATCATTGTATTATCCTTTTTTCATGGGTCTATGTTTCTTAAGGGTACCAAATTGATAAAGGAATTTGAAATTTCAATTTCCACTCATTCGGCTTTACGGATACTTAATTGATTATTTTACTCGAAGATAATATATGGAATCACTATCCATTTTCTTATGTCATAATATCCACTCACCTTTCTGTGGATATAATTTTGATACACATAATCACTCCATTTATACATTCTCAAATCATTGATATGAACTTGATAAGAGTAATCTTATCTCAATCTCTGTTTATTGAGTTAAACATCTAATTCATTGGTGTTGTTTTTACAAGAATATGTGTGACTGTCCTCTGATTTTTTTACACTGAATATAGATTAATATTGAGTGTATTTATGTATTTCACACATAATTATGGCTTTTATTTATCCTTAACCTAATGATACGACCTTTGTGAGAGATTTCATCTCATTTTTTGTTTTACCCCAAATCACTTTTATATGGTGTATATAATGTACTTTGACATAGTATATCATGAATCCCTATATTCTCAAGATATTAAAAAAATTTGATTTCCTCAATTATTTGTATTCATGTGTCTCTATTTTGGTTAGGAACTCTAACTAAAATATCATTTTAAAATGTTTTAAATATTTATTATTCTAAATATTTCTCATTAATGTCCATCTGTTAAAAATGGTTTTAGGGATTTATTTATATGGACATTAAAGTTTTCAAATCAAAATTCTTTTTAAAAGTTTAAAAGTGGTATGGGACACGTTGATTAAAAAATCTATTTTAAATTTATTCCTGACAAATAGTGTGACTTTTAAATGTTTTCAAGAAAAATGGGGATATTTCTCTAAATAGTTTGATGATTATTTTAATATATGTAAATATCCTTAATTATTCTCGATTGAGGTTAATATGTTACAAAAAAACCTTCCATATTGTATTGAATGAGTTATGTTGGACTGTGGATGTGCTATTCTTATGCCATTCATGGTTTATAGAGAAATTATTTACATTTTATATGCAATTTTTAATACAAATGATTATGTTATGTTTAAACCTGTTCATATGGGGAATGAATTATACTTAGTAAGTGACGGGTGGAGACCGCTCTAGCCTCTCAATGTATCCGTAGGTATCATCAGACAAACTAGTGTCTTTTCATGAGGGATTGACAAAATCTTATTTATAGTCTTGGCACGAGGCCTTGGCAACGTGGTTATGATAGTTTGGCATTATGCATTCCATCCTTATGAAAGTGGTTATTGATATTGTATGTGGTTATTCGACTAGTATAATATCCATGTGAATAAATATGTGGAATTTTTTCATTTTATCTTTTCCATATTATGATGAAATTCATGTTTAAAAGGATATTGTTTTAGTTATACATTGCCTTAAATGTTTATGCTTATTTATGAAAGTTTCCTCTATATTGTTATCCTTACTGGGCATCTGAGCTCACCCCTTTCAATGTTTTATTTTTCCCAGGATGGGAAGAGGTAATTTATGAATGACCTGCAGGGATAGTGTGAGGGGATATGAAGACAAGAAGTTTTTGTAGTTTTTTTGCTTTATGATGTAATGTAAGACTTATTAATATATCTAGTGTTTCCAAGACTACTAACCTAATCTATCTTTCAAGACTTGATCTTTTGTGATCATGCCAATGTTATGTAATAATGCACCGAATCTAGGTAACTGGGGTCAGGACATTACAGTTGGTATTGGAGGATGTTTAGTACAAACCTTGGAAACTAGATTTTGATAAACTCGGATTAGAGCACATATCCCTAAGATAGACTTTGAGTATTAGCATATAAGAACTTACTAGAATTTTGGTATTGTATAGATTTTGTGAGTTTTCCAAGTAATACATCCCTATCTGTATACGAGTAGGTAGAGGTGGATTTGGAACAGATTTTTCTAGGCGTAAAACCCGAAAACACCGCTATGAGCTAGAATCAAACGAGAACTGGTGCAGGACAACATGCCTTGGTGTACTCTTAGTTACAACACTCTTGGGGGATATGCTTTGGATATTTTACATTTTCATTACAATAAAATTTGAAGTATTTTAATATAAAATCATAATAAATGACCTTGGTTAATCCTAAGGTGTTTCAAATTGAGAATATGGTTTCATGATATTATCAAAATGATTTTATGACTACTATAACTCCCATAATGCTTTCTAGTTTTAGTCAATGGATGGAGTCCAAAGAATTCATAGTAACTTTGAGAACGATGTACAAGGTGGGAATGGTGGAGGAAATGAGAAAAAAAATGGAATGTTGATAGGCGTAAAAGATATCATGTTCGTGTCAAATCCATTTTCCAAAAATATAATCAATAACATATATATTAACCAACACCCGAACTCAACAATGAAGAGAAAGGTGATGAATGATAAGAGCTCCAGAAGTGAAGAACATAGAGAAAAGAATCCTAAATTTCAATCATGTAGTAAATGTGGAAGGAGACACCCAAGAAAGTGTCTCAATGGAACAAAGAAATGATTTACATGTGGGAAATAAGGACATAAAGTGAATAATTCCCGAGGAAAAATGAAGAGTACTATGGAAGAAAAGAAAAATAGTCCCAAGAATCCATTTACAGACATTTTCCATTTATTTAGTAGACCTGACCATTACCAGAGTGAATTACTTATTTATAGGATACTTTCTTGGTCAAAGAAGAAGGTATGTGGAAATACATGGTTGGAGAAATGTTTAAAAGTATTAGTGCTCCTTGTTTTTGGGATTACATTGGAATAATTTTCTCTTGTATTTGTAACCCCGTAGTTTTCCATGTGAGAATGATATTTGAGGAAGTCTTATATTTTCCCTTTTAGATATAGTTATAAATAACTATTTGGTTTTATGTGATCATTGGGTTTGAGAAAATTACAAGTTATTATATTTTGGGATGAAAATGCATGGCATGAGATAACATTTTTGGTTAAAATTATGTTATAGTTATTTTGAGGAATTTATCTCATTTTGGTAATGTTATAAAATATAGTTTTTGAAAAAGGAAAACATGTGGCCTGTTTCACAACCCGTCGTTTTGGAAAAATCTGTGGGAATCGAACCCACAACTAAAGTGCGATTGGAATTTATCACCTACCACTGGACTACGTGAAGTCCCTGGTTAGTGTAACTAATTATTTTTAGTTAAATGATTTTATTGACCAATAATAAGTTGATTTGGGTTTTTATGTCTTATCAAATGAATACCCTTAGTATAGGAAAATGATTTGCTGATTAAGTGATAAATGTTATTTTGGAAGATGTTCGCTTTGTTGGGAAGACTATATGCCCAAGGAAAATAGAATACATTGTGATTTCATTGGAGGAGTAATGGTGGATTTTTATCTACAGTTTTATTGTGGATTTATAGTGATTTGGGTTATTTATGGAAATGATTAACCTATAATAGAGAATATATGATTAGGATAATTACTTTCATGTTTGTGACTTTAAGAGTAGTTGATGTCATTTGGAGATAAAATTTAACATGGAAGACTACATAACCAAATTCATATAAGTTTTGGGATTCAATATTAGTTTGGATTATATTGAAGGATTTTAAGGACAATTTTTTTATTGAATGATATTTATTTAACTTTGGGGTATTGATTTTAGAAATTCAGATTAATGATTCTTTCTCTAAAGGAATAACTTTTTGGGGGATCACCAGATCTTTTACTAACCGTTTTGGTTTTGTTTAATCTCTAAAGTCAAGGAAAATATATAGTTTATCCTTCTTGGATCATGTGATTCTATAGAAGTTTATTCTAGCTCTTTCAGTGTGACCAAGTCTTCTTGAATACTCAACGTATAATAAAAAATGTGTTAGTGGTGAAAATTTATTAAATAATGAATCTCTACATAAAAATTAGGTATATCTCTTAATTTTCTTAGTCAATCTCAGAAATTAATTCCTCATCTTTATGAAATGTAACTTAAAAAAATGTTCTCTATTTACTTCTCCTACTGGGAAACAAATGACCGTTTTACTATCACATTTTTGTGGTTTTCTTTTTGTTAAATTTCTCCGGATCATGTTTTCTATCCCTCTCTATTAGGAAACGAAACTTAGCTTATCATCTATATCCATGTTTTTTTACAAGGAATCCTAGTATAGGTTATCTCGGGAGACCTTTTTACTTCTATTTCATTCTTTTTAAGTGATAGTTGTATTGGCCCGTTTTCTGATGTGGGACTTTACATTATATTCCAAATCCCAATTTTAAAAATTGTGAGGACACAATTTCATGAAGTAGGGGAGAATGTAACACCCCAAACTTCCACGACACACTTCTCTTTGAATAAAACAATAGCGTGTGTTGTATGCAACTTCAAGTTCTAACACAAAAAATAGTCATTATGAATAGTAATACCCACTTTTTGAAATTTTATAAATTTTATATTTCAAAATGGAATTCATTTTTGGACATAGAATATCGAAATTATCTTAGGGGTGATTTTTTGGTATTTTTCTGAAAACATTCAATTTTTGATGAATAGTGAAAATCAATAAATTTTAATTAAAAACAACTTTTTTAATCAAAATAATTAATAGTGATAAATTATGAATTTGAGTGGTTTTAAAGTAAATTTATAATATATTATTAAAATTTAATACAATGTTGGGCATTGGACAAAATTTCACATTTAAACTGGACATAAACAAGTGTCAATCGTTTGATGGTTATTCTTTCTTAAAAACACACTTTTTTATTATGACAACATGAATTAATTTTAAATTAATTTTTTCCACTTCAGTGGTTTGAATTTAGAAAAATGGATTCCATATTTGAATCAGGATGTCCAAATTGTATAAATAGGTATCTTTTTTTATACATTTTGAATAATTATTTTGGTAAATATTTTATTTATTAAGGTTAAAGGGTAAATTCGGTAAATAAGGGTAAACAAATAATATTATAATAATAATAAATTACCCTAAAATGTTTACAACCCCTATTTTTTGATACATGTCCGACCATGGTAATATTTGGGTTGATTTTGGGAACCCATGGATCCACTTTTAAGTGCTAATGACACTTTATATTAATTAAGTTAAAGTAATTACAAAGATGACATAAGTATATATCTTGTAGAAAGAAAAACATTACATAGGGTTATATGTGTTATATTTTAGAATATAAATATTAATTAGAAATATAAAATTATTTACTACATAATGGTATTTTATTTATAATTTTTAGACATTGAATACATAAATTTATTTATGACACAATAAAGATGCAGTATTTATTTATTAAGGAAAGAATCAAATAATTAGTAATATAAAAGTTAAAATAAATATAATTTGAATGTTTTTATGCCATAAAAACTTTTATTGGTTTATATTACATATTTTTATTTCTTATATTAATTTTATTTTAATTAATAAGGGTGTTAAGTCTTTCACAAAAATCAATTATTGAATTGTGTTAAAATTGACATAAATGAGTTTTTAAAACAAATATTATATTATTAATTGATATTGTATTCCTAAAAATCATTGGTTCGGCAAAATTACTTAAACCATGATAGGTGTATCATTAATGGTCCACTTTGGGTCACTTGGATGTATATAGTATGTTTATTAACTATATAATATAAAAATATAAAGTGACATGGTAAATGTCAAACTAATTAACTAAGAGTTAAAACTAAAATATAAGGTTCATATAATGACTCAAACCTATCTAAAATATATTATAAGAAAATATTTATACCCATAAATACCTTATACTTTGGATAATCAACTTTTGAGAAATTAGAAACCAAAGATGAATTTATTATAAAATAATACTTTATGTTTTTTCTAAAGAGCCCCTCCTCCCCCTTATAATAGGACACCACTTCTAACCAATTCTTCACACCTTCAAAGCCTTTTGGATCGGCCAACCCCTACACAATTATTCTCTAAAATTTTCTCAATTCAACCTAGAGGCATTATTTTGATCATAAATCAAACCTAAGGAGCCATTTTTATCAAATCAAAAGGAAGAACTTGAAGAAGATATAATGTTTTCACCACCCTCTTTCAAGTTCCATTCTTCTTCAACTTATTCTATCTTTGTAATTTACATTCTAAAATAATAAATACAGAATCATATATATAATTTGATGTTATTATAAATATGGTATAACCATATTCAGTATTCTATCCATCCTTTGAATGACATGTCAACATACGTGCGTATGTACATCCTACCGTCTCTACGTCATGGTGTAATTGTTATTCAATACATTATTATTTGGATGGGTATAGTAATGATGTGTAATTCATGTAAATAATAAATATAACATTATAATTATTCTGTATATATGATATAACATCAAATTATATATTATTTTAAAATAAAAAGAATGATATTATCGCTCGTGCGTACGTACGGACTACCGTCTCCACGAACACGATGAGATTCATTACCCATCGTATCCATTCAAGTATAATTATCATTTGATGATTAAAGATAATTTTTAAGGACTTTATATCATTCTATATATTAATAAGATACAACCTACGCATAAGAAACATGACTTATGTAACAAAATATGTAAAAGAAAATGAGTAAGTTAACACCCGAAATGACGATAATAATAAGATATTATTAACAAAGAAATGTTAATAGATCATATATGATATCATATTAATGTATATGATCCTTGTATAATTAATGAAAAATTATGTCACCATTATACAGGAGGATAATCTACCCTCGACCAAGGAAAAAGTACAATGTAAGGGGTTTCTTATCTCACTTTTAATTCCACGAGATTTCCATTGCTCACTACTTATTTATTACATGTGGTGTGTGTACTGCACATGATTGTATTCATTGTGTAATATTCATTCATTTATGGAAATTTAAATCATCATTTTATGATCCTTCTTTCATGGGTGTATGTTTCTTAAGGTACCAAATTGATAAAGGAATTTGAAATTTCAATTTCCACTCATTCGTCTTTATGCATACTACATTGATTATTTTACTCGAAGATTATGTGTGGAATCACTATTCATTTGCTTATATCATAATTTCCACTCACCTTTCTCTGGATATACTTTTGATACACATAATCAATCCATTGATAAATTCTCAAGTCATCGATATGAACTTGATAAGAGTAATTTTAACTCAATCTCTGTTTATTGAGTTAAAAATATAATTCATCGGTGTTGTTTTTACAAGAATATGTGGGACTGTCCTCTGATTGTTTTACACTGAATATCCATTAATATTGAGTTTATTTATATTTTTCACACATAATTATGTCTTTTATTTATCCTTAACCTAAGTATATGGAATTTATGAGAGATTTCATCTCAATTTATATTCCATTGAGACTCAATTGTTGTTATACACCAAATCACTTTTATATGGTGTATATAATGTACTTTGACATAGTATATCATGAATCCCTATATTCTCATGATATTAAAAAAATTTCATTACCTCAATTATTTGTATTCAAGTGTCACTCTTTTGGTTAGGATCTCTAACTAAAATATCATTTTAAAATGATTTAAAGATTTATTATTCTAAATATTTCTTATTAATGTCCATGTTTTAAAAATGGTTTCAGGGATTTATTTATATGGAAATTAAAGTTTTCAGATCAAAATTCTTTTTAAAAGATTCAATGTGTTATGGGACACTTTGATTCAAAAATATATTTCAAATTTATTCTTTTCAAATAGTGTGACTTTTAAATGTTTTCAATAAAAAGGGGGATATTTCTCTCAATAGTGTGATGATTATTTTAATATATATCGATATCCATCAATATTTTCGATTGAGGTTAATATGTTACAAAACAACCTTCTATATTGTATTGAATGAGTTATGTTTGACTGTGGATGTGCTATTCTTATACCATTCATGGTTTATGGGGAAAGTAGTTACATTTTATATGCTAGTTTTAATACAAATGTTTATGTTATGTTTAAACCGCTTCATATGAGGAATGAATTATACATAGTAAGTGACGGGTAGAGACCGCTATATCCTCTCAATGTATCCGTAGGTCTCATGAGACAGACTAGTGTCTTTTCATGATGCCTTGACAAAATCTTATTTTTAGTCTTGGCATGAGGCCATGGCTACGTGGTTATGATAGTTTGACATTATGAATTCCATCATTATGAAAGTGGTTATTGATATTGCATGTTGTTATTCAACTAGTAGAATATCCATGTGAATAAGTAAGTGGAATTATTTCATTTTAACTTTTCCATATTATGATGAAGTTCATGTTTAAAAGAATTTTGTTTTAGTTATGTATTTCTTTAAATGTTTATGCTTATTTATGGAAGTTTCCGCTATATTGTAATCCTTACTGAGCATCTGAGCTCACCCTTTTCAATGTTTCTTTCCCAGGATGTGAAGAGGTAATTTATGAATGACCTACATGGATAGTTTGAGGGGATATGAAGACAAGATGTTTTTGTAGTTTTTTTACTTTATGATGTAATATAAGACTTATTAATATATCTAGTGTTTCCAAGAATACTAAAATAATATATCTCTCGAGAATTGATCTTTTGTGATCATGACAATGGTATGTAATAATGCACCGAATCTAGGTAATTGGGGTCGGGACATTACAGTTGGTATTAGAGGAAGTTTAGTACAATCCTAGGAAACTAGATTTAGATAAACTCATATTAGAGCGCATATCCCATAGATAGACTTTGAGTATTAGCATAGAATAATTTACTAGTATTTTGGTATTGTATAGATTTTGTGAGTTTTCCAAGCAATACATCTGTATCTGGATATGAGTAGGTAGAGGTGGCTCTGGAATAGATTTACCTAGGGGTAAAACCCAAAAAACACTGATTTGAGCTTGACTCTAATGTGAACTGGTGCAGGACAACGGGCCTTGCTGTACTCTTGGTTACGACACTCTTGGGGGGATATTCTTAGGATATTTCACATTTTCTTTACAAACCAATTTAAAGTATTTTAATATATGATCAGAATAAATGACCTTGGTTAATCCTAAGGTGTTTCAAATTGAAAATATGGTTTCATGATATTATCTAAATGATTTTATGACTACCGTAACTCGCACAATGCTTTCTAGTTATAGTCAATGGATAGAGTCCATGGAAGTCATAGTAACTTTGAGAATGATGTACAAGGTGGAAACAGTGGGTGAAATGAGCGAAAAAATGGAATGTTGATAGGCGTAAAAGATATCGTGTTCATGACAAATCCGTTTTCCAAAAATACGATCAATAACATATATATTAACCAACACCCGGACACAAAAAAGAAGTGAAAAGTGACGAATGATAAGAGCTCTAGTAGTGGAGAACATAGAGAAAAGAATCCTAAATTTTAATCATGTAGGAAATGTGGAAGGAGACACCCAAGAAAGTGTCTCAACATAAAAAATACATGATTTACGTGCGGGAAAGAAGGACGTAAAGTAAATAATTGTTGAGAAAAAATGAAGAGTGCTATGGAATAAAATAAAAATGGTCCCAAGAATCCATTTATAGTCATTTTCCGAAAATTTAGGAGACCTGGCCATTACCCGAGTGAATTACTTATTCTATAGGATATTTTCTTGGTCAAAGTAGAAGCTATGTGGAAATAAATGGTTGGAGAAATGTCTAAAATTATTAGTGCTCCTTGTTTATGGGATTACCTTGGAATAATATTCTCTTTTATTTGAAATCCCGTATTTTTTCATGTGAGAATGATATTTGAGGAAGTCTTATCTTTTCCCTTGTCGATATAGTTATAAATAACCATTTGGTTTTATGTGATCATTGTGTTTGAGGCAATTACAAGTTATTATATTTTGGGATGAAAATGCAAGGCATGAGATAACATTTTTGGTTAAAATTATGTTATATTTATTTTGAGGAATTTATCTCATTTTGGTAATGTTATAAAATATAGTTTTTTGTAAAAGGACAACATACAGACCGTGTCACAGCCCGTCGCATTGGACAAAGCTGTGGGAATCGAACCCACAACCAAACTGCGATTGGGATTTATCGCCTACCACTGGACTACGTGATGTGCCTGGTTACTATAACTAATTTTTTTTAGTTAAATTATTTTATTGATCAATAATTAGTTGATTTGGGATCTTATGTCTTATCAAATGAATACCCTTAGTATAGGAAAATGATTTGGTGATTAAGTGATAAATGATATTTTGGAAGATGTTCTCTTCATTGGGAACACTATATGCCTAATCAAAATAGAATACTATAGGGTTTCATTTGAGGAGTATTGGTGGATTTTTATCTATATTCTTATTGTGGATTTATAGTGATTTGGGTTATTTAGGGAAACGATTAACCTATAATAGAGAATATCTGATTAGGATAATTACTTTTATGTATGTGACTTTAAGAGTAGTTGATGTCATTTGGAGATACAATTTAACATGGAAGAATACATAACCAAATTCTTCTATGTATTGGGTTTCAATATTAGTTTGGATTATATTGAAGGATTTTAAGGACAATTGTTTATTGAATGGTATTTATTTAACTTTGGGGTATTGATTTTAAAAATTCAGATTAATGATTCTTTCTATAAAGGAATATCCTTTTTTGGGATTATCAGATCTTGTACTAACCATTTTGTTTTTGGTTAATCTCTAAAGACAAAGAAAATATACAGTTTATCCTTCATGGATCATGTGATTCTATAGAAGTATATTTTAGCTCTTTTACTGTGACCAAGTCTTCTTGAAAACTCAACGTATAAAAAAAATGAGTTAGTGGTGGAAATTTATTAAAGAATGAAACTCTACATAAAAAGTAGGTATATCTATTTATTTTATTAGTCAATATCAGAAACTAATTCCTCATCTTTATGTAATGTAACTTAAAAAAATGTTCTTCATTTACTTCTCCTACTAGGAAACTAATGACTGTTTGTCCTATCACAAGTTTGTGGTTTTCTTGTTGTGAAATTTATCCTGATCATGTTTTATATCACTCTCAATCAGAACAAGACACTTATATTATCATCTACATCCATTTTTTTCTACATGGAATCCTAGTATAGCTTATCTCAAGAGACCTTTTTACTTCTATTTCTTTCTTTTAAAGTGATAGTTGTATTGGCTTTTTTTCTTATGTGGGACTTTACATTATATTCCCAAGCCCAATTTTAAAAATTTTGAGGAAGCAATTTATTGATGAAGGGGAGAATTTAACACCCCAAGCATCCACGGTATGATTCTCTTTGAATAATACAGTAGCGTGTGTTGTACGCAACTTCGAGTTCTAACACACACCACAACCCATCAAACTAGCCATTATGAATAGTAATACCCACTTTTTGAAATTTTATACATTTTATTTTTTAAAATGGACTTCATTTTTGGATTTAGAATATTGAAATTAGCTTAGGGTGAATTTTTGGTATTTTTCTAAAAATATTCAATTTTTAATGAATAGTGAAACTCACTAAATTTTAATTCAAAACAACTTTTTTAATCAAAATAATTAATAGTGATAAATTATGAATTTGTGTGGTTTTAAATTATATTTATAATATATTATTACCATTTAATACAATTTTGGTCATTGGACATAATTTCACGTTTAAACCAGACATAAACAAGTGTCAATCTTTTGATAGTTATTATTTATTAAAAACATGCTTTTTGTTTTAACAACAAGAATTAATTTTATATTAATTTCTGCCACTTATGTGTTTTGAATTTTGAAAAATGGATTCCAAATTTGGAATCAGGATGTCGAAATTGTATAAATAGGTATCTTTTTTATATCTTTTGAATAATTCCTTCGGTAAATATTTTATTTACTAAGGTTAAAGGGTAAATCTGGTAAATAAGGATAAAAAATAATATAATATTAATATTAATTTACCTTAAAACATGTCCTAACCCAATGTTTTGAATCATGTCGGACCATGGGAATCTTTGGGTCGATTTTGGAACCCAATGAATCCACTTGTAAGTTATAATGACACTTTATATTAATTAAGTTAAAGTAATTAAAAAAATCACATAAGCATATATCTTTTAGAAAAACAATTTTTACATAGAGTTATATAAGTTATATTTTAGACTATAAATATTAATTAGAAATCTAAAAATATTTACTACATAATGGTATTTTATTTATAATTTTTAGACATTGAATACTTAAATTTATTTATGACACAATAATGATGCAATATTTTTTTATTAATGAAAGAATCAAATAATTAGTATTATAAAAGTTAAAATAAATATAATTTGAATGTTTTGATGCCATAAAATAATTTTATTGGTTTATATTACATTTTATTATTTCTTAAGTTAATTTTATTATAATTAATAAATGTGGTAATACTTTAACAAAAATCCATTATTGAATAGTGTCAAAATTGACACAAATGAGTTTTTAAAACAAATATTATATTATTAATTGATATTATATTCCTAAAAATCAATGGTTCGGCTAAATTACTTAAATAAATATAGGCGTATCATTAATGGACCACTTGGGGGTCTCTTGGATATATATAGTATGTTTGTTAAATATATAATATAAAAATATAAAGTGACATGGTAAATGTCATACTAATTAACTAAGAGTTAAAACTAAAAGATGAGGTTAATATAATGACTAAAACATGTCTAAAATATATTGTATGAAAGTATTTATACCCATACCTACCTTATACTTTGAATAATAAACTTTTTAGCCATTATAATCCGAAGATGAATTTATTATAAAATAATACTTTATGTTTTTCCTAAAGATCCCATCCTCCCCCTTATAATAGGACACTACTTCAAACCAATTCTTCACACCTTAAAAGCCTTTTTCTTCTTCCAAAACCTGCCCAATTATTCTCTAAACTTCCTCCACTTCAACCTAGAGGCCTTATTTCGATCCAAAAGCCAACCTAAGGAGCCCTTTTGATCAAATCAAAATGAAGAAACCGAAAAAGAGTTAATGTTTTCACCACCCTCTTTCATGTTCTTTTCTTCATCAACTTTTTATTTATTTGTCATTTCCATTATAAAATAAAAACTCCAGGATCTTCTATATAATGTTATTTTATTACAAATATGTTACAACCATATTCAGTATTCCATCCATCCTTTGAATGACATGTCACCATACGTGTGTACGTACGACCTACCGTCTCTACGTCGTGTTGTAATTGTTATTCAATACATTATTATTTGGATGGGTATAATAATGATGTGTAATTCATGTAAATAATAAATATATAAATATAATGATTATTTATATATTATATACCATCCAATTATATATTATTTTAATATCTAAAGAATGATATTATCGCTCGTGCGTACGTACGGACTACCGTCTCCACGAACGTGATGGGATTCATTACCCATCGTATCCATTTAAGTATAATTCTCATTTCATGACTGAAAATAATGTTTAAGGACTTGATATCATTCTGTATATGAATAAGATACAAATTACCCATAACAAACATGACTTATGTAACAAAACATATAAAATAAAACGAGTAAGTTAACACCCGAAACGAAGATAATACAAAGATATTATTAACAAAGCAATATTAAAAGATAATATATGATATCATACTAATGTATATGATCCTTGTATAATTCAATAACAATATTTCAACATTATACAAGAGTATAACCTACCCTAGACCAAGGAAATGGTACAAAGTAATGGGTTTCTTATCTCACTTTTAATTCCATGAGATTTCCATTGTTCACCACTTATTTATTGCATATGGTCTGTGTACTTCACATGATTGTATTCATTGTGTAATATTATTTAATTTATGTAAATTTACATCATCATTGTATGATCATCTTTCATGGGTGTATGTTTCGTAAGTTACCAAATTGATAAGGGAATTTGAAATTTCATTTTCCACTCATTCCGCTTTACGAATACTTCATTGATTATTTTACACCAAGATTATGTGTGGAATCACTATTCATTTTCTTATGTCATAATTTCTACTCCCCTTTCTATGGATATAATTTTGGTACACATAATCAATCCATTGATAAATTCTCATGTAATTGATATGAACTTGGTAAGAGTAATTTTAGCTCAATCTCTGTTTATTGAGTTAAACATCTTATTCATTGGTGTTGTTTTTAGAAGAATACGTGTGAATGTCCTTTGATTGTTTTACACTGACTATCCAATAATATTTAGTGTATTTATATTTTTCAAACATAATTATGTCTTTGATTTATCCTTAACCTTAGGATACGGCCTTTATGATATATTTCATCTCAATTTACATTCCATTGAGACTCCTTTGTTGTTATAAACCAAATAAATTTTATATGGAGTATAAAATGTACTTTGACTTAATATATCATTAATCCCTATATTCTCATGATATTTCAATGTTATGATTACCTCTATTATTTTTATTCAAGATTCTCTCTTTTGGTTAGGAACTCTAACTAAAATATCATTTTAAAATGTTTTAAAGATTTATTATTCTAAATCTTTTACATTAATGTCTATGTTTTAAAAATGGTTTTAGGGATTTATTTATATGGAAATTAAAGTTTTCAAATCAAAATTCCTTTTAAAAGTTTCAAAGTGGTATGGGACACTTTGTTTTAAAAATCTATTTTAAATGGATTCTTGACAAATAGTGTGACTTTTAAATGATTCAAGAAAAATGGGGATATTTCTATAAATAGTTTGATGATTATTTTAATATATGTGAGATATCATTGATTATTCTTGATTGAGGTTAATCTGTTACAATACAACCTTCCATATTGTATTGAATGGGCTATGTTTGACTCTGGATATGCTATTTTTATACCATTCATGGTTTATGGAGAAAGTATTTACATTTAGTAAGCCAGTTTTAATACAAATGTTTATGTTATGTTTAAACCAGTTCATATGAGGAATGAATTGGACTTAGTAAGTGATGGTTGGAGACCGCTATAGCTCCTCGATGCATTAGTAGGTCTCATGTGCCAAACTAGTGTCTTGGAAGGAGGCCTTGAAAAAATATTATTTGTATTCTTGGCATGATGTCTTGGCTACATGGTTATGATAGTCTAGAATTACGAATTCCATCATTGTGAAAGTGGTTATTGATATTGAGTGTGCTTATTCTACTAGTAGAATATCCATGTGAAAAAGTAAATTTCATTATTTAATTTTATATTTTCCATGTTATGCTGAACTTCATGATTAAAAGGATTTTTTTAGTTATACATTACCTTAAATGTTTATGCTTATTTATGAATGTTTCCAGTATATTGTTATCTTTACTGAGAATCTGAGCTCACCCCTTTCAATGTTTTATTTTTCCCAGGATGTGGAGAAGTAATTTATGAATGAACTGCAGGGATAGTATGAAGGGATATGAAGTCAAGATGTTGTTGTTGTGTTTTTTACATTATTATGTAATTTAAGACTTATGAATATATCTAGTGATTCGAAGAATACTAAACTAATCGGTCTTTCGAGACATGATCTTTTGTGATCATGACAATGTTATTTAATAATCCACCAACTCTAGGTAACTGGGGTCGGGGAATTACATTTTTGGAATTTAAACAATTTACTAGCACAAAAAAGCACTTAGTCCAGAACAATTAAATCAAAATCGATCAATATATGTTTAAGGGATGCTTTGTATATTTCATAATTAATATTAAACATCATGTGTTGTCATACATTAATTAATTATTAATTTAAAAACAATAATAACATTATGAATTAAAAATTATATGATAGAATAGAAACACCATCCTTAGTACAATCGTAATGATGTTGAAACATGTATTCAAACACTAAAAGAAATCAAATTATAATGGAATCACTCTTCTCAATCCCTTAAAGAATGAATTTATAGGACATGTATAAAAATAAACCCTAAATTCCCTTTTAAAAAGGAATTTGATTTTAGAGGGAATAAAACATAGGGGAGTAAGGGGATAAATGAAAAAAGGAGATAAATAAAGAGTAATGGAACAAAACAATTACACCTAGAAGAAATATAAAATGGTCAAATTGAATGGGGAAGTAATATCAATCCACCCATTCTGATCCTTAGAGTGAATTCTATTACTGTGATGAGAGAGGTATTTATTAGTGTTCTAGTTCATAAGAGAGTGTAATGGGAGAACAAAACTTTTAATTATATTTGAAATTCATATGACTCATCCTCACAGTTTGGTAAACTGCATGCCAAATAGGTGTATTAACAAAACACTCATTGAACACTTACATGATTTGGCCACACAGTTACCACTAATTATGCACCAACCATTCAAGGAAACCCCAAGAACAAAACTAACTAACATGGTTTTCTAGATATCCTTGAAATATTTGAAAATCATGAAATGACCATAACAAATGGCACTCTGTTGAAGATATATATATATATATATATATATATATATATATGGTTGGGTCATGGATACTCCTAATCCTGTATGCTAATTATGTAAAAATAAGAAAGGATAAAAAATATAAAATTTTTATCCAGAAATTTATTAAACCCTTGAACATAATTAAAGGATAAAATAATAGGGTAAATTAAAATATTGGGGTGTGATATTCCACCCAAATGAGTGTGTACCTTCATCTGAAATGGGAAACCCTAACATTCCTATAACATTATATCCTACAAAAATTCCACATATATGAAACTAATCTATCATTCCTTACAGAATGGACCTCAACGTGAAATATTTATTTCTATGAGAATCATACAACATAACACTTGAATACTACATTTATTTTATATCAACGAACAATGGTTCCAAATTACTATGTGGGAATGTTATCCTCTTCCAAAATTACTGACCATGTATTTTGAGATCTACATTGAACACTAAAACGATTCATTCCACTAGTAGATAGTGAAATAAAAATATTATATGACTCATTTCCAAATTCAAGACAGCCATGATCAATTTTCATCCACTAAGGAGAGTCTTCTAGGTAATGAAGTTTTCCATGTTGACTGTTTTTATTTTCATGACATACCAATTTCATTGTAGTATCATCAATTTTATATGGGAATCTAATCCTTGTGATGATTGTAATATACAGTAATACTTTAGAGTCACACAACACTTAAGAAATTTTTATGTTATTAATGGTCCTTTAAGAACAATATACAATCATTTGGACAAGAATTTATTTCATCAAAAATAAAAATCATTATGTACAAAATTCATTTCTAATCATATGTTATAAAATAAATCTCATTATCCTTAATTAGGATATCATTCAAGAGAAAAAGTGGTTTTGTAAAGCTTGATTCACACTAACAATTTCTATATTATAAATTATATTATTTTAGTACACCTAAAAATGTTATATATTTAGAATAGACAATATAAAATGCTGCCTTTCAACAAATATTTATCTTCTAAATAATCATTGGAAAATAGTGGAGTTCATATTCAGTTTCCATTAAAATTTCCACCAATGTAATCTCCATTATATTTTCCACTTTTAATCATATTAAAAGATCCTCAAACTGTAGTGTCATCAATATCAATGTTATCCCTTGTAATAATATCAGTTAATCCATAGAGCATAATTTCATACTAGTATATAACTATATTCTATTATTCTATTTTTTGTCTAATATTTATAACTTTAATGTATTCTAGGATATATTAAGTGTTTTTTCAACTCCTTTAGACAAATTAAACTTGAATAACATCCACGTAAACAGGAAAAAATTGTTTTTGAAGGGTCATATACATGATTTTTGTAACATCCTTTGTTTTTCAAATTTTTGGAATTCCAAGGTAATTTTGAATTTTAAAATTGGTGGATGGGACCAATGTTAAATTGGTATTTTAAGAGTAATTTTGATAATTAAAATGAGTTAGTTAATAGTTTTTAGATGGGTTTTAAGGCCCGATAATTATCTCATATGACTATTATGGTTTTGGGAGTGTCATTATTCAAGTAAAAAAGTTTGGGTGACATAGAACTAGGTGCATGATTGGTGCATGGTTTGTTCTAATTGTGAAACCCAAACCTTATGGACAATTCCAAATATATAAAGTTTAGAATACACCATTATTGGTGGCCAAAAAATAGTGAGAGTAACCTAAAACTAATTAAAGGAGGTTCCCATGAGAAGTACATGGATTTAGACACCTTTTGGCCTAACCTGTACGCTCAGTTCCACTTAGCCGTTATAATTTGCACAATTAGAACATGGTTATCTATATCATGCCTCCAAACCATGTGAACCATTCTAAAGGGGTGTACCATTTGACCGTCACACCACAAAATTGGTTCATGCATTTATGAACCATGAATCCTAACCATGTGGTTAATTAATGGGACTAAAGTAAAACAATTCCCAAGCCTTTTATTTTATTTAGTTTCCTCTTTGATTCTCACATTTTTTCACCACCTCTAGTAGTCATGGGTTCAATTTTATTCCACCTAGGCTTTGACCATATTTTCTAATTTAATATCCAATTTAGAAAATTTTAAGTCTCTTGCAATCATAGTGGTATGTACCTAACTCCTCTTTCTTCCTTTCATCATTTATATAATTATTTTTAATTCAATTTTCAACCAATTTCATTTTCCCTAATTCTACGGGGTTTGTCAAAAATGCAGACTTCTATCGTTTTGACTTGCATTAGAGTCCAATATTCAATGAGTGAGATAAAAAAATAATAAGGTGGGTGGTTCTAAGCTTTATTCCTATTTTTACATGTGTTATGGGATGCAAATTCAAATATACATGAGTGGGGGTTGAATAGGTGAAACCCTTATTAATTAATTTATAAATTTAAATTGATTAAATGATATTTGAGATACCTTTGTAAATGAAGTTTTATATTTATTTTGTTATGTTTGGTTTATGATATTATATTATATGGAAGGTTATGATATTGGATTTTATTTATTTAATTAAATTATGGGATGACTAAATTTGTTTCACATAATCATATTGAGCTCAACCTGAGATATGTGGGGTAATGTTGATCAGTAAGAATGAAAAAAATAAATTAATAAAGATGAGGGAATGAATTGAGATGTGTGGGATGGTGTTGAACATCATTATTGTGTTGATGTTATTTTCATGTGTAGTCATATGGTGATGACCATGTCGTAGATGGGTGATGAGGATCACATGTGGAATCTAGGTTTCTAGTTGGTGTGGATTAGGTATGGTTACTTATTTAGGCTCACAGTAATTGGACAATAGTTACTTTCGAGTTGTTTTACATATATTAGGACTTAGATAAGGTGATGTTGGAAACTCATTATGGGTAGACGACCTTATAGTTTTACTAGATTAAGGGATGGTGTTGAGCATCAGTTATAGAGGTGACAGTCAACGTATATAGACATGGTTGATGCTCTGTGAGCCCATCAGTTGTTGGTTTAGGCTCACTATATATGTTGGGTCCAATGAAATATGATTATTGAAGGATGCATCACATTTTTAGTCGGAGTGTTGAGATGTTGAGAAAATAATGGTTTATTATTCATTGAAGGATGGATCTCACCATACCTCAGGGCATCGGTTTATTGAGAGGAATGTGATCCGATGAAAAGAAGTCCATGGGAGGTGTGACATATTATTTTCATTCTATTAGGATGATTTTAATATTCAATATGAGGTTTTATGTGGTATAATTATAATTAGGTGTCGGGTTATATATATGTGGATTTGATACCTAGGTTATTCTCGTGTGACTATTTTTCGATATTTCATTCCACACTGATATTGGCCAAGGTAGGTGATTTCTTCCTCGAGGATGTTTAGAATGAGTAATGTTGGATATGTATGTTTTAAAAGGGTGAAATTTCAATTTATCTTATGTATTCATACACTTGTATATATATTTATATAAGATAGACACACATTGGTGGAGGCCTACTGATTTCATACTCACACCCCGCATGGGACTGTAACGACACAAACATTCATTAATGGAAATCCCTCTTGATATAATTAAATCTATCTTTATGTAAAATGTTTATATAAAATTTCAAAATATTTGGTTATATGTTTTTTGATTTGAAAATAATGTTAAGAATTTTGACCTTTGCTAATATACCCATTGAATAGTGATCACATGATTAGTATAAATATTGGTCTTTAACAAATCCAATTTACTCACATAGAGGAAGCTATGGCCTCAAACAATAGACGTGCTCCATACGAATCCCATTTTTTAGAGCTCGGAAAAAGGTTTTATCTTTGGGATTATCTCTAAACCAAGCCCAAGCTAAGCCTGAATATATTAAGCTCAAGCGAGACTGCCTATGAGAGAAATGGATGTTGATAGAGATTACCACCTGAGCAATGTTATCCGAGTCACCCCAAGAGTCTGTCACCATCAAACACCTTACTCTTCGTTCTTATGCCAATGTTATAAGTGGTTATGTAACAAGAATTTATCACTACAGTCATGTATATTATTTTTGTATATAATAATGAATATACATTCATTTTTTTATTGTTACCTTGTAAATAGTTTTTATAGATCAAATAATATTGTTAGTTAATGTTCAACTAAGAAATTTATTTTTCTGAATTAAGATATTTTTGAATTAAATAATATTATAATAAATTATAATTATTATTATTAAATTACGTTTTATTAAATATAAATGATCGAATAATTTTATAAAAGCAATTCCAATTTTTATTAAGGTTTGAAATCCAATTTTGTCATTACCCAGTAATTTTTGATAAATGTAGGTTTTTATTTTAAAAGTGGAAGTTAACATATTTATAAAATTATTTAGATAAAATGAATATTATTTCTGGAATCAGGATGTTGTAATTATCCAAAGGTGAATTTTTCATAATTTTCTGACTCAATCAAATTTTTGGGTAAAAATTTATTACAGTTTAAATATATAATGGGTTTTATGAGATCATAATGACCCAACGGTGACGTAATAAAATACTATAAACATTATTTTCGGCCAATATATGTGTTACCATTAAAACAATGTGATTTTGGGTTTGTTTGATTTATTTTACAAATCTTTTGTGGACCCTTTAGAACTTATTACACATTTTATATTTTAAAATTTACTTCCATGGGAGTGTGACTCACCTCCACATATGAAACCCCATTTTTCTAATAATTTAGGACTTTGGACGTCTAATAATGTTTTGCACTTCCCTTTTCCAAAAACCATGGGCCAGAAACAAGGGCTGGTTTGTGGTTTGGATTAGTTTAATGTGAGGTGTCCCAAACCAAAATAATAAATAATTCCCTCACCTTTCCTATATAAACCCACCCAATCTCCGATTTCCTCCTCAATCATATCCATTTGGGTTCATCAAAACTCATCCATACTCTCTCTATAATTCTCCAAAGGTGCTCCAAGCTCCCATGTAGCATCTCTCAAGCCTTTGGAATTACACATCCAAGTGAGGGTTTTTTCTTCCTTTCTCATTTTTTTTCAATATTGTTTAAATTGTTATTCCATTTTAATTTCAATTATAAATGTTGGTGTATGGTTTCAAACCTACCCCATCCTCCACTATTTATTCTTGAATTATGGGAGACCCCTTTCTCTCTCATTAAATTCCTCCCATGTACACCTATTACTATGCTGAAATTCCAAAAGGAATTTCCCTCTCCTCGTTTACATTCAAGAAATTATTTTGTATCATGAATCTAAATTACATTTAATTTTTTAGGAAATGTATCTATTTGAAAACCTTACTGTCCATGTAATGTAAATATGATTAGAAACCCCTTTCTCTATCATCAGCTATTTTTATGAGTCCTTATGTCACGCCGTTATGCTGCCAAAACTGCACTGCGCTTTTCCAAGAAAAAGTAATTGTGTAGTGAATACCCTATCCATTTCTATGTCGAGGATATTCACCTTAGTGAAAATTTACTTATTTTTTAAAAAGTTTCATGTATTTATTCCACATTCGTTTATCATGGAATAAAATATTATGATGAATGATTCAATGTTTTATGATCTATATGGAACACTTATGCATGAAATTAAATGTTTAAGAAGGGTGTGCCCTTATAGCACTTCAATGCATTGGGAAAAGTATAGTATCATGATAGGTAATGTGAAATTGGTGTTTAATAATTAAAATTTTTGTACAATGACGGTTTAATCTTGCTACATGTGTAATGTGGGTTTACTGATGCTCCATGTGCAATGATTCTTGGCTCATGCTAATTCCATGTTAAGTGTTGTTTCCACATTTCCATGTTATGATTATCATGATTTATCATGCCTTTATGTTTATTATTCTCTTTTTCTCTATTAATATGCCTATTTTCTAACATGTACTATATTTCTTATGTTATTCCATGATTGTTTCCTTACTGGGCTTTATAGCTCACCGTTTTCTTAGGGATGTCATTAGGTTATCCCATGCAATGCTATGTACAAGAGAGTATAGTGGTCATATGAACGTTGTTTTCAATAAAGATGCTGTATTTCATGTCTTAAGTTGCTATGTAATGATCCTAAGACAAAAATACACTAGAACTCTCGATCATCTATGTTGTATCAAGTGAAGTTTAAGTAATAAATTATGTTTAATAGAATAATAAAAGATCAGGGTTGTCATAGTTAGTATAAAATGGAGGTTTAGTTATTTTTCAGATTAGGATTAGAAAACACTAGTAAATCCTTTGAGACAATAATCAGTATAATAAAAACATCTCTATGTTTTCATGAGTATTGAGTAAGTGGTTTATCATGAAAATACATCCCTATCAGGATACGAACAGGTAGAGGAGGCTCTAGCACATAGGTATCATAAGGGTAAAACCCAAAAACACCACTTTGAGCTAGACTCGAACGGGAACTAGTGCATGACAATGGGCCTTGATACACTCATGGTTATGACACTCCTAGGGGATATTATTTTGTAAATTCACAAGCTAAGTATGAACCATTATTAAGGGACTAAAAAAATTCCCTAAAAATTTATGTTATAAATTTGAGCATGGATAACATAGACTGAAGCCAATAGATTCATATGTTAGGGAAATAAAACTTATTTATAATTCATTAGTTTTTTCCTTTTATTACCCATTATGTGTTACCCGTAAATTTCCTTTTATTCCAACCAAAGGCCGGTAATAGGAGGACTCAGGATAACAACCGATTTGAAGATCAATGTGATTACTATACGAATGAGATGCCCAATACGATGGGAGTGGGAATCATGAACTTTTTCATGCTTCTCTCTCATCTTACTCAATATTTGAATAGAAACATGGGTCAAGAGGAAATTTCAACCCCCCCCCCCCCAATTAAGAACACGAAACTATCGAGAGCTTCATGAGACAACGACCTCCATGTTTTAATGGATCATCTGATCCTTCTATCACTGAACAATGGATCAACTGCATTTAAAAGATCTTCTTCATCCTTCAATGTTATGAACAAGAGATGGTTCTCCTTACTACTTATCGTAGGGAGGGTGAAGATGATCAATTGTGGACGTTGATCAAATATAAAAAGCCTGAGGAGGAGATCGAGGTGTTTGAATGTAAGTATTTTGAAAAGATTTTTTTCAATAAATATTTTCCACGCACCCTCCGACTTTAGATGGAAAGGGACTTCCTTTCCCTCAATATAAAATCCAACGAATCTATTATAGTATAGGAGGCAAACATCACAAGGCTTGCACGATAGGCTTCTGGCGTTGTTGTTACCCCCAAATGCAAGGTTAGCCACTTCTTTGGTGGGTTGAAACCTAGCCTGCGGAAAGCACTGTCGATCTGTGATTTGGACAGCTATGAGGAAATTGTCCGATGTTCCCTCAAGGTCGAAATGAAGATCAGATAATATAAAGGGTATCATTAGGATATGAAATGTAAGGTGGAATTTAATGCTGGTAGTCTGATAGATAAATCAAATGATGATAAGAAGATCCATCACCCCACTTCCCAATGGTGTGGAAAGAAGCACACTAGAAATTTCTTGAAGGGTATAAGGAAAGGCTTTAGGTATGGAAGATAATGGAACATCACTATTAACTGTCGACAAGAAAAACCCGCAACTCCAATAGAGGAGAGGAACACCCCGTTCGAACCACAACGTGTTGTTCATTTCTATAACTACAATGAACTAGGGCATCTTGCAAATTATTTCCCTAAGCCAAGGATTTTTAGAGGCAACAAATAACTACCAGGGCTGCAAGGGTGATCTTTTTCCATCACTACTGCAGAAGTGAACCCCGACAGTCAATTGGTGATTAGTACGCTAGTTATTCATTCAAGAATAGTGAATGTACTTTTTTATTCAAGTTCTACGCATTCTTTTATATCTCAAAAGTTTAGTATATCAATACCAGCACAACCAGAAATCATAGAAGTGAAGATGTCGGTGTGTACGAAAAATGGGGAAATCATTGCATCTCATGAATATAACACCTCCCATGTCATAATCTGTGGATTAAACATAATAGAAAGCCTCATCATACTCCCTATGGTGGAAGTTGAGGCGATTCTTGGTATGGATTGACATTCCTTATATAAAGACCACATAAATTGTTGGGAGAGGGAAATCACTCTCCATGTGGATAATCGACCCCTGATTCTATACAAGTGAATGGGGAATAATGAAACTTTTTTAGATCCCTCACCTCAAGCATGGATATTAATTCACAGTGAGAATGTGTATCTAGCTCAGATGATTGAGTCCAAGGAATAAACCATCCTTGAAGACATGCATATTATGAGAGAATACGATAAAGAGTTTCCTAAGGAATTGCCTACTCTTCCTACTAGAAGAGATGTTGAATTCCCAACGAATCTTATACCTAGGGAATTTCCAATATGGAAAAATCCATATATAATGGCTGTTGTGGAGCTTTAGGAGCTAAACAAGAAACTACAAGAGAATCTGGATAATGGGTTAATAAACCCAAATGCTTTACCATGGTGTGCACTAGTCCTCTTCGTCTTGAAGAAGGATGGGTCAATGTTCCTTTGCACAGATTATCGGGAGCTCAAAAAAATCATGATAAAGAATAATTATCCTCTCCCATGAATTGATAACTTGTCTGATCAGATGCGTGGAGCATAATACTTCTCCAACGTGGATTTGTAGTCAGGATATTATCATGTAAGGGTAAAGAAGGAAGGTATCCCCTAGACTAATTTTTGTATAAGATATAAACACTATGAATTAATAGTAATGCGTTTTGGACTCAATAATTCTCCAAAAATTGTCATAAACTTAATGAATATAGAATTTAAATATTACCTCGACAAATTTTTGGTAGTCTTTATAGATGATATTTTGATATACTGCCTAACTAAGGTGGATCATGGGGAGCATCTGAGAACTATACTGGAGACCTTGTGGAAGGATAATCTCTCTACAAAGTACATAAAGTGTGAGTTTTGGTTGAAGGAGGTCTCATTCATGGGACATATCATCACAATCAATGGGATATTTTTGGATCCCTCAGAAACAGATGCAATTGAGGGATGGATAAGGCCAACATAGGTAATGGATATCCGTAGCTTCTTGGGGTTAGCTGGATATTATCAACAATTTGTTTGAAATTTCTCATGATTGTCCAACCCTCTTACCAATGTAACTTGGAAGGGCGTAATGTTTTCATGGAGTGATGAATTAGAATAAAGATTCAAGGAGTCAAAAATGAGGCTTATCACTGCTCCTGTTCCCACTTTATCAACATGTGGAGAACTTTTTGGGGTATTCAGTGATTCTTAGAAGAAGGGACTGGGATGTGGGTTGATGGAAAATTACGAAGTCATTGCCTATGATTCATGTCAATTGGATGTTCATGAACAGAACTATCCAACACATGACCTTGAGTTGGCTGTAGTGATATTCACTTTGAAAATTTGGTGGCATTATCTCTATGGGGAGAAGTGTGAAATATATACGGACAAAAAAATCCTCAATTATATACTCATACAGAAAGAGTTGAACCTGCTCCAATGAAGATGGTTAGAACTGATCAAAGACTATGACTGCTCAATCCATTATCACCCTGGGAAAGTGAACAAGGTGGAAGATTCCCTATGTAGAAAGGACGCAGTGATTCTTTCATTAATGAGAATTGAAAAGGATCCATTCTTCTTATATTTGATGAAGATGGGCATGGTAATCCTAAATAAGATAACATCATCAATACATTCACAAATTATTTCTCAACTGTCACTTTTGGAAAAGTAAATTTATGCTTAAAAGGATGATGTGGTAATTTATGAAGAAGAGGAAGCTATCAAAAAAGAGAAATCCTTGGATTTTAATGTTAATGAAGAATGAATTTTGAGATTTGGGATAAAGGATATGTGTTTCATCAAGTCCGGTGCTGAAGAAGGAACTTTTAGATGATGCACGTAGTTCCAATTTATCTATTCACCCAGGAAACACAAAGATGTATCGAGATATCTGAGAGAATTATTTTTGGGATAATATGAACAAAAAGATCACTGAATATACATCGATGTGCCTTGTGTGTCAGTAAGTGAAGGCAGCGAGGTAGATGTCTAAGGGTATGATGCAACCGTTGCCCATACCGGAATGGAAATGGGATAACATCACCATGGACTTTGACGCTAGACTTCTGAAGACATCGAAAGGCAACAATGCAATATGGGTTGTTGTGGATCATCTTACAATGGCTGGAAACTACATTGGTATACATGAGGATTTCTCATTGGATCAACTGGCACAGTTATATATTAGGGAAGTGGTAAGGCTACATGGATTACCACTATCTATTGTGTCCGATCGTGATCCAATATTCACCTCTATGTTTTTTAAGAGTCTTCAAAATGATTTGAATACTGAACTAAACATATGTACGACCTATCATCCTCAAATTGATGGCCAATCCAAGAGGACTATCCAAACACTTGAGGAAATGTTGAGAGCATGATCAATGGTATTTAATGGAGGTTAGTAACAACATCTTCCTCTGGTTGAGTTCTCTTATAATAATAGTTTCCACTCAAGCATCCAAATGGAACCATATGAATCCCTTTATGGGAAAAGGTGTAGAACAACAATAGGTTTGGATGAGGTTAGTGAGCATAAGATGCTTGGACTAGAAATGGTCAAATAAATTGTGGAGAAGGTAAAAACCATTCAACAACATATTAAGGCAGCCCAGAGTTGAAAGAAGAGTTACAGAGATAACTGTCGACAAGACCTTGAGTTTAAAGTTGGATACATGGTATTTATATGAATATCACTTTGGAAGAAGGTCGTGAGGTTTGGAAAGAAATGGAAGTTAAGTCCAAGGTACATCAGACCCTTCATAATTTTTGATCGTGTTGGGGATGTGGCTTATAGACTAGAACTTCCACATACCATGGCCAAAGTACATGATGTCTATCATGTATCCCTCTTAAGGAAGTACATACCAGACCCTTCACATGTACTCTCTTCAGAGGTGGTACAATTTGAGGATGATCTTTCTAATGAGGAGCAACCACTGAAGATCTTAGATTGTAGAGAAAAAGTTCTAAAAAATAATAAAATTCCCCTTGTCAAGGTGTTGTGGAGAAACCACAAGTTTAAAGAATAGATGTGGGAATTGGAGGAAATGATGAAGTAGAGTTACCCAAATCTGTTTTAGTGTGAGAAAAAGAAATTCTGAGAGAGAAATTTCTTAAGGGGGGAAGATTGTAATGACCCAATAATTTATTAATGTAAATCCCTCTTGATGTAATTAAATTTCTATTTATGTAAAATTTTTATATAAAATGTCAACTTCATTGGTTTTATGTTTTTGGATTTTAAAATAATGTTAAGAATTGTGACTGTTGCTAATATAGTCGTTAAACAGTGATAAAATGATTAGTATAAATATAGGGCTTTAACAAATCATATTTATTTAGACAGAGGAAGCGATGGCCTCATCATATAGATGTGCTTCATATGAAGCCCATTAGTTAGAGATCATAAAGGAGGTTTCGTCTTTGGGCTTCGATCTTGACCATGCCCAAGACAAGATTGAATATGTTAATCTCGATTTAGACCACCTACAAGAGAAATGGATGTTGATCCACCCGAGAAATGTTATCCAAGCAACCATAAGAGTCTGTCCCCATCATATAACGTACTATTCGGTCTTATGCCAGTGTTATAAGGGGTTATGTAACAAGACCTTAGAACTATGGTTATGTACATTATTTTGGTATATAATAATGAATATACTTTCATATTATTGTTGTTACCTTGTAAATAGTTTTTAAAGATCAAATAGTATTTTTGTTAGAGTTCAACTAAGAAAACTGTTTTGATGAATTAATGAATTTATGAATTAAATAATATTATAATAAAATATTATTATTATTATAAAATTATTTTTTATCAAATATAACAGATCATATAATTTTATGAATGCATTTCAAATTTATATTATGGTTTGAAATCCATTTTTTCCAAACCCCATGATTTTTCAATAAATGCCTGTTTTTAAATTAAAAGTTATAATTAACATATTCATAAAAATATTTAGGTAAAATAAATATTATTTCTCGAATGAAGACGTCAAAATTATCCAATGGGGAATTTTTTATAGTTTTCTGAGACAGTAAAAATTTGGGGTAAAAATTTAATATCATTTAAATATATAATGTGGTTTATGACATCACAATGACCCAATAGTGATGTAATAAAATAATATAAACTTTATGATCAGCCAATATATGTTTTACCATTAAAATAATGTGATTTTGGGTTTGACTGATTTATTTTACAACGATTTATTGGACCCTACATGGCATATTAATCATCTTTTCTTTTTAAATTGTTTTCCTTTGGAGTGTGACTCACATCCACATAAGCAACCCCATTATTTTAAGAAGTTTGGACTTTGGCCTTATAAAATATTTTTTCCAATTCCCTTTTACAAAAACCATGGGAAAAAAATGGGTTGGTTTGTGGTTTTGATTAGTTTAATGTGAGGTGTCCCAAACATAAATAATAATGAATTCCCTCACCTTTCCTATATAAACCCACCCATGCTCCCACTTCCTCTCCACTCCATGACTTTTTAGTTTGTCCAAACTCTTCCACCCTCTCTATATAATTATCCCAAGTTCCCCCAAGCTCCCAATAATCCCCTCTCAAGCCTCTCTAAAGCCTTTGGAAGCACACTTCTATGTAAGGGTTTATCTTCCATCATTTTGTCAAATATTCTTTAAATTGTTATGCCCTTTTAATTTAAATTATAAATATTGGGGTATGGTTTCACACCTCCCCCATACTTCCCTATTTGTGATTTAATGATGGGATACCCCTTTCTCTCTCATTAAATAACTCCAATGTACACCTGTTACTATGAGGAAATTCCGAAAGAAATTTCTCTCTCCTCGTTTACATTCAAGCTATTCTTATGTATCATGAATATAAATTCCATTACATTTTTTGGTAAAGGTATCTATATGAACCACTTACTATCTATGTCATGTAAATATTATGAGACACCCCTTTTTCTCTAATCAACCATTTTTAGGAGTTCTTATGTCACGCCGTTATACTGCCGAAATTGCACTACGCTTTTCCAAGCCAAAGTCATTTTGTAGTGAATACCATGCCCATTTATCTATCAAAGTTATTGACCTTTATTCAAATTTACATATTGTTTAAATAGTTTCATGTATCTATTCAACATTAGTTTATCATGGAACAAAATATTATGGTTAATGATTCAATGTTTTGTGATCCATGTGGCACACTTATGCATGAAATGAAATTTTTAAGAAGGGTGCACCCTTATAGCATTCCAATGAATTAGGTAAAGTATAGTATCATGATACATCATGTGTAATTGGTGTTTACTAGTTATAATTCATGTTCAAGGTGGTTTTACTCATGATACATGTGCAATGATGGTTTACTAATTCTCCATGTGCAATAATCCTTGGATCAAGCTAAATCCATGTTAAGTGTTGTTCCCAAATTTCCTTGTTTTGATTATCATGATTTATTAAGCCTTTATGCTTATGATTATCTTGTGGTATATTGATATTCATATTGTAAAACATGTATTGTATTACTCATGTTATTCCATGATTATTCCATTACTGGGCTTTATAGCTCACCCTTTTCTTATGCATGTCCTCAGGTTATCGCATTCAATACTAAGTTGAGGGAATGTAGTGGTCATGTAAAGGATGTTTTCAATAAATATGTTGTATTTCATGTTATAAGTTGTTATGTAATGATCCTAAGACCCAAAACACTAGACCACTTAATCTTTTATGTTTTATAAACATATGATTATGTACTAAATTATATTTAATTGTGTAATAAAATACCTGGGTTTTCATAGGGATCCTTGGGAAACATGTAGAATTTATGGGTTTGAGATTAGGTAAGTGACATATATTTTTCTCTCAACCATAGTGATTTGGGATTCATAGATGTATGATATGGATATAAGATGGACCATGGTGGTCCCTTTTACGGGGTTGGAGTTTCATTGGTTTACATTTAGTGTGTCCTTATATGATAGGACATGGAAAATTTTTCTTTTTTAGTTTTGTATGAATTATTAACATGTATTCCTTATTGGATGGGTATACATATTCCCTTGTCTAGTTATTTCCATAAATTTATTTATTACTTATGGTTATGCTATGTCTATATTCATTCTTCTTTTAATTTTGGTAAATTGACTCCACTATGTTACGCAATTATTACAAATATTATTATAATAAATAAAGGGTATAAAATCCCCACTATCACCTAATTAGAACCTTGATGCTAGTTAGCTGCCATTGGCATATTAGGAGGCATACCTAAGACCCAGTGTCCCACTAGTCTAGAGCACTATTTAAGTGGATCCTTATTCGGGGTGCTACATATGGTATTAGATAAATTTCTTTACTGGTTCTTCCATGATGCATCAGATGGTTGGTTTATAATATGATTACCACATTCAGATAGTTATAAATGGTTTCAATGTTTTCTTTCATATTATTTTTATGGATATTGTGAAAAAATACTAGGGTTTATTTTGAACAAGGAAAAGTGATCCTGATCAGGTGCCTTTGGACCCATTCATTGGGGATAGACCAAATTTCCAAGGGTGATAAATTGATGTTAGATTTTTTCATTTTATACATGATTGATTTAAACCTTTATGGAATCATTTGGGTGTGGTATTATTGGATTATGAGGTTTTTTCCCTTGTTCATGTTTGGAAATGGAGGATAATTTATGCATCATGACAGGTACATAGGCTCATATGACATGTGTATATACTTTGGATTATCATTTGGAATTAGGAACACATAAATAGGGTTTGGGATGTTTAATGTGTGAAAAAAATCTAAATGGTGTTTTATAGTATATATTTTTTGTGGAATTGTTTTTCTAGCCCAGGTATGTGGTTCTTGATGAGATAGGCAGGTGATCCTACAAGAATATAGTATATATTGGCCTAACTGTGGTATGGGTATGTATGAAAAATGAATGTGGTTGATCCATTTAAAATTTCAATATAAATATAAATATTCTTTTCATACATAGATCGATGGAGTAATTCTACTCAACCAATCCAAACTAATGTCATCTGATATGCATGAAATGTGATACCTTACTTTAACATGGGAAATTAGGGGGCCAGGAGGATGGATAATAAAATCGTTGAGGGTGGTAGGGATGTGTAAGGGTGGTGATGTGCACTTCCTATTACAGATTTCCGTATTTGGGATATATATGATTGTAATTGTTTTTATTCACCATGGTATTGTTCTTTGGAATAATTCCACCTAGATAGGTTCTTGTGGAGATTTAGGTGAAAAGATATGTGATTTTGAGAGATAATGTAAGTGATGAGGCCCCTAAGGGCTAGGATAAGGACCTTGAGGAATATATTTATTTTGAGAAATATGTAGAGTTTCATATATAGAGAGGGCATCCATAATAGATGATATATTTTGGGACATTTCTAGATAATTAAATCTGGGATAGCTTGACATGAGTCTTACAATGTATTTATATAGGATCTTAGGTATTAAAGCCACACATGATGTATCTTATGTAGAACTTGTTGTCATAGAACCCCCTCTAGATTCATGGTGAGGGTGGAACTAATGCAACATAGAATTGGATTGATTCTGTTCAAACAATATTTGACCAAATCAAAACAAAAAAAATTCGAATGGTGAATCTAGATAAATATATGCTAATAGTATAAGAAAAATAACTTGTATGATGTACAATTAAAGTTTGTAGTAAAGAGGTACTAGAATGGAAGGATTTTGATGAAAGGTTCATTGAGAATTTCTTTTTGGATACATTGAGAGTATATTGAAACAATGATTTCATGAATTTTCATTAGGGGGATACATCTATCATGGATGATATTTAAAATTTAATGGACCTGTCCCATTTTTCCCTATCTATAGTATGGGGGGAAATATCTAGTGTGAGTTGGTTTGAGAATGTATTATGGCATTACATCAGGGTGTATGTATATGTATTCTAGTTGACCTAATTTATAGAGGTGATGAATCTAAAGATGATAGTTAATGTAAACATGAGTGACAATAATTATTCAAGTTGGTTGAAAATTCCAAGTGGGAATGATAGTGATGTTTTGGGTTTTTGAAAGTGGAACCTTTAGTAGTCTCATCGATGAAGTTAGGAAAAAGATTCTAGAAGACTATTGAAGATTCAGTTGTTGATGGTGTTATTCTAGTGTGGGTGACTGGGTCATGTTCAGACCCAATGTGAGAGACCTCTAAAGGAGTGCTGTATATGAAACATGTTGGGGAACATAGAGAGGTTTTATTAAAATTACTTATCAAGAAGCACAATGTTTTTGATGGGTCAAACTGATGGATCTGAGGTTGGAACAGGAGTGGTACCAGGAGTAGGTAGACCAAATTCAACAACGTATATAGGTCATGAAATATGTAAAGAGACCCAATAGTGGGGTTTGTGGTCACTAGATAGTGTAGCTACCTAGGGAGGGAAGACCTAGAGTGGTCATGTTTTAGCCTAGCTATATTCTATTAATATGGTAGGGCCAGAGTAGTATGGGGAGTTGAATAAGGTTAGATGATTCCTTGATTTTGGAATTTCCTCTTGTTTTAGGATATGAATGATATGGGTTCAAGAGGTGAATGTGTTGTAATTGAAAATTTAATGTTTTTGTTTGTATGTGGTTATCATGTATGATTCATGATTTTATGATATACATTAGAATCAACAATTTTGAATGGAATGTGTTTGTATATATATACATATATATATATATAAATTGTGAATGATTTTTTGGAATTTGATGGGATGTTAGGACTCTTGAGAATTGGATTCAATGTGGGAATTTGTGGGTTTCATGTATGAAACGTGTATCGAATTAGCGTCTCATAACATTCAAGAATGACTGTAGGTCATGTGCAGATATACATGTTTGGGGGATAGTTAAGGATCCATCATAATTTCATTTTAGGTACGGAATCGAATGGGTAGGTAATTGCTATGGTGTGGAGAAACACAATAGGAGTTGACCAGTGAATAAGTGTTTGGGAAAGGATGGGGTGATACTTATGAAATGGGTGTATTTGGTACCATCTTGATATGATTCCATATACATTATGGGAAAGTTATCATAATGTGGAGAGATTGTAGTGTGATTTATTTTTGAATGATTCAATATTATAATGTAATTTAGTATTTTATGTTTTGTTGATGATCAACATTTTAAATTGGGCTTCAAGAATAAAAATCAAGTATTACAACATGCTAGTACTTTATTTTTAGATTTTTTTTATGTCCTGGTTAGTGTCTCAGGGGTCTAGTTTGGTTTCAAGAGCTTTGGGATCAAAGAAACATGGTTTAGAAGACCCAACAAAGGGATCATTGTTGTATCATGATTAGTGTTAACTATTCAAATCATCTGAACAAGTGCAATGTTAGAGTAAATAATGTGATGTGTCCAGAAAACCATTGAAAGAACCTAAAACTAATTTTAGAATGTGCATATAGGAAACACACAGTTTTCCAAACTATGTGGCCTAGCCCACATGATTTGTGACACTAAGGTATTGAGTGTGCATGGTTGGTTCAAGATTATCCAAACCATGTGGCGAAATCATACAACCCTTTTTAATGGGGGTGGGGGTGGGGATTTTGAAATCATCATCCCAAAGTTTTCACACAGTTAGCCAAACTGTATGCTTCATTGAAGGGTATTAAATTACAAATAAACCCCATATATTTATTTCTTCTTCATCATTTCATCCTCATTTGTGCACCTCCTCTAGTAGATGTCATTACCCATTTCCTTCCTCATATTATTTTATCTCCATCATTTTTTAGCTCCAATTTGGATTTCATCAAGTGTGCTGGGAGAATAGTGGTATATATTTTACTCCACTTACTTTATACATTTATATCAATTTTTGGAAGGTTATTTTTATCTGAAATCATTTTCCCCATTCTAGGGTATTTTTCTAAAATCCTAGTTTCTCTTGTTTCAACTTGGGTTAGAGTCCAATATTTGATGAGTGAATGCCTGGAACCCAAAGTTAATGGGTTCTTATATTTCCCAAAATATTTATACATTTCATGGGATGATAATTCGAATAACAATAATTAGGGTTCGTCCAAGTGAAACCATTAATTATTAAATCTTAATTATAAATTATTTAATTGATATTGTGAGATGTTGATGGGAATTCTGTGGTCTCTTGATTATGTTAATATTTGTTTAATATATTATATGGTTGTATAGGTTTTTAAGGTGAATTTATTTTAATTAATTAGATATTAGGATGATATTTTTTTTCTATGGGAACATGTTGGGCTTGGAACATGAAACGTGGGGTGATATTGATCACCTTGATTAAGATCAAGAGGATCCTATAGTTTATGTTATTTACTAAGATGTGTGGGATTATGTTTCCCATCATAGTTTAGGTTATGATATAACCATGTTGAGGATAATGATGATGACCATGCAATGGATGGTTGAAATGGATTGTATGAACAATTAGGTTTTCAGTTGTTGTATCATAGTTATGGTTTCTAATTTATTCTCACATGATTAGGAAATAAAACTATTAGAGTCTTGTTCACATACGTGGGGACTCAGTAGAGGAGTTGTTGACCAATCATTATTGGTGCAGGCCTCAGTTGTTTTAGTTTCATTGGGGATGGAATTGACAATAAGTTATAGAGGAGGTTCCAACATTAGAAAGACAAGGATGATGGTCTTTGAGTCCATTGGTTGGGGGATGAGGCTCACATATATTTTATGGACAATGTGATAGAATTATTAAAGGATTTATCTAGTTGTTACTTATGATTTAAGGTTGTTGACGTGATGTTGGGTTATTATTCTTTGAACGATGGATCTCATAATTTCTTGCGATGTTAGGTTTCTAAGTCGATGGAGGTTCGACGAATGGAATTATGTGGGACATAAGATGTATTTTCTGAGTAGGTTGTTAGGACATTGGTTATACTCAATTTGAGGCTAGATGTGGAATTGGTTGGAACTATGTGTTGGATGACATGTATATGGATGAGATACTAAGGTTCTTCTAATACGATTAACTATGGATATATCATTCCACTTAGGAATTGGATAAGGTGGGTAATCACTTCCTTAGGGCCCTTATGAAAGAGTAAAGTGGGTTATGTAATTTTTTCCATGGTACAGTTTAAATTTATCTTATATATTCATACACTTGTATAAATAAGGAAGTCATATTAGAAAACATTGGTGGTAGCCTATTGAGTTCATATTCACACCCTACATGGGCCCCTTGGGATGCTTGTAGAAATCATGTTTTTAATATTAGGTCATGGATTGAGATCATTGTTTGGACTATATTGTTGAGGTTAGAATAGTTGTATGGTATGGATGGCGGATTGTCTATGGTTTCCCTTTTCACCAAGATGGAGTTTCTTTTGGGGCTTCTGAGTAAATCCGTATATATTCATCCATAATAGATAATTATTGTCTTATTTTGTATAAATTAATTACATATATATCATATTTTATATGTTTTAATGTTGTTTTGGATATCCATTTATAATGTTTCATTTAATTCTTTTGCTTATGCTGCATCAATATTCATTGTTTGGCTGATTTTGGTAAACTTCATCTGCTATGTTATGATATTATTACCACTATAATTATAATAAACAAATGGTATAATCTCCTCAATATCACCTAATTATATTTTGGCTACTAGTTAGAAGTCTTCAACATAAGGGGAGGTGTTCCAAAGTCCTTGTGGCCCATTGGCCTAAAGAACAAGTTATGTTTCTCCTACGTTAGGGTGCTACACTCATTTAAAACCATGGTGATCTATTTAACACCATCCTTATGATATTTTATCATGTGATTGGAATCCTTACATTTTTAATTGATATACATCAAATTTGATTCAATAATATTCATATTTTATAAAAAATAAACAAATTTTCCAATGTTATTAGCTTAGAATCGTAACAGATTATTCTTTATGTACACACACACAAGTTGTCATCATATTTTATATAAATTATTATTGATTCAATAACATCTTAAAAAAATTATATGATGAAGAATTATAAAATTAAAAATTATAATAATTATTATTTTTATAATCCAAAAGTTACATATCATAAATTTTTCTATTTTTTAATTGATTCATTGATTGAGATAATAAAATTTATTATTATGACAAAAAATATATTAAATTAAAAATAATAAACCATTTTTATTTATTTATTTATTTTAAGAACATTCAAATAATAATTTTTTATGTATATTTTATGTAATTAATTTTTTTAATAATAAAAAACGTGTTAGTCATTGATTTCGTGGACCCTTAAATGAATTATTCGTAATTATATTTTATATTTATTTGAGATCATTGATTTTCTATATTATAAAGCACCAAATCATACCCAAAATAGACATTTATCATTATATGAATTTTGGTTACAAATTTCAACTTATTTTAAGAATTCTAACATAGATAGGGTACTTAATCAAACATTTTTATGAATTTTGGATCAAGGAAAGTTGAAAAGGCGATGAATTTTGAAATTTATAATTTAGAAAATCATGTAATAGTCTATCACTAGATGTCATATCTTGGTTTTAAAAAATAACTGATTAATAAAAGATGTATTAAATCAAAAATTAATTATTGGAATATATTTTCTCAATATTATTGTTTGAAATAATCCATTAGAAAACATATTAAAAAAATATTGAAATAGATTAGATGAACAAAACCATTAAAAAATGTATTAGGTGAGTGATACAATGAATAAATCATGTGGGGAAAATCATGATATGATAATAAGATGAGTAATAGGGTTCTGGGTGCACCATTATTTGGGATGGAAGATAAAAAAACATGAATCATAAAGAGAATCTGTTAAGAAATTTCCATTTCCTAGTCTCGGATTCCACTTAAAGGTTCCCCTATCCTCGTCAACAACATGGAGTCATGCACATCTCCCAAAATTCCAGAGGATTGATATTGGTAGTGAAGGACTATGTATATCAATGGGAAAACTATACCCTCATCACCAAAGTGTAACACAATGTAATATAATTAACATGTAGATAGTGGATGTAGTACTATCAATCATACAGTATATATACAGTATCAAAAGATATAAATATCTAAAAAAAATCATATACAATGATTATGATACATGTGTCTACAAAACATCCAAAAAAAGTATACTAGATGGTTTGCAATAAATGTAATAAAAGTAAAAAATGAAAAAAAAACAAGTAGCATCTGGAGCCTCAGATTAGACCCATGATTCCATGATCATAAGAAGCAATCAATAACCTATATCAGTTTTATTGACCTTTTCCATACTTACAAACATATAATCTTATTGGTTACCCATAGTGGCCTGAACCCTATTTGAAAGATAATTCCAGTATGAAACCACCCATGTTCAAGTGCCATCTATTCAATGAATATATATAACAACAACAATGTATAGGAAACAATATAATATTCATGTAAGTATTAAATGTAAATGTCACACAAGGAGTAGGTTATCATTTATAATAAAATACATTTAATGATTTAATTCTATTTAATTTACATGTCTCGTGACCTGGCGTGTAGCCTAGAACCCACCATGAAAATATGAAAGCAAATGACACATAAAAACGTCATCCATAAAGTTTAAACAAAGAATGAATCACATATTGTGCTTTGGCTTGGTAGACACATTATATAACTCATTCCATTCATTATTCTATTTAGTACTTGAGCCTATATTTGGATTTCCAGATTTGTAATCCAGGTATAACTCCAAGTATAATATAAACCATCACCCGATAAGACAATCCCTTGAGAAACTCTCAATAACCCAAGTATTTCTCTAGGTGTGGTATAATATCACTTCCATTCCAGTATTTCCTTAGAATTCTATTAAGGGATCCAAAATATCCCCCCTGGAATATATTATCAAATTTAATTTGAGTCTATACATGTAAATCCATTAAATTTCCAATTGTTTCTCAACACATAACAATCATTCTTATGATTTTTTCCTATGTAGGACTCAAGGGAGTCCATGTGTCACTACTGCACAAGAAAGGTAGGATCCAATTGAGTTTTCCCTATCATTGTTTAGTTGAATATATGTGTCAACCAAGGGATATAATCATTTAAATATATTCAATTCCATTTAATAAATTTATAAAAACTTTTTAAGGTCATTACCAAGAACATTCAATTAAAACTCACCTCCTAAGGTGACTTATGGAATTATCAAATAATATAAGGCTTGCCTCTTTACTAATCATATGAGACATTATCCAAACAAGAATCTGATGTTCAAATAATCCAATATGAGGAATATTTCAAGGGTCATGGTATTCCATCCATTCTTATTAGTTTATTTCAATTAGAATTCTACTAATAATTTGAAATTTCAAATCTAGAATTGTCAATTCCATGTTAACATCCAATGACTAGGGTTAAAGCTTAAACCTAAAAGGTATCCAACTCAGATTCCATCAAATGACCCATTTTATTAAACAACACACCCAATGGATTGGTTCTGATTTCATGTTATTGGACCCACAATCATCAATTAATAGGCAAAAAAATCAATTAACAGACCCCTTTAATTACATAGGCCATGCCTAACCATTTCATTCAAGGATCAAAATTCATTTCAAGGGAGACTCTTTGAGAATTGGGTGTGTAGCATGAAGAAACATATATATAAGACATAGAATTATTATTAATGGAATGTGACCAACTATTTTAGGTTCATTGTTAATAGATCATCCAGTATCATCTCTTGATTTAAATCAGATCTGGGTAAAATCGAAGAATAGAAAAATAACCTATTAATAGGTCAAATTATCTTGATTATAAATCGCATATCCAATATCAAATAAAAATATAATAACATAAAATGAATTAATTAATCACTTATTCGGATCCAAAGAGATGGGTGGTGCTTGAATTAAAGATCCTATGGGGAGTCTGTGATAATTCATAGTATAGATATTGATGGAAGATAATATGTTTTGGATTTGACATGCTTGTGAGAAAAAGAAAAATGTGTATAAGGATATAAATATTTTAAACGAGTTTTTATAATTCCTTACCTTATAGAATAACATGGTTTGGTAGAAAAATTGGCCAGGTCGTGCACCAATCATTGACACTTAGCTATAGGGAAGGGCACCCCGAACGGTTTCCCCGAACAGTTTGAATAACCATGTAAATCCATGGAAAAATCAACTATAAAAATTAAGAAAATTCATTCATAGAATTTTGACTTACATCACACAATTTAGTAAAAATATGGGGATCCTCTTACTCCCTTCCCTTGTCTTACATGGTTTTTTGACTGTACGGTCTACCCCACACGGTTCACACTAGCTTTACATTAGGAATTTTCACCCCAAGAGTTCTATTCTAGGCTTTGAACTAGCCCCAAACACCCATGATACCTCCATGAACTCAACGAGAATTTGTATTAGGCCATATTTAAAAAATTTATCTAAAATTTTACAGATGATAAAGAATCCTTACCTCAAGAAAGAACCAGGGACTTACAAACATCCCCCCTTAAAAAAATCCATTCTTGAATATCCTTCTCAAGGGTGTTCAAGATATTAATAGAAAAACACTGACCAATATGATCTTACATTAGACTACCTCTCCCAGGTCTCATCCTACAAACGGTCATACTACCCTAGCACCCATACTAATGTAATTGACTGGAATCAAAGAACGTTCATGCTATGATGCACAGTAGATATTTTATGCTCCACAAAGGACAATAAATCTGTAACTCAAACTCCTTGGGATGAAAGGAATGAGATGAGTATTACAGATAAAATCATTTCTATGACATAGAATAAATCATTCATTTCTCAGTACCTTTTATTTAACTTCAACTGATATGATACTGACCCAAATCTTTCCATAATATCAACTGTCCTTATATTTCATGATGAAATCATACCCTATTTTATAATCCTCCCATGTACCAGCCTGGGTTTGACACAAAAAAACACCTGATCCCCAACCATGAAATCTATATGTAATATGTTGAGATCATCATATGATTTTTGTTTATAATGTGCAACATCCCTCTATTTTTAAATCAACTACACATGCTCTGTGGTTTCTTAAACTAGATAAGGTCCAAGAACAGCTACCTCTCTTGCCTATAACCAACACATGGGGGATATGCCTATCCTATAATATATAGAACCATATCTTAATATATATATTGTATCATAAAAGAAATTATTATAAGAAATTTCATACATGGGTGTATGTTTCTTCAATGATCCCTAGAAATCTAGGATACATGTTCATTGCAGGTCCTCAAACACCAGATTTGTTCGCTCTGACTGGCGATCAATCTAAGGGTAGTATTTTGTTCTCAGAAGAACCAATGTACCTAATTCACTATATATCCATTTTCATAATCATGAAGTAAACTAGCTATCCCTATCTAAAATTATATTATGTAGGATCTCGTGAAGTCATACTCTCTCATAGACGTACAATATTCCAAGATCATCAACTAAAAAGGACTCCTTGATATGTAAGAAATGTGAAAACTTTTTGAGCCTATCAACAACAACCTATTTAGAATAATTACCTTAAGGTGACCTTGGTATATCTATAATGTAATCCGTCAAAAAATCATTCCATTTCCCCTTGGGAATGGGTAGCTACTGTAAAATTATAACTGGTCACTAATGTTCAACCTTCACCTACTAAAAGGTGGAACACCTCGTGAAAAATCATGCTACATCACTTTTCATACCCATCCACCAGTATTGGTGATATATATCCCAATACATCATGGTGATTCTATGATGAACTGCCCAAGATCAATCATGAATGTCTTACATTATCTCCTCAGACATGTTTTATAACACCTATACGAGGCCCAGAACATTATGAATTTCATTATGACCTATAGTCTAACCAGAAAAGGGTCTTCACCCACAATACTCTCCCATAACAGTAGGTTCTATAAATCTAATAGATTCCTCATCATAACTCTATAATGAAGGGTAGAGGTAATAACTATGTATGATAAATGATTTTTCCATAATAGTCTCACACTTCCATGTGCATCTTAGAGAAAAAATTCACAAGATTCCACTCGCTACTGGCCTAATGAACTAGCTATATCAAATTTTTTATACTCTGTGCAGTAGATAAAACATTTCCTTTACCAGGTGTGTAGGAATTCTTGAAGGAAAAATACATTAGGTATTATACCCACCTTCACTTAATCATATTCCGATCATGATATTGAAACATGTACTTTATGATTTTGTGATTTGTGTATTCCACAACACAATCTCAAAATAATTAATGTCTCTAACAATGCGATGTGTAAACAACTACATCTAATTCAAGACCATGCGTTATTTAATTCCACTTATTTAGCCTGAAATGCTAAGAACCATATTCCATGGATCATTTTTCTCATATAAGGATATCTCCTAGCTTGATCCCTAATTTGTCATTATAAATAGTGTGTAACACCCCAAAATTTCATAGTATGTTATTTTATTTAATTCAATATCTTGTGCTACAAGCAACACCGAGTTTGAGAGCACCACAACTTACTAAACTAGCCGTTCAAAAGAGGTTATGAATAGTAATAACTGAATTTTGAATTTTATATACTCCATAAAATTTTATAAACCATATTATGTGTTTCTTAGACATAATATAAGAACAAATTCATTTTTTTCAGATAAAAGAAGTATTTGACAAAAAAATGCAATTTTACCACCATTTAATTGAAAACCCTTTTTAAAACCAATATTTCACACTTTTATATATTAAATAAAATGAAATTAAATTATTCTATAGAATCGGGACATAAAAATTTATTTTTTGGATAAATTTCTCATACTTTCCTAATATCTTTTATATTTTGATGAATACTGAAAAATACTAAATTTTAATTGAAAACATCATTTTTAATCGAAATAATTTATAGTGTCCAATTATGTATTTGAATGGTTTGGAAGTATAATTAGATTATATTTTTATCATTTAATTCAATGTAGGTGATAATAAGTATTTTCACATTTAAATTTTACATAAACACTACTCAATCTTTTGATAGTTTTTACTTTTTAAAATCTACTTCTCGGTTTTGACAATAAGAGTTAATTTTAAATTAATAAATGCAACTTCGGTGTTACGATTTTTTTAAAAAAGAATTTTTTTTGAATTCAAAATATCGAAATTAGCTTAGGGTAAATTTTTGCATTTTTCTAAAAATATTAATTTTTTGATGAATAGTGAAAAACACTACGTTATAGTTTAAAACTGACTTTTTATTTATATAATTATTTATTTTATGTCAAAATAGTTATATAATTCCTATATAAGTTCTATTTAATTCATTGGAGTAATTTTATAATAAAATTAGATGTATAAAACTTTATTGAACTTCTTACTGTCTTTTACCCACCTCCTAGGAGCATTTGCAAATTCGCAAAAAACATAATTTTACCTTTCTATGAGTAAAATTTCAAAAATCCGAGAGACACTATTGATATCAGTAATAGAAATGTGGTTCAATAAGACAAAAATAATTTTTGTTGAATAGTAACTTTTTTCTTTTATTTACCATGGTTAAAAGTAAATAGGGTAATTAAGTGAAAAATAATATCATAATTACCCCCAACGCATGTCCTAATACTTTTTGATAAGTTTAATTAGACCAAAAACAACCTTAGGAATAAAATATGATCTTTTTGGTCCAGTTGGATTAGATTGGTACATATATAGTTATTTTATTTAAAGATGAGTTAAAAGAGTTAAAATCAACGATTAAAAACTAAACCTTTTTAATATAGGGATATACATAAGATAAATTGGACTATAAATATTCATTAGAAATCTAAAAATATTTCTTATATAGTGATATTTTATTTATAATTTTTAGAACATTAATAATTTAATTTAATTATGACACAATGATGAGGCAATAATTACCTTAATAATGAAATATTAAAATAACTTATATTATAAATATCCAAATAAATGTAATTTGAAATTTTTAATAAATTAAACTAATTATATAGGAAAACATGAAATGTTAGGGTTTTCAAATGTATTAATTTCTAATTAATAATGTTGATAGGACTTTACCTAAAATCAATTATTAAATAATTTCAAAATTCACATAAATGAGTTTTTAAAACAAATTCAATATTATTGGTCAATATAATAATACTAAAAATCTACGCTTCGGCCAAAAGAATTATATAATGGTAGGTGTATCATTAATGAACCACTTGGGGTTCTCTTAGAAGTTTATAGTATGTTTATTAACCATATAATATAAAAATAAAAGAGACATGGTAAATGTCAAACTATTTCACTAAGAGTTAAATCTAAAAGATAACGTTAATATAGTGACACAAACCTATCTAAAACCTATTGGTAGACAGGTTTTAGACCCATCCAAACCGTATCTTTTAAATTATTCATTTTGGAGCCATTGGAGACCGAAAATGATTTTATTAAAAAATAATATTTCAACCTTTTCCTAAGGTGCCACTCACTCCTCTTATAAAAGGTCACTTCACCTTCTCTCAAATTCACACATTCTAAGCCATTAATATCGGCCAAACCCAGCCCAAATATCCTCCCAACTCTCCTCCCTTCATCATAGAGGTCTTAAATTATTCATAAAGTTATCCTAAGGATCCCTTTTGATTAAATTAAAAGGAAGAAACTGAAGAAGAGGTAAATATTTCATTACCTCTTTCGAGTTATTTTCTTCTTCCACTTTGTTGGGAAAAAATACATTAAGGTATCATTGGAGTATTTTTGGGTTGATTTTTTTGGTTGAAATAGTAGGATTCCATGGGGAGTTCTCGAGTTCCAGAGATTTTGTTGACAATCCATGTTGACAAATAACCACGACAAAGGAACGGATGATCGGGAGGCGGTACAAAAGTGCAATAAAAGGTGCTGTCATTTTCCAATGTTTGCCAAATTTTTGGGGTCCAAAATATGGAGTTTGGTGACCATCGAGAAAACTGCATATCCTTTAAGATCTCATAAAAATATGGAAAAGGCATGAATTTCATGAAAATATGCTTCATTGATTGGATTTCACAAAGACAAGAAAAATTATAGTAGTGATTATTCATGATTATGTTATGTTTCACGAACAGTAGAATTGAAGCGCATCGCGGCGGTGAAGGGCTTTGCAATGGAGCTTTGCAGTGAAGGCATGAAGGGATTCATTTTGATGCTCTATGATTAATTCAGTCTCCGCAATCAGAAAATTTCTATAGTGCTTCGCGATTTTGAGAGAATTTTGGCAGGAACTTCAGAGCTTCGCGATTTGAGATGAAGTGGCGTCGACTTTGCATGAAAAGTTTTTGGGTCATTGGAATCTCATATATAAAGGCCTCGACCCATTCAAGAGAAGCATAAGAGAAGAGAGAGTTTTTGATGAAAATCATTTACTCTTGGTTCGCGAAGGAGGTTCACGTAGGCAGCGCGCTTCGCGAAAAAAGAGATTCATAGTGGCTAATTTAGCTCTACAAAAGTTGCGCGCTCCACATTGGCTCAGTGAGCTTTTCGAGGGAATTCGCTCTACGATGTCATGATCTTCATGATAGTGCTTCATGATAGTGCATCATGAGAGTTCTTCATGAAAAGGTAGGAGCTTCGTGAAGGCTTGTTTGAGCTTCGTGAAATAGGGAGCCTAGCGAGGTAGGGTTCTTTGCAAATGTTCTTCCAAAGGAATTTACTAGTGTTCAAGGGAAAATGGGTATTCATCAATGGATGAAATTTGGACTTCATTAGGGAATCTATATATAGTGGAGGATGAATTCATTAGTGATAATGAAGAGACCTAAAGGTCTATAAACTGTGATTGGATCCCTTCCAAGTGCAGTGAGCAAAGGAAGAGGAAAAAGCTTGTCCTTTCTACCGATAGTGAGCCAGAGAGAGAGAAACAGGGGGTGACCCTTGGGAAAGTAGTGAGCCGGCTCTAAACATTGTAAAGGCAGTGATCTTGGGAATATAAGTGATCTAGCCCAAAAATTATTGGCAGTGAGCCTTAGTATATTTGGCACATCGGCACATTTCCATTGTATGCTCCTTGGACATAGCCTAGTGATGGTGAAAAAGTAAAAATCTATGTGTCTGCCTACTTGCTTCCCTGTATTTCATTTGAAGAATCATCATCAGATAAATAAGAATATAAGTTGTCATAATGAACACAAAAGAGAAAAAAAATTTACCCTTTTAATAATGAGGCCAAGATCTAGTGGGATATGAAGAATTTAGAAAAGAATATACATACCCTGATTCACCCCCCCTCTCAGGTTATATAGGACTATATTGGTCCTAACACACTTCCTCTTTCTTTGTTGTTTAAATTATAAAATTATAAATCCATTATATTCTATATATAGTGATTTCATTAAAAATATGGTACATCCATATTCATTATTTTATCCATCCTATGAAGGACATGTCACCATTCGTGCGTACGTACGGCTTACCGTATCCACGTCGTGGTGTAGTTTGTTATTCAAACTCTTCATCAGTTGGATGTGTATAATAAATCATATAAATGATTCAAATAATACATATAACATCATAATTAATCTTTCTATATGATATTACATCCAATTATATAAGATTTTAATATCAAAAGAATTATATTGTCACTCGTGTATACGTATGGATTACCGTTTCCACGAACGCGATTAGATTCATTCCCCATCATATCCATTCAAAAAAAAAATTTAACTTGATGATTAAAAATAATTTTTAAATACTAGATATCATTCAGTATATGAATAATATACATCCCATCTATAACAAATATGACTCTCAAAACAAATAATATAAAGGAGAATGAATCAATTAATACCCGAAACGATGATAGTACAGAAATATTATTAACAAATCAATATTATTGGATCGTATATGATATCATATTTATGTATATAGTTATTGTATAATTTAATAACATTGACTTAACTATTATTCAAGAGGTTAACATACCCTCAAACAAGGACAATTACAAGGTATGTGGTTTTCATCTCACATTTATTTCCGTGAGATTCATGCTATATATTCCACTGCTACCTTTTGTGTGGTGTATGTACTAGCCATTATTGTATTGTTTGTGTAATATAATTTAATTTATGGGTGTTTACATCATCATTGGATGATCCTTCTTTAATGGGGTGTATGTTTTGTAAGTTACCAAATCGATAATGGAATTTCAATTTTCAATATCCACTCATTCGGTTTTACCCAAACATCATTGATTACATTACCCCAATATTATGTGTGAAGTCACTATTTATTTACATCTGTAATAATTTAAACCCCCCTGGGAGTGGATATACTTTTGATACACATAATCACTCCACTGATAATTTCTCAAGTCATCGTTATAAACTTGATATGAGTAATTTTAACTCAATTTCTATTCATTGAGTTAAACATCCAAGTCATTGGTGTTGTTTTTACAAGAATATGTTTGAATGACCTATGATTTATTTACACTGAATATACCATAATATTGAGTGTATTTTTATTTGTCAAACATAATTATATCATTGATTTATCATTAACCACAGGATATTGTCTTTATATAGGAATTCATCCCATCTTACATTCTATTGAGACTTTTTTGTTCTTATGCCCCTCTCCACTTTTATTTGGTGTATATACTATTCTATTACATACTATATCATGAATCACATAATTCTCATGATATTATAAAGTTTTTGTCACATCAATTATTTTTATTCAAGCATCTCTATTTTGGTTAGGAACTCTAACTAAAATATCATTTTAATTGTTTTAAAAATCTATTCTTCTAAATCATTCTCATTAATGTCCATGTTTTAAAAATGGTTTTAAGGTTTTATTTATATGGACAATAATTTTTTAAAATTGAAATTCATTTTAAAATTATCAAAGTGGTGTTGGACACTTTGATTCATAAATCTATTTTAAACTGCTTCTTGATAAATAGTGATAATTTTGAATGTTTTAAACAAAAAGGGGGATATTTCTCTCGAATTGTTTTGATGATTAACTTCAACTATTTTAATATCCTTAATTATTCTTGATTGAGGTTGATTTATTATAATTCAATGTTCTATATTTTATTTAATGAGTTATGTTTCAGTTTGGATGAGTTATTTCTATGCCATTCATTGTTTTTGGAAAAAGTATTCACATTTAGTATGATAGTTTTAATACAAATGTTTATGTTATGTTTAAATCTTTTCATATGATGAATGAATTGGACTTAGTAAGAGATGGGAGGAGCCTGCTATAGCTCCTCGATTATTTGTTAGGCCTCATAAGAAAAACTAGTGTCTTAGAACAAGGCCTTGACAAAATCTTATTTGTAGTCTTCGAATAAAGCCTTGACTATGTGGTTATGAATTATGGAATTATGAATTCCATCATTATGAAAGTGGTTATTGATATTTCATGTGATTATTTGACTAGTAGAATATCCATGTGAATAAGTATATGGAGTTTTTTTATATTTTCTATATTATGGAGAATTTCAAGTTTAAAAGGCATTTGTTTTAGTCTTATACAATGAATTAAATGTTTATGCTTATTTATGAATGTTTATGATATATTATTATCCTTACTGAGCATCTCATATCACCCCTTTCTATGTTATATTTTTCCCTGGTCATGAATAAGTATTTCATGACTGACCTACAGGGATAGTCTGAGGGGATATGAGTGTGTTATATGGAAACAATATTTTTGTAGATGTTCATTTTATAATGAAATGTAAAACTTATGAATGTATCTAGTACTTCCATGGATAATAAACTGATCGGTCTTTCGGGACATGATTCCTTATATCATTCCAATGTTGTGTAATAATGCATCGACTCTGGGTAACTGGGGATGAGGTGTTACAGTTGGTATCAGAGGATGTTTAGTACAAACCTTGGAATCTAGGATTAGATAAAATCTGATTAGAGAACATTACCTAAGATAGACTTTGAGGATTAGTATAGAAGATCTTCCTTGAATTTTGGTAATGTTGAGATTATGGGGGTTTTCAAAACAATACATCCCAGTCTGGATACGAGCAGGTAGAGGCGGCTCTGGCATAGATGTAACTAAAAGTGAAAACTCTGACAAAGAGTTTCGGGCTTGAGCTGGGGTATGTTGGTACACGACAATAGGCCTTGTTGCACTCTTGGTTACGACACTCTTAGGGGATACACATAGGATAATTCACATTTTCTTTACAAACATATTTAAAGGATTTTAATATATGATGTGAATAAATAACCGCCATTAATCCTAAGGTGTTTTTGATTGAAAATAATGTGTTATGATATTCTGTAAATGATTTTAAGACTCACACTATGATTTCTTATGTTAGTAAATGGATGGATTCCAAATAAGTCATATTAAAATAGAATATGATGTACAAGGTGGGAATGATGGAGGAAATGAGGAACAAAATAGAATGTCGATTGGTTTAAAATATATCATTTTCATGCCGAATCAGTCTTCCAAAAATATGATCAAGAACATATATATTAACCCACTCTCAGACTCAACATAGAAGAGAAAGGCGGTGATTGATAAGATCTGCAATAGTGGAGACCATGGAGAAAAGAAAACTCAATTTCCATCATACAAGAAATTTCGAAGGAGACACCTAGGTAAGTGTTTCAATGGAATAAAGAAATGATTTATGTGTGGTAATGAAGGACATAAAGTAAAGAATTTACAAGGAAAAATGAAGACTACTATGGATGAAAATAAAATTGATCCCAAGAATCCATTTATAGTCATTTTCCATAAATGTAGTGGACTTGGGAATTACCTAAGTGAATGCCTTATTCTATAGGATATCCCCGTGGTCAAAGAATAACCTAGGTGGAAATAAATGCATGGTCAAATGTTTAAAAGTATTAGTGATCTTTTTTGATGGGATTAATTTAGAAGACTTTTCTTTTATGTAAAACCCTGCAGTTTGTTATGTGAAAATTCTATTTTCAGAAGAATTGTGTTTTATATTTTTGATATAGTTATAAATAACCATTTGGCTTTATATGATCCTTGAATTTTAAACAATTACATGTTCTTAAATTTTGGGATGAAAATGAGAGGTATGAGATAACATTTGTGGTGAAATTATGTTATAGATATTTTGAGTAATTTATCTCATCTTGGGAATGTTATAAAATATAGTTTTTCAAAAAGGACAACACGTAGACCATGTGACAACCCTTCACATCAGACAAAGCTACAGGAATCGAACCCCCAATTATAGTGCGATTGGGATTTATCACCTACCACTGAACTATGACAAGTCCCTGGTTAGTGTGACTAATTCTTTTTAGTTAAATTATTTTATTGATCAATAATATGTTGATTTGGGATATTATGTCTTATCAAATGGATATCCTTATTATAGGAAAATTATTTGGGGATTAAGTGATAAATGTTATTTTGGAAGACGTTCGCTCTTTTGGGAATAATATAAGCCAAAAGAAAATAGAATACTATTGGTTTTCATTTGAGTAGTAATGGTGGGTTTTTATCTATGTTTTTATTGTGGATTTATAGTGATTTCGGTTATTTATGAAAATGATTAACCTATCATAGAGAATATGTGATTATGTTTATTACTTTTAAGTATGTGACATTAAGAGTAGTCGATGTTATTTGGAAATAACATTTAACATGGAAGACTGCGTAATCAAATTATTCTATGTTATGGGTTTCAAAATTAGTTTGGATTATATTGATGGATTTTGAGGAAACTTGTTTATTGAATTGTATTTATTAAATATTGGGTATTGTTGGTTTAATTTTAGAAATTAAGATAAGTATTTATTTCTCTAAAGGATTATCCTTTTTGGGGATCATATGATCATGTACTAACCATTTTGGTTTTGGTTAATCTCTAAAGGGAAGGTAAATATATATATTTTATCCTTTGTGGATTATGTGATTCTCTAGAAGTTGACTCTAGCATTTCAGGTGTCACCAAGTCATCTTGAATACTCATTGTTTGAAAAAGAGATGAGTTAGTGGTAGATATTTATTAAAGGATGAAACTCTACTTAAAAAGTAAGTATATCTATTTATGTTCTTAGTCAATATCATAAATAAATTCCTCAACTTTATGAAATGAAACTGAAAACAAAAAAAAATTATCCGTTTAATTTTTCTACTAGGAAACAAATGTTAATTTATCTCATCAAGAGTTTGTGGTTTTATTGTTGTTAACTTTTTCCTAATCCTGTTTTGTATCACTCTCCACCAGAATGTGACACTTATTTTGTCTTCCATATCTAGGTTTTCATACATGGAATCCCAGTGTGGGTTATCTCGGGTGACCATTGTACTTCTCTTTCGTTCTTTTAAAGACATAGTTTTATTGACACTTTTTCAGATGTGAGACATTCAATGAAGTTCCCAAGACAAATTTTAAAATTTCAAGGACAAAAATTTCATAATGTGGAAGAATGTAACACCAAAATATTTCATAGTAAGTTATTTTCATTAATTTAGTAGCTTGCGCTACATATAACACCGTGTTCGAGCACACCACAACATACAAAACTAGGCGTTCAAAAGCTGTTACGAATAGTATTAACTGAATTTTATATTTTATATACTCCGTATAATTTCAAAATCCATATTATGTGTTTCATAGACATAATATAAGAACAAATTCATTTTTTTCAGATAAAAGAAGTATTTTCCAAAAATTTAATTTTACCACCTTTAAATGGAAAAACATTTTTAAAAACAATATTTGACACTTTTATATATTCTATTTAATGAATTTAAATTCTTCTTTACAATTAGAACATAAAAATTTATTTTGGATAAATTTTTGGTACTTTTCTGATAACTTTAATATTTTGATGAATACTGAAAAATACTAAATATTTATTGAAAAATACTTTTTTAATAAAAATAATTTATAGTGTTAAATTGTGTATTTGATTGGTTTGGAAGTATATTTAGATTATATTTTTATCATTTAATACAATGTAGGTGATTATAAGTAATTTCACATTTATATTTGACATAAACACATGTCAATCTTTTGATAGTTTTTACTTTTTAAAAACCCACTTTTCGGTTTTGACAACAAGAATTAATTTTAAATTAATTAATGAATATTATATGTTTTGGATTTGGTAAAATAGAATTCATTTTTTAATTCATAATATCGAAATTATCTTAGGGTAAATTTTTGGTATTTTTCTAAAAACATTCAATTTTGGATGAATAGTGAAAAACACTGTGTTATAGTATAAAACAGACTTTTTATTTAAATAATTATTTATTTTATGTCAAAATAGATATATAATACCTATATAAGTTCAATGTAATTCATTGGAGTCATTTTATAATAAAACTAGATTTATAAAAATAATTGAAATATTTGTCGTCTTTTACCCACCTCATTGGAGCATTTGCAAATTCAAATAAATCATAAATTTACCACATTTGTGAGTTGAATTTCAAAAATCCAAGAGAAATGGTTGACATCAATAAGAAAAATGTTTCAATAAGATGAAAATAAATTTTGGTGAATAGTAACTTTTTTACTTTTATATACCACGGTTAAAAGTAAATAGTGTAAGTAAGGGTAAAAATGATATCATAATTACCCAAACACATGTACTAATTCTATTGGATAAGTGTAATTAGACAAAAAAAACCTTAGGAATAAAATACTATCCTTTAGGTCCACTTGGATTAGGTTATGACATTTATTATTATTTTATTTAAAGAAGAGTTAAAAGAGTTAAAATAAAAGTTTAATAACTAAAAAAAACTAATATTGGGTTATACATAATATAAATTCAACTATAAATTTTAATTATAAAGATAAAAATATTTCCTACATAAATATATTTGATTTATAATTTTTAGACATTTAATAAGTTAATTTATTTATGACACAATGATGACGCAATAATTACATTAAGAATGAAATATTACAATAATTGATATAATAAATATTCAAATAAATGTAATTTGAGACTTTTAATAAATTAAACAATGTTTTTAGGATAATATGACATCTTAGGGTTGATTAAATGTATTTATTTATAAGTAATAAAGTTTTTTGGACTTTAAGAAAATCAATTATTAAATAATGTCAACATTCACATAAATGCGTTTCTAAAACAAATAAAATATTATTGGTTAATATCATAATCCTAAAAATCTACTATTCTGCCAAAAGACTTATATAATGATATGTGTATCATTAATGAACAACTTGGGGTTCTCTTGGAAGTTTATAGTATGTTTATTAACCATATAATATAAAAATACAAAGAAACATGGAAAATGTCAAACTATTTAACTAGGAGTTAAATCTAAAAGATAAAGTTAATATAGTGACCCAAACCTATCTAAAACCCATTGGATGAGTGTTTTCTAACCCATAATCACCTTATACTTCAAATAATTCATTATTGAGCAATTATAAACCTAAAATTATTTTATTATAAAATAATACTTCAATCTTTTCCTAAGGTGCCCCACACTCCCCTTATAAAACGACACTTCTCCTTCTCAAATGTTCACACCTTCAAATCCATTAGGCTCGGCCAAAACCTGCACAAATATCCTCCCAACTCTCCTCAATTCATCCTAGAGGCCTTAAAATAGTCATAAAGCCATCCAAAGGAGCCCTTTTGATCAAATCAAAAGGAATAATCCGAAGAAGATGTAAATATTTCATCACCTCTTTCTGGTTCATTTCTTCTTCCACTTCATCTTTCTTTGTTGTTTCTATTAAAAAATAATAACTACAGTATCTTATAAATATTTTGATGTTTTTATAAATATTTTACAGCCATATTCATTATTTTATCCATTCTATTAATAAAATTTCACCATACATGTGTACGTACAACTTTCCATCTCCACATCGTGGTGTAGATTGTTATTCAAACTGTTCATCATTTGGATGGGTATAATAATGAATATAAATGACGAAAATAATAAATATAACATGATAATTATTATTTATATATGATATTCAATGCAATTATATATGATTTTAATATCAAAATAATGATATTTTTGTTCGTGCGTACGTACGGATTACCATCTCCATGAACGCGATGAGATTCATTCCCCATCATATCCATTCAAGACTAATTTTCATTTGATGATTAAACATAATGTTTATAAGATTTATATCATTCTGTATATTAATAATATACATCCCATTCATAACAAATATGACTCACATGACAATTAATATAAAATAAAACGAATCAGTTAACACTAGAAACTGTGATACTACTAAAATATTATTAACAAAGCAATATTAGAATATCATATATGATATCATATTTATGTATATAGTTATTTTGTAATTTAATCTCAATGATTAAACTATTATACAGGAGGTTAACGTACCCTCTATCAAGGAAAAGTACAAGGTAATGGGTTTTCATCTCACTTTTATTCCTATGAGATTCATGCTATATTTTCCACTTCTACCATTTTTGTGGTGTATGTACTACCCATGATTGTATTGTTTGTTTAATATGCATTAATTTATGCGTATTTAAATCATCATTGGATGATACTTCTTTCACAGGGTGTATGTTTTTTAAGTTACTAAATCGATAAGGGAATTTCAAATTTCAATTTACACTCATTTAGTTTTACACAAACATCATTGATTACTTCAGCCCAAGATTATGTGTGAAATCACTATTTATTTACTTATGTAGTAATTTACACTCCCCATTTCGTGGATATACATTTCATACACATTATCACCTCATTGATAAATTCTCAAATCATCAATATAAACTTTATAAGAGTAATTTTAACTCAATTTCTATTCATTGAGTTAAACATCCAAGTCATTGGTGTTGTTTTTATAAGAATATGTGCCAATGTCCTATGATTGATTTACACTAAATATCCAATCATATTGAGTGTATTTATATTTGTCACACATAATTATTTCATTGATTTATATTTGACCTGAGGATACAATCTTTATAAAGGAATTCATCCCATCTGACATTCCATTGAGACTTCTTTGTTGTTATGCGCTAATCCACTTTTATTTGGTGTATATACTGTAATTTGAAATAGTATATCATGAATCCATTTATTCTCATATTATTATAAATTTTTTATTACCAAAATTTTTTGTATTCAAGCATCTCTCATTTGGTTAGGATCTCTAACTAAAATATCATTTTAAATGTTTTAAAAATTGATTCTTCTAAATCATTCTCATTAATGTACATGTTTTAAAAATGTTTTTAAGGTTTTATTTATATGGACATTACTGTTTTAAAATAAAAATTCCTTTTAAATGTTTCAAATTGGTATGGGACACTTTGATTCAAAAATCTATTTTAAACAGCTTCTTGATAAATAGTGAGACATTTAAATGTATTAAAGAAAAAGGGGGATATTTCTCTCAAATAGTTCATATGATTAACTTCATCTAGGTCATTATCCTTAATTATTCTTGATTGAGGATGATTTATTATAATACAATATTCTATATTTTATTGAATCAGTTATGTTTGACTTTCGATGTGTTATTTTTATACCATTCATGGTTTATGGATATATTATTGACATTTTATATTCTGGTTTTAATAATAATGTGTATGTTTTTTTAAACCTTTTCATATGAGGAATGCATTAAACATAGAAATTGACAGGTTGATCCCGCTATAGATCCTCGATGCATCAGTTGGTCTAATGAGACATACTAGTGTCTTGGCATATGTCCTTGGCAAAATCTTATTTGTAGTATTGGCACAAGGACTTTACTATGTGGTTATGAATTCTAGCATTATGCATTCCATCATTATGAAAGTTGATATTGATAATGCATGTGATTATTCAACAATTACAATATCCATGTTAATATGTAAATGGTGTTATTTGATTTTATCATTTCCATATTATTATGAAATTCAGGTTTAAAAGGTATTTGTTTTAGTCTTATACATTGCCTTAAATGATTATGATTATTTATGAAATTTTCTCCTATATTATTATCCTTACGGAGCATCTGAGCTCACACCTTTCTATGTTTTATTTTTCCCAGGATGTGAAGAAATATTTTATGACTGACCTGGAGGGATAGAATGAAGGGATATGAGTGTGGCCTATGGAAAAAATTTTGTTGTTGATTTTATTTTATAATTTAATGTCAAACATATGAATGCATCTAGTACTTCCAAGGATACTAAACTAATCGATCTTTCAGTACATGATTCCTTATATAATTCCTATGTTATATAATAATGCACCAACTCTGGGTGACTGAGGTTGTGGCATTACATGGTGAAAATTCATTCTAGATTTGATAAGATTAGTATCAACACTGAATTCAATATTTTCTTTATCTCTTAAAAGGCTGAATCACATACATATAACCATAAAAACTTCACAGCCTTCACAGTCATTCCCCTGAGCGGCACTACCAAGCATGATAATTCATGTTGAAAATTATTGTAGTAACCAGTTAGTTACATGAAATTCCCCATAGAAAAGACATTATTTGAAATCTCTTAAGAAACTATAGCTCCCACATTCTTTGGGTCCACTGATACTCCTTTCTATGAGATAATATGACACTAAAAATGAATCTGATCCATCTAGATGTGGAAAATTGTGAGCCTACCATATATATTATTCTTTCTTAGTATATTAAATATGAAATCATGATGTTTGGAATGGTCATTTCATGTTTGAGAACACACCAAGATTTGATCCCGGAAAACAAGAACAAATGAGTCCAAATAAATATGTAAAACACAATTCATTAGTTCCATGAAGACTGATGGATCATTTTTGAGGCCAAATGGTATTACCGGATACTCATTTCAACCATAACTTCTACGAAATGCTGTGATAGGTATGTATGATTTCCTAAACTGTACATGATGATAACCAGATCTCAAATCAGTCTTTGAGAAATCCTAATCTCCTTAGGGATATTCAAAGAGATCATATTTCCATGGTAGAGGATACATGTTCTTAACCATCATAAGGTTCAATATTCAATAATCCACAAACAAACTGAGGGTGCCTCCCACATTTTTCTCTGAAGGACCGGTGAACCCCACATAGAATTACTGGGTCAGATAAACTATAAGGCCTCGGCCTTAAACCTTACTTAATCTTGAATCAAATTGAATAATTTACATTGAGGATCTTTTCAGGTTTAGAGTATTAGAGAATTAGGACATAGATATTACATCTCAAAGATTACAAAGTTGAAAAATCTACTTAGTTTCAATTTTGTTTCCACAAAAAAAACTCTTGTACAAAAGAGTCATGTCTAGTTCTTTGTTTTAGACAGCCTGACATTTCCTTGATCCCATCCTTGACCCTATTCAACTTTATGTCCTGTGAAAACATTTAAAAACATGAGATGAGCATAAAAATCTCAGTAAGGGATACACAAAGAAGGAAAACTGTTAGTTTTTCAAAACAACTAGTAAACCATGAATACTTTACCAAATTAATAATTTTCTCGTTTATGAAGTAGTAAAAACTCTTCACTGAATAAAATACCATTACTTACCCTTTTGTAACCAAAATATTACCATAAAATCCATATAAAGAACTCATTTCATATAAAAGTAACTTGGGAAATAAACATACTTAAATGGAATAACCATACGGTCGACTTCCACACATACTTAATGGAATAGCCATACGGCCGACTTCCAATCCCAATGCATTGGAGTTGATATCGTAACCACCCGTCCTGGTATTCACGGCACCACCCATCATATGGTTTATCACATAACCACCCGGAAAAAGTCCAAGAACCATCATTACATTTAAAATATTGAAAATATAAACATTTCAATAACAACCATTCATTTTCGATCACAATAAGTAATTCCAAGATATTGAATTAATCAATCCATTTTCAAAAATCATTTAACAGAGATTTTTGAATCAAAGTGTCCCATACCACTTTGAATATTTTAATGGAATTATAATTTTAAAACATTAATGTCCATATAAATAAATACTGAAAACCATTTTGAAAACATTGACATTAAAGATAAAGATTTAGAATAATTAATATTTAAAACATTTAAACTGATAGTTTTGTTAAAGAGTTTTTTAAAAAATGAGATACTCTTGAATACAAATAATTGTGGAATAACATTTAATCTGAACATTATAATATCATGATAATAAATGGATTCATGATATAATATGTCAAAGGACATTATACACACCATATAAGAGTGAATTGGTTCATAACAACAATGATGTCTCAATGGAAATGTAAATTGAGATGAAATCCATTATAAAGATGGAATCCTTAAATTAAGTATAAATATATCACATAATTATGTATGAGAAATATTAATACACCCAATATAAGTGGATATTTAGTGTGAAACAACCAGAGGTCATTCACACATAATCTTGGAAAAGCAAAACAAATGACATAGATATTTAACTTAATGAAATGAGATTGAGTTATGATTTCCCATACAAGTTCGTAAGAATGTATCAATGAGATTATTATGTGTTAAAATAGTATATCCACACAAAGGTTTGTGTAAATTACAATATAGAGATTCCAGAAATAATCTTGGCATAATAAAATCAAGAAGTAGTGGTTTAACCAAAAAATTGAATGTGGGTTAAGAAGTTCCCTTACAGAAATCCTACAACCTAACGGTGTCACTTTAAAATTTCGAAAATGAGTTGATCAGAGAGAAAATGGTATCTCATCACTTGAACATAAAATTTACATCAATAAGTATATATAATAACATATCCAAACATAATAGTATGTGAATTAAAAGACATAACAAAAGGGTGAAAGGTTCCCTTACTGACTTGGGTATCTTTTGAAACATACACCCCTTGAAAGATAAACAATAAAACATTGATGTAAATACTCATAAACGAAATTATATTACACAAAGAGTAGAATAATGGGCAGTACATATACCACTTAAAGGACATGGTGGAAAATGTAGCATAAATCTCACGAGAATAAAAGTGAGATGAAAAATCCCTTACGAAAACTCGGCAGCCTAACGACACCACTTAAAACTTCCAAAAATGGATTAATGAGATCAAATAGGGTCTCTCATAATATTAACATAAAATGTACAGAAAGTGGAATATAATAGAACACCCCCCAACATATCAAATAGGAGCTTAAAATAAGTGACATAAAGGAGAGTACTTAAAAAGAAACAGAGAAGTTGGATCTCTTACGAAAATTCAGCCTAACGGCGCCACTCAAAACTTCCAAAATAGATTTATGAAAGAAAATAGGGTCTCTAATCATATGAACATAAAAAGTACAGTAATAGTAATATAAAATAACATCCCAATCATAAAAAATATGAGCTTAAAATGAATGAAATAAAAGAGTGTACTTAAAAAGAAAGAGAGGGGTATGATCCCTTACGAAAATTCAGCAGCCTAACGACGCCACATAATAATTCTTAAAATGAATTGATGAGAGTAAGAGGGGGTATCTCATCATATGAAAATAAAAATTACAGTATGGTGAATATAAAATAACATCCTCAAACATAAGATCATGGAGCATAAATGAAATGAAATAAAAGAGGGTACTTGAAAAAAAAGAGAATTCGGATCCCTTATCTCAAGTCGGACTTGTCTTGTTCGTTTTTTTATATTCCTGAATAATAAACTTTGGTCAATTTATAATTTATTAAGTAACTCTTTTAAATATTATTATTCATTTCATATCACATATTATAATGTTGTAATAATTTGTTAATAATGTGAGTTCATATCAGACATTGTTGTCGATGTTTTGTACATGAGTCAAAAATGAACTTGTTTGAAAATGATTGTCCATGTAGTTTTATGTAAATCATCTCCAGAATAGTATTAATGATTTAAATATAATATATATCTATTAAATATTCATTTATTCTACTCCATAACATTTATAGATAAAAAGAAATAAAATGCATCGTTCATGGAGACGGTAGGCTGTACATACGCATGAACGCAACTTTCATTTCTTTGTCATATTAAAGGAATTAAAAATAATTGAGAGAGATATATATTAAAATTACAGTATAATATATATGTTATATAGGTCACATACTGTCATTAATTTCATTCTTTATACATTCCATGTATTTCATGAATGAGTCACATCACTTGAGGGGGCGGTAGTCCACATTTCCTCGTATGAAATTATTGCATTTTCACAACATGAAAAGCATAAAGGAATGTTTTAAATATAAAATTAAGAAGCATATAGAAAAGATAAATACCATATATATCATATATAAAATATAGTGACATCATAATGGCCACCATGAAAGGTATTAAAAAAAGATTGAACAATCATCGTTTCGTGAGGCAGAAATTCTCCATCCAGAGAAACAGTATGTTCTTTGACCATTAGACGAAGGTGTGTGTAAGTGTAGCTTCAATAATTCAGATAAAAACGTCCTATTATATTTAAGATACTGGTGTTGTTACAAATTAAAGAAATAAAAAATAGTTTATAGGGTTGGAGAAGCAAAATAATTCAAAAGAACACAAGGGAAGACATTACCTTTAAATCGGGTAACTCTTTTTTATTCGAGCTCAAAGGATTCCTTGGAAAGGATTCTTCCAAAAGGTGAGGATTTAATGATGAAGAGAGGGATTTGGAGAGATGAAATGGAGAGGGTTTGTCTGATACAAAGGCTTGAGATGTGTTGGTAAGTTGGTAGAGGTGAGGGCCTTTTATAAGAGTACAGGAGGGGCACAATTGGAAAGTTATAAACTTTTACTTTATTATAAAATTATTTTCATATTTTAAAGGTCCCAAAATTATAAATTTTGAGGATAAGGTAATAAGAGTTCAAAATCCACCAATCCAATATGTTTTTTACAAGTGTAGGTCTTATATTTTATATTCTCTTTTAATTTTATTTAAATCGTTAAATAATGAGGTAATCGCTGCATCATCGTGGTGTCATAAATAATTTAATTTATTTAATGTCTTAAAACTAAAAATAATATATAATGATGTAGGAAATCTTATTTATCTTTATAATTAATATTTTTAGTAAAAAATATGACTTGTATAACCCCATGAGAAAAAAAATTTAGTAATACAATTCATGTTTGTGACATTTTAATTTTAAATTTGAATAAAAAGTTATTAATGTCATTTTCCAACCAAAGTGGCTCCATAGGGTCCCCAAGTTGACTCATGGATTTTCTTGGTCCTCCATGACTCATCCAATAATGGTAGTACATGTGTCATGGTCATTTTATATTATTAAAACATTATTTTAACCTTAAATTACACTAATTACCTTTTATCGCGATTAATAAAACATAAAAGTGACAATTCACAAAAAATTATTTTAATCCAATTGAACCACATTTTACATCCTAATCACAATCACGTATGTCATATTTTTGAAAACCAAATCACAGATGTGGTAAAGTTTCATTTAAATGAAAAAATCAGTTTCTTTAACTACCACTTAGTGGTTTCACTATTAATCAAAAATTGACGTTTTTTAGAAATATACCAAAAATTCACCCTAAGCTATATTTGATATTCCGAATTCAAAACTGATGTCTATTTTAAAAAATTCAAAACATATAATTTGCATTAATTAATTTAATAATTAATTCCCACTTTCAAAACCAATAGCGTGTTTTCATGAAACAATATCTATTAAAAGATTGACACTAGTTTAAGTACAATTTCAAAAAGAGATTAATTCCAATGACCACCATTGGATTAAATGGTAAAAATATATTCTAAATACAATTTAATATCAATTAAAAATATAATCTAGCCATATAAATAAATCAGATTAAAAGGAGGTTTTGAATTAAAATGCAACATTTTAAAAAAAATGATCATTTTTGGAAAAATAACAAAAATTTACACAAAGTAAATTTTGATGTCCGGATTCTAAAGAATGATTTTATTTTGTCAAATAAAACATATAAAAATTTATAAAGTATATTTAAAAAGGGTTCTCCATCAAAAGGTGGTCAATCAACCTTTTAAAGAATATTAGAAGATTTATGCTTAAAATTTGATTCATTTGCATTTTACGCCTCTTACATTTATTGGATAAAAGTAAATTTTTTTGACAAACATATATAATCATTTTTTAGTTAGTTCCGTTCTTTCCCGCCATTATAATGGCTAGGATTTAACTACTATTTAAAATAATATTATTTTATTATTAGAGTGCAACGTAAGATTTCAATGGAACTCATTGTCGCGTATTGGGTACGCCATTGAGCATAGTGTTCCCTTTAAAGTAATATTAATATTTTATTCACAAATATAGATAAATATAAAAATGTCATATTCTTTATTTACCTGGGGTGTTACATAAAACCTTTTACCTCTAAATTTCATACATTTCTCTTTAACACCTTTATATCAGTACTAGAAATACTGTAAGGAAGAATGGATATTATTTCTTCTCATAATAATGTATCGATTGATAACTCTAATTTTCTCAATGGAGTTGTTACTATGAATTCATATGATAAATCACTCCTAAAATGATCAACCATGGGATTAAAATCATCATAATGTGTTCCCTAATCATCCAGATATTAACATGCAAACAAGGATATCATGCAACCCATCCTAAGATACTTGGGTCCAGCTCAACTCACCAGGACATCCCATTCACCCTTGTGAATAAAATCACCACCATATTATGAAATAAATGTCACCCTTCAATGATAAATTTCTATTAAGGCATGAATAGGAACTGACCAATCCATCCCGAGGATGATGTCAAAACACTTCATTTTGAGGAAATATAGGTTCCATATAATGTGAAAACCTCTAATATCAAGGATTAACTCCCTACACTAATGTAAACCCTCCATTATAATCCCCAATGGAGTGTTAAGAATAATAACACCATAAAACACCTGAACACTAAGCCCAAGGCTTTCCAAAATGAGAAAATATAAATCTATGAGAAACCGTTATCAAAAAGTAAAGAAGATAATGTAAAGGCTACCAGAATTGTACAAATAATAGTAGAAGTACTAGAATCAACTAATTAATATTATGTTGTACTATTTATTTATGGCCTAATCTATGGAACTTTGATACTTCTTCGCTACCCTAAGACAATCCACTGAGATGTTTTCATAAAACTGGTGTCTGACTACAACCACCAAAACCACCACCTCAGCCTGATCAACTGGCTATACTCTTACCCCCTTCCTGATGAGAAGCTTCTGACCCCACTCCTGAATGTGGAGTACATGTAGACACTTTCTCCCTATCTTTTGGAGGAAACGTTCTATAGAAACATTTTAGATGGCCCATCATTCCATAGGATCAACACTCGATTGGGTCTCTCAGACACTGAGGCCTCATATGTCCTTGCCTACCACTCTGATTACACCTCTCTTGAATACACAAGTGTGTTCTTTGGCTACAAATGTCACAGTGTGGAAGATCCAAATGACTCTTCCCACTACTGGTTGTTGCAGTACCAGATTTAGACACCGATCTTCCCTAGCTCACACCTCATCCCCTCTCAGGTTCCGCACTATGATAAATATTTTATTCACTATTCAAAAAATAATTGTTATCCAAAATGCATTCAATATAGAATGGATGTAATACCAATGACCATCCTTGAATCTCAGTGATTTAGATAACTCATCACTTATCATAATATGTGTGAAATGTTGGATCTATGTAAAATGTGATGAGTAATCCATAACAAATATCATGCCCTACTCTAGGTGCAATAAATCTAAGCCTCTATTGTCCCTCAACATCTCAAGATAGAATTAGTTATATATGTCTGTATGAAAATTCCTCTAGTCTATCTCCCAATGAAGATATATTTGAGTGATTACATCCCACCATCTCTTGTAGGAATCACAGAACATATACGCAGTGAGATAGACCCTTCGCTCAAGAGGTGCATCTAGAGGGACAAAAATTAACAGAATGGACTCTATTATTGACTCCATAGCATGTGGTCCACCATTCCCCAATAACATGGGTTGATGATATTACTAAAACCCACACGTCAACTCTTCCATATTCGAGGTGGGTCACGGTGCTTCCTAAATAGTATGCATAAAGCACAATAATCCCTCCCAGAACTATGCCTCAAACCCTATGTCCAGTATTATCACTTGAACCACAAGGATAACTACTAGAGGATCCACTAGTATCCCATGTCTCAATAACTCTAGAGTGTAATCATCAGCACCCTCCTAGCACGTGACATGAGGTTGTTGCAGTGGAATTCTTTTACAAATTCCAAGATCACATCTCAGATCATTATCATTATCAAAGCTTTTAGATCAAAATCCGAAATAGAGAAAGAGTAAATGTAAATGACTTTAAAGATAAGAACACATTCCACTTCCTGCTCCTTGAGTTCTGTCTAGGTGATGTAAAAATTATATATAAGGTTAAGATACTATCTACTTACCACTACTATGGTTGGGTCTTGGTCAGGTTCTCTTCTATAGGTAATTTAGTTTCCATATCATTTTTATTGAATTGAATTATTCATTCCCATTTAAATTCATACACAATTCAAATTTATATCACATTCAATTTAATTAGGTTAAACCAAATCGTTCACCAAAATTTAACCCCTAAGGGCCAATACTCTTCAGGAACCAAAGTATATAATCCATTTAATTCACACCTTAACTCCTTCCATAGATTCTATCATATCAATAGGTACATATATCATGGAACATATCATAATATCATGAAATCAGTAATGCATCCTATATTTCATGGTATAATTCATGGAATTTTATTCCTACAAGGTTACTAAAATTATATGTGAGATATCATACCCTCATCTCATTGGGTTGAAACCCAATATAACCCACAATAATATCTATAATAACATTATAAATAATGTGCATCACCCAATGGTGGAATCAAACCAATTTTTATACTCAAAATACAAAAAACAATCCATTAGGGGAAATTTCAATTTTACCGATATAAAGGATAGCTAAACCTAGGAACAACTCATTATCAAATCTCATTTGTTTTATATACCTTTCTTTTGTTTGAAATAGTAAATCAAACCCCTATGATACCACTTTGTAACATACCAAACCCATATTCCACTAAATAGAGCCCCATGCCTGGTTGGCTTAAGGACTCAAGAGAATCTCCCAAAACACCAGAGGCTTCTGACTTGCAATCAGGGGCTAGGTGTGTCCATAGAGAGACTATTCACTCATCAGAAAAGTATAACACAACAGAATATCAATAAAAGATAGATATCTGAAGCAGTAATATCAATCATACAATACATACAAAATAGTAATAGATAACAATATCAAAGGAAAATCATATACAAATATGATGACCCTTGTCTCTACACAACATCCAAAAAGGTTGATATGACACATGTACAATACATGTAACAAAATTTGAAAATTCCAAAACTATCCCAGTAGTGTTAGGAGCCTTAGATTTATCCCATGCTACCAATATTCTATGCAAAAATCAAAAACCTATATCAGGGCGCTTTCCCTTGGGCATACCTAGAATCATATAATCTAATCGGGTACCCAAGATGACCAAAGAAGGGTGTGAGATATAATCCCAGTTGGCAAAAAAAGGGTCATGTTCCATTAATTAAGTAAATATATATAAATACATGGGTGTGTAGGAAGTAAGGTAATATGTAAAGAAGTAATGAATGTAATCATCCTAAAAGGTACAAGTTCTAATTTATAATCTAACCAATTTAGTTATTAAATTCCATTCAACTTAAAACTATCGAGACTTGATGTGTAGAACAATGTCCCTTGTGGAAATAGTTAACCTAATTATGCTAAAAAAAATCCTTATTAAAAGTAAAAAAGACTAAATCCAAATATGTTTTTTCCCATAGCAAATGCATTATATAACTCAATCCATTAACTATTCAATTTAGAACCAAATTCTATCCATAGAATTCCTGATTTATAATCCACGTATCACTCAAGGTATAATATAAACCATAATCCTACAGGACTTTCCATAGAGAACCTCTCAATAACCCACATATCACTCTAGTTGTGGTTTAACCTCACTACGCTTTGATTCTGTCCATGGCGGTCAATTAAGGGGGACCAAGTATCACCTATGGAATATATGATCTAATTATTTTTTATTCCACCATTGGAAATCCACAAAGAGTCCAAGAGTGACTTGGAATATAAATTTCAATCATCTCAGTATATCATTGGTAGTTCTCAATGGAGTCCATTCATCACTCAGGTGTAAGAAAGGTAGGATCTAGTTGAGTTTTTCTATTGAATTATTCAGTTAAATCCATGTGTCACCCAAGGAATATGAGAATTTATCAACATTTAATACAATTTAATGAGTAAATTTAATCATATAAATGTCATCAAGAATAATATTCAATTCAAACTCACCTCATAAGGTGACCCATGACATTGGCCAATAATAATTCATTTATGATCATATTTAATTATATAGGCCATGACTAACCATCTAATTCAATGATCTAAATTCATTTCCCGGGTGACACTAAAAAAAATTGTGTGTGTAGAACAATATAACACATATATCGCTTATAAATTTAATGAAAGGCACGAGACCACCTACCATAGGTTTGTAGTGGATAGATTGTCCAATATCAAATCTTGATTCAACATAGATTGAGAGAAAATTGAATTACATATGAAGAACCTATTAATATGGAAAATTATCATTCACTTAAATAGAACAGCTGATAATAAACCAAATGAGAAACATCATAGAAGGATCGAGTACTCATTGATGTGGATCTGAAAATATGAGTTCCACTTGAGTCTGATATCAGACATAGATTCAAAAACAATTCCTATTTTAAAGCTTCTAGGGAGCTCTGATGGATTGGATTTTTTGTGCATAAGAGAAAAAGAGAATTAAGTTGTATGATATTAACACATAAGTGAATTTATGTAATTTTACTCCATTTATAGGGTCGCATTGTTTGGATACATGGTTGCCCAAACCTTTAACTAACCTTGTATCCCTAGTTTTTGAGAAGGGTATCTCCACAACATTTTCCCACACGTTTTGAATAACCTTGTAGAGAACAAGAAATACTCCACTGTCAAAATTGCAGAAATTCCACCACAATCATACACCTAAAATTTCATGGTTTAGTTTAACCATGCAGGCTCCTCCTACTATCTAACAATGTATAACACAGTTTTTCAGACTGTGTTGCCTACCCTACTTTGTTTCCACTAACCATGCGACATTCCTTTCCACCCAAAGAGTTGTCTTACGAGATCCGAACCAGCCCACGCATCCCACAATACATAATTGAACTCAATGATAATTCAAATTAGGCAATATATAAACATTTAATCTGAAATTTGATGGAATATAAAGAATTTTTTCCATAAGAAATAACCTGGTTCTTATAGAAATATGTAAAAACAATATTTGGATGGAATATCTTCAGTTTTGTGTGTCCTGATTCGTTTAAAATGTTTAACGACATCAAAGAAGAGATTGGATTCCTTGATAAGATTGATTGGAGTGAGGTTTTAAGGAGTTTCTAGGGTGCATTTGAATAGAAAAAAATGTGTTTATCAACACAAATAAAAAATCACTCATAAAGAATTCTATTGTCAATGCTAAACAGTAAACTGATAAAGGAAAGATTTTATTAGTACTAACATTAGCGCTCAAAAAAGAGTATTATATTAGTACTTAGTTTTGTAATGTTATATACCTCTTAAATAATAAATTAATAATAAATAAATTTTAAAAAATACATTGAAATAAAAAAATTAAAAAAAATATTAATAATAAAAGAATAAATAAATATTATATATATAAAAAATATTAAAAGAAAAAAAAGTAAAATTAAAAAAAGTGAATAAATTTTAATTATTCTAATTAAATATATATTTAATTAATAATTCAATATAAAGAAAATACCTTTTACTGCAAATAATAAACAACATATTACTAGTTAAAAATGAATAAATAATAATTGTATAAAAATTTAAATACAAAAATATTAAAATAATAATAGTATATATAAAAGGTGGATAAATTTTATTCATATAAATTATAAATTATATAAGAATTTGGAAATAAATATTTAAAAAAAGAATAAATTATAAAAACATTTAACGAATAAAAACTAAAAATGAATAAATAATATTAAATGAATAAATATTAAAAATGTCTTACTTACAGAAGTCTTAGGAAAATGAATAAACATTATTACATACGAAAATTATAAAATTAATAAAAATGAATTAACTTTAAAATAGAAATGAAAGGATATAAAAATTAAACATTAAAAACAAATGATATAAAATAGATTACTAATTACTTAAATATAAATATTAAATAATAATTTTATAATTTTTATAAAGGAAAAAATTGTTTTCAAATTAAAAAAATTCTAAATTACGTTCATTCTATAGTTTTAATTCATTTAAACATTAAATGTTTTCTTTTTTAAATTATTAAATTGGACACACACTCACGCACACACGTGCGCGTGCACACACAAACACACACATCTATGTGTTTCTCATTTCACATATGTGTGAGTGTGTGTGTGAGTCTATTCCTAAAAAAACCCAAGGACATGTGTGTGTGAGAGATAGAGATATATATTGGTGAACCCAACACATACTTATGGGTATCCCGTTATACACATATACATATACACATCGACATACACATACATATACAGATACAGATACACATACACATACACATAAATATATATACACCCTCACACATATACACATACATACAAATACACACACACACATATGTAGACATACATACCTGCAAATTCAAATAAAAATACAAACACACACACACACATATGTTGGAGTTGGTGTCGTAGAACTAATATCTGTGTACTTTATGATTACATGTATTAAATATTTTGAGTATTAATAAAAATTAATTAATAATTATATTATTTTAATAATAATAAAATGTAAAGAACTAAAATTCTTTAAATAAGCTCATTCTATAATTTAAATTTGTTTAAATATTTATTTGTTAATTTTTTTAACTATTGAATTACACACAGATATATATATATATATATATATATATATATATCTGTGTGTTTTTTATTCACATATATGTCTATGTGTGTGTGATTGTGTGCCTAAAAACCCAAGGAAATGTGTGTGTGTGAGATAGAGATATGTATAGGTAAACCCAACACATACTTGTGTGTATCCAGGTATACACCTATACATAAACACATATACATGCACATACAGATACCCGTACAAATTCACATACACATACAGATACACAAACCCATACACATACACATACACATACACATACACATACACATACACATACACATACACATACACATACACATACACATACACATACACATACACATACACATACACATACACATACACATACACATACACATACACATACACAGACACAGACACATACACATACACATACACACACACAGACACATACACATACACATACACATACACATACACATACACATACACACACTCATACACATATACATACACACACTCATACACATACACATACACATACACAGACACATACACAGAAACATACACATACACATACACATACACATACACATACACATACACACACACAAACACATACACAGACACATACACATACACATACACATACACATACACATACACATACACACACACAAACACATACACATACACATACACATACACATACACATACACATACACATACACATACACATACACATACACATACACAAACACATACACATACACATACACATACACATACACATACACATACACATACACATACACATACACATACACATACACATACACATACACATACACATACACATACACATACACATACACATACACATACACATACACATACACATACACATACACATACACATACACATTCACATACACATACACATACACATACACATACACATACACATACACATACACATACACATACACATACACATACACATACAAATACACATACACATACACATACACATACACATACACATACACATACACATACACATACATATACACATACACATACACATACACATACACATACACATACATATATACACATATGCACACATATACACCTACACATGAATACACATACACACAAATACAAATACACATATATACATATACATTCCTAAAATGCACATAAAAATACAAACACTCACACACACACACATTTGTTGGAGTTGGTGCCCCAAAACCAACTTTTGAGTACATTATGATTACATGTATTAATTATTTTGAATACTAATGAACATTAATTAATAATTTTATTATTATAATAATATAAAAATTTGTTTTAAAATTACTAAAATTGAAAATATAATCTCGCACTATAATATAAATTAATTTTATTATATAAATTATTATTTTTAATTATTTAATTATATATATTTATGTTTTTTTATCCACATATAAATGTGTGTGTGTGATTGTGTGCCTAAAAATCCAAGGACATGTGTTTATGTGAGGTAGAGATATAAATAAGTGAGCCCAAAACATAATTGTGTGTATCTTGTTATACACCTATATGTATACACATACATATACACATACACATACACATACATATACATATACACATACACATTAACATACACATACACATACATATATACACATATGCATATATATACAGATACAAATGAAGACACATACACATAAATACATATACTCATATATTCACATACATACCTACAAATGCACATAAAAATACACAGACACACACACACACATGTCAAAGTCTGTGCCCTAAAACCAAATTCTATGTACTTTATGATTATATGTATTAATTATTTTAAATATTAATAAATGTCCAATAACATTACTATTTCTCTTTTCTGTGATGTGGTATTTGATAATTTCCAAGGGAAATTATCTCACTGAATGGACATATAAGTTCTATACACTATTTAGAAACCAAAAGGTTCAAGAAATAATTATTAAATTATATTTTATATAGTATAACAATATCATTTGATGGGGAAAATGATCCAGGATAATAGGGTTGGATACACATAGGATATTGGGACACTTTCTTATAGTGTATACCCTTGGTAATTTCAAGTATATGTGATGATGAGAATATTACACACTAGTAGTAAATACACATTTATAAGAATCGTTAGATTTTCCAATATGTGAATGTGTGTATTAATACTTCAAAATTAATGTTATTATTAATTGATATTTCTATTCACATAATTTTTCCATTATATTAAAACCATGATGGAATATTTTTGTAGTGAAGTAGGATACATTGGGTCCATAAAAATTGTAATATAATTGATGAATAATGTGAGAAATGATTTCTTCCTTCTATTCATTAACTAATGTTGATATCTTATGAACCATGATGGGAATAGAAGAAAATAAACATATTAATGGCTATGGTATTATTTGGGAAGGTTCGTTTCTCTAAAATTAATGAAATAGATTTCAAGAAAATATTGTAATGACACCTCCATTGTAATATCCCAATAATTTAGTAAATTTGATTTCCTTTTAATTATATTATGTTCGATATCATTCTTCAAATGCACCAAAAAGAAGGCCATGATACAATATTAAATTAAATTAATTTTTTTTTTTAAATATCGTTATGATAAAATATATTATTTTAATATATGATATAAAGTACTAAATTATTTTAATTTAAAAAATTTGTATGAAGTAAGATTAGAACGACTTAATGTTTCTAAAGGTATTTTTTCTAATAAAATTAGCTGATCTTAAAATTTTGTATTTGTTATTATAAGCTAAATAAATTATAATTATATTCATATTAAGAAAAAAGTAACCTCATTTTTTATTTTCAAATATGAAAATTTACACAGCATTATTTTTTGAGTATTTTAGGAAAATATCTATTTTTAGTTGAAAATCTCCACTTTTAGATGAAAATAAGGCTTCTACCAAATTAATAATTTTCCAGGATTTATCAATATATAAGAATGACATATAATGTAAAATAATAATTTAATTTATTAAATATAAAATTATGGAATAACATTATTCATTTTTGAAAATTTTTTGGACTTAGATGTCTCGTGACAAACATTTTAGGACAAATATATCAGATTAATTTAATAAAGAAAACTATTTTAAATATTTTCATTTAATTAATTAATAGTTTTTTCCAATTATGTTATTGGATTATTTTAATTTATCATAACATTAATGTTTTTATATTATATAATTTTGAAACCTGAAAATAAATAGCCATAAAAATGTATCTTATAAATATGTTTAAGGTTATTAATCAATCATTTAGTTTAAAAAATTAATGTTTTTCTATAAATAATTTAAAATAATATTTTCTAATATCTCTGAAATTAATTATATTAAATGGAGACTAAATTTGGATTCAAATATTTTAATATTTGTGGAAGGGTCCCTATTATATTTTTAGTAATAAAATAATTGACATTATTAATATTTAATTAAATGTAATAAGTGTTTAAATTACTAATATAAATTGAATCACATTTTCCTAAGTATACATGACCTTTTAACATAATATAAAACAATTATTAGTTTTAATGTTTTATCCAAATGTCTCACGAACCATACCACACCCAAATTTCTTGCACTCCCATTCATGTCCTATAATATTATTTTCCTGGGAAAGTTCCCATTTCATCACTTATAAAAGGAGACCACTTCTAACCTTTTCTAACCTCACATAAAATTATAATACAACTGTAAAAAAATCTCATTTTTTCATATTAGAACCATTTTCAAAGAAACATATCAATTTGATAACATTTATTGGCATAATCCCATCATTTTCAATGAGAGTTTCAATAGAAATATATGTCTCTTTAATGAGTGCTTCTTCATATTAGTTTTTTTTAATTTATCTTATACATATCATACATAAATATATTAATAAAATAGATTAAATATAATTTGTATATTTAATTTCAATTCTATTTATTTAAAATCTTTTATCCATCCCCATTCAACTACTTAGAAAAACAGAAGGGTCAATTATGTGTTGTGCAGACTATCACCTCCATGATGCGATGCGATTTGTTTTTCATAACTTCCTCATTGGGATAGTGTCAAGGATATTTTATATTAATTTATTATGTTTTTCATTGAACTTATACAATAATTTATTAATTAACATTTATATTTGGCTTCATTTCTTCCATTCTTTAAGTAATTAGATCGTTAATCATGTGTATGTGCAGATTGTTGCCTCCATGAATAACACATGTTATTCATCATAACCACCTAACTTGGATGTAATTTAAAGTGTAATTAAAGATATAATATGATACTTATAACATTATTATTATTCTAAAATAATAAATCATTATAAATTTTTTCCCTCTACAATTTTATGGAAAATAAATTGTCGACAATGTCTACGTGCAGATTACAACCTCCATATAAATACATGATTTTCTTTCCCCAAATCATATATAAAAAATATATTTTTATTTCTAAAAATTATATTTAAAATAGTATTGCAATTCATGATTTTTTATTTATAATTTAAAAATAAACTTAACAATGGTGAACATGACAAGAGCATCATGTACAAATCAATTGAACCACCTCAAGTAATCTAAATGAGTGGAAATGATTTAATAAATGAGAAACTAAAGAATGAAGGTAGAATATGAAAAATTAATTATAAATAAAAAAATTTATTATTAATTTTTATATTAAAAATAGGATTATTATTCCAAAATTTATGTTCAATTTTAGAATTCATTTCAACACTAGATAGGGGTTTCATCTCAAACCATCTTTTATTGAAATATATATTCCTTAATACACGTAATTTATGTAAAACATTGTATATAATGATAATTGGATATTTATTATCATATATTATCTTTATTCAAGGTATTTTAACATTAATTAATAAATCTATATCTTTCATGTAGTTTTAATTATAATTTTCTTATTCAATAAGGGAATTTTGTCTCATACTCCCTTTGTTAGGACATGCTTTAAATCATGCACCAATTTACATTAATATGGTGTAAATGTTTCCATATTGTTATGTTATCATTAAATATATTTTATTTATGGCATTTTAGGTTCATTTTTATTCTATTATTCCATTAATGGGTTTGACTACTTTGTTACTAATATTGTAATTCTTTTCTCTACTCAAGTTTTGTTCGCCTGCGTCATGAGATAATGTTTTCTGTTTTTGATCTTGTAATTTTCTCTTCCCTTCCATTATAATTTCAATGGTATATTTAATTTTAAGATAATAATATTATATATCTATATTAATATTTTCACCTTTGATAAAATCATTCCTAAAATAAAAGAAACATATTGATAAGGATAACTCTTATACATTCCAATGTATATTTTTCTTCCACATATATATTTTTCCAATCGAAATATTGATTAATAACCCAAATATGTTTCATATCAGGTGACCTTAAATTTTTTATCCAACTATTTTCAAATGAATTTATAACTACCATTTTTATGATATGGGTTTTATAAAATATTTTTAATGTGTTTTTCAATTTTTTTTCAGAATAATATTTTTCAATGTGGTTTTTCTTCATATTGATAATAAATATTTTTTAAAGAATATTCCAAAAATATTTTATAATATTTTTTCCACTACATAGATTTTATATTAAAAATTTAAGTAATTTTTTCAACATCTCCCTTGTGATATTTTTTATGGAATCAATCCCTTTTACATATTTCTAAGTGAACATATATTTCTATAACCAATGTCATTTTCTAAGAGAATGTTCCCTATATTTTTTCAAGTTCTCAAAAATGAAATTATTATTATAATTTCTTAATAAAATATTCCTTTTTTGAAATGGTTTCGATGTAAAATAAAATTTCTAATTTTCAATGAATTTTCCATAATAATTGAATCAGTGTTATTAATATATAATGTATGATTGATCAATGGTATTATTAAAATGTCAACATTGAACTTATTTATCTATAAGTATTATGAAATTAGCTTTTACATAAATGGTATGAACTGACACTAATTTTACCTTAACTTATCATCTATTTTCATAGGCATGATTTAGTTCCAGTCCTCCTTTGTGAATTATATAGTATCTATTACATGATTTAAGGGTTTTCACATAGATTTACAATACATATATTAACTGGTGATATTATCTTCCAAATAATATATCTGTTTCCTATATGGTGTAAACACCATAAATGTAATCATATATTTTGTGTGTTGTTTACATATAATGATTCCTCAATCCAACTACTTCCCATTTATTTTCAATAGGTTTATCAAGTCATATTTAATAAAAAAATCTGAAATGATTCCTTTGGTGAAGACATAAAAATGGTATAAAAACTATTTTATTTTCTTATGTTTTAATGATATTTTGATTAAAATCATGTCTCACACTTATATATGATTTATCAATTTTATGGGTGTACACAGATATCCCTCTAACTCATTGGATAATATTAATATGTCATGGGATGTTATGTATGGTATTAAAGAGTAAACATGATCCTTTTTAGGGAATATGGTGTAATACTTGTAATATTATTACGATATATTTTTTATGGTTTCAACACATTCATATGATTACATTTTACGATGTAATTCATATTGTTTAATCCTTGTTTTTATGATTTAATCTCTTTTTTAAATGCTCTCATGATTATGATCATTCTCATGATGATATCATATTATTCCAAGCATATCTCATATTTTGATTTATTATAATATTTATCCTTAATGGATTTTTTATCTCACCCCTTATAATGATTCCCATTACTAGAGTTATAAACTAATTTATTAGGTAGGATAATCCTAGAAGAATATCTTGTGTGTATTTTTTTTTTGAAAAATTGAAGACCCAATATATATTTATTATCTTCTTATATAGTTGGAAAATTTCTATTCATTGAGTAGAATTGACAATCAGTGTTTTATTCTTTGGGTTAATTATCTAAAACCCTAACCTAAAATGTTCTTGAATGTTTAATGTGATAATTATGTTGTAATAATTGATTTGAATAAAATATAGTGTTATTAGTGATGTATTTTAAACAAAATATTCAAGAGTGTGGGTTCGAGATCACAACATTTTATATTAAAAGAGTGTTTAGTTATCATTAGAGATAAGGATATTTTTTATTGCGGATTACATAATATTAAGGAATGAAATAAATGGTTGGTGAGATGAGGATGAATTTAGTTTCAATGGTATAGATAAATATTTTTTTATAGAAGTGTTTAATATTTTCATTTTTTAAGGATCACTATATTGGAACATTATTCAAAACACTGGGTATAAGACCAATTATTAAAGAATCTTCTGAAATTTTGGTAATGTATATATTGTGTGGGTTTCCATGAAATTTCATCCCTATCATGATACTATAATGTTGATGTGGATTTAGAATAGATGCATCTATATGTAAAAAACCCCAAAAAGTGATAGTTGATTTTATCAAGACCATAGTTCTGGTACAAGTGGAATGCGACTTTAATTTTCACCCATTTTTACACTCTAGGGGATATTCTTGGGTTAATTCATATTATCATTATGAACCATTATAAAGTATTTCCATATATGTTTTTATGGATTTTATCTAGATTAGATAACCTAATTGTGAAATGACTATAGATAACCTAGATTAAATCTAAAGAATCATATGCTAGGGTATGGACATCATTTATTATTTATTTTTTCTATGTTCACAGTTTTCATTTATGACATTAACTAATGTATTCTCATCCATAAAATTTATTTTAATGTAATGGATATATCAAGGAGGAACCAAGCCTACAATAGATGCAGTGGACAATGTGGTGATTATATTGACATATAATCTATTGTCACTAAAACCCATATTTGATATATTGTTATTAGGCCATGTCACCTATCAAGAATTATTATTTATATATTGATCATATTTTAGTTCTCTATCACACAAAAGAAAAGAATGAGGGAGACTTGTGAAAATTTTGTTGACAAAGATGATGAAGGGAATAAGATAAAATTTAATTAATATAAAAAATGTGGGAAGTAAAACACTAGGGAATTTATCAAAGGAACATAAAAAGGTTTTGTGTTTCGAAAATGAGGACAGAAATCATCTAGTTGTCGAGGGAAAATGAAGAATTTAGTTAACTTGAAAGAGGGGGAATATTTTTATATTATTTTTATATAAGATATTAAGGTAATAATATAATTTTAAAATTTAGGTCATGTCATTTATAATTTTTTAACATCAATATTTAATTAATATTAATTTATTTAATTAATAAATTTATTTAATGGTGAAGCAATGTTACATCCATGGATTTCATGATATATATTTTCCTTTAAAAATTACTGAGTTCAGTATATTCCTTTACATGTACTAAAATTTAGGTTATAATAAATTATTATGTTAAATTAATCATATCAGAAAGAAAATTATGATATATAATATATATATATATATGCACATATATATAATATAAAATAATAAAATTCATTAAATTAGAAATTTGGAATGAAATAATATTATAAAGACTATATCTTTAAGAAGACCATTTATTTAATAAAAATGGTTAATCTATATATATTTTATATTTATTTAAATTTTATATAAATAATTTTTATAAATGGAATTATATTAAAATATTTTTTTATTTATTATATCAAAATTATCTTAGTATTAATTTTTTATCATTTTTTAAAAATATAATTTTTTAGTTGAATGTATTGTTTTTATGAATATTATAATTTTCATGACTTAATAAATATATTAGAATTACATAGAAGTTCATAAAACCATTTAAGGTATAACATAAGAAATTAAGGAATAATATTATGCATTTTAAAATATTATTTGAACTTAGAAAAACAATGTCCATTATTTTAGAACAAATGTAAAAGGTTACATATATAATGAAAAATATTTTTTATCTTTTCATTAAATTTGTTAATATTTTATTAAGATTTGGTATTTTACTAATTTTATTTTAACATAAAATTAATTATTTATAATAAAAAATTTAGCATTACGAAAATTAGTATCCTTGAATAAAAAATAAAATGCATAATTTAAAAATTTAAAACACAATTCTAGATTAAAAATAATATTTATGTGTAATTTTTGTTTAATTAAAAATTATATTTTCTTATATTTATTAAAATAAATGTATTACATGTTGGAAAAATTTGGATTCATTGTATTAAAATTAAGTGGGATGGGTCGTCTAATATTTTAATTGTTAAAATAATTGATATGAATTATATTTAATTAATAATAATATGTGTGTAGATGACTACTCTAAAGTGGGTTTATTTTTCCTATGATTAAATGAAATATTGAAATTAAAGAAACCATTTATAATTAATAATTTCTTACCCACATTGCTCATCAAATATATAACATTTAACTCATTTTATTTAAATCACGTTCATTCTTACCCAATACTTATCATTCTTATCTATGGAAAGTACCATTTTTCACTTACAAAAGGATGTCATTTCCACCCCTTAAATACCTCACCTCCCATTCGAATTAATGGGTGAAAATAATCCCATTATTTTAACCAATAACCCTCTCCCATGAACCACCAATTTTTTTCACCGTTAATTATTCTAATCCAATTATTTATAAGGATAGATTCAAGGAAAATCTATGCCTCTTATATGAGTGTGTATTCATCTTAGTATTTTTCTTAATTTTTATTATTCTTATATTCCTGGACATAATTACTATAATATATTACATATCATTTATAAATTTATGAATCATTATATTTATTTATAAATATTATTCCATCCTCACGCACCCATAAGTAAAATAAGCATCAATCGTGCAATTTGTGTACTACTGCCTCCATGATACGATGCAATTATTTTTTCACCATTGACTCCTAGATATGGGATCAAGGATGGTATTGATGAGTAATTATTATATTTATCACTTAACATTTTTATTAATTAATCTTTTTTACATTTACCATTATTCTATTTATTCTTTAAGTAATGATATCATCAATCACGCATATGTGCGGACTACCGCCTTCAGAAATGACGTGACTAGTTTTTCTTAACCACCTAATATGGATAGAACTAAATGTGTAAATGATATAATAATATTATATTTATAACATTATTATGATTCTTAAATGGTAAATCATTTAACTTTCTCCCTCCCACTCTTTTTATGAAAAATAAAATTATCGACAGTAAGTACATGCCTATTGTCTACTTCCTGTTTCTAATCATTTTATTTTCCACCAGACATTGATGAATTTAAAAATGATGTTGATGAACAAAATTAATCTTATAGAACTATATAATATTATAGATGTTGTGAATATTTTTTAAATATAAATTTAATCATGGTTAATAAGAAAAGAGACTCACTTAAAATTTTACTAAACCACCTCAATTATCCGAAATGAGTTGAAATGATTTTATAAATGACAAAATTTTAACCAAATGTAGCCAATTATAAATTAATGATAGAAAATTATAATTATTGTCATCTTATTTAATAAACATAATTTTGTTATTCTTGATGTAAAGTGTATGTGCAAGATATTTTCGGACACAGGTAAGGGTTTCATCTCAAAACATCAATCTTTGAAACACATTTTCAATTTTTCTCCTAATTTATTTTAAATGGTCTATATGATACCTATTTTATATTTAATATAATTAATTATCTTTATTCTTAGTATTTTTAACAGCAACTTCAACTTCAATCTCAAATTCATTGATGGTTTTTTATAATATTCTTAATCTGTATGGTAATTTTGATTAAAATTTCCATTATTGAATCATGTTAAACTTTATAAACCAATTTTATTTTATATCATGTACTTTTGAGTTAATATTAATGGTTTAATATATTAGGGGGAGAATTATTTGTTAAACATTTTATCCTAAATAATCCATCAGAGCTTATTATTTAAATAATATGCTATGAGTACAATTTTTAAGATATATAGTGAAAGCGAAATAATTGAAATGAACACAATGTTTTTATAGTAGCTCAAAAAACAAAAATATTATTATACTAATTGAAATTCTCTATTTTTAAATAATATGGGTACCCACCAAGAGAAAAAAACTTTTATCATTTTGATAACATATTAGAAACAGTTCATTTTACAATACCCGTAGGCACAACCATATATTTTTTTGTGAGTCATAACCTAGTCTAGACCGAAAATATTCTTATGGAATCACAGCCCATAAACATCCTATTGGATGATATAATAACAAAGAAAGATCTTATTTTGGTTAGGAAAAAGAAGAAACTCAGGATAACTATTACAAAAATAAGAAACAATGATTATATGATAAAAACATAAAAAAATGAAAACCAGCAGATGATTAGAAGTATAGAAGAAATTATTAATTTATGATATTTTATCACTTCATAAGTGGTTGATAAGGATGTTTTATTATCTTTATGGTCACATTAATGGAGAATATTTCATGTTTATTTTTATTTTATGCAATGAAGAATTTTGTATATCCATGTATTAAATTTTTTTGTGAAGTTTATTTTATCACATGATCAAATTTCAAGGGATTGATCTCACATGATTAATTAAAAGAAATTCTAGGAACATAGACATTGACACAAACACAAATATATATATATATATATATATATCTGGTAACTACAAGAAGTGAGTTAGTGAATAACAAAACATTAAATAAACTTGATACCTATAAATTGAGATAATGTGCTCAATATCAAAAATAAGTGTTATCTTTTTCCTATATAATGTAACTCCATAATACTTCAAGTATGATCATTAGTACAAACACATATATTAAAAATTATTAAAACACTTAAAATTATATGAATAATATTTTAGTTTATTAACAATTCAAAACATTCAAAAAATATAGCATCACGAAATGTATAGTGCATGTATGTATGTATACAAAATATTTGATAAGAATATTTAATCAAACATGTAATTATATTTTTCAAAAAAATAAAATAATAATTAAAATATTTTATTCCACAAAAAATTCACAAAAATAATAAAAAATATATTTTATAAAAATATAGCTAGTGGTAAAAAATTAAATTGACTATAAGGATAAAAATTTATAGGCGAAAGATATATATTGAAGATGATGGTATTAAAAAATTTAAATGGATATAATAAAATTCATACTTTGTGGTATATGAAATTTAATGGTTGTAGGAAAATTATTTTTTCCTTCTAGAAGAAAAGGGGTTTCAACCACTACCATTGTATTAACTAAGGCTACCAGGGATAAACTATGTCATTTATACTAGTGAAAAGTTTTTCTACCATCGTAATGAATGGTACAATAATATCATTTTTTGATAGACTGTTCAAAGTAGGGTATTTAGATTGTTTTACCAATACAGAAACAATGGATCTTTCTTAAAAGGTTTCACTGCTACCATCACTAACTAATAAACTACTGCCATTGTTGAAAATGGAAAGGCACTACAGGGGAGGTGTCAAATGGTGATACTATGAATGAGGTGGGACACCATGACATTGGTGAGGTTATCAAAGAAACCATGTTGATAAGATAATTTTTTGAAGGTAGAAAAGACACGGTTCTTCTATTTACTGGTCAATTTCATGTGTAAGAGCCAACACATAGTTATATTATTTGAGTTTTTACACATTTTTTTTAAAAAACTTAAATAATCGTAGGTTATTTTTTGGAAATGTAATGTGGGAGGGTGGAATCCGTGAGGCCACATTTTCCACTCAAAGATCTGGATCAATAATATAGAAATGGTGGAATAAGTGATATCAAATTTTCCCTAAATTAATGGAAAATGTGGCATCTAAGATCCCACATTTCTCAAAATTAATGTGGAATAGTGGCATCAAAAATTATGCCTTCCCTAAAACCCACTATAAATAGGGAACCATCACCTCCCCCATTTCCCCAGTACACACATACTCTCTCTAATTATATTCGTTATCTCTCTGCAATTAGTTCAGAGCTTCTTCTGTTGTGTAAAGATTTTTTGGGGGACTAAAATGAGTGTTGAATTTTGCAAAGAATCATTTACATGTATTTTATCTTATTAATTTTATTATTATTTATTGGATTAATTTTTATTTAGTGGTAAATATTTTATTTACTTATTAGTATAGATAGGTTGATATAGTTTATCAAAAATTGTTTTTCTTAGTAAATAAAAAATTATTATTTATTTTATATTTTTGAATAAATTAGTTTTACTTAACATTAGTAATGAATTTAATATTATTATAAAAATATTTTTAATATAAGTCACATAATTTGAAATTTATATTTATTAAATTAATAAATATTAGTTCAATAATGGTTTACTAACAATTAACCATTAAATACGTTATGATTAACTAATTCTACAATAATGTTTATGTATTGATTAACTATTGAATAAATTATGATTAAAGATTGATTAGTTAATTATTAGCTATTAATTAACTAATTAATATCATATGATCAAATAATGATTAAGGAATATTTAATTAAGGATTAACTATTTTTTTACTAATGATTTTTTAATAAATAACTAATTAATAAAAAATAATTAACTAATGAATAATGAATGAATAAATGATGATTAAAATATTATTAACCAATGATTAAAGAACTACTAACTAATAATTGAAAAATGACTAAATAAAAATTAAATAATTATGAAATAGTGATTAAATATTGATTTACTAATGATTAACTAATCATTTAATATTAATTAACTAATTACTAAAGAATGATTAACTAATGAGTAACTATTAATTAAATAATTATTATATAATTATTAACTAGTGATTAAATATTGATTAACTAATGACTAATAAATGATTGACTAATGATTAAATAATAATTAATTAATTATTACATTATATTTGAAGAATAATTAATTAGTTATTAAATAATCATTAAATAATGATATATAATGATTTACTAATGATTAAAGATTTATTAAATAATGATTAATGAATGATTAACTAATGATTAATGAAATTTTAACAAATGATTAATGAATGATTAACTAATGATTAAAGAATTATTAACTACTTATTAACTAATGACTATAGAATTATTGGATAAGGATTAAAGAATTTTTAACTAATGATTAAAGATTGAGTAACTAATGAGTTGGCCCTCTATTGTTTTAATTATCAAAAATCATTTCAAATCATGGGGAATCAAATCAAATAAATTTAAGTCATGTTAAATAATGTTTATGTATGTCTTAATTTTTAATTTCAAATATGCTTTATTATGATTATATTTGTTCAAAAATAAGTTAAAACTATTATATTAATATTTATACTTTAAGATAGTAATGCATACAGAAATCACCAAGTACAAGTCACCGATATCATAACTGTCCAACAGAAGTATGAGCTACTAAAGTGATGAGTCACTAATACAAGTTTTAGTCGCCGATATTCTAACTTAGTGAAATAACAACTCATTGATAGAAATGACTAACCAACACATCAACCTAGTAACAAAAGTACATACTGATAAAATACCTACTGACCAATGAACCTTCTGGAAGAAGGACTTACAAATATAAGGACCTACAAACAGAAGGACCTATCGACAAAAGAACCTACAGATAAAAGGAACTATTGAAAAAAGAACATACCAACAGAAGGATCAACTGATAGAAAGACCTACCGATAGAATAATATACTGACAAAGTGACCTTCTGATATAAGAACATACTGAAAGAAGGATATACTAATAGATGGTTCTACTGATAGAAGGTATTACTGATAGAATGACCTACCGTTCAAAAAATATAAAATTTTCATTACAAATAAATTCAAACGTCTAACCAACAATCATATGGGAATATTAAATTCTAATTATTACTTCTATGACATTTTTAGACATCATTAACTTCAATGTAAAAGGTACGAGGTACAACAAATATTCAGAACATGCTTATTGTTGACCTCTATAGTATATTAAGAAATCACCTGAGAAAAAATTGCAACAAATATATAGAAAAATCATACGATGGGTTGAAAAAAATATATGAGGATAAAACTCAGGATAGCTATGAACAAGGAAGGATTTTCTGTGAACCAAAAATCCCATCATCCTTGCAATAACATTCCCTAGTGAAGTGCACCTCTGAAGAACATATCACCACACTGTAAAAGAATACATAAAACATTCATGACACTCTATCTTGGTTTTTGTTTCCAGAAGTAGACTTGAGTTTCACATATGTTACTCCTAAGATGTCTAGAATCTTTAAGCACATGATATAGAAATATGAACCTTTTCTCATTATTTATGATTTGTAGTTCACGTTTTTATTACTTTCTAAGTAGTGTGAGTGTCTGAATCACAAACACATATTGTATCCATAGATAATTTATAATATACAATATATATTCACTCTCTCACTTGTTTACACCATTTTTCTCTGATGTATAACTGTGGAAGAGGACCCTGTGAGGTTAGATTTTATTTTTAGTTTCCTATGAATAACTATTGTAGTGGTCAAGTTGATTTGGACAGCCTTATGTGCTGTTGTGAACCTCGATCCTGGGTTTAGATCTGGTTTAATAATATAATATTCTTAGTGGAAGGTGATCCCAAAGTGGAGAGGACAAGGTATCTACTTGAGTTTGAACCTCTCATTTTTTGTCTACTGTGTTTTTCAAATTTAGTTTTCTTTATTTTCCATTATATTTCAAAAAACTAAATATTACATTGATTGTTAATTATAGTTAGTGTCTATAACTATTTTTGATTTATTAAATTAATTTCAAATGTCATATCAATCATTCATATTATTGTAACTATGAATTAATCAATGATATGAGAAATTAATTGAACATTAAAAACTCTTATAAATCTGCTACTTTGGGGGTGTTTATATTGTAAATTTGGGGAGTTTTTAAATATTTTTTCTAACATAAATGTTGAGAATAGCTCAATTAATCCCCCTCTTTAAGGTCCTACTCTGACCAACATTTTGCATCAAATTACTGTTTTTTATATTATATTTTCAATGAGTTCAAATATTTTTCACTTCTTTTTGAAATATTATTTTAGTTGTTTTTTAATGATTTGTAAATTTATGTCAGTTCTATTATTTCATCTCCATAAAAAACTATTATCTATTATTTATTATGTATAATAGATTGTAAGGATATTCTACCGACACACCACATTTATTAAATGGAACTGATTATGTTCAGTGGAAAATTAAGATGAAAATGTAAGTATAAAGTATGGTTTTTCAAAAATGGTCTTTAATTGTAGATCAATATAACATTCCTGATACTTCCTAAAATAAATTCGATGTCCAAACTAAGGAAGTTTATAATAATAATTGAAAAGTAATTAATAAATTATATTATGCCTTAGGAGAGGAATAATGTAATATGGTTTCTTCATGTAAAATTGCCCATGAAATTTGGGATAATCTATATGTTTCACATGAAGGAACCACTAGTGTTAAGGAAATGAGATTCAATACATATACTATTAAATATGATAACATAAAAATTAATCCTGATAAACATATCTATGACATGTATCTTAGGTTTAGTGAAATTTTAAATACAATGATCACTCTAAGAAAGGATGTTACAACCAAGGAACACATCATGAGAATTCTTAGATGTCTACAAGAAATATGGAGAGGAACTTTAGTGTCAATCATGGAATCATACGACATCAACACTTTACCAGTAATGGAGTTGATAGGTACATTAATGATGTATGAGGATGAATTGAAGGACATAAACAAAGATGATGATGAAACAAAGAGAAATTCAATGACATTCAAGACCCCTATTTCTAAACATAATGAAATAGAGAAGGTACAAACTCATTTTGGTAGTTCAAGCAATGAAGACTCACCATCTCGTAGTGATGAGGATGTTTCTCAATTAGATATAAGGTTTGAAAAAATTATAGAATGAAGAAGTAATTAAAAATGACTAGCTACAAAGGAATGTATAACTATAAGGTAAACTGAGAAAAGGAATGGAATATTGGTGATAAATCTAATGAAATTGTTAGTTATGAATGTAAGATAAGAGGACATGTAAATTCTGACAGTACTAAGTTATAGTATAATATGAAATTTTTTAAAGATTATAAAAGGTATAAGAAGGGAATAAAGGCCACCAGGTGTTAATCTATGGATAAATCCTTTGAGTCATAGTCTTCACATGATGAGAAAGGTGACAAATCTGACCTGTGATTCTTGAAAAACACTTTTTAGGTAAACTATGAATCCCTTATTCAAAATTAATACTATTATGGTGACTAATATAATTCAAAAAACATGAAACATTTGGAAATATTTGAGTACTAAAAAATTCATGAATAATCATGGAATAAATTAAAAGATATATATAATGTTTTGAAGAAATAATATACTCTCACATCTACTATAAAATATTAGCTTACTACAGAGAAAGAGATAAACGCTCAATTGAATATATAAAATAATGAGATTCAATTATCAATTGAGAAGTTAAAAAATGACCTAGAAAAGTTCCCAAATTTCAAGAACACTCTCACTCAAATTCGTGGTAAACATGTTTCCCCAAAATATGCTACTATTATACGTTATAAACCAAGAAAATATAAATTTTTTAAAAATAATTTTTTAACAAAATCAGGAAAATTAGGATTTGTACCCATATTTGAATGATATATTTATTTTTCTGGAAGTGGAAAATATTTTATTGCTTCTAGTTTTACCATAATAAATAGCTTTTATTTTTCCAATACTTGACAAACTCTTTATAGAAAACCCATAAAGCATGTATGGGTTCCCAAAGCATTAATTACCAATATTACTAGACCCAAAAAGGTCTGGGTTCCAAAATATTTTATTTTTTTAATTATATTTGTAGGAATAATGATTTAATTGATCTTATAAAATCATACAGTATATGGATAGTGGATGTTCAAGAAAAAGGATTGGGTACTACTCGAGCTTCAGGAATCTTATAAAGATTGATGGTGGGAATGTCATTAGTGGTGACAATACTGAAGGAAAACTAATTTTCCATGGCCAAATTGGTAACCAAAATTTAATTTTAATTACCAAATTGATTTTTTTAGATGGATTAAAGTACAATCTACATAGTATATCTCAGTTATGTGATTATGGTTTTAGTGTTAAATTTGAAAATGATGCATGTAATGTGTTATTATTTCCTAAAGTGAGTTAGTATTTTCTTCTTCTATAAATGATAATGTGTATACTATGAACATGGATTCATTAGTTTCTCAAAAACAATTCTGGCTTAAGTGTCCTTCATAAAGATCCCCGGATTTGGTATAAGATATTTGGCCATAGTAACACTCACTCGCCTAAAAATCTTGTAAGGAAAGGGTTAGTCAAGAATATACCCAAATGAGGATTTCTAATAAATAAAGTCATCAATCCTTTAAAAAATAGAAAAATACATAAATTATCTTTCAAGATAAAGAAATAAGGTTCCAATTCTCAACAACGTGATTTGGTTTCCATGGATTTGTTTGGACCATCTATAGTTTCATGTATTAATGGGATGCACTATGTCTATTTTCATGTAGATAAATTCTCTAGATATACATGGAATTTATTTTTATCTCACAAGAGTGAATATTATTCTTAATTCACCAAGTATTATAGATCTATAGAGAGCCAAAGTGGTATTTGGATTAAAACCAAATTGATTGACCATGGTCGTGAGTTTGAGAACTATGATTTTGAATCTCTTTTCTCAAAAAATGGATATAATCATAACCTATATTTGCCTAGGTATCCCCAAATGAATGGAGTTGTTGAAAGAAGGAATACCAAATTACATGAAATATCCCATAAAATTCTTACTGTGTATGAATCACCTATTTATTTTTGGGATGAAGCTGTCAATACCACTAGTTATATAAAAAATAGAGTCATAATTAGGAAAATTCTTAAGAAAACTCTCAATGATCTATGAAACAATAGTAAAACCAATGTTATATACATTAATGTTTTTGGTTTCAAGGATTATATTATCAATACTAAGGAAAATCAAGACCAAATTTCATCCAAAAGAGATGAAGGAATTTTTCTGTGTTACTCAACCTCTAGTTAATCCTATATAGTTTTTAATAAAATAACCAAATGTGTGGAAGAATATGTACATGTTAAATTTGATTAAACAGATCCACATGAACCAACAAAACCTCCTGAAAATATTGAGGATGATCTGTCCAACCTGGATATAAAATCTAGACCCTCTGATTTTTCTGTAAATCAAAGTGATAAATACACAAGTTCTCAAAAATATATTGACTATAATCATAGTGATAATGTTCCTACAGATGAACCTGAAAAAACTTTTCCTTCCTTTTCTAAATCTATTATAACCCTTAAAAACCTTCTTGTAGATGTTTCAGTTGGAGATATAGATAAAGAGACACAAACTAGATCTTCTCATAGGAACTAGGATAAACATAAAGCCTTCTTGTCAAATCTTGAACCTAAAAACATTAAGGATTCAATCAATGATGAAATCTCGGTGATGGATATGCAAGAAGAGTTGAATCATTTTAAAAGAAATAAATTTTGAAAACTAGTGGATAGACCTAAATACAATTTGACCATCAGAACTAAATTGGTATTTATAAATAAAATAGATGATATATGAACCATAGTGAGGAATAAGGCCACACTGGTTGCAGAATTATTTAGGCCAGAGGAAGGCATTGACTATGAATAAAATTTTGAACCAGATTCTAGACATTATTCAATTAGAATCATATTAGAATATGCAGCTCATCTCATTTTAAATCTATATCATATAGATATTAAAAGATTATTCTTAAAAGGGTATATATTAGAGGATGTTTCTGTTGAACAATTCCATGTTTTACAAACCCTCAGTTTATAAATCTTATTTTGAAGTTAAAAAATGATTTATATGGTTTAAAACAATCTCTAAGAGAATGTTATGATAGGTAAAGTACTATTATTATTTCTTATGGTTATACAAGATGTATATCTCGTACTAATATCTTTACAAAAATAATTTATAAATATATTTTATTAATTCAAATTTATGTTGATGAAATTTTTTTTGGATCGTTAAATAATTGTTTATGTATTGATTTTTAAAAAATGATGCGAAGTGAATTTTAAATGAGTTTAATGTGATAAATAAAATTATTTCTTTGATTTAAAATCATTCATAAATAAAAGATGTATTATTTTAAATAAAATTTATTATACTAAAGATATTTTAAAAAGGATTGTATTAGATTGTACAAAGAGTAGTGATACTTTAATGAGTATGATATATAATTGTGTCCATGATGAAAATGGTGAATCTATTGATCATACCAATTACAGAGGGATGATTGGAATGATACATTACTTGACTACTATCCAGCCTGATATTATGTTTATTTTATATATATGTTCCCATTTTCAAGAAAAACCTAAAGATTCTCATTTAAATTTTTATAAAATAATTTTCAAATACCTCAAGTATATTACCATCTTAGGATTTTTGTAGCCTAGAGGACAAGCAATTGATTGTGATAGTTAATCTGATGCTGATTTAAGTGGTTTTAAATTATATAGAAAAATAACTTCATGAACATGTCACTTTTTCATAAAGTCTCTAGTATCATGGTGGAGTAAAAAAGAAAAATTTGGTTTCATTATAAAATACTAAGGCTGAATACATATCTTATAGTAGTTTTTGTGCTAGGATTTTGTGGATGAAACCCAATTTTCTAGATTATGGATATTATTTTAGACATGTCACTATAAATGTTGACAATTCAAGTGATATTAACATATCAAATAATCATGTTTCTCACTATAGAATAAAATATATTAATGTAAGACACCTATTTTGAGAGATCATTATCAAAAAGTGATATAAATCTTGAATTTATTGGCATAGAACATCAGGGTGATTATATATTTACTAGGCCAGTAAACACTGAAACAATGTCTTACATTACACATGAATTAGAGTTGATTAATTTTTTAGGACCTATTATTAATAACTCACCATTAACACATATTTTAGATCACTCAATGATAAGACACTTGTGATGTCACAATGACATTAACAATGTCTCTTAAACACTAACAGTGTCAAGATGATAGTGTCATGTCGATGGTGTCATGCAGATAGGTTTTCCTCGAAATCAATGATGTCTCACTGATGGAACCCAATGATAGAACTCAAAGAATATTATTTTTTTCAAAATGAAGTGGTTTTAAACATTTGTTTTTATTTGACCAGAATTACTCAGTTTACAATTTATGAAACCCTAAATGATAAAACTAAGTCGATCATACTTACTTCATACTCTCAATATTCCACTCTCACCCTCTTACACATGTGCTCTCTAGACCTTCGACCCATTCACCTTATTACATTCAACTGAGCACTCAAGACCATTAGATTAAAATTCTTTTTAGAAGGATCTATAGGGGAGTCGCAACCCTTGAAGAGACTGAAAGGATAATTGAGAAATTATAAGCTTATTCATCCATGACATGAAAACCATGTAGTAATATTTGATAGAGAAGTGAACTCATAATAGTTATTAATAAGTATGTCTCTCTTCTTAAATGTGCTGCAAATGAAATGATGGTTGGACTGGTTCTAAAATATTGAAATAATTTATTACCCTAGACCAGTACATGAATTCTATCTTCATGCTTTGTTTATTCTAGGGGGAAGTGAGACTTACTAGATTAAATCTATGGTGAATGGAAGAAGTGTACTGTTTTCTTTAAAAAATTGTGAATGATATCTGAAGGTACCTTATGAAGGTATATATGATTAATATCAGTGAAGCGTTCCACCCATAGGTTATTTATTTTTCTATGAGAAAAATTTTTGTGAGATAACTGGTATTGAATAGCATAGAAAACCAATTTCTTATGAGTTGGATGGTGAAAGCAGGTTGTTATTCATTTTCATCCAACACAAGTTATGTCCCAGGAAAGTGGAATTTGCTTCACTCAAGTATCATGATGTATATCTTCTATACTTGATAAAGAAAGGACATATTGTAAATATTTATAGGTATTTTATAGTCCATATAAGATAAATGATAAAGACTTATTGCATGAAAAATTATTTGTTTTACCCAATGAATTATATCTACCTTGATAAAATCCAATGGATGTGTATTTGAACAGGATGAAACCATATCTGTTTGTAGTGGTATCTAACTAATCAAAGATATTTTTATGATAATGAGGAAAATTTTGAATACCTAGAAGAGGGAGTGGGATGGAGATGATGAAAAATTATATGATAATTCCATCCCTCTTTATGATCTATCTAGGCTAAGAGATGTAGTTGATCGAAATCTTCCACCAGATGCTAATGATGTCTATTTTGATGAAGAGGATGAATCTAAAACTAGTTGAGAATATAAATAACCAATATATGATAAGAGTGACCTTGATATTTGTGAATGTCTTAAGGGTATGAGTTTTGGACCTACAAGTCTACCATTATCCCTACCTTCAAAGGAAACTATTTTAGATGATGATGATGATGATGAGACTAAGGAATAAAAAAGTATAGAGTATTAATGACAATCTAATGGTTCAGATGAGGAAAATAGAGATGAAAATGATCACAATGTGGAAGAGGAAAGTGGAAGTGATGCTTAAGGTAGTGGCAGTGAGGAAGAGGAAGACGAATCTGGTCATAAAAGTGGAGATGAAGGAGGAGGTGAAGTTGAGTAAGAATGCGGTAGAAGTGATAGTAGTTCAGATCATCCTGGTGATGATCAAGGTACTAATACAGTACCTATTGTTACTGTGGATCTGGAATATATTACGGAATCTCCTAAAGCTGGTGTTAGGGAACGGGCAGTAGTTGATGTTCATGATGAAGTATAATCCCAAATATCCCATGTACTAAGATTATTTTATACAATAAGGATAGATAAAATTGAGAGGGAGCCTTAAGACAAGAATTTGAGAGTTGATACACTCACTCCTTTTGATGGAAGAGTGGTATATGAATGGGGAAATCATCCTGGCTATATTTCTCTCGGTTAGGATTATTATGATTCAGATTCTAAGGATATTGTAACTTTTGTAAGGACACTAGTATTTTATGAACCTATTCAACATAAGACACCTCTAGAAGATGCATATTATCCTTCCCCGGCACCACTAGTGACTTCAGTACTATTTAATTATGTCACTAAATCTGATTTTAAAAGTATTAAAGACGATCTGATCTCTCTTATTAGAACTTCATCTCAACCTCAAAATTCTCCCATTACTACTCTACATGAAATATATATTGTTGTTCTGCTAAAAATAAAGGTATCTAAAGTGGAACCTAGGATGATCTCGACTATTGAAAATATAATAAAGGATAATAATATCATGAGGCATGAGTTGACTAAAATGGTTTCATCCTTAAACAGATTGAATATTGATCACAAGACATCCTTTTATAAAGTGATAAAGACTTTTGAGGATGCATTTTCTATAATTGCTGCTACTCAACCTAAGACCCCTGATATTGATATGTATCTAATGATACATGAACTTAGAGATATAGTGAATGATGAGTCTAGCTCATCCACTCCAGTTACAAACCCTCTAGATATTGAGATGGTCATGAAAGTGATCATAGACAAGATTCAAACAATAATTGGTGGCACTAACTCAGAGGGTCTCTCCATTATTAAGAATAATAATGATCACATCCATGACATGGTGAGATTCTATACCAAAGGACCTATAAATGAACAAGAATAAATACCAAAAAAAGTTGATTTTTATTTCAAGAGAATATACAACAAACATAATCTCACCATCCACTTTAAGTATTTAGTTGAGAATATGTGATTCCCTACAGTAACACATGATTTTAGAGATCAGGTGAAGATACTTAAGGAGTTTACCCATAACCTTGGGATGTTCCTTGAAATCAAGGAATATTTAACCAAGGCTATGGAATATGGTTGGAAGATTGTCATAGATTTCATTAACCTTTTCAAGAGATATTTTTTTTTCTAGAGTGACTTTTATTATACCAGCTGCCTCACCACTAATAGTAGATCTCTAATCTACTGCCTCTTCTTCTGTCTCCTTTCCTTCTCATACACTCTCTCATACTCCATCTTTCAGGAATATTTGAACTTTCTTTTTTAGGGAGATTACTGGACCTCCAACCTCCTATTGCACAAGCTTGTCCCCTTTAGTGTTTTCTGGAGTTCCTCTTCCTCCTCTCAGAATTAATTATGAACCTCCAACCACTAATTATACATCTATTAATCCTACCCTTATAGATTTTGGTAAGGGAAAGGTATTGATGGAATCCTCTAGGAAGATGAAATAGTTTGGATAACATGTTTGATAGGGAAACAATGATGGAATTATGTTATGTTCTTCATCAATTTAAATTTCACTTGATTATGAAATTCAGTATCTCATCATTCCATTCTTTGTGCTCTGATTATTTATATTCTTCTTTAGTACTTATTCACTGATGCAATTTACACTATTTGATTATCCCAAAAGGTGGAGAAGCCATTATGAATTATTTTAACGTTGATTAATATGGATACATCCTATGGGGATCATGTTTTTTAATTTTTAAGGAAAAAAATAATGTGGAGATAATAAGAAGAATGGATACTTTGATCATTATGAATCAACTTATTCTTGATTTATAATTTCATGATTAGGGATCCTCAAAATGGGGGAGATTATCTGCCCTCTCCAGTTTTAATTCTCAATAATCATGTCAAACCATGTTTAATTATGTAAAATCATGTAAAACCATGTTTAATCATGTTAAATCATGTCTTATGTTTTATGTTCAAATATGAATAATTATGATTTTCTTTGTTCAACTATAAGTTTAAAATACTGTATTAAATTTTATGACATAAGATAGACAATCAATCAGATGTCCAAGTATGAGTCACTAATGTCATGAATAACTGATAGAAGTATAATCTTCAAATATTTTGAGTCATTGATACATGTTTTAGTCACTAATATTCCAAATTACAAATAGAAAAACTCATCAAAAATAATGACTCACCAACTCATCAACCTACTGATATAAGGACATGCCGATAAATTAACATACTTAAAAAATAACCTACCAACAAAAGGAAATACTGATAGAAGGACATACCGTCAAAAGAACTTATCAACTGATTAACAGACAGATAGAAGGACCTACCAACATAATAACATATTCATAGAAGGTCCTACCGACAAAAGAACTTACTATCAAAGTGAACTACTAATCAAAACATAGAAAATTTTCTTTTCTCTTAAATTAAATCTTTTAACTAACCTTCATATTGGGTTATTTAATACTACTTATTACATCTATGAAATTTGGAAGGCATAATTAACTTCAATGTTAGAGGTACAGGGTACAACACATATTCAAAACATGCCTACTGTCGACCTTTACAATATATGAAGAAATCACCTAAGAAAAAAAAACCTAACAACCATATATGGAGAACTTATGATGTAGAGAAAATAATATACCAGAAGAACACTCATTCTTGCTAGTTGTGAACAAGGAAGGATTTTATATGAACAAAAAATCCCAACAACACTAAAAACCAGAAAACAAATCATCTACAACACTTTGTTTTGGTGTCTCTTTACATATTTGAGCTCTAGATTAACATCTAAAACACGTAATAAGTAAAAAAGATTCAATCACATCTCATATAAAAATGTAAATATTTTGATATTATTTTTTTTGCTGTGAAAATCCTTTTTACTTTTCAAGTATTGTGTGGGTCTATATCACAAGCCCATACTGTCTCCAAAGTTAAGATGTAAGATAAAATACATCTTCAATATCTAACCCATTTACACCATTTTTCTGCCATGTATAACTATTTAAGAGATCCCTCTGTGGATTTGTAGTGTTTTTATTCCCACAAATAATTTTAGTAGAGTTCTAGTTGACCTAGACAACATTGTGTGCTATTGTGAACCCTGATCTAGTGTGTGGATCAAGTTTATTAATATAAACAACTTGGTCATAGGTGATCACCAAGTGGAGAGGACTAAGTCTCGGATTAAGACGAATCCTTTTTTTTCTTTGCAGTGTTTTGAAAATTTAGTTTTCTCTACTTTCACACATATTTTAGAAAACCGAATATTACTTTGATAGTTAGTATTTTTTCATGTTTATACCTATTTATCATTTAGTAAATTACTTTAAAAAGTGATATCTACAACAAGAATTATTGTAACTGAGAATTAATAAATTTTTTGATAAATTATTTGAACATTCAAAACTCTTATAAATATTCTATTTTGGATAAATGGGATATTTATCTTTTCAATTGGGGGAATTTATATATATGTTTTTTAATAAATTTTTTATGACCTCAATTAACCCCCTCTTGAGTGTCCCTATAATGACCCAGGTTTTTAGAGAATAATACATTTTTCATATCCATTAATATTTATGAATAAGATATTAATTTTTTGTTAAATATGACACTTTTTTGGATAGAATACTCAACACGCAACAAAAAGTTTCTTTGAAATATTACGTTGTACTAAACTTCATGTTATAAGATAAATAATATAATAATATTATTATTTTAAAAGGTATTTAATGGTTAGTCATTGTATTGGTGGGAATGAACCAATCTACTATAATATTATTATTAAATGCCTTTATGTTCATCTAATAAATTTTAGAGTCTTAAAATAAGAGTTAATCTGATTTTATGTATGAAATACTCTAATATTTTTAAAATGTCATTTTATATATTTTTAATGGAGAACCCATTTTAAATCGAGTTTTTTCTTTTTTATATGTATTATTAGACAAAATACAATTCTTATTTAAAAGGGAGAAATCGATATTTACATTGGATTAAATATTGGTATTTTTATGAAAAAAATCATATTTTTATGGATCGTGAAAAATATTACATTTTAATTCAAAACTTCTTTTCCATGAAATTTATTTATATAGTTAAATTATTATTTTAATTGGTTTTAAGGAAAAATGAGATTATTTTATTATCATTTAATCCAATTCTGGTCATTAGATGTAATTTCACATTGAAATTAGACATAAACACATGTCAATCTTTTGGTAGATTTTACTTTTTTAAAATCACGTTTATTTGGTTTTGACAATGGGAATTAATTTTAAATTTATTACAGCAAAATCTGTGTTTCGAACATGGAAAAATGGATTCCGTATTTGGAATCAAAAAATTATCATTGCGTAAATAGGTTCCTTTTATTTTTTAACATTATGAATAGTAACTTCAGTAATTATTTTATTTACCATGGTTAAAGGGTAAATCTGGTAAATAAGGGTATACAATAATATTATAACACTATAAAACTACCCTAACAAGTGACCTACTATTATATGTTTGACCATGTAAATCCTTGGGTCTATTTTAGGACCACATGGAGCCACTTGGATGTGAAAATGACATTTCATAAGAATTAATTTAATGTAAATAAAAATATGACAAAAACATGTATCTTTTACTAAAAAAATTTATATATGGGGTCATATAATTGATCTCTTAGACAATAAATAATCATTAATATTATAAAAAAATTTCTTACATCATGTTCGTTTATTTGGAATATTTAGACATTAAATAAATAAAATTATTTATGACCCAATGATGATGTAGTGATTACCTTAATAGTGAATGAGTAAAATAAATGAGATTAAAAATAATAAAATTAATTTTTTTTAAATTTTTTTTAACATACATGGATTTTAGTGATGTTTATTACTTGTTATATTTGAGTTAATGAGGTTTTTTTACAGAATCATGTTTTTGTGGATTTTTAAAAAGTAATGATATGAATAGTATATATATTGACATAAATGAGTTTACAAAAATACTATTTTACAAAATGATATAGTAGTACTAAAAATATATGATTTTGAAAAATGAATTAGATAATGTTGAATATGTCATTAATGAACCACTTTTTCTTTGATTGGAATTTTATAGTAATTATAGTAACCAAAAATTATGAAAATATAAGAAGACATTGTAATACTTAATATTTATAACCAAGGGTTAAATCAAATACAATATTGTTATATCTGAGACCTTGACTTGTCTAAAACATATTGTTTTAGAGGTTTTAGACACAAAAACATATTATATTCGAAATTAATGACTTTTGGACCATTTGAAACGAAAAATAATTATGTTACAAAATAATATTTCAATGACTTCTTAAAGTGCCCTTTCTCCCTCTTATAAAAGGAAATCAAATCTACTCATTTAATAACAACTCTCAAGCTCATTTTCACACCCATATTCTATCCAATTAATCTCCCAACATCCCCCATTCATCCTTGAATTATTACATTGGGAATAAGGCAATTCAAGAAATCCATTAGGCTCAAATCAAAAGAAGTTATTGGATTTAGAGGTAACATCTTCTCTCAAGTTTCTCTCCATTATTTTCCTTCTCAACTACCTATGATCCTATTATTCTCTATTTACAAAAAAAAACATATATCATAAATATACCAGTATGTTTTTATGAGATGTATTAAAACTACACTTACACAAACCTCTATCTAATTGATACGAGCATACTTTTTCTGTGTGCGATGAACTACTCACTAACAAAATGATGATTATTGAACTTTCTCCTACCACCTATCATGGTGGCCAATATGATGAAACTATATTTATATATGATATATGTTATATTTATAGGGTCTCTATGCTTATTTTTTTTAATTTAGATCATATCTTTATACTTTCCGTAATGTGTAAATATGATATTTTCATTTGAGGAAGCGCAGAATACCGTGCCTTCAAAGTGAAATGACTCTTTCATGGAAAAAATGGAACATATAAAGGATGAAATTAATGAAATTATGTAACATATATAACATATTAAATTATAATTGAATTATTATATTACTATGTATCATTTAATTTCCTTTTCATTAATATATCAAATAAATGAAAGCAGCGTTCTTGCATAAGTACAACATACCATCTCCATGAATGCTTAATTTAATTTATTATATAAAAAGGTTTTATACGACTATAAATATATATATACTGGATATATATGAAATTTAAATCATGAATATCAATATGGAGATTATGTGATTTTGACTACATGAACAATTTACATCAAAACAAGTTCATTTTCGACTCAAGTACCAAATATTAACAAAATGACCGATATGAACATAAATAATTTTCTAATTTCTATAAAATTATGATAAGTAATATAAAATGAATAATAAACTTGAGAAGGGTTCTGATTTATGTAGAAACAAAATTATGATTATTATTTTGGAAGAAAAAGGAACATACATGATAAGTCAAACTCAAGGTATGGGAACTTCTTAACCCAATTTCTACTCTTTGGGATTCTCATATACGTCTTTATTAGGTCATGATTTTATTATTTGATAAGTGAATTTTTATATCCTATGTTGTATGATTCATTACTTATGTTTACTTATAGTAAATTAACATAATCAACCTATTTTATTTAAAAAATGATCTTTGTAAGGGGCATCCTTTCAATCTCCTTTCGTTGAGGCATATTTTGAAAATATACACCTCCTTCTTTTATATGACGTATAATAAACCATGTTGAATTTAAATTTCATTCATAATAGAATATTAATATATGAAGCATTTTACTAAATGAAAATAGGAATGTTTTCAACGTATGTGGCGACAATGACCTCTTCACTGCTATAATTGTTATTTGGTATTTGGATTCCTCTATATGCCTTAATTTCTTCAAAAAGGAAAAGAAATACCTTATTTCCTTTTCAGTTGTTTTGGTATTGAATTTTTTTTTGAAATGGATTGATTATTTCTATATTTTTAAGTGATTTATTATGATTTAAAATGAAATTTTATTAGTGAAATGATTATTTTTGTAATATTTTATGTGTTATGATAATGTAATGGTACTTGGAAATTCGATGGGTGGTTATGTGATAAACCAAGGACAGGTGGTTATGTGATAAACCAAATTAAGGGTGGTTCCATGATAAACCAAGGATGGGAGGTTACGTTATAACATCCAATTCATTGGGTGTGGAATTCACCCATATGTCAATTCCATTTAGTGATAAGTGTAGAAGTGGACCATATGGTTATTCCAATTAAGTATGTTTATGTCCAATGATACCTTTGTATGTTATATGTTGCATTCTATGGACCATATGGTAATATTTTGGTTAAAAAACGAGAAAGAAATGAAGTTATATTCAGTGAAGTGTTTTTGCTACTTCTTAAAGGTGAAAAGTATTACATTATGATAAAGTGTTCATGGTTTACATGTTTTTTCAAGAATAAATTTTTTCATTCATTATGTATCCATTACTAAGATTTTATTTCTCATCCTGGTTTTTGAAATGTTTTTCACATGACATAAATAAGAATATAGTCAATGATGTGATCAAGTGAAATTAATTCTCTTAAGACATGAAAACATGTTATGTTTCTTTTTAAATATTTTTTGTTGTATGAAAAAATAGAGAGTAATTAGAAGTGTCTAATTCTAATATTCTTGATCTTTTATAATAGTTATTACCTAATTCTCTACTGAATTAAACCTGAAAAGATCCTCATTGAAAATTTATGTCATATTATTGACTTATCTCAAGAATAAGTAAGTTTTAAGGTTGGGGTCCTATAGTTGGTATCAAAGGTTAGTTTATATACCTTTAAAAGTTAGGGTGTTATTTAAGCATAAGTGACTTGTTTTATATAACCACAATGGTTATCATTTTACAATGATTCATAGTTATTTTATATAAATTGTAATAGTATACAATAATAATAATATTTATATCTCAGTGTTTACCCTCCTCATAAGATTGTTTATGATGATTTTACTAATATATACACACTAACCTATTTGGTTTTAGTAAATCGATTCATCTAACAGGCACCAATGTAAAAATGGATGTGATGGAAGCTATGGTGGTTTTCTGAATAAGAAATCGAGTGAAATGGAAGCTATAATGATAAATCTTATGGTTATTTTTAACCAACTATCTGGAGTGATGATTGACCCCTCAAACCATGGTTATTTTTCTAAGCCATAATATATGCTAAAAACAACTCCCATTGGATGTTCAATAAATAATCATAGTGGTAATTATATTCAAAATACATTGTCTCAAGAATGTGTAAAGAGACACCTAGGAAAATGCTTTAAATGGGTGGGATGTTTTTATATATGTGTTAATGAAGGTCATAAAGAAATAACCTTCCATGGAAAAGGAAGTGTTTAGTTGACTCCAGGAAAGAAAATAAGGTCTCTCTAAGGGATAAATTGAATGTTTTAATGGTGGTGTGGAGGGTCATTACACAAATAGATGTCCTAAGAACTAGCTTTGGGAATGGGATCAATATAACTCTACAAGTATAGGTTTACCAATACCAAATACCATTCCAATTGAAGATGAGGAAACTGAGAATGACTTATAAAAGTTATGGATTATTTCATATCTTGTGTTTTGAAATTATTTACATCTAATGACATTATTAATTATTTTTCTTGTAAGAAGGTAGTATAAAAGAATAAGTTGAAAAAACATGGATAATGGATCATGAAGAATGTTTGATGATTAATAAGAATACATTGTAGTAATTGAAGAGTTATGTGAGATCTGTGGATGATGATAAATTAAATGTACTAATGATGGGATTACATTAGAAGAATTCTAGTATTTGTAACATTTATGTTTTTTATATAAAAATGTTAATTGAGGTATAATTATCTTTTCTTTTGTGGATATAAATCTGAATAACCATTAAGGTTTATATGATCCTTGAATTTGAGACAATTAAGTTTTATTACTTTTAGGGATGAAAATGTGAGGTATGAGATAACATTTAAGGTTAAAAGTTTTTATGGTTATTTTTGAAGAATTTGTCTCATCATTTGGAATGTTATAAAACCATATTGTTTTTAAAAAGGATAACACACAGACAGTGTGACAACCTATCGTGTTATACAAAGCTACGGGAATGGAACCCTCAACCGAAGTGCGGTTGGATTTATCGCCAACCATTGTCCTACATGAATTCCTCGGTTAGTATGACTTATTCTATATAGTTAAATTATTTTATGGATTAAGAATAAATGTATTTTTGTAACATGTATTTTACCAAATGGATATCCTTAGTTCTTTGGTGATTAAGTGATAAATGTTATTTTGGATGAAATTCTCTCTTTTGGTAACACTATATGCCTAAGGAAAATAGAATAATGTGACATTTAATTTGAGGAGTAATGGTGGAATATTAGTTTTGAAGAATCAATGTTTCTATTGTGGAATTATATAGATTCCGGTTATTTATGTAAATGATTAACCCTTCTTGGAAGATATATGATTAGGTTAATTACTTTGAAGTATGATACTTTAAGAGTAGTCCATGCAATTTTTAGATAAATGTTATGATTTATCATGGAATACTAGGAAATAAAATCCATATGAATTTTGGGTTTCAATATTAGTTTGATTATTTAGAATAATTTTGAGGAAACAATTGTATTTAATTTTATTTATTTAACATTTGGGATCTGTTTGTTGATTTTTCGAGATTAATAGTAGTATTTATATTTATAAAAGATTATCCTTTTAGAGATTATTTGATATTGTACTAACAATTTTGGTTTTGGATAATTTGTAAAGATAAGGTAAATATATAGTTCATCATTTGTAGATTATAGGATTCTATATTAGTTGATTCTAGCACTTTTTATTTGCCAATTTCATCTTGATTACTCATCATTTGGAGTAAAGATAAGTTTGCGGTAGAAATTTAGCAAAGGTTGAATGTCTACATATAATGTATGTTTATTCCTTATGTTCTTAGTAAATATCATAAATAAATTCCTCAACATTGTGAAAATGATATTAAAAAAAATCTTCTCATTTACTTATCCTATTGGGGGATCAAAGACCTTTTAACCTATCACATGTTTGATTTTCTTGTGGTTAACTTTCTACTGATCATGCTTTCTATCTATCTCCATCAGAATTTAAATGTTAGTTTCTATTCCATATCAATGTTTTTATACATGGAACCCTAGTATGTGTTTTCTCTAGTGACCATTTTACTTCTCTTTATTTCATTAAACATGATAGTTTTGTTGACTCTTTTTCCAATGTGGGATTTTCAATGATGTTTCTAAGACCAATATTTAAATTGAGAGGATGCAATTTCCAAAAGAAGGGAAGGATGAAACGACCATGGTATATATAAAATAATACATTTTAAATAACTATTAATAATTCTGAGTAAGATAATAATTTTATGTTAAATAAGATAATTTTTCTGATAGTGTAGTCAACATGAAAGAACAGGTTACTTTGAGTTCTTAAGTTGCACCCAACATTCAGTTTTACAGAAAAATAATATAATATTGTTATTATTTTTAAATAGTAGTTAACACATAGCCGTTATATTGGATGAAATGAACATAAATATCTACAATATTATTATTAAAGGTCTTTACATTTATCTAATAAATCTTTTTGAGGCTTAATATAATAATGCATCTGATTGGAAACGTGAAAAACTCTAATATTTTAAAAAGGATGTTTTACCGCCTTCGATGGAGAAACATTATTAAATCTAATTTTTTTACTCTTATATGTCCTGTTTGAAAAACATAAATTCTTCTTTAGAAGTGAGATATTAATATTTACATTGGACGAAATTTTGTACTTTTATGATAAAATTCATATTTTTATGAATAGTGAAAAACACCGCATTTTATTTCAAAATATCCATTTCAAAAAATTTATTTATACTGTTAGATTATTCATTCAATTTCTTTTAAGGTGTAATTGGATTATTATTTTATTATTTAATCCAATTTTGGTCATTTTATTTAATTTCACATTGATATTGGCCATAATCACTTGACAATCTTTTGACAGTTTTTACTTTTCTTGAAACCCGATTTTTGGTTTTGACAATGGGAATTAATTATAAATTGATTAATGAAAATTTTGTATTTTTAATTTATGAAAAATGAATTACATATTTGGAATCATAATTATAAAACTATATAAATAAGTACCTTTTATTTTTAAACATTATGAATTGTAACTTCAGTAATTATTTTATTTACCATGGATATAGGGTAAACCTGGTAATAAGGGTAAAAAATAATATCATAATAATATAAAAATACCCTAACATGCATTATAACACTATTATATGATATATTTATGACCATGGGAATCCTTGGATTAATTTCGGGACCCTGTGGAGCCACTTATATGTAAAAAATACATTTTATAATAATTAATTAAATGTGAAGAAAAATATAACATAAACATGTATATTTTTCTAAAACATTTTTTAAATGGGGTTATATTATTTATCTCTTAGAATAAATTTTGTAATAAAAAACATAAAAATATTTCCTACATCATGGTATATTATTTATAATTTTAGGACATCAAAGAAATAAATTTATTCATGAAGAAATGATGATGTGGGGATTAGCTTATCAATGAATTATTTAAATAAATGGGATTATAAATATTAAAATAAATTTATTTTAAAACATTTAACGAAATTGAAGAATTATATAAATTACTACGAATTTTAATATTTTATTTAATGAAGTCTTTTCGAAGTAATTTTTTTGTTATGGTTTTTAAAAATTCATGATATGAATAGTATAAAAATTGAAATAAATGAGCTTTTAAAAAAATTCCATTTTATTAAATTATATAATATTCCTAAAAATATAATATTTGGAAAAAAAAATAATATAATGTTAAAAATGTCATTAATTAACCACCTGTGCTTCTCTTAGAATTTTATAGTAACTATACTAACCATAAATTATGAAAATGAAAAAAGACATCGTAAGAGTTAATGTTTTTAACTATGGTTTAATGAAAAAATAAATGGTCAAATTTGTGACCTATACTTGTCTAAAACCTATTAGTTGATATTTTTTATAACCAAAATCATATTATATTTGATATAAATGAATCCGGGACCATTTGAAACTGAAAATCATTCTATAATAAAATAATATTTCAATGCCTTCCTGAAGTATCCCTCCTCCCTCTTATAAAACGGCATGAACACTACCCATTTAATGACACCTATAAAGCCACATGGCTCGTAAAAATTCTCCCCCAACAAGATCCCAACATCTTTCCATTCCTCCTGGAATCCTTACCTTGGGATGAGGGAAATTCAAGAAATCCTTTAGGCACAAATCAAAAGAAGTTACCCGATTTAGAGGTAACGTCTTCTCCCAAGTTCCTTTCAATTATTTCCCTTCTAAACTCCATATATACATATTATTCTTTTTTCACATAAAAAACATTTATCATATGTATACTAGTATGTTTTTAGGAGAATCATTCTAATTACACATACACACACCTTCATCTAATGGATACAAACACACTGTTTCTGTGTGCGGTGAACTACTAAATCAAGAAACGATGATTGTTTGATTTTATCCTACCACCTCTCATGGTGTCCAATATGATGGAAAAATATTTATATATGATATATATTATATTTATACTGTCTTTATTCATCAAATTATTTATTTAAATCATATCTTTATTCTTTTCATCATGTGTGAATATGATAATTTGACTTGAGGAAGTGTGGACTACCGCCCCATCAAAGTGATATGAATCGTTCATGAAATACATGGAATGTATAAAGGATGATGTTAATGAAATTATTTAACATTAATTACATATGATATTATATTGGAATTATAATAAAGTTATGGGTCATTTTTTTCTTATCATTAATATGACAAATAAATGAAAGTAGTGTTCATGAGTATGCACAACCGACCGTCTCCATGAAAAATGAATTTCATTTATTATCTTAAAATGATATAGACTATTATAAATACATACATACTATATATATATGTTTTTTAAATCATTAATATGATTATTTAGATGATTTAATTTTTAATTCATGTAAAATTTAAATCAAAACAAGTTTTTTTTCATTTCATGTACCAAATATCGAAAAAATGACTCATATGAAATTAAATTATTATTTAATTTTTATAAAATAAAAATATGTAATATAAACTGAATAATAAACTTGAAAAAGTGTTTTTATGTAATTATAAATTAAATTTAGTTAATTATTTATGAATAATAAGGAACATACATGAAAATTCGAACTCAAGGTAAGGGAACTTTTTAACCCAATTTCCATTATTTGGGTTGATCTTCTACTTCTTGATTATGTGATGATATGATTATGTATGAAATTAATTTTAATATACTATCGATTATTTATACATTGATTATACGTATTTATATTTAATACACATAATCGATCTATTTAATTTACAATATGATATTTGTAAGGAACTTTGTCTCAATCTCCTTTTATTGAGACATATTATGATAATATACACCTCATCATTTTATAAGTTCTAAAATAAACCCATTTGTATTTTAATTTAAATAAAAAGCGAATGTTTTCTATGAATCATTTTATAATATGAAAAAAGGAATATTTATAACATACATGGCGACAATGAACTCTTCTCCACCATAATTGTAATTTGATATTTGGTTTCCTCTATAATCTTTAATATTTTAAAAATGGAATAGAAATACCTTATTCCATTTTTGGATGTTTTGATATTGAAAATATTTTCTGAAATGGATAGAGCATTTAAATATCTTGAAATTATTTCTTCTTATTTCAAATGAAATGTTATTAGTGAAATGTTGATATTTGCAATATTTTTTGCGTTATGATTATATAATAATAATTAGAAATTTGATGGGTGGTTATGTGATAAACCAATGACGGGTAGTTACATGATAGACCAAATAATGTGTGGTACTGTGATAAACTAAGGATGATTGGTTACGTTATTACCTCCAATGAATTAGTCGTGGAAGTCGGCCATATGGCTATTGCATTTAGTGATATGTGTGGAATTTGACCATATGATTATTCCATTAAAGAATGTTTATGTCCCAAGTTACCTTCATATGATATATGTTTCTTTATATACACATTTTGATCATATTTTAGTTACAAAATGGAAAATCGATGAGATTATATTAAGTGATGTTTTATTTCTACTTTCTAAAGGTGAAAATTATTACTTTATGATCAATTTTTCATGGTTTTCATGTTTTCACAAAACTAACACTTTTCCTTAATTATGTATCCCTTACCGAGTTTTTGTGAACATCCCAAGTTTTTGAAATTTTTTTCACAGGACACAAAGAAGAACGGAGTCAACGATAGGGTAAAAGAAAAGTAATGTTGTGGAAACATGAAATAAGGTTATGTTTCTTTTTAAAGAGTTTTTGTTTTATGAAAAAATAGATAGTGAGTATAAGTGTCTACTTGTAATATTCATGATATTATGTAATAGTTATATCTTAATTCTCTATATCCATGAAACTAAAAAGATCCTTGATTTGAATTAATGTCAAATTATTAACTTATCTCAAGAATAAGTAAGGCTTAAGGCTGGGGCCTTATAGTCCTATTCCGACCAACATAACGATTAAAAAATGATTAACTAATGATTATATATTAAGTAACTAATGATTAAAGAATGAATAACTAATGATTAAATAACTTTTACTTATTGATTAAAGAATGATTTTATAATGATTAAATAATGATTAACTAATGAGTATATAAGTATTAATGACTGATTAACTAATTATTAATTTATAATTAACGATTTATTGACTAATGATGAACTAATGATTAATTAATGATTGAAGAATGATTAGTCGATGTTTAACTAATGATTAATGAATTGTTTACTAATTATTAATAAATGGCTAACTGATTTTGACTAATTATTAAAGAACAATGAACTAAGAATTATTAAATGATTAACTAATGATTAACTAGTTCATAAATAATGATTAACAATTATTAAATAATGACTTACTAATAACTAAATATTGCTTAAATAATGATTAAAAATGATTATATAAAAATTAACCAAATATGAATTATTAATTAACAAATAATAAACTATAAAGTAACTACTTATTTTTCATTACATAAGTAATGATTAACATGTTATTAATGAATGATTAAGGAAAAATTAATAAAGGATTAACTAATCCATTATTAATGATTTTCTAATAGTTGACTAATAAATAAAATAAGACTAACTAATGACTAAATAAAGATTAACTACCAATTAACTAATAATTATATACAATGTGAATATTTAATATCAATAAATTATTAAAGAATTATTGACTAATAATTCATTAATGATAAGCTATTTATTATCTTTGTATTAATATAGTATTATCATAGGATGAATGATGGCTAACTGGATGTCAATATGAATTATCTAGACACAAGATTTGTTACTTCCATGACTTAGATGATTCATTCCTTATTGCATTCCGGTTTTGTTACTCTAAATTGATATGTTTTTGATAAGTCACATTCTTTTTATAAACTAATATATCTTGCCCTTGGAAAATTAAAATTTTTACAAAGAAACATCATTGGAATCTTTTAGTATATAAGAAGATATTCTAATATTTTGGTATAAAACAAGTGGATGTGTTTCTTACATAGATGTAACAAGGGGTAAAAACTAAAAACACCACATTGATCTAGAATCTATATAGAATTGGTGAATGACAACAGGCCTTACTGCACACCTTTTTTGAAACTCTTAGGGATATGATTTAGTGGATTTTTATTTTCTTTAAAAAATCCTAAACATACATATAGGAATATTAAAAACTGTACAAATAAACATTAGTGACATCTTTTATTATATAATAAGAAATTCTAAAATTTCATAATTATAATTTTTTTATGGTAAAACCCCATTATCAATATTATATACGCTAACATAATAATGATAAAAAAATTCTCCTTGTGAATCATGTTTTCTTGCGTCTACTCCTACATGAAGGTTATCCAAACCAAGAAAAGAGGTTTATATAGTACACAACCAACAATAATGGTTAGAATATATGATTGTGTTACGCTAAGAGAACATTAAGAAATAATTCATTGTTGATTAAATCTGTGAACTTTTCAAGGAATATAGTATATTAAATGTAGACATTTGTAATTCCATGATCCAGTATGGTATCTAGATTGTCCATTAGTTTCTGATGAGCATGGGGTCCAAGAAATAACATTACTTTACCAACCGTTAGATAGCGAATTTATAGATTAATATGATGAGGTTTATAATATATTAAAAAATCATCCAATTGTATGAATATGTACACATACAAGAGTGGTTGAATAAAGTCCATCATATAAAATTGAGGTTATTCCCTATGATGTAGTTGATGAAAACATAGCTGATATTCTGTATATATAACTAAATGTGAATTTAAATGGGGATTTATCTAATGATGGAATGGATATGATAGTGGTGGTGAGGAGGAAGCTCTAGAAGTTGGAGAGAGAAGTTTCGAGAAATGATGTTTTTATATAGTATCCTTGACCCACAATAAATCATCCACCACTATTTTCTTCTTACATAGAACCAATGGAACGTTTTCCTAAATTTTACTGGTATATTATCACACCTACCACTTACATCTTCATTGTATAGGTATTAATACCATTATAAGGCTAAAATATTTTGAAAAATCAAGATTTCAGTACATCCCTTTGTAAGATGTTATTAAGTTACCAATTAGAAAAATGTACGACTTTACATCACATATGCATCTCATCCGAACTATAATCTATTGCAAAATTTCATGTAATTTATTGTCTTTTGAAAAGAATTCATGTGTTATTTAATGGGTTTATTCATGTAAATTTCACTTTTTATGATCATAATTGTAATTTTATCATGGGTAAATAAATTGATTTGATGTTTTCTCTTGTTTTTAAATCACATTTAAAAAAATATGTATCTTAATTTCCTATAAACATCTTGAAAATTGAGACAAAATGTTTATATATACAAATATATATAATTATTTCTTAAAAAATTCACTTTATAGGGTAAAACCATATCTAAAACAACTTCTGAAATATTCTTTGAGAAACATAAAGAAATGAAATTTTTTTGGTAAGAAAGACGTCATTAAATAATATGAATAGACATGTTATGTATTACATTCAACAAATAATAACTTTCATCTAACCAAAATATTATATATAAATTTTACAATTATATTATATTTCATTATTTAATTTAGAGATAGAGGATACTACACTACACATTGAGTAGTATTTTCATATTTCATGTGATGTGCTAGTGGGGTATGGGATTCGATGGATGATGGTTTGTAGGTTGCATAATTATTATCACATTAAATCTCCAACTATCATTATAAAATACCTACAAAATATTATATTCTATGGTGTTTTTAAATCTAGTTTTATAATTATTGATCATCCCCTACTTTCTAATCTCACCGTGAGAAAGAGACATGAGACACAAATATTCCACTTTCTCGAGAGAGATATGACCATAACCATTGATGAGGTAGTTCTACTTGGTCTTCCTATCTAGGAGGATGTTATAATAGGTGTAACAGCCCGAGATTTTATGAAAAATATTCTTTTCACTAATGTCTTGTGTTGTACGCTACACCAAAAGGAGCTTGCACAACACACATCCTTGACTTGCCTTGCATTACACGCAATCGCGACCTTCCTCGATAGCGTGTGTAATACGCAATACCGAGTTTCACTAAACAACGATATGCTATAAAAATATTATTAAAACTAGCCGTTATGAATAGTAATAACCACTTTTTGAAATCCAGTAAATCTTATTTTTCAAAATGAACTTTATTTTTGGATTAGGAGTATCGAATTTAGCCTAAGGTGAAATTTTGGTACTTTTCGGATAACTTTCATATTCTGATGAATAGTGAAAATTACTAAATTATAATTAAAAAACAACTTTTTTAATCGAAATAATTAATAGTGATAAATTATTAATTGGAGTAGTTTTAAAGTATATTTAGAATATATTTTTACAATTTAATACAATGTTGGTCATTGGATGTAATTTCACATTTAAACTAGACATAAACAAGTGTCAATCTTTTGATAGATATTGTTTCTTAAAAACACGCTATTTGTTTTAACAGCGGGATTTAATTATAAAATTAATTAATGCAACTTTTATGTTATGAATTTGGTAAAATAGACTTTATTTTTGAATTCGGAATATGAAATATAGCTTGGGATGAAATTTTGGCATTGTTCTGAAAACATCAATTTTTGATGAATAGTGAAACTACTAAGTGGTAGGTTAAAAACTGAATTTTGCATAAAACTTAATTTTACCGCTTCTGTGAATGGAATTTCGAAAATCCGAGAGACACGGTTAATATCAAGGACTAAAATGTGGTTCAATGAGATGAAAATAATTTTTTGGTGAATAGTAACTTTTTACTTTTTTTACCACGGTTAATAGTAAATAGGGTAACTAAGGGTAAATATGATATTAATGTTACCCTAACACATGTCCTAATTCTATTGGACAAGTGTAATTCGACCAAAAACAAACTTAGGAATAAAATATGACCATTTAGGCCCACTTGGATTAGATTAGGACATTTATTATTAATTTATTTAAAGAAGGGTTAAAATAGTTAAAATCAATGTTTAATAAGTAAATCATTTTTAATATGGGGTTATACATAAGATAAATTCGATTATAAATATTCATTAGAAATCTAAAAAGATTTCCTACATGATGGTATTTTATTTGTAATTTTTAGACATCAAATAATATAATTTATTTATGACACAAAGATGATGCAGTAATTATCTTATTAATGAAATATTGACATAATTGATAATATAAATACCAAAATAAATGTAATTTAAGACTTTTTATGAATTCCACTAATTTTATAGGTTACTATGATATATTAGTGTTGATTTAATCAACTTGGTTCGAACATATAATTCTGTTATGACTTTCACAAAAATCATATATCAAATAGTGTCAAAATTGACACAAAATAGTTTTTAAATCAAATATTATATTATTAATTGTTATTTTATGCCTAAAAATCTAAGGTTCGGCCAAATGACTTAGATAATGATATATGTATTAATAATATACAATTTGGGGTTCTTTTGGCATGTTATAGTAAGTTTATTAACCATATAGTGAAAGAAAACAAAAAGACACGGTAAAAGTTAAATTATTTAACTTAGAGTTAAATCTAATTGATAAGGTTAAAATAATACCCTAAACTTGTCTAAATCCTATTTGTTGATAGGATTTCGACCCATCCCCACTTTAGCTTCGAAATAAGACCCTTTGTAACCATTATAAACCGATTTTAACTTTAATATAAAATAATGTTTTGAGGTATTCCTAAGGTGCCCCTCTCCTCCCTTATAAAAGGGCACCTCCTCCCCCTCCTCCTCACACCAATTTGAGCACTCAAGCTCGGCCAACCCCTGCCAAAATCCCTTCTCCACTTCCCTAGAATAATCCTAGAGGACCTGGTCTTCTTCAAAGACCAATCTTAGTTCCCTAAGTGGAGGATTCAAAGAGGCACTTCAAAGAAGAGGAGGTTTGGACACTTACAAAGCAAGTCAGACATAAGGTAAGGGAAATATCACAATCTCATTTTTATCCGAGATTGTTTATTTGTAAGTATTTACTGGGGTGTATTTTATCATCCACATCAATGTTTCCTGAATATTTAATATTATTTCCATCCACCTACAATTGTTTAAATCCATTTTTACCCTTCGGTGAGTTTTTAGTAATATGTATGAAAGGAATCTTTTGTCATTTTTCGTACGAGGTACTTTTTGACTTTTCCGACAAAAGTATGAAGAATGTTTTTATTAACTTATACGGCATGAATGGATTTTTAAAAGATTATTTCTAAGAAGCATCCTTTACAAGTTTTCAAGTTTATTTTTAATCAACATATTTTAGTTTAAAGTTGTATGACATGTTAAGAAAAGAAAAAAAATGTTTTTGAAAAAGAAAAGATATTTTCCTCAAGAATGGAGTTCAAGTTTTTTTATCAAAATTATTTTCCATCTAAGATAATAAAGGGTTCTGTTTTTATCCCTATTATTACATGGATTTCATTATGTTGTGATGGAAATATTTTTATGAATTCCTTTACCTTATATGAATTGTTTTATGATGTCATGTTGTTTAAGAATCCCATTTTTATTACATGGGTTACGCTATGATGTATGGTTTATGATTATGTGGCACACATAATAAAGGATTCATTATAAGATGGGTGGGACCTATATCTCCCTCCAATGCATTGGGTAACGATTTTATATCTCATGAGATAGACATGGCTGGAACGGAAGGTTATTTCGGTTCAGTGATACAGGACTGAAACGAGGAGTGAACTCGGTTCAGAAAGGGACTTTGTCCACTAAGATAGTCTTGGCGATGAGTCATGACTAACAAGAAATGCTTTTCCATGATTATGTGTGCATGCCACAAAGATTCAAGTTTCATGTTATGATTATGGTGATCTTATTTTCACTTCTATGATTTGTTCCATGTTAAGATATTATGATCTCTTTTGCAGGTTATGATTTTCAAAAAGATAAGATATGATATTTATTTCATTTGTATACCCTTACTGAGCATTTGAGCTCACCCTTTTATGTTTTCTTTTCCCCAGGATATAATGAAAGGTTTTAGGTAAAAAAAAGGGATGACCTTTATGGGAGATATTGAATAACTTTCACCACGATTAGAAGATTACGTTCCGAGTTTCCAAAGACACTAAACTATTACGATCCTTGTGTGTGTGTGTTTTTGTTATGTACTAAGTATTCCGCAAATGTAATGTAATGTCCATGTACGTCAGGCTACGGGTCTCTACAGTTGGTATCAGAGGAAAGGTTTAGTCAACCTTTGGAAACTAGGATGCGAAAACGTTAGTGAGATCCCTAGAGATATTTCTAAGGTATGTCTAGGGATGTCTCTAAGGTTAAGTATACGTATAGGTTATAGTAATAGAATTACGCTAACGATCATAGAATTAAACCTAAGATGTTGGATATTGGCGGTACTCCCCCTTTATTATGTTGTTTTCCCTAGCATGATTTTTGCCTCTCACACTATTCTTTATGGGTTTTAGACGATGGCTGGAACCCGAAGGAACCGTGTTGATCAATGCAATGGACAATGCAATGATTGCCCTCCTGAACAAACAAATGTTATGGGAGATGGAGTGCAAAATCTTATTGCTATACTTACACAAGCTATGAATCATTCTGGACTTCCAAATGAGCAGAGAAGGGAACAATATTCTATTGAGTCCTTCATGAGGCAACGTCCACCTTCTTTCAGTGGGTCTACTGATCCATTAGTTTCTGAACAATGGATTAGTACTACTGAAAAGATATTTTCAGTTCTTCAATGTTCTGAACATGATAAAGTTATCTTAGCAGTATATCGTTTGGAAGGTGAAGCTGATCAATGGTGGAATCTTATCAAGAATACGAGGCCAAGAGATGAAATTGAGTCCATGGAATGGGACGAGTTCAAGAACTTGTTTTTCAGTAAGTACTTCCCTCGTATTCTTCGAACAAAGATGGAGAAAGAGTTTCTTGAACTGAAGCAAAGGGACAATGAATCTGTTGGTACCTATGAAGCAAATTTTACAAGACTTACAAGGTATGCTTCTGGAATTATCATCCAACCTGAAAGTAAAGTTGATCGATTTTTCAGTGGCTTAAAACCAAGTCTTCGAAGGGCATTAGCTATAAGAGACTTCAGTAGCTATGAAGAAATTGTGCGTTGTGCTATCAAGGTAGAAATGGAAGTTGGTGTTACATATCCATCTCATGGTTTTGACAAGAAACGAAAGATGGAGTTCAAGGAGAAATCTCAGAATAATGGTGAAAAGAAGATGAATGTTTCCTTATGCACAAAGTGTGGAAAGAAGCATGGTGGAGATTGTCTAAAAGGGACTAGAAAATGTTTTAAGTGTGGAAAAGAAGGTCATCGAGCAGCTGAGTGTCGAAGTAATGGAAAAAGGGTTTCTAATGATAAAGCAAACACTGCAGAGAACGCACCGCCAACACTTCAATGCTTCAAGTGCAAGGAAATGGGGCATTATGCTAATAATTGCCCTAATCCAAGGGTTAGTGATGATCAAGATGAGCAACCACTGAAGGCAAAGGACAAAGGGAAATCACATGCGATCACTATTGGCGATGTTGAATATGACAATGATGTGGTGGAATGATTAAGTGTTTATGTAATGGGATTCCAAAATAATGTTTTATCATGGAGTATTGGAATATTTATGTATTGGTCTAATGTGGTATTCAAAGTGATTGAGATATTATGCGCATAATGAAGGGAAAATGAGAAAATTAATTGTTTAACAGTATTCATGAGCTCATGATTGATATAAGGACTAAGTGATATCATGGTTTGAGTATATAGAATTTTGAGGATTTTGGTATGTGGAAAGTGTTAACTTTTAACTGCACTCATGTCTTCACTAAGTTATTCAAGAGAATACACGATTAAGGACTTTGAATGTTTGGAATGTGACCAACAAGACATATCTTATGATATGTGGGGATCAACGACAGTATTAAATCTCTGGTAATCGTTTCCACTATGTTATGAGAATGGACTGCAGTATTATGGATAAGCCTAAAGATTGGAATGGATTATGTTGGACATAAGTTAGTATTGTTTAAGGATAGAAGTTTTTTCGATATTATTGATGGGATGTTATAGTAACGTAGTTTTAGAAAAAGGGACAACCTACAGGACGGGCGACAGCCCATCGCTTCGGACAAGGCTGTAGGAATCGAACCCACAACCGAAGTGCGACTGGCCTTTATCGCCTACCACTAGCCTACAGGAAGTCCCTGTTTAGTAGAAACTAGTGTTATTATATTAAGCAGTATGATATATGAAGTATAAGTCCATTTTAGGAACCATATGTGATTAATCTCACTATAGAATGACTTATGTATATTTAATAACTTTTGCTTACCTTTTGTTTGAGACAGATGGAATGACCCGTCATTCTATCACATGATTTGCTAACACTTCACGAATAACAAATTCAACTTCATTTATTTAAGAGATGAAGTAGAAATTGTCAAGACACGAACAAAAGTGAGATTGTACCAAAATAAAGTAAGTATTTATTCTAAGCAAATTTTCAACTTTAGGGAAATGATCTTGAAAACCAAAAAAAAAATGTTGTCCTAGTGATCTTATACCTGATTAATCAGATGGTACCTTATATAACCACAAATCTATGGATTTGTGATTACTGGCTTTTCCATAGCCATGTTCTCTACCACTCTCCATCAGAACATGATGGTTAGATTTCTCTTCCATATCCATATTTTCACCTATGTGGAAACCCAGTGATTAGTTTATTTGGGTAATTGTTACATACTTTAGTTTTTAAAGCCAAGTTTTGGTATTCCCTTTTACGATGTGGGTTTCTATTAAAGAAACTTTCGAATAGTAAACCATTTATAATCCCGACGAATTTCGAGGGCGAAATTCATTTTAAGGGGGGTGGAATATAACAGCCCGAGATTTTATGAAAAATATTCATTTCACTAATGTCTTGTGTTGTACGCTACACCAAAAGGAGCTTGCACAACACACATCCTTGATTTGCCTTGCATTACACGCAATCGCGACCTTCCTCGATAGCGTGTGTAATACGCAATACCGAGTTTCACTAAACAACGATATGCTATAAAAATATTATTAAAACTAGCCGTTATGAATAGTAATAACCACTTTTTGAAATACAGTAAATCTTATTTTTCAAAATGAACTTTATTTTTGGATTCGGAGTATCGAATTTAGCCTAAGGTGAAATTTTGGTACTTTTCGGATAACTTTCATATTCTGATGAATAGTGAAAATTACTAAATTATAATTAAAAAACAACTTTTTTAATCGAAATAATTAATAGTGATAAATTATTAATTGGAGTAGTTTTAAAGTATATTTAGAATATATTTTTACAATTTAATACAATGTTGGTCATTGGATGTAATTTCACATTTAAACTAGACATAAACAAGTGTCAATCTTTTGATAGATATTGTTTCTTAAAAACACGCTATTTGTTTTAACAACGGGATTTAATTATTAAATTAATTAATGCAACTTTTATGTTATGAATTTGGTAAAATAGACTTCATTTTTGAATTCGGAATATGAAATATAGCTTGGGATGAAATTTTGGCATTGTTCTGAAAAACATCAATTTTTGATGAATAGTGAAACTACTAAGTGGTAGGTTAAAAACTGAATTTTGCATAAAACTTAATTTTACCGCTTTTGTGAATGGAATTTCGAAAATCCGAGAGACACGGTTAATATCAAGGACTAAAATGTGGTTCAATGAGATGAAAATAATTTTTTGGTGAATAGTAACTTTTTACTTTTTTTACCACGGTTAATAGTAAATAGGGTAACTAAGGGTAAAGATGATATTAATATTACCCTAACACATGTCCTAATTCTATTGGACAAGTGTAATTCGACCAAAAACAAACTTAGGAATAAAATATGACCATTTAGGCCCACTTGGATTAGATTAGGACATTTATTATTAATTTATTTAAAGAAGGGTTAAAATAGTTAAAATCAAAGTTTAATAAGTAAATCATTTTTAATATGGGGTTATACATAAGATAAATTCGATTATAAATATTCATTAGAAATCTAAAAATATTTCCTACATGATGGTATTTTATTTGTAATTTTTAGACATCAAATAATATAATTTATTTATGACACAAAGATGATGCAGTAATTATCTTATTAATGAAATATTGACATAATTGATAATATAAATACCAAAATAAATGTAATTTAAGACTTTTTATGAATTCCACTAATTTTATAGGTTACTATGATATATTAGTGTTGATTTAATCAACTTGGTTCGAACATATAATTCTGTTATGACTTTCACAAAAATCATATATCAAATAGTGTCAAAATTGACACAAAATAGTTTTTAAATCAAATATTATATTATTAATTGTTATTTTATGCCTAAAAATCTAAGGTTCGGCCAAATGACTTAGATAAGGATATATGTATTAATAATATACAATTTGGGGTTCTTTTGGCATGTTATAGTAAGTTTATTAACCATATAGTGAAAGAAAACAAAAAGACACGGTAAAAGTTAAATTATTTAACTTAGAGTTAAATCTAATTGATAAGGTTAAAATAATACCCTAAACTTGTCTAAATCCTATTTGTTGATAGGATTTCGACCCATCCCCACTTTAGCTTAGAAATAAGACCCTTTGGAACCATTATAAACCGATTTTAACTTTAATATAAAATAATATTTTGAGGTATTCCTAAGGTGCCCCTCTCCTCCCTTATAAAAGGGCACCTCCTCCCCCTCCTCCTCAAACCAATTTGAGCACTCAAGCTCGGCCAACCCCTGCCAAAATCCCTTCTCCACTTCCCTAGAATAATCCTAGAGGACCTGGTCTTCTTCAAAGACCAATCTTAGTTCCCTAAGTGGAGGATTCAAAGAGGCACTTCAAAGAAGAGGAGGTTTGGACACTTACAAAGCAAGTCGGACATAAGGTAAGGGAAATATCACAATCTCATTTTTATCCGAGATTGTTTATTTGTAAGTATTTACTGGGGTGTATTTTATCATCCACATCCATGTTTCCTGAATATTTAATATTATTTCCATCCACCTACAATTGTTTAAATCCATTTTTACCCTTCGGTGAGTTTTTAGTAATATGTATGAAAGGAATCTTTTGTCGTTTTTCGTACGAGGTACTTTTTGACTTTTCCGACAAAAGTACGAAGAATTTTTTTATTAACTTATACGGCATGAATGGATTTTTAAAACATTATTTCTAAGAAGCATCCTTTACAAGTTTTCAAGTTTATTTTTAATCAACATATTTTAGTTTAAAGTTGTATGACATGTTAAGAAAGGAAAAAAATGTTTTTGAAAAAGAAAGGATATTTTCCTCAAGAATGGAGTTCAAGTTTTTTTTATCAAAATTATTTTCCATCTAAGATAATAAAGGGTTCTGTTTTTATCCCTATTATTACATGGATTTGATTATGTTGTGATGGAAATATTTTTATGAATTCCTTTACCTTATATGAATTGTTTTATGATGTCATGTTGTTTAAGAATCCCATTTTTATTACATGGGTTACGCTATGATGTATGGTTTATGATTATGTGGCACACATAAGAAAGGATTCATTATAAGATGGGTGGGACCTATATCTCCCTCCAATGCATTGGGTAAAGATTTTATATCTCATGAGATAGACATGGCTGGAACGGAAGGTTATTTCGGTTCAGTGATACAGGACTGAAACGAGGAGTGAACTCGGTTCAGAAAGGGACTTTGTCCACTAAGATAGTCTTGGCGATGAGTCATGACTAACAAGAAATTATTTTCCATGATTATGTGTGCATGCCACAAAGTTTCAAGTTTCATGTTATGATTATGGTGATCTTATTTTCACTTCTATGATTTGTTCCATGTTAAGATATTATGATCTCTTTTGCAGGTTATGATTTTCAAAAAGATAAGATATGATTTTTATTTCATTTGTATACCCTTACTGAGCATTTGAGCTCACCCTTTTATGTTTTCTTTTCCCCAGGATATAATGAAAGGTTTTAGGTAAAAAAAAGGGATGACCTTTATGGGAGATATTGAAGAACTTTCACCACGATTAGAAGATTACGTTCCGAGCTTCCAAAGACACTAAACTATTACGATCCTTGTGTGTGTGTGTTTTTGTTATGTACTAAGTATTCCGCAAATGTAATGTAATGTCCATGTACGTCAGGCTAAGGGTCTCTACAATAGGGCCCATCATTGGTGACTTTACTAAGCTTGTATGGAGATAAATAAGAGTCGACATTGTGGGTGATGATTATTCTACAAATGGAGGGTTGAAATCTATGAGGTGGATTGAGATGCACTTTGCATAGTTACCAACTGACTCTAATGGGAAAACTATCAGGAAGACACACATGCATATATCTTGTGCTCATTAAGGAGATAGTGTCCAATAATCACACTATTATGCATATGGACATGATGTATCTTGGGAAACTGAATGATTTTGATATGATCATGAGATACAGTTGGGGATTTTTGAGTTAACCTTACACTTATATTACATTATGAGTGACATGATAATTATATTTCATAGTTCTCGGGGTAAATGTCATCCTTATTTAGATGTGGGAATGGGAGAATATCCCTCCCCTCTAACTAATTATTGTTGATCCAGAGCTTCATATAGATTTATTTCATGATGATCTACGGGGATACTAGTATGATCTCTCAAATTTATTTTTTATGATGCTATAATGTGTCATTAAATTTAATTTCTAATTCCTTGTTGCTTTCAATGTTTTACATTATCAGTGGAGTCCGGAAAATCACATTTTAGGGCACCGAAGCTGTACTTGGGTGCATATCACCCCATGTTGGATATTCTAGTACCCACTAATGTAAGTATATACAAATTTACTTCACTAATCAATTTCATAATATCATATTTTTTGGGTTTTAGTAATAATTTTTTCTAAAGGTCACATGTCATTTCACATTGCATGACTTACGTACTATGATCTATTAGACTATCTTCTAACATACTACACTGATGGCTTCACTATTTAAAAACAATAGTGCATCTCATTCACATTCAAATTAGCGTGTGGAACCATCTTGATAGAGTAATGACTAGTTTGGATTTGATCATGGCATTCCATTTACACTGAGACTATTAGCAGTGCTTCATTCTGTGAAGCTGGAATGGAGGAAGGATGTCGACTGGAGCCAATGAAATAAGAGTATCTAGTCCTCTAGAATAAATGAGATTCATTTTTTATTGAGGGTATGCATAATATGTGACTCCCTCTTGTAGTGCATCCCAAGAATGATTCATGGTATGGTCTAAAGACTATAATGTATATTACTCCACATGGTAGAGGGCTATAGGATCTGGTAAATTTAAAGATTTATATAATTTTGTTTTTTGTTCATCTTTTTAAATAATTTTTAGTCTATAAAAATCATAGTTGAATACATGATATTATCTGGATGTCTAATAAATAGGATAAGGAGGTATTATCCAGGAAACATACCATGTTTCATTTTCAGGGATAATGCAATTGTATCATGTTTTACAAAATAAAATCATTTATTGTCCATCACATGGATATGATATTCCTACACGGGGAGAGGAGGTTCTTACTCAGGAATCTCCTCCAGCGGTTTCTGATATTGAGGAGAAATGAAAATGATGTCGTAGACCGTGTCATGATGTATATGGGGCCTCACATGTTCTATAGAAATAAGTTGAACCTCTAGTAGTACAACCTAATCTGATTGGGGGGTGCATTAAGAGGTATGATATCTATTTATGTTATCAAGATATCTATAGTTTTCTCTAGTTACAAATCAATAAAGCTTATATCATGGGTCATTTACAATGCCTCTGTATTTTATGCCTGGGCCATTAAAGGCATTATGGTTCCCTCAGGCGATGATGGTAGGTCCTTCTACTCATGTATTGGAAAAAGGATAAGGTGCACATGATATCATCTAGCTGACATCTCATCATGATGAGTCACATCTAAAGAATCCAACATTCTTCGTTCTAGTGTTTGAGGGAGAGCCCTCTCTTTCTCATCAAACTCCACCTCAGCACAGAGGTCAGTGATCTCAATACAAGCATCAAATTCACACATAATATTTTTGGATGAGACCTCATCAAAGATAGTGATTGTATACATTTATTTATATATTTTCTGTTTACATAAATAATATGTATGAAAAAATTATTATATACTCTATATGATTTCATGACTATTAATAGGAGGAAATTCTTTTTAATATCAATAATTTAATATGTTATGCCACTATTTCAATTTTCATTAATATTTTACTTAAAATTTATATTTTATAAGCTTTAAAAGTAGACTTATTGAAAAATAGAAAAACCAATTAAATTTTATGTAGGAATCTATGAATTATTATAAAATATAAACTATAAAAAAATCTAAATAAAAATTGAAAAATATCATAAACATATAAAAAAATTTTGATCATAAAAATAATTTCATAAATATAATTACATAAATAATTTACATGAAAAATTTTATCAATATAAGAAATAATATTTTCATAGTAAAAAATAAATTCATATAAAATATAATATAACTAAAACCGATACAAAATTTAGAAGATTAACTAAACAAAACTTATAATAAATAATCAGAAATTAATGAAATGTAAAAAAAGTTATAAATACCAATATAATAATCCAAATAAATAGTATATTGCATCACTAAGGTGATTTTCATTAAATTTTTTATGAAATTCTTTCTATTTTTAATTATTTCTATATGCATGTAAGCATGTAAAATTTAATTTATATTGTATTCATACTTTATTATTTATAGACTATCAAATCCACTAACATGAATCATTTTTATTATTTATGTAGGTTACCTTGAACGAGTATAAATTATAAAATTTAAATACATTATAAATTATATTTACAACCTAAATCAATATATAAAACATAAGTGAAAATATAAAAATAGTAAATGTTACAAACATAATCTAAATTACATGTTAGAAAATTAATTTCTTAAAAACATTTCATTTTCACATTCAACAATTAATAAACATAATTATAAACAAAACAAAATAAATACAATATATCAAAATAAACAAAATTATTTATTCTAATGTTTTTTTATTGAAATCAATAATTGTGACATCGACCTTTTCACCTTTGGACTGAAACCCAAATGCACAGGGCCAATGTCCCAAATTCACATTATAATTCAATGAAAAATTTAACCTTGTATTATTTAAATAAATATTTTTCTATAAAAACTCATATTAAATAGATTAATAGATGAAAGAGCTTAAATAATGGAGGCATGGTTGGAGAACTTAGGTCAAGATGCTAGATGAAAACAATGCATACTATAAAATTAGAAGAAGACTAAAAACAATCAATATTATTTTGGGATGCTTGGTGTTGTGGAGCAGTGACAGGGGTGTTGGTGTGCATGATTATTGAGGAGAGGGAGCATTGATTCTGGAAGAGTTTTCGAAGTTGGGTGCTATACTATGTTGGTGCTAGAGCTACACTCTAATGGAGATAATGTAGTGCATGTTACTGATGAATGAAGAACTCTTAGAAACACTGATAACCCACTGCTCAATTTGATGAAATAGTTCACTGGTGGAGTAGTATGAAGATGTGATGTTAGTCTACCATTTATATAGTGCGTAATAGCTTCTGGAACTGAATACATGAAGATGATGTTGTTCAAAGATGGTTCCAAGGAAGAAAAAATAGAGACACGTTGTACGTAACAAGTTGGTATAGAGGGAAAGTAGCTACTAGTTAATGTCATCGTGAATAGATGAGGTGCGCTGTCATCATGAGGCACTGGAGCTACTTATATTAAGAGGCTGAAGAAGATGGCTACACACAAGATGGGAGAGTCACTGCTGAAGGCTGAACAAGAGAGATAGACTATTGATGTTTCTCCCAAGGATAAAGAAGATATTATAGTGTGTATATATGTAGTACTTCAAATATATATATATATATATATATATTAGAAGGCATTTTTAAATATGATATATATATACATATTTATATATCATATAAAAAATGAAATAATTTTTTTTATAAATATGCAATGAAATATGAATTTTAAGATTATAAAAATTATAATGATTTTAATCATGTATTTTTAAATTAATACGATTGAAAATTTAATAAAAAATCAATAAATCGAAAAAATATTTATCACATGTGTTAATAAAATATGATAAAAAGAAAATTATTTACAATTATTAACCCATGAAAAAATAATTACATTGTAATGATCAATAAAATAGAAAAAGAATGTGTGGTAGACCATTTTTAAACAATAAACTATTCTAAATTAAAAAATTTAATTAAAAAATTATTAAACAAGATTTCAACATTTAACATGTATTTATGTGAAATAATTAAATAATATTTAAATAAAAATATTTAAAAGAATGTATTTTATAAAAAATGATAGTAAAAATAGTTTTTCAAAATATGGAAAAAATAAAATAAAAATAAAATTATCAATAAAACATTCTCCACAATTTTTTTAAAATTGAAAATAATAATTTTATTTTAATAGAAAAAATTTATCGCCATTTTGAAATTTATAAAAAAATATAATACAATCTATTTTTGATTAGATTATTCAAAAGTGGTTAAATGATTATTGTTAAATTCATTTAACAAATAAAATAATATAATATGATTTATAATCTGAAAAACAAATTTCCCTAAAAATATAAACAAAACTGTATGATTTTTAAAAATTAATTAGAATAAAATTTTCTTTAAGAGATTAACAAAAAAAAATACTACCCCTGAGATTAAGTATATGAAAATATCATATTAAATGAAAAAAAACCAATTAAATATTATAGACAATATACTTCGAAACAATTTATATAATATAAATTGTTTAAATAATTTTCAATAGGATTAAGTATATGATTTAATAAAATAAATTCATCTTAGTTTCATGAAAAATACATAAATTCACCTTTATTAACATAAAATTAATATAATAATAGATTAAAAATTAAATTAAATATAAAAATTTCAAACACATATCAATTAAAAACAATAATAATGTAAATTGTAATATATAAAAGAATAATTATATGTTTAAAGAAGGCTTCCCAAAATAAATGGTTTTATAAAAAATATTTTCCCCACTATATTATATAGTATGCTAAATGAATGGTTGAAAATAAAAAAAAATTAAACATTAATGTGTAAAATAATGTTATTATAAAACAAAAACCAGAACATGATTTCTTTCATGAAGCATAAAATAATTGTTGAAAATTATTTCATACAGGCTGATCATATTTTAGCTTTTCATACACTAAATGTTTATTCATTAACTTTAAAACACATATAACCAGATATTATTTATTTTAATAAACATGGTGTAACTCCCACTAAATATTTTCCTATATAAAGATAGGCATAAAAATATTATGATAATTTTAAAGAATGTTTTAACACACAATCATTATATAAGAAACTAAACATCTTATCAAAATAAGCTGCATCATTATTTCTTTACAGAAAAAATAGTTATTGTATACAGGCTTAAAAATCCATTAATTAGAATATTTTTAAATATATATTAGTTATTTTAATTTCCAACCTACCAAATTTTGAAAAAATAAATATTATACAAGCTGGGTGAAGGTAAATACTTATCAGGGAATGATGTCTATCTTATGTCCAAAATGATTTGAGTATAACCATTTTATAACCCTTGTTGTCTTATTTTTTTCTAAATTCATAGAAGGTACTTTGGTGACCCAAAAAGATTACAACTATCATTTTCGTGGTATTTATGCAAATAAATTCTTAAATATAACAGTTTTAGTATAACAGAAATATTTAGTGAATGTTAATGACAATTCACTATCATAATACCCTTAGATTAAATATTTAATACTTTTTACAATAAAAATACCCCCTTGTGAGATTTTAACAAAAGTAATCTTTTTTAGGTATGGTGAAAATCAATTATAACCAAAAAAAATTATATTGATTATTTTAATTATTTTATCATTTTATCATATATCTATTTTATTTGAAAAAATAGTAGATAACGATTCATTACATTTGAAAACATTCTTTCTAAAATTCATATTATTTATTTGAATAGATCCTAAATTAGTAAAAACATTTTCATTAGAACTAGAAGATTTATTATCATTTTATTATTTTCTTCTATAATATTTTTACAATAATTCTCAACCATATTGATGTCATCCATAACAGAATTGAATCTTATTTCATTAAATTTATCATTCAATTATATAAAGTCTTTAACTCCGTCATTTTATTCTTTGATTTTCAAAATATTAGAATCACACTTTCTTTTAAATTCTTCATTTTTGGAAATATAGATATTGAAATAATAACATTCCAGAATTAGTTTCTCGTTTTATTTTATGAAATTCATATTTTTAATTTTAATGTCCGTATATTTTACAATAGTCCAATTAATATCATTCCAAAATTGTTCATTCTCGTTTTACACCTATTTGTATTTAGAATTAATAGAATAATAATTTGACAAGAATTGGAATCATTTAAATTTTTAACTTGAGATATTTCATTAAAATAAAATTTGGAGTAAACAATTTTTTAGATTGTGAATTAGTAACCTTATATTATAAACCTAGAAGAGAATGGTACCTTATTTTATGTTCTCTTCGATAATCACTACATGATTAAGAATTATCTGAGTAGTCCCATCCTGCAAACAAATTGTGCTTTTTTCTTCCATCTCTTGTCTTTTTAATTCATTGAATGCTCGAGTTTGGGGAAATCTATCCTGATTTGACATTTTTATTCTAGAACTTCTATCACATTAGTTCTGAAACATCAATATTAATTATAGGATTACCATTGTTGTATTATTTTTCATTCTTCATTTTGAAATGTATCTTTCAACCATTTTTTTCATAAATTTGAAATGAATCTTGATTAAATGATCATTTTATTTGTCACATTCTAGGAAAAATAATTCATAAAAGACAGATAATTCATTGACATTATACTTACAAGAAAAACCTTTCCAAACTTTAGACCCCTCGTTAACAAAATTCTTCAGTTCAAGTTCATATTATAAAAAACAAACAATTAGTTCATCTAATGTATACCCTCAAAAATAATTACTTTTTTCATGGAAACATTATTTTTATTTCATATATTAGATAGTTCTGACATTACTCTTTCAACTATGGTTGTGTTTTTTAGTACATCGCCTGGTTTACTCATACCATTGATAGCACTTATAAACCAATATAACATTTATTTTACCAGATCATCTTCTTCGATTTTGAAATCATGGTTTTATTCTTAAAGCATTCATATTGTTGTTCTTTTATGATTTTCAGTCCAATTATTAGTGACTTGAAGTATTCTACCTTTTTTATGAGATATCTTACAATATGAATCATTAATATAAGAACTTATACTAATAGCACAATACGAAATATTATTGACATTATTTTTGAGGAAATATTTTACCGTATCATTAGCAATAAAAATATCTAGATCATATTCAAGTAATTTATATGCTTTATCCAAGATCATATATTGATCCACACTCAACTATTTCAGGTTATAATTTATTCATTATGTCTTGTACCCAAAGTCACTTCCATTAAAAAATGGGGTCATTTATAGTATCCATCCATCATTGGAACTAATACCTTCTATATTTATGAAATTTTCTTTTATTAATTTGAATGATTGATCTAGGATATTTCTTTTAGCATAATAATTAAATATAAATAATAGAACTATATCCTATTAGAACTAATTATTTAATATCAATAGATTGTATTATATTAAAATCTATAGAGGAGATAAATAATCAGATAATAGGAACTCATACAAATTTCCGAATCAATATTTCTGGAAACATTTACTAAATGGGGGTTACTAGTTGATTAATATTTAAAGACAAAATAATCAATTATAGTTTATTTTTAATAGAATCATCACATAGTGTGGTGTTCAAGATATATATTTTGGTGAATGAAAAATAAATGAACTCATTTTTTATTGTATTTTGGATCACCAAGATCCTATTAAACTTATTAAGCTTATCCAAAGTGTTAAAATATTGGTTCCCACTAAAAAATAACTTTTAGAGGTGTGATAACATGTTACATGTACTTCCTTTTACAATACATGAAGGAACAACTCTGTCATTCTCTGAGAGTCACAACATAATCTGTACCATAATTTTGATTGGGTGACAAAACTGAGAAACATATTTTGGAGCGGTAGAATAACCAATACACTTTTTATTTTGATTTCGAAAATAAAAAACTAATTATAATGATCAAAAAATAAGAATTAAATATTAAATGATGAAAAATATAAAACAAAGAAACCTATTAGATTATCAGAAATGTATGAACACATTTTCACTTGATGATATTAGATAACATCAGCAGTAATTGATTGAACAATTTATATTTATTTGGCTGTAAAGTGAAGTCCATGAGGTTGGATTATGCCCTTGAGGGAGAGGATGAGGCCATTGAGGGTTCTTATAATCTTGATCCATTAGTAGAGTCTCTGATATAGAAAGGAAATCCACAACATATGCCTTATTTAGTTCCATGGATAGATGAGTAGCTCATGGAGAGAATTATATCAGTCAAAATGGTATTGAAAGGGGAGATCTTGTATCTAATCAATCCATGGAGTATATTTTATGGGAGATTTTTTCTTTGACCCCACCATTGATTCGGGGTAAAGGTGCACCACAGGTGGCATCGATTTGGATGAAGTCATGGAAAAAAGATATTTGACCAACTCAAGACACCCAAAAGTTGAAGGGTAGATCTATCTAATTATATAATCATAGGATTGTAAAATTATTTGTGGTATGTACAAGTAAATACTGGTATGCATGAGGTACTATCATGGATGGTTTTTTTCTTTGAGTATTTCTTCCTATAGATTTTGAGGGTGGATTAAACCCGTGATTTTTTGAATTTGAAGTAGGGGGACATCTTTCATGGATTATTCTGAAAATATCATAGAAAACTTTGGTTTATTATATTATATATTAGGGTAGTACAACACTTGGCTGAGGTGGTTTGAGAATTTTTTGCAGTATGCCATTAGGGTGCAAGTAAATATATTCTGGTTGACCTCATTATCAGATGTGACGAATTTTTAGCTGATAGTCATGCGGAACTTGAGGGATTAGACTTATTCATATCAAGTAATAGTTCCATGTGTGATTTGAAGTGATGATTTAGGTATCCAAAGGTTGGGTCTTGAGGAGACTCATTAGGGATGTTAGTCCAGATATTCAGACAAAGCATTGAGCATTGGGTTATCGAGGGTGTGCTTTTTGTGTAGGTAGTTGGGTATCACTGATGATGCATGATTGTATTATATACATAGTCATCAATAAATTTCATTGGAATATATATATATATGTGTGTGTGTGTGTGTGGTTCATGAATTGTGGTAATCATATGTGATACAGAGACTCTTGAGCATCGACTACATTGTGAAAAATTATGGGTTCCATGCTTGACATTGGTACAGGATGCGCTTATGATGAGGTTCAAGAATGAATTCATGATATGTTGGGATATTTAAGTATTGGGGATGATCAAGGAATAATGAAAATGTTTTTTTGGATTAGGAATTGATTGGGTAGGAAATTCATAATGCAGTGATCACCATAAGAGGAATTGACTAGTGATTAAGTGATTGGTGTAGACTGAGATGATTATTAGGATATGGGTTTATTCAGTACCATCATGATGTTATATCACATACCTAAGAGAAGAGATATCTTAATGATGTGAGACATTTATGTCCTAGGTTTTTGAATGGGTCAGAATTATCAGGTAATTTGGAATTATAGGTTTGGTGGATGAGCCAACTATTAAAATGTTCTTCATAGAGCAACCTAAATTATTAAAACATGTTAGTACAATGTTTGTAGATGTGTCTTATGGACCTATAAGTGTATTAGTGGGCTAGTATAGTTCCAAGGATATTTGGATTCAATAACCATATTCTATAAGACACACCACTGGGTGCATGGTTGGATCACGATTAGTATAAACTGTGGGGATCATTATAACTATAGAACAGTAAGAATAAACTATACATGGTGGCCAAAAAACTATGAAAGGATAATATAACTAATTTTAGAGTGTTCACATGAGCATAACAAAATTTTCAAAACTATGTGGCCTTGTAAACATGTTTAGTTCCACTTAAGAAGTGATTGTGCATGGTTGGAGCACGATTATCCAAACCTTGTTGCCCAACCTAGCAACCCATTTTAATGGGGGTGCCTTTGGATAGTGTCATCACATGGATTGTGCATAGTTTTCCAAACAGTGTGCTTTATTAAATTAGATGAAATTAAAAACTACTGATCCCTTCTATTTCCTTCTCTTCCTCCATTCTTTTTTCATTTTTGAACCTCCTCCATCATCCGACTATATCTGTTTTCTTCCACCAAGTATTTCCCCTCTTTTTGTTGTTTTTTCTCCAATTTTGTTTGGGTCAGGTGTATTGGATGCATAGTTGTTCATATTTGACTCCACTTACTTCCTGTATCCATTTATATCTTTTTTTGGAATGTCATTTTCATTTGAGATCTTTTTATGTCTTCAATAAACGTTTTTCTGATAACTTAATGTCACTCATGTCACCTTGGATTAGAGTCTATATTCAATGAGTGAATGCCTATAAGACTAATGTAGGTTCTTAATAGAATTATAAAAAAATTTATGCATTTCATGGGATGAAAATTTAAATATTCATCTCTATAGGTTGTCTAGGTGAAAAACTTATTAAATAAATCTTAATTAGAAATTATTTAATTTATATTAGTTATATTGATTGGAGTTCCCATTCCTCTTGATTATGTTAAACTATATTTTGTCTATTAGATGGTTGGTGATGTTAGACCGATGGGTTTTATTTGATTAATTAAATTTTGGGATGACTGAATTAGTTTCATGGTAACATGTTGTGTTTGGAACAAGATATGTGTGGTGATGTTTATCAATGCGATTGAGATGAATGGGTTTCTCTGCTAAAGGAAATTTACTGAGATGTGTACTATGGTGTTTCCCATCAAAATTAAGGTGATTTGATTATCAGGTTGAGGTGAAAAATGATTATCATTCCCTTGATGGTTGATGAAGTTCATACGGGGAAATGATGTAGTCAGTTACTGTGTCTTGCGTATGGTTAGTGGTTTTCATCCACCATGATTGGATAATAGAACTATTGGAGTCATGTTCACATAGATAAGGACTCTGTTGAGATGGTGTTTTCCATTAATTATTGGTGGAGGCCTTCGTTGTTTTAGTGCCACAATGGATGGTGCGGCCATAAGATATAGAGATGGTTCTCACCATAGAAATCCACAACTAATGTTTTGTGAGACCATTGGTTGGGGGCTGAGGCTCACCATATATTTTTTAGATAATGGGTTGTGATTATTAAAAAACGAAACTCATTGTGGCTTGATAATTTTGGTCATTAAGCTAACAATGGGTTATTATTTATTTATGTATGGATGTCACTCTGTCTTGGGATGTTGGGATATTGAGCCAATGTTAATTTGATGAATAGAAGTCTATGAGACCGAGGATGTATTTTTTTGGGTAGGCCATTAGGACACTAGATGTACTCAATGCATTTCTACATGTGATATTGGTTGGAATTATTTGTTAGGTGAAATGCTTGTGGATGAGATACTGAGGTTTATTTGGTATGACTGGGTGTGGATATATCATTCCACTATGAAATTGGGTGAGGCTCGTTATCGCATCCTCAAGGCCATTGTTCATGGGTAAAGTGTGATATGTATTTTATTCATAAGTTCAATTTCAATTTATATTATGTATGTATAAAATTATATAAAAATGTATTTTAGATGGGAACATGTTGGTGGTGGCCTACTGAGTTCCTACTCACACCCTATATGGGCCCCATAGGATGTGTCTATATTTTATGGTTTTGAGTTTAGGCCTAGGACTAGGATTGCACCGTCGACCATTGTTAGTAGGTATACATAGGTGTATGGGATTGATTTAAGATGTACCATGGTGGCCCTTTTATGCAAGATGGAGTATCTTTTGTGGATTTTGAGTACATCCTTACAAGATCAACCACAAGCAATCTTTCTTGTCTTCTTTTTTATAACATCGTAACATGTATACATATTTTATATGTATGAATGTTGTGTTTAGATTTCCATTTATGCTATTTCACTTGTTAGTTAAGATTCTTCTAATTCAATATTTGTGATTTCGTTGATTTTGGTAAATTTCTTCATCATAGTTATGGAATTATTACAACTCTAATTGTCATCACTAGAGGGTATAGTCTCTCTATTATCCCATAATTAGTTCTTGTATTCTAGTTTGATGTATTTATAATATGGGGAGGTGTTCCAAACGCTCACAGGCCCATCTACCTAGAGCTCCAGTTAAATGGATCCAATGTTGGGGCACTGCACTCTTTTACAACCCTAGTGAACTATCTAACACCATTTTTATGAAATTTTTTCATGTGATGTTAATACATCGATTTTAAATTCATATCCATCATCCTTGATACAATAATAATAATATTTTATAAAAAATTAATATATATATATATACACACACACACAATGTGTGATATTAGAATCCTATCACATTATTCTTTATATATACACAAACATGTGGTCATCATATTTTTTTTCTATTTTTATTGCATTAATAGAATGCGGGAACATATTATGATTAAGACATATATAACTAAATATTTCAATAAAAATTATTATTTTTATTCATAAAACGTTACGTATCATATTTTATTTTATTTTTTTAATGGATTTATTTAGTGAGATAATGAAATTTGTAATTATAAAAAAATTATTAGTATCAAAATAATCAACCATTCTTTTTATATTCAAAAAATTTAAAATTTTTATTGTAAATTTTGGATTGTATATATTTTATTTTTAAATAATAAAAAACAGGTTATTCATTGTTTATTGGAATCACATATTCATTATTCATAATTTTATTGTATCATTATTTGAGATCATAGATTTTATATCTTATGAAGCATAAACTCTTACCGAAAATAAATATATCATCATTGGATTTTTATTAAATAATTTCAACTTATTTTTACCCTTATATCTTAGATTGATAACATATTAAACCATTATGAGTGATTTGGGATCAAGAATTCTTGAAAAGGCAGGAATTTTGAAATACAAAATTTACAAAATCCTGTAAAACGACATTCACTATATCTTCAATCCGTGTTATAAAAAAACATGACTAATACATGATGTATTAAATCATAAATTAATTATTGGGAGATTTTTTCTCAACGAAATTGTCTAAAAGATGTCATTAAAAAATAAGAACAAAACAGTAATAAAATATATTAGATTAACAAATTAATAGTAAAATGAATTAGATGTGTGCTTCAATAGAGAACTCAAGAAATGAAAAAACATAGTGTGAGCATAATACAAAAAATAGGGTGTTGTGTGAACCATTTTTTGGAAAGAACAATAAAAAACATGAGTCATGAAGAGAATAAGTTGAGAAATCTATAAAATCAGGATTTGAATGGAATATCTTCAGTTTTGTGGGTGTCGATTCGTCTGAAATGTAAAACGACATCACAAAAGATATTGGATTCCATTATAAACTGGAATGATGAGAGAGAGCAATGAGTTTCTAGGTTTAAATTAAAGTGGGAAAAATGTATTTATCAACACTAATAAAAAAGAAGAGATAAAGGATTCCCTTATCAATGCTAATCATTACATTAATAAAAGAAAGATTTTGGCACTGCTAACAAGAGTGTAAATAAAAGTGTACTATACCCACACATTCTTTCATGATGATAAATACCTCTTAAGAAGTAAATTAATAATAATTAAATAATATAAATCATCTTTAAATACAAAAATAAAAAACAAATTACTAATTAAAAGTGAATAAAAAACAACTGTAAATATATTAAAATATTAAAATATTAAAATATTAAAATAAAAATGAATAAATATAAAAAGTGAATAAAATTTATTTATATTAATTGAAAAAAGTATTAATTAATTATTAAAAATATATTTTTAATGCAATTAATAAAAAATAAATTACTCATTAAAAATAAAAAATTAACAATTTTATAAATATTTAAATACAAAAATTTTAAAATATAAAATTGTATATATAAAAAGTGAATAATTTTTAATTATTTAAATTATAAATGTTCCAATAATTAATAAAAAACACTTAAAAAATGTATAACATACAAAAATATTAAGTGAATAAAATATAAAAATGAATGAGTAATATAAAATCAATAAATATTAAAAATTACTAAATTACAAAAGTCATAAAAACTAAATATATATTACTACATATCTAAATTAGAAAATTATTATAATTTAATGACACTAAAAATAAAACTGAATGGATATTAAAAAATAAACATTAATAATGTATGATAAAAAATTGATTACTAATTACACATATATATACATTAATTAATAATTTTATTATTATATAATATAAAAAAATTTCAATTTCTAAAATTCAAAATCTATGTTCATCTTATATTTTAAACTCATTTAAATATTTAATGTTGTAATTTTTTTAATAATTGGATTATATATATATATATATATATGTTTGTTTATTCATATATATATATATCTCTTCGTGTGTGTCTGATCATGTGCCTAAAAACCCATGGACGTGTGGGTTTGTGTGTGATAGAGATGTATATAGGTTAGCCTAACACATATATTCATGTATCTTGTTGTACACCTATAAGTATACACATATGCATTCATATACACGCACACATACACATACACATAAACATACACATACACATACACATACATATATATACATTTAGGCATACATATAAAAATATACATGCATACACATACACAAAAATAAACATACACATTTATAAACATACATACCCAAAAGTGGTCACAAACATACATATACACAGACACCCATACATATGATGGATTTAGATCCCTAGTACAAACTTTTGTTTATATTATGATTACATGTATTCATTATTTTGAATATAAAAAAACTTATAAGCACATCACTTTTGTTCATCCATGTGATGTAGTATTTGATAATTTCCTAGGGTAAATTATCACACTGGAAGGTCTTATAATATCCCTTCTATGTTGAGAACATAGAATTGTCAAGAAATAATTATTAAAAAATATATTATATAGATGGATGATATCATTTTATTGGAAAATTGAACTAGGATAATCAGGGTTGATATTCATAGCACTTTTAGACACTTTCTCAAGGGGTACTCAGTTGGTAATTTCTAGAATATGTTCTAATGAGAACATGATCTGTCGATTGAAAATAAAATTTTATATGAATCATTTGATGTTACCATATGTGAATGTGTGAATAAATCCTTAGGGTTTAAGGTTAATAATAATTGATATTTTTAATCATGTACTTTGATGTATTGATAAAAATAGTGAAGTAATAAGTTTTTGGTGATGTATGATACATTATAAGAAGTGATATTGCTTTCATGAATAATGTGAAAAAGGATTTGATCATTCCAATATTTAATGGATATTGATATCTTAAAATATGTGATGGGAATGAACGAACCTAAATAAATTCAGGGGCATGGTGTTCTATGAGAAGGTTCATTTCTGTAATGTCAAATAAAAATATGTTGAGAAAATATTTTAATGATACATACATTGTAACATTCTGAAAATTCAATATATATATATATATATTACTTTATATAATACTGGGTTTTATATATTTCTTCACATGAACTAAAAAAGGTTGTGATACATTTCTCAATTAAACTAATCATCATTAAATTATCATTATGATAATATATAGGATATCTATATGATATAAACTAATAAAATTATCTATATTAGGAAAATTTTATGAAATAATATCATAAGTAATTAAGGTTTAAGATGTTATTTTTTAATAAAATTAATTGATCTTAATATATTCTATTTTTTATTATGTTTTATTATTACTTTTCAAATATATATTTATAAATAATTAACTTAAGTGATTTATTTTATAATATGATAATTTACTTAGTATTAATATTATTATTATTATTTTCTGAAAAAAAATATATTTTCTATTGAAAATATGATTTCATCCAAAATTAAAATTTTCCTGAATTTATCACTATATAAAAGTGACTGAGAAGGTAAAAAAATAATTAAATGATTAATTAAAAAGAATGGGACAATATTTTTCATTATAAAATACTATTCGAACATAGAATGCACACAGAAAACATTTTATAACTGTAGTAAATTATTATTTTAATAATGAGAACAATTTTGTATATTTCATTTTAATTAATTAATAATTTGTTAAAATTGCATTTTGGGTTTATTTTAATGTCCCATAACCTTATTTTTTATAATAAATTATTTCAAACCCTAAAAGTAAATAACTATAATTAATGCATCTTATAGACATATATAATGTTTTAAAACACTATTTTATTTAAAAACAACTTTTATGTGTTATGTGTGAATAATTTAGAATACTATTTTCCAGTATTACAGAAAATAATTTGATTAAATAGAGACTAAATTTGGATTCAAAAGATTTAAAAATTTTGGAAATTATCCACTTATATTTTTTTAATAAAATAATTTATATGATAAATATTTATTTAAGGGTAACAAGTGTTTAAATAATTATCTAAAGTGAATCGAATTTTCCTAATTTTACATGGAATTTATATCTACTAGAAATTATTTTTGAGGTTTTAAATTTTTACCCAAATGTCGTACAAACCATTCCACACCCAAAATTCATGCACTTCCATTCTTACCCTTTAATTGATTTTCTTTTATATGGAATGTGCATTTGTCTTCACTGATAAAAAATGACCACTTTCACCCCTTTCATTACTCACCTCCAATGCAAATTAAATTTAAAACTTATTCCAATTTTTTTATCATTGAAGCATTTTTCACTATCCATATCCCTTTTACACCATTTATTTTCTTAATCCCATCATTTATAAGGACTGTTTCAAGGAAAATCTTGGTCTTTGACCTTCGTATTTTTCTTTATTAGTCTGTATTTTCTAAATAATTTATAATCATAACATTCCTTAAATAAATTTATATAATTTATGAAATATAATTTATATATTTAATATTCATTATATTTATTTAAATCATTTATCCATCCCCATGAAACCACTATGTAAAACATAAGCATTGATTGGGCGTTGTGTGCGCTACCATCTCCACGATGCAATGCAGTTTTCTCTTATCCCTACCTCGTAGGGCTAGATTAAATGTTAGGAATGAGGAATAATTATGTTCTAATGAAAATTATACACTTCTTTTTAATTTCCTTTTATATTTGGAAGCATTTCTTCCATTATTTATGTAACTGGATCATTAACCATGTGTACATGTAGACTACCTTCTCCGTGAATAATGCATCATATGCATGATAACCAACTTACATGTATATAATTGAAAGTATAATTAAGGAAGTAATATCATGTTTATAAAATTATTAGGATTCTAAAATGATAAATAATTTTACGTTATTCTTCTCTCCCACTGCATAGAGAGTAAAATTGTCGACCATGTCTACATGCGGATTATAACTTCCATGTAGTGACACAATTCATTTTACAACAGTCATGGATGAAATTTAAAAACTTATTTTATGTAAAAAAATTAAATTAAAACAATATATATTATTTATTTTTTTAATCTAATTTAATAATAATCTTAACTATGGAAATCATTCCAAATGAATCACATAAAAATCGATCGAACCACCTCGAGTAACCAAAATGAGTGGAGATGATTTAATAAATGAGAAACATATGATGATAAGTAGATCCTCAGAAATTAATTATTAATAAAAAAATTTATTATGTTTTAAAAAAAAATATTTCTATTATTCGGGAATTTAAGTGAAAGTGTAGTATTCTATTTGACACTAGATGAGGGTTTTATCTCAATACATCCTTCTTTGAGAAACATATTATTTTATGCACCTAATTTTATATAAATTGGGTATATAATACTAGTTGGATATTTAATATCATATATTATCCTTAATCAAGGTATTTTAAATTTAATTTAAATATCAGCTTCTTTTAGTTTTTTTAATTAGAATGTTCTTAATCCATGAGGTAATTTTGTCAAAAACTCCCTTTATTGAGACATGCTTTACTCTGTGCACTAATTAACTTTAATGTGGTGTATATGATACACCATTGTTACTTTATCATAAAATTTATTTTATTAATGGTATTTTATCTTCATTTTAAATCTACTACACCTTCAATGGGTTTGAATAAAATTTTACTCAAGTTGTAATTCTTTTCATAACTCATTTTTTTCCTTCCACTAGTGAAATATCTTCTTGATTTTGATCATCCAAGTATCGCTTTGCTACCATTTTCATTTAAATGGTATATTTAATTTTTCTATCAGGATATTATTTATTTACATTGATATCATCCCCTTATATTGAATGATTCTTCTAATAAAATTTTGATCTTGATAAGGATATCTCTTAAATGTTTCAATAGTTATTTCAATTCCTTTTCCATATTATACTAATCAGAAGTATGATCTATAATCCAAATATATTTCAAATCAAGTGACTGTCTGTTTTCCATCCACCTCTTTTCAAATAAATATATTACGTTCCTTTTTATGACATGTGTTTTATAAAAAAAATTAATATATTTTAAAAAAAATCACATGTTTAATATTTAGACATGGTTTTACATCAAATTAATACTGTAAATGTTTTCAAAAATTATCCCAAAATATTTGATTTAATAGTTTTTCCACTAAATTGATTTTATATTAAATATTAAATGAAATTATTTTTAACATCTTCCACATGAGTGTTCTTTGATGGAACCAATCCCTCTTACCTATTTCTATGTGAACATATATTTCTATAACCCTGGGTATTGTCTAAGAGACATTTATCCCATTACTTTCATGTTTTCAAAAAGTAAATTACTTTTCTAATGGATTAATAAAATATTCCTTGTAAAAATGTTTACAATGGATATTAGAACTTATAATATTCAAATAAATATTCCTAATGATTCAAAGAGTGTTCTTCATTTATATTGTATGATCAATCAATTGTATTCATCAATGTGACCACTAGCATTATTTATCTATATGAGATATGAAATTATCTGTTCCATATATGTTATGATCTATCAATAATTTGTCCTTGCATGACCATCCATTTTTATAGGCATGAATAACTTCCAACACCTTCCTATGTGAATTCCCTAGGATCTATTACGTGATGGAAGGGTATTCACATTGATTCCCAATACATTTATACATTGGTTATATTATTTTATAAATAGTATGACCATTTTTATATGGTGTAAACATTATATACATAATCATATCTTGTCTGTGTTATTTACTTAAAATGATTCTTAAATTTATTAGATTCCAATTCATTTTCCATGGTTTTATTATGACATATTTAATAATCAAATCATGAATGATTCGTTATATATCTAATTCAAAATACATAGAAACCATTTTATTTCGTTGGGTTTTAATGATATTTTAATGAAATCATGTGGAACACATATCTATGATTTATCATTTTGGTGGGTGTTCCCAAATAGTGCTCCATGTAATTTGGTAATGTTAATGTCTCATGAGAAGCTATGTATGGGATTAGGGAGTAAACCTAATCCTTTTTTTATGTCCTAGGGAGAAATACTTGGTGTGTGCTTATGATCTAATGTTCATGTTATTTCCAAATTACTATGATTCTATGCCTTTTTGTTATGATCATTGTTTAATACAAGTTTATATGATATCATCTCTTTATTGTATTATATTATGAAAAAAATCATTCTCATTATGATATCATATTATTCCTCACATCTCTTGTGTTCTGATTTATTATCATGTTTACCCTTAATGGGCATTTTATCTCACCACTTATCATGTTTTCCTTTCCCTGAGTTATGAATTAATGTTTTATGTATTGTTAATCTTGGAAGAGTATCTTGTGTAGATAATATTTGGGTGAAAATTAAGACCCATTATAGATTTATTGACATGTTATATAGTGATAAATTGTCTATTTGTTGATAATTCTTATGAATGAGAGGTTTATTATTTTTCCTAATTATATAATTCTAAAAAAATGTTTTTTAATATTTAATGTAAGAAATATGTTTTAATTCTTGTTGTGTATCAAATATGGTGTTATATGTTTTGTATTTTCTGTATATGATTTAGGAGTGCGGGTCTGAGAACAATAAAATTGGTATGTATCAATAGATTTTTTAGCTAACAACAGGTATTAAGATGGTATTTAATTATGATTATTTAATATTTAAAAATTAAATCAATGGTTGATGGGATTAGGGTGATCTTAGTTCCATTGGTATAGATATGCCTTTAGGTTAGAAGTGTTAAATTTGTATTGTTGTTTATGGTTCAACATATTAGATCATTATTGAAAACCCTAGGTATATGACTACTTATAAAATATCCTTCAGAAATTTTGGTAAAGTAGGGATTGTGTGGTTATTCAAGTAATTTCTTCCATGTCTTGATATTAGCATGTTTGTGTGGTTCTAGCACTGATGAGTCTAGGGGTAAAAATCACAAATTGAGTTGTTTTGTTATACCATGACCATAATTTGGGTACACAGTGAATGGGCCCTTACCATGCACGCATTTTGACACTCCAAGAGGATATTGTTTTGTTAATTTATATTCTATTTACAAACCATTATGAAGGATGTCAAAATTTGTTTTCATCGAAGCTAAATATATTATGGAACATAGTAATAAAATAACCTTGGATAAACTAGATTTATGATAAAGACACTTAATGTAGGATATGAACAGAATTTATTATTTATTTTTTATAAGACCCTATTTTTTCTTTTTGTACTTCAACTTATATATTCTCATCTATAAAATGTCTTTTAATGTAATGGCTAGTTCAAGGAGGAACCAAGATAACCATTTATGTAATGGAAAATGTGGTGATTATCCTGACTGATAAACTATTTGGATATGTGTTGGGATTTAAAATATTGGTATTCTGCCAAATAAACTATTATGAATTATGATTAATAAATTGATCATATTTTAGTTCCCTATCACACAAGAGAAGAGAAGCTCGGAGTCTCATGAATATTTATTTGATGAAGACGATGATGGAAAACCCTAAAAATTTCATAATATAAAAAATGTGGGAATACAAAAAATAAGAAAAGTCTCAAAGGAACAAGAAAATGATTTATGTGTGGAAAAACAGGATTTCAAGAATGTAGTTCCCTGGGGAAAATGAATCATTCCATTAACTTGATAGAGAAGTAAGATCTATATTTTAGTTTTACATAAGATATTAAAGTAATAATTTATTTTAAAATATTTGGTCAAGTAATGTATATATTTTTGACATCCACAATTAATTATTCATAATAAATTACATGGGTGAAAATTATTTAAAGGAGATTGAATGTAACATCCATGGATTTATTTATATATATTTCCCATTATAAAATACTAAGTTAAGTTTCTTCTATTACACACTCTAAAATAAATGTTGGAAAAAATTATTAAATTAAATTATTCATCTTTGAAATAGAATTATAATAACATATAATATATATATATATGGTGAAAAATGTTTTAATTCATTAAATTATAAATTTGGAATGAAATAATATTGAAAAGACAAAATAATTAAGAAGACCTTTTTTTATTAAAAGTAGTTTATCAACATATTTTTTATTTTTAATTAAAAGGTTAATAACTAATTTATTTACTTATAATTAGATAAATATATTTATTTTAAAATTTTTTATATTAGGATTTTTATAGTATGAATTTATAAGCATTTTTTTAAAATATCGATTTTTAGTCAAATGTGTTTTTTTAAGAAAATTATAATTTTCATGACTTTATCAATATATATTAATGACAGAAAATGTTATAAAGCATTTAACATCTAAATTATGAAATTAGGGAATATAAAAATGCATTTTATGTCACGACCCGCCCTCGGGGTCCGTGCCGTGACTACCCCAAGCCCGCCTTCCATAGGCCAGGGGCTGGCGACTAGCACCAAGGCGTAAATCCCGGTAAAAAGGGAAGGCATTGCCTTTGAAAGTAAACACACACCACAGAGTAAACAAGCGGAAAGTAAACACTAAGCAAACAGAGTACGACTGAAAGTGCGGAAATGTAAATGGGCCAGAATACAAACCCAAACTGAAAGTAAAGTACAACTCGAAAAGGGAAAAACAGCAACTGAAAAAGTAAAGCCGCTACTCCGAGCTGTCCACTGGAAATCCCACCTGAAGGGTGGGTACAGATAGCTCCTCTGCTCCACGGGTCCCGTCGTCCGCTCCGAGCACGTCCCGCCCAGTGGTCCACCTCCGGGTACCGTCCCGCTCTGCAAGCCTCAGCTAAGGTCAACGCTGTCCGTCGTCTGCAACCAACACAACGAAGTGCGGGCAAAGCCCGTGCAGGGGTGAGTATAAGCTACTCAGTAGGGACCCCGAGACCCCTGAAGGTCTCTCAAATCCACAAAGGATAAACCACGAAGAAAAGTACAATCACGAAGTAACAACCGACACTGCTTAGGTATATGCCCATACATATACCTAAGTCATCAATTAAAATACACTCCAACCTCCGAGCTCAAGTACAACTCAGTCCACGCAGGAAAGTATACGTATTCCACATAGGAAAGCAAAATATAATCCACACAGGATTGCACAACACAATCCACACAGGAAAACAACAGGATTCAGCTCACACAGGTATACTTCTTCAAGGACGATAAAGATGATCACTGATCCATCTAAGTCGTCGGACCCACGAAGGATCGATAGGTAACTAACCCCCGCAGAAGACCCACACAGGATCGGGCTCACACAGAACCTGTAGGCGCTGGCTCACACAGAACCGCTGAGCGCAAGGACCCACACAGGATCGGGCTCACACAGAACCTGTAGCACTGATCCACGTAGGATCGCTGAGTGCTGTAGTCGTCGTCGTCGAATCCACACAGGATCTCTGTACTGTCGTCGTCCAAACCACACAGGATCTCTGTACTGTACTGTCGTCGTCAAATCCACACAGGATCTCTGTACTGTCGTCGTCAAATCCACACAGGATCTCTGTACTATCGTCGTCCAATCCACACAGGATCTCTGTACTGTCGTCGTCAAATCCACACAGGATCTCTGTACTGTCGTCGTCGCAGTCACAGTAGCAGTCGTAGCAGTAGAACAGTCGCAGCCAGCACTAGGGTTCCCGCACACAGCAAGCTCGTACGGAGGGTCCGCTCCACGAGCCGAGAGGCTGATACATCAACTGTCACGAAGACCAGAGTTGATGTATCCAAAAGTTCCGTATCGTCAACAGGAACTCAACGCAACAGACGGCGCGTCGATCGGACGCCCGGTCTGAGAGTTATTGGCATTTTCGTCTCCGGGGCCCGGTTGGTTTTTAAGGCAAAACCAACCCGACCGTACTCCAGCTGCGTCCAAACCTCGGGCGGAGTATGCCAAAAGATCCGTCTCACTAAGAGGAACACTACGCGACTGACGGCACGTCAATCGGACGTCCGTAGCTCAAGATATGAGCGTTTCCGCTCCGAAGGCCCGGTTGGTTTCGTGAACGAACCAACCCGGCCGAACTCAAAGTAACCCGAAACCTTGAGTGCGATATACCGAAACGACCGTCTCGATCCAAGGATCGCGTTTCCGCAGACGGTTCGTCTTTCGGAGGTCCGAGGCTCAAGTTATGAGCCTAGAACCGAAACTGGTCCGAAACGGGGGGTCCGGGTCCGGGCCGACCCGGCCCGACCCCCCCCCTCTGGACGGCGCGGCGGCCGGCGGCGGCGGACGGCGGCGGCGGACGGCGGCGCGGCGGCGGCGCGGCGGCGGGCCGCGTGGCGGCGGCGGCGGGCCGCGTGGCGGCGGCGGCGGGCGGGCCGCGGGGCGGCGGCGGCTGGCGGGCCGCGTGGCGGCGGCGGCTGGCGGGCCGCATGGCGGCGGCGGCTGGCGGGCCGCGTGGCGGCGGCGGCTGGCGGGCCGCGTGGCGGCGGCGGGAGGCACGCGGGGGCTAAGCCCCGCGTTTTTGTCAAGTGGCACGGCCTTGTGCCGTGCCTTGCAAAAGAAACGGCCCCCGCAAGTGGGGGCCGGCTGAATAAAACCGGGGGGCTTTGCCCCCCCCTCCTTAAGTGAACCGCCCCCCTCATTAAGAGGGGGGGGTCTTGAAGGACCGGCCGGGGGTTTAATCCCCCAGTTTTTATGACATCCGGCCGGCCCGCTGGCCGGCCGGTTTTTACCAACGGGACCGGAATTTCCGGTCCCGCCCTCGACTTCCGACGCCGGCGGCACGGCCGCCGGTCTTTCCTTCCGCCGCGGCCCGGAACCGGCCGCGGTCTCCTCGTCTCACCGCGGCCCGAAACCGGCCGCGGTGTTCGTCGTCCGGCGCGGTGCGACGGCACCGCGTCCCTTTCGCCGTGCCATGAATCCTCCCAACGTGGCGCGACGGTGTCGCGTTCTTGAAATCTCTCCTCGGCGAAGCGCGACGGGTTGCGGAAAATTATAAGCATGTTCATCCGCGTGGTGCGACGGCACCACGCCTCTTGCTTCCACCCGCATGAATAAAACGAGAACTAAGGAGGGGGGGTTCGGCCGTGTTCTTGCGGTCCGACCCCCCTCACGTTAAAATAAAAACATAACTAAAGAATATCCAAAAGCCTCACATTTAGTCATACTAAAAATCCATGATTCAAGAAAGGAATAAAAATAATCAATAAATAACATCCCCTACCTCGGGTTTGAGATTCAAAGAATCTTCTACGTTCCGCGGAAGACGGAGTCGCGGAAGTCGGGCGTCGCGGTCGTCGTTCGTCAAATCCGTTGACGAAGAGTTACGTTCGATGCGACACGTTGTTGTCGGATCTTCGTTTGTCGACGAAGAAGGTCCGATGAGGGGGCGGCGTTCCCTTTTTTAAAGACACCAAGGACGAAGAAGAGAGGCGTCGTTCTTCGTCGGAGTTTGAGAGATCTTCGTTCTTCGTCAGAGCTTGAAGATGAAGAGGAGCTCTCAAAAAGTTTTCAAGGGAATAAACAACAACCCTTAAACAAATAAGATTGCATCTTATTTTATTAACACATAACTCAAAAGAATTTCAAATGTTTGAAATTCAAAAGAGTTTAACTCCCCAAAATTAAATTAAGTAACTTAAGTCATAAAAGAGGGGGGTTAAGTATGTTGAGAGAATTTGAAAAGAAAAGGGGTTCGTGTGGGCCCCACCACACTTAATCCTCCCAAGGGAGGTTAAGTGGGTGTGGGTCCCACTTCCAACCACCTTTGATAGGTTTTTAAATAAGTTAAAATAAAATTTGTATTACACAACTTTTATTTAACTTAACTGAAAAACCCCAAAACGTAACTCTCAACCCGCAACAAACGCAACTCCCGAAAAGGTCTCATTAAGCGAATATCGGCGCTGCGAGTTCATCTGTGCCCTCGGATTTCAATTCCGAGCACCGGATCAAAAGTTAGGAATTCCCGCTCGTTCGTTCACTGAACGTACCCGAGCCAAACTTCGGAAATTAATTCCGGGCACTCCGGGCCTCGGAATCAGGTGCCGTCTGAAACTGCGCTCTTGTAAAATTCTAAAGAAAATTAAGAAAAAATTATCCTTGAATTTTACGGGTCTTTACATTACTCCCACCTCAGGGCTTTACGTCCCCGTAAAGCTACATCAAAAACTAGGGAAACAAAAAGAGGATACTGAGCACGCATCTGAGCCTCCCGCTCCCATGTGCTCTCCTGGAGATTCCCGTGCCGCCATCTGTTGCGCACAAGAGGAATCGATCGTCCATGTAGGACCCGCTCCTGGATGACATGGACCTTCTCTGTCGTGGCCTGGACCATCCCATGTCCCACAAGTGCTGCAAGATTTCTTCTTTGCCGACAAGAGAAATCTGGTCTCATCCCCTGGATGAACCACATTCTTTGCCTAAAACAGTCAATCCTAACATGGATGATACTAATCCATACTAAGGATGACGTCGTAAGGCCTCGACGCTACTACTAAGAGATTCAACCGTTACTCTCGCCTCCAAGTATTGAGTCACACTGTCGGCATCAGTGTGTGGTAACTGGGCCTCTTCCATTAGATGTCTCACAAGTGAGGGTCAAGTCAACAGCCAAAACTGGAACCTCTTAGTAACATTACGGTAGAGGACAGGAACGAAAACATCACAAGGTATGCGTCTTTTATTATTGCAGCTCGTAATACAAGACGCTACACAAAAGCAACAAGGAACCAGAAGTACAAGGATGTAACCACTAGTTCTGCTCCTGTCCATCGGCTCCCAGAGCTCCATGATCGAAGGCCTCGGCTGCCTGAAGCTGAGCTCTCCCCTGCGGTCGGGGTGGGCCTCCTGGTGGTGGTGGTGGTAGAGCCTCAAAGCGTCGTCCACCACCTGCTGTTCGGCCAGCTCCTCTGCCTCGTCCGCCTCCTTCCTGCAGACCGCCACGGTCGAACCTCTGCCTCTGCCTAGGTGGTTCCTCAACCGTCTGCTGCTCCTCCGCATGGCGGGTCGGGCAGTCACGAGCCATGTGGCCTCGCCCGCCGCATGCATAGCACTGTCTTCCACTCGAAAGACTGGCTCCGCGTTGTGTGCCCTGCACTGCTGAGCCAGTGCCCTGAGGTCTGGTCTGTCTGGACCCCTGAGTCATTCGCCGACTGCCAGCTGTAGATGACTCTGCCACGTGTCGCCCTGCGGCGGGTCGCTGTGCTGGTGCAGACTCAGCAAGGAAGCTCTCGATCAGAAGAGCCCGCTCCAGTACTCCTGTCTGAGTCGGTATGCTGAGGGAGATCAGCGATTCCCTGATCTCGTGTCTCAAACCCTGCTCGAAGGTCCGGGCCCGGAAGAATGGGTCCCGTACCATGTCGGTCGAGTAGCGCGAGAGATCGGTAAACCTCGCCGAGTACTGGGCGACCGTCATGCTGCCCTGCCGCAGCTGTAAAAGCTCCTGGATACGCACCGCACGAAGGGTGGCTGGGACGAACTCCGAGCGGAAGATGCTCTCAAAGTCCGTCCAAAGAAGAGATGCCTCATCGTGCACCTGGAGCATCAAGCTCCACCATCGTCCTGCTGCTGCGTGTAGTAGGCTCGCAGCGAGGATCACCATGAGGTCTGCTGGTGTCCTCACTAGCCTAAACACTCAAACCACTGCCTCCAGCCAGTCCTCTGCTGCCTGGGGATCCGTCTCCCCGCGAAACCTGGGCGGTCGCTGGCGCTGAAACTCATGCAGTGCGCTGAGGCGACGTGCATCGTCAGCGGCTGCTGCTGGAAGCATCGGGGGATCGGCGGGTAAAGCTACTGCCGGTGCCACTGCTGACAAAGGGCCCTGCACCGAAGCCTCGTCGCTCGGTGGGCTGTCGTCACGTTCGATTCTCGGAACCCTAGCTGGCTGTCGTCGCGGGGCCATCCTTGAAAAGGAGAACAAGAGCACCACAGTCAGAACAGTATACCTGGTGAGCTGGCACAAGTAATCACAAGGAAAACTTGAGACTTTCATAAAGCAGATCAGTATACCCGGTGAGCTGACACAAGTAATCACAAAGAAAACTTGAAACACACACGCAATCAATGTTTTCGTGCATTAAGTCGGAAATCAGAAGTCAGGGTCCTGATGTACGGATACGTCGGCCGCCGCACCAACACTGGACTCCCTGGACTGAAAACCACACTCAATACGCTAAACATTATTGCTTCACATAGAAAAGATCAGAGTTCGCGGTAGAACCGAACTCCTTTGATACCAATTTGTCACGACCCGCCCTCGGGGTCCGTGCCGTGACTACCCCAAGCCCGCCTTCCATAGGCCAGGGGCTGGCGACTAGCACCAAGGCGTAAATCCCGGTAAAAAGGGAAGGCATTGCCTTTGAAAGTAAACACACACCACAGAGTAAACAAGCGGAAAGTAAACACTAAGCAAACAGAGTACGACTGAAAGTGCGGAAATGTAAATGGGCCAGAATACAAACCCAAACTGAAAGTAAAGTACAACTCGAAAAGGGAAAAACAGCAACTGAAAAAGTAAAGCCGCTACTCCGAGCTGTCCACTGGAAATCCCACCTGAAGGGTGGGTACAGATAGCTCCTCTGCTCCACGGGTCCCGCCGTCCGCTCCGAGCACGTCCCGCCCAGTGGTCCACCTCCGGGTACCGTCCCGCTCTGCAAGCCTCAGCTAAGGTCAACGCTGTCCGTCGTCTGCAACCAACACAACGAAGTGCGGGCAAAGCCCGTGCAGGGGTGAGTATAAGCTACTCAGTAGGGACCCCGAGACCCCTGAAGGTCTCTCAAATCCACAAAGGATAAACCACGAAGAAAAGTACAATCACGAAGTAACAACCGACACTGCTTAGGTATATGCCCATACATATACCTAAGTCATCAATTAAAATACACTCCAACCTCCGAGCCCAAGTACAACTCAGTCCACGCAGGAAAGTATACGTATTCCACATAGGAAAGCAAAATATAATCCACACAGGATTGCACAACACAATCCACACAGGAAAACAACAGGATTCAGCTCACACAGGTATACTTCTTCAAGGACGATAAAGATGATCACTGATCCATCTAAGTCGTCGGACCCACGAAGGATCGATAGGTAACTAACCCCCGTAGAAGACCCACACAGGATCGGGCTCACACAGAACCTGTAGGCGCTGGCTCACACAGAACCGCTGAGCGCAAGGACCCACACAGGATCGGGCTCACACAGAACCTGTAGCACTGATCCACGTAGGATCGCTGAGTGCTGTAGTCGTCGTCGTCGAATCCACACAGGATCTCTGTACTGTCGTCGTCCAAACCACACAGGATCTCTGTACTGTACTGTCGTCGTCAAATCCACACAGGATCTCTGTACTGTCGTCGTCAAATCCACACAGGATCTCTGTACTATCGTCGTCCAATCCACACAGGATCTCTGTACTGTCGTCGTCAAATCCACACAGGATCTCTGTACTGTCGTCGTCGCAGTCACAGTAGCAGTCGTAGCAGTAGAACAGTCGCAGCCAGCACTAGGGTTCCCGCACACAGCAAGCTCGTACGGAGGGTCCGCTCCACGAGCCGAGAGGCTGATACATCAACTGTCACGAAGACCAGAGTTGATGTATCCAAAAGTTCCGTATCGTCAACAGGAACTCAACGCAACAGACGGCGCGTCGATCGGACGCCCGGTCTGAGAGTTATTGGCATTTTCGTCTCCGGGGCCCGGTTGGTTTTTAAGGCAAAACCAACCCGACCGTACTCCACCTACGTCCAAACCTCGGGCGGAGTATGCCAAAAGATCCGTCTCACTAAGAGGAACACTACGCGACTGACGGCACGTCAATCGGACGTCCGTAGCTCAAGATATGAGCGTTTCCGCTCCGAAGGCCCGGTTGGTTTCGTGAACGAACCAACCCGGCCGAACTCAAAGTAACCCCGAAACCTTGAGTGCGATATACCGAAACGACCGTCTCGATCCAAGGATGGCGTTGCCGCAGACGGTTCGTCTTTCGGAGGTCCGAGGCTCAAGTTATGAGCCTAGAACCGAAACTGGTCCGAAACGGGGGGTCCGGGTCCGGGCCGACCCGGCCCGACCCCCCCCCCCCCCCCTCTGGACGGCGCGGCGGCCGGCGGCGGCGGACGGCGGCGGCGGACGGCGGCGCGGCGGCGGGGGACGGCGGCGCGGCGGCGGCGCGGCGGCGGGCCGCGTGGCGGCGGCGCGGCGGCGGGCCGCGTGGCGGCGGCGGCGGCCGGCGGGCCGCGTGGCGGCGGCGGCTGGCGGGCCGCGTGGCGGCGGCGGGAGGCACGCGGGGGCTAAGCCCCGCGTTTTTGTCAAGTGGCACGGCCTTGTGCCGTGCCTTGCAAAAGAAACGGCCCCCGCAAGTGGGGGCCGGCTGAATAAAACCGGGGGGCTTTGCCCCCCCCCCCCCCTCCTTAAGTGAACCGCCCCCCTCATTAAGAGGGGGGGGGTCTTGAAGGACCGGCCGGGGGTTTAATCCCCCAGTTTTTATGACATCCGGCCGGCCTGCTGGCCGGCCGGTTTTTACCAACGGGACCGGAATTTCCGGTCCCGCCCTCGACTTCCGACGCCGGCGGCACGGCCGCCGGTCTTTCCTTCCGCCGCGGCCCGGAACCGGCCGCGGTCTCCTCGTCTCACCGCGGCCCGGAACCGGCCGCGGTGTTCGTCGTCCGGCGCGGTGCGACGGCACCGCGCCCCTTTCGCCGTGCCATGAATCCTCCCAACGTGGCGCGACGGCGTCGCGTTCTTGAAATCTCTCCTCGGCGAAGCGCGACGGGTTGCGGAAAATTATAAGCATGTTCATCCGCGTGGTGCGACGGCACCACGCCTCTTGCTTCCACCCGCATGAATAAAACGAGAACTAAGGAGGGGGGGTTCGGCCGTGTTCTTGCGGTCCGACCCCCCTCACGTTAAAATAAAAACATAACTAAAGAATATCCAAAAGCCTCACATTTAGTCATACTAAAAATCCATGATTCAAGAAAGGAATAAAAATAATCAATAAATAACATCCCCTACCTCGGGTTTGAGATTCAAAGAATCTTCTACGTTCCGCGGAAGACGGCGTCGCGGAAGTCGGGCGTCGCGGTCGTCGTTCGTCAAATCCGTTGACGAAGAGTTACGTTCGATGCGACACGTTGTTGTCGGATCTTCGTTTGTCGACGAAGAAGGTCCGATGAGGGGGCGGCGTTCCCTTTTTTAAAGACACCAAGGACGAAGAAGAGAGGCGTCGTTCTTCGTCGGAGTTTGAGAGATCTTCGTTCTTCGTCAGAGCTTGAAGATGAAGAGGAGCTCTCAAAAAGTTTTCAAGGGAATAAACAACAACCCTTAAACAAATAAGATTGCATCTTATTTTATTAACACATAACTCAAAAGAATTTCAAATGTTTGAAATTCAAAAGAGTTTAACTCCCCAAAATTAAATTAAGTAACTTAAGTCATAAAAGAGGGGGGTTAAGTATGTTGAGAGAATTTGAAAAGAAAAGGGGTTCGTGTGGGCCCCACCACACTTAATCCTCCCAAGGGAGGTTAAGTGGGTGTGGGTCCCACTTCCAACCACCTTTGATAGGTTTTTAAATAAGTTAAAATAAAATTTGTATTACACAACTTTTATTTAACTTAACTGAAAAACCCCAAAACGTAACTCTCAACCCGCAACAAACGCAACTCCCGAAAAGGTCTCATTAAGCGAATATCGGCGCTGCGAGTTCATCTGTGCCCTCGGATTTCAATTCCGAGCACCAGATCAAAAGTTAGGAATTCCCGCTCGTTCGTTCACTGAACGTACCCGAGCCGAACTTCGGAAATTAATTCTGGGCACTCCGGGCCTCGGAATCAGGTGCCGTCTGAAACCGCGCTCTTGTAAAATTCTAAAGAAAATTAAGAAAAAATTTTCCTTGAATTTTACGGGTCTTTACATTTTAAAATTTAATTTGACCATAGGAAAACAATTTCCACCATTTTAGAACAAATGTAAATGGTTACATTAATAAAAAAACTATTTTATATATTTTCATTAAATTAATTTATATTTTGTTCAAATTAGGTCATGGAATTATTTTTTTGTCACATAAATATCATTTTTAATAGTAAACCAATTAATATCATGAAAATTAGTATGGGTAAAAAAATCTCATACACATAAGTCAAAAGTTAAAAAACACTTTTATTTTTAATTTTTCTTGTTTTATATGTTCTTAATTTAAAATAATAGTTTCTCATATTTATTTAAATAATTATATTAAATCTATGAAATTTTTTAATTCATCATGTAATATTTTGTGGTAAGGCCCTCTTATATTTTTAGTAATAAAAATTAATTTGACATGATTTTTAATTAATTATGAATAATAAGTGTTTAAATGAGTAGTCTAAAGTGGCTTGATTTTTCCTATGTTTAAATATCATTTAGACCTTCTAGAAACGTGTTTTACAGTTATAAGGTCTTAAATACATTTCTCATCCACCGTATCAGACCTAAATCAGGAAAACTTGTTGTACTCTTCTTTTTATCCCATACATATCATTCTTTTCCATGGAAACTACCATTTTCTTCCCTTATAAAAGAAAACCTCTTCCAAACATCCATACCAAACCTTTCAATAAAATAATTAAGTGAAACGATGCCCATTGTTTCACCCGATAACCCACTCCCAGGAATCATAGCCTTTATACACCACTAATTATCTTAATCCCTTCATTTCTAACAAGATTTTCAAAAAACATTTATCTTTCTGAAATGAGTGTTTCTTCTTCTTAGACATTATTTCAATTAATTATTATTATCATTATATTCCACAACTCAATAAAATTAATATATCCTATACAGTTTATATAATTAAGATTCATTATATTTATTTATAAATAGTTTTCCATCCACACACACTGACTTATAAAAACATTTACATCAATCGTGTGATGTGTGGAATACTACCTCTTCGATGTGATACATTTTTTTAATCAATGCATCTTATAGATATAATAAATATAGGGGGTGATGAATAATTATTCTTTTTAAATAAAAATTTCATAAATTATTACTTTAAACATTTAAGATCATTTTATTCATTCACTAAGAAATGCGATTGGAATCATGCGTATGTGTGGACTACAACCTCTAGGAATGACACGTTTAATTTCTCTTCACCATGTAACAGGGATGGACCTACAATAAAACCTAATTAATTAATATTATCATTATAAAATTATTATGATTCTTATATAGTAGATAATTTTATTTTCTACTAGGCATCCTTTTGATGAAAATTAATATTATTGACTATGTGTACATGATGGTTATCGACTCCATGTCACTATTTTTTAATTTTTCCCCATTCATGGATGACATTAAATATTATTTTGATGAGTAAAAATTCTATTTACGTAACTATTTAATATTCTAGACGTTTTGAATGTATTTTCAATATAAAATTCACTATGGTTAAGATGCCAAGAGACTCACGTAAAAATCAACTGAACCAGCTCAAGTAGCTATAATGAGTTTAAATTATTCAATAAATAAGAAAATTATCGCAATAAGTAGAACTTTGTAAATTAATGATATATAAAATAATGTTATTATTATTATTTTTTATAAAATTAATTTAATTATTCTTGATGTTAATGAAAGTGAAGAATATTTTTAGGCACGGGTAAGAGTTTCATCTCAAAATATCCTTCTTTGACAAACATATTCTTTTGTTACCCTAATATCTTTTAAATGTTTTATATGATAATAATTTTATATTTAATATCATATATTATCTTTATTCATGGGTTTTTTCTTCAAATTTAGTCTCATGTTATTTAAATGGTTTTTATTATAATATTCTTAAGACGTAAGCGAATTTTGTCTCAAATTTCATTTTTGAGATGTGTTTTACATTATGAACCAATTTAATATTATATGGTGTATTATTGAATCAATATTGAAGGTTGAATATATTATTATTGGAGAATAATAGAATAAAAAATTAAGACTAAATAATCCATCATAGATTATTATTTAAATAATCTTCAATGATTGCAATGTTCATGATAAATATTGTAGTTGAGATAAATTAAAAAAATGTATTTATAGTAGTTTAGATGACTATGATCTTATTACAAACATTAAACTTATATAATTTGTGATAATATTTTTCCCCACCAAGAGAAACTTGCATATATCGGTGTGATAACATATTGTAAGCACTAACTTTTACAATACCCTGAGGCACAACCCTATCATTGTCGAGATGTAATAACCCAATCAAGACCTTACTTTTCATCAGGAGTAAAAAACCAAAAAATTATCATTCGGTAGTATAATAACCAATATAAATCATTTTTTTATTTGCAAAATAATAAAATGATGCAAATAATTCAAATAGAAGAAAGAAATATTACATTATAAAAAATTTAAAACAAAGAATACCAACCTACGATTATAAGTATATGATTGTTTTCAATCTATGATCTTTGTTCACTTTATCAGCAGTGGATATAATAGATGTATTAGCTTCGTGATCATAGTAACAGAGAATCAGTCATGGATATTCAAGAACGTATGTGTAGAAAAATTTTATATCACCATGTTTTAAAAAAATATTATGACATTTATTTTATACCTTGACCACATTGCAATTGATTTCTTTCACATGGTTAATTCCAATATCTTCTAGAAACATCTAGATATCCAATCACTACAAAAAGTGTGTTAGTGAATTACAAAACATAAAATAAATTTTTTACATTTAAATTGAAACAACATAATTAATATCTATGAGTATTGGTGAAATTTTTTCTTCTATCAAATAACACCATAATACATCTAGTATAGTCATTAGTAAAAACACATAGATTAAGAATTAATAAAAAAATTAAAATTATATGTATAATCTTGCATCTTATAGAAATATCAAAACAATCACAAAAACATAGCATCACAAATTGTTTAATGAAAGTATGTTTCTTTTGAAGAAAAATTCTATTAACATTTTATCAAACAAGAATTAATATTTTTTATAAAAATAAAACTATAATTAAAATATGTTATTCTATATAAAGTTCTTAAAAATAATAACAATTATAATTTTGAAAAAATAGATAGTAGAATAAAATTGAATTTAAAATAGCGATAATTATGAATTGGTGGTAGATATATATTTAAGTTGACTGTATGAAAAAATTTAAATAGAAGATAAAATTGTTTAATTTGTAATATATAAAATAAATTGGTTGTAGATTTTTTTTACCTAGTGGAAGAAAGTGGTCGATACCACTACCAATGCATTAAATGATGCTACGCTTGATATACAGTGTCGATGATACCTATGAAAAGTGGGGCTACCATCGTAACTCCTTGTAAAATACTATGATTTGATTATATGTCGTTTGAAGCATGGGATCATGATGGTGATACCTCTATAAAAACAAAGGAGCTTCCACAAAATGATTCCACTACTACCATCACTGAAGAATAAACTATATCAATTGTTGACTAAGGAAAGTTACTACTGTGGGGGTATTGCATGGTGCAACCATGATTGAGTTGAGATACAGTGACATTGGTGAGTCGTGTAAAGCTACAATGTTGACATGAGAAACTATAAAAGGTAGAAAAGTGATGTTTCTTTTGTTGATTGGACTGTGTCATATGTTGATGCCACGACAGAGCAGTATTTTGTGTTTTTATAAATTTTCAGTCTTTTTAAATAATAGTAGTTTTGTTTTTTAACATATAATTATCAAAGGCGGCATCAACGATGCTTCCTTTCAGATATGTGGAATGGATTTAAGGTCAATGCTGACTTTTCTACTCATCGACTTAGATCGATGATATGGAAAAGGTGGCATCCATTATACCACGTTTTTCTTAAATTATGGTTAATGGTGGGATCCGAGATGCCACCTATATCAAAATTAATGTGGAAATCCAACATCAGTGATTTTTCCATTCCTAGAACCCCCATTAAATAGGGAACCCCCCACCCTTATCCTCATTAATTTTACACACTATATGTCTAATTCCACTCCCACTCTCTCTGTTATTAGTCTTGTTCTCCAATGGTTTCATTGGCCTAACAGGAGTGTTTAATTTTGAGATTCATCATTTAGAGGTATTTTTTATTATTTATTTTAAAGTAATATATTAATATATTTGATTATTTTTTAGTTAGTTGTAATTTTTTTATTTACCTAGTGGTTTAGTTAGTTAGATATTTTTTAAAAGTGATAGTTATTATTAGTAAATAAAATATTAGTATTCATTTATGAATTCTGAATAAATAATTTTAATGAGTATTAGTACTTGATTTATTATGATAATAAGTTAATTATTTATTATAACACAGTAGTTTTTAAATATTAGTTACATAGTTATGAATTATTATTTATACGATGTTAATTAAATATTAGTGAAATAATGGATTAATAATAATTAAATATTAAATAAGTAAGGTTTACTATATGTTAAAGTATTGGTTATGTTTTGATTAACTAATGAACCAAATAGGATTGAAGAATTATTAGGTAATGATTAGATAATAATTAACTAACAATTACCATATGATTAACTAATGATGAGGGTGTAATTAATTAAGGATTAAGTAATGTTTAATGAATGATTATCTAATAAAGAACTAATTAAAAACAAATGTGAAAATAATTAATTGAGAATTATTAACTATTTATTAAAGAATTATTAACAAAATATTAAATAATGATTAAATAATTGTTAACTAATGATTAAAAAATTATTAACAAAGAAATAAATAATAATTATCAAATGAATAAATATTGTTTTACTAATTATTAATGAATGACTAACTACTTATTAAATAATAATTAACTAATGATTAATTAATGATTGAATAATGATTAAATATTGACTAAATAATGATTAACTAATGATTAATGAATGATTATTTAATGATTAAATAGTTATTGGCTAATGATTAATGAATAACTAACTACTGATTAATGAATGATTAAATAATAAACAACTAATGATTAAAGAATGATTAACTAATTATTGTATAATGAATATTGAATAATTATATAATAATTAAATATTAATTCACTAATAATTAATGAATGATTAAATAATTATTAAAAAATGTTTAACTAATGATTACTGAATTTTTAAATAATGGTTAACTAAAAATAAAACAATGGTTACAAAATTTATCACTAATTATTAATGATTGATGAAATAATGATAAGGGAATCATGAACTAATGATTAAATAATGATTAACTAATGATTAAATATTGGTAGAATAATGATTAAAATTGATTAAACAATTGTTAGAGATTGATTAACTATTGATTAAATAATACATAAATAATTATTAATGAATGTTCAACTAATTATTAAAGAATACTTAACTAATGATTAAATAATGATTAACTAATGATAAGAACATTATTAAAAAATGATTAACCAATGATTAATTGAGGATTAACTAATGATTAGATAATGATTAAAGAATGATTAAATAATAATTAAAGAATGATTAATGATTTATTAAATAATGATTAACTAATGATTGGGGAATGATTAAATAATGATTAATGAATTATTCTGTAATTATCAAAGAATGATTAACTATTGATTAAATAATAATTAACTAATTACAAACTGATCATTAAATAATTATTAATAAATTATTAACAAATGTTTAATGATTGATTAACTCATCATAAATTAATGATTAACTAATGACTAATGAATGATTAAAAAATTATTATAGGACTATTAACTAACGATTGACTAATTCATAATAGATTATTTAAAATTACTATATAATGGTTTAATAATAACTATATATTGAATAATTAATGATTAAAGAATGATTATATAAGAATTAATTAATAATCTACTAGTAAATAACTAATAATTTACTATAAAGTAATCGTTATTATTAATTAATTTTGAAATGATTAACGAGTGATTATTGAATGAATAAAGAATAATTATTATAGTATTAACTAATTCCCAACTGATGATTTTCTAATAATTTACTAATGAATAACACATAACTAACTGATGAATAAGGTCTGATTAACTAATAATTTGTAATTACTCGGGTAGTGGCTTGTTAAGGACTTTACCTAAAGCTCGGTTCCATCCAATGGTTCCACCAAAATGGTGGCATCGATCACGGTGGCACCATGATGGTGGAACCACTGATGGTGTTCCATCGAATTGGTGGCACCATGACGGTGACACTGTGATGGTCGTACCATGAAGGTGGTACCGCTTATGGTGGCATCGTGACCATGGCACCATTACGGTGTCTCACCGAATGGTGTCCCACCCTTTTTTATTTTTCCAACTCTCCTCATGAAATCTTTCTCATGATTTAAGAGTCTTTTAATACCCCATTTTAATGGATTTTAAAGACCATAAATGATATAAAAAATCTCCCAAGATTCGGGAAACCCTTGGATTACCAAAACGTGTGTCTTTTCCTCGGTGTCACATCCTTTTTACCATAACATCTAGTCCCTCCCCTATTAGGAATTTTATTCTATTTAAAGTAAACCCTTTAACTCACAGCCATTATGGCCACCACTCTGATGATAATTGTTAAATAAAAAATAATTTCATCATTTGTAACCACCCAACCTCATAGTGAAACCATGATCCACCTTTAAATCCAATCAAATTTCTTATCTCGTAACTCCAGGATCATTATCGCATGTTAATTATTTCCTTCATTCTTCATCAATGTTGGATTATTTTTCTTTCCATGGTGAGTTTGGAGTCCCCCTTCCTGAGAAAAGTTGTGCGCCTCTGCTGGAGCTTTTTTGATAACTCATTGAGTCCTCAGAGTTCATCCCTTACAAGTCGTGCATCCCCAGTTCTTGGTATGTGGAGAAAAACATTGATCATTGATAATCCAAGTAGAGCTCTTCCTTCTCCTTTTTTTATTGTGTATCATTGGGGCAGTTATGTTATTGTTTTTATGGGGATGGATGAAAAGCGAACCTTAATGGAGATAAAAATAGACTTTTAAATAATTAAGGGGTGAGTATGATGTTCTTACTATACTCTATTATCCTTGATTATTTGTGGTGGATTTATGAGCTTATGTCCAAAAAAATTGTGGTTGTTGGTGTTCCTTCCCTCGGCACCAATTATCCTTTATTTTTTAGTTAATTCTTTGATTTAATGGTTATAAATTGGGAACTAGTTAATCAAGTAAAGCTGGTTCATTAAATGGATGCCCAGTGAATAATATTCCTATTCTGGTCACCCCGGTTAACCAAAAGGAAGATGGAAAATTAATAAAAGTTGTGTTTGAATCTGAAACCTCCCTTGCTCTATCTTAGTAAGATGTGTGGTTGATCTCCTTGATGCTTGTGGGGTATCATGGGTGGAAATTGGATCCCTTGTTTTGGTGTAGTCATTGGTTTTTGGATCTAAGGCCGCATGGGGATATATGCTGGGGCATGGTTTCTTCTAATTCTTTGAGGGATCTCACAGATCCCTTTTTGTTGTTGCGACATTACAAGAGAACCGGGTGTGAATGCTTAAATTGCTACTTGGCTATTTTTTCTTCCATGGAATGTGGCTATTCCTTTTATTTTCTCGATGGCGAAGATTCATTTAAATGGAATCACTTGAATATGAAAACAATACTGGGTTCAATGGGAATGTGTTTTTTTTGAATGAGTTGTGTCTTCGTTATAGTTGTGGTGCTTCTTATGAATGAATTGTACTGAGGGTATTTGTGTATGGGCTTGTTTTGGAACCCCTATGATGGGAAGAGTGATTGATTACCAATATGTATAATTTAGTTTTTATGTTTCTTATTTGCACCCCACCCCAGTTGATCACTTCATGCTGAACTCCCCCATTTCAATGGGGGGGTTTCCAAAACACATATGAGGGGCTGGTTATTAGCTCTTTTCTGCTCCCATTCCTGAGTAACCCTAGACTCCTCGGCTGGATGTGCTGACATGAGGTCCATTACAGCCCAAGATTCTTCAGGCTGGGAACATTTTGGACGTTAGCCCAGGTGTGTTTGGGCAGTTTGTTTCTTAAGTGTCTTTATGATGAGTCTTAGGTGTCTTCGGGCGTAGAGGTAGTTGTTATGGCCTAGGTGTTTGCACGCGTCATTACGTGTGATTGTGCCCCAGGTGTTTGTGGGCGGGATATTATGGTTTTGGTATCCTAGGTGAGTGTAGAAATGGTATGGCAGTGGGACTGTGGTGAAATTAGCAGGAAAGGTATGACACGAATGATATTTTAATAACCAGTGGGAATGTGGTGCGGGGTACCCAAATATTGATGTGTTATTACTATTCACCTTACATGACTTGCATTGTTTGGAGAGTGTTCGTTGAAGATGTTTGGGTGGATAGTTTCCTTATTAGTGCTTGGTTATCTCCTTTTCTCACAGGGCATTAGAATTCCTCCCCACTTGTTCATGAGAACTTATGGTTTTCCCTATTGAGTATACCGGTATACTCACCCTATGTATATAAAAGTTCATTTAGGTTTCCAAGTGGGATTTGAGGACATTGCAGGACCATACTAGTTCGAACGTTGGGATAATTGTTGTTTCTGTTTTCCTTTCATTGGTATTTACCACCCCTTCCCTCACATTGGTGACGTTTGGTCGTGGAAGAATGATATTAGAGGGAGGTTTAGAGATAGGATGGAGACATGAGTTTGGCATAGTGAGTATTGAATTGGATGGTTGGGAAAATGTGTTAGGAAATCTTGGTGCATGAAATTGGATATGGAAGACCCTCTAGGAAACAAGATTTTAGGCCCCCCGAGATCCAATGCAAGTACTCCGAGCCTACCAAAAGACCAACTGAGACTATACTGATTGCAAGGTAGATACCCTATGAAATGTACATCCATCACAATGACTTTTTTTCTTGTGTGTCTTGGTTATTTTGGGGATATAAATTGAATGAAGTGTAAATGAAATATTAAAAGTAGTCTTCTATGCTAAGTGGGATTAGGGATTACTAGTATACTTTGAAGCTATGGAAAATGGATGATGACCACAAGTAGTACAGGAAATCAATGTCTAAGAGGTTGATTTAGTTGATCGGTAGGGGCTGTCTGAGAGAAGGAGGAAAATCAGTGGAAGAGGATGCATCATACCTTCTAGTGGATGGCCCTGTGGAAGTATGAGGGCAGGATCATAGACATAGAGATAGAGAGCTGGCTCGAGGAGTCTGGGATAGGTCTTTTCAATATTCGAGATCCGATGGAGTACTGGGTTCATCTGGCTGTGAGCCAGATGTGGGGAGAGTCGTTTTAGTAGTGGACACTCTATCTTGGGGAGAAGAGGGAGGATGAGGATACATGGGCTATCTTCGAGAGAGTGTTCCAGGTGGAATTCCTCTCTTCCATGATGAAGGTTTAGAAGATGTGGGAGCTACTCTCTCTTCAATAGGGGAGTATGTCAGTGCGGGAGTTGGGGATGAAGTTCAAGGATCTCTTTCTCTTTTCTCTAGACAACCTTTTCGATGAGGAGTCTCAGGCGATATGTTTAGAGGAGGTACTCCGAACTTCTCTTCAATATGTTGTTACTCCCTTCACCCTACCGATGTATTGGTAACTCTAGAAGAAGGATAAATTGGTGGAGAGGATGCCCACACTAGGAGGTGTGCCACGAGATGGGGAACAGTTGGGCTCATCAAAGGGAAAGGTTATCAGCAGTATTCCTCAAATGTTAGGGCCTTCTAGGTTTCGGTCAACGAGGATTAGGCCCCAGTAGTCCCAGTTTCAATATCCCTGTCTTCGACCTTTCCTTTCAGGCCCAGGACGAAGATGCTTCATCTGTGGTAGCAATGGGAACCTTTTGAATAAGTTCCTGGACTGAGTATAGTACAGTGGGGGTTGTCCAGTCCAGCACCAACCTCTACAATAACAGTTTCCATCCAGGATATTTCAGCAATAGCACTAGGGACAGTGAGCACCTGCTCCTCCGAGAGAAGACGTTGCAGGAGGAGGAAAGGCTCAGGGTACTCCTCAGGGAACTCAACTAGGGCATGGTTGGGTAGTTGGCCAATAGCCGAGGGGTAGAGGAGTTGGGCTTGGGCAGTTACACGCAGAAGAGGTAGCAGTTCCGACAAGGCCAGAATTAATTTGAGGAACAATCTCTCTGTTCTACACTATTTTATTTTCCTTATTTGATTCGAGATATTCGAACTCCTTTTTTTACCCATTCTAGACCATTCTTTGGTATTTGACACAGATATACTTCTCATAGCACAATTTTGTGTATATCGGTCAGAGGACAGATCAGCTTGTCTCGTGTTTGCTAAGAATGCAGACTAATGTTGGGATCACATCCGTTCAGTGGGGGCCTTATTTTGTAGCAGATGCAGCCATATGATGTCATTATAAGCATCAACTAGTTGTTCCGTTTATGTGTTGTAATTGAATTCTTCCAAAGAAGGAACATGTTTTTAGATGTGGGTGGACTATGTGTGACCTTTGCCACCAAGCAGGGTTTCCATAAGGGATGCCGAAGAGTGATGACCCTTATTTCTTTGTTAGCTGATCTGTCAGTAGAGTGGGTGGATACAAAGATAGTGGATATATTGGGGATTGTGAGTGAGTTCATGGACGTTTTCCCTAAGGAGGTAGTGAATCTACCCCCTTGACATGATGTCGAGTTCAGGATAAAATTGCAACCCGGTGCCCATCCTATTTCAATGGCATACTATCAGATGACACCTTATGAGCTGTGAGAGTAAAGGATTTAGTTCAATGATCTAATGAAGAAAGGTTTTGTTTGACCAAGCTCATCACCATGGTGCACTCTAGTCTTATTCTTGATGAAGGAAGATGGTGGTCTTTGTCTATGAATTGACTACCAGAGACTAAATCATGAAACAGTCAAGAACTGTTACCCTCTCCTGAGGATATATGATCTTTTTGAATAGTTTAAGGGAGCATGATGGTTCTCCAAGATCGAAATGTGGTCATTATATCCCCAGTTAAGAGTGAAGGAGGCTGACAACTCAAAGACTACCTTCAGGTGCAGATATGGGCACTTTGAGTTCGGGGTCATGATGTTCGGCATTACTAATGATCCAGCTGGGTTCAGGGGGCTCATGAACTCCATCTTCTGAGAATATATCAAACGGTTTGATGTTGGGTTTATTGATGACATTCTAATCAACTCAAGATCAAAACAGGATCACGCTTAGCATTTGAGGATGGTTTTAGAGGCATCCTACTGCACCGGCTCTAATAGAAATTTCCCAAGTGCATGTTCTTGACACGAGAGGTGCACTTCCTCAGACACGTGTTGTTAGAGTAGGGAATAACGGTTGATCATTCAAAGGTCGAAGAAGTTATGTCATGGTAAGCACGCAAGAACGTGGAAGAGGTTCGCAGTTTCCTAGGAATAGTAGGTTACTACTGGAGATTTATACCCAACTTCTCCCTAGTTGAAACACCATTGACGATGGGGACGAAGAAAGACCAAACATTTTTATGATGTGAGCAGTGCCAGGTAGCCTTCAATTATATGAATGGGAAATTAATCAGTGCCCCATTGCAGAGATTGAGAGTATAAATTGTGACATTTCAGGTATTCTGTGATGCTTCAGGCCATGACTTGGGGTGTGTGCTGACGCAACAATAGCGGTGATCTCTTATGGGTCTAGGCAGTTACGTCCCCATGAGCATAACTATTCCACACACGATTTGGAGTTTATAGTGGTTGGGTTCTCACTAATGTTGTGGAGGAACAACAACATCAGGGAGTGATTTTTATTCTTCACAGATAACAAGAGCATGAGGTATATCTTCACCCAGCAGGACTAGAACATGATGCAATAGTGGTGGAAAGAGTTTCTTTAGGACTACGACTTTGAAAACTCTTACACAGAAGGTAAGGGGAATATGGTGGCTGATGCCTAGAGTAGGTAGTCACCGAAGGATGTGGCTCAAGAGTCGGAAAATGCATGGATGGTGATGGGAGGAGTTGGATGCCCTACACGTGGATGCAAGGGTAGAGGATAGAAGAGGATTTATATACTAGATGACTGTGCAGTACTCTCTATTGCAGCAGGTGGAGGAGTCTCAGTGGGCAGACTTAGAGGATGAAGTGATGCAGGATTGTGTTTTCCAGGGCAATGCTCCATAAGGATGGTTAGAATAGAAGCATAATTAGATGATGTTTCATGGGATGTTGTTCATTCCGGTGGCGATTCATAAGAGAGTTCTTGGTGAGTTCCACAACTCACCCTTTGAGGTGCACCCAAGAGTTTCCAAGATGTATCGGGGCCTAAGGGTTTAGTTTTGGTGGCCCAGGGTGAAGCAGGTAGTGGCATAGTTTGTGGTGAAGTTCCTTGAATGTTTGTAGGTGAAGGATGAAAAGCGCATCTGATGAGGTCTTTTACACCTTTTAGATGTCCCTTAGTATAAGTGGGACAACATCTTGATGGATTTTATCATAAGACTACCAAGAGTTTAAGGCGGTTGTGATGCCATATGGGTAGTGGTTGACCAACTAATGAAATCGGCTCACTTCTTGGAAATCAAGGAGTCGAGTGCGGTAGAATACCCGGCATAATGGTTTGTGGATGAGGTGATGTGGTTTCATGGAGTTTTGAGTTTGGGTACCAATTGTTCTAGAAGGTCTCCCCTTGGCATGAATAATGGAGTTTTGGTTGGGGGTGTATGTTTCTCCCAGGTCCGTTGGACCCTTCAAGGTGTTACGATGGGTCGGCGAAATGGATTATCAGCTAGCGCTACCACCGCCACTACTGAGAGTGCATGGCATCTACCATGTGTCTCAGCTCCATCGATATCTCCATGATGATTCAAATGTCCTCGACTGAGGATGGCTGGATATTGAAGACGATGTGACATTTTTAGAATGAACAGTTATGATCGAAGGTCGGGAGGGGAAGGTGCTTCGTTGATGAACCATTCCCTTGATTCATGTGTTATGGAGGCATGGTGGCCTCATGTAGAATACCATGGAGCTGGAGGCATAGATGGGCACCTAGTACCTAGAGTTTTTTTGAGTTTTCTTCTATTTTTCATCATAATTGTTCGTGATGTAGTGCTTAGACTTGTTAAATATGAATGTTTCATTTTCACTATTCTATGAATTCGTGTGAAGGGTCCTGACGGTGGGGAGGAGAGGACCATGTCCCTAATCAATTTGATTTTGAGTGGATGCAATTAAACCTATGTGGGAAAGTCGGTTCCTCCCAAATTGGATAGTATCTTTACATGGGGGAAAGGACTCCTTAATCCATATGTCTGGAGGGTGATACCATTATATGTTTGTGTGGTTACTTGAGGGAGAGGTTTTCCAAGATGCTGATGTGGTTTTCTCCTGAGAGGTATCTTTAGAGGTAGTTGTACATACCCCTCTATTCTCTTCAGGTCTAGTTTAAATTCTCAAGGGTGAGAACACATTGAGAGATATCTAATGCAATGGCATGGGTGGTGGCCCATTAAAGAATATTCTAGAAGATTTGTTCCATCATACGGTTCCACCAAAATGCTGGCACCGATCAAAGTGACACCGTGACAGTGGCATCGGTCACGGTCGCACACTAAAATGGAGGTACCGTGATGGTGTCTCCATTACGGTGACATCATGATGGTCGCCCGGTGACAGTGTCACCACTGATAGTGGCACAATGACGGTGGCACTGTTACAGTGTCTCACTAAATGGGGTCCCACCATTCATTATTTTTCTTGTTCTGCTCCCTCAATGTATGTTCTGACGTAAGAGTATTTTAATACCCCCATTCAATTCCTTTTAAAGCTCATATATGATATTTAAAATCCTCTCTGATTTGGGAGACCCTTGACATACAAAAACGTGTGTATTTTCCTCAGTTTCACACATTTTTCCCATACTTACCAGCTCCGCTCCTATTGGTCAATTTCCTCTTTCATTAGGAAACCCTTTAACTCACAACCATTTTGGAAACCTATCTAATTAGAAATATTAAATGAAAATTAAATCCATTGTGTGTAACCAGCCAACAGCGTGGTGAAACTACAATTCACCTTAAAGCTATTCAAAATTCTTATCTCGTAACTCTAGGATCTCTCTTCTTTATCGCACATGAATTCATTATTTCTTTCTTATTCTTGTTGGATTCATTTCCTTTCCATGGTGTGTTTGGAGTCCCCCTTTCCAAGGAAATTGGTGTGCCCGTGATGGAGCTTTTCTGCTCACTCTTGGAGTCCTCAAAGTTCCTCCCCTACAAGTTGTGCATCCCTAGTTCTTGGCACGTGGAGAAAAACATCGCTCAATGATCATCCAAGTAGGGATATTCCTTCATCTATCGTTACTGTGTTTCATGTAGGGCATGTATGCTAATGTTAGTATGGGTATGGATGAAACCAAACCTTAAAGATGACAATAAAAATACTTTTAAATAATGAAGGGGTGATTTTGATGTTTCTACTTTACTCTTTTATCCTTTATTATATATTTTTAATTTTATCGGATTACTTCCACTAAAAATAGTGGTTGTTGGTGGTGCTTCCCTTTTCACTAAAGATCATTCATTTTCTCGTTAAATCTATTACTAATGGTTGTAACATGGGAATTGGTCAATCACGTAATCCTAGTTGATAAAACGGATGCGTAGTGAAATATAATCCTACTTTGGTCACCCCGATTAACCAAACAGAATAAAAAAAATTAATGAATGATGTGTTAGAATCTAAAACCTCCCTTGAACTGTCTTGGTAGCATGTTTGGTTGATCTGGTTAATGCTTGTGTGGTGGAAAGGGTGGGGATCAAATCCCCTATTGTGGTGAAATCATTGGTTTGTGGATCTAAGGCAGTGTGGGGATGTATTGTGGGGCTTAGTTAGGTTTCAGTACATTGAGGGATCTCACAGATCCCTTTTATTATTGTGTATATACAAGAGAACTAGGTGAGAATGCTTAAATTTCTACTTGGCTATTTTCCCTTCCTTGACTTCTGGTTATTCCTGTTAGTTTCCCAGTGGTGAAGAATTATTTAAATGGAATCACTTGAAAATGAATACAAGAATGGTTTCAATGGTGAATTGTTTTTTTGGAATGAGTTCTGACTTGGTTGTGGCAGTGGTTCTTCTTATGGATGAATGGTAATGAGTGTGTTAGTGTATAAGATGATTTTTGAAACCCCTAGGTTGGGAAGAGTGCTTGATTACCTATATGTATAATTTAGTTCATATGATTCTTATTCATACCCTACTCAAGTTTAGCAGTTCATGCCGAACACCCCCATTTCAATGTGGGTGTTTTTTCCAACACTCCAATGAGTAGATGGTTATTAGCGAATTTTTTCTACCTATCCCATGTGTCCCAGGATTCTTCGAGGAGGCTGTGACGGCCTAAGGTCCATTATAGCCCATTATTTTTTTGGCATGGAATGTTGTGGTGGTTTTCCGAGGTGTGTGCGGACAAGTCGTATCATAGGTGTCTTCGGGATGGGGCCTTGGTGTCTTTGGGTGAGGCGGTAGTTGTTCTGTTTAATGTGTTTTGGGCATGGTTATGTGTGGTTGTGGGCTAGGTGTTTGTGGGAGGGATTTTGTGGTTTTGGTAGCCCAGGTTTGTGCAAGTAGGGTATGGTAGTGGGACTCCGGTGAAAATGGTAGGAATGGTCTGACATGAAGGATGTCTTCAATAACTTGTGGAAAAGTGGTTTGGGGTACCCAAACATTGATGTGTTATTACTATTCACCTTACTCGACTTGAATTCTTTGGGGAGTGTTCTTGGAGTGGTTTTTATGGATAGTTTCTTTATTAGGTGCTTGGTTATTTCCTTTTCTCGGAGGGAATTAGAATGCCTCCCCACTTGGGCATGACAGGTTTTGTTTTTTCCCTAATCAGTACACATGTATACTCACCCTACGTATATAAAACTACTTTTAGGTTTCTAATAGGACATCAAGGACTGTGTGGGACCGTACTAGTTTGGCCATTGGGACAGTTACTATTACTGTTTTCCTCTCTTTGGTATTTACCTTTGAAGTTTTCTTGTATTGTTGTACTTATTATTTAAAACATGCTTATGGGAAAGGATTTTTTGGGAATTTCTTTTACATCAAATTTTGGTGTGGTTTGAGACTTACTATATTATATCTTGATCCTAATAAATAAAAAGTTTAATGACTTTTATTTTGAAAATGATTCCATACCCTTGGTGCTAGTGGGCACTCCTAGACCTATTGAAGGTGGGTCTCCGAGGTCATTATCCCTCTTACATCTTGCAGAAGGAAGGGTCTGGTAAATCTGTTGTCCCTTCCCTCACCTTGGTGAAGGAGGGTTATGAAATAATTACAAAATGATTAACTATTAATTATCTAATAAATAGAGCTGAGGAAGTAATTTAATATCTATTAATGATTTAAGGATTACATAGTTATTAATGAATTATTAAAGCATAATTAATTAGGATTAATTTATTAATGATGAATTATTATCCAATAATTAATTAATTATTAGCTTTTGATTAATTTTTTATTAACATAGAATTACCATGGGATGAAATATGGATAATTGGATTAAAAAGAGGATTAACTGCACAAAATATTTGTTACTCCTGTGATTTTGATGATTTATAACTTATGAAAATCATTATTTATTACTCTTGTGGGATATGTTTTAGATGAAACACATTCTCTTTATAAACCACTTATCATAACATTATGAAAATTAAAAAATGTACTAAAAATTTTTTGTCATCTCTTAGGATATAAGAATTTATTCTAAAATTTTATTCTAATAAATATTATACGGTTTTATAAATAATAAAATACATGTATGGATACTACATGGGGATGTGGCTCTTAAATAGTTGTTCATTGGGGTAAAAACTGAAAGCATGTCACTAATATTGACTTAATCAGAAATTGGTGCATGACAATAGGCTTTATTTCACACCTTTTCTGATGCTCCAAAGGTATATTATTTACCTGATTAATATTTTCATTATAAAATACTAAAAATAACCTTAGAAAGATTAAAAATTATACTATGAAACATTAGTGTCATCTTTTAGTATATACGAATTCTTTATAAGGTTTCAGTATATTAATTATTTTAATGTAAACCATCATTTTCAATATTATTTACACTATAATAATATTTTTTTACAAATAGAGTTAGGTTTTCCTATGTAAATTGCTATGGGGTGGTTATTCAAACTGAGTATATAGATTCTTATATTACGCAACCAAAAATAATGTTTAGAACATATAATTGTGTAACTATAATAGAAAATCAATAAACCATTTGTGGTTTAATAAATCTAGGACCTGATCTAGAGATATAATATACTCTCTATATAAATTTTAAAATATAGGAAACATTATTTCATCTACCTTTTCCATTGGCTGATGACGAGCACTGTGTCCAAGAAATAACATTATTTTCAGAACATTTAGATGGTGCCATTATAGATTTAAATGATGATTTTTAAACTATAAAACAATATCATAAAATTTTAAGACTATGTGGACACACAGGAGTGCTTAAAGAAAGTCCATCCAATGAAATTATGGTATTTCTTATGATTAGAAAGTTGAAAACCAAGCTGATATCCCAAATATACATCAAAAACTGACTTTCATTGCAGAATTTTCTAATGATGGAACAAATGGAGATGATAGTGATGATGAGGATAAAGTTTCATAATTTGGGGAGGAAGTTTCTAGAAATTTAATAGTCGTAAAAAAACATTGACTCATAATAAATTATCCACCACTCTTCAAATCTTAGTAAGAAGTAATGACATGTCTTCGTAAATTCAACTAGAATGTTATCAAACAAAAAACTGACATCTTCACTATATGGGAATCCATGTCATTATAAGGATGACAATGTTTTATGATTTAAAATTTATGTACATACCTTTAGATGATTTTATTTATATAGAACATAAAAATAAAATGGATTTTCAATCACTTCTAATGTCAGGATCATCTCATACAAAATCCAATCAATTTAAAAATGTCAAGGTATTTCATATCTATTGTAAATAATTTATGTTTTATTCAACGAGTATATTTTTATCTATTTCACAATATATGATCATAATTTTTTTTATATCATGAAAAAATAAATCAATTGGATTATTTCTCTTTTATTTAGCATACTTTCCAAAACATTTTGTAACTTATTTTCAAATAATTTTTTAAAATTAAGACAAATGTATATATATATATATATATATAAAACCATATCCCACAAAACACCATTTCATGGGTAAAAATATAACTTAAAACACTTCAGAAATATTATTTGTGAGATATTATGATGTGAAAATTAAATTTGTTAAGAAAAACATCAAAACAATTCAGAATAGACATGTTTTGTCTTATATTCTACCAGTTATTACATTGTACTGAGTATAACATTATATTTATGTTTTACACTTATGAATTATTTCATCTTAATACATAGAGATGGAGGATACTAAAATACTCACTAAGAAATATGGTCATGTTTTATGTGATGTGCTAGAAGGTCGTGAGGTTCGATGGAACAGGGTGTGCAGAAAACACTATTATCATCATAGTTCACCTCCATCTATCATTATACCATACCAACGTCCTGTTGGATTCTATAGAATTTTTGTATTAGATTTTATATTCATTGATAATAACCTCTTTCTTTTTCTCACTAAGATATAGATACCCGAGAGACACACATTCCATGTGCTCAAGGGAGATATCCTTATTACCCTTGAAGATGTGGCATTTCTTCTCAGTCTTCCAATATAGGGGATGTTGTTATAGGAACCACTGGTAGAGACTGCCCTGAACTTGTACACCGATTTCTAGGAGACAAAATTGTGGGTGAAGATGATGTCATAGATGGAGGATTGATATCTTTTTGGTGTATTAAGATGCACTTTTCATAGTTACCTACTAACAATATCATGCAGATTATCATGAATCACCCTCATCCATGTACCTTGCTGCTCATTGGAGGGATAGTCTGCACTAATCAATCTAGTATTTATTTTTACATGACATATCTAGGGATACTGGTGTATTTTGATCTGGTAGGAAGATATATATGGGGATCTACATTCTAGGCTTAAACTTACATATCATTATGGATGACATGCTGATCTGATGACACAAATCTTGGGAATGTGTAATCCCTATTCAAATGTTGTCATGGGATCACATCCCTCCCCTCTCCCCTATTATTTTCATTCATGAATTTTTATATAGATGTACTGCATGATTCTCGTTATGGACACTGGTATGATCACACATTATTATTTTTTATGATGTTACTATGAGTTATTAAATTTAGTTTCTTATTATTTATCATTTTCTATATTGTATGTTACAGGTGGAGTCAGAAATACCACTTTTTCAGGACCCCGTAGAACAACATGGGTGCATATCATCTCAATTTGGATACTCTATTTCTCACCGATGTAAGTATATACAGTTTTTCATGACTAACAAATTTCATAATATTATAGTTTTTTTAGAAAAATCTTTTTAAACAAATTTCACATGTCATTTTAGATTTCATGGATCCCATATTAGGCTCTTCTAGACCAGCTTCCAATATACTTATTGATGGGATTCATGATATCATGGTTATAGTTCCTATCATTCACTTTCATAGTATTGGGTGGAACCATCCTGATAGTGTCTTGCTCTAAATTGTATTTTTTTTAACTTATTCTCTTTCCACTGAGATAGTCAATGACTCTTTATTTTGTGATGATGGTTGGGAAGGTGGATGTTGACTGGAACTAATGACATGCAAAGTATCAATACCACTAAAAAAATGAGCTTCTTTTCATATCTAGTGTATGAATACAATGTGATTCCCTCTATAAGAGAGGTTATAGTATGATCCATGGTATTGACTTAAGTCTATACATTATATAACTCCAAAAGGTAGAGGTTACTAGGATCTGATAATTTAAACAAAATCTGTTTTTTCTTATTTTTAATTAATTTTAAATATCATTAAGGCATACTAGACTAAAATATATTATTTTCATTTGTAATACACGGAAATAGGTGTTTTTATCAAGGTAGTGTAACATATTGTAGTGTAGGGGATGTTGTTATTGTACCTTGTTTTACAAGATAGTATCTTTGATTATACACCATTGGGAGATGATGTTCCTACCAATTTATAAAAAGTTATTACATAGGAACCTCATCTAGTAGATGCTAATGTTGAGGAGCCATGACAGTTATGATATAGACCGTGTCATGCAGCATGTGAGGCATCACATGTTCAAAAGGTAGAGATCAGCACTCTATAATTCTAGCCTCATCTGATTGGGGATGTGCATTAGGAGGCTTGGAATCCATTCGTGTTATTTGAATATCAACAGTTTTTTCTGGGTATAGTTAATATGAGCATCTATCAGGGGGCATTTCTCATGCCTCCATCTTTCATTTCTGAGCTTTCATAGCCTTTATGATTCCCTCTGGTAATAACAATTGGTCCTTCTACACATGTAGTGGGAGAACGATCAAGTCCACATGGTGAAATCTAGTTGAAACCTTCTCCTGATGAGTCACAACTAAGGAATCTAAAATTCGATCTTTCAATTAATAACGGAGACCCCTCTCAAGATCATCATACTCTACCATAGTAGTGAGGTCGGTGATCTCAATATGTGTGTCCCATTCATAAACCAGATTGTGGGATGAGAACTTATCATAGATAGTTATTAAACTCATTTATTTTTATGTGGGTTTTTTACATAATAGATTTAAAACGAAAATGTATTATATCCTAAATATTATTTCATATATATTAAAATGGTGAAATTCCTTTTATTATCATCCATTTTTACATGTTTAGCCACTGTTTCAATTTTCATTATTATTTTACATACATTTTATATTCTATAAGATTTAAAATTTGTATACCTGAAACATATTAAATCTTTTTAAATTTCTTGTAGGTAACATTAAATGATAATAAAATATTAACTATACAGATAATCCAAATAATACATAAAACAAATATTAACCATCTATAAATGTTTTAAAAATAAAAAATTCATAAATATAGTGAACCTAATCTAATTTAAATGACACAAATATTATTGATTACAAACATATTATTTAAACAGTAAAATAAGTACACCTAACACATAGTATAATTAAAATCAAAATGTAATTTACAACATTGACTAAACTAAACATGAAATAAATAATTTAAAATGAAATGAATATAAAAAAATAATCAATAAAAATGAAATGGTTTTAATGAAATATTTTATGTCATTAAAATTAATTTTTGTCAAATGTTTTTATGAATGGTTTTCTATTTTTGATTAGTTTTTATATGATATGTAAGTGTTTTAAATATAATTTATATTAAATCTCTATTATATTATTTATAGACATTAAAAGACCCAAAATTGAAACATTATCATGTTTTATGTTTCTCACTTTGAAATAATATAAATTATAAAATTTAAATAAATTATAAATGATATTGGCCAATCTATTCAATATATAAATCATAATTGAAAATAAAATAAGCCAAAATGAAATAAATATAAGATGTTTCAAATGTTATTTTTTTTCTAAAACTGTAAATTTTCACCTTCATATATTAATGGACATATTTCTAGAAAAATAAAATAAAAAATATATATATATCAAAATACAAAAACAAATCTATTTTAAAATTTATAGTTTATTTTAAAATTTTCATTAAAGGTGACATCGGTCGTGCTGCCATTGGACTAAAACTGTAAGGTGCAAGACTGATGCCACCATTCCACATCAAAAATGAAAAAAAATTAACCTATAATTATTGGAATAAATATTTTTATAGAAAATAAACTCAGAAAAAACTCATATTGTGTCTATTCATGGAGGACAGTGCTCAAAATATGGACACTTGGTTGGAGAATTTGGGTCAAGATGCTAGATGAAAATGGTGTTTTTAGAAAGAAAAATAGTGGACTAGAAATCTCGAAACTATTGTGTGATGATGTGGTGTTTGGAGGAGTGAGGTAGGTTTGGGTGTGTGTGGTTATTGAGAATATGGGGCATTTATAATGGAGGAGTAGTTAACAATGTTTGGTCCCCTAGGTTGGTACTGGAGTTGCACAACAATGGAGATGAAGGTGTGGTAGTTGCTGAAGGATATAGAATATCTTGAGGTTATGATAACCTGCACCATGAGTGGTTTAATAATCTCACAAGTGGAGGAGGATGAATCCATGTCAACAAATTTATATCGATGTTGTGGAACCAAGTTGCTGGTGGTGAATGCATGAAAATGGTTGTTTGAAAAGTTGGTTCCATGTTATATTAAATCAAGACGTGATATAGCTTTAAGGTTGATACAGAGGGAAAGATTCTATGGGTTAACATCACTATGAACAAAGGAGGTGTGTTGTCATCCTGATGTGTTGGATCTTCAGACATTAAGAGGATGAATAAGAGGGCTACTCATGAAATGGGAGAGTTGTCGTGGAAGGGTGAACTGGAGAGACACGCTAGTGTGGCTCTGCTCAAGGATAAAGATGATAGAATTGTATGTATATACATAAAATATTTCAATATATATATATATATATATATATATATTCGTATAATGTTTAAAAATATGATGGTTATAATGAATATAAACAAGTCAATAAAAAATATTTTATAACAAATATATGTAATATGAATTTTAATAATATAAAAATTAACATGATTCAAAATATGTATTTTGAAATTAGTACCTTTGAAAATATAATTAAACAAAATAAAATAATTAATAAAGATAATTTATCATAAGTGTTAATAAAATATGGTAAACTAATAAATTATTTATAATTATTTACACATGCCAAAATAATAAAATTGAATAAATCAATAAAAATGGAAAAATAATGAGTGATTGATCAATTTTAAATAAATAACATTTATAAATTAAAAAATTTTAATTTAAATAATGATTACATAAGATTTCAACATTGAACATGTATTCAAATAAAATTGTTAATAAATTGTTAAACTAATATATTTAAATGAAGGAATATTATAAAAAATGATAATTAAAATGGGGTTTTAAATTTATTGAAACAAATAAAATTGAATTAAAATTATCAATACTAACAATCTCCTAATTTTTGTAAATTTCAAAAAAAAAATATATTTATAAATCAAAATTTTCTCCCCCATTTTTAAATATATAAAAAAGTAAAAGAAAATTATAATTAAATCTATTTATAAATATATTAATCAAAAAAAGATTATAGATTATTGTTAATGTTATTTAACAAATAAAATCATCTAATATGGTAGATAATATGATTTTTTTTCCATGAACAGATAAATAAAACAATACTGTTCCTAAAAATTTATAATAATTCAATTTTTTTAAGATTTTAAAAAAACCACCTTTGAGTTTAAGAACCTAAAAGTATCATCATAAATGAAAATCTAAAAAAACAAACATTATTATCCATAAAAATTGAAAAAATATAATTAATAGAACAAATTTTAATAAGTTTCAATTGGTTTAAATAAATTAATTAATCGTAGAATTGTATCGTAATTTCTTGAAAAAAAGTAATTTACCTTTATCCAAGAAAAATTAAATTATTCAAACATTGAAAATTTAATATAGTTTAATAATTTTGAAACACTGTTCAATTAGAAAATATAATAAACTAAATTTTAATATCTAAAATAAAAAATTTACAATTTTATGGAAAACATCCTCAAATCAATGTTGTTATAAAATTTATTTCAACTACCTTAAGAAACTATCATTTATAGTAGTTGGTAGAAATAAAAAAATTCAACATTAATGTTTAATGTGATGTAATTATAAATTAAAACATATAGAATGAGTTATTTCCTGAAGCATAAAATAGTTGTTGGAAATTACTTCAATCAGGATGATCTAATTTTAACATTTCATATACTAAATGTTTAAACTCATACATTAAAACTCATAAACCCATATATTATTTATTTTAATAAACAAGGTTTAACTCCCATTTTTTTCTTACATAAAGATAGACATAAAAATATTAAGACCATGTTAATGAAAAATTAAACATATGGTCATCATATATGATAAAAAACATCTTAGAAAAATAAGATACATCATTATTACATTCTAGAATAAAATAGAATTTAATTTATTCAAGCCTAAAAACCCTAAAATTAGAATAAAATCAAATAAATAGTAGATATTATGAATTCCAAATTACTAGATTATAAAACAATAAATAGTATCCATACTGGATAAAGGAAAACACTTACCAGGGAATTGTGACTGGATTATGTCCAATAGTATTTTAGTAACATTCTTTTGGTACATATGTTGTCTTAGATTATGATGAACTCATATATGGTCTTTTGGAAATCCAAATAGATTACAAAAATCTATTTCGGTGTATTTCAGGAAAAAATTACTAGATATAAAAGTTTTAGTATTACTGAATTAGCAAGTAAGTATTAAGGAGAGTTCATTGGAAAAATTCCCTTATATTCTTTATTAAAAACATTATAAAATATAAAAAATCCCTTTTAAAACTCTAAAAAAATGTATTATTTATGTATGGTGATGATATTCTATGATCAAAACCATTTTTTACAATTTAGTTTAATCATAGACATCATTTATTCATTTTTATCTTTACCAAGAAAAAATGTTTATAATGATTCATTATATTCAGAAACATCCTTTTTGAAATAGATATTTCAGTTTTGAATATATTCTAAATTAGTATAAACCTTTTTAATAGAATAAAATGATATATTTTTTCATTTTTTATTTTATTGTATATGTTTCTTACAATCATTTTTATCCTCATTCATATAATCCAAAACAGAATTGAATATTCAATAATTGTATTCATCATTCACATCCTGAATGGATTTAACTCTATAATTTTCATCATTCTAATTTGAAATAGTATAATCATAATTTCATTTAGATTATTCATTCATGGAAATAAACACATTCAAATCATCACATTCCCTTTTGTGTTTTTAATTTTCCTTAATCAACTTCACATTTTTTATTTTTATATTTTTATGTTTTTCAATAATCCCAACACTACATTTTCAAATTCATTATTATATTTTTACACATAATTGAATACATAATTAAAAGAATCAAATTTATAATAATAATTAGAATCATTTTAACTATCATCTTTAGATTTAGGATTATAATAACATTAGAATGTATAATTGATTGTTTAAAAATTGAACCGGTTACATCAATTTGTACACCCATCAGAGAAAAGTTCCATATCTTATTTTCACTTCTAGAATCACTACAAGATTCAAAAATGTATGAGTAGTCCCATTCTATAAAAAATATTGTTTTTCTATTGATCTCTTATTTTGGTAATTCTTGGAATTCTTGAGTTTGTGGAAATCTGGTTTAATGGGACATTTTAATCATTAAATCATATCTCGTTAGTTCAGAAACATCATTAATATTTGAAAAATTCTATTTCCTGTTTTATTTCTGATTATTCCATTTAAACCATCTCTTACTACCATTATTTTTCATATATTTGGAAATATTATTGATAAATGATCTATATCGTTATCATTTTACTGGAACTCTAATTCAGAAGAGTTAGATGATTCGTTAACATTAGATATAAAAGAAACACCTTTTCACTTTTTAGACTCCTCTTCAGTAATATTCTTCAGTTCAAATCCACACTGTAGAAAAGAACCAATTATCTCATCTAAAATGTACTATTTAAAATTCTTACTTTTATTGATGGACACTTTACATTCATGCTATCTTTTTGGTAGTGCTTGTAGTACTCTTTAAACTATATTAGTGTTTTATAGTACTTCACCCAGTCCCCTCATAGCATTTTTAATACATCTAAACCAGTGGAACATTAGTTTTACTGACTCATGTTCAACCATCTGGAAATCATATTATTATAAATAGAGTATTCATTGTTTAGTTATTTTATGTTTTCATTCCAATTTGGAGTGACATGAATTATTCTCTATTTGGAATGGGTTGTCTTAAAAGAAAAAACAAGAGTATATGAACTTATAATTAGAGCATAGTACAAAATATTCTTAATATTATAATTGAGAACATATTTTACCATATCTTTTCCTACAAGAGTATATGTATCATCTTCAAGTAATTTATATGGTCAATCCATGATCCTAAAATGAACCACACTCAACTATTTCATGTATGATTATATTTATTGCTTATTGTACTCAAAGTCACTTCCATCGAAAAATCGTGTTTTTTCAAATATCTATCCATCATTGGGATTAATACTATCCATCATTAAGAGCTTTTATTTAATTCCATTGATGTTAGATCTCGGATATTTAGGTAATTTTAATTGCTAAAAATGAACAATATAACATATATATTAAAGGAACCAATTATATAATAAAAATATTTTGGTTTTAAATTATAAGAAACAAATGTGATAAATAATCTGATACCAGGTTCTCATACAAATTTTTTTAAACATGGTTGAAGGAAAAATAAACTAGAAGTGGGTGAATAGTGGATTACAATTTAATAACAATCTAATCAATTGAATTTTATTATTTAAATAATATTAAGTGAGTTTGGTGTTCAAGATATATAGTATAGTGAAATCTAAATAAATGAACACATTTTTCTGTAGTAGTTTGGATCAAAAATATCACATTACCCTCATCAACCTTCACTACACCATTAAAAGATTAGTACTCACTAAATTAAACTCAGTTTTAGAGGTTTGATAAATTTTTTACAGGAACTACCTTTTACAATACCCAGACACACAACAATATATTTCTCTGATACTCAGACTTTTATTTTGGTTCCAAAACCAAGAAACCACATTTCTAGTGGAAGAATAACCAACACACTCTTGCATTTTATTGGGAAAACCATAAACTGATGTTAATTATTAAAAATAAATGATGGAAGGATGACATGATGAAAAATAGAAAACAATGAAAAATAATGTATGGTAAAAAATATATAATGATGTATTCATTTTTTTTGATCATTTTTCTCTTCAGTAGTAATGGATTGAAAATTTATAGTATCTCTATGATCATATTAATGGAATATATGTCACAAGGATGAATCATCGTATGTGTAGGTAGATTTTTCATCAATTTGTATTGAATAAATTTTGCGAATTTTATTTTATCCCTTGATTAAATTTCAACATATTAACCTTGCATGATTAATTACAAAATATTCTAGTTGTGTAAATTTATCCAATCACTACATTCCATGAGTTAGTGAGTTAAAAACTTAAAATAATGTTAATACCTTTAAACAGAAATAACACGCTCAATATTAATGATTATTGTAATTATTTTTCCCTATATGAAATAACACAATAATACTCATAGTATGATCATTAGTAAAAAATATTATATTAATTGTTAAAAAATTATTTAAAATAATATGAATGATCATACAGTTTATTGAAATGTCAAACATTCACAAAATAGATCACCACAAAATGAATATTGTGTGTGTGAAAATATAAATTTTTTGGCTAAGAATATATAATCAAACATTTAATTATATTATTTAGAAGAATAAAATAATAATTAAAATATATTATTCCACATGTTGTTGTTATAAATTGTATGAAATATTTTTTAGATAAACATATAATGTGGTAAAAATTGACTTGGATGTAGTGGAAATAATGAAGTTCTATAAGATATATATTTAATTTGGTTGTGTTAAAAAATTTATATTGAAGTACAATTTTTTTAATTGGAAGTATATAAAATTTATTAGTGGTAGAAAATTTATATTTACTTGGAGGTTTCATGAGGTTGTTACCATTGTCATTTCATTAACCGAACAACCACTAACATGGATGAGAATTTTCATTCATACTTGAGAAAAGGGGTGCAACCTCATGGAACTGAAACTTCCATAATGCGTGGGATGATACTAACATTGGTTGATATACCATTTGATTTAGGGGATCAACCATTAATTGAATGGGAAAATGGTTCCACCACTACCAAGACAGTGGATCTTCGTCAAATAGTGCCATTACGTCTAGAACTGTCCAAGAAACTGATACAATTGCTTATAAAGGGATGATAATACCATAGAGGTGTCACAATATTCTATCATTAATGATTTGAGTTACAATCATGTTGGCCGGTTGAGTGGAGCTATAGTAAGTGGATGAGGTACCCTCAAAGGGTAAAAATGGATGGTTCTTTCATTGTTGTTTGGTCTTCATCATAAACTGGAGTCGATCTACTGCTCTATTATGTACACAATTGAAAGAAGGATATCAACATAGTGTATTGGTAAAAGAAGCAGGATTCAAGATGCATGATGTAAATGATTCACGCAAGATGAGCCAAAGAAGGCTAGAATGATGAATTAAATGAGGTGTTGATAAGCTGCTACTCGACTAGATGAATGTGTTTGTTGACGGAGGAGGAGGAAGATGCTTCACTGGTCTTCCATGGTTGTTGTGGATGTTATATAGTCATTCTAAATACATGAAAATAGTGCTGTATAAAGATGATTCCATGGATGAAAAAATGAAGATGCGTTGCAGTTTGATGGATGGGGCTGAGGGCGAGCAACTATTAGTCGATCTCGCCATGAAAAGAAGAGGTCGGTTGTCTGTGATATATGGTCAAGCTGATTACATAGATAGGATAAACAAGATAGCTATGCCTATGATTTGAGAGCTGATACTAATGGGTGAACCAGATATACATGATGGTGTGGCTGCTTCCAAGGATAAAGATGATACTATATTGTATATATAAACATTTCTTCCAATATATATATATATATTTATTTATTTATTTATACAATCTAAAAATTTGATATATATATATATATATATATATATATATATATATATATTTCTACATATATAATGAATATACCCAGTTTCTTATAATATTATTTTTTCAACATGATATAAAATGTAAATTTTATGATTAGAAAAAATTAGCATGATTCAAAATCTGTATTTCAAAATAAAAAGAATTATAAATTTAATTAAAAAAATTAAAAGAATTTATACCAACTTTTAATAAAATTAGATTAAAAAAATATTAAAAATTATAAACAAAAGTTAAAAATTATTTTACTAAATTGATCGATAAAAAAATGAACGTGTAACAAAACATTTTTAAAAACATAGAATTTATTAATTAAAATTATTAATTAAAAATTATTTAATATAACTGAAACACTGAACAATTATTCAAATTGGAAATATAAATAATATCTAAATTTAGAAATTTAAATTAATGTTTATTATAATAAATTATATTTAAAAAGGTTCTGTAATTTACCAAAAAAAATTAAAGGAAAAATAAATTCTAAACACTAAAATGTATATTCTTCTCAATTGTTATGTTATCATGAGATTTCTTTTAATCGTGGAATTCTAGATTCATATTGAAGATCTTCCACCTTCAAATTTGTTTATTAAAATTTTACTCAAGTCATAATTTCTTTCTCAACTCTTGTTATTGTTCCCATTAGTCATAAAAACTATAATTAATTTTGATTTTTCAAGTCAATTTTCCCACCAATATCTTTTCCATGGTAGATTACTTTTTTCTATAAGTATATTACTTCTCTTCATTAATATTATCTCATTTTAGGAAACAATTGCTCAAATAGAATAATGATGGTGACAAGGATAAAATTAAATTACAATGGATATTTTTGTCCCCTGTCCATATTTTACAAATTGAATGTAAAATCTATAACCAAAATAACCTTCATCTTAAGTATCCATGATGTTTACCTTCACCTATATTTAAATGAGAGTTTATTACTCTTTTTATGATGTGGGTTTCATAAAAGTATTTTAAAATATTTTTTAACTTTTTCTACATGGATATATTTGCAAAAAGGTTTTCCATCTATGTAATATTATAACTATTTTAAATAGCCTTCCAGAAAGATCATTTTAAATTTATTTTAAAATTAATTGTATTTATTAAAAAAACTTATAAAATAAAATACTTTTAACATTTTCCACATAAGTTATGTTTTATGGATGTACCCGATTTTATATATTACCATATGAATGTAACATTCAGATTCCTTTTAAATTTCCTAAAAGAATTCTTCTCCACACAATCAATCATTCAAAAAGGAAATTGTTATTCTCAATGATCAATAAAATATTCATTTTTTTATAAGTTTTCAAATGACAGTAATTTTTTTTATTTAAAAAAAATTTAATGCTTCTAAGAGTGTTCTTTATCTATGCCTTATAAATATTAGAGTGTATTCTATATATGATACCATCCATGTTATTTATTTTAATGACTAAAAAAAGTATCTTTTTCCATATATGGTATTATATATCAATTTATTTTATTTCCTAGTCATTTTTATAAGAATGATTTACTTATAATTCATTTCACTGTGAATTCACTTTGTTTTGTTACATGATTTATTGGATTCCTCCTGGACTCCAAAAACCATGATTGGTTAGGGAAATTATTTTATAAATTGTTAATTTATTTCTTATATGATATAATTTCCATTTTCATAATCATAAATATTAAATAAAATTTACCTAGAATAAAACAAAATGTCATTAGATACCTATTTATTTTACATGGTTTTATAATGTGATGTATATAATTGAAATCATGAATGATTCCTTAGGGAATCACATAAAAAGGATATGAAACCCATTTTATTTCATTGTGTTTTTATTATATGTTGATTTAAATCATGTGGAACATATATGTATGATTTTTTGTTATGATGTGTGATACTGTATAACACTAATATACATTAGGTAATGTTAATATCTCATGAGAATATTCATATGGTACTAGTGATTAAACCTATTTTTTTATGTCCTGTAGAGTAATAATTGGAATATGGGAATATCCGAGGGATTAATTCTTGGAATATGATGATGATGTCTTAGGGAGTAATCCCTACCCTCCAATAATGTTTTTTTAGAAAAAACATTTATAGGAAAAAATTGAAAAACCTCATGTTCAACAAGACATAAAATAATATAGATGATACCAATATTATAAAAGACCAGCTAAAAACTACTAGATGTGAACTCCCATAATAATTTCCAATACAAATCTAGTACCTTTATCATTAGTTATTCACTAATAGTCACATTGAATTGAGAAGCCAGATTGTCCCATGCTTGCAAGAACTCCTCTACTGATTTGTTTTTATCATTGAACCCTCTGTTCATAATTAAATTTTTCTTGTCGATCCAATCTCCCTACTCCATGTTAGCGTCCACATGTATTGGAATCACATTTATCATTTACGCACCCTCAATAGAAGCATGATTGATCAATACCTTTTCCTGTATATCTTCCTCATAGTATACAAGAAGATCCCATGATTTCTCTATATTTGTAACATAAATAACTTTCTATAAAACAACTAATATCGCTAATAGAGCTTTAAGAATTCTAACTTCCTGAACTGATAGCCCTAAATTCCCCTACTTGGAAATTATAGCCAACAGCAAGTGTACCTCCTTCACTGGTCCCAAATTCTCTCACTCCCTCACTACGGATGAGTCTATCAAATAAATATTATTCACCCCAGTGCCATACACAAGTGATTTTCTACCCTTATATGGAGTATCCATGCTCATCTTTCCAAAAATTGATTCCACACCTTGGTACAAAAAAACATCCATGGATTTAACGTTTATGCCATTCTACCTTTCCTTACCTGATGACATAGTTACTATTGTATTTGGAGTATTCAAGTAATGTTTAAAAGGTATTGTTTTTCACCTCCATGGGAATTAGATGGTTTCCAGTAAAGATAATCCATTGTTCACCTTTCCTTGATCTATGTCAAACCAGAGCCTCCTTTTCATAGTCCAAATTAAGCTAGGAAACCCCATCAAGGTCACATTCCACTTCATCATTTGAATATCTTCTGATCTTCTTGTACTTTTATCTTGGAATAATGTTTTTACATATCTCAGGATCCACATTTTTTCTTTCCCTCTTCATTCAGAGTTGTTAATCAGTTATGCAACAAAATAGGCTTTGCAGCCAAGTGTCAATTAGGAACTCGTTAGCTCAGGGACACTATCTCATTCACCATAGAGGCATGTGTCTCATTAAGAACCCAAAAATCATCATGATAACCATTGTGTTCTAATAGTTTACAATTCCCCAGAGTAAGGACACTTCCTCCATTGTTAACATTGTCAGCAAAAGAATGATAAATACTAGGGAAAGGACATCCCAAGGTCGACTCTACCAACTAGGGAGAACCCAAATCTTGATGAAGTCTTGAAAAAACTTCCTCAACTATGGGATCCTTATAACTAATCATACCATGCAGCTATATAGGGGTGGTATCCATAGCCTCCACCTCTTACCCACCCCTATTCTCCTGGTGATAGGAAGTGGCCAACTGACACAGAAGATTGCCTGATGAGAAGAAATTAGTCCACGATTCAAAGAAAACACTATCGTTATACTGAATATCAACACTAACTGATATCCCAACCATGTAAATAAGAGGTTTGTAAACATTATCTCTATATAAATAGGTGGTGAAACAGGGTAACTCAACATGTTTGTTCTCATATCTATGATAAACAACTAGTCAATCAAATTCTCTAACATTTGTAGAGTAGATAGATTATAAAAGGGAAGGGGGAGTTTTGGGAGACTTACTATATTTCCATAAACATAGAATCATAGTTCATGTGAATATTTTAAGAACAATGAATGATAAATAAATGAGATCCATATTAGATGTGAGGAGTTGAAGACCAAACCTAAATTAAATCTGCCTTCATGAAAAAATGGATCATTATATGGCACTGATAAAGGAGGCCATCAAATGACACATTAGACAAATCCCACTCACTAGATATGTTATGATAAAAAACATCCATCGAAAGGTGACAGTGAGTGAAACGTACAACCAAATTCATATTTAACAAGTTTGAGGCATCTGTGTTCTCCACCATCGAAATCAAAAGTTGTGGAAAACCATTGAATAGGTCAGAAAAGATCAATTGTAGGAAAGGTTGGGAGAAGTTATTTATTAGATAAGGGAATGAAAGGATGAATATGATCAATGGAGGTGGAAGATGAGAGTCCCCCCTCAGACAGGGATACGACCACAATGACCAATATCGTTGTCTAGGGCATCACGAAGTGACGATAGAGGGGCATCATGGGTAATGCTTATTATGTTCTTATTATATCATGTTTATGTTGTTTCCAAATTCCTTGGATGAAAAATCTTAGGTTATGATATATTTTTAATCAATTTATTTATGATATCATCTCATTATCCCATTCACTCAACATTGTGATAATTCTCATAATGAAATCATGTTAAGACTCACATCTCTCATGTTATGATTTATCATTATATTTATATTTACCACGTGTTTGTGATCAATTATTATTATGTTCCTATTATGTGGGTCAATAAAGAATGAATATGTATGATAATCCTAGAAGAGTGTCATTTGTGGATAATGCTTAGGCTACATTAAAGACCCATTAATGATTTTTTAGCATATTATATAGTGGAAAAAATCTATTTCCTAGGAGGACATGAGATATAACAGTTTATTATTTTTATTAATTCTCTAAAACATTAAAATAAAAGGTACTTAGATTGTAAATATGAGAAATATATTGAATTCATATATGTGTATCAAATCTAGTTTTATAAGTTATGTGTTTTCAATAAAGCATTTGGGATTGTGGAACTGAGTGTGCTACAAGAATGCAACATGCTTGATAACATATATTTCTAGAAAGGGGATATATTATAAAAATAAGTTCTTATGTGAGGTTTTATGTCATTATAACATTAACTTCATTCTTTACGGGTTACGTGACACGTACCTAGATTCTTACCATAGACGTTTGATAGCTTCGCATAATTCAACTGGGAAATAATCTTAGAGGGGCGCATAATAAGTGTATCCATAACCTCACCTAAATAACGTTAATTAACATTTCAAATCAATATTATTCTTATATATGGTTTAAAAATTATTCATTTTATCATGATTATCGATATTAATTAATTAGTTATACGAGATAATAATAATGAGATTGATATTTAATGAATATTTATTTTATATTTTGTAAATATAATATATATATATATTTATTGGATAATAAATAAGTTATATATATTTATTAAATAAATTGTAATTATTCAAGGATTGGTAAATATTATCGGTGAATAGTGGAATAATATTTATTTTTTTCAAAAGAAATAATATATTACATATTATTTGAATAATTTATAAACATCTAATTCATGAAATAGTATATAATTAATCCATGGGTTTTTCACATGCAATGAAAAATAAAAACATATTTAATATTTATACATGGGGTTCAGTGAGGATTAATAAAATAATAAGTTCCAACACGAAATCATTTTTTCTAACCCTATAATTATTTAAACTCAATTATATGATTCCTACACTAAATATATAATTTTTTTGTTATATATATTAACACTTAAAGAATACTACTAATACCTAGAGGGATCCTCTCCAAGAACACTTTTAATAATGGATAAATATTATCCTCTACCACCCCTCTCCATTCAAGAGAGAACTAGGAGAGTCCTTATTTAAAGAGATTCTTTATTGTGATCAACGATGAATTGTGTAAGTGTTAGGAACATCTACAGCAACACTATTATATTCTTCTAACATCACATGATGTTTTGTGGGGATCTTGCGGATCACAGTTGGAGGGGATATCCACATTGTTAATTCCATACAACAATGGTATGATATAGATATGTTAGATTCATCAACGAAGAATGAATTGAACATATGGTAATTCTATGTGATGATATGATATTTTGGTTCTAATCCACTTTTTTTAATTTTTTCTTAAAATTATTAATTAAAGCCTCAATTAAAAAAATGATTACAAGAGGCTAAATGAAGGAATTTTACAATTATCTCTGTTAAGAATACTTATCAAATCCTCATCAACAGTGGTCAAATTCATACTAGAGGCTTCAAAAATAACTTGATTTTCAAGTCTATCAGAAAGAGAGTATTCTTCACGGTAAACATGTGTGATGATAATGCTCTTTTAGTTAAGAGTGTAAATACATTTGATCCACGTCAATGTAAGCTTCCAGGAAAGATGGATCTGATTTTATCTACAGCTTGTACATTAGTAGAGGAATAATTTTTAATCCTGAGATTATTCCAATTTCATTGATGAACTAGCTCCACAGCTTTTATTAATGCCATCATATCAGCTTCAAGGGAAGTTTCATGAACACAAGATCAAAAAACATCCATCAAGCAAGTCACTATTGTGGTCCCGTAAGACAATACCATATCCAGCTAGTCTAGGGTTACCCATTGAGCCACCATAGAGGTTTCATTTGATCCAACCTGCAAAGGGGGGAGTCTAGAAAATTTATATAGTGGCCATAGGTTTGGGAAAATTACTTGATAGATTAAGCCTTCTCAAGACTGCAAAGTCTTTGATAGTTGTGACATTGTTTAGTGTGAAACAGATTTTCACTTCGAGTCATTGCAAGGGTATTTGAGATGGAAAAATTGTGATTGAATGTGGAATTTTCATGCCTACATTTGTTTCATCCTCTTCATAGAGTGTGAAAAGATTCCTCACAACTGACAAGGAAGAGAATAAAAATCATCTTGGAAAGCTGTTCTGTAGAAATTAAGTGCAGAAAATCTATAATGTTGTTAACATGTGGTATTGAGATGCCAAAGAGGTCAAAAGTATAATCCATAGTAAGGAATTAGTTTTACAAAAAAGGAATAAATGTTCCACGTCACCTCTAGGTTGTTGGCACAAATCACATATTCAGCATAGAGAGATACAAAATTTTTGAAGGTTGCTGTCCACTGGCAGTTTTTGCTGATAAATTATCTAGAGAAGAGTAACTCGAGAGGGATGTACCCATATTCTAAATTGATTGAAAACATTGGAAAGAGTGTATTTTATTAAATGATTTTAAAATCATTTTGAGTTGAGCAGGACATTTTCACTTGGTTCCCATTCCATGATATCATAAGAATTTATAAAGTCATATGAATTAACAATTTGAACAATTTGGGTAGGCATATTGTTGTTCATCTCGAGCTGATAACAAATAGAGGCATATAAATCAACATTCATTATTTCCGCATTTATACAATCAATTAATGGAGTCCCTATCCAGTTATCCCTCCAAAATGTCATCTTGATGGAGTCATTCACCAACCAGTGGGAGTGACTATTGATCTTTTGAAAAATCATTTTCCAACCAGGACAAACAGATGATTTAATATATGTTAACTTTCCAGCAGTCAATCTAGTAAGGATTCTTGCTCTAAGAAAATATAGAGATCTTGATTTTCCATTAATAAGCCACCAAATAAATTGAGCATTAAGGGAATGATTATATAGCTCAATATTCTTAATCCCAAGTCCCCCTAGTGAGAGGTAAACAACATTTAGTCCATGGGGTAGTGATATTTTTCCATTCAAGAATGTTTCCACTCCAAACAATATTACTTATAAGGTAATTGAGAATATTAATTGTAGAAGTAGGCCAAGAGTACACCATAAAAGATTAAACAAGTTTGGAAATGATCAGATGTTTGCCTAAGAGAATTCTTCCTGTCATAGATAGAGCATCTCCTTTCCATTAAGAGAGGGTTCTCCAAACCTAATTATCCACATCAGTAAAGTAGGTGGAGTGTGGTCTGCCAAAGAACATTGGGACTCCATGATATGTGAAAGGAAGGGAACCTTCTCTGATGCCCAGACTCTAAATCACACAGTGCTTCTTGGATTCTAAAATATTTTTCCTAAAGTATATGAATGATTTTTCCTATCATACATCTTGTCCAGAGACAACATCATAGTGATGGAGGATGGATTTGAGATTCTGAATGTTTATTTTGCCTCCCTGGGTAAAAATGATAATGTCATCTACAAAGATAAGATGTGAGGGGTCACAGGTATATCAGTTTTCTTGAATTAATTTATATTACATTTTTCAACATTGTGAGTTATCAGTTGGTTGCGATAATCTTCTACAATTGAAAAGATAATAGCAGAAAAGAGTTCTACTTGCATTACTCCTCTAGAGCACTTACAATATCTATCAGGTGATCCATTGATATGGATGGAGATATAGGCTAATCTAATCAATGTATAAGACCACTGTATAATGGTAGGGTGAAACCCAAACATATGTGTAATGTTACTAATGAATTCCCAATCAATGGTTTCAACTGCCTTTCTGATATCCAATTTGAGGGAAATACCCCCTCCTCATGTAGGTTATTGAAGAAGGTTCACACATTCAGATGCATTGAAGAGACATTCTTGAATTTTTCTGCATTTGACATACCCAAACTGATTCTAGGAAATGATTTTATCAGAGATGAAGGCAAGCCTGTTAGCCTGGATTTTCATGAGGATTTTCTGTATAGTACTGATCAAAGAACCAAGTATGAATTGACTAATATCACTAGCATTGTCCACCTTTGAAATTAAGGTAATGAATTGTGCATCGATTCCATAAATTTTTGAACTATTAGTAAAAACAATACATGACCAGTTTGCAAACATCTTTGTGGATAATATGCCAATAAAATTGGAAGAGTTGATTGGTAAATCCATTGGCCCTAAGAGAGGTGTATTTTTTAATCCCGAGGACAACATTCCTTATTTCAATATTATAGGGTACTTTGATTAGCATTGAGTTATCATCATCACTAACAAGGGAAGGTATGATTCCATCCAAGAGTTCCCCATTTCTTTTAGGTCCATTGAAGAGGTTCATGTAGAAAGAGGCAATGTGATTTGAGAGACTTTGATTGTCATCAAGAATACCATCCCCATCTTTAAGAAGGGAGAGTGGCCTACTAACCTTTTTACTTCTTCTTATGTCATTAAAGTACATAGTATTTGTATCACCATCTGTGAGCCACATAACTTTATAAACCTCCTTTTGAATATTGTCTCTAAGAGTAATAAGATTTTCCAGGTCTAATGAGATCTTACCTTCCTATCCATCCATGCTTGAAAAAGCATAATTGGCCATTGATTGTTGAATGCCATGTAATGTTTTCTCGAGAGAATCAATTTCCTGGTAATGGAGGCTGAATCTGGCTTTACTCTAGTGCTTCATTTTAATCTTGAGAGATCGAAGTTTGAAAACAAATGATATAGGATGATTGTTTTCCCCAATGATCCAAGTATCTTTGACCAATGTGGGACATTCCGGAAGTGTAGTTCAAGAATTTTTGAACCTAAAGGGGAGAGTTTGTCTCTCACTTTTCCCAATAAAGTGAGAAATGATTGGGTGATGGTCATAATTATGTTTGGTAAGAGTCACACAAGATATTGTCCTCCAATTATCCAGTGCATTTTCATTAACAAAGGCACAATCAATTCAACAAGCTCTCATTCGATTAAGATGTTTTCTATACCATGTGTACTTGGCTCTGAGTATAATAACCTCAACCAGATTTTATTTTTCAACACACAGTCGAATGTCATCTATATCAGAAATTGTAGACGATTGTCCAAGCCTTTCATTAGCCTGGTGAATAGCATTAAAATCCCTTATAATCATCCAATAATCATCATTATTGGGTGAGAGATTAGTGATGTATTTCCATAAGTCTCTTCTGACCATATAATTATTGGAATCATAAACCATGAACTTGAATAAATTTTGAGCCTGGATAGTGAATTTGCATGTAATAATTTGTTCTTGAATAGATACAAGAGTGAGATTGAAAACCCTGCTATGTACCAATATCCATAGATGATTGTGACGATCATCATGTATAGATTTTAATTGTGTGTAACCGGGTTTATCAAGAAGGGAGAAAGAATGAGTATCCTTTGTCTTTGGTTCAGTATGTCCAATGACATGAAGTTTATGTTTAGTCACAAGAAGCCGAAGGGAACTCATAGTGCCAGATTTGGCTATGCTTTGGTAGTTCCAGAAGAGAATCCTCATTATAGAATTTGAGTGGGGTTGAACCCCTTTTTCTGCAGGTTTTCACCAACCTTAGTCATTTGAGATCTTCTTAGCTAAATGATTTTGGGGGATTCTGTAGAAGCATACTTTTCTTGAGTGATTTCAGCATGATTGATAGCTATATTAATTATATCTCCTCTGGGGTTTGCATCCATGTGAATTTTTGTGCAAATATAAGAGTCATCATGCTTCAAATTATGCTTGGACAGAAATGAGACTTCATCATCATGTTTTAGATTCTGCTCAAATAGAAGTGAGACACCCTTCTTTCTCAAAGTATGTTCCTCTGGAGATGTGCCCTTGGAAGCATGATCAGATCCATTTTTTGTCAGGGAAGTGTCATAATTTGGTCATATGATAGTGAAATATTCTCAAGCTTTGATTGACAATTATCCAGCACTTCAATGATTTTTGAGTTGATCAAATTAAGAGTAAGATACTCATATTGCAGGTTAAGAATAGTGCTAAAAATTTCATTCGAGAACTCTAGATATTCTAGCTAGTCGATGCTGTCATATTGTAATTGAATAGAGTCTTCAGGAGCCGGTATCGTTCTAGTGAATTAGGAGGGTCTTCCTATTAATCCATGTCATCCCAGTCCTTGTTGTATCCTAAAATCTATTTAGGTTCAACATGCATGGCATTGTTAGAGTCTTATTTAACATATTGTTTAGTAGGAACATGTTTCTTGCTAGGAGCATATTTCCAAGAATTCTTGCTTGATGTTGGATTTGTGGTCCTTTGAATAATACGACATTGATCAATGAATTGACATACCATCCAGTAATGCTCACAATACATAGGCAGGTTTTCAAATTCTAATTAGATGTCAATAAAATGGTCATTAACATCTAGTAGAACACGCTAAGCACACAAAGACTTCATATCAATTTCAATCAAAACTCTGGATAAGAATCCATGTTCCCCATTGATAGTTCTTTGATCAATCGTCAAAGGAGTACCAATTCATGAAGCAATATCATTCAGGATTTTTGGGTACTCGTAAATCCATGGAAGGCCATGAAAATTTTTCCATACTAAGGCTATAGATTACTTCTGTATGAATGGGTTAAAATTTGGATCCCATTCAGAGAGACGAAAGAATACAGGTTTCAAATTGAGAGATCCAATTCACGAGGCTTGATTCAGGTCATCTTTTTCTGTAGAATAATATGTAAAAGACCTTTTCCAATGGGATTTAAGCACCCGTAAGAGAAATGAAAACTAGTTGAAATTCTCTATTTGAGATCAGAGTAAGACCAAGGCTTAGTTCCCTTCTCATAAGAAATGCGACCATGTATAGAAAATTTACAATCCTCTAAGAGGTACTTGATAGCTTTAGGATCTGCAATGATCATAATTTCACCCTCTCCATTCCTCTTAACCATTGGCGGCCTGATGTGAGTTTTCTCAGGATGACAAGACCCCGCAAGGGCTTCTGCAAAAAAATTCCCTTATTTGTATGACACTTCATACCCAAGGAATTATCACTCTTTTTGTGTGGAAGAATAGGTCTATCCCAGTCATGATTAAACAATTTCATTGACCAATATCTAAACTAGAACATGATTTGATGTCCATCTGAGAAGGCTAGATTCGAATCTATCTTCGCATGCGCTCCCATACTCCCTCCCAAATGACTTTTTTAATTAATTCATGATGTAATTCAGTTCTTTATAACATTCTATGACATGTACATATTATAATAATCATCTATTACAAAAAAATCCATTTGGTTCATACACAACTAGTTCTCCCCTTATGCACAAAACCATCAAGTGGTATCATATAGATCACATAATAATTTATAATTATTTAATGATCATTGACTGGTTTACACATTTATCACTATTTTTCTATTATGATTTAATATCTCATTAAATATTGAAAGAAATATATTCTCTTATTACTCTTCATTATTTCAAATATAATAAAAATTGGACTAATTCTTAGTGAAGAACATTAGGATAACTCATCTAGAGTATCTAAGGATTCTAGTAGGATATCACAAGAGTACACAACATATAGCCCATAGGTACTCATAATATGTCCATGTATAAGACACTAAGATGAATCATGAATTAATTTTGATCATAGGGTGTTAATGACACATGGTATGTAATTAATACACACCATGTGTTGACCAGTCTATCATAGAGCATTCATAGCTAGACTATACAAAATGGAACTTTTGTACATGATGTGTATCCATTATCAAAATATGGCCTCTGTGTTTACTATATGGAACATGTTACTGGTAACCATGTAACTTATAGAGAATATGATGTGGAGGCTAGTAATACATAGTGTACTCCATTAATATATGTGATATAACAACACACTCAGTCCCTAGGACTGTTCCATAGATAGATGGTGGAGATCTGTACATGGAATGGAGTTGGATATTTCACGCCATACATATTACAAGTTTAAGATAAATTTAAAATTAAGTTAATATATTGCAATAAAATTATCTGCATGTTTTCATTGTGTGATTTATTTGAATAATACATTCAAATTTATGGGTTATATATATATATTATATATATAATTGAAATATTTTTAATTTTTAAAACTAAATATCTTCTATATATCATAATACACTATTAATCCATGCACATTAAAATTGTAACATGCTATATAAATATAACTTCTCCAGGTTGAATTTATTTTGTATCAAATTCCATGAAATTACACGAAAATACAAGTGTAATATATGTCTTATGAGTAAATAGTGTATGAAAATCATTCACACTGGTTGATGAGATAGGTTCACACCATGTAGACTCTATGTTACTTGTTTTTTACATTCTCAATTTTAAATAAATTGTTGTTTTTTTAAATAATGATGGATTTTTATCTTGATATTGTTTGGATGATAATTAACAAAAAATAATAGAAAATTATTGAATAATATTAATTTATTTGATAGAAGTTCATCTTAAATAAGAACAATTTGGAATGAATGCAAGTTTATTAAATTAGTAATTTATTGCATGTGTGTGGATGATCATGACTATCGACAAGACCTCTTTATCTGATTCTTTTCATTTTAATTTATTATTTTTAAAAATTTTAATTGATTCCATGTGAAGCATCCCTCCTCTCATTATGTAATAGATTTTTTTTCCAATAATTTTCTTTTATGTAAACCCCTAAAACCAATCATTTGGTTCCACTCCCCTACATGTGACTAAAGCTTATGTAATTGATGGAGATCCAAGTAGAGTGTAGGTTATTTAAGTAGGGAGTTGATGGGAAACGAACCCATGAGATACATGGGAAAAAAGATCAAAATCTAAAAGAAAAACCAAGTCATTGTTCAAGTTATTTATTCACTTAGTACATGGATAGTTTATCACCCTATAAATAAAATAATGATTGGGAAAGTAAAATTATTGTTCTATATATATTTTTTATTTATCTAAACAATCATGGTTTATTTCCTTATGGATTTTTGTTTATGATCACATAAATTAATGAACTAACAAGCATAAAAGAAAGAACTAATGTCACTTGGATTATGTGTAAACATTATGAAATAAACTCTCAGTCACATTAGTAAATTCATTGAATATTAATAAGATTTTATTCAAAAAAATAATAATAAATTTCCATATTTAGATAAAAATAATTCAATAATATATATCGAGTCAATATATCCTTAGATATCTTATGAAAAAATGGAACCAAAGATTAAGGTACTTGACCGGCCTAAGTGGGGTTGTTTTAAATTTTCATGGAATATTAGCTTGAATTTTAAATTATCTTTAACATAGTACACATCAAGGGTTGACTACCAAAGAATGCATTTGTGTAATTAGTATGAATTATTTGTAGAAACCATTATTCTAGAGTTAAATATTGGGGATTCCATTCAACTGATCAAGGAGCTAATAGTCAATGAATCTTTCATGTTGTTCCTAACTAAAAATCATCAAATAACCTCTCTGACCAAATTATGGGTAATGATAATGGGTTTTGGACTCCTCATGTCTTAATGCTGACAAATCATATTTGGATATAGTTGGAATACTCATGTTTTAATTCTGATAGATCATGTTTTGAGATTGTTGGATTCCTCCTATTTTAATGCTCATAAATCATGTTCAGAGATTTTTGTACTTCCCATGTTTTAATGCTCACAAATCATGTTTGGATATTGTTGGAATCCTAATGTTTTAATGATGAAAAATAATGTTTCACATATCACAAATCATGTATGAATATTTTAAAGTATGTTTAATTTTGTTCTATTGTGTTTTATTGTGCTAATTCATAAGTTTAATCCATTCGGTAGTATTGATTCTTAAGAAAACTTATAGATATTTGGCTAAGTCAGTTCCACCATCGGTTTGCTACTGATTCTCGAATTTCACAATGTTTGTGACACCATAAGCCTTCTACTAGTTCTATATTTTCACAAAATACCAAACACTATTTCCTGGCTACTATTTCCAATACACTGTAACAAAACACCATTCAGAATTTCGACAAAGTACTAGACACTGTTACCTTAGAAACTGCTTATCTAACACCTTAGACTTGCTACTCATTCCACAATTGAAAAAGGACCAAACATTGCTCTAGTGATTCCTCTGAAAGTAAAAGGAGAAAAAATCATTCTAAGTGGCACCATGACTATCTCACCGTGACTGTCTGACCATGGCTATCTCATTGTGGATGTCTCACTGCAACAATGACACCATTCCATAAATTACCATTTTTCATTCCTCATTAATTAAATTTAAAAATTTATTTCTAATGCATATATTTGAGTCATTTAATTACATTGATAAAACAAATGATCTTTTGCCGTCCTGTCAGTAGACAGTATGAGGTACAAGGTGTGGAGATCGTGCTCAATGTTGGCTCCAACACATGCACAAAAAATATAAATAAAATTGGGGCACTAGAGAATAAAAAAGGTGAGTAGTGGATTTCATGAAGAAAGGGTAGAACACTTAAATAAAAAAACATACCCTAATGAACACATGATGATCTCCTTATTCCTGATGGTTGAACAACTATAGATCATAATCTCAAACCTTCTTGTAGCAGTATCTCTAAGGAGAACAAGAGCTATAAAGCACATCTCGTCAAATTGGAAACCAAAGCATGAGACTCAAAATAATATGTTTTAACTAGATGACTCAAAAATAATATATTCTATGTCCTACAAGTCCAAAGCTACATAGAACAAAACTTAGAGAATTTTAAATAATTTCTTATTATCTTTGCATTTTTGTACACTATTTTTTTAATTTTATAACAATGAGTGTATCTATATTGAAAAAAAAACTATCTCCTACACTGAACTAAAGGATATAGGATATCCTCATTCAAATATCTTTTACACCTTGTTTCACCCACATATAACTATGGAATATGACCTATGTGACCTAGATGTTAGGTTTCCCACATAAAACAATAGAAGAAGGCTAATGAAATGGACCATATTGTGTACTATTGATAACCCTAATCCATGGCATAGTTGAACTATTAATATGTGTATATATATATATGTGTTGATTGGTGGTAGGTGATCACCAAGTGCAGTGGATTAGGTCGTGTCTTGATACCAAACCACTTGTTTTATCCGATGTGTCTTTAAATTAAGATTTTATCTATTTTAACTTATATTTCAGGAAGCTAAATTTAACATTGATAGTAAATATTAGATAGTACTTATAACTATTTTTACATATTATATTTGATTAAAAAATTGAATTAACTTATCATATCATTAAAATTGAGAATTAATCAATATTTTAAGGATATATTTGAATAGTCATGCATTTAAAATTTTACTACCATGGTTAACATTCCACTTTTACTTTTAGTTGGGGAATATTTTAAATAAACATTTTAATAGAAATTTCTATATGAACTCAATTTAAACCCCTCTTAAGTGTACTACTCCAACCAATATTTTGTATCATAGGATGTTTTTCATATTACAATTTAAAAAATTTAAATCTACATAAAATATTTTTCAACTGTGACTGTAGTTTTCTTTTAGATATCTTTAGATTTATTTTAGTTCTAAATTTCTATTTCTTTAGATGCCTATTTCTTTATCATGGATAATTGATTGGAAGGTGTTGCAACTAATATAACTTTATTATTTAATGGAACAAATTATGCATAATGTTAGATTAAAATGAAAATACACATAGAAATTATAGGTTTTGAGATTTTGTCTTTAATTATAGATGAATATAAGAATCTATATACTTCTATGGTTAATTGGGATGACCCAACTAATGCTTCTTATTACAATAATTGTAAATCCCTGAATTCCTTATACTATTCATTAAGAGATGTAGAGTTCAACAAATTTTCTTCACATAAAATAACATATGACATTTGGTATACATTATCTGTTTCCCAAAAAATTACCTCTTATGTTAAGGAAATGAGACTTAAGATGTTTACTATTAAATATGATAACATTAAAATGAATCCTGATGAGCTTATTTTTCACATGTATCTTAGGTTTGATGAAATTTTGATTACTATGATCTCTCTATGAAGATATGTTATAGGAAATGAGAAAATCAGGATTATTCTCATATGCTTACCATATAGATGGAGTGGAACATCTATATCAATCATAGAATATAGTGATATGAGAATTCTACCGGTCTAGGAGTTGATAGGTATGTTGATGATGTGTGAGGAAGAATTAAAAGTCAACAAGGATGAGTAAGATGAATTAAATATAATGTTAGTGGCTTTCATAACCACTACTTATAAGAACAACGAAAAGGAAAATATATAACCTCATTCTGACAGTACAAATAGTGAATATTGACCATATGATAGTGATGAGAAAATGGATCAATTATCCAGATTATTTAAAAAGTTGTATATAAGAAATAAATTTTTTAAAAAGACCAGCATTAAAATAAAATATGATCACAATGGAAACTGTAATAAGGAATGCAAAAAAGTGGAAAATCATATGAAAAAGTCTATTATGAATGAAGGACAAAATGTCTTGTAAAGGATGATTTTACTAAGCTAAAATATAGGAAGGGGTATGAGTACAAAAATAGATTGTATAAATAGACCTTGAATGAAACATGGAGTGCTTCTTAGGACAGTTCAAGTGACTCAGAATCTCTACATGATGAAATGTTTGAAAAAAACAATATGTGTTTTGTTACAAAAACTCATTAGGTAATCCTTGAGTCCACTGTAAAAAATTTCCTATTATTATGGAGATGAAAGTGATTCTAAAAATATTAAAAATGATGAAATGTTTGAAAACATCCAAATTGTAGAATATAATTGTAATGATCTAAAATATAAATATAAATCCTTAATAAAACTACATTCCATGACTACAACTCTTAAATATTAACATGCTATAGGGAAAGATAAAAATGGTTATTTACTTAAGGAGAACAATGATCATAAGTTCTCTAATGAGAAATCGGAAAATGACATAGAAAAATTATATTATGGATAACAAAATCATAAATAGATGCTTGAAAAAAACCATCCCCAAGATACACTACTGGTATAGGATACTAACTAGGGAAAATAAATCTCACTAGAAACATGTTTGTAACTAAATCTATAAAATCTATTTTTCTACCTATAAATGAAAATTCTGCTACTAGTTCCAGTTCTAGAAAGTCTTTTACTACCTATAATTTTTCTAGACCAAATAAAATATATTTTTTAAATATGTTACCTAATACCTATAGGAAACCCATGAAGTATATGTTGCTTCCTTAATTAGTGATAACTAATATTACTCTACCCAAACAAACCTGGTTACCAAAATATATTTTTTGTTTGATTATTTTGTAGGAAAACTAGTTGAAAATCCCCTGCAAAATATTTTAGAACTTGCATAGTGGATGTTCAAGACACATGACAAGAGATTACTCATGCTTCATGTATATAATAAATATTTATGTTGGACATGACACTTTTGGTGACAATTATAAAGGAAAATAAAATTGCCTAGACCAGATTGGTAACTCTAACTCATTTTTAATTTCTAAATAATTGTTTATTGATGGATTAAAATATAATCTTCTTTGTATTTCATATTTATTTGATGATTACTTTTATGTTAAATTTAAAAATGAAGCTTGTAACATTTTTAACTCAAAAATGATCAAATATTTTCTCCTTTTAGAAATGAAAGTATTTATGCTGTTAAGTTTGATTCCTTAGTTTATAAATATGTTTCATACTTATGTGTATTTCATAATCAGTCTTGGATTTGGAATAGTAGATAAAGAAACTACAATATACACTCACTTATAAAACATACTATAAAATTTTTAGTCAAAGATCTACGAAAAATTTTGTTTCCAAATGATAAATTCTGTAATCCTTATAAAAATGGTAAACAAAAAAATATCTTTCAGACTAAAAAACGATTTTTCTACTACTCATCCTCTTGAGTTGGATCACATGAATTAGTTTAGATTATCTAGATTGTATAGTTTAAATTGGAATCACTATTCCTATGTTCTTGTAGATGAATATTCAAGGTATACATAGACATTATTTTTGGCTGACAAAAGTGAATCATGTAACTACTTCACCAGGTATGGATGACCTATAATGATATTAACTGGTCTTAGAATTAATTCCCTATGAAGTGACTATGGCCGTGAGTTTTAAATATAGAGTTTTAATCCTTTTGCTCACAAAATAGATATAGTCATAACTTCTCTTCCCCTATGACACCTCCTCAAAATAGAGTTTTCTAAATATGAAATGAAACCTTAGAAGTAATTACTAGAATTATGATTAGTGAATATGAAAATATAATTTACTTTTTGTATAATGGTGTAAATATTGCATGCTATATTATTAACATAGTGTTAATTTGACCGATTCTTAAAAGAACTCCCTATGGGTTGTGGAACAATAGAAAAATCAATGTTATTTACTTCGAATTGTTTGGTTGATAAGTATATATTCTTAATACTATGAATAATCATGATAAGTATTCATCCAAGTGAGATGAAGGAATATTTTTATGTTATTCAATCTTTAATAAAGCCTATATAGTCTTTAACAAAATAACCAAATGTGTGGAAGAATTTGTACATATCAAATTTGATGAAACATATCGACATGAACCAAAGACCACCCTAGAGAATCTTTAGGATGATATGTAAACTCTGGACTTTAATACTAAATATTCTCACCCTCTTATGAAATAATATGTTAAAACTTACTTTTCTAGAAACTCTTCAGATTCAATACATAAGTAACCCAAATATGTTAAAGAACCTGAAATTATGATCCCTTCTTTCTCTAGACCTATTAAAACTGTAAAGAATAATACTTTAGATGAAATAGTTGGAGACATAAATAATGTAACACATAGTAGATAATCCTTAAGAAAATAGATTTAACATCAATATTTCTAGTCACAAAATGAACCTAAAAACATCAATGATGCTATCAATGATGAATTTTGGGCAACATCTAGGTAAGAGGAGCTAAATTTGTTTAAACGGAATAATTATTGGAAAATTATTGATAGATCCAAAGACACCATGACCATAGGCATTGATTGGGTGTTCAAGAACAAAGTAGATGAAGCTGGTAAAATATTAAGAAACAATTCTAGATTGGTTGCACAGGGTTATAGTCAAGAATAAGGAATTCACTATGAAGAAATATTTTTTATCAGTTTCCAGACATGAATCCATCAGAATAATGCTTGAATTTTCATCAAATCTCAATTTCAAACATTATTAAATGGATGTTAAGAGTTCATTTCTAAATGGTTATATATTTGAAGATGTTGTTTTAGAACAGCCCCTGGTTTTACAAACCCTCACCTTCCAAATTCTGTTTTTGAATTAAAAAATGATTTATATGGTTTAAAACAAGCTCCAGTTATGATATATTATGTAGTTTTATTATTTATAATGGTTTTAAAAAATTTATATCTGAGCCTAATATTTTTATAAATTGAATTTATAAAGATTTTTTAGTTTTTCAAATCTATTTGGATGATATTATTTTTGGATATTCAAAAAATTATTTAGGTATTGATTTTTAAAAGATGATGAAAAAGGAATATGAAATGAGTTTAATGTGTGAAATAAATAAAAATTCTTTGATATTAAATCATTCAAAATAATGAATGTATTATTTTACATCAATGAAAATATAATAAAGATATTATAAAATGTTTTGTCTTGGATAGCACTGAAATTAGTGATACTCTAGTGTGCACTACCAGTAAGTTGGATCATGATGAAAATAGTAAATATATTGAAAAGTCCACTTATAGAACAATGATTTGATGTTTAATCTACATAACTGCTTGTCTACCTAATATTATGTATAGCGTTTTCATGTGTGAACATTTTCAGCAAAACCCCAAAGAGTCTCATTTAAATTCTATTTAAAGTATTTTAAAATACCTCAAACATAGAATCAATTTAGGATTGTTCTATCCTAGAGGAAAACCATTTATCATGGTTAGATATTCAGATTCTGATTTTAGTGGATGTATATGAGATAGAAAAATCACCTCTAAAACTTCTCACTTTTTAGGTAAGTCTCTAATATAATGGTTTAGTAAAAGGAAAATTCTACTAGATTATCTATTGTCGAAGCTGAATACATAACTGTGGGTAGTTATTATGCACAAATTTTGTAGATGAAACATACTTTATAATATTGTGGATATCAATTCAAACATGTAACTATATATTATTAAAATACAAGTTCTTTTAACATTTCAAAGAATCTTGTTTCACAATCTAGGACAAAACATACTTCTGTAAGACATCACTTTCAGATTTATCGTTATAAAAAAGGTAATATCACTTTATAATTCATTGGAACTGACCATTATATTGCTGATATAATCACCAAGCCATTAAATTATGAAAGGAAAAATTACAACATACATTAGTAGGTTTGATAATTCTTAAGTGAACAGTCTACTATTTTGCAGTTTATGGTTTCACGATTCATAGTTTCACAAGTTACTCTTTTGACGTTGTTGTCTCACACTTATGATCTCACAGTTAATGTCTCTTAGTTATGGTTGCATAATTATTGTCTCAATGATAAAATCACACCATTTAGAGTCATACCATAATGCTGACAATGTGACTACCTATTTCGGTCTCACTTTAATTACTAAGACTTCTATTATTATAATTTTCATTCCAATATCATTGCATCAAATGTTATATTTTTTTACCAGGTATTTGTGTTTGCGATGTTTGAAATAACTAATTAATAAAAACTAGATATTCATAACTCCTATCTTCAACCAATACATCTTCTAAAAAAACCAAACCCCTTCTCTCTCAACCCGTTAGCCCTCTTTCATCCTTTCAGCCTTCTCAAACACACATTGGATTCCCTGAATGAATTGTCTCTCTTCATTGACTCTTGGGAAGCATTGGTCTCAAAATAATGTAAAAATGTATCCAAAAATAATGCCTATAAAACTGCTAGAATCCGGGCCTTGCTGATAAAACAATAATGTCAGAGAATGATGTTTGTCTGAAGTGGATGCCGATAAGTTAGTCTCTTGTTTTGAATGTATAGGATGGACATGTATGGTTGAACTGGTTCACAAAAGAGAAAAGACATATTTAACCAAAGCTAGATTTCTACGATTTATCTGTATGTTCAGTTCTTAGTCAATTCAGAATATTATTTTGTAGTAAGAAGCTCAGTTAATTTCTAAAGATGTACATTTTCTTTCAGGAAGTCAGATGGCTTCCTAGGAATACCCCAAGAAAGAATTTTTTAGGATTACCAAATTGGTCTTCTGTAATGACCCAAACATTTATTAAGGAAAACACCTCTTGACCTAACTAAATGAATTATTATGTGAAATGGATATATAAAACATATAAACAGCCTTGTTTTTATGTATTTGGATTTTAAAATATCGTTATGAATTTTTACCATTGCTAATATAGATGTTGAACAGTGACTAATTGATTAGAATAAATATGGGGCATTAAAAATCTAATTTGATCTGATAAAGAATGTGATGACCAAATCTAGTTGAATTGCACCATATGAAACCAATTTATTGGAGCTCAAAAAGGAGGTAGTTTCACTGAGCTTCACTATTGGCCAATCCCAGGCCTAGATTGAACTCGTTATGCTTGAATAGAATCGCCTACAAGAGAAGTGAAAGTTAATAGAGATTATCACTCGAGTGATGTTATTTGAGCCACCCCAAGAGGATGTCACCATCACACACCATAAACATATGTTTTACACAAGTTTTATAAGGGGATATGTAACAAGACACTCACACCATGATTGTGTGCCTTATTTTTTTATAGATTATATACATTTATTTTATTATTACTTCGTAAATTGCTTTGGAAGCACAAATATTATTTTTAGTTAATATTGAATAAAGAAATATATTTTGATGAATTAATGTATGCTTGAATAATATAATATTTTAATAAAAAAATTATTAAATCATTTTTTATTAAATATAATTTAACATATAATTTTTATGAGTTGAAATGTAATTTTTATTACGGTTTGAAAGCAGTTTTTTTCAAATCCCATGAATTCTCGATAAAGGATGGTTTTTATTATTAAAATTAGAAAATTTACATATTAAGAAAATTATTTACATAAAATTAATACTACTTTTGAAATCATAATGGCGAAATTATCCGTGGAAAATTTTTAATAATTTTCTGAGATAGTAGAATTTTGGGGTAAAAATTAAATACCATCTTAATATATAATGTGTTTTATGACAACATAATGACCAAATAGTGATATAATAAAATTATATAAAAACTATTTTCCACTAGTATATGTTTTACCTTTCAAATAGTGTCATTTTAGATTTTTTGTTTTATTTTACAAGGCTTTAATAGACCCTCCATGACTTATAAAACATTCTATCATTTTTAAAATGATTTCTTTGAAAGTGTGACTCACCTACACATAAGAAATCCTAATATTTTAATAATTTCTACCATTTACCTTACAAAATAACGTTTTTCACTCCAGTTTGGAAAACGCATGGTCTGAATCCATGGTTTGGTTTGATTTTTTGATTAGTTTAATTTGTAGTGTCTAAAACCAAAATAAGAGAGAATTCCTTCTCCTTTCCTATATACACCCACCCAAGCTCCCACTTCTCTTCACTAAAACCAATTGGAGCTCAAAGAACCCCTTCCTTCTTTTCTCTATAATCCTATAATGTCACCCCAAGCTCCCATGAATTATCTCTCAAGCCTCTATATATCCTTTGGGAACACACTTCCTTGTAAGGGATTTATTCCTCTCTCATTTTTGTCCATGTTTCTTTATATTTCTATAACCATGTATTTTTAATTACAAATGTCGGGGTATGATTTAAAAACTATATTATAATTACATAAATATTTTTTAGTGATGAGATACCCCATTATCTCCCATTTATTAACCCATGTACTCCTGTTACCATACAGAAATTCTATAATGGATTTTTCTCTCCTCATTTACATTTAATAAATTTATTGGTATTTTGAATCTAATTTCCATTACATATGTTGGGAAATGTATCTATATGACCCCATTACGGTCAATTTCGTATACATATAATGATACCCCACTTTCTCTCTCATCAAATATTTTCTACGAATTCTTATGTTGCCGAAATTGTACAGTGATTTTCTTAGTCAAAGTCATTGTGTAGTGAATACCATGTCCATTTCTCTATCACGGGTATTCACCTTTATGAACAATTGCCTATTGATTATATAGATTCATGTATTAATTCCACATTCCTTTATTTCCAAATAAATTATTATGTTTAATGAATCCATGTTATATTATCCATGTGGCACACTTATACATGAAGTGAAATGATTAAGAAGGTTACACCCTAATAACGCTCCATTGCATTGGGTAAAGATTAATATCATGATACATCAATTGAAATGAGGTTTTACTCATTGTAATTATAGTCCAATGAGATTTTACTCATTTTACACATGCAATGTGCCTTGGATCATGCTTATATTAAGTAAAATGGTGTTTCTACATTTCCACGTCATGATAATCATTCTATATCATGCCTTAATGTTAATGATTCTATTACACTCCATTGATATGCATATTGACTAAAGTGTACTACATTATTCATGTTATGACTTTTTTAATCCCTTACTGGGCTCTATAGATCACCCTTTTGTTATGCATGCCCTCAGGTTACCCCATTCAATGCTAAGAATGAACAAATATTGTGGTCAAGTAAAAGCAGTTTTCAATAAATAAGTTGTATTTTATATTCTAAGTTGTTATTTAATGTTCCTAATTTCCCAATACACTAGAAAATTTGATCCTTAGGGCTTTCATAAGTTCCATTTTATGTAATAAATCATGTTTCTTGTTTGTAATAAACAGTAGGGTATTTATAGTTGGTATTAGAGGATAGGTTTAGTTATTTTTGGAATTAGGATTAGAAAACCCTAGTGAAAGCCATAGGGATAAGACTAAGTATAATAAAAACACCACTAGATTTTGGTGAGTATTGAGTAAGTGATTTACCATGAAAATACATCCATGTATGGATGTGTACAAGCAGTGGTGGATCTAGAATAGATCTATATAGGGGGTAAACCCCAAAAACACGGCTTTGAGCTAGACACGAACATGAACTGCTGCATGAAAATAGGTCTTGATGTACTCTTAGTTATGAAACACTTAGGAAATATAATTTGGTATATTCATAATATTATTATGAACCATTGTTAATGGAATAAAAAAATTCCATATGAATATATGTTGGGATGTACATCATGGATAACATAGATTAATGCCTATAAACTCACAAGTTAAGGAAATAAATGTAATTTATAAGTTATCATTTTTTTCATTGGATTCCCCTTTATGTGTTAACCCTAACATTCCTTTTATTTCATCCAATGGATGGTAATAGGAGGACTCGAGCTATCAACTGATGTGATGATCAATGTTATGACTATTCTAATGAAATTCCCAAACTGATGTTAGTAGTAATCACAAATGTGTTCATGATACTCTATCAGTTAAATCTAGTTTTAAATAGAAAAATCAGTCAAGAGGATCATCCACCCCCCCCCCCCCCAATTAAAGAACATGATGCAATCAAGAGAATCAGGATACAAAGGACTCATACCTTTAATGGATCATCAGATCCTTCAATCACTGACAATTTATTAACTCCATTAAGAATATCTTCCTTGTCATTCAATGTTCTAAATAAGACAAGGTTCTATTGGGTGATTATACTATGGAGTGTAAAGATAATAAATGGTGGATGTTGATTAGAAATACGAATCCTTTGGAAGAGATCTAGATGTTGGAATGGAAGGATTTCTAAAAAATGTTTTTTGATAAATATTTTCCTTGGACCCTCTGAATTAAAATGGAAAGGGACTTACTTTACCTCAATAAAAAAGATGATGAATCCATCAGATCGTATGAGGAAAATTTCCCAAGGATTTCTTGTTATGAATCTAAATTTGTCGTTACCCCCAAATTCATGGTTTACTACTACCTTGGTGGCCTAAAACCTAGCCTACGGAAATCCCTAGCGATTCCTTCCTTTGAGAGCTATGAAGAAATTGTCTGATGTGACCACAATGTCAAAATAGAGATCAGTGAATCTCTAGGAGTATCATTGGGATATAAATTGGAATTTGGAATTTAATTCTGCTATAATGATGGATAAATCCAATAGTGATATGAAATTCCATCACCCCAATTTCTAAAGGTGCAGAAAGAAGAACCCTAAAAATTTCTTGAAGGGGATGAAGAAATGGTTTAAGTGTGGAATAGAAGGGAACCTAACCATTAAATGGTCACATGAATAACCTACTGTTGAGGCCAAGTAGAGGAACACTCTTTTCAACTCTCAACACGTTGTTCATTGCAACAACTGAAAAGATCTTGGAAACTTTGAAAACTAGTTCCCAAAGCCAAGGGTTTTTTAAGGCAACTCACAACCTCAAAGTCAGTAAGGGTGATATTTGTCTATCACTACTACCAAAGAAAACCCAGAAAATGATGTGGTGATAGGTACAATATTTATTCATTCAATTATAGTGAACATAATTTTTGGTTCTAGTTTTACACATTCTTTTATATCTCGAAAGTTTAGTATAACAATCCCAAAACCACAACAACTAATGGAAGTAAAGCTGTCGGTGAGAACAGAAAATGGGGCTGTTAGTGCATCCCATGAATATAACTCCCCTGTCACAATTTGTAGATTTAAAATCAAAAAAATCATTGTCATACTCCCTATAGTGGGATTTTATGCATTTATTGGCATGAATTCTCTTTCGTAATATAAAGCCAACATAAATTTCCATGAGAGGGAAATCACTCTCTATGTGGAAAATTGACCCCTGATTCTTTACAGGTTCAAGGAGGAGGATGAATCATCCTTAGTACCATAATATCAAGTTTAAATATTCATTCTCTATGATCATGTGTATATTCCTTAGATGATTGATTCTAAGGAATCAAACCCCCTTGAAGACATTCCTATGGTTAGGGAATTTGCTGAAGTGACTCAAGAGGAATGGTATGATCTTCCTCATAGATAAGATATTGAATTCTCAATTGATCTTATACCTAGGGAATTTCCAATATCCTATACTCCTTATAGAATGGATATTGTGGAGCTTGAGGAGCTAAGAAAACAACTACTGGAGAATCTGGATAAAGGGTGTGTACACCCAAGTGCTTCACCTAGGGGTTCACCAGTCTTCTTCATCAAGAAGAAGGATGAGTAAATCTGTCATTGCATTGATTATCATGATCTCCATAGAATCATGAAATGAAATAGAATCCTCAGCCACCAATTGATTAATGTTTTCGTCATCTATGTAGTGGAAAATATATTTCCAAGGTGGACTTGCAGTTAGGATATTATCATGTAAGGGTAAAGAATAAGGATATCGTCAATGCTACTTTTCGGACAAGATATGGGCACTATAAATTCATAGTAATCCCTTTCAGGCTCACTAATGAAATTTAAATCTACCTGGACTTGATCAATAGAGTGTTTAGAGGTTACCTTGATATTTTTTTGTAGTCTCTATAAAGGATATTCTAATATACTCCAAAAACGAGGATCATGAGAAGAATCCAATCACTGTACTAGAGAGCTTGTGAAAGGATAAGCTCTATGAAAAGTACAACAAGTGTGAGTTATATTTTAAGGAGGTCTCATTCTTGGGTCATATCATCACAAGTAGTGGGATATCTATTGACCCCCCAAGATAGTTTCAATTTTGGGATGGCTAAGGCCAACATTGGTGAAGGATATTCATAGCTTCCTAGGGTTAGTAGGATATTTCAACCGATTTGTGAGAAATTCCTCATGATTTTCAAACCCTCATACCAAGATAACTCTTAAGGGATTCATGTTTTATTGGAGTGATGAATAAAAAGCGAGATTCAAAGAGCTAAAAAGGAGGCTTATCACTACGCCTGTTCTCATATTTTCCATAATGGGAGAACTTCTTGTGGTATTTAGGGATTCTTTTAAGTAGGGCATGGGTTGTGTGTTGATGAAAAATTAAAAAGTAATTGCTTATGCACCAAGGGAACTAAATGTTCATGAGAAAAACTATCCAACACATGATCTAGATTTGGATAAAGTAATATCTATTTCGAAAATATGGCGATATTACCTCATTGCGGAAAAGTGTAATATATACAGATCACAAAAAGCCTCACGTATATATTCACTTAGAAAGAGAAGAATATGCACCAATGATGATAGTTAGAGATGATCGATGACTATGACTACTCAATCCATTACCCCCTATGAAAGTGAAAAAAGTTTCAGATACTATAAGAATATAGATCCTAGTGATTCTATCATTGATGAGAATTGAAAATGATCCCATCTTCTATGATTTGATGGGGATGGACATGAGATTTATAAAGAAGGGAACAACATCAATCCTTTCAGAAATTATTTCTCAACCATATCTTCTGGAAACGTTAAAGGATTCTCAAATGGACGATGTGAAAATTAATAAGAATGTGGAAACTATTAGAAAAGTGAAATCTCTAATGTTCATTATTAATGATGAAGGAATTATGAAATTTGTGACAAGATAATGTGTTCCCTCAAATCCAGAGTTAAAGAATGTACTTTTGGATGATGCACATAGTTTGAATTTCTCCATTCTTCCAGGATACACCAGTATGTGTCGAGATCTCTGAGAGCATTATTGGTGGAATAACATGCAGAAGGAGCTCACTGAGTATACATACAACTTCCTGGTATGTCAACAAGTAAAGGATGAGAGGCATAAGTCTAAGGGGATGATAAACCATTAGACTTACCAACATAGAAATGGAAGAACTTCATTATGGACTTTGTCACTTAACTTCTGAAGACCTCCAAAGGAAACAATTCTATATGGTTTTTGTGGATCATCATACAAATAATGCACACATCATTGAAATTCGAGAGGATTTATCATTAGATCAACTGGCAGTAATATATATATTAGATAAGTGGGAAGGCTTCATGGAGTACAACTATCTATTGTATCTGATAGAGGTCCAAGATTCACCTCTATGTTATGGAATAATCTTCAACCTGATCTAAATGATGAGCTGAACTTCAGTGTGGCTTATCATCCTCAAACTGATGGCTAATCAGATCGGACTATCCATACACTAGAGGAACTATTAGGAGCATGCTCAGTGGACTATAAATGAGGATGGGATCAACATCTTTCTCAGGTTGAGTTATTATAAAATAATAGTTTGCACTCTAGCATCCACATGGCTCTTTATAAAGCCCAATATGGGAAGAGCTGCAGAACACCGACATGTTGGGATGAAGTTGGGGAGATAAAAATCCTAGGTCCAAAATTTTTTGAATAAATGGTAGAGAAGGATAAGACCATCCAAAAACACATTAAATCTTCTCAGAGTTGACAAAAGAGATACACTGATAATCCACGATGATACCATGAGATTGATGTCGGAGACATGTTATTCCTATATATATAACTGTGGAAGAGTGTTATGAGATTTGAGAAGAAGGGAAAGCTTAGTCCAAGGTACATCGTCTCTTTTGAGATCCTTGATCGCATTGGAGCAGTGACCTCTCAAATAGAACTCCCACCAAACCTATCTCAAGTACATGATGTATTCCAGGTATAAATCTTGTGGAAGGACATACATGACCCATCACCTGTACTCAATCCAGAGATGCAACCATTAGAGAATGACCTCTTTTATTAAGAGAAGCCGATGAAGATCAAAGATCATAATGAAAGAGGTCTATGAAATAAGAAAATACCCCTCGTCAAGGTGTTGTGTTTAAACCACAAGTTTGAAGAAGCAATGTGGGATCCTGTTGAAGTGATGAGGCAGAGTTACCCACATCTGTTTTATTGTGGAAAATGAAATTTCAGGGGTGAAATTTATTAAGGGGGAATATTTTAATGAAACATAAATTTATTAATGAAAATCCGTCTTGATCAAATCTAATGTAATATTATGTAAAATTGATTTGTAAAATATCTTCAATTCCTTTGTTTTATGTTTTTGGATTCTAAAATTTTGTTATGAATTGTAATTGTTTCTAATATATCCATTGAACAGTGATCACATGATTAATATAAATACAGGGCTTTAAAAAATCCAATTTAATTAGATAAAGGAAGCAATGGACTAATCTAGTAGAATTACTATATAAGAATCACAATTGTTAGAGCTTGGAAAGGAGGTAGTTTCACTTTGTATCTCTCTTGACCAATCCTATGTTGAACTTCAACATGTTATGCTAGAACAAAATCGCCAATGGGAGAAGTTGAAGTTAATAGAGATTACCACCTGAGTTATATTATCTGATCCAGCCCAAGAATTTATCACCATCACACATCGTACCCTTAGCTCTTATGTGGGTGTTATAAGGGGATATGTAACAAGACCCTTGAACCGTTATTGTGTGCTTTATTTTTGTATAAATAATATACATTTAATTTATTGTCACCTTGTAAAATGTTTTTAAAAGAACTAATAGTATTTTTAGATAATATTCTATTAATAAATCTATTTTGATGAATTAATCGTTTTAGAATTTACTAATATTTAAAAAAAATTGTTACAAAATCACTTTCTTCTAAATATAAATGATCATATAATTTTTATGTATGTAAATGTAATTTTTTTTTATGGTTGGAAAGCTATTTTTGTCAAAACACATGAATTTTCTATAAAGGTCGGTTTTACTTGTAAAAGTAAAAATTCACATATTTATAAAATTATTTGGATAAAAGGAATATAATTTTGGTAATCAAGATGTTGACATTATCCAAAGATGTATTTTTCATAATTTTCTAAGAGAGCTGAATTTTTGGGAAAAAATTAAATACCCTTTAAATATATAATGTGTTTTATAACATCATAATGACGTAATAGTAATGTAATAAAATACTATAAAATGTATTTTCGGCCAATATATGATTAATCATTAAAATAATAGGGTTTTATATTTGTTTTATTTATTTTACAAATTCATAGTGGACCCTCCAATACTTATTAAACATTTTTACATTTTAAAATGATTTCCTTTAGAGTATGACTCACCTCCACATAATCAAGCCTAATATTTTTATATGTTCGGCCATTAGCATTAAAAGATAATATTTTACACTCCAATATGGAAAATACTATGGGAAAAACCCATGGGTTTATTTGTGGTTTTGATTAGTTTAATATGGGGTGTCCAAAAACCTAAATAATAAATAATTCCCACTCATTTCCTATATAAACCCACAAAAACTCCCATTGTTTCACTCAAAAAAATTAGAGCTTGACCAAACCCCACCCTCCTCTTTCTATAATCCTCCCAAGGCTCCCCATGCTCCCAATAATCCTCTCTCAAGCTTCTATCAATCCTTTGGGATCACACTTCCAAGTATATGATTTCATCCGCTCTCATTTTGTCCATGTTTCATTATATTTATTTACCTTTAAATTTTAAATTATAAATTTTCAGGTATGATTTATAACGTTCTCTATACACCCACTCTTATGTTTGACTTATTAGAGTCCCATTTCTCCCTTATTGATGCCTCCCATTCATACCCTTTACCATACCGAAGTTCTATATGAGATTTGTCTCTCCTCATTTACATTCAAGCAATTCTTTTCTATTATGAATCTAAATTCTATTACATATGAAGGGAAATGTATCTATATAAACCCTTAATATCTATTTAATGTAAATATTATGAGACACCACTTTATCTCTCATTAACCATTTTTATGAATTCTTATGTTGCTAAAATTTCACCGCGATCTTTCAAGCCAATGTCATTATGTAGTGAATACCATGCCCATTTCTCTATCAAGGTTATTAACCTTATGCACATTTACATATTTATTATATCCTTTCATGTATGACTTTCACATTACATTACTATGTAGGAAATTATTATGTTTAATAAATCCATGTTATATGATCCATGTGGAACACTTAGGCAGAAATGAAATGATTAAGCAGGGTGTGTCCTAATAGCGATCTAATGTATTTGGTAAAGTTTAATATCAAGATACATCAAGTTAAATGACGTTTCGCTCATTATACTTCAAGTTAAATGATGGTTTACTCATTCTCCATGTGCAATGAGACTTTTCTCATGACAATATCATGTTAAATGTTGTTTCCACATTTCCATGTTTTGATAATCATTCTATGTCAGGGATTTTTGTTCATGTTTCTCTTATGCTCCATTGATAAGCCTATTGACTAACATGAACATTATTGTTCATGTTATGTCTTGTTTACTCCCTTAATGGGCTATAGAGTGCACCCTTTTCTTATGAATGTCCTAAGGTTATCCCATTCAATTTTATGTACGAATAAATTTTGTGATCATGTAAAATATGTTTTCAAAAAAGATGTTGTATTTTTTGTTCTATGTTGTTAGGTAATGTTCTTAATTTCCCAAGACACCAGAACTCATGATCCTCAGATTTTCTTTATTGAAATTTAATGTAATAAATCATTTTTTGAGAGTGTAAAAAAGTGTACGGTTGTTATATCCACTTCTCCGTAGTGATGTGCTTTTCCTAGAAGAGGCTCTTGAAAGTTTTTCTTCAAATAAGATGAAGAGAAGATAAATTTCTGGAATGATAGATGGTGAGGAAAGATTGTTGCTTAAATTTATTCAAAATATTGTTTTTCCAAGGAAAAGGGACTTAACCACCTTTATGTATCAATTTTTTATCTCGATATGTATTAAGAAAAATAGGGACAATATAATTCTATGTAAGTATATTATACTTCAAATGTGTGATATGATCAAAAAAACATCAAAATCATATACTTCTTTCTATTTATAGATAATTTCTACAATATTGTTCTCTTAGGGATTATTTGGTCTGAATGAAGAAGTAGTCATAGTTTATTATTTTTTTTCTCAAAGGATACAGTTAGAAGGATTAAAATTATCTAGAACCCATGGAATAAATATTGGGTGGAAGATAATGAAAGAAATTATAAAAGGTTTAAACTGGTTGAAAATCCTTCAACACCTAAGGGTGTATCTGAATCTTTTTAGGACCATGATTATGTTGTTGAATAATTATATGTATTAGTAGAATATGCAGTAGTTTTGCCTAAGGAAACAATAATATTAGAAGATGAAGACAATTCCCAACCTGTTCGACAATAATTAATTGCAGACATTTCTAAAGAGATAGTTACTAAAGAAGTTGTTAATGAAGAAGAAAAAGATTCTATTATGGAAGAACAAGTTGTTCCTATGAAACATTAAAAAGAACCTATGGAGCATGATGTTATATTACCTGCTGACGAGATAATTGAGAAGGCCATTAATCTAGCTAGAGAAGATATGGGTGAACCTAATAGAGTTGAGAATTTCTATGTAACTCAAGAGACTTAGTATCTTAGTACGATCATAGATTCACATATTGAGTGGTATAAGAACCCTATTTTGGAATGAATTGAAGTGACCAACCCTAGGGATTTAAGTTTAGTGGATACCAGGTACAGATTTCTATAGAATTTTGATGTTTCTTATTCTTAAAGAGTCTCAGTGAAATCAATAGATCTGTACATAGTAATTAATCTCAAACCAATCATTGAAAATGAAATTATACCTTCAATAGAATTATTACTTGAATCAGTTCATTATTCTGAAACAACCTACGAAACTCCAGCTTATGTATGGAAAGATGATTTAAAATACTTTGAAAACACTTTATAATATGGATTTGAAAAGGTTATAAATTCATAGCTTCCGCCTATGACTAATCTTTGGGAAATATATGTTTCCTTGTTGTTAGATAAATTATATGGTAGATTCAACTGACGATGATTCAAGTAGTACATAAAGTTATTATCGAGAACAAATAGTTGAGTGATGAGGTGAAGTCTCTAAAATATACGGTTAAAGATAAGAAGATAAAATTTTAAACTGGTCAATATCTTGTTGCTCATCCTATTGATGATGGTAGTGATTAGATCCCATAAAAGTTTATATCATTGATTCAACCTATCCAAATTTCAGTATATGAAAAAGTGACTGAGATAAACACCACGTCATTCAATGAGATTCATGCACTTTGTTTGGACATAATAAGATATCCAATGAGTATAAAGGATGTCTACAAAAGGTTCTAAATAAAAATATGTCTGTCTCATCAGCTGTTATAGCTTTACTAGCCTCTGGAAAACCATATCACCCTATGGAATGTAATTTAGATAGAGAAATTTTTAAAGAAGAGCTTCAGTCAGTGTTGAGTGGCGTTGATATGAAATGTTTCTCTACAGTCATCAAGAATATTGGCTGAGTACGTGATTTGGTGAGGGTCAATTCAATGATTTCAAATGATGCTCAAGAAGAAATCTCTAAGAATGTGGGCTTATATATTAACATAATTTATTCTAATCAGGACCTGAACAATCAATTCGTGTATATTGTAGACAATTTCACAATTCCTTCTGTCACTCAAGCCTTCGAGACTAATGTTCAAAAGCTGAAAGACTTCAATTCTCTATTGTAAAAGTGCATGCATAACAAATATGACATTGATAAGGATATGCAGTATGGAGGTGAGAACATCTCAGATTTTATTATGATATTGAAGCCCTATCTTTATGTAAAAATTACATCCATTGTGTCTCTTACATCTACCCTTGGAGGCCTAGTCAAAATACTTCTTCATCTAATACATTTTCTCTTAAGAACATGTCTGTGTATCAAGATCTGAGCCAGATCAGACCAATTATTATTGTGAAACTATTACCCCAGAATTCCACTAGACCATCTCTTGGACCCACTATCATTGAAGGAGTGACTTTTTCTCCTCTCATAGTCAGTCGAATCCCTTTTACCACTTATATTACTTCTCCTGTGGCTCCTCCTAATATCTCTTCCAAGGGAAATTAAAAGACATATGGCTTTAAAGTGAAGTAATGGATTTATTTTATAAGGATTTATTGTACTTATCCTCATGATTATATTGAAATCTCTCATTTTATTCAATATAATGAGTTGTTTTTTAGTCATTCAATTTCCATCATTAAGTGTTCATTTTTCTTTTTTTGATACTCCCAAAAGAGGGAGAAATAAGACAAGGCATATATAGAAAAATGATCTTCATGAGAGAAGAATAGTTTTTATATAGTATATCACATATATACTCAAATATTGTGTCTTTACATAAATATATGGCCTAGAAATTCCATGATTAGTGATCATAAAAAAGGGGGAGATTGTTGGAATCCTCATGTTTTAATTCACACAAATCATGATTGGAGATTGTTGGAATCCTCCTGTTTTAATGATCACAAATCATATATGGATATTGTTGGAATCCTCATGTTTTAATGCTCAAAAATCATGTTTGGAGATTTTTTGACTCCACGTGTTTTAATTCTTATTAAGCGTGTTTAGAGATTGTTGGAATCCTTATGTTTTATTGCCCACAAATCATATTTCGCATGTCTAAAATCATGTATGAATCTTGTAAAGTATATTTAATTTTCTTCTATTATCTTTTACTGTGATAATTATTATGTATAATCCATTCTGTGATTATTTCCTCTTATGATAGATTACAGATATTTGTCTAATTCTATGACACCATAAGTTTGTTACCGGTTCCATATTTTCACAATGACTATGACACCATAAGCTTACTATCGGTTCTATATTTTTGTAAAGGACCTGACACGTTTTCCTTTCGTCTTTTTTCAGGACATCGTAACAAGACACCATAGAGGATTTTGACAAATGACTAGACATAATTACTTAAGAAACCACTTATCTAATACCATATACTCGTTACTAATTCTACAATTGACAAAAGACCATTCACCGGTCTAGTGGTACCACTCAAAGGCAACGGATAAGACATCGTTCCCAGTAGAACTTTTAATATCTCAATATGACTGTCTCACCATAACTGTGACACTATTACATACATAACCATTTTATTTGTTTTCTTCAATTAAATTTAAATTTCTCTTTATAATGGTATTATTTGTGTCATTTAATGAAACTGATATAATAAATTTTCTATTGTAGTCCTATTAACAGACTGTATGAGGAATGTGGTGTGGAGATCGTTCTCCCTTTAGACTCCAACACTTGTACACGAAATAAAAATAAAACTGTGGAACTATAGAAAAAAAATTTGATTAGAATATTTCATGTAAAAATATAACATAGAAATGAAAAAAAAACACTGAAGAAAACATGAATAACTATCGATTCATGATGGCTTAAATACTGTAGATCAAAACTTATAACATCCTTGTAGCAGCAACTTTAAGGAGAACAATAGCTACAAAGAAAATCTCCTCGAACTAGTAACCAAAGAACAAGACTGAAAACAATATGTTTAAACTATAGGAATCAAAAATAATATATGTTAGATCCTACAACTCTAGATATGCATATAACAACACTCAGAGCATTTATAATCATTTCTTATTATCTTTTAAATTTTTTCACTTTTTTATTAATTTTTGAACAGTGTTTCTATATATATTAAATCACCCACTGTCTCCTACACTGAACAGAAGGATATAGGATATCCTCACTCAAATATATTTTACACCTTGTTTCACCCACATATAACTTTGGAAGAGATATTATGTGACCTGGCTGTTAGGTTTTCCACATAAAAGAATAGAATATGTATTCTGATGTGGACCATCTTTTGTATTGTTGATAACCCGGATCCATGGTTTTGGATCAAATAATTATATATATATATATATACATATATATATATATTGGTGATAGGTGATCACCAAGTGGAGTGGATAAGGTCTTGTACTTACACTTAACCACGTGTTTTATCTACTATGTCTTTCAATTTTTTCATTCTCTATTTGAACATATAATTTAGAAAACTAAATTTTACATTGATAGTTAGTCTTGGATAGTATTTATAATTGTTTTTCATTATTAAAGTGGTTTCAAAAGTTGTATAAATATCTCATATAATTAAAACGGAGAATTAAGTTGTCTTATATGAAAGTATTTGAATAGTCAATATTTTATAATTTTACTACCTCAGTTAACTGGTCTGTTTTACTTTTAGTTGGGGAATCTTTTAAATAAAATATTTAACAGATATTTTTAAAGGAACTCAATTGACCCAACTCTTGAGTGTCCTACTGCGACCAACAATGGGAAATTGGTCACTTTACACTATAACATCCTTGAAACATGATATGTTAAAACTAATGGCGAGGGATATTAGGTTTAGATAAAAAGTGAAAGATTAATAAATTTAATTTTTATTATATACATTTTTTAGTAAAATAATTTACTAAGTTTTTCACCATTAAATTTAGAATCTAACAGATACCTAATTTATAAAATATTACTATGATCCAAACTAGGTAATGATAATATTCACATTGACATTATCTTATAAGAATGGAAGAGGTTCATCAGCATTATTCTATTCCATGAAAGAAAAATATACTTTTTTTAAAAACCCAATTCCTAATTAACCATGAAAAAAGAATAGAGAGGAAGAACTACCTATTTATATGAATTATGTAGATAATTTCACAAATGAATAATATATAATTTTATCATCCTTGTTCAATTAGATTCTCAAGAAACATAAGGATATGGATGTGTATCGCATCGTGTCTTTCCTTAATGATATTTATCAATAGAAGGTGATACAAATGATATATGAGATCTTCAATGAATTTTTCACATGAATTATTGGAGAGTCAATGTTATTTGGGACTTATATAGTCAAGATTATTGGAAACCTATATTTCATAGAAATCCTAGGATTTCAGATCCCTGATGAGTTGTGCATAGATCTCATTTTATACTCACTACCTAAATCCTTCTCCAGTTTTATTATGAAATACAACATGGAAAAAATGAACTATTTTATATCTTTTTACTCTCATTTTATAAGTTGAAAAGTAATGGGACATGAAAAACCTTTGGTACTAATGGTGAATAAGAAATTTAAAAAACCAAGAAAAAGTCCTTAATAATCACTCCATGTATAATGATCTTAAGCATCATTCTTATAGGATAATGAATATAAAGAGAAATATAAATGGACAAACCATAATTATTTTTTCATATGTAAATATATCCTATTGGATGAAAAAATATAACTAAAAGAAAAATCATGAATATATAGGTACCTTAATTATCAATTGAAATCATTACATATATCCAATTTGGGTATTCAATATAACATTTGGTGCTCAATTATACAATCTAATATAGAAACAATGGTGTTTTAAAAAATAGGATAATTTTAACTTCCATTAACTATTGTATATCGAGTTGATTGCTTAGTCATCAGATACTAACACATTTTATTTCTGAATAGAATGATTTTGGTTTTAATGAACTATTATTTTTTCCAGGAGATACTATGAACATAATCTCTGTTTTTTATATATACATGGATATATTTTTCTTAAAATTAAAATATAAATATAGACTATTTTAGAAACATTTATTATAGTATGGAAAAAATATGTAATGGTCTTTATGTATTAAATTTTTGAAAAGTAAATATTTTAAATAAATAATGAATCATGTTTTCCCAAATCAAATAATACCATGTTGTGGAATCACTATCTTTTTCCCATAAACAAGAAGTTTATGACAATGATCTATGAAGATGTTCACATAAAATCCATTGATTTATGAATATATAAAATATTCCATGATTGTTTACAAGTAAAAATGACTAAACAACCATTTGAATGATAGGGTGAATGATGCATAGTGCTTCTAGGATTGGTTTACATTGATGTGTGTGGACCTTTCCCAATATAATATACAGGTCAATATTTTTACATCATAAATTTTACTAGTAACATGATATGATATGTATTTTTCTACTTGATGTGGTATAAATTCAAGTTGTCGGAAAATTTTTTAGAATTCAATAATTTATATGGGAATCAACATGGTAATAAGACATAGAAGCTTTAATCTAAGTAAGGTGGTGACTATATTAACACGTAGTGGATTATATCTCATCCCACTCTATATTATGCACTATAATAAAAAAGGTGTTGGTGAAAGCGGGAACCATAACTTAAATAACATGGTGTTTTCAATTATGAGTCCCAAATATATTAATTTAGCTTATTAGGGATATAAATTTCACACTATATCATACACATTAAACTTATTGTCAAATAATGGGAAAATGGTAACCCATTGACGTTATGGAGTGGAATGATACTCATTTTGTCCAATATTCTGGCATGGGGTTGTGAGTAATCTTATAGGTCCATATCTCACAATAAACTACAAACATAAAGCTTGAAGTTTATGTTCATAGGTTAAATTAAGGATACAAGGAGATATTACTTATACAACCCTTATGGTAATATTTTTATTATCATAATAAAACCAATATTTTTTTAGAGGGTGTGCATCATAAAAAATGAAAGCGGGGGAATGATTGACTTAGTTGATTTTTATTCTTAATATACATGAGATTTTACTATAGACATATATTCAATTGTTCTATATTGAAGAATTTTTCAAAAATAACAATTTCTATATAGGAGCACAAGAGATGTAAGAAAAAATAGAATGATATTGTTTTTAGTCACTGAGGATGGTGAAACATTATTTGTTGATAATAATGATCATATATCCTATAAAAAATAGATAAAGATTTTCAACACAACATAGAAAGATTCTATGAATATGGAAACAGATTCCATGTATCAGATCCAATTTTTGGTTCTTCTTGATCTTCCTATTGATGTTGATCTTTTTGGGTGTAAATGGGTATTAAAGATAAAACTAGTCATGGAAGGTAATGTAAATATATAAAAATCATTAATAATTGATAAAGGGTATAACCAATGTCATGGTATTGAATATAATGAAAAACATTATTTAGTTTCTATATTTAAATAAATGTTAATGATACATGCTATAAAAACTATCTATAAATATAATATTTGGAAAATTTGAATATGTAAAAACCCTTAATTTTATAAATGATATTTCATCTTTAAATTAGTGAATACCTTTTTAATAAATGAATTTATAGAAAACAAATGCACTAATTTGGTTATTTTGAACCATTATATGGTCATTTAAAGTTAAAAGACATTTAATACACATAATCATTTATATTATAACCATTTTACATTGACAGATATGATTAGTATAATACGATTTCTGATAAAGTATATTTGACACAAAAAAAGGAAGCGATGACCTCATATAGTAAGATCATAAATTATGATGCCCATTTATCAAACATTTTAATATGGATATCATCTCTTATATTTGACCATGACTAAGGCTAAGTAATTATTCGACTAATAATTCTCATGTTAAACCATTTATGGCATAATTTCAAGCTAATCGAGATCATGGCCCAAACCATCTTCACCGAACCACCCAATGAAAACATCACCATCGCACACCATACCATAAGGGTATTCACTAGTGTAATAAAGGGATATATATCTCGAACCTAATAGTAATAACTTGTATATCTTTTTAATAAAACAATGATTATATTTATCCAATTTTATTTTTACTTTTTATACAGTTATATAATGTCTACGATAAAAAATATATTTTTATATAATGAAACATAAATTGAATTTTTAAAAAATATATAATTTGGATCTGGACACACTTTTTGAGTAAATAATTAATTTTAAATTAAATTTTATTTCAATAACATATACTTGATAAATTATATTTATTAAATATAGTGGTTAATTTAATTTAATTAAGTCAACTATAATTGTTATAATGTTTAAAAACAATTATTATTAAAGACTATTATCTTTCTTTATAAATTGGGATTTTTGATGTAAAAGTGAAAATTCAATATTTATAGAATTAGTTTTATAAAATAAATATTATTTATTGAAATCATCACATAAAAATTAGTCAAATTTAATTTTTCATAATTTTCTCAAATAGTTGATTTCTTTGGTAAAAATTAAATAATGTATAATTATATGGAATCTATTACGACATCATTCAATCCCAAAAGAGATTAAATAAATACTATAATGTGTATCCATGACCATAATTATGTTTCCCTTGAAACATAATTTCTTTTTTTTTTGTTATTTTATAAATTTTATAATCCCATTTGAATCCTTTAAAACATGTATTGTATTTTAATTTTTCTAAATCAATTCATTATAAACATGACTCACTTCAACATCTCCGAGAGAATTATTTAAATGTTTTAGGCACATAGTATTATAAAATTATTAAAAAAAATTTTTTGAAAACACCATGTGAAATACTAATGAATGGTTTTTGGTTTTGATTACTTTATCATACAGAGTCCAAAACTTATGTTTAGAAATTAATAATTAATTATTATATATTTTTCTATATAAACCCTCTCAATCACCCATTAATATTCTGTAAAAACTCTTGGATCATGAACTTACTCTTTAATTCCATATCCAGAGCCCTACCAAGGTTCCCCGTGCCTCTTAAGATGCTACTCAAAATCATTTGGAAGCTCCCTCACATAGTCAAGGGTACTTTTGTTCTCCTGTTTATTCATGTACCTTCTTTATGTCATTCCATTTTATTCCCAATTTTTCAATTTGTTATTTTTTTTGCAAATAAATATTACTTTCCTTAAGATTCTCAAGTAATGAGAGACCACTTTCTCTCTCATTAACCCCTTCTATAATCCTTTATGTACATCCATTATGCTGAATAAATTACCCTTCAATTTTTCATGCCAAACATTTTTATGGTGAATACGTTTCTAATTTTCCACTTCTTATTATCCAGCTACTTTAAAGTATCCTTCATTCATTAATGATTTATGTGTATATAACCCTATATCCTTTATAAGGGGTTAAAATTGATGAAATACATCTATATGTTGTTTGATCTATGTTGCATACTTACCCATGTACTTGATACAAATCTGAAAAAAGGGTACAAAATCACATAGCCCTCTATTGCATTGGGTAATGTTATTACCTCATGATATTTCATTAATTGTGTGTGAGTGGTTATCTTAAGAACACTATGTTATTGTTTATCCATAGTTATCCTTGAATTATACTTATTATTCCATGTTTTATGTTGTTTCAAGATTCCAATGTTTCCTTTCTGTTATCATGTTATATCATGACTCACTGTTAAATATTAGGATAATCACCCCCAATTGTGTATCCTTTTTATGCCTCATGAATCACATGTATTTATTTAACTTATATTATTTTTTATTTTTTATTTTAAAGGGATTTATAGCTCACCATAATTATTATGGTTGTCCCCAGGTTAACCTATGCAATTTTAGAAGATCAAAGGAATATAGGGAAATGTTTTAGTGTTTTTAAATAATGATATTGTACCCTTGTTTCATGTTAATTTTCTAGGTACCTAGTTTCCAAAATACTCTAAAAATAAAAATATTATTTGGTTTTATTAGGAGAATATTTATATAATAAATCCTGAATTATGGTGTATAAAAATATGGGTTGTTAACATTGGTATTTATAAAATGATTAGTTCATTTTCGGGATTCAGTTTAGAAAACTATTGTCAAAGAAATAAGAGTAAGCCTAAACATAAGAAGTCGTCACAATTTTTTTGATAATGTTTAGATTTAGTGGTATCCAAGAAAATTCAACCTTGTAAGGATACTATATGTGGATGTGGCTCTTTCAAAGTTGTACCTAGGGTTAATAACTGCAAAATGGGTTCATTGAGATGAGATTATTCATCAACTGGTACAATATAACCTTCCTTGTGTCACCACTTATTTGACACACCTGGTGAATATTATTTAGAACACTATATTATTGTGTATCCATAATTAACATTGAATTATACTTCTGATTGCATGATTTATCACTATAATGTTCATGGTATAACATTTATGTATTTATTTGTCAAAATATTATTACCCCTAATTTTCCCTTCATTTCTAATGAATGGCCACAAACCGGAGGAACCAAGTCAACCACTAATGTGAGGGGAAATGTGACGACCTCCCAAATGAGATGCCTAACCTGATGGGAGGTAGAATCATGAAAATTTTGATAATAATTTCTCAATTTATTTAGTTTGTGAATATAAACCTGAATCTAGATGAACATCCAAATCCCCCTAAGAATGATCAAGTTGTCTTTGAGCACCTTATGTGTTGAAGGCCTCTGGTTTTCAATGGATCGTTTAATCCCTCAATTTTAGATAAATGGATCAAATACGTTGCAATTATACTCTCCATACTTCAATTCTTTGAGAAAGATAAGTTCATAGTGGATATTTTCTATATATATGGATAAGATGATAATGATTGGCTATAGGTAAAAACTATGAACCCCGAGGAGGTTCTAGAAGTTTGGTAGTGGATGAAATTCTAGAAAATATTTCTCAAAAAATATTTTCCTTGCATGAACCAACATAAAATGGAGATATATTTCTTAGCCTTAGGTAATAGGATGAAAAACCCATTAGGGTGTCTGAGGAAAACTTCTTTGGAACTGCATGTTATGACTCAAAATTTTTATTCTCCCCTAAAAGAAAATTTTATTGCATATTTGGTGGAAAAAATACTAGACTATGAAAATATTTGGTTGTTTGTGACAATGAAATCTCTAATTAAATTGATATATATTATGTCAATGTCAAAATAGAGACCACGTAATCTCAAGAGTCTCATAGTTATATAGATTAGGAGTGTATAATGGATTTTAATTCTATGAGTGCATTAGAAAAATATTACAGGTGTAAGAAATTCCATCATCCCACTAGCCAAAAGTTTGGGAGAAGCATCTCATAAATTGAATGAAGAGGGAAAGTAAATGCTTTATGATTGGGATGGAAGGGAATCTAGATATATATTTTTTAAGGGAGAAACTAAATAATGAGACAGAAGAAAGGAATGCTTCTACCAACCCTTAACCTATCATGTAATGATTATACTAAAAGGAAAAAAGAACACTATGTGTATCAAAACCCTCATTCAAGTTTTATCGATGATAACCAACTACTAAAATCTCTATGGGCTAGATAGAAAGGGTGAGTATATGCCACCACAAATTTTTATGTGGATCCCAAAAAATTAAGTGGGGAAAAGTAAGATAGTTATTCATTCAAGGATAAAGATTTTACTATTTGATTATGGTAATAAGAATTCTTTCATATGAAACAACTTTAGTAAAACTATTCAAACCCCACATCAGAACATGGATGATTATTTTTCAGTGAAAATGAAAAATGGGTTAATTGTTGTATCTAAAGAATATAACTCATCCCTTATCCCAGTTTTTGGGTGGAATTTCTCAGAAAACCATGTGATAATCCCCTTAGTGAAATTTAACTCAATTTTGGGATTAAATATTCAGTACTTGTATAGAACGAACATAAATTTTAATCAAAAGGAAATCGCTGAACATATCACATATTTCCCTCTGATATTATACAAGTACAAGTAAGAAGAATAATATTCTTTAATACCCACATAACAGGAATGTATAATATTAACTTGAATGAAACTTTATCTATATCAAATTAGAAGGACTAAATAAAATATCATCTTTGATGACATTACAATTGTAAGGGAATTCACTGATATGTTTCCCAAAAAAATTCTATTCCTTCCTTCTAGATGTGAGGATGAATTCTCAACTGATCTCATACCTAGATAATTCCCAATATCCAAGAATCTATATAGAATGATCATTATTAAACTTGAGGATATGAAGAATCAATTATATTAGATCCTAGATAAAGGGATTAGATGCCGAAGTGCTTCACCATGGGATTCAATTGTCCTATTTTTCAAGAATATTGATGTCTTAATGCACATTAGTATCAATTATCATGAGCTCAATAAGATCATGATAATGAACAAGTATCCTATAAATGGATATATAAGTTTTTTTATTAGGTATATATACAGATTGAAATTTATTTAATGATGATCATCAGTAATGATATTATTATGTAAAGGTGAAAAATGAGTCAATCCCCAAGACATGTACTCATAAAAGGTATAGTCACTATGAGTTCATATTGATTCCATTTTGACTCACTAATTATATGAAAATATTCATGGACTTAATTAATAACATATTTAGGGAATACGATAAAATATTTATGGTATTATTAATTGAGAATATTTTTATCTACTCCAAAATTATTCCGAAACATGAGGATCATTTAAATTATTTACTGAAGACCCTACATAAGGAAAATTTATATGAATAGTATAGTACATTTGAATTTTGGTTGGAGAAAGTAAATTTCATGGGTCATTTTATCTCCAACTAAAGGATTTATTTATATCCTTCAATAAATAATGGAAATTTATGGATTTCTAAAACCAAATTATGTGATATAAATACATATTTTCCTTGAATTAGTTTAAAACTATAATTTAGTAATAAAATTTTCATGATTTTCAATAATACTAACTAGGATTACTCATAAGGGACTCAAGAATTATAGGACTGATGAATGTGAAGAATGTTTTAAATAGTTAGAGAATAGTCTAATCACTTCATTTATGATAATATTACCAAACCAATGGGGAAGTATTTTTGATCTGTAGAGATGCTTCCAAAAATAACATGGGTTGTGTTCTTAGAAAAGATGAAAAGAATATATCCTATTAATCATGTCATTTAAATATATATGATATTAATAACCATACACATGATTAATAAGTAGTATTAGTGATCTCTTCATTGAAAATTAAGTAGAATTATCTATATTGAAATTTTTTTGACATATATAAGGATCAAAAAAGCCTCCAACAAAATTTCACACAAAAGGATCTTAATTTGAACCATTAAAGGTGGTTAGAGTAGGTCAAGGATTACGATTGTTCAATCCATTACCATCATGGGAAGATAAAAAAGTAGCATATTATTTAAATAGAAATAACCTCATGACCCTACTCATGATAAGGAATGAAATAGATCCAAGATTATCATGCATGAAAATAATGGATATGGGATTAATAAAAGGTTATTCACCATACATTTCAAAAATAAATTCTAAACCATCTATTCATGATAGGATAATGGAGGCCTATAAAGATTATTAGTTTCTATAAAGGAAGGGAGAAAAAATTATAGTGTCTAACGTTGATGAAAATGGATGTACAAGGTTTAGAACCTGGATATGTTTCCCATAAAAAATGATCTGGTGAGGGAACATTTGAATGATTCACATTGATCATCATCCTCTATTCATACTAGAAGTAATATAATGTATAATGAATTGAAGAAAAATTTATAATGGGATTTCTTGAAGAGGGAGACGGTAGAGTTTGGATCATGATGCTTGGTATGCCAACAATTCAAGGCTGAAGACTAAATTCAAAATGTATGATGCATCCATTAACTATAAAAAAGGAAATGGTAAAATATGGATTTCATCATATAACTACCCAAGACACATAAAGTCAATAATTCCATCTTGGTGGTAGTTGATCACCATACAAAGATATCTCATTTAATTTCTATCATATAATACTTTTGTGTCACCCAAATAGACAATATATAAATAAAATAAGTGGAATGATTTGATTAAGTTACACTATTTATTATATATGATAGAGATCCAAGGTTTACCTTATGGTTTTTGAGAAAATATTAAAAAACATTGTATATAAATCTGATCTTCAGTACTCCTTATCATCCATATAATGATGGTTAGTCTAAAAGGACCATTCATACTCTAGAGGGTATAATAAGATCATGTTTAATGGATTTATAAATATTTTGGGACTAATATATATCCCTAGTGGATTTATCATTATCAAAATCATCAATTATATCATTTAAATGGATCCTTATGAGGCTCTTTATGGGAAGTGGTTTTAGAATCTATCGTGTTGGGATGAATTTGTAGAAATGAAGATGACGAGACCATATATTATCCATGAAATTAAATAAAATATTCAATCCATTAAATTCCATAAAAATCATCAAGAAGTAAATATAAAATATATGGACACAATCGTTAGTGAAACCTAGTGTCTGATGTCAAATATAATGTGTTCCATTGAATATTACCATGGAAGAAAGTCACGAGGTTTTGGAATAAGGGAAATACTTGTCCTAGATACATTGACCCATCATAAATTTTTTATCACATAAGACTGGTGTCCTGTCTACTATCACTTCCACATAACCTATATCATGTACATAATGTGTTCCATGCATCCCACTTTGTAATGTGAATAAAATACCACTGACATGTATTGAATCCACAGGTGTTAACTTTGGGGAATTATTTCTATATTAGAAAAAATCAGTGAATATCTTATATCTTATAGATTATGTTCGATGAAATAAGACAGATCGTTAGGATAAAGTATAGTAGCAGATGCACACATTTGATAATGTGATATGTTAACCAGAATAGGTACTAAATCAGAAGTACATTCATCTGTTTTAGTATTTGAAATGAAAATTTCAAGGGTACAATTTATGGAGGAGATAATATTAAAATGACCTGAACATTTATTAATTATTTTCCTTCTCTAAATGAATAAATTCATTATTATGAAATGATGTTATAAAAAACACATTCCCTACATTAGTTATTTTGGACCATAATATGGTTTTCTAAATTTAAAAGACTATTAAGAATCATAAACATAAATAATATATATATTGTTATTTGACCAGTATGATTAGTATAATAAGGATTAATATAATGTATATTTGACATAGAAAAATGAAGTGATGTACTCAACTAGTAGTATCATATCCTATGAAGAACATTTATTTGGTATTCTAAGGTACATAGTATAAATTGGAATTAACCTCGAACAATACCAAGATGAGATTAAAAAATTGAGGATTGATCAAAACTATTTATATGAGAAATTCAAGATCATCAATATCCCAACCCAAACCATGTTCTATGAATCACCCAATGAAAATATCACCATTTTACACCAAACACTTAGAAAAATAATAGGTGTAACATAGGTTTATTTATATAGACCCTAATAGTAATAAATTTTATATTTTAATTTTAATTAAACTATAATAACGATTTTCACTTTTTAATGTTACTTTTGAAATGATCAAATATTGTTTTTTATAAAAATTATAATTTGAAATGATGAATCACAAATTATATTTTAAGGAAATATATATTTTTCGTCAAGACAAGATTTTTAATGAATTAAATAATTATTTAAATAAATAATATATTAATAAATTATTATTATTATTTAAAAATATTTAGTAAATATAAATGATATTATAAACATATGAAGCAAATTTTAATTTTTATAAGGTTCAGAAAAATATTATTATGAAAAACTAGTATTTATAAATAATTTAGGTTTTTTGAATTAAAAGAGTAAATTATCATATTAATATAATTATTCTGGTAAAATAAATAAAATAATTTTGAAAAAATCTCATCGAAATTATCTCATAATGTATTTTTCATAATTTATTGACAAATTACTATTTTTCTGTAAAATCTAAATATTCTTAAATTATATAGTATGTATTATAACATTAAGAAATCCCATAAGTGATGTAATAAATACAATAAAAATTATCCATGATCAAAATTATATTTTCCCATCAAAATAATGTTTTTAAGTAATCTTGTTAACGTTATAAACCCTTAATTAATTATACAAAACATATTTTATATTTTTAATTTTTAAAATTAATTCGTTATAAACATGGCTCACTTCCACATAACTATGGGAATTTTTTATTGTGTTCAGTTAATAGCATTATAAATTAATAAATAAAACTCAACATTGAATGAAAATAAGGGAAAACCCCATGGGAAGGGTTATGGTTGTGATTACGTTATCATAGAGAGTCCAACACCAATGTTTGATAATTATAAAGAATTTTCCTCTCTTTTTTAATATAAACCCACTCAACCTCTCATTCTGATTCACTCAAAATTGTTAGTAAATGATGTTAATCAACGATTCCCTCTAAATATTCCTACAATGGTTTCCCAATTCTCTTTAAAATTCCTATGGAGAATTTAGAAGAACCCACTCAAGGTAAGGTATCCATCCATTATACTCTTTATCGAAGAAATTTATTTATGTTATTCCTTTTTATTTCAAATTTCTCAAGTTGAAAAACTTTTTAAATCATCAATAATACAATCCTTATGATTACAAAGTAATCAGGGACCCATTTATCTCTCACTCACCACTTACAGAATCCTTTAAGAACTCTTGTTATGCTATCAAAATTATACTACTATTTTACATGAAAAACAATTATATAGTGAATACCTATCTCCTTTTCCACTCAACGGTATTCACCTAGTTGTACCTATCCCTAATTTATTGGGGTTTACATTTATATAACTTTTACTCTTAAATCAAGGGGTTAAAAATGTTGAAATACCTCCATATATTGTACAATATTTGTGGCAAAATAATACATACACCTTATATGAATGTGACAGGAGGGCTTTGAATTATATTGCCCTATAATGAATTAAGTAATGTTATTATACCATTTTATTCCACATATAGTGCACTAGAGGACATCTTAATTACACTATGTTATGATATCTATGTGGTTACCCTTGACTTATTCTTTTTAATTCATATTTTATGTTGTTTACAGATTCTTATATTTATTTTTTTATTATGTAATATTATGCCTCGTTGTTCAAGATTATGATTCTAACCTATATTATGTTACATTGATATGCCTCTTATCTCACATTTACTTCTTTAAATTATGAAATATTTATTCACATATCTTGATTTATATCTCAACCCTTTTCTTATGTATATCCATAGGTTAGCACATGCAATTTTAGAACATACAAGGAATATGAGGGCATGTTTTAGTGTTTTTAAATAATTATATTGAACCAATGTTTTCTGTTAATTTTAAATGCACCAAATTTACAAAATACACTAGAGACCATTATCTAATTGTTTCTATTAATTTTATATTTATATAATAAATCATGATTTAAGGTGTATTAAAATATGTATTTCCATAATGTTAAGAAATATTTTATTTATGAGAACCTTTATGTATATATCAATATAACACAACCAGAAGGTTTTCTAACTCTATTTAATGATGAATTTCTTTTCAAGTTATAAAGATACATTTTTGGATTGAATAAAACATTCAACACAATAAAGATTTCTCTTGATATATATATAAATTGTTTTTTATTAAGAATGAATTTGAGCAATGTTTTTTATATTATCCTAATATTTTAAAAAAAATTATGTTTGATAGTATGTATGAAACAAAAATATGAGCATAAATAATCCATGAAATATTATTATGTGTATGATATAACATAGTAGTTAGATTGACATGTATGAATATGATTAAATACTTTTTAATATATATTAATATATAGTATCCAATCAATAACATTTTTTAGATTAATTATTATTAAATAATCACCAGTTATTATAAAAAAACCTTTTATTCATCATAAATATGTTTTCAAGAAAAATTATATTTATTTCTTTTTAGAGATTATTATAATTAATTTATAAAACTTATAGAAAATATTTTTTTAAGGATTCAATTTTTTAAATCATCATATCAAAATTATCTTATGGTGAAAATTTGATATGTTTCATAAAAATATTACTTTTTATTGAATAGAGATGAAATACTAATTTTTATTGGAAAAATTAATATTAATTTAATTATAAAGTAAAATTAAATTTTTATTGTTTTTAATATTTAATTATTTCCATTTCTATTTAATAATTAAATTATTGGTTTTAAATAAATCTAATACATAAATTTAGTATAAAAACGTTTTATATATTAAAAGAACTTTTCTAAAAAATTAGTTTTCATCAAATTTGTATGTTTAATTTTAAATAAAATTAATCAACTTATATTTTTTGAATTTTGAAAATTTTAATCTATATTTAGAATCTGGATATCAAAGTTTAATAAATAGGTCCCTAATATTTGTGACATAATGTATAGTTACCTTTGTAATTTTTATTCCCACTGTAACCGGTAAATTGTATAATTAAAGTTAGAAATTAATATTATGCAGACTACAAAATAAACCTAAAATCTTCCATAATTTTTTTATGATTAAATATCATCTATAATCATCATATATTAGGTTATATGGCCTTTTCCATTTGAATGTGATCATGATGTTTATAATATTTTATTTAACGAAAAGTAAAAAATGCCACACTCTTTTTTTACTAACTATAATATTTTTGACATGGAAATAAGGATAAAATATGTTTAGTTAAAAATAAATATTTTAATTATAAATTATTTATCTTTATCATGATAGTTCATTTTTAATTTTTTAGTTATAAAATAATTACCTCAAATGTGTATGCAGTACTGATGAAATAATTATTCAATTAATAGAAGAAATAAAATATAAAATATTAAAATAATAAAAGCAATATAATTGGAAATAATTAATGTGATATAATAAATTCATAGATAAATATAAAATCTTATGGATATTTTTTTAATTGTAATTTCATTTTTTATCTTGATGTTATTATAGTTTAATTAAATGAATTGTTTAAAAATATACATTATTGATATTTTAGAAAGATAATATTTTATTAAATGATATAATTTTGTAAAAATCTATGTTTTTCAATTTGACTGGGATATTGTTTAAAATATCATTAATATTAAATTTATGGTATATTTTCCTAGTTATAGTAACTATCTTGAACCTCAAGTATTAAAAAAATGTATGGTCTTTGTATTTGTGAAAAGGGTTAATTAAGTGTTAGAAAAGATATGGGTCATAATGTGGTCTAAACATATCAAAATATTATTTTATTATAATATTTAGACTCATTATCATATTATCTTATTGTATTTTTAATTTTCATATATCTTTACATAACAATTAATTTATATTAATTTATGCTTTATGAAAATTTTAAAGTGATTCTCCTCTCTCTTTTAAAAGGGAACTACATCATCTCATTTATTCACACATTAAAACTCATTTTTTTCAGTAAACCTAATACCAAATACATTAATAACATATATATATATATATTTTCTAGAGGGATTAGTTTTTGAAAAAATACAAACCATAGAGTCCTTAAGGTGTAAAGAAAATGAAGTTTTCTAACGAAATGGTATTGCTTTTCACCGAGAATTTTCAATTTATTTCTTCTTCCAGCCCCTTAAAATCATCATCAACCATGGTGAGATAAAAAAAATTAATTTCTACCATATTATTATTTTATATTATGATATTTTTATAACCTATATCTATCTCCTTCATCCATCAAAAGGGATAGGAATCCATCGTTCGTGTGTACGGCGAACTACCACCTTGCAGAGTGATGTAAAACATTTTCTGCAACCACATATCACAGATAGTTATAATGTTGGAATTAATATTTTTATATGATATTAATGAAATATATACCATTATTAAAAGACAGTATATTATTTAATTTCATGCCTTTCCATTAACTGAAAAATGATAATGTCGTTCATGTGTATGTATGGACTAACAACTCCACAAAGTAATTTGATTTGCTCTTCATCAACACATCACATGGACAATATATATGTATTTATAAAAATTCATTTTCATAAGAAATAATTATAATTATTTAATGATATAATAATACATAATTTATTTCAATAAAGATCATTGACAAATGGAAATGTTACTTGTAGAGACCTGAAACTTGACGTACATGGACATTTCATTATGTTTGTGGAATAATTAATACATAACAAAAACCAACACTCCAGGACCGTAATATTTTAGTGTCTTTGGAAACTTGGAACATAATCTTCTAATCATGGTGAATGATCTTCAACATGTCCCATAAAGATCTTCCTCTTTTGTTTTCTTATGTAAAACCTTTCTTTATATCCTAGGGAAAAGAAAACCTATAAAGTGGGAGATCAAATTCTCAGTAAGGGTAATCATGGAGAAAATAAAACAAACCATATACATTTGAACTTAAAAACATGAAAAAAATGTTTAAACATCAAAATCATGAGCAATGAAATAAAACATGGCAATACGTACGGCATAGATCATAATGGAACATCAATAATGATAAAAAAGCATGGGAATAAAACATGTAATTGTTGCAAACCATTAATAAATTGACATGATTTCCATAGTATCCAAGGCATTCCTTCCAATACCATTTCAGTGGACAAAGTCACTTACTGAGTCAATTTCACTCCTCGTTCTAATCCTATATCACTGAACCGGATTAACTTTCCATTCCAGCCATATCTATATCATGAGATATAAATATTTACCCAATTCATTTTAGGGAGATATAGGTCCCACCCATCTCATAATGAAATCATTCTTACGTGTGCCACAACATAAACATAAATCATTCATCATAACCGAATGAATAAAATGGGTTCCATAAACATCTTCCCATCATAACATAATCCATATAAAACAAATGGATATCATTTCATCATAAGAAAAGTGAAACCATGTATATCATGGATACATTATACTTGAAATATAGATATATGAAATAATCTCATCTTTGATGGAAAATGGTTTTGATAAAACACTTGAAATGAATTTTTGAGGAAAATATCCTTTCTTATTCAAAATAATTTTCCTTTCACAAAATTCCATGGAAAAAATAAAAAGGATATTGTTAAAAATATTCATGAAATCTTGTAGAGTAATCTTCATGAAAATAAGGTGTTATAAAACCGTAAAAATCCGTTCATGTTGTATAAGTTAAAAAACATGTTCCTCGTACTTTTAACGGAAAAGTAAAAGAGTACCTCGTATGGTAAACAAAAGAAATATTCCTTGAATACCATGTAGTAAAGTTAAAATATGTGTAAAAAGGACTTTAAACATACATGAAACCATTTTTATAAAATAGGGACATGGTCGATAAATATAACCCCAATAAATACTTACGAATAAAAAATCTCAGATAAAAACGAGATTGGAAAATTTATCCCTTACCTTATGTCTGATATGCTTCGTATGTATCCAAACCACCGGTATAATGATTTAAATAATGTCATTGAATTATTATAGAATCATATTCATTGTTATGATATCATATATGGTTCACTTATGACTTTATATTACCCGTTCTTTTGTAAATTCCATGTTCAAGCAATGTTTTGGGTAAAATCGTTTCATTTATCGTACAAGTTTTGATTTGTTGTTCTTGATATTATTACTCATATCCTGATTTACATAATTCTAGAATGTAAATAAATATCTATATATAATGTATATTCACTATATAAATATATATTATAGATCGATAAATGGAATAAAATACACCATTCATGGAGACGGTAGGTCGTACGTATGCATGAACGTTGTTTTCATTTCCTTATTAAATTGAATGGAATTAAGTAAATGAAACATATATGTAAATAAATCCATTATCATTATTATGTAATATATTTCATGATTATTTATTATATATATACTTTATAATTATACTTGAATGGTTAATCATGGAAAATGAATCTCATCGCGTTCGTGGAGACGGCAGTTTCTAGGTACGCACGAGCAATGATATCATTCCCATAATTATTGAATAGAATTGAAGTGAATGTTATAATATCTCAGAATTGTTATGATTTTATAATAACCATATATATTTATTCTTTACATCATTATACCAATCCACGTAAGGTTGTGGTGGAAAAACTAATTACACCACAGCGTGGAGACGGTATTCCGTACGTACGTACACGCGGTGATTTCATTTTCCATAGGATGGATAGAAGGTTAAATGGGGTTGTTTCATATTTATAATATCATATAAGTATATTAGTTATACTTATTGTTTTAGTTTACAATGAAACATCTAAATAAGTAGATGTTGAAGAAGAAAGAAACATGAACGAATCGGTAGAAGAGATTACCTCTTCTTCGACGTACCTTCTTTGAGATTCCTTTTAAGAGACTAGAATTGGTCTTTTGAGAAGACTAGAACCTCTTGAATATTTCTAGGGAAGTGGAGAAGATAAATGGACAGGGTTTCGTCGATCTTGAAGGCTCAAGTTATTGTGAAGAGGAGAGGGAGGAGGTGCCCTTTTATAAGGGAGGAGAGGGGCACCTTTGGAATCCTCAAAAATATTAATTTATAATAAATCAAACCCCACCTAAAAACCCCTAAAAATGACTTATTATCAAATATTAAATTATATACAGTTGTAATATTATAATCCAATTATATTTAGAAATGTTTGAAATTTATTTGAATCCTTTTCAACTTGATTTATCCCTATTTAATTTTTTTAATCTTATTTGTGGTAATAAGATTATAAATTATAAATTGTTATAAATAATTACTTATGTATTGTGAATTGCCTATAATTGGATGATTTATGACATTTTCGACCACATAGATTTTAATTTATAATTTTTAAATATTTTTGTGATTCTTAAACAATTTTATATTGTGTTATTTTTATAAAATAACAATAGTGTCAATTTTGACATTATTCAATTATTTTAATTTAAATAAAATCCACATAGAATATATGTTCGATCTAATATATTTAATAAATTCATAAAATGTCATATTTATCTATAAAATTCGTGGAGCATATTAAATATTTCATACAATATTTATTTTAAAATTTTTAATACCATTTATTTTATATTTAAATCAATAAAATAATTTGAACATCACTATTGTCTCACCTGTAATGATAATTATTTCATCCCTAAATACTATAAATAAATTCACATGATGTAGATAATTTTATTATCTTTCTATAGACTATTCATTTCCAATGTTTCATGATGTTTATCAGTAAATTAAAAATATTCTACTTATAATATTTAAGGTAGTGACATGTTGTCACTTTCATTGGTTTTAATAATAATTAAAATATTTTCATAGTAAAAAGCCCATAAAATGAATCTATTATGACCCTTAGGTGATATGGGTCGACTTTTAGTCATCCAATAGAATTTTCACAGGTGTTAGGGTAAATTTATAATCTTATTTTTACCCTTAATTACCCGATTTACCTTTAACTACAGTAAATAAAAATTACCGTAGTTACTATTCATAATATAAAAAAGTAACCTATTAAAATATTTTACCCAATTAATTCAAATATGTAATCTATTTTACAAAATTCAAAACACATATGTTTCAGTAATTAATTTTAAATTAATCTCGTTGTTAAGAAAACACGTTTAAAAAGTTAAAACATTGCCAATGATTGAAATTTTTTTACCTATGAATTCAATTTAAAATTAATTGTAATGTAATAAATAATATTAAATGGTTAAAATATATTCTATTTATACTTTAAAACTATTAAATATTATAATTTAACCAAATAAATTATTGCGATGAAAAAAAATCATTAAAATATTGCTTGTTTGTACTATTCATTAAAAAATAAAAGTTATCAAAATAAAATGAAAATTTTATCCAAAGTAAATTTTTATATCCTATTTCCAAAGAAGAATTTTATTTTTCCACATTAAACTTATAAACATGTCAAAAACTGGATTTAAAGTGGGTGTGCCATCAAAAGGGGACAAAATTATATTTTTTGAAAAATACATATTTTACCTGAAAGATTTATTTTGTTATCATACCATATTCTAGAATATGTTTAAGATGAATAATAATGTTATGAAATTTAAAATGTAGTTAATACTATTCATAACGGCTAGTCTATATTAATATTTTAACAATATATCATTGTTTAGTGAAACCTGGTATTGCATACTGCACACGCTATCGAGGAAGGTCGCGATTGCGTAATGCAAGACAATTCAGGGATGTGTATAGTGAAAGCTCCCTTTACTGTATCATACAGAAGAAGACATCAACGAAATTAAAAATAATAATTATCATAAAATATTGGGTTGTTACATTACTTATACGTTTTCTTAGCCTATAGTCTCAATGATAGTAACATAGTTCGTTATTCATAATTTTTGTATAAAAATGATAATTATTTCATTATTTTTGTTTTTGATATTATGGAATAATTACTTATTTTACAACTGTTAACTTACCAAACTCATTTTGGTCTTAAGAACTTAATATTTTCAAAACCATGGACATCAATATAAATGAGTATGTAACATGTTATAATAAATAAATCATTGGAAGAAAATGAATAATAAACATGAAATATATTCTCAATAATTTAAATAATTAAAAAAATATTTATGAATATAAAGAATGTGTGTGACAAGTCTAACTCAAGGTAATGGAATTCATTTTAAAAATCACGTTTTAAATTTTCCAATAAAATATAATTTTTATTCGTTATACATATTTTTAAAATTATTTTAATGATGAATTAATGTGGACATAAAATAGTTGTAAGGTAATTTTGTTTCATTTTACTTTTTTAAAAGGTTCTTAAAAGGAATATTTTTATGGAATGTTTAGACTTTCATTTCAAAAAAAGGGAATGTTCTATTATAACATATACAGTGAAAATGAATTTTATCATAACTGAAAACACTAATTACATATTTTATTACATTAAAATATTTATTGTTTTATTCACAGAAAAACCCATGTTCCCTTTTTCTAGGTATTCTGGTATTGATAGTGGTCTTTGAAAATAAAAGTAAATTTTGATATCCAAAAGTTTTTTTCATAGATATTTAAAGTAACTTGTATAAGGTTTTATAATGAAAATTTAAAATATATAATTTTTTATTCAAGGTATGGTACCTGATCATTACGTATGTGAAAAAAGTGATCCTGATACATCTTATATGATGGTTTGATCTCTATTATATCTCATAAAAAATTGATGATCTTGATATAGCTTATATGAATGGTGAAACCCATTATAGCTCTCTAGTGGATTGGGTATGATTTATAATTGGATGTTGATTTTCGGGGTTATTACAAGTATAACCATTATTTTTAGTTCAAGTGTAACTATAATGGTTACATCATGTATAAATTTGACGTCTATTTTAAGAATAATTATGATTCTTACTCAAATTATATATGTGATGGTTATTTAAATTGTCGATGTGATCATTACTCTAATAATAAATATGATGGTTATTCCATGTGTTACCATTAGGGTTACATCATATGTAATAGTGATATGAAAAATATTCCTTGAGTTTTCGAAATTTATTATCTTTTATTTCAATGCATTTTAATGGTTTTAATGATAAATATTTTTTGTGGGATTTTCATGTGAAAATGATTTCATTCATATTCAAAATTAAAACTCAGATAAATGTAAGTGATTTATGGGTTTTCATGTTTTTAACTATACTAATGGATTTCATTGTTTTTATTTACCTTACTAATATTTCTGTTCAGTTAACATTTTTTAAAAAAAGTTAATGGGGTTTAAGTATTAGTAGGGTAAATAAGTATGTTAAGATAGAATTATTTAAGACATGTCATGGAAAGAAAACATGAAGCATCATGAAGGTTTTATTTTATGAAAAAATGGATACTATGAAGAAGTGTACACTTTTAAATTTATGGGATTGTTATGTATGATTTATTACATAATTCTATAAAACAATAAACCTAAAAGATCTTTGGGAATGTAATAATGTTAGTTCTATATCAAATTCACTGGAATATGAAATTTATTAGTTTGGGCCTTTAGAGTTTGTGTCATAATACGGTTTAGAAAATATTAATGGTTATAATTTTAATTTATAATAATTTTTAGTTCCTATATAACCATAAAGGTTAGTATATTATGGATAATTTTATTTATTTTGATAATCCAATGGAGTTGAATAAAACATGTTATTGTTAATGATATATTAGTATTTATCTTCATCAGAAGTTGTTTTATTATGATTTATATAGTCACAATAACTACTTCTTGTTTTAGTAAATAGAATGAACCAAATGAACAATTGTTGTAAAAAATGTGGTGGTTTTTAGAAAAACCCACTGAAGGAAAAGGGAGATATAGTGAAAAATAGTATTGTTATTCATAACTATCCATCATGAGTTATCATTAAAAACATGAACATAGGTAAGAGTCCTAATGAATTAAATATGAGATAAATGAATCGTTATGGATGTTCAATTGGGAAAGAACATAAGGGTTAAAATTCATAGTGACTTATGTGTCATGAATGTTAGAAGAATCCCCACTAAGAATATCATAATGGAACTAAAAAGATATTTTTTAATGTGGTAAAGGAGGCATATAGAAATAACTTTCTATGGAAAAAATATGAATCCAGTTTACACCATGTTGAGAAGTAATTTTCATAAAATGGGGTCCATTGAATTTTTTAAATAGATAGAGTATATTATTCTTCAATACATACCAATATCATCCCTTACGTTGTGAAAATGTAGTATTTTTGGTGTTCTAGGAGGTCAAAATGACTTAATTCTAACACTGTTAAATTTCCAATTATGTGAATAGTTTTTATATTTCCTTTAACAGTGTCATCGATATGTTTTATATCATTAGGTCATTTATAGGTATGTCATCTATCGATAGGTTGAACAATTTTTTCAAAATGGTAGCCCATCTATCGGTAGGTGTACAATGATTCTAGATCGATTGGTGAACCGTGTTTCCACTATCACACAATTTTTCCGCTTTGATGTTATCTTTTAAATAAAAGACACTCAAATCCTTGTTTTAAGGAATTTAAGGCTGATTCAAAGACCATAAATACTATATTAGTTTTTCTATGTTTCTTGGTGACTTTACTCATTCAAACTGCCTAGTCATGACTTGATCGACCTTTAATGGAAAATCTAAATCATATCCAAATCGCTGCTTCATCTAGATTTTCAAAACACTAATATACCTTCCTCCCATTTTCATCCTTCTCGTATTCCTTGGTATGGGATGCCTTATGTTATTCCTCCCATAGGAGTCATGTAAACTAACTGAAATCCTTGGGTCATTTTCCCCTGGAGTTTCCATACTACATGTGCACCCCGTATTTTGGTGAAACTAAGATGTGACAATATTTCTTCAATATAAGGAATGTTAAAACTCTGTTGTTCTATATTCGTAAATATATTTACCAATGTTTATACTTTCCATGTAATGGCAAGTTATCTCTATGTTTCTGCTAGATCTTTCTTGGGTGTTGGTTGAAGTAGTTATGTCGCGACGTCCTTAGGTGGATATTGTCAATGTGGGAGAATTGATAATGATCGGTCGCATTGATATGTTCTCATGTATTTAATGTCAAAAACCTTTTAAGGTATGATATTCAATTATTTTCCATTTTATATAAGTGTAATCATAGAGTTAGCGTGATTTATTCCCTGTTTCACAATTAAATTAACATAATAAATATTTGAACCAGATTAAGGAATTTCTATCACTTTATCAATGATGATATTGCCTCATCATTTCCAATATTGTGTGTAATATATGGTTCTTCTATTTATTATTTCATTCTTGATTAAAATTGATAAAGAACATAAAGTAATGATTAATGTATAATTAATTTTAGAAATATAAAGATGCATGGTTAATGAATCTGCTTGTTGTTGTTGTGATTTGATGATAATCAAATAGATGCAGTTTTTCATGTTTAATTGAATCGGTCAATTCAATATGGATTAAAGAACCTGTTGTGTATTAAAAGATAATTACTTGTGGGGTTCTAAGTCATATGAATTATTATAAAGGAAAACTTATTTATTCTTTGTATTTATTAGATCTCATTGTGTGTGAAGGTTGAATTCCTTGTTTAGGGAAAAGATAATAGTTACTATGTTATTTCTTTCTTGTTGCTTATGACGTGACATGAACACAGGATGGCTAATCCTAGAAGGCTGTGATGGTATGTTCTAGTATTTAGGCACTAGTGGTGATGGTTCCATCTTTTGATGCCAAGAGTGGAGAGAATCATCGGTTCATGCATGTGGGTGTCGAGGAGGACACAAGAGATGAAAAAAAGGGTTGAAGTTGGGCATACCTGATGTTGTGGAGATTGGATTCTCACTGAATTTGATGATTTTTTATCTACATTACAATCCAAACTACTTGAGGAAGATGGTATTTCTTACCCTAATTCCAAAATAGGTGAATACATATGGGGTATTCCACATGCTTTCCGTGTTCATCTCCTCAAGGATGGATGGGTCTAAACTCCTACTATATGTTGAAAAGACTTGACAGGTAGTTCATCAACTCACCATGTTGAGCCCCTGGTGTTTGGTAGCTTAGAATGTTGATTATCCACTAAATTAGGATAATATTAATTGTTAATATATATAATATTCATGTTATTTATTATTCATAAACACCATTTTAGTACATTTTACACTTCGAACATCATTTCACATTATGATTGTAACACCTTTTTAAAATGCACTATTATGCGGTACATTTTTTAACATCACTTAAAGTACCCAATGACTTATCTGATTTTAAGGAATGTAATTATCCATATTTAAATTTGATATATTGGGAAATTGATCTAAATTTAATTTTATCATGTTTCATTTAGGGATCAATGGAGAATTCATGGAAGAAGATGGAGATATTTTGTGATGAAAGGAAACAATTCTGGAGAAGTCAGATTGGACACCATCCCACTGATGAAAATGTGGGGCCCAACATACAAACCCAATGAAGCCCAAATTTCATTGTCTTCTAGAAGAAATATAGAGAAAATAAATAATTCTACATGATCCAATGCTAATTCTGCCTCCATGATTGCTATTTAGGTGGCCCAAATAGTATATCAAAATCTGGGCCAGAATCTGCCGCCCAGAAAAACATGCCACCAATTAAACCATATCTATAATACCATAACACATTTTGGGCGTATATTTTAAAGGATGTTAGGTGACATCTGGAGATTAATTTATTTCTTTTAGGGCCCACACGAATTTGGCCATCTAAAAGGGGTTTCATGCACCTCTGTTTTGTTGATGCAAGCTGGATGCCTTTTCGGGTCAAGGGTGGAAAGTCTTCTTTCCACAAACTTTCCACCACCCTATAACCAACCAAAATTAATTTATAAGACTTGTACTATTTAAGGATAGACCTAAGGCTCCTAAAATTCCTATTTAAGGTAGTGGTGGTGGAGTAGTTGATGATCTTTGGTGCTTTGTTCAATTGTAATGTTACGGTGCGATTTTGTTGTCCCACGTTTGTCCTTCACATGTAAGTTGTTCAATTCACATTAGTTTCTGAATAAAATATCTTGTTTTCCTCTTATTGTATTGTTATTCATATCACTTTGATACTGTTGGTTCAATGTGGGAATTTATTCACACCAAACCTTGTGAAATTATTCACACAATAGTGGAGTGATCGTTTTCATTTCATTGTTTTTTTGCTTCTCCATTTCCTCCCTCACGAGTCTACTTCCAGCTTCCATTGAAACCATAGCATCAATAGAAGGCTAACCTACTTATGGTTTGATCCAAGGGAGCAGCAAGGGGATGTATTGGATGTTATTTATCACCCCATTAATGTATAATCACTTCTTTAATTGCTATTTTTACTTGATGATTTTTAAACTCCATCGTCCTTATTGAATTTAAAGCCACACACTTCATGTGCTAATACGAACCTTTACCTTGAAGTGCTCAAAATATTGATCCTTCAAGTGTATAGGTGATTAGTATTAAATGGTGTAGGTATTAAACTATTATGTGATGATGTTGTTTTATCTTCTTAAATGAACCCATCTCAAATATAAGAAATTGAAATCATTGAAAAGGAAATACGTCCAATCCACCCCTTGTAATAACATAGTATCAACCCTTCTCATAATTTGAATTCACTTAATATTTTTAGTGTTAACTTAAACTCATATAAAATCAACCCAAAGTTGGCTACTTCATAGACAAAAACAATCCTTAGAATGTGCCTGTCTATAGGTTACTTCTTAGGTCTCTATGGATTCGACAAACCATGATAGACTACAAGGACCATTCTACCTTCATCTCTTGGGTAAATTTGAGCGGGAATCAAATTTTGGCACTGTTTCCGGGGACTTAAGTATGTTATCTAAGACACTAGCATCCTTTTCTCACCCCACTTTTCTATTCTCATACATTATTTCACTCCAATGGAAATCCCTTTTGAACAAACCCAAACAAGGGGAACCTCTCCCTACATTGATCACCCCACACCAAGTGTGATGTACAATGATCATCCTAGTTTCTACGGGTGGGGTAACCCACAATAAATTACGACACAATGTTTTAAATCCTATTCTCCACAAAAAATTACAACCTATTATGAGTTCCAATCCCAAAAAGGCCAATTTGAACATCCTCCTATGGAATTCCAACAACATAGTTATCCTCCTGGAATAGAACAATTTTCTCAACCCCTTATCCAGCATGATCCACATCCATTAATTGAAAAACCATGTCAAAAAATGGAGATAATGAATTTTTAGGTTTCATCATTGAGGTTAGAAATACAAAGCATTAAAACTTGTGAGGAACTCATCCCTACACAAACTGTCCCTTCCAGAACCTTATGTGAAGTGTCTAGTTTCCCACAAACCTCTCATGAATTTACTAAAGAGAACACCTTTGGATTTGGGGAAGATAAGGAGGATCAAGTAATTGTTGATAGGTGTTTAAATCAAGAGGAAACTGATTTTTTGTATTCACTAGAGGAGAATTTGACATCATGGATTGAGTGTCCTGAATATCACTGCATTGATTATACGGAACAAAAAATTACTGAACCATTGGGAGAAATCAAAAACTTTGAGTCCATAAACATTCTTAGCACTAATATTTCCAATTTTTTGGTTGAATCTTCTATTCAAAAGGAACCAATTTTGTTGAGAAATTTAGAAAATGAAACTGATTTGGATTCAAAATCTCAACCTGTGTTTGAATGTACTATCCAACCTGAGCTAAAAATTATTATCCTTCCTTCCATGATCAGATATACCTTCACAGGATATAACCATGAACATTTAGTTGGAATTCATTCATCTGTTGAAACCAAAAAAGTTTTAATGACCATTGATGTCATTGGAAAAACTACAATGGAAACTGGATTAACCATTTCAAAAATTCCTTGGATTTTCTCACTCATTGTAGAACATAGGTTTGTACTTGAACCAAATTAAAAAAATAAAATCAATATAAAACAAGTATAAGTGGTGAAACATGTAGTCCTTCAAATGCTTAAAGTTGGTATTGGGTAAGTTAGGGGTGTTCATGTCGGGCTAACGACATTAAACAATGCGATGCATGGGAGGAAACCCATGGTTTTCATGTTTCCTATCATTTTGTTGTTTTAATAAAATTTATATTTTAATTAATCATTTTTATATTTTAAAAAAATAGACTGTTGACCTTATCTTCTATTATGAGTATGGATGGGTACGAAAGGGGAGAACAATATTTATCTGTGTCACGTGTTGTGATCCTTGAGTAATGCCTTACCCAGAAATTTAAAAAGAAGACAATGTATCATCAGTATGTTATATTTTAATGTTTTTGTAGTTTAAAATAAAAATACAAGGGAAATAAATAAAAATATAATAATAATAATAAAGGGACATGCCATGGGTCGTGGTTCAAACCCCGTCACAACAGGCGAAGCGCGGGGATTCAAACCCGGGACCGAAGGGAGACAGGGGAGCGCACTTACCACTAACATACGGGAACTCTTCAAGTGACATGTATATCATAGGATTAAAAGGGAGCAGCATGAATTTCAACTTCAACCACCATGTGACTTCATTCCATGATCTTCATTTTCAATTTCCTTTTTGAACTTTAATTCTCTACCTCTAACCCCTTATAAATTTTCTTTTCTTTAAACATAGGGGACCGTGTTATTTTAAGTTGGGAGGGAGATAAAATAAAAAATGATTTTGTGTCAAAAAAATGAATGATTAAAAAATGTGTAAATGGAAGGAATAATTCCTTTAACTTTGAACATGGTAATACACATTGAAAACTTTGAAACTGAATATCAAATAATTTAGCATGCCCTGATTTTGATTTTAATCCTTGTATAATTTCATGAGCATAGATTTTGGAAAGTGTGGCCGTCCATTTTGATATTTCATCATTTATATTTTCATCCAAATAAAAAAAATAATCACAATGCACGTCCTTTGGATAGTGGGGTATTAGTTTGAGTTCATGGGGTCCCCCAAATAAATAGCATAGGTTTAGTGATCATTTTAGGTTTAATATGAGTATTAAATAAAAAAAATAAAATAAATAAAATAATAATTTTGCGCCTAGAGAAATGAAATGACCTAATGCATGGATTTCAACACATGGGGATCGTGAATCCATAGTTGTCTGGCCCAGAGTTAGTAATTTTATCTCTATTTTTGGTAATTTGAATTTGTTTTTGACTGAGTTAACTCAAGATGATGCCCGAGTATGTTGGATTCACTTGGTTCCCCAAGGTCTTTGAGCCTGGGAGTCATTGTCAAAGTCTTGCTAAAGGTGTTGAATCTTTTGAGTGCAATTTCAATTACCATGAAAAAATGCAAAAAAAACAAAAAAATAACAAAAAAATATGATACATAAAAAAAATTTGAATACTCATCATAATATTGAAATTGGATTCCACCTATTGCTTTCATTATTTCCCCCTTGAATAAAGATGCACCCCCCATGTCTATTGTGATGCACAACACATCCTCATACTTAATTGATATTGGATGAAATATGGAAATGAATTTGAACAAAGGAATGGGCTTGGGATTCGAATCTGCTTATGAAACAATCTAGTATTAAAATACTTAGATGGGTTTCATGATTGTTTGATATATGGGTTTTGGTGATCGTTGTGTGTCAAAATGTTTTTGGAAAAGGGAATTCGAATTTCATGTTGTTGAGATATATTTTGCTCGGGACTAGCAAAACTCAAGTTGGGGTTGTGATTAGACACTAAATGAGGATAATATTCATTGTTAATATATATAATATTCATGTTATTTATTATTTATAAACACCATTTTAGTGCATTTTACACTTTTAACATCATTTAATATTAGGATTGTAACACCTTCTTAAAATGGACTATTATGTGGTACATTTTTGAACATCACTTAAAGTACCCAATGATTCATCTAATTTTAAGGAATGTAATTATCTATAATTCAATTTGATATTTGGGAAATTGATCTACACATCAATGTCATAATTTTTTATTTATGGAACAGTGGAGAATTCATGATAGAAGATGGGGATATTTTGTGATTAAAGGAAACAATTATGAAGAAGTCAGATTGGACACCACCCCATTGATGAGAATGTGGGGCCCAACATACAAACCAATGAATCCCAAATTTCATGTTATTCTATAAGACATATAGCGGAACAAATCATTATTCAGGATCCAATGCTAATTCGGCCTCCATGATTGTTATTTAGGCAGCTGAAATAGTATATCAAAATCTGGGCTAGAATATGAGGCCCAGTAAAACATCCCACCAATTAAACCATATCTCGAAAACCATAACTCCTTTTGGGCTGAGATTTTAAATTATGTTATGGTACATCCTGATCCTAATTTAAGTATTCTATGGCCCACCCACATTCTGCCATCTAGAAGGTTTTTCATGCGCCTCTATTTGGTGGATGCAAGCTGGATGCCGTTTCAGGTCAATGGTGGAAAGTCTTATTTCCACAAACATTCTACCACACTATGTCCCACCACAATTAATTGAGAATACTTAGAATATTGGAGTCTCGAGCAAAGGCTTAAAAAATTCTTATTTAATGAAGTGTTGGTGGAGGAGTTGATGATCTTTCGTGCTTTGTTCAATTGTAATGTTATGCTACGATTTTGTTGTCTCAAGTATGTCTTTCAAATGTAAGTTGTTCAGTTCACATTATTTTCTTAATAAAATCTCTTCTTTTCCCCTTATTCTATTTTTATTAATTTCACTTTGATACTTTTGGTTCAAGGTGTGAATTTATTCACACCAAACCATGTGAAATTATTCACACAAAGGTGGAGTGATCATTTTCTTTTCAATGTTTTTTAACTTCTCAATTTACTCCCTCATTAGTCTACTTCCCGCTTCCATTGAAACCATAGCAGCAATGGAGGGCTAACCCACTTATGGGTTGATCCAAGGGAGTAGAAAGGGGCTGTATTGGATGTTATTTATCAACCCATTAATGTATAATCACTTCTTTGATTGACATTTTTATTTGATGATTTTTAAACTCCATCGTCCTTGTTGAATTTAAATCCACACACTTCATGTGCTAATACAAACCTTTACCTTGAAGTGCTCAAAACATTGATTCTTCAAGTGTATAGGTGATTAGTTTAAAGGGTGTAGGTATTAAACCAGTATGTGATGATGTTTTTTTATCTTCATAAATGAACCCATCTCAAATATAAGAAATTGAAATCATTGAGAAGGAAATACGTCCAATCCACCCCTTGTAATAAAATAGGATCAACCCTTCTCATAATTTTAATTCACTTAATACTTTTATTTTTAAATTAAACCATCTAAAATCAACCCAACGTTGGCCACATCATAGCCAAATACAATCCTTATAATGTGCGTGTCTATAGGTTACTTCTTAGGTCTTTGTGGATTCGAAAACCCAAGCTAGACTACAAGGACTGTTCCACCTATATCTCTTGGGTAAATTTCAGCATGAATAAAATTTTTTTGTCTAATAACTGGAATTATGAAAAATGTATAATGATATTAATAAAAAGTTGAATAAATTTTGTTAACCCACGTGGTTGGATCTTGATGAGATTCAATGCTGAGGTTATACTTCTACGGAATCGTGGACTCAGTTTGGTTATTCCTAGAGGGCATTTAACTTTGTTGTGATGCTGATAACATGTAATGTGGAAATTTTAATGGTTAATTAATGGTTAATGAATTAATTAACATAATGTGAAATTGATAAAATGATAGTAAGAAAATTAATATAACTATTTAAATGGTTGTGTGCTTAAAGAATATCTAGTCTTATTATTGGAAGTCAGGAGTTCTAGAGATGTTTGATTTCATTTAGTTTAAAAATATTTTTTCCATAGATTGGTTATGAGCTATGTTATATCATTTATTTTTTATGTTTTAATATGTTACCCCACCCTGTTGGTTCTAGAGACTGACACCCTGGGGATTCTGAACCATAGGGGGTGTTTCCCCCAACATCCAGGTGGGATTACGGATGGTTGACTACCCCCTTTGTCCCTAATCTCTTCTATATGTAGATACCTGTGTAGGTAATCACGTAAGTGAGTTTTCCATATATATGTGTATTTAGGGTTATAATTGCTTGTGGTTGTTTCACACACACATATATTTGATATATTTTTCTTTGGAATACAAAATGTATAATGTGTATCTGATGTGGTGGCATATGGTTCCTTACTTGGGGTATGGATTGTAATGGATTTAGGTATAATAACTGATGTTTGATACATGTTATTCGGGTTGTGGGGGCTCTTAAAACTACTTAGATACTTTTTGTTCTGTGGTGGTGGTGGTGTGGTTCATGAAGTGCATGTTGTGGTTCTCTCCCAAGTATCTTCCTGCCATCCTTTTTAGAGAGAGATGCTCAAGAAGTGCGTCATTGGGGAAATACAGAGAGCGAGAAGGGAAGTGATATCAGCGTACCCTTTATGTTATTTATTATAGTAGATAATCTTGTATGTGATACATGGTTAGAGTAGCCTTGGTGTGGCTAGGAACATAGTGCACATGTTCAGGTTATGAGTTAGTTTCACATGTCTTTCACTATTGATTAGCATTATTTCGTTAAATTTGCACAATAGTCTTCTCAGAGTATCATACTATGTATACTCATATACTCACCCAACATTATATAAACTATTTTTCAGGTCACATGGAGTTGGGTTGAGATCATTTTGGTTACTACTTAATTAATGTTTGCCGGAGTTGATTGGGTATCATGATTTCTTCCATTTTACATTCTTTTGGTACATGCAGTTTTCCTTTTTAGTTATAGAAATTTTTCGTGAAATTACATATGTGTACATGGGTTTTATTTTACATTATTTTATGAGTTGGACTTGGACGGTGTCTATCTTATCTCTCCCTTTCTAATGTGTTATCTTAGAGGGTTACGCCTCCCATTTTTGTGTTTATTCTAACCTCAGTGCTAGTCCTAAACCTGGGGCCTACTGGAGGCAGGACTCAGGGGTCATTATCTATCTTCTCACATTATCATCCCAATAGGGGTACACTTTGTGGGGAGGGTGTCATGATACAGTAGCATAGGAGGCTCTTGATGAGGGATAGCATGGAGTTGGAGTTAAGAATAGTTGAGGTTGGATAGGTTTGTAGGGAAAAGATGTAATATATGGTTTGATAGCACTTTAAACATTGGAGATCGACTGAGACACATGTATTGATGTCCTACTATGATTTGATGCACAAAACATTATATTTACAGTGGCTACTAAACAAAGTGGTACTAGTTGAAGGGTAGAGACCTTCGAATGGATCATGCATCATTCTTCGTTGAGACTATGTTTTAATGGGTATACCTCAGGATATGTAAACCTAAAATTAATATAATAAAATGATTAATTAATTTTAAAGTCTTCCATATTCAATTTTTAGGAGATATAACTATTTTTCCTTGTGGAAAGTATGGCTACAAGTTGACATCCTCATCAGGATCTCGTTGAATATGTCTAGCAGGTTATGCAAGCAGTTCCTCATTGAGTATAGGGCGGTGATTATGACACTTGGAATAGAAAAATCTAAGAGTTTAATCACTACGTTATACAGAAGTATGAGAGATTTGTTTCCAATGTAGTCATAAAATACTAGTTGTAGTAGGTTTAGATATTTTTCAGTTTGATCTATGCTTAGAAGAAGCATTGGGTTTCATTTGTTGTGACAATGTTGTGTGGGGAAGTGAGGTAGCGGTTGTTGTTATACCTTTGGTATCATAAGGACACAATAGTCTATTGGAATAATTTCTTATAGAATTTTTGATTTGGGTATAAGTTTCTCAAATATGAAGGTGGCCAGTCACCAGGATATTCATACCCTTTGGCAGGGGAATCTCCAGTGTCTAAGAGTTTTGGATCCATTTTATGAACCTTATACGATATTCATGGACATTTTTCTAGATGATGAGTCATGTGTGAGGAATTTCAAGGAGTCTTGGCATCTAGATATCCAGTGCTAGGTCTCCCAGTTTATGATAATGTTGAATATCGAGGTGCAATATAGGGTCATGGTCATTGAAGGGAAGTTATCCAGAATTGAATCATCATTGGAGGGGAGTCATCTGGATTCCCTTTAAAGACGAGCCATGGGACGGGGTCCCCGGTTTTCAAGGAACAAGAGTTTTCATTTGGTTGTGGGTTGGTCTCACCCCTCAATATCTCATTTCTCTAGGGGAAGAGGCTCTCAAACCTACGATTAGGTATTATGCACTTTTTTTCTTTAGGAGGCCAAGGTTATCCACATTGAGAGTTCCCAATATTCCTAAGAATTCTTCATCTGTCAAGTTTTCTACTTTAGGTTCCTCCATTGATGAGGTTCCATCTGAGGAAACTACAGCAGGTTGCACCAGTTTTGGATCGTTATAGAGAATATGGGGAAATTAGAGGGCAAACTCGGGATACTCCTCATATTCATGGAATAGTGCGCAACAATGGAGGTGGTCACTATTAAATATATGGTGGATATGGAGTAGGTCATGGTAATCTTCATTCATTAGTGTTTCCATCGCCAGGTTATCCAGATATAATTCTATGTAAGGTTTTCTTTTATCCTACTTGGGTGTATGCCTGGTTTGATTTGGGTGTGACACACTTATTCATATCACCTTCCATTGTCCCTTCCATGGTACTTGAGGTAGATAGGCTTCCAGTTCCCTTGTAATTGACAATTCTAGTTCGAGTATGAGATAACTTAATTGATGTATATAGAGACTATCATCTTGTGTTGGGGAATCACCTATCTTGGGGATATTTCCTATGTTTATGGATACAACCATATGATTTCATCCTTATCATGGAATTTTTTTATTTTTTGTAGGCTAAAATGGATTTATTTTGGATTCAGTTGGTGTTCATCGATGCTGATAGAGGACCATCAGTGTTTGTTGATGAGCAAGACCCTCTGATATGTCAATGGCTTGTTTCATATTTGTCATCCTTGATGGTTGAGATTATACATAGTGTATAGGAGGCTCAGTTGTTTATGTTTCCATTTCGTGTTGAAGACTACCCTGATGTATTTCTGTAAGAGGTTGTGGCATCACTCCCTCAATGGGAGATCGAGTTCAGGATTGAGAAACATCCAGACACATCTCATATCTCTAGGTATCCATATAATATGGAACCTTATATGTTTCTAGAGCTACTTATATATCTCGATGGTATGTTACAATGTTGTTTTTTGGATGAGTGTGTCACTATGGGGTGCCCCATTTTTTTGATGAAAAAATATGACAATAGTTCATAGTTTTTTGTCAATTATCATCATATGAACTGAGTGACAGTGAAGAAACGCTATCCCTTTTAGTGGATTGATGATTTATTTGATCAATTAGAGGGTGTAAGTTTGTTCATGAAGAACAATTTTCGGTAATCATATCTCCAGATGTGTGTGAAGGATGCAAATATCTCATAGAATTTTTTACCTTATCATCACATGAATTACATGTTTTTTGTGATGGTGTTCGGTGTAATGAATTCTCTAGTTGTGTCCATGTGGTTGATGAACAATGTGTTCTGTGAGTTTTTGGATAATTTCATGGATGTATTCATCAATAACATCCTTTTGTAATCCACATATGAGTAGGAGAAGGCATAGTATCTATGTGTTATTTTGGGAGTTCTTCATTGACAGTAGTTGAATGGGAAGATGTTGAAGTTTGAATTTTGGGCTCGAGAAGATCGTTTCTTATGGTATGTTGTATCCTAGTAGAAAGTATCAGTTGATACATCAAAGGTACAATCATTTATGTCCTGTGAATCCCCCAAGACAATGGTAGAGTTGGGATTCTTCCCAAGACATGTAAACTATTACAGAAGTTTCGTATCTGATATGTCTTTGTTTGCGACTCCCCTTACAGTGTTGATAAGGATGGATATAGCACTCTTGTTGACTGATATGTATCAGGAATCATTAAATTATCTGATGGAGAAGTTGATCAGTACTTCATTTATCTTCCTTCCAGCAGATGGTGTTAATTTTTGGGTTTTCTCTAATGCTTCATGTCTGGGGTTAGGTTGTGTTCTAATGTAGAAGATAGTAGTCATTTCTTATGGGTCTCGGCAGTTGCATCACTAGGAACAAAACTATGCGACCCCTGACATGCAGTTGGAAGTGGTGGTGTTTTCCCTAATGGTGTGGAGAAATTAACTCATTTACAAGTGCTTTGTGGTCTTCACCAATCATAATATCCTAATGAATTTTTTGTCCCAGTGGGGCTAGAACTTACATCAACCTCACTGGATGGAGATATTGTAGGATTAAAATATCAAAAATTAATATACACCTTGTAAATTTAATGTTTTGCATGATGAATTGAGATATAAGTATCATAGTTATGTAGTGTGTAAATATAGTGATTCTAGATAGGTGATATGAGAATATTAAATGTTGCATCTCCATATGGGAGATTTTGGGGTAAGTAGTTGTCTTTTTCCTATAAAAGTGAAATCATCCCATGTACAATAGGTAAGGAATCCTAGTTTGGTTATCATGAATTTTATCTTTCCAGAGACCATCTTGTTTGTTGCAAGGCCCCTGATGGCTGGTTTGAGGATAAAAAACACCATGATTTGTTTTAGGGAAATATTTTATTCCTTCAGTGATGTGTGATATGGTTCTCAGAGAGTTACATAGTTTCCTATTAGGGGTACATCCTAGTGTGAAAAAGATGTACCAAGCTATGAGGAGTCATTTTTGGTGGTCTGTGTAAAATATTGTTGGTGTAGAGTTTGTGTCTCGATGATTGGTCTTCCAGAAGGTGAATCCCAAGCACAATGTTCCCCGTGGGTTACTCCAGTTGTTGTATATTCCTTAGTGGATTTTTTAGAGACCCGAAGCTTTACGTACATGGACATTACATTACTTTTGCGTAATAATTAGTACATAACAAAAACTCACACACAAGGACCGTAATAGTTTAGTGTCTTTGGAAACTCGGAATATAATCTTCTAATCATGGTGAAGGATCTTCAACATCTCCCATAAATATCTTCCTTTTTTTTACCTAAAACCTTTCTTTATATCCTGGGGAAAAGAAAAAATAAAAGGGTGAGCTCAAATGCTTAGTAAGGGTAAACAAAAGAAATATCAATCATATCATATACATAAGAACATAGCTTTTGGAAATCTTAACCTGCAAAAGAGATCATAATATCATAACATGGGATAAATCATAGAAGTGAAATGTAATCCCAATAATCATAACTTCAAAACCTGAAACACTGTGGGATACACATATAATCATAGAGAATCATTTCTTATTAGGCAAGACTCATTTCCAAGACTATCTTAGTGGACAAAGTCCATTTCTGAACCGAGTCACCCTCGTTTCAGTCCTGTTTCACTAAACCGGTATAACCTACCATTCCAGCCATGTCTATCTCATGAGATATGAAATCTTTACCCAATGCATTGGAGGGAGATATAGGTCCCACCCATCTCATAATTATACCATTATTATGTGTGCTACAAAATCATAAATCATACATCATTGCATAACCCCTGTAATAAAATGGGATTCTTAAACATCATGCCATCATAATCCATAAACAATTGATATCATTTCATCATAAGAAAATTGAAACCATTTTAATCATAGAGACATATTACTTGAAACATACATATCAAATAATGTCATCTTAGATAGAAAATAGTTTTGAGAAAAACACTTGAAATGAGTTCTTGAGGAAAATATCCTTTCTTCTTTAAAATCATTTTCTTTTCACAAAATTCCATGCAATTTTAAAAGATAAGGGCTTTGTTGAAAATAATCATGCAATCTTGTAGAAGAATCTTTTTGAAAATTTTGTGTTATGAAACCGTAAAAATCCTTTCACGCCGTATAAGTTAAAAATAACATTCTCCTCGTACTTTTGTCAGAAAAGTCAAAAAGTGCCTTATATGGTAACCAAAGGAAAAATTCCATTCATACAATGTGGTAAAAAGTAAATAAAGGGTAAAAATGTCTTTAAATATTCATGGAATAATGGTAAACATTATAAAAAACATTTTTAGAAAACATGGTCATGGATGATAAACGTAACCCCGGTAAATACTTACGTAAAAGCAATCTCGGATAAAAATGAGATTGAAAATTTATCCCTTACCTTAGGTCCGACTTGCTTTGTAAGTGTCTGAACCTCCTTTATAATGATTTAAATCATGTTATTTACTTTTTCCAGAATCATATTCATTGTTATTATATCATATATGGTCCACTTATGACTTTATATTACCCGTTCTTTTGTAAATTCATGTTAAATTAGCGTTTTGGGTAAAATCATCTCATTTGTCGTTCGTGTTTTTAACTTGTAATTATTAATATGATTACTTGGATCATGATTACATATATCCATAATGTAAAACATGATTTATATATAATATATATTAAGAATATATATATATATAATATCGATAAATGGAATGAAATACACCGTTCATGGAGACGGTAGTCCGTACGTACGAATGAACGATGTTTTCGTTTCCTTGTTGAATTGAATGGAATTAAGTAGATGACATACCTATAAATATACATAAATCCAGTATCATTATTATGTTATATATTTAATTAGTACTTATTATATATACTTTATAATCATTCATGAATGGTTAATCATTGAAAATGAATCTCATTGCGTCGTGGAGACGGTAGTCCGTACGTACGCACGAGCGATGATATCATTCCCATGGTCGTGGAATTGTGTTGTAGTGTATGTATACTATTTCAGTATCAATATCAACTTATAATAATCATATATAGTTACTAATGACACCATTATAACCATCCAATTAAGGTTGTGGCGGAAAATAGATTACACTATGGCGTGGAGATGGTATTCCGTACGTACGCACGCGCGGTGATTTCCTTTTTCCGTAGGATGGATAGAAGGATAATTAGAGTTGTTTCATATTTATAATAACATATCAGTATATAATAAATACTGATGTTATAACTTTATCATGAAACAACTAATTAAGAAGAAGATGAAGAAGAAAGAAATTGAAAAAGATCGGTAATTGATATTACCTCTTTTTGACGCGCCTTCACATAACCTCCACTTAACGAACTAAGGATGGTCCTTGAAGAAGACCAGGACCTCTAGGATGATACTAGGGAAGTGGAGAAGAGATTTTGGCAGGGTTTTTCCGAGCTTGAATGCTCAAATTGGTGTGAGGAGGAGAGGGAGGAGATGCCCTTTTATAAGGGAGGAGAGGGGCATCTTAGGAAAATCTCAAAATATTATGTTATATTAAGGTAAAATTCGGGTTATAATGGTTCCAAATGGTCTTATTTCGAAGATAGAGTGGGGTTGGGTCGAATTCCTTTCATCCTATAGGATTTAGACAAGTTATGTTATTATTTTAACATTATCAATTAGATTTAACTCTAAGTTAAATAATTTAACTTTTACCATGTCTTTTTGTTTTCTTACACTATATGGTTAATAAACTTACTATATCAAGCCAAAAGAACCCCAAGTTGTTTATTATTAATATATCTATCCTTATCTAAGTCAATTGGCTGATCCTTATATTTTTAAGAATTAAATAACAATTAATAATATAATATTTGTTTTAAAAACTAATTTATGTCAATTTTGACCCTATTTGGTACATTATTTTTATGATATTTTTAACAGAATGATAAGTACAAACCAAGTTACTTAAATCAACAATAACATGTCATATTAATATAGAAAATTATTGTAAGTCATAAAAAGTCTCAAATTACATTTATTTGGGCATTTATAACATCAATTATGTTAATATTTTCTTAAAAAGGTAATTAATGTGTCATCGTTGTGTCATAAATAAATTATATTATTTAAAGTCTACAAATTATAAATAAAATACAATTATGTAGGAAATCGTTTTATCTTTCTAATGAATATTTATAGTCGAAATTATATTATGTATAACCCTATATTAAAAATGTTTTAGTAAATAAACTTTGATTTTAACTCATTTAACTCTTCTTTGAATGAAATAATAATAAATGTCCTAATCCAATCCAGGTGGGTCTAAATGATAATATTTTACACTTAAGGTTTTTTTTGGTCGTGATACACTTGTCCAATAGGATTTGGACATGTGTTAGGGTAATATTAATATCATTTTTACCCTTAATTACCCTATTTACTTTTAACCATGGAAAATAAAAGTAAAAAAGTTACTATTCACCAAAAATTATTTTCATCTTATTGAACCACATTTTACTTACTTTCATCAACCGTGTCTCTCGGATTTTTGAAATTCCATTCACAGAAGCGGTAAAATTAAGATTTATGAAAAAAATTAATTTTTTTAACTACCACTTAGTAGTTTTACTATTCATCAAAAATTGAAGTTTTTCAGAAAAATGCCAAAATTTCACCCTAAGCTATAATTTATATTCCAAATTCAAAAATGATTTCTATTTTACAAAATTTCCAACATATAAGTTTCATTAATTAATTTTATAATTAATTTCCGCTGTCACAACAAATAGCGTGTTTTTAAGAGATAATAACTATCAAAAGATTAACACTTGTTTATGTCTGGTGTAAATATGAAATTACATCCAATGACCAACATTGTATTGAATTGTAAAAATATATTCTAAATACACTTTAAAACCACTCAAATTAATAATTTATCACTATTAATTATTTCGATTAAAAAAGTTGTTTTTAAGTAAAATTTAGTAATTTTCACTATTCATCAGAAAATGAAAGTTATCCGAAAAGTACCAAAATTTCACCCTAAGCTAATTTCGATATTTTGAATCCAAAAATAAAGTCCATTTTGAAAAATAAAATTTCAAAAATTTCAAAAATTGGTTATTACTATTCATAACGGCTAGTTTTAATAATATTTTAATAGCATATTGATGTTTAGTGAAACTCGTTATTGCATACTACACACGCTATCGAGGAAGGTCGCGATTGTGTGTAATGGAAGGTAAGTCAAGGATGCATGTTGTGAAAGCTTCTTTTGGTGTATCATACAACACAAGACATTAATGAAATTAAAAAGAATATTTTTTCATAAAATCTCAGGGTGTTACATTCTACCCCCCTTAAAATGAATTTCGCCCTCGAAATTCGTCGGGGTTATAAATGGTTTACTATTCAAAAGTTTCTTTAATTGAAACCCACATCGTAAAAAGGAATACCAAAACCAATCTTTAAAAAAAAGTATGAAACTTAACGGTTACCCAAATAAACTAATCACTGGGTTTCCACATAGGTGAAAATATGGATATGGAAGAGAAATCTAACCATCATGTTCTGATGGAGAGTGGTAGAGAACATGGCAATGGAAAATCCAGGAATCACAAAGCCATAAATTTGTGATGATCTAAGGTATCATCTGATTAATCATATATAAAGGCACTAGGACAACATTTTTGGTTTTCAAGATCATTTCCCTAAAGTTGGTGAATTAAAAGAAATACTTACATGATTTTGGTATAATTTCACTGTTGTTCGTGCTTTGAAAAATTTCCACTTCAACTCTTAAAGAAATGAATTTGAATTTGTTATTCATGAAGTGTTAATAGATCATGTGATAAAATGTTGGGTCATTCCATCTGTTTCAAATAAAAGGTTAGAAAAAGTTATCAAATATACATAAGTCCATCTATGGTGAGGTTAATCATATACGATTCCAAAAATGAACTTATACTTCATATATCAAACCATGTAATAAAATAAAACTAGTTTCTACTAACCAAGGACTTCTTGTAGGCCATTGGTAGGTGATATAGGCCAGTCGCACTTCGGTTGTGGGTTAGATTCCCACAGCCTTGTCCGACACGACGGGCTGTCACCCGTCCTGCAGGCGATCCTTTTTCTAAAACTACATTACTATAACATCCCATCAATAATATCGAAAATCTTCTATCCTTCAACAATACTAACTTATTTCCAACATAATCCATTCTAATCTTTAGTCTTATCTATAATACTGCAGTCCACTCTCATAATATAGTGAAAACGATTACCAGAGATTTAATACTGTCGTTGATCCCCATATATCATAAAACATGTCTTGTTGGCCACATTACAAACATTCAAAGGCCTTAATCATGTATTATCTTGAATACCCATTGAACCTTAGTGAAAACATGAAAGCAGTTAAAAGTTAACTCTTTCCACATACCAAAATCCAAAAATTCTATATACTCAAACCATGATATAACCTTCTCCTTATATCAGTCATGATCTCATGAATACAATCAAACACCTCATTATCTTATTATTCCTTCATCATGCGCATATCATCTACTTTCTAAAAAATATCTGAATAACATTTCATGGCTACTAGTACCATTAATCATACACTTTAAAAACTTAGGAAAGACAATAGTGTAACAATCCATAGATGTCTCTTTATTCCATAGTACCATGAGATTACTTATACAACATTACACTTGATAAACATGTAATCATTCCACTGCCTTCTTAAACCATTGACCGAGCCTCAACAATTCTTTTATCTCACATATCATTTGTAGTCTCTTCATCATCATCAACATAAATACATCCCATACGACCATACTGATTCTCTTCATGAGACTTTCCCTTAGGGCATTGGTTTGCATAATGCCCGTACATTCCACATTTAAAACATTTAACCATTGTTGATGTCGTAGCAATACCATTATCCTCATCCATGGTGTTAACTGATCCTTTTCCTTTGCACTTACTTGCATTGTGTCCTTATTTTCCACACCCAAAGCATCTTCCAGTTCCTTTGAAACATTCTCCTTGATGCCTCTTCCCACATGATTTACATAGGGGAAATTGAACTTTCTTTCCTCTATGATCATCATGAAACTCCATCTTTCTCTTATTAGCCGAGTCTGAAAACTTACCAAATTTTACTTTATTGATCATATTATGAGATTGCTGATTTGGCATAATAATGATGTTTGGACTTCCAAATCCCATTTCATTATGAAGAATATCATTCCATTGTCCATCATATCCTCCATTATCGTGAATCATCTTGTTTCCAGCCATTTTCTAAAACCCAAAAAAGAATAGTCTGAGATGCAAAAATCATACTAGGGAAAACAACATAATAAAGGTGGAGTATCCTCAATATCTAACATCTTAGGTTAAATTCTATGATTGTTACCATAGTTCTAGGATTTTATCCTATATGTATACTTATACTTAGGGACATCCCTAGACATACCTTATAAATATCTCTAGGGATCTAACTAAAGTTATCGCGTCCTGGTTTCCAAAGGTTGACTAACCCTTTCCTCTGATACCAACTGTAGAGACCCGAAGCTTGACGTACATGGAAATTACATTACTTTTGCGGAATACTTAGTATATAACAAAAAGACACACACAAGGACCATAATAGTTTAGTGTCTTTGGAAACTCGGAATATAATCTTCTAATCGTGGTGAAATATCTTCAACATCTACCATAAAGATCTTCCTTTTTTTACCTAAAACCTTTCTTTATATCCTGGGGAAAAGAAAACATAAAAGGGTGAGCTCAAATGCTCAGTAAGGGTAAACAAAAGAAATATCAATCACATCATATACATAAGAACATAGCTTTTGGAAATCTTAACCTGCAAAAGAGATCATAATATCATAACATGGGATAAATCATATAAGTGAAATGTAATCCCAATAATCATAACATAAAACCTGAAACTTTGTGGCATACACACATAATCATAGAGAATAATTTCATATTAGTCAAGACTCATTGCCAAGACTATCTTAGTGGACAAAGTCCATTTCTGAACCGAGTCACCCTCGTTTCAGTCCTGTTTCACTGAACCGGTATAACCTACCATTCCAGCCATGTCTATCTCATGACATATAAAATCTTTACCCAATGTATTGGAGGGAGATATAGGTCCCACCCATCTCATAATGATAGAATTCTTATGTGTGCCACAAAATCATAAATCATACATCATTGCATAACCCATGTAATAAAATGGGATTCTTAAACATCATGCCATCATAATCCATAAACAATTGATATCATTTCGTCATAAGAAAATTTAAACCATTTAAATCATGGAGACATTTTACTTGAAACATACATATCAAATAATGTCATCTTATATAGAAAATAGTTTTGAGAAAAACACTTGAAATGCATTCTTGAGGAAAATATCCTTTCTTATTTAAAATCATTTTCTTTTCACAAAATTCCATGCAATTTTAAAAGATAAGGGATTTGTTGAAAATAATCATGCAATCTTGTAGAAGAAACATATTGAAAATGAGGTGTTATGAAACCGTAAAAATCTTTTCACGCCGTATAAGTTAAAAATAACATTCTCCTCGTACTTTTGTCGGAAAAGTTTAAAAAGTACCTTATATGGTAACCAAAGGAAAGATTTCATTCATACAATGTGATAAAAAGTCAATAAAGGGTAAAAATGACTTTAAACATTCATGGAAGAATGTTAAACATTATAAAAATACATTTTTAGAAAACATGGTCATGGATGATAAACGTAACCCCAGTAAATACTTACGTATAAGAAATCTCGGATAAAAATGAGATTAAAAATTTATCCCTTACCTTAGGTCCGACTTGCTTTGTAAGTGTCTGAACCTCCTGTATAATGATTTAAATCATGTTATTGACTTATTCCAGAATCATATTCATTGTTATTATATCATATATGGTCCACCTATGACTTTATATTTCCTGTTCTTTTTTAAATTCATGTTAAAGTAGCATTTTGGGTAAAATCGTCTCATTTGTAGTTCGTGTTTTTAACTTGTAATTATTAATATGATTACTTGGATCGTGATTACATATATCCAGAATGTAAAAGATGATTTATATATAATATATATTAAGAATATATATATATATATATAATATCGATAAATGGAATGAAATACACCATTCATGGAGACGGTAGTCCGTACATACGCATGAACGCTGTTTTCATTTCCTTATTGAATTGAATGGAATCAAGTAGATAAAATACATATAAATATACATAAATCCAGTATCATTATTATGTCATATATTTCATTAGTACTTGTTATATATACTTTATAATAATTCATGAATGGTTAATCATTGAGAATGAATCTCATCGCGTCGTGGAGATGGTAGTCCGTACGTACGCACGAGCGATGATATCATTCCCATGGTCGTGGAATTGTCTTTTAGTGTATGTATACTATTTCAGTATCAATATAACTTTATAATAATAATATATAGTTACTAATTACACCATTATATCCATCCAATTATGGTGGTGGCGGAAAATAGATTACACCACGGCGTGGAGACGGTATTCTGTACGTACGCACGCGCGGTGATTTCCTTTTTCCGTAGGATGGATACAAGGTTAATTAGAGTTGTTTCATATTTATAATAACATATCAGTATATAATAAATACTGATGTTATTACTTTATCATGAAACAACTAATGAAGAAGAAGATGAAGTAGAAAGAAATTGAAAAAGATCGGTAATGGATATTACCTCTTTTTGACGCGCCTTCACTTAACCTCCACTTAATGAACTAAGGATGGTCTTTGAAGAAGATCAGGACCTCTAGAATGATACTAGGGATTTGGAGAAGAGATTTTGTCTGGGTTTGGACGAGCTTGAATGCTCAAATTCGTGTGAGGAGGAGAGGGAGGAGGTGCCCTTTTATAAGGGAGGAGAGGGGCATCTTAGGAAAATCTCAAAATATTATTTTATATTAAGGTCAAATTCGGTTTATAAAGGTTCCAAATGGTCTTATTTCAAAGATAAAGTGGTTATGGGTCTAAATCCTATCATTCAATAGGATTTAGACAAGTTTAGGTTATTATTTTAACCTTATCAATTAGATTTAACTCTAAGTTAAATAATTTAACTTTTACCATGTCTTTTTGTTTTCTTACACTATATAGTTAATAAACTTACTATATCAAGCCAAACTAACCCCAAATTTTTTATTTTTAATATATATATCCTTATCTAAGTCAATTGGCCGATCCTTAGATTTTTATGAATTAAATAACAATTAATAATATAATATTTGTTTTAAAAACTAATTTATGTCAATTTTGACACTATTTGGTACATGTTTTTTATGAAATTTCTAACAGAATGATAAGTTCGAACCAAGTTACTTAAATCAACAATAACATGTCATATTAACCTAGAAAATTAGTCTAAATCATAAAAAGCCTCAAATTACATTTATTTGGGCATTTATAACATCAATTATGTTAATATTTTCATAAAAAGGTAATTACTGCATCATCGTTGTGTCATAAATAAATTACACTATTTAAAGTCTATAAATTATAAATAAAATACCATTATGTAGGAAATCGTTTTAGCATTATAGTGAATATTAATAGTCGAAATTATATTATGTATAACCCTATATTAAAAATGTTTTAGTAAATAAACTTTGATTTTAACTCTTTTAACTCTTCTTGGAATTAAAAAAAAATAAATGTCCTAATCTAATCCAGGTGGGCCTAAATGATAATATTTTACACTTAAGGTTGTTTTTGGTCGAGATACACTTTTCCAATAGGATTAGGACATGTGTTAGGGTAATATTAATATCATTTTTACCCTTAATTACCCGATTTACTTTTAACTGTGGTAAAAAACAGTAAAAAGTTGCTATTCACCAAAATTTATTTTCATCTCATTGAACCACATTTTACTTACTAACATCAACCGTGTCTCTCAGATTTTTGAAATTCCATTCACAGAAGCGGTAAAATTATGATTTATGAAAAAAATTAATTTTTTTTAACTACCACTTAGTAGTTTCACTATTCATCAAAAATTGATGTTTTTTAGAAAAATGCCAAAATTTCACCGTAAGATATAATTGATATTCCGAATTCAAAAATGATTTCTATTTTACAAAATTCCCAACATATAAGTTTCATTTATTAATTTTATAATTAATTTCCACTGTCACAACAAATAGCGTGTTTTTAAGAGATAATAACTATCAAAAGATTAATACTTGTTTTTCTCTTGTGTAAATGTGAAATTAAATCCAATGACCAACATTGTATTGAATTGTAAAAATATATTCTAAATATAATTTAAAAACACTCAAATTAATAATTTATCATTATTAATTATTTCGATTAAAAAAGTTGTTTTTAATTAAAATTTAGTAATTTTCACTATTCATCAGAAAATGAAATTTATCCGAAAAGTACCAAAATTTTACCCTAAGCTAATTTCACTATTTCGAATCCAAAAATAAAGTCCATTTTGAAAAATAAAATTTACAAAATTTCAATAAGTGGTTATTAATATTCATAACGGCTAGTTTTAATAATATTTTAATAGCATATTGCTGTTTAGTGAAACTCGTTATTGCATACTACACACGCTATCGAGGAAGGTCGCGATTGTGTGTAATGAAAGGCAAGTCAAGGATGCATGTTGTGAAAGCTTCTTTTTGTGTAGCGTACAACACAAGATATTAATGAAATTAAAAAGAATATTTTTCATAAAATCTCGGGGTGTTACAGAAGTGGTAGGAAATATCGATAGAACTTATTACCATTTTTCCTCCAGAATAGGGAGACATTGACTCTATATGAATATTAGTAGATCATTTGATTAAATCATCCCACATTAAAGCGATCCAGGACTCGAGCTCAGTGGAGGTTCTGTTGAGGTAGTATCAGGAGGAGTTGGTAAAACCCCACAGTGTTCCGAGGACGATCATTTATAATCAAGATACTCATTTTACCTCCAGGGTGTGGAGAGGTCTCGACCTTTTTTTGTCTCAGTTATGCCTTAGAACTTCATTTCATCAGCATATGGATGCTTAGATAGAGGAGTCCTTCCAGAATTTTGAAGACATGTTGTGCTCTTGTGTCCCATATTTTGGAGGTTCGTGGATGAGGCACTTACAATTAGTAGAGTTTGCTTACAATAATAGTTTTCACTCCTAAATCATTATAGTTCTATTTGATGCCTTGTATGGTCAACCATTCTATTCACCGTAGTGATGGAATGGGGTTAGAGAGTCCACAATTATCAGGCTGAGACAAGTATAGAATGAAATAGATATGGTTTAGGTGATTCTTGGGAGGTTGAATGCAGCGAAAGATCGTTAGAAATCCTATGCCTATTACAAGATGAGACCAATGGATTTTGATGTTGGGGATCACATTTTTTTAAAGGTGACTCCCCGTCATAGGTAGGAATGGTTTGGTCATGGGGGTAAGATTTCGACCTAGTTTTTTGGGCCTTTCAAGGTCTTAACTCGTGGAAGTGCCTTGGTGTGCCCTATATCACTTCCCTAACAGATGATTTGGATATATGATGTCTTCCATCTGTTGTGTATCTATTTTTATCTTCATGATGACCCTCATATCATCTATTGGGGTAAGATCAATGATAATGATGATACCTCCTTCAAGGAGAGTCCTATAGAGTTCCAGGACCACCAGAAGAAGGTGTTTTGTGGGTGTGCTATCCCTTGGTTTGTGTCTTGTGGTGTCATAGTGGTGTGGAGGAGATTACATGGGAATTTGAGTCACAGATACACACTCAGTACCATGATCTATTTGATGTTTATCACTTTTCTTATAACAAATTTTGTTTTGTTTCTATAATCCATTTCTATTTATGAGATGGATTCTTCCTATTTGGTATTTTATATTTCTCTCTTTTGAGTGGTATCTCCCCCTAGAGGATTTATTAAGAGATGGTTGTTGTTTTCTTGTGGTATCATGTTGTTCCTTTGATGAACCATTTGAGCTCTTGTGGTGATGAGATCCTTGAGAGGTAACTCATGGGGTGGCTATTAGGACAACCCCTTTTCTCTTTCCTCTCTGACTTGGTTTTGGATAATCGAGGAAGATAATGTTTTGAGAGGTATCTAACAAAATGTACCAGACTTATATGGTCTCTTATTTTTGTGAAAATCTGGTGTCTGAGGTGTTCTATTAGGTCAAGGTGACTTATTTCTAACACGTTGCAAAAATTCAAGTTCTGTGAACAGTGTTTCTAGTTCTATGAACATTGTCATCAGTAGGTCATATATCAGCAGTTCATCTATCTATAAGTAATCAATTGGTTGGTCTTATATTGGTCGGTCATCTATTGGTATGTTGAACAATGTTTCCATAGTGGTAAGTCATTTATTGGTTGGTCAACTATTGGTATATTGAACAGTGTTTCCTGGATGGTATGTCATCTATCAGTCGTCCATCTATTGGAAGGCCATTTGTCGTTATGTCATATATTGATAGGTCATCTATCAGTTGGTATACAATGTTTATAGATCAATTGATGAATAGTGTTTACAGAATTTTATAGTTTCACCCATTTAACATTATTGTTGATATAGAACACATTTGAAGCCGTTTTAATGGATTTAAGGTTGATTTAAAGAAAATAACTCCTTTCTTAATTTTCCAAAGAGTTTAAGTGACTTTTCTTAGTAAAACTACATAGTCTTGACAGGATTTGAATTTAATGGAAAATCTAACCCACATCTAAACCAATTTTATGTCTGGATTTACAAAAGGCAGAGATACCATCCAGTCTTTTTCATCCTTTTTATTTTCCTTGGTATAGGATGCCCAGTGTTTTTACCTCAATGGAGTTGTGTGATCGAACTTGAATCCTTGGATCGTTCCCCCTTGGGATTTTTTCTACTGCATTCGCACCCCCTGTTTTGGTGCAACCACAAAGTGTCTATCCATCTAAGATATAAGGTGTGTTCCACCTATTCTGTTCTCTATTGCATGATATGTTTCCTCATGTTTCTCATTCCAATGCAATGGAATATTAGCTCCATGTTTTTAATGGATCGTTCGTTTGTGTTGGTTGATGTGGTTGTTCCATGAAATCATTAGTTGAATTTAGTTATTGAGGTTAAGGTGATCATGATCCATTTTGTTGATCTGTTATCATGTGAAAAAATTCGAACAAAATTTGTGATAGGAGATTCATTACTTCTCCATTTTATTTACAATAAATCATAGATTTATCTTGATTTATCCCTTGGATAATAATGAAATTGACATAATATTTATTTTAACAAAATTAAATAATTGGTTTCAATTTCTTGGTGATATTATTTGTTCTTGATAATCTATATATTTTGATATCTAGAATTTTCTAGATTATAATGTTGTTTTTTATGGAAATTGGAAAAAAAATATAAATCCCAGATTAATTGCAAATTAATTGGTAAATGATATAGATTTATTGTTGTAGAATTCAGTAATTGTTGTTTTTTTGATTTTATAGTTATCAAATGGTATTAGTTATGCATGTTTAATCAAATCAGTTAATTCGAGATGGAATAAAGAACCTATTGGGTGTCAAATGTTAATCCCATGTATGGTTCTAAGTTACCCTTTTGCATGTAAAGTCCAAGTGCCTTATACTTTGGATCTATGAGTGATCGTTGTGTGTGAAGGATAAATTTCTTGTTTAGTTCCAAGAGCCCATTGTTTATTTTTATTATTTCCTATTACTTGTGATGTGATGTGGTCCAGGATGGATGAGCTTGGAATGTTGTATAGGTAAGTGGGAGCAGGGAGGGCCAATGGTCGTGGTGGAATTAGTTGAAACCTACAGTGGAGACTTGCATTGTTTTATGCATGTGGGTGTCGGGGAGGACATTATAGATGATAAAAATCATTGAATTTGGGCTTAACTAATAATGTGAATGTTGGATTCTCTTTGAATCCAATGATTGTTTATTTATTTCTATTTTCTCAAATGATTGAGATAGATGGTCTTACTTACCCTCATTCTAAAATAAGAGATGGTGTGTGGGGTATGCCACATGATTTCCATGTTTAGCTTCTTAATAATGGACGAGTCTACACTCCTTCTATATGTGGATAGGACTCGAAAGGTAGTTCATCTTCTCACTGTGTAGAGCACCTTATGTTTGGAATAATTGAATTAGGGAAAAGTGATAATGCTGTTAATAAATTATTAAACAAATTTTGTTAACCAATGGGGTTATAGATTTCTAGGATGTAATTCTGTGGTTATACTTCTGAGGAACCGTGGACTCGGATTTTCTGTGCATGGAGGGCATGAGACTTTATTATGTTGTTGGTATAATATAATTTTGAAAATTTAATGGTTAATTACTAGTTAAATAATTAATTAACGTATAGTGAAACTTATAAAATTAGATTAAGAATCATAAATTATCTCTTTAAATGGTTGTGTGCTTATAGGATATCTAGTCTTAGAAGAGGCAGCAGGGAGTAAAAGAAACATTACCTACAGTTGACTCAAAGACTAGGTTTTATTTACAATGTGGTTGTAAACTATGTCAGATCATGAAATTTTTGTGTTTCTATGTGCTACCTCTCCCTATCTCTTTGGGATATTAACACCTGAGGGATTCGTAAGCCCTAGGGGGGGTTTCCCTAATATCTCGGTGGGAGTATAGATGGCTGACTACACCCTTTGGACCCATTTTCTTCTCTTGGTGGTTACTTGTGCTAGTATGAATGATAGATAGTTCTCACCATATATGTGTGTAGAGATATCTAATGGCTTGGAGTTATTTCACACTCACATATTCAGGATATATTTTCCTATGGACTATTATAGGTATATGGTGTGTAGGTTGTGAGGGCTTGATGATCCTTACTCGGCATATGGGTTGTAATGGATAAAGGTATAATAAAATATTTTTGAAACATGTTTTGTTTTCTATGGTGGCTCTCAAAATATACCTGGTTACTTTTGGTTATGTGGTTGTGGTGTGTTGCACGAAGTGCATGTTGTGGGGCTCATCTTGGTGTCTTCAGGAAATCCTTTTGGAGAGAGATAATCTAGATGTGAAACATTTGGGAAAAGCATAAAATTGGTGGGGAAGTTGTTGTAGGGTACCCCTAACATTCATTATTAAATTATATACACATGTATGTGATACTTGGTTAGATCATCCATTGTGAGGGTGGGAACATAGTATACATGTTTAGGTGATGAGTAGGTTTCACTTGTTGTACATTGTTATTTATCATGCATTCATTACTTTTAAATGAGAGTATCCAGGGATGGTCTTACTGAGTATACTATTATAGTCACCCTACATGATATGAATTTTTTTCAGGTCACTTGGAGAAGGTTGGAGATCAGTCTAGTTTCTACTAGATTAGGGATTGCAGGAGTTTTTTGGGCTTCAAGGTTGCTATCGTTTTACTTTATTTTGGTACTTGGTGTTTTCCATTTCAATTATATTTTTTTCCATGATATTACATATGTCTACCTGGGTTTTATTTTACATTTTAGTCTAAGAGGGATTTGGTTGGTGTATGCTTTATCTATATCTTTCAGATGTTTTCCCTTAATGGGTAATGCCTCAAATTTGTCTGTTTGTTATACCCTCAGTGATAGTCAGAAAACTGGGTACCACTAAATGTGGGGCTCAGGTGGTCATTATCTATCTTCTTACATTTCCAACCCAGTAGGGGTACATATTGTGGGGTCGGGGTCATCACATAGGAATTATGAAAATCGATGTCTTGTGGGGAAGTCAATAGAACATGATCTACAAGACTATACATATGAATACTTAGTAATGCCAGATGCTATTATTTTAAATGATTAAGAAACTAGAAATAACAAATGAACTGGATAGATTATATCTCAGTTTATGATTTTATATTATAGAATATTAAGAAATAATTCAATTTTTTTGAGAAATGATGTATTAATAAATATGATGGAATGTAATGGTTAATAAATAATAGTTAATGATTATGGTTTCTACAAATTGGTATTAAATAATTATGATATATGAGTATATTAAAATTTGATCATAATATTAAAGGATTTGATAGAATTTTTTGGGTTTTATGTGATGGGATTACTTTAAGAGGTATTTATTGAGTTTTGGTATATGTTTAAGTTATATGTAACCTTTACATTTAATATGTGAAATAGTTATTTATAGAGGAATTATATTTTTTTGTGCATATATTTTTTGAGGTATTGATAAAATTTTGGGTTTACATGATATTTGATGATAAATGTTAATTTAGGGGAATTTCATCATTATTTTTATAATGTCATAATAATTATATTGTTATAGTTTTTGTAAATGGATTGTCCATAGTTATGTTGAAAACACATCTCATCTTTAAAATTTACGGGGCCTAAACACACAACTGAATGGAAAAAGGGAGAAACACATAACACAAGCCTACGTGAGGTTATTGTTGGTGTGAAATAATATTTATAACATAAATGTCTATAATAGTTATTATTTAGGTGATTTTGGGGATATATATTATATTTTATATATAATGATGGGGGTGAAAATTGATTTAATGATTAATATTGTTTCATAAGAAGGTCAATATTTAGTACCCTTAGTTTTTTAATGTAAATATAATAATATGGGATTTAATTTTATTATTAATAAAAGAATTACCATTTCAAATCATATATGATTTTAATACAAATATATGGTGATTTAGGTCATTTATGGATATTATTATTCTATCCTATCATTTATAAATTTAATATTATAATTTTAGAGTGATTAATGTGATTTGGAGATAAATGTCCTATTTATCTTTTTATAACATGTGATTAAATCATCCTAATATTGTGGTTGGCATTTTAGTCAACAATTTGTTGAATAATTTTTTGGATTATTATTTTCTGAATGATTTAGTTTTAAACTTATCTATTACTATTGAATTTTGTAGATTTAATTATTATTTCTTAATTTTAATGTTTATTCAATTTGGGAATTATGATATCCTATCTAATAATTTTGGTTTTTCTAAGTGTCTCAATATAGTATGAATATATTTTTAACCTTTTGAGGATTATTTTATTCTTCAAAAGTATATTTTAGTGTTTTAGGCATAAAGAAGTAGTCTTGAATACTCATAATTTACTGAAAGAGATGATATTTTGGTGGAAATTTATTAAATCATAAAATCTTATTATTCATGTATGTTAACTTCCATATGTTATTATTTTGTAAAGAAAATAAATTTCTCTAATCCTAGGAAATGGATTCTGAAACTAATATTTTATCCCATTAGATTCATCTTTGATGAATTTATGGTCTCTTCACCAATCATAGATTTAAGATTTTTTTGGTTGTTAGCATTATCTGAAAACTTTTCTCTTACACTCTTTATCTATACATGATTGTTAGTTTTCTCTTTCATGTCCATATTTTTACTTCCCACAAAATTTTTCTTAATTTTAAACCTATTTATATGTTATTCAATATTACTTCTATATTTTCCTTTCCCTCTTTTTAAGAGGATGTTATATTAATTGTTTTTCTAATGTATGTTTACACAATGTAATTTCTAAATATAAAACCATTAATTTCATAGAAAATGTAAAAAACAAATTAGGATGAAATTTATCAAAGGGGAAAAAATTTAATATCATAGGATTATAAAATGGCATTATGTTCAATAATGAGTATGACATGCAACACTGATATTAAATGGACTATAAAATATTATTATATGACTGTGATAAAATGGTTGTTAAATTTTTTAGTATGAATAGGATGATATAATTTAAAATATATATATAATGGTTTTAATCAATAAAAATACATTTATTAATGATTGTAAAAGAAGAACACAATTTTATGAAAATATATTTCATTATTAAAAAACACATTTTCCTAAAAAAGTATTTATTTTTTATCATTGAATATTATAATTAATTTCTAAAACAATTAATAAATTTATTAATAAAAAATATATAATTTATTAAATTAGTAAAAAAATTATCTTATTGATAAAATTTGGGATTTTTATGAAAAGACAAATGTTTCAATGAATTGTAAAAAATACAAATTTTTTTGAAAACCAATATTTTCATTTAAATGAAGTATAAAGAAAAATTAAAATTTTTATTATTTATAATATGGAATTATTTATTTTTTATTTTCGATAATCCAATTTTGGTTTTTAAATGAATTTATACATTATTTTTTATAAATATCATTTTACAAATGAAATGAGTTTTCCTCTAAAAAATTTCATTTTGTTGTTTTAATTATAAAATCAATTATTTAAATTTTAGGTTATAAATTTTAAAACAATTACGTCGTATTTGGAAGTTGGATTTCAAAATTTTGTAAATAGGTATATTTTATTTAAGCAATTTGGAATATCAACCTTGATAATTATTATTACCATGGTAACAGGTAAATTAGATCATTAATGTTAATAAATTAAATGATAATGACAATAAAATGACCATAAAAAATTTCTTAACATTATTTTTTGAGTTAATTTCTTCCATAAACATCAAATATTTGGTTATACAACGTTTTCACAATTTTTATGTGATTTTGATCTGTATAAAATTTTATTTAAAGAAAGGTCAAAAACATAACACTCTTGTTACAATAAATACAACATTTTTAACATGTGGATAATCATAATAAATGTTCAGTGATAAATATTCATTTTAAACATCAATAATATAACTTCTTCATGGTAATTTATTTTAAAATTTTTAGTTAATAGTAAATAAACATAAATGTTTATACAACACTGACATAGTAATTATACAATTAATGAAAAAATTAAATAAATTAATTAAAAATTTTAAAACTAAAACAATTTTAAATATTTAATGTGTCTCAAAAATTTGGTAGATAAATATAACATGTTTGGGATGAATTAATGTTTTTAATTTTAATTATTAATTTTTCTGATTCTATTAAATTCAATGTATATGGTTAGTTCTAAAATTAAAAATATTGATATTGTATTAAAAATAATATTATATTAAAAGAAAAAAATTTCCAAAAATCATATATTAATCTTTTTATCTATAATATGGTTTAATATATCAACTATTTTTCATTTAGGGTCTAGTTTTACATATATAGTAACAATCCTGACCCTTAATGTGTAAGAAATCTTATTGTGATGGTATGTATAAAAAGGGTTAATAAAGTGTTAAGATAATAATAGATCCCTATAAATTTAATCCAAATATTTAAAAATTTAGGGTATGATATTATTTAGACTCATAATCAAATTATATTCAACTATTATCATTTTGGAACATTTTCTGATCACAATTAATTTATATTGATTTATCATTTTAAGAAACTCTCAATGTACCACTCCCCTCTATTATAAAAGGGCACCACTTCTTCTCATTTTATCACACTTTAAAACCCATTTTTTTGTTACAATATCTACCAAAATAATTTCATTAAATACCTAGAAATTTTCTAGAGGCCTTATTTGGTGGAATAACACTAACATTAGAAGTCATAATGTGTACATAAAATAAGGTTGTCTAAAGAAGAGGTACATTTCTTACATTTGAATTGTAGTTCCATTTATTCTTCCGAATCCTTAAAATATTCTTCCATAATGATAAGATAATAAAAAATTATATCCCATATAGTTTTATATTAATATGATAATGGAATATACTATATCCAACTCTAACATCAATCAAATGGTCAAAGAATCCATCATTCGTGTGTAAGGTGGACTATTGCCTCATAGACCGATGTAATTTTTTTCTATAACCACCCCTAATGTATTGTTATAATTATTGAATTAATGTTTATATATGATATTAATTAAATATTTATCATTAATTAATGTTAATATCTAATTTTTTTAATTCCTTTTTATTTTCTGAAAAATGAAAAACCTATTCGTACGCACAAGTGGACTACCGACTTCACACGACGATGTGATTCATTTTTCATAAAAAAATTATATGGATTATATAAAAATTTATGTTAAAAAAATAATATTTTTTTATGATATATTTCTCTTTCTGTAAAGATAAAATAATATTTATCTTCTTTGTATAATGAACACCAAAAAATGGAAATGTTACTCATGCGTATGTGCAACCAACTCTCTCCATTATTGTAATGTAGGTCATTTTTCAAAACAATATTTTATGGTTTGTTTTAGAATAACAATTAATTTATATAAAATATAACAATTTTGTTATTATAACTCTATAGACGACATAATAAGTAATTATTTGACCACTTTCAACCTACTAAAGTCATTTTGGACTTATGAGCAGAATATCATCAGACTATCCATCCAACTTAAATGATAATGTAAGTGTTTATAAAATTGAAATTACTAAAATAAAAGGAATAATAAACATAAATTTTTTCACATTAAGGTAAATAATCAAAATAATTTTTTTTATTTAGGATGATAAACAACACATGTGAGGAGTCATACTCAAGGTTAGAGACTTTTGTTTAATAATCCTCTTTTAATATTTCCCTTAATAATTATTTTTCCCTTCAATGACCGTATTTTTAAAATTATATTTTCAATGTATATATATATGTTAATAAAATAATTTTTATCCCTAGGGGGTTCCCCCAATATCCCAGTGGGAGGATGGATGGCTGACTATCTCCTTTGGACCCACTCTCTTCCCCTGGTGGTTACTTGTGCTAGTATGCAAGATAGTTAGTTTTCACCATATATGTGTGTAGAGGGATGTAATGACATGAAATTATTTAAAACACACATATTCAAGATATATTTTCCTATAGACTATTAGAGGTATAAGGTGTTTAGGTTGTGATGGCTTGAGGATCCTTACTCGGTGTCTGGGTTTTAATGGGTAGAGGTACAATAACTGCTTTTTGGTACACATTCTGTTGTATGTGGTAGATCTCAGAATATACCATGTTACTTTTGGTTATGTTGTTCTGGTTTGTGTCATGAGGTGTATGTTGTGGAGCTCACTTAGGTGTCTTTAGGATAGCCTTTTGGAGAGAGATACGTTGGATGTGTATGTTTAGAGAAAAACATAAAATTGTTGGGGATGTTATAGCAGGGTACCCTTGATATTAATTATTATATTATATAATCTTGTATGCGATAATTGGTGAGATTATCCCTAATGAGGATGGGAACAAAGAATACCTGTTTAGGTGACAAGTATGCTTCACTTGTTTTTCATTGTTCTTTATCATCCATTCTTTACTTTTTAATGAGAGGATCCAGGGAGGGTCTTAATGGGTAAACTATTATAATCAATCTAAAATATATAATATTTTTTGAGGTCACTTGTAGTAGGTTGGAGATCAGGTTGGTTACTACTAGATTAGGGTTTTCAGGGATTTTTTGGTCTTCATGGTTGCTGTCATTTTACTTTCTTTTGGTACTTGCTTTTTTCGTTTCCAATTAGAGTTGTTTTTCATGACATTACCAATGTGTAATTTGTTTTTATTATAATTTGTGGCCTAGGTTAGATTTGGTTGGGGTATGCCTTATCTATATCATTCACTTGTTTTCCCCTAAACGGTAATGCCACAAATTTGTGTGTTTGTTATACCATTGGTGCTATTTCGAAAACTGGGGCCCACTAAATGTGGGGCTCGGGGGGTCATTATCTCTTTTCCCACATTGTTGACCTAGTAGGGGAACACATTGTGGGGTGGGAGTCATCACATATGAATTATGAAAATCTATGTCAAGTGGGGAAGCCAATAGAACATGATCTAAAAGACTATACATATGAATATTTATTAATGCCAAATGCTATTATTTTGAATGATTATGGAACTAAAAATAACATATAAACGGTATAGATTATATCTAAATTTATGATTTTATAATATAGAATCTTAGGACATGATTCATATTTTTTATGAATTTTGTATTTGAAATATTATGGAAAATAATGGATTATAAATAATAGTTAATGAATAGGGTTTCTAAAAATTGGTATTCAAGATTTATGATATAGTGGTATATTTAATGTTGATCATAAGATTAAAGGATTTGATACAATTTTTTGGGTTTAATGTGATGGGAATACATTATGAGGAATTTATTATTTTTTGGAATATTTTTCAGTTATATGTAACATTTATATTTAATATATTTAATAGTTATTTATAGGGGAATTCTATTTTCTTTATGTGGATATATGTTTTGAGTTATTGATAGCATTTTGGGTTTACATAATCATTGATGATTAGGGTTATTTTTGAGGATTTTCTTCATTATTTTTATAATTTTATAATTATTATATTGTTATTGTTTTTTTAAATAGACAGCCCATAGTTATGTTGAAAACCGATCTCATCTTTAAAATTTGTAGGGATTGAACCCACAACTGAATGGAAAAAGGGAGAAACACATAAAACTAGCCTATTTGAGGTTGTAGTTAGTGTGAAATAATTATTATATCGTAAATGTTTATAATGGAAATTATTATGTTGATTTTGGGGACATATATTATATTGTATATATACCGACTGGGGTGAAAAGTGATTTGTTGATTAATGTTCTTTCATACGAAGGTCACTATTTATTTCACTTATTTTATTAATGTAAACATAATATTATGGGATTTAATTTTAGTATTAATAAATTAATTACCCTTTCAAATAATATATTATTTTAATATAGATTTATGGTGATTTAGTTCATTTATGGAAATTATTATTATATCCTATCATATATAATTTTAATATTATACTTTTAGAGTGATTGATGTGATTTAGAGATAAATTTCCTATTTATCTTTTTATAACAATTGATTAAATCAACCTAATATTTTGGTTTGAATCTTAGTAAATAAAATGTTGAATAATTTTTAGGATAGTTATTTATAGAATTATTTAGTTTTAAACTTAGCTATTACTATTGAATTTTGGAGATTAATGTATTATTTTTTTTATTTGAATGTTTATTAAATTTAAGAATTATGTTGTCCTATATAATAATTTATGTTTTTATACGTGTCTAAATATAGTATGAATATATTTTTATCCTTTAAAGGATTATTTTAGTCTTTATAAGTATATTTTAGGGTGTTAGGCATAAAGAGGTCATCTTCATTACTCAATATTTGCTGCAAGAGATGATATTTGTGTGGAAATTTATTAAATGATAAAATCTTTTTATTCATGTGTATTAATTTTCATATGTTGTTAGTTTATATAGTAAATATATTTCTCAAATCCTAGGAAATGGATCCTGACACAGAAATTTTATCATATTAGCTTCATCATTGATGAATTGATGGTCTCTTAACCCATCAAAGATTTATGATTTTTTGGTTGTTAACATTATCTGGATCATTTTCTATAACACCCTATATCTGTACATGGCTATTAGTTTTCTATTCCATGTCCATATTTTTACTTCCCACTAATTCTTTCCTAATTGTAAACCTATTTATCACTTATTCCAGATGAATTCTATATTTCCCTTTCCATCTTTTTAAGAAGATGTTATATTAACTCTTTTTATAATGTATGTTCACACAATGTAATTTTTAAATATTAAAAAATTAATTACCTAGAAAAAGTAAAAAAAATTAGGATATAATTTATCAAATGGTTAAAATGTTATATCCTAGGATTCTAAAATTCAATTATGTTCAATAATGTGTATGACATGAAACACTGATATTAAATTGAACTTGAAATATTATTATATGACCGTTATAAAATAGATGTTAAATTTTTTATTATGGATGTGAGGAAATAATTTATAATATATATATAAATGTTTTAATCAATAAAAAAATATTTATTAATGATTGTAAAAGAAGAAATCAATTATTATAAAATACATTTTATTTTTAAAAAACCTTTTCCTAAAAAAGTATTTTTTTTTATCATTATAATAAATTTCAAAAATATTTAAAAAATTAGTTGATAAAAAATATAACATTTATTTAATAATTATATCAAAATTAACTTACTGAGATTATTTGGGATATTTATGAAAAGTCAAATGATACTATGAAAAGTAAAAAATATATTTTTTTTTGAAAAAATATATTTTCATTTAATGTAAATATTAATAAAAATTAAATATCATATTATTTGTAAAATAGAATTAGTTAATTTTTTTAGATAATCTAGTTTTTGTTTTTTAAATGAATTATGTACTTTATTTTTAATAAAAAATATTTTACTCATAAATTGATATTTTTTCTAAAAAAAACTATTTTCCATTGCGTTTTTCTGGTTTAATTATAAATTTAATTATTTAAATTTTGGGTAATAAATTTCAAAAAATGTATTTCGTATTTGGAAGTTCGATTTCTAAATTTTTTAAATAGGTAACTTTTATTTTGTGAATTAGGAATATCAACCTTGAAAATTATTATTACCATGGTAATAGGTAAATTAGAAAATTAATCTTAATAAATTAAATGATAATGACCATACAACTTTTCATGACATTATTGTTTGAGTTAATTTCTTCCATACACATCAAATATTTTGTTATATGACCTTTTCAAAAAAATTATGTGATTTTTATATGTATAATAATTTATTTAAAGAAATGTAAAAAACATAACACTTTTGTTATAATAAATACAATATTTTTAACATGTGGATAAGCATAGGAAATGTTCGGTTATAAATATTCATTTTTAAAATCATTAATATAACTTTTTTGTGGTTTATTTTAAATTTTTTAGTCAATAGAAAATAAACATAAATGTTTATGCAACACTAAAATAGTAATTATTCAATTAATGAAATAACTAAAATAAATAAAATAAAAATATGAAAACTAAAATAATTTTAAGGATTTATTATGTCTCAAAAAATTAATAGAGAAAAATAAATTTTTTGGGATGCATTAAATTTTTTAATTTTAATTATTAATTTTTTTTGATTTTATTAAATTCAATGAATATGATTAGTTCTAAAATTGAAATTATTGATATTGTATAAAAAAGAATATTTTATTAAAATATATAAAATTAAAAAAATTCAAATATTAATCCATGTGATTATTATATGGTTTAATATATCAAGTATTTTTCATTTATTGTCCATTTTTACAAATATAGTAACTATCATGACTATTAATGTGTCAAATATCTTATTGTCCAAGTATCTATGAAATGGGTTAATAAATTGTTAAAATAATAATATGTGTGTAGAAATTTAATCCAAATATTTAAAAATTTATTGTGTGATATTATTTAGACTCATAATCAAATTATATTCAAATATTATCATTTTGGATCATTTTTTCATCATAATTAATTTATATCTATTTATTATTTTATGAAATTCCTAATGTATCACTCCCCTCTATTATAAAAGTGCACAACTTCTTCTCATTTTGTAACACTTCAAAACCCATTTGGTTATTCCAATATCTACAAAAATCTTTTCCTAAAATTCCAAACAACGTTCAAGAGGCCTTATTTGAGGGGAATAATACCAACCTTAGTAGTCATAATGTTTAAATAAAATAATGTAGTCTAAAAAGAGTTTTATTTCGTACCTTTTCATTTTAGTTCCATTTATTCTTCCATAATTATAAGATAATAAAAATCTTATATCCCATATAGTTGGATATTAATTTTATAATAGAATATACAATTTCCAACTCTAACATCCATCAAATGGTCAATGAATCCATCATTTGTGTGTAAGGTGGACTACAGCCTCATGGACCGATGTAATTTTTTATGTAACCTCCACTCAATTATTGTTAAAATTATTGAATTAATGTTTATATGTGATATTGATTATATATTTATCATTATGTAATGTTAATATCTAATTTAATTTAATGCCTTTCCATTTATTGAAAAATAAAAACGTCATTTGTATGCACATGTGGACTACCACCTTCACAAAACGATGTGATTTATTTTTCATCACTACATTATATAGATGATATAAATAAGAATGTTCAAAGAAATAATATTTTATTTATGGTATATTTCTCATTCTATAAAGATAAATTAATACTTATCTTCTTTCTATAATGATCGCAAAAAAATTGAAATGTTACTCATGCGTATGTACAACCAACTCTCTCCAGGATTGTAATGTTGTTCATTTTTAATAACCATATTTTATGGTTTGTTTTAGAATAATAATTAATATATATAAATTACAACTATCTCATTATTATTAATCTATAGATGACATAATAAGTAATTATTTTACCATTGTCAACCTACTTGAGTCATTTTGGACTTATGAGCAGAATATCATCAATGCATCTAGCCAACTTAAACGATTAACTAAGTGTTCATAAAATAGAAATTACTGAAATTAAATTAATAATAAAAATGTATTTTTTTCACAATAATTAAAATAATTATTATATTCTTTTTATTCAGAATGATAAACAACACATGCGAGGAGTCAGACTCTAGGTTTGAGACTTTTATTTAAGAATCCTATTTTAATATTTCACATAAAATTATATTTTGCTTCCATGACCATATTTCTATAATTATATTTTCAATTTATTTATATGTTAATGAATTAATTCTTAACCCTAGGGGGGTTTCCCCAAATATCCTGGTGGGTGGATGGATGGATGACTGCCCCCTTCGCACCCACTCTCTTCTCTTGGTGATTACTTGTAATAGTATGCACGATAGTTAGTTTTCACCATATATGTGAGTAGAGAGATGTAATGGTTTGGAGTTATTTCACCCACACATATTCAGGATATATTTTCCAATGGACTATTACAGGTATAAGGTGTGTAAGTTGTGATGGCTTGAGGATCCTTACTTGGTGTAAGTGTTGTAATGGGTAGAGATATAATAACTGATTTTTGATACATGTTATGTTGTCGATGGTGGCTCTTAGAATATACCTAGTTACTTTTGGTTTTGTGGTTGTGGTGTACAACATGAGGTGCATGTTGGGAAGCTCACATAGGTGTCTTTAAGATAGCCTCTTGGAGAGAGATACTCTAAATGTGCAACATTGGGTAATATCATAAAATTGGTGGGGAAGTTGTTGGAGGGTACCCATGACATTCATTATTATATTATATACACTTGTATGTGATACTTGGTGAGATCATCCCTAGTGTGGATGGGAACATAGTATACCTATTTAGTTGATGAGTAGGTTTCACTTGTTGTTCATTGATCATTATCATGCTTTCATTACATTTCAATGAGAGGATCCCGGGATGGTCTTACTGAGTATGCTATTATACTCACCATACATTATATGATCTTTTTTTAGGTCACTTGGAGAAGGTCGAAGATCAGGCTGTTATCTACTAGATTACGTTTTGCAGAAGTTTTTTGGGCTTCATGGTTGCTATCGTTTTACTTTATTTTGGTACTGGGTGTTTTCCATTTCAGTTATAGTTGTTTTTCAAGACATTACTTATGTGTACTTGGGTTTTATTTTACATTTTGGTCTAACTCAAATTTGGTTGGTGTATTCCTTGTCTATATCATTCCCATGTTTTCCTTTAAAGGGTAATGCCTTGAATTTTTTTTGTTTGTTATACACTTGGTGATAGTTAGAAAATAGGGGCCCACTAATTGTGGGGAACGGGGGGTCATTATCTTTTTTCTCACATTACTGACCCAGTAGGGTTACACATTGTGGGGCGGGGGTCATCACATAGGAATTATGAAAATCTATGTACTATGGGGAAGTTAGTAGAACATAATTTACAAGAATATACATATGAATATTTAGTAATGCATGATGCTATTATTTTTAATGATTAAGAAACTGAAAATAATATATGAACGGTATAGATTATATCTCAATTTATGATTTTATATTATATAATCCTCTGACATGATTCATATTATTTAAGGAATTATGTATTAAGAAATATGATGGAAATTAATGGTTAATATATAACAGTTAATGATAAAGGTTTCAACAAATTGGTATTCTAGATTTTTGATATTGCGGTAAATTTAATCATAGTCATAAGATTAATAGATTTGACATAATGTTTTGGGTTTTATGTGATTGGGATACTTTAGGATGCATTTGTTTAACTGTGGTATATGTTTCAGTTATATATAACCATTAAATTTATTATTTGAAATAGTTATTTATAGATGAATTATATTTTATTTATGTGGATTTATGTTTTGAGGTATTGATAAAACTTTGGGTTCACATGATCTTTCATGATTAAGGTCATTTTTGAAGATTTTTTTTCATTATTTTGATAATGTTATAAGAATTATATTGTTTTTGTTTTTTTAAAAGGACAGCCCATAGTTAGGTTGAAAACCCATCTCATCTTAGAAATTTGTAAGGATTGAACCCACAACTGAGTGAAAAGAGGGGATAACCCATAACACTAGCCTACGTGAGGTTGTAGTTTGTGTGAAATAAATTTTATAACTTAAATGTTTAGAATGGTAATTATTTAGTTTATTTTGGCGACATAAATTATATGGTACATATAATTATGGGCGTGAAAAGTGATTTGTTGATAAATTTTATTTCATTCGAAGGTCACTATTTAGTACTCTTATTTCTTTAATGTATACTTAATATTATGGGATTTAATTTTAGTATTACTAAATGAATTACAATTTCTAATCATACATAATTTTAATATAGATTTATGCTGATTTAGGTCATTTATAGAAATGATTGTTATATCCTATCATATATAATGTTAATATTATACTTTTAGAGTGATTGATGTGATTAGGATATAAATTTCTAAATTCTATTTTTATAACATGTGATTAAATCATAGTAATATTTTTGTTTTCATCTTAGGCAAGAATTTTTTTCAATAATTTTTAGGATAGTAATTTATTGAATTATTTAGTTTTTAACTAATCTATTACTATTGAATTTTGGGGATTAAAGTATTATTTCATCATTTAAAAGATTTTTCAATTTAGGAATTATGTTATCTTATCTAATAATTTAGGCTTTTGTAAGTTTCTAAATATAGTATGAATATATTTTTATTCTTTTGAGGATTATTTTATTCTTTATAATTATATTTTAGTGTTTTACGCATAATGAAGTAATCTTGAATACTCATCATTTAGTGCAAGAGATGATATTTTTGGCGAATTTTATTAAATGATAAAATATTATTATTCTTGTATGTTAATTTCCATATGTCATTAGTTTATATGGTAAATAAATTTCTCAAATCCTAGGAAATAGATCTTGAAACAATAAAAATATCCTATTTCCTCCATCTTCGAGGAATTTATGGTTTCTTCTCATATCAATGATTTATAATTTTTTTTGTTGTTATCATTATCTGGATCATTTTATCTAACACTCTCTATCTATTCATGGCAGTTAGTTTTCTCTTTCATGTCCATATTTATTCTTCCCACAATGTTTTCCCTAATTTTATACCTATTTATGTTTTATTCAATATGATTTCTATATTTCCATTTCCCTCCTTTAAAGAGGATACTATTTTTCTAATGTAAGTTTACACAATGTAATTTTCAAATATTAAATCATCAATTACCTAAAAAAAGTAAAAAACAAATTAGGATGCAATTTATCAAAGGGGAAAAATGTAATATCCTAGTATTCTAAAATGGAAATATGTTCAATAATGTGTATGACAAGCAACAGTGATATTAAATGGACCATGAAATATTATTATATGGCTGTTATAAAATAGATGTTTAATTTTTAAGTATGAATATGATGAAATAATTTATAATATATATAATGTTTTTAATAAATAAAAATATATTTAATAATTATTTTAAAAGAATCGCATAATTTTTAGAAAATAGTTTTTATTCATAAAAAACACTTTTTCCTAAAAAAGTAACTATTTTTTTATCATTGAATATTATAATTACTTCCATAAACATTTAAAAAATTTATTTATAAAAAATATGTAATTTATTTATTCAGTATATCTAAATTATCTTATGGAGAAAATTTGGGATTTTTTTGAAATGTTAAAAGTTTGAATGAATAGTAAAAAATACATATTGTTTTTGAAAAAATATATTTTCATTTAATGTAATTATAAAGAAAAATTTGTATTTTGATTATTTATAAAAGTGAATTGGTAATTTTTTTATATAATCCATTTTTTTCTTTAAAATGAATTTTATACATTATTTTTTATAAAAAATATTTTACACATAAAATGAGATTTCCTTCAAAAAAATTCTTTTCCATTGAATTTTGCTGGTTTAATTAGAAATTAAATAATTTAAATTTTGGGTTATAAATTTTATAAAATGTATTTCGTATTTCTATGTTTGATTTCTGTGTTTTTTAAATAGGGGTGTTTTATTTTTGGAATTAGGTATATCAACCTCGATAATTATTATTATCATGGTAATCGGTAAATTAGATAATTATTCTTAATAAATTAAATGATAATTAACATAAAATGACCATAAAACGTTCCATAACATTATTGTTTGAGTTAATTTCTTCCACACGCATCAAATATTTGGTTATACGACCTTTTCACAATTTTTATGTGATTTTGATCTGTATAATATTTTATTTAAAGAAAATTAAAAAACATCACAATCTTGTTATAATAAATACAATATTTTTAACATGTGGATAATCATAGGAAATGTTCAGTTATAAATATTCATTTTAATCATCAATAATATAACTTCCTCATAGAAATGTATTTTAAATTATTTAGTTAATAGAAAATAAACACAAATTTTTACGCAACACTGACATAGCAATTATTCTATTAATGAAAAAATAAAATAAATTAAATAAAACTATTAAAAAAATATTATTTTAAAGATTTAATTTGTTTCAAAAATTTAATATAGAGATATAACTTGTTTGGGATGTATTAAAATTTTAAATTAGAATTATTAATTTTTTTATTTTCTTAAATTCAGTGTATATGATTAGTTCTAAAATTGAAATTATTGATATTGTATCAAAAATAATATTTTATTAAAAGATATAAAATTAATAAAAATAATGGATTAATAAACATGATTATTATATGTTTTAATATATCAGCTATTTTCATTTATGGTCCATTTTTAAATATATTGTAACTACCATGACCTTAATGTGTAAAAAATCTTATTTTTGCGGTTTGTATGAAAAGGGATAATAAAGTGTTAAAATAATAATATGTGTGTAGATATTTAATACAAATATTTAAGAAATTTATTGTATGATATTTTTTAGACTCATAATCAAACTATATTTAAATATTATCATTTTGGATCATTTTTTTCATCAGAATTAATTTATATTTATTTATCATTTTAAGAAATTCCCAATGTACCACTCCGCCCTATTATAAAAGGGAACCACTTCTTCTCATTTGGTCACACATAAAAACCCATGTGGTTATTAAAATATCTACCACAATATTTTTATGAAATACCTAACAATGTTCTAGAGGCTTTATTAGGGGGAATAATACCATCCTTAGTAGTCATAATGTGTAAATAAAATATGGCTGTCTAAAGAAGAGGTATATTGATTACCTTTGCATTTTAGTTCCATTTATTTTCCAAATCCTAAAAATATTATCCCATAATGATAATATAATAAAAAATTATAACCCATATATTTATTTTTTAATATAAAAATTAAATATATTATATCCAACTCTAACATCCATCAAGTGGTCAAAAAATCCATCATTCATGTGTAAGGTGGACTACAGCCTCATGGAACGATGTAATTGTTTTCAATAACCACCCATCAAGTATTGTTATAATTATTTAATTAATATTTATATATGATATTAATTATATATTTATCATTCCTTAAAGTTAATATCTAATTTAATTTAATTCCTTTCCATACGCTGAAAAATGAAAACATCATTTGTATGCACATGTGGACTACCACCTTCATGAAGCGATGTGATTCATTTTTCATAACGATATTATATGGATGATATAAATAACTATGTTCAAAGAAATAATATTTTTTTATGATATATTTCACATTATGTAAAGATAAAATAATACTAATCTTCTTTCTATAATTATCACAGAAAAATTGAAATATTACTCATGCGTATGTACAACCAACTCTCTCCATGATTATAATGTAGTTTATTTTTTATAACAATATTTTATGGTTTGTTTTAAGAAGTATAATTTAGGTATATAAATTATAACTAATTCGTTATTATTAATCTATAGATGACATAATAAGTAATTATTTTACCATTGTCAACCTATTAAAGTCATTTTAGATATATGAGAAGAATATCATCAAAACAACCTGCCAACATAAATGATTAAGTAATTTCATATAAAATAGAAATTATTGAAATAAAAGGAATAATAAACTTCAATTATTTTCTCAATAATATAAATAATTAATATAATTTTTTTAGTTAGGATGATGAATAAAACATGTGAGTAGTCAGACTCAAAGTTAGAGACTTTCGTTCAAAAATCGTCTTTTAATATTTCCCTTAAAATTATTTTTTCCTTCAATGACCATATTTTTATCATTATATTTTTGATGTATTTATATGTTATTAAAATATTTATAAAAGAAATTCTATAATTATTTTTAAATTAATTAATAAATAATAGTAAAAATCTATTTACACAATTTTTTGTCTCTCTTTACACAAGGACAAAAGGAATGTTATTTTTTAACATATTCTAAGATGAAGAATATTAACACTACCAAAAAAATTAACTGAATATTTTCTTCCTTTTCATGATTTCATGTTTTATTAAAATAAAAACCCTCATTCGAATTTTATGGGTATTTTGGTATTGAAAATTCATTTTGAAAAGAAATTGTTATTTTGATATATAAAAGTGTTTTACATACAAGTATAAATGATTTATATAAAGGTTTTTTTGATGAAAAGATAAAAATATTTTTTTTATTTATTATATGGTTCTTAAGAATTATATTTTAGAAATGTTTGATCCTGATATAACATAAATAATGGTTTTATCCCCATTTTATCTAAAAAAATTGATCCGGATAAAGGTTATATGTAGGGTGGGCCTCATTATAGATCTCTATTGCATTGGGTAATTTTTTTAGAATTTGAATATGAGGACTATCCCAAGTGTAATTGTGATGGTTATTTCATGAATAACTATGATGTTTACTCTAAGTATAATTATGATGTTTTTTTCAAGTGTAACTATAACGGTCAATCAAGTATTACTATTCTGGTTGTTTCATGTGAAACTCTGATGGTAACTTCATTTTTAACAAGGATTGTGGTTCTAACTATAACCATGAGGGTTACTCCATATTTAAGAGTGATATGATAATTTTCCACTATGTTTCTGACATGTATTATATATTATTTCTATCAGTTTTGAAGGTATAATTTCGAAAAATGAAAAAATGATTTTCATTTGGAAATGATTTCTTTCATCTACACAAGGTATGTTGGGATAAATGTAAAATGCCTTTTTGAATGTAAAAAAGTGATCTATAATTCAAATAGAATCTAATATGTAATGTATAAGGACAATTATTTTCATGTTTACATATATTTTAGTGGGAATGTGGTCTTATTCCTAGTATTACATCTTAATAACAAGTTTCATATGTAAAATTACATTCCATTATTATATTCAATTAAGTACATGTTAGATAAGTGAGTATAAATAAAGTAAATAGGTGAAGAATCCTTCATTCATTAGATTAAGATCATTCCCAATATATCCAAGAAGCTTCGTGGTCTTTATTAAGGTAAATATGAGGAATAGATAATGCAGTGATTCATTATGGAAGAATACAATAGGGGCTTGGTTTCATTGTAAAATGGCATACATATCTGCAAGAAACTATTTACTTGTACTTATTAGGAATGAGATGGGATGGGTTAAATCACACAATCATTTAGGATAGGTCCAATAATGTGAGCTATGTTATGTATTAATCTTAATACAGCCTAAACATTCAATATTATAAGATAATATGACCCTGAATCTAGTGAACAACAATGGTCTACTATTAAGGATATCCTTAATTAACTAACTCATACCAAGGATATGTTCCTAGCATAACATACCAACCCGAATAACGATGAATCCAGTAGCAGAACCGGTCAACACAGGGCCTCAGGAGTTCCTTCCTTTATGACAGAGGCTACCAGAGTATATACCCTCATTATTAGAGTATCACATTAGTATATAAATAAGGATTCAATAGATTATAGAGAAAGAGTTAATAAGTAAAAGGTATAACTATATAAGATTAATATAATTACTCAATAAAGATATGAAATATGTATTTCCAAATATACAAATATTCTTGGATTTCCATATGACAATAAAATTATAATCATAAACAATACAAAAGGTAGAACAATAAAAAAATGAACAAAGAATAGAATAAGAATACCCAAAGGGGATATCCAAGAGCATTAGAAGTATAAGCTCACCCCTATTCTCTAATGCTCCAATCATAAATTCAAAACACTAGAAATTATCTATATACCAATAAATGAGGTATACTAAGGTGCCCTAGTGAAATGGAAAACCAACAAGGGTGTGGGATATAGCCATTAGGCCACCACCAATGATGTATAAATCTAAATATAGACTGTGAATATAAAATAAAACATTTACATGTATATAATAAATATAAAGGAATAAAAAAAAGAATATCATTTTGGTTTCATCATGGGTACCTAACCAGTACTATCTTCTTCTTCATAAGTCAAAAGTCTCTAAACCAAGGTGAACCTGTATCGATATGATATAATTTATAAATGGGACTTCCTAAATAATGTATAAAGACATGTACCAAACCTAGTCAAGTGAATTTTTTAGAAGACATGACCCTAGATAATAATTATGCATTATTTCCTTTAATATGATAGTCATGATTATGATTTAATATTCGACATCATGAGCATGTCCAAGTTAACCAAAAATAAATCAAAAGTATCACTCTAGGAGAACTAAAAATACCAAAAACCGTAAGATTACATCCATGGATACTCCTAAATTAAATCCCAGGTGTCATTCTTAGGGTGGTGTGAAGACAAAACCCTCTAAGCCTATCCCTTAGAACTTAAAAAGTGGACTGAGTATCACACATGGACTGGTATAACCATCTTGAAACCAAGCCCATCAATTGTGTATCCCCTATTGACCTAGTATTACACATAAAGAGGTATATAATCTTCATGGTGAGCTCATATAAGTCATACAAAGTATACCTCCCAGTGTACTTATATTTCATTAATTGTTTCTCATTATATGGCATGATGAGCCTATCCAAGGTGTACTTAAATAAAGACCCTTGTATCTCCATCGATATGGTATGAATAAAATTCTATTTATCAATAACTAACATCATGAAACCAATTCTTATTAATACCAATTCATTTAATCATTAATGTCTAACTGCAGAATAATCCATGTTAATAAAATAGCCATAAAAAATTAAATAACACAAAAATAAGGTAAATCCCATAAACATGTAAATTTTTCCTGAAGTGGTCCATTCTATTATTATGAAATTCCAATCATTAAATAATAGTATTATGGTCATGTGGATTTCCTATAGAAGATAACACCATATATTCAATTATATCAGAAAGGTCATTCTAACATGAATGACATACAAAATCATCAAGATAATTCCATAATTAATGGTTCCAACCCCTTATGATGTGGTTCAGTTATTGGGAGATAATATTGTTGTAAAACACACCATTACACCTTCTCCAAAATTCCATTTAGTTAACCTAATAACATTTTACAATATAAGGCACGTTAGAGATGGGTTTTACTAGAAAATAATTATTTTATTGTGGTCATTATTGGGAAACACCCATTAATGTGGTCAAACATTAGGTCCATTAACAAAAATAACTCCAATGTAATATAAAAAGTCTACTAGAATTTGTTCATTAGGGTTTATAAATAAAATATAAAATTAAAGAGGAGTCTAATGGAAATTTTAGTGTGCGAAGTAATGACAAAAATTTATAATTCTATGAAACTTGATGGAAATGTTCAAGACCACCTACCATATGTTTATTAAGACCCAAATCTCCAATATCGAGTCTTGATGTTGTCTAGTTTGGGGGAAAATAATTAAATGGACGAACACCTTGGAAATAGGGTGAATTTTATCGTACCCAGAAACCACAAGAGATGAGAAGATAAACCAAGAAAATTGGAAGGAGGTTTTGCTGGCTCAATGAGGTCTATCCAACACACATGGGGGTTCTTGAACATGACACCAAATAGAAGAGATTACTCTATTCATATGAGATGAGAGGAGGAGATCGCATAGAGGGTTTATGTATGTAGGTAAGTGGAGAAAAATAAGAAGATAAATAAAAAAAGGATATAAGAAAAAAATGAGGATTTAACCCTCATTAATGATGTTATGGTTTTCCTTTATGGTTGGAAAACCAGTGCCCCGACAGTGCTTGAGACAATACCCAAGAACTGGACTCATATGGTTCATGCACATGGTTTGATAAACAATCTGAAAAATAAGTGTCTCTCTTCTTTTAAGAACCTACACATAGGAAGATGACCATGAATATCTTCTCACAGGGTCAGAGACAACCTTACGAGATATATTTTTATACTAGATCAGTTGCATGGTTTCTTCTAAATCATATAATTGTTTTTCACAAATTGTGCGCCCCTATAAACTTATCCTTATTTTTAGTTTTGCAGCCTGAAACTCTTGAAAATCAATGTAACTCCTATAATACTTATCGTACCTCTAACTAGGTTTAATAAAATCACTTTAATGTTCTTTAAATCATGATTTTTTTTCCAAATCATAGTTAAAAATTTGAGTTTTCCACCAAAATTAAAATCCATGTTGCATCATAAAATATTATTTGGTCTAAATAAATTGACACTACACCAGGTGTATAGGGGACATGAGAATCTATTCATGATAGGTTATAATAATTCTAGAATTGAAACATTTTATAATGATCTAAGAATATATTTAGGTTATGTCTTCTATCTTAATATAGGAGTTGTGAGTAGGAATAATTTAAAACATCTAGTTTTCTCAAATTTTATAGTGGAGTATGAGAATATAGTGACATCTAATTTAGTAATAGAAACTATTTTGATATAAAAAATTATCAATTATCTTTATGGGGTTCCATGAAATAATGATCCTATTACATTATATTATAATAATAAAGCATTAGTTGCTATTTTAAATGATCTAAGGTCATGACAATGGAAAAATAGAACAATCAATAACTATCACATCTTGAAGGGTTTTTATAAAAGGGATAACATTTTTATGAGTAGGGTTTCCATGTAATAAAATATTATAGACCCCTTGACGATGTACTCATCTCAATAGAAGCATCAGTATCATGTTAGAGATAGAAAACATAAGGTTATTCGTAGTTGGTTATAATGAAAGTGGGATCCTGTTGGAGTTAGTGACCATGAAATAACTTCAATTTACATTGTGATTACCAGAATTTTAGGTTTTAAATAATAATAAACTTTTTATCACATAATATTTGTTTTCATCATTGATGAAGTATGTGATAATGTTCAAAGCGTAATTATCACACTAAAAGGCCATATCAATACCTCTATATGATGAGAAAAAATATGTTGTAAAGACCCAGAAATTCTGTGGAAATTTTTTTTCCTTAAATTTATGGGATTTTTTTTACAAGTCCTTGAAAATTTAAGGCGCTTGATTCCATGACCCGGTGTGCCCAGAATCAATTTCTGATGTTTTGTTTGGGTATGTTTAGTAAATGCATGAGAAGGATTTTATAAATTTGGAACTGATGCCCAGAAATAAAATCTAAGGGCACCGTTGAACTAGAAATCTCGGTAATTGCTTATTAAGACCTTCACCGTAGTTGCACTCTATCGATAATGGATGATAGTTTTAGGGATTTTTAAATAAAATTAAATAAAAATTAGGTGTGTTTATTTTTATTTGTTAGTGGATAAAACCTCATAGTGGAGGTTAGAGGTGGGGCCCACCTGCACATAACCACACTTTAGAGGATATTATTTGGCGGGGCCCACCTGAAGTTTAACACCTCTTGCAATTAATGTGGAGGGTCCCACATGAGCTTTAAACCTCCTTTAACCCCCCATTTAAGTTGGATGAAAACACTTCACCTTCCCCCATTATTTTAAATGTTCCAACTCTTTCAATTAATTAATATAATCCTTTCAATTAATTAATTGAATCCATTTGAATTCATGCCAACAATTATACTAGAGTATATGCTATTATTTTATTTTTGTTTGGATAATCTTTTTTGTGGAGCTTGAGGAAGGAGGAGAACTCTCCAACGAAGAATGCGAAGAACTCCATATTTGACATCGTCATCTCCAAACACATTCCGACACAGATGATTGATATTTGGGAGTGTGTGACGAATGTGGAGAATAGAGAACAGATGCCCTCCTTTTCCCGATACTCCGTCAATGATTGTCGACAAGTGAGGTAGGGGTCATTTTGATTGAATTAAATCCTCATTCTTCATTGTTTATTGTGGTTCAATGTTGGCCAATTGTTATCACCTAACGTAGAGGGTGCGGGCCGTAAAAAACACGGTCTGACGTTTCTCCATTGGTTCTCGATTGGTTGACGGTGGCAGCAGTGCAACAATGCTTCCAGAGGAATGGGCCTCAGCTGATGAGCCGTAGCAGTATACGCAGCTTCTGGGAATAAGCTGGCCACGGAAGGAACCAGAGGCGCATTTTCCATCGGGTCGCTGGAGCCGTGCGAAGAGCTGGGCCGCGACCACCACGGGCCGTGGTGGTGCCGTATCGTACCGTGCCAGAAGAAGGGGGTCGCGGACAGGAGGGACGCGACGGTCTGAAGAAGGTGTGGCATCGTCGCGCCACGCAGTAGAGGGGTTGCGGCCATGTGGGTCATGGCGGTCGAAGACGTAATGACATCGTTGCGCCATGTAGGGGGTGGTACCATGGCCAGGCGTGCTGTGAGGGACGGACTGGAGGGCGGCTGGCTGAGCTGGCCACCAACGAGGAGCACACCAGGGCGGGACCCAGCTAGGTCCCGCGGAGAGGAAACAACATCTTCTGGTTCCATTACTAGGAGATGGGTGGGCGTATCCCCCCCCCCCAAGCCGATTTGGGTTGTGCAGCGCTGGTCCAGGCCGCTGCGGGAGTCGGACCGCTGCCCAGTGCCGTGCTGCCGCCCTGGGCCGGGCCGTCACTCTAGGTTGGGCCACCGCGCTGGGCCGGGCCGCAGCAGCTAGGCCATGCTAGTTCTGGCGGGCCAGGTCGGACCCCGGTCCGGATCTGGACCTGGGTTGGGTTGACCTGACTCGAGTCGGTTTGGCCAGACCAGGTCGGTCCGACTTGGCCAGACTGGACCCAGACCCAGTTCTGACCCAAATAACCTTTTTCCCATATCTTGGGCTATGGGTGTCCGATTGATGAACCTTCTACACTGACGGAGTGCTTGGAATGAGAAGGTTCTTTCAAAATACACCACGTGAGGTTTGGATGTAGTTGGGGAACGATTGGGTTGGATTGAACCTAAATCCAATCGGGCCCTTAGAGAGGAAACACCACAAACACACAGACTGGGTGTCCAATTGACGCGTCATCTATCGCGTTGGGTTCCTTATTGTAACACCCCGAGATTTTATGAAAAATATTCTTTTTAATTTCATTAATGTATTGTGTTGTACGCTACACCAAAAAGAGCTTTCTCAACATGCATCCTTGACTTTCCTTGCATTACACGCAATCGTGACCTTCCTCGATAGCGTGTGTAGTACACAATACTGAGTTTCACTAAACAATTATATGCTATTAAAATATTATTAAAACTAGCCGTTATGAATAGTAATAACCACTTTTTGAAATTTTATAAATTTTATTTTTCAAAATGGAGTTCATTTTTGGATTCGTAATATCGAAATTTTCCTAGGGTGAAATTTTGGTATTTTTCTGAAAACTTTCAATTTTTGATGAATAGTGAAACCACTAAGTGGTAGTTAAAAAACAGAATTTTTCATAAAACATAATTTTACCACTTCTACGAGTGGAATTAAAAAAATCCGAGAGACATGATTAATATCAAGGACTAAAATGTGGTTCAATGAGATGAAAATAATTTTTGGTGAACAATAACTTTTTACTTTTTTTTACCATGGTTAAAAGTAAATATGGTAATTAAGGGTAAAAATGATATTATTATTACCCTAACACATGTCCTAATTCTATTGGACAAGTGTAATTCGACCAAAAACAACCTTAGGAATAAAATATGACCATTTAGGCCCACTTGGATTAGATTAGGACATTTATAATTAATTTATTTATACAGGGGTTAAAATTGTTAAAATCAAAGTTTAATAACTAAATAATTTCTAATATAAGGTTATACATAAGAAAAATTCGACTATAAATATTAATTAGAAAGCTAAAAAGATTTCCTACATAATGATATTTTATTTGTAATTTTTAGACTTTCAATAATTTAATTTATTTATGACAAAATGATGATGCAGTAATTACCATAATAGTGAAAAATTAGAATAATTGATATTATAAATACCTAAATAAGTATAATTTGAGACTTTTTATGAATTAAACTAATTTTATAGGTTAATATTACATGTTATTATTGATTTAATTAACATTGGTCGAAGTAATCATTCTTTTATGAGTTTTAAAAAATCAACTGTTGAATAGTGTCAAAATTGACATAAAATAGTTTTTAAAACAAATTTTATATTATTAATTGTTATTTTATTCCTAAAAATCAAAGTTTCGGCCAAATGACTTATATAAGATTATATATTTTAATAAAACACAACATGTGGGTAGCCTGGATGTATATGGTAATTTTGTTAACTATATAATAGAAAAATACAAAGTGACATGGTAAATGTCAATCTAATTAACTGAGAGTTAAAACTAAAAGATAAGGTTAATATAATGACCTAAACTTGTCTAAATTATATTGGATGAGATTATTTCGACCCATCCCTACCTTATATTATAAATAACTCAATTTGGAGCTATTTAAAACCGAAGATGACTTTATAATAAAATAATATTTTTAGTTAATCCAAAGGTGCCCCTCTCCTCCCTTATAAAAGGGCACCTCCTTCCCCTCTTCCTCACACCACTTTGAGCCTTCAAACTCGGAAAAACCCTCACAATTTGTTCTATAAACTTCCCTAGAAACATCCTAGAGGTCCTGGTTATCTTCAATGACCAATTTTATTGCCCTAAAATGAGTTCTCAAAGAAGCACTTCAAAGAAGAGGTAATATCCATTACCGATCCTTTCCAATTTCTTTCTTCTTCAAATTCTTCTTCTTTAGTTGTTTCATTATGAAATAATAACATCAGTATCAATCATATACTTATATGTTATTATAAGTATGAAACAACCCTATTTAACCATCTATCCATCCTACAGAAAATGAAATCACCGTGCGTGCGTACGTACAGAATACCGTCTCCACGCCGTGGTGAAATTTATTTTCCACCATCACCTTACTTGGATGGGTATAATGGTGTAAATAATGACTATATATGACTATTATAAAGTGATACTGATTCTAAAATAGTATACATACACTCCAATACAATTCTATGATCATAGGAACGATATCATCACTCGTGCGTACTTACGGAATAATGTCTCCATGATGTGATGTGACTCGTTCTACATGATCTTCATTTCATAATGATTATATAAATGAATTGAATGAATTAATATGATATATATTACACTAATACCATTCTGGAAATGAGTTATCTATAACCTAAAGAGAAGAATAAGAATTTATTCGACAAACACGCATAAGAACAAAAAGTAATAAACACCCGAATAACAAGTAGTAATGAAATATTACTACTAAGAAGCTAAGAATATGACCATATATGATATCATAAAAATAAGTATGATTATGTAATAAGTCAATAAAATTATTTAAATCATTATACAGGAGGTTCGGACATCTACAAAGCATATCGGACCTAAGGTAAGTGAAATATCACAATCTCATTTTTATCCGAGATTGTTTATATTTTGGTATTTACTGGGTTGTATTTTATCATCCACATCCATGTTTCCTCAATATGTAATATTTATATCCTTATACAACAGTTTATATCCAATTTTACCCTGTGTTGAGTTTTTAGTAAAAGATACGAAAGGAATCTTTTGTCGTTTTTTATAAGAGGTACTTTTTGACTTTTCCGATAAAAGTACGAAGAATGTTTTTTTTAACATATACAGCTTGAATGAATTTTTAAAACATTATTTCCAAGAAGAATCCTTTACAAGTTTTCAAGTTTATTTTTAATCAACATATTTAGATTAAAATTGTATGACATGTTAAAAAAGTAAAATGTTTTTGAATTTGAAAGGATACTTTCCTCAAGAATGGAGTTCAAGTGTTTTATCAAAATTATTTTCCATATAAGATAATATAGGGTTTTGTTTCTATCCCTATTATTACATGGATTTGATTATGTTGTGATGGAAATATTTTTATGAATTCCTTTATCTTATAGGAATTGTCTTATGATGTCATGTTGTTTAAGAATCCCATTTTTATTACATGTGTTATGAAATTATGTATGATTTAAGATTTTGTGGCACACATAATAATGGTATCATTATGAGATGGGTGGGACCTATATATCCCTCCAATTCATTTGGTAATGATTTTATATCTCATGAGATAGACATGGCTGGAACGGTAGGTTATACCGGTTCAGTGAAACATGACTGAAACGAGGGTGACTCAGTTCAGAAATGGACATTGTCCACTAAGATAGTCTTGGAAATGAGTCTTGACTAATAAGATATGATTCCTTATGATTATGTGTGTATGCCACAAGGTTTCATGTTTTATGTTATGATTATTGGGATTTCATTTCACTACTATGATTTATCCCATGTTATGAAATTATTCTCTCTTTTGCAGGTTAAGATTTCTAAAATGTTATGTTCTTATGAAAATGATGTGATTGATATTTCTTTTGTTTACCCTTACTGAGCATTTGAGCTCACCCTTTTATGTTTTCTTTTCCCCATGATATAAAGAAAGGTTTTAGGTAAAAAAAGGAAGATCTTTATGGGAGATGTCGAAGATCTCTCACCACGATTAGAAGATTATATTCCGAGTTTCCAAAGATACTAAACTATTACGATCCTTGTGTGTGTGTTTTTGTTATGTACTAAGTATTCTGCAAAAGTAATGTAATGTCCATGTACGTCAAGCTTTGGGTCTCTACAGTTGGTATCAGAGGAAAAGTTTAGTCAACCTTTGGAAACTAGGATGCGAATACGATAGTGAGATCCCTAGAGATATTTCTATGGTATGTCTAGGGATGTCTCTATGGTTAAGTATATGTATAGGTTATAGTCCTAGAATTGTGCTAACGATATTAGAATTTAACCTAAGATGTTAGATATTGAGGGTACTCCCCCTTTTTTATGTTGTTTTCCCTAGCATGATTTCTTACTCTCACACTATTCTTTTTGGGTTTTAGACGATGGCTAGAACCCGAAGGAACCATGTTGATCAATGCAATGTAAAATGCAATGATTGTCCTCCTGAACAAATAAAATTTTTTGGGAGATGGAGTGTAAAATCTTATTGTTATACTTACACAAGCTATGAATCATTCTGGACTTCCAAATGAGCAGAGAAGGGAACAATATTCTATTGAGTCCTTCATGAGGCAATGTCCACCTTCTTTCAGTGGGTCTCCTGATCCACTTGTTGATGAACAATGGATCAGTACTAATGAAAATATATTTTCAGTTCTTCAATGTTCTGAACATGATAAAGTCATCTTAGCAGTATATCGTTTGGAAGGTGAAGCTGATCAATGGTGGAATCTTATCAAGAATATGAGGCAAAGAGATGAAATTGAGTCCATGGAATGGGACGAGTTCAAGAACATATTTTTCAATAAGTACTTCCCTTGTATTCATAGAACAAAGATGGGGAATGAGTTTCTTGAACTAAAGAAAAAGGATGATAAATTTGTTGGTATATACGAAGCGAATTTTACAAGGCTTGCGAGGTATGCATCTGGATTTATCATCCAACCCGAAAGTAAAGTTGATCGATTCTTCAGTGGCTTAAAACCAATTCTTCGAAGGGCATTTTCTATAAGATACTTCATTAGCTATGAAGAAATTGTGTGTTGTGCTATCAAGGTATAAATGGAAGTTGGTGTTACTTATCCATCTCATAGTTTTGACAAGAAACGAAAGATGGAGTTCAAAGAGAAATCTCAGAATAATGGTGAAAAGAAGATGAATGTTTCCTTATGCTCAAAGTGTGGAAAGAAGCATAGTGGAGACTGTCTTAAAGGGACAAGTAAATGTTTCAAATGTAGAATGGAAGGTCATCGGGCATTTGAATGCCGCAATGATGAGAAGAAGATGTCTAATGATGCAAACAAATGAAGGGATACACAGAATGATCCTACTACACTTCAATGCTTCAAGTGCAAGGAAATGTGGCATTATGCTAATAAATGCACTAATCCAAGGGTTAGTGATGATCGACGTGAGAAACCACTTAAGGCAAAGGACAAAGGGAAGTCACATGTGATCACCATTGGCGTTGTTGAATATGACAACGATGTAGTGGAATGAGTAAGTGTTTATGTAATGGGATTCCAGAATAATGTTGTATATAGTATTGTGGAATATTGGAATATTTATGTTTTGGTCTATTGAGGTTTTCAATAATTTAATGGCTTCGGAAACCATGAAAAGTGATTGAAATATTTTTGGAAAGCAGATGATATGCGCATAATGAAGGGATAAGGAGAAAATTAAATGTATTCATGAGCTCATGACTGATATAAGGAAAAGGTTATATCATGGTTTGAGTATATAGAATTTTTGGATTTTGGTATGTGGAAAGAGTTAACTTTTGACAGCATTCATGTTTTCACTAAGGTTTAATGGGTATTTATTTTTCAAGAGAATACATCATTAAGGTATTCACATGATTGGAATGTGACCAACAAGATATATTGGGGATAAATGATGGTATTCACATGCTTGGTTGACAACATTTCAAGTAATCGTTTTCTTTATACTATGAGCTTGGACCGAAGTATTTTAGATAAACCTAAATATTGGAACGGATTATGTTAACCATAAGTTAGTATTATTTAAGGATAGGACTTTTTTTGATATTATTTATGTGATGTTATAGTAATGTAGTTTTAGAAAAAGGACAACCTGCAGGACGGCCGACAGCCCATCACGTCGGACAAGGCTGTGGGAATCAAACCCACAATCGAAGTGCGACTGGCCTTTATCGCCTTCCACTGGCCTATAGAAAGTCCCTGTTTAGTAGAAACTAGTTTTATTATATTAAGCAGTATGATATGTGAATTATAAGTCCATTTTAGGAACCATATATGATTAATCTCACTATAGATGGACTTATGTATTTTTTTTGATAACTTTTCTATCCTTTTGTTTGAGATAGATGGAATGACCCATCATTCTATCACATTATCTGCTAACACATCACGAATGACAAATTAAACTTCATTTCTTTAAGAGATGAAGTGGAAATTTTCCAAAGAATGACCAAAGGTGAGACTATACCAAAATCACGAAAGTGTTTATTCTAATTCCATTTTCATCAACTTTTGGGAAATGATCTTGAAACCAAAAATGTTGTCCTAGTGCTCTTATATCTGATGAATCAGATGGTACCTTAGATCGTCACAAATTTATGGCTTATTGAGTTCTGGCTTTTCCATTTCCATGTTCTCTACCACTCTCCGTCAGAACATGATGGTTAGATTTCTCTTCCATATCCATATTTTCACCTACGTGGAAACCCAGTGATTAGTTTATTTGGGTAACCATTACGTTTCATACTTTTCTTTTTAAAGATTGGTTTTGGTATTTCATTTTACAATGAGGGTTTCTATTAAAGAAACTTTTGAGTAGTAAACCATTTATAATCCTGATGAATTTTTGAGGGCGAAATTCATTTTAAGGGGGGTAGAATGTAACACCCTGAGATTTTATGAATAATATTCTTTTTAATTTCATTAATGTCTTGTGTTGTATGATACACCAAAAGGATCTTGCTCAACACGCATCCTTGACTTGCCTTGCATTACACGCAATCGTGACCTTCCTCGACAGCGTGTGTAGTATGCAATACCGAGTTTCACTAAACAACGATATGCTATTAAAATATTATTAAAACTAGCCATTATGAATAGTAATAAACACTTTTTGAAATTTTATAAATTTTATTTTTCAAAATGGAGTTCATTTTTGGATTCGTAATATCGAAATTAGCCTATAGTGAAATTTTGGTATTTTTCTGAAAACTTTCAATTTTTGATGAATAGTGAAACCACTAAGTGGTAGTTAAAAAACTGAATTTTTCATAAAACTTAATTTTACCGCTTCTGTGAGTGTAATTTCAAAAATCCGAGAGCCATGGTTAATATTAAGGACTAAAATTTGGTTCAATGAGATGAAAATAATTTTTGGTGAATAGTAACTTTTTACTTTTTTTACCACGGTTAAAAGTAAATAGTGAAATTAAGGGTAAAAATGATATTATTATTACCCTAAAACATGTCCTAATTCTATTGGACAAGTTTAATTCGACCAAAAACAACCTTAGGAATAACTTATGACTGTTTAGGCCAACTTGGATTAGAGTATGACATTTATTATTAATTTATTTGAAGAAGTGTTAAAATAGTTAAAATCAAAGCTTAATAACTAAATCATTTTTAATATAAGGTTATACATAAAATAAATTCGACTATAAATATTCATTAGAAAGATAAAAATATTTCCTAAATAATGATATTTTATTTGTAATTCGTATACTTTAAATAATTTAATTTATTTATGACACAATGATGATGCAGTAATTACCAAAATAGTGAAAAATTAGAATAGTTGATATTATAAATACCTAAATAAGTATAATTTGAGACTTTTTATGAATTAAACTAATTTTATAGGTTAATATGACATGTTAGTATTGATTTAATTAACTTTGGTCGAAGTAATCGTTCTGTTATGAGTTTCAAAAAAATCAACTATTGAATAGTGTCAAAATTGACATAAAATATTTTTTAAAACAAATATTATATTATTAATTGTTATTTTATTCCTAAAAATCTAAGGTTCGGCCAAATGACTTAGATAAGGTTATATATATTAATAAAACACAACTTTGGGGTCTCTTGGATATATATGGTAAGTTTATTAACTATATAATATAAAAATACAAAGTGACATGGTAAATGTCAATCTAATTTACTAAGAGTTAAAACTAAAAGATAAGGTTAATATAATGACCTAAACTTGTCTAAATTCTATTTTATGAGAGTATTTCGACCCATCCCCACCTTATCTTTGAAATAACACAATTTTTAACTATTTAAAACCGAACATGACTTTATAATAAAATAATATGTTTAGTTATTCCAAAGTTGCCCCTCTCCTCCCTTATAAAAGGGCACCTCCTTCCCCTCTTCCTCACACCACTTTGAGCCTTCAAGCTCGGCCAAACCCTGCCAATTTCTTCTCTCCACTTCCCTAGAAACATCCTATAGGTCCTGGTCTTCTTCAAAGACCAATTTTATTGCCTTAAATGGAGGTCTCAAAGAAGCACTTCAAAGAAGAGGTAATATCCATTACCGATCCTTTCCAATTTCTTTCTTCTTCAACTTCTTCCTCATTAGTTGTTTCATTATGAAGTAATAACATCAGTATCACTAATATACAGATATGTTATTATAAGTATGCAACAACCCTATTTAACTATCTATCCATCCTACGGAAAATGAAATCATCGTGCGTGCGTACGTACGGAATACCATCTCCACGCCGTGGTGTAATCTATTTTCCACCACCACCTTACTTGGATGGGTATAATGGTGTAAATAATTAATATATATGACTATAATAATGTGATACTGATTCTGAAATAGTATACATACACTCCAATACAATACTTCGATCATAGGAACGATATCATCACTCGTGCGTACGTACGGAATACCGTCTCCACGATGTGATGTCACTCGTTCTACATGATCTTCATTTCATAATGATTATATAAATGAATTGAATGAATGAATATGATATATATTACACTAATAACATTCTGGAAATGAGGTATCTATAACCTAAAGAGAAGTATAACAATTTATTCGACAAACACGCATAAGAACAAAAAGTAATAAACACCCGAATAACAAGTTGTACTGAAATATTACTACTAAGAAGCTAAGAATATGACCATATATGATATCATAAAAATAAGTATGATTCTATAATAAGTCAATAACATTATTTAAATCATTATACAGGAGGTTCGGACACGTACAAAGCATATCGGACCTAAGGTAAGGGAAATATCACAATCTCATTTTTATCCGAGATTGTTTATACTTTGGTATTTACTGGGGTGTATTTTATCATCCACATCCATGTTTCCTCAATATGTAATATTTATATCCTTATACAATATTTTATATCCAATTTTACCCTTGGTTGAGTTTTTAGTAAAAGATATGAAAGGAATATTTTGTCGTTTTTCATACGAGGTACTTTTTGACTTTTCCGACAAAAGTATGAAGAATGTTATTTTTAACTTATATGGCATGAATGGATTTTTAAAACATTATTTCCAAGAAGCATCCTTTACAAGTTTTCAAGTTTATTTTTAATCAACTTTTTTAGATTAAAATCGTATGACATGTTAAAAAAGGAAAATGTTTTTGAATTTGAAAGGATATTTTTCTCAAGAATGGAGTTCAAGTGTTTTATCAAAATTCATTTCCAACTAAGATAATATAGGGTTCTATTTATATCCCTATTATTACATTGATTTGATTATGTTGTGATGGAAATATTTTTATGAATTATTTTATCTTATATGAATTGTCTTATGATGTCATGTTGTTTAAGAATCCCATTTTTATTACATGGCTTATGCAATGATGTTTGATTTAAGATTTTGTGGCACACATAATAATGGTATCATTATGAGATGGGTGGGACCTATATCTCCCTCCAATGCATTGGGTAAAGATTTTATATCTCATGAGATAGACATGGCTGTAATGGTAGGTTATACCGGTTCAGTGAAATAGGACTGAAACGAGGGTGACTCGGTTCAGAAATGGACTTTGTCCACTAAGATAATCTTGGAAATGAGTCTTGACTAATAAGATATGATTCTCTATGATTATGTGTGTATGCCACAAAGTCTCATGTTTTATGTTATGATTATTGGGATTTCATTTCACTTCTATGATTTATCCCATGTTATGAAATTATGCACTTTTTGCAGGTTAAGATTTCCAAAATGTTATGTTCTTATGAAAATGATGTGATTGATATTTTTTTTGTTTACCCTTAATGAGCATTTGAGATCACCCTTTTATGTTTCCTTTTCCCCAGGATATAAATAAAGGTTTTAGGTAAAAAAAGGAAGATCTTTATGGGAGATGTTGAAGATCTCTCACCACGATTAGAAGATTATATTTGGAGTTTCCGAAGACACTAAACTATTACAATACTTGTGTGTGTGTTTTTGTTATGTACTAAGTATTCCGCAAAAGTAATGTAATTTCCATGTACGTCAAGATTTGGGTCTCTACACTAATGATGAGACTAAACTGCGGGATACATCAACTCTACACTTTGTGGTAGTTGATGTATCGACGGTTGGCTCATGGAGCAAACCCTCCTGGAATCAAGAATGCTGTGTGGGGGAATCCTATGGATGGATGCGACTAAGATGATAGGATCCTACGTGGAACTAATACTGTACCAGGATTCCTCCGTGGGTTCGATAGTGACGAGACTGGACCTGGATCCTCTGTGGGTTCGACAGTGACGAGACTGGACCTGGATCCTCTATGGGTTCGACAATGAGGAATTTTGTACCGAGATCCCATGTAGGATCAATAGCTTCAACAGACTATTGTTTTAGGTTTCTATGGATATCTGTCATTCGACAGTGAAAGATGATCTAGTGGCTGATAGTGAGGCGATGGTTGGAGACAGATCATACGGAGGTCAGCACTCAGCGATCTTGTGTAGGTCAGTGCATTCTGATCATGTGTGGGTCAGATCTTATGTGGGACAACGCTTAGCCATCCTGTGTGGGTCAGCCCATACCGATCCTGTGTGGGTCATTTCTGGGGTTAGAACCTATCGATCATATGTGGGTCAGACTCTATATGGTCAAAAGTAGTGCCTCTTGATAGAATAAGATGATCTAGCTACACGAATAATCATTCATACTTCTATACTCCACGGAGATCCTGGTGTGAGCTGAGTCATTACCATCGTGTTTACCTCATGTATAAGATGTGTACTCATGACGACTTAGGTATATGTATGGGCATATACATAAGTTATGGTGGATGTTTCTTCTGGATGTTTCTTCATGGATGTTTTTTCATGGATGTGTAGTGGTGAAGGCCACGTGGCTTTCTTCTATTAGATGTACCTATGGTGTACACCTCATTTTTTACTTTATTTGTGGAGTGTTTCTACACTTGTGGAACAGAATTTGGTTGGACGCAAGAGTTGGAGCCGGTTTGTGATTGGTAACAAAGGTATATGTGTGGGAATATTCCTAAGTAAGGATGGTTGATACATTTTGATTGTATCTTACTACTTTGTTTTATCATTAGTGGATTATGGTATACCTATAGGGGTCTTGAGGTCCCTTACTTAGTATTGTTATACTCACCCCTACACGGTCCTTGCCCGCTCCTTGTTGTGTTCTCTGTAGAAAACAGTCAGGATTGATCGAGGGAGAGGGTGACGGATGGAAGGCTGCTCAGAGTTGGACTAGACGAGATGTACTTTAGGGATGATTTTTTCGAGATATGAACCATCCCTTCATGTAGGATTCCCCAGTGGATGATCCATGAGCTGTTTTCCCTTTTTACTTGTACTTGTATTTGTTGTTTAGTTGGGTTTGTATACTGGCCCACTTACTTTTAGCACACCTTTCTTTTATATTTTATTACTTGTTTCTTCTACTGCTTGTGTACAGACTATGTGTTACAGGTTTAAAGGAAATTCCATCCCTTTTTATTAGGTATTCGCATTTCGTGCTAGTTGCCAGCCCCTAGCCTGTAGAAGGTGGGATTGGGGTAGGGACGGCACAGGCCCCGGGGACGGGTCTTGACAAATTGTTTTCAGAGGAGTCGATTCTACCATAGAACTTGGACTCTAATTCTTTTAACAACAATAGTGTTAAGTATTTTGGGTGTGGTTATTAGTTTACGGAAACTAGTGTTGGTGCGGGGACCGATGCATCCATACACTAGGACTCTGACTTCTGATTTTTGACTCAGTGTACGAAAACACTGAATGTGTGAGTGTTTCTTTCGAAAATTTTTCTTTGTGATTACTTTGAGTCATCTCACCAGGTATTCTTTTGATCATGGAGCACATGTTTCTTTTCATGATGTCTTCACTTAGTCAATCAGTGCAGGTTCTGAGTGGAGAGTGTGATGGTATCACACTGAGCGATGATGCCTCGGTGTAGGGCCCCATAAAAATGGAGGCACCAATGGTACCACTACCTTTTGGGCTACCATTTACACCAGCCCCAATAGGCAAGGGTGTGAGCCACTTGAGCTCGTTGCATGGGTTCATGCAACAGAGGCCTCTGATGTTTCGAGGTGAGACAGATTATCATACCGTTGGGTGATGGCTGGAGTTTGTAGCATGTTTTTTCAAACAATTGGGACACTCATTGACTTGATGGTGCACCTAGTTGTTAGTATCTTTCAAGGAGTAGCTGAGAGGTGGTGGAAGCTGATGCTCCAGTTTTATGGTGATGCGACCCTCACATGGGGAAACATTGAGGGTATTTTCAGGGCAGAGTTTGTACCAGCGACTCTATACTCTGTGCGTGCTCAGGAGCAGTTGTACTTACCACAGGGCATTACGATAGTAGCTTAGTCATCTGTAGTATGCAGTAGGCAGATGAAAAGGGGGAACAAGCGGGTTAGATCTATTATTATATGACCCCAAGATGCGGCATCGGGGGTGCGGGGCACCTGATGATGAGGGGAATTTGAATGGAGAATGATATGTTTCTCCTGCAGGGGACTGGGTCAAAGAGTGCATGATTGTCCAACTACCCGCACATTTGATCAGCAGGAATTAGAGGAGCCACAGTGATAGAGGAAGTGGCAGGAGCATGAGCATCAACTGAGCGGTGGACGAGGTAGTGGAGAAGGCCCTTTCAGCAGATGATGGTTAGAGTCATCGAGCACTACTACCACCACCCCTAGACGGTTCACCTAGAGCTCCGGGAGCAGGTGGACAGGAGTGGGACTAGCTCCAGGCATAGAGGCCTTTGTTCATGATGCTTCTGGCTTCATTGACGTCATTTTTTGTGGTTTATTCGTGTATTTTACTTTGAGTTGCAGAAATAAAAGACAATGGTCCTTATGACATTTTCTTTCCTGCCTTTTTGTGTGGTTGATACTGAGAGGTTCTGGTTAAAACCGTTGACTTGACCCTCACATTCAATATTCCTACTAGAGGAGACCCAGTGACCACACACTGATGCTGACAGTGTGACTCAACCCTTGTAGGTGAGAGTAATGGTTGGATCACTTGGTAGTAGCGTTTATTCCTTACGACGTCGTCCATGGCATGAATCGATACCGTTCATGTCAGGATTGACTGTATTAGGAAAAGGATGTGGTTCATCCTGGGGATGAGACCAGATTTCTCTTTTTGGAAATGTAGAAATCATAGTAGCTCTTGTATGACGTAGGCGAAGAAGGGTGTAGTCAATTTCTTTATAATTGGCTAGTCTCACCCATAGTTCGTTGAGAGAATGATTTATGATTTACTTTAATCTCAACAGTCTCAGGTGTGTCTTCTCGTAGAAGGACCTGGACCTAAGATAGTGATGTTGGCTTGAGTTCCTCCAGGTTTATGACTTCGAGATAGTATATACTCCTGGAAAGAGGAATGTTGTGGTATATGATCTCAATAGGTGATCATTCATTTAGCTGTTAGGAGAGGAAACAGAGCAGCTATCCACGTTATAGATATCCTTTGTAGATAGAGATGGAACAACTTTTTTCAATCTCTTATAGTCACACTCCAACTTCTTCAGAGAGTTAGGGAGACTTAGCGGGGTGGGGGATGTTGACTGTGAGGCTCAACGTGCATAGGTATCCACAGGGCAGGCACCTGATGGATTTTCTGTATGTAGGGAGCATGTCTTTCTCTTCATAGGATGTATCATAGTACCAGGGTCTCTTCTGAAGGAAGTGTTGACAGAGTTTCACTCATCACCTGTAGTGGTACATCCTGGTGTGGGAAGGATATACCAGTAACTTCAATGACAGCACTGGTAGCCCGGTATGAAGAAGGAAATAGCAGAGTTTGTCTCTCAATGCCTCACTTGTCAGCAAATGAAGGTGGAGCACCAGGTTCTAGAAGGTTTGCCTCAATACCTTTTGAAGACATGTATGGTTGACCTTGCAGGTCGCCACTGTGCTATACAGACCCAGGGGAGTCAGTACTAGTGGGACCAGAGATGGTACGGTCTACCATGGAGAAGGTGCAGATCATCCAGAGAGGATGAAGACTACACAGAGCAAGCAGAAGTCATATGCTGACATGAGATGGAGACCTCTGGAGTTCGAGGATGGTGACCACGTCTTCCTACGGGTCTCACATCGACGAGGTCTAAAGCGATTTGTCCGAGGCAGCAATTGTCTCTGCGATTCATCGGACCTTTCTAGTTCCTCATCAGAGTAGAAGAGGTTTCTTACCTCTTATCTCTTCCACCTCAGATGCACCGGGTGCACGACAACTTCCACATATCTCAGCTGAGAAGATAAGTGCATAACCCTTCCCACATCATCGACCATGGAGAGCTGGACATTGATGATTGGGTGACATTCACAGAGGTCCTTGGAGATTGAGGATTGATAGGAGCGGGTCTTTCATGGATGGTTGAAACCTCTGGTGCGCATTTTCTGGCAGCACGGGAACCTTCAGTAGACCACATGGGAGGGGGAGGCTCAGATGCATGCTCAGAACCCCCATTTGTTCCCTTAGTTTGAGTTGTAGCTTACGGGGACGTAAATTCCTGAGGTGGGGAGATTGTAAAGATTCAGAAATTTTGTGAAAATTGTTTTTTCACTTAAATTCATTGGATTTTTTTTACGATTCTGCAAAAAATTAAGGCGCTTGATTTCGAGGCCCGGTGTGCCTAGAATCAATTTATGAAGTTTTGTTCATATATGTTTAGTAAACGTACGAGTAGGATTTTATAACTTTTTTACAGTTTCCCGGAACTGAAATCTGAGGGCACTGTTGAACATGCAACATCAGTGATTGCTTAGTGAGACCTTCACCGCAGTTACATTATTGTCGAGAATAGAAGATAGTTTTTGTGGTTTTTAAATACTATTAAATAAAATTAAAGTGTGGTTATTTTTATTTGTTGGTGGATAAAACCTCCAAGTGAAGGATTGTGGTGGGGCCCACCTGCACAGAACCTCCCTTGGGAGGATATTATTTGGTGGGGCACACCCGATGTTTAACACCACTTTCAATCAAAGAGGTGGGGCCCACACAGGCTTTGAACCCCGCTTTAACCCCCCATTAATGTGGGATGAAGACTCTTCACCTTCCCCAATTATTTTAAATGTGACAACTCCCTCAATTAATTAATTTAAGCCTTTTAATTAATTAATTGAATCCATTTGAATTTATGCCAACCATTATAATAGAGGATATGATTTTATTTTATTTTGGATTGCATAATATTTTGTTTAGAGCTTGGCGAAGGAGGAGAACTCTCCGACGAAGAACGTGAAGAATGTCGTCTTCGACTTCGTCCCCTCCGAACACTTTCTGATGCACAAGTTTGACATTTGGTAGTGCATGACAAACGTGGAGAACGACGAATTGACGCCCGCCTTTTCCCACAACTCTGTCAATGATTGTCGACAAGTGAGGTAGGGTTCGTTTTGATTGAATTACTTCCTCGTTCTTTGTCATTTATTGTGGTTCAATGTTGGAAAATTTTTATCACCTGACAAAGAGGAAATAGGCCTAACAAAACACGGAATGTCGTCCCTCCGTTGGTTCTTGATTGGTTGACGGTGGCTGCAGTGAAACGGTGCCGCCGAAGGAATGGGTTATGGCTAACGGGCCGCGGTGGTATATGCAGCAACCGACAACGAGCCAACCGCAGATGGAACTGGCGACGCATTTTCCACCAGGTCACTGGAGCCCTACGAAGAGCTTGGTCATGGTCACTATGGTCTACGGCAGTGCCGGAGGGGCGTGGTGTCGTCGCACTGTGCTGAAGGAAGGGGTCATGGCCAGGAGGGCTGAGGTGGTCGGAAGAAGGCGCGACACCATCACACTGTGCGGTATAGGGGTCACGGCCATGCGGGCCATGGTGGTCGATGAAGGTGTTGTGTCGTCGCGTCGCGCAGTTGCAGGAGTCGCTGCCAGGTGGGCCGTGGCGGACAGACTGGAGGGTGGCCGGCTGAGCCAGCCACCTGCGGGGAGCACTCCAGGGCGGGACCCAGCGGTGTCCCGTGAAGAGGAACCGGCATCTGCGGATCCGTTACTGGGAGATGGGGGGGCGGACCCCCCCCCCCTTGATTGATTATGGTAGAAACCCCCGCCACCGTCGCCTGGTCTCCCTAACCAGGCGGGCTTCACCTCCCCCCTCCCTAGCCGCTTTGGGTTGGGCCACCGTGCCACGCTGGCCATGTCTCACTAGGCCGGGCTGATGCGCGTGTCGGGCCGCCGCACTAGGCTGGGCCACCGCCCTGAACAGGGCCGCCGCCCTGGGCCGAGCTGCCACCCTGGGCCAGGCCGCCATGCTCGGTTGGGCCATAGCCGCTAGGCCGGGCCGCTTTTGGTGGGCCGGGTCAGACCCGCGGACCGGGTCGGGTCGACCCAACTCGAGTCGGGACGACTGAGACAGGGTCGGGCCGGGTCGGTCCGGTGGGGCCGTATCGGACTCGGACTTAGCACTAATACCAAAACGGCCTATATCTATGCTGAAAAAGGGTTTTAAAAGTGCTAAAAAAGCGATGTAAAGCTCAGCGCTGATATCGGGGGTCCCTTTTATTATCACTCTGAAAAGTGCTGATAAAGGCCCCTTTTATAAGTGCTAAAAAAAGCACTAATACAAGAACCCTTTATCTGCGTTTTTAGCACTAATAAAAGGGGCCTTTATCAGTGTTTTTTTAGACCTGATAAAGGTCAAAAAAATTTAAAAAATTTACAAAAATTAAAAATAATGTAGGGGTGCTTTTATCATCACTTCAAACCCCCATTATCAGGACTAGGATGTCTCCTGTGAGTTGCCCTTCCCGCGCATCCTCATACGCATGCACCCCCATTGCTTCCACACAAACTCGAACCAGGGACTGCCCTGCTTTCACGGCTGCACCATTACCACTATGCCATTTCGTTTTGTTCTATATTTAATGATATATATATCGTTATATTTATTCATATATTGATATAGATTCATATTAACATAAATATATTTATTCACATATTAGTATATATATATATTAATTCATAATATTAATATATTTATATATATTTATTTTTAGTTATAATTTATTATACATATATTTATTTGTATATTAATATATACATATAAGATTTGTTTTAAATACATTTATGATAAAATATGTTTTTTATGTGTTTTTATAAATAAATACATACATACATTCATATATACTTATATACAACACACATACACACACATAGACACTCAAACACACATAGACACATATATATTTACGAATAAATACATATATATGTGTATTTAAAAAGATATAGAATGTTAAAACGACCATAACATATAATCTAGAATCCCATTTCAATGCCACAACCAGTCAAATCAAAGAAAATGAAACAATCACATTCAGATCAGAAGTTATATGTGTTTGAATGTTAAAAAATCGTGGTATCCCAACTAAAAACACAGTTTCAGTGCCCTTTTGGGATTTTTTGGTCTCTAAATATGTGACAGAGTCTTCTCTTAGATTAATATCACGTAGAGCTTGTCGCAGGCTTCGATTTTATATTCTATAGAGCATAAACGGACACCCGAATCAAAAGTTAAGGCCATTTGAAGTTTGAGTTACATTTTCAACAAATTTTAGATCTTTTATCAATTTTTTTGATTTCTTGTGTCCTCAAAATGTTCTTAAATAATTTTTAATAAATAATAATTAGAAAATAATTAATTAATGAAACAAATTTACAATATTTTGAAGCCATTTTCACTAAATTTATTATATATTAAATGTAATAGTCTATTTATAAATATCTATAACATATTTTAAAAATATATATATTTTATTTATATCAATATAAATATACTTATATAACAAAATATTATTTTTACTGGAAAAATATTTTTTTTGAAACTTAACATTTATCAGCGCTCGAGAAAAGCACTAATAAATCCCCCCTTTATTATTGTTATTAAAAGAAGCGCTCATAAAGGGGTCCCCTTTATCAGCGCTAAAAAAGCGTTGATATAGGCGGGCCTTTATCAGCGTTTTTTAGCATTGATAAGGGCCCCCTTTATCAGTGCTTTTTTTAGCGCTGATAAAAGTGAAGCGCATCCCTTGACCGTTTTTGTAGTAGTGCATTTCTGACCTGATTCACCATTTTTCCCATATCTTGGGCTACGAGTGTCTGATTTAAGAACTGTCTGTGCCAACGGAGAGCATGGAATGAGAGGGTTATTTTAGAATAACCCAATTGCTTATTGGACTTAGTTTGTGTATGGATGAGTTGTATGGAACCTAAATCTTACAGGGCCCTTGGAGCAGAAATGCCAATAACTCACAGAACGAGCGTCTGATTGATGCACCATTTGTCGAGTTGGGTTTCTTATGATGAGGCAAAACTATGGGAAAAATAAACATGAGACTTCATGGTATTTGATGTATCGATTCTTTTCTCGAGGAGTGGACCCCCCCCCCCCCCCCCGAAATCGAGAGTGCTCTGTGCGGGAACCCTATGCCTGGCTGCGACTGAGATGATAGAATCCTACGTGGGCCTACTACTGTACCAGGATTCCTTTGTGCATTCTATAGTGACGAGACTGGACTTGGATCTTCTGTGGTTTTGACATCGAAGAGACTGGACCTGGTTCCTCCATGGGTTCGATAGCGACGAGACTGGACTTGGATCATCCTTAGGATCGACATCGATGACTTTTGTACTGAGATCCCATGTAAGATCGACATCTTCGAGAGACTTATTTTTTAGGTTTCTACGGATATATTTCATTCGACTGTGAAAGATGATCCAGTGGCTGATAGTGAGGCGGAGGCTGCAGACAGATCATCTGGAGGCCAGCGCTCAGCGATCCTGTGTGGTTCAGCGCATACCGATCATGTGTGGGTCAGATCCTGTGTGGGTCAGTGCTCAGTGATCCTGTGTGGGTCAGCGTATACTGATCCTTTGTGGGTCAGATCCTATGTGGGTCATTGTGGGGGTTAGTACCTATCGATATTGTGTGGTTCAGTCTCCATATGGTTAGAAGTTGTGCCTCTTGACAGAATAACATGATCTTGCTTCGTGACTAATCATCTATACTTCTGTACTTCACTGAAATATTGGTGTGAGCTAAGTCATTACCTTCATGTTTACCTCATGTAAGAGATGTGTAATCATGAAGACTTAGGTATATTTATGGGAACATACCTATGTAAGGGTAGATGTTTCTTCATGGATGTTTCTTCGTGGATGTGTTGTGGTGAAGCCCACGTGGCTTTCTTCTGTGAGCTGTACCTATGGGGTACACCTTCTGTTGTACTTTTTTTTGTGGACTGTTTCTATACTTGTGGAATGGAATGTGGTTCAGCTCAAGAGTTGGAGCCAGTTTATGATTGGTAACGTAGGTATATGTATTGTAATATACGTAAGTAAGGATGTTTGATACATTGTGATTGTATCTTACTACTGTGGTTTATCCACAGTGGATTCTGGGAGACCTACAGGGGTCTCGAGGTCCCTTACTAAGTATTGTTATACTCACCCCTATATGGGATTTGCCTACACCTTGTTGTGTTCTATGCATACAATGGTCAGAAGTGATCAAGGCTGAGGGTGACAGACAGAAGGCTGCTTGGAGCTGGACTAGATGGGATGTTCTTTAGGGATGATTTGTTTGAGATATGTACCTACCCTTTAGGTAGGATTCCTGGGTGGATGATCTAGGAGGTTTTTTCCCTTTTAACTTGTACTAGTACATTTTGTTCAGTTGGGTTTTTATACTGTCCCACTTACATTCAACACAACTTTTAAACTATATTAGTACTTTTTTCTTCTACTGATTGTGTACAGACTATGTGTGTTACAGTTTTAAAGGCAATTCCTTCCCTTTTTATCATGGATTCGCCTTTAGTGCTAGTCGCCAGCCCCTGCCTATGGAAGGAGGGCTTGGGGTAGTCACGACATGGGCCCCAAGGACGGGTCATGACAGATGTGACATCACAATATTCATAAAATATATACTCTATATCTAGATGATAACATTTTATTCTAATGAAATTATATAAGTAATAGGGGTGGAGACTTATAGGGCCATGAGGAACATTATCCTTGTGAATCCCTGTTTTAATATACAGTGAAAGATACTTTGAGAACTTGACCCACCAGTAGGAAATCCACATTTATTTGTGTAATTATATTATCATATATTAAAATAGTTGTATTGATATTTTATGTTAAAATTATTATTAATGGATTTTATTAGATGTGATGTTTAAGAGTTGATGAAAACTATGACGATGTATTTTCGCATTGAAGTAGGATATGATGGGTATATCATGTGAGATATCTTGTTCATGAATAATTTTATAAAGGATGTGTTCCTTGTGTTCTTTAACAACAATTTATATCTTAATCCCTTTGATATGAATATAGTATACAAAATAAAACCATGGCCGAGGTGTTCTGTGGGATGGTTCATTTCTTGGAAGGTCAATGAAAGATACATCAAGCACAAAGGTTGATGATACACGCATTCAACCCACATGATTAAAAATTTCATGATAAATTGATTATATTAAACAATAAGAATTCATATGAGGTTTTATGTTATTGATACATTAACTTATTTCTCAATGTTTTCCATTGTGTTTATTGATGATTACCATGAATATTAGGTGGATCCACCTAATTCCACCAAGAAGGAGGCCTAGTGGGCTAAAAACTAAGTGTATCCAAAAGTGTAGTTGATGATTGTTATTGGTTAACATGTCAAAAAAATATTATTCTAATATGTGGTTTACTAATTTCTCAAGTTGGCAAGATCGTATATATCTAGCCACTCATTATTTGAGACAGTATCCATGAGATTAATGTTTAATGAATTTTTTTTCTATTTTGTAAATACAATATTAATTTACTAATTTTCTAATAATGTAATAGTATATATTTATTAAATAAATAAACATTATTCATGAACATTTAATATTATAAAGGAATTATAAACAATTTTTAAACTGTAAGGGTAAAAATAGTATATTAAATGTTATTTGAATAAATTTCAAATAATATATTCAAGAAATAATGGTGAATTGTCCCATGATTTTTTTACATGTCTATAATAAAAATATTATCACTATTATTTCGACATGAATTTCCTTATGGATTAATTAAATAATAATTTCTGATGTGTAATTGTTTTTTTCTAAGCCTAGTACTGTTTAAACCCTATTATATTATTTTAATCCTTAACTCTAGCCTTTTTAACTTGTGTAAAATGAAATTCATATAATTCTGTAAATTCCTAGAGACCTCCTATATAAGAATTCTCTATAGAATATAAGGAGATCACACTACACCAACCCTTTCAATTTTAGATAGAACATGGAGAGGCTTTCTTTGAAGTAATTCCTATAGTGATAAAAGACACATATCGCATTTAAGAGGAGTATGGGAGTGGTCCTGTGATAGGTGATCATGTTACCATGGAGGGAATGAGGCTTCTTCCATACTCTTTATCCCGTTGGCTCTTTCAATCCTCTATTTTATAGATTCTTTTATTACTAACACCTCCATTTCTATTTCTAAAATCTCCCCCTCTTCCTCCCTTTCCCACGAATCTAAGGATAAAGGGATGTCAGATTATATGAACCCTGGGGAATTTACAGTATATGTGAATGGTTACACCTCACATACTCAATATGTGGTATTAGTCTATGTTTTGATAAAAAATATTTAACTTAAGTAAAAATAGGACTTGAAAGTAACTATGATCCCAAATCTAGTTTTTTGGTTTTTGAAGATTGGAGATTTCACTACATATTCCATGTATTTTTAGGACTTCTAAACCTCAATTCTACCTCACAAAATATTATGAAAAAGGTTATTGTTACATTATTTAATCATATTATAGAATGTTTTTTGATATATACAATTAATGCAGACATATGATTATTACACATTTTTCAATTCATCCTTCAAATTTTTTTAGGTGTTTTAGAAATTAAGAAGTATTTATCAGTGATATATAGATTTTATATCTAGTCTATTAAAATCATTCAAAAATGATTCCTCCATATTGTTTTGCTTTGAATGAAGTTGAAATCAAAATCATAGGGGATTGACATTGTAAATACGAAACTAGATTCCCATCACATTCATGAAAGGGACCATATGTATGACCCCTTAAATGCGTAAAATTTAATCACAAATAAGTGGGTTCAATTTTGAGTCATGTGGTAGTTCATATTGATACTAAAAATTGTATAAGACACCACTTTTACTATAAGAGTTAGGATTAAAATTGATTATGAGCCCAATTGATACTGATATGGCCACTTTTATTTGTATCCTTTTGAATTTTGAAATTATCTTACACTTTTCAAGTCTATTATTTGATCTATTAATGATATCTTTTTTTATTTGGAAGTTGAGTTTGATAGAGTCCTGTATTTTTATATTAGTAAGTTAAACATTGTCCATAATGTTTACCTATGTCACAAGTGACTTATATTTAGTAACTATAGTGTGAAAGGATTTACTATTTATTAACGTAGAATGGATTTAATGAGTAATGTGATAAATTACCCAGACCATGTTCCTGGTTGGAATAGAGAAGCTACCTCCCCCTAGAAAAGATGTTGATCTCCTTGGATCGTATATATTTTCACATGGAAACCATTGAATGAGTCCACCTCTATACTATCCCCTCACATATTGGGATTATGGGAGAAGTGGACTTTCTTGATAGGGCTAATGGGAGTGTATCAATTCTTATAAACATTTATCTATTTTTATAGAGGGTATTAACACCTTCATGGATGTAAACCTAGGTTTCTATAAATTACCATCTATAAGTTATAAAGGAGGTTTGAAAAATTACCTCCCTCATGGTGATGGTCTTGTATCTAAGAAAACATAGGTTGGGAGAGCCTACCACTCAATGTTGGGGGTATATACTTATCAAAGGATGAGAAAAATTAGAGTCAATAGAACTCTAGGTTGAAATATTTCTTGAGAGTAGATGTCAGAAAGGGGCCATATAGTTGAATACTCCTATCAAAATGAGGAATAAAAAGGGGAATTAGTTGTTAGGATCATTGAATCATGGGATTGACTCACTGGCTCAAGACCCTCAAGGTGGTATTCCCATTAAAACTCTCAACTCTATGGTAGAGGCTCTATGAACTAGGCTTAACCATAGTGTTGATAAATCTGAAAATTTCAAGATTAGGGTTCCCTTTTTTCTTGTGGATCAAATTAATGAATTACACTTGTTTTGAAGTAAATTTATATCAATAAGGGAAGTAAATTAGATAAGCCTATCACTACCAATTTTTATATTTTTTTAGGTGGTGGTGTGGACATGTTTCACACAAAAATTAGTCAATGGATTCAAGGATTCTGGTTTGGATACAATTGTTTCACATCACTTTTTTAGTGGATTGAATAGTGTTGAATCAATAATGGCTCTTGACTATTATAATCAAGTCAAGAATTATAACGTTTTCATTCCTCCTATTGAATCTGTTTGTGGTGTATATGATTCCTTATCCAAGTCAATTTCCCATGAGGAAATGAACAAAGAGGATATATTCAGAAGTTTTAGGGGATATATCACTGAACAACTGGATAGGGTTATAGATTCAATTGGATTTCTAATATCAAAATTTGTTGTGACAACAACTATTAATTTTTCTTTGTTTGACAGTGAAACATATACTCCTCTTCCTAATGACCCTCCCCTCTTGATGGATTATTATGAGGAGAAGAAAAGTACTCAATTTCTGAAGCTTTCAAAGGGGCATGAAAGTCCTTCTGTTCGAGGATGAATATATTGTTTGTTACCCCGCATTCCCACTTTCCAAAGGCGGGTGGCATACAATGCTTATTCAGGTAAATTTCCTCCTTGGTTGAAATGGGATGATGGGATGTCAGTTCTTCCTTTTGTGGATTCCTCCTCGGATCTCATTACCTAGTATGGGTCTCTCTTAAAGATTATGTCGTGGTTTGTGAATCTCATTCCAAATCTCATATATTTTTGGATTCCAGTTATTTACACTACTTCAATCAGGATATTCCGTGCGGTCTTGACATGGTACCATCCTTCTATCGGAGTATATGGTAACATCAAGTAGGTCAGGAAATATCTTGATGCATGGACATTAGGGAGCCTGTATTCTTCTTCATGAGAGGGCATCTCAAGGGTGAATAACCTAAGGCATACCACATCAGTCGTGGGGTATCTTATGCCGTAGGAATTCGTCTATGGTTTTCCTCAGCATTATCATGTTTATCACGAGGTATGTTGCGAGTTTAACAACTTGCATAAACAGGTACGCCAAAGGTGTGACTTCTGAGGTTTTCCTCGGGCATATCATGTTAAACATGTGGTAGGCCTTGAGTTTAACATCTTGTGGATATGGAATTAGGGAGGTAAAAGTGTCCCATAGAGACGGATCAGATTGGTACATCCCTAGGAGGGAACACTTGGATGGTTTACCAGTTGGATGGATCAGAACACTCAATAAGAGAAAACCCAAGATTGTGGGGCCCATAAACGTAAGATGTCAAACTGCGAAGGCTGAACTGGACACCCATGAGGGCGGACCAGGGAGTGTGTACCCCAAAGTGGGGGCCCCCAAGGTTTACCATTGGCTGGGAATGAACCTCATGGAGGCTTCCTATGTACCTTGTCTATAAAATAGGGATCAAAACCCACATAGTTGAAAGGGGTGATGAATCAGGGTGTACACAATGGACAACGAGCTGGATACATACTGTAGATTTAAAATGAAAATTGGCCCATCTCAAGAGAGATAATATTTGGTGGATGGTTATTAATTTTGTGTATGGATTCTGCATAGTTAGCTACCAGGGTTCCACAAGGAGCGGTGCTGCGATGTATAGGATGATCTCACCGGAATGTGGTGGTCTAGGTATGAACTAGGATGGATGATGGAGTGTTTAATAAATTGGAGGGGAAATGAGATAAACCCATCATGAAGGTGATGGTAGTGTTGGGAATGAGCCTTGAAGAGACTTCATATGTATCCCTATGGAAGGGAATCAAAGTCCTTATAGTTTGGTGGGACGATGGGACTCCTGAGGAGGTGACCTGGGAGAATAGACGCATGGATGGGATCTGGAAAAAATATCACCTCCATGTTGGGGAATGATCTACTTGGAACACATGGGATCGAGGGATAGATCATGATGAAACATGGGTGATGGGCTTGAACCTCATAGAGGCTTCCTACGTATCCCTATGGTAGGGAATCAATGTCCATATAGTTCATCTGATGACGGCTTACTATCGACTGGGGACTTCAACGGCATACAGAATGACTTACCACTGAATGGGATTGAAAACGACTTACATCTAGACAGGGGATAGTTTAGTGACATATGGGACAAAAGGTTTGCACTGTTTAACGTCACAGAGGATGTGGGTGGACCAATGTGGAGTGGTTGGGATTGATGGGAGTTGGGCTAGAACCTGAGGGAGGCTACCTACATACCTTGCATTGGTATGGATCAATGTCCACATTGTTCGGGAAGGTTTTTGGAGAGGTGACTTGAAGATGGTCGAGACCAATGGATAATGGGATTGAACCTTAAGGAGGATTCCAATATACCTTGCCTTGGAAATGATCAAAGACCTCGTAGTTAAAAAGGGTGTTTGTGGCTTACACTCTTGGCTACCTAGAGATGATTCCATGGTCGATGCTTACTCTAAGCCCACATGAGTCATGATCGGTGTGAGAAACAAGAGGAATATATGACCTGATGATCAGGACACAAAGGTGTATCCATGAAGGTCAGTGAATGGGGATTACACAAGGAAGCTTACTGGGTTCCGCTATGGAGTAGCAATGGTGAAAGTGGCTGACGCAAGGGAGCTACATGGGTGCTGCTATAGAGCGATAACGGTGCATGGGGATTATCCAAGGAAGCTGCCCGAGTGCCACTATGGAGCGACAACAGTGAATGGGGCTTATGCAGGGAAGCTATCTAGGTGCCCTTATAGAATGACAATGGTGAATAGGGTTTACGCATGGAAGCTGCCAGGGTGCCGCTATGGTGCATAAACAGTGAATGGGGCTTACGCTAGGAATTTTCCCAGGTGCCACAATGGAGCGGAAATGGATGGATGGGTCTTACGCTAGGAAGTTTCCAAGTGCCTATATGGAGTGACAACAATGAATGGGTCTTACACAAGGATGTTGTTTGGGTGCCGCTATGAAGCGACAACGGTGAATGGGGCTTAGGCAAGGAAGCTGCCCTGGTGCCACTCTGGAGCGACAACGATGAATGGGGATTATGCAAGGTAGCTTCTTGAGAGATGATATTTAATGACAATGGATATATGGGGCTTACACAAGGAAGTTTCATGGGTGCCATAATGGAACTGCAACTGTGAATGGGGATTACGCAAGGAAGCTTCCAGGATGTCACTATGGAGCAACAATAGTGATTGGGGCCAACGCAAGGAGGTTTCCTGGGTGTTTCTATAGAGCAACAACCTATGGTTGGGGATTATGCAAGAGAGCTGCCCGGAGTCCACTATGAAGTGACAATTGATGGATGGGGCTTCCGTAAGTAGGCTTCCCGTGTGCCTCTATAAAGCAACAATGGTTGGATAGGGAATATGAAAGGAAGCTGCATGGGTGCCGCTATGGAGTGGCAATGGATTGATGGGGATTTCGCATGGATGCTGCCCATAATGTATTATTTTTGTATTTTCATGGGGGAATCCCATCCCTATGGTGGATTGAAGCATATAATAGAGTTCTATACTTATCTGCTAGTGCACAAGTGGGATAACTCCAAGGGTTGTTGGAATCGGTCCGAACAAAGGGAAATGAAAAGTGAGAATCGCATGCCCGACATTCGGAACTCAATGAGGGTGGCATGGCGATGGAGGATAATTATTGACCATACTCAAAACACTGTATCCATATCATGTTAGACTAAAATGGGGAAAAACAAATGAGGGCGACTACTGATCGTGTTCAAAACACAGGACCTGACTCAAAGTGATCTCCAATGTCTTACGAGGAATTGGCCCATGATGGTAGGTGAGAAGATGCGGCATGATCCTAGGCTGTTAGGGGGTCCCTTAATACATGATAGAGGATGATGATCTGAAAAAATGACACACAAAGCATGTGGTGGAGTGATGAAATAATCAAACGGTTTCCAATGCTATTGAAATTATGCCATAGTAATCATGGCATAAGACATCTTATGATTAGCACATAAGGAATCTCTTATTTAGAGTATGAGGTATCCTATTATTGAATGATAGAGAATTATATAATTTAATGTCATGTAGTGAGGACTATTGGCGTTTTATTCTTGGGGCATAATGCATCTCTTATTTGGAGCAAGAGGCATCCTATATTTGTTAGATAGGGAATACTACAATTTAATGTCATATATGCAGGTCTATTAGAAACATATTTTTAGAGAATAAGGCATATTTTATTTGGAGAAAGAGGAATCCTATGATTATCACATAGGGAGTACAACAATTTCTAGTCGTGTTGAAAGGACTATTAGCAGCTTATGCTTCGAGCATAATGTATATCTCATTTAGAGAAAAATGCATCCTATGTTTGGTGCATAAGGTGTACTACAATTTATTATCATATAGGGAGGACTATTGGAATATTATACGTGGAGCATAAGAAATATCTTATTTGGAGAATGAGGCATCCTATATTTTGTTACATAGGGTGTACTACAGTTTAATGGCATATAGAGAGGACTATTAGCATCATATTCATGGAGAATAAGGCATCTATAATTTGGAGCAAGAGGCATCCTATGATTTTCACATAGGGAGTACCATAGCTTATTGTCATATAGAGAGGGTTATAGGCATCTTATGCATAGAGCATAAGGCACCTCTCATTTCAATCAAGAGGAATCCTATGTTTGGAACATAGGGTGTACTATCTTTTATAGTTATATAGATAAGACTCTTTATAATGCCCCGACCCCAGTTACCCAGAGTCGGTGCATTACTACGTAACATTGGCATGATCACAAAAGATCAAGTCTCGAAAGACCGATTATTTTAGTAGCCTTGGAAACACTAGATACTTTCATAAATGTTACATTACATCATAAAGTGAAAAACTACAATAACATAGTCTCCATTTTCCACACTCATATCCCCTTCTGACTATCCCTGCAGGTCATTCATTAAATACTTCTTCACATCCTGGAAAATATTAAAACATTGAAAGGGGTGAGCTCAGATGCTCAGTAAGGATAAAAATATAGAGGAAGCATTCATAAATAAACAAAAACATTTACGACAATGTATAACTAAACAAAAGCCTTATAAACATGAACTTCAAAATAATATGCCAAAATTAAAATGAAATAATGCCATTTACGTATTCACATGGATATTCAACTGGTCGAATAATCACATGAAATATCAATAACCACTTTCTTAATGTTGGAATGCATAATGCCAGACTATCATAACCACGTAGCCAAGGCCTCGGGCCAAGACTACAAATAAACTTTTGTCAAGGCCTCGTGCCAAGACACTAGTTTGTCTCATGAGACCTGCTGATGCATCGAGGACCTATAGCAGGCTCCACCCGTCACTTATTAAGTCCAATTTATTCCTCATATGAAAAGTTTTAAACATATCATAAACCATAACATAATCATATAACATAAAACATGCATAAAGGAAACATAACATTTCCACATTTCAATCACATGATATCAATAAAACACATTGATATAATAAAAAACACTTTCAAAACCATTTTCAATACCAAAATAAAAGAAAATTAAATCTTGTTATTTATTTTTCATTTAAATAAAGTTATGGCTTATAGAGGAAGCCGAAACTCAAATAATAGTCACGGCGGTGGAGAAGTCGTTGTCGCTTCATACGTACAAAAAAATTCCTTTTGTCTTTTAGTAAAAACGCTTCGTATAAAAATATTCATTTTGAATAAAAGTAAAAGTCAAAGGGGTTTATACACCGTATAAAGGAAAGTTTTGTATAAAACCAAATATGCCTCAATGAAAGGAGATTGAGACGATGTCACTTACAAAGATCATTTTTTTAAATAAAATAGATCTATTTTATGTATTCCCTATAAGTACACATAAATAATGTAAAAATACAAGATAGGACATAATAATATCATTACATAATTTGAAAGTAGGAGATTGACCCAAAGAATGGAAATTGGGTTAAGAAGTTCCCTTACCTCGTGTCCGACTTGGCTCGATCGTTCTTTAATCTCCTGAATAATAAATTAGAGTGATTTTCTATTTGCTTAAGAACGTTTTTCATGTTAATTATTGCTTTTATATCACTTATTACAATGTTATGAACATTATGTAATTATTTAAGTTAATAACGGTCATTTTGTCAATCATGGGTACTTGAGCCAACAATAAACTTCTTATAATTACAAGTTGTTTATGTGGTAGAATATCCATTATCTCCAGAATTATATCCATAATGTATATATCATATATATCATATATCTCTAGTATATATATTCATTTATAATATTACATAACATTTAGAGGTAAGAAATGAAATGCACCGTTCATGGAGACGGTAAGACGTACGTACGCATGAATGCTACTTTCATTCGTATTTCTTATTTAATGGAATAAAATTATAATTATATAAAGGTATAATATAATTCCAGTATAATATAATGTATAATACCATTTACTCCATCCTTTATACATCCCACATATGGCATTAACGATTCAAATAACTTTGAGGGGGCGGTAGTCTGCACTTCCTAAAATGAAATTATCGCGTTTAACCATAATGGAAGTCGTAACGGTATGATATAAATGAAAAATATAAAATCATAAGAAAAAATATATATATATCATATATAAAAATAGTGTCATCATAATGGACACCTTTAGAGGTGTTAAAAGAAGATTGAACAATCATCGTTTCGTGGTGCAGAAATTTCCCAACCACAGAAACATTATGTTCTTGAACCATTAGACGAATGTGTGTGTAAGTGTAAATCAAATACTTCTCATAAAAAAATCCTAGTATATTTAATATACTGGTTTTGTTACAAAATAAAAAAATAAAAAGTGTTTAGGGGGTTGGAGAATCAAAATAAAACATAAGAACACAAGAGAAAACACTACATTTAAAATGGGTAACTCTTTTTGATTTGAGCTCAAAGGCTTTTTGGGAATCCTTCTTCCCAAAGTGAGGGTTCTAGGAGTAAGATAGGGAAGTTTAGAGAGTATTTGGGCAGTGGGTGGCCAAGCCAAATGGCTGGGAAGGTGTAAATAAGGTGGTAGTGGTGGGGGCCTTTTATAAGAGGAGAGGAGGGGCACTCTTGGAAAGTAATGAAATGTTACTTTATTATATAATGAGTTTCGGATTTTAAAGGTTCCACACTTATATATTTCGAGTATAAGGTGATAAGGGTTCGAAATATACTCATCCAATAGGATTTAGACAAGTTTAATTCTTAGATTTTACATTGTCCTTCCATTTTATTAAAATCGTTAATTAATGAGGTAATCGATGCATCATCAAGGTGTCATAAATAATTTAATGTATTTAATGTCTAATAATTATAAAAAAATATCATGATGTAGGAAATATTTGTATATTTATAATGAATATTTATAGTAAAAAATATGACTTGTATAACCCCATTTAAAATTTTTTTTAGTAAAACAACTCATGTTTGTGACATTTTTATTTTATCATTAAATAAAAGGTTTTTAATGTCATTTTCCCACCAAAGTGGCTCCATTGGGTCCCCAAGTTGACCCATGTATTTTATTGGTCGGCCATGACTCATTCAATAGGGGTAAGACAATTTTAAAGTCATTTACTATAATTATAACATCATCTTTACCTTAAATTACACAAATTGCCTTTAATCGCGATTAATTAAACTTAAAAGTCACTGTTCACCGAAAAATTATTTTAATCCCATTGAACCACATTTTAATTCTTAATGACAACCATATATGTTGGATTTTTGAAAATCAAATCACAGAAGTGGTAATGTTTCATTTAAACAAAAAATTAGTTTTTTAACTACCACTTAGTTGTTTCACTATTCATCAAAAATTGAAGTTTTTCAGAACAATGCCAAAATTTCACCCTAAGCTATAATTGATTTTCGGAATTAAAAAATGATGACTATTTTAAAAAATTCCAAACATATAAGTTGCATTAATTAATTTTACAATTAATTCTCGCAGTCATAACAAATAGCGTGTTTTTAAGAAACAATATATATCAAAAGATTAACAATTGTTTATGTCCAAATTCAAAGTGAAATTAATTCTAATGACCACCATTGGATAAAATGGTAAAAATATATTCTAATTATACTTTTAAAACACTCAATACTATAATTTATCACTATAAATTATTTTTATTAAAAATGTTGTTTTTAAGTATTTTTCACTATTCATAAAAAATTTGATGTTCTCAGAAAATTACAAAAATTTCAACTTAGGATAATTTTGATATTATGAATACAAAAACAAAGTCCATTTGGAAACATAAAATTTATAAAATTTTAGAAACTATGTATTACTATAAATAATGGCTACTTTGATTGGTTGTGGTGTGTGTTAGAACTTGATGTTGCGTACAACACACGCTACTGTATTATTCAAAGAGAAGTGTACCATGGAATCTTGGGGTGTTACATTTTCTCCTCCTTCAACTAATTTCATCCTTGAAATTTCATATAATATCACTGTATAAAAAGACTCAGGTGATTCTTCATCATAAGTTCCTCGGGTTCCCACGTTGCCTCCTCCATCTTATGGTTTCTCCATAGAACTTTTACCAGACGAGTCGTCTGGTTTCTCACCACATGTTCTCTTGTATCAAGAATCCTGGCAGGCTCTTCGCAATAAGAAATATCGGGTTCCAGTTCTAATTCCTCATACGTGAGTACATGCTTTGGGTCAGGCATGTATTTTCTCAATAGTGATACGTGGAATACATCATGATCTTTGGAGAGACTTGGCGGCATTGCCAAACAGTAAGCTACAGCCCCAATTCGTTCTAGAATTTCGAAGGGTCCGATGTACCTGGGACTCAATTTACCCTTCATACTGAAACTTATAACTCCCTTCCATGGAGATACCTTCAAGAAAACATGATCTCCTACCTGAAATTCCAAATCCTTCTTTCGGTTGTCAGCGTAGCTCTTCTGCCTACTTTGAGCTGCTTTGATGTGGTTTTGGATTACTTTCACCTATTCCACCATTTCCTCCACCAGTTCTGGGCCTACAAATTTTCTTTCACCAATGTCATCCCAACAGGTTGGTGTGCGACATCTCTTTCCTTATAACGCTTTATATGGTGCCATCTGAATACTTTAATGGAAGCTATTGTTATAGGAAAATCATACCAGAGGTAAATATTGATCCCACATTCCTTGAAAGTCATGTGAGCATGATCTCAACATGTCTTCTAAGGTTTGAATAGTTCTTTCTGATTGTCAATCTGTTTGAGGGTGGTAAGTTGTGCTCAAACGAAGTTCAGTATCCAAGGCCTTCTGAAGACTTTTCCAGAATCATGATGTAAAATGAGGATCATGATCCGAGACAATAGACAAGGGTACTCCATGAAGTCTCACAACATCATTAATATACAGTCTTGCTAGACGTTCAACTGGTAGATCTTCCCTTATAGCAAGAAAATGTGCTGACTTCGTGAGACGATCAACAATGACCCATATTTTGTCCTTTCGTCTAGGAGTCTTTTGTAGTCCCATGAAAAAATCCATCATAATATTATCCCATTTCCACTCAGGTATGGGAAGAGGTTGCAATACTCCACCAGGTAGTTTCTTTCCAACTTTCACTCTTTGAAAAACCATACATCTTGTCACAAAATCAGCAATCTCCCTCTTCATGTTGTCCTAGTATGGTGATAAGTTGATCAGCACCAGTTGTATCTCCAGCTCCACAATAATTATCTTGAGTAGGAGGGAAATCCCTACACGGAGTGCGTGGATTGATACGGTTTCCATTCCTTCCACTAGGCACCATTTCTAAACAATGGCATCAACTATATTAGTTTATAAATCAAAATACATTATTCCATAATTCTAAAACACTTAACATTAATTGAACTATTTATGGATATAATCCATAATAATAAAAATGTTTTCTTTGAGGAAGTATATACTCATAACCCTTCAAAGTGGTTTGTAAAGAAAATTAGAATTATCCTAAGCATATCCCCGGGGAGTGTCGTAAACAATAGTGCATTAAGGCCCGTTGTCGTGCACCAGTTTCCATTCGAGTCTAGCTCAAAGTGGTGTTTTTGGGTTTTACCCCTAGGTACATCTGTGCCAGAGCCGCATCTACCAGCTCGTATCCAGATAGGGATGTATTGCTCGGAAAACTCACAAAATCTCTATAATACCAAAATTCTAGGAAGTTCTTCTATACTAATACTCAAAGTCTATCTTTGGGCTATGTGCTCTAATCAATGTTTATTCAAATCTCGCTTCCAAGGTTAGTACTAAACTTCCTCTGATACCAATTGTAATGCCCTGACCACAGTTACCCATAGTCGGTGCATTACTGCGTAACATTGGCATGATCACAAAAGATCATGTCTCGAAAGACTGATTAGTTTAGTAGCATTGGAAACACTAGATACATTCATAAATGTTACGTTACATCATAAAGTGACAAACTACAATAACATAGTCTCCATTTTCCGCACTCATATCCCCTTCTGACTATCCCTACGGGTCATTCATGAAATACTTCTTCACATCCTGGAAAATATTAAAACATTGAAAGGGGTGAGCCTAGATGCTCAGTAAGGATAACAATATAGAGAAATCTTTCATAAATAAACATAAACATTTAAGGCAATGTATAACTAAACAAAAGCCTTTTAAACATGAACTTCAACATAATATGGAAAAAGTAAAATGATATAATGCCATTTACTTATTCACATGGATATTCTACTGGTCGAATAATCACATGCAATATCAATAACCACTTTCATAATAATGGAATGCATAATGGCAGACCATCATAACCACATAGCCAAGGCCTCATGCCAAGACTACAAATAAGATTTTGTCAAGGCCTCATGCCAAGACACTAGTTTGTATCATGAGACCTTCCGATGCGTCGAGGAGCTATAGTGGGCTCCACCCTTCACTTATTAAGTCCAATGCATTCCTCATATGAACAGTTTTAAACATATCATAAACCATAACATAATCGTATAACATAAAACATGCATAAATGAAACATAACATTTCCACATTTCAATCACAAGATATCAATACAACACATTGATATAATAAAAAACACTTTCAAAACCATTTTCAATACCAAAATAAAAGAAAATTAAATCTTGGTATTTATTTTTCATTTAAAAAAAGTTATGGCTTATAAAGGAAGCCGAAACTCAAATAATAGGCATGGCGGTGGAGAAGTCGTTGTCACCGCATAAATAATAAAAAAATTACCTTTTGTATTTTAGTAAAAATGGTTCATATAAAAAGATCCCTTTTGAATAAAAGTAAAAGTCAAAGGGGTTTATACACCGTATAAAGGAAAGTTTTGTATAAAACCAAATATGCCTCAATGAAAGGAGATTGAGACGATGTCCCTTACAAAGATCATTTTTTAAAATAAAATAGATCTATTATGTGTATTCACTATAAGTACACATAAATAAAGTACAAATACTATATAGGACATAATAATATCATTACATAATTTGAAAATAGGAGATTAACCAAAAGAATGTAAATTGGGTTAAGAAGTTCCCTTACCTCGTGTCCGACTTGACTCAATCATTATTTAATCTCCTGAATAATAAACTAGAGTTAATTTATATTTGATTAAGAACCTTTTTCATGTTAATTATTCCTTTTATATCACTTATTACCATGTTATGAACATTATGTAATTATTTAAGTTAATAACGGTCATTTTGTCGATCTTTGGTACTTGAGTCAACAATAAACTTCTTATAATTACAAGTTGTTTATGTTGTAGAATATCCATTATCACTAGAAATATATCCATGATATAGATATAATATATATCATATATATCCAGTATATACATTCTTTTATAATATTACATAACCTCTTGAGGTAAGAAATGAAATGCACCGTTCATGGAGACGGCAAGTCGTACGTACTCATGAACGCTACTTTCATTCCTATTTCATATTAAATGGAATGAAGTTATAATTATATAAAGGTATAATATAATTCTATTATAATATAATGTATAATACCATTTACTCCATCCTTTACACATCCCATATATGTCATTAACGATTCAAATCACTTTGAGGGGGCGGTAGTCTGCACTTCCTAAAATGAAATTATCGCGTTTACCCATAATGGATATCATAAAGGTATGCCATAAATTAAAAATACATAATCATAAGAAAAACAAAAAACATAATATATATCATATATAAAAATAGTGTCATCATAATGGCCACCATTAGAGGTGTTAAAAGAAGATCGAACAATCATCGTTTCGTGAGGAAGCAATTTTCAAACCCCAGAAATAGTAAGTTATTTAACCATTAGACGAAGGTGTGTGTAAGTGTAAATAAAATAATTCTCACAACAACATCCTAGAATACTGAAGATACTTGTTTTGTTACAAAAGAAATAAATAAAATTATTTTAGGGGGTTGGAGAAGCAAAATGAAACATAAGAACACAAGAGAAAACACTACCTTTAAATCGGGTAAATCTTTTTGATTTGAGCTCAAAGGCATCCTTGGGAAGACTTCTGCCCAAATTGAGTCTTCTAGGAGTAAGAGAGGGAAGTTGAGAGAGTATTTGGGCAGAGTTTTGCCGAGCCAAAAGGCTTGGAAGGTGTAAATAAGGTGGTTGTGGTGGGGGCCTTTTCTAAGAGTAGAGGAGGGGCACTCTTGGAAAGTAATGAAATGTTAGTTTATTATATAATGAGTTTCGGATTATAAAGGTCCCAAAGTTATATATTTTTAGGATAAGGTGATTAGGGTACGAAATATACTCATACAATGGGCTTTGTACAAGTTGAAGTCTTATATTTTACATTATTTTTCCATTTTATTAAAATCATTAATTAATGAGGTAATCGCTGCATCATCATGGTGTCATAAATAATTTAATTTATTTAATGTCTAAAAATTATAAAAAACATATCATGATGTAATAAATCTTTTTATATTTTTAATGAATATTTATAGTAAAAAATATGACTTGTATAACCCCATTTAAAAATTGTTTTAGTAAAACAACTCATATTTGTGACATTTTTATTTTAACATTAAATAAAACGTTTTTCATGTCATTTTCCCACTAAAGTGGCTCCATGGGGTCCCCAAGTTGTCCCATGGATTTTATTGGTCTTCCATGACTAATCCAATAGGGGTAGGAAAAGTGTAAAGGTCATTTCATAATATTATAACATTATCTTTACCTTAAATTACACAAATTACCTTTAATCGCGATTAATTAAACTTAAAAGTTACTATTCACCAAAAAATTATTTTAATCCCATTGACCCACATTTTACTTCCTAATTACAACCATGTATGTCGGATTTTTGAAAATCAAATCACAGAAGTGGTAAGGTTTCATTTAAATGAAAAATTAGTTTTTTAACTACCACTTAGTGGTTTCACTATTCATCAAAAATTGATGTTTTTCAGAACAATGCCAAAATTTCACCCTAAGCTATAATTGATATTCCAAATTCAAAAGTGATGTTTATTTTAAAAAATTCCAAACATATAAGTTTCATTGATTAATTTTATAATTAATTCTCGTTGTCACAACAAATATGGTGTTTTTATGAAACAATATATATCAAAAGATTAACAATTGTTTATGTCCAATTTCAAAGTGAAATTAATTATAATGACCATAATTGGATAAAATGTTAAAAATATATTCTAATTATACTTTAAAACCACTCAATAGTATAATTTATCACTATAAATTATTTTTATTAAAAAAGTTGTTTTTAAGTAGTTTTCACTATTCATAAAAAATTGGATGTTCTCAGAAAATTAAAAAAATTTCAACTTACGATAATTTTGATATTCCAAATAAAAAAACGAAGTCCATTTGGAAAGATAAAATATATAAAATTTCAAAAGTTAGGTATTACTATTCATAACGGCTACTTTGATTGGTTGTGGTGTGTGTTAGAACTCGAAGTTGCGTACAACACACGCTATTGTATTATTCAAAGAGAAGTGTACCATGGATGCTTGGGGTGTTACACTCTTAGGAATAAGGTGCCTATAAATGGATGGTTTTTGGACTTGCGTAGGAGAAACCCTTTCTATTTCAATATGGAAAAAGAGCCATTTGATGGGGATTGGATGAGTTGCATGCGGAATGGTTCGACTCAAGGCACTCAGGGAATTGATGAGGATAATGTTAACCCGAGACATGAGAAATGAACCAAGAGTAATCTGTTGACTCAAGGTGTTTCATGTTGTATAGAGGAGTGTATGAAATCATAGTATTCCATAGGTGTAAGGTTGGTACGCATAAGGGCGAAAAGGAAAATCCTGATGTCCCTGCCTGAAACCTGCGCACAAGATTGAACTATGCGGTATAGGTGTGGGAAAGATTTAGCACCTTGGTACTGTTATATGCAATATTGAATAATTTCATGCATGATTGAAGTCGTTCGCATAGGATTGGAGTCTTTCATGAAATATTGAAGTCTTGCATGCAAAATTGGATGTTTTGTTCTAATGATTGGATGTTTTGCATGCGTGGATGAAGTTTTGTGTGCAAGATTTGAAGTTTTGTCCACAAGCATGGAATCTTTCATGCACATGACTTATGCAGAAAATATATCAGGAGAGGATCAAACCACTGTGGGACCACGTGAAACCAGACCCATATGGGACCTATTGTGAAATATCTCACATGGAGGGTTCCATTCCTCAGTGCGGGAGCAGAAGAGGCGGTCTTACGTGCCGCAGAGCGGCGACCGACCTCCGAAGTGCTCCCCTGTGGGGAGGGAGCTGCACTTGTATTTATCAGTGTAACCGAGAGTGGTTCTATTTAAGATTAAGGGTGAAGAAGTGGTCTTCTGCACACCCTACAGTGGGGGTGTGCACAAAGGGGTGTTTGACGTCACATTGGGTGCATAGGAATCTTGTATACAGATGCTAATCTTTCGTGCACTTCTCAAAACATGTGTTCACCTTCCTTAGACATTTTTTAGGTGGCCTAGCCAGAGGATGACATCTCATTGGGAACTTAAAAGGTTTGAATGAAAAGTATCGTGAAAGATTCCATTCTTTCTTGAAAAACAGCCATTCTTCTACGCAAGATTTAAATTCTTGCGTTCAAAACCAAACATTACCCCAAAATAGTCCCAGATGGCCATTTCAAGCAAACTGAATTCGAATGGCCATAACTTTTGATCTGTAACTCTGTTCAGGTTCCACGACCAGTCAAATAGAATCTTGAGGAACGAGCTACGCTATGGGATTATGTATGGATGTACTCGTTGAATTGCCTAGAGCCGTATTTTGGTTCCATGAAACTCCATCAAAAAAAATTAATGCATCAAAAATCACTTTCCCTACTATGTTTAAGGGACACCACCATTAGGTTATTTCAAAATATTTAGGCATAGTAAAATAATTTGAATCATCTTTAGATGAAGGGTAAGATCCTTGGTATAGATAAATTCATGAATGTGAGGCTGAAGCCAACATGATATTGGGAACCCCACATGGTATGGATAGGAGGGGATTGCATCACACTGAGTCTCATGTTGTTGTCTTTGACTGGCCCCAACATTCATGTTGTAACATTTTTCTCATTTAACAATTAGGATAAAGCCTTTATGCCTTATACCATGCCTACTTTCAAAAAATACATAAAAGGAAGAAGCATTAGCATCATTCTTGATAGTACATAGATATTCCAAATGTGTCTCTCATTGATTCATGGGGGACATTTGGATCACAAATAGAGGGAATGTAAACTTAATTCCTATGAAAAAGGGATGGTATAACATAAAGATGTAGCTGGATTCACTTATACAGATCATGTCATATTTAGTACTAACTATTATCAGTGCTAATAAAAAAGATCTAATAAATATTGTACATTTATCAAAGCAAGCTAAGAGCATTGATAAAAGGGTTACATTTGTTAGTTTTTTTAACGCTGATAAAAGTACATTTTTAAATGTTCTTTTCTTGCACTAATAAACTATAAACATTTTATATCATGAAAAAATCCCTAATAAATGGAACATTGAATAATTTAATTTACACACACACACAGATATATATATATATATATATATATATATATATATTAAATAAGTTTTATTTTAATTATTTTTATACATATGTAAATATCGTATATAAATGTAATTTATATAACTATATTATTAAAAAAATTATTATCAATCATATTATCATAATTTTATATATAAAAAATTATCCAATTTATATTATTCAATAAATTTTTTAAAAAAATTAATTATAAAATATATATTTAAATATAATTATGATATGTTATTATTTTATTTAAAGAATTATATAAATATATAAATGATTTTTTTAAATAGTTCATATTTTAATTTATATATTAATAATTATATTAGATAATTTAATATATACATAAATGTATTTTCCTATATGTGTATATATGTGGATATATATATACATCTATGTGTGTATGTGTGTGTTATATGAGTATATATATGTGTGTTGTGTTGTGTATATGTGTTTTTATATCTTTTGTGTTAATGTATGTTTATGTGTACATTCATGTATGTATGTGTGTGCTTGTAGGTACGTATATAGGTTAATGTGTATATATATGTGAACGTGTAGTCTTGTTGATGTACGTGTGTTTATGTTTGTGTGTGTGTACATGTATATATGAGTATGTATGTATGTATGTATGTATATTACATGTGTATATTTTTATGTTTATGTGGCATCTGTATGTGTATGCATGTGCATAAATGTGTATGTAATTGTTTTATGTGTATGTTTATATGCATACATGTGTTTATGTTTATCTATTTGCATGTATGTGTTTGTATTTTTACTTTTATGTGTATGTGTATGTGTACATGTATGTGTAAGTGTACATATATGTGTACATGTGTGTGTATGGGTATGTGTGTTTGTATGTGTATGTGTATGTGTACGTGTATGTGTACGTGTATGTGTACGTGTATGTGTATGTTTATGTGTTTGAGTGTGTGTGTCTGTATGTCTATGCATATGGGTATGCGTAGGCGTATGCGTATGTGTATGGGTATGCATTAGTGTATGTGTAAGTGTATTTGTATTTGTATGTGTTTGTGTATGTGTATGTGTATGTGTATGTGTATGTGTATGTGTATGTGTATGTGTATGTGTATGTGTATGTGTATGTGTATGTGTATGGGTAAGTGTATGTGTATGTGTATGTGTATGTGTATGTGTATGTGTATGTGTATGTGTATGTGTATGTGTATGTGTATTTGTATGTGTATGTGTATGTGTATGTGTATGTGTATGTGTATGTGTATGTGTATGTGTATGTGTATGTGTATGCGTATGTGTATGTGTATGTTTATGTGTATGCGTATGCGTATGTGTATGTGTATGTGTATGTGTCCGTGTGTGTGTGTGTGTGTGTGTGTGTGTCTGAGTATGTGTATGTGTATGTGTATGTGTCTGTGTATGTGTATGTGTATGTGTATGTGTAAGTGTATGTGTGTGTGTGTGTATTTGTATGTGTTTGTGTATGTGTACCCGTATTGGTATGTGTATGTGTATGTTCATGAGTATATGTATGTTTAGGTGTATATTTATGTGTATGTGTATGTGTATGTGTATGTGTATGTGTATGTGTATGTGTATGTCTATGTCTATGTCTATGTCTATGTGTACGTGTATGTGTATGTGTATGTTTATGTGTATGTGTATGTGTATGTGTATGTGTATGTGTATGTGTATTTGTCTATAAATATATGAATATGTGTACGTGCATATCTATTTACATGTATGTATGTGCGTATTTTTGTCTAAATGTGTATGTATATGGGTATGTTTATGTATATGTGTATGTGTATGTGTATGTGTATGTGTATGTGTATGTGTATGAGTATGTGTATGTGTATGTGTATGTGTATGTGTATGTGTATGTGTATGTGTATGTGTATCTGTATGTGTATGTGTATGTGTATGTGTATGTGGATGTGGATGTGTGCATGTGTGTGTGTGTGTGAATGTGAAAGTGTTTGTGTATGCGTATGTGGATATATGTCTATATGTATATATGTTTTTGTAGTACATGTTTGTATGCATATGTCTGTGCATGTACCTGCTTGCACATGCATGTAATTGTATATATTTGAATCTATATACATATGTTTATCTATATATGTATCTCTCTACATCTATGCAAATGTATGTGTATGTGTATGTGTATTTGTGTATATGTATGTGTACATGTAGGTCTGTGTGTGTGTAACATGTATGAATGTTTATTCATTTAATATTATTTATTCATTATTTTATTTCACCATATTTATTATTTTTTGTATTCTATTCGTTCTTCATATTTATTAAATAAATACTTCTGTAATACATAATATTTTGATAGTGTTCTTTCATTTTAAATTTATATATTCATTTAAATAATTAATAATTTTTTTAATTATTATTAATCATTCTAAGGGTTAATAATTGATTATTTTTTCTTCCACAATAAATTCAATACAACCATAAATAATTAACAATATTGTTTGTATTTATTTATTCATTTTTATTAATTTTCCTCTGTTTTAAAATCATGCAATTATTTTTATGAATACCTTTTTAAAATATATTTATATTTATTCAATTTTATTTATTAATTTTTTATATTCATTCATTTAATACTATTTTTATTTTTTGATATTTATTAGTTTTAAATATTTGTCCAACTTATTCATTTTTTAAAATTTATACATATTTATTTACTATGTTTTAACATTTTCAATATGTTTTAATTTTTATTATTAATTTTTATTAATTTTATTTTTTATGTTTTAATATTCTTAATATATTATACAATTGTAAAATTGATTTATTAAATAGAATTTTAATTTTATTATTTTTGTACAGTTAATATAATTTTTTAATCGTAATTTTGTAATTAGTATAATTAATATAATTTTTTTCATTCTTTTTATTTATTTATGTTCTTTTTATTTAAGTAATTAAAGCTAGAAATTCACTTTTTTACATTATTTGTTATAAATTTTTCACATTATACATTATTTCATTTAATATAAATTGTTCAATTTTAATATTATGGTATACATATTAATTTACTGTGTTTTAATATTATAATTATGTTTGTAACTTATATGATTAATATTTATTCAATTTAACTTTGATGTTTTAATATTTTTATAATGATTGAAATTTAAATAATTTATTTAATTAAATGGATTTTAAAAAAAGTTTGTAATTGAATTTATTAATATAATTTATTTTTCAATTATTTTGTTATTTCTATTATTTATATTATTTATGTATTCATTTTCATCATATTTTTTATGCATTTACAAATCATCTAATTAATCATTCCAATTCATCTCTTAAATTTTATTGTAATCTTTAAAATTTTGTCCATTCATTTTTAATATTCTTGTATTTTATTTAATTTTATCATTTAAAAAATTTAATAATTTTAATATTTTCGTATTTTAATAAGTTTTAAATATTTATTTATACATATTTATATACTATGATTTATTATTTTTAAATGTTTGGTAATTTATATGAACGATATTTATTCATTTTTGTTTACTGTCTTTAAATAATTTTAATATGTTTGAAATTTACATAATTTATTCGTTTAAATAAATTTTTTATATTTTAGTTATTTAAATAGTTACTATTATTCATTTTTGATAAATTTTTTATTTATATAATTAATAATTAATATTTTTTCAGTTTTGTTCTTTTTTTGTGATTGTAATTTATGTTAATAAAGTTATGAATTAACATTTCTAAATATTTTTATAATTTATTCAATTTAATTTAGTAATTTTAAATATTTTCGGATGTTATTCATTTTTTATTGATCTCTACATATTTACCTGTTAAATATTAATATTTTCAATTTTCCTGTAATTATATTATTATCTTGATAAAATATATTTTTTAATTTAAAAAGATTAGAATTGTTATTTAAAAAAATATTTATATAATTAATATTATTTAATCATTTATTTTAATCCATTTTTTTACATTTATTTCATTGTTAGATTATGCACTGATAAAAGTGTATTTTTTAAGTGTTAAAATAAAGCACTAAGAAGTACCACATTTATCATAGTTTTTTAGCTCTTACTAAAGTTGTATTTCTCATCATTGATTAAATAGGATTTAATCCCCACATTTCAGTAAGAACTAAAAATAACCTTCACCATTTTTAAAAAAGAACCCTTGAATTTCAATTATTTCTCACAGCACATTGATTCTCTTTAGGAACCGATGCTTTTCTGGAAACTAAGTCTATTGTTTTGGAAAAATTGAAACTCAAAATAAATGTTATGAAATTCCGAACTAGTTTATTAGGAATCTCACCCGATGTTTTGGTGTTTTTTAGTAATTTTTTTGAGTTTCTCTTTCCTTTCTCATCTATAATAGTTGAATTAATTATTTTTGAAGTTTCATGTCAGACTAAAATTGAGATCATTGTTGATGTTCCTTCCAATTCCACCTATATTTATAAGGAATATTGAATTTCACGAAGCAACTAACATATTTTTATTCAAGTAAAATCTTTTTTGTTTTCATATTTGTAATCAGTTGAGATGTAATATTACTTGTTATTTTTTTCATCAGGCCTAATTGGATATTTACCTCATTAATTTCCTCCACAATTCACTTATTAATTTGAATGTAGACAACATTTAAAGATACCTTGATTGATATTAATTGAAAAACTAGTCTACAAGTTATAAAACATTTTATACTAATGAATTCTGTAGATTTTATCAATCTTTTGTTTTGGTTCTTATCCTAAAATATTTAAATAGAACCATATACATTTCAAATTGTTTAGGAATTGTAAGAAATTTCTAATCATTTTTTTCAATTGAGATATGATACATAAAATAAATGAATTCTCCTCTCCCTTAATAAATTGTAATCATTTTTCCCACTATAATTAATATAATTCCAAAACAATTAAACTCCATTTTAATAGTTTATATTATTTTAAATTATATATTAATCAAAATTTGGAAATTCCAATTTTTTTTAGAATTTTTAATTTTTAATTTTTAATAAAAATGTTGTTTTTAAATAATTTCATTAGTCATTAAAATTATTTTTTTGAACAAATACATCTTCTTCATGATTTTAAAATTCAAAATCTTCAGTTATTTTTCTTAAAGAAGTATTTTTCCCATTCTATCTACACTCTTAAATATTTAAAAAATCTCATGGAATACTAAAATTGATTTTATTTATTATTACTGAAAAAATAATTCAGATATTATATCTTTCATAATTTATAAATTTAATAACTGCAATCGATGTTATTACATTTTTCTAAGCACTATATATTTTTCATAAAAAATAATTAATTTTTTTATATATGTTTTGAGATTGAAATCTTATTATATATAACCTAATCATATCCAATTGTAGAAATACATAGGTTTCCTTTGAACATTTATAGTAACAATGAGTGAAATACATCCCTTGGTGTTTCAATTTTAAAAAATATTAATGATTTAATATATGAGAATTTTAGTAATTAAAAATTAAGTTATATAATAATATAAATTTAAATAATTCTTGATCATTATGTATTATAATAAATTGAAGTTGAAATTAATATTTATATCAAATACGATGACTATATGTGTGAATATATAATGAATATCCATTTCGAATACTATATTCATAGGTTTTTTTAATGTATTTATTTTCTTATATATTAATATTACATAATCAAATAGGATGAATATGAAAAATAAATGTATAGATAACAATCATATGAACAAAGGGTATTACAGTAGTGTGAAAGAGTTCATCAACATTACAAAATATCATGCATATCAACAATTTAAATTCCTTTTCCATATTTAACTAACTAACATTCATGACTAATTCATCTAGAGGAGTTGGAAGAAAACTTGATCTTTTAAAAAGAAGATCGATGTTATAAATGTTCCACCAAACACAAGGAAGAATTGAAAATGTCATGTGACTAAGAAAACAATGTGTTTTATGGATCATCTAATATAATCACATGTGTGAACGATGATAAAAATCATATCGAGGATATGATTACTGGTGTAAATGAGGATGAAAATCATATTAAAAAATGACAATGATAGTTGAAGATGATCTTTGTGATTGTCCAATACTATTTCATAAGTTAAATACTTATGAGAAGACATTATTTTATGAGGGTTATACTAAATATACTATATTTTTAACTATACAATATCTATATAAAGTGAAACCTAGAAATGGATGGAGTAACACCATCTTTTATAAAGTGCTTGATATCTTGAACGACATGCTACCAAAAGATAATAACAGTTCTTCCAAAAATATGACACAAAGTGAATGCTATATTTAATTGATATAATCTATAAAACAAGGCATTCCTATCCAAATATCTATATACAGTTTTACAAGGACCATGAATCACTTAAAAAAACTCTCAATTTGTGGTGTGTCTCAGTACCAGAAATATGAATTGAGTCCTTCGAATGTTTGATGGTATATTACAATAATTCCATTGATTAAGTGAGTGCATGAAAGTGGGAATATTGCTAGTTGATTTAAGTGGAACACAAATTCATGAAATTATGATGGGGAGAATTTTCACATAAAATACACTCCTCAGTGAAATAATATTGATAACGAGTATTCTAAATTTTGAATAAACTGAAAAACAATCATCTTCCACTATCTAGTGATAGAGTAAATCCTTTTTATTTCATTATAGCTCTTAAAATATATGTCCTGTTATATTGGTAAATTATATCATGCCACTATGATTATAAATGAATCAAAAAGACATTTTGTAATTTCTATTAATATAAAGACCAAAAAATTATCCTAACAATACTGATTATTATTTTGATCCATTGGTTAATGATATGAAATTGATGAGGGATTCAGATTTTACATTATTTGATTCTTATATAAATAATAATTTCATGTTGGTATCCATGTTTTGAACATGATAACTATGTTTCCTACTTATCCAAATCATTTATTGTATAGTATTAAAGGAACTCATGGGTTCCCAATTTGGGAAAAATGACACACTTAGTTTGGTTGAAACATTTCATGAAGACTATGATTCTGGGATACCCCATATTTCTATCCCAAATACATAATATCAATCTTATAGGACATCATTCGATGGGAATTTACCATAAGGTAAAACACCATCCCTAGTAATAGGTGATCAACTATTTAATTAATTAATGGATATGAACACATCTCTTGGTAAGAAATATTCAAAAAACCTTACAAAAACATTTTAAAAAAAGTGACCAGTTTATATTAATTAGCCTACATGTGTTGTTTATATGTCAGACATTTTCATGATGTCATGAATTTGGGAAAATATGTATGTGATAGTGTCACTTTGATGTAACCAAATAATTCTGAATAAAAATTATGATATTAAGTCTAGGTTGGACGTTATTGACATTGATATTTGGGAATAGTTGGCACTAGTCAAGTGTAAAACACAAAATTTTCTTCCTCCAGCTGGTTAATCTCTTTCCATTAAATAGAGATATCTTCTTTTCAACATCTTGAATGATTTAAAGGTTTCTATATAATTATTTACAAAATATAAAGAATATCATGTTAATAAATTATTTAAATTTAAATGGCCTAAAAATACATGAATTCCATGTTTCAATGATATATGTAATGCATATAGTTTTATGTTACATTTTTCTTAAAAACGTATGTCATACATTAACCGATCGTTATTTATAATTCAAATATATATGTAGTAGATATAGGGAATTGGTGAAATTTATGAAATTTAATGTGAATTAAATATTTTATTCCTTTAATGTTTTTTTTTTGAAATGATGGTTTAATTACTGGTTCACTGGGTTATATAGATTCGACTATATGATTCTATTTCCTATAGATTGATGTGACACATTGAATGTCATTTGTAAATTCTGAAAGGTTGTGTAAAAAATAAAATTCATCCAAAAGGTTTTATTATGGTGTGAAATTTCTGAGGATATCATTTAATTTTGTACTGACTACCTATCTCAAGTAGAAATAATTGGTCTAACAAAATAACATTACAACGGGAGACATACGGGTGAATGAATCTCAAGAATAGATGTTGTCACAATTACCATTACAGAGTTGGATAAGGCTCATGATTACATTTTAAATAAAACCTTAGAGGTTATAGAATATTTTGGAACTCAACAAGTAATTATTAGTCATTTTAATTCATCAAGGGATGAAATATGTATATAAACTACAAATAATTGTCTATTTAAAGAAAGGGTTCAATGCCTTTTTTTCATGGAATCAACTTTAAATCAAAATTAAATTTATGAAAATTATTTATAACTAGTTAGAGGAAAAATATTTCATTCATCATATTATAATTTTTAGGAAATTAATGGTAATATGTTATATATAAAAACAAGATGAATATAGTTCCATGAAAAATATGGGAGTTATACTTGTAGCTGAAACGATGCATGTATCTGGTACCAAGGATAGAAATTTAATTTTTGTGAATTTGAAAAACTTTTGCATCATAAAAAAAATTTTATTTGGATTATAAAACATTACAAGTCTTCATTTTTCAATTCAATTAGTTTTATAATAGGAGTACAGTTAAAATCAATGAATAGGGTTTCATGAATGTGTATTTTTTTAAGTAATGGTATAAGGAAGAAGCATTCATAAGGCCATCACATATTGTACATATTTTTTATGTAAAGGATCCTACAAAATGAAATTTTTGAGTTACTTTTTTATCGATTAAAACCACTACAGGGTCAGATGAAAATTAAACTGAGGAATAACATTTTATTATGATATCACAATCATTTAACAATGGTCCCAATTTATATGGGGTCTCATGTGTTAGAGGAAACAATGATTATATTTTGAAACATGATGAAGGGGATAAATCCCTTCATCCTTTAAAATATATAAAAAGTGGTCAAAATCAGATTATGTTTTTTTAATATACCTTGTGTGACCTCATAGTGTTACTTTCTCACCACTATATTTACCAAATATTAAATAAATGTCCAACCACTTCATTAGATAAATACTTCTTCAAAATCCATTTCTCCCAATCTTGAGGAACAACTAGTTTCTCAGCATGTGGATGCTCCCAATATAGGGGAACAAATGGTTTCTTCACATTCTGATACAACCAATCATGAAGAACTATATATATATGATATTGAAGTTGTAGAAATGGTAGATGGTGAACAACCTATGTCTTAAAAAGTTAGGTGCTTCATAGATTAACAATGTTAACAAAAATTATTAATATGAGAAGTGTAGGTAAAAACTTTCAGGTTGCATGGAATGAACACGACTAAAATTTTAACCCCACGAAGTTCATTTTCATTAGATTCATTATGGTCTCAACACGGACACTTATGTTGATTGATATTGGTATATGTAAAAAACATCCCATGATTAATGCACTAGTTTGGGATGATTTTAGTGTAATATTATGACAATCTTTATCTATTTAACATAAAATAAAATAATAAAAGACTGATTTACTCTTATTTATCCCTTATAGAGTGCATTTATACAAGATGAATTTCAAATTAAATATTTATTAATGATCACTAGAAATGGTCAGAGAGGATTTCATACTACCCTTATGAAGAATAATCTCATGGATACTAAATGGAAATCAAACCTGCACCCACCACAGATATATGAACACATCATAAAATAATAAAAATTGGCTACATTTATTAGTCAACGTGCGGATACATCTTTTTTGGTTCATTGAAATTTAATAACACATTACATGAAAATATGTGTATTAATCACTTTTATAAAAAAATTAATTTATGAAATAGTAACTAGTTCTAATATTATGCAACATGCATTGAATCGAACATACCTTACTGTAAATAAATTATGGGGTACCCTTAACTTGAAAAAATGATATGTATTATTAATATACAATAGTAATTTTTTGTGGAATAAAAAATATTATGTTTATTTATATATATAGACATTTATGAATAAAAATCCAAAGAAACATCAATCCAACCCTTGATTCTATAGAAGGAGTTTCATGTAAATAATGATGGAAATCAATTAGATGAAAACACGCTAAAATTATGAGATCCATATTTATGTAAGACTTAATTAATAAAATATCTTTTAAAGAGGTCTTCCATAATAATCATTACAAATTTTCTTATATTTTTTATTTATTTTAGACACAATAATTAATATTACCTATATTTTATAAATAATTACATCTAGTGGCCTTGACGTATCCCAAACAGTATGGTCAAGTATGAGGTGTGGGTTTTAGAGTTTTTCCACAAAAATATTTTGAGAAATGAAATAAATGAAGGGTTAAAGATATAGAAATTTTTGTTATGAAAGCCTGGATAAATTCTCAGGATGAAAAACATAATTGGAAGACTGTGTTGTTAATGAATATGATATAAAGGAATAGAAGAGAAGAAAAAACAAAAAACACCACTAATATGATATATATCCAACATCTAAAAGGTGAGATATTCCCCATAGTGGTAATCCATAATAATGGTAATTTATTTTTTTAAAACTACTTCATTGAAATGTGAATCAAGAAGATACGGATACCTTTCTTATACTAATATTCAACAGGGTAAAATTGATTTTGATTTATATCTATATGCACAAACCCTATAAATTATTATGTTGGGTATAATATAAAATGTCTAAGGAAATATTATATAAACAAAAAATATTCCCTTAGGTCATCTAAGAGTGAGGATTCATGTATTCCATGACTTGATCATCGAGAAACGTATTCCCCTTGATTATTTGGATGTTAACATAGTTGAACTTTCTATTGTAACTTTTGTAGCATGACAAATTTTTTAAAAAAATCATGCTGATAAGGAGTTTTGTGATGAAGCTAATAATTTCACATATATTATTCTCTAATTCAATATTTATTCCACCAATTTTATATTTTAAGAGAAAATTGACACTTTTTTTGGCTTTATTATTAATTTTTGCTCAATTGTGAAAATGGTCTAATATTGTAAATTCAATATTTTTATATCCGATTATGATTTTAGCCATAAAAAATTATAAACTTATCCAAATTGTTAAACTACAATTTTCTAGGTCAAATTAATTATTATATATATTTTACTGAATAGGATCAAGATCTGAATCCACCATTATAAGGCCTAAGTAAATATCACAAGTTGGGACTTTGAATCTATGCCTAGATTGAATAAAATTTTAAGATGAGCCCATATCCAAAAATAGGCATCCAAAATGAGATGAAATTAGACCTAGGGAGCATAAATATTCTATAGAACAATTTACTTTACAATCATAAATAGATATTCCATCACCCCTGTTCCATAAATTAATGTTAATCTAGATTTTTTTTAATTCTAACAATCTCTTGGCCAAAAAAATATTTATAGAGTAATCTTTCCATAAATTTGTACAAAACTATCAAAATAGGATAATATTTTATGGGTGAATGAGGATGATAAAGGATAAAATGTTTATAGTTTACCACATTCCCATAATCTACCATTTTGGGGGAAAAAGAAGGAATTTTGTTTGTATAGTTTTAGAGGGAAATATGAGCACACTGTTTACTAAAAATTATCACCTCCAATTCTATGTAAAATAGTTGGCAATTTCATGGGATAAGTATGTTGTTTTTATACAATAAATTTCAATTATATGTTTAGTATTATATTTAGGTTTTATTAATCAACTTTTTCACAATCCATATTGGGCATCCATCCAACCCAACACCTAACCTATGTCTTGACAATGCTCAAGAGACTTTCCTCACTTATTAGGATGGTGACTAGCACTGGGAATCACAGATATCATAGTATAAATGATTTATCCCAATAATCCCTAGGAAAATAACCAACATAGATCATGAAACAAAACCCAATAATAAAATATCATCAATAAACACATAAATAGGATTCAGATACAATGGATGATGATGTAAAAAGAAACTACACACTAAAATTAAAACCAAACTTAAAGAGGCATAATATTAAAATGACATGTTGGTCTCCACCAACCAAAGAAAAAACTCCTTCAAGGGCGATCCTGGACTAGATACCTTAAGCTTGAACAAAACTTGGTTCTACTAATGATGAGTGGCTCAAGTAGGGTGTGATCTTAAACATTTCAGTATGTAAGAACCACAGATTCCATACATTTCCTTTCCTGAATCATTCTAAAAATAGTAGTTTGAAATAAATTTACAAAATAATGTTTTACCATTTTGACAGACCAAACACAACATTCTAGAAAACCAGCTTTTATAAAAAACCCATAAATTTTCTTGTCAAAATAGTTCTCTATTTTAAAAAAAATCAAAACCAATTTTCAAAGAAAACCAATCCAAGAGAAAAAATTGATATGATGAATATAAATGAAATATAAAAAATATATGAAAGGAACCTTATTTAATAATCTAAATGATATAGGAGTAAAACAAAATATTCAAAAAATTAATTATTCAAATTTACTAAAAATATCTAGAAGAAATACCTATACATACTCAGTTAAGACTCACCTTACAGGTTATGGTGTATCTCCATAGTAAATAATCATCTAGATACTCTTAACTAGATTCACTAGTGTCAGAAACCACATATCCATTTAACAAATACAAGGATACCAAACCATCTAATTAGTTTGATAAGTAAGTATCACTCAACCCTTTATATGACACCTAGGAATCCCATGATAGAAGTTTTTGGTGAAGGATATGGTCGTCACATGAATATAATAAAACAATACCCATGGATTCCACTTTGATTTCCTAGAACAAACACATAACCCACCAATGTGATGACAACCTCTTTAGAGAAACTACCATAGTGGTTCCCATTGCATGTCAAACCATTAAATAGTTCCAACCGGTCTTACACATCATGTCACCATAAAACAACATTTTAAAATACTACAATATTTCAACAGAGTCTTTAACATTTACCTTCTAAAATCATTTCCAAAACTAAGGATAAAATGTACATCATGTTGTAAAGAATATAAATATTACTTTATATCATTTAGTTATCAAACAGTATGTCAAACTGACAAATTGGCCACACCATGAGAAACACATTGGAACCACCATTTAGATAATTTTTAAACCATGATACCATTTTAGGGCTATTTAATTTTTGGTAATACCATTTGGAAGAGAGTGGGGAAAGAGAAAAAATGAAATGAAGGATGAGTATTTTGAAAACATGGTTCAAAGGGACATTTTCTTTAGAAGGCGATCATATGTTGTGATATCATAAATTTGTGATAACCATTCACATATGCACATCAAAACATCCAATTTAACACCCACTGAACTTCATAAAAGGTTTTAACTAAAGAAACACTTGGAGCATTACATAAAAGTATTCAAATTAATCTATTAACCTTAAACCATTTTGTCACCAAAACTAAAAAACTAAGATCATTCCCACATGTCACCATTTATCAAAACATAAACTGGGATATAATTATCTTAATAATCCAATATAGATTTTAATATGGCCATAGTAATTTCATCAAACACTTTGTAATCATATATTTTTTGTTATTAGTAAGGGAATATCTCGAAAAAAAACATTTTTCCAAATTGTCACCATACAAGAACAACAATAAATCAAACAAAAGAAAATTAATAAAAAGAAAAACTTTTAGAAATTAATTATAAATTTTTATTTTTGAAATGCTCTGTTTCAAAAAGAAAATGGATGGAAATACCTCCCACAACAATGGGAAGACACAATAAAACTCCATGTAAATTGAGAACCAAGCCCAATATAAAAACTGAACACTCTTACAAGAAATGAAATGACCCATATCTAACACCCTTCACCCTAGGATTTCTAAAACAAGAATCTAATATAATTAGAATGATATATAAAATATATAAAGAGAATAAGATGAAAAAATTGACTATTAAATCCAAAGGAACTAACCTTAGAATCTTGAGAGTACATGGAAGGAGGATGGGGGTTTTAGGAGCCTCTTGGTGGGCCTCTGCCGAATGGGGAAGGAATTCCTTGACTTAGGGTTTGAAAAAGATGACAAAAAGAATAATTTCAACTTATTAAAGACATGTCGAAGTCTCATGGTTTGGATGAACGTTTTTTCAAACCATGTTCCAGTTCTGTGAACCCTACTAGAGTAGGTGGATACCCGCATAGGTTAGCCAAATGGTTTTGGAAACTGTGTGTCATCTATGAAACATGATTCTATAAAAAATTACATAACCACTCACATGCTTTCTACATTGTTTCTTCAAATTTTGAAAAATATGTGAGGCGTATCATTGCCACAAAATGAAGTCCACATAGTTTCTTCTATACAACACATGGTTTGGACCAAACTATTCTAAAACTGTGCAAGAAAAACTGGGAATGAAAAAACTGAACTGAAAACACCCTCATCCTTACCGGGTCGCACGATCTACCTCAAAATCATGCACAAAACTCATGAACAGGGCTAAAAATCCCCCCAAACCTCCAAAAATCTAAATATAAACACCATAAACATGAATCAAACCTCAACTAAAGGAACCAAATCCAATAAAATAATAATGTAAAGAAAATCAATGGTAAGGGTGTGATAATTCTCCCTACCAAAAACACTTATTGTAGCAAAATAGTCACCCTGAATAATGAGATACCAAATTTGGTCACAAAACTAAACAAAACCAATAAATAAAAAACAACATGGGTGGCCTATTTCACTACAAGTCACCCCCGATTAGCTCAATGGGAAAAAATGAGGAGAACCATAGAGAAAAATGGAATGGGTTCCCCTATAAGAAAGTAGATAACACCCAGAAAGAAATATGGAAACATAAAATGAGAACTAAAAACTTCCAACATAATGGTATCCAACAAAATAAACTCACACAAAATATTGAACCCAATTATGATTCATCATTTCCACAAGACACAACCTTCTAAAAAACAAGAACTACCCAAAACAAAAACTAATCAACAAAAGGCTAACTCCCAATCATTATAAAACTAAACAAAACCATAAAAATATAAGAAGGTGGGACACTAAACCATTGATATCAAAAAGTAACTCATGATAGTATTGTAAATTACAACATAATAATTTAAATCGGATTTACATCAATGTTGATGACAAATCATGGGCCAAAAGCCCCCCACCCCATTAAGTAATTCATGATTGCTTAAAAAGATTTACACTAGGGCCTATGGTTGGAGCCCAGATGTCTTGAAGCAGCTACCACCCCACAATCAAGAGTTTTCCATAGACACTTGAGAATTACTCTTCTGAAAACCCCTCTTTCAAAAATTATCTAGATGATCCAAATGCCCACATCGATGATAAAAAATCACAAAATTACAAAATGACAGCTTTGAATTCCCAAAATAAACATAATGAATGAAAATGAGAGACTAGTATGGTTAGTGAGAAGAATAAATAAAGAATGTAGGCTCTTTAGAAATAGGATCATCCTTCACATACCCCTCCTTATACGGGGATCTTTTACTAGCACCCAGAGACACCCGATTTCCGAATGAGACAAACTTCACACCGAAAACCACCTCGGCTAAAAACACCTCAGTCAGCAATCTCTCAAACATAATTTCACCAGATGAGAGAACTCACTATTTAATATTTGGGGTGAAGACTCTATCTGATATGAGGATATTTCAACTGATCATTATGTGTCATTTTAGGAGAAAAAGAGTCTATCTCTTTGAAAATATCAATATAGGCCTTCACCGTCCACTACTGTTGCTAAACACCCAATATCCCTTCCACATTCTACACCTTCACCTTCTAAGGTAGGAATCATCAGATAAAAGTGTTCTTAAGACTTTACCATGTCATCCTAACTTATAATGGTGAATAATAAATCCTCTTCTACTGATCCAATCCCATACCTTCAAATAAATAGATAATTCCATATACACATATAGTTTTAGGAGTTCCCATGGACTAGAAAACACATTAAACACCCTCAAGACACTCCACAACCTCTAAAATATCTCGATCAGCATGTAAAACGTGAAAAAAAGTCAATCCTACCACTATACTAGTAGTCTAGAAGAACTAATAACTAGGCCAGACTCATTATAAATATTTGGAACATTTCTTGGAGACATATGCTAAACAGTAAAAAAAAACAAAACTGAAACCAATAACCACTTAAAACACAACCAAAAATAAAACATTGAAACAAAAAACCCAGATCATATGATAAAGATCATAAAACGGTTACAAAATCCTCTTTCAAAAACACTATTTTTAGTAAAAATTCCAAACCACATTGAGTTACAAAGCAACTTTTCAGATACTCCACTCATTTTTCAATTCAACATTAAACCCAAAATTTAACTTCTTAAAATCATATCAAACTGTGAATCAATTTTCCATTTGAAAACATTTTTCCCAAAATACCATTTACAATTTTTCAAAGTCCACTCCCATTGACTAGAATCAAACCAAAACAAATCTCCCTTTGATCTCCCAGAATTGGGAACTATTAGCCAGGAAAAACCCAACCGCATGGTTTTGTAGACCATTCCCCAAGAAATTACTAGCCCAAAAAAATATCATGAGCTATTTTCTTCACTCTGCATGGTTGAATACACCCTCTGATACCACCTTTCCACACTATCTCACTTCCATTTTCTTACCCAATATAGAAATAACCACAAAAAAATACTCAAATCTTATACTACCCCTTGAAACTCGTGGTTCAGGATGTAAATGGTTAATGATGTTCTTCCCGTACCTTCCTCTTGAGTTTCGACAATCCTAATCCCTTAACTACCAAAAACCCCAAATAATAAAGGAATGATTTGATACCATTATTTCATGAACCCAGCCTGGCTACCATCCATCCTGACACCCATAATGATCTCTGATAAGGCCTAAGAGGTGTTCCCAATCCTCTTGAGCTAGAAATTAATTCCATGCATCAATGAAATCGTAGTGGGAATAATTTATCCTAGTAAACCTATAAATAAATAAACAAAACAAAGCACATTGAATCCTCAAATAATAACTAAACATTAATAAATAGATTTATAAAATCTTTAAACTATGGCTTTTGAACAAAATAAAAACTATACAATGAAATTAAAACCAAAAAAAAAGTGACATGATCTCCACATGACCTCCTTGGCACCACCTAACAAAGACAACCCTACTTCAAAGGAGAACCTAAACCAAATATAGTAACCTGAAAAACAACATTGGTTTACAAATTTTGAGTTGAGCAATTAGTCTGTGAGAAAAAAACTCATTAGGTAAGAACCATAGATTCCATACATTTCCTTTCTAAAAACAGTCTAAAAATGATGGTTTGAAATACATTAAGACAATAGGATTTTACCATTTTGAAGAACCATACACATCTTTCCTAATAAATATTAATGAAATAAATAAAAAAAATTTCTTAAAAAAGTTTATCTTGTTTAAAACTCAGTTAACGAAATGAAAATAAAAATTATATAAATAAAATATACTAAAATGGTTGTGATTAAAATAAAGAAAAAGAACAAAAATATAAAATATAACTAGATAAATAAAAAATACAACATGAGTAAAATAAACAATATTGATAAGTATTCATGGGAATTTGATAAACATATCTAGAAAATATCCCTAGATGTACTCAGTTTGGAATCACCTGACAATGTATGGTGAAGGTACATAGTTAATGACAAACTAGATTCTCTAAATTAGCATCAGCAATGCTATAACCCATCTAGCCTCTTAAAATATCTTGGTGTACCAACCTATCTAATTGGGTTCAATAATTAAACACAACTCCACCATAGTTTTGACACCTATAAACTCTATGATTGTAGTTTGTAGTGAATGATTAGATCATCACTTGTATGGAATAATCAAATAACCCAAAAATTCCACAATCCTTGGCTAGCCCAATCACTGACACAACATAAGAAGCTAACCTCTCATATGAGGGATTTCCATAGAGGATCTCATCACATGTCAAACCATTTAAAATTACAACTAGATCTACACAACATGTCACTTTGAAAATAATTTTTAAAATACAATATGATACTAATCAAGTATTTAAAGTTTATTTTCAAAACCATTTTCCAAAACCATATCCAAAACAATGGATAAAACAAACATCATGCTCAAAAGGTTCCAAATGGGTCTTTATACCATTTAATGACAAAACCAATCTTCAATAATCCAAACAAGAAAAACAATAGGAAACAAATTTTAAACCACTATTGTGATCATTTGGAAACAAAAAAACCATTTTAGGATCATTGATTTTTTAGAAATAAAATTTGGAAGAGAGGGGTGAAGAAAAAAATTGAAGAGGATCATTTTGAAAACTGGGTTTGATAGGTATATTTTCTATAGAAGTCCATAATAATTTGTTTTATTTTCCACATATGCACCCCCATTCACTTATGAATATTCCTACATATAATGTTACACCCTTTAAAATCCATAAATGATTTTAATTAAAGAAACTTAAGGAGTATGACATCAAATCAAATGGTTTTACTAGAATACGTAAAACATTTTTGACACATCAAACCACACATAGAGCTTATTATAGAATCTCACAATTCATTAAAAATCAACTACTTAAAATAACCACATTAAGACAAAAAATAAATTTATAAAGGTCTATTATAATTTCATCAAACACCTCGTAAACATATAGTTAATGTTATAACTAAATAATGCTCTTTGAAAACCATTTTCGACAAATTGGTATCATAAAAACCATAAAAAATTAATGAAACTCATCATAATAATAAGAATCCATTTTATATATTTAGTATAAATTGTAAAGAAAAAAATGGTATTCTTTAGGATGGATATGGATGGAAAGACATACCTCAAAAATGTTGGAATGTACTGAAACTCCAAGGAATAGAAGAACCAATCCCAGTGAACAAACTGCAAACCCTAAAATCAATGGAAACAACACACAACAACCAACCCTCACATTTAGTTTAAAAAAGAAGGATCCAAGAAATAAAAATGAAAAAACAGTTGAGGAAGAGAATAACATGAGAAAATTGATCGGAAAATAAAAAGGAACTGACCTTAGAAACATGAGGGAGCTTCAAAGGAGGATGGAGAGGCATGGGAGGAGGGGTTCAGTAGACCCTTAGTTTTTCTTAGACATCTGGGGATGAAAACGTAGAAATAGGGTTACAACAAAATTTGGGAAAATATTAATCTCATCTTATTAAAAACCTATGTATATTCAATGGTTTGGCCACATGGTATTTCAAAAGGTGTGAGAACCGTACACATAATAGGAGAAAGGGGACACCAACATGGGTTGGTCACATGGTTTATAAAACCTTTTTCCAAAAAATAAATTATTCTATCAAAAATTAGTGAACCCCTAACACACTTTCTGCATGGTTTATACGAAACATTGTAAGTCGTTCTCCTTGTCCCTGAAACAAAAATATGTTTGTACGATATCTCTTAGAACTCACAAGGTTTGGGTAAAGCTATTATCAAGACAAGAAAGGATAACAATTAAAGAAAAAATTGAACTAAAAACACACTCATCATTAATCGGCATCACAGTCAACCTCCATACTATGCACTCAAACTATAATGTGGTTAAGAACTCAATCAAACCAACCAAAACTCAAAAATGTTTCTCAAAAAACATTACCAATCCTCAACAAAAAAATCAAATCAATGAAAATAATAAATTAATATAAAATGCATGGTTGGGGTGTGAAAATATTTCTATTCTCATTCATTTTTCAACTATATGTAACTATACTATTTTATTCTATCATCACGCAAATGGAAAACTTACCTCTTTACTTTTTAAAAGGATAGTAGAAGTGGATGCTTGAGTTTTTTTGCTCCTATATAAATTTTATTAGTGTTTTATGATAATATTTTCAATAGATAAAATAGGTTTAGTGAAAGGTTTATCCCTACATTCTCAAATATTGAGTTCTTCTTCCCATTCATTTTTGGTCCACTCCTTCATCATCATAATGGTAGATACATGGTGAAGTAGCATTGTGGTGATGTCGTAAGTGAGTATATTCATGCATGTTATGGGTTAGTGTGGGATATAATTAATTTAATTGGAATGTTTTTAGTGATATATTTTTTATAAAAATTGAATAATGATAATTAATATTTTAAGTAACAATGATAAATCCTTGTGACCTTCTAAGAATATGCCATGTTTCTTTCTAACTAAATTATTTTATTCTTTATTATTTTTTATTTTATTTTTAATATATTTTTATCATATTTATTTTAAACCCCAATTATATTATTATATCATTATTTTTGTATTATTAAGTTTATAAAGAGTGAAAAAAGAAGAATAGTGTTTTTTAGTGTTCTCCTCAGTGACTGACCAACAAAGGTTCACAATATTTCATGCTTATCTACTAATAAATTATTGTTGAGGGGTTCATGAGAAACACATCGCATATTTATGGTAAAATTTAAATGGAGGCCATTATCTTGTGGTATTTATTTTACATATAAAATAATAAATATCATAAATTGAAAAGTAATACTTTATTTCATATAATTTTTTATTAAATTCTTGGGTAAAAATGAAGTACCATAGTGATTATTCTTATGATGGGAATTTTTTTAATATTTTATTAAATTATTACAGCTAAGAATTAGGGAAGAATAATTTGTGTAGTATTCCATAATGATTAATGTGTTATGAAATCAGATGGAAATTATATCCTCTTCCATGAAGAATTTGGAAGTTTAGAAAGAGGCTGAAGAAAAGGAGGAATCAAAGCATCTTTTAAAAAAATAAATTAAATAATAATTTGAGAAATGAATTATTAAGGAACATTAATCAAAATTTCCCATGATATTTATAGAGGATTTTGACAAATAAATAATTCCAACTAATTTTTATATGGGAGATCAAGATAATTTTGATGAATATTGGGATGATTTTATTGTTGATAAAAATTAATTCGATTCTACTATAATTTTCAATGAAATATCAGAATGTTTCTACTATTATCCATATTTATAAGAGTAACACACCCAGGTGGCTTAATTTTAAGTAAAATTAGAGGAGATTGACCATCATTCACAATCCGCTATTAACGTACATTATGAAGCACTAATAAATGTCGAATAATTAATATATAATATTACTCAGTGAGATAATATTTCCTTAAACTCATTTAACTCAAATTTTATTTAAAATGAATTAAGACTTACCTCCCACTATATTAATTTTCCATATTTTTTGAATATATGGATTTCCATAGAGGATATTGAAAAATATGATACACCCATTGAGACTGAGTTTGTAGTTTCCATAACAAAAGAGATCATGTTTCAAGCTGACCCATTTGAAGGGAGATATTGATTTATTGACTAATTATTTTTAATTATATCAAATTTTAGTTGTTTTCTGACATCTCAATTTATGAATTTTCTAAAATGCAATAACCTGAAAAGGATATGGTTGTTGAAGTCAATCTCACAACACAAGTACTGTTAGTAAAATAAGAGGACCCATTCTTTCTCCTCCCCCACCATAGAAGTTGTACAGCATTTATATGGTGAATGTCAAAACCCGCATTCACCAAAAGGAGGGAAGGTTCAGCAGATTTATAGGCCCTTCCTTCTTTAAGTCGATGGAGAGATAACGACCCCCAAAACCTGCCTTCAATAGGTCCCGGAGTGGTGACTAGCACCACGGGTATGGAAATTTCACACAAATGGAAAGCATTACCCTTTTTATTTTATAGGATCGAGAGATAAGAAGAAAAAAACCAACAACACCAAGATAAAAATAAAAGTAAAGCCAATGGTAAACCATTCCCACATGCCTGTTTCAAAAGTAAAAGCCACAAAGTGAAAAAGGTGTCTACAAGGGTAAGTACCAAAGAATGAAAAATGACAACTGCAACAGCTCCAAGGATCCGAGCTAGTATGGTCCTGCACAATCCCCGAAGTCCTCCTGGAAACCTGAAAGCAATTTTATATATGTAGGGTGAGCATACAAGTACACCCAGTAGGGAAAACCAAAGACTCTTGTGCACAAGTGTGGGAACGTACTAAAGTCCCGTGAGAAAAAAAAAGAGTAAACCAAACACCTGTCAAGGTAAACTATCCACCCAGAGCCTCACCAAGGCACACTCCCCAAATAACGCAAGTCAAATAATATATATAATAAGAGCACATCAATGTTTAGGTACCCCGCTCCACTTTCCCACTGGTTACTGGAACATCCTACGCATCGGACCAATCCCGCCATTCTCACCGTAGTCCCACTGCCACCAGCCCGCACACACCTGGGCCACAACCACACACAGTCCCACTGCAGAATCCCTCCCGCACACACCTGGGCCTCAACCGCACATAGTCCCACTGCTGAATCTCGCCCGCACACACCTAGGCCACAACTGTCACATGTAACCATGCCTGCAAACACCTAGGCTAGAACAACCACCACCATGCCCGAAGACACCTGGGCTAAAGGATCCACTGCCACGCTTGAAGACACCTGGGCCTCATCCCAAAGACACTTGGGAAACCACCTGCCGAACACACCTGGCCAACCACCACACTACCCCTCTCAATGGTTCTTGGGCTAATAATGGACCTCAGGCCATCACAGCCTGCCCGATGATACTTGGGCTATTCGGGAAAGGGAGCAGAAAAGGAGCTAATAACCATCCACCAAGAATAGTGTTGGGAAAAACACCCTCCCCCATGAAATGGTGGTGTTCATCACTGAGTGCTCAACATGGGTGGGCCACGATTAAGAAACACAAAGCTACAAGTATATATATATAGGTAACAAACACTCACCCAAAGCTAGGTTTGTCTTCAGATAGCCTACAGATCACAACAGCACTCAATTCCGAGTCACGACTCATGCTAAAAAACCCATTTTTCCCATTCTTATTTCACTTGTATTGTTAATGTTTATGTTTAAGCACTACTGGGCAACTAGTAGGCATAGGCATGAGTCCAGGAAAGTAAACAGTCAAACATCAACCAAAACGTCCACACCTGGTTCTCAACAACAGAGGATTCCACCCCAATTCGTGATATAAACAAGTAACCACCAGGTCTTAAAAACTCATAAACACCAAAGCCACACCAACAGGGGATCCCATCCGCAGTATCATAACCACTGAAAGCATAAAAGAATAGGAGATCTCATCCCCTCCCTCATCTCTAGCAATCGACTCATAAGAGAAAACCACCACGCCACCAGCACTAAGCAAGGCCAAACCTGTATTTTCATATTTAAAAGATTTCACACATTCCATGATTTCAATTCTATTTCAACTGGGGTTAGCACAAAAGGGATTGATCCTGTTGCTTTCAATTTATTCAGTCAGATATACGTGATTAACCAATTACTTTTCACAGTAGGAGTTTAAAACCACAACAAGCCCTTTAAAACATCAGCAGGGGTTCATTAGTGCACCAACAACGACCACCAACGGCCTCGATTATTTGGAGGCATAACCCAGCACAACTCAACAAGATGGTCATAGCAGAAACAACATCAAAATATAAGACAACATCAATGATCACAGCCCCCCCCCCCCCCCTCTTTCTTTATAGAATTTTTTCATTATCTTTTATTAGGTCTGGTTTATCCAATTCTACAGAATCAAAAGCACACCCACCCCGCATGATACAAAAAAGAGTGAGGCAAAGGAGAAATTCCCTACCTATTGATAGATGATCGGTGTCTAGGCCGGGTGCAGATGTTTACGGATAACAATGCGCCCGATGCACCAGAAGCTGTTTGTGAAAAGCCATGATCGAGGAAAGAGAAACCAATGCTAACCCTTAGTTTATAAGAGTCGGGGACGGTTGAGGTGAAAACGCGAAACCGCGTAAGGCGCGGGGGTCGTGGGTTGACCATGCGGCTCCACTCGTCACAAAAAGGGGTCAGGTGGTTTAAGCCGACTCATGAAATGATTAATTATTTAATTAAAGCTATTATGCGCATTATGGGTCTTTAAAACAAGCTTAAACGAGTCAGAATAGGGTTTAAACCCCTATTTATGCAAAAGGAGCACTACTGGAAACAACTTGACAAGGCCGGGTGACGTCAATCGGTCGCGTCGATCGGTCGCGCCGATCGGCCTCACCGAGACGCCACTCCTTTAGGACCCGGATTTTGGAAATGGGAAGGACAAAGAGAGTCTGGGTCATCACATCAGATCCCTCTCAAACTATTCTAGTCCTCGAGAATTTAAACAACCCAGAAGGGAAGGGCAGGTCCGAACAACCACCCCGAAAGATACCTCTCAAGAGTGAACCTCATCGTTAACTAAGGACACCTTCCTGTCACGAACCAAGAATCATACCATGCCAAACTGCCCGGGAATGTGGGTTGGGGAGTCTCCTCCCCCATGTCAAGATATTATCTGCATTGGGCGTCACTGACTCACCCACACGTGTTTAATCGCATCTACCTTAATGCGTCTTGATTATGGGTCGGGTTCTCTCCTTCCCCATAGCCGGGGCTTTTCACACACAAACAGAGGAAATAAAACCACCACATTTCATAGCCAAAAGACAAAACGTTCAACCATAATATGTACAACAAGGAAAAAAACTCAAAACAACTCCGGGTACTGGGTAGGTATCTGTGCTTCCCTCTCCCACGTACCCTCCTCAAGCCCACCATGTCTCCACAACACACGAACCAAGGGGATGGTTCGCCTGTGAAGCACCTTTTCTTTGCGATCCTCGATCACCAATGGTCTCTCCAAAAAGGTCACGTCGTCCTCGATGTCCAGCTCACCCCAATCAAGGATGTGTGAATCATCGTGCAGATACCGATGGAGCTGGGACTCCTGAAAGACATCATCTATCCTTAGTAGCGGCGATGGCAACGCTGGCTGGTAAGCCACTTCGCCGACCCTCCGTAACACTTGGAAGGGTCCGATAAATCTGGGAGAAAGCTTAATCCCTTTGTCAAACCTCCGCTACCCACGCCGATGGGAGACCTTCAAGAACACGTGGTCGCCAACCTCAAACTCCAAGGGCCTCCTCCTGGTATCAGCATATGACTTCTGTCGGTCCTGGGCCGCCTTCATCCTTTCCCGTATGAGCTGAACCTTCTCTGTCATGTTCTCCTCCACCTCCGGGCCAAGGATGCCTGCCTCTCCTACTTCGGTCCAACACACAGGCGAACAACAAGTCCTCCCGTACAAAGCTTCAAACGGGGCCATGCCAATGGTAGATTGGTAGCTATTATTGTAGGAAAACTCTACCAGAGGAAATTATTGCACCCATGATCCACCTGAGTCCAGAACACATGCCCGCAGCATATCCTCCAAGGTCTGGATGGTGCGCTCTGTTTGTCCATCTGTCTGGGGATGGAAAGCAGTGCTAATGCGTAAATGGGTTCCAAACGCATGCTGCAATCCTCTCCAGACTCGTGAGGTAAACCGTGCATCCCTATCCGAGACTATGGACCTCGGAACTCCATGAAACTGCACCACCTCATCCACGTACTTTTGTGCCAAATAATCCACAACACTCGACTCCCTGATCGCCAGAAATTGAGCCGATTTCGTCAACCTGTCCACTATCACCCAGATGGCTTTGTACCCTCCTTGGACCTTAGGTAGTCCCGTGACGAAATCCATCGAGATGTATTCCCACTTCAACTCGGGGACATCTAGAGGCGGCAGTAGGCCGCCTGGAACTCGGTGTTCAGCCTTCACTTTCTGACACACTATGCACTTAGCCACAAACTCTACCACCGCTCGCTTAACTCCGGGCCACCAAAACTGCCTCTTCAAACCCTGGTACATCTTGGAAACTCCTGGGTGTACCGCCAGGGGTCAGTTGTGGAACTCACTGAGAACCTTGTTGCGCATCGCCTCCAGGACAAACAACCTTTTCTGGAAATGCAGCCGGTTCTGACCATCCTCTTTCCATCCTTCTGGAGCATTGCCCTGGTCAACATGGTCACGCATCACTTCGCACTCCAGGTCTCCCCAATGAGACTCCTCCACTTTCTGAAATAGGGATGACTGCACTGTTATCTGATATAGGCAGCCTTTGCCGCTATCCATCATCGCATCTGGGTGTAAGGCGGCCAACTCCTCCATTGCCTTCCAGGTGTCCGCCGACTCTCAGAACGCATCCTTCTGCGTCCTTATACTCAAGTCATCGGCCACCACATTGCCCTTGCCCTCAGTATAAGAGATCTCAAAGTCGTAATCCTGGAGGAACTCCACCCATCTACGATGTCGCAAGTTTAAGTCCCGCTAGGATATGATATACCTCAAACTTTTGTGATCCGTGAAGAGGACAAAGCATTCCCTGATGAGGTAGTGCTGCCATAACTTTAGCGCAAAAACGACCGATGTAAGCTCCAGGTCGTGGGTGGCATGATTACGCTCATGGGAACGCAGCTGCCTGGACCCATAAGAGATCACCCCTTGTCGCTGCATCAACACGCATCCCAGGCCATGTCTTGAAGCATCACAGAACACCTCATAAGCTTCCCCTTCCTCTGGTAATCTCAGCACTGGGCCACTGACCAACTTCTCCTTCAGATAGCTGAAGGATGACTGGCACTGCTCACTCCATACGAAAGCCTGATCCTTCTTGGTCAGAGCCGTCAAAGGGGCTACTACTCGAGAGAAGTTGGGTACGAATCTCTGGTAGTAACCTGCCATCCCACGGAAACTACAGACCTCTGCCACATTCTTGGGTGCTTCCCAAAAAAAACCTCCTCAACGTTTGATGGGTCCTCCGCTACCCCCTGCTCGGACACCACGTGCCCGAGGAAGTGCACTTCTCGTGTCCAGAACATGCATTTAGACAACTTCCCATAGATCTGGTGTTGTCGCAAGACCTCCAAAACTGTCCTCAGGTGGTCTGCATGGTCCTCTTCTGAACTCGAATAGATCAGGATATCATCGATGAACACAACCACGAACCGATCCAAGTACTCCCAGAAGATGGAGTTCATAAGTCCCATGAACACAACCGGGGCGTTCGTAACACCGAAGGGCATGACTACGAACTCAAAGTGTCCATACCTGCACCTGAACGCTGACTTCGGGATGTCGCTCTCTTTCACCCTCAGCTGGTGGTACCCAGACCACAGGTCGATCTTTGAGAAACATCATGCCCCTTTCAGCTGGTCGAAAAGATCATCTATCCTCGGAATGGGGTAGCGATTCTTGATCGTCACCTGATTCAGCCTCCTGTAGTCTATGAACAACCTAAGACCACCATCTGCCTTCATTGAAAACAAGATAGGAGCACCCCACGGTGACGCACTCGGACGAACATAACCCCTCTTCATCAGATCATCAATCTGTATCTGCAACTCCCGTAGCTCCGAAGGTGCCATCCGGTAAGGAGCCATCGAGATTGGACGAGAGTCGGGTTGCAGGTCTATCCAAAACTCGATATCACGTCGAGGGGGTAGAGTTGTCACCTCCTCAAGAATGATGTCCATAAACTCACGGATGATCTTTGGAACTTCCACCATTTCAGCATCTACTGATTCCACTATGATCTCGGTGAACAAGGAGAGGAGATGTTCCTCTCTCCTGTTTCCATTCGGACTGCTCCGCTCGCCAGTGAAGGTAACACGCTGGCTGTCCAAGTCTGAGAACACCACCCTTCATCGAAAACAGTCGATGATGGTGCACACAGAAAATAGCCATTCGATGCCTAGGATGACATCATATGGCTGGATCTGTAGTAGAAGAAGATCCCTAACCGACTGATGTGGCCCTAACATCAGTCTACATCCCTGACAAATGAACAAAAAGTCAGTCTGACCTCCGACTAGTTTGCTCAATACCAGGGGTACTAGAAGTCTCTCAGCATCTAGACCAAAGGCATGGGCTACACTGGGTGCAACAAAGGAGTGTGAAGCTCTGGTATCGAACAAAGCATAAGAAAGAGTGCTAAACAGACTGATCGTACCTCGAACAACCTCTGGCCCTGCTGGAACTGCTGCCTCTACGGCGTGTAAATGTCCACACCCAGCTCCCCTGCCCCTCGGCTGTCGTCCACCTCCCCGACCACGCCCTGGTTGAGGTCCTTGTAGAGAGACCTGAGGTCGGTCTCCTCCTCCTACGTCTGCCCTCGGAGGAGAGGGAGCTCGCTGTCCCAGTTGCTGCTGCTGTAAAGGTCTGGATGGAAGCTGCTGCTAGGGCGGGTGCTGGGGATGACTGCCACTATTGTACTGCACCTGGTCGGGGAATTGACTCTAGAGATGCCCAGGGCTCCCACAGATGAAGCAACGCAGTCCCGGGCCTGAAGGAATAGGGCGAGGGCCAGGGGATCGAAACTAAAACTGTTGCGGCCTGCTCCCTGCGGGTGGGAACCTAGAGGGTCCTGATGTTGGAGGCCTAGCACTGATGGCCTTTCCCTTCGATGGTCCCAGCTGGATCCCCTCTCACGACACTCCTCCTAGAGCATGCATCCTCTCCACCACATCAGCCTTCTTCTGGACCTCCAAGTACGTCGGCTGGGTAAAGGGGGTAACAGCATACCGGAGGGAGGGTCGAAGTGCCTCCTCTAAACATCTTTCCCGGGACTCCTCGTCAGGAAAGAGGTCCAGAGAAAAACATAGGAGGTCCTTGAACATGATCCCTAGCTCCCTCAAGGACATACTCCCATGTTGGAGGGAGAGTAGTTCCTGCTTCTTTTCTGCCTTCATCGTCGAGGAGTGGAATTCCGCTCGGAACTCCCTCTTGAAATCCACCCAAGCCACCTCAGACTCTCTCCTCTCCCACAGGTAAATCATCCACCACTGACGTGCCGATCCCCGCATATGGCTAACGGCCAGAGGAACCCAGTACTCGGTAGGGGCCCAAATCATGCCGAAGGCTATAACTAGCTCCTCTAGCCAGCCTTCTGTCTTCATATCGGAGGTGCTACCCTCATACTTCTCGAGGGCCTACCGCTGGAAGGCTCAAAGAGTCTTCTTCCACTGGTCTTCCTCTTCCTCTCGATCAGCTCTATAACGATCGGAAAAAGTAATCTACAGGGCCTCGATCTCCTGTACCACACGTGGTCGCCTTCCAGGTTCCATAACTGCATGGTAAACAAGGAATGCCTAATCCCAAGTAGTGCAGAATATCATTCTTAAAACTTCTTAAAATGTAGTTTATTATTAATTACCAAGACATCCCAGAAACACAAGAACACAAGTCATTATGATGCATGTACCTTTACAAGGGTCTCTACCCTGTAATCAGTGTGGCATCACTTGGTCATTCGGTAGGTCCAGAGTCCTTGCATCGGATCACGGGGGGGCCCTAAAATCATGTGTCCTAGCCGGTCTTCCCTAGCCTAATTCACGCTCCAAGGTCACCCAACACTGTTTCCTTACCATCCCATGTAATCCTCACTGTGCCTAACTCGAGACTCAATCCTATCTCTCAACCATCACCTTTGATACCATTCTGTCACGACCCGCCTTCACCAAAAGGACGGAAGGGTCAGCAGATTGTCAGGCCCTTCCTTCTTTAAGTCAATGGAGAGATAACGACCCCCAAAACATGCCTTCAATAGGTCCCGGAGTGGCGACTAGCACCAAGGGTATGGAAATTTCACACAAATGGAAGGCATTATGCTTTTTATTTTATAGGATCGAGAGATAAGAAGAAAAAACCAATAACACCAAGGAAAAAAGAAAAGTAAAGCCAACGGTAAACCATTCTCACATGCATGTTTCAAAAGTAGAAGCCACAAAGTGCAAAAGGTGTCTACAAGGGTAAGTACCAAAGAAAGAAAAACGACAACTGCAACTACACCAAGGATCCAAGCTACTATGGTCTCACACGATCCCCAAAGTCCTCTTGGAAACCTAAAATCAATTTTATATACGTAGGGTGAGCATACAAGTACACTCAGTAGGGAAAACCAAAGACTCTCATGCACAAGTGTGGGAACGTACTAAAGTCCTGTGAGAAAAAAAAGAGTAAACCAAACACCTATCGAGGTAAACTATCCACCCCTGGCCTCACCAAGGCACACTCCCCAAATAACGCAAGTCAAATAATATATATAATAAGATAACATCGATGTTTAGGTACCCCGCTCCACTTTCCCACTAGTTATTAAGACATCCTACGCATCAGACCAATCCTGTCATTCTCACCGCAGTCCCACTACCACCCGCTCGCACACACCTGGGCAACAATCACACACAGTCCCACTGCTAAATCCTGCCCGCACACACCTGGGCCTCAACCACACGCAGTCCCACTGCTGAATCCCGCCCGCACACACTTGGGCCACAACTGTCACATGTAACCATGCCTGCAAACACCTAGGCCAGAACAACCACCACCACGCCTGAAGACACCTGGGCTAAAGGATCCACTGCCACGCCCGAAGACACCTGGGCCTCATCCCGAAGACACTTGGGAAACCACCTACCCCACACACCTGGCCATCCACCGCACTACCCTGCCCGAAGGTTCTTGGGCTAATAGTGGACCTCAGGCCATCACAGCCTGCCCGAAGATACTTGGGCTATCCGGGAAAGTGAGTAGAAAAGGAGATTATAACTAGCTACCAAAAATAGTGTTGGGAAAACACCCTCCCACATGAAATGGGGGTGTTCATCACTAAGTGATCAACTTGGGTGGGGCGCAAATAAGAAACACAAAGGTACAAGTATATATATATAGGTAACAAGCACTCACCCAAAGCTAGGTTTTTCTTCAGACAGTATACAGATCACAACAGCACTCAAGTCCGAGTCACGACTCACGCTAACAAACCCATGTGTCCCATTCTTATTTATGGTTCAGTGTTAATGATTAAGTTCAAGAACTAATGGGAAACTAGTAGGAATATTCATGAGTCCAGGAAAGTAAACAGTCAAACATCAACCAAAACTTCCACACCTGGTTCTCAACAACAGAGGATTCCACCCCAATTCGTGATATAAACAAGTAACCACCGGGTCTTAAAAACTCATAAGCACCGAAGCCACACCAACAGGGGATCCCATCCCCAGTCTCCTAACCACTGAAATCATAAATGAATAGGGGATCCCATCCCCTACCACATCTCCAGCAATCGACTCGTAAGAGAAAGCCACCAAAACACTGCCACCAGCACTAAGCAAGGCCAAGCCTGTATTTTCAGATTTAAAAGATTTTACACCTTCCATGATTTCAATTCTATTTCGACCGGGTTTAGCACAGAAGGGATTGATCCGTGTGATTTCAATTTATTCAGCCGGATATACGCGATTAACCATTTACTTTTCACAGTAGGAGTTTACAACCACAACAATCCATTTCAAACATCAGCAGGGGTTCATTAGTTCACCAACATCAACCACCAACGGCCTCGATTTTCAGGAGGCATAAGCCAGCACAACTCAACAAGATGGTCATAGAAGAAACAACATCAAAATATAAGACAACATAAATGATCACACCCCCCCCCTCATTCATTATAGAATTCATTCATTATCTTTAATTAGGTCTGGTTTATCCAATTCTACAGAATCAAAAGCACGCCCACCCCGCATGATACACAAAAGAGAGAGGAAATGGAGAAATTCCCTACCTATTGATTGATGATCGGCATCTAGGCTGGGCGCGGAACTTTACGGATAATGATGTGCCCGATGCACTAGAAGCTGTTTGTGAAAATCCACAATCGAGGAAAGAGAAACCACTGCTAACCCTTAGTTTATCAGTGCAGGGGACAGTTGAGGTGAAAGCATGAAACCATGTAAGGCGCGGGGGTCGTGGGTTGACCATGCGGCTCCACTCCTCACAAAAAGGGGTCGGGTGGTTTAAGCCGACTCATGAATTGATTAAGTATTTAAATAAAACTCTTATGCACATTACGGGTCATTAAAACACGCTTAAACAAGTCAGAATAGGGTTTAAAACCCTATTTGAGCAAAAGGAGCGCTACTGGAAACAACATGACAAGGCCGGGTGACGCAGATTGGTCTCATCGATCGGTCGCACCGACGGGTCTCACCGATCGGTCGCGCCGATCGGTCTCACCGATCGGTCTCCCCGATCAGTCGCGCCGATCGGTCTCACCGATCGGTCACCCCGATCGGTCTCACCGATTGGTCTCACCGAGACGCCACTCCTTTAGGACCCGGATTTTGTCAACGGGAAGGACCAAGAGAGTATGGGTCATCACAGTGAAGAAATTGATTTACTCAATCTATAGGGTCCTCTATAAAATATGTCATTTAATGTAATTTGAAATAATAAAATGTAGTAGTTAATATCGTTCCATCAATATCTACCAAAAATCTTCTGGTAACAACTTAAACTGCCAACTTCAATAATTTAACAACCATCACCAACATTGTGGTCTGAACCATGTTCTATCCCAATTGTTTCACTTTCAATTTATTTTAATATATTTTCTTTATTTATTTCCTTTATAAGTATATATGGTATAATCCAGTTTCATAAAATTAGGCTTCCGATGGAAAATAAATTTAGGTGGTATCTTTCCCTCTCATTGGATTTTCTCCCCTTATCATCTTTTATCTTAATTGAAGGGTTGTTAAATATTATGTGTGGGGATTATCAACCAGTTTATGGGTTTCATGTTTTTTTTCTTTTTTTCCTTTTTTAAGAACTCTGAGATTCAATGAATTTTATTTATCTGTTTTCACACATGAATTGATTTTGGGTGTTTTCTTTATCTTTAACAAAATGGAATTTAATTTTTTGTTGATGTTAGACTTTTTCTAGGTTTTTATTTTTAATAATATTTATGTGTTTTAACAACCATTGAAATACATGATCATGAACATTGAATCAAATTATTTTTCAATTCTATGAGGTATTCTAAAGCAATTTGATATTTTATTCAAAATACCAATGTTTTTTTGAGAGAGACATGTGTTTTTTATACAGACAAGAACTTATGATTATTCTACTTCAATGATTTCGAGTTCATAGAATGTTTTTATTATAATGAAGCATTTTATCTGCAGTCCATATACAAAAATTTGATCCACCTTTACATTTTAAATTAATTATCCATTAAAATCCATAAATAGAATTAAATCTTTAATCCACATTAGATGATATTTTTTCCTTTCCTATCATCACTCTTAATATTTTTCCATGAATATTTCATGTTTGATATTGGGGAAAGGGGATATCTTTTACGTTTTCTAGGATGAAACTAATTATTGGTTGTGTGTGTATTTTGTAATTAATTTTGGAATTTGATAATGGTAATAGGTTAATTTCATTCATTGTTATTAATTTATATCATATCATTATCTAAATAAAAATATTATAAAAAATAAAAAAAAATAAAGGAGATAAACATGAATTATTCTTTCACTAAAATTCAAAGTTCATGTCCCTCTCAAAACTTTTGGGCATGATTTTCATACATTTATTTTATTTTACTATTATCTCATCCTCCATGTAAAAAATGAAAAATTGGAAAAAATGATAAAAAATATGGAAAATGAAAATAAAGTGAATTATGAATCATTCATTGTATTAATTTTTTAACTCATGTATCATGTCATGTGAAATGGTGTATTATGGTGCACACATTTGGAGAATTGAGTGAGATATATTTCCTAGGTTTTCACAAGAATATTTATGCAACATCATTTAAAAGTTTTTCCTCCTCTTTTTATCCGTGACTTCCAAAATATTTTTTCCATCATCCCATAGCCTCTGAATTCACCTTGAAAAAATATTCCTGAATCAAAATATTTTTATGTATTGGTATGTGGAGTGATGATAATTTTCTTAAACCTATAGTGATACATTCACTTTCCCAGTATGATCATAACAATCAATATATTTTCTCTTAATTGAAGCATGACATGAGTTATAATGTGAGGTAAGTTTGATTTAGTCATTGATATATTTTTAGGCTGAATTAATTGAAATGTGAGAGGTAAAAATTGAATGGAATTAATTTTCATAGATGATTAATGGTGATATTCCATTTTGAAAATGATCATGGAAATTTTATCACTTTTAATTTTTGTATGGATTTTTATTCAGATATTTGATGATTTCCCATGAGTGAATTGATTATGTGTGGGGGATTGATGGTGATAATTATTTTGAACATAATATTAGTTAATTATGATTTTTTATAACTTAAATTTTATATTTTAAGGGTAAATGTCTAGATTGAGGGGTTTATTAGAAATTTGAGCTTAATTTCGAAAATTTTCTAATTTTTAATTTAAATATTTTTTATATCATATTATTATTTCAGCCATAACATCTATTATACCAATATAAATTGTGAAATTGAAATTTTTATCACCTTATTTAAGTTATGAATTTCTACCAATAAAATAAAGAGATAAATCCAACATTTTAAGGACTAAATATAGCTCACCGGTCAGACATTGGAATCTATGCCTAGATTGAATGAATTTTGAAGATAGGATGATATATGATAAATGTGAAGTAAAAATAAGCTAAAGTTGCACAATGAGACTCAAAAGAATACGAGGAAAATTTTACTTTACTATCCCTACTTAGGATTCATCTATATTAAATTACATAAATGAATGTATATCCAGATTATTGCTATTAAAATAGTCTCTATGGTAAAAAATATTTCTAGAGTAATATAGCCATAAATTAATATACCTGTTTCTAAAGAAGCTAAATATTTAATAGTGAATGAGGATGATAAACGGTAAAAACTTTATAGTTTACAATGTTCTCATACTAGTTAATTTATTACACCTAAAAAAAGAAAAAATTCCACGAACCATTTGGGTGGTAAATTTGGACACACGTTTTCCTATAAATTCACACCTTCACTTCCATCTCAAATAGTTTTCTACTTAATGGGATACATTTTTAGTTGTTATAATGTAAGTTTCCATTGTATCATTAATATATATTTTTTGTGTTTTATTCCTCTATTACTATTTTACTTTATTTTTATCTTTTTTGGTCATCCATATTTATTTTCTATCTCCATGCAAATGGATAACTTACTCCATCAATAGTTCAAAATAATCTAGCATTGGATTCTTGACTTAATAGCATATAAATGTTTCTTTTTATTCTATTAATAAAATATCAATAGTATATAAACATATTTTGGTATAAATTTCACGCCTCTTACTCTACTATTTAGTTTTATACCCATTAATTGTTTATTGCATAACATCATCTACATAATACTACATCTAGGGTGGATTATCATTAGTGTGATGACATGAGGGTGTATTGTCTCACATCAAGAGGTTCGGGGTTGGTTAATATCAATTCAATGGGATAATAATAATTTATAGGGTTGGTCTCAAAATTTATTATTATATTGATAATTATTATTTCAAATAAAAATGATATCATCTCTTTGAACTCCCAATAACAAAATATGATCGATACTTCCCAAAATTATTTATATCTTTTTTTATTAGTTTTAATTTTAATATATTTTTATCATATTGATTTTAAAACCATCTCTATATTATCATATCATTATTAGTTTTCTAGTTAGTTTTTAAATAATGATAATAGAAGAATTATGAGTGTGATAAGAATCCTTGAGAGATTGACCATGAGTGTATACTATAATAAAAACATAGTCACATAAAATTATAGGTCAATTATTCATGAAAAATTCTTATTATCAATTTAAATTCATTTTTATGTAGGTCATTAAATTTCATTCACTGCAATTCATAATATAAAAATACCATTAATTTATAAATAAAACATCATTGCGTATCATTTTTTATGAAGTAGTTTAGTTAAAAAGGAGAATCATAGTAATTTTACATATAATGGGAATATCTTAATTAATTTTTTAGTATTAGGATGAAGAATCCAAAAAGAATAAGTTTCATGAGAATACAATAATGTATGAAGAGTTAATGGATTAAATGGAAATTATATCCTCTTCCTTAAAGAAATTAGAAGCTCACAAAGAGGCTTAAGAAAAGAAATAATCAATGCTTGTCACTAACTATGTAGGGTCATCATTCAAACCGGTCCCATCCCAGTTAGTCACATTACTAGAAGTGCATTCATGGACCCCACTATCATGAAACTAGTGGTCGGGTATCTATAATACACATTGGGAATGATTTTACCCAATCACATAAACATAAAAAACCAATAAAAGAAATTATCTAAAACTAGAAATAAACAATCAAACATGGCATAAAAACATTATACATTTAATTATTACAAATTAGAACAAATCCCCAAAAATACTACCATAAGGAAACTAAAACTCCATCAAAACCCTCCATGTAACAAGAGGAGAAACATCCTCAAGATGTCACCACCACGATCCATAAGTGAATACCATTGGAGACCAAAACTACCATCCCCATACCCCATGCATTTACTTGAATCGACTACACAAAAAGGTATACAAACACCTAGATGTTTATGTATTGTGTGATAAAAATCCTTGTAGGATTCCACCCAAGTAAATGTATTCCCTGCTAGAATATTTCAGAGATAATCAAACATTCCCATTTAAGTAAAATTAGTTAAAACATTTTCCACAAAAAAATTATTCAGTAAACAATTTAAAAAGTTACACAACAATGGAAATCCACTCCCAACCAATTTCACAAAAAGAAGAATAAAATTTATAAAAATACACACACATGTGGTCCACCATATGCTAATGGATGAAACCATATCATCTAAGGTAGATAACCATGGGTAAATCCTTAGGCTCAATCTAGCTCGAGTGGGACACTAGAATCTCATACCTTAGTATCGGGTGGACTGGAACCACAAATACAACTTTCTCATGCATGAACCCATATGAGGGGAAACCCTAATTTCCTAGTGGTTTCCCATCGTCATAATGTTTAGTTAGTGGTGTAAGCATTAGTACTTTTAAGATAATTCGGGACGAACCACTTCCAAGACATCTAGCATACTAGAACTAGTCATCCCCCCCCTAGATACCTTGGATTCCCTTAGGCTCAATCACATTTCACAATCACACATACCGCCACATTTATATACACATGCCAAATATTATTAATATATGGGAAAACCACTATTTTCCAAAAACAAAGACACTTTCCTTTTTACAATCACCAAAATCATTTTCCAGTACATTTTCCATCACTTGAAAAATTCATAAAACCGCTTTGAAATTATCACAGGAAAATCACATGATTAGTTTAACAATTTTAATAGTCCAAGCACATATAAAATCCACAAACACAAATGGACTTCAATTCAAAACATGTTTCCCTTCCTTTAAACAATTTATAACTCATATTTAATAAAATTCACAATATGTCAAATATGCAAAATTATTACATTGACTTTTTAAAAGATACACCCAAACCCATTCTCACCACAAGAACCATTCAAAATATGATTCACACCTTTCATGGAACCCAAAAAATCCCATTAAATCAGACACAAATGAATACACATAGAACCTAGCCATCTCGATTATAAAATATTTCTTATTTCAAATAAGCATGTCAAACCACTTAAAAATTTCCTTTTACACCCCAAAATTAAGCCATAGAACATATTTATAAATTGAAACAAACATATTGAATTAATATAATATTGTTAGGGGAAGGAAACACCTACCTTGTAGAGACCCAAATCTTGATGTACATGGACATTACATTACATTTACGAAATACTTAGTACATAACAAAAACACACACACAAGGATCGTAATAGTTTAGTGTCTTTGGAAACTCTGAATATAATCTTCTAATCGTGGTGAAAGATCTTCAACATCTCCCATAAAGATCTTACTTTTTTTACCTAAAACCTTTCTTTATATCCTGGGGAAAATAAAACATACAAGGGTGATGTCAAATTCTCAGTAAGGGTAAACAAAACAAATATCAATCACATCATTTTCATAAAAACATAACATTTTGGAAATCTTAACTTGCAAAAGAGAGCATAAATTCATAACAGGGGATAAAGCATTGTAGTGAAATTATATCCCAATAATCATAACATAAAACATTAAACTCTATGTCATACACACATAATTATAGAGAATCATATCTTATTAGACAAGACTCATTGCAAAGACTATCTTAGTGGACAAAGTCCATTTCTGAACCGAGTCACCCTCGTTTCAGTCTTGTTTCACTGAACCGGTATAACCTACCATTCCAGCCATGTCTATCTCATGAGATATATAATATTTACCCAATGCATTGGAGGGAGATATAGGTCCCACCCATCTCATAATGATACCATTCTTATGTGTGCCACAAAATCTTAAATCATACATCATTGCATAACCCATGTAATAAAAATGGGATTCCTAAACAACATGACATCATAAAACAATTCATATAAGATAATGGAATTCATAAAAATAATTCCATCACAAAATAATCAAATAAATGTAATAATAGGGATAAAAAACAGAACCCTTTATTATCTTAGATGAAAAATAATTTTGATAAAACACCTGAACTCCATTCTTGATGAAAATATCCTTTCTACTTCAAAAACATTTTTCCTTTATTAACATGTCATACAATTTTAAACTAAAAGAAGTTGATTAAAAATAATCATGAAAACTTGTAAAGAAAGCTTCTTGGAAATAATTTTTTAAAAATCCATTCATGCCGTATAAGTTAAAAAAACGTTTTTCGTACTTTTTGTCGGAAAAGTCAAAAAGTACCTCCTACGAAAAACGACAAAATATTCCTTTCATATCCTTTACTAAAAACTCACCGAAGGGTAAAATTGTATTTAAACAATTGTAGTTGGATGGAAATAATATTACATATTTATGAAACATGGATGTGGATGATAGAATACACCCCAGTAAATACCAAAGTATAAACAATCTCAGATAAAAATGAGACTGTGATATTTCCCTTACCTTAGGTCCGATTTGTTTCATATGTGTCCGAACCTCCTGTATAATGATTTAAATAATGTCATTGACTTATTACATAATCATACTCATTGTTATGATATCATATATGGTTCACTTATTGCTTTATATTACCCGTTCTTTTGTAAATTCCATGTTAAAGACCGTTTTGGATAAATTGTTTCATTTGTCATCCGTGTTTTGACTTGTAATTATTCATATGATTACTTAGATCATGATTACTTAATTACAGAATATAAACCATGATTTATATATAATATATATTCAGAATTTATATATATATATATATAATAGATCAGTAAATGGAAAGAAATACACCGTTCATGGAGACGGTAGACCGTACGTACGCATGAACGCTGTTTTTTTTCCTTATTGAGTTGAATGGAATGAAGTAGATGACATAAATTTATAAATAAATCCAGTAGATTTATAATGTCATATATTTAATTATTATTTCTTATAAATACTTTATAATCATTCTTAAATTGTTAACATGGAGAATGAATCTCATCGCGTCGTGGAGACGGTAGTCCGTACATACGCACGAGAGATGATATCATTCTCAATATTACTGAATTGAATTGGAGTGGATGATACAATATATCAGAATCAGTATCACTTTATAATAGTCATATATAGTCATTATTTACACCATTATACCCATCCAAGTAAGGTGGTGGTGGAAAATAGATATCACCACGGCGTGGAGACGGTATTCTGTACGTACACACGTGCGGTGATTTCGTTTTCTGTAGGACGGATAGATGGTGAAATAGGGTTGTTTCATACTTATAATAAAATATCAGTATATGAGTGATACTGATGTTATTTCTTCATAATGAGACAACGTAAGAAGAATAATTGGAAGAATAAATAAAGATAAAAGAATCGGTAATGGACATTTCCTCTTCTTTGAATCGCCTCTTTGAGATCTCCCTTTGGGGTACTAAAATTGGTCTCTTAGGAAGACCAGAACCTCTAGGATATTTCTAGGGAAGTGGAGAAGAGAATTTTGAAGGGTTTTGCCGAGCTTGAAGGCTCAAAGTTGTGTGAGGAAGAGAGGGAGGAGGTGCCCTTTTATGAGGGAGGAGAAGGGTACCTTTGGAATAACTAAAACTATTATTTTATTATTAAGTCCAATTCGGTTTTAAATAGCTCCAAATTGAGTTATTTCGAATATAAGGTGGGGATGGGTCGAAATACTCTCATCCAATAGAATTTAGACAAGTTTAGGTCATTATATTAATCTTATCTTTTAGTTTTAACTCTTAGTTAATTAGATTGACATTTACCATGTCACTTTGTATTTTTATATTATATAGTTAATAAACATACCATATACATCCAAGCGACCCCAAAGTTGTGTTCTATTAATATATATAACCTTATCTAAGTCATTTGTCTGATCGTTAGATTTTTAGGAATAAAATAACAATTAATAATATAATATTTGTTTTGAAAACTATTTTATGTAAATTCTGACACTATTCAATAGTTGATTTTTTTGAAACTCATAACAGAATGATTACTTCGACCAAAGTTAATTAAATCAATACTAACATGTCATATTAACCTATAAAATTAGTTTAGTTCATAAAAAGTCTCAAATTATATTTATTTGTGTATTTATAACATCAATTATATCAATATTTCATTAATAAGATAATTACTGCATCATCATTGTGTCATAAATAAATTAAATTATTTAATGTCTAAAAATTTCAAATAAAATACCATTATGTATGAAATAGTTTTATCTTTCTAATGAATATTTATAGTCTAATTTATCTTATGTATAACCCCATATTAATAATGCTTTACTTATTAAACTTTGATTTTAACTATTTTATCCCTTCTTTAAATAAATTAATAATAAATTTCCTAGTCTAATCCAAGTGGGCCTAAATGGTCATATTTTATTCCTAAGGTTGTTTTTGGTCGAATTACACTTGTACAATAGAATTAGGACATGTTTTATGGTAATAATAAGTTCACTTTTACCCTTAATTACCCTATTTACTTTTAACCGTGGTAAAAAAAAGTAAAAAGATATTATTCACCAAAATTTATTTTCATCTCATTGAACCACATTTTACTTACTAACATCAAACGTTTTTGTCAGATTTTTGAAATTCCACTCACAGAAGCGGTAAAATTATGTTTTATGAAAAATTCATTTTTTAACTACCATTTAGTGGTTTCACTATTCATCAAAAATGAATGTTTCCAGAAAAATACCAAATATTATGCCTAAGATATATTTGATATTATGAACTCAAAAATAATTTCTATTTTACCAAATTCAAAACATATTATTTTCATTAATTAATTTAAAAATTAATTCCCGTCGTCAAAACAAATAGCGTGTTTTTAAGAGATAATAACTATCAAAAGATTGACACTTTTTTATGTCTGGTTTAAATGTAAAATTACATCCAATGACCAACATTGTATTAAATTGTAATAATATATTCTAAATATAATTTAAAAAACTCAAATTAATAATTTATCACTACTAATTATTTCTATTTAAAAAGTTCTTTTTAATTAAAATTTAGTAATTTTCACGATTCATCAGAATATGAAAGTTATCCGAAAAGTATCAAAATTTCACCCTAAGCTAATTCCAATATTAATAATCCAAAAATGAATTCCATTTTGAAAAATAAAATTTACAAAATTTCAAAAAGTGGTTATTACTATTCATAACAGCTAGTTTTAATAATATTTTAATAGCATATTGTTGTTTAGTGAAACTCGTTATTGCGTACTACACACGCTATCGAGGAAAGTAACGATTGCGTGTAATGCAAGGCAAGTCAAGGATGTGTGTTGTGCAAGCTCCTTTTGGTGTAGCGTACAACACAAGACATTAATGAAATTAAAAAAAATATTTTTCATAAAATCTCGGGCTGTTACATTCTACCCCCCTTAAAATGAATTTCTCCCTCAAAATTCGTCAGGGTTATAAATGGTTTACTATTCGAAAGTTTCATTAATAGAAACCCACATCGTCAAAAGGAATACCAAAACAAATCTTTAAAAACAAAAGTATTAAACGTAATGGTTACCCAAATAAACTAATCACTGGGTTTCCACATAGGTGAAAATATGGATATGGAAGAGAAATCTAACCATCGTGTTTTGATGGAGAATGGTAGAGAACATGGCTATGGAAAAGCCAGCAATCACAAAGCCATAAATTTGTGACGATCTAAAGTATCATCTGATTTATCAGATATAAGATCACCAGGACAACATTTTTGGTTTTCAAGATCATTTCCCTAAAGTTGATGAAATTGAAATTAGAAGAAATACTTTCGTGATTTTGGTATAGTCTCACCGTTTGTCATTCTTTGGTCAATTTCCACTTCATCTCTTAAATAAATGAAGTTGAATTTGTCATTCATGATGTGTTAGCAGATCATGTGATAGAATGATGGGTCATTCCATCTGTCTCAAACAATAGGTTAGAAAAGTTGTCATAAAATACATAATTCCATCTATAGTGAGATTAATCATATATAGTTCCTAAAATGAACTTATACTTCATATATCATACCGCTTAATAAAATAAAACTAGTTTCTACTAACCAGGGTCTTCCTGTAGGCTAGTGGTAGGCGATAAAGGCCAGTCGCACTTCAGTTGTGGGTTCGATTCCTACGACCTTGTCCGACGCGATGGGCTGTCGCTCGTCCTACAGGTTGTCCTTTTTCTAAAACTATAGCATCCCATCAATAATATCAAAAAAAACATCTATCCTTAAACAATACTGACTTATGTCCAACATAATCCATTCTAGTCTTTAGGCTTATCCATAATACTGCAGTCCATTCTCATATTATAGTGAAAATGATTACCAAAGAGTTCATATAACAAGTATGTTAATACCATCGTTGATCCCCTTATATCATGCGATATGTCTTATTGGTCACATTCCAAACTTCTGAAGGCCTTAATAATGTATTCTCTTGAAAAATGAATACCCATTAAACCTTAGGGAAAACATTAATGCAGTTAAAAGTTAACACTTTCCACATACCAAAATCCTCAAGATTCTATATACTGAAACCATGATATCACTTAGTCCTTATATCAATCATGAGCTCATGAATACAATCAAACATCTCATTATCTTCTTATTCCTTCATTATGTGCATATCATCTACTTTAAAAAAATATCTGAATAACATTCCATGGTTTCTGGTACCATTCAACATATACATTCAAATACTTTTAAGAAAAACAATAGTGTAACAATCCTTAGATGATTCTTTATTCCATAGTACCACTAACTATACAACATAACTCTTGATAAACATAAAACCATTCCACTACCTTCTAAAACAACCGACTGAGCTTCAACACTTCTTTTAGCTCATATATCATTTGTAGTCTCCTCATCATCATCCATATAAATACTACCCATATGACCATGTTGATTCTCTTCATGAGATTTTCCATTAGGGAATTGGTTTGCATAATGCCCGTACATTCCACATTTAAAACATCTAATCATTGTTCATGTTGTAGCAATACCATTATCCTTGTCCATGGTGTTAACTGAACCTTTTCCTTTGCACTTATTGGCTTTGTGTCCTTTTCAACACCCAAATCATCTTCCAGTTCCTTTGAAACATTCTCCTTGATTCCTCTTCCCACATGATTTACATAGGGGAAATTGAACTTTTTTTCCTCTATGATCATCATGAAACTCCATCTTTCTCTTATTATCTGAGTCAGGAAACTTAACAAATTTTACTTTATTGATTATATTATGAGATTGCTGATTCGGCATAATAATGACGTTTGGACTTCCAAATCCCATTTCATTTGGTTTCTCGTGAATAATATCATTCCATTATCCATCATATCCTCCATTATCATGAATCATCTTATTTCCAGCCAATTTCTTAAACCCAAAAAGAATAGTGTGAGAGGCAGAAATCATAATAAAGGGGGAGTAACTTCAATATCTAGCATCTTTGGTTTAATCTAATATCGTTACCATAGTTCTAGGACTATATCCTATGCGTATACTTATCCTTAGGGACATCCCTAGACATACCTTAGAAATATCTCTAGGGATCTTACTAACATTTTCGCATCCTAGTTTCCAAAGGCAGACTAAACTTTTCCTCTGATACCAACTGTAGAGACCCGAAGCTTGACGTACATGGACATTACATTACTTTTAAGAAATACTTAGTACATAACAAAAACACACACACAAGGATCGTAATAGTTTAGTGTCTTTGAAAACTCGGAATATAATCTTCTAATCGTGGTGAAAGATCTTCAACATCTCCCATAAAGATCTTCCTTTTTTTACCTAAAACCTTTCTTTATATCCTAGGAAAAAGAAAACATACAAGGGTGAGCTAAAATGCTCAGTAAGGGTAAACAAAAGAAATATCAATCACATCATTTCCATAAGAACATAACATTTTGGAAATCTTAACCAGCAAAAGAGAGCATAAATTCATAACATGGGATAAATCATAGTAGAGAAATGAAATCTCAATAATCATAACATAAAACAAGAAACTTTGTGGCATACACATATAATCATATAGAATCATATCTTATTAGTCAAGACTCATTGCCAAGACTATCTTAGTGGACAAAGTCCATTTCGGAACCGAGCCACCCTCGTTTCAGTCATGTTTCACTGAACCGGTATAACCTACCATTCTATCCATGTCTATCTCATGAGATATAAAATCTTAACCCAATGCATTGGAGGGAGATATAGGTCCCACCCATCTCATAATGATACCATTCTTATGTGTGCCACAAAATCTTAAATCATACATCATTGCATAACCCATGTGATAAAAATGGGATTCTTAAACAACATGACATCATAAAACAATTCATATAAGATAAAGGAATTCATAAAAATAATTCCATCACAACATAATCAAATCAATTTAATAATAGGGATAAAAAATATAACCCTTTATTACCTTAGATGAAAAATAATTTGGATTAAACACTTGAACTCCATTCTTGAGGAAAATATCCTTTCTACTTCAAAAACATTTTTCCATTCTTAACATGTCATACAATTTTAATCTAAAAGAAAATGATTAAAAATAAACTTGAAAACTTGTAAAGGAATCTTCTTGGAAATATTGTTTTAAAAATCCATTCATGTCGTATACGTTAAAAAAATCATTCTTCGTACTTTTGTCGGAAAAGTCAAAAAGTACCTCGTACGAAAAATGACAAAATATTCCATTCATATCCTTTACTAAAAACTCACCGAAGGGTAAAATTGGATTTAAAAAATTGTAGGTGGATGGAAATAATATTATATATTGAGGAAACATGGATGTGGATGATAAAATACACCCCAGTAAATACCAAAGTATAAACAAACTCGGATAAAAATGAGACTGTGATATTTCCCTTACCTTAGGTCTGATTTGCTTCGTATGTGTCCGAACCTCCTGTATAATGATTTAAATAATGTCATTGACTTATTACAGAATCATAGTCATTGTTATTATATCATATATGGTTCACCTATGGCTTTATATTACCCGTTCTTTTGTAAATTCCATGTTAAAGAGCGTTTTGGGTAAAATCGTTTCATTTGTCGTCCGTGTTTTGACTTGTAATTATTCATATGATTACTTAGATCATGATTACTTAATTCCAGAATATAAAACAAGATTTATATATAATATATATTCAGAATATATATATATATATATATATATAATAGATCAGTAAATGGAAAGAAATACACCGTTCATGGAGATGATAGACCGTATGTACGCATGAACGCTGTTTTCTTTTCCTTATTGAGTTGAATGGAATTAAGTAGATGACATACATATATAAATAAATCCAGTAGCTTTGTAATGTCATATATTTCATTATTATTTCTTATATATACTTTATAATCATTCTTAAATAGTTAACATGTAGAATGAATCTCATCGCGTCGTGGAGACGGTAGTCTGTACGTACGCACGAGCGATGATATCGTTCTCATGATTATTGAATTGAATTAGAGTGGATGATACAATATATCAGAATCAGTATCACTTTATAATAGTCATATATAGTCATTATTTACACCATTATACCCATCCAAGTAAGGTGGTGGTGGAAAATAGATTTCACCACGGCGTGGAGACGGTATTCCGTACGTACGCACGCGCGGTGATTTCGTTTTCCGTAGGATGGATAGATGGTGAAATATGGTTGTTTCATAATTATAATAACATATCATTATATGAGTGATACTGATGTTATTACTTCATAACGAAACAACCTAATAAGAATAATTGGAAGAAGAAATAAAGATAAAAGAATCGGTAATGGACATTACCTCTTCTTTGAAGGGACTCTTTGAGATCTCCCTTTAGGGCTTTAAAATTTGTATTTGAGGAAGACAAGAACCTCTAGGATATTTCTAGGAAAGTTGAGAATAGAATTTGTCATGGGTGGGCCGTTCTTGAATTCTCAATGTTGTGTGCTGAAGGGAGGGAGGAGGTTCCCTTTTATAAAGGAGGAGAATGGTACCTTTGGAATAACTAAAACTATTATTTTATTATTAAGTCAAATTCGGTTTTAGATAGCTCCAAATTGAGTTATTTCAATGATAAGGTGGAGATGGGTCGAAATACTCTCATCCAATAGAATTTAGACAAGTTTAGGTCATTATATTAACCTTATCTTTTAGTTTTAACTCTTAGTTAATTTGATTGACATTAACCATGTCACTTTGTATTTTTATATTATATAGTTAATAAACTTACCATATACATCCAAGATACCCCCAAGTTGTGTTTTATTAATATATATAACCTTATCTAAGTCCTTTGGCCGAACCTTAGATTTTTAGGAATAAAATAACAATTAATAATATAATATTTGTTTTAAAAACTATATTATGTCAATTTTGACACTATTCAATAGTTGATTTTTTTGAAACTCATAAAAGAATGATTACTTCTAAAAAAGTTAATTAAATTAATCCTAACATTTCATTATAACCTATTAAATTATTTTAGTTCATAAAAAGTCTCAAATTATATTTATTTGGGTATTTATAACATCAATTATGTCAATATTTCATTAATAAGATAATTACTGCATCATCGTTGTGTCATAAATAAATTAAATTATTTAATGTCTAAAAATTACATATAAAATACCATTATGTATGAAATCTTTTTATATTTCTAATTAATATTTATAGTCGAATTTATCTTATGTATTACCCCATATTAAAAATGATTTACTTATTAAACTTTGATTTTAACTATTTTAACCCTTCTTTAAATAAATTAATAATAAATGTCCTAATCTAATCCAAGTGGGCCTAAATGGTCATATTTTATTCCTAAGGTTGTTTTTGGTCGAATTACACTTGTCCAATAGAATTAGGACAAGTGTTAAGGTAATAATATTATTATTTTTACCCTTAATTACCCTATTTACTTTTAACCGTGGTAAAAAAAGTAAAAAGTTACTATTCACCAAAAATTATTTTCATCTCATTGAACCACATTTTACTTACTAACATCAACCGTGTCTCTCAGATTTTTGAAATTCCACTCACAGAAGCGGTAAAATTAAGTTTTATGAAATATTCATTTTTTTAAATACCACTTAGTGGTTTCACTATTCATCAAAAAATGAAAGTTTCCAGAAAAATTCCAAAAATTAGGCCTAAGCTATATTTGATATTATGAACTCAAAAATAATTTCTATTTTACAAAATTCAAAACATATTAGTTGCATTAATTAATTTAAAAATTAATTCACATCGTCAAAACAAATAGCGTGTTTTTAAGATATAATAACAATCAAAAGATTGACACTTGTTTATGTCTGGTTTAAAAGTAGAATTACATCCAATGACCAACATTGTATTAAATTGTAAAAATATATTCTAAATATACTTTAAAACCTCTCAAATTAATAATTTATCCCTATTAATTATTTCTATTAAAAAAGTTCTTTTTAATTAAAATTTAGTAATTTTCACTATTCATCAGAATATGAAAGTTATCCAAAAAGTACCAAAATTTCACCCTAAGATAATTCCGATATTACGAATCCAAAAATGAATTCCATTTTGAAAAATAAAATTTACAAAATTTGAAAAAGTGGTTATTACTATTCATAATGGCTAATTTTAATAATATTTTAATAGCATATTGTTGTTTAGTGAAACTCGTTATTGCGTACTACACACGCTCTCAAGGAAGGTCGTGATTGCGTGTAATGGAAGGCAAGTCAAGGATGCATGTTGTGCAAGATTTTTTTGGTGTAGCGTACTACACAAGACATTAATGAAATTAAAAAGAATATTTTTCATAAAATCTCGGGCTGTTACATTCCTCATATGAAGAAACATTAGGAATATACTATGAAACCTTAATCAGACCTCAAACTCACCACAAAGAACCATAATCAAACCATGGACAATAGGGTCAAACCAAAAAATTCATGATTGGGTCACAAAAATGGATCCTTAGTCTCCATAAAATTGGATCTCCATGAAAAGGGACATGAAACGCTAAAATGATGGAGGAAATGAATGGAGAAGACACTTACTTGAAGATTAAGGGAAGTACATCCACAAATTTGGCCCAAAATCAATGATCCAAGGGAGGAGAATGGAAAGGCTGGGATGCCTAGGGAAGAATATCCCATGTGGGAAGAGGAAATGAGGGTTTTTGGGTAACAATTCTAGGATAGATTTAAAATAAACCCCATATTTTTAATAAGATGACAGGTTGCACAGTTTGTCAGACCATGTGGTGACCCTATGACCGCCTCTACCAAGGAGGAAACTTACTGTATGGTTTATCTGCACTGTCTGACTTACCACCTGAAATATATATGGTCTCTTTTGGACATGAACCTAACCTACTGCATAGTTTCTAGGACAGGGCACACAACTGTGATGTATTTAGTGCCTCAACATGTATCTACAACACGATTACCAGGGGAAGGCACATGGTTACTACTAACTGTGTGCCAACCGTGTGTGACACCATGACCACACAAAATTTGAAATATTTTGAAACTTATGTGGGAATATATAGACCAGCACTAGGATAAAAATAGAAAAAAGGAAATACCTCGTAATTTTAAACCCGTCAGACCCTATTCTCTTGAAAAATAACTGAGAACTCGACTCGAGACAGGCAAAATGTAATTTTTTTAGAAAAAGAATTGGTGTGATAATTATTCCCACCATAATTACATGGACCCCCCTGAAATCAATCAGGAGGTTTGATTTGAAAATAGTAACTGATACTCCTTCTCAACTCAAGGATATTGCCAATGAATGACAAATGAGAAGAAGACATGAACACTATTAGTAGGAAAATAGTCTTACCAATTGATCTTGGGAGGACAAAATGGACTCTCCACTATGTTCCACCTACCCCCATAATTTAAAACACCCTTAGTTGATTAATCAAAGTAAAAGGAAATCTCAAAACTTATAATCCTAACTCCTGATCCCATAACACCATATACATCACCAAACATAACCCATCTAATTTGCATAAAATGAAAAATGATTCAAAATGAGGATACTAGTATGTTGCCTCAAAAAAACTATTGAGAATCCTCCAATCCCATTGTTTACTCAAGATCATAGAATGGGGTTAGTTAGATCCTAACAAGATACTCTACTACCCTGAAAACACTCGGAATTAAATTGAATTACTAATATGGGGAGGTCTGAATGGACTCCTCACCATAAGAAACAAACTAACACCCAAGATGGAACTAGAATACCAACACTAGGAGGCCCAAACGGACTCCCCACCAAAAATAATAGACTTAAACCATTTCTTTCTATGGGAATTTTAGTAAGGCCCATGATGGGTCTCCCCACCATAAGAACCAACCAGTTTAGTGAACTACCATAGACTGAAATAGGAAACATGACCCAAACCAATACCCCATCACAATGGGTACGATGAAAAGGACTCTGACCTGAATGGAAAACTCTACAAATTTCTCTACTCATATATGGAATAACCATCCTCAAATGATCCAAAACTGAAAATGAGGATTATTCACAAGGCTAACCCTACATGGACAACCATAAAGAGGTTCACATCCACAATGACATAAGCCCCAAGGTTCAAGAAAAAACGAAAACCATGCCCCCTTATAGACAAGGATGAAATCTTTCACCAATGAAATTAATAAAATGAAATAGTGTGCCCATATACCTTTCCACAAAATGGGACCACACAGGATGAAACAAATACATATACGGCTTAAACTATTTCTATATCTGACACTAGAGATAGAATTTAGACCAAGGTCCTTCACAATTTTGGGGGTTCCTAACTATGTTTTGGATTCACTCTAGGGCCAATGGATGGAGATATATTGATTAAATCATATCTTGGATCATGGTCAGGCATGGAAACCCCCTAAATGGGACTTCTCCTACTAGTTCCAAAAGAAACCACCCCACGATCTTGAAAACACCAATAAAACCCAATATGTCCTAGGACCCAGTTTTCCTTAACCTGGCACATTACCGATACATGGGCTTAGAAGATGACATGCATAAACCCTTTCACCCTGAACAAGAATAAATTAAATAAAGGACCCATGGGATACACCATAACTGAGAATATAGAATTTCAGAATTCTCAGATGAAAAAATTGTTTTTACTAAAACTGATGATTTTATAAGGCTCCAAAAAATACAGCATTGCATTTAATTGAGAATAAAAAAATTAAAAAATCCATCAAACATAACCATTAAAACATAAGAGGCATTTTAAGGAAAATAACCATAAATGGGTCTCATCCCACACTTGACTTCTATTGGTGGCCATAACAGCTTCCCATGACCAGTCTTGCCACAATGGTGGCCTATAACATACCCTTGCTTAGACAAAACTGACCAAAGATCTAAAAACCTAAAAAGAAATTGGTCAGAACTAAAAACCCAGACTACTTCCCATTATCCTCATTGGAATTTCATCCACAACTTCTTGGAAGTACCTTAAGGTTTAAAAGTGTCAAACGTCACCTTTGAAGACTCAAGAAACTCATGAAACCATGGTCTCTTTCAACATTCCACAACCACTGACCCGCTATGAGAGAATATGCATAATTTTAAAAGGAAGATAGATAGATTCAAACATGAATCCCAAGAAGATATTCTTTAATTTGATCAAATGAAGGTCCAACCCATAGTGAATCGCCTATGGCCAAAATTCCAACTTGCATTAATTCTTAATGGGGGAATACACTATCCAACAAGGAAAACCAAATATCTAATCAAATTAGTCCATTTTCCAAAACATACCATGAACAAACATTGAAAAAATATGGAAACACTGAAGGGATCCCCAACGCATCAATAATAACACACAGACCATTATTTCCAAAGCAAACTCACCGAAAAAAACCCAATATCAAAACACCATTAATGAAAGATCAGTTTTCAAGATCAAAATACCTTACAAAAAAATTTCCAAAATACAAATAATAAACACCACAATATATCATTAAAATAATATTTTATAAATAAAATAGTATTGGTTGGTTTCACACTCACCAATGTTATCCCATGTGGTCTCATACATGCACCTCTTATGCCATATCGAGCACCCATCCACTTTTCCACACATAACCCATCCATGTGGTCACCCATGAGATTACCAAATATCAAAACAAATCAATTCCATTTTCTAAAACAATATTCAACCCACACATTTGATACCTCAATTTGAACACTCATTTAAAAACAATGTAAAGAATTCCAAAATTCAATAACCACCCAATAAAAAACTATTTCAATTAAGACTCATTCCAAAACTCTACACAGGAATTCCAGAACATTTTATCCATTTCAAAAAATTTCCAATTTCACCAAAAAACCCATTATATCAATACCCATTTAATTAATAACTCATTTATACACATTTAAATCATTTTTCCAAAACCAATTTTTAATAATTAAATCCAATTTTTTGAATGAACAGATTATGATAAACCGTATCTTTTATTATAAAAACCCCCATATCATTTAAATAATTATAATTTTAAATAAATAATGTTTCAATAAAATACCCTTCTCTAAATTTCTCTTCCAAAAAATTTTATGAGATCATTTTCTCTCTATTCAAAACAAACTATTTCAACCTTAAAATCTTGTTTTCACAATTTTCAAAAAGGGATTTCAAAAATATTTCCAATATCCAAAGAGACACAATATTCTTCTCAAAGAAGGGAAACTAACACCAATGGGTGACTCATACCTATGGTTTGCAGCCATACGCTAGTCACAGCACCATCGTAGAGAGTGTTCTAGGCAGATATCCCTAGCTCCACATGGACCTCTAGGCCCTGCGTGCTCACTGAGACCATTTACCCAACTATTATTTCATTTCCCAAAATAAAAATTCAATGAACCATAAGAACTATATAACCCAAATAAAACTTTACTTCCCTTGGAGACTCATGTCCTGTCATGTAGTGTGATGGCCCAACACCTTAATTGTAACCAGGACATAGATTCTCGACAATATTAGTTCAGCTCTACCTGGACTCTTCCCTAGTAAAAATGAAACAAATGTGTGTATCTTCCTCTGATATCATTTGGTCATGAACCAAATGGGGTCATCATCCGTACTGGCACCAAACCCAGTCCCTGGAATGGCTTGAAGGTCGTTCTGAATCCCCAATGGTTGAAAGCTAGTACCCATGTATCAATAATGAATCTTGGGAACTATTTTACCCAATCACATAAAAGTAAATAGGAAAAAAAATAAATTATCTAAAAGTGGAAATAAACAACCAAACATGGATTAAGAAATTTCCAGATTTAATGTTTACAACTTTAGGAAAACCACAAAAATACAAAAATAAGGGAACTAAAACTCCATCCTAAACGTCCATGTAACTAGAGGAGAATCATCCTCAATCCACTTCCAAATATATCTATAAAAGAATACCACTAGATACTCAATATTCCGTCCTGATATACCATGAAATTACCTAAATCTAACACACAACAAGGACTACATACACCCAGAGGTGTATGTAGGGTATGATCCAAAGTCCAGTAGGATTCCACCTAAGTAAAGAGACTCTAATATAGAACATTCAACAGAAAATATAAGATGTTAATTTATGTAAAATCATTTGAAACATTTCTATGAAAAAAAATTATTGGTTAAATTTCCTAAAAAGGAACACTTCCAATGAAATCCATTCACAACCACTTTCTCAAAAAGAAGAATAAAATTAAAAAACACACACATTAAAGGTCCACCTTATGAAAACATATGGAACAATATCATGTATGTTAGAGCACCATGGGTAAATCCCTATGTTCAATCATGCATGAGTGGTACATTGAAACCTCGTACTTCAGTAAAACATGGCTTAGAAACCATAAACACATATTTGTCTTGCACCAGCCACTATGTGAGGAATCCCTAACATCTTAGTTATATCCCTTACTTATAATGATTAGATAGTATTGTATGTTTTATTCATATTAGAATAATTCGGGATGAACCACCCCCAATATTTCTCGAATATTAAAACTAGTCATCCCACCTAGATATCTCTAATGGCCTTGTTCTCAATCCCATTTCACATATCACACATACAACCACATTCACATAAATATAACAAACATTATAAATGTATTTAGAAATCACCATTCTCCATTATCCAAGATTATTTTTATTTTACACACACAAAAACAATTTTCAAGTACATTTTACATTACTTAAAAAATTTATAAAACCCCATTGAAATTATCACAGGAAAGTCACATGATTAGTTTAACAATTTTCATTGGCTAAGCCCATTTCAAATGAAAACACACAAACCAAATTAATTTCAAAATATGATTCCATTCTTATAAACAATTTATAACTCATATTAAAAAAATCACAAAAACCAAACGTGCTTATGTATTACATTTCCTTTTACAAACTTACACCCAAACCCATTCGCTCCACATATGCCTTTGAAAACACGGTTCACACCTTTTGAGGAACCCATAATACATTCCCATGAAATAACAAAATAAATTTCACACATTGTACCTATCCATTTACATTATAAAATCATTTTTCTTTATATAAAAATGTCTACCCACTTAAAATTAACCTTTATCGCCCCAAAATTAATTGATAAAACAAATTTATAATTAAAAAAAATTAAACTCATCTAATAATGTAATTTCAAGGAACCACCTAGCTCATATGAATACAATTCATGAATATTATGTGAAAACATAATCGAACCTTAACCAAACCTCAAAGAAGAAAGACAAAACACTATACAAAAATATCATACCAAAAAATTCATGATCTGGACCTAGAAATGGAACCCTAGTAACTAGATAAGAGGAGCCCCAAGAAAAGAGAGAATAAATCCAAAAATAAAGGGTGAAATGGAGGTATAAGACACTTACTAGAAGAATCACGGAAGAAGAACCCCAAATCTGGCACAAAAATTAAATATCCAAGAGAGGAGGATAGAGATGAAGGTGCACTTTGGGAGGAAGATCTAGAGTAGATATAGAAAATGAGGGTTTTGGGGTAAAAATCATGGGTAGATATAAAATAAACCCCCAATTTTTAATGATATTGTAGGATGCCAATTTAGTCCGTGGGGTTTTTCAAACCATGTGGTGACTATACGACTACCCCTTCCAAGGAGGTCCCCTGTCGTACAATTTATCTGGATGGTCTAACATACAATGTGGAATCCATGTAGTCGCTTCTATCCATGAATCTGACCTACTGTATGGTTTCTAGGTAGAGGTACATAGTTATCTTCTAGTCATATGATAGTTGTTTCCTTGACCTACAACTACCACATGGTTACCTGGGGATGGCATATAGTTCCTACAAACCTTTCTCCAATAATGAGCCACACACTATCCACAAAAAATTAGCACTTTTATTGAAAATTATAGTGGTGAATTGTGGGAAATCCCTATGATGATAATAGATAAATGCAATACCTTGAAAATTTACACCTACCACACTCAATTCCCAAGACAAATTACCCAAAACCTAAACCGAGTGGAAAAATGATAAATTTTAAAAATCCCAGGTGTGACATTGCTTATATTTTCAAAATTTTCTATTGATAGAACATGTGGGGAAAAATTATGAAAAAAATAGTCGGAAAACATTCCATACCATTTCCAAAAATAGTTTTAAAAATAATAATTTCTTTTTGATGTGAATATGGGAGATCAAGATGAATTGAATGAATATTGGACTTGTTTTTTAAAAGATGAAAAGATATGTGACTCTCCCATCCTTTTCAATGAAAAACTAGTTTCATTGTACTTCTATCTATCTTTAGAATAAAAAACCACTCAATTGGTAGAATTTGAAAAAAAATGAGGATACTTACTATCTACAACCATTCACAAAAAAACCTACTCCAAGTGGTACTTAGCGAGGAAGAATAATTTTAATCTCATATTTCATAGGGAGAAAAAATTTTAATTAACTATTTTAATTCTAATTTTTAAAAAATTAATTGATAATTAACTCTTGTAGAATTAATTTTACAAATTCATCTAAAACATGTATGTGCATAGATTATGGTGAATGAGAAGATACATTTTCTAAGAAAATGTTACTAGAGGCCTTTCTTGAAGACTTTATGTTTCCAGATGACCTATTTAAATAGGAATATTTATTTATTTATTCATTTTTTTAATCATTCTGAGGTTTAATTGATTTATGAATTCCTCTTTCCTTAATATTACAAAACATTATCACAAGTACAATCAAATAATTTTTATGCTAAATAGGCCACATTAGTAGTGTCAATAAACAAAGAGGACTGATTATTTTTCTTTCCCCTGCCATTAAATTTTTTCTGCATTGATAAGGGGATGGAATAATTTTACTCTATCCTTAGATATATCTATAACCTGTGTAAAGGAGTTTAATTTGGAATAGAAAAAAATAAGTTTTTTAAATCACAAAATCCATATCCAAAATTAGACTATGGGTGAACATTGGATTTGTTAATAGGAGGGAGTAAAAAACTGTTACTCATATGTGGTGTTAAAATAAAATTCTTTCCTTTTTATTTTCCATTTTTCATTACATTATAATATTTTTGTTATCAAATATTTTGGTCTTTATTATTTAGTTCTTTATTGTATAAACTATGATCATCAATAAATATTTTTACTGGATAATAAATTTATGTTAAATCAATCTGTGTGTTCAGTTTTCTACCCTAATCTTTTTATTTTGTTTAGATTAATTGATGGGTAGTTTCATTTTATGTTTGGGGGGGGGGGAACTGTCAACCTATTATAGATTTTATTATTTATTTTATTTTTTAGTAGAATTCATCTTCAATTAATATTATGTTTCATATTTCACAATTTAATATATTTTGATCATTTTCATGATTTTGGAAAATATGATTTTAAAATTGTTATTTATTTGGAAAAGTTTCCTTGATTTTCTTCATGAATTTTTATGAGTTTTAATAATTTATGATATCCATTCTCATGAAACACCAAATAAAATTAGTTATCATTTATTGTGATTTTTTATAAATATTTATGTTATATTCTTCTTTATACCACACTTTATTAATTAAATCATTGATTTTTTGTGAAAACCATAAATTATTATTATTCACTTTCAAATATTTTGGGTTCAAAAATGATTTTTTATGAGATATATGAATTTTTTTATATACTCATTTATTAACATGGGTTTCACTTTTAAATTTACAATTATTTAGAACTTATAATTCATGAATTTACTTATATGTTAAATAAAAATTCCATGTTTATTTTTCCTTAATTACCTTCACTCTTAGAATTTTTTCATGAATATTTCATGTATTAGTGTTAGGGAAGTTATTTTTAAGTGTGTTCTTTGGAATTAAACTCATCATTTGGTGAGTGAGGTGTAGATCATTATTTTTTGAATTTTATAATGTTCATGGGTCATTTTACATTATTTTTTTCATTTATGTCATGTATTATCCCAAAAAATTGAGAAAAAATGAAATAAAGAAAAAAATAGATATAAGCTTGAATTATTTTCTGTGTACTATTATGGATACTTTAAATGTAAAAAATATTGAAAATTATTATTAATCGTTATTTTTATTTTATTTTTATCTCATCCTCTATTAAAGATATAAAAAAATATAAAAAATGAGCAAAAAATAAAAAATAGAGAAATCGGATTAAATCTTTCACTATTAATTATTTTACTCATGTATTAATAAATTCCAATGGGTTTTTTTTGTTCTATATGTAATAGGAATTGAATTAGTTATATTTTTTGGGTTTTCACTTGAATATTCATGCATTTATATTTAATAATTACACCTCTTATTTTCATCGAGTAATGTTTAAATATTTTACCTAGCGAACCATATAAAAAAAGAAAATTTAAAAATTCATCAGGTTTGAAAATATTTTTCATGTATAATGTTATCTATAAATGGTAATTTTCACAATACTATGGTGATATTTTAACATTCGTGGTATGTGTATATCTTTAGAATTAATTTTCCGTGATTGAATAATTACAAGAATTTTAATGTCAAGATGGAGTGATTAAGTCACATATGGATTTTTGAGGTTCTATAAAAATAAATGTGAGAGAAAACTGAAAGGGAATTATTTTTAGTGTATTATAAAGGATTAAATTCCATTATAGAACTTATCTGGTAAATTTTATCACTTTTCTTTTTATTGTGGATATTGATTCAAATATTTTATGATTTCCCATGAGTGAAATGATTGCGTACGAGGGATTAATGAAACTAATAATTTAACATATATAATTTTATAACTATATATTTTAATCCCATAAATATTATATTTCATATATAATTTTTTCATGTAATTGTTTTACTAATAATTGGATATTAACTATGAAAATATGATAATATTGGATTTTTTAGATTTTAAAACCCCAAAATTATAAAATAAGAACATTATATTAGATATCTCATATAACAACCAAAAAAAGTTAAAATAAAATATTACACCCTTTCACTATAATATATATATATATATATATATATATATATACTAATTAAATCTATGCTATTAAATAGATTAAGTTACATGCAACGCTATGTTTTGCTTTTTTTACACACAATACTGAGTTTAAATGAAATGATAAATAATATAAAAAAATTATTATAATAGTTATCACTTAGTAATTGGAATTTATGGTATGAATATTAATAACTAAATTTTTAAAATTATGGTTTTATATTAATTATATATAAAATAATAATCATTTAGAAGAGAAAGAAATTATTCTGAAAAACTATATTTTCCCTGAAAGAAAAATTAGTCCTGATTGGGAAATTTAATTTAAAATTTGTTTTTTTAACATTTAGAAAATTTATTTGAAAAAATAAACTAAATTTTATAAATCATAATAAAAAAAATATAATATGGTTAATTTTTTATATTTTTATGAATAGTTTCATTTATTGATGAATATGAAAAATACTTACTTTTATTTGAAAACTACCTTTTCATTTACATAATTGATAATGTTAAATTATAATTTCAATTGGTTGTAATGTAAATTTAGTTCAATTTTATATCAATTAATCAAATTTAGTTTCATTTAATCATTTTCATATTGAATTTTGACATAAAAATAATATAATTTTCTAAAGAGCTTCTCTTTGAAAACCCGTTTTGTCATCACCTCTACAAGATTAATTTAAATTCAATTTTTCATCTTCAATGATTTAAATCTGATAAAATGAATAATATATTTGTAATAAGAAAAATTGATAATTTATAATAAGTTTATCATTATTATTTTTCAAAATGAATAGTGAAACGAGAAAAAAATAATTACCATAGTTAAGGTAAAAATGAATTTTTCATGGGGTTATTACTAAATTAATATGGGTAAAAATGACCCGAAACCTTATCAAAATAATATTTTCTATAAATTTATCTATATTACCTTTCCAAATTTATAATATATTTCCATTTTACATAATTTTTCATGTGAATGAATTTATCTGTTTGGATTCTTTTTTGGATCTTTCCATGTAATTTACTAGAGGGTTCCCCTTCCCCACTCATTAAAGGAACCTCTATAACCTCACTTCTTCACAGATTCCCAGCCAGTTCGATTGAAACAATACTGACCAATTATCTTTCAAGTATCCTTTTTTTATATTATATATCATCTATTCCTCCTAAAAGACCATCCTTTGGGTCATTAATAGGAGATCCAATGTTGGTTACTCTTAGAGATGTTAATTATCATGACAATGATTTTTTATTTATTTTCATTATTCTCTAAATTTAAATATTTCATAACAGTTCCAATATATTAACATAATTTTCATCCATATACTGATATTTTTTTATCTTTATGTTATAATAAATAATCCATCACAATTTCCAAAAAATGGGTTATGAAAACATCATTTGTCTGTACGGTGGACTACTGCCCCACGAACCGATGTCATTCATTTTTCCATTACCACTTCTCAGAGTTGAACATAATGATGACATAAAATTTATATAAAATTATGAGATTATTATACTACTATAATTTTAATATCCCATATTACTTTTTACATTCCATGTCATTTAATATATGTTAACCTCATTCGTGTGTACAGAGGACTACAGCCTCATGAAACACTGACATTAGATTTTCAATTATGGTATACGAGGAATGTAATAAAGGTAAAAATAATGAATATATGTGATATGTATGAGATGATATTGATTTTTTAAATTTAATATATCTTCCTCCTCAATTTCTGTTTACTCATTTTATAAATGATATCATTCTGGTGATTATAAATAAATATATTTTTTCAAATTAATGAGAACCTTCATGAAAAAATATTCATGAAAAAAAGTAAATTAACACCTCTAGTAATGGAATTAATGAATGATTATTAATGAAAGAGAGATAAGTTATTCTAATAGGATCATGTGTGATACTATAAGTGTGAATATGGTTACTTTATAAATTAACATTATTCTTTATAGAATTATAAAATAATTTTAATCATGTTCAACCAAAATAAAGTGCGATGTAAGGGATTTCATCTTATTTACATTTCATTAAGGTTCATTGTAATGTTGGGCACCTAATTTGTTTTATATGGTTGATATACTACCCCTTTGATATGAAATATCATGATACTTAATTATTTATGTAATTTTATGTTTTAATTTGATTTATTTCATCTAAGGGGTATTTAATTAAATGTTATGAAGTGGTAAAGAATTACATAACTCAATATCTTTGCATTGGGATATATTATTATTCATTTAATTTTATATCATTAAATTATTGTTTTAATGAGTTTTTATTATATTATGTTGTATTTCCACTTGATTTGTACTGATTTGGAGTTGATAGACATTATCTATACATTTATTTCTTTATAGTTCAATATTATGATCATTGTAAGGGTTTATTTTACAATATCATTCTAATAGAGGTTGTTTACTCTTGAATTTAGATTGAAGAAAATTATTCATCCATTTCCCAAATAAATAAATTCAAATTATTATCCTATATTTATTAATGATATTAAAAAGAATAGTTCCATTTTTTACTCTTTATTACTAAAATAATGTGGAAACAATTTTTAAGAAAATCCTACATCATTTCTCATTTCTTTCATAAATATAGTTTCTTCAAAAACTATGTTTTCTAAAAATGTTTTCAAAAATGGTTTTAACATTTTCAAAATGATTTATTAAAAAAATATCAAACAATTTTTACTCCTTAACATATTTTATTAATGTAATATTCTGCCATTTTCAAAATAATGTCCCTTTTCATTTTTCCAATAATGTGAAAGAAATATTCTTGTAACTTTCTTGACACAACACTTTAAAAAAATTACAGTTTAAAATGAATGATATTTTGAAATTTTGATTCATGTATGGAATTAACTATCATAATGAGCATCATTTATTTTATTGTTTCATTACAATTTTAAGAAGTTATTTTTAACGAAAATGTTTTTAAATGTGATTTTGAAAGAAAAATATTTTAAAATTGTTTTTCAAAATGAAAATGATATTTTCTTCTAGTTTTTATAAATATGTTTGTATGGTATTTAAATTTATAATTAACAAAATCAAATTATTCGTACTCTAAAGGTAATATGTTGATGCCATCCTTATTCTTCCTTGGCGTGGTTTATGATTTTTTTGAATGATATTATTGACATTCACTTCCTTGCTTCATTTTGAAGTCACTAACTTCCCCTTGAAATATTCACTTTACTATGATCATTATAAGTTAAATTTCTGCTAAATATCCATATTATTCATAATGGATATTCTTATTTTTTAAAAACACTACACAATTTTTCCATATGATTTTTACATTGAATGATATTTGTTTTTCTGATGAAATATTGATAAATTCATATATTTTACTCAATGTGGATATATAATGATAAGGAAAATTATTTATGAATTAAATTGATTATTTGATATATGAGGAATGATTTGGACTTACAAGAAATGGATGGGTTCCGATTAATGATATCCCCATAATGCATTGACTATCTCATTGGACAAATCAGTTGGTAGGACATAGTTAAATAATTTTTCACCTTATATATTCTAAACCATCTTGTAAAAGGTATTAAGGAAAAGGTATTATGTTTCTAGGAAACATGACATCTAATAATTAAGTATTACATTCATTTTAGTTGTTATTATATATGATATTTTCACTATGACATTATCTATGGTTAAATTTCATTTTCATTTAATTGATTAAATCACATGTTTTATCAGTTATTTACCTTTCCATATTAATTATACCTTTTCCAGTTATTTAAATGGAATGTTTTTTAAGTTATTTACCATTCCATATTTCATATTCTTGTTGATTCATGGAAAATTCCTTTCTAATTAAACCTTACTATTAATTTGATCTATGTTTCCTTTATTGGGAAAGCAAGAGGAGTACTATGTATGATATGTAAGGATATTATAGATGGAATAAAGTAATTATAAAAAAATTGTGATTTATATATTATTATTTAATAATTGTATTATGTTTTTATCCAATTCACTAAGACTACTAAACTATTTGGTCCTTCATGATGTGGTTCTATGTATCTTATGCCAATGTAACAAAGCAGACATCGACTTCAGGTTTCTGGTCTGGATCTCTATATTTGGTATCAAATGACATTTAGTAGAAACTCGAGGATGTATATTTTGGGAATCATATATTAGATAACATAAACCTATTATAAACATTGAGGATATGTAACGTATGGCATTATAATATTTTAGTAAGGTCGAGATTATGTGGTTTTTCCTCACAATTAATCCATGACTCAATACTAGAAGTGAATGAGGTTATGGAGAAGATTTACTAAGGGGAAATAAATCCAAAATGGAACATTTTCCTAGACCCCATCATCACCCATTGAATGAAAAATAGCCTTACTATGCACCGGGTTTGACACTCGTTGGACATATTCTTAGTATAATTCAAATTTTCTTTAAAACAATAATGAAGGATTTTAATAGATAAATATAATGAATAAACAAGATTAAAAATATGTTGTAATACATTGAAAATAAGATGCCTCAAAGGAGTTTCAAAATGTTGAATTAGTGAAAAATAAGTAAATAATGAAAATATTGATGGGAAATGAGGATTATGGTGGAAGGAAATAAATCCCATCATAGTGATCCATTTATAGTTCATTGTCTTAAATATGGAGAACCTAGGAATTATCCACGTAAATTTCCTCTTATAAAGGATAAACCATGTAGCAATTAAGAACTATGTTGAAATAAGAGGGATTAATTGTTTATTGGGATTTAAGAATTAAATTATAGAAGTATTTTTACAAATTTTATTTTGGTATAAGAATAATGAGATATAATAGGATTTTATTAAATTGTAGAAGAATATATGTTATCATTAAGTTAATATTTTTGAATACCATAATGGGTTAATTAAATAATGATTTGAAATAGGTTCAATGTCATAAAAAAACTCTTTTTAGGATTTATGTGATGAGAGTCTACCGTGATTAAGGATATTTTTTAGAAATTTATGTGAAGTAAATGTTTTAGTGGAAAACTCATTTGAGGAATAATTCTATTACATTTAAAAGAAATAAGAATAATGGTATTAATACCATTAGATTATATATGATCATTAGTGTGTATTTTTATAATAGTCATATCATATTGTTAGTCCTTGTAAAAAAATTTGTATTAAAAACCCTAGTAAAAATCATATTACATGAAAAATTTTATTTCATGGATGTCCATAATATTTTATAGTATTGTTATATGAATTATATTAATATAGTTTTGAAAAAGAACAACCCATATACAGGGTGAAAACTAACATGTTCGGCAAGCCCACGGGTCTTGAACCCATGACCAAATGATGATAAGGGTTTAGCACCTAACACTAACCTATGTGATATCATATTTAATAGGTCATTATTTTTAGTTAAATGTATTGGAAAATAAATACTAATTATGAACTAGTGGTGTTAATTTCATTATTTAGATGTTAGTGTATTATATTGGAAAATTTTCTCTAACAATATTGGGTTTGGAATGTAATGTGAGATAGATGGAGAGATAGGCTACTCTTTTAGGAATCTCATGATAAGAAAAAAGACACATCTAGTTATTCAAACCTAAAAAATTAATTTATGAATATTAATTTGTTGGTGTAAGTGATGAATTAGATAATTATAATAATATCATAACTAATCGATTATGATTGGATTCTGAAATAAAAACTTATAGCATAATTATATTTCCATATATTTATATATAGAAAAATGATTCCTCTAATTTAACAAAAAGATCTTGAAAAAAATGTTATCCTATTACCTTCATACCTGATGAATCATTTGGTATTTTGAAAATTTACATATTTACGATTTCTATGAACTTAACATTCCATTAATCATTCAATTAATTGTGTTCAATGACCTTAATATCTCTCTGTAATTTTTCACTCTTTCCTTCCATGTCTATGATTTCATTTCCCACCAATGTTCTCCTACTTCGATACCTTTTTATGAGTAATTCAATTTGATATTTTCAATACCCTTAATTTCTTATTAATAAGATATTTTATTAACTCTTATGATGATTTGGGGTATTCAAAATTCGTATTTTCAAATATCAAACCCATGATTACCAAGATCTTGTTTAAATTATGATGACACTATTTAATTAATTTGGGGAGAATGTAACACCATGAAATTATAAAATGCGAACATATTATGAGATAGAGAATTTGATACAAAAAAATTGTATTAGAATAAAATATAACATCCAAATAATATATGATATATTTATTTTTAAATAAATTCAATATATTAAATAGATTTTATTCCACATAACACTATATTTATCTTGCTATATAAGAAATAGTGAGTTTAAAAAGAGTGTAAAATATTATTAAAGTATTATTATAATATTTATCTCCTAGACATTGGAGGGGAATATATGAATATTAATCACAAAATTTTGAATCTTGTGGTTATCTATTTATTATAAATAAAATATTAATAATTTAAAAAAATTATTTTAAAAAGCAATATTTTTTCTAAAAGATAATTCAATCTTTCTTTTCATATATAATTTGAAATTAATTTTTACTAATTTTAGAAAGTTTACTTAGAAAAATAAAAAAAAATTAAATCATAATAGAAAAAAATATCTTTGGTTAATTTTATTCATTTTTTTGAACAGTTTAATTTTATGATGAATACTGAAAGATACAAAAATTCAATTGAAAAATAACCTTCCATTCAACTAATTTATAATCATAAATAATTATTGGAGTTGATTTAAAATTATAATTTTTTTAATTTTAATTAAATTAATAAAATTTATTTCATTTTAATAATATTAATTCTGAATTTCAAAATATAAAATTTATAGACTTATTAAAATTGTCTCTTTGAAAACACACTTTCTTGTCACATCTGCAAGATTAATATTAAATTAAAATTTTTGGCATACGTGAACTGAATTTTTAAAAAATGATTAGATATTTTTAAACATATAAATTTTTAATTTTTAATATGTTAAATATAATTTATTACCAAAATGAAATGTGATGAAAATAAAAATTAATACCACGGTTAAGTTGAAAATGGGTTTCCCATAGTGTTAAACTAAAAGGATAAAGGTTAAAATGAATTTCAATATTGTAAAAAATGTATTTTATGGAAATATTTACATCTTATCCATATAAATTTAAATATATGAAAATTTTGAATCTTTTTTCATGTGAATTAATTTAGCATTTTTGGAATATTTTTCGTTAATTATTATGTAATTTATAACACGGTTCCCTTTCCTCACATATAAAATGGAACTCGCTCCCATAACTTCTTTACACCTCCCAAGTACATTAGATCTACTAAAACCTGCCAAATTATTACCTCAAAATCCTTGTATACATTATAGATATTTTATTCCTCCCAAATGACTATCCCCAGGGTCTTTAAGAGTATATCCAAAGGAGGATTCTCTTAAAGAAGGTAATTCTATTAACAAATCTATTTCATTTCCATTCTTATTTTTTCACATTGAATCATGTATTAAAACTTAAAATATAATAACAAATTGTCTCCCATAAACTTATGTTTTATTATTTTTATGTAATAATAATTATCAACCTCAATATCGAACAAATTGGTTAAGAAATCATCTTTCATGTGCACAGTGGACTACAGAAACATGAAATGATGTCATTCATTTTCTCATTATAACCTATCATAGTTGCATAAAATAATTATTTTACAACGTGTATATGATATTTATGATATAATTATGGTTATAGATATTTAATATCATATAAATGTTTTTCTATTCTAGGTCATTTGAAATACCATAATAATGCTTGTGTATATGAAGGACTACGACCTCGTGAATCGATGGGTTTTCTTTTTCAATTATGCTTTAAATGGAATGTAATTAGAATAAAATTAATTGATATATGATATATATATATATATATATATATTAGATTTTATAAATTAATAAAATTTAATATTTCAATAAATTCCTTTCCCTTTCACTCATTATGTAAAGGATACCATCACTCATGTGTACGCATGACCTACTACATCTATGAAACGATGAAAATCATTTTCCTTGTTAAACTTTGAGAAATTAACTAATAAGATATCTACAAAATAAATATGATATTTTTATCATTAATCTAATTCTAGATATTTTTGTTATATATTACATGAAAATGAATCAGAACATTCATGACAAAACACACATAAATAAAATATGGTAATTAACACATAAAAAATGGAAATAAGGTAAAATATTTAATTTACTGGTGATTGGATGAAATAAATAGGTCATGTATGGTTTATATGTATGAATATGGTGCTGGTGTAAATTAATAATATGATTAAAACCATTATATAAGATTCATATCCACGTTCAACTATAAGGAAGTAAGAGAGAAGCGATTTTCTCCCAAACTCATTTTATTATATCACATTATAATGTTTGGAAGATAATTTATTTTATATGGGGATATATTTCCCCATTGATATGTAATATCATAAATAATTCATTATTAATTTTAATTTAATTTTAAATATGACTTATTTCATCTTGTAGGATTTTAATTAAAAGTTACCAATTGGTAAAGAATTTCATAACTCAATATCTTTTCATTAGGTTATATTACTCCTTCTCTTTGATATTTGTTGATTATGCGTATAATGGATTTTTATTATACTATGTTTAATTTAAAATTAATTTATGTGTATTTAAATTTTATTCACATATTTTACTCATTTATTAACTCTCACCCTAAAGTTATGATCATTGTAAGGGTTTATACCACAGTTCCATTCTAATCGAGGTTTTTAACTCTTTTATTTGAATTGAAAGAAATTATTTAGAAATTTCCGAACAAAACAATTTAATTTTATGATAATATTTTTATTTGTGATATTTTAAATTAATAGTTCAGTTTTTTCAATCTTTGGTATTTAAATTAATTTGGAAATTGTTTTTAAGAAAATATGACATCATTTCTCGCTTCTATCAAAAAATTATTTTATTCCAAAACAATGTTTTATAAAAAATATTAAGAAATATTTTTGAAATATTTTAAAATTATTTGTCAAAATAATTTTCACCTGTTTTTACACTTTAAAAAAATTATTCAAAGGAATATTATCTCTTTTTAAAATAAATTCTAGTTTCTCTTTTAATTAAAATGTAAAATTAATCTTCATAAAATTTTCTAGACAAGGAACATTTCTAAAGTTTTTTACCATATTTAAGTAATTTTATTTTTAACATTTATAGAGTGTATGAAAATGACATCAATCATGACCATAAATTCATTGGAACTTACTTTTTGATTTTACAAGGATCCTTTTGAAGAAAATATTTTTAAATGTGTTTCTCAAAGAAAATGATTTTCATAATGTTTTTCAAAATGAAAAAGACAATTTCCAAATTAATGTTTTTAAATAAGTTTTTATTTTATTTATATTCACCAATAACAACATCCCTTTATGATTATTCAATTAGGAATATGTTTATACCATGCTTATTATTCTTCTAGATGGTTTATGATTGTTTTTACAAAGGATGGTATTTAAATTCACATCAATTTTTCATTTTGTATTCATTAACCTCCCAATGAAACATTCACATTCATTTGATTATTAGACATTAAATTTTCTTTAATTATCTAAATTATTTACAATATATTTTATTACATAAAAAAACATATTAAATTTCCACATATGGTGTTTACGTTGAATGTGATTTGTTTATCTAGTTAAATATTTATAGAGTTGTATTATTTATGTAATATGGATATATTATGATTAGGCACATTGTTTAATAAAAAAATTGATTATTCGATATTTGTTGAATGATATAGACCTGCAAGAAATGGGTGGGTCCCAAATAATTATATCCCCTTTATCCACCGGTATTCCCATGGGATTGATCTGTTGGATAGCCTTTGTTAAATGCCTTTTTACCTAGTATCTTCTAAAACAACCATTTGAAAGGAAAAAATGGTAAAGTTACAATGTTCCAAGGAAACATGATGCTTGATAATTAAGAATTACAATTATTTCAGTTATTATTATACATGAAATTTTCACTATGTCTTTATCTCTGGATGAGTTTTATTTTCAGTTTCTTTGTTAAATGGTAGTTGTTTTCTTTTATTTACCTATCCATATTGATTATTACTTATCCAGTTAGTTGAATTGAATGTGTGTGTAGTTATTTATTATTCTATATTGTTTATTCTTATTGATTCATAATATCTTATGTTCTAATTACCATTTATTTAGAATTTTATCTCACCCTTTTTCATTTCCTTTATCTGAAATTTAAGAAGTATACTATGTATGATATTCAAGGATATGCTTGAGGGAATAATGTTTTTCCAAAAAAAAAATTTTGTACATTTGTAATTCAAATTCAAATTGTAACATCCCGTTACAATTTTATTAGGAATTCCATTAACCTCGTCATAGTTTTCACCTCCATTGAGATTAGGATGATAACTATAATGGTTAATTCACTGATTTGTTAGTCTTTTACTAATAACCATTTGTTTTTTTACTGGTTGAAGAGAAGTGACATGCTGTGTAACTATGATACATGCCATGAAAGGGGATTCAGGTTGTGAATGTTACACATTGTAGAAGGGAGTTTCATGTCGTGACAACTTCAATTAATAGATTACAAATATGATGAGATAAATTTATTAGCATACTTGTACACTGGGTATTTCATAGAATGTACTTGTATTAAACATTGTGAAGCATCCTATTTCCAAATTTAAAAGTTTGTGAGTAGTTATTTTGACAATTAGTGTTCTTTAAACAATTTGGATTTTAAACCAAGTCTCTTCCTATGATATTTTTGAGACACTACTACCCCTAGATCGATATGTTCAGTGTTGAATCTCCATTGCGGTTTCAGTGCTTCACTTTAAGTAAGTTACTTTAATATTCCTTAATTGCCTTTGATCATGGTATCACTGTTGGGTGGCATATTTTGATCCATTTATCTAAGGTTGGTGATTCTCCTTGATTTCTTCATAGATCTGTAGTGTGATATCAATCTAAAGGCCTTTTCATTCATGGGTCATAGTAAAATAGGAACTTGGATTTGAGTAATGTAGGTTTCCTCACTTCCGTTGACCCCATGTACTCTAAATTGAATCAATCCAGATAGGTATTTGATTCTATGGACTTCGGTGAAGTTGTAGGGTTTTATTTATTTTGGATTTCCATTACGGGCATGTGTGACTCAAGTTTTGAGGTAGGTGGTTCCGTCTCTAGCCTATGTTTATTAACCAAATTGTTTTTCATTATAATATATTTTTTATATTGAAATTGGAACTATTTTTTTCGGTTGAAAATGGTTTTTAGTGAAAAACAGGTTTTCCCATGTTATTGATAAATGGAAAGAAAATCGGTATTTTCGAAACATTGAAATGCAATCTGGGAAACTGTTTTGAAAGGTATTTCAATGAATTGATATGATTTATGAAAAACACCACATGGGTTACGTTGGGTACTTTTGTTGATGTTTTATCATGGGGACAACGTACATTGTTTTGTGATTATCAAGGTGGTTTGTCTTAGTACATTCCTTTATTTCCTTTTCCTATTGTTCTAGGAGAACAATATTGACATTTTTGGGGGTTTACGCATCGAGTATTCATCTACCTCCTAGTCCAGTTGTTCTAGGATTGGTATTTTTGACTTTGATTGATTATGGCATGAGTAGTCTACACCCTAGACGTATAGTATTCTTTTGTGTTGTGATACATGTTCTTATTTTTCGTATTTTTTATGATTCTTGAGTTTACCATGGTAGGCATGTCTGTTCTTTTGGAAAATGATAAATAAAATGTTATTTGAAATTGATATACCTACTTTTGTTTTAGAACTATATAAAAGGGTAATTTTTATGATTTTTTATATAAAAACATGTTACCACTTATCATTCCATGTTTTATTTAAAACAATCATATAAGAATTTATATGTAGAGACTTGACATGTGACACATGGATGGGATCCTATAGATCCTGTTAGCTCACACTTTGTGCAACCCTTCGGTGGTGCATAGGCATTTGTTTCTCATCATGTTCATAGAATTTCAAGATATTAATTTTAGGTAGAGTGTTTCATGTTAGCTGGTTGGAAAGCTGGTGGTGTGATGGTAGGAGTTGTTCATACCATCATTTAGAGTAGCTATTTTGCTTGTTTCCTTTAAAGTTGGACTTTTCCTTTAGGGTTTTTGATATTTTTTTATTTCTCATATTCTGATGTTTCCTTAAATTTTTTGAATATATAAATCTTTTTCATATTACACTATTCATTTTTTTGTATGTATATTCAATGTGTTTGTCAATGTTTGGAGAAACAGTTCCCTTTTTTATGTTGTTTGATGCCCATGTGCTTGTTTCCAGCCCATGGGGATCAGGAATTTCCTTCTCATATGTGAAGGAATAGGTCAGGTGCTAGGTTTGAGGGAAACCATGTTTAGTTCATTACAATTTCGTATCATAGGGGGGTCTTTTATCAGGAGTTCTTGTCTGGGTATTTTTGTTATATTGGAGATAGGATAATTGTGATGTGAGATGTATGCTGTGAAAAGTTCATGGCCAGATCTGGTCATAACGAAACTCATGTTTCCATGGGACATAGGGATGTACGTCTCCAGAATTGTCTTCTGTTATAGAATCTCAGTTTCTACTTATTGGTTTTCTAGTTTTTATTGAGATTTATTCTGTTGTATGATCATTATTACATTTCGGTGTGATGTTGTATGCCTTTGAGATGTCTTCCTTGAGTTCCTTAGGATGGTGTAGTTGATGCACCTAACAGGAATACACTTATAGATCATAAAATCAATGAGACTATCATATAGGAAAATTTTGTTATCGATCAGGATGAACCACAAGTTCAGAATATTTTTTTTGAGGTACAACCAGGAGCTGTAGGAGAGAGAGATCGATCATTATAATTCTTGTGAGAGAAGTGATTTTTCCTTAAAGGGATGAATAAACCTCAAGAAGTGGAGGACTAGCTGGATTGGATCAATCAAATCATCAACTTTCTTGAGACACTTGAGATCATTAGTGGAAGGTGTGCAGCATTTAGACTCGAGGGGTTTCAAAATTGATGGTCTGATTCTATGGTCTAAGTAAATAGGCACATGGACTTGGATTGTAAGGGTTTCAAAACCCTGTTCTTTTAGTAGTTTTTTTTCCAATTTTTAGATTCTATAAAAGTCTCTATAGTTCTTGTCGTTACCATAGGGTGAGAATTCGGTGTGAGAATACACTAATAATTTTTCTGAGCTTGACTGTTTTCCCCTGGATGTCATGAAGAATGATCTGCTAAAGGTATATAAGTAACTTTAGGGGTTGCAATAATATTTCAAGTTGTAGGTGTTTATATATAAGATTTATATCTATGTCAACATGGTATATATATTTATGATTACAAAAATGAATATGTAAGGAAATGTTTTATTTTTATCCTCTTATATTTCACCAGGTGGCAGCTTCAGTAGCTCACATGGGAAGTAAAGGAAGAGAAAAGATCGTCACAGGAGTAGTTGAGGTGGGTACCAATAGTGATCCTCTTCTGCATAGTCTGTTACAATAGGTAATGTGCCTCTGACAAGCTATTAGTGTGGAAAGATAGGAAAGAAAATATGTTATTGTCTTATGCCTAAATATACATGCAACATTTTTGGATGAGTTTGTCACATACAACAAATAATTTAGGATATGACTACACCTTATTATGGTTAGAGTTCATTAGCACCAAATGATACTTTAGTTTAGTCAGATGCTTGAAAGACAACATGGCTCCAGCCACAGGCCTCAAGATTGAAGCATATTCACACTGCAGATGAGTGTCCAGCAGAAGTTGATGCAGGTCCGAAAAAAATTACAGGTATTATCCTTATTGCATCTTCAGTAGAAATTGGCTTCTTTAACACTGGTTCCTCCCACTTATATATATCTCTAAATTATTTTGATGTTATTAAACATATGATGAAAATTATTTCTATTACAATGGAGTTAGGACCGCCTCTTGGTAAGAGGAAATAGAAGGGGTTTAGGAGCCCTTATTCATTAATGATAGATGATACAAATTTGGTCTAGGATTTTCTCATTCTTGATCTGTATTTGTTTGACATCATCATCGGTATTCATTTTCTTGTCACTCATTGAGATAAATTTGATTGATATCATTGGTGTGTTTTTTCATATTGTGATTGGAGATCCTTTGTGTTTTAAGGATACTATGAGATGTTGTCAGGTCATGTAATATTTTCCTGCCTATAGATCAAGAGTCTATTGGTTGGTTTTCCAATTGAGCTTGATGACTTTTATTTGGTTATTGATCTTCCCATTGTTGTGTTAGACATTCCTGATGTTTTCCTAGATGATTTGTTTTGCCATACTCTAGAGAGAGAGGTAGGGTATATGATTGATCTCATGTTAGGGACGCATCTGATATCGATAACATCTTATCATATTTAACTTGTTGAGATGAAAGATCTCACGAATCAATTGGATGGCCTAATATAAAAAGGGTTTCTTCTCCCTAGTTTTTCAACATCAGTGTCCCTAGTTCTCTTTTTCAAGAAATCATATTTTTCACTTCATTTCTTTATGGACTATAGGAATTTTAACTAGGTAATCATTAAGAAAAACTATCATTTTCCTCATGTGGATGATCTTTTAGATCAATTAAAATGGGGAATGGTGGTTTTCAATGACCGATATTTTGTTGGGTTATCATCATCTCAGAGTTCATGATTTCGATATACCCAAGACATCATTCAGGTTCACATATGGCCACTATGAGTATCATGTGATGAATTTTTTTCTGAATAATTCTCTTGCATTTTTTATATAATTGATGAATTGGATATTCCATCAATATATTGAAAAATTTTTGGATATTTTTGTAGATTATATTTGGGTTTATACAAAATCTTATCATGAGCATGAGCACCATTTGTGTTTGGTTCTTGAAATTTTAATGAGTCACCATTCTTATGGAATGATTTTGAAGTGTAGTTTCTATTATCAATAACTGGTGTTCATGGGGATATTTCATTGATCATTTTGTGTCAATTTATCTATAGAAGTTAAAGGCAATTTTTCAAGGATTGTACCACAGAATGTCTTTGATATTCAAATATTCTTTGACCTGGTGGGATAATACAGACGGTTTGTTAAGGACATATCTAAGCTGACATCACCTTTGACTACTCTTAATATAAAAGATGTGAAATTCACTTGGGATGAAAATTCCAAACTTCTTTCAATGAACAGAAAAGGCTTCTAACGTCACCACATATTCTGATCTTACCAGAACTCATTACTGGGTACGTGGTGTTTTGCAATGCTTTAGGTTTTGTTTTCAGATTCACGCTAAAATATGATGACCATGTGGTAGCTTATGGATCTCATCATATTTTACCTCATGAAAATAAATACCCCAATCATGTTCATGGTCTTCTTTGACCATAATATTTTGATTTATTTATTTTCTCAGAAATACTTAAATCTCCTTCACAGATGATGGGTAGAATACCTTTAGACATTTGACTTTTATATCACCTACACCCAAGGGTAGGGAAATGTTTTTGTAGATGCTCCAAGTAGGAATGTACCATCATAGGCTATTCTAGAATCGAAATAGGAGTGGAACCTTATGGGTATTTTCAATCAGCTGCACCAATATGATCAGGATGATGTTTTAGACATGGTTCAAGCAAGTGTTAAATTATCATCATCTCTTGTAGAGTATTTTTTTTAATGTTAGTAACTGGATGATGAGTTTAGTAAAGATTGAGAAATCCTTTATCGTTGAGAGACTGTTTCATGTTGGTATCTCTATTGAGATGGTTTTCTTTACTTTAGGAAAATTATTTTCATCCCCACATCTATGAGGAGTTTAGTATTTTTTAGTTGTCGCATCAATTCACTGTTCATTCATCCAGGCACAATGAATAGGTATTATGACATGAGGTGTTGATTCTGTTGGATGGGTATGAAGTGTGACATCCAAGCGTTTCTGTCTCGTTGTTACACCTTCCAACAGATAAAGGTAGATAAATTGAAATCTTATGGTTTTCTTCATCCTCTTCCGATGCTGGTTTGGAAATGGGATGAGGTATCCATGGATTTATTTATTGGATTACTATGGACTCCCTGAGGAAGGATTGAAATATATGTGGTTTTAGATTGGTTAACGGATTCTTCTCATTTCATTTTATCGAAGACACCACTATGGTAGAATATGTAGGAAATATGTATGTGTAGGAGATTGTGAGGTAACATGGGAGTCCTTATTCTGTTTTTTTGGATAGAGATCCTAGGTTTACCTCGAGGTTCTAGAGGAGTCTCCAAGAGGAGATGGGAAGTCAATTCAAGTTGATAAAAACATACCATCCATAGATATATGGTTATAAGGAACATGTGATTTTGATTTTGGAGGATATGCTCCCTGAATGTGTCCTAGATTTCAGAGGATCATTGGATAAAAATTTAGGGATGGTTGAATTTTTTTAAAATAATAGTTATCAGTCGTCTGTAAGAGTGGATCCCTATATGGTGTTGTGTGGTCACCCATGTTGATCATCTCTTTGTTGGGCTGAGTTGGGTGATGCCCCCGATTTGTGTATAAATTTTCACATTCTTTATTGGAAATAAGAACAAGTTTTCAGAAATTACCTACTACTTAGTGGAAAACACTTTAATTTTGGTGATATTTTTCATTTTCATGAGATTTTTGGCCAAATAAACAAAACCAAGGAGAACTGAGAAAAATTTACAAACTACACGACATGTACTTATTTACACGCCGTGTACATCCTGACTCAGACACAGATTGGCCAGGACATGTACATGTCCAAGTAACCAGAATCTGGAACAAGCTCTGTTCACACTTTAAACGACATGTACACCATTCTAGAAGCAGTTAGCAGATGAGAAGAAGTCTACACAACCATGTGGCCGACTGAAGGGAACACACCATGTTTAACTTATACATGACGTGTAGACCATTCTAGAAGTAGTTTGTTTCTTAAAAATGAGACAATATGCCATGTATGGAGGTGCTACACACCATGTATAGCAACCTACCAGGAGACGCCATGTTTTAAGTCAAATATTGCATGTAAGGCCACCTACCGGTGGAGAAAACAATGGAATAAATGCGTTGGCAAAAGTAAACTCCATGTAATTTTTCCACATGCTGTGTATTTATATTTTCTATAAAAAAGGCTTTGGACTCTAGTTTAAGTGGGTTGTGTGTCTAGAGAATGTGTGGAGAATATGATTAAGGTCTGAAGGAGAAAAGATCTGCCACCGTACTACCACCATTCTACCATCTACCAAAGAATCATTCCCTCCTCGAAGTTCCAAGCATGATCACATCAGGTATCAAGAGCTTTGTGTTTATTATTTTCAATATGTGTTACTAAATACCTAGTGTCTTGTGGTTCTAGAAGATGATGAGTTGTAATTTAAATTAGTTTTTGTGAATGTGTTTGTTTCTTTTAACCTCTTCTTATTCTTCATAAATCACTTTTTAATGTCACTAAAAATTCTGAACCAGACCAAGGGCATAATTTTCAGAGATTCAAAAGAAGAATAATAAAGAATAATTTCATAACCATTGGATGTATTTGTCGTCTCAAAAAGAACTAAGCCAAATAAAGAACTATAAAACACTGACTACCAGACCAAGGAGTTAGATTCTTTAGCTCTAAATAAAATTTTACCACACCAAGGAAATTTTATTACAAATTGAAACCTATAGTGTTGGGTTATTATGAACAACACAAACTCATATGAAATGTGATTTAATAATCAACTTCTCATAAATCAATAACCCCAATGCATTTTTCTATTGATTTTCATTAAAAGAAAATTTCCCGTATTTTCTTCTATTAATTAAGTAATTTATTTAGGAAACTTAAAAATAATTATTTTTTTATCCACCACATCAAAAATTGAAATTAAATTCCACAAAATTCATTAAAACAAAAATATGAACTATGTTAAACAAGATAAAAATAACAACTTTTCCCTGTGGATCGACCCCTTACTGGTCCTATACTAGTTAGGGTAAAAATAATTTGGGACGCTGATAATATACCATTGGTGAAACAACTTGCAATATTTTGGTGTCGTTTATAGGGACTAGAGAATAGTTACTTTTATTCTTGTTATAATTATTTTTTTATCAAATTTTAGTGAAAATAAAAATAAAAAATTCACCAAAATCTCTTTACTAATCTTATTTCTATTTATCTTTCTTTTTCTACATTTACACTTGATGTGTTTTGGATTGTGCAGGTCTTTAGGTATATGAGCGACTACCTCACACATTCCAAGAATGCAAATTATTCTGGGTTTTTCCCAACTGGCCCAGAGATCGAATAGACACTTTTGAGTTGCCAATGAGCACTCATGGCCGAGCACAACAACAACAACCCCATGGCACAGAACGAGGAAGGAAATCCAGTTGTTGTTCAAGGAGCTGGACAACTTTCAAGACTGGAAGACAATTGGAACCAGCAAGCTCCAGCTGCTCCGGGGTATAGCCCACAGTAGCTTCAACAATTACAACTGGAAAAGATATAATTTATACTAATGGGTCAGGGGTCATACTACACCCCTCAAGAACAACAATACATGTCATCTCCACTCCCTCAGCAGCCACCTCTACCCTGTAATCTCATAGATTACGGCCATCCATCCATCCACAGAGATGCCACAGGCATCATATGTCCACCGGTGCAGGCCCAAAACATTGAGATCAAGCCTATTATCATGCAACTTATCCAAAACACCATCCAATTCGGTGTTCTGCCCAGCGAGGAACCCAATGTCCATCTCTCCAATTTTCTGGAGGTCTACGACACATTCCTCTACCACGGAGTGTCCATAGATTCCATTTGTATTCGCCTATTCCCCTACTCTATAAGTGATAAGGTGAAAGACTGGATTAAAGGTTTTCTACAATGATCATTCCTCACCTGGGAGGATCTAGCCCATGCGTTCATGTCCAAATACTTCCCACCCTCGAATATGGTGACTCTACATAATGAAATCCAAAACATCCAGGAGCACGACGATGAGCCATTGTATGAATCATGGGAGCACTTCAAGGAGAGTATTCGCAGATTCCCACACCACGGACATTCACTTTGGATGCAGGTCCAAACCTTCTACGATGGACTAATGATAAATACACAATCAATGGTAGATGTTGCTGTTGGAGGTATAGTAATGAGGAAATCCCTCGAAGAGCTTTTCAAACTACAAGAAGACATGTCTGCCAACATCTTACAGTGGCATTACGAGCAGGGTACCTAGAAATGCGGTATACAAAACATTGATGCAACTACTATGGTTTATTCCCAGTTGGATGTTGTGTCCAAAAAGATTGATGCACTCGATCTGAAGGGTATGCCTCAAGTACATGCGGCAAACCATCTGACATGTAGCGAATGTGGTGATGACCACATTATGGGAGAATAATCTGGTTCTGGTGGAGTCCCTTAAACAAGTGACTTATGTTAGGTTTCCCAAAACTGAGGGTGAAAACAATACCAGCAGTACCAGAACCTGGCATTGCGTGATCAAAAGAACATAGGTTGGGGCCAACAATAGCAGAATCCTCTGCCCTAGAGACCGCTCGGCTACCACCAGCCTCCTTATCAGAACCAGTACCATAGGTAGTAACATCCCCAACTAGGCTCTTATTAGCTGCAAGGGTGTCCAAACCCTCACCCACAGTAGTCGTGGCAACCACTGCCTCCAGCAGCTCAACGACCACCTCAGTAGGAGAACACCTCAAAGTTATAAGATCTCATAACCAAATTTATATCTACTTCTAAAACTAGATTTAAGAATCAAGAGGCTTCTATTATAGGAATGAATAACTAGATTGGACAGTTGGAAAACCAACTCTCAAGTAGGCAACCTAGTACACTACCAGGTAACACTAAGAAGAAAATGAGGGGGTAAACTCATTCCATCACGCTACGAAGTGGAAGGTAGATACCACGGTAACAACCAGCATAGCCAGTTGTACCCACACCCCTGTTGATAAAGAAGGTATAGATATAGACCCTCCTCATCCAAAATCCCACAGAAGGAGGCTTCGCAGAATATTGTATATGGGGTTGTCAAACCCTTTGCGAATGCCATACCCTTTCTAGAGAGATTTAAGTAGATAAATCTGGACCACCAGTTCAGCAAATCCATGGACGTGTTTAAGAAGCAGCACATAAATATACCTTTTGGAGAAGAATTTTTTATAATGCTCACTTATGCCAAATTCCTGAAGGAAATACTCTCCACAATAGAAATATGGAGGATTTGGGCACCATTTCCCTAACCAAGGAGTGTTCTACAGTCATCTGGTATTCAATTCCTTCCAAACTCAAGGATCTTGGTTGCTTCACTATTCCATGTACTATTGGACCATGTGAGTCTGGGAAGGCCCTATGAGACATAGGGGACTGTGTGAACCTCATGACCCTCAGAGTTTTCCAAAATATTGGGCTCAACGATTTGAAGCCTACTTGAGTAGCCCTTCAACATGCCGACTTATCCATCAAATAACCAAAAGGGCTACAGGATGACATGCTAGTCAAGGTGGTTAGGCTGATCCTTCCCAAAAATTTCATCATCTTTGACATGGAGAATGACCATGAGGCACCACTCATCTTGGGAAGGCCCTTCTTGGCACTTGGTAAGGTCTTGATCAACGTGCAACAAGGGGAGCTAATTTTCCCGGTTGGAGATGAGAGAGTCTCATACAGTGTTCTCAATACTGTCATGTGGGATGTAATTTAGTAACCACCATGGATGATTACTTGAGCATAACAGTTGATGATATGGTATTTGTTTCCCTAAGATAACATTATCATTCCAAACATTTCATTTGATGAAGTACTAGAAGACATGAAATTCCTAGAAGGCCAGGGGGACCACTAATGGAAATGTGCAATTGTTCCTGATAGTCTAGAATGGGATAAGGTGAAACCACGTGTTCCTATGATTTTAAAGGCACTTGAACTAGAACTAAATCCTCTTCCATTTTCATTAATGTATGGGTATTTCGGAGACCATCAAAAATTGCCTATCATACATAACGCAGAAGTCTCACGGGAATAGGAAGATGCACTTCTACAGGTTGTGAAACAGCGGAAGCATGCTATTGGGTGGATAGTTGCTGATTTGAAGGGCATTATCCCTACCATTTTTGCCGAAAAATTTCTACTTGAAGAATGTGCCAAGAAATCTCAGCAACCACAGCGGCGCCTCAATCCCCCATGAAGGAAGTTTCAAAAAGGAGGTGATTAAATTGTTGGATATAGGCATCATCTATCCCATCTCGGATAGTCTATGGGTGAGTCCCCTATTAGTGTTAACCAAAAATGGGGGTACAACTGTAATATCAAATGCGAAGAACAAGCTCATCCCAACACAGACTGTCATGGGCTGGCAAGTCTATGTGGATCAAACAAAGCTATATGATTCCATGAGGAATGATCATTTCCCCAACCATTCTTGGATCAAATTCTAGAGAGGCAAGTAGGGGATAACTTCTATTGCTTCCTTGATGGCTATTCCATCTATAACCAAATTTCCATTGCTCCAGAAGATCATGATAAGATCACATTCACTTGCCTCTATGGTACGTTTGCAAACAAAAGGATGTCTTTTGGCATGTGCAATTCCCCCACCACCTTCCAATGCAGAATGATGGAAATATTACACGACATGGTGGAACATATCCTGGAGGTATTCATGGATGATTTTTCCGTTTATAAAAAATCATTCACCACTTTTTTTCATCACCATGAACTAGTTTTGGAATTATAGGAGAACACTAGCCTAGTTTTGAACTGAGAAAAGTTTCATTTCATGGTGAAAAGTGGCATTTTCCTTGGCCACAGAATCTCAACAAGGGGAATATAGGTGGACTCAGCAAAGATAAAAGTCATTTCACGACTACCTATTCCAACTTCTATCAGAGAAATCTGCAGCTTCCTAGGGAATTATGGGTTCTACAGGTGTTTTGTCCGCGACTTATAAAAAATATCCCAGCCCCTCACCAATATTATAACCAAGGATGCCATATTTGAGTTCATTGAGACATGCGCCAGAGATTCTGAAAACCAGAAGCAGCACCTGGTGGAAGCTCCAGTGATGATTTCTCCCTACTAGACGGAGAAATTTGAGGTGATGTGTGAAGCTAGTGACAGCGCAGTGGGAGAAGTCATGGTCCGGTGGCATGATCAAATTTTTTGACATATATATTATGCTAGAAGGATGCTCAACGGGGCACAAATCAACTACACCACCAATGAAAAGAAGATTCTTAGAGTGGTTTTCACGTTTGAAAGGTTCCATTATTACTTAGTGTTGTCTAAAGATATTTTTTATACTGACCATGCAGCACTAATGTAACTACTGAACAATAAAGATTTGAAGCCCCGATTGATCCATTGGGTACTCATCTTACAAATATTTGATCCGGATATCCAAGATACGAAAGGGAGTGAGAACGTTGTTGCTGACCATCTCTCCCTCCTCGAGCTGCCTCATTTAGAGAAGGAGGAATATCAAGGGATTGGGGAGGATTTATCTGATGAGCACATTCTTTCAGTCAACGAATAAGCTAGACCTTGGTATGCTGATATTTCTAATTTTTTGGTTAATGGTGTCTTCACCCTGACCTCTCCTTCCAGTAAAGGAATAGATTTTTCTCTGATGTGAAGAGGTACTTCTGGGTAGATTCTTTGCTATTCCAATCCTGTGGAGATGGGGTGATCCATCATTAGATCCTGGTGAATGATGTTCAGGGTGTCCTAGAGTTCTGTCACACCTCACCAATTGGAGTACATCATGGAACTGACCATATGATAGAAAAGATACTATATTATAGGTTTTTCTGGCCCACCATGCATAGAAATTCCCATGACATTGTCTCTAGTTGCAAGAGCATCAAGAAAATAAGTAATGTGGGGAATAGAGATGAGATTCCTTATCACCCCATCCTAGAGGTCGAGATCTTCGAAGTCTAGGGTATAGGTTTCATGGGTCCCTTTCCCCCATCTTTCGGAAACACTTATATCCAGGTTTGTGTTGACTAAGTATCTAGGTAGGTGGAAGCAGCTGCTAGAGCACACGACACAGCCACGGTATTAATGAGATTTTAAAGAAACATATTTTTAGCTGGTTTGGAGTTCCCCGAGTACTGATCAGTGATAGAGGGGCCCACTTTGACAACACACTGATGAGAGGTATGCTGTAAAAGTATGGAGTAAAGCATCATATGAGGACACCATATCTTCTCATGTCCAGTGGACATGTGTAGCTCTCCAACCGTGAGTTCAAGAAGATCCTATAGAAAATAGTGAACACGTTGAGGAAAGACTGGTCCAAGAAGTTAGATGATGCTCTGTGGGCATAGCAGACTGCTTTCAAAAAACGACTAGGAATGTCCTCATTGCCCCTCATTTATGGAAATCCATGCCATCTTCCAATAGAGTTGGGACACAAATCCAACTAGGCCGTCAAGGCCCTAAATTTTGATCTGAAGGTAGCTGATGTGAAGTGAATGTTCCAACAGTCAGAAAATGATGAAATCAGAATAGAGGCATATGAGAATGCCAAGCTGTACAAGGAGAAGACAAGATCAATTCATGACAAGATTATTTCATGTAAATCATTACAAAATGAGGATCAGGTACTTTTCTTTATCTCTCGTCTTTAATTATTCCTATGGAAGTTAAAGTAACGATGGTTGGGAACATTACAAGTTATACTTGTATCCCATCAGCGAGCGGTGGAAATATATAGTGATAATGGTCAACCATTCAAGGTGAATGCATAGTGGTTGAATGATTACCATCACATAGACAACATGGTAGGAACATTTTCCACCATACAACTCAGGTAAAGTAGAGGTAAGTAGGTCAAGCCACCGACCTAAAACAAAGGAGATTCCTGGGAGGAAACCCAGCAGATAAATATCATGTACCACCTATATACATAGCATGTAATTTTATATTTTCATTTATTTTAGAACTATTATGAATATATAGATTAACTATCAAATAAACAGTGATGATGCTGATGTTGATGGTAAGGTCACTGGAGTTTATCTGAGCTGTCACTAGTTCGAATCATCTTGACCTACATTCGGCACGAGGTTCCTCCTTTTTCACATTATATTTTATTACACAACATGTGTACTATTATTTCATATATATGTATATATATATATATATATATATATTTATAAGAAAACCCCTAGTGGGGATGGATCCATTGGCCAACATCGTAACCCGGTGCCAAAAGACCCGAGTTTGAATCCTGACAACCACCCTATTTCCATCATTTGTTTTTTTAATATAACTTAATGGTGTGTCTTTTGATATTTTTCATGTGTCCCATGTACTCCTTATAAAACTGAAATGATTTTTCACATAATGAAATTCTTGCGGGTAAAGTTGGCAGATAGGTAGAGTCTCAGCCTTGGATCTAAAAGACCTGAGTTCGAACTCGGATAGTCTCCATGCTTCATCACTTTTTGTACAATTAAAAACCACACATCTTTCTTTTCTTTCTTCCCATATATTATAGGCCATATACATTAAATATATTGATAAATAATAAATAGGAGATGTAGTACATCCTTTTCTCAAGTGGTTGAGGGCTTCCATTCGGAATGGCTGATCGCCGGTTCGAACCTCGCTTCAAGCACTGGACCAAAGGTTGTAATACTCTTTTTCCAATTTTAAAACACACGATGTGCATTTTCTGATACATTACAGGTATGGTTTTATTTTTGAATTGTGTATATATATACACTTTTACTATATTAATTATTATACAGTTTACTATAAAAGTTATATATATATATATATATATATTATTTATTAAAAAAACAGGATACACGGTTTTTAGTCTATTGTACATGTCATGAACCTCAGATATAAAAGTTGCGGACCACCTGGCTTTAGCCCGTGTCGTGCTGCCCCCTCTCCTCTCCCTATTTCTTCCCCCATACGCAACCCAACCTCTCCACTCCCAAATTTTTTGATTTAGGGAATTTATGCTTTTGATTTCTCCTGCATTGTGATCCTCGGTCTAGGTACGCCCTTCTACACCCTCTATTTTATGTTCTCATACACGTTTAATGTGATTTTCAGATCGGCTGACCATTCGGATTCTGTGATACACAGGCATAATTTAATGAACACACACTGTGTACTTTTGTACGTGGCCACACATTGAATGATTTTCAATTTGAACATACACGGTGTGTATGTTCAGTAAAAACTATGTACCATCCCCCATCGTGCCTGGGTATCTTTTTCACATGGCCTCGCACACCATGTCCATGTTCATGGCATGTGTTATCAGTACGCACCATGTGTACCATTTCTTTCGGCCTGCCCATGTCTTTCACTCCACACGACCATGTTAACTCTTCTCTTTCACACACCATTTTGGACTTCTACATGGTGTGTCCTATACTTTTATAACTTCTTACATAGTGGTCATGTTCTTTCCAAAACATGACCAGCACCACTTTACATGTATAGGGCGTGTATGTTCGGTGCACACCTTGAATCCTTCTCTGGTCTATCCCCTACACCCTTCGTGTGTCTATCCATAGAACACATTATTCTAACCTTCTTTCATTATACACGATGTACTCTTGATATACACGCTGTTACTAATTATTTTTCAGTTTTCTCACATTTTATTAGTTTTCGTATTCTTTTCTTTTACTTTTGTTTGGTTATTCTATTCTCTTTTAGGGTATGGCAGATAGAGATCCTTCCTGGGGGAAGTGTCATGCCTCTAATACTAAGGTAAAGTGGCCCATATATCATCGCATACGACTCGGCCCACGACGTCACCCGATCTGGACTCTCGAGTGTACATGCTCCCTCTGTTGGCTATCCTTCCCCCGCTCAGTACCTTCGACGAGGATGCCACTAGTACTGCCACACCTCCACCTATAGCACCGAGATTCCGCACACCACCATTCCTTCCTCACCAGTTTCCACTCCACCTACGCTCTCTTCATCCGCAGCTGGTCCCTCATCAACCACCCCATCCAGTGACCCTCTACCAAATGTATTTGATCCACCCCCAAAGCCTGCTGCTACTACACCTCCGCTTAGGTCGGGACCTGCATGTGTTCCCAACCCTCCCATGGTGTTACATGTCAATGATTTGTCCCATGACAGAGTTAGGCACTTTTCTCAACTCCCAATTCCATTGAGAAGATGCTATCTAGATAGCAGCATCCCACAGCAGCTCTGTATCTGGGGCGAGTTGGACGATCTTCTAGGGAACACCCTGTTACTCTCGATCTTCCAGGTCATCACTCCTGTTTTTAAAGATTTATTTTTGGAGTTTGCTACTTCATTTGAGTTTGACGGGGCCAAGTACCAGGAGACCCCTGGTGGTGTAGTACTAGTGGTCCGGTTCTGGCTAGGCGGTCGACACTTTTCCCTTACCATGACCGAGTTCAGATGAGGGTGCAGTTTCTATCCTCATCCTATCACCCCACACCCTGTCTCCTCCATGACCCAACCAGAGCACTCTGACCTCATTACCATGTGGAAGGAGATTTTTTGGAATGACCATCGATATACTCTTACCTCCTAGAAGAGTAACCTTATAGCTATCCATATCCTTCGCTTTACCCACTGGTGTTTTAGCACCATTCTTTTTTCCCGCCGTGAGGATATGAGGGTCGTGATCAGTCCTGACATGGACCTCCTTACCTGTGTCATCTGGCATGACTACTCAGGCCTCCTTTAACTTGACACCTCTTATTTCCCTGCAGTGTATACCGGTCATCAAGGAAACCTGAACGGTGGGTTTTACGCCACCTGCCATGCCCACCACCTCATGTTTTCTAAGCCTTCTTTTCCCCAAGACAGGCTAGGTTCCCCCAAGAGGATGGACATTCTTATTATTATTGTCATGGGATTGGTCCGGAAGTAGGGGTGAATACGTCCTTTCCTAGGCACCACCCCATCCACCTGCTAACCCTCCTACCCATGCTGATGCACCTGCTCCTCCTTCCCCACCCCATCCCCCTTCTTCTGACCCCATCTCTTATGGCCTTTCTTATTCTATTACCCCACCATCCCCACCTACCCACGCACCCTCAGTCAATCCTTCTTTTTCCATCTTCCTAGCCATGGTAGAGTAGAACATGGTTCATCTCGGTCGCTATTAGGACTGCTTAGAGAAGTTTTGGGGATTATTCTTCAGTATCATGGTACTCCACTACCACTGCTACCTGCCTCTACCTCGGCTCCTGGCCCTTCCTCCACAAATCCACCTCCCTTTTCTACACTGGCCACAGATTCAGTTCTTCTATCCAATATAGGTCCAGCTACTGCTACCACTACTTCCAGTCCAGGGAGTGATACCGAGACTTCCCTTCCTAGTCTAACTCCTACAGCTCCTACTTCTATGGCTTCTCTTTTGGGTGTAGATTCTGAGCCTCTGGTTTCCACAGCTCCTGATCCTTCTCTAACGATTGTTTCTATACCAGATGATTCCTCTTCTATGCAGACCCCCTGACTGGTTTTTGGCCACATGATTTTTAGTATATATATATATATATGTGTGTGTGTGTGTGTGTGATATCATGTGCATGTTTATAGTGTGTATGCTTGCATTGTTTTCTCTCCACCCCCATCATAGGTACTCTGTTACGTCTTGGGCTACACTATTCCACCACCTCCTGTCTTTCTTCCCCTAGACACGAGGGGCATATTGTTTTTAAACTTTTTTCCCCATGTTTTTCTTTTCTTCCTTGTTTTAATTCTTCCCTTACTTCCCCTCGTTCTATTCCATTGTTGTGTCCCCATATTCCCTTCTTCATTTTTTGTGGATCTTGGTGGCTCATGTGCACTATTAAGTACTGTGGGCATCTCTCGACCACCATAGTCTTTCCCCTTATCACCATTATATGAGACATCATTATGAGAAACTTTATTTTGAAACGTGATTCCATTTTGGTTAATCATATTTCAAAATAATAAAGCTAAAAGTCGGAAATTTTTAAACAAAAGTTGCATGCATATTTTGGTTCACAAGTATTTTAAAATGATTTCTAATATATTTTAAATTATAACTTGTAATCCTTGTATAATTACAATGATTAGACTATTCAATTATTTTGAAGTCATGAACTGATTGTCTCTTTATTTATTTTTTCCACTCCTGATAGGTATTCTAATATATTTTCCATATTCTTTCTAATACCCTCTTTCTTGAGCAATTCTTAGGATATACATAACTACTAGAATTTGCAAGTTTTCTTTCTGAAACATGAAGAATTTTTGAATTACATTAAAATGATTGAAGCATGATATTTTTTAAACCACTTTATCTTGAGACCTACCCTACATCTTTTCTTTGTTAAGCCCTTATAAACTATGAATAGCCTTTATAGGAAGCCATATTACAAGAATATTTCCCTTCCTACCCTAATTATTTTATGATTTTGCATGATTATTCATTTGACCTCAAAAGTAGGGATTGGAAATGCATGGCATACTTTAATGAATTGTTAAGAAATTAAGTATGGGGGAGAGCATCTAGACCATTTAGGGAAAAAAAGGTTTCAATCCTATATTTGTGGAAATTATGAGAGGTTCCCTTTTTTCCTTTTAAAAAAATGATGACACATACAAAGGGACCTTATACTCACTTGTTGGTTTGTGAACCCTACATACCCAAAAAAGGAGATAGTGGCAATGAAATTATTTAACGAAGCTTATTGAGGAAGCTTTTACATTGCGCTAAACTTTTAATATCATGCGTTATTTTTTAAAGAATTTAGCCTCCTTTTTTAAGACTTAGAGTTATTTGTCACATCTTTACCTACCAACCTTTAGCCATAGAAACATCTGATCCTTATTAAAAATCCCGCATGATTTCTGTAAATCAATTTTCTGAAGTAGAGAACTAGATTTCTTGAAAACCTATGGAGAGAGTGTATATATCGTTGATTGAGAAAAACTTTTACTTAAAATTTCTTGAGTGTTGAGTATATTATTGGTGAGGTATATCATCTAGTGACGTGTTTATTTTTTAAATGTTGAAACATTTTTTTAAAATAGGCTGATGAAAGTTAATTGAATTATATATGAGGACAAATTAGAATATCTCTTGAATTGGAACCATTTTTTAGTTTTTTTAAAATTTTATTATAGGAACTATTTTTTACAATTATGATTGATTGAATTAATTCCTTTTAAAATAGAGACTCTTTTAATTAGATGCTGAGATTTTCTTGAGGGCAAGAAAATCACTATGTATGGGGGAATTTGATGCACCGAATTTTTTCATACATTTTCACATAATTTATTGGAAATAAGAACATGTTTTCAAAAATTTCCTACTAATTAGTGTAAAAATACTTTATTTCTGGTGATATTGTTCATTTTCCTGAGATTTTTTTCCAAATACAAAATACAAAGGAGAATTGAGAAAAATTTACAAACTACATGGCATGTACTTATTTACATGTCATGTACATGCAGACTCAGATACGGAATGACCAGGACATGTACATGACCAAGTAATCAGAATCTGGTAAAAGTTGTGTTCACACTTTACATGCCATGTACACCATCCTAGAAGCAGCTGGTAGATGAGAAGAAGTATGCACGCCCATGTGGCCTGCTAAAGGGAACACAATGTTTTTAACTTATACACATGATGTAGACCTTTCTAGAAGGGGTTGGTGGTTGAAAAATGTTACAATATGCCATGTATGGGGACTCTACACGCCGTGTATAGCTACCTACCAAGAGGATACATGTTCCAAGTCAAAAACGGCATGTTAGGCCATCTACCGACAGAGATAACAATGGAAAAAATGCAGTGAGAAAAGTACATTCCGTGTACTTTTTCCACACGTTCTGTAGTTATATTTTCTTTAAAAATAGTCCTTGGCCTCCGGTTTAAGTGGGTTGTGTGTGGAGAGAAAGTGTGGAGAAAAGGTTGGAGGTCTGAAGGTTAGAATATCTACCGTCGTACTACCGCCATTATAATGTCTACCAAAGAATCATTCCCTCCTCAAAGATCCAAGAATGATCACATCAGGTATCAAGATCTTTGTGTTTATTATTTTCAATATGTGTTAATAAATACTCAGTGTCTTGGTGTTGTGGAAGATGATGAGTTGTGATTTAAATTAGATGTTGTGAATGTGTTCGTTCCTTTTAACCTCTTCTTCTTCTTCTTAAATCACTTTTTATTATCACTGAAAATTCTGAACCAGACCAAGGGCAGAATTTCTAGTGATTCAAAAGAAGAATAATGATGAATAATTTCATGACCAATGTAAGTATTCTTCATCTCAAAATAAACTAAGACAAATAAAGAACTAGGTAACACTGAGTACCTGACCAAGGAGTTAGTTTCTTCAACTCCAAATAAAAGTTTACTAGACCAAGGAAATTTTATTACAAATTGAAACCCATAGTTGTGGGTTATTGTGAACAACACAAAATCATAAGAAATTTTATTTAATAATAAACTTCTCATAAATCCATAACCCCAACGCATTTTTCTATTGATTTTCATCAAAACCGATTTTCCTGTATTTTCATCTACTAATTAAGTAATTTATTTAGGAATCTTAAAACCAATTTTTTTATCCACCACATCAAAAATAGAATTTATATTCCCCAAACATCATTAAATCATAAATTCAATCTATATTAAACAGGATAAAAATAACTTCTTTTTCCATGTGGATCGACCCCTTACTTGTAATATACTTATTAGGGTAAAAATAATTTGGGACACCGATAATATACCATCAGTGAAAAAACATTCCAAATTTGTTGCCATTGCCGGGGAATAGAGAATAATTAGTTTTATTCTTCTTATAATTAAGTTTGTATCAAATTCTAGTGAAAATAAAAATAAAAAAATTCACATAAATCTCTTTTCTAATCTTATTTCTATTTATCTTTCTTTTTCCTCGTTTATGCTTGCTGTGTTTTGGATTGTGAGGATCTTTAAGTCTATGAGCGGATACCACACACGTTCCAAGAATGCTGAGTCGTCTGGGTCTTTCCCAACTGACCCAGAGATCGAATAGACACTCTTGAGGCACCAACGAGAACTCATGTCTGAGAACAACCACAACAAATCCATGGCATAGAAAGAGGAAGAAAATATAGCTACTATTCAAGGAGTTGGACAACTGTCAAGACCGGAAGACAACTGGAACCAGCAAGCTCCACTTGCTCCAGTGTACAGCCCGCAGTAGCTTCAACAATTCCAACTGGAGCGGATGTCATTTATACTCACAAGTCAGGGTCCATACTATTACCCTCAAGAACAAAAATACGTGCCACCTCCACTCCCTCAGCAGCCACCTCCACATTGTAATCTCATGGAGTACGACCATTCATCCATCCACATAGATGACACAGGCATCATCCTTCCACTGATACAGGACCAAAACTTTGAGATCAAGCATGCTATCATGCAGTTGATCCTGAACACCATAAAATTCGGTGGTCTCCCCAGTGAGGATCCCAATGCCCATATCTCTAATTTTATGGAGGTCTGCAACCCATTCCGCTACCACAGAGTTTCCACAGATGCCATTTGTCTTCGCCTATTCCCCTTCTCTCTAAGTGATTAGGCGAAAGATTGGATTAAAGGTTTTCCACAATAATCTATCCTCACCTGGGAGGAGCTAGACCAAGTTTTCATGTCTAAATACTTCCCACCCTCAAAGATACTGACTCTATGGAATGAAATACTCAACTTCAAGCAGCATGGTGATGAGTCATTATATGAATCAAGGGAATACTTCATGTAGAGGTTTTGAAAATACCCACACCACGGACTTCTACATCGGATGAAGGTCCAAACCTTCTACGAAGGACTAATGACAATTATAAAATATGTGGTAGATGCTGCTACTGAAGGTATAGTAATGAGGAAATCCCCCGAAAAACATTTCAAATGACAAAAAGACATGTCTGCCAATAGCTTACAGTGGCCTTCCAAGCGGGGCACCCAGAAATGAGATATACATAACATTGATGCAACTACTATGGTTCCATCCCAGTTGGCCGTTGTGTCCAAAAATATCTATACACTCGATCTGAAGGGCACGACTCAAGTACATGAGGCAAACCATCCAGTGTGTACTGAATGTGGTAATGAAAACATCATGGGAGAATTATCAGGTTTTGCTAGAGTCCCTTCAACAAGTGAGGTATGTTATGTTGCCGAAAAATAAGGACCAAACCAGTACCAGCAGTACCAGAACCTATCATGGCGTGATCAACATAACATAGGCTGTGGCTAACAATAGCAGAATCCTCCGCCCTAGAGATCGCCCGGCTACAACCAGCCTCTATATCAGAACCAGTACCATAGGAAGCAATATCCCTAACTAGGATCTTATCAACTTCAAGGGAACCCAAACCCTCACCCACAGCAGCCGCGGCAGCCACCGCCTCTAGCAGCTCAATAGCCACCTCAGTAAGAGAACACCTCATAGTTAGAGGATCTCATAACCAAATTTATATCAAATACTAAAACTAGATTTTAGAATCAAGAGGATTTTATTTAAGGACTAGAGAACCAGATAGGCTAGTTGGAAAACCAACTCTTGTTTAGGCAACCTGGTACACAACCAGGTAACAGTGAGAAGAACCTAAGGGAGGAAGCCCATGCTATCACGCTACGAAGTGGAAGGGAGCTTTTACAGTAGCAACCAGCACAGCCAATTGTACCCACACCCCCATTTGATAAATAAGTTATAGATACAGACCATCTTCATCCAAAATCCCATAGAAGGAGGATTCACATAATAATTGATATGATGTTTTCAAACCCTTTATACTTGCCTTACCCTTCCTAGAGAGATTCAAGTAGAGAAATTTGGACAACCAGTTCAGTAAATTCATGGATTTGATTAAGAAGTTGCACATAAATATATATTTTATAGATGCACTGATGCTGATGCCCACTTACTCCAAATTAATGTAGGAAATAATCTCCAGCAAAAGAAATATAGAGGATCTGGGCACCATTTCCCTAACCAAGGAGTGTTCTACAGTCATCCAACATTCGATTCCTCCCAAAATCTATGATCCAGATAACTTCACTATTCCTTGTACTATTATACCATGTGAGTTTGGGAAGGCCCTATGTTACTTAGGGGCATGTGTGAACCTCATAGCTCATGGATTTTTCAAAAATCTAGGGTTCAATGATTTGAAGCCTACTCAAGTAGCCCTTCAACTTGCCGACTGATCCATCAAATAACCAAAAGTGCTACTAGAGGAAATTCTAGTCAAGGTGGGTAAGCTGATCCATTATGATGATTTCATCATCATTGACATGGAGGATGACCATGGGGTACCACTCATCTTGGGAAGGCCCTTCTTGGAAATTGGGAAGGTATTGATTGATGTGCACTAAGGGGAGATAATTTTCCAGGTAGGACATGAGACAGTCTCATACAATGTTCTCAAGGCCATCATGCATGCATCATTGTCTGAGCATGTGGGATGTAATGATGTAACCACCTTGGATGATCACTTGAGCACTGTAGGTGAATATCTGGTATGTTATTTTTCCTAAGATAACTTTATCATTCCAAGCATTTCATTTGAATAAGAGCTAAAAGAAATAAAATTCCTAGAAGCCCAGGGGACCACTACTACAAACGTGAAATTTTTCCTGATAGTATAGAATAGGATAAGGTGTAACCACTTGTTCCTTCGATTTTAAAGGATCTTCAACTAGAACTGAAGCCTATTCCATTTTCATTAATGTACGGGTATTTGGAAGACCATAAAACATTGCATGTCTTTCTTAACACAGAACTATCATAGGAATAGGAAGATGCACTTCTGCAGTTTCTAAAATAGCAGAAGCACGCTATTTAGTGGACATTTTCTGATTTGAAGGGAATCATCACTACCATTTGCACCCACGAATTTCTACTCGAAGAAGGTGCCAAGAACTCTCGACAACCATAGTGGCGCCGGAATCCCCCCATGATGGATGTTGCAAAAAAGGAGGTGATTAAATTGTTGGATGCAGACATCATCTATCCCATCTCGGATAGTCCTTGGGTGAGTCCCCTATAAGTTGTAACAAAAAAGGGGGTACCACTATAATTTCATATGTGAAGAACTAGCTCATCCCTACACATACTGTCATGGGCTGGCAAGTCTGTTTATATAACAAGAATATATATGATTCCATAAGGAAAGATCATTTCCGTTACCATTCATGGATAAAATTATAGAGAGACTAGAAAGGCTTAACTTATGTTGCTTCCTTGATAGTTGTTTTGGCTATAACCATATTTTCATTGCTCGAGAGGATCAAGAGAAGAGCATATTCACTTTCCCCTTATGGTATGTTTTCTTACCGAAGGATTTCATTTGGAATGTACAACTCCCCTGCCACCTTCCAGTGTTGTATGTTATCTATCTTCCACAACATGGTGGAACATATCCTAGAGATACTCATGGATGATTTTTATGTTTATGGAAAATCATTCACCAATTGTTTGTGGCACCCAAAACTATTTTTTGAATGATGTGAGAACACTAACCTATTTTTGAACTGAGAAAAGTGTCATTTAATGGAGAAAAGTGGCATCGTCCTTGGCCACAGAATCTCAGAAAAGGGAATAGAGGTGGACTCGGCAATGATAGAAGTCATTTCACAAATACATATTTCGACTTCTGTAAGAGCCATCGGAAGCTTCTTAGAGAATATAGGTTTCTACATATGGTTTTTCTGCGACTTCTCAAAAATAGCACAGCCCCTCACCAATCTTCTAACAAAGTATTCCATATTTTAGTTTAATGAGACATGAGCCATAGCTTTTGAAAACCTGAAGCAGCACCAAGTGGAATCTCCTATGATGATTTCTCTCAACTATGAGGAGAAATTTGAGGTGATGTGTGATCCCAAGGACTATGCAGTGGGAGCAGTCCCGGGCCAGCAGCTTGATCATATTTTCCGACCAATATATTATGCTAGTAGTATGCTCAAAAAGGCACAAATCAACTACACCACCACAGAAAAGGAGATTCTTGTAGTGGTTTTCCCGTTTGAAAGGTTCTGCTCTTACTTAGTGGTGCCTAAAGTTAATGTTTATAATAACCATGAATCACTAAAGTACCCACTGAACAAGAAATATGTGAAGCGCCGATTGATCCGCAGGGTATTCCCCTTATAATAATTTGATCTTGAGATCCAAGATAAGAAAGGGAGTGAGAACGTTGTTGCTGGCCATCTCTCCCACCTTGAGCTGCCTCATATAGAGAAGGTGGAAGATTAGGATATCATGGAGGTTTTCCCTGATGAGAACCTCTTTTCAGTCAATGAATGAACTAGACTATGGAATGCTGATATTGTTATTTTTTTGGTTAAAGGTGTCGTTCACCCCGACCTCTCCTTCCAGCAAAGGAAGATATTTTTCTATGATGTGAAGATGTACTTTTGGGAATATCTTTTTCTATTCTGATTCTATGGAGATGGGTTGATCCGTCATTGAATCATGGAGAATGAGGTTCATGGTGTCCTAGAGTTATGCCACACCTCACCAATTGGAGGACATCATGGAACTGACCGTACGATAGCAAAGATCCTGCAGTCTGGGTTTTTCTGGCCAACCAAGCATAGAGATTCCCAAGCCTTTGTCTCTAGTTGTGATCACTGCCAACGAACATGTAATGTGGGGCATAGAGCTGAGATTCCCAATCACCTCATCCTAGAGGTCGAGATCTTTGGCATCTGGGGTATAGATTTCATGGGTCCTTTTCCCCCATCTTTTGGAAACACTTACATCCTAGTTTGTGTCGACTATCTATCCAAGTGGGTGAAAGCCACTGCTAAATCACACTACACAGCCAATGTAGTCATGGGACTTCTAAAGAAACATATTTTTAGCAGGTTTGGAGTTCCCCGAGTACTGATCAGTGATATAGGGACCCACTTTGACAACACATTGATGAGAGGAGTACTATTGATGTATGGAGTAAAGCATCATATGGGGATACCATATCATCCCAGTCTAGTGAAAAAGTGTATCTCTCTAACCGTAGGCTCTAGAAGATCCTGGAGAAAATATTAAACATTGTGAGGAAAGACTGGTCCAAGAAGTTAGTTGATGCTTTTTGGCCATATCGGACTGCTTTCAATACACCACTAGGAATTTCCCCATGTCCCTTCATCTATGGAAAGCCATGCCATCTGCCAGTAGGGTTGGAACACAAAGACAACTGGGCCATCATGGCCCTGAATTTTGATCTGAAGGTAGCTGAAGAGGACGGAAAGTTCTAAATGTTGGAACAAGAAAAAATCAGAATAGAGGCATATGAGAACACAAAGCTATACAAGGAGAAGACAAGATAAATTCACGACCAGATGATTTCATGAAAATTATTCTAACCCAATGATCAGGTGCTTCTCTTTATCTCTCATCTTCAATTATTCCCAGGGAAGTTAAAGTCATGATGGTTGGGACCATTCCAATTTATATGTGTATCCCATCATGGAGTGGTGGAAATTTCTAGTGAGAATGGTCCACCATTCAAGATTAATGGATAGCGGTTGAAGGCTTACCATCACATAGATGAAACGGTAGGAACACTGACCACCATAAAACTCAGGTAAAGAAGATCTATGTAGTTCCAGATGACATCCAAAAACAAAGCCGCTTCCTAGGAGGCATCCCAACAGATATATATCGTGGACCACCTATATACAAAACAGGTAATTTTTTATTTTCATTTATTTTCTAACTATTATAAATATATTGATTAACTATGAAATAAATAGGGATGATGCCGAGGCACCACCCAATCCACCTGATAACCCTCTTGCCCCTGCCGATGCACCTACTCCTCCCTCCCCACCCCATCCCCCTTCTTTTGACCCCATATCTTCTGGCCTTTATTCTTCTATTACCCCACCTGCCCCACCTCCCCCTGCACCCTCAGTCGATCTTTCTTTTTCCCTCCTCATAGACTTGGTAGAAAAGCCCATGGTTCATCTCGGTCTCCATCAGGACTGATTAGAGAAGATTTTGGGGCTTCTTCTTCAACATCATGGTATTCCAATACCCCTCCTACCTGCCTCTACCTCGGCTCATGGATGTTCCTCCATAACTCCACCACCCTTTACTGCACTAGCCACAGATTCAGTTCTTCTTTCCAATATGAGCCCTGCTGCTGCTGCCAGTCTAGGGAGTGATACCGAGCCCTCCCTTCTGAGTCCATCTCATGCGGATCCTACTTATATGGCTTCTCTTCCAGGTGTAGATTCCGAGCCTCCGGTTTCCATGGCTCCTGATCCTTCTCTAATGGTTGTTTCTGTACTGGATGATGCCTCTTCTGAGGTGACCCACTAACTAGTTTTTGGACACATGATTTTCAGTATATATATATATATATATATTATATCTTATGCCTATGTATGTTGTGTGTTCTTGAATTCTTTTCTCTCCACCTTCATCATAGGTTCTCAGACACGTCTTGGGCTGCACTATTCCACCACCACTTTTCTTTATTCCCATAGACACGAGGGGCATATTGTTTTCCCACATTTTTTCCCTTGTTTTTATTTTCTTCCTTGTTTTACTTATTTCCTTACATCCCCTCATTCTGGTCCACTGTTGTGTTCCCGCATTCCCTTCTTCATTTTCTATAGATCTTGGTGGCCCACATGCACTATTAAGTATGGGGGCATCTCTCGACCATCTTAGTATTTTTCCCTTATCATCATTCTAGGAGACATCATTATGAGAAACTGTATTTTGAAACGTGATGCCATTTTGGTCAATCATATTTCTAAATTATAATTCTAAATGTTGGAAATTTTTAAACAAAAGATGCATGCTTATTTTGGTACTTACGTATTTTAAAATGATTAATGATATAGTATATATTATAACATGTAATCCATGGATAATTAAATCAATTAGACTAATCAATTATTTACAATTCATGACCTGATTGTCTCCTTATTTATTTTTCCCACTCCTAATAGGTATTCTAAACCCTTTTTAATATTCTTTATAATACCCTCTTTCTTGAGAGATTCTTAGGATATACATAACTACCATAATTTTTAAGTTTTCTTTTTGAAAAAAGAAGAATATTTGAATTATATTAAAATGATTGAGGCATGAGATTTTTTAAGCCCCTTTACCTTAAGACCCACCCTGCATCTTATCTTTGTGAAGCCCCTAGAAACCATGAATAGCTTTTATAGGAAGCCATATTAAAAGACTATTTCCCTCCAACCCTAATTCATATATGATTTTTGCATTATTAATCATTTGAGATCAAATGTAGGGATTGGAAAAACATGGAATACATTCATAAATTGGCATGAAATTAAATATGGGGGAGAGCCTCTTGATCATTCGAGGAAAAAAGTGTTTCAATCCTATATTTGTGGAAATTATGAAAGATTCCATTTTTCATTTGAAAAATTGATGATACAGACAAAGGTACATTATACTCAATTGTTGGTTTGTGAACCCTACCTACCCAACAAAAGGAGATAGTGGCAATGAGATTTTTTGATGAAGGTTGTTGAGGTCTCTTTTACATTGAGCTTAAATTTGAATATAATGCACTGTTATTTAAATAATTTAACCTCCTTTTTCAAGCCTCATAGTTATTTTTCACATTTTACCTAACAACCATTAGCTGTTGAAATATCTGATACTAATTGAAAATCCCACATGATTTCTTTAAATCAATTTTCTGAAGTAGAGAACCAAATTTCTTATAAACCTATGGATAGAGTGTATATATCTTTGATTAATAAAAAAATTTATTTAAAATTCCTTGAGTGTTGAGTATATTATTGGTGAGGTAGAAAATCATGTGAATTGTTTTTTTTTTAAAGGATGAAACATGTGTTTAAAAGAATATGATGAAAGTTAATTTAATTATATATGAGGCCTGATTAGAATATCTCTTGAATTGAAACTGTTTTGTATTTTTTTATAATTTTCTCCTATGAATTATTATTTACATTTATGATTGATTGAATTAATTGATTTTAAAATATTTACTCTTTTAATTAGATGTTGAGATTTTCTTGAGGGAAATAAATTCACTAAACATGTGGGAATTTTATGCACCCTATTTGTGCATACATTTTCACATACTTTATTTAAAATATGAAAATGACTTCAAGAAACTACCTTCTACTTAGTGAAAAAATATGTTAATTTTTGTGATATTTCTCTTTTTAATGGTATTTTTTGGCAGAATACACAAAACAATGGTGAAATGAGAAAAATTTACAAACTACGCAGTGTGTACTTATTTACATATCGTTTACATCCAGACTCAGACACAGATTGACCAGGACATGTACATGCCCATGTAATCAGAATCTGGTACAAGCTGTGTTCACACTTTACATGCCATTTACACCACTCTAGAAGTACTTGGTGGATTTGAAGAAGTCTACACACTCATTTGGAAAGATGATGGGAACACACTATGTTTAACTTATACATGTCATGTAATCCTTTCTAGAAGTAGTTTTTGGCCAAAAAATGAGACAATACACCATGTATGGCAGAGCTACATGCCGTGTATAGCTACCTAACAGGCAGTGCCATGTTCCAAGTCAAAGATGGCATGCTAGGCCACCTACAGGAAGAGAAAAAAATGGAAAAAATGTGTTGACAAAAGTTCACACTGTGTACTTTTGTCACACGCCGTGTAGTTATATTTTTTATAAAAAGAGGCATTGGCCTTTGATTTAAGTGGGTGGTGTGTGGAGAGAATGTGTGGGGGAAAGGTTGAAGGTCCGAAGGATAAATGGTCTACTGATTTCCTACCACCATTCTACCATCTACCCAAGAATGATTCCCTCTTTGATGTTCCAAGCATGATCACATCAGGTATCAAGAGCTTTGTGTTTATTATTTTCAATATGTGTCACTAAATACCCAGTGTATTGGGGTTGTGTAAGATGATGAGTTGTTATTCAAATTAGTTTTTGTGAATGTGTTTGTTCCTTTTAACCTCTTCTTATTCCTCTTAAATCACATTTTATAATCAGTGAATATTATAAACCATACCAAGGGCATAATTTTCAGAGATTCAAAAGAAGAATAATGACGAATAATTTCATGACCAATGGAAGTATTCATCATCTGAAAATGGACTAATCCAAATAAAGAAATGTGAAACACTATGTACCGGACCATGGAGTTAGTTTCTTCATCTCTAAATAAATGTTTACCAGACCAAGGAAATTTTATTACAAATTGAAACCCAAAGTGTTAGGTTATTATGAACAACACAACCTTATAATAAATTTCATTTAATAATCAAATTCTCATAAATCCATAACCCCAATGCATTTTTCTTTTTATTTTCATCAAAACCAATTTCCCCATATTTTCTTCTATTAATTAAGTAATTTATTTAATAAACTTAAAACCAATTATCCTTTTTATCCACCATATCTATGATAGATTTTAAATTCTGAAAACTTCATTAAAACTAAAATACAAACTAAGTTAAACAAGATAAAAATATAATCTTTTTCCCTGTGGATCGACCCGTTACTGGTGATATACTTGTTAGGGTCAGAAAAATTTGGTACATCGATAATATACCTTTGGTGAAACGACTCGCCAGTGGGTGAAGTATCTTTAGTTGGAATTGGTTTGCTTTAGGAAATTTATATAATGATTCAGGATATACATTGATATATGGTTACAATATATAGTTGACAGAAATCATATATAGATCGGCAGTGTCAGCCTTTTGAGTATTCCATAGGTTATTGGGTTCTGGAAATTTTCTCCTTAGTTGGGTCATCGTCAGCTTGGAAAACTAAGAAATTTGGATTCAAGATATGTTGAATTGTTTGAGGTTAATTACTGTCTTGGAAAATATTCTTATCAATTAAAATTTTTGGTAAATTGAAAGGAATTCCTTGTTTTTTCCAAATATCACAACTGAGGAAATATCATGCTAACCCTTCTCATGTTTTTAATTCGTAATGAGTTGAGCTAGAACTGAATTTTTCTTTTCGGGAGAAACTGGTTGAGATAGATAACTATCAAGGGAAATTCATACATGTGAAGTCGATTTTATTGAAAATAGTTCTATTCCAACACAGATAAAATTCTCATGAGACATGGGAACATGAATCATTGATGTGGGAGTAGTGGCATGGTCTATTTCTAGTGATTACGTATTCCACATGACTTTTTGATGATGGAATGTATTTATAGAAGGCAGTTGGAATCATCTTGTTAACATTTTATTAGGTACACCATTAACCTCATCATGTTTTCTCCCTCCTTTAATATTAAGAGGATACCTATAATAATGAAGCAAGAGAATCTTTGGACATTCACTAATAACAATTTTTTCTATTGCCTAAAGAGTTGTTACACACCATATAAGTATGATATATATTGTGTAATTGTTGGTGGGTGTAATTCATGAAAGGGAATTTACACTGGGAATGTTACACATCATGAAATGGTTTTTCATGTCCTGAAAATGTTAAATAATGGATTATAAATCCATGGTGATATATTATTCAGCATACTTGTTCACTGGGGATTTCAGGGCATGTAAAGGTTTTACAGGTCGTAAAACGGCCCACATCTAGGTTTTAAATTTGTAGAGCGGTTGTTTCATCATTGATATTTTTCTAGACCTCTTGGATCTCGAACATAGCATATTTTTTAGTAATTTTCGGAGACACTTCTTCCCCTAGATCAATCGGTTCAGTGATGAATCTATGTTGGTGTTGTGGTATGACTTTCCTGGTAAGAAAATATTTCATTCATTCAGTGCCTTTGATCATAGTATCATCATTGGGTAGTGTCTTATGATTGGTTGGTCTATGTTTGGTGATTCTTCAGGGTTTCATCCTAGATCCATTCTGTGATCTTGTTCCAATGCCCTTTTCTTCAATTGTTCATAGAGAGATTGGCATTTATCATTGAGGTATTTAGTTTCCTCTCTTCTTCGGAACCCTTGTAATATAAATTAAATCAATATTGATGTGTATTTTATTCATGGTCCTTCATTGACATTTTTTTGTTTCATTGATTTTGGATTTTCATTGCAGGCATGCGTGACTTGAGTTTCGAGGATGGTGTTCCATCTCTATCCAATGATGATAAACCAGAGTGTTTTTCATTATAATATATTTTTATATTGAAATTTGCATGATTTTTATTTGTGAATAGAAAATTTTCATTTGTGAAATTGGTTTTAAATTGGTTATTGGACAACGGAAAGAAAATTAGAATTTTCAAATCATTGAAATAGAATTTGTGAAATGGTTATAAAGGGTTTTAAAAGTATTGAAATGGATTTTGAGAAAGAGAACATGGATTACCATGAATACTTTGGGGGAATGTTTAGATTTGGACAATCATCCATTTTTTGTGATTATCAAGGAGTTTTTTCATGCAATATTCCTCTGTTTTGTATTCCTATTTTTCTAGGAGATAGATATTGACATTTTGAGGGGTTTACTCTGGGGTTATTCTTCTTCGTAATTGGGAGGTCATTCTAGGATTGGAATTTGGGAACATTATTCATTGTGGTATGAGTAATCTGGGACCTAGAACTCTAGTATTCTGTGGTGGTGTGATACATGTTCTTCTGTTTTGTATTTCATTGGATTTTTTAGATAGCCTTGATAAGAATTTTTATTCTTGTGTAAAATGATACAGGAAAATGTGTTGTGAAATTGATATACCTTGTTTTGTTTTAGAAATATTAACAAGGGTGTTTCTGATGACTTCTTTGGGGTTCACATCCATTTTTTGAGGACACACAGATGATTCCCTACATTCACTCATTCCAAAGGTAGGCAATATATGTCACTTCTTCAGAAATTTTTTCTCCTTGACTAAAATAGGATGATGGAATGTTGGCCTCTCCTTCAGGGATTTATCCTCAAAATTCATTTCCTAGTCTGGGCATCATTGGAATTTCTAGATGCTAAAACACTGTTACACCTAGATTTTCCCTTATCATATGTCTTTTTGAGGTCATGGAATCCTGATGAATCCCACAATTAATGTGGGGAATTATATGTTGAAGGCATGTATCTGATGTTTTCCTTGGTTTCCCATGTTTTTTTTGGGGTATTCCCCGAGTTTAACATCTAGAGAAGATGGATCAGACTGATCAAAACATTAATGATAGTTGATCTGATGGTTACATCCCAAGGAGGGAGAACCTTGAAATTTTACATGATGGATAGGTCAAAATTTCACAAAATGGGTGTAACTAGGGTGGTGTGTCCAAAAAAAGGGTAGGATGTCACACCGTGAGGGTTGATCAAGTCTCCATTGAGGGTGGATCAGAGAGAATAATGGTTCCACACAAAAGGGACACCATGTTTTACTATTGGTTGGGTTTTAACCATGTGGAGGCTTCCTACGTACCCTGTAGAGAAGATAGTGATAAAAACCTACATAGTTTGGGAGGGTGTGTCATCGGATTGTGGTGTACACAATGGACAAATCCTCGAAGGCATGTTAGAGATTACTCGTGGTTTAGTGGCCCAGGTGCTACAAAGAGAAATAAGAAGAATGGGGCTTACACATGGTTAGCTTCCTGAATGGATGGCATGAGTTCACTAGGATATGGCTATTCGGGTAAATTCAGGGTGGATATGGTTGATCTGTCAAAGAATTGAATGAATATTAATGGAACTGAGAATTGGTATGGATGTGATTATATTGGTCTTGAACCTCGTAGAGGTTTCCTACGTATCCCTATGGTAGAGAATCAATTACCACATAGTTCTAAAAATTATGTGAAGAGTATCCTGAGGAGGCGACTTGTGAGAATGGATTCATGGATGGGGACCCAAAGGGAATGGAACCAATGGGTTAAGGCATGATCTCCCTAAAACACAAAGTCTCAATGGAGTGGCCTGGATGGGACATGGGTGATGGTATTGAAGCTCAGGGGGTATTCCTATGTATCCTCATGGTTGGGAATCAATATCCACATAGTTCAAGATTGGGCATGGAATTAGAGTGTACACAATGGACAACAACCTAAAGACATGATGGGGCTTATGTGTGGTCAATATCCCATCCTTAGAGGGGTAATCCTGGTTGGAGAACTATTGATTGAGTGTGGTGTTTAAGCACTGAGACATCCTGGGAACCATTCTTACACAACAAAGGGTGGACCAAGGTTGGGGTTCTCAAAAAAGGGGACATGAAGGTTTACCAGTGTTTAGGGTAGTACCCCAGGGAGGCTTCCTATATACCTTATATGTAAGACAGGGATCAAAACCCACGTAGCTTAAAAGCATATAATATAACATCATGCGGGATGAATGGGGAATACAGTTTAGCATCATGTGGGTTGAGGTTAAACTGAAATGAAATGTTTGGGACTAATGGGTTATGATTTTGAACCTCAGGGTGCCTTCCTATATACCTTTCTTGTAAGGTAAACTATCAAAGTCTGCATAGTTAGGTTAAGAGGGGCTTGGGGCTACACACAAAGGCATCCCATAGAAGATGTATTGGTCGATGATTACTCTAATACCATGTAATTCATGCTCTGTGTGAGAAACCATAGGAAAAAATGACCTAATAGCCACACCTTGAAAGGTACATTTATGAGGAATGGAGTGGGGATTACGCATGGCTTGTATCTCAAGGAAGAAATAGGGGGGCTTACTCCAATAGGGAGGCCAGAGTAGGGGTCTAGATGTACGTGGAGTATATGTACAATGTACCTAGAGAACCATATATAGTTTGGTTGATGATTACACTAAGACTGTTTATAGTACACATTGCGAAAAAATCAAAGAGGTAGAGGGGAGTGAGAGGGGACTGGTGCGCATCCCCTTCTCAGTCCTCTCGAGTCTTGTCACTTATGATATGTTCACAGTTTAACATCATCTGTTGCAGATGTGGGTGCCTGGAAGTTTAACATCATACAACTTAGACAATGAGGATTTACTCTTCACCCCTAGGACAAACATAACTAGTGCGCCTTAAACCTTAGTGAAGGGAATTCACCAGCATGTCATGACAAAGACATGGTTGTGAAGTGATCAATTGAGGGGATCACGTTAGAATGGCTATGTGAAAAATGTAATTGCCATTATCATTCTTATGTGATGAATCATGAGGTAGGGAAACACAATATGAAGCACCACCCAAGGGACTTTTAAATCACTTTGTACAATCTTGGAGGGCCACACGAAAGAGGGGTTCAGGAAGCAAGAGGCCTCACAAAGAGGGGATTTGAAAATCTAAGGGGCTCACAAAGGATACGACCTTGTGGAGCACAAGGATTCGCATAGCATAGGGGCTCACAAAGAAAAGGGGATCATATAGAATAGTGATTTTTAGAGAACATGGCTCATAGAGTATAGGGATTCCCAAAGGAGAGTAATTCACGAAGCATATTGACCCAACCTAAGCATGGAGTTCACATGTTCATGGAGGGTGCTTTGTGAAGCCTGGGTGCTTCATGAAAACCTCAGTACCCGAAGGGGTCTCCTTCCTTTGAAATGGCCCGTAGGTTTCATAAAGGGCATCCCTCTTCAAAAAGGAGGAAATATTTAGTATATGGGAAAGGGTTTCACGATGCTCAACTAATCCAAATTATTCATGTTTTCATTTGGTTCGTAATGTAAATAATTCTTCTCGATTTGGGAATTCGGAAGGCGAAAGGTTAGTGTATTGATCCTTGGGAGTGGGGAGCTAGGTATTTATAGGTTCCATGGGGGAACGATGGGTAGAGGGAATTCTGTGAAGAAATTTTCACTCTGAAACTAGAGGCAGACTCCGTCATGTTTCTCAGAATCATAGAGACAATTTTCACTCCCTCTATGGTAGTCGTAGAGAATTTTGGAATCCCTCAATTTCCTCAGAGTCATAGAGGTGACCATCACTCCTTCTTCGAAGGTCATAGAGACCTTATCCATCCATAATGTTTTTTTAGTCATAGAGTGGGCCGTTATTTTTCTCTACTGTGGTTGCAAAGGACATGGTATATATGCCCCCACCGCGATGTTGTAGGGCATTGCGAAGTTTCTTTGTAATGCAGCCCTTTTTTATTTTAGTATTATTTAATTATTATTATAATTTTTTCCAAGCACAAATTTTGGTGCCAACAATCCCCCCCCCCACAGAATGGGAGACGAGGAGAAAATGGGGATTGGGTTCTGATGGTAGATCTCCAAAATATAGGCAAGTCGCAGAGCAGGATTGTAATGCCAGATCGTGATACGGGTAGGTGGTGCAGAGGTTGATAATGTCAAGAAGTGTGTTATAGCTAGGAACTCTACAAATATTAGTGGTATCTACCTATAAATAGAGTAGGATAAACCTTATTGTTTCCTCACATGTCTCCGCACTTATGTGTTTGAGTTCTTGAATTTGAAAAGCTCTGCACGCTTTGTGAATGAACTTTGCGAACTAGATTTCATAGACCAGTGCTTCACAAATGATACTTAGTGAATCATTTCACAATGATGCATGGATTCTTGGTGTTGTTCAGTGATTCCTTAGGCATTGCGACTGCATGCTTCATGAGAAGTGATTCCAAACGAACTCTATAAGAGGAATCTCTGACTGAGTGCTAAGAAGGAGCTCTACGAATGAGCTCTATTAATAGTAAGGAATATACAAAAAAAATTGAATGGAATGACCAACTAAGAATTAATTCATGAGGTCCTTATAGATGCTGCCCAAAGGAAAGAGATAGTGATTAATCTGGGAATTAGGTAATATTTGAAAAGCCTCTTAGATCATAAGTACCTGCTGGAGTTGGTGACAGAAATCCAAAAGAACTTTCCACTCTACAAGAGACAACCTCCATATGGATTTGATCTAAGTGATGATGTTTTCATCCCTGAGGTTAGTAGGGGCGATACCACTTACTAGTTTAGGAGCACGCCAAGCCAATTCTAGTGGTTCTGGGCTACTGTAGGCCATACATGGTAGGATCACACGTATGTTGACACTGTCTACTAGTTTAATCATGTCAATGAAATTGAATGACAAGTGATGCAGCTTGAGGTATCTCACTCATTGTACCATATCATCTTCAAGGCATCATTATGGAATCCAGAGATGAGGTCGACTGACAATTGGGACCTGTGCTATAGCAGACATCACGGAGGACTGAGACAGGGCTTATTGGGTTTTTGCATCCTGCGAGGAATTCAGGGTAGAGTTGAACAGAGTAGGGTTGTATGAAGTTGTGTGGGTCTACCAATTGAACATTTATTATCCAAAACACATGATTCCAACGTTTTTAGTATCTGTTCATCGAGGACCAACACTTTTCTTCATCACTATGGGGATGTCGGCATCACCCTCTGGGACTTTCATAAGATATCTAGGATTCCAATTCTTGGGATTATATACAATGAGTTCATCCTGATGGAGAACACTTGGGATGATCTAGAGAATATTTTATGGCTAGAAAAGGTACTGATTTATCTAGTGTCGTGTGAGGACATGAAGTCACTAGGGGTCATCCATTTCAAGTTGTAGTTTGGGGGTTTCATCATCTTACAGCCAAAGCATGACGATGAAGGGATGGACGTTCCTAGGAAGATACTAGTCAGGCCTCCCACCTATCCAAAGGGATCCCGACGTAGTAATTATAATTTCTACTAGAAAATCCAGGATGAAATAAAATGGAATTTATGGGGATATAGTCTCAAAACTGAGCAAAAACCGGTGGTTATGCTGGATGAGCATATATATATACATATCTGTGACTAGATGTTTCCAGTCAGGGACACAAACATGGATGTGTGAGCAAGTAAATTCATTATGGTGTCCATGCTAGCAACATGGCAGCACGTCAACCTGGGGATCCCATTGTTGTCCAAATTATACAAGGTGTTTGGAAACATTAATGAGGGAAAGAACCCATAGAGGGTGTGTGGACTGATATTTTTTTGTAAGTTTTGATAACATCACATATTGGCATTAATGAATATCCGAACAATATTTCTCATTCGAGATTAGACTTCTGACCTCCCATATTGATTGTAGTGGGGATATTTCCATCCAAAATAACTCTTTCACTATATTCGAACAAAGTATAGAAGGTGTATGAATTCAAATTCCATCCATTTCTACAACTAACAAGTGTATTCGCTAATGGCATCTAGGGAACTGAGGAGAATCGGTCATATCACATGGCCTTCTGAGGTGGAGTTATGGTGGAAAAGGTATTACATGAGCCTATCTACAGTCCATACACCCTAAAACACTTTGAGATGTAGTTTCATTGCATGCAAGGGTTGGCCCTACATGTCTACCTATGAGTATTCCAAAAGGATCATATGTGCGCGATGAGGTTGATGTGGCTCATGTTCACGCGAGATGAGAAAAAAATGTAGAATGAACAGCCTCTTCCCACTGTTTCCTACAAGATGGTCATCGAATTTGACAAGATCTATGATGCAGCCTACCCAAGGTAGAGGCTGAATTGACGAACCATTCATGCCAATGATGAGGTGCCCCCTCAAACTCTAGGATGAGGTTGGAAGTTGAAGGGTGTGTAATGGTGGTCGAGGAGATGCACATATTATTAGTGGGAATATGGAAGGTCCAGTGATATAAAGGCCTATGTCTAGTGGAGGTAAGGTAGTAGTGATGGACCAGGCTGTCCTAACTGAGTAGGTCCAGGGGAGAAGAAGGCCAGCCATAGGGTTCCATAGGATACCCACTAAGGTTCCTGGGAAGCAGTTGCACAACATATATTTTCCTCTGTATATTGACTTTATAAAGTCTTAGGACTATTGGGAAGTCAAAATACAATTCTCCAGTCCCTCATAGTTGTGGGATCACATCAATAATCATAGGATGGATCAATCAGAGATCGACCATTCAAATTTTGACTATCTTTTTTCTCAAGAGAAATGGGAACAATACAAGGTCGAGTTGAAGGACTTTGTGAATTCTCGTCATACTCCATGTTCAAAAAAAGATTGGGTGAATTTACTTCTGGGTCAAATATTATCACCCCAACCATATGACTCTTAGATGACGGAGTGTTTCCCTTTACCTGGGGAATTTTAGGGGTCCTCTTTTGGAGAAGCAGCTGATAGGGGATGCCCTTTGGAGGAATGCATGGTTAAAGCCTCGGAGATGGAAGAGCTTGTCAAAAAAACTTAAGGTAAATTCATAATTGTTCTCATGTGTCACCTACTAATTTTTTACCAGTTTATCAACTGATATTTTTTATGTTCATGAGATCATCATACCCAAGAACCATTCCCATGTGACCACAAGCGTAGCCTCAAGACCTATTCATGGGATGATGGTTATTAAAGAATCTAGTAGGGTTGCAACACCCAAGGTGGATCTCCCAGAGTCTTAGGAGTTTTTAACCATATTTCGGTGGCATATCATGGGATTCCGACAGTAACACCTCGATAGTGATACCCATTGTTTGACATGTGTAAGTCCTCTCCTTCATAGAATTCATAATTTTTGTCTATTAATCCTGACCAACTAACATTGTATAGTTCTATCAGAATAGTTCATCAAATGATGTGAGCCAGACAGGATTGGATGGTTGTGGATCCCAATGATACTTTCCCTAGGGGAATGTTGGTTTTCAGGGAACAAATCGCATAAGTTGTAACAGCAGGTGTGGTTACTAGAAAAACTAAAGTAGAAATCATCGAGGTGGATTCCAGTGACAAAGACCATCTATATGATGTGGAACTCATCTTTCTTGACAGGACACCAGAGGATGATTCTATAGATGAACTTTTGAAGGTGTTCCTAGTATAAAAACATGACGACCAGGAGGATTGGGATGAGACTGCTTCTAGTGAAGAGATTGAAGTGGTCTTCTGCTGTCAGACATGTAAATTGTTCATGAGATTCATCGATAAAACTATGTTATTAGAGTGTATAATCTAGTTGGAAAGACATCTTCCCCAGTTAGACGAATTATGTTTTAGAGGAGTAGATGCCCGATGACCTCACATGATCATCTGAGATTAACTTTATTAGAGGGTCAGGGAGTATACACGTAGCCTCAATGTAGGCTGGCAGTGGAGAAAGGTAATCAACATCCAGAGGATTCTAGGGGTTGAACGAGAGATCCAGTTCTTAGGAGTGCATCAAGATGGTTGCTCCTATTTCATTGATGCTGAAACAGGGTTTATATCACAATTGTGGAAAAGGATTGTAGATATGAGGAGAATCAATGGCATGAATCTCATGAAATGGCCAACATCTGAGCTGGGAGGAATCGTGCACTAATCAAGGATAATGAACTAGTCCCCATAGACAATAAAGAATAGAGGGAGATTGGTACACTAGAAAAACTTCTAGATTCCATGCACCAAAGAGTGGTGGCGCTGGAAGACTCTATTGTGGAGGTCAATCCATCAATTGGAGGGTCCAATACATGGGTTCTCTAATATTCAAATACTCACAAACATATATTCAGGCTTGTTTTTTTTATTTTATGTTTGTTCATGGAAATCATGTTGCATTTTTGTTTTATTTAGAACATATCAATTATTACATGTGAAATAACCAGTGATCAATCCCTAAGGTCATGTGGTTCCATCCTAATGTGAGAAAGAAGGGGTGACTACATAATTATTCACTTTTTATCTGAGAGTGCCATCCAATTTTCGGGAACTTAGGGCTTGGATGACAATCCAGTTTATTTGTCATTGAGAGAGGGGTTGCAATTGGATAATAGGGTTATTAAAGCATCCAAAATACCTTTCCCATCATGCTCTATTACATTAGCGGGGTTACAACATGATTGTTTGAATCAATACGTTCAAATGGCAATGAGAAGTGTGAATCATGATACTCGAGATCCAAAACCTAGTGAGAGGTGGCATGCCGATGGGGGATAATTTTTTGCCATATTTGAAACATAGTATCCATATCGCATTTACCTGAAATGGGGAAAACAAAGGCCATTTTCTGACCCTGTTTGAAATCATGTGGCCTAACTTGAAATGACTTCCAATATCTAATAGAACGATGTCTCTAAATGGTAAGAGAGCCGAAAGTCTGAGCATCCATTCCATTTGGGGGTCCAATTAGATGTGAAAGATGGTAAGGATCCTAATAAGGGGCATGCAAAGCATGGGGTGGATCGATGGTTGTTCGATTGGATTCTAACACTCTTAGAATTCTGCCACTGTGACAAAATGCACCGGGTAAGCGTATCAGTCAGAATCGAGATCATTCCAACTTCTGGGAGGGACATCTATAGTGAAGACCATGGATGGTCTATAGATTTACATCATGTAAATGGGGATGGTAAGCATGTATTGACAATGTATGGAATATTTTAACATCGTTTGATTCAGAGATTGAAAAAAGTTTAAAATCGTACTTCCTAGACCCTTCCCAACAATTTAAAGTCACGTTACATTGACTTGGAACACCTATTTTATGGTCATAGAGTTTGGAAAATGACTAGGGGAAAATAATAAAGAATAATAATGGTCTTGGGATAGGGCCTAAGAGAAAAGTCATGAGCATAGCTATGTATCCCATAAGGATGAGAATGAAGCCAAACGTAGTTCTTTAGAATAGTGTGGTCAGAGACCCACACTGGTGGGGGAAATTCTTTCTAGAGAGGAAGATGATGCATCCCATAATAATTATAGGGAATCATGAACATGTTCAGCGTAGGACAAAATTTTAAATTCAAGCCTCAAGGACATGGGTACCCCAAAAGAGAAATGTGTGGTGCAGTTCATAACATGACATGAATGAGGAACATAGAGGTTTTCACCACACCATACATTCTTGAAAGGGAAGTTGGAGCCGAGAAGGCCAAGATAGGGAGTCTACAATTTAGTGGCTGAACTCAAGGATAGGATTCCCAAATGTATCTACATATATTGATAAGGTAGAAATCAAACCTTACATAGTTTTTTGTATTCCGAACAGTTTAATGTCTTGTGGTGGGGATGATAGTGTAGCAGTTTAGGGTCGTATGGTAAGACCAATGGGTCACACTGTCTTGTATATGGATATTACCCTACAAAAACCCCTAATCCTACGTGACCCATGCACTATGTCAAAAACAAATATCATTGTCATTCCTTCCCCATAAAATGATAGTGTACAATGATGAAAAGAAAATGTCATGTGGGAAAATCCTAGATCTACCCACATTCATACTCGATGAGCGTGAATGTTTGGAGTTACAAAACCATGGGTGTTGAGGATCCATAAAACTAAAAGAGTCATTAAATATATGATTCATAATTTCTGATATTTTGGATGCAATGGGAGAGTTGTGACGACGAAGGATAACTATTGACATTGTTCGAGACACAAATCCATTTCTTGTTATCCTAGAATGGAAACAAAAAAAATTATGTTAGAACACTGACTATATTTGAGATTCATGACCTGTGTCATGTTGTTGCTTAAAATCCTTCATAGAATTAGCCCAATATGGTAGGATAGAACTGAGGCCTAGAATCCAAGTTTTTAGGGGGTCTCTTTGGATGTGATTGTCGGTGAAAACACAAATGAAGGAATGTGTGAAGATGAACATTACACATGTAGTTTATGTATCATGTAGGATGAGCGCAAGGAGTGGTAATCACAAAAGAAAGTACATGGCATGATTATTAATAACCCAACATGAATGAGGACCAAGGATGTATGCACCACACCTTGCACTTCAAGGAGAACAGAGGCCAGAAGTTGTTAGGGAAGTGAATGTTGTTTCGACTAGACCACATGTAAGATGTCTGGGTATCACTATGTATCCCATAATGATGGGAATCAAGCCACACATAGTTCATAAACATTGTATGGAAAAAGGACCATTCCATATGGATAATGTATTATCAAATGATGACAACATATGGTCACATAGTTATAAACACACTACCTTGATAAAGAAGACTTAGTTTAATGTCATACTATAAGGACATAAGAGAGATTACTTTATAGTCATGGTGCTATGATCAAGAGAATTGTGGTTCTTCCATGAAGGTACAATCCTTCCCCATATCCCTAATCCCACATGAGCTATGTTCAGTGTGGGAAACAAGGGTGGAGAATATCTTTACAACACAAGTAATACTTGGTAATGGGAGACAGTGTGGAGTCAAAGATGACCTATGATAGTGATTCTTCCCTTTAATGCACAAAGGGGAATGAAGGGATAACAGTAAGGGTGTCAAAATTCCACTTGAACATGAAACAGTGGAAAGGGATTTGAATCATGGGAATAGTATTTAGTGAATAATTGGGGTGAAATAATGATTGTGGATAACTATTGTCCATATTTAAAACACATCATCCATATCGTGTGACCTGGTATGGGAATAAACAAGTTAGGGTCGACCGCTGACCAAATTCCCTACACGGGACATGTCTTATAATGTTGTTTCAAATACTCTAGGACGTTGGCCCAAAGTTGTTGGCTATCCATAAGGATGAGTATTCATACCATTTGGGGATCCTTTCTGATGTGAATGAATATGGAAACCCACATAAAGGGATACCTGAATCATGGAAACAGATGAAAGAATATCCATTCAAAATCTAACACTATGTGTCCTAAACCAAAGTGCATATGAGCTTGTTGATGGGGTATAAAAAGATTCGAAGTCTCTAATTAAGAGTGGATTACATGAGGAGGTGAGTGGAGGAAAATGGAAAAATGGATTTATAAACTCGGGGATAGACTTGAATATGAAATGTTCGAGCCATACTACGTATTCCATGAGGATGTGAATCAAGACATACATAGCGTTGAAGTGCCATGCATCTTAAATCTATGCGGTAAGGTAAAAGAAGATGAAAGGGATATCCATGAATGTATGTACAAGGCATGAATATTACCAACCCAATGTAAATGAGGATAATTAAGTCCAACCCACATCATGCACTATCGAGAGAATCTCAGGCCAGGGGTCAACGAAAAGGGGAACTTGAGGTTGGAACCAATGATGAAATGCTTAGGCGTTCGTACACATCCCATAATGATGGAAATCAAGCCACACATAGATCTTTAAATGGCATGGTGGGGTTCCAATTATAGGGTCAATGCTGTCATGTGGGTCAGACTCATGCACATAGAGAAGAGACATTTTTTTTTGTTCTTCTGTTTGTATTATTTTTTTGATTAGCCAGTCTAGTATGAAAAGTTTAACTATTGCTATGGGAATGAAGTCTTGTGTATGTATTGAAAAATGGCATGGTGGTGACCAGTTCCCAGCATTATGACCTCTCATGAAAGGACACCACAATTTGGTACCATTTTTTTCCATGCGTATAGGACAATATTGTCACTGTATAACATCACATGAAGGGAATAGACCATGAACGTTAACGTCGTGTAGCAAAGACGCAACAGTTTGATGTCATGTGGGATGAGGAAGCATAGTTTAGCACCATATGGTTTAGATGAATGTGGAATAATATGGTTCTAAAGGGAATGCACTTGGCATGATAACGCATACTCAACATGAATGAGGACATGAAAAGTCTACACCAGACCATGCACAATCCCAAGGGGGGACTCAGGCCAAGGGGATGGAAAAGGTTGAGGGACCTGGGGTTGGACCTAAATATGAAACATTTGGGTGTTTATATGTATCCCATATGGATGGGAATCAATCCACATGAAATTATTGAAATGTCGTGTAGTTTAATGTCAGGAAGTAAGGATGAGAGAGATATTAGATTCAGGTCATAGAGCTCGAACCCTAGATGCCGAGTTAAATTTCATGTGGGTGGGACATGCTCGTGATGTTTAGTATTATGCGGTGAGGATATAAGAATTGATATCTCTCAAGAGAGGTATATGGTGTGTTTATTTTAAACTGAACATGAATGAGGACATAAGTCCACACCACACCACATACTCATGGGATAACTTAGGCCAAGGGGCCAAGGGAAAGAGAAGATTTCTAAAAACTGGTGCTGGACCCAAGGATGAAATGTTCGGGAGTTCCTACATATCACATAAGGATAGGAATCAATCCACACATTGTTCTTGAAATACCATGTAGTTTAATTTCATGCAGTAAGGATGAGGTAGATATTTGTTTAAGTTTATAGAGCTCAGACCATAGAGTGTGTTTACCTCTTGTAGTTTATCATCATGTAGGATGAAAGGGATCTTATTTTAAGGTCAAAGAGCTTAGACCGTATACAGTTTAACTTCTTGTGGGACAGAACAAGTGATCTACTCAGGTGAAGTAATCTTGAGAAATTTTTATTGGTGGTAGGAGTGGCACACTCAATATCCATAGTGACCAGAGTGTGTGCCCCATTAGGGTAAACCTTTTGAATTATATATGGTGCCTCCCATTTGGGATCCAACATTGGTATCTTCCTATTTAGTATCATTAGTGTTTAAAATTCCAATACCATGTCACCTTGAATTAAAAAACAAAGATTAACTTTCTTATTTAATGAGTTGACTATCATGTTCTGATGCCTCTTGAGATTCTAAAAGGCACGAATCATGTTCTCATCGATGGCATCTAATTCATCTAGACAGACTTCTGCTACTTTTTTGACATTTGATGATTGTATAAGGTTGTGTGGAGTTATGGTATCTGAATATTGATGGGTAGGAGTGCCCCTATTCGGTACACTAGGGAATATAGAGTCACCTACGTGGAATTATGAGTCATTTTCCAATAATCCAATAGAGTGCTAGGGAGTTTTTCTGGCCAACACTTCTTGTTCTAACAAACCATCTTCTACAATATGATAGAGAGGGTTTTTTTGAACTCCTTGATCTTCACATTTTCATGGACATGATTGTGAGAGGTATGATTAGAACGAATATTTTACTGAGTTTACAGTTTATTCAACTCAGATCCCTATAATTTAGTCATTTTATAGTTGAGGATTGGATGAGGGACTCCAAATCAGTGGATTATATTACAGTTCATAAAATCAATGATGAAACGGACCTTGACATCCTTGAGTAGAAGTACCTCCTCCCTCTTGGAAAATAAATCTATAGAGGTTAGTATAAACCTAAATTGGTGATCCATTTATGGGTGGATATGGTCCCACAACATCGATTCCATAATTTGAAAAGGTCCAATAGTACGTTGTAGTATATAGAGGCTCTGGTGGTTGGTGAAAAAACGTTGAATGGAAATGGCATGAGTGGTGCCTCTTGGAAAACCCAATGAAGACATAAACCATGGTGGTCCAAAAGTATCCTATCCTTCAGATCGAATGAGTGAGTTTCGACACTGCCTAATGATCTCCACAAGAGCTTCCATGAACTTCCTACATAACGAAGGGAACCTCATCTCCTAGAATGAAACGAAGGAGAAACCAATCAAAACTGCATCTGTAGAGGATATGCTAAAGACTAGGGCTACTCTGTAGGGTGAAATGCATTGTGTGCCAATGGAATCACTCACATTCGTCTCAGTCTATCAAGAGATTTCTATGATGGAGGTACTCAATGAAGGGATTCATAAAACCAAGGGTACCTTCCAATACTATGGTAGGGGTCCTAGAGGTCCAAATGTGGAGGCATTAGTGGTACGACGGCTTACCTAGTTGTTATCATCATCATCTAGGGTGACAGGAGCAATGACCCTTCGATGTGCCACATGGATAATCAAATCATCCTGGTTAAGATCTGTAAGAGATGAAAAAATCCTATCCAATGAATCAGCTCGACCATTATACGATTGAGGGACATGAGTAACTTCTAGATGAGAAGGGTATTGGGTCATCAATTGGTCAGTGCGCTCTACCTGGGGTAAGAGCTCTAGATTTCTGATGATGTAGTCACCATTTATTTTCTTGATAACCAGTATAGAGTCCCCTTTCACAAGTAGGTGGGGAACATCAATATGAAGGGCCGGTTCAAGATTAGTGATGAGGGATTGATACTCATCCACATTGTTGGTGTAGCCTTCTGATAATAATAATTATTATGAAAGTATATCTTGTGCATATGTGATAATGATGATACCCATGCCCACACTATTGAGTCTAGGATCATTGAGTCTCCAGCCAGTAGGGATATGTGAGGTTTCGTCATAGTTCATTTTCCATCATGGAATGGGTTGATCCATTGTGAAAATTTCCTCATCTTGAAATTCAAGATCTAGAGACTGCTCTATGGGTACTAGATGGGAGGCAAGAAAGTTTGCAAATGCCTTTCCCATAATAGCCTTCTGAGGGACAAACCTAATGTAAAACTATTGAAGGTTAACTTCCCACCAAGATAGTTGGCCTATCAACATGGGTTAACTCAAAATGTACTTCAGTGGATCCACTAAAAACACCAGCTGTATCTAATGGTGCTGCAAGTAATGTTGCAATTTATACACTAAAAATAACAATGTTAGGCATCCCTTCTCGATAGAGGAATATCTTTTCTCTATATTGAGGAGTATGTGGATGAGATAATATAAAATGTTCTCCATCCATTTATTGTTATTTTGGGTGAGGAGGGCACTGATAGATTATTCCAGGGCGGTCACATAAAGAATCAATAGCTTTTTGGAGACATGTGGCATCAGAACTATATGTTGTTTTAGATACTAGTTGATTTCCACAAAAGTAGTCTAGAACTCCTTATCACATTGATAATCAGAACCTTTCTTCATGATCCAGGGAAAGGGAACAAACTTTCCAGCCAAATCTGTGATGAACTGGCGTATGTTGGCTAACAATACTTAAAAACCTCAGAGTTCTTGAAGGTTTCTTAGAGAAGGCGTCTAGATGATAGCCTTGATCTTTTTAGGATCGATCTCAATGCCTCATTAGGTGACAACGAAGTCGAAAAAATTTCTAGAGGTGACCCCAAAGGAACACTTCAAGGGTTTTGTCTTCAGATGGAGGGAATGGAGGAAGATAAACACTTAATCAAGATCATTGAGAGGAGATGACACAAGTGAGATTTAACCACCAAATCATCAACGTAGCATTCCTCTAATTTCCCAAGGATTGGATTGAATATGTGGTGCATGGTATGCTGATATTTTTCATGTGTATTTTTTAAATCAAAATGCATTACCTGGTAGCTAAATGTATCATGTAGTGACATGAAGGTGGTAGAATCTTTATCCTCAAGGTCCATTCAGATTTGTTTATATCTGGAATACCCATCCATTAATGAATGATCCTTTTACCCAATGATGGAATCAATAAATAGTTCTGCTGCAAGAAGGGGAAAATCATCCTTTGGACAGTGCTGGTTGAAATCCTAGAAGTCAATGCATACTATGATCTGTCGGTTATTCTTCCTGATGGGCACAATGTTGGCTAACTATATGGGGTATTTTACCTCTATGATGAAGTTGGATTTTGTGAGCTTATCAACCTCGACCATTACCATGACACCATTAATGTGGTGCATCTTTTTGAGATCATATTTAAACCCGTGATGGTTTATATGGAGGCCAAATCATTGGAATGTGACTTGGGGATCATGTCCTTGAAACTCATTTTAGCTCCATGAAAATACATCTCGATGTTTTCTTATAAAATCCACAAATTGATGTTGCTTATATGCAAGCATGGATGAGCTGATCTGTGTTGGCTTCAGATCTGTCTCAGTGTCGAGGTTCACCTGTACCAACTCATCGTCCATAGTGGAGACACTCTCTTTGAATGTGGGAAGATCATCATCCAAGTCCTCTTCATCATCCATGATTTGAGGATCATCAGAAGGAGGAAACTTTTTTGAATTTTCATATCCTGATGGGACAATGGTGCAGGCTTGAGCGGTAATGGAATCCCCAATGGGAGAATCTTGCATTGCTAAATCCATAGTGATGAAGGTTATCAATCTGATTCCACCCGGCCATTGACCTAATGGGCCATGATTGATAATATCAAAGTAATAGTGGTGTGTTGTCCTGATCCATTTTATCCCATCCCATCCAAACATGAATGTATGATGTATTTTTATTTCTATTGAGTGAACATATTGATACCTTATTTGAGTATGTGCTCTGGGATCACCCAAGCGTAATTTGTTTATGAATATTAGGTGATCATCAAAAGTTCCTTAGACATTGAAATGTGATTCACCCATATCCCAAATACAGAAAAGCATTGCCTCATGTTTGGGGTCATGTCATCCCATCGATGAATCATTAGGACGAAAGAATCATTAAAGTCTATACATGGTTGAACCACAATGGTAGTGAGTTCAACCTCATTGGCATGAACCGATGTATCTATGCTCATGTAGTAGTCAGCATCTAGGTAGTGTTCTTCACAAGTGGCAAAGAGATATGAATCACCTTGGAGTATTCCTACTTGACCATTAATGGAGTACATAAGGTATTGGTGATATGAGTAATGGACTACCACATGTAGGTGGAGTAACAGTTTACCCATTAATGGATTTGAAATGGCGTCCTGTGAGACAACCATGAACTCAGTGCTAGAAACTAGGCCACCAAACTAGGTTTTCAGGTGTATCTTGAAAACCTGTTTCTACTCAATCCTATCATAACCTTGAATATTCAGGTTAGAGGGACACATATCTATTTCATAAATCCCCATATTACAGAGCATCAGGGTCAGGATAAGATTGATCCCAGATCCCATGTCGATAAGAGAATGATGGACCTCACACCATTTAATTGTCCAGTTATGTATAATGGGAAGATGTTATCATGTATTGGAGAACCTTCATATTCTCCTAAGAAGGAAATGATGGATTGACACTTTTCTAGTTCAACTATCTCAGCATGGATGTATTCTATGGCTATGACCTCCATCACAAACCAGAGGGGTCCCCTTACAGAATCTAAAAGGGTTTCATGTATATCTTCTGATAGGTGGAGGGGCTCAATGATCAAAATCTGGGTAGGAATGTTGTAATGATGATTGAGCATATCATATTTCTATATCCGTCATACACATATATTGACAGTGGGTCGCTCAGCGGCACGAGGTATGATAGGTGCTGCTCATCGAAAAGAATGACTCTGTCTAGTGTTGGGAATGCCCCGCTTCTCACTAGTTGAACCACATTGAGTGACAATAGGCTGACGACCAAATGAATTTGTTCCATCCATAATGGAATGTGTATGATCATAGAATTATCATGGTGGGTCTGCCTGATCAAGATGTACAAATGGAGGTGGTGGAGAATATGATGAAACAATATGAGAAGGCATCCCGTGCTGAGCTCTACAACGGACCTATTTTTTGGTCATGGTTGAATTCATAGAAGGGATAAAGGTATTATCCAATCCATTCTAATGATTCACATTCACATGGCTTCGTCGATGCTGTCATCAAATTGGGACATTGGGAGGGAACACCTAGCGCTCTTCATCCTCATGAACCTTGTAATGGTTTACAAATTCAATGGTATTGACCAAAGCATACTCTTGGTCTCCACATGAATAATCATCCATTATTGGGCAGATTAGGGGGGAAATCCCCATATTTGGGGTTATGAAATTTCCAAGAGTAATGGATGAATTTGGCATATGTGGAGGGATTTTTATCATTATTTCGTCTGTTATTACTCTCCTAAGAGGGAGAAGGTTGAGATATCGATGAAGAGGTAGTAGCAAAAGGTAGCACAGTGACGTTATAAGGATCAGGATGATTTAAATGTGCATGGATAATACCATGCACTCGGGAGACTTCCTAGTGATGTATCCAATCATAATACTTTCGAGACTCATGGTTAGAGACCTAATGTCATTCACCCTCGCTGCCACTATCATACTTTATATTCACACATGCCACCTATGCCACCACTGGACCCAATCTGACTATGTTTTTATAGACATTGTCATTGATCCAGTCTTCAAACACATAACACTACTTGAGGGTGTTCCCAAGGAACTGGTGATAGGGCTAGTAATTGGGGTGATCAGTGAGCTCCGCCACTTCGGCCCTCTAGCATTCTGGAAAATGCAGGATTCCATGGTCAAAGGATCTTTAAAAATAACTAGGAACATGAGCCTTATTAAATGATTAGGTATAGATCCTCTAATCTAGGAAATGATCTCTTGGATCCGAGCCCTAATGAGGGGCTGGTTGATCTTGACAAGGTGGTGAAACTTAATTATCTTTCCTAGGAAGTGGTGGTGTGTTACGAGGGGGAAACTTCAATTTTGATGTAGGTGATGCTTAGCCGAAGGCACTACCTAATGTGGTGGGCCTCAGCAAGACTATATATGTGTCTCTATTGGCAATAATTCTAGATTCAAGTGGGACACTATTTGTGCAACTGTTGTAGTCTCATCCTTGGATGATTTTTTTGGGGGAGTTGTAGGTGCCAAGGGATATTCCATCTTGTCTTGGTACAAGGCCTCTTCTAAATGATGAGATTTGTCAGAGAAATCCTAGAACCCACTTGGGATGTTCTGAGTGATGAGAGAAGTGACTAGTTCAGTCTTCACATGCCACACACACATTTTTAGTAGCTCTTCTTGAGTTAACAACATATCATGTGAAAATGTGAGGCCCTTCCACATAGTGACAATGTTTGTGAATTGCTCATCTGGAATTTGTTTTCACTTGAGGAGATCACCGATGTTATTCTTCCGAGTGGTGGAATTAAACTAGTAGAGATACTGCCTTCGAATATCCACCCAACCAGGTATCGACCCAATGGGTAATTGGATATACTAGAAAAACGTGGGTCCCTAAAATGTTTGTACAATATACCAGATATTAGTAGCCTCCTGTTGTGTTAGAGTTACCAACATAGTTCCAGACATTGAAATAAAGTGGTCCAGGTGCTTTAATGTATCACACATCCCACTGAAAAGGGAAAATTTAGGATTTCAGAAACTCGAGCGGGTTGGAATTCCATCCACCCAAGTCAGATATGGTTTTCTATTAGGTGTGATTTCCAACTTTAGAGTTTAAAAATCCTCAATGGTGAAAAAAGAGTAGCCATAGGATAATCCAAATGAGGGTTTCTATCATGGAAAGGCTCCCTCACCACCAATAATTTTGCATGATATTCAATGTGGTAAGAGGGTCAAGTGGTTCATGGAGATATTGGAGGAATTACCTAAGGAGTTGGGGGAATAACCTGTGGGTCCATAGGAGGAAACTGAGGAGCAGCTGGTGGAGCCTGTGGAGTGGCTAGTGGAACCTGAGTTGGGTCCTAAGGTAGGTAATCATGCTACTCAGGTGTATTTGGTGATTCATATCATGACAACATGATATAAACACCAGCATATATCCTATCTACATGGGTAGGGCTATCGAGATCACTAGGAGGAAACTCGCCGGGAGAAAGCTATAAATGCCCCTGTCCCTACTACCTAGGTCAAGGATTTCTGTATTTTGGTCATCATTCCACATAACTCTCAGTGAGGAGCTCATTAAGAATATTTTTATGTTCAGCAAGATTCAATCATAGTGCTTCATTTCAAGATCATCCTATATCTTATGAACCTATCCAGACAGGTCGGAAGGCTTGAACATCCCAGCATTATCCTTACCCATGCTAGGGTCTTGAGTGAGAGGTAATGAATCAGAAGGTGCAATAAGGCCCTAAAAAGATATTTTTTGGTGAGTGGGGACACCTATAAGTTATGTTGGGTGTTGTACTTCCCCAGTGACATGTTCAGTGTATATGGGCCCAACTCCAATACCCCCTTCTAGGTTTATATTAGGAATGACCATATTCATTGTGATGTTTCCTAATGAAATATCATCAATATCACCAGGTGAACCTGGTTGATATAGGATTGGACAGAAATGTATGGCATCGTACTGCCCCTACCCTAGATCTGGACATGTTGGGAATCCTCCTTAATAAATCTGCTGAGCACTGTAGAGATCTAAACGCATTGTTTCAGGAGGGTCTGATGAAAACCAAGTGACGTAGGGTACAAATAAACGGGTAGTGAGACCGACTCAACTAGGTAGCACTACTGGCCAATGTCATTGAGTTTTTCATAGATTTTTGGCTAAGTTATCCATTGATAAATGAGATGAAAATGCATCATCCCTATGGTTTGGAGGAAGCACGTAAACTAATCCTTGGTGAGGGACTCCGAAATAATTAACCTTATAGTTGCAACTAGCTAGAACACCATGGGGAAATGGTCTATTGTTTGAATGACCCACAAACTCCTCGTCTCAAACACGGGATCTGTCCCTTTATTCTCCCTTTCATCGACTGGGTCAGGTTGAGGGACCGATAACGGCATTGATGATGATCGTTGTAGTGAATGGCAAGTAAGTGGAGAGTATAGCGCACAAGCAAAAAAACCATGGCATCTCGGGTTGATTCCTAGATATTGCACTGATTACACCACCACACCCATGTAAGAAGTTCTAATGACCACGACTTCTTGAGTAGTGTCTGCAGCCGTTGGTGGTGGCTCCTGTTTTTTCTCGTCCACTATTAGTCCTCAGAATGACACTATATGATGTCTCTTCTCATTTATGTATCTTCAAAGGGCCTTATGGATCTTGTGCATCTCACGTTCCAAGAGGAAAGGGCTGATATGCCTATTTCCTACCAAAATTTCTGACATAGAGGATATGGGTGAAGGTTTCACCATCAAATCACACTCCGCTTTAGAATCTGAAAGGCGAACGGGTTTGATTACGGTTTATGTCTTCTCAGGGTTCTTCCCCTGGTGGAAAAATCCCACCCTCCTGCCCTAGGATGATTATTCAGAGTAGAGAAGATCTTTGAAATAGGGAGGACCCTAGTTTTATTAGATGGGGTGTGAGGGGCACCTAGGCAGATTTCAAAGGGAACATGGGGAACAACTCCAATTTGATGAGCTGGGGTTCGAGGGGCACCCAAGAAGATGTCAAATAGAACATGGGAAGGACCTTTGTTTGGACAATCCATGGTGCAAGGAGCACTTGAGAAAATTTCAAATGGAACACAAGGTGTACATTCATGATAGAGAGTACTGGAGGAGGTCGGGACTTTGTAGGAGCTGGTAAGCACATATGGAGGACCTTTATAGTGGTTGTCAACATCATTGGAAGTAATTTTGTGTCAGCAAGATCCAATAGCTTTGGTATGAGGAGGGACATTGTACTGAACATACTGGATATGGGAAATACCTTCATGAGGATAATCGATAAAGTTGGGAGGGCCTCAGCAGGATTCGATGAGAGCATGGGGAGGACCTCCATGCAGGTAAGTAATTGGGAAAGGAGGATCCTTGCATTGATAGCCTAGTAGGAAAAAAAATGTTCATACATGAGACAATGGGCATGTGGAGGCACTAAAAAATGGGCATATTAGAGGGGGTTTAAACCCCATCTAATGTTGACATAAACTCACTAGTGCCACTACAACCGCTACTAGTTTGAAAGCTTTAGGGGTGGTTTCCACAACCACCCCAAAATCTTGATTTATTTTTTTAATGCCTTCCCCATTTCACTCTCCCCCAAAACTAGTTTTCCGTCCCTTCAGTTCCCACCCCATCCCTCTGGTTCCCACCTCCCGCACGACACCCCCAGCCAGCCTCCCTAAGGTTCCAACCCCATTCCTCCAGTTCCCACCTCCCGCACCATGCCCCCTGCCCGCCTCCACCCCGCCTTTGGTTCCTGCAGCCCGCGACCACCCCTCCTCTGGTTCCCGCCTCCTACTCCACCACAACACCCCCAAACTGCCTCTGCCCCCAGCATGCATCCTCTATCATTCCCACACACACATAAAAATATAGGCATTGGGAATCGAACCTGCACATCCCTCACATAACCTCTGCAAGAATTACTCCTGTGCACTACTATGTCAAACATTTGTTATATATTTATTACAGATTATAGTATTTATTCATATTTGATTTTTTTATAATAAATATTTTTATCATAATATATTTACATTCATTGAAATAATAATATATATATTATTTATAATATTTATTTGTATATGCAATTATTTACATTATAGAATATTTATTTATATATAGCCTAAATATTTTACACATGTATATATGTATATATTGTGTGTGTGTGTACGTGATAACAATATTATTATAAATTATTATTATTCTTATAAAATATATTTCAATCTATAAAAATTATATTTCTGTTTAATAAATATTATACATTTATTTTATGATTTATATCATTTATATATTATATTAAATACATTTATATTATATATTTATATAAATTATTTATATACTTAAATACATATTTATATTATATATATATGTTTACATATTTATTTATAAAATATATATATAAGTATTTACATAATATATCTATATATGGTCATTACAAATATTCTTATATATTGTCTTTCAATACTCATATTTTATTATTATTTATATTAATAAATATATTTATTTGTATAAACTAAATAATATCATATAAAATTAATATATTATTATTGTTATTATATGAAATACAATTTATACAACTATTAATATTATGTGTGATTAAAGTTATATTATATGTAATTAATATTATAATTTATATAATTAATATTATATTATATATAATTAATATAATAATATTTATAATTAATATTATTTTTTATATAATTAGTATTATTTTTTATATAATTAATATTTATATTATATATAATTAATTTTATATGAAATATAATTTTTAAAAATATTATTATAATGTATTTCAATAAATATATTTATTATGTTGTACATCAATATATAATATTATTTTAATAAATATACATTAATATTTATTTATTTATATAAATTATATTCCAGGATATATGAATTATATATATTATATGAAGGAATAAACCTATTAAATAAAATTATATTTATTATTATTATAATATAATTTATGAAAACTAAAATCTTGGGATTTTATATGATATATTTTTAGATATATTATATTTATATAAATATTAATATAATATGTTTGTGATTTTATATTTAAAATAATTTGTATTATATAAAATACAATTTATAGAAATAAATATATATTAATTTACATAATATTATACAATTATATTTATGTAAACATATTATTATAATTAAATCCAATCATATAAATATTTTATATAAGAATCTCACATAATGTTTTTAAATAAATTTATATATTGTGTTTTAATTATATATATGTGTGTGTGTGTGTGTTTATATATATATTATGGATGTTTCTTTTTTTTAACAGTGCGGGTTCATAACCCCTTTAATATCTTAAGTTGGAGAGGGTTTTGAACCCCCTCTAAGTTAAAGACTTTAAAGGGGGTGAACCCATTTAAAATAAATGACATTATAGGGGGTTTTGAACCCATTGTAATTTAATGACATCATAGGTGCTTTTTGCACCCCCTCTAATTTAAAGACATTAAAGTGGATTTTCAACCTCCTCTAATTTATGAAATTAGAGGGGGATTTTAAACCCCATCTAATTTAAGATATTATATGGGGTTTTGAACCGTCTCTAATTTAAGATATTAGAGGGGGGTTTGAACCCCCACTAAATCCAACTAGATATTTAAAAAATAATGTTAAAAAATATTTAGGGGGTTCCATACCCCCCCCCCTAATTTGAGAAATTAAGTGGCTCCATAATCCCTTCTAAATTTGACGATTGGGGGTGGATGTACATAATCCCTCTCTGATTTTTATAGAAATTGAATTTTGAAGGGATTTATAACCACCTATAATTTTGATGATTAGAGGGGGTTGGGTATAACCCCCTATAATGTACTATTTTCTTTTGTAGTGACGATCATCATTCAGAGAATCAACAAGATGTGGAGGAACTACACATTGCCTTATGATGGTATGGGGGGACCTACGTACTGAAATTAACCATCGCGGGTTGGCTTGCGGCGACTGCCACATGCATAAGTGACTAGAGGAGTCAAATCAGCTTGTGTGTAGGGTGGATGGTGCCTCAGAATGGACCGAGCATAGAAGCCCTTGCTCTGGGATAGGGAAGTTCCCATACTTTGTTACAAAAACTGGGGGCCAATAGTGTGTTTTAGTGATGGCTCATGCCATATAAGCCATAAAACATGATTCCCCCTAGTCTGAGTATTCAAGATCATATACCCAACGCTGACGCTGGGTCAGCTGAGATGGTTTTGCAGTTGTATTGACCACCTACCCCTTGGGTTATCAGACTTTCTGGAGATGTCGACATGACCGGGAGGGATCCTTCCTCAGCGGCTCCTTGGATGATGTCATGGTTGGGAGGACTTGGTCATTCCTTACTTCATTATCATAAGGGATTAAATCTTAAGAGCACTCCAGATAGAGGATACTGATGATGTTGATGTTCAGAGTGGGTAGTAGCAGCTCCATGTGCAGCCCCCTAGGGGCTGCGGCGTTGATGGGGAATAGAGGCATCCATGTTTTGAAGGTCCATATCCCTTGTCAGTATAACCACTACTGTTTTTAGTGGTATAAAAGAGTATTAATCATTCTATTTTGAATAAATTTGGAGGGTGATACGGGGCATGGGTTTTAGAAAACTATTGTCTCAGAAGTTTTTTTAGAAGAGATGAAGTCATGTAGGACTGTCGTGTCAGCATTGAACCTATCCTTATGTCCACAGGAGGGAGTTTATCAGTTACTATAGATGTATATTGGGACATGTAATGTTGGAAAATTTATCCATCCATACAAATCTTAGGAAAGTGGTTCCCAGTTCCCCAACACCATTCAATATTCTAATAGAAAGATCCACACTGACAACATCACATATTGGTATTCCAATGATTAACTACCCCAAATCCTTTTGAGTTTCATGACAAGGCCACTATTTTTTTGTTGGACATGGTGGAAGAGACCTAGATCCGGTGATCTGATTTTCTGTTGATGCCTTGAAATGATACTAATACCTATGATGATAATAATAATTTCATGTTGGGTTTACCATTTCAAATTTTGATGCTTTCACTGGGGCACACATCCATCTTTCGAGGACGCATAGCCATTTCCCTACATACCTACTTTCCAAAGGCAGGCGACATACAACACTTCATTAGGGGAATTTTATCCCTAATTGAAATGTTATGATGGGATTTCAGCCACTTCTTATTGAGATTTCTCCTCAAAATTCATTTCCTAGTTTGGGTCTCCCTTAAATATTAATACATTGTTAATGAAACTCTTCCTATTTCCATATCATTTTGGGCATAGGTTAATCACACTACATATATTAGAACATTCTATAGGATAAATTTAGGAAACAAACTTTCATTTAGGGAAGTAATCAAGTTTGGGCATCACTGGTGTGTCCGGACACTGAAACACTCGTTCAACTACATTTTCCCTTATTATAGGGCTTCTCTAGGGTGCGAAATCCAAAATCATCCTATGTCAAATGCAAGGAATTATATGAAAGAGGCATGTATCTGACTTTTTCCTCTGCTTCCCATGATTAATATAGGGTATTTCATGAGTTTAACATCTAGTGTAGATGGATTAGACAGATCGAAACACTTATTATAGTTTATCATATTGTTATATCCTGAGGAGGGATCACCTAGAAATATTACTGAATGGATAGGTTAGAATTCCCAAAAAGGGGGTGGACCTAAGGCGGTGTGTCCCAAAAAAAATGGTAACATTTCATACTATGAGGGTTGATCAAGAAACCACTGTGGGTGGATTATAGAGGAGAATGGTCCCACACAATGGGAACACAACGATTTTCCATTGGATGGTGTTGCACCTCATGGAGGCTTCCTTGGTACCCTATATAGAATACATGGATCAAATCCCATGTAGTTTGAGAGGGTGAGTCAGGGGATTAGGGTGTACACAATGGATAGTAACCTAAAGACATGATGCGGCTTATGCGTGGTTGGAAACATAGGTTCTACAAAGAGAAATGACGTTAATAGGTTATACACATGGTTATCTACACAAATGAATGGAATTATTTCACTAGGATGTGGCAGCCTAGGTAAAGATAGGATGGATATTGATGAAGTGTCGAACGATATAATGAATTGGGATGGAACAAAAAACTAGTTTAGAGATGATTGTATTGGTCTTGATACTAGAATATGTTTTCAACGTATCCACATGTAAAGGAATAAAATTACACATAGTTATGTAAATGGGGTGAGGAGTCACCTTAGGAGGTGGATCGTGAGAATGGATGCATGGATGGGGATCCAAAGGGAATGGAACTAATAGGTTAAGGAATGATATTCCAGAAACATAAAGGCTCAAGGGAGATACCAGGATAGAACATGGGTGATGTTCTTGACCCTCAGGGATTCTTCCTTCCTATCCTCGTGGTAGGGAATCAAACACCACATAGTTCAGTAAGGGGCATGGAGTTGCATTGTATAGAAAAGAAAAAAACCTCGAGACATGTTGGGAATTATGCAATGTCAGCAGCCCATCAGAAGAGGGGCATTCCTGGATGGAGGAGTATGGATTGAGTGTGGGGATTTTGCACTAAGACCTCTTGAGAACTGGTCTAACACCACTAAGCGATGACTTAATATGTGGGTCTCAAAAAAGGGGACACCAAGGTTTACTAGTGTTTGGGATTGTAACTTATGGAGGATTCATATGCACCCTGTATATAAGATAAAGATCAAAACACATGTAGTTTGAAAGCATACAGTTTAATGTCATGCTAGAAAAAAGGGGAATAACGTTTAATATAATGGGGAATGTAGGAGAACTAACATGAAATGGTCTGGACCAATGGGTAATGGGCATGAACCTCGGGGAGGTTTCCTACATACATTGCACGAAAAGAGAAAGGTTCAATGTCCATGTATTTTGATTAATTGGGTCATGGGGATTACACACTGAGGCAGCCCATAGCAGATTTCTGGATTGATATTTACTCTAAGCCTACGTGATTCGTGCACAGTGTGAGAAACAAGAGGAAACAAACACCTGAAGACCACATCGTGAAAGGTGCATCCATGAGGAATGTAGTGGGGATTATGTGTGGCTAGCAGGCTAAGGAGAAAACATGGGGGATTTCTTTGAGAGGGAGGCCTGACTACGGGTCAATATGTATGAGGAGGATATGGCCAACGTACATGAAAAACCCAATGAAGTTGGGTCAGGGCTTATGTAGATACTGTAAATGGTACAAACAGTGACAAAGCACATAGGGGGAGGGGATTGAGAGGTTATTGTTTCCCATCCCATTCATGGACCTCTTGAGGCTTGTCACATATGTGGGGATCATAGTTTAACATCATGTGTCATGAAATCAATTTCCTAGAAATTTAACATCCTTCAACTCAAATGATGAGGATTCACTCCTAAAACCTAAGACTTACATAGCAGGCACACCTTAACCCTTGGCGAAGGGAAGGAATAAGAAATGACATGAAAAAGAAGGGTTTGTGGAGTGGTCTATTGTGGGGATCATGTTAGCATGGTTACGTGAAGAAGCAATAGCCATTAGAATTCCTATGGAAAGAATCATGAGGTAGGGAAATGAACCATGAAGCACCACCCAAATAACTTTGAAATCACTTTGTACAAGCCCTGATGGCTTCATGAAAGGGGGTTTTTGAATCCAGAGGCCTCATAGAGAGGGGTTTTGAAAATATCTTGTGATCACAAAGGATTGGGGCTTGAAGATCCCAAATATTCACAATGATTAGGGTCTTGGATAGAATAGGGTATCATAGACCATAGAGTTTTATGGAGCACAAGGTTCTCAGATTATAGGGCATCGCAACGGATAGGGATTCACAAGGTGTAGTGACCCAAACTATGCATGAAGATTACATGTTCTTGGAGGGTGCTTCAGGAAACATGTGTGCTTTGTTAATTCTGTAGTAAACGAAGGGGTATCATTTAATTTTGATTGCCTATAGGTCTCATAAAGGGAATATGGTGTAAATTTTTGCAAAGGGAAAGGGGTTTCACGTTGCTCAAGTAACTTAGATGATTCATTTTATCAGTTGGTTCATAGAGAAATTAATTTTTCACAATTTGGAAATTTATAAGTTCCAAGGATGGGGTCTCGATCATTTAGAGTTGGGGGGTGAGTATTTATAGGTACCATGGTATGCAATTGGTTGAGGATGCACCGTAAAGAAATTCAGGCACTATAACCAGAGGTAAACTCCATTAAGTTTCTTGGAATCATAGAGCCAACCATCAGTCCCTCCCTGGAGGTTATAGAGTCCTTTTCCCTCTATCAAGTTCATCAAAGACATTAATTCGACCAGTATTTTTCTTCACTGTGGTCGTAGAGGACTTGGTAGCATTGTACCAGCCACAGTTTTGGCAGGATTTGCGAAGCTTCCTTGCAAATCTACCCCTTTTAATTTTGTTTATCATTATTCACTTATTATTATTATTTTTCAAGGAACTTATTTTGGAACAAATAAAGGCGAATGTTTACATTTTTTTCTATAAAACATCATTACCCCTTATCATTCCATGATTTATTTGAAATTATAATACATGGATTTTAATATAAAGAATTGATATGGAACCCCTCGGTGGGGAACTACTAAGAATGTTAGAACACATCTTATGCAGCACTTTGGTGGTGTATAGACCATTATTTATCTTCCAGTGTAAGGAAAGGAAAGGTGTCGCTGTGAGGCAGAGACGTTCATGCCAGTTGGTTGGGTAGCTGGTTATGAGATGGTGAGAGTTATTGTAAGGACTCAGATCCGTGTGGATAGATCCCTTTCATGTTTTTGAAGACATAGGATCAAACAGAAGTCTTAGAGGAAGTCTAGAGGAGTTCAGTTGCAAGAAAATTGATATAGTGGGACTACATGATGTGAACAAGGGGTACACAATGTGTACTATTATGGGGTTCAAAAAAAATATTAGGTGATATGTTTTCTAGTGGAACACAAACTCAATGAATTATAATACGGGAATGGAAAGTACATGTCATGTGCTAACCCATCATTGTATGTTTTAAAGACATACCATCCCCTCGGGTATTTCCAACCCAATGACCAAGGCTCCCCTCCCTCTCGTCCCATGTGACCCGGAAGACCCCTCCATGGTGTTTTATAGATCTCTTCAGCTAGGATCGATCTCAGTATTCCTTCTTTGATTTGTCTTCAATTCAAGGTAAGATCTACCTATGTTCATATGGTTTCATCAATCTAGGTTCTCTCATTTCTACTTAATATTTTCTGGTGTTAGATCTCTATGGTTCTATGGGAGTTTATTTTTGGTTGTTGTTGATGAGGGTTTGTCGCAACATCCTTGGGTGGATGAAGTTATTGCGGGGGAAGGTGATCATGATACGTTGCTTTTATATGTTCTTGAGTGAAAAACATTGGAAACCTTTTGAGGTAGGGGATTGGTTGCTTCTCTACTATTTTACGTGAAACTGTAGAGTTATACTATTTTATCCCTTTAGATCATAATGGAATTTACAAAATTAAATACTTGAACTGGATTAAAAGGATTGGTTTGATCACATGTTGTTTCTTTGCACCGTGATAATGGTTTGCCTCTTGATTTTCTTGATATTATGATATATATTCATTACATGTTAGCATGTTGTTCTTGATGAAATTCTTACAGACCGTAAAGTATGAATTAATTGACAATTAAATGGATAAATATAAAGTTGAATGTAAATGAATCCAGTTGTTTTTGTTGCAATTTGATGTAAATAAAATTGATGCAGATGTGCATTCCTATTCCAGTTTGTTGTCAAACCTAAAGCATGTTGGTGCTTGTTGTTTTAAAGACATGTCAAATTAGTTGTGTAATTAATTTAGGGTTTCTATGATATCTTTAAGTTTAGGTTTCTTATAGTTGGAACTTATTAATATTGAATTGGTTAATTCAATATGGATTAAATAACATGTTGTTTCATAAAATATAATGCCTTGTCGGGTTTTTTTTACCCTCTTGCATGTTAGGATGAGTGCCATGTGCTTTGGAGGCATGAGTTCTCATTATGTATGAAGGCGGGATTCCTTGTTTAAGGTCCAAGAGACTAGTTAATATGATGTTTTTTCCTACTTCTTATGTTTTGATGTGAGTCGGGATGGCAGTTGTGATATGTGGGGGTAGGAAGGCCTGGTTGTTGTTATAATAGTTGATGCCTAGAGTGGCGAGATGCATCGGTGTATGAATGTGGGTGTCGGGAAGGACACCAGATATGATGAAATGTGTTGGATGCGAATTATTGGAGGCTTGATGAATCTTATTGGTTGCTTATCTGCTTTTATTTCACCATTTCATAAGGCATCTGGTCTTTCTTACCCTTCTTCCAAAAGCGTTGAGGACACACGGGGTATGCCGGATTCTTTCCATGTTTATCTTATCGAGGGAGGATGGGTCTATGCTCTTGCTATTGGTGGAAAAGACTAGATGGGTACTTAACCTACTCACAATGTTGATCCCCTTATGTTAGTTAGTTTAGAAAGATTTTCTAGAATTCCTAGGAATATGGGAAAGTAGTAATGAAGTTAATAAATGATTTAATAAATGATGTTAGGCCATGGGGATTGAGCTTACTAGGTTGAAATGATGAGGTTATTTTTCTGTGAAGCAATGGACTTAGATTTGTTATGCCTAGAGGGCATGGAAATTTGGTGTGATGCAATGAAATATAATGTGGAATTGTTAATTGTTAATTAATGTTTAAATAATTAATTACATAAAGTGAAACTGATAAAAAGTGAACGAAGTAATATAATAAATCTCTTTAAATGGTTGTGTTGTTATTGGATATCTAGTCATAGTAGTGGAAGCCAGTAGTCTGAGATACGTTAGTTACAGTTGAGTCTAAATCTAGGTTATGCCCAATGTGTGGTTGTGAGGAATAGTATATTCTATAATTTTTTTGTTTCTATACGCTACTCCACCCCCATTTGTAAGGGAAACTGACACCTCAGGGATTCTACGCCTTGGGGGTGTGTTCCCCAACATTCTGGTGGGAGGATGGATGGCTGAATTTCCACTTTGGCCCTGCTCTCTTCTCTTGGTAGTTACTTGTGCATGAAGGCACAATGGTTAGTTTTCCCAATATATATGTGTGTAGATGGCTATAATGGATTGTGGTTATTTCTCAGAAATATATTCTTAATATAGTTCCCTTTGTGTAACAATAAGTATAACATGTATAGGATGTGGTGTATTGAGGATCCTCACAAGGTGTATGGGTTGTAATTGCTTGAGGCATAATACCCGACACATGATACATGTCATGTGGGATGTGGTAGCTCCCAAAATTACCTAGTTACATTTTCAGTTTTGTGGATGGTGTGGTTATTTGCCCGGTTTTCTATGGGTAGGTTCTATGTTGCATGAGATGCATGTTCCAATGCCCGCCCAGGTGTCTTCAGGCCAGCCATTTTTGGAGAGAGATACTTAAGACGTACGACGTTGGGGAAAAGAAAAAAACTAGTGGGGATGTAGCAGTGGGGTACCATTTAGATTTCTTATTATATTATATATTCTTGTATGTGATACTTGGTGAGAGTATCCATGGTGTGGCTGGGAACTTAGTATACCTAGTTATTATATGTGTTAGTTTCACTTGTTGTTCATTATGCTTTAGCATGCTTTCTTTACTTTTTCACAAGAGGCTCTGTAGAGCATCCTTCTGAGTATACTATTATAATCTCCCAACATATATAAAAATTGTTTTTCATGACACTTAGATTTGGTTGATGACTAGAATTAATACTACTATCTTGGGGTTAAAGGAGTTGTTCAAGCTTTGTGGTCACTGTTGGTTTTACTTTCTTATGGTACTTGTAGTTTTCCATTTCAGTTACAGTAGTTTTTTCATGACATTAAATATGTGTATTTTGGATTTATTTTATATTGTAGTCTAAGATGGAGTTTTTTGGTGTCTGTTTTATCTTTATTTTCTTATGTGTTCTCTTAGATGGTAATTCATCCCTTTGGTGTGTTTATTATATTCTCAGTGCTAGTCACCAACCCAGGGCCTACATTATGTGCGACTCTGGGGATCACTATTTCACTTCTCACATTGATGTCCTAGGAGGGGTACAACTTGTGGGTGTGTGTGTGTGGGTGGGGGGGATGAAAGAGTGTAATCACATGGGTGGTTGAGGGATAGGATGGATATTAGTGTTTGGAATAGGTTAGGTTGCATGGGTTGGTAGGAAAACAATGTTAGTTAATTTTATAAAGTGATTTAAACAATGGATACCGTATCAGACAAAAGTGTTTAGGTCCCCATGTTGCTTTATTCAAAGACCATTAAGTTTATATTGACTACTAAACGAGGTGATATTGGTTTCATAGTAGAGGTCTAGGAAAATATCAGGCATCATTTCCCTTTGTGTCTATGTTTGAAAGGGTATACCTTGGTATATGATAACCTAAAATGAATAAAAGAAAACTACTAATTAATTAATGTTGATTCTTCCATATTCCATGTTTAGGAGCTCAAAATATTTTTTATTTTGTAGGTATGGATATAGGTCTACATCCTTGTCAAGTTTTTACAGAAGATGTCCAGTAGGTTATGCCATCAGATCACTATAGGGTAGAGGTTTATTATGATGACACTCAGAGGAGGACACTCTGAGAGATTCAGTGCCAGAGTCTGCAGAAGTATGAGGGATCTGTTTCAGATGTAGCCATATAAGACTAGCTAGAAGAGGTTCTGATAGCCTTCAATTCAATCCATTCTTAGATTAATCAATGGTTGTATATGGTTGGGATGATGTTGTGTGGGGCAGTGAGGCAGCGGTTGTTCTTGTTCCTCTAGGATCGTAAGGAGTCGAAGATCTAGTGGGAGGAGTTTTGAGACAAGTTCAATGATGAGTATCTTTCTTTAGCTGCGACGTTGTCCAGTCACCATAAGATACTTGTCATTTGACAGGGTATCTTCAATGTACCTGAGTTTGGAATCCATTTCGGTAACCTTTTATGATATTTTTTCAGACCTGTTGCAAGATGATGAGGCCATGATTAAGTATTTCGAGGAGGCTTTGAATCCAGATATCCAATGCCAAGTCACCTCCTTTATGCTTAACAAATATCTTGTGGTTCTGTCAAGGTAAAAGATCATCAAGATTACATTAACCAGAATGGATCATCACGAGAGGGGAGTCATCAAGAATCCTCATGAAGTAGAGCTATGGTTAGGGGTTCTCGTTTTTCATGGAAGAAGTGTTTTCATTTTGCTGGGGGTAGGTCCCAAACCTCAACATGTCATTTCTCCATGGTTGATTTATCTCATGCCTATGCCAAGGGATTAGGATCTTGTTTTTCTTATGGAGTCCAAGGTCATCCGGAGCGAGAGTACCCAACTATATAGAGCAGTCATCACGCACCAGGTGTTCCGCTATATGTTCTTCCATTGAGGTAGTTCCAGCCAAGGCAGCAGCAGCACATTATAGCAACTTTATATCAGAATAGAGCATATAGGGTAGGTAGACCCAACCCCATGATGCTCCCCGCCCTTAGATAGGAGAGCGCTCCCATGGTGGTGGTCGTCGTTAGGGTCATATAGGCCTTGGAGTAGGTTGTGGCCAACTTCATGCTTTAGTGTTTCCATGGCTAGGTTAGCCAGACGTCGTTCAAGGTACACATTACTTCTTTTTCTACTTGGGTGTATTGACTGTGATTTTATGACATGTCAAATTGATTGTGTTTTTAATGTTGATTTATAGTATAGGTCATACCCTAGGTCGTATCTCAAGGTCTGTTTGTGGGTTTAGAGTGTGTGTTTTTAATAAGAAGTACTTCAAATAGGGGGTGGTTTTGAAAATATTTTTAGTATGAAATGACCTAATTAAAGAGTTTAATAGTTTGAAAGAAAAGGTGGTTTTTATTAATTATCAGATAAAAGGGTTCGTTTTCCATTCACTACACACATTTAAAGCTCATTATTCATGGAGATTAATTAAGGTTTGAAGTAAGTCTTTAGTAGAAATCAACTGGAATCCCTATTACTTTCCAAGCTGTCATATCAAAGGATGTTGAGCCAAACCAAGAATTAAAAATGGTATAGACAAGGTCCAGATCACATGAATGGTATACTCTCTTCCAAAACAAGTTGAAATCTCAAATAAGTGGGGGAAAATGATTCTTTCACTATCTAATCAGAAAAACCCAAGTAACATACTCAAAACATCACACTGATCTGTTAAAAGTAAAGAGCATTTCATTCGGTTAAATCAAGAAAAGATAAATAAAAGTAATATAATTAGAAATTAGATGCTTTCAAACCCAAAATAAATCAAACATATAGTAGAAAAATTTCTGGAAATCCCTTTACATGTGTGTAGCTCCCTCACAATGAGCGCCCACTGATTAACTCGACATCGGGAGGAGGAAGCTCGGATGGAACTCCTTTTTCATTCTCGATCCCCCTATGAGGATAAGGGCCTATATAACTTCTAGGATGATGAGGAGACTCCTCTAAGACTCTAAAAATGTAGAGTTTCACTTCTTGTCCGAACATACAAATGGGGACCCCAATGTGCCATTTTATAGGAAAATGGCAAGGTGGTTTTGAGCACACATAATTCTTAAAACCACTTGTAACATGTGTTTCGACCTCTTAACTGCCTTATCTCGATTTGAAGAAAATAAAAAAGTTTTATCCCCACCTCTTTTCTGTCTCTATCTATGGTTTGTAATAAATTATACACTTATAGCTAGTGATATGGACAGATCAGAACACATCACTTTTTAAATCATGAAGACTTGGTGTGCTAGACAGATGAGATCAGTTGGGAAAGTATATTAAAGATTGAGTCCTGGGTTCCTTCATAGGAAATGTAGAGAAATAAAATTTGGAAATTCCTGAAAAATATCAGCCTATATGGATTCACGTTCTATTAGAAGTGTGTGGATTAATCCACTAGTGTGCATGGATCCGGCACAGTTTGGACCATTTTTATTGGACTTTATCATGGGTCCTCTAAATCACCTTCACCTTCAATGAAATTGTCAAAAAAAGTATTGTAGGAATTTTTAACAGTGATAAGAACAAAATAATTTAATCAAAAATGATGATCATTTTGTTATTATATCTGGAATTTACCATAAAAATTCAGTTTAGTACAATGGTGTAAGGGTGAAAATGACACAGTGAATCGTGGTACGATCACACCCCCACACCTAAACATTTTCACTCGTGGGAAAATTCATATTTTAAAAAATTATGCATGTATATATTCCCAACATCATCAATATTTAACATTTGATGAAATTTTTATTCATTAATTTCATATGATCAATGGAGGAACCACTCCAAGGAGTTCTTCGTATTGAAAATAAAAAAAGATGTCTCATAAATCATATCACAATGATAATTCAAAGAGATTCATGACACTAATATGAGTAAGGAATTAAATAGTCAACCATTCCACTGACTCTCTATGTGTGTGTGTGTGAAAATCATTCTATGCTATTCTTTCCACTTTCTATCAAATAAATATTTGTTATTTTAAAATTATTCATCTTTAAATTAATTATCACCGAACCGACCCTACTTCCTTTGAAATCATATTTCAAGACCCAATCACTTAAGCATTACCAGATGTCAAACCACAAGCTCCTGACCTATATATCCCCATATGTTGTAAATTTCATCACTCCGTCATTTATTATTTATGTTTTTTTAGATGTTTCAATTGGAACAAATCTCACACTCATCTCTCAACCCTTGTTTGATCTCCTCATGACACTAATTACAATAGTTATAACAAGATCAAAGGTTCAAGATGAGTGTTATTTGACATGATCAAGACACAATCCAATTTTTTTCAAAGGGCTTAAAACTGTTGTACACTCAGTACACAAACATAGGTCAATCTGGTACAGTGATGAAATAGATCGAATAAGGAACATACATATGGAAATATCATTTAAAGATGAAAAATATTATCCTAACATATATTTACCTTATATTAAGTAATAAATATTCACACTCCATGTATTGGTGCAAAAATGTATAGAGATATTAGTGATACAATTTTCTCAAAAACTACTCACACAAGGGGAATCAATCATCTCAAATGTTTCACAGTGATACAACCATTTATATCATTGACAAAAAACCAATTCACTAAAAATCACCCCCTGATGTTAACTTCATACAAATATTCTTTTTCTCCATTCACTGTGGTATTTTTACTTCCCCTCCCCCTATGGTCACCAAATCATGGAACATTGAAAATTTTGATGGGGAAAAATGAAAATACCCTAAAGAATGTGAGAAAGAGAAGAAAGAAGAAAGACAATGAAAATCATAATGAACTCATCAAGATAGGGAAAATTGAAAATAGTATAATGAATGTGAACAAGAGAAGAAAGAGAAAAATATGATGAAAATTCATATCGAACCCGTGAATGTACACATCCCCCCACACCTTGAATGTGCAGTGGCCTCACTGAAATAATTGAGAAGGTGAAAAGGAAGGATAAAACTTGGTGTGTTTCACTGCTATGTAGCTTCTTGAACATGGAGTTCCTCCATTGAGAACTCTGAAAGGACATTGTTGAAGTGCTTCAACCGCTGCCCATTGACAGTGATGGTTTGCTTGGTTTCCTCATTTTCAAATTGAACAACACCAAATTGAGATAGATTAATAATAATGTATGGGTCGAACCAGTGAGAACGAAGCTTACCTGGATGCAACATCTGCCTTGAATTATAAAGGAGGACCTTTATCCCAATGTGGAATAGACGATGAAGTATAATACAGTCATGGGAATCCTTGGTTTGATCCTTATAAATCCAGGAGTATTCATATGCATCTCTTCTCATTTCCTCTAACTCCTAAACCTATAAATTCCTTTGAGAACCTCTACCATAATGATTATAATTTCATTTTTTGATGGACCAATAGGCTCAGTGATCAATCACAATAGGTAGGTGAAAACTATTTCCAAACACAATATGATATAGTGACATTCCAATGAGAGTTTTGAAAGCAGTGCGGTAGGCCCATAATGAATCATCAAGTCAAAGACTCCAATATTTTCTATAGAGTTGAACCATTATTTCAAAAATCTGTTTTACCTCTCTATTAGACACCTCGGCTTAACCATTGGTCTATGGGTGATATGCAGTAGACAACCTATAACCAACCCCATATCGATGCGAAAGTGAGAGAATTTTTTGGTTGCAGAAATGAGAACCCTGGTCACTGATGATGAACCTAGGTAATGAAAACATACAAAAGATCTATGTTCTCAAAAATTCCACAACTGTTTTGGAATCATATGTCCTTGTGGCTTGGGCCTCTACACATTTTGACACATAATCAACCACCTAAAGAATGTACAAGTATCCAAAGGAATTGGGAAATGGTCCCATAAGTTCAATACCCCAAACATTAAAAATGTCATAAAATATCAATGGTTGTTGTTGTATTACATTTCTTTTAGAGACATTCCCCATTCTTTGACAATGAGAACAAGATTTAAAAAAATCATGGGCATCTCAAAAAAGTGTTGGCCAAAAGAAGCTATAATCATGGTCCTCGCGAGCAGTCCATTGGAGAACAAAGTGACACCCACAAGCAAGAGTGTGTAAGAATCTAAAGACAGACAGAAACTCGTTATCGGGAACACAAGGCCTAAGGACTTGATAGCTACATGTGCACAAGATGTTGGGGTCATCTCAAATGTACCAATAAGACTCATGTTTTAGATGAATGGCTTGGTTTTTATTGAAATCAGTTGGAATGCAAGATGCTTCTAAATAATTTACAATTTCATCATACCAATGAATAACATATTGCACTCAGTACAATTTCTCATCAGGAAACATGTCATTAATGGGAATATAGGAGGATGAGTCAATTTACAAGGATGGGGGAATCCAACTGATATGGTCATCTAGTACATTCTCTACTGCTTTTTTATCTCTAATTTCTTGACTAAATTTCTGAAGGAGAAGCATCCAATGAATGAGATGTGGCTTGGCTTCCTATTTCTTTAAGAGATACTAGAGGGATTCATGGTCTAAAAACACAATGACTTCGGACCCCAAAAGGTATGACCTGAATTTTTCCAAGGCAAAAACAATGGAAAGGAATTATTTTTCAATTGTGGTGTAGTTTTTTTGGGCAGGGTCCGAAGTACATAAGACATAGGCAATGACATGTGGAGCTCGATCAACCCTTTGTGACAAGACTTCCCCAACTGCATAGTTAGAGGCATCACACATGAGCTCAAATGGTAAATCCCATTTAGGTGGTTGGATTACCGGTAGTGGCGCGAGACTCCATTTTAACATATTAAAATCTTCCACACAATCGTTATCACAAACAAATTCCTTTTCTTTGTGGAGTAATCAGGATATGGGGAGTGCAATTTTACTAAATTCACAAAAGAAACGATGGTAGAATCCATCCTGACCTAGGAAGGACCGCACATCCCGTACATTTTGGGGGAATTGTCGGGAATAAATGACATCCACTTTTGATATATCTACTTGGATACCATCCATATAAATGACATGTCTCAAAACTATACCTTTTCACACCATTAAATGGAATTTCTCATAATTTAATACAAGACTCTTTTCAATACAGCGACGTTGGACAGAACCAAGACTACTCAGACATTCTTCAAAAGAAGAGCCATAAACAGTGAAATCATCCATGAATAATTCCATGAAATTCTCTAGGTAATCTAAAAAACTACTAACCATACATTTTTGGAAAGTACCCATAGCATTTCAGAGACCAAATGGCATCCTTCTATAAAAGAATGTGCTAAATGGGAAAGTGAAGGTTGTATTTTCATGATCCTCGGGGGAAATATAGATCTAAAAGTATCTAGAATACCAAGTATGGAAACAGTAGTGGGACTTACCCACTATCCCCTCCAGCATTTGGTCAATGAATGGAAAAGGTAAATGGTCGTTCCATGCGTGTTGGTTTAGTTGACGATAGTCAATGCAGACACACCATCTATTTTGTATATGGGTTGGAACCAATTCATTATTTTCATTTTTGATTACTGTAAGGCTAGTTTTTTTGGAACTACTTGAATGGGACTGACCCATTGGTTGTCACAGAAGGGGTAAATGATTCCAATAGCCAATAATTTTGATACATCATTTTTCACAACTTCTAGGAGGTTTGGGTTCCGTCGAGGTTATGACTGCCTCACTAGTTTAGCCTCATCATTTAATAAAATATTATGTGTACAAATTTATTGGATAATACCAGGAATGTTAGAAAGTTTCCATCCCAAATCTTGTTTATACACCCTCAATAGTTCATTTAGTCACAATTCATGCTCAAGAGGGTGTGAACTAGCAATGATGATGGGAAACTTGTACCCATTCTCAAGGTATGAATATTTTCAATCTTGTGGAAGTGGTTTCAGTTCCAATTCAGGTGGATTTTGGATTGATGGGAGTCTATGTGAAAGTGAGAGGTCACTAATCTCGTCTAATTACTCAATTGTATCATCCTCATATGAGGAATGAGCTTTTCCAAGCTTAGTAGTATCAACGATGGTCATTGGAACCTCAGTGTTCAATAAATTATTAATCAATAAACATGCATGACACTTTTCTAGACCACTACAACAATCAAGGCATGATTCATTACCTTGAATTTCAATCAATTAAGAAAACTCAGAAAGGGTATCAGGGGAATGAAAAGTTGTTTTTTTAGGGGAAGGGAGTACATCAATTGAATTAACAGAGAGAGGGGAATGTTCTTCTAAGGGGTGCTTCATGGCATCAAGGATGTTGAAATAGACTATGTCACCAACAAATTCCATAGATAATGTACCATTATGGACATTAATTATGGATATGGCGGTTTTCATGAAAGGTCTCCCCAATATAATTGGGGAAGGTATATTTATCCTATCATCTTCCATTTTAAGCACATAAAAATCTGTAGGAAAAATTAAATTTCACACCCTCACAAGAACATCACCTAACACACAAGAAAGGTGTGTGGTACTCTGGTTGGCCAGTTGAACAAAAATTCTAGCGGTCTTCAATTCCCCAACCTGCAATGTAGAGTAAATTGAGTGAGGCATCACATTTATAGAGGCACCTAAATCAAGCAGATCATTAGAAAATGAATACTCCCCTATGGTCCTTGGAATTGAGAATGTTCCAGGATCATTTCACTTGGTGGGAAGTGATGGCTCAATCAATGCCGAAACATTACTCCCCAAGATCACATTCTATCACCTCGAAGTCACCTATAGTGTATACACATCTCCATTAGTAACATGGAATACCATGTAATTTACTTCACAATATCAATCAATGGGATGTTAACCTGCACTTTCTTGAAAATTTCCAATATTTCCTTATCATTTTTAGTTTCCTTTGGTTTTCATGGTTGGGTGGCCCTTTGAGGAAATGGATGAAGAATGGTTGGGCAAGGTGACTCATCGATATATGCACTATTTCCTTCAGAAGTGCTTCTCTCAAGACAGGGTTCTTGATCATTTGGAACATTTTTAATGGTTGGGATGGAAGTTTCCTCAAGAGGGGTGACTCTAATGGAGGATTCATTTTAATTTCTAGTTGTTTTCCACACCTAATGGTTATGGAACTAAAATTTCCGTTATCCCAAGGGTTAACTACTGGTTGGGAGGGAAGTTTACTTTATCTATGACTTTGAATTTCACCCACTAAGTTAGCTAGTTGGCCTAATTGGGTTTTGAGGTCTTGTATAGCTACCCGAGTAGTTTGTTTGTATTGAATATTATTATCATCCATTTGTTTCATCAAATATTTTAGGCTAGGTTCCGGTATTTGAGGGGTTTGTTGGAAAGGCCTTTGGGGTGGATGAGGATTTATGGGTGGTGGTGGTGGATGACTACTCTGCCCCTGTTGGTTCCATTGTTGTTGAGGATGGTTTGAATACCCTCCTTGCCTAAAGGCTTAGTTCTCCTTCCACCAAGGGTTAGATGGACAGTAAGGTTCCTGCCTAAAGGTTTGGTTATCTGTGCGACTAGGCAATATTACCTCACAAGTCTCAGATATTTCCCTCAATTGAGGAAATTGGTCAGAGTAGTGGGTGTCATAAGAACATATGCCACAATATATGTGAGGAGGATATTGGGATTTACATTGGGAAAGAGCAAGTTGTTGAAGAATGGTGCTTACCTTTTTGAACATTGTGTCCACCTTGTTCTCGAATTCATTACTTTTCACCTCATGGATACCTAAAATTAGTACATTGGACCTTGAACCAAATTATTATGTGTTTATAACCATGTTCTCAATCAGGGTTCTTGCAGAAATTGGGGTCTTATCAACTAGCACACCACCTACAGCAGCACCGATTATATTTTGATCAATAGGGATTAAGCCCTCATAAAAATATTGAATTAAAATTTGATCACTTATTTCGTGGTGTGGAAAACTTGAACATAAAATTTTAATGCATTCCCAATATTTATGTAATTATTCCCCTTGAGATTTTCTTATCTCACAAATTTCTTTCCTTATTGTTATATTTCGAGAGGTTGGGAAATATTTTTCAAGAAAAAGGTGTTTCATGTCCGCCAAGCCTCTTATTGGGGAATTAACATATTATATCCAAACTTTTTTTGTGTATTCTAATGAAAAAGGGAATGACCTTAACATTACTTATTCTTAATTTACATTTTCAGGTTATAATGTAGAACAGATAGAGTAAAATTCTAATAAATTGTTGTGTGGATCCTCTCCAGGAAGTCCCTGGAATCTTGGTAATAGATGAATTAATCCAGATTTTAGTTCAAAATTGGGTGCCTCACCATGTAATTTAATATAGGTGGGTTGGATATCAACATCATGCGATGTTAGTTATTTTAGTGTTTGATTGTTTTCTTCCATGTTATTCACGTTAATTTCAGTTTTAATGTAGGTTTCCAAAGAAGAAGAATAAAGATCAAGATGAGTGTTGATGTTTTGTGCGTCCTCCTTCAAAGGATTCTCCTGTGTATCTCGGGTTCGCGGATGTAGGATCCTCTCTATCTTGGGTTCTAAAGGTTGTAAGTCTCCGAGAGTAGAACGCATCATACACAGAACCTACACAATAAATAAATAATAACACAAAAATAAATTTAAAGGTAGAAGATAAAACAAACAATCATTCACAAAATTTACAAAGAAATTTTTCAAAAACACGCACTAAAACCAAAGCGCTCCCCAACAATAGTGCCAAAATTTTATCGTGTTATCATAAGAAATAAAATGTATTATTATTTTAAGGTTGATTTATAGTCTAGAGAAGACCCAAGGTTTTCTCTGAAAGAGCATTGGTGGGTTTAGAGTTTGTGTTTTTAATAAGAAGTACTTTAAATAGGGGTGGTTTTGAGAATAGTTTTAAGAAGAAATTACTTAATTAAAGAGTTTAATAGCTGGCAGGAAAAGGTGGTGTTTATTAATTATGAGATAAAATGGTTCATTGTGAGTTCACTATACACCTTTAAAGCTCATTTTTCTTGGAGATTAAATAAGGTTTTATGAAAGTATTTGGTTGAAATCAATCTGAATCCGGATTACTTTCCAAACTCTTATATCAAAGCACGTTTAGCCAAACCTTGGTATATCAATCGTATAGACAAGGTCCAGATCACATGAATGGTATAATATCTTCCAAAACAAATTTAAATCTCAAATAAGTGGGGAAGAAAAGGATTATTGTGTTGTGAAATCGGAAAAACACAAGTCAAGCACTCAAAACATCGCACCGATCTGTTAAAAGTAAAGAGCATCTCATTTAGTTAAATCAAACAAAGATAAATAAAGTTAAGGTACATATAAATGAAATGTTTTCAAACCCAAAATAAATCAAACATGTAGTGTTACATGTTTCAGAACTCCCTTTACATGTGTGTATCCCCCTCCTAATGAATTCCCACCGTTTAGCTCGACATTGGGAGGAGGAGGAAGCTTGGGTGGAACTCCTTCTTCATTCATGATCCCCCTATGAGGATAGGGGCATCTAGAACATATTTGATGAGTAGGAGACTCCTATAGGACTCCAAAATGGGAGAGCTTCACTTCTTGGCCGAAATTACAAATGGGGATCCCAAGGTGACATTTTTTAGGAAAATGGGAAGGTGGTTTTGTGCACACAGAATTCTTAAAACCAATTGTCACATTTATTTCAACTTCCAGACCGCCTTATCTCGATTTGGAGAAAATAAAAAAGTTCTATCCCCAACTCTTGGCTATCTCCTCTGAACGTTGGGAATAAATTGGACACCTATAGCCAAATATATGAACAGATCACAACACAAACCTTTTGACATCGTGTAGATTCGGTGTGCCAGACAGATCATGTCATGTGGGCCAATAGATGGACGAATGAGTCTTGACTTCCTTCATAATAAATGTATCCCAGTGAAATTTGGACCAGTCCACAAAATATCAGCCCAATTGGATGCACATTATTGTATCATTGTGCAGATTAATCCACTAGTGTTCTTGGATCCTGCGTAGTTTGGACCATTTTTATTGGACTTCATCATGGGTCCTCCAAATCACCTTCACATTAAATGAAATTTTCCTAACAAGTATCATTGGAATTTTTAAACATGATAAAAACAAAAAAATTGAATCACACATCAACTGAATTAAGTTATTATATCTAGAATTTATAATAAAAATTTAGTTTAGTACAATGGTGTAAGAGTAAAAATGACATAGTGTATCGTGATACGATCATGTATGCCTAGTTTGATTCAGAAGTGACACAATCCAACATATAATCATCCCATGTCCATGCTATGGGACTTGAGGTTGTGAGCCCTCTAGTTCCCTTTCCATTCACTTTGCTAGTTGGAGGTTGAGCTGACTATTTTAAAGTATGTAGAGACTCTGAGCTGGTGTTGGGGCAGTTACACTCTTTAGAGGATTTCCTATGTTTATGGATACAACCATACGATGTTATCCTCCACATGGATTGGTTGTATTCAGATCAAGATATCATTGATTTATTCCGGAGGTAGGTGGTGTTCTTCGATACTAAAGGTGAGTCAGTGGTGTTTTTTGGCAAGCAAGAAACTCAGATAGGTCAGAGGCGTGTTTTGTCTTTATCATACATGATGGCTGAGATGTAACGATCCAAAGTTTTTCAATGGAAATTTCCCTTCTTATATTTATGTCATAAAATCACATGAAAACACAACATATAAAACTTCTAAATGATAAGTGACCTTTAAACATAATTTTGTCACTTCTGAGTTTGGAATTTTAAAAATCCGACATACACAGTTTTCCTCAAAATGATTTTTGGACTCTAATGAAACAAAAATAATTTTCAGTGAATAGTAACGTACCCTTATGAACAGTATCATACCCTTATGAATAGTAATATGACCCTTATGAATATTAAATCATCCATCATAATAGTAACTTTACCTATGAATAACTAAATAAAATTTAGACATCTTAGAAAGTGACAATTTGACCTTAGTAAACATTTTGGAATTTTGTAAGTCATAAATCATTAATTATAACTAATTATTTAATATAAAGAAAATTTTATTCTCTTAAAATGTATTCATTATTTATCAAATCAATGTCTTATAGTTTTTAGGTAATTTTATAAGAACCTACTTAATTTTTGAAAGCACTGTAAAATCAGTTTGAATCTTAAAAAAATAAACTAAATTATGTTTTTAATAAAATATTAAATTAATAATATTTAGAAAATTATTTTTGAAAAATGGACTTCATTTTTGGATTCTACACATCAAAAAATTGTAGGTGTAAATTTTTGGTAATTTTCAGAAATACTTGAATTGTTTATTAATAGTAGAATCTGATAATTCACAATAAATGCTAAATAATGGATTAATTGAGTCATTGAGAATATTCTGCTGATGTAATCCCACTTAGTTCGGGATCACATGATAAAATCACTATTCCTGTTCATTCAAAACTCACTAATCCTTGGCTTAGGGGAAATTATTAAACTAATGAATTTTATATTAAGGAAACCCCCCCCCCACTATAAAAGCCACCCATCACACCCTCATTTCCTCACACTTCTCAAGCTCCAAGACTCCTCTAAAATATACCCAAACACCTTACCTATACCCTCCCACACATCCAAGAGCTTCTGGTCTCATAAAAATACCATGATTAGGACCTTAAGGAGGTTCTCAAGAGAAGGATTCAAGAGGTAATTTCTCTCCCTCTTCTCCTTTAATTTCCTTCCAAGTTCAAGTTCATTTCTTGATCTCTCCCCACCTATCTTCATCTGAATGGTATTGTAACTCCTGTATTATACATATAATGTAATTTTATGATGCTAATATGATATTATACCATCCAAACCTCTTTTCATCTTCATTTTATTTTATTAAAGGGAATGTTGTTCGTGAGGTGTTAATTTATCAACTTCAAGAATGACATGCTTTCTTCTTCCATTTCTACCTTCAGATCTGGTCATGAAACCATTTTTATAGTTTAATCAGAATATTTATTATGTAATATGTCCTATTTAAAGTTCTAGAATAGACTTATGAACATATTACTAAGTGATAAATTAAAACAACTTCATTGTGATCGAAAAACCACCCAAATTAACCCAAACAATCTTCAGTTAATTCTTATCTAATGATTCATACACATGGATATAATATAATTCATTATAAGATCATTAAAACTCCTGTAATATAATTAATGACATTTAATATCATTTCTAAATTTTTACCCATGTTCTACCCAGACTTCAATTTAACAATACAAGTGAACCACCCGAGAAAAACCATAAAAACAAACATCCCCATACAATGTTTTTAAAATCGATAAGTCATCCAAAGGAACATAATATGACATAATGAAACCATAATGAACCCTATTAATGTAAAAATGTTTCTTTATAACAAATTAATGAATATAAGGTCATTATATAGGACATTAAAGAGAAGTATGCATTTGGATACAAGGTAATGGGAACTTCTCGAACCCAACTTTCATCCTTCAGGTTCTCCCTCTTTCACTCAATTATGATATGGTTACTCCTATAAAACCATTTTTTCAACATTTTATTACCTTTTCTAGGATATAAATGTTTTCAACTATGGTTTATGTCAAACAAAATGTTTTCCAAAAGAACTCTTCTTTCAAGAACACACATTTCACTTCTCATTCAAGATTGATGGTTCTTGTAACATGTATGGTATTCCCTCATTCTTTAGGGAACCCAATGTTTATGAATGTGTTCTTATGAGATGAAACCCATTACTTTTCATGGGTTCATTATATTAATTTACGTTATATGTTCATTGTGGCATGCATGATAAATGATATTGTTATGATGTGACGGGTGCGCCCGGAATTATATAGCACAATATGAATGTTTAAATGTGACGGGTGCTCCCGGAATTATACAACGCTCCAATGGATTGGGAAAAGTGATGAATCTCATGAGTAAATGTGAAATGATGTGTGAACAAGATTCTAGATTGGTTCACAAGTATTTGTGTTAGTTAACCACTAATACATGATGTTTCATTTTTATGCATTTCCACATTTCAAGTCTTATATATGCTTCTTCTCATGTTCATGATCTTTTTCCATGTTATGGTTATGATCACCCCATGCTATATTGTTCTTATCTATTCTATTACTAGGCTTCTATATCCCCCCTTTTGATGTATATTCTCTGGTGGCTACATGTACTAAGGAGAGGAGAAGTGCCAGTAAGAATCTATAGAAGAAGAAATTAAATAAATGTATATGTTTGATGTTATATTTGTTATGTGTGGTCATTATTTTCCCAAGACACTAAACCTTTGGATCCCTATGTGTAATAAAATTATGTTTTTTATATTTAAAATGATGTAATAGTAATGTAAGAAAAGGCTGGGTCACTATAGTTGGTATCAGAGGGAAGTTTTAGTTAATTTGGGAATTAGGATTAGTGAACCCTAGATAAAACCTACAAAAGGAGACTAAATACAAAGATGCACACAAGAATATTTACATAGGGATCCCATATGTTATGATTTTAGTATAAATTGTTCAAAAGAATAATTTATGCATTCATAACCTTTTTACTTATGTTTTTTTCTACCCTTTTCTATTTTAGAAAATGGTGGGAACCAGGAGAAATCAGACCAACAACCTTGCATGGCCCAATGCAACGATTGCCCGAATGACATCCCCAATGATTTGGGAGGTGGAGTTCAAAACTTCATGGCGATGCTTACCCAATTATATTAGGTTATAAATAATAACCATAATAATGGGGAACATCATCCTTCACCAAATAGGGAGCAACTGGCTATCGAATGTTTTATGCGGCAACGACCACCTATGTTTTGTGGATCTTCCAATCTACTAGTTGCAGAACAGTGGGCCAACTCCAGGGAGAAGATATTTTTTGTGCTTCACTGTTTTGAGACGGAGAATCTGACTCTAGCCGTTTATCATCTTGATGGAGAAGCCGGTCAATGGTGGGCTTTTATTAAGAACACCAATCCAAGAGAAGTAATTGAAGGGATGGAATGGGAAGACTTTAAGATAAAATTTCTTAATAAGTATTTCCCACGAACTCTTCATACGAAAATGGAGAGACAATTCATTGAGCTCAAGAAATAATATGGAGAACCTTTCACAACCTATGAAGTGAATTTCACAAGGCTTCCAAGGTACGCTTCGGGTTTTTTTATCAATAATGATATCAAAATTGATAGATTCTTTAGAGTACTAAAACAACACATTTGAAAGCCTCTTGCAATTCGAGACTTTGGGAGTTATGAAGAAATTGTTCTGTGTGCTTTCAAAGTGGAGATGGAATTTGGAGAATGGTCCCATGGATATAGTGATAAGAAAAGAAAGATGGAGTTTCAATCTGGTGGATCCAGTGACAATGGTGGGAAGAAAATTCAACGACCCACATGCCAAAAATGTGGGAAGTTGCACCATGGGAACTGCATCAAAAGGGATGGGGAAATGCTTCAAGTGTGGGAAAGAATGACAACCTACTAAAGAGTGTCGAAAAAACATGAAAAGGAAGAAGAATGTAGCCAATGAAAAGAGAGAACCACTCATGGATCAATGCTAGAACTGTAGGGAGCTAGGGCACTATGCAAACCGGTGCACTAAACCTCGAGCCCTCAGGGGTAATCAGCATCAGCAGCCACCAAAGCCAAAGGAACAAGGGAAGGCTTATGTCATCACTACTGCAGAGGTGGAGCATGATAATGAAGTCGTACAAGGTAAACTTTCTATTCAATAAATAATGGAAAAATTCTTAGTTTATTATGGTTCTACGCATTGTTTTATGTCTTGAAAGTTTGGTAGAACTATATAATTGAAGCCCTGAAACCTATAAGTAGATATATCTGTAAAAACACCAAGTGGTGCAATCATTACAACCCAAGTGTTTGACTCTTCTCCTATTGGCGTTTGTGGGAAGATTCTTCCGGAAAATCTTGTAATACTTACCTTGATGGAATTTGACTCTATAATGGGAATGGATTGGCTCTCATTATATAGATCACATATCAAATTTTGGTAAAAAAAATATATTTTCATATTCTGAACCATCCCATGCTCCTCTATAAATGCAACGAAGATCATGAATCTCCTTTGAAAAATCCTGCAATGGTGTGGGTGTTGATTCCCTATGAAGAAGCATACCTCGCCCAAATGGTTGAGTTGATGGAAAGTGCCAACCTTGAGGAAATTCCCATCGCAAGGGAATACAGAGATGTATTTCTCGAAGAGTTACCTGGAATTCACTCATATCGTGAGGTAGAGTTCTTAATTGAACTCATACCTGGAGCTACTCTAATCTCAAAGTGTCCCTATAGGATGGCTCCTATCGAACTAGAGGAGTTAAATAATTAGCTGCAAAAGCATCTAGAAAAAGGGTTCATATGCCCCAGTGCATCACCTTGGGGTGCACCGGTGCTCTTTGTGAAGAAGAAGGATGGAACAATGCAGTTGTGTATCGATTATCAGGGACACAACAAGATCACCATAAAGAACAAGTATCCTCTCCAAATGATTGATGACTTGTTTGATCATTTAAGAGGATCCCAATACATCTCAAAGGTGTATCTTCATTCTAGATATTATCAGGTATAGTTGAGGAAGGAAGATATTCATAAGACTGCTTCCGAACAAGGTATGGGCACTATGAGTTTTTGGTGATGCCCTTCGGACTTACTAATGCCCCTACAATCTTCATGGATTGGATGAATTGAGTCTTTAGACATTACCTCAACAAATTTGTGGTAGTGTTTATCGATGATATTCTCATCTACTCCAAGATCAAGGAGGAACATGAAGAATATCTAAGACATGTGTTGGCGACATTAATAAAGGAGAAGTTGTATGCCAAGTCCCGCAAGTGTGACTTTTGAATAAATCAAGTCACATTCTTGGGAAATGTGATCAAATGTGAGGGAATTTATGTAGATCTTTCAATGACAAAGGCGATTGAGGAATGGCTTAGTCCCTCTAGTGTAACAGAAATCTATATTTTTCATGGATTATCTGGGTACTACCAACATTTTGTGAGAAACGTCTCACTATTTTCAAGCCTGCTAACTAAGTTAACAAGGAAATGGGTAAAGTATGTCTGGAAGGAAGAATGTGAGGGAAGATTCAAGGATCTAAAGGGAAGGTTCATCACTGCACCTGTATTCACACTACCAAAAAGTGGATAAAGTTTTGTGATATATAGTTATGCTTCAAAGAAAGGCTTGGGTTGTGTACTGATGAAAAATGACAATGTGATAGCCTATGCCTCACAACAGTTAATGATCCATGAGAAGACCTACCTAACGCTTGATCTAGAGCTGGAAGTCATGATTTTTTCCTTGAAAATATGGCAGCACTACCTTTATGGTGAGAAGTGTGACATATACACCGGCCACAAGATCCTGAAGTATATATTCACACAAAAGGAGCTCAACATGCATCAAAGGAGATGGTTAGAGCTAATAAAGGATCTTGATTGCTCTATTCAATATCATCCGGGAAAGGCAATCAAGGAAGCTGATGCTCTAAGTAGACATGAACCTACTACTCTATCCATTTTGCGAATTGAGAAAACCCTATCTTCATGGATATGCAAAGAATGGATTTGGAAATCATAAGGGTAGGGGATACATCCTACCTTGCCCAAATGATTGCACAACCATCCATCTAGGAGAAGATTAAGAATGTACAAAGGGATTATGTGGAGATACAAAAGAGGGTGAATGCAGTAAAGGAATGGAAGTTGTAAGAGTTCCATATCGATGATGATAGTGTGATTTGGTTTGGAATATAGCTTTGTGTGCCTTCATCACCCGGGATAATGAAGGAGTTATTGGATAATGCACATAACTCAACTTTCTCTATCCATCCTAGGAGTACCAAGATGTATCGTGATCTCTGTGAACACTTCTGGTGGGATAACATGATGAAGGATATTGCGGAATATATATCAAGGTTCTTGGTATGTTAGAAAATTAAAGCTGAGCAACAAAAGTCCAAGGGTATGATGCAGCCATTGCCTATAACCATGTGGAAATGGGAAAATGTTACTATGGCCTTTGTCACGGGTCTCCTAAAGACGTCAAAGGTAAATAATGTGATATGGGATGTGGTTGATCGACGAACCAAGACTGCCCATTTTATCTCTATTCAGGAAGACCTCTCGCTTGAAAAACTTTCAAAGATATATGAGAAGGAAGTGGTGAGACTGCACAATCTTCCACTTTCAATTGTCTCTGACCGTGATCCAAGGTTTACATCTAAGTTCTAGAGGAGCCTTCAACATGCTTTGAGTGCTGAATTAAATTTCAGCGTGGCCTATCACCCCCAAACTGATGGACAGTCTAAAAGGACTATTAATACACTTGATGATATGCTAAGAGCCTACTCTCTTGAATTAAAAGGAGGTTAGGATCAGCATCTCCCACTGGTTGAGTTCTCGTTCAAAAATAGCTTCCACTCGAGTATTCAGATGGCTCTATATAAATATCTGTATGGAAAGAGATATAGAACTCTAACCTGTTGAGATGAAGTTGGAGAAAGAAAGATACTGGGACCCGATCTTGTTCAAGAGATGATAGATAAGGTTCAAGTCATCGAGAAACACATCAAAGCTACTCAAAGTTAGAAAAATATCTATGATGAGAACCCTCAAAGGGACATGGAGTTCGACGTTGGAGATAAAATCTTCCTTCGAATATCTTCATGGAAGAGAGTCATGCGATTCGGGAAGAAAGGGAAGCTAATCCCAAGGTATATTTCCCCCTTTGAAATCCTTGACCGCATAAGAGTCGTGGCCTATCATCTTGAACTTCCACAAAATATGGCTCAAGTTCATGATGTGTTTCATGTATCACTACTGAGGAATTATATACCAGACCCATCACATGTACTAAACTCTGAGGTGGTGCAGTTGGAAGATGATCTCTCCTATGAGGAGCTACCAGTAAGATTTCTGGATTAGAGAGATAAGGTTATACACAACAAGAAAAACCATCTTGTCAAAGTGTTGTGGAGGAGCCATAATTTTGAGGAAGAAACTTGGGAACGAGAAGATGTAGCAAAGGAGATGTACCCTCACCTGTTTGTGTAATGTGAAATTTCGGGGGTGAAATTTCTTAAGGGGGGAAGAATGTAATGACCCAAAGTTTTTCAATTGAAATTTCCCTTCTTATATTTATGTCATAAAATCACAATAAAACACAACAAAATGAACTACTAAGTGATAAGTGACCTTCAAACATAATTTTTTCACTTCTGTGTTTTGAATTTTAAAAATATGATATACACAGTTGTGCTCAAGATGAATTTTGGATTCTAATGAAACAAAAATAATTTCTGGCGAATAGTAACATACCCATATGAATAGTAACATACCCTTATGAATAGTAATATGACCCTTATGAATATTAAATCATCCAATATATGATTAAATTTACCTATGAATAATTAAATAAAATTTAGACATCTCAGAAAGTGACAATTTGACCTGAGTAAACATTTTAGAATTTTGTAAGACATAAATAATTAATTATAACTAATTAATTAATTTAAAGGAAAATTTATTTTCTTAGAATTCATTCATTATTTATCAAATCAATGTCATATATTTTTTAGATAATTTTATAAGACCCTAAGTAATTTTTGAAACCACTATAAAATCAGTTTTAATATTAAAAGTTGTTTTAAGTAAATTATGATTTTAATTAAATATTAAATTAATATTATTTAGAAAATTATTTTTGAAAAATGGACTTCATTTTTGGATTCTACACATCTAAAAATGGTAGGGGTAAATTTTTAGGATTTTTCTGAAATACTTGAATTTTTTATGAATAGTAGAATCCGATAATTCACAATAAATACTAAATAACGGATTAATTGAGTCATCGGTGATGTTTTTCTGATATAATCCAACGTGGTTCACAATAACATGATAACATTACTATTATTGGTCATTAAAGACTCACTATTCCTTGTCTTAGGGGAAATTAATAAACTAATGAATTTTATATTACGGAAACCCCTCTCCCCTCCACTATAAAAGCCACCCATCACACCCTCATTTCCTCACACCTCTCAAGCTCCATGAATTCTCGAAACTCTGACCAAATACCTTCCCTAGACCCTCCCCCACTTCCAAGAGCTTCTGGTCTCATCAAAAGACCAATCTTATGCCCTTAATGAGGTTCTCATAAGAAGGATTCAAGAGGTAATTTCTCTCCCTCTTCTCCTTTAATTTCCTTTCATGTTCAAGTTCATTTCCTGATCTCTCCCCACGTATCCTCATCCAAATGGTATTGTAACTACAGTATTATTCATATAATGTAATTTTATGATGATAATAGTATATTATACCATCTAAACCCATTTCCCTCTTCCTTTTATTTTATTAAAGAGAACGTTGTTCGTGAGATGTTAATTTATCACCTTCAAAAAACGACATGCTTTCTTCTTCCATTTATACAATCAGATCTGGTCATGAAACCATTTTTATGGTTGAAACAAAATATTTTATATTTATTATTTCCTATTTAATTTTCTATAACTGACTTATGAACATATTTCTAAGTGATAATTAAAACAACATCACTGTGATCGAAAACCGCCCAAATTGACCCAAACAATCTTCATTTAATTATTATCTAATGATTCATCCACATGGATCTAATATAATTCATTATAAGATAATTAAAACTACTGTAATATCATTAATTAAATTTAATATAATTTCAGTATGTTTACACATGTTCTACCCAAACATCAATTTAAGAATAAAAGTGAACCACCCAAGAAAAACCATAAAAATGAACATCCTCGAACAATGTTTTTAAACTCTATAAGTCATCCAAAGGAACATAATATGACATAATGAAACCATAATGAACCCTATTAATTTAAAAATGGTTATGTTTTTCTAATTAATGAATATAAATTCATTATACAGGACATTAATGAGAAGGAATCATTCGGATACAAGGTAAGGGGAAATTCTCGAACCCAACTTCCATCCTTCGGGTTATCCCTCTTTCACTCAATTTTGATATGGTTACTCCTATAAAATCATTTTTTCATCATTTTCTTTCGTTTTCTTGGATATATATGTTTTCCAATATAGTTTATGTCATACAAAATGTTTTCCAAAATAACTCTTCTTTCAAGAACACACCCTTAACTTCTTATTCAATATTGACGGTTCTTGTAACATATATGTTATTCCCACATTATTTTGGGAACCCAATGTTTATGAATGTGTTATTATGATATGAAACCCATTCCATTTCATGGGTTAATTATGTTAATATATTTTATATATTCATTGTGGCATTCATGATAAATAATAATGTTATGATATGACGGGTGTGCCCGGAATTATATAGCGCAATATGAATGTTTAAATGTGATGGGTGCGCCTAGAATTATACATCGCTCCAATGCATTGGGTAAAGTGATGAATCTCATGAGTAAATGTGAAATGATTTGTGAACATGATTCTAGATTAGTTCACATGTATGTGTGGTAGTTAACCACTATTACATTATGTTTCATTTTTATACATTGCCACATTTCAAGACTTATATATTCTTCTTCTCATGTTCATGATCTTTTACCTTGTTATGATTATGATCACCCCATGCTATATTGTTATTATCTATACTCTTACTAGGCTTCTAGATCACCCCTTTTGATGTATATCCTTAGGTGGCTACATGTACTAAGGAGAGGAGAAGTTCCAATAAAAAGCTAGAGAAGAAGGAATTAAATAAATTTTTATGTTTGGTGTTGTATTTGTTATGTGTGGTCATAGTTTGTCCAAGAAACTAAACCTTCAGATCATATATGTGTAATAATATTATGTTTTTTATATTTAAAATGATGTAATAGTTATGTAAGAAAATGTTGGGTCGCTATATGAGATGATTCTAAGTTCTTCAGAGTTTTAGAAGATGGTGTTTCCCAAGGTCATATAAGAGTACCCTAATGTATTTCTAAAATAGGTTGTAGTATTACCCCCTTGATGAGAGATCGAGTTTGGGATCGAGCTAAAAAAAAGAGAATATCCTATATCATTGTCTTCGTATTTGATATACCCTTATATGTTATGGGATATGTTTATATAGATTGATAGTCTGTTACTGTGCAGTTGTTTTGGCCGAGTGTGTCACCGTTGGGTGCACTAGTTTTTTTATCAAGAAGGTAGGTGGAACTAAGCAGTTGTGTATTAATTATTATCTCTTAAATAATGTGATTGTGAAGAATCTATATCTCTTCTATGTATTTATTATTTATTCGACAACTGAAGGGTGAAATTTGGTTCTCAAATATTGACTTGAAGTCTGGATATCATCAGAGGCATGTGAAGGATGCCGATTTCATAGGATTGCTTTTTGTTGTTGTCATGGGAAGTAAGAGTTCGTTGTAATGTCATTTGGTGTGATGAATGCTCCAGTTGTTTTCATGGGGTCAATGGACACTACGTTCCATGAGTTTCTAGATAAGTTCATTGTGGTTTTCATCATCTACATCCTTGTGTACCCTGTGTCTAAGTGGGAGCATGCATAGCATCTGCACTCCGTTTTGGGAGTTCTTCGTTAATAGAAGATGTTTGGGATGTTATCAGATTTTTAGTTTTGGGTTCAAGAAGTCAGTTTCATGTGGTAAGTTGTATCCTTGTAGGGAGTAGTTTTGGATCCAGGAAAGATAGAAGCAGTTGTGACTTGGGCAGCCCCTAAGATAGTGGTAGGGGTGTGAAGTTTCCATGGTCTTGTAGGATACTACAGGAGGATAGTATATGATTTCTCTCAGGTTGTCACTCCTCTGATATCATTGACCAAGAAGAATCATGCATTCATGTAGACTGATTAGTGTCAGGCAGCTTTTGAATATCTGAAGAAGAATTTTGAAAGTGTTACCGATCTTTGTTTTCCAATAGAGGGTGTTTAGTTTGATGTTTTCTATGATGCTTCTTATCTTGGGTTAGGTTGTGTTCTAATGTCGTAGAGACCAGTTGCATGTTACGGGTCTCAGCAATTGTGTCCCCATGAATGTAACTATGTCACCCATGATCATGGGTTGGAAGATGTGGTGTTTGATATGATGTTTTAGATACATTACATCATTGGATAGTGCTTTCTGGTTTTCCCCGATAATAAGAGCTTGAGGTATGTTTTCACCTAGCATGAAATGAATTTGTGGCAATGTCGGTGGATGGAGTTCTTATAGGAATCAACATTGAAATATCATATACACCTAGAAAGGGGGATTTTTAGCTAATGCATTGAGCCAGAAGTCATATAATGATGCAGTGTGTGAATCTAGAGATTCCATGAGAGTGATAGAATAACATTTGGTATTACATCTCGATATGGGAGAAGTTGGGTGCATAGATTGTCTTTTTCAAATGATGGTTCAGTCATCCCTAGTGTAGTAGGTGGAAGACTCCCAGTTGAAGGATCTAGAGGTGGAGTTCTGGAGATACCGAGTTGTTTGGGGCGAGGCCCTAGGTGGTGGGTTTGAGGATGAAATACACTAAGAATTGTATTAGGGAAGGATTTTCATTACTTTAGGGATGCATGAGATGGTTCTAATAGAGTTCTGTAGATCAACTTTAGCAGGTAATCATGGTGTAAAAAATATTTCCCATGCCTTGAGGAGTCAGTTTTTGAGGCTTGTGTTGATGCATGTAGTTGCAAAGTTTGTTTCTCGATTTTTGGTAATCCAAAAGGTGAAGGTTGAGCACCGTGTTCCTGGTGGTTTTCTCTAGTGGGTAGATGTTCCTCAATGGAAGTAGGAGTAAATATTGATAGGTTTTTTACTGGTTAACATCATGCTCAGGGAGGCCATGATGCTATTTGGGTGGTAGTGGATCGTTTAATGAAATTATCCCACTTCATCACAATCAAGGAGTCAACTTTAGTGGATGTTTTTTCAAGGTAGTATCTAGAGGAGGTTGTGAGACTCCATGGAGTACTGAGGATGAACTTTTCCTATAGAGATCCTTGATTTACATCCAGGGTGTGGAGTGGTCCCCAACATTCTTTTGGTTCTCAGTTATACAATATAATTGCTTCTGATCCATAGATAGATGGTCAGACATTGTAGACCATCCAGACTCTTGAAGTTGCATTTCTTTCTTTTGTAAAGGATTTTGGTGGTCCTTGTATGAGTAATATACCCTTGGTGGAGTTTTATTACAACAACAGTTTCCACTCCATGATCGGTATGGATCCATTTGAAGCCTTGTATGGTTGACCATTCCATTCTCCATTGTGATGGACTAGGGTTGGAGAGAAAAAAATCTCAAACTGGAACTTGGAAAGAATTACGGAAAATATGGTTCTGGTGATTCATTAGAGGATGAAGTCTGCACTGGATTTTAAACAATCCCTTGATGATCATAGGATAAGACCTTTAGAGTTTTATGTTTGGGATCACATGTTTCAAAAGGTGACTCCCTGTCATGGGAAACAACGGTTTGGTTATGGGAGTAAGCTTTCTCCTCTTTTTATTGGTCTTTTCGAGGTGTTGGATCATGTTGGAGGTATAGATTATCGAGTAGCACTTCCCCCATAGCTGAGCAGGTTACACGATGTTTTTCATGCGTTACAATTCCATTGTTATTTTCATGATGAATCTCACGTCATCGATTGGGTTGATATCAATGACGATGATGATGAGAGCTTCGAAGAGAAGCATGTGTAGATCCAGGACACCAAGGATAAGGTGTTGTGCCACCATTCTATTACCTTGGTTCATGTCTTCTGAATATATACTAGCATAGGGGAGAATTCACGGGAATGAGAGTTGTAGATATGTTCTTAGAACCCTGATTAGTTTGATGTTTAGCTCATTCCTTAAAATGATGTTAATTTTTTGGTTGTAGACCTTTCCTATCTATGAGATGGATTCCTTTGGTACATTTTTGTGGCCTGCTCTTTTTCAAAGGAATCTCCCCCATGAGAGCCTTAATAAGCTATTTGTAGTTTTCACATGGTGATGTGTTGTTATTTTGATGTGTTTGATCTCTTGCGGTGGAAAGTTCCTTGAGAGGTATCTCAGGGGGTGGTTGTTCGGAAAACACTTTTTCTATTTCCTCTTTGGATTATTTTTGGATTCTCGAGGATGATAATGTTTTTGAGGGGTATCTAAGGTAAGGGCCTAGATCCATGTGGATCTACCATTTGCATGTTTTCAAAGACATAAGTCCTCAAAGAAGGCTCAGAGGAAGACTGGAGGATTTTGGTCAAGAGAAGATGGAAACAGGGGGGCTACACGACATCACCAAGGGGTACCCAATGTGTACTATTTCATGTTTCGAAAAATAAAATAAACACCGAGGGAAGAGGTTTTCTGGAAGAACCCATCCTCAAGAAAGTACATGATGTGAATGGAATGTACACGATGTGTACTATCCTGCCGATGTATGTTTTAAATACATTCCAGATGCTTGGGTCTTTCCAAACTTATATCCAAGGCTCCCCTCCCTATTTTCTTAAGTGAACAGGTAGACCACTTTGTGGAATTTTAGAGATCACTTCCACTAGTATCTAAATTGTGCTTCTTTCCTCGATCAATATTCAATCCGAGGTAAGATCTACCTCCGTTCTTATGGTTTCTTCGATATTTTATTCCTATTTATCATTTCCATGCTAAGTAATTTTACCTCCATGGCTCTAAGGAAGTATTTTTTTGGTTTTTGTTTATGTGGTTGTGCCGCGACATCCTTGGGTGGATGCAGTTTTTGCGGGGAAAGAAATCCTGGTCCATTTCTTTGATCCATTCTCGAGAAAAGAACTTTAGAAGCCTTTTGACTTAGGGGATTCATTTCTTCTCTATTATTTTTATGAGAAACTATAGAGTTATCTTGTTTTATCCCTTTGTATTGTAATGGAATTGACCAAATTAAATACTTGAACCAGATTAAAATAATTGGTTTGATCGTATATTGTTTATTTTCACCATGATAACTGTTTGCCTCTTGATTTTCTAAATAGTGTGATATCTATGTTTTACTGGTTTTCATTTTTTTCTAGATGAAGTTGGTAAAGAACATAATGCTGACATTACTTGATAATAAAATGGATAAAGATAAATATTCATGTAAATGAATCTATTTGTTGTTGTTGCAATTTTGTGCTAATAAAATTGATGCAAATGTTCATGCCTATTCCAGTGGGTTGTTAAACCAGAAGCATATTGTTGCTCATTATTTAAAGGCATTTCTAGTTCATTGTTTAATTAAATTGTGGTAGCTATGATAGCTTGCAGTTTAGGTTCCCCATTTTTGAAACCTAATAATAATGAATCAGTTAATTCAAGATGGATTAAAGAAATGGTTTCTTGATAAAAGATAATATCTTGTACGGTTCTGAGTTACCGTCTTGCTTGTATGGCCGAGTGCCTTGTGATTTTGAGACAAGAGTTATCATTATGTATGAAGGAAATATGCCCTTTTTAAGGGCCAAGAGCCCAGTTGATAATATGTCATTTCCTACTACTTTTGTTGTGTTGTGATCTGGGGTGGCTGTTGTGATATGTGGGGGTAGGGAGGCCCAGTTGTTGTGCTAGAAGGAGATTCCTAGATAGTCAAGATGCATTGGTTTAAGCATGTGGGTGTTAGGGAGGTCACATGAGATGATGAAATGGGTTTTATTTGAATGATTGGGTGATTTCTAAATCTAGTTTGTTGCTTATCTTCTTTACATTCTCCACTATTTAAGGCAGCTGGTCTTACTTACCCTCATTCTAGAAGGGGAGAAGACACACGAGGTATGGAATATGATTTTCGTGTTTAGATTGTCGAAGGAGGATGGGTCTATACTCTTCTTAAATGTATCGAAGACTCTATGGGTAGTTCACATACTTATGTGTTGACCCCATTTTGTTTGGTAGCGTAGAATGTTTCGCTATAATTCTTGGGAATATGGAAAAGTAATAATGTTGTTAATAAATGATTGAATAAATGATGTTAACCCATGGGGTTGGAGAATACTGGTATGAAATACCAAAGTTATATTTTTGATAAGTTTTGGACTTGGTTTGGTTATGACTAGAGGGCATGGAACATTGGTGTGATGCTAATGAAATATAACATGGAATTTTTCATGGAAAATTAATGTTTTTAAGAATTAATTACATAATGTGGAACTAATAAAAATGGAAGGAATTAAAATGATAAATATCTTTAAATTTTTGTGCGAATATAGAAAATTGAATCATAGTAGTAGAAGTTGGGAGTCTGAGAGACATTAGCCGCAGTTCATTCTAAGGCTAGGTTATGCGCAAATTCTGGTTGTGAGCTATATTATATTCTGTAATTTTTGTGTTTATATACACTAATCCACCCTGTTTGTTAGGAAAACTGACAACCTGAGGATTTTGTGCCCTAGGGGTGTTTTTCCCAACATTCTGATGGGAGGATGGATGGCTGACTACCTCCTTTAGCCCCACTCTCTTCTCTTTGTAGTTACATTTGTTGGTAGTCATAGTGGTTAGATTTCTCCATTTATGTGTGTAGATGGATGTAATAGATTGTGATTATTTCAAACACATATATTCTTGATATAGTTTCCTTTGTGATATTATATGTATAAAATGTATAGCTTATAGTGTCATGATGAACCTTACATGACATATGGGCTGTAATGGATTGACACATAATAACCGACGTTTGATATACATTATGAAAGCTTTGGTGGCTCTTGAAAACTACCAAATTATGATTTCAATTGTGTGGGTGGTGTGGTGCATCACACAACTGTCTTGATGAAAGATTTGTGTTGATGAGGTGCATGTGCTAGTGCTTTCCTAGGTGTCTTCAGTCCAGTCATTTTTTGGAGAGTTATGCTTAGGATGTGCGATGTTTGGGAAAAGTTTAGAACCAATGGAAAAGTAGTAGATGGGTACCCTTGGTATTCCTTATTATTTTATATACTCTTCTATGTGATACTTGATGAGGGTATCCATGGAGAGGGTGGGAACATAGTATACTTGTTTAGGGAATGAGTTAGTTTCACTTATTGTTCACTGTGATTTAGAATGTTTTCTTTACTTTTGCATGAGAGGATCTATGTAGGATCCTACTGATTATAATTTCATACTCCCCCTATGTATATATAATATGTTTTTTTCATGTCACTTTGATCTGGTTGGAGATCAGGATCATTATTAAAAGCATGGGGTTACCGAAGCTATTCTGGCATCGCAGTCGCTATAATTTTTACATTCTTTTGGAACTTAGAGTTTTCTATATCAGTTGGAGTAGTTTTTTCATGCAATTACATATTTGTACATGGGATTTATTTTATATTGTAGTTTGATTTGGAGTTTGTTGGTTTCTCTCTTATCTCCCTCTTCTAAATGTGTTCTCTCAGAGGGGAATGCCTCCCATTTGTGTGTTTTTTGTACCCTCGATACTAGTCCACAACCTGGGGCCTACTAGATGTGAGAATCAAGGTATCAATATATCCCTCCTCACATTGATGGACCATGTGGGTTACACCTTGTGTGGAGGGGGTCGTGACAGTTGTCTATTCCTTTATTCGGAGATGCTATTTCGCATGGGTCCATTGTAGTTTTACATGTCCATTGGAGATTCAAATGCTTTTTTGTTGTATGTTTCCACTATTTCTGTATATTTGTGATATATATATATATATATTCTTCTACTATTCCTTTTTGTTTTGTATGTATATTCCATGTGTTTGTTCATGATGGTTGGAATTGGTCCCTTTGTTGTGATGGTTGATTCCCAAGTGCTTGTCACTAGCACATGGAGATTGGGAACACCCATCATTTATATAATGGAAGGGGTCAGGTGTTGGGTTTTAGGGACAGTCGGGTATGTTCATTACAATTGGGATATGATTCCATGTATCTTATTTCAATTAAAAAATGTAGGCATTGGATTTGGACTTTTTCAGCCAGGGTTGCAACATAATATTTCTCTATCGGAGTAGTATTTAGTCCATTTATTCTTCAACGGTAATAAAAATTTAGAAATTACATTTTTTAGAACACATTATTTATGGGATAAATTTCATAAAATATGATAAAGATCATAATCCACCACTATAAAGCCCAAATAAATCCCCTATTTAGACCTTATAATCTCTTTCCATATTGAACAAATTTTGAATATGGGCAGATATCTCACATATGGGAAGCCTAAATGAGTTGAAATATCACATGGGGACTACAAAAAAGATGGGTAATGGTTTATATAACCATTACCACTCAATATTCGGCCATTATAATATTCATAAATACATTTGACTCTAAATATTTTAATTTTGAATAGTCCTTATTCCAAAAAATATTTCTAGAATAATCTATTCGTAACTTCATATTACCCCCCTCAAAATAAGTGAAAATAAATTTTGTCTATATAGATGGGAAAGGGTAATCAATTTTTATCATAATAATTTTACATATTTGACCATTTAATGGGACTAAAATAATAAAACATTAATAGGATTTCTTGGGTGAATTCTGACCACACATTTCCATGTAAATTTTCACACCCACTTCATTGTTAATGAGTTTTCTATTTAATGGGTTAACTATGTGGTTTTTCAGAATTTTGTTTTCATTTAAATGATTAATATATATTAGTTAGGTTATTATCCCATATCTATATTCGCTTTTATAATTCACTTTTTTGTTCCTCCATCATGATTTTTTATCTCCATGCTAATAGGGAACAATCTCAAGATCTTGTTTGAAGAAATGTTGATGTGTATGCTTGAGTTTATTGCACATAAATGTGTCTATTTATTCTAATATAAATTTTTCAATAATAGATAAAATAACATTGGGTAGTTGTTCACCCAACATTATATACCGTTTTGTTCTTCTTACCATTCATTTTTTATTCATATCCTTCTTCATCAAAATTCTACATATAGAGTAGAGTAGAATAGTAGTAATGATATGTGGGGGGTATAGTCCCACATGATTAGGGTTGGTGTTAGTTAGTAGAAATTCAATGGGTATGTTCTAGGAGATACTTTTTATCTCAACATTGTATATAATATTGTGAACTGAATTTTTAAAGAACAATGAAAACATCACCATGAACTCTTGAGAACAATGAAATATTTTTTCTTCACTGACATGTTTACATCCTATTTTATTTGTGGTTTTCATATAAATATATTTTAATCATATGTATTTTATAACCAAAATTATTTTATTATATTATTGTTAGTATATTATTTAGTATATAAATAGTACCAATATAATAATTGTGTATGTGAGTGGACACCTTGAGAGATCAACCCTGAATGTGAACTATATTTCATTATTAGATAAAAATAAATTATTGGTGAATTATTTAAAAAACCTTCGAATAAATATTTATTTCCCAATTTATTTTTATTTTAAAATATTTTATAAATATAGAAAATGGCCTGAATCAAGGAATACAATTATAGACAGTTTCAATGAAATAAAAATATAAGTTTGAATAATAATAATCTAAAGGATCAAGCAATCGATCCAGAATACATTTTGGGAGTACCTTATACCCACCATTTCAACATTAGTATTTACTAATATTACAAGATCATGTGTATAAAATATTCAAATATGGTTATAATACCATAGTTGATTTTGAAAAAAAATGTATGAAGAGACCATTACATACATTCTTGGTCTTTAGAATGTATATTAAATCCTCATTCATAGGTGTCAAATATTCATAGATACCAATGTTTACATGTGGATAATTTTAAAAATTAGTTTGTTCAATACGTGATCAACTATGTTATTTATAGTTAACTTCTTTTAATATTTTTTCTAGGTGTATATATTAGTTCTATAAAAATACAAAATATTTTTGGAAGAAATTGGAATAATTAGAATCACATCACTTCAAAAAAAAAGATGTATTTGGAAGAAGTGGAATTTTCACACCTGGGTTTTTATGTTTCACTTAGTTCTAGTTCAGGTAGGGTTCTTGGTTATTTTCTCGGGAGCCGGGTGTGAAAGGTTCAAAATTTTGGTCCATTATTTTTTGTATATTCTTTTCATACCATCCCCCTAGGTTCCACATATGTCCCCCTTGCATGTTGAATAATATTAGAATGTTTGGGGTGGAAAACATAGGTGCATGTTTTGGCCACATGGATTACTAAACTATGTATCCAAACCATGCACAGTGTCCAGGTCAAACAAAACTCCATGTTTTCCATTCCAGGATTAACCCTAGTATTCCCATTTCTTCTCTCGTTCTACCCTAACAGCCATAGGAGGCTAAAAATCTCCCTCAAGAACCCATAGAACCCATTCTTGAAGGGGGTTGGGGGTTTATGGAGAAAATCATGGTTCATCAAGTAATTGATTCTCTCCTTGTTTTCCTTCTATCTCTTTAGGGGTCCTTCCCTCCTTCATGTGGTTCTAAATTTATGGAATCTATGGCTTCATCCCAAGGGTCAAAAAATTTGTTTCTTGGTTCAATCTTATGGGTTAGGATTCATTATCACTCAGTTTTTGTGAAATTGTGGTGTAGTTGTAGTTTCTCACTTGGATTTGGTGATTTTGACATTCAATGTAGGTGGCAACATGTGTAAAATTATATGATGAGTTGGATTTTATTGACTAACCCACTTATAATTTTTCTTAGCTACTATGTCTCGTGAAAAGACCATTTCTAATATAGTTGGTTAAGCATTTTATTTTAACGTTTCATTTTTCTTGAAAGTGTGTGTTTTTCATGTGTAAGGCATTTTCTATAATTTGATGGTATTTCATAAAATATAAAAGTGTTTTATTAAATGATTCTCGGGCTGAAAATTCTGTTTTTCTATGGTGTTGGGGTGAATTTGGCCTTCAATGAAGGGGCTTTAATGGATTTTGAGGGCAATGAATTTCTTCATTTCTTCAAATGGTTTTATAAAACATTTAAATGGTTTATTGAGTTACACAAAGGGTAAAAAATATGTTTAGGTGATATTTTGGTAGATATATGTTCTTAAAATAAGTTTTTAAAAGAGACAATGATGATTTGCAATTTCAAACGGTTTGATAATGTTTTTATAAATTGTTTAGGTGATGTATTAAATTATGATAAAGGTGCGAGAAAATTTTGTGCGCTGTTTTGTAGTGTGTATGATGATAAAATGAATTTGAATGTGAAAGGGGTATTATGTGACATGTTTTTGTGATTTTTGGTGTTTTTATTCCTCAATAATGGTATTTTTATGTGAAAATGGTATTTTGTAACATGTGGAAGTTGTTTGAGAACAAAAAGGGAGAAATGGGTATCTAGGAGGGCAGACTAGGACAGGTATACTAGTGATTCAGTCGTGGTATCTTCCATGTTTCTCATAGCATGTTTGATGATGACAACACTAACAAACCACTGATAATGTTTGGGGACCACTGGGCCATTGGGGTTTACCCTACTAGTGTCTCTTACATGAGAATTGTTTTGGTTATGGTCACTTATACACTGAGAAATGATGTACCTAGGGCCCCACAGCTATCTAGTTCTTTGGGGTGTTCTCGTGATAGGTTCGCATTGGCTATATGGTACATACCATTGGAATATGATGTAATTTGTTATAAAATTAAGTAGCATGTGTGTTTTATTTATAATTTCACATTCATCAATGTTTCTCTCTTGAAAACTATTATCAGTAAATGTTTAATCTTATAGAAATTTATAAAGCATTTCTTGTTTATAAAAAATTGCATGATTTTTTCCTTAAAATGTTTATCTCATTGAATATTTTTTTGGTATAATATTTTTGGTTATAGTATCACACTATACATACACCCATGGGTGTATGTAGACCTGGTAATGTTTGGAATATGTAAGGGAAGTATCCTTGGAGATGGTGGTTCGGGTTACTAGTTTCCTTTCTCGGTATGGTGTTGTGGAGATGGATTAAGGGTGATTCCCCTTGCCATGAGGTGGTTCTTGGGTTGTTAGTTTTTGGTTGTCTCCCCTTATGGTAGTATTTGGACTTTGTATAAGCCAATGTATTTCAATTCTAAATTTTTTTAGTGGTTTTTTTGGTTTGAAAAAAATATGATTCGTTTTATTAGCATTTGTTTGTTCTTTTATGTTTATAAATTTGGGTAAATCATTCCCAACTTTTATTTGTGATGCTCATGCACTTGTTCCAACCTGTCGGGATTGATAAAACCCATCAGGCCTTACTGAGGAATTTGTTGGGAGCAATTTTGGATGGAGACTGTAACACCCCAAGCTTCCACGGTATATTTCTTTTTGAATAATGCAACAGCTTGCATTGTACGCAACTTCGAGATTCTATAACACCATGACCAATACAACTAGCCATTACGAATAGTAATACTTACTTTTAGAAATTTTAGAAATTTTATTTTTCAAAATGGACTTTATTTTTGAATTTGGAATGTCAAAATTAGCTTAGGGTGATTTTTTGGTATTTTTATGAAAACATTCAATTTTTGATGAATAGTGAAAAATAGTACATTATTCGTTAAAATCGAATTTTTATTTAAATAAATTTTTATTTTATTTAAATTTATTTTAGGTTAAAATAGATACATCATACCTATATAAGTTCAATGTAATTCATTGGAGTCATTTTTTAATAAGTTTATATATATATGATTTTATTGAACTTTTTACCGTCTTTCACCCACCTCCAAGGTGCATTTAAAAAATTTGCATGAAACATAATTTTACCACATCTGTGAGATGAATTTAGAAAATAATAGAGAAAAGGTTAATAACAGTATGTAAAATTTGGTTTAATAATATTAATATTTTTTTTTTCTGAATTGTAACTTTTCACTTTTAGTTGCCACGATTAAAAGTAAATTGGGTAATTAAGGGTAAAAATGATATCATAATTACCCTAACACATATCCTAATTCTATTGTATAAGTATAATTATACAAATAAAACCTTAATAATAAAATATTACCCTCTTTTGTCCACTTGGATTAGATTAGGATATTTTTTTCTTATTTTATATAAAGAAGAGTTAAAAGATTTAAATTCAAAGTGTAATAACTAAACCATTTTTAATATAGGGTTGTACATAATATAAATTTGACTATAAATTATAATTAGAAATATAAAAATATTTCCTACATAATGGTATTTTATTTATAATTCTTAGTCATTAAATAATGTAATTCATTTATTACACAATGATGATGCGGTAATTACCTTATTAATAAAAGATTACAATAACTGATATTATAAATATCCAAATAAATTTAATTGGAGACTTTTGATGGATTGCACTAATTTTATAGGTTAATATGACCTGTTAGGGTTGGTTAAATAATTTTTTTCTAAGTAATCATTCTGTTTGGATTTTCACAAAAACCAAATACTAAATTGTTTCAAAATTGACATAATTGGGTTTTTAAAACAAACACTATATTATTAATTGACATAATATTCCTAAAAATTCAAGGATAGTAAAAATAACATAGATAAGTTATATATATATTAATAATTAACCTCATGGGGTTCTCTTTCCTTGTTATAGTTAGTTTATTTACCATATAATATAAAAATACAAAGAGACATGGTAAATGTCAAACTATTTAACTAACAGTTAAATCTAAAATATAAGGTTAATATGGTGACCTAAACCTATCTAAAACCTATTTGTTGAGTGTTTTTAGACCCATACCCACCATATCCATGAAATTATTCATTTTTTGCCATTATAAACAAAAAATTATTTTATTATAAAATAATATTTCAAGCTTTTCTAAAAGTGACCCTAACCTCTATTATAAAATGGAACTTCCCCTTTTCTTAATTTCACACCTCCAAAGCCTTTTGTATTAGCCAAACCCTGACCAAATATCCTCCCAAAATGACCTCCTTCATCCTAGATTCCATCATTTGGTCAGAAAGCCAACCTAAGGATCCCTTTTGATCAAATAAAAAGGAAGAACCAGAAGAAGAGTTAAATATTTCATCAACTATTTCAAGTTTCTTTCTTCTTCCACTTCTTATTTCATTTTTGTTTACATTATAAAATAATAATTCTATTATATTCTATATACAGTTATGTTATTATAAAAATTTTACAACCATATTCATTATTCTATCCTTCATATGAATGACAATTTCGTTATACGTGCGTATGTACGTCTTTCCACCTCCACATCATGGTGTAGTTTGTTATTAAAAAAATATTTTTTTGGATGGGTATAATAATGAATTTAATTGATGTAAATAATAAATATAACATGTCAATGATTATTTATATATGATATACCATCCAATTATGTAATATTTAACCATGATTATAATGATATTGTCGCTCGTACATATGTATGGATTACTATCTTCACGAACACGATGAGATTCATTCCTCATCATAATAATTTTCGAATAAATATAATTTTATAACTATAAAATAATTTTTATGAACATAATATCATTATGTATATGAATCAAATACATCCTACACATAATAAAACATGTCTTACTTATCCAACCATATAAAGGAAAACAAAGCAGTTAACACCTAAAACGATTATACTACTAAAATATTATTAACAAAAAAATATTATAGGATCATATATGATGTGATATTTATGTATATGGTTCTTGTATAATTTAATAACAATGTTTAAACTATTATACTGGTTTTTAACAAACCATCGACTAAGGAAAAGTACAAGGAAAGGGTTAATTTCACAATCACTTTATTATCTAAGGTTGTTTTTACGTAAGTATCTACTGGGACCTCTTTATCATCCACAACTGTGTTTTCTTAAAAATGTATTTCAATACATTTTTAATATCTACTAGACAATGATTTAATGTCATTTATGCCCTTATTTGACCTTATATTTGATGAAATGAATCTTTCCGTTGTTTTTCAAACAACGAACTTTATGAACTTTTCGACAAAATTATGGTAAGAATGTTTTTATTAGCTTATACGGAAGGTGAAACTATTTTCCACCATTATAACAACGTCGAATCATCCCTTAAAATATTATAATAATATTTTAAAAATAAATTTTTTCCTATATAAATACATGACTTCAAAATTATTTCAAAATAGAAAGAGATATTTCTCTCAAAAAGTTTTGATTTCATCTATGTCAAAATTATTTGATGAATTTTAAACCTGTTTGAAGTTGATTTATTTATGATACAAATAATCAATATTGTATTGAAGGGTTTCTGATATATTTTACTGTATATGTTTTATTTTTATACCATTCATGGTTTATGGATAAAGTATTAACATTTCTTATGCTAGTTTTAGTAGGAATGCTTATATTATCTTTAAACCTTTTGATATGAGCAATGAATTGGACTTAGTAAGTGATGGGTGGAGCCCGATATAGCTCCTCGATGCATTTTTATGTCTCATGAGACAATATAGTGTCTTTGTACAAGGCATTGAAAAAATTTTATTTGTATTCTTGACACAAGGCCTTGACTATGTGGTTATTAAGTCTGGCATTGTGTATTCCATCATTATGAAAGTGGATATTGATATTGCATGTGATTATTTGACTAGTAGAATATCAATGTGAATAATTAAAAAGAATTATTTAATTTTATATTTTCTATATTATGCTGATGTTTATGTTTAAAAAGATTTTGTTTTAGTCTTATACATTCCCTTAAATGTTTATGCTTATTTATTAATGTTTCTACTATATTGTTATCCTTACTGAGCATATGATCTCACCCCTTTCTATGTTTTATTTTTCCCAGGATGTGGAGAATTGTTTTATGTTTGGCCTGTAGGGATATGCTAAGGATATAAGTGTGTTCAAAAGGGGACAAAATTTTGTTGATGTTTTTATTTCATCATGTAATGTAAAACTTTTGAATGTATCTAGTACTTCTAAGGATAATAAATTGATCAGTATTTTGGGAAATGATTCCTTGTATCATGAAAATGTTATCTAATAACGCACCAACTATGGGTAACTAGGTTCGCGGCATTACAGTTGGTATCATATGAAGTTTAGTACAAACATTGGAAGCAAGATTTAGAAAAACTATTTCTTGAGAACTTTACCCTAAGATAGACTTTGAGGATTAGTATAGAAGAACTTCGTAGAATTTTGGTAATGTAGAGATTTTGTGATATTTCCAAGAAATACATCCCTAACTAGATTTGAGCAGGTAGTGGAGGCTTTGTCATATATGGACCTACGGGTAAAACCCAAAAACACCGCTTTGAGATTGACTTGAACGGGAACTGGTGCACGATAATGAGCCTTACTGCACTCTTGGTTACAACACTCCTAGGGGATATACTTAAGATAATTATAATTTTCCTTACAAACCATAATGAAGGGTTTATGAGTATATACTTCCTCAAAGAAAACATTTTTATGATTATGGATTATATCCCTAAACTATTCAATTTATGTTAAGTATTTTACTAGTTTGGAAATATGTATTGCAATTCATAAACTAATATAGTGTATTCCATTGTTTAGAAGTGGATCCTAGTAGATGGAATGGAAACCATGTCATTTCACGTAATCCATGTAGGGATTTCCCTCCTACCCAAGATAATTATAGTGGAGTGAGTGATGCAACTGGTGCTGATCATATTATCACTATACTAGGACAACTCGCTCAGGTTATGAATAACAAACTTACCCATATAGAGCACCATAATCCACAATGTGGAGGATCAATGTTAGATTTATTCAAGAGTAAAAAACCACATATATTCAATGGGAGTACAAATTCATTAGTGGCTGAGCAATGGAAAATTTCCATAGAGAAACTATTTCATGCTTTGGGGAGTAGCGAAATGGAAAAATTTGTAATGGAAGTTTATCACCTCACGGGAGATGCAGATCAATGGTGGTCATTAATCCAAAACACAAAGAAAGATTAAAAATTATCAAATATGAAATGGAGGGCGTTTAAAGTGATTTTCATGGAAAAATACTTTCCTCGTGACCATTGAGCGGATATGAAAAGATAATTTCTGAGTCTGAGGAAAAAGTAGGATGAGAATGTCTCAAAGTATGAGTCTAACATTACAAGGTAACAAAGGCTTGAAAAAAATTATATATGTATCCCAAGGAGTAAGATTGATCGATTCTTTTATGGGTTAAAACTATTTCTCCATCGAGCATTAGTCTCACAATCCTTCTCATCGAATGAAGATATTATCACATGTGATATCAAGATAGAAAAGTAATTCTCTAAGTATTTTGACTTTAATGCAAGGAAAGAAAAAAAGATATCTGTTGAAAACTCTGGAAATTGAAATAATCAAAAGAAGGGAAAAGTTAAATATTCATCTTGCCGAAAATGTGGGAAGAAACACCCCGGTACTTACCTGAAGAGAATGGGAGTCTATTACAAGAGTGGTGAAAAAGGCCACCAAGCTCATGATTCCAAGGAGAGGAAATAGGCTATCAATGTTGAATGCTAAAATTTTAGAAAAATGGGGAATTCTACAAATGAATGTCCTAGGAGCCGAGGTAACTTACCTCAGAAAAGGAGAAGGGAGAAATTCCAAGCTTATGTGATCACAACTGCTGAGGTTGAGGCTCCAAAAGACATGGCGGCATGTAATTTAATTGTTTCATCATATTTAGCCAATTCTTAATTTGATTCTGGATCATCGGATTGTTTCATATCATCCCAGTTTGCTTAGAAAATTAGATATTTCAAATTTGATTTAAAAAGGGAGTTGTTAGTCAAAACTCCTAAGGGATGAATCATTACAACAATGATTTGTGAATCAGTTCCCATTAGGGCATATAAATTTTCATTATCTGTTGATCTCATCATCATACCCATGATTGAAGTTGATATAATCCTTGTTATGGATTGGAATTTGGATCATGATGTGAAAAAATTATTATAACAAGTAGGAGGTTACAATTCTCAATGATGATAAGGAGTACCTTATCTTCAGAGAAGAAACATCACCACCTAATTCTTATCTAGATCCACCCAGAGTTGCTTAACTAAATTCAAATATTGGGAAGAAAAATAATAAAATTACTATGGGTGAGGAAATAAATATTCAAATAGAGGATGTACCTATTGTACGATAATATGTTGATGTGTTTCCAGAGGATTTGCCTAGACATCCTACAGAATAAGAAATTGGGTTTTCCAATGATTTAATTTCTAGTTCAAGGCCCATATCGAAGACCCCTTATAGAATGGACCCTATGGAATTAGGGAAACTAAAGAAACAACTATAAGAATTGAGTAATAAGGGATTTATTTTCCCTAGTGTTTCTCCATGGGGAGCCCATGTTCTTTTTATTAATAATAAATATCGATCCATGAGGTTGTTCATTGACTACAAGGAGATAAATGCTACAACATTAAATATAAATTATCCCCTACCTCACATTGATGATTTATTCGATCAACTTCATGGAGCTCAATATTTTTCAATGATTGAACTTTGATCTGGATATCAATAGTTGTGTGTGAAGAAGGAATACATTCCGAAAACAACATTTTGAACTAGGTATGGGCATTACAAGTTTACAGTAATTCCTTTTAGATTGATTAATGCACCCTCTGTCTTCATAGATCTAATGAATAGAGTTTCAATGGAATATCTTGATGACTTTGTTGTGTATTTATTGATGATATCTTGGTATAATTCAAAAGCTATAAAGATCCTGAAAATTACATGCAAATTATTCATAAAGAATTATTGAAGAAATGAATTATATGGAAAGTTTAGCATGTCCTAATTCTGGCTTCACGATATTTCTTTTCTTGGCCATATTGTCTCTAAGGATGGAATCTCTATTTATCATAAAATGTCCAAGGAAATCCATGATTGTCCAGCATCGACGTGTATAACAGAGGTATGTAGTTTTATTGGTTTAGCAGGTTATTATCAGCATTTTGTCCAAAAATTTTCATGGTTGGCTAACCCATTAACCAAGCTCACACATAAAGGGGATAAATTTGTTTGGGAAAAAGAGTGTGAAGAATTTTATGAAGAACTGAAGAGAAGTACTATTAATTCTCCTATCCTAACTCAACCATCGGGAATGATGGGTTTGTTATTTATAGTGATGATTCAAAGAAAGGACTCGGTTATGTCCTTATGCAGAATGATAGATTTATTGCCTATGCATCACGAAAACTAATAATTCATGAACAATACTATCCCACTCATGATCTTGAGTTAGTAGCTATAATTTTTTCTCTAAAAATATAGATACACTATCCCTATGGTGAAAAATGTGAGATTTATACTGATCACAATATTTTGAAGTATATTTTCTCACAAAAAGAACTCAACATAAGCCAATGGAGATGGCTTGAACTACTCATGGATTATGACTGCACTATACACTACCACCTATAGAAGGAAAATAAGTTAGATGATGTTTTCAGTAAAAAGAATCATGGATTTTTGAAAAAATGAGAGTTGAAAAGGATCTTATATACATGGATCTAGTAAATGTGGATATGGGAATGACCATTGAAGGTGAAACATAAATTCTTTGTAAGATAGTTTCCAAACCATCTTCACTAGAAAGGATAAAAAATTCTCAGACTGATGATGAGGAATTTCTAAAGAAAATGAAAGATTTAAATGATGATAGATTTATCAACATCGTATATGAAGATCGAATTTTGAAATTTGGGAAGATATTTTGTCTTCCTGATATACCAAATCTAAAATTGGAATTGTTGGATGATGCTCATAGCTTCAATTTCTCAATACACCCTTGTAGAAATAAGATGTATAAAGATTTGAAAGAAAATTTTTGGTGGGACAACATGAAGAGGGAGATTGATGATTTTGTGTCAATATGTATTGTTTTTCAACAAGTGAAATCTAGAAGGAAACAACATATAAGAGTCTTTCAACATCTTCCCATACCTGAGTGGAAATGGGATAATAATATGATAGACTTGTTCATGAGGCTACCAAGGACTCCTAAAAGGAATGATGCAATATGGGTCATTGTGGAACATCTTACCAAGTCTGCACAATTTCTTGCTATAAGAGAATATTTACCGCTTGAAAATCTAATAAGAATATATATTAATAAAGTTGTAATACTCCATGGTGTAACCCTATTGATTGTTTAGGATCGAGATCCCTGTTTTACATCAAGATTTTGGAAAAGTTTCCAGAAGGCCTTGGATATCGAACATCGTTTGAGCACTGCCTACCACCATCAAACCAATGGATAATCAGAATGAACAATTCAAACCATTGAAAACATGTTGAGATCTAACTTACTTGACTTTCAAGGTATATGGGATCAATATTTACCTCTTGCAGAATTTTCTAATAACGATATCTTCTATTTGAGTATTCAGAAGGCACTATATGAAGCATTATATGGAAATAGATGTCTCACACTAACTTGTTGGAATGATGTTGGTGAATGAAAACTCTTAGGCCCAGAACCTGTTGAGGAAAAAATGGAATATGTGAAGATTATCCCAACCCACATCAAATTAGCCCAAAGTAGGCAAAAGATATAACATGATAATTAGACGAATGAATTAGATTTCATGTATGAGATCATGGTTTCTTGATGGTAACTCCATGGAAGGGTGTTATATTTTTCGGTAAGAAGGTTAAATTGAGTCCCAAGTACCTCAAACCATTCGAAATTCTAGAACAAATTGGAGTTGTAGCTTATCATTTGGAATTGCCTCCAAGTCACTCCAAAGTTCATGATGTGTTCCACGTATCACTGTTGAGAAAATACATGCCTGAACCAATGCATGTACTCACCTATGAATAATTAGAACAGGAACCCGATCTTTCTTATTGTGAAGAGCCTATTAGAATTCTTGATACCAGAGAACAAGTGTTGAGAAACTAGATGACTCGTCTAGTGAAAGTTATATGGAGAAATCATAAGATGGAAGCGGCAAGGTGGGATCCTGAGGAACATACAATGAAGAACCACCAAAATAATTTTATCATGCAATATTATATAAATTTCCAAGAAAAATTTATTTTAAAGAGGGGACAATATAACACCCAAATCTTCCACGGTTCATTTCCCTTTGAATAATGCACTAACTTGCACTGTATGCAACTTCGAGATTATAACACACCGCGACCAATGAAACTAGCAGTTAGGAATAGTAATACCCACTTTTTGAAATATTATTAATTTTATTTTTCAAAATGGAAATAATTTTTTAATTCGGAATATTTAAATTAGCTTATGGTGAATTGTTTGTGTTTTTCTGAAAACATTCAATTTTTGATGAATAGTGAAAAACATTGCGTTATTGGTTAAAAATGAATTTTTTTTAAATAATTGTTTATTTTATTTAAATTTATTTCAGGTAAAAATAGATACATAATACCTATATATTTTCAATATAATTCATTGGAGGAATTTTATAATAAGTTTAGATATATAAGATTTTATTGAACTTTTTACAATCTTTTACGCACCTCCTAAGAGCATTTGCAAATTTTCCTGAAACATAATTAAACCGCTTTTGTGTGTTGAATTTCAAAAATACAAGAGACATGGCAAATATAAGTAAGTAATATGTCTTTCAATAAGATAAAAATAAGTTTTGGTGAATCATAAGTTTTTTCTTTTATTTACCAAGGTTAAAAGTAAATAGGGTAATTAAAGGTAAAAATGATATCATAATTACCATAACACATGTCATAATTCTATTAGATAAGTATAATTCGACCAAAAAAACCTTAGGAATAAAATATGATCTTCTTTGGTCCACTTGGATTAGATTTGGACATTTATTATTATTTTATTTAAAGAAGAGTTAAAAGAGTTAAATTCAAATATTAATAACTAATCCAATCTTAATATATGGTTATACATAAGATAAATTCGACTAAAAATATTAATTATAAATCTAAATATATTTCCTACATAATGGTATTTTATTTATAATTTTTAGATATTAAATAATTTAATTTATTTATGACACAATGATGATGCAGTAATTACCTTATTAATGAAAGATTAAAATAATTGATATTATAAATATCCCAATAAATGTGATTTGATACTTTTGATGAATTCCACTAATTTTATAGGTTAATATAAAATGTTAGAGTTGATTAAATAATTTCTGTTCAAAGTAATCATGCTGTTATGATATTTACAAAAACCAAATACTAAATAGTGTCAAAATTGACATAATTGAGTTTTTAAAACCAAAACTATATTATTAATTGATATAATATTCCTAAAAGTCTATGTTTCTAACAAAGGACTTAGATAAAGTTATATATATTAATATTTAACCATATGGTGTCCTCTTGGCTTTTGATTGTATGTTTATTAACCATATAATATAAAAATACAAAGAGACATGGTAAATGTCAAACTATTTAACAAAGAGTTAAATCTAAAATATTAGGTTAATATGGTGACCTAAACCTATATAAAACCTATTGGTTTAGAGAGTTTCAACCGATACCGACCTTATCCTCGAAATAATTTATTTTGGTTCCATTAGAAACCGAAAATTATTTTATTATAAAATAATATTTAAAGATTTTCTTAAAGTGACCCTCACCTCTCTTATAAAAGGGATCTTTCCCTTCTCTTAATTTCACTCCACTGAAGCCTTTTGGCTAGGCCAGCCCCTTCCCAAATATCATCAAAACTTTCCTCCCGTAATCCTAGAGTCCTTCCTTTGGTTAGAAAGCCATCCTACAGATTCCTTTGGATCAAATCAAAATGAAGAACCTGAAGAAGAGGTAAATATTTCATCACCTCTTCCAAGATCTTTTCGTCTTCCACTTCTTCTTTCTTTGTTGTTTTTATTATAAAATAATAAATATAGTATCTTATATATACTGGGATTTTATTATAAAAAATTTATAACCATATTCATTATTCTACTCATCATATTAATGACAATGTCACCATACATGCATACGTACGGCTTACCGTCTGCACATCGTGGTGTAGTTTGTTATTCAAACACTTCATTTTTCGGATGTGTATAATAAATAGTATAACTAATGTAAATAATAAATATAACATTTTAAGTATTATGTATATATTATATACCATACAATTACATATGATTTCACTATCAATATAATGATATTGTCGCTCGTGCATACGTACAGATTACAGTCTCCACGAATTCGATGAGATTCATTCCCCATAGTAATCATTCAAGATTGAATATTATTTTAGGATTTAAAAACAATGTTTATGAACTAAATATCATTCTAGATATGAATCAAATACATTGTATTCATAAAAAACTTGTCTTCTGTAACCAACCATACAAAGGAAAATGAATTACTTAACACCTGAAACGATGATACTACTAAAATATTATTAACAATGCAACATTAGAGGATCATATATGATATCATATTTCTATATATGGTTCTTTTATAATTAAATAACGATGTTTTAACTATTATAAAAGATTTTAACATACCATCTACTAAGGAATTGTAGAAGGTAATGGTTAATTTCACAATATCTTTATTATCTAAGGTAGTTTTTACGTAAGTATTTACTGGGACCTCTTTATCATCGACATCCGTGTTTTATTAAAAATGAATTTAAAACATTTTTAATATTTACAAGAAAATTTGATAAAGTCATTTATACCTTAATTTGACCATATATTTTATGAAAGGAATCTTTACATCGTTTTCCTAACACGGTACTTTATGACCTTTTTGGAAAAATTAAGGTAAGAATGTTTTTTTAAAATAATATGGCGGTTGTGGCTATTTTCCGTCCTTATAACATCATCGAAGCTTCCCTTCCAAGATTATAAGAATATTTTAAAAATAAATGTTTTCTTATTTAATTACATGACTTCAAAATGATTTCAAAATAGATATAGGTATTTCTCTCAAGAAGTTTTGATTTCATCTATGTCGACATTCTGTGAAGGATTTTAAACCTGGTTGAAGTTGATTAATTTATGATACAAATCTTCCATATTTTATTGAATTTTTTGTGATATATTTGACTTTGGATGTGTTATTTTTATATGATTCATGGTTTATGCATCACGTAATTAAATTTCTTATGCTAGTTTGAAGATGAATGTTTATGTTATTCTTAAACCTTTTCATATGAGGAATGAATTGGACTTAGTAAGTGATGGGTGCAGCCCTCAATATCTCTTCCATTCATTGTTAGGTCTCATGAAACAAACTAGTGTCTTGGCACAAGGCCTTGAACAAATCTTATTTGTAGTCTTGGCATAAAGCCTTGACTATGTGTTTTTGAGGTCTGGCATTATGCATTCCATCATTATGAAAGTGGCTATTGATATTAGAAGTGATTATTCGAATAGTAGAATATCTATGTGAACAATTAAATGAAATTATTTAATTTTATCTTTTCCATATTATGCTGACGTTTATGTTTAAAGTCTTTTGTTTTAGTCTTATACATTACCTTAAATGTTTATTCATATTTATTAAGGTTTCCTCTATATTGTTATCCTTACTAAGAATCTGAGCTCACCCCTTTCTATGTTTTATTTTTCCCAGGATGTGAAGAAGAGTTTTTTGGTTGACCTGCAAGGATTGGATAATGATATAAGTGTGTTCAAAAGGGGACAAAATGTTTTTGATGTTCTTATTTCATGATTTAATGTAAAATTTATGAATGTATCTAGTTCTTACAAGGCTACTAAACTGATCGGTCTTTTGAGACACGATTCATTTTATCATGCCAACGTTATGTAATAATGCACCGACTCTGGGTAAATGGGGTTGGGGCATTACAGAAACCATATCTGGATCGTGAAAAATGGTATTTTTGCAAGTTTTCTCATTTTGGTTCATGTTCTTTAGGGAAGAGTCTGGGTAGAGCAGATATAGGATTTTTGGGACTAAACATTACAATTATGAGTAGTGTGCCAGGCCAGCATACCTCATGATGGGATTAAAGTCTTTAGGGGATATTGGGTTTTATTTGAGTTTTTTTTTCTCATGGTTCATCGATGATTGGGGGAATAAATATAGAGTTGGGTCAATGGTCTCAGTGATCTCTCATGGCCTGGAATGCCATGTGTAGCTGAGGATATTGTCCTAAAACACTCTCTATGATGTAGAGATTATTGGTGTATGGTCACCAACCATATGTACAAGGCACTTGCTGACATTAAATTCCAATCACATTTTCTTGTTTCTTTTTTATTGAAATGGTACAAGGTGTGTTTACACTTGTTTTGTAAGTATGATTATGTTAAAGTGGTTTTTAACAATCTGTTTCAAATAGAGTTTTCTATACTATTGGAAGGTGTTTTTAATGGGAAGGACTATTTTGGAAGTTATGTATGGAGTATGGAAATGGATTTTGATTTGGTAAAAAGTGATAAATTTAAAGGTTTTTGAATTACTGGAATCTTGTTTTAAATAAGAAGATATGGGTTTTAATTAAATTGGTTTTGTTGAAATATAGTTTTTCATAAAACTATATATGTTTTGAAATGGGCCAAGATGTTTTGAAATTAATGTTTATGAATTGAAAGTGAGTTCTTATTTTAGTGGTTGGTGCTTTTTTGAAAACTATCGTATGATTTGAATTGGGTTTTGATTTTGTGGCTAGAGATTTTAAGAAAAAGGAAGTTTTAGTTGAATGTATTGGTTTTGAAAATTAGAAAGAATTTTGTTTCCTCAGGTATTTATATGAGTCAACACATGCATGTGTTTATATGGGAAGATTGGTAGTTCATGGCACGACTCGAGGAGTTTTGGTATGGACATGATGAGGGAGCCTGGTGTGGCATAGAAACAAGCACTTGTGAGGCCTATGTAGTACCAATAGTGAATTCTCTAACTGTTGACCCCATTTACTTTCAAACAAATGATTTCATAGAAAATTAGATGTTTTGAAAACTGATGTTTATGTGGTGTGTTTTATGTGCTTTTCATATTATTGTTTTGGGATTTTTTTCAGTTCTAGAACCCCTCTTGTTTAAACGATGTTTTGGGTTTCTGTTATGTCAGTAAGTCAGGTTGAGGTGTTGTCCAGTGGTATCTAATGAGAAATATTTCAGTAACTCATTTAGGTTGTTCTCTACATGTGTTCCATTCTGTTTTTTGTGATGTTTTATCCAAAGGATCAACTTAGTTGGGCCCTTGGGTTTCCATTTGGTATTGGGTATTCCCCCATAAATATTTAATGCACAATTGAAGTGTGGCCCATTATGATTTTCCATTGACAAGTCATCTTGTTGATTGATATAAGGAATTTCTTCTTGAGCATTGGAGATTGATTTTACCCCTATTCATTTTTAGTTAAGTGTATCCTCTTGTATCGGGGGAGTGGTTGTGGATTTATGAAATTGACCTTAGTCTCCTATGTCTTATGAGTTGTTAATGGTGAAGTATGACACCAATGTGTCTGTAGGATCTATCTAGAAGCGCTGAAGGGGAATTCTTTTGAGGAATGATCAATAAGACTAGAGTTGAAGGTTTTGGCTATTGTATTTAAGGGCCTTTGTGTCCTCTATCAATTTCTCATAAGAAAATAATTCATGTTAGGCCACAAGTGTAGAAAATCTGGTTGTTATAGGTCGTTACAGTTGTTTGTGGTAATCTCATGCTGCTAGGGACTTTGTTCAAGGTCTAACTCCTTATAATGTCTTCATTAGTTGAAAGGTCCATGTTTGGTGGTGTCTTGTTCTATTATGTTTTCTTGTAAGGGAAAGGTGATGTTGCAGAACCTTTCTAGGACATTTGATTAAATGAAGTAATATTTTCTTCTAGAACTTCCTCGTATTCTATATCCAAAATATAGGGGTATTCCTTTCTATATTTTCTATATTTTTCCTCTTTTGGGGTGTGAGGGTAAATGAGTATGCATATTAGAGGACAATATTTTGGAGAAATTTTTTTTGTTTGTTAAAAGTGGGTTTTAGATTGTGTTATGTCCTAGTGGTTTTCTCTGAGAGGTGATGTGGTTTCTTGTGGCACTATAAGGAGAAGTTTGATTGGCTATTTTTCAACACCTAAATTTGAGGAAAGAGATAATTCCATCATTTGAGCTCTAGTTTTAGGTCCCTATATAAAGCTAGTGTATAGTTAGGAAGCCCCCAGGGATGTAAAGGGTCTTGGTTTAACTTGTGTATCTGGTGTGGTATGTGGAGACAATTTGAGTTTTCAATGTAGAAGTTTATTTTCAAGTGTTTTGGTGTGGTAGAAAGATACATGCAACCCTTGTTCCTTAAGGATATAATTTTTGTTGTAGGAAAGGTTCCTCCTTGGTTGTGAGTAGGTGGGTGATTTTATTCTAAAACTCTAGTGGTTGAACCCTTATAGGTGCAACTCTTAGTATGGTTGGTTCTTATAGTGGGGAGACCCACCATGGGTCTCATATATGTTATTTGGGAATAATCTTATGGTTAGCCTACCCCTTATGGTGTGGCATCCATTTGGGCCTCCCCTTATTGGTGTACCAACTCTATCTCAGAAAACTGAGTTGTCCCTTATGTTGGGGAGTCCGTCTGAACCTCCCCGTGTTAGTGTTCAGGATTAGTCTTGGGTGTTAGTTTTTTCTTCAAATGATGGTGAGTCTATTCTGGTCTCCCCATATCATTATTTTGGTTGTGTTCCTGGTGTTGTCTTGATTGAATAAAGTCTCATTTAGAGATATCAAAACACAATCCTCTTTCATGGGTAAATACTGGGATAAGAGAATTCCCAACAGTTTTTTTGAAGTAAGGTTGTAGTAACCTCGTTTGAATTCATTGTTCATTTCATGTAAATTGTTTGACCTTCATCTGGTAGTTTTTACTTTGTTTTTTATTGATATATCATTTGATTATTTTTTCTTATTTCACTAAATTGGTGTTGATTTCAGTTTTTGTGTGTATCCTTTCAAGTTTTTGATCAACTAGAGGTGTTTTTGCCTTTGGGGGTGGGTGAATCTTAGCGAGGGAGTCCATCTTCACCTCTCTATTCTACTCATAGCCCACTTTTCCTTCTTGTAGTTTCCTTGTTTTTATTTTGTTGGGAACCCCCTTTGAACATGGAAATAGTATAGGGGTTTTTCATCTAGATTTTTTTTTGGATTTCCAAGGGATGAAAATGTTATGGTGGGTGAAATGGCGTAACTAGATTTTTATGTTTCCCTTCATTTCTATTCGGTTTGGGTTCTTGGTAGTTTTCCTAGGAGTTGGGTGTGACATGTTCAAAATGTTTGGCCATTATTTCTATTCTATTAATAGGATATATTTACCCCCTAAGTTCCCCTTAAGTACCACTTTACATTAAAATAAAATTAGTCAATATTGGTAGGAAACAATTGGGTGAATCGTTTTCCCACACAGTTTATTTAACCATGCAGCCAAACCATTCCTAGAGTCCTTTTTATAAAAAAAACATTTCTTATTCCATGTTTTCTCTTTGGGGATTAACCCTAGTCCATCTCTTTCTTCCCCCATTCGATCATAATATCCATAGGATGCCATTAAGGTCCCTCAATCTCCCATAGAACCCATTTTTGAAGGGGGTTTTGGTGGTTAAACATCATTGGTGTTCAAGTAAGTGATTCTCTCCTTGTTTTCCTTCCTTATCCTTAAGGTTTATTCCCTCCTTTTTTGTGGTTCTAACTCTTCAGTAGCTAGGTCTTTTTCCCTATGGTCTAGTTTTTTGTTTCTTGGTTCAATATTGTGGGTTAGGTATTATTTTCACTCACTTGTGGTGTTGTTGTGGTGACATTGATGTTTCACACATCAATTTGTGGATTTTGACACTAAAGGTATGTGGTTACATGTGTAAGCATTAATTGATGAGTTATATTTTCATTATTGACCCTTTTATCATGTTTCATACCTATTGTGTGTGGTTTGAAAAACATTTTTCATGGAGTTGGTAAAGTGTTTGACTTTCATGTTGCATTTTTTCCCTGAAATTGTGTTTTTTTTCATGTGTAATGCATGTGGTATAATTTTAGGGTATTTCATAATATATACAAGTTGTTTATTAATTATTTCTAGAGCTTACAATTCTATTTTATTATGGTGTTCCCATTCAATTGTCCTTAAAAGAGGTTTTTTAATTGGATTTTGTTTGTAAAGCCTTGCTTTATTTCATGAAATGGTTTTATGAAATTTTTAATGGATTAGTGAGTTACAAAATGGATGAAAAAGTTATGTGGGTACTGTTTTGGTGGGTGTAAGTTATTAAAATCGGTCTTGAAAGGGAATGTGATGATTTGTGATGTAACAAATTTTGAGAATGTTTTTATAAAATTTTGAGGTGATTTTTTAAATTGTGAGAAAAGTGTGAGACATGTTTGTGGGCTATTTTGGTGTGGGTATGAAGTAAAAATGAATTTGAATGTGAAAATGGTATTATGTGACATTTTTGTGGGATTTTTGTGTCTATATGATTTATAAATCGTATTTTTATGTGAAAATTATATTTTATAACATATGGAACTTTTTTTATCACATAGAAGGAAATCCAGGTATCTAGGTGGGCAGACTTGGACAAATATGCTATTGTTCTGTTAGTGGTATTGTCCTAATTTCACTTAGAAATATTGATGATGACAACACGTACTAAACATAAATGATGTTTGGGGACCACTAGTCCATTGGGGTTTCCCCTCATAGTGGCTCGTATATGAGAAAGATATTGGTTGTGGTTAATTATACACATAGATACGTTGTACCTAGGGCCTTATAGCTAGCTAGTGCCTAGGGGTGTTCTCATGACCAGTGATCATTGGCTATATTGAACTTAATATTGGAAAATAGTGTGTGTTTTTTTGAAAAATTCATTATCATTTTTGGTTCCTTTAAAAGTGTACTTTCTTTAAATTCTACCACATGAATTTTATTTTTGATAAATGTTTCATCTTTTTGAAATAGTTCTAGTATTTCTTTTTTATAAAAACTTGCTAAATTTTTGTCTTAAAATCATTATCAGATGGAATCTTTTTGTGTGGAATCATATTGTGCTTAGGATCACACCCTACATTAACCCATCAGTGTAATTAGACTTGGTAATGTTTTTCATAGGTATGGTTTGGGTCCATGGAGATGGTGCTTTGGCTTTCTATCTTCCTTTATCAGTGTGGTGTTTTGGAGATGGCCTGATGGTGATGCCCCCTTTCCGTGAGGTGGTTCATGGGCTATTATTTTTTGATTTCATACCTTGTGGGTGTATTTGGTATTTTTATAAACACATGTATTTCAATTTTTAATTTTTTTAAAGGATGTTTTGGTTTGAAGAAAATTCACGTTCATTTTATTGGAATTTGATTGATGTTTTATGTTGAAAAATTCAGGTAACTCAATCCTTAATATTATTTATGATACCCATGATCTTATGCCAGCCGATGGGGATCGAGAATTCCCTTCAGTACTTGTCATGGACTGGTTCGGGTGTTGGTTTGGATGGAGACTAGATCTAGTTTGTTTCTAAAATATTCAGAAATTATGAAAAAAACTAACGAAATGTTTTTAAAAGAATCTTAAAGATAAAAGTCTAATCTTAGTACCCATGATTCATGGGGAAACCTCTACAATTTAACCATCTCAAATATATTTTAATTTAATTTGTTATATATCCCTTTTTTAGGAATAATTGGTTCCTCATTTTAATCCAGTTAGATACTTAAATGTTTAATCATTTGATTCATTTCATGGACTCCCAAAAAATCATCCACACATGATGACATTTATAAATTTTTTATAAACTACATTCAAGAAATTAAAAAGAAACATCAAGTTATAAATTTTAAATTTTGTTTTAATGATTTTTTTGTAGGGAAATGATTAAAAATCACAAAAATCATTTTATCGGGATGGTCCATTAACTTAATACACCTATAAAATTTTATAACTATATATTAGTTATAATATGTATAAAAATATTTCACTATTAAAAAATATATAAAAAACTTTTATTTTTTCAAGTGTTTCAACATTGTGATAAAAAAACTAATGCATAGATTTTGGTTATTACAACTATAAATTAATAAATGGAATCATATTATATCTACAAACTAGTAACCAGGAATTGGTGTTTTCAATGATAATAATAATTTAATTTTAAATATTTATTAATCATTTTATATTTCTATTTTTCTAGAACTATCAACACTATCCAGAGTCCATGTATTCAAAATATGTAATTGAATTTTTTAGAATTTTTTTAGGATCAATATAGTATATGTACATGCTCAACCACAAGAGGGGGTGGATTTTAAGATTAAAAACATTCATTTTTAACTGTAATGAAAACTATGCTTAACAAAGTTAAACAAGTTAAATTCAAAAATCCATTTTATGTTCTACTAAATAGACTTGTTTAGATTCTGGGAATGTGAATCCGGAAATGAAACTTAAGAAAAATGTTTTTAAAGGATGATTCTACCTTAAATCGTATAGAATCATATTTATTAGAGTTAGTAAAGTAAAAGAAAGTATAACAAATTTATACGTTTTCCATTATCAAAAAACTATGAAAACAAAAACTTGAAACAAAAACAAGAAACAAGTATAAAATATTTTCACCAAAAAAGGTGGGTATCTAACAACCATGGATAATGGTCCCTTGATATATACTTTCAAGAATGTTCGTATTACCCACACCAGGGTAATCATTCATTGGAATATCTGAATATGTCTTGTTATCCTCATAAGCCCAAGATCATTATGGTATCCGGAACCTATATATTCCTATCCCCATAAGTCCTAGAACTTAAAGGTTTTAGGTACATATGTCCTCCTATCCCTGGAAGCCCTCGATTATACTCAGCAAAAATCAGATTCACATGATAAAATCTAGACAAGGTGTTTAGAATTCACAATGCATGAGAGTCTCTCTCTCTAGAATTATATTCAAAACATGTAATCTCTAGATTGATCAACAGATTATGGGCTCATTAAAATGATATCCTATTTATAGGAAAAACTCCAATAGTCAGCTCCCTCCTCCAACGTTCATATTTTTTCTTGAATTTCAGATGGACCAGTACATGTTTCTATCAAACAACATTCAGCTATAAAAAGATTGCATGACATTGTTATTTAATAATAACTTGTGTATGTAAAATGATGTAGCTTATCCAAATCTGAATTTTTAGAGCCAAAGTAAAACAGAATTGTGAGTCTAATAATATAATCAATCTGAAACTATAGAACATGGATATTTGGATTCTATTATTCAATGAATTTGGAATCTGAATACTAAAATCTTTGGAGTGTGAATACTGAGAAATTCTGGGTTCGAATATTGAGGAATTTGGAGTCATAATTATAAGCAATTTGGATTCTTAATTTTGATGAATTTGGATTCAAAATTTCATATAATTCAGAGTTTTAATTTCATTGAATTTAGAGTCATATTTTCAGAGAATTTTGAGTTTTATTTTTAATGAATTTACAGTCTGATTTTCAGAGAATTTGGAGTCTAAAGACAGAACAATCTATATCTAGGAATCTATAAGATTACAAGGATTTAGATATGAATCGTAATTTTTGACATAGTAATCAAATGAATTTTATTATGAGAAATTATGAAATGACACAATGAAAAAATTGGTAAGGATAAACATTTCCATAGAGAAGGAAAATTTTCATTAATAAAATAATCCTTAGGGAAAGATAATTTTCTTTCAGATAAAGTGTTCGTTCAAAACATAGCGAAATGGAAGTCATAAGAAAAAAATTATTGACTCAACAATATCCCAATTTTTTGAAAGAAAAAAAATCCTTTTGAAAAAGAATATAAAGACTAAGAATTTTCTTTATTAACCTTAAAAGAAAAACATATCTCCCTTCATTTATGGATCATGATTAATATGACTAAATACCACTTAGGTCTTTAAATCCCTAAGGATCGTATTATTGACTTCCATAGAAAGATTTTACTTTTTATTACATATGAAAGTCTTATTTAGGTAATCCACCCTTAGTTAAACACCCCCTTATATAGGGAATTCTATTCTTTATACTTAGTATTCTTTTTATCATCATTTTTCCCCCATTTTTATTTTCAAAAATGAATAGAGGTAATGAAAAAAATATGGTGACTGAAATATTTAAACAGTGAAAAACAACACAAATGAAGAACAACCAGATTTCTTTATTAATATTGGAAAAGTTTATACTGGTAATTACAACAAAAGATCAGAATTGAAAATTTTATTCATACTTATTTTCTTTTAGCATGATCTAATTCACGATTGTATTCGAATTTTTAATCTCTGTAAGACCTTCCTCAAAAATTTTGAGCATCTGTTCTTGATCCTCATTTTTCTTTTCTAAAGCCTAGATTTTCTCATCCTGAGACATAAAAATTTCTTCCATAGTCATTAGAATATGTTCCTATTGAATGTAAATTTGTTTAAACTCTATTCTAAGATCCCTTTATCTACTAAAATTTTGGGCAACTGAATTTATCTTGTCATTCAGATCACAATATTATTACTTTTGCGCTTCTTGTTCAAGGATAAAACTCTCTGTAAAACATTTTTTACGATTTTTATCCTGTCATCTGACTTATCTAAGTGATCTTTCACTATGTCTTATAGGTAATCAAGGATTCTCAGGTCTTTAATTGATCTTTTGGATCACTTTGTAATTTTCTTACAAGATCTTCTGTGAGCATCATAACCGATATAAACGTTTTCAAAATCAGCCTCAAGATTGATGAAATTTTCAATGAGCATGATTATGTATTATGTCTTCTTATTAAATGTGTATTAAAGTAGTTGAAACCTTGAGTCAATACTTGGAAACAAGGGAATGGTGTCTAATAATTTCTTTAGAGATTGCACAACAAAGTCTTGACCCATGGAAGATGATTTGGAATATGATTCCCTTTTAGGTGGAAATTCTCTTTCTAGCTCTACACCCTTCCTCTTAGATAATCCACAATCATCCTTGATGACCACCATAGATTTATTAAGGGCCTAAAAAACCATTTGTTTTATTTTTTCTACATTGTAAATAGTCTCCAAAGCCTTTGGAGATTCATTCTCACTATATTAAAGTTTATAAATTTTATCTTCATCAACCTTTTCCTTATCAGCATCGCCCTTAAGATCATCAGGGTGAATGAAGTTGTGAGTGATCCCTTCATGAACAGAAGGTTTATTAAACTCTTCCTTAGTATCTTCCTCTTTTCCTTGGTAAATAATTTCTATTGATTCAACCTGGGAATTTCATATTAAAATCTCTTCAGAAGTAGTTTCCTTATCATGATATTATTCAACTTTCTTTATCACATCATCACCCTCATATCCTTCTTCAACTTATTCTTATTCTACTTCCTGTTCCACTTCTATTTCTTCCTCCTCTTTAGGTTCCAGAATTACGACATTCTTTCCCATAGTCTCTACTGGTATTGGTTCTTTGAGAAATTATTTTGGTACCTGAATCTATTCAATGGCTTTCTCATTATCCTTGATAAGAGCTTAATCAATCTCATCTTCAAAAAATTTCTTCTTTTGCTTTTCCCTTTTTCTGGCTTCTCTATCTCTTCAATAGTTTTAATCTTTAGAGACTTTTCCTCAGTGGGATCTAGGTCAAAACTAAGATCTCATTACTTCTTATTTTTCTTCTATTCCATCCACTTTTCTACAACTTCATCATGGATTCTTTTTTTATTCATTGGTTTTGGGGGTGCTGACTGAATGTATGGATGTGTAGGTTTCTCTATGATTTCTTTTTCCTTCTTCTTTAACTTCTTCTTTGTTTTCTTGGAAGTCTCTGATACATCCTCTTTCTTTTTATGTGCTTTAATCTCACTTCATGATAGGTCATAATATTATCCAGACATTCTATTGAAGCCAACATTTATACTTCTCAAAGTTTCATCACTTTTCATCTAAATCTTAAATGTTCTTGTCTTATAATTACAAGGAATTCTAAAAAATTCTAGGAATAACACTATGATCATAGATAGAATTTCCATATACATGATGATTTGAGATTTGAGAGTTTTATTCTACATATAGGTAATTGTTAGCAAGATATACTTCACCAAGTTTATCATCATCAAGTTGACTAGAAAATCCAGAACAGAAATATCACTTTTCTTTCAGGACTATTTTTCTCCTTTTATCAGAAATAGAAAACCCTATATCTATAATTATAACATCATGAAATTTGTTTAGAGATGGATGATATTTGACGATTAAACTCCTTTGAGTCCAAGGAACTCTATTAACTTATCCTTCTCAAAGCTTCCTGACTGATCTAGCGGCTTATTGATGCTAGAAATGGATTATCCTTCATAGGGTACTCCAAGAACACTTGCATCCATGTTGATGAAAAGGGAATATGTTTTCCCTATTCTTTTAAATTAAAGCTTGTCTCTTACACCTTCATTAAAAAAACATACTGCCTCATAGAACTCAAAAACTAATTGCAGGTAAACTAGATCCTGACTTATCAGTTTGGATTTACAAATACTATCTCATCCATTGACCTTGATATTGTGTGTAATCAGCGAATTATACTTATTGAAAAATATCAGATCAACTACCCTTTCTCTTTATATTTTCAAATCTATTATTTCCTTGGTAGAAGACACGTTTTTCTTGTGGAGAGGCTTCCAAAGACATTCGTAGTCTGAACAAACCTGAAAAATCAAAAGGGTATTTTTGAAGAGAGGTAGATATTTGGGGCTGAAAACCATGAAAACCAATATGGGATGAGAAATAGGGGGCCTTTATATAGGCATTTGTAGCAGTGATTCAAATTCTCAATTTGATCCAATGGTTAAAACTAGCATGATCTGATCTGACAGTTTTAATTAAATCAAAAGAAGTATTTGGAAGGTTCTGAACTTTTGGGGTTTTTAAGGTAAAAAAAATTAGATTTAAGGAATGAGAATCAGAAAATTTTTCTAAAAACAAGATAAAAATTCCAACAATTAAAATATTTGATAACAAAAATTAAAGTAAGAAAACATACCTTCTGGATTGCAAGGAATGTTTTTAGTAAAGGAGAAATTTTTTGAGAAATTTTAGATTCCATAAAAATTTATCAAGGAAGGAAAATTTTTTATTATAAAATTTTGATTCAAAAATTTTAGTTACAGAAAAAAAAATTATATTGGAAAGAAATATTGTTACAAAAAACTTTAATCCCCTAATGAAAAAAAGTTTCTTAATGTATGGAGATGGATTTAAAAAATAAGTTAATATGATTTATAACCTTATGGTTATCATTTCTATTATGTTTTTAATGTATTCAAATCTACCAGAGGGTTATGATTTTGTAAAAATGTCATCAAGTTGATCAAGCATTCTGATAAATTGAAGAATGATATCTACTTAAAGTGTGTGATTCCTAAAAAGTGACACCTAATATCAATGTGCTTTTCACGAGAGTGATATACATGGTTTTTACAAAGGGAAATGGAACTAGTATTATCACAAAATATCTATTTTTTGGTAAAACTCATGCCATAGTCTGTGAGTGTGTGTTTCATCCGAAACACTTGTGCACTGAAACTTCTAGCTGCAACATATTCAGCTTTATTAAGGGAAAGTGCTATTGTGTGTTTTTTTTTGAATAACCAAGAAACTAATGAATCTTCTAATAAATTAAAAGTTCTATATGTACTTTTTCTATCCATTCTACATCCACCAAAATCAGTATCCGAAAATATTTGTAATATGAAATCATTTCCAGAATTATAGAAAAGTCTTAAATCCCTGATTCCCTTTAAATATTGAATAATTATTTTCACTTCTTTTAAATAAGACAAATTTGGATTAGATTTATAACTTGAACATAATAATACTGAATACATTAATTATAGATTACTAGCTTTCAAGTATAGTAAACGTCATATCATTCCTCTAAATGATGTCTGATCTACTGGTTTCCCAACTTCATCGTGATCAAGAGAATTTGATGTACTGATTGAGTGCTTCTACATTTACTGTTCTCATATCCATACTTCTTAATAAGATCATTAATATACTAATTTTGTGAAATATAAGTTACTTCTAGTTTTTGTGAAATTTGAAAACATAAAAAAATGTTAACTCAGCTATCATACTCATTCCAAACACAGATATCATTATATTTTTAAAGGAATTAGTTAATGATTGATGATTTGAACCAAATATAATTTCATCACCATAAATTTGAACAATAAAAACATTTTTATTATCTTTCTTTATAAAAAGAGCTCAATCAATAGTTCCCTTAATATAATTTTTTGGTAACATAAATCTTATAAGTCTATCATACCAATCTCTAGGGGCATGTTTAAGTCCATATAAAGCATTGGTAATGTTTCAAAATATGTTCAGGATTTTTTGTGTCTTTAAAACCTAGATTTTTTTATCATAAACATCATCTTGAACATATATGTTAGGGAAATCACACTTCACATCCATTTTAAAATGTTTGATATTAATGAATGCTGCAAAGGAAAGTTAAATTCGAGTATATTCATGTCTAGCTAGAAGAGAATAGGTTTCTTCATAGTCAATTCCTTCATTTTGATTATAGCCTTTATCAACTAATCTATATTTATTTCTTACTATGATTCCATTTTCATCACACTTATTTCTGAAGACCCATTTTACTTCAATTACAGTAGTTTCATTAAGTCTTTCTACTGAGGCCTAAACATTATTACTTTTGAATTAATTTAGCTCATATTGCTTAGCTTGAATCCAATAATCATCACCTAAAGTATCATCAGTTCTTTTGAGTTCAAATTTGGAATGAAATTCTAGATGTTATGATTCCTTTCATAAGGAACATCAAGTCCTTATAGATTGATTTACATCACCAATGATACTATCATTATAATTATTCTTTCGAAACAACTGATTTGAGTTTTGTAAAACCTGTTCATCAATATATGGTAGGAAATATTTGGGGGGAAATGCATCATAAATTTTTTCTTGAGCATTTTCATTATTAGATGAATCTTTTATTAAAGGTTGATTATCAGTTTTTGAAACACACATCTGGGGATGCAGATTGGGGTTGTTTAAAAACAAGAGGATCAATTTCATTGAATTTAACATGCACTGTTTCTCCAACAGTACAAGTATTTTTATTAAAACCTCTATAATACTTAGAAGTAGTGGAGTAGCCTATGAAGATTCCATCATAATATTTGGTTGAAGATTTAGGTAATTTATCTTTAGTTTTCAGGATGAATACTTTGTAACCAAATACTTTGATGCAATAAAGAATAGGTTTCCTACCAGTCCACAATTCATAGGTCGTTTTATTAGAAAAAGAACTAATTAAAACATAATTTATAGTGTAACAAGCATTATTAACATTTTTATACCAAAAGTCTTTGGAAAAATAATATTCACTCAACATAGTTCTAGTTATCTCTTGAATAATTCAATTTCTTGTTTCAATAACACCATTTTTTAGGAGTTCTTCGAGCTAAGAAGTTATGAGTAATGTGTTTCTTACTACAAAAAGTTTCAAAATTTTATTTTTTAAATTATCTCCCATAACCACTATGAATAGTTATCAATGTAATGTTTTTCTCATTTTTAACTCGAGCTCTAAATGTTTTGAAATAAGAAAATGATTCAGATTTCATAGTTATAAAATAGAGCCACATAAATAAAGTGTAATCATAAACTATAAAATATATATAATATATTCCTCGAATACGTCCATTTTTTAGACTAAAAATATAAATATGAACTAACTATAATGCATTAGAAGTTCATAATTCACCAATATGTTTAAAACATGATTTGTGTTGCTTTTCCATATTGACAATGATCACAAATTTTTAAAGAATCAAATCTAAGATCTAGTAGATCCTTAACTATTCTTTTCATTGATATTTTGCATAGGTTTTTAATATTACAATGTCCTTACCTTCTTTTCCATAACCAAAATTTATCTTCTATTTCACTATAAAAAGGTATATCTTGGCTCGTCAGGTCTTCTATGTTTAGTGTGTATACATTATATTTCAATTATGAAGAAAGAATAAAATGTTCCTTGGAACTGTGTACTAAGCATCTATCATTCCTAAAATTCACAGGGTAACCTTCATCACGTAATTGGATTATAATAATGAGGTTTTTATTAAGACCTTTAATAGATAAAACATTTGAAATTATTGTTTTTCCAAGAATAACGATGTTACCTATACAAACAATTCCCCCTTGAGGATTATCTCAAAAAGTTACATTTCCCCCTTTCATCTTGATAATATTTTCAAAGAATTTTTTGTTACCAGTCATATGCTACTAATATACATTATCCACATACCATATATTATTTTTGGTACTTTCTTTATTTTCCTAAAAATAGAAGAGTTATAATTTTGGAATCCCTACATTATTGGATCCAAAAATTTCAGAAAGTAAAATTTTAGGAATCAAGATTTTCTTAGAAAAATAAGTTTTATGAAATCCTAAAGACTGGATATTTTTTAAAGAATAATGTTTCTCACAATTTCCACTACATTGACATTTAGTACAAAAAAGAGCACTTTGAAGAACAAAATAATTAATACTAAAAACTGGTTTTGAATGAGTATAACCATTTCCTGAATTATTCATTATGGGATGACATTGAGAATACATTTTATCAAATTCTATACATCCTGAGGTAAAATTTGATAAAATTTTATTTGCAGAAAAACATCCTGATTTTAGTCTCATACCTAAATCCTTATCCTCATAGTCATTAATCATCAAAACTGAGTTATTCTCTAAGACATATTAATTTGAAATAATACATTAAATTTTTTTATAATTTGTATCCTGATCAATATTAACTTATTTATGGTTTCTAGAAATATGTTCAAAATCCAATTTTTTCTGATCAATGATCCTTATAAATATCTGATACTTTATTGGTTAAAATAGAATCTCTATAATTTTCCTTAACATGTTTTTTCTTGAGTTTAGAATTCTCATTTTCAAGATGTTTAGAAAACCTAGACACTTCCTCATAAGAAGGTAAATTGTTATCTTTATCAGACGAAGATTATTCATCTAAAGAATTGAAATATTTATCAACAGTATAATCTTTATTCAAAGATACATTTGTGATAGATTCGGTATTGTGTACCTTTTCCCTGATGCAATTATTTTCAATGGGTAGTTTGGAAAGTAGACCAATATTCGTTTGACTAGAAGATTCATACTCTGAAGATTCATCAGATGACTGAACACCACTGGAACTCAATGTATCATTACCCTTCAAAACAATCTTAGTCATAGAATTGTAAAACATCTTTCTGTTTCTCTCAAAATTGTTTTTTTTCTATCTTTTCATTTGAGCATGGGACAATCTGAACACATGTACCCAGCTATTTTTCATTCATAGTAAGTGACTTCTGAATATTTCATGTCTCTTATTACATTCTTATTATATTTGTACTGAATGTATTTCTTCCCACTATCTTGGTCATCCTTCAAGAAGGATTAGCTACATGATCTTTAGAATGTTAACATTTACTAGACTCATACAGAAAAATGACCTTCTTACATTTAGATCTTGTAATCGTTTCCAGGGTCCGGACTTTGATAGTGGTAAAGGATACACTTCCATTTCCATTCTTCTTATTATTCATATCAGCATCACTTTTCATTCTTATTTCCTTATGTATGAGAGAACCAAATATCTCATCAAGATTAATTTGTGTAACATTCCTTTTTTAATCAATGGATTATCTTTTTTATTCTCACTCATTTTGAATAATATCAATTAACCTTCCCCCAAGAGATTCATCATCTAGTCCTTTCTCTCCTATAGATTGTAGATTGTTTACAATAGTTATAAATCATTGTTTCACCTGGGAAACTGGTTCTCTAGAGGGGAAAACAATTCACTGATATTCATCTCTCAACATATCTCTTCTAGTTTCTATCACATTGGCATTCCCAAAATTTGTAACTTCATGTTTAATCTAGATGTAGTTGGAAGCTTCACAAGATGATATTTGACGGTATATGTTCCAGGTCATATAACACAACAAAGTGTTGCGTACCTTGTAATTTAGTTGATATTATGATATTTCTTGGTTGGTGAATGTTTTGACTTTCTTGTTCGGGATTCTATGGTCAGTGGTAATCATAACAAAGTTATCCACTCTGTTGTTAATAAAAATTCTTCATTATATATCTCTAGTAGTCATAATCATTACCATCAAAATAGGTGGTCTGGTAGGATTTAGATTATCAATGTAAATAATATTCATTACTTCCATTCTATAAGAAAATAGTTTTCTAGAAAACATTTTAATTGAATATTTTTATAAAAAAGGATAGAAATATATAAGAAAAACTCAAACCAGAAAAGTTAAGAAAAAAATTTAGAACATGAAAAATAATAGAGCAAGAAAACTTATAAGAGAGTTGAAGTATTTTAGATTCATGGTCGGATTCCAATTGTAGGATCAAAATAGTATATGTAGATGTTTAACTACAAGAGGGGGTGAATTGTAAGTTTAAAAACATTCATTTTTAAACTTAAAGAAAACTATGTTTAACAGAGTTAAACAAGGTAAATTCACAAAGCCTATTTATGTTCTACTAATCAGACACTCTTAGATTCTAGAAATGATAATCTAGAAATTAAATTTAAGAAAAAAATTCTTAAATGTACATTTTTCCTTAAAGCATATAGAATCTTATTTATCAGAGTATGTACAGTACAAGAACATGTAATAAATTTATACATTCTTCTTTTATCAAAATATATAATAAATAAAAACATGAAACAAAAACCAGTACCAAGTGGGTTATATTTTCACACAAATAGTATGATATCCAACAACCTAGGATAAAGGTCCCATGATTTATACTTTCAAAAAATTCTATCATACCCACACTAGGGTAAGCCCTTGTTAGGAATATCAAAATTTATCTTACTATCCCTGCAAGCCATTGATCTTTAAGGTAGGTGAAAACTCTATCTTCTTATCCCTCAAAGTCCTTGAGCTTTAAGGCAGTCATTAGCTCTCTCTTCCTATCCCTAGAGTCTTTGATTGTACTTAACATCAATCAGAGTCACACGAAGCATGAAGAACAAGGTGATCAGAACGCACAAAGAATGAGAGTCTCTCTCTATATATCACTTCATAACATATAATATCTAGATTGATCAAATGATTTTGGGATTGCTCAAATGAGCTCCTATTTGAAGGTAAAACTCCAATGGTCAGCTCCATCCTCTAATAGTCATATTTTCATTGAATTTTAGAAGGACCCGTACACATGTCCCTAAACCAAAAATTAGTAAAAAACAAATTATAAGACATAATTTCATAATAATAATACATGTAAGGAAAATAATGTAACTTAACAAAATATGAATTTCTGGAGTCTAAGGAAGATTATAATTTAGAGTCTAATCATATAAAAAATCTAATTCTATATAACATCGAAATTTGGATTCTGTTTGGAAAATAATTCAAAATCGGAATTATAAAGATTCTGAATTCACAATTTAATAAATTCAGAGTTTGAATTATGAAGATTTTTGTGTCTGAATTTTAAGGAATTCATAGTATGAATTAGAAGTAATTTGGAGTCCTAATTATAATGAATTTTGAGTCTGAATTATAAGGAATTTAGAGTCTGAATTTTGAGGAATTCGGTGTCTGAATTTGGAGGAATTTGGTGTCCGGATTTCATAGAATTTGGAGTCTGAATTTCAAAGAATTTGAAGTCTAATTTTTATAGATTTCATAGTCTAATTTTCAGAGAATTTAAAATCTGATTTTCAGGGAATTTGAAGTCTAAAAAAAATAACATATATCAAGGAAACTATATGATTATGAGGTTTTAGATACAAATTTGAATTTTTTAATTAGTAATAAAATTACTTTGATTATTATAATTTATAAAATAGGAAAATGAAAAAAAATTATTGAGAAAAACTTAATTAGAGAAGAGAAATTTTCCTTACGAAAATAATCCTTAGGGAATGAAAATTGGTCTTAAGATAAATTGTTTATGATTTCCAAAACATAGAGGAATGGAAAATTTATAAGGTAACTATATTGACTCAACATGTATAGAATAAATACTATCAGAATGTATGAGTACATCTTGAAAATATGAATTATTGCAACTTATTTAGCTGATTTTCCCATCATTTTCTCAATATTTTTATTTAATTTCCTTAATAATTTAATATTATAATTATTTAGTAAACTTTAATAGATATCATGAATTGATTTTCCTTCAACCATTTTATTCTTTATAAATAGAACAGAATGATGGGAGAAAAATAAATTACCAATTAAATATTTTATACGTATAATGTCCCTATGTACTATTTATTCTCTTTAGAGATCTATTTTTACATTATTTCACATATTTATATTCATTAGTGTGTGTTTTTTATTTTTAAATTACTCAAAGTGTAGATTTTTTGTTAAATTTGTATTTTAATTAAGAACATGTGTCACTCATTGATAACATAAAAATTCTTAGGTTATCTTATTACTTTTAAACAGTGATTCATAATTCATTATTTATATATATTAATTTTCCAAGTGTTATTCAAACACACAATGTGATCAGTACGACTCAATGTTCTTGTTTTAATTTAAAATAATGTTTTAGTTTAAAACATGCATCACATACTCAAAACCAATAAAGAGAACTTGGAATTTCTTGATACATGTAGACAATTATCTACAGATCATTTGTGATGTGAAATAATAATCCATTAAGAAATCTGACACATGGTGTTCCTTGTATGACAAAAAGTGTGTGTTTTTATTTAAAATTTACATTTAAGTACAAAAGAGGTGTGACATAATAAAAAATAAAAAAATGAAATTTCTTTTGATATATTGGGATAATTATCTATAAGTCATTTGTGACTTATTATATTCAACATCACCTCAATCTGATAAATGTTGAGACTAGTAAGGCAAAGAATGTGTGTTTTTATTTTAGAAATAAAATTTTTGTTAAAAACATGTTTCACTCACTAAAAATTAATAAAAACCCTAATATGGTAATGATACCATAGAAAAATGATCCATATGACATTGTTAATGTTTAATAATTAGTCACACAAAAAAATCTAATACATAATGTGATCAGTGTGAATCCATTTGTGTGGTTTCAGTTCTACAAAAACATTTTTCATTAAAAAATGTATTTCTCATTAAAACCCAATAAAACTATTTCATATTATATCCACAATTTTATATACTGATCCATAAGTCTTTTATTAGATTAGGAATTTTTCTTAAATAAATTAACACATGGTATGACTGGTATTACTCGAAGCATACATTTTCAGTTTAAAAATAACCTTTTAGTTAAAAATGTGTGTTACCTACTAAAAACCAATAAAAACACTATTATTGAATTTATACATTATAAAAAATATTCATGAGCCATTTCAAGACATATATGAATCCAACACAAGTCAATCTGACCTACTATGTGGTAGGTATGACTCTATGTGTGTGTTTTTACTTAAAATTGATATTTTAGTTCAAAAGACATGTGACATACTCAAAAATGAGAAATCACATTAAAATTTTATTGATACTTTTAAAAATGATCCTAAATTAATTTGTGACATGTAAGAAACGTCCAAACCTCAATCTGGTATATAATGTGACTAGTATTGCAAGAAATATGCATTTTTTTATAAGAATGTCATTTTAGTTAAAAACATATTTCCATCACAAAAATATGATAAAACAAATTATTATATTCATTAAACTTTATAAAAATTATCCATAAGTAATTTTTGATTTTTAAGAATCATCAAAACATTAATATGATACATGGTGTGACTATTATGGCTCCAAGTGGTAGTTTTCATTTTAAAAATGATATTTTAGGTAAGAACATGCGTTACTCACTAAAAACATTTATAAGCTACTCAGATTACCTAGATACATTTTTAAAATAGTCCACAAGTCATTCTTAAGGTATTTTAATCATCTACACATAAATCTAGAATATGATGTTTCCAGTATGGCTCAATTTGTGTTATTTTCAGTTTAATAAATCGTTTTAGTTAAAAAAATGTTTTCAATCATTGAAAACTAAACAAACACACTCATATCATATTGATATTTTAATAAAATGAACTATAATTATTTTTGACATGTAAGAATCACTCACAAATTAATCTGACACATTGTGTGTATGGGGTGACTCAATGTTCATGTTTTAATTTAATTTTTACATTTTAGTTCAAAACATGGGTCACGTTCTCAAAAATGAAAAAATGAACTCATGTTGTGTTAAAATAATTTTAAAATGATCTCTAAGTCTTTTTTTATAGTGATCAACCACATGTAAATCTAACAAATGTGTGACATGCATGGATCGATGTGTGTGTTATTATTTAAAATTGACATTTTATTTCAAAAGACCAGCGACATACTCCAAAGCAAGAATACACATTCATATTATTTTGATACATTGGGGAAATTATCCTTAAGACATTTAAGGCGTGTTGTATTCATACTTGCCTAAATATGGTAGACAATATGATTGGTATGACATTAAATGTTGGTTTGCAATTCAAAAATGAAATTTTAATTCAAAACAAGTGTCAATCACATAGAAATGAGGAAACATTGTTGGATTGTTTTAATCCTTAATAAAAATTATCTATACATCATTTGTGAAATTTGTAATATAACACACATCAATCTCACTCACTATGTGACTGGTATGAACCTAAGTGCATGTTTTGAGTTTAAAAATTCATTTTATCTAAAATTATTTTTAACTCCATAAAAACTAGAAAAATTAAACTCATATTTTCATGATATTTTATAAAAATTATCCATAAATAATTTTTGATTTTTAAGAATTATTCACATTTCAATCTAAATCCTGGGGTTGTTTATAAGACTCCGAATTTATTTTTATTTGAATAAGAAATTCTTTCTCAAACCACACTTAACATAATTAAAAATGATAAAATTAAATTATATTGTATTGATACTTTAGTAAAATTATATATAAATTAATTTTCATGTGTAGGAAAGAACCACACATTAATGTGATACACATTGTACCCCATTTGTCTCAAAGAGTATGTTTTAATTTTAAAAAAAATTATTTCTGTAATAAATAGTTTCGTATTTAGGATAAATATATGTATTTAATGTATTACTAACATAATATTTTTTTCACATAGGCACAATCATTTTATGAATATGGTAGAGATATTCTGAAAACTGGTAGCATGATCAAACACTTTTGAGTGGGGGTTAGGGTAAAAAAAAATTGAATTGTAATGTTTTTGAATTGGTTGATGTGTTTTATAAATAGTATATATCAATGTATTGTACAAACTATTTTTTGAAATTTTTGTGATAATTTTAAAGTTATTTATCTTTATATTTTCATGTACATTTTATTCTTATTAAATTTTCTATTTTCTACAACTATGTTTTGTATTTTCATCACCATACTACTTCAGCTTTTCATTCATTGGCACTATAAGTAGTACTAATAAAAGAACAAATCATTTGCACTAAAAATTAATTGATCAAGTTCCAATTTATCAATGAAATACTATTATTGATAAATGAATTAATTTATCCATTCTTAAATAGCACTTATAAAGGAACCCTTAATAAGTTATTTTTTTAGTAAGGATAAAGGGTTCTTTCAACGACACTATTTTTAGAGCTAATAAAAGTTGTCAACTTTTTAAGGCTCTTAAAACATAAATGATTTTTTAGAACCAATGAAGTTAAATCATAGTTTTTTTAAAGACCATATCTACAACTATATTTCCTCAATGAAAAATGAATTCATTTCAAGGTAATCCATTAACTGATTAAATTTATTATACATAATTATATGATGATCTTATTTTTTTTGGATTTTCAGATCTTCCATTAATTAATTATTCATTTAATTATATTGTTCATGATGTTCCATTTCATATGAATCTCATAATAACAACTGATTATGATAAAAATTCATGTTTTCCATGTTAAATCAGTGCTTTTACTCTTCCTAGGATCATCATGTAGAATCAGAGTGGTCACATATCTATTTTTAACTATTTTTGGATTGTTGGTAGATTTATATATTCTTAATTTTTTTCTATTCGGGTTTAATAATTCGTTAATTTTGAATTCTGAAATCTACTCTTCTTTCACTTCATTATCATAATGATAATAAAAATGAATTAATTATTAATGAAGAACATTCAATGAATGTATTTGGATTCCCTAGCAATTCTGGATGGTTAACATAGTGGTTCATGGTATGTTTCCCATAGGTATATGTCTTGTACCCATTTTTAATAAACCAATATGAATTGTTAATCAATTCAAAGTTTCATACATTAGTGAAACATGATATATAATTAATACACTCCACGTGTTGATTTGTCTTGATTGGCCCATTGTTAGTCGAACTACATGATGTAAAATTTGTATAGATAACATGTAGTCTATTAGTTAGAGAAGAGTTGTGCATTTATTTTTTGGATTGTTATAGATTAAAAAAATATAATAGATGTGGGGGAGGGTTTATAGTATTTTAAAACTATTAAAAAATAATAATAATTTGGAGCAATTTATGTTAAGAATTAAAAATTTAATATAAAGTTCCCAATATAGTGAAATATAAATTTAAATATAAACATAGTATTTTTATAGTATTTTGTATCACCAGTATCATATACCACTACCCAATCATCTCAATATGTAAATAAGATTATTACCCACTACGAAAACACACTTTTAAGGGTGTGATTGACTTTTTATAGAAATTTTTTTTTACAATACCTGGATGAATAACCCTAAATTTCTAAAGGAGACACAACATAGTCTGACATGAAGTTTTTTGGGAGTCACATCACAATAACCATATATTTGGTTGGTAGAGTAACTAATGATGAATTTTTTGATTGGGAGAAGAATAAAAGTATGCTAACAATTACAAACATATTAAATAAAAATAAATTTTTCAAAAAAGAAGATAATGAAAACTAGTGGTGGAAAATGATATTGAAGTTGATGTAGCTCGATTATCTTTGACCACTTCCACACTAATGAATGATATTATTGAATTTTATTCATGATTTTAGCAATGTAAGAACAGTCACATCCAATCTCAATTGTGTGACAAGAAAATCTTTCTTATTTCTAAGTGTTCAAAAATCATTTAATACTTCACACTATATTCCTTGCTCTATATTTATAAAATAATCACTAATTTCATATTTGGTTCTATTCATGTTATAGTTTCTCAAACTCATTACCACCATTAAAAAAATAATAAATCTTAAAAATTTGGTATCATGTCATTACCTATTAATTCTTCATGTGTATTCAATAATAACATTGACTTGCTTTTTTTCTTGCATGAAACTCATTTAAAAAAAATTCTAATATGCTTATTAGAATAAATGAGTGTTTTAAAAATACATAAAAATATTAAAAATATTCCCATAAACATGTAGTAATTAAATAATAAAATAACTATAAAAGGAAATTATAAAAAAACAATATGAAAATTATTATTACTATATGAATTTATTGAATATTATTTATTAAATATTTTTTACCATAGTAATTATATTATATAATTATTTTTCAATGTAATAGAATATTTAAAATATAATAAATAAACTTGTAGTTAATATTAATATAAAAATAATAAATAAATAGATTATTCTAGAAAATAATTTTTCTTTTGAAAAATAAAAAATGAAGAGCTGACCATGTGAGGCATAAGCATTGACGATGGTTTTCTTATCACACCCACAAAGCACATGACTGTTATTCTGAAAACGTAAAAAAAATGTCCATGTGGTCACTTACATATAGTATACTATTTTTATGGTCACACTAAAATACTCATGCATAAACTTGTAAAATGATACTTCCAGTAAATTTTTAATAACACTCAAGGTCACTTTGAAAATACCTTCATGGTAACATGAAATTTAAACTACATGGTCACTTGAATATTAATGCTTCATAATTACTTAAAATGATATAACCTATATGGTAAAAAATTAAATACTTTTCTGTTAACTTACCTTCACATTGGGTTCATCATACCATGTAGTAACTGACAAAATGATAAATATGGATACATTCAGATTCATTTAAAATGAACTAATGCTTAGTTCAAATAGTAATTCATTGTAAATTTAGAAAAAATTGTTTACAATCATTTAAATACTCATTGTATCTTAACATGTCACATTGTCATATTATATTTAGGCTTTATGGTATCATGGTATAAAAATTAATGGTATCTGCATGCATAAAGAGAAACCACTTACTTTAATTACATGTAAACGACACAAGTAATATACATGTATCGAATTAGGGGAGGTGTATACCTAATGATGGGGTTGTGTTGCTGACCATATGGATATACATTGATTGTATGGGCCCCTATTGAGTTGTGGTTATAGATGATGTTAGATGATGATTATCGAAACATGAATGGAACTGATCATGCTACGATAAAGAAACTTATCAAAGGAGTTTCATGGAGTTGTGGTGCTTCAATATGAAGATGTGTGCACAATCATTGATAGAGGCTGGCATGTATGCAGGATCTTACCCATTGTTATGAAGTTGTGCATGCATGGTTGTTTCCACGGGGAATATGATGCTACATTATATATGTGTTTATATACATACTATATGTTTATATATATATATGATTATATATATATAATCATTTATGAAAAATTGGTCAGGTATACAAATATTAAAGTATTAAAATTTAAAATAACATGTGAAATAAACAACGCATAAAAAATATAAATAAAAAAATTATATAGAAATAATGATATGCTTGAGATAAAATTTAAAATACTTATGACATAAAATTCAAAAAATATCATATATGGTATCAAAATAAGGTAACAATATATAAGTTATAAAATAATAATTCTATAGTGGAAATTTAGAAATTACAAAGAAAAAATTTACGAAAATATTATTAAATATTACAAACATTAACACACGTAATAATATGATGACATATCTTACAAAAAAGTGACCTATAAAAATATAAATTTAATGAAAAACTATATATCTATTGGTAAAAAATTTTATATCAAAAAGATATTAAATTTTTATGATATTAATTTCAAATACAGACAAATGTTATTACCAATAAATATATCTATTAATAACAATTGGTTAATACCAACAATTCTTTTACTAACAATTAAATCTATTTTGTTATTATTTCTATACTAACATGTTGTTATGATCACAAGAATATTCTATGAAGAACCATTATTTCAAATAAGAAATTTGGACATTATAAAAATATGTTATAACAAACTAGTGAATAAAAAATAGTTCATCATTATCCAATTTTAAAAATTATTTCTTTAATATTAATATTTTTAAAATTAATGTTAATATTCAATTTATCATTTTGTCTTATTTTGTTAAAATATTCATTCAGATAAAGTAGTTTATTTTTTAAATGTGAAATTATTTAAAGTAAAAAAATAATCGACATAAATATAATAAATTATTTATAATACCTCTAAATAATATTTTATTTAAAAACCATTTACTTTCTATTATTTTAGTAATTATTAAATTTATATATTAAAATTATATTTTAAATTAAAGAAAAAACATGGAATTTTTATAATAACTTATACAATTGATAATGTATTTGGAATATTTTTAAATAATTTTATGTATTAAATGATAATTTTTACATTTTCAATTTAAAATTTCAAGTATAAAAAATCAATAAATAATTTATTTATGATTTACATTTTAACTAAAATATTTATATTTTTAACTAATTTCCCATTGATCATAAAATCTTTGGTCTTCATTCATGTTGATACCCCTAAACTATCATGATTTTTAGTGCCTTATATAATCTTACATCCTCTCTCAACATCTATGCGTGATGTATCCTCAACTAGTTGATTTTGTTTTTAATCATTCCTCTAGAGATTACTCTTAAACATTTCAACATTATATATCTACAAACCTATTTAATTATCTTCATTTGATGTTTCTGGATTAAATCCATCTTAACATTCAAACCCTATGATGTTTTCCATCTCTATGAAAATCCATCTAATTCCAAATTTGTTGGTGTCTCATGTAACCCTAGTCCAGTTTCCATTTACTGTCAAATCCATACTATTCATGATTTTATGGATTCACCTTCAACATCTCATTTCTATATTTATTCTTATAGGCCACTCCATGCAATTTTCTCTCTGTATCCAAGTCAACACATATGTTATTCATTGAAACTAGGATCCAACATTGAAATATTATTGTTATGTTCATCTATTTTTTTCACATTTCCAAGGCCTCAAGTAATCATACATCCTATTTTTTACATTCCATACATCCTTATTTCTTTCATCATTTATTACAAAAACTTTCATTTTCTCCTCAACATCTTACAATTTTTATGTATTCCCCTTTCTTTAAATTTTATACCAATTTTTTGTGTTTTTTATAGACCAAATATATATAATCCACATTCTCCATACATGGAAACAAAAATTATATATGTCATATATATATATATATTCCATTATTATATGGTTATATATATTCATGTGTTTGTGTGTGATTTGTGTGTACCATTGATTCTTTTTTGATAGGATAAGGGAGACATCCATTTTGTTCATGTTAGAAGAGGGGCATGGTTATTTCAAGGGCCTCTAACCATATATGGTAAATGATACTATATTCATAGGATATGTGACTTCATTCCATGATTAAACTTATTTCCCTATTATTGGTTTATACCCTTTTATCCTCATTGGCATAACCAATTAATTTTGTATGAAGTAGTTTATTTCTTATGATTGCATTCTATTTTCACTCTTTATTTATGATATTCAATTTGTTTTGTTAAAATCATAATAATATTTAATTTTTCTCACATCAATTTTCTCTATATTTTATTTATTCATTATTTATAAATTTATTTAATAAGGAAACACACTAAAATATTGGTTGTTATATCCAAAAAATGACTTTTTTTTGTTTTATTGTGTGAAAATTATTTCTCAAGATAATTTTTTCAATATGTTCTAATTATTAGAAATTAAATATAAATGGAAATTTTCTGACAAAAAAATAATATAAACTAGATAAAATTTTTGGTATATGATAATTAGCACCAATGATTGGCATGTTATTCTGAAAGAATACATGAGAAAACAATTAAACCTGATTTCTTTCATTTTGTTTGAAATTTTCCTCCAAAAACATGATACATTCTTTCTATGATCCACTCCACTTGTATACATGAATTCTAGATAATTTGTATAAGATCATTCACACTAAGGAAATATTCCCATAAAAGGGAAAAAACATTTATAAATTAATTCTTATAACAGTTTGTAGAACATTAAAATATTATTAATAGATCATATATATGAATAATCTAAATTTGATGTTTTTTTATGAGGATAAACTTCTATGGATAACAATTTCTTAGTTATTTGTTTTTTTGTACCTTATTTTTTTAAAAATCCGACCAAAATACAGAATTATAATTTGAAAATTAATGGGAAATAATTCCCATTCCATTACAGAAATTATAATTAATGAATTTTTTTTAATAATATCATATATTATTATGAACAAAATGAGGATTTTATATCTTTTACTAAATCAAAACCATTTTTTGATCAGAATGTTTACTACCACTGTGATATTTATTACTACCCAGTTAGATTACTAGAAAACCTAGAGGCTTTAGATTTTTGAAATTCACTTTACCAGTAATCATTGATAGGTTTCTGTAAGAAATACACGCGTTAAATTATATAATAGTTGAATCAATTAGGTCTTTTTTAAGGGAATTACATTATTCATCCACCATGACTAAAAATTCTTGGCCTGCATGAAATTATGGGAAAGTTGGAGTTGGGTGTAACATAATAATTTTTTATTGGCGTGTATACCACTCCACATGAATAATGGTTTTGTTATTTTTTTCACTTTTTTTCATGTCATTGATGTGACCGTCATGTATAACAAAACAACCCATCCATTCGTATGGATTCATTATGTACTAAAATCTTCTTGTAGTATTTCTTAGTTGGGTTGATCATTCTACAAAATGAGTTGTCTTTGTTTTATTAAAAAAATCCTAATTTCCTAAATAAAACCACACAAATATGATATATATGGGAACTTTTTAAATAATATATAAATAAATAGTTGTATATATTCTCTTACCATAATTGATCAGTGATAAAATATTTTCATTATGTGTCATCGAATACATTTATCATAGGTTATGAGTGTTATAATAAATTTTCAATTACCAAATAGTGGAAAAGATGGAATATGATATTTTCTTCTACAATTTATATTTTTTTCAAACATTGCTCAAATGGATTAATTAATTAAATCTTTATCCAAAAGTGTTACATATTTGTAAATCCTTCTTAAGAAATGGACTACACACACAACCCTGGGATCTCTGGGCACATGAATCCTTCTTCACCTGATTTAACGCATCATTGATATTTTCTTATAATGGATACATATGAATTTTTTTATGTCATATCCTCTTTATTTTTTAATGATATGTGGAAGAATTTTGTTTCATATGTATTTTAACTGTAGTATATTGGTCATACGTTCAAAATAAATTATATCATGGTAGATATTTAATACAATCTGTGTGTATAAAAATGTTGACTGGTCATACTTATACATAGATTCAATTATATTTCACATAGACTATAGTCCTTTGACATATAGACTATATTAATATAATCATAATAATTTTAGTTGACTAACCAGATATATTCATATAATTTTCACACACAATGTAGAATATTTCTCATATAGACTTTTCAAACACATACCATTTCATGTACAAGAATATACGTCCTTAATATCATACATAGACTATATTACACTTATCATACATGCAAAAAAACTATAGTAAATTTCACACATAGACTATAGTGGACTGATAAAAATTTCAATACATCGTATATCATAATAGTGGAGTCACACATGGACTTTAGTACAATCTACAGTGATATATGATTAGTGAATCTACTACTATTATAAACATAAGAGTATGATGTAATTCTTGATCCTATTTGTTATTCAGTTAACCTTTGTAGTATAAAATTACTAGGTAATATGTGTGTTCTATATGTACACTGTGAGAAATCTAGAATTGTTATAAAATATGAAATATGATTATTCTGTAATACATCTGTGGGATCTGTGTAGTCACCGTAAAAATTATTATTTTTATAGAATATTATCATATAATATATCAGTATATGTATCATTAATTAAAATTCATTTATAGATTATCTATATAATATCTATAATATATTATCTTTGTAGTATTTGGAATAGATTATCAGTTTAATATCTATAAAATATTATTTATGTATCATTTATTATATTAATAAAATTAATATATGTAATAGATTGGAAATCATTTTCTATTTATCATTCCATACCATTCATTACCAGTTTTCAATTCATTCATTATTTTTGTATCATTTATTTATTATCTATAAAAGATTCAAATTCATTCATTATCTTTATAATTTTTTAATTAATTTATTATCTATGTTTAACTCATTCAAAATTCATAAACGAATTCCTTTTTAGTCAGTATTTTTATCATATTAAAATTCATTCATTATCATTTTATGATTTATCATATGTCATTAAAAATTAATTTATGTAATCAATGTAATATATTGTACATTTAATCACTATAATAGATTATCATCGTAATCTCGCAACATATTATCTATGTAATATTTATGTGTGTAATTTATGATTATGTTTCATCACTATAATATATTCTTTGAGTAATATTTGTAACATATTATTTTTGTTTCATTCATTATAATTCATCAAAAATGTTATCATTCATTAAGATAATATCAGTATATGTTATCTTTTTAATCTATTTAATTGATTAGTATCTATTAAATAATACATGTGAAATATGTGTGTTATTATGTACCATGCATAGGATCGATGGGTCAAGCTGGTATGCCATTTTTTGTTATACTATATTTGTACCAAATTAAGGTGTGGGATGGATTTTTGGTTTATTCACAATAATGGGATCTATAATTCACTACTTATACAAATATAACATTGAAATTTTGAATTTAGAGGTTTGGTGACTTATATTAAATATTTTTTTCATGGATACACTAATGTTGGTAGTTCACCTAGTTCATTGTATCATTAGATCTTTTGGTGGGATGATCAAAATATGAATAGAGGAATATAAATATTAGTTTTCCTATGTTTCGCACCAAACTTTTATTAGAATATCCAGATCCCTGGAATAAACATAGGCTGCTATTATATGGTGATTCAAGTTGATTTTTAGTGCTTTCTCTTATATATAAAAAACATGTTGAACTTCCCTTGTAGTTATTCCCACATAGGATTTCTTGGACTGGCATATTCAATTTTCTGTATTTTTTATTGTATTCAATTTTTATACATTATGATTAAGTGTAGTTCATGTATCAATATGTGTATCTTTGAATATATTTTTAATATATATATATATGTGTGTGTGTTTTAATTTTTAGTGTGTATTATTTGTGAAATATGTATTTTTAATTGGGAAATATCTAACATATATTATTATCCACAATGTATTATATTTTTAATAAATTATAATAATTTTATGATTCATTTTATATATTAAAATGTGTTTCTTGTTAGGGTCTAGCTTAGTTCTTAGACTGGAGGTTATGACATAGGCTTATTTGTCTGGAATATCAGTTATTAGTCTAGAAAATGTTTGTTGGCTCATTGGTTTGACATTAAGTCCATTGTGAGCCAATTTAAAGTGATTTCTATCATGGTCTCATTATTATGACTAAGTAGATAAAATGCATATATTTAACCCATCATCAGTGTGATCTATAGAATTGATAGATGAAGTGTGATGAAAATTACAAATAGAGTTTGATAGAGTTTCCTATAATGTATTTTGGATTTTGAATATTATTAAACATATTTTTAAATAGTTTCATGAAGCATTATGTATTTTTATGGAGTTTAAAAATGTTTTTATATTATTTTAGAAATTTTTATTAAATAAAGTCTTAGTTTTATATGTTTAATATAGAGTAAATTTATCATTATTATAATATAAATATATTATATTTAAATAAAATAATAAATATAAAAAAAATATTATATATAATTATATTAATAATTAAAATATGCAATTTTAGTAAGAAATATTTGAATATCCAAACTAAATATTTTATTTAATGTATAATGTATATATAAATACTAGTTTTTAGTATTGATTATCGAAGTTTTTAATAATATTACTAATTGATAAATCTGTCTAATGATTTTTTTACAAGACAATTTGAGTAATATATATATATATATCAGTTTTTTATTATAATTCCCAAATACTACATTATCTATCATAATAACATTTAGGGACAATGTTTTTACCAACAATTGAGTGACAGGAATATATATTTTTAAAAAAAATATTACAATAAAATTTATATTTATCAACATATATTCCCATATTAGAAAAGGATGAATATTTTGTAGTGAATATAAAAATATAAAATTTTAGAAAATTTAAATTTAATTAAATGTCAGGTAATTAAAATCTAACAAAACACATGAAATAAATTATTAACAAACAATTTCAAATACTAATTATATCTCCACTTTGTGTATATTATAAGAGTGAATGTTTATTTAAATCTCCAAAACATTCCCTACCTTTTGGTTGTTTATTCAAAAGAAAAAAAAATTAAATCTCAGAAAAATTGTCCTAATTAAAAAATAAATAATTCTAAATACCTATAAAAAACAAATTAGAAATAACATTATAAATTAAATCATTTTTTGATGACCTTCCTTAGGATTTGGCCGAAATGTAATACAGAAATATATTTAAGGCTTTATACATATTCTAGATGAAGTAAAATATATGATGTTCCCTATAATGAATATATACAATTTTAAATAAATATAATTTCTAGATTTATCCAAGTCTAATTATAAATTATTAATAGTAGGTGTTTTCAAATACTTTTAACAAATAATGCCAAACCATTAAACATTTTCCTTAGTATAGACAGACTAAATTAAGAAAATAAAATCTTTTCGTGATTATTTTATAACCCCATAAAAAATTTATTCTCCCATTAAGATTTTATTAAACTCACATTTCAATAATTTAGAAATAACATTATAAATTAAATCATTTTTTGAAACAAATATTATATCACCCACATAAATTTGTACAATCAAAATATCATTTGATACTTTATTTATAAATAAGGTAAGATAAAAAATTCTTTTACAAAATAATTTTAAATTAAAAAATTTATTTAATATCACATACTAAGTTTGAGTATATTTTATAAGACAATAAATTTTTTTACTTGGATTAAAAACATGATTTGGAAATATTTTAATTTAAAATCCAGGGGTTTTATTAACAAACATTTCTAAAAAAATTATCTCATATAATAATTCACCCTTTAAATCCATTTAAAATAATTTTATATATTGAAAATAATAAAATGAGAATAAAATTATAATATAATATATCATAGAAACATAAGTAAACTATTCTTAAATAACAATTCCCTCTTCATAAGAATAACCTTGTACAACTAGACTTTCTTTATTTTTAACTATGTTTCCATCTTCATCAAGTATATTATGAAAAATCATCTTTGTTATATTATTTGTTTATCATATAGAAATTCAAACAAATTCTACATGTTATTTCATTATAATTTATTAAATTAATAATTCATGTAAATAATCTAGTTTTAATCAATTAAATAAAATCAATATTCATAAGCACCAAATTAGTAACAAATGAAGAATTACATTAGTAATGTAAAACAAATTTTCTTGTTTGTATAATAGATTTTATATTTAAAATTAATTTTTTAATAAAATGATATTTAAGATTCTTCCAATTTTTTATTCTAGTTTTACAAGATATATGCTCCCCCTTAACTGATACATTTTCATTTTCTTGGTCATTAACATCACCAATTTTAAATTTCCTAAATTCATTACTTTCATTATTTGAATCAGAATTATTATTATTATTGTCATTTTCATTAATTTTAACATGGAAAAACTCACAGACAACTAATTTAAAATTTTAATTGCATAATTTATTTAATAAAGATATAATGGAAACTCTTTTTAAAATATTAAAATGAGTATTTTCAGTTTATGGGAAATTTTGTTTATTCACTTTAAACTAAATATGAATTGATATAATAATTTATTGAATTGACATAATCTTTTTTCTCAGCCACACTATTTTTTTTGGTGTCCAAGTAACAAAAAAATAATTCTTATATCAATTTTATTCATAATATTTATCAAATTATAAATTTAAATATTCACCTCCTCTATCACTTGTGATGTCTATGTTAGGAATATTTTTTAAATTTTGAGTATGTATATAAAAATCACGAAATTTGACAAGAGTTTAATTATTTTTATATAAGACATAAATCAACATGATTCTGCTATAATCATCAATAATTAAAAAAATATCCCTTTTCACTTAAACTAGTCTATTTTATTAGACCAATATAGTCAAGATATAACAATTCATGACTTCTATAAGTACTAGCATTATTAAATGATTTTAATAATTTCTTAGGTTTTTTATCCTTTATACATGAATCACACATAATGTATTTACTTTTATATAACTTTGGAAATTGTTGAAACTGTTCTTGATTTGAAAATTTATTCAATTTTATGAAGTTTTCATTTTAAATAATCTTATACTAGAGAATATCATCTTCTTGTGTAGCATTCAAACACATAAATTTTGGTATGGTTAGATCCTAAAAACAAAAAGTGAAAAAAAAATTCTATTCAATTTGATGAAAATAAAATAGAATTATTTTTCAAAACAATTTATTTATCATGATAAAAAATTAAATGTAATACATAATCACATATCTGTGATATATTTATTAAATTCTGTTTTAAACCATCTAAAATAATAATTTTGAAATAACAAGTGTTTTAAAAAAATGAAATTATCTAATACCTTTATTATAACCTTTAGAGTTTTCTCAAAATGAGATTAATCCTCCAACACATGAATTAAAAAATAGATATTTTGAAATATCACATCTCTTATTCCTTGAGAACCCATTTCGTGAATACTATTATTCATTGAGCCATAATATTTCCTATAATTTAAAAATCGATTAGAGTATTTTGGTATCCATTGTAAATTGGGACTAATTAGATTCATAGCCAAAAATATTGGAATCCAAATAGATTTAAAGAATCAATCTATATGATATATCAAAACAAAATTTGCAATAAATTTCAATGTATTTCAAAAAATTTATAAAAATCTAAGATAAAATTCATTGTAATGATTATCTTCTATTATACATTAAAAACATGTTATAATTGAAAAATTCCTTTTAAGATTTAAAAAAATAGTTATATTCATCTTTATGTTAATATATTATAACTAAAACTATTATTTTTATAGTTTGGATTCATCAAATAAATAATTGTATCATATTTTTATTTAACTTGAAGAAAAGTAGATATAGTTTCTTAAAGATTTGAAACATCCTTTAACAAATGTACATTCTCTTTTTTAATAAATTCTAAATTTGTGTAAACTTTCTCATTAGAACAAAAAGATGTATTTCATGGTTACTCATTTTATTTCTTGAGATTATTACATTCATTTTCAACATTAGTCATATCGATCTTGAAAAAATTGAACCCTGTTTCCAGATCTCTATTATTTATTTCCATAAAATCATTCAATTTCTCATTATCTTCTTATAGTGTTAATATATCAGAATCACAATTCCTTTTATATTCTTTATTCTTTTAAAAAAATACAATTAAATTATCACATTTCCTTTTTAGTTTAAGATTTTATTTAATCAACATAATATTTTAATTTTTTATGTCAATTTATTTATAAATAATCCTTACACCAATATTCATTAATTACCCATTTTATTTAAGTTTTTGTTTGACATTAGTATTAACAAAATCATATTTAGATCAAAAATATGAATATATTTCATTTTCATTTTAATATATATCATTATGACCAATATTTGTATGATTAATTAAATAAGTAAAAAATGAAACCAGTACTAAACAATTTGTATCCATCAATGAAAGTTTTCATGCCTCATGTTCACTTCATAAGTCACTATTGGTGTTGTAATAGTATGATCTATCCCATCCTTCAAAAAATATTTCATTCTATTTCTCCATTTTTTCATTTTCTTTCCTTGGATATTTGAGTTTTGGAAAAAATTTCAATATGTTCCTTTTTTCATGCACTAATAAAATATTAATTATAAAAATTCATTATTATTACTATTATTAACTTTCTTGTACTCTTTTTTAAGAAATCCTTTGACCTACCTGTGGACACCATTGTTTTTAATAAATTTGAAAAAATTCTTTTTAGAATGAGAAATTTATTATTCACATTCATATAACATAGATTTAAAATATTTGGAGGTTTTATTTATATTAAAAATAAAATAAATAATTTTCCTCCTTGTAAACTCCTCATCATCAATGTTTGTTAACTCAATATCTAACTGTAGCAATGAAGTAATTAGTTTGCCTAAGGTGAACACAGTAAATTTATTACATTCATTAATTTATTATTTAATTACAAAACAAAGTTGTTTTAGTGCTATTACTATCCTTTAAATAAGAGATTTTGTGTCCAGTACTTCACAAATTTCACTTATACCATTTATAATTCATATAAACTGGTGAAACATCCAGTTCAATGAACAATCTCAGCTTATCTTGAAATCTTTGTATTCCTATCATATCATTCCCAAGATTGTTTTTTAATATTTTTTCTCCCATAGTGAGTAACTTCTAGAATTCCCCAAATTTCATGGTCTATCTTACAAGCTTAAACATGGATATGCACACTTCTAATTATATCCCAGTACAAAATATTTTATACTTTATAATTCAAAATATACATTACCATATCATTACTTACAAGTGTATCTAGAATTACTTTATGTAATTTATATGGTTTCACGATGATTTTCCAATGATCCACAATCAAATATTTCATTTAGGATTCTATGCAATCGTATTAATACAAGTATTCATTTCATTTATAAAATAGCATGTTTTGAGTAATCCATACATCATTGAAAGTAATACCTTCTATATTCAAGAAAATATCTTCATTACTTGGACTATTATTTCAAGGATATTAAGGTAATCACAATAGTTAAAAATAAAAATTAGTTCCTATATCTTGAAGGAATACTACTAAGGATACCAATTATTTGTATTGAAAAACTAATTAAAGATGCTAACTATCCTTTAATGATCCACTGATTGATACCAATTTTTTAGATTAATATAAGTGGAAATTATATAATAGAGGGAGGTAAATAGTCTTTTAAAACCTTCATAAAAATAATAAAATAGAATTAATTTATTATAATAATTAATAGTGTAGTATAGTGTTCATAATATAATTTAGTGGAAATAAGAATATGGGTATATTATTTCTATAGTGGATCAGATCTCCAGGATCTCAATCCACTGTTCAATCTTCTTTTCTCAGGGTAAATATTGGTACCCACTAAGAAAACATACTTTTAAATGTGTGATAACCGATTTATAGACACTTTTTTTATACTGACTACTTTTCATAGGAGTCACAATCTAGTATGGCCTAACTTTTCATCGAGTCACAACTGAAGAACCTTTTTTTTTTGGTTGGTATAATAACCCAAATCAACATGCTTTGGATTATGAAAATCATATAATGACACTAATAATTTCAAATAGAGTAAAGATAAAAAATATAATGAAAACAATAAAATAATGAAAACCATAAGTGACCAAATGATTTTGAATATGACATCACATGATGGTCTATGATTAGTTTAGAAATAATGAATGAAATAGTTAAAGTTACTTCTAGGTCGTAGAAATGGAATAGTAGTTGTAGTCGATCTCAATCATGTGTCAAGAAAATCATTCATGTCATCAAGTATGAAAAAAATAATTGAATCTTTAACACTTTAGTCCAATGTCTCTATTTATCAACTGACCACAAATGGTCATTTTTTTACTGGAGGTCATGAAGCTGGGTTGAAGGAACAGTTCGGGGTGGGAAAGGAGTGTTGTAGTGGAGGGAATGAGAACTGGAGTACTCCCGATGGTCGTTCATTTAGAGATATTATTCAAGATCGGATTCAGAAGAGGTCTATAGATTTTGGACCATTATCTACCACCTTAACAAAGAGGCCAGGAAAAGACAACTCATATCTCCTGAGTCTAATGAGAACAAGGTCTACTTCTAAGAGGAATAATCAGGTGGTCCATACAGTCAAAAAAGGCAGTGGGTTTAAGAATACAGCTTCAGTTATGAATAATATGGACATGCTTAGCAATCAGGTTCAAAGTGAAAACTATTGGAGAAATCTGAAATGGGAATAGGCTACAGGAGAAGATGAATCCTGTATGGGATACGGGGACGACTGCGGTTATTATGATGTTTAAATTGGTTTAGTTTTGTGTTGTTTGTTGTTCTAGTTTTTTGAACTTGTTTGGTATTGTATGTTGGGTACCGGACACCCTTAAACCGGCCTTTATTATATTAAAAAAATTGGCGTGGTAATAGTTTATAACATTTTCATTATAATATATAATTATTTTATAAAAAAATAAATAAAGAGAGTATTCAAGAAACTATAGATTTTTTAAAATATTAAACGAAGTTAAGAATTGTGTATTTAAGGAATAATATATCTATTTGATTTACATATTTTTCCATCTAAGCACATAGCCGACATACTAACCATGTTAACAAAATGTTTTTTCTTTCACTTACTTGAGGAAAGTTGTTCTTGTGCCCACATTAAAATATTATTGTGGTCTCTATGAAAATTATTCATCCACTCACTTGTAAAATAATACATTTGGTCACTTGATAATAACATGCTTTATCACGATACGATTACTATCATTATAACTTGAAATTTAAAATACATATTCACTCGAAAATCAAAGATTCAAAATCACTTAGAATGATATAAATAATGCGGTAAAAATAATAATAAATCAAGAGATAAAATATAAAATACATTTTTGATAACTTTCCACCACTATAGGTTCATATGATCTTGAATAAAATTATCTCACAACATCTTTTCATACATTCAGGATCACTTTAAATAAACTTATGATAACATTATGTCGGATATCCTCATAGATTCAGAAACACTATTTACGATTAATTTAATTCTCATAGTAACATCACATGCCACACAATCACATTATATGTAGGATTCCTAGAAAATTGATATGAAACCTCATGGTAGGTTAAGGCATAAAGAGAATCATCTATCATGTGTGGTGTGAAAATGACATGGGCGAGCTGCTGGTATTAAGTTGGGGAAGGTGCGTCGGTGAATCTGATGTTGCGTTGATGCTTGTATGGATATACAGTGCATGAGAGAGACACTATGGATCTACTATCGTGGAAATGTTCAAACAAATATAGTGAAGCATGAATGTTATTTATCATTCTTGGATAAAGAAACATGAAGTATTTCAATTAAGATATGGTGTTGTGGAGAGAGAGAGAGATGTGCACTCAACCATTGATAGTGTCTCTCATGGATGTAGGATACTACCTACTAGTGTGATGTTGAGCATGTAGGGATGTTGTCGTGGTGAAAATGATGATACAGAAAATATATGTATATATATACTATATTTGAGCATATATATTTGTATAATAATTAAATAAAATATCTCAAATATAAAACTATTTACACTCTAAAATTAAAATTAATGTATTATAATAAAAATTAAATCAAAATATAAATGTAGAAAATGAATATAGCAGTAATGTTATTTCATAAGATAATAATTAAAAGACAAGTGACTCAATATTAAAAAAATAATGCATATAGTAGTAAAATAAGATAAAATTTTATAAGTTATAATGTATTAAAACTACGATTCAATTAATAAAATTAGTAAAATTAAATTTTAATAAACTATTATTCAAATATTATAATCATTAAACCAAGTAATAATTTTATTATATTATAAAAATATACATTTATATACTATTTAAATTTAAATAAGTGAAAGGAAATTATAATCTAACAAAACTGAAATATTAATGTATTAGAATAAAAGTTAAAATGCTAACATGTTTATTACAAGCCATATGCGACTTTTAGCCATGAAACTCAACGGTCAGACAATATTTTTCTCAGGTACACACTATATAATCCATAAATGTTTGTTATAGGCCAACACACTAAGTCCATAATCTTGTGTCGTAGATAGTTGATGAAGAACTTTTGATGATGTGTTGATGGATATAACATGATGTGTATATTACATTTTTATGAAAAACAAAATTAATATATTATTATTTTTAAATCATATCAATATGTGTTATGTGATTATTTATTTTAATCATACCAAACATGTTATTGGCTATATATATCTAAATATATATTAAATTTCTTAGTATTTTTTCGTATAATATTTGGAAGTACATTTCATTTATAAGTTGCAATACAATCACTACTCTATGTACAATAATATTATAACATGCTAGATAAATATCATGTGTCAATGTTTCATTACAATTAAGGTATATTCCATTAAATTACATGGTAATATGTGTATGGAACATGTTGTATGAGTAAATAGTGTATGACCATCATACATGTTAGGTAGTTCAAACAGGTACTCTATGTGTTTACTCCAAAATATATATTATGTAGTTACAAAATATTAAAAAAAATTATATAATTTTTTTAAAATAATAATTAATTATAATTTCAACAATATTTGGATGCAAATTAATATAAAATTATTGACTAATAAATGAATATAATTGATTGATTCATGTACAATTTACCTTAAATATAAATAATTTTGAATGAATGAATGATTATTAAATGTGTAATTTTATCCATGTTCTCTGATGATCATGAACATAGATCAAACATATTTTTATCATTTATTTTATTTTAATATATTATTATAATTAAATTAAATTGATTTCATGTGCGGCATCCCTCCTCTCAGTATGAAATAGACTAAATGCCCATAATTTCTTTTTTATTTAAACCCATTAGACCAATCATTTTGTTCTCCTAAACTGTGTGATGGTAAAACTTATGTAATGTATGGTGTTCCTAGATGAGTTGATGTTGATCAAATTTGGAGATGAGGTGAAACCAATCTAGGTGATACATGGGAGTACAGGTGGAAAGTTTCAATATGAACCAAGTCAGGGTTCCAGGAGATTTCCACTCTGTCTAGGGTAAGTTTATCATTTGATAAATAATATATCCATTAGGAATGAATCGTGATCATGAATTTTTTTATTTTTTATTTCAATAAATAATACTTTTTAATTTAATTACACATGTTTAGTTGAGATCATAAAAATTAATGAATTAATAGTCAGGAAATGTAGAACTAAAATAAATTGCATTGTGTGTAGACATCATTAAAAACATGATTAATATCTATGGTTTGTAAACATAATATTAATAGTCATATAATAAATAAAACAATGAAAAATTTTCCAATTAAAATAAAATACCTTTAGTAAGAAATATTAATTAAGTATAGTTTTCAACTAATTAAAATAAAAGTGAACCCCAGTTCAATGTACTTAACCGGCCAGAGTTTGGGGGATTTAAATAATCAGGGAATTTTAGCTTTAGTTTTGAGTTTAATAAAACATATTTTACATCAATATTTAACATCTTAAGAATGAATTTGTATAACAAGGATGATAGATTTGAGGAAATACTAGTTTGGGACTTTATGATTGGGGAGTCCAGTCATTATATCAAGGGGTTGTCACGACCCATCCCAGTGGGGCCCGAGCCGCAACTCCCCAAGCCCGCCTCCAATAGGCCAAGGGCTGGTGACTAGAACCGAGTAGGCATGCTATTAACATGGGAGGCATTTCCTATAAACATGTACACACGCACACACATATCCAAGCCCACAAAGCTGATAAGTAAAAACTAATAAAAGGATAAGATGCATGCATACACGAAAACCCAACCAACAGAGTACGACAAGGAAGTAAAGTAAAAGTAACGTAAAACCCTGGGAAAAAGTACAATCCCGCCAAAAGTAAGTCTGCAATAAGTCCCACCTGTAGGGAAAGGTAATGGGACTACAACCCGTCACCGAAGGAACACACCTCGACCTGTCTGATCTCACTAAGCACCGTCTGGTCCTGGTCCACCTAGAATCCTGTCAAAGGCTCGCTCGTCTGCACAAGACACGACACGTGTGGGCAATGCTCGTGTAGCGGTGAGTATAACAATACCCAGTAAGACACACCGAAAACCACAAAGTAAATACAACAAGGAAAATACCACAAAGAAAGGTACAGTCAGCTCCACACAATATATGTCTATGAAACATATATCAAGAATATCCAGATATATGCATACACAAGAGACCACCGTGAAGCCACCACTAAGATCCAGCTCGATGATTCCACTAAGCATACTATCGGGAGAACACACTCCTAGGCCTAAATAGAGATACACGAAGTACTCATTCTGAGAGAACATACTCCAAAAGTACCTTGGGAACAAGATGCTCAGATGAGGATCACAGGCAAGTCATGGTGTGATTCCGAAAACTCAGTCTGAGCTAATCTGCTAAGAAGAGGATCGGTGCCCAGGTAAAGTTGGTCACGTCGATATCAAGAACACTACCTAGGGTTCCAGGAATGAATAGAGGATCTAGCTCTAAGTCTCACAGAGGGGATTCCAACAACTCTATTCAGGGAGTTCTGCTGAAGGGATCATACTGCTATATAAAGTAATTGATACCAGAACCTTCACGGGATTACCAAGGGTATGAACCCTAATAACTAGTCCAAGTCACAGAAGGAAAGTGGCTCAAGCCATTAAGAAAAAGTTACACGGTGTGTAGTATGGTTACAAGCCAGGTTCCTTGACCCTGGGTACTGACCGTGTAAATGGATCGTGTCCTTCGTTCAAGCCGTGCAAAACCAAACTACACGGGATGTAGAAAAGTACACACCGTGTTCCTTGACCTCTGGTACTGCCCGTGTAACTGGCTTGTGTCATTTGGATTGTTGGATAGAAAACAACTACACAACATGTAGAAAAAGTCACATGCCATGTTCGAGCTCCTGGGCTCTCTCCGTGTACACTGGCCATGTTCCCGTACACGGTCTCTGCCCATGTCCGTGTCACTGGCCCGTGTACCAGTATACGGGGTATCCTGTGTATCTGGTCGGGTATGGCCAGGGAGGGGTATACACGGGGTGTCCATGGCCATATACCCTGCCCATGTCCATGTACTCCCGGAGTACACGCCAGGTCATTCGATGACGAACACACGCCGTGTAGCCCATACTACACAGCGTGTAGTCGGGATTTTCCAGAAACTCCGTCTTCCTCTACGCGCCTCGGCTGTTTCTCCGGACTTCGATTCAGCCGTCTTTTTGTCGCGAAACTCAAGATGTTGGATCGCCTCATCATTGTGATGTTGAATCCATGGGTTTTGGGCCATCAATCGGCTCCAAAATCTGATTCCGGTCACCAGTACAGAAATCATTTGAAGAACGATTTCTTCCAATCCACTTCGATCTGTATGTCGCCACCGCTGCCACACCTCTGTAGGGTCGTACCGATGTCAGATCTTCAATTTAGGACCGTTGCATAGCATAAAGGGTGCCCAACGATCCGTTGTTCCTAATCCCATGAAGAACGCGAAGAACACTCACGAAGAATGCGATAAATTTGGGGAAGAGACACACACAAATCGAGAGGGACAAACCTTGATCTATGTTCGTGTCGATCTTGGTCTATCACCGTTAGAAGGTTGAATGAAACCAAACAATAACAATAATCAAATCCCCCAAATCCCCGCAAAATACCATCCTACAAGAATGATCGATCCGTGGACTAATCTGTTCGTGGATTAGTCCTCGTTCGTCATAGAAATCAAAAACGGGGAAGAAAAAAATCACAATGACATCCTACCAGGATCCCGGTGTTCGTTGGAAAAGATTCGGTCATCGCGTCGTTCTTGCCGATGAAATCCGTCAAGAATGTCGCCACCGCGTTGGGGGTTCCCTCCAAAGCTTTCCCAGAGTCTCCAGGGGAAAATCTGTGTTATGGGGATTGTAACCCTAATCCCCTGCGTAATATCTATTTAAAAGATAAGAGATATTTGACATAACAATGTTTATATAAAATATTTTTATTAAATATTTTATTACTGTTGTATCCAAAAACCAAATTTCACCATCGACCTACGCCGGCCAATGTTAGGCCTCGGCTTAGGTAAAATCATTGTCCTTAACGCAACGGTGCCCTCAGATTTCTGATCTGAGCACCCGTTCGGGAGTTATTCCACTTTTTCAGGAAAACCGAATGTGCACATAATATAAATATTAAATTAAATTCATACATTGGTTCTGAGGTCACTGGGCCTCGGAACTGCATGTCGTCTCAGAGCCCGGCCTCAAATTAATTCCCATGTAACATTAAAATAATACATGGAAAAATCTTGGACATTACATCACACCCACCTTAGGGCTTTTACATCCCCACAAATCCAAAACAAGGGCTACTGAAAAAGATGTGGGTACTACACGTGAATTTGAGCCTCCCGCTCCCACGTGCTCTCCTAGAAATTCTCGTGATGCCACCGGACACACACCAAGGGAATAGCTCATCCACGAAGGATCTTCTCCTACTGATCCTTGATCTCCACTGGGTACTCAGCAAAGGTCTCTCCATTATTGATCTCTAGCTCGCCCTAGTCGATGACGTGTGATGGATTAGGAACGTACCTCCGTAGCTACGACACGTGGAAGATTTTGTGTACCCGGTCCATCTCAGGAGGTAGATCCAAGTGATACGTCACCTCGCCAACTCTACTCAGAATCTAAAAAGGGCCAACAAACCTCGGAGATAGCTTGACGCATTGGCCAAATCTCCACATTCCACGTTGAGGTGAGACCCGAAGGAACACATGGTCTCCCTCCTCGAACTCCAAAGGCCTCCACCTCTGGTCGGCCTAAGACTTTTTCCAACTCTCTGCAGTCTTCATCTGCTCCTGGATGACCTGCACCTTCTCTATAGTAGCTCTCACCATTTCTAGGCCCATGAGTGCTGACTCTCCTAGGTCAGTCCAGCAAAGTGGCGACCTGCAAGTTCACCCGTATAGAGCCTCAAATGGTGCCATACCAATAGTGGAATGATAACTGTTTTTATAAGAAAATTCCACCAATGGTAGGTGATCATCCCATATATGACCGAAGTCAAGTATGCAAGATCGTAGCATATCCTCCAGGACCTGGATTGTCCGCTCTGTCTGACCATCAGTCTGGGGATGAAACGATGTGCTCAAGCATAACTGAGCCCCAAAAGCTTCCTGCAATCCCTTCCACAACCGGGATGTCAAATAAATATCACGATCCGAAACGATCGTGGATGGTAATCCATGAAGCCGAACTATCTTTTGCATGTAGAGGCATCCCATGCTCTCTACTGAACTCTACTATCGTATGGCTAGGAAGTGGTCCGACTTGGTGAGTCGATCAACAATCAACCAGATTGCATCATGTCCCTTGGAAGTGCGTGGTAAACCCCTCACAAGTCCATGGATATCCCATCCCACTTCCACTCTGGTACCTCAAGGGGATAAGTCAAACCTGCTGGAACCTGGTGCTTATCATTTACATGTTGACAAGTAAGGCACCAAGAAACAAACTCTACCAAAATATTCTTTATCCCTGGCCACCAGAACTGGCATCAGAGGTCCTGGTACATCTTTTCCACACCTGGATGCACCTCCAATGGTGATGTATGGAACTCCCTCAGAACCTCCTCCTGCAACGTCACGGGTACTATCATGTGCCCTCTGAAAAGGACAACTTGCTCCCCTCCTTCTGAAAATCTATCAGCAGCATCACCTATGGATATCTGAGCACGTAGATTCTCACAGCTAGCATCATCGCGCTGTGCTTCCCTGACTCACTATAAGAGTGGAGGGGTAACAAACATCGGCTGAAGGTAATCTCCCTCATCTCTATCCATGAAGGACAATTTTAAAGAGGCCAACTACCTTGTCGCCTCATCCAGCAACTGCGAACTGGATTTACTACTAAGAGCATCTGCCACCACGTTCCCATTCCCAAGAGTATAAATTATCTCAAAGTTGTAATCCTAGTGGAACTCAAGCAATTGCCTCTATCTCAAATTCAGATCCTTCTGAGAAAAGAAATATCTGAGACTCTTGTGATCAGAGTAGATGGTAAATTGTTTGCCCATCAGGTAGTGCCACCACATCTTCAATTCGAAGACTATCGCTGACATATCAAGATCATGGGTCATGTAGTTCTACTCATGTGACCACAACTAACATGAGCCATTGGCAATCACCACTTGCCTCTACATCAGGACACAACCCAGCCTGGTTCCTGATGTGTCGCAGAACACTATGTACTCAACACCCTCCTCTGGTAATCTCAAGATCGAGGCACTCGTCAGACTCTATCTCAACTGATGGAAACCCTGCAGGCATCTATCTGTCCACACAAAGGGCTATCCCTTTTGGTTCAAAGCTGTCATGTGTGCTGCAAACCTAGAAAAATCATGGATGAATCTCTGATATTATCCTGCCCACCCAAAGAAACATCGCACCTCCATCACGCTCTGGGGTGGCTCCCATGCTAGCACTGCCTCCACCCTGTCCAGGTCCACTACTACACCATCTACTGAGATAACGTGCCCCAAAAATTGGACCTCTTGTCGCCATAACTGACACTTCAAGAGCTTCCCATACAACTGGTGCTCTTAGAGTGTGTCCAAAACCATCCTTAGGTGTCTCGCGTGCTCCTCCTCGGATACAGAGTACACAAGGATATCATCAATGAAGACCACCACAAACATGTCTAGATAAGTCTGAAAGATCCGGTTCATGAGTCCCACGAACACTGTGAGGGCGTTTGTCACGCCGAAGGGAATCACCAAGTACTCATAGTGACCGTAGCGACATCTAAAAGTCGTCTTCGGTATATCCTCCTCCCATACTAGAAACTGGTGATTGCCTGATCATAGATCAACCTTCGAAAACCATCGTCCCCCTCTCGAATGGTCGACGTGTTCATCAATCCTTGGTAGTGGATATCGGTTCTTAACAATCACCTGATTTATGTGCCAGTAATCCAAACACAGCCTCAAGCTCCCATCCGCCTTCTTGGAAAACAGCACTGGGGCCGCCCAGGGTGAAACGCTGGGTCTCACAAAGCCCTTCTTCTGCAAGTCATCCAACTGCATCCTTAGCTCACGAAGCTCTGAAAAAGATATCTGATAAGCCGATGCTGATATTGGGGTCGTCCCGGGTTTCAACTCAATGCAGAAATATTTCTATCGATGGGGAGGTAGCCCGGGGACATCCTCCAGAAAGATGTCCTCGTATTCAGCCACCACTGCTGGGAACCGGAAACTCGTAACTTCTACCATGCCAAGGGCTAGGCTAGCCAACTTGTGTGAAATCGGTAGTTCTGTCCTATGCACGAGTCCATCCTGCACTGCCTGGGTCTCTCTTTCATCGACAAAAGATAACCACATTTCATCACTACAGACACACCGCACCCTTCGCCTAAAACAATCAATCTGGGAATGAACTTTGGATAACCAATCAATGCCAAGAATGCCATCGTAAGGCCTCGACACTACCACCAAGAGGTTCCAACCGAAACTCTCACCTCCAAGGGTCAGGTCACACTGCCTACTAAGGTGTGTGATCTCTGAATCTTCTCCAGTCGGTGTTTCTAAGCCTAAGGGTCGAGTAAACGGCTCAACTGGAATCTCAAGGTCTCGATCAAGATAAGCAGCCAGAAAGGAATGACTGGAACCTGTGTCTATCAATATGGAAGCCAAAGTATAAAAGACATAGATAGTACTTCTAATCATTCTGGGAGTACCTGGGTCATAATCCTCTGCTGCCTACAGTAGTCTCTGCCTCTGTCCATCAGCTCCCTGAGCCTGGGGTGGACCTCCTAGTGGTGGTGGTGGTAAAGGGTCGAAACGCCGACCACCTCCAACTGCTATCCTAGCTCCTCTGCCACGTCTGCCACCTCGCGGATCTTCTTACTCCACACGTTGCCTCTACCTCGGTGGTCCATCCACTACTCCCGTGTCAGTATTACGGTGGGTCTGATAATCTCAATCGAGATGTCCCCTGCCGTCACATTAGTAACATCACCTCTCTCTAGGCTGGCTGGATGCGCCCTGTGAACCTTGTCTGGTTGATCCCCTGTCCTGTGATCTCCTCTAGAAATGTCTCCCACGCCTGGGTCCCTAACGTCAGCTCCCCGCCGCCGAGGTATCTGCCCTAGCTCGCCCACTACTGACAACTGTCGGCTGTCCCTACTCCGCCATGAATCTCTCGACCACCAAATCTGGCTCGAGAACCCCAGCATTAGTAGGAATGATCATAGGGGTGATGTTATCTCGGATATCTCTATGCAAGACCCTCTCAAAAGTTCGAGATCTGAAGTACTGATCTCTGACCATATCCATCGAGTACTGTGAGAGGTCGGTAAACCTTGATGAATAGTCAGCCACCATCATGGTTCCCTACTGGAGCTGAAGAAGCTCATGTATGTGTACTGCTCTCAGGGTAACCGGTGAAAACTCCTCTCTGAAGAGACGCTCAAACTACGACCATGAAAGAGTCACCTCATCGTGAGTCTGGATGACTAAACTCCACCATCGCCCTGCTGAGCCCTGTAGAAGGCTTGCTGCCAGGATCACCATCTGGTCTGCTGGTGTCCTGACCAAACGGAAGACTCTGGTCACTGCCTCAATCCAGTCCTCTGCTGCCTGAGGGTCAGGCTCACCTTGAAATTTGAGTGTTCTCTGTCTCTGAAACTCGTGGAGGTTGCTCAACCTACGCTCCTCATCCACTGGTATAGCAGGCACTAAACACTGCCCCACATGTGGTGGAATAACTGGCATGCCAGCTGGTGCTAGAACTGGGGGATCTAGTCCTTGTATCGAAGCTTCATCACTGAGTAGTTCACCCTTGTGATCGAGCTACTGGATCATAGCGGTTGCGCCTCACGGAGGCATCCTGTTTAAGAAACAGGATGTATCACAGTCAGTGAGTATATCTGTAGAGCTGACTCAAGAAGGACATGGAAACCATAACCCATTCCTATATGATGCATGTACAATTATTTTTCCCCCATTCAACTAGTGTTTTCATGTTCCTAGTCGAAAAGCAAGTTATTAGTGTCATGGTGTATGGATACGCCGACCGCCACACCAACACTGGGGTCCCTGGCCTGAGAGCCAAACTCGAAACACTTATCACCATTGCCCCAAACCAACTCACAGACTCTTGGTCCTAAGCTAGAATCGACCACCTATGATACCACTCTGTCACGACCCGTCCTAGTAGGGCCCGAGCCGCAACTCCCCAAGCCTGCCTCCAATAGGCAACGGGATGGTGACTAGCACTGAGTAGGAATGCTACTAACATGGGAGGCATTGCCTATAAACATGTACACACGCACACACATCTCCAAGACAACAAAGCTGAAAAGTAAAAACTACTAAAAAGAAAAGATGCATGCATACACTAAAACCCAGCCAACAAAGTACAACAGGGAAGTAAAGTAATAGTAAAGTACAACCCTGGTCCAAAAGTACAATCCCACCAAAATGAAGTCTGAAACAAGTCCAACATATAGAGAAAGGTACTATGACTGCAACTTGTCGCTGAAGGAATGCACCTCGGCCTATCTGATCTCACTGAGAACCATCTGGTCTTAGTCTGCCTAGAATCCTGTCAAAGGCTCGCTCGTCTGCACAAGACACGACACATGCGGGAAAAGCCCATGCAGGGGTGAGTATAACAATACCCAGTAGGACACCCCATAAACAACAAAGGAAATAAAAAAAGGAAAATACCACAAAGAAAGGTACAGTCAGCTCCACTCAGTATATGTCTATGGAACATATATCAAGAATATCCAGATATACTCATACACACGAGACCATCATGAACCCACCACTAAGATCCAGCTCGAAGATTCCACTAACCATACCATCGGGAGAACACACTCTTAGGCCTAAAGAGAGATACACGAAGTATTCGTTCTAGGAGAACACACTCCAAAAGTACCTTGGGAAAAAGATGCTCAGATTAGGATCACAGCCAAGTCATGGGGTGATTCTGACAACTCAGTATGAGCTAATCCACTAAGCAGAGGATCGGAGCACAGGAAAAGTTTGTCACATTGATACCAAGAACTCTACCTAGGGTTCCAAAAATGAATAGAGGATCTGGCTCTAAGTCTCATAGAGGGGATTCCAAAAACTCTATTTAGGGAGTTCTTCTGAAGGGATCATACTCCTGTATAAAAGAATTGATACCCAAAGCTTTAGGGGATTACCAAGGGTACAAACCCTAAGAAATAGTCCAAGTCACAAAAGGCAAGTGGCTCAAGCCATGAAGAAAAATTTACATGGCGTGTAGTATGGTTACACGCCATGTTCCTTGACCCCGGGTACTACCCGTGTAAATGGCTTGTGTCCTTTGTTTAAGCCATGAAAAACCAAACTACACAGCGTGTAAGAAAGTACAGATTGTGTTCCTTGACCCCGGGTACTGCCCGTGTAACTGGACCGTGTCATTCGGATTGTTGGATAGAAAACTACTACACGGCATGTAGAACAAATCACATGCCGTGTTCAAGCACGTGGGCTCGCTCCGTGTACACTGGCCATGTTCCCGTACACGATCTCTGCCCATGTCTGTGTCACCTGCCCGTGTACCCATACATGGGGTATCCCGTATATCTGGCCGGGTCTGGCCGGGGAGGGGTATACACGGCGTGTCCCTGGCTGTGTACCCTTCCCGTGTCCGTTTACTCTTGGAGTTCACACCAGGTCGTTCGCCGACGAACACACGCCGTGTAGCCCATACTACACGACGTGTAGTCAGGATTTCTCCAGAAACGTCGTCTTCCTCCGCGCACCTCGGTTGATTCTCCGGACTTCGATTCCGCATTCTTTTTTCCGCGAAACTCAAGATGATGTATCGCCTCGTCATCGTGATGTCGAATCCATGGGTTTCGGGCCATCAATCGGCTCCAAAATCCGATTCCGGTCACCCGTGCGAAAATCATTCGAAGAACAATTTCTTCCAATCCACTTCGATCTGTATGTCGCCACTGCAGCCGCACCTCTGTAGGGTCATACCGATGTCAGATCTTCAATTTAGGACCATTGCATAGCACAATGGGTGCTCAACGATCCATTGTTCCTAATCCCGTGAAGAACGCGAAGAACACTCATGAGGAACACGATAAATTTGGGGAAGAGACACACACAAATCGAGAGGGACGAACCTCGATCGATGTTCGCGTTGATCTCGGTTTGTCACTATTAGAGGGTTGAACGAAACCAAACATTAACAAGAATCAAATCCCAAAAATCCCCGAAAAATACCATCCCACAAGAACGATCGATCTACGGGCTAATCTGTTCGTGGATTAGTCTGCGTTCGTCATAGAAATCAAAAACGAGGATGAATAAAATCACAAAGACATCCTACCCGGATCCCAGTGTTCGTTGGTGAAGATATGATCTTCACGTCATAGTCACCGACAAAATTCTTCAAGAATGTCGCCTTTGCATTGGGGGTTCCCTCCAGAGCTTTCCCATAGCCTCTAGGGGAAAATCAGGGTTATGGGGATTGTAACCCTGATCCCCTACATAATCTCTATTTAAAGGATAAGAGATATTTGACACAACAAGGTTTAAATTAAATATTTTAATTAAATATTTTATTACTATTGCGTCCAAAAACCAGATTTCACCACCGACCAGCACCGGCCGATGTTAGGGCTCGCCTTATGTAAAACTGCTATCCTGAACGCAACGGTGCCCTCAGATTTCTAATCCGAGCACCCGTTTGGGAGTTATTCAAATTTTTCAGGAAAATCGCCCACACGCATAATTTAAATATTAAATTAAATTCAAACATTTGTTTCGAGCTCACTTGGCCTCGGAACTACACGCCATCTAAGAGCCCGGTCTCTAATTAATTCCTATATAACATTAAAATAATACATGGAAAAATCCAGGACATTACAATGGTAGTGAGTTAGTGTAGTTTGAAAGTAATGCATACCTAGAACTATTTAAATAACTTTTTAGGAAAATTTTGGGGTATGATAAGAGGAATATAAGTCCTTTAAACTAAAACATCCATGAAATGAGATATTCTGAAACCGTTGATTATGGCTACTGAGTTTTGATAAAATTATTGGGGATTGATAAATTCAATTTTTATTATCTAATTTCTTTAATCATAATTTTTTTAAAAAAATCCATTTGAATGGGGGAAATAGTAACCTACATGAATTTAAATATATCACTATGATCTATAATAGAGGTATGCATCCTTCTCACTGGCTCTAATATCAAAAATTGGGGATGATTATTACGCATTATTCTACACTATGAGAGGAAATTTTATGGGTCTAAAAATCCTTTTCATAAAGCACCTAATAAAGATATTGGTGAGAAAGAACTATATCTTTAAATGAAACAAATTGATTATGCATCATATGTGTTTTGTTTCATGTTTTCATCCATTTCTAAAGATATTCTCAAGAAATGTGAGGATATAGATGTATATAACATCATATTCCACTTTTGTAATCATCATTAAGAGAATGTGAAATAATAGATATATGGGATCTCCAATTCACTATTCACGTGAAAGTTTGGATGTTTTGAACCACATGAATATATATTCATACACACACACATACATACATCCACATAAATAAAAGTCACATATACACACCCAAACATACATATTCATACATAGGTAGACACATGAATATACATACATACACATAGACTTACATTTAAACATACATTAAGAATGTGAAACATTTATTTTTACCATTATTATTACAGTGAATATGAATTGTAGACATTTTAACAATTTAATGACAATCATATCATAAGAATAAAAATAAACCTAACATAAATTTTAATTTTTAACCTTCTGAATATTTTTTCACATAACTAAAACATGTTTTCCAATATGAATGAATAATAGGGCTGAAGAAAACCTTCCATGTTGGAAAATGTATTACTAGAACCATATATGATTGGTCCACTAGTTTCTCAATAATAATGTGATAAGGAAAAGTGAAAAAGTAAAAAAAATGAAACAAGTTGTAATGTGAAAAAAACCCAAAATGAAAAGGGTGAAAAAAAAAAAGAAATCGAAGGATCACTAAGTGTAGCACTGGGTACACACTCCCTTGAAATTACAAGTATAAACCCCTATTAAGTATATCTCTTGAATAAACTGGGACAAAAAATCACAAAATACTATAATCAAATGAGATCTGATAATGATGATATTTCCATTGAATATTATGATTGAACTACTAAGAGAGAGACCCATTTATAGGATTCCTCTCCCCTCATGTTGCCTTCTCCACTAATGGGTTTAGTGGGGTGGTCCACCCAACACACACTAACTCATAATCCACCTAGATGCCTCCCATTGAAGCATTAGGTTGGGTGACACCTTCCATGTAATAATTCTATAGAAAGTATCCCACTTGGAAATTTTATAGTGTATCAATCACATCTCAACACATCCTTTCCATATTAGAAACTATGCTACTCACGTCTTTGTGAGGCCACTCAAGGATGTAAACCATCAGAATTTATAATAGTCAATTGAATTTGTTAGTAAATATTCCATATTTTATTTGGTGGGAATATTCTTCATGTCCACACTTTCTCGACGACATCTTGAACAAAGTGATTCTCTACCCCAACTTTCATTATCCTCGAATGAAATGATGGGTTCCTTGTAATGTGAAAGGAAATATGACAATCCTAAAATAATGGAATATTCTTATTTCGAGGTCCAAGATCCTTCCAATACATTTTAATCCAAATCACCTCATTGAAACCATGTGTAACATTCATGTATTTTTCCTCCATCACGGATAAATCCACAACTGACTAAAACATTGAAATCTAATGAAATCTCCTCTTACAAGAGTAAACACATCACCAGTAGTGGATTTCATCTAGTTGGAATCACCTGTAAAATATGAATCAACATAGCCTCTAATAGTGAAATATGATCCCCCAAAAAATATTGCAACCTTTGTTGTCTCTTTTATATATCAATGTATCATCTTTAATGAGCTTCAATGCCCCAATCATCTATTTTCCTTATAATGAAGAACTACTCCCACTACATGTGAAATGTCTAGCCTAGTACAAAACATATGAAATATCAGACTCCCATTTATGAGGCATACGTCACTCAAGACATCGTCTTCCTCTCAACTTTCTTTTTAGGACCCATCATAGAGGACAATGTGAAATTAAGGATATGTGGGGTAAATATTGGCTTACATTCTTTCATGTTGAAACATTTCGAACCATTATAGAATTAATTATTGTGTGATATCCAAATATTACCATTATATATATCTCAGAAAATATTCACCCCATGAATCTTTTTTTTTTGTCCCAATTCTTTCATATAAATCTATCTATCCAACTATTTCTTTTTTCACCAAGATCTGATCATTTTTTGGGACGACACCTAACATATCATCCACATACAACTAATGAATGATCAAAAAAGTGACATCTGAACACTAAAAATAAGAAAATAGATCTTAATGAAGTATTATTTTTCTATGTATCATGATATTGGAATCAAATTTCTTTTTGAAATACCTCAAATCATTCTTGAGACTATGTAGAGATCATTTCAAACTACAAACCATGTTCATTTTCCTTCTTCTGTAAAACATTCCAGTGGGAGGATATATATCTATCCATCAATATCACCATAGAGAATGGTAGTATTTACATCCAGTTGATCAAGATGTAAACTTTATGTTGCACATATTTCTAGAACTATCAGAATAGTCATCAGTCTAACAATACGGGAAAATATTTCACTAAAATCCATGATGTACTTTTAAGCATATCCTTTGACCACCAGTCTTTTGTGATATATTTATTCGTTATCATTTTCCTCCCTATTGAGCTTAAACACCCATTTTTTATATCCTTACATCAATGAGGTAGTGAAACAAGATACCAAGTCTCATTCTTGCATAGGGATTCAAGTTACTCCTACATTTTTGGCATCCATGAGGATACATCTAGACTCTGAGTTTCCTCCAAAAAATAAGTTGTCTCTCCATATGATATTAATAAGAAGTACAAAATATTACTCCCAATTGCATAGTTTGAGTTCCATATAGATTCTATTTTCTCTCGGTTTGACCATCATGGTCTAGAATCAAATGTTATTTGGTCACCATACACCCGCAATTCCTCAGAGGAAACTGGTTCTTCTTTGGATTTGTCCTCAACATTGACTACATAATTTTTTTATTCTATTTCCCTTTGTCTCTATAAATTTTCAAATTCACCTTGTCATCTCTAAACATGGTATCTAAATTTATTACATGTTTCTAGGTAGTGGGCTTCATCAAATGATACCCGTTCACACCATCAACATACCCCAAGAAGATACGAATCTAGGATCTGGAATCCAACATTGATCTTTCTTGTTTATTAAATAGTTCACACACATTACATCCAAAAGAATATAACTAAAAATGTTAGGTGAAATTATAATTCCACATCTACATTTGTGTCTTCAAATCTATCTTCATTTTAGGAGATTAATTGATCACATAACATGTATTATTCACTGCGTCTTCCCAAAATGTTTGGGAAATTCTTACAATCATCAACATCACCATAGTTCTATTCAAAGAGGTTCAGTTCATCCACTATACCACTCAATTATTATATGTAGTTTAATCCATTTTTAATTGTCTCTTGATGCATTCTCATCGACCAAATATATATAACTCTACACTTCTATATTCTCCACCATTTTCAGTCCTCAAACACTTGATCTTATTTGTATATTGAAGCTCCATCCTTGATTTCAATGTTTTTAATACTTTAAAAACATCTTATTTCATATTGATTTGGTACAACAAACATCCCATAGAATAATAATCAAGAAATGATACAAAGTACCTTTCTCATCCTAGTAATATAACTAGTGCTTTCCAAACATCAGAATGGGTAAACTCTAAGATCTCATTTCTACTTGTTATTGGTGTCCCAAACATTAACATGTGTTTCATACTCAAAACATATTACTGACCAAATGTTAAGGATAAAATTGTATGAATATAAAAAAACATATGGTTCGTAATAACCTTAAATAAATGTTCTAATATATGGCCATGTGTGTGGTTCCATTATGTTAACAATGCTTCAACCGAGGTATTTGGTGTTACCACTATACCTACCTCCTTGCACATTTCATCCCTAAGAACATATTTTTTCTTTATGATCTTTTATTCCTTCATAACCATAATATTTCACTTCAAAATTCTCCTCAATCCATTCTCGATGTGAGTATTTAATTTTATATCATCGAATTTTCTCAAAGACAATATGTTCTTCTTCAGGCCCATCACATGGAGTACACCTCAGATAGTTTATAACATACCATCCTGAATCTCTAGTTTCTTAGTACCAAATACAATTATCTTCAATGTGTGGTCATTAAACATGTAAATACGTCCTTCTGGGATTGTTTATTCTAATAAACCATTCTCATCAAGACATCATGTGCCATGTTTCTCCCGTGTTGATTATCATTTCATTGTTGAGATGTAGTTTTCTTCTAGAAGTTATCTTTGTAGGTTCTAGTGCCATCAACCTGTTTACTCAATGTCTCTTTATTTTTAATCCTAAAAAATGAACTTCCCTATCAAACACCATGGCATTGGATTTATTTAGGCCATATCATTTCCATCTAAAATCCTGGTAAGTCAATTTATGTTGAAACATAAGGGAAAATCCTTTCTCACATTATACATTATTGAAATATTACACATGATGCACCCAACACATCCTACCTCACTACGTAAATATGTCCTCTTTCTTTTCATAAATAAATAAATATACATAACTCATAATATTCATTAATAATAATATTAAATTATACTGATCAATACACACATCTGTATATAGGAATATCCAATGACACATAAGAATTTTGATTTCCTACTGGTGGGTCTTGTTCTCATAATATCCTACTAGATGTTACAAAGAGTGTAAAACATGAGAAGTAACATCAATGCCCTAAGATTATCCACCCCTAATATCCTATATCATTTTTCCCTCAAATAATTTCATCCTGCTATACAATATATATTCAAAAATCATGTCGTAACACATTTGGGTTCTCATCTTAGCAAGGAACTACTATGACCTTTTAGTGTGAAAACTACTCTTAGGAAATTATCACATAATATGTTATGAATAACAATAATAATTATTGGATAAGGAGTTTATTAATATTAAAAACCATGGATACATGTTATCATAAATTATACAAAAGTTGGTTTTAGGGATCCAACTCCAACAGGTTCCCACTAGAACTAGATCGAACTACTAAAAACCTTTAGTATGACAGCTCTCATATGATACTAATTCTTCTAATGAGATAGGCCATTAGTCTTGCGGTATACCATGTTCTCTTCCATGGTTACTCTTCTAACTGAAACATTACCCCTCTGATGAAAATACCTAAAGAGGGGATACTTATGGTGTATGTATTTTGTCTATTGGTGTATCCTTGGATCTTTCGCAAGACCCACCATGGTAGTGTAATCCCAATATGATTTGATAGGGTATTTAATTCTAGGTACCACATATATCTCTTCAAAAAAGATACAATTCCAAACTACTTTCTTAGCTATATCATAATACTCTATATACTCGGACTCCGTTAGAGAATCATCGACAACAAGCTTCTATGAACTCTTCTAGCTCAAACATCCAACATTGAGATAGAAAACATATACTGATTGTGAATTCAAATCATTATAATCTATATGAAAAAATTCATCAATATAACCCTTGAGGACCATCTCCTCATCTCCTCCATTAATAGGAATATATCCTAAGTTCTTCTTAAATACTTAATGATAGCCTTAACAGTAGTCCAATGTTGTTCTATTGGATCTTCTTGATATCATCCTAAGATTATCAATACATAGGAAACATCAAGTCTTTTACATAACATGTCATACATGATTGATCCTATCACAGAATCATATGATATCTTTCCCATTTTCTCTTTCTTTGGTTGTATATGAGGAAACATTTTCATAGAAAGATGTAAACCATGTGACACTATAACCAATACCCTCTTGGATTGTTCAATAAAAAATCTATTTAGTATCTAGTAAGCAGATAGAATAGAACATAGTCCATGAATCCTATTTTATCACTCATGAATGATCTATATCCAAAAAATATAGGATTCTTTACCAAAGATATTCGTGGAGAATCATTTTGTTTAACTTGTCCTTAATAGACTGTAAGTTTGGTATGTTTTTTATAATAAATAAAAGGTCATCAATACATACTAATGGATAATTATGGTATTCCTACTAAACCTCTTGTAAAAACATGGATCACATTCTTTCTTAATGAAACCAATTTCTTTAATGGATTAATAAAATCAAATAGTCTATGACTTGGATTCTTTATTCAATCCATAAATGGATATCCACAAATTATAAATCATTTTGGCTTCACCTAGAGTAATAAACACTTCTAGTTATTTAATATAGACATATTTTATAAGGTTTCCATTAAGAAACATAGTTTTGACATCAATTTGGAAAATCTCATAGTCATGGTAAGATGATATAGAGAGTAGAATTCTGATGGATTTAAACATGGAAACTAGAAAACAAGTTTAATCATTGTCAATTACATGATTTTGCCAAACCAATTTACCTGCAAACCATTATTTATAGGTATTTACATTACCTTACAGTTCTAGTTCTCTCTTTAATAACCAATATAACCTAATAGGATTTACATCCACTGGTGCATCAACCAGAACCCAAACATGGTTTTGATACCCGGAATCCATTTTAAAATTCATGGATTCATTTCATATTTCAGATTATGATATCTCTACTACATCTTTATTGGAGAGAGTTTTATCAATCTCAACCAATATTGAGTCACCATATTTGGATACTAGAAAACGATTTATCTCTAGTTCTCTTACCTCTATTATGCTCCTATGCTGAACTTATACTTCAAGAACGACTTCTTCCATAAGGACCTATGGAATGTATTCTTATACAAACTCTTGTGTATTTTGAGCATCAATATCCTTGAAGTAAATCTTTCTACCACCATCCCTTTTTAGGATGTTCACCCTCTCAAGAGAAATTTCTTATCTAGAGACAATCTTGTTCTTGGATGAGGTTTTTTATAGGTAGTAATCCTTTTTTTCTTTGTGATACCCAATAAAGATACACTATATTCCCTAGGGTGATTGGTTATTTCTTTATAATGCCTTATCAAATTTCTCTCAACCGAAAACATGTGTGTGTGGAAAAACCATTTTCAATCCACTCCATAATATGATAAGAATTCCATTTTCCGCTTTACTTGGAACTTGGTTTAATGTGTATGTCGCAGAATGAAATGCATATCCCCAAAAAGATAATGGATGAAGTTCATGACTCTTAATCAACCTTACCATGTCAAATATGGTATTGTTACACCTTTCACTAACACCATTCCATTGTGGTGTATAAGGTTGAGTTATTTGAGATCGAATCCTGAACTCCTGTAGAAATTAGATGAACTCTTAATTAAGATATTCAACACCTAGATCCCATTGAAACTTCTTCATCTTCTAACCATGTTAATTATCTACATCATTCTTAAATTAAATTAATTTCTCAAAGGGGTTGGACATATACTTCATCAAGTAGATATATCCATATCTACTGAAGTTCTTAGTAAATGTTATGATGAAACAATATCCACCTATAGCTTCAACTAAAAACGGTTCACACACATCAGTGTGTACCAATACAACAATATTTGTGGCCCTTTCACCCTCTCCACCAAATGGTTTCTTGGTCACTTTTTCTTTTAATACAGAATGACATCTATCAAGTGGTTTTATCTTAGATGATTCCAAATTACCATCTTGAAAGAGCTTTATGAAACACCTGTCATTTACATGACCAAGAAGGCGATTACATAGTTTGTTGTTATATGAGTCGTGTGAACATGATTCATTATCAATTTCCAAAACTTGGTTTTCCTAATTTAATACCTAAATATTGTTATTTAAATGTTCCATACCATCACATATGTTTTCCTTATAAAAGAAACAAATTTTATTTCCAATCATAAAAATAAACCCATTTATATCTAGTCATGATATATAAAATATGTCCTTTGTAACCATAGTTACATAATAAAATATTTTAAAACCAAAATAATTCCACTAGAAATGATATGTTGTAGCCCAAAATGGCCAGAGCATCCAACCTTGCACCATTAGTAGCTCTCATATCCTCCTCTCCTCTACAAATCGTTTAAAATATAATTGGTTTTAGTATTTTTATTTTCATGTGAGCCCCAGAATATGTATCTAATTTCCAATGAGTATATATTGAAGGAATACACTATATAATAAATACACCTTTAGATTACAATTACTTATGGGGGTATTTCCTCTTCCAGTGGCCTGACATTCCACACACAAAATAAAATGCATCCTTTTCTTTGTCCTTCCTCTAGATCATCTTCTTCATTGTACGATAGTGCTTAAGCTTTTGGACTATTTATAATTCATTGGACCCTTTTCCTTGTTCTAAATCATCTTATTCACCATAAGGATTACTGGTTTATCATGCCCCGTGTCGTTATCCACTCGGCATATCAATGTAAGAAGTTTTGAAAGATTCTTCTTGTTATTTCTCATATTTTAATTTAAAAATGGATAAGGTCTTAGGAAATGATGAATGTATTAGATATTCTTGAAACTCATTTGGGAACTTAATCCCTAAGATGTTCATGTGTTCAGTTTTTCTAATAAGCTTGACTATTTGTGTCCTGGCAGGAAGAGACACTCCAAACATAGTTGTAAAAAAGGAATTAGAGATCGCATACCTCTCTTGAATCAGCATCTCTTGATAAATATCCCAACAGTAAGGCATCGGGCTATAGGAATCCATATCCCCATGTTTCTTCAAAATATCATTGGACATGGATGTTAGAAAGAAACATTAAACATTTAGAGAATCATTAAAATTATTCTCATAAAGAGATAACTCTTTATCACTTTCCTCATTATCAGCTGCAACTGGAAATGGTTTTTCCAGAGCATAAAATTTTCATTCATGGAAAAGGATGACACATAGGTTCCTTTTCCACTCTTAGAAATTTTATCCAGTGATAAGGTTTTCCGTCTCAGGTATGGATCACAGTGACATGTTTGATTTCGTTTTATTAGTGTTTATACAAATAATATGAACATATTTTTAGTAATTGAACGATAAAATTTAGGAAAATAAATATATATTATATTTATTAATCTCCCACTGTTTTATTGAAACCCAACAACCCTCACCATTGGGTTCAGAATATCTTGTTTCATTGGCATCATAGTTGCAAGGATTCATATTCCCCTTATAATTTCCCAAACTATGGATGGTTAAGAAACATGAATGGTTTTAGGTAGGCATTTGAAATACCAACAACATTAACTTAGAGTTCCTTGATCCGCTGAGTGGACTCCCTAATCCTAAAATCCATAAATTGTATTTCCCTATCCTTTGCCTCTTTGTTACACCAAATCCTACTTTATTAGTATAACCTTGATGTGAACTATGATAACTCAACCCAAAACATCAAGTTTTAATTCCCTTATAATTGAAAGCACCCTAACTTTGGTTGGTAAAACACTTTCAACTATGGTTCGGTTTTAACCGAAGTGGTGGAAGTCTATACCAACTGAATATATTATTGTGGGATTTTATCCTTTTATGATTTAATTGATAATTATTATCCTTAACACAAGAATTTTAATATTAAGTAGGTTTACATAAGTTATTAACCATGACTTAGATAATATTTACACATAATCTAGTTTACTTTGGATATATTGGGAATGGTAGTTAATTAATTAATTATGTGATCATGACAAAAACAACAATAATGAATTAACCATGAAAATTGAGAGAAATAAAATAATAAGGTGGTATGATCAGGAGATTTACTAATGGTAAGATTATCTAGAGGTTGATAAACTAACTATCGACGTAGGTGAAAAACATTTTGAATATATTAAGGTTCATGTTATAACTTTCCACATGTCCACCTATGTATCTCCTTGGATTGGTTTTGCCTCCACTTTAAACATGAACAAGATCCACTAGATTGGGAGTTCCATCCATTGAATTTTATTTTACTCACATGTATGTGATGCTAAAAGGGATTTACATTAATGAAACCCAGAGAATGCAGGCCCTACATAATAAGAGGTGAAAAGGAACACATGCCAATAATTTAACATAATAAAGAATTGAATGTAAAGAAACTAATCACTTACAAAGGTCTGATTTAGCTCATCATCATCCACATGCATATAATGAATTGAGAATTTAATAAAAATATCATTCGACTCTGAATTTTTATTATTTAAGACATATCATGATTGAATTAGTTAATTATTATCTTTAATTAATCCACAGTTTTATCTTAATTCTTATCCGAATATCCATGATATTCTCATCCATTGAAATTTTGACAAAATTAAATAATTTTATTTCATATTAACTATATATATAAATGTGAAGTGGAGGAAACATGGTAAATACCGGTCCAAATATACCTAGCATGTATTATACTCATATATAGTTTTACGTTTCTGATATATGGAATAAATTAGTTATCATATACTTTTCAGATGTGTAAAATAAAATGAATTACAATATATTTTGGTCACACGTTATGCTTCTATGCACATAGAGTTAAAACTGTAATACGACTCATATATGATATTTATATCTAAACATTATGAATATAATAATTAAACATATATGTATTTATATATTAAAACCTATAACATTGCATGTCTAATCAAATTAATGACCACACGCAAGAATGTGTCTCAAGGTTTACATAATATAATAAATAAATTTTAAATTTTTGTAATTTTTTTAAGTAAATGGGGTGTACAGGTGAGATACACAGTGTGTAGATCTCTCACCATCTATCTGAGGTACATGCCTAAGGACCCATTGTGTAAATCATACCTTAGAAAATTGGAGTACATGGTGTGCATCAGGAACTATATGGTCTGTTAACTCCAAGTTACATGGTCACTTTCCAGGTAGGACTTCTATGGAATACATAGCCCATCTCTGACTCAAATGGGACTATATGTGGTGAATTTTTGTTACACAGCTTGTAATTTGGATGACCGTGCACTAGTCTGTCCCAGTTAATATTCGTTGAATTAATTAACTACACCTCTTGTCATCAATGCACAGAGATTGAGTAATTTCTGAATTAACTCTTGGTGTATTGAACACAAGTTCATGACATTAAATCTGGTTTCATGACGTCTACTCCTATGTTATCCATACAGAATCCTTGGAACCTCAAGATCAGATCCTTGACTTTATTTAAAGTATGTAGAAGATTGTTGTAGGACACCAAATCTAATAGTCTCTACTTTAATGACTAGTATATCTTCATTGTCATCAGTATTCTCTACATTTCCACCCATTTCATTATTATGGATCCTAAAATAACCATGCTTTTTCATCACATTTTCTTGACTTTTTCGGATTTCAAGTAGACAATTATCCTTTCAAAGAGTTTTCTGTATCTTTATTTTTCATAATATAGAATTATTACATCTAAATTTCTCGATCTCAAATTTCCCCTCCATCAGGTCACGATGTCAGCCCGAAACCTTTTTTGTCTCAAAACTAAGTATTTAATAACCTCAAATTATTTTATATTATGAGAAAGATCAATTAGAGTTTGAATCATAGAGCATACTCAAATTAATTAGAATTATCCATACCAAAAAATGTGAACTTCACTAGGTTAGAAACATACCTCTAATAAAACTTTTTGGGACAATAAATTATCAAATGACTAGTTTAGAAAATAAAATGAGGTAATGTAAGGTGAAGATGTAGAAAATTGGAAACTATATTTAATGTGGAAGATGTAATCAAAAATAAAGGGGTAAAATTCCACATGAAAATAGAAGAATAAATATGCAAAAATGTAGCTACACACTCTCATGCTATCATAAGTAGAAAATCATTTAAAATACCTCTCTTGAATATGTGGGTAAAATACATCACAAAATACCTCACTAAAATATAATCTGGTTGTGTTTTTTATCCTGGTGAGATGTCAATGAATAAGATGAACTTTTATTTTATAGGTTGGTTCCAGCCACTATTGTGTCTTTCCCCGCTAGTGGGTTTGGTGGGGTTGGCTAGCCACTACAAAGCTACCTCAAATACCTCCTTTCCACCTCCCTTTGAAAAATTAATATGTGGCATCATCCGTGGAATAATACTTCCAATATGTTCTGATCATGCCACTATAGTTACAAGGAATAGAAAATACATTATACTAAACGTGATTAGGAGATTATAGGAAGGTGTAATTATGGGGGACGATAAGACTATCAAGAGGTGGTGATCAATGTTTCATGTATCTGTGGCTAAGGGGGACAAAGAGACCATTGTTAGAAATGGGATATAGCGATTTCTGTTCCTTGTGTATAAGGATGAAGGGAGTATAGTATCCATTACCATAAATGGGATGTAGTGATGGAAGTTCCCTACTTGTGTGGTTGCGGGGGATGGAGTAGCCATTATGAAAAAATTGTCGGTATATGTTCCTAGCGCAAGTGGCTATGGATGACACAAACTACACTATTTATATGGTGTCCATTACATCACTGGGAACCCCTCACTGGGATGTACAGTCATGTGATACACATTATCATCTATAAAAGGTGGTGTGTGATTTTTAATTTGAATATCGATTGATATATGCTAAACCATTTACATATATATGGATTAGTATAATTTTAACCCATTTAAAATATTTAATTATTGATTTATTTTGATTATGTGAATGAAAATATTTATAACTAGAAAATCCCCCACATCACCTTTTACATGTCTACGAATTTTTATCATTTAATCCATTTTAAAAGTTTTAATTGATACTTTCTTTTAATTATGTTAATAAAAAATATTATAAATGTGGAATCCCCCCCCCCACATAGAGTCACATTTTTGAGATTTTATATTACAAAAAAATCAATACAAATCAAATTTTAACTGGTTTTAATATATTCAAGAAAACATACTATAGATGTGACATTTCTCAGCATAAGAAATCACATTTATTAGTGCTAAAAGTGGTTTTTATTTAAACATCCTTAAAATCCACATGATTTTATTAGCACTAAAAATATTCATAAAATTATCCTTTATTAACCTTATAAATAATGATAAATGGGAGATTCATCAATAATTATTTTATCCCTAAAAAAGGTAACATTTACAATTGTTAGGTTTAGTGCTAATAAAGTCTCATTTTATGTAAATTAAACCAACTATTGACAAAGCCCAATACCAGCTACACTAAAGTGTTATCGGCTATATAAATATCACTCTACCAGTTATATAAATTCCAGTCTATTATAAAAGATAAAAAATAAATTTTAGTAGAAACATGACATTAAACATAAAAAAAATTAAAATTTATCTTGTGCCATTATTTCAAGATGAGAATTACATAAATATTACTCAATAAAAAATATTTTAATAGATTTAAAATTTTATATGAAACAATGATGATCTAAACCATTATTAAATATCTTATATGTGGTCTTATTCAATGATAAGCCCAATATCATGTAAATGAACTTGTGATTGTAATAAAAAAATAATTATTTTCATAATAGTACATCAGAATAAATGATATATAATTGAAATGTAGTATAATACCAAGTAAATATAAATTGTAATGATATGTAATTACTTACTAAAAGTAAATAATAATAAAAAGTATTTTTCTATCATATTTTTAGAAATATGAGCACTCTTTCTTGATTTGGACTATATGATGTGCCTTGTGAGATATATATGAGACATGAAAATTTAGTCATATTAGTCACATCACGATTCAATTTGAAATGTGGTTGTTTTATACAAGTCATAAATGAATTATGAATAATTTTTATAATTTATTAAGATAATCTGGGCATGTTTTCTTTTTTTGTTGAGTATGTGACACGCGTTTTGAACTAAAATGTCACTAGTAAATGAAAGCATGGAATTTGGTACATACTCAATACATTGTGTGTCAGATTGATTAGTTGTTAATTAATTCATTCAAAAAATGATTTATCAATATTTTTCCTAAAATATCAATATAATTATAGTGTATTTTTTAGTTTTTTAGTATGTGACACACATTATGAACTGTAAATTCATTTTAAAATAAAAATAAGCACATTCAGTGATACCACCCACATATTGTGTCAAATTAACTTAAGGATGTTTCCAAAACAAAAAAAAAGATTAAATAACTGTTTTTTAAAAGTATCAATATGATGTCTGTATATTTCTGGGGCTTTGAGTATGTGACATGTGTTTTAGAGTAAAATGTTACTTTGATACTCAAAACATGCACTTTCAATCAATATAGAGAGTATTTCTGTTTGATAAATATGAAATTCTTTCATACACATCAAAAATAACTCACAGATCATTTTCTTATCATATCAAAACTTCTGATCATGTTTTCATATTTTTCATAATGTAACATTCGTTATGAGATAAAATGATATATTTATATTGTAAACAATCACTTTAGGTCATACCATCCACACAATGTCTCAGATTGACATGGGATTGATTCATAAACATCAAAAATAAACCATAAACCATTTACCTATAGTATTAAGATAATCAAATCATGTTTTCTCAATTTTGAGTTTTTGATATGTGTTTTGAAGTTAGATGTCACTTTTAAAGGAAAACACCAACTTTTGGGAAAAATAATCAATTTTTATACTGTATTTTTTTGAGGATAAATTATAAATACAATAAAAGTGTTTCTTCTACATTTGGAGCGTATGGAACCTGTTTGTAATTACAATGTATGTTTTAAATAAATATAGCCACTTTCCATCAAAACAGTCACACTTTATGTCATATGGTCAAAGTTAATTCATATAAATCATAAATGAATCATGATTCATTATCCAAATGTATCAAGGAAATCAAGGAATTTTTAATCAGTTTTGATTATATAGTACATGTTTTGAACTAAAATATATATTTTAAATGAAAACACCCATGTTTAGTCACACCGGCCACACTATTTCTCAAATTAATTCACGGTCAATTTATTTAACATTCTGAGATATAAAATGTTCTAAAACCCACTTTTTTGTCAATTTTTTATGCCCATTAGTGAAAAATAAGGAAAAAAATATTGAAAATATTTAGCTGTATGTAGGACCTATGCTTTTCAAAAGGTTAGCTCATATTTTACAATGGTTTTTTAAATCTATGAAGTGTTTTTCCTCAGTTCCTATAATGATAATAATTCAATTTTATATATAGCATAAGGGTAGACTATGCTTTGCATATATCTAATTATCTTGAAGCATAAGGTAAGATACCTTTTTATATGGGGTTTTAAATGTAAGACTATGTTTCTTAAGATTGCATAAGGGTATAATATCTACTACATATGTTAATGATGAAATTTATATATAGTTTGTAAGGGTATGATTGACTTGTGTAATGGTAATACCCTTATATCAAAGGCATCGTTGTGGTATTTTTAAACAAAAAAAAGTTTAATTGTACATTTATATGTTATGTGTATGGGTAAAATACATGTGCAATTCTAAAACCATGTCACCATAAGATAATGCCTTTTTATAGAAAAAGTAATTTTTTTCTTTTTTTCACATATACTTCCCAATTGTGATCCAAAAATAAGTTTTTAAAATTTTAAAATCCCAAAGACCTGTAAAATAATTCATATGTCTCATTTAAATGTTATAAATCCCACTATATAAGGTTTTAAATAATCCATAATTAGGAAATTAATAAAATACAAATTAAACAAGGAATTTAATTTGTATTTTTTGAACATAGTAAAAGTAGAATGTGGCATGATTATTTTAAAAATACATGAAACATTATTCCTTAATTTTTTATAATTCTATTGATTATAATAATTACAATAATACATGTGTTCAACAATGGTGAAGAATTATTAAATCAATCAAAACCCTTCTTTAAGTTTTTGGGATCGATATGGATAACCTTCTCTCTAATATGCCATGGTGAGGTGTTTTAAAAGAAATAGTTTCTAAGTATTTTTTCCTGTTAAATTTGAAAATAGAATCATTTAATATTTTTCTAAGAAAGTTGAATAAATATTTCTTAATTAAAAATAATTTGTAAATTATTAATGAATTTGATAAATATATATTTTCTCGAGTTTATTCATGTTTATTCTAGAGAGAGAAAAATATTATTGAATAGAAATTATTTTTATCTCTAAGAAAGAAATGAATATCACATGATATGGATTTAAAAAACTGAAAATTATATAAGAGATAAAAAGTATTAGAACATATTTTTTTTGTGTGGAAATAAAATGTTTTTGGATCAGTATTAGGAGTCCTTAGAGAGTGGATTGAATGGATGAATAAATGTATGTGATTTGGGTGGTGGTTCCTTGGTAAACCGCGATGTTGATAACGAAAACCTTGAGATATGAAATTCGTCACCACATATAGGCCATGTATAAGATCATTATAATGATATGAAACTATTTTCTTATTTGATTCTTCCATGTTGATTTTGATCACATGGGTGTTTGTCAAGTTTTTTTCATGCTGGTTTTTCTATGCCTCTAGATATTTTTTACTAATATTTTGACATAGTCATTGTGTGTTATTTTTTCCTTTATATGATTTGATGTTTTCTTTATATGAAACGTACCAAATTTGGTAGGTAAAATCATCGTGGATTGTTTTCCTTATACGTGGACCATGTTCAGATGATTCGTATGACATGATGACAATAACAAGTTGGAAGATGGGGTATGATGGACTTCTTTGGCCTGACATTGGGAAATATTTGTATTTGTGACCAGACTCATGAGGTATTAGTGGGAAATGATATTCAATGTGTCCAGATGTAACCATGTGAACATTTATATAAAAACAACATTTTAAATGAATAAATGATTTATTGAGTAATTAATTTATAGAATACACATGAACCACATGGGTTATTTCGAACCATTATATGTTGTATCTTTATATATTTAAAATACCCTTAAACATCAGAAGCATAGATACTATTTTCATTATAAAGTGACTATTTTGATTTTTATATATTAAGTGTTAATGTAAATTCAATTTACATAGATAAAAGAAGAGATGACATAAACTGATTGGATCATACCTTATGAAGCCCATTTAACATAGATTCTGAGGAAGATGATATCACTGGGATTTTTCCTTTACCTAGACCAAGATGATATTCAATAACATATTCATGAGTGAATGTTTGTAGAGAATAATTTTATTCTTATAAAGATTACATCCTAAACCATGTTCCCTGAACCACCCCAAGAAAGTATCCCCGTCACACACCTTTTCTTTGGGCATACGTTGTTGTAATAATGAGTTATGTATCGTGACCCTAATAGTATGAATTCATATATTTTTATTTTTAATAAAATAATGATTTTATTTTAAATTTTTATTATTACATTATAAAGGATTAAATAATTAGTTTGATAATAATTTGATTTTGATATGATGAAATTCAAATTTTATATTTTAGTAATATATAGTTTCAATCAAGTCAATATTTTTGATGAATTTAATTTTTTTATAATAAATATAATATTATTAAAATATTATTATTAATGAAAATTTATTTAAATATATATTATAATATAATTTAATGAACTCATTTGTTATTTTTTCGGGTAAGAAACTATTATCATCATAAAAACCCATACTTTTCAATAAATGGGGATTTCTTAATGAAAAGTATAAATTTTAATATTTATTGAATTATTTGGCAAAAATTAATATTATAAATTAAATTAGTACTCCCAAATTATTCAATGGTAACTTTTTTTAATTTACAAAGATAGTTGATATTTTTGGAAAAAAATTATTATGAAATAAATATGTTGTATGTATTATGATATCATAAAAGTAAAACAGTGGTGTAATAAATAAAATAAAGACTATAAATGACTAAAATTATGATTCTAATTTAAAATAGTTTGTTCTTAAAGTTGTTTTATTAATTTTATAAACTCTTAATGAATCCTTCAAAAATGATATTATATTTAATGGTTTTATAAATATATTTTATAAACATGAATCACTTCCACATAACCAGTGGTATTATTTTAATGTTTTCATCTCTAATACATATTAAATATTTAAAACCTCCCATGTTTGGTAGAAACCATGGGGAAAATTATTTTAGGTTTTATAGTATTGATTATTTTATAATATAGAGTATGAAACAGAATTTTAGAAATTAGTACATAATTACCCTCTTTTTCTAAAAATACCCACCAATCCCCCAACTCATCTTCAGTAAAAACCCATTGATCATGAATTTAATCTAAATATACCTTTACAAAATACACCCATGTTGTTATATATCTCTTAATGAAATCCTAAAAATATTTTTGAATATCCCTCTCAAGGTAAGATATCCTCCTATTATCCTCTTTATTCAAGAATTTTATTTATATTATAACCTTTTCATTAAAATTAATCATCTTAGGATATGTTTTTACACATCCATATTACATTAATTATTATTTCAAAGTGATTAGATACCCCTTTCACTCTAACTAAACCCTTATATGAATATTTATTTAACCTGATTACGTTATTAAAATTGTCCTCTAATTTTTCATTCCAAACATTTATAAAGTGAATAAAAATCCTCATTTCAACTCAAGAGTATTCACCTAAATGTACCTATCCTTTATTGATTGGGAATTTACATATATGTTACCTAGACTCCTTAATGATGGGATTAAGAGTGATTAAACACACCCTTATGTTGTATAATAGACATGGAAAAACTGAGCATGTGCATGATATATATATGATGGGTGAGTATAGAATTATATATCCCTTAAAATAATTGGGAATATTTTTATCTCATAAGACACCATTTATGGTTTATGGGAGTTTATCCTAATCACACTATGTTATTATTTCTTGGTAGTTGGCTTTTAATAATGTTTATGATGTCATGTGTTATGTTGTTATGAAATATCTATATCTATATGTTGTAATCATATTATATCATTATTGGATATTCATTTTTATGATTCTCTCCAATTTTATTTCAACATAATATGACACATAAATAACATGTATTTATTTGACTAGATTATACATTTATTATTCCCTTACCAGGCTTTATATCCCTCCTTTTTGTTATATATGGCACCAGGTTATCCTATACAATTTTATATGTAAAATATAATTTTAAAGGCATGTTGTGAAGTTTTTAAATAATGTTCTTATACCTAAGTTTCATGTTATTATGTTATGTACCTAATTTTTCAAATAAAATTGGCCTCATGATATTATGGGATTGTTTTATGTTTGTAGTTATGAAATTAATTTTCAGTTATGGTTTTTTAAAATATAGGTTCTTATAGTTCATATTAGAGTAAAGTCTAGTTATATGGGGAATTAAGATTACAAAACCATAGTTAAATATATAAGAATATTACAAAAAATTTAAAATATCCCTAGATTTTGTTAAAGTATTGATTATTTGGTTTCTAGGAAGTCAAACCCATGTTTGGATACTACAAGAGGATGTGGCATGGCATAGTCATACCTAGGGGTACAAACACTTAAAATGGTGCATTGGGATTTTACATGATCATTACCTGGTGAATGATAAAAATCCCTTATTGTACACCGATTCAGACACTCCAATGGGATATTCTTTGGTAAAGTTGTAGGCTCTATAAATACAATTATTATGGGAATGATAATTACCATAATATTTTAGAAATAAAATCATGGATAACATAGATTGAAACATTGAAATTATAACACTGATTCAGACAATCCAATGTGATATTCTTTGGTAAAGTCATAGGCTCTATAAAAATCATTATGATGGAATGAAAATTACCAGAATATTTTAGAAACTAGATCATGGATAACATATATTGAAACATATAAATTCTGAGTTGAATGAATAAGTGTCATTTGTAAGATATTATTTTAATTTTAGTGGATTACATTTTACATTTTTAATAGTTTAAAAATTATTATACCCACTTTTACATTGATTTTAGTCAATTTTTAGAAATATGAGAAACAGAGTCAACAACCAATTTGAGTAGAAATTTGATTGATGTCCAAATGAGATTCCTAGCCCAATACGAGTAGGATTCGGGAACATAACGACAATATATTCTCAATAAACTCATGTTTTGAATATAAACAATAATTAGTTGTAAAATCCATATCACCTAAGAGAGAATATTTCAATTGAGGCCTTTATTTAACAAAGGCCTTTAAATTTTTGAAGATCTTTCAATACCTTAGTCATGGACTAATATATCAACTCTATTGAGATGATCGTCTTTGTCCATAAATTATATAAGAAAGATAATTTCAAGATGTTTGTTTATTCTATGGAGGGACAATATTATTAATAGTGGACATTGATCAAAAATAGAAATCATGGGTAAGAGATCGAAGTTATGGAGTGGAAATAATTCTAGAAAATGTTTTCCTATTAACATTTTTATCACACTCTCCCACTGAAAATGGAATGATATTTATATATCCTCAAAAAAAATTAAATCCATCCTGGGTGTAGAAGATGAAACTCACAATTCATTCATGATACACCTTCATCATTTTCTACTCCATTGAATGTAATGTTGTCCGCTACTTGGTCAGATAAATTTGAGTCTGAGAAAATCATTGGTGATTCGATCCTTTGAAGGTTATGAGGAAATTTTTTGATATTACTTAGAAGTAAAAATGGATATCATATAATCTCAAGGGTCTCATGAATCATGATACAAGAAGTAGAGGATATATTTTAATTATCGAAATACATTGGAGAAATATCATGTGGGGAATAAATTCCAACATCCCACTTTTCAAATCCATGGGAAGAAGAATCCTAGAAATTTCTATAATGGTATAAGGGAATGCTTTATATGTGTGAAGGAAATGAACCTAACTATTTATAGTTGATGGGAGAAACCCAAAAATTTGATGGAATAAAGAAATGATTCATTAAACCCTCAGCTTTATTTCTAATGTTTCAAATTCAAGGAATAAGTACACTAATAAAATCGATTCACTATATTTGTTGATGATAATTGATGACAATAATCTATATGGACTAAAGAGAAATAATGAGCTTATGCCGTCAAATCTTATGAGGTTTATCCCTAAAATTAATTGTTTATAGGTATTATAGATATTTATTTTAGGAAATAGAACATACTATATTATTCTGGTCCATTCTTTTATATCACACCTGTTTAGTGGTAGTATTCAAACATAACCTCAAAACATGGAATTTGGCATATCGGTGAAGATCCAAAATGGGTCAATTGTTGTATCACAAGTATATAAGTGATTCCATCTCAGAATATGTTGGTTAAATCTCCCAAAAACCTTCTGAAACTTAATTTTGTAGAATTTTATTCTATTCTAGGAATGGATTTGTTTTCCTTGTATAGAGTGAAGAATAATTAAAAAGGGAAGGAAATCACATTCCATATTAGAAATCTGCATACAATTATTTTCATGTTCATGGATGTGGATGATTCTCCTTTGGTATTTTCAACTAAATAATGAATATTTTTTAACTTGTGAGAAACTGTATCTAGTTAAAATGATTGGGAATAAGGAAATGATCATACTTGATGACATGCCTATAGTAAGGAATCTCATTGATGTCATTCTATAAAAATTTCTTGGTCTTCCTTCTATCTAAGAGGTTTAGTTCACAATAAAAATTATAAATAGAGATTAGAAAAAATCTAAGAGTCCATAGAGAATGGACACTACTGAACATTATAAATCAAATAATTTACTTTAGGATAATATGGATAAATGGTTTATATGTACATTTACTTTAGTAAGTGTGAACTGGTCCTTTTTATTTTAGGATGGATTGGTTATTTCCCTTTAACAATGATTATCCTGAGATCAAAAAGATCATGATAACAGATAGGTATCATCATCCATAGATTAATGAATTGTTTGATGATCTACACAGATCCAAATACTTTTCCAAGGTGGATATTTGGTTGGAATATTATCAACTAATGGTTTTGAATGTGGATATACCAAAAACTTGTAATCATACAAGGTGTATGAACTATGTGTAGGATCGAAATAATGATGTAGATGCTCAATATACAAGAGGGGGTGAATTGTATACTTTAAAAATTCCTTTGGAACCTTTAAAGTTAGTTACGAATAACTATGTTTTCCTTAAGCAAAAGAAAGGAATAAGTTTAACAAATTTAAACTAAGCAAATTCACAACACCTCTAACACTGAATACAAACTTGGAAAGAGATTCCGAAAGTAGGTTCCGGAAATATGGTTTTGGAAATTGAAACTTAAAGAAAGATTACAATATGAGATTCTACCTTAAAGCGTATAGAATCTAAATGAAACAGAGAACAACTAAGGAAGTATAAGAAAGTTATACTTTCCTTATAATACAAAATGCAGCGGAAAATAAACAAGTAGTTAAACTACAAGTAACAAGATATAAGTCTTTTAACCCAAAGAGAAGGGTATCCAACAACCTTTGATAAAGGTCCCTTGATTTATACTCTCAAGAAAGTCTATCTTACCCACACCAGGGTAAGACCTCGATACGAAGATCGAAATCTCTGTCTTGTTATCCCCGCAAGCCCTCAACTTCAAGGTAGTTGTCAACCTCTGTCTTTCTCAGCAAGGAAGCCCTCGAACATCAAGGTAGTCGGCAACCTCTATCTTCCTATCCCCGAAAGTCCTCGAATGTAATCACCAACATTCGGAGTCGCACGAATCTATGAGAGTAAATAAGAGCCTCTCTCTCTAGAAATCACTTCAAGCATGTAATCACATGAGTCAAAGATCAGTCAGCTTTTCCGCACCGAGCTCTTTCAAATGAGCTCCTATTTATAGGTAAGGTCAGCTCCTTCTCCAACCGTCATATTTTTTCCTTAAATATAGGAGAGAGTTGTACATGTGTCACTTAGAAAACGGTTAGTTTATAATAAAATAGACGACATCATTTTATAACAAAACAAGTGAAACAGAATGTATGACATTATTTTAAAATCTAACTCAAAAGTTCCGAATCAAAAATTCAGAGTGAAGGTTTGGAGTGTAAGGAAAATAATAAAGAGTAGAGAGATTATAACAACGTAAGCAAGATGAAAGTTTGGAGTCTAACCAAAGATAATTATCGGAGTCTAAATAAATTTGGAGTTCATAAAACAAATATGATCAGATTCTATTTAATAAGAGAATTTGGAATGAGAGTTCGGAATGGGAGTTGGTCATTCGAATTCGTAGTGAGAATTCCTCATCAGAATTTGTAATGGGAATTACTCATCAGAATTCGTAGTGATAATTCCTCATCAGAATTCGTAATGAGAATTCGTCATCAGAATTCGTAATGAGAATTAATCATTTGAATTTGTATTGAGAATTTGTTATCGAACTTCATAAGAATTCGCATCCTGAATCTGGATTAAAACAGTATCCAGAATTCGGAATGAAACTTTATCACAGTTCTCATTCTGGATTTCGGAGTGAAACTTTATCACAGTTCTTATCCAGAATCCGAATCCTAAAATAGAATAATTCATATCAATGTTTCAAGAAATTCCGAGAAAATAGAATTGAATCTGAATCTCATACTTAAGAAAAATCTAGATGAAAATATGATAAGGATAATTTTTCTTATAAAAGTGATTTTCCTTATAAAAGCAATTTTCCTTAAAAAAACAATTTTCCTTATAAAAGAAATTTTCCTTATAAAAGAAACTTTACTTATAAAAGCAATTTTCCTTAAGAATAAGGTGTTTGTGATTTTCAAAACAAGAAAGAATGAAAAAGCCATAAAGAAAACCTTATTGACTCAATAATCTCCCCCTTTTTGGAAAGCACAAACATCCTTAAGAAAAAGAAATTCTAAGAAGAAAAAAAACATTAAGGATTATCTCCCTTGGTTTTAAGGAAATTGATGAATATGACTAACTCCCCCTTAGGCTTTGAAAATCTAAGGATCGTATTCTAGATGTTCGGAGTGACATTTTATTATGAATAAGAATGTCTTATTTAATAAAAAAACTCTCCCTTAGATAGACTCTTGTTAGAGTTCTTTTTCCTTAAGGATCATTTCCTTCTCCCCCTTAGATAAACTCTTATTAGAGTTCTTCTTTTTCTTAAGGATAGTTTCCTTCTCCCCCTTTGTGATTTTCAAAAAGAAATTGAGGGAATGGAAAAATTAACAAAGTACCTGAAAAATTAGTAATAACAACAAAAGAAATGAGAAGGAAAATTTTCATTAGATTTGAAAATGTCAGAACAAAGAAAACTAGATACAACAAAAAGATCAGATTTATTTATTTCGGATCATTTTCCTTCAAAATGAGCCCCTTAAAAATAGTCTTGATTTTGTTCAGGTCTTTATGATCTTCTTCAACTTGCTTCTCTAAGACAACTATTCTTGTAGATTGAGCTTCAATCTTTTCTTCCTGGGATTTCTGCTTTTCTTCCTGAGCTTTGATCATTTCATCCTGAGCCTTCATCCTCTGTTCAAACTCAACCCGATGATCCCTTTCAAACTTCCAGTTTTGAGAAACGGAATTCAGCTTCCCATTCAGATCTCTGACTTCTTGAATCTGGAAGTTCTTTTCATCTGTTATCTTCTCTTCAAAGGATGAAGTCAGGTCATTTATCTTCCTGTCCTCAGTCTCAAAAGCATCTTTAACATTGTCTTGAAACTCATAAAATAACCTCATCTCTTGTACAGTTTTCCTTAACCAGCTCATCATTCTTTTGCAAGATCTTTTGTGGGCTTCATAGGCAATAAGAAAAGATTTGAACTCAGCTTCAAACTCGACACACTTATCCATAACCAAGGATACAGAATCTGATTTATGGTTCAGATCATGTTGGAGCATTTGGCATCTTGAGTCTATAGTCGAGATGGTTGGAATGGAACCAACTAACTTCCTCAAAGATTGAACAACAAAGTCATGTCCCAACGAGGATAACTCCGAATCTGAAACTTTTCTTGGAGAATTTTCTTCCTCAATAAGCTCAAACTTCCTTTTAGATGAATCTCCAATTTCTCTCTTCTTGCTAGCCACTGATTTCGGAGTCTCAACAAGGAGTTGTTTTCCCTTGTCCTTTTTCAGAATAGATTCTTGATCAGGAGTTTTCTGCTTGCTAGTATACACTTGAATAACATCATCAATAACTTTTGGAACAACATATTCCTCATTCTTATCCTTCTCTGGAGTTACTAACTGAGATGATTCAGCCTCTGAAGTTTGGAGTGACAGATGTTCCGAAGGTGACCCCTTATAATCATCTACTTCTTTCAATAAATCTCATATTTCACCACTTCCTTCAGCAACTACTTCATCCTCTTCCACTTGTTGAATCTGCTCGAGTTTCTCATCATGATCAGATGTAATCTCTTCTGAAAAGTCAAGGTTTCTTCCTGGAGTCTCAGGTAGAGATTCCAAGGAAAAAGATCTCGGAGCTGGAATGCTTCTGGATACCATCTCATTAAATTTTAATAATGCTTGGACTGCCTCGGCTTCTGTCACCTTCTTCTTGAGCTTCTTTTCATTTTCTTGTTTTTCATGCTCATCATCAGTTCTCTCCTTCAAGGCTTTAGCCATCGCAGGGTCCAATCCAAACTGCGGATCCCCTTCTTTCATTTTCTCTTTATCTGATCTCCACTTCGCAACAACCTCTTCGGGATAGGCTTTCTTCTTCTTTGGTTTTGGAGGTGCGGTTTGAACTTCCTTAGATTTAGGATTCTCAACTTCAACTACAACTTCTTTCAACTTTCTTTTCTTTACTGGCTTAGATGATTCTGGTTCCGCAGCCTTTAGAGCTGCTTCTTCTTGATTAGGAAAATTGATAAACTGACCAGTCTCCTTGTTGAAAGCCACATCCATCCTCTTAAGGGTATCATTACTGACCAAAAAAATTTTTCAAACCCTTGGCTTAGATCTGAAAGCTTCCTTGAAAGACTCAAGGCACCGAACTATCAACTTTGATAAAATTGCTGGGTACATTACGATCTGGGCTCTGAGATTTCCTTTCTTAAGATTCTCAATGGTTATAAGAATGTGGCTCATGAAGTTAAACTTCCTTAGATTTATCAGGAAATCTAAGATATAGATCTCACTCTTCTTCAAACTATCTTAATCACCTTTCCTTGGTACGATAAGACCTTGTGCCCATAACTCTCGAATCCAGAAATTTGTAGGCAAACTAGCAATCTTCGGAGCTTTGTCATCTGAGAGTCTGAGAGTTCTCAAGGCTTTTTCCTTGTCGAAGCTACCCTTAGAATCCGGAAACACATGAGATATAAACTCGGTTTCTCCTTCATAGGTCAGCCCTACCAAGCTTGCTAACTTGGTATAAGAAAGCTTATAAGTCATGCCATAAGACTTAAAAGAAAATTTCTCCCTATTATCTTCCTTAAAGAAGGAAACTGTTTCATAGAACTCAACAAGTAATTCCGAAAAAACATTATCTTGATTCCCCGGTTTGGACACAGCAATATCTTCCCAGCCATTCAACTTAATGTTCTTCGAAATAAGAGAATCATAGTTGTTGAAGAAATCCAGATGGACTAGCATTTCTCTATAAACTAACCATTGTGAAATAGGCTTGGAGGAAGACATTTATTGAGAAGCTAACTCCACAGACATTCGGATCTGAAGACCTCTGACAAGTTCGGAACGGAAAAAACTGAAGTTCGGAATGGCTTTAAGACAGATAGGTAGAGATTCGGGATGTGAGAGCTTGAAAACTGATGTGGGACAAGTATTTGGGTCCTCTTTATATAGGTAATGAAACGACGGTTCAACTTCCTCGGTTGATCGAACGGTTGTGATAAGCTGAGATCAGATCTGACGGTTGAAAACGAATTCTCAAGAAAACTGGATCTGATCTTTTTGAGGTTTTTATTAAAACAAAGAATTAAGAAAACTATAATCTGAAAACATAATACAAGAAAATTCCAGCAAGTAAAATATGACTACGAAAACTTGAGTAAGGAAATCATACCTTTCAGATTGAATTAGGATGATTATTCACAATGGGTAATATAAAAATGACTACGAAAAAATATTTTTTATGAAAAGATAAAGTTCGCAAAAACTTTACTACAGAAAACAAACTCAGTACGGAAAAAAAACTCAGTATGGAAAACAAACTCAGTACGAAAAACACATTCCAAAAATTTAAGAAAAAAACTTATTATGAGAGATTCAGTATGAAAGTTCCTTTATGAAAATACCAGTACGAAATTTACCATTCTGGAAGTTTTCAATACGAAAATTTCTATTTTAGAAGTTTTCTTATATGAAAATATCCATTCTGTAAAATTGTAGTTCTGGACATTTCCATTCGGGAAATCTTAGTTCTGAAAAGTTTGAAAACAAACTTTGAAAAACTTTGTTATTCTTAACAAACAAATGTACTCCCCCTAGGAAAAGTAATTTGTTAGTGTAAGGAGACTTTTTCAACAGAAAGTTAATTAAGGAGGATTACCTTACGGTTATCAATCCTAACTTCTGTTTAATATATTAAAATCTATCATAAGGCATAGATTTTGTGAAAATATCATCAATTTGATCTTGCATTCCAATGAAATGAAGAATAATATCTCTTTTAAGTGTGTGATCCCTAAGAAAGTGATGCCTAATATCTATGTGTTTTGCACGGGAGTGATGTGCAGGGTTTTTACTAAGGGAAATGGCACTTGTGATATCACACAAAATTTGAGTTTTAGTAAAACTCAAGCCATAGTTTGTGAGTGTGTGTTGCATCCACAATACTTCAGCACAACAACTTCCAGCTGCTACATATTCAGCTTTAGCAGTAGAGAGTGCTACAGAATGTTGCTTCTTGCAGGACCAAGAAACTAACGAATCTCTTAAGAAATGACAAGTTCCGGATGTACTTTTTCTATCCATTCTACACCCACCAAAATCAGCATCCGAAAAGCTTTTTAGAATAAAATCATTTCTAGAAGTATAAAATAATCCTAGATCCATGTTTCCCTTAAGATAGCGAAAAATTCTTTTTACTGCCTTTAAGTGAGATTCCTTAGGATTGGATTGATATCTTTCACATAAGCATACTGATAACATCAAGTCTGGTCGACTAGATGTTAAGTAAAGTAAACTTCCTATCATACCTCTGAAAGATGTTTGATCTACTGGTTTCCCAGTTTCATCAAGATCTAAAGAATTTGAGGTACCAATGGGAGTACTTATACTCTTAGTATTGTCATAACCATACTTTTTAATAAGATCTTTAATATACTTATGTTGAGATATGTAGGTTCCTTCTGGTTTTTGAGAAATTTGAAAACTAAAGAAAAAAGTTAACTCATCCATCAAACTCATTTCAAACTCAGATTTCGTTAGACTTGAAAAAGAGTCGGTCAAAGATTGCTGAGTTAAGCCAAATATGATGTCATCAACATAAATTTAGACAATCAAAACATTTTTCTTATCTTTCTTTATAAAAAGGGTTGGATCTGCATTTCCCTTAACATAGTTATTTTGAAGCAAAAATTCAGTGAGTCTATCATACCATGCTCGTGGGGTTTGTTTAAGACCATACAAAGCTTTGGTAAGTCTAAAAACATGATCAGGATGTTTTGTATCTTCAAATCCTGGAGGTTGTTCAACAAAAACTTCCTCTTGAACATAACCATTAAGAAAAGCACATTTCACATCCACTTGAAAATGTTTGAAATTAAAGAAAACTGCAAAGGCAAGTAGAATACGGATAGATTCAAGTCTAGCTACTAGAGCATAGGTTTCTTCATAGTCTATTCCCTCTTGCTGATTATAGCCTTTAGCAACAAGTCTAGCTTTATTTCTTACTATGACTCCATTTTCATCACATTTATTTTTGAAAACCCATTTTACTCCAATAACAGATGTTTCCTTAGGTCTTTCAACTAAGGTCCAGACTTTATTCTTTTTGAATTCATTTAGTTCATCTTGCATGGCTTTCATCCAATCATCATCACCAAAAGCTTCATCAGTGCTTTTTGGTTCTAATTGGGAAAGAAATACTATATGTTCTACTTCATTTCTTAAGGAACTTCTAGTCCTTACAGGTTGATTTACATCACCAATGATACTATTACTGGGATAATTCTTAAGAAACACCTGATTTGGGTTTTGTAAAACCTGTTCATCAACATAGGGTAGAAAGTCTTCTGGGGTAAATGTTTCAGAAGTATCTTCTAGAACATTATCCTTATCAGAAGGTTCTTCTATCAAAGGTTGATAATCAGTTTTTGAAAACACATCCGAAGATATAGGTTGAGGTTGTTTAAAAAGGATTTGACTCGCCAAATTTTGCATGTACTGTTTCTTCAATAGTACAAGTATTTTTATTAAAAACTCTATAAGCCTTAGAAGTTGTGGAATAGCCTAAGAAAATTCCTTCATCATATTTTGGTGCGAATTTATGTAATTTATCTTTAGTATTCAAAATGAATACTTTGCAACCAAAAACCTTGAAGTAGGATAGTCTTGGTTTTCTACCATTCCATAACTCATAAGGAGTTTTATTAAGAGAAGGTTTAATCAAAATTCGATTTATAATATAACAATAAGTACTTACAGCTTCAGCCCAGAAATTTCTAGCAATAGAATATTCACTCAACATGGTTCTACTTATCTCTTGAAGAATTCTATTTCTTCTTTCAACTACACCATTCTGTTGAGGAGTTCTAGGTGCTGAAAAATTGTGAGCAATACCTTTTTTATTACAAAAAGTTTCAAAATATGAATTTTGAAATTCTCCACCATGATCACTATGAATAGTTTTCAATGGAAGGTTTTTCTCATTTTTAACTTGAGCTCTAAAACTTTTGAAATAGGAAAAAGCTTCAGACTTCTTTGCTAGAAAATAGACCCAAGTAAATCTAGTGTAATCATCAACTAGAACAAACACATAGTATTTGCCTCCAATACTTCCAGTTTGTGTTGGACCAGAAAGATCCATGTGCACTAACTGTAATGAATCTGTTGTCGAGACTTTACCGATTGATTTAATACTAGATTTATGTTGCTTACCATATTGACAAGGATCAAAAACATTAGAAGAATCAAATCTAAGCTCCGGTAGATCCTTAACTAGTTTCTTCTTAGAGATTTTACATAAGTTTCTAAGGTTATAGTGACCTAGTCTTCTATGCCATAAACGGGAATGATCTTCCAATGCACTTAGGCAAGGTAAATCTTGACTCCTGAGGTCTTCTAGGTTCAAAGTGTAAACATTCTCTTGCCTATTGGCTGAGAGAATAAATTCTTCCTTGGAATTGTGAACTAAGAACTTATCATTCCTAAAATTCACAAGGTAACCTTCATCACATAACTGACTTATGCTAATGAGGTTATGCTTAAGTCCCTTAACAAAAAGTACATTTGAAATCAAGGTTTTACCAAGAAGAAAAATATTACCAACACCAACAATCTCTCCCTTAGCATTATCTCCGAAAGTTACCTTTCCTCCTTTCGTTTTGACAATCTTTTCAAAATAGCTTTTGTTACCAATTTTGTGCAGGAACATCCACTATCCATGTACCATGTGTTGTTGCTGGTACTCTCTTTATTTCCCTGAAATCAAGAAGAAAATTATACTTTCGGAATCCAAACTTGTTTGGATCCGAGATTTCCAGATAATAAAATTTTAGGTACCCACATCTTCTTAGAGAAATAATCTTTGTGAAAACCTAAGGATTTAGTTTTGTTTAAGGAACAATTCTTTGCCCAGTGACCCCCACATTGACACTTGGTACAAAATAGGGCACTTTGAGGAACAAAATAATTGTTACTAAAAATTGGTTTTGCATGGGTATAACCAAATCCGGATTTATTTCTTAAAGGTCATTTTTGGGAATACATTTTATCAAAATTATCTTTACCGTGGGTAAAGTTTGATAAACACATCTTTAAGGAAAAAATTTCAGACTTGAGTTTTATAAACATGTTTTTATCCTCAAAATCATTAGTTTTAGAACTAGAGTTAGGTTCGAAAATATTTTTCTTAGAAATTACTTTTTCTAATTCTTTAGAAAGTTTGTTCTTCTCAGAACTTACTTCCTCAAGATTTTTTGAAAAACTTTCAAAATCAACATTTTTCTTTTCAAGATCTTTAGAAATATCTGATATCTCTTTTGTAAGAATAGAATTCCTAGAGTTTTCCTTATCAAGTTTCCTATTGATTTTGGAATTATCAATTTCAAGAAGTTCAGAAAACCAAGAGACTTATTCATAAGTAGGTAAAGTATTTTCTTCATCAGAAGAAGATTCTTCATTAGAATAGTTATAATACTTACTATCATTAGAATATAAAGAAACATTGGTCAATGATTCATCATTTCGTACCTTAGCCATAAGACAATGATTATCAATAGGTAATCTGGCTATAAGACCAAGATTCTTCTGTCCTGAAGATTCATAATCAGAAGATTCATCAGAAGAATCACCACCACTGGCACTCCAGGTGTCATTGGCTTTCAGGACGTTCTTAGCTTTGGCTTTATAATACTTCTTTCTATTCCTCTCTGAATTCCTTTCTTTCCTTTCTTTCTTTTTGAGCAAAGGGCAATCTGGTCTAATATATCCAGCTCTCTTGCATTCATAGCAAGTAACTTCTCCATATTTCTTATCTTTCCTTTCCTTTTTCTTATACTTAGATTGATGATTTCTCTGGCCAGCTATCTTGTTCATCCTTCGAGCAAGATTTTCTAGTTCATTTTCTGAGACTTCACTCTCACTAGATTCGGATTGGAAAATAACTTTCTTAGACTTGGATCTGGTTACTCTCTCAGGAGTCTAAGCTTTCATCTGATTTGAAGTTGTTGTAAAAGCAACAGTACCATTTCCATTTTTCTTTTTGATGTTGTCAGCATCTCTCTTCATTCTGGTTTCATGTTGTAGAAGAGTTCCAAATAGCTCATCAAGAGTAATTTGAGTGACCTTCCTGTTCTCATCTATAGTTGTTCTCTTGGACTCCCACTCATTGGGCATAATATCAATTATCTTATCCACAAGAGCTTCATCATCTAGACCTTTCTCTCCCATATACTGTAGGCTGTTGACGATAGTCATAAATCTCTGTTGAACTTTACATATTGGTTCACCATAAGGAAAATTGAAGCCATGATATTTAGCTCTAAGCATAGCTCTTCTAGTCTTAATCACCTTAGAAGTCCCAAAGTGTGTAACTTCTAGCTTCTTCCAGATAAAGTTAGCTGCATCACAAGAAGAAATTTGGCTATATATATTTCTAGTCATTGAACAAAGTAAAGTATTGCATACCTTATAATTTAGTTGATATTCTTGCTTTTCTTGATTAGTAAAAGTTCTGACTTCCTTGTCATGAATTTTATAATCTCCAGTAAGCATAACAAAGTTGTCTACTCCAGTATTGATAACGAAAGTCTTCATGTGATCTCTATAGTATTCATAGTCATTACCATCAAAGATTGGTGGTCTTGTAGGATTTAGATTATCAATTGAACCAACATTAATTCCTGCCATATTAGAACAGCCTTTGGCACACAAATTTGTTATTAGAAAAAGTTCGTAATAACAAAGTTCGGAATGAGAAAGTTCGGAATGGGAAAATTTGGAATGGGAAAATGAGCAAGAAAAACTTATTTGTGAGTATAAGTATTTCAGAGACCTGCTTTAATACCAATTGTAGGATTGGTATAGAGTATGAGGTTTCCAACCTCTGATACCAATTGTAAGATCGAAATAATGATGTAGATACTCAATATACAAGAGGGGGGTGAATTGTATACTTTAAAAATTCCTTTGGAACCTTTAAAGTTATTTATGAATAACTATGTTTTCCTGACGCAAAGGAAATTACTAAGTTTAACAAAGTTAAACTAATAAAATACACAACACCTCTAACACCGAATGCAAACTTGGAAAGAGATTCTAAAAGTAGGTTCTGGAAATATGGTTCCGGAAATTGAAACTTAACGAAAGATTACAATATGAGATTCTACCTTAATGCGTATAGAATCTAAATGAAACAGAGTAAAAATAAGGAAGTATAAGAAAGTTATACCTTCCTTATAATACAAAATGCAGCGGAAAATAAACAAGTAGTTAAACTACAAGTAACATGATATAAGTCTTTTAACCCCAAGAGAAGGGTATCCAACAACCGTGGATAAAGGTCCCTTGATTTATACTCTCAAGAAAGTCTGTCTTACCCACACCAGGGTAAGCCCTCGATACAATGATCAGAGTCTCTATCTTACTATCGCCGCAAGCCCTCAACATCAAGGTAGTTGGCAACCTCTGTCTTCCTCAGCAAGGAAGCCCTCGAACTTCAAGGTAGTCAGCAACCTCTGTCTTCCTATCCCCGGAAGTCCTCGAATGTAATCACCAACATTCGGAGTCGCACGAAGCTATGAGAGTTAATAAGAGCCTCTCTCTATAGAAATCACTTCAAGCATGTAATCACATGAGTCAAAGATTAGTCAGCTTTTCAGCACCGAGCTCTTTCAAATGAGCTCATATTTATAGGTAAGGTCGGCTCCTTCTCCAACGGTCATATTTTTTCCTTAAAGATCGGAGGGACCTGTACACGTGTCACTTAGACAATGGTTAGTTTATAACAAAATAGATGGCATCGTTTTATAACAAAACAAGTGTAACAGAATGTAGGACAATGTTTTAAAATCTAACTAAAAAGTTCAGAATGAGAAATTCGGAGTGAAGGTTCGAAGTGTAAGGAAAATAATAAAGAGTACACAGATTATAACAACGTAAGCATGATTAAAGTTCAAAGTCTAACCAAAGATAATTTTATGAGTCTAAATAAATTTGGAGTGTATAAAACAAAGATGATCAGATTCTGTTTAATAAGAGAATTCGGAATGAGAGTTCGGAGTGGGAGTTGGTCATTAGAATTCGTAGTGATAATTCCTCATTAGAATTCGTAATGGGAATTACTCATCAGAATTCGTAGTGAGAATTACTCATCAGAATTCTTAATGAGAATTCATCATCAGAATTCGTAATGAGAATTAATTATTAGAATTCGTATTGAGAATTCATTATCAAACTTCATAAGAATTCGTATCCTGAATCTGGATTAAAACTGTATCCGGAATTCGGAATGAAACTTTATCACAGTTCTCATTCTGGATTTCGGAGTGAAACTTTATCACAGTTCTTATCCAGAATCCGGATCCTAAAATAGAATACTTCATATCAAAGTTTCAAGAAATTCCGAGAAAATAGAATTGAATCCGAATCTCATACTTAACAAAAATCTAGATGAAAATATGATAAGGATAATTTTTCTTATAAAAGCGATTTTCCTTATAAAAGCAATTTTCCTTAAGAAAACAATTTTCCTTATAAAAGCAATTTTCCTTATAAAAGCAATTTTCCTTATAAAATCAATTTTCCTTAAGAATAAGGTGTTTGTGATTTTTAAAACAAGAAGGAATGAAAAAGTCATAAGGAAAACCTTATTATCTCAACACTATGAGTTCATAGTAATTTCATCTGGACTCACAAAATATCCAGCTATATTCATAGACATAATTAATATAGTATTTAGGGATTACATGAACAAATTTTTGGTGTCTTTTATAGATTATATTCAAATCTACTAAAAATAATGGAAGAACATATAGAAATTTTTAATTTTGTATTGAATTACTTGATGAAAGAAAAGTTGTATGTGATGTATGGTAAATGATACTTTTGAATAGAACAAGTAACATTCCTAGTGAATATTATCACTAGTAAAGGGATATCTATGGATCCAACAAAAATTGAGGTAACTAAAGAACAAACCAAACTAACAAATGTGATGTAAATCCATTGATTCCATGGATTATAATGGTAGTATAGTTTGTTTATGTGAAAATTCTCAACATTTTCATTCCTAATAACTAAGATAACTCTGAAGGAAGACATGTTTTTCTGTCATGATGATTATGAAGAGCACTTTAAAGAGTTAAATAAGATGATAATTTGGGAACCTATTTTCACATTGGCCCACTATTGGGAAGTATTTGTAATATATAAAAATCATATCACTTAAAAGGTGCTCAATATGTGCCAACAAAGGTTGTTAGAGATTATAAATGATTTTAATTTTTCAATTCATTACTATATTTGGAAGAAAAAAAGTGGAATATTTTTTGAGTATAAAAGATCCTAAAACCCTATCCATTATGGGGATTATAAGTGATCTAATATTCATGGACATGTTGTCTATAGAAATTGGAATAATTAAAGTATACTCATCATACCTTGATCATGTATCTTCTTAACCATCCATTCTTGTGTGGATAAAGGAAGATTAAAATGATGAGGAAGTTTTATAGAAAAAGGAAACAAGTATTCTAGAATTAAACATTTATAAAGATGGATTTATAATTTTTTCAGCTTAGACACATGTCCCATAAAAAATATAATCAAATAGGGATATTCTAGATTATTCACATATATAATCCTTCTCTATTAATCAAAGAAGAACTAATATGTATAGTGACATCAGTCAAAACATTTTGTTTGATGACATGAATATATAGATTACAGAATTTTTATCTCAATTCATGGCATGATAGCAGGTCCCGGTTGAATGATAGAATTATAAGGTTATGATTCAACCATTACCCATACTAGTATGTAAATGGAAAAAATAACCATGGGTTTTGTTATATGACTCCCTAGGTTATCTAATGGAAATAACACCATCTGGGTGGTTTTAGATAACCTTAAAAGTAAATGGATTTAATTGATATCAAGAAAGTCTTGTATCTTAACTAGGTCACCAAGATATGCATAGCTTAAGTCGTATCAGTGCATGGAATTCTACTCTATAATGTATCAAATTGAGATATAAGGTTTACTTTGAGTTTATAAAGAATCCTTCAGCAAACACTGGATATATAGATGAATTTTAGTACACAATATCACCCTTATATGGATAGCTAGTCTAAAAACCCATTTAAACTCTAGGGGATATAATGAGGTCATGTTCAATGGATTTTCAATGATGATGGGATCCAAACCATCGCATATTGGAGTTATAATATAACAACAGTTTCAATTCATGAATTCAAATGGAACCTTATGTGGCTATTTATGGGAGGAGGTGTTGGACTTAAACATTTTTTAATGCAGTTGGAGAGTAAAATCTTATGGGACGTGATCTCTTCTAGTAGTTGATAGAGGGGGTTCAAAGCATTCAAATACATATGAAATATTTACGAATTTGATGGAAAATATATTCATACAACCATTGACATGATCTAGAGTTCGAGATCAAAGATACTATTTTCTTTCAAATATCGTCATAGCTGAAAGTGATGAGTTTTGGGAAAAGGTAAAGCTTAGTCAAAGATACATCAACCCCTTTGGGATCATTGATTATAATAGAACATTATCCTATATACTTACACTACCACCTAACCTACCTAAAGTGCATGAGTTGTTATATGTATCACTCTTAAAGAAGTACATACTGGAACTCTCACATGTACTAAATTTAGTGGTGGTGACTTCATATAATGATATCTCTATATGGGATCATCTGATGAATATCTAAGGTCATAGTGAAAGTTTTATAAGAATCAAGGAAACTAAATGGTTAATATAATGTGGTTGTAATACATTTTTAGGAATTATGCTTGGGAAATGGATGAGGTGATGAAATAAAATTACCTGGTCTATTTTAGAATAAGAAATGAAATTTCAATGGTGTAATTTATGATAAAGAGATGAATGTGATGACCCAAATATTTTTTAATGAAATACTCTTTTTAAATGAATAAAGGCCTTGTTATGTAATGATGTTATAAAAATCAAATTCACTTAATTGGTTATTTTATACAATTATAAATTATATCTGGTCAAATTTAAATGTTTGTCAAGAATCATGACCATATATAATATTTCAATTTACTTTGACTATTATGATTAGTATATATTATGGGTTGTGATAAATTCAATTAAAGTAGATATAAGGATAGATGTTATTGAATAGTAAGATAATACCTTAGTAAGTCCATTTATTAGTGATTCCAAGAGGTAAAGTTTCACTAGCCTTTTCCCTGAACCCATCCTTGGATGATATTCAACAACTAAATCATGAGAGAACCCATTTATGGGGAACATTCAAACTTATTGATATCACAACCCAAACCATGTTTATTGAACTACCATAAGAATGTTTCACTATCACACACCTTACCCTTAGGGAATATGCTGGTGTAATATGGGTTAATTTATCTAGACTCTAATAGCATGATTTTGATTAATTTTATTTCTAAAAAATAATTATTTTATTCATACTTTTTTAAATTAATTTATAAATTATAAAATATTAGTGATTAAAATTAGATTTTATAATGATGAAACTGAAATTGTATTTATAGGAAATATAAATTTTCAATAAACACAGTCATTCATAGGAATTCCAGAATTTTTGAAATAAATGTTAATTTAATAATATATTCTTATTTAATAGTTTTTTTAATTAAATCATAATAAAATTTTATGATAAAAAATTTAATCATTTCAAGGGTTACAAACAATTATCATTGTATAAACCCATATTTTCCAATAAATAAATATTTTTTTATTTGAAAGTGTAAATATTAATATTCAGATAGCTATTTTGATTAAATAAATATTTTTTTGAAATCAATACATCAAAATTATCCAACAGTGAGGTTTTAATAATTTTTGTATATAGTATAACTTTTGGGTAAAAAATAAATTTTTTATAAATTTATAGTATGTATTATGACATCATGAAATCTGAAAATTGATGTAATAAATTATATAAATATTATAATGACTAAACTTTTGTTTGAAATTTAAAATTATGTATTTTTAAAGTTATTTTGTTAATTTTATAAACCCTTAAGGGATCATCCAAAACCTATATTATATTTTAATCTTTAAAAATTAATTCTTTATAAGCATTAGTCACTTACACATCACTAAGGGTATTATTTTAATGATTTAGGTTATTATACTTATAAGATATTAAAATCCACTCTTATTTGGAAAAAAAATTGGAAAAACCCCCAAGATTGTTTTTGGTTTTGATTATGTTATCAAATAGAGTGTAAAACCAATGTTTAAAAATTAATGATGAATCCCCCTATTTTTCTTTAAATACCAACCCATCCCCTCACACATATTCACACAAAAACCCGATGAGAAAAAAATACCTTTACCTCTATATAGTGACCATATCTTTTCATAAAAATATATTAATATATTAATATCCATTTCATTTTATAAAAAAACAAGATTATGGTGCATAAAGTTTTAGTGTATTTTGAATCTTTAATACATAAATAAATTTTTCTTAAGTAAACTACATCATGTCCCACTATGTTATTCATAACTAAAACCCTTCTTATACATATCATACATAATAAATTTATTTATAACCTGGTGAAAGAAATAATAAGAAAGGTTGAGTTTAGATGATCAATATAGTAATACAAGAGAGATTTCAATGATCACTTAAACATAACATGAGAATAATTGTATAAGAGATTGGGAATAACATTTGAAAACTACACCCTTCATATCATATATCAAAATCCAGAATAATGGTATAAATCATGGAGGTTTATAATACATGAATCATAAAGTAATCAAATAACATGATCCATAATAGCATAACATTGGTATTCAACTTAAATTTAGGTCATGCAAACAAACATAAAAAATCATTTCCTTATTTTTCTAGTCTCATTTATAAGACTACTAAATTTGTTCAGTTCACTGCCAAAACCATCATAGTATTCATGTTTTACTCCATGACTATATTAGTGGATATAGTCTCTTAATTAATTTGGTTCACTCCCCATTAAAGTCTAGTTTATCTCATCAAATATCCATCATTACCAAATACATTATAAGGATATTTAATATCAGACCCACCTATCACATATTGGAAATTATACAGATGTGTTCTACAATAAAATAAAACATCATATCCAAACACATGAAAAATAAGTAGGGTTCATAAACGTTTTGTCATGGAAAACCCCATGTAAAATAAATTAGATTCATAATCATTACAAAAATTCATCATAACATAACCCATGGAAAATGGAACAGTTTTCATAAACATATTTCCATTATAATCATAAAATGTCCAGAGTAATAACAAAAATGTTATCATTTTATCATATCACCATTAAGACTTATGTAAAATCAAAGGGTTTCATCTAAGATAACAATGTACTCTAAATATTTGTTGGATCATTTATGGAGGAAAAATACTTTTTCCCTTTGGAATCGGTTATTTAAAATGTAAAGAAATAAAACTATTAAGAATAAAATTTTCATTTAAAATATTCATGAAAAAATTTATAGGAGGATTCAAATAATTGGACATCAACGATGAAATGAAATTTCATTCATATCGCATTTGATAAATCAAAGATTAATTTCACATTTTCAATGAAAATTAGTAAAGTATTTTATTCAGGAAAGGAATATAAGATTAACATTAAAACATTTTATAAAAATTTTAAAATGTGAATAAATGACTTGAAACCATCATAGTAGTATATTACAACTATTCATGAATTTTTTTTAAAAAAAATGGATATGGAAGAAATTTTATTTTTGACTGAAGAGATAAATAAAGTCAGTTTTCCTTAAAAATATTATTTCATTATATTTAAAACATAAATAGAAAAAAATTAAATGACAACTTGAAATATCTATAAATAATCATTAAATAAGAAACATAATGTGTTTACAGATAGGAAAATAATAACATTTCATTATCAAAATCATAATCATAAAAAAATTATAAAAAACAATGTGATTGCAACTTAAAACCCATACCACTTTTTTAATATTTGAATCATAGGCCCCATGAAAGAATAAAATAAAATGAAAAACTAAATATAATGAATAATAATTAATTAATGATATAAAATTTAAAATGTCAGTACTTACACGACATAAAATAGTATATTTTCATAACAAAACATATGTCCCAATGAATGCTATTTGATGTGATAAACCCTTACCTCAAGTCTGAAAACATACATGTTCAAAATGTATATATAATGAATATAGATATTATATAAATATATATATAATAAATATAATCGTATATATCATACAATATATTATTACTTATAACCTTTTATCACCCATTTAATAAAAATGTTGTATTAAAATCATTATTTCAAGTGAAAGCTACTTCATTTTTCATGTATATTTTGGTTCGGTAGTTTTGGTCCTAGTGCATGTTTCAATGTTCCCTCATATCTAGTACTTCAATAATGATATAAAAATAATATATATTCAATGTTAATATATTTATATTAATCTCTAAATGTTAAACATAACAAGATTAATTACATCGTTAATGGAGACGAAAGGTCGTTCCTACTCATCAACACTATTTCTATTTTTTAACAGATAGAAAAACAGAAATGTTAAAAATATTTTACCTCTATATAATCATTTTTTAAAATATATATCATAAATATTCACTAAATATATCCTTTTTACCGTCTATTTCAAAATAAAATGAAAAATTAATCACATCACTCTGTGGAGGTGATAGTCCACACGTTTTCACAAGCAACGTTATCATTTTCTAATAGACTGTAAGGTATGAAGAAAGATGTTATATTTAATTTATAGGATTATAATTGGGTAATAAATATCATATTTAATTATTAAATCCATCATTATCATTAATCCCAAGAGGTGTTAATAGAAAAAATTAAATCGGTTCATGAGGTGGTAGTCAATCGTACACACGATCAATGGTTTTGTATCCCATTTGATGGAATAGGTGATTTATATAAGTAATGAAATTAATATAATAAAATATTATTATATGTATGATTTTTGATTTATTATATAATAATAATTTAAGAATATCTTAAGGAGTTATAATAAGGGAAAAAATACAAAAATGTATGCTTAAAAAACATACCTCTTCTTCAGACAACCTCTTTATGATTGTGAATAAAGCCTTTCTATGATGGTTTTCTAATAAAATAATAATATAGACCATGGAGTGGGATTTATGTAAGAATATTAAGTAGTTCCAGGAATATCTAAAAAGATATTTATGTGGGTATATGAGAGAATAAGTGGATTCCTTTTATAAGTGGTGGAGGGGTCCAACTTGGAAATTTCTTAAAAGAATAAAAAATGCTAAATTCAATATTAAGAAAAATGCTTCCCAATGGGCATATATTACAATGTTAGATATTATAAGTTCAAAATATGGAGGTATAAAGTATTTAAAGAAGTTTAACCAGAAATAATTCCCTTATCTTTCAGTATGACCACCCAGTAAACTTGGTTTAACATTATCCGTGGTAATAGACTTTTTCCGTTTTTACTATTATTTGTAACAAAAAACATAGTTGAAAATTTTAACGAATATTAATTATTCTAATTAAAAATAATAAATCAATTTTATCAAATTATATTAACTTAAGTGGAAGATTTTAATTTAAAATTAAACCTATAAGTGCAACTAAATGTGGGTTTCCAAAGAAAAGGTTTTCTAAAGTAAAAAATTTTTTTGTATCAAAATTAAACAAAAAATGTTATAAAATTAACAAATTTAAATTTAAAATAATATTAATGAAATAATGAATCTTTTAGAACCATTTTCAGACTATATTAAAATTTTTAAATTTGTTAAAAAAATATTTCAATAAATATTAGCACTTTCACAATTCATTGAAAAGTTAATAATTTCAAAAAATTCTCAAAACATCAATATAAGATTATTTTGATATGATGATATCAAATATGATTCAAAATTTTACAATTATTTTATTATTTATAAAAGATATAATTTTAAAATAATTATGAAAAGTGTGAGAATGATATTTTTTAGAACATTGTAGTTTTTACGAAATAAATAGATTTATTCTTATCCCATTCATAAAATAAGATTAAATTAATAATAAAACATTTTATAAATTATATATTATAAAACTTTTAGTAGAATATTAAAAAAATATTAATTAATTATTTTTATTACGATAAAAACTCAGTTTGTACCTAAAACGGTTTTTCATAAAAACATTTATTTTATTTTTAAATGATTTTGATTTATTTTGGTTTTTAATATAATAATAACAAATGAATTTATTTTAAAAAAAATTATCCTTTTTAGTTTTAGTATTTTATTTATACATATTTATACCATTCAATTTATATGATTGGTTATAAATATTTAATATATTACAGTTTATTTCGACTAGAGGTTATATGTACCTCTGGCTGTTAAAGAACTAATTTTTTTTAAAAAAAATTAAAATATCATGGTGTTATATTATACACCCCATAAAATTAATTTTTCCCTCAAAATTATATCACTCTATCACAAATTAATGATGATAATTCCACCTCATCATATCCTCAGGATCCCAAAAAACATCCTTAAATTGCTGGTTTCACCGCAAAACATTAACTAGATGAGTGGTTTTATTTTGTATAATTGTTTCACTCTGATCCAGAATCTCCACTAGTTTACTCATATAAAAGATATCATGTTATAGTGGTTCATCAATTGATTTTAATACTTATTAATTTTCATGTATGTACTTCTTTGGGTGAGAAAAACTAATTGAAAAATAACTTCTTCATTATCAAAATACTTTTGAGGAAACTGTGAGAAACTAAAAAGGATCAACCAGAACATACACTAAAAGGAAATGAATAATTATTGAAATATAACTTAATACTATTGGGAAAATTATCCCTAAATAATTTCTAGGACATATTTGTTACCTATGTTTCTAAATGGTCCTTTATATATTCATCAATGTCAAAAGAAATCTTGTCCCAAGTATCATTGTACTCTTCTCTATTGATCTTTTATTCATTAAAACCTCTTATCAGTATAAGATAATTATTATTAAACCATAAACAATGCTTCTAATTAGTCTCCATAAGTATCAGACTTTCCATCATCTTGATATCCTCCTATGGTGTGGCATTAATCAAAAGAACCTCCTCACCATTTCATCCTCTGCACGGATGAGAAGCACTAGAATTTTCTTATTTATTATGTCCTCTGCACCTTTCTCCCACTTTTATTTTTGTAGGACACCATATAGGGGAATGTCCCCACTTTATATATCCTCATCTCAATTAGTGATTCCCATAATCATGGGATCATATTCTATTATCATGGATTCCACCCTTTTAGAAGATTGTGTCTCTATAGGTAGGGGAAAGTAGGAGTAGTCCTTTTTTCATTTCAATTTTTTTCTTTTAAATATGATAGAATTCTTAAAATACTAATTTAAACTCTTATCTCTCCCACAATTCAAAAAATCTAGCCCCTCTACCTTGAAATTCATTATCATTATATCAAGAAAAATAAAAATAAGACTTGTCAATGGATTCTTCCCCAGGGAATCCTTTCTCCTAATTGAAGTTCTCTAATAGAGCTACCTCATTTTCCCGATGTATCTCTTAACTCTACAAACCATCAAATCAGTTTACAATCTTAATTGATGGAAAATCCCTTCTAGGGCCTCAGCTGATCAAATACCCACCCCTATGTCCTGCTGCTGAACCTTGTCACAAGTTGGATCACAATCTATTTTTGGATGAGACACCACATCATTGCCAAAAACTGAATCTACATATGATGCAGCCTTAAGATTCCTTAGACCTCCATTGACTTTCACTTATGTCTCCAATTCATGGTTTCTTACACTACTAGAGTGAATAACCCTTGAAATGTATCCTACAAATTATTTGCATGGGTGAGATTCCAAAACACCAAAAGCACCCACCTCCACAATTACCACTGCCCCTTTGAAGCTTGAATAGTATGATTGGGATCTCTCAATTCATTCCTCAAGCAACTGAAAAGGTAATATAACATTGGTTCACTCGCCCATGTCCCTCATTTCATCACAATTAAAGTAATTATATCACTATAGAAACACAATTTTAACAATCTCGTCAGACCTTCACCAATACTGGAAAATAGGAACATGTTGTTTCCTCCAATGTCCATGTTCAACATCTAATCAGTTCTCATATTACCATTCCTAAAAATATCAATTTAATGGAACAATTTCTTTTGGGAATAGAAAAATTCAATCCACGACTAAAAAATAACAATTTTTTTTATTAGAATTATTCCCCCACTAAAATCTAAACATACTAAACTAGCCTTCTTGAGATATCCACTTCCATATAGATTAGGGGTGAAATAGGTAAACAACCCAATATACTTATATTGTTAGAATAAATATATCTACCAAAAAGATTCCATATCATTTTCACAATTGAGGGATTTTGAAATGGTAATGGTATTAATGGGAAACAAACATAATTTTCCATGTTTAGGGAATCATTAATCATATGAAAGTCATAATTCCTCCTAAAAATATATAATTGGGATCATTTGTAGACTTGGGGGGAACTAGACCAGGCCTTATCCAGGACTTTCTTTGATGAAAACTGAATAGTAGTATGTATTTTGTCTTGAAGGTTCATAGTTTCTTAGTAGTGTAAACCAAAAATCCCAAAAATTTATTAATTGGAAGGATCCACCAAAGGACATCATTGTTTAATTCATGAAATCAATGTTAGATTCAAAAGAGATAATACCTCATTGAACTCTAAGGATAAGGATCTACAGAATTGATTATCCATCAAATAGATTTGAGACTTCAAGTAAAATAGTGATTTAGGGGAAATATTAAAGGAATTTAGGATTGGAAATGTGGGAGAAGATATGAGATGGAGCTACCTTGAAGGAAATATAAGATCCCTCCCCCACTTAGGGGGGAGGGAACAGATCATCGGCCATCCGTATCACAAAAGGAGAGCCTTCATCACAGAAGCCCACATTGGGAAGATTCAATCACTAATTTAACTAAATAGATATATATGGTACACAATTCCAACATGAGAGAGGTTCTATAAAAGCACAACCTGATAAGATACCATCCCCACTTAGTCACAAGTCTTGAAGGGGCCAATTTAACTAGGATTAGCTTCCTTTTTTTTTAATCTCATAATGTTCTTATATGAAGAAATTTTCCTAAAAACCTTCTCATTAATATTATATTCTAGATCAAACTGGTGATTGTCATCAGAACTTGTATGTCTACTCTATGATTCCATGATTTTATTAAGAATGGATTTAACATTATAGATAATTCAATAACATAGATTAGGTCCTAATACATTCCTTTATCCAACTAAATCCCAGTATGTTGGATTTATAAACATCTTTTTATAGAGGGATTCAAAATGATTCATTTAAATGCTTGATTTAAGGATACTATTGTAGGAAAACCGGATTGAAAGAAAGTGTTGATCCCAACCACCATTTAAGTATATATAATAATATATCAAAATTCCCTATGAAAGAACAACGTGATAAGATACCATTTGGTGTATGTCATGTGTGTCTACAAGGACAAATGACCAAATCCCCATTTACTGGGAAAGGTGAAAGGGCTAAAGAGCTTCTAGAATTAGTTCACACATATGTGTGCGGCCCATTTCTAGTGGAATCAAGGGGTGGGTTCTCGTACTTTATAAATTTTACTGATGATTTTAGTAGATATGGATATATCTAAAAAATTAGGTATAAGTCAGATTCTTTTGATCGGTTAGAAGAATACCAGAATGAAGTTGACAACCTTCTTGGTAAGAAGATTAAGAAAATCCTCTCAGACAGAGGAGGAGAACATATTAATCAGAACATCATTGATTTCATACAGGATTTTGGGATTCTATCTCAACTCACTCCTCCTTACACACCTCAGTGGAATGATGTAAGTGAAAGGAGGAACTGCACCCTGTTGAACATGGTGAGATCAATGATGAGTCATGTGAGTCTTCTATTATCCTTTTGGGGATATGCATTACAAACAGCAGCAAACATACTAAAACAAGTACCAACTAAATTGATAACTGGTATTTCATATGAGTTATGGAGTGGATGCAAAGACATGTTATCGAATTTACATGTGTGGGGTAGCGAAGAATTTGATAAGGCCTCTTCAGGTAACAAAAATGCACCCTGAGACACAAATTGTATCTTTATAGGATATCCCAAGGAAACAAGGGGATATTACTTATACAAACCCTCATACAAAAAAGTTATAGTTGAAAGACACGCTATATTCCTTGAGAGGGAGCACATATCCAAAATAGATAGTGGGAGCGAGATAGACTTCGATGAAGTCGGGGCTCTATATACACAGGAGTCGGTACAATAATAGATTCCACAAAGCCCCAAGGAAGAACAATCTATTCCAGAGACACAAGAACTGCGTAGGAGCATGAGAGAGGTGAGAGAACCAGAACGATATGGTTTTCTTGTCACCGAGGATAGTGACTCATTATTGGTTAACAATGATGATCCTCTTACCTACACGGAATCAGTTGAAGGCACAGACATTGCCAAGTGGCAAGAAGCCATGAATTCTGAAATAGATTCCATGTACGAAAACCAAGTTTGGATTTTGGTAATATCATCCAGTTGATGTAAAGCCTATTGGTAATAAATGGGTATTCAAGAAGAAACTGGACATGGAGGGGAATTTCAGCACTTATAAGGCATGAATATTTGTAAAATGTTTTAGACAGCATCAAGGAATTGACTATGATGAAACCTTTTCATCGGTTACGATGCTGAAATACATCAAAATCCAATTGGCCATTGCCGCTTACCATGACTATGAAATTTTCAAAATGGATTTCAAGATAGAATTCCTTAACGGGAACCTCCGAGAAGATGTCTACATCACACAACATGAAGGGTTTGTGACTCCAAAGGATGCCAACAAGGTATGCAAGTTACAGAAATTCATTTATGGATTAAAGCAAGCGTCAAGGTCATACAACATTCATTTTGATAAAGCTGTAACAGAATTTGGATTTTTTAAGAATGAATGTGAGCCTTGTGTCGATAAGAGGTTTAGTGGGAGTGTAGTTGTTTTCCTAATAGTATATGTTGATGACATATTACTAATTAGAAACGAAGTGCCTATCTTACAGTTAGTTAAGGAATGGTTAGATAAATGATTCTCTATGAAAGACTTGGGTGAGGCAACATATATTCTTGGGATCAAGATCCATCATGATAGATCCAAGATAATGTAGGTCCTGAGTCAAAGTATATACATTTATAAGATAGTGAAGAGATTCAGTATCGAACAGTCCAAGAGGGGATTTTTTCCAATGTCACATGGAATTCATCTTTCCAAGAAAATGTGTCCTCGGACACATGAAAAAATAAAGATAATGGAAAGGATCCCTTAAACATCAACGATTGGGTCAGTCATGTATGTTATGGTATGTACGAGGATAGATGTTTCTTACCCATTAATTGTGGTAGGAAGATATCAAGCTGATCTAAGAGACTGCCATTGGATGGCAGTCAAGACTATCCTTAATTATCTGAGAAATACTAAGGATATGTTCCTGGATTATGGAGGAGATGAATAAATAGTTATCAGAGGACACGTAGAAGCTAGTTTCCAGACTGATCAGGATGACATGAAGTCACAGACTGGATACATCTTCAGTTTGAATGGAGGTGTAGTGAGCTGGAAGAGCTCAAAGAAAAGTTTGGTGGAAGATTCTACGGCGGAGTCCAATTATATCGTAGCTTCTGAGGTAGCTAAAGAAGCATTATGGATGTGAAGCTTTGTCCAAGAGCTGGATGTAGTACCGAGCAGCAAAGATCATATCACACTCTATTGTGATAATACTGCTGCGATGGAGCTTTCAAAAGAGCCAAGGTCACATCAGCGGACAAAACACATATTTCAGAAGTATCATCTCTTGAGTGATTTTTCTCAGAGAGGTGAAGTTGCAGTGAACAGTATTTCCATGGAAGACACTGTGGCGGACCCCTTGACTAAATCCTTGACTAAGCAAAAATGTGATCATCATGTGAGGTCTAGTGGACTAAAGGTTGTAGGTAGTTGTATCTAGTCCAAGTGGGAGTTTTTAAGGGTTTGTGTCCTGAGAACCAACTGTTTTGTACTTTTATTACATGAATGTTCACTTGTTATATATTGTTCATTGTTTTACATGACTATAATATAATAATGTACTGGAATATTTGTTACATTAATAAGGTCATGGAAGATCCCCGCTATGATGAGAACCTTGAAATGCTATGAAAATATTCTTAAATAATGTTCTGTGGTTAGATGACATACTATGATAGGACACATAGTATACAGACCGTCATGTGCGAGTACTCATAAAAAGATGAGACTCTCTCTCATGGATTTCACACTTGGTAATCTCCAAGATGGGGGATTATGAGAACAGACCCAGCAGTAGTAATTCTTCTTGTCTTGGTGTCATTGGACATTACTATCTGTGAGCATGTGTAATGGTCTTTAGATTGGAAGATTGTCATTAACTCGTGTCATGACTCGCGCACTTAGATTTGCTGACGAAAACCATCATTAAGACAGTTGGCAGGAAGTAGGGTATGTTGGGTGTGTCACAAATGACATGTTGTTAATGGGTATGTTGAGGAAGGATTTGTCCCTTCCATAATTATGGAAGTAGATATCTCGGGCCCTTTGTTTGAAATATAATTGTCAAACAAATTCCATGTCCATGGTGTAATAACGAGTTTATTTCTGGAAGTCAAAAAATGACAGATCAAGCATATAGGTTTATGACACTACCATGAAACCTGCATGATGAGATATTAAGTCAAAGGGATTAAATTACACAGTAAGCATTCGTATGAGGTTATATGTCAATGCGGCATCAACTTCTTTCTCTTGGGTCCCTTAACCCGTTTCTAGGCATTAATCTTGGAATTTAGGCAATCCCGCCTAATGCCAATGAGAAAGAGGCCTATAGGGTCACACACTAAGTATATTCAAGTATCTCAAGTAGAATAAAGATTATTCTCGTATGTGGTTTAATAATTATTCAAGGAGGCATAAATTTTTTTAATGTTGGATGAAGAATAAAATAAAATTATTACACGCTGTGTATCAATGATCACACACCGTGTAGTTTTATTTTGAAAACAAATACACACTATGTATTATTAAATGTACACGCCCTGTAGTTTTCATTTTGGAAAGGAAATGAATAAATGAAAACATGATATACACGGCGTGTACATTCAATGTACACACCGTGTTGTTTTCAATGAAAAACAATTACACGTCGTGTATTTATTAATACACACCCAGTAGTATTTTCAGTCGGGATTTTGAGGAAATATCGTTTTATTGAATGATATTTATTATAATCAGTGTGGGCACATGTCAAGGAATTAATGACTCAAAAAGGGGTTTTCAAAAGGGAGTTAATGAAATAAATAAAACTCGTAACGTGTTTATTTATTGTCATAACTCTACAACCTCAAACTCGTTTATAAATATCCTCAAAACCCCAACTCTTTTCCGGAGACAAGATAATCGTTGAGCACAACAATTCTGGAGAACTTTTTTAGGGTTGAAAGAACCACTTCTACCAAGAATTCTCTCAATATCAAGAGACATCCTATTCTATCAGATCAAGATGATCTAAGGCAGAAAACACAAGCAAAGGTTTCTCCACACTAGCACCTGGAGACTCATTTGGTGACATCCAAAGATACGATGTGCACGTGTGGACCATCGCTAGAGGAAGTCTACACATAGAATCTATGACGCAATGCTGAATCACATCGGAATGTGATCAAGAATATCAATGAACAAAGAACACTCCAAAGGTACTTCTTGTAAATTAATTTAATTAATTATAATCAACTTGTGATGGTCCACTTTTTGGTTCTGGGACCTTTCTTCTTCTTTGTCTATTTCTATGAATCTATCCATGGAGATTGGTGTTTATCGTCATATTGATCCTAGATTGATCAATGATAATAATAAAAGGCCAAGTGGGCACATCCACCCATGCGCTTCCACTGCACCTGGAACCTTCATAATAAATATAAGTTTATAATAAATCTATAAAATAAAAATATTATTAAATGTAACTACATTTATGGTTTCATAATGAATTTATACTACCCACTTATTAATAATCCTATGATAAGTTTTAACTTCGGGTAATATCTTCTATGTTCATCGTACATGTTTTGACTTATTATTCTTGATCATCTTACACAGATCATGATTTAATTACATCAATAATTTCAAAAACATTATAAATATAATATATAATCAGTATATATGTATTTATAATGTTCTATTATATATATAATATGAAATATAATACACAGTTCCTGGAGACGATTGGTCGTGGAAACACATGAATGTTGTTTTTATTTTTTATCATATTGAATGGAAGTAAGTTAGTGTCATATATTTTTATTTATAAATAATATTATTAAAGTAGAATTATTATATATATATATATTATATTTTCATTGGAACCATCATTAAAAAATTCCATGTAAAGTGTGAACAAATCGCATTGCTTTGGGGAGGTGGTAGTTCACACATCCAACAACAATGTTATCGTATTTACACAAGATGGAAAGTATAGAGGTATGTGTTATAAAATAATTAAATAATAATAAATACATAACAAATATAATATATATCATATATATAAATTTTTTCAATCCTAATTCCCAACCATTAAATGTGGTAAAGAAAAAACACAAACAATCATCGTTTTGTGTGGCGGTAGTTCATCGTACATATAAACAGTATCTTCGTCACCCATTGGTTGGAAGAGTTTATAAGTGTACATCAAACACCTATTATAAAAAAATATCATTATATTTAGGATAATTTTTTTATAATAATATTATAAGTATATTTGATGTGGTGGAAAATGGAAATAAAACTAAAGAGATTGAGGAAAGATGTTACATCTTCTTTGGGTAACTCCTTTTGGTTGGCACCAAAAGGACTCCTTGGATGTTTTTCATCGAATGTGTAGGGTTTTAGGATGAGAGTGGGTATTTTTAGGATCTATTAGTTCATATATTTTTTGATCAAATTAGGATTGAGAGGTTTGAAGAAGTGGTAGGAGAGGAGTCTTTTTTATAGAAGAGGAGGAATGGCTCTCTTGTAAATTCTGGAAGAGTGAATTCCACCAAAGTTTATACCATTAAAAATGGATACAATTATAAAAAAATTATATAAAAGGTCGGATATAGTCGAAATATGGACCTACAATATATTTTGAGAATGTATCTACGTCATTTTTTCCCTTAAGATGAAGGTTCAGTCCCTTGTTAAGCTTAATTTTACATTAATCATTGTAATTAATTTAAATTAATTTCACTAATATTTTTTGTCAAAAACAAATTTTACCATATTAAACATTATAAATTATTCTGATTCCGAATATAGAATCCTTTTTATAAAAATTATAATCAAATAAGTGGCAGAACATTATTTAAATTTAATCTTGCAGATGGAACGACAAAGCAGGTTGTTAAAGTAAAAAACATTCCAAAGTATGTTATTCTTTTATATTCAATTTCAATGTAAAATTGATTTCTATTAACAAAATTGATTTAAATGAAAAATAATTTATATAAATTAAAATTAAAACTAAATTAAAAAATTAATTTAATCATACAAATAAATTAGACCACAAAGAAGTTTTAAATTAAAATTTAGTAATTTACACTATTAATTGAAAAATAAAACTTCACAAAAAACTATAAAAATTAACCCTAAGATAAATTTTATGTTTTTATTTCAAATAGGAAGTTTATTTGGACCTAAATTATTTTTAAACTTTCCAAAATAAATTATTTAAAATAGGGTCTTCTTTAAAAGTTAGTAAAAGTGCATTTATAAAAAAGTTCATTTTTATACGAAATGTTGGGTTTGTTATCATCTTGTTATTATCAAATTAATTGGCTAAATATAAAAAATATTTTATTGAATATATAACATATATATTTTTATTAATATTATTATATAATTTTAGTTTATTTAATTTATTTTGATAAAACAACTTTACGAGTATAAAAATAATTTTTCATAAAAATATTTCTTTTATATTAAGTTAGTTCTTATATCAATTTCTTAGTAATTTTATCCAATTAATTAATTTTTTAAACCACATGTTTTCATTATTTACGTATTACTATTTTATAATCATTAATTTAATGGCTAGGCTATATCTTATTTTTCATATTTTTCATGTTACACATTCCATTGAGGAAAGTCAATCATGCCTGTAAAGTAAGCTAACCTTGGTGTTCCTAATAAAGAGTGATAAACATTATGTTACTTGTTGTGCATGAGTAACATAATTGTTTACAAATGAAACTTAGTAATTTAATAAAAAATATTATTATTAGTGTTCTATGAAATGAAAAAAAAATCTATCAAAAAGATTAATATATTTTAGAAAACCTTGGGGTGTTACATTGTGACCCCTTAAAATTAATTTCTCCCTTGAAATTCATCTGGGTTATCAAAATTTTAATACATTAAAGTTTCTTTCATAAAAAACCACATTGTAAAAAATAATACTGAAATTTCCTTCAAACAGGGATAGACTAAACCAGAACGGTTACACAAAATAACTCATAACCAGGTTTCCACATAGGATAATTGAGAGAAAACATAAATATTTATAGGGAGTTATTATTGTCACCATAACCAAGTGAATTATCAATATAATGTTGTTGGCCTAAAATTCATATAACTATGATGATTTAAAAGGTCATCGGTTCAAAAAAATAATTTATTATGAAAAAAAAATATCTAAATTATATTCCCAAATTTGAATAATTTTCAAGAAAATATATACATGCAATATGTCAGGACAACCTCACCAAATATTTTTCCCTGATCCACTTAACATATTCCTCCAAAAAAGGAATGTAAATTTTTCATTCTTTTATTACTAAAAGATAATGAGATCATTGATATTTCATCCAATTTATATTTAGTTATCATCAACACAAAGATGTTAGATCATGTTTCCCAATATTCAGAAATCATCATGTGGTTAAATAATACTTTGATCTCACAATCTTCATCTGAACTGTAATATAATCTTTCCATAAATGGTTAACCTTATAACCCTTTCAAAAATATGAGTGTCCAAAAATATAAAAATAAATTCAGGAAATCATCTTAACATTTATCTCCTATATATCACAAATAATCTCTTAGTTGTCACATTCAAAACATATTAATGCCCTAATCCTAAATCCTCTTGAAACATAGTAATTAACTCAATTACCATAAATATATTTGGAAATCATGAATGCATCCTTGTTATAATGTTTACTAGATATTTCCCTTGAGTCCAAAAAGTAAAAAAGTTAATCCATTATTTCATAGCCTACTTTTTCAAAAAATAAATAATTGAATCCAGGGATATTGGTGCTATACAGTTTACATTTTCAAATTCTATCATCTCTTTATCCAAACTAAACAAATTTTTCTCAACATTAGAATCTAATTTAGGTTAACCATCCCTTAATCAAAATTTACTTTTAAAATTCCTTATCTCTATTAAACATATCCTTTTCAATCCATAAAAAAATATACTGAAAATACTTATATATTTCATGATTCATATAACATAATCTCTGAATTCCAAAACATAAATACTTCATTCATACAACTTTATTCTTAAACAATTAATTTTGATTCTCCACCTTATTCATTAATACCTCTTTCCTAGAATATGTAATATGAATCATATCTTATGGTTTCTCAACATTAATCTAATAATGATTTTTTAGGTTTAATGTAAAAAATTTTGTAAGAACGTTACATACATTTCCCATGTCGTTTATATTCAAATACTTCATTTTGTTTTGTAATTATTTTTTGAATTTCTTAATCATATCCCTTAGGAGTGTCAAACTAGGTGTGTAGTAAGGCCCATTTTCATGTACCAGGTTATACTAAGTCAATCTGATCATACCTTATTAGAGTTTTTACCCTTATGTACATCCATAAAAGATCCACATCCACCTATGTTATCCATATAAGGTGTATTACTTAGAATCCACTCACACATTCCTTTACCAAAATTCCTGAATATTTTCTTAAAGGTTAACTCATCCATATAATTATCCTTGGAGTCATACCTAGATGTATCCTTAGAAATATAACTAGGGATATCAATAAATATTTCTCATCCTAGATTTCAAAGGATAACTAAACCTTTTCATTGATAAAAACTATAGTGACCTTGGAATAATATATCACATCAATTTAGATGAAAATTCCCCATCTTATAAATGTACATGCTTGAGGATAATAATAGTTTAGTGTATTTTTAATCATGAAACAAAATATTCTATCATTATGAAATATATTCAATGTTTCCCACAAATATCCTACCCTCTATTACTTCTATTTAAACCCTTTTTTTCATAATATGGGGAAATGCAACATAAAAAAGGGATGAGGTCGAATTCTCAATAAGGTTAAATAAAGGAATATCTTAAGAATAACCTAAATATAAGGTTATGATAACATGGGAATATTATTTGAAGATCATATCATGTGTATCAAATATCATAATCTTGAGACATGGAATAAATATTCGTAGTTCGTAATACATGTATCATAAGGAAATCATGATCATAATCCATGAAATAATAACATATAAATAAGACATGGAACTTATGGAATACGTATAAAAAATATAAAATCCTAATTCAAGGCTACCTAAAAAGACCTTTATAACATGTTAGTCTTCGGATAATAACCCGTATAAATACTGTAGGCATTGGAATCCCTCTTGTGTACCATCTTGTTTCTGGCTTGGGATGACCTCCCATGTACCTTATTGTTTATAACATTGGATTCCATCCCTCGTACCCTCTTGTTTTGGGCTTCAGGTACCCTCCATTGTACCCACTTTTTTTGGGAATAAGATACCCTTTTATTTGAGGCTTGTTATTCCCTCTCATTTACCTTCTAGAGCACTTGAAATAATTATCATTACCCAATTAATTAGATAGTGATATAGGTCGCATCCTTAACTTGATAAAATCATTCAAACATGTTCAATAAGATAATAAAACATGCATTGTATAATGACCAATAAAAAGTGATGGGTTTCGTAAACATCATATCATAACACATTAAATGAAATGGGTATCATAAAAATTTAATCATATCCTATACTATTGAAAATATATATGTCTCATAATCAATTAATCCTATAATAATTTGTGAAAGGAAGTGGGTTTCATAAGCACATATCATGGTATAACCTGTTGATATGAAACGAGTTATATAAGAAAATAACATGTTGAAGATGAATGAGTTTCATAAATATAAAATCAATGAAGATAAATGGGTTCTCATAAACATAATTCCATTAAAACATAAACAATTAAAAAAATATGAATGGAACAATTGGATCATTTCCCAGAAAGGCATGAGTAACATCAACAGATGTGATCTTAGATGGGAAATAATTTTGAAATATCTTTTCATGATTTTTATTAAGTAAAATATCCTTTATTTTTTGAAAAAGTATCTTTAATACATAAAACCTTTTGAAAACTATTTTCCTAGAAATTAAAATTGAAAGCATATAATGAATTATTGAAAACATTTTGATAACCTTTTTCTTTTAAAACATATAAAAAATTCTTTGAAAACATTATAAAAACCATTTTCTATGAAAACTTATAAAATAATCTAGAATAATTTAAAAAACCATTTTCATAGATAATACAATGAAAATTTATAAATATAATCTTTTAAATCATTGAAATACTTTATTTGAAAACAACAATTGGAAAACATATAAATGAAGCATTAAAAATAATTTAAAATAATTTTTAATCATAACAAAATTTTGAAACCCTTTTTTCTATGAATAACATTTTAATATAAATAAATTCATGAATATTGGGGGAAAATCTTTAAAAAGTGATTTTTAAACTTAAAATTGATGTATCGTATAAATGATGGTCAGGATGGTGGGAAAGACTTTACATACCGAACATTCCTTTTTCATCTTAAAAGTTAGAAAAGTTCCTTGATGAAAAAATGATATGAATAATCCTTTTAAAACTATCTTTTAATTTTAAAATTGGGTAAAAGTTTTATTATAGCATAATATTATAATAGTAAATCATTATTGAAAAACTTATTTAAGATCCATGATTTTGACAGAACATATATTTTCAACTAAAAGGATAAATAAAGTTATATTTTCTTTAAAAATATTGTTTTGATTATCTTAAGTAGCAGTGAGTGAAAATTGTAAAATTACATGGATATAACATGCATATATATAGGTTAATAAAACTCATTATATTTCCTGATATTGGATCACAATATTTCATCAATGAATGTATAATCAAAAATAATCTCGATAAACAATGAGATTGAAGCTATAAATCCATCCCACATTGGAAACATTAAATATTAATAAAATGGAAATAATTAAATTAAATAAAAATTGAAATATCATTAAAATAATGAGATTCATGAAATAATCTTTTAAAAGGAATTATATACCCCTCATAAGAAAATATAGGTGCATAACACATAATTTCTCTCAAAGAAGGAAAATTTATCAAAAATTACATTATAGATTTGGTATCTTCTGAAAAATAACTCACATGAAAGTAAGATAATAAAATGGATATGTAAATAACCAAAAATTTAAGTATAAGAATCATTTATACATAAATTGGTGTTAAACACACCACATATAATAAATAGGTGGCAAAGACAGCTTTTGTCTCGTGAAAAATTATTGTTGGATGAGAAACCCCTTATTACTTGAGTAGCCATAGAATCATGAAACCCTGAGATCGTAACATAATTTAAATATATAAATGTCGTTAAATATGGGAAATTAATTATATATCATATTATGGGGAAGTATATAAACCATGAAAAATAATTTATCGGTGAATACGACATGTATCTCACAGAAATAAAAAGTTAGATGAAATTCTTTTACCCAGTGTCTTGATTATCATCATACTCGTTCAAAAAACATGTATAGTAAATATAATTTTATTATAAATATATCACAAAACCAAATTATTATATCTAATACCATATAAGGTTTTATTATGATTTTATATTACCCTCTTATTAACAATTCTATATTAAGGTTTCACTTCATGTAATATGGGTTTTGATCTTCATACATGTCTTAACTTATTACTATTGATCGCCTTAATCGGATCATGATTTACTTACTTAAATAATTTAAAAAATTATAAAATTATAATATATATTTAGTATTTATGTATTTATAATAATCTATAAAATATAAATTATGAAATGGAATACACCATTCATGAAGACGGTAGGTCATAGGTACGCATGAATGTTGTTTTTATTTTGTTGTTCTATTGAATTGGAATTACTATATTATGTATATAATATATTTTCACAAGAACCACCCTTGACACATTCTATGTAAATTGAGAACAAATCACATCGCTTTGAGGAGATGGCAGTCCACACGTCCACAAATGATGTTATCATATTTATAAAAGCTAAATAGTATAAACTTATGTTTTATAAAATAATTAAATAATAATATAGACATAATAAATAAAATATATATCATATATAAAAATATTTTTGATAAAAATTATTAACCATGAAATGTGGTAAATAAAAAATGAACAATCATTATTTTTTGATATGGTAGTTCTCCATAAACAAAAACAGTTTGTTTGTTACCCATTATATGGAAGTTTGTGTAACATTAGGGAAAACCTAAGTATAAAAACTTCTATATATATTTAATATACTATTTTTTATTAATTTAATAAGGATATTTTAGTGGTGGATAATGAAAATTATACTAAAGAGCTTAAAGAAAGATTTTACCACTTATTTGTGTAACTTCTTTTGGTTTTTATGAAAGGGAATCCTTGGATGAATTTATGTACAAGTGGAGGCTTCTAGGATTAGGGGATGGATTTTTAGAAAATATTTTGATAAATATTGGTCGATCCAAAGTGTCTTGAGAGGTGTGAGGAAGTTGGGGGAGTAAAAGATTTTTTATAATGGAGGAGTGACACTTCTGTAAATTTTGTTAAGGGGAATTTTTCCCAAATTTTTACCATTGACATTGGCTATAATAATAGAAATAATTACATACACTGGAATATAGGGTCTAAATATGTACATATAATGTATTTTGGTAAATTTTAAATGTCATTTTGTCCCCTTAAGATTAAGGTTTTTCACTTTATTACGCTTAATTTCCCTTTAATCGTTTTAATTAATTAAAATCAATTTCACTAATATTTTTGGTAAAATACTAATATGATCTTATTAAAATTTATAAATTATTATTTTTTCAAATAAATAATCCATTTTTTCAAATTAAAAACTAATAAGTGGAAGAAATTAATTTAAATTTAATATTACAAAGAGAACGACAATGTAGGTTTTTAATGTAAAAAAATGTTCAAATGTTTTCTATGTTTTTATATTCAATTTAATTTTAATATTGATTTAAAAAACTAAATTTTATTTATTGATAAATAATTTATATAATTTTACATTAAAAATAGTATAAAATATAATATAACACTATAAATAAATTAGATAAATAAAGTATTTTTGAATTAAAATGAAGTATTTTTCACTTTTTATTAAAAAATGAAACTTCAATGAAAAGTACCAAAAAAGAACCCTAGGATAATTTTTATGTTCTTATTTCAAATATGAAGTTTATTTTCATGTATAAGATATATATAATTTCTAAAAAATTGATATAAAATAGGTTCTCTATTAAAAGGTGGTAAAATCTATTTTATAAAAAATTTATTTTTGGGCGAAATATTTGGTTTATTCTCATATTATGTTTATCAAATATATTGGATGAATACAAAAAACTTCAATATATAACATATATATATATATATCATTTTTATCATTCTAAAATGTTAATTAATTTTATTAATTTAGACAGAACAACATTGTGAGTATAAGAATAGTTTTCTGTAAAAATATTTTCTTTATATTCAATTCATTCTTATAACCATCTCTAATTAATTAGTAACCATGGAATTCATTTTATATTTTGTGTAAACCCCATATTTTAATAATTTATTTAACTCTATTCATAACAATTAATTTAAAAGCTTTGTTGTATCTTAATATATTAAATAGTTTTATTTAAATAATATATTATTGATTGACAAAACTCGGTCTTGGGTGTTAATTTGGCCATCATGGAATGTCAACATTGCGTTTAATATACACTATCCATGGTGTACCATGTAGAGAATGATAAAATTTATTTTGTGTGTAGTGAATAATAAATTTGGTGTCGCACAAGGAAAAATTAATACTTTAATAAAAATTTCTATTTTTAGTGTTATGTGAAATGAGAAAACAATATCATAAAGGTTAAATTAATTTGAAAAACAATATTTTAGAAAATATCAGGGTGTTATAATATTGGAATTTATTAAGGGTTACCATGCATTTATAAGAGTTTTATATTGATTAACATTATTCTATATAAGGGTATATCCCTCTAATATGAGTTTAGAAAGGTTACACCAGGAACTACGTGAAGGTAACTTATATTTCCCAAATTCTATATAAGGGTACTTCGGTTCCATATAAGCGTATGCCTTTCTATGTAGCCCACTTAATGCTAAATTTTCAGACCCGTAAATGAAACATATGAGCTATGTAAGGTTAAAACCATGTTTTCATTACAAGACATATATGATCTGTGTAAGGGTAAAATCATGTTACACTTACACAACACCAATTCAAAGTAAAATGTCATTAAACCACTCTTTTACATTTATTATTCCCTCACTCGACCCCATAATGCTTATAAACATTTTTAAAATCTTGAATTCATGTAAATTTATCACTTTAACTTTTTTAAATGTTGTAAATAAGATTTTAAATGATTCTAAATTGTCAACATTCATGATTTATTTAAAAGTTAAAATTTAATGGCTTTTTGAAGTTGGGGTTTTAAAGTTGTGACCCAATATGTTTCTTGTGTTTTTAAATTTACCTTAATATACAGTGCCTTCTATTTTTTATATCATGTTGAGGTGTTTCATGATTCTTATTATTAGGTGAACAATAAAATTGTGTTAGTTGAGTTTTTTCTTTTCTTTCTTTGAATTGACCATATCTTGTAATTGTTACAGATCCCTCATTAGGTTTCCATCAATTCTATTGTAGATTTATGTGTATCTATGTATTTCATTCATCCTTAAATTCGTTATTTATTCAAAATAAATATTATTTTTTCTGTTTTTATAATATATGTTCTATGAATTTGGTCCAAGAAATTCTATGTGAATGATTTTTAGCCCATAATCAATGAATTAATCTTGGAATAGAGAAAATTATTTTGATCTTGATTCCTCTCAATTAAAAAAAATTAATTCCATGTTTATTTTTATTTCTCTTCAAATATATTTAAAAAAATTAATGAAATTAATAACTTAGGTGATTTTTTTATTTCTAAAGTATTATTACATGATTTAAATGAAAAGGATGATGACCAATGTTTTAAAATGTCTTTAATAATATTAAATTGAAATTCATTCTTTTGAATTTATTAGGGCTATTTTTTAATAATTTCTTGGTTTAAATACATGTATTATTGATCTATGATGGAAAGTGGTGATGAATACCCTTTTGAATGTTTATTTTATGTAAATAATTTGATATGAAATTGATATATCTTAGTGGCTCATTTGGAACATATTTATGATCCTAACTAGTGTTAATAACTGTTTGTGACTTACTTCTTATTATTCACATTTATAGGTGTTGAAATATGGATTAATCACATCGAAGGAGTTCATCGGTGATAGTGAGATGTGAACTAAGAATGATTGAAATTTTAATACAATGATCACATGATAATATTGATAAGGATATCCTTTATGATCCCCATAAAATGTTTATCCAAATCAAATTCATTGACTTGTCATAGGAACTTGAGTACATAGATGAGATAATTTAGATTTATTCTTTGATAGAGGACTCACACCCATTCTAGTGGATCCATGGAGAATATAATATATTTGGGCTTTATTAAACCACATGTGGAAGTGGTTTTGAAAGGACAAGGTTTCCTTGAGATATGTTTAGACATGATGTAAGCTCGATGATTGATGATTAGGGTTTTTGAGTCCCTTAAAACCTAACTAAAACATAAAAACATCATAACTATATTAATGAAGTAACTAAGGTTATCTCCTAGTGAGGAAATGTTTTAAGGGTTATTTTTTCACGTAATTTTTTAAATTTTTAATTTTATGTTTTTAATTTTTCCAATGTTATTTAAATTGATAGAAATAAAAATAATAAAGATTCAAATAAAAAAAATAAATTACTAAAAAAAGAATCAATTTGTAACAAACCAAAAACATATAGTTGTACGAATTAACAAACTAGTGGAAAGAACAACCTATCTAGAAATTCATACGGATCAATATTTCATCATTTTTAAAAGATTTCATTACTATAATTCATTCAATTTATGATTAAAAACTAAAATATTTAATTTTATTCATATTTTTAAAATGATACCACAACCATGATTTTTGGAACCGGTACTACTTTTTGAAGGATTCGTTAAATTCATTCAACAATCATAAAAATTGAATACACAAACAACACTCTCTATACCCATAATACTTTGATCAAAGTTTGTGAAATTAAAATAGCAAGGGTCATACTCATACTACAAATCGGTTCAAACTAATGATACACATTCAGAGTTCAACTTATTCCAATTTAGAAATGTGTTATACTCATAATAGATGAAAAATGAATAACAAAATGGGAAAAAAATTAAACTTCAAGAAGCAATTGTATTTTGAAATTTAAGAGTCTAGAAAGAATTGAAATTTCAAATAAAATAATTAAAAACTTATAGGGATTTCACCATTTGAATCAACTAGTTTTTTATTCTATTAAATTTTTGATAGATTTCCAAAGAGAGCCTCACACTACAATTATCTTCTGTATTAGTTCCCATAGTTGAAATGACTTCCAGGAGAAACTCTTATTTTTGATCGCATTTCTACTTTCTATGTACCCACAACAATTCATATATTCTTCAGTATACATATATTAATGACATCCTAACCACTAACTTTGTCTTTTGTCCTTCTAATTTATTTTCCATTCAGTTTCACATCCATCAATTCCTCTTTTATTAGTGATTTTCCAATAGAGAAATCCATTTTTGATCTTCTACCATAACTCTTGTTATTTAAGATATATTTCTCTTTTAGGTTTGTTTAAAAAATATTAAAAAAATAAACATTAATTGATAAATGTTTTCATACTACAGTGTCATCATTTATTTTCTGAAAAATTGACCCAGTCACTAACTTCTTCACATCTCATCTTAGTCATGCACTTCAAGAATAAGTGCATCCTTAAATATAATCACGGTGAACACACAATAATCCTCACATCCAGCTCGAATTCTAAATTCATCCTATGGGTGTAGTTTATCACAATAATATTGAATCTTTTTCACATCAAACAAATTCTAGAAAACAAATCATGTCATTAGCAATTCTCAAAAAAACCATACCTACAAACCACATTCAAAGTCTAATAAATTTCCTCAACCACAATATAAATCAATAATCATCCTCAGCCATAAACAGAATCAACAAGTTTTAGACCTGGGTAATCCCCTTCAAAAATTAATTTCAATTTCCACATGATAAATATCAATTCCAAAAAAAATATCTGAGTTAAGACAAGATTCAGAGAATATCTATATCAAAGGTTTAGTTTTTTATTATTTTCTCAGTCATCCATTAATGAGATCAGATAGTAAAATTCATGAAATTAGTATATATAATAGTAGTAAATGAATCTCAGATCCAACCTTCAATCATTTGGTCAATGAGATCTACCTCAACCAAAGTTCGGGTAAACTTGTTTTGGCCTAGATTTGGTTTTATTGATTATCATAATGTTCTTCTAGATACCTCAAAATCAATGACCTTGATGTCTCTATCATAGAATCGGCTTCTCGACTCCACATCAAGGGAAACTCATTAGATCTCGACTATGTCAGGTGTCTTGAAAATCAAGAGTGGAGACCTTAATAGGTTTTCATGCCAGGATAGACAGTGAAGGTTTTTCATTTATGATTCTTCATCAAAAACTAAATCTCATTTCATCTTTAGTATAGTGTTGGTCAGGGTCATTACCTTGCTTGGATTAGGTGGGTGATACGGGATCATCTTTTTCATAGGGGAATCCAAATCCGGGATCCATCATGCTTGTGATGTCGAGGTCTTGAATAGTGAAAGTGAGTTTTATCATCTTAACGGATCTATAAATATTGGGATTCTTTAAACATTTCAAACATAATACTTGGTTAATGTGGATTTAATGGTGGTGGAAATGAGTTTTCTTCATATTTCATCGACCCAGGGTTATTCTTCAAACTAATATTTAAATCATCTACTGAATCTTGGTTTCCCCAATTAAATGGGATTTTATTTGTTCATGTAACATCAAAACCATGTAATATAATTAATCATACATGGTCAATGTGTTTATCTTACCCCTATAATTTTCTTTACTACCCTGTTAGGCATTTATCCCCAAATAGATTCAATATTTATCTTACAATGTTTACTACCTCAAATTATCTTAAAGGGTATCCCTTACATCAATATAAATTCTTTTATGTGAAAAACAATTATATTATGTTATGAGATTAATCTGACATGATGCCCCTTTGTCCAAAATATCTTATACATTAAACACCCAACATATTCTTGCACATATACTTCTTCTCCAATTAAAAAATATCATCCACCATAGAATAAAATGAATTGATTAAAAATTTAATAAAAATATAATTTAAGAAAATTCATAAATTATGTTTAATCAAGTAAAAATAACTTGTACAAAAACAATTAATTGATAAATTCATTAATCAAAATAATTACCAAAAATTATGAGATAAATAATAAAATTAAATAAAATTATAAAGAAACATTTATAATACAGTGCTAATAATTATTAAATTATGTAAATAAATTATAACTAATTAAAAACTATAATCAATTAATTAAATCAAAAAAATAAAATATGATTTAAATATGTTGAAAGTAAAATTAAAAGTCAATAAAATAATATTTTAAAATAAGATTAAAAATTGAAAATTAAATTCATAGTTGAAAAAAAATTATAATTAAATATAAAAAAATCATTTATTGAACGTAAACTCATTTAATTAACAGTTATATAATTTATACAGAAAACTAACACAAAAATAAATTAACTAATTAAAACATAATTTTAAACTTCTAAATATAACTAAAATAAAGATATTATGTGGTAAAAATATATCAAAATACAACCACATAAATTCCCCTACACTATGGTTTTTCTTGTCCCCAAGCAATCAATAAATAAATTTTAGAGGAATAAAATAAATCATAAGTTTAAAATACTAGGTTTCCAAAAAAAATTGGTTTTGATAATTATTTTACCTATTTAATTTCTATAAATCATTGAAAATGTTTACCCTCATGAAATTAATATTTTTTTAAGTGAAAAATCAATTATAATGCTACAAAAATAATTGAACCTAAAAATTCTAATTCAGATTAAACTCATTTCAAATAAATTTAAATATAATTCACAAAATTCATTACCTCCAAATTAACTAACTTAAATAAATTAGCAAACAAATAATTTAGACACTCTATTCGGAGGAGCACGTTTAATAAATTAAAAGGATTATTAATAACTCATATGAAATCTTAAATAATAAAATAATTTGATCACCCTAGATTAGGATTTTCATTTCATAATTAATTTGAATTAATACTTTATTTGTTTGAATTAAAATTGATAGATTTATGGGAGATACAAATTGTAAAACATTCTCTAAATTAATTACCAATTTTAAATGCATTTCAATAGTGAAATAAACATTGAATTACTCAATTTTATCCAAGTGGTAATATAAAGTTATCCTCCATAAGTGGTTACACAACATTCAATCTTTAGAAAAATTTAAAACTATTTAAAAAGTTTAATTTAACCTTGAGAAACAATCAAATATTGAAAATTTTAGGGGAATAGATAGATTTACACTATTCTATATATTATCACATTGACAAACCCTCTCCCCCACACTAAATATCAAAATTTTCAATTATATTAAATTTAAGGTTGAGAAAACATGTTTAATCAATTTTTAACTTACAAGAAAAAATATAAAAATTCAGTTATTAAAAATCATGTTGAAAAGGGTGAAAAAATTACAATGTAATTTTTCCACACTACAGATAAATAAAAAAATTCATCATGGAAAAAAAATTTCCTAATGATTACAACTTCAATAATTAAGCTCAAAATAGAATCTTTTATATTAGTTTGTGTTCAAATATATGTGCAGAAAATTTTTTAGAAAATTAAAATATTCTTAAACACATAATTATAGTGCAGTAACCAACATCTTTCAACACAAAATACAAAACTAAAAATGTATAGTCATTTCATTTTTTTAGAAATTTTAATCCAAAGTAGCAATAGCGAACAGAATTAAAGAGCATGGTAATGATAATAATTTTTTAAAAAAAAACTTACCCAAAATTGAAGCTTTTTCTCTCTTCAGATCTACCAAAATTCTTCCACTTATTTACTTTTATAAATAACCCCTAGTCAGATTTGAAACTCTAAAAAATATAAAAATATTAACATTATATTCTAGGTATATTTAACTCAAGTAAAATGTAACCATAGTTTATAAAATGATAAGTTAAATCATGTTTCACCAACTTTTAACTTTTGTTGATCATTGAAAAGTATATGGAATCTTCTCCAATAGGAAAAAATGAAAATAAACTCTATGTGGATACCTCATAGTGATAATAACCTCCCATTAAGATCACTTTATCCTCAAAAAATGTAAAACTATCAAACAAAGAAGAAAACTTATAACTTATCAAAAGGTTGGTACCTTCCCCCATACGTGTAAAATATAGAAAAAAAGTAAGGGAAGAAACAACCTATTTATTTATCGGTATTTAGCATATAAAAAACTCCTTCCCAGTAGGTTCCTTATTATCATCTCTAAAAATTTTAATTTAATGTCCATTGGTAGAAAAGGGAACATCCTTCCCAAAATCTCAAAGTTGAATAGAAACATAAGGGAAAACATGAGTTAAAATAAAAGTGACATAAAATTGGGAATTATATTTACCTAATAAAATAATTGGTCTATATTTGTACAGAGGTACCTTATATCTTATCTAAATGTATTTATTCAAAATTATTTTTTCATGAAAAAAATTATTTTCCAAATTGAAAATTATTTCCTTTTCATAATAATTATTTCTTATCTCCTCAAAATCAATAAAACATGGATTCCTTTATTTTATAACCTAAAAAGGGTTCATTTTCAATTATTTGACAACCCAAAAAATAATTATTCTCAAATTATATAGAAAATTTACATGATCTTCCAAAAACTATCCTATAATGGGACATTATTATTAAAGTCTTATATAAATCTCTTATACACCCAAAGATCATCCTCAAACCTCAAGATCTAAACATTAATGTTTAGGTTATCATATTTATCAAGAATATATTTAATCTCTCAATTTGAAACATCAACCATTCCATTAGTTTGAGGGTGATAGGGTTTAGATACTATACGACATGCCCAATATCTTTTTATCTATGATTCCAAATTACTATTATATAAATGAGTTCCCTAGTCTATTAAAATAAATATATGCATTCCCAATTAACAAAATAGATAAATTTTGAAAAACATGGTCACCAAATTAGCAACACCAGTCTGAGTATGGATTGATTCAATCCCCTTCGACACATAATCAACAACAATAAGGGTTCTTAATTATTTGAAGTTATTTGAAAAAATCTAATAAAATCCATTCCCTAAACAAAAAAAACAAAAAAAATAACATAGGATGTTGTGGCATATCATGTATTTTAGAAAAGTTTCCATAAAAATAACAATCTATAAAAATCATATAAAATTCATTTGAATCTTTGTAAATAGTGGGCCAATATAGCCTTGAATATAGAACATTCCTAGTTTTCCTCTACTGTCCAAAGTGGAAAACACAACTCAAAATAAAGCATAATTTCATAACTAAATTTATTTTATAATTATAAATACATATTCTAACCAAGATGGTAACATCACAAATTTCACAAGGATAATATCAAACATATTTCCTTAACTCAAAAAAATCATTTTATCAACTTATTTCATAGAAAACTAGTGTGTAAAAATTTCTACAGCGACGTAATAGATGATATTTTAAAACCATTCCCTTTAGTTAATAGCAGTAGAATAAAACTTATCCCTAGGAAAAATATATCTAATTTGTTCAATAGAATATTTATCTTGAAATAATACAGTAAATATCCAACTCAAATGATCAACCACATTGTTCTCAATTCATTTCTTTTCTTGGATCACTATATCAAATTCTTAATGAAATAAAATCCATCTATCTAACAATATTTTTGACTCCGTTTTAATAATTAGATATCTAATAGTTGAATGGTACATGAAAAATCTAACTCTAGATCCCAAAAATAGCTTATAAACATGTCAATGGAACTTAAAATGGCTATCAATTACTTCACAGCTGTATATTAGTTGGATGGTGTAACTTCTAGAGTCCAATAAGCATAAGCTATGACATGTGATTTCATTTTCACTCTTATCCCAAGAACATCCACCTAGACAACTCTAAATCATTTTTCATTAACTCAAAAGAATAGCTCTAGTAAGGTGGTTGAACTATTGGTGGGTACACAAGCTTTTGTTTTATTTCATTAAAGGATTGCTTACACATCTCATTAATTAAAAAAGGAATTTCTTTATATTGTAATATCTTCAAAGGCAAATAAGTCCAACCGAAGGGCTTTATAGATCTTTTATAGAACCCATCATGTCCAAAAAAATATCTAACATCTATAATGGTCATATGAAAGTTCAATAAATATATGATGCCATCTTTAGAAATTTCTACATATATTCCATCCTTTGACACTTCATAACCATGAACTATTCCACTTCAACCATAAAATGAAATTTTTTATAGTTCCGAAAAAGGTTTTTCTCAATGAAAAATCTAAGGAAACTTCTAATATCATCAAGAATATCTCAAAATATTGAAAATACATTTTAAATTAATCTATAAACACTTCTATTCATTACTCAACATACATCTAAGAAGAAATAATTATATTGACCCAATAACCATTCAAGTATTTGATCAAGAAAAGACAAGGTAATGTGGTCCATCATAGTCACTATATATATCCTTATGTAATTGATAAGTACCCTCAACTTGATGGGTAACCTTGTAGGAAAACACTCTATGAATTCATTTTTGATAATTGTGAATCCAAAAATATTTTGGAATGATTTGGACTGGACTTACCCATTACTATTAGAATTGGGGTAGATTATTCCCAAATATAATATGGTAGTAACCTTTTTCATAACTAATTTATGATGTGTAGGATTAAATCTAATTTTAAATTGTCTAATTGGTTTGCAATCATCCTCAAAAATAATCTTATGTATGCCCATCAAAGGAAAAATTCAAGTAAAATCATATAAATACCAGCCAATGGGCTTCCTATTTTCCCTAAGGATCTCTATGAGATTATTTCCATGTTCACTAGATATCCCACATACAATTATAATAGTAAATTTTTTCCACTAAATATGAATATTTCAATTTTTTAGGTATATGTTTGAGTTCATGTATGGATGATCTATCCTCTTTCGATAAGGAAAAATCTATGGGTTCTTTATGTTTATTTTAAGGCACTAAAAATCCTCAATAATACCAGAATCACAAACTTATAAACTAGCAGCACATTCATTTTTAATAAGAAAATTTGTTTCATCCCCAAAAAAAATAAAAATTCATGTTCATGGATATGATGTTACACTTAAAAGACATTTATAGAAGAATTAAATCCAATTTTAGTGTAATCTAAATCAGGTTCAGTCATTAAATCGTAATTTTCAGTAGTAGAACATGTTTAAATGGTTTCTTGAATATCCTTATCATTTTCAATATCACCTTCATACAAAATTCATTTATAACTTGTTCATAAATTCCAAAATAACGTTAAAATTTCCAAATAATAGATTTAATTTTAGATTCTTAATTATAAAATTTTTGATAGTTTTTATAATCAAAATATTCTTTAACATAGAAATGATAATTTCAAGAGAATGCACATTTTACAAAGTATCTAGTGATTTTTTGTCTTCAATAAAATCAGGAGATAACTCTGTGGAAAACTAGTCAATCATGATAACTTGGTATCCATAATTTTCTTCTACAACATGTATCATTGATTGAAAAATTTTAAAAAAAACCATTATACCTATATATTTTAAATATAATGTACCATTGTGAAAATTAATTATTTCCTTAGTAGTTTTTAGGAATAGTATTCCTAAGAATAATGGTGCATGTAACTAAAACAACCATATTCTATGTCTAGAACATAAAAATTATCCAAAAAACTAAATCATTAAACCTTACCAAAAAAACATCAATACCTATTTCAAGATAAGATATGCTTCTATTATCTAGTTGGATGAAAATTAAATATTTATTGAGTTCTCCAACTTGTATAGATATAAAGATAGAATAAAGAATCACATTTATGGAAGATACAAAATCTAACATCACATCCTCAAACTAATGATTTCAAATGATACATGGGATAGAAAAAATACTAGGATATTTTTATTTAATAGTTAGAATGTTTTGAATCATGTAAGAAACATTTATTCCCAAATTAACATTCTGACCTCCCTTAAACTTCTTATTATGAGTGAAAATTTCCATAATAAATTTTTGTATAATGATGGATTTTTTAAACAATATCTAACAAAGGTATATTTATTTGGACTATTCTAAATGTTTCACTATAACCTTTTCCATTTATATTTCAACATTGGTCAAAATATGTGAACTTCCTTAAGGACAAGGCACCAGCTTCGAATAAATTTTAACATCATCATCAACTTTTCTTTTCCCTTCGTAATATCCCATTAAATTTATAAAATCCCTAAACGTTCTTTCGAGTTAAATTTCTTTATTTATGATCAATTTTTATTTTTCAACTAGAATATGAAAGACAAGTTGTTTTGATGATTTAGCAGGTTCTTTAAAAATTTCATCATGTGGTTTTGATACTTCATCATATGATAAAAACTTTATTTTAGAACATGGAATATTTTTTTAGGTTCTTTTCCAATATTTTCATTTTGGGGATTACGAATTTTAGTTCCACTTCTCAATAATATTGTATTCACATTCTCTTTTCCTCTCGTATTCACTTCATATAGGGGTGGAAAATTATAGATTCCATGATTCTATAAACCACCATTTTTAATTTCCATTTGACCTATTTCTCTAATCCTATTTTGTAAAGACACTTTTTTCTTTTTTGAAATATCTTTTTTATTTTTTACCATCTCTTCAATGTGTGAATCATTTCTAGTATAACCTGTTGTTTTTTATTTTCATGATTATGAAAATTAGAAAAATTGACACAGTATTGGTTTCAAAATTGGCCCTAGTGGTTCCTAGGCTATTGATTAATGTTTTGGGGTTAAAAAATCCTTTTTTTATCATTTGGCCTAAAACTATTATTCTTTTGGTTGTTTCACCCTTAGTTTAAATTTTTGTGACATTGAAATTTCTTAGTTTGAATATTTTTGTTAGGGGATTAGATATTTTGGTTGTTTGGGAATGGGCTTTCAGGAACCATCTCATTGAATGATATAGAACAGTCCAGTATCTTTGGTCATTTATCATTAAAATTACTAGTGGATAAAACAATTCCATAGTTAATTTGGATGGGATAAACTAATTTGGGATAGAGTTGTGAAAAACAAAAATTAGCCAACATTTTCTTAATCATACTAGGATGTTTACTCAGCTAACACTCTATTTTAATATTTTTATAATTGTAAGAAGACACTTCCATAGCCCGTTTGACATGAATTTTACCCCTTAGTATATAACTATTGTGATTTTTGGGCCATGTTTGAAAATAGATTACCTGAATTTGTGGGAGTTTTATCAACTACCTCCCCTACTACAGTATCATCTATCAAATTCATATCCATCAAAAATAAACCTTCATGAAAATATTGAATATGGAGATGGTCAAAAATTTGATTATGTGTCCAGCTAGAGAAAAACATATTAAATCTCCCGTAATACTCATGGAGTGTCTTCCCTTGGACCTTCCTAATGCCACAAATATCTTTCCAAACAGAGGTAGTTATAGATGTTGGGAAATATTTTCTGACAAAATTTTCTTAAGTTGATGCCAACTTATTATAGTGGTTTATTCTGAGTAGTAAAACTACTCTTTATCCAATCCATCCAAGGAAAAAATAACCCATTTATAATTGGTCCTCACATACCAATTGGGGGTTTATGGTAATACACACCATTTTAAATTCATCCAAATGATTGTGAGGATCCTCTCCTTGAAGTCTATGGAATTATGGTAAATGATGGATTATATCAGTTATTAGTTAAATAATAAAAGAAATTTCAGGATAACCTAAATAGTTTTCTTGATTTATGATAATAGGATTTCTGATATCCTTCAATTTCCTTTGATATACCATGTTTTCTATGTTTTCTAAAGTTTCAAATTTAAAAGAAATTTTTTGTTTTTTCTATTTGATTAGTTTCAATTTTTCTTAAATTTTAAAACTCTACAACTTGTTTATTTTTATTTTTTTCTACATTATGGTTTCTATAATTGTAGGAATTGTCATTTTATAAATTTTCTTCATTTTTGAACATACAACATTATTTTTACACAACAAATATTTTTATCCTTCTTTTAGAAGATTATGATAATTTTATATTTATACCCATTGGAAGCCTCATCATAAATGGCACCAATTTATGATTAAGTTTTTTGTATTAAAACCTAACTCAAAATTTAAGACCAATGAACTACTATAAAGCAATAACAAATGTTTTCCTATAGCAAGAGAACCCTGTAGGGTTTATTTTGTATCTTTTTTACTTTCTACTTTTATGTTTCTACTTTTTTTCAAGGGATTTATACTACTGGAAAGAAAACTTATCAATATTCAAAAAACAAAATAAATTAAGAAGAAAATCAAACAACTAAAAAAATTCTAAATTATTAGTAGTAATAATTTTAAAAAAAGGGGAAATAATAACCAAACTAAGAATTCATACAGATCAATATTTCTTCATGGTTTTTTATAAAGTATTTCATTTTGGTAATTCTTTCAATGCAAATCAGAAAACTAATATCATGCATTACATTCATCTTATTAAAATGTGACCCAATTGATATTTTTGAAGCGGTAATCCTTTTATAAGGATTCATTCAATGATTTCAACCATCCTTGAAATCAAAGAAAAAGTAAATACTCGTTGTCCTCACTATTATTCGATAGAATATTGAGAAATTTAAATAGCATGAATCGTTTTGAAAATACAGATCAGCTCAAATTAATTAGTAGCATTCAGAGTTCTACACATTCCAATTATAAGTGTGTCATACTCATAATTGATGAAAAATAAATAAAAAAATTGTAATTGAATGGAACTTCAAGAAGTAATTGCATTATAAAATTAATGAATCTAGAAAGATTTAAAATTTCGATATAAAAGGAATTGAGAAATTTGAAATACATAATCATGTTAAATAACTTGTTTTGGATACCATTAATTTATCTTGAAATAACTATGCATGGGTATCTCAATTAAATTATCATCTTCACCGGCTTTCAGAGTTACAACAGCTTCTAAGAAAATATCCCTATTTCACTCCATTATTTTCTTACAACGCCTTTAAAAATATTTTTATGTGAAACTATCTCCAGCAATGAATGATATCTGAACCACTATTCCTTCTATATATCTAATTCATTTTACAACAGGTTTCATGGCCACAAATTCCTCTTATATTGGTGAATGTTTAATATATAAATCCATTTATTTCATTTTATCACTGCTCTTGTTACTTAAGATATCTATTGTGTTCCCCTTTTCTATCATATTTTAAAATAATACTTTCAATTGATTAATTATTTTAAACTATAATTTCATCTTTTATTTTTGGAAAATTGAATCAGTCATCAACTTTTTCACATATCATCATAGACCTACACTTGAAGCATTAGTGTCTCAACAACTCTGATCATGGGGAAGACACAACAATCCTCCCATCCATCCCAAACACTATACTCATCTTGTGGGTATAGTTATTCCCCATCATACTGACACCACTAAACAAAAAAATCCAAAAATTAAATCATATCATCAACAATTCTCAAACTATCACGCCCAAAAAAATGCATTCCAAATAAAATCTTGTTCTTTAAACTCAACAGAAGTCAACAAGAATCATCATCCATCAATAGAATCGGATAATTTTAGACCTACCTCATCCTGTTTGTGAAGTACCTGCAATTTCCAAATGATCGAGATCAATTTGTAAATCATCTTTGAGAAGGAGTGATCAACATAACCATATTTGATTCAAAGTTATGTTTTTTAGTTCTCCTTATCATTGTTAATCAATGATATTGGATTGAAACAGTCATGAAATCTGTCTTTTTAACTATGGTAAATGAAACATAGATCCAAGTTTCAGTCATTAGATCAATGAGATCTCCCTCAACACAAACTTGGGTAACCCCATTTAGCCCAGAGTTGGTTTAAGTTCACATCAACATTAGAATCCATCAACTTAAAAAGCAGTAGACTCGGCCTCTCAATTGCATCATTGGTGGTTCAACTCAACACCAACAGTTCCTCATCAGATCTCATTGGCTGCAGGTGTCTCCGAAAACAATAGTGGTGACATCAATTGGTGTTCAATAAAGGCTCAATAGTGAAGTTTTGGATTATCATTTTCTTCATCAAAAAATCATATTTTAGTTCATCTTCAGTACATTGTTAGTCAAGGTCGCATCATTGCTCGAATTTGGTTGGAAGTGATGGATTATCTTCTTCACAAGGTGAATCTAAATCTGGGTGCCGTCATTCTTGCAGTGGTAAATTCTAGAATGGTGACAATAGTTTTGATCATCTCAATGACTATATAAATCTCACAATTCGTCGAATAGTTCCTTCTCAATACATGGTTCAAGAGGATTCCATGGCAGTGGTGACGAGTTTTCTTTATCAATCAATGATGTGGTTTTATTCTTCAAACTCTACTTTAGATCTTCTAACCAAAACATGGTGGACTCAATTGAAAGGAATTTTATTTGGTCATGTAAAATAATAACATCGTAAGATAATTAATCTTATGTTGGTAATGGGTTTATATAATAGCCATAATTAGCCTCACTACACTGTTACATGTTTACCCCCAAAGAGATGTAATATTTATTTTATTGATTTCACTACCTCAAATTATCTTACGGGGTATTCCTTGCATCAAGATAAACAATTTTATGTCAAAGAACTATTATGTACTACTCTAAAATTTATCTGACATGATTCTCCTTTGTCCAAAATATCTTCTTCACACAGCTCCCAAAATATTATTATGCATGTACTACTACTTTGAAAAAAAGATGACATACCCCACAAAAAAATGAAATAGTTATATTATTTAACAAAAACTTAAATTTAATAAAATTCCCAAATTATGTTTAATAGAGTAAAAAAAATTCACAAAAATAATTAATTTGTTATTTAAGTATACAAAATATATAATAAAAATTAAGATATAAATAGTAAGATTAAAGTAAATTATTAAAGAAATAATTATAATACAAAGCTTATAATTATTAAATTACCTAAATAAATTAAATCTAATTCTAAATTATAATGAATTAATTAAGAATAAAAACAAAAAAAAATTACAATTAAAATAAGAAGAACATAAAGATAAATTTTTCAAAAAAATATTTTAAAATAATGCTTATAAATTAAATAATAAAGTTGAAATTAAAGAGAAACTATAATTAAACATAAATATAATCATTAATTAAACATAAAATCATTTAATTAATTTTTTCTATTATTAATAAAACAAACTAACACTAAAATAAATTAACTAATTAAAATTTAATTTTAACAACATAAATACAATTAAAATAAATATATTATGTGGAAATAATGTGTCAAAGTATATCAATATCAATGATCAGTATTGATTTATTGATTATATTATCTATAGTGGACTCACTATTATATTTTGTTCATAATGATGATATTATTATACTTGATACTTGATACATGGATTTGTTTATTGTCACTACATTCAATTAGAGTTTCCTTTATATATTGATTTTAATTATTTATTAATAATCTTAATGATATTATTATACTAGAATACATCATATTTAATATTGTACAACATGTTGATATCTGGTGCATATTCTCACCTTTTTTTATCTGATTTTAGCTTATAAAATGGTTTTCAATTTTTTTTTCATGAAGAGGTTTTGTTTAAAAATTATGAAATGTCATATTTCTATATTTAGTTTCTTAAATTATCTTGAAATGTTTAAAGGTTTATTTTTAAAACCCAGTCTTCTTGTAATCATATCTTGGTGGATTTGGTTTCCAATTCTGAAATATAATCCATGTTATCTCATGTTGAACTATCTTTTATAACATCTGAATTACATTATGAAAAAAAATATATAGAATATATGATTAAATCATTCTAGGATCTGTAGATCACACCCTACTTGTAATATTTGGTGTTTGAATACTTTTGGATCTCATAGTGTGTTCTCATGTTCTTGTTAACTTTCATTGTGGGTTCATTTTCGGTTAGCTGGGGACTGGTGATTTGGGTCATAGTGGGTGGTCACAGACCACCATGAGAAATGATTTTCTATATTTTTTGTCTAATTTTAGTTGTTTTATCATCTCCATGTACCCAAATATGGTTGTATTGATTTAGTTATTTAATGTTGTTTTTATGGTACATATTTGATTATATTTATCTTTTTTGGGAGAAATCATTTCCAAATGTTGTTTCATGATACTCTGGTGTTTGACGCTATCCCATAAGGATAAAAAATTCCATTTGGTTCATTAGATATTTGGTTAGAATATTGGTTTAGATGGTACTCAAGGTCGATACATTAAAATTTGTATTAAAGGAAGTCTTCCTAAAGAAATTTTATTTCCTTGTAAGCCCTTATGTTATTTGGGGTGACTTATGGTTGAAAGGATAATAATAACATGTTAGGAATTAATAGGTAGTTCACGAGTGGGTTCTTGATCACCACAAATTCATGATGAGACTTGAGGGACCCTGGAAAGTGGGTACATTAGTCTTTTATTTGAGATATTTTCATTTTGATGATAAATTATATTTAGATTCAGGATGAGATTATATTTTATTTTTAGAAATATCTTATGAGTTTTTGGATTGAATAGAAAGATGAAAAGAGTTTCATTTTACCTTAACTATTTATTAAACTATGAGTAATCAGTGTAACTAATTTGGAAGTTTATCTGGGAACTATTACAAGGCTAGTGCTTGGTTTACAAGCCCATGAAACTAATCCACCAAAAGTCATAAATTACACATGACCTTTGCATCTTGCCCATTTTTTCCCAAAATTGCATCACTTATGTGATGTTAGTTTGGTGGGTTATGGTTGTGGTTTTTTTCATACTATTGTTTTTTTGTATCAACATTAATACCTTTGGTTGTAATTTTAAATTTCATGAAAACCTTGATTTATTTCTTTAAATAGGTTCAATTTTGTTCTTTATGAAAAAATTTGAATTACAAAAAAGTTTATTTTAAAAAATAATTTATAAAACCCAATTTTAAAAGACTAATTTGTGATATGATAGATGAATTTTTTAAGAATATATTTTATTTTTAATGGGTTTAAGTGGAAATGGATTTGAAATTTTAAAATTGGAATAATTTTTTTGAAACTATGGAAGATGATCTTTGAGATGGTAATAGTTTTTATGGTTTTGATAAAGTTATAACAATTTTTTAGTTATTGAAATGAAAGTGAAATATTAATTTACTGGGTAAAACATAAGTTCTTTGAAACTAGTGATGCCTTGATGAAAGTGGATTCTCATATGTTTGAAATATTTTGTATTTTTTTGTTTTTTATTCTTGAGCTAATGATCCCATGTTTCACGATTTCCAAAAATATATCCAATTGATTTTTACAATAAATACAAAATTTATGTCCATTTTTTCATTATTTAGAGTAGTCATTCATATTTTTTCACTATCCATTCAATTCCATGTGGACTTTGGTATCCCTTGGGAGTGTACTCGTGTAACTAGGATAATGTGGATTCTCAATGGACAAGTCACCCAGAGGTACTTTTGGATGATTTGATGATCCCATCAAGGGGTGAGGCTTAGTATAGAAAATACTATTTACTATCAAGTAATTTACCAAGGTATAAATCCTTTTATGTTTTTTCCATGATTGAGGATGGTTGGGTTATTAATTTATCTTCAAATAATTGTCTATTTTGGTGAATCTTTAAATTGTGGTGGACATATGATAGGTCTCTGGTTCATTCATGTTTTTTTCTAGTCCTTATTAGTGTTGTTGAGATTTTTTATATGTTTGTTAATATTGGTGGTTATTCTTAAACAATTATTTAGAACACTTGTTAAACCATTATCTTGGATTTGTTCTTAGTGGACAATTTTGGGTGTATCTTCATCTACTTTTTGGACTATCCAACTCACAGGTTGAGTGTGGAAGTTATTTTAGTATTATCTTTTTTTTATCTATTAAAATGGAATCTTTTTAGTGATAAAAATCATTATGGTGGGATAATTGTAACATCACCATTTTTATAATAATTAAATATATCTTTTGTTTTAATTTACATTCCCTTTGAATGGAAATTAAATAAATTTTAACTTAATTTTTACCCTTATTCCTGGTATATGGTTTTTGTAAGGGTAACTGTCACCTATATTTATGTGGGGTGGATTTTAAGAGTTACATAAGAATAAATCTCTATTTTCAATGAGCTATGTAAGGGGAGGATGTAGTTTCATTGGGTTTATATGGGTAAATCCATATTTATGTAGGCTATATAAGGGTAAGCCCATATATATATATTTATATATATTTATATATATATATATATAAACCTCATTAGGGTATTCCTAGAACTATGTAAGGGTAAGACCATTAGTATATACACTATGTAAGGGTAATCATTTCACTTCAAAATGGTAATCTCCTATGTATATGTGTTGCATAAGGGTAATCATAGTGGTGTATAAGGCTAATCCGTTATGTATATTCACAGTGTAAGGGTAGCCCTACTGCTACTTAAGGGTAACAATGATTTTCTAAGGGTTACATAAGGGTAAATAGATCATTGTATAAGGTTAGATACCTCTTATAGGATTTTCATAATGACACCCATGGTATTACATATATGTAACTTCTATTTTCCAAAGGATCCATAAGGGTACTCTAGTATTTTATAAGGGAAATTGGTGGTGTATAGCATAACCATGGGTAAATACCCTTACAATAAGAAACACATATAATCTATTTAACGTTAAAACCATGTCACCGATATGAAACACCCTTTATGAATGAAATGTTTTGGAAAACAATTTTCATTTATTCTTCCCCAGCTCAACCCTAAAACGCCTCTAAGAATTATTAAAAGTAGTAAGTCTAGGGAATTAAATTATTTAAACTGTTTAAAGGTTGTAAATAATATTTTAAATGATTTTAAAGCTTCCTCATTCTTTATTTCATTAAAATGAAAATTTAAATGGTTAATTTCATTAGTGTTTTAAAGTAAGGAAAAAAAATTCCTCATGTGTTCTTAAATATACCTGAATCTTTTCTTTCCTCAATTTTAGATATCCACAATGGGGAGTTTCATGCATCCAACTACATAGTAATCAATGAGAGTGTGTTACTTTTTTGTTTTCCTTGTTTAACATGTGTATACCTTCTATTATTATTGTTGTGGATCCCTTGTTAGGTGTTCTAAAATTCTATTATTGAAGTTGGTGTTTCTATACACTACCTTGATCATGTAATTAATTATTGATTAAAAATTAATTGAATGGTGTATCTTAATTTCAAATACAATATTTATGAATTTTGGACGTGAAATTCCTCATGAAATCTTATTCATTCCTCTTATCAATGAGTTGAATAGGGTATGTACATAATTTTTTTGACTTTGAATCCCCTAATTTTTTAAAGTTTTTTGAATTACATGTTGGTTAAAATTTATTTTCAAATATCATTTAAAAAAAGTTTTTATGAAATAAAGAGATTATGTTGGTTTTTTATTTATAAATTAATATTTCATTATTTAAATGAAATGTGTTTTGACCCACATTTTAAAATTACTTCAGGCCTATTAACTGTGAAACTTCCATTTTAATACGTTAAGTATGTTTATAAATAAATTATTAGTTGAAATACCTATTTGAAATTTTAGTATTTATCTATGAAAGGAAATTAGTATAAATACCATTTATGATTCTTATTTGAAGTAAAGTATCTATTTTGATATTAATGATGTATGATTTCTAGGTTAGAACTTTGTAATGAACCTCTCAAGTGATAATCCCAAGTTTTGAATCAATTTATTCTTATTCTTTAAATTGATGGTTTTTGAAAATGGATTATTCTCTTTGAGGAAGTTTGGGGTGAGGGGGAGATATAAACTGATAATGATTGAAATGTTAAGGGAATGTTCACATGTTCATATTAATAAGGATCCCCTTTATGATCCACATAACCTGAATATCTAATGATTATTGACTACTCAAGGGAAGCTATGTAGTTGAATGATATGACCTATATTTATTCTTTTCTAGTGGGATCACACCACATATAGTAGATCTGTGGATAATATGACAGATCGGAAATTTGGATGTGCGACTAAGGATGAAGAGGTTTGTTGGCCTAGTTTGTTCGAAACTCATTTATAATCGATGAAACCCTAGTAATCAGTCATGATTTATTGATTAGATTATCAGTTCTAGAATCACTATTGTATCTAATTCATACCCATGATATCCTTATTCTTGATATATGATAAATAGAAGTTCTTATTTTTACTACTTGGAAATAGAGTTTCCTTGATTGATTGATTTCCATTATTGATTTATCATCTTATTGAGATCATTCAAATTGACTATATTTTGTTGGGTCTTGTACAAATTATTAATATCTGGTGCATATTGTATCCTTTTTTTATTTATCTGAATTTATCTTATGAAAAAGGTTTCAAATTTTTTTCATGAAGTGGTCTGGTTTTTAAATGATGGAATTTAATTTTTTCATTTTGGGGTTCATAAATATATTTGAAATTTTTAATAAACTATTTTTATTACCTGGTCTTGTTATAATTTCCTCTCGATAGATTTAGATTCTTATCCTAAAATGTATTCACCATTGCTTTTAATTTTTACATCTTTTAGAACATCTGAATTAATTTCTGAATTAAATTTATAGAATCATTGGTGAAATATAATTGGAATTTTTAGATTACACCCTACTTATACCATTTTTTGTTTTTATACTTATGATTTTATATCTTGTTCTTTTTTAATTGTTATCTTCCTTTATGGGTTCATGCTTAGATGGTCGAGGGTAGGTGATTTGGGTTATGGTGGGTGGTCATGACCCACCAGGAGATGAGTTTGGGATGTTTTTTTCTTCATTCAATTTTTAAATAATAGAGACCCAATCTGGGCATACATTCATATTTCATCTTAATTATTGAATATCTAATATGATTTAAAAATAAAATCATGTGGATGAAAAAAAAAATAGTTTATTTAGAGACTTGATACACAATATTCTTATTCTATGAAATGACGTCAACATATCCCATAATGATATTCAAACATTTTAATATTCTTAGATATACCCTAAATAAAATATTTCTTTAAAACATAGGAAAAGAAAACATAAGAAAGGTGATCTCAAATTCCCAATACATAAAAACAAGTTAGATATCCATAATCATTTAAGAATAACATTAAAATCAGTGTGATTTAATATAAACATAACATTTAAAAGTAATACCCTTAATTTCATAGATATTAATCTTAAGTCTGTGATTACATTCTGGAAGTTTATACAACATGAATTATAAAGGAATCAATGGACATGAGCCAAGATATTATAACATAGTTATATAAATGTAAAAAAATCATGACCTTATGACATTGTGAACACATATAAATAGAAAAAAGTTCACTCCTTATGTTAAGGAAATGAAATCTTTCACATTATAAACCTTATAGACATGAAACCAGGTTTACTCATTATCTTATTTACATCAAATACACGTACACACATAAACTTATGGACATTAAAATTGGGTCTATGAATATAATTGTGAACATTAAATAAGGTATGTGCATAACATGTTTACCTCATGAGTTATCCATATTGGTCCAATGCATTGGATGGATATAACAGACCCACCCCTCACATAACCATAATTCATTTATATATATTCTCTAAAATCATGAAAACAATTAATATTTCCCTATTAACTATCCTAGGGAAAATAAAATGAATTTCATAAACATCTAATAATCATAACATAAACCATCTGTTGAATGAATAACTATATTTTCAAATAAAAATTTCCCTAATGAAACATATTTTACATCAATGGATGTTATCAAAGATGAAAATTACATTAAAAGAAAAATTGGAACATTTCTTGAGGATAATTCTACATTCAATTTGGAACCACTTATTTAAAATCCAAATATTCCAAAAATATCATGGAAAATATATTATTTTTAAATGAACATGGAAAATTGTAAAAGTATATTCAATTCATTGGGAGATCATGACTGTGGAAAATTTCATTCATTCCATATATGATAAAACAAATATTCCCTACACATTCTAGTTAAAAATTAAAATGTCCCTCAATTGGAAAATCATAAGAATGTTCCTTTGAAAAAAAATTAAAAATTCATATAAGGGTAAAAAGTAATTTAAACAATCAAAGCAGAATTGTAAGATATTATTAACAATAGTTCTGAGTAAACATGGACTTTGAATATAAATATTATCGTGGAAAGAGAAAACAATGTCTATTTATATTAAAAACATTTTCCTAGTCATTTTAAGTACCAAAGATAGACAAATGGTACTATTACATGAAAATTTCATTAATATCTAATGGATAAAAAACTGAAATGGTTTTTTCAAATAAATATTATATAATTTACTCAATTTAAATTCATATATAAGAAAACTCTATGAAAATGGGATTGAAACATAAATCCTTTACAACTCTTGATTCTTTCAAATGAAAACATCATAACCGAGATAACATTAAATGTATCTATAAATCCTCATAATTTTCATGATAAATATCATAATTTTTTTATTGGGAATTATATTTATAACTTAAAAGAAACAAGTGTTTGATATTTTATGTCTCTCACCAAAGAAAAGTTTACATGAAAATCCCTTACCTAAAGTTCCACATGCTTTGTAGGTGCTCAGACCTCATACATAATAAATATATTATACCACAATCATATTGTTCGTTGGGGGGAGATGGAAATTTTTTCCCTTAATTTTATCTAAATTTGATTCTAATTTGATACTCAGGACCATTAATTATCCTTTGATACTATAATTCTTATGGATTTTTTCTTTTGTGTTTGTAATAGGTTCCCTCTAAACACATTTGTCAAAAGGGGATCTCTTGTTTTTCTTGTTAGTAAAGAAGGATTGACCCTCAACCTGATTAAAAAAACTTTTAGAAATATATATATATAAATTTTCAACTCAATATAATTTTATTGATAAATACTTCATAAATAATAACTTAATATTTAGAAATGACATTTCATTCATCAAAAATACATTTTCATAAAAAATGATTTTTGTTGCTATTTGTGATAAATGTTTAAAATAAATTTCTATAGATTTTATAAAATTAATTTTATATAAATAAAAATTAATATAAATCATCATATCAAAATTAAATTAGGGTAAAATTTTGGGATTATTTGGAAAATATTAATTTTTCAATTAATAGTTGAAGATATTGATTTTTGTAAAACTACAATTTTTTTACAATAAATTAAGTACTTTAAATGTATCTTTATTAATTGAAATTTATTTCTGGTAAAAAAATTATCATTTAGTTATATTGAATCAAAATAATTATATTTTTATAATATTTATTTTATTTTTTAGTAAGTGTTTATTTTTTGGTTTGCAAACGTTCTTTTTCTTAAAACTGTTTTAAATTGAATAATGTTTCTCAAATTTATTAAATTATAAAAACCAATAATGATAAATTATTTAAATAAAATTTCTATAATATATATCTATAAATATTTATTTTAATTCATATAATATTTTTTACTAGTCACATAGTAAATATAAAACCACCCTGAGCCAAAAAATACATCTCTTGAATAAATATTTTTTCATCCGGTCTACGAGTATAATTTTAAATTAAATTTCTACAATAATATGATTTTAATTTGGTAACATAATTATACTTCTATAATTTTTATATCACATATACCTTGTTACTTTTTATTTCATTGGGGATATTATAATGTTGCTCATGTTGATGGTAGAGTACCACCACACGAAGCGATGTGACATATTTTTCAGTAATTCCTTACATGGAATGTAATGAATATATTTTTAAATAATATATGATATATACATGAAAAAATAATGATATTAATGAAATATTTTCTATTTTAAAATGATAATATATCATTTTCTTTCATACATTGTAAAATGATAACATCATTCATGTGTACGTGTAGCCTACTGCCTCTATGAAGCAATGTGATTCTTTTTTTATCAACAAATCACATGAATGATATATATTATTATAATTAATGCAAATATATGGTCTCTATTATAATATTATAATTCTATAATGTTTAAATATTACCTATTGACATAATGGTCATTGAATAATGGAAACATTACTAATGCACACGTATGGCATATTGTCTTCATGATTTTAATGTACCTCAAATTTCATAAAACATCATGATTAGTTTTAAAATAATAATTAATCAACAAAACAAATGAAATGATAAACATAAAATAAAGTACTTAATAATTCAAATAATTAAGATAATTTTATTATTGAGGATGAAAAATAACACACATGATGAATCCGACTTGAAGTAAGAGACACTTTTACATAAAACCTCATTCAAAACTATTCTAAGGATTTATTTTTTAAATATTTTTCTTTAATTTTATTCTTTATGACTTAAAAATTATAATTTAAGCTTTAATTGATGATAAATTTCATTTTGACCATATTTTATTTTTTATTAACAAAATTAAAAAAGTTGGCATTTTTAAGGATTTATGTATGGGACTCTTTAACTAAAAACATTGTTTTAAACCTATCAAAGATTTATTTATTAAATATATTTATCCCATGGCCATATTATTAAAAAAATGGTATGTTTTTATATGAAAATAAATGTATTTTAAAGTTCATTTTAATCCTCCTTGGACTTTCTATAAATCATTTTAAAAAAATATTTTTATAGAATGTTTCACTTCTTATACAAAAGACCAAAAGAATGTTCAACTGTAACATATATGGTTATAATAAATTTTCCTATTATCCTAATCATTGTTTGAATTTGGTATTTCCTTACAATATTTCACTTTTTATTCAAAAAAACCCACGTAACATTTTATGGGTATTTTTGTATTAAAAATGTAGTTTTAAATAGGATGTATGTTTTAATATCTAGAAATGTTTTTGTATGGGTGAAATGAATTTTTTATGAGTGTAATGTTAAAAATTGAAGTCTTTTATGTATTATAATTTTGTTATGGTTATTGGAAATTATTTATGATTAAGGGGTGGTTCTGTGATATACCAATGATGGTTGGTTAAATTAATAACAATGGATCGTTGTCGTTGTTATGAACCAAGGAAGGGTGGTTAAGTTATAATCCTAGGTTGAGTGGGTCTATGAAATCCTTCTAATGCATTGGGTATGTAATTTGATCACATGGTGATTCAATTTGTAAGAGTGATATATAAATTGATATCCCAAGAAAATTATATATTATATTTATTCTTTCTATTTGGTTTTCGGTAATCCCATGATTGTTAAAAAGTTAAACAATGAATTTATTTTCAAAATAATGTATTTAGTACTTATTACACCCATAAAGAATAACTATTTGAAACTTTTTTAATGATTTTATACTGTTTTCATAGAAAAAATTATGAGTTTTATTTTTCATTGAATTATTATTGAAAAAATTTTTCTGAAGAAATTTGGTTATCGAAGGTGATTTTTTGGGTAACAAAATGTTTATTTTGATCCTAAATCATACATGGAAAATTGAATATTTTTATATGTCTTCGTGAACTAATGGATTTCATTTAATTATTTTATTTACCATACTAATATTTTGGTTCTCATACTAGTCTTAAAATATCATAGGGTTTATGGATGGGTCAGGAAAAGTATATAGACAAGCTTAGAGTTGTGAAGATTTGTTATGAAAAGAAATCAAGCCCTGTTTTAAAATTATTACACTATAAAAAAGTAGACACTGATTGGAAGTTTCTACATTGTAATTATATATTTTTTTATGTATATGTTAACAAAAAAACTATTAAACTATAAACCTAAAAGATATTTGGGAAAATAAATTTAATTCTCATCCAAAGACACTTAAATATGTAATGTTTAAGGTCAGTTCCTTATAGTTATTATTAGAGAAAAGGTTTATATAAAATTTTAGTTAAGATATTATTTGAGCTTAAGTAAAAAATCCTTAATGACCATAAAGTATAGTATTCTAAAGATAATTAGATTTATTATGGGAACATATAAATTTTTTAATATAGGATGGAATGATTAATAATATATTTAAAGTTTTCCTATTTATAATATGGTTTATTTTAGTGTTTTTGATATAGTAACATTATTAATTTTTGTTTTTTTATAAATGGATCGAACCATTATGAACAAAATTAAAATGGATATAATGTAAAATGTGGTTGTTTTATGAATAAACAAAAAAACATAATGGGTATTGTAGTGAAAACTCTTCTATTTATTCTTAACTAGCTATCACATGATTTGAGTGACAAATTGGACCAAGGTGAGTTTATTAATGCTCTAAACAAGATAAAAATAGACCTATATAGAGGTTCAGGAGACAAAGGTCACAAAGGTAAAAATAATCAATAGACTATGTGTCATGAATGTGGGAACAATCATGTAAGAAAATTATATAACATGATAGGAAGATGTTTTGTATGAAGTAAAGGGGGAATAAAGCAGTCTTCTACTAAGGAAAAATGAAGCCTTCAGTTAACACTGTGAATGGGAGTAAAATTATTTGCAACATATCAATTGAATTTTTTGTATGTGGAGATTTTGGGAAATATTAAAATCAATGTCCAAGTGTGAAATATAAATAATTGGATCTATAATAATATATAGAAAAATTCTAAGAAATTCCTTATGTAATTATAATTGAAGAGGAGAAAGTTACATATAAAATATGAACTTTATGTATTATATCCAAGATGTTGTTTTCGAAATTGTTAAATCTTAGGACATGATTAATTTTTTTGTAGGAATAAAGTATTAAATAATAATTTGGAAAAGAATGAATGCAGTATTATGATGAATGTTGAGTTATTATGGTATCAACATCAATGGATTAAAGAGTTGTGATGTGGTGGTTGATTTAAGGATGATAATAAGTTTAAATTAATTGATACTCTTTTAATGTTTAATGTTATTGGAGTACAATTAGAGACCTCTGTTGATATTTTATTAATGATTAAGGTATATATATCCCAAATTTTATCATGTGAGAACTTTATTTGATATATATTCTCTTTTTTTTTGGATGTAATCTTAAAGGTATTGAAACCCTTAGTGTTTATATTTTCATTGATGATTAAGATTATTTATTAAGATGATTAATATTTCTATAAGAATTTAAAAGTAATTATATTCATATTGTTTTAAAAAAATTAATACATAGAACATTCTGTAAGCCCATGGGGCTTGAACCCACAACTTAAGGGTGATAAGGGAGAAACAACAACCACTAGCCTATGTGATGTCAGTTGGAACATAGGATGTTCTTTGCTAGAAATAGAGTATAGTTTTTGTTTTTTGTCAATCCTCACATGGTTTATAGTGGAATTTGTTTCATGAATATTGGGTTGATGTTTGTGATTAAATTGAGAATCATGATTAGTGATGGTGTTCTCTTTGATTATAATAATTGGGTCATCATGAATGAGTGATGGTTTGACAGAAAGATTTGCGACAACATCAAATATCAATAAATAATTGCATCTAATGGAGTGCAGTGAATATTCTTTTAAATGATATAAAAATTAAACTAGAGGAAGTATAGAATCGTGAGAGGCCCAGCATATTAAAATAAGTCTACTCCACATCATTTTACACAAAATTATTCAAGTAAAATTTGGAATCTCTCTGATTTCATAAAGCTAGGGGAGCTCCATGAATTTTGATTTCTATGTGAACTTAAGCATCATGAAAAGAAAATTTTAGTCTTGAATTACGACAATGCTTCTGAGAAAAAAGTGATTTGTGATTATTTCATGTTGAATCGGTGAACTTCATAAATTTAGTTTATTCTGTGAAGGAATTTTTCTTCACAAAGGGTTGAGCTTCGTGAAGGAGCTTCACGAAAGGCAGATTTTGAACATTAGTTTTACAGTGATCAATGATTTCAGAGTGAGTCAACATGGTTCTATGGTGAAATAAGAGTCTCATGCTAGATAGGTAAAAATTCATTATTTCAATCCATTTAAGTGACCTACAAGTTTATAAACAGAGTTAGCCTTCTCTAAAATCAATGATCTAGGGGGAATCGACATAAGTTTTCTGAGGGAAACAGTGTGTTATCCCTAAAATCATGTAAAGATTGTGTGCTTTGAATATAGTTACTGTGTGTGGTCTCATGTATTCCACAACTATTGATGATTAGGGGATTTAGGTACTGTTGGCATGATATTAGAATATGCTTCTTGGACTATCACCTAATAGAGAACCAAGTAGAATTATTGTGTGATCTCTTTGCATGTGGTTGTTAGTTTTATTGAATTCCCATCATACATGTTTAATTGGTTCCTACCAATGTGGGAACAATATTCGATACTTTTGAAGAAAAGTTTGACACCTTGATTCACCCCTCCCCACCCAAGGTGTTCTATGGTCCCAAAATGTATTTGTTAGTATGAAATCATTTTTTTCAAAAAAAAATGTTTTGACAAATAATGATTTAGTTGATTTTTGGGGAATATTATCAATCATATAGTAACCATGGGAATGAAAAGTGATTTAGTTATTATTTTATAAATCTAATTTTGTAAGAAGTTATTGATTTTTTGAGCCTTATATGATTCTGGTAGACTGAAAATTATGGATTTTGTTTTGAAGAATAAAATTTATACTATATTTTGGAAGAATATTTTATTTTTGAAATTTATTTATAGTGATATTGTTTATTTATAGGTATTATTAAAAATATTTTATATATTATATATTTAAAAAATATGTATTTCTAGGTATATGACTTTATGAGTGACTAATGTGATTAGATATAAATGTTAAATTAATAATAGAGGAAAATATGATCAAATCCTTATAATTCATTGGTTTTTAACATGGTTTCGAATATTTGGAATAATTTTAAGGATTTTTATTTAACAAATAATCAATATTAATTTTTGGGTGTTTTGATATTAATGATGTATAAAGGTTAAATATTTTGGCACATTAAATTATCTTGTATTAACCAATTTGGTTTTGGTTAATATAAAGATATAAGAGGAATATATTTTTTAGATTTTTTAGATTTTTGAATATTTTATAAGTTTATTTTAGTACTTTAGGTTTGTATAATTAACCATGAATACTCATTGTTTGGAGAAAAGATATGATTGTCTTTTTAATTCATTAAAGGATGAAATTGTACCTTTCAAGTAAGTATTTCTTACTTATGTTCTTGGTCTTAAAGTTTAAATAATTCCTAAAATATAATAAAAAGATCTTGAAAAAAATTATTATTACCAAAAAAAATTTAAATCGATGATCTTTTTCACACATCTATGGTGCATCATTTTGTGGTTCCTGACATTCTCTTGATCGTTCACTTTCTTGTGATCAATAATATACGTTGTTCACCAACATAATTTTTGAATGCTGTTTTTCTACCATTTCAATGTATCCACATCCCTATAAGCTATTTATACATGGATACCTGGTTATGTGTTATTTCAAATGTCCTCTGTAATTACCTCTCTCTCTTTTCAAGTGGAAGTTTTATTAACCCTTTTTACAATGTGAAATTTCAAGAAGGGTATTTCAAAATGCCAAACACTTGTTTACCAATATATAGATAAATCTTTTTCGGATTCAATTTATTAAAGGGGGAAGAGTGTAACACCATGGGATTTTAAATGAATAACATTATGTCTAATGGCTTATAAGATATACAACATCAATATTAAATGACATGTGCAATATATGGCAGTTATAAGACAACTGTTATATTGGAGGGTATGAATATGATTAAATAATTAAAGAAATATATATATATTTCAATAAATTTAACTTTATTGAAATATTCTTATTAAATAATAACTCAATTTTTAGTAATTCAATTTTTTTCATCAAAAATACATTTTCTTAAAAATTGATTTTTATTAATTTTTATGAGAAAATATTATAATTAATTTATATTAAATTTATTAAATTTATTTTATAAATATAATATCAATTTTAAAATCATAAAATCAAAATTAACTTATGGGAAAATTTTGGGAATTTTAAGAAAAATTAATTTATTCAGTGTAGAGTGAAAAATACTGATTTTTTGTAAAACTCTCAATTATTTTCTATAAATTACGTAATTTAAAAGATAAATTTTAATTTTAATTTTATTTAATTTAAAATAAGTTTTATTTATTTATTATTTTATCTAATTAATTTCATTTTAATCGTTATTTTACTATTTTTAGTATAAGTTTATTTTTTGGTTCAAAAATGTGTTTTCTTTAAACATTTTTAATGTGTATAACGTTTATCCATTTTAATTAATAAAAATAACCACTAATTAGGAATGATTTAAATTTATTTAATAAATTATATATCTACAAATATTTATTTAAATTCATATAATGATTATTATTAGTTGTAAAGTTAATATATAATCATATTGTGAATCAACAATACATCTCTCAAAAAACCACTTTTTCATCACATCTACGAGTTTAATTTTAAATTAAATTCTACCAATTAAATGAATTTAATTTTACAAATTGGATTAAATATTTTTACCTTTAATAATTTATATTATATAATAATTTCAACTAGTTTTTTCTCTTAATTAATAGTTAAATCTTCAAACGTCTTTTTCATCACTTAAGGTAAAAACAGGTTTACTGGGGGTTAAACTAAATAGATAAGTATAATAATGACTTATACGATTTTATAAATTTTATTTATGGCCATATTTAGACATTATAGTATATAATTACATATAATGGTCCATTTTGTTTCATTTTTTCATTTGAAAATCATGGGTATCACTTTTTCTTTTCAAATATTCCTAGTGTGTCCTCTCCCCCATTTATAAAAGGCCACCCATTATCATCTCATATACACACCTTCAAATAATTTTGGTTCAGCCAATACATACCAAACCAATTAAATAATTCCATTATAATAACCCAGATCCCTTTTTTGGATCACAAATCTATCATGACAAGGATTTTGATGCCAACATAGGGAGGTTGTCCAAAGAAGATGCATCATGTTTAACCGAGCATTTTTTTATTTATTATTCCACCTACTTAAAATATTCTTTAATTATAATGATATAATAACTCCATTATATCTCATATAACTATACTTTATTATTTTAATGTAATAACCTACATCTATCTTATCTTCTATCAAATAGGAAGTGAAACCATCATTCGTGTGTACCAAAAATTATCGTCTCATGAACTGATGTAATTTGTTTCTCATCATCACCTTTCATGAATTGTAATAATGGAGTATTTAAATTAAATATTTTATTTTCAAAAAAATTAATTATACTTATTTAATTATGATATCACATATAGATTCTTATTTTTTGTTCTATGTGGGATACGATAGTGTCGCTCATGTGTACAACAGACTACTACCTCGCAAAGCGATGTGATTCGTTTTTCACTAATGATTTACATGGAAGGTAATAATGATAAAGTTAATGAATATAAGTTATATAAATGAAAAAATTAGGGTATTCATTACATAATATTTCATTATTATAAGATAATATATTATTTTACTTCTTACCATGACTAATGATAACACCATTTGTGCATACGTATGGATTATCACCTCTACGAAGCTATATGATTCTTTTTTCATCAAATATCACATTTATTATATATATATAGATATATTTGAAGAACTAATATGTTATTTGTTTTATTACTATAATTATTTAATGATTATATATTACTTACATTCTTTCCATGATGATCCTTGAAAAATAGAAACATTTCTCATGTGTACGTCTGGCCTATTGTCTCCAGTATCGTAATATAGTTCATCTTTCATAACCATAGTTCATTCATTGTTTTAAAAGTATAAATGATGTATAAAAATGAATATTTGGACACTATTATTATTATTATATATATGTTTAAATAATAACCAATTTGACCATAGTCAACCTACCAAAGTCATTTTGGACATACAAGCCAAATATTGTCATCACACCCAACGTAATCTTAATTGATTATATAATTTTGTATAACATGGTAATAAGTGAAACAAAGTGAATAGTAAAATTTAATAATGTCCATAAATAATTAAATAATTAACATATTTTTATTATTCATGAATAAAAAAAAATATACATGATAAATCAGACTCAGGGTAAGGTACCCATTTACTTAAAACCTCATTTCAAAAAGTTTTAATGATTTAATTTCTAAATATTTTGTATCTATTTTATAATAAATTTTTCAATAAAATTATTATTCATGTTTCATGGATGATAAATTTTATTTTAATCATATTTTGCATTGTTTTAATTATTTTTTAAAATAATTAATATTTTTTAGTTTTTTCGTTGTGGACTATTTAACGAAAAACCTTGTTTTCAATGATCTAACGATTTAGTTAATAAATATTTATCCTCTATCGCCATATTCTTAAATTTTTTATGGATATTTTTATACGAAAATAAACTGGTTTTGAAAGACATTTTAAGGAACTTTTGTTCATTCTTTCAAGTGTTTTTAAAAACTAATCTTTTTCAATAATGTTGGACTTTATTTACAAAAGAAAAAAGATTATTATATTTAAACATAAAGGATAAAATTAATTTTCCCACTACCATAACATTATTTGAAGTTTGGATTACTTTAAAATGATTCAATTTCTATATAATTAAAAATCTCTTTCCATTTTTCAATATATTTTTTGTATTGAATGTGGGTTTTTAAATGGGATGGATATTTTAAAATTTGGAAATGTTTTCTTATAGGTGAAAATAATATTTCATGTGTGTAATTTTGAAAAATACAATCCCCTATTTGTTATGATTATATTATGGTTCTTGGAAAATATTTATGACAATGGGTGGTTCTATTATAAACTAAGGATGGTTATTAAAATATGAACCTAGGATGGGTGGTTATGTTTTGAACCAAGGATGGGTGGTTTTGTTATAAAAAATTGATGAAATATTTAACCATATCCCCCCAATACATTATGTATGGAAGTTTACCATATAGTTATTCAATTTGAAAGTGTTATATGGGAAGTGATATTCCAAGATACATATATATTTTATCTATACTTTCTGTCTATTTTTATGGTAATCCTATTATTACTAAAAAGTTATACAATGATAATATTTTAAAAAAAAAGTTATTACTACTTCTTACTGGTAAAAATTATAACTTTGTAAAAAAAATTTCATGAGATTATCATATTTTCAATGAAACATTTATGTGTTTTATGTTATAATTTATGATTTATTTTGAAATGATTTGGGAAAATATTTGTATACAAAAGGTGGTTTATTAGGTAATAAAATGTTTTACTTGATCCAAAATATAAATTTTAAAAGGATCATTTCTATAAGTAATGATGGACTAACATGTTTCTTTCTTTTATTTTTTGTACCTTACTATGATTTTGTGAATCAAATTTTTTAAAAAATTTCACAAGGAGTAAATATGGGTAAGGGAATGGAGGAATTAAAGTTTATAGTCATGAATATATATCTCGAAAACAAATAATATGTGATTTTATAAAAATTACATTATGGGAAAAATGGATATTGATCGGAGGTGGCCACTTTGTAAATATATGGTTTTGTTATGTTTGAGTTATGACATAATTATCTAAGTATCTAAAAAATATATTTGGGAAAATAAATTTAATTACAGTGTAAATAAAATATAATTTTTAATTTTTAAGTTTGGGTCCTTACATATATGATCCACTTATAACATTTTGACACACATTTATTTATAACACCTTATAAAATAATTGTTTTAAGTGTTAACTATTTATTTTTCAAAGATAATTTGTGTTTAGTAGTTTTAGTACTTGTAATTTGATCATGGTTTCCTCACATAAGAAATTTAAATAATGATATAAATATCATATATACTCATTATATATATAGTTATATTCAAAAATAAAATATAGAGATACAAAAAAGAATTACACTATTGATGAAGACGATAGGTCATGCAAATGCATAAGCATTAATTTCACTTTTTTATGGATTTAATGAAAGAGAATTAAATAATAATTAACCATTATATAATCATTATGATTTCATTCGAATTATATATTTTCATTAAATATCTCCTTATTACCATCCATGTAAATTTTAAATGAAGAGAAATTCATATCACTTTGGGGAGGTGGTGGTCCATGCATATGCACGAGCGATGTTATCATTTTCTAAAAGATTAGAAGTAAATAAAAAAGGTATGATATTATAATTAAAAAATAATTATTATATAAAAAATATAATATATATAAATTAAAACCAATATAACAAGAATGCATAAAATATAGTGATAGATAATTAATTGCATCCCTACGTGGTGGTGGAAGTCCACACGTTCAAACGAGTGATAAATTCACATCAAATTTGATAGAATAGAAGGTGAATATTATTGTTTAAATAAATATAATAATATTTCATTATATTTACGATTCTTAAGTTATTATTTCATTATGATTAATACTAATTTATATGAGGATTATGAATAATTAAATCGAATGAGGTCGGGAAATATGATTACCTCTTCTTCAGTAGGTCTCATTTAGACCCTTTCTTAAGGACTCTTGGCATGGTATTTTAATGATACAAGATACTATAATACATGGGAATTATGTTTTGAAGATAATTTTCATAGTTTTTTCAATCTAAATGGATAAAATGGCTTGAGGAATAGAGTAGAAGATGTTCCATTTTATATGTTTGGGTAGGGGAACTCTAAGAATTTCTTAAAGTATTAAATTATTTTAAAAGAATCAATAATAAAGTGTCTTGAAATTTTAATATTTAAAAGATAGACTTTGGATAATATAAAACCTCTCATGTAATAAAATATGTACATGTTTTAGTGATGTTATCACCCTTATCTCTTTATTTTATCCCCCCCCCCCGCCATTATCCCTTTTCACAATTACCACAATATCAAAGTTTTCTACAATTTAAGGGTTAAGAATGGTATAATAAATTGAAAAGTGATCCATAAATATACCATGTTGATATGTTAAAAAATACCCATTAATTTTTCCTAAGATAGTATTTTTATGCTTTTTAAAAAAATTCAGGAAATGTCATTATGTCATTTTTTAAACTATTCATTTAATTTGACATTAAAGGTATAAAAAATGTAATTTTAATATAAAACTTTAATGAGTCCTTAATATTATATATTCATCTATAAAATTCATGAAAAAAATTCATCCAATTTTTATTAATTTTAAAATTTTTATAGTCTTTTATTTTATTTTATTTTAGTAGAATAAATTTTTTTTCAGCGTTGCATAATGATTAAGCTAATTTTTCAATAATTAAAGATTAAAAATACATTAAAATTAAAAAAAATCATATTTAAAATATATATTTATAATTGAACTTATCCTCTTTTATACTTATGTAAAAAATTTAGATATATTAAATTCAATAGAGTGACATTTTGTATGTATTATTTTATTAAAATAATATGATAGTCAAAATCAATGAAAAATGGCATTGAGTAGCTATATATTAAATAATAGGATGGGTGGGTTTGAAATAAACACATTCAATATGATGAATTCTAGTGTTTTAAAAATTTTAAAGCTTTACCCTAAAGTTTTAACCATATTTTACCCATTTTAGCCATAATGAGATGATGAATATTTACCACTTTTATTATTCATAATAAATAAAATAAAAGGGTCTTATTTACCAAATTTGAACTTCCTGATTTCAATTATGGTATTAATTTTATTAATATTCAATCTATATATGTTTTAGAAATTTCTTTTAATTTAAATTCTTAAAACTCTATAAAAGTATTTTTTTTATAAAATTGAGTTCTCAAGCATAAAAATTAACTCATATCAATATCTTTAATATTAATGATCAAAATATAATTAATTGTATTATTATAGAAATAATGGATCATAAGTATCCTTAATATAAAATAAAAAATATAATGGGTCTTTTAAATTAAATTATTTAATGAAAAGAAGTGATAGTATTTGAAAAATCGTTATTGTTCTCTGTTTACCTATTAAAATTAATCACATAAAAAACCTAAATTTTTTACAAAATATAATTCTGAAAATATGATTTAAAATTTTATTTTAATTGTATGAAATAAAATTTCAAAAAATTTAAGAAATTAACTATAATTTTAAAGCACATTTTCAAAAAAACATTTATAAAGAAAATAAATATTAAATTCATAATATAACTTCATTAAAAACTATGTTCTTATTTTGAAAGATTAAATAAATACATTTTTATTAACTATGACCATTATACATATATTTAATAGTTATTTTTACTCATATTCAAACCAACCAATTCAATGTTTAAGTTATAACAGTCACATTTAAATAATCATATTTTTATAATATATCTAAACTCACTTAAAGATAATTTTTTAGTGACAAGTAATATATTGATATTATTATTCTTTTTAATAAAAATTCTAGTGTGTTATAACCCCCCCCCCCCAATTTAATCCACCCTCAAAATTTTATATTTTTCATCACAGATTCGATATTTGAAAATTATTTTTTAAAAACCCACATCGTATAAAGTGTTAATAAGACATATTATAATTCAAAAGAAAGTGGAAAACCCAAAGTTTACCAAAAAAACACATAGTAATGCTCTTCGATAAGGCTAAAATTCATGGCAAGTTAATATACAGACTACCATAAAACTATAAATCGGTGATGGATGTCAAGACGATTAATCTATCAAAAATAAATGTAAAAGTATAATGTTGTTATTTCAATATAATTTTCAAAAAGCTTGTGGGATTATTCTACTATAAAGATATTGAACAGAATAAAATTTAATTACTTTGTTTCATTCTATTTTATAATCATAATTTCATATTTTGGATATGCATCGAAAATTTCCACATTAGATATTATTCAAAAAAGTGAACAATCAAGAATAATTTTTCATTCCTAAATCACTAAAATTAACTTTTAAGGGATCATATTATCCATAAAATGATGAAAATCCATTCCCCCTATCTATAATTTTTTATGGAGACAAAAATAATTATCAAAAGTTATTCATTAAGGATGATTCGTATATTAATTCTAGATCTTTAAAAATAGCACCCAGAGATCATCTAAAACCATTCCATAAGTATATAACCATAAAAATATTCTAAATTATGCCTGACCAAATTCAAAATAAAAAAAATAGAATATAGTATACTAAATTTTCAAAATCAAGATAACATTAATCCTAAATACTACATAAAGTATCTTCTAATGTCACTTAAAAAACATGTGAAAACCATCATCATATATTCCATTAAAATATAATAATAACCTAAATCAACATAAACCCTCAATGAAAAAAATATATTCTTGAAAAAAATAACACAATCTATATTCATACGATAATATCACATAAAATTTAATATATTCTCTAAATCCAAAACATTGCAGTAATCTTTACAGTAAATTGTATTATAATCAAATCCTTAATCAATTACAAGGGCATAAATACTTTCCAATTTAATTTATCAACATCAATCAATGCTTTATCCCAAAAATTCATTATGATCTCAACTATAAGATTATATTAAGGTTTATCTATCTATTAATCTTGTGTTTTCCAAAAATATCTACTTACCAAAAAATCACATTTCATGGTAATCATTACCATTAAAAATATGTTTTAAAATACTTATTTGGAAACTAATATGGACCACACTTAGATGTTTTATGATTTTTTAACTATAATTTTAAATAAATAACACTTATAATATATAACTCTAACATCCCAATATATAAACACTTATATCCTTTCAATTCAATGATTTTAATAACATTGGTCTTTCATTGGTCTAACAGTTAACCCATGTATTAGGGCATTCAATGAGATAATTTCCAAGTTCCACACACATAATACATTGAATTCCAAAAATAACTCATTGATCAATGACATTTATTTATAGATAGAAAACATATTACCATTTATTTGAGACATTCTCATGGGTTCCCCTTCTCGTATTCTTGAAATGATAAAAATTAAATATTCATTAATCTATGTTCATTTTCAAAATAACATTCACAAAATTGCATATTATTCATATTTTAGGAGTTAGGAAACTCACAAATGTTTACATTGTTAATCATATATCATGATAAATTAGTATGAGTAATTAAAAGGTTTCAACATCTAATAGCTATTTAATTTTCTTCCACATGAGTACAATCATTCCATTTTCTATTGCATTCAATCTCAATATGATTAATTTTGGTTCTATCTATTATGTAAATGAAAAACCATAGGGTGTTAACAAAATAATCAAAGTGGGAGGTCATGAATAAACATTTATAAAATTTCTAAATAATGAAACCTTCATTCCAAACTATGAAATATTAGTTTTAACCTTGTTCACCCCTCATTATAACTTAAATATGTTATAAAGATTCATAAAAAATTGAGAATTAACCTAATCATATCCCCATATGGGTGAAAAACATGGTGCTCTGTAAGATCCCACTCACCATGCACTAGAATGATGGTTGAGATATACTCGTCCAACTATTGTGGACGTTACAACCCCAAGATGCATCTCTTCCATAACCATATCCACTTATAGTATCTGAACCATGGTTTAATGTTAGGAAAACCATGTAATATCTTCTTTACCCAAACATTATGATGTTATATTGTACATATACTTATCCCCTAGTTTCCACCAAATTTATCTCATCCTAATATCATGTAATTAAATAAAATTGTCTTATGATACCAACTATAGTTACCCAATAATTTCATACCTAGATATTACATCTTAATATATTAATATCCAATATATTTTACAAATACAGACCCAATGACCATATAGTTTTAGTATCTTTCAAGACAAGATAAACAACATTCTTATTACTTGAAAGATTTCCAATATCTCCCAAAATGATATTCTGATATATAAATCATCTTAGAAATAACCTACTTAAAACCATTATTCATAAACTAGAGATAGGAAACATAATAAAGGGTGAGCATAAATGCTCAGTAAGGGAAAAACTTAGGTATAAATGAAAACATAAGCATAACATGAGCATAAGGGTATGAGAACATGATATTAATGTTTTTAAACCACGCCCTTCATATCATATATCATAATCCTAAGTTAGGGAATAAATCATGGAAATTAATAATACATGAATAATAAAGGAATCAAATAACATGATCCATGTGATCGTCAAATATACATTGGAATAAGGAAAAAACATAATCCTATAAAATTGTTAATATTTATAAATACAAACATGTTTAATCATTAAGATAAAGACAACAAATTAGGACCACACATAAACTTATAGAAATAGAACCAGGTCTATACAAAATCTTATGGACATGAAATACAAGCGCACTAATAAACATAGGGATATAAAACTAGGTCCACACACAAAAAATATGAACCGGAAATCAGGTTTATGCCTGAGCTATTTACTAATGTGCCTCTATAATATATATATATTCCACATTTTTTCTTTATGATTTTATTGAATTAACTAATTAATTTTTTAATATTTTTCTAAATAATTTCACCTTTATAATCTTGTAATTTAGTTCATTAATTAATAAATTTTTGTAATTAACTTTATAATTTACACCTTTAAAATTATCATTTTCTTCTTTCTTAGTTTATAATATATTTATTTACTCTTTAATTTTATCTTGTACTATTCATAATAATTATAAGTTGTACCCTACTTTTTATTAATCAATTAACCAATTTTATTACACTTAGTTAATTTATTTTAACTTATAATTATTTAATTTTGTTTCATTAAAATTAATTAACTTTTTTATCAATTTTATTAGTTAATTTGATTAAAAAAACTAATTCATATATTTTTATTTTGATGTTTTAAATTAATTTTGAAATTTAATGTTTAAATATTTAATTGTTCTATTTTTTAATTTAAGTTTTTTTTTAATTTATGTTTACTTTTATATCTCTATTATGAATTTTTTAATCAGTTAATTTATTTAATATCAATTTTTTTAGTTTAGGTTTCATTTATTAAATTATTTTTGTTAGGTTTTTAGTTTTATGTTTCATTAATTTTTATTCGTTTTAGTTTTATAAGTTTTTGTTAACTAATTTTTGTTTATGTTTGCATGTTGATTTTCATCCACCATCAACCGAGTCACTATTATAAATTTTCCAAATGTGTCACTTTCCTTCCATATTTTTTATCCACCTACCATTTGCTATCCATTTCTACCTAGAAACGGTGACTCAATGAGTCACTGTTCATTTTACCCACCTCTTTTCCTTCCACCACAATGGTGTCTCAATGAGACATTACTTCTTTTGACACATCATTGCATCCTTCAACATTGAATTTGTGTCATCGTTTCTACTTCTCACTATCACCCATCTTTAACACCATTATCTCACCAAAACAACACACCACTACTACCAATCCTTACCACACTCCAGAAATATGCCTTACCACCACAACATGCCACCGCCATTCTTCATTCCACCAGTACTTATCCAGTCATCATTCTACTACAACTCATCATTCCAATTGTCACTAGTCTCTTCATCCTATCATTATTACCCATCTGTTCCACTCGACTCACTGACACTTCTCAATCCCAAATCACACCACACATTGTAACTCTCAAAAACCATTTCCTTTCTCCAAGATTCAACATCAAAAAAATCCAGATCAGAAAACCCAATTCTTCTTATATTCGAACAACCTAAGTTCTGCTTCCTTTCGATTTCACAATATGAAGCCGCCACCACACTAAAGAAGGGGATGTAGATATGCCAAGGAATATCCTTCATTATGTATAGATATGGGGTTAAACTATTTAGAACCAGAGGAACTACCTCTTCTTGTTATCATCACTGCTTTAACTCGTATGAGGAGGTATTATCCGTCAATGATTGGACCAAGGCTGAGCCTAGGAGGTGTCACTGGTGATGGATCCGCGATGGAGGAGTGGGTAATAGGGAAAGCTGAACCCCCCCCCCCCCCTCATGCATTGCATAGAGAATAAGAAGTGGAGGGGAATAAAAATAAAAAAAATTAAATAATTAAATAACTAAATAAAATAATAATAATAATAATTTAAATTAAATAAAAAATAAAACTAATAATATACATTAATAAATAATAAAAATATAATAATAAATATTATTATAAATAGAAAATAAAGTAAATTGAATAAATAAAATAATTACTAATAATAAAATTAATAATACTAATAATATAATATTTATAGTAATTATAATTTTGCTTAATAAATAAATTAAAAACTATAATAATAATCGAGAGTGGGTAACTTAATGGTTGGAGATGGATATGGAGATTCTCATATTCTCGGGCCCCTTCTTTGATTTCATCAATGGATTCTTTTAATCCTAAATGGGGATTGGCTTTTAATGTTGATCAATCCTTATTGAATGAACATATCAAAGCTTCATATCCCTCTGAACCCTCTATTTTAAAGAAGAATGGTTTTTCCTTCACGGAAGCTCTCTCCGGTTCTGGTTCATCAGATCCAATAAAGGAAGATTCCTCACGGTACTCCAATATAACGAGGCTTGAAAATGGTGGTTTCTCGGTGGTGGTTGGCCTATAGGCCTTGTAACAACGGATAAACCTCTACAAATATTCGATCATGGGATGTGTTATTTACAAAAAGGGTGATAGACCCTGGTCTTATTCTAGTCTCAAAAGCATGGTGTCAAATTGCTGGGGAAATCGTGATTGGAGGCTAATTCCTATTTGAAGAGGATTTTTTCACATTATATTTCACTCCAAGGATTACTTGAATGTAACATGGAGCTCTAGTAACCTACGACTTAAACTATGAATTTTTAGACTATTTTAATGGAATGTTAATTTCAATCCATTCAATATCAAGCAATCCAATGCACAAATATGGTTCAGGTTACATGGTCTGAATTGGGTCTTTTGTCATCCGAGGATACTCAATGATCTTGCATCGTGCCTTGTTACTCCCATTAGAATGGACCTGAGGACCTTGGTTGGAGAGATGGGATTATTTTCTAGGGTACTTGTGGATGTGAATTTGGAATCTAAAGGTCCTGCTACTATCTCATTTATTGCAAATGGCACTACTTATGATATCAGAGTTGAGTGTGAGAATGTTCTCCCTTTTGTGATGTATGAAAGATGGTTAGTCATTTAGTTTCCAATTGTAGGATGGTTCAAATGAAGGTCATTGTTGATAACAAAGCCTCAGATTGGATTGATGTTAATAGGAATAGAAAGGGAAGGAATGATTTGGTAGAAAAAAGGTGTTACCTGGAAGTAGATTGACTCATCCTCCCTTAAGACTCAGACTGAAAAATCCTCAAAGGATCATGTTCTATCTCAAGCCAGCCCCTCTTATTCCTTAAAGCATTCATGGGCTGATATTGTTGGAGAAGAAGAGAAAGAAAGTGTTGATATAACTTGTTCCACAATCAAGACGAGCTCTCCAAATGACCAGGAATTGCATTCTGTCATTTCAAATGATGTATTTAAACAGGTTTTGAATCCTAAAAATGAACCGAAGGAAAGTTTCATTCTCCATAAATTAAATAATGAAGTCACTGTCTTGGTAAGGTGTATGCAGGAAGAGTAGTACCATGAAGAACATAACATCCAGGATGAAATAGTTCCCTATCCCACCTATAGACAAGCTTATGAGAGCCTTCTCAATCAAGAAAACCAAAGTGAGGTAGTATCTTCAACTATTGCAGTGATATCCTCCAGTGCACAGATTTATCCCCAAAGAAGTTTCATGGATGGAAGTGTCTCGGATCTCTCAATTCCTCCTACTTTACATTCTGTCACATTGGTTTCTGATATCCTCAATGTTGAAGTATGTGGGGATCTAGTTTCTACAAATTCTGCAGCATTACAGTCCTCTGAAAATAATCCTTGTCCTGAAGTGCACAAGGAACATTGCAATCCAAAATGCACATTTTCTCTTTCTGTTAGTGTAGCAGACCAAAGGGAAATGGTTGTCACAGCCCCTGTAATTCAATATCCTAGTACAATGATTTCTACTTCTTCCAGTGCAAAAATTCAAGGCAAATCATTTTCTTCAAGTCCTGTTGTTTTGCATTCCCCTAAAATTATGCCTAGTTCTAAAATGGTCAAGGTCCATGTTAATTCAGAATGCAATGTATCTATCACTCCTCCATCTGATGGATTAATGTATAGGGGCTACCCAAAGGATCCTTTTGATAACCTGTTGGATGTCAGGGTTGGCAGTGGGGATGACACTGGTTCTCTTTGGTCGAAGCAAGGCAATGGGGATAGAGGGATTTCTATTAAAGGAAAGGGAGACAGTACCAACATTGATATTTTTGATCTTCTTCAGGATGCTCTCAGTCCCGAAAAGAAATATGGGAGACCTCCCAAGTAGGAAAGAAAAAAATTGTAGGATCAAAAAAAGGGGACATAGCCCCAATATCAAGTTTAAATGAAGTATCTATTCTGTAATTTCTAAGGGTTCACTAGTAGGGACACTTTAAGGTCTCTAAGGCCTTTTATTCATCTTCATAGACCTCTCTTTATTGTTTTATCTGAACCTAAAATAATATTTTCCTCTAACATTTCTAATTTGGAAAAATTGGGTTTTTAACTTATTAGTTCAAACAACTATCTATCTGAGATTAAGAGATTATGGTTTTGGGCACATTACACCATTTCTGATATTTCCATTTTTTTATAATGAGCAGCATGTCAATTGTTCATTTAGGTACCTTGGTTCTCAGTATTTTTTACCTTTGTGTATGCTTTTAAACTCTATCTGGATCATATAAGATTATGGAATGATATTGATAACCTCAATTCAACTATTTCTAGTCATTGGTTAGTCCTAAGAGATTTCAATGCCATCCTGAATCCATATGAGAAATTGGGTTCCATGTCTACTGTTATTTCATCCATGGATTTTAGAGCTTGTATTGACTCTAATGGGTTGTTTGAGGTCAATATTGTTGGAGCTAAATATACTTCGTATATAAGGTTTTTGAACAGGTTCGTTACTAGTCGTATTGATAGGGATTTTTTCAATGAAGATTTTCTAGACTCATGGGATTCCATCTCTTATAAAACTTTATCTAGATTCAATTCAGATCATAAACCCATTTTGGTTGGCTTGGTGATTAAGGATCCTCAACTTCCTTTACCTTTTAGGTTCAATAAGGCTTGGATCAATCACCCCGAGTGTAGATCCATTGTTGAACAAACATTAAGATCTTTGAATTGCTAGAAGGATGAGTATGCTTGTGTCATCCAGCACAAACTCCATAAAAGGGATCTTGAAACTTGGAGCAAAGTCTGTTTCAGTTCTATTGACCAATAAATGTCATCTCTTAATGATTCTCTCTAGAATTTACAGGAACAAAGTACCTTGTATAACTTCTTAGGTGATGTTTTGAGGGAATCAGAGTGAATTTATAAGATTAATAATCTTTTGAATATTAAAGATTCCTTGCAAAGATATAAATTCAAGGAAAAATGGTTGAAGTATTGTGATATAAACTCCAAGTTTATTAATTCTATCTAAAAGATAAGGAAGATTTCAAGGCCTCTTTCTTTATTAAAAAATAGGGATCAGATTATTGGCAACATGGGGCATCTTTCATGTCATGTGATTTCTTTTTTCAGAGATCTCTTTAATGGGTCTTCCTTTCCTAATGATCCTTTAGAAGGTATTATTCCAAAACTTGTGGATCATCAGGACAACACTAATCAAACTGCTATTCCATTGAATATTGAGATTAAAGAAGTGGTCTTTAGTCTGAAATCTGAAAGTTATTTGGCCCAGATGGTTTTGGTAATCTTTTCTCTCAAGAATACTGGGACATTGTTTAATCTGATGTTTGTAGGCTTGTCATTAATTTCTTAAAAGTAGGTTCCCTTCCTCGTGGTTTGAATGCACAGTTTTTGGCTTTGATTCCAAAGGTGGGGAATGCCGATGAAATACATATCTTCAAGTTGGTTGCTTTATTTAACACTATCTATAAAATCATTGGTAAAATTTTGGCCACAAGGTTGTATTTGATTGATGGAAAGATTATCTCTCCAAATCAGTTTGGTTTCTTCAAAGGTAGATCGATTAAATATTGTCTTATCACGGCTTCTAAATGTGTGAATCTGTTAAAGAAATCCACAAGGTGTGGAAACATTTCTCTCAATCTTGATGTCAGAAAGGCCTTTGACACAATAGACTAGAGATTCATTTTCTAGGTTCTTGAAATGTTTGGGTTTAATAAAGTCTTTATTGATTGGGTACTTTCCATTTTCAGATCTACTCATATCTCTTTCCTTATTAATGGATCCCCTGAGGGGTTTTTTGATTATTCCAGAGGTGTCAGGAAAGGTGACCCCCTTTCTACTATTATTTTCTGTATTATGGAAGATTACCTTAGCAATCTTCTCTCCATTATGGAAGGCAATAGAAAAATGAAGGCGATTAATGCTGGTCGGGATTTGGTTGCTCCTACTCACTTGTTATATACTGATGACATTATTATTTTTCGCAAGTGGATAAGAGAAATATCAAGAATATCAAAAGGTCCATTTCTCACTACTATTATGTCTCTGGTCAAGAAATAAGTTGGGATAAATATTTCGTTTACTTTGGCAGGAGCATCTCTATTACCAGGAAGAATGATATTGTTAGAGAGTTGGTAATTCATGAGGGAGCACTCTAATTAAATTATTTAGGGGTTCTATTGTCTTGGGGGAGGCCCAAGGCTTTCTATTTCTCTGAGATTCTAAGCAAGGTCAGAAGATAGCTTGCTTCTTGGAAAGGAAAAACTCTCTCCATGGCTGTTAGGGTTTGTTTGGTTAATTCTGTTATTATCTCCAAGTTTGTTTATTCTTTTATGGTGTACAAATGGACTATTTCTATTATAAATAATATCAATGTTTCTCTCAAGAACTTTATCTAGAGTGTAAACATTCTTATGAGGAAATTGGTTATGGTTTTTTGAACAACTATTGTAAACCCTGTGATGATGGGGGATTAAATATTAAAAACCTTGAGATCTTTAATGATTCTCTGCAAGATTCATTTATGTGGAGACTACTCAATAGAAATTATGAAGAGCTTTCTTTCCTTCAGGATAAATTCAGGAATAAACTTTTGAATGGTTCTCTTAATCATCTTGATTCATCTTTTTGGCATGCCTTCAAAAAATTATTTTCCTCAATTGATAGTCATTCAAGATGGATTGATTCTAAGGATTCATCTCTTGATTTTTTGAAGAAAAAATGGTGTGATACTCCTCTTGTTGATTTGGTGGGGGGTTTTGACACTAACTTGGTTTTGAATATTTTTATTAGGGACCAGATGGATGACAAAGAGGATCTTCTGGAGAATATTGTTAACCTTGTGAACAAATATTGTTTCGCTAATAGAGAGGATTTCTGGGCTTGACAACCTGTTGCTAATGGTTTTCTTTCTTCTATGTTAATTTACAGGTTCTATTTGAATTGAAATGCAGACTTTTGGTGGATGAAGGGGGTGCACATGAATTTCATTAGACCATACCGATCAATATTGGCTTGGATAGTTCCTCATCGGAAAATCCCAATAGATTGTTATCTACAAAACTGTGGAATATATTTATGTTCCTCATGTGCTCCTTTCCATCAACATAGAGAGGATGCATATCATCTTTTTCTTAGCTGTGTTGTAGCTTCTTCAATGTAGAAATTCATTGGAGATTTGTTTGAAATCTCATTACCATAGATGATTCTCATTTGAGGTTTTATTCAAAGGTGGGGGTCCCTCTCTCTTTCCACACAGCTATCTGATTTATTCCTAGTTGTCGCATCAGAGTTTCTACACTACATATGGTATATCCACAATAATTTACCCCATTATGGTTTGTCCATATCGTCCCACAATGCTCTTTCTCACATTCTTGATGCTATTCTGGAGGCCACCATTCCAATTAAACATTTCTGCTTTAATTCAATTCATGACTTAACCATTATAAATCGGATTGGTGTAAAAGGATCTTTCAGGCGTATGCATGGAACATTGGATGTTTTATAGAAACAACCTTTTTTGTTGGATTAATGAAAACTGTGATGGTTCTTATCGAGGAAATATGGGTCCTTTCGGCTATGGTTCTATCATTAGAGGTCAACAGGGGTTTTCTTTGCTGTTTTCATGGTTCATATAGTGTTTCCTTTTTAATTGAAGTAGAGATGCATGGGGTTATTGTTGTGGTGGAACATTCTAGGAGAGATGGGTGGAATAATCTCTGGATTGAGAGTGATTCTACGACTATTGTTACGGCTATATGGATGGGATCTCTTTACATATCTTGGAATCTCACTAATCATTGGATCAATTGTTTGGATTCTCTTTACAAAATGCATCACATCATCACTCACACCTATCAAGAAGAAAATTCATTGGAAGATGGCCTTGCAAATAAAGGTGTTGGCAGTGCCAACTTTCTTTGGTATGATCATCTTCCTTGAAAATTTTTACCTCTACTTAAGAGATATTGTGATAAGACTCATATTTTCATAAAGGTGTAAGTTGTTTTTTTATTCAATAAAGGATCCTTGAATTTCTAGGAAAGGTGTCATCTCTTTTAAAAAAACTATAATAATAACATTTAATAAAATAAATAATTAACAGAATAAAATTATAAATTTTCATAATAAGTTAAATTTTAATCTTTTAATAAGTTATACAATTATATATTTAATAATATTTAACAAATAATTTAATAATTAAGAATAATAAATAATTATTTTGAAAAAAAATACAAAAAATAATTAAAAAAATCATTTAAAATATTTAGGAATTTATTATTAACAAATAACTTTAAATGGTCATATAAAATTATTATAAAAATAATAATAATTATTATAATTATATATATATATGAATGTATATATATAGTAATTTAACCTTTTGTTGAATTTAAAAACTATTTTAATCTTACTCTGTTTCTCATTATAGGTTCAAGTGATCACCAAAAACATATCTATGTTCAACCAAACTATCGGGCCAGTTAGTTAGAGGGGTGTTGATTATGCGACAACCATTTTAGAGAAATTCACACATGTTCAAGGAAAAATAGGAGGACTAATCTAAGTAGGTGCAGGAAAACAGTGTCCTACTGGGAGATGATAGAGGACATAAAGAACATAGCAGTAGTGAGGGGGAGATGGGGATCATTCATCATTTGAACTCATTTGAAACTTCACTTTCTGTTGATACCCAGAGGCTAGAGATGATTCCTTGATACTTCTTGATGCTATGAGACTTGTAAACCTCATAGAGTATGAGCAAGAGCATGCAAGTAGAGGGAGATTTCATTCTTCCCTTGTTCATTCTCAATTTATTATCTTGTAATTGAATGATTCATATTTTTGTTATCAATATGATCATAGGTCAAATCTTATAGATTGAGAGTTCAAAATTTATGTTGGTTTAAATTTAAAACTTCTTCAATTTACACTTTCATAAAATCATAGTTGATCAGTAGGATCAATTCTGGTGTTCATTTAAATTACTCAAAACATTACTTTTTCAAAATTCAAATCTTCATGTTCAATCAGTGAGGTTGATCTTTAACACATATTTTCAAAGATTTAATTTCATTATCATTGGAATTTAATAGTGAGATTTATTCTAATAATCTTTCTATTAAAATTTAAAATATTCAATGAACATTGGGGTGATGAACTCCAAGATTTAATATTCTATTTGATATATATACTGAAGAGGGAGATTTATCAATAATTTCATGAGGTGTTTCTACAATAAAATTTAGCAGATAATTCATCCCTTTGACCATCAAATTTATAATTCCAAAGTGTTTTCTTTGATCAATTTTCATAGTTTTTGTTCTTGTTTACATATACAAATTTTCCTGATAGCTCATTTTATCATTAGAATCAAAGATTTTACCTTTAAAAAAATCATATCACACTTTTAATAAATAATATAATAAAAATTGTTCAAAAAAAATAAATTAAATTCCACCCACTATTGAAACAAGTTATTTTCCTTTAAAAAGAATTAGTTACTCCACCTTCTTTGTGGGGTCGACCCAACTATCCTCTATACATTAGTAGTTGGAAAACAAAAAAAAATTAAACATTTACATCATATTCAAAGACATAATGGTCATGTTTTGGGTGTTGTTGTTGGGGAAGGCATCAAGTGATCACTTTCTAACAAAAACTATCCCAAAAAATTACATATAAAAAGTTAAATAAATTTGAAAATTTGAAAATTTCTTTTTAAAAAAAATCAGTTTTTCAAGTACTGTATGTTCTACTGATTTTTGCATTTTATTATTTTTCTTTCATTTTACTTTCACAGTGCTTTCACGGTTTTCTTCTTAATACTATATATGCATATTTTCTACTTTTACTGTCAATTTTATGAGCACTAGATCATCTAATAAAAGGTTAGATCTCTGGAACCTGGAAATTCATAAACACCTTACTACACTAAAAAAGAAAAAAAAATTGAAATTGAAAATTTTAAAGAGTGGTTTTTTTCACCTAATAATCATAAAAATCAACATGAACACTTATAATAAGTAGATGGGCCAATGATGAGGGAATTGCAACTTACTCAATTGTCAGGCAACCCATATTCAATTTGTTTATCTCATAGAGTCAGAAATTACGAACTAAAATAGTCCACCCATTCATTGTTACCTACCAACTATGGGTTCTCTAATGAGGACTCTATATCCTTCATTAGAGTCTTTTATAATACTGTGTAATAATTTCCACTTCTAGGACACATAAAAACGAACTTCAAAATAGAGTGTTTCACTATTTCCTTAAAGGAAATTCTAGGAATTAGTTCTTGATTTTTGATTAGAATGTTTTTTAAAACTGGGACCATGTTTATAACTAATTCGTCATAATTTTTATCCCCAATGACTTAAAGGAGAACATAGTTCTAAAATCACATGTTTTTATCAAGAGATAGAGAAGCCTTTGATAAGTCTTGGTATAGATTTAGGTACATGTTTAGGTAGTTTCCCCATCATCAAATCACATCCCATCTTCTCGTGGAAACCTTATATGATGGTCTTACCTCTTCTGGTAAAAATCTTGTTGATTAATCTATTGGTAGAAATTAAAATGATAAAACTAATAAATATTTGACACAAATATTATAATAACCTTGAATTAAATTCCCAAAATAAAAATTCAAGAAGGAATATTGTAAATATAAATGCCAACAATGGTTCAAGAAATGACTCTCAATCTCACCTATCTGAAATAAAAAATCAACATCAAACATTAATTAACCAGAATTATAAACAATATGTGAACCAATTATGTTTTCAACACTCTAATAAATCTTTTAGAGTATAATTCTCTCAATGTGGGATGTTTGGTCACATTGAAATATTTTTCCAAAATTTTGACATTCTACCCCAACAATTAGAAACCCTAACTTTGTTAACTATGGACCATGATTTCATAAAAATAATTATCCTTTTTCAAATAATTATAATCATGGCTATGTGAAACAGCCCAATGTGTCATGGAAAGAACAATAAATGATAAAAAAACTCATTTCCCCTAGTTACCAAAATCATCCAAGAAAAAACATTCAAAACTAATAATGGGAAGAATCTTATAATTCTCCAAGAAATTATCAGGTCCACATGTTTTCAAAATTAGATCAAATTTTAAATATAATTCAATCTCAAGATAGAAAATATAAAACTAAAATGAATAAAAAAACAAGCCTAGTGCACTCAAATAAAATTCAAACTGATTTTAGAATACAGAACATGGAAACTCAATTGGGCCAACTAGCTATATACTTCTCTTTAAGGGATAAAGGATGGATTTCAAGTACAATTGATTTAAACCCTTGGGAGAATTTCATAGATATTATATCTATAAGTGGGATAAACAATCAAACTAAACTAAAAAAATAATTTGAAAAAAATCCTAACATAAAAACTATATGAAGCTAGAAATAAATATCTATTTTGAACCAAATCTAGAAATCATGAAAAAGTTTCTAAAAATAAAGAAAATATTCTTTTTCAACAATAAATTCCATCTAAATTATTTTCTCCAAATTATAAAAATAATGGGAAGGAGAAAATTACTGAATAATTAAGGTATATTCCATTTGTTTTTAAAATATTTTCCTAAACCATCCCTTTCCCTAAATAAATAATATCAAAAAGTAATATTGTGGCTAAAATTATTTAATTATTTTGACTTTTGTACAAACTCTAAGTGAAAATACCTTTCATTTAATCCTTAATTAAATTTCCATCTTATTTGAAATATATTATAAATATTGTTTCCAAATAAAAATACACTTGAAGAATTTTATACATACAACCTCACTGAAAAATACAGTGTCATCCTGCAAAAGAAGATACCTCCAAAGATCAATGACACAAGTAGTTTTTTCATACCCTATAACTTTTTAAATTATGGTCAACTCAACTTCCTATGTGACATAGGTGCTAATATCAATTTCCTCCCATACTCATTGTTCCAATAGATGATTTTGGGTGATATACAACCCACCACAGTCACATTCAGTTGGTTGACTATTCATTCACACATCCTTTGGGAAAGGAATATGACCTTATAGTAGGTGTTGGGAAATTGTTTCTACATGTAGCCTTCTTATTTCTTGATATGGATTGTGACCAAGTGGTTCCCATAATTCTGGATATTACCTTCTTAGACATTGGTGGATTTTTTATTGATTTTTCTAATGGTCTGTTATTCATTAAAATTAGATATCAATAAGATGAATTTCATTTCTTTAAAAATATCAAAGGACCAACATTCTCTAAAAACTATTCAATGGTATAATCCTAGGAAGAAAAAAATTCTATTAAAAGATTTGAAGAATCTGAATAACAACCCTCTCTTTACATTATAAAATTGGATGATAAAAATCAATATTTTCTTATTTTCTGAATTGTAGGATCTACTATGACTAAGAATCAGGAAAATTTTCCAGAACTGGACAACTATAAAGTTTCTACTTCTATTGAGGATAAATCATCTTCTTCTAAAAATAACAATTTTCTATGTGAACTTGAGGGTGATTCTGCAATCACCAACACTATTGAAAATTTTTCTTTCCAAGAGGGATGTAGTATTAAACAAGTTGATGAATTTTCGTTGATAAATATTTTCAACACATGTCTACAAACTTTGGATAGTGAGTTGTCTACTCTAGACCACAGAGATGTAAATTTCGAAATTCGATGTGAATTTGAAAATATGTTAACATTTAAAACTCCCTATAAGATATATGTTGAATACATTGGACCTCCTAGGCCTAAGAGTCTTCCATTATGTGAAAAATCACCCATCATGGAAATTAAACCACTTCCTACATATCTTAAATATTATTTTTTGGGTAATAATTTCTCACTTCATGTAATAATTTCTATATATATTAAAGATATACATGAATAAATATTCATAAATGTTGATAAAATTACAAATCATCCATAAGTTGGACCATTGCTAATATTAAGGGAATTAGTCCTTAATTATTCATTCCTAAAATCCTTATAGATCCAAAGCATAAGCCTAGAGTAGAGTGCTAAAGGATATTGTATCCCATTATGAAAGATGTTGTTAGATAGGAAGTCATCAAACTGATGGACACTCGTATCAACTATATTATCTTTGATAGTACTTGGGTTAGTCTGGTCTATGTAGTCCATATAAATGGAGGATTCATTATTATAAAAAATGATAATAATCAAAAATTTCAAGGTAGAATGGATACCAAATGGAAAGTATATATAGAATATAATAAGATCAATTCAACCACTTTGAAGGACAGTTTTCTAATTTTATTCTTTGATTAAATTATTAAGAGGCCAGTTGGGAATGAATTTTTCGTTTATCTGGACCGGTATTCTAGTTAAAACCATATTCTAGTTACTCTATATGATCAGGATAAAAGTACATTTACATTCCCATTTGAGAAATTTTCATATTGAATAATTCCATTAGGGTTTTGTGGAGCTCCTTCCACCTTTAAATGGTTTATGATGACAATTTGTTCCGTTTTGATTTAGAGGATTATAGAGGTTTTCATTGATAAATTATTTATAGTGGGTAAAAAATTCAATTATGATTTAGGAAATATAGAATTGGTATTATAGATATGTTTAGAGACAAATATAGTTCTTAACTTGGAAAATTTTAAGTTGATGTTCATTGAAGGGGTAGTGCTGGGACATAAAGTGTTCAAGAGGGGTCCGGAAGTTGACACTTCCAAATTTGAATTAATTAAAAAAGTGTCACCTCCTAAGAATGTTAAGGGGGTTAGGTTTTTCTTAAGTCACATCAGTTTTTTTACCGGAGTCTTATCAATGATTTCTCAAAAATAACAAATACCATATCTTCCTTTATAGTCAAGGATACAACATTCCCCTTTGATGAAAACTGTCTAAAACATCTTAAAGAAAAACTCACTACATCACCTATCATCACCGCACCTGATTGGAAACATCCTTTTGGAATAATGTGTGATTCTAGTGATATTTATATTTGGGATATTTTATTATAGATGAGGGATAAGAGGTTTTATGTGGTATACTATGATATCAGGCTTCTAGATGAGGCATACAGAAACTATACCACTACCGAAAATAAGTTTTTATCTATAGTCTTTTCTCTAGATAAATTTAGGCAAAAACTTCTAGGTTATAAATTCATCATATTCACTTACTATTCTACCTTAAAATAATCTATATCTAAGAAGGAATCCAAACCAAGGATTATTAGTTGGATTTATATATTTTAATAATTTGACTTTGAAATTATAGATAAGCAGGGAGCTAAAAATATAGTTACAGATTACCTTTCTAGGATTCCCCACACTCATTGTGAAGATCTATAGGAGATTAAGTCTTCCAAAAATGACGAAAAGTTACTCACTATTTAAATAAGGCAGTCTACATGATTTGCAGACTATGCCAATTTCTTGGAAGCTAGTGTATTTCCCAAATAAATGTCTAATAATCAAATAATAAAATGTATTTTAGAACGTATGTATTAACATTGGGATGATAATTTGCTGTTTTAGAGGTGTGATGATGTAATTCTTAGAATTTGTTCTCTAGAGGAATATGTGTAACCTATTTTAGAGATTTGTCACTCATCACCTTTCAGAGGAAATCATGGTGGTGCGAGGATAGAAAAAAATCCTTTAAGATAGTTTTTATTAGCCCACCATATTTCAGGATAATAGGATTTATTTAGTTGGTTGTGATAGATGTTAGAGGTTAGGAAATAGTAGTAAGAAGTAGGAATTACCGAAAAAAGATATTCTAGAAGTTGAGATATTTGATGTTAGGGGTTTAGATTTCAGGGGTCCATTTTCATCATCACATGAGTATGTTCTTATTGTATTAGATTATATTTCTATGTGGATTTTGGAAGTATCATCCCCAATAATCTGGAAAACAGTTTAATGAGGTTTGTTAAAAAGAATATGTTTTGAATATTTGGAGTGCCAAAAGAATTTATATCTAATAATGGTACACGCTTTAAAAATTAAAATTTAAAGTAATTAATGGATATATGTGGATGCACCCATAGGACTAAAATAACCTACCATCCACAATCTGGTGGATAGGTAGAAATATCAAACAGGGAGAAGAAACAGATCATAGAGAAAAGTATCTAACACTTTGGGGAGGACTGGTCTCTTTTGTTAGATAAATATATATAGGCCTATAGAATATATTTCAAGACCCCAATAGGTACTTATCAATATAGGTTGTTATTTGGGAAATGTTTTTATTTTCATATGGATTTGTAGCATAAATCGTATTGGGAAATTAAGCCCTTTAATTTTCATTTTGAGAGTGTTGAAGAGATGAGATTTATTGAGCGGAGTGAGATGAATGAGATTAGGAGAGTGTCTTTGTAGAGACCCGAAGCATGACGTACATGGGCATTACATTACTTTTTCGGAATACTTATCACATAACAAAAATAGACACACAAGGACTGTAATAGTTTAGTGGCTTTGTAAACTCAGAATATAATCTTCTAATCGTGGTGAAAGATCTTCAACATCAGTCATAAAGATCTTCCCATTTTTTTCTTACCTAAAACCTTTATTTATATCATGGGGAAAAGAAAATATAAAAGGGGTGAGATCAAATTCCCAATAAGGGTAAACATTGAGAATATAAAACAATCCATAAACATTTGAATGCAAAAAACTTGAACATAACATCTAAACATCAAAATCTTGAGAAAAGACATGAATCTTGGAAGTACATAAGGAATATATCATAAGTGAACATCAATAATGATAAAATTGCATGGGAATAAAACATGTAATTGTGGCAACCATTAATCACATGTTATGATTTCCATCATACCCAAGGCATTGCTGCCAAGACCATCTTAGTGGACAAAGTCCCTTTCTGAATCGAGTTCACTCCTCGTTTCAGTCCTGTAACACTGAACTGGATTAACTTACCATTCCATCCATGTCTATCTCATGAGATATAAATCTTTACCCAATGCATTAGAGGGAGATATATGTCCCACCCATCTCATAATGAAATAATTCTTACTTGTGCCAAAAAATAAACTTATAACATTCATCATAACCCAAAGAATAAAATGGGTTTCATAAACATAATTCCATCATAACATAATCCATATAAAACAAATGGATATCATATCATCATAAGAAAAGATAAACCATATAAATAATAGAGACATTATACTTGAAACATACACATATGAAGTAATGTCATCTTATATGGAAAATTGTTTTGATAAAGCACTTGAAATGAATTCTTGAGGAAAATATCATTTCTTCTTGAAAATCATTTTCTTTTCACAAAATGTCATGAAATTTTAAAATAAAAGGATTTTGTTTAAAATAGTCAGGAAATGTTTTGGATTAAGCTTCATGACAATAAGGCTTTATAAAACTGTAAAAAATCCTTTTATGACATATAAGTTAAAAAAACCTTCTTCTCGTACTTTTTCCGGAAAATTCAAAAAAGTACCGTGTAACATCAAAAAAAGAAAGATTACTTACATACCATGTAGTAAAAGTAAAAAATGGGTAAAAATGTCTTTAAACATACATGAAAAAAATTTATAAAACTTGTACATGGATGATAAATATAACCCTGGTAAATACTTACGTATAAGCAATCTTGGATAGAAAACAATTGAGATTGCAACAGTATCCCTTACTTTATGCCCGATATGCTTCGTATGTATCTGAACCTCTTATATAATGATTTAAATAATTTCATTGACTTATTAAAGAATCATATTCATTGTTATGATATCATATATGGTTCACTTATGACTTTATATTACCCTTTCTTTTGTAAATTCCATGTTAAATAGTGTTTTGGGTAAAATCGTTTCATTTATCGTTTGTGTTTCGACTTTTCAATCTTGATATTATTACATATATCCTGATTTACATAATTCCAGAATTTAATACATGATTTATATATAATATATATTCATCATATATATATATATATTATAGATCGATAAAAGGAATGAAATACACCGTTCATGGAGACGGTAGGTCGTACGTACGCATGAACGTTGTTTTCGTTTCCTTATTTAATTAAGTAGATGAAATAAATATATATAAACATAAATACAGTATCATTATTATGTCATATATTTCATGATTACTTATTGTATATACGTTATAATCACTCATGAATGGTTAACATGGAGAATGAATCTCATCGCGTCGTGGAGACGGTAGTCCGTACGTACGCACGAGCGATGATATCATTCCCATGATCGTGGAATTGCATTGAAGTGTATGTATACTATTTCAGAATCAATATCACATTGAAATAATCATATATAGTTATTTATTTACACAATTATACCAATCCAAGTAAGGTTGTGGTCGAAAACAGATTACACCACGGCGTGGAGACGGTATTCCGTACATATGCACGCGCGGTGATTTTGTTTTCCGTAGGACGGATAGATGGTGAAATAGGGTTGTTTCATACTTATAATAACATATCAGTATATGAGTGATACTGATGTTATTAATTCATAATGAAACAACTAAATAAGAATAAGTAAAAGAAGAAATAAAGTTGAAAGAATCGGTAATGGATATTACCTCTTCTTTCGACGCGCCTTTTGAAACCTCCTCCTAGGGCACTAAGATTGGTCTTTGAAGAATACCAGAACATCTAGGATGTTTCTAGGGAAGTGGAGAAGATAAATTGGCAGGGTTTGACCGAGCATGAAGGCTCAAAGTGGTGTGAGGAAGAGAGGGAGGAGGTGCCCTTTTATAAGGGAGGAGAGAGGCACCATTGGAATAACTAAAAATATTATTTTATTATAAAGTCATATTCGGATTTTAATAGCTCCAAATTGAGTTATTTTAAAGCTGAGGTGGGGATGGGTCTAAATACTCTCATCCAATAGAATTTAGACACGTTGAGATTTCTATTTTAACCTTATAATTTAGATTTAACTTTAAGTTAAATAATTTTTCTTTTACCGTGTCTTCCTATTTTCTTACACTATAAGGTTAATACACTTACTATAACAAGACAAAAGATCCCCAAGTTGTTTATTATTAAAATATATAACCTTATATAAGACATTTGGAAAATCCTTAGATTTTTAGGAATAAAATAACAATTCATAATATAATATTTTTTTAAAAAACTATTTTATGTCAATTTTGACACTATTTGGTAATTGATTTTTTTGAAAATTATAACAAAATGATTAGTTCTAAAAAAGTTAATTAAATTAATACTAAAATGTCATATTAACATATAAAATTATTTTAATTCATAAAAAGTCTCAAATTACATTTATTTGGGTATTTATAACATCAATTACGTAAATATTTCATTAATAAGATAATTACTGCATCATCATTGTGTCATAAATAAATTAAATTATTTACTGTCTAAAAATTAAAAATAAAATACCATTATGTATGAAATATTTTTATCATTCTAATTAATATTTATAGTCGAATGTATCTTATGTATAACTCTATATTAAAAATTATTTAGTTATTAAACTTTTATTTTAACTATTTTAACCCTTCTTTAAATAAATTAATATTAAATGTCCTAATCTAATCCAAGTGGGCCTAAATGGTCATATATTATTCCTAATGTTTTTTTGGTAGAATTAATCTTATTTAATAGAATTAGGACATGTTTTAGGGTAAAAATAATATCATTTTTACCCTTAATTACCATATTTACTTTTAACCGTGGTAAATAAAAGTAAAAAGTGACTATTCACCAAAAATTATTTTCATCTCATTGAACAAAATTTTACTTACTGACATCAACCGTGTCTCTCGGATTTTTGAAATCCATTCCCAGAAGTGGTAAAATTAAGTTTTATGTAAATTTGCAAATTCTTCTAGGAGGTGGGTAAAAGACGGTCAAAAGTTCAATAAAATTTTTATATATCTAAAATTATTATAAAATGACTCAAATGAATTATATTGAACTTATATAGGTATTATGAATCAATTTTTACCTAAAATAAATTTAAACAAAATAAATAATTATTTAAATAAAAAGTATGTTTTTAAATAGTAACCGAGTGTTCTCACTATTCATCAAAAATTGAATGTTTTCAGAAAAATACCAAAAATTCACCCTAGGCTACTTTCGATATTATAAATCCAAAAATGAAGTCCATTTTGAAAGATAAAATTTATAAAATTTCAAAAAGTGGGTATTACTATTCATAACGGCTAGTTTATACAACATATCGTTGTTTAGCGAAACTCGGTATTGCGTAAAAACGCACGCTATCGTGGAAGGTCGCGATTGCGTGTAATGTAAGCCAAGTCAGGGATGTGTGTTGTGAAAGCTCCTTTTTGTGTAGCATACAACACAAGATATTAATGAAATTAAAAAAATATTTTTCATAAAATCTCGGGGTGTTACATTCTACCCCCCTTAAAATGAATTTTGCCCTCGAAATTCGTCGGGGTTATAAATGGTTTACTACTCGAAAGTTTCTTTAATAGAAACCCACATCGTAAAAAGGAATACCAAAACTTGGCTTTAAAAACTAAAGTATGAAACGTAACGGTTACCCAAATTAACAAATCACTGGGTTACCACATAGGAGAACATAGGTGAAAATATGGATATGGAAGAAAAATCTAACCATCAAGTTCTGATGCATAGTGGTAAAGAACATGTCTATGAAAAATCCAATAATCACAAAGTCATAGATTTTTGATGATCTAATGTACCATTTGATTCATCGGATATGAGGGAACTTGGACAACATTTTTGGTTTTGATGATTATTTCCCTAAATTTGATGAATTAAAAGAAATACTTACATGATTTTGGTTCAATCTCACTATTGTTCGTGCCTTGAACAATTTCCACTTCATCTCTTAAAGAAATGAAGTTGAATTTGTAATTCATGAAGTGTTAGAAGATCAAGTGATATAATGATGGGTTATTCCATCTGTCTCAAACAAAAGGATTGCAAAAGTTTTTAAATATACACAAGTCGATTAATCGTGTATGGTTTCTAAAATGGACTTATACTTTATATCTCATACCACTTAGAAAAATTAAAACTAATTTATACTAACCAGGGACATCATGTAGGCCAGTGGTAGGTGATAAAGGCATGTCGCACATTGGTTGTGGGATCGATTCACACAGCCTTCTCTAACGCGATGGGTTGTTGCTCGTCCTACAGGTTATCCTTTTTCTAAAACTACATTACTATAACATCCCATCAATAATATAGAAAAGGGTTCTATCCTTAAACAAAACTAACTTATTTCCAACATAATCCATTCCAATCTTTAGGATTATCCATAATATTGCAGTCCATTGTCATATTATAGTGAAAACGATTACCAGAGATTTCATATAACAAGAATGTTAATACCATTGTTGATCCCCATATGTCATAAGATATGTCTTGTTGGTCACATTCCAAACATTCGAAGGCCTTAATCATGTATTCTCTTGAAAAATGAATACCCATTGAATCTTAGTGAAAACATGAGTGTTGTCAAAAGTTAACTCTTTCCACACACCAAAACCCCAAAATTCTATATACTCAAACCATGATATAATTATTTCCTTATATCAGTCATGAGCTCATGAATACTATAAAACAATTCATTTTCTCCTTATCCCTTCATTATGTGCATATCATCTTCTTTCCAAAAATATCTCAATCACTTTCCATGGTTACCGGTACAATAAAATTATTTAAAACCACAATAGACCAATACATAAATACTCCAATATTCCACGATACTATAACAACATTATTTTGGAATCCCATTACATAAACACTTAATAATTATACAACATCATTTTCATACTCAACATCACAAATAGTGATCGCATGAGACTTCCCTTTATCCTTTTCCTTAATAGGTTGCTCACGTTGATCATCATTAACCCGTGGATTAGGGAATTTATTAGCATAATTCCCCATTTCCTTGCACTTGAATCATTGAAGTATTGGTGGTGCATTCTCTACAGTCTTTTCTTTATTCACATCACTAGAAACCCTTTTTCCATTACTTCGACACTCAGATGCTCGATGACCTTCTTTTCCACACTTTAAACATTTTCTAGTCCCTTTAAGACAATCTCCAACATGCTTCTTTCCACACTTTGAGCATAAGGAAACATTCATCTTCTTTTCACCATTATTCTGAGATTTCTCCTTGAACTCCATCTTTTGTTTCTTGTCAAAACCATGAGATGGATAAGTAACACCAACTTCCATTTCTACCTTGATAACACAACGCACAATTTCTTCATACCTACTGATGTCTCTTATAGCTAATGCCCTTCGAACACTTGTTTTTAATCCACTGAAAAATTGATCAACTTAACTTTATGGTTGGATGATAAAGCCAGATGCATACCTTGAAAGTCTTGTAAAATTCACTTTGTATATACCAACAGATTCATCATCCTTCTCCTTCAGCTCAAGAAACTCCTTCTCCATCTTTGTTCGAAGAATACGAGGGATGTACTTATTGAAAAATAAGTTCTTGAACTTGTCCCATTCCACGGACTGAAGTTCGTCTCTTGGCCTCGTATTATTGATAAGATTCCACCATTGATCAGCTTCACCTTACAAATGATATACTGCTAAGATGACTTTATCATGTTCAGAACATTAAAGAACTGAAAATATTTTTTTAGTGGTATTGATCCATTGTTCAGCAACAAGTGGATCCGAAGACCCACTGAAAGAAGGTGGACGTTGCCTCATGAAGGAAGAAATAGAATATAGTTACCTTCTCTGCTCATTTGGAAGTCCAGAATGATTCATAGCTTGTGTAAGTATAGAAATATGATTTTTCACTCCATCTCCCATAACATTTGTTTGTTCAGGAGGACAATCATTGCATTGTCCATTACATTGATCAACACGGTTCCTTTAGGTTCCATCCATTGTCTAAAATCCAAAAAGAATAGTGGGAGAGGCAAAAATCATGCTAGGGAAAACAACATAATAAAGGGGGAGTACCTTCAATATCTAACATATTAGGTTTAGTTCTAAGATCGTTACCATAATTCTAGGACTATAACCTATACTTATACTTAACCTTAGGTACATCCCTAGACATACCATAGAAATATCTCTAGGGATCTCACTAAAGTTTTTGAATCCTAGTTTCCAAAGGTTAACTAAACCTTTCCTCTGATACCAACTGTAGAGACCCGAAACTTGACGTACATGAACATTACATTACTTTTGAAGAATACTTAGTACATAACAAAAACAGACACACAAGGACCGTAATAGTTTAGTGTCTTTGGAAAATCGGAATATAATATTCTAATCGTGGTGAAAGATCTTCAACATCTCCCATTAAGATATTCCCTTTTTTCTTACCTAAAACCTTTATTTATATCCTAGGGAAAAGAAAACATAAAAGGGTTGATCTCAAATGCCCAATAAGGGTAAACATAGAGAACATAAAACAATCCATAAACATTTGAATGCAAAAACTTGAACATAACATCTAAACATCAAAATCTTGAGCAAAGACATGAATCTTGGAAGTATGTAAGGTATATATCATAAGTGAACATCAATAATGATAAAATATCATGGGAAAAAAACATGTAATTGTGGCAACCATTAAGCACATCTTATGATTTCCATAGTAGCCAAGGCATTGCTGCCAAGACCATCTTAGTGGACAAAGTCCCTTTCTGAATCAAGTTCACTCCTCGTTTCAGTCCTGTACCACTAAACCGGATTAACTTACCATTCCATCCATGTCTATCTCATGAGATATAAATCTTTACCCAATGCATTGGAGGGAGATATAGGTCACACCCATCTCATAATTAAATCATTCATACTTGTGCCACAAAATAAACTTAAAACATTCATCATAACCCAAAGAATAAAATGGGTTTCATAAACATCATTTCATCATAACATAATCCATATAAAAAAAATGGATATCATTTCATCATAATAAAAGTGAAACCATATAAATCATAGAAACATTATACTTGAAACATTTACATATTAAGTAATGTCATCTTAGATGTAAAATGGTTTTGATAAATCACTTGAAATTAATTCTTGAGGAAAATATCATTTCTTCTTGAAAATAAATTTATTTTCACAAAATGCCATGAAATTTTTAAAGAATAGGATTTTGTTGAAAATAGTCATAAAATATTTTGGAGGAAGCTTCATGACAATAAGGTTTTATAAAACCATAAAAAATCCTTTCATGATGTATAAGTTAAAAAGAACATTCTTCTCATACTTTTCCCAGAAAAGTCAAAAAAGTACCTCATACAATAAAAAAAAGAAAGATTCCTTACATACCATGTAGTAAAAGTCAAAAATGGGTAAAATTGTCTTCAAATATACATGAAAAAAAATTTATAAAACTTTTACATGGATGACAAATATAACCCAATTAAATACTTACGTATAAGAAATCTCGGATAGAAAACAATTGAGATTGCAACATTATCCCTTACCATATATCTGATATGCTTCGTATGTATCTGAACCTCATGTATAGTGATTTAAATAATGTCATTGACTTATTACAGAATCATATTCATTGTTATCATATCATATATGGTTCACTTATGTCTTTATATTACCCGTTCTTTTGTAAATTCCATGTTAAAGATTGTTTTGGGTAAAATCGTTTCATTTATCGTATGTGTTTCAACTTTTCGTTCTTGATATTATTACTTATATCCTGATTTAAATAATTCCATAATGTAAAACATGATTTATATATAATATATATTCATTATATACATATATATTATATATTGATAAAAGGAATGAAATACACGGTTCATAGAGACGGTAGGCCGTACGTACGCATGAACGCAGCTTTCGTTTCATTATTGAATTAAGTAAATGACATAAATATATATACACATAAATCCAGTATCATTATTATATCATATATTTCATGATTACTTATTGTATATACTTTATAATCATTCATGAATGGTTAACATGGTGAATGAATCTCATCGTTTCGTGGAGACAGTAGTCCGTACGTACGCACGAGCGATTATATCATTCCAATGATCGTGGAATTGCATTGAAGTGTATGTATATTATTTCATAATCAATATAACTTTGAAATAATATATAGCTATTTATTTACACCATTATGCACATCCATGTAAGGCTGTGGTCGAAAACAGATTACACCACGGCGTAGAGACAGTATTTCGTACGTACGCACGTGCGGTGATTTCATTTTCCGTAGGATGGATAGATGGTGAAATAGGGTTGTTTCATAATTATAATAACATATCAGTATATTAGTGATGCTGATGCTATTACTTCATAATGAAACAACTAAAGAAGAATAAGTAGAAGAAGAAATAAAGTTGAAAGAATCGGTAATGGATATTACCTCCTCTTTCGACACGTCTTTTGAAACATCCTCTTAGGGCACTAAGATTGGTCTTTGAAGAAGACCAGAACCTCTAGGATGTTTATAGGTAAGTGGAGAAGAGAAATTTTTAGTGGTTGGCCGAGCTTTAAGGCTCAATGTTGTGTGAGGAAGAGAGGGAGGAAGTTCCCTTTTATTAGGGAGGAGAGGGGCACCTTTGGAATAACTAAAATATTATTTTATTATAAAGTCATATTCGGTTTTTAATATCACCAAATTGAGTTATTTAGAATCGAAGGTGGGTATGGGTCTAAAGCCTCTCATCCAATATAATTTAGACAAGTTTAGGTCTTTATTTTAACCTTATCATTTAGATTTAACTTTATGTTAAATAATTTTTCTTTTACCGTGTCTTTTTGTTTTCTTACACTATATGGTTAATAAACTTACTATAAAAATCCAAAAGAACCCCAAGTTGTTTATTATTAACATATATAACCTTATATAAGTCATTTTGACGAACCATATATTTTTAGGAATAAAATAAAACTTAATAATATAATATTTTTTTTAAAAACTATTTTATGTCAATTTTGACAGTATTTGGTAATTGATTTTTGTGAAAATCATAACAGAATTATTATTTCGAAAAAAAGTTAATTAAATCAATACTAACATGTCATATTAACATATAAAATTATTATAATTCATAAAAAGTCTCAAATTACATTTATTTGGGTTTTTATAACATCAATTATGTCAATATTTCATTAATAAGACAATTACAGCATCATCATTGTGTCATAAATAAATTAAACTATTTAATGTCTAAAAATTACAAATAAAATACCATTATGTATAAAATCTTTTTATAATTCTAATGAATATTTATAGTTTAATTTATCTTATGTATAACTCTATATTAAAAATTATTTAGTTATTAAACTTTGATTTTAACTATTTTAACCCTTCTTCAAATAAATTAATATTAAATGTCCTAATCTAATCCATGTGGGCCTAAATGGTCATATTTTATTCATAAGGTTGTTTTTGGTCGAATTAAACTTATACAATAGAATTAGTACTTGTGTTATGGTAATAATAATATCATTTTTACCCTTAATTACCCTATTTACTTTTAACCGTGGTAAATAAAAGTAAAAAGTTACTATTCACAAAAAATTATTTTCATCTTATTGAACCACATTTTACTTAATAACATCAACTGTGCCTCTCGAATTTTTTAAATTCCATTCAAAGTAGTGGTAAAATTAAGTTTTATGTAAATTTGAAAATTCTTCTAGGAGGTGGGTAAAAGACTGTCAAAAGTTCAATAAAATTTTTATATATCTAAAATTATTATCAAATGACTCAAATGGATTACATTGAACTTATATAGGTATTATTTATCAATTTTGACATAAAATAAATTTAAACAAAATAAATAATTTTTTAAATAAAAAGTTGGTTTTTAAATAGAAACCTAGTGTTTTCACTATTCATCAAAAATTGAAGGTTTTCAGAAAAATACCAAAAATTCACCATAGGCTAATTTCAATATTATGAATCCAAAAATGAAGTCCATTTTGAAAGATAAAATTTATAAAATTTCAAAAATTGGGTATTACTATTCATAATGGCTAGATTATACAACATATCGTAGTTTAGCGAAACTCGGTATTGCGTACAACACACGCTATCATGGAAGGTCGTGATTACGTGTAATGCAAGACAAGTTAGGGATGCGTGTTTTGCAATCTCCTTTTGGTGTAGCGTACAACACAAGATATTAATAAAATTAAAAAGAATATTTTTCATAAAATCTCAGGGTGTTACAGTCTTATGAAAAATCTAGGATATACAAAGAGAGTTCTAAAATATTTCATGATTATGTCCTTCAAAATAGAGAGTTCATGCCAGGATAGATGGTCCTTCTATTTAATTGAAGACATAATATTTTTCTGGGAAAACAAAAATCCAAATGGTCTGGGACTTTTACTATTGTTAGAGTTTTGAAGAATGCAGCTTTTTGGATTGTTGGAGATGAAAAAACTCATACTGGTTAATGGAAATTGATTAAAATTATATTTTTAAGGATATGAAAAGGGCTTGGATTCTTTCACTTTACTAGAAAACTAAATTTTATTAAATTATGACTAAATACTTAAAATATAGTACTTCATGGGAGTCAACACATGGTTCATGCTTCGTCTTTACTCTTTCTCTTTTTATGTTTAGAATAAATTGTTTCTTTCTTTGATTCTTGTAAATTTCTTGTTGTAATTTTTTTGTCCTCCTGTCCTGTAAGAAGCATGTTGTTGTGTCATTGAAAGTGCATAATTCCCTCATTTCTTAAATTATAACAGGTTTTATATGAAAGATTCATTAAATCTGGGAAGTTCATTACTTCTTAATTTCTGCATTTATTTTATGCTTCTTATTACTTCAAAAAAATCATCTATTAAGTCATTGTTTCACTTGAGTCACTATTCCACTACTAGAGGTGACTCATCCCAATGGTGACTCATTGATAAATTTCTAGTGTTGTTCCATTAGTTTTATGCTGCTACTATAAATGTTTCTTCTTATATATCTTTGCTATAAAGATTATTACTGCATGTGTTGGTTTGCTGAAAATTTTTCATCTTTTCTAGATTATTGCTAGAAAATTGAGTTTTACTTCTTTTAAATCTCTTTACTGTAATAAATTAAGTATAGGGTATTTACCATGGCAGAGTAGGGTGTTCAGCTTACATTTTTTTATATTCTATTGTACAACTGTCTAAATCAAAATTGTGATATTTATTACACCCTATTTACTATGAACCTAGATGGTTCACATGTAATTGAATGAAATTAATTGAAAATATATGTCACTAGCTTAAATGAAAATTCATGTGAACATTTTTAAATATAAACATTTTACTATGGAGGATATGTTGGAACTATATTGAGACCCTTGAACATGTCAATAATCTATTAAATTGAAAATCAGTTTTATATTTTAAAATTATAATTGTTCTCTTATCTACTTTTTAATTAAACATTGATGTAAAACATGATTTTTAAGTGTGGGTGAGGGGGTAAAATCATGTTGATCTTATCTATGCCTTTATGGAAGCACATAAAATCCCACTACTCTTTAAACTTTGTATTAAAAAATTGTAAATAAAATTAAAAATACTTTCTCAATTTTAGTTTTATTAGGATTCAAATTGTAATTAAAATTTTTGGTTCCTAAGTATAATATATTATTAGTTGTTAAGTTTTTCATTGAATCTGAATCTTATAGGGATGAATGAATACTGAGGGATTTTCTGTGGTGATTTTATGAATATTTGGTTTGGTAACTATGTTTGAGAGTGATATAGGATACTATTTTGAGTTATGGTCTTAGCTTTAAGAACTGGAAGATTAAATTTGATCCTAGGGGACTCACTTTTAATTATTTAAATAGTAATCACCATAGTGAGATAAAGAAAATGGAATTCATTTAAATCTTTTGAAACTACTACAAAATGGGCATTTGGGAACCCACAGTGAACCTTAGAGACATTGAGCATTAGGTGTGATTTTGTTTGCTAAATCCATTTTCAATTTGAATAAATTCTATGGAGAGTGTTTTACACAAGATATTTTACTGGGAAAAATTAAAATAAATGTTCCTATATGTCAAAAATGAGTACATTAAGGTGAGTGGAATAATGAAGGTCAGATGAAGAAGGGGATAACTGATTTTTATGAAATCATTTTTGTTTTATAAATAATGTGATTCAAAAGAAATTAATTTAATTTTTTCATTTTGGAACCTAGGAAAAATTCATTGTATAAATATCCTTTGTTTATGTTCTTAATTATACTTATTTTTAACCTATTATCACTCTAGGATTTAAGACTTATATTTTATTTGAATTGATTCTTTAAGAAAACTCATATATGAATCATGGAGACCTCATTTATGGATGATTCTCCTCTTCCCTTTATTACTTGTATGAATTTGAATTTAGGCAAGACATCATTTGAAGATTTCATTTGAAAAGTATCACTCACAATTTGGAGTCCTCTGATTTGAAACTAATAAGCATGATTAAATTTGATTTCTTTGATAAAAGCGTATTTTTATTTTCTAAATGATAATAAATCATGATAAATTAATGAGGAAAAATAATGATTAGGTGTGGGGGAATTTGATGTGGATCTAAAATCTATAGATTTTACACATCTTTTCACTAAGATTTTATTTATTTAACTAACTAATTTTTTACTTTTTTCAAGATAATTAATCTTTTGTAATTTAATAATTTAGTTCATTAATTAATAAACTTATATAATTAACGTTGTATTTTTTACCTTTAAAAATATCATTTTACTCTTTCTTTGTTTCAAGGAACTTTATTTACCCTTTTTAATTGTATCTCCTATTTTTCATAATAATTTTAGGTTGTACCCAACATTTTATTAATCAATTATTCAATTTATTTTACAACTTATTAATTTTTTTTAACTTTTAATTATTTAATTTCTTTTTCTTTACCAAAATTAACTTTATTTGTCAATTTTATTAGTTAATTTGATCTCAAAAATTAATTTTTAAACTTTAATTTTTATGTTTTAATTTTATTTAGGAATTTATGTTTAAATTTTTAATTATTCTATTTTTCTTAAATATAAGTTAGTCCTTAAATTTAAGTTAACTTTTAGATATATGTTCTTAATTTTTTAATTAGTTAATTATTTTAATTTTAATTTTTTATTTTACGTTTTATTTATAAAAATATTTGTTTTAGGTTTTTAATTTTTAGTTAGTTTAATTTTTATGTGTTTTAATTATATAGGTTTTTGTTACCTATTTTTTTCTAAGTTTCCAGGTTAATTTTAAGCCACCATCAATCGAGTCACCGTTGGAAAATTTCCAATGGTGTCTCATCCTTTTCCATATTTTTCATCCACCCTGCAGCTTTCATTCAATTGCTACGTGGAAATGGTAAATCAACGAGTCACCATTCATTTTACCCACATCTTACCGTTCCACTACAATGGTGTCTCAATGAGAGAATGTTAATTTTGACACATTGTTACATCCTTCAATGGTGACTTGGTGTCAACATATCTACTTCTCACTATTGCCCTTGTTTACCACCGGTACTCACCACAAAAACACATCGCGACTGCCAATACTTACTACACTCCGCCAATTTTTCTCACCGCCGCAATTTTCCACCACCGTTCTTTGTTCTTCTAGTCCCTCTCCTATCGTTGTTCTACCACAACTCATCATTCCTTCTATCACTAGTCTCTTACTTATTCCATTGTAACCCACTGGTTCTGCTCGACTCACCGACACCACTCAATCCTAAATCAGACCACACCTCGTCACTATCAAAAACCATTTCCTTCTTGTGAGATTCAACATAAAAAAAAAAGCAGATTTGGAAACCCAATTCTTCCTAGGTCTGAACAAATCGAGTTCTTCTACCTTTTTACATTGCAAGAAAAATCCACCACCACATTGGAGAAGGGGAAGCCGCAGCACCAAGGAATAACTACGAGTGTGTGTAGATATGGGGTGTCGCTATTCAGTACAGGGGGAACCACCTATGTTTGCCATCATTGATGCTTGGACATGTATAAGGAGGAGCCGCCAGTGAAGTATTGATCCATGGCCGAGCTTAGGAGGCAAATCTGGTGATGGATCCATGGAAGAGCAGCGGCTAGTAGGGGAAGTCAAAATCACCCCCATGCACTGTGTAGAGAAGAAGAGGGAGAGGAAGAAAAATAAAAAAATAGTTAATTAGTAAAATAACTAAATAATAATAATAATAATAATAATTTAAATTAAATAAAAATTAATACTGTTATAGTATATAAATAAATAATAAAACTATAGTAATAAAAATTATTTTAATTTAAAAATAAAATTAATTTTCTAAATAACATATTTAATCATCAAAAAAATAATACCTATAATAATATGATATTTATAATAATTATAATTTAACTTAATAAAAAATTAAAAACTATAATAATAATATTTAATAAAATGAATAATTAACTTAATAAAATAATAAATTTGTATAATAATTTAAATTTTACTATTTTAAAAATTTATAAATATATAAACTTTAATAATATTTAATAAAAAATTTAAATATTAAGAATAATTAATAATATTTATTATTAAAATAAATAAAAATTCATTTATATTTTTTAGGAATTAATAAATAAAAAATAAATTTATATATTATTATAAAATTAATTTAGAAATAAGAATAGTAATTAAATATGTAAGTAAATAGTTATCTGACCTTCTTGTTAGGTTTAAAATCTTTTTAAATTTTACTTTGTTTCTCTTTGCATGTCCAAGCGAGAACCAAAAACAAATCCAGGTTCAACCTAACTACCGAGATAGTTAGTTTGGGGGTTTTTGAAAATGCAATAACCATTTTAGAGAAAAACACTCATGTGCAGTGAAAAAGAGGAGGACCAATCTAAGTCAGTGCAGAAAAATGGTGACACTATAGGATATGAAAGGTGACTTGTGGATGGTAAAAACTCTGAGGGAGGAATGGGATCATTCATCATTCAGAATCAATCAACACATAACTTTCTCATGATACATAGTGGGTAGAGATGAATCCTAGAGACTTTTTGGAGTAAGGAGACCTACAGACCATGTGGAGTAGGCGTAGGAGCACACAAGCATATGAGGTGTTCTTTCATTCCCTATTTTTTCTCAATTTCATATCTTTAAATAGAATGCTTCATATTTTTTTATAAATATGATCATATGTTGAATATCAGTCCTCATGAGATTAAAAATTTTGCTGGTTTATATTTCAAATATCATCACTTTATTCTTTTATGAAATCAGAATTGATCGGCGAGATCGATTTTAATGTCAATTTAAATTGTTCACATCTTTAAATTTTCAAAATTCAATGCTTCAAGGTCAATCAGTGAGATTTATCATAAAATCATATTTTCCAAGCTTTAATTTCATTATCATTAGATTTTTACATTGAGTTTTATTCCAATTGGATTTCCATTAAAATTCTTAATAGTCGATGAAACATGGAGTGGTGAAATCCATGATTTAATCTTCTGTTTGATATATCTCTTAGTGAGGGATATTTAATAACCATTTCATGAGATGTTTCTATAATAAAATTTTGTGGATAATAGATCCTTTTAACCCTCAAATTTATAATTTCTAAGTGTTTTCATCGATTAATTTTAAGAGTGTTTGTTCCTATTTACAAACACAATATTCCACGACACCTCATTTTATATTTAGTAACAATATTATTAATTTTAAAAAAAATATCTCACTAAATTTATAATAATAATAATAAATGTTTTAAAAAAAGAAATTAAATTCCACCAACTATAGACACATGTGGTTGTCCTTGAAAATAAAATTGGTTACGCCACCTTACCTGTGGGTTCGACCCTTCTAGACACAATACAGTAGTATTAGGAAAACATAATAAATTTAAACTTTGAAATTTTATTCAACGACATAAGAGTCATTTACCTTATGATTTATCCATTTTTATCCAATTCATTGGTGGGAAATAAATTGATGACCCATCAAATAACCATAATCTATTCAAATATATGCCAAAAGATCATGGAAATTTTTAACATTTCATCCTAACATAAACCATTAAAATGAAAATAGGGTTCATAAACTTCTCATCATCCTAAAAATAATGCATCCAAAGTAAATAAAAGGATGGAATCATAGAATCATATCCCCGGTGAATCATAAGCAACATCAAAGTATGTCATCAATCATTAAAATTCTATTAAAATATCAATTAAAATTTTTATTAAGGAAAATATCACTTTATCCTAGAACAAGTTATTTAAAATCTAATTATTTCAATTATATCATGGGAAACAATTAATTTTAAAATTATAATTGAAATTTGAAAAATTGGATTTAATTAATTGAGTGGTATTGATGTTGGTAAATTCCTTTCATGTTGTATAAGTTAAAACAAATGTTTCTTTCACATTTTTGATATGAAGTCAAAAATACATCTTTTGGAAACTTATTAGAATACACCTTTGAATTTTTTTTATAAAATTTAAAACATGGATAAAAATTACATTAGAAAATAATAATATGATTGTAAAACATTCTTGAAAACATTTTATAGAACCCATGTACATGGAAGATGAAAATTCCCGATCAAATCGGAAAAAACTATTTTTTTAAAACATTTTCCAAATATTATTTGTTCCAAAGAGAGAAAAAACAACTATTAATTGAAATTTCCATGAATAGAAAAAATGATAGTAAAATAAAATTGTTTTTTAATATAATAATCATATAATTTACTAAATGAAAATTAAATTATAAACAATCCTGATTAAAATGGAATTCAAACATAAATCCCTAACCACATTGATATGTTTCAAATAAAAACATCGTAAAAGATAAAACCTTATATGGATACTTAAATCCTTATAATTTTCATTAGAATAATAATAAACGATATTCATGGTTAATATATACACCACCTAAGCGAATCAATTGGTAAATTTGGCATGTGTCACACGAAAGTAAAAGTGAGATGAAAATCTCTTACCTCAAGATTGACTTTCATTGAAGGAACCCTAACCTCATGTATAAAAAAAATTAAATTTATCATAATTATATAAAAATATCATCAAAATACTAATAATGTCTTACATTATCCACTAATAACATTTCAACACCCATTTGTTAACAATTCCTTAGAAAAAGTATCTTTTCTAATGGTTATCATTTTACTTTTTAGGTGAATTTCAGTTTAGTAGTTCTGATCCTTGTATATTGATTATGGTTACATAAGATACATAATTTAAATCATTATATAAATATCATATATAGTCATTATATATATAGATTCATCCATCAATGTTAGAGATATAAAAATTAATTACACCGTTCATGGAAAAGAAATCACATCGCTTCATGGTGGTGGTAGTCCACACTTACGCACGAGTGACATTATCATTTTATAATGGATTAGAAGATAGTAAAAAATTTAATTTCCTAGATTTTTCAATGTAATATTTTAATATTATATTGGAATTATTTATAGACCAGGCTCTGAGACGGCGTGCAGTTCTGAGGCCCGGTGAGCCTGGAACAAATGTTTAAATTTAATTTAATAATTAAATAACGTACGTGTGCAGTTTTCCTTAAAAGGTGTAATAACTCCCGAACAGGTTCTCGGATCAAAAATCCGATGGCGTCGTTGCATTCAGAGCAGCGGGTTTACCCTAGAAGAGACCTAACATTAGTTGGCTCGGGTCGGTGGTGAAATCTGGTTTTTGGATGCAACTGTAATAAAATATTTTATTAAAATATTTTAATTAAATTTTTGTTGTAGCGAAATATCTCTTTTCCTTTTTAAAAAGAGATTTATCAAGGGATCAAGGTTACTTTTCTCATAACCCTAAATTCCCCTGGAGGCTCGGGAGAGCTCTGGAGAAAACCCCCCAACGCGGCGACGGTGTTCTTGAAGAGCTTCACCGACGACGACGACGCGGTGACTGCATCTTCACCAATGAATGTCACGGATCCAGGTAGGATGTTTAATTTGTGATTTCTTCCCTGTTCTTGATTTCTATGACGAATGCGGGCTAATCCACGACCATATTATTCTGCGGATCGATAGTTCTTGTGGGATGGGCTTTTGTGGGGATTCTAGGAGATTAAATCCATTTTGATCTTTTGTTGTTGATTTTTTCTACTCCGTTTAATCCTATTAACGGGAGCGGATCAACACCGTGACGAACGAGTGCGTAGTTTCATTCCTCAAACTTGTTTCATTGGATTTCTCCCCTTTCTCTCCTTCACGTTCTTCGTGTTCTTCACGGGGCGATGAAAAATGGATCGTTGCGCATCCGTTCTGCGATGCAACGATCCAAGATTATGGATCCAACCCCGGAGCGATGTCACGGAGGTACGATGATGGTTTCGGCAGGAGATTCGGAGCAGATCGGGAGATACGAGTTTTCGTGCGTTTTTCTTTGGACGGATCATTCGACATTTGTGATTCATTTTAAGAGCCTAAAATACCTATTATGATGTTCGTATAACAAAACGAACAAATCCCTGGAGTATCGGGATGAACGGATAAGAAACCGAGGTTCCGGAGATTCAGCCGCAACGCGAGGAAGAAGAAGGCGTTTCTGGAAAATCCCGACTACACGCCATGTAGTATGGACTACATGCCATGTGTTCGTCGGCAGGAATACATGGCATGTACTTCGTGAGTACACAGACATGGGTAGGGTACACGTCCAAGGACACACCGTGTATACCCCTCCCCGGCCAGACCCGGCCAGATACACGGGGTACCCTATGTACTTGTGCACGGGCAGGCGACACAGATATGGGTAGAGATCGTGTACGGGCACATGGACAGCGTACATGGAGCAAACCCCAAGTTCTCGGACATAGCACATGATCCTTCTACATGCCATGTAGTTTCTTTCTAACCTACAAGTCGACTGACATGGGCCGTTTACACGGGTAGTACCCGGAGTCAGGAACACGGCGTGTACTTTTATACAAGTCGTGTAGTTGAGTTTTCCAGAGACCGAACAGACGACGCAGTCCATTTACATGGGCAGTACCTAGGGTCAAGGAACATGGCATGTAGTCATATTAAACTCCATGTAATAAATTCTTCAAGGCTTGAGCTACTTTCCTTCAGTGACTTGGACTAGTTTCCTTAGGGTTCGTGCCCTTGGTTCTTCCCCTGAAAGTTCTGGTATCATTTCCTTGAAACAGGAGTATGATCCCTTTAGCAGATCTTCCTGAATATATTTGTTGGAATCCCCTCTAATAGACTTAGATCCAGATCCTCTATTCATTCCTGAAACCCTAGGTAGATTTCTTGGTATCGACGTGACCAACTGTCACGACCCGCCCTCGGGGTCCGTGCCGTGACTACCCCAAGCCCGCCTTCCATAGGCCAGGGGCTGGCGACTAGCACCAAGGCGTAAATCCCAGTAAAAAGGGAAGGCATTGCCTTTGAAAAGTAACAAACACCACAGAGTAAGCAAGCGGAAAGTATACACTAAACAAGAAGAGTACAACTGAAAGTGCGGAAAAGTAAATGGGCCAGAATACAAACCCAAACTAAAAGTAAAGTACAACTAGAAAGGGAAAACAGCAACTGAAAGTACAAGCGGCTCCTGGAACGTCCTCCTCGATTCCTACCTGAAGGGTAGGTACAGATGGCTCAGCTCCTGGATCGTCCACCACGGATCCTACCTGAAGGGTAGGTACAGATAGCTCCACAACTCCTCGGGTCCAACTGTCTTCTCCGAGCACGTCCCGCTCAGTGGTCCTCCTCCGGGTACCGACCTACTCCGTAAGCCTCAACCGCAGTCAGCGCTGTCCGTCGTCTGCAACCAACACAACGAAGTGCGGGCATAGCCCGTGCAGGGGTGAGTATAAAATACTCAGTAGGGACCCCGAGACCCTCGAAGGTCTCCCGAAATCCACAAAGGATAAACCACATGAAGGATACAATCACGAAGTAACATCCAGTATTGATTAGGTATATGCCCATACATATACCTATGTCACCAATTTCCGTTCGGCTCCAACACCGAGCCCAAGAACAACCCAATTCACAAAGAAGAGTAAACAGTAAATCCACACAGGATAACAGTATAAGTCCACACAGTTTATAACAAGTTTATGAAATCAACGGATAACCATTACCCAGGTATATGCCCATACATATACCTAAGTTATCGAGCGACCCATCTCAATCATGAGGAAACACAAGATCATTGACTCAGCTCAAACCAGGATTTTTATTCTCGAAACCGTAACTACTGAAGAGCTCCGTCTCTAGAGTGTACAGTGGTCCTGTCACGACTCCGAGGTACTGCTCACTAACCTAAGACTGCTGAGGTACTCCTCCTGTCGAGTACTGCGGGTTTGCGGCCAACTACCGGGCGCTCCGTCCGCTGAGGGTCTGTCGCCAAAACCAAGCGCACACACTCCGTAGAGTATCGCGGGTCCGCCGCTACAACCAAGCGCTCCACCGCCAAGGGTCTACTGCTGCATCCAAGCGCACCACCACTGTCAAGTACCACGGGTCCGCCGCTACACCCAAGCGCTCCACCGCCCAAGGTAAACAGAAGATTCAGCTCACACAGGTTCGGTAGCACTGTTCCATGTAGGATCGCTGAGTGTTGTAGTCGTCGTCGTCGAATCCACACAGGATCTCTGTACTGTCGTCGTCGCAGTCACAGTAGCAGTAGTAGTAGTCGTCACAGTAACAGTCGTAGCAGTAGTAGCAGGTGTAGCAGTCGCAGCCAGCACTAGGGTTCCCGCACACAGCAAGCTCGTTCGGAGGGTCCGCTCCACGAGCCGAGAGGCTGATACATCAACTGTCACAAAGACCAGAGTTGATGTATCCAAAAGTTCCGTATCGTCAATAGGAACTCAACGCAACAGACGGCGCGTCGATCGGACGCCCGGTCTGAGAGTTATTGGCATTTTCGTCTCCGGGGCCCGGTTGGTTTTTAAGGCTAAACCAACCCGACCGTACTCCACCTGCGTCCAAACCTCGGGCGGAGTATGCCAAAAGATCCGTCTCACTAAGAGGAACACAACGCGACTGACGGCGCGTCAATCGGACGTTCGTAGCTCAAGATATGAGCGTTTCCGCTCCGAAGGCTCGGTTGGTTTCGTGAACGAACCAACCCGGCCGAACTCAAAGTAAACCGAAACCTTGAGTGCGATATATCGAAACGACCGTCTCGATCCAAGGATCGCGTTGCCGCAGACGGTTCGTCATTCGGAGGTCCGAGGCTCAAGATATGGCCCAAAAACCGATTCTAGTTCGAAACGGGGGGGGTCCGGGTCCGGGCCGACCCGGCCCGACCCCCCCCCCCTGGGGCGGCGGCGCGGCGGGCCGTGGCGGCCTGGCGCCGCGAGGGGCCGCACGCGGGGGAACAAGCCCCCGCTCTTCATCTGGCGGCGCGGCATAGCCGCGCCGTTTTATTTTTAAAAACGCCCCCCCCCCCCCCCCCACGTGGGGGGCCTGCTGGTGCGGAACCGGGGGGCCGGCTGCCCCCCTCCTTCAAAGAACCGCCCCCCTCATAAGAGGGGGGTTTTTATGAGGTGGCAGGGGGATTAATTCCCCCGGTTTTAATGGTATCCGGCCGGCCAGCTGGCCGGCCGGTTTTCTCTAACGGGACCGGAAATTCCGGTCCCCCCTTTGGCTTCCGACGCCGGCGACCCGGCCGCGGTCTCCTCGTCCCGCCGCGGCCCGGAACCGGCTGCGGTGTTCGTCGTCCGGCGCGGTGCGACGGCACCGCGCCCCTTCGTCGTGCCTTGATTCCATTCAAAGTGGCGCGACGGCGTCGCGTTCTTGAAGATTCTTCCTCGGCGTGGCGCGACGGCGCCGCGTAAAATATTTGCACGATCATCTGCGTGGTGCGACGGCACCACGCCACTTGCTTTGCACGATTATCCGCGTGGTGCGACGGCACCACGCCACTTGCTTTCACCCGCAAGATTAAACAAGAACGATGGAGGGGGTTCGGCCGTGTTCGTGTGGTCTGGCCCCCTCACGTTAAAATAATAACGCAACTTTAAATAATTCAAAGCCACACGTTAGACTTGCTAAATTCACGATCAAGAATAAAAATAAGGAAACCAAAAAGAAATCAACAACCCCTACCTCGGGTATAAGGTTCGAAGATTGTGAACGTTCCGCGGAAGACGACGTCGCGGAGGTCGGGCGTCGCGGTAGCCATTCGTCAAATCCGTTGACGAAGAGATATGCCCGAAGAGATACGTCGTTGGCGAATCTTCGTATGCCGACGAAGAAGGTCCGAGGAGGAAGTGGTGTTCCCTCTCGTTGACACGGAGGACGAAGAAGAGAGGCGTCGTTCTTCGTCGGAGCTTGAGCGTTCTTCGTGTTCTTCGTCAGAGCTTGAAGATGAAGAAGAAGCTCTCAAAAGCTCTCAAGGTGGCCAAAGCGTTCTAACCCAACAAAAAGAGAGAAGAGCTTAATTTAATCAAAAACTTAACAAATAATTTCAAAGGTTTGAAATTCAAAATGGATAACTCCAAAATTAACTCACTTATTTAATATACATGAGTTGTATAATTAAATAGAAGTTAAGATGTCAAGCCTTTAAGAGGGAGAGAGGGGAGTTAGGGAACTTGAAAAGGTGGGGGTTTGTGTGGGCCCCACCTCCCTCATAACCACACATGGGAAGTTGGGTGGTTGTGGGCCCCACCAACAACTTCCCATGAGAGAGTCTAACCACCACGAATAAAATAAAATTCAAACAAAATTTTATTTTACTTATCCTTTAATCCCCAAAACTAACTTTCAACCCGCAACAAACGCAACTCCCGAAAAGGTCTCTTTAAGCGAATATCGGCGTTGCGAGTTCATCGGTGCCCTCGGATTTCAATTCCGAGCACCGGTTCAAAAGTTAGGAAATCCCGCTCGTTCGTTCACTGAACGTACCCGAGCCAAACTTCGGAAATTGATTCCGGGCACTCCGTGCCTCGGAATCAGGTGCCGTCTGAAACTGCGGACTCATAAAATTCCAAAGAAAATTAACAAAAAAATTTCCGTGAAATTTCCGGGTCTTTGCATTACTCCCACCTCAGGGCTTTACGTCCCCGTAAAGCTTCAACTCACACTTAAGGGAAACAAGCAGTACTGAGCACGCAACTGAGCTTTACGCTCCCATATGCTCACCTGAAGATCTCGTGTTACCCGCGAAGCACACCCGAGTAAGCAACCGTTCATGTAGAACCTGCTCCTATCGATCTTCGTTCTCTACTAGAACCTGTGTGCTTGTCGCCTTGTCATCGACGTCCAACTTCCCGAGGTTGATGACGTGTGAAGAAACATACACGTATCTCCACAGCTGAGACACGTGGTGGACATTATGCACCCGGTGCAACTGAGGTGGTAGGGTCAAGCGGTAAACCTCTTCGCCCACCCTGCTGAAGATCAAAAGGTCCATCGAACTTCGGAGATAACATGCCGCCTCGGCCACATCTCCGAAACCTCATCGGGGTGAGACCGTATAAGAACGTGTTCGTCACCCTCGAACTCAAGAGGTTTCCCTTTTTAGGTTAGAACTGAAACTCAAAACTCCTGCTGCCACAAGGGTAGGGTTGACCAACTCAAGAGTGATCGGTCACCCCCTCTTATGCCTGAGTTTAACATGTGCTGCCCAGGGTTTCCTTTTCGCCGACCAAGGAAAACCCATTCCGACGTTTGCCTAAAATAGTCAACCGGGGTATGATTTGTGAATCAAAACCATACCCAGATCAACGTCGTAAGGCCTCTACGCTGCCACCAAGAGATTCCAACCGAAACTCTCGCCTCGAGGTCAAATCACACCGTCGGCGTAAGTGTGATTATCGAGTCTCCTCCCAAAGGTATCTCCAGACGTGAGGGTCAAGTCTACGGCTTACCCGGAACCTCTAGGTCTGGGACATGATTCTTGGAAGGGTAGAATGATTGGTTCTTATGTCTATAGATATGGCAGCTCGTAGTAGACATAATTCGTACCCCGAATCATTCTTAGAGCTCCTGGGTCACACTCCTTGACCGCAATGCACCTATTCTCCTCCCCAGCCCTCCTTCTCCCTGAGCCTGGTGGGGACTACTAAGTCGGGTGGTCGTAACATGTCGAAATGTACACCACCACATGCTGCTCTCCAAGCTCCGCTTCCACGTCTGCTACCCTGCAGATTCATCTGTCCTTAGCACTTCCTCCTCCTGAAACATTTTACACGCCCGAGTCTCTGAGACTGGCGCTAGTTTCCTGCCTTTCACTGCTAATGTTCACAACCACAAAGGTTCTCTCTAGCATCCTAGCATAGGTAGGAATGCATAGAGGAAAAGTAATGGTTCGTATGTCCTTTAGACACACTTCGCTCAGAAGTTTGAGTCTAAAGAACTGATCTCAACGTAACCAACGAGTACCAAGATTGATTGGTAAGCCACGTTGAGTGCTCTGCTTCCGACATGTCGTACTGTCGAAGCTGTATTAGCTCCAGAAAACTCACAACCACCTCCTCAAGCCAGTCCTCAGCCGCCTACGAGTCAGGCTCACCTCGAAACTTGAGGGATATCTGGTGCTAAAACATATGTAAGGCACTAAGCCTGTGAGTCTCTACTACCGGTACCGCCGGTAGTGTCTGCTGACTAACAGGTAGTGACATAGCTGGCGCACTACCCGTAGGTACTATCCCAGGTATCGGTTCGCGTACCGAAGTCTCATTACTATAAGGACCAACCTCATGGTCACTCACTGGAAACATCAGGAGATAAGATCATCATCCGCTCTACTAGTATCCAAGCTAGGCGTAGAACTCTAGCAATCGCCTCCATCCAGTCCACTTCTGCCTGGGAAATCTGTCTCGCCTCGTATCCTCAGAGGCCTCTACTGCTGGAACTCGTGCATCGCGCTCTGCTAGCGTGCACCGTCAGCTAGTGGCATCTGCTGCCTAACGGGTGGTGGTGCTGCCGGTACACCACCCGAAGGTGCCAACACTGAAAAAGGGCCCTGCACCGGAGTCTCGCTGCTCGGTGGGCCATCATCGAGAACTCTCTCGGAACACCAGCTAACTAACTGCATGGTGACATCCTGAACAGTTGTGTCATGGTCAACGATTTATACCTGGTGAGCTGACCTGGTTTGAGCTGACTTTAAACCTTTTGGGAAACACACACGCAATCAGTGTTTTCATGCATTAAGTCGGAAATCAGAAGTCAGGGTCCTGGTGTACGGATACGTCGGCCGCCGCACCAACACTGGACTCCCTGGACTGATAACCACACCCAATACACTAAACACTATTGCTTCACAAAGAAAAAAAAAGATCAGAGTCTGCGGTAGAACCGACCGCCTCTGATACCAATTTGTCACGACCCGCCCTCGGGGTCCGTGCCGTGACTACCCCAAGCCCGCCTTCCATAGGCCAGGGGCTGGCGACTAGCACCAAGGCGTAAATCCCAGTAAAAAGGGAAGGCATTGCCTTTGAAAAGTAACAAACACCACAGAGTAAGCAAGCGGAAAGTATACACTAAACAAGCAGAGTACAACTGAAAGTGCGGAAAAGTAAATGGGCCAGAATACAAACCCAAACTAAAAGTAAAGTACAACTCGAAAGGAAAAACAGCAACTGAAAGTACAAGCGGCTCCTGGAACGTCCTCCTCGATTCCTACCTGAAGGGTAGGTACAGATGGCTCAGCTCCTGGATCGTCCACCACGGATCCTGCCTGAAGGGTAGGTACAGATAGCTCCACAACTCCTCGGGTCCAACTTTCTGCTCCGAGCACGTCCCGCTCAGTGGTCCTCCTCCGGGTACCGACCTACTCCGTAAGCCTCAACCGCAGTCAGCGCTGTCCGTCGTCTGCAACCAACACAACGAAGTGCGGGCATAGCCCGTGCAGGGGTGAGTATAAAATACTCAGTAGGGACCCCGAGACCCTCGAAGGTCTCCCGAAATCCACAAAGGATAAACCACATGAAGGATACAATCACGAAGTAACATCCAGTATTGATTAGGTATATGCCCATACATATACCTATGTCACCAATTTCCGTTCGGCTCCAACACCGAGCCCAAGAACAACCCAATTCACAAAGAAGAGTAAACAGTAAATCCACACAGGATAACAGTACAAGTCCACACAGTTTATAACAAGTTTATGAAATCAACGGATAACCATTACCCAGGTATATGCCCATACATATACCTAAGTTATCGAGCGACCCATCTCAATCATGAGGAAACACAAGATCATTGACTCAGCTCAAACCAGGATTTTTATTCTCGAAACCGTAACTACTGAAGAGCTCCGTCTCTAGAGTGTACAGTGGTCCTGTCATGACTCCGAGGTACTGCTCACTAACCTAAGACTGCTGAGGTACTCCTCCTGTCGAGTACTGCGGGTTTGCGGCCAACTACCGGGCGCTCCGTCCGCTGAGGGTCTGTCGCCAAAACCAAGCGCACACACTCCGTAGAGTATCGCGGGTCCGCCGCTACAACCAAGCGCTCCACCGCCAAGGGTCTACTGCTGCATCCAAGCGCACCACCACTGTCAAGTACCACGGGTCCGCCGCTACACCCAAGCGCTCCACCGCCCAAGGTAAACAGAAGATTCAGCTCACACAGGTTCGGTAGCACTGTTCCACGTAGGATCGCTGAGTGCTGTAGTCGTCGTCATCGAATCCACACAGGATCTCTGTACTGTCGTCGTCGCAGTCACAGTAGCAATAGTAGTAGTCGTCACAGTAACAGTCGTAGCAGTAGTAGCAGTTGTAGCAGTCGCAGCCAGCACTAGGGTTCCCGCACACAGCAAGCTCGTTCGGAGGGTCCGCTCCACGAGCTGAGAGGCTGATACATCAACTGTCACAAAGACCAGAGTTGATGTATCCAAAAGTTCCGTATCGTCAATAGGAACTCAACGCAACAGACGGCGCGTCGATCGGACGCCCGGTCTGAGAGTTATTGGCATTTTCGTCTCCGGGGCCCGGTTGGTTTTTAAGGCTAAACCAACCCGACCATACTCCACCTGCGTCCAAACCTCGGGCGGAGTATGCCAAAAGATCCGTCTCACTAAGAGGAACACAACGCGACTGACGGCGCGTCAATCGGACGTTCGTAGCTCAAGATATGAGCGTTTCCGCTCCGAAGGCCCGGTTGGTTTCGTGAACGAACCAACCCGGCCGAACTCAAAGTAAACCGAAACCTTGAGTGCAATATATCGAAACGACCTTCTCGATCCAAGGATCGCGTTGCCGCAGACGGTTCGTCATTCGGAGGTCCGAGGCTCAAGATATGGCCCAAAAACCGATTCTAGTTCGAAACGGGGGGGGGTCCGGGTCCGGGCCGACCCGGCCCGACCCCCCCTGGGGCGGCGGCGCGGCGGGCCGTGGCGGCCTGGCGCCGCGAGGGGCCGCACGCGGGGGAACAAGCCCCCGCTCTTCATCTGGCGGCGCGGCATAGCCGCGCCGTTTTATTTTTAAAAACGCCCCCCCCCCCCCCCCCACGTGGGGGGCCTGCTGGTGCGGAACCGGGGGGCCGGCTGCCCCCCTCCTTCAAAGAACCGCCCCCCCCTCATAAGAGGGGGGTTTTTATGAGGTGGCAGGGGGATTAATTCCCCCGGTTTTAATGGTATCCGGCCGGCCAGCTGGCCGGCCGGTTTTCTCTAACGGGACCGGAAATTCCGGTCCCCCCTTCGGCTTCCGACGCCGGCGACCCGGCCTCCGGTCTTCTCTTCCGCCGCGGCCCGGAACCGGCCGCGGACTCCTCGTCCCGCCGCGGCCCGGAACCGGCCGCGGTGTTCGTCGTCCGGCGCGGTGCGATGGCACCGCGCCCCTTCGCCGTGCCTTGATTCCATTCAAAGCGGCGCGACGGCGTCGCGTTCTTGAAGATTCTTCCTCGGCGTGGCGCGACGGCGCCGCGTAAAATATTTGCACGATCATCTGCGTGGTGCGACGGCACCACGCCACTTGCTTTGCACGATTATCCGCGTGGTGCGACGGCACCACGCCACTTGCTTTCACCCGCAAGATTAAACAAGAACGATGGAGGGGGTTCGGCCGTGTTCGTGCGGTCCGGCCCCCTCACGTTAAAATAATAACGCAACTTTAAATAATTCAAAGCCACACGTTAGACTTGCTAAATTCACGATCAAGAATAAAAATAAGGAAACCAAAAAGAAATCAACAACCCCTACCTCGGGTATAAGGTTCGAAGATTGTGAACGTTCCGCGGAAGACGACGTCGCGGAGGTCGGGCGTCGCGGTAGCCATTCGTCAAATCCGTTGACGAAGAGATATGCCCGAAGAGATACGTCGTTGGCGAATCTTCGTATGCCGACGAAGAAGGTCCGAGGAGGAAGTGGTGTTCCCTCTCGTTGACATGGAGGACGAAGAAGAGAGGCGTCGTTCTTCGTCGGAGCTTGAGCGTTCTTCGTGTTCTTCGTCAGAGCTTGAAGATGAAGAAGAAGCTCTCAAAAGCTCTCAAGGTGGCCAAAGCGTTCTAACCCAACAAAAAGAGAGAAGAGCTTAATTTAATCAAAAACTTAACAAAGAATTTCAAAGGTTTGAAATTCAAAATGGATAACTCCAAAATTAACTCACTTATTTAATATACATGAGTTGTATAATTAAATAGAAGTTAAGATGTCAAGCCTTTAAGAGGGAGAGAGGGGAGTTAGGGAACTTGAAAAGGTGGGGGTTCGTGTGGGCCCCACCTCCCTCATAACCACACATGGGAAGTTGGGTGGTTGTGGGCCCCACCAACAACTTCCCATGAGAGAGTCTAACCACCACGAATAAAATAAAATTCAAACAAAATTTTATTTTACTTATCTTTTAATCCCCAAAACTAACATTCAACCCGCAACAAACGCAACTCCCGAAAAGGTCTCTTTAAGCGAATATCGGCGTTGCGAGTTCATCGGTGCCCTCGGATTTCAATTCCGAGCACCGGTTCAAAAGTTAGGAAATCCCGCTCGTTCGTTCACTGAACGTACCCGAGCCAAACTTCGGAAATTGATTCCGGGCACTCCGGGCCTCGGAATCAGGTGCCGTCTGAAACTGCGGACTCATAAAATTCCAAAGAAAATTAACAAAAAAATTTCCTTGAAATTTCCGGGTCTTTGCACCAACTTTACCCGGGCGTCGATCCTCTACTTAGAGGATTAGCTTAGACTGAGTTGTCGGAATCACCCCATTATGTGGTCGTGATCCTCATCTGAGCATCATGTTCTAATAGTACTTTCGGAGTGTGTTTCTCCCGAAATGAGTACTTTGCTTCTCTCTCTTCAGACCTAGGAGTGTGTTCTCCTTGTTTTGGACTTAGTGGAATCTTCATGCTAGATCCTAGTGGCGGTATCGCGATTGTCGTTTGTGTATGAGTATATCTAGATATTCTTGTTATATGTTCTGTAGACATATATTGTGTGAAGCTGACTGTATCTTTCCTTTGTGGTATTTTCCCTTGTTGTATTTCCTTTGTGGTTTCAGGGTGTCCTATTGGGTGTTGTTATACTCACCCCTGCACGGGCTTCGCTCGCACGTGTTGTGTCTTGTGCAGACGAGCAAGCCTTTGGCAGGATTCTAGGCGGACCAGGACCAGACGGTGCTCAGTGAGGTTAGGCAGGCCAAGGTTTGTTCCTACGACTATAGATTGCAGTCCCATCACCTCTCCTTATAGGTTGGACTTTGTTAGAGACGTAATTTTGGCCCAGTGTTTTACATTTGATGTATTTTACTTTCCTATCGTACTCTGTTGGTTAAGGTTTTTAGTGTATGCATGCATTTCCATTTTTTTTAGTTTCTACTTTTCCACTTTGTGGGATTGGAGATGTGTGTGTGTGTGTACAGGTTTATAGGCAATTTCTCCCTTGTTAGTAGCATGCCTACTTCGTGCTAGTCACCAGCCCCAAGCCTATTGGAGGCGGGCTTGGGGAGTTGGGGCTCGAGCCCCACCGGGACGGGTCGTGACAAGGAATATATTGTATTATAATTCCAAAAGTATATTTAAATTATTTAAATATTTTATTAACATTAAACTGATCAAAATAAGCATCAATTACAAATGGGGATGGAAAAAGAATTGTATCATTACATGGATCTGGTAGATCACATATATGCTCCAGTAATACTTTCACATCGCATTTTATAGAATATAAGGTTAATAATTGTGATTAGATAATCATGTTAATATTTAAGTATATTTAGTGTACTAAGGATATAATTTCAAGATGAATATTTTAGATTTATAACAAATCGAAGAATATATAAATGGAAATTGTTTTGGTAAAAAAACCACCACATCTTTGATTGGCTACCTTTATAACCATTTTTAAAGACACTTTTAATGGTATTTTAATTATATAAAAACTTACAAATAATGTATAAAAGTTTTTATAATATAATTAGTCCAGTTTTTTCTTGATGTATTTATTAAAGGGTTTGATTAATAGAGAAGAAGATGTTCTCTTTTATAAGTTACGAGGGAGGCACTCTAGGAATTACATAAAATATTATATTAATAAAAACAAATTTTCATAATAAAGTGGACCCAAAATAAAATATTTATAATATATTATTAGTATAATTAAATATCCTACGATAAAATAAAATTTAAACAATTTAATAGAATTTTTACCATAATCCTTTTATTTTAAACCCCAATTAACGCTTTTTACAATTACCAAAATATCTTTTGTTTCTACTATTTAAGTGTAAAGAATGTTACCATAAAACAAATTGACCCAAAAATAAAACATGGTTGATAAATTCCACCATATACTATTCACTTGTTTGAAAATATTATTTTTATTAATTTTTATTTATTTAATAAAAAATTATATTCACAAAATATCATTAATGTCATTTTTGAAACTATTTATGTAATTTGAAATTAAAAAATTAATAAAAATGTGGAATTAAAATATAAACCTTTTACAAATCTCTAACATGTTATATTCGTCTATAAAAATTCATGGAAAACTATAATTCATCTTATTTGAATGAATTTTCATTTTTTTAATATCATTTATATTATTTTTCTATTAATTGAAAAAATATTGTATAGACACTGAGTAGATATTTAATGTAATTAATAAATAGCTCAAAATTAAAAATTAATTTACAAGTTAAAAAATTAATTCATATATAATTTAATTATTTATAACATAACCTTTCATAATTTTACCCTTATGTAAAAAAACATTATAGATATTATAGTTAAGAGAGTGAAATTTTGTATTTATTCTTTTGTTAAAATGATTTTAAGGTCATAATAAATGAAAAATGGTGAAATGTAGATATATATTTGATAATTGGATTTAAATAGTACAACCATACTCATTAAATAGTATAAAGATAAGTGTTATATAAATTTTGAAACCTCATCCAAATAATTTTCACTATATTTTACTCATTTTACCTTTATTGAGGTGATAAATATTTACCAAGCTAGTGTTCATAATGAAGGAAAATAACAGGTGTCAATTTAAAACATTTGAACCTACTAATTTAAAATATTGTATCCATTTTTCATTATTCAATCCCCACTAGTGTTAAATATAATTTTTAATATAAATATGTAAAATGCAATGAAAAATAGCTTTTTGAATAATGTTTTTAAGCACAAAAATTAACTTATATTAAAATCATGAATATTTTATAATCTAATATAATTAATTATAATATTATAAATAAAATGGATAATATGTAACTTTTACACTAAAACCAAAATATAATGGGTCCTTTAAATTACATGATTTAATGAAAGAAATTATAGTATTTGAAAAATCATAATTTTCCACTACTAACTGAAAAAATCAATCATTTCAAAAAAATCCAAAAATAATTAACCAAGGAAAAATTTGATATTTTGGTTTTAAAAAATAATTTAATTTTTTAAAAAATAATTTAATGTTTTTTAAAAAATATCTATAAGTTATATATATTAATTATAATTTTCATGCATAAAATGCAAGAAAAATCATTTTTGATGAAAATTCATTTTTGAATCATAAAATGGAATCACTAAAAATTGAGTTATTATTTCTGAGTAATTAATATATAATTTTATATTGAAAAGGAATATTATAAATATATTTTATAATATATTTCCTTATATTTAGAGCCTCTAATTTAATTACTATGTTCTAATGGTCTCATTTAAATAATAATATTTTTATTACATATCTAAATTCTTATAACACTTGGAGTTTCATGTCAAGAAGGCTATCAAGATTTTTAATCTTTTAAACAATATTTTTTGAGTGTTACATGTGTCATCTCTGTTTACCCTAACATGGTTTCACTGTTTTACATGTCTTCTGATTTTCTCATAGTGTAAATTTTGTTGTTATTATCTTTTGTTGGGAGAAATCATTCCTAAAGGTTGTTTATTGATGTCTGTATACTATTCAAAAACTTGTGGGGACCGGTAATACCCTTTGGTTTAGTGTAAAATTTCTTGGATATCGCTATAGCTGGTACTCTAGGTCGATTAATTACATTCATAATTCATTTATAGGGATTCAGTCATGGTAAAGGGGACCATTAAATATGGTTGAGTCATGGATCATGGAGATGGTGGTGCAACTAGGAAAGACTCTTTGGGTCACTAGTTTCTTTATTTTTATATCTATTGTATTTATACTCCCATTTTACTTTCCACCTTGGGATCCCAATTATTTGTTAATTATACGGCATGCATACTATCTAACATTATGATTATTCATTTTCATCATGCTACACTCTTCTTTAATATTATTTTATTTTATTATCTATGCATGGGAATGATATTGACTTTATAGTCTCCCCAATGGTGTTTTTTAGATTCTCTCTATTAGTGGGAAGCTTCTTTCATATAAGGATGTGTGCATGAGCTCATGTGACTCCCTAGATCATACCTAGTGGTTCAGTTTGGGGAATTAAAATTCATATATTTCATAAATGAATCATGATTCATTATCATAAATTATCAAAAAAATATGATAATATTTTATATGATTTGAGTATATAGTGTGAATTTTGGACTAAAATGTCACTTTGAATATGAAATCATTATATTTCATCCAACCCAATCACACCATGTGTCATATTGATGTGAGATTAATTCCTACACATAAAAAATGAATTTTGTATTTTTTTCCTAAATTAATAAGTCTATCATAGTGAATTTCCTCTATTTTGACTATGTGACCTGCATTGTAACAAAAAATGTTCCTTTTATATTAAAACAAAAAATATGAATCATATTATACACACTATGCATTGAATTAGAATGAGTTTAATTCCAACACATTAAAAATACAGCATAAATCAGTTTCATAAACTAAAAAGGATAATCAAGAATATTTTATTAGTTTTGAGTGTGTGATGAACGTTTCGGCCTAAAATGTAACTTTTAAACTACAACACAATTTTAGTCAATCTAGCCAAACAGTTTTTCAAATTCAAGTGTAGTTAATTCCAAAACATCACAAATAAATTATGGATAATTTTTTTAAATTATCAAGACACCTCAATTTTATCAGCTTTGAGTATGTGACATGAATTGTAAAATAAAATTTTATTTTAAAATGAAAACAAGCACTTTCAGTCATACCATGAACACATTATGTCCGACTGAATTGCTGTTAATTTTTATATGTCAAAAAATTATAAAGTATTCTTCTAAATTAACAAGATCATAATAATTTTTTTAGTTTTTGTTTATATGACCCACATTTTAAACTACAGTGTAACTTTAAAATGAAAAACCGAACATTCAGTCATACCTCCCACACCTTATTTCAGATTAACATGTGGTTAATTCCTTTACATCAAAAATGAAACATGAATCATTTTAATAAATCATTAAGAAAATATGATCATGTATCCTCAATTTTTAGTATGTGATACGCATCTTGGAAAAAATGTCACTTTTGAATTGAAAACATGCACTTTCAGTCAATCTTACAACACTATGTGTTAGATATAAGTGAAGGAAATTCCTATATTTCATAAAAATATTCCATTTTCATAATCTTAAAGAAAAATAATATTTCATTTTATTAGTTTTAAGTATATAAAACATGTTTTGTTTTAAATTGTAATATTAATAAAAAACACTTTTTATTATACTAGAAACAATGTGATTCATATAGACATAATGTCAATTACTACATTTCAAAAATGAATCAAGGATCATTTTAATTATATATTAAGAAAATATGAAAATGTTTTTTAGGATTTGGGTATGTTACACATGCTTCAAACTAAAATATCACTTTTAAACAAAAAACATACACATTTATTAAATCCTACCACAATATGTGATAGTTTATTATGTGGCTATTTACTACACCACAAAATGAATTATGAAAAAATTACCTATGGTATTAATAAAATATTTGTGCATTTTCTAGATTTAGAGTATAAAATATGCATTTTGTCTTAAACTATCACATTTAAACTAAAATCACACACTTTTAGTCATCCGAATCCACCATGTTTTGGTTTCATATGGAGTTAATTGCATCACATAAGTAATAAATCACAGTTTTTTGTAATAAAGTATCAATAAATTATAAGTACGTTTGGTAGTATTTGAATATATGATGCATTTTTTTAACTAAAATGTCACTTGTGAATGAACACAATCATTTTCATCAATATCGGTCATACCATGTGTCGGATGGACTATATGATAATTCCAATATATCATAAATAAATTATCAATTTTTTTCCTATTTGTAAAGATAATAAAATCATGTTTTTCAATTTGAAGTATGTGATTCACATTTGGGATTAAAATGTTGTTTTAAAATTGAAAACATGAACTTTTAGTTAATCTGGACACATTGTGTGCCATATTGATGTGAGGTGAATTCTTACATGGAAAAAATTAATCACAATTTATTTTCCAAAATTATTAAGATAATTTTACCATTTTTTCTTAGTTTTGAGTTTGTATTGTGTGATTTAGACTAAAATAACCCACTTATACTAAAACAGACACCTTGAGTTAATTCTATCACATTATGAGTGATATTGAAATGTGGTTTATTCCTACACATCATAAATAAGCCATGAAATATTTTCCTAAAGTGTAAAGATAGTCTGACTTTTGTTTCTTAGATTTGAGTATGTGACATATTTTTTGAACTAAAATGTCACTTTTATGCTCAAAATAGTCACTTTTGTTCACTCTGGCCACACCATGTGTTATATTGATGTGTGGTTAATTTCTATACAATAAGAATGAATTATTTATCTTTTTTCTATTATATAAATGAGCCTAAATATCAAAAGAAAATATATTTTTAAAATGACATGGGATCCCAATCGAAAAATCCTAACATAACTATAAAGTTATTTTTTATAGTAAAACTCAATATATTATATCTTATTCCCACTAATTTGAAATTTTTTATTCCATATTCTCTCTCTCTTTCTAAAATTTAAAATGATAATAAAATTAACTAAATTATCATTAGTAAAAAACTCTTAGTTATCTATATAAAATAAAATAATTACAAACATGATGAAAAATGACCTCTTTATGATGCTTGTAAACATTCTAGAACCATTTAAACTACCCACTCATTTCTAAAAAACTACCTCCTCTCTTGGATGTGTAAACTGAAGATAATCTTGGTAGTGTTGAAAAAATATAGAAAAATATAAAATTAATACAGTTTTCAAATTAAATTTTAATTCTCTTGGGAAATACCTCTTTGGGGGTAAATATTTTTTGAAATAAAATGATACATTTCATAACATTAAAAATTTAATAACTACAATTGTTGTCATTACTTATTTTCATATACTAAATAATTACTAAGAAAAGTAAGTAATATTTTTATATATATGTTTTAATAATGAAATAATATTAAATATATCATAATACTTATCGAGCTATAGAATTTGATTGGTTTTTTATGCACATTTTTCATCATCATACCATGATTTTGATAATAAATAAACACTTCCCTATAATGAAAAATATCTCATTAAATCATAATAAAAATTTATAATTTAAATTTTATTTTTAAAATTTCAAATATAATTTATTTGAAATTCAAGAGGGACATCCTGTTTTATCTATTTATTGGATATTCATTCTTTAGATCCAAAAAATAAATCATCATAGTATTTAAATTGATCATACTGAGCATCCTGTGCATCCAAAAAATGAATAATTAATGAATAAAAATAAAAATATGTTTTTTATGATTTGATTATATAGATTAATTCTTACATTGTAAGTAATAATAATTGTATATCTTCTATTATTTAATTTTCAAATATTAAATCTAATTTGATTTAATATCTTTTTCTACCTTTGATAATTCATGTACAGAAGTGAAATAAGGACTAATGAATCCAATCTTTTATTCATCGGGTTTTTCTATTTCATGGTATATCTATATATTCATTTAGAAACCATGAATTTTATTTTTACTGTAATTAACATAGTGAAAAAGTTTTTAAACAAAATATGAAAAGGAACCTTATGTATATATTGACAACTGAGGATCATGACCATTAATGAATGAGAATTTCATTTACATTTTCAAGAACAATGATTCTTGTAATGGCCTCTCGATAAATATGTTCACCAAATTAGTCATTAGTTATACTATGATCATTGAAGATTATATCAAAATGAACTTTTACTATTAATAAGTATATTAGTGGAATTGGTGGGGTAAAGTCACTCTCTAAAGGTGCTTTAAATATATTGTATGTTCGCAATGTCCCCAAACCAGTGGCCACTAGCCAGTGCCCCGATCCAGGTCATCACATGACCTATGGTACACCTCCTCATATTCCAAAGGCTGCTGACTAGTAGTTAGGGTCTATGGAGAGGATTTGGGGATATTATACCCACTTTTTCAGTGTATTTATATTGTATAAGTAAAATCAAGATATAATGTAACCAACGAAAATAAATAAATGGACATCATGTAACAATTCCAATAAGAAAAAAAGTTGCACAAACTATGACAAACTTATAAATACAGTACATGTTAGGAAGAAATACAAGAATTTTACAACACCAAACTAAAAAAAAGATATCAAACATATACTCATATCCCATCCATGTCCTAACATCACATGCTCCATCCCAACCACCCATGAATTAACCATACATTATGTCCTTATCTGGAACATGTACCTGAAAACATGTAACATCCGCTTAGGTACCCAAGTTCCATGGCAGCCCCAGTAGGGTGTAATTAAACACATTAGTCCACCACCAATGGTGCATAAAGAAATAGTCTGCTTGTATGATGGTAGATGCAGATAAACTAGTGCAACAAGTAAACAAGAATATAAGGAAACCCATTTATGTTATTTTTTAACATCCATTTCATCTATTATGTTATCTACATTCATCTAACTTGAAACACTAACTCAGGCCGCACTGGGATTATATTTCAAGTCATATGGGGGTACACACACATTTCTGACCAAAATATATTTTTTTAATATCAAATCATCACAAACCAATTAGTTTCAATATTCTCTTAAGATATTTCAACACTTATAAAATCTTTATTACTAAATTATTATTCCTCATAAACTCTATGGGATAGGAATTTACATCATTTATATTATATCCTAATTTAGATAATTATTATGCATAAGGGTAATAAGTCAATTCAATATCTAAATAGGGATAAACACATCACAAAAAACACATTATCCTCACCTCTAAGCCTTAGTCTGATGTGGAATGAAACAGTATGGGGAATAGACCTATGTCCCCTTCCCTAACCTATGCATTATGGGGTTGAGTTTAGAGCCTCATTCTTACATGACATATGGGTGTAGAATTTCATTCAATACCCTACACTACCAGTCTATATTCACATGCTTATTTATCATTTACCACATATACCATATCAAAAACGATACACAAAAAATCAACTTAACAATCATATCTCATAATTATTCCATGTGGGAATTAACATCAAGCCTTAACCGATTCACACATTACCCAAATACAATACATGTGCCATTTAATCAATTTACATTCTTCATTCCTTAACTTGTTATAAAAATTTACAATTCCCATATCATAGACCATTTAACGTAATCATCAATTTCTATACATTTCCCCCTTAAACATTTATCAATTAATAATTATTTATAGTTTAATGTGTTAATAATTCCACATATATTAACTCACATATTTATTTTTAGTGAAATTCATAAGTCACTTAGCACAATATATTTATTCTATTTAACCCTTTTCACATCATCCCAATATAACCTTATGTTATACCATTAATTAAGCACATTCTTGATTTACTTCATTTTATGATCATGCTAACTTGCCTACTTCCACATGAGACTTAGCCTAGTTCGTGGGGACTCTTCAAGTGTATCCAAGAGACCTAGGATCAAATATGGGTGGGGTATATTTTCAGGGTACCGTGTCATTCCTATAGAAGTACTAATAGAGTGTTGTATCAGGTACTATTTGTGGTAATTTTTGGTATTACAGCAGTCCAATATATTCACCCATTTCCAGCTTTACAGTCAGTGTTTCGATCCTAGATTCCATGAGGCCTTTGGGCTACCAATGGTCTTCATGAAAATAATTCTTTTAGGCCAACTCAAGGAATTCATTCCAACATAAGATTCACATAATGACCATTTAAATAATTTTATTTTATTATTTTCTAGGCTTTGGTAGTTCTTACCGAGGTTCAGGTTGAGTCATTTAAATTTTTTAATTTTATTTGTAAATGGGTGTATTGGGTATGGCAACATCTAGTGTAGAGGCAGAGCATAGTTTGGAAACCATGATGCTCCAGTTGGGAAGCTGTGTGGCCTACCTATATTTGAAAATAAGATAAAATTAAACAAAAGATGAAATAAAATAAGAGAAGTAAAATAAAATTAAAATGGTTGTTTTAATAATAAGATTATTATTATTATTAAGAATATTATTATTGTAATTATTAATTTATTATTATTTTTATTAATATATTTTAGGTTCTCTTCACCCTCTCTTTCCCCTCTACCTCACACACCCACCCTTCTCCCCACTTTACTATCCTACTCGCGCGACCCCTCCGGCGGCATCCCTCCATCCTCTGGCGGCCTCCCTCCCTCTTCTGTCAGCTCCTCCTCATGCGTCTGACTTCCTACCCTCTGGTGGATCCACAACACAAGGTTTCTCCCCCCCCCCTACCACTCACATAGTCCAACCAACCAATATATCTAGCATGCCTCTCCTTCCCAGCCACTCGCCTCTCATCCTCTCTCGTCTTCATGGGTGTGGCCTACTCTAGGTAAGTCCATCTCACCCTCAATTTATCATTATTTTTAGGATTTCACCTCTCCTTTTTTGGGTTTTTTGTGGGTGGGGGTCTATTTAGGGTTAGGTCATTTTTTAGTGTTTAATATTTTTTGTATTAGGGTGAATCTTTCCTTCTTGGAATTTTTTCAAGGTGCACTAGCGGTTTCGCACCATTTTTCAAATGCCTCTTGGTTCGATGTAGGTGGTTCTATTCCCTATCATTTTTATATGATTTTATTTTTTTGTATAATTAATTTTTATATGTTATATAGTTATATTGTGTCATGAAAAATATGTTTTGGAAATGTTTTGGCATGAATTTATGGTGAAATATTATATTCTAAAGGAAAGTTTTCATGTCATTTATATGTGTCTTATTGTGGAAATTCTTGGAAGTTTTAAATTAATTGTACAGGGTATGAAAAATGTAACTTTCAAACTATTTTAAGGTGAGAGTGTGATTAAGGAGTGTTTTCCAAAAGAATATAAATTATTTTGGCTTTGTGGTTTTTATTAAGACCTTGAAATATGATTTATGGGTGTTTAAATGATGTTAGAATGTTTTAAAGGGAGAAATTGGACAATATGTGGGTTAGAAAAAGGGTATTGACCATAGAATTGGTTTTTTTTAATTATGTGTTTTTCTTGTTTTTGTTAAAGGGGAATTTATGAATTTTTTAGGTTACGGTAAAATCATTTTTAATGGTTTTCTTGTGTGAGTAAAATGGAAAGTGGATTAGTTTTGGAATGTAGTCCCTTTTTCACTTTTTAGTATGATTTTTGAATTGTTTAAATAATGGGAAATTTGTTTTGGAAATGAACTTATCTTATGTGTGGATTAAAAAAAGGGGTCGTCTCCCATGGTTTTGAGTGATCAATTGTGTGCCTGTATTGTTTCCTAATAAATAGAGTTTTATGAATTTAAAATTTATTTGAATAACAATTTTGTCATGTGTAAAATTAAAAGTGGTTTGTTCATGAAATTGGTTATTTCTTCGGTATTCTTAACATTGAGTTGTTGGAGAGGTGATATGTGTGGCAAGTGAACATTAACATTAGTACACTGGAATCCCAAGTATCTTGGTGGGTTGGGTATTTCTAGTACACAAGATGATACAGAAGTGGTTTTTCCTGGTTTCATCTAGTAGGATATACAGTGAAAACACTAACTAATCATTTTGATAATTGGAGACAAATAGATTTTTGGATTTTTCTCCACTCTAGTGGCTCATGCACTAGGGTTATTTTTGTCATGGTTTCTAATCTGTGTTTCATTAAGGTATGAGGTTCTAGTGGCCCACTCAATCTTGATTAACCTTGGAGTATTTACCCACTATGAACTACTATATATGATTTGGTTTCATCTGTCAATATATGGTGGACCACTTGTTTGTCTGTGTGTTTTTTAGAAATCCCATTTTTCATTTAATAAAGTGATTGTGAAGTGTCTTTCCTTGGAAGTTCTACTTTTATAAATATTTACCTATTAAATGTTTTTTCCTTGAAATGTTTTGAACTATTTTAATTAAATGATCATGTTAGAATGTATTTAAATTTTATTGGAATGGAATATTGTTATCTGGGTGGCATCATACAGGGCTTTGGAACACACCCTGCATATTCCCTTGGGTGTTTGTAGACCTCATTCTATGTTTTTTCTAGGTGAAGAAAAGGTGTTTAGGGATTGTGGATTCTAGTTTTTAGAGTTTTTCCTTATAGGTATTGTTGATGGATCGAGAGTAATTCCTTTCATGTCACATAGAGGTAGTTGAGATATTATCGGTGATTCCTTCATTAAAGTATTTCTAGTTTTTGGTTGAATTTGTAAAACCTTAAATTGAAAAGTTATTGTACCATGTTTGGTTGTGTGTTGTGGTTTCTAATTTTTTTATTTATTGGTTTTTTCTTATTATGTAATCAATTAAATCATTCCCATGTGGTAATATTGATACCTGGGAAATTGTTTCTAGCCCATGGCGATCGGGAATACCCTTTAGGACTTGCCTTGAACCGGGTCTGGTGCCGTTTTGGATAATGACCCATCATAGTTTATGACAAAATGGTATCATAGGAAAGTTCTCTCTTTTGGGTCATGTTCCTTTTAGAATATTCTTGGTAGACTAGAGCTACGGTTGTCGGTACTTGACGTTGTGGTTATAATATAGGTTCATGGACATCACACCTTGTAATGGGATTCAAGTTTCTATGTGAGGGATTCAAGTTTCTATGTGAAGTTTGGTTTCATCTGAGTTATTTAGTCCTTGTGGTTTCCTATTGTTTGGGAAATGAAATGGGAGTTGGGTCAATAACCTCAGTGATCTCACAATTCCTAGAAATCCATGTGGAGATAGATACATGGTCTTGGAATACACTTCATGATGTGGGTACAACTAGCGTATGGTTACCTACCATATGTTTGGGACACCCATTGACACTAGTTTCCTATTGCATCTTCTCATGTCTATTTGTGTTATGAAAAAGCATCTTTGAAAAGTTTATATTTTGGAATCATGGAAACATGATTTTAAAGTAAAAATGACTTGGTTTTGGGAAGGTAGAAAATGAATTTTTAGAATTTACCAAAATAAGTTTGGGAAATGTAAATTTTTTTAAAATGATTTTGAGTAAATGGTCTGATTTTATCCTGTGTATATTTTTATGAATAATTTTTTTAGTCAATCAAAATTTAGTTGTTTGGAAAACGGGGAAATTATTTTCAAAAATGTTTTGGAAACTTGTTTTAAAATAAGAGGCGTTTATTTTTAAATTAAATGGTGATTGAGGAAGTGGATTTTTTTATGTAATAAGATGTGTTTTTAAATTGAATTAAATGTTTTGATATTGATGTGTATGTTTTGAAAATGTGTTTTTTTTTTGAATAGTTGGTGTTTTTCTAAAAACATTATTTGAAACTCGAAATGGGTTTTGATTGTTGTGGCTAGTAGGTTATGAGAAGAGTATTTAGTGATTATTCAAAACAGAAAAGTGAGTTAAATGCTTATTTTTGAAACTAAAAGATTTTCTCTTTAACCTTTATTGTTTCCATGAGTGGTCACATGCATAGGATATGTGTGTGATGTGGATAGGTTCCCATTTTGGCATGAGATAAATGAATATGAGAGGCTCTACAGGATACCATAGGTGAATGTACTACACACTGATCCTATTTTATTTTCTAATGTAATTTTAAAAGAAAATGTAATATTTGAATAACCGATGATTTCATGTTATGTCTTATTGTATTACAGAAATGGTGTTTGTGAGGCGCATTCCAAGATTGAGTTTATCTTGGTCGGCTCGCGTTTCAAGATTCAGTTCTTCTTGGTGAGTTAGTTTTAGGATAATGGATAATGGTTCCCTTTTGGGAAGTGTTTCAGGAAGCCTTTGTAATGATTACCTTTTTCATGTTCAGAGTCTATTGTAGAATGTATTTGCTAGTGAGTTATTTTTTTGACCCTCTGTTTCTTTTGTTGGATAGTTCAAGCCACCATAATCAATTTCCTATCGAGCTTCATAAATTTAGTATGTTTCTCATATATTTCGGTCAATTGGATCCTCATCTAGCAGGATATTGGATGCGGAAGCCTGAAAGAGACCTTAGTTTCTTAAGTTTCTTGAGTCATCGAAGTTGAAGTTTGACACTATTAATTTTGAAGGTCTAATCTGGGAGTGGTGAAGGGAATTCTAGTAAGTAAAGGTGTAAGTGGTATGGGGTTGTTAGTTTTGGTCATCATCTTGAAGGTTCATTGGATCATTCATCATGTTTTTCTTAGATATGGATCGTGCTAGGTCACCAATGTGGAAAATTAGGTCGTAAGAGGCTGTTATGGTCGTTTGAAGGAATCGTGTGTTATTCGGGACTCAGTTCAAACTCATTTTCCTTGTAATTCCTCTTAGGTTGAAATGGTCACATTGGGTGATGTTTTTCAGCATCATGTTCTTGTTCAAGTACAAGGGTGGATTTCATGAAATCATCTGAGAACAACAGTTTTAACAAAATAATGATTCCATTCATAAATTCCAAATTTTTTCCATTTAAATTGAAGCTTTCTCTAGGTGTTCTTGTTTCATTGTATCCTCACTCGAGGTGAAAGGAATGATTCATGGGAATATTTTAAGTCCTTATATTTTTGAAGTTCCATATTAAGTAAATTTAGGTTTTGGGATGTATTGGGTATTGATGGTGTTGTTTGGATCATGGTGTTGTTGGTTTGTGGAAACAAAAGAAAAAAAAAATTGGGGTTTTTCAACAATTGACTATGATGAAGGAGATGGGTCAATCAAAAGTGTCAGTTTGATGTTTTCTGGGAATCTCTTTATGTTGTGAATGAGAGACAGTTTTTTATTTTGGTTTAAACCTTGGAATGGATTTTGTGGGGTAAAAATCATCCTTGTGTGAGAATTTTCACACCCCAACCATTTAAATTATTTAATTTTATTATTTTCTTGGCTTCAGATGTTATTACCAAGGTTCGGGTTGAGTTTTAGTTTGAATTTTTTTAGTGTTATATTGAAATGAGTGTTTTGGGCTTAGGAGCATTTGGCGTATGGGTAGAGCACGATTTAGAAAATGAGCATCTTTTCCTAGGAAACTGTGAATCCTACCTGTCTTTGAAAATAAGATAACATTAAATGAAAGAGGAAATAAAATAAGATATGTAAAATAAAATTAAAATAATTGTTTTAATGATATTATAATTATTATTATTATTATCATCATCATCATTATTGTTATTAATTTATTATTATTTTTCTTATTATTTTGGTAGGGTTTCAACCCCCTCTCTTTCCCATCTTCCTCACACCCCCTTCTCCATCCTTCCATATCCTGCTTGTGTGACCTTTCTAGTGGCCAAAATCCCTCATATAGCGGCCTCCATCCATCCTCTAGAGGCTCCTACTCGTGCTTCTAGCCTCATCCCCTCTAACAACTCCACCTCACATAGCTACTCCCACCCCCCCCCCATCCTCCTCATGCGGCATGGAGAACCAAGAGATCTGACATGCTGCTCAATGCACCTCCTCTCCCTCCATCATGGGTGAGGCCTACTATGAGTACGTTTTTAACTCCCTCAATTTCTCATTCTTTTAGGGGTTTTCCACTCCTTCTTTAGGGTTTAATTTTTCCCGTGGGTGTGCATTTTGATTTAGGGTAAGATATTTTTTTGATCTAATCTTGTGTATTTGGTAAAATCTTCCCTTCTTATTATTTTTTGAGGTGCGGTGGTCGTTTCACACCATTTTTTGAAAGATTATTTGTTTAGGGTAGGTGTTTCCATGACCTATCATTTTTTAGATGATTTTATTTCTTCCTATAATTAATTTACACGTGTTTTATAGTTGGATTATGTGATGAGAAATATGTTTTTGAAATGTTTGGCATACATGTGTGATGAAATTGGAGATTTTAAAGGAATGGACATGTATTTTATATGTGTTATGTTGTAGAGATTCTTGGATGTGTTCAATCAATTGTTCAAGGTATGAGAAATGTGTTTTCAAAAGAGATTGTGGTGATAATGTGATTGAAGTGGGTTTTCCAATAAAAGATAAATTATTTTTGGTATGTTGGTTTTTATTGAGAATCATGAAATATGATTTAGGGGTGTGTAAATGATGCAAGCATGATTTAAATGGGGAACATGGTCTAGGTGGGGTTTTTAAAAAGGATCTTGGCCATAACATTTTTTTGTTTTAATTGTTTGTTTTTCTTTTGTTTGTTAAAGGGAAATTTGTGTATTGTGTAGGTGGTAGTAAAAGAATTTGAAATGGGTTTTGGTGTGAGTAAAATGGAAAATGGATCAGTATTGGCATGTAGGGTCTTTTTTCACTTTTTTGTATGAGTTGTGAATTGTTTATATAATAGGAATATTTTTTTGGAAATGGACATGTTTTATTTGTGGATTCAAACATCGGGTCTTCTCCCATGGTTTTTAGTGTGAAATTGTGTTCCTTTCATATGTCTTTCAAAAGGGAGTTTTAGGAATTGAAAATGTATTTGAAAAATGGGTTTAGAATGTGTAAAATTAAAAGTGTTTTGTTCATGAAATTTTTGATTTATTTGGGTTTCTTGACCTTCAGTTTTGGGAGTGGTTATATGTGTAAAATGTGAACATTAACTTGATCCCATGGGAATACTGAGTATCTAGGTGGGAATTCTAGTTCTAGTATGCTAGATGATATGAAATGTTTTATCCTGGTTTCGTCTAGCAGGATTTACTCTTTCAAAACTAACTATAGATTTTGATGAATGGAGACCACTAGAATTTTTTATGTTTCCCCTATCTAGTGGCTCAAACACAATAGTATTGTTAGTCTTGGTTTCCAAGAAACATTTCACCAATTTATGAGGTTCTAGTGTCCCACTCAAGAGAGATTAACCCTAAGAGATTTACCCATGGTGCTCTACTATATATGATGTGGTTCTATCCATCGTCATATACTGTACCCCTTGTGTGTATGAGTGTGTTTTTGTTTTTATAAATCTCTTTTTTCTTTTAGGAAAGTAACTGTGAAATGGAATTCCATGGAAGTGTTCCATTTTAAACTATTTACCTTATAATGTTTTTCTAAGAAATGTTCTACAAAATTTAACTTAAATGATCATGTTTGATTATATGTAAAATGTTTTGGCCTAGAATATTTTTATATAGGTGGCATCCTACTTATCTTTGGATCACACCCAGCATACACCCTTGGGTGTATATAGACCTCATTCTATCTTTGTTCTAGGTGAAGGAAAGGTGTTTACTGAGGTTGGTTTTTCATTATTAGAGTTTTTCCTTTTATTTGTTAGTGATGGATTGAGATTTATGCCTCTCTTGGAACATGGAGGTAGTTGGGTTGTTTTTGGCATTTCCTTCGTTGTAGTATTTATAATTTTTTTTGATGTTGTTAAACCTTGAATTTAAAGGTTTTAGTACCCTTTTTAGTTACGCATTTTAGTTTCTGGTTATTATTTTTATTGGTTTTTTCTTATTATGGAATCACATAAATCATTTCCAGGTTATTATATTAATACATTTTCTCTTTTTCCACCTCGTGGGGATCAGGAATGCCCTTCGGGCCTTTCCAAAGACCATTTCTGGTTTTGGTTTGGATGATGAACCGACTTGGATCATGACATCAAGGCCTTCATGCCACCTTGAAGCCTTCAGACCACATGAAGTGTAGAAGAAATCAAACAAGATCTATAAAGAATAGGCTCTAGATGAAGATTCAGAGTAAGTGCATTCACTAGAGAAAATCTTGCCTTATATAGAGGAATGTAGGGTGTGACATCTTTTATCTTTATCAGGCATCTGCATCACTATACAGGACATCTAGATGAACAATAATAAGAATATTGAGAGATGACATCACGATATAGACACTGAGGAGGGGAAGTTCTATGTGGCCATTTTCTGGGATGAATTCTTCCAGAGAACTCTAGGTCGTGTAATCTTTTAAAATGCCTACAAGCAAGTAAGGGTACCCCCTAAACCCTTGAAATGGGAATTATAAAAAATGAATAGAAAATGAATTCCTTCTGGCCAATTAGGATAACATGACAACATAATTCATCATGGAACCTATATCGCAAACCATATGTCAATTCAATGACTATGGTCCCAACAGATCATTAAAACCACATCAAGGTATAAAACATGTTTCAAATACTCATTTTAATACATTTGAATACACACTTCAAAATGAAGATCTTTCTATTTGAAAATTCAAAACATGCCACAAAGCTTCATTTCCAATTTCAACAATTTCAATAATTCATCAAACATTTTCACCATAAAGGGGCCACACACCCATTTCAAATAATCATTCTAAATTATTTCATAAAAAACCATTTAAATTTTTTGAGTTCAACACCTCCTTTAAAAATAATTTCCTACTTTCAACATCAACTCCATCACTGAAACACTTGGTTGTGTCAAGTCTCCCAAACACATATTTAAAATCTTCTTAGAAGCCTTGGTCACTCACAAGAATAACATATTACCAAATCAATTTACTCTTTATCCAAACCATATACCTGATTAGAATTTATAATTAATTTTCTCACATTGTTTCCCAATATCAATATTTACCCATTTATTTCACCGCTTCAAGGGTTCAGCATACACCATAGGTTACCCAAGGTTAGGTTTCACATAATCTACAAACCCAATGGGGTCATTAAAGGATTTTGAACCTCAATGTAAGGCCCAAAATACTTTCTAAAATCATGGACAAGAAACTGAACAAGAAATAAAATGGTAAAAACCATAGACATATATAGAACATAAAGACAATGGCAAAAGAATAAAGACCTACGACCTCAAGATCGGAGATGATTAATAGACAAAACACATCCCTTTATTTGAAATAAAACACACTTTAAAAATAAAACATAGAATATATTGTATAATTGAGGGCTTTAGGGCATTATAAGAAAAAAAATCCTACAGGACCTAATCTAGATAATAGAACAATTAGAATTTTTAGATTGATTCGGAACATCGATTCACACCAAATGGCACTCCAAATGCCTAATAATTAAAGTTAAATCGCCTCTTGGAAGTATTAGAGGGTTTGGTTCATCACCCATGCTTTAAAAGGCCATATGGGGTGAAAATTAGGGTATATATAAATATATTCTAGATGGAAAACTAGTATTTCCCACTTTTTAAGGGATTCATGGTTTGGCTGCATGGTTTTCCATACTATGTGCCAATCGTGTGGCTCTATCTGTCCAAGAGGGTCCATGAAGACTATTTCCAATGAGAACTGGTATGATTTAGAAAACTATATGGTAACCATGCTCTGGACTCTTCTTAATAGTGTCTCTAATCTACATGGTTTCTTGGGCCAGGCACACTTTTTTCTCTAACTATGTGTCAACTATGTGCCTCACACTATTTGCTCTATTTACCACTATGTTCCTGGCCCAAACCCCCTAAATACTCTCAATACATCTCATACACCCAAGTACGACTTCATTTTCCTCAATAAAAGTTGTTTATCCAATATTTAATCAAGCATGTTCCCAATATAATGTTCAGGATATTACAACCTTCGCACCATATAATGGCTCATCCTTGATCCGTACTTCCAAAACATTCTGAGCCTCTAAGACCAAAGGTACAGACACTTACCCCACCTATCACCCTCCGTTTCTCAATATTTCCCCTAGAAAATGGCCATGTTGTAATCGCACTCAAACCAAGGAAACAGTCCTACCCCAAAGAAACATCTCGTGTCGCACTACACAATTACAAGCCGATGCTTCTCTAGGACACATTTATCTCGAACTCATCATCACTAAATTCAAACATTAGGAAAGGTATGGGTAACACCATTATTGAAAACCATGAAAATATATCAATAAAAAACTACATTACCCTAGGAGAGCCAATCCAAAAAAACCTTGTTCTAATCCTCTCTATGAATCATTGACCAAATCGCTTGGCTATAACCCACCCAGTTCATCCAAATCTCTAAAGGTTACTCACTCCTGGAATAACCTTATAGAACATCTAGATTCCAACCAAATCCCACGACCTAACCTAATCCGTAACTTGATACCCAATAGACATATCCCCTTTTTGAACATCAAAATTACATCCAAGAATAACCTACAGTTCATGCCACTCAACAAGTCAAAACCCAAACCAAAGTATGTCACCAACATCCCTTCACTAAGATAGATCCTACCTATGTCCATCCATCTCTTACTACTTCTCACATCATCAAATGACCACTAACCCTCTATGGTTCTCGGAACCATATACATCATCTCTCCACCACCAAAAATAAGGAGACCATCAAAACCTCTAATTGACTTTTCAATAACCTTGCATCCTATCCAAATCACCACACCCAAAAAAACCTTGCAAACTCCACATAACACTAGCTCCAAACCTTTCCATCAAGAATATATGGATTAATCACTCCTCCTCCATACATATCCCATCCAAATACAACTTGGTTCTTCCTTAAAATCATTCTCAATATTAGATCACACTTAGCATTCCAACATTAAATGGGGGTGGCATATAAGGTACCACTTCCACTTTATTTTCTTAACCCAAATGTGTAGGGTCATCCCATTTAACTCACTATGTTAGCACGCAGGATCCTATTTAGGAATGCCATACTTTACATTCAAATGACTCATTCTCACTTAAATCATATCCCCTCCTCTACTCAAACCTACTAGAGTCCATTTTTTGACCTTTGTGAAAATTCACCATTATAGAATCTGTTTCTCTATGGACTATTGTCAGTTATACAACACCCACCAATGTGTCCCCAAAGTAAAAACTCAGATCACCTCACAAAAAAAACCGAAGATCAAATCCATATCTCTACTCGATCTTCCACTATATTAGAGGCCCACATGGCCTTCTATGAGAAACCCAAATTTCCCATTATAAACATCTCATTGGCATCTAATTACCACTACAACAACTCCATGGTCTTATCCATTCATCCATGACTAACATATCCCTCCCCACCAAGGAGTATTGGTCTCACTGCTTTCTTCAATCTATTTCAACCACTGTGGATCCTTCTTTAATCACATAGTGAGCCTCAAAACATAGACATTGTTGTCTGGATTTTCCTGGAACAGAAAAATCACAGCACCCATTACCCATCCTCATCTTCTTTGAATGGAACCAAAGGCATTCATCATAATTTTGTCTATCATGAGGACCTCTCTTATAACTGGTTTATGGTGTTATCCCTATACCCAACCCACAATTTATTACCCAAGGGAGTATTCCCTAAGGTTTCCCATACCCAACTGAAACACTTTCAAGTTACTAGGCATAAATCCATATCATTCTCAGCACACCCAGAATGATGTCAAGATATTAAGCATGATCGTCACTAGCTAAAGGTATGCTAAGAATTAAATAACTAACACCACCTCAAACTATCCATCATGATGTGACCTCCCCTTATAGGGGCACCTTTACCTACTTCAAGCCTCATGCTACCCTACTCTCCAATGTCTCATCCACATTCCATCAACCTGGAAAAAGTGGGATGTCCTGTAAAAATTCACTACCTCTTTACGATCCTCTATCAAGTGTTTGTGACCTAATACTCACATTAACAACATTGTGATAACCCCACTCATATAATTCCAACATGAATATAGTGGTTTTCATGAAATCACATCGACAACCACACAAAACCACTACCCAAATACATTACATATAACCAATTCCTCCCACGGTGATTATATGGAAGCATGATAAGGATTTATCCTGAATCACCTGACTATCCATCCTAAACAACATCATGTCTTTCCAGAACAAACCCACTTCTGGACCACCTCAAGGCCTTCAATGTTTTAAACCTCATTTAACTAACACACTAAACCCAACTCTAGATCACACAGGTTACACATCCTATAGCTAGGCCCAATGGCTACTCATTCATCTGACCATGCCTCCTTGTCTGTTAGCCTTACTAGGCTCAAGTAATTCTCAACATTATCATACCACCAACCCAACACCATTCAAGAAAGATGAGTAATGTTACCACCACCATACTAGTTATCACTTCAATACTAAATAATACATCCATTCCTTGGTCACCCCTATCTTGTTCACTGATGATAAATATTGATTTCCACATCAACTACCATCAAGAAAATATGGAAACACTCTTAATGACCTTTCCTATTCCCAAAACTGACCTTTCGACCTATCGTAATCACCCTAAGATCTTCCAAGAAAGGGACTAAGTCATAACTTTAAATTTTTACCACACTTGACGATATCAACCATGAATCCATTCCTCCTATAAATCACACACTTCTGATTTAAATATTAAGGTTTCTCTAATACTTTCCAACCTTTCTTGAGATAACCCCTGATTTCCAAAAATAATAGACTCATAATAACCACTCAAGTTTTTGTTTCTAAAACCATTAACATTCCCTCTCATCCCTCTAGGACTAGATCATGGTTGGAAACACTCCTCATGTGCCAATACCTAGGTATTAAATGTCTTCATGTGTCAAACACACCCAAAACCACTAATAAACTATCTGACCCCTCTCACCTGACATCATCAAATATCTAACGGTATAAACTCCTTAAATTGGAGTCACATAAAACTATGGTCAGTGTACATCTCTATCTAACACATAGACATCAAACCTCAACCAACTCACTACTCACAGCAGGACTCCTACCCCACTATAAAACATACTATGTCCAACACACCCCAATAGATTTTTATACTCGGTTTCAACCTAATATAATCCCCGCACATAAATCAGCACCACATGACATACACCCACCCTAGGGTCCAAAACACAACTTCCACATTCACAAACCCAATGAGTTTCCACCTCCACCATACCATATGACAACTCATATACCATGGTCATAGTATTATTTAGGGAATAACAAACACTTCTCTTTTATCAGACAATGATACCAAAAAAATTATCATGTCCCAAAACTAAGGTCTCAAACTAGGGAACTCTCTCTACAAAACCACCAATACACTGAGTCTGAATACAAAACTAGGGATACCCATTTTTATTATCCCTACCAATTCAATAATGTTTCATATCCCTTCATAATTAAACATTACCAATTAAAACCAGAGGTTATAAATATCAAAACATTTTATTTTCAAAACCCTAAGTATTCACAATTTCCAAAAACATTTAATTAACCAAACATTTCAAAAAATCGTTTTTTATTCAAATTTTCATCTCAAAATATTTTATTTATAAAAAATTTCAAGGGAAAATAAATAAAGAAACCGTAAGCTAAAAAGTAAACTACCATCATGAATATCCAAGAACATTCAAACATAGGAAATATACGGATGACCTACCAATCCTATATTCCTAGTATGATGAATGATCTCAAACACACTCTATCACTATATCAGGCCATGATATAAAACTCAAAAATCAATAACATCACATAAAATTGCACCACTCAAGGTGGGAATAACTATTTACTCTAAAAGCACATATCCAAACTTCAATTTCCCACCCATGAGATCTTGGATTTTCCCCCATATGTAGGGCACTAGTCACCCAAGAAATATCTCATTACCAAGACCCAATAGGATTATAGTATCTTTTCTACCATTCCCCAAATAATAATAAAAATTCTATGATACCACATTGTAACATTCCCAAACCGGTGGCCACTATTCAGTACCCCGTGTCAGGTCGTCACTTGAACTCAGACACACCTCCATGTATGACAAAGGCTTCCAACTAGCAATGGAGGTCTATGGAGAAACATTGCAGAGACTATACCCACATTTTAGAGTATTTCCATATCATAAAAAAAATAAAGAGATAATGTAATCAGGAGAAACAAATAAATGGAAAAGATGAAACAATTCTAAAAATTAACCATGTAGCACTTGTTATAATTACATATAGAATACACTACATGTCAAGAAGTCATGTAAGAAATTTCCAAAACCAAACTACCAAAAAGATACTGAAATTGGACATGATTCTCATCTAGTTCCAGATATCCCATGCTCCGACCCAATATCCCATGCATGAACCACACATCAAGTCCTTGTCCTAAACCTATACTTTAAAACAAGTAGCATCTCTTCGGATACCCAAGTGCCATGGTGCCCAAATCAGAGTGTGAGTACACTTAGTTGGCAACCACCAATAGTGTATAAAGAAATATCTAGTATGTACAATAGTGTGTGTTGATAAACTGTTGAAACAACTTAACAAGGAAACATGGAAACCACTTATGTAGTTACCTAATATCCATTTTATCCATTAAGTTCTCTAAGGTTAACCAATAAAAAAACTAAACTAGGACACACTTGGAGTCATAGTCAAGGAATAATTGGGAACACACACATTTTCATCCACAATGGATTTCATTAATCATAAATCATCACATATCCATTTGTTACATTATTCAAATAATCCATTTTAAATACTTATACTATCTTCATTAACAAATTATTCTTCATCACAAGCTCTATGGGTTAGGAATTTACATCATTTACACTATTCCCTAATTTGGTGAATTATCATGAATAAGGAGAATAAGTCAAGTTCCTTTCTAAATAAGGATAAACACATCACTACAAAAACATTATCCTCACATCAATGCCTCAGTCCGTGTGGAATGAAGTTGTTAGGTGAAAAGTGCTTCATCCCCTTTCCAAACTCATTCATTGTTGGGTGGAGTTTAGAGACTTAGTATAACTCAATCCATGGGTATAGAACCTCGGTCAATAACCCACACTACCAATCCATGTGCAAATTCTTATTTATCCATTACCACATATACCATATCACAAATCGTACACAAACAATCTACTTAACATTCACATCTTTTAATTATTCCACATGGGAACTAATATTAAGCTTTAACCCATTCCCACATTCACCAATTACATTTCATAGTCCATTTACCCAATTTTTACTTTTTATTACTTTACTTAATAGAAAAATTTACAATTCCCTTACCTTATCCCATTTAACATAATCATAAATTCATGTAAATTTTCCCCAATACAAATTTATCAATTCACAAGAATTTAATATTTAATATGTTCATAATTTCACACAAATCAACTCACTTATTCATTTAATTTTTAATTAAAAAGTCACTTAGCACAGTAACTTAATTCCATTTAACCCTTTTCATATCATTCTAAAACACCCTTATATTATACCATTAATTAAGCACATTCATAATTTAGTTCATTTCATGATCATGATAACAAGACTATATAATTTTTCATGTTACCTATCTCACTCACCATATATCAATTCAATGATTATGGTGCCAAAGGTCCATTAAAACCACAATAAGGTGAAAATCACAATTCAAATAATAATTTCAAATCATTTGAAGACACCCTTCAAAACACAGGTCTTCCTCATTAACAAAAAAACATTCCCCAAGGATTTATTTCCATTTTAAACTATTCAAATCATTCATCAAACATTTTCCCATGAAAGGGGACAAACGTTTATTTCAAATCAACATTTGAAATTAAATAAAAAAATCCATTTTTAATCATTTGAGGTAAATACCTCCTTTCAAAAAAAATTCCCACTTTCAACTTCAACCCACTCACTAGAAACCATGGTTATAACAAAACCCCAAAATTCATCTTTAAAACCTTCATAAAAGCACTTGGGAACTCAAAAACAATATGTGTCACCAAATAAATTTACTCTTTAACCAAACCACATACACTATTATAATTTACAACCCATTTTCTAACATATTTTCCCTATCTCAAAGTTAACTAAATTATTTCAATTCTTCAAGGGTTCGAAATATCCTACGGGTAACCCTAGGTTCGGTCTCATAAGATAAAAAAACCCAATGGGGTTTGTGATGACTTTCGAACCTCAATATAAGGCCAAAAAACTTTTTCCAAAATCATGGACAATAAAAACAGAAAAGATGCACATTGAAAAAACTGCATACAAATGTAGAACATCAAGACTATAGAGAAATTCTTAATGACCGCCTACCTCAAGCATGGAGATTATTAGTATCCCAAACAAATCCCTTGAGTTGAACTAAGCTACCCTTTAAATCCCAAATATAGAATTTTTTTTGAAAAAGAGGGATTTAGGGATTCGAAAGAAAAAGAGAAATTCTAAAAGCCACAATCAAAAAAATAGAAAATAGAGAAGTGTTAGAATCACAATGATCTTTGATTCACACCAAAAAGACCTATAAACTATTAATAATTAAAGGATAATCACCTCTTATAAGCCTTTTAGGGTTTGATTCATCACCCATGTTTTAGAAGGACACATAGGGGGAGAAATTGGGGGAAATAAATAGATTCAAGAGGGAAACTAGAATTTCCCTCTTTTTATGGGCCACATGGTTTGACCGCATGGTTTTCCAAACTTTTCATCAACCGTGTCGCTACCTTTGTCCAAGAGGGGTTAAGGATCATTATTTATTTGGATCACCATGATGGTTTAAAAAACCATGTGGTAATCGTTATCTAGCCTCTACCGGAAATTGTCTCCAATCCACATGGTTTCCTGTGCTAGGTACATGGTTTTATTTAACCATAATACAACTATGTGACTCAAGATATTTTTCCTATTTACCCCTCCTTTTGTGTCCTAAACCCTCAAAATACCATCAAAACTTCTCATAAACCCAAGTACCACTTCATTAGCCACAACAAAAGATGTTTAACGAAGATTTAAACAGTGGTGTTCCCTAATGAAAGGTCAGGATCGTATATTGTTCCTTGAGATTCTCTTGAATCAACCTTCCATTTCCCCTTGTCATTTATTTGTAATAATGAACCTTCATTAACACCTTTTTTAATTAATTATTTGTGATTTTTCATAAAAAATCAACATGAAAGGATATGAATTTTTTTATTGTGTCTCATTATGACTTTTTTTATTTGTGTTTTGATAAATATAAAATCTTACTTTTATTAATCCCATTTTCATGAGTTTCGAAGAGAATAATTTATTTTATTAAATATTTCATTTCTTGTAGAAGAAAAAAAAATTCTATTTCTTATTATTTTTATTTATTTATTTATCATTATTCTTATTTAATATATTTTGGTTATAATTCTATGTTACATATTTTTGTTAAAGTATAATGCCTTACATGGTTTAAAAAATTCTTATAATGTATATTTTTTGGCTAATTATAATGTCTTAAAAATTTTAATATTATAAGAAAAATATACAAATAATTATGAAAAGGAATTTTTTTAAAGGAAAATTTCTTACATTCTATTGAATATGTTACATTCTATTAAAAGACATAAAATATTCTTACAATATAATGAGGAAAATAATTTCTTAAAGAATATAGAGTATTATATAAACTATAATCATAAATGGGATATCAAATCCATATGAAATAAAAAGTCTTCCAAGATTTCAAATCTTATGGAATATTCAATTCTTATGAAATTAAAAGTATTACATGATATAGGACACTTAAAAAATTTCATTTTTTATTATGAATTAAAAATTTATTTATATTAAATAATTTGATTATTGGTTATTTAACTACTACTATTATTTAAAAAAATTATATTTTAAAGTGTGTATTTATTTTTTGTAATGAAAAATATATCTTTTTAGGATATTAAATGAGGTTTACAAGTGCATTAAATGGAGATAAAAATGTAAAACACATTCTAGAAAATCATTAAATAAATATATTTATTTTGAATGAATATTTAATCCACTCTGAAGTATATTATTACTTTCACCTCCCTAAATTCTTCTTTAGAAAAATGAAAACATCAATAGCAATGATTTTAAAAAAACTTTATATATGGATAAATCACTATACATAGAGATTTATAGAGCTAGTTATTAGGATTGGATTTAATGTAAATTTGGGATATATTTCTAATAGTATGTGAACATTTTTATTATAAATTTTCCAAGTATTAATCCTTAAAAACTACACATATAATTAGATAATATTTTCTTCAATGTCTTGAACGTCATCATGCATATCTAGTTTTTTTGTGCTATATTATACCATTTATTTTTTGTTTTTATTAACTATCATCTAGTGATTTTTCATTCAAAATTATGGCTATTGGGTTATACTAATTATTAAAAGTTTCATCGATTTTTGCCTCTAGGGTGAAAAGGTATGAACTTTTTGGTTTATGAAATAATGCAAAAAAGGTACGATAAATGGGTTGTGACTCCATGGTGATATATTCAGTTTTAAGGGGATTTTAAATCTATTTAAAACTCAATTTTTATTCTAGATATTCCTCTAATAGAAAATTTAGTTTGTAATTGGGTTGTGAATCCTAATCATATGTTTTCTTATTAGTGGGTCTCATTTCTCTCGGGGATAGTGAGAAGTGAAAAGTGGATGTTGGGTCAATTTCAAACTAAACTACTATAAAAATTATTTTGTTCAAATTTTTTATTTTTAGTTACATTAACATTTTAACTCTAATATAATCTATAAAATTTTATAAATTGTCCAATTCAACCCCCACTTGACCATTTGAACATCTCAAAACCAGATAAAATAATTATTATTTAAGTAGGTCATTGAAAGTATTATTATCTCTGTTATATATATATATATGTGTGTGTGTGTTTGTGTGTTTGTGTCTTTAATTTTTAACTTATCTTAGTCTTAACCATTTAAATAAAATATCACTTGAGATGGTATGTTCAAGTTCTAATGATGGTTGAATTTATTAGAGATATCCCTTTTTTATGGTACTAACTATTGACAGTAGAAATAATGAATAAAACCTCACTTTAGTGTATAAGAATCAATAATTGTGTCATCATGATAAAACATTAAAAATTATTTAGAACATATCCAAATTCATTGAATGGTAAAAATTTTATTTAATATTTCATAAATTATATGGTGATGACAATTTTGTACAATATAATTGGTATAAATTTTTTATTCCTATAACATATTGTAAAACTACTCATGATATTTAGAGAATTATATTAGTCAAACACTTTAGAACTAATAAGCTAATGAGAAAAACACATGAAATACTAATAAATGGATATCAATAATTTAAAATGAGTAAATATGAAACTGTTAGTCAAATGTTCCATTGGATTAATATTACTGTTAATGGAATGTCTGATTTAGGGGAATACTTGGATAATGCTATTGTTATATAAAGAATACATAGATATTTACTAAATAAATGACATCATAAAAAGTTTCCCATTGATAAAATTAATAACTCTAAATAATTTACACTTGATGAATTCATTGGTTCATTGATGCAATATGAATCAGAACATACAATTATTGATGATGAAGAAATTAAAAAAATTACTTTTAAATCAAATATTATTGTTATTTATTACACTTATTATTCTAATTATAAGTTAAGTTAATGATATTATGTTTCTCATGAAGAAAAATTAATACACAAAATATATAATTATTACTCATGAATACATAGAAGGTATTATCCTACAGATGATCATAAATAAAGTTGAAAAGGAAATATTATTTATAATAATTCTATAAATGTAATCTATTATTAATGAAAAAAACGCCTTATAAAAAATTAATTCCAATGGTAAAATAATAAAACAAATAATAAAAAATACTAAAATATCTTTAGAAAATGGTTGGTGTTATATATAAGATTCATTTTTTAGTGATGAATCTAAAACAGGAAAAAAAATCTGAAAACTTATGTTTCATGGATTCATTAAATTAGACCTTTGATTTTAATTATGACTCTAATGTATATAATTCTAAAGAAATAATAATTTATAAGTTATATATAGAAATTTAATGGTTCAAAATTTTATTATTAATTTTTTAAATTAAACATTGATCATAAATAAAAAAATAAGAATAATTATGAATTAAATAATATTTTTTTCTCAAGAAAATAAGAAGCATAATGAAGAAAATGATACATAAAATTATTTTTCAAAAAATAAAGAAGACAAAGCTAAAAACATTCAATGTCTTGTTAGATTAATTTCACACTTCTCAATATGGAAATAAATAGGTAAAAAGGGAAATTGAATTTTAATAAAAAATTGTCCATTTTTTACAATAAAGAGAACATATGATAAATTGACTAGTATGAAAAATGAAAATAGAAATAAAACTACACATAGATATATAAAAATATCCTAAAATTTATAACATTTTATTTGATAAAAGTTATAATATAAGTGTATCAATTATTATGCTCTTTAGATATTGTATGAAAGTTCATAATGAAAGTGAATGTTATTTATGATTTACTTAATCTCCTAGAGACTCTAAAGTCTTAATTTGTAAATTTTTATCATTAGTATTAACTGTGAATACATACTTAAAATATATTTGGGTTCCCATTATTTTTTTATTAGTCCCATTGGACCCAATGTTGCATGAGAACAAATATTATCTTCTAATTAATCTTATTGGAAGTGTGGCTTGGGTATCCAGTGAATGGCATGTGGTGCATGGACAATTTCTTATATAGTAACATAATTGGATATTTATAAAAAATTTTATCTTATTATATATTAGATAGAGGAAATGTTACTTTTGGAGACAACTTAAATGTCAAGTTTAATGGTTTGGGTGAACTATGTATTTTTAAATCTATTAAAATTTATAAAATTTTATATGTTAATGGTTTGAAACATAATCTAATTAGTATTTCATAGCCATGTGATGATGGTATATTTGTAAAAAAAATTAAAATGAAATGTGAATTGTTTCTATAGATAAATTTGTTATCATTAATGATAACACAAAGGAAAACATTTTATCCCATTAGTTTTGGTGACCTAACTAATATGAATATTAAGTGTTTAACTATTATAAATTAAAATAAAATTTTATAGAATATAAATCTTCGTCATGGTAATTTTATACTACTACACAAACTATCAAAACACAGAAAAATTGTATAGTTAAATGATTTAAAATTTGATTGAAATCATTTTTTTAGTGTAACACCCTGGGATTTTATAAAATATTCTATTGAATGAATTTAAATTTTTCAATAGTTTATGTTACATGCAACACCAATTGTAACTAGACACAATATTCTATTACAATATTATTATTTAATAGTTATTTCCTGGTAGTTGTAATAGTGAGTATGAATCATATTGGATAAATTATGAAAATATATGGTTTAAAAGTGTATATATAATTTATTAATTTGTAACTAATTATTTATAAATGAAAATAATTTTATTTTAAATATAGGAAATATTTTTTTTGAAAAATAATTTATATTCACACAAACAAATTTTACCTCAATAAATTATGAAAAAAATTAATTATTTTAATCAAATATATATACTATATATTCAATAAAATTTTAACATTCAACTTAACTATTATATAGACAATAGATAATAATAAATTCAATTTTATGCTTATTCATTTTCTATTTCGAAAATCAGTTTTATCACATTTTATACACTTATATTTAAAATTAATTTTTTATACTTTTAAAAAATATATTTTATACGAAATTCATTTATTAAATAAAAATATGAAAATTTTATTTGGGTGAATTTTTTTATTATTTTATGAGAATTTAAATTTTTTGATAAATAATTAAAAATACTAGTTTTTATTAAGAATTGATAATTATTTTAAAGCCTTTAAAATAATAAAAAATAATTTAATATGGTTTTAAATGTAAAATTAGTTCAATTTTATATATATTTATCTAGTTTACGTTATTGGAATAAATTTCATCTTTAATATTAAAATAAAAACTTTTTAAACATTGGATGGTTTTCTGTTTAGCAACCCACTTTTTCATCGTTTCTATGGGTTTAACGTTAAATTAAAATTTCCAACTTCAATGAAAGGAATTTGGAAAAATTGATTCCATATTTGGAATCATTATAATTTATATTTTCTAATTATTTAAACTTAAATTTTTACCATTATGAGTAGTAAAATTAGAAAATAATATTAATTACTGTGATTAAGGTGAAAATAGGTTTATTGGGGGTTAAACTAAAAAGATAAGGTGTAAAATGACCTAGAAAATTTTCCAACCCCAATTGTATGGATATATTAAAAACTCATAACCTATTAGGTACTATAATGGTTCATTTTTTAATATTTCCCATTTGAAAAAATGGGTTCACATTTTTCTTTTAAAAAATTATAAGAGTGTCACTCACATTACTTATAAAAGGTCACCCCCTCTCTTATCCACTTCACGTGTAGACACCCCACTGACTGGGAAAATCCATGAAAAAATTAATTCTTTATTACCCTCCTCTAATCCTATAATCCTATTTTTTTATAAAAAAATCTTATAAATTATTTTTTGTGAAAACTAAAATAAGTTTAAAAAACAAGTAACATCCATAGATAAGCATTTTATTTTATTTCTTCCTCCATGTCATTAAATAATTATTAAATTATGATGATATAATAAAAAATTATATAAAATATAATTATATTTTATTATGTTTATTTAATTAACAAAATATGTATCATCTCCTATAAAATTCAATGTGAAATCATCGCTCGTGCGTATTACGAACTACTGCCTTGTGAAACGATGTTATTTGTTTTCTATCACCACCACTCACAACTGGATCTAATGAGGGATTTAATTTTAATATATTATATTTATGATATTATTATAATTATAGAATTATAATAACACATTTACCTTCTTACCATAAAACATATTGGAAAACCTTAATATCGCTCATTTATACAGCAGACTACCGCATTATGAACAGATGTGATGTGTTTTTCATTGATATTTTACTTGGATGGTAATTAGGATATATTATATCAATATATATGATATTTTTAAAATAAATATACTTATTTTATTATTTTACCAAATATACCCTCTTACCTTCCATTCCATTGGGGATACAATAACGCTGCCCGTGTGCACAGCAGACTACCGCCACACAAAGCAATGTGATTTATTTTTAATGCATGATTTACATGGTATGAATTATAAATAGGTTTAAATAAAAATATTTTATGAATATTGAATAAATAATATTATATAACGGTAATATATTATTTACCCTTATTTTATTCATTATATCGATAAGATGGAAATAGTTTTCATTCCTACATATGGCCTACCATCTGTATTTAATTTTATATCTATAAATTTTATAGTTTACTCTAAAGAAATTTATACTAAATATATATTATATTCAAATAATTATTAACATTATATATATTATAAATCCATGATTAAAGTTATATTATTAGAAATAAAAAATCATAAAATACATGAAAAAAAATTAATTATTACTTGAAACGTGATTTTAACATGGAATTGTTAATAAGTGTCTAATAAATAGTCATAATTAATTAATAAATGGTATTATATATATAATCATGGTTAAATGATATATTTATAATAAAATTATATTTATTATACTTGAGGTTCTAACATGTTCAAAGAAATTTGATACTTAAGGTAATGGATTTTTCATCTTACTTTTATATTCTTAAGAAACATGTATTATTCACCACTTGTTTTTAATATGTGGTGTAAATAATACCCAAGAAATTATTTTATATTTATTATCATGAAAATTATGGAAATTTATATATCCATTTTTTTATATCTCTTTCAACTGGTTTACAGTTCTAAATATACCCAAGCATTAAGGGATTTTTGTCTCAATTGGACTACTTGGAGATGTATGTTATGTTATGAAGATATATTTTCTTATGAGGTGTATATGTAGATCCTTTAACATGTGATATCAAGAATTTATTTTTTATTGCAATATTTTAATTGTAATCTAATTTTATTCTTTCATGGGTCTTATGATTCAATGTTTCTAAAGTAGTAAGGCTTTTATGAAACAATCCCACCGTTTATCATGATAGTTTATCTTTATTCTTATAATGATTAAATATTATGATCCTTCTCTCAATATACTCATGAATATTATTATACATTTATTCTATCAACATATCACATGTTTTCCTTCATTTACCTCTCTTTACATAATTAATATTGAAAAATAATTTTTTTATGAAAAAACAGCGTTAGTTCTCGCTTCGGTTGAAAATATTCTTTTCCAAAAAAAATTATTTATAAAAAAAATTAAAATTGTTTTTAAAATTATAAAAAATTATTATTAAAGACCCTTTTACCAGTGTTTTAATTTTTCTAAAAAAATAATGTAGTTGTCATGTCATTTTCCAAACAATTCACATTTGTCTTTTACAAATATTGTAAAAGGAATCTTTATTTTAACATGTACAACATGAATGGTATTTTCCACTATCATAACTAACTCGTTGTTTTTAAATTTTCATATAAAAAATTCCATTTATATTTACAAGAAAAATTATTTACAAAATGCTTTATATATTTTTAGTTTTAAATATTTCTTTTCAGAGAGAGGTTATTTTCTTCAAGAAATGTTTTCAATGATCTTTAAAACATCCTATATACATTTCAAAGGTTATTTCAAAAGAAAATTATTTATTATATGTTTTATTTTATAAAAAAATTTATTCAAGATGAAAATTTTATTTTCCACAAGAAATTTTTAAAATTTTCTTTAAATCTTCCTTTATAATATTCTGTGGTTCTCTTCAAAGAAAAATATTTTGAAATTATTTTTGTTTTAAAATTTCATTTTCAAAGAAAGGTTATTTTCCTCAAGAAACATTCAAATTTATTTTCATTTCAATATATTTTTACTTCTAAGATTATATCATTTGATGTTTCTTATGCTTTATTGTGTATATCAACCAAGTATACCATTATTATTCTTTCTCTAAATAGTTTTTGTTTATGATGACAATATGCTTATAAAACCCTATTATGTTTTTCATTGGTTATGTTATGATGATATGATGAGATGATTATGAAAACTATTTATTTTATATAGGATATGTTATTATGAAATGTTTATTAAACCCACTTATTCTCATGTGTTATGATATGATGAATTTTTTATGGTCTGGTGGAACACATATGTATAATTTTCATTATGTTATAGGTGGACCCTATCTCTCCCTCTAATAAATTGGGTAAATATTGATATTTCCTGAGATAAATAGGCCTATAATTGGGTGTGAACCCAATTTAGTAATGGAATCTGTCCACTATGATATTCTTGTGATTGAATGTTAACTACTACTATGGTTTGGGGAGTGAACTCATTCCAAAATGATAGTCATGGTAATGAGCCTTGAACAACTAAGGAAATGACTTTATATGATTATGGGTATGCCAAAAATATGTGTATTATATTAATATTATGTTATCATTATTAATTTTATTAGAATCCATTATGATTTATTTTTAATGAACTACTAATATTTATTTGATGAATCATGTTTGTGATCTATGATATGTAGGTTATAGCTTTAAAATGTTATTCTCATGTACTCATACCCTTATACTCATGATATGATGATATCTCCCCTAGATAACCTTACTAATAAATTGATCTCACCCTTTCTTATGATTCCTTTCCCTAGGTTATGTTGAATAGTATTATGTCTGATATTTCAATCGAGGTTTGTAGTTATGAAGAACATAGTGGAAGATGACATACCTCACTTATGGACTAGTTTTTTATGTGTCCATATTTTTAAAGGCACTATACATAAATGATTCTATCATGGATCATTATTTTATGTGGTGAATAGTTTTCTATTAATATATAATATTTTTATATGATAAGTTTGGGCCTCTATAGTTATTGTTAGAGGAATGTCTATTCAACCTTTAGAAACTACGATGGTAAACCATTATTGAGATACTACGGTATATTTATAGGTATATTTATAGGGATAGGTATATGGATAAGTCTAATGATGATTCAAATTATAAGAAAATTTCATGGAATTTTAGTAAAGTATGGATCAAGTAGTTTTCATGAAATTTATTCCCTATCTTGATACTATAAGTGGATGTGGATCTAGCATATAGGTATATAAGGGTAATAACCCAAAAAGTGTACATTAATATGGAATTGATTATCACATGGTGCCAGACAATTGACCTTGATGCATACCTGGTTTGACCCTCCCATGAGATATGCTTTGGGAAATTGTAAACACTTTATGAACAATCATGAATTATTTGAATAATGACATTTGTTAATCCTAATGTGTCATATATTAAATGGAATATGTCATGATTTAGACATCCTATATGTCACGAACCGAATCTGGTCGCCTTCAAATCGGCACCCGGCCTGGTCCATGGCAAGACCCTAAGGGCGTTCCCGATCCCCACGGGCTGGCACAAGTGCCTGGGTATCATAAAATGATAATTGGGAACGATTTACCCGAGTTTATAAACTTAAAATGACAAAAAAGTACAATAAAACAAATCTGGATTTTTCAACTAAAACCGTCTTTTACAAAATTTCAAAACTGAAATACATAAGTTAAAACTATGTTTAAAACCATTACAATGGTACATAACCAAATAAGGACATCCCAAGAACCTCCACAAAGAAAGAGGCACCGCCCTCAAGCTATCTCCATGACACTGCATCCCAATGGACAACTAAAAACCTGAATCAATGGCATAAATCCTGTACCCAAACCTGTGAAATAAAATAAGCAAATCTACTTACACCCAAAGGTGTAAGTAGGGTGTGAGAGAAAGCCCAGTAGGATACCACCACTAATAGATTCCATGTGATAAACATTTAATGGCTAAAAGCATGCAAGTTTTTAAAGACATGAGATGCTAGTTAAAATTTATAAAAGATGCAACATTAAATACAAACAGTTTTCAGGTGGGATAATTTAAAGAATAAAAACATTTAAAATAAATACCATAGATACTGAATTTTCCAGCCTCTCATACCGTATACCGACGGTAAGAACAAAGTATCCAGTGAGCACAATCAATGGGAAATAACCCCTAGGCACTAGCTAGCTGTGGGTCTCAGGTACCTCGTATCTCAGTGAGAGTAACCATCAAAAATATCCATTCTTGTGCACGAGCCACTAGTAGGGAACATACCCATAACCTAGTGGTCCCCAATCATCATCATCATAGTTTAGTTAGAGTTGTACGTGTCAATCTTGCTAAGTGAAACTGAGTCCAAACCCCACGGATTCACTAGCATACTAGTACACGTCCACCCACCTAGATACCCGGGTTTTCCCTTTGTGCTCAAACAAGTTCAGCAATCCAAGAAGTATAGTTTTCACATGCAAATATCACTTCCACATTACAAATTAACCAAACAGCCCCATGTACATCATGCAAGTCAAAAATTCCACTTTTCATTCAAATGCATTTTGAAATCAAACTCACTCCAAATTGCCTACAACACTTTTAACATTTCTTTAACACTTCCACAAATCCATTAAACAATTTTATAAAACCATTACAAGATATTCAACTCACCTAACCGCCCACACACATGTCACACAATACCCTTCTCACCTTCACAATTCATTTTATAAATAAACTCAAATGAAATATCCCACACCCGTGTTTCGCACACAAAACACAATTTAGTAAAATATTTCGACAATTTATAAAAACTTCTAAAAATGTTTAACATCTCAAATCACCACTTTACCATTCAAAAACCCACATTAGGTGATCACACTCACCCAAACAGTACATATACACCATTTCCCAACTTTTTTTAACCAAATAAAACATTTGCAATTTTTATAAAACAAACCCAAGAGGTATAACCATTGTTTGCACACTAAACCCATTTCAAAACCCTCATTTAAAAACAAAATCATACCAATACCAATCCAAAACAGAATTTTTCATCCCTAAAACAATTATTAAACCACCCCCAAATGTTATAAAAAAACATCAAATAATACCACAAAGATACACATGAAAAACACACATTTTCATAAATCATCTTCAAGAAGTACAACAGGTTTTTACACCTTAAACTCATTAAAAAAACCTACTTTCAAGGCCAACATGACAATAAGGAATTAATAAACCAGAATTGGCATCCCCTTTCAAGACTAATAAATCACTTTCATATGTTATAAACTAAACCCAAACATTACCCCAAGAGTCACACATGAAAAGTACCCAATTTCAAGCTATAATGCAACTAAAAATTAAATGTTTCACCAAATCCATCAAAACTGTTTTCACAGAACATAAAATAGATTATAAAAATGCTAAATTAATAATCCATGCAAGCTAACTCATCATAAAATGGCTACCCATGGAATCACCTACCCTTTTGAGTCGAAACCCTCAAAACTTGGTGCGAAACCTTAAGCGCACCACCGTTGCACCAAAAGGAATATAAATCCAGACCTAAACCACAATAATTTACCCAAAAGACGCCAAATCATACATTAGGATCAAATCCCAACTTATGGACATGAGTAACTTCAAGAAAAAGGAAATAAAACTAAAAGAGGATGGAAGGAACCAAGAAGGAATTCCCTTACTTGAAATATCTTGAAGGAATCGGCCCCAATCCACCAAATAATTAATCACCAAGTACCCAAAACCGGTATGGAGGTTCGAAGGATTCATATTAGGTCATGTGGGGACTAAAATGAGGGGAAAAGGATGAAAAATGAAGGAGTTATGAAAGGATCAATTTACCTCTCCAAATCTGCCCGATTTTAGAAACCCTAATAAGTTCAGTAATAGATCACGATGAAGAATAGCTCCAAAGAGGGGAGAGAGAGCTTGGTCGCGCGTCTGGGTTCAAGGGACGCATTTGAGGCTTTGAATCATAGAAAAATACTTAAAAATGAATAAGTTATTAATTAATAAAATTTTATTTTTTAAACTGGAATTGGGCTTTCGGGCAGGCCCAATCCCTTAAATAAAAACCAACATAAACCTTGGTTATGGATTTCCAAAGGCTCCAAATTTTAATTTTGGTGTTAATATATCAGGTGAGGACATTTAGGAGTTGGAATGAGTAAAAAATATTAAAAAATGAAAAATTTATAAATAAAATAAAATTTATTTTTAAATCTGGAATTGGGTTCACGGTTTGGCCCAATTCATGAAAACTCACATATTCTCCCTAAAACCTTTGAAAACCCCCAAAACAAAGAATTAATGGAAATTAAAATAAAAATACATTTAAAATAATCTATGTATGTGAAAATTCTCTCCACCATGAAAACTTTTCGCCCCGGAAAGTCACAGCAAGGCCAAAGTAACAACTAAACCCAACTGAGAAACCAAGAGGTACTCCCTTGTCAGGTTTCTCCCCCAAAGGCCAAAACACCTCTAGTGATCAATTAATGAAGGATTAATCTCACAAAAAAAACTTACACCACTTCCCTGAAATAATCAATCACATTCATAATTGATCCCAAAATAAAACTCCTCAAACACTATCCGAACAAGACTTAAGAAATTCACCCAAACGAACAATAACATTGAACAAGGTTCACTTACCTTACTTTAACTAATACATTGGGCACTCTCTAGTCCCAAATTTTACCCAAGGAAGATGTAAGTAGTTAGATATCTCCAAATTATATTACCTACTTCCCATAAAATACCAAGGAAAAACATGAGTTACTTGTATGAAGAGACACAAATGGGCTCCCCACCATAAGAGACAACTTAAAATTTTTTTTTCCCGAGACAAAATCAAGACACTAATAGTGGAAGGCCCAAACAGACTCCCTAGTATAAGGGGTATACATCCATTATAAATTTACAAAATAATATGCACAATACCCATGGTGGGTCTTCCCACCACAAGAACCAACCATCGTAACCGACCGGCGTGGGCCGACATGAAAAGACCCCAAAATTAAGGAGTTGGGACGGTCACACGGTTAGTCTGCACAGTTTGAGAAACTGTGCGATAACTATGTGGATCCTTATATCTGCATGGTTATTTTTTTTTGTTCATGGTTAGAACTAACCATGTGAAAACCGTGTGCTCAACATGTCTAGCCAAATTTCCAACCATTCTCCAAAGACTCAATGGAAACCAAAGGGGGAGGGAATAACATTGTGTGATGACATGGGTACAAAACCCTCAACCTATTTCCACCGAACGGGAACAACAGAAGAAATATGATGACACCATACGCTTAAACTCTTCCTATCATTCATACTGAGGATAGGACTTTGTACAAGGGTTTAAATGACATTGGGGTTTCCCCTGACTACGCGCCAGCTTCTCTCCAGGACCTATGGCTGGAGCTCAAAATATTGATGCATCTTCGGCCACGCAGTTTGGCTGTTGAAACCCCTATGTGGAACTTCTTCTTTCTGTGCCACAAACAACTACACCGCATACCCTGATGGGTTCATCAAGACATAACACACTCCATAACTCACTTTACCAAAACCAGACATTTCACTAAAACAAGGGATCAGAATAAGCACACACATCGCACCTTGTTTCTTTGGGTGAGAAACAACAGAAGGGTAGGACACGTATAAACATCATCCTCTAAGATAGAGGATTTGATGTTTTTCCAAAGGGATGCATACTCCCAACATAACAGAGAACCTAAGAGGACTGTGTGACCTTGACCTTTATAGTCAAAATAGCACACAACATCACAATGCGTCACCGAACATGACCCTTGTGATTGATAGAAACAATACATGGAACATGACCATATTCCAAGTCCCTAAATAACAGACAAGTCCAAAAAGTGGACACAATATCCTATCAGGACCAAAATCTAAAAATTGGTGGTTTAATAATAACTCTTGCTTCAAGGAAACTATGAAGAACCCAGAGGCCCTCTTAGACACCATCATGACACTCATCCACACTAACAACCAAAGAACACTTCCACCTTCAATGAATCATGAAACTTAAGAAACCAAGGCCTCTTTCAACCTTCCACAAGAACTATCCCACTACAAGAGGATCTAAAAATAAACTAAATGAATGGTTGTAAACTCAATCAACAATGATCTATAAAATATTCCTTATATTGATCAAATAGAGGATTTTCCAATGGAGAAACAATACGGGTTCCACTTCAGTTGTGCACTAACCCTAAATGGGGGCATACCTTATCCAACGAGAGAACCCAAGGACCCATCCAAGATGGTACATTGGTCAAAAAAACAATAAACTAGATCCAAACACATGAAGGTAACCACCATAAAGGTGTCCCGAAACATATCTCAGAGGAGACTACTAACCGGTCCTTCTACCTAGCTTACCGACCAAACATAATCCCAAAACACAGTTCAAATAGGAGGGGTTATTGGACTAAAAAACATCCCAAAAAAACAACATCTTCGAAGACCCATAATACAAACCATCCCAAAACTCTTCATCAAGACATCATGTTTTTCTTTAAAACCATTTCTTTGAAAACAAGTGGTTCAGTGGTAAGAGTATCGACCAATGGTACCCCATGGGCCTCACACATGCATGTTTTTGTGCCACACCAGACACCCTCCTCATATCCGTCCCGGCACTCATCCAGTCGTGCCATCAACCATCCATCATCCCCTATAACCCCATGAATGTGGTCACTAATGGAAATACCGAAGGTTAAAACAACAATTCTTTCCACTTTTCAAAACCAAAACAGTCAACCAACGCATCCTTTTTTTCTCATAACTGCTAACCACGAGATCAAAATACCAACTCACATCTTACAAAAATTTTCAGAAAGTCACAAACATTTAGAAAATAACTCACATTCAAGATATTCACATCAATTTCAAAACATCTCATCCCATTAAAACACACTCTGATTGTTTAGAAAACTCTATTGGAAACACTTTTCAAAACCAACTTCAATACAGTTTCTGCCTTCAAAAGAGGTGTAATCACACCATTTTCTATTTCAAAATAATTCTGAATATTCAGTTCCAAAATTTAATAAATCATACCATTCCATATTTATTTGAAAATCATTTCATAAAAACATTACACTTCTTAAAACCAAGTCACTTTAAAACCAAAGTTCCAAGATTTTAAAACTAAAGAACACAAGACAATGCGAGAGGAAACTAGTTTCAGTGGGTGACTTGGAAATATGGTTGGCGGCCATATTCCAATCACTTCACTATCACAGAGAGTGTTCTAGGGAATATCCCCATCTCCACATGGCTTACCAGACCCTGCGAGCTCATTGAGACCATTAACTCAACTCTCTTTTCATTTCCCCTAATCATCATCAAACCAAGAAAACCAAAAGACATAGACAAATCCCAACTTCCCCTGGAGACTTGAATCCTGAAATGAGGTGTGGTGATCAAGAACACTACCCATAACCAGAATTAGATGTCCCAACAATCATAACTCTATACTATCCCGACTATTTCCCAAATAACATGACTCAAATGGAGCGAACCTCCTCTAATACCATTTTGTCACGAACCGAATCTGGTCGCCTTCAAAATCGGCACCCGACCCGGTCCATGGCAAGACCTGAAGGGCGTTCCCAATCCCCACGGGCTGGCACAAGTGCCTGGGTATCATAAAATGATAATTGGGAACGATTTACCCGAGTTTATAAACTTAAAATGACAAAAAAGTCCAATAAAAAAAATCTGGATTTTTCAACCAAAACCGTCTTTTACAAAATTTCAAAACTGAAATACATAAGTTAAAACTATGTTTAAAGACCATTACAATGGTACATAACCAAATAAGTACATTCCAAGAACCTCCACAAAGAAAGAGGCACCGCCCTCAAGCTATCTCCATGACACTGCATCCCAATGGACAACTAAAAACCTGAATCAATGGCATAAATCCTGTACCCAAACCTGTGACATAAAATAAGAAAATCTACTTACACCCAAAGGTGTAAGTAGGGTGTGAGAGAAAGCCCAGTAGGATACCACCACTAATAGATTCCATGTGATAAACATTTATTGGCTAAAAGCATGCAAGTTTTTAAAGACATGAGATGCTAGTTAAAATTTATAAAAGATGCAACATTAAATAAAAACAGTTTTCAGGTGGGCTAATTTAAAGAATAAAAACATTTAAAATAAATACCATAGATACTGAATTTTCCATCCTCTCATACCGTATACCGACGGTAAGAAAAAATTATCCAGTGAGCACAATTAATGGGAAATAACCCCTAGGCACTAGCTAGCTGTGGGTCTCAGGTACCTTGTATCTCGGTGAGAGTAACCATCACAAATATCCATTCTCGTGCACGAGCCACTAGTAGGGAACATACCCATAACCTAGTGGTCCCCAATCATCATCATCATAGTTTAGTTAGAGTTTTACGTGTCAATCTTGCTAAGTGAAACTGAGGCCAAACCCCACGGATTCACTAGCATACTAGTACACGTCCACCCACCTAGATACCCGAGTTTTCCCTTTGTGCTCAAACAAGTTCAGCAATCCAAGAAGTATAGTTTTCACATGCAAATATCACTTCCACATTACAAATTAACCAAACAGCCCCATGTACATCACGCAAGTCAAAAATTCCACTTTTCATTCAAATGCATTTTGAAATCAAACTCACTCCAAATTGCCTACAACACTTTTCACATTTCTCTAACACTTCCACAAATCCATTAAACAATTTTATAAAACCATTACAAGATATTCAACTCACATAACTGCCCACACACATGTCACACAATACCCTTATCACCTTCACAATTCATTTTATAAATAAACTCAAATGAAATATCCCACACCCGTGTTTCGCACACAAAAACAATTTAGTAAAATATTTCGACAATTTATAAAAAATTCTAAAAATGTTTAACATCTCAAATCACCACTTTACCATTAAAAACCCCACATTAGGTGATCACACTCACCCAAACAGTACATATACACCCTTTCCCAACTTTGTTTAACCAAATAAAACATTTGCAATTTTTAGAAAACAAACCCAAGAGGTATAACCATTGTTTGCACACTAAACCCATTTCAAAACCCTCATTTAAAAACAAAATCATACCAATACCAATCCAAAACAGAATTTTTCAGCCCTAAAACAATTATTAAACCACCCCCAAATGTTATAAAAATACATCAAATAATACCACAAAGGTACACATGAAAAACACACATTTTCATAAATCATCTTCAAGAAGTACAACAGGTTTTTACACCTTAAAATCATTAAAAAAACCTACTTTCAAGGACAACATGACAATAAGGAATTAAAAACCAGAATTGGAATCCCCTTTCAAGACTAATAAATCACTTTCATATGTTATAAACTAAACCCAAACATTACCCCAAGAGTCACACATGAAAAGTACCCAATTTCAAGCTATAATCAAACTAAAAATTAAATGTTTAACCAAATCCATCAAAACTGTTTTCAAAGAACATAAAATAGATTATAAACATGCTAAATTAATAATCCATGCAAGCTAACTCATCATAAAATGGCTACACATGGAATCACCTACCCTTTTGAGTCGAAACCCTCAAAACTTGGTGCGAAACCTTAAGCGCACCACCGTTGCACCAAAAGGAATATAAATCCAGACCTAAACCAAAATAATTTACCCAAAAGACACCAAATAATACATTAGGATCAAACTCCAACTTATGTACATGAGGAACTTCAAGAAAAAGGAAATAAAACTAAAAGAGGATGGAAGGAACCAAGAAGGAATTCCCTTACTTGAAATATCTTGAAGGAATCGGCCCCAATCCACCAAATAATTAATCACCAAGTACCCAAAACTGGTTTGGAGGTTCTAAGGATTCATATTAGGTCATGTGGGGACTAAAATGGGGGGAAAAGGATGAAAAATGAAGGAGTTATGAAAGGATCAATTTACCTCTCCAAATCTGCCCGATTTTAGAAACCCTAATAAGTTCAGTAATAAATCACGATGCAGAAGAGCTCCAAAGAGGGGAGAGAGAGCTTGGTCGCGCTTCTGGGTTCAAGGGACGCATTTTAGGCTTTGAATCATAGAAACATACTTAAAAATGAATAAGTTATTAATTAAAAAAAATTTATTTTTAAAACTGGAATTGGGCATTCGGGCAGGCCCAATCCCTTAAATAAAAACCAACATAAACCTTGGTTATGGATTTCCAAAGGCTCAAAATTTTAATTTTGGTGTTAATATATTAGGTGAGGACATTTAGGAGTTGGAATGAGTGAAAAATATTAAAAAATGAAAAATTTATAAATAAAATAAAATTTATTTTTAAATCTGGAATTGGGTTCACGGTTTGGCCCAATTCATGAAAACTCACATATTCTCCATAAAACCTTTGGAAACACCCAAAACAAAGAATTAATGGAAATTAAAATAAAAATACATTTAAAATAATCTATGTATGTGACACTATAAGTGATTTTTCATGATTATTTGGTATCCCACTATGATTATTGCTTCTCACACTATGATTTTCTGTTTTAATCAATGGAAATAACTAGAAGGAAATGGGTTAACATTGAATGTGACATATAATGTATTGATGAGAAACCAAATAGGGTGATAAATAGAGTGAATGATATTTTGATTATGGATAATCATTTATAATTATATTTTATTAACAAATTTCTCCTCAACAAACTCTAGAACTCACCAAATAAGAGAAGTATATAGTTCATCAATAGTTTATGTTGGGAAGACCATAGAGAAAATAAGATTTAGTTTATTATATATCTATAATGTGGGAAGAATCACCTAAAGGAATACCTCAAAGGAACAATAATATGTTTTATGTGTATAGAATAATGTCTTAGAGAAAGTGGTTTCCATGGAAGATTGTAAATATTAGTTAATTTATTGTATGGGAATATTAGTCTTTCTATGGTGTTTTCAATGAATGAATGTTTCAATTATGGAAACTATAATAATTATGAAAATAATTTTCCTATGGGGAAATCTCAATAGAATAATCAATAAGGATGTATGATAAAAAAAATTTCAATTCATTATGATGAGAATACAAATGACATATGAAAGGTATTGTATGTTCCAACATTATTTTTTATGTTAAACATGGGAAGCATGACTATATTGAGGTTAATCAATCTTAATACATGATTAATATTTCATTTTGTTGGAAATATTTATTAATGAATAAGACTTTCAATCCTAGTTAATGGTTTAAGAATGAATTAGAATGATTGAATATTTTTTTTATTGGGATTAAAGAATTATATTATATGAATTAATAAATATATAAGGATTGTTCAATATAATATTTTAATTAAGTATTTTCAAAAATATGATGAATTATAATAATGACTTAGAAACGTTATATAATTGAAAGGTGATACTTTATAGAATACACCTCATTAAGGTAAGATAACCCTTAATATGTTCCAAATGTTAAGAAAATGGTTTTTAGCTTGGATAATGAGATTATTGATATGCATAAAGTAAACTAGATAGTATTGATGACCCCATAATTGATTAATGATTTGTCGAAAAAGTTTTATATTTTTTTATTTATAGATTTTACAAAAAATTTATTGATGGAATAAATTAAAAAAATATGTGGTTTTATCTACGGAATGAGGAAGCATGTATTTTTTCATTGAGGTTTTATGGTAATTATAATTATTAACATGCTTAAAGAGAAGATATGACCAGGGTATTCACATATTTGTTATGTGCCCATTAATTCCTAGTTAATTGTATATAAGGGATTAATGTTGTGTAGATTTTTTTAAATTTAGTGACCTTTATAAATTTTGAATTTTAGAAGGGTTATAAGGTTGACCATATATGGAATGGTTTAAGATTAATTTTTAGATATTGATATATTATTTTTCCATATGATGATTTATGAGTCTAGGATGACCAATGTAAACCATTTTTTTATAGTGATAAATAGATATAGAATTAATAACTTGTCATTATATTATGGATCTCATGATCTATTAGTTCTTCGGGGATAGAAAATTCATCTTCATTTCATAGAGTAAAGGATGAAGGGGAAATTAATCGAAGCACAACCATAGGGTGAAATTTTTCTTATAATAAAAAGGAATGATAACACCTAGGTATTTTAGTCCCTTATAAATTCTTTATCATTTATGGATGGTAGCCTATATATTATCATTTCCACCAAATATCTTTTAAATCCATGATGTTTTCCATATATCACTCCCAAGGAAGTACATACCTAATCCTCCAAATTTATTTAACTTAGTGGTTGTGCCACTAGAGAAAGATCTTTCCTATTAATAGAATATAGGGGAGATTATATATAATAGGGATAAAGTTCTAGAAAACAATTACCTAGTCAATGTTTCAGGGTGAAATCCTCATCTTGTCGAAGCTACCTGGGAAACTAAGGATATAACTAGGAAAACGTATCCTTAGTTTTTTTTATCATGTAGATGGAATTTCAAGGGTGAAATTCATTTTAAGGGGGTTAGAATGTAATTCCCTAAGACTTAATGAAATATTCTTTTCAAATAAATTTAAATTCTTCAATATATTGCATTACATAAAATATTGTGTTTTAAAAAAACATGATACACTATTAAAATATTATTATTTAATAGTTATCACCTATATTTTGGAATAATGGATATAATTACAATTAACTAAATTATGAATATAAATGGTTTAAAAATTTATCTACAATTTAATTCTTTAGTAAAAAATTAATTATAAATTAAAATAAAAACTTTGTAAAAATAAATGAAATCTTTTCCTAAAAAACACTTTTTTGAATACAGACACATTTTATATAGATAAATTAAAAAAATATATTTTTTAATAATTTTCCTTAAATTTATATATTATATATTCAGTCAAATTTTTAAAATTTATCGTATATATTTTCTATACAGGAGACTATATTAACTTCAATTTTATGCTTAAAACTATACTTTTCTAAAAATGAGATTTATCAAATTTTGTACACATATTTTAAAAATTAATTTTCAAAAATTTCAGAAATTTTATTTTTAAAAAATTATTTTATTTTTAAATCATCATTTCAATATTATCCTTGGGTTATTTTTTTAAAACTTTCTTGAGAAGAAAATTTTTTTGATGATTGTGAAAAATACTTGTATTTATTAAGAATTTTCATTTCTTTTAAATATTTGAAAAACCTTAAATAAAATTTAATATCATTTTAAAATTAAAGTAAGTTCAAATATATATCTATTAATACAATTTAATCCATTTTAATCAATTCTATTTCATAATTTTGATAAAAAAAAGTTGTTAATATTTTGAATATTTTGACTTTAGAAAACATTTTTTTTTGTTGCCTTTGTGGGATTAATTGTAAATTAAATTTTTCCACTTGTATGAATGGAATTTAGAAAAATGGATTCAATATTTTGAATCACAATAGTTAATATTATCTAATAAGGTGAAAATAATTTTTGACCATTATAAATAGTAAAATCTAGAAAAACATAATTACCACGGTTAAGGTGAAAATGGGTTTATCGGGGGTTAAAGTAAAACGATAAAGGGTAAAATGATATATAAAATTATACAACACTAGTTTTATAGATATATAAAAACCATATAACCTATAATATTTGAGAATTGACCTTCTTTTATCCTTGTGGAATGTGAAAAATGTGGGTACACCTTTTTAAAAAAAATAACATGTTTGACACTCACTTCACATTTAAAAGGTCACCCACTCTCATATACTCTTCACACATCCAAAACTCATTGGATCCAAAACACATATAACCAAATAACTACCTTACTTACCTAATATCATACTATAGTCCTTAGTTTTTACAAAATTCCATCCCATGATGTCTTTTGATGAAAACCAAAACAAGTTATCTAAAGAAGAGGTAACATCACTAACAAACCATTTTATTTTAATTCTTCTTCCACCTCCTTAAATTGTTATTAAATTATAATTAAATAAAAATATTATATAAAATATATTTTTATGTTCTTATTTTAATGAAATAACCTATGTTATTTTTCTCTTCCATCATATGGGAAACAAAATCATCTCTTATATGTATGGAAAACTACCACCTCACAAACTGATGTTGTTAATTTTTCATCAACAATTATCATGTCTGTATATAATGATAAATTTAATTTTTATATATTATATTAATTATTTAATTATACTTCTTTAATTTTAAAAAAATATATAACTTCTTACCTTCAAACATGTTGAACAATAATAATGGTTCTCAAGTATACGATAGACCACCGCCTCACAAACTGATGTGTTGTGTTTTTTATTTCAATTTTATATAGATTGTAATAAGGATTTATTAAATTAATATATATTATATTTTTAAAATAATTATACTTATATAATTTTGATACCATATATACCATTCTACTTTCCATTCTATGTGGGATACGATAACATCATTAGTGTGTACAATAGATTGCCTCCCCATGAGGCAATGTGATTCATTTTTCATGCACTCTTTATATAGAAGGTAATAAAAAGAGTTTTAAATAAAAACATGTAATATATATGACCTAAAAATTATTATGTAATTTTAATTTATTATTTACCTTTCTTGCATTCATTTCGTCCAGAAAATGGAAACAGTGTTCATGCGTATGTATGACCTACCATCTCCAGGAATGGTGTATTTCATTTTATATCTCTAACTTTTAGGGATTAATATAAATACATGCATAATAAATATAAATTAAATTTATTTAATGGTTATAATTTGATATATTATGGAACCCAAATCAAATTTTGTGAAACAAATATAACAAATCCAAACATACATGAAAAAGAAATCATTTATTTCCTAAAACATGACATTAACATAGAATTGTTAATAAATGAGTAATAAAATGTCATAATTAAATAATATATGTTATGATATATAAAATTTTGCTTATTTAATATATGTATAATAAAATTATAATTATTAAAATGGATTTTAAAGAATTTTTGAAATAATTTTATATCTAAGCTATATGATTTTTCGTCTCACTTTTATATTAGTGAGATATAGGCCATATTCACTAATTATTTCATACATGTGGTTTATATAATTTACATTAATTTATTTTATATTTATTCTCATTAAAATTATTAATATTTACATATCCATTTTATTATCTCAGGGTTTACGGTTCAAAAGATACCCAAGTAGTAGGGAATTTGGTCTCAATTTTTCTTTTTTGAGAGAAATGTTATGTTATTGACCTTTGTTATTTTATGAGGTATATATATATCCCATTTAAAATTTAATATATCTAATTTATTTATTCAAATTTAATTTTAAGTTTCTTTTAATTTTATTCTTTCTTGGGTCTTATGATTCAATGTTACCAAAGTGGTAAGTCTTTTAGGATAGAGTGTCATCATTTATCCAGATTATTTATGTATATTCTTATGATTATTAAATATTGTGATCCATATCAAAAGAAACTAATAAATTTTTTTTAATCAATAGTTATGTTATGAGAATACTTTTTTCCCTTCATTTTTATCTCTTTATGTACTCATGATTCCATAATAATTTTTTTATAAAAAATGTTCATTATTTCTCTCTACGGTTGAAAATATTTATTTTACAAAATCATGTTTTCTAAAAAAAAATTACTTTTTATATAAATTGTCAAAATGATTTTTTAAATATTGTTTCCAGATGATTGACTTGTTAAAAAAATTTAAAGAATATTGATATTTTTTTCCAAACAATTCATGTTTGTTCTCTACTAAAACTGTGAAAGGAATATTTTTTTAACATGTACAACATGAAGTGTATTTTCCTCCATCATGGCCATCTCATTTTTTAAAGACTATATTTTAAGTTTCAAAGGTAATTATTACAGAAAATAATTTCACAAATATTTTATAAATTTTTAGAGTTAGGAATTTATTTTCATATAAAGGTTATTTTCATTATGATATTATTTAAATGAGATTTAAAATATACTATATATATTTTAAAGGTTTTTTTCAAAGAAAAGGATTTTGAAAATTTTTAATGTTTTTAAAACTGTTATTAAAATTGAAAATGATATTTTCCTCAAGAAATTTCCTAAATTATGTTTAAATCTTTTTTTATAGTTTTAAATTCTGTTTTATTGAAAAATATTTTGAATATTTTTTATATTTTGAAAAGTGATTTTCAAAGAAATTTTATTTTATTCAATAAAATATTCAAGTGACTTTTCATTCAAAATAATTTTCTGTGTAAGATGATATCTTTTGATTTTAATTATGATTTACTTGGTATATTGTCCAAGAATTCCATTCTTATTCTTTCTCAAGTAGATTTTGTTTATAATGACAAGTTTCTTATGAAACCCACTTATTTTTCCTTAGGTTATGTTATGGTGAAATTATGAAATGATTATGAAACCTACTTCTTTTTAATAGGATATGTTATGATGAAATTTTTATGAAATCCATTTATTTTAATGGGTTCTGATATTATGAATGTTTTATGATCTTGTGGTGCACATATGTATGATTTTAATTTTGTTAGGGGGTACATATATCTCCCTCCAATACATTGGGTAAATATTGATATCTCATGATATAAATGGCACTGGAATGGGGAGTGAACCCAATTCATTAATGGAATTTTTCCACTATGATCATCTTGGGAGTGAACCGTGATAATTATGATGGTTTGGGGAGTAAAACTATTCCACTATGATCTTATCAGAAATGATCCTTGAACTACTAAGGAAATGATATTATATTCTTATGTGTATACCACAAATATATTTATCATGAAAATTTTATAATCTCATTGTTCATTTTCTTTGAATATATTATGATTAATGTCATAAGAATGTCTAAGATATTTTCCATGAAAAAAATTTAAGATCTGTGATATGCATGTTATGATTTTCTAATGTTATTCTCATATTCTCATTCCCTTATGCTCATAATAGATTGATATCTCTCTCGTTAACCCTATTAAACATCAGACCTCCCTCAGGCTTATTTATCATTTCCCGAGATTATGATGAAATGTATTATGTATGATATATATATATGAAGGGTTCTCATTATGAATAAAATAGTGGTAGTTGAAATATCTCACTTATGAGCCATTTATTTATGTGCCATGTAACATCCCCAAATGATAAAGGGTTAAATGACTAAATGATATGACTCATGTCAACAAGGTGCACCTTCCTTTTCAGGAGCCTGCCTGATTAGAACTCCACAGTTAAGCGTGCTTGTCCTGGAGTAGTGATCAGGATGGGTGACCCTCTGGGAAGTTTCCCAGGGTGTGTGTGAGTGAAGACAAAGCACACTGGAAAGGACATGTACTGGCCTGTGGGGACAATCATTAGTCAGATGACCTGTTCGGGCATATGGGTGGACCCTGGGGTGGGCCCCACATGTCTGCGGGGGCAACTGGTGGTACTTGGTGAGCCAGGACCTGACGGCCTTGTTAATGTGGGGTGTCTGTGCAGTCACCGGGGCCCGATTGTCACATTTGGTATCAGAGCAGGAACCCAGCCTTAAGTGCACGGTGCACTGCCTGGGTTGAGATGTAGGGCCCACAACGAGGGCGTTGTGGTCTAAAGGGGGGGTGATTGTAACATACCCAAATGATAATGGGTTAAATGACTAAATGATATGACTCATGTCAACAAGGTGCACCTTCCTTTTCGGGAGCCTGTCTGATTAGAACTCCACAGTTAAGCGTGTTTGGCCTGGAGTAGTGATCAGGATGGGTGACCCTCTGGAAAGTTTCCCAGGGTGTGTGTGAGTGAGGAAAAAGCACACTGTAAAGGACATGTGTTGGCCTGTGGGGACAATCATTAGTCAGATGACCCGTTCGGGCATGTGGGTGGACCCTGGGGTGGGCCCCACATGTCTGCGGGGGCAACTGGTGGTACTTGGTGAGCCAGGACCCGACGGCCTTGTTAAGGCGGGGTGTCTGTGCAGTCACCGGGGCCCGGTTGTCGCATGCCAAGTTTCCAAAGCCACTAGACCTTAATGGTCCTGGAATGGATAATTATATTATATATTGAATATATTCCTATTAATATATAATATATATTATGGGATGTTTGGCTCTCTATACACAGTTCATATAAGTTATAAAACACATTAAAGGAACCCTTTAAGTCTATAAAAAAATTTGATATTGTAATACCTATACAAATTATTATTGTATATTTATTTATACCTCTAAAAAATATTGCCTTGATGGTAAGAAATATGTTTTTTTATTATTGGTGATTTTAGAATATTTAAATGGGTTTATTTTATTTATCATAAATTATGAAATTCATCAATGTTTACTACTTATTATAAACTAGTTTAAAATGAGAAGGTTAATTTAATTTTATAAATAAAAATTTATTGAAAAATATAATTTATAAAGCTATAATTTCAAATTTTTGGTGAGAAAATGGTTATTATTATAAATTTTCAACCTATTGAACAACTCAAAAAAATAATGAAGATGAAAGGTAAAATAAGACTAATAAAAAAATGGGTTGAACTATGTTAAATGAAAATAGTATACTATAATTTTTCTAGGAATAATCTATGAATATTTTTTTTTACATTTCAAATTTAATTCATTTATGGAAAATGATAAAGAATAACAATTTTTATGGATGAAAACTAAATTTATATATTTTAGATTTTTGGTTGTAATGTTTTTATCTTCAATACTAAATATTACTTCGATAAATTTGATGGTATATCTAATAAATAATATTTTTAGGATATGCTAATGTTAGTAAAGATAATAGAGATTATAATAAAATAATTATAGTTGTAAAATAATATATTAATTTTATGTTTTATTAATAAATTTAAAAGATAAATCATAAAATTAAATTAAGATTTAAGAATAATTTAACGATTTTAATTTGAGATAATATTTGAGACAACCAAATTATAAAATAAAAATATTTTACATAATATTCATAATGATAAACATTATATCTCACAAATAATAACAATATCCTAGAATCAAATGTTTTAGTGTCTTTGGAGATTACATAAATATTTTATAACACATTATTACATCAACATCTCCCAAAAACACCTCTATACATAGATTCCTTCTAAATATAATCCTATATATAATTTTCATGAAAAATTGGGAACAGAATAAGGAGTTAGCTCAAACACTTAGTAAGGGAAAAATTATCAATGAGTAATAACCTGGTTTGATCATAAGTGTGTGAGGAAACATGAATATGGGAGAAATATCTGATTAAAATGAACATCGAATCAAACAAAATCCCATATATCATAATAAAAGGTCATATAAACTCAAATTATAAAAAATATATCATAGAGTAAGAGATTGGGAATAATGTAATATAACCATGATCTATGAATAAAATATTACATAGAAATGTGGCATAAGTATAAGCATAAGAAATAAAAAGATTATGAAAACAATCAATCATGACTACATATTATGTTATGAACAAACCCAATCATGTCCATACAAAATTTTGAGATAAATACAAATAAGTCCAATGAATTAATTTGTGAACAATCCAAATCATATACATGAATCTTTTTGTAAGAAACCCCAATAATTCCCACATAATAATAGTATAATATCATGAGATATAAAACATAAAAAAATTTATTTTAGGGTTATAGAAGACCTATCCTATCACATAATGATATATTATACATATTTAAAACACATGAAATAGATCATGCATAATTTTATGTTATAAATTCATGGAAATAAAATGGGTTTCATAACATATTCAAATAGTATCACATAAAATGACATCAAGAGTTTGATCAGTTGATACCAAAAATCAATTTCCAAAATAAAGTGTATTTTAAAATAATATAAAGGATGATAATGAAATTTTTACATAAGAGATATATATTTTGGGGATAGAGAAGATTATCAAATTAAATTCGTAAGTAGATTTTTCAAAAAAATCATTTTATCGTTATTGTAAATATACAAAGTGAGAGTCAGTTTCTAAAATAAATTTCATGAAGGTGGAATTTTTTAAAATATAAATTGAATCCCCTATAATAAAACTTTGAAATAGAATAAATTTTAAATAAATATTTATGGATATAAATATATAAAATATGTGAAACTGAATAATTCATTTTTAATATTTTAGGTAGTCTTATAGAAAAGTCACATCGATGAAAAAGTTTTAAAAATTCCATTTCAAAAAAGAAGATAAGAAATATTATGGGTAAAAAAGATCATACGTGTTTTATATAAAATAATTAAAGAATTTTTTTTGGAAAGAAATAATATTCTTATTTAAGATAAAGATCAATTAGAAAGGATAAGAATTGTTCTTAATAATGCCACATTATTTTGAAAAAAAAATCCATCAAAGAAGAAGACTTTAATTTGAAAATTTAAATGCCTCATAAATGAAGGATTAAATAAAATATAAATAATATTAGGGAGGAATAAACTAAATTTATAATAATTAATTTTAATAATAAAGGATATAAAAAATGAAAGTAAGTTTAGTTAATAAAAACCCTTACCTTCGATTCCATCTTGGTTGGATGCACTCTAAGAATTTGTATAATAATAATAGATTCATTAAAATTAAATTTCATAATCATAATCTTATATTTACCTTTTATATTAATGTTTCACATTAATTTTTTATATAGTTAAAACTTTATTTTATTTAATATTTCTCATCAGTTATTAATAGTTTCTATTTTTCCTTACCGATGTTCAGTATAAAGGTTTCTGAAATAATTCTGTGTTCATAAGTTTATTATCTTTACAATTACCATGGTACATGAATAAAAGTTCTATAATAATTTTTTATGTTTTAGATTCATTCCATGTAATTTTTTAGTATGATAGGTGAATATAAAAAATATAATGAGCTTATTTTGGTAATTTTATTGATCAAAATATGGTGTATTAATATTGAGTTTAAAATTAATATTAAAATAAAAAATAATTATTATTTAATAATTAATTTTATATCTTAATATTAATTAATTTTCCATATCCATTCAAGATGAAAATTCATAACATCATTCATATGGGTCGTTAAACTGACCTAAATAAGAATATTCAATAACTTATGGGTATGTATGGTTATAAAAGTGATTTTTTGTTATTATTTAACTATTATAGAAGTATGAGGATATTATTTATATTTTATTAATGTAATGAATAAAATTTTAAAATAGGTTGATGAAAAATATAATGAATAAATTAATTGGGAGTGGGTAAAAATTATGTTGAAGGCTTGAATCATCCCTTGGAGAGCCTCTACGAAATGAATAATTTTGGAGATACTCCATGAGATAATAGGTTACCTAATGAAGAAGATGAATTTAGAAGAGGAAAATGGTTAGGGATTAAATATATTTTCAATTTTTATGTATGGTATGGACTGTGTATAAGTGATCTCCTATAATAGGGGGAAATAAAGGACATTTCCATGGAGGTATAAGTTTGGTGAAGAGTAAATATGGAATCAAATAAGAGTTAGGTTAGTTTGGTAATGAAAAATCAATGAGAAATGTGGGATTAAATCACACTTCTAAGTACGGTCATATTGAAATATTTTATATCATTTTAATTATCAAAAATATGATCCAATTCAAGATACACATTTTTCCTCTTTTTTACTTTTTTAAATCATTTATCAATCAAAATAATTTTTTTAATAAAAAAATTACATGTTTATTATTACCTAATATAAAAATTATAATTCCAATTTTATATTACATTTTATATAATTAAATTTTAAAATATAAGAAAATTATCATTTGAATTTGAACATACGATGTATAGGAAAAATTACTTTTAAAGAAAATTTACTTTTTGAACATTAACTATTCTTTTATTTATTTACTATTTATTAATAATTTTAATATATTTTAATATTTTTATTTTAATATTTAAAATTTAGAATCATTATTTAAACTATTTTCATTTAATATATTTAAATAAAAAATATACAATCCTTATTAAAATAGTTCTTTCAAATAAACGTTTACCTTTACCTTGGTAACTAACTTTTATCTCAGAAACACATTTTTATGTGTAAAAATAAAATTGAAATTATTAAATAATTTGAACATGGTGATTAAAAATATTTAATCCATTTTTTATATTAAATTTAGAAATATTATAAAATATATTTGTAATATAAAAAATGTATAATGCATAAAAAATTATTTTAAGAAAAATGTATATTTTAAGGATATAAAGAATTTATTATTATTACTTATAATTAACAATATTTAGAAGAATATTAATTTACATGCCTATTTATATTATCAATATAGTTCATTAATATAATTATTCAATATTTAATATTTAGTTTATTAAGATAAAAAATTTAGAATATATAGAAAAGGAATAATTTTATGAAAAAAAAATATTTTTTACATTAAGTGATATTATTTATATTTATTTATGATTAATTTATTGTTTAATATGGATTAGTAACATTTTATGAATAAATTTTTATTAAATACAAAAATTATTATTCAATTAATATTATTCATTAAAATTAAATTCTTTTAAAATGAAAATTCTTTAAAATGCACGTATTAATGAAAATATAAAATTTATTACAATAATAATTACATGTTTATATCATACTAAATCCATCAAAAAAATACAATCATGGGGATTGGTATGGGGAAATCCCTGGTGATACCACCTATATTCAAAGATCATAAAATTGAGCTTCATTAATAATAATTATACTACTATATTCTATTTCTTATCCTTCTTACATAGATTTCATAATGTAGTTACTTTTATTTATACATACTGTTTTAATGACTATGTTATAAATGTGACTTTTTAATAATTATATCATTAATTATTCATATATTTCATTACTATATTAATATTTATATATAATAAAAATGTTCATATAATCTTAATGACCATATATTCCCAAAAAAACATATGATTCAAATGACTATATAAGCCCAATGGCTACATATAACCAGTAGTCATATATTCCCAATGGTCATATATATTCATAGATATAACCTTATATTAATTACTAAAACCATTATTCTTATTAATTTACTTCTCCCTCAAAAAGTATACAATATTTATAATTCTTTTGTTTTTATTCAATGTACTAATCAGGTTTGTGATCTTCAAGAAAACCCAAAAGGATAAGGATTTTATATTCATGGTGTTTTTATTTATATGGGGATTTATTCAATTTTTATTTCTTTTAATAATTTTTCATAATTTATTATCATAATTTATTAATTTTTATATTATTCGTTACTATTTTTATGTTAAAATATTCAACATATATTATACCAATAATTAGGGTTCATTTATCTCATTAAAATTTCAGGTTCCAATATAGACTTCAAAAACTTATGATTTCACCATAGAAATTTGACCAAGTGGGTTTCCTTAAGTTATATTAAATTATTTATTTAGTCCAAGATCTCTATTGTTTTATCCTCATTAGATAGGTCGTGTTCTAATTTCATAGAATTGATGTTTATTAAATGTGAAGTATTTCATATATACTTCCTAAAAATCAATACATAGAATACCTAATGCAACTGAGAGAGGGTTGTTTGGAGTGTTAATATATAAGTTAAGGACCCATAATGATTAAGAATATTTAAGTGAACAATGTTTTTAAGGTACAACATTCCCTTATTAATAAATCTCATTATCCTATTCTGAGAAGATATTAAAATGAATACCTTATCAACAAACTCAAACCATAGATCTCATCGATGATTATTTATAAAACTTTTTCAATTTGAACTATTTCGGTATGTTTCTGAACGGTATAAACATTGTCTTTAATTTCTTGAACATTATCAATTTATAATAGCTTCCTATATATGACTTTATCACATCATGTTAGATTCCTCCATATCTTCCCATATAAAACATCATATGGTATCATCTGGATAATATATTGGAACTATTACTATATGAGAACTCAATTATAGGATTATATTGATTCAAACATATCTTGAACTCTATTGAAAAATATTTCATTATATCTTCCAAAGTTTAAATGGTTATTTTTTATTAACCATGAGTTTTAGTATTTTGTGTTATGTTGAACCTGATCTTTTAATCCAATGATTACTAAAGTCTCTACTATAATTTTTACATGATATTTGGATCTTGTTCGGCTATAATTCATAGTATAACACTATACAGCCTTATCACTTCCTTAATATATAGATTTCAAATCTTATTATGTACGAAATACCCTTGAATAATGATTAAATCTAAAACATTTATTACTCTATTCACATATAACACCCTGTGTTATTTATGAAATATTTCTCTTTAAAAAATTATATTTCTTATATATCTTCTATTGCATGCAGCATCGGGTTTATATAATGCATGATACACTATTAAAACATTATTATGTAATGACACATTTATAACCTAGACATTAATTTTATGGTATTGACTATGATTAAATGAATTATAAAATATCTATAAATTTCCAAGTAAATATAAATTTAATGAAAAATGTTTTGTAAATAATCATTCAAATTTTAGTAAAGTCAATCTATTTTTCAAAAATATTTTTTCTTGAAAAATAATTTTATTTATTGTGTGAATATTATAATTAATTTATTAATTTTTTTATAAACTTTATTTGAAAAAAAATAATTTTAAATTTTAATTCATGAGATCAAAATTATCTTCTGGTAATGTTTTTGAAAATTTTCTGAAATGATTAATTTTTTGTGAAGTGTTAAAATACAGATTTCAATAAAACTATCATTTTATTTATATATAAGTTTATATTTATGATTTTAATTTTATCTCAAAGCAACATAATTGATATTTTTTATATATAGTTGAATTAATTTCATTTCAATCATTATTTTACCTTTTTTTGTTATAAGTTCATTTTCAGGCTCAAAACACATTTTTTTCATGAATCGTGTTTTTCATTATATTTTATGAAATTAATTTAAAAGTAAACTATGAAAACTTTATAATTTAAATGCTTAAAATTGTATTCAATATTTTTAAATATTAGGTCTAAATTTTTTAAATAGTTTACTTTTATTTTCGGACATTTAATGTAAAAACTATATTAATTTTGTTATTATGATAAGGGTATATCAGGTAATTTAAGTTAAAAATAAAGTGATAAGGACTATTAAATAACCTAAAAACATGTCAAAATTTTATTTAACGGGTTAATTACATCCATAATTATCCAATTTTTTGTTTTATGACCTTTTTTGACTATTTGTATGAGATTATGTCTTTTATTGTATTTTATTTCAGGAAAAGTCAAGCATGTCACACTCTTGTTTTTAATAACTATAATATTTTAATATGGGTTTATTCAATGCATATTTTCAACTATAATTGTACTTTTTAAATATAAAATATATATATTCATCATGGTAACATATTTTTTAATTTTATGGATGAAATAATTATCCTAAATTCTTACACAATGTTGACGTGGAAACTATTCAATTAATGAATAAAATAAAATAAATAATATTAGAAATATTTAATGTAATATAATTTGTGATATTTAAGGTGATAAAATAATTTTATATATTACCATGACATTTTTAGGATATAATAAAATAGGTTTTTCTAATTTTTCTTATTTTCTTGATGTTTTTAAAGTCATAGTAATGAATACTATCAAAATCGACAATATTGATATTTTATGAGATTAATATTCTATTAAATTAATTAAAAATACTAAAAATATTAACTAATAAAAGATTATATACTATATGGTCTAAAATAGAATCCTCTATTCATTTATATGATATTTTAAAGCATTTTTCTCTTGTATAGTGTTAATATATTTTAATCTTTTGATAAATTCCAAAAGTTCCCCTAACCACAATTATAAAAGAACACCTCCTCCTTCACTACATTACACAACATTGAGCCTTATATCTTGACCATAATCTAAATAATTATCTTATAAACATCCCTATACAAATTTTAGAGGTTTTTATCTTTCCAAAATTCCAACCCTATAGCCCTTTAGAGGATATCTAAAGGAGTCGTTTCGCAGAAGTGGTAATCGCTCTGACTGAACAATTTATTTTCTACTATTATATTTCTCATCTAAATCTATTATATAAGTAATTAAATAATAAATTTTTTATCCTAAATATTATGAAATTTTATTATGCTTATGAAAATTCCATTATATATACTCTTTATAGTCAAATAAAAAGTGAAAGTATACCTCGTGTGTACATATGACTTACCATCTCCATATAGTGATACAATTAATTTTTCATCCCCATATTTTATGGATGAGAATTATAATGGGTTTAATAATTATATATTATATTTATAATATTATTATAATTTTTTAATGATAATATCATTATAACTTTCTTATCGTCCTATATATTAGAAATTGATAGTGTCACAATTGCGTGTGTATGGTCTACCATCTCCACGATTCAATGTGATTCATTTTTTATTTATATTTCACATGGATGGTAATAAGGATAAATTTGATTAATATATATAATATATATTATAGAATGATAATTAATCAAATTTTAATTATTATTTTCCTTTTTTTATTCCATTAATCAAATAATTGAAACATTGTTCATGCATATATATGTCCTACCATCTCTATGAATGGTTTAATCTATGAATGGTTTATAAGGACTAGGACTGCCAAACCCAAACATGCTTGTAAAATGAAGCAGTTGTCACCCAGAATATTGATTTTAATGAAACATTATTGATTAATGGGTGATAAGATGTTATAAATATATAACACATGGTATGATTGATATATGGTTATGGAAAATATTTATAACAAATATATATTTATTATACAGGACTTATTAACATTAACAATGAAAGGTGAGACTTGAGGTATGGTTTTATTTTAAAAACTCATTATTATATGAGATTTTTTATCTTTAAGTCTTCACTAGGGTGTATTTCTTTTCTATATCCATTTTTTATAAAAAAATCAAAAAGTTTTTTTAAATATTATTCTATAATTTTTTTAAATTCATTTTTACCCATGCATTAATTTTTACTAAATGGTTTGAAGTGAAACTTTTTATGGTATTTCAAACATGGTACTTTGTGAATTTATATCAAAGATATCAAGGGAATTATATTTTTTAACTTATAAATCATGATAATATTTTCATTTCATCGATATTTTTTAATGATTTTAAGCATCCTTTACAATTTTACATGTTTATTTTCAAATAAAATAATTTGATTTATTTGGGCATCTCTTTTTTTAGAAAAAAATAAGATATTTCAAAATAGAAAGGTTTTTTTCATTAATTATTCCAGGTGATCTTTCAAAATCATTTTCTATATAACATGACATCATTTGGTGTTAATATATATTTTATGTGGATATTATTTATCTATACCATCATTCTTGTAACACCCGAGACTTTTATGAGAAATATGTTGTTTTTATGTTATATAAATCATCAAAGGAATCTTCCACTACACACAACACTAGCTTGGCTTGCTTTACACGCAACCGCAGCCTTCCCCGATAACTTGCGTCGTACACAATACCGAGTTTCACTAAACAACGATATGCTATTAAAATATTATTAAAACTAGCCATTATGAATAGTAATAACCACTATTTGAAATTTTGTAAATTTAATCATTCAAAATGGACTTCATTTTTGGATTCAGAATATCGAAATTATCCTAGGGTTAAATTTTTATATTTTTATGAAAACTTTCAATTTTTGATGAATAGTGAAAACACTGGGTTACTATTTAAAAACTGACTTTTTATTTAAATAATTATTTATTTAATTTAAATTTATTTTAGGTCAAAATTGATACATAATACCCATATAAGTTCAACGTAATTCATTGGAGTCGTTATATAATAATTTTAGATATATAAAAAGTTTATTGAACTTTTGACCGGCTTTTACCCACCTCCTAGGAGAATTTACAAATTTACATAAAACATATTTTTACCACTTTTGTGAATGTAATTTCAAAAATCCGAGAGACACGGTTGATGTCAGTAAGTAAAATTTGGTTTAATGAGATGAAAATAATTTTTGGTGAATAATAACTCTTTACTTTTATTTACCACGGTTAAAAGTAAATAGGGTAATTAATGGTAAAAATGATATTATTACCCTAACACATGTCCTAATTCTATTGGATAAATGTAATTCGACCAAAAACAACCTTAGGAATTAAATATGACCATTTAGGTCCACTTGGATTAGATTAGGACATTTAATATTAATTTATTTAAAGAAGGGTTAAAATAGTTAAAATCAAAGTTTAATAAGTAAATCATTTTTAATATAGGGTTATACATAATATATATTCAACTATAAATATTAATTAGTAAGATAAAAATATTTCCTACATAATGGTATTTTATTTTTAATATTTAGACTTTAAATAACTTAATTTATTTATGACACAATGATGATGTAGTAATTATATTATTAATGAAATATTGACATAATTGATGTTATAAATACCAAAATAAATGTAATTTGAGACTTTTTATGAATTAAAATAATTTTATAGGTTAATATTACATATTAGTAGTTATTTAATTAACTTTTTTAGAACTAATCATTCTGTTATGATTTTCACAAAAATCAATTACCAAATAGTGTCAAAATTGACATAAAATAGTTTTTAAAACAAATATTATATTATTAATTGTTATTTTATACCTAAAAAATCTAAGGTCCGGCCAAATGACTTAGATAAGGTTATATATATTAATAATAAACAACTTGGGGTTCGTTTTTTTTGTTATAGTAAGTTTATTAACCATATAGTGTAAGAAAACAAGAAGACATAGTAAAAGTTAAATTATCTAACTTAAAGTTAAATCTAAATGATAAGGTTAAAATAGTAACCTAAACATGTCCAAATTCTATTGGATGAGATTATTTCTAACAATACCCACATTAGCTTTGAAATAAATCAATTTGAAGCTATTAAAAACTGAATATGGCTTTATAATAAAATAATATTTTTAGTTTTTCCAAAGGTGCCCCTCTCCTCCCTTATAAAAGGGCATGTCCTCCCTCTCTTCATCATACCACTTTGAGCCTTCATTATAGGCCAACCCCTGAAAACATCTCTTCTCCACTTACCCAAAAACATCCTAGAGGTCCTGGTCTTCTTCAAAGACCAGTTTTAGCACCCTAAGAGGAAGTCTCAAAGAGGCGCTTCAAAGAAGAGGTAATGTCTGTTACTGATTCTTTCAAATTTATTTATTCTTCCACTTATTCTTATTTAGTTTATTCATTGTGAAGTAATAACATCAGTATCACTCATATACTGATATGTTATTATAAGTATGAAACAACCCTATTTCACCATCTATCCATGCTACGAAAAACGAAATCACCGCGCATGCGTACGTACGGAATACCGTCTCCACGTCGTGGTGTAATCTATTTTCCACCACCACCTTACTTGGATGGGTATAATGTTGCAAATAAATATCTATATATGATTATTGTAAATTGATATTGATTCTGAAATTGTATACATACACTCCAATACAATTCCATGATCATGGGAATGATATCATCACTCGTGCGTACGTACAGAATACCATCTCCACGATGTGATGCGACTCGTTCTACATGATCTTCACTGCATAATGATTATATAAATGAATTTAATGAATAAATTTGATATATATTACACTAATACCTTTCTGGAAATGAGGTATTTATAACCTAAAGATAAGAATAAGAATTTATTCGACAAAACACGCATAAGAACAAAAAGCAATAAACACCCGAATAATAAGTAACAATGAAATATTACTAATAAGAAGCTAAGAATATGACCATATATGATATAATAAAAATATGTATGATTCTTCAATAATCCAATAACATTATTTAAATCATTATATAGGAGGTTCAGACACTTACGAAGCAAATTGGACCTAAGGTAAGGGACAATCTCGCAATCTCAATTTTTATCCAAGATTGTTTATACTTCAGAATTTAGTAGGGGAATATTTATCATCTACATCCATGTTTACTCAATATGTAATATTATTTATATCCTCCTACAATTGTTTAAATCTAATTTTACCCTTAGGTTAGTTTTTATTAAAAGATATTAAATTAATATTTTGTCGTTTTTCATACGAGGTACTTTTTGACTTTTCCAGCCAAAGTACGAGAAGAATGTTTTTTTGACTTATATAGAATGAATGGATTTTTAAAACATTATTTCAAAGAATATTCCTTTACAAATTTTCAAGTTTATTTTTAATCAACTTATTTTAGTTTAAAATTTTATGACATGTTAAGAAAGGAAAAATGTTTTTGAAGTAGAAAGGATATGTTCCTCAAGAATGGAGTTCAAATGTTTTATCAAAATTATTTTCCATATAAGATAATATATGGTTATGTTTATATCCCTATTTTTACATTGATTTCATTATGTTATGATGGAATTATTTTTATGATGTCCTATTATCTTTTTGGATTATGTTATGATGACCTGATGTTTAAGAATCCCATTTTTATTACATGGGTTATGTTGTGATGTATGGTTTATGATTTTGTGGCACACATAAGAATGGTATCATTATGAGATGGGTGGGACATATATCTCCCTCCAATTCATTGGGTAAATATTTATATCTCATGAGATATACATGGCTATAATGGCAGGTTAAACCGGTTTAGTGAAACAGGACTGAAATGAGGAGTGCACTCGGTTCAGAAATGGACTTTGTCCGCTAAGATAGTCTTGGAAATGAGTCTTGACTAATAAGAAATGATTTTATATGATTATGTGTGTATTCCACAAAGTTTAATGTTTTAATTTATGATTATTGGGATTACATTTCACTACTATGATTTATCCCATGTTATGAAATTATGATCTCTTTTGCAGGTTAAGATTTCCAAAATGTTATGTTCTTATGAATATGATGTGATTGATATTACTTTTGTTTACCATTACTGAGCATTTGATCTTACCCTTTTGTATGTTTTCCTTTCCTAGGTCAGGAATAAGGTTATTAAGTAGGATATTCTAAAAGGGAGTCTAGATATTATGAAATAAATGGGAGGCAATATAGATGCTTTATGAACCAGTTGTTTATGTTTCCCAGTTTCTAAAGACACTATACCCATACGGTATTTTCATGGTTTTGTTATATGTTGTAATAAGTATGCTTCAATTTTGAAGTAATAACCATGTATGTAAAGTATGGGTCATTATAGTTGGTATCAGAGGAAAGGTATAGTCAAACTTTGGAAACTAGGATGTGAAATCCTTAGTAAGAACCCTAAGGATAAGTCTAAGCATAGAACACAATCTTAGTGTTTTAAAAATGGCCATGAACAACCTATGTTAAGACCTTATGTGTGAAATTTTATTCTTTATTATGTGGTTTTCCTATTATAATTAGTGTTGCTCACACTATTCTTGTTGGTTTTATGTAGAGACCCGTAGCCTGACGTACATGGACATTACATTACATTTGCGGAATACTTAGTACATAACAAAAACACACACACACAAGTATCGTAATAGTTTAGTGTCTTTGGAAACTCGGAACGTAATCTTCTAATCGTGGTGAAATTTCTTCAATATCTCCCATAAAGGTCATCCCTTTTTTTTACCTAAAACCTTTCATTATATCCTGGGGAAAAGAAAACATAAAAGGGTGAGCTCAAATGCTCAGTAAGGGTATACAAATGAAATAAAAATCATATCTTATCTTTTTGAAAATCATAACCTGCAAAAGAGATCATAATATCTTAACATGGAACAAATCATAGAAGTGAAAATAAGATCACCATAATCATAACATGAAACTTGAAACTTTGTGGCATGCACACATAATCATGGAAAATCATTTCTTGTTAGTCATGACTCATCGCCAAGACTATCTTAGTGGACAAAGTCCCTTTCTGAACCGAGTTCACTCCTCGTTTCAGTCCTGTATCACTGAACCGAAATAACCTTCCGTTCCAGCCATGTCTATCTCATGAGATATAAAATCTTTACCCAATGCATTGGAGGGAGATATAGGTCCCACCCATCTTATAATGAATCATTTCTTATGTGTGCCACATAATCATAAACCATACATCATAGCGTAACCCATGTAATAAAAATGGGATTCTTAAACAACATGACATCATAAAACAATTCATATAAGGTAAAGGAATTCATAAAAATATTTCCATCACAACATAATCAAATCCATGTAATAATAGGGATAAAAACAGAACCCTTTATTATCTTATATGGAAAATAATTTTGATAAAAAAAACTTGAACTCCATTCTTGAGGAAAATATCATTTCTTTTTCAAAAACATTTTTTTTCCTTTCTTAACATGTCATACAACTTTAAACTAAAATATGTTGATTAAAAATAAACTTGAAAACTTGTAAAGGATGCTTCTTAGAAATAATGTTTTAAAAATCCATTCATGCCGTATAAGTTAATAAAAACATTCTTCGTACTTTTGTCGGAAAAGTCAAAAAGTACCTCGTACGAAAAACGACAAAAGATTCATTTCATACATATTACTAAAAACTCACCGAAGGGTAAAAATGGATTTAAACAATTGTAGGTGGATGGAAATAATATTAAATATTCAGGAAACATGGATGTGGATGATAAAATACACCCGAGTAAATACTTACAAATAAACAATCTCGGATAAAAATGAGATTGTGATATTTCCCTTACCTTATGTCCGACTTGCTTTGTAAGTGTCCAAACCTCCTGTATAATGATTTAAATCATGTTATTGACTTATTCCAGAATCATATTCATTGTTATGATATCATATAAGGTTCACTTATGACATTATATTACCCGTTCTTTTGTAAATTCCATGTTAAAGAAGCGTTTTGGGTAAAATCGTTTCATTTATCTTAGGTGTTTTGACTTGTTGTTCTTGACATCACTATTACTTATATCATGATTTACTTACATCAAGAATATAAAATATGATTTATATATCATATATATTCAGTATATATTTATATATAATAGATAGATAAATAAAATGAAAAACACCGTTCATGGAGACGGTAGTCCGTACGTACGCATGAACGCTGTTTTTCTTTCCTTATTGTCTTGAATGGAATTAAGTAGATGACATTCATATGTATATATATACATAAATCCAGTAGCTTTATAATGTCATATATTTCATTATTATTTCTTATATATACATTATAATCATTCTTAAATGGTTAACATGGAGAATGAATCTCATCGCGTCGTGGAGACGGTAGTCCGTACGTACGCACGAGCGATGATATCATTTCTATAAATATTGAATTGAATTGGAGTGGATTATACAATATATCAGAATCAATATGATGTTGTAATAACTATGTATAGTTATTCTTTACACCATTATACCCATCCATGTAAGGTGGTGGTGGAAAATAGATTACACCACGGCGTGGAGACGGTATTCCGTACGTACGCACGCGCGGTGATTTCTTTTTCCGTAGGATGGATAGATGGTGAAATAGGGTTGTTTCATATTTATAATATCATATCAGTATATGAGTGATACTGATGTTATTACTTCATAATGAAACAATCCTAAGAAGAAGAAGTGGAAGAAGAAATAAAGATGAAAGAATTGGTAACGGTAATTACCTCTTCTTTGAAGTGCCTCTTTGAATCCTCCACTTAGGGAACTAAGATTGGTCTTTGAAGAAGACCAGGTCCTCTAGGATTATTCTAGGGAAGTGGAGAAGGGATTTTGTCAGGGGTTGGCCGAGCTTGAGTGCTCAAATTGGTGTGAGGAGGAGGGGGAGGAGGTGCCCTTTTATAAGGGAGGAGAGGGGCACCTTAGGAATACCTCAAAATATTATTTTATATTAAAGTTAAAATCGGTTTATAATGGTTCCAAAGGGTCTTATTTCGAAGCTAAAGTGGGGATGGGTCGAAATCCTATCAACCAATAGGATTTAGACAAGTTTAGGGTATTATTTTAACCTTATCAATTAGATTTAACTCCAAGTTAAATAATTTAACTTTTACCGTGTCTTTTTGTTTTCTTTCACTATATGGTTAATAAACTTACTATAACATGACAAAAGAACCCCAAATTGTATATTATTAATACATATATCCTTATCTAAGTCATTTGGCCGAACCTTAGATTTTTAGGAATAAAATAACAATTAATAATATAATATTTGATTTAAAAACTATTTTGTGTCAATTTTGACACTATTTGATATATGATTTTTGTGAAAGTCATAACAGAATTATATGTTCGAACCAAGTTGATTAAATCAACACTAATATATCATAGTAACCTATAAAATTATTGGAATTCATAAAAAGTCTTAAATTACATTTATTTTGGTATTTATATTATCAATTATGTCAATATTTCATTAATAAGATAATTACTGCATCATCTTTGTGTCATAAATAAATTATATTATTTGATGTCTAAAAATTACAAATAAAATACCATCATGTAGGAAATCTTTTTATCTTTCTAATGAATATTTATAATCGAATTTATCTTATGTATAACCCCATATTAAAAATGATTTACTTATTAAACTTTGATTTTAACTATTTTAACCCTTCTTTAAATAAATTAATAATAAATGTCCTAATCTAATCCAAGTGGGCCTAAATGGTCATATTTTATTCCTAAGTTTGTTTTTGGTCGAATTACACTTGTCCAATAGAATTAGGACATGTGTTAGGGTAATATTAATATCATATTTACCCTTAGTTACCCTATTTACTATTAAACGTGGTAAAAAAAGTAAAAAGTTACTATTCACCAAAAAATTATTTTCATCTCATTGAACCACATTTTAGTCCTTGATATTAACCGTGTCTCTCGGATTTTCGAAATTCCATTCACAGAAGCGGTAAAATTAAGTTTTATGCAAAATTCAGTTTTTAACCTACCACTTAGTAGTTTCACTATTCATCAAAAATTGATGTTTTTCAGAACAATGCCAAAATTTCATCCCAAGCTATATTTCATATTCCGAATTCAAAAATGAAGTCTATTTTACCAAATTCATAACATAAAAGTTGCATTAATTAATTTTATAATTAAATCCCGCTGTTAAAACAAATAGCGTGTTTTTAAGAAACAATATCTATCAAAAGATTGACACTTGTTTATGTCTAGTTTAAATGTGAAATTACATCCAATGACCAACATTGTATTAAATTGTAAAAATATATTCTAAATATACTTTAAAACTACTCCAATTAATAATTTATCACTATTAATTATTTCGATTAAAAAAGTTGTTTTTTAATTATAATTTAGTAATTTTCACTATTCATCAGAATATGAAAGTTATCCGAAAAGTACCAAAATTTCACTTTAGGCTAAATTCGATACTCCGAATCCAAAAATAAAGTTCATTTTGAAAAATAAGATTTACTGGATTTCAAAAAGTTGTTATTACTATTCATAACGGCTAGTTTTAATAATATTTTTATAGCATATCGTTGTTTAGTGAAACTCGGTATTGCGTATTACACACGCTATCGAGGAAGGTCGTGATTGCGTGTAATGCAAGGCAAGTCAAGGATGTGTGTTGTGCAAGCTCCTTTTGGTGTAGCGTACAACACAAGACATTAGTGAAAAGAATATTTTTCATAAAATCTCGGGCTGTTACATTCTACCCCCCTTAAAATGAATTTCGCCCTCGAAATTCGTCGGGGTTATAAATGGTTTACTATTCGAAAGTTTCTTTAATAGAAACCCACATCGTAAAAGGGAATACCAAAACTTGGCTTTAAAAACTAAAGTATGTAACGATTACCCAAATAAACTAATCACTGGGTTTCCACATAGGTGAAAATATGGATATGGAAGAGAAATCTAACCATCATGTTCTGATGGAGAGTGGTAGAGAACATGGCTATGGAAAAGCTAGTAATCACAAATCCATAGATTTGTGGTGATATAAGGTACCATCTGATTCATCAGGTATAAGATCACTAGGACAACATTTTTTTTTTGGTTTTCAAGATTATTTCCCTAAAGTTGAAAATTTGCTTAGAATAAATACTTACTTTATTTTGGTACAATCTCACTTTTGTTCGTGTCTTGAACAATTTATACTTCATCTCTTAAATAAATGAAGTTGAATTTGTTATTCGTGAAGTGTTAGCAGATCATGTGATAGAATGACGGGTCATTCCATCTGTCTCAAACAAAAGGTAAGCAAAAGTTATTAAATATACATAAGTCATTCTATAGTGAGATTAATCACATATGGTTCCTAAAATGGACTTATACTTCATATATCATACTGCTTAATATAATAACACTAGTTTCTACTAAACAGGGACTTCCTGTAGGCTAGTGGTAGGCGATAAAGGCCAGTCGCACTTCGGTTGTGGGTTCGATTCCTACAGCCTTGTCCGAAGCGATGGGCTGTCGCCCGTCCTGTAGGTTGTCCCTTTTTCTAAAACTACGTTACTATAACATCCCATCAATAACATCGAAAAAACTTCTATCCTTAAACAATACTAACTTATGTCCAACATAATCCATTCCAATCTTTAGGCTTATCCATAATACTGCAGTCCATTCTCATAACATAGTGGAAACGATTACCAGAGATTTAATACTGTCGTTGATCCCCACATATCATAAGATATGTCTTGTTGGTCACATTCCAAACATTCAAAGTCCTTAATCGTGTATTCTCTTGAATAACTTAGTGAAGACATGAGTGCAGTTAAAAGTTAACACTTTCCACATACCAAAATCCTCAAAATTCTATATACTCAAACCATGATATCACTTAGTCCTTATATCAATCATGAGCTCATGAATACTGTTAAACAATTAATTTTCTCATTTTCCCTTCATTATGCGCATAATATCTCAATCACTTTGAATACCACATTAGACCAATACATAAATATTCCAATACTCCATGATAAAACATTATTTTGGAATCCCATTACATAAACACTTAATCATTCCACCACATCATTGTCATATTCAACATCGCCAATAGTGATCGCATGTGATTTCCCTTTGTCCTTTGCCTTCAGTGGTTGCTCATGTTGATCATCACTAACCCTTGGATTAGGGCAATTATTAGCATAATGCCCCATTTCCTTGCACTTGAAGCATTGAAGTGTTGGCGGTGCGTTCTCTGCAGTGTTTGCTTTATCATTAGAAACCCTTTTTCCATTACTTCGACACTCAGCTGCTCGATGACCTTCTTTTCCACACTTAAAACATTTTCTAGTCCCTTTTAGACAATCTCCACCATGCTTCTTTCCACACTTTGTGCATAAGGAAACATTCATCTTCTTTTCACCATTATTCTGAGATTTCTCCTTGAACTCCATCTTTCGTTTCTTGTCAAAACCATGAGATGGATATGTAACACCAACTTTCATTTCTACCTTGATAGCACAACGCACAATTTCTTCATAGCTACTGAAGTCTCTTATAGCTAATGCCCTTCGAAGACTTGGTTTTAAGCCACTGAAAAATCGATCAACTTTACTTTCAGGTTGGATGATAATTCCAGAAGCATACCTTGCAAGTCTTGTAAAATTTGCTTCATAGGTACCAACAGATTTATCGTCCCTTTGCTTCAGTTCAAGAAACTCTTTCTCCATCTTTGTTCGAAGAATACGAGGGAAGTACTTACTGAAAAACAAGTTCTTGAACTCGTCCCATTCCATGGACTCAATTTCATCTCTTGGCCTCGTATTCTTGATAAGATTCCACCATTGATCAGCTTCACCTTCCAAATGATATACTGCTAAGATAACTTTATCATGTTCAGAACATTGAAGAACTGAAAATATCTTTTCAGTAGTACTAATCCATTGTTCAGCAACTAATGGATCAGTAGACCCACTGAAAGAAGGTGGACGTTGCCTCATGAAGGACTCAATAGAATATTGTTCCCTTCTCTGCTCATTTGGAAGTCCAGAATGATTCATAGCTTGTGTAAGTATAGCAATAAGATTTTGCACTCCATCTCCCATAACATTTGTTTGTTCAGGAGGGCAATCATTGCATTGTCCATTGCATTGATCAACACGGTTCCTTCGGGTTCCAGCCATCGTCTAAAACCCATAAAGAATAGTGTGAGAGGAAAAAATCATGCTAGGGAAAACAACATAATAAAGGGGGAGTACCTTCAATATCCAACATCTTAGGTTTAATTCTATGATCGTTAGCGTAATTCTATTACTATAACCTATACGTATACTTAACCTTAGAGACATCCCTAGACATACCTTAGAAATATCTCTAGGGATCTCACTAACGTTTTCGCATCCTAGTTTCCAAAGGTTGACTAAACCTTTCCTCTGATACCAACTGTAGAAACCCGTAGCCTGACGTACATGGACATTACATTACATTTGTGGAATACTTAGTACATAACAAAAACAGACACACACAAGGATCGTAATAGTTTAGTGTCTTTGGAAACTCGGAACGTAATCTTCTAATCATGGTGAAAGTTATTCAATATCTCCCATAAAGGTCATCCCTTTTTTTTACCTAAAACCTTTCATTATATCCTGGGGAAAAGAAAACATAAAAGGGTGAGCTCAAATGCTCAGTAAGGGTATACAAATGAAATAAAAATCATATCTTATCTTTTTGAAAATCATAACCTGCAAAAGAGATCATAATATCTTAACATGGAACAAATCATAGAAGTGAAAATAAGATCACCATAATCATAACATGAAACTTGAAACTTTGTGGCATGCACACATAATCATGGAAAATCATTTCTTGTTAGTCATGACTCATCGCCAAGACTATCTTAGTGGACAAAGTCCCTTTCTGAACCGAGTTCACTCCTCGTTTCAGTCCTGTATCACTGAACCGAAATAACCTTCCGTTCCAGCCATGTCTATCTCATGAGATATAAAATCTTTACCCAATGCATTGGAGGGAGATATAGGTCCCACCCATCTTATAATGAATCCTTTCTTATGTGTGCCACATAATCATAAACCATACATCATAGCGTAACCCATGTAATAAAAATGGGATTCTTAAACAACATGACATCATAAAACAATTCATATAAGGTAAAGGAATTCATAAAAATATTTCCATCACAACATAATCAAATCCATGTAATAATAGGGATAAAAACAGAACCCTTTATTATCTTATATGGAAAATAATTTTGATAAAAAAACATGAACTCCATTCTTGAGGAAAATATCCTTTCTTTTTCAAAAACATTTTTTTTCCTTTCTTAACATGTCATACAACTTTAAACTAAAATATGTTGATTAAAAATAAACTTGAAAACTTGTAAAGGATGCTTCTTAGAAATAATGTTTTAAAAATCCATTCATGCCGTATAAGTTAATAAAAACATTCTTCGTACTTTTGTCGGAAAAGTCAAAAAGTACCTCGTACGAAAAACGACAAAAGATTCCTTTCATACATATTACTAAAAACTCACCGAAGGGTAAAAATGGATTTAAACAATTGTAGGTGGATGGAAATAATATTAAATATTCAGGAAACATGGATGTGGATGATAAAATACACCCCAGTAAATACTTACAAATAAACAATCTCGGATAAAAATGAGATTGTGATATTTCCCTTACCTTATGTCCGACTTGCTTTGTAAGTGTCCAAACCTCCTGTATAATGATTTAAATCATGTTATTGACTTATTCCAGAATCATATTCATTGTTATGATATCATATAAGGTTCACTTATGACATTATATTACCCGTTCTTTGGTAAATTCCATGTTAAAGAAGCGTTTTGGGTAAAATCGTTTCATTTATCTTAGGTGTTTTGACTTGTTGTTCTTGACATCACTATTACTTATATCATGATTTACTTACTTCAAGAATATAAAATATGATTTATATATCATATATATTCAGTATATATTTATATATAATAGATAGATAAATAAAATGAAAAACACCGTTCATGGAGACGGTAGTCCGTACGTACGCATGAACGCTGTTTTTCTTTCCTTATTGTCTTGAATGGAATTAAGTAGATGACATTCATATGTATATATATACATAAATCCAGTAGCTTTATAATGTCATATATTTCATTATTATTTCTTATTTATACATTATAATCATTCTTAAATGGTTAACATGGAGAATGAATCTCATCGCGTCGTGGAGACGGTAGTCCGTACGTACGCACGAGCGATGATATCATTTCTATAAATATTGAATTGAATTGGAGTGGATTATACAATATATCAGAATCAATATGATGTTTTAATAACTATGTATAGTTATTCTTTACACCATTATACTCATCCATGTAAGGTGGTGGTGGAAAATAGATTACACCACGGCGTGGAGACGGTATTCCGTACGTACGCACGCGCGGTGATTTCTTTTTCCGTAGGATGGATAGATGGTGAAATAGGGTTGTTTCATATTTATAATATCATATCCGTATATGAGTGATACTGATGTTATTACTTCATAATGAAACAATCCTAAGAAGAAGAAGTGGAAGAAGAAATAAAGATGAAAGAATTGGTAACGGTAATTACCTCTTCTTTGAAGTGCCTCTTTGAATCCTCCACTTAGGGAACTAAGATTGGTCTTTGAAGAAGACCAGGTCCTCTAGGATTATTCTAGGGAAGTGGAGAAGGGATTTTGTCAGGGGTTGGCCGAGCTTGAGTGCTCAAATTGGTGTGAGGAGGAGGGGGAGGAGGTGCCCTTTTATAAGGGAGGAGAGGGGCACCTTAGGAATACCTCAAAATATTATTTTATATTAAAGTTAAAATCGGTTTATAATGGTTCCAAAGGGTCTTATTTCGAAGCTAAAGTGGGGATGGGTCGAAATCCTATCAACCAATAGGATTTAGACAAGTTTAGGGTATTATTTTAACCTTATCAATTAGATTTAACTCTAAGTTAAATAATTTAACTTTTACCGTGTCTTTTTGTTTTCTTTCACTATATGGTTAATAAACTTACTATAACATGCCAAAAGAACCCCAAATTGTATATTATTAATACATATATCCTTATCTAAGTCATTTGGCCGAACCTTAGATTTTTAGGAATAAAATAACAATTAATAATATAATATTTGATTTAAAAACTATTTTGTGTCAATTTTGACACTATTTGATATATGATTTTTGTAAAAGTCATAACAGAATTATATGTTCAAACCAAGTTGATTAAATCAACACTAATATATCATAGTAACCTATAAAATTAGTGGAATTCATAAAAAGTCTTAAATTACATTTATTTTGGTATTTATATTATCAATTATGTCAATATTTCATTAATAAGATAATTACTGCATCATCTTTGTGTCATAAATAAATTATATTATTTGATGTCTAAAAATTACAAATAAAATACCATCATGTAGGAAATCTTTTTAGATTTCTAATGAATATTTATAATCGAATTTATCTTATGTATAACCCCATATTAAAAATGATTTACTTATTAAACTTTGATTTTAACTATTTTAACCCTTCTTTAAATAAATTAATAATAAATGTCCTAATCTAATCCAAGTGGGCCTAAATGGTCATATTTTATTCCTAAGTTTGTTTTTGGTCGAATTACACTTGTCCAATAGAATTAGGACATGTGTTAGGGTAATATTAATATCATATTTACCCTTAGTTACCCTATTTACTATTAACCGTGGTAAAAAAAGTAAAAAGTTACTATTCACCAAAAAATTATTTTCATCTCATTGAACCACATTTTAGTCCTTGATATTAACCGTGTCTCTCGGATTTTCGAAATTCCATTCACAGAAGCGGTAAAATTAAGTTTTATGCAAAATTCAGTTTTTAACCTACCACTTAGTAGTTTCACTATTCATCAAAAATTGATGTTTTTCAGAACAATGCCAAAATTTCATCCCAAGCTATATTTCATATTCCGAATTCAAAAATGAAGTCTATTTTACCAAATTCATAACATAAAAGTTGCATTAATTAATTTTATAATTAAATCCCGCTGTTAAAACAAATAGCGTGTTTTTAAGAAACAATATCTATCAAAAGATTGACACTTGTTTATGTCTAGTTTAAATGTGAAATTACATCCAATGACCAACATTGTATTAAATTGTAAAAATATATTCTAAATATACTTTAAAACTACTCCAATTAATAATTTATCACTATTAATTATTTCGATTAAAAAAGTTGTTTTTTAATTATAATTTAGTAATTTTCACTATTCATCAGAATATGAAAGTTATCCGAAAAGTACCAAAATTTCACCTTAGGCTAAATTCGATACTCCGAATCCAAAAATAAAGTTCATTTTGAAAAATAAGATTTACTGGATTTCAAAAAGTGGTTATTACTATTCATAACGGCTAGTTTTAATAATATTTTTATAGCATATCGTTGTTTAGTGAAACTCGGTATTGCGTATTACACACGCTATCGAGGAAGGTCGCGATTGCGTGTAATGCAAGGCAAGTCAAGGATGTGTGTTGTGCAAGCTCCTTTTGGTGTAGCGTACAACACAAGACATTAGTGAAAAGAATATTTTTCATAAAATCTCGGGCTGTTACATTTTAGTCAATGGTTGGAACCCGAAGGAACCGTGTTAATGAGGAATGCGACATCAATGCAATGATTGTCCTCCTGAGCAGCCAAAAATTATCGGAGATGGAATGAAAAATCCTGTAGCCTTGCTCACACAACTTTCCCAAGCTGTGAATCATGCAGGACTTCCAAACAAGAAAAGGAAGAATCAACATTCTATTGAATTTTTCATGTGGCATCGTCCACCCTCATTCAGCGGGTCTACTGATCCATTAGTGGCTGAACAATGGATCAGTTCCACTAAAAAGATATTTTCAGTTCTTCATTCTTCTGAACATGATAAATTCATCTTAGCAGTGTATCGTTTGGAAGGAGATGTTGATCAATAGTGTAATCTTATTAAGAATGTGAGGAAAAGGGATGAAATTGAGTCCATTGAATGGGATGAGTTCAAGAACTTATTTTTCAATAAGTACTTCCCTCATATTCTTTGAACAAATATGGATAAGGAGTTTCTTGAACTGAAGCAAAAGGATGATGAATCTGTTGGTACCTACGAAGCAAAGTTTACAAGACTTTCAAGGTATGCTTCCGGAATTATTATCCAACCTGAGAGTAAAATCAATCAATTCTTTAGTGGCTTAAAACCATGTCTTCGAAGGGCGTTAGCCATAAGGGACTTCAATAACTACGAGGAAATAGTTCGATGTGCTCTCAAAGTTGAGATGGAGATTGGAGTAACCCATCAGTCATATGGGTTTGATAAGAAGAGGAAAATGGAATTCAAAGGAAAATCTAAAGAACACACTGAAAAGAAGATGAGTTTTCCCTTATACTCAAAGTGTGGAAAGAAACATGGAGGGAGTTTTCTTAAAGGGACAAGTAAATGTTTCAAATGTGGAAAGGAAGGTCATCGGGCATTTGAATGCTGCAATGATGGGAAGAAGATGTCTAGTGATGCGAACAAAGAAAAGGATACACAGAGTGCACCTCCTACACTTCAATGTTACAAGTGTAAGGAAATGGGTAATTATGCCAATCAATGCCCTAATCCAAGGGTTGTTGATGATGATCGACATAAACAAACTCTTAAGGCTAAAGACAAAGGAAAGTCACATGCAATTTCTATCAGCGATGTGGAGTACGATAACGATGTGGTGAAAGATACACTTACCATCCACTCTGAAGTAGAAAATGTTTTATTTGATTCTGGATCAACCCAATCTTTTATATCTGAAGAATTTTCTAAGGGTATCACTGTATTACCTCAACAATTAGATGTTGAGTTAGCTGTGACAACCCCTAATGGCACAACAGTCGCATCAAAAGTTTATAATTCTTCTCCGATTGAAGTTTGTGGGAAAGTACTTCCTGCAAGTCTTGTGATCCTTCCTATAGTGGAATTTGATGTGATTATTGGCATGGATTAGCTTTCTCTATATGGAGCTCATATCAATTTCCAAATAAGGGAAGTCACATTTCATATTCCAGATCAATTTATGATCGCCTATCGATGCAAGTATGAACATAACCTTTCAGTGGAAATTTCTTCCATCCTATGGGTCTTGATTCCACTAAATGAAGGTTATTTATCTCAAATGGTTGGCGAAAACTCACGATTAATAATATTCCCATTGTACGGGAGTTTGATGATGTCTTTAAAGAGGAATTGTCGGGTCTTCCACCAAATCGTGAAGTTGAGTTTTCAATAAAATTCATACCGGGTGATTTGCCTATTTCAAAAACACCTTATAGAATGGCCCCAATTGAGTTGCAAGAATTGAAGAAGCAACTCCAAGAGAATATTAATAAGGGATTCATACGCCCTAGTGTGTCCGCATGGGGATCACTTGTTCTGTTTGTTAAGAAGAAATATGGATCAATGAGATTCTTCATTGATTATCGATAACTTAACAAGATCACTATCAAGAACAAATATCCTCTCCCACGCATTGATGACTTATTTGACCAACTACGTGATGCTCAATACTTTTCCAAGATTGATCTTCATTCAGGGTATCATCAATTAAGGGTCAAAAGGGATGATGTACCAGAGACGTCTTTCCTTACAATGTATGGACACTATGAATTTTTAGTGATGCCATTTGGTCTTACTAATGCCCCTGTTATCTTCATAGATCTGATGAATAGAGTCTTTAGAGACTATCTTGATCAGTTTTTGGTAATCATTATAGATGATATTCTTGTCTATTCAAAGAGCAAGGAAGAACATGAAGATCACTTGATAATTATATTGAAGACCCTAATAAAGGAGAAGCTTTATGCCAAATTTACCAAGTGTGAATTTTGGCTTCAAAAAGTAGCATTTTTGGGTCACATATTCTCAAAAGAGGGGATATCTGTGGATCCAGCAAAAACAGAGGTTATCGAAAGATGGTCGAGACCAACAACAGTAACCGAGATCTGAAGTTGTCTTGGTTTGGATGGTTATTATCGACGTTTTGTGAAAGATTTTTCATGATTATCTAATCCACTCACCAAGTTGACTCGGAAAGGAGTTAAGTTTATTTGGACAGAGTAATGTGAAGATAATTTCAAGGAGTTGAAAAGAATGTTATCCAGTGCACCTATACTCACACTTTCAAGTAGTGTAAAAAGTTTTGTGATCTACAGTGATGCATCCAATAATGGATTGGGGTTTGTTCTCATGGAAAATGATATGGTGATAGCTTATGCCTCACGACAGTTGAAAATCCATGAGCAAAATTACCCAACTCATGATTTGGAGTTAGGTGCGGTAATCTATGCATTAAAGATTTGGAAGCATTATCATTATGGAGAAAGGTGTGATATTTATACTGATCAAAAATCTAAAGCCTGAAGATGGGTCCTACACATCTGATGTGAACACTGTTGGGAAGTTGGAATTGGAGCACTTTGAGGGTCTGCTGGCTGGGAGGGATACTACGGGTTTTGAGAGGGAGCCGGTGGATTATCCGAACTTCTTTCATGGTCTGCCCCTATTGGTCAATGAAGTGGATAATGCTTCCCTATCTGCTATTCCTTATGGAGAAGAGATCAGGGAAGCTTTGAGGAGTATGCCGCAGGAGAGTGCCCCTGGACCGGATGGCTTCCCGGCCTCCTTCTTCAGTGCGACATTGAATGTCGTGGGGCCGCAGGTTGTGCATGTGATTCAAGATTTTTTTGGTGGCGGGTCGCTGATAAAGGGTGTTTCCTCGTCTCAGGTGGTGATGGTTCCAAAGATCAAGGACCCTAGACTCCTGAACCATTTTCGTCACATATGTCTCTGCAATGTTTCCTATAAAATTCTTGCAACGGTTATCAATAGGAGGTTGTCTAGAATGTTACCTAGGTTGATATCTGCAGAGCAACATGGCTTTATTCTGGGCAGAAGCATCCAGGGGGCGGTCGTCATTGTGAGTGAACTGGTTCATAATATTAACAGATGTACTGTGGGATTAAATATCATTTTCCAAGTTGACATGAACAAAGCATATGATAGAGTTTAATGGAGTTTTATCATTTGGTTCATGAGGGTGTTCGGCTTTCAGGAATGGTTTTGTGACCTTTGTTTCAGGTGCTACTCATCTCCCTGGCTATCGGTCTCCATGATGGGGAAATGTTTCGGTTTTTTTAAAACTGTCTGAGGTGTTCGACAGGGCGATCCTTTGTCTCCAACAATTTTTTGTTCTGCCTAAGGATGCGTTGTCCAGAAATATGGTTAGAGGCCTAACGGTGGGTAAGTTGAAACCATTCTATGGGAGAAGGAATTCTAGCTTCATTTCACATTTGATGATTGGGGATGATATTTTGATCTTTATGAATGGTTGAAGTAGATCCTTGAAGCACCTTCAAGACATTTTGGCCAGGTATAACAGGTTTAGTGGACAGTCTATTAACTCTTCAAAGAGTCATATTTTTATCTCGGATAAGTGTTCCGTGAGGGGATGTAAGGTGATCCCGGAGATTTTGGGGTGCAAACAGAAACAACTTCCTATGTTGTACCTTGGGGTTCCGCTCTAATGTGGACGAATCAAGAAGGACCACTTTAATGGGATCCTTGATCGGCTTTGGGGTAGGACTTTCAATTGGAAGAACAAGATTCTGTCATTTGGAGGTCGGGTTATTCTCATTAATAGTGTTCTCTTGTCCATTCACATGCATGTATTTTCTGTTATCAAACCACCAAAAGGCACGGTGGAGAAAATGAAGAGTGTCTTTTACACTTTTCTTTGGGATGCTAAAATGGAAGGAAGACGCCATTGGGCATCTTGGAAGCAGCTCGCTCGTCCAGTGGATGAAGGTGGAGTTGGTCTTCATGACATTGAGGATACCATTATGGGAATGCAAGCACGGTTAGCCTGGGAAGTCATTGTAGGGGAGACACTCTGGGCAAGGTTTTTCAGAGCACGGTATGGCTCGCAGGGGGACTTTCACATGTAGGGCGCGACTGGTTTAGCTAAGAGCATGTTTGATCATATTGAAATATTATCTTGCCATGCCGGGTGGATTTTTGGCCAGGGGGAATCAGTTTTTGGGAGGACAACTGGGCCGGTGAAAGGTTGGCATACCCGGGTTGCCCTTCGCCGAGGATCTCTTTCAGGGAAGCAAGTGGCAGGTATGATTTAATACAAGCAACCCTTACTCCCAGCCAACTCGAACTGTTTGAAATCATTATGATGAGTGATGAGCCGGACTTGTATTGTTTCAAGGAGGCAAGCACTGGGAGTTACAATATCGGGGGCTACAGGAAAATCCTTCAGGGTGAACGTACTACGGGGGAACAGTGGCCGGCTGTTTGGTGCAAGGAGATTCCTTTGAGAAATAATTTTCTGGCGTGGAGGGTTTTAAACAGAACGATACCAACGGAGGGTAATATTCATAGAAGGGGGGTATTCATGGTTTCACGTGGTAACTGTTGTGAGCAGATGAAGTCAGAAAAGATGGCTCAGCTTTTCTTTCATGGACAATGGGCCTCCTATCTCTAGTCTCTCTTCACCCACCCCCCTTTCCCCGATGTTGAGTCTCGATGTATCTAGGATTACATGGCTGTCTAGATCCCAGGTACCGAAAACATGGAAATGGAGCGGGCTGTCAGAATCCTCATTTTGGTTGCTATCTGTTGGGTTATTTGGGAGGTGAGGAACCAGGTCCAGCTGGGAGGTAAAAGGTCTTTGGTATCTATCCAGGTCGAGCTTAAATCGCTCATTGTCGAGGTGGCTTCTCTTGTTAAAGGAGGGCTCTAATCATTGGCAGTGTGCAATCTTCTCAGTCACCCCTACATTCAGCCTAGAGGCAGAGAAAGATGGGTAAGGTGGCACCCTCTGAACCAGGGTCTGAAGCTGAAAATTAATGGCTCCTGTATGGGGGGGTCATGAGGGGAGGTGGTCTGCATAGGGACTGTTGGGGCTCTGTTCTACTGGATTTTAGTGCCTTTTATGGCTTAGGGAATTCTTTGGGTGTGGAGGTCCGGGCTCTCCTTTCCGGCTTGATGGTGTGTAGGCGGAGAGGGATGCAGATGACAGAGGTGGAGTCAGATTCTGAGACTCTAGTGAAGATGTTATAGGGAGGCCATGGCACTCCGTGGGAGTTGATTTATCTCATTTGAAGGTGCAGGGTGGAGACTAACTATAGAAGGTCTATTCATCACAGTTGGAGGGAGTCTAATTTTGCAGCAGATGCTCTTGCTCGATTGGGCAGACAGGAGGAGCCAATTATGATCTTTGATAGTTTGAACTACCTCCCCCTTGAGTGCTTCATTGTGGTACAAGGGTATTCTATTAGACTTCACTATTTTTGGCCTCCTTGAAGGAAGGTTCCTTGTTTTTTTTCTATCTTTCCAAGAATAATAAAAAAAGTAACTTGCAGTATTAAAAAAACAAAAAAACAGAAGAAGGTGAGAAATGTTCCTGAATTCAACCTTGATTGTGATTGGATAATAAACTTCAGGAATTGGGTTTGTGTTCCTCCCATCCCCGAATTAAAGAAGGAGCTGCTGGATGAGGCTCATAGTTCTTCATTCTTTATTCATCCTGAAAGCATGAAGATGTATAGGGACCTAAAAGAGTACTTTTGGTGGGATGGCATGAAAAGAGATGTTGTTGAATATGTCTCTCGATGCTTGGTTTGTCAGCAAGTTAAAGCTGAGAGACAGAAGTCTAAGGGGATGTTACAACCATTACCCATACCAGAATGGAAATGGGAAAACATCACTATGGAATTTGTCACAGGACATCCCAAAACATCCAAAAGAAATAATGTTATCTGGGTCATAATTGATCGTCTTAGAAATTCTACAAACTTCATTGCTATTAGAGAGGATTTCCCTCTGGATCAGATTTCCAGGATATATGTAAAGGAAGTGGTAAGATTCCATGGAGTACCACTTTCCATTATATCTAGTCGGGATTCGAGATTTACCTCGAAGTTTTGGCGAAGTCTTCAGCACACTCTGGATACAGAGTTGAGTTTCAGCACTGCTTATCATCCTCAGACAGACGGTCAGTCTGAGAGGAAAATTCAAACTCTAGAAGATATGTTGAGAGCTTGCTCTATGGATTTCAAAGTTGGTTGGGATCAAAACCTACCTTTGTTGTAATTTTCTTATAATAATAGATTTCACTCCAGTATTAAGATGGCTCCTTATGAAGCTCTCTATGGAAAGAAATGCAGGACTCCAAATTTCTGGGATGAAGTTGGGGAAAGAAAGCTATTCAGACCTGATCTTATTGATCAGATGGCAGAAAAGGTCAGATCTATTCAACAACACATAAGAGTAGCTCATAGTTGACAAAAACGTTATGCCGATAACTGAAGAAAAGACCTAGAGTTTGAAGTGGGTGATAAAGTGTTCTTACGAATATCTCCTTGGAATAGAGTAATGAGATTTGAAAAGAAGGGAAAGTTAAGCCCTAGGTATATCGGTCCTTTCGAAACACTAGATAGTGTTGGGAAGGTAGATTACTGATTAGCGCTTCCACCAAATCTCTCTCAAGTTCACGATGTGTTCCATGTATCTCTTATGATAAAGTACATACATGATCCTTCACATGTACTCAGCTCATAAGTTATATCGCTTGAGCAGGATCTTTCTTATGAAGAACAGCCGATAGAGATTCTGGATCATAGAGAAAAAGTCCTACGGAACAAGACTACTCGTTTGGTGAATGTTTTATGGAGGAACCACCAATTAGAAAAATCTACATGGGAGCATGAGGATATGATGAGGGACAGGTATCCTCATCTGTTTGTTACAAAGTGACGAATTTCGAGGGCGAAATTCATTTTAAGGGAGGTAGAATGTAACACCTGAGATTTTTATGCAAAATATTTTGTTTTTAGGTTATATAAATAATCAAAGGAATCTTTCACTACACACAACACTAGCTTGGCTTGCTTTACACGTAACTGCGGCCTTCCTCGATAGCTTGCGTCGTACGTAATACCAAGTTTCACTAAACAACGATATTCTATTAAAATATTATTAAAACTAGCTGTTATGAATAGTAATAACCACTTTTTGAAATTTTTTAAATTTCATCATTCAAAATGGACTTCATTTTTGGATTCGGAATATCGAAATTACCCTAGGGTGAAATTTTGGTATTTTTCTGAAAACTTTCAACTTTTGATGAATAGTGAAAACACTGGATTACTATTTAAAAACCGACTTTTTATTTAAATTATTATTTATTTTATTTAAATTTATTTTAGGTCAAAATTGAAAGATAATACCCATATAAGTTCATTTTAATTAATTGAAGTTATTTTATAATAATTTTAGATATATAAAAATTTTATTGAACTTTTGACTGTCTTTTACCCACCTCCTAGGAGAATTTTTAAATTTACATAAAACATAATTTTACCACTTTTGTGAATGAAATATAAAAAATCCAAGAGACACGGTTGATGTCAGTAAGTAAAATGTGGTTCAATGAGATGAAAATAATTTTTTGTGAATAGTAACTTTTTCTTTTATTTACCACGGTTAAAAGTAAATAGGGTAATTAAGGTTAAAAATGATATTATTACCCTAACACATGTCCTAATTCTATTGGATAAGTGTAATTCGACCAAAAACAACCTTAGGAATAAACTATGACCATTTAGGCCCACTTGGATTAGATTAGGACATTTAATATTAATTTATTTAAAGAAGGGTTAAAAAAGTTAAAATCAAAGTTTAATAAGTAAATAATTTTCCATATAGGGTTACACATAAGATAAATTACTATAAAGATTCATTAGAAATATAAAGATATTTCCTATATAATGGTATTTTTTTTGTAATTTTTAGACTTTAAATAATTTAATTTATTTATGACACAATGATGATGTAGTAATTATATTATTAATGAAATATTGACATAATTAATGTTATAAATACCAAAATAAATGTAATTTGAGACTTTTTATGAATTAAAATAGTTTTCTAGTTTAATATTTCATATTAGTACTGATTTAATTAGCTTTTTTCTAACTAATCATTCTGTTATGATTTTCAAAAAAATCAATTACCAAATAGTGTCAAAATTGACATAAAATAGTTTTTAAAACAAATATTATATTATTAATTATTATTTTATTCCTAAAAATCTAAGGTTAGGAAAAATGACTTAGATAAGGTTATAATATTAATAATAAACAACTTGGGGTTCGTTTGGCTTGTTATAGTAAGTTTATTAACCTTATAGTGTAAGAAAACAAGAAGACACGGTAAAAGTTGAATTCTCTAACTTAAGGTTAAATCAAAATGATAAGGTTAAAATAGTAACCTAAACTTGTCCAAATTCTATTTTATGAGAGTATTTAGACCCATACCCATCTTATCTTTGAAATAAATCAATTTTTAGCTATTAAAAACCGAATATGGCGTTATAATAAAATAATATTTTTTGTTTTTCCAAAGGTTCCCCTCTCCTCCCTTATAAAAGGGCACCTCCTCCCTCTCTTCCTCACACCACTTTGAGCCTTCAAGCTCGACCAAACCCTGCCAAATTCTCTTCTAAACTTCTCTAGAAACATCCTATAGGTCCTGGTCTTCTTCAAATACCAATTTGAGTGCCCTAAGAGGAGGTCTCAAAGAGGCGCTTCAAAGAAGAGGTAATGTCCGTTACTGATTCTTTCAACTTTATTTCTTCTTCCACTTATTCTTCTTTAGTTGTTTCATTATTAAGTAATAACATCAGTATCACTCATATACTGATATGTTATTATAAGTATGAAACAACCCTATTTCAACATCTATCCATCCTACGGAAAACGAAATCACGGCGCGTGCGTACGTACGGAATACCGTCTCCACGTCGTGGTGTAATCTATTTTCCACCACCATCTTACTTGGATGGGTATAATGGTTCAAATAAATAACTATATATGATTATTTTAAAGTGATATTTATTCTGAAATAGTATACATACACTCCAATACAATTCCATGATCATGGGAACAATATCATCACTCGTGCGTACGTACGGAATACCGTCTCCACGATGTGATGCGACTCGTTCTACATGATCTTCATTGCATAATGATTATATAAATGAATTGAATGAATAAATATGATATATAGTACAATAATACCATTTTGGAAATGAGGTATCTATAACCTAAATAGAAGAATAATAATTTATTCGACAAAACACGCATAAGAACAAAAAGTAATAAACACCAGAATAACAAGTAACAATGAAATATTACTAATAAGAAGCTAAGAATATGACCATATATGATATCATAAAAATAATTATGATTCTGTAATAATTCAATAACATTATTTAAATCATTATACAGTAGGTTCGGACACTTACGAAGAAAATCGGACCTAAGGTAAGGGACAATCTCGCAATCTCAATTTTTAACCGAGATTGTTTATACTTCAGAATTTACTGGGGAATATTTATCATCCACATACATGTTTCCTAAATATGTAATATTATTTATATCCTCCAACAATATTTTAAATCCAATTTTACCCTTTGGTTAGTTTTTAGTATATGATATGAAAGGAATCTTTTGTCGTTTTTCGTACGAGGTACTTTTTTACTTTTCTGGGAAAAGTATGAGAAGAATGTTTTTTTAACTTATATGGAATGAATAGATTTTTAAAACATTATTTCCAAGAATATTCCTTTACATGTTTTAAAGTTTATTTTTAATAAATTTCTTTTAGTTTAAAATTGTATGACATGTTAAGAAAGGAAAAAAAATTGAAGTACAAAGGATATTTTTCTCAAGAATGGAGTTCAAATGTTTTATCAAAATTATTTTCCATCTAAGATAATATAGGTTTATGTTTATATCCCTATTTTTACATTGATTTTATTATGTTATGATGGAATTATTTTTATTATTTCCTTTCATCATTATGGATTATGATATGATGACGTGATTTTTAAGAATCCCATTTTTATTACATGGGTTATGCTATGATGTATGGTTTATGATTTTATGGCACACATAAGAATGGTATCATTATGAGATGGGTGGGACATATATCTCCCTCCAATAAATTGGGTAAAGATTTATATCTCATGAGATAGACATGGCTGGAACGGCAGGTTAAACCAGTTCAGTGAAATTAGACTAAAACGAGGAGTGAACTCGGTTCAGAAATGGACTTTGTCCGCTAAGATAGTTTTGGAAATGAGTCTTGACTAATAAAAAAATGATTTTATATGATTATGTGTGTATGCCACAAAGTTTCATGTTTTAAGTTATGATTATTGGGATTACATTTCACTACTATGATTTATCCCATGTTATGAAATTATGATCTATTTTACTGGTTAAGATTTCCAAAATGTTATGTTCTTATGAATATGATATGATTGATATTTCTTTTGTTTACCCTTACTGAGAATTTGAGCTCGCCCTTTTGTATGTTTTCTTTCCCCAGATCAGGAAGAAGGTTATTAAGTAGGATATTCCAAAAGGGACTCTAGATATGATGAAATAAATGAGAGACAGTTTAGATGCTTTATGAACTAGTTATATATGTTTCCTAGTTTCTAAAGACACCATACCTATATGGTCCTTTCATGGTTTTGTTATATGTTATAATAAGTATGCTTCAATTTTGAAGTAATAGCCATGTATGTAAAGTATGGGTCATTATAATTTTTATTTATATTTATGTTTTACTCTTATAATGACAAGATGTTGGTGAAAACCGTTCCCTTTTCCACAATTTATACTTTAATGAAATGTTTATGAAATTCTATTTCCTTTATGAGTTTTGAGGTGATAAATATTTTATGATCTTGTGGAAGACATGTGTATTATTTTCATTACATAATGTGTGAGACTTATATCACCCCCCAATGCAATAGGTAAATATTAATATATTATGAGATAACAATGGAAAAACATCAATGGGGTTGATCCCACTGTAGTAAATAGGTGATTCTTGATCTACTATGGGAAATGGGTGTATGTAGATCTAATATGGGAAATAGTTTCATCATGATATACTATAGGAAATAGGTTCATCCTGATCTACCTAAAGAAATATGTTTTTTCTGATCCAAAATGGGAAATATGTGATAATTATTGATCTATTATATTGATGGTCTTTGTTGTTAACCTTAAAAATTTAAAATGGTTTTCAATATTTATTATGATGCTAGAATTTTATAACATGATATTATGGTTCATGATTTATTTATGATGATTTATCACTCTTATAGACCTCGTTTTCTAAAATTATATTGTTTTATTCCATGAATAATGTTTGTGATCTATAATAGGTTGTGTATTAACTTTTTAATTTATGTTTGTGATCAGATACCCTTATTATTATCAGATTCTTACATATGATCAAATATTTATATCTCCTATATTTACCCAAACTAGACATATGAGATCACTCTTTATTATGTTTCCTTCCCAAGGTTATGAATAAATTTTTAGGTTATGTACAACTAATAGGAGTGTTATATTAGAAGATAATTGTGAGATAAGTTGTATAAAATTAAATAAATAAAGAGATTGTGTTTCTATAATCCAATGATACTAAACTCTTACAGTACTCAAGCATGGGTTTATGAAACGTATTGAATGGTAATCTAAAAATATGTGATATTTATGTATGAAAATACTAGTTCGTTACATTTGGTATCATAGAAAATGTTTATTCAACCTATGGATACTATGATTAGAAAAATTTTACTATGATCCCTAGGTACATGCCTATGAATACATTTAGTGTTGTTTCTAGGGATATATGTAAGGATAAGTCTGAGGATAATTCTATGTATAGGAAAATATCATGAAATGTTAGTGAAGGATAGAATAAGGGGTTCCCAATAAATTTCATCCATATCTAGATACTACAAGTTGATGTGTCTCTGGAACAAATCTACTTATGGATAAAAAATAAAAAAATTATGCATTGATCTCGACTTGATTATCACATGGTGCACAATAATGGGACTTTCTACATACATTGTTTGAAACTACTAGGGTATACGATTTAGAAACTCACAGACTCTTTTTGAACCATCATGAAGTATTTAATTAATGGTCGTGAATGACCTAGGTTAACCCAAAGGTATCATAGATATAAATGATGATGTAATGATTTATAAATCCTATAAATTATTTTTCAGGATTATGTATTTTTTCATAATGATTAGTGTTTCTCAAAATTTTCATTATAGTTTCATTCAATGGATAAAACCATAAGAAACCCTGTTAATGCTGAGTGTGATGAAAAAATCAATTGTTTCCCTCATAAGAAACTAAACATTATTATAAATGGAGTGTAGAATATTGTATTTATCCTCACACTATTTTGTCTGTATATAAATCATGTTGAGTTTCTAAATGATAAATAGAGGAAACTAAATACTATTAAATCATCCATGAGGAAGCATCCACCATCTTTTAGTGTATCTTATGATACACTAGTGCTTGAGCGATGGATCATCACCATCAAGAAAATATTTTTTCCCTTAAGGATTGGGACATGAAAAATGTATCCGAGCCATTTATCATTTAGAGTGAAAACAAGATTAGTTTTAAATTCTTATTAACAACACAAGGAAATAAGAAGAAATTGAATCTATATAAAGGGAAGAGTTTAATGGGGAATTTCTTAGAATTTAATTCCCATGAATTATATGAAAAAGAACATAAAATTAATTCCTTGAGCTTAAGAAAAATAATGATGATTCATTTGGTACCTATGATACAAATTTTAAAAGACTCAAATGGTATTCTACTGGTTTAATCATCATCCATGAAATAAATTTTTTTTGATTATTTGGTCCACTAAACCAAATTATTTTAAATCCTTAACAATAAAATACTTTAGTGACTGTAGATAATTCATTTGTTGTGCACTGGAGGTATATATGAAAATTATATATTACCACCATTCCTAGAGTTTTGATACGAAAAGGAAGATCAAGTCTCGTGAAAAATCAAGTTGTGGATTGAAATTCATTTCATCTACATGCCACACATTATGGAAGAAGCATCAACGAAATTTGTTGAATGGAACTAAGAGGTTCTTTAAATATAGAAATTTGGGTCATAAATCTATTGAATAACAAAAGGATATTAATGTTCTAGTTAATGCAATGTAGAAAAATAGGACGCTAACTAATGCAACACCTATACACCAATTTTTCATGTTCAAGGATTTAGGGCATTATATGAATCCCCCAATCAAAGGGATAATGTGGATGATAATCCACAACTATATTTTAATATAATAGAAAAATGGAATCATATGCAATCATAATAGATGAATTAAATCATGTTAATAATGGCACACTTATCCTCCCCTCTTAATTTTGTAGTTTCATGTTTGATTTTGTATGAATGATCTCTATAAAAATATTAATGTTTAAAATTTAGTGAAATTTCATGTGATTATCTCCCTATATATAGATTCTGGAATAATGAAATCACATTTGATATTCTAGCAGTAAAATTATGAACCCAATAATCCAATGAAAATGTGTTTTTATAAGACATAATATTATATAAGGAATAAATGGTGAATTGACTTTTGTAAGTGTATATGTCTCAATTAACTTAAGAGTTATGGATACCATCATGGGTTTATGAGTTTAACTTTGATTAAAAGGTCAAATTTGTTAACACCCCCTATCAGGTTTTATGTGATGGGAATTTATTATGATTAAAGATATTTAATAATAAATTATAGAAATACAACCATTTGGTTTTTTATATGTTTTAGTGACAATTTCATTTAAGGAGGATGAATTTACACTTAATAGACATATGATTAAATGTACGGGTAACCATTAGGGTTTATTATATCATTTTTTCTGAGGTAATTGATCACCTTATGAATTCATCACAATTATTTAATATCAAATAAGATTTATCTCTGGAACCTTATTCTAGAATATACATTATGGAAGTGGTAAGGTTACATGGGATACCTCATTGAATTATATCTTGTTGGGATCAGAAGTTTACCTTAATGTTTTAGTGATAATTTAAGGAAAATATTGAGATAGATTTTAGATTCAATACTACATATCATATTGAAACAGATGTCTATCATGAGATAAAAAATCAAAACCTAGAGGATATTCTATGATCTTGTTCTATATATTTGAAAGGTTGTTGAGATCAACAAACCTCATCATGTTTAGTTTTCCTTCAAAAATACATTTAAATCGACCATTTAGATAGATCCTTATGAGTATATTTATGGAAATAATGGTAGAACTTCAATATATAAGAATGAAGATGTATAAAGGAAGCTATTAGTATATAATAAAGCTGATGAAATAGTAGAGAAGGTTAGAGGAATTCAGAAAATGTAATGGACACACAAGGATGGCCGAAATGTTATGCTAATAATTTTTTTTGTGATCTTGAATTTGAAGTTGCTGACAATGTCTATCTATGAATGTATTCATAGAATAAAAAAGGTAAAACTAATCACTATTTATATCGGTCCCTTTTAAATACATGATCTTTCTTGGGTAGCATCTTGTCATTTAGCTCTTCCAATGAACCTATCATAGGTTCATGATGTATCCCATGTATCTCTCTTATAGAAGTACATACTAGATGTTTCACATGTATAAACTCAATTTTCATAACTCTATATCAATATATTTATTCTGAGGAATGAACAATAGATATTTTTGATCAATGATAGAAAATTCTATGAAATAATTCCACTCGCCTATTTAAATTTTATGATGAACCCACTAATTTGAGGAAGCTATGCGGGAAACTAAAAATGTGATAAGGTATAGGTATCCTCATTTTTTTATCTAAGTGATGAATTTATTGAAAGAAATTAATTTTAAGGGTTCTATAATTTAACACCCATATATTTTTATGAAATATTTCCATTTAAATAATATATTTCTTCGATATATTTCATTGCATTAAACACCAAGTTTAAAATAATTACGATACACTATTACAACATTATTATTTAATGTAAAATTATAACCTGGCCATTAATTTTTTGAGTATGAATATTATTAAATAAATTATTAAATATATATAAATATCCCACTCAATATAAATTTATTGATAAATTATTTGTAAATAATAATTTAATTTTTAGTAATGTCATTCGATTCTTTAAAAATTTGTTTTCTATAGAAAAGGTTTTTTTATTGATTTAATATTTTAATTAATTTATGAAGGATTTATAAAATTTATTGGAAAAAATATATTTCATTTTTAATTCATGATATTTAAATTATCTTAGGATTATTTTTTTATAATTTTTTGAAAAGATTAATTTTATAGTGAAAGGTGAAAATACCTATTTCTATAAAACTGTCATTTTATTCATAATAAAATGAATGTTTAGGATATTAATATGATATAAGAATAATTGAATTACTCTTTATTCAAATATATTCTAATTAATTAAATTTTATTCATCCTTATAATTTTATTGGTATAAGCCTATTTATCGGCGTAAAACACATTTTTTTCAAGAAAACTATTTTTAGATGCATTTTGAAGAATTAATGTTAAATTAAATTCTAACATTTCTCTGAGTTGAATTTTAAAATTTGATTCCATATTTTGAAACATCATGTTCAAATTTTTTAAATTTTTTCCTTTTATTTTGTTTCATTATGAAGAGTAACTACAGTAATTTTATTATAACAGTAAGGGTAAATATAGTAATTTAGGTTAAAAATAAAATGACAGGGATGTTTAAATAACCCCAAAAAATTCCTAAATATTATTATATTATTTTATTTAGTCTATATTCATCCAATATTTGGTTTTATGTCATTTTCTATCCATTCAGATGATATTATGTCCTTTACTGTATTGTGTTCGATGAAAATCCAAACACGTCACACTCTTGTATTTAATAACTAAAATATTTAAATATGGGGTTATACAAAAGATATGTTAAACTATAAATAGTATTTTTAAATCTAAAATATTTATCTTCATCATGAAAATTCATTTTTCATTTTTAGAGATGAAATAATTATCTTAAATACATATACATTGTTGACGTGGTAATTATTCACTAAATGGAAAATTCAAATGAATTATATTAAAAATATTAAAAGTAACATTATTTGGTATATTTTTGTTCAAACATAAATTATATAGATTAAAATGACATTTTTATGATATAAATAATATTTTTTTTAATAATACTTTTATTCTTAATGTTTTTAATTTCAATGTAATGAATAGTGTCAACAATAATAATAATGATATTTTATGGGTTTAAAATATTATTAAAATGGTTAAAAACATAAAAATATAAAATAAGAAAAAATTGGATATGATACAATCAAAAATTTCATCCCTTATACATTCATATTCCATTTTAAATCATTTGGATCAATAATATTCTTAATATATTTTAAACTTTTCCGAAATTCTAAAAGTTCCCCTCACCTTAATTATAAAAGGACACATCCTCCCAAACTTAATGAAACCAAATTGGGGCTTCTATATGGGCCATACACTACCAAATAATCTTATCCACCTCCATATACACATTATATTGGTGTGTTTCTTCACAAAATACCGACCCTAGAGCCATTTATAGAAGATCAAAAGGAGTCATTTCAATGAAGAGATAATCACTCTAATTAATCACTTTAGTTTTATAATGTTATTTACCTCCTATAGATCTATTTTATTCATCATAAAATAATAAATTCAGTATCATAAATATTCTTAAATCTTATTATTATTATTATTAAAACATCATTATACACACTCTTTAACATCAAATATGAAGTGAATGTATCGCTTGTGAATATGTATGACATACCATCTCCGCATAGTGATACAAATTCATTTTTATCACCTTAATTTATGGAGTGGGAGTATGAGGGGTTTAATTATTATTTATTATATTTAAAATATTATTATACTTATGGAATTATAATATCAATTATACCGTTTTATCATCCAATATTTTGAGAAATGATAACATCGCTCGTGTGTACGTATGGACTGGCATCCCCACAATGTGATGTGAATCGTTTTAAATTTATATTTAAAAAGGTTGTTAATAAGTATTAATTTTATGATTATATAAGATATATATGATATAATAATATTTTTATAAATTATGATTATTATTTATGATTCTTTTATTCCATCAATCAAAAAATGGAAACAATGTACTTGTGTATGTTCGTCCTAATATCTCTATGAAAGGTATAATTCATTTTTCTATCTATAAATTTTTTGAAATATAATAAATATTTATATAATTAATATATATTATTTGTATACCATGATTAATTTTTTTAAATTATATGACTATGATCAATGTATAAGGATTGAGACTACCGAACCAAAAAATGCTTGGAAAATGTAGTTATCACCCAGAACCGGGATTTTAATTCTAAATTGTTAATGAACAGTTAAAAACATGTATGTAATAAGTGGTATTATAAATATATATTTATGGAAAAAAATATAATAAATATATATTTATTATATATTAGGTTTGAATGTGAACATGAAAATATAAGACTTTAGGTAAGGGTTTATTCCAAAATTTCATCATTATTCAGGATTGTTTATGTTTATTTATCCTTTGGAGAAAATTTCTATTATATGTACGTTTTTTATAAAAAAAATTCAAAAGGGGTTTTATAATTCTCCTAAAAACATTCAATTATTATTTAATCATGTTTTAATTTTAAAAAAATTATTGAATGGAATCTTTTTACCTTTCTCTAAATGATGTATTTGTACCTTTTCCAAAAAAACAGAAGGATTGTTATTTTTTATATTATAAGAAATGACCATATTTTTCATTTCCATGAAACCTAAATGATTTTCTGAATCCATTATATTTTTATAGCTTTATTTTCAAATAATTTTTTTTCAAGTACAAGTTCACACCTTTAAAAAACATGATTTCTAAAAGGAAAGGTTATTTTCCTCAAAAATTATTCCACATGAATTTTTAAAATAATTTTCCATATAATATGACATAATTTTATGTTACTTAATATTTACTTGGAATATGAACCAAGGATACCATCATTATTCTTTCACTATATATTTTATGTTTATATTGAATATATTTTGGTGAAATCCATTCATTTTTACATGTTTTATACAATGATTAAAGGTTTATGAAATCCATTTAATTTCATGAGTTCTATGATGATGAATTTTTATGATATTATGTCGCACATATATATGATTTTCTTTAAGTGGAGGGTGGGATATATATCCCCCACTAATAAATTGGGTAAAGATTAATATATCATTAGATAACAATGGAAAATAAGTTAATGGGATAGATCCCACAAAGGGAAATAGGTTCATCCTAATCTATTATGGGAAAAAAGGTTCATCCTAATATTATATAGGAACCATATGAATCCTATTCTACTATGGTAAATATGTGTATCTTGATCTAATGTGGGAAATTTTTGTGTCATGATCCATAATGGGAAACAGGTGATAATTCATGATATACTTTATTTATGGTCATGGTATTTAAACGAGAAATATGAAATGGTTTTTTATATTTATGATGGTGACACACTTTCATGACATGATATTTTATTTCATTATTGAATTATTGTTATTTATCACTCTTATATCCCATGTTTTTGTAAATTATAAGGTTTCATTCAATGTCTTTTGTTATTGATTTATGATAGGTTGAGTATGAACTTTGTATGTTATGTTCATTATCACATACCCTTATTCATCACTTATGAATACATTTGATCACAGATTGATTTCACCTATATTTACCCTTAATGAAAATCTGATCTCACCTTTTTTTATGTTTCCTTCCCTGTGTATTAGTAAGGGTTTATGTAGGGTATTCCTAATAGGATTACTATATGAGAAGATCGTTTTATGAGTTGTTGAAGATATTTCAAAAAATAAGAATATTGAGTTTCTAGTCTCCATAGTCAAGAAACTATTAATGTCCTCAATTGTGTTTTCATGAAATTTTTCTAAATATTCTTCTCAAAATATGTAATATTTATGTATTAAAAATATAACTCATTAAACCACTACTCTCCAGATGAATTATAGTTTTTAGAATTCTTATGAAGGATTACAATGATATCTAGAGTGATGTTTTCTTATTTCTATACCAGTATAGGTAATGGTTGAATCATCCCCTATTATTTTAGGAATTCAACCTTTACATTTTCATATACAATTAATTGAGATATATACTCTACAATATCCCTCTTCGTGATTTATAATCATTTGTAATACCTTATATCTCTATACCTTTTTTTCATCTTTAGTGAATAGCGAAGGGTGAACTATGTGTATCATCCAAAATATCCTTCTTCAATTCAGGTATTGATGCGATACATATCTGAGTTCAAAATCATATAACTCTATCTCAATCAAAGTTTTACTCTAGAATATTCATTACCTTCTTTTCTATCTCCACATATTCTTTTTATGACTCTTTGATCTTTATATAGATTAGTGGTTGAGTAGTCATTTGAGAAAGGTAGGATTTTATCCCTAGGTCCATCTTTTGAAAATCTATAATTATTGGATGTATTTTATTCCCTTTCATGAATAAGGAAACATGATCCTTCCAACTTAGAGAACTACCGGCATTGTTTTTACCCTCCCAAGATCATAATGTATCAAATATTCATAGTCCCGATTAAATCATACCATATCATTTTCCATGTGATGAATTATTTCTATATGAATATTTACTTTTAATTCTTTTATTATTATATATATATCACACTTTTAACCATAGATATAATTCCATCATTTATTTGTTGCAAAAAAATTATAATTTCTCAATATCATGAGTTGGATAATCGCATCCATGTGACATTAGTTGACATTATGAATAAGATATTACAATTTCAATTTTCATATAGACACATCCCAACCCCTTCATTGATTCATAACAGTATATTATAACCCATTCTCTACTATAGGTTAGTGTAAGTACACATCCAGTTACCAACCTCCTCTAAGGCTCCTTTAAGATTTATTCACATTCTTATATTCATTGTAACTTAACTCATTTATAAATTAAATGGGTTTCAGGATTGCATAATCATGTGTAATTTCTCAAAAATGATGAAAGTAAATAGTTAATCTAAGAAAGCGATAGATTTACATTACAAGGTATTGTCTGGGTAATTATTCAATCGCGTTAGTCTTTGAATATTACATTATTATACCCTCTATTATGATTATATAACCCAAGAAGGATACCATTTGTATCCAAAATTCACACTTACTAAATGGGGTGTCACATTTTCCAATTCATAAGGTATTTATCACAATATTTAAATGATCTTATTATTTTTACTTTCATTAGGAATATATGAAAAATTCATCAATAAAGAATACCCTAAATGTTGTAAAACAATATCTAAATATTTTATTCATTATATCCATGAAGATTTCTGTGGAATTTTTAAGTCTAAAAGTCATCATTATAAATTAAAAGTGTTTATATATTATATAGAAATATTTCTTGGATATATCCTCTCTCTTTTACCTTAATTTAAGGTATCTATATCAAAAAACCACATTTAAGAAATATTGAACACAACTAAGTTGATCGATAATACCATTATAACATCATACGTGATATTTTTTCATGATCATTTTTTTAATATCATAATAATAAATATAATGGTGAATTGATTTATTATTCTTCTTGTAAATGAGAATTGGTGCACCCATGGTGAAGAACATGGGTGTATAAACCCCAAGTCTAGATTCTACTAAATTTCCTTATCAAATTCTTCCGATTTAGTTAAATCCATTATATAAATACACTTTATTATATGCATAAAACCATGAATGTGTTTAATTAGAAACTCAACATAAATCTCTAGGGGATGACCTAAAATTTCATTAGAAAATTCATCAATATTCTCAAATATGATTGGTACATCTTAAATATTGAGTTTTTTCCCAACCATTTGATACAAGAATACATTTTTATTTGGTTTCAAGTCCCATATTAAAGAGTTTTCTACTAATCGTAGTTAATAATAATCCCTTCATTGATATTTGATAATGGTTCAATTTGGGATATGAAATGGTATTTCTTTATCCTGAAAATTGATATGAGCTATGTATATGGGATGAAAATTCATGCCTAATACCACATTGAATTATACCATGGGAAGAAGAACGAGATTTTTAGGAATTATCTTCCTACAAACCTCTATTAGAAAATAATTGTATACCTTGGATGTAATTGTCTGAATTCTAGGAGTTTTTACTAATACTTTAATATCAAATGATTGAGGTGGCTAATCAGTATTTTTAAAAAACATAAATGATTTGAATAAATTCAAGTAAAAATAACTAGATAAGACATTCAATGTTAAATTTTGGATAATCTATTTACCTTTTACTAATTTATTTTCACGATTCAGATGTATTTTATTCATTTCATAGGATCTTCTTTGTTCTTTCTCTCTTATAGGTTTTTTATGTTTGTCATCCCTGTTATCTCTTAGAATAGATAATTGATTTTTAAAATTTTCAAACTCATTAAATTTGAAAATTTTATGTGTGTATGGTTCATTAGTCGATAAATTTTTGTCCTCAATTATATTATTTATCCTATTCACATTTCATTGATAATTATGTTCATAGCAAGTAACCACACCACATATGAAACATTTTTTTAGCTTTTAAGGGTATGTATAGGTGTTTCATTTCACATTTTTTGGTTCCAGGTTGTTTAAATATCATTCCTCTATGTGAATTATCATTTGAGTTTCCAGTAAACTCAATATTCCTTTTCTTTTCAAAAATTCTATAAGAATAATGGGATTTACCAATTTCAATTTTCTACAAGAAGTTCACATTGAACATTTTATTTATTTATATAAATGTCTCTTATATCTGATTCATTTTGATTACTTTATTTTAATCCACTAATAAAATGTAGGATCTTGATTTTAGGGTTAATAATAATATTATAGGTGTACCTTTCAAGTCTTGTAGATTTTTCATTATAAATACCAATATATTTATCCTCATTTTGTTTCAACTCAGAAAAATCAATCTTTATTTTCTTGTGAAGATTGTAAAAAAAATTATTAATCTTTCACATTCTAAAGATTCAAATAATGCTTTTTTCCCTCTTATTTTTAGTTGAGTCCAATAATTTAAATCTTCACATTTTAAATGAAAAATTTCTAAATCAATGATTTCTAATTCTATGATCTAGATAATGAAAACTATCATTTCCATTATGATGATCCATTTCATATAAGCTACTCAATTAGACGTCCCGCTGAAGGATGGGGTATATTTTTTTATGAAGGATTCAATTGAGAGTTGATTTATTCTTAGAATTTTTGGGATATCGGCATGGTTTGTGTTATTTTTCATCACATAGGAGATTTGGGTGAGCATAACCAAGAGATAGTTCACTACAACTCTCATATTGTTTGGTTATAAATTATGAAAATTGTAGTATTATCCATCACACCCATTGTGAAATCAGTTTCTACTAGATAATTCCATTACTAAAACCAAAATTATTACTTATGAGGAATAAAAAATAATATCTTAAAAGAGTAACCATGAAAAAATTCATACTCATGATGTCTTAATCTAGTACATATTCATTTTATACTAGGATTATTTTAGTTAAACCAAGTATGATTAATGTTGGGTTCTCTTATACTTCTTAACTAATACGAAAAAATAACTAAACCTCTCTCTATTACTAAATGAGACAACCTATTAATTTCATACATGAATTTTTTATAATTTTCATAATTTTAAAAAAAATATCTCAAAAATAATCACACAATACCAGAACCAAAAGGTTTAATATCATTGGATATTTTCAACATAAAGGTATTATTACACTTTAATTATTTAACATATCACACAAAAATATCTACAAAAAACTTCATTATAAACATCATTCCATATAAATTTCAAGGGGAAATGGGAAAAAAATGATTGGTCTCAATTGATTAGTATGGGAAAACATATCAATGTGTCATAAAGAGGGTTAATCATAAGCATGTGACAAAACATGCTCAGGGTAAAAACTATTATTAAAATTAACATATAAACATAAATGTTTTCAATAATGCATAATAGAAGGATACATAACCTCAAATGATCAAATATATACCATGTTATAAGTTTTCATAAACAATATATAATAATCATGATCCATGTGTCATGTATAAAATAAAATTGTGCCACATGTGTAAGCTTAGAAAATAATAACATTATGAAAAAATCCATTCATTCCCCTAATTGAAGTTACGAGTAAACACAATCATGTCCAAACATTATATTTTGATAAAAATAATCATTTCCACACATTCGGTTACAAAAAAAACCAATCATGATAGCACATCATATCTTGAGAAAACAAAATCATGTCTATGAATTAACATAATTATCTCATGAGATATAAAAAATTAACCAATGAATTGGAGGGCTATAAATTTTTCCACTGAACACATAATGGTAAACCATTCATATGTGTTATATATTAAATCAATCATACATAATATCATGTGAAATACCCCATGTAATGTAAATTGGTTTCTAAAAATTTCCAAACATTATTGTATAAAATAACATCAAAAGTTAGATTGGTTGATACCAAAATCCTATATCCAAAAGGAAGTATATGTTCAAATCACATAGAGTATGATCATTAAAATTAATCTATATTGATATATCATTTGGGTATATAGAAATAATTTATGTGAATATATGAGAATACTTTCTGGATTTTTTTATCATTTTTTTAAAATGAAAAGTAACAAGTCACTTTTGAAAATCATTTTCATGACAATAAAATGTTTTAAAACATCATATAAAAATATTCACTAATAATGTAAAATTGAAAATAAATAATTTTCAATTAATTAAATGTATAGTGGAAAATAAAAAATATGACAAATAAAATGAATTTCATTTTAAACATTTGTGTATTTTTAAAGAAACCCCATGTCGATGAAAATTTTATAAAACATATTTTTAAAAATAAATAAAATTAAATATAAATATTGAAAATGTAATACATATTTTTATAAAAAAATAAAAAGATAAGATATTTTTGAAAAGAAATAATTTGGACCTGAAATATAAAGAATTATTTGATAGGATAAGAATTATTCTTAACAACAGCATATTCTTAAGAAGAATTAAATCCTTTAATTAATAATTATTTGATATAAAAATAAAAATTCAATAAAAAATAAGGATGATATGAAGAATATAAAAAATATTAGGGTGAAAAAAACATCGAAGAATGTAATTCAATAATAAGGATTATAACTCAATAAAAGGGTGTAGAGTTAAAAAAAATACCATATTTTACATTCCCACTAGTTTTAATGAAATCAAACCTCCTGTATAATAAAAACAGGATCATTAAAAATAATTTTATAAATATATTCATATTTTTACCTTTTAGATTAATCTTTTATAATTATTTATTACATTGATGCTACTTATTTTTATTCAATATTTGTCATCAGTTATTGGTACATTCAGCCACTCCTTCAAAGTCTTCGATATAATGGTTTTGTTCATCTTTAATTTTTTATGAACTTATCAAATCTATAATTGAAAATTTATAGTAATAAAAGATATATAATGAGTTATGATGTTTCGGGATCATTTCATGGGATATTTTTATGATTTATAATGAAAAAATCTATGATGAGCTTGTTTTGTAAATTTTTAATAAACGAATGATGTTCTATTAATAATGAGTTCAAAATTAATATTTTTATTATTAGATGAAAAAATAATTACTTACATATTAATATCATATCTTATTTTTAATTAAGTATCCATAATCATCCATCATTGATACTTCTAGATTTATTCATTTAGGTGGTTAAACAGACCTAAATAATAATATGTTATAATTTATCGTTGAGTATGGTTATGAACTGATTTTATAACTATAAGATCATTATTATTTAATAATAATGGTGTTATTTAGATTTTGTTTATCTTTTAATTATATTGTAGAATATGTGGATGAAAAATATAACGAATAAAATATTATGGAGTATGTAATATTTACATTTAAGTCTTGAATCTTCTATTATATAGCCTCTTAGAAATAAAGGCATTTGTAGATCCATCTTGTGATTGGAGTTTACCAAATGTGGAAGTAGAATTAGGGTGATGAAAAATTGATGGGGATTAAATATTAATTTTAAGTATAGGTGTGTCTTAGAGTGAGTGTAATGGATCTCTTTCAATAGATAAAAATTATGGATATTTCATCAAAAACATAAGTTAGGTGAAGGGTAATGATGTAATAATATTCGTGTTTGTTGATTTATGTAATGAAATATTTTTTTAACATGTGGTATTTACTCACATAGATACTGAATTAATTTATAATGTGTTTATATAATTAATAATCATAAATTCATGCCACATTAGGATACCCCTTTAACTCCTCTTACCATGTTTAATTATTTTACATGGTATTTTTTTAATAAAAATATATGATGAGACACCCTATATCCAAACTCCCTGGACCAGTTCTAATAACACATACTTGAAATCCTAGATTTGATACCAAGTGAGATAACCTAAGATAAACTCAAATATGTTTCACATAATTTAAATAGTTTAAACATTACATCTCAAAATAATCACACAATCCTAGAACCCAATGGTTTAGTGTCTTTAGAGATTATCTACATGGCCTTCTAATGTTTTTAACAATTATTCAACATTTACAATAATATTATTCATATATTATACCTTTTTAGATGATTCATTCATAATACCCTTCTTCATTTCATGTATAATGGAAAAATATGAAGGGGTGAGACTAAATTATCAATAAGGGAATCTTATCAAAGGGTTATAAGAGTTAAAATATAAGCTTGGGAGAAAAATAACCATGGGATAAAATTTTGATTAAAAATAACAAAAATCAATAAGAGTTATCCATTGGTTGACATATAAGGACATTTAATATAAAAATAAAAATCATATAAGTTTTCTTAATATTGTATAAAATTGTGATAATAAATATGTTGCATGGAGCATAATCCTAGAAATACAACATAAAAATGTGGCATGTCATGGAAATGTTCCATAATAAAGAACTATTGAATTAATATAATCACAATAAAAAAATTACATTATGGTTCATGAATTATAATACTATGACCCATTTTACGGTGGTTTAAGCATCACTTTATGTGACCCATTAGTTGGTTAAGAATCTTAACTTCTAGTTCATTTCTCTTGATATTTAGAAACATAAACAATTCATTATAGGTTGATGTATGACCCAAAAAATAAACATCCATACATCTATCTATCATAGAAAATAAATCATATATATTTTAATTAAAACTCTATGGAAATAAAATAGGTTTTTTAACATTTTCAAATGGTATCAAATATAAAGAACTCAAGAATTGGGTCGGCTGATACCAAAAATTCAATCACCCAAAATAAGTATTTTATATGATAATTTAGATTGTGATTAATGAATTATAACTCCATAATAGATAAATTCATTCTATATATAGAGGAAAATGGATGTGAAATCATAAGAACATTTTTCAGAAAACATTTTAACATTGTCATAAAAAGACGATGTTGTGAGTCACCATCAAAAGTCATTTTCAAGAAAGTAACATGGATTTTTTAAACCAAAATTTTAGATAAATAAAAATAATTAATACATGGAATAAGATAATTGAAAAATCAACAAGTTTAGATTGGAATGTAAAATATACGCTAAGGAAAAGAAATACCTTTTAAATATTTTCAAATATCGTTATTGAAACCCAAATTATAAAAAAGGATAATAAATTTTTTTTAAAGTAAAAAGGGGGGAAAATATATCACATGAGATAATGTATATTTCTGATTAAGAATAAAAAAAGTAAATTATTTATTTAATGATATAGTATGGTATGGAAGACAAATAGCATATTGGAGTATATGGGAATTATTCTTAACAAGAAAAAATTTTATTAAATAAAGAAATACATAAAAGAAAAAGTTTTTGATGAGAAAATATAAATTATATTGTGGGAAATAGAATGTAACATATAAAGATAATAAATTTAATATATCAAAATTATAATAATATAATAAAGTTAGAAAACAATGAATCAATGAAAATTAGGTTCAATCACCAAAACCCTTAAGACATTTGTAATAATCAATTCAAAACCCCAATAAAGAGAAAACATGAAATAGAACATTAAATACCATGAATAAAGAGATAATAATGCTAAAAATTTCATATAGGTAGTATATAAACCATATAAAATAAACTAAGTTCATAATACGAAATATGTATCAATGAAAAAAAATGGAGATGAGAAACCCTAAATTACATCATATTTTTTGAAGTAATATTCAATTTAAAAGGGTTTAAATAGAAAGATATTTAAAAAAATGAATCTTAAGATATTAAAAACAATAATTATATTATAAGGTAGAATTTAAACTACTTATAAGAATAAAGTTCAAGAATATTGCTCAGAACTCAATGAATAGAAATTGAGTCAACAAAAACACTTATGATTTTAGTAACAATTTAATGAAAAGAATTTGAATGAGGGACTCATGAATAGAATTGAAAATACTATTAAAAAATATTTAATTATATGATATAATCCAACTATGAATTAAGTTCACCATAAAATAAAATTATAGGTTAATAATTTGAAAAGATTCCACAATATTGGGAATTTGAAATGAGAACCCTTACTAACATAATATTTTTGAAGTAAGATTCATTTGAAAATAATTTTATGAAAAATTAATTAAAATCAATCGAAAAATAAGATTAAGTGAAATATAGTTCAATAAAAAAATATTATTTACCCAATATATAATACTAAATTTCAATAAGAATGATCATAACTTAATTAATAGAAATTTATTTAACCAAAAATTTTATGAATATGGTAACAATTGATTCACCCAATATGAAGAATGTGTTCATGAATAGAATTGTAAATCCCATGAAATAAAACAAAATAATAATAATAATAGAATCCAATGGGGTGTTATGTACACCATAAAAATTAATAATAAGTGCATAAAATTAAAATATGTCTCAATAAAATGAAATTGATATGAAAACCCTTACATTTACTCTTAACATCCATGATAGCACTTTAATCTCTTTTAGGACTTGGAGTGTATCCTAAAAGACTTTTTGGAAATGAAGGAATTTGGACAATTTATGGAAACCAAGGGCTAAAAAATATGGAAGATATAAATAGGGGAGTAAAATTTGGTATATATTAAATTAAATTTCAAAGGAAATATGTTCTTTGAAGTGGGTGGGAGTGAGATCATGTTAGATGTGAAAAGAGGGACTTTTCCTAGGAATCTAATGTTAGCTAAGAGGTAAAGAATGAATAACCTGTTATTTTAATGTGTTAGGTGGGGCATGGATGGTGAGAAATATGATTATAAAACTAAAACCTAAAAATGTCCTTCGATAAGGTTTAAGTGTCTAGTTAATTTAATAGAATTTGATCCTCTTTAAGTTACACATTTTTACCTTTATAAACCATGATTAAATATTTATCATAGAAATTATTTTCTTTATTAGAAATATAAGATACCCTTTTACCTTTTTTTCTACGATGAATTCCAATTTATATAATATATAATCTAAATCAATATCTATATTTGATAAAATTTACTTTAAAACTAAACAATTAGATTTTGAAAAATAGTTTTTGTACAAAAAATGTATTTTTATACATTAAGTGACTATTATTATTATTTCCTAGTAGTTAATAATTAAATTAGAGTTAATATTTTTTTATATGATTAAACATAATATTAAATTCAATATTTAAATGTAATTAATTTAATTTAATTATGTGAAAACTTGACTACATTTATGAAAAACAGTTCTTTGAAAATAACTATTTTATTGTGGTAACTAATATTGAATTTAGTAACTTATTTTTATGTTAGTAATAAAAAAACCTTATTAAAATAATTATATTTTTATTAAAATTGTAAAATCCATTTTACTAAAAATAATTTCTTAAATTGAAAAAAAATTAATTTCAATATAAGCATGCATATTGCATAAAAATAATATTTGGAAAAATATATATTTTATGCATGAAATAAATTTATTTATTTTTACATCACTTATAATAAATATTGTTAGGATGTTAATTTAATTTATTTTATATATTATCAACACATTTCACAAAAATAATTCATTAGAAAATATTAATTAAAAAATTACACCATAATTTAAAAAACAATTCTTTTACAAATATCACATTTATATTAAATAATCTTTACTAAATATCATTAAAATTAATTATTTATATTCTAAAATGATAATTTTATCAATATATTAATATTTAATCTTTATTTAAATACTATAATTACATCAAATCATACTTATATAACAATAAATATAATATATAATTCATAAAAAAATTTGTATAAATAAATATTTTAAGAAAATATAATTTTTTTTAGTATTTATTATTTGTTAATTATATTATTTTAAATTTTTGATGAAAATACATAATTTTAGTATTCCTATTAGATACATGTAAATCTAACAACCATATATTGCTTGATAATATCTCCAATGATGATATTTCCTATGACCAGAAATCCCTTTATAACCGCTATATTTGCTCCCACTACAGCCTATAAATTCATTTAATTCTGACTTATTAAATTATAATTTAGATTTTATTTATTTTAATTTTATATTTCATAAAATTATTCTTCATTTAATGATTTTCTTGTCTCATTGTACGTTTACTTGTTTAAATTGTGATGCCCAAGAGTGATTATGATCCTGGAGATTCTATGTTTTAAATATATTATTCTTTTCTATTTATTATTTTAATTTAATCTATGCACTTTTAATGGATGTAATCATCCATTATATTTAATATTAAATGGTTTCTAATATATATATTAATGTACCTTTTTTAATGTTTTAATATGAATGAATAAAGTGTCGTATGTTTGATTCATATCATGTATGATTTACTTACATATAAAGTTAAAATATTTTAATAGAATTCAAAAACATAATTAGGAATTATAGACATATGGTTTATGTAAATAAAATGTGTCCTAAAACCTAGGATGTTACATTCTCTCCCCACTAAATAAATTGCATTCTGTTAATTTTAATTGTAACTCACTAATAAAAAAATTTCTAAGGGTATGACTGAAAATATAATTTCCAACACACTATCATGGTTGAGAATATAAAACTTTTATTTCATTTTATAACATAAATATATTGAAATTGTAAACCATATTTTTAAAACATGTTGACATAGTTATCTATAAGTCCTATGATAATATGCAGACATATCTTTCACAGGTTCATTTTCATGTTCCCATTCTAAATAAATACTAAAACCGAAATGGTTATGATAATATCTAATAAATTCATATTAAATAATTATATGAATATGAAAACTCAATAATAATCTATCTTATCCTATGAAACCATATGTTACTTCTTGTTACCATATTTTAGGTACATACCATGTTTTTTCCCATTAAACGCTTTTTATATTAATTCCAAGATTTTTTCATCACCTCATGGTGTTACTCATTGATTCTTGTTTTTTTTAATTATTTTAATTTTTAGAGGGGTATATAAGAGGGTTTGAATTTGGTTCTAGTAGTTGGGTGGTGTCTTGTTCCTTTACCTCAGAAGTGGGCATGCATCTATATTGTAAGAACGTGGTTCTTATCTTTGAGGTACGGGCTTCTTCTTTTCTCTTTTCCTTAAGTGTTTTTTAAAAAAATATGGAAAATGGGGAAAAATCCTAAATTTTGGAAGTACACGCCGTGTACTTTTTCCACACGTCGGGTACTTCTGGACATGTAGGGATGAGTACACGGGGCGTGTATCCATGTCAGTGACAAAGGGTGTAGGAACCGACTACATGCCGTGTAGTGGTCCTTTACACGTCGTGTAGTCAGTCAGCATTCCAAAACTGTAAGGCGGTGGATTAGCCGCCAGCTAGGTGATCGTACATGCCGTGTACTCAGGAGTACATGACATGTACTCATGTCGACGGGTGAACAGTATGGTGGTGCCGCTAGAGGAATAGTTAAATGAAGGGAGGACACGCCGTGTACTTGGAAGTACACGTCATGTGCTTTGTTTTTCTTTTTACTTAAATCTGGAAGTAGCATCCCCTGATCACAGGGACATCTTAGAACCGGAGGATGTAGTGGGAGTGGATGGTTGGACCTTTATAGATCCACCGATCGAGCGTCTGGAATCTGATTTCGCCTCGGATGATCTCGTTGGAACCGCGCGGGTAAGCCCTCTCTTCTCCTAGTGTGTTGCTTACCAATTATTCTCCAAACGGGAGTTATTTGAGGTTAATCAAGTTTTTTTATTCATCATATCTACGCTTTTCTTGGGCATTTCTGGAGTTGATGTTCGGGTATACCGCTCGTTGGCATATAAGGTAGGTGGCTTGGTGTTTTTTTCTAACTGTCGTGTGTTTTGTGCATTTTTGTGCCATAAACCCATGTTGGGGTGTCATGTGGATGAGGATGTTGCTATATTAAACACCTAGAATTGAATAGGTAATTTAAATGTGATACTAAAATTCTTGTTGGGATCATTGTTTGGATCCGGAAACACCCCGGGGGTGTGTTCCACTGTTTAGCCGATTGGCCAGGATACCCAAGGGTATGCCTTTAAACAAGTAATTGTTGAATTGCCTCGAGATGAATTGCTTGTTTACTACATTTTTATATGTTGGGCATGGCCCGGTTACCTGTTAGCCTGAGGGAAATGTTGTGATTAGCTTGTGGGCGTTGTACTACCTAGCCTGTGGGCAACTTCTCCCGTGCCAGTGGGTAGATGATTCTGTGTCTGTGGGCGACACTATTTATGCCTGTGGGCAATATCTGAGAGCCTGTGGGAAAAAACCTGTGTTGGTTTCTCTTTACCCGAGGGTGGGATTTTACGTGTCTGTGGACATTTGGCTATTTACCAAGAATATTCATTGTGGTGGTATTTTAAATTAAATTATTAAAAAGAATATTAAAATGGAAATATGACTGGTTAAGTTAGTTGCTTTTCATTACTGCTTACTTTATTGCATTTTACTATTGCACACCATTGTTGCTTGCTTTCACACAGTTGGGCACGGGCCTTTGGTGGCTGCCTACTAATATATATTTCTCACACCTTGTTTGGGTCACACATTTCGGCCCAAACAGATTACGTTTCTGCAAGTGTGGATAGTGGTAAGAGTCCCTATACAGGTACTTGATTGTTGCTGAGGAGGAGGAGGGCATGGGACCGAGCCTAGGCTCGCGATGCCAGTGGAAGTTGTTTTACTTTGTTATGTTGTACTCTGCCTTTGGTTGTACTGTATTGATGTATAACATGTTCTGGCTATTTTCGTAGAACTTGAGACATGTAGAATCATTATTTATATAATGTTGGTTATATCCAATGTTTTTTATTACTTTAGTTGTGTATGGTTACTGGTTCCATTTTTTGTTGTATGTTTTATTTTGTATTCTGTTGCACTACACTTTGACAAATGAGGGCATAGTTTCCCCACTATCAGACCTAGGCCCTCGCTGCTAGTCGGCAACCTCTGGCGTTTGGGGAAATGAGCTTGTGGTCACGGGGCGAACCAGATTCGGGGCACCCGTTTCATGGCACCTGGGTCCAGGACATTACAAAGTGGTATCAAAGGGGTTCTTTTCTTTGACTTACTATTTGGATCTGTAGTCAGGGATAGGACGAACGGTAGTTGGTAATAAGTTGTGCCCGGGCGTAGCTAACCCGTGTACAGGGAAAAGCCAGTCTACCTCATATTTTTTCAATTTTACGGATTTTTCAATTTATGATTGATATGATTTCACCGTTCGGTGACGCACTTGTGATTGTGCTGTTATATTTTATCTATGGGTTCTATTCCACAACAACTTGATGAGATGTGGGTATGTCATCTCATGCATCATATAGGTACATGCTAGAAATCACATTCCATGAATAGTTCTATGCCATATAGGTGCATTAGAAATTTCAAGTTGTTGTGATAGTTTTTGTGCTAGAAAAGCATGATGTTGTGATAGCTGCTCTAATAAAATACCTGCTATTTGATAGGGTAATTTTATGTGAGCTTGTTTATAGAATGGATGCCAAACTTTGGTTTTTGGGGATTATGGGCCCCCATTGACAAGAATTTGGTGGATCATTGACTGTTTATTAGTTATAACACAGATAAGATGTCAAACTTTGATCCGTGGGGAGTATGTGCCCTCACGGTTCGGAATTTGACACTTAGGTGTTGTTGTTCTATATTTTCTGGGTTCTGGGGAAGTTTCTGAGGCATACTGTCCAGAAACCCAGTATACACACTGTGTAGTATTTTTACACACACCGTGTATGGCCTTCTATTCGAAAAGAAAATTGAACTTTTTAAGTACACGTTGTGTAGTCTCTTCCCATGTCACAAACCGTGTGGGCGGCGACACGGGGTAGGGAAGTTCTTGGGAAAAACACGCCGTGTACCAGATCTACACGCCGTGTAGTGTTGACCCGGAGTTTGGCCGTGTAACTAACAACACGAGTCGGTGAACTCCTTTATAGAACTCGTCGTGTCAATTATGAACAGGCTGTGTAGTGTGACCTGGGGACTCGGCCATGTAAATAACAACACGGTTCGATGTCACTATTCCTTGAACATGCCATGTACCTTTAGGGACACGCCGTGTAGTCTTGTCCGGGGACAGAACGTGTGAACTTAGCTGTGTGGCTAGGGAAATGGGGTTGTGTACATTCCATGTGCGGGTGTAACACGCTGTGTAGTTTCAAGCCGAGTAGTCGACCGTGTCAAAAACGACAAGGGAATTTGGAAAATAACACCATACAGGCCGTGTAGATTATATACACGCCATGTAGTTTTGTTTAACGGGAGCCGTGTGGCTTAGCCATGTCGAAGGACCTAGGCAGGGGAAGGGAAGTCAAGTACATGTTGTGTAGTCAGTATACACGTCTTGTAGATTTGTTTTGTAAATTTGGAAATACCTTCTTCTTCTTGTTCCCTTTGTGGTTTCTTCATTTCAGCCTTAATAATCTTGGATCTAAGGCGTGCTTTTGACCTTATAGTGTCATGCCGCCTAGATGACTACGTGTTATTCTCCAAGAGAGTGGCGACGACTATACTCCAGAGATGGTGGGCCATGGACTACCAGTTGATACTCCAGTAGATCCAGATGCAGCGCTAGCTGCTATATCGGACACAGGCATGGATGTGCAGTTCCGTGAAGGCTTTATGCAGTTCATGCAGACCTTTCAGGGAGCACCGCAGGCTGCCACATCTATGGCCGAGCTGACACGTATCTTCTAGCAGCAGCATCCGCCTACGTTCTCAGGGGATGGCGGACCACAGGCTGCGGAGTCTTGGCTAGGATCAATGCAGACTATTTTCAAGCATTTAAAGACACCTCCAGGGTGGAGGGTCAAGCTCGCGACCTATATTCTACGTGATTCCGCCAAGAGGTGGTGAGATGTTACCACCCAGTCAGAGCATCATAGAGACTTGGCGTGGGAAGATTTCCAGGCAGTCTTTCAGGTTTCCTACTATACACGCTATTTTGAACCAGGCACTGATTACAGAGAGGAACCATCGAGAATCTAGTGGTGTGGGCCAGGGCGGTTTGGCACAAGTTACTGGTACTATTTCTATTGTCAAGAGGAAGAGACAGATGGAATTATCTCAGGGTGGCAGTACCAGTCATAAGAATGCTTCAGGTGGCCAAGTTATGTGCTACTTGTGTGGTAGAGAGGGGCACAAGAGACCACAGTGTCCACGAGACCAAGTGGAGTGTCACACTTGTCGAAGAATCGTTCATATGTAATGCTTTTGCAGTGTTTTTCCACTAGGGTCTAGTGAGAGGGGTTCTGTGAAAACTCCGCGTGCGGGAGCAGGACCAGTGGATTCTTACTAGTCAGGGAACTGGAATACGTCAGGGTGTGCAGGCAGAGATGGTGGTCATGGATGTGGTAGCCAGACACCAGGATCTCAAAGTCAGTAGGGTGAGACAGCTCAGGGTTGTCAGGCTATGTCACAGGGCCACGGCACTGGACAGGCATATGCAGTGCAACAGCCCCAGCAGGAGCCAGATCCCAGACCTTCTACAGTCAGAGGTACTATTTTAGTAGCTTCTGTCTTATCTTCAGTACTCTTGGATACGGGTTCTACGTATATTTTTATATCTGTACCCGTTGTGGATAGCCTTGGGCTATGTGTTTCATCATCTTCTGATATTATGACGCTAGACACTCCGTTGGGGACTAGAACGGCTGGTGTGCGTCAGTGCAAGGAGTGCCTCCTTGAGGTTGGTGGATGTCACTTCCTTTGGGACCTCTATGTTCTAGGGATGATGAGCTATGACGTCATTCTTGGGATGGACTGGCTGGTTCTCTTCTAAGCCTTTGTATACTACTATCGTCGTAGGGTGAGTTTCATGTCAATAGATGGTAGAGAGTTTCTATACAAGGGATATTGGGATGTTCAGGCGAGTCGAGCTGGACTAGAGCATCATGGGTGAGGTGGAGTCACATCCCAGATTGAGAGCTTATATCTGGATGATCAGGGGACATGTCAAACGGATTTCCCTCCAGTTGTTTATCGTTTCAGGGATGTCTTCCCGGACGACTTTTTGGGTCTACCTCCGGAGCGAGAGGTGGATTTCTCCATTGATCTTGTGCCGGGAGCAGCATCGGTGTCCATTCCTCCATATAGGATGGCTACACTTGAGTTCCAGGAGCTCAAGAGGTAGTTGGAGGAGTTGCAGGAAAAGGGATTTATCTGACCCAGTACTTCTCCTTGGGATTCTCCGGTCCTTTTTGTGAAGCAGGCAGACGGTACCCTCATACTTTGTGTAGATTATTGGAAGCTGAACCAGTTGACGGTTAGGAACCAATATCCCTTACTGAGTATTGATGATATTTTTGATCAAATTCGGGGAGCAAGAGTGTTCTCGAAGATTGACCTGAGATCAAGATATCATAATCTATGCATGAGACCATCTGATATACCTCTAACGGCATTTAGGAGTAGGCATGGTCTATATGAGTATACGGTTATGCTATTTGGACTCATGAACATGCCAGCAATTTTCATGGCTCTGGTGAATGATGTGTTCCATCCTTATCTGGATTATTTTGTGCTAGTATTCGTGGATGACATCTTGGTGTACTCTCACACTCAACACCACCATGCCACCCACCTTGAGATCATATTGAGTACACTAAGGGAGCATCAGCTATATACTAAGCTCTCAAAGTGCCACTTTTGGATGGACCAGATTCACTTCTTGGGTCATATAATATCAGAGGCAGGAGTTTCAGTAGAGCCAGAGAAGGTCAGAGTAGTGGTTTCCTGGAAGCAGCTTAAGAAAGTGTTCGAGATACAGAGTTTCTTAGGGTTGGCTGGTTACTACAGACGCTTCATAGAGGACTTCTCCCACTTAGCAGCACTGTTGATAGGTCTGACTAAGAAGTTTGTGAAGTTCCTTTGGTCGAATGTGTGTGAGATAGATTTTCAGGACCTGAAGGGAAGGTTGACATCAGCACCGATCCTGATACTCTCAGAGCCGGGGAAGAGCTATACAGTTTACTGTGATGCATCCGGGATTGGGCTGGGAGCAGTGTTGATGCAGGGCGACCGAGTTGTTGTGTACGGGTCTCAGCAGTTGAGGCCACATGAGAGGAATTACCCGATGCAAGATCTTGAGTTAGCTTTAGTTGTACAAGTGTTTCACTGTTGGAGACATTATCTTTTGGGGGAGCATTTTTTGGTTTTCACCAACCACAAAAGCCTCAAGAATATATTTACTCAACATGACTTGAATCTGAGGCAGAGGAGGTGGGTCGAATAACTACAGTCCTTCGTTTTTTGAGATTTCCTATACACCTAGTAAAGGTAATGTAGTAGATGATGCACTGAGCAGGAAGACTCAGGTACAGGCAGTGAAGGAGGCTAGCGGTGAGTGGCAGATCATGGCCTTGTTCTCTAAGATGCATCTGGAGGTGCATGACAATCAGGGTCAGACTTATCTTTCATCTTTAGCTGTGACTTCTACCCTCTTGGATAGAGTAAGGATGAGACATCTATTTTATCTAGAAGTCCTAGTTCTACGGGAGTCGGTGGAAGGTGGGGACCCTTCTCCAGGGTGGACGATATGTGATAATGAGGTTTTTCGTTTCCATGGACAAGTATGGGTTTCAGGGGATATACGCGAGGTGATGATGCGAGAGTTTCATGCTTCAGCATGGGCAGTTCATCCTGGGGTTACCAAGATGTACCAAGACATGAGACGTTAGTACTGGTGGCTAGGTATGAAGAGAGATGTAGATGGTTTTGTTACGAGGTGTTCCACCTGTCAGCAGTTGAAGGCAGAGCATCAGAGACCAGTTGGGCTGTTGCAGCTGCTACCCATTCCAGAGTGGAAATGGGATGATGTTGTGATGGATTTTGTGACTGGATTGCCGATGTCACCTCATAGCAATGATTCCATGTGGGTTTTTGTGGACAGACTCACGAAGGTAGCTCATTTCTTGACGATCAAGGAGACCTTCGGTGTTCACAAGCTCGGAAGGCTGTATATCTGAGAGATCATACGTCTTCATGGGATCCCTCATTCTATCATTTCTGATAGGGATGCCTGATTCACATCTCATTTCTGGTAGAGTTTTCATAGGTCACTAGGTACACAGGTGCTTCTGAGTATAGCTTACCACCCTCAGACCGATGTCCAGTCAGATTGTATGGTACAGGTACTAGAGGACATGCTGCGTGCATGCGTCCTAGAATTTGGGGGCTCTTGGGAGAATCATATACACTTAGTTGATTTTGCCTATATAAATAGCTTCTATGTGACTACTGAGATGGCACCATACGATGCTTTATACGGTAGTCCATGCTGATCACCCTTGTGCTGGTTAGAGGCAGGTGAGGTAGCTTTACTGGGGCCACAGAGACATCTGAGCAGGTCCAGTTGATTCAGAAGTGGATGGATACTCCACAGTTTCGTCATAAGTCTTATGCTGATCGCCACAGATGAACTTTATAGTTCGTGGTCGGGGATCAGGTTTTACTACGTGTTTCTCCGTGGCTAGGACACAAGCGGATCATGAGATAGGGTAAACTTTAACCACAGTATGTGGGGCCGTTTGAGATTCTGGAGAGGGTCGGGCTGGTTGCTTATCACTTGCGGTTACTGCAGCGGTACTAATCCATGCATGACGTCTTCCACGTATCACGGTTACGTCGCTATCATTCAGTCTCGTCTCACATCATTCATCCCGAGGAGGTTGAGCCGAAGGCAGATGCGTCCTTTGAGGAGTATCTGATTCGTATCATTGATAGGAGCATGAAGGTTCTCCGAGTCCGGTCAGTTCCTCTCGTGCGGGGGCTATGGCAGCATGGCCGAGTGCTGGATGAAACTTGGGAGTGGGAAACTGATGTATGTGCTCAGTGGTCGGATTTTTTCATGGATATATCTTCACTACCCTTGGAAGGGCAATTTGGGGATGAATTTCAATAAGGGGGGAACTTTGTAAGAACCTGGTTCTTATCTTTGAGGTACGGGCTTCTTCTTTTCTATTTTCCTTAAGTGTTTTTAATAAAATATGGAAAATGGGGAAAATCCTAAATTTTGGAAGTACTCACCGTGTACTTTTTCCACACGTCGTGTACTTCTAGCCGTGTATGGATGAGTACACGGGGCATGTAGCCATGTCAGCGATAAAGGGTGTAGGAACTGACTACACATTGTCTAGTGGTCCTTTACACGCCATGTAGTTAGTCAAAAGGCCAAAACAGTAAGGCGGTGGAGTAGCCGCCAGCTGGGTGACAGTACACGCCATGTACTCAGGATTACAAGTCGTGTACTCATGTCGACGGGTGAACAGTATGGCGGTGCCTCCAGAGGAACAGTTAAATGAAGGGAGTACACATCATGTACTTGGAAGTACATGCTGTGTACTTTGTTTTTTTTCTTAAATCGGGAAGTAGCCTCCCTTGTTTATAGGGAAGGCTTAGAACCAGAGGAAGGAGTGGGAGTGGACGACTGGACCTTTGGAGATCCACCGATCGAGCGTCTGGAATCCGATTCCGCCTCGGACGATCTCGTTGGAACTGTGCGGGTAAGCCCTCTCTTCTCCTAGTGTGTTGCTTACCAATTCTTCTCCTAATGGTAGTTATTTGAGGTTAAGAAAGTTTTGTTCTTCTTCAGATCTACGCTGTTCTTGGGCATTTCTGGAGTCGACATTCGGGTATACCGCTCGATGGTTTATAAGGCAGGTGTCTTGGTGTTTGTTTTTCCAACTGTCATGTGTTTTGTGCGTTTTTGTGCCACGAACCCATGTTGAGGTGTCATGTGGCTGAGGTCGTCGCTATATTAAACACCTAGAATTGAATAGGTGATTTAAATGTGATACTAAAATGCTGGTTGGGATTGTTGTTTGGATCTGGAACCACCCCGGGGGTGTGTTCCACTATTTAGCTGATTGTCCAGGACACCCGAGGGTATGCCTTTAAAGTAGTAATTGTTGAATTGCCTCGAGAGGAATTGCTTATTTACTACATTTTTATATGTTTGGTATGGCCCGGTTACCTGTTATCCTGAGGGCAGTGTTGTGATTAGCCTATGGGCATTGTACTACCTAGCTTGTGGGCAACTTCTTCCATGCCTGTGGGCAGATGATTCTGTGCTTGTGGGTGAAACTATTTATGCCTGTGGGCAATATCCATGAGCCTATGGGAAAATTCCTGTGTTGGTTTCTCTTTACTCTAGGGTGGGAGTTTACGTGTTTGTGGACATTTGGTTGTTTACCTAGAATATTCACTGTGGTGGTATTTTAAATTAAATGATTAAAAAGAATATTAAAATAGCAATATGACTGGTTAAGTTAGTTACTTTTCAGTACTTCTTACTTTATTGCATTTTACTATTGCACACCATTGTTACTTGATTTCATGCAGTTGGACACAGGCCTTTGGTGGGTGCCTACTGAGATATATTTCTCACACCCTGTTTGGGTCATGCTTTTCGGCCCAAACGGATTACGTTTCTACAGGTGTGGATAGGGGTAAGAGTCCCTATATAGGTACTTGACTGTTTCTAAGGAGGAGGAGGGCATGGGACCAAGCCTAGGCTCGCGATGTTGCTTCCAGCTGTTTTACTTTATTTTTCTGTACTCTTCCTTTGGTTGTATTGTATTTATGTATAACATTTTTGGGCTGTTTTCTTAGAACTTGAGACATGTGGCATCATTATTTATATATTGTTGGTTATATCCACTACTATTGATTACTTCAGTTGTGTACGATTACTGCTTCCGCTGTTTGTTGTATGTTTTATTTTGTATTCCACTGCACTACACTTTGACAAATGAGGGAATAGTTTCCCCACTATTAGACATGGGCCCTCACTGCTAGTCGGTATCCTCTGGCATTTGGGGAAATGTGTTTGAGGTCACGTGGCGAACCGGATTCGGGGCACCCATTGCATGGCACCCGGGTCCGGGACGTTACATATATCTAGAATAACTACAGGAAGCTCGTTGGAAGGCTAGTGAGGACCACTGACCATATAGTGGGAGGCTATGATAAGGTGATTCCTATAGGTGTCTCGCCTAATTTCAAGTCAAAGACATCATTCCATCATGTGGTACTTTTATAATGCCATACATTCTATCGAATTCCACTGGGTAGCTAGTGGAGGCCACTGGCCAGCCGGTGTCATAGACAGATCCTACTTTCAGTAAGTAAATATCTTTTATATCTTTTATTTTAATAAATATATCTTTATAATCCCCCTCTTTAATTTCAATTCAACCCTAACCTTGGTGGGAGCTCTCAAGAGGATTTTTGGCTTCCTCAACTTTGTTTCATCATTGATCGAAGTACTAGTTGATGTGTTTATTATAATCTGGTAAGTGTGGCCTTTATTTGATAGTGGATATTTATCTCCTCCCTTCTCCCTATATTTATGAGTGATGAACCAAAATGTATTTTATGTATTTCACTTTTTTGTGAATTTTGAATCTAGGATCCTTTCTTGAGCATTATATCCATCGACTCTCCCTTGGTGTATCTCATATAGTTGACTTTTGGTCTTCATTATAGTAGGTTGTTTCATAAAAAATATATATATAAATTGAAACTATGAATTCTTTTTATTTTAAATATTTTCCCACTTTATTTCTAATGACACAATCGAGCCTCTTGATTAATGATTTTAAACAGAATGGTGAGTGTGATAAAATCCCATGAAAATGTATTTTGATTTAAAGTTCAATTTCCATAAAAATTATCTTGATTTGAGACAAATTTTTTTATCATAATTTTTAGGAAATGATATATGTTGGGAAAAATCCCTCAAGGTATCATTGATGAATTTTTGAGGTGATTGAGTTTGTTGAAAAAGTGGGCCTCTGTGTTGTGTTTGTTCACAAAGCAGACCACGATGTATAATTTTTTTGACAAAGTGGGTTTACATGGTAATTTTTTGGGTTCAACATATGTTATTGGCTATCAATGTTTGATTGAAGAACCTCAACAAAGGAATGGATGATCTAGAGGTGGTACAAAAAGAGAAGATACAAGGTGGCATTGTTTTCCATTGTTTCCCATGTTTTTGGGACTAAAAATCAGAAAATTGAGAGATGTGTTTTTAGATAGGGGAGGTGTGTGAAAAAGAATGTGGTGCGTGCAATATTTGTGTGATGAGAAAAAAAGGAAAATGGTGCGTAAAATATTAGTGTGGTTCATGAAATAGAGGATTTCTGTTTTTTATACAAGAGGTGTTTTGAGATCAGAATCTCAAAAATTGGAAAAGGCATGAGGTGCGTGAAATATTGGAGCAGTGCACGAAAAACGATGTTGCGTGGAAGATGTTTTTCTCGTTCTCAAGATGAATTATGCGCTCAAGGAGGGTTTTTCGTGTAGGGGTCGATTTTTCCGATAAATATTAACTGGACATCACCTTCAAAGCAACCCAAAACATAGAGAGTATCTAAGCTCTCAAATGATAAATTGTAATGTGCAAGAGAGTTGCGCGTAAACATAAAGTTTGCATGTAAAGTCAGGGGTTTGCGCATAAATATCATGTTGTGCGAAAAAGAGGTGTTTCATATAAAGAAAAGGTTGAATGTAAAAGAAGGTTTTTTCATGTAAAATAATTGGTTGATCATAATAGAGGTGTTCCCTGAATAGTAGATTTCTTTCAAAATTAGGGAATTACGTGCAAGGTAGTGTAGAGGATGCGCGTAGAATTTGGGGTTTCCCGATACACCTAATGCAAAGAGAGACTCATTTGCGAGTTAACGTTGGATGTCAATAGAGAATCTATCAATAGTTAAAGATGCAGATTTCATTAGTGATAATGGAGGGACCTACAAGTATTTAAACTATGAGTGGATCCTTTCTAGAGAAGTGAGAAAAGGAAGAGATAGAAGGTGATCCTCTTCACTGGCAGTGAGCCAGAGAGAGATAAATAGGGAGTGACCCTTGGGGAAGTAGTGAGATAACCCTAAAAATTGTAAAGGCAGTGAGTCTGGGCATAGAAGTGATCTAGCCCGAACATTGTAAATATCAATGCTCTTTTAGTGGATTTGGTACATCATCACATCACTGGTGTATGCTCCTTGAATGTAGCCTAGGTAGGGTAAACCAAATAAAAAATCATTGTGTCATATGCATGATTTAGTTTCTGTTTATACTTTACTACAATAAAGATAGAGAAGAGTGTTTTGATTAATAGTGAAACAAGATCAAAAGGGGAAGTTATTTTAATCTATCACACTGATTCACCCCCCCCCCCCCCTCTTAGGGTATCTAACCTTGTGGACCTAACAATATACATGAAATGTTTAATAATTTTAAAATATATGATTTTAAATGAATTTGTGACATCCTAGTTCCAGAAACCGCCTAGAGGGTCCCCATACACAGTTTGTCTCATGGCCTCAAGCGCATTTTACCAAAATCCATAGTTTTCTGACTAGCAGTGAGGGCCTTGGGTGTGATAGTGGGGAAATTATTCCCTCATTGGAAGAGTAACACATTGGAAGTAAAGTGTATAACAATAGCAGAATCAACAATGATACCATACAACAGTAGATAGCAGCAGACTGAAATAAATAAATAACTGGAACACATTTATAAATGATGTAAGATGCATATGTCTAGGAAACCAGGCGAACATGTCACAATGTTGGGATACAGTACTAAACCAAAGTAAAAAATAAGACAAATAAACTCAAAGAGCATCGTAATCCTTAGCTTGGTCCCATGCTCCCTAGCTCTACAACAATCAAGTACCTGAAGTAGAAGGGTGTTTGCCCTTATCTAGACCAGTAACAATATAATCTATTTGGGCCCAAAAGCATGACCCAGATAGGGTGTGAGATGAATCCTAATAGGAAACCACCCAGTTATTTGGGCCTAATATTCAATGAATATATATGGAAATCAATAAGCAAAAAGAAGTAGTAAACAAGTCGATACTCAAAAGTAGACAGTCCTACAGTTTTATTTAAAAAAATTTACATTTATGTATTTAATCAACCAAAAACAAAAATAAAATCAAACCTCTAGGTATTTCTCATAGCCTAATCCTTCTGGTTCACAAATTCAAAAAAAAATATAACAAAGACTCTCTGAGGAATCACTCAGCATCAATTCCCCCTATGGTCTCATAATGTAACTATAGACACTCTGAGGGAGCACTCAATACCAATACCCCTTATATTATCGTAGTAGGATAATTATAAAATACTTTTTAAGAAATCCCTCAACATTAATTGCCCCTATAGTGTCACTACCCCCAATTCATGCAGCCCTGTGTAAAGAAATCGTGCCCAAACGAAAATCCGCAGCTAATGTAAACCTCAAGAAATAATTGGCTAAACAAATACAGCATATCATAGCATTTCAGATAATAACCACTCTATCCTAACAATACTAGGCATGGAAATCAAGTAGTGGCCTAATAGGAAAGGCTAGACGAAACAGTAAAAAACAAGAAAACATGGGAAAAAATATCCATATCTTGGAAAAGATAACCCTATTATAAAACAATTAACCTTTATATAGTCAAACAAGGAATAGTATGTAAATAAAAGGGAAAAAACCTTAAACACACAATACCCTAAAAGAGGGTATTAGGAACTTTTTCACATATAACTCAGAGACTAACTAAATAAAGACACAAACCACCTACCTTGGCATCATCATATCGATATAAGTGAATATCAGGCCTTGAGTCGCCTTATAATTTCATAGATCTACAAAAACGTTAAAAACATTCAACTAAGTATATCTCACGAATGAGGAGAAAACAGGAGATGATGTTCAATAATAAAGGATAACTCACCGATGTGATTGCAACACAATTGATGGTGGTTGATTCGTAAAACGGACGGTGAGTTAGGGGCTTAGAGAAGATCTGCATTCATACGGACACTTCTGGATGAAATAGGTCGAGAATAAGTGTGTTATGTACTTCATACATGACCCCTAGTCCATTTAAATAAATAAAAAATAAAATACACAGTATGTTCTTTAGAAGTACATGGCGTGTACTTAATTTTTCCGGCCTCCGATTTAGGCGGTATTTGGGTAAACACACACGGCCATGTAATCGGCTGTTACCAAGCCAGTAGACAGTCACTCGCGGTGACCATGTATACAGTGTGTACTTATAAGTACACAGCATGTTCTATTGAAATTTTCAAAAACTCCCCTTTTTCTCAAAAAAAACCAGAAAAAAAACATACCTGAAAAATAAGATTCGAGTTATGACAGAATTACATGATTTTTTGATAAAGATTTATTTGATGCTTGTTTTTTTTAAATGGCATGTTTTTTAACTTGAACATGGGGATGATTGAAATGATTATTTAAAATTATTGGATTTATTGAATTTAATGATATCACCATAAAATTATGATTTATTTACATGAATAACATGGGATAATGGGTAGTTATATTGAATAAAAACATGGTATAAATGTATTAGCACTACCTGTAAATGGATTGATGATGAAATTCTAACTAAACTCTCTTGAGGTTATGGATATTAGTCATTTTGATCTTCTATATTCCCATAGGTCTACACCTAGGAATGTGTGCACACAATTAGTTGTACTTCATTGGTATCTATGAGAATAAAAATACAAATATATCCCTAAGTATTTTAACCATAGTGTTATGATTTAAAATTAATTTTTAGGCCAATGATTTTTTATAAATTATTTAATAATGTCTATTTTGATATAATTTCATATCCCTACATGTTTTTATAAATAATCTTATATATGATTGATTTGATGGAAATTAACTTCAAAACATATTTCATTTTACCAATTGAAATTTTTTATAAATATATCAAACCAATATTTTAATAAATATATTGAACATTACTTTTGGGGAACATTTTACACAAATAGACACCCAATTTGTGTATTAGTTTAGTGGCTTTGAAAACATGGAAACATAAACACTTGTATGTAGGTGATCTAAATAATCTCCCACTAGCCTATTTATGACATGAACCCTTCTTAGGCACATTTTACATAATATATATCTTCTTAACCTAGGAAAGGAAACAAAAGGAAGGGTGATCTCAAATGCTTAGTAAGGATAAAAAGGGAGATATGTAAGCATTATCATGAGCATAAGGTTATGATAACATGATCGTACTAATAGAAGATAAAACCTTTCATATCAAATATCATAATCAAGAGTCTTTGTATAAAAATTGGAAGTTCATAAGACATTAATCATAATGTAATCAAGAGTATAAGGCATGAAAGCATAATATAGAAATCATATAAGGAATTTTGACACACACTTAAGTGCATAAAATGATTTCCATAGTAGTTAAGGATTAATGAAACAAACATATTTGAGTAATGGGTTCACTTCCCAACCCATCTTGGTATTCATTTTTCACTCCCATGACCATCATAGTAGTCAAAGTTAACTCCCAACACCAACATAGCATACAAAGTCTTATACAAAACCGAGTTCACCCCCTATTCCAGTCATGTCTATATCATGATATATAAATATTTACCTAATTAATTAGAGGGAGATATAGGTCCAACAAATCTATTAATGTAATTATACATATGTTTCCCATAACATCATAAGAAATCATATCATAACCCATGAAATTAAATGGGTATCATAAACATGAAATTATTTTACAACCTAGAAAAATGATACACGTTTCATAATCATTTCATCAAAGAATAACCCATTAAAATAAGAGGGTTTTATAATAATAGAACCTATAAAAGTGAAAATAATTTCATAAAAATATAACCTATTAAGGATAAATGGGTTTCAAAAACATATAACCCATGAAAGAGAAAGGGGATTCAAAAACATATAACATGTGAAAGAGAAATGGGTTTCATAAACATCATGCCATCAAAGAAAAAACCCTTAACACAAATAATATGAATGGAGCACTTGGTTTTTATTCTCATAAAGGATTTATTAATATAAATGGATGTAATATTATATGTAAAATAATTTTCTTATATCTTTTTAAAATATATCTTGAGGAAAATATCCTTTCTAATTTGAAAAGTTATTTTTTAAAAGATAAAACATTTTGAAAAACTATTTATTTTAAATTATATTTTAAATATTATAAAGGAAGATCCTAAAATCATTTAAATCATATTTATTTTAAAATAATCTGAAATTATCATTTAAAAATATTCTTGAGAACATTTTTAGAAAAATATTGTTTTGGAAGAAAATAGATTTATGTTGGAAGAGAGTGCTGAAGTCTGATTTTTTTACAAAAGAATTATTAATAATATTAAGTATCAAAGAGTGGAAAATGGTACCAATAAATTAATATATAATTACTAAATATTTGATAATAAAATTCATTATATTTTTTGAGATATGGATCATAATATTTCATCAATGCAAGCAAGATCGTAAACAATCCCGATAACAATGAGATTGTAGTAATAAACTCTTACCACTTTGGTAAGGTTAAATAATAATCCTCATGAGAGAATGATATTAAAATTAGCTTAAAATATCATGAAAATAATCATATTCATGATAAATCATGTGAAAGTTTAGTATATACACCTTGTAAAAGAATATAGTTCCATAAAAAAACTTGTGTCACAAAAAAGGCAAATTGAGACAAAATCACCTTGTCGATTTGGTAACTTTTGAACTGTAAAGCCCTAAAAAAATAGAGATCATAAAATTGATATTTAAATAAAAATAAATTATAGGTGAATAATTATATAATACATTCATGTAAATTATATACACCACACAAAAGAAATGATTGGTGAGTGTGGCATAAATCTCGTAGAAATAAAATTGATACTAGAAATCCCCTTACCTTGTGTATTGACTCTCTTCGTACTCATGAAAACTTCAAGTTTAATAAATATATATTTATTTTAAATATATCATTGAACCATATTAATATATATAATTTCATATATTATTTACATATGACTTTATATTACTATTTTGTTAATAATTGCATGTTAATGTTATGTTTAAGGTAATAACTGCTTTGTTTTTCATACATGTCTTAGAATTTTATCATTATCCCTCATACTTGGTTCATGATTAAATTATTTTATGAATGTAAAAATGACATTAATATCATATTTATTCAGTATATATGTATTTATATTACATCGTTCATGAATACAGTAGGTCTTACATACAGAGGAACGTTGTTTTTATTTCCTTGTCATATTTTTTAAAGAAAGAAAATTAAATGATATATATATATATATAATATCATTATAGTAAAACTATTATTTAGTATATATAAAATATTTATATTAAATTCATCCTTTATACATTTCATGTTATTCATGAACACATCACATCGCTTTGAGGAGGCGGCAGTCCACATGTCTATAAACAATGTTATCATATACCTGCAAAATGGAATGAATAAAGGTATGTGTTGTATAATAATTAAAAAATCATTAATAAATTATAAATATAATATATATAATATTAAAAAAATATTTCCATCATTATTCACAACCTTTAATTGTTCTAATGGTATAAAAAATGAAAATGGTCCATGAGGCGGTAGTCCTCCGTACACATGAACAGTGATTGTGTATCCCATTTAATGGAAGTGTGTGTAACTGTATGTATAAACCTTAACATAAAAAGAATTATATAATACAAATTGAGGGGCGGAGGAAGAAATAAATCAAAATTTCTTGTGGAAGGATGTTTCTTCTTCCTTGGGTAACTCCTTTTGGTTTTCACCAAAGGGATTCTTTAGTTGGATTTATTCCCAATGTGATGAATCTAGGATGGAGGAAGGGAATTTGGGAGAATATATTTTTAGGTATTTTTTAATACAAATTGATTTACATGTGTGAATAATTGATATTATTGAGTTCCCTTTTATAGATAAGGATGAGTGTCATTCTTGTAAATATAAAAAGTCAAACACTATTTGGAGGTCTACCTTACATCATGTGCTTACAATAATGTTCCATATCTTATAAAATGGATTATATGGTTGATATATTTCCATAAAATTTATTTTGGACAAGTGTATAGGTAATTAATATTTTTATGTCTAAAGTATAACTATTAAGAAAACAAATTTTTTATCTCAATCACTTTAATTAATTTTAATTTCATTCGCTAATATTTATGGAAGACAACTTTTTTTACCTTAATAGGAATTATAAATTATTCTTATTAAAAATATTGAATCTGTTTTTCCAAATTATAATAACATAAGTGTCATAAATTAATTAAAAATTATTCCCAAATGTGAGATGAGAGGATGGGTTTTTAAAGTGACAAAGCTCAAAAGGTTGAAATGTTTTTATATCCAATTTCAATTTAAAATTTATTATAATGAACTAAAATAGTTTAATTGAAATATAATTGATCTAATTATACTTTAAAAAAATTAAAATATAATTTAACAATATAATAAAATTATATGAAAAATCAGTTTTCAATTAAAATGGAGTATTTTTTACTATTCATCCAAAACTAAAATAATTCTGAAAAATCACAAAAAAAGACCATAATATAAATTTGAAATTATGAAATAAAAAATATTTTTTATTTTATCATATTAAATTTCTATAAGTGTCTAAAATTAATTTTATTATTGTTCACATAAGGACATAAAATGCAGTTCTTTTGGGAAAATAGTATTTTTCCAAACATAAAGATTTTACCAAAAATTATGTACATTGTTATCAATATTTTTTATTTATATGATACTATATAAATAAATATTTAAAATCTAGTAATTATTATTCAAATTACTAATTTTAACATCTTGGATATAACTATCTTGTTTAAAATAATTATAATAGTAAAATGTTGTTTTGTAGAAACTTAGTGTTGCATGTAACACAAGATAAGGTGATATTATGTATAGTGCTAGTTTAACATGTTTTATAATTTAAATAATGTTTAAATTGGTGTATCATGAAATGGAATATATTAATGAAATTTTATTTATTCAAAAAAAGGTCTATAAAAACTCTAGGTGTTACATTCTACCCCCCTTAAATTTAATTTTTCCCTCAAAATTATTCATTATGATATGTCCAAGTAGTGGTGGTTTTTCCTCATTTTATCCTCAAGTTCCCATGTAGCTACATATAACTAGTGATTTTGGAAAAAAAACATTGACCAGGTGAGTGGTTTTATTTTTTATAACGTTCTCTATATAATCCATAATTTCAAATTTCTATTCCTCATTATAAAGATACTACTCTAGTAGTATGACCTCTGAGTTCAATACATGTGAAGTGTCAGGTAAGTAATTACTTAGGAGATATATGTAGAAAACATCATGTACTTGATAGAGTTTTTGTGTAAACACCAAGAGACATGCTACTATCCTGATATGATCAATAATTTCTAAGAGAGTGATATACTTAGAGATTAGTTTCCCATTCTTATCGAATATAAAATATTATTCTAGGAAGAGATTCATGGAAACCCCTTCTCACCAATATAATATTCTAGATCACGTCTATGTTTATTAGCATGGACTTTTTTGAATTTAAGTTTCTTGGATATTCTACTAAATGGTTCTAACCATCTCTTTTGTTTCTTCAGCAATCTCAGGTTCCAATAGTTTCCCTTCCAGAACATCATTCCATTATGTTTGATATCTACATTTATTTCCCTATAAGGATTCATAAGGATGAATATGAAATATTGAGTGAAATTTAAGGTTGTAAGATAACTCAAATAGATGAATGTGATGATCCCAACCACCTATGAAATCTATAAAACAAGATCTCAACATATCCTCTAGTGTTTTAATTGTTATTTCATACTAAGAATCCTTATTAGGATGATAAGTAGGTATTAAACTAAAATTTGTATGAAGGGATTCTTGAAGACTTCTCCAAAACATTAAGTTAAACCTCAAATCCCAAGAAGATACGATGAAATGTTATACTCCACGAAACCATACCACTTCTTTAATGTATATCTTAGTAGTCTGATTTAGAGATAATTCTTATCAAATAGAAATATAGTGTGATGGATTAGTAAGGTGATCAAATACCACCCATATATCATTATTCCCTCAAGAGGTTTTGTGGAGTCTGATGAAAAAAATCCATTGTGGTGTTCTCCCATTTCCATTCTGATATGGGTAATGGATGCACCATCCCATTAGACTTTTGTCTTTCAACCATAACTTGTTGTCAAACCAAGCACTGATATTTAAACTCTATGGTGTCTAACTTCTCAAAAAAATATTATTTCATGTATCTACTAATCTTTCTACTTCTAGGAATAATAGCGAATTAAGAACTATGAGCTTCCTCTAATAGCTCCATAAAATATAGTATGAATAGAACACATACACAATTCACAAACCTTATCATTCCATACTAATCTAGGTTAAACTCAGGAACATTTCTAATCATCTTTTTCTGCTCTAAATATTATTTCTTTACTATTCTAATATTCACTTATATAGAGGGTTGAACATTCAGTTGATAATGATATGATTTTTCCCTTCTTTCTGGATTTCTAGTTCCACCCCTTCCAATTACAGAAATATTGGATGTTTTTTTATCCTCATCACATATAATCTATCATGATCCTTTCGACTCAAATCATCTTCCACCTCATTCACTTTCCTATGGTGGTAATGTATTGATCAATCATAATTCTTTATCAGCTCCAACCACCCTCTCTAGTGCATCTTAAACTCATTCTATGTGAATATATAATTCAAAATTTTATGACCAGTATATATATATATTCTACATAAATATAATTCCTCTATATATTTAATAATAAAATTACCATATCTAACTCCAAATCATGAGTTTATTATTTTTTCTTGTGAATATTCAATTGTCTTGAGGCATTGGTTATAACCATGCGATTCTACATAAGAAAACATCTCAATACCGTCATGGATGTGTCACTATTGATTGAAAACCCTTCTACAATATAGGTTAATGTTAGAAAATGTGTACTAAAAATCCTTATCCTTAGTTCCCTTAAATTTTACAAACATTCATCTATCCATAGGAACTTATCACCCTTTCTAGTTAACTTTGTCAGAGGATTGGATAGTCTTGATAAATTCTCCAAAAACTATTGATAATATCCTGATAACCAAAGAAAATTATAGATCTTTGTCACTGTAGTTGGTCTAGGCCAATATTCAATAGATTTTATCATTTATGGATCTAATATTATACCCTCTCTTAATATTATATGAACCAATAATGGTACTGTTTGTAGCCAAAATTCAAAATTTGTAAATTTTTCATACAGTTTTCCTTTCCTTTGGGTTATTGGTACAATTCTCAAGTGGTCTTCATGCTCTTCCATTCCCTATACATATATAATAATATCATATATAAATACTACCACTAATTGATTGAGGTAATCTATAAAGACAATTCATCAAATCCATGTAGATAACAGGGTCGTTAGTAAGAAAAATAGGTATCACTATATATTCACAGTGTCTATACCTTGAATAGAATGTCGACATGGGTATATCCTCCTTCGTGACACTCACTTGATGATATTAATAATGAAGGTTAATCTAATATAATTATTTAACTCCATGTAGTTTATCAAACAAGTCATCAATACAGGGAAGATGATACTTTTTTTATCATGATCTTGTTCAAATCATGATAATAAATGAAGTGTAAAATTGATCCATCTTTCTTGTCACAAAAAAGAATAAGTTAATACCATGGTGAAAATATTGTCCAAATTAATCCCTTATAATGGTTTTATTAGAGTTTCTTCTCCAATAATTGTTACTCAATTAGGTATATTTTAAAAAGAGTCTTTAAAATTTTTGTGAAACTAGGTATTAGTTATATTTAGAAGACTATTATCCTATTTAATAACTGACTGAATAACTCAAGAGGTAGTGAATTGAGTTCTTAAAAATTTCTGGAAGATTATACCACCCCATTTGAATTTTGTAAGTTCAATTATTTCCTACATAATATATACATTAAAAATGTAAAAACATACATAAATAAAATTAAACACCAAGATTTATAGAGGTTTGGGGAACATAAATCCCCTAGTCCAATACAACAACTCTCTGCTCTATGAGCTTGGTGATTTCCACTATAATAGACCTTTTACTTGGGGCTTCTAGATCAGTACGTGAAGTTGTCACTTAGTACAAAGTTTGAAGATCTTTTAACCATGATCTCCCTTTACAAGACCTATCCATTTTCTTAATCGCACTCTTTCAACAATTTAAAACATTATATAATATAAAAAATATTGTGTGGTATATTTGAAAAACATAGTTTCAAGTAGCAACTAACAGTCGATGTAGATTCATACTAAGAAAAAGATAGATTTTGAAGTAACATAGGATAATCTTCAGTGATACTGATGGAACTAATGACCAAAACATGAACTCTTAGTGTTCTTAACTATGTAAAGGTCTTCAACATTTTTATTTATGTTATAATAGTAATTGGATATCATTATACTTCTTTTTTTAGTTCCCAACTAATCATTTAATATTCTCATTTAAAATTTAATGAATGGAATCTTAAATGGTTGAGAGATACATAAACAATAATATTAATAAAATATGTTATTAAGGATATCTATCCAAACATTCCAAATATTGGAATTTCTTTTGTAGTGGAAATATTCTCATTATTTGTATTTTCTTATTCAAAACTGTCTTGTGTAGATCAAACATTCCTTCAATGAAAAGTCTCTTATTTGATGTTCTCTAAAGGCATGAAGTGTCTTACCCAGATATTGGAAAAATAATCATAATGTTTTTCAATAATAAATCCTCATAAGATATCCACCATAATCACTATTCATCATAAGATAACATTCATAAGATAAAGAAACTCATCCACATAAGATAAACTATCTTCAATGTAGTGTAAGATTATTCTCTAGCATAAGATAAATTGTTACTATAACATTTTTCCCTAAACTTCTTCTAGATTCAGAAATTATTCTCATAAGATAAAGTCCTTTTATAATCTCATTCTGACCAGAGCATTTATCTTGAGAAACATAGTCGAACTTCCTAAGATGAAGTATTTGTTGATACTTTCTGATTCTGAGAAACTGAATTCTTCAATTCTAATAAGATAAATTACTTTCATATAATAAGAAAAATACTTGGATATATATCATAGGATAAGCATAATCTAAATCACTTTATAATAAACTTTTTAGAATAAAATTAGGTATTTTTTGAATTATCGAATCACATAACATAAATATATGTGGGAGAAACATATTCTTTCCAATAATATCTCCCTTTTGATAATCACAAAACCCATAAAATGGATAAACAAAAATTACATACACTAAACATTAAACTTTCTGAAATAATAAAATTTTCCCTTCCTTCTCCTAGAATTTTCATTTACTTCTCCCTAAGATTTAGTATATTAGGTTTTTTTATGTATTTTATTTTTCTTCGAACATTTTTGTGATATCAAAAAGAACTATAATAAGGAATAGAGTTCATATTTCACACCAACAGTTGTAATTAGTTATTTCTATTTGTTGATAAATAGAATTTTTTAATAAAAAGAAGTAATAATGAAATATTAAAACAATATAGTATATAAAAAAAGATATATCAATATAAAAGGAATCATAACACAAGATTCAAATTTAAATCAAGATGATTAGTTAATGAAAAAAAAAATTATCAGATAAATCATAATGATCATTCAGAAAGATGCTAAAGTAAACATATTTAAATGTTTGAATGCTGCAAAAAGTGGAATAATTTATATTTTTTGACACTACCCAACCACTAGAAACCTATTACATGAACTTATAAGTGTTCAGGTTATCAAATTCATGATATTAACCAAAATGTTTTTAGTGGATTATTGAGATAAATGGGTTAATCATTTAGTAACAAAGATTAAGGGAGAGGAGCATCATTTTCCATGACAACAACATCGTCCAATATCAGTATTAATGCTCTAAGATTGGTGTAATATTTTAAAAACCCAGATATTCTTTCTCAGGTATGTGACCCTTGGTTGATGTTTTTCTTGGTTTTAAAGATAATGGTGATGTTTGGGAGAGTTGGAGGAACTTGAAATAAAGTTTTTAAGCAAGAAGGGGAGCTGCACTGGTGGCGCACGGTTTGTCTAACCGTGTGGCCAAATCGTTCATAAATAATCTTGGAGGCAGTGGATAATGCATGATTAGCACACAGTTTTCCTAAACCATGCGGCCTAACCGTGCGAGGTGTGTTTGGTGAGGCAGAAGCTAACGCACGGTTAGCGCATGGTTTGTCAAACCGTGTGGACTAACCATGTAGGAACTTAAATATAGATCTAAAATTTTTGGATCTAACTTGTTTTTTCCTTTAATCACCTCGTTTAAGCCCCTAAGTGGCCATAACTCGTGATTACTCTCCCTCAAAGGCTAGAAGACTTCTCCCAAGAATTCCGAAGGCAATTCGAAGTCTTTTCATGATGAATCAAAGACGGGTTCTTGAGGTATGTGATCTTTCTCCTCTGTTCTTGATCGTTTTCTTAGATATACTCAGATCTGCTTCTTCTCTTCCCTCGATTTCTTAGATCTACATCTGTTATGGGTAGATCTAAGTGTGTGGATGCCAAATGTGATGAGTTTGGGTCTTGGTCTTGTTAAGAGAAGAGATCTAAGGTGGTTCTTGGAGAATCAACCCAGGATTATTATGAGTTTCTGTAGATCTACGATGTTCTAAGGAGAATCAAGCTTCGTGGTGCAAGTATATTAATCACCTAGCTTCAAGGTAGGTGGTTTGTTTCCCTGCGTTGAATGTCTTTGAGTTTTGGTTGCAAAAGTGCCGGATACCCATGTATCCGGCATACTGGGCTAGGGATTTTGATCCAATTGTTTAATTACCTTCTATTGCTTGGTTTATTGAGGTTAATTGATAATAATATATGCTTTGTTTCATGATTTAGGATCACCTCGTGGGTGTATCCCTTGTTTTGGTTGTTTATCACCGTTTGTCTTAGGTTGCATGTGAGGCAGACCTTATTACCTTGGTTGACTACTTTGATATCATGGATTGCATGCTTTGCCTACTATTTATATGATTTTGATGCATTGTATCTTTTAGCCAAGTAGTTGTTGAACTTACATAGGGCTGTTATGAATCATTTACATATAATTTATTTTACTCAGGGCTGCGAGAACCTGGTGTAGTTAGACCATAGGGAGAATTGACGTTGAGTGCTTCCTCAGAGGGCCTGTTTAATTATTACTATTATGAGGCCATAAGGAGGATTGACTTTGTGCTCTCTCATAGGGTCTGATAATTATCAAATTGAGACTAAAGGGGGAATTAGACGTAAGTGATTCCTTAGAGATTCTGTAGTATCGCTGAAAGACCATAAGGGGAATTGACGGTGAGTGATTCCTCAGAGTGTCTTTGCCTTTATTTGAATAGTTGACCATGAGGGCCTTCCCACATGAGCCACCCAGAGGGTCAGTATACATAATATTGTTGGTTGGCTATAATGAGTACACCAATCCAAAGAACATGCTTGGGTTTGTACTGCTTGTTTCTAGGTAGTCTGATGAGATACCTGTCGGGTTACTTGTTATGCCTTTGATTATAGAGCTATTTTCTAGATTACTTGGTTGATAATTAAGGATTGAATTAAATTAATAAATAAATGTGAATGGATATTTGTAGGATTGTTTACTTTGGTGTTCTCCTGCTTCTCTGCTGCATTTATTTCCATTACTTTTTCTATATTGCTCACTGACAGAAGGGAACAGACCTTGTGGCGGTTGCCTTCTAGGATTAGTCTCCCACCTTGTTTGGGTCCTGCTTTTCGGACCAAACAGGTTATATGGTTGCAGGTGTGGATAGGGATTGTGTCCCTTATACCTTAGGTTCTTGATTGCTGGTTAGAGCTGGAGAGCATGGGACCGAGCTTAGGCTTGCTTTGCTGCTGGAGTTTACTATTTACTTTTAGTACTTGGGTTTCAGATGTATTTCATCATGTTGTTGTGTTTGATACTTTCCACAGATACATGTACCATGTTTCATCATTGTTATATTATATATTGTTCTTCTGTTTGGTTTCAGTTGTTGTGTGATGTTTACTACTTCCGCTATTGTTTATTATTTCCCTTCCACTACATATCTTACAAAATGAGGGCTTAGTTTCCCCACTGACTCACCAAAGCCCTCGCTGCTAGTCGGCAGCCTCTGGCATTTGGGGAAACACGCTTGAGGTCATGTGGTGAACTGGGTACGGATCACCAGTTGAGTGGCTCTGGATTCGGGTCATTACAAAGTGGTATCAGATGGGTTTTCTTTCTTTTCTATTTACTTACTATTTGACGATAATAGACAGGGATTGGAAGGAATGGGTATTTGGTACTTAATTATGCCTGGGAGTAATTAACCTGTGTACAGGGAAAAGCCATATTACCTCATAATTGAAATTTTAGTTTTTTCAAGTGTTACAGTTGATTATATTTCACCATTGGGTGATGCACTTGTTTTGTGTTGTTACAGTTTAATTGATTGAGTCTCTATTTTGTTGCAACCTGATGAGATGAGGGTATGCCATCTCATGCATCATATAGTAACTAGTTAGGAAATCACATGTCATGCATTTCACCATGCTATCTAGGGTGCATTGGAAATTTCATGCTGTTGTGATAAGATGTTGTGATAAATTATGCATGTCATCGTGATAGTTGTTGTGATAGAAATACCTACTATGATGATGGGGTATTGATTATTTTCTTTTACAGGTTGTTTTTCATGGACGCCAAGCTTTGGTATTACAGGTGTTATGGGTCCTTAAGGATCAGAATTTGGCGGATCATGGAACTATTATACTGTTACTTGTTACGTGCATTCTTATGATGTCAATCTTTGATTTGCGGGGAGTATGGGCCTCCACAGATCGGAATTTCACACATAGGTGCTGGTTTTCAGTGTTTTCTAGTGTTTTTGGGGTGTTTTGTATGCCAACTGCCCAGAAACCTAGATATCATAGTGTGTGGCCTTATGAACACATGCCATGTGTTCTTATGTTCTGGAAGAACTACTTTTCACGGTTACACATCGTGTACTTGATGTACATGTCATGTACTTTTCCTCCGTGTGACCGAGCCGTGTAGTTGATTACATGGGTAGGAAGATCTTAGAGACAACACATTGTATACATTGTTGACACGCCTTGTAGTAGTGGTCGTGTACCAGTCCATGTGACTAATGACACGGACGGGAAAAATACTTTTAGAGCACGCCGTGTATAGGAACTACACTCTGTGTAACCATGTTTTTCCAGTTTTAAGGGTTTTTCCTCTTCTGTTCCGTTTTCACTCTTTTAATTTGCAACTGTGATAATCATTAATAAAGGATTGCTTGACCTTATAGAATCATACCAGCAAGACGACCTCCTGTTTCATGTCAGGGATCTGACAATGATCGTACTCCAGATACGGCACCGGCAGTTATCCCGGATACTGGTGCTGACACGTAGTTTCACGAGGGGTTCATGAGGTTTATGCAGACCTTTCAGGGAGCTCAGCAACATGTCCAGTCTATAGTAGAGCTTACGCGAGTCTTTCAGTAGTAGCATCCTCCCACCTTATTGGGGGATGGAGGACCTCAGGCTACTGAATCCTGGTTCGAGGCTATGGTCTCTATCTTCGACCATTTTGAGACACCCCCAGACAGAAAGGTGAAGCTCGCGACTTACATGTTGCGAGATTCCGCCACAAGATGGTGGGACGTAGTTTCTCAGGCCGGGCATCAGCAGATAGTTGATTGGGAGGAGTTTCAGCGTACATTCTATGACTGCTTCTATCTGGCGACACTGAGGGCCAATAGAGCCAGAGATTTCATTAACCAACAGCTGGGTACTCTATCAGTTATGGAGTATTCCCCTCGTTTTACTGAGTTGAAGCGTTTCACTCCCGTTCTGGGGAACGAAGACCTGATTTTTAGTAAGGAAGTTTGAGGAAGGACTCAAACTGGACATGAGATCATAGGTGAACATCTTCTAGTTGAATTCTATTTCTTTGATAGTCAACTAGGCGTTGATCAAGGATAGGAATATGAGGGATAATGGAGCAGTGAGCCAGGGCAGTTCAGCATCAAGAGTCAGTACCCTTTCTACTGACAGTAGGAAGCACCACTGGGAGTCTACACGAGGTGACTTGAGGAAGAGAGATTCTCCTTTAGGTTGCAAGGTGGGGTGATACCAGTGTGGGAAGGATGGGCATAGGAATCCACAGTGCCTGAGAGACCCAGTGGAGTGTTGAGCTTGCGGCAAGATGGGTCACCTGCAGCGGTTTTGAAATGTTCTTCTTCCAGCAGTTAGTGAAGGTGGATCTGTTTCGACTCCGCGCACAGGCACAGGATTACCAGTTATGTAGCAGACTGAGGGCTGGAGTTATTCAGGTAATTCAACCCAGGGAAGAGGTCGTGGGTACGGGGGTCAGGCTCAGGAAGGATCAGCTCAGGGATCTCAGGCTGCTACACAGGGCCGCAGTATTGGCCAGACATTTGCGGTAGAGCAAATTCATCAGGAGCAGGATCATGGACCTTCTACCATTCGAGGTATGATCTTAGTAGCCTCAGGTTTATCTTCTTCACTTTTCGATACAGGAGCTTCTCATATATTTATTTCTGTGCACACGGTGGAGAGCCTTAGACTTTATATCCATACCTCCGAGAGTATGATTATGCTAGACACTACCTTGGGACTTAGAACTACTAGTGTGAGTCAGTGAAAGGAATTCCCCCTTGATATTAGTGGGGGTCACTTATTTTGGGGTCTTTATGTCCTGGAGATGACAGGTTATGATGTCATTCTCTGAATTTACTGGCTAGTTCCTTTTCAGGCCCTTGTCGATTGCTATCACCGTAGGGTGAGTTTCACGTCACCATAGGGTAGACCTTTTCTTCACAATGGTGAATGGGATGTCCAGGTGAGCAGAGCTGGACCAAAGCATCATGGTTTGGGCGGAGTTATAGCCCAAATTTCTAGCTTATATCTGGATGATCGGGGGACTTCTCATATAGACTTCCCTCCTGTGGTTGATTGTTTTCTAGATGTCTTTCAAGAAGAATTTCCAGGTTTGCCTCCAGAGCGAGAGGTATACTTCTCTATTGAGCTTGTGCCAGGAGCATCACTGATATCCATACCTCCTTATAGGATGGATATCCCTGAGCTACAAGAGCTCAAGAAGCAGTTAGAGGTGTTGCAGGCAAGGGGTTTTATCCGACCCAGCACTTCTCCTTGGGTTTTGCTTGTTTTGTTAACGAAGAAGGCAGATGGGACTTTACGGATCTATTTGTATTATCGGAAGCTGAACTAGTTGACTACCAAGAACCGGTATCCCTTGACGAGGATATATGATCTTTTTTATCAGATTCGAGGAGCCAGAATGTTCTCAAAGATCGGCTTGAGATCCGATAATCATCAGTTGCGCGTCAGACCATCAGACATACCTCTTACAGCCTTCTGGAGTAGGTATGGTCTGTACGAGTATTTGGTTATATCGTTCGGTCTCACAAATGCGCCAGTAGTTTTCATGGTACTGATGAACAGAGTTTTTCATCCTTACTTGGATTTTTTCATGGTGGTCTTCATGTATGATATCTTGGTGTACTCTCGCACTCGACATGACCATGCTACCCATCTTGAGATCGTATTGAGTACACTGAGAGAGCATCATTTATATGATAATCTCTCAAAGTGCCACATTTGGATGGATGAGATTCACTTCCTGGGTCATGTCATTTTAGAGACAGGAGTATCAGTGGACCCAGAGAAGGTGAGAGAAGTAGTTACCGGGGAGCAGCCGCAGAACATCTTCAAGGTACGGAGTTTCTTGGGGCTAGCTGGTTACTACAGGTGGTTTATATAGGACTTCTCATTCTTAGAAGCACCATTGACGGGCTTGACTAAGAATGGTGTGAAGTACATTTGGTCATAATCCTATGATTCACCCTTTCAGAAGCTGAAGGGGAGATTGGCTTCAGCACCGATCCTAGTTCTGCCAGAGCTAGGCAAGAGTTATTCAGTTTTCTGTGATGCATCTAGCATCGGGATTTGACCAATTCTTATGCAGGAGGATCATGTTGTTGCATATGGATCTCAGAAGTTGAGGCCACATGAGAAGAACTATCCTACGCACGACCTGGAGTTGGCTGCAGTTGTTCATGCCTTGCGTTGTTGGAGACATTACCTTCTAGGAGAGCATTTTCTGGTATATACTGACCACAAGAGTCTCATGTATATCTTCATGCAGCATGAATTAAATTTGAGATAGCGGAGGTGGGTCGAGTACCTACAGTCTTTCGACTTCGAGCTTACTTATCGGCCTGGGAAAGGTAATGATGTGGCAGACGCACTAAGCAGGAGGACTCAGTTACAGGCAGTTCAGGAGGCCAGTAGCGAGTGGCAGCTTATGGTTTTGTTCTCTTAGATGAATTTGGAGGTTCATGATAAATAGGGGAATACGGTTCTTTCTTTTATATATGTTACCTCTACTCTTATGGATCGAGTTCGAATGAGGCAGCTATCAGACCTAGAAGGCCTAGTCCTACGGGAGGGTGTGTCAGATGGAAACCCTACTCTGGGGTGAAAAGTGGGTGATGATGAAGTGTTATATTTTCATTGCCACATATGGGTTTCAGCAGACATGCGTGAGGAGATGATGTGGAATTTTCATGCTTTAGCTTGGGCAGTTCATCCTGGTGTCACAAAGATGTATCGAGACTTACGTCGTCAATATTGGTGGCCAGGTATAAAGAATGATGTGGCTGGTTTTGTTATGCGGTGTTCCACCTGTCAGCCGGTGAAGGCAGAGCATCAGCGACCAGTAGGGCTTTTATAGAAGTTACCCATTCCTGAGTGGAAGTGGAATGATGTTGTGATGGATTTCATGACAGTATTTCCGAGATCGCCTCGAGGGAATGATGATGTTTGGGTTGTTGTTGACCGGCTCACGAAGGTTTCTCATTTCTTTCTGATCAATAAGACCTTAGGTGTGGATGATCTTGGGAGGTTGTACATTCATGAGGTGGTACGACTTCATGGGGTTCCGAACACTATCATTTCAGATAGGGATGATCGCTTTACTTCGCATTTCTGGCAGGGGCTATAAAGGGCATTGGGTACACAGGTACTTCTGAGTACAACTTACCATCCCCAGACAGATGACCAGTCAGAGTGCATGATTCAGGTGCTGGAGGACATGCAACAAGCATGTGTCCTTGATTTTGGAGGTTCTTGGTAGAAACATATACCTCTAGTGGAGCTTGCCTATAATAATAGTTTTCAAGCAACTATTCAGATGGAACCTTATGAGGATTTGTACGGTAGGTCGTGATGATCGCCCTTGTGTTGGCTAGAGGCAAGAGAGGTAGCTATTATGGGACCTCATCTTGTTCAGGAGACCACAGAGCAGGTGGAGTTGATTTGGAAGAGGATGGCTACTACACAGTCTCAGTAGAAGTCTTATGCTGATCAGCGGAGATGACCTTTGGAGTTTAAGGTTGGAGATCAGGTTTTCTTGCGTGTTACCCTGAGTTTGGTACATAAGAGGATTAGGAGACATGGAAAGATTTCACCGAGATATGTCGGGCCGTTTGAGATTTTGAAGAGAGTCGGGATGGTTACTTACAGGTTGTAGTTACCTTAGAGGTACCATGCTATGCACGACGTATTCCATGTTTCTCAACTTCGGTGGTATTTCATGGACCCGTCTCATGTTTTTCAACCCAAGGAGGTTGTGTTGGAGTAGCATGAATCTTTTGAGCAGAATCCTATTAGAATTTTTTATCATAGTTCCAAGGTTCTCTGTGGCCGGTCTGTTGCTCTGGTACGGGTGTTATGGCAGCACGGGCAAGTACAGGATGAGACTTGGGAGAGGGAAGCCGATGTACGATCACAGAGGCCAGAGTTGTTCGAGGATTCTTCTTCTAGGCCACGTTAGGAAATTCGGGGATGAATTTCTTTAAGGGGGGAAGTTTGTAAGAACCTGGATCTTCTTTCTCAGGTATGTGACCCATGGTTGATGTTTTTCTTGGTTTTAAAGATAAGGTAAATGTTTGGGAGAGTTGGAGGAACTTGAAATGAAGTTTTTAAGAAAAAAGGGGAGCTGCACGATCGGGGCATGGTTTTTCTAACCATGCGGCCAAACCATGCGTAAATAATCTTGGAGGTAGTGTCTAACGCATGGTTAGCGCATGGTTTTCCTAAACCGTGCAGCCTAACCGTGCAAGGTGTGTTTGGCGAGGCAGAATCTAACGCACGATTAGTGCACAGTTTGTCAAACCGTGCGGACTAACCGTGCGGGCACTTAAATCTAGATTCGAAATTTTTGGATCTAACTTGTTTTTGCCATTAATCACCTCGTTTAAGCTCCTAAACGGCCATAACTCGGGATTACTCTCCCTCGAAGGTTATAAGACTTCTCCCAAGCATTCCAAAGGCAATCTGAATGCTTTTCTTGACGAATCAAAGTCGGATTTTTGAGGTATGTGATCTTTCTCCTCTGTTCTTGATTGTTTTATTAGATCTACTCGGATATGCTTCTTCTCTTCCCTTTATTTCTTAGATCTACGTCTGTTATTGGTAGATCTAAGTTTGTGGATGCCAAATGTGATGAGTTTGGGTCTTGGTCTTGTTAGGAGAAGAGATCTAAGGCGGTTCTTAGAGAATCAACCCGGGTTTCTTGTGCATTTTTATAGATCTATGACATTCTAAAGAGAATCAAGCTTCTTGGAGTAAGTATATTGATCTCCTAGCATCAAGGTAGGTTTTTTGTTGCCCAACGTTGAATGTATTTGAGTTTTGGTTGCAAAAGTGTCGGATACCCATGTACCGGGCATCCCAGGCTAGGGATTTTGACCCAATTGTTTAATTACCTTAGATTGCATGGTTTCTTGAGGTTAATTGATAATAATATATGCTTGTTTGCATGATTGAGGATCACCCCGTGGGTTTCTCCCTTGTTTTGGCTATTTATCGTCGTTTGTATTAGGTTGCATGTGAGGCCGACCTTATTACCTTGGTTAACTGCTTTGATATCATGGATTGCATGATTTTAATACTGTTTATATGCTACTGATGCATTGTAGATTTTAGCCAAGTAGATTTTGAACTTACTTAGGGCTGCTACGAATCATTTATGTACGATTGCTTTTACTCAGGGCTGCGGGAACCTGGTGTAGTTAGACCATAGGGGGAATTGACATTGATTGATTCCTCAAAGTGACTATTTAATTATTACTATTGTGAGACCATAAGGGGGATTGACTTTGTGCTCTCTTAGAGGGTTTAATAATTATCGAATCGAGACTAAAGGGGGAATTAGACGTAAATGCTTCCTTAGAGAGTCTGTAGTATCACTGAATGACCATAAGGGGAATTGATGGTGAGTGCTTCCTCAGGGTGTCTTTGCATTTATTTGAATAGTTGCCCATGATGGCCTTCCCACATGAGGCAACCAGAGGGTCCGTATAAATAATATTGTTTGTTGGTTGTGACGAGTCCACCAAGCCAAAGAACAAGCTTGGATTTGTACTTCTTGTTGCTAGGTAGTCTGATGAGATACCTGTCATGTTACTTTCTATGCTTGGGATTATAGAGCTATTTGTTATATTCCTTGGTTGATAATTAATGATTGAATTAAATTAATAAACAAACATGAATTGAGATTTGTAGGATTGTTTACTTTTGTGTTATCATGTTTCTCTGCTGCATTTATTTCCATTACTTTTTCTATATTTCTCACTGACAGTAGGGAACAGATCTTGTGGTGGTTGCCTACTGGGATTAGTCTCACACCCTATTTGGGTCCTGCTTTTCAGCCCAAATAGGTTATATGTTTGTAGTTGTGGATAGGGATTGTGGACCTTCTACCTTAGGTGCTTGATTGCTGGTTAGAGATGGAGAGCATGGGACCGAGCTTAGGCTTGCGATGCTACTAGAGTTTGCTATTTACTCTTAGTACATGGTTTTCTGATGTATTTCAGCATGTTGTTGTGTTTTCTACTTTCCACAGATACATGTACCATGTTGCATCATTGTTATATTATACATTGTTCTCCTGTTTAAATTCAGTTTTTGTGTGATGTTTACTGCTTCCGTTATTGTTTATTATTTCCCTTACACTGCATATCTTACCAAATGAGGGCATAGTTTCCTCACTGACTCACCAAGGCCCTCACTACTAGTCAGCAGCCTCTGGCATTTGGGGAAATGCACTTGAGGTCATGTGGAGAACCGAGTATGGAGCACCAGTTGAGTAGCTCCAGATTCGGGTCGTTACAAATATCTACGAGAAAACCAAAGTCGTGTCGACTGGATTTTGTGAGTAAAATGTTGTTCCCTTTTGAGATAAATGTAATATTCATGAATAATGGGTGATTTAAGTAATAATTCAGGTTAGGATAAATACATTTCTTTATAAAACCTTATATTATCCCTTTGATAAACCTCAGAAGGATCAAATATTTCGTTAAGGCACTAAGAGGTGGATGGGTAAAGCTCTACAATTTGTGGTCTAGGAAGCCTTCTTCCATGAATTTGAAAAGGTGAGTCCGCATAGACATTAATAAATTTTTACAATATCATTCTTGAAATAATCCATATGAATTTTAAAACTATTCCACACAAGTTAAGATTAATTTCCAAAGAAGTTATAGTAGTCTCCTTTCATTGCACAATTTGATATCAAATTTCTTAAAGATTTAAACTAATTTTTTCATACCTATGATAGAAACAATTTATTTTTAGTTTTAAGGATAAAGTGTTTATGAATATTATACAAAGTCATTAACCTCTACCTCATCATCATCAAAGACATTTTTATTGTGACTGGTTACCACTACATCTTTCATTTATTCAACTTTCATTTCATGTTCTCCATAGTTTTTTTGACAATGAGCTAGTGAAATTTTGCAGAAGATTGATGATGAAACTGGAACCCTTCTTTACTTAAAGAGAATTTTCCTGGGCTTTTGTTATATTTTCGTTGAGTATAGAATTTATTTCTTTTTTTATCTATTAATATATTCAACAAATTAATATGGAGTATCTTATTGCATTTTGATTTCATCTATGATAGTTCTCTAAAGATTTTTACACATATGACTTGTGAAAACATCACACTAAAGATTGTAAACTATTGAAGTTATTTTATCAACTGCCTGGGATAACTCCATTATTTTCAACTAAACATTTGAACCATGTATAGTTCTAGTAGAAGGTTGTTATGAAATATTATCTAAAATAGATTGAACCAACAGTCTAATTTCTTAAATATCATCTTTCGAGGCCATATGATTACAAAAAACTCTTATTTATCAATTTGATTCAACAGTTTGAGATTTTAGAATTTTGAATTCAGATACTAACACTTAACAGCTCTATTGATATCATTCAGAAATACTTTTATTGGCTTCTAGTGCCTCTTCATTTCCATATTCTTGAGGAGCAGGGGAAACCCATTCCTGATGAACTTCAACACTTTCTTCTTGAATTAATTATTTATCAACAATGTTAAGAAAAGTTTCAATGTGACGTGATTCTTGAAATTCCATCCTTCCATATCTTCTCTCATTCATTTTATTCAAATCTTGTGAGTGATACTTGATTAAGTTAGGAGACGCTCTCAGCATTTCAGAAATTGTATTGTCTTGACCAACAGAATATATCCAAGTGATAGTATTGGTTTTCCTTTATTTTTGAACATGAATAGGTACAGAGGAAAAAACATGTAGTTTCCTCTCATGGTAGTTTGTTTGAGGGTTTGAAGGAATACTAATCTGAATAATTGACCTTAGTGTAAGATTTTCTTTATCCTTATGAACTTCTCCACTCTAATTATTATGAGATTATTCATCTATCAACACTAGTATCTCATGAAAACTAAAATTCTCCCCCTAATTCAAAGTAGGGTTAGCTCCAGGAATTAAGGAAATGAGAATCATTTTGTTTAACAAAAAATCCTAATAAAAACCACTTTTTATTTATAAACACGTATTTAAGTTTGTCAACCCATGATAAGGAGTTTCATTTTTATTATTGAGAACAACATTAAAACTCCGAAAAATGAGGGTTAAGATTTGTCCATAAGGATCGAAGTTTGGATACTTATTTTGGACATGGCATATATATCATAGAATATATCATAGAAAATTTACTAGATTTTATAACATGAATAAATAAACCAAGGAAGTATCTTTAAAAAGAATTTTTTTCAAACTTACCATTTTTTTAAAAAATTCATGAATGGATGAATTTGGTCAGAATATTTCTCTCAGGCCCCAAATTCTTCACTTTCTTTTTCTCAATGAATACAGTTATGAATAGCGAAGTCATGATCTTCGGAGGGGTATCACTATCCATTTTGGATATATATTTTTTGAATAATGTGTATCATTTAGGAGTAACTTTTAGTGATTTAGCTAGCTTTACTGAGGTTAGTGATAGATTTTTCTAGTTAACATTTATAGTTACCAAGTTTTCATCATCGTCAAAAAGAAAAATTACCAAATCATAAAACTCACAGACTTATTTCTCGAAAACTACAAAGTTTAGTGACTCATCAATAACATACTCCAATCCATGATTGTTGAATACTTTCATCAAAATAATATTCATTTTATCCAACCATCAAAAATTGATATCTCTTCCACTTAAAACTTTTCTTGGAATCCATTTACACCTCATTATGCTTGTCGAAGAATCATATTTTCTTTTTGTTTTTTCCATTTCATGGGGTTTTTAAGGGTTTAAAGATTAGGGTAAAGAGGGTTTGAACAAGGGATAAGGAAGGGTACAATTTTTTGTAAGATTTTTTCACATAGTGTTGATTCATAATCTTTTTCATTCAAGTTAATCAAGGGTTCGCGTAGTAATTTGTAGATTAATTATTTCCAAGAGTAGGTGACGTGATCTATCATATTTAATAATAACAAAAAATGGAGACATAAAAAATTAATGTGTTTAATTTATATAGGAGAGATATAGAATAAAATATTATTTTGAAATATAAAAAATGCATAATTCCAACATGATAAAATCAAAAATGTCAGCAAACATAAACTTAGTAAAAAAATTGCTAATTGTTTTTCGATGCAAATGAATTCTAAAGTGATATCATTTTTCTCTACAAAATCTCTCAATAAATGATGTATTAAATTAATGTTCTTAATTATTGATTGGTTCATTTGATTCATTGAGATGTTGATAGAACTAGTGCTATCACAGGTGATTGGAACATGGTTAAAGTTAAATCCAAAATCCATTAAGGTTTGTTTAATTCACAACACATATGCAAAAAAAAATTATGTGTTAATATATTCATCCTTAGTAGTTGATACTAATACAGAATGTTTCTTATTACTTAACCAAGACTCTATGTATTTACCAAGAAAATTATAGGTTCCTACGGTTATTTTAATATCTATTCTACATCCATGAAAATAAGAAAATGAGTATAAAATTAAATTAAAATTAGTGTTATTTGGAAAAATAAGAGAAAGATTTGTGGTTCCTTTTAGATATCTTAAAATTATTTTTGAATCATTCAGATATGATTATTTTTTATATGACTAACATCTTGCACAAAGAAATACTAGAAACATAATGTATGGTCTACTTGTAGTATGGTATAAAAAACATCCAATGATTCCTCTATACAACTTGTTGCCAACTTGTTTTTCAGTTTCATCCGAGTCATGATTGATATTGAAACACATAAGAGTTGATTAGGTCTTACTATTTTCAAGTCCAAACTTCTTAAGTAATTCAAGTATGTATTTTCATTGATTTAAATTTTTTCCAAAATATTTTAGACAACATTAAATCCCAAAAAAAATTGTTTATCTAACCCATCGTACTCATTCCAAATTATTTTTGCCTATGTTTTGATAATTTATTACATAAGATTTTATTTTTTGATCTGAAAATAACATCATCTACTAATATTTGGACTTGAAAAATATCATAGAGACAAGTGTTTTTAAATAACATCAAATCAAATATTCCTATTGTATTACCATTTGATAAAAGAAAAGAACATAATTTTCCATACCATGCCCTTGGAGATTTTTTAATTCCACGTAGATCTTTGGTATGTATAAACACATAATTTTGGAAATGCGGATCTTCAAAACTAAGAGGTTTTTATACAAAAAAATACTCTATTAAAAAAATATTTAAAAAGTAATATTTAATGTCCATATCATATAACATAAAATTCATGTAGGATTCATATGCTATATGGATTATAATAGATGTTAATATATCTACAGGAGAAAAGGACTCTTTATAATATAATATTATTACTGATTATATTCCTTTAGAAATAAACCTAGCTTTATTTCTAGTTATTATACCATGGTCATCTTGTTTCTTTCTAAAAAACCATTTTTTTTAATTACAAGATAGTTTGAGGGTCTTTAAACTAGTTCAAATAACTTATTTATATTGAATCAATCTAGCTATTCTTGTATTTCTAAGAACCAAAATTCATAAAATAAGGATTATTCAAAAGATTTATGTTTGAATTGCACTACTGGAAAATGAAACTATACCCAAATTCATTGTAAAACTATGGGTATAGGAAAAACTATACCCATGGATTTAGGAGATTTGTGGGTATAGGTTTCATGGGAAAAAATTCACAAGGAAGACATATAACCATGGTTATCCTAAAAATATTGGAATAGTTTGACCTATACCCATGGTTTTCAAACACTAATGGAAGCTAGATCTAATAAAACTATTATATTCCCACAGTTTAAAAAACCTTGGGTATAAACCATTTTTCTAAACCAATACCCATGGTTTTTTAAAACCTCTGGGAATAACCCCTTAACATTGGGCCCTCGCTCGGGCTTCTCCTACCCATCCTTATTCGAAGAGCCCTAATTTCCCCCTCCCCCCTCCACTCCCATCCCTTACCCACCTCCCCCTCAACCTCAAACTCTTAGACTCATTCTTTTCCTCGACCTCCTAGCCTCCGCATCCCGGCCCCTGCCTCAACCTCTCGGCCCCCACCTCCCTCCCTCCGCTTTTAGCTCCTGGCCCCCACCTCCCTCCACCCGTGTCTGCCTCCTTTCATTCCCATCCTAGCCCTCACTGCCATCCCTCTGCCAAAACCTCCTACCTCTACCTCTCGTCCCCAACCACCCTCCCTCCACCTTCTTACCTCAGCATCCACATCTACCTCCCTACCTCCACTTCCCTACCTCAAACTCCCTGCCTCCAGCTCATGCTCTACCTCCCCCTCAGATCCCTTACTTACTTATCCATAAACCCTCATTTACCTAGGTATCTTGGAATGATGGTATGTTTTATTTAGTTGTTACGCCGATTTTAAATTGCATCTAAAATCTCAAATAAAAACTATTGAATTTCATGTTAATGTTTCTTTGAACCATAATATTTTTAGTGTTTTCTGAAGACCCAAGGGAGGCCTATGGTTTCGTGTATCTATTATCAGACATCTAATATGAGGTATTTTTTTATTTTATTATTTCATCATGCCCTAATTTTAGTATGATATAATTATTTTATTATTCTCATTTCATATTTCCCAACTACTTTCTAATTGTCTCAATTTTTATTTTTTTAGATCTTATTCTAGGTAAATGTTTTAAAATAATATTTTTTATATTGATATATTATTCTATCATTCTGTTTTAACAAACCCATATTTTTAGTATGTTTTTTTAATTTTGGAAGAGATTAAATCTTATAATTATCAGTTATATTATATATGGTGTTTATGTTTCTTCCATTATTTTCTTTGCTATATGCAATTAAATTTCTTATTATTCCCTAGATATTCCCTTCACGTTTAGTCATGATTTCTTTTCTGGTTAAATTATTTTTTTTTGGTAGATTTTCTAATCATGCTTTCCTACTCATTTTATATGAAGATTTAAATATTTTTCAATTTAAAAGACCTTCACATGCACTAAATTGGTACACCTATCTCAAACTCCCTCAATGTGTAGTTTTATATTTCTAGATATTACATCACCAGAATTACATTGTTGATAACTTGGAATATTTCTAAATATTTACATAAATTATCCCCTTTACTTGACTAAATTTTTATCAATTTTTCTTCACTTTCAATGTATATATTTTTACCATCATCTCAATATCGATGCAATTTTTTTCTTACACCGTATTTTCAATTGTATCTTTTGTATTACATTTTTGTCTTTCATATTTCATTATACTAAGAAATTTATGCTTATTATTTAATATTTATTCTAAAAAAATAGTAGAAAAGTATGATGATGAGTTAATTTATAACTAATATTTTGTTTATTATTCTTTCTAAAAAAACACGTAGTATATGATGATATGTTTAATGTATGTTTAACATATATCACATGTAATAATTACTCATAAACTTTTTTATTTAGATTCTAATTTGATGATCATAAATAGATACTACAAATCATCAAAATAAATATATATCATATGATATATAATATACTAATATATTATACAATGTTGTTTAATACTATCTATTTTTATACACTACAAATTTAATGTTATTTCTACTGTTATACACTATAATTTTTTTTAATACTGGGTGTTGTTGATATTTATTAATTTTAAATTTTGGACCTTCTAATTTTTTTTTTGGATGTTATAAGTAATAAATCATAGGACTCCATTTTTTGAGATACTTCATTGATTTATTATCATGTCACATCAACTAAAATTTACATGAATAAATGGGCATGTCATTCATCTATTATATATCCCATGTATTATTGTATCTCTCTGAAATGTATAGGAATATACCCAAATTTGGATATATACCCATGTAATTTATCTATAAATACATATTTCAAGTCTAAAACCTAATGTACAAAAATGAATGATTGGTTGTTTTTCCTTAATATATTGATTGTTTCCATCACCTTGCTTATACTCTAAATTTTTTCTTATATGATAGCTTAAATAGGCCTCTAGGTATGAGCCTTTGGGGTCTCTACCAAGAAATATTCTTTATTGTTGGAGCACTAATAATGTCTAGTACCATAAAAATTATATGTGGGCACCACCCAGTTGCTCGTTGGTGTAATCGTAGAGATACCAATTTCAAAACCCTTGGAAGGTGTAGGTTCTGTTTTCGTAGAAAAGTTTCCCTCCAAGCTAATTATATTCCTCCAATTATTGTTTCTTTTATAGTTTTGTATATTAAATTAATTTTGTAAGTGCATTTCTGTTATCCTACCCAATATTGTCTGAAATGTTACTTCGAGGAGCTATTGCCACTACCATTCTGGTAACCTTATCGTCCCAGGGAGCTTCACTGCTAAAAATATATTTGGATGAATCCCCAGACATCTGTTTAGTTTCAAAATCTGAAAAATATCTCTCACGGTAATGTTGAAAAATAGAGAGATTATCCTCCTTATACTAATTAGGAATCAGGTTATCAAGGGGCCCTTAGTCAGTAGACATCTGATGAGAAGGTCTATCCTTAGTAGAATGAGCTCCAAAATTAAGAGTGGGTGATGTCTAGGTGATATATGACTACGAATAGCAGCCTCCCATTGATCCCCACTCTTAATAAAATATTTTCTTATTGGTTGATCCATGGGTGAGACCTAGGAACTTAAACCCCTGGAAAACAAGGTAGCCTCCACTGTCAGCTGAAAAAAAAAGAGAAAAAACCTTATAAGAGTGCTTATGAGAAGCGCCAGAGCTACTTGAAACCTCAATTATATCCCTTTCATATCCATTACCTAATTTTAAATACTGGGAAAACTTCTCCTTTGATGTACCTCTACTCTTAAAAATTCTACTAAAAGCTTCCACTACCCATTTATTAGGAGTAGTCGTGCCCATTACAGAACCCTGCTCTAAAGACTCATTCATAATCTGCAAAGAGACCTCAGGTGAATCTTTCTTAGGATTATGAGGTGAGTAAACAATTTTAGTCCATTGAATTTTTCCCTTTAGAAGAACTAGTACATATATATTTTTCTTCCAGTAAGTCTAAAAATCCATACTTTCATTAGGTTCCAATTCATCATTCTCAGTATTCAGAAATTCATCTGTATGACCCCACAGTACCTTATTATGAGCCATCCTCCCACCATGGACATCAACTTCTAGTACTATAGTATCACCAATATCCCAATAATTCTCTACCTAATAGGAGGATCAATCTTCATTATGATTATGGTTCTATACAGAGTTACCAACCACAACCTTTTTATAGGATATAGATAGTACCGCATCCTTCTCCTTATATTGCAAATTCCTAGCTTTATGTGACTAAATTGTAATCCTATTACCTAGTCTACAACCATTAGATAGATTCCATCTTTTATTACATAAAGATTACTCCATTACCCTTTTAAATTTATCAATACTATGATAAATGCAATTGAAGGAGTCGAAAAATAAAGGAAATTTCTCAAACTCATAATTGAGTTCAAACCTATGATACTTTGTAGCCAATTTAACAATATCTATTAAGGTAGATCAAAGTTAAATTTCAAAATGAATTCTTGTAAAATATCCAAATCTATCCCTATTATTTTCACAATCAATTTATTAAATCAAGACATAAATGGAAAAATCTACATCTCATAAACATCTTGAATTATTGGAAAAAACATAATCCTATAACTTTAACATATACCTAAGTGATGGAGTTACATACCTTCTTCAAGATTGAAAATCAGATCCCAATCATAAATATTTAAGATACCCCACATAATAGAGAAAAACCCATAACCTTAATCCTTACTCCAGATATCTGGTGTGGGAAATACTATATAAAAGGAACCCTTTACAATAAAATTAATAAACCAATTATAAAATCTTCTGATTTCATTTAACATATTCTCCATATCCTTGAAGCTCCAGTTTTGAACCCTTAAAGACATAAGATAAACAATAAAAGAATATTTACATTCTTTAATATGTTCCTTATAAAATATTTGATCTACATCAATAATGGATAGAGAGCCATTTTTATGATCTATTGAGTTGACAATGTTACTCTCTTCGTAAAACCCATAAAAGCACTTGATTCATGAGAATCTGGGTTCCCTTTCCTCAGATGTTACTTAGAATCGTTACGAATAATAATGGGACCAAGCTGTAGAATAAATTAAATTACCCTCAACCGAATATATTAATTAAAACCAAATACTTATAAAATAAATCATATCATGTTGTGCCAAGATGAACCATAGGAAACCAAACAAAATAATATTAAGAATTATAAACCCAAAATGAGTTGAACTAAATAAATTTTAACCATAAAAACCCATAATGGATAGAGAAAAACCAAATAAAAAATAGAACCAAACTTGTTTTAAAAAACATTCACAAACTTACCGATCCTTACGGGTATAAATGTTAATCTAATCAACCAATATAGATCGAGAATGATCAAAACCAATAATGTATAATTCAAATATAAAAAAATATGATGAAACTAATTTGGATGAAGTCAAACTAATATAACTTGAACTAATCTTATATTACAAATGATGGATAAAATTGGACCAAATATAATGAATTAAAACCAATTTGATCGTAACCAACATGAACTAAAACTAAACTATAACAAACTAATATGAACCAAATAAAATCAAACTGAATTGATTATAACCCAAATGAATGAAATTTTCAAAGATAATATTACCAATTACAAGACAAACTAAATCTATTGAAATTTTCTTATACAAAATTATATCCAACAAAATCGACCCAATAATTATGGGTTTATGATAATTCAATCGAAACTAAAATGAATGGAAAAAAACCTAAAATAAACTATACATTGAAAATAAAAAACTAAAACATAAATTAATTGAATTTAATCTAATTGAACATAATCAATCTTATTTGGAATGAAATAAATAAAACAAAATTGAAGTGTATGAAACTTAGTTAATGTGAAATAGACTAAATAGAAATAACCAGTATCAACCAAATTAAACTATACATAACATAATCAAGAAAAAGAGAGCCAATCTGAACAAAACAAAACAAAATATACTGAACCACATCCTCTTGAACTAATATAATTTGTTTCCCTCTTGCTTGTAGGAACATGTTTTTACCCATAGGGTGTTGTGGTTCTTATATTGGGGTAGTGACTTTTATAGACACAGGTGACAGGTATGACCTAGTTTAGTTTTAATTTTATTTTCTTTATCGCATTATCCACTTAGTCATTTTACTACTTTCTAAGAAAATAGGGTAGTTATATTCTATGATGCGGGGAAGAAGGTAACTGGAGGAAGCTATGCTGTTTTCTTTTTTGGTGAGGGATATCATGGTAGTGGATGGATTAATTAGTGTGTTTCATTTTTTTCTACCTTTATATTTTGTTGTTTCAATTTTTTATTTTCCTTTAGTGTGGAAATCTGACGTATGGATGGATCATGCCAAAATTTTATTTATTTTCTTCCTCTGTTTTAATTAATTTGTTTTTGTGAAATCGTTCATGAGTGGTGATTTATTGATGCCCGAGAACTTGTCCTAACCTATGGGCATAGCCCATCCACCTTATTCCATCCTAGTATTTCAATATTAGAGTCTATGTCTGAACCATGGGAGGCCCTAGGAAACATAGATAATTAGAGAGGGATTAAGAATGGATAGGAATAAATTATGAATTCCCATAAATAGGGATAGGGGAAATTTGAATTTATAATGAAGATATATCGGATACTATTCAATATATATTGTTTCTGGAAATTCTAGGGGTATAAAAGGTGGTGAAATGGAAATGTGTTGGGACTAATAAATGGAAATTCACATTTATAACATTAAACGTTTGAATTTTATTCATAACGTAGAACCTTTTAATTTCATTCATTACATAGAACTTCTAAATTTCATTCATAATCTAGAACCTATGAATAATGGGAAAAATTTGTTCTACTTATTCCCCCTAAGAAAATGTTTCAACATTTTACCAGATAGCCCATGATGTTCATAATTTTAATTCACTATAAAAATATACTTTCAAATATTCCTCATAAGACTCCATTGAATTCAGATTATTATAATTCAAATTATTTTTTTAAACCTTTATGTTAATCTTACACATCATTAGAAATTATCGATTAATATGACTTGTTTTTTGTTTAATAATGTACATATCTTCAGAAAATCCTAGAGTATTCAATTATACCATATGCCTAATTTTACATGATCAGTCGATACTTGAATTTAATCCAACACAATATTTAGGAAATATGGATATATATTACCCAGCCCCATGTATTGTCTTTTAGTCAAAAAAATGTTCATAAAACGATGTTATATCTTACACTACATATTCTATATTTATTAAATATCATGCATCTTTCAAAAATTATGGATTTTTCTTATTAAGTTATGTTACTAGTAAATTATGTAATCACATTGGGGTGAGTGATTAAGTATAGACAATTTTTTATCAAATTCACTTCAACATTAAATTGTTCTCATATTCAGAATTTGAGCCTCCTTCATGGTTAAGTTATATGAATCTATTTATAAATTCCCAACAAACACCTCCATGTGTGAATTGTTAAATAAATAATATACATAAATATGAATGATTTTTATAAGTCTTATCCCCTATGTGGATATAGACTCCTTGTTGTGTCTGCATTTAGTATCAGAAAAATATTTTATTACTTGTGTAGAAAAGTGTTTACAATTGGGTTATTAGGTATCATATTATACTCTACACCTATGCTGGTCATGAGAATATAGCACCCCTATGCCAATGATTTTTCATGAGAGTATCTATCTCATTGAATTGATTTAGTATTTTAATTTTTATAGAAATATGTATACTAGATCTCTCTAATATTATACTATCATCCTCAAACTCATGAACAATATCAATCTTCAACTCCTGGATGTCACTATATTAATTATAATAACTTCTTCCTCAATAATAGGTCTCCGACTATCATTGAATGAAAAACTTCAACTACATGCACATCATTCATGTTCTCAAAATATTCATAATGATTAAATTCATAATATATAAGTTTTTTCAAGTTTTCATCTTCCATGGATTATGTAATATTTATAATATATAACTTCTAAATCAACAAGTTAAACTTCCTTGACTATTTATACTCATCATAACATATAGGTTAGACTCAATATCTTCTTATTTCTTCATTATTATACCCTCAAATTCTTCAAGTACATCAACATTTGAAACTTAGGTTTATTGTTTTTAAATATTGGTCTTGTATAGTAACTTCCAGTTCCATAGCATCTTAAATTCACACACTGATGGTTTGTAAATTAAATCTCTAGACCCTTAAATTCTTCAACCCAAGTAATATTTGAAAATCATGGGTTGAAATATCATAATTATTTATATAAAAAATTTTTCACATAGATTTCATCATGTAGTTGTCTTCTCAATTCTCAATTAAATATTAAGTGATTGGATTGATAAAAATTTATATATGAACCTGACCCTCCATTATGTTCTCCTAGTCTGAATTTGGTGAAGATATCATGTTTAATAGAGGGATTATATATGAATCTATTGTTTAATTTTATTCAAAAATTCAATTTCTAGGGCCATACTAATCGCAACTACAGATTGCAAGTTGTGCGAGCTAAGGAACATTCTTCTGGACCGTCTCCTTAGGTAGTGTGTTTATAGGCAGTGTTTATTAGCGTAATACATTCCAAATCTATTAACTAGGATTCATGATTTTAGATAGGTGAAATCTCTATTTTTTAATGTTACTTTTCATAAATAACTTTCCCATTTGGCAGATTTTTCCCCTCAAGTGGACAAGGATGTAGTGAAATTTGTCCAAGGATTTAGTGGGGCAAAGCATTGTTAGTCCAGTGGTCTAAATTGTGTTGCTTTAGGAAGGAAACTCCCCCCATTTGTGTTTTTAATTGATTTAGTGAATATAATCAAAGGTATTTGTGCCTATTATCTTCCATTTAGTACTGATAATGTGAGTTTGGATTTCCTTAATACTTGGACTTTAAAGTTGAAACACCCTTCTCTGAACCAGTAACTTGATCTACTAAAAAATAATCCTCTATTAGAGGGGTGTCGACCCAACCACTACTTCAATCACATGTGATGTTTTTTGAATTAAACCCCTTTGACTGGTTAATGTCATGATTCACACACACTTCCTCACCCATATACACAAATAAGAAATAAGATCTGCACACAAAAACGTTTTGTAAGTTCCGATATTAATGTGAGAGTCTACTCCTTGTCATGATTAACATTTGGTTGTGTTAAATATTTTATTATCACTATAATTTATATGTATTTCAAATTCCTACAATTGACACAAAAGGTTTGAGTAGGTTTTTTCCCATCTCCCTACGGGCAGAGATCATTCACTTCCCACTGTAATCGTCTTGGTGTTATTTAGATTGGAACCACCAGAAGATAAGAACTAATTATTTTATCTTCTTTTTGAATAAAATACTAAGATTATCTCTGGATTCTTTAGTAATAATCTCTTGGATAAAAAATGAGTTCTACATGCATCTAAACCCTCATAAGAAAGAAATGTAGCACAATTAGATCTTCTATATTCTATTCATAAACTTATTCAACAACTAAATTAGTCAATAAAACATTCAACACACAAATACATTTATATTTACATCAACTGAACTAAGAATAATTTCTAACTTCTCCTACTTCCAGTCTTCCAAATCAACCTCTTCAATTTCTAATTTAGCTTTTGGAATTTTTTTTCTAGTACGTGATTCTCAAAGAGGATCCTTAGCATCTATTTATTTAATTTCTAGATTCACAATCCAAACTCTTTATACCTCATATTTTTTGTTCATGTTTTAGACTCAAGAAATTCATATACTTCTCTATCAATCATATAAAAAATCCATCTTCCATACTCAACATAAATCATGAACGATTTTCAAATAGTCATGATGATTATTGCATTAAATGATCAGTATAGAATCATCTTAAGTAACTTCTAGAATATCGTTCAAGAAACCTCAAATTATTCCAAATAGATTAACCTAATTTATCACATTGATTGTAACACATAAATATTATCTTCTTATCTATTATGTAAAAAACTATTAATCTTATGTATCACTATGAGAATTCATTCCAAATTCTTATGATATTTTATCTTCAAGTATACTCTAATAAACTTTTCAAGTCTGTCTCATTTAGCTTCCATTGATGCCTCTACTTACAGTGATCATTAATTTATCTTTAGGGTAAGAAATAATTTTTTCTATGATTCATCTTTTGAAAATGTATCTGCATTCATTCTTCACTTCAACATATCTTCCAAATTTGTACTTTTCATCATCAATCATCTTCTAGATTCCCTATATATTGGAATCAATAACTCATTTTGTAACTTTGGGATAAAAAATTATATAATGATTCATTCTCTATGTAATGTTAATATTTCATAAATAATACTTCTGAACTTCCTCTCTAGATGTTCCTACATCATCTCCCCCTATACTGCGCACCAGTTTGGATTACTATAGCGACCCAGTGCAGACTATATTTTTTTTATAGGTGAAGGATCAATACCCACTGTTATTAAACCATGGGTAATTATGTTTGGTGTGAGAATCTATACCCACAGTTTTGTAAACCATGGGTATAGATATATTCCCCTGGTTTAAATAAAACCATGGGTATTATGGAAATATCTAGTGTTATACCCATGGTTTCTATAAAATCCTGGGTATAGCTCTATCCCAATGCCTCAATAGACCACGTTTTATGAAACCATGGGTATATCCTATACTCATGGTTTTAGGGGATATAACCACAGTTCCAAACCATGGGTATAGGTGATTTTTCTAGTAGTTACATAACCTTGGGTATAAGTTTAGTGGGGAATTTTTTTGTGATGCCCTATACCCATGGTTATCAAAAACTGTGGGTATAGGTAGGGATATATCCATGGTTTTATTAAACTGTGGTAATAGGTTTCAAGTGGGAAAAAATTCAACTTATACCCATGGTTTGACTAAACCATTGGTATTGGTTGACCAATGTTTTTCATAAAAATCAATATAATAATAAATATTTTAATATAAATATTTATATATATATAATATTATATTATAAATAAATATTTTTTTATATAAGAACATAAATTTTGTGATAGAATATTGGTATTGTCGTTGGACTATATGGGGAAGAAGTTGGGGTCAAATCCCAGTGTGTATTTTTTTTAATAAAATACTTATACACATGGTTTTCCAAACATTCAGTATAGGTCTATACCTACAGTTTGGAAAACCATGGGTATAGGTATGAACATACAAAATTATTATAATAATGGTTTAAAAATTATGGCTATAGGCTACCTATACCCTAGGATTGTCCAAATTGTTTTTTTAGGTCTATACCGACAACTTGGTTTCCAAAGGTTCATAGAACTGTGGGTATAGCCTATACCCATAGTTCTTGGGATATACCCAATTTTATGAACCATGGGTATAAGTAAAAATTCTAGTAGTGTTTGGATAGAATGGTAGATAATTTTACTAAATTTTACAAGTTTCTTATAACTTTTACTCCTTCATCAAGGTTTCTTATAATTTTCTTTAAAGGATGGTCTTTAAGGTTTCTAGGAATTATATGAAAAACAAATTTTGGTTCACTAGTGTCTACTAATATTGGATTTGATTTTATATAATAATCTTCTACTTCATCATCTTTCTATCATTAAAGAGTAGTTCAGCTCACATATTTTTGACTGAATCATTTTGATCATTATTATGAATCCTTTTGGGACCGAATGGATCACTTTCATCAAATTTCACATTATATGATTCTTCAATAATCCTTCAAATTTTATTGAAAACTTTATAATCATTGGAAGTATTATATTATCCTAATAATATACCTTCATTTTCATTTGGATTGAACATTCCATGATTATCCTAGGTGTTCAAGATATAGACCTTATATCCAAATACTTTGAAATATTCTACCTTGGTTTTTCCTTTTTCCATAACTCATAAGGTGTTTTATTTAATATAGTCCTTACTAGTACTCTGTAGATGATATAACATGCTATGTTAACATCCTTGGCCCATCAATGAGTGGGAATGTTATATTCACATAACATATTCCTTAAAATTTCTTGCAAAGTCCTATACCACATTTTGAAAACACTATTTTATTGATTTGTCTTAGGGGCAGGGAGTGTGTGTTTAATTCATTTCTTATAGAAATAAGAATTAAATTCATGATTCTCAAACTCACCTCAATGATCACTTTTTAAATACACGATTCTAACAACCTTTTAATTTTTTATATGTTTATAGAAATTAACAAAAAACATAACAAGATTCACCTTTAAGTCCTAAAAAGTAAACCAATGTGAATCATGAAAAATCATCCACTAACTAATAAAAACATGACTTACGAAAAATACTTGTAGTTTTAGTAGATATAAACAAATCCATATGGATAATAAAAAGAGGCCAAGAATTAGAAACTTATTTATTTAGTTAAAAAGATGACTTATATTGTTTTCCCATTTGCCAAGCATCACTAAATTTCTTTCTATAAAATTTGAGATTCATCAATTAAAAAATAAAAAGTCTTTTATACAACTTTATCAAGGAATGAACATTATGATATCCAAGCCTTATATGCCAAATCAATGATTCATCAATTTCATTATTTAAAATAGTTTACATGTTTTTAACAAAAATAATTAAGTTTTAGTGTGTAAAAATTATTTGTTCTGGGTTATTTAAAATTTATACATTTATCTTTGAAAACTAAGCAAGAATTTTGAGAAAAATAAATAGAATAACCATCATCACAATGTTAAGAATTTATTATGAGTTTTTTCTTCATGAATCAACGTAAAGTACGTCATTGATGATAATAGATTGAGGATTTCCAACTGATCCAATTCAAACTATCTTTCATTTTTAATTATCACCAAACATGAAATATCCTCCATCTAATTTAGAAATAGAATTAAAGATAGAGTAGTCTCCACTCATATTCTGTGAATAGCCACTTCCCCTAAACCATTTGGTAATTTTTTTCATATGACTAGTTCCCTACAACAAAAAATCAATCAAAAAAATTCTCTGGTGCCCTATTTCTTTTGGGTCTGTAAATATTAGCAACTAGAGATCTAGTCATCAAGACTTGATTTTGTTTTCCATAAAACTTTTTAGCTTGTTTTGAAAATATTTTGAGAGGAAAACACTATTCATTCCACAAACATTAATGATTTTTAAATCACATATTTTAGAAAAATGTCTTACATAACCACAATGAAAATCAATAACATTGGGAATATATTTATTATTTTATTAGGGAAAAAAATATTATCTATAAAGCTTATAACATTCACCTTGGCTTACAATTTTATGTTTTTCTTTTCATGGTTGATTTTGACCTAGAATTTTGTTTAAATAATATTCTCCTATTGTAAAGAAACTTGCAGCATATTTGAAATTTTGAACCTTCTTCTGTATGTTTTCAATTGTTTGGACTTATTCAGTATTCAAGACAATTGATTTTTTCAGCTGATTTTTTGTGTTTATATTTTTATTGTTCATATTATATTATTCACTGAAAATATTATTATAATAATTTCAAAGAAATTTATTTTTTTTTCATAATTTCATATTTTATTTATAATATGGTTCAGTACTGGTTTAAATATTTATGTAAAAAAAATTAATTTCCTTATTTATGATAATTCTGTGAGGAATAATAAGAATATACCTCATGTGTTTTTTCAATAAAGAATATGTTGGCCTTTGGATTTTTATTTTTATAACTTGCAATCTCTAGAATATTCAAAATCACTTCAGGTGGCCTTCATATCTTTCTTAAAATTCTTATATTTAGATTTCTTGAAATATTAATTTTATGCCTTCTTATCGTCTCTAAGTTTTAGATAGCCAGTCTTGATGTGTCCCATATGTTTTCATTCATAGCATATCAACTTTTTTGAGTTCTCATCATTCTTATTGTTCTTGTTAAGGATATTCAAAAACCTTTCCTCTTATTATAGAAATTTTTTAACTTTCTAGAAAATTGAATGAGGTGATTCAAATTTTATTCAAAAGTATTCTTATTCATATGCTTCAGATATTTGTATGCTTTTGTTTTTAAGTCATATTTAGAAGTAGAGATGTTTAAGGTAACATTTTTCTTCTTGATCAATTTATTCCCTTCACTTCAAATTTCCATTTTAGCTTCATACATCAAAAGAGTCCAGATGACATCTTCTATCATGATATTCATAACTTATGTAGATTACTTGATAGTAGATAATAATTCACTCTACTTGGGTGATAATAATCTAATAAATTTAAATTCTTATTTAGGATCAGAGATAGACACTCCAAGGGAATCCAATTTTTTTACAATATCAATGGTACTTCCATTTATTAGAGTTATAATTTATCCTTTAGCCATTTTTTAATGTATCAAACTTAATCTATATGTATCATATCTAAGAGATTTCACATTGTTAGTGCCTTCATATTCTACTTCTATAGTGATCCACATTTCATGTGATGTATTATATTGAGAGATCCTATTGAACTCATCTGGTCCTAACCCGTAGATGATTGTGGTTATAGATTTAGAGTTTAAATAATAATTCTATTCAGATATAGGATCCCTTGTTTTAGGTTATGACCTAGGAATTTTTTATGAATTAACTGATTTGAGGTAGACTTTTCAACCATGATTTTTTAGATATATGATCAAATGAGGTTTCCAACCACCATAATTCTCACCATTGAAATATAGAGCTCTAACCATTGTGATACCTTCTCGGTTATCCTCCATAGAATCAATTTGAATATAGATAATTGAACTTAAACCTTTTATTGTTGTGAACTCAAGAGTCACTTATCTAATACCAATTTTTGTCCCTAATATTGACTAACCAAATAACTCAACAAGGGGTGAATTGAGTTCTTAAAAATCTCTTGAATATTGAACCACCCTCTTCGAAGTATGTAAGTTCAATTATTTTCTTCAAAATATTTTTAGTGGAAATGTAAAAACATGAATAATAAAAATATAACATGGATATTTAAAGTGGTTTAGGGAAACGAAATCCCCTATTCCAATCCACCAAGGCTCTGCTCTATGATCTTTTGGATTTTCAGTTTAACATCTCTTTTACCAAGGCTTCCAACTAAGTACAAAGAAAAAATCACTTAGTACAAACTTCCAAGAGCATTCAACAAGGATATCACTTTATAAAACATATCCATAGCTTTAACCACACTCTTTGACTAAGTGAAAACAGACAGAAATAAAGAAACTTTGAGTTTCATTTTATCACTACATAGTTGCGAGAGAAAAATGACAATAGGTGAAGATTTGTCCTGTAAAAAATATGTACTTTGAAGTAACTCAAGATAATATTTAGTTAAACTGATATAACTGATGAGAATTGCATGAAGGATTTGATTTATTAACTATGTATAGGTCTTTAGAATTTTTCTTTGTGTTCTAAAAGTAATCATTTATCCTTGTTTTTTTCTGTAGTTTCCAACAAATCATTTTGAATTCTTTTTTAAACATGAACGCATGAAAACTCTAATGGTCAAGTGAGACATAGACATGTAGCCAAACATTACAAATATATGAATTTATTTTGTAGCAGAAATATTCTCATTCTTCGGATTGTCCTATTTAGGAAATTCTTATCCATAACAAACTTTCCTTAAATATATAATCTCCTTTTGATGTTCTCTAAATGCATGAACTGGATTATTGAGAGATTGGAAAAGTAATCATGATGTTCTAAAATACTATATCTTTATAAGATGACCAATAAAATAACTGTTCATCATAAGATAAAATTTATAATATAATTAATCTCATCCTCATATGATAAACTACATTCATGAAAAAAACAATTATAATTCACTATTGTAAGATAAAGTGTTATTGTAAGGGCTCCTCCTTGGCATCCAAGAGACCCGGGTTCAAAACCAGGTGGAGGTGAATTTCCAGGTACTATAACAGGATAATAGAGGTACTGTAGCAGTCACTATAGTAGTTACTATAGCAGTTACAGTTCGGTACTGTAGCAGCCAGAACTATTCACATGATTTGGGCCTTCGGGACACTGGTTTGTGCCTACAGGTCTCCAGGGCCTTCGGGTCATCAAAGGCCTTCGGGCCATAGGGCCTTCAGGTCACGTAGACCATGGAGTAGCCTAGTTCACACAGAATAGGCCCCAGAAGAGGATCAGAGCAATAGGAGTAGCAGCCACCATATGCAATGCTAACCGGATTGGAATAATGAGAGGGTATGGCAGCCGCCATCGGGACCAGGCACCGTGCATCTTTGTACGGGGCAATGCTAGCCGATCAGTAATGAAAGGTGGGGAGCTAGGTGTTCAATGACGCAGAAAGCTGGGGAGGGGCATTTCAAGTGGGCTGGGCCTACGGGTCATGTATTGGGCATGGTATGCCTTTGGGCCTTTGGTTCATGTATTACGAGTTTTTCGAGCCTTGTTCCTTGGTCATATGGGTCATGTACAGGTTCCCCTTAAACCCTTAAAAGGGGGATTATCCTTAATAAAAAAAGAAGGCCTTTGGGCAATTGGGGCTTCCTCAAATTCTTATAGATTTAAAATTTCATTTCAAAATAAATAGTCCTTTTACAATATATTTCTAACTAGAGTTTATATCTTGAGAAACTTAGACAAACATCATATGTTGAAGTCTTATATGATACTTTCTAATTATAAGCAACTGAATTCATCAATTCTCATAAGATAAATTACTTTCATGTCATAAGATAAATACATGGATACATAACATAAGATAAGCATAATATAAAACACATTGGAATAAAAAAATTAGAATAGAATTAGGGATTTTTTCAAATCATCAAAACACATAACATGTAGATGTGTGGGAGTAATATATTCTTTTCAAAAATCTCCCATTTTTAATGATTACAAAACTCATTGAATATAAAAAAATCAATACATTAAACTTTAAACTTTTAGAAATAATAAAATTTCTTTTTCCTTCTCCCAAAATTTTCATTTTATTCTCCCAGAATTTTGAAATATAAGGATTTTTTTGGTAATTTCCTTTTCTTCTCCCCCTCTTAGTCATATTAAAAAGAATTATAATAAGGAATTGAGTTCTTATTTTCCACAAATAGTAGTAATTAGTTAATGATATTTCTTGATAAACAGGATTTGTAAATAAATAGAAGTCATAATGAAATATTAAAATATTATTGTATATTAAAAAAGATAAATAAATATAAAAGGAATAATAAAATAATATTCAAATGTAAATCCTAATGATAAATGTCAGAAAACAAGTATGTATATAAATCATAAGGACCATTAAGAAATATGTTAAAACAAAAAGATTTAAATGTTTTAATTCCATAAAAAGTGTTATAATTCAAATGTCGCATTTGGAACATGACCCTTTGGTTATGGAGTTGATTAATTTTAGCTAGAAATTTGTTTGGGCAGGAAATTACTCTGTTTTGATTCAGATATCAGTGCAATTATCTCTGTTAGTCCTAATTGAGTAACTATGGAAGGAAGACCATGATTTGTAAAAAGGGGTATAGTTCATTAAAAAGGGTATGTTTCCTAAATATAACATTGATAAAGATTATTTTTTTTGATTTGAGAAGAGATTATGTGTGAATTTTGATTCACTGTTAAATAAAGATTTATTATGTAATGCTTATAGTTCTCTATTTTCATTTCATCCTGGCAGATCTAATATGTATAGAGTCTTTCGGGAGTATTACTGGTGGGATGTAATGAAAAAAGATATTTCTAACATTACCCTTATATTTTGGACATATAAATACTTTAAAGTAGAATTATAGTTTCCAAATGGTATTCTTCATCCTTTTATAATGCCAGAGAGGAAGTGGAAAAATATTTCCATGGATTTCATAGTTGTATTACCTAATACGTCTCAAGGTAACAATGTGATTTGGGTTATTATTGATTGAATGACTAAATATGAAAATTGTATTCCAATTAGAGATACACAATATCTAGATAAACATTATTAGTTTTATCTAAAAGATATTATCAAGTTAAATGGAGTTACTCTCTCTATTATATCTTATCATGATCCTAGATTCACTTCTATCTTTTGGAATGGCCTTCAGAAGTCATTGGGAACTAAATTAAACTACAGCACATCCTTTCATCCTTACTCTAATGGATATTCCTAATGAAAAATTCAGACCTTGGAGGATATTTTCTGTGCCTATTAAATGGATTTCTAGGGAATTTAGGATCAACATCATTATTTAGTTGATTTTTCTTATAAAAATATTTTTCATTCTAATATATAGATAGAACCATTAGAGGCATTATATAGTAAGCGGTGTTAGACACTTGAATTTTGGGATGATACCAGATAATATAATTTGATGGGACCAATGTTAGCTGAGGAAATATTAGATAAAACTCAGTATATTTAGTGAAATATGAGAACAAATCATAGTAGAATAAAATGTTATGCAGATTACTAGATGAATGATCTTTCTTATGAGGTAGGTGATCATGTCTTTCTTAATGCTTCTCCAGGTAAAACTGTGATGTGTTTTGGTAAGAAGCAGAACTTGAGTCTATGAATCATTAGACCCTATGAAATATTGGATAATTTTGGATTATTTTAATATTGATTTTCCTTAACTAAGAGTTTATCCTAGGTATAAAATATATTTCATGTTTCAATTTTAAGAAAATATGTGCCATATTCATCTCATGTTTTGAGCCCTGGAGTAGTTCAGTTGGAAGAGAATTTCTCTTATGAGGAACAACCAGTTCAAGATCTTGAACACATAGAGAAAGTGTGGGATAATAATTTAATTCATCAGGTTATGTTTTTATAGGAAAACCATATGGTTGAAAAGGTAACAAGGGAATCTGAAAATGAATTGAGCGAAAAAGATCCTCACTTAATTAACAAGTGAATAAAATTGTGAGGATGAAATTTCAAAAATGGGAGAAGAATTTAACAAAATAGTTAATTATATAATAATAATACACTATTTTATAATTTTTTACATTTATACAATATATTTTATAGGCATAATATAATAATAAATCCAGTTTTATTATTAAAAATTGTATTTTTCTAAAAAGTAGTTTTTCGTCTTTTAATGGTGAACTAGATTTAAATATAGTTTTTTCTCATTTATAAATTATATTTGAAAAAATAAACTTTTTATTTGAAAACATAATATGCAAATTTACTTTGGTTTAATCTTTTTCATTTTTCAAATAAGTTTCATGATTTGATGAATTCTGAAAAAATATGGGATTTTTAATTTGAAACATTTTTTTCTTCATTTATAGTGTTAAATTATATTATTAATTGGTTTTAAAGAATATTTAGATAAATATTTTATCATATAATTCAATTAAGGTCACTGGAATCAATTTTCCATTTAATTTTGATATAAAAACATTTCAATCTTTTGAACGTCTTTACTTTAAAAACCTCTTTCTCGTTCTATCAACAGGATTAATATTAATTTAATTTTTTCCAAATACCTATTTTGAATTTTGAAAAATGGATTTTATATTCAAAATCAAAAGTTCCAAATTATTTAAATATGTCCCATTCATTTTTGGATAATATGGATAATAAATTTAGTAATTTATTTATTAACATCGCTAAAGGTAAATCGGTTAATTAAGGGTAAAAATAATATTATAAATATTATAAAATTAACCTAACACTTTTTCAAATTTCATTGTATGATTGTGTTTATACCAAAATAATCCTTGGGCCAAAAATAAAACCTTTTGAAGCCACCTGTATGAGAGTATAAGATTTATTGTATTTTATTAAAATACAAGTCAATTTTGTCACACTTGTTTTTAACAAGTGAAATATTTTTAATATGGGGTTATATAGAGTATCTATTCGATTATAAATATTCTTTTGAAAAGAAATATTTATATTTATCATGATAATTAATTTTAAATTTAAATATAAGAAATAATTAAATTAATGGATATCACAATGATGATGCAATAATTGTTCAATTAAAAGAAATATCAAATAAATGATATTAAAAATTATAAAATAAATATAACATGAGGTGATTAATGTCATCCATGAATTTTTTAAATTCATTTGACATGTTAGTTATGTTTCAGAAGTTTTTTTTTTGAATTTACTTTGTTTTATGATATTTTTAAAAAATTCAAATAATAAATACTGTAAAAATTTATATTATTGATATTTTAAAATAAATAATATTTTATTAAATGATATAAAAGTTCTAAAAATATCGATTTTAGAAAACCGATTGGTATGAGTCTTAAAATTTCTTCAGTGACTCATTTATTGATATTTTTCATTATATTTTAATTATATTAAGCCTCAATGTGTAAATTATAGGATATCATGGTAAGAGTTGAAAGAGTTAAGTAAGGGTTAAAATAGATATGTAAGGATTAAAAAAATAATCAAAATATGTCTAATTTAAATTGAATGAATGTGTTTAGTCCCATAATCATCATATCTTTCAAATAAATTATTTTTTATCCATTTTGAAAATAAAAATAATTTATATTAATTTAATGATTTGATGAATTCCAAGAGTGCTCACCCCCTCTCTTATAAAGGGGAACCCCTTGTTATCTATTATAAACACTTAAACCCCAATTTGGTTCATCCAATATCTACCAATATCCCTTTCTAGAATACCTAAACACATTTTAGAGGCCTTATTTTTTTCATAACACCCTCCATCGAGGTGTTAAGTTGTTAATCAAAGGAGGTCATCTGAAAGAGATGTATCATTTTTAATTAAGTGTTTCTATATTATTTCTTCTTATACTTCCTTAAAATATTCTTACAGCATGATAAAATAATAACTATATTATTATCAACATACTTAGATGTTATTATTGTAATATTATCCCCTAAATCCATCTCCATTTCCATCAAATGGGAAAATAATTATTCATTCATTCGAACAGAAGACTACCACCTTTCAAACTGATATAATTTGTTTTCTATAACTGTCTCTCATGACTTTTTATAATGGAGGAACTATTGTTTATATATAATATTAATGATATATTTATCATTATTAAATAATAATATATCATTTTTTTTCTTACCTTTCCACGCACATAAAATTGATAATGTTGTTTGTGCGTACGTATGAATTATCACATCCATGAAAATATGTGATTCTTTTTTCATCATCACATCACATCGAACATATATATAAGTATATTTAAATTTTCAATATTATATTAATAATATTATTATCATTATTTAAATATAAATTAATACTTTAATTATTTCTAAAAAGACCATTGAAAAATGGAAACCTTACTCATGCATACGTAGAGCCCACCATCTTCATGATTATAATGTGCTTCATTTTTCATAACCATACATAGTGATTTAATTTAAATGTATAATTGATGTAAAATATGATATTAATTTCATGAATATTATTATGTAGATGAAGTACTAATTACCACTTTGATTATTGACATCATTCCAAATTCATTTTGGACTCATGTGCCAAATATCTTCAAAACATCCACTGCGGAATTAAATAATTAATAAATTGTAATAACATGGTAATAAGTGATATAAATGTAATAATAAACCAAATAATTTTATAAAGTAATTAAATAATTAAAACATTTTAATTAGTTGGTAAATTAAAAGACATACGTGATGAATCAGACTCAAGGTAAGGGATTTCTTCTCAATTTCCATTCATTGAGGTGGTTTTGATGTTATGCACCTTTATTATATTATAAGGTGTATATATAGCCTCCTTGACTTTCTATACCAATAATTTACTTATTATCATGGTATTTATTTTTTAATTTCATTTTTAATGGGTTTTATGATTCAAGTGTTTTCTAAGTGATAAGGGGATTTTCTTTGGAAAAATCCTCTTTTATGGTTTTTCTTCAAACTCTTTTTCATATATGTACATGTTTTTGAAATGATAATTGAAATGTTTTATTGATGATGTGGTTCTTGGATATTATAAATGAAAGGTATACCTAGATAGTTCTCTAATTCATTGGGTAAGGATTCTATTCTTTATAGAATTTTATTGTAAGTTGGTCATATGATTATTTCAATCTATAAGGGTTATATTAGGATTCTACATGATAATGTCCCAAGGTACCTACATGAAGTTTGTATGATTTCTACTGAGTTTTTATGGGAATAATTTTTTAAAGAGGTAAAATAAATGATCTTTATAGATAATTAAGTATTTTAATTTATCGGTAAAGTGTTATGTTTTCAGGAAAAGTGTTTTCAAGGGTTTTCATGTTCTAACTGAACTAACATTTTCCTTTATTTTTTATATCCCTTATTGATATTTTTATGCTCATCCTACATTTTTTAATGTTAGTTACATTAATTAAGGATGAATGAGGGATTGTAAAGAATCATGTTGAATTTCATGAATACTATCATAAAAGAGATCACTCTTTAATTTAAAAGTATTATATTTTTAAAAAAAATGGATACTGGTAATAATAGTCCACCATGTATTTTATGGTTTTGTTATATAATAACCATGTTCTTTATTTCAAATTTAAACATAATTTATTACATAAAATTATAATTAATAAAACATGAAATATCTATAGTGTTAGTGTCTTTGGTGAATTAGGTTCATTACATAACAACTTAAAACATGAAAAAAAACATCTCTATTAAACACTTTTTTAACATGATCAAAATGTTCCTTCATACTGAACACTACATAGGATAACTGAAGAATATACATAAGAAAGGGGTGATCTATAAAGACCAATAAGGGAATAAACAATTAATAAAAATATGAAGACAATACATGTTATACAATAGGCATATCAATGGAGAATAAAATGAACATGAATAATAAGGCCTGATATAAGATGATAATTATAACATGGGATAGGAGGCAATAACTTAAAACATTCCATCATAAACACAAGTCAAGGATAAATACACTAATACATCATAGTTTAAAAACTCCCATAATGTAATTAGGTAAACCCCATGTACAAACATTATGTATCATGATACTAACCATTACCCAATGCATTGGAGTGTTATATAAGTCTGAGTGCACCCGTCACTTTCATTACATTCTCGTGCTTAAGAGTTCCACATAGATCAATCGACATGGATTAATTGTTCACAATAATTTATTCCAGGATCTATTAGTGTTAAATAAATACATGTATGTTCCATATAAAATACTTCTATGTGTATAAAATTAAATTCTATAATAGAAAATGGGCATGTTATTCACTACAAAATTGTTTTGGAATCAAAAATCATTGTGCAATTTCAGTAGTATAACAGTGTCACATAAAAATTAAAAAAATGGTTATTTGAGAGATAAATGGGTAGATTATAATTTTGATATTAAATGGATATTAATATGGACATGTAAATACATTTCCCTATATAATTAATTGGAAAAAAGGTGTAACATAATAAAGAAACAAGAAGAAATCGGATAAAGGAAAAACCCCTTTACTTGAATGTGTGACACCCAAGGCTAGGGATGGGCTTATTGAAAGATTGCAGGTTTCTTTGGATGACTAAAATAAGTGGAGGTAAATGTTTGGACATTATCCAACATGTTTTGGTGAATAGAAATTATAGATTGGGTGGGTTTATATTGGAAAGAAAGGGGATTTATTTATTATTTAGCTTTTGGACTCAACATAATAAAATATCCAAAACCAAAAAACATCCCATGTTTTTTAACATTATTTCTAATAAAGGAGATTTTTTAACATTATTTTATATGTAAAAGGTATAAAATTATTAAAATATCACCCATTGTGATGTGTAGGTGAGTGAAACTCTTAAATAAAGGATTTTAAAATCATAAAATATATTATAACTCTTGTAAGATTCATAATGGATTTAGAAAATAAATAAAATAAACATTAAATCACATTATTTAAAAGGTAATACATATATTTGGTCGTGGATCAAATTTATATTACTTATTACATCACTTATGAGTCCTTTTTATGTTATAAAACACAAGGTATATTTATACGGTATTTAATTTTTACTGGGAAAATCTTCTATCTCATAAAATTATGAAAAATTAACCATTGGATAATTTTGACATCCGGATTCCAAAAATAATATTATTTTTATATAAAAAATTTTCTAAATAAGTAAATTTTTACTTTTAAAATAAAAACAACATTTACTAAAATTATCAGGTTTTTGACAATAAAATGTTTTTTAAACCCTTATAAAAATTACATTTGACATCGTAAAAATTATATGATCAATTATATTTGTTAAGAATTATTTAATAATACAATTATATTAAAATATTATTTATTTCAAAAATCCATTAACTCATAAATTCATTAAATAAATTTTAATATTAACCAAAAATACAATTTGGGATTTAAAAATAATTTACAAAGTAAAAATAATAGGATTAAAATATATTCATTATTTTATAAAAAATAATGTACACATTCCTATTTCTAGGGTCTTGATATATATATATCTTTAATACACCATTATATTCCCTAATAGTAAGGTTCATGATGGTGGTGCTTTCATGGTATCATTCTGCGAACATGGTTTGGGATGTGATCTCGTTGAGCTTGAACATCCCCTGTAAACAGTTTAGCTCATACTTAAGTTGTTGGATCATGGCTTGGGATTGGTCAAGATAAAAGGCCAAAAATTCTGTCTTCCTCAGAAGCTTCGATAAATGGGCTTCATAGGGTACAATCCTATTGGTTGAGTTCATCACTTCCTTTGTCTGTGTCAAAAGGATTTGTTAAAAACCCTATATTTATACTAGTCATGTGATCAATATTAAAAGACTGTATTATCAATGGTAATGATACTTAACAGTCATATAATAAAATTGGATATAATAAAACAAAATTAGTGCATGAGTTTTCTATAACCATAATATATTTAATTAAATCAAAATAGTAAATTTTATTCATAATAGTTCGGGTTGTTACAATATTCCCCCTTTAGAAATTTCTCCCTTTAAATTTTCCTTTTCTACACTAAAATAGATGAGGGTAAGTTTGCTTAATCACTCCCTATGGTTCCCACGTTGCTTCTTCAAACTTGTGGTTTCTCCCCAACACATTGACTAGGGGGATTGTCTTATTTGTAGGACTTTTTCTCTATAATATAAGATATTCACCAGCTTCTCCCCATAGGAAAAGTGGTTATACAATGGTACCACCTTGAGATTTAGTACATGTGATGGGTTTGGTATGTACTTTCTCAAGAGGGATACATGGAATACACCATGTACTTGAAATAGGTTTGGTGGGAGTTATAGTCAATAGTCCATAGCTTTGATGTAATCAAAGATCTAAAAAGGTTCGATGTTCCTTGGAATAATATTTCACTTATTCCCAAATCTATTCACTATCTTCCTTGGAGATATGTAGAGGAATTTTGTTTCTCCAACATCAAACTCTAGGTCTCGTCGATGATTGTCAGCATATCTCTTCTATCAACTCTGAGCATCATTGATGTGCTACTGAATGGTCTTAACCTTCTACACCATTTCCTCAACCATTTAAGGACCTAAAGTTTTCATTCCCCAACTCCATCCCAACATGTCAGTGTTATAAACCTCTTCCCATAAAGTGCTTTATAGGGTTACATTTTCATGATCAAGTATAAACTGTTGTTGTAAGAGAGCTCGACCAGAGGAAGGTGTAGGTATCATCCTCCCTTGAAGTAAATTGATAATTCTCTCTACATATCCTCAAGTTTCTGGGTAGTCCTCTCATATTGACTAGAATTTTAAGGGTGATAAGTCATACTGAAGATCAGCTCAGTGTTTAGAGTATGTTGGAGACTTTTCCAAATCTTATAGGTGAATCTGGTATCTCAATCAGACATAATTGATTGTGGTACTCCATGAAGATTTAATACTTCTCTAACATATATCCATTATAGTTTATCTAATGATAAATACTCACAAATCACAATAAAGTGTTCAATATTTGTAAGGTAATACATAACAACCTAGAAATCATTATTACCTTTAGACGTCTTTGGATTTTTGGTAACAAAGTCCATGGTGGTGTTTTCCCACTTCCATGATGGTTTGAATAATAGTTGCATCATCCCCTTAGACTTATACCTTTCAACCTTCACTTATTGACATACTAGGCACTTTAATATATATTCAATGATCTCCTTATTCATGTTTTCCCAATAATAGTGCTCTCATATATCTTGATACGCCTTTTTCTTTTATAGTTTAATGGAGAATGTGCAACTATGTGCATCATCCAATAGTTCCTTCTTTACCTCAGGATTTTATAGAACGCATAGTCTTAGCCCAAATCCCAAAATTCCTTCTTCATTAACACTGGACTTTGAGGATTTACCTTTCCTTATAGTTTCCACTTTCTTTTAAATTCCCACATCATATTTTTGGGAAACCTTTAACCATTCAAGAAGATATGTATGAGAAATAATTTCAGAAAGGATTGATGATGTTCCTTCCATTATGATTCCCATATCAATACTCTTCACATCTAAGAAGAAAGTATCCTTTTAAATACTTATTAATGATAGAATTGATGGATCCTTTCTACTTAGATCATCTTCCACTTTTTTTCTTTCCCAGGATGGTAGTGGATTGAGAAGCTATAATTCTTGATGATCTCTAACCATATTTTCTAGCACATATTAATCACTTTCTGTGTGAATATATATTTGAGGATATTTTTTCACTATATATCTCACACTTCTCTTAATAATTCCATTACATTTTTAGTACAAAGATCATAGATTCCATCTCTAGATCATGTGTGTGATTTTTTTTTCTCATGAATATTCAACTACCTTGAGGCGTTGGCAACAAATTTTTCATTTTTCATCAACACACAACCCAATCCATTCTTCAAAGCATCGTTAAAAATTATGAAAAGTTTCCCGGTTATGGGAAGTTTGAGCACATGGTTAGTGATAATCCTCATTTTCAAATCCATGAATCTTTCTTCACATTCCTCATTCCAGGAAAACATGACTCCCTTATGTGTTATATTGGAAGCAGGGCTTGACAATCATTAGAAATATCTCACAAATCAGTGATAACATCCAGCTAACACATGGAAGCTATAGATATCTCTCATGGATTTTGTCCTTATACATCCTTCAATTTATTTTTTCTATTAAGTATCCATAGATTTCCCATTTCATGTGATTAAATTCCCTAGGAATGTGAATTCTTAAACTATAACTCACACTTGTTGTACTTGGAATAAATATTCTCCTTTCCTAAGGTCTTTAGAATAGTGTTCAAAAACTCCTCATGATCCTCCTTAATTTTGGAGTATCTTAGAATATTATCTATAAATACTACCATAAATTTGTCAAGGTAATCCCTAAAGACTCTAATTATCAAGTCCATGGAGATTTTTGGATCATTAGTGATCCCGAAAGGTATCACTATGAACTCATAGTGCCTATAACTTTTACGAAAAGGGGCTTTCGGGATATTTTCATTCCCCACCCTTACTTGATAATATCCCAACTGAATATCCACCTTGGTGAAGGATTGTGGTCTATGTAGCTGATCGAACAAGTCATAAATCTATGTAAAAGGATACTTGTTCTTATCATGATCTTGTTGATCTCACAATAATCAATAAAAAGGTTCATTGTTCCATCCTTCTTCTTGGAAAAGAGAACTGATGCACCTTATGGTGAAGTACTTGGTCATATGGACCTTTTCTCAGATTCTCCTATAGTTGTTTCCTTAGCTTCTCAAGTTCAATGATAGCCATACTATATGGAGTCATAGATATTGGAAACACCCCGGGTATAATATTTATTAAAAATTCAACCTCTCGATTAGGAGGAAGACCAGATAATTCCTTGGGAAACACATCAGCATATTCCCTCACAATAGGCACGTCTTCTAGGATTATCCTTTCCTTAGACTCAATTATATGAGATAGATGTTCTTTATCATAGGGAGATAACATCCATGACTAATATTATGCTTCTAAAGAATATTTATCCTCCTCCTTGTACTTGTATAGAATCAGGGGTCTATTTGTAATACAGAACGTGATTTACTTCTCTCAATAATGTTGGATCTATATAGGGAATGCCAATCCATGCCCAAAATTGCATCAAATTTCACCAAAAAGAGTATGATAAGGTTAACTAGTAATTTCATCCCAAAAATTTTATATGGTAGGAGTTATATACTTAGGATTCAAGAATTTCCCCGTTTTCTATTTTCGCCGACAACATTACATCCATGATTTGTGGTGGTGTTTGAATAGTTCTATTAGACTTATGTGAAATTAGGGAATGTGTAGAACCATAATATAAAGGTGAGTTCTCTATTTTTGAATGGATAACTAGCATACCTGAAACTAATTCTCTTTCGGGATCCTCCTTGGTGGTCATGATAGTAAAATATCTCCCTTGATGACTTAGAGGTTGTTGGTTTCCTTTGAAAACCCTTGGCTTAGTGAACTGGTTTGAAATGTTCCCTAGTTCCTTCTAGTTGAAGCAGTAAACAACACATTGAGGTTTGAATAGATCATTCCTTTCCTCTATCACATTTGTGGGTTTCTTATATTGGAAATCAATGGATAGGTCCTCTTCTATTTTACACCTAAATCATTTCCATGTTACCCTTAGACAATTCTTGGGGTGCTTCTTTCCACACCTTTGACAAGTGGAATGGTGAAATTTTTTATCACTGATGAATTTATCCATCATGCCACAAAAATTAAAATCCATATTATAGAACATATCCCCATGATACCCTTGATATTTTCCAATCTCTTTTTCAACTTTGAGGGTACATCGGAACATTTCCTCATACCTATCGAAGTCACGGATTGCCAGATCTTTTCATAGACTATGATTTACCTCACCAAAGAAGCAGTCAACCTTTTATTTAGGGGTAACAGAAAATTTGGAGGCATATCATGCAATTCATGTGTATTTTCCCTTGTATATCCTGATATATTCATTGTTTCATCTTATGTTCAAGGAAATCCATTTCCATTTTAAGATGGAGATTGTGAGGAAAATATTTATCCAAAAACATTTTCCAAAATTCCTTCCACTCCATCACTTCAATATCTTACTTAGGCTTTGTATTTTTGATCAATGTCCACCCCTGATCTGATTCTCCCTCCATACAATAAATTTCTATAATAACTTTCTCTTTTTTAGAACATTTAAGGGTGGATAATAGCTTTTCAATGGAGTCAATCCACTGTTCCAAGATTAAGGGATCAGATGATCCATTGAAAGTAAGATTTCATTGTCACATAAAGATCTTGATTGTGGATTGTTCTATCTTTGGGGGTTTGATAACTCCTCCTCATCCAGGTTTCTATTGAAAACAAGAATTATCTGAGAGATTATCGTAAAAAAATTGATTCTTACTCCCATTGGGTTGGGCATCTCATCGGGCAATCATCACATTTCCCTTCTCATTGGATGTTAACCTGATTCCTCCTATTACTGACCACTAGCTAGAATAAAGGGGAAATTAGAGTTGATTATTTTAAACTATTAAACACATAAAGGGTAATCCAATGAAATTAAATTGATAACATATAAATTACATTTATTTCCTTAAGATATGAATTTATAGGCTTTGATCTATGTTGTATGTAATCTCTTTCCTAACATGTATTCAAATGGGATTTTTTGTTCCCTTAATAATGGTTCACAATGAGAATATGGATTTACCAAATCATATACCCAAGGAGTTTCAAACTTGGTGAATAGTAAGGAATGTTTTCATGTACAAGATTACCCTATGACCAACCCAGAACATCTTATCAGAGTTGTTACCCCTAGGTACATTTATTCTAGGATCATATCCACTTGTATTATCTAGATAGGGATGTGTTTTCTTAATAAACCACTTAATATATACTTACCAAAATTTAGGTATTTTTTCTTATACATAATCTTATCCCTAAAAAATTATATATTTTTCTCTAATTCTAAGGATTATTATAACATTTTCTAATCCTAATCCCAAGAATAACTAAACATATCATCTAATACCATCTATACCAACTCTATTATTTATTTCACATTTAAGCATGACTTATTACATAAAATTACACATAATACAACAAAAAATATCAATAGTTATAGTGTATTTGTGAAATTAGGTACATTACATAACAATTTAAAACATCAAAAAAACATCTTTACTGAAAACTTCTTTAATATGATAAAAATGTTCCTTCATACTTAACATTGCATGGGATAACCTAAGAATGTACATAAGAAAAGGGTGAGAAATAGAGACCAGTAAGGTAATAAACAAAGGCATGAAATGGAGAAGATAATGCATTTTAGAAAATAGGCATATCAATGGATCATAAAAGGAACATCAATAATAAGGCATGTTATAGAATGATAATCATAACATAGAAAATGTCGAAACAACTTAAAACATTGAATCATAAATAAAAGTCAAGGATTAAACCCCCAGTAATTCATGGTGGTAAAATTCCCATAAAGAAATCAGGTAAACCTAGTGTCTCAATGTGACAAATCATGATACTAACCATTACCCAATACATTATAGTGCTATATAATTATGGTCACACCCATTGTTTTCATTTCAATCTCATTCTTAAGATATCCACATAGATCAATCAAATTTGATTCATTCATCATCATAATATATTCCATGATAAAGGAGTATAGAATAAATACATGTAATTCCCCAATAAAATAAGTATATGTGTATAAATTTTAATACCAAGGATTGAAAATGGGCATGGTACTCACTACACAATTGTTCTGGAATGGAAAATCACAGTGCATTTTCAGCAGCATAACAACGTCACATAAAATTACATAAAATGGTTTGATGAGAGTGAAAGGTGTCTCTCATAATTTAGATATGAAATTTATAGTAATTAGGACATGTAAATACATCTCCCAACATAAATAATTGAAAAAAGGCATAACATAATAATGAATCTTGAAGAAAGATGAGAAAGGAAAGAACCCTTACTTGAATGTGTGACTCCAAAGGCTTGGGAGGGGCTTCATGATAGATTGGGAGCCTTGGGTGGACTATAGGGGGAGGAGATAAGAGTGTGTACACGATCCAAGGTATTTTAGTGAATATAAATGGGAGCCTGGGTGGGTTTATATATGAAATGATGTGGATTTCTTTATTATTTAGGTTTTGGACTCTACATAATAAAATATCAAAAAATCACAAATCATACCATGGTTTTTTCCCATGTTTTCTACCAAAGGGTAGTGTTTTACATTATTTTATAAGTCCAAGTTCCTAAATTACTATAATATTACCCTTGGTGATATGGTGGTGGGTCACACTCTTAAAGAGAAGATTTTAGAATCATAAAATATATTATAACTCTTGGAGGATTCATAATGACTTTACCAAATAGATCAAATAAACATAAAATCACATTATATTAAAATAAAAACAATTATTTGGTCATGTATCCTATTTATATTACTTATTAAAATACTTTGTGACATTGTGATGTCATAAAACACAAGGTATATATATACGATATTTAATTTTTACCCAAAAATTCTATTATCTCAGAAATTTATAAAAAATTGCCATTAGAAAATTTTGAAATCCTGATTCCACAAATAATATTCATTTTTTCTAAATAATTTTCAAAATATTTGAATTTTTACTTTTAAATTAAAAACATATATTTATTGAAACTGATAGGTTTTTGACAATAACATTTTTTTGTACCCTTGTATAAATTACATTGGACTTTATAAAAATTAGATGATAATTTATATTTGATAAAAATTATTTAATAAAAATATTTTATTAAAATATTTTTTATTTAAAATATTCATTAATTAATAAATTCATTAATTGAATTTGAATATTAACCAAAAATAAAATTTGGGATTTAAAATCATTCACAAAGTAATAATAATAGGATTAAAATATATTCATTATTTTTTTAAAAAAATAATGTACATAATCCTATTTCTTAGGTCTTGATACATATCACTTTAATAAACTAGAATAATCCATATGATTATAGTGTCCGATGGTGGGGATTTTATGGGGTTGTTCGGAAAATATAGTTTGGTTCATCATCTCAATGAGCTTAAACTTCTCTCGTGAATGGTTTCACTCATGCTTGAGTTATTGGATCTCATCTTGGGATTGGTCAAGGTAAAATCCCAAAAATTTTATCTCTCTCAAAATCTCCAATATATGTGTTTCATAGAGTACAATCCTACTGGTTGAGGCTATCACTTCCTTTTTCTATATCCAAATAATTTGATAAAAAATCCTATATTTATACTAGTCATGTGATCACTATTCAATGACTATATTATCAATGGTAATGATACTTAATTTCATGTAAATACAATTGTATGTAATAAATAAAAATATGTGAATGTGTTTTATATAACCATAATAAATTTATTTAAATCAAAAAGGATAATTTTATTCATAACAGTTCATGTCGTTACATGTTATGTATGAGTTGTGGCATAATTCTCTAAAACTTTAAACCTAAAAAGATCCATAATATGAAAGAAATTAAAATTATTGACTTAAATCAAGATTATGTAATTTATTATGGTCGTGGACTTATAATCACATCCCCACACACATCAACTAGGGAGGAATCACATACATGAGATTCAATCATCATACCAATAGGGTATTTCACTACTAATTCCACATCTAATCATTTGGGTGGAATCTTAATACCCTTATAAAATTATTTAGATATGAAAGAGTGTGTAGATCAAGAATAAAATAAGATATTAGATGTTCTAAAGTGGATGGTATATGTACCTTTTACCACATCGTTATCTCACCCCTGATCATAAACATTGATTACAAGAGTTTTCTTCTTGTCCCTCAGCTTAAGAGGTTACTGAAATCGGTCATCATCATTAAGCATTTTTTTTGGGTACTAGTTAGCATAGTTCTCATTATCTTTACACTTGAAGCACTAAAGTTAGGTAGATTCATTATATGTATATTTTTCTCCATTCTCATTTTTATCTAACTTATTTCCATCACTTTGGTAATAAAATGGCTGATGACCTTCCCTTTTACACTTAAAACATTTATTAGACCCCTTTAGACAATTTCGCCCATACATCTTCCCATACTTATATAATAAATAAAATATCATATTATTCTCTAAAGGTTTTTTATATTTTCTTTTGAACACCATATACCTTTTATTATAAAAACCATGAGATTGATATATAACTAAAACCTCCATTTCAACCTTGAGTGTACAACGCACAATCTCTTCATAGATACCGAAGTCTCTTGTGGATAACTACCTTTTAAGACATGGATTTAATGCAATAAAGAATCATTAAAGCTTACTTTTGGGTTGGATTATAGTTCTAGAAGCGTTCCTCACAAGTATTTTTAAAATTGGATTTATAGGTACCAATAAATTCATCATCCCTTTTCTTTAACTCAAGAAACTCATTCGCCATTTTTATGTAAAGAACATGATGAAAGTACTTATTGAAGAATAAGTTCTTGAAATCATAACTATAAAATTCATGAATTATTTTAAATTTAATTTTAATTTAATTTATATTATTTCATTATTTTTGGGGGTTTCCCATGAATTTTTGGAGGAAGGGGTGGTTTCATCGTGATTTTGGCCAAACTGTGAGCCCATTTCCCCGATTTAAAAACACAATTTTTGTTTCTTTTATAACTCCTTCATTTTTTAAAATGTTTCACCAATTACACTTCCCACTTGGCCTCCCCTAACCTATTCAAACCTACATATCCATTTGGAACCCTTAGGAACTCATTATCATGGTGGATTTGGGTAATTTATTCAGGCATTGGGTCAACCCGTGAGCCCATTCCTGTTTAAAAAATATTATTTCTTTCATATATCATTTATTTATTAATATTTTATAGTTATTAAACCTATAACTTGAGATCAAAAACCCTAATCTCACCACCATATTCCATGTTTCCTTTTTGGAGCTCCTATTCATCACGGATTAGGGCGAAATTTCTCAAGGTTTCTCAAATCTTCAATATTTGAGAAGTTAATTTGTTTCTTTTATAAATCATTAATTTTTTAATATTTTCCCCCATTTCAGTTCCCACTCTACCTCCTCATCCTTATTCAAACTTCCCTATAAATTTTTCCTACTTGTAGATTCAATTATTGGTTTTTTTGGGGCAATTTCTTCAAAATTTCTCAAGTAAGTGAATTCCTCTCTTGTTTCTTACATTTACTTATGGTTTATCCCATCCTTGAAGTTAGAAATGTATAGAAGATAGGGCTTAATATATTGAATTTTTTTTTGAGTTTCTTGGTCCAATCTTGTGCTTTTATGTTCATTTTCACTCCCTTTTTGTGTGGCTGTTGTGCGGTTGAAGTTCCACACAAGGATTTGTAGGTTTTTATATTTATGGTAGATGATTCCATGTGTAAGAACTACTAGATGAGTTATCCATTCATGATTTATATTTTTAGAATACTCCTCATTCATCGTGCTTTCTGCAAAAATTATTTTTGGTGGAATTTGTTAAGAAATTGATTTTTAAGTGCAATTTTTGTGTGAAAATAGTTGTTATACTTGTGCATTCCATGTTGTACTATTTTGGGATGTTTTATAATTCATGGAAGGGATTTATTAAAAAAAATTATACTTCCAATTTTATTTTGGGGTAATGTTAGTGTGCATTTGGTTTTCAAAGAGGGATTTTAGATGAATTTTAAGTGCAATGTTTGGTTGTATTCCTTGAAATTGTTTTATAGAAATTTCAAATGGTTTATTGAGTTATATAAATGATGAAAAGAATGTGCAGCTACTGTTTTGAAGGTGTATGACCAGAAAATATGTTTTTATGTTAAAATTGATTTTGGTAACATCTATAAATTTTTTGAACACAAATGCAAAAACCCGGGTATCTAGGTGGGCGGGCATGTGCTAGTACACTAGTGATCCTTAGTGGTTTTATCCCCATTTCACTTAGAAAGTTTAAGATTGAAAATACTAAAAAAAACTATAATGATGATGATTTGGGACCACTAGGTTATGGGTATGTTCCCTACTAGTGGGTTGTGCATGATAATGGATATTGTTATGGTTACTTTACATCAAGATATGAGGTACATGGGCCCCAAATCTAACTAGAGCCTAGGGGTGTTCCCAAGATAGTGCATGTTGATTATTTTGAATTTAACATTTTATTGTGGTGTTTTTTCTGAAAAATTATATAACTTGAATTTTTTGTTGATATGTGTTCATTCTTTATAGTTACCTTTTGAAAAATGTTTACTTTTAAAAGTTTAATTCTTTATAAATTGTTGCCATCATTTTTTTTATTAAAACTTATATGATTTTTATCTTGTAATGCTTAATATATTGAATCATTTGGGTGGTATCCTATTGGGATTAGTATCACACCATAACAACACACTTTCGGTGTATGTAGACTTGATCATGTTTGACACAAGTAATGGCAGGGCCTTGGGTGACGGCGGTTCGGGATATTAGATTTATTCCATGGTGAGGTGTTGTAGAGACGGCTCATGGGTGATGAAAACTTGTCATGTGGTGTTCCTTGGGATTTTTTGCTGAAACGTTTATATATTTCTGGACCTCTTGGTCATTTTTAAAACCATGTATTCAGTTCTGGATTTTATTTAAGGCTATATTGGTTGGTAATTTTCAGATTTAGCTTATTGATTGTTTTTTGTTGTTAAATGATTCTAAACTCTGGTAAGTAATTCTCAATACAATATTTAAGATACCCAGGCACTTGTACCTGACCATGGGGATAGGGAAATCCCATTGGTACATGATATGGTCAGGTTTTGGTGCCGGTTTTGATGGTGACCTCATTCATTTTGTGACCAAATGGTATAAAAGAAAGATAATGTTTTGGGTTGTATTATTATTTTGGGATGAGTCAGGAAAGAAAGGATCTAGGAATGTTGAGGCTTGGATTTTTGGTCTTGAGTAGGGTGTCTGTCCTACACCACTCATGGAAGACCTCGATTCACTGTGGGACATGGGAATTTTTTTTGACTTCACTTCCAGGTGAGACGTGTGGGTTGCAGACTCCACGTGGACATCAGGTGGGGGTGAAGTAGTTGTTTATTTTGTTATTTTAATGTGTTTAGAGTATTTATATTTTATTTTATTGATCAAATTTTTCAGAACTATTGTACTAATTTTTTCTCTTGTGACTGTTTTCTTTTGTAGCAACATGCCTCCCCAGAAAGCTCCCATGCACCCATAGGAGTAATCCGAAGATAGTTCTCCCTCACCGTTTAATCATAGGCTAGTAGAGGTTTGGTTTAGGTTCTCTAAGCACTACTATAAGTACTGGATCTTGTTTCATCTTCTTTTAGAGAAGATTATATTGTTCCTAGGAATGATAAAGCCTAGGAGTTTTTGAAAAACAATTCTTCTACTTTATGAGGCAGCACATAACCCTAGGAAGTGGATGAGTGGATCAAAAAGATCGAGTGTATGTTTGAGTTCCTGGAAACACATAAGGAGGTCTGGGTGAAATGTACCTCTTTACTATTAGAGGGTCCCAGCCACAGGTGGTGTGAATCAGTGCTTCATGCTGGGAAGCATGGGAAGATGAGCTGGAAGGACTTCAAGGTTATCTTCAATGACCAGTACTTCCTTGAAGTTTTGGCATATGCTCGATCTTGAGAGTTTATAGAATTTGTTCTGGGGGGGAATTTAGTGATGGAGTATATCAAATTTTTGGCTAATTTGGTCCAACATGCTCCAAAAATGGTCTCCAATGAGAAGAAGAAAGCCCAGAAGTTCGAGAGGGGTTTGCAGCTAGAGATCTATTACCAAGTCTTCTTATTCAAGTTGACAATCTATACTGAAGTGGTTTATTGAGGTTTCATGTAAAATATCAACAACAAGGGGAGGGGTAGTTTCTCTAGAAAAATATCAAGATTGGGGATTGGCATTTCTTCTTATAATAAAAGGAACTGAGAGGAGAAGGGGAATGAGGGAGGTGGCAGCTCAGGACAACCTTCCAGAAAGTTTACTTTGGTGGATTCTGATGTGAGGTCTGTCAGGTGCCACTAGTGTGGGTGGATAGGTCACATCCAAACATCACGAAAATCTCCTCTAAATTCATATTATCAGTATAGAGGTGTGAGACACTTGTAGAACTTATGAAGGATGGCATGTCCACTCCAGAGTGGGGATGGATATGTGGCTTCCATAGGGGTGTTAGTTCAGTCATAGCGATATAGAACGATGGGATATTAGTTTGGTTTACAAGGTGGTAGGGTCAGCTCTTCATCAGGGAAGATCCAATTTCGGGTAGAGAAACGGGTGAGCGGACATTCTTAGGAAAATACTAGGCATCTTCATGTGGTGGATCAAGCACCTGTAGGATCAGAGGTAGGATCGTCGACTATTCGAGGTACCATTTTGATTGGTTCTTCTATAGCTGCTTCTCTTTTTGATTCTGGTTCCTCTGTTTCATTCATCTCTTCCTATTTTGTGAACATGCTGAATTTTCCAACTGAGATTTTGTCTTTTTCAATGGTGTTGGTGACACCACTCAGAAATAATAAGGAGCAAGGTCTTAGGTGGTCATCATGTGTACTTTCCGTGTCAGGGGTTGAGATATAGTGGGACCTCCTTGTCTTAGATATGGATCTATTTTACATGATAAATGGTATGGATTAGCTGGTAAAATTTTAAGTGCACATCAATTTCAATAGGAGGCAGGCCAGTTTCACGGCACCTGATGGGAGTCATCAGGTTTTCCTTGGGGATTGGGATCCTCAAGCGGGTCGCATAGGACCTCCGCTCCCAAAGGTGGTGAATCTTGTCTTCCAGTTATTGTCACTCAAACTAGAGGATGATGGTCATGCTCTTATAGGTGGACTACCACATGTAGTGGATGAGTTTTCATAGGTATTCCAAGATGATTTTTCAAGCTTTCCTCCAGAGCAGAACATGGATTTCTTGGTTGATTTGGAACTGGGAATACATCCAATATCTCTTACCTCATATCGTATGGCCACCACCTAGATGAGGTAATTAAAGATACAGTAAGATGATTTATCATCCAAAGGATTCATTCGCTCGAGAATCTTTCCTTAGTCTACTTCTATTCTTTTTGCAAAGAAGGTTGTCGGATCCCTCCGGTTGTGTATTATTTACCAGAAGCTGAACAAGGTAACCATAAAGAAGAAATATCCATTGCCTGGAATAAATGAATTGTTTGATTATTTGAGTGTGGAAAAGTGGTTTTCTAAAATATAATTTTGTTCGGGTTACCATCAACTTAGGGTGAATGAGGCATATATCCTGAAGACATCCTTTCCAAGCAGGTACGGCCACTTTGAGTACTTGGTCATTCCCTTCGGATTGACCAATGCTCCAGTAGTCTTTATGGAACTCATGAATAGGTTTTTTCACCTATATCTTGATTCTTACATTGTGGTATTCATGGATGACATCCTAGTTTACTCTAGATCCTAGGAGGAATATTAAAATCATTTTAAATTGTGTTGGGCACCTTACAGGAGAATCACCTTAATGAAAAGTTGTCCAAGTGTACATTCTATATTAGGTAGGTGAAGTTTCTAGGGAATGTGATCTTGGAGCATGGGGTTTCAGTGGCCCCAAAAAGATTAGTATGGTTATGTAATGGGAGCAGCTGAAGAACGTGTTCGAGATGAAGAGCTTCCTCGGCCTGGCTGGTTACTACAAGTGGTTTGTTCAGGATTTCTCTTAGTTTGATTCGCCCATGACCACACTCACCTAGAAAGGGGTGAAGTTTTTATGTGGCCTAGAGTGTTATGAATCCTTCAAGAAACTAAAGTGGCAGTTGAATACTTCCCCCATGCTAATTTTTCCAGAGTATGGAAAGGGGTATGTGGTGAATTGGGATACTTCTGGTATAGGTCATGGGTGTGTGCTTATGTAGGGTGATCACGTGGTGTCGTCTAGTTCTCGCCAACTCAAACACCACAAAAATAATTATCTGATCCATGACTTGGATCTACCAGCTCTGATGAATTCATTGAATACTTGGTGTCACTACCTCTTTGGGAAGAATTTTTTGGTCTACTATGATCACAAAATTTTGTAATGCATCTTTTCAGAGAAGGATCTAAATCTATAGAAAGGCCTCTAGATCGATTAATTGGAGGGGATCGACTTTGACATTGTCTATACCCAAGGAAAGAGAAATGTGGTGGCAGATGCTTTGAGTAGAAGTACTAGTGGAAGCCTTGGAGAAGTTCAGTGATGAGTGGACTATGATGGGGATATTTTCTCAAATGCATGTGGAGACCAAGGATCATAGTGGATGTGCATTCTAGGAGAGAATTTAGTTGACTTCTTCTCTATTAGAGTTGATTCATAAAGAATAGCCCAGTTATTAGCTTTGTTAGCAGTCAAGGTAGTTTCTCCATAGTGTGGAGACATCTTCTGATTGGTCATCATCTCCCGAGGGCATCTTGTGCTTTAAGGGATGATCAATGGTTTTGTCATCTCTAAGGAATTTGATGATGTAGTATAGACACTAGTCTTAGTGGGTTATCCATCCTGGTGCCACCAAGATGTATTATGATGTGCATCGGAAGTTCTGGTGGCCAAGTATGAGATGAGGCATAACTGATATCATGTCGGGATGCTACATATGTCAATAGGTGAAATCGAGGGACCAAAGGCCCTCCATTTTTCTCTAGACATTACCTATTCCTACTTGAATGTGGGACGAGGTCTCCATGGACTTCATTATTGTCTTTCCTCAAACACATCAGGGTAAGAATTTCATATGGTTAGTGATTGATCATCTGACCAAATCATCCCACTTCATTCTGATCAATGATACAGCTAAATTAGATGAGTTAGGACGTTTGTATCCTTAGGAGGTGGTAAGGCTTCATGGTGTTCCATTAATAGTTTTCTCATATAGAGACCCATGTTTCACTTCTTAGATTTGGGAAGGCCTTTCAAAGGACTTGGGGTCGCAGATTAAGATGAGCACACAATACCGTCCTCAAATGGATGGTCAGACAAAGCGGGTGAATTAGATTATGGAGGAAAACTCCTTGAATGTGTCTTGGACATTGGGGGTTCTTGGGATAGATATTTGGGATTGGTTGAATATTCTTATAATAACAGTTACTAAACCTCGATTCGAATAGCTTTGTTTGAGGCACTTCATAGTCAGCCTTGTCGGTCCCTCCTGTGTTGGGATGAGGTAGCTGAGACTTCATTGTTTGGTCTGATCCATGTTCAATAGACATCTGAGAAGGTCATGTTGATTAGGTAGCTCTTACTAATAGCTCAAAGTTTCCATAAATCCTATGCAAACCAAAGACCTTGAGACCTAGAGTTTTCTATGGATGACCAGGTATTATTGAAAGTGGCCCCTCATCTGGGCCATCATTGTTTGGGAAACCAATGGAAGATGACATTATGTTAATTTGGACCTTCTGAAATCATGGATCATATCGGCAAGGTGGAATACAAGTTTTCTTTTCCTTCTCAGTTGACATCCATTCAAGATGGCTTCCACATCTCCCAGTTGAAAATGTTCAACCCGGATCCATCCTATGTGTTGAATGTGGAAGAACTAGAGATAGAGAATTATTTATCAGTGTTTGAGCAGCTGGTGTGAACTAAGGACTCCTGAGAACAAGTTATTCAGGGTAAGACTATTCCTCTAGTTCGAGTCCTTTAGAAGCATGTGACTGAAAAGCATGTGACATGGGAGCAGAAGTCTTGGGTTGAAGAGAGGTTTATGCTTCTATTATTTTATCAAGCTTCAAGATGACTTTTTGAGGGTGGAAACTTTTTATTTTGAAGATAATTGTCAAATACATGACTTATATTAAAGGTATTTTTCATTTAATTTATATTCTTTCTCTATTTGTGGGCTCCTCTGATGTATTTTTGGAGAAATGGGTGAATTCGTAATGATTTGGACCAAAATGTGAGCCCATTTCAATATTTAAAAACAAAAAAAAAATCTTTTATAACTCCAACATGTTTTAACATTTTTTACCCATTTCACTTCCCACTTGGAATCCCCTAACCTATTCAAACCACCATATCCATTTTTACCCCTTAGGAACTCATTATCTTTGGGTATTTGGGGTATTTATTCAGGCATTGGTCCAACCCGTGATCCCATTTACTAATTAAAAAAATATATTTCATTCATATATCATTAATTTTTTAAAACATTTCAGTGATTCTACCTCTCACTTGATCCCAAAAACCATAGGTGCACCCCCATGTTCCAATTTTCCTCTTTGGATCTCATATTCATTGCTTATTAGGGAAACTTTTCTCAATGATTCTCAAATCATCAATATTTGAGAAGGTAATTTGTTTCGTTCATAAATAATTCATTTTTTACTCTTTTTCCCCCATTTTAGTCCCCACTCAGCCTCCTAGGCCTTATTTGAACCTCTATTTCAATTTTTCCTACTTGTAGATTCAACTATTTGTGTATTTGGGGTGATTTTTTCATAGTTTCTCAAGTAAGTGAATTCATCTCTTGTTTTCCCCATTTCCTTAAGGTTTATCCCCTCCTTTAAGTTCCAAATGTATAGAAGCTAGGGATTCATACATAGGGTTTTTTTTTGAGTTTCTTGGTCCAATCATGTGGTTTTAGGTTCGTTTTCAATCCTTTTTGGTGCGGCGGTGGTGCGGTTGATGTTCTAGACAAGGATTTGATCATTTTTATATATATGGTAGGTGATTCCATGTATAATAACTACTAGATGAGTTATACTTTCCAGATTTCTATTTTTAGAATACTCCTCCTTCATTGTGCTTCTTTGAAAATTATTTTTGGTGGTATTTGTTAAGAAATTGATTTTTAAGTGCCATTTTTGTGTGATAATGGGTGTTTTACATGTGAAAACCATGTTTTACCATTTGGGGTTGTTTTATAATTCATTGAATGGATTTATTAAAATGTTTTGATACTGCCAATTCTGGTTTGGGGTAATGTTTTTGTGCATTTGGTTTTCAAATAGGGATTATAGATGGATTTTAAGTGCAATGTTCGGTTATATTCCTTGAAATTATTTTATGGATATTATTAATGGTTTATTGAGTTATATAAATGGTGAAAAGAATTTGTAGCTATTTTTTTGAAGTTTTATGACCATAATTAAAGTTTTTATTTGAAAATGTATTTTTGTTACATGTGGAAATTTTTTGAGCACAAAGAGGGAAACTTAGGTATCTAGTTGGGCGGACATGTACTAGTATGCTAGTGATCCAGAGAGATTTTGTCCTTGTTTCACTTAGAATGTTTGATATTTACAACACTAAAAAAACAATAATGATGAGGATTTGGTACAAATAGGTTATGGTTATGTTCCCTACTTGTGGGTCATTCATGAGAATAGATATTTTTATGGTTACTTTACACTAAGATACGATATACATGGGGCCCAAATCTAACTAATGCCTTGGGGTGTTCCTAGGATTATTGATCATTGATTATTTGGAATTTATCATTGGATTGGGGTGTGTTTTTCAGGAAAATACAGTATCTTAAATGTTTTTCTTTAGATTTTTTCATTATTTAAAATTACCCATTGTAAACTATTTAACTTTAAAAATTTTATTCTTTAGAAATTGTTTCCATAATTTCTTATTTATTAAAATTTTCATGCTTTTTATCTTGTAATGCTTATTATATATAATCATTTTGGTAGTATCCTACTATGTTTTGTATCAAACCCTATATACACCCTTTTTTTTGTAAGTAGACTTGATCATGTTTGACATAGATAAGGGCAAGGCCTTGGGTGGTAGTGGTTCGGGCTGTTAGTTTTCTTCCATGGTAAAGTGTTGTGGATACACCTCATAGGTGATGAAACCATGTTGTGTGGTGTTCCTTGGTATGTTTTTCTGCTACTTTTATATATTTTTGGACCTCTTATGTCATTTTTAAACTCATTTATTAAGTTTTGAATTTTATTTAAGGCTTGTTTGGTTGGTAATTTTCATGTTTAGTCTATTGATTGATTTTTATTTTAAAATGATTCTAAACTCTAGAAAATCATTATAAAACCAATATTTAAGATACCTGGGAACTTTTTCTAGCCCATGGGGATAGAGAACTCCCTTAATGACTTTCCATGGGCCGAGTTTGGTGCTGGTTTTGATGGCGACCAGATTCAGTTTTTGGCAATCCCAATCTGTGGATTCAATTTCATCTTGCTTCCATGTAGTATTAATAAGAATCCACCACTAGTCAATTTAACCTTCTAAACAATAAACATCTAGAATGAATTTATCATATTTGGAACATTGGAGAATGGAAAATTTATTTTCAGTGGTATCGATCCACTATTCAGTAACTAATGGATCATAAGACTCACTGAAAGAAGATGGTTTTTGTCTCATGAAGGACTCAATAGAATGTTGTCATATCCTTTGATTGTTTGGATATTCATCATTCTTCATAGCTTTAGAAAGTTTTTTGAGAATAAAAATGAGTATTTTAATTCCAACTCTAATAGAATTTGGTTTCTTAAGAGAAAAATCATTGTATTTTCTATCCCACTCATCCTTAACGTGGTTCCTTTAGGTTCTAGCCATTAACTAAAACCAAAAAGCATTGAGTTATGAATCCCAAAATCATTACACTTGGGAGTGTCAAACCAGGTTTGTATCAAGTCCCATTGTTGTGCACCAGTTCCCGATCAATCCTAGATCAATATAGTTTTTTGGGGTTGTTACCCCTATGTAGATCATTCCAAAGTTTCATCCACCTGTAGTATTCATATAGGGATGTATTTCTAGGAAACTTCTCACTCTAAGCTACACCAAAATTACAGGATATTTTCCTATACCTTTCCTCATCCTTATACTTATCCTTATACATGTCCTTTAGGTCCTCACTAAGGTTTATTATCAAAGTTTCCAAGGATTAACTAAAATATTTCCCTAAAATCAACTATAGTGACACTCTCATTTCATACATAGAAATTACATCACTTTTTTGGAACATTTAATACATTACACAAATAGACGCCCAAAGATAGTATTATTTTAATACCTCTGGAAACATGGAAACATAATAAATGGTAAATAAGTGAGCCAAATTATCTCCCACTATGCTTTCCATGATTATAACCCTTCTTAGACACATTATACATAATACATATCTCCATAACCAGGGAATGGAAACATAACAGGGGTGAGATAAAATCCTTAGTAAGGGTAGAAAAGGGATATATTTATGAAAAATCATGAAAAAAAGGGTATGATGTCATGATCATACCCTACATATTAAATATCATTATCAAGAGTCATGAAATAAATATTTCCAGTTCATAGTACTTGAATCAAAAGTGAACAATGAGTATAAGCTATCTTAGTGGAATGGGTTCACTCCAAAAATCTTTTTGGTTGTCATGGTTCACTCCCATCACCATATGAGTATTCAATGATCACTCCCAAGACCATATTAGTAGACACAGTCCTTTACTGAACCAGGTTCACTCCCTGTTCAAGAGATGTCTATCTCATAAGATAAATTTTTTTACCCAATTCGTTGGAGAGAGACATAGGTCTCACCCATATCATAATTAAATCATACATATCTATTCCAAAAGAATATAAAAATCATATCATAACCCATGAAATGAAATGGGTTTCATAAACATGTCTTCATATTATAACATTTGAAAAATAGATAGGTTTCATAATCATTTCATCAAAGCATAACCAATGAAAAGAAAAGGGTTTCATAAGAAAATAAGCAGTGAAAGATAAATAGTTTTCATAAACATATTACATGTGAAGGATAAATGAGTTTCATAAACACATAACCCATGAATGGGAAACATGTTTCATAAACATATAACCTGTGAAAGTGAAATAGGTTTCATAAACATCAATCCATAAAAACATAATCAATTCATAGAAATAATATATACAAAACCCCTGGATTATATTCTCATAATTTCATGAGTAATGCAAAAGGATTTCATATTTGATGAAAAATAATTATGAAAATTTTAAAAAAAACATTTCTTGAGGAAAATATCCTTTATGTTTTGAAAAATGATTTTTTAAAACATAAAACATTTTAAAAAACTTTTTCTTTGAAAAATGGATATGAATATTTATAAATGAATATTTCAAAATCATTAAAATCTTTTTTTATTTTAAAATAATCTCAAAATATCATTTAAAAACATTTATGAAAATATTTTTAGAAAACATGGTTTTGGAAGAAAAAAATTTTTCAACTAAAGAGAGAGATGAAGTCGGATTTTCATTAAAAAAATTATTAATTATCTCAGGTACCAAAGAGTGGAAAAATAGTACCAATATATGAATTCATCATTAATAACCAAAGTAGAATAAAATTATTTAGAGTTATTAAGATATGGATAATAATATTTCATCAATGGAAGTATAATTGTAAACAATCCCTATAACGATGAGATTTTAGCAATAAACTCTTACCAATTTGGTAATGTTGGATCATAATCCCCAATATAGAATGACTTTAAAAGAAGCTTATAATATCTTGAAAATAATGGGATTAATTATTAAAAATTTCAAATGGAATTATGTACACCTTGTAAGAGAATATAGGTGCATAACAAAACATGTGTCTCAAAAAAGAAAATTGAGACAAATTTACCTTGCGGATTTGGTAACTTTTGAACAGTAAAATCCCATGAAATAGATATCATAAAATGGATATATAAATACCCATAAATTTAATAATAATAATCATATAATTCATTCATGGTATTTATATACACCACAAAAAATAAACAAGTAGTGAATAAGGCATATGTCTCACAGAAATAAAAGTGAGACTAGAAATCCCTTTACATTGTGTATTGACTCTTTTCGTACTCTTGAAAACCTACTATATATTAAATATAAAATTGTTATAAATATATCATAGAACCTTTTTCATAAATATAATTCCATATATTATTTACATAATACTTTATATTACCCATTTTTTAACAATTCTATGTTAATGTTACCTTTCGGGTAATAATTGCTTTGTTTTTCGTACATGCTTTGACTTTTCATTATTAGTCATCTTACATAGATCATGATTTCCTTATTTACAGAATGTAAAGCATGATATAAAAATAATAAATATTCAATATATACATAATTATAATAATAAAAAATGTTAGTAATATGAAATGAATTACACTTTTCATGGTGACAGTATGTCGTACGTACGCATGAACATTATTTTCGTTTTCTTATCATAGTTTTGAAATAAAGAAAAGTAAATGATATATATATATATATATTATCATTCTAGTAGAATTATTATTTAATATATATTTATCACATATTTATATGAAAATTATCCTTATATATCCAATGTAAAGCGTGAACGAATCACATCACTTTGAGGAGACTATAGTTCACATGTCTATAAATAGTATTATCATATTCCCAAAAAACGGAAAGAATAATGGTATGTGTTTTATAATAATTAAAATAGAATAAATACATCATAAATTTAATATATATCATATAATAAAATTAATATCATCATTATTCTCAACCTTGAATGGTGGTAATTGAAGAACAAATGACATATGTTCGCAAGGCGGTATTCTTCCATACACATGAACAGTGGTTTTGTATCACATTTAATAGAGGTTTGTATGGGTGTAGGTCGAACACTTAAAAAACCAACTTAGTATATTTAGGATACTGAGTTTATTATATAATATTTATATAACAATAATTGAGTGGGTGGTGAAAGAAATAAAACAAATGTGATTGTGGAAGGATGTTACCTCTTCTTTGGGGAACTCCTTTTGGTTTACACCAAAGGGATTACTTGGTTGGATTTCTACCCAAAGTGGGGCCTATAGGATGAATTGATAGAATTTTAGAGGATATTTGGGTAGGTTTTGGCTAATACAAATAGATTGAGAAGTGTAAATAAGTGAGGGGTGACTTCCCTTTTATAGTTGATGAGGAGTGGCATTCTTGTAAATATTGAAAGGAAAACAATATTAAGACGTCTCCATTACATCATGTAACTCCAATAATGGTGTATATTCTATCCATGGTAGGATATGGTTGAGTTATGGCTAGATAATGGCTTTTTTACAAGTGTCTAGGTCATTTATCCTTTTAAGATTAAATTTTAACAATTTAGTAAACTCGTTTACCTTAATCACTGTAATTAATTTTAATTACCTTCACAAATATTTTTCATTAAAAATTAATTTAATCTTACTATACATTATAAATTATTTGGATTCCAAATATGGAATCCATTTTTTCAAATTATAACCACATAAGCTGCATAAATTAATTTAAAATTAATCTCTCAGGTGGGATGAGACAATCACTACTATAAAACGTTCATTTAACGGCACCAACATTTATCAACACTAGAAAAATGTGCTGAGAAAGTCCATATTAATCAGCACTGAATAGTGTACTGATAAATATAACCATTTATCAGTTCTTTTCATTTAATGCTGATTAAATTCACCTTTATCAGTGTATTATTTTAGCACTAATAAAGGTTACCCTACATCAACATATTATTTTTAATGCTGACAAAATGTACCTTTTATGAGCGCTAAAAATAAAGCATTAATAAATGGTAACCATTATTAGAACTTTATTAACACTGATAAAGGTCCATGATAAAATAAAATAATTAAACAGATAAAATTAAAAAAATTACAATTTCATTAATTAAATAATTATTGTCAAAAATGAATAAATTTAATATACATATATATAAATTTTAAAAATTAATAAATAGTATATATTAAATATAATTATATATGTAAAATGAATAAAATGAAATAATAATTCAAAAAATTAAAATGAGTAAATTAAAAAAATATTAAACATTTTATGAATTAAATAATTATTGATAAAAACGAATAAAGTTTCTATACATATATATAGATTATAAATATTAATAAAAATTAAATATTAAATTTAGCTATATAAATGAATATATAATTAAACAAAAATATTAAAAATGAATAAATTATAAAAATATTTAAAAATTTATTAATGAAATAATTATTAATAAAAAATGAATAAGTATAATATATATATATTAATTATAAATAGTAATAAATAATATATATTAAATATATATATATAATGAATATAATGATAATTAAAAAGATATTAATGTCTTATTCATTTTTAATGTTGTTTGATTTTTCAATTTAACATATACATATCAAATGTCGTGTGTTACATTTATTTCCCATACACACACACACACACACACACACACACACACATATATATATACATAATTAATGTAGATTTATATACAAACGCACATACAAATATATTTACACAGTATATAGAATCACATACACCTACTATTTTTATAATTTATTCAAATTTCAATATATTTTAGAATTTCATATAACATGATACACTTGATATATTATGTTTTTAATTAGTCAATTTTATTTATTTATTTTTAATACTATTATTGTCAGGGCATTCATTTTTAATATTTTAATATTTTTTATTTTATTTTAGAATTTGATCATTTTTAATTATTTGTTTAAATATATTTATTTAATATGTTTTAGTATTTTCAATACGTATTAATCTTACTTCAATATATATATATATATATATCCATATTTTAAAAAATATATTTAATTAATAAAACTTATCCATTTTTTCAATATTTTTAATGTGAACTCATTTTGAATTATTCAATTTCACTCATTTTTAAAATGTATGTATTTAAGATTATATATCCACTAATAATGTTAAAAATATATTTGTAAATAAATATATTTATAAATTTATATTTACTATTTTTATAATTATATATGTTTATAATTATTATAAATAAATTATTATTATATACTATGTCAGTATTTATATAATTATAAATAAATAATTATATATTTATTTATTTAATAATTATAAAACTATAATAAATTTCTTTAAATAATTTCATTATCAGCACTAAAAAAGAGGTGATAAAGTTTGATCTATATCAGTGCTAAAAAAATGTTGTTAAAAAGAATTTTATCAATAATAAAATATTAGCACTGATATTGATGTTTTTTATCAATGCTTATTTAGCACTGATAAATATCCTCTTTATTAGTTCTTATCAATTTAACTCTGATAAAATGTAAATTTATCTAAGATTTTCTGAAATCGATGTTAAAACTGTTCCAAGTCTATTTAAAAGAACCATAACTGGTACTTGATTCACGATTCTCAAACTCTTGTGGAACTCATGTAGTACAGGTGAAACTCATCTACGTTCCCTTGAACAAATCATGGCTAGAATCTAATGTATGATATTTACTACTTTTCCTCTATCATTTTTTGATATTTCTGGTTCCATGTTTTTTGGTTTCCATTTCACGTTGTTCTTAACCATGATGAACCCTACATCTCATCTCCTCGCCACTACTGGCATGACCCCTCTGAGTTCATGTAAGGATCATAAAGATGTAAAATGATATTAGTCACTAGTTTTTGTGCCCTGTAATGATGAAATGAATCATAGTATACCTCTTTATATTATTTAACTATAATCTGATGAAGGAAAAATACAAAAAACCAATAAGTACTCTTTCAATACATTCTTTTCTCATTAGGAAATGGGTTGGAATCATGATTGATTTCTTAACCAACATTTCTAGTTCAACTAAATAAAAAGATGTAGCATGGGTTATAGTGGATCACCTAACTAATATGAAAAACATATTACATATTGAAGAGACTTCCTTGGTTTATGATCTCAATTAATTGTATGTCAAGGATATAATAATTATTTCATGAGTCCCATCTAGTGATGTATCTGAAACAGATATAATGCTTTTATCTTGGTTATATAAATGAAATTAATTTTCAATAAGGTTATGGGTGGAATTTTATACTTTCATTATTCCACATACTAACATGCATTCTAATCAGACTATCATGATATTAGAGGATATTCTTTGAGCCTTAAGTCTTGACATCAGTGTCACCTGGAAGGATTAACTTTCCTTGGTGGAATTCTTTTATAAAAATAGTTATTAATTTCTTATCCAGATGAAACAATATGAATAATTATATTAAATACATTTTCACTCTCTTTTATGTTGGATAGAGATAGAATAATATCCTATGAATATCCCTAGTATTGTCTAAGAAATAATAGACCAAGTGATTTTAATTCAAGAACATTTTTAAAATACTCAAAGTAAATCAATTTCCTACAATAACCATTATAGGTGACCCTTATAATTTAATGTTAATGATTATTTGTTTATTTATGGTTTTTTTAGATTGGTTCACTAATGGATTAGAAATAAGAGTAAATTAAACTTGAAATACATCAAACCTTTTAAAATTATTGGAAAAGTCTAGAAAATTTATTAATAGTTAGCCTTACACATATGTAACCCAATGTTTGAATCCATTCCCTCAAGAATCTGGTTGATTATTATTGAGTATGAAATGATTGAGGCTATGGAGGTTTTAAATTCCCTATACAATATTTCCATGTAATCCCCTTTAATGTTAGTATCTTAGTCTCATTTATGTGTATTTTATGTTGAATGAGAGTTAAAAGAGGGGTTAGAGGATCTGATAGGAGAGACTAGTGAAGAGATAAAGGTGACCTTATGTGGTAGGCACTGAGTACTTGATGTAATGGAACCAGGTACCTGTTGATAGTCTACTATAAGTAAGGAAACTGTTAACACAACCAAGAACCCTAGGTCTAGTATTATGTATATGGTTGTACTTTTGAGATTTTATTAGTATTGGGGGTTGTTGATCTATTTAATCATAGTAAACTCATATACTAAGAAAACTATTACCCACTACCATGTCGTCGGGTTAAGAATGACTACTAGTTCCTAATAATGATGGTTTAGTGTGAATTATGTCTTTTTTTATCTTAGTTGTTGTGAGTATTATTTTAAAATGAAAAAGAATTTGAAAATTAAAATGATTTCATTCAAATGGTCTCGAATTAGAAAAGAATGAGTTTTAAAAGAAATTTTTTTGGATTGAAAATTTGGTAAATTATTGGTTTTGGTGATAAAGTGGTAAGTATAACCCTCAGTTTTCCTTATGAGCGTTTTCATATGTGTGGGTATGTGAGGAACTAATTTTGAACATGATTTTAGGAATTTTGTGTTATTTAGAATATGTCACCAAGAAAGGTCCCTGATGTTTCTATTGGGTATCACCCTGTTGCTATTTATCCTCAGTTCTTCCCATATTCTATGGCAATCGAGGTCTTTTAAAGGTAGTGAAGTGGCTTGAGGAAGTTGAGCATCTATTAAGAGTGTTGGAAACTCCCAAAGTCGTTTGATTTTGTGTTGTTCTGGGTCTACTTCAGGGTCTAATTTTGGAAGAATGTGAGTTGTTTTCCCTGTCGACGATGCAAGATAGGATGAAGTGGGGAGTTTTTAAGACCATATTTTTTCCGATGGTTTATACCTAGGGAGGTGAAGATGAAGAAAAGGGAATATCTCATGAGTGTCCAACTGTAAGAACCCTTTTTTCACTCAGGTATGGATCCTTTAACTTTTAGTCTAAATCATTATTTTAGACTTAATATTGATGCCTTTTTAGTTAGTAAAGGTCTTAATGGTGTCTGAAGAAAATTTAGAGCCCAAAAACCATCTTTTTGGGGAAACTGGCCATGTCACATAGTTATCGAATGGTTGACACATGGTTTAGCTAACCATGTAGATTGAAATTTCTAGATAAAACCACTTCACATGGTTTGCACATGGCTATGAAGCCTAACCATGAAATGCGCCCCATCTATATGAAACACCTCACATGGTTTGTGAAGGGTTTTTCAAACTATGCACAGACCAATTTTTTGGGTAATTTTACAAAATTTACCTTAATGGTCTATTAAGTTATCTCTTCTTCCCTAATCTGAGTTTATGAAGGATTTACCTCCATGGATCTCATTTTTGTTTTTTTTTTGAATACCGAATTTAGGGATTCAAAGATCACCTTCATCCGGGATCCGATCGAGCGTTTTTTCGTCACTTTGGTTGTGAAAGGGTAAGTACTCAAGTCCTCTTGAGTCATTATCTTCTCTATTTCTCTCGGCTGAGTTATTGGGGTATGAACATTTTTTCCTCTTTGTTAGATATACTCTAATCTGAGCCAAATCAAGGGCTAATATCAAAAGAGAAGGATCGTACAACCCTATGTTGGGTGGTCTATAACTCGTCCCTAATGTTCGTTGATTTTGGATTTGTCGTGTGGGGCCCACTGATTTCATCAGGTGTTGTTCATTGAATCTATATTCCATGCTTATGCTCATTAGAACCGTATGGATATGTTATTCCCATATATTTGATTAATTGTTTGTGGTTATGACCACAACTCCATACCTTCCATGTTTTACCTTGATCGATCACCTTTGAATCGCTAAGTGCCTCTTTGTAGAATGCCTTAGACCGTGCCCCTTGGATTACACTCTTTCCCATGCCTGGATATAGTTATTACTGAGTTAGAGACTCTTTAGGTCCACTTTGCCTTGGTTATTACCTTGGGACTTCACTATTTAAGATCATTATAGGTTTCCTTGTTATATCTTGGAACCTTTACTATTATTAACATGTGAGTTATTTACAAGCTAGTAATAATCAAATAATGGATTTTTGACATGTGTAAACTCCAACTGAGGGCTGAAGCAGGTACATGGGTACTTAGTTACATTATGATACTTTAATTTATATATGCATGATTTTACACTGTTACACTTCCATTACACAAGTCGGATGTTATAGACACAATTGGTGGTGGCCCACTAAGATTTATCTCAAACCCTCTTCAAGAACCATTTGGTACCTATGGTAGATTACATGGTTGTAGGTGTTGACAAAGGTAATCATACAACTTTGAACACTTGATTTCTTGTTGTTTAGGATAGAGCGTGATAGCAGATGACTGAGCCGAAGCTCGGGATGCTTGGGATAATATTTGATTTCATTTATACTTATGAGAAACACATTATTAATACTATCATGTATCCATGTTTCCCATTTTTCTTGTAACATGACATATCATCAGTTGTTGAATATTATTCCAGTTGATCAGTTATTATTATTATTATCCCTATTTTCCAATGTGCCTTCAGTTTACATATATTTCTTATGCTATTAACCTATGTTTACTTTCATCCACTACGCTACACATTGATAATGATAGAATAATCTCCCCATGGAAACACCTTAGGCCCTCCCTTCTAGTCAGTAGCCTCTGGCATTTAGGGAGATGTGCTTGAGGCCATGTGGCCCACTGGTCTTGGGGCACTTGTTCAGTGGCATCCGGGTTCAGGACATCACAAAGTGGTATCATAGGAGATCTTTTCTTGCCATACTATTTGGAGACAATATATTGAATAATAGGAATTCTTGGTACTTGGTCATAAGTCGTGCTTGGGCATCTCAAACCCATGTTCAGGGTAAAAACCATGTTGCCTAAATTATAATTGTTGTTCGACTTTTTCCTATTATAGTTTATATTATTTCACTGTTGGGTGATGCACATGTTATGTGGTGTTGTTGATTATTACTCTATTTGATTATTTTCTCTTATCCTTGGCCCAAAGATATGAGGGAAAGGATCATTGTTACTTGCACCATTATAGGCACCTAGAATTTGCATGTCTTTCGTATTGTCATGCCATATATGTGAATTTCACTATTTTTCATTGCTTGATATGCATGTGATTGTTGAGTGATGTTGTGATAGTTAGCTTATTCTTGTATTAATTTTGGTTGTCATTGAGTGATTTCCTATCTCAATTCTTGAGTTGTATGGGACCTCTTGGGAGGGGATGAGTAATTTACCGATTCAAGCCACTATGCTATAAATAAATTGGTGTTGTTTTCGTGATAAGGTGTACGGGCACTGATTCTCCAGAAATGGCTATCCATTTTAAAGTGAATCATGAAATATAAAATTAAATGGTTGCACATCCTTATCCCGCCTTGTCATGTTTATGAAAGGTAATGGAGTTAACCTAGGGATTAAATTTAAATTGAAATAAAACTTATAATTTAGCACATGTTGATACTTGGCTGTATAAGCAGGTAGTTTGGGTACTTCACCTTGGGTAGTGAGTTTTCTTGAGTTTAGTTTCCACTAGTGATGTTATATTTTTTATTAAGCTTGTTCTGAGGTGTGTTCGTGGAATTTTTAGACCAATTTTTCATGACATCCTCGTATCATATGCCAGGAGGGTTGCGACGACCATGCTCCAGACTTAGTGGGCCCTGAGTTGCCACTCTTACCTTGATGAGTTCCACTTAATGCACCACCTATTATGCCTGATTTGGGAATTGATTCCCATGTTCGTGATAGTTTTCTATATTAGATGTAGTCCATTCAAGTTGATCCACAGCTTGCACATATGATGATTGATCTAACTCGTGAGTTTCAGTAGCAGCATCCTCTTACCTTTTTAGGGGATGGCAGTCCCCAGGCTGCTGAGTCTTGTCTAGAAGCCACCATATCTATCTTTGATTATCTATAAATTCCTCCAGAGTGGAGAGTTAATATTTCCACATACATGATTAGGGACTTGGCCAAGCATTGGTGGGATGGGATTTCCCAGGCTGGTCGTCATCATGGAATGTTATGAGCTAATTTTAAGAATTCCTTCTATGATCAGTTCTTTCCTCGAACACTGATGGGTGACATATCCATAAATTTCATGCATCTCAAGAAGGTTTCTATGTCATTTATGGAGTATTCATCACTTTTCATGGAGTTACAGCACTTTGTGACGCTTCTAGATGGTGATGAGCTTTCGCGTGCTAGACGCTTTGAGAATGGGCTCCAGTAAGCCATCCATATACAGGTCAATGTATTTTTCATGCTTAATCTTTCTGATATAGTCAATTAGTATCTTATCACTGAGCATAACATGAGGGATGGAAATAGTACTAGGAATAGAGGACTAGTTCTGTATTAGGACAGTAGTTCTTCCAGTGGCAAGGAGCGTTCTCTTGAATTTTCTCATTAGAGTAGTGAAAACCAGAGTATCTGTATTGATGGCTCTAAATTGTTTCATCAGTGTGGAAAATGGTGGCATTAAAATCCTTAGTTTTATTGAGTCCCACTGATTTTTTGAGCTTGTGGCCATATGGGGCATCTCTAGTGTTTCTATAGGATCTTTCCACCATCCATGAGTGGAAAAGGATCCACACCAACTCCACCTTTAGGAGAAGGTTTATTTATGTCATATCAGGCAAGGAGATAGAATAGAACTGGTAGGTCTAGATGAGAAGGATTTCATGGTCATGGTATCTAGAACCTAGATTGCTAGAAACACCAATAGAGTAGTTACGAACATGGTTTTCCATTTATTTCATAGGTTCATGGATCAGTTCAGTTGCATGCACTACATCCCACACTCGAGGAATAGGTTGCGGGACCTTCTATAGTATGAGGTACTATTCTAGTAGCCTCTACTATAGTATCTACTTTTTTGATATGTGTGCTTCAAACTCTTTTATCTATGTTTCTATCATGTAAAGTCTCGGACTATAGATATAGTATTACTACGGTGTAATGACCCTAGATACACTGGTAGGGGTACGAACAGAGGGCATACACCGGTGTAGGGACTTTCCCCTTGAGGTAGGCAGTTAACCTTTCTTATGGAATCTCTTTGTTCTCGAGATGACAGGCTTCAATTTCATTCTTAGGATGAATTGGTTGGTTCACTATCATGCTTTTGTAGACTTCTACTGACGCAGGGTATCATTTACATCACCAAAGTGAAGTAGTTATCTACATAAGGGTGAGTGGGATGTCCAGGCTTGCAGAGCAGGACCAAAGCATTAGGGGATAGGTGGAGTGACCTCCCATATTACAAATCTCTTCATAGAGGATTAGGGTTTGTGACACACTATTTTCCTCCAATAGTAGATAGTTTGAAAGATGTATTTCATGAAGATTTTCCTGGCTTACCTCCTGAGAGAGAGGTAGAGTTAAAAATTGAGCTTTTGCTAGGAGAAGCTCCAGTGTCCATACTCCACATAGGATGGCACCTACATAGATTCAATAGCTCAAGAGGTAGTTAGAGGACTTAGAGGACAAAGGTTTTATATAGACAAGTACATCCCCTTGGGGTTTTACCATGCTTTTTACCATGAAAGTTGATTGAACCTTACGTCTATACATAGATTACATAAAGTTAATCCATGTTATGGTCAAGAACTTGTATCCAATTCATTGAATAGATGATGTCCTTGACCAGATCTGAGGAGAAAAGGTCTTCTATAAGATCATAATGAGATAGAGTTATCATCAAGTCCAAGTCAGACCACCAGAAATACCTTGTACATATTTTTATTGTATGTATGGTCTATATGATTACCCTGTTATCTTGTTCGGTCTTATGAATGCACCCACTATTTTCATGGCTTTTATGAATAGGGTTTTCCACTACTAATCAGACTCTTTTGTCATAGTCTGTTTGAAAGACATCTTGGTGTATTATTTCACTCGTAGTGACTGTGCCAAACAACTTGAGACCATTCTGAGTATACTAATAGAGACTCATCTTTAAGACATGGTTTCTAAGTGACACTTTTGGATTGAAAAGGTCCACTTATTACATCATATAATATCAGTATCAGGAGTATATGTTGACCCATAAAAGTTTAATTTTTTAGTTTCCTAGGAGCATCCCTGTAATGTGTTTGACATACTGAGTTTCTTGGGGATGGCTGGTTACTACAAGAATTTCATACAAGGATTTTCTCTCCATTATTCACCTTTTACTGGTCTTACAAATAAGGGTTTCAAGTTCATATGGTCTGAAGCATGTGAGGAATCCTTTCAGGAGCTGAATGGGAGGCTTGTATTGATATCTATTCTAACTCTTATAGAGCTAGGGATAAGTTATACCATATTCTAGGATGCGTTAGGAATTGGCCTAGGAAAAGTGATGATGTAGGAAGAAAAAGTTGTTGCGTATTGATCCTAGCAGTTGAGGCCACAGGAGAGAAATTACCTGACGCTCGACCTTAAGCTAGAAAATGTTGTCCATGCCTTACATTGCTAGATACATTAACTATTGGGTGAGCGATTTGTGGTGTACAAAGACCAAAATAGCCTCAAATATATCTTTTCACAGTGTGACTTGAACCTCATCCGGTGAAGAGGGGTTGAATATCTACAATACTTTGATTATAATCTTGTATATATGTCTGGGAAGGGAAATGTGGTTGGATATGCACTGAGTCGAATAACTCTTGAACATGCAGTATGGGAAGCTGGTGATAAATGGAAGTGAATGGATCTCTTTTCTGAGCTTCTTATTTAGTTTCATGATTATCACAAACAATATTATCTATCATTTTTTATAGATAACTCATCCCTCCTTTAGAAAGTAAAGAGTAGTCCATTTTCATATCCTGAAGTCTTGGTTCTCTGTGAGAGTATATTAAAAGATAACCCACCTCCAGATTGGTTTGTAGACAGAGATGAAATCCTACGTATTCATGGACATGTATGGTGCCATACAGATATGAGAAAGGATTTGATGAAAGAGTCTCATGCCTCTCAGTGGACAGTTCATCTAGGCATCTTGGAGATGTATCAAGATATGTGACGCTAGTATTGGTGGCCTGGGATGAAATTTCAGATTACAGGCTTTATCACTAGGTGTTCCACATGTCAGCAGGTGAAGGAGGAGCACAAGATACCTGTGGGATTACTACAGCCACCACCAATCCTATAATGGAAATGGGAAGATGTTTCTTTGGAATTTGTGTTCATTTTACCTAGGTCACCTATAGGTTGAAATGTTTTATAGGTTTTCATTGATAGACTGATGAAATTATCCCACTTCATTCCTATTTGGGATAATTTCATAGTTGATGAGCTAGGAAGACAGTATTTCCGTGAGATCATATGACTACACGGGATTCCCCATAATATCATTTTAGATCAAGACTCTCATTTCATGTCATGGTTCTAGCAGCGATTGCACAAGTATATGGGTACATTGTTGCTTATAATCACATATTTTCACCCTCATACTGATGGGAAATTATTATGTACAATTCAAGTTCTTAGGATATGTTTCGATCATGTGTCCATTATTTCAACAGTTCATGATAGAAGCATACCCCTCTTGTCGAGATCGCCTATAATAACAGCTTCTAGGAGACAATTCAGATGGATCCTTTTGAGGCCTTATATGGTATCCCATGTCGTTCACCCATGTGCTGGCTAGAGGTAGGTGAGACAGACCTACAAGGTCCTCCTCTCATTCAAGAGATTTCATAGAAACTTCAGTTGATCAGAAAGCGTATGACTACTGCTCATTATAGATAGAAATATTATTTTGATCCCCGTCGATGGCTTCTTGAGTTCAAGGTTTGGGATCATGTTTTTCTTCAGGTATCACCCATTCTAGGGCATAGAAGGTCACAAAAGTAGTGAAAGTTGGAGCCTCATTATGTATGGACATTTGAGATTCTAGAGAGAGTTCGGCAAATTACTTATCAGTTGCTACTACCTCAGAGGTATAGTTCCATGCACGATGTCTTCCATGTCTTACTACTTCTCCAGTATCATAATAATTCATCTCATACCTTTGATATAAATGAATGTGAGTTACATTCTAATGTTGTCTTTGAGGAGTATCAAGTATGCATCATTGACCAGAGCATGAAGGCTCTCTGAGGCCGGTATATCCCTCTAGTACTGGTTCTATGGCAACACAGCCAAGTACAGGATGAGACTTGTGAGAGGGAAGCTGACGTACATGCCCAATGGCTAGATTTGTCATTATAAAATTTTTTTACAACCATGTAAGGTGAACTTGGATATGATTTCTTTTAAGGGGGGAAGACTATAAGAACCTGGGTTTTCCCTCAGAAATAGATCCTTTAAATTTCATTCTAAATCATTAAATTGGACCTAATATAGATGAATATTAAGTTAATAATGTTCTAAGGGGTGTCCAGAGAAATTTAGGAACTTGGAACCCATATTTTTGGGGGAAATGGCCATGTTTCATGGTTATCCCATGGTTGGTGCACAGTTTGGAAAACTATGCAGATTGAAATTTCTTGACATAACTGATTAACATGGTTTCTGCACGGCCAGCATCCTAACCACGCAATGTGCCCCATCTATCCAAAAAAACTCACACAGTTTTCACATGGTTTGTCAAATCATGCGAAAAAACAAAGCATAGGTTAATTTTTTGGGTAATATTACAAAATTTCCCTAAAAGATATATTAAGCCACCTCTTCTTCCCTAAATAGATTTTATACAGAATTTACCACCATGGATCTCATTTTGGAGATTTTTAAATATCAAAGCTATGGATTCAATGATATCCTTCATCCGAGATCCAATTGAGCTTTCATTCATCACGTTGGATGCACAATGGTAAGTACTTGAGTCTTGTTGAGCTATTCTCTTTCTATCATTCTCTCAACAGAGTTATCGGGGTATTATAATTTTTCTTTCTTTTATAGATATACTCCTATATAATCCAAATCAAGGGCCAATATCGAAGTATCAGGATCTCACAACCCTAAGGTGGGTGGTTTATAACTCATCCCTAAAGATTTTGGATTTTGTATTTGTCGTGTGGGCCCCACTTATTTCATCAGGTGTTATTCATTGAATTTATATTCCATGTTTATGCTCATTAGAACCGTATGGATGTGCTCTTCCCATATATGTGATTAATTATTGGTGGTTGTGACCATAACTATATCCTTTTCATGTCTAATGTTATGACATAATTGTTGTTTAGTGTTTTGACATGTTTGTGCCACCGTTCGGTTGTGCCTTGGCTTGACCACTCTAAGGGTAATCTTTTCTATATTAATTATATATATTATTATTTTTAATTGCATAATGGAAAGTACCATGTATGTGTACCACTTGTCCATCATAAGTTATGTGCTTCAAATCAATAATTAAATGTGAATGATTAATTGGTTGCATATCTGTAGCACCCCTTACCACATTAATGGAAGGTAGAGGAGTAAACTTTGAATATGGAATATTACTTAAATGTATTAAGTGGTTGCATGCTATTTGTCCATGTCACACTAATAAAATTCAAGTCTTGAACCAAATTACTTGATAAAAAGGTAGCATACTACTTGACCTTATGACACTAATGAAAGGAAAGGCTTGAACCATTGTATATATTCCATGACTTCGTAATCAAATAGGAATGGAATGACTTGAGCTCTCCTTGGATTCTAATCAAAGAATTCCATGAGCACTCAGGAACCCCATTCTGATTCAAGTATACGGCTTTCTTAGGTTTATACCCACCTAGATCATAATCCTTGTGTATTTGTGGATGCCTAGTATGACATCGTAGGATCCTTTCATTATCATTAGAGGATTCCTTGGATACACTCCATGGATCCTGCATTGACAAGTAGGTTCCATGGTTAAATCCCATCAGGCCCTATCTCTGTTTAGACCCATTTTACCTTGTTCGATCGTCTTGGAATCAGTAGGCACCTCATTGTGGAATTCCTTGGACCATGCTCCTGGGATTACAGTCTTACCCATGCTAGGATATAGTTGTTACTAAGTTTGATACCCTTGAGGTCTACGTCTCCTTGGTTATTACCTTCAGACTTCACTATTTACGATCATTACATGTTGACTTGCTTCATCTTGGAACCTTCACTATTATTAACATGTGACTTATTTACAAGCTGTTAATAATCAAATAATGAATTTTTGACATGTTCAAACACCAACCAAGGGCTGAAGTGGGTACATGGGTATTTAGTAACATTGTATTACTTTACTCTATATATGCATGCTTTCACATTGTTACATTTCCATTACACAGGACGAATATTATAGACATCGTTAGGGGTGGCCTACTGATATTTATCTCACACCATCCCTGGGTTCTGTTTGGTACCTAAGGTAGATTACATGGTTGCAAGTGTGGACAAAGGGAACATACAGATTCAAACAATTGATTTTTTTCTATTTAGGATGGATATCGTTAATATATTACCGAGCCAGAGCTTGTGATACTAAGGATAGTCTATGATTTCATTTATACTTATGTGGAACATTCAATGCCTCCTATATTGTATCCATTTTTTCTAGTTTTATAGTTTTCTAGTAACATGATATATCATCAGTTGTTGAATGTTATTCCACTTGTTCAATTATTCTAATTTTTGTCCCTATTTTCTATTGTGCCTTCTGTTTACATATACTTATTCCACTATTTACTGATGTTTACTTTCACTCGTTACGCTGCACTTTGGTAATGAGGGCATAGTCTCCCCACAGACGCACCATAGGCCCTCGCTACTAGTCATAAGCCTCTGACATTCGAGGAGATTAACTTAAGTACATGTAGCCCGCTAGGCTTAGGGAACCCATTCTGTGGCATCTGGTTCCAGGACATCACACCATCAAGGTTAGCAGATGGTGAAGGATTATGTTGAACACTTCAATGAGATGGTTTCCTTTTATTCAGAGGTGGTGTCGTAGGATCTATTGAAAGCTTCTCTTTTCATTGGGGGTCTTTATCCAGGGATCTCGGAGCATGTCCTATTCTCCATGGATATCCATTGTGAGAAGTTAGTGGAGGAGGTGTTTTTTGGTTGAGTAGTTGTGAAAGAAGCATACAACACATTGGCTTAGTTTTTGTCTCCCATGTTGGGTTGAATACATTTGGAGTTTTCTCGTTTTTTTCTCTGGCTGTTATAAGTTCCTCTTTCATTATATAAGTCGGATGAAATCATCCTTTCATGGTTTTGATGGTTTTTTTAAATGTCAAACTTTAAATGGTTATCCTTTCTTGAATTAGTTCCCTTATTTCTATTGTGCCTATTTGGATATGTCTATTTTTTATAAATCACTCTTTGTGTCTAGTGTATGGTTCCATTATTCAATTTGATATCTTTTATTCTTTTATTAAAAAATGACATGGTTTTATATGTTTGGAAAAAGAGGTTTTTGGAGGCTTGTATTTCATTCACACTTAGGGAAATGATCCATAATTAATTTGAGATGTGTATAAATCAGTCGCAGCTCAATTTGACATATGGTGTGACTGCTATGACTCGATGTGTCCTGCCTTTGCAAGAATCACCCACACCTCAAAACCAAACAAACACATTCAGATTGTTTTTATATTTTAGTTCAAAATGTACTGAAAATTGATTAAACACACTCATATTTTCTTGATAATTTAGAACAATGATTCATAAGTCATTTGTGATGTGTAGGAATCCATTTCACATCAAATTTATACATGATGTGATTATAATGAGTCAAAAGTGTGTGTTTCCAGTTTAAAATGACATTTTAGTAAAAAAAGAAAACCAACGTACTCAAAATTGAGAAAACACATTCAGGTTGTTTTGATACATTAGGATAATGATCCACAAGCCAGTTGAGACGTGTTGGAATCTTCTTCACCTCAATCTGATGCATGATGTGACCAGTATGACTCCAAGTGTGACTATTTATTTAAAACTAACATCAATTTTACTAAAATTAATACTTTTTGTTAGTTGATTTTTATATATTATTACTAACATAAGAATTTTTTTTCTTTTATAGGTGTGTTCTTTTTCTCGAGCAATGGTGGTTTGTTTATAAATAGCATGAGTCAGGTTAGTATAAATAGATAAAGGAACATTAATATTTTTAAAGGTATGTAATAATTTTTATTTATGTAATTGTATAAACTAATGTTTGAAATGTCTATAATATAGTGTTTTTTTTCTTTTTTTTTGTGTTTCAAATTTAATTTCATTTATATCCTATATTGGGACATGGTTTTTTTATATCTAGTGTGTTTTTGGTGTTGCGGTGTACTATTACAGCATATTACAGTGATGTTACGGTGTGTTGTTATAGCACACTACAGAATGGCCCTTTATTAGTGATTTAAAAGGTGATGATAAAGTTATACATTATCAACGCTTCTATAAGTGTTTATAAATGGTTTTTTAGTAGTGCTAAATTAAAGCACTGATAAATGGTTCCTTTATTAGTGCTTTTTTAGCACTGATAATGGTCACCTTTATCAGTGCTTTTTCAATGCGGATAAAAGTATGGAGATTTTAACCTCTCTCGTGTAGTCAGTGATTTTCTAGCACAAATAAAAGGCCAGTTCTAGTGCTGTTAAAGGCCTATTTTTTGTAGTGGATGGATTTTTAAAGTGATATTGCTCATAAGTTTGAAAGGTTTTTATATCCAATTTCAATGTGAAATTAGTTCCAATGACCTAAATTAGAATAATTAATTTTTAGTTTATCTAATTATACATTAAACCCAAATTAAAATATAATTTAACTATATAAATAAATTTAACAAAAAAAGAAATTTTCAATTAAAATTCAGTATTTTTCACTATTCATCTCGAAATGATATATTTCAAAAAAATACCAAAAATCCACCCTATGATAATTTTAACATTCTGATATCAAAATTAAATTTATTTTACAAAATTAAATTTCTATAAGTGTGTAAAATTAATTTTATTATTGTTCACATAAGGACATAAAAAGCAGTTCTTTTGAGAAAATATTACGTTTCATAAAATATAAACTTTACCGAAAATTATGTATTTTATTATCAATATTTTTTATTTATATGAAACCATTATAAATAATATTTAAAATTTAGTTATTACTGTTCATATTTCTAGGTTTAATGACTAGGTTATAAGTGTCTTGTTTAAAATAATTATAATAATAAAATGTTGTTTCATAGAAACTCAAGTGTTATATCTAATGCAAGATAAGCTTATATTGGATGTAGCGCAATCTTAACTTATTGTAGTATATAATGAATATTTGACTTGGTATAACGTTCAACTCAAGAAATCAATAAAATCTAATTTATTCAAAAACAGTTTCATAAAAACTTAGGGTGTTGTAATAAAGCATGCTTTGTTTTAAACATAGAAAATATTTCAATGACATGTTTTATTTAAAAATGAACAAGGTTGGTTTACTTGTTATAGATTTCTTATGAAATGCTAGTCGAGATCCAACTAAGATTTTTTTCTCACATCCTACCTTTTTTATCAGGCATTTATGAATTTCCATATGTCTGACCCAAGAAAAGTGAAGGCACTACTCGAAGGTGGGGGATGTTCTTGATTAGTAAGACTTTAGGGTTTTGAGGTGACTAGTGGAACAAATAGATCCACTTATTACTTGGTGATTATGGGATGATGTCTTGATGGTCTTTTTGATGACTTAGGTGGGATTACACTTTGGGACGTCTATCCTTTTACATATAGTTTTCTCCCTTATGGGGTGTTTGGCATACTATTGTTTGTCATTTTATATCCACTCCTTTGTATTTACTGAGTTATTCTTATGGTGAAATCATTTCCTCTTATTTGTATTTGATTCTGAGGTGCCAGTTTCTAACCCATAGTGATTAGGAATACCCTTCAGAATTTGTCCAGACTGATTTGGGTACTATTTATGATGGTCATCCTAGTAAGTTCATGAAAAATTATTATCAAAGGCAGTTGTGCCGCTTCTATGATGTCGGTATACAATTTGGGATGTCTTGGTAAATTGGAGATAGGATTATCAGGACATAAGGGTTATGTTATGAGTGAGTGCCTGACCATATCTAATCATATAAATCCTTAAGATACCATGGGATTTTGGAAAAAGTGTCCTAAGGTATTGTTTGATCTGATCATAGACTTTTTCCCAAGCATTGATTGAGATGTGTATATCCTAGTTGACTTATGATTGATGATTCGGTTGACTGATGTTTCCCTTGTTATCTATTGATGTTGTGTAGTATCATGCCCCCAAGAAGGCATTTTAATAGACCTCTAGAGGGAGATATCAATGAACTTCAAAAATTGAACTCTCCAGTTGATCAGAACCTTTTGGAAGGTATTGTGTGTGTGGGTCAAGCTTTGGGTTAGGTCCTTGCACCTATTCCCATTCAAATTATACCATAGAGGGACGGTATTAGAGATTGTTCCTATGACTTTTTTCATTTGAATCCACCATATTTTGAGAGTACTAATGATCCTCAGGAGGTAGAGGATTGGTTGAAGAATGTTGAGAATCTCTTACAGTTTTTAGAGGCTCCAGATTCAATTAAGGTAAAATATGCCACCATCAAACTTGAAGGTCCTCACAGATGAGGGTGGGATTTGATAATTCAGAATGGGAAGAATGTGGGATTGGTGTGGAAAGACTTCAAGAATCTTTTTAGAAAACAAATCTATCCCAAATTGATGGTGATGTTTATGCCAATAGAGTTCCTTAACCATGATCAAGGTAATTGATCTATGACTCAGTATACCAACCGCTTCACCAAGATTGTTCATTTGTATACTAATGTTGTTTTGAATGAGAAACTGAAATCCCAAAGGTTTGAAATGTGTCACCGGCCAAATATTCAATATCAGGTTTTCCTGTTGAAGCTCACCTCGTATGAAAATGTACTTGATAGAGATTTGAGAGTGGAACATGGCTTTGCTGGTAGTTAGGTTTGACGGGAGTTCCTCCTACTCCGAGTGGTAGTTTGAGTGGTACCTTTAAAGGGAATGCAAAGTGGGATAAATCTCATGATTGAAACCATAGTCGTGTTTAATCTCAACAGCATCCTTTCTCTAATTCTTCAATAGTGTTAAGCAAAGGCCCATTGACTAGTTTCTAATATGGCAAAGTTGGGAACTCGAAGCGTGTTTTCATGGAGATACTAAGGACTTGTAGCTCTTGTGGATGCTCAGGTTACTTGTAGAGGTTTTTCCATGCCTTTACCACTCCATGTAGTGGTACGAACTCAACAATATAAGGTTGATCTGTTGAGCAGCCAAATGCTTCCAGAACAAAGGGGTTCCAACCACAGACATCTGGAACAAAGCTTCTCCATGCAAGGGATGAGTCTCCAATAGATGTGGATACATGTCCCAAGATAGTGAGAGGAACCATTACTATTGTTTCGACTTTAGTATCTACATTATTTGATATTGGTGCCCCACATTCTTTCGCGTCAAATTGTGTTGTGGAACTGCTAAATCTTCCTACGGAGCTCGTGCATTATGGGATGGAAATCGCTACGAAACACATTTGCATATTTGAATGATAGTCATGTCATCAATATAAATGCAACCTAACATAAAATTTAATTTGTAGCATTATGAAAACATTTTCACATAATAAACACATAATAGCTCAATTTAATGAATCGTAGGGGCGAGCTAAGAAAACCTCTCAAATCCAACAAAACCATTCCAAATTGAAACATTAGTTTCTTTCTTGCGGTGTAGATTGAGTAGACCATCGTTGTTTCTGGTTTAGTTCACGTGTCAAACTGAACCACACATGTTAAACCGAACCAGACCTGTTTCTTTTTTCAACATAATTTTGGAATTTTCTTTAGACACTCGAACTAATTCCCTAACCCTAATCATCTTTCAATTTTTTTTTCCGGTCAAAGATGATATCAGATTGTTGTTTTGATGATTATGTACAAATTCCGTTCAAATTATCAATAAATCATTGTAAAATATCATGGAACTATATTTAAAATGTTAGCAAAAAAATAGGTTAATTCGCGATCTAAACGGAACCAAACATCAACTTAATGGTTTACAAATTTTATAATCTGAATCAAACCAATATTAAATTGTTGTGTTTGTATATATATAACCCGAATTGCAAATTATTATTTGGTATGGCTTTTAATCCATGAATAGGTGTCTAACTTTTTCAGTATGTAAACGTATTCTGATGGGTGTATGGTGTAATGTTTTTTCCCCCTTCCAATTAGCTATAAATTTCGTAGTTTTGGAACAATACCGTTAGAGGGAAGACTTTTCTTAATCTCGCCTGTTTAAGCATCTTGTCAATCTCCAAGAAAATTCTCCACCAAGCCTCTCCCAAAAAGATGTGCTTTCAGTCTTCACGCTGAAGGAAACCCGCGGGTTTCCCCGGCGTAATACTATAAAGAAGGCCCACGACTTCACTTACTCTCTCGCCGACCATCGCTCACACTCTCGTTCTGGACAATCCTACACTGTCTTCACCTCCAAACTGCGCAGCGATGGCGGAAGTCAAGGTGGGATGGGTGTTTTTTCCTTCTTCTTTTTTTTCTTTTTTTTTTTTTACTGAGAGAGATAAAGTTGCTTATCCATGCCTAAATTTGGAATCAGATTCTAAGTTTTTTCTAGGGCTTATTGGGAATATTGAGAATGCCTTTACGTTATTATGGATTAACAATGGCGTGGCAGGGGACGAAGATGCTGCTGAAAGTGGATCTCCAGTGCGATCGCTGCTGCAAGAAGATTAAGCGACTGCTCTGCCATTATCATGGTCATTCTCTGCGCCTGCCTTGGATTATCTTCCCTTAATGTCTTTGAAATGAACTGATTTATTTTGTTGTTGTGTGGACGTGAAAACACAAGAAATCCATGATCAGATCTTCGACGAGAAGAAAAACACAGTTACAATAACGGTGTTCTGCTGCAACCCCGAGAGGATACGCCAGAAACTCCTCTGCAAGGGCTGCCATTTTATCCAGGCTATCGAAATCATCCAGCCCCCACCGCCGCCGATCAAGACCCCGCCGCCGCCACCGCCGCCGCCGCCAGACTCCCTGCCACCGCCCCAACTGCAAGTGACTCCGGGGGGTTTACCTATCACTCAGCCGTCGCCGAAAAATCCGCCACGTACCCCGGAGCAGCCTCCCACACCCGCAAAAAATCCACCCCCCGAGCAACACCCTCCCCGGACGCCGGTGTGCCCGCCGCCGGTGATGATCGGGATTTACAATCCGCCGCCGTACTGGTACAACTGGCCACCGTATCCACCGCCGCGCGGGGAAACGTTCTGGCCGTGCTACTGCGGCTGCGGGGGACGCGCACTGCACTGTGCTAATCGTGATGAGGAGATTCCCTGCGGGTGCGGCTGCGGGGGACGGCACGGCCATCGGGAGGTGGCGATCGAGGTTCCCTGCGGCTGCGGCTGCGGGGGACGGAGCGGCCATTGCCAGAAGTGGGAAGATCCGATAGAAGTTCCCTGCGCGTGCGGCTGCGGGGGACGGGGCGGCCGTTGCCAGAACTGGGATGTACCGATAGAGCTTCCCTGCGCGTGCGGCTGCGGGGGACGGGGCGGCCGTTGCCAGAACTGGGAGGTGGAGAATCCCTGCGGCTGCGGCTGCGGGGGACGCAGCCAGCACTGTTGGGATGGCGGCCATTCCGCCGCCGAGGAGAACCCATCATCGGTATGCGCTGTCATGTGACGCGCGTAATCATAAGCGGTGATTTAGATTTTTAATTTGGGGTGATATTGTTGGCTATACAAGCCGAGAAATATGAGAGGAAGAATGAAAGAGGTAGAATATTGGCACACAGCACAAAGAAGCTTTCAAGCTTTTCACAATTTCACACAACTTCACAATTTTTCACAATTTTCACAATTGAAATTTCAGGCTACAATTACATCAATTTATAGACCCACAACATTAAATGCCTAGCATTTATGTTGGTACAAAGAAAGACCAAAACATTAAATACAGAGAATCTATGAAAGACCAAAATATTAAATGCTGAGCATTTATGACGGTACAGAGATATACCAAATCTTTAAATGCAGAGCATTTAAATTCATTCAAAGAAAATAAATGGAGGTTGACCTATGGAAGAAAAAAAATGTGCAAGTAATAAATGACGCCGCAGGCAGCTTTGACTCATATTTTTGGTTTGCAATTCCAACACTCCCCTTCAAACCAAAACCGGCTTCATTCCAAGCATCGTTCTGAGTTTCAGCCAGGATCATTCTTATTGATGTAAACTGCATGCTCATATGGACATTTGGTGAAGCCGTTCTCTTGAAGATAGCTGTCAATGCGTGCATTCCAAGCACGAGGAGCCTGCTTCAACCCATAAAGAGTTTTCTTCAGTCGATACACTTTATCTTCCTCCCCTTGCATAACAAAGCCTTCAGGATGGTCTACATAGACCTCTTCCACTAGAATTCCATTCAGGAATGCAGACTTCACATCCAATTGGTAGATCATCCAACTGTGATGAATATCAAGAGAGATAATCATTCTCACAGTGTCAAGGCGAGCAACCGGAGCGAAGACTTCTTCATAGTCCACCCCATACTTCTGTTTGTACCCCTTTGCTACGAGCCTTGCCTTGTAGCGATCGATTTCACCATTAGCATTTCGCTTGATCTTGTACACCCATTTGACACCAATGGATTTCTGGCTATTAGGAAGTGTGGTCAACTCCCATGTGTCATTTTTCTCTATGGCGCGAATTTCTTCTCCCATGGCCATTCTCCAACATTCTTCCCTTACGGCTTCCTGAAACGTCAGAGGCTCATGATCTGCATACAGGCAAAAAAGATTTACCTCTTCGGTTTGCTCATAAATGTCGCTTAAGCTTTTCATCTTTATGGGCGCCATGGGTGAGGATGAGCTCGCCAAATTTTGACTTGATGGAGTCCTTTCAGGAGTGATTGAATGTCCTCCTGGACTCCTGTGTACTGATGATGTGTCCGGGGAAGGTGTTGCTGGCGTTTGCTCCTGATGATCACGCCTTTCTTCAGGATCTTCTGTTTCGACTGGAATCTCTTTGTTTGGTTCTTCATCATTCCATTTCCAAGCTTCTTCCTCGATAAAGACCACATCTCTACTCACCACTAATTTATTGGTTAATGGATTGTAGAGCTTATAGTCTTTAGACTCTTCACTGTAGCCGATGAAGATGCACTTTTCACCACGATCATCAAGCTTCCTTCTTCTCGCTTCTGGAACTTGAGCGTAGGCAACACACCCGAAGATTCTTAGGTGTGCTACGCTCGGTTTGTAGCCACTCCATGCCTCTTGTGGTGTCATGTTTCTGACGCTCTTGGTTGGACACCGATTGAGCAGATAGGCAGTACATGCCACTGCTTCCGCCCAGAAGTTCTTTGGCAAGCCTTTCTCCTTCAGCATGGTCCTCGTCATGTCGAGGATGGTGCGGTTCTTCCTTTCTGCAATGCCATTCTGCTGTGGCGTGTAGGCTGCAGTGTATTGCTGTTTGATGCCATGTTCCCTACAGAAATCTTGAAATGCATTTGAGGTGTATTCTCCACCTCTGTCAGATCTGAGTACTTTGATTCTGTGGCCACTTTCAGTTTCAACATGAGCTTTAAAAGTTTTAAAGACAGTGAAAGCGGAAGATTTTTCTTTGATGCAATACACCCACAACTTTCTGCTGAAATCATCAATAAGGGTAATAAAATATCTATTACCTCCAAGTGACGGTGTTTCAAGTGGTCCGCAGATATCAGTGTGAACCAACTGAAGTGGTTCCGTTGCTCTTCTAGACACTCCACTTGGAAATGAGTTCCTTTGTTGTTTGCCGAGTGTACACGCCTCACACACATGATTGGGAACTTTAATTGCTGGCAATCCGCGCACCATGCTTGATGAGGATAGAAGTTTAAGCCCGCTAAAATGCAGATGTCCAAATCGTAGATGCCATCTCCATGAGTCATTCTTCATAAGCCCAAAGAGACACTCCTCGGCCTTTGTGTTGATATGCAGCGGAAACATGCGATTCTTCGCCATTTGGACTTGAGCAACAAGTCTCCTGTGAGCATCTCTTATAGACAAAAGAGAATTTTCCAAGTGTATGACATACCCCTTCTCAAGAAGTTGGCCGAGATTGATGATATTATTTTTCATACTTGGTACGTAATATACATTAGAAATGTAATTCGACTCTCCATTCTTCAGATAGATTTTGATCTTACCTTTGCCTTTCACGGGTACCTTGGATGAGTCGCCAAAACTCACGTCGCCATGAACTTCTTCGGTGAGTTCCTCGAACAGTTCTTTGTTACCACTCATGTGGTTGCTTGCACCAGTGTCGAGATACCAAACATCGGGGCGTTCACATGCCTTTTCTTGTGCGAGGAGGAGTGTGGTACCTTCTTCTTCATGATGAGATGCTTCGGCATAGTTGGATCGTTCATCATGATCCAATTTGCTCCAACAATCAGACGCATAATTCCCAAATTTCTTACAGTTGTGGCATTGAATGTTCTTTGCGTTTCCACGACCACGCGTGAATAGTCCTCCACCATTCCCTCTTCCACGAAAGCTGGTAGGATTTTGTTGCTTTTGTTGATGGCTTGGATAATATCCACGCCCTCTTCCTCTTCCACGATGACCGCCTCGTTGCGTGTGGTCATTCTTTTGTTCTTGTAGAGTCAACTTGGACTCCAAGGCATGCTCTATTGTTGAACCGGAATTCTTTTGCATCCGTTGCTCATGCACTTGCAACGACCCCATCAGTTCTTCAATGGATAGTTTCTCCAAATCCTTTGATTCTTCGATTGCCACAACCACATGCTCAAACTTGGTTGTGAGAGATCGAAGTGATTTTTCGATAACTCGAATGTCCTCCATTTTTTCACCATTCCTTTTCAAATTGTTAAAAATAACAATTAATCTTGAGAAATAATCGGAAATGCTCTCACCTTCTTTCATGTGCGCTGCTTCAAATTCCGCTCTTAATGTTTGAAGACGTACCCGCTTCACTCGATCAACACCTTTGAAGATGGTGGCAAGGGTATCCCAAGCTTGCTTGCTTGATGTTGCTTCGGCAATCTTTTCGAACGTTGATTCATCCAACCCTTGATAGAGGAGGAACAACGCCTTGTTGTCTTTCTTTCTTTGATTTTTGAGGGTCGCCTTTTCTTCATTCGTGAAGGCAGCTTCTTCCGCCATAGTGGGTACAACATACCCGTCGGTAACAATCTCCCATAATTCTTGCGACCCGAATAACGCCTTCATTTGGATGCACCACCTTTCGTAGTTGTCCTTAGACAGCTTCGGAACTTGCGGCTGGATTGCGGCCATTTTTAAAAAAAATTGGAGGATCTTGGTAACCTGGCCTCTGATACCAGTTTGTTGGCTATACAAGCCGAGAAATATGAGAGGAAGAATGAAAGAGGTAGAATATTGGCACACAGCACAAAGAAGCTTTCAAGCTTTTCACAATTTCACACAACTTCACAATTTTTCACAATTTTCACAATTGAAATTTCAGGCTACAATTACATCAATTTATAGACCCACAACATTAAATGCCTAGCATTTATGTTAGTACAAAGAAAGACCAAAACATTAAATACAGAGAATCTATGAAAGACCAAAATATTAAATGCTGAGCATTTATGACGGTACAAAGATATACCAAATCTTTAAATGCAGAGCATTTAAATTCATTCAAAGAAAATAAATGGAGGTTGACCCATGGAAGAAAAAAAATGTGCAAGTAATAAATGACGCCGCAGGCAGCTTTGACTCATATTTTTGGTTTGAAATTCCAACAGATATATGCTAATAATGCTTTTAGATGTTCACTGATTAGTATCGTTTAACCCCTTTTAAAAGTTTTAACTCATTCTTTTTTTAAATTATCTGAATAAATGTTGATAACTAGGGAATTTAATGTTAGGTTCCATAATATTACAACATGTGAGACTTTTATCCGCACTAAAAATCACTTTTATCAACACTAAAATTGATCAATAATTTTAATGTCTTTAAAATCCACATGATATTATCCCCACTAAAACAACATTGATAAAAGTCTCATTTATTAACTCTAAAAAACTATAAATGAATGAGGGATTTATGGTTGCATATTTCAGAAGCCTCCTTTATCACTGTCATGTTTAACACTAATAAAGGCTCGTTTTATAAGAATTACACCTAGCACAAATAAAGCCCAATTCCAATGTTATGGAGAGCCACCGGCTATATATACATCATTCTACCGGCAATATAAATTGCTCTTTGTAACAACCGATAAAAAAAAATTTAAATTGTACTAGAAGCATTACATTAATCATAAAAAAAATTAAATTTACGTTGCACCATCATTTCAATACCAAAATTACAGTAAAAAACATTCATTGCAATACAGTTACATTAATTTAATATTCACCAGCAAACAAAAATAATCTCAACCAATACAAAAATAAATTCTTGTTGCAGCTCTTCTCCAATGATCAACCCAACCTAGTACAAAAGAGTGACATGTAGATCAATCAACATTGGTGCGCTATATAATTTTGGGAGCACCCGTTACTTTTATTTCATTCTCATGCTTAAGAGTGTCACATAGATCAATAAAATATATTATAACTTTACGAGGATTCATAATGGCTTTACAAAATAAATCAAATAAACTTAAAATCATATTATTTTAAAGAAAAACCATATATGTGGTCATGGATCCTATTTATATTACTTATTACATCACTTTAGGGTCATTGTGATGTCATATAACACAAGGTATATTTATACAGTATTTAATTTTTTACTCAGAAATTCAACTGTTCCAGAAAATTATGAAAAATTCACTGTTGGATAATTTCGATGTACTAATTCAAAAAAAAAATTCTTTTTATCTAAATAATTTTCTAAATATGTGAATTTTCACTTTTAAAATAAAAACCGACATTTATTGAAAATGACGAATTTTTTACAATGACATTTTTTAAACCCTTATGAAAATCACAATTGACTTCATAAAAATTATATGATCATTTATATTTGATAAAAATTATTTAATAATAATAATTTTTTTAAATATTATTTATTTCAAAAATCCATTAATTCATAAATTCATTAATTGAATTTGAATATTAACCAAAAATACAATTTGGCCTTTAAAAATCATTTACAAAGTAACAATAATATATCATAGTAACCTAGAAAATTAGTGTAATTCATAAAAAGTCTTAAATTACATTTATTTTGGTATTTATATTATCAATTTTGTCAATATTTCATTAATAAGATAATTACTGCATCATCTTTGTGTCATAAATAAATTAAATTATTTGATGTCTAAAAATTACAAATAAAATACCATCATGTAGGAAATCTTTTTAGCTTTCTAGTGAATATTTACAATCGAATTTATCTTATGTATAACCCCATATTAAAAATGATTTACTTATTAAACTTTGATTTTAACTATTTTAACCCTTCTTTAAATAAATTAATAATAAATGTCCTAATCTAATCCAAGTGGGCCTAAATGGTCATATTTTATTCCTAAGTTTGTTTTTGGTCGAATTAAACTTGTCCAATAGAATTAGGACATGTGTTAGGGTAATATTGATATCATATTTACCCTTAGTTACCCTATTTACTATTAACCGCGGTAAAAAAGGTAAAAAGTTACTATTCACCAAAAAATTATTTTCATCTCATTGAACCACATTTTAGTCCTTGATATTAACCGTGTCTCTCGGATTTTCGAAATTCCATTCACATAAGCGGTAAAATTAAGTTTTATGCAAAATTCAGTTTTTAACCTACCACTTAGTGGTTTCACTATTCATCAAAAATTGAAAGTTTTCAGAAAAATACCAAAATTTCACCCTAGGCTAATTTCGATATTCTGAGTCCAAAAATGAAGACCATTTTGAAAAATAAAATTTATAAATTTTCAAAAAGTGGTTATTACTATTCATAACGGCTAGTTTTAATAGCATATTGTTGTTTAGTGAAACTCGGTATTGCGTACGACGCAAGCTATCGAGGAAGGTCGCGATTGCGTGTAAAGCAAGCCAAGCAAGTGTTGTGTAGAAAAAGATTCCTTTGATGATTTATATAACATAAAAGTCTCGGGTGTTACATTACCACTCCATGTAGTGGTACGAACTCAACAATATAAGGTTGATCTGTTGAGCAGCCAAATGCTTCCAGAACAAAGGGGTTCCAACCACAGACATCTGGAACAAAGCTTCTCCATGCAAGGGATGAGTCTCCAATAGATGTGGATACATGTCCCAAGATAGTGAGAGGAACCATTACTATTGTTTCGACTTTAGTATCTACATTATTTGATATTGGTGCCCCACATTCTTTCGCATCAAATTGTGTTGTGGAACTGCTAAATCTTCCTACGGAGCTCGTGCATTATGGGATGGAAATCGCTACGAAACACATTTGCATATTTGAATGATAGTCATGTCATAAATATAAATGCAACCTAACATAAAATTTAATTTGTAGCATTATGAAAACATTTTCACATAATAAACACATAATAGCTCAATTTAATGAATCGTAGGGGCGAGCTAAGAAAACCTCTCAAATCCAACAAAACCATTCCAAATTGAAACATTAGTTTCTTTCTTGCGGTGTAGATTGAGTAGACCATCCTTGTTTCTGGTTTAGTTCACATGTCAAACTGAACCACACATGTTAAACCGAACCAGACCTGTTTCTTTTTTCAACATAATTTTGGAATTTTCTTTAGACACTTGAACTAATTCCCTAACCTTAATCATCTTTCAATTTTTTTTCCGGTCAAAGATGATATCAGATTGTTGTTTTGATGATTATGTACAAATTCCGTTCAAATTATCAATAAATCATTGTAAAATATCGTGGAACTATATTTAAAATGTTAGCAAAAAAATAGGTTAATTCGCGATCTAAACGGAACCAAACATCAACTTAATGGTTTACAAATTTTATAATCTGAATCAAACCAATATTAAATTGTTGTGTTTGTATATATATAACCCGAATTGCAAATTATTATTTGGTATGGCTTTTAATCCATGAATAGGTGTCTAACTTTTTCAGTATGTAAACGTATTCTGATGGGTGTATGGTGTAATGTTTTTTCCCCCTTCCAATTAGCTATAAATTTCGTAGTTTTGGAACAATACCGTTAGAGGGAAGACTTTTCTTAATCTCGCCTGTTTAAGCATCTTGTCAATCTCCAAGAAAATTCTCCACCAAGCCTCTCCCAAAAAGATGTGCTTTCAGTCTTCACGCTGAAGGAAACCCGCGGGTTTCCCCGGCGTAATACTATAAAGAAGGCCCACGACTTCACTTACTCTCTCGCCGACCATCGCTCACACTCTCGTTCTGGACAATCCTACACTGTCTTCACCTCCAAACTGCGCAGCGATGGCGGAAGTCAAGGTGGGATGGGTGTTTTTTCCTTCTTCTTTTTTTTCTTTTTTTTTTTTTACTGAGAGAGATAAAGTTGCTTATCCATGCCTAAATTTGGAATCAGATTCTAAGTTTTTTCTAGGGCTTATTGGGAATATTGAGAATGCCTTTACGTTATTATGGATTAACAATGGCGTGGCAGGGGACGAAGATGCTGCTGAAAGTGGATCTCCAGTGCGATCGCTGCTGCAAGAAGATTAAGCGACTGCTCTGCCATTATCATGGTCATTCTCTGCGCCTGCCTTGGATTATCTTCCCTTAATGTCTTTGAAATGAACTGATTTATTTTGTTGTTGTGTGGACGTGAAAACACAAGAAATCCATGATCAGATCTTCGACGAGAAGAAAAACACAGTTACAATAACGGTGTTCTGCTGCAACCCCGAGAGGATACGCCAGAAACTCCTCTGCAAGGGCTGCCATTTTATCCAGGCTATCGAAATCATCCAGCCCCCACCGCCGCCGATCAAGACCCCGCCGCCGCCACCGCCGCCGCCGCCAGACTCCCTGCCACCGCCCCAACTGCAAGTGACTCCGGGGGGTTTACCTATCACTCAGCCGTCGCCGAAAAATCCGCCACGTACCCCGGAGCAGCCTCCCACACCCGCAAAAAATCCACCCCCCGAGCAACACCCTCCCCGGACGCCGGTGTGCCCGCCGCCGGTGATGATCGGGATTTACAATCCGCCGCCGTACTGGTACAACTGGCCACCGTATCCACCGCCGCGCGGGGAAACGTTCTGGCCGTGCTACTGCGGCTGCGGGGGACGCGCACTGCACTGTGCTAATCGTGATGAGGAGATTCCCTGCGGGTGCGGCTGCGGGGGACGGCACGGCCATCGGGAGGTGGCGATCGAGGTTCCCTGCGGCTGCGGCTGCGGGGGACGGAGCGGCCATTGCCAGAAGTGGGAAGATCCGATAGAAGTTCCCTGCGCGTGCGGCTGCGGGGGACGGGGCGGCCGTTGCCAGAACTGGGATGTACCGATAGAGGTTCCCTGCGCGTGCGGCTGCGGGGGGCGGAGCGGCCATTCCCGGAAATGGGAGGTGGAGAATCCCTGCGGCTGCGGCTGCGGCTGCGGGGGACGCAGCCAGCACTGTTGGGATGGCGGCCATTCCGCCCCCGAGGAGAACCCATCATCGGTATGCGCTGTCATGTGACGCGCGTAATCATCCGTAGAAGGAGAAGCGTGATTTAGATTTTTATTTTGGGTTGATATATGCTAATAATCCTTTTAGATGTCCACTGAGAGTTTTTTTTTGATATACATTTTTTCAAAAAAAAATAATTTAAAAATACATCTAGGTTAAAAAAAAAAAAAAAATTACCCCCCAAAGGCGGCACCTGGTGTGTCGCCTTTGGGGAATTTTCCGCCCAAGGCAAGGCGACACATGGTGTGCCGCCTTTGCCCAAAAACTAACCGCAAAGGCGGTACACCAGGAGCCGCATTTGCCTAAATATTTTTTTTAAATTTTTTTTTTTATTTTTTTGTTTTGTTATATATATATATAAATAAAACAAAACTTTTCAACAGAATTTTTCTGCTATTTAATATCCAGCGATTCTGCCATTACAGCAGTCTAGATTCTGACTGATACCCTCACCCAGGACTCCCTTTTATAAGGGGGTTTACCCTGAAAACAATACTGCATTTCCGATTTGAGATTCTGGTTCTTTTTCTGCACAGTACATTCTGTGTTTCCGATGTGTGATTCTGTTTCAAGTACACGACTTCGAAAGACTATAAAAGATAAACTATAAGACCAATACAAATGAAACTTTAAACACTGATTAAACATATAAGAAATAGTTGAAAACAAAAATAATTTTATAAAAAATGTTGATACAGATTAATTTATAAGCTTTCAAAACCACCTACTTGAAACTTAAACATCTTTCAAGTACGTGACTTTGAAAGCTTATAAAAGATAAATTATAAGACCAATACAAATAAAACTTTAAACATTGATTAAACATATAAGAAATAGTTGAAAAAAAATAATTTCATAAAAAATGTTCACCAAAAACAATTTATAAGCTTTCAAAACCATCAACATGAAACTTAAAAATGTTTCAAGTTCCCGACTTTGATAGACTATAAAACATAAACTTTAAGAGCAATAGAAATGAAACATTAAACATTGATTAAACATATAAGAAATAGTTGAAAACAACAAAAACTTCCTAAAAAATGTCCATAAAAAATAATTTATAATCTTTCAAAACAGTCTACTTGAAACTTAAAAAAGTTTCAAGTACGCGAATTTAAAAGACTATAAAACATAAACTATAAGACCAATATAAATGAAACTTTAAACATTGATTAAATATATAAGAAATTAATAAATTTTTTAATTTTAACTTAGTCCTTCTAACTTTGTCGTAGCATTCAGATGCATTCCAACAATGAAAACCTCAACCAACTTATGTGCTTTACACACAATAGAAACATCTTTGCAATTTTGTCATGCCCCTGAGTATAAATAAACCTCAAAAGCTCTAGATAATTTTTCTTGGTAAGGTGAGATGAGAAGGGAGGTATTATACCATCAGGAAGAGAGATTCTAGAAATGTGCAATGCTATGACAAACCATTAGATGAAATGTGTCAGTTCCCCACTAGATGTGCATGTTCCTTCAAAATTTTCAGGCTGGAGATAATCCACCTTAAGTTCCACATAGCCTTACGGCTTCCATGGATTAATGTCAAACACTTCAACCAATTTTTTTACTTTATGGGGAAGTAAAACCTCATTCCTTTGAATATGCACATTACCATGAACATATAAAATCATCATTTTGCGAGAAAAACTATTAATCTCATGTTCACTGAAATACCCCTTAACGTAAGAATGATACAAATAATGTAAGTACCCAATAGCAAGATTCCAATCCATTTTGATTGGGCTATGTGGAATCATTGGTGTTTTCATCTGATTAATAATTTAAATGGTTTCAAAACCACCTTTCTGAAACTCAAAAATGTTTCAAGTAAGTGACTTTGAAAGCCTATAAAATATAAACCATAAGATCTATTGAAATGAAACTTAAAACATGGATTAAACATATAATAAGTAATTGAAAATAAAAACCATTTCTTAAAAATTGTTGATGAAATACAATTATAAGCTTTCAATAACACTTCTTGCAACTCAAAACTATTTCAGATATGAGACTTTGAAAGCCTATAAAATATAAACTTAAAGACTCATATAAATGAAACTTAGAACATAGATTAAACATATAAGAAGTAGTAGAAAAGTAATTAGTTATTCTGCTGAGGGGGAAAACTGTTAGACCATTGAATTGAAGGATAATGAGGATGACAAGGAAACATCAACCCCCACGCCCACCCCTTCCACCCATTCAACCAATTTCGGTAACTCCTATAGAAGTAGATTTTCAAAAAAATGAAATGTCACACCACCACAGCTTCCTACATCCATATTAACCCCCCAATTCAGTTTCATTAAATGTGGAAAACCCCCATTTTTACCAAAGTCAATGATGCACTATTAAACCATCACTTTTCTACCCCCGCCTCAATAATACAAAATGCTTTGAGGGATGAGAAATGATTCGGCGCATTTTAGAACATTGAAATGCATCGAATCATTTCTCATCCCTCAAAGCATTTTTTATTTTTGAGGCGAGGGTTGAAAGTGGTGGTTTAATAGTGCATCATTGACTTTGGTAAAAATGGGGGCTATCCACATTTAATGAAACTGAATTGGGGGGTTAATATGGATGTAGGAAGTTGTAGTGATGTGACATTTCATTTTTCTGAAAAGCTACTTCTATAGGAGTTATCGAAATTGGTTGAATGGGTGGAAGGGGTGGGCGTGGGGGTTGATGTTTCCTTGTCATCCTCATTATCCTTCAGTTCTATGGTCTAACAGTTTTCTCCCTCAGCAGAATAACTAATTACTTTTCTACTACTTCTTATATGTTTAATCTATGTTCTAAGTTTCATTTATATGAGTCTTTAAGTTTATATTTTATAGGCTTTCAAAGTCTCATATCTGAAATATTTTTGAGTTGCAAGAAGTGTTATTGAAAGCTTATAATTTTATTTCATCAAAAAAAATTAAGAAATGGTTTTTATTTTCAATTACTTATTATATGTTTAATCCATGTTTTAAGTTTCATTTCAATAGATCTTATGGTTTATATTTAATAGGCTTTCAAAGTCACTTACTTGAAACATTTTTGAGTTTCAGAAAGGTGGTTTTGAAACCTTTTAAATTATTAATCAGATGAAAACAACAATGATTCCACATAGCCCAGTAAAAATGGATTGGAATCTTGCTATTGGGTACTTAAACTATTTGTATCATTCTTACGTTAAGGGTTATTTCAGTGAACATGAGATTAGTAGTTTTTCTCCCAAAATGATGATTTTATATGTTCATGGTAATGTGCATATTCAAAGGAATGAGGTTTTACTTCCCCATAAAGTAAACAAATTGGTTGAAGTGTTTGACATTAATCCATGGAAGCCATAAGGCTATGTGGAACTTAAGGTGGATTATCTCCAACCTGAAAATTTTGAAGGAACATGCACATCTAGTGGGGAACAGACACATTTCATCTAAAGGTTTGTCATAACATTTCACATTTCTATAATCTCTCTTCCTGATGGTATAATACCCCCATTCTCATCTCACCTTACATGAAGAAGTAATGTAAGTGTCTATGGTGAGGCTCTGTCCCACAAGGTGGTGTGCGAATGGTACGTCCATATCGAGAGCGACGTGTTCCATACTGGGATGGAGTATGATGACCTGGAGAGGGATGATCTTCGTGCACTGGAACATCAATCACGGGATCCTCTGTCATAGTCTGCATGGAAGGAGTTGTCGGAGGTATGTCATCGTGTGCACGAGATCCTTCTCCCACTACGTAAGTAGAAGGGGCTGTCATCATACCCTCGGAAAACCATATAGGCTGTGAAGGATCCGATATGAAAGATGGCGGCATGGGAGATGACCTCTGATAAATCCCTGGAAAATAAATATCTGGAGAATACTGTGGATATCTAGTCAAAAAAGATGGATCCCATGCTACATCCTGCAGCACAAACCCAGACGGGTCAGGCTGGACTGATAGAGCACCGACCTGTGCCTCTGGAACAGGTGAGGGCTCACGTGCAGCAGGACGCGGTCTCCGTCGCCGTTGTCGTCACTGGGGAACAGCACCAGCTGCTGCTGCAGGTTCCTGAGTAGGACCCTCATCTCTTGGGATAGGAGCATCATGTTCCTGAGCAGGAACATCATGTCTCTGGGGTCTAGGATGGATGATACTATCATGAATAGATCGACAAATCGGCATCGTCTCCTCTAAAGCAGCATGGATCACAGATAAACTAGAAACCTCATTCTCCTCTGGATCAGTCATGCGACATAGTCATCGTAGTCTGGTATGCTGTACAGAGATTCAAAATGAATTATAAAATAGCATAATAAATATATTATGTGAAATCAATTAACTTACCAGATCCTGAATCCCTCTCCCGTGCTGATTCAGATACAATATAGACTTTATTCTATACCATGGCTCATACTCTACCTGACCTGATAGGTAGAATCGCATCGTACATACACCTCTGATACGATGCTCTGCTCGATTGTCCTAGATGGTGACATATTGGGCATGTCGTCATCGCCAATCGACATGTTGTCTCCCCGTGAGCTTCGAGCCATGAAGCGCTGGTAACTGTCGTGGTGCATGTGGAATCAGCTGAACACAGCAAAACTGACGCATAACTCTATCAGGCTGGTGCCACTCAATAATATGAAAGTGAATGAGTGGCACTACAATGTACCTCCAATAAGTCGTAAGATATATGCCCGAGCATAACACATGATGGTCTGCTCATCAGCATCAGCAGGTAAATGTGCAAACTGCAAAGCAAGCCAAGGCATAGATATGGACCCACCATCTGTAGCAGTATGATCAGCCAAAATATCGACACCTAATAATCTCTGTGCCAGCTCATCCCAATCCCCACTGGTGGGTCCAATAACTGCATCTCCCTGAATAGGAAGACCGAGTAGCACTACCACATCCTCTAAGGTGATAGTCATCTCTCCCTCTGGCAAGTGGAATGTGTGAGTCTCTGGTCTCCATCTCTCGACCAAGGCAGCAAGAAGGGGATGATCAGTGTAAGTGAAATCAGAAACGGCAATGCCGTAGAAGCCAGCACGACGTAAGTATGGTATAATAGCATCTGGAGGCACCATGTGTCGAAAATGGTGTGCTCGCCGCACCCTAATCCGTCGAACATCCCGACCCTCTATCACATCATGAGAAACATGCATATGCTGCTCGGTGAGGAGTGGAATATCATCCATTTGGAAGCCATAAAAGGAAATTAGTCTTCACTATAAAATATAAATATAATGTTAAATTTAATAGAATGTTATGATTGGTATAATGAACAATATGTGATGTTTTTTTAGAAAAAGTTATGGGAATGTCGTCATATTTTGGAGAACATTTATCTATCATGTCTTTATATATGTTTTTACCATGAAAATTATGTTTTTTAAGATATGGTGTCATACATTTATATATATAAACATTCTATCCCGGTTATGTATGATTTATGAAGATCCTTTATGATAAATGTTTTAATAATTTTTTGTCTTCGATGACAAATAACCTTTTTTTAATAATGTTTTTGTTCTCTAAGATTATGTTCAGATTAATGGATTTAAAAGTATTTAATACAGAGGTTCGTTATTGGAAGGAGAGAAGTTGCTTATTGGAAATTTGAAACAATTCTTAAAAATTTCATCTCTGATATTAACAACATATAACTGACTACATGAAAAGATCATGTTGGATACAACACATCATTGTGGCTGAGTGTGTGAACTCGATCCAGCAATTTTAGGACATTGTTTCCGGTTATTCCCTTCTTGATGACATAAACGACATCTCAACCTTTTCCCTTGTTCTTGAGTCCAATCCATCTCATTTTGTATCCTGTTGGTCTTCGGTCTTCCCCGTGGTCGTAATCTACTGATGTCAGGAATCAGTATGGGCTGGTGTTCAGGCATTGGGAAATATCGAAACTCCCCAACAGGCGTCCATGGCGCAGCATAACAGTTAGCAATGGCCTCCAATCGGTATACTGGATGAACATAAGCTTCCAATGATACGTTCACAGACGCACATGCTGTGATGGCATGTGCGCTTGGAAACCTTAATGCTTGAAACTTTCCACACTGACATTGTTTTGCTTCTAGAAGTACCACAAATTTTTCACCGCTGTTACCTGTAATGGGGTTACAATACTCTTGAACTTCAAATGCCAAGTCTTCCCGACGGAATAGACACACTCGATAACTGGAAGCTTCTTCAATGTTCTTATCAATACCTCGTTGAAAGTTTTTCCCAAATCTTATCCCCTGTTAAATCCCATCTGAGGCCAGTTTTTGTCTATCAACGAAGTACTTGACACAACGATAAAATGTCTCCTGAACTAGGGCAGTAATTGGTAGCTTGCAAAGCCCTTTGAAGACACCATTTATACACTCCAAAATGTTTTTGGTCATGTGTCCATACCTCTTCCCCCCGTCATAGGCCAGTGTCCATTTCTCTTTTGGAATCTTCATCATATAATCATACACTTCTTGGTTAGCCTTGCGGATTTCTTCGTAACGCGCCTCAAACCTTCGTTGATCTGGCTCATATGATACATAAATATGATCACAGGTCAGAGAAAATATATTTTTATTTACATTAAAATAGTAAACATCAATGACAACATTGCTTACCAAGCCTCGTGATTATATTCTTCATAGCCTCATTATGGAAGGTTTTGCGCACGTTACTAGCAATGTGTCTGATGCAGTATCGATGATGTGCATTTGGGGGCCTCCATGAATCAGGATCCGCATTGATTGCCTCATCGATTGCCCTATGTCGATCAGATATCAAACAGACACCTCTAATGCGTGTGAAATGGTTGTTAATTCATGCCAAAAACCAACTCCAAGATTCATAGTTTTCCTTCTCCACTATTGCAAATGCAAGAGGAAGTGGTGAACGGTTCCCATCTTGGGTTTCTAAAATCAAAAATACACCCTTATAATTTCTAGCTAGAAATGTTCCATCAATTTGTATAAACTGTTTACTGAAACGAAATGAGGAAATACATGGGACGAATTCCCAGAATAACCGATGAAATTGAACACGAGATTGATCCAATCGATTATCTTCAAACACATGTTACTTCGTATTTATATGGTAGACAAATTGGTTGTTGTGGCTCATCATGGCTAATAATTGCGGCAACACCCGATATGAGTCATCCCAATCACCGTAGACCTTCATAATTGCCTTCTGTTTCGCTATCCATGCCTTGTTATAAGAAATCTTATAACCGAAAGTTTGAAGTATCCTCTCTTGCACAAGGGCTATAAGAACATCTTGACAGGTCCTAATCATCTCAATGATAACAGTTGACACAAATTCGGCATCCAAAGCAGTGTGATCTTGTGTCAAGTTTGGCTGAACACAAGAATGAGCTGCCTCAATCTTTGAAATTCTCCATCCACCAAATGTAATGTCTGGAATCGCCCTCAACCGGAATCTACAGTCTTCATCAAATTTATCACACCATATAACGTATTTTTTTCGACATGATGCTTCAACTACATATCTACAATGCCTCTCAATATGAAATATTTTTAATAAGTTCTTCAACACATCCTTACTTGGAAAATCCCTTCCATTATATAATGTTTTGTCCAACTCACTAAACCTGTCCACTATAACTCTAGGAAACTCTATTGCAGGTGTCAGAACATTGTTGTCAAATTCAGGTACACGTTCCATTGCTTCGGACCAAGATTCAAAGGGTAGTGGATGATTTAATGTTGGTCGAGAATGTTCTTGAACTACTCTACTTCGAGAAACTACTACCTTATCTTCTCCAGCTCCCTCCCCATCTCCGGCTCCCTCCCCATCATCATTTTCTTCTTCGTCTGTTCCATCATTATTAAATTCCTCATCTGAAGAATGATTTATATGTAAATCTAGCATATCATCTAAGTTGTCATCCTCCACAACAGGGCGAACATCCTCAATTTCTTGGGATGAAGCTTCTTCAACAACTATTTGTGCATGTCTACGACTTCGAACATTTTGATGTTGTTGTACATTAGAAACTTCAACATATAACTCTATCATTGCACCATCAGACTGTTGGGAAAATAATCTTCCCGCTTGGACCCAGTGCTCATCAGCAGCCAATGGACAAGCAAGATTCCATAACGTGGAAGGGAATTGCAAATGTCTATAACTAATAGACTTTATCTCTTGATGAGGACCGAGATTTAAGAAACCACAAATTCTATCTTGAAGATCAGTTATGGTAACACAATCAGATGTGTTAACCATATATGCTGGCTGTATACTATAAGAAGCTCCTTGCTCGGTTTGAATAACCTTTCCATAGCAGTAAACACAAGCAAACATGTCTCTCTACATGAAAAATGTTTACTGATCATTGAATATGTCAATAATTTTTTGTTACATGTTAAATAATATTTTTTATCTTCTTAAAGGTATTTTAGTACTTTATGAAGTAAATATCAATCATCTAAAACATATCCACTGGGAGTGTCAAACCAGGTGTGCAGCAAGACCCGTTGTCGTGTACCGGGATACCCTGGGTCAGGCCCGAAACTCCTTGTTGGGGCTTTCACCCCTAGGTACAGCTGTGCCAGAGCCACATCCACTTGTAGTATCCAGAAAGGGATTTAATTGCTTAGATAACGACATAAACTTTCATGACACCAAAATTTTAAAACCTTCCTAAATTAAGCCACTAATGTTTTGTAGAACAATTTTTAACTTTCCTAAAGACATGTTCAATGATCTCTAAAAAATAAGATTCATTACAGTGCTGGTTAATCACTACTTAAGTGTCGGTCACTACTTAAGTGCTGGTTAATCACTACTTAAGTGCTGGTTAATCACTACTTAAGTACTGGTTAATCAGTTAGGAGTTGGTCATTCACCACTTAATCATCCCTTAATCTTTACTTAATGACCCCTTAATCATCCGTTAATTGTTAGTTAATGACCCCTTAATCGTTAGTTAATGAACCCTTAATCATCCCCTAATCATCCCTAGTTAATCACCCCTTATTCACCCATTAATCGTTAGTTAATCACCCCTTAAACATTCCTTAATTACCCCTTAATCATCCCCTAATTGTTCCTTAATCTTTAGTTAATCACCCCTAAAACATTCCTTAATTACCCCTTAATTATCACGTAAACATTCCTTAATTACCCCTTAACCATCCCCTAATCATTACTTAATGATTAGTTAATGACCCCTTAATCACCCCTTAATCGTTACTTAATCACCCCTTAATCATTACTTAATCACCCCTAAAACATTCCTTAATTACCCCTTAATAACCCCTTAATCACTCCTTAATCATTAGTTAATGACCCCTTAATCACCCCTTAATCACTCCTTAATTACCCCTTAATCACCCCCTTAATCATTAGTTAATCACCCCCTTAATCGTTAGTTAATCACCCCTTAAACATTCCTTTATTACCCCTTAATCACCCCTTAAACATTCCTTAATTACCCCTTAATCATCACTTAATCATTCCTTAATTACCCCTTAATCATCCCCTTAACCCCTTAATCACTCCTTAATTACCCCTTCATTCCTTAATTACCCCTTAATTAGTTAACGATCCCTTAATCACCCCCTTAATCGTTAGTTAATAACCCCTTAAACATTCCTTAATTACCCCTTAACCATTCCCTAATCATTCCTTAATCATTAGTTAATGAAAACTTAATCACCCCATAATCGTTAGTTAATCACCCCTAAATCGTTACTTAATCACCCCTAAAACATTCCTTAATTACCCCTTAATCACCCCTTAATCACCCCTTAATTACCCCTTAATCATCACTTAATCATTCCATAATTACCCCTTAATCATTAGTTAATCACCCCTTAATCACTCCTTAATTACCCCTTAATCATCAATTAATCATTCCTTAATTACCTTAATGACCCCTTAATCATCCCTTAATCATCACTTAATCACCCCTTAAACATTCCTTAATTAATCATCCATGGTTAATCACCCCTTTAATCATGACTTAATTATTCCTTAATCATCATTTAATTAGTCTATGATTATCTCTAAAATATTAATAAATTATCATTATCCCTAATTATCATTCATTAATAATATTATATTATACATACTTTAATCTAACAGTAAATAATTTATCCCTCATCATCATTCATTAATAATATTAAATTACATATACCTTAATCTAACATTAAAAATTAACTAATTAAAACATTAATAATATAACTATTTATTTATTTTCTTTAAATAACTACTACTACATACTTAAATATTTAAAACTAACTAATTACAATTAAATAAATAAATAACTTTAAAATAAAAAAAAAATACCTCTAAATGAAGCTTTACACAAAAATCTTCTACTCCTTGCATCTCTGGAAGCACCACAAAGGAAAACTCAACTTAGAGAGAGGAGCTCTCAAAATTTTAGAGAGAAGAGAGATTTGTGTGTGAGGAAGGATGGGTGGGGCGGCTCCCTTTTATAGGGATATTTTTGGTGAAGGTGGCAACTGGGAAGCCGCCTTCAGCCATTTAAAACACGAAAGGCGGTTCTTCCAAAGCCGCCTTTCGCAGAAAAAATATTGAAAGGCGGGCACTGGTGTGCCGCCTTTCGTTTCCCCAATGGCGCAAGGCGGTTTCTGGAGAACCGCCTTTGGCCCGGTGGAAACCAAACTGAAGGCAGAACATGGTGTGCCGCCTTTAGGATGTAAAAAAAATATTTTAAACCTTGTTGTATTTTTAAAATTTTTTTTTTGAAAAAATGTAAAAAAAAATAACTCGTCCACTGATTAGTATCGTTTAATTCCTTTTAAAAGTTTTTACTCATTCTTTTTTTAAATTATCTGAATAAATGTTGATAACTAGGGAATTTAATGTTAGGTTCCCATAATATTACAACATGTGAGACTTTTATCCGCACTAAAAATCACTTTTATCAACACTAAAATTGATCAATAATTTTAATGTCTTTAAAATCCACATGATATTATCCCCACTAAAACAACATTGATAAAAGTATCATTTATTAACTCTAAAAAACTAAAAATGAACGAGGGATTTATTGTCGCATATTTTAGAAGCCTCCTTTATCACGGTCATGTTTAACACTAATAAAGGCTCGTTTTATAAGAATTACACCTAGTACAGATAAAGTCCAATACCAATGTTATAGAGAGCCGCCGGCTATATATACATCACTCTGCCGGCAATATAACTTGCTCTTTGTAACAATCGATAAAAAACAATTTAAATTGTACTAGAAGCATTACATTAATCATAAAAAAAAATTAAATTTACGTTGCACCATCATTTAAATACCAAAATTACAGTAAAAAACATTCATTGCAATACAGTTACATTGATTTAATATTCACCAGCAAACAAAAATAATCTCAACCAATATAAAAAGAAATTCTTGTTGCAGCTCTTCTCCAACGCTCAACCCAACCTAGTACAAAAGAGTTCCACATAAATCAATTAACATTGGAGTGCTATATAATTTCGGGAGCACTCGTCACTTTTATTTCATTCTCATGCTTAAGAGTGTCACATAGATCAATAAAAAATATTATAACTTTACGAGGATTCATAATGGCTTTACAAAATACATAAAATAAACTTAAAATCATATTATTTTAAAGGAAAATCATATATGTGGTCATGGATCCGATTTATAATACTTATCACATCACTTTAGGGTCATTGTGATGTCATATAACACAAGGTATATTTATACAGTATTTAATTTTTTACTCAGAAATTCAAATGTTCCAGAAAATTATGAAAAATTCACTGTTGGATAATTTCGATGTACTAATTCCAAAAAAAATATTCTTTTTATCTAAATAATTTTCTAAACATGTGAAATTTCACTTTTAAAATAAAAAATGACATTTATTGAAAATGACGAATTTTTGACAATAACATTTTTTAAACCCTTATGAAAATCAGAATTGACTTCATAAAAATTATATGATCATTTATATTTGATAAAAATTATTTAATAATAATATTTTTTTAAATATTATTTATTTAAAAAATCCATTAATTCATAAATTCATTAATTGAATTTGAATATTAACCAAAAATACAATTTGGCCTTTAAAAATCATTTACAAAGTAACAATAATAGGATAAAAATGTAATATCTCAAAATTTCCGTATAATTTTTTTTATTACATGGAATTATTTCAAAACCAGGTTCTTATATGACATGTGATTCCGAGGCCTAGAGAGGTTAGAAGGTATTTTAGAACTTTTTTTTAAAGTATGTTAAGTAATCGTGTGAGCAGGTGTTTCTAACTTTTGAACAGGTGTCCGGATCAAAAAATTGGGGGCACTAGTGAATTCAGAATGCTGGGATTTGTCAAAGAAGGTCTTAACCTCAACTGGTGTGGGTCAACTGAAAAAAATAAATTCCGAACTTTTAGTAAAAAGAAAATAAAATTAAAAGAAATTCAAAGTTTATTTTATTCAAACTATTTCCGCTGCGAGGCAACGACCAGTCAGCGCTGCTGTGTAGCGATGAGGCGGCGCTGAATCATTAATGAACTTCATTAATGAGATAGTGTGGTGACACAGAACGCATCTCCTTTAATTAAACAGGGATCCAGAGTTGAAAAACAACCTTGGGAAATTCTCTGATGAGCGAGAAATCTCTCTCTCTCTCTCTCTCTCTCCCTCTCCGACGATGACGACGAAGAATTCCATTGACAAACACCATCAGATTAAGGATCGACGAACGCCAGTGGGACAAATTTGAGAGACGATGAATTACAAAAAATGCAAACATATCGAGGATCGACGACAGCTCGGAGCTTCATCCCTCGACAGTGACAGATCCTCAAACCAAGTAGGGGTTTAATTTTTTTAAGTTTTCCCTGTCCTTATTCTAAAACAACGAATGCATATCAACCCATGAACAGGTTGATCCGCGCATCATGCGTTCTTTGCAGTAGAGTGTTTACCTTGGCGTTTTTGCACTAGGATTGATGATTATTTACTAGAACTATGATCTCAAGCCTCCATATTTTTAAACTTCAAACACGGAGGGTGCAAGCCGACACAAATAAGGCCTGAGCCCCTCTGCTTGTGTGTTCTTGGTGGCCGCATCCTCGAAATGGTGGCAAGGTGGATCAGAAGTCATGGTAGTGATGATTGCGACCCGAGAGGCCTGAGGGCGCATGAATTTTTGAAATCGGTCCACCGGAGCGGACTCGGGGGCCTGTAGAAGGTGTCGTCGACGCGGCACCACCTGCGCGGCATGCGGGTTGAAGCGGTCGGCCCTCACCGACCACGCTGGTGGAGGCGGTGCGCCCAGTGTGCGCCACAGGGGAGGAGGGCTATGGCCCGTCAGCTACAGCACCACGTAGGGGTAGGGGCCCGCTCCATGCAGGGCGCATGCTGACCACGAGGGGTGGGGGGGGGGGCTGACCGGTCCGAGCTGAACTGGTCGGCCCACTAGGACGGGTCGGGCCAACGGACAGGGCTGCTTGAGTTGCTTGACTATGCTTTCAAACTAGTCCTCTTTAGCGGACTGAGCTTATCAGATAAAGACGGGCCGTACGATGGTCCGAGATAGGAAAAGAGACCATCGTGCCAGTGCGGACCGTGCCGGATAAATTCGGGTGACTGGATGACCAATCAGAATGGACCCATGACAACCTCGGTCGGGTCCAGTGAGGCCCAATGGGATAGGAGAATGGGGAAGACGGGAAGGATTGGGTCATGCGGGACCCTGGGTCGGGTTGGTCGGGTCGGTCTGAACTAGTCGGACAGAGCCTGGATGCAACCGACCCCTGTTTACAAAAAATGGACATATCTCCCAGACCGTGCGTTCGATTGACGCGTCGTCTGCGGTGTTGGGACCCATGTGATAGAGCGGGTCCTTATGATATCCTCTAAGTAAGATTTCATGGAAGTTGAACCAGTGAGGATTCATGACTCTGCTACCCAGCGAGACTTCATGACTCAAGTATCAGCGAGACTCTCTGACTCCGCTACCCAGCGAGACTGCGTGACTCAACTATTAGTGAGAATCCATGACTCATCTACCCAGTGAGACTCCTTGCCTAAGCTACCCAGCAAGACTCCATGAATCAGGTATCAGGGAGACTCCTGGACTCAACTACCCAGCAAGGCTTAGTGACTAAGCTATCAGCGAGACTCCGTGACTCACCTATCAGTGAGATTTCATAACTCTTATACCCAACGAGACTTCCTAACCCAACTATCAGTGAGATTGCATGACTAAGCTACCCAACGAGGCTTCCTGACTCAACTATCAGTGAGGCTTTGTGACTCAACTACCCAACGAGTCTTTGTGACTCTACTACCGAATAGGTCTAGGCGACCTAGCTAGCCTAAAGGACTCATCAGGGATGAGTGCCTTTGCAGTGATTGATGTTCAGTGTTTGCAACCACTAGTTTTGTTATCAACACTTTAGGTTATACCTGTGTTGACAAAACCCTAGTGACTCTAATCTTTGTGCATTCTTTTGTGATTCCCTTTGTGGATTTTTGTGAGACCCGAGTTGGTTTCGGGGTCCTTACTGAGTATTGTTATGCTCACCCCTGCATGGGTTTTGCCAACACCTGTTGTGTCTTGTGTAGATGACGAACAACCTTGATAGGGATCTTGGAGGTCTAGGGCTAGGTGGTACTCGGAGGTTGATCTACAGACACAATATGCTTCAATGACATCCGAGAGTGTACTATACCTACCCTTCAGGTAGGATCCTTGGCGGACACCCTCTTGAGCTTGTACTTCCTTTTACTGTAATTTCCCTTTTAGTTGGGTTTGTATTCTAGCCCCCTTTTCCCTTTTAGTTGCACCTTTACTTGTGTGGTTGCTTCCTCGTGTGACATACTTGTTGTTGGTATCCCAGTTTCAGCTTTACTTTCCACAGTATGCACGGTGTGTGTGTAAATGTTTAAAGGAAATGCCTTCCTTTTTTTGGGATATGCCTTTTTGGTGCTAGTCACAGGCCCCTGGCCTATGGAATGAGAGATTGGGGAAGTCACTGCACGGGCCCCGGGGAACGAGTCGTAATAGAGTGGTATCAGAGGTGGTCGGTTCTTCCTTAAAGACTGAGAGTTGATTGTTTTATTTTCGGGAAATAATGTTAACTGTTTCAGGTTTGACTTTTAGATTTGGGGAGTCTAGTGTTGGTTCGGCGGCCGATGTATCCATACACCAGGACCCTAAATTCTTCTTTCTGACTCGGTGCATGAATACACTGGTTGCTTGCATCTTTAAAATGTTATTAATGATCTCTTTGAGTCAGAGTCAGCTCACCAGGTATAAATAACTGACCATGGTTCATATTGATTTCTCTTAGGATGCCTCCAGGTATACAGCCACCCAAGATCCCGGTACAGGATCATGACGATGGTCCACCGAGTGATGAGACATCAGTGTGGTGATCGGTTCCTAAGATGGCACCCCAGGGTGGTGTACTAGAGGCACCACCACCTATCGAGAAGCAGTTGCTACCAGCCTAACCATCCCAGGATGCACTCTGACTGAGCGCATTGCAAGAGTTCTAGAGGATGAGGCCTCTAGGGTTTCATGTAAAAACAGATCCCCAGGTAGCTGGGGATTTTCTAGAGGTGGTGTTGCGAGTTTTCCGCCTAGTGAGGACACCTTCAGAACAGATTATGGTTCTAGATGCTAGCCTTCTACTAGGCATGGTTGAGAGATGGTGGAGCTTGACACTACAGACTCATGAAAAGGCGACCCTCACCTGGGGAGACTTCGAGCACCTTTTTATGGAGGATTTATTCCCCATGACCTTGCACTCGGTACACATACAAGAGTTGCTCCACTTACAGCAGGGCAGCCTGATCGTGGATGAGTACTCTACAAGGTTCACATACCTCTCCTGATACTCTTCTGATATGGAGAATGACCCTTTATTTAGGGCCTGAACCTTTGATCAGGGGCTTAGACGGGATATCAGAGCATCAATGATCTCTCTCAGCATCCCTATGTAGGCTGGTGTGTTGGAATAAGCCCTTCTAGTCGATAACTTCCTGGAAGAACCTACACCGACTGTGAGAACAACCACCAGACGAAATTTAGTGGAGTCCTCAGTAGTGGGTAGATAACAGCTGACATAGGGGTCCAAGAGGACTGGACCCTCCAGCGGATGACCCCATGATACTAGATCAGCAGTGCGTGGACCCATGAGTAGTGGACACCAGCAGAGGAAGAGGTTGTGCTTCATGTGCGGCGGGTAGGGGCACATAGCCCGAGACTACCCAACCCACCATACAGACAACAAGTAGGTGGTCGAGGGACCACCAAGGTAGAGGCATAGATTCAAATAGGGTGGTCCATAGAATTGAAGATGTGGCAGGGGAGCAGACAGAGTGGCAGATAGTGGGAGGAGATACGAGGTACGACCACCACCACCCCAAGGCGGTCCACCACGAGCTTTGGGAGCAGGTGGATAGGGGCGGGGCCAGCTTCAAGTGATGGGGGCCTATGACCATGGTGCTCCAGAGATGATTAGAGGCATTATTTGTGTCTAGTCCACTTCAGCTGAAATTCTTATAGACATAGGTTCCAGTCACTGTTTCCTTGCCACAGATCTTGTTCGAGGCTCGTAGATTTCGGTGGAGCCGTTGGCTCAATCCTTATGATTATAGAATTCTACCAGAGGGGATTCGATGATTACACACTGGTTCTGGGGGGTTTACCTATCACTCACCGTCAGCTGATAAATCTGCCACGTACCCCGGAGTAGCCTCCCACACCCGTAAAAAATCCTCCCACTAAGTAACACCCTCCCCGGACGCCGGTGTGCCCACCGCCGGTGATGATCGGGATTTAAAATCCACCGCTGTACTGGTACAACTGGCTGCCGTATCCACCGCCACGTGGGGAAACATTCTGGCTATGATACTGCGGCTCTGGGGGATGCACAATGCACTGTGCTAATCGTGATGAGGAGATTCCCTGCAGGTTCGGCTGCGGGGGACGACACGACCATTGGGAGGTGGCGATCGAGGTTCCCTGCGGCTGCGGCTGCGGGGGACGGAGCGGCCATTTCCAAAAGTGGGAAGATCCGATAGAAGTTCCCTGCATGTGTGGATGCGGGGGATGGGGCGGCCGTTGCCAGAACTGGGATGTACAGATAGAGGTTCCCTGCATGTGCGGCTACGGGGGACGGAGCGACCATTCCCGAAAATGGGAGGTGGCGAACCCCTGCGGCTGCGGCTGCGGGGGACGCAGCCAGCACTATTGGGATGGCAGCCATTCCGCCCCAGAGGAGAACCCATCATCGGTATGCATTGTCATGTGACGCGAGTAATCATCCGTAGAAGGAGAAGCCTAATTTAGATTTTTAATTTGGGTTGATATATGCTAATAATCCTTTTATATGTCCACTGATTATTATCGTTTAATTCCTTTTAAAAGTTTTAACTAATTCTTTTTTTAAATTATCTGAATAAATGTTGATAACTAGGGAATTTAATGTTAGGTTCCCATAATATTACAACATGTGATACTTTTATCCACACTAAAAATCACTTTTATCAACACTAAAATTGATCAATAATTTTAATGTCTTTAAATTCCACATGATATTATCCCCACTAAAACAACATTGATAAAAGTCTCATTTATTAACTCTAAAAAACTATAAATGAATGAGGGATTTATGGTTGCATATTTCGGAAGCCTCCTTTATCACAGTCATGTTTAACACTAATAAAGGCTCGTTTTATAAGAATTACACCTAGCACAGATAAATTCCAATACCAATGTTATAGAGAGCCGCTGGCTATATATACATCACACTACCGGCAAAATAAATTTCTCTTTGTAACAACCGATAAAAAAAAATTTAAATTGTACTAGAAGCATTACATTAATCCTAAAAAAATTAAATTTACGTTGCACCATCATTTCAATACCAAAATTACAGTAAAAAACATTCATTGCAATATAGTTACATTGATTTAATATTCACCAGCAAATAAAAATAATCTCAACCAATACAAAAAGAAATTCTTGTTGGAGCTCTTCTCCAACGATCATCCCAGCCTAGTACAAAAGTGTGCCACGTAGATCAATAAACATTAGAGCGCTATATAATTTCGGGAGCACCCGTCACTTTTATTTCATTCTCATGCTTAAGAGTGTCACATAGATCAATAAAATATATTATAAATTTACGAGGATTCATAATGGCTTTACAAAATAAATCAGATAAACTTAAAATAATATTATTTTAAAGGAAAATCATATATGTGGTCATGTATCCTATTTATACTTTAGGGTCATTGTGATGTCATGTAACACAAGGTATATTTATACAGTATTTAATTTTTTTACTCAGAAATTCAACTGTTCCAAAAAATTATGAAAAATTCACTATTGGATAATTTCGATGTACTAATTCCAAAAAAAATATTCTTTTTATCTAACTAATTATCTAAACATGTGAATTTTCACTTTTAAAATAAAAACCGACATTTATTGAAAATGATGAATTTTTTACAATAACATTTTTTAAACCCTTATGAAAATCACAATTGACTTCATAAAAATTATATGATCATCTATATTTGATAAAAATTATTTAATAATAATATTTTTTTAAAATATTATTTATTTCAAAAATCTATTAATTCATAAATTCAATAATTGAATTTGAATATTATCCAAAAATACAATTTGGCCTTTAAAAATCATATACAAAGTAACAATAATAGGATAAAAATGTAATATTTCAAAATTTCAGTGTAATTTTTTTAATTACATGGAATTATTTCAAAACCAGGTTCTTATATGACATGTGATTTTGAGGCCCAGAGAGGTTAGAACGTATTTTAGAACTTTTTTTAAAGTATGTTAAGTAATCGTGCGAGCAGGTGTTTCTAACTTTTGAACAGGTGTCCGGATCAAAAATTTGTGGGCACTAGTGAATTCAGAATGTTGGGATTTGTCAAAGAAGGGATTAACCTTGACTGGTGCGGGTCAACTGAAAAAAAAATCGGACTTTTAGTAAAAATAAAATAAAAATAAAATAAATTCAAAGTTTATTTTATTCAAACTATTTTCGCTGTAACGCAACGACCAGTCAGCGCTGCAGTGCAACGACGAGGCGGCGCTGAATCATTAATGAACCTCATTTTTGAGAGAGTGTGGCAACACATAACGCATCTCCTTTAATTAAACAGGGATCCAGAGTTGAAAAACAACCTTGGGAAATTCTCTGATGAGCGAGAAATCTCTCTCTCTCTCTCTCTCTCTCTCTGACGACGACGACGACGAATGCCATTGACGAACAACATCAGATTAAGGATCGACGAATGCTGGTGGGACAAATTCGAGAGACGATGAATTACAACAAACGCAAACATATTAAGGATCGACGACAGCTCGGAGCTTCGTCCCTCGTCAGTGACAGATCCTCAAACCAAGTAGGGGTTTAATTGTTTTATGTTTTCCATGTCCTTATTCTAAAACAACGAATGCATATCAACCCACGAACAGGTTGATCCGCGCATCATGAATTCCTTGCAAGAGAGTGTTTACCTTGGCGTTTTTTCACTAGGATTGATGATTATTCGATAGAACTATGATCTCAAGCATCCCTATTTTTAAGCTTCTAACACGGAGGGTGCAAGCCGACACAAATAAGGCCTGATCCCCTCTGCTTGTGTGTTCTTGGTGGCCGCATCCTTGAAATGGTGGCAAGGTGGATCAGAAGTCATGGTAGTGATGATAACGACCCGAGAGGCCCGAGGGCGCATGCCGTTTTGAAATTGGTCCACCGGAGCGGACTCGGGGGCCCGCAGAAGGTGTCGTCGACGCGGCACCACCTGCGCGGCATGCAGGGTGAAGCGGCCGGCCCTCACCGACCACGCTGGTGGAGGCGGTGTGCCCAGTACCCACCATAGGGGAGGAGGGCTATGGCCCATCGGCTGCAGCACCGCGTAAGGGGAGGGGCCCGCTCCATGCAGGGCGCATGCTGACCACGAGGGGGGGGGGGCTGAACGGTCAGAGCTGAACTGGTTGGTCCATTGGGCCAGGTCGGGCCATCGGATGGGACTGCTTGAGTTGCCTGACTAAGATTTCAAACTAGTCCTCTTTAGAAGACCGGGATAATCAGATAAAGACGGCCCGCACGACGGTCCGAGATAGGAAAAGAGACCAGCGTGCCAGTGCGGACCGTGTTGGATAAATTCGGGTGACTGGATGACCAAGCGGAATGGACCCACGACAACCTCAGTTGGGTCTAGTGAGGCCCAATGGGCTAGGAGAATGGGGAAGAAGGGCAGGATCGAGTCATGCAGGACCCTAGGTCGGGTTGGTCGGGTCAGTCCGAACTAGTCGGACCGAGCCTGGACGCAACCGACCCCTGTTTACAAAAAAGGGACATATCTCCCAGACCGTGCGTTTGATTGACGCGCCGTCTGCGGCATTGGGACCCATGTGATAGAGAAGGTCCTTATGATATGATCTAAGTACGATTTCATGGACGTTTACCCAGTGAGGATTCATGACTCTGCTACCCAGCGAGACTCCGTGACTCAAGTATCAGCGAGACTCTGTGACTCAACTACCCAGTGAGACTGCACGTCTCAACTATCAGCGAGAATCTATGACTCAGCTACCCAGCGAGACTCCTTGACTAAGCTACCCAGAAAGACTCCATGAATCAGGTATCCGGGAGACTCCGTGACTTAGCTACCCAGCAAGACTCCATGACTCAGCTATCAGCGAGACTCTATGACTCACCTATCAGCGAGACTGCATAACTATTCTACCCAACGAGACTTCTTAACCCAACTATCAGTAAGATTTCATGACTAAGCTACCCAAAAAGGATTCCTGACTCAAATATCAGTGAGGCTTTGTGACTCAACTACCCAGCGAGGCTTTGTGACTCTACTACCGAATATGTCTAGGCGACCTAGCTAGCCTAAAGGACTCATCAGGGATGAGTGCCTTTGAAGTGATTGATGTTTAGTGTTTGAAACCACTAGTTTTGTTATCAACACTTTAGGTTATACCTGTGTTGAGAAAACCCTAGTGAGTCTAATCTTTGTGCATTATTTTGTGATTCCCTTTGTGGATTTTTGTGAGACCCGAGTTGGTTTCGGGGTCCTTACTGAGTATTGTTATGCTCACCCCTGCATGGGTTTCGCCAGCACCTGTTGTATCTTATGTAGACAATGAACAAATTTGAACGGGATCTTGGAGGGCCAGGGCTAGGTGGTGCTCGGAGGTGGATCTACAGACGCAATATGCTTCAGTGACATCCGAGAGTGTACTACACCTACCCTTCAGGTATGATCCTTGGCAGATTCCCTCTTGATCTTGTACATACTTTTACTATAATTTCCCTTTCAGTTGGGTTTGTATTCTAGCCCCCTATTCCCTTTTTGTTGCACCTTTACCTATGTGGTTGCTTCCTCGTGTGACATACTTGTTGTTGGTATACCAGTTTCAGCTTTACTTTCCACAGTATGCATGGTGTGTGTGTGTACATGTTTAAAGGCAATGCCTTCCTTTTTTTGGGATATGCCTTTTTGGTGCTAGTCACCAGCCCCTGTCCTATGGAAGGAAAGATTGGGGTAGTCACTACACAGGCCCCAGGGAACGAGTCATAATAGAGTGGTATTAGAGGTGGTCAGTTCTTCCTTAAAGGCTGAGAGTTGATTGTTTTATTTTTGGGAAATAATGTTAAATGTTTCAGGATTGAATTTCAGATTTGGGGAGTCTAGTGTTGGTTCGGCGGCCGATGTATCCATACACCAGGAGCCTAAATTCTTCTTTCTGACTCGGTGCATGAAAACACTGTTTTCTTGCATCATTAAAATGTTATCATGATCTCTTTGAGTCAGAGTCAGCTCACCAGGTATAATTAACTGACCATGGTTCATCTTGATTTCTCTTAGGATGCCTCCAGGTATACAGCCACCCAAGATCCCGGTACAGGATCACGACGATGGTCCACCGAGTGATGAGGCATCAGTTCGGTGATCGGTTCCTGAGATGGCACCCCAGGGTGGTGTGCTAGAGGCACCACCACCTGTCTAGAAGTAGTTGCTACCAGCCTTACCATCAGAGGATGCACTCTGACTGAGTGCATTGCATGAGTTCTAGAGGATGAGGCCTCTAGGGTTTCAAGGAGAAACAGATCCCCAGGCAGCTGAGGATTTTTTAGTGGTGGTGATGCAAGTTTTTCTCCAAGTGAGGACACCTTTAGAACAGATTGTGGTTCTAGATTCTAGCCTTCTACTAGGCATGGTCGAGAGATGGTGGAGATTGACACTACAGACGCATGAGGAGGCGACCCTCACCTGGGGAGACTTCGAGAACCTATTTATGGAGGATTTCTTCCCCACGGCCTTGCACTCATTACACATACAAGATTTTCTCCACTTACAGCAGGGCAGCATGATCATGGTTGAGTACTCTACAAGGTTCACATACTTCTCTTGATACTCTTCTGATATGAAGAATGACCCTTTCTTTAGGGCCTGAACCTTTGAGCAGGGGCTCAGACGGGATATCAGAGCATCAATGATCTCTCTCAGCATCCCTATGTAGGCTGGGGTGTTGGAACAAGCCCTTCTAGTCGAGAACTTCCTGGAAGAACCTACACCGACTGTGAGAAATACCACCAGACTACATTTAGTGGAGTCCTCGGTAGCGGGTAGATAACAGCTGACATAGGGGTCCAAGAGGACTAGACCCTCCAGCGGATGACCCCGTGATACTGTATCAGCAGTGTGTGGACCCATGAGTAGTGGACACCAGCATAGGAATAGGTTGTGCTTCATGTGCGGTGGGTAGGGTCACATAGCCCGAGACTACCCAACCCACCATACAGACGACAAGTAGGCGGTCGAGGGACCACCAAGGTAGAGGCAAAGATTCAAATAGGGTGGTCCATAGAATTGATGACGTGGCAGGGGAGCAGACAGAGTGGCAGACGGTGGGAGGAGATATGAGGTACCACCACCACCACCCCAAGGCGGTCCACCATGAGCTCTGGGAGCAGGTGGATAGGGGCGGGGCCAGCTTCAGGTGATGGAGGCCTATGACCATGGTGCTCCAGAGATGATTAGAGGCACTATTTTTGTCTAGTCCACTTCAGCGGAAATTCTTATAGACACAGGTTCCAGTTAATGATTCCTTTCCACAGATCTCATTCGAGGCTCGTAGATTTCGGTGGAGCCGTTGGCTCAATCCTTATGATTATAGACTTCTATCGGAGGGGATTCGACGATTACACACTGGTTCTTGGGGGTTTACCTATCACTCACCGTCAGCCGAAAAATCCGCCATGTACCCCAGAGCAGCCTCCCACACCTGCAAAAAATCCTCCTCCCGAGCAATACCCTCCCCGGACGCCGGTGTGCCCACTACCGGTGATGATCGGGATTTAAAATCCGCCACTGTACTGGTACAACTGACCGCCATATCCACCACTGCGTGGGGAAACGTTTTGGCCATGCTACTGTGGCTGCGGGGGGTGCGCACTGCACTGTGCTAATCGTGATGAGGAGATTCCCTGCAGGTGCGGCTGCAGGGGACGACACGACCATCAGGAGGTGGCGATCGAGGTCCCCAGCGGCTGCGGCCGCGGGGGACGGAGCGGCCATTGCCAGAAGTGGGAAGATCCGATAGAAGTTCCCTGCGCGTGCGGCTGCGGGGGACGGGGTGGCTGATGTACAAGGATTTTTACAAGTATTTTTATTTTTTTAGCATAGTTTTAATTAATTAGTTTAAACATTTTTAATATTTTTTAGTTTATTTTTGTAGGTTTATAGTAATTTAGTTATTTTGGATAATTTTTAGTTAATTTATATATTGATATCAGTATTTTAGTATTTTTATTAGTTTATATTAATTTTATATATTAGTATTAGTTTCATTAACATTTCTCTTAATTATTTTTTTAATTAGAATTTTATATATTTAATTATATTATTATTATTTGATTAACATTTAACATTTTTTTGTTTAGAATTTTATTTTGAAATTTGAAAATTGTTTTTTTGTTTTTCCCCTTTACTTCCCTCACCCGCCACCCCCCTTGACCCGCTCTCCCCTCACCCGCCGGCCCTCATATCCCGCCGCCACTCGCCAGGCCCGCACTCCCCTGCTCTCCTCTATCGCCCTCCGCCCCCCGCTCTCCCCGCTCTCCCTTCCACTCGCCAGCCCCCTACTACTCCCCTGCGCTCCCTCTCTGCTCACCCCGAGCTGCCCCTGCCTTCCCTCTTCACCCAGGCCACCCCTCCCTCCTCCTAAACCGGCAGCCACACGAGCAGCGGCCTCCTGCTGCATAGACCATCACGCGCCCCACCTCCTCTCGGCCACACTGCCACGCCCCGTTTTCTTTTGTTTTCTTTGCAGTGCACCAGTCACCGCCATCCGAGGAGTCGACCAACAGCCAACCAGCAGCCGCGCACCACTTACCGCTACCCGAGGAGCCGACCCGCAGCCGCGCACTACTCACCGCTCATATCCTCCATTCTGGTGGTTGCATAGTTGGTGCACGACATCATCACGTGCCGAGGTGCAGTCAAATATTGAAGAACAAGTTGCATGCAGTGAGAGTGAAGACCGACACAATTATTTGTTGGTAACACGGTCTTATTTTACATGAATTGTAATCTTATTACCATGTTTACATTTTCAGTTGTGATGTCGGGGTGATTTTCTTAGTGTCGGGATGTTGGTTGATTAATTAAAATTATTGCGCATGCCATGCAAGTATTATTTGATGATTAATTGTCAATTAAATTTATTTTAATTGAATATTTATCTGTTTAAATTATTTTTGCACTGAATTAATTACTGAAATTGAAACTGGCCCTTTTAATTATAATTTGACGTGGCGGTCCGAGAAGGTAAACCGCGTTGACCGATGGTAAGTTCAAATTGGTGACATAACTTTGTAAGAAACGGGTTGTGTCATTTCGCCGTATAGTTCGGGAAATGAATGAATTTTTCTAATTTATTTATGACACCAGAGAACGGGACTTTAAATAAATTAGGAATTTTAAATTGAGCATCTAAAAAACACACATATTTTTGGAACTGACGATAACTAAACAGAATAAATATTTAATCACCTAAAAAAATATTTTGCATGTCTGCGTGATAATTTAATTGTGACACCAGCATCCTCAACACATTTTGCTGACTTAGAGTCCATCATCATTTTCATTTGCAATTTTCTTTTTACCTTTTGTCTTCTCACCTTTTAATTTAATTAAAAAAAAGAAAACTCAAAAATAGGAATCCGCTCAAACTTTGTCCGTCTAAAAATTGTCCAACAAAATATTTTTAGTGAACTAGATTCTGTGCTCTCTGTGGTTCGACCCTTCTCGCCACTTTTACAGTAGCCAGTCGGTTATTAAAATTTGCAAATTGGACGCGCTGCGACGCACGTACCAAATTTCTGGCACCGTTGCCGGGGAGCATGCGCACGTCTAGCATTAAGAAGATTTCTAGTAGACCTTGCTTTAGGAACTGTTCACCTAAATGGTGAACAATCGTAACTCTGATCCGTCAAAGAACGACCCACCCCTTGATCCACAACTTGAACATCAAAGAAAGGGAAAGGAGCAAATCGGTACCTCAGCCACAAACGCAATGCATCCACCAGAGGAAAGCGTTGAAACTCACATTCCGACGCTTCCTAGTGGACAAGTCCACCCACTTTTCCAAAACCGTCTCGATAATCAAAGGCCTCGAACTACTATGAGACAAGAGTTGTGACCCAACACAGTCGGATTCAGCTCAGGCATAACAAGACCCAGAATCCAAACAACACACTTTGAATTGAAGCCGTCCACGATCAACCTGCTCCAACAACATGAACAATTTCATGGATTGAGCAGCAAAGACCCTTATATGCATGTGAACCGATTTCTTGAAGTCTGTGACACATTTAAATATAAAGGAGTGACGGATGATGCGTTGATCCTACGACTGTTTCTGTTCTCATTGCAAGGGAAAGCAATGGACTGGTTGGAAAGTCTCGACTCAGAAACAGTTTTCACTTGGGAAGTGCTGAGAAGGAAATTTCTTGATTGATATTACACAACAGCTCAATCTTTGAAAAAAAAGAGACCTCGAATCCTTTTGTCAAAGTGAATACGAATCATTAGGAGAAGCTTGGGAAAGATTCAAGTCCATGTTAAGACGTTGTCCTCATCATGGGATGAGGTTGGCAAACCAGTTTCAAGCTTTCTACTATGGACTTCAACCTGAGAGTATGTCTATAATCAACACAGCTACTGGCAATGCGTTCATGGAAATGGATCCTGAAGATCTATACATATTAATTTAAAACATGGTCGAACATAGTTTCTAGTGGCCAGAAGATTTTTCAAGAAGAAAGGCAGGAGTTCATCATGTTGATGCCCAGACATTCATGGCTGCATGATTTGAAGCTCTCAACAAGAGGATTGACAACTTGTCAATAAACCCACCTAAGACAGTCCATGTTGTTCAAGATGAATATTGTCCACACTGTGGTGGCCCTCATGATTATCCCATGTGTCCATATAACACATCTGAGACTAAGATGTCTGAAGCGAACTTTGTCAGCTACAACAAAGGAAATTATGGAAACAACTACAACACAAACTGGCAAGGAAATAACCAAAATCAAGGTTGGAAGGAGTCATGAAATACTCAACCAATGAACCAGAATGCGGATCCACCTGGATTTCCTACTCAATATTCCTTCAGACCCACCATGAAATCGCAAGAGCAAGGATATCAACAGAAATATTGACCCCCATTTCAACAACAACAACAATATAAGGAGAAAAAGCAAACAGACTTTTCCCCTCCTGCAATGCAAGGACAAAAAGATTGGGGAGAAACTATTGCTAAACTAATGATGTCCAATCAATAAAGGTTTGAGTTACAAGAGATGGTAACTCAAAATTTGCAGACAACAACCCAAAATTTGCAAGAAACAACTCAAAATTTGCAGACGAACACCCAAAACCTGCAGGCTTCCATGCGTAACATTGAAAATCAAGTCGGTCAGATAGCCACAAAAATGCAGAACTGACAACAAGGAACTCTACCGGGAAGCACAAGAGTCAACCCAAGAGAAGAATCAAAATCCATCACATTGAGAAGTGGTACACAGTTACCAGAGCACCAAAGGCCTGATGTTCAACCAATAGATGAGACGCCTATACCTTCCACTGAGAATGGCGACTCAACAAACAAAGCAATCCAACTTGAAACCAAAGAGGAGGAAGATCAAAACAAACTTTCCAAAAATGAAAAGGCAATAAAGGAGAAGGAAAACGAGGCACTCAACGAAAGAGTGCAATCCCACATACTACCTCCTCCATTTCCACAAAGACTGAAACAAAGGAAGTGGGATGTTCAATTTTCAAAATTCATGGAGACGTTCAAAAAGCTTCAAATAAATATTCCTTTTGCGGAAGCCATCATACAAATGCCCCACTATGCCAAATTTATCAAGGAAATTCTGTCAAAAAGAAGAAAATTAGATGATGTGGGAATAGTCATAATGTATGAGGAATGACCAGCGGTCATACCCAGATCCATAACTCGAAAACTAAGAGACCCTGGGAGTTTCACTATTCCTTGCAACATTGGAGGATGTCAATTCGGAAGAGCTTTGTGCGACCTCGGAGCTAGTGTCAATCTCATGCTGTCTGGAATCCTTGAAGAACTGGGCATCACCGAATTAAATCCAATGAGAGTCGCATTGAAAATGGCTGACTGATCAGTGAAGCATCCTCGAGGGATTCTAGAGGACGTACTTGTCAAGGTTGATAAATATTACTTCCCTACTGATTTCATTGTCCTCGATATGGAAGAAGACAAGGACGTCCCACTCATTCTCGGGAGACCCTTCTTAGAAACATGCAGAGCGCTGGTTGATGTCCAAGAGGGAAAGTTAATTTTTAGAATTGGGGATGAGAACATAACATTTGATGTCCTAAAGGCCATGGAAAAACCATATGTAGCATACTGTCATTTTCTGGATACGATTGAAGAATGGGATGAGTTAGCAAGTGATGCACTGGATCTCGCGGATTTGCACAAAGAAAATGACGAGTTTGCTTAATCAATTGAGGTAGTGGAATTCATCAAGAATATGGTCGAGCCTTTAGATAGACATGAATTCACTTAACTTACTCCATCACTTGAAAAGCCTCCAACACTTGATCTTAAACCCCTTCCATCAAACCTGAGATATAGTTACATGGGAGATTTAAACACCTCACCAGTCATCATCAATGCCAATCTTTCGAGTGAACAAGAGAGCAAATTGCTCAATGTCCTGTCACAAAGGAAGCCAGCAATAGGTTGGACGATTGCTGATCTAAAAGGTATAAGTCCTGCCATATGTACTCATAGAATACATATGGAAGATAATTCAAAACCTTGCAGGCAACCACAACGATGCCTGACACCTCCCATGAAAGAAGTAGTCAAGAAAGAAGTCATTAAACTTCTTGATGCTGGTTTAATATTTCCAATCTATGATAGTCAATGGGTTAGCCCATTGCAAGTAGTACCTAAAAAGGGTGGAACCACAGTGGTTGAGAATGATAAAGGAGAATTGATAACCACAAGAACAGTGACTGGATGGAGAGTGTGCTCCGACTATCGTAAATTGAATGATGCCACCATAAAGGATCACTTACCATTTCCCTTTATTGATCAAATCCTTGAACGATTGGCAAGACGGGATTACTACAGTTTTCTGGATGGATACTCGGGCTATAATCAAATAGCAGTGACACTAGAGGATCAAGAGAAAAGCACGTTCACTTGTCCATATGGTACATTTTCTTATAGGCAAATGCCTTTTAGAATGTGCAATGCTCCAGCCACATTTCAACGATGCATGATGACAATGTTCCATGACATGATTGAAGAGTTCTTGGAAATATTAATGGATGACTTCTCTGTGTATGGAGATTCTTTTGATGACTATCTGGAACATTTGGATAAGGTTTTGGCAAGATGCGAAGAAAAGAATCTGGTTTTTAATTGGGAAAAGTCACACTTCATGGTAAAAAGTGGAATAGTTTTAGGTCATAAAATTTCAAAGAAAGGAATTGAAGTCGATGCTGCAAAGATTAGTACAATCTCTGAGCTACCCATGCCATCTTCAGTACGTTCCATTCGAGGTTTTCTTGGGCATGTTGGATTCTATAGACGCTTCATTAAGGATTTCTCTATTATTTCCCGACCCCTTACGAACATATTGGGAAAAGATGTCACATTCCACTTCGGCCCTGAATGTCAGGAAGCATTTAAATTATTAAGGCAGTGTTTGGTTGAAGCCCCGATAATTATTTCACCTGATTGGGAGCAGCCATTCGAGTTAATGTGTGATGCTAGTGACTGGGCAGTTGGTGCTTCCTTGGGACAAAGAAAAGAAAAGATCTTTAGGCCAATCTACTATGCTAGCCGCACTTTGAATGAGGCTCAACATAACTACACAACAACTGAAAAAGAGCTGCTAGCAGTTGTCTTTGCCTTTGATAAATTTTGATCCCATCTGTTGTTCTTAAAAGTCACTGTCTATACGGATCACTCTGCACTTCGGTATCTAATGACAAAGAAAGATGCAAAACCCAGACTTATTCGATGGATACTGTTACTTCAATAATTTGACATTGAAGTAAAGGACAAAAAGGGAACAGAGAATGTCGTTGCTGATCATTTATCATGCCTCGACCATGAAACAAGTGAAATCAATGTTGAACTAATCAATGAAACATTTCCTGATGAACAACTCTATGCCATTGAGACAATCACACCTTGGTATGCTTATTTCATGAATTACTTAGCTTCAGGTGTGATACATCCAGATTTATCAAAGGAATAGAGGAAAAGATTTTTGAATGAAGCACGACATTACTACTGGGATGATCCTTTACTTTTCAAAGACTGTGCGGATGGAATGATATGAAGATGCATCCCTGAAGAAGAAGTTGATAGTGTTTTGAACTTGTGCCATACTGGAGAAGCTGGGGGACACCATGGGATTCATTGAACAATCAGCAAAGTGTTACAATGTGGTTTATACTGGCCGACCATGAATCATGATATTCGTGAATTTGTCATGAATTGTGACAAATGCCAAAGAACTGGGGGTATAAGTTGGAAGCGCGAAATGCCACAACACAAAATCATGGGAATTGAAATTTTTGACATATGGGAAATTAAATTCAAGGGTCCTTTTCCTAAATCTTTTGGGAAATCCTATATCCTTGTCTTTGTGGACTATGTGTCAAAATGGGTGGAAGCTGAAGTATTCTCATAAAATACTGCTCGAGTCGTCATCAAATTTTTGAAGCAACACATTTTTACCCGGTTCGGAATTCCAAGCCTCATCATCAGTGACCGTGGTACCCACTTCAATAATGTGCTGTTTCAGAAGCTAATGACTCTCCGTGGATGTCACCACTACATGAGAACCCCATACCATCCATATAACAATGGCCAAGATGAGGTTTCAAACCGAGAAATTAAGGGAATTTTGGAGAAAACTGTAAATACATCTAGGAAAGATTGGGTCACCAAACTTGATGATGCACTGTGGGCCTACAGAACTGACTACAAGACACCCATTGGAATTTCCCCATATAGGTTGGTCTTTGGAAAAACCTTCCACTTACCTGTAGAATTGGAACATAAATCTTATTGGGCTGTGAAGAAACTAAATCTTGATTTCAAAACTTCCCAAGAGAAGCGTTTTCTACAAATGAATGAACTAGATGAGATGAGGAGAGAAGCATATGACAATGCTTTGATTTACAAAGAGAAAAATTGAGCCTGGAATGACAAATGGATCCAACAATTTTTTTTTTCAACAGGCGACAAAGTTCTCCTCTTCAACTCATGACTTCGAATCATGGCTGGAATACTCAAGTCGAAGTGGTCAGGTCCTTACACCGTCACAATTGTTTATCCACATGGTGCTGTCGAAATTTCTGACGAGAAGATGCCTCCATTCAAAGTAAATGGTCAACGCCTTAAACGTTACCACACTTCGGATAAAATAGGCATCATTGAAGAACTACAATTGCAATGAGAAGTTATCCATATGGCTGAAGACGTTAAACTTAGCGCTGATCGGGAGGCAACCTGACTGCTTCTTCATTCTTTGATCTTTGTTTTCTTACTCTATCTCTATCTCTCTATATATTTTGTGGATGCAGTTAAAAAAATGTCTAGCTCTTCTGATTCTTCTGTGGTCATCGATGCGCTTGTTCCGTCTCCCTCTGACTTAGTATGATGGATGACTCAGGAGCTGGCTGATATCGAGTGCCGGCTTGAGGAACTTTCACTGGAGATTCGTGCTCAGTAGCTGGTACCACCACAAAGAGCACAGATTCTGTTCCTTCCTCACCAGCTTCACACTCACTATGCTCCGGAGGTGGTTAATCCCACCAAGCGTCCCCGTGAGATCGATGACACAGCCACTAGTTCTCGTAAGAGGCAGAGGAATTCTGAGCTGATGGACCAAGATGATTGAACATTGTCCATCCATCTGGCTGAAGACGTAAAACTTAGCGCTTCCTGGGAGGCAACCCATGTTCCAGTTTCATTTTCCCCCCTTTCTTCTTTTACCTATTCCAATTTGTTTGAGAAAATAAAACATGGCATGTGTGAAATTTTTTTAGCTACTCTTGATATTTGTATGCACTTGTCACTCTCCTGCATCTCTGCTTCTATTTGTATGATTCTTGGTGTTATCTTTATGATATGATGCGGGTATGTGTTGTCCATATGTAGATTTTACAGGTACATTATTTCTGGAACTTCATCGGATACAGGCAGCCTCTCCGCGTCTATCTGCACTTACACAAGGAAGTGTTTTAATTTTTTCCATATTTTATGCTTCCAAAAACACCGTGTAAACTAACAGAAAAAACAAAAAAAAACTAACACTCCTGTCATTCATGAACCCACATAAGAACTGCTGTATTTTTATCGCAACCCAGTCGAGAACATACCACTTGTGTCCCTAGCCAGTTTGAGCACTTGATTCTTGTTCTGAATTTCTTTGATCCTTGATCTCATGAATTAGATGATTGCTGATATTATTTCATGCTTCGACAATGTTTTTCAAAAACATGAATATTTTTGAGACACTTATTTTCACTCATTCTCATATGTTATATCCAACATTATATTTCCATACCCGTGAGGACTCTAAGCCATTTCACAATCATTTCTTATTTCTATTTTTCTTGAGGGAATTTCAACCATGTTTTGTTTTCTAGAACTTGCCATGTTTTTCCATTAAAGAGATAGGATTTTTTGAAAGTTTCACTAAAATGATCGAGGCATCTGTTTGATATTTTATCCCCATTGACCCACTGAGCCACCCAAACATTTTCTCCCTCGTATAGCCCTTAGAAGCCATGCAGGAGCCTTTTAGGATGAGCCCAAGCAGATATCCTTCCCTACCAATTTCTTGAATTTTTTCATGATGATTTCAATCCAAGTGTGGGGGAGAGAGACTTACTCATGGAGAGGGTTCTTCGAGGGGCAGTGAGTCATTTGATGTACATGGATTGACATTATTCTATCCTGATCATATGAGTTCTTTTTCACAGTAGCCGCATTCATTTCATTTTATTTTGATATAGGAATATAGAACCCTTTTCAGTTCCAACAATGAGTACATTGGTGGTCATTATGCAGTAACCCTCGACTTTGGGGATACCTATTAAAGTGATGATCCATTACTCTAGGAACTAGAGAGTTTTCTATATGACCTCCCTTCATTGAGATGTTACAGCATATACGCTTCTTGTGTACCATTCTTTGGGATTATTGTCTGACACCTATTCCATGGGGTTTTTGAGTTGATACTCACCAGTTTTTCCTGACCATATTATGTGAGTGAGTTGTGTCTAAAAAAAAGAGTGAAAAAAGAGCGAAACATTAGCTTATCATATGCTTGGGGACAAGCAATGTTTTAAGTGTGGGGGAGCGAGAGTTTGAGGGAGACACTTGTATTTACTTATCATGCATTTATTTCAAGATTCAACCCTTCTTTTTACCAAAAAGATGTCAAATTTTTTTTTAAAAAAAACCCACCGTCCCACAGCTTCAGAAACATTTGAACCTCATGTAAAGTCCTTGAGATTGGTGCATTATTTTGATTTCCACTAGGGGAGATGTGAAATTCATGGCAAGCCTATGGTAAGCATGCATGTGTATGAGAATTGAGTAAAACTTTGATCATAGATTTTGAGAGATGAGAGTGATAGAAAGGTAGGTCACATGATGAATGAGTGCACGTACTTGTTTCGAAAAAATGCAAGTGAAAGAAAAATTATTTTTGAAACTGAAGTTTTAAATGAAGCATGATATATTATGAGGAAAGAGATTGACAAATCTTGAACTTGTAATTTTGATGTTTCGATCTGTCTGTGGCCACTTGTGTTTTCTTTCTGATTGTTTTGCCCAGGAGTGCAAAAGTTTAAGTGTGGGTGATTTTATGTACATGGATTTTTACATGTATTTTTATTTTTTTAACTTAGTTTTAATTAATTAGTTTAAACATTTTTAATATTTTTAGTCTATTTTTGTAGGTATATAGTAATTTAATTATTTTGGATAATTTTTAGTTAATTTATATATTGATATTAGTATTTTAGTATTTTTATTAGTTTATATTAATTATATATATTAGTATTAGTTTCATTAACATTTCTCTTAATTATTTTTTTAATTAGAATTTTATATATTTAATTATATTATTATAATTTGATTAAAATTTAACATTTTTTTGTTTAGAATTTTATTTTGAAATTTGAAATTTGTTTTTTTGTTTTCCCCCCCTTACTTCCCTCACCCACCCCCCCTTGACCCGCTCTCCCCTCACCTTCCGGCCCTCATATCCCGCCGCCACTCGCCAGGCCCGCACTCCCCTGCTCTCCTCTATCACCCTCTGCCCCCGCTCTCCCCGCTCTCCCTTCCACTCGCCAGCCCCCTGCTACTCCCCTGTGCTCCCTCTCCGCTCACCCTGAGCCGCCCCTGCCTTCCCTCTTCACCCAGGCCACCCCTCCCTCCTCCTAAACCGGCAGCCACACGAGCAGTGGCCTCCTGCTGCATAGACCAGCGTGCGCCCCACCTCCTCTCGGCCACCCTGCCGCGCCCCGTTTTCTTTTGTTTTCTTTGCAGTGCACCGGTCACCGCCATCCAAGGAGTCGACCAGCAGCCGACCAGCAGCCGCGCACCGCTTACCGCTACTCGAGGAGCCAACCAGCAGTCGCGCACTACTCACCGCTCATATCCTCCGTTCCGGTGGTCGCATAGCTGGCACGCGACGTCAGCACGTGCCGAGGTGCAGTCAGATATTGAAGAACAAGTTGCATGCAGTGAGAGTGAAGACTGACACAATTAATTGTTGGTAACATAGTCTTAATTTACCTGAATTGCCATCTTATTACCATGTTTACATTTTCAGTTGTGATTTCGGGGTGATTTTCTTAGTGTCGGGATGTTGGTTGATTAATTAAAATTATTGCGCATGCCATGCAAGTATTATTTGATGATTAATTGTCAATTAAATTTATTTTAATGGAATATTTATCTGTTTAAATTATTTTTGCACTGAATTAATTGCTGAAATTGAAACTGGCCCTTTTAATTATAAGTTGACGCGGTGGTCCGAGAAGGTAAACCGCGTTGACCGATGGTAAGTGCAAATTGGTGAAATAACTTTGTGAGAAACGGGTTGTGTCATTTCGCCGTATAGTTCGGGACTTGAATTAATTTTTCTAATTTATTTATGACACCAGAGAATGGGACATTAAATAAATTAGGAATTTTATATTGAGCATCTAAAAAACGCACATATTTTTGGAATTGACGATAACTAAACAGAATAAATATTTAATCACCTGAAAAAATATTTTGCATATCTGCGTGATAATTTAATTGTGACACCAGCATCCTCGACACATTTTGTTGACTTAGAGTCCATCATCATTTTCATTTGAAATTTTCTTTTTACCTTTTGTCTTCTCACCTTTTAATTTTATTAAAAAAAAGAAAATTCAAAAATAGGAATCCCCTCAAACCTTGTCCATCTAAACATTGTCTAACAAAATATTTTTAGTGAACTATATTCCGTGCTCTCTGTGGTTCGACCCTGCTCGCCACTTTTACAGTAGCCAGTCGGTTATTAAAATTTGCAAATTGGACGCGCTGCGACGCGCGTACCAGTGGCCATTGCCAGAACTGGGATGTACCAATAGAGGTTCCCTACGTGTGCGGCTGTGGGGGACAGAGCGACCATTCCCGAAAATGGGAGGTGGAGAATCCCTACGGCTGCGGCTGCGGGGGACGCAACCAGCACTGTTGGGATGGCAGCCATTCCACCCCCGAGGAGAACCCATCATCGGTATGCGCTGTCATGTGAAGCGCGTAATCATGCGTAAAAGGAGAAGCGTGATTTAGATGTTTAATTTGGGTTGATATATGCTAATAATCCTTTTAGATGTCCACTGATTAGTATCCTTTAATTCCTTTTAAAAGTTTTAACTCATTCTTTTTTTAAATAATAAATGTTGATAACTAGGAAATTTAATGTTAGGTTCCCATAATATTACAACATGTGAGACTTTTATCCGCACTAAAAATCACTTTTATCAACACTAAAATTGATCAATAATTTTAATTATTTAAAACCCACATGATATTATCCCCACTAAAACAACATTGATAAAATTCTCATTTATTAACTCTAAAAAACTATAAATGAATGAGGGATTTATGGTTGCATATTTCAGAAGCCTCCTTTATCACGGTCATGCTTAACACTAATAAAGGCCCGTTTTATAAGAATTACACCTACCACAGATAAAGTCCAATACCAATGTTATAGAGAGCCGCCAGCTATATATACATCACTCTACTGGAAATATAAATTTCTCTTTATAACAACCGATAAAAAACAATTTAAATTGTACTAGAAGCATTACATTAATCATAAAAAAGTTAAATTTACGTTGCACCATCATTTCAATACCAAAATTACAGTAGAAAACATTCATTGCAATACAGTTACATTGATTTAATATTCACCGACAAACAAAAATAATCTCAACCAATACAAAAAGAAATTGTTGTTGCAGCTCTTCTCCAATGATCAACCCAACCTTAAACAAAATAGTGCCACGTAGATCAATCAACATTGGAGCGCTATATAATTTCAGGATCACCCATCACTTTTATTTCATTCTCATGCTTAAGAATGTCACATATATCAATAAAATATATTATAACTTTATGAGGATTCATAATGGCTTTAAAAAATAAATCAAATAAACTTAAAATCATTTTATTTTAAAGGAAAATCATATATGTGGTCATGGATCCTATTTATATTACTTATCACATCACTTTAGGGTCATTGTGATGTCATATAACACAAGGTATATTTATACAGTATTTAATTTTTTACTCAGAAATTCAAGTGTTCCAGAAAATTATGAAAAATTCACTGTTGGATAATTTCGATGTACTAATTAAAAAAAAAATTCTTTTTATCTAAATAATTTTCTAAACATGTTAATTTTCACTTTTAAAATAAAAACCGACATTTATTGAAAATGACGAATTTTTGACAATAACATTTTTTAAACCCTTATGAAAAACACAATTGACTTCATAAAAATTATATGATCATTTATATTTGATAAAAATTATTTAATAATAATATTTTTTTAAATATTATTTATTTCAAAAATCCATTAATTAATAAATTCATTAATTGAATTTGAATGTTAACCAAAAATACAACTTGGCCTTTAAAAATCATTTACAAAGTAACAATAATAGGATAAAAATGTAATATTTCAAAATTTATGTGTAATTTTTTTAATTACATGGAATTATTTCAAAACCAGGTTCTTATATGACATGTGATTCCGAGGCCCAGAGAGGTTAGAACGTATTTTAGAACTTTTTTTTAAGTTTGTTAAGTAATCGTGGGAGTAGGTGTTTCTAACTTTTGAACAGGTGTCTGGATCAAAAATTTGAGGGCACTAGTGAATTCAGAATGCTGGGATTTTTCAAATAAGGGATTAACCTTGACCGGTGCGGGGCAACTGAAAAAAAATAAATTTTGGACTTTTAGTAAAAATAAAATAAAATTAAAAGAAATTCAAAGTTTATTTTATTCAAACTATTTCCGCTGCGACGCAATGACCAGTCAGCGCTGCGGTGCAGTGACGAGGCGGCGCTGAATCATTAATGAACCTCATTAATGAGACAGTGTGGCGACACAGAACGCATCTCCTTTAATTAAACAGGGATCCAGAGTTGAAAAACAACCTTGGGAAATTCACTGATGAGCGAGAAATCTCTCTCTCTCTCTCTCTCTCTCTCTTTCTCTCTCTCCGACGATGACGGCGACGACGAATGCCATTGACGAACACCATCAGATTAAGGATCGACGAACACCGGTGGAAAAAATTCGAGAGACGATGAATTGCAACAAACACAAACATATCGAGGATCGACGATAGCTCGGAGCTTCGTCCCTCATCAGCGACAGATCCTCAAACCAAGTAGGGGTTTAATTGTTTTAAGTTTTCCCTGTCCTTATTCTAAAACAATGAATGCATATCAACCCACGAACAGGTTGATCCTCCCATCATGCGTTCTTTGCAGGAGAGTGTTTACCTTGGTGTTTTTGCACTAGGATTGATGATTATTCGATAGAACTATGATCTCAAGCATCCCTATTTTTAAACTTCTAACACGGAGGGTGAAAGCCAACACAAATAAGGCCTGAGCCACTCTTCTTGTGTGTTCTTGGTGACCACATCCTCGAAATGGTGTCAAGGTGGATCAGAAGTCATGGTAGTGATGATAGCGACCCGAGAGAACCGAGGGCGCATGCAGTTTTGAAATCGGTCCACCGGAGCGGACTCGGGGGCCTGCGAAAGGTGTCGTCGACACAGCACTACCGGCGCGGCATGCGGGATGAAGCGGTCGTCCTTCACCGACCACGCTGGTGGAGGCGGTGCACTTAGTTCGCGCCGCAGGGGATGAGGGCTATGGCCCGTCGGCTGCAGCACCGAGTAGGGGGAGGGTCCCGCTCCATGTAGGGCGCATGCTGACCACGAGGGGGGGGGGGGGGGGGGGGGCTGACCGGTCTGACTTGAACTGGTCGGCCCACTAGGCCGGGTCGGGCCAGTGGACGGGGCGGGGCTGCTTGAGTTGCCTGACTAAGCTTTCAAACTAGTCCTCTTTAGCGGATCGGGCTAATCAGATAAAGACGGGCTGCATGACGGTACGAGATAGGAAAAGAGACCATCGTGCCTGTGTGGACCGTGCCGGATAAATTCGGGTGACTGGTTGACCAAGCAGAAAGGACCCACGACAACCTCGGTCAGGTCCAGTGAGGCCCAATGGGCTAGGAGAATGGGGAAGACGGGCACGATCGGGTCATGCGGGACCCTGGGTCGGGTTGGTCGGGTCGGTCCGAACTAGTCCGACCGAGCCTGGACCCAACCGACCCCTGTTTAAAAAAAAGGGACATATCTCCCAGACCGTGCGTTCGATTGACGCGCTGTCTGCGGCATTGGGAATCATGTGATAGAGCGGGTCCTTATGATATCCTCTAAGTAAGATTTCATGGAAGTTGACCCAGTGAGGATTCATGACTCTGCTACCCAGCGAGACTCTGTGACTCAAGTATCAGCGAGACTCTATGACTCAGCTACCAAGCAAGAATGCGTGACTCAACTATCAGCAAGAATCCATGACTCAGCTACCCAGCGAGACTCCTTGACTAAGCTACCTAGAAAGACTCCATGAATCAGGTATCAGGGAGACTCCGTGACTCAGCTACCCAGTAAGACTATGTGAATCAGCTATCAGTGAGACTCCGTGACTCACCTATCAGCGAGACTGCATAACTCTTCTACCCAACGAGACTTCCTAACCCAACTATCAGCGAGATTGCATGACTAAGCTACCCAATGAGGCTTCCTGACTCAACTATCAGTGAGGGTTTATGACTCAACTACCCAGCGAGGCTTTGTAACTCTGCTACCGAATAGGTCTAGGCGACCTAGCTATCCTAAAGGACTCATCAGGGATGAGTGCCTTTGTAGTGATTGATGTTCATTGTTTGCAACCACTAGTTTTGTTATCAACACTTTAGGTTATACCTGTGTCGAGAAAACCCTAGTGACTCTAATCTTTGTGCATTATTTTGTGATTCCCTTTGTGGATTTTTGTGAGACCCGAGTTAGTTTCGGGGTCCTTACTGAGTATTGTTATGATCACCCCTACATGGGTTTCGCCAGCACCTATTGTGTCCTGTGTAGACGACGAACAACTTTGACCGGGATCTTGGAGGGCCAGGGCCAGGTGGTTCTCAGAGGTGGATCTACAGACGCAATATGCTTCAGTGACATCCGAGAGTGTACTAAACCTACCCTTTAGGTAGGATCCTTGGCGGATGCCCTCTTGAGCTTGTACTTCCTTTTACTGTAATTTCCCTTTCAGTTGGGTTTGTATTCTAGCCCCCTTTTCCCTTTTAGTTGCACCTTTACTTGTGTGGTTTCTTCCTCCTGTGACATACTTGTTGTTGGTATCCTAGTTTCAGCTTTACTTTCCACAGTATGCACGGTGTGTGTGTACACGTTTAAAGGAAATTCCTTCCTTATTTTGGGATATGCCTTTTTGGTGCTAGTCACCAGGCGCTGGCCTATGGAAGGTGAGATTGGGGTAGTTACCGCACGGGCCCTGGGGAACGAGTCATAATAGAGTGGTATCAGAGGTGGTCGGTTCTTTCTTAAAGACTGAGAGTTGATTGTTTTATTTTTGGGAAATAATGTTTAATGTTTCGGGTTTGACTTTCAGATTTGGGGAGTCTAGTGTTGGTTCGGCGGCCGATGTATCCATACACCAGGACCCTAAATTATTCTTTCTGACACGGTGCATGAAAACACGGGTTGCCTGCATCTTTAAAATGTTATTCATGATATCATTGAGTCAGAGTCATCTCACTAGGTATAATTAACTGACCGTGGTTCATCTTGATTTCTCTTAGGATGCCTCCACGTATACAGCCACCCAATATCCCGGTACAGGATTACGACAATGGTCCACCGAGTGATGAGGCATCAATGCGGTGATCGGTTCCTGAGATGGCACCCCAGGGTGGTGTAATAGAGGCACCACCACCTGTCGAGAAGAAGTTGCTACCAGTCTTACCATCAGAGGATGCACTTTGACTGAGCGCATTGCATGAGTTCTATAGGATGAGGCCTCTAGGGTTGTAAGGCGAAATATATCCTCAGGCAGCTGAGGATTTCCTAGAGGTGGTGATGCGAGTTTTACGCCTAGTGAGGACACCTTCAGAACAGATTGTGGCTCTAGATGCTAGCCTTCTACTAGGCATGGTCGTGAGATGGTGGAGCTTGACACTACAGACGCATGAGGAGGCGACCCTCACCTGGGGAGACTTCGAGCACCTTTTTATGGAGGATTTATTCCCCACGGCCTTGCACTCAATACACATACAAGTGTTGCTCCACTTACAGTAGGGCATCCTGATCGTGGCTGAGTACTCTACAAGGTTCACATACCCATCCTGATACTCTTCTAATATGGAGAATGACCCTTTCTTTAGGGCCTGAACCTTTGAGAAGGGGCTCAGAAGGGATATCAGAGCATCAATGATCTCTCACAGCATCCCTATGTAGGTTGGGGTGTTGGAACGAGGCCTTCTAGTGGAGAACTTCCTGGAAGAACCTACACCGACTGTGAGAACTACCACCGGACGACATTTAGTGGATTCCTCGGTAGCGGGTAGATAACAGCTAACATAGGGTTTCAAGAGGACTAGACCCTCTAGCGGATGACCCCGTGATACTGGATCAACAGTGTGTGGACCCATGAGTAGTGGACACCAGCAGAGGAATGGGTTGTGCTTCATCTGCGGCGGGTAGGGGCACATAGCCCGAGACTACCCAACCCACCATACAGACGAAAAGTAGGCGGTCGAGGGACCAACAAGGTAGAGGTAGAGATTCAAATAGGGTGGTCCATCGAATTGAAGACGTGGTAGGGGAGTAGAAAGAGTGGCAGACGGTGGGAGGAGATATGAGGTACCACCACCACCACCCCAAGGCGGTCGACCACGAGCTCTGGGAGCAGGTGGATAGGGGCAGGGCCAGCTTCAGGTGATGGAGGCCTATGACCATGGTGCTCCAGAGATGATTAGAGACACTATTTGTGTCTAGTACACTTCAGCTGAAATTTTTATAGACATAGGTTCCAGTCACTGTTTCCTTGCCACAGATCTCATTCGAGGCTCGTATATTTCGGTGGAGCTGTTGGCTCAATCCTTATGATTATAGACTTCTATCGGAGGGGATTCGACGATTACACACTGGTTCCGGGGGGTTTACCTATCACTCACCATCAGCCGAAAAATCCACCACGTACCCCGGAGTAGCCTCCCACACTCACAAAAAATCCTCCCCCTGAGCAACACCCTCCCCGGACGCCAGTGTGCCCACCGCCGGTGATGATCGAGATTTACAATCCGCCACCGTACTGGTACAACTGGCCGCCGTATCCACCGCCACATGGGGAAATGTTCTGGCCATGATATTGTGGCTGCGGGGGACGCGCAATGCACTGTTCTAATCGTGAGGAGGAGATTCCCTGTGGGTGTGGTTGCGCTGGACGGCACGACCATCGGGAGGTGGTGATCGAGGTTCCCTGCGGCTGCGACTGCGGGGGACGAAGCGGCCATTTCCAGAAGTGGGAAGATCCGATAGAAGTTCCCTGCGCGTGCGACTGCGGGGGATGGGGCTGCTGTTGCCAGAACTGGGATGTACCGATAGAGGTTCCTTGCGTGTGCGGCTGCTGGGGACAGAGCAGCCATTCCCAAAAATGGGAGGTGGAGAATCCCTGCGGCTGCGGCTGCGGGGGACGCAGCCAGCACTGTTGGGATGGCGGCCATTCCGCCCCCGAGGAGAATCCATCATCGGTATGCGCTATCATGTGACGCGCGTAATCATCCGTAGAAGGAGAAGCTTGATTTAGATTTTTAATTTGGGTTGATATATGCAAATAATCCTTTTAGATGTCCACTGATTAGTATCGTTTAATCCCTTTTAAAAGTTTTAACTCATTCTTTTTTTAAATTATCTGAATAAATGTTGATAACTAGGGAATTTAATGTTATGTTCCCCATAATATTACAACAGGTGAGACTTTTATCCACACTAAAAATCACTTTTATCAACACTAAAAAAGATCAATAATTTTAATAACTTTAAAATCCACATGATATTATCCCCACTAAAACAACATTGATAAAAGTCTCATTTATTAACACTAAAAAACTATAAATGAATGAGGGATTTATGGTTGCATATTTCAGATGCCTCCTTTATCACGGTCATGTTTAGCACTAATAAAGGCTCGTTTTATAAGAATTACACCTAGAACAGATAAAGTCCAATACCAATGTTATAGAGAGCTGCCGACTATATATACATCACTCTACCGGCAATATAAATTGCCCTTTGTAACAACTGATAAAAAAATTTAAATTGTACTAGAAGCATTACATTAATCATAAAAAAATTAAATTTACATTGCACCATAATTTCAATACCAAAATTACAGTAAAAAACATTCATTGCAATAAAGTTAAATTGATTTAATATTCACCATCAAACAAAAATAATCTCAACCAATACAAAAAGAAATTCTTGGTGTAGCTCTTCCCCAAAGATCAACCCAACCTAGTACAAAAGAGTGCCATGTAGATCAATCAACATTGGAGGGCTATATAATTTCGGGATCACCCGTCACTTTTATTTCATTCTCATGCTTAAGTGTGTCACATAGATCAATAAAATATATTATAACTTTACGAGGATTCATAATGGCTTTATAAAATAAATCAAATAAACTTAAAATCATATTATTTTAAAGGAAAATCATATATGTGGTAATGGACCCAATTTATATTACTTATCACATCACTTTAGGGTCATTGTGATGTCATATAACACAAGGTATATTTATACAGTATTTAATTTTTTACTCAGAAATTCATCTGTTCTAGAAAATTATGAAAAATTCACTGTTGGATAATTTCGATGTACTGATTCCAAAAAAAAGTATTCATTTTATCTAAATAATTGTCTAAACATGTGAAATTTCACTTTTAAAATAAAAACCGAAATTTATTGAAAATGACGGATTTTTAACAATAACATTTTTTAAACGCTTATAAAAATCACAATTGACTTCATAAAAATTATATGATCATTTATATTTGATAAAAATTATTTAAAAATAATATTTTTTAAAAATATTTTTTATTTTAAAAATCCATTAATTCATAAATTCATTAATTGAATTTGAATATTAACAAAAAATACAATTTGGCCTTTAAAAATCATTTACAAAGTAACAATAATAGGATAAAAATGTAATATTTCAAAATTTCCATGTAATTTTTTTTAATTACATGAAATTATTTCAAAACCAGGTTCTTATATGACATGTGATTCTGTGGCCCAGAGAGGTTAGAACATATTTTAGAACTTTTTTTAAAGTATGTTAAGTAATCGTGCGAGCGAGTTTTTCTAACTTTTGAACAGATGTGCAGTTCAAAAATTTAAGGGCACTGATAAATTCAGAACGTCGGGATTCTTCAAAGAAGGGCTTAACCTCGATTGGCGCGAGTCAACTGAAAAAAATAAATTTCGGACTTTTAGTGAAAAGAAAATAAAATTAAATGAAATTCAAAGATTATTTTTTTCAAACTATTTCCGCTGCGACGCAATGACCAGTCAGCACTATGGTGTAGTGACAAGGCGAAGTTGAATCATTAATAAACCTCATTAATGAGACAGTGTGGCAACACACAATGCTTCTCTTTCCTTTAATTAAATAGTGACCCGGATTTGAAAAACAACCCTGGGAAATTCTCTGACGAATGAGAAATCTCTCTCTCTCTATCTCTCTCTAACGACGACGATGACGAATGCCATTGAAGAATGCCATCACATTAAGGATTGATGAATGCTGGTGGGATGAATTCGAGAGACAACAAATGGCGAAAAACTCTAATAGATCGATTATCGACGATGGCTCAGAGCTTCGTCCCTCGTCAGTGACAGATCCTCACACCAAGTAGGGGTTTAATTGTTTTAAGTATTCCTCATCCCTATTCTAAAACAATGAATGCATATCAACCCATGAATAGGTTGATCTGCGCATCGCGTGTTCTTGCAGGAGAGTGTTTACCTTGGGGTTTTTGCACTGGGATTGATGATTAGTCGATAGAACTATGATTCCAAGCCTCCCTATTTTTAAACTTCTAACACAGAGAGCGCAAGCCGACACAAATAAGGTCTGAGCCCCTCTGCTTGTGTGTTCTTTGTGTTTGCATCCTCGAAATGGTGGCAAGGTGGATCAGAGGTTGTGGCAGTGATGATGACGACCCGAGAGGCCTGAGGGCACATGAGGTTTTGAAATCGGACCATTGGAGCGGACCCAGGGGTCCGTGGAAGGTGTCGTCGACACGACACCACCTGCGCGGCATGCGAGATGAAGCAGTCGGCCGTTGTCGGCCGTGCTGGTAAAGGCGGAGCGCGTCGCAGGGGAGGAGGGCTGCTGCCCATCATCCGCAGCGCCGCGTAGGAGGAGGGGCCCGCTCAGTGCAGACCGCATACTGACCACGGGGGGGGGGGGGGGGTGACCGGTCCGAGCTGAACTGGCCAGCCCACCAGGCCGGGTCGGGCCAGCAAACTAGGCCGCCCGAGCAGCGCAACTAAGCTTGCAAAACCAGTCCGCTTTAGAGGACAAGGCTAATCGAATAAAGATGGGCCGCACTGTGGTCTGGGCTAGGAAAAGTGACCAGCGTGCCAGTGCGGGTCGTGCCGGATAAATTCAGGTGACTGGATAACCAAGCAGACTGGACCCACGACCAACCTCGGTCAGGTCCAGTGAGGCCCAATGGGCCAGGTGAAGGGGAAGATAGACTGGATTGGGTCATGCGGGACCCTGGGTCGGGTTGGTCGGGTCGGTCCAAACTAGTCGGACCATGCCCGGACACAACCAACCCCTGTTTACCAAAAGGGACACATCTCCCAGGTCGTGTGTTTGATTGACGCGTCATCTACAGTGTTGGGACCCATGTGACAGAGAGGTCCTTATGATATCCTCTAAGTAAGATATCATGGAAGTTGACCTAGTGAGGCTTCATGAATCTGCTACCCAGTGAGACTCTCTGACTCAGGTATCAGTGAGACTCCATGACTCAGCTACCCAGCGAGATTACGTGACTCAACTATTAGTGAGACTCCGTGACTCAGATACCCAGGGGGACTCCATGAATAAGCTACCCAGTGAGACTCCCTGACTCAGGTATCAGCGAGAATTCGTGACTTAGCTACCCATTGAGACTCAGTGACTCAGCTATCAGCGAGACTCCGTGACCCTACAACCCATCGAGACTTCGTGACTCAGCTACCCAGTGAGAATTTGCGACTCAGCTATCAGAGAGACTGCATGACTCATCTACCCAGTGAGACTTCGTAACTTAGGTATCAATGAGACTGCCTGACTAAGCTACCCAACGAGGCTTCTTGAATCAGCTATCAGTGAGGCTCTGTGACTCTACTACCCAGCGAGGCTTTGTGACTCTGCAACTTAATATGTCTAGGCGACCTAACTAGCCTAATGGACTCATTGGGGATGAGTTCCTTTGCAGTGACTGATTTTCAGTGTTTGCAACCACTGGTTTTGTTATCAACAATTTAAGTTATACCTGTGTGGAGATAACTCTAGTGACTTTAATCTTTGTGCATTATTTTTTGATTTCTTTGGTGGATTTCTGTGAGACCCGAGTTGGTTTCAGGGTCCTTACTGAGTATTGTTATGATCACCCCTGCATGGGATTCCTATGCACCTGTTTTGTCTTGTGTAGATGATGAAAAGCTTTGACCGGGATCTTAGAGAGCCAGGGCCAGGTGGTGCTCGGAGGTGGATCTACAGACACAGTATGCTTCAGCGACATCCGAGAGTGAGCTACACCCACCCTTTAGGTTGGATCCTTAGCGGAAGACCTCTTGAGCTTATACTTCCTTTTACTATAATTTCCCTATCAGTTGTGTTTGTATTCTAGCCTCATTTTCCCTTTTAGTTTCACCTTTATTTGTGTGGTTTCTTCCTCGTGTGACATACTTGTTTTTGGTATCCCAGTTTTAGCTTTACTTTCCACAGTATGCATTTTGTGTGTGTACATGTTTAAAGGCAATTCCTTCCTTTTTTTGGGATATGCCTTTTTGGTGCTAGTCACTAGCCCATGGCCTATGGAAGGCGAGATTGTGGTAGTCACAATACGAGCCATGGGGGAAGAGTCACGATAGAGTGGTATCAGAGGTGGCCGGTTCTTCCTCAAAGACCGAGAGTTGGTTGTTTTATTTTTGGAAAATAGTGTTAAATGTTTTGGGTTTGACTTTCAGATTTAGGGAGTCCAGTGTTGGTCTGGCGGCCGATGTATCAATACACCAAAACCCTGAATTCTTCTTTCTGACTCGGTGCATGAAAAAACTGGTTGCTTGCATCTTTAAAATTTTATTCATGATCTCTTTGAGTTAGAGTCAGCTCACCAGGTATAATTAACTGACCGTGGTTCATCTTGATTTCTCATAGGATGCCTCCACATATATAGCCACCCATGATCCCGGTAAAGGATCACGGCGATGGTCCATCAAGCGACGAGGCATCGGTGGAGTGATCGGTTCTTGAGATGGCACCCCAGGGTGGTGTACTAGAGGCACCACCAACTGTCGAGTAGCAGTTTTTACAAGCCTTACCTTTAGAGGATTCACGCTGAATGAGCATGTTACATGAGTTCCAGAGGTTGAGGCCTTTGGGGTTTCAAGGTGAGACATATCCTCAGGCTGCTAAGGATTGGATAGAGGCAGTGACACGAGTTTTCTGCCTAGTAAGGACACCTTCAGAATAGATGGTGGTTCTAACCACTTGCCTTCTATAAGGCACAACCAAAAGAAGGTGGATATTGACACTACAGACATATGAGGAGGTGACCCTCACTTGGGCAGACTTCGAGAGCCTTTTTAGGGAGGATTTCTTCCCTACAACCTTGCGCTCAGTACACATACATGAGCTGCTGCACTTACGACCGGGCAACCTGACCATGGATGAGTACTCTACGAGGTTCACTGACCTTTCTCAATACTCTTCTAATATGATGAATGTCCCTTTCTATAGGGCCTAATCCTTTGAGTAGGGGATCAGACATGATATCAGAGCATCGATGATCTATCATAGAATCCCTACGTAGGCTGGGGTGCTGGAGAGATCCCTTCTAGTAGAGAACTTCCTCACGGAACCTGCACCAATTGTGAGAGCTACCACTAGACGACATTTAGTGGAGTCCTCGGCAGCAGGTAGACTACAATTGACATAGGGGTCCAAGAGGACTAGACCCTCCAGCGGATGACCCCGTGATACTGGATCAACAGTGCGAGGACCCACAAGTAGTGGACACCAATAGAGGAATAGGTTGTTCTTCATGTTCGGCGGGTAGGGGCACATAGCTCGAGACAACCCAACCAACTGTACAAACGACCAGTAGGTGGTCGAGGGACCACCAAGGCACATGCAGAGAGTCGAATAGGGCATTCTATAGAATTGAAGATGTGGTAGGGGAGCATGCAGAGTGGTAGACAGTGGGAGGAGATATGAGGTGTAACACCCCAGGTAAATAAAGAATATGACATTTTTATTTTTATCCATATTTGAGAATGAAATATTAATATGACTTTAAAGGGGACGCTATGCTCAATGGCGTACCCAACACGCAACAACGAGTTTTTGGGAATCTTACGTTGCACTCTAATAATAAAATAATATTATTTTAAATGGTGGTTAACATGTAGCCGTTGTATTGGCGGGAATGGATAGAAATAACTAAAATATGATTATATATGTTTTTTAAATGTTTTTACATTTATCCAATAAAAGATAAAGGCTTAAAATACGAAAAGAATTCAATTTTAGGCTTTTATACCCTAATTTTCACTAAAGGTTCACTTATCGCCTTTTGATGGAGAACTGTCATTAAATATAGTTTTGTTCACTCTTATACATCCTTTTGGACCAGATAAAACTCTTCTTAAGAATTGGGACATCAAAATTTACTTTGTGTAAATTTTTGGTATCTTTCCGATAAAGTTCATTTTTTTTAATGAATAGTGTAAAATGTTGTATTTTAATTCAAAACCTATTTTTAATATAATTTATTTATATGATTATATTATATTTTGAATTGGTTTTAAAGTGAAATTAGAATATATTTTTACCATTTAATCCAATAGTGGTCATTGGAATTAATTTCACTTTGAAATCAGACTTAAACTAGTGTCAATCTTTTGATACTTATTGTTTCATAAAAACACGTTATTTGCTCTGACAACGAGAATTAATTATTAAATTAATTAATGTGACTTATATGTTTTGAATTTTGTAAAATGGACTTCATTTTTGAATTCGGAATATCAAATATAGCTTAGGGTGAATTTTTGGTAATTTTCTGAAAAACTCCAATTTTTGATGAATAGTGAAACCACTAAGTGGTAATCAAGCAAACTGATTTTCAGTTAAATGAAAGTTTACCACTAATGTGTATTGAATTTTGAAAATTCGACATACATGGTTATAATTAGTATGTAAAATGTGGTTCAATGGGATAAAAATAATTTTTTGGTGAATAGTAACTTATTAAGTTTTTAATCGCAATTAGAGGTAATTAGTGTAATTTAAGGTAAAAATGATATTATAAAAATATGAAAACACCATGAAACTTGTCCTAATCCTATTGGATGAGTCATGACCGACCCAGAAAACCCATGGGTCAACTTGGGGACCCCATGGAGCCACTTTGGTTGGAAAATGACATTAATATATATTTATTTAATGTTAAAATTAAATTGACACAAACATGAGTTGTTTTACTAAAACAGTTTTTAAATGGGGTTAAACAAGTCCTAATTTTGACTATAAATATTCATTAGAAAGATAAAAAGATTTATTACATCATAGTATTTTTTTTTATAATTTTTAGATATCAGATAAATTAATTTAATTACGACATCATGATGATGCAATGATGACCTCATTATTTAACGATTTAAATAAAATGGAAAGATAATGTAATATCTAAAACCTACACCTGTCCAAAAACTATTGGATGGGAATATTTAGAAGCCTTATCATCATATATTTTAAATATATCAATGTGGGACCTTATAAATTCGAAACACTCTTGAAAATAAAATAATAGTTTCATGATTTCCAAAAGTGCCCCTCCTCTCCTCTTATAAAAGGCCCCCACCTCTACCTCATTTCACACACTCCTCAAGCCTTTGGCTCAGCCATACCCGGCCAATTTACTCTCTCCACATCCCTCTCCTAGTCCTAGAGGATTACCATTGGGAATAATCCTTTCAAAGTAAGCCTTTAGGCTCAAATCAAAAGGAGTTACACTTTTAAAGGTAATTCATTCTCTCATGTTCATTTGTTTTATTTTGCTTCTCCAACCCCCTAAACTCTTTTTATTTACTTATTTTGTAAAAACAACAGTATATTCAATATAATAGGATGTTGTTATAAGATTTATTTGAGCTACACTCTCACACAACTACATCAAATGGTTAAAGAACATACGGTTTCCATGGATGGCGAAATTCTACCTCCCGAAACGATGATTCTTCAATACTCATTTAACACCTTCAAAGGTGGCCATTAAGATGTCACTATATTTATATATGATATATAATATATTTATGTTTTACTTAAGCTTATATATTTTTCATTTGTGGCTTACATTTATGGCTTCCATTATGGGTATACGCGATATCTTCATTTTAGGAAGTGCGGACTACCGCCCCCACAAAGTGATGTGATTCGTTAATGCCATACGTGGGACGTATAAAGGATGGATTTAATGTTATTATATATGATTTTGTAATTTAATTATAATATACCTATGTATTATTATTATTTCTTTCCATTAAATTATGAGATAGAAATGAAAGCAGCGTTCATGCGTACGTACGGCTTACCGTCTCCATGAACGGTGCATTTCATTTCTTATCCCCAAATGTAATGTACTATTATAAGTACATGTATATAATAGATATATATGATGAATGATACATCTAAATGATGAATATAATTCTGGAATTAAAATATACATACCTCTCATTTAGTTTTAATTCCATTAATATGACAAAGAAATGAAAGTAGCGTTCATGCGTACGTACGGCTTACCGTCTCCATGAACGGTGCATTTCATTTCTTACCTCTAAATGATTATGTAATATTATAAATACATGTATATGCTGGATATATATGATATATATGCTATCCAAATCAGGAATGTCATTCTGGATATAAAGAACCTTTGACCACACGAACAACATGTAATTGTAAGAAGTCCACTTTCGACTTAAGAACCAAATACCGACAAAATGAGCATTATTGACTTAAATGATTACATGATGTTCATAACATGGTATAAAAGGGATAATGAACTTGAAAAAGGTTCTTAATCAAGTAGATATTAACTCAAGTTTATTATTCAGGAGATTAAAGAACGGTCGGGTCAAGTCGGATACGAGGTAAGGGATCCTACTCCTCTCTTTCTTTATAAGTAAACTCTTTTATGTCATTTCTTTTAAGCTCCTCTTTGTTATGATGGGGGATGTTCTTTTAAATTCCTCTTTCTGTAGATTTTATTGTCATATGATGAGATACTCTATTTGATCTCATCAATCCATTTTGAAAGTTTTAAGTGGCGCCGTTAGGCTGCCAAGTTTTCGTAAGGGATTGTTCATCTCACTTTTATTCAAGTGAGATTTATGCAACATTTGCCACAATTTCCTTTGAGTGGTGTATGTACTGCCCATTATTATACAATTTTTGTAGTATAATTTCATTTATGGGTATTCACATCTTCATTGTATGACCCTTCTTCCATTGGGTGTACGTTTCGAAAGTTACCCAACTCGGTAAGGGGACCTTTCACCCTCCTCTTTTTAAAAGACTTCTTTTGTTATGTCTTTTAATTAACATACTATTATGTTGGGACATGTTCTTATATATCCTTATTTATGTAAATTTTATGTCCAAGTTATGAGATACCCTTTATCTCTCTCATCAACCCTTTATGTAAAATTTTATTTGACGCCGTTAGGCTGTCGAATTTTACCAAGGGGACTTCTTAACCCAATTTCGATTTCTTTGGGTTCAACATGTAGTTATTGAATATATCATCCTTTGAATATGTGTGAATAACCTTTGATTGTTTTACACTTAATATCCACTTATATTGGGTGTATATATATTTGTCACACATAATTATGAGATTGATTTATCCTTAATTTAAGGATACCTTATTTATAATGGATTTCATCTCATTTTACATTTCTTTTGAGACTTCATTGTTGTTATGCACCAATTCACTCTTATATGGTGTGTATACTGTCCTTTGACATATTATATCATGAATCCTTTTATTCTCATGATGTTATAAAGTTCGTATTAAATGTTATTCCACTATTATTTGTATTCAAGAGTCTCTCATTTTGTTAAAAACTCTTTAACAAAAATATCATTTTAAATGTTTTAAAGATTTATTATTCTAAATCTTTATCTTTAATGTCCATGTTTTCAAAATGGTTTTCAGTATTTATTTATATGGACATTAATGTTTTAAAATTATAATTCCATTAAAATTTTCAAAGTGGTATGCGGCACTTTGATTCAAAAATCTATTTTAAATGGTTTTTGAAAATGGATTGATTAATTCAATATCTGGGAATTAGTTATTGTGATTGCAAATGAAATATTGTTATTGAAATGTTTATATTTTCCATATTTTATGTGTAATAATGGTACTTGGACATTATGACGGGTGGTGCCGTGAATACCAGGATGGGTGGTTACGTTATAACCTATAATGCATTGGGTATGAAAGTCGGTCGTATGGCTATTCCATTAAGTATGTATGGAAATCGGTCGTATGGCTATTCCATTAAGTGATATGTGTGGAAGTCGACCATATGGTTATTCCACTTAAGTATGGTTATGTCCCAAGTTACCTTTATATATGCTATGTGTTCTTTATATGGGTTTTATGGTAACCCTTTGGTTACAAAAAGGTAAGTAATGATACTTTATTCACTGAAGAGTTTTTACTACTTCATGAAGGTGAAGGTATTACTTTGATAGAGTATACATGTTTTACTTGATGTTTGAAAAAGTAACAGTTTTCATTTTTTGTGTATCCCTTACTGAGCTTTTTATGCTCACCCCAAGTTTTTTCAAAATGTTTTTCATAGGACTTAAAGTGGAATACGGTAAAGGATGGGATCAAGGGAATGCCACGCTATATAAAACATGGAACTAGACATGTTTCTTTTCAAGAGTTTTTTTTATTATGAAAACATAGTAGAAGTGTCTACTTTGTAATCTTTTGAGATGTAATAGTTATGTCCTAATTCTATAAAACTCTAAACCTGAAAAGATCCTCAACGTGTAATCTTGTAATAACTCAAGATTAAGTAAGGTTTAAGGCTGGGGCCTTATATGAGGTACTACCACCACCACCCCCAGGCGGTCCACTACGAGCTCCGGGAGTAGGTGGATAGGGGCAGTGCCAGCTTCAAGTGATGGAGGACTATGACCATAGCGTTCTAGAGATGATTAGAGGTACTATTTGTGTCTAAACCACATTAGCTTAAATTCTTATAGACATAGGTTCCAGCCACTCTTTCCTTGCCACAAACCTCATTCGAGGCTCAGAGATTCTGGTGGAGTCGTTGGCTCAATACTTATGATTATAGACTCTTACAGGAGGGTATTCAATGATTACACACTGGTTCCGGTAGTGTGATATTACTCTAGGAGTTTAGAGCTTCGACTGGGATCTCCTAGTAGCAACATCGAGGCCTTACGATGTCATCTTGGGTATGAACTAGTTATCTATAGTCTATGTTTAGATCAACTGTATTATGCAAAAAGTGCATTGTGTCCATGAGGATGGGACCAGGTTTTCCTTCACTAGTGAAAAGGGAACTTTTAAAACATAGGAAGAACATTCTCAGAGGAGGGTGTAGATGATCACTCACCAGTTGGTGAGCCTCACCCTCGGCACAGTGGACAAGCAGAGTCCGAGATTTCCTGTAGTGGTGGATGATTATGAGGATGTCTCTCCTTTGGATGTTCTGGGACTACCTTCTCCTAGAGAGGTAGACTTCGGAATTGACATGTACCCCGGCATGGTATTGATATTCACACCAGAATATCGGATGGCCCTCGCAGAGCTTCGTGAGTTAAGGGTAAATTTGGAGGACTTGTAGGAGAAGGGCTTCGTGAGGCCCATCATTTCACCATGGTTAGCCCCAATGTTGTTTTCCAAGAAGGAAGATGATATTTTGAGGTTGTATGTGGACTTTCGGTTTCTGAACTAGGTGACCATGAAGAAAAAGTATCCACTGCCAAGGATTGATGACCTCTTCGACCATTTGAGGGGAGTGAAGTTGTTCTCAAAGATTAAACTCATACCAGGCTATCATCAACTTTGGGTACGGGATGAGGACGTACCGAAGACAACCTTTAGATTTTGGTATGGCCACTACAAGTTCTTGGTGATTCCCTTTGGTGTGACAAACTCCCCAGCAGTGTTCATGGGACTCATGAACATGATCTTCTAGCCTCACCTCAATCGTTACATGGTTGTCTTCATTGATGACATTTTTCTGTACTCAACATTAGAGGAAGAGCACGCTACACACCTACGGAGAGTCCGGGATATATTCTAATAGCACCAGATTTACGATAAGCTCTTGAAGTGATAGTTCTGGATTCAATAGGTCCACTTTTTGGGACACATTATCTCGGAGGTTGGATTTGTAGTGGATCCAGTGAAGATAGAGGCACTCCTTTCTTGGGAGCCACCCAAGAGCGTGATTGAGGTGCATAGTTTCTTGGGGTTGGCCTGATACTACTGGAGGTTCGTGCCTAACTTTTCCAGAGTAGAAGAACCTTTATTAGCCTTGACATGAATGGGAAAGTCCTTTGTGTGGATAGATAAGTTCCATAAGAGTTTCTATGAGTTTATACAGAGACTGATGAGTGACCCTATCTTGGGACTACTCGAAGAGGGTGTTGGGTACGAAGTCTTCTATAACACATCAGGGAAAATACTGAGTTGTGTCCTCATGCAGGAGAGAGCAGTGATTGTCTAAGACTTGTGAAAGTTGAGTAAGCATGTGCAAAAATATGCAACCAATGACCTGGAGTTAGCAGCAATGGTATTTTCCTTGAAGATGTGGAAACACTACTTGATGGGTGAGCAATTTACCTTCTACTCAAAACACAAGAGTCTCAGGTATATCTTCTCACAAAATGATCTAAACTTGAGAGAATATAAATGGTTGGAGTTCCTCCAGGACTATGAATTTGAGATACTATATACTTCTGGGAAGGGGAACGTGGTGGCTGACGTGCTCAACAGGAGGTCTGGCTCACAACTGTTGAGTGAGGCGACGAAGTAGTTAGCCACAGTGCAAATATATTTTGTAGATTATGATGGAGAAGATTACCTTCAATCAATGACTATCACTCCCCCACTATTATAGTGAGTTTGGGAGCCACATCTTATGGATGTTTACTGCAAGTCTCGACATGCTCAGTTATCCTCAGGAAAATCTCCTGATGGATTTTCGATAGGTGTGGAGCAAGTCATCATTTTTAGAGGATGCACCATAGAACCAGTGATGTTATAGGAGGAGGTATTGAGGGAGTTCCATAAATCCCCTTTGGCTATACATAATGGTGTGGTGAAGATGTTTTAGGACCTCCGACGTTAGTACTGGTGTCCATAGATGAAGAAAGCGGTGGCAGAGTTCATTTCACGATGCCTCACTTTTTAGCAAGTTAAGGCCGAGCATCATGTTCCAGCAGGCTTAGCCCGACCACTCTAGGTACCAGAGTGGAAATGGGTTGGTATCTCAATGGACTTCATGACTGGGTTACCACACACCTCTAGGGTCCACGATCCTATCTGGGTGATCCTTGAACGACTCACCAAGTCGGCTCACATCCTACCCATCCATGAGAAGGGATCAGTAGAGGGATTGTGACACCTCTACATCTATAAGATAGTGTGGATTCATGGGGTTCCTTTAACGATCATCTCATACTGTGATGCATGATTTTCATCCTGGTTATGGAAGGGATTGTAGGAGGTGTTTGTGACTTAGCTATACTTGAGCACATCTTTTCACCCACAGACAGATGGCCAGACCGAGAGGACCTTACAGACCTTGGATGAAATGATTTGGGCTTGCATCCTTGATTTTGGTTGTAGTTGGGAGGACCACCTTCCACTAGTGGAGTTTGCATACAACAATATTTATCACTCCACCTTTGGCATGACACTGTTTGAGGCCTTGTACTGGTGCTAATGAAGATCACCTCTATACCGGAAAAGACCTAGGAGAGTCAGCACTCATGGGTCCAGAGTTAGTATTGGCTACCTCTGAGAAGGTGCAGATCATCCAGGAGCAGATGAGGATTGGACAGAGTAGAAGAAAATCATATGATTATAGGAGATGGATACCCTTGGGATTTGAGGAGGGATACCATGTGTTTTTTCAGGTCTCACCCCAATGGGGTTTGTAAATATTTGGATATGGTGGAAAGTTATCTCCAAGGTTCATTGGACCTTTTCAGATTCTCAGTAGAGTTGGCGAAGAGGCCTACCACCAAGCTCTTCCCCCACAGATTCACTGGATGCACATTGTTTTCAACCTATCATAGATGAGGAAGTACACGCATGATCCATCAAATGTCATCGACTGGGGCGATCTTGACATTGACAATGGGGTGACGTTTATAGAGTTTCCAGTGGATATAGAGGATCGATAGGAGTGGGTCCTTCGTGGATGGTCAATTCCTCTAGTGGACATTCGGTGGTAGCACAAGTTCCTCCAGGAGAGCACATGGGAGCGGGAGGCTCAGATTCGTGCTCAGTACCCTCATTTGTATGTTTAAACTTGTTTTTGATTATGAGGAAATGATGACCAAAAAGGGGGAGTAATGTAATGTTCTATAATTTTCGTGATTTTTTTAATTACATGGAATTATTTCAAAACCAAGCTCTAAGACTGCACGTGATTCCAAGGCCCAGAGAGGCCAGAACGTATTTTATAACTTTTTTAAAGTACGTTAAGTAATCTTGCGAGTGGGTTTTTATCACTTTTGAATTGGTGACCATATCAAAAATATTAGGGCACTAGTGAATTTAGAATGCCAGAATTCACCTAAGAAGGTTCTAACATTGACCGGTGTGGGTCAACCAAAAAAGATAAATTTTGGAATTTAAGTTAAAAAAATAAAATAAACATAAAAGAAATTGAATGTTTATTTTATTCAAGCTGTTTCCGCTGGGACACAACGACCAATCAGTGCTATAGTGCAGTGATGAGGCGACACTGAATCATTAATGAACATCATTAATGAGACAGCGTGGAGACACACAACGCCTCTCCTTCCATTAATTATATAGGGATATAGAGTTGAAAAACAACGCTGGGAAATTCTCTGATGAACGAGAAATCTCTCTCTCTCTCTCTCCAATGACGAATGCCGTCGATGAATTCCATCAAACCAAAGATCAACGAACACTGGTGGGATAGATTCAAGAGACAAAAAATGATGAAGAATGATAACAGATTGAGGATCGAGGATGGCTTGGAGCTTCGTCCCTCATCAGCAATGGATCCTCAAACCAATTAGGTGTTTAATTGTTTTAAGTTTTCCCCATCCTTATTATAAAACAACGAACACAGATCAACTCATGAACATATTGATCTTCGAATCGTGTGTTCTTGTAGGAGGGTGTTACCATGGGGTTTTTTCACCAAGATTGATTATTATCTGATAGAACTATGATCCCATGCCTCTTTTTTTTAAACATATAACATAGAGGGTGTAGGTTGACACGAACAAGGACTGAGCCCCTCCACTTGTGATTTCTTCATGGAAGCATCCTTGAAATGGAGGAAAGGTGGATCCGAGGCCATGGAATTGATGGCAGTGACCTGAGAAGCTAATGGGAACAAGAGGTTTTGAGATTGGACCACCAGAGTGGACTCGGTGGCTGACCGACCACACACACCCCAACTGGACCAGCTGAACCATCGAGCCAGGCCACCTGAGTGGCCCTGCTAAACTTTTGAGCTAGTCCACTTTAGTTGATTGGGCTAATGGGTTATAGTTGGGCCATGTGGAATCTCGGGCTAGGAAAAGAGAATGGCCTTCCAATGCGGTCCGAGATGGATAAATTAGGGTCACTAGGTGACCAAGAAGACTGGACCCATGACCAACTTCATCCGGTTCTAGTGAGGGACAATGGGCCAGATAGATAGGATCAGGTCATGTAGGACCCCAGGTCAGGTTGGTCGGGTCAGTCCAAACCAGTCGAACCGAGCTGAACGCAACCAACTCCTGTTTACAAAAGGGGATGTATCTCCCAGACCGTGCATCTGACTGATGCTCCATATGCGGCATTGGGACCCAAATCAAAGAGTGTTCCTTATGAAAATCCTTTAAGTATGATTTCATGGAATTTAACCCAACGAGGCTTCATAACCCAGCTACCCAACGAGGCTCCATGACTCAGCTATCGGCCAAACTTCATGACTTAGATACCTATTGAGACTTTGTGACTCAAATATCATCGAGACTCCATGACTCAGTTACCCAGCAATACTTCGTGACTCAGCTACCCAACGAGACTCCGTGACTCAACTATCAATGAGATTGTGTAACTCAGCTACCTAGCGAGACTTTATGACCCATCTATCAGCTAGTCTTTATGATTTAGATATTGAATAGGTCTTGGAAATCTAGATATCCTAAAGGACTCATCGAGGATGAGTGCCTTTGTAGTTATTGATGTTTAGTGTTCGAAATCGTTGGTTTTACTATTTACACTTGAAGTTATACCTGTGTCGAGATGAATCTAGTGACTCTAATCTTTGTGCATTATTTTGTGATTTCATTTATGGATTTCTGTGAGACCTGAGTTAGTTTCGGGGTCCCTACTGAGTATTGTTATGCTGACCCCTGCACGGGCTTCGCCAACACCTATTGTGTCTTGTGTAGATGATAGACAACTTTTACTAGGATCTTGGTGAGACAGGGCTAGGTGGTGCTTGGAGGTGGATCTACACACATGGTATTCTTCACAACATCCAATAGTGAGCTACAACTACACTTTAGGTAGGATCTTTGGTGGATGAACTTCATAGATTTTACTTTCTTTTACTATACTTTCTTTTTCAGTTGGGTTTGTATTCTGGCCCCTTTTTCCCTTTTAGTTGCACCTTTACTTGTGTGGTTTCTTCCTATTGTGACATACTTGTTATTGGTATCCCAATTTTAGTTTTAATTTCCGTAGTATGGGCTATGTGTGTGTACATGTTTAAAGTCAATACCTTCATTTTTTTGGGATATTCCTTTTTGGTGTTAGTCGCTAGCCCTTGGCCTATGGAAGGTGGGCTTGGGGTAGTCACGACACGAGCCTCAGTAGACGGGTCATGAAAAAAAATATTCATTATTTTATTAAAAATAATGTACATATTCATTTTTTATGGTCTTGATATATATCCCTCTAATACAATAGCATATTCCCTAAGAGTAAGGTGCATGATGTTGGGGCTTTCATGGGGACATTCATAGAAATGGTTTGGGTCTTGATCTAGATGAGCTTGAACTTCTCCTGTAAGTGGTTTCTCTCATGCTTAAGTTGTTTGATCTTTGCTTGGTCTCAGTCAATGGAAAATCCGCCAAATTTTATCTCCATTGGAATATCTAATAAATGGACTTTATAGGATATGATCCTACCAGTTGATGTCATCACTTCCTTTATCTATGTCAAAAATATTTGTTAAAAACCCTATATTTATACTAGTTATGTGATCATTGTTCAATGACTATATTATCAATGGTAATGATATTTAACGATAATATAAATCCAATTGTATATAATAAAAAAAGTGCATGTTATTTCTATAACCATAATACAATTAATTAAATAAAAAAGAGGAATTTTATTTATAATAGTTCGGGTCGTTATAATCTCCCCCCTTTAGAAATTTCATCCTCAAAATTTTCTTTTTCCATACTAAAATAGATGTGGGTAATTCAACTTCATCACTTCCTCAAGTTCCCATGTTTCTTCATCAAAATTATGACTTCTTCACAACAATTTGACTAGGGGAATTGTCTTATTTCATAGTACCTTTTCTCTACAATCTAAGATCTTCACCAGCCGCTCCTCAGAGGAATGTTCATTCTCTAATAGTACCACCTATAGATTGATTAAAAGTGATTTATTTGGTATATACTTTATCAAGAGGGATATATATAACACATCATATTCTTGAGATATGTTTGGTGAGAGTGCTAGTCGATAGGCCACTACTATGTTGTGATCAATGATCTCAAAAGGGTAAATGTACCTTAGACTAAGAAATCCCTTCTTCCCAAATCTCATTAATCTCTTCTATTGAGATATGTGGAGGAATACCATGTATCCAACATCAAACTCTTGGTCTCATCTATGATTTTCAACATATCTCATTTGTCGACTTTGAACAGACTTGATGTGCTATTGAATTGTCTTAACCTTCTCCATGATTTCCTCAACCATTTCAAGACCTATAATTTTTCATTCCCCAATATTATACCAACATGCTGGTTTTCTTCACCTCTTCCCATAAAGGGCTTCACCTGGATCAATTTGGATGCTCGAGTGGAAACAATCATTGTAAGTGAACTTGAACAGAGGAAGATGTTGGTCCTATCCTCCCTTGAAGTCAATTGAGCATGATCTCAACATTTCCTCAAGTGTTCGGATAGTGCACTCAGATTAGCCATCAGTTTGAGGGTGATACTACATACTAAAGTTCAGCTTAGTTTTTAGAACATGTTGGAGAATTTTACAAAACATAGAGGTGGATATTAGATCTCGATCGAAAACAATCGATTGTTGTACTCCATGTATCCTTAACAACTCTATGATGTATATCCATGAAAATTGGTCCATTGAGAAATAATCTCAAATCATAATGAAGTGTGCAGTCTTTGTGACATGATACACAAAAACCAATATAGCATTGTTTCCTATAGATGTCTTTGGAAGTCTGATGACAAATTCCATGGTGGTGTTTTCCCTTTTCCATGTTGGTATGAGTAATGGTTGCATCATTCCCTTAGACTTATACCTTTGATCCTTCACTTGATGACAAACCAGACACCTTGAATTATATTTAGCGATATCCTTATTCATTTTTTTCCGCCAATAGTTCTCTCAGAGATATGGATACATATTTGTGTTTCCTTGGTGAATGGAGAAAGTTTAACTCTGTGCATCATCCAATAGTTCCTTCTTTAACTCAGGATTTGATGGAACACATAGTCTTGACCCAAATCTCACAATTCCTTCTTCATTAACATTGAACTATGATTATTTTCTTTTCCTTATAGTTTCCACATTCTTTTGAATTCTCACATCATCATTTTAAGCATCTTTTAACCTTTCAATAAGAGAAGGTTGAGAAATAATTTGTGAAACGACTAATGATGTTCCTTTTTTTATGATCCCCATGCTCATCCTCTGCAAATCTAAGAAGACTAGATCCTTCTCAATTCTCATTGAGGATAGAATTTCTAGATCCATTATACTTAGATAATCCACCAATTTGTTTGATTTACCAGGATGGTAGTGGATTGAGAATTCATAATCATTGAGGAGCTCTAACCATCTTCATTGGCACATATTAATCTCTTTCTATGTGAATATATATTTGAGGCTCTTGTGATCAGTATATATCTCACTATTCTCCCCATAATGTTGCGAAATTTTCAGGGCCAAGATCACACCTTCCAACTCTAGATCATGCGTGGGATAGTTTTTCACATGAATTTTCAACTGCCTTGAGGCTTAGGAAATGACTTTTCATCAACAAAAAACCCAATCCCTTCTTCAAATCATCATTGAAAATTTAAAAAATTTCCCCACTTGTGGGTAGTGTGAGCACATAGGCAGTGAGAAGCCACCTTTTCAACTCCATACAGCTTTCTCCACATTCATCATTTCTAAAAAACATGACTCCCTTTTGAGTAGGCTTGGTAAGATGGTTTGATAACAGTCATAAATTTCTCACAAATTGGTGATAATATCTAGATAACCCAAGGAAGCTACAGATATCTTTCATGGATGCTGGCCTCATTCATCCTTCAATTGATTTTTTCTTTGAAGGATCCACAGATATCCCATTGATTGTGATGATATACCCTAGTAATGAGACTTCCTTCAACCAAAACTCACACATGTTTTACTTGGAATAGATATTATCCTTTCATAAGGTCTTTAGAATAGTGTTAAAATGTTTCTCATGTCTTTTGAAGTATATTAGAATACTATCTATAAATAATACCAATTTTTTTTTCAAGGCAATCTGCTAAGAATCTATTAATCAATTCCATGAATATTGTTGGAGCATTAGTGATCCCAAAAGGCATAATTATGAACTGATAGTGCCCATACCTTGTATGGAAAGAATTCTTGGGGATATCTTTCTTATTCCCCCTTACTTGATAATATCCTAACCGAAGATCCACCCTGGAGAAGTATTTTGCTCCGCTTATATAATCAAACAATTCATCAATACATGGAAAAGAATATTTTTTGTTTATCATGATCTTATTGAGCTCATGATAATCAATGAAATGTTGTATTAGACCTTCCTTCTTCTTGACTAAAAAGACTAGTGCACCCTATGGTGAAGCACTTGGGTGTATGAACCCTTTATCCAAATTCTCCTATAGTTGTTTATTTAGCTCCTCAAGTTCCACCATAGCCATCGTATACAGATTCTTGGATATTGGAAACACCCTAGGCATAAGATCTATTGAAAATTCAACCTCTCAGCTGGGAGGAAGACCAAGCAATTCTTTAGGAAACACATCAGAATATTCCCTCATAATAGGAATGTATTTAATGATGATCATTTCCTTAGAATCAATCATTTAAGCTATATACTCTTGCTCGTAGGGTAATAATATCCATTCTTGAGATGATGGTGTTAAATAAGATTCATACTCATACTTGCACTTGTATTGAATCAGGTGTAGATTCGAAATATAGAGAGTGATTTTCTTCTCACGACAATTTATGTTGGATCTATTTAGGGAAAGCCAATCCATGCCCAAGATTGAATAAAATTACACCAAAGAGAGTATGAAAAGGTTTTTTGTGAAGTTCATACCACAAATATTATATGGAAGGAGTTATATACTTGGGATAAAATAATTGCCTCATTTGTTGTTTTCACCAACATCTTTATTTGCATGATTTTTGGTGGTGTTTGAATAGTTCTACTAAACTTTCGTGATATGAGGGAATGTGTATAACCATAATCAAAAATAAAATTTTCTATTCTTGAAAAAATAACTAGCATACCTATCACTAAATCGTTGTAGGGATCCACCTTAGCAGTTATGATATCAAAAGTTCTCCATTATTTCCTTAGAGGTTGTTGGTTTCCTCCGAAACTCTTAACTAAGTGCATTAGTTTGAAAAGTTCCATGGTTCCTTATAGTTGAAGTAGTGAACAATGTGTTGATGTTTGACTATATAATTACTTTCCTCTATCACATTTTTGGTTTTATCATGTCAGCAATCATTGGATAGGTTCCCCTCTATTTTACATCTAAATCATTTCCTTGTTCCCCTTAGACAATTTCTGGGGTGCTTCATTCTGCACCTTTGACAAGTGGGATGCTGAAATTTATTAGCATTGTTGTATTTATCCATTAGGAAAACAGAATTAAACTCTACTTTATGATACTCATCCCCATGATACCCTTGAGATTATCTAATATCCACTTATCTTTTAGGGAATATTAGACAATTTTCTCATAACTATCAAAGTCACGGATTGTTCGAGATTTTCATAGACTAGGATTTATCCAACCAAAGAAGCAGTCAACCTTATATTCTGGGGAAATGAAAAATCCAAAGGTGTATCATTCAAGTCTGTGATGTTTACCTTATACACCATGATAGATTTATCATTTTTTTATTACGTTCAAGGAAATACCATTCCATTTTAAGATGGAGATTGTGAGGAAAATATTTATCAAAAAACATTTTCTAGAATTCCTTTCAATCCATAGCTTTGACCTCTTCCTTAGGCTTCATATTTTTGATCAATTTACACCACTGATTAGTTTCACTCTCCATATAATAAAAAAATAGTAGTACCCTATCTTTTTCATAACATTGAAGGATGGAGAAGATATTTTCAATGGATTTGATCCATTATTCCTTGATTAATGGACCAAATGATCTATTGAAAGTATGAGGTATTTTTCGCATAAAGCTTTGGATTGTAGATGTATATCTCTTTGGGGGTTAGGGTGCTCCTCCGGATCTAGTTTTCTATTAAGAACTTGAGTTATTTTAGAGAGTATCCTGAAAAAGTTTTTGATTCCCACTCCCATCGGGTTGAGTATCTTGTTGGGGTAGTATTCACATTTCCCTTCACATTGGTTGTTAACCAGATTCATCTTATTACCAGTCATTGGATAGAATAAAGGGAAAATAAAGGATTTGTATTTTAAACTATTAAACACATAAATGGGAATATAATGAAATTAAAGGGATAAATTATATATTACACTTATTTTCTTATCTTTTGAATTTATAGTCTTTGATCTATGTTTTCCATGATCTATTTCATAACTTGTAATCTTATGGGATTTTTTGTCCTCTTAATAATGGTTTATAATGTTATTATAAATTTTACAAATCATATAAACTAGGATTTTTAAACTAGGTGTGTAGTAAGGTCCATTTCTATGTACGAGATTACCCTGAGATAGGCCAAGAACATCTTGTCAGAATTGTTTCCCTTATGTACATCTATGCCTGAACAACATCCACTTAAATTATCCAAACATGGATGTAATTGTTTGATGAACCAATTACTCTATACCAACCATAATTTAGCTATGTTTTCCTATACTTAATCTTATCCCTAAGGCTTTATCTAGAGTTCTCTAATACTAAGGCTTTCGCTAGAGTTTTCTAATACTAATCCCAAAAATAACTAAACCAATCCTAATACCAAATATAACAACCCTATTCTTTATTTCACATTTAAACATGATTTATTTCATAAAAATACACTTAATACAAGTGCCCGAGTATCATTAATTTAGGTTTGGGAACGATTTACGCGAGTTTGAAAGCATAAAACATTAAAAACAGTCCATAATATAAATCTGAAATTTTTGAGCCAAACAAGACTTAAGTAAAAAACCAGAACTGAGTACATTAGTTTAAAGATAATACAATTGGTCCAAATAAAAATAATTATAGCATCAAGACATCCCCAAGGACTCCACACGACTAGGGGTCATCGCCCCCCATCTATCTCCACAACTCCGCACCAAGGATGGGAACTAACACCCTGAACCGCCATCACCCTTAGTCTTTCCTTTACCTGAATCAAACATAACCAAGTCTACTTACACCAAAGGGGTGTAAGTAGGGTGTGAGACTAAGCCCAATAGGATACCAACCAATGACTACAAGGAGTAAGAAATACAATGTGAAAAAGCAAGCAGTTTTCAAACACATGGAAAAGTAGTGTTAAAATTTCAAGAAATGAAACCTACAATTGAAAATAGATTTCAATCCAAAATTTTCAGAATATTAACACATTAAAATAGAAATGTTAGATACTATAATTTACTTACATACACACCCTATGACATGGGTAAATACTACAAATCCAATGAGCAACAACATTGGGAACACCCCTAGGCAGTAGGTTGTGTTGGGCCCTATGTACCTCGTACCTCAGTGTAAAGTAACCACAACAAAATTCATTCTCATACACGAGCCAATAGTATGGAACATACACAAAACCTAGTGTTCCCCAATAATCATCCACATAGTTTAGTTAGAGTTGTCGTTATCCAAATGCTAAGTGAAACAAGGACAAAACCCATCCAGTCCACTAGCCGTACTAGTACAAATCCGCCCCACCTAGGTACCCAGGCTTCCCCTTATGTGCTCAATAAATTTCAGCATTCATCATAAATAAATTTTCATTTAAAACAAAATTACTATTAAAACACAACCAATACAGTATCTATCACATTTTATACCACTTAAAACACGCAACAAAACACTTAGATTTTTCATAAAACAATTCCTCAAAATCCCGTAGTGTTTCGAACACAAAACTCCTTATAAACCTCACTTGCATACTATGTGCACATTCTTAAGTTTCCAAAATAGAAAGGGAAGCCTAATAAATTTCAGTGAAAACACCAAATCATTTTTAGGGCAGCCCCATATGGTTCAAGAAACGACATCATTGCAAAATCTCCATTTTTACACAACACAACTCTTAGAATTTCATGAGGTTCACAAACACCATTAAAACCAGATTTTGCAGCAAAAAACACAAGGGATAATTATTAAAACCAGTATTTTTATCCCTATTATAGTTAAATAAAATCAACTAATTACTTATAGGGTAGCCCCAATTAAACTAGTAAAACATTTCTATGAAGAAACCCCCAATTTAACATGAAATTGGCATTTTGGATTCATTCTAAATACAAACACCACTAAAACTATTTTTTTTCAGAAATAATAAAATTAAATAAGCATGAAAACACAATATAAACAGTATCCTATTCACAATGATTTCATACACAATGGAATCACCTACCAAAACCAAGGGAACCCTTGAATCCTTTGTGCGAAAACTCAAACGCACCACCGCCACACCTCAAAAAAGTTAAAACAGACCTAAAACTAGAATTTCAGACCATGAAACACAATATAAAACCCTAATTTTTAAACCCTAATTTCTGGAAATTAGGAACCTCAATGATAAGGGAAGAAACTCTAAGTACATTGGATGTAACCCTAAACATATTGAAAGAAGAAAGAAGAAGAACAACTTACTTAAAATATCTTGTAGAAATCACCCCCAAAAATACCAGTAGATGATTTTAAAAATATTCAAACCTTCAAGGTAGGTTTGAAAAAGGATAAGGAGATCATTTAAAAATTCTAATGGGGGAAAAAGAGTAAAAATTGAGAGAGTTATGAAGGAATGGACTTACCTCTTCAAATCTGGACGATTTGAGAAAGCCTATGAAATTCGGCAGCAAATCGTGATTAACTCGAGCTCCAAAGAGGGGGGAGAGAGAATGGTCGCGTAGTTGGGTTCTGTGGGCTTTGGATCCACTTGGAATCACCAAAAAATCCCAAATATTGAATAAGTTAAAACATAATCAAAATTTATGATTAAAACAGGAATTGGGCTTTCGGGCAGGCCCAACCCCTTAGATAGAAACCCAAATAAACCCTGGTTATGGATTTCTAAAAGCTCCAAATTACCTTGGTGGTGTTAATAGGTTAGGGTAGGCCAAGTAGGAATTTTAATGGATGAAAAATGTTGACAAATGAAAAAGTTATAAAAGATACAAAATTTATTTCTTTAATCTGAAATTGGGCTCACGGTTTGGCCCAATTCATGAATACTCATCTATTCCTCCCTAAAACCTAGGGAAACCCCCAAAACAAAGAAAATATGTAAATTAAATGAAAAATACCTTTAAAATATGTCTTGTATGTGAAAATTCTCCCCACCATAAAGCATTCCACCCCCAGAATGCCACAACAAGACCAGATGCAAAAGCAAAGCCCAAACAATAGACCAAGACAAACTTCCTTGCCACGTTTTCACCCACTTCAAAAAGGACGAATGTCTCCAGTTGATCAAACAAAGGAAGATAATACTCTCACCAACCAAAAATAACCCCACTTCCTTACAATTATGAAACACATTCAAAACACATCCCAAAACAAAATACCTCAAATACTACAAGACGACGCTCAAGCAATCCACTTGAAACGAACAACGAACTCAAATAACGCTACCACAACATTATGTAAACAAAAACATTGGGTGTTATCCAACCCCAAATTTACCCAAGTAACAAATTTGTGGATTGATAGACTTGAACGATACTACCTCTTACATATAATACACCAAGGAGAAAACTGAGTCACTAGTACGAGGTGACCCAATCCGGAAATCTCACCACCAGGGACAACTCAATTTCTAATACAGAATAAGGATAACAATTGGGGAAGGAACGAACGGTCTCCCCATTATAAGGGGTAAACTAAAATTATTCCTTTTCCAAGATTACACACATGATACCCATGACGGGTCTCCCCACCATAATAACAAACACACCTTTCCTTAAGACAAAATCAAGACACTAACAGGGGCCTTGAATAGACTTCCCAACATTAGGGGTAGATTAATATTAGAATTCTTCCAATGAAACTTACATGAGTCCCATTGTGGGTATACCCCAAAAAAACCCAACCATATTAACTAAATATTATGGGATAACAACAAAAAAACAACAGAATTTTAAGGAGCTGGCATGGCCGCACAGTTGGTTCACACAGTTTGGGAAACCATGAGTTAACTGTGCGGATTATTCTGTCCAAAGAGGAAACTACACACAGTTTCCTTGTCCAAGGATCATGGACGTGTGGAGACCATGCGGTAGCTACTATCTCTTATCACACGGTCCCCTGGGTTGGCTCATGGTTACTGCTAACCACGTACAAACTATGCACTTCAACCTGCCTAACCCAAATTTTAAACTTTTCTCCAAAAACAGAAGGGACACCAAAGGGGAAAAAAAATCAACTCAGGGTATGACATGAGAACAAGGTACTCACACCTCTTTCCACCAAATGTGAGAAATTGGAACAAGAAGACGACACCAGAGGTTTAAAATATTCCTATATTTCATATTGAGGATATGACCTTGACCAAAAGTTTGAACGACTCTAGGATTTCCCCTAACTACGTGCTAGCTTCTCTCTGGGGCCTATGGCTAGAGCTCAATGGATTGAAGAATCTTCGGCCTCGCAGTTAGGATTTGGAAACCCCTAATCTAAACATCTTCTTCCAGTTCCAAAAACAATTATACTGTAATCTCAGATGGTCTCATTGAGACATGACACACTTCAAACCCGCTTTTCCCAAACCCATCATTTTACCAAAACAAGAACTTAGAGGATGCACACACATCACCCTTTTTTTTCTTTGGATGCTAAACAGCGGAATGAAAGGACATATAGAAAAACATTCCTCTAGAACATAGGATTTATAATTTCCTATAGGGAGACACACATCCAACAAGAAATAGTGACTCTCATAAGATTGCACAATCTTCACCCTTATAGTCAAATGAACACATGACATCGCAAGGCATCACCGAACATAACCATTGTGGATAAAAGAAAACACAAATAGAGGGACCTTGTACTGAGTCCCAAACATCACATGATTCCAGCAAGTGTCCATAATAGCCACTCTTGGCCAGATCTTGCACATCGGTGGCCTAACATGAATTCTTGCTTCAATGAGACTGACGAAAGACACAGAGGCCTATTAAGACATCATTCTACACTGAAATCCCTGAACTTCATTGACCTTAGACAACTTAGGAAACAAAATAAACTAAGGTCTATTTCAACCTCCCACAAACAATCTCCAACTATAGGGGGATCCACATAATTGAAAAAGAAGAGGGGTAAACACAATCTCCAAACCTCAAGAATAAAGTCCTTATGTTGATCAACTGGAGGATCATCCAACGGTGAATCTGTAACGCCCCAACCCCAGCTACCTAGAGTCGGTGCATTATTACATAACATTGGCATGATCACGAGAAAGATCAAGTCTCGAAAGACCGATTAGTTTAGTAGCCTTGGAATAACTAGATACATCCATAAATTTTTACATTACATCATAAAAAAAAACATCTTGTCTTCATATCCCCTCATACTATCCCTGCAGGTCATTCATAAATTACTTCTTCATAATCCTGAAAAAAAAAACATTGAAAGGGGTGAGCTCAGATGCTCAGTAAGGATAACATTATTGCAGAAGCTTTCATAAATAAGCATAAACACTTAAGGCAATTTTTAACTAAAACAAAAGCCTTTTAAACTCGAACTTCAGCATAAAATGGCAAAGGTAAAATGAAATAATGCCATTTACTTACTCACATGGATATTCTACTAGTCGAATGATCACATGCAATATCAATAACCACTTTCATAATGATGGAATGCATAATGCCAGACTATCATAACCACATAGCCAAGGCCTCGTGCCAAGACTACAAATAAGATTTTGCCAAGGCCTTGTGCCAAGACACTAGTTTGTCTCATGAGACCTACCGATGCATCGAGGAGCTATAGCGGGCTCCACCCGTCACTTATTAAGTCCAATGCATTCCTCATATGAATAGGTTTAAGCATAAAATAAACATTCGTATTAAAACTAGCATACGAAATGTCAATACTTTAACCACAAACCATGAATGGTATAAAAATAGAACATCCACAGTCAAACATAACTCATTTGATACAATATGAAAGATTGTATTGTATCACATTAACCTCAATCATGAATAATAAAGGATGTTGACATAGATGAAAATAATCATCAAAACTATTTGAGAGAAATATCCCCCTTTTCTTAAAAGTCACACTTTTTGTCAAGAAGACATTCAAAAATAGATTTTTGAATCAAAGTGTCCCATACCACCTTGAAACTTTTAAAAGGATTTTTAATTTTAAAACTTTAATGTCCATATAAATAAATCCTTAAAACCATTTTTAAAATATGGACATTAATGAGCATGATTTAGAAGAATAATTCTTTAAAACATTTTGAAATGGTATTTTGGTTAGAGTTTCTAACCAAAAGAGAGACACTTGAATACAAACAATTGAGGTAATCAAAACATTGTAATATCATGAGAATAAAGGAATTCATGATATACTATGTCAAAGTACATTATATACACCACATAAAAGTGATTTGGTGTATATCATCAAAGAAGTCTCAATGGAATGTAAATTGAGATGAAATCTCTCATAAAGGTTGTATCCTTAGGTTAAGGATAAATCAACGACATAATTATGTGTGACAAATATAAATACACTAAATATGATTGGATATTCAGTGTAAATCAATCAAAGTATATTCACACATATTCTTGTAAAAACAATACCAACGAATTGGATGTTTAACTCAACAAATGGAGAATGAGTTAAAATTACTCTTATCAAATTCATATCAATGACTTGAGAATTATCAATGGAGTGATTATGTGTATCAAACTTATATCCACAGGAAGGGGAGTGGAAATTATGACATAATCAAATGAATAGTGATTCCACACATAATCTTGGGGTAATATAATCAATGAAATATGCGTAAAGCCAAATGAGTGGAAATTGAAATTTCAAATTCCCTTATCGATTAGGTAACTTACGAAACCTACACCCATGAAAGAAGTATCATACCCTGATGATGTAAATAACCATAAATTAAAGTATATTACACAATGAATGCAATCATGGGCAGTACACATACCCCACAGGCAATAATTAAGTGGTGAATAATGGAAATCTCACGAAATTAAAAGTGAGATAAGTAACCCCTTACCACGTTAATCAACTGAGTCGTATGGCCAAAAGTTAATAACCACCAAATTATTTACAGAATAACATGAATATATGAGAATCATGATAATATATATCAAATGGCCATGCACAATACACCACTTTCAATAATTTAGTGGCGAACAATGGAAATCTCACGGAATTGAAAGTGAGATAAGAGAATCCCTTACTTTGTACTTGTTCCATGGTCGATTGTAGGTTTACCTCCTGTATAATGGTGAAATAATTGTTATTGAATTATACAAGAATCATATACATTAATATGATATCATATATGATCTTTTAACCTTGCTTTATTAATAATATCTTAGTATTATCGTCGTTTCGGGTGATAATCGATTCGTTCTTCTTAAATGTTTGGTTACGTAAGACATGTTTTTAGTGGATAGATTATATCTTATTCATAATCATAATGATATTAACATTATTTTTAACCCTAAAATGAGAATAAGACTTGAATGGATACGATGGAGAATGAATCTTATCACGTTCGTGGAGACGGTAGTCCGTACGTACGCACGAACGCTACTTCCATTTAATTTTTATCTTAAAAGAATCAAATCCAAATGATACATAGGTATATTACTATTCCAGTATAATATAATATTTTATATATGTTACTTAAGTTCATTAACACCATCCTTTATACGTTCCATGTGTGGTATGAACGAGTCATATCATTTTAAGGGGGCGGTAGTCCGCACTTCCTCAAATTAAATTATCGTATGTATATACAACATGAAACGAATAATGGTATGAAATAAAATGGAATTACAGAAGATTATATATAAAATATATATCATTAATATCATATTTAACTACAGTGCCATCATAATGGCCACCATGAGAGGCGCTAAGATGTATTTGAACAATCATCGTTTCGTGAGGCGTTAGTTTGCCATCCACAGAAACATTATGTTCATCATCCATTAGATGGAGTTGTGTGTATGTGTAGTTTGAATCCTTCTTATAAAAACATCCTAGTATATTGTGGATACTGTTGTTGTTACAAAAGAAAGGAAATAAAAAGAGTTTGGGGGTTGGAGAAGCAAAATAAATGAAAATAATTTAAGAGAAACCGTTACCTTTAATTTAGGTAACTCACTTTGGTTGGAACCAAAGGACTTCTTGAAATGCTTTCTGCCTAAGGGGATGCTTCAAGGAGGAGGAGAGGGATGTGGGGAGCTTATTTGGGCAGAGTTTGGACGAGCCAAGTGGCTTGAGAGGTGTGAGGAATGAGTAGAAGTGGTCTCCTTTTATAAGGGAGAAGAGGGGCTCTTTAGGAAAGAGTGAAAGTATTACTTTATAATATAATTATATTCGGTTTATAATGGTCCAAAAATCATTGAGGTCGAAGATAAGATGACTAATATTCTAAATAACATCAACCAATAAGAATTGGACAGGTTTTAGATAATATTTGAATCATTATAATCTTATTTATTTAAATGATTTATTAATGAGGTAAACATTGCATCATTATTGTGTCATTAATAATTTAAATTATTTGATGTCTAAAAATTATAAATAAAATATCATTATGTAGGAAATCTTTTTAGATTTCTAATGAATATTTATAATCGAAAATCCAACATGAATAACCCTATGTAAAAATTGATCTTCTAAAAGATGTAAGCTTATGCCATTTTTATTTTTATTTTAACTTTATTAATATAAAGTGTCATTATCACTTACAAGTGGATCCATGGGGTCCCAAAATCGACCGAAAGATGCCCATGGTCGACCATGTATCAACCAATAGGGTTAAGACACGTTTTAGGGTAATTTAGTATTATTATAATATTATTTTTTAACCCTTATTTACCGGATTTACCCTTAACCATGGTAAATAAAATATTTACCGCAATAATTATTCAAAATGTCTAAAAATAAAAGTTACCTATTTACACAATTTGAACATCCTGATTCCAAATATGGAATCCATTTTCCTAAATTCAAAACACAGAAGTGGCAGAAATTAATTTAAAATTAATTCCCGCTGTCAAAACAAAAAGCGTGTTTTTAAGAGGTAATAACTATCAAAAGATTGACACTTGTTTATGTTCGGTTTAATTGTAAAATTATGTCCAATGAACAACATTATATTAAATAGTAAAAATATATTCTAAATATACTTTAAAACCACTCAAATTCATAATTTATCACTATTAATTATTTTGATTAAAAAAGTTGTTTTTAATTAAAATTTAGTAATTTTTACTATTCATCAAAATATGAAAGTTATCCGAAAAGTACCAAAATTTCACCTTAGGCTAAATTCATTATTCCGAATCCAAAAATGAAGTCCATTTTAAAATATAAAATATATATAATTTCGAAAAGTAGGTATTACTATTCATAATGGCTAGTTTGATCGGTTGTGGTGTGTGTTAAAACTCGAAGTTGCGTACAACACACACTACTGTATTATTCAAAGGAAAGCGTACCGTGGAAGCTTGGGATGTTTCATTTTAAATTTTTGATGTCCCCATTTAGTCAAAAAGTTTAAAATATTGTATTTAAAAAGGGTTCACAATTAAAAGTTGATAAAAGTGCAATACTGAAAATGAATTTGTTCTTGCATTATATCTAAGAAACTCATAATATGGATTCTAAAATTATAAGGATTATATAAAGTTTAAAATTTAGATAATACTATTCATAACCTCTTTTGAATGGTTTTTTTTGTAAGTCATGGTGTGATTGAACTCGGTGTTGCGTGTAGTGCAAGTTATTGAATTATTTTGAAGAAATAACACACTATGAAATCTTGGGGTGTTACATTCTCCCCTCCTTCAATAAATTGCATCCTCGCAATTTGAAATTGTTCTTCGAAAATAAAAGGTTGAAAATAGAAAATATATTTGTGGGAAATCCCACATCGGAAATTGGGTTACTAAAATTTAGTTTTAATATGAGGAAAAGAGAAATGAAAGGGTCACCACCAAATTATGATCTCGATTAGGAGAACATTGGTGGCAATTAGAGACATATAATTGGAGGAAAAACGTAAATATTTATAGGTAGTGATTGAGGTCATCAATCACAAACAAGTATAAAATTGAGGTCCTTAAACTCATCAATCTATGATGATTTGAAATACCATCGGTCCAAGAAAACATAGGGTATTGGGATAACACATTTTTGACGTTTCAAAATATCTTAGTTGAAATCCCACATTGAAAAATGAATTAATGAGGCCTCTATTTAAAATAAAGAGTGGAAAGTATGAAGATTACCGAAAATAACACATACTAGGGTTCCATGTAGGAAAAATATGGATATGGAAGAGAAATCTAACCATCAATTATCTGATGGAGAGTGGTAGAGAACATGGCTATGAAAAGGCCAACAATCCCAAAGCCATAAATTAGTGATGATTTAATGTACCATCTAGGACAACATTTTTTTTAAAGTTATATTACATAAGGAAGAGGAATTCATGTAAGATATTGACTAAGAACATTATGAGATATACTTAAATTTTAAGTAGATTTTCATTCTTTAATAAATTTCCACCACTAACTCAATTTTTTTAAACGATGAGTATTCAAGAAGACTTGGTCACACTGGAAGAACTAGAATAAACTTCTATAGAATCACATGATCCATGTAGGATAAACCATATATTTGAAGATTAATCAAAACCAAAATGGTTAGTGAATGATCTAATGATCCCCCAAAAGGATATTCATTGAGATAAATATGCACTAATATTAATTTCTAAAATTAAACCAACAATACCCCAAAGTTAAATAGATACCATTCAATAACGAGTTTTCCTTACAATCCTTTAATATAATCCAAACTAATATTGAAACCCAAAACATAGAAGAATTTGATTATGTAGTCTCCCATGTTACATTGTATCTCCAAATGACATCAAATACTCTTAAAGTCACATACTTAAAAGTGATTAACATCATCACATATTCTCTGTTATAGGTTAATCATTTCCATAAATAACCCAAATCACTATAAATCAACAATAAAAACGTAGATAAAAATCCACCATTACTCTACAAATGAAACCTCATTGTATTCTATTTTCCATGGGCATATAGTGTTCCTAACAAAACAAACATCTTCCAAAATAACATTTATCACTTAATCACCAAATCATTTTCCTATACCAAGGGTATTCATTTGATAAGACATAAGAACCCAAATCATCTTATTATTGATCAATAAAATCATTTAACAAAAAAAAATTGTCACACTAACCAGGGACTTCACGTAGTCTAGTGGTAGGCGATAAATCCCAATCGCACTTTGGTTGTGGGTTCGATTCCCACAGCTTTGTCCGACGCGATGGGTTGTCACACGGTCTACGTGTTGTCCTTTTTCAAAAACTATATTTTATAATATTACCAAAATGAGATAAATTCCTCAAAATAACATAATTTAACCACAAATGTTATATCATACTTTGCATTTTCATCCCAAATTATAATAACTTATCATTTTCTCAAACCCCAATGATCATATAAAACCAAATGGTTATTTATACCTATATCCACAAGAGAAGAGACAATTCTTCTTCAAATATCATTCTCACATGGCAAACTGCAGGGTTACAAATACAAGAGAAAATTATTCCAAAACAAACCCATCAACAAGGAGTGCTAATACTTTTTAAATTTTTCTCCAACCATTTATTTCCACATAACTTCTTCTTTGACCAAGAAAATATCCTATAGAATAGGACATTCACTCGGGTAATGGCCAGGTCCCCTACATTTACGGAAAATGACTGTAAATGGACTTTTGAGACCATTTTTATCTTCTTCCATAGTACTCTTCATTTTTCTTCGGCAATTCTTCACTTTATGTCCTTCCTTCCCGCACGTAAAACATTTCGTTGTCCCATTGAGACACTTTCCTGGGTGTCTCTTTCCACATTTCCTGCATGATGAAAATTGAGGTTTCTTTTCTCCATGGTCTCCATTGCTGGAGATCTTATCATTTATCACCTTTCTCTTCCTTGTTGAGTCTGGGTGTTGGTTAATATATATATTGTTGATCATATTTTTGGAAAACTGATTTGGCATAAAGACGATATTTTTTACGCCTATCAACATTCCATTTTGTTGCTCATCACCACCACCGTTCCCACCTTGTACATCATTCTCAAAGTCACTATGACTTCCTTGGAATCCAGCCATTGACTAAAACCAGAAATCATTGTGTAAGTAATAGTAGTCGTAAAATCATTTAGAGATTAAAATGTCACCATATTCTCAATTTGAAACATATTAGGATTAAACAAGGTCATTTACTCTCATTTTATGTATATATTACTTAAATCGGTTTGTAAAGAAAATGTAAATTATCTTAAGCATATCCCCCGGGAGTGTCGTAACCAAGAGTGCAGCAAGGCCCGTTGTCGTGCACCAGTTCCCGTTCGAGTCTAGCTCAAAGCGGTGTTTTCGGGTTTTACCCCTAGGTACATCTGTGCCAGAGCCGCCTCTACCTGCTCGTATCCAGACAGGGATGTATTGCTCGGAAAACTCACAAAATATCTACAATACCAAAATTCTAGGAAGTTCTTCTACACTAATCATCAAAGTTCATCTTAGGTCTACGTGCTCTAATCAGAGTTTATCTAAATCTAGCTACCAAGGTTTGTACTAAACTTCCTCTGATACCAACTGTAACGCCCCGACCCCAGCTACCTAGAGTCGGTGCATTATTACATAACATTGGCATGATCACGAGAAAGATCAAGTCTCAAAAGACCGATTAGTTTAGTAGCCTTGGAATAACTAGATACATCCATAAATTTTTACATTACATCATAAAAAAAACATCTTGTCTTCATATCCCCTCATACTATCCCTGCAGGTCATTCATAAATTACTTCTTCATAATCCTGAAAAAAAAAACATTGAAAGGGGTGAGCTCAGATGCTCAGTAAGGATAACATTATTGCAGAAGCTTTCATAAATAAGCATAAACACTTAAGGCAATTTATAACTAAAACAAAAGCCTTTTAAACTTGAACTTCAGCATAAAATGGCAAAGGTAAAATGAAATAATGCCATTTACTTACTCACATGGATATTCTACTAGTCGAATGATCACATGCAATATCAATAACCACTTTCATAATGATGGAATGCATAATGCCAGACTATCATAACCACATAGCCAAGGCCTCGTGCCAAGACTACAAATAAGATTTTGCCAAGGCCTTGTGCCAAGACACTAGTTTGTCTCATGAGACCTACCGATGCATCGAGGAGCTATAGCGGGCTCCACCCGTCACTTATTAAGTCCAATGCATTCCTCATATGAATAGGTTTAAGCATAAAATAAACATTCGTATTAAAACTAGCATACGAAATGTCAATACTTTAACCACAAACCATGAATGGTATAAAAATAGAACATCCACAGTCAAACATAACTCATTTGATACAATATGGAAGATTGTATTGTATCACATTAACCTCAATCATGAATAATAAAGGATGTTGACATAGATGAAAATAATCATCAAAACTATTTGAGAGAAATATCCCCTTTTTCTTAAAAGTCACACTTTTTGTCAAGAAGACATTCAAAAATAGATTTTTGAATCAAAGTGTCCCATACCACCTTGAAACTTTTAAAAGGATTTTTAATTTTAAAACTTTAATGTCCATATAAATAAATCCTTAAAACCATTTTTAAAATATGGACATTAATGAGCATGATTTAGAAGAATAATTCTTTAAAACATTTTGAAATGGTATTTTGGTTAGAGTTTCTAACCAAAAGAGAGACACTTGAATACAAACAATTGAGGTAATCAAAACATTGTAATATCATGAGAATAAAGGAATTCATGATATACTATGTCAAAGTACATTATATACACCACATAAAAGTGATTTGGTGTATATCATCAAAGAAGTCTCAATGGAATGTAAATTGAGATGAAATCTCTCATAAAGGTTGTATCCTTAGGTTAAGGATAAATCAACGACATAATTATGTGTGAAAAATATAAATACACTAAATATGATTGGATATTCAGTGTAAATCAATCAAAGGATATTCACACATATTCTTGTAAAAACAATACCAACGAATTGGATGTTTAACTCAACAAATGGAGAATGAGTTAAAATTACTCTTATCAAATTCATATCAATGACTTGAGAATTATCAATGGAGTAATTATGTGTATAAAACTTATATCCACAGGAAGGGGAGTGGAAATTATGACATAATCAAATGAATAGTGATTCCACACATAATCTTGGGGTAATATAATCAATGAAATATGCGTAAAGCCAAATGAGTGGAAATTGAAATTTCAAATTCCCTTATCGATTAGGTAACTTACGAAACAAACACCCATGAAAGAAGTATCATACCCTGATAATGTAAATACCCATAAATTAAAGTATATTACACAATGAATGCAATCATGGGCAGTACACATACCCCACATGCAATAATTAAGTGGTGAATAATGGAAATCTCACGAAATTAAAAGTGAGATAAGTAACCCCTTACCACGTTAATCAACTGAGTCGTATGGCCAAAAGTTAATAACCACCAAATTATTTAAAGAATAACATGAATATAAGAGAATCATGATAATATATATCAAATGGCCATACACAATACACCACTTTCAATAATTTAGTGGCGAACAATGGAAATCTCACGGAATTGAAAGTGAGATAAGAGAATCCCTTACTTTGTACTTGTTCCTTGGTCGATTGTAGGTTTACCTCCTGTATAATGGTGAAATAATTGTTATTTAATTATACAAGAATCATATACATTAATATGATATCATATATGATCTTTTAACCTTGCTTTATTAATAATATCTTAGTATTATCGTCGTTTCGGGTGATAATCGATTCGTTCTTCTTAAATGTTTGGTTACGTAAGACATGTTTGTAGTGGATAGATTATATCTTATTCATAATAAGAATGATATTTACATTATTTTTAACCCTAAAATGAGAATAATACTTGAATGGATACGATGGAGAATGAATATTATCACGTTCGTGGAGACGGTAGTCCGTACGTACGCACGAACGCTACTTCCATTTAATTTTTATCTTAAAAGAATCAAATCCAAATGATACATAGGTATATTACTATTCAAGTATAATATAATATTTTATATATGTTACTTAAGTTCATTAACACCATCCTTTATACGTTCCATGTGTGGTATGAACGAGTCATATCATTTTAAGGGGGCGGTAGTCCGCACTTCCTCAAATGAAATTATCGTATGTATATACAACATGAAACGAATAATGGTATGAAATAAAATGGAATTACAGAAGCTTATATATAAAATATATATCATTAATATCATATTTAATTACAGTGCCATCATAATGGCCACCATGAGAGGCGGTAAGATGTATTTGAACAATCATCGTTTCGTGAGGCGTTAGTTTTCCATCCACAGAAACATTATGTTCATCATCCATTAGATGGAGTTGTGTGTATGTGTAGTTTGAATCCTTCTTATAAAAACATCCTAGTATATTGTTGATACTGGTGTTGTTACAAAATAAAGGAAATAAAAAGAGATTGGGGGTTGGAGAAGCAAAATAAATGAAAATAATTTAAGAGAAACCGTTACCTTTAATTTAGGTAACTCACTTTGGTTGGAACCAAAGGACTTCTTGAAATGCTTTCTGCCTAAGGGGAGGCTTCAAGGAGGAGGAGAGGGATGTGGGGAGCTTATTTGGGCAGAGTTTGGATGATCCAAGTGGCTTGAGAGGTGTGAGGAATGAGTAGAAGTGGTCTCCTTTTATATGGGAGAAGAGGGGCTCTTTAGGAAAGAGTGAAAGTATTACTTTATAATATAATTATATTCGGTTTATAATGGTCCAAAAATCATTGAGGTCGAAGATAAGATGACTAATATTCTAAATAACATCAACCAATAAGAATTGGACAGGTTTTAGATAATATTTGAATCATTATAATCTTATTTATTTAAATGATTTATTAATGAGGTAAACATTGCATCATTATTGTGTCATTAATAATTTAAATTATTTGATGTCTAAAAATTATAAATAAAATATAATTATGTAGGAAATCTTTTTATCTTTCTAATGAATATTTATAATCGAAAATCCAACTTGTATAACCCTAGGTAAAAATTTTTATTCTAAAAGATGTAAGCTTATTCCATTTTTATTTTTATTTTAACTTTATTAATATAAAGTGTCATTATCACTTACAAGTGGATCCATGGGATCCCGAAATCGACCCAAAGATGCCCATGGTCGACCATGTATCAACAAATAGGGTTAAGACACGTTTTAGGGTAATTTAGTATTATTATAATATTATTTTTTAACCCATATTTACCGGATTTACCCTTAACCATGGTAAATAAAATATTTACCGCAGTAATTATTCAAAATGTCTAAAAATAAAAGTTACCTATTTACACAATTTGAACATCCTGATTCCAAATATGGAATCCATTTTCCTAAATTCAAAACACATAAGTGGCAGAAATTAATTTAAAATTAATTTCCGCTGTCAAAACAAAAAGAGTGTTTTTAAGAGGTAATAACTATCAAAAGATTGACACTTGTTTATGTTCGGTTTAATTGTAAAATTATGTCCAATGAAAAACATTATATTAAATAGTAAAAATATATTCTAAATATATACTTTAAAAACACTCAAATTCATAATTTATCACTATTAATTATTTTGATTAAAAAAGTTGTTTTTAATTAAAATTTAGTAATTTTTACTATTCATCAAAATATGAAAGTTATCCGAAAAGTACCAAAATTTCACCTTAGGCTAAATTCATTATTCCGAATCCAAAAATGAAGTCCATTTTAAAATATAAAATATATATAATTTCTAAAAGTAGGTATTACTATTTATAATGGCTAGTTTGATCGGTTGTGGTGTGTGTTAAAACTCGAAGTTGCGTACAACACACGCTACTGTATTATTCAAAGGAAAGCGTACCGTGGAAGCTTGGGATGTTTCATTTTAAATTTTTGATGTCCCCATTTAGTCAAAAAGTTTAAAATATTGTATTTAAAAAGGGTTCACAATTAAAAGTTGATAAAAGTGCAATACTGAAAATGAATTTGTTCTTGCATTATATCTAAGAAACTCATAATATGGATTCTAAAATTATAAGGATTATATAAAGTTTAAAATTTAGATAATACTATTCATAACCTCTTTTGAATGGTTTTTTTTGTAAGTCATGGTGTGATTGAACTCGGTGTTGCGTGTAGTGCAAGTTATTGAATTATTTTGAAGAAATAACACACTATGAAATCTTGGGGTGTTACAGAATCACCATAGGCCAAACATGAATCATACATTAACACTTTATGGGGGAGTACCCTAGCCTACAGGAAAACCCAAGGACCCATCCAATCTGGTCATTTGGTCACAACAGACCACAAACTTGAACCGAACACATGAGGGAATCCACCACATTGGCCTCCCAAACTTTTCCTCAAAAGAAACCACTGACCAACACTTCATTCCAACTTATCAATTAAACAAAAACCCAAAACATCGTTCAAACAAGAGGGGTTATTGAACTCGAAACATCCCACAATAATAATCCGGAAAACACATAATCCATACCTCCCAACCATACATTATCAAAACAAAACACTTTCCTTCAAAAACATTATTTAAAAAAAAAGTTTTGCTGGGTTGCGCATTTAACAATAGTATCTCATGAGCCTCACACATGCATGTTTACATGCCACACCGGGAACCCACCTCATATCCATCCATATTCCCAAATAAACCTATGCATGTGGTCACCCTTGAGAGCACCAATTACCAAAAATCAAACCTTTCCTCTTTATAAAATCAAAACTTTTAACCACACTTTCCCTTTCTCAAAAACAATAACCATAATATCAAAACCCAATTTTTCATCTCACAAACCAATTTAGAAAATAATACATAATTCAATAAAATCACATATTCATGCCTTTCATAATCGTTTCAAAACATTTCCACCCATTTCAAAACACTTCTAATTTCATGAAAAACACCATTTCATAAATCTCTATTTAATTAAGAACTCAACTCTTCTCATTTCAAGACAAGGTTCTAAAAGTTCATAATTTTTTTTGTTCAGTAGACACCAAACCCAAAATCCATCTTCAAACCCCACACAAAAATTCTAGAACACTTAATTCAATCCTAAAACACTTTTCCACTGTTTAAAAAAATTCCACTAGGAACATATTTTTAAAACCCCAATTAACATAGTTCATACTTTCAAAAGAGGCGTAAACACATAACTTACCCTTTTGAAATAATTATGAAATTCCATTTATAGGGAATAAAAAAAATAATACCATTTTCACTTTACTAGAAAATAACTTCACAAAAATTCACACTCCTTAAAGTGAAGTCATTTTTTTCTTAAAAAACCAAGTTTCCAAGATTCCAAAACAAAGATACACAAGACAATATGAGAGGAAACTAGTTTCGGTGGGTGACTTGGACATATGGTTGGCAGACATATTCCAATCACTTCACCATTATAGAGAGTATTCTAGGGAAATATCCACGGCTCCACATGGCTTGCCAGGCCCTGCGAGCTCACTAAGATTATTCGCCCAACTCTCTTTTTCATTTCCCATAGTCATCATTAAACCAAGAAAACCAAAGGAATCAGATAAATCCATACATCCCATGGTGACTTGAATCTCTTCATGAGGTGTGCTGGCCCGGCACACTACCCATGACTAAAATTTCAAGTCCCAAAAATCCTAGATCCAGACTATGCTAACTCTTCCCCAAATAACATGACCCAAGGAGCGAACCTCCCTCTCATACCATTTTGTCACGAACCGAATCTGGTCACCACCAAAACTGGCACCAAACTCAGCCCGTGAAATGACCTAAAGGGCGTTCCCTATCCCCATGGGCTGGAACAAGTGCCCGGGTATCATTAATTTAGGTTTGGGAACGATTTACCCGAGTTTGAAAGCATAAAACATTAAAAACAATCCATAATATAAATCGGAAAATTTTGAGCCAAACAAGACTTAAGTAAAAACCAGAACTAAGTACATTGGTTTAAAGATAATACAAGTGGTCCAAATAAAAATAATTATAGCATCAAGACATCCTCAAGGACTCCACACGACTAGGGGTCATCACCCCCATGCTATCTCCACAACTTCGCACCAAGGATGGGAACTAACACCCTGAACCGCCATCACCCTTAGCCTTTCCTTTACCTGAATCAAACATAACCAAGTCTACTTACACCCAAGGGGTGTAAGTAGGATGTGAGACTAAGCCCAATAGGATACCACCCAATGATTCCAAGGAGTAAGAAATACAATGTGAAAAAGCAAGCAGTTTTCAAACACATGGAAAAGTAGTGTTAAAATTTCAAGAAATGAAACCTGCAATTGAAAATAGATTTCAATCCAAAATTTTCAAAATATTAACAAATTAAAATAGAAATGTTAGATACTATAATTTACTTCCATACACACCCTAATACATAGGTAAATACTACAAATCCAATGAGCAACAACATTGGGAACACCCCTAGGCACTAGGTTGTCTTGGGCCCTATGTACCTCGTACCTCGGTGTAAAGTAACCAGAGAAAAATTCATTCTCGTGCACGAGCCACTAGTATGGAACATACCCATAACCTAGTGGTCCCCAATAATCATCCACATAGTTTAGTTAGAGTTTTCGTTATCCAAATTCTAAGTGAAACAGGGACAAAACCCATCCGATCCACTAGCCGTACTAGTACAAATCCGCCCCACCTAGGTACCTGGGCTTCCCCTTTTGTGCTCAATCAATTTCAGCATGAAACATAAATAAATTTTCATATAAAACACCATTACTGGTCAAACACAACCAATACATTATCTATCACATTTTATACCACTTAAAACACGCAACAAAGCACTTAGATTTTTCATAAAACAATTCCTCAAAATCCTGTAGTGTTTCGAACACAAAACTCCTTATAAACCTCACTTTCATACTATGTGCACATTTTTAAGTTTCCAAAACAGAAAGGGCAGCCAACTACATTTTAGTGAAAACACCAAATAATTTTTAGGGCAGCCCCATATGATTCAAGAAACGACATCATTGCAAAATCTCCATTTTTACACAACACAACTCTTAGAATTTCATGTGGTTCACAAACACCATTAAAACCAGATTTTTCAGCAACAAACACAAGGTATAATCATTAAAAACAGTATTTTTATCCCTATTATAGTTAAACAAAATCAACTAATTACTTATAGGGTAGCCCCAATTAAACTAGTAAAACATTTCTATGAAGAAACCCCCAATTTCACATGAAATTGGCATTTAGGATTCATTCTAAATACAAACACCACTAAAACTATTTATTTTCAGTAATAATAAAATTAAATAAGCATGAAAACTCCATAAAAACAGTATCCAATTCACAAATATTTCATACACAATGGAATCACCTACCAAAACCAAGGAAACCCTTGAATCGTTTGTGCGAAAACTCAAACGCACCACCGCCGCACCTCAAAAAAGGTAAACCAGACCTAAAACCAGAATTTCAGACCATGAAACACAATATAAAATCCTAAATTTTAAACCCTACTTTTTTGACATTAGTAACCTCAATGATAAGGGAATAAACCCTAAGTACATTGGATGTAACCCTAAACAAATTGAAAGAACAAAGAAGAAGAACAACTTACTTAAAATATCTTGTAGAAATCGCCCCCAAAAGTACCAGTAGATGATTTTAAAAATACTCAAACCTTCAAGGGATGTTCAAACAAGGATAAGGATATGATTTAGGAATTTGAATGGGGGAAAAATTGTAAAAATTGAGAGAGTTATGAAGGAATGAACTTACCTCTTCAAATCTAGACGATTTGAAGAAGCCTATGAAGTTAGGCACCAAATTGTGATTAACCAGAGCTTCAAAGAGGGGGGAGAGAGAATGGTCACGTGGTTGGGTTCAGTGGTCTTGGACTCCACTTGGAATAACCGAAAAATCCCAAATATTGAATAAGTTATCACATAATCAAAATTTATTTTTAAAATAGGAATTGGGCTTTCGGGCAGGCCCAACCCCTTAGATAAAAACCCAAATAAACCCTGGTTATGGATTTCTAAAAGCTCCAAATTACCTTGGTGGTGTTAATAGGTTAGGGGAGGTTAAGTAGGAATTTTAATGGATGAAAAATATTGAAAAATGAAAAAGTTATAAAAATACAAAATTTATTTTTTTAATCTTAAATTGGGCTCATGGTTTGGCCCAATTCATGAATACTCATATATTCCTCCCTAAAACCTAGGGAAACCCCCAAAACAAAGAAAAGATGTAAATTAAATTAAAAATACCTTTAAAATATGTCTTGTATGTGACATGTATTCTTATGGGATTTTTTGTCCTCTTAATAATGGTTTATAATGATATTATGAATTTACCAAAGCATATAAACTGGGATTTTTAAACTAGGTGTGTAGTAAGGTCCATTTCTATGTACGAGATTACCCTGAGATAGGCCAAGAAAATCTTGTCAGAATTGTTTCCCTTATGTACATCTATGCCAGAACAACATCCACTTGTATTATCCAAACAGGGATGTAATTTTCTGATAAACCACTTACTCTATACCAACCATAATTTAGGGATGTTTTCTTATACTTAATCTTATCCCTAAGGCTTTATCTAGAGTTCTCTAATACTAAGGCTTTCACGAGAGTTTTCTAATACTAATCCCAAAAATAACTAAACCAATCCTAATACCAAATATAACAACCCTATTCTTTATTTCAGATTTAAACATGATTTATTTCATAACATTACACTTAATACAACCTAAAAGAACGAGAGGTCCAATATCTTTGTGAAATTAGGTACATTATGAAAAAACATAATACATGAAAAGAAACAACATATTTATTGAAAAATTCTTTAACATGATCAGACTATTCCTTCATACTTAACCCTACATGGGATACCTGATGATATACATATGAAAGGGGTGAGCTATAAATATCAGTATGGGAATAAACAAGGAATAACATGAAGAATAAAATACATGTTATACAATAAGAATATCAATGGAGCATAAAAGTAACAATAATAATAAGGCATGATATATCTTGATAATCATAACATGGGAAATGTAGCAACAACTTAAAACACTGCATCATAAACAAAAGTCAAGCCTAAATCTACCAAGACATCATGGTGTAAAAAACACCATAAAGGAATATGGTAAACCCCCTATCCCAATGTGACATATAATGATACTAACCATTATTCAATGCATTAGATCTCTATATAATTCTGGGCTCACCCATCACATTCATTTCATTCTCATTCTTAAGAGTTACACATAGATCAATCAACATGGATTCATTCATCATCAAAATTTATTCCATGATTGAGAAGTGTGGAATAAATACATGTAAGTTCCCAATCAAATAAGTATATGTTTATAAAGGTGAATACCCATGATAGAAAATGGGCATGGTATCCACTACACAATTGTTTTGGAATAGAAAATCAATGTTCAATTTCGACATCATAACAATGTCACATAAAAATACATAAAATGGATTGATGAGAGAGAAAGTGGCATCTCTTCACTTTAATATGAAATAGACAGTAATAAGGACATGGAAATACAATTCCCAACATAAGGAATTGAAAAAAGGTGTAATATAATAAATTTACATAAAGAAAGAGGAGAAAGGAAATAAACCTAACTTGAATGTGTGAATCCAAAGGCTTGGGAGGGGATTATTTAAAGCTTTAGGGCACCTTGGAAGGACTTTAGTGAGAAGAGGGAAGAGTTTAGACATGTTCCATGGAGTTTTAGTGAAGATAAATGGAAGATTGGGTTGGTTTATTTGTTGGACACAGGGCTGTTCATTGATAATAAAGGAGTCTGGTTTGTAATTGTTTTCAATCTGCACATGGATGACTAGAGAGTTTACAAGGAATGTGGTCTTACAATTGAGGTTGAAATCAGCATTGAATGTGGTTCTATTTCCCAGTGTTTTCTAATTTTTGGGGCCTCAAAATCGAGAATTTTTTCATAGTAATGTATGACATGAAGAATAGATAAGGAATTCAGTAAAGGGAGAGAACCGCGTAACCTAGGACATAGACCATGTACCATGTCTAGGAATGGTTTGTAGACCATGTATGAGATAGTGGGAATGGTATACAGATCAGTTTATGGAATCGAAAAATTTTCTGCGAGAGAAGGGGTGTGGTATGCGGAAGACTAGAGGTTTGCGAGATTAATGGCATTTATGAGACATAATCGGTACACGGTGGAGGTAATACCAAATCATAGATTTATTAAATATTGTGTTATTAGATTTTTCAGATCCATTTTTTCTTATATATAGTGAATTAATCCCCTTCATTAAGAATGATAGTGAGATTAAGAAATCCAACAGGAATTTGGAGAAGTCCAGATCTGTTCATAGGAAGACAACTCCGCATAAGAATAAGTAATCCATGGAGGAGAAAACACTCAATGGAAGATAGTCTGGTTTGTGGAGGAAGAACACGATCCATGGAGCAAGGCCATCTATAGAGGAGAAACTAGGGAAATATGAGGAGCTCTTGTAGTACGCGGAGCAAGAGTGGTCAAAGGCATAATGTGAAGGAATTTCAGGAAGGTGGTTTGCTGAGGAAGTTTTCAGAGGTGGAAAATGGAGGCGGTTTATGGAGAGGTGATCCCCAAAAACATACTCTCTACTCAGTATGTGTAGGAAGTAATGTGGTACGCGACACACCTAAGAAATCCTGAAAAGAGACTAAATCAGTTTGTAAAATTAATTTCTATAACCTATCAATGTGTGGGAAAGTAAATTACATCTATGAGGGATAATGAGACTTCAACAAGGAATATTTTTACAGTTTAGTATGCATGATTTAAATAAAAACCCATTGAAGAGACCTTCATATCGATAAACTGAGTTCAGATTCATCCTAATGTAGTGAGCAAGATGGAGTCAATTGAAGTGATCTGAATGATTCAATGTGATATCCCTAAATCCTTTTAATGTTAGTGATCCTTGCATAGAGTAACTATGCTAAACTTTTGTACTCCACAACTAGTGAATATTAGTAGATTTTTGGTATGACCAACAACCAATCGACATATGATCCTTGGACGGAGCCCTTAGTGGTTAACCAAGTAAAGTTGTTTTGTATTCAATTTTCTTGTTATTGTTTGTTTTCTACACTTTATCATTATATAGGTTTAACATTTTCTACCATGTAGGAACACGATCCATCAGTTTAGAAGAAAAAGTTGACACCCTGATTCACCCTCCCCTCTCAAGGTGTTCTGGGGTCATTCAAGTGGTATCATAGGAATTTTATTGGTGTTAAATTTATCCCTTGATGTTATAGAGAATTAATTCAATGTTAGGGGAGTACCCGTCTTCAATGGAAGTAAATTTTATATTTGGAAATACATTATGAGATCTCATATAATATCTCTTGGAATGGAAGTGGTTTTCACTACAGTGCAAGGAATATGAGTTACTGATCTGACAGTGTTGTCTATGACTGATACATATAAGAAATTGCTTAATGAAGACACTAAATCACATAATTCTCTCATGGTAGTTCTTTTTGATCAAATATATCTAAATTTAATGAGTTTCACATCCAACAAGTCAATTTGGGAGAAACTTGAAGATATATATGAAGGAGAAAACAATGTGAAATAGAAAAAAATTTAAGTCCCAAACAATAGGTTTGATGATCTGAAGATGAATCCGGATGAAAATGTAGATTCCTTATTAAAACAAATTATTTATGTGATAAGATAAATTTGAGGTATTGGAGAAGAAATCAAATAAATTGACATTGTAAATAAAATTATGATAAGACTTCCACCCCTTTACAAAGCGAATGTGTCAGCTCTTGAAGAAATGGATCCTTCCAAACTTTCTCTAGATGATCTATTGAGCTGTCTGGTGGCATATGAGATGAGAGTCAAACATGAAGATGCTACGACACGTGTAATCAAGGAAATCTCATTCATATCCATGGAAAAACTGAAATGTTTAGGTTATAGTTGTGGTGAAATTGATGTAGGAAAAGAATTTTTTTCCTATCATTTCTTAGAAGTTCAAAAAGGGAAAATTGAAATTTAAAGGTAAGTTACCTATGGCTTATTTTTGTTGTGGCAGATTTGAGAACATTGCCTCTCAGTGATCAAGAAAGTTTGAAGATGAAGAGAGTGAAGCGGAAAACACTAAGAAGACTCATAAAAGGTTTTTCAAAAAGGAAGACATAAAATATGGAATGAAAGTAAAGAAGAAGAGTTTTTTCTATGAAGAAAAAGACGATGATAATGAATTTAGTGAAGAAGAAGAACCCGAATTCAAAACTGGAAACCATGCCTCTATGATGGCCTTCAAAACCATCAAAAGATAAATTTGGAGACAATCAGTTGACAACTAATTATGATCCAAATTTGTAACTTAAATATGATTTTGGTAAGATTGATAATAAATGTAAGAGATTTAATAAGTGGAAATCAATTGTGGAAGAATCATCAGAATATGTTGATCAACATGAGGCTGATATTGAACGACTAGAAGAACTACAAAAATTTTAGTCATCAATATGTAAAATTAGAGATGATGTAGTGGAACTAAATATCAGAATAGAATAACAGGCTAAGGTTATCAATGACCTTACCTCGAGACTGGAAGAGAAGTCCAAAACCAATGAGGGACTCAAATATAATGTTGTTACTCTTAGAAGTAAATTAAAAAGTGAATCAAATTTAGAAGAAGAAAATAAAAAAATAAAACTTTTATGTTTGTTGTATGTTGATCTACTGGAAAGATCTAAATGTGGTTCTCATGGAGTTGAAAAGATTTTGAGTGATGAAAGACCCGCATGCATGGGAAACAATGGAATCAGTTGTGATGTTGAAACATAAAATGCTACAAATAAAGTAGAATAGAATAAAGGTAAGCTAAAAGTTGATTATGTTAAAAAGATTCCAGAAGTATTGAAAAAGAAGCCCTTAAATCAAACTGAAAGGAGAACCGAATCTTATCCTTGATCTTTGAAAAGTTATAGGTAGTCAAACTATTTTCTAGAGGAAGAAGTCTTGAAGAGAAATTGAGATGAGAAGGCATTTTCTCTCACGATGTGTCTGTTCTGTGGATATCTGGGACATACCATGTTATATTACGAAGAGTCAAGGAGCTATTTGAACATAGAAGATCTAGAAAATAAACAAAGGAGACTGAATTCATATCCTATAGTTTATAGAATAAATAGTTTCTATGGATACTGTTTTAACTATTCTGACTTTGACCATAAATTTGTGTATTGCAGGTAGAGGTTTGACAAGAGAAATTCATACAACACTCAAAGACAGGTCAATACTTTCCCAATAGATGGTGTTGCTATATCAAATAGTTTTTCTCTTTTTGAAGAAGTTTATGAATATGAAGCACCTATGTACACAGAAGAGATAATTGAAAGTCCATCAGTGTCCTACACACAATCCAATATCCCAAGGAAATAAAAGAAGAAAATTGAGAAATATAATATTGCAGAAGTTTCCCTCAAAGCTACAAAGAGAAACAACACCTGGATTCTTTATAGAGGATGTTCTTTTTACATGAAGTGTAATGCTAACTTATTAACAAATGTTAATAAAATGGTCGATGGAATGGTAATGTTCGATAATGATGGTGCATTGAAGATCAAAGGTAGTGTGAGTACTGAACTTTATAATGAAGAGATAAAGAAGACTGAAGTTCTTTACATGAATGGTTTGCATCACAACCTCCTTAGCATAAGTCTACTATATGACTAAAGTCTTATGGTGACATTCAATAAAAAAGGATGCACTATAAAGGTAAAGACAAGGAATTATCTCATAAAAGGATACATAATAGAAGGAAACTTCTATTAGGTTGATAGTAAAGAAAATATTTTCTACATAACCGTTGAAGAAGAAAACAAAATTTTGCATTGGAAATTGGGACACATCAATCAATAAGACATGGAAAAGATATCTAAGCTAAAGATTTTCATGGATATTCCCAACTTAAAGCATGAACATGAAAAGGCTTTTGATGCTTGCATACGTGGAAAGATGGTTTGCAGTTCTTATCAGGTAAAGAAGAAATGGGAATAAAATATTCTTGATCTTATCCATACAGACATATGTGGTCTAATAAATGTTTTTAGAACTCATTGAGAAAGGTACATCATTATTTTCAGTGATTAAAGTATAATGGCATGTGTGATGGTTATTCATTGGAAACAATATGTGCTTGATTACATGAAAACTTATCACCGAATTGCTGAAAATGATACTGGATGGACAATAAAAGTTATACGGTCCAAAAATGTGGGAAAATATACCTCAATTGAGTTTGAAAATTAACTGGAGAAACATGGAATCCAACATCATGTGGCTAATGTGATAACCCCACAACAAAATGGAGTTGTTGAGTGCCTAAATTGATAGGTGAACAATATATCTAGAACTATACTGATTGAGAGCTGTATCTCTCTCCATTATTGAAAGGAGGCTATTCAATCCATAGTATATATTCGAAATCGAGCAGGGTTTTACATGGGTGAAACCAATACACCCTATGAGTTATGTAATAGAAGAAAGACCTCTTTTATGTACTTGTGTGTTTTCAAAAGTAATGGTTTTATCAGAAATAAAGAAGAATATAAAGGAAAGTATGGGGATATAGAAGATTAAGTAATATTACTTGAATATTAAATGAATAAAAAGCCTAAAAATACTTCAATAAACTTATTGGAAAAATTGTGGAAAAGTTGTGATGTAAAGATCATTGAAGATAAAATGAAAAATTCCTCAAGGAATTATTATGTTGATATTATAGAAAATGAAAATGTAAAAATAGAGTAGATCCAAATACATATGGTGAGGAAGGAATACAAAACTATTAGGAGTCACAACCTAATTTTGACTCTGAATAAGAATCAGAAGAAGAAACCATGGATGAAGAGAATTTAGTTGAACCTCAATGGGGAAATAGAAGGGAAGATATTGATCAATCCAACATTATCGGGGATTGGAGTACACCCACACAAACAAGGATAATGAAGAATAATACTCAATATGTATTCCTGTTAGTTGTGGAACCAACCTTATTTGAAGAAGCTGCAAAGGATGAATCATGAGTTAAATCCATGAATGAAAAGATGGAATAGATTGACAAGAATGAAACATGGGATCTAGTTCAGAGACCCAAAACTCACAATGTTATTGGTACAATGTATATTTTCAAGAAAAAATTTGATGAGCATGGAAATGTGATCAGAAATAAGGCACGACTAGTGTGCAAAGGTTATTCGCAGATTGAAGGCATCAATGCTGAAGAAACATTTGCTATGGTTTCTAGACTAGAGTCAATTAGGCTATTAATTTCCATGTAAATCCAAATAGGATATAAAGTGTATCAAATGGATGTCAAGAAAGCATTCTTAAATGGAATTATTAAAGAAGAAGTCTATATTGAACAACCGATGGGGTTTCAACTTGGTAATGATGAAATGAAAGTATGAAGATTAAGAAAGGCACTTTATGGTCTGAAGTAGGCTCCACGAGCATGGTACTCATGGATGGATTCATATATAAGGAATCTCAAATCTAAAATAGGATGAGTGGATCACAATCTCTATGTGAACAATTATCTAAAAGATCAATTCATGGTGTTGGTATATGTTGATGATATTATTTTCGGTTGAATCCAACAGGGATCAGTGGATGAATTTTCCAATCACATGAAACCAGAATTTGAAATGTCTATGATTGGTGAGATCACATACTTCTTGGGGATACAAGTGATACATGGGAAGACATACCCTTTTATTTCTCAGGAAAACTATACAAGAGATCTACTAATTAAATTTAATATACATGACTCCAAAACAATGCTGACTCCAATCGCGGTTGGAAAAAAACTTAGAAAACATGAGGATGGAACATCTGTAGATCCAAAAATATATAGAAGAATCATTAGAATTCTATTATACCTCATAGTTACATGACATGATATTGTCTTTGAAATATGTTTAGTGGCCTGTTTTCAGAGTAATCCAAAGGAATAACATATTGTGGAAGTGACAAGAATCATGAGGAATGTTCAAGGTACACATAATTATGGGTTATACTTTACTATAGGAAGGGATAGTGAACTATTATCATTTCTAATGCTGACTTGGCTGGATATGTTTTGGATAGAATGTCCACCAGTGGTAGATCATTCTATATTAAGAAGAAATGTGTGGGCTAGTTATGCAAGAAACAAGAAAGTACTTAACTTAGTACTGCTAAAGCTGAATATATATCCTCCAAAAAGGTGTGCACTTAGTTACAATGGATAAAGCAGCAACTAACTGACATTGGTGATGAGGAAAACAACCAATGGTGATTTAATGTGATAAAAAGAGCGTAATTGGTATTACAAAGAATCCTATTCAATATTATCATATGAAACATATTGAAAACATATATCACTTAATCAAGGAGAAAGTTGAACAAGGTGTGATTAAAATGGATCATTGGGGAACTGATGAGAAAGTGTCTGATATTCTAACCAAGCCACTGGTAGTGGTTGTGTTTGAGAAACATTGATTGAGCCTCTGTGTCCAACCGCCTTCTACTATGTAAGGATGTTTCAAATGTCCCCTCTCCCCAATTGTTTTAAATATTTTAATATGTTTGTATAAATGATGCATGTTTATGAGGGAAATACAATATAGGGGGAATACTTTTGAGGTCTACAAGTCAAGATTCATTTTTGGGTTTATTACAAATGGAGGAGAATGGATAAATTCATCAAGCAAAGGAAGAGAGTGAATTGTTTTTTATGGATACAGGAATGATAAATATTAGAAAAATTCAAAGATTAAACTATGTAGGAGAAAATAAAAACATGATAACTAAATTCATGTCATCTATCTTTTTTTCTACACCGAGCACTGCTCATGTAGACTTAGAGTGATGTCTAAGTTGTTTCTTGAAGTTTTAGTTTTTGATTATGGTCGGTGCTTCAGTGAATTTATCTAGAGATTACCAAAAAACCCAAAGAGAGAGATTGTTGGATCCAAATATTTCTTTCTGATAATAATGGATTACTATATGTTATTTAGTCAATCTACAAATGGATGATGAGGGAGTTTCCAAGGAATGTGGTCTTATGATTGTGGCTGAAAGAAGTATTAAAGGTGACACTATTTCTTAGTGATTTCAAATTTTTAGGGCTTCAAAATTAGGAATTTGTTCATAGGAATGTATGGCATGAAGAATGGAAAAGGAATTCAGTAATGGTATATAACTACATAGCTTGAGACATGGACAACGTACCGTGTCCAGGAATGGTTTTCAAAATGCGTATGAGATAGTGGGTATGGTCTGTGGATCGGTTCACATAACCTAAAAATTATCCATGGGTGAAGGAGTGTGGTACAAGAAAGGATAGAGGCTCACTGGATTGATGTGGTTTACGGGTCAAGATCGGTATGCGGTGGAGGCTATACCAAATCATATATTTTGTAAATCTTGTATAAGAGGATTTTTTTGGATCCATTTTTTCCTATATAAGGAGCAATAGTCCCCTTCATTAAGAAGGAGAGTGATATTAAGAAATACGAGAGGAATTTGGAGAAGTCTATAGATGTTCGCGAGAAGAAATCTATAGAGGAGAAAATAGTCCGCAAAAGAGAGTGTGGTTTGTAGAGGAAGAACATGGTCTGCAGAGTAAGGCCATCTACAGAGGAGAAACCAGGGTGGTATGTGGAGCTCTTGTAGTACGCGGAGTAGGAGAAACCAAAGTTAGAATGCATAGAAAGTTTGAAAAGGTGGTTTGCATAGGAAGTTTGTAGAGGTAGAACATGGAGGTAGTTTTTGGAGAGTCAATCTACGAACCATACATGCTACATAGTACACAGAGGAGGTAAGGTGGTACGTGACACTCCCAAGGAAGCCTAAAAAGAGACCAAATTAGTTTGAGAAATTAATTTTCATAACCTACCCATGTGCGGGAAAGTAAATTACAACTGTGGGTGATAACGAAACTTCAACATAGAATCCTTTTATAGTTGAGGATACATGATTTAAATGACATCCCATTGAATTGACCTTGAAGTCGATAAACTATGTTCATATTCTTCCCAATGCAGTCATCAAGGGGAGTTAACGGATGTTATCTGAGGGACATAGTGCGCTATCCCTAAAAAATGTAAAGGTAGTGACCTTGATGTAGAGTGACTATGCTAAATTTATTTACTCCACAACTAGTAAATATTAGTGAATTTTTTTATGAACAACAACTGGTCGGTGTATTCTCCTTGGATATAGCCCTTAGTGGTGAACCAAGTAAAATTGCTACATCTTCACTTTGCATGTGATTGTTTTTTTTCTACACCTTCTCATAAAATAGGGTAAATAGGTTTCTACCAACATGGGAACAAGATCAATCAGTTTCAAAGAAAAAGTTTACACCTTGATTCACCCCTCCCCTCTCAGGGTGTTCTGGGGTCCTTTATTATATTGGAAATGAGAGAGATTTCTTATTATTTAGGTTTTCAAATCTACATAAAAAAATATCCAATACCACAAACCATCCCATGTTTTTTGACCATGGTTTCATGAAAATGGGAGTGGTTTACATTATTTTATAAGGTTAATGTTTGAACTTATTAAAATATTACCATGGGTGATGTGGAGGTGAGTCAAACTCTTAAAGAAAGGATATTAATATCATAAAATATATTATAACTCTTAAAGGATTCATAATGGATTTACAAAATAAATAAAATGAACTTTAAATCCCATTAATTTAAAGGGAAACATATATTTGTTCATGGATCCTATTTATATTACTAATTATATCACTTTTGTGTCATTGGGATGTCATAAGACACAAGGTTTATTTATACGACATTTAATTTTTACCCGGAAATTTGACAATATAATAAAATTAAAAAAATTAACCATTGGATAATTTATAATCCCTGATTTTAAAAATTATATTAATTTTATCTAAATAATTTTCTAAATATGTGAATTTTTAATTTTAAAATAAAAACTAAAATTTATTGTAAATGACATGATTTTACAATAACATTTTTTAACCATTATAAAAATTACATTTGACTTCATAAAAATTATATGCTCATTTATATTTGATAAAAATAATTTAACAATAATATTTTATTAAAATATTATTTATTTAAAAAATACATTAATTCAGAAATTCATTAATTGAATTTGAATATTAACAAAAAATAATATTTGGTCTTTAAAAATAATTCACAAAGTAACAATAATTGGATTAAAATATATTCAACATTTTATATAAAATACTGTACATATTCCTATTTCTATAGTCTTAATACATATCCCTATAATATAATAGAATACGCCCTAAGAGTAAGGTTCTCGGTGGTGGGGCTTTAATGGGGTCATTCGACGAACATGGTTTGGGTTGTGATCTCGATGAGCTGGAACTTCCCCCGTAAATGGTTTTGCTCATACTTAAGTTGTTGGATATGGTCTTGGTCTTGGTCAATAAAAAATCGCAAAAATTCTATATCCCTTAAAATCTTCGATAAATGGGTTTCATAGGGTATAATCTTAGTGGTTGAGGCCATCACTTCCTTTGTCGGTCTAAAAAAGATTTGTTAAAAACCATATATTTATTCCAGTCATGTGATCACTGTTCAACAACTATATTATAAATGTTAATGATACTTAATGGTCATCTAAATCCAATTGGATATAATAATAAAAATAATTTAATGTGTTTTCTATAACCATAAGACATTTAATTAAATCAAAAAGTGGAATTTTATTTATAATAGTTCGGGTCATTACATGTTATGTATGAGTTATGGCCTAATTCTATAAAACTCTAAACCTAAAAAGATCAAAAATATAAAATAAATTAAAATTATTGACTTAACTCAAGATTATGTGATGTATTAAGGTCTAGGCCTTATATGAACATTCCAACACACATCAACCAAAGAGAAATCATATACAAGAGATGCAATCATTGAACCATTATGGTTTATCACTTCTAATTATATATCTAATCATTTGTGTGGAATCCTAATACCCTTGTAAAATTATTTAGATACGAAAGAGTGGGTATATATAGATTCAAATAAGATATTAGAAGTTCTAGAGTGAATGGTATGTGTACCTTTTACTACATTTTTATTTCACCCCTCATCAAAAATAAAGATTGCATGAGATTTCTTCTTGTCCCTCTGCTTAAGAGGCTACTGAAATCAATCATCATCATTAACCTTTTGGTTTGGTCACTGGTTAACATAGTGACCATTCTCTTTACATTTGAGGAAATAAAGTGGGGGAGATTCATTATGTAAAGATTTTTCTCTATTCACATTATTAGCTAACTCATTCCCATCAATTCAATAATAAAATGCATGATTACCTTCCTTTATGAACATAAAACATTTATTAGAACCCTTGATACAATTTCTTCCCTGCATATTCCCACACTTAGAGAATAACAAAAATCTCATCTTCTTTTATCAATGGTTTTTATATTTTTCTTTGAACACTATCTTCCTTTTCTTATCAAAACCATGTGATTGATACAAAATTACAACCTCCATTTCAACCTTGATTGAACAATGTACAATCTCTTCAGAGATACCAGAGTCTCTTATGGATAATACCCTTATGAGACATGGATTTAAGCCACCGAAGCATAAGTCAACCTTAATTTTTTTGTTGGATGATAATTTTAGAAGCATGACTCACAAGCCTTGTAAAATTGGTTTCATAGGTACCAATGAATTCATCATACCATTGTATTAACTAGATAAAATCCTTCTCCATTTTCATGTGAAGAACACGGGGAATGTACATATTGAAGAATAAGTTCTAGAACTCATCCCAATCCATGGATTCAATTTTATCTTTTTACCATGTATTCTTGATAAGAATCCACCACTGGTCCATTTAACCTTATAAATAATAAAAAACCATAAATAATTTCTCATGTTCCAAACATTGGAGAATGGAAAATATATTTATAGTGGTATTGATCCATTATTCAACAACTAGTGGATCACAAGACCCACTGAAATAAGGTGGGAGTTACCTCATAAAGCACCCAAAAGAATGTCGTTATATCCTTTGATCATTTGGAAGTTCATCATGATTCATATCTTGATAATTCTTTGTGAGTATAGCAATGAGGTATTGCAATCCAGCTCTTATAGCATTTGGATGTTCATGAGAACAATCATCGCATTCTCTATTGCAATCAGTTTTAATGTGGTTCCTTTGGGTTCCAACCATTGACTAAAAACAAAAATCATAGAGTAAGAAACAATAATCATATTGGGAAATCACATAATCATGAAAAACCACTTATATAATATATAAATTATGAAAAATTATTTAAACAATGATACCTTATATTTGTCCTATGTTATTCATAGACACTTATATTTAAATCCCTTATAATGGTTTGTGAAGAGTTTATGAATTCCCAAATTATATCCCCCAGGAGAGTCAAACTAGGTGTGCAGTAAGACCCATTATTGTGCAACAGTTCCCGATCAAGTCTATTTCAATATGATATTTTGGGGTTGTTACCCTGATGTACATCATTCCAGAGTCGCATCCTCTTATAGTATCCATATAGGGATGTATTTTTTGGAAACTACTCAATCTATCATTTACCAAAATTCCAGGACATTTTCATCCACTTTTCCTCATCCATAGACTTATCCTTAGACATGTCCTTAAGGTTCTCTCTAAGGTTATCTTATCCTAGTTTTCAAAGGTTAACTAAAATATTTCTTGTATACCAACTATATTTACCACCTCTTTGTTGGGACAAATTTGTGTATAAGGTTGTATTTGTTGTCAACAATTGTCAATAAAGATTAAAATGAATAAGGAGATGAAGAAGAACTCCCATGTTATGGAGAGTGATAAATTAAGATGATTGTTGAACTGATCTAAAGTTCAAAATACAAGTATCAAGGGTGATACATTATATACAAAAATGAAACTATCTCAGAGAGTGTTGAAGGGCATCAAGTTATAAAGTGATCATGTAATATATCACTGTTTAAAGAGACAATGCAAGAGCCTACCTGAAGAGACATGCATTATTTCATGGGGGGCCATATAGATATTTGAAGATTTAATATTGATCATAAAAAGATGATAAGATGATGCTAGTCTTATTTAGTGTTGACTGGAACAACTGATGTTGCTGGAAGACATATAAGTTGCAATACATTCCCTTGACAAATCTCACAATGAAAAAGGTGACCGATCAAAGAACATATATCGCGACAGATAAGGTTCATGATGAAAGATGATAATTGTTTAAGAATAAAGATGATATTGAATTATCATGGGTGTTCTTGTCGAATCAGATATTTATGGTGGTGATGTTTCCCAATGTTTTCCAAATTGTTGGACCTCAAAATCAGGATTTTGTTTTTGAAAATGGAAGGATTTCTGCATAGGATTGAACGAGATGCAGAATGGTGAAGGAAATCAGTAAAGGAAGTGAACCACATACCTTGGAGCATGGAGAATATACCATGTCTGGGAACAGTTCACATCTGTGTACCATGTAGCGGGAAAGGTATGCAGAACGATTTTCAGAACGGGTTGTGGTACCAAAAATGGTTCACAACGGAAGGAGTCGCGGTATGTAGGATGGATCATCATTGGCAGAAGATAATTCACATGTGGACCGATAGTCTTATGGTACATGGAAGGTTAATGGTACGTGGATGAAGGTTCGCAGGATTTCTACAGTTCATGAAGAAAGAGCGGTATAGAGTGGATGGTTACAGTATTTAGATAGAGTTAAGTATGCGATGAAGTTTGTTCCATTCTAAAAATTTGGGTAAAATGGATTAGAGAAATTTGTGGAGTTATTTGACTATATAAGGATTTCTAATCCCATCATTAAGAAAGAGTGAATTTAATAAGAAAATATCATCATTGTGGAAGAAATAAGCTAAGTCCAAAAGTATTATGTGAGAGACATTCTATGTAGGAAGAAGTGGTATGTGAAAGACAAAACAGTTTGATAAATTGGAAGGATCAATCCATGGAAGGGATTTTGCATACAAAAAAGTGGTATGTGGGAGACAAAATAATTCAAAAAATTTGAAGAAGAAGTACACAAATAGAATAAATGGTACACCCATTTGGTAGGTAGAGGTAGTACACAAAGGCGGTATGTGAAGGCGGTACACGAAGGCGGTACATGAAGGTTGTATGCGAAGGTGATATGCAGAGGCGATATGTGAAGGAGGTACGTGAAGGCGGTACACAGAGAGATTATGTGGATGAAGTATGTGGAGGTGGTGCATGGAGTAGGTGTGGTGCACAGAGAAGGAGTTGTGTGCGTAGTAGGTGCGATGCGCGAAGAATGCACAGTGCGTAGAACAGGGACGGTATGCCAAGAAGGTGCAGTAAACAGAGCAGGTGTAGTACACAAATTAAATAAATTCCACAGAATCAGGGACAATTTATAGAAAAAGAAATAACCTAAAGGGAGTATGTGATTCTAGCAAAAATAAGAAGAAGTTTTAGTGAATTCAAAAATTTCACTAAAGGAGAAAATTGAATATAAAGGTGCATCAATTCAGGAATTCAATGCAATAAATGTCTTGTGCTGAACAGAGACCAAGACTTTCATGCTAATCCGTTGAAGTGACATTCAAGTCGATAAACTAAGTGAAGGCCTCTCCAAGGTAGTGAGCCAGGGGGAGTCTATGGAAGTGATCAGAGGGAAGAAGTGTGCTATACTTGAACCTTTATCAAGGCAACGTGACTGGGACAAAGTGACACTGCCCAAACCTTTGTAATCCATAGCTAGTGGAGATTAGTGGAATTTGGTATGACAGACAACTTGTTGGCATAAGCTCCTTGGATGTATCCCTTAGTGGTGAACCAAGTAAAAGTGCTATGATTTCCTTCTGTATGTGAATTTTTTAATTACCACACATATCCATCATAAAGGTTTAAACAAGTTCCTACCAATGTCAGATCAATATATAGTAAAGAAGACAAAATGTTGACAACCAGATTCACCCCCTCTCAGGGTGGTCTAGGGTCCTTCAATTGGAATCAGAGAGAAAAAGTTTATGTATGTTGGATACTCTATAATAATTCTATTCAGAAGAGGAATTGAGTTTTTCATTCATAAGTCAACAATGAAGTGTGGTCTTTATGAAGATTCAGTCATCTCATAACAGAGTTATATATCCAAAAGGACCATGACAAATAGGAAAAAGAAATAGAAGAGACAATTGAAGAATTCCCTCATGTCCAAAGAATATGCAATGTCTTATTCTCTATGCCCATCCTATAATGAAGAAATACCAGGCTTGGAAAGTAAAGATCAGGTTGATTGGGTTTCTACCAGAGGAAAGAAAGACACTTTTATTTCATTCTCAATAAATCAGGAGAAATTAAGAACTTATCTACATGATATTCTTGAAGAAAGAGTAGCTACTATTTGTAGAATTTTTGACTATATGTAGGATGAGATCACCTGACTAAGAAGAGAAGCGGATAATGTGGAAAATGGATTTTAAGGAAAAATTTGTGAATGTTTGAAGCTCACCAAATAGATTAAAGCCTTTGAAGAAAAATATGGAGTCACTAAGACTCTACAAGAAAATATCCATGCACTTGAAGCTGTGATGAATAAGATCACTGAAGTCATGAGTTTATATTTGGAATAAACTTCTAAGAAATTCAAGTAACTTGAATCTTTGTTAAAAAAAAAGTTAAGATGCATGAAGATGAGGATAAAAGATTGAATAAGACTTGTGAAGAGAAGATGATCATGATTGAAGATCATGAGATCATCCTCAATATAGATAGTCTAAAATTAGAAGCTCAGCTGACCAATATTGAGAAGACAGATATTGAACCTTTATAAAAGAAGAAAATAGTTGCTACTAGTACTCAATGTCTACTGGAGGATTCTAAATCTGAAAGAAATTCAACATGAGAAAAGAAGATCATGATATCTATTTATGACCTATCTCAAGAAACGGTGTCTGTTGCAACTCAATTCTCACTAGAGTAACTTAATGTTAAAATACCTCCAACATGTGATAATAAGGTCATGACATCTTTCGATGATATACCACAAGCAGCTGAGAGTAGTAAGGCACCATCCAAACCATCTTGTAATAATGTTTCTAAATATATTTCCACAAGAAGTGTAGGCTAGAAGAGAAATTCAAAATAAGCATGGATGAGGAAAGGTGAGGAGTCACATATCACCATATCTGGGGTGAATAAGAAAAATAATGAGAAGGGTGATTCTTTATAAAGAGCACAAGAAGTCAAAATTAAGTTCCAGCAACATAATATAAATAAATAATGATTTGTGGGTCAGTGTTGGTGCTAAAATATATTTGGGAACTGTGCATTAAATTTTTGGTACAATCCTCATAATGTAAAAGCACAAAAGAAGTATACCACATGGGGGAGAAATATAGAGATGAAGAAACAACATCTATAGGTCCAAAAAAATATGGTTACCTCCAAAATATTAAGAATGATTGATAATATTTGTGATGTTTTCAACAGTAGTAGTCACAAGGTTGGTACATTCCCATCACAACATGAATTCATCGTTGATAAGAAGAGAAGACCTCTGATACAGACTAAGTACGAAGTAGCTTCCTTGGGAAGAAATCATAAGAATACTGTGAACACAAATTTCTGCAATAAGATCTCATGTAGGGAAGCTAAGAAGACCCTGGACTCAGTATCCATGAAATTGAAGAGAAATTCATCCAAAAGAGTGACTAAGAGAGATGTCACTCAGATGAACCTGTGTGGAAGATTGAAACCTACTACAAAAGTTCCCAATGACATGTTGGTCATCTAGCTAGAAGATTTGGAAAGAATAAGGAAACCTGAAATTTCATAGGCCAAGACTGGTGGTAAAGTAAAATACACAATTTCACATGATGAAGATAATGTGAATAAGATATTGCAAACCAAGAGAGACACACATGTTAAAGAAGTTCTACATGAGATATGTAAGAAATCTAGTTATATTGTAAAAGGTTGTCTAACCTTAATACCATTTCAAGAAGTAGACCTTAAGAGGAGAAATAATGTAATACTCATGATGGATGTTAAGAAGAAAAATTATCCACACAAATAAGAAGAGAATGTGAAGAGAGCCATGCCACATCCACATAGATCAGAAAATATGTTCAGATGTGCAATCATGAATACTGGAGTAAATAAAGGAACTTGGTTGAGAAAATCATCACAACCATGTAGATCATATTGATGAAGCAAGGAGGATCCAACTTATTCCCTTAATCCTATGTGTTTTTTATTTGTGCTGATAATACAGGTAATTAAAGGTGAAGTATGCTCTCAGGGAGAGAACCTAAGAAGTAGTGAATGTTGTCAACTCTTGATATCGAAGATGAAGAATTTTCCATTCTTGGAAGATTATTCAATTGATATTCAAAGATTATAATTATGAAGGATCTCCCTTGATTAAGATGATGAGGAGTGTTTCCCTTGAGGGGAGATAAATGAATAATCTTTGAGAGTTATTATTTCAATCAGTATCAAATTCACTTGGTATTAAAGTCAATTAATCTTTAAATCAGTTGAAGAACATGTCATTGGAAAAGGAATGTCATTTATTAATATCTCATCATCAGTTACTCAGAATGAAGATATTTATACAAAGGGGGATTAACTAAATTAATCAGTGACATAAGAAGAATGAAAGTGCCCCAAGGCCACTTATTCCACCAATTGCACTTGAATGTTTTTGATCTATTTGTTGAAGTGAGTACAAAAGTTTTAGGTTGATTATTCCCTATCAAATTTAATTTCTTCAGCTTGAAATTAAAGTGGAAAACACATGAAGACAATGTACACGATTTATCATCTAATGAGGTATCATGATCAGTGGATAATGAAAAAAATTGTTGTCTAAATCAAATCCTCTTCTTTTCTACACTGCGCATTGCTCAAGTAGACATAGAGTGAAGTGATTGATGGCACATTTCTTAAAAAAGGATTCATACACTTTTCCAATGAAATTTTTATTTCCTGTCAATAAGGGGGAGAGAAAGTGAAATGAAAGATCGAAATGTGGAAATAAAGAAAAATAAAGAGGGGAGAGATAATATTCTCATTTTGATGTTGACACATTCATTTGAGGAGGACTGTATGGTATTGACAACAAAATACAAAGGGGGGGGGGGATTATTTGGACCACTTTGTGTGTAAGGATGTATTTATTGTTAATTTTTGTCAATAAAGATAAAAATGAAGAAGGAGATGAAGAAGAAATCCCAAGTTATTGAGAGTGATAAATTCAAAAGATTGTTGAACTGATCTTAAGTTCAAAATACATGTTTCAAAGGTGATACATTGTATACAACAATGAAACTATCTCAGAGAGTATTGAAAGGATTCAAGTTATAAAGTGATCATGCAACATCTCACAATTCAAAGATACCATGCAAGAGCCTACCTGGAGAGACATGCATAATTTCATGAGGAATCATTTGGATATTTGAAGATTTAATAATTATCATACAAAGATGATAAGATGATGCTAGTCATATTTAGTTTTTACTAGAAAGATTGATGTTACTAGAAGACAGAGAAGTTGCAGTACTTCCTCTGGACAAATCCGACGATACTATAGGTGATCGATCAAAGACCATATATCATGAAAGATATAGTTCATGATGAAATCTGATGATTGTTGAAGGAGAATGATGACATTGAATTAGAATGGGAGTTCTTTCCAAAATAGATATTTAATGTGGTTCTATTTCCCAATGTTTTCCTAATTTTTGGAACTCAAATCGGGATTTTGTTTTTTGAAATGGAAGGATTTCAGCATAGGAGTGAACGAGATGCTAAACGGTGAAGGAAATCAAGAAAGGAAGTAAAATATGTACCTCAGAGCATGGACTATGTTCCATGTCCAAAAATAGTTCATGGACACATACCATGTAGCGGGAAAGGTATGTGGAACAGTTCACGGAATGGGTTGTAGTACCGAAAATGCTTCGCGGTGGAAGGAGTTGCGGTACATGGGATGAATCGTCATTGGTGGAAGAGATGCAGTATGTGGACCGATAGGATTACGGTACACAGAAGGTTAATGGTATGAGGCTAAAGGTTCGAATTATTGTTGTGTTTCGAAAAACAAGAGCGGTACACAGTGGAGGATTAGAGTACGCAGATGGAGTTCAGTATGCGATGAATTTTGTCCCACATTGAAAATTTGTGTAAAATGGATCAGTGAAATTTGACGAGTTATTTGCCTATATAAGAAGTTTTAATTCCATCCTTAAGAGTGATCGAATTGGATATGAAATTATCATCACTGTGGAAGAACTCATCTAAGTCCAAAAGTGGTACATAGGAGACATTTTGCATAGGAAGAAGTGGTATGCAAAAGATGAAATGATTTTCAAAATTTGAAGGAGTAGTCCACAGAAGAGATTTTGCCTAAAAAAAGTGGTATTTGGGAGATGAAATAATCCACAATATTTGAAGAATAATTCCATGAAAGGAAGAAACGATACTCCATGGTTGTAAACAGAGGAAGTATGTGAAGGAGGTACGTGATGGTGGTATGCATAGGCGGTATGTGAAGGTGGTACATAGAGGCGGTATGTGAAGGCGGTATGCAGAGGAAGTATGTGGAGGCAGTATGTGGAGGCAGTACATGGAGGTGGTGCATGGTGCAGCTGTGGTGCACAGAGTAGGCGTGGTGCACAGAGCATGTATGGTGTGCGGAGAAGGTGTGGTGTGTGGAACATGGATGGTACATGGGGTAGGCACAGTATGCAGAGCACGCTCGGTACACAGATTAGTGTAGGGGTGTCCAAACCCTACACGACACGAATGAACCGACTCGACCTGACTGGGTTGGGTCGGGTGGGGTTGGGTTCAAGAGTTCCTATGCTAGGGTCGGGTCATTTGGGTTAACCTGTGGTCGGGTTGGGTTGGGTCACGGGTTGGGGAAAAAATGATCCAACCCGACCCAAACAACCTGAAACTACCCCTACACCTTCCCACAGACATACACGCCGTCTCCGCCTTGGTTGTCTCCACCGTGATCAACCACAACAAACCATATCCTCCAATGACACCCCCCTTCGTGTTTGACTCCACATTTTGACTTCGCCTCCATCTCCACCGCGGTGACAGCACTGTAACCCTAGAACTAGATCCACCGAATATGACCCCTCCATTTTTCCTCTACCTCCATCTCCACCGAGACTACTATGAACCTCGATCCAAAATATAATACCTACAGAAGATATAAATGGTAATCCCATTACTTATCATGCTACAGATCGCCGCATTTTGGGATTGATTTGTCACCGAGGTCCTCCTGGCGTGGTGAGGAAGATGAAGCATTGAACCCTAAAACAAACCAACCACTGTATCCTTGTACCATCGGTTTTTAAATCCCAAATCGAATGTTGGTGTTTACCCAAGATCACCAGAGTATAAAAACGAGCACCACACCTTATACCCAATTGACTTGACCTCCGCCCATTTTCTCCAATGCATGCCTCCACCTCGATGAAACCATCCAAACAACCATCACTGATGAAGAATAGAAGATGTACCTATGTTTGATCTATGCTGCTACGAGCTACCGGAGAAGACTACTGCTCTTTGAGGTAGATGAATCCTAAAAAATCAAGATCTTCTATACCCGCTGTGAGGAGAATGCGAAGGAGGAGATTGAAAAGTGAAGGAGACATCATCGTGAGACTGTGCGGGTGGTCTATGGGGAATGAATCGGGGGTGACCTTTTTTTTACATAAACCGATCGACCCGATCAACCCGATCGACCCAACCTGATGTGAAACGAGTTTGGTCGGGTCGGGTCCGAAGAAATAAACACATGTGACCTGACCCGACCCAACCCAGCCAATTTTGGGTGGGTCGGGTCCAAAACCCCCCCAAACCTGACCTGACCTGACCCATGGACACCCCTAGATTAGAGATAGTCTGCAGAATTAGGGATAGTTTTAAGAGGTAAAAACATCCAAAAGGAATTATGTGATTCTAGAAAAGAAGGAATAAATTTTAGTGAATTAAGGAATTTCACTAAAGGAGAAAACTGAATTTAAAAGAGCGTCAATTCAGGACGTCAATGTGAGTAGTGTCTTGTGCTGAACATAGACTAATACTTTCATGCCAATATGTGGAAGTGACCTTCAAGTTGATAAACTGAGTGAAGACCTCTCCAAGGTAGTAAACTAGGGGGAGTCTACGTAAGTGATCCAAGGGAAGTAGTGAGATATCCCTGAGCCTTTGTAAATGCAGAGTTCCTGGGATAGAGTGACTGTGGTAGAACCTTTGTAATTTGCAGATAGTGAAGATTAGTGGAATTTGGTATGACCGGCAACCTATCGGCATATGCTCCTTGGACGTAGCCCATAGTGGTGAACCAAGTAAAAGTTCTATGCTATCCTTCTTCATCTAAATGTTTTAATTACTACACATATCCATCATACAGTTTTAAATAAGTTCTTATTAACATGGGGAATAGATCTGGTAAATAAGAGAAAAAGTTGACACCCTGATTCACCCCCCTCTCAGGGTGGTCTAGGGTCCATCAATTGGTATGAGAGGAAAAAGGTTTAGATATTTTGGATAATCAATAGTAATTATATTCAGAAGATGAATTGAGTTTTTATTTCCTAAGTCAACAATGAAGTGTAGTATTGATAAAGATTCAGTCATCTAAGAATCGAGGTCTATATCCAGCAAAACCGTGAAAAACATGAAAAAGAACGAGAAGAGACAGTTAAAGAAGTCCCTCATGTACAAAGAAGATTAAGTGTCTGGTTCTCCATGCCCATCCAATAATGGAGAAATATTAGGCTTGGAAAGTAAAGATCAGGTGGATAAGGTTTCTACCAGAGGAAAGGAATACACTTCTATTTCATTCTCAAGTGATCAGAAGAAATTAAGAACTTATCTGCATGATATTCCTAAAGAAAGAGTAGTTTCTATTTGTAGAATTTTTCAATGTAAGTAGGATGAGATCACCCAACTGGGAAAAGAAGATGATGATGTAGAAAAGGGATTGTAAGTAAAAATTTGTGAATGTTTAAATCTCACCAAACAGATTAAATAATTTTAAGAAAAAGAGGGAGTCAAAAAGACTCTATAAGAAAAGACTCATGCACTTGAAGTTGAGATAAAGAAGAGCACTGAATTCTGGAGTATATATTTGGAAGAAACTTCTATGAAATTCATGGAACTTGACTCTTTGTTACAAAAAAAGTTAAGATGCATGAATATGAGGTTGAAATATTGATGAAGACTTGGGAAGAGAAGATGATCATGATTGAAGATCAGAAGATCATCCTCAATATGGAAAGTCTAAAATTGGAATATTAGTTGACCAATCTAGAGAAGACACATTTTGAACCTTTAAAAAGAAGGAAACAATTTCTACTGGTACTTAGTGTCTATTGGAGGATTATAAAGATGAAAGACCTTCAACATGTGACAAAAAGATCATGACATTTTTTGATGATCTATCCCATGAAACAGTGTCTGTTTCTACTCAATGCTCACTGGAGGAACCTAAATTTTAAAGACCTTTAGCATGTGATAAGAAGGTCCTGAAATCATTCAATGATATACCACAAAAAATTAATAGGAATAAGGTACCATACAAACCATATTGTACTCATGTTTCTAAATATGTTTCCACAAGAAGTGCAGGTTGGAAGAGAAATTCAAAAAAAGTATGGATGAAGAAAGGTGAGGATTTACCTATCACTATATTTGAGGGGAATAAATAGATAACGAGGAAGGTGATTCTCCACAAAGAGAAAAACATGTCAAGAATAAATTTTGACAACATAATACAATGAAATCAAGTTTTTTTTGGTTTCGTGTTGGTGCTGCAATAGATTTGGTCACTTTGCATTAAGTTGTTGGTACAATACTCATAATATAAAAGCACAAAGGAAGTATACCTCATGGGGGAGAAATCCAGTGATGAAGAAAAAACATCTGCAGGTATCGAAGAATCTGTTTACCTCAAATAGGTTTAGAATTCTTGATAACATCTGTGATGTATACTACGGTAGTGGTCATAAGGTAGGTACATTCCCATCACAACATGAATTCATCATTGATAAGAATATAATAACTCCGATGCTGGATAAATATGAAGTAGCTTCCATGGGAATAAATTAGAAGAAGATTGTGAACACAAATTTCCCCAAGAAGATCTCAAGTAGGGAAGTTGAGAAGACCCTTGACTTTGGATCCATGAAATTTAAGAGAAATTCATCCAAAAGAGTGAATAAGAGAGATGAAACTCAGATGAACCTGTGTGGGAGATTGAAACCTACTACAAATGTTTCAAATGACTTTTTGGTCATATTTCTAGAAGATTTGGAAAGAATAAGGAAACTTGAAAATGCATAGGCCAAGAATAGTGGTAAAGGAAAAGAAAAACTTTCACGTGATGAAGATAATGTGAATAAGAGATTGCAAACCAAGATAAACACACATTTTAAAGAAGTTATATGTGACATATGTAAGAAATCTTCTCACATTTCAAAATTTTGTCAAAATTAATACCAGAGGAAGAAGCAGTCCTTAGGAGGAGAAAGAATATATCATTCACGATAGCTTTTAAGAATAACAATTCTCTACACAAATAAACAGATAATGTGAAGAGATCCATGACACATCATCTTAGATCAGAAAATGTGTTCAGATGTGTAATCATGAAGAATAGAGTAAATAAAAGAACATGGTTGAGAAAATCATCTCAACCATGTAGCTCATATTGATGGAGCAAGGAGGATCCACCATATTCCATTAAAAAAAATTTTATTTTATTTGTGATGATAATACATGGAATTGAATGTGAAGTATGCTCTCAGGGGGAGAACCTGAGAAGTAGTGAATACTGTTAACCCTTGATAGCTGAGATGAAGAAGTTTCCATTCATGGAAGATTATTCAATTGATATTCAATGATTAAAATTATGATGGATCACCCTTGATGAATATGATGAGGAGTGTTTCCCTTGAGGGTAGATAAATGAAAAATATTCTAGAGTTATTATTTCAATAATTATCAACTTCAATTGGTATTAAATTCAATTACTCTGGAAATTAGTTGAAGAACATGTCATTGGAAAAGGTATGTCATTTCTTAATCACCCAACCTTGGTTACTTATAATGAAGATCATTTTACAAATGGGGAGTAACTAAATTAATCAGTTACATAAGAAGACTGAATGTTCTATAAGGCCACTTATCCCACCAATTGCACTTGAATGTTTTTGATCTATTTGTTGAAGTGAGTGAAAGAGTTTCAAGTTGATTATTCCATGTCACTTTCAATTTCTTTATCCAGAAATTAAAGTGTAAAACTATTGAAGAAAAAGTACATGAGTTATCATCTCATGAGGTATCATGATCTGTGGATAATGGTAAACTTTTTTGTCTAAATCAAATTCTCTTGTTTTCTACACCAACCATTGCTCTAGTAGACATAGAGTGAAATGATTGATGGAACATTTCTTAGAAAAGGTTGATACCCTATTCCCATGAACTTTGTATTTCTTGTCAATAAGGGGGAGAGAAAGTGAAATGAATGTTTGAAAGGTGAAAATAAAGAAAAATAAAGAGGGGAGAGATAAACTTATCATTTTGATAATGACATATTCATTTGTGGAGGACATTACGATATTGGCAAAAAAAATACAAAGGGGGATATTTTTGGGACCACTTTGTGTATAAGGTTGTATTTATTGTCAATAGTTATCAATAAAGATCAAAATGAAGAATGAGATGAAGAAGAACTCCCAAGTTATTGAGAGTGATAAATTAAGATGATTTTTAACTAATCTTAAGTTCAAAATACATGTATCAAAGGTGATACATTGTATAAAACAATGAAACTATCTCAGAGAGTGTTTAAGGGCTTCAAGTTATAAAGTGATCATGAAATATCTCACAGTCCAAAGAGACCATTCAAGAGCCTACCTGAAGAGACATGCATCATTGCATGAGGGATCATGTAGATATTTGAAGATTTAAAAATGATCATACAAAGCTGAGAAGATGATTCCAGTCATATTTAGTATTGAATATAACGAATGTTGTTACTGGAAGATAGAGAAGTTTCAATACTTTCCCTGGACAAATATGACGATGATAATGGTGATTGATTAAAAACTATATATCATGAAAGATAAGGTTCATGATGAAATCTAATGATTATTAAAGAAGAAATATGACATTTAATTAGAATGGGTGTTCTTCCCGAATCATATATTTAAGGTGATGCCATTTACCAGTGTTTTCCAAATTATTGAACCGAAAAATTGGGATTTTGTTTTTGGAAATAGAAGGATTAATACATAGGAGTGAATGAGATGAAGAACGGTGAATGAATTCATAAAAGGAAGAAAACCACATACCTTGGAGCATGAACCACGTACCATGTCTTGGAATTTATAACGAATGCATACCAGGTAGTGGGAAAGGTACGTGGAATGGTTCACAGAATGGGTTGCGATATTGAAAATTGTTCATGGCAGAAGGACTTGTGGTACATTGGATGGATAGTCATTGACAGAAGAGATGTATTACATGGACCAATATTATTATGGTTTGCGAAAGGTTAATAGTACGTGGATGAAGGTTCTCAGTATTTATAAGGTTCGCAAAACAAGATCAGTACACGGTGGAGGCTTACAGTACATGGATGGAGTTCAGTATGTGACGATGTTTTTCTCACATTGAAAATTTGGGTAAAATGGATTAGTAAAATTTTTGTTGTTATTTTCCTATATAAGGAGTGATAATACCATCATTAAGAGAGTGTGAATTCAATATGCAAATATCATTGCTGTGGAAGAACTCAGCTAAGTTTGAAAGTGGTATGTGGGAGACATTCTGCATAAAAAGAAGTGGTACATGAAAGACAAAACGGTTTTCAAAATTGGAAGGAGTAGTCCATGGAAGAGATTTTGCATACAAAAAAGTGGTATGTGGGAGATTAAATAATTCATAGAATCTGAGGAAGAAGTCCATGAATGGAAGAAACAGTATGCCAAGGTTGTACGCAGAGGTAGTATGGGAAGACTGTAATTGAAGGTGGTTCGCCAAGACGATACATGAAGGTGGTACGTATATGTGGTATTTGAAGGCGGTACGCAAGGGCGGTACACAGAGGAAGTACGTGGAGGCAGTACATGTAGCCAGTGTGTGGAGAAGGTGTAGTGCGTAGAGCAGGCATCATGTGCAGAGCATGTGTGGTGTGTGGAGTAGGCACAGTGCGTTAAGCAGGTGAGATGCACGGAACAGGGATGATATGCAGAGTAGGTGTTGTACTAGGAGTAGAAACAATATGCAGATCAAAGACAGTCCGCAGAATTAGGGACTTTTTTTAGAAGAAAAAACATACTAAAGGTAGTATGTGATTCTAGTGAAAAGAACAAGAAGTTTTATTGAATTCATGAATTGAAATACAAGAGAAAACTGAATGTAAAAGTGCATTAATTCGGGACTTCGATGTAAGAAGTGTCTCATACTGAACAAAGACCAAGACTTTCGTTCGAATCTGTTGAAGCGACCTAATAGTCGATAAACCAAGTGAATACATCTCCAAGGAGGTGAGCTAGGGGGATTCTACAGAAGTGATCTGAGGAAAGCAGTGAGCTATCCTTGAACCTTTGTAAAGACAGTGTGCCTGAGACATAATGATAGTGACCGAACCTTTGTAATCCACAGCTAGTGAAGATTAGTGGAATTTGGTATGATTAGAAACCTGTCGGTATATGCTCCTTAGACGTATCCCTTAGTGACGAACCAAGTAAAAGCGCTATGCTGTCTTTATTCATGTTAATGTTTTAGTTACTGCACATATCCATCATATAGGTTTGGTCAAGTTTCTACCAATATGGGAACAATATCCAATAAAGAAGATAAAAAGTTGACACCCTGATTCACCCCCTGTCAAGGCGTTCTAGGGTCCTTCACTGTTTTCATACATATACATTACATCACTTTTGTGGAAAATTTAATACATTACACAAACATAAGACCAAAGACTACATTAGTTTAGTTCCTTTTAAAACATGGAAACATAAGAACATGTATATACGTGAGTTACATTATCTCCCACTAGGCTCTCCATGATTAGAACCCTTATTAGAAACATCAAATATAATACATATCTTTATAACCAAGGAAATGAAACATAATAAAGGGTGAGTTCAAATCCTTAGTTTGGTTAAATAAGGGAGACATTTAAGTATAATCATGGGAACAAGGGCATGATATCGTGATCATAACATTATAAGATCATACCATGCATATCAAAGATCATAATCGAGGGTTATGATGTAAAGATTGACAATTCATAATACATGAATCAAAAGTTAATAAAGAGCATAAGTCATATTATTGGAATGGGTTCACTCCCAAAACCATCTTGATAGTCATGGTTCACTCCCATTACCATATTATTAGTCAAGGTTCACTCCCTAGAGCATCTTAGTGGAGAAAGTGATTTACTGAACCGAAATCACTCCCCATTCCAACCATTTATATCTCATGAGATATAAATCTTTACCAAATTCATGGGAGAGACACATAGGCTGCACTCATCTAAAAATTAAATCATACATATGTGTTCCAAAAGATTATAAAAAATCATATCATATCCCAAGGAATTATTGAGTTCATAAACATGTCATCATTTCACAACCTGTGGAAAAGAGATAGGTTTCATAATCATTTCATCAAAGCATAACCCATTAAAAAGTGGGGTTCATAAGAATATAACTAGTGAAAGTGGAAAAGGTTTCTTAAAAATTTAACCCATGTAGGATAATTGAGTTTCATAAACATATGACCCATAAAATAGAAACAAGTTTCGTAAACATATAACCTCTGAAGGAGAGACGAATTTCATAAACATCAATCCATAAAAATATAAATAATTCATATAAATAATATAAATGGGACCCTTGGATTATATTATCAGAAAGTAATGATTAACAAAAAAGTATATATTCTTATGTGGAAAATAAATTTTAAATATCTTTTAAAAAACATTTCTAGAAGAAAATATACTTTATGCTTTGAAAAATGTTTTTTAAAACAAAAGAATTTGGAAAACCTTTTTCTTTGAAAATAGATTTCAAAACATATAAATTAATATTTGAAAATCATTAAAATAATTTTTATTTGAAAATATTATTAAAATATCCAATAAAAACATTTTTGAAAACATTTTAAGAAAACATGGTTTTAGAAGACAATATATTTTCAATCGAAGAGAGAGACGAAGTAGTATTTTCCTAAAAATGTTTTATTAATTATCTTAATTACCAAAGAGTGTAAAAATGGTGCCAATACATGAATATATCATGATTAACTAGAGGAGAATAAAATTAATGAGATTTATTGAGATATTGATCATATGATTTCATCAATGGAAGCATAATTGTAAATAATCCCAATAATGATGAGATTGTAGAAATAAACTCTTACCACTTTGGTAATGTTGAATCATAATCCCCATGAGACAATAAATTTAAAAAAAGATTAAAATATATTTAAAATAAGGATATTAATGATTCAACATGTCAAAGGGAAGTATATACACCTCGTAATAGAATATAGGCGCATAACAAAACATGTGTCTCAAAGAAGAAAAATTGAGACAAAATTACCTTACCAATTTGGTAACTTTTGAACTGTAAAACCCCATTAAATAAAGATAAATAAAAGGATATTTAAATACCCATAAATTTAAGGTTAAGAGTCATATAATTCATTCATTTTATGTTTATAAACCACACAAAAGAAACAAGTGGTGAATAATGCATATGTCTTGTGGAAATAAAAGTGAGACTAGAAATCCCCTTACATTATGTACTGACTCTTTTTGTACTCATGAAAACCTACTATATAATAAATATAAAATTATTATAAATCTATCATGAATTTTTTTCATAAATAAAATTCCATATATGATTTACTTATGATGTTATATTACTCTTTTATTAACAATTCCATCTTAATGTTATGTTTAGGGTAATAACTGCTTTGTTTTTTATACATGTTTTGACTTTTCGTTATTATTCCTCTTATGTAGATCATGATTTACATATTTCCAAAATTTAAACCATGATATAAATATAATATATATTCAATATATAGGTATTTGTAATAATATAAAAAATAAGGTAATAGTAAATGAATTACACTCCTCATGGAGACAGTAGTTCATACGTACACAAGAACATTGCTTTTATTTTCTCATCACAGTTTTGAAGTAAAGAAATGTAAATGATAAATATATATTATTATTATAGTAGAATTATTATTTAATATATATGTATATATACATCAAATATTTATATTAAAACCATCTTTATATAGTCAATGTAAAGTGTGAACAAATCATCTCACTTTGAGGTGATGATAGTCCATACATCCACAAATGATATTATCATATTCCCAAAAAATAGAAAGAATAAAGGCATGTAATATATAATAATAAATCTATAAGAACAAATACAACATAAATATCATATATATCACACAAAAAAGTAATCTCATAATTATTCTCACCCTTGAATGGTGGTACTTGATGAAAATATGACATATATTCATGAGGCGGTAGCCCGTTGTACACACAAACGATGATTGCATATCCCATTTTATGGAAGTTTGTATGAGTGTAGGTTAAAAAATTAACAAAAAAATATCTCAATATATTTAGGATACTGAGGTCATTTTTATAATATTTATATAAGAAGAATTGTGGTGGTGAAGAAATAAATAAAACAAAAGTGCTTGTGGAAGGATGTTACCTCTTCTTTGGGTTACTCCTTTTGGTTGGCACCAAAGGGCATCCTTGGTTGTCTTTATGAAAAAAGAGAGGCCTATAGGATGGAGGGAGGAAATTTATACAGATATTTGGATAGGGTTTTCATTAAAAAATGACTTTAGAGGTGTAAATAAGTGAGGGGGGTTAAGTACCCTTTTATAGTGGAAGAGGAGTAGTATCACTACAACAAAAATGAGTTTTCATAGTGCCACCCTTTAACAGCACTAAAAAAATAACTGATAAAGGGTACTTTTAATAATTATTACAATCCTCCCCCCAATAACTACCCTCCATGGTTGCCGGTATGCCCACCACTGGTGATGATCTAGATTTACCATTGGCCACGATACTAGTATAACTAGCCACTGCATCCACCACCGTGCTGGGAAACATTTTGGCCATTCCACTACGGTTATGGGGGATGTCCAATGCACTATGCTAATTATTAAGAGGATATTACTTGTGTGTATAGGGGAAAACATGTTCATCAAGAGGTGGAGGTCGAGGCTCCCTACGGCTGTAAATATAGGGGATGTAGCCACCATTTCTAGAAATGGGATGTACCAATAGAGGTACCCTATAACTGTGGAAGTGGGGGATAGAGTGACCATTTCCAAAAAAGGGATATACCACTAGAGGTTCTATGAATGTAAGACTACAGGGGATAGAGAAACCATTGCCGGAAATGGTAGGTGGAGGTTCACTATGGCTGCGGCTGCGAGGGATACAGCTAGCACTATTGAGATGGTGGCCATTATGCCCCCGAGGAGAACCCATCATCAGTATGTGCTATAATGTTATGTGCATAATCATCCATAGAAGGAGGCATGATTTGGATTTCCAATTTGGGTTGATATATGATAAACCTTTTACATGTCCATTGATTAGCATCATTTAATCCCTTTTTAAAATTTTTAACTCATCCTTTATTTTAATTATGTGAATTGAAATCATTATAACTAAGGAATTTATTGTTTGGGTAACAATGATTTGGGTAATATTAAAACAGGCTTTTATCAATGCTAGAAATCACATTTATAAACTCTAAAAATTCATCAACCATTTAAACAAATTTAAAATCTACATGATTTTATTGGTGCTAAAACGTTAATAAAAGTCTCTTTTATTAAATCTAAAAAAATAATTATAAATGGAGGATTTATTGATGTATATTCTATCCCTGATAAAGGTATCCTTTATCAGCATCATGTTTAGTGCTAATAAAGGCCCATTTTATTATAATTAGACCTAAAATTGATAAATTTCGATTCTAGCTACTCTAGAGTTTTACTTGATATATATATATATATATAGAACTCTACTAGATATGTAAATTTATCTTTGTAAAAACCAATCAAAAACCATTTTTAATACAGTAGAAATATTAAATTAAACATATTAAAATTAAATTTACATTTCACCATCATTTCAATACAAAAAAGTACATTAAAAAATTTCATTAAAATACAATTATATTGATTTAAAAATCACTAAAAAATAATAATAATTTAAACCAATAAAAAAAGAAACTCTTATAACATGTCTTCTCCAACAATCAGCTCGATCTCATACAAAAGAATCACGTGTTTGTAATAAAAACAATTATTATTTCTGTACGATCTCATAAAAAATTTAAAAAGTACAATAGAAATGTTATATAATACCTGTTATATTTAAATTTAAATGACATGTAGTTGATTCCTGGAAGTCAAAAATTAGTAATCGATCATTTTTATAAAATATTGTTTCAATCCAAGCATGTTTGATCGATTTTTACGATGTGATGAAATTTATGAGAAAAAATGATACTTTTATACTGAAAACATGAATTTTGAGTTTTATCAGTCACACCGTGTCTCAATTTGATATGTAGTCGATTCCTACACATCATAAATAAATTATTAATATTTATTATTAAGTATAGAGATAATATATATGTGTTTGATCTATTTTGATTATGTGACACTTATTTTGAACTAAAATGTCACTTGTAAATGAAAACATGCAATTTCTATCATACTAACCACATTTTGTGTCACATCGATTTTAAGTTAATTATTACATGCCAAAAATGAATTATTGATCATTGGCATAAAATATAAAGATAATAAGAGTGGGTTTTCTAGGGTGTGAATATGTGATGATCTTTTTTAAATCAAATGAAACTTTTAAATAAAAACATGCACATTCATTCATATTGTCCACAAAGTGTGTTTGACTAACTTGAAGTTATTTCCTATATTTCACAAATGAATCAGTAATGTTTTTCCATAAGTATCAATATAGATAAATAATTATTATCTTACATTTATTCAGGATGATTCTAGAGAGAGAAAACTATTATTTCATTTAAATTGGGATTTTATCTAAGGATGAAATGAATAGTTCACATTATGGATTAAATCATCAATTTAGAAATTATATAGGGGAGAGAAAGTGTAAGTTCATGTAGTGTTTTTATTTCTAATAGAAATAAAATGTTTGAAAGTTGTTCTGGGAGTCCTTGTATAGTGGTTTGAACTGATGAATACATGGATGTGATTTGGGAGAAGATTTGTTGGTGAACCTTGATGTCAATTTCTAAAACCTTGAGGTACGAAGTTCTTTTTCACATAGAGGCCATGTATATGATCATTAACATGATATGACATTTTGTTCTCTATTGGGGACAACGCTAACCCTAAAACCCCATGAATTATCCAAGATCAATATATATACATGTGTATTCAATTAGGTATTAGAATTTAAATAATATTTATGGTTATAATAATTTCAATTATATACAGAATAGGAGAGTCGAGAATTAATATGTGATTTAATGAGTTAATTAAATATAAACTAGAATAAAAAAGTATCAATTTCAAAAATTAAAATAAGAATGAAATAAAGATTGAATACATGATTTAATGTGATTTAGTCCATTTGGGGCCTATATGCATGATAAGAACACCCTCGACACACACACACATTTTATTTAGCTCAAAAGAAGAAACATATAAAAGATAAATAAGACCATACTAGAATAATGTAATAGATGGATAAATATTTAAACAACTTATTTAATAACAAGTAGAATAATTTAGGAGAACATGAAAACTTGGACAAATTTTAATCTTTCTCATGCTTCAGTATGTAGAAGAAGGACCTCAATGGTTCTTCTAGGATAATAAAAATTCCACAATTCTTCATGAGGAAGGATTTTAGTCACAAATTCTACTAGGTATGGTTCACTAGAAGCACAAACTAGAGACAACATGCTTATAATTTTGGTTTCTTCACCATAGAAGCTAGCTCCATGATTAGGGTTTCACCAGAGGAGAAACAGAATCAAAACCATGAGGGGAGAAAAAAATGAGATGAAACACTGATGGGACAAGGAAAAAGGGATCATAAATCCCCCTAACTCTAGGATTTACTTAAAATGGATCCACTAACTAGAAGACGCCATGAAGGTTAAGTAAAAAGAAATGAAGCATCACACTTGAGTGAGTCTGGGTAGGTGGAGGGTGCATATCAAATAGGAGGCCAAAATAATAGATGTATGGGAATTCAACCATGGTGAATCACTAACATGAAAGGCATGGGATGACTTGGTTTGAGATAGGAACAAGGAGAGTGAGATCAATGAACCAAAACATAGAATCATATAGGATGCATGCGGACCAACACACAACAAATATCTAAAAAATACAATTGATCTTAAAGAGAAAACAATTATAATTTTTCATGCATGTATATTATATAATTAAAACGTAATAATCATAAATATGAAATTTTTAATTGAAAACCCGACATTTCAAAAATCTCCACCTTTTTCATTTGATATTGGTGATGTTCATGCACTTATAGTAATTGAATAAGAAAGAAATTCATCCTATATAAACAATATATGAATTCTGATAATACCACATATTTAGTAAAACTATGAGATGATTTATTATTAGTATATATCTTATTGACACATATAGTTCCACATTCAATAATATCTCAAATAAATTTTAATATAATATCTATGTGTTTGTATTTACCATGAAATACTAGATTTTTATATAAATTTAAAGCATATTTTCTATCACTATAAACTTTAATTAATTAATTACATAGAATAATTTCATAAGTCAAACCCTTGAACTATAAGGATTCCTTGAAAACCTCAGTCAATTAAATGTATTTAGCTTTTATGGTTAAAATAGATACTATAGATTGCATGTTATATTTTTAAGATATAAGGCCTCCAAAAGAAGATAATACATACCTAGTCAATGACTTTTTGGTGTCAATATTACATGCATTATCAGAATATACATATACAATATTAAATTGAGTAGCATAAAAATTTTTACCACAAAAATGACAGTTTCTATGTGTGTGATAAGTATCAGAGAAGACACATTAGGGCATGCCCATGTGGCTTCCCAGAGATCACCATAAATCGATTAAGGGTGCATATTTTAATGGTTACATCATGTCTGGTGTATATAATTACGTTTATAACATTGAAAAAATGTTGGTATAGTGTATTTGAAACATGTAAACTACATCAACAACATCAGTGGGTGTTCGAGTCAAGGAAATCTTAAAATAATGTGAAAATGGATCACTAAATGGTTTGATATATTCAAACAAGTATCTTTTAAGAAGATTTAGAACATAAGAATGCGGGGAAAGATACAACAATTTATTTAATCTATATATTATAATTTCTACACCAAGGTTTTGTTTTGATACCCCTAAATAATTAATTTCAAAAACAATTTTCAATTGAGTTCTATTAGAAATAATGATCTTCATGTTATCACATATAACAAACATGTCATCTACATATAAAATAAGGTAAATAATTTTTTTAATAGAATATAAATAAACAAAATAATCAAATGGTACCATAGTAAAATGGTTATTAATGATAAAATAATCAAATTTTATATACCATTTCCTTGAGGCTTGTTTTAATCCATACATTTATTTATTTAAAAGAAAAACTTGGTTAGATATAAATTATTTAGAATAACCACCACGAGGCTTCTTATTTAATTTCTTATTAAGGTCACCATTAAGGGAGGTTGTTTTTAATTCTTGTTGTTCAATATGAAAGGCATAATTTTTATAAAAATTAGGAGTCACCGAATAGAAGACTATTTTACAACTTGTGAAAAGATTTCAAAATAGCATTTTCTTTATAATTGGAGGAATCCCTTGGGGACTAATATAGATTTAAACATGATTTTATTTTCAGAATTGTTATTCTCATTCCATTTATAAATCAACATATAACTAATTATATTAACATCAATAGGTTTATCAATGGTAGACCAAGTGTGATTTTTTTATTTAAGGAGTTCATCACTTCAACTATATAATTGATCCGCTGCTTTAAATAATTTTCATTAATAATTTCTTTATAATATTGAAGATCAAAATCTAAAATATCTCTGGAAATATGAAATAAAAATGAGTCCATATCATATTTATTAAAAAGATCAGGAGGTCTAATGACTCTTTTAGATTTTTCATGGGTCAAATGGTAACTAGTATTTTTTTGAGGAGGTTCATTATAAGAATATGAATCAGAATTTGAGCTAAATTCATATCGGGCCATAAGATGAGGATCTGATAGAGGAGGATATACAACAACCTCAAACATGGATGATCGTTCAATATCAATATACCCATTGATGGGTGAACTATTACCATCTTATGTTATAACTTTATAGTTTGGAGAACAGTATTTGTGAAACACCACATCTCTACTAGTTATACATTTCTGGTATCCGAGTTTATCAACCCACAACTTATTACATTCAATACCCTCAGGATACCCAAAAAAATACACATGATAGATCTTGGTTCTTAATTATTAGTCTTGACATTGGAATATGCAGTACAACCACAAAATATTAGAAAATTGTAAGAAGGTGGTATGTTATTTCAGAGTTCCTCCATGGATTTAATCTGATTAGAAGTGAATGAGAACCTATTTAAAATCTACACTTATGTGGTGGAAGCCTCTACCCAGAACAATTTGGCCAAGACTGAGTGTGCAAGGATGCTCCAGTCATTATCAATGATAATTCTATTCAAATTTTTAGAAAGTATGTTCTTTTAAGAGGTCTCCCTAACATTATAGTACCTTAAAAATCCCTCAGAATAGAAGAAATGAATGAAATTAGTATTAAGGTATTATAATTAATTATTATTTCACATAGTGTTTATTTTCTTTCCTAACAAATTTTCAAGAAGACTTTTATAGGTTTTAAATGTTTCAAAAACCTCATATTTTTTATTGAGTATGGAAATCCAAACCATTATAGAAAATTCATCAATAAAGGTAACAAAATAGGAACCCTTACCAAGGGAGGTAGTCCTATATAATATACATAATTTAGAATGGATGTATTGTAAGGGGAAACTATATTTGAAGGTAGAACTATTGATACCGAATCTATTAGCTTTACCCATTACAAATTTTTTAACAAAAGGAATATTACTTGGTGTAATATCATTTATCATACCATTTTAATTGAGTTCCTCAAGTGCCTTGGAGCTTAAGTTCCCCAATATCTTATGAAATAAAAAATTATTATCAGTATTAGACACATATACACTACCCAAATGTCTAATACTTGTCTTACCATTCAAGATATATAGACCATTAATAGTGAAAACCTTCATGATTGTTTTAGTGCCTCTGATTATTTTTACACAACTTTATTTAGAACTAAAAGTGAAGCCCTTTTTCTTTATAATTATTAAGTTATGTTAAAATAAAACCTCTTCCCATGAATTGTAACCTCTTATTATTTCCTAAAAGTACATCTGCTTCTACCCTTTCTACCAAATCAAGGAAATACACCCTAGAAGAACACATATTAAATGAGAATTCAAAATCTAGGACCCACTAATGGGTAAGTGCATGGATGGATATATTTAAAAATCCAGTAGTTTCATAACCAGATTCCACTAAAATGGATTGGTTAATAGGCTATTTTCTCTCAATATTTTGTTTCAGTTTTCAAAAATCAGGTCCAGTGTTTCTAGGATAACAACATTAGAAGCAAAATATTTTTCCATCCTTAGACTTTGACATAAAATTGGTTGGTTTATTGTTCTTTCTTTTATCATTATTATTGTCTTTATCCTTTCAATTTCTTTGTGGACTACCCATTTTGAAAATAATATCAGCCTCACCCTTAACTCTAGAATGAAAATTCATTTCCTTAGAGAGAAGGGAATATTTACCCTCTTCTAGGGTTAGAGAGTCATAACCATATATCATAGTCTCTACAAGGATGCTATAGTCATTTTCTAAATAAATTAAAATAATCATGGATTGATCTTCATAATCAGTAGTCACATTCATGTATAAAAATCTATGTATGATTTTGTTGAATTTATCAAAGTAGGCTTTGAGTGAATCACTATATTTTATTTCTAATGTAAAAAATTTAACATTTCTTATAAATTCTAGAAACTAGTGAGGCTTTTATATATAGTTTTTCAAACTTAATCTATATACTAGCATCATTAGTTTCAAAAGAAACTTCTCTAAGTACGTTCTCTCATTAATAATGAAGCAGGGAACTATGAACCTTTATAAGAACATTGTAATATATATCTTTATATATAAAAAATCTCTTTCCATAAAAAAATGTGTAATAATAGGTTTTATTAAGACATATAAGAAATCAATTAACTCATACTAAAAAATATTGGGTCTCGTTTTAATTCTCCATAAATTGAATACATTATCACCATCATTTTTTTTGATTTAAAACATTGTGGAAGTCATGTTTCAGTAAAGGATATGATACCACATGTTGGGGACAATGCTAACTATAAGGCCCCAGTAATTAGACATGATCAATAGATATAAATGTGTATTCAATTAGGTATTATAATTTGAATAATATTTGTGGTTATAATGATTTCAATTATATATAGAATAGGAGAGTGGATAATTAATATGATATTAAATGTGAAAATAGAAAATAAGAAATAATTTCAAAACTAAAATAATAAATTAGAAAAGAATGGACACATGATTCAATATACTTTAGTCCCTTTGGGGACCACATGCATGGAAAGAACACCACCCACACACAGACTCATTTTATTCATCTTAAAAGAAGAGACATATACATGATAAATAATAACAAAAAATAGGAATGAAATATAGGAACAAAGCTTAAAATATCTTCTTTAATAGTAATAAGAAACGTGATAATAACTGACAAAACCATTTAGATTTAAATTTTTCTGGGGGTATTGATAGCTTCTTGGTCACCTAAAATGCTCATCCGACCTCAAAAGAATGTAGATGGTCTCTTGCTTCAGTATACAAAATCAAGAACTCAAAGATTATTCTATGTTCATTTGAAATCCACACTTCTTACTGAGGAAGGTCCATCATTAAAAAATATTCTAGGAATAATGTACCAAAAGAATAAAGTAGAGTTGATAGGTTTCGAACCAGGGTTTTATCACCACAGAATCTAGCTTTATGATTAGGGTTTAACCAAAGGAAAAAAGGAGAAAAAACATGAGATTATAACAAAAAATGTTATGTTTCATCAATGTGATGAGGAAACATGGGGTCATCAATTCACACAATAAGGAAAATGCCTTGAAAATAGTTCAACTAACCAAAAGATTCCATAGAGACATGCTGAAAAGAAATGAAGTGGCACAACTGATGCATGGGGATTTATCATAGATCTCCAGTCAATATTTTATTTACCTATGTGTGAAATATAGTGAACACCCATGGTCTATCTCGAGGAGGCAGTTTACAAAACACCAAATTTCTATTATCATTATTTAAATTATACCTAATATAAAACTAAATGTGGGGAAAAAATACCTCAAGGTAACATTGTAGAGTTTTTGGGTTGATTGTGTTTGTTAACAATGTGGGTTTCCAAGGTATGTTGTAGAGTTTCCGAGAGATTTTTGGAAAAGATACAATATAAAGGAATGGATTCCCTGGAAGTGGTATCAAAAATTCCATACATAAGGTGATGCCATTTTTTAGTGGTTGACAAATTTTTAGGGTCCAAAATTTGAAGGATGTCTATAGTTGAAAAAGTTGTATTTATTGAATTCCTTCTAAAAATATGGCAAAGGTATGAGTCTAAAAAACAATGAGTTCATCAAAGGATGTTTTACAGAGTTATGGGTCATCATGAATGAGAATTGTGAATACATGATGATTTGATGGTAATCTCTGGGCCTATAAGAATCTTTGAGAATGGGAAATTCCCATAGTTATTTGTGAAGATAGGGAGAATCATGAATGAAATGGGAGAGCACCACGAAATGGTGATTACATGGATGGAAGCTTCTGGAATCATAGTAAATGCCTATAAATGAACCTCTACCCCCTTTATAAGAGTAGCAAGACATAATGAAAATTTGAAGGCTCCAGATTTGTGAAGGTGATTCACAAAGGGTGTTCTAATGAAAATGTTCATGAAGGAAGGTGGTTCAAGAAGGCTATAATAAAAGAATTTTTTTAGTCATTTTGAAAGTAATGGAGTTCGTGATGGCTAAGTGATATTTTCAAAAGTTGTGTTCTAGGTGAAGGCTATGTGAGCTTCCTGAAAGGAGGTTTCTTCATGAAGGATATTTGAGCTTCTTAAAAGAGGTGTACTTCATGAAGGAAATGATAACAGTGAATGAGATGAAAAGGTATTTCCATGTAAACCCATCTTAAAGTGATATTCATCAACAGGATGGAAGTGGGACTTCAATAGAGAACCTATCTTGTCATGAAAAATACGGGTTTCCATCTAACCCAGTACCCAACCCTATATGTGGAATGGCTTGAAGGGAGTTACTGATCCCCATATGCTAGAAACAAGTGCCTGGGTATTAACAATACATCATCGGAATGATTTCACCCAACTCATAATCATCAAAAACCAACAAAATACATACACCAAAAAGAATGTTCACCATAAAACATGGCCTAACCAATTTCTAGATTCAACGATTAGAATTTTAATTAGAAAGAAAAATACTACAATGGAAGGAGAACACAAAAAAACCTAAGAATCTCCACATGAAAAGAGGTCCTCACCCTCAAGCCACCACCACCAAAATATTCTCAAGAGGAACTCTAGCAACCCAAACCACCAACACAACACACCTTGACATTACCTACCAACAAACATGGTATACATACACCCAAATGTGTATGTAGGGTGTGAGCCAAAGCCCAGTGGGATTCCACCCAAAGAGATATTCAATGCTATAACATTTAAAGACAAATTGAAATCCTTATTTCCTTTAAAACATTTATAAATTTTCTACGAAAAAATTTAAGGGAAGCTATTTTAAAGTAAGGAACTTTAAATAAAAACCCTTTTTCAAATAAAATTTCATAAAACAAAAACACACACAAGGTCTTCAATTTTCCGATGGCTGGCGCCTTATTACCTAGGAATAAAGTCATGAATGAGAACCATGGGCAAATCCCTAGGGATAATCTTGCTTAAGTAGGACCCTAGAACCTCGTACCTCAGTGTAGGGTGGTATAACAACCACAATCACAAAATTATCATGAATGAGACACTAGTAGTGGACACCCCATAGAACTAGTGGTCTCTAATGATAATCATTATTTTTTTAGTGTTGTAAGCATAAATCTAGCTATGTGAAACCAAGACTTTTCCACTTCTGAATCACTAGTGTACTAGAGCTAATCAGCCTACCTGGATACTCAAGATTATCTTGTTCTCAATCCCATTTCACATATTACACAAATTTCCACATTAAAAATTCATTGAAATGCATCCCACCCTTTTTCAAAAACAAAACTCCTTCCATTTAACATACACCAAAACCATTTAAAAATAATTTTTTTTCACCACTTGAAAAATTCAAGAAACCCCTTTGAAATTATCACAAGAATGTCACATAATAAATTTAACCATTTCCATGGAACAAGTACCTTTAAAAACTATACAAAAAACCAAGTTCACTCAAAAAAATGATTCACATTATTTACATAAGTCACAATTCACATTTAAAGGTGCACAAAAAAAACTAACATGCCAAAAATAAACCATTTTCCATTAAAAATCCATTTTCAGCACATTTTAACCTCAAGAACCCATGAAAACATATTTTTCACCTTACACATATGGCATAAAACCATTGTTTTAAAAAAATTACATTTAAAAATACACAAAACATAACCACTTACTTTATAAGAACTCATTATTAACACATAATCATATCAAACCACTTCAAAAATACATTTTTTACCACATAATTAAACCATAGAACAGATTTATGAACTCAAGAAACCAAGATAAATTCATATAAAAATGATATTTCATGGATACAACTACCTTAACCTTGAAATCAACTGAAAATTGATGCAAAACTCCAATCACACCACCACAAAACCCTAGAAAGGAAATATTTGACCAAAAACATCAAAATTAGTCCCTAATAAACAAGAAAAAACCCTAAATTGTCCACGCAAACTACAAGAAAAATGAATCCCCAAGAAAGTAGAAGAGGGAACCTAGAAATAAGGGGAAATTAAATGAGTGAGGGACTTACTTTGAGAATCAAGGGGAAACCACACCAAAATCACCCTAGAAATGGAGGTCCAAGGGAGAAAATGGAGGAGGGAGAGGCGCCTAGGGTGGAGAAAGCCGAGTGGGGTAAGAAATGAGGGATTAAGGTTAAAATTAGGGAGAGTGAAAAGAGGAAACACAAATTTTAATGACCTAGATAGGCCACATAGTTTGCTTTCACGATTTTAAAAACCGTGAAATGACTATGCGCCCCTCTATGCCTAAGATGGCACCTATCACACAGTTAGCCCACACAGTTTGACTTATTGTGTGGAAGCCGTGGAACAAATTTTGTCCATAAATTCAACCTACCACACATTTACCTAGAGAATGGTGCATGATTTTTCATACTATGTGCCAACCATGCACATCTATCTTCCAACCCCAAAACATTCGTTTTTCAATAAAACCTAAGGGGGAAACTCATGGAGATGTACTAGATAAAAAATAAACAAATAAAATGCCTAAAAAATTCAATTATGTCACACCCAAAACTCGAGAGTGAAACCAAAATCCAAAAATGATTAAGAATAAAGGGTTAAATTAGAAACATCGGTGTGACAATTCTCCCCTCCAAAATGGTTTCTACCCCCAAAAATCCTCAACAAGGCTAGATCCAAAAAAATCCCTAATACTTCTTAACTGTTCAATGAGATTCCCAATGAACGTCAAACAAAGAGAAATCAAGAATAATATGGATAGGAAATATGTTTATAAGTTGAAATCAAGAGGCTATAATAGACTAACCACTATATTCATTCCTCCCCCAAAAGCTAAAACACCTCCAGTTGATCAATCAAATAAAAGGAACTCTCACAACATACAACCCAACATCTCAATCCAAAAACTTAGACATTTCCAAAAAAAACTCACACCACTTATATGAAACAAGAAAATGAATTCAAACTACATCTTGATGAATAACTCTATAAACTTACTTAAACAATACTATTGGGTATACTCAAACCCCAAAATTTACTCAAAGTAGGAAATTGTAATTAGATATATCCGAATGAGACCACCCACATCACAGAAAACACCAAAAACACAATCGGATTACCAAATCAGGGAGGACTGAATGGAATCCCAACCATAAGAAACAACCCAATGATGATTTACTCTATGGTAATATCAATGAGACTCATGGTGGGTCTCCCTACTATAATAACCAACCAATATAGCCTGGCACTGAAAATCCAACACAAACCTAACCCCCACCACAAGGGGTCCGACAAAAGAAACTCTAAACCAAATGGAAAACACTACAGAAATTTTCAACTCCAATGGGATGTGACCACTTTCAAATTGGAACAACCAAGACAAAAAATAACATACACGACTAACCAAAAATTGAAAAATATATAGATATTCACATTCAAAAAGGTAAAATCACTATGGTTCAAGGAAACGAGACAACCACGCCTTTTTATAACCAAGTAGGACTCTTCCACCCACACAGACCGTAACAAAGAAAGAGGATTTTACACCATTGATCACAAAACAGAACCTTACAAAATCAAGGGAATTAAAATAGATAAGCTTTAACTATCCCCACTAAAAAATGGAGACTAATCCATACTAAGACGGACCGAGGTCCCTTACATCTTTTGGGTTCCTAACTACATGGCAGCTTCACTCCAGGGCCCATGGATGGAGACTTGATATCTGAAGCATCTCCTACCTCGCAGTCATGATCTAAATATACCCAATTGAAACACATTATTTTGGTTCCACAAAAAACCACATGATAACCCACACATGACCAAAAAAACACTACACACCATGAGACCCACTTCTCCTTAACATAGCACATCACCATGATAAGGACTTAGAAGATGAACATGCATTATCCCTTTACACTTTGAATGAGAAACAACAGATGGAAAAAATCTGTAACATCCCAAGTAATTAATGAATAATAGATATTTTTATCTATGTCTATTAATGATTAAGATAGTTTTATAGAGGCTTAAAATGAAAATAAATACAATCTTATGCATGGAATACACTAATATTCTTAAAAGATTGTTTTAGTGCCTTTTGATGGAAAACCATTTTTGAATCTATATTTTGACAATTTTATAAACTATGTTTGTCAAAATAAACTTATCCTTTATGATTGGGACATCAAAATTTACCTTGTGTGAATTTTTGGTATTTTTCTGACAATGTTCATTTTTTAATGAATAGTGAAAAATACTGCATTTTACATCAAAACTATTTTTTAATATAATTTATTTATATGATTAGATTATGTTTTTAATTGGTTTTAAAGTGAAATTAGAAAATATTTTTACCAGTTAATCCAATGGTGGTCATTGGAATCAATTTCACTTTGAAATTGGACTTAAACTGGTGTCAATCTTTTGATACTAATTGTTTCACAAAAACACGCTATTTGTCATGACAGCGGGAATTAATTATTAATTAATTAATTTGACTTATATGTTTTGAATTTTGTAAAATGGACTTCATTTTTGAATTCGGAATATCAAATATAGCCTAGGGTGAATTTTTGGTAATTTTCTGAAAAACTTCAATTTTTGATGAATAGTGAAACAACTAAGTGGTAATCAAGCAAACTGATTTTTCAGTTAAATGAAAGTTTACCACTAATGTGTATTGAATTTTAAAAATCCGACATACATGGTTGTCATTAAGAAGTAAAATGTGGTTCAATGAGATTAAAATAATTTTTTGGTGAATAGTAACTTTTTTTCATTAATCGCGATTAGAGGTAATTAGTGTAGTTTAAGGTAAAAATGGTATTATAAGAATGTGAAAACACCATGAAACTTGTCCTACACCTATTGGGTGAGTCATGGCCGACCAAGACAAGCCATGGGCCAACTTGGGGACCCCATGGAGCCACTTTAGTTGGAAAATGAAAATAATATATTTTTATTTAATGTTAAAGTGAAAATGACACAAACATAATATGTTTTACAAAAAAAATTTTAAGTGGGGTTATACAAGTCCAAATTTTGATTATAAATAGTCATTGGAAATCTAAAACGATTTCCTATATCATAGTATTTTTTTTATAATTTTTAGACATTATATAAATTTAATTATTTATGACATAATAATGATGCAGCGATGACATCATTATTTAATGATTAAAATAAAATGGAAATATAATGTAATATCTATGAACTACACATGTACAAAACTTATTGGATGGGTGGATTTCGAACCTTTATAACCTTATCCACTAATTATATCAATGTGGGACCTTTTGAAACCGAAACACATTTTCAAATAAAGTAATGTTTCTTTACTTTCCAAAAGTGCCCCTCCTCTCCTCTTATAAAAGGCCCCCAACTCTACCTCATTTCACACACTTCTCAAGCCTTTGGCTCGGCCAACCCATGCCCAATTACTCTCTCCACATCCCTCTCCTCATCCTAGAGGGTTACCTTTGGGAAGAATCCTTTCAAAGGAAGCCTTTAGGCTCAAATCAAAAGGAGTTACACTTTTAAAGGACGTTAAAGAACGATCGAGTCAAGTCGGATACGAGGTAAGGGACTTCGTCTCAATCTCCTTTCATTGAGGCATATTTCGTTTTATACACAACTTTCTTTTATACGGTGTATAAACCCCTTTGACTTTTACTTTTATACAAAAGGAATCTTTTTCTACGAAGCATTTTACTAAACGACAAAAAGGAATGTTTTTTTAACGTACGCGGTGACAACGACCTTTTTCCGCCGCCGCGAGTATTATTTTATCTTTGGCTTTCTCAACAAGCTATAATGTTTTTAGAATAAAATAAATACCATATAATCTTTTATGTATTTTGGTATTGAAAATGGTTTTGAAAAAGGATTCTATTATGTCAATATATTTATGATATATTGTGATTGAAATGTGGAAATGTTATCATTCCTTTATATTGGTTTTATGTTTTATGATTTTATACTGGTACTTGGACATTTTAACGGGTGGTTACATTATAAACCATATGACGGGTGGTGCCGTGAATACCAGGACGGGTGGTTACGTTATAACCTCCAATGCATTGGGTATGGAAGTCGGCCGTATGGCTATTCCATTAAGTATGTATGGAAATTGGCCGTGTGGCTATTCCATTTAGTGATATGTGTGGAAGTCGACCGTATGGTTATTCCACTTAAGTATGTTTATGTCCCAAGTTACCTTTATATATGTTATGTGTTCTTTATATGGGTTTTATGGTAATACTTTGGTTACAAAAAGGTAAGTAATGATACTTTATTCAGTGAAGAGTTTTTACTACTTCATGAAGGTGAAGGTATTACTTTGATAGAGTATACATGGTTTACTTGATGTTTGAAAAACTAACAGTTTTCATTCTTTTTTTATCCCTTATTTAGCTTTTTATGCTCACCCCAAGTTTTTTTTCGAAATGTTTTTCACAGGACTTAAAGTGGAATAAGGTCAAGGATGGGATCAAGGGAATGTCATGCTATCTAAAACATGGAATCTAGACATATTTCTTTTTAAGAGTTTTTATTTTATGGAAACTTAGTAGAAGTGTCTACTTTGTAATCTTTTAAGATGTAATAGTTATGTTCTAATTCTCTAAAACTCTAAACCTGAAAAGATCCTCAACATTAATTATTCATTTAATTCAATATTAATTAAGGTTTAAGGCCGGGGCCTTATAGTTGGTATCAAAGGTCGGTTTAGATAACTTTAGGAGTTAGAATTCTATTAAATGAATATCCAAAAATATTTTTTTTTCAAAATGATATAGCATTTAAAGGTTACCATGTTGCTTCATCTAAGAAATGTTTGTTCAGAATGGTTTTCCGCAGAGGAAACCGGGAAGCAGTGCTAGGAAGGCATACAGAAGGAAATAACCTTCCGAATCAGCATCCAGAAATGGTCGGAATTGGAACTGAACAGTTTTTTGCAGTAATGGCGCAGTTGACTCAGGCGATAAATGGCGGTGGTATCCATGCACGAGATCAGCCAGATCAACCGCAGAGGAACATGTCAGTGGTGGAACATTTCATGAGGCAACATCCACCAACATTCAGAGGATCATCTGACCCTGTGCTAGCTGAAGGGTGGATTAAAGCACTGGAGAAGATTTTTGATGTCATGGGGTGTTCAGACAATCAAAAGGTTAGTCTTGCTATTTACCGTTTGGAGGGTGAAGCAGATCAGTGGTGGTATATGGTTAAAAATATCAGGGACGCCGATGAGATTGATGCTCTTGACTGGGATGAATTCAAAGGTATGTTTCTTGAGAAGTATTTTCCTAAGGCTGTTCGACTTAGGATGGAAAAGCAATTCTTGGAATTGAGGCAAGAGGAAGACTCAGTGGCTGCCTATGAAGAAAGGTTCACTCGATTGGCAAGGTATGCTCCAGTTTTGGCACTACCTTCCAGGAATGGTGAGTTTGTTATATACAGTGATGCTTCATTGAAAGGACTTGGTTGCGTCCTAATGTAGAATGATCAGGTAATTGCTTATGCTTCACGACAGTTGAAAACTCATGAGGTAAATTACCCTACACATGATATGGAATTAGCTGCTGTTGTTTTTGCTTTAAAAATTTGGAGGCATCATTTGTATGGAGTAAAGTGTGAAATATATACCGATCACAAAAGTTTAAAGTATATGTTCACTCAGAAAGAGTTAAACATGAGACAAAGGAGATGGCTGGAATTAATCAAGGATTATGATTGTACAATTCATTACCATCCGGGAAAAGCAAATAAAGTGGCTGATGCTTTGAGTCGAAAAAGTAATGCTTCATTAACAATGTTGTGTTTGGAACGTGATCCTTTGGTTAACGATTTGATGAACTTTGGCATAGAAGTTGTTGGTGCAGGAAGTCCTTCTGTTTTGTTTCAGGTATCAGTGAGATCTTCTCTATCAGATAGAATCAAGCAAGCACAGAAGCAAGACATTGAGTTGCAGAAAAAGGTAGAGCTGGTTCAGAAAGGTAAGTTGCCTGAATTCAACATTGATAATGATTGCGTTTTGAGATTTGGGAAGAGATTGTGTGTGCCTTGTGATTCACAGTTGAAGAGAGAGTTGTTATGTGAAGCTCATAGTTCTCCATTTTCAGTTCATCCGGGCATTACTAAGATGTATAGAGATCTTCGGGAGTATTACTGGTGGGATGGAATGAAAAGAGATATTGCTGATTTTACTGTGAAGTGTTTGACTTGTTAGCAGGTTAAAGCAGAGCGGCAGTTACCAAAAGGGATGCTTCAGCCTTTACCAGTGCCAGAGTGGAAATGGGAGAATATATCCATGGACTTTGTTGTTGGATTACCGAAGACATCTCGAGGTAATAATGCAATCTGGGTTATTGTTGATCGCTTGACCAAATCTGCTCATTTCCTTGCTATACGAGATACTTTCTCTCTTGATCAACTTTCCCGTTTGTATCTTAAAGAGATAGTCAGGTTACAGGGAGTTCCTCTCTCCATTTTATCGGATCGTGATCCCAGGTTTACTTCTAACTTTTGGAAAGACCTTCAGAAGTCGTTGGGTACTGAATTAAATTTTAGTACAGCTTTTCATCCTCAATCAGATGGGCAGTAAGAACGAACAATTCAGACCTTGGAGGATATTCTACGAGCTTGTTCTATGGATTATCAGGGAAGTTGGGACCAACATCTTTCTTTGGTTGAGTTTTCATATAATAACAGTTTTCATTCCAGTATACAGATGGCACCATTTCAGGCATTATATGGGAAGCGGTGTCGAACTCCAGCTTTCTGGGATGAAGTTGGTGAAAGGAAGTTGATGGGACGAGAATTGGTAGAAGAGTTGGCAGAAAAAGTTCAGCTGATTCAGAAGCACATGAGAACAGCTCAGAGCAGGCAGAAGAGTTATGCGGATAACCGGAGGAAGGATCTATCTTTCGAGGTAGGTGATCATGTTTTTCTCAAAGTATCACCATGGAAAAGTGTGCTGCGATTTGGTAAGAAAGGAAAGTTGAGTCCAAGGTTTATTGGACCATATGAAATTCTGGAGAGAGTTGGATCAGTTGCATACTGGGTGGCTTTACCTCCGAGTTTATCTCAGGTACACAATGTTTTTCACGTTTCGATGTTGAGAAAGTATATGCCAGATCCATCTCATGTTTTGAGTTCAGAGGTAGTTCAGCTGGAAGAGAACCTATCTTATGAGGAACAACCGGTCCAGATTCTTGACCACAAGGAGCAAGTGTTACGGAATAAGGTGATTCATCAGGTAAAGGTTTTGTGGAAAAACCATGACATTGAAGAGGCAACGTGGGAATCTGAAAATGCTATGAGTGATAAATACCCACACTTATTTTGATAAGTGAATAAAATTGCGAGGACGCAATTCCCAAGAGGGGGGAAGGATGTAACATCCCAAGTAAGTAATGAATAATAGATATTTTTATCTATGTCTATTAATGATTAAGATAGTGTTATAGAGGCTTAAAATGAAAATAAATACAATCTTATGCATGGAATACACTAATATTCTTAAAAGATTGTTTTAGTGCCTTTTGATGGAAAACCATTTTTGAATCTATATTTTGACAATTTTATAAACTATGTTTGTCAAAATAAACTTATCCTTTATTATTGGGACATCATGATTTACCTTGTGTGAATTTTTGGTATTTTTCTGACAATGTTCATTTTTTAATGAATAGTGAAAAATACTGCATTTTACATCAAAACTGCTTTTTAATCTAATTTATTTATATGATTAGATTATGTTTTTAATTGGTTTTAAAGTGAAATTAGAAAATATTTTTACCAGTTAATCCAATGTTGGTCATTGGAATCAATTTCACTTTGAAATTGGACTTAAACTGGTGTCAATCTTTTGATACTTATTGTTTCACAAAAACACGCTATTTGTCATGACAACGGGAATTAATTATTAAATTAATTAATTTGACTTATATGTTTTGAATTTTGTAAAATTGAATTCATTTTTGAATTCGGAATATCAAATATAGCCTAGGGTGAATTTTTGGTAATTTTCTGAAAAACTTCAATTTTTGATGAATAGTGAAACAACTAAGTGGTAATCAAGCAAACTGATTTTTCAGTTAAATGAAAGTTTACCACTAATGTGTATTGAATTTTGAAAATCTGACATACATGGTTGTCATTAAGAAGTAAAATGTGGTTCAATGAGATTAAAATAATATTTTGGTGAATAGTAACTTTTTTTCATTAATCGCGATTAGAGGTAATTAGTGTAGTTTAAGGTAAAAATGGTATTATAAGAATGTGAAAACACCATGATACTTGTCCTACACCTATTGGGTGAGTCATGGCCGACCAAGACAAGACATGGTCCAACTTGGGGAACCCATGGAGCCACTTTAGTTGGAAAATGACATTAATATATTTTTATTTAATGTTAAAGTGAAAATGACTCAAACATAATATGTTTTACGAAAACAATGTTTAAGTGGGGTTATACAAGTCCACATTTTGATTATAAATAGTCATTGGAAAGCTAAAAACATTTTCTATATCATAGTATTTTTTTTATAATTTTTATACAATAAATAAATTTAATTATTTATGAAATAATAATGATGCAGCGATGAAATCATTATTTAACGATTAAAATAAAATGGAAATATAATGTAATATCTATGAACTACACATGTCCAAAACTTATTGGATGGGTGGATTTAGAACCTTTATAACCTTATCCACGAATTATATCAATGTGGGACCTTTTGAAACCGAAACACATTTTCAAATAAAGTAATGTTTCATTACTTTCCAAAAGTGCCCCTCCTCTCCTCTTATAAAAGGCCCCCACCTCTACCTCATTTCACACACTTCTCAAGCCTTTGGCTCGGCCAAACCATGCCCAATTACTCTCTCCACATCCATATCCTCATCATAGAGGATTCACTTTGGGAAGAATCCTTTCAAAAGAAGCCTATAGGCTCAAATCAAAAGGAGTTACACTTTTAAAGGACGTTAAAGAACGATCGAGTCAAGTCGGATACGAGGTAAGGGACTTCGTCTCAATCTCATTTCATTGAGGCATATTTCATTTTATACACAACTTTCTTTTATACGGTGTATAAAACCCTTTGAATTTTACTTTTATACAAAAGGAATATTTTTCTACGAAGCGTTTTACTAAACGACAAAAAGGAATGTTTTTTTAACGTACGCGGTGACAACGACCTTTTTCCGCCACCGCGAGTATTATTTGATCTTTGGCTTTCTCAACAAGCCGTAATGTTTTTAGAATAAAATAAATACCATATACTCTTTTATGTATTTTGGTATTGAAAATGGTTTTGAAAAAGGATTCTATTATGTCAATATATTTATGATATATTGTGATTGAAATGTGGAAATGTTATCATTCCTTTATATTGGTTTTATGTTTTATGATTTTATACTGGTACTTGGACATTTTAACGGGTGGTTTCGTTATAAACCATATGACGGGTGGTGCCGTGAATACCAGGACGGGTGGTTACGTTATAACCTCCAATGCATTGGGTATGGAAGTCGGCCGTATGGCTATTCCATTAAGTATGTATGGAAATTGGCCGTATGGCTATTCCATTAAGTGATATGTGTGGAAGTCGACCGTATGGTTATTCCACTTAAGTATGTTTATGTCCCAAGTTACCTTTATATATGTTATGTGTTCTTTATATGGGTTTTATGGTAATACTTTGGTTACAAAAAGGTAAGTAATGATACTTTATTCAGTGAAGAGTTTTTACTACTTCATGAAGGTGAAGGTATTACTTTGATAGAGTATACATGGTTTACTTGATGTTTGAAAAACTAACAGTTTTCATTCTTTTTGTATCCCTTACTGAGCTTTTTATGCTCACCCCAAGTTTTTTTTCGAAATGTTTTTCACAGGACTTAAAGTGGAATAAGGTCAAGGATGAGATCAAGGGAATGTCATGCTATCTAAAACATGGAATCTAGACATCTTTCTTTTTAAGAGTTTTTATTTTATGGAAACTTAGTAGAAGTGTCTACTTTGTAATCTTGTAAGATGTAATAGTTATGTTCAAATTCTCTAAAACTCTAAACCTGAAAAGATCCTCAACGTGAATTATTCATTTAATTCAATATTAAGTAAGGTTTAAGGCTGGGGCCTTATAAAATCATAGAAGACAATTCCATCTGAAATAGAGAAATTTGGAATTCCCTGAAATAAATACATGCATTTGTTTTAAAGATAGGTTCTCCAAAGGTTCCACAACATCCACCTTTACATTTAAAAGAGAACACGACACTACAAATATCCATCGAACATGACCATTACCAATAAGTAAGCATTATAAGGATAAAGAATTTAAATTGAGTCTCGAGCAACACATGATTTATGAAAGTGGCCATAATAGTCTCTTATGATGAAATTTTCCACAATGGTGGACTAGCATGATCAATTTCTTAGAAGTAACTGACGAAAGATCCAAAGGCCCTTTTAAGGAAGTGGCCAACACCAACAACCCCAGACCGCTCTCCACTCTCATCACATGAATTCCCCTCACCACTTCTAGGCATGAAATTTTAGCTTAAAGGTTTCATCCTACATATTTGATGACTCTTTCAACTCAAAAAATAAAGGTTTCTTTCAATTCATTCTAAATCCACTCATCTTCTATGAGGGGATATGCTTAACCAAAAAATAGGATAGGTAGATTCGGTCCTAAAACTTGATAAGAAAGTTCTTACATTGATCAATTGGAAAGTCTGTCGATGGTGAACCACCCACGAATGCATATTGAATATGAATTGATTCTTTATGGGGGTGTATAATAGACAACAAGGGAAACCAAGGACCAAATCAAACTAGTCAGTCAGTCAAAAAATACCATAAAAAACATTAGAAACACAAAGGGTTCCTACTCAAAGGCATTCTAATACATTTTTCAAAAGAACCCACTATCCATTATTTCAAAACCAACTCATCAATAAAAATAAAAACATGAAACAATATTCAAACACAAATAATTCTCAAGCTCAAAACACCTCACAAACAACATTCCAAAAATACTAGAAGACACACCACACAACCACAGGTTATTAAAACAACTCATTTTTTAATAGATTTTTTGAAAGTGGAAAAAATCTTGGTGGGTTATAAACTCACCAATGGTATCTCATAAAGCCTAAAACATGCATTTTCTCATAAAAAACTGGGCATTCATCCACTTTCTACACATATAATATGTATTTGGTCACCCATAAGAATACCAATGGTCAAAATAAATCTTTTCCACCTTATAAAATAAACATTCATCCCCCAATTCCATCTTATCAATTCATTTCCATTACAAATCAAATGAATAATCCCTACAAAAAATACTACTAGGCACAAAACCCATCTCAAATCTTACAAAAACTTTTAAGATATAAAAATAAATCTTGAAAATGTATTGAAAATCATTTTTCTTGAAAACTTATAAAAGAATCTTGAAAAAGTTTTGGAAACCATTTTTCTTGAAAAATTATAAAAGATTCTTGAAAAAATTTTGGAAATCATTTTTCTTGGAAACTTATAAAATATTATTTGAATCTTTTTACAAAACATTTTTCTTGAAAACTTATAAAATAAGCTTGAAAAAATTTTGAAAACCATTTTCCTTGAAAAATTATAAAATAATCTATTTTTTTTGAAAAACATTTTATTTGAAAATATCTTTTAAAAACATTTTCTTAAAAAACTAACCATTAAAAATGAAATTAAATCCTAAAAGGGTCATCGATGGATAAATCTATACATGTCATATGGGGTAAAAAACATTCCTTTTTCATGGTAAAAAGGATAAAAAATTGCCTCATTAAGAAAGAGACAAAATGATTAATTTGAAAAAATTATTAAAATATATAAAGGGTAAAATTTTGTGTTAATTATCATTTTATATTATTATAATATTCTTGGAAATGTTGTTTAGAAAACGTGGATATGAAGGAGCACATATTTTAGACTAAAGAGAGGGTAAAGTCCGGCTTTCTTAAAAATACTTTATTAACTATATTTTGTGAAAAAGAATAGAAAATGGTATAAATACATGAATATAGAATTAATAACAATATTATAAGAAAATTCATGATTGTATTGATATATAGAACCTAATAATTCACCAAAGTAAGCATAAACATAAAAAATCCAGGAAAGAGATGAGATTGTCTCACTAAACTCTTATAACATGGTAACTTGGGATAATACTCTCCATGTAAGAAAATTAAATTAAATGGAGATTTAAAATATCATTAAAATATGTATATTAATTCTATAATAGGTAAAATATAAGTATTTACACCTCAAAAAATAGTTAAGGTGCATAATGAAACATGAGTCTCAAAGAAGGAAAATTGAGACAAAACATTTTTACCGATTTGATATCTTTTAAAACTTAAACCCCATGAATGAAAGATCATAAAAATGGATATTTAAATAAGTATAAATTTAATTACAATATTATATGATAAAATCATGGGATGTATAAATACCATTCAAAAGTAAAGAGTGGCAAACATAGCAAGTATTTTGCGAAAATAAAAAGTGGGATGAAATCCCCTTACCTTGTGTTTTGACTCTCATAATACTCGTTCGAACCACCTATATAATAAATATAAATTAATTATACATAATCTTCATAACCATATTCTTATGTCTAATACCATATATGGTTTTATTATGACCTTATATTACCCACTTGTTAACCATCCTATGTTAAGGTTTTACTTCGAATAATATTCGCTTTGTTTTTCTTATGTGTATTACTTTGTATATTGTCGGTCCTTATACTTATATATTGAATAAATAATGTAAAAAATTATATAAATATAATTTATATTTAGTATATGTATGTTATAATAATATTTATAATATATAATTACGAAACAAAATACACCATTCATGGAGACGGTAGGCCGTACGTACTCATGAACACTATTTCCATTTAATTTTCATGTTGAGAGAAAGAAAGTAAAATACATATATGTATATATATACATCATTATTAAATAATTTTAATATATAATATATATCACACATGTATTCCCTATATCCATCTTTAATACATTACATGTATTTTGTGAATGAATCACATCGCTTTTAGGGGTGGTAATCCACACTTTCTCAACTAAAATTATCGTATTAACACCAAATGGAAAGTAAAAAGATATTTGTTGTAAAAGTAATACATAATATTAAAGAAATAATAAATATAATATATAACATATATAAAAATAGTTTCAGTCATAATGGCCACCATGATAGGTGTTAATGGAAAAATGAGCATTCATTATTTTGTGAGGCAATAGTTCACCTTACACAGAAACAGTATGTTCGTTACCCATTAGATGAAGGTGTGTGTAAGTGTAGGTCTAAGCAATTAAATAAAAACATCATAGTATATTTATGATACTAGTTTTTTTATATAATCATATAATTAATTTGTTTTGATGGGTTGGATAAGGAAAATAAATTAAAGGACTTGAGATAAGACATTACCTCTTAATCAGGTAACTCCTTTTGGTTTGTGCCAAAAGGATTCCTTGGATTTAATTATTCTCAAGGGAAGGATTATACAAGTAAGGGACGGATGTTGTGAAGTGTGTATTTCATATATTATAAGAAACTAATAGGGTTGATAGGTGTGATGATGTGGGAGAGTTGGAGTCCTTTTTTAGGGAAGAAAAACGACCCACTTAGAATTTTGGAAAACAAGCTAGGTGTTCACATGTTAGTACCTAAGAAAAGTCATAAAAAACGAAAAACAATTAATAATGTAATGTATATGGATGATATATGTCCATAAAATGAGTTTTGGACAAGTTTATAGGCCATTTGTCTTCATAATATTATGGTTTAGTCTCTAATTAATCTTAATTTGACCTTAATTGCTTTGATTAATTTTATTCACTCTTATAAAAATTTTTGGTAAAAAATAAACATGAAATTATTTGAATATAAATATTATACTAATTAAAATGGTGTATGTTGGTTTTTTGAAATTCAATTAACAAAATTGGAAAATTAATATTAATTTTAATCCCGCACATGAGATGAAATTACAAGTTTTTAAAGTAGAAAGTAGTTCCAAATTTTATTAATTTTTTATATTCAAATTTTAATTTGAAATGGTTTATAATGTAATAAACTGTATAAATAGATGTATAATTTAACTAATGAGTCCTTAAAACAAAATTAATTCATAATTTAACATTAATAATTATATTAATGAAATGGCGTTTCTTACTAAAAAGTAGTATTTTTCAATGTTTATCGAAAAATAATGTTTCTCAAAAAAATCACAAAATTCTATCCAAAAATAATTTCCACATTATAAATTCAGAAATGAAGTTTATTGTATCAAATTAAATTTCTAAATGTGTCTAAAATTAATTTTATCATTAAAAATTGTTCATTCAAGAAAATTGTATTTTTAAACTTAAAAGGACTTTACCAAAAATCACATCTTTCATTATAAAAATGTTTTATTTGTATAAAAAAATTATAAAAATATTTGTAATATATTTATTATTATTAATATTAATATTTTTAATGGATATGTTATAATTATCTCATTTAAAAAATTATAACAACAAAATGATGTTTTGTAGAAGCCTCTTTGTTGCATGTAATGCACGCCAAGTCGATATTCGATGTAATGTATGCCAAGTTCATGTTCCATTTTAAATATGATAATTCCATATTGTCTGAAAGAAATGATTTACTTAGAGCGTTGATAATAAGAAAACCTTTATCAATTTTTCTTGAAATGAAAAATATCCAAAGATTAAATTAATTTGAAAAACATAATTCACAAAATATCAAGGTGTAATAACTTAGTTGGATAATTGAGGGGAAAAAAACCAAAATCACCATAAAAATAGAGGTAAAAGGGAGAAAAAGGAGTTGGTAGAGGTTCCTATGGTGGAGAAACCTAAGTGTGGGGGGGTGAATAAGGGTTTAGTGTTAAAAATCTGGGAGATAGAAAATTGGAAACCAAAATTTTAATGACATGGACATACTGCTTGGTTTTCCCACACAGTTTGAAAAACTGTGTGATGACTGTGCTTCCCTCTCTATATAAGTAGGAACCTACAACACAATTAGTCCACATTTCTTGACTTATCATGCATAATTCACTTGATAAATTCTGTCTAGAAATCCAACCTACTATACAGTTACCTGGAGAATGGCACATGATTTGATAAACCATACGCCAACCATGCACATCAATATGAAAACCCAAAAACATGAATTTTTCATGAAAACCCTAGGGGAAACTCATAGACAAGAACTAGACCAAAAATAAAAAAATTAAATGCCTACAATTTCAAATCCATCACACCCGGAACTCAAGAGTGAAATGAAAATCCAAAAATGAGCCAGAATGAAGGGTGAAATTAAAAACTCGGGGTTGAGGATGTATTAATTATTGATAACAAAGTGACCTAACTATCCATAAATTGAGTGTGAATTCTTTTCATAGTAGTTAGAAAAAGGAAGTGGAATAAGGTGATTATTTCCACCAACAGTTAGCCATTAAAAGAGAGTTAGGGAGTGACCCTTGGGAAGTAGTGATCTATCTATAAAATTTATAATAGCAGTGATCATGGGGATAGAAGTAAACTATCCCGAACCCCATATTTTGGAAGTGAGACTTAATGGATTTGGTACATCAGAACATCACTGTTGTATAGTCCTTAAAAGTAGCCCAGTGAGGGTGAACCAATTAATATTTCTGTGTCTCATGCATGATTTGATTTCTATTCATACATTACTATGGGAGAAGGATAGAAGAGTGTTTTATTTAATTATGAAACAAGATCTGATGGGACAATTGTTTTAATTCATCATACCCTAATTTACCTCCCTCTCAGGGTATTTAACCTAGTTGGTATAACAATTGGAATCAATTCTAAAGGATTAAAGTCAATGATTATATCTCATCTAAAGGAATGGAATATGTTAATCACAAAGGGATTATGATCTTCGATGGAAAAAATTTTCAGCTATGGAAGAATTGAATGAAAGAATTATTTTTATCATTGGGTATGGATGTATTTATTGCTTTAATGCATTATATTTCTACCAATATGGATAGTAATGTTTTATCAAAAGTAGAACACAGAGAATTGGATGCTGATGTCGTTGGATTAAATGCTTTAGGGGGAGCCTTATCTAATGAAATCTATAAAAAGGTGATGTCATGTAAGTCATCACATGCTATGTGAGAAAAGTTTCTAATCATTTATGAGGGTGACTCAAAATATAGAGAATAAAAACTATAGGTTCTATAGAATAAGTATGAGGATATGATAATGCACCCAAATAAATCTGTTGATGCATTTTTTGACCAGGTGAATATTTTTGTTGAAGACATGTGAGGTATCGAAGAAATTACTAAATATATAAATATTGTTAAGCGCATCTTGATAAAATCACAATCTTGGTTCAATCTGAAAGTGACTATATTAGAATATAAAGATTGAAAGGAGCTAACATTGGATATATTTCATAATACTATTGATTCATATGTGATGAAAAATGATGATAATGAGTTTTTAGAAAAAGGGAAGTCTAAAGAAGTGTAATTAAAGGCCATGAAGAAGCTCACTTTCGAAGATGTGCTTGAAGAATAAGATATAGATGAATTAATGTCATTCTTATCATCAAATTTACAAAGAGGAAAAGTAAAGTTAAAAGGGAAACTCCTACTTTCCTGCTTTCAATGTGGAAAGGTTTAACATCTTGTAGTGAGGTGCCCTAAAATGTTTCATGATGATTATGAGTATAGAGTTGAAATTCCTATGAAGAAATATCTAGACCACATGAAAGGCAACAAAAATTTTAAGAAAAATTTATTCAAAAGGAAGAATATTTATTGAAAAGAAGATGACAATTTAGAAGAATCTATGGTAGAAGAGATGGAGGATTGAAAGAATCATGAAGAAAATTCTATGGTAGAAGTTGTTAAAAATTCCCAAACAAGGTAAGAAGGGGACAATGATGAAGGATAAGTCGAAGTAAGAGTTGATATTCAGGTTTAATTAGAACATTATATTGAGGAAATAGGTGTTTGGAGAGAGAATATGAAGAAATACAATAAATTTGTTCATGATTACATGATTTATATGTTGCATTAGGATGAAGAGAATTCTAATACAAATGAAGAAATTGAAAAAATAATGACTTTAATACCAAAGAGCTCAAAAAATGATGTTGAGTACAAACTCAAAATTGAAGAATAGAAAATAATAATTGATAGTTTGAATAACAATTGAGAATATAAAATCAAGCACATCGATGAACATAAAAAGAAATTCATCAACCTATGAGGAATTTTTAAGTATTAAGAAACAAATTTAAATCTAGGTATGACATTGGGAAAGCATATCATTCAGGGAATATAAAAGATGAAAGTAGAGCATAGAGGTTTAATATAACAAAATAAATAGTCAAATGCAAATTATAAGGTCCATATGAGGCTTGATCGAAAATATAAAGCGGTAAAGGTTAATTTCATACCACAAGATCCTACTCCAATATTGAATATTTATTTGGGTATGGATAAAAAAATAAGATTCCAAGAACCCAATGGGGAACCAGTAGTGCAGTATTTCCACACAAGAATGCACCCACGTGAGATTTTATTATTCTAGAATGATGGGACACTCAAAAAATGTCATTTCAATATCCAAGAGGTACCAAACGAAATAGGACCAATAGAGTAATCCATACATAACTCAATATTCCAAGACATAATTTGATGGTCACTATTTTAGGTGTGGATGATTCAGGCACATGGAAAGATACTGATCATCGACAATGTAGATAAATGTTTTGAAGAAGAATGAATGTGTATCATCAAATGATATGAAAATGAAAAATTATTTTTTAGGGTTTTAGGATGATGATGATCCATCACACTTCATCAAAGATCATGACTACCAATCTGTATTGAGTATGAATTCAAAAACATGGATAAAAAATAAGAGAGATGAATGTGTAATGGTTGTAGAGATTTATTTTAAATCATTGGATCACACTGAAATATGGATCATTTATAGTAGATGTACCTCCCATATAACAAGAAATAAGTAATTAGTGATAGAAATTAGATATGAAAGCAAAGGTATTATAATATTTTTTAATGATAAAGGATTGAAAATTATTGGTTCTGGAAAATCAATTTTTGGGGAAAAATACATTAAACATGAATATGTATTTGTTGTTGAAGGTATTAGTCAAAAATTTCTCATTTTCAGTCAACTATGTGACTAAATGCATTCCATAATATTTTCAATTAATTTATTAATCATCAAGGAAAAATATGGTGCAATTGTTTACATGGAAAGTGCACAAAGGGGAATCTATAACATATGGATGGATAAGAAGATATGTTCTTTCTATTTAGAGAGGAAGATAACAGGTTGTGACCTAAATGGATTTCCCATGTAGGTCAACCATCCCTAGAAAATATAGTCAAATTTGGTGTAGCTCAATATCTCCCCATGTTATCGTATGATCATACTCACACGGGCGATGCTTGTCAATAAAGAAAGATCATCAGAAAGATGTATAAGGAAAATGAAAATAAGTCAACTAGAGAGCTTTAATTTGTGAATGCTTATGTACCATGACCTATCTAACAAATATCCATTGACATGAAGAGATATTATGATCTTTTTATTGGGTAATTTATTAGTATGGAATTGGTATTAGTCATTTCCCACAAGTTTAATGTGTTTAGTTTCTTGAAAAAATATCTGAGGGAATAATAAAGGATGCTTGGAAAGAAGATCATGTATTTTCATAATGATAATGGTAAAAAAGTTAAAAATAGAAAGGTTGAATATTATCTCAAGAAACATGGGATAAGGCATCAAGTTTTAGTTGTAAGGACTCCTCAACAAAATGGATTTTTTGATAGGAGAAATAGGATCATAAATAGAATCACTAGAACAATGCTTATTGAAAAGGTCCTACTAGAGATATTTTAGAAGGAAGGAGTTTTGACATTAGTCAATATATCTATCAGGTCTCTGTTATATCTGAAGTAAGAAAAGACTCCATACGAGATGTGGTATAGAAAAAAAAATACTAAATTGAAATACTTTTGGATATTTAAAAGTAAGTGTTTTATTCTCAACAAAGAGAAACAATGAAAATTTGAGTCACCTAGAGATGAAGGGATATTCGTTGGCTACTTAGAAAAATAAAATCATATTAATGTTTCAAAAATTTTCTGGGAAAAGTAGCTAGGAAAATTAGTTGAAAGAAATGATATCTTTATATTATAAAATGAACAGAATATTCGACAATATAGTGAAAAATTCCATGATGAAATTCATGAGGAGGTAAGAACCTCAAGGTGGGTTTAAGTTCAAACGACTGATTTAGAAGAATATACTAATGATGATCTAAAGGAAGTCAAATCTAAAACTTCACAAAAACTAGAGTCGAGCTGAAATTGATAAGCAAAACATCATTGGTGATCAGGTAGTGCCAGTTCAAACATGAAGAATGAAGTATTTACAATAGGAATCCTTCCAATAATAGGTAGATCTTAATTGTTTTGAGGAGGAAGCTGGAGATGAAAACTAGGTCCATTATATGAATGAATATCTTGACCAAACTAAGAAGAATAAGATAATGGAGATTTTTTTGAGGCCAACAGATAATAATGTCATCGGATCTAAATGGGTATTTCACAACAAGATGTATAAACATGACATAGTGATTAGAAACAAGCATGACTAGTGAGAAAAGGGTACTCTAATATAGAGGGTTTTGATATTGATGAAACATTTTCCCCTGTTATGAGGCTATAGATAATCAGATTATTCTTTGCCATAATAGTGACAAGAAGGTTCAAAGTTTTCCTGATAGATGTAAAGATAGTGTTTTGGAATGGGGTTCTAGAATAAGAAGTGTATATTGAGCTTGAATATGGTTTTCAAATTTAGGAATATAAGAAAAGAGTGTGTCAGATCAATAAGGATTTGTATGTGTTGAAGAAATCACCTAGATCCTGGTATTCAAGGGTCAATCAGTTTTTAAAGAAGCTCAATTTTCAGCATGGTGGAGTTGATTAAAATATACATTTCAATTATGATAGTAATAAAAGGATGATGGGGCTGGTGTTTGTTGATGACATAATATTTTGTGGATTAGATGAAGCACATTTCAAATAGTTCACAGAATTCATGAAAAGTGAATTTGAAAAGTCAATGATTTATGAACTAACATTTTTACTTGGTTTACAAGTGACACAATGAAGGAATTACACATTCATTTCTCAATATAAATATTCCATAGAGTTTTTGAGATTATTTGTAATGGATAATTAAAAATACATGATGACTATGGTTGATACCTTGATAAAAATTTCATGGGATGAGGAAGGCAATGTAGTTAATGTGACAAAATATAGGAAAATCATTGGTAGTCTATTGTACTTGACAATGAAAAGACCTTATATTGTTTTATCTAAATTACAAGAATCACACTGTCAAAGTAATCCCAAATAAATCAAATTACTTATTGTAAAAAAATCCTAAATATCAAGGGAACAGTTGATTTCAATTTAATGTACAATGAAAAACCACTACAAGAGTTATGGGGATATAGAGATGCAGATTGGGCTGGATCAGTGGATGATAGAAAATCAACATCAAGTGATGAATTATATCATGGAAGATTTTTTATTTCTTCAATCAAAAAACAATATTGAATTTCTTTGAGAACTGCAGAAGTTTAATATATTGTAACTACTCAATATTTCACTCAATTATTGTGGATAAATTAGCAACTTTATTATATGGGAATTGAAGTGAAGTCTCTGATTAGAATCCCTTAAGAAAATTAATTTACTATAAATCATAGAAAAAATCCAGTCTATTACTCAAGGAAAAATAACATTTAAATCAAGTATCATTTTATCGAGGAGAAGGTGGAGAAAAAGCTTACACAGCTGGAGTATGTGTCTATAGAACTACAGGTTTTAGACATTCAGATGAAGGCCTTATCCAAATGAGCATTTGAATGACATTGACTGCCTTTGGGAGTTCAGGTGACTCATCATACTTTAAAAAGTGTTAATGTGGGCATCCTATCCTTGAGGTATGGTGTGTTTTCCAAAAATTTGATGATTTGTGTTCATTACCCTATAGGGGACCACAAAGGAGTGACCTTGATCTTCATTGACAAAGTGGGAAGAATGATGACTGAAATGGGAGAAAATGTATTATTCAAGTAAGGGGGAAAAGATGATATGGGGAGAATTAAAGTAGGAAGAGTACAAAATCGGGCGATTCTAAAGGTGATCTTTCAAAGGTTATATATTATGACAGATGAGGTACATGATGAAAGTAGTTGAGTGGTTTTCAAATTAAGTGATTCATTGATTCAATTTGCATACTACTCTTGTTTCTCACAGTGAAAATATATGATGTGGGATTAGAGTATGTGTTGAGTAAATATTTGATCATTATCTGAATCAAAAGAAGTAAATGGTGGTAGAAGATGGAAGAATATTTAATGTTGTATCAAACTATGAAGGGTTTCCAATAAACCATAAGGGGGAGATTTTTGTGCAACAATACCACAAGGTAATATTTTAGTGTTTTTAGGTTGATTGTGTTTATTTAAAAATATAGTTTCCAAGGTATGTTGTAGAGTTTTAGAGATATTTTTGACATGGTATATTGACAAGGATCCAAGACAAAGGTATGGATGACCTGGAAGTGGTACACAAAACTGTGTACACAAGGTGATACTATTTCCCAGTGTTTTTCAAAAAAATTTCGGTCTAAAATATGGAGGATGGATAGCATTGAGAAAGATGTAATTATTTGAAAGACTTGCAAAAATATGGAAAAGGGATGCATTTAAAAAAATAACGTGTTTTAGAAAGGATATTTAAAAAAGGTATTGGTCATCACAAATGAGCATTGAGAATGCATGATGATTTTATAGATATTTTTATGACTACAAGAAGCTTCGTGAATGAGAAATTCCCATAGTTCTTAGAAAGGATAGGGAGAATTGAAAATGAAATGGTATTGAATCATGAAATGGTGATGACATGGATGAATGATTCTAGAATTGGAGGAAATTCCTATAAATTGGCATCTACCCCCTTTAGAAGAGTAGCGAGACTTAACAAAAATTATAAGGCTTTGAATTCCCGAAGTTGATTTGCAAAGGGTGTTGTTTTAAAAAATTTCATGAAGAAAGGTGGTTTGCAAAGGTTATAAAATCCAACTTAAAATTGTAATAATTTCAAAATTAATCGAGTTTGTGAAGGATAAGTGAGCTTTCCAAAATTTTTGTACAACGCGAAGGCTAAGTGATGTTAACGAAATAAGGTTTCTTTACAAAGGATATTTGAGATTTTTAAAAGAGGTGTGCTTTGGGATTGTAGTGAACATCCTAAAAGTGTTAAAAAGTGATTTCCCAGTAAACCTATTGTAATGTGATACTCATCAACAGGATGAATGTGAGACTTAAACAGAGCATCTATCTACAAATCAGGATGTATTCATTATTGATAAATAAGGGAACTATATTTCTATAAAATAATTGGGAATCCTTTCCAGAGTAGTGAGGAAAGGAAGAGGAATAAGGTGATCCTTTCCACTAGTAGTTGTCCATTGAAAGAGAGTTAGGGATTTAACCTTGGAAAGTCTTGAGATTTACTTAAATTTTTTAAAGGTTGTGACCCCAAGTATATAGGTGATCTAGCCATAACCTTATTTTTTGGCAGTGATCCTTAGTGGATTTGGTACATCATCACATCATCATTGTATACTCCTTAGACGCAGCCAGTGAGGGTGAACCAAGTAAAATTTTTGTTCCTCAGGAATGATTTCATTTATATTCCTACATTAGTATGGGAGAAGGAGAGAAGAGTGTTTTGTTTATTGGGAAAACAAGATATGAAGGGGTAGTTGTTTTAATATGTCATACATGGATTCACCCCTCTTCTTAGGGTATTTAAACTTGTTGGTATAATGATAAATAATACAAAGTGTATGAGATTTAAAGATGCATGAAATATCAAAATATATCTATATATATAAATCAAATGTGAAAAAATTAAGTTATAAATAAATAAGGGAGACATTAATTTTTAGGGGATCATAATGATTGATATCATTATTCATTAAAATATTCTCAATACTCTATTCAATGTAGTGATCAAGATATATCAAATTAAACCCTATAATTCCAATTTTTTTACCCCCAAATTGAGATCTCTACTTTTAGGGATAATACTATTCCTAAATACAAATAGGAGATATCTTCACTGACCATTACTACCCAATCCATACCCTATCCTATGCATGACATAGATAGTGATGGGAAGGATGAATGATGAATGAGAAGAAGAACATGGTGGTAGAGAAAAAGGGAAATAAAAAACAATAATCAATTTAACCACCACTAAAATTATAAGAATTAAATAAATATTTTACAATTAAATTCCAATGAAACTCAATCAACCACCATTCTCTCCCTCGGACAAACGCTGAGGTTAGTTCCCCATTCTGATGGAGTTAGAAGAGAACATGTTGGGAGAAACACATAAAAGTAAAAATTATTGAATGAGGTATCAAGAAGAAGGAAAATATATTTCAAAAGTATAAAAATAAACTATAATATAAAATAACATCTAATCCTACACAAAATGGACACTAATTTTCCAACCATTTGTAAAATATAGGGGATTTATTTTTATTGGAAAAAGGGGTGAAAAATTTCGATCAAAATATTTCATCTAAAAATATACACCTCCTAGACCTATTTAATAACAAATATTTGGAAAATTTTCTTCTTTAATGTTTTCCACTATATCTCTGCCATCCACCCAAGATATTTCCACCTAAATGGCCATGTTTGGAGAGAGTTATAGACACTTTAATCTAGAAATTTAATCTGGATAGGAATACTCTTTGTATTCCACATCTTTGATTTATAATGAATTTATGACATTGATAAAGAAAGCATAACACATGGAAAAAGTAAAAAAAGATGTTTTTATGTGTTTACTCTTACTCCATGTATATGTTCATATCATTTGGATCATCTATTTATGAGATATGATCCCAACATAAAAAAAATCTATATCTATACACAAAATTTTAGTCCCAACATGTGAGTTGGTTTTGGGACTTCAAATTATGGATTGAGCATTGGGTATAGAAGAATTACATAAATACAAAAAAATATAGAAACCTAAAAAATAATAATTTTCCAATTTATATTAATATAGAAAATATTATGTCTACAATACATAAATACATTAATATAATTAAAATCCAAAATTAGTCTATTTTAGATATTAAGTTCAAAATTCTTATAAAACAAAAAAATGTGACAATTTATCATAAATAACACATTTTTTGGATTTAAAATATTTAATTTAAAAGTAAAATAATTGAAAACAATTTTTCTATCAATACTCAAAATGAATTTTTATAGGTGGAGGATATAGATCAAATGGGTTGTTAGAAAAATAAATGGCAAGGAATTCACCCATGGAGGATCACTAACATGGAAATCAAGTGATGACCTGGGTAAATTAAAAACAAGTAGGCCAAAATTAATGATCCAAAAAACATAGATTCATATGGGATGCCTCCAACCTAGAAAAAAAATAATTCATAGAAAATATTATTGAATATAGATAGAAAAAAATATAATTTTTGATTCATATATATTTTATAATTTTAATGGAAAAATTGAAAATAGGTAATTTAAAATTGAAAACACCACATTTAACATGTTTATATTCTTAGACTATGTTGATTATTATCCCATGTGTGTTTCGTGATTATTTACCTAGTTTTTTGTTATTTTTCTATGGATATTTGTGACTGATATGTTGAAATTATTTCTTTGTGATATTTTTTTCGGTATGTGATAGGTTTTTATAGTTATATGATTGTTACCAAAGTGACAGGTGAACCTATCACAACTTAGTGGCCCTATAGGGGGATTATGTTCAGACATTTCATATGACATAATAACAAGAAAGAGTTAGATAACATGGAATGTTTTCTTTATGTTGCTAGAACTAGGTGTATAATGGTCTATGTGAAATAACCCATAAAGAAATAGTGGTACATGATGATATATGTGTTCTAAACCATGAGGTAATAGGGGAATGATGGATATGGTACCTAAAAAGGGAGATAATGATAGGGTATGATGACCTAGTGAGGCCTAACTAGGTGGCATAACACCTGTATGACTATTGAGAAGCTTAGAGGCTAGATCCTTAATTTGTGATGTTTCGATGAATACATTTTTATTATACTAGAATAGATGAAAAAAAGGTTCACTCAAAGATTGTGGTGAATTTTTTACATACAAACACTTAGTATGGTAGTTTTCTTATGTGATCATTTATTAATTATCACAACTTACACTTTTTTTTCACATGAATTCACACTAATAATGAATTGGCAGCATCAAACATAGTTTTATTACTCACACCCTATACTGACATCTCAATTCCTATGCATAATTCATTTATAGTGGCCCTATAAAGGGTAATGTCCCTTTGATAGATAGTTAATCCATGGAGCTTCAAGCTAGAGATGGGACTGGGATAGACTATATGGATTACTAAACTTTTACATATTTATCTATATACTACATTCATACTCTAGTTTCTATTTCCACCTTGGGAGTCTGCTTCTTTATTTATTGTATTAAATGTATGATGTTTGAAATTATGATTATTTAGCTTCCACATGTTACTATGATTATTAAATTATTTAAATATATTAATTATTAAAGGAAAATATACTAAGGGTATAATATCCCCACTAAATTCATTCCGACCCTTGCTGATAGTTAGTAGCCACTTGCATGTGGGGAGGTTCCTATTATGTCATAATACATACCATCTTTTACTCAGTGCTTCACATTGGGGAATTGAAAAATAGTATCAGAGAATAATTTTCTTCTTCTATTTTGACCAAAACGGGACATGGTAGAAAAGAGGTAGGTTGTGTGGAATATGGGTAGTGGAGTGACCATTTTATTAGATAACGTAAATGTGACAGACCTCTGAGTTACCCTTGATGATATTCCTCTTACTATTTTATTTAAGTTTCGGTGTGTTCATGCATCATGATTATATATGTAGTATCAAATTCCATATTCATACCAGTTATTAAGCTTCATAGCAGTTATTTAATTTAGTGCCTTGACTTATGCTATTTATTCAAGATAGACATATATTCTTTGATGAGTGATAAATATTTTTCTATATTTTCGTGATTCTATATATTGGAATTAATTATTTGAAGATTAGAATAATTTTATGTTTTTATATACATGTGACTGTGACTAATGTGTATGGATAGAGACCTCGGTTAGTGTTATGAGGGAAAAACTATGGGTTATTGGTTGACTCTTAAGATAAAAATTGTATAATCCCATAGACTAATTATGATCTTTATTAACGATTGTAGATGTTTTAAATTATTCCTTAAAATTTTTCATAAAGATGACACAATTTAGTCTTTTGATACTACTTATGAAGTGGGGATGAAATGCCTATGAAATGGAGGATGTTTCTCTCTAACATAGAATGTGTAAGAGTAAGTAGTTGATCATGCTACCATACCATCTTTATGGTTTAGGCATAAGGGACACTTCATCTCGAAGTCTTTATTCAATTCCTAACATAGATGATGTAGTTCAGAAATATGGTCAAATATGTTGTAACTTTCATATCCATAATTCTACATCCTTCCAAGGCACTAGAGGCCCTTGGGATGCTTTGTAATTGGTTGAATCATTGTGGGAATCTTTGACCTCATAGAAATTCTAAAGGATCAAAAGTTTAATCTTGTGGATTTCATGCTTTCAGAGATTCACATTCCATTATATCTTATCAAGTTGTTATCAAAATTGAATTTCTCTTCAGGTTCACTTTTGAGTTACATTCCCTAGATATAGTGTTGGACACAAAGTGGACCATATTTAGTGATTCCTAGAGTGTCCTATATTCGTTTTTGGTTACATATATCTATTGGACATCATGATTCTAGAAATGTAGAGATTCAATGTGATACTTAGTGTGCACTGGTTAACTATATTCTAAGAACAGATGGATTTCTTTCAAAGACAAGCATCATTTATATCACCCAAGGGAGATAAGATTTTGATGTCCATCCAATGGGATTTGGGATTAGGTAGAGTTGGCCCTGACTTGAGTCATATCAACATGATCATGATATAGATTGTGGGATTGGATCTATTAGTAGGATTAGTAGTAATCCCATCATCTTTTCCTTTAGTCATGGATCACTACTAGGGAATCTTTCCAAATGAAATCATAGATATTACACCTGATAGGGGAGTTTTTTTTGAGATAAATATCATTTCTCATTCAAAAACCATTTCAATGCCCCCTTATCATATTGAGCCATTTGAGAAGAAGGATATCAAGGATTAGCTCAAGAACTTCGAGTAGAAGGGAATTATCATGTTGTGTACTTCACTTTGGGATGAAACTGAATTATTCAAAAATAAAGTAGATGGTAGTCTCACACTATGCGTAGATTACTAGAAGCTGAACCAGGTGATGGTGAAGAACTGAAATCCATTTCCCAAGAATGATGAACTTTTTGATCAGTTACTTAGTTCCTGGTGGTTATACAATATTGTAATTTGATCAGGATATTAAAATATTATCTATTTTAACTAATAATTGAACCCTATTCTTTTAATAAATTAAAATTATTTTTTATATGAAAATTTAAATTTTCAATGATAGTATTCATTGTTCCTTAATGTAAGGGTAAAATATTATGTAATGTGAAGACTCTGTTTTTTACTTGAAACACATTAAAATGTTTAAATGAATACTTTAAAAGATATGTGTTGATTAAGTGTGAGATTCTGGATCCTACAGATCCTCAGTACTAACATAATAAAAATATATATTATAATATATCATTTGAATATGTTTCTTTTAAATAATAAAATATCTAGAGAATATTTTCTCTTATGGGAAACATGAAACCACCATTAAATATAGAATGTTGGTTTCACCGTAGTCATGACATAAACTTTGTGTATGTCAGATGTTTGATTTTTAGAGACCCGAAGACTGACGTACATGGACATTACATTACTTTTGCGGAATACTTAGTACATAACAAAAACACACACACAAGGACCGTAATAGTTTAGTGTCTTTGGAAACTCGGAATATAATCTTCTAATCGTGGTGGAAGATCTTCAACATCTCCCATAAATATATTCTCTTTTTTTTAAAACCTAAATCCTTTCTTTATGTCCTAGGGAAAAGAAAACATAAAAGGCTGAGCTCAAATACTCAGTAAGGGTAAACAAAAGAAATATCAATCACGTCAAATTCATAAGAACATATCTTTTGGAAATCTTAACCTGCAAAAGAGATCATAATTTCATAACATGGGATAAATCATAGTAGTGAAATGTAATCCCAATTATCATAACATAAAACATGAAATTTTGTGTCATACACACATAATCATAGAGAATCATTTCTTATTAGTCAAGACTCATTGCCAAGACTATCTTAGTGGACAAAGTCCCTTTCTGAACCGAGTTCACTCCTCGTTTCAGTCCTGTTTCACTGAACCGGTATAACATACCGTTCCAGCCATGTCTATCTCATGAGATATAAAATCTTTACCCAATGCATTGAAGGGAGATATAGGTCCCACCCATCTCATAATGATACCATTCTTATGTGTGCCACAGAATCATAAATCATACATCATTGCATAACCCATGTAATAAAAATAGGAATCTTAAACATCATAATGACATCATAAAACAATTCATATATGATAAAGGATTTCATAAAAATATTTCCATCACAACATAATCAAATCCATGTAATAATAGAGATAGAAACATAACCCTTTATTATCTTATATGGAAAATAATTTTGATAAAACACTTGAACTACATTCTTGAGGAAAATATCATTTCTACTTCAAAAACATTTTTCCTTTCTTAACATGTCAAAAAATTTTAAACTAAAAGAAGTTGATTAAAAATAACCTTGAAAACTTGTAAAGGAAGCTTCTTGGAAATAATGTTTTAAAAATCCAATAATGCCGTATAAGTTGAAAAAACATTCTTCTCGTACTTTTGTTGAAAAAGTCAAAAAGTACCTCGTAGGAAAAATGACAAAAGATTCCTTTCATATCTTTTAATAAAAACTCACCAAAGGGTAAAATAGGATTTAAAAAATTGTAGGTGAATGGAAATAATATTACATATTGAGGAAACATGGATGTGGATGATAAAATACACCCCAGTAAATGCCAAAGTATAAACAATCTTGGATAAAAATGAGATTGTGATATTTCCCTTACCTTATGTCCGATATGCTTTGTACGTATCCAAACCTCCTGTATAATGATTTAAATAATGTCATTAAATTATTACAGAATCTTATTCATTATTATGATATCATATATGGTTTAATTATGACTTTATATTACCCGTTCTTTTGTAAATTTCATTTTAAAGAAGCATTTTGGGTAAAATCGTTTCATTTATCGTAGGTGTTTGGAATTGTTTTTCTGAAATTATTATTACTTATATCATGATTTAATTACTTACAAAATATAAAATATGATTTATATATCATATATATTCAGTATATATATATATAATAGATAGATAAATGAAATGAAACACACCGTTCATGGAGACGGTAGTCCGTACGTACGCATAAACGCTGTTTTCCTTTCCTTATTGTCTTGAATGGAAGTAAGTATATGACATATATATACATAAATCCAGTAGGTTTACCATGTCATATATTTCATTATTATTCATTATATATACTTTATAATCATTCTGGAATGGTTAACATGGATAATGAATCTCATCGCGTTGTGGAGACGGTAGTCCGTACGTACGCACGAGCGATGATATCGTTCCCATGGTCGTGGAATTGTGTTGAAGTGTATGTATACTATTTCAGTATCAATATCACTTTATAATAATCATATATAGTTACTCATTAAACCATTATACCCATCCAATTAAGGTGGTGGCGGAAAATAGATTACACCACGGCGTGGAGACGGTATTCCGTACGTAGGCACGCGCGATGATTTCCTTTTTCCGTAGGATGGATAGAAGGTTAATTAGAGTTGTTTCATATTTATAATAACATATAAGTATATAAGAAATACTGATGTTATTACTTTATCACGAAAAAACTAAAGAATAAGAAGTTGAAGAAGAAAGAAATTGAAAAAGATCGGTAATGGATATTACCTCTTTTTGACGCGCCTTCAATTAACCTCCACTTAAAGAACTAAGGATAGACTTTGAAGAAGACCAGGACCTCTAGGATGATACTATGGAAGTGGAGAAGAGATTTTTTCAGGGTTTGGCCGAGCTTGAATGCTCAAATTGGTGTGAGGAGGAGAGGGAGGAGGTTCCCTTTTATAAGGGAGGAGAGGGGCACCTTAAGAAAATCTCAAAATATTGTTTTATATTAAGGTCAAACTCGGTTTATAATGGTTCCAAAGGGTCTTATATTGAAGATAAAGTGGGGATGGGTCGAAATCCTCGCATCCAATATGATTTATACAAGTTTAGGTTATTATTTTAACCTTATCAGTTAGATTTAACTCTAAGTTAAATAATTTAACTTTTACCGTGTCTTTTTTCTCTTACACTATATGGTTAATAAACATACCATAACAAGCCAAACGAACCCCAAGTTGTTTATTATTAATATATATATCCTTATATAAGTCATTTGGCCGAACCTTAGATTTTTGGGAATTAAATAACAATTAATAATATAATATTTGTTTTAAAAACTAATTTATGTCAATTTTGACACTATTTGGTACATGATTTTTATGAAATTCATAACAGAATGATAAGTTCGAACCAAGTTACTTATATCAACAATAACATGTCCTATTAACCTATAAAATTAATTTAAGTCATAAAAAGTCTCAAATGACATTTATTTGGGCATTTATAACATCAATTATGTCAATATTTCATTAATAAGAGAATTACTACATCATCTTTGTGTCATAATAAATGATAATTATTTAATCCCTAAAAATACTAAATAAATTCCTATGATGTAGATAATTGAATTATCTTTCTAGATACTATTAATGTTCGAAGTTTCATGAAGTTTATCACTAAATTAAAATTATTATACTTATAAGATTTAAGAAAGTAACATGTTGTCACATTCTTTGGTTTTAATAATAATTAAATTATTTTCATATACAAAAGTCCATAAAATGAATCTAATCTGACCCTTAGGTTATATGGGTCTACTTTTAGCCAAAAAATAGGATTTTTCCATGTGTTAGTGTAATTTTATAATCTTATATTTACCCTTAATTACCCGATTTACCTTTAACTATAGTAAATAAAATTTACCGTAGTAACTATTCACAATGCCCAAAAATAAAAAGTAGATTATTAACATAATGTGGACCCACTTATTCCAAATATGGAATCCATTTTTCCAAATTTAATACACAAAAGATGCAGAAATTAAATTAAAATTAATCCCGTTGTTGAAAGAAAACAGGTTTTTCTTTAAAACATTGCAAAAGATTGAATTGATTTAACCTACGAATTCAAGGTAAAATCAATGTTAATGACATACATTATATTAAATGGTAAAATTATATTCTATTTATACTTTAAAACCCTTCAATATTATAATTTAACCACATAAGATATTACGATGAAAAAAGTTGTTTTTAATTAAAATATAGCGTGTTTTTACTATTCATTAAAATATGAACGTTATCGGAAAAATATCAAAACTTTATCTAATGTAAATTTTTATATCCTGATTCAAAAAAAGAATTTTATTTTGTCAAATTAAACTTATAAACATGTCAAAAACTAGATTTAAAGTGGGTGCGCCATCAAAAGGCTGCAAAACTGCATTTTTTGAAAAATACTTATTTTACCCGAAAAATTTATTTTGTTCTTATACCATGTTCTAGAAAATGTGTAAGATGAATAATAATGTTATAACATTCAAAATTAAGTTAATACTATTCATGACATCTATTTCATAATAATATTATAATAATATATCGTTGTTTAGTAAAACCCGGTATTGCGTACAACACACGCTATCGAGGAAGGTCGTGATTGCGTGTAATGCAAGCCAAGTCAGGGTTGCGTGCTGTGCAAGAATCCTTCGTTGTTTCATATATCATAATCCAACCATATTTCATTTATACATTGAATATATATATATATATACTCAATGTTTCGTAGAATAACTATTATCACAATTGCGTGTAACACGATCCAAGAATAGTGTTGCGTATACTGCAAGCTAATACGGTGTTGCATATAGTGCAAGATAATCTTGGTGTGTCTTACAATAAAAGATATGAATGAAATTAAAAAGAATGTATCTTTTAAAATCTCGGGTTGTTACATTCTACCCCCCTTAAAATGAACTTCGCCCTCGAAATTCGTCGGGGTTATAAATCGTTTACTATTCATAAAAACCCACATCGTAAAACGAAATACCAAAACTGAACTTTAAAAACTAAAGTATGAAATATAACGGTTACCAAAATGAACTCATCACTGGGTTTCTATATAGGTGAAAATATGGACATGGAAGAGAAATCTAACCATCATGTTCTGATGGAGAGTAGTAGAGAACATGGCTATTAAAAAGCCAATAATCACAAAGCTATTGATTTGTGGTGATCTAAGGTACCATCTGATTCATCGGATATAAGGGAAGTAGGACAACATTTTTTTTGGTTTTTCCAGATCATTTCCCTAAAGTTGTTGAAATTGGAATTAGACGAAATACTTTCGTGATTTTGGTATAGTCTCACCGTTTTTCGTTCTTTGGACAATTTCCACTTCATATCTTAAAGAAATGGAGTTGAATTTGTCATTCGTGATGTGTTAGCAGATCATGTGATAGAATGATGGGCCATTCCATCTGTCTCAAACAAAAGGTTTGAAAAGTTATCAAAAAATACATAGGTCCATCTATAGTGAGATTAATCATATATGGTTCCGAAAATGGACTTATACTTCATATATCATACTGCTTAATATAATAAAAGTAGTTTCTACTAAACAAGGACTTCCTGTAGGCCAGTGGTAGGCGATAAAGGCCAGTCGCACTTCGGTTGTGGGTTCGATTCCCACAGCCTTGTCCGACGCGATGGGTTGTCGCCCGTCCAGCTGGTTGTCCTTTTTCTAAAGCTATATTACTATAACATCCCATCAAAAATATCAAAAAAGTTTTATCCTTAATAAATACTAACTTATGTCGAACGTAATCCATTCCAATCTTTAAGCTTATCTAAAATACTTCGGTTTAATCTCATAGTATAAAGAAAATGATCACGTGAATGCCATCATTTATCCCCCATAAATCATAAGATATATCTTGTTGGTCAAATTACAAACATGTGAATACCTTAATCATGTATTCCCTTGAAGAATGAATATCCATTGAACCTTAGTGAAAACATGAATGCAGTTAAAAGTTAATATTTTCCACATACCAAAATCCTCAAAATTCTATATCCTCAAACCATGATATCACTTAGTCCTTATATCAATCATGAGCTCATGAATACTATCAAACATATTAGATTCTCTTTATCCCTTAATTATGTGCATATCATCTGCTTTCCAAAAATATTTCAATCACTTTTCATGGTTACCGATGCCATAAAATTATTGAAAACCACAATAGACCAAAACATAAATATTCAAATATTCCACGATACTATATACAATATTATTCTGGAATCCCATTACATAAACACTTAATCATTCCACCACATCGTTGTCATATTCAACATTGCCAATGGTGATCGCATGTGACTTCACTTTGTCCTTTTCCTTAAGTGGTTGCTCATGTCGATCATCACTAACCCTTGGATTAGGGAATTTATTAGCATAATGCCCCATTTCCTTGCACTTGAACCATTGAAGTGTAGTAGGTTCATTCTGTGTATCCCTTCCTTTGTTTGCATCATTAGGCATCTTCTTCCCCTCATTGCGGCATTCAAATGCCCGATGACCTTCCTTTACACATTTGAAACATTTACTTGTCCCTTTAAGACAATCTCCACCATGCTTCTTTAAACACTTTGAGCATAAGGAAACATTCATCTTCTTTTCACTATTATTCTGAGATTTCTCCTTGAACTCCATCTTTCGTTTCTTGTCAAAACTATGAGATGGATAAGTAACACCAACATCCATTTCTACCTTGATAGCACAACTCACAATTTCTTCATAGCTACTGAAGTCTCTTATAGCTAATGCCCTTCGGAGATTTGGTTTTATGCCACTGAAGAATCGATCAACTTTACTTTCAGGTTGGATGATAAATACAGATGCATACCTTGCAAGCCTTGTAAAATTTGCTTCGTATATGCCAACAGATTCATCATCCTTTTTCTTTATTTCAAGAAACTCCTTCTCTATCTTTGTTCGAAGAATACGAGGGAAGTACTTATTGAAAAATAAGTTCTTGAACTCGTCCCATTCCATGGACTCAATTTCACCTCTTTGACTCATATTCTTGATAAGATTCCACCATTGATCAGATTCACCTTCCAAACGATATACTGCTAAGATGACTTTATCATGTTTAGAACATTGAAGAACTGAAAATATCTTTTTAGTAGTACTGATCCATTGTTCAGCAATAAGTGGATCAAAAGACCCACTGAAAGAAGGTGGACGTTGCCTCATGAAGGACTCAATAAAATATTGTTCCCTTCTCTGCTCATTTGGAAGTCCAGAATGATTAATAGCTTATGTAAGTATAGCAATAAGATTTTTCACTCCATCTCCCATAACATTTGTTTGTTCAGGAGGAGAATCATTGCATTGTCCATTGCATTGATCAACATGGTTCCATCGGGTTCCAGCCATCGTCTAAAACCCAAAAAGAATAGTGTGAGAGGCAAAAATCATTCTAGGGAAAACAACATAATAAAGGGGGAGTATCCTCAATATCTAACATCTTAGGTTAAATTCTATGATCGTTACCGTAGTTCTAGGACTGTATCCTATACGTATACTTATCCTTAGGGACATCCCTAGACATACCTTAGAAATATCTCTAGGGATCTCACTAACGTTTTTTCATCCTAGTTTCCAAAGGTTGAATAAACCTTTCCTCTGATAACAACTGTAGAGACCCGAATCCTGACGTACATGGTCATTACATTGCTTTTGCGCAATACTTAGTACATAACAAAAACACACACACAAGGACCGTAATAGTTTAGTGTCTTTGGAAACTCGGAATATAATCTTCTAATCATGGTGAAAGATCTTCAACATCTCCCATAAAGATCTTCTCTTTTTTTTAAAACCTAAATCCTTTCTTTATGTCCTGGGGAAAAGAAAACATAAAAGGGTGAGCTCAAATGCTCAGCAAGGGTAAACAAAAGAAATATCAATCACGTCAAATTCATAAGAACATATCTTTTAGAAATCTTAACCTGCAAAAGAGATCGTAATTTCAAAACATTGGATAAATCATAGTAGTGAAATGTAATCCCAATAATCATAACATAAAACATGAAACTTTGTGGCATACACACATAATCATAGAGAATCATTTCTTATTAGTCAAGACTCATTGCCAAGACTATCTTAGTGGACAAAGTCCCTTTCTGAACCGAGTTCACTCCTCGTTTCAGTCCTGTTTCACTGAACCAGTATAACCTACCATTTCAGCCATGTCTATCTCATGAGATATAAAATATTTACCCACTGCATTGGAGGGAGATATATGTCCCACCCATCTCATAACGATACCATTCTTATGTGTGCCACAAAATCATAAATCATACATCATTGCATAACCCATGTAATAAAAATGGGAATCTTAAACATAATCATGAAATCATAAAACAATTCATATAGGATAAAGGAATTCATAAAAATATTTCCATCACAACATAATCAAATCCATGTAATAATAGGGATAGAAACAGGACCCTTTATTATATTAGATGGAAAATAATTTTGATAAAATACTTGAACTCCATTCTTGAGGAAAATATCCTTTCTACTTCAAAAACATTTTTCCTTTCTTAACATGTCATACAATTTTAAACTAAAAGAAGTTGATTAAAAATAAACTTGAAAACTTTTAAAGGAAGCTTCTTGAAAATAATTTTTTAAAAATCCATTCATGCTGTATAAGTTAAAACAACATTCTTCTCGTACTTTTGTCGGAAAAGTCAAAATGTACCTCGTACGAAAAATGACAAAAGATTTCTTTCATATATTTTACTAAAAAATCACCGAAGGGTAAAATAGGATTTAAAAAATTGTAGGTGAATTGAAATAATATTAAATATTGAGGAAACATGGATGTGGATGATAAAATACACCCTAGTAAATTCCAAAGTATAAACAATCTCGGATAAAAATGAGATTGTGATATTTCCCTTACCTTATGTCCGATATGCTTTGTACGTATCCGAACCTCTTGTATAATGATTTAAATAATGTCATTAACTTATTAAAGAATCATATTCATTGTTATGATATCATATATGGTTTACTTATGACTTTATATTACCCGTTCTTTTGTAAATTCCATGTTAAAGAAGCGTTTTGGGTAAAATCATTTCATTTATCGTAGGTGTTTGGACTTGTTGTTCTTGAAATTATTATTACTTATATCATGATTTACTTACTTACAGAATATAAAATATAATTTATATATCATATATATTCAGTATATATATATATAATAGATAGATAAATGAAATGAAACACACCGTTCATGGAGACGGTAGTCTGTACGTACGCATGAACGTTGTTTTCCTTTCCTTATTGTCTTGAATGGAAGTAAGTAGATGACATATATATATACATAAATCCAGTAGATTTACCATGTCATATATTTCATTATTATTCAATACATATACTTTATAATCATTCTGGAATGGTTAACATGGATAATGAATCTCATCGCGTCTGGAGACGGTAGTCCGTACGTACGCACGAGCGATGATATCATTCCCACGGTCGTGGAATTGTGTTTAAGTGTATGTATAATATTTCAGTATCAATATAACTTTATAATAATCATATATAGTTACTCATTACACCATTATACCCATCCAATTAAGGTGGTGGTGGAAAATAGATTACACCACGGCGTGGAGGCGGTATTCCGTAAGTACCCACGTGCGGTGATTTACTTTTTCCGTAGGATGGATAGAAGGTTAATTAGAGTTGTTTCATATTTATAATAACATATCAGTATATAAGAAATAATGATGTTATTACTTTATCAAGAAACAACTAAAGAAGAAGAAGTTGAAGAAGAAAGAAATTGAAAAAGATCGGTAATGGATATTACCTCTTTTTGACGCGCCTTCACTTAACCTCCACTTAAAGAACTAAGGATGGTCTTTGAAGAAGACCAGGACCTCTAGGATGATACTAGGGAAGTGGATAAGAGATATTGGCAGGGGTTGGACGAGATTTAATGCTCAAATTGGGGTGAGGAGGAGAGGGAGGAGGTGCCCTTTTATAAGGGAGGAGAGGGGCACCTTAGGAAAATCTCAAAATATTGTTTTATATTAAGGTCAAATTCAGTTTATAATGGTTCCAAAGGGTCTTATTTCAAAGATAAAGTGGGGATGGGTCGAAATCCTCGAATCCAATAGGATTTAGACAAGTTTAGGTTATTATTTTAACCTTATCAATTATATTTAACTCTAAGTTAAATAATTCAACTTTTACCGTGTCTTTTTGTTTTCTTACACTATATGGTTAATAAACATACCATAACTAGCCAAAAGAACCCCAAGTTGTTTATTATTAATATATCTATCCTTATCTAAGTCATTTGGCCGAACTTTATATTTTTAAGAATTAAATAACAATTAATAATATAATATTTGTTTTAAAAACTAATTTATGTCAATTTTGACACTATTTGGTACATGATTTTTATGAAATTCATAACAGAATGATAAGTTCGAACCAAGTTACTTATATCAACAATAACATGTCATATTAACCTATAAAATTAATGTAAGTAATAAAAAGTCTCAGATGACATTTATTTGGGCATTTATAACATCAATTATGTCAATATTTCATTAATAAGAGAATTACTGCATCATCTTTGTGTCATAATAAATGATAATTATTTAATCCCTAAAAATTCTAAATAAATTCCTATAATGTAGATAATTTTGTTATATTTCTGGAGACTATTCATGTTTGAAAGTTCATGAAGTTTATCACTAAATTAAAATTATTATACTTATAAGATTTAAGAAAGTGACATGTTGTCACATTCTTTGGTTTTAATAATAATTAAATTATTTTCATGGACAAAAGTCTATAAAATGAATCTAATCTGACCCTTAGGTTATATGGGTCTACTTTTAACCATCCAATAGGATTTTTCCAAGTGTTAGGGTAATTTTACAATCTTATATTTACCCTTAATTACCCGATTTACCTTTAACTATAGTAAATAAAATTTACAGTAGTTACTATTCACAATCCCCAAAAAATAAAAAGTAGATTATTAACATAATTTGGACCCACTGATTCCAAATATGGAATCCATTTTTCCAAATTCAATACACAAAATATGCAGAAATTAAATTAAAATTAATCCCGTTGTCGAAAGAAAATAGGTTTTTCTTTAAAACATTGCAAAAGATTGAATTGATTTAACCTACGAATTCATGGTAAAATCAATGATAATGACATACATTATATTAAATGGTAAAAATATATTCTATTTATACTTTAAAACCATTCAATATTATAATTTAACTACATAATATATTACGATGAAAAAAGTTGTTTTTAATTAAAATATAGCGTGTTTTTACTATTCATTAAAATATGAAAGTTATCGGAAAAATATGAAAACTTTATCTAATGTAAATTTTTATATCCAGATTCAAAAAAAAAATTTATTTTGTCAAATTGAACTTATAAACATGTCAAAAACTAGATTTAAAGTGGGTGCGCCATCAAAAGGCGACAAAACTGCATTTTTTGAAAGATACTTATTTTACCCGAAAAATTTATTTTGTTCTTATACCATGTTCTAGAAAATGTGTAAGATGAATAATAATGTTATAAAATTAAAAATTAAGTTAATACTATTCATAACAGCTATTTCATAATAATATTATAATAATATATTGTTGTTTAGTGAAACCCGGTATTGCGTACAACACACGCTATCGAGGAAGGTCGCGATTGCGTGTAATGAAAGCCAAGTCAGGGTTGCGTGCTGTGCAAGAGTCCTTCGTTGTTTCGTATATCATAATCCAACCACATTTCATTTATACATTGAATATATATATATATATATATATACTCAATGTTGCGTAGAATAAATATTATCACAATTGTGTGTAACACCCCAAGATTTCATAGTGTGTTATTTCTTTAAAATAATTCAATAACTTGCACTACACGCAACACCGAGTTCAATCACACCATGAATTACAAAAAAAAAAACCATTCAAAAGAGGTTATGAATAGTATTATCTAAATTTTAAACTTTATATAATCCTTATAATTTTAGAATCCATATTATGAGTTTCTTAGATATAATGCAAGAACAAATTCATTTTCAGTATTGCACTTTTATCAACTTTTAATTGTGAAACCTTTTTAAATACAATATTTTAAACTTTTTGACTAAATGGGGACATCAAAAATTTAAAATGAAACATCCCAAGCTTCCACGGTACGCTTTCCTTTGAATAATACAGTAGCGTGTGTTGTACGCAACTTCGAGTTTTAACACACACCACAACCGATCAAACTAGCCATTATGAATAGTAATACCTACTTTTCGAAATTATATATATTTTATATTTTAAAATGGACTTCATTTTTGGATTCGGAATAATGAATTTAGCCTAAGGTGAAATTTTGGTACTTTTCGGAAAACTTTCATATTTTGATGAATAGTAAAAATTACTAAATTTTAATTAAAAACAACTTTTTTAATCAAAATAATTAATAGTGATAAATTATGAATTTGAGTGGTTTTAAAGTATATTTAGAATATATTTTTACTATTTAATATAATGTTGTTCATTGGACATAATTTTACAATTAAACCGAACATAAACAAGTGTCAATCTTTTGATAGTTATTACCTCTTAAAAACACACTTTTTGTTTTGACAGCGGGAATTAATTTTAAATTAATTTCTGCCACTTCTGTGTTTTGAATTTAGGAAAATGGATTCCATATTTGGAATCAGGATGTTCAAATTGTGTAAATAGGTAACTTTTATTTTTAGACATTTTGAATAATTAATGCGGTAAATATTTTATTTACCATGGTTAAGGGTAAATCCGGTAAATAAGGGTTAAAAAATAATATTATAATAATACTAAATTACCCTAAAACATGTCTTAACCATATTGGTTGATACATGGTCGACCATGGGCATCTTTGGGTCGATTTTGGGACCCCATGGATCTACTTGTAAGTGATAATGACACTTTATATTAATAAAGTTAAAATAAAAATAAAAATGGCATAAGCTTACATCGTTTAGAAGAACAATTTTTACATAGGGTTATACATGTTGGATTTTCGATTATAAATATTCATTAGAAAGCTAAAAAGATTTACTACATAATGATATTTTATTTATAATTTTTAGACATCAAATAATGTAAATTATTAATGACACAATAATGATGCAATGTTTACCTCATTAATAAATCATTTAAATAAATAAGATTATAATGATTCAAATATTATCTAAAACCTGTAAAATTCTTATTGGTTGATGTTATTTAGAATATTAGTCATCTTATCTTAGACCTCAATGATTTTTGGACCATTATAAACCGAATATAATTATATTATAAAGTAATACTTTCACTCTTTCCTAAAGAGCCCCTCTTCTCCCTTATAAAAGGAGACCACTTCTACTCATTCCTAACACCTATCAAGCCACTTGGCTCGTCCAAACTCTACCCAAATAAGCTCCCCACATCCCTCTCCTCCTCCTTGAAGCCTCCCCTTAGGCAGAAAGCATTTCAAGAAGTCCTTTGGTTCCAACCAAAGTGAGTTACCTAAATTAAAGGTAACGGTTTCTCTTAAATTATTTTCATTTATTTTGCTCCTCCAACCCCCAAACTCTTTTTATTTCCTTTATTTTGTAACAACACCAGTATCCACAATATAATAGGATGTTTTTATAAGAAGTATTCAAACTACACATACACACAACTCCATCTAATGGATGATGAACATAATGTTTCTGTGGATGGCAAACTAACACCTCACGAAACGATGATTGTTCAAATACATCTTACTGCCTCTCATGGTGGCCATTATGATGGCACTGTAATTAAATATGATATTAATGATATATATTTTATATATAAGCTTCTGTAATTCCATTTTATTTCATACCATTATTCGTTTCATGTTGTATATACATACGATAATTTCATTTGAGGAAGTGCGGACTACCGCCCCCTTAAAATGATATGACTCGTTCATACCACACATGGAACGTATAAAGGATGGTGTTAATGAACTTAAGTAACATATATAAAATATTATATTATACTGGAATAGTAATATACCTATGTATCATTTGGATTTGATTCTTTTAAGATAAAAATTAAATGGAAGTAGCGTTCGTGCGTACGTACGGACTACCGTCTCCACGAACGTGATAAGATTCATTCTCCATCGTATCCATTCAAGTCTTATTCTCATTTTAGGGTTAAAAATAATGTTAATATCATTCTTATTATGAATAAGATATAATCTATCCACTACAAACATGACTTACGTAACCAAACATTTAAGAAGAACGAATCGATTATCACCAGAAACGACGATAATACTAAGATATTATTAATAAAGCAAGGTTAAAAGATCATATATGATATCATATTAATGTATATGATTCTTGTATAATTCAATAACAATTATTTCACCATTATACAGGAGGTAAACCTACAATCGACCAAGGAACAAGTACAAAGTAAGGGATTCTCTTATCTCACTTTCAATTCCGTGAGATTTCCATTGTTCGCCACTAAATTATTGAAAGTGGTGTATTGTGTATGGAAATTTGATATATATAATCATGATTATATTATATTCATGTTATTCTGTAAATCATTTGGTGGTTATTAACTTTTGGCCATACGACTCAGTTGATTAACGTGGTAAGGGGTTACTTATCTCACTTTTAATTTCGTGAGATTTCCATTATTCACCACTTAATTATTGCATGTGGGGTATGTGTACTGCCCATGATTGCATTCATTGTGTAATATACTTTAATTTATGGGTATTTACATCATCAGGGTATGATACTTCTTTCATGGGTGTATGTTTCGTAAGTTACCTAATCGATAAGGGATTTTGAAATTTCAATTTCCACTCATTTGGCTTTACGCATATTTCATTGATTATATTACCCCAAGATTATGTGTGGAATCACTATTCATTTGATTATGTCATAATTTCCACTCCCATTCCTGTGTATATAAGTTTGATACACATAATCACTCCATTGATAATTCTCAAGTCATTGATATGAATTTGATAAGAGTAATTTTAACTCATTCTCCATTTGTTGAGTTAAACATCCAATTCGTTGGTATTGTTTTTACAAGAATATGTGTGAATATCCTTTGATTGATTTACACTGAATATCCAATCATATTTAGTGTATTTATATTTGTCACACATAATTATGTCGTTGATTTATCGTTAACCTAAGGATACAACCTTTATGAGAGATTTCATCTCAATTTACATTCCATTGAGACTTCTTTGATGATATACACCAAATCACTTTTATGTGGTGTATATAATGTACTTTGACATAGTATATCATGAATTCCTTTATTCTCATGATATTACAATGTTTTGATTACCTCAATTGTTTGTATTAAAATGTCTCTCTTTTGGTTAGAAACTCTAACCAAAATACCATTTCAAAATGTTTTAAAGAATTATTCTTCTAAATCATGCTCATTAATGTCCATATTTTAAAAATGGTTTTAAGGATTTATTTATAAGGAAATTAAAGTTTTAAAATTAAAAATCCTTTTAAAAGTTTCAAGGTGGTATGGGACACTTTGATTCAAAAATCTATTTTTGAATGTCTTCTTGACAAAAAGTGTGACTTTTAAGAAAAGGGGGATATTTCTCTCAATTAGTTTTGATGATTATTTTCATCTATGTCAACATCCTTTATTATTCATGATTGAGGTTAATGTGATACAATACAATCTTCCATATTGTATCAAATGAGTTATGTTTGACTGTGGATGTTCTATTTTTATACCATTCATGGTTTGTGGTTAAAGTATTGACATTTCGTATGCTAGTTTTAATACGAATGTTTATTTTATGCTTAAACCTATTCATATGAGGAATGAATTGGACTTAATAAGTGACGGGTGGAGCCCGCTATAGCTCCTCGATGCATCGGTAGGTCTCATGAGACAAACTAGTGTCTTGGCACAAGGCCTTGCCAAAATCTTATTTGTAGTCTTGGCACGAGGCCTTGGCTATGTGGTTATGATAGTCTGGCATTATGCATTCCATCATTATGAAAGTGGTTATTGATATTGCATGTGATCATTCGACTTGTAGAATATCCATGTGAGTAAGTAAATGGAATTATTTCATTTTACCTTTGCCATTTTATGATGAAGTTCAAGTTTAAAAGGCTTTTGTTTTAGTTATAAATTGCCTTAAGTGTTTATGCTTATTTATGAAAGCTTCTGCAATAATTTTATCCTTACTGAGCATCTGAGCTCACCCCTTTCAATGTTTTTTTTCCAGGATTATGAAGAAGTAATTTATGAATGACCTGCAGGGATAGTATGAGGGGATATGAAGACAAGATGTTTTTTTTATGATGTAATGTAAAAATTTATGGATGTATCTAGTTATTCCAAGGCTACTAAACTAATCAGTCTTTCAAGACTTGATCTTTCTCGTGATCATGCCAATGTTATGTAATAATGCACCGACTCTAGGTAGCTGGGGTCGGGGCGTTACAGTTGGTATCAGAGGAAGTTTAGTACAAACCTTGGTAGCTAGATTTAGATAAACTCTGATTAGAGCACGTAGACCTAAGATGAACTTTGAGGATTAGTGTAGAAGAAATTCCTAGAATTTTGGTATTGTAGAGATTTTGTGAGTTTTCCGAGCAATACATCCCTGTCTGGATACGAGCAGGTAGAGGCGGCTCTGGCACAGATGTACCTAGGGGTAAAACCCGAAAACACCGCTTTGAGCTAGACTTGAACGGGAACTGGTGCACGACAACGAGCCTTGCTGCACTCTTGGTTACGACACTCCCGGGGGATATGCTTAGGATAATTTACATTTTCTTTACAAACCGTTTTAAGTAATATATACATTAAATGAGAGTAAATGACCTTGTTTAATCCTAATATGTTTCAAATTGAGAATATGGTGACATTTTAATCTCTAAATGATTTTACGACTACTATTACTCACACAATGCTTTCTGGTTTTAGTCAATGGCTGGATTCCAAGGAAGTCATAGTGACTTTGAGAATGATGTACAAGGTGGGAACGGTGGTGGTGATGAGCAACAAAATGGAATGTTGATAGGCGTAAAAGATATCGTCTTTATGCCAAATCAGTTTTCCAAAAATATGATCAAAAATATATATATTAACCAACACCCAAACTCAACAAGGAAGAGAAAGGTGATAAATGATAAGATCTCCAGCAATGGAGAACATGGAGAAAAGAAACCTCAATTTTCATCATGCAGGAAATGTGGAAAGAGACACCCAGGAAAGTGTCTCAATGGGACACCGAAATGTTTTACGTGCGGGAAGGAAGGACATACAGTGAAGAATTGCCGAAGAAAAATGAAGAGTACTATGGAAGAAGATAAAAATGGTCCCAAGAGTCCATTTACAGTCATTTGCCGTAAATGTAGGGGACCTGGCCATTACCTGAGTGAATGTCCTATTCTATAGGATATTTTCTTGGTCAAAGAAGAAGCTATGTGGAAATAAATAGTTGGAGAAAAATTTAAAAAGTATTAGCACTCCTTGTTGATGGGTTTGTTTTGGAATAATTTTCTCTTGTATTTGTAACCCTGCAGTTTGCCATGTGAGAATGATATTTGAGGAAGAATTGTCTCTTCTCTTGTGGATATAGGTATAAATAACCATTTGGTTTTATATGATCATTGGGGTTTGAGAAAATGATAAGTTATTATAATTTGGGATGAAAATGCAAAGTATGATATAACATTTGTGGTTAAATTATGTTATTTTGAGGAATTTATCTCATTTTGGTAATATTATAAAATATAGTTTTTGAAAAAGGACAACACGTAGACCGTGTGACAACCCATCGCGTCAGACAAAGTTGTGGGAATCGAACCCACAACCAAAGTGCGATTGGGATTTATCGCCTACCACTGGACTACGTGAAGTCCCTGGTTAGTGTGACAATTTTTTTTGTTAAATGATTTTATTGATTAATAATAAGATGATTTGGGTTCTTATGTCTTATCAAATGAATACCCTTGGTATAGGAAAATGATTTGGTGATTAAGTGATAAATGTTATTTTGGAAGATGTTCGTTTTGTTAGGAACACTATATGCCCAAGGAAAATAGAATACAATGAGGTTTCATTTGTAGAGTAATGGTGGATTTTTATCTACATTTTTATTGTTGATTTATAGTGATTTGGGTTATTTATGGAAATGATTAACCTATAACAGAGAATATGTGATGATGTTAATCACTTTTAAGTATGTGACTTTAAGAGTATTTGATGTCATTTGGAGATACAATGTAACATGGGAGACTACATAATCAAATTCTTCTATGTTTTGGGTTTCAATATTAGTTTGGATTATATTAAAGGATTGTAAGGACAATTCGTTATTGAATGGTATCTATTTAACTTTGGGGTATTGTTGGTTTAATTTTAGAAATTAAGATTAGTGCATATTTATCTCAATGAATATCCTTTTGGGGGATCATTAGATCATTCACTAACCATTTTGGTTTTGATTAATCTTCAAATATATGGTTTATCCTACATGGATCATGTGATTCTATAGAAGTTTATTCTAGTTCTTCCAGTGTGACCAAGTCTTCTTGAATACTCATCGTTTAAAAAAAATTGAGTTAGTGGTGGAAATTTATTAAAGAATGAAAATCTACTTAAAATTTAAGTATATCTCATAATGTTCTTAGTCAATATCATACATTAATTCCTCTTCCTTATGTAATATAACTTTAAAAAAAATGTTGTCCTAGATGGTACATTAAATCATCACTAATTTATGGCTTTGGGATTGTTGGCCTTTTCATAGCCATGTTCTCTACCACTCTCCATCAGATAATTGATGGTTAGATTTCTCTTCCATATCCATATTTTTCTTACATGGAACCCTAGTATGTGTTATTTTCGGTAATCTTCATACTTTCCACTCTTTATTTTAAATAGAGGCCTCATTAATTCATTTTTCGATGTGGGATTTCAACTAAGATATTTTGAAACGTCAAAAATGTGTTATCCCAATACCCTATGTTTTCTTGGACCGATGGTATTTCAAATCATCATAGATTGATGAGTTTAAGGACCTCAATTTTATACTTGTTTGTGATTGATGACCTCAATCACTACCTATAAATATTTACGTTTTTCCTCCAATTATATGTCTCTAATTGCCACCAGTGTTCTCCTAATCGAGATCATAATTTGGTGGTGACCCTTTCATTTCTCTTTTCCTCATATTAAAACTAAATTTTAGTAACCCAATTTCCGATGTGGGTTTTCCCACAAATATATTTTCTATTTTCAACCTTTTATTTTCGAAGAACAATTTCAAATTGCGAGGACACAATTTATTGAAGGAGGGGAGAATGTAACACCCCAAGATTTCATAGTGTGTTATTTCTTCAAAATAATTCAATAACTTGCACTACACGCAACACCGAGTTCAATCACACCATGACTTACAAAAAAAAAAACCATTCAAAAGAGGTTATGAATAGTATTATCTAAATTTTAAACTTTATATAATCCTTATAATTTTAGAATCCATATTATGAGTTTCTTAGATATAATGCAAGAACAAATTCATTTTCAGTATTGAACTTTTATCAAATTTTAATTGTGAACCCTTTTTAAATACAATATTTTAAACTTTTTGACTAAATGGGGACATCAAAAATTTAAAATGAAACATCCCAAGCTTCCACGGTACGCTTTCCTTTGAATAATACAGTAGCGTGTGTTGTACGCAACTTTGAGTTTTAACACACACCACAACCGATCAAACTAGCCATTATGAATAGTAATACCTACTTTTCGAAATTATATATATTTTATATTTTAAAATGGACTTCATTTTTGGATTCGGAATAATGAATTTAGCCTAAGGTGAAATTTTGGTACTTTTCGGATAACTTTCATATTTTGATGAATAGTAAAAATTACTAAATTTTAATTAAAAACAAGTTTTTTAATCAAAATAATTAATAGTGATAAATTATGAATTTGAGTGGTTTTAAAGTATATTTAGAATATATTTTTACTATTTAATATAATGTTGTTCATTGGACATAATTTTACAATTAAACCGAACATAAACAAATGTCAATCTTTTGATAGTTATTACATCTTAAAAACACGCTTTTTGTTTTGACAGCGGGAATTAATTTTAAATTAATTTCTGCCACTTCTGTGTTTTGAATTTAGGAAAATGGATTCTATATTTGGAATCAGGATGTTCAAATTGTGTAAATAGGTAACTTTTATTTTTAGACATTTTGAATAATTACTGCGGTAAATATTTTATTTACCATGGTTAAGGGTAAATCCGGTAAATAAGGGTTAAAAAATAATATTATAATAATACTAAATTACCCTAAAACGTGTCTTAACCCTATTGGTTGATACATGGTCGACCATGGGCATCTTTGGGTCGATTTTGGGACCCCATGGATCCACTTGTAAGTGATAATGACACTTTATATTAATAAAGTTAAAATAAAAATAAAAATGGCATAAGCTTACATCTTTTAGAAGAACAATTTTTACATAGGGTTATATATGTTGGATTTTCGATTATAAATATTCATTAGAAAGCTAAAAAGATTTCCTACATAATGATATTTTATTTATAATTTTTAGACATCAAATAATTTAAATTATTAATGACACAATAATGATGCAATGTTTACCTCATTAATAAATCATTTAAATAAATAAGATTATAATGATTCAAATATTATCTAAAACCTGTCCAATTCTTATTGGTTGATGTTATTTAGAATATGAGTCATCTTATCTTAGACCGCAATGATTTTTGGACCATTATAAACCGAATATAATTATATTATAAAGTAATACTTTCACTCTTTCCTAAAGAGCCCCTCTTCTCCCTTATAAAAGGAGACCACTTCTACTCATTCCTCACACCTCTCAAGCCACTTGTCTCGTCCACACTCTGCCCAAATAAGCTCCCCACATCCCTCTCCTCCTCCTTGAAGCCTCCCCTTAGGCAGAAAGCATTTGAAGAAGTCCTTTGGTTCCAACCAAAGTGAGTTACCTAAATTAAAGGTAACGGTTTCTCTTAAATTATTTTCATTTATTTTGCTTCTCCAACCCCCAAACTCTTTTTATTTCCTTTCTTTTGTAACAAAACCAGTATCCACAATATACTAGGATGTTTTTATAAGAAGTATTCAAACTAAAAATACACACAAATCCATCTAATGGATGATGAACATAATGTTTCTGTGGATGGAAAACTAACGCCTCACGAAACGATGATTGTTCAAATACATCTTACCGCCTCTCATGGTGGCCATTATGATGGCACTGTAATTAAATATGATATTAATGATATATATTTTATATATAAGCTTCTGTAATTCCATTTTATTTCATACCATTATTCGTTTCATGTTGTATATACATACGATAATTTAATTTGAGGAAGTGCGGACTACCGCCCCCTTAAAATGATATGACTCGTTCATACCACACATGGAACGTATAAAGGATGGTGTTAATGAACTTAAGTAACATATATAAAACATTATATTATACTGGAATAGTAATATACCTATGTATCATTTGGATTTGATTCTTTTAAGATAAAAATTAAATGGAAGTAGCGTTCGTGCGTACGTACGGACTACCGTCTCCACGAACGTGATAAGATTCATTCTCCATCGTATCCATTCAAGTCTTATTCTCATTTTAGGGTTAAAAATAATGTTAATATCATTCTGATTATGAATAAGATATAATCTATCCACTACAAACATGTCTTACGTAACCAAACATTTAAGAAGAACGAATCGATTATCACCCGAAACGACGATAATACTAAGATATTATTAATAAAGCAAGGTTAAAAGATCATATATGATATCATATTAATGTATATGATTATTTTATAATTCAATAACAATTATTTCACCATTATACAGGAGGTAAACCTACAATCGACCAAGTAACAAGTACAAAGTAAAGGATTCTCTTATCTCACTTTCAATTCCGTGAGATTTCCATTGTTCGCCACTAAATTATTGAAAGTGGTGTATTGTGTATGGCCATTTGATATATATTATCATGATTCTATTATATTCATGTTATTCTGTAAATCATTTGGTGGTTATTAACTTTTGTCCATACGACTCAGTTGATTAACGTGGTAAGGGGTTACTTATCTCACTTTTAATTTTGTGAGATTTCCATTATTCACCACTTAATTATTGCATGTGGGGTATGTGTACTGCCCAAGATTGCATTCATTGTGTAATATACTTTAATTTATGGGTATTTACATCATCAGGGTATGATACTTCTTTCATGGGTGTATGTTTCGTAAGTTACCTAATCGATAAGGGAATTTGAAATTTCAATTTCCACTCATTTGGCTTTACGCATATTTCATTGATTATATTACCCCAAGATTATGTGTGGAATCACTATTCATTTGATTATGTCATAATTTCCACTCCCCTTCCTGTGGATATAAGTTTGATACACATAATCACTCCATTGATAATTCTCAAGTCATTGATATGAATTTGATAAGAGTAATTTTAACTCATTCTCCATTTGTTGAGTTAAACATCCAATTCGTTGGTATTGTTTTTACAAGAATATGTGTGAATATCCTTTGATTGATTTACACTGAATATCCAATCATATTTAGTGTATTTATATTTGTCACACATAATTATGTCGTTGATTTATCCTTAACCTAAGGATACAACCTTTATGAGAGATTTCATCTCAATTTACATTCCATTGAGACTTCTTTGATGATATACACCAAATCACTTTTATGTGGTGTATATAATGTACTTTGACATAGTATATCATGAATTCCTTTATTCTCATGATATTACAATGTTTTGATCACCTCAATTGTTTGTATTCAAGTGTCTCTCTTTTGGTTAGAAACTCTAACTAAAATACCATTTCAAAATGTTTTAAAGAATTATTCTTCTAAATCATGCTCATTAATGTCCATATTTTAAAAATGGTTTTAAGGATTTATTTATATGGACATTAAAGTTTTAAAATTAAAAATCCTTTTAAAAGTTTCAAGGTGGTATGGGACACTTTGATTCAAAAATCTATTTTTGAATGTCTTCTTGACAAAAAGTGTGACTTTTAAGAAAAGGGGGATATTTCTCTCAAATAGTTTTGATGATTATTTTCATCTATGTCAACATCCTTTATTATTCATGATTGAGGTTAATGTGATACAATAAAATCTTCCATATTGTATCAAATGAGTTATGTTTGACTGTGGATGTTCTATTTTTATACCATTCATGGTTTGTGGTTAAAGTATTGACATTTCGTATGCTAGTTTTAATACGAATGTTTATTTTATGCTTAAACCTATTCATATGAGGAATGCATTGGACTTAATAAGTGATGGGTGGAGCCCGCTATAGCTCCTCGATGCATCGGTAGGTCTCATGAGACAAACTAGTGTCTTGGCACAAGGCCTTGGCAAAATCTTATTTGTAGTCTTGGCACGAGGCCTTGGCTATGTGGTTATGATAGTCTGGCATTATGCATTCCATCATTATGAAAGTGGTTATTGATATTGCATGTGATCATTCGACTAGTAGAATATCCATGTGAGTAAGTAAATGGCATTATTTCATTTTACCTTTGCCATTTTATGCTGAAGTTCAAGTTTAAAAGGCTTTTGTTTTAGTTATAAATTGCCTTAAGTGTTTATGCTTATTTATGAAAGCTTCTGCAATAATGTTATCCTTACTGAGCATCTGAGCTCACCCCTTTCAATGTTTTTTTTCCAGGATTATGAAGAAGTAATTTATGAATGACCTGCAGGGATAGTATGAGGGGATATGAAGACAAGATGTTTTTTTTATGATGTAATGTAAAAATTTATGGATGTATCTAGTTATTCCAAGGATACTAAACTAATCGGTCTTTCGAGACGTGATCTTTCTCGTGATCATGCCAATGTTATGTAATAATGCACCGACTCTAGGTAGCTGGGGTCGGGGCGTTACATTGTGTGTAACACGATCCAAAAATAGTGTTGTGTATACTGCAAGCTAATACGGTGTTGCGTAAAGTGCAAGATAATCTTGGTGTGTCGTACAATAAAAGATATGAATGAAATTAAAAAGAATGTATCTTATAAAATCTCTGGTTTTTACATGATTAAATAACATATTGATGTCATTATTTTTTAATTTTAGTTTTATGATATTATATTAATAAAGAATAATATTTTTTTCAAACAAATTTATCAAATTATTTGATAAATTGAAATGATAAAATTAATCGATATCCAAATATTAGTTGGGAAGTTAAAAATAGTAACAATAATAATTGTATTATTATTATTATTTGATTCAAAGAAAAATAATATAATTTTGAACCATAATTAATAATTTTGTTACTATAAATATATTGGATGGGTGAATATTTTTTTGGTGGTCAAAGTAATATTGGTGATATTATTAATTGTTCTAAATAAATTGTTTTGTGTGATTAATAAAAATTTATTATTATATTACTAGTATTTAATTAAAGTTATCATTGAAATATTTATAGTGCCAATAATATTGGCAATTTAGTAATAATAATTTTTTTTAATTACAATTATTATTATTAAATTGGGAAATTAAAATTTGTGTGTGTGTATATATAATGTTTATATATATGGGTTATATTAATATGTGGGTGATTGTATATATATATATATATAACACATATAAATATAAATTAATATATATGTAAGTTACATTTAAAATATATTTAATTAATGATTAAATATGTTTTAGAAAGGGTTGAAACTTATCCATTATTGATTGGATTAATACGTCATTGGTGCCATTGGGTTTGTCTTGAGGAGCATAAATTTAATCCCTAAGTTTATTTTTGATGTCAGGGATGATTTAGTGGTGAAATTGAACTCAAACATCAACCCTTATCATCAAATCATTTTTCACCTAATTAGGAAGTTCCTTACCTTTTGGGTCCCTTGTTTATACTTGTTACCTTTCTATAACACTTGTGTTGGTAGTTCTTGATTATGATCTCATGTGCATGTGTGTAGCCATGAGAGCCTTATGTTTAAATTTATTCCATGTGTATTTTTTTACATTATTATTCATGTTTGATGATGGTCACATTTATTATATGTTTATACCTTATTTTATGATTATGTGATACCCTTTCTTGTATGTTTTACCCTGTTATGTGTTCATTTAGAGGTACTGTTCTCGGTGCCCAATGTAGGTGGACCATTATGAAAAGTTTCTCCCATAGAGGGTAAGTGATCATGATTATACATGATGGAGGAAATAGACTAGAGAACAAGGTAAGGATATGATGATGTATCGTGGATGTTTTGTGTTACAATCAATGCCTATAGGATTCTAGGGATCATGTTACTCGAGGCATAGTGGTTTTCAAATAGAATTATCACTCAATTACTAGTGTATGTTGTGGAAATTACTCTATTGATTCCTAGTGGATTTTGAGTTTTATGTACACATGATGTCGAAGAGAATTTTTAAAATTTGATTCCAGGGAGCATGTTACTCAAGGCCTAGTGGATGTTGGGTATCAAAATCACTCGATACCTAGTAGATATCAATAACATGACTCACATGATTCTAATAGGATTCCATAAAGTATGTTTCAAACACTTTTGGTTAGTTCAATATTATTTATTATACCCTAATGTTCTGTATGAAATATATACAAAGATGATATTTCTATGGATTGTGGTGGATTGGTTATCACATGGGTTCTCGGTTTTGGATTACTGTGTTTCCTTAAATTTTATTATGATTTTTTGGTAATTTTTTTTACATGAGAACACTTGTTAAGGTAACATTGGGAGTCCTACTAACTCTTTTAATCACACCCTACTCAAAAATTTTAGTGCACTTATAGATTTCATGACTAGAGATCATGTGAAGGGAAATAGCCCAACAGTGGATATCTTGGAAGAGGAGCATGAAGCTGGTAGTAGACCGAAAGAGACTCTAAAGGACATTGTTATTTTATTTATTATTATACACTTTACTTTGGTTCTACTAGACACTTTGGGATGTAGTTTATTTATATGAAATGTATGATATATTTAGACTTGCACATGAACTCTGATTTAATATATCATATTGTTAATTTATTATTTGTTCTTATGACATGATACTGAGGGTATAGTCTCCTCACTATTGGAATCATACCCTCAATACAATTTTAAAACCTATTGCATACATGGAGACACACATGAGTTCATGTGACCCTTCAGATTTGACCTGGTGGCTCAGGTCAGGGTGTGACAAAATGTTATCCGTGCACTTGTATTCACTAACTTGTTTCCTCTATTGTCTTTCTTTTGGGTGGGGTAAAAAATATATAGGATGGTTGTGATTTAGGAAATATAATTATTATATTTCCTAGACAACACTATATAGTGGAAATATGAGTTTCCATAAAGTGGGATAAATTATGGTTTTCTTTTAATGTTTATTATATTCACCTTGGGTGATGAACATGATATTGATATATTATTTGTGAGATTTTAGGAGTGTTCATGAATCATGACTATACACGCATGTTCAAATTCCATTTATATGCCACTATTATTATGCATTGTAGTTATTTAATTAAATTACTTGATATGTTCTATCTGTTCGAGATAGTTTTTCATGTGTGTTATGTTTCTTTTTCCATACAGTTATAATATATCTTAATTGGGTTTAATTATTTGAACTGATCATATTGTTTGGTTAGTTAATATTTAATGAATGTGAATAATGTATAGGGATAAAAACTAGGGTTAGTTCTAGGATGGGTATAACTTGGGTTGTGGGTAGAACACTATGAGATCCTTATGTGATCCCATAGACTGGATAAGGTATGTTTATGTTCATAATTTTATCTCTATATAAGATATGCCTCCTTGGAGATGTGGGAGTAAGAGACTGATGTTCAAGCTCAATGGTCTGAGTTATTAAAACAATAATACTAGGGATACTTCTTAGGGACGAGAAGTCATCTAAGGGGGAAAATTATAATATTATCAATTTTAAATGATCATTGAACATTATTTTGTTTATAAATTACAATTATTTTGTATATGAAAATTTAAAATTTCAATGTTTTTTGTTTATTATGGCTTCACGTAAGGGTAAAATCCCAACTAATATGACAAATCCATTTTTCCTTGAAACACCTTATAATATTTAAAGAAATATTTTTGGAGTTAGGCTTTGAGTAATCATGGGATTCCAGGGCTCTAAGAGAATCGATATTGATATAATTAAAATATTAAATATATTATATCACTCACTAATAGTGTTCATAAAATCATAGAATATATCTTGAATAGTGTCTCAGATGGAAAATACAAGTCTTCCTTTAAATCTGGAATATGGGTTTTAATTCTGGGGCAACATAACATTTTTGTGTTTTGGGTGTTTAGTTAAATCACATAACCATTTTGTTACTTTTTAATTTTCTATTTAAGAGATTCTACTAAAAATAATCAATATATGTTTGTGAAGAAATTTATCAAATTATATGATATATTTAATTGATAAAAGTAATTGGTATTTGAATATTTTTTTTGGAAATTAATAATAATAAAAATAATAATAATTTCTTTATTATTATTATTATTTTTGTCAAAGAAAAAGAATGGAAGTTACATGCGTAATTAATAATTGTGTTATGGTGAAAATATTGGTTGGGTGAATATTTTCTTTAGTGGTTAATGTAATAATGATTACATTTTTTACTTGTGATAAATAATTGGTTTTGTGTAATAATAAAAATTTATTAATCTATTATCTATATTTAATTAAAGTCATTGTTGAAATGTTTATGGTGGTAATAATGATGGATATTGAGTAATAATAAAATTTATTATTATAACTACGATTAATTTCAAATTAGTAAGATCATATTTGTTTTTGTGTATATATTTAAAACAGATATATATATATTGATTACTTTAAAAATATATTTAATTAATGATTAAATGTGATTTAGAAAGGATTTTAAAAAACATATGAAGAATTCATAGGGTGGATGATATATTTACGAGGAGAGACAAAGAAAAGAATAAATTGAGTAATAAATGAATGGAAAAAATGAATGAAGATAATAAAATAATATAAAAGTGGATTTGGGAGGTCCTAAAGTCAAACTGTACAAGAGGAGGATCCACCCCTCAGTCCCATCTACCCTTGATATATTCTCTAATACTAATCATATTGATGCACCATCGATGTTGTTGGGTGCATATCAATGTTTAGAAATTAAACCCTAATATTTTTAAGGCACTTAAGGATTCAGTTGTATAATTAAACACGAACATAAAACCCTTTCATAAAATAATTATTAAACCTAAGGTAGGAAGTTAATTACATTTTTTGGGCTCCTATTTACACTTTTCACCATGTTATACTACTTGTTTTGGCTATTCTTGATTGGGATCACATGTGAGTGAGTGAATAGTTGTGAGTTCCTTATGTGTTACTTGATCCAGTGAGTATGTTTATAGCTTGTTATTCATGTTTGATGATGATAAAATGTATTGTATGTTGGTACCATATTCCAGGATTATATTTTATGCTTTATTATATGTTCTACCCTATTATATGTACCTTTGGAGGTATTGTTCTTGGTTATAAAAGTAGGTGGACTATCGTATGACATGTTTATCTCTTAGAGGGTGAGTGAAAATTTTTTATGATAATGGATAAAATGGAATAGATCATATGGTGGAGATATGATGATGCCTTGTGGATTCCATATAATACACCTGATTCCTAGATGATTCTAAATAGTATGTTACATGAGGCCTAGTGGATTCCAAGTTTCATGATCACTCAATGTCTATTGAATATCAAGGAAATGACTTACATGATGCTTAGTAAATGCCAAGTTTTACATACACAAGATTCTGGGATGTATGATAACTATAGGTTATTGGGGAGAATGTTACTTTAGGTCTAGTAGATTCCATGTTACATGATAACTCGATTCCAAGTGGATACTAAGAACATGAAACAATTTATACTTTAAGGATGTGAGACAATATATTTTCCAGAATTGTGGCTAGTTTTTGACTATTTTTGATACCTTGATGTTCCTTCTAGTATGGATATGGAGCAGGTACGGTTGGGTATCATGGTTTATTTTTTAAAACAAGAGTTCTCAATTTTGGATTGTTGTGTTTCTTTCACTTTTATTATTTATTTTTGGAAGAAACTTTTTTACATGACCATAGTTATTAAGGACACATTTGGGATATACAACATATTCTTTTACTCACACCCTAATTGATAATTTTGGTGTGCTTATAGATTTCATGAATTTCAATATGAAAAAGGTAAAGGGTCCTATGGTGGATGGATGAGTAGAGGAGTATAGAGATTAAAGCAGACCAGAAAAGACTCTGAAAAAGCCCACTATTTTATTTATTATTCCTCACTTTACTCTAGTTTGGATTTACACATTGGGATATCATTTATTTTTATGACATGTATGTAATATTTATACTTCCACATATACTCTAATTAAATATATTATTATTTGAATATAAGAAATGATATTTAGGGTATAGTCTCCCCACTGATGGACTTATGACTTCATTGATAGTTAGCTTCATCTTGCATTTGGGGATGCATAAATATATTAATGTGACCCACCAACTTGGACCCAATGATTTTTTTGAGGTGTTAAATCTATTACTAGTTGTAGGTTAGAAATGAGTATATTCTGATGAAAACATTTCATAGAAGGTGTTGTCCATACAAGTAACCAGGGATGTTGTTTGAACCGATGAATGCACTAGTAGTGTTCACCGGTCTCATGAATAAGATATTCACCCCATACCTTGACTTGTTCATTATGATATTCATTGAAGACATCCTAATCTACTTGTAAACCCCATAGAACATGTTTGACATCTTGAGATAGTTCTGAGTATTCTTACACACACATATTATTTATACTATGTTATAAAAGTGTAAATTTTTGATTTAGGAGGTGAAAATCATGGGTCATGTAGTGTCTGAGATAGGTATATCCATGGGCCCAGATTTATTTTAGGTAGTTATTTCCTAGACATTTCCCTAAAAAATGTCCAAGATCATGAGTTTTCTGAGTTCATTTATATAATAACAATGTTTTACCTAGGACATCTATCATCGGACAACACCCACAACCACGTTTATGAAAAAGGGTGTGATGTTCCAATGGCCAGACTAGGGAGAAGATGCATTTATTAAGTTTAGGAGGAGTTTTAATATATCTCTAGTAATGATACATCCTAAGAATAGGATTGGTTATGATTCATACTGTGATTTATTATGCATTGGTTTGAGAGAAGAACTGATACCATGAGAGAAAGTAGTAACTTATGGTTCATGTCAACTGTGACCCCATGAGAAGAACTATCATACTCATGACTTGGAGCTAGAAGATGTGGTCCATGATCTAACATATTAGATACACTATCTATTCAATGCGAGGCTTATTATCCACACTGACCACAAGAGCCTCTAATATATCTTCATAGAGTGGGACCTCAGTATGAGGCATAGGTGCTTAGAAGAGAAACTATAGACATTTTAATTTCAGTTTTCTTATATACCATGTAAAAGTAACATCATAATAGATGCTATTATCCATAAGAATCATGTTGAGTTGGATCTTGGTGATTGAAATTCGAAGGAATAATAGCACTTGTTAAACTTTATAGCCAATTAGAGGATGTATGTTTCCAAGGAACAAGGATAAATTAATTATGATAATTTTGTGGTCACATATTCCTTAGTAGAATTGATAATGTTTAGATAGGATACAGGCCCATCGTATTCTTTGATGCAGGAACAACTAGAAGGTGGTGATCTAATAACCATGTGGTTATTAGATGATGATAATGTGATCATGGTTCATAGAAGAGTTGCAGTCTCAACTTTTATCCTGGAGGAGCTAATGAGATAAATCCATACTTATAGGTGGGTGGTATATGCTATAGAAACAAATATGTATCATGAATCCATGTGACAGTTCTGGTGCCTAGAGATAAAGAGGCACATTGGCAGATTTATTTCATGACTCCATATCTTCCGGAGGATAAAGGATAAGAACTAGGATCCTATTGATTTACTCCAGCAACTTCTTGTAGTCTTGTGGAAGAGGGAGGTCATCAAAATGGACTTCTTAATGAGGTTACCTAGGACACATAGGATTTATGAGACTATTTGGGAGACTATTTATTGGTTGTTGAAGTTTGAACACCTTTTTTCGATCCAAGTCACTAAATAAATACATGATAAGGGAAAGCTATATGTTTTTGAGATAGTAAACATTAATGGAGTTACCTAATACATTTTATCATATATAGATACATGTTTTACATCATGATTTTTGTAGGTATTAAATAATTCCCTAGGGAATCATCTAGTATTGAGTGAAATGTACCATTCTAAGAAATATAGGAAGTCGGAGTTGATGATTCATATATTAGAATATATTCTTCTAGCTAGTGTCCTAGACTTCAGTGGGGCTTGGGATGGTCACCTATCCCTGTTAAAGTTCACTTAAATTTTTATAAGAATTATTTTCATATATAACTATTTGAGGTTCTATATAGATAGTCACAGTGATCACCATTGTGTTAAAATGAGGTGGGTGTGGTAGCATTTGTCAGGACTTGTACAATGAAGGAGATCTCAGAGAGGGTGAAGTTAACCACAATGTGGGCTGTGACCACTTGGAGAAGGATTGAATCATATGTATACTGGAGGATATTACCTTTTGAGTTCACTATTGGTGAGAGGTTTTTCTTTTGAGTGTCACCTTGATTGGGGTATCATTTTTTTAACAGTAGTGGAAGTTCACAACACAGTTTGTGGGAACCTTCTGGGTTATTGGACGAGTTGAGATAGTGGTGTACCATCTAAAACTCCCTCCATATTATTGGGGTATAATTTATTTGTAACATATTTCTCAATTTCATTAGTACATGCCAAAATATACTCATATTATAGATTTCGGGGATGGTGATTTAGAGATATATTCATCTTTTGAGGAGTTCTCGATGAAGATTGTAGACTAGAACGAGAAGGAATTATAGGGGAATATTTTTCCACTAATCTATATCCAATAGAAAGATGGAAATATCAATATGTAAATGTGATAGAGGGTGTATAGAATTTGATCTTAGTGGTCTGAGATGTTTTTGAATGAACACTAGGGACAATTATTAAGGATGAGAAGTCATTATAGGGAGAGAATTGCAATATTTTTAGTTTTAAAATATTTTAAAATACTATTTTTGGTTTTATTTTTTTATGAATTTTAGTGAAAAATTAATAATTTTCAATTAAAATATTTACCCTTAGACATGACCCATGATTTATGTAAGGATAACTCATGTTTTAAAAAGGTTATGTAAAGGTAAGATGAGTTTTCCCATAGTTTTGTAAGGGAAAAAATCTATTTTATATACTACATAAGGGTATCATATCCTATTCCAAAGGGTAGTTCTATAAATGTGTATGGGTCGAGACCGTTTCCTATGGAATTCATATACTAAACCCTAAGATAATAAATTCTATGTATTGGTAAACTTTGTGAAGTTAAGGGTATGTTCAAATTTCAACGTGTTGTATAAGGGTAAGACTTACTTGTGTACGGGGAAGCCCCTATTTTCAAGGGTTGTGTAAGGGTATGTTTGATCTACATAAGGGAAATTAATAATTTCAATTCACTTTTTAAGTATAGGAGACCTGTCCAAGGGTAAAACCAATTTACCAATATGCAATTCCCGTTTTTGAGAAATATTAAATTTTAACTTTATTTTTAAGTTCTTCTTCTCCAGTATGATCCTAAAATGTATTTTTTTACAATTTTAAAAGCAAAAAATAATGGAAATTAATTTATTTTTCTCATTTAAAGGTTATAACTATTATTATGGAAGGTTTTAAATTATCTTCAACTAATAAACAATTAAATGAAAAATTCAATGATGAATTTAATTTGAGGATTTTGAATGCTATGAAACCAGACTGTGGTATTATTATTTTAAAAATACCAAAATATTACAACCATTATTTTTGGGTAATATCTTGAGTGTGGGTAGTCCAAGAATCCCCATTTTCTAGATTGGTGAATCCTTCTTTAATCAATCCAGAACCTACTTCTAGTTTCCTATCTTGTAAGTACTTACTTACTTTCTCATCAGCCTTAGTGTTTCATTTTAAAAATGGATAACTTTTAGTTATTAATTTTCTTATTTAATTTGAAAAATAAATATTTTTTATGATTGATGAATAAATTAAATAAATATTTTATAAATGATAATAATATAGAAATTAAGGAAGAGTGATAAAGAATTATTATCTTGAGTTTAACTTAGATTATTCCAGAGAGAGATAATTTTTATTGCATGTAAGGCATGGTATTCTATAAGGAATAAATGAATAGATGATTCTATTGATTAAATTCATAATTTGGAAATTACTTATGAGATGGAAACTATTATCAAATGTTTTTTTATATTTATTATGGAAATAAAATGTTTAGAATTGGTTTTAGGAGTCCTTAGCTATTGGTTTGAATAATTGAATATAAAGACATGATTTAGTTGATTATTCCACATTGAACCTTAACGTCAATATTGAAAACATTGAGGTATGAAATTTCTTACCATGTAGAGTCCATGTATATGATTCTTACTATGATATGATGTTTTGTGCTTATATTCATAGACCATGTTGAGTTTGATCACATGTGTGATTTCCTATTGTTGCTTATTCTTGTTGATATATTCCTTTAGAAAATTGTGATTGATATTTCCGTGTGATATTTTTTGGTATATACTATGTTTTTGTGGCTCTATGAATCATACCAAAGTGACAGGTGAACCCATCAGATATCGGTGTCCCTAGAGGAGGATCATGTTTAGATATTTTGTATTACAAGATGATATAACCAAGCTGAAAAATGTGGTATGATGAAATTTTGTGGACTAGTAGGGGTAGATGATGGTCTATGTGACCTAACATTGAGGCGATAATGGGATGAGATAGTTTATGTGACCTGACCAATGAGGATAGGGGCATCATGGTCTATGTGACTTGACATGAGATATAAACACAAGGTATGATAGCCTAGAATGTTCTGACCTGGGGGCCTAGGGATTGTATGAATATTGAGTTTTATAGAGTCTATAACCTTTGTCTATTATTTTTCTATGACCACACTATTGTTCTTCTATAATAGAGTTGAAGAAGGTATAACTGGGGTTCATGGCATCTTGGTTAGTGCATGAACACTTTGTATGGTGGTTTTCTGATGTTTAAATTTATTAATTATCCATAATTTCACACTTATTCATGTGAAATCATGTTAAAAATGAATTAGTAGTTTACTATTTGGTTTTATTATTCATACCCAACATAGGAATCTCAATGCATGTGAAGACTTCATGTATAGGGTTACAAGATAGGGAAAGGATCCCGTTGTAGATAGTTGATGCACAGAGCATGGATAATGAGGTAGGATGATGATAGATTCATGGGATTTTTATAGTTTTATTTATTTATCAATATACTACATTTATTCTCTGGTCTATCTTTCTAATTAAGGAGACAACATCTTTACTTATTATATGTATGTATGCTACCTAACATTATTAATATTTAGTTTCTACATGTTACTTTGATTTTATATATTTTTTTATATTACTTGGGATATTAAATGTCATTGAGTGTATAATATCCCCAATATCATCATTCAAACCCTCACTATTAGATGACAAACTCTTATGTATGAGGAGGCATGCATGATGTCATGTGACTCTTTGGATTGAACCCAATGGTTTGGGTCAGGACATTACAATTCATATATGTAAAAAATGAATAAAAAATATTTATCATAAATTATCAAGACAATATGATTATTTTTTCTCATATTTGAGCATGTGACATGCATTTTTGAATAAAATTTATCTTTAAAATTGATAACATTCTATTTCCCTTAATTTGGTCAAAGATTGTCCCATATGTACATGAGGTTAATTCGTAGAAATAAGAAATGAATCATGGATTTTTATTCCAAAAGTATCAAGATAATTTGAATGAATTTCATCTTTTTAACTACCTGATATGCATTGTGAGCTAAAATTTTACTTTTATATTGAAAAAATACACTTTGAGTTATATCAGACACCCTATGAAGAAAATTGGTGTGCGGTTAACTCCTACACATCAAAAATAAATCATGAATCACTTTCCTAAATTATGATGACAATCTAAGCATGGTGTAACACCTCATGATTTCAATTAAGTAACCAATTATTTATTATTTTTAAGTATGTGAAGTGTATGGATTAAGTTTACGAGAGTTTTTGAGAACTTTTGGAAGGTTTTTGGGGCTTTTTTACAGTTGCACGGTTGGTGAAAAGTTTATAAAAACCATGAAACACCTACAGAAAACCATGACTAGTGAATCATGGGCTAAAGTGATGGCGCATAGTTTTCCCAAACTATGTGGAATCCTAGGAGAAACCATGCCTTGTTGGACACTGATATTTGGCATGATTGGGACACTGTTTATGAACCATTCAAGACAGTTGTGGGAGGTTTAACCTTTGAGGAAATGTCTTGTACATGGTTAGTGTACTGTTTTCCTAACCATTCGACTAACCATGCACGATTTAAAAGTTATATCCTAAAATTTTTAACCTCACTTGGTTTCACCTCTAAATCCCTTTTTTATCCTTATATGTGGCCCTAAATCAATAGTCTATCTTCATGGAGGCTAAGGAAGAATCTTCCATTAACTTGAAGGCTTCTCTTGGGGATTTGGAGCCAAATTTTTATGTTAAAACTTTATTGTTAGTTGTTATTGATGAGTTTTCTTAGATATAATTCTCCCTCTCCCTAATTTTCTTATATATAAACCCTCTATGGGTAGATATAGGGTTTTGGATGTTGAATATGTTTATATTTGGTATTTTTTGATGATAGGAGAATATATCTAAGGTGGGTTTTTGGAGTTTCAACCCAGTTTCATTGGTTTCAATGTGACGTTCATTGCTTTCATCATAAATTATGAGGTAGGTAGCTTCAATCATGAATCCTTAGTTTAGAACTTGAAGGATTAGTTTCAAATTCTTTAAATTGATTGAAATTTAATGTGAAATTTGTGTGTAAATAATGGGAGAAACCTTCTTTAGTGATGGATTGTGTACTTGTGTGAAATTGGGGAATTATTGTGAAAGTTGATTTGATAAATGATTCTAAAATGATGATTTTAAAATATTTTCTTGATTTAATTTATAAAAAATAGCTTTCAATTTTTTTTTTCTTGAAATGGTTTTTTCATGATTATATTGGCATGGTTGTTAGGAATACTTGGTTTGTGTGTTCATATTGAATTATGAGGCTTGGTTGAAATATGACATTGTGCTCAGTGCTAAATGATTAATGGAACATGGGATTTAATTACCTTGTGATGACATTGTATATCAATAAGAAATATTTCATGATTATGGAACTATCATAATGAGGCATGCATCTGTAGATTTTTTATTATATGGATTATAAAGGGGTATGCCATAAGTGTATTTTATGAAATGGTGTTATAATTTTGTTTGGTTTCATTCCTTGGAACTTGTTGTTATTGAGAAAAATAATCTATTGTGGAACTTGTTTATATTCTAATATAAAATATTTTAGAAATTGTATTATATAAAAGGTCTTATATTGATGTTTTAATAGGTTCTATACTAGTTTCAGGTGTAGGGAAGTCATTGGATGAAAACCTACCAAGTTTTTGTACTCATACCTACTTTGGAACTTTGGTGATTTTGCAGATATTATCTATTGAGATACTGGAAAAGGTAAAGTACCATATATCTTTATTACTACTTAATGATACTTGAGCTATTTGGTGGAGTTGGTTCTTGGAGCATGCATATATTTTGAGTTATCTGGTCATTGTGGAGCCTTATAGTTTGTCTTCTGTCATATACTTTGATATTATTGACTTCTGTTATGGTACTCTTTTGAAGTTGGTTTTGATATAAATGGTTTTACATTGAGTCTTTTTTCATTTATATCATGCATTATGTATTAGTTTATTAGTTATGGATTGTTTGGTTGTTTTTTATTTTCAAATGGAAAATCATCCCCCAATTTTAAATGAAGCCCTTGACATTTATTTCTAGCCTTTGGTGCATTGGGGTTGTCACTTAAGGCCAAGTAATATCCTTCCCCCATTTTAAGCCAATGATAAGGGGTGGGAAGTTACAAGTTGTATCATCTTGGTCCATCTATTTTTATGGAATAAGTGGTATTTGACAAGGTATTGTTCATCCATCTTAGATTTTTAATTAAAATTGATCTATTCCTTGAGTTGAGATCATAGAAAGGAGTAGGATTTTTTAGATTTGAAATGTAAAGAATAAAAAGACATAGCTAACATTTTTATGTTGAACTTGAAGTTACCATGGGTTTTAGTACATAAGTGTTTTGGAGACACTTATAGGTTTTGGAATCTCATTTTCATGGGTTTAGACAATGAGATGATTATGATATGCATTTGAGGAATGAATTACCATGAGTATTTCATACTTCATTTTGAGTAATGGCTTATGATTTTGTGAAAAAGTGTTTATTTTTTATAAATGATGAAATTATTTGCAAATGAAATATTTTTAAAAATAACATGGTTGTGGTATTTCGAAAATGCTTCGATTTTCAAAAGTAAGTAAATATTATTTTAAAAGAATGGTTGATTTTGGAAAGAATTTATGTGATAGCATGATTTGGTAGAATTTGAAATTGTAAAGCCTTCAATTAATAGAGAGTATGACTTATGATATTGTTGTGTTTATAGAAAATGTAAACTAGTAGGCATCCTAGAAACTAATGGGAAGATTTTGCAGAGAATGTAGTTACACTAGATCCATAGGTGAACCAATAATTGGTTCAGATTATTGTCCAAGAATTTCAGGTATTAGATAGAGGGAATAGGAGGGATGATCTAGGATGAGTGGACCATTCAATCAAATCCGGGAAATAGAATCCACCAATATTTCAGGGTGATTCTAAACTAGAGAAGGAAGAGGTGTGGATTAACATAATGAATTGTATATTCAATTTCATCATCACACTATCAGAGATAAAAGTAAATATAGAAAAATATATGTTCGACGATATTACACGTTAGTGGTGGGATTTAGAAGTTCATCCCAAATCAGACCACGACTTTTCATGGTTGGATTATAAAGAAGTGTTCAATAAACAATTCTATCTTCACACATTCAGAATTCAAAGAACACTGAACTTCTTTATCATGAAGCAATAAAATCTATTTTTCATGGATTATGAAGCTAAATTCATGAATTTAGTGAAATTTTCACCTGAATTTGATGCTAGTGCATCCTTTAAGGGCCACATCATTGAATCATGGCTGAGATAAGAGATACACTAAATGATAGATGTTCTATGTATTATTGATTATACAAATATATTAAATAATGATAAGGTAGATTAAAGAGAAATATAAAAATCTTTGGGAGGATGAAGTATGTTGATACCAATGGAAAATGGTGGGAACTCTAATTTTGGGAGCTAGTAGGAGAGGGATTCATATTTTGAAGGGGGGAGGATGAATCAAAATCAGATAGATGGATTAGTGAACCTTCCTCCCAAAACCGATAGAAAAGTAATATGTTTCCAATGTGGATAATTAGACTACATGAAGAGAGAGTGTGTGGAACCAGAAAGAGAATACCAAAATTTCAATAAGATAGGGTAATCTTTAGTGCAATTATTTTAGTGATCCGAGGTCAGATGTTCGGGACACTTCTTAGGTGTTGCATGACTCATATTCATTGATGGTATGAGGGAATAATAATCAATATCATCAACAAAATAGAGTTAACCATGGTGATTATAGTAATACCATGACTCATTAGGTTGTGCAATCTCAATAGGGAAACAAGGAGAAACGTTTTGCAATGAATCAATTATATGGAGCTGAGCAGGTTCTTGTGGATGATTAATCTAGACCATCTACGATGTGAGGTATGATTATATTTAATTATACACTTTTTCAAGTGTTTTTTATATGGTTTCATACCATTAATTAATTTCTTATCATGCTATTTATTTGATGAGTTTAAAACTAGAGATGATTCCTTCTATAATAAAACATAAAAATCCTTTTGGTCAAATAGAATATAGAGCCTTTGTGGGTAGAACATGTTCTATAACTATTGATGGATCTAACATGAAATGATTTTTCTCTATTCTTGAGATTTATTTATTTAATATAATCATATTTATGGATTGGTTGAAAATATTTAAGTCTCACATTGACTGTTATACAAAAAAAATTCAGTTTTACAATTGAGGATGGCATCAAGCATCTTTTTCAGGGAGATCAAAAAGAAAATGCGGGTGAAAAGGGCTTATTGACACCAATAGTAGTCATGATCTCATACCAATTGGTAGAATTGTCTTTATAATTTATTGATGAGATTGAGAACAAGAATCTTCTAGAAGTGGTGGATCCATTTCCATATGTGTTTCATAATAATTTCTCAAGGAATCCACTGATAAGAGAAGAGGATTTTATAATTGACCCCCTCATGGGGAACAATACTATTTCCCTTCAATTATATTGAATTGAACCAAAATAATTAATATAGTTGAATGTTTAGTTAGATGATATGGAAATAAAAGGTTTCATTTGTCTAATTACATCACTATGGGAAGCTCTGATCCAGTTTGTGAAAAAGGATGATGACACACTAAGACTATGTGTGGATTATTGTAATTTTAAAAAAGTTATGATAAAGAATTGGTATCTAGTTCCACACATTTATGATATATTAAATCTATTGAGGGTAGACCATTGGTTCTTTAGGATTTAATTTCAATCATGATATCACCAATTACGGGTTGAGAAGGAGGATATTCTAAAAATAGCTTTCAGAAGTAGATATGACCCTTATGAATATGTGTTAATTACATTCGATCTTAAAAATTCCCTAGAAGTCTTGAAATTTGTTAATCATATATTTTATAGATATCTTGATTCATTTTTGGTGGTGTTTTTGGATGAAATATTGGTGTATTTAAGAATAAGGGCTAAAAATGAGAAACACTTGGCCAATGTTTTGGGAATCTTGAGGGATTATCATTTGTTTTCCAAATTATCGAAGTGTGATTTTTTGGATATAAGAGTTATGATTTATTGGTCATGTAATCTAGGAAAGGGGTGTTTTGGTAGATCCAAAAAATATTGAGGCTATAATCTCTTGGAAGCTGATAAAGAACATCTTTTAGATACATAGTTTTCTTGGATTGGATTGTTATTATCGACACTTTGTGCATGATTTTTCAAAACTATATTTTCTTATGAAAGCTTTGAAAATGAATAATTTAACATTTCAATGGGATGAGGAAATCTATAAGTCTTTCCAAGAGCAAAAATATAACCTTACATTAGCACCAATATTGATTTTTTCGAAATCAGGATAATGGTATGTGGTGTATTGTGATGCTTCAGGATTAGGTTTGGGGTGTGTTCTCATGCAAAGAGACTATGTGGTTGCTTATGGATCAAGGAATTTGTGAGTTCATGAGATGAACTACCAACACATGATTTGGATTTAGTTATCTAAATCCATTATTTACTGACTTGGTGCCATTATGTCTTTGGTGAGAAATTTACTGTGTTTATAGATTATAAGTGCTTGAAGCATATTTTCTCTCAACGGGATTTGAACCTCAGATAAAGAATATGGATGGAGTATCTATAAATTTTTTAATTTTAATTGATGTATACATTGATGAAGGGTATTTTTATGACAGATGAATTAAATATAATTTTGTATGCTTAGTTAAATAAAGAGGCTTTATATGAGCGGTAGTTAATGTTATTTCCAGATGACATGAGTTTGGAATGTGAAGAACAAGGTTATGTTTTAGTTTTCTATCTAGTTTCTATGATTCCTAATTTAGTGAAGGAGTTAAAAGAGGCAAAAATGTCTAATTCAAATTGTGTGGTGATGTGGTCAAGTCTCCATAGTGAAGAGACCATTGAGGGATGAAAGCTAAATGGGATTTTAATGTTATGGTTCAAAAATTGTGTGGTCGAACTTATATATTTTCAAGAAACAATTCTTCAGGAATATAACCATTCAAGATGGTATGTTCATCCTAGAATACAGAATATGTATAAGGAATTGAATGCACAGTTCTAGTGGACCGGTATGAAAATAAAAGTGGCTAAGTTTGTTTTGAGATGCTTAAATTGTCAGTAAGTTAAGGCAGATCATCAACAACCAGTAGGTATGTTTCAGTCTTTACCTATTACTATTTGTAAATGAGAGTATATAGCTATATATTTTTTTAATAGGTATCCCAAGAATGGTTTGAAAACATGATGTTGTATGGGTGATTGTGTATTACCTCAAAAAGATGGCTCATTTCCTTCCAATGTGTGACACAAATATGGTGTAGGACTGGTCAAAAATCTATATACGAGAAGTGGTAAAGAGGAATGGAGTAATTTTTTCGATCATGTCAGATAGAGATACTATCTTTACCCCTCATTTCTAAAAATACATACAGAAATCCCTTGTGACTTAGTGGACTATGAGTACATTTTATCATCATCAGAAGGTTGGATAATATGAATGGAAGATAAAAACGTTGAAAAAAATGTTGGGGGATTGTGTAATAGATTTTGGTAACTTGTAGTAAGAGAATATTCCATTATTATATTTATCATATAACAACAGTTATTAGGACTTGATACAGATGGCTCCATTTGAATCTTTTTATGGAAGACCTTATCATTCCCCACTTTGTTGGGTAGAAATAGGTGAGACTTCACTAGTTGGGCTGAGCCCTATCCAAAAGACAATAGAGATGATTCAGTTGATCAAGAAATAGATAGATATGGATTATATTCATCAGAAAAATTATGCGGATCATCGTCAATGATCGTTGTCATTCAAAGAGAGTGGTCATGTGCTCTTGAGGATCTCTCCATGTCTTGGACATTGTCATTTTTGGATGAAAGGAAAGTTATATCCTAGATACATTGGTCCTTTTGAGAGACTTTAATGGGTTGGTGAGGTGGAATATCTCTTGGCATTGCCACCATGGTTTAGTTTGAGGCATACTGTGTTTCATGTATCTTAGTTGAAAAAGTATCTACCTGATCCTAACCATGTGATTATATGGGGTCATGTTGAACTAGAGATGGATTATTCATTTGTACATATCCTAGTGTATATTATATATAGTAAATAGAAATTATTGAATGACAAAAGAATTGGTCTGTTGTGGGTTTTGTGGCAACATGTTCAGATTCAATAAGAGACTTCTGAATGAGTGAATGAAATGAAGGAGATATGGATAAAAATCATTATGGGAAATGATGTTTTTCTACTTTCCAAGGATAGAAAGTCTAATGGTGGGGATAATGTTGCACCCATGGTTTCAAGTAACATTTTTTTATGTTTTTTATGTAAGTGAAGTACATGGGTGATGTTTGAGAGATTTTGAAAAACTTTGGAGTGATTTTGGGGATCTTCTATAAGTTCACGATTTAGGAAAACTATACAACACCAACAATAAACCATGAATAGTGAAATAAGGCTAAAGTTATGGAACATGGGTAGTGCATGGTTTTCCCAAACCATACAGAATCCTAGGGGAAATCATGCTTTTTTGAATAGTGAGATTTGATATGGTTGGAAAATAGATTGGAAACTATGTAAGCCAACCATGTGAGTTTCAAACCCTGAGGTAGTGGCTTACACATAGTTAGAACATGGTTTTCTTAACCATGCAACTAACCATGTACATGTTAAAAGTGAGATCCTAAAATTGTGTATCTCACTCGTTTTCTCCTAAAACTCCCTCAGTTTTCTTCCTACATGGCACTAATTCAATATTCTCCATTTCTAAAGACCATTGAAGGTTCTCCACTTGATACAAAGGTGATCAAAAATCTTAAATTGGTTATTTAAAACTAGATTCTTACTGTAAACCATTATTATTGGTTATTATTGATGAGTTTTCTTAGATATACTTCTCTCTCTCTCTTAGTATGATAGATCTATGCCTGATGTGGGCAGATCTAGGGTTGGGGATTCCGAATATGTTTTGATTTTTTCTTTTTTATGATCGTGGAAGATATATAAGGTGGGATTTTGAATTTTCAAACTAGTTTTGTTAGTTTCAAAGTTTTTTTATTCGTTTTCATCATAAAACCCGAGATAGGTGACTTCAATCTCGAATCCTCTATTTAGAACCCAAATGAATCATTTCAATTTTTTTTATATTGAATGAAATTGATGGTCAAATTTTTGTTAAAAGAATGTGAGAAACCTTTTCTAGCGATGGTTTGTCGACTTGTTGAAATCAAGGAATTGTTGTGCAAAGTGATTTGATATTTGATTTTAAAATTAAGATTTTAAAATAGTTTATAGATTTCATTTATGGAAAATGGTTTTCAATAAAAAAGTTGTTTTTTTTGAAATGGTTTGGAATGATTACATTGGCATGGTTGTTGGGCATACTTGGTGTGTGTGTTTATATTGCATTACGAGGCTTGGTTGAAATATGAAGTTGTGATCAGTGCCAAAGGTTTAATAGAACATGGGATTTAATTACCTTATGATTACTTGGTAGATCAATGAGAAACCACTCATGAGTATGGAACTTTAATAATGAGGGATGAATGTATATATGTGTAATTATGTAAATTGTAAAGGTGTATGCCAAAATTTGAGTTTATGAAATAGTTTTAGATAATTGTTTGGTTTCTTTCCTCGGAACTTATTATTGTTGAGAAAACATCCATATTGTGAAACTTGTTTATATTATTATATAAACTATTTTAAAAACTGAATTATATAAATGGTTTTATATAAATGTAATAACATGTTCTATCCTCATGGAATCAGTAGGGAATTCATTGGGGAAATAACTACTGAGTTTTATTACTCACTCATGATTTGTCACTTTGATGATTTTTTAGATACCATCTATAGAGATATAGGAAAAGGTAAAGCATAAAATATCTCTATTACTAATTCATGATACTTGGGCTATTTGGTGAAGTTGGAGCTTGGAGAATTTGGAGATTTAGAGTTTTGTGGTTGATGTAGATTCTTGTAGTTTGTCTTATACTATGTACTATGATATTGTTGTTTTCCACTATGGTGATCTTTTATAGTTGGTTTTGATATAAATGTTTTTAATTTGAGTTTTATTTCATTTATATCATGCTTCATATGGTAGTTTATTAGTTATGGCTTGTTGGGTTGGTGTTTTATTTTCAAAGAAAAAATCATCCCTCAATTGTAAATGAAGAAGTTGGCATTTATTTCTCGCCTTTGGCACCTTGGGGATTTCACACAAGGCCCTGTAATTCCCTCCCCCCTTTTCAAGATAATGAGAAGAGGTGTGATGTTACACTTGGTTTCTTTTTTTTTTTCAGTATGTGATGAGAATTTTGGCTTAAAATACCACTATTAAACTAAAAATACACACTTTCAATAAATCTAGACACACTGTGTGTCAAATTGATGCACAATTTATTCTAATGAATCAAAAATAAATCATGGATAATTTTTATAAAGTATCAAGAAAATATGAGTATGTTTTCTCAGTTTTGAGAATGTAATGTGTGTTTTAAACAAAAATGTAACTTTTAAATGAGAACAAGAACTTTTAGTCATATGAGCCACACCATTTTTCAGAATTACTTGAGGTTAATTTATTGATGTCAAAAATGAATTACAAATACTTTTCTTAAATTAACAAGACAATTCCGTTGTGTTTTATTCGTTTTTGAGTATATAACCCACATTTTGAACTAAAATGTCACATTTAAATGAAAATACATACTTTTAGGAATACTATCCACATAGTGTGTCATATTTAAATGAATTTAATTACATTAAATCAAACATTAATAAAAATAATTTTCACAATGTATAAAGACAATATGATCACATTTTCTCAATTTTGAGTATGTGGTGCATGTTTTAGACTAAAATATCACTTTTAAATTGAATATATACACGTTTAGTCAACCCAAACACACTGTGTGCCAAATTGAACTGACATAAATTCCTACATATAAAAAAAAATTGATTTTTTTCCAAATTTATTGGGAAAAAATAGCAAATTTTCTCAGTTTTGAGTATTAAACGCATGTTTTGGTTTATATTCTCACTTTTAACTACAAGCCCATACTTTGAGTCATACTGGCCATACCATCTTTCAAATTGAAATATAGTTAACTCATAAATGTCAAAAATTAATGAAGTATCATTTTAATAATGTATTAAGCCTATCTGAGCATGTTTGTTAGGTTTTGATTATGTTACCCGTGCTTTAGTGTAAAATGTAACTTTTAAACTAAAAAGATACGCTTTTAGCCAATACAACCGCACCATGTGTATAATTAATGTGATATTAATTCCTACAACTAAAAAATTAATTAAGAATCATTTTATAATTCTATTTATAAAATCCAAGTGCATTTACGTGATTTAGAGTATAGAATACATGTTTTGGAATAAAATAACACTTTTAAACTGAAATCACACACTTTCAGTCAATAAAGACACACCATGTGTAGGTTTTATATGAAGTTGATTCCTACAAATCACAAATAAATCATATACTCTTTTAATAATGTATCAATAAAATCTGACTATCTTTGGTAGTTTTTGAGTATATGACACATATTTTAAACAAAAATGTCACTTATAAATGAGAACTAGTAGTTTCAAACATACCATCCATACCATGTGTCCAATTTAACTGAGTCCAATTCATATATATTAAAATTTAATTCTATATCTATTTCCTAATGTATTAGGATAATAAAATCAAGTTATTTATAAATTTTATTATGTTTTTCACATTTTGGGTTAAAATTGCACTTTTAAATTGAAAACATGAACTTTCATTGAATCCAACCACACCATGTGTCAGAATAACATGAGTTGAATTTATAAAAATAACAAATGAATTATGAAGTTGTTTCCTTAATTATAAAGAAAATATGATAATGTTTTCTCAGTTTTGTGTTTGTGACATGTCTTTTTAACGAAAATGATTTGTTTATAATGAAACATGCATTTTTTATCAATTCATCCACACTATATGTGATATTAATATATTGTTGATTCATTCACATCACAAATAAATTATAAATAATTATCTTTAATTATCATGAAAATTCAATTTTTTACTATACTTCGAGTATGTGATGTGAATTTTGACTTAAAATTTCACTTTGAAACTAAAATCTTTCACTTTTAGTCAATCTAGACACACCATGTATCAGATTGATATGAGGTTACTTCATAAACATGATAAATAAATTATTACTCTTTATCCTGAAGTATAAATGAGCCTAAATGTTGATTTTTTTAAATAAAATTCCTCCCAATCTATCATTCATAACATAAATGTACAATCCTTTTCTTTAAAAAACAATCAATAAATTCTATCTTATTCCAACAAAGATTAAATATAACTGAATCTAATGTCTATCTCTAGTGATCTAATATAAAATGATAAGAAAATTAATTATATTTATAGAAATAAACTAACTCTCCATGATCCTTATGAAATAAAAAATTAAAAAGATTATAGAAAATCTCCTCTTTATGATGAATAAAAACATTTTGACACTATGTAAGCTTCCCAATCATTTATAAAAAAATATACTAACCCTTTTGGAAATGTGGAATGGATAAAATAATGGTAGTTCTAGAAAAATAAATATGAATATATGATTAATAAATACTCTAAATGAAATTTTAATTTTAATTAGAAATATCTATTTAGGGATACCATATGATATGTTACATAACATTACAAATGTAATAACCATAATCATTTTCATTAATTTGTTTTAGACAATACAAAATCACTGAGAAAAATAAGAAATAGTTTTTAATATATATGTTTTGATAATGAGATCATATTAATTATACCCTAGTACATATTAAGTTATTAAAATCCATTGGTTTCTTGTACATATTGTCCATCTACATACTTTGATTTTGAAGATAAATAAATGCCTCTATATCATAAAAATTCTCATTAAAAAAATAAAAAAATATAATTTTATGCATATTTTTTAAATTATAAATTTAATTTATTAAAAATTCATAAGGGACATATTGTGTGGAAGATTTATTAGATATCCATGACCTGGATAAAAAAAATCATCAAAGTATCCAAATTGATCACAATGAGAATCCAGTGCATCCTAAAAAAAGGAATAAGAATGAATAAAAAAAGTATATTCTGGATGATTTGATTATAGAGTTTTACCCATATATTTTTTTTAATAATTTTCTACCATGATTTATTTTCGTTTCATATATTATGGCTAGTCGTTATGATTTATAATTTATTTAAAATTTCATTTTATTCATTGGAAAATTGAAATTCAGAAGCGACATGAGGACTAATGAATCCAATTTTTTATTCAATGGTTTTTCCCATTTCATGGAAATTTTATATATACCTATTGAAAATGTGAATAATATTTTAACTAAAATCAAAATAAAATATCAATTATCTGAAAAAATTTATTAAAATAAACCTCATGTATATATTCACAACTGAGGATCCCATACATTCATGCTTGAAAATTTCTTTTACATTATAAAGATCAATCATGTTAGAAATGGACTCTAAATAAATTTGTTAACCAATTCCAATATAGGTCATATTTTAATCTTTGAACATTTTATCATGATGAAATTTTAAGGTTAAAAAATATGAATGTTATAATTAGTGGGGTAATGTTACTTTTAGAACGTTCTTTCAATTTATTTGTTGATCCTCTAGATTCTCTTGACTCAACCTTACATTTCCCTTTTTGTTTTTCCATCTATCATTGCATACCTCTATTAAAAACCTTTTTAATCAATTATTAATGTAATTAAATGGATTTTTTTCAAAGGAAAAATTCTTACATTCTATTTAAATCCTTGAAGTCTTTTTAAAGTACTAAGATCTTCTTAAAATACTATGACAAAAAATTCTTAAAATATAATGACTTATGAAATTTATTTTCTCAAATGAGATATAAAATTCATATAAAACAAAGTGTCTTATTAGATTTAATATCTTACATAATATTAAATTTTTATGAAATAAAATTGTTTAGTAATACATAATATATAATATTTTTTAATATTTATTATGAATTATTATTATTGTAATTTTTTTATTATTTATTTATTTTATAATATATATTATGTATTTTTTTTATATTGTAAGGGTGCATTAACTTATTATGATGAAAAATCTATTTTTTAGGAGATTAAATTTAGTTTATAAGAAAATTAAATGGAGATAAACATGTGATGTAACTTCTTGGAAGTCATCAATTAATTAAAATTATTTTTAATAATGATTTCAATAACTCTATAGTCAATATTTATTTTCACTCCAATAATTGCTACTTTGGAAAAAGAGAACTATAATTATTATGATTTTAAATGTTCTTGTTCATTGATTAATCCATATATATAATGATTTTTTGAAATAGTTCTTAGGAATGGCTTGGACGGTGAGTTGGGATACATTATTAACATTCTATGAACATTATTTCGGAACATTTTGATGGTATTAATCATTAAGAGCTGCACTTATATTGTGATAAAAGCTACCATGGTGTTATGAACTTCATCATGCATTTTTGTTTTTGTTGTGATATATTATCTCATCTTTTTCTTCTAAGTGTGAACTATTATTTTATTATTTTTCAATAAAAATTAGGTTTATTGGGTTACACTAGAAATTAAAAGGTTCATTCCTCTAGGGTGAAAAACATGAGACAACTTTGGATACTCCCTAATGGTAAAGAAGGCAGGATAATTAGTTTTTAAAGCCAGGGTGAAAAAGAAAATTGTAATGGGTTATGAATCTCCATTAAAATAAAATAATTATATTAGTTATGCCTTCACTATACACTTATTTTTTTAATTGGGTTATGAGTCCCCATAAAAAGTTTGTTTATTAGTCGGTGTTTTTTCTCTCTGGGATAAAGTGAAGTGAAATGTTGATGTAGTATCAATTTTAACCCAAATAATATAATGTTTCTTGTGTTAATTTTTTTTCTACAATATAAAATTTCTAACTTTTATATAATTCAAAAAATATTATAAACTGGTAAATTTAACCCAAATTGGACTATTCAAACGTCTCACCAGCTGGGAAAATATGTGGAATCTGATTAGGTCCTTAAAAAGATTATTAACTCTATTATATATATATATATGTATATTTACATATGTTTATATATATATATATATATTATTTATAACCATACCCTAGACTAAACCATCTAAGGAAAAGATTGTTTGAGATAGAGTGTTTAAGTTCTAATAATGGTTAGATTTCTCAGAGATCTAAATTCTTAGATGGTACCAACTATTGATAAGTGAATGCTCAGATGGAATCTCATTTTAAGAAGATAATCATTGATAAGAGGGAAATCATGGTAAAAATTTAAAAAATTATTAAAAAAGATCCAGATTTATTGATTGGTAATGATTATTTTTCATATAACCTAACATACAAGGTGATTAATATTTTATACTATGAAATTGGTATAATTGTTTTTAAATTTGTATTTAATTGTAAAAATTCTCATGATATTTTTTAAATTTTAAATTTCAGAAACTTTTGAATTCATAAGATAATAAGAAAAAAACTTGGGATAATAATGGACGAATATGAATAATTTAAAATGGGAAATGATGAATCTATAAATCAAAATTTTAATAAGTTCACTAGTATTGTTAATGGAATTCATGATTTAGGATAATACTTGTATAATAATTTTCTAAATAATAGATTAATTATATCTATACTAAATAAATGACATCGTAAAAATGTTTCCATTGATGAAAGTATGAATTTCAAAGATAACAAAATTGATGGATTCTCTAGTTCATTACCACAATAAGAATTGTAACTTAAAAATATTGAAGATAAAGTTTTTTTTTTAAAATAATAGGAGTTGATTTTAAATTAAATTTGAATGTTATTTCTTAGCCTTATAATTCTGAGTTATAGGTAAGTGAAAGATATGAATTTTATCAAATAGGAAAATTAATACTCAAAATAAATAATGGTTACTCATGAAGATATGGGGGGGATTATCCTACAGTTGATCACAAAGGATGTAGGAAAGGTAATATTATTATTAATGATGTCATAGATGTAATATGTTGTTAATACAGAAGAAAAGATCATATAAAACCTGAATTCCTGAGGTTAAATAATTAAATATAAAAAATAAAAATATAATTATGAAAGAGAATAGATATTTAGCAATATGTTGGAGTTGTAAAAAGGATTAATAGTGATGAATATAAAATAACAAAATGAATAAACTTATGTCTCATGGATTCATTAAATCCAGCTAGTTATTCTTTTTATGATTATAATGGGATTGATTCTAAATAACCTAATATTTATCATCCATATAAATAAATTAAAATATTATAAAAATTATTATTTTGAATATTTACAAACTTTATATTGAAAATTAATGAAAAAATAAGAATAATTATGAAGAAAATAATATTTTTTTCTCAAGAAAACAAGAAACATAAGGAATAAAATTAAAAGTACAAAGAGTTTTTTTTCTAAAAACAATTAGGATATAGAAAAAAAAATTAATTTATTATGTGATGAATTTGACATTTCTCAAAAGGGAAATTAATGTTTGAAAAAGAAAATTAAAATATTAAAGAAAATTTTGTCCACTTGTGTTTATGGGAGAGAAAAACATGATAAGGTGATGAGTATGAATAAAATAAATATAACTAAAAAAGACATGGATATGATAAAAAATTACACAAAATCTAAAAAACTATATTAAACAAAAAATTTATAAAACAAGGGTTTCTACTATTATAACATTAGATTTATGATGAATGGTCATTATGAAAGTGAGTATTATTTGAGATTTAAAAAATATATTATAAATAATAAAATCTTCAACTACAAATATTTATCTTTAGGATTACGTTTTAATACATGCTTAAAATCTATTTCTGTTTCGATAAATTCTTTTACTAGTCCTATTAGTCCCAATGTAGCATGGGTACTAAAACTATATTATAATTAGTCTTATTGAAAATATTAATCGGAAGTCTCATGAAAGTCATGTGGTGTATATTAAATGGCCTCTCGAGGAACATAACTAGATATCCACCAAATTTTTTATCTTATAATAGATGAAATGGAAATAATTTTACTTTTGGAGATAACACAAAAGGTAAGGTTAAAGGTTTTAGTGAATTAGGTATTTCTAAATCTGTTATGATTTATAATTTTTTATATATTGATGGTTTAAAACATTTAATTTTATTAGTACTTCATACCTAATTTTTGATGATATATTTTTAGAATTTTAAAATGAAAAGTGCATTGTTTTTAAACATGAATCTATTTTTTATATGATAACCAATTGATATTTTTTCCCATAATTTATTTTGATATAACTAATAAAAATGATATGTTTTTCACTATTTTATAGTGAAGCTACATTTTATGGAATATGAATCTTAGTTGTACCAACTTCATACTACTAAAAAAGCTTTGTAAAAAATGAAAAAATCTATAGTTACCTGATTTAAAACTGGAAAACACTCATGTGAACTACTCCTAGATGATAAGAAAAAAACAAAAAATAAAACATTTAGATATATCAAAGATTTTAATATTTTAATACCTATATAATTTATTCACTCAGAATAATTTATACCTATAAAAACTCCTATACTTTTTGGTAATAATTGTTTTTATTATTTTTGATTATTTTATTAGATTTACTTGGGTTTTTTATATTATGATAAATTTAAAACTTCATCAATGTTTAACACTTATTGTAAAATGGGTTTAAATGAAAAATGTAATTTAAATTTATCAATAAAAGTTATTGAGGAAGAGAATGTCCAAATCTATAATTTGAAATGTTCTTTTGAATAAAATGGTTAGTTTTATAGTATTTTAACCCATAAAACACACTAATGAAATGGTGCAGTTGAATGAAAAAATAAGATTATTCAAGAAATGGATTTAAATATATTAAATTAACATAGTTTACATAAATATTTATTTGAAGAATATATAAATATATATTTTTATATTCCAAAAAGAATTTATTTTTGTTTAATTTTAAATAAAACACATTACAAACTATTGAAATAGAAGAATTCTAAAGTTGGTTGTTTTAGAGTTTTTGGTTATATAGTTTTTATCATTAGTACTAAATATTCTTCAGAAATATTTGATGCTATATTTTATGAAGGATTATTTTTAGGTTACTATGATGTTACTAATTATTATAAATTTTATAATTAATGAACCATAGTTTTAAAATAATATATTCTTGTCAAGTTTGATGAAGAAAATTTAAATATAAATCATATAATGAAATTAATATTGAAGAATAATTTAAGGATTTTAATTTTAGTTAATATGCACAAATAACCTAAGAATAAAATTCATATATTTTACATAATTTTCAAAATTTTAAACATTATATCTCAAAAATAACAATAAAATCCAAGAACCCAAAGTTTTAGTGCCTTTAGAGATTACATAAATGTGTTTTTACTCTTTATTTCTTAAAAATATACCACAAACACATATAAAAAAGTATTAATTTTTAAAATAATTATATAAATAATTTCAAATTTAAATTGGAAAAAAACATTTACTGATATCGAACATTCTGCAAGGGAAAAGTTATCAATTAGTAATAAAGAGGTCTGATCATGATCATGTGAGAAAACAAGAACATGGGAGAAATATGTAATTAAATTGAACATATAATCATAATATTTTTCTATAAATCATGATAAAAGGAAATATAACCTCAAATTATCAAACATATACCATGGACTACGAGTGTGGAAACAAGATAAAGAAATCACAATCCATGGAGAATATATATATTAGAAATATGGCATAAGAATAAGAATCGAAAATCATAATATTATAAGAAAAAACAATCATGCTTACACATTAAGTTGTTAACAAAAAAAGTCATGCCCATGAAACATTTTTTGAGAAAATATAATCATTAACATGTATTAGGTTGTGAAGAAAAAAAAATCCTACCCATGCTTCAGGTTGTGAGGAAACCTAATCATTACCACACATTAACACCATTATCTCATGATATATAAAACATTAACCAATGTATTAAAGAGATATAGAAGAACTCGACCATATAATAATTATATAACATACATATGTGTGTAACATGAAATAAATAATACATCATTTCATATATAAAACCATAAGAAACAATAATGTGTTTCATAACATTTTCAACTGGTATCACATAAAATGACATCAAGAGTTAGATATATTGATATAGAAATTAACTATCCCAAATAAATTTTATCATAAAATCACATAGATGATGATAATGAAAATTAATCCATAATAGATATATAATTTTTATTTATTTTGAAGAAAATGGAAGTAAAGTCATAAAAATATTTTTTAGAAAACATTTTTTCATTATTGTGAAAAGATAAAGATATGAGTAATATTGGAAAATAATTTCATGAAGGAATACTTTAATAAAAATGTCACTTGAACCCCTAATATTTGTACATTGAAATTAGTAATTTTTAATTAAATAAATTTAGAGAGGAATATATAAAATATGTGAAAAGGATTACTTTTTAATCTATTAAGCAGTTTTAAGGAAAACCCACATCAATGAAAAAGTTAAAAAATTAATTTTGAAATGAGATAAAGATAAATATGTACAGTAAAAATATAATAATTATTTTATTTTAGTTTAAATAGATAAATAATTTGTGGAAATAAATAATATGTAAATGTAAAATAGAGATTCATTCAAAAGGATGAGAGTTATTCTTGATAATACCATATTTTAAAGAAAAAATAAATCTATAAGAGAAGTTAAATTTGGTTTGAATTTAAAAATCACCCAAAAATAAGGATCCAACATAATATAAAAAGAATCATAATGAGGGAGAAAATAAATATAGAATGAAAAAATTTAATAATAAATATTATTACCCAACAAAAGGGAGTTGATTTAACAAAAACCCATTCCTAGGATTCTTACTTGGTTCTTTTCACTTTAACCTCCAATATGATGTTCATAGAATCATTAAACATCTATTTAATGACCTTATTCATATATTTAAAATTTATATTAATATTTTATTTCCATTTTTTCATAAATAATACACAATTTTAGTAAATATTTCTCATTAGTTGTTTAAAGTTTTAATTGTTCCTTATTGGTATTTAGTATAATGGTTCCAGTAATCATTCATTTTTCATGAGATCATTATCATAAAAATAACCAAGGTACTTAAATATATGTTCCATAATGAGTTATATATTTTTAGGTTCCATCCATGTTAGTTTTCATTATTATTTGAAAAGAAAAAATATATGATGAGCTTGTTTTTGGAATTTTTTATAGAATTATATACGGTATATTAATAATGATTCAAATATTTATATTATTATTCCAAAAAAATCATTATTTACTCATTAGTATTATATATTATTATTAATTAATATCCCATAGTTATCCATGATATTAATTTATACCAAATTTAATATTAGTGGTTAAACTGACCCAAACAAGACATTCTATAATCTATGGGTGTATATGGATATGAAAGTGATTTTTTACTACAATATAATTATTACAGAAGAATCACGATATTATTTAGGTGTTATAAATGTTACGAATAAAATTTAATAGTATGTATCATAATCACAATATTAATATGATTATATTATTTTTCCTTACTCTGGGAATATCTGAGTATGCCATCATTAAACAATTCCAAAAAAATTTCAATATAATTTGTAAAGACTCTATTTATAGTATCCGGGAATAGAGTACATGAATTTTTAATTCTGAAAGACATCACTATAAATTCATAGTGGCTATATCTTATGTTTAAATCTATCTTCGATATATCATATCTCTTTAACCTTATTTGATGGTATCCAAATTAAAGATCCATATTTGATAAGTATTGAGAACCTCGAAGTTGATCGAAGAGGTCATTAAAAAATCAAAAAGGATATTTTTACTTGATATTTATTTAAGTTTAAGATAATAAATTAAAAGGTGGTTTGATCTATGTTTCTTCTTTATAAGGAGAATTGGTGAACTGGTGGTGAAGTACTATGGGGTATATAACCAATATTCTCCTGAAGTTTGTTATTAAATTATTCCAATTTAGTAGGATCTATTCTATAAGTAATATTCAATATAATCACATATCCTAGTATTATTTCAATTGAAAAATGAACCTCATTTTCTAGTGTAAGACCAAATAATTCTTTAGAAAATACATCAATACACTCCCATACGATTAATATGTCTTTAATATTGAGGTCCTCCCAAAAAATATGATCCAAGTATCCATCATTATTTGGTTTCAAGACCCATATTAAGGAGGTTTTCAGACAATGGGAGTTCATAATAATCCTTCAATTGATATTTGATAATTACATTATTTGGTATTAAAATGATATTTCTATATCCTGATAATTGATATGAGATAATTTTAGGGGAATAAGATCCTTGTACAATATCCCATAAAATTATACAAAGGGAAGAAGAACTAGATCTATAATAAGCGTCTTATAATAAACCTAAATTGTAGAATATTTGTATACCTTGGATGCAATCATCGCCATACTAGGTGTTTTCACTAATAATTTAATATCTAATGTTTAATGTTATCAGGCAATATTCATATAAAACATAAATGATTTGAAATAATGCAATGAAACAAAATTAGATATATCATTAAAATTTCTATTTGGATATAGTATGTACCTAACAAAACATCATTTTTATGATTCAATTATGTGGTAGTGATTCCATAGGTTCTTCTTTGTTCCATTTAGTTTAGAGTTTTCTAATTATCTTCTTCCTTATTAGCCATTTGATATACGAATTTAGTTTCATATTGGAAAAACTATTTTAATTTGAATCATTGAAGTGTGGGTGGTGAATTAGTTTGGACCTTATTATCCTTCACTTTATTAATTTTACCCTTCACAATTCATTGATAGTTATGTTCTTTATGGATTACCTTACCACATGTGAAAAACATTTTTAATCCTTTAAGGAAATTTTATAGGTGTTTCCTCCTATATTTTTTTTAATTATAGGTGGTAGAAATTTATTTCCTCTGTAGTACTATCATTAATGTTTCCATTAAACACAATTTTACTTTTCATATCTCAAAATTCATGATAATAATGATAGTCTCCATCTTCCATTTCCACCATAAGTGAATATTTAACAATTTATTTAAAGATACTTAAGTCTATTATATCTAATACATTTTGAATACATGATTTTAGGACTATGAATAAATGGATGATATTTCTATTAGGGTTAATAATAAAATTTTTAGTGTTCCTTGAATTTCTTGTGAATTTTTCTTTATAAGTACCGACAAATTCATCCTACTTTTGTTTTAACTCCATGAGTTCTCTCTCCATTTTCATGTGAATATTCTAAAAAGTATTTTCTTAAATTCATAAAATTCCATAGATTCATATTATTAATTTTTATTTGATTTCATAATGAGATTCCACCATTTTCTAGCTTCAAATAATAAATTATAAATAGAAAAAACAATCATTTTCATGATTTAATAAATAGATAGTGGAAAATATCTTTTCCATTATATAGATCCATTACTATAAAACTAAGATATTAGAAGTCCCAATAAATGAGGGGGATGTTTATATATGAAGTATTCAATGTATAATTGATCCTCACTTGTATTGTTTTAGAGTTTTACCTAGTTTGTATTATTATTCATTTCTTGAGAAATTTTTGTGACCATTTACATGGGAGTTTTAACTCCAACTCCCATAATGTTTGGTTTTTAATAGGGAAAATCAATACATTATTCATTACAACAAATGTTAACTAATTTTATCTTGGATATATCCATTACTAAAACTAAAAGGATTACTTATGAGTAATAAACAATTATATCTTTAAATAATTACCATGGTAAAAGTCAAAATTATGTTTTCTTAATCTTAGACATATTTATTTTAGCCTATGGTACTTTTAGATAAAAATGGGTTGATTTAAATTTGGTTCTATTATACTTATTAACCCAATCCCATAAAATAACTAAACCCCACTCTGATACCAACTAGAAAAAACCAAGAATAACATATATATATATATATATATATATATTAAATCAATTCTATTATTTTAAATATTATATCTCAAAAATAATCACACAATACCAGAACTGAAAGGTTTATTGTTATTGGATATTTTCTACATGAAATACTAATTAAAAATTATTTCTATAATATCTACCACAAACATATCTATAAAATACATCCTTATAAACAGAGGTATGCATATAATTTCATTGTGAAATGTGAAATATAAGGAGTGAGTTCAATTACTCAGTATATGAAAATATATCAATGCGTCATAAAGAGGTCAGATCGTAAGCACATGAGAAAACATGATTAGAGGAAAAAAATATACAAAATTAACTTGGAATCATAAGAGTTTTCTATAAATAATGATATAAGGATATATAAAATTAAAATATAAAAAATATACCATGCTGTAAGAGAAGATAAATAATAGATAATAATCATGAGCTATAGAGCATACATAACATATAAATGTGGCACAAGCATAAGCATAGGAAATAAGAAAATTATGAAAAAAATAAATCATTCCAATGTATTAAGTTGTGAACATAACCAATCATGTCCATACATTATTTTGTGAAGAAAACCTAATCTTTCACATAAATTATTTTATGAACTAACCCTATCATGTCCACACATCATGTTTAGATAAAACCCAATCATTACTACACATTATCATTATTACCTCATGAGATATAAAACATTAACTAGTGAATTTGAGGGATATATTTTTTCCCACTATAAAAAAATGGTAAACCATTCATATGTGTTCCACATGAAAACAGTCATAAATCATATCATATAAAAAAACATGGAATGTATATGGGTTTGATTCTATTTTTGAATAATAACATATAAAATGAAATCAAGAGTTAGATCAGTTGATACAAAAATTCAATCTCCCAAATGAAGTATACTGTAAAATCAGCTATATTAAGATCATTAAAATTACTCCATAGAGATATATCTTTTGGTTATAGAGAATAAAATGTAATTGTCATCAAAATATGAGTTTTTAGAAAATTATTTTATCATTATTATAAAATCACTATGTTACAAATCACTTTTTAAAATCATTTTAAAGAAGGGATAATTTTTAAAACATCACTTTAAAGGAATACCCAATAATGGAATATTTAAAATAAATAAACTTCAAATAAATAAATGTTGAGTGTAAAATATATAATATGTAAAAATAAAAATAAATTCTTTTTTAAACTTTTATATAGTTTTAAAGAAAATTTTCATCGATGAAAAATAAAAAGAACATAATTATGAAAATAATTAAAGATAAATATAAGGATTTAAAAAGATAATAAACATGTTTATTTCAAAACAATTAGATACTACATTTTTAGAAATAAATAATTTGAACATTGAATAGAAAGATCTTTTAGAAGGGATCAGAATAATTCTTAATTGTGTTATATTTTTATGAAGAAATAAATTCTTCAATGAATAAGAATTCAAAATAATGATTAAAATTCACTAAAAATATGGTTGAAATATTATACAACAAAATATTAAGGTGAAAGAAAAAAACATCAAAGAATAAATTTGAAGAATAAATATTATAACTCAACGTAAGGGTGTTGAGTTCAAAACCATTAACTTGGATTCCAACATGGTTTGATACAAACTAACCACCTCTATAATAATAATATATCCATTAAACATATATTTCTGAATGATTTTCATATTTTTATTTTAATATTAATATTTTATATTTATTTATTTCTTAGATACTAGTTATTTTTAGTTACTATTGGTTATTAGTTATTAGTAGTTTTAACCATTCCTTGTCTGTCATCAATATAATGGTTTTGGTCATCTTTACATGTTCATGATCTCATCACATCTATAATAAAAAACATATATGAATAAAATTTGTATAATGTTTTATGAAGTTTTGGGTTAATTATTTGTGTTTTTTTTGTTATGATTCATAAAGATAAAATCTACGATGAGCATGGTGTGGTACATTTTAATAAATAAATGATGGTAAGTTAATAATGATCTAAATATTAAAATTTCTATTATAGAATAAAAAGAATCATTATATTGTTATTAATACCACATATTATCAATAATTAATATTCTATATGCATCCCTAATAGAAATTTATAGAATCATTCATGTAGGTGGTTTAATCGATCCAAATAAGAACATGCTATAATCTACAGGTGAGTATGGTTATGAAAGTTAATTTTGAATTATAATATCATTACATAAAAGTATAATTATTTTATTTAGATGTTATTTTTGTGAATAATATTAATGGGGAATATATGGATAAAAAAAATAACAAAGAAATTAATAAGGAGTGGGTAATATATATATTTAAGGATTGAATCTTCAATTGGAGACCCTCTTGGAAATAAAGGAATCTGTGGATACTTATTGTGAACTGAGGTTACCCAATGCAGAAGATGAATTTAAGAGAGGAAAAATGAGAATGGATTCAAGATTAATTCAAATTATAGTTTTGTTTTAGAGTGGGTGGAATAGATATATATTTATAGGTGAAAATGAAGGACATTTCCTTTCAAACATAATTTTGTTAAATAGTAAATAGAAAATATGTAATAAACTAGAGTTTAAAAATGAAAACTTACTTATGAAATAAATGTGTACTATAATATACTATATAATATTATACACAAAAATTAACTGATAAAAATTTATTTCATTAATAAAAACGGTTAAAATAATCAGTAATGAAACAGATTAAAATTCCAAACATTACAAATGGACAAAAAATATAAAATAGAAAAGAAAAAAATGAAAAAATGGATTGCACTAATATAATATAATCATAATCCCCAATTCCAACACTATATAAAAGAAACAAAATATTAGAAAACCAATAAATATCTTAGAAAATGAAAATATAAATCCTTTTTTTTAATTGAGATTAATATTGAAAAAAATAATGAAGTGGTATATATAGGAGGTAATGTGAACATTTTAATAGTAATGTGACCATTGAGAATAGTAACCTGCATGTTGAGAATAATAACCTAACAATTGGAATAGTAATTTTACTAAAAAATAACAAATTGTGATATAAATAATACTTATCATGTCTCATTTTTTTCAAATATAGTTTTTATAATTCCAAAAACTAAACATCATGATTAAAAAACATCAATAAAAATATAACAATATTTTTAATAAACTTTGTTTTAACATATTTTATAAAAATAATTATTTTTATATTAAAAATTAAAATTACATATTCTAGAAAATTATTTTAATAAAATTATTATCATTTTTAAATCATAATGTCAAAATTTTATAAGGGTTATTTTTTGGTAATTTTTGTAAAATATTGCAATTTTTGGGTGAATAGTAACAATATAGTTTTTCATATAACTGGTGTATCTTAAATTACAACATTCATGATGTAATAATGTCAAAATTATTTCTATAATATGAGATTCATCCATGATATATTTCATTTCATAAATTATTCATTAAAATATAATTAACTTAATTTCAAACCTAAGAAGTACTTTCCAAGACTAAAAATCTAAAGTATTACATTAATATTATTTTCTCAATTTTACACTTTTCCTTTGGATTAAACTAATGACTTAGAATTATAAAGTTAAACAAAGTCTTAAAACCGTGTTTTTTAATTCAAATATATTTTATAATTTCATGAAAATAACTATTACAAGGTTTACCTAGGATATAATATTTTATTCAATATTTTAGTCAAAAAATACTCCTCTCCTAAAGTATAAATAACCCCTCTCCATTCCCTTAAAGAAAAACTCCTACCACCCCTTTAAAATCCCAAGATATGAATAAAAATTCCCTCTAAAGAACCATATAATACATAGGGAAATTTTTTACTAATACAACTCTAATGACAATGGGAGTTATAACATCATACAAGGGAGTCTATACCGAGGAGAGTGTAAGTATCTTTTAACACTTCCCCATTTTCTTCTTCTTGTTATAATTTTTCAGAATTAATTTCAAAACCATATAATACAAAATTAATTATTTAGTAATTTAACATTATATCAATGATGTTAACCTACATTAACTTTCATATTTACAAAAATTATACATGTCATACTTACCATTCATATTTTTTCAACAACATCCTGTTAAAGGTCTGTAAACCAACTACAGAGACATTTCCAAGAAAATTATTATAACCACCATAATGGATGGATATTATTAATTATTTATAATATAAAAATAATTAATTTTAATTCTTATAATATTCTTGAATTAATTATACCTTTCTATATATGACTTTGAATAAAAATAGAGAAATCAAAGAAAAATGAGATTTTATAAGATAAACTTGATATCAAAACACTTCATTTTCATCAATAAAAATTGATAAATATAATACAATGATTATAATTGATAAACAGTTGAATAAATGACTATAATTGAATTATTTATTTATGTTTTAATATTTTTTTTTATTAATTAGGATGTTGAAAAGATATGAAATAATGCATGAATTAATGTAAGGGGATTCTCAAACACAACTCCTTTTCTTTAGGTTATATCTCTTCAATGACTTATTTGGTATAAAAAATTCTCTAATGTTATTTAAATATCATTTAATTATTCTTCCCTTTTTATTTTTGGGGATATACATGTTTCAAACTTAATTTTATAAAAAATAAAAAGATTTTACAAAAGAACTATTCTTTCCAAAACTCATATTGACTCATATTGAGTTATCTCTTATTAAATCAAGAATATTGATTATTATACAAAAAACGTTTCCCCATTTTTCATTTGGGAACCCCATGTTTATTCATTAAATCACTATTGATGAAATTATAAAGTAACCCATTGTTTTCCATGGGTTAATTGATGACTATAATTATAATACATTCTATGTGTCATGCATGATTATGAAATTGTTATGATGTGATGGGTGGGCTTGAAATTATATATCCCTTCAATTCATTGGGAAATGTTATGTATCTCACAATATGATGTGTATTATTCATGAACATGATGCTATATTTGTTCATAATGATGATGTTATGATTATTCACATATGTTATGCAAGGACATGATGCTAGATTTTTCTAGAACTAAGTGTGGTATTTGACCAATTTGAAATGATTTTTTATTTCTATGCATTGACACATTCCATGCCTTTGTAATATGTTTACCTCATGATGTTGATGATGATTCTATGCTTATGATAAGATTATTATGATTATTCTCACCCATGTTATATTAATTTGTGCCTCTTATTCATCATCTTATTGGGATTTTAAGTTACCCCTTTCTTTATTGTATATCATCAAGTGATTACTTGTTATAATGAGAACACAAGGGACACTAAGAATATAGATAATAAGTAAATAAATAATGTTTTTTTTATTATTTAAAATTTATGTATGAGACTAATTTCTCCAACACACTAAATCTTTGAATATTGGATTTATTACTCTATTATGTTTTTTATATTTAAAATGACGTAATAGTCTTTTAAGAAAAATTATTGTTCCTATAGTTTGTATTAGAGAACAATTTAGTTAATTTTGGAATTATTATTAGAGAATGTTAGTGAAAAACCTTAGGTTATGTCTAAGTATATGTAAACATCCAATAATATTTATTTTAGAAAAAACGCTTATCATAGGGATCCCTTCAGATTTTACATTAGAGTTAATTATGAAAAAATATGTTATTTGTTATTTTTTTACTAATGTTTTTTTCAAATATTTTGTATTTTAGAAAGTTGTGGGTACCGAGAGAATCCAAGACAACAACCCATATGAGGGACAATGAGGTCATTATCCAAATAAAATCTCCAATGCCATGGGAGGTGGAGTTTAAGACTTCACAAAAATGATTAATAAGTTGAATCATTATATAAATAACAACCAGAACAATGTGAAATGTCTTACATCTCCCAAGAAAGATTATCTATCCATTTCTTTTTATGCATAAATTCCCACCGATTTTTAGAGTAACTTTTGATCCACTTTCCGTGAAATAGTGGGTTTACTCAATGGAGAAAATCTTTTCTGCAATCTACTTTTTTGAGAAGGAGAAGGTTACTATGGGTGTCTCTCTTTTAGATGTATAAGCTGATCCATTGTGGATGTCAATAAAGTACACCAAGACTAAGGATGAAATAGAAGAGATATAGTGTGAATACTTTAATAAAATATTTCTTACAAATTATCTCCCACAAAATCTTCAAAAAAAAGGAAAGATAATTCAAAGAGATTAAGAAAAAGGAAGGTGAATCTATCATAGCTTACGTGGTAAAATTCACATGAATTTTAAGGCACACCTTAGGTTTTTTTTCAACAATTATTAAAAAATAGATAGATTCTTTATTGGTTCTAAAAAAAACTTCAAAAGGCTGTAGAAATACAATACATTGAGGGTTATGAATAAGTGGTTGGATGTTCTATCAAAGTAGAGATATATAACAGAGAATGGTCCCATGGTTATGGAGATAGGAAGATAAGAATACAGTTTCAAGATGGTGGGTCAAATGAAAATGGAGGAAACAGGATCCAATTACCCACACGTAAAAAATGTGATAAGAATCATCATGGGAATTGACTTAAAGGGACCGAAAAATCTTCATGTAAAGGAGATAAGGCCACCAAACTCATGAATTTGGAAGAGAGATAAAGAAGTCGATAAACATGATGTAGGAAAGGAATGAACCTCTTAATGAATGGTTTAATTCTTTGAATGTATGGATGAATGGTACTATAAAATTTAGTGCACTAAATCATGGGTCCTTGAGTGTAATAAGCATCAAAAAACACTAAATATGAAGGAGTAATGGAAATAATATTCCATCACTAATGCTGAGGTGGTAAAATTATTATTCAGCAAATAAAGGAAGAAGTTTTAATTTGATCATAGTTCTATTAATTCATTTATATCCTGAAATTTATCCAGATATATTGAATCTAATCCATGATAAATTGAAGTAGATATATATATATATATATATATATATAATCCCAGGGGTGTAATCATTGAAACCAAAGTGTTGAAATCTTCACCTATAAGTGTCTGTGGTAGGATTCTTAAAGAGAATATTATAATAATTCCCTTGGTGGAATTTGATGCTATATTGGGTTTGGACTAACTCTCATAATATATATCACACATAAACTATTGGGAAAACGAAATCTATTTTCATATTCAAAACTATCCTATGCTCTGCTAAAAATTAAAGGAAGGCCATGAATCTCCTTTTTAAAATACCACATTGGTGTGGGTGTTGATACCTAATGAAAAAGAATACCTAGACCAAATGTTTGTGTTAAATGAAATCATCAAACACAATGATATTAAAATTATTAGGGAGTAGAATGATGTATTTATTAAAGAGTTAAAAAAAATTCTCCTAGACTAAATGGTAGATTTTACATAGAGATCATACTCATATCCACTCCTATCTCAAAATCCCTTTACAGGATGGCCCTCATCGAACTTGAAGAGTTAAAAAAGCATCTACAATAGTACATGGAAAAAGGGTTCATAATCCATAGTGCATTGCCTTGGGGTGTGATAGAGCTATTTGTAAAGAAAAAAGATGGACCAATGTGGCTGTGTATTGATTATTCGGAACTCAGTAAGATCTACATAAAGAAAAAATATCCTCTTCCATGGATTTATGGCTTATTTGACCAACTAAGAGGAGATCATTACTTCTCAAAGGTTTATATTCATTTTGGATATAATTAAATGAAGGTGAATAAGGAAGATATTCAAATGACTATATTCTATACAAGGTATGGGAACTATTAGTTAATATTTACGACCTTAAAACTTACTAATTACCCTATAACATTCATGTATTTGATTAATGGAGTATTTGAAGATTAAATCTAAAAATTTGTGGTATTGTTTATCGATGACATTCTAATTTACTCCAAGAGAAAGGATAAACATGGAGAGCAGCTAAGGATTGTGATGGAAATTTTAAAGAAGAATAAAATATATCATATGTTTAGTAGTTGTGACTTTTGAATGCATCAAGTTTCATTCTTGGGAAATGTGATCACAAGTGAGGGAATTTATATTGACCCTTAAATGACAAAGGAAATTTAGAAATGGCCCAAACCCACTAGTGTCATAGAAATCCATAATTTTTTAGATTATCTGGGTACTACAAATGGTTTGTGAGAAATTTCTCATGACTGTCTAGCCCATTAACTAAGTTTACATGGAAAGGGGTAAAGTATGTATGGACGGAAGAATGTGAGGAAATATTCAATGAGATCAATAAGAGGCTAATCACTACACCTATACTCATACTACCAATAAGTGGATAAAGTTTTTTGATATACAATGATGCTTATAAAAAAGGATTGGGTTACATACTCATGATGAATTATAATTTGATAGCCTATGCCTCATAATGATTGAATATCCATGTGAAGAAATACTTGATGCATGATATGGAGTATTCTATTGTGATCTTTTGTCTAAAAATGTGGAAGAATTACATTTATGGGGAGAAGTGTGATATATATACTGATCAGAAGAGTTTGAAATATATATTTACACAAAAGGAGATCAACTTGTATCAAATAATATGGTTAGTTCTAATCAAGGGCTAACATTTCTCTATTCAATACAATCTATAAAGGGAAACAAGGTAGCTAATGCACTTAGTAGAAAAGAACCTTATACTCTATTCATGATACAAATTGAGAATGTTACTATATTCATGGATATTTAAATTATGGAGTTTGAAATCATAATAGTAGGGAATACATCCTAAATTTCAAAAAATGATTTCCCAACCATTTATCCAAGATAGGCTAAGGAGGAAGAAAGGGAAGATGTAGAGGTAAAAAAGAACTTGAATGTAGTAAAGTAAGGGAATATACATGAGTTACACATCGATGATGATGGTGTTATTAGGTTTGAAATAAATATTTTTTTGGATACATCACTTAATATAAAGAAGGATATATTGGGTAATGCACAGAGCTCATTGTTCTCTACCAATCACGGAAGTACCAAGATGTACCGTTATCTTTGAGAGAAATTATTATGGGACAACATGAAGAAGGAGATTAAGGAGTATATCTCAATGTGTTTGGTATGTCAACAAGTTAAAGGAGAGAAATATAATCCCAAATGAATTATGCAACCATTTCTTATACCCACATATAAATGGGAGAATGTCACTATGGACTTTCTCTGTAGAATTCCAAAAACATCCAAAGGAAATAATGCGATGTGGGTTGTGGTTGATAGAATCACTAGGAATAAACACTTTATAACTATTTGAGAGGATTTATCTCTTGAATAACATTCCAAGATATATTTGAACAAATTAGTGAGTATTCATGATGTTTTACTTTCGATCATCTCTGATCATGATCCAAGGTTCGCCTTTAAATTCGGGAGAAGTATTAAACAAACATTGGGTAATGAATTTAATTTTATCATGACCTATCACCCACAAACTGATATAAAATATGAAAGGGATATTAAAACACTTAAAGATATGATAAGATCCCACTCAATGTAATTCAAAGGTGGATCAGATCAGAATATCACATTGGTTGGGTCCTCATATATCAAAATTTTCCACTCAAGTATTCAAATTGATCCATATAAATCTCTATATGTGAAGATATATAGAACTATAACTTGTTGGGATGAATTTGGATAAAGAAAGCTACTTGGACTTAGTCCTGTGTAGGAGATGACATATAAGTTTCACACCATTTAACAACATATAAAAGCTGACCAGAGTTGAATAAAGAGCTATATTGACTACCATTGAAGGGACTTGGAGTTCAATGTTGGAGAAAATGTTTTCCTTTTAATATCATCATGTAAGAGAGTCATTCAGTATGGAACGAAAGGAAATCTTAGCCTAAGTTACATTGGACCCTTTGAGATCTTTGATCATATAGGAGTAGTTCCCTAACAACTTTCACTTCCACCATGTATAGCTCAAGTTTATGATATTTTACACATATCAATCATAAGGAAGTAAGTACCCAATTCATCATATATATTGAATCTAGAGGTGGTCAAACTAGAGAGTAACCTCTCATATGAAGTAAATCTAGTGAACATCATGCAATGCAGTGACAATGTTTTAAGAAACATGACAACTCACCTTATCAAAGTGTTATGGAGGAACTATAAGTATGAAGTGGTGAGATGGGAATCAGAGGAAAAAAATTAAACAAAAGTACCACCACCTATTCTCAATTTCGAATATGTGTTAAAATTTTAGGGGTGAAATTTATAAAGGGAGGAATAATTTAATGACCTAGAGTTTACTAATGATATTTATCTCTTGAAATAAATGAGTGATAAAATATAATATATAGTATTATACACACTGATAAATTGACAAAAAATTATTTCATTAATAATCATTATTACATTAAATAGTGATAAAACCAATTTAAATTACAAAAAATAAAATTGGACAAAAATATGAAATTATAAATCTAAAATGAAAAAATATGGATCGCTCCGACCTACTAGAATCATTACCCCACTTCTGACACAATAGAAAAGGGAAAAAATATTAGTAAATCAATCAATATCTTAGAAAATGGTAATATAGAACCTAGGGATGAATTTAGTTTAGTATTGAATGAAATAATGGGGTGGTATATATAGGAGTTAATTTCATTATTTTAATACCAATGTGATCACTGTGAATAGTAATATGACTACTGGGAATGATAACCTAACCATTTGAACAATAATTTTACCCAAAAATAATAAATTGTTATATAAATTGTATTTATCATGATTAATTTATGTAAATATAAATTTTATAATTACAAAAAATAAATAATATGATTAAAAAACACTAATAATATATAATCACATTCATAATTAAATTTATTCTAATGTATTTTATATAAATCATTATTTTTATATTTAGAAATATTATGACTTATTTTAGAAATTTAATATGGTAAAAGGATATCATTATTGAAATAATCACTTAAAAATTTTCCAAGGGTGATTTTTTGATAATTTTATGAAATACTTTAATTTTCAGGCAAATAGTAAAAATATGGTTTTCACAAAACTAATTTATTTTAAATTACATCATTCATTATTTAATAATAAAAAAAATCCATTATTAAACTAGATTTTAAACCATGATATATTTTATTTTATAAATTATTCATTGGAATATGATAAAATTAATTTCTAATCATAAAAATCACTTTCCAAAGCATAAAAATTTAAAGTATTACATTAAAATATTATTTTCTCATTTTTTCACTTTTCCTTTTGATGAATCTAATTAATTAGAAGTATAAAGTTAACCAATGTCTTAAAATAATTTTATTTAATTAAAATATTATTTATAAGGTCCAAAAAATCTCTATTAAAAGGTTTACCTTTGATATAATATTTCATTCTATATTTTATTTTTAAAATACCCCTCTCCTCAAGTATAAGTAACCCCTCTACTTTCCCTTGAAAAACCACTCATTCAACCCATTAAAAAGGCCATTATCTAACCAAAAACACTCTATCACGAACCTTAGAATACTAAGGGACATTCTAGGGTAATCCAACACCAATAATCAAGGGAGTAATAGTGTTGTTTAAGAGAAGCTACACCAAGAATAGAGTAAGTCTCTATTAACTCTTCCCTATTTTCTTCTTCTCTTTCTTCGTTTTCCAAATTCATTTAAAAACCATATTCAATAAAACTAATTATGTAATAAGTTAAAATTATAGTAATTTTGTTAACTTACTATAATTATCATATTTATTAAAAATATAAATGTCATACTTCCCTTTCCCGCTCTTTCGACTACATCCCGTTAAAGGCTGGTTAAGAAAACATAAAAGCATTTCCAAGAAAATTATCATAAATACATTAATTTATGGATATTATTATTTATATATAATATATAAATACTTAATATCATGTATTATAATATTATTTTTTAATTATAATTTTCTTTTAATGAAATTCAATGAAAATAGAAAAATAAATGTGAAAGTAGATTTTTTTAGAAAAGTATGAAATCAAAATGATTCAATTTTATAAATTAAAATTATGAAATATAATCTAATATTTATAATTGATAAATATTTTTATAATTTACCATAATTAAATATTATATAAATGTTCTAATAAATGTATGTTTTTTATTAAGGAGGCAGAAAAGAAACTAAATTAGGTAGGAATTAAGGTAAAGGGATTCTCAAACCCAACTCCATTTCTTTGGGTTATCCCTCTTTCACGACTTATTTGGTATAAATATTTCTCTAATGTTACTTAAATATCATTTCATTTTTATTCCCTTTTATTTTTTTGGATTAAATGTTTTCAAATTTATTTTACAATAAATACAAAGGTTTTTGAAAAGAAATATTCTTTCAAAAACACATCTTGACTCCTATTGAGTTTTCTATTATTTGTTAATAAAGAATGATTCTTATAACAAAATTTGTTTCCTTATTTTTTATTTGGGAACCCAAATTATATTCATGAAATTATTATTTATGAAATCCTTATGAAACCCATTACATTCTATGGGTTAATTCATGACTATGACTATTCTACGTTCTATATGGAATGCATGATTATGTAAATGTTATGATGTGATGGGTGGGCCCAAAATTATATATCCATATAATGAATTGTGTAATGTGATGTATCACATGATATTATTTTTATTATGTTTGAACATGATTCTATCTTTCTTCACAATTATTATATTATGATTATGCATATATATTATGCCTGAACATGATGCAAGCTTTGTTCACAATTAAGTGTGGAATTTGACCACTATGACATGATGTTTTATTTTTATACATTTCCACATTACATGAATTTATCACATGTCTCCATCATGACATTGATGATGATATTGTTATTATGATATGATTATGATGATTATTCTCACCTATTCTATATTGATTCATTTCCCTTATTCATCTTCTTATTTTTATTTTAGCTCACCCCTTTATTTGATGTTATTCTTAGGTGATTAATTGTTCTAAAGATAACATGAGGTCCACTAATAATAAAAATAAAAATTATTTAAATAATAATAATGTTTTATTATTTAAAATTTATGTATTATACAAATTTTCACGAGACACTAAACCATTGGATCTTTGTTTTTTAATGTTATTATGTTGTTTATCTTCAAAATGATTTAATAGTCATATAAGAAAAAGTAGGTCCACGATACAATCACATGGTTTATATTTTATTTAGTTAATGAAATATTAGTGTGACATAAGGGATTGAATCCCACACCAAAAAATGTTCAACTATAAATAGTTTATATAATTTAAATTATTATAGATTTGATCCACTTAAAGTTACACATTTTATCTCTTTTTACCTCATTTAATTATTTTAAAACGTAATTAGTTAATTTCTAAAAATATAATATTCTAAAACACCGTTCCACAATCCCAAGACATTTTATAATAACACATACATTAAATCCTATCTATGTCTCCAAGTGAGATGACCTAATATAAACATGTATATATTTCACATAAGTTTTATAGTTTAAACATTACATCTCAAAATAATCATATAAACCTAGAACCCAAATGTTTAGTGTATTAAGAGGCTAGATATATGAGATTAATATTTTATAATATGCATTTAACATTTTCCACAACATTATCCATTTATTTTATCATTTTATTCATTTCAGAAATAATATTATTTTTCATTTCCTAGGGAATAAAAATAAATAAAGGTGTGAGACTAAACACTTAGTAAGGGAAATTTATCAGATTCATAAGAGTTATAATATAATCAAGTGATAAAAAATGGTCATGGGGGAATATATAATTAAAAATAAAATGGAATAATATAATGATATAATTTAATGAAATAAAAAATCAATAAACATATATAATGGAAAATGATCATGGAAACATGTGACAATAAACATGATCAGTGGAGTATAATCCTAGGTATACAACATAAAAATGCTTCATGTCATGAAATGTTTCATAAAAAATAACTATGAAACAATCATAAAAATATGAAAAAAATGAAATTGTGTTTGAGGAACCACAATCCTATATCCCATTATATGGTGGGTTAGGAATCACTTTCTGTGACCCATTAGTGACTGGAACATCATAACCAACATCCCATTAGTGGATCAACTATCATGACATGTATTACTTTTTTATATCATGTGATATATAACCTTAAATAATCTATTATAGGGTGATATAGGTCCCCAAAAATAAACATCCATACATATGTGTGTCTTATAAAGTTTATAATATATCATATCATTAAAAAACCATTGAAATAAAAAGGGTTTTGTAAAATTTCCAAATGGTATCACATATAACGACCTCACGAATTGGATTGGTTAATGCCAAAAAATAAATAAAAAAATTATTATTATTTTTGTTAATTTATAGGGTAATTTTTGAAATGTAATTCACGAGATGATAGATCTTTTAGAGATAGAGAACAAAATGGATGTGAAATCATAAGAAGACATTTTATAAAATATTTTAACATTTTCATAAAAATAATATAGATTAAGTCACTTTAAAAAATCATTTTCAATAATATAACTTGAAATTTGATTTAAAATTAAATTTTAAAATAAATCAAAATAATTAATCAGTGAATTGATATAATGGTGATGTAAATAAATTTGGAGTGTAAGGTAAAAGATATGATTGTGAAAATATATTCCATTTTAAAATTTTAAAATATATTTATTGAAACCCAAATCATAAAAATAATTTAAAAAATCCTCTTAAAAAGGGTTAAGTATAATAATAAAAATCACATAATATAATACATATTTTGGATTAAAAATAACAATGTAATTTTTTTTGGTAATTATATAATATGTACATTGAAGGGAAAGAGTATAGTGGTGGGGAGGGAAATTATTCTTAACAATACCATTTTTTATTAAGAAAATAAATACAATAAAGAAAAATATTTTGATGAGAAAATGTATATTGTAATTAGATAAATAGAAATTACTATATAAAGTGAAGAAATTTAAGATAAAAAAATCAGAAGGACATAGTTATGGGAGAAACCCATGACTAAATGAAAAGGAGGTTGAATCAATAAAACCCTTACCACATTAGTGATAATCGAATCAAACTACTAGAAAGATAGAAGTTAAAATAAAGCATTAAATGAAATTAATAAATAAAGAATCATGATAAAAATTTAAAGTAGGATGTATATAAATAATATAAAATAAAATTGTTGTTTAATACAAAACAATTATCAAATAAGGAAATTTTTAGATGAGATACTCTTACCGACATCATATTTATTAATAGTGATTCATTTAAAAAGGATTTGATGAGAAATAAATGTAAATACCTAAAAATATAAGATTAATAAAAATATAATTCAATCATAAGCTATACTGTACACAAATTATTAGAATAAAGTTCAAGAAGAATGATCATAACATAGTAAATAGAAATTGAGTTAACAAAAACACTTATAAATTTGGTAACAATTGAAAAATTGAATTCGTAGGAGAGATTAATAGATAGAATTGTAAATACAACTAAAGAAACATTAATAATAATGTGGAATCCAATTTCATATTAATTACTCAATAAAATATAAGAATATGTGTATAATTTAAAAACACGCCTCAATGAAGGGAAACCTGGATAATAACCCTTATCGACATTATATTTTTGATTTAAGATTTATTGGAAAATAATTTTATGAGAAGGAAATGTAAATCAACCTAAACTAAATAAGAATTAAAAAATAATTCAATTATAAGGTATAATATACAAAACCTATTATAACAAATTCTAATAATAATGATCATAACTGAAATAATTGAAATTGAATTTATAAAACCCTTATGAATTTGTAAAAAATTGAATAAAAAAGAATGAATGAAGGATTCATAAATAGAATCATATATCTAATGAAAGGAACTTTAACAGTAAGAATAAAATCCAATGGGGTTGTATGTACACCATAAAAATTATGAATAGGTTCAAAAAATTAAAACATGCCTCAATTAAGGGAAATTGAGATGTAAACTATTAAATTTACTCGTGAAATCCTCAATATGTATTTAGCCACATTGCAGACCTGAACATTCTCTTGAAATAATTATCCAAATGAAGGAATTAGGGAAATTTATATAAATAAAGGGATTCCAAATGTGTAATATATAATCATGGGATTAAAAATTGTTATATATTTATGGGAATTTTGAAGGACATATGTGTCTTGATGTGTGTGTAAGCAATCTAATTTTAAAGGTGAAAAATATTGACTTTTCCATATAAAATAATTTTAGGTAAAGAATAAAGATATAATTAGATGATATTTAGGAAATTTAGGCAAGTAAATAGTGGTGAGACATGTGGGTATGGAATTACAACCTAACAATATTATTTTATACGGGATAAGTGTACTTTTAATTTAGAAAAATATGAGCTACTTTAAGTTACCCGTTTTTACCTTTATTTTTCTTGATTATATATTTAACATGATTATTATTTTATTTACTAAAAATATTAGATAACCCATCTTAATTATTTTAAAATTATGAATTAGAATTTAGACACTATTTAATCTAAATAAAATTTTAAATTTGATAAAATTTACTTTTAAATTAAAACATAAGATGTAGGAAACCGATTTGTGTTGAGAAACGTGTTTTTATATATTAAGTGTTATTATTATTATTGATTATCAATTATGAATTAAATTATTATCAATATGTTCTTTATATGATTAAACATCATATTAACTTCATCATTTAAAAGTAGATCAATTTAAATTACTTATATATATATTATACAAAACTTATAAAAACAATTCTTCTAAAATTAACCATTTTAATGTGGTAACTAATATTTAATTTAGTAACATAATTTTTTATAAATGTAAATAAGAATATTAATTTTTTATATTTTGATTAAATATATAAAATCCAATTTATTAATCTTAATTTCTAGAGTTGATAAAAATTAATTTTAATATAATCATGCATATTGCATAAAAATTATTTTAGAAAAAATGTATATTTTAAGAATAAAATGAATTTATTTTTATTAAATTACTAGTAATAACTATTCAACGGATGTTAATTTATATTATTATATATATTATCAAAAACTTTCATTAAAAAAATTCTTAATAAAAGATTAATAAAAAAACAAACTTTTAAAAAATATTTCTTTGAAAAATATAATCTTTATATAAAATAATCAAAAAAAACATCCTTAAAAGTAATTTTTTATATTCTAAAAATTAAATTTTATAAATCTATTAATTTTAAATATTTATTTTAATTTTATAAATACATGATATCATAATGTAATATTAATAATATGTAACTAATAAAAATATTTTTATAAATAAATACTATAAAGAAATATTATATTTTTATTTCATTTTTTTATTTGTGAATTATATTATATTAAAATTGGTTCTGACAATACATAATTTTAGTACACATATCAGATACATGTATATCAAACAACCGTATTTGCAATGATGATACTTCCAACAACCATATTTCACTATATAATGACTATATATTCCCCTAGTAAATCCTATAAATTACCTCCATTAAAAATTCATAATTCATACGTCACATTGTCTTAATTTTAATTTTAGATTTAATAAAATTTTTCTCCTTTAATTATGTTCTTTTCTTAGTGTAGGTATATTTATACTAATGGATATTTCCAATGAAGAAGATGATCCACATGATCTTTATATTATATATATATTATTTATTTCGATTAATTTCCATATTATATTTTTTGAAATTTTAATGGATTTAATCATCCATTGTATGTAATATTCCTTTATGTATAGTACAAGATTTTATGTACCATTTTTGAAATTTTCCACTATGAATTAATAAATTATTGTAATTTTTATTTATATCATGTATTATTTACTTCTATCTTAAGTCCAAAAATTATAATTGAATATCAAAACATATTTATGAATGATAAAAATATGGTTTAAGGAAATAAAATCTATTCTAAACCCTAGGGTGTAATATTCACCCCCTAAATAAATTGAATCCTTGCAATTTGAATTACTACCAACTAATAAAAAAAAGTTAAGTGCATGAATCTTGATATAATTTCCAACTTACTATCATGATAATGACTATACTATTTAAATTTATATTTATTATAGGAATATATTGAGATCCTCAACTATTTGTTCCAAATATTAAAAATTATCTATCTACAAGTTTTATAAATTTCTAGAGACATACCTTTTATAACTCAATTTTCGTGATCTTGTTTCCAACTAATCACTATAACCAAATTGGATATGATAATTTAAAATAAAATAAAATAAAATAATCATTTGAATATAAATAAACAATACTAATATATATTATACTATGACACTTTCTATATCATCCCATTACATGTTTTCACATACGTACCTTTTTTTTCTAATTATATTTGTTTTTATGTTTATTTACAGTTTTTTCTATTGCTTATTATATTTGATCATTGATTCTTGGTAAATTTTTACCTTGTTTGATTTTCTAGAGGGGTGTGGGAAAGGGTAAGAGTATTGGTTTATAGGATGGGAGGTATCTGGTTCCCTTATAATAGGATTAGGTAGGCTCTTATAGCTGGAAAAGTTATAGGAGGCCCACTAGCTTGCTGGTGGGAGGCTCGGCTGAGGGGATTCCAATTGGAATCCCACTAACAAGATAATAGATCCCCACTATCCTACATGTGGGACTTCTAGAATTTCATTCATTTTTTCAAATGCCATTGGGTAGCCAATAGGGGCAACTAACTAGCCGGTGATGCCGACAGAGCCGAGTTTCTCTGGGGAAGTATCATATTTCACTTTTTTTAATCGACATTTATTTCTAATCATCTCCCTCATTAACAAATTCAACCCTAACCTTTATGTAGGCTCTATAGAGGCATTTTGAAACTCCGAACTCCATTTCTTCAAATATTGGAGTACCATTTGACGTGTTTATTGCCTTATAATAAGTGTAACATGGATTCGAATATTGATCCTTCTCTCATTCTTTATCTATTTCTATTATAGTGATGAATTTTCAGGTATTTTATGGATTTTAGTTTTTTTGGGATTTTTTATTCTAGGATCTTTCCCCGAGCATTATATCTATAAACACTCCATTTGTGGATCCTATGATGACTATTTTTGTCCTTTATTATAGTCGTTGGTTTCATAATTAAATCTCTATCAATTCTAGGATTTTATTCATGTTTATTTTAAATTGGGGTTTAAATTTATTTTAAACTGTGAATTTATCCTCTTGATGAATGATTTTAAATTTCATGTTGTGCATGATGAAATCACATGAAAATAAATTTCAAAATAAAGTGTGATTTCTAGAATAATAATACTTATTTGAAATAAATTTTTTAAATGTGAATTTTATGATGTAATTTTTTTAATAAAAACCATTTGATGCTTGGTTTTTGAAATAAAAATAAATGTTTTTGAAACATTAGCTTGGGGATTATTAAAATTATTATTTGAAATTATTTATATTGATTGAATTAAGTGATATCAACATAAATGTATTATTTATTTCATTGAATCACATAGGAGCATTGGTAGTTAGGTGTAATGATCACATACTAGAAATGTATTATCTTAACTTGGAAATAGATTTACGATGAAAATACTAACTAAAATATTTTTATGTTAAAAAGATTATTCCTTTGGATATTTTATTTTTCCCATAGTTCTATACCTAGGGATGTGTTCATACTAGGAGACATACTTCATTGTTATGTGTGAGAATCGATATTCAAATCTAATGTTATGTCACATAACTATGGTGCTATGTTTGAAGATGAATTTAAAAAGTTATGATTGATTGTAAATGATTTAATCATGTCTATTTTGAGATAATTTCTTATTCATATCTATTTTTATAAATATTATGACAGTTTCCTAATTTTACATATACTCATTTTGATACCAATTTTATTTTATACATTGAAAAAGTTTTATAAAAAATGATTTTATTCAAATAGAAAAATGATTTACAATCCTTGTTTTATTTAAAATTGTTAAAAGTTGGTTTAATTATTATATATTAGTCATTAAAATATTGGTGATATCCTACTAGGATTTATTACTCACACCATACCGTTTAATTTGGTAATTTTTAGATTTTATTATGAATGTTCCATGAAAAGGTAAGGCACCATAAGGAAGTTGAAGATGTTATTGATTAGTGAGACCTTGAGTGATGGTGGTGACTAGTGGAACACATTGATCCACTTGATACATGGTGATTCTGGTAAGATGTCTTGATGATATTTTTTATGGATTCGGTGTACATAAATTGTTTTGGGTTTGTTTATGTTTACTAGTGGTTTTCTCCCTTATGGTGTGTTTAGAATTATGGCTATTTGTTGTTTTATATCTAATTATTTGTACTTTCTAAGTTATTCTTGTTGAAAAATAAATACCTTTTGTTTTTATATAATTACTAGTTTATAGTTTCTATCCCATTTGGATTAGTAATTCTATTAGGAACATGTTAAGACAAATTCAGGTTCTGTTTAGGTAGGTTATCTGGGCCGGTTCATGAAAAATTGGTACCAAAAGGGGTTTTCCCTCTTCTTTGATGTCAGTATGAAATTTAGGATGTATTTTTAGACATGAGATAGGGTTGGAAAGACTAAATTGGTATGTTTGGGTCATTTACTAGATAGATATCATTGTAATGAACATTATATTACCATGTGTTGTTCATAAAATGTGCCATTGAGGAGTTGTTTGATCTGATCTAAGATTTTTTTTATAATTTTATTTGATGTTTTTTGTCCCATTTTCCTTCTAATTGATATAGTATATGATATCATTCCTCTTAAATAATTATTATATTTCTATATATTTATCTTGTGTAGTAAAATTCTCTTAATTATACGTTTAAAAATACCTTAGGATGGACCTTATGATGAAGCATATTCAGTGAACCCTCTGGTTTATCAGAACCTTGTGATGGTTTTTGTGCATAAGGTCTAATATTTTTGTTAGGTAGTATGAATTGTTCCAAATTAGAATAAGGATGATAGAAGATATTGTGCCTAAGAATTTATTCTTCTAAATACACTATCTTTCATGGGTACCAATGATCCTCAATAGTTATTGGATTTTTTGAAGAAAGATAACCAACTATTTGACTTTTTGGAGACATAAGATTAAGTTAATTTGAAATGTAATACCTTAAGACATTAAGGTCCAGTCATAAGGTGGTATGATTTGATAGTTCATGTTTAGAAGAATATGGGTTTGTCATGGAAATGCTTCTAGGATCTTATCATGGAAAAATTATATCTTGAATCGATTGTGTTTTCCATGTCAATAAAGTTCCTTAAACTCAATAAAGGCAATCAAACTATTACATAGTATAACAATAACTTAAAAAATATTTTTATTTCTCACTAGAGGTGGTTTTTAATGAGAAACTAAAATCCCAGAGGTTTTATATGGGTCTTGGACTAAATATTTTATCTTAGGCTTCCTTGACGAAGCTCACCTCATATGTGGATATTATGGATACAGATTTGATGGTAGAACTTGACTTGGATGGTAAGGTAGGTTTGATGGGAGTTACTCCCACTCCTAGTGGTAGTTGGGGTAGTCCCTTTAATAGGAAGATGAAGCATGATTAATCTCATGGTGGAAACCATAGTGGTGGTCTATATTGTTTGTAAAATTTTTATAAATCTTATACAGTGTCTAGGAAAGGCCAATGGACTTGTTTTCAATATGGAAAATTTTTCCCTCAAAGTTCGCTTTCATAGAGACACTAAGGATATATGGATCTTGTGGAAACTTAGGTAAGTTGACAAGGTTTTTCCTTATCTTTTCTAATTCGTAATGTGGTACATACTCAAAAGTGTTAGCAGGATCTATGATGTTATTATATTCTTCAATAATAAAGGGGTTTAATCCACATTCATATAGAATAAATATTCTTCATGCAATGGATGAGTCTCCAATGTATGCTAATATGGGTCTTGTGATAGTGAGAGGTACCATTATTATTAAATCAACTTTATCATTTTAATTATTTGATACTGGTGTCCCTCATTCCTTCACATCTATTTTTGTTGGGTAACTATTAAATATTAATACATATATCATTACCTATGTGATTGATACTAATATTACACTAAGGATGATGAGAGACAAGGGTCTTTAATTCCATTCTTATTATTTCTCTTTCATATAGATCGATCATGATTTGGAATTTTTAGTTTTACATATAGAACCTATAGATTTAATTGCATCATCACTCATAGAGATCATATCAACTGTAATATTCAATGGGCTTTTGTTGTTACCCTTAATAAGGCATTCCATGATTTTTAGGGAGAATGAGAATAAATTATGAGTCATTATGGATCTCTAATTTTGGTGTTCAGTTGAATGATTTTAGTGTTTTACTTTAATATAGATAATTATCCTTCTTACATTGATCTTCCTATAGTATAGGTTGAGTTTTCAATGTGCTTCCTTATGAATTTTGGGGTTTTCCACCAGTTATTGTGATTTTGTTTTCTATTGAATTGGTACCTGGTTCCTAACCTATCTCTATTTACTCTTACTGAATTGCACTAATAGAATTGAAGGAGATAAAAACCCATATTGATGACTTGATGTACCAAGGGATTATTCTCCTTAATTTTTCACCTTGGGATGAATCATATCTTTTTCCAAGAAGGTTAAATGAACCCTACAATATTATGCTGATTATTGAAAGACCAATCAGTTCCCTATTAGGAATAAATATCTATTTCCATAAACCAATGATTTAATTGACCAGATGAAAGATGAAAGGTGGTTCTCAAAGATTTATCTTCAGTGGGGTTATCACCAACTTTGGATCAAAGAGTCATATATCCCCAATACAACCTTTAGGTGAAGGTATAACTGTTATGTGTACCTTGTTATGTCATTTTATTTGAACTATAACAATTATGGGTTAATTACATTAATTGTCATGACCCTTCCCAGTAGGGCCTATTCCGTGACTACCCCAAGCCTACCTTTGATTATTCAGGGGCTGGCGAGTAGCACTGAGTAGTAATATCCCAGAAATAGGAGGCATTTTCCTTGGTACCTGTACACATGCACACATATTCAAACCCAAAATGATGAAATGTAAAAATAATAAGTAAATAATGCATGCATACACTAAGATACCAACAATAGATTACGAAAGTAGAAAAAATGGAATATAAACAAGTCTCAAATAAAATTCCACCAAAGGAGTTTCTGGAAAAGTTAATACACAAGTTCCGAAAACCCATCCACAGAAAACCCTACCAGAAGGGTAGGTGTATGAAAACTGTCTAAAGCCATAGAATCACACATCATCTTCCTGATCACTCACATCACCACCTAATCCTAGTCCACATAGAACTATATAAAAGCATTAATTATCTAGGAAATACACGAAACATTCGAGAAATGACCATATAGGGGTGATTAAAACAATACTCATTATGACACCCTAAAAGCACAAAGTAATACAATTAAGAAACACATGAAGTATACCACAAAGAAATACATGAATTATATTATAATAAAATACATGAAGTATACCACAAATAAATAAATTAAGTATTTTCAGCTCATAAAGGTGTAAGTCTAAAGCATGAAGAGAAGGTTTTTTAGTTGTAGTTCATAGAGCCCCAGTTTCCATGATACACAAAGTGTAGATAATGCATGGAGTGTCGATGGCGCATGGGGTGTCGATGAAACAAGGAGCATCGATGGCACACAGAGAGTCGATGGTTCACAAAGCGTAAATGGAGAATGAAGCATTGATGGTGCATGGATAATTGATGTAACTTGGAGGATTGATGGTTCACGGAGTGTCGACGGTGCACAGAGCATCGATGGGTCATGTAGACCCTATGTCACATAGTAACTAAGTCACAGCCAGCTGTAGGATTCCATTCATAGTGCATTTGTTCTAGGAGAACCTACTCCACAAGACATTAGGTCATAAAAAAAATTCCCCAAAATCTCACTTAGAGTATCTCAAAATTATTGTCTCATCATAAGGGTCCCAACGCTGCAAACAACTCATCAAATGGACACCCGATTTGAAAGTTATGGATTTTTTGGTAAAATTCCGACCTGGGTTTAGGATAGATCTGACCCAACATGGTATGGGCGACCTAACCCAGCCTGATCTGGTTCGGTCCATCCTGAACTAGCCTGGCCAACTTGGCACAACCTACTGGTCCGACTGGGCACAACCCACTACGCCACTTGAGCAGCCCGACCACCCTAGTTCGGCCCGCACTGCGGGCCAGTTTACTCTACAGGATGTTGCTTGCCCTGGCCGTGCCCCTAGTCCATGAGGTCCACCGTGATTGCGTGTTTCCCCGTTTTTCACCCAGTCAACATAGCACAGTGCTACATTTCATGTGGTCAACCCCACCTCCTCTACATTCCCCACGGCTTACCACTGCGGGTTCCTCCAACGCAGCTTTGAGCCATATCCCAGCTCATCACTGTAGCTTCTTTTTATGGCCCCCAGTCACTGAACTAGGATTCTACCACCAGGGGATCCAGGTGTTATGGTCACTGACGACTTCCCCCATGGTCACCACCATAGGAGACCTCCATCCTCTACCACACTTTCACACCTTCTCCACCAATGAACCTAGTTCTACAGGTCTCCCCTATTGCTCTGGTGCTCCGTTTTTTGAAACATAGCCAAATCTATGATCCTCGGGCCGTGACCCTCACTAATTTGGACTTTAATCCATCTTTCTAGAACATCATGGGTCTTATTGCATTCATATCCCCCCAAATATTGCACCATCACCATGAGGGTCTAATGGAAAAGAACACCAAGAACATGGATACGAAGAACACATAAAATGCACAAATAATGAATCTTGTACTTTTTCATGTCATCCTTGATCTGTTCATGTTAGTAGGTTTAACAAATAATAGGAACAAATAATCACAAAGATATAACATTATTTTTAAACCCCACAACAACGTATCCATCCCGTAAGAATAGACAAACCACAGATCAACCTGTTCATGGGTTGTTCCGCGTTTATCATTTGAATCTAAGAAGGGAAAGGAAATCCCCAAGAGATCAAACTCCCTACATTGTGGTTAGATCAATCATTGAAAAATAACGGAGTTCTATGTCATCATTGATCCTCTATCCTCCGGCATTCATCATTCAGAGGGTTTTGTTCCTTTCCTTAGAAGAATTCTAGGTTTATGGTGATAACACTAAATTCCTAATAAAAATTTTATTAAAAAAGAAAAACATCACTACCTCTAATAAAATATTTTTAATGATGGTCACGTCCAAATTCTAACTTTCACATTCGAACCAATACAGTCAATCTTAGGCCCTGTATAAGGAAAAGATACTACTTTGAATGCAACAATGCACTCATATTTCTGATATGGGAACCTATTTAGAAGTTATTTATGATTTAAAGAAAAATCACCTGCATGCTTTTTTAAAAACATGAAAACTTTCATCATATTATTCCCGGAACACTGGACCTTAGAATATCACACTGTCTCAGTTCCTAGTCTTATAATTTCCCAATTAATTTATAAAAATAAAACCAGAGAAAATTCTAATCATTACATTCTCCCCACCTTAGGAATTTTTATCCCCAAAGCCAAAACTAGGGATGCTGAACAAATATTTGAGGGTACTTAGTATGAATCTAAGACTCTTACTCCCACGTGCTCTCCTAGAGAGTCATGTTCTTCCACTAAATGCATACCAGAGTAATTGAACACCCATAAAGGATCCACCCTTATCGATCCTCGATATCCACCATGTACTATGTAAAAGTATCCCCATCATAAATGTCAAGCTCACCCCATTCAATGTCTTGCGATGGATCATGAACATACCTCCTCAGATGTGACATGTGGAAGACATCATGCACTTGGTTCATGATGGTGTGTAGAACTCCCTCAGTACAACTCTACGCCCTCTGAAAATAACAACATACTCCCTACCTATTAAATATCCATTAGGGGAATGCCCTATAGACAACTGAGCACATCGTGTCTCATAGTCAATATCCCCAAGTTGTGCCTCCCTAAATCGTTGTAAGATTGGAGAGGTAAAAACCATTGAATAAAGGTAAGCTGATCCATCTCTATCCAAGAAGGATATCTGTAAGGAGACCAACTTCTTTGACGCCTCACTCAGAAACTTCAAGATGGATCTCCTGCTGTGAGCGTCTGCCACTTTGTTCCCATTCCTCGGAGTATAGAAAATCTCAAATTCAAAGTCTTGGGGGAACTCTATCCATCACCTCTATCTCATGTTCTAATCCATCTAAGATAATATACACATGATACTCTTATGTTCAGAGTATACAGTAAACTTCTCACCCATCATGTAATGTCACTACATCATCCAAGTGAAAACTACCGATGGCAGCTCAAGATCATGGGTCATGTAGTTCTACTTATGTTTCTCAATTGGTGAGAAACATAGGTAATCACCTATTTCCCTTGCATTAGGACTCAAACAAGACCGATCCCTAATGCATCACAGAACACTATATACCCAACACCCTCCTCTGGTAGTATTAAGATCGGAGCACTCTTCAACCTCTGCCTTAGCTCCTTAAAGCACTTCTTGAAATTCTATGTCCATATGAAAGGATTCCCATTTCATGTCAAGGCCTTGAAGGGTGTTGGTACTCTAGAAAATTCAGGTACAAACATATAATAGTACCCAACCAAACTTAGGAAACTCCACACCTCAGTAACACTCCAGGGTGATTCCCAAGAAATATCCACCTCAATCATCTCTCAGTCCACTACAACTCCAGCATCTGAAATGATGTTTCCCAAAAAGTGGACCTCATGAATCCAAAACTGACACTTTGAGAGATTTCAATAAATCTGGTGCTTTTAGAGTGTGTCCAGGACCATCCTCAAGTGTATCGCGTGATCCTCCTCAAATTCTGAGTACACCACGATGTAATCAATGAAGACCATGATGAACCGGTCTATGTACAGATGGAAGATTCTATTCATGAGTCCCATGAACACTTTAGAGGCATTCATCACACCAAATGGAATCCCCAAGTACTCATAGGGGCCATAATGACATATGAAGGTTGTCTTTAGTACGTTCTAATCCCATACACGAATCTTGTGATAGCGAGACCTGAGGTTAATCTTTGAGAACCACCTTGCTCCCTTCAACTGATTTAAGAGTTCATCGATCCCTAGTAAAAGATAATTTTCTTCTTGGTCACCTAATTCAAGAGCCAGAAGTCCATACATAACCTCAAGATCTCATATTCCTTATTGGAAAACAAAACTGGGGACACCCTAGGTGAAACATTGGGTCTCATGAATCCCTTCCTCTGTTAGTCCTCCACAAGTACCCTAAACTCACAAAGATCCATGGGAGCCATCCGATATGTAGGTGTAGTTATCGATGTCTTCCTAGGGTAAAAGTCAATGAAGATTTCAACCTTTATACAGGGAGATAATCTAGTGAAATCCACAAAAAAGAAGTCCTCATACTCCACCAACACAATAGGAAACCGTGGACTCTTACTACCCCCCATACTAAGAGTGAGGATATCCAATTTGTGAGTAACCAACTACACCCTCATATGAGTAAGTATATCCTATGTAGCATGTGTTTCCTATTTCTCCAAAAAAGGATAAAACGGTATCATCTTTCCAAAAACACCATACTTTGCACCTAAAATAGTTAATCTGCGCATGAATTGTGGATAACCGGTCCATACAAAGAACGATATCGTAATTCCTTAACATTGCACCTGAGAGATCCCAAACAAAATACACTCTCCCTAGACTAAGTGAACACTATCAGCACCAGAATGTGACCATCGAATCTTCCCCCATAGGAGTTTCTAAGAGAAGGGATCGAGGTAACAGTTCCATTGGAATCTCCGAGTCTTAAACAAGGGTATTAGAGAGAAAAGAGTGACTAGCACTTGTGTCTGTCAAAACTATAGGTAAGGTGGAAAAGACACAGATCATACCTCCAATAATCATGGGAGCCTCATGGTCATATACCTTCATTAACTAGATCTAGCCTCATTCCAATCCACCAGCTCCTTGTGCCCGTAGTGGACCACATGGGGGTGGTGGTGGTAGTACCTCGAACCATCTCCCACCACATACAGCGCGAACTACTCCTCTGCCACACCTAACTCCCTATGAACCACCCTTATTCTTCCTCCTCCTCTACCTTAGTGTTCCCTCGACCATTTTCTATTCATATGTATAGTGAGTTGGGAAATCTCTACCCATATTTCCCTAATCGCCACACAAGTGACACAACCTGTACTTCAGCTGACCTACTAGGACCTAGGAGCCCCAGACTACTGATCCTATGTCATAGGGTTATTCCTTGGATTTATTTACCCACTTGGGTCCCTATTTCTAATATCAAATACCCACTTTCGAAGACTCGACTATATAGTTCATGCTGGTATCTCTCACTGATGGTGCTTGATCGACCATAAATATATCCACAAGAAGAGATCTCTTCAGTACCCTATCATATGTAGGGGTGCTATTGGATATCATGGATTCCCTGATCTCCCAGTGTATTCCATACTTGATGGTCTATGCCCTGAAGAATGGGTCTCTCACCATATCTTTGGATTAGCGAGAAATATCAGTAAACCTCGATGAGTACTCTACATTATAATTTCCCAGCTATAGATAAAGGAGTTCATGTGTGTGCACTGAGAATGATGTAGCTAGAATGAACTACTCTATGAAGATTCGATCTAAGTATTACCTAGAGAGAGTTGTCTCATCATGCATCTGGACCACTAAGCTTCACAGTATCCCTGTTGATCCTTGAAGAAGTCTTGAGACTAGAATTTTCATCTGGTCGAAAGGAATCCTCAAAAAGAGGAAGATACATATAATTTCCTCGAGCTAGTCTTCAACTATCTTGGGGTCTGGCTCACCCCTAAACATGTGAGGTTGCTACCTTTGGAACTCATGCAACACATTCAGCCTACGTGCATCCTCAACTAATAGTGATAGAAGTAACTGTTGTTCGATACGCGGTGGTATCACTGGTATTCCTCCCAGAGGTTCTATCTCCTGTGTATGGAGTACCTCTGAAACATGAACCTATACCAATGACTCATCCAAATGTAGATCATCCTCATGATCATGCAATAGAATCTTGGCTAGTTGTCGGCATGGTGGCATCCTGAAACAGATCAAGATGTACCACAATCAGTAGAGTATACTTGGTGAGAAGACTCAAGAAGTACATGAGAACACAATAAAAATCCTATATGATGCATGTACATTTTTTTTTCCTTGAAACCGGTTTTTTCATATTCTGAGTCAAAAATCAGGTGTCCAGAGTCCTGGAGTATGGATACGTCGACCGCAGCACCAACACTGGAGTCCCTACCCTGAAATACAAACTAAAAACACTTAAACAATGTTTCCCTAAACCAACATCATATACTCTTGGTCCTTAAGTAGAACTGGACCCTCTGATACAACTTTCTTATGAACCACCCCAGAGGGGCCCATGTTGTGACTACCCCAAGATTTTCTATGATAGGCCTAGGGCTGTTTACTAGCACTGAGTTGGCATATCCCACCAATGTGAGGAATTTTCTTAAGTACCTATACACATGAAAACATATCCAACCAAAAATTGATAAAAATGTAAAAACACTAAGTAAAGAACGCATGCATACACTAAGATACCCAACATAGAGTTCGATAGTTTGAAAACTGGATAGTAAACAGGACCAAAATACAAGCCCACTAAAGAAGAGTCTATCAAAGTGAATGAACAAGTTCCAAACACTCATCCGCAAAAAAGCCCTACCTCAAGGGTAGCTGTAGGATAGATATCTGAAGCCGTAGAAGAACACATCATCTGCCTAATCACTCTAAGAACCCCTTGGTCCTGGTCCACTAAAAACTCTGTCAAAGTGTTGATCATTTTCTCAAGACACGACACATACAGACAATGCCTGTGTATGGGTGAGTAAAAAAATACTCAGTAGGACACCCCAAAACCAAAAATGAATACCACTAAGAAACACATGAAGTATACCACAAATAAATACAAGAATTATACCAAAGACAAATACACAAAGTATACCATAAATATATATATGAAGTACAATTCATCTGACACAGGTATAAGTCTAAATCATGAAGAGAAGGATTATCAGTTTCAATCCACCAATCTCCCAATTTATATGACACACATAGTGTTGATGATTTATGGAGCATTGATGGAACTAGGAGAATTAAAGGTTCATAAAGCATCCATGGTAAAATAAGCATTGATGGATCACATATAATCGATGTAACATGGAGAATATGTGGAACATGAAGTGTTAATGGAAGATGGAGTATCTATAGAGCACAGAGAATCGATGGGTCAAGCCACCCCCTGTCACATAGTCACCAAGTGATAGATAGCTGCATGGTTCTGCTCATAGTGCGCTTATTCCAGGAGAACCTACTCTTCAAGCCATTAGGTCATAAAATAGCATATTTAAATTCTCACTTAGATTATCTCAAAAGGACCATATGATCTCAAGGGTCCCAACACTACAATAATCTGATCAAATAGACACAAAATTTGAAAGTTTAAGTTTTTTCTTCTAAAAGTCCAAGCCTGGTAAGGCTCGGATCGGAACTGATAAGGCCTGGTTAGGTCCGACCAACCCGACCCAGACCTGCCTAGTCTGGTCCAACCCAGAACAGCCTATCCCGCATTACTTGGACCTCTGGGAGGTGAGGTGACTAGAGCGGCCTAAGTATCCTAGTTTGTCCCATGTAGTGGGACATTTTACTCCACCGGATGCGGCCATACCTGGTCTCACCCCAGGCCCACATAGTCATCCTTGACCGCATGACTCCCCACATGTCTCCTGGTCAACATGGTGCCATGCTGCATTTCACATGGCCGAACTACCTCCTATGTATTCCCAACTTCTTGTAGCCATGGGTTCCTCAAACGAGGCTTCAAGCCATATCCCTACTCACCACCACCACCACAACCCCTGATACCCACTCACGGATTCCGCTATCGTAGGCTCCACGCAGTATATATGTGCATCCTAAGTGCTCTGGCCACTGCCACCTACTCCCGCGGTCACCACTGTGGGAAAATTCTGTCCTCTGCTGCACCCACACACGGTCATCGTTGTGTGCCATTGGTTTCCACTGTGAGATTCTACATGAATAGGTTCCTGGTGGTCTAGGTTCCACAGGTCTCCCACATTGCTCTTGTGCTCTATTTTCTGAAACATAGCATCATCAACAATACTTGGGTCATGTCATTCCCTTCCTTAGGATGTGATCCATCTTTCTAGCACTCTTGTGACATGATATCATTCAGATCCTCCAAAAAAATTGCGCCATGACCATGAGGTTCCAACGATGAAGAACACCAAGAACGGGGATAGGAAGAACACATAGATTTCAAAAAGAATAGATCTTGGCCTTTTTCATGTCGGACTTGATCTCTTAATGTTATGAGGTTTAAAAAATAATAATAATAGATAATCACAATATTCTATCTTTCTTTTTTAACCCCACAATAATTTATCCATCCCACAATAATGGATGAACTGTGGATCAAACTATTCGTGGGTTGGTTCACATATGTTATTTGAATCTAAGAAGGGAATGGAATTCACCAAGAGATCAGAAACCCTAACTCATGGTTGGATCACTCATTGATGAATAAAGAAGGTCTGTTTCATATTTTATCCTCAATCTACCATCTTTTATCCTTAAGAGAGTTTCTATTAATTCTTTACAGGATTTACAAGGTTATGTTGATAACCCTGAATTCTTAATAAAACATTCATTAAAAAGAAAACTTTTGCTGTTTTGAATAAAATATTTTTAATGATGTCCAAATTCTAACCTTCACAGTCGACATGTGCCAGTCAATGTTAGGTCCTTCTTAAGGTAAAGTCACTTTTCCGAATACAACTATTCCCTCTAATTTCTAATCTGGGCACCCATTTATATTTTATTCCTAATTTAAAGAAAAACCACCCATGAGCTCCACTACGAACTTCACATTTTTCATCGTGTTGTTCTGAGAACAGTGGCCTTGGAATATCATGCCGTCTCAGCACCTGGTCTCGGAATTTTTCCAATTAATTTAAGAAAATAAATTTGGGGGAAATCAGATTCATTACATTGATGAACCTACACTCTTTCGGTACCATGATTCTTTTGTAGTGTTATTTTTTATATGAAATCTCGGTTTACTCCAAGACTAAGGAGGGCTATGTGTGACACTCATGAGAAATTATTTATATATCAAGGAATAAAAACAAAATGATAAGTATTTGAAATATTGTTTTTGGATTCAAGATGTAAATTTATTAGGAAAAATCGTTTGAAAAAATGGTATTTAAGTTGACCTTGAAAAGGTGATAACTTTTATGACATGGGAGAAACCCTAAAATTACATTGAGACTCATAGTTTCTTGGGTAGTTCATAGTATTATTGTACGTTTTTAAAGGATTTATCAGAGTAATATTTCCAATTATTTCTATTAGGACTAAAGGAGTAAAATTATTATAGAATTCAAATTTATAGAATTCCTTTGATGAGTTAATTCATCTATCAATTTTAACTCTTTTGTTGGCTCTTCCAAAAGTTGGTTAGGGTTATGTGGTATTATCTAATGCATCAGGTTTAGGATCGAGTTGTGTTTTTATGCAAGGTGATCATGTTGTGTCTTATAGATCTCATCAAATTTGACCTCATGAGAAAAAAATCCCACACATAATCTCAAACATGCATCCATGATGAACATTATAATTATTTGGAAGCATTAAATTTTTGGTGGAATGTCTGCTGCATACTCTTGTCCTAAAATCATGTGTTATATCTTCTCATAACAATATTTTAATTTTAAATAGAGACTATGGGTGGAGTAACTTCAATACTTTGATTTTTACATTTTCTACACTACCGGTATGGGTAATGTAATTCTTGATTTTTTAAGAACCAAACATCTATCCCGAGCCATGAAAGAATCACATGAAGAATGGTATCTGATGGATCTTTTTTCATGTATAAACATGGGATTTTAGGAGGATTAGATAAATGCAGTTTAATAGAGTGTTTTTTACCTAATCAATTTTCAATAGGATTTATAGGAACAAAATCATGATGAATATTTTGAAGGAATTATGGATTATTTAAATGGTGGAGAGACAATTAGTGAGTGGTATCTATTATCTGAGGGTGTTCTTTTCTTTCACAGTTGGCATGTCATTCAAGTACATTTGTAGAAGGTTGTGATGGGGGATTTCTATAATTATTATTGGGATGTAAACCATGTCCCCATAAATATTTTTGATGATATAAAGTGACATTTCTTCTCTACAAGTAAAAAATGGGACATAGCTGGTTTTGGTTCTCAATATTATACTTGTTAGTGGATTAAAACTGAGCATTAAATGCCTTCTGGATTACGTAATCCCATTCCCATGATGGAATGGAAGTGAATAGAGATATCTATTAACATTATGGTTGGTTTTCAGTGTAAAAATAATGGAAATAATTTGATAGGGGTGGAGATTGAATGATTGGCCAAGTAATTTTATTCCCATTTAGGATACAACCAAAGTTGTGGACATGGGACATTTGTATATAAAAGATACCATCAGATTGTATGAACTTCCATTTTCTATAGAATCTAATAGAGATCCTTGATTTAATTTTTTTTATAGAGGCCAATAAGATGTTATGGGATTATAGGTAACGTTTAGCATGACTTACCATCTTCAGATAGATAGTCAGAAATAATGCGCTATACCGATTCTATAAGACATGGTCCAAGCTTGTGACCTTGGCTTCATAGGATCTTGGGATTTACATATGGGATTGGTTGATTTTTCTTAAAACAATTATTGCTATTAATCCACAAATATAAAACACTTTTAGGCCTTATATTACAAACCTTGTAGATATCAACTTTATTGGATAGATATTTGTGAGTCTTCGCTGTTTAGGCCTAGTTTGGTCAAAGAGATAGGGAAAAAGATTTAGTTGATTCATCAGAAAATGGGAATGGAATAAAGAAATTATAAATCCCTTTTTGATCATCTATGATGAAATTTGGTGTTATCTGTCTGTAACATGGTGTTATTGAGTGATTCACCATGGTTGGATTATCAATGACTTAGAAGGTAGGGAAAGTTAGCACTAATATATTTGGGGTTTCTTATGGTTGTTTATTATATTAGAAAGGTGTATTACCATTTTTATTTGACACCCCCATGATATAGATCCATACATGATTCATGTATCACATACCAAAATGTATATCTCTAACTCATATCATGTCTTGATTTATGTGGACCTTGATGTAGAGCCTGATTTATACATGAATTAGAGGCCTGTTCGGATTTTTGATTCTAAGATAAAGGTTCTTTGTGGGAAGTTCATACTCATGGTTCAAGTGTTATAGAAGAATTATTATGATTTGAATAAGAAATAAAATAATGAGGATTTAATGAGAGATCAGTGTCCTTACCTCTTTTCATTTATATTTTCTTGATAGGATTTTTGTGGGTTGTGAGAAATAATTTATTATGGGGAGACTGTAAAATCCTATTACCATCTTTTACATACAAACCCTATTTTGTTCCTAGTACTTTTTTTGTTCTTGTTGTTTCCTCTTTGTTTCTATATACACTTTGATTTTATTGCTTATTCTTTAATTTTCCCCATGATTGAGTTTTTAAATGACTGATAGTGTGGTTTTGAATATGTTTTTAGTTTTGGAGATTCATTTGGGTCTTTTAGCTCAGGAGTGGGCATGCCCTCGTTGATGGAAAAGCTACAAGAGGCCCACTAGATCACTAGTGAGGGCCATCAGAAAGCCTGTGGGAAGTTTGGCCAAGGTGATTCCTACAAAAATCCCACCATCCATCTAGTAGAATCCCACTATCCTACTAGTGGTACTTCCATAAAGTCATACATTATATTGAAGGCTATCACCTAGACAGTGACACTAATACAGCCGAGATTTAGTAGGGTAGTGTCATATTTCTGTTTTTTTAATACATTTTTATTTATAATATATAAGAAACTATCCTTAAACATTACATAATATTGAGTTTCAACGCATTATTTTTTTTACATTTGAGGATATTTATTGCTTATAATTTCATATAATTAGGCCATCAACCCTACATAAATAAATATTAAATCAAAAATTTTAAATCATCAGAAAGTATACATCTTTTACATAAATTAATACTTTTATGATGTAAGAAGTTTTATTTTCATGAAACATCAACACAATTATAAACTTGACCTCACCCTTGTCCCTACTAAACATTAAAACCCAATTTTTTTTTTAAAAATTTATGATGACCAAAAAACAGCTCAGTAAGGGAATAAACATGATAAGGAAGAATAACATGTGATTTAAGGTATAACATGATATTAAAAAATAGAAGGCTCATGAGTAATCACATGGAATCATAACATAATGTACTTGGTATCACAAAAATATTAAAATATAAATTTCTTTGAAGGAACACAAAACATGACATAATAAAAATTCAAGGATAAGTGTTAAGTCAATATCACATGGTGGAAAAAGTCCCATCATGGATTAGGATTACTCCAAAATCCAATACAAAAAGTCTGTTGAGACAAAAGATTTACCCAATTCATTAGAGGGCTATTTGGTTGCAGCCATCCTAACATGTTTTTGATTATGTGTTCCACAAAAAAAATAAATAAATCAGAAGGAATAAACATAATAATTACCCAGAGAATGAAATGGGTTGTACAATCTTTCATCATACCTTAATCAAAGGAAATTTCATATTGAAGCAATTTTATAAATGAAGATAATTCATGTATTACCTAATAAAAGGAAGGTAGAATAAGATATGTATATATGTGAGAGTCATATTTACATATTTTTTAAGCAATACATAAATTTAAAGGGAGATAGAAATTTAGTTAGATAAATAATAATCACAACCCAAAGAAAAAGTTTGTTTAATGATATACCTTACCCCGATAAAGAAAAACATTTAAAGATATCAATATATCTATTCAATTTAATAGATATTGTAAATACTTTTAACAAATGGAAAGAATATTTTTTTTGAAGAAAAAAAGGAGTACTATAAGGAAATATTAATATAAAATAATGGTTCTAGTGGTGGGGAATTTCTCTAATTCTGTATATGTTAAAATAAAATATCCATTTTTTTGTAAAGAAAGTCAAAATATACCATATAAAATACGTAATAATATTTATTTTTATTTTTTTTAAATAAATTGAAAATAGACCTAACATATCATTTATAATTCATTGATTTCCAAATAAATGAAATAATAAAATATTTTTAAGAATATATAAATGGAATATAATAGTTTGTAAAATAAATATTGAAAACAATTAAAAGGCATGTTTTAATGTAAAGTATCCCTTGAGTCTGATTTACCATGTACATTATTTTTATTACTAAATAATAAACTCATTTTAATTATTAAAATTCATGATAAATTTTATTTTCAAGTTCATAAATAATTTTATTTTCTCTATTACCTTGTTATATTCAATTACATAATCATTTAAGTTCAATTTGATGTTTTGGCCACATTCATATCATATATCCCAAATGAAATTGGTAGGCTGACTATGGTCAATGTGGTAATTATTATATCATCACTGAAATAGTAATTGTGACATAAATAATATTTTTATACATCAATTATAATTTTAAATCCCATCATGAAAGATGTTAATGAAAAATGAACAATGTCATAATCATGAAAATGGTAGGCCATACATATGTATGAGTAACATTTCCATTTTTCAATGATCATAATAGAATGAAGATAATTATTAATTTATATTTCAAGAATTTCCATAATATAATTAATACTATATTTTTTTTAATACTTATATATATAATCCATGTGATGCGGTTATGAAAAATGAATCACATCTCTTTGTGGTGGTGGTAACCCCCACATATGCACAAATGATGTAATCATTTTTCAATTAATATAAAGGTAAGAAATTATATGAAATATTATATTTAAATAGTGATAAAATTTTCATTAATATCACATATATACATTAAATCCATCATTATGACCAGCTGTGTGAGGTCGTGATAAAAAATGAATTACATTGGTTCACGAGGTGGCAGTCGCCATACACATGAACGGTGGTTTTGTTTCCCATTTGATAGATGGATAGATGGATATTGTTTTCTAAATTAACATAAAAAATTTAAATAAATATAATATTTGGGTTTTATTATTTCAGTATTCTTTAAGAATATTTAAAGGATACAGAAGAAGAAATAAAACTAAAACGCTCAGTTAATAACTACACCTCTTCTTCGAAACACCATTTTAAAATTATACCCAAATCCCCCTAGATTTGATTTATGATAACAAAAATTCCTTTAGGATTTTTATAGGTATTTATGTAATGTATCTGTGAACATATTATCTGATATAAATGATTTTTGATGTGTGAATAAAAGTGTAGAGGAGGCACCCTTATATAAGTGGGGGAGAGGAACTCTTGGAATTTCTTACAGTATGAAATTAATATAAATTAATTTTAACATTAAAATAGATAAAAAATGATATAATTTTAATATAGGATGAGTATGGGTGTAAATTATATCATCTAATAAAATTTTTATAGGTCTAGATTAGGTTTTTACCCTTATCCATTTATTTTAACCTGTATTAACCCTTTAAGACAATTATCATGATAATAAAGTCTTTAATATTTATGGGTAAAAATATTTACTATAAAAGGAAAATTATAAAATAATTGGACCATTTTTTATATTTAAATCCATATTATAATAAATTTTCTGAATATATTATTTTCAGTAATTTTAAATCATTTACTAAAATATTATTTATTATAAAATACCCTCAATGTAATTTTCAGAACTATTCATTTAATTTGACATTGAAAACCGCATGAGAACAATGAAATTTGAATACAATTATTTAACACATAAATAATATGTTAAACATATCTAAGAAAATATTGTAAAATAATAATTAATTCAATACATATTACATTTAAATTTTTTAAAATCATTCATTTTAATTTTTATTAATTGAATAAATAATGTGTTTGAGTTTAAAAAACATTTTAACATCATTTTTTTACTAATAAAATTAAAAATAAATTACCCTGAAGAAATAAAAAATATTTAAATTTAAAATTAATATATATATAAAATCATAAGTTATTTTTACCCTATAGATTTATTATTGTTATTAAAATTAAGAAAGTGATATTTTTGTCTTTATCTTCTGTATAAAATATAATAATGGTAGAAATCAAAGAAAAATTCTATTAAGTGTCTATATATTTGATAATTTGATTTAACTGGGAGAAATTATCTCATAAAATAAGATAAATTAATGTTTTTGGCTAAATTATTTGTTCCTGTCATATTATTTTTTAACATTAATTATCCGAGATTCCTTCACTGTGGTGAAAAAATTTATTATAGTCAATATTCATAGTGAATAAAAATAAAAGGGTTATAGTTACCAAATTTTTAACTCTTGATTCCAAATATGGAATTCTTTTTTTATATTTCAATTCAAATAAGTGGCATAATTTAACATAAAATTAGACCCGTGAGACGTGATGAAAGATAGTTTTTTGAAAAAATTCCATTTTTAGTATAAAATGTTTTTATACTTTTTCAAGGTATAAAATTCATAACAAAGACCGTAATTATATTATTTTTAATAAAATATAATTAAATTTAAAACTAATATAGAATAATTTTTTTCTTTTAAATGATTGAAATGAAAATATAGTTTTTAGTATAAATAAATATTTTTTACTTTTCATTGAAAAATAAAACTTTTCATAAAAATATCAAAATTTAATCATAAGATAATAATTATAGAATGATTTAAAAAATGATATCCTTTTTATCAAATATAATTTCTAATATTTAAAGAAATTAATTACAAAATTTTGTCATAAAAACCAGTTAATACTATTTTTTAAGAAAACATATTTGTTGAAGAATAAAATCACTTATCTATAAATTGAGTGATTATTTAGTAAGATTTTATCAAGATTGAGTACGAAATCTATATATATTTGATAAATAATTTAATCTTATTCGTACCTAGAAATATAATCTCTAAGTTATAATCGTTATATTTAAATAATGATATTTCGTGGTTTCTTTAGGCTCAACGTTACATGTCATATATGGTATCAAATCTGGTTTTCAATTTTTTGAAAAATATCAGGGTTTTATATTCCCCCATTTAATAAATTTCATCCTAAAATTTTTAGATTGATCTTAGTAATCATGGGTGTGATATCTGTAATTACCTTGGTTGAAATCCCACATTATAAAAATGGTTAATAAAATATCCACTTGAAAAGAGAGAAAGGAAAGTATGAAGGTCATCTAGAATAACATATACATAGTTTATAAATAAGATAACATTAGTAGTAATTGAAAATTTAAACTTTGATGAAGAGAGTAGTTTCCAAATAATAATAGAGATTGATAAAGATAATTGATTACGAGAAATTGAATTATCATGATAAATTTAATGACCACAAAACCATACATTAATGAGGTGTGAAAAGACCACAGATTCATTGAAAATTAATATAATATGATAATTTTTTTGATTCAATATCCTTTTCCTAGTGTTGAGGAATTACATTATCATTTAGATTAATGACATAAGGAAATATACTTACTTGAAAAGTATAATTTAATCCTTTAATAAATTTTTCCCACAATCCCATTTTTTTCTCCAAATGATATATATTCAAGATGAAAATTTTATGCTTGAATCAATAATTTATTTTAATAGATAAAATAATTAAAAAAGGATTAAAATATCTTACTCTTGTATTTAGAAATTAACCAAAACAAAAATGGTTATAATAACATAATTTACAAAATAACTAAGCCATCATATAAAAAAATACAACATTAATCAATAATGCCCCCTAAATAACACTAAAAGTTCAACATAGATCATTCGATAAATGACTAATATTAAAAGTCATATTAATATTAAAGACTAATATTGATACCCAAATATTAGAATTATTTTATGACATATTATTCCAAGATATAGTTAATATTTATCTCCAAATAAAATCAATCATTCTTAATGTATCATAACAAAAATGAATATTCCCCAATCTTATAATCACCAATATATATTTATCATTTCAAAAAAAATTTGAATCAACATAAAGACACATTAAAATAATATATTCTGCAAAAATATAATTCAACCTTTATTACTGAAATAATATCCCATAATTTTCTATTTACATTAATCATATAAGGTTCCCAAAATATTGAACTTCCTCTAAAATATCATTAATCACCTATTCACCAAATCACTTCTCAATCCCATGATTATATCTAAAATAAAACATATGATTCTAAAATCATTTTATTGTTTATCTATCATATAATTTGAGAAAAAAATAATATCATACTAAATAAAAATAACATAGGCTAGTGGTAGGCATTTCACACTTTTCACCCTTCAGTTTTTGGTTCAGTCCCTACAGCCTTGCCTGATGTGATTGGTTGTAATTTTTACTAAAACTATATTAATATAATTCTTTTAAAATATATAGAAATATTATTGACATCTGAAAAATAACATTAATCACCAAATATCACATAAACCCTAATGTTTATCAAAAAATTTAATCATATGAAAAGATAATTATACTTCAAATAATGCATCATGTTGAACCTAAGGGTTACATATATCTCATCCTAATAAAACATTTCCCCAAAATTTCATTTATCATATTATAATCCCATCACTTAAAAACCTCAAAATTGGTATCTATAACTTTTAACATATGACCAACCTAAAACTTATAGACCAATGATGGTCTCTATAACTCTTAATTTAACCTCACATGAAGACATATATGCTTCATAAAATTAACATAATCTTTATTAATCAGATACATTTTAATATATTCCATAAATCCAAAAAATAAATTAAATTTCATCAAAGATTAGATAAATAAAATTTTCAACAAATCACTAAAAAATTTCAAGGTTACCAATTATATCGCATTTATATCATTAATGATAATTATATATTTATCTCAAACAAACAATATTAACTGAAAAGAAAGAATATATTAAGGATATACTTCCAATAATCATGTGTTTTCCAAATTTAACTCCTTAACACTAAATCACTTTTATTAGTTATCAATTATATTTAATATATGTTTTAAAACCATAAATAAAAACTACTATAAATCAATCATTATATTCTTAATGAATCTTATAACAAAAATACCATTGATAAACTTTATCCTATAACATAATTCTCAAATACCAATACAAAATGCCACAATCCTTTTTCTTAAGTGATTGGCATAACATAGGTCCTTCATTGGTCTATGAGTTGACCTTTAGAATAAGGAATTGAATTAGATAATTACAAGGTTATAGAAATTTAAAACAATGATCTATAAATGGATCTCTAGGATAAAATTTATTTCTCTCCATTAAGATCCTCATTTTCCTCAGATTTTTGTTACGCCATGCACTTTAATTACACACATAAAACATTTTCATATTCCTTTGAGACATTTACCTTGGCGTGTCCTTCAACATTTATGACTTGATGAAAATTGATCCATATTTACTTCATGGTCTCTACCACCCAAGCTTTTAGTGAACCCCATCCTTCTCTTCTATGGAGACTCTAAGATTTTTTAAGTTACACGTTCTTATTCATATATCGTGATAACTGATTAGGTAAATCAAAATATATTTCACTTTAGTCAGCATCCCATTCAGTTTCTCAAAATAATCACATTTTCCATAAAATTATGCCTTAACATCATTCCTTATTGTTTTATCCACTTACTGTAACCAAAAATCATGGTTTGAGAAACAAGATTCATAATTGGGAAAAATAATTTATTAGATGTATAAATAATGATACGTTCATTTAAATCTATAACAACTTAGGTTTAACCTTGGTCATCCATTATCATCATCTATTCAAATCCATCATAATTATTTGTAATGAAAAAATAAATTAATCGATGTATATCCCTAAAGAGTGTAAAACCTAGTGCCCAGAAAGGTAACATTTATCATGAACTATAATGATGGCAAAGATGAACTTAACCAAATATTTTTGAGATTGTTACCCCTAGATAAATCTGTTCTAAAACTACATTTACTTCTAGCATTTATATTGAGATTTATTTATAGTAAAAAAACATAATATATATCTTAACCAAACATTATTATATAATTCTATGAATAGTCTTATCCCTAGGGTTTTCACTAATGGTATCCAATCCTTATAAGAAAATTTATCTAAACCTTTTCTCTGATACCAACATTAAGGAACTAGCCTTAAACAATTCATAATATTGAGTTTTATGTTAACAATTCATTTCTTTAAATTGGAGAATTATTATTGTTTAGAGTTTTATAGAATTAGAATATCACCCTTATATAAATAAATATTACATCAAAATTGTATAGTTCTACATAATACCCAATTTTTATTTTTTTTTAGGACAAAACAAATTTTCTACTCACGAAACTTTATCAAAATTATTATCTTAACCACATCCTTGACCATAATAATCCTTAAACCCTTTTGAAATTTTTTGAAATGTGGGATGTGCATAAAATATATCAGTATTGGAATAATCATGATAATGAAGCATAATATGTCAGTCATGGTATAATAATATATCTTTAAATGGAAGGCTCATGAGTAGTTACATGGAATCATAACATAAAGAACATGGTATCATATGAACATTAAAAATATAGGAATTGTGGAAGGAAAAAAACACGAAATAAGTATAAAACAATGCTAAATTTAAATAAAACATCACATGGTTGACAGAGACCCAATATGTATTTGGTTTAATCCCCAATCCCATACATAACGTCTCTTGAGACAAAATATTTACCCAATGTGTTAGAGCACTCTTAGGTTTCACCCATCTTAACATGTTCAGGATTATCTGTGACACAAAAAGGAAATAAGTCATAAGGAATACACATAACAATTTCCCATGTTAAGAAATTTTTTGTATAATCTTTCCTCATATCATAATCAAACAAAATTTCATAACAAAGGAATTTAATAAATGAACATAAGGCCTATACTCCCATATAAAAGGAAGTGATAATAAGATAGATATATATGATATATATATATATATATATTTGAAGAATTAAATAAATTAAATAGGGAGGTAAAATGAGTTAGAGAGAGAATGGTCATAACCCAAAAAATAGTGGTTTAGAGAGATCCCTTACCCCATAAAAATAACATTTCTAGATATAAAAATATCCTTTCTATTTAAAAAACATATTTGAAATACATAAAATAAAGGTAAAGTGGGTTTTAATTTGAATAAAAAATGATTATTATAATGAAATAAAAAATATCAAATAATATTTTCAGAGGTGGGAAATTTTGTTAACTCCACATATGTAAAAGTAAAAAATGTCTTTTGTCTCCCATAAAGAATCTCAACATGTTCCTTATAAAATACATAAAAAATTTATTTTGAAAACCATTGAATGAAATTAAAAGAATAAATAAAATTTTATTTATTATTAATTAATGTAAAAATAAATAAATTAATAAAATAATTTTATTATTATGGACATAGAAGAGAAATATTTAGAAAATAAATCTTTAAATCATTTAAAATGAGGTTTTAAAAGTAGAGTGTCCCTTACCTTAAGTTCGAATCATCACATAAGTTATTTTTCATCCTAAATAATAAAATCATGTTAATTATTTACTTATTTAAGAAACTTTATAATGTTTATTATTACTTTTATTTTGTATATGACCATGTCATATTCAATTTCTTAATCATTAAAGTTCATATCAGATGTTTTGATGATTATCGACTTATATATCCAAAATGTCTTTGATATGTAGACTATAGTAACTAATTTCATTATTACATCATATATATAATAATAATAATGGAATAACTATAATTTTTATACAAAAATTTATATTTTAAAACAAATAATGAAATATTTTTAGGAAAATGAACTATGTTACAATCATAGAGATTGTAGGATGTACATATGCATGAGTAACAATTCAATTTTATAACGATCATGATAGAAAAACATAATTATTATTTAATATTTATATAATTATAATTATACCATAAATAGAATATATTTTTTTATATACTTATATATAATAACCATGTGATGAGGTTATGAAAAAATGAAGCACATCTCTTCGTGGAGGTGGTTGTCCACACATATGCACGAATGAAATCCTTATTTTTTGATGGATAAAAAGGTTAGGAATTATCTTAGATACTATATTTAAATAATTATAAATATGTCATGAATATAATATTTATACATTAAATACGTCATTATTACTAGTTATGAGAAGAAGTTATGAAAATAAACTACATCAGTTTATGAGACGGTAGTCCTCCACACAAATGAATGATGGAAGAGAAGATGACCATAGGTAATTATATTAACATAAAGACATATCAATATATATAATATATTATCTTTAATATTTTAGTATGTCCAAATAATATTTTAATGAGGTATTAGATGAAATAAAATTATAATTCTCGGTTAAGAAATATACATTTTCTACATACATCCTCTTTAGGATTATACCTAAATCCTGTGTAGATTTTATTTATAATAAAAAAAGGCCTACAAGATGTGAGGATGGATTAAATAAAGGTATTTAGGTATTTTTTGATTGAAAAAAATATTTTTAAGTGTAAATAAAAGAGGGGAAGAGGTTCCCTTTTATAAGTGAGGAGAGGGGAACTATTCGAATTTCTTAAAGTATTAAATTAATATAAATTAATTTTCATATTAAAACGGATAAAAAAATTATATAATTAAAATATAGGATGTGTATTGGTAAAGACAATATCATCAAATATAATTTATTAAATTCTAGATTAGGGTTCTACACATATATCTTGGTTTTAACACGCATTAACCATTTTTGATAACTACTATGATAAAAAGGTGTTTTCTCTTTAGTGTTCTAGATATATAATATAATTGAAAATTTTTATAATAAATGTTACATGGGTTATATTTCCATTCATATTCCAATCACTTTCCTGAAGACAAATTATTATAAATTTTAAATCATTTAATAAAATATTATGTATTATAAAATATCCGTAGTGTCATTTTTAAAACTATTCATTTTTATTGATTTTGAAAATAACATGAAAATAATTAAATTAGAATATAAACTTTTAATAAACCAATAAAATTTAAAATTTATATAAAAAATTAATGGAACAAAATAATTAATTCAATTTATATTATTTTTAATATTGTTTACAAAATTTATTTTATTTTTAAATTAATTGAATAAATACTGTATTTGTGTTTCATAATCACTAAATGTAATAATTTCAATAATAAAAATAATAAATAAATTACCATTAAAAATCATTTATCTTTCAAATGATAGTATAGAACACAAATAAGTTTTTTACTACATATCCCAAAATATTATAGTTATTAAAAGAGTTAGTGTCATTTTTGACATCATATTTTACTTAAATATTATAAAGAAAAACAAACAATGAAATATGGACCCAAGTGCCCATATATTCTAGAAATATATTAAAATCTCTAAAATAAACTCATCCAATAGAATGTGTTCAAGTTTTAGGTTAAATGTTTAGGACGTATTATATTATTTTTATATTTAATTAACCGATTTATCTATATCGTGGTGATAATTATTTACTATAGTTACTATTCATAATAACTAAAAATTAAATTTATTAAAAATAATATTATCATATTATGTTTAATAAAATTAACTAATTTAATTTCAAAATTTATCTAAAATATAATTTTACTTTGTAAATACATGAAAAGAAAATAGAGTTTTTAATAAAAATCAGTATTTTTTTACTATTCATTGAAAAATAAAACCTTTAGAAAAATCTAAATTTTTTATTATAAGATAATTTTGATATGATGATTTTAAAAATTATAACATTTTTATCAAATAAAGTTTATAAAATATCATGAAGTTAATTATAATATTTGTTCACAAAAATCTATTATTTTTTAAAGAGAACATATTTTTTGAAGAATAAAATGAATTTACTACAAATTGAGTGATTATTTCATAAGAAGTAAAAAATATTGAGTAGTAACATTATATATATTTCATAAATTTGTTAATCCTACTCACACCCACCATTTTAAATGCAAGGTTATAACATATATATTTAAATAATAATATTTTATGGGTTGTTTAGGCTCGGTGTTACATGTCGTATATACTATCAAATATAGCTTTCTCTTTTTTTATAATTATGGTATTAAACAATATCTCATTCAAAAACTTAATTTTACCATAACATTAATGAAGGCTCTGTAGAGGCATTTTCTCTCTCCCCACACTGTTTATTCATGGATTGAAGCACCATGTGTTGATTCTCTGTCACGAAGCGTAACCTTGATTTGATCATGGATCCCTTTATCCTACATTGTATATTTATTTTAGAGTGATAAATCATCATTTATTAGAAATATTGAAGTTTTTTATGAAGTTTTATTCAAGGATAATTCCTTGAGCATTCTGACCATCAAATCTCTATTGGAGGATCCTATGTAGGGTATTGATTCTCTTGAGTATGGCAGGTGTTTTCGTAAGTAAATAAAAATAAATTGAAACCATTGATTATTATTTATTTTTAATTTATTTTCCTAATTATTTTTAAATAACTAATTTAACCTATTTATGATTGATTTTAATTTTCATGGCTTGTAATATGAAATCTATTAAAAATGGATTTCCAAATAAAGGTAAAATTCTAGAAAATTGATCTTGATTTGAAATCAAGGTTTTAAGAATTATTCCCATGAAATTAATTAAATTAAATGATTTATAATTTTAAAATAGGTTATTTAAAATTAATGAAATTAATTTTTGATAAAAATAATTTAATGATTTATTTTTGAAATAAAATGAAATTTTTTAAACTTGAACTTGGGGTATATAGAAATGATTACTTGAAATGATTGATATGGATTGAATTGAATTATTTCCCCACAAAAGTATGAATTTTTTACTCAATGCTCATGGGATCTTGGGAAGTAAGTGGGAATAACCGATTCTAGGAATTTATTATCTCTACTTGGAAATATAATGATGATAAAACACTAACTAAACTATAATGAAGGTTTGATGATTAGTCCTTGGATCTAATATTATTTCCTTAGGACTATACCTATGAATGTTTTCACACTAGGAGCTATAATTAATTTATATATGTGATAATACATAAACAAATCTAATGTTAAAAATCTAAACCATGGTGTTATGTTTGAAAATGAATTTACTATCCAATTATTGTTTGTAAATGATTTTATTAGGAATAATTTTATAGAATTTATTATTCATGAGTGTTTTTAAAGATGCTAATATTTTTATAATTTGATGGACATTCCCATTGAAATGTGATTCATTTTTACTATTTATTTTTTTAAAAAATAATATTTAGATTCAAACAGAGGAAATCTTTCCATTCCATGTTTTATTTAAAATTAAGCAAAGTTTGTTTACTTGTTGCATATTTCTTATGAAATTCATAGTGATATCCTATTGGTATTTTTTATCATGCCCATACTTTTATTTCAGGTGTTTTACTATTTTCTTATTCGAAGTATAGTAAATTGGTAGTCACCACTAGGAGGTGGTGGATGTTCTTGATTAGTGAGACCTTTGGGTTTGGTGATGACCAATAGAACACATTGATCTACTTTTTATAGTGATTCTAGGATTAATGTATTGATATTATTTTTGATGAATTTGGATGATATGCTTTCTTAGGGACTTGTATCTATTTACATGTGAATTTATCCCTTAGGGAGTGTTTAGAATATCATATTTTTATTTTCTTATATCTGCTAATTAGTCTTTGATGAGTTATTATTATTTATAAATTATAACCTCTTATTTTTACTTGATACTCTTGTGTAAGTCTCCATCCTATGGGGATCAAGAATGACCATTGATCTAGGTTAGGAGTAATTTTGGTACCTGTTAGGATGGTTATCTATTTTTGTTTATGAAACCTTCATTTCTACGCATGCTACTTTCAGTTGAATGATTATTTAATTGGATAAATATATATCAACTTTAGTTTAAACTTGGTTTTCCATGATCATTTTTATATTATGTTATCTAATCTAACTCATTATATATCATACCATAAAAAAACATCCAAATCCTTTATAATAGTTCATAAAGAGAATGTAGATCAACTAAATCACAACCTATATGTGTTTCAAAAAAATATAAACATAGAACCATTAATTTTATACCAAGTGAAGATTGAGTTAATACCAAACCAGCCTTTCTAAGGGTTATTAATCTTATTTTCGTTTGATCATTGAAATGTATCACCTTGTTTTTATCCTGATAAGTATATCATTTCAAATAAACTAAATACTAAATAATATAACAAAATTTCTGGGTTTTATCCTATATTTTCAATTCCACCTAGGTTTTACCTAATTTAATGTAGTCTAAATCCCTTAAAATAACTAAGATAATATGAAAAAATGAAAGAATTATTCTCTGATAAAAACTAAGACATCGCAGACCCATACTCCAGGGCCCAATTCTAATAACACTTACTTTGCATCAATGATATAATATTATGTGAGATACCCCAATATAATCTTTCATATATTTCACTACTATTTTATAGTTTAAAAAATATATATCATATTAATACCATAATCCTAGAACCCAAAGGTTTATAGTATTTGGATATTATAAATGTGATCTTCTTATTTTATAATCACTATTAAATGATTTCCACAATATTCTCCACACATTCTAGCCATCTAAAAATATAATAATTAATAATTATCTTCTTTTCCTATAGAACATAAAAATATTAATGGTATAAATCAAATGCTCAAAAAGGGAAACATCTCAAAGAGTTATATGGTGTAGAATATAAGAATGTGAGAAAACATGAACATGGGAGAAAAGTATGATTAAAAATAACATTAAACAATAATATATATCCACAAGTGTATATATATGGACATTTAATTTCCAATTAAAAAACATACACTATGTACTAAGAGTAGAAAAACAAGACATACTAAACATGATCCCTGGAGCATAATCATAGTCATACAACATAAAAATATTCCATGAAATTGAAAATCAACATAATAAGGAACTATAGAACAAATATAATAATAGGTAAACATTACATAGTGTTTCAATAATTATAATCCTACAACCCATTATATTGTGGTTCTTGAATAATTTTATGTGACCCACTTTTGACCTGAGCATTATAAGTCATGGAATATTAGTTGATTGGGCTTCAAAAATCTTGACCAATTTTTCTCATAAGATATATAACCTCAAACAATGAATTGTATGGATATATATGACACCAATCAGCAATATCCATACATTTTTTGGTCATATGAAATAAATAATATATTAAATCTTGAAAAACCAATGGAAATAAAATAAATTTCATTACATTTTTATACAGTATTACATAAAATAAATTTATGAATTGGATTGGTTGATAATAAATGTTAAGTCACCCAAAAAAGAGTATTTTATAAGATAATTTTGATTTTGATTCATGATATATAATTACTTAATATTTGGAACCTTTAAAAATCAAGATTAAAATTTACGAAAAATTATAAGAATATATTTTATAAAACATTTTACATTTTCATAAAAATGTCAAGTTACAATTCACTTTCAAAAATCCTTTCTCAAGAAGTTAACGTGGAAATTTTTTATAACACAACTTTATAATAATACAAATAATGGATCCATAAAATTAAATAATGGGATTTTCAATAAATATATAATAGAAGATGAAAGATACAATCATACAAAAATTTCTTTTTAATATTTTTGTATATCTTTATTGAAACCTATATTTTGAAAACGGAAATAAAACTTCCTTTTGAAAAGGGGTAATGGGTTAAATTATAATTATATGAGATAATAATATTTTTACTTAGAATACAAATGGGAATTTTTTTGGAAATAAATAATATGGATATGGAAGAGAAAGAGATTATCAAAGAGAAGGGGAACCAATCTTTACACTAACCTTTTTTTAAAAGAAATACATTGATGAAGTATATTTTGATTAAAATATTTAAATTTACTTGAGGAAAATAGAAATTACCATATCAAGTATAGAAATAGAATAATAAAATAATCTTAGAAGAAAATATTGAAGGTAGAAAACTAAAACTCAATGAAAATGATGTAAATTTGAAAAAACCCTTACAACTTTTATAACAATAAAATCAAAAATTTATTTAAAGAGAGAAATTTAAATAGAATATCAAATACCAAGAATTAAGTTATAATAATGATTAAAAATTTCTATTAGTTACTATGTAATCCATATAAAATAAAATAGGTACATAATATAAAACATGTCTCAAAGAATAAAATTTAGAGATTAGAAACACAAACTAATATCATATTTTTGAATTAAGATTGATTTGAAAATGATTTTATGAAAAATAAATGTAACTACTCAAAAAAAAATATAAAGTACAATTTAATTAAATCATAATTTATAATTCAGTAAATTTATAATTATAAAGTTTAAGAATAAAGATCATAATTCAATTAATATAAATTGAGTTAACAAAAACCCTAATAAGTTTGGTAACAAATGTATCAAAATAATATGAAGGAGTGATTCAAGATTATAATTTTAAATCCCATGAAAGGATATTTAAAGAAATTAATATAAAAAATGTTCCATAAAATAAAACATACAAAATAAGAAAAGTTTTATAATATGAAAACATACCTCAATGAAGGAAACTTTAGATAGAAACCCATAATGACATCAGATTATTGAAGTAATATTCTTTTGAAAAGGATTTTATTGGAATGATTTGTAAATACTATGAAAAATATGATAAAGTATAATATAATTAAATATTATGGAATAATGTATCCAACTTATAAGAATAAATTTCAAGTATAATGATCATAACTCAATGAATAAAAATTTATTTAAAAAGAACACTTACGAATTTGGTAATAATTGAATTAAAAAATACGAAGAAGGGATTCATGAATATACTTGTTAATTACATGAAAGAACCATTAATAATTTGAATAGAATAAAATGTTTTAGTATGTACAAAATAAAAATGAATAATATTTTAATAATATGAAAATAGTTATTAATAAATAGAAACTGAGATGAAGCCCCCTTCCTTTACTCTCAAATTCCATTGTAGTGCTTTAAAATCATTAATGAATTTGAACTTATCCAGAAATATTTATTAGAAATAGAGAACCTGAGACACTTTATTGTAACCAAGGTATTATAAAAATTAATGAGTGATATTTGGGAGTAAAATTTATCAAATTTTTAAGGGAATTTTAAAAGAGAGACGTGGCTTGATATGGGTGGAAATGAGCTGCTTTTATAGATGAAGAAGAGGGAATTTCCTTGAAAAAGAATGTTATGTAAGGGATAAAGATGGTATCACTTGATATTTATGTGAGTTATGAGAGGAAAGATTGGTGAGACTTGTGGGTTTCAATTTAGAACCTAAAAAGTGTCTTCTAGAAAGCATAAGTGTTATGCCAAGTTAGAAAAATTTGGGCAACTTTAAGGTACCCATTTTTAACAGTATTAACCTTGAAAAAATATTTACTATAGAAATTATTTTTTACTAAAATTTTATGATGAATAATCTATCCTAATTGAGACATGAAAAATAATAATTTTGAATCTATTTAATTTAAATTATTTGCAAAATATAAAAAAATTATCTTTTAAATTAAAACATAAGATATGGAAAAATTGTTTTTTAGAGAAATATCTATTTATACATTATGTTTTTTTATTATTTCTTATAAATTACTAATTATTTTCGTGTTAATATGTTAATTATATTTTTTCAACATTATATTATATTTATAGTTTAAAATATATCAATTTTATTTATTTACATAAAAATTACACAACATTTATAAATACAATTCTTTGAAACATAACCGTTTTTCCATGGTAAAAAATATTTACTTTGGTAACCTATTTTTAGTTTATAAATTAAAATATAATTATTATAAAATTTTTATATGATGAAAAAATATTAAAATGATTTTATTAAAAAAAATTTTTAGATTTGAAAAAATTAATTTAGTATAGGCACACATATTGAAAAATATAATTTTAAGAAAAAATTATTGATTCATAAGAAAATCAATTTAGTCTTATTACAATACTAGCACTGGCTATTAGATGGTTTTTATTTTATTTGATTGTATATATTATTAATAAATTTAATTAAAATAATTATTTAGTAAAGATTAATAAAAAATTGTATGATAATTTTAAAAACTAATTCTTTTAAAAAATATGACTTTTATATTAAATTATCATCACAAAATACCTTTAAAATGAATCATTTATATTTAAAAATTTTAAGTTTATAAAAACCTAGATATTAATTTCTTTTTTCGAATTATATAAATACATCAAATCCGACTTTAATAATAACAATAATAAAAATATATAAGGGATAAAAATATTTTTATAAATAAACAATTTAATTAAATATTATATTTTTAATTCATTTATATTATTTTTGAATTATATTATTTTAAATTTTTTATTGAAAAGAAACATTAGAATGATTATTAGATAAATATATATCAAACAACTATATTTCTAATGTAAATATTTTCAATGGCCATATTTCTTTGGGAATGAATGTATTTTCCACCATTACATCCTCTAAATTCATTCTATCATAACTTCTTAAATCATACATATCATTCCATTAATTTTTATTTTAGATTTAACAACATGGTTCCTCTTTTCATTATTTTTTTTCTCAATGAATGTTTAATTATACTAATGGATATTCCCAAGAGTCATTATTTTCCAAGAGAAGTCATTGTTTTAAAGATATTATTATTTTCTATTTATTGTCTTATTTTAATTTATACACTTTTAATGGATGTAATCATCTATGATATGTAATATTCCATGGTGTCTAATATAAGGTTTCAACTTACTTTGTTGCAGAGTTCCCCAATGAATGGATAATTATTTTTTATTTTGAATCATATCTTGTATTTTTTACTTCATACTTATATTCATATATTTTATTAAAATAAGAAAAAATATTTATAAATGATAGGAATATGTTTTAATGAAATAAAATGAGTCTTAAAACATAGGGTATTACAAAAGATGTACCTTATTACATAATTTTAACAATATGATACCAAATTTGGACTCCATTAAATATAATTAATTTTTTATATATGAGAAAATTTGTTTTTAAATTAAGAAAATAAGATCTATATAAAAAAAATTCATTTATAGAAATATGATTTTTTAAACATTAAATGTTCTTATTTTTATTTCCTATCAAATTTTAATTCAAATAATTATTAATCTATTTTTAATAATTAAACAATATTAACTTTATTGAAATAGTTCAATTTAATTTATTTAGATAAAAATTAAACAATACTTATAAAAAGTATATTTGAAAATAATCCTTCTACCTTTACTAGGGTGTAACACCCCGAGATTTTATGAAAAATATTCTTTTTAATTTCACTAATTTCTTGTGTTGTACGCTACACCAAAAGGAGCTTGCACAACACGCATCCTTGACTTGCCTTGTATTACACGCAATCGCGACCTTCCTCGATAGCGTGTATAGTACGCAATAATGAGTTTCACTAAACAACGATATGCTATTAAAATATTATTAAAACTAGCTGTTATGAATAGTAATAACCACTTTTTGAAATTTTTTAAATTTTAATTTTCAAAATGGAATTCATTTTTGGATTCGTAATATCGAAGTTAGCTTAGGGGGAAATTTTGGTAATTTTCAGATAACTTTCATATTTTGATGAATAGTGAAAATTACTAAATTATAATTAAAAACAACTTTTTTAATCAAAATAATTAATAGTGATAAATTATTAATTTGAGTGGTTTTAAATTATATTTAAAATATATTTTTACAATTTAATACAATGTTGGTCATTGGATGTAATTTCACATTTAAACCAGACATAAACAAGTGTCAATCTTTTGATAGATATTGTTTCTTAAAAACATGCTATTTGTTTTAACAGCGGGATTTAATTATAATATTAATTAATGCAACTTCTATGTTATGAATTTGGTAAAATAGACTTCATTTTTTGAATTTGGAAAATGAAATATAGCTTAGGATGAAATTTTGGCATTGTTCTGAAAAACATCAATTTTTGATGAATAGTGAAACCACTAAGTGGTAGTTAAAAAAAACTGAATTTTTCATAAAACATAATTTTACCGCTTCTGTGAATGGAATTTAAAAAATCCGAGGCACACGGTTGATGTCAGTAAGTAAAATGTGGTTCAATGTGATAAAAATAATTTTTGGTGAATAGTAACTTTTTACTTTTATTTACCACGGTTAAAAGTAAATAGGGTAATTAAGGGTAAGAATGATATTAATATTACCCTAACACATGTCCTAATTCTATTGGACAAGTGTATCTCGACCAAAAACAACCTTAAGTGTAAAATATTATCATTTAGGCCCACTTGGATTAGATTAGGACATTTATTATTATTTAATTCAAAGAAGAGTTAAAAGAGTTAAAATCAAAGTTTATTTACTAAACCATTTTTAATATTGGGTAATACATAAGATAAATTCGATTATAAATATTCATTAGAAATATGAAAATATTTCCTACATAATGGTATTTTATTTATAATTTTTAGACATTAAATAATTTAATTTATTTATGACACAATGATGATGCAGTAATTATCTTATTAATGAAATATTGACAGAATTGATGTTATAAACACCAAATTAAATGTAATTTGAGACTTTTTATGAATTACACTAATTTTATAGGTTACTATGATATATTAGTGTTGATTTAATCAACTTTTTTCGAACATATAATTCTGTTATGACTTTCACAAAAATCATATATCAAATAGTGTCAAAATTGACACAAAATAGTTTTTAAATCAAATATTATATTATTAATTGTTATTTTATTCCTAAAAATCTAAGGTTCGGCCAAATTACTTAGATAAGGATATATATATTAATAATAAACAATTTGGGGTTCTTTTGGCATGTTATAGTAAGTTTATTAACCATATAGTGTAAGAAAACAAAAAAGACATGGTAAAAGTCAAATTATTTAACTTAGAGTTAAATCTAATTGATAAGGTTAAAATAATACCATAAACTTGTCTAAATACTATTGGTTGATAGGATTTCGACCCATCCCCACTTTATTATCGAAATAAGACCCTTTGTAACCATTATAAACCGATTTTGACTTTGATATAAAATAATATTTTGAGATATTCCTAAGGTGCCGCTCTCCTCCCTTATAAAAGGGCACCTCCTCCCCCTCCTCCTCACACCAATTTGAGCACTCAAGCTCGTCCAACCCATGAAAAAATCCCTTCTCCACTTCCCTAGAATAATCCTAGAGGTCCTGGTCTTCTTCAAAGACCAATCTTAGTTCCCTAAGTGAAGGATTCAAAGAGGCGTTTCAAAGAAGAGGTAATATCCATTACCGATCTTTTCAATTTCTTTCTTCTTAAACTTCTTCTTATTTAGTTGTTTCATGATAAAGTAATAACATCAGTATTACTTACATACTGATATGTTATTATAAATATGAAACAACTCTAATTAACCTTCTATCCATCCTACAGAAAAAGGAAATCACCGCGCGTGCGTACGTACGGAATACCGTCTCCACACCGTGGTGTAATCTATTTTCTACCACCACCTTAATTGGATGGGTATAATGGTTTAATGAGTAACTATATATGATTATTATATATTTATATTGATACTGAAATAGTATACATACACTTCAACGCAATTCCACGACCATGGGAACGATATCATCACTCGTGCGTACGTACGGACTACCGTCTCCACGACGCGATGAGATTCATTCTCCACTTTAACCATTAATGAATGATTGTAAAGTATATATAATAAGTTATCATGAAATATATGACATAATAATGATACTGGATTTATGTGTATATATATGTATGTCATCTACTTAATTCCGTTCAACCCAATAAGGAAACGAAAACAGCGTTCATGCGTACGTACGGCCTACCGTCTCCATGAACGGTGTATTTCTTTCCATTTACTGATTTATTATATATATGTATATTCTGAATAAATATTATATATAAATCATGTTTTTTATTCTGGAATTAAGTAATCATGATCTACATAATCATATGAATAATTACAAGTCAAAACACGGATGACAAATGAAACGATTTTACCCAAAATGCTCTTTAACATGGAATTTACAAAAGAACGGGTAAAATAAAGTCATAAGTGAACCATATATGATATCATAACAATTAGTATGATTCTGGAATAAGTCAATAACATTATTTAAATCATTATACAGGAGGTTCGGACACTTACGAAGCAAATCGGACCTAAGGTAAGGGAAATATCACAATCTCATTTTTATCCGAGATTGTTTATACTTTGGTATTTACTGGGGTGTATTTTATCATCCACATCCATTTTTCCTCAATATCTAGTATTTATATCCTTATAAAATAGTTTATATGCAATTTTAACCTTCTTTGAGTTTTTTAGTAAAAGATTTGAAAGGAATATTTTGTCGTTTTTCATACGAGGTACTTTTTGAATTTTCCGAAAAAAGTATGAGAAAAATGTTTTTTTAACTTATACGGCATGAATGGATTTTTAAAACATTATTTCCAAGAAGATTCCTTTACAAGTTTTCAAGTTTATTTTTAATCAAATTATTTTATTTTATAATTGTATGACATGTTAAGAAAGGAAAAGTGTTTTTGAAGCAGAAAGGATATTTTCCTCAAGAATGGAGTTCAAGTGTTTTATCAAAATTATCTTCCATCTAAGATAATAAAGGGTTCTGTTTCTATCCCTATTATTACATGGATTTGATTATGTTGTGATGAAAATATTTTTATGAATTAATTTATCTTATATGAATTGTTTTATGATGTCATGTTGTTTAAGAATCCCATTTTTATTAAATGGGTTATGCTATGATGTATGGTTTATGATTTTGTGGCACACATAAGAATGGTATCATTATGAGATGGGTGGGACCTACATCTCCCTCCAATGAATTGGGTAAAGATTTTATATCTCATGAGATAGACATGGCTGGAATGGTAGGTTATACCGGTTCAGTGAAACAGGACTGAAACGAGGGTGACTCGGTTCAGAAAGGGACTTTGTCCACAAAGATATTCTTGGCAATGAGTCTTGACTAACAAGAAATGATTCTCTATGATTATGTGTGTATGCCACAAAGTTTCATGTTTTAAGTTATGATTATTGGGATTACATTTAACTTCTATGATTTATCCCATGTTATGATATTATGAGCTCTTTTGCAGGTTAAGATTTCCAAAAGCTATGTTCTTATGTATATGATGTGATTGATATTTCTTTTGTTTACCCTTACTGAGCATTTGAGCTCACCCTTTTATGTTTTCTTTTCCCCAGGATATAAAGAAAGGTTTTAGGTATAAAAAAAGGAAGATCTTAATGGGAGATGTTGAAGATCTTTCACCACGATTAGAATATTATATTCCGAGTTTCCAAAGACACTAAACTATTACGGTCCTTGTGTGTGTGTTTTTGTTATGTACTAAGTTTTCCGCAAAAGTAATATAAAGTCCATGTAAGTCAAGCTTCGGGTCTCTACAGTTGGTATCAGAGGAAAGGTTTAGTCAACCTTTGGAAACTAGGATGCGAAAACGTTAGTGAGATCCCTAGAGATATTTCTAAGGTATGTCTAGGGATGTCCCTAAGGTTAAGTATACGTATAAGTTATAGTACTAGAATTACGCTAACGATCATAGAATTAAACCTAAGATGTTAGATATTGAAGGTACTCCTCCTTTATTATGTTGTTTTCCCTAGCATGATTTTTGTCTCTCACATTATTCTTTTTGGGTTTTAGACGATGGCTGGAACCCGAAGGAACCGTGTTGATCAATGCAATAGACAACGCAATGATTGTCCTTCTGAACAAACAAATGTTATGGGAGATGGAGTGAAAAATCTTATTGCTATACTTACACAAGCTATGAATCATTCTGGACTTCCAAATGAGCAGAGAAGGGAACAATATTCTATTGAGTCCTTCATGAGGCAACATCCACCTTATTTCAGTGGGTCTTCTGATCCACTTGTTGCTGAACAATGGATCAGTACTACTGAAAAGATATTTTCAATTCTTCAATGTTCTGAACATGATAAAGTCATCTTAGCAGTATATCGTTTGGAAGGTGAAGCTGATCAATGGTGGAATCTTATCAAGAATACGAGGCCAAGAGATGAAATTGAGTCCATGGAATGGGACGAGTTCAATAACTTGTTTTTCAGTAAGTACTTCCCTCGTATTCTTCGAACAAAGATGGAGAAAGAGTTTCTTGAGCTGAAGCAGAAGGATGATGAATCTGTTGGTATATACGCAGCAAATTTTACAAGACTTGCAAGGTATGCATCTAGCATTATCATCCAACCTGAAAGTAAAGTTGATCGATTTTTCAGTGGCTTAAAACCAAGTCTTTGAAGGGGATTAGCTATAAGAGACATCAGTAGCTATGAAGAAATTCTGCGTTGTGCTATCAAGGTAGAAATGGAAGTTGGTGTTCCATATCCATCTCATGGTTTTGACAAGAAACGAAAGATGAAGTTCAAGGAGAAATCTCAGAATAATGATGAAAAGAATATGAATGTTTCCTTATGCACAAAGTGTGGAAAGAAGCATGGTGGAGATTGTCTTAAAGGGAATATAAAATGTTTTAAGTGTGGAAAAGAAGGTCATCGAGCAGCTGAGTGTCGAAGTAATGGAAAAAGGGTTTCTAATGATGTGAATAAAGAAAACACTGCAGAGAACGCACCACCAACACTTCAATGATTCAAGTGCAAGGAAATGGGGAATTATGCTAATAAATGCCCTAATCCAAGGGTTAGTGATGATCAACATGAGCAACCAATGAAGGAAAAGGACAAAGGTAAGTCACATGCGATCACCATTGGCGATGTTGAATATGATAACGATGTGGTGAAATGATTAAGTGTTTATGTAATGGGATTCCAAAATAATGTTGTATCATGGAGTATTGGAATATTTATGTATTGGTCTAATGTGGTATTCAAAGTGATTGAGATATTATGCACATAATTAAGGGAAAACGAGAAAATGAAATGTTTAACAGTATTCATGAGCTCATGATTGATATAAGGACTAAGTGATATCATGGTTTGAGTATATAGAATTTTGAGGATTTTGGTATGTGGAAAGTGTTAAATTTTAACTGCATTCATGTTTTCACTATGGTATTCAATAGAATACATGATTAAGGACTTTTAATGTTTGGAATGTGACCAACAAAACATATCTTATGATATATGGGGATCGACGATGATGTTAAATCTCTGGTAATCGTTTTCACTATGTTATGAGAGTGGACTGCAGTATTATGGATAAGCCTAAAGATTGGAATGGATTATGTTGGTCATAAGTTAGTATTGTTTAAGGATAGAAGTTTTTTTGATATTATTGATGGGATGTTATAGTAATATAGTTTTAGAAAAAGGACAACCTGCAGGACGGACGACAACCCATCGCGTCGGACAAGGCTGTGGGAATCGAACCCAAAACCGAAGTGTGACTGGCCTTTATCACCTACCACTGGCCTACAGGAAGTCCCTGTTTAGTAGAAACTAGTTTTATTATATTAAGCAGTATGATATATGAAGTATAAGTCCATTTTAGGAACCATATATGATTAATCTCACTATAGATCGACTTATGTATATAATTTTTTGCTAACCTTTTGTTTGAGACAGATGGAATGACCCGTCATTCTATCACATGATCTGCTAACACTACACGAATAACAAATTCAACATCATTTATTTAAGAGATAAAGTGGAAATTGTTCATGGTACGAACAACAGTGATATTGTACCAAAATAAAGTATGTATTTATTCTAATTCAAATTTTCAACTTTAGGGAAATGATCTTGAAAACCAAAAATGTTGTCCTAGTGATCTTATACCTGATGAATCAGATGGTACCTTATATCATCACAAATCTATGGATTTGTGATTACTGGCTTTCCATAGCCATGTTCTCTACCACTCTCCATCATAACATGATGGTCATATTTCTCTTCCATATCCATATTTTCACCTATGTGGAAACCCAGTGATTAGTTTATTTGGGTAACCATTACGTTTCATACATTTGTTTTTAAAGATTGGTTTTGGTATTCCCTTTTACGATGTGGGTTTCTATTAAAGAAACTTTCGAATAGTAAACCATTTATAACCCCGACGAACTTCGAGGGCGAAATTCATTTTAAGGGGGGTAGAATGTAACACCCCAAGATTTTATGAAAAATATTCTTTTTAATTTCACTAATGTCTTGTGTTGTACCCTACACCAAAAGGATCTTGCACAACACGCATCCTTGACTTTCCTTGTATTACACGCAATCAAGACCTTCCTCGATAGCGTGTATAGTACACAATAACGAGTTTCACTAAACAACAATATGCTATTAAAATATTATTAAAACTAGCCGTTAGGATTAGTAATAGCAACTTTTTGAAATTTTGTAAATTTTATTTTTCAAAATGGAATTCATTTTTGGATTCGTAATATCGAAATTAGCTTAGGGTGAAATTTTTGTAATTTTCGGATAACTTTCATATTTTGATGAATAGTGAAAATTACTAAATTATAATTAAAAACAACTTTTTTAATCAAAATAATTAATAGTGATAAATTATTAATTTGAGTGGTTTTAAAGTATATTTAGAATATATTTTTACAATTTAATACAATGTTGGTCATTGGATGTAATTTCACATTTAAACCAGACATAAACAAGTGTCAATCTTTTGATAGATATTGTTTCTTAAAAACACGCTATTTGTTTTAACAGCGGGATTTAATTATAAAATTAATTAATGAAACTTCTATGTTATGAATTTGGTAAAATAGACTTCATTTTTGAATTTGGAATATGAAATATAGCTTAGGATGAAATTTTGGCATTGTTCTGAAAAACATCAATTTTTGATGAATAGTGAAACTACTAAGTGGTAGTTAAAAAAAACTGAATTTTTCATAAAACTTAATTTTACCGCTTCTGTGAATGGAATTTAAAAAATCCGAGAGACATGGTTGATATCAGTAAGTAAAATGTGGTTCAATGAGATGAAAATAATTTTTGGCGAATAGTAACTTTTTACTTTTATTTACCACGGTTAAAAGTAAATAGGGTAATTAAGGGTAAGAATGATATTAATATTACCCTAACACATGTTCTAATTCTATTGGACAAGTGTATCTCGACCGAAAACAACCTTAAGTGTAAAATATTATCATTTAGGCCCACTTGGATTAGATTAGGACATTTATTATTATTTAATTCAAAGAAGAGTTAAAAGAGTTAAAATCAATGTTTATTTACTAAAACATTTTTAATATAGGGTTATACATAAGATAAATTCGATTATAAATATTAATTAGAAAGTTAAAAAGATTTACTACATAATGGTATTTTATTTATAATTTTTAGACGTTAAATAATTTAATTTATTTATGACACAATGATGATGTAGTAATTATCTTATTAATGAAATATTGACAGAATTTATGTTATAAACACCAAATTAAATGTAATTTGAGACTTTTTATGAATTCCAATAATTTTATAGGTTACTATGATATATGAGTGTTGATTTAATCAACTTGGTTCGAACATATAATTCTGTTATGACTTTCACAAAAATCATATATCAAATAGTGTCAAAATTGACACAAAATAGTTTTTAAATCAAATATTATATTATTAATTTTTATTTTATTCCTAAAAATCTAAGGTTCGGCAAAATTACTTAGATAAGGATATATATATTAATAATAAACAACTTGGGGTTCGTTTGGCATGTTATAGTAAGTTTATTAACCATATAGTGTAAGAAAACAAAAAAGACACGGTAAAAGTTAAATTATTTAACTTAGAGTTAAATCTAATTGATAAGGTTAAAATAATACCCTAAACTTGTCTAAATCCTATTGGTTGATAGGATTTCGACCCATACCCACTTTAGCTTCGAAATAAGACCCTTTGGAATGATTATAAACCGATTTTGACTTTGATATAAAATAATATTTTGAGATATTCCTAAGGTGCCCCTATCCTCCCTTATAAAAGGGCACCTCCTCCCCCTCCTCCTCACACCAATTTGAGCACTCAAGCTCGGCCAACCCCTGACAAAACCCCTTCTCCACTTCCCTAGAATAATCCTAGAGGTCCTGGTCTTCTTCAAAGACCAATCTTAGTTCCCTAAGTGAAGGATTCAAAGAGGCGTTTCAAAGAAGAGGTAATATCCATTACCGATCTTTTCAATTTCTTTCTTCTTCAACATCTTCTTATTTAGTTGTTTCATGATAAAGTAATAACATCAGTATTACTTACATACTGATATGTTATTATAAATATTAAACAACTCTAATTAACCTTCTATCCATCCTACGGAAAAAGGAAATCACCGCGCGTGCGTACGTACGGAATACCGTCTCCACGCCGTGGTGTAATCTATTTTCCACCACCACCTTAATTGGATGGGTATAATGGTTTAATTAGTAACTATATATGATTATTATAAAGTGATATTGATACTGAAATAGTATACATACACTTAAATGCAATTCCACGACCATGGGAACGATATCATCGCTCGTGCTTACGTACGGACTACCGTCTCCACGACGCGATGAGATTCATTCTCCACTTTAACCATTAATGAATGATTGTAAAGTATATATAATAAGTAATCATGAAATATATGACATAATAATGATACTGGATTTATGTGTATATATATGTATGTCATCTACTTAATTCCGTTCAACTCAATAAGGAAACGAAAACAGCGTTCATGCGTACGTACGGCCTACCGTCTCCATGAACGGTGTATTTATTTCCATTTACTAATTTATTATATATATGTATATTCTGAATATATATTATATATAAATCATGTTTTATATTCTGGAATTAAGTAATCATGATCTACGTAATCATATGAATAATTACAAGTCAAAACACGGATGACAAATGAAACGATTTTACCCAAAATGCTCTTTAACATGGAATTTACAAAAGAACGGGTAAAATAAAGTCATAAGTGAACCATATATGATATCATAACAATTAGTATGATTCTGGAATAAGTCAATAACATTATTTAAATCATTATACAGGAGGTTCAGACCCTTACGAAGCAAATCGGACCTAAGGTAAGGGAAATATCACAATCTCATTTTTATCCGAGATTGTTTATACTTTGGTATTTACTGGGGTGTATTTTATCATCCACATCAATGTTTCCTCAATATGTAGTATTTATATCCTTATAAAATAGTTTATATCCAATTTTACCCTTCTTTGTGTTTTTTAGTAAAAGATTTGAAAGGAATCTTTTGTCGTTTTTCATACGAGGTACTTTTTGACTTTTCCGACAAAAGTATGAGAAGAATGTTTTTTTTAAATTATACGGCATGAATGGATTTTTAAAACATTATTTCCAAGAATATTCCTTTACAAGGTTTGAATTTTATTTTTAATCAAATTATTTTAGTTTATAATTGTACGACATGTTAAGAAAGGAAAAGTGTTTTTGAAGCAGAAAGGATATTTTCCTCAAGAATGGAGTTCAAGTGTTTTATCAAAATTATCTTCCATCTAAGATAATAAAGGGTTATATTTCTATCCCTATTATTACATGGATTTGATTATGTTGTGATGAAAATATTTTTATGAATTCATTTATCTTATATGAATTGTTTTATGATGTCATGTTGTTTAAGAATCCCATTTTTATTAAATGGGTTATGCTATGATGTATGGTTTATGATTTTGTGGCACACATAAGAATGGTATCATTATGAGATGGGTGGGACCTACATCTCCCTCCAATGCATTGGGTAAAGATTTTATATCTCATGAGACAGACATGGCTGGAATGGTAGGTTATACCGGTTCATTGAAACAGGACTGAAACGTGGGTGACTCGGTTCAGAAAGGGACTTTGTCTACAAAGATAGTCTTGGAAATGAGTCTTGACTAACAAGAAATGATTCTCTATGATTATGTGTGTATGCCACAAAGTTTCATGTTTTAAGTTATGATTATTGGGATTACATTTCACTTCTATGATTTATCCCATGTTATGATATTATGAGCTCTTTTGCAGGTTAAGATTTCCAAAAGTTATGTTCTTAAGTATATGATGTGATTGATATTTCTTTTGTTTACCCTTACTGAGCATTTGAGCTCACCCTTTTATGTTTTCTTTTCCCCAGTATATAAAGAAAGGTTTTAGGTATAAAAAAAGAAGATCTTTATGGGAGATGTTGAAGATCTTTCACCACGATTAGAAGATTATATTCCGAGTTTCCAAAGACACTAAACTATTACGGTCCTTGTGTGTGTGTTTTTGTTATGTACTAAGTATTCCGCAAAAGTAATCTAAAGTCCATGTAAGTCAAGCTTCGGGTCTCTACATAGGGTAACTAACATTCGCCCGCCAACATATTTTTGTGTCTAAAAATAACATTGATCTAATTATATAATTTAAGAATGATGATTCAAAATGTTAAATTTATTTTATTTTATTCGATTTCAAAATGTAATGAAAATTAATTTTAATAGAAAATTCCACAACTCATAAAAAATTAATTTTAGAAAATTGCATTTTTAAGCATTAAAAGATTTTATTTTTAATATTTTTAAGAAAAGCAATCTTTAGATGAATATTAATTAACTAATTGATATATATTATAAATATATTTTCTGTAGGACCCCGGGACACCCTGAGAGGGGAGGGGTGAATCAGGGTGGCAACTTTTTCTTCTTTTAGTTGTGGATCTTGTTCCCACATTGGTAGGAACTACTTAAACCTGTATGATGGATATGAACAGCAATTAAACATTCACATGTAGATAGATGACACAGCTATTTTTACTTGGTTCACCACTAAGGGCTACGTCCAAGGAGCATACGCCGACAGGTTGTCGGTAGTACCTAAATCCACTATGCTTTACTAGTTGTAGATTACAAAGGTTCGGGTACAGTCACTCTGTCCCAGGCTCACTGCCTTTACAATTGTTCAGGGATAGCCCACTACGTCCCTCGGGTCACTCCCATTGACTCTCCCTGGCTCACTGCCGTTGGTGAAGTCCCACTCAGTTTATAGACATGAAGGTCTCTTCATCATTTTCATGAGAATGCATCTTCTTTTGTATGCAGATGCTCTTTTGAAGTTCTTCGTCTCTTGTTCTGCATGAGACATTTCTTGCATCAGGGTTTAGATTTGATGCTTCTTTTAGTTCAATCCTTCTTCTTTAGTGCAATGACTTAATGCACTAGATCCCCTTGTCTTCGTTTTCTAGAATCACAATCACTTATGTGATTGCTTACTTAATGAAGCTCAGCTTACTCGGCGTTGTCAGAATCAGTTCTCCATGTATGCATGAGATCATGCATGTATCATTTTGATTTCTTCTTCAATCTCACTTTGCACCAGAAGTATCAGGAAATATTTTCAGCTCTTGTGCAGCTCCAGAAAGGCAGGCATGCTTTAACAATATCTGGCTCTTCTTTTCAAGCCTGGCGCGCAAGTCTCTAATGGCGCGCAAGTCTTAGGCGTGCAAGTATAACCTGGCGCGCAAGTGTCTCCAAAGCACCTGCGTGACTTTTCCTTCTTGAAATTCAAACCTGCGCGACTCACTTCCTTCCTTGCCCAAATCACCTGGGGCGCTCAACCATCAGTCGGCACACAACCTCTACTTGCGCGACCCAACTACCACTTGCACGGTTCAACCACCTACGCGACGAGAGCTCGAACAATCTCAAAGCCTTGAGCTCCGTAAGAAATGAGGAGGGGTGGTCCAGTATTTATAGGCAAACTGGACCCCCTGCGCGGTGGCGCGCAAGTTTCTCCTTGGCGCGCAAGTCCACTTGCGTGACTTAACCAACACTTGCGCGACCCTCTTGCCTTTGTCAAATTTTGATATTCTGATCTCGAAAAACCATAGACGCGCAAGTTCCACTCCTTGTAGGTGCCGTCGCGCAAGTCCACTTGCGCGACTTAACCAACCCTTGCACAACTCTAATGCCTTTTCCATATTTTTATGTCCTGATCCCCAGAAGCATATGGCATGCAAGTTTCCTATCCTCCAAGTGTATGGCGCGCAAGTACCTTTGCCAAAATCACCATTCTTCTTTTGTTGATTTTGTGGCCCTGAAATTTGGCAAACACTGGAAAACGGCGCCACCTTGTATCTGCTCTTTTTGTACCGCCTCCAGATCATCTATTCCTCTGTCGATGTTCTTGAATCAAACATAGATCGTTGACCACAACTCTTGAACTCGACATGTCACCATGGAATCTCCTTTGTCAACAAATTTGTATGTCGTTTGTTTGCTTTGTAGACAAGCACGATCACCTCAACAACACTTATTCTTGGTGATCTGTATCATTCAGCAACTCTTCTGCTTTTATCACAAACTCCACTATTGTGATATGTATTCTTTGAAGGCATAGCTTTAGCATCATCATCTTCTATGACAATGTGATGTGCATGGACATTTCATAAGTCAACTCATTGGAACATTGCCTCCTTCATCAACCGTCATGATCAACTTCATGCAAACCATGTGATTCAATCCATCAAGAAGTCTCTAGCATGGTTCTCACGCAATCATATTCTCACGCAATCATGAGTAATTGCATGGTCTTCATCCAAAAACACCATCCTGCTTTAATCATCCTTGGATGGATTACTCCTCACATTCTTCATTGTTGTAAACAATGTATCACCTTTGACACATGTTCTTTGAACTTACGATCAGCACAACAATCGTCTGAATCACTACTCCTCTACTTCATCGGAGTACTTCAGGATATCTTTCATTTTGATATTCCATTGACAACTATTGACAACAAATACAAACCTATACACAAAGTTGTTCCAACAATCTCCCCCTTTTTATTTTGTTTTCAATACCTTATACATCATCTAAAATGAATTTGTCAATGTCAAAATGAGGATCTTCTATTAAATCAACTTTTCTTTTCAAATGTTGATTTCACTTTCTCTCCCCCTTATTGACAAGAAATACAAAGCACATGGTAGGGAGGGTATCAATCCACACTTAAGCAATGTTTCATTAATCATTTCACTCTAAGTCTACTTGAGCAATGATCGATGTAGAAAACAAGAGGATTTGATTAAGTCAACAAGGCTGTCCGTAATCCACAGATCATGATACCAACATGAGACAATAACTCATGTATCATGTCTTCAAGGGTTTACCACTTTTATTCCAGGTAGAAAAACAAATATGGTAGGGAATAATCAACCTGAAACTCCTGCACTCACATCAGCATATGGATCAAAAATATTCAAGTGAAATCGGCAGGATAAGTGACCTTGGGGTACTTCCATTCTCTTTATGTCACTGATCAATTCAGTTACTCCCCCTTTGTAGAATAATCTTTGATCTGAGTAACCAAGGGATATAGATTGAGAAATGACAGACCTTCTCCATTGGTGTGTTCTTTAAGAAATTCACAGAATAACTACTTTTGAGTCCACCTGGAGTTGATATTGATTGAAACAGTGATTATGGAAGCTTCTTTATTTTTCTCCCCCTCAAGGGAAAAACTCCTCCTCATCTTCATCAAGAGTGATCCTTCATCATCATAATCTTTGAATATCAATTGAAGAATCTAATAAGGATGGAAACTTCTTCAGCTTGGCTATCAAGAGTTGACAGCATTCACTACTTCTCAGGTTCTCCCCCTGAGAGCATGCTTCACCTTCAATTCCCTGCATGATTAGCACAAATACAATACACAAATGATTACGGGAATAAGGTGGTTCATCCTTGCTTAATCAGCAAGACCTGCATGGTTGAGGTTCTTTTCTCAACCATGTTCCTTTTTTCGCTCCAGTCCTCATGCCTACAAACTTAAACATATGTTCTGACATCTGTTGGTGTGGCATGGCTCTGTTCACATTCTCTTCTGCTTTGTGTGGAGAATTGTTCTTCTTAGCAGCCATCATGAATGATACATTCTTACTCCTCTTAAGGACTGCTTATTGCTCTGGTATTAAGGTTAGGCAACCTTTTGCAATGTGACCAGACTTCTTGCATCTATCACACAGAACATCTTTGACACGTGTGTTTCTCTTTGTTTGCAATCTCTCGTGCACTGTGTCTTCATCATGTGAAAGTTTTCCGTTTCCTTTGTCACTAGCCTTGCCCTTCTCATCTTCAAGTTTATATATTCTTTTCAAATCATCTGGCCAGATGACCAATATATCATTTGGAACTTTTGCAGCTGGTTTAGGTCTTCCACATGGGTTCATCCGAGATTCATCCCACTTAGTGTTTCTTTTGGATGAATGACCCTTCAATTTCATGGATCTAAAATCCTGAGTCTTCTCAGCTTCCCTACTTGAGATCTTCTTGGGGAAATGTGTGTTCACAACATTCTTCTGATTTCTCCCCAAGGTAGCTGCTTCATTCCTTGATGGCATCAGAGGTCTTATTTTATTTTCAACAGTGAAAGCATGTTGATATGGACATGTTCCTGCATTGTGACCACTGCCATTGCATACATCACAGATGTTATCAAGAATTCCAAATCTGTTTGCAGTAAACAGATGCTTCTGGACCTGCTGATGTTGCTTCTTTTTCTCTGGGTTCCTTCTCTTTGATATAGGCATTCTTTGTGCTTTTCCATGTAAGGTATTATAAAGACAATCCAATGCACAATGCCCAAATCTGTTGCAGCACCAACATTGACCCACAAATCTTTTCTTCTTTGTGTCTTCTGTATTAAGTTGTTGGGCCATCTGCTTAATCTTTTGTCCTCTATTTGAGGAACCCACTTCCTCCTTTTTCTTCCCATCCACCCTAGCCATGGTGGTAGGTTTCTTCTTCTCACCTTTCCTCATCCATACTTGTTTAGAACTTTTCTTCCCACCTGCACTGATTGTAGGAGTGTATTTAGAAATATGAGTACAAGATGGTTTGGATGGTACCTTCACTTTCTCAGTTGCTTGGGATAGATCAAAGAGTGAAGTCATGGTCTTCTTATCACATGTTGGAGGCCTTTTGACAATAGAATCCTCTAGTGAGCATTGAGTACCAGCAGCAACTGATTCTTGATGTGGATAATCAAGAGTTGTCAAAATCTTCTTATCACATGTTGGAGGCATTTCAGCTTTAGACTCCTCCAACGAACATTGAGTGAAAGCATCACTCATTTCATTATTTTGTGAAGTCTCAATATGTGTGTTCTCAATCTTGGTCAATTGAGCTTCCAATTTTTGACCCATAATATTGAGGATGATCTTCTGATCTTCAACCGTGATCATCTTCTCTTCACAATTCTTCTTCAACCTTTCAACCTCATCTTCATGCCTCTTAACTTTGTTTTGTAACAAAGAGTCAAGTTCCCTGAATTTAATGGACGTTTCTTCCAGGCAAAAATTCTTGACTTCATTGTTCTTCTTCAGCTCAGCTTCAAGTGCATGGATCCTTTCTTTTAAAGTCTTATTGACATCCTCTTCTTCTCAAAGACTTTCACCCATTTGATGAGCTTCATACTTTCGATAACTTTTCTTTACAACCCCTTTTCCATATTTTCAGCTTCCCTTTCTAATCGATTTATCTCAACCTGCATTGATTGGAATAGGCTACAAATAATAGCAACCCTTTCTTCTGGAATATCATGTAGATATGTTCTGAGTTTTTCCTAAAAGCTTGAATTAGGGGTATCATCCTTTCCTCTGGATGAGTTCTGAGCCACCTGCTTGATACTTTCAAAGCCCAATGTTTCTTCATTATTGGAATGGCATGGAGAACAAGACACTGCATCTTCTTTGGATGTGGGGGAATTCTTCATCATCTTCTCCCTTTCTTTTTCCTATTTGTCAAAGTCTTGGTGGATATAGATTTCTTCTCAAAAGTGACTGCGTCATTATCAAGACTGCTCTTCATTTTTGACTATAGGAAAGAAAATCAAATCCTCTTCTCAATAGAATTACTGGAGAATATCCAAAATACGTTAACCTCCCTCTGATACCACTTGTAGGACCCCGGGACACCCTGAGAGGGGAGGGGTGAATCAGGGTGGCAACTTTTTCTTCTTTTAGTTGTGGATATTGTTCCCACGTTGGTATGAACTACTTAAACCTGTATGATGGATATGAACAACAATTAAACATTCACATGTAGAGAGATGACACATCTATTTTTACTTGGTTCACCACTAAGGGATACGTCCAAGGAGCATATGCCGACAGGTTGTCGGTCGTACCTAAATCCACTATGCTTTACTAGCTGTAGATTACAAAGGTTCGGGTATAGTCACTCTGTCCCAGGCTCACTTCCTTTACAATTGTCCAGGGATAGCCCACTGCGTCCCTCAGGTCACTCCCGTTGACCCCCCCTGGCTCACTGCTGTTGGTGAAGTCCCACTCAGTTTATAGACGTGAAGGTCTCTTCATCATTTTCATGAGAATGCATCTTCTGTTGTATGCAGATTCTCTATTGAAGTTCTTCGTCTCCTGTTCTGCATGAGGCATTGCTTGCATCAGGGTTCAGATTTGATGCTCCTTTTAGTTCAATCCTTCTTCTTTAGTGCAATGACTTAATGCACTAGATCCCCTTGTCTTCGTTTGCCGGAATCACAATCACTGATGTGATTGCTTACTTAATGAAGCTCAGCTTACTCGGCGTTGTCAGAATCAGTTCTCCATGTATGCATGAGATCATGCATGTATCATTTTGATTTCTTCTTCAATCTCACTTTGCACCAGAAGTATCAGGCAATATTTTCAGCTCTTGTGCAGCTCCAGAAAGGCGGGCATGCTTTAACAATATCTGGCTCTTCTTTTCAAGCCTGGCGCGCAAGTCTCCAACGGCGCGCAAGTCTTAGGCGCGCAAGTATAACCTGGTGCGCAAGTGTCTCCAAAGCACCTGTGTGACTTTTCCTTCTTGAACATCGAACCTGCGCGACTCACTTCCTTCCTTGCCCAAATCACCTGGGGCACTCAACCATCAGTCGGCACGCAACCTCTACTTGCGCGACCCAACTACCACTTGCGCAGTTCAACCACCTACGCGACAAGAGCTCGAAAAATCTCAAAGCCTTGAGCTCCGTAAGAAATGAGGAGGGGTGGTCCAGTATTTATAGACAAACTGGACCCCCTGCGCGGCGGCGCACAAGTTTCTCCTTGGCGCGCAAGTCCACTTGAACGACTTAACCAACACTTGCGTGACCCTCTTGCCTTTGTAAAATTTTGATCTTCTGATCTCGAAAAACCATAGACGCGCAAGTTCCACTCCTTGTAGGTGCCGTCGCGCAAGTCCACTTGCGCGAGTTAACCAACACTTGCACGACCCTAATGCCTTTTCCATATTTTTATGTTCTGATCCCCAGAAGCATATGGCGCGCAAGTTTCCTATCCTCCAAGTGTATGGCGTGCAAGTACCTTTTCCAAAATCACCATTCTTCTTTTGTTGATTTTGTGGCCCTGAAATTTGGCAAACACTGGAAAACGGCACCACCTTGTATCTGCTCTTTTTGTACCGCCTCCAGATCATCTATTCCTCTGTCGATGTTCTTGAATCAAACATAGATCGTTGACCACAACTCTTGAACTTCACATGTCACCATGGAATATCCTTTGTCAAAAAATTTGTATGTCGTTTGTTTGCTTTGTAGACAAGAACGATCACCTCAACAACACTTCTTCTTGGGGATCTGTATCATTCAGCAACTCTTCTGCTTTTATCACAAACTCCACTATTGTGATATGTATTCTTTGAAGGCATAGCTTTAGCATCATCATCTTTTATGACAATGTGATTTGCATGGACATTTCATAAGTCAACTCATTGGAAGATTGCCTCCTTCATCAACTGTCATGATCAACTTCATGCAAACCATGTGATTCAATCCATCAAGAAGTCTCTAGCATGGTTCTCACGCAATCATATTCTCACGCAATCATGAGTAATTGCATGGTCTTCATCCAAAAACACCATCCTGATCTAATCATCCTTGGATGGATTACTCCTCACATTCTTCATTGTTGTAAACAATGTATCACCTTTGACACATGTTCTTTGAACTTACGATCAGCACAACAATCGTCTGAATCACTACTCCTCTACTTCATCGGAGTACTTCATGATATCATTCATTTTGATATTCCATTCACAACTATTAACAACAAATACAAACCTATACACAAAGTGGTTCCAACATTTTCAAAATATGATTATTCAATATTAATCAATTTTCTTATTAAAAAAATACTCAACATGTAGAAAAATTTGAAATCATTGAGTAAAATCCTTTTAACATTAAAGGATTTATTAAATGTTCTTAAATATTGATTAATTTTTTAATAAGAATTAAATAAATTTTATAAATATGTTTATATTAAATAAATGGTTATTATTTAATTAAATTAAATCACTAAAACTAAATTTTATAAATGTTCCAAATTTATAAAATACACATAATAATCAAAATGTAAAATTTATTAAATTAATATTAAATTTTTTATTTTATCGTAAATTCCCCTTAACAATATACTAAATATATCCATATAAGTATTTAGGGTAAGATTAGTAATAAAGGAAGTCATGAGTGGTGATTCATTTAGAATGGATCTTATAGTCATTTCCACAATCTTGATCTTATCCAAAAACTGATTTTCTCAAGCCATACTTGTTAATATTCATCTTGAGATTGATTTAGGGAAAGTATTAATTATAATAATATTGAGTTTTTGAATAATTTTATCACTATTTTTGAAAATACGATAACAATATTTCCTTTAATTTAATTAAACATAATATTTTTGATCATGTTTTTCTAATGCGAAGCATATTAAAATTCTAACCTTATTTATGGTAAAATTTAGAGTGAAATTCCATAGATTTTTGTTCACATTCCTGATTAATTTTATGAATTTTTTTAGAAATTTGGAAGCATAAAACTAAATTCATTGGGAGATGTGATGTGTTGTGAAATTTATTGGAGGATTATGAAGCTACATTTGATGATGTTACAACTGATCCCTATGATCATAGAATTTGACAGTTGAAGGTTTTCTTTCCATATTCTGTAGTTGTTTCATCCTTTCTGTGTATATTACATTAATCAAAAGTTCTATTAATTATGATTATTTTAATTATCATTTGCATATATATAGTATACTTTCATATAATATTATTTTTATGTGTTACCCAAACATCATGTTTCCAGTTGTTTGAACACATGAGGTGTTGATGAAAATTGTATGTTTGTTAATAAACTAAAATTCATACACACATGTAGGTTTACCTACCTATGTTTTTAAGAATACAATTGGTACTATATAATGTCTCTAAATCTGATACTAAACTTGATATTAACTATTTTTTTATTAGATTTTTCTAATTTTGACTCTAAGTTTACTTAAAACTAATAGTGTTATAGAGGAATGATTTTATTTATTTTTAGTATGGTAGGAATGCATGCCATCTTGATCTATAATTGTAATCCTATCAGACCTCCTTTTTTAAAGTACATGGATATTAATATTAGCATAATAACATGGAAGCATTTTTTATCAGTACTTGAAGGGAGAATTTTCTAATTTTTTCCAATATTTAAAAAATTCAAGAGAAAGAAGATTATACTTTTCAAGAGAATATAAGTCTATATTTCAATTTTTTTTAAGTGTAAAATAGTGTTCTATATTTAGTCCAATGGAATATCTATAGTTATGTTTTTTTTGATAATTGCTTGCAGTATTTATAAAAAACAAGAAGTTACACATTTTTGAACATCAAATGTTATTTAAAATTAAAGGAACAAGATCAGGGACAACTATCATAATATTAATTTTATGCATAATGAATTTGTTTTAGAAGTGCATCAAATATTAATGAAAATTATTAATCATTTACAAACACATGATGAAAAATAATTACCAGATGATCAATTAGTTGATAATTCCATTACTATTATTTCAAAATAATTAGAATCTAAAAGGGATGCTATTATTAAAAACAATAATATCACCAATTTATGTATTAATGATATAATCGAAACATTAATTTCATATAAAATTTGAAAGAAGGGAGATACTCATAAGGTGATGAAAAAGAATTCAGTATATTTTAAGTCCAACAGAACCTTAAATTCCAAAGGATATAATGATTAGCTAAGTACATCTAAAGGTTATAGTTGTGATGAGTTATGTAAAGGTAAAATTTCTCAATACTATTGAAGAATTCACCAATATATGGGAAGCCTGAATTTATAGGAGAATATCTAGAAGGATTGGAATGAATGTTATGATAAAAAAGATTCATTTAAGCAAACCTATTATAAATGAATAAAGCCTAATCAGATTCAACCAGATTGTCTAGAATTAAAGAGGAAATAAATGAATTCTTCAAAGAAATACTCAAAGGGAAATGATAATAAAAGAATAAAATATCTAGATATGTTCAATTCTAGTGAATATGATTATACTTCCAAAAACTCATCAAAATATAGTGATTATAATGGAAAAATAATTATTTTTATACTAACACCCCAAAGCCTGAAAAATGGATCATTGTAAAGATGATAGATAAATAAACATCAAATCCAAAACTGGATTAAAATTGTTTTTGTGATGAAATTGGAAATGGTAGTGAAGATGAGGACAATTATCCTACAGTAGAACAGATAACATTGTATGTTACTAGTATTGAAAAAAGATAAATATTAATAAAAGATAATTGTGAAGACAATAAGGTGTGGCCAATAAAAATTAAAAAGAGCCTTAATTTTAATCATATAAATTGATGAAATAATTAAATTAATTTATATTAAAGATTGAGAAGTAAATTATGAGAATACCAATTTCATTTCTGAGATGGATATGTCTAGATATAAAATTTCAATGTTTTCATCCAAGTTTAATGGAAATGGGTCACAAAATCATTATAAGTTCATTATAAGAGCAGTGATAAGATTTTTAAATATTTATAGAAAAAGGGAAATGACCTAAAAATTTAAAAGGATACATAAAATTGATATCAAAGATCACAAGATTTATAAAATGTCTAAAAATATTTACCATCAAAAAGAAAATAATTGAAAAATTTGTAGTATGATGAAACCATCCAAAAGAAATAAATTTGGACTTGAAAAAAAACACTAGAAATTAGACTTAATAGTCAATTTTTTTTATTCCTAGCCAAGTGATTTTTTATACCATGTTTATAATGGGAGGAAACTAGTTGAAGAATTGTTCCTTGAATAAGGATCCTTAATTAGGATGATCCATATATTTTATAACTGAGTAACTAACTTTTTATAAGCACTAGTAGACCAATTAAATATGGATACCAAAATTCTTTCATCAAATACTGATAGAACCATTTTTTTATCTTTAATAGATTTAATTATTGAATAAATGATATCACTATGAAAAAACAATGGAACTTATATTTTTAGTTCATGGAAGAATTATTTTAAATATACTAAAACTCATTTTTGAATGTTTTAAATAGTTTTATGTTTTTCTTAATATATTTATTTAATTATATTTTTTTAGGGGGAGTAGAGTCATAATTTTTTCTGATAAATTTCTAATAGTTTACTTTTTATTTTCCTAGAGAAATTTCATTATATGAATCTTCACTGAACCATCCTTGAAAGTATAATATCAAGCTGCTTTGTCTTGAAGATAATTTACTATTTATTTTATCTTCTTATTTAGTTCTATAAGATTTTAAAGTAGTTTCATTTTTTACATTATGAAGAATTTAGTTTTTTTAGTTATGTACCCCATGTCTTGTATCTTATTTTATTATGTGTTTTAGGAAAATTTAATTTTAATAATTTTTAAAATTTATCAAACTTTATTTTTTTATTGGTTTTGATTTGGATCGTTCAATAAATTCTCATCAACGGATATAAATGAACTTGACCAAATTTTTATATAAAAGACCAATAATTTACAATACATTTCTTTTAGAGTAAATTTAATTTCATCGATATATCGTAATGCATGAAACACCAGGTCTAAACAAAATACAGTTTTGTCACTCTATGAAGAATAAGTTTAAAATTGAATAAAAAACTTTTGGAAAATTTATTTGAAAAAATCAACTTCATTTTTGAAATGGTAATACCAAAAATATATTAGGATCATTTTTTTATATTTTTCTGAAATATTTCATTTTTCAAAGAATAGTGAAAATACAAATTTTTAGTTGAAAATATCCCTTTCATTAAAATTATTTATAATGTTAAATTATATTTAAAATTATATTTTAAGTCATAATAGTTAAATTATAAATCTATTAAAACAATTTTTTTCATATTAATTAATTTCATGTTGAATTTTTATATAAAAACATTGTAAACTTCAAAAAAATTTCTCTTTAAAAACCCACTTTCCAACTACGTCTGTGAGATTAATTTTAAATTTATTTTTTTCAATTATATTATTTGAATTTGAGAAAAAGGATTCCATATTTTTAATCATAATAATTTATAATTTATAATAAGTTAAACATTATTTTTTACCAAAATGAATAGTAAAAATATTAAAAATGAATTATCACAGTTACAGAAAAAATGGGTTTACTAGGTGTTAAAATAAGAAGATAAGGGTTTAAATGACCTACCAAACTATCTAAAACCAATTTATGGCCATATCTCAACCCTTAAGACCTTATTATCTATTTTATGAGTTTTTTGGTCTCTTTTCAATGAAATTAACCAATATAATAAGTTAATTAAATTGAAATATAAAAAGAGAACCTTCCTTATTATTAATATCAATAAATATTTGGGACATGGTAAAAAATAGAATAGGTTCGGTGATGAATATTATTTTGAACGATAAATAAGTTTTTATACATAATAATTTATTTAAAATTTATAGAATAAATTATTAATTAAATGCTTTAGAAACACTAAAATAGTAATATTTAGTTAACAATAAAATTAAAAAAATGATACTAAAAATATTAAATGTGAAGTAAATTGAATGAATTTTTATGTTCCATTAAATTTTTATATGAATATATCATTTTCAAAAGGTGTGAATATAAAATATTCATATTCCATCATGTTTTTGAAATTTTTTACACTCAAATTAAATGAATAATGTCAAAATTGACATTAATTTTATTTTATAACATATGATATTTTATGAAATGATTTAAAATTAATGGAAAATACATCTTATTCCAAATGATTTTTAAATGTTATTAACTTGAGAATATGGCCCATTATTGAACCAGTTTTTCTATTATAATGACAATAATGACCCATAGATAGTAAAAAAGATGTTAGTGCGGTTAAGGTTAAACCAATATTTTTTGATGTTATATATGCTTGTGTTAAATATAATTTTTAACAAACATAATATTTTTTTTATAAATTATATATAATTTTTATAATAATTTGTTACAAATTATCTAATAAGAATCACTTTAATTTAGTCTTAAATGATAAATTACCTAGATTAAAAATACTAGTTACCATAGTGAAAAACTAAAATGTTAAAAAAAGGAATAATTGATGTTAATGAACATAATGTTTAAAAAATGTGTTTTTATTATGTGGTTAAGTTTTAAATCAACAATATAATCCATATAAAATATTAATTATAAATCTTTGATCCATTTTATGTATGATTGACCTCCTAATTGTAAATAAGATTCAGTATTTACCAAAATGTGACTCCCCCTCAACTATAAAAAGAAATCCACTCTCCTCCCTCATAGAAAACATCAAACCAATTTTGTTCATACTCAACCATCCCAAATAAATTCCCAAATATTATAAACTAATACTATAATCCTTGGGTTTGGAATAAATACAACCTAGTAAGGATTCAGTGTAAACCAAAGGAGGATCCCCAAAGAAGATGTAATGTTCTTCAATGAACATTTTTATTTTATTTCTTTCTTAAACACTTTAAATTAATAATAAAACATGATGATATAGTAATAATAGTTTATAAAATATACTGGTACTATTTTATAACAATTTAATGACCTAAAATAATCTCCAATTCCATCAAATTGTTTACAAAATCATTATCTGTGTGTACAATATACCACCGCCTCGTGATCTGATGTCATTCGTTTTTCCATTTCCACCTCTGAAAGATGGGTATTATGATGGATATGAAGTATATATAAGATATTTATAAAATTATTATACCAAAAGATTAATTATATCATATATTTATTTTTTTACGTTCCATTCCATAGAGTATATGACAACGTCGCTTGCGTGTATGACAAACTATTGCCTTGAAAAGCGATGTGATTCATCTTTCACTAACATTTTACATGGAAGATGATATGGTTACATTTATTGATTATATTAGATATACATAAAATAATTATGATATTAATGAAATATTTATAATTATGAAAATATAATATATATCATTTTATTTATTACCTTTTCACTAAATGAAATATGATAATGTCGTTCATGTACGTGTGGACTACCATCTTCACGAAATGAAGTGAGTCTCTTTTCATCACCACACAATATGGATTAAATATATAGGTATATTTTAAAAAACAATATTAAATTTATGATATTATGATTATTATTTAAATATAAAATATTACTTTCCCACTTTCCAAAATGTTCATTGAAAAACACAAATGATACTCATGCGTATGCATGGCCTACCGTCTCCAAAATCATAAATTAATTAATTTATCAAAACTGTCATTCATGATTGGTAATAAAAGTAAAATTAATGTAAAAATATTATAGTTATTCCCTGATTATTATTCTTTATATTATAGAACAATATTATTTTTGAAAGAACTACATCTTCCATGATGAAACACACATGAGAAAATAAGGAAATTAACACCTAAAAAAGTGAAATTGATGAAATTGTTTTAATAAACAGTCATAAAATGATATAAAAGGATAATATATATTATTATAAATATTACTATGGTTATGTTATAAATTAATAAAATTATTAAAACCATTATATTATATGTTAAATAAAGTTCATCCAAAAGCAAGTGTGAGGTCAGGAATTTCATCTCAATATGCATTCTATGGAGGATTATTTCTTATTATGCACCAATTCACTTTTATGTGGTGTATATAATACCATTTTACATGTAATATCATGATTTATTCATGACTCATGGTATTTTTTTGATTCACATCGAGTAATTTCATCCAAGGGTATTTGACTTGAAAATTATCAAGTGGTAAAAGTTATTGTACAATATCACATTATTTTGTGATTGTTAACTTTCTTCTGAATACATCAATTTATTATGATTATTTTTCATTATTAATTAAATTTATATTAAATGAAAATATTATTTTATGATGGATATGATTATCTCCTAAATTTTTTACCATTTTTATATATGGTTTTTACTTTGAATGTTATTTGATTAACAAGGAAAAATATTAATTAATATATATCCATTAATCAGTACAGATATTCGATAATAAGGAATATTGATTCATGAATTAAATCTATTATTAAATTAACAAGGAATAATTCGGACCAATAGTGATGGGTTGGGCCCAGTATAATATTATCCCTCGACACATAAATAGGTATCAAGAGACTAATTAAGTTTCCAAATAAAATGTGTATCCACTTATAGAATTTAAAATATATTTTGAAAGGTCTTAACAGTAGATATATCATGATTCCTAAGATCATGGGATCCAAAAATTAATAATTTCCTTCATTATAGTTTAGTTATTAATATCCATTATATTTACACTATGATATTTTCTATTGATGCACTTTATTTTCAGTTTATTGTTTAAATGGAATATATTTTTAGTCTTTTAAATTTCCATATTGATTATTCCTTGTCAATTTATTTAGATGGAATTATTTCTTAGTCATATACTTTGATATGTTTACTATTATTATATGTTGATGATATATTCCACTGTACTTAACCTTTAAAAATAATTTTATCTCACCCTTATTTTTTTTCCTTCCCCCAGGTTATGAAGATGAATCCTTTAAATGAGTTTCAAGGATACCAAGAACCTGATTTTGTTATTTTTTATTTTTTATTCTGATTGTAAAATGGGTATTATGTATGAATCTAGATTTCCAAAACTACAAAACTAATTATTCATTTGGGATTTGAATAATTTTATCTATGATAATGTAATAAATTAGTGCCTTAGCTCTGGGATACTGGAGTCAGGTTCATTACAATTTGTATTAGAGGAAGTTTAGTAGAAACCATGAGAACTATATTTAAGAGAAAAATAGGTTAGTGATCATAAACCTGTGATATAATTTGAGGATAACTATGTAAGATCTTCCTAATGTTTTTTAGGTAGATATTATGTATTTTTTAATATAAATACACCCCTTTCTAGACCCTAAAAGTGGACATGGTTCTGGAATATGGGAACCTAGGGTTAGTAACTCTAAAAAAAGAGCATCGGGCTTGTCTCGAGAAATACCAGGAACATGAAAATGGGAATTAATTTTCATATGGTTTGATACTCTTGGGGGATATGATTAGGATTATTTTCATTTTCATTAAAATTCAATATAAAGGATTTTATTGTAATGATATCCCCAATGAAACCATGTTTATGATTATGAGATTAGATACACATAAATTAGTCAATTTTTGTTAAGTATTTCACTGTTTTTTGGATTATAAATTATTTTTCATAATGATATAATATAATCTAGTGTAATTAATCATTTATAAATGTATAATAGTATAAGGAATGGGAACCTGACTAATACACATGATCCAAAGAGCATGAATTATCAAATCATTTATAGGCTTAATAAAATATTTTGAAGGGATCTAGTCTCAAAACAATTCTCATCATATAAAGAAATAGTATTATGTAATAAAAATATAGATAAATAATTCTATAAGTATTATGTATTTTAAGGAAATAAATATAAAAAGTGTATGATTGGTAAAAATATGGATGAATTCAAGAAGAGAAATAAGGATTTTACAACATGTGATACATGTAGATGGAGACACCTTGATACATGGTTAAAAAAAAGATTTTTCTCAAAGTGCAGAGAAAAAGGACTCCATAATGATTATATAATGGTTATGAAAAAGGTTTCCGATGTTCAATGATTGAACTGTAAGGAAATGGGGATCTATAAAAATTAAATGCTCAAGTTTCAAAGGAATATACCTCAAGAAAAGCTAATGGGTCATGGTTTAGCTTATTATATTACTACAAAAGAGGTCGAATTACTTATAGGATAATGTTTGGATCTAGAAATTAAATCATTTGAGAATTTTATCAATGATATCATGATTATAAGAATTATAAAATGTACAAGGATTGTATTTTATTACTTTTTCATTAAGGATTTGAAAGAATATATTGAATGGTACAAAGACAAGTGATTTAGTGGCTTGTAGAACTTTTTAGAAAAAACATGATTAAGGGGAAGAAACCCCTTAATATATTCATAATATTTATATAATTATTTTTTTTGATAAATTGATAATTGATATAGATAAATTAAATTGGATAGTACTTCCTACCATGGAACTGATTAATGTTTTTTCAACAAAGTGGTTTATGCTATCATTAATGGAGTATAATACATCTTGGAATTTAAATAATACATCCAAAAATCTATTTTTTACTTAATTAATTATGAATAATTCATGTTTTTAATAATGTTTTATGGTAATTTCTGTCAATAACATATTTCAAAATAATACACAAAGAATGTGTTCACATATTATGTATGTGTTATTTATGATTTACTTCTTTTTTTGGGGGATTATTGGTATGTTTATTTTGGAAATTCAGTAAACTTTTTTCTAATGTTATGGATATTAATCTTTTGTAAGGATTGTATAGTTCTCCATTTATTAAATTGTTTGAGTTCAAATTTTGATGAGGTTTGAATGATTAATATATTACTTCATCATATGAGGATTTATGAATATTTAATAACTTATGATAACCATATTGATTTTTGAAAAATAGTTTGAGACATAATGAATTTTTTACGTCTTTTATTGATCTTATGATATGTTAAAAGTTAATTTTAGTTCTTTAGAAATAAAAAAATAATTTTGGTATATTCATTTCTTAGAGTATGAGATGAATTAGAAATTGTTCTATGTATAACAAAAAGATGATTTTTTTCTTATAGAATATAATGAAATAAATTAAGTACATATTCTCATGAAATTTCATCAGTATTAGGAAAAATATATTGAAAAAAATGTAATACTATTACATTCATATCTGATGAATCAGATGGTCTTTTAAATAATCAATGATTAATGGTTTTGAGGCCCATAACATTCCATTGATCATTCACTTTCTTGTGATCAACAACCTCAATCCCTACATATAATTATTTATACTTTACTTATATGTTCATATATTCACATACCATAAATTTTATCAAATTTTTAAACAGAATAATGGATTATTAAAAGTGATATTTTTACTCCCCTTCCACTCTTATTAAGAATATGTTTCATTAACCGATTTTAGGTTGTGGGGTTTTAAATAATTTCATTTTCAAATATAAAACCCATGATTACTGAGATCCAGATTAAATTGTGAAGATTAAATTTATTTTAGGTGAGGATAATGTGAATACCAACACTTTACAACATATTTCTTTTATAATAACATTAATTTAATCAATACCTTGTATTAGACACAACACTATGTTTAAAAAAAAACAACCATTTAGTAACGCTTTGAACACATAATATAAAAATATTTTAATAATTTTAGAAAATTTATTTGAAAAAATAAAATAAAATTTTGAAATTGTATTTTTATAAAATAGTTTAATTATTCATAAATTTAAAAAATTTCAATCATTAGAATTAATTTAAAATTGTATTTTTATAAAAAAATTTGTATTCTTTTGAAAATTTTCTCTCTAAAAACCCACTTTTATATCACGTCTATGGGATTAATTTTTAAATTTAAATTATCCACTTATATGATTTCAATTTGGAAAAATGGATTCCATATTTTGAATTGTAATAATTTATAATTTAATATAAGTCCAACTTAATATTTTATCAAAATTTATGTAAAAAAAGTAAATATGAATTACTAGGGTTAAATAAAAAATTGGGTTATTGATGGTTAAACTATGAAGAAAATGGTTAAAAAGACATAAAAATTATTCCAACACCCATTTTATTAAAATATGTGGACCCTTATAACCTTCAAAAAATTGTTATGTGTTTTCCAATGACTTATCCATGAATGTGAATTATATAATAAGCTCAGTAAAAAAAAAGAAAATAAGGGAACCTTCCTTTTTTAAAATATCTATAAATATTTTGGATGGGAAAAAACCACATATGATCTGAGATAGATATGATTTTTTAATAAAAATGAGTTTTAAATTTATTATAACTTTTTAGATATTAAATAATTACATTAAATTGTTAATAAATTCAAATGTAGTAATTATTTAGTTATAAATCTTATAAAATAAATGATACCAAAAATAATAAAAGTGAAGTAAATTGAATTAATTATTTTGTTACATTATATTTTTAGATTAATATATCATTTTAAATAGTTTAAAACATAATATATTAAAATTCCATCATTATCTTGGTATTTTTTAAATTCAAATTAAAAGAATAATTCAAAAATTGACATTAATATTATTTTATAAAAAATAATATTTTATGAAATTTTTTAAAATTACTAAAAATAATATAGTCTTGAATTTTATTTATAAATGTTAATAAATATCCAATATATCCCATTTATGGACATGTTTTTATTTTATAATGAATATATTTACCCTTAAATTGTAAAAACACTGTTAGCACAATTATGGTTAAAACAATATTTTTGTACCATACAAGAGCTTGCATTAAAAATATTTTTTGATGAAGATATGTTTTTTATTTTATAAATTATATTTATTATTTTGAATCAGTGTTAAAAAATTATCTAATAATGATAACTTTAATATATCCTTAAAATAAAAATTACTTATATTAAAATGACTAGTTACCATAGTGAAAAACCAAAATGGTAAAAAAAGGAACTTAGATGTTAAATAAAAAAATATTTAAAAACTATTTTTGGGGCATTTATCGACCATATAATCCTTATAACCCTTTAATTATTAATATTTTATCCACATTATGTATGATTAACATCCCAATAGTGGATAATTTTGGGTATTTAACAAAATGACACTCCTCTCAACAATAAAAGGGAGATCACTCTCCTTCATCCTTCACACCATACAACTACATTGGTTAGGACAATAACTAAAAAAATAAATTCCCAAAATTATATATCCAAATCCTAGAAGACTTATTTTTGGTATAAATTCAACCTAAGAAGTCAATAGTGTAATCCAAAGGAGGATACCTGAAGAGTAGGTTACATTATTCAACGCGAATTTTTATTTCATTTACATGTCAACATCATTAAATTATTTTTAAACCATGATAATATAATAAAAATTGCATCATACATATACTGGTACGTTTTTATAATAATTTCATGACCTATAACCATCTCCACATCCATCAAATTAGTTACAAAATCATGATTTGTGTGTGTGGAGGACTACCGACTCGTGAACTTATGTCATTCATTTTTTTCCATTACCACATATCATGGTTGGGTATGAGGATGCATATAAAGTATATATATGATATTTATAAAATAATTATACCCATTTTATAATTTTATGATATATACCATTTTATGATTTATTCTGTAAGAGATACGACAACATCATTCTTGTGTACGACAGACCACCACCTCACGAAGGGTTGTGATTCATCTTTCACTAACAATTTATATAGATGGTGGGTAAATTTAATGACTATATGTGATATAATATATATAATTATTATATTCATGAAATATTTATCATTCATAAAATATAATTTTTTTGATATTATTTATTACCATTTCACTAAATTAAAGATGATAATGTCATTCATGTACTTGTGGACTACCACCTTCATGAAAGGATGTGACTAGATTTTAATCACCACACCAAATGGATGATATATACAAGTATATTATAATAAATAGTATTCCATTTATGATATTATTATTATTCTAGTAAGATAAAATATTACTTACCTCTATTCTATAAATATCATTGAAAAATGTAAACATTACTCATGCGTAAACCCAACCTACCATCTCCATGATCATAACATACATAATTTGTCAAAGCTATCATTACTTATTGGTAATACTAGTAAAATTGATGTAAACATATGATAATTATTTAATTATTATTATTCAAGAGATTTTAGATTATATATTATGTGTAATAACTGGATCCTTCATGATGAAACACGCATGAGAAAACAAGGCAATGAACACATGAAACAATGAAAATAATGATACGTTATTAATGAACAAGTGAAAATATATTATAAAATCATAATATATGATATTATAAATATTCATATGGTTATGTTATAAATTAATAACATACTTTTAAGTATTATAAATCATGTTAAAGAGCGTTCACCTAAAAGGAATCATACAGTAAGTAATTTCATCTCAATTTACATTCCATTGAGTCTTATTTGTTATTATGAACCAATTCACTTTATTGTGGTGTATATACTAACATTTTAAGGTAATATCATGATTAAATCATTATTCTTTGTATTTTAAGTTCTACTTTTAATCATTTCATCCAAGGGGATTTGAATTGAACATTTCTAAGTGGTAAAAGTTATTATACAATCTCACTTTGTTCTTTGATTGTTAACTTTCACATGAAGAAATATCTTTCTTGCAATAATTTTTCATTGGTAATTAAATTTATCTTAAATAAACTTATTATTGTATGATGGATATGATTATTTATTAAATCATATATGATTTTTACATATGGTGTTTAATTTGAAATATATTTGTTTAACATGGGAAATATTAATAAATTAATATTATTTATTCAATGATGATATTTGATCCTAAGAAATATTAATTAATTAATTAAATTTATTATTATATATATGAGGAATTATTTGGACCTATAGTGATGGATGGGTCCCAGTATAATATATCCCCTTAATGCATCTGTAAATCTCATGAGACAAATTAAGCATCCAAATTAAACCGGTTTCTACTTATAATATTTAAAGTGTCCTATAAAAGGTCTTGCCAGTAGAGGTATCATTATTATTGATATTAATCTGTCTAATAATTAGTAATTTACATAATTAATAATTTATTTAACATTATCCCTTAGATTTTCACTATGATATTATCTTTAAATGAACTCCATTTTTAGTTTATTGATTTAAAGACATTGTTTTCAGTTATTTATTGTTCCATATTGATTATGCCTTATAATGTTATTTAAATGACATGTGCTATTAGTTATTTAACTTTCTATGTTGATTATTATTATTGATTCTTGATAGATTCCTCTATACTTAACCCTTAATGATCATTTGAGCTCACCCATATTTTGTTTCCTTTCCCCAAGTTATGAAGATGAATCCTTTGAATGATTTTAAAGGATTTTGAACATTTTATTTTGTTATGATGTTTTTTTCAAATGTAAAATGAGTATCATGTATGTATCTATTTTTACAAAACTATTAAATTTTTTGGTCTTTTGGGATTCAACCCATTATATCTATGCTTATGTAATAAAGTAGGACACCAGCTCTAGGCTATTCGGGATAGTGTTGTTACAATTTATTGGATGCATTCAATTTAATGATAGTACTAGTGATTTTTATATTTTATAATTACAATTAATTTTCCTATTATGTAATGTACTTATTAGATGAAATGAAAGGTAGGGAGATAGTTCATGAATGGTTTGTTTACCTTTGATTATTTATGAAGAATTAATTTTAATGAAAGATGTTATAAAATTTCATGTTTGGGAATATATCTCTATAGATAATGAAGTCAATGAGATAAATTATACATAAAAAATCTTGAATATCTATATAATGATAATATTTATAAATTATAGTGATGATAATAGAGTTTCATTTACTCTCTTTCAGAAAACACTAATCTTGACCTTGTAGTGGCTTTCCAAGTTACTGGAAGTTATACTATAAGGTGAGTCAGTGTTTGAATCGCATAAACATTTAGAGGTCTATGAATCAATTTTATTGAAGTTATATGATGAATAATTTATTTCTGGTTGAGGAAAAAGTTCTAATAATTAACCAAAATTCACTAAAAATGAGGATTGTGTTTCATTTTATTTAATCTTTCCTACTATTGGGGAGAGATGATAAGGACACTATGATAATTATACATGTATGTTTGTTGATTTTTTTATCAATACGTGGAAGATAAACCTTGAAAATAAAATTTTATATTATATCCATGCTATCCACATAGTAATGGTAAAAATACTTATTCTTTTGTTTTCCTAGATGCCAAACAGTGTCTTGGTGAAGCTTTTAAGTGAAAATGGTATTCAAAATGAAGATATTATTTAAAGGGTAAAGGAGAATTTTATAAATTATGAGACAATTTATTGGATGGGGATGATGTGTGACTTCAATATATGTAATTTTTTTATAATTCATATTAAGATAATTCGCTAGATTCTCAAAAATATTTTAAGAATAAATTTAATTAAATGTGCAAGAAGACATCAAAGGATAAAAGTGAAATTTCTGAGTGATATTCCCATAAATATCAAACTATGAAGAATAATAAACATGGATAAGGTGATGTAAAATATAAAAATACCCCAAAATATAGTTATAATTTTAATATTTATGAATTTTAGAATATGGTTTATACACAGAAAAAATCTTTAAAATAAAAATATAATGAAAGTAAAAATAAGAAAAAAGAATTGGATATTGGAAAGACTTATTTTATCTTGGATTATGTTGAATTAATGGATATAAGAGAATAAGATCATTTTATATTTTCTATGTAAAATAATAAAAATAGAAAATCGTAAAATATTAGACCTTATTATATAGTAAGGGTGTTCATACCCTCTATTGATATTTGAGTATATATCAAAGAACCACCTATCCAAATGAATATGGATTTTGATTGTAAATGGATGGATATGAATAATTAATTCCAATAAAATTATTTATCACTTTCCTTTGTACGCTATAAATCTGGATAACCAGTTGAGAGGACCATATAATTTATTTAAATAGAGGTTGTTCCACCAGTAGTTGCTTCTATATAAGCATTATCTACTAAAGTTACCTATATTAGAAAAGATGTTAAAATAATGAAATAAAATGGAAACCAATAAAATGATATAATAATTAATTTTTATGGCTTTGAATATGAATTATATAGTTATATTAATTATAAAAATATTATGTAATTTCTAAATAAAAAAAGAAATAGGTTTAAATAAACTATTTTATTAAAGGATTTTAAAAAAGATTAATTTCTAAATTAATGAATTTTATTTATTAATAATTAATAAATTTTTTGAAATCATCATATGTAAATTAAATTATGATCAAATTTTAAAGAAAATATTGAATTTTGGTTGAATAGTGAAGAATATCATTTTTTTAAAATGTCATTTCATTTTGAAAAATTAGTTAATTTAATAACCTCATTATGTTTTGAATATGATATAAAGTAACAAAATTAATCACCAGTTATATTTAATCAACTTAATTTCATTTTAATTAACTTCATATTGGATTTAGTATAAGTTTATTTTTAGGTTTAAAAATGAGATTTTTCTGAAAACAATATTTAAGTGAATAATGTTTTTCCATTTTAAATAATTAAAATATACCAAATGATGAATGATTTTAATTAAATTTATAAATTATAAATCATTATATATTAATTTAAATTCATTAAATTTTTATTACTAGTCATAGAGTTAATAGAAAATCATCATATAAATGAAAAATAAACCTCTTGAAAACTAATTTTTTTCTCACGTCTAGGGGTTTAATTTTTAATAAAAAATTTCCACTTATGTGAATTTAATTTGGTAAAATGGATTATATATTTGGAATAATAATAATTTTTATAATATAAAACTTTTAACATAATTTTTTACCATAATAAATTGGGGAAACATTAAAAATTAATTATCGTGGTTAAGGTAAGAACAAATTTACTAGCAGATAAACTAAAATGGTAAGGGTTAAAAGACCTAAAAAGTTATCTAAATTATATTTCATGGAATTATATTGACATTATAATGTATAATTATCTATAATGGTCAATTTTGGTGCTTTTTGGAAAGTGAAAAATCTAGGTTTACCCTTTTCGTTTCAAAAATTACAAGTGTTCCACTCACCTCACATATAAAAGGATACCCCCTCTCCTCTCCTCTTAAAAGCTTAAAATTATTTTTTTATATAAAATACCCACCAAAATATATTATTTAATTCATAACCCTGACTTAGATCCATTATTTTGATCAAAATTCCATCCTAATAATCCCTTTTGTGCTTACCTTAGGAGGTTGTCCGAACCAGAGGTGTCATGCTTAACCGAGCATTATTATTATTCTATTCTCCAAACTCCTTAAAATATTCTTCAATTACGATTATATAATAAAACAATTATCTCCAATATAAAAATATCTTATTATGATAATTAAAAATCTAAAATCATCTACACTTCCTTCAAATGGAATATGAAATCAACATTTGTGTGTATGATGGACTACCCCTTCGCGAACCGATGTCATTATTTTCCATCATATCATATAACAGATTGTAATAATGATGGATTAAAAGAATATATATGATATTTTTAACATAAATATAATTTTTATTTTATTATGTCACATATACCTTCTTACATTCCATTCCATAGGGGATTTGATAACATCTCTCGTGTGTATATTATACTACATTCTCACGAAGTGATGCGATTCATTTTTTACTAACACATTACATGAAAGGTAATAAGGAAATATTAAATAAATATATGTTATATAAATGAGATAATTATGATATTAATGAAATTTTTATCATACTTAAATGTTTATATATCATTTTATTTCTTACCCTTATACTAACTGAAAAATGATAACGTCGTTTGCTTGTACGTGTGGACTACTGCATTCATGAAGTGATGCGATTATTTTTCCTCAACACATCACATAAATGAAATATATATCCATGTTTAATGAAACAATATATAATTTATTATATTATGATAATTATTTAATGAAAAAAAAAACATAACTTCGTTCAATAATGATTTTTGAAAAATGGAAATGTTACTTATGCTTACGTACGACGTACTATCTCCATGATTGAAATGCATTTCATTTATTCATAACCATATTTAATAATTAGTTTTAAAATATTAATTTATGTAGTAAAATGGTAAATATTTCATGATTACTATTATATATATGTCTAAAAATGATGTCGTTGACCATATTTAACCTATCGAAGACATTTTTAACATGTAAGCCAAATATCATTAAAATATCCAACGTAAAATTAATTGATTATTAGGTGTGTATATTTGAAATAAAAATAAAAATTGAAATAAAAATGGTTATTAATAAATAAAATAATTTAAATAATTATATTATTTTTTAAGATAATGAAAGTATGTGACAAATCAAACTTGAGGTAAAAGACATCATCTCAATTTACATTCATTGAGGAATGTTTTGGATGTTATGCACCTATATTTTTAAAAAATGTGTATATACAACTCATTTTAAATGTTACATCATGAATTTATCTATTTTCATGGTATTTAATTTTTTTAATCTTATTATTTCATGGGTCTTTTGATTCAAATGTTTTTAAAGTGGTAAGGGAATTTTCTTCCAAAACATATTCTTGGAAATTTTTCCTTCAAACACTTTTTCTCTTCCATATCCATGTTTTTAAATGATTTTATGAATATAATTACATGTACATGAGAGTTTTATAAATACAATTCTTCTCCCTCTTTAATTTTTTTTTTTTCAAAATGAATATTTTTATGGGGTTTTTGAATTTATTTACAAATGATAAAAGAAATGATCTATTTTATTGTATACGACGACAAAAACTTTTCCTTCCACTATAACCATTATTTGAAATTTGAACTCTTTACAATATTTCATGTTATATTCACATTTTTATTTTCGTATTGAAAATGGGTTATTAAAATAAAAAGGTATTTTGGTATTGGAAATGAATTTTTTAATTAAAATGGTATTTTGATATCCAAAAGATATTTACATATGAGTTTAAATGAGTTTTTTTTCTTCAAATTTTTAATGATCAAAAAGTGAAAGTTTATAAATTTTTATTCATGATATTTAACTTGATCATTATATGAAATGGGTGATCCCAATATATCATTTATGATGTGTGTTCTTATATGGCTCTAGGTGGGCCTTATATATATTATTCAATGGGTCCACCCAGATAGCATCGTGTGTGCCCGATATAGCTTATACAAGGGGTGTTACCTGATAACACACCATTTAATTAGGTAACTTTCCTTGTATTAACATGTAATAAGGATGGAGTTACCAGAGGATTAATCCTATGGATTTTACTGGGTTCTAATTTATGACATGAGTTGAAAATGGGTTATGAATGTGATTCTTATAGCTCTCAAAAGGTTTTTTATTTACTTACTATGGTTTTAATGATTTATTCGAGAAAAATGTGTGTGTTATATTCATGTGAAATTTATTTATTTCTTTTATGCAAATAATATTGAGATAAATGTAAAAAATTTCATCAGTTTTTAGGTTTTCACTGTACAAATAGTTTTTCTTTCTATTTTATTCACCTTACAAAGTTTTTTGTGGACATACCACATATTAAACTTTTTTTCATAGAGTTTAAGATTGTTTAAGGTAAAAGAAGAATTCAGTATGAAATTCAAAATGATTTTCCAAAAAACATAACAATTTTTATTTAAAAATTTCTATATTTCAGAAAAAATGGATACTGATTATAGGTGTCCGCATTTTAAATATATTTGTTTGTTATATTTGACTTATGAATTAATTATCTAAAAATAGAAGCCAAAAATATATATTTTGATTGAAAGAATATATTTTCTTATATAAAGGCACTAGAATATGTAATATTTGAGGTTAGGTCCATACAATTTGTATCAGAGAAAGGTTTATATAACAATTGAGGTTATGATAATGTTTATAGTATTCCCTAGAAAGGTTTTAATTTATGGTTAATTTAAAATGATATTTCATTTTAGTATTAGAATGTTTCTTCATCTAAACTATATCTATTTAGAATGGATTTCCATAGAGGAAGCACAAAAGCTATAGTGGGAATGGATTAAAAGGAAAATATACTTCAAATTAGTTACCTGAGATGGCTGTAATTGGAATAAAATAGTTTTTTTTCTAAAGATTTATCAATTGACAAAAGCTATAAATAGAGTTGTTATCCATGAAAGTGGGAAATTAGATCTATAGTATAGGAAAATCTTAGGAGTGGATCATTTCATGAGATAACATATCCCATAATTTAGTGAATCATTTGACCCTATGGTATCCAAAGGAAGGAAAAATTATATAGAGACTATATTTTATGTCATGGGATGTTTATAATGTAAAAATAAAACCATTTCAATTTATCATTATGAAGGTGAAGCTGATCGATGGTTTTATTTGGTTAAGAATACAAGAGTGAAATATGATCATGATTCCATGGAATGATAAAAATTTATGAATCATTTTCTAGAGAAATAATTCCTTAATGTGGTTTGATTCTGGATGGATAAATAATTCTTTGTATTAAAGAAAAAATATATATATTCTATTATAAAATATGATGAAAACATCACTGGATTGGCTAGGTATGTACTAGATTTTAATCAGGAAACAAATAGGAAAATTAACATATTTCACACAAGGTTGAAACCATATTAATGAATATATTTGGCCACATGATAATTGAAAAGCTTTAATAAAGTGTTTTGGTTATGAGAAAAGATGAGGTGGACTTTTCCGACCTATATGTTCCTCAAGATGAAAATATTAAGAAAAGGTCAAGGTGAAAGGAAATAGAGAAGTAAGCATCTAAGAAGTCTAAAGGTAAGCCCCCATAATTTTTTAAGTGTGGAAAATGAAATTTCAAGGAATTTCTGACCAAATATAGAAAGTATTTATAGTGTGTCTAGTTTTGTTATAAGTCTTGTGATGGTAAATAAAAGAGTCCTAAATAATAAAAAAACGGGCTAACCAATATCCATCCAATATTGAGGTGTTTTAGTTTCAATGATTTCTGTAATAATCCTAACATGTGTCTAAAGATGGTTTCAGAGTATGGAAATCATCTTTATCAGAAACATAAATTTGTAGAATAGTCATTTCTTATTACTAAAGTTGATTATGGACCATCCAACGAAGTGGTGAAAGGTATGATACTTGTTTATTAAAATTAATCCAATGTCATGTTAGACTATGAAACATAAAATTAATTAATTTTTACGAAAATTTCTGGTAAAATTTTAATATATTCATCTAAAAAGAGGATATAACATTTTGTGAAAACCCTAGGTGGAAATATTAAAGAAACTGAGACTTATAAGAATCTTACTATTTATATTAGTGGAATGGTTTCTATAAAAAATATTTCCTAACTTCCCATACTAGAGTTTGATATCATTTTGGGTAAGGATTATATTTCATTTTACCATAATTATATATATCTTTAAGAAAATAGTTTTTTATAAAATGATTTCATACCTTTTATAACATACCAAGAAGACGAGAAATTGACTAGAAATAGAAGTTAAAGTTACCTAGCTCATATTTTTGAAAATAATTAAGGTTTTTATAGTAGTGATGTTATAATAGTGAATGAATATAAGAATATATTTTATAATGATTTTCATAGTGTTATTCTTGATTATGAAGTTTAATTTACTATTTAATTAGTTCATAATTCTAAGCCTATTTCAATTCCACTTTATCAAATGGATCACATTGAATTTATAGAATTGAAAAAGAAATTTCATCAGTTGTTAAATAGAGGATTATTTATCCCAAACTTTTCTACTTGTCGATCCCTAGTTTATTTGTTAAAAATAAATATAGTTCGATGAGCCGTTTTATTGACTACAATGAATTGAATAACATCACTATTAAGAACAAGTATCATTTGGCTCATATCAATGATTAGTTTGATTAACACCTGAGAGATCATTATCTTTTGAAGGATGATCTAATATCCTGTAACCATTAGATGATGGCGAAAGAGGATGATATTTTGAAGATAGTGTTTCAGACTAGATATGGGAATTATGAGTTTTTATTTTTTCACTTTGGGTTATCTAACACAACTATTGTGTTTATGGACCTCATGATTATAATTTCTAAGAGATATTGGATAAGATTTTGTTTATTTATATTGATGATTTCTTTGGAAATTTTTTAAATTTTGGAGGATCATGAAAGAAAAAGAATATTATTTATTTCAGAAAATAAAAAAAAACTATATGGGAAATTCATTAAGTGTGAATTTTGGTTGTAAAAAATTTCTTTCCTTTGAGAAATTATTTCGAAAGATGGTATTAATTTTGAACCTATTAAAAATAATTTTTTTTGAACAATGGAGAAGTAATAAAAATGTCATAGAGGTTTATAGTTTTCTAGGTTTAGTAGGTTTCTGCCAAAGGGTTGTTAAAAATATTTCTCGATTCTCTATCCTGTTGATTATGCTAACTAAAAAAAGTAAAATTCTTATGAAAAATATAATGTGATGATTATCATTAGGAAAAAAAGAATATTGGTAAATTATATTGTTTTGGACCTTCCTTCCAAAAATGATTAATTTTAATATATAATTATACTTCATTGAAGGGACATGGTTGTGTCATAATGTATAATGTTTAGGTAATTTCTTATAATTCACATTAGTTGAAAAATCTAAAGGTCAATTAACATACACACGATCTATAATTTTCTGATATGGTTTTTGATTTTGAAAATTTGATATGCTATTTATATGGAGTAAATTATGAAATATTTATTGATGAAAAATATTGATGTATATATTCAACCATAAATAATTAAACTTGAGATGGAGAAGATGGATGGAACTGATAAAGGATTATGATCACACTATTAATTACTATATTGGAAAATTAATTATTATTTTTTGATTCTTTGAGTAAGAAAAATGACACTATATTAAATATGTCACATTTCAAACATGGACTATTGTATAGTGATTTGACGAATTTTGTCCTAGAGGCTGTGGATGCATGGAAATCCATTCTTTTTTTCTAGGTTTCAATGCATTCAACATTGTCAGAAAAAATTAAGAAAGATGAGAAGAAAGATAATGGTTTATAGGAAAATCTAGAATATATTAATAAGGATAAGTTGTTTGAGTTTAATTTTGGTTGTGAAGGTGTTATTGGATTTAGAAAAATATTATATATTCTATTTGATTATTATTTATATAAATAATTATTGTGTGAATCTCATAGTTCCCCATTTTAAATTCATCTTGGTAGTACTAACATTTACACATACCCTTTGGTGTATTACTAGTGGGGTGGAATGAAAAAAATATATTGCTGAATTTACCTAAAATGTTTGACTTGTTAGCAGGTTAAAGAAGAATTATAATTTCTGAAGGAAACGATTCAACCTTTCACATCACTGGAGTGGAAATAAAAAAATATATCCATGGATTTCATGTTGGGATTTATAAGGTCATCATGAGGTAAAAATAAAATTTTGGTTATTACAGATTGAATAACTAAATCTAAACATTTCTGTCCCATTTGAGAGAAAATTTCTTTAGATCATCTTTCTCACCAATATCTAATTGTTATAGTGAAGTTCAATGGAGTTACTTAATTAATTTTATCATATTGGGAACCAAGGATCACAAATAATTTTCTAAAATGGGTTTATATTTCTTTGGGTAATGAATTAAATTTTAGTACAACTTTTAAGCCTCAATATTATGGATAGTCAGAGAAAACAAGTTTGAAATTGGAAGATATTATTTATTATTTTTCATAGATTACCAAAGATATTAGTATCAACATCTTTCCTTGGTTGAGTTTTCTTATAAAAACATCTTTTATTCCAATATACATATGGAACCTTTTGAGGCATTATATAAAAAGAAACATCAGATTCAATATTTTTGGGATGATATAGGATAAAGTATGTTTTTCTAACCAATGTTGGTAGAGTAAATGGATTATAACGTGTAGTTTATCCAACAACATATAAAGATGACTTAGATAAGACAAAAATGCTATGATGATAATAGGAGGATATATATTTATTTTGATTAAGGTGATCATGTATTTGTCAAATTATTTCCTTGAAAAAGTGTTATGCATTTTGGTAAAATAATAGAAGCTAAGTACATGGTTCGTTTGACCATATGAAATCTAAGATAAATTTGTACTAGTTTCCTTATGAAGTTCTTTGACTTCGAGTTTATACCAGGTAGACATCATTTTTCATATTTTAATGTTAAAGAAGAACGTGACAGATTTATCTCATGTTTTGAGGCTTGAAGAAGTTTATTTGTAATAGAATATTTATTATAAGGGAAAATCTATTCATATTATTGACCATAGAGAGAATGTGTTGTGGAATAAAGTGATTCACCCTGTTAAGTTTTTATGTGAAATCTATATGGTTGAATATAAAACATGGGAATCTAAAAATGTTATGAGGGAAATATATCCCCAATTGTTTAAAAAGTGAATAAAATTTTAAAGATGTAATTTTAAAAAGGGGTATTATAAAAACCTATGTAATGATATAATAAATCATTTTCATGTTTATTTATATGAATTACATGGTTATATTCTTTATAAAAGTATTAAAAAAAATTTAAAATCAAAAAGAAAATTGTTTTAATTAAAATATTTTATTATAATGTTTTATTTAAAGTTATTATTTATTAATTATAGAATTATAACCTCAAAAAATTAATATAATTTTTCAAATCATAATATCAAAATTATATAAGGGTAAATGTTTGAGATTATTCAGAAAATATTGATTTTTCATTGAATAGTAAAAAATACATATTTTTTTTGAAAAATGACAATCTATTATAAGTAAATTAAGTAATTTAAATGCCCAATTATTTTTTGAGTATGATTTAATGTAAAACAATTATTAGTTATTTATATTTAATCCACTGAATTTTTTTAAAAAAATATTATATTGGATTTTTGTATAGATTAATTTTTTTCGGTTTAATAATGGTATTTTTATGAAAAATGTTTTAATGTGAATAATGTATCTCCTTTTTAATTAATTATAAAACCTCTAAAAAGAATTATCTAAATGAAATATATATAATATTAATAAATAAATATTAAATTAATTACATACAATAATAATTACTAGTCATAGAATTAATATGAAACCATATTTTTCTTAAAATCTACACTTCTTGAAAGCCCACCATTTCATCGTGTCTGAAAGATTAATTTTAAAATAAAATTTCCCACTTATGTGAATTGAATTTGGTAAAATGATTTTTTTTAATATTTATAATTTATATTATCTAATAATTTCAAATTAATTTTTCACTATAATTAATAGTGAAAATATAAAAAATTAAATACCACGAATAAGGTAAAATATATTTATTGAGGGATTAAACTAATACAATAAGGGAAAAAAGACTTAAAAGTATTTATAAAATATATTTTATCGCCATAATTAGAAATCATCATGTATAAGTCTCAATGATGGACCATTTTGCATCTTTTTTCTTATAAATAACATGGGTATAAATTTTTCTTTTCAAAAATTACATGTGTGCTACTCACCTAACTTATAAAAGGCCACCCACCCTCCTCTCCTCTCCCCACATTCGAAGGCATTTGAATCAAAAAAAATATTCCCTAATATATTCCTTACATACCTAATCATGACCTATTTCCCTTAGTTTGATAAAAAATACATCCTATGAATCATTTTTTTGCTTACCTAATGAGATTCTCCATAGAAGAGGTATCATTCTTAACCGAGCATTTTTATTTTCTATATTCTTCCACCTCCTTAATATCATCTTCCCTTATGATTGTATAATAAGACCAATATCTACAAAATAATGATACTTTATTATTTTAGTTTTATAACCTAAATCCATCTCCTATTCTATCAAATGTGATACAGAACCACCATTCATATGTATGGTGGACTATCGCCTTGTGAATGAATGTCATTTAGTTTCAATAATTTCCTATCACAACTAGATATATTGATTAATTTAATGTATATATATGAAAATTTTCAAGTCTTAATAATTATAGATTTATGATATCACATATTGCAATGTTCTTAACATGATATCCACTAAAACAGTTCCACAGGCCGAGTCTCCACATGAGCTAATTTGCGGATCCTCGTATGTCAGAGGATGTTGACTATCAGAGATGGGCTAAGAGATCATTTGGGGAGACTATAACCTCTTTATCAGAGTAATACATAATTGATAACATAATAGACAAAGGAAAAATTAGACAATAAGTCAGAAACATGCATCACCAATCATTTTCCAAAACTATGTACAAACCTCAAACTAGACAGTGATGTTCCATATCATGCTAACAATACCAAAAGTGAGGAAAACCAAAAATAAAGACCAATAGGAGAATACCAAAAAATAGGTCTTAACTCCATGTCCAGATCCTTTTTCCATGTACATCCCATGTCCAAATAAACCCTATAGTATATGACCTTTTTCCTTATTCATACATGTAACAATAAAGTCTTCTCAAGTACCCAATGACGTCCAAAGAAGGGTGGGAGTACAACTCAGTATCCCACCACCAATGGTGTCTACAAAATATTCAATCTAATTAGATATTTCATAAAAATACTAAATATATTTTAAGATAAATAAAAGATAACTCATGTTCCTTTAGTTAACAATATTCCCTTTAATCATTTAAATCACTATATTCATTTTCATCACTTAATATGTCTTCATCACTTAATCCATTGGGTTAGGCAATTACATCATTTTCACTATGGACTAAGATGGTCAATTACTATACATAAGAAAATAAGTAAAGTTCCTTATCTCACTAGTGATAAAATTTTCATAAAAAAATATAGTACACATAACCTTGGAGCCTCCGTCTAGGTAGTCTCATCGAATGAAATCATCAGGGTAATAGATCCTCAATCCCCTTCCCTAACCCATGCATTATATAGGTGGGGCTTATAGCCTCAATATAATGAGAAATGTGGGTATAGATACTAAATTTCTATACCCCAAAACTACCATGGAATTTTCACATGATCCTTTACCCATTTACCACATATACCATATCACGAACCATACACAAATAAATACACATAACATTCACATCTCATAATCATTTAATATGTGAATGAAAATAAACCTTAACCCATTAGTGTAACAACCTAGGTAATTAAAGAATATTTTTTTTTTCATATTTACTAAATTTTTTAAATTAAATACAAATTTTACTTTAAACTGGAATCCATGTCCAATGAAATACCTAATATTAAACAATAGGTTTCATTGAAAACTTACGATGCACACAATATTGAGTTATACTGAAAAATATTAATATAATATTATTATTTTAAATGGTAGTTAACACATAGCCACTGTATTGGCCAGAATGATCCAAACTAACCATATTATGATTAAATATATTTCTTAATTTTTTATAGATTTACCCAATAAATTTTAGAGACTTAAAATGAGAATGAATTCAATATTCTGCATGAAACACTCTAATATTCATTAAAAGGTCGTTTTACCACCTTTTTAAGAACAACCATTTTTAAATATAGTTTTCGTCACTTTTATATGTTCTATTTGAGAAAATAAAATTCTTTTTTAGAATTGGAACATCAATACTTACTTTGGATGAAATTTCGGTATTCTTCTAATAATGTTCATTTTTATAATGAATAGTGAAAAATACTGTATTTTAATTCAAAACATCCATTTAATATAATTTATTTACATGGATAGATTATAATTTTAATTTGTTTTAAAGACTAATGAGATTATAGATTTGCCATATAGTCCAATGTTTGTCATTGGAATCAATTTCACTTTGAAATTGGACATAAATAAGTGTTAATATTTTGATAATTGTTATTTCTTAAAAACAAGCTATTTAGTTTTGACAGTGAGAATTAATTTAAAATAATTAATGCAACTTTTATGTTTTGTATTTGTTAAAATAGAAATCATTTTTTAATTCGAAATATCAAATATATCTTAGGCTGATTTTTGGTATTTTTCTGAAAACCATCAAATTTTGATGAATAGTGAAAACATTGAGTAGAAGTTTGAAAACCGAATTTTTCATTTAAATGAAATGTTAGTGATTATGTGAATTAAATTTAAAAAATACTACATACATTTTTGACATTATTATGTAAAATGTGGCTCAATAAGATGAAAATACTTTTTTTTGAATCGAAACTTTTGACTATTATTTACCACGATTAAAATTAAATAGGGAAATTGAAGGTAAAAACACTATTATAATAATATTAAATTACCCTAAAATGTCTCCTAATACTATTTGTTGACACCTTTCTAACCATGGGAATATTTGGACCAATTTTGGGACCCCATGGAGCCACATAAGAGTGATAATGACACTTTATGTTAATTAATTTAAAGTAAATACAAATATGACTTAAACATATATCTTTTAGTAAATAAATTTTAACATTGGTTATATAAGTTATCTATTCGACTATAAATATTATTTTGAAAGCATAAAAGATTTAATACATCATGGTATTTGTTTTAGAATTTTTAAACATAAAATAAATATAATTGTTTATAACACAATAATGATTGAGTGTTTACCTCATTAATGAATAATTTAAATAAATAATGTTACAAATATTAAATGAATTTACAAATCCTATTTAATTACTATTTGATGATTTTATTTTGAACAATACTCATATTATCTTCGACTTTAATAAGTTTTGGACATTATGAAATAGAAAATAATTATATAATAAAATAATATTTTCAATCCTTCTTAAAGAGCCCCTCCACCCCTTATAAAAAGACCTCACCTATAACCCATTACTCACACCACTCAAGCCCATTGAATCATCCATCCTCTACCTAAATAATCTCTAAATATCTCTATCTTCCACCTAGATTCCTTCCATAGGAATAAAGCACTTCAATAATGCCTTTTGGTTCAAACTAAAGGGAGTTACTCGATTTAATGGTAGCATCTTCTCTGAAGTTATTTTCTTTTATTTTACTTCTCCAACCACCTAAAATCTATTTATTTATTTATTTTATAAAAAATTATCTTCAATATAATATGTTTTTATGATAATTATTTTAATTATTCTTACACACACCTCCATCTAATGGGTAAAGAACATACTATTTCTATGGACGATGACCTACTGCCTCACGAATCGATGATTGGTCAATATTCTCCTATCACCTCTAAAAACAGTCATTAAGATGGAACTGTATTTACATGTGATATATATTATATTTATATTTCTCTATACTTATGTATTTTTTATTTATATCATACCTTTATGGTTTCCTTAATGGGTAAATATGATATTTTCATTTGAGGAAGTGCGTATTGCCGCCCCTCAATGTGATATGACTCGTTTATGCCATATGCAGAACATATAAAAAATGGAGTTACTTAAATTATATATGATATTATAATGTAATTATAATATTCCTATGTATCATTTATTTTTCATTCCATTAAAATAGAAAATATAAATGAAATTAGCGTTCATGCATACATACGGCTTACCGTCTCCATGAACGGTGCATTTCATTTATTATCTTTAAATGTTATGTACTATTATAAATACATATATATATATGTTCTGGATATATATGATATACTTGATATCTAAATCATGAATATAATTCCATATATAATTGAATTTTGACCACATGAACATCTTTTAATTATAAGATGTTCATTTTTGACTCAATTACCAAATATCTACCAAATGACCATTATTAACTTAAATGATTGCATAATATTTATAACAGGGTAATATGTGATACCAAAGAAAAAAAAACTTTAAAACATTTCTTAAGAAATTATTAATTAACTTTAATTTATTATTCAAGAGATTAAAGAACGAATGGGTCAAGTCAGACATGAGGTAAGAAGTTTCTTATCTCTCTTTTAATTCCATGAGATTTCCATTGTTCTCCACATATTTCTTGCATATAGTGTATTTTGTACTACCATTTGATATATATTATCATTATTCTATTTATATTCTGGGTATTATATGATTCATTTGGTGGTTATTGACTTTTGGTCATACAACTCGATTGATTACAACGTGGTAAGGGGATTTCATCTCACTTTTTATTCCCGCGAGATTCATTCTATGTTTGCCAATATTTCCTTTTGTGAGGTGTATGTATTTCCCATTATTGTATTCTTTAAATAATATACTTTAATTTATGGGTATTCATATATTCATTTTATTATCCTTATTTCATGTGGTGTATGTTTCGTAAGTTACCAAATCGGTAAGGGAAATTTTTAACCCAATTTTCATTCCTTGGGTTAATCTTTTAATTATTTATTATGTCATGATATGATTATGTGTGGAATCAATTTTTATTTATTTATGTTGTAATTTCCAATACCCTTTGTGTGTATATACTTTTGATACACATAATCACTCCATTGATAAATTATCAAGTCATCTATATGAACTTGATACGAGTAATCTTAACTCAATTTCAATTTGTAAGATAAACATCGAAGACATTGGTGTTGTTTTTACCAAAATATGTGTGAATGTTCTATGATTTATTTACACATAATATTTAATCATATTTAGTGTATTTATATTTTTCACACGTTATTATTTAATTTATTTATCCATAATATAAGGATTCAATTTTTATAAGGGATTTCGTCTCAATTTACATTCCATTGAGACTTCACTACTGTTATGCACCAATTCACTCTTATATGGTGTATATACTATACATTGGCATATTATATAATGAATTACTTTATTCTTATGATATTATAAAGTTCTGAATAAATTTTATTCCTCAATTATTTTTATTCAAGCCTCTCTCATTTTTTTTAAAAACTCTTTAACTATAATATAGTTTTAAATGTTTTAAAGATTTATTCTTCTAAATATTTCTCAATAATATCCATGTTTTCAAAATGGTTTTTAGGATTTATTTATATGTCAATTAATGTTTTCAAATTATAACTCATTTAAAAATTTCAATGTTTTATGGGACACTTTAATTCAAAAATCTCTTTATTAAAATTTTTAAATGGGTTTGAAAATGGTATGACAAAGAATTGATTATGTCAATATCTTGAAATAATATATTGTGAGAGAAATGTTGAAATTATATATTTCCTTTATGTTTGTTTTATGTGTTTTTAATACATTATGGTTCTTTAAATTTTTTTTACAAATATCGGTGGTTCCATGATAAACCTTGGGTGGGTGAGCCTGAGATAACTCTCCAATTCATTAGGTAACATGACGAAGGTAAATGATAATGTTTCTCCTAATAAATTTAGGTAATATACTATGACAAGTATTCCAAATGTAACTCCATATGTATCTGTGAAAGTTACAATGTATGTTTGAGAAGGATCCCCTAAGATATCTTTATGATTTATGATTTCTATGTGTTATTCATAAATCTTAAGATTTCATGAGGTATGTTATGATTGAAAAGTATAGTTTCATTGATTTGTATTTATTGATGGGTTAATATTTCCTTTTCTTATTTTATAACCCAAACTGGACTTTTTATGCTCATCCCATGTGTTGAAATGTTTTTTATAGGATATAAAGATGAATAGGGTCAAGGATGGGACCAAGGAAAAGTCATGCAGTCTAAAACATGGAACTTGACATGACACATTTTTTCAAGAGTTTTTATTTTATGAGAAAATGGAAACTGAGTAGAAGTGTCTACTTTATAATTTATTTTGGGATGAAATGTAATAGTTGTGGCCTAATTCTCTAAAACTCTAAATCTGAAAGGATACTCAATGTGAAGTATTAATTTAATTCATGATTATGTAATGTTTTAAGGCTGGGTCCTTATAGTTGGTATCAATGGTCGGTTTAGATAACTTTAGAGGTTAGGGTGCTAGTTAAGCATAAGTGAAATAACCATAATTTTTAGCATATTAGAAAGATCCATAATTATTTTAGATAAATTGAAGGAGTTTAAGGTAACATGAGTAAGTCTATCTTAGTGTTTACCCTCCTCATAAGATATTATGTGATGATTTTACTGATATACTCACATTGAAATTTTTTAGTAAATGTATGGATCTAGCATGCACCAAAGAAATAGTGGATGTGAAGAAAATTGTAACAGTTTTCTGAATGAGAAACTAAATGAAATGGGAGCTGTAATGTGATATCTTGTGGTTATTCTCAACCAACTGTCTAGAGTCATGATTGACCACCTAAAACATTGCGATTTTTATAAGGTATTTTATATGCGAGAAACAAATCCCTATGGAAGTTCAGGTAATAATCATAAATGTATGTATGTTCAAAAACCTATGTGTTAAGGATGTGGAAAGAAACACCAGGGAAAATACTTCAATGGGATGGGAAGATTCTATAGATGTTGGAATAAAGTTCATAAAGCAAGAACCTGCCATGGAAAAAGTAATCATCCAGTTGACTGTAGGAAAGGGAAATTAGTTCTTTCAGAGGGATTAATTGAATGTTTTAAATGAGGTTTTTAGGGTCTTTATACAAATAGATGTTCTACGAAGAATTTTCAGGAATGGGATCACCAGGATTGTACAAATATATGTTTACCAATACCTAATGCCATTCAAATTTAGGATGAATAAACTGAAAATGACCTATGAAAGGTATGGATTATTTCTTAACATATGTTTTTATATTATTGAATCTTATGATATTATTCATGATTTTGTTTGTAGGATAGTAATATTTCAGAATAAGTTGATCAAGAATGGTTAATGGATCATGAATAATGTTGAATGTGTAAGAAGTCAACATATAAGGGAGGAACTTTTACGGGGTGATGCCCTTGGCCTACATTACTTTCGCCCCCCTAGGTGGGCCCCTTTGTTTCCCCCCCGTTTTTTCTGTTTGTTGTCTCTGCTTCCTTAATAAAAATCGTAACGTTGGATGGATGCTAGATTTTATGATGATAAAATTATTAAAAGTATTAAGGTCCTTTTGATTATGGGATTACATTGGAAGAATTTTTATAGTATGTGTAACAATGAAGTTTGATATATGAAAATGTTATCAAATTAATAATTATCTTTTCTTTCGATGAGTAATGGTGGAATTTTATTTTGGAAGAATTTATGTGTCTATTATGGACATATGGTGATTTGGGTTATTCATGGAAATGATTAACCTACCATAGAGAATATGTGATTTGGTTAATTACACATCAATATGATAATTTAATAGTAGTTGATTTTATTTGGAGATAAATGTTAATATTAACTGTGGAAGACAATGTGATTAAATCCTCTTGAGTTTTGGGTTACAATCTTAGTTTGGGTTACTTTTAAGAATATTAAGGACATTTGTTTATTGAATGGTCTTTTCTGAACTTTGGGTATTGTTTGTCGAATTTTGGGGATTAAGAGTAGTATTTATTTTTATAAAGTATTATCATTTTTGGGGATTATCTGATCTTGTACTAAATGTTTTGGTTTTGGTTTATGTCTAAAGACAGGGAAAATATATAGTTCATCTTTTTTGGATTATCTGATACTCTAGAAGTTGATTCTTGCGCTTTTAGTGTAACCAAGTTAGTTTGAATACGCATCTTTTGGAGAAAAGATAATTTTGTGGTAGAAATTTAGTAAAGGATGGAAATATACCTGAAAAGTAAGTTTGTTTCATTATGTTTTTAGTTAATATCATAAATAAATTCTCCAAATTTATGAAATGTAACTTCATAAAAAACATTTTTGTTAACTTTTCTTATAGGGGAATCAAATACCATTTAACCCGTCACAAGTTTGTGATTTTCTAGTGGTTAACTTTCCCATAATCATGTTTTCTTCCACTCTCCATCAATATTTGATGGTTTTTTTCACTTCCAACCAATGTTTTCTTACATGGAATCCATGTATGTGATATCTCAGGTGACATTTGTATTTATATTACTTTATTTTAATGTGATATTTTTATTGACTCATTTTTCGAAGTGGGATTTTCAATGAAGTTTCCAAGCCCAATTTTAAAATTGTGGGGACGCAATTTCTAAAAGGGTGGAAGGATTTAATATCCCTGGTAAATAAATAATATAACATTTTCATATTTATTAAAAATTTTGAATTAAATATTAATTTTTCTTTAAAGGGTATTCTATGTTTGATGGAATACCTGATACACAACAACATGTTTCATTGAAAACTTATGTTGCACACAATGTAGAGTATAACTGGAAAATATTAAAATAATATTGTTTTTAAATGGTAGTTAACGAATAGCCATTGTATTAGTGGGAATGAACAAAAATAACCATATTATGATTAAATATGTTTATTAAATGTTATTACATTTACCCAATAAATTTTAGAGGCTTAAAATGAGAATGAATCCAACACTAAGAATGAAAAACTCTAATATTCTTTAAAAGGTCATTTTACCACCTTTTTGCGCATGATCCTCAACCTAGTTGGTGAGGACTCCTTAAGTGAATCCAAGAGATCCGAGATCAAATCTAGGTGGAGTCTAATTTCGAGGGTACTGTAGCAGTACAGTAGCATGTACTATAGAAGGAACTGTGCAGAAATGTAGCAAGCACTGTAGAAGGCACTGTAGTAGTAGGAAATATTCCTCCATTTGGGCCTTTGGGAGATCGATTTGGTCCTCGAGTCCTTTAAGGCCTTCGGGCCACCTAGGCCTTCGGGTTAGTAAGGCCTTAGGGCAACCTCATGGCCTTCAGGACACCTTAAGTGAAGATGCAAACCAGACAATCTACAAGGAACAAGCTTCAGAAGGAGGAGGAGAAAGAAGCCTTCACCATAGAAGAATATAAAAGGATTAGAACAATGAGAGGGTATGGCACTTTCCATCAGGACAAGCCTGTGCATGCATTGGAAAGCCTATCCAAACAACCATACGTTGTTGGATAGTTGATTTCATGATGAAGATGCTGGGAAGAAGCAGTTCCAAGTAGTTAGTCTGGGTTTTAAGTAATGTTTGAAGCCTACGAGAATAGAATTCCTCTGAAGCATATGCGATATGTAATAATTATTCCTATAGGCCTTGTAAGGGTTCCACCACACCCCTTGAAAGGTGGATTATCAAAATCAATAAAAAATGAAGGCCTTCAGGCAATTGGTGGGTTTTACCACCTTTTGATGGTGAAACATTTATAAATATTATTTTTGTCACTTTTATATATTCTATTTGAAAAAAATAAAATTCTTCTTTAAAACTGGGACATCAATATTTACTTTGGTTGAAATTTTGGTATTTTTCTAATAATGTTCATTTTTATAATGTATAGTGAAAAATAGTATATTATAATTCAAAACTACATTTAAATATAATCTATTTATATGGATAGATTATATTTTTAATTGGTTTTAAAGTGTAATTAGATTATGTTTTTTTACCATTTAATACAATGTTGTTCATTGGAAGTAATTTCACTTTGAAATTGGACATAAACAAGTAGCAATCTTTTAATAGTTATTATTTCTTTAAAACACATTTTTTGTTTTAACAGTGGGAATTAATTTTAAATTAATTAACGAAACTTTTAGGTTTTGAATTTGATAAAATATACATCATTTTTTAATCATAATATCAAATATATCTTAGGCTGAATTTTTGGTATTTTTCTAAAAACCATCAAATTTTGATGAATAGTGAAAACACTGAGTAGTTGTTAAAAAACCATCTTTTTCATTTAAATGAAATTTTATCGCTTTTATGAATTGAATTTCAAAAATCTGACATACTTGGTTGTCATAAATATGTAATTTTAGTTATACTTCTTCTAACATTGTTTGTTTGAAGGATTTAAACAATCCTTGGATCAAGCCCTCGTGACTTACTCTCATTTGGCATGTTTCTCATGATACGGTCCCCACCGATGTGTGTCTTCAATCTTTTGGGATTCATGATTTCTCTAGATGTCACCTGTGCAACCAAAACTGTGAGGATTCTAATCATTTTCTCTTTTCTTGTGCTATAGTTGCAACTCATTGGAATTACATTTCTAACATTTTTGGTTGCAGATGGTCTCTTATTTCTTCTATCAGCTCTCAACTTCAATACCATGTGACTTGGGATGCTTGCAAGAAAACCATGAAACTTCTTCTGGCTATGGTGCAGAGCTACTGCATGTGATCTTGTATGATAGAAATAATTTTATTGATAATAATTGCTCTTTCAGTCTCAATGTAGGTAAAATTCATATTCTCATTGCCATCAAGGATACTGACTCTCTTCAGAAGGATCATTGTGACAACTTTTTTGGTGATTTTGAGATCCTCCACCTCCTTCTAATTGCGGGCTCTTATAGGCAACCCCGACGCACCTTTGAGGTCTTCTGGAAAGTCCCACTTTCAGGATGGATCAAAGTGAATATCGATAGTGCCTCTAGAGGAAACCCAGGTCTGGCAGGCTGTGGTGCCATTTTCAGAGACTTTCATGGTAGATGCCTAGGCTGCTTCTTCGGTGGATGTGATACGACCTCAACTTTGGAAGCAGAAATGTTGGGAGTCATTCATGCGGTAGAATTTTCCAAGAAAAAGGCTTGGAAGAAGCTGTGTATTAAATGTGATTCAACCACCATTGTCTAAGCTATCTGGAAGGGGGTGGTGCACCTTTCTTGGCCCCTTACCTTTCATTGGATGAAATGTCTTGACTCACTCAGGGATCTCAACTACATTGCCACACATGTCTTCCGTGAAGTGAATATGGTTGACGATAGTCTTTCCAATAAGAGAGTCAATCAAGCTGTTACCTGGTTGGATGATTTTCCTGATGAATCGCTCCCTTTTTTCAATAATGATTGTCATAAGATTCCATCTTTTAGACTTTTGTAACTCCCTTTCTTTTTGAGAATAAATTGTGCCTTGGTCTTTGAATGAGGCACCACCTCTTAAAAAAAAAATTAATGATTCAATGTCATGAAGATACTTTTTGAATTAAAAAAAATAAAAATAAAAATAAAAATGTAAAATGTGGTTCAATAAGATGAAAATAATTTTCGGCGAATAGTAACTTTTTCCTTTTATTTACAACAATTAAAGGTAAATATGGTAATTCAAGGTAAAAATAATATTATAATAATATTAAATTACACTAACATGTGTTCTAGTCCTATTGGTTGATATATTTAAGACCATGAGCATATTTGGGTCAATTTTGGGACCCCATAGAGCCACATAAAAGTGATAATGACACTTTATATTAATTAATTTAATGTAATGACCAAAATGACATTAACATATATCTTTTAGTAAATCATTTTTTACATGGGTTTGATAAGTTATCTCTTTGACTATAAATATTAATTTTAAACCTAAAACAATTTATTACATCATGGGATTTATTTATAAATTTTAGACAACAAATAAATAAAATTATTTATGACACAATAATGATGCAGTGTTTATATCATTAATGAATGATTTAAATAAATAAGATTACAAAGATTAAAAAAATATCCAAAACCTGTAAAATTATTATTAGATGATTTTATTTCAAACAATAGTCATCTTATCTATGACTTTAACAAGTTTTGTTCCTTTGGAAACTGAATATAATTATATAATAAAATAATATTTTGAATCTTTTCCAAAGAACCCCTCCTCACCCTTGTAAAAAGACCTCACCTCTAACCCATTACTCACACTGCTAAAGCCCCTTGGATCATCCAAACTATGACCGAATAAGCTTTAAATATCCCTCTCTTCCACATATAATCCTTCCCTTAGGTAGAAGTCACTTCAAAAAAGCCTTTTGGTTCAAACCAAAGGGAGTTACCCGATTTAAAGGTAACGTCTTCTCTGAAGTTCTTCTATTTTATTTTACTTCCCCGACCACCTAAAATATATTTATTTCTTTATTTTATAAACACCCACGTATCTTAAATATAATAGGTTTTTTTTATGAAAAGTATTCGAGCTACACTTACACACACATCTATCTAATGGGTAAGGAACATATTGTTTCTATGGACGGCGAACTACTGCCTCACAAAATGATGATTGTTAAATCTTCTACTATCACCACTTATGGTGGTCATTAATATGAAACTATATTTAAATTTTATATATATTATATTTATATTTTTTTATACTTATTTATTTTTCATTTATATCACACCTTTGTGGTTTTCATAATGGGTAAATATGATAATTTCATTTGAGGAAGTGCAGACTGCCTCCCCCCAAAGTGATTTGACTCGTTCATGCCATATGTGGAACGTATAAATGATGTATTTACTAAAATTATATATGATATTATACTAGAATTATAATATACCTATTTATCATTAAGTTTTCATTCCATTAAAATAGTAAATAGAAATGAAATTTGCGTTCATGCGTACGTACGACTTACCGTCTCCACGAACGAGGCATTTCAGTTCTTATCTCCAAACATTATGAACTTTTATAAATATATAAATATACTGGATATATAAGATATATATGATATCTAAATCATTAATATCATTCTGGAGATAATTTAATTTTGAACACGTGAACAACTTGTAACTATAAGAATTTCATTTTTGACTCAAGTACCAAATATCGACCAAACAACCATTATTAACTTAAATGATTGAATAATGTTTTTAAAAAGGAAATAAGTGATATAAAGGTATAATAAACTTGAAAAATGTTCTTAAGTAAGTAGAAATTTACTTTAGTTTATTATTCTGGAGATTAAATAATGAACGGGTCAATTCAGACATGAGGTAAGGGGTTTCTAGTCTCACTTTTAATTCTGTGAGATTTCCATTATTCAACACTTATTTCTTATATGTGGTGTATTGTGTACTAACATTTGATATATATTATCATTATTATAGTTATATTCATGGTATTATGTGATTCATTTAGTGTCTATTATCTTTTGTTCATACAACTCGATTGATTACAACGTAGTAAGTGGGTTTCATCTCATTTTTTATTCTCATGAGATTCGTGCTATGTTTTCCACTATTTACCTTTGTGTGGTGTATGTACTGACCATTACTGAAACTTTTGTATAATATAATTTAATTTTTGGGTATTTACATCTTCATTTTATGATCCTTCTTTCATGTGGGGTATGTTTCGTATGTTACCAAATCGGTAAGGGAACTTTTCAACCCAATTTCCATTCCTTGGGTTAATATTTTAATTCTTAATTATGTATTTCTATGATTATATATGGAATCAGTGTTGGTATATTTATGTTGTAATTTACACTCCCATTTGTGTGGATATAATTTTAATATACCCAATCACTGCATTGATAAATTCTCAAGTCAGCGATATAAACTTTATAAGAGTAATTTTAAGTCAATTTCAATTCATGGAGATAAACATCCAAGTCAGTGGGGTTGTTTTTCAAAAAAAAAATGTATGAATGTTCCATGATTTATTTACACTGAATATCCAATCATATTGAGAGTATTTATATTTTTCACACATTATTATGTAATTGATTTATCCTGAATCTAAGGATACTATTTTTATAAGGGATTTCATCTAAATTTACATTCAATTGAGACTTCATTGATCACCAATTCACTCTTTTATGGTGTGTATATTGTCCTTTGGCATATTATACCGTGAAACATTTTATTAGTATGATATTATAAAGTTCTTATTAAATGTTATTTCTCAATTATTTTTATTCAAGTGTCTCTCATTTTTTTAAAAACTGTTTAACTAAATTATCATTTTAAATATTTTAATGATTTATTCATCTAAATATTTCCCATTAATGTCCATATTTTTAAAATGTTTTTTAGGATTTAAATATATGGATATTAATGTTTTAAAATGATAATTCATTTAAAATTTTCAAAGTGGTATGGGACAATTTGATTCAAAAATCTCTTTATTAAATGTTATAAATGGTTTTTGAAAAAGGTTTGATAAAGAATTGATTATGTCAATATCTTGAAATAATATATTGTGAGATCAATGTGGAAATGTTATCTGTAAATTATTCATGTTTTATGTGTTATGAATATGTTAGGGTTCTTCGGTATTTTTTAAAAATATAGGTGGTTCTATGATAAACCTAGGGTGGGTGAGCGTGAGATAGATCTCCAATGCATTTGGTAATGAGACAGAGGTAAACATTAATGTTTCTCTTAAGAGATTTCAGGAATATACTATGATGTGTCTTCCAAATCTAACTCCCTGAGTAGATGTTAATACTACAATGTAATTTTGATATAGATGCCACAAGTTACCTTTATGATTTGTGATTTATGTGTGTTATTCATAAATATTATGATTTTATGAGGAATGTTATGATTGAAAAGTATGATTTCATTGATTTGTATTTATTGATGGGTTAATGTTTCCTTTCCTTATTTTATAACCCTCACTATTCTTTTTATGCTAATCCCATGTTTTGAAATGTTTTTCATAGGACATAAAGATAAATAAGGTCAAGGATGAGATCAAAGAAAAGTCATGATGTCTAAAACATGGAACTAGATATGAATATTTTCATCAAGAGTTTTTATTTAAAAAAAACAGAAACTGATTATAATTGTATAATTTGTAATTTTTTTGAGATGTAATGAAATAGTTATGACCTAATTCTCTAAAATGCTAAACATGAAAAGATACTCAATGTGAATTATTAATTTAATTCAAGATTATGTAATGTTTTGGGGCTTGTTCCTTTTAAATAGAACATTTAACAATTAAATTTCATATCCCATTTATTCCATTTCCTTTTCTCATTACATAAACCATTATCATAATCACCAATTCCTATAGCTTATCCCTGAAAACAATTTCATCAATTTCCATATGTTAACTCATTTATTTCATTCATTAATTCAGATGTCTTAATTAATTTACGTATTTCAATTAATAACTCATAAGTCATTAGACAAATTCATGTTATTCAATTTAACCATTTTTCACACAATTCCAAACAATCCATTATAGCATTGAAAACTACTAGACACATCTAAAATAAGTATCTCTTTATATCTAAAACATGTATATCAACATATTTATCATGGTCTCTATTTAAACACAAATCAACTCTTTACATAAAATTATAATTTTCCATGTTCGGGAATATTGGCACACCCCATTGGTGGCCTTAACTGGTCTAATCAATACCAATTAATCCAATGAGGATCATGATAGTTTCAATTCTTAATTTATCCAACCATGTTACCTAATTTCACCAAAGGCAATAATTTCACAACAAGAGAGACCAAATAACACAACCAAACATGAAAAAATTAACTTCAAAACTATAAGATATTATTTTTAGACCACCTACCTCTATTAAGAAGATGAAATCATTCTAAAACTATACCTTAGAATTATATTCAACCACCCTTTGAATCCCCAACCTAAGCTCCTCTGGAATAATTTGGTTGTATGGATTCAGAAGAAAAAGAAAAAAACTACATGCCTTGATCTAGAAAAGTGAAGCAAGAGGAGTGTTAGATATACCTGGAACATTGATTTGTTCTCAAATTCACTCCCAACATCAAATAATTTCTTTAGATCTATGTTTGGGAAGCCTTGGTCAAAATGGTTCACCATTAGGGTTAAGGGATGAATGATGAGGAAAAAATTTGTGTTAAAAACCTTAAAATCAGGAGGGTAAAAAATAGTAAAATCTCAATTTTATTGGGATGCCTAGTTTGGAAACAAGGTTATCCAAACCATGAACCAACTATGAGACACCCTATATCTATGAGGGTTCTAAGTTAGATAGTTACCTGAGGATCACACAATTTTTGACAAACCATGCACCAAACATGCAGAATTACTTTGTTGAAGCCTGTGTAGTTTGTTCTCCCCCTTGAATGGTTTACTAAACTGGGCACCCCTCCTGGATAACACTACTTGGGTGCATTGTTATCACTAACCATTATTCAATCATTCAACATGCGCAAGACGTCCTGATTTCCCTTCTTTTATATCCCAAACCCTAGGGCTCCCCCAAACATCCTCTTACACCCAGTAAACATTTAATAACCAAAATTAAGGTATTTAAACCAAAATTTAAATGACAATGTACCTATATAAAGTCCAGTATATTATACATATAATATCTTAATTTCTATTTCAAGGGGGATACAATGTTAATACTCATGTGTACGACAGAATACCAGCTCACAAAGCGGTGTGATTCTTTTTTCACTAATGATTTACGTGGAAGGTAAATAGGATAATGTAAATGAACATTTTTGATATAAATGTAATAATTTTGATATTCATGAAATATTTATCATTATTAAAATATAATATATTATTTTCTTTCATACCTTTCCACTCACTAAAAAATGATATCCTTATTCGCACGTATGAGTGGACTACCACTTCAAAAAAGTGATGTGATTTTTTTCATCAACACATCACATGAATGACATGTATATGTATTTTTAATGAAATAATATGGTATTTGTGATATTTTTATCATTCCATAAATACAAAATAATATTTATCTTTATTCCATAATGATCATTGAAAATGGAAATCTCAATCAAGCATACGTACGACCTATTGATTCCATGATTGTAATATAGTTCAGTTTCATAACCTTCATTACTGATTTATTTTAGAGTTATAATTGAAAAATAAAAATAATAATTATTTCATTATTATTATTTGGGATATGTTCAAAAATTATCTCTTTTTCGATAGTCAACCTACTGATGTCATTATAGATGTATAAGACAAATATCGTCAAAAAATCCAAAGTAAACTTAATTGATTAATTAATTGTATGTAATTGAAAAGAAAATAACAATAAACATGAAAAAGGTTCATAATAAAGTATATAATTAACATAATTTTATTATTTAGGAAGTTAAGAATGTATATAATAAACTCTTAGTAAGGGACTTCATCTCAATTTCCTTTTATTAAAGCATTTTATTGATGTTATGAACATATTTTTTTATGAGGTGTATATACATTCCAATTTACATGTTATATCATGAATTTATCTATTATGATGATATTTATTTTTTTAAATATTATTATTTCTTAAATATTTATATTCAAAAGATTCCAAAATGTTATGGTAATTTCCTTTAAAAAAATAATCTTTGAATGTTTTCCTTCAAACACTCTTCTCTGAAATGTTCATATATTTAAAATGATTATGTGAATGTAATTATATGGAAATGAGAGTTTTATAGGGGAAATATATTTCTTTAATTAAATGTTTTTCAAAATTGAATCTTTGCAGGGAATTCTTGACTTTCTTTACAAATTGAAAAAATGAATGTTCTATTTTAATGTATAAGGTTATAATGACTTTTCCCACTACCATAACCTTTATTTGATGTTTTTATTACTTAAAAAAATTTCATTTTTTATGCAAATAAAAACCCTTTTTTAGGTATTTTGGAAGTTAAAACGAGGTTTTAAAAGATAATTGTTTTTTGGTATTATAAAGGGATTTTTAAAACAAAAAGGGTGTTTTGATATTCAAAAGAGATTTATATACAAGTTTAAAAAAGCTTATTTCAAATGTTGTATGACAAAAAAGTTCAATCATTAAAATTTTGGAACATGATATAGAGCTTAGTTATTATATTGAAATGGAGATCCCAATATAACTTATATGAGGGGTCCACCAAGATAGTGTCGGGAGAGCTCGATATAGCTTATATGGTAGGTGATTCAATATAGCACCAAGTGATACTAATTTATATTATACGATGGGTGTACCCTGATAACACTACAACGCATTGGGAAATGTTTATTATTATAATAGTAAAAAAAGGAAGGAGTTACCATATGGTTTCTTCTATGGATAAAATTGGGATTCAGTTATTTCTAACATGGGTTAAAATCCGGATATAGATGTGATGCTCTAAGTTTCCAAAAAGAGTTTTTATTTTTTCAATATGGGTTTTTTATAAAAAGGTTAGAGTCTAAGCCTCATTTTATTATTAAATCAATGACCTCTTTATATTAGGTGGAGGGATACCCATTACAAATCCCAAAGGCCCAAGGCCAAGTGGCCTGAATACTATGTTTGAAAGCACATTTTGGCCTAAAGGACCCTTCTGTGAATTGTACTTCTACAATACCTGGTATCCTATAGTACTTGCTATAGTACCATCGCCATAACAGTTCTTACTATAGTACCTCAACTTCTATAGTGTCTCTAATTCTATAGTCCTTATGCTACTATAGTACTACGATAGTGCCCCTTTATAGAACCCCAGATATTTGTCCTTGCCCAGATTTGATCCTGGGTCTTTTAGATGCCATGGAATAATGGTTTTTTTTCATTTTTATGTCCATTACTGAGATTTTTTTACTCAAACCAAATTTTAAAAATGTTATTCATAGGGTTTAAGGATGAGTATGAAAAATTGAGAAGTCATGTTGAATGTCATTAATACATTCCATGAAAATAATATTATTTTATTTAAATATTGTATTTTGTGGAAAAAATTGATACTGATTAGAAGTGTCAAAAATTTATTTATATGGGTTTATATGTATGATTTATGAACTAATTCTCTAAAACATGAAACCTAAATTATATTTCAGAATGATAGAACATGATTTCTAGTATGAAGGCACAATAATATATAATTTTTAAGGCCATGTACTTATAAATAATTGGAATAATTTTAAGTTAAAAAAGGGTAGGATGTCAATGAATCTTCACCAAAAAAACCTTCAATGTATACTTCTGAATCACTTGAAATATCCCTTTCCATGGAGATCATTTTATTAGAATATTTGAAAATTTTGAGTTCTAGTTCAACCTCTAATAGAGCAAAAGTAAGTGAAGAAAAAGTAGATTAATCGAAAAAATAATCAAAATAAAATTGATATAGACAAATTTACAATGTATTTTTTGGATCTATAAAATGGAGGAGATAAATCCCTTGATGATTTAAATATTGCTATTGGGAACATGTAAGAAATGTAAGGTATTTTTTTTAAATATTCTTATAGTTTAAGGAATAAAATAATTAAACCAAAGTATTACTATGGTTTTTGTTTGATACATAATGTGGATAATTTGAGAAATTTTTTTTGAAACAAAATTAATAGGGAATATCATTTTGGATCAAAATATCAACAGTCATATTATGAAATTGAATAAATGGTTGGTAAATTATATCATAGAATTGAAAGCTAGGGGGGAAGGTTAGGAATATTAAGTAGTAAATTAAACTCCATCATCAGAATATGAAAGACTCCACTTGATATTTTAATGGTTTTTATAAAGATGTTAAGTTTATCATTTAACAAACCCCTATCTTACAAATAGATTTTGAATTTATTTGTAAAAGATTTAAAGAACTTGAATAGATTATCAAATATCTATAATAGTTGGATGATCATATTTATACTTCCATTGATGAGAAAAAACATCCATTCATCGGTCAAAATAACTATATAAAGGAATAATACCAGATGTCTAAATTTAAAGAAGCTAAACAAGTCAATAAGATTCATAAATTAGTAGACCAAGAAGCTAAGTAGGTTGAGAAAAACTTAAATTTATTAGATCCAAAAGATAATATTTATGAAAAATATTATAAATTTTCTCTCCAAGGGGAGACGAAGATCAAAGAGAAAACATATATAAAAAAGATAAAACATTTTTTTATTTTTTAAATGACTAGAATATCACATTACAATACTCAGTAATCTTTTTAGAGATTTTGATAATATGTTTAAAATAAACTTATTTTTCATTTCATTTTTAATATGGTATATTGTTAATCAATTAGTTTAATTTCTAAAGAACTTAGGTTTTTAAATACATCACCCTTTGATGTTTGTTTTCAATCACTTCGGGGATTTGTCTTCTGATATCTCAGATAATTTTAAATACTCTAATGAATATCATCTTATGTAACAATTTATATTTAAATGTTAATGATCCTCTCTAAATAAAATTAAGTATAGGTAGTTGTACCTTTATTTTAGTATCAAATTTCATAAATCCAAATAAGTAGAAATTTTCTTAAAGTTAAAATAATCAACTATATGAGGAGAGAATTATTTAAAATTATTGATTGTTCATATTCCCTTTTCATTATTTTTTGAAAATATATATGGGGATGATTTAATTTTTTTTACCATTAGGAGGATAGATTACATTGTTTTAAAATGGTTAGATATTTTCTTCCATAGGGGGAGTGAGTAAATTTTTTCAAAAAATATTCATTCTTTTATATAGATTGTAAAAAGGGAGATATATTTGATTCATATACTAATTTAATCCTTAATTTTGGAAAAAAATTGATACTAATGCTTTTAATTTATTTTAAATTTATTTTTAACTGTTTTTTATGTGAACAATTATAAATATGTTAACCTTATTTCCAATAGATTTTAGTGTGAAATTATGGATATATGAGTAAAATTTTCATATTAATATAACTGAATATATTGGAATTATAGTGGTGTGGAACTAAATTAATCATAAGATGTGAATTTTTGTTGATTTTATTATATTATGGAAAATAAACTTCTCATGTTGTTATAATTGATCCGGAAGATTCTAAAATTTGATCATTAATGGTTTTACAACTAAATTGTTTAGTTGTTTATTTTTATTGTGTATGCTCTTTTTATTAGATGTTTTGTTAATTATGATTATAAAAATTTAATTATTCATATATCCAATTTACATTGATATACTATGATTATCTTGTTGGTAATCAGAAATTTATGTTTCTCAAATTCTAAAAACATGTTGTGTGGAAGAAAAATATAACTTTTTTATAAACTACTATTCACCAACATCTTCTAGGTTTACCTACAGGTGTATCTAGGAAAATAACTACCTCCCTTTCAAGATAAGTCAAATGATACAAATAAAGAATACTTCAACTATGTGATTTAATTTATTATTCTTTCTATGTATATTTACTGTTAATTATTTACACACATGCTATTTTAATTACTATGATCTAACAGTCACATTCAAATAATTTTTCTCATTACTAATTCAAATACATGGTGATGATCAATATCGGTATAATCCAAACAGCTATATGAGTAAAAAAACTATATAATAAAATGGAAATATAATCCAAATGATCATAAAATCCCAACAAACATATATACCCAAAACCCTTATGTTGGGAATAAACTAGGGACTAAGAGTAATATTATCTTCTGGGGTGGGGGTTGGGGTTAATCGGGGTATCAAATATCAATGGAAATTAAATCCCTATCCCCATTAATGTCTCACTTTCTATTCATGGATCTTGTCCACATAACTCTGAAGGTCCCTTAGAATGATCTTTAATAGGAAATTCTTTAGATTTATTAATCCATTTTGGTGTGCATTCATAAAGTAAATATTGAAATAATAATTTACTTGGATTACCCTCACTTGGATACATAGAAGAAGCATGGGATGGTGTTGTTCCATACACCAAAATCACTGTGAATATTTCTGATTATAAAGTATTGGGATAAGTCACTTTTATGCTCAGAATCACTACCTTAAAAGGTTTAGGTATAACTCACTACATCCCATACACCACTCCCTTGAACATTTCTCTATTGGATCACTTATGGTATAAATAATTATCTTTATATAGTTTATAGATGTGTATGACCCTTCTATTATATCAGTTTCATGGATTTCATCTTTAGGTATGAAAAGATAATCTGGTGAAGTCCCATCATGCTATTCATTTATCTCTTTTAAAACAACTTGATGCAACTCTTTTTTGTTATAAAATATATGGAACTACTTCACCTTTCTATAGGCACAACAAACAAAACATATTCTTCTACTTTTGTAGGATCTTAAAAACATGTTAATTCTTTAAGAATTTTATCCCATAACTATAAAAAACATTCATTTTACTCTAAAATCCTAATCTTAAATATGAACTGTATTCAGAGTCCTTTTTCATAACTTCAATATGTAGTTTTATATAGAATTATTCCTTGTATTCAATATAATGATTGGGATTGAAACTTATCTTGACATAGACCATTCTATGTGTCCAGTGTATTTAATGGGAACATAATGTGCCTTTGAATCTATTTTCAAAACCCCAGAATCAGGCAAAAAACTATATTTTTTATAATTTCTATTTAAATTTCCAGTTGAAGGAAAAATTCCAAATTGTGGTGTCGTACGATGTAATCTATTATAAAAAGTCTCATTTTTAAAACTAATGAAGTTTAGAAAGGTATACCATAGTGTATCCTTCACTTAAATATGGAGTGGTCTAGTGTACTTTGTTATATTACTCCTTTGTTGACCAGATCCACAAAAATCAGCTATTACTGCCTCCATATATCCCATATGATCTTCAAAACAATCTCCTAAGAACTCTTCTCATTAAACACTAGTTGCGGTGTGGACACAACACTGTGAAATTATATCCTATGATTCTGAATTATTTTCTTATTTTGAATTTAGAATTTCTATAGTGTAAGTTGAAGCTATGGCATAGACACCTTATTATCAAAGTGGAATGTAGTGTATCCTTATCTACTATGTAATGTACACCTAAAATTTCTAGTGGCTCCAAAAATCCTCTAAAAATCCTCCATGCTATAGAAATATCTCTACAAAATATACATCTACCATTACACAAGATCAGTTTTATACTTAAACCAAATGGGTAATGGGTGTGTTACCCTTAAATGATCCAAAAATTACCCTTACACAAAGGGGAATCAGACTATATAACTACACATAATGGATGATCTACCGTTACATAGAGTGTCCTTCTGCATGGAATATTTTTCTATAGTCTATCCTGATGTGTTTATCATTACATGAGTATGGAACAAACCTTACCTGATTTTATGAATATTGAAACTACCCTTACAAAATGCCTCCACCATCTTCTCTATAGAAAGATGGATTCACTTTGGCATAGTCCAATCTCAAGAATAACATCTATAATGTGTTGAATGTTCACTATTGAATATATGGATTCACTAAGATGTAGCTACAGAACTCCATTCTCTATATTCCTACAATGTTCCCCACTATGGACTGGTCTTTCCCGTTTTGGTTACCTTTGAAAGTTTTTAAATACACTCCATGAACATCACAATATTACTTAACAATACTCCTAACATAACCACTTAGAAATTTATCAGATTTTTGACACTTACATAAACCATTATGTAAAGAACATACCTTGAATAACAAAATTGGAATCGACCAATATCCCAAGAATTAGTTCAATAATTTGGTTATCTTTAACATGTGTTGTGAATAATTCTATTGTCAATAAATCCAAAGTACTTCATTAAGATTCTGACACACATATTTCTCATTAATGTTGACCATAATTATTGTCAAAAAACCCTATCCAACCTTTTTGTAAACATATTAATCATCAATCCTTTGGTATTTCTAACAATCCCCCTTTTTATTTTGTTTACAATATACAACTTACTTCCCCCCTTTATTCAGTACATCCATGGATGTACCTTATTCCTGTTTGTGATATCATCTCCCTGTCAAGATATATCCTTCTCCCCATTAATTTTAAAAAAATACTAATTTATTTTCAAATACAAAGGGTCTTTCCAAACATTTTTATGTAAATATGGAGATACAATTTTCTTCATTCTCCTCCTTATTAGAGGGAACATCATCTTCATATAAACTGCACGTTTTTCAAAACAACTTCTTTATTTGGAATCAACCATATATTAATTATCCAAATCCCAAGATACATAATGTTATGAAATATAATTTCTTTTCCTAACATGTTTTCTCTAGATAGTCACTTAGTGAATTTTGCACTTTATACTTGAGATGTCAATATATAAGATAAGTCTAATAATATATAGCTCAATGTAGGGATGTTTTTTTAGATAAAAAAGGATTTCCATGTCAATCATGAATAATATTAAATACATACATACATATATATATATATATATATATATATATATATATAATATTTTGATATTTCACTTCCAAAACACAACCTTTCAATTATAGAACATTACAGAAAAACATTTTTACATAACATTAAAATAAATGGTTATGAGAGAGATATTTTATGATAAAGTAATTGAAACCACATAATAAACATCTAAAACTATTTTTTAGAAATTTTTTCAAGTTGAACAAATGATATCTTTTATACTCCATTACTTTTTGATATTAAATTCATTCAAAAACTTTTGATAAGGCTTAATAGACATTTATTTTTATCACAAATCCCCTAATACAATTTCTCTTGACACCAATTTTGATGTCACTTATTATTGTACAAAATTGGGATACCACTCATCATAAAAGATACTTCAAATTTGATAGATTTTGGATATCTCAAAAACATCATATGATACCAAACTATAAACCACTTTTTAGGAAAATAAATATATGCTTATAAATTTTATTTTTTTGGATTATATTTTTAACATTAAATCTTATTCATTAGGACTTGAACCACTTGGTTTCTTTCTATACCAAAAAATATTGTCAACTTCCATCACATGTGATTTTAAAGTATAATAAATCATGTTATTTTAAATAAAAATAGCCTGATGGATCATATCTCCCCCATAGTTCCACACTTATTCTGAAATAGTTCGAAACAATAAATAATTGAGGGATATGGGTTTATCAATGTTCAACATGTTTAGGAATAAGCATGTTAATGATGAACCAACCCATAACCTTTCATATTTTCTTTTCCATTTTATATATTTAATTAAAGGAATACAATAAACTCTTTTTTTTCTTATTCATAAATTGTATCTAAATAACAAAAACTATTTCCAAAGGATCTCCTTTGTGTGATACGACATTTGAAATTATCTTCTTGGATATAAGAATAGATATCCTTCCCTATATTGGTATTTTCCATGATTTTAGAATTGTTCACACTCGAAAAAGTAGCTTCTTGGGGAGCAGCACTATTGGATCTCACCTATAACTTTAAACTCCATTACATCTTCTACATTTTAAACATAGTGGTTTTTGTGCAACCACATTGAAAAATTTATCTATTGATGGAAAAAATTTCTATATTGGGATAAGTCCTCATTGGTGGAGTCAACATCACATTCTATACAACCACCTAAAATGTTCGTACAACCTTCTATTTTTACATACAAATTCATATTATTTTCATGTAAGAGGGTTATTATGAGTGATTAAATTATGGTTCTATATATTCCCTTTATTTAATCTCTTTCTCATCCTCCATACCATTGAACCCATTTTATAGTGAAATCGAATTTTTTATAGTATAATTAATATCATTTAATGTTATATAAGTAGATTGTATCTTTATGATTTATTTACTCTTCCTTACATTTATTCAATTTAAATACATTTCTATATGACCGAGGATAGATCAAATAAAAAATTTACCATAATAATCAGAGCTCATTTGGTCTCTCCTTGATTGAGGTGTTGGTACTATAGGAGTTCTTCCACCGTCTTTGGTATTTCATTCCTTGAAAAATCCACTCATGAGGTGCCCAAATCATCTATTATAAAATACATTTAGTTATTTCATTATTTATATAACCACAGTCCTAGATTATAATGTAATAAATAATTTCTTCTAGATTTCAAATCTTAGACATTTCTTTCCTATAAGGCTTATTTTGGATGGATTTTTATCCTCTCTTAAAGTTGTAATATTTTCATATCTTTTTCATTAAATTGAGTAGCCATTACTTTATTATTTGATATATCATCAATACTTTATTGTCTCCTTTATTTATGTTTTGTATTGAGAGGTATAATACTAGCCTTTGGCTCTTTATCCATAACCATTTTCCTAAAAATCATTATAAAAGGATCTCATGTCATATCACTTTTCTCCTTTATATTGGATCTAATTTTTTCTTTATAAATATTCAATGAAATTTCTTGTCTTTTTATTCAGTTGTTTCTAATGATAAATCATTAATCATGGAAAAATACACTACATCTATGATACTTTATTGGTCTTCTTTGTCACTACATTATATTATTTTTAATAAAAACTTGATGATATTTCCTCTTCATCCCCAGAATGACATCTCCTTTTCAACTACAATATAGGGACTAAAATTTGAAATAATTTTCCTTCAAGATAGTTAGAAAAATAAATTTAATTAGGTTTAAATTTTACCTTAGTTGGAGGAGAAAACCTCAAGGATGATTACATCTTATTTTTTATTATTTTTTCATTTTTTATAAGGAAATAGTCTCCTGGGATTTCTAATTTTCCTTAAAAACATCTAATAACATCAAAATACATTTAGAAAAATTTTAGTGATTTATCATTCAATGAAAGGATTCAGAAATTTTCTCCTTTAATTCATTTTAGACTGAATTATCAATTTATATATATCTTTGATTTGTTTTAAACTTAACTCGATGTCTACTCAATAGAACAATTCCATCCTCCACCACTTGTTAAGAAACTAAAATATAATCATCCATAAACCTAATGAACTCATTTTTCTTTGAATTGAAATTATATATAAAAATTAAATTTACCTTCATTGTGGATGGTATCTTTAAAAAAACATTTGATAAAATAATTAAATAAAAAATCCAATATTGAACCTCTCAATGATACCACATGTTGGAAATAAAAAAGGTACTTAACATAATATTACCATGAATGGGGGAGTGAATCAGGGTATACAATATCAATGATATTTGAATCTATTCTTACATTAATGTATCACTTTACCTTTAAGGATTTTTAACTCACAACCATGAGGTTCACATTTTTCTATTTAATTATATATTTTTTATAATGGCTGATCTATTTAGTTCTGAATGCATAAAGTAAATATGGCATGATAATTAATTTAGTTTACCATTATTAGGATATTTACAAGAAGTATGCATTTTTTTTGTTAAATTCACCAAAAATCTCTATGAATATTAAAAATTACAAAGGTTTTGGATAGGAAACTCATATACCCCGGTTTACTACCTTACATGTTTTAGGGAAAATTCAGTAATTCCTAAGGGTCACTCCATTAAATATTCATTTGTTGGATAACTAATAGTGTAAATCATCACCTTCATAATGTTTATAGATGCGTAGATCCCATATCTAGAAAATTCATGGATTAATACTTTAGGTATAATGACATTATCTTTTTATATTCAACTATTATTCTCCTTCACCTCTATGAAAGAAACTTAATGTAGTAATTTTTTCATTCCATAATATCTAAAAAAACATCATATTGGTGTGGGCACAAAAAAACTCTTTCTTCTAAATTAGAAGGATCTTCAATAGATTCCTATTATTCAAGACGTCTAAAGAACATAACCTTATTCTTCCAAGGAAATTCAAATCTTCAATACACACTTAATTCATACTTTGAATCTTGAGAACTAATATATGTATTTCTATAGTGTTTTTATCTTTCTAATTCAATCCAATGGTTTGGATTTTAAAATATATTTCCTAAGACCATAAAAAGGGTCACAATAGGATCATAAATTTCTTTTGAATCCAATTTTTAAACCTAAGAAACAAATAATAAATCCACTTCTTTCAGTTTTCGGAGAAAATGAAAGTTGACTATAAACTTCCTATCTGTGATGTAGTTTGAAATACTATGGCATAAAACTCACATTTTTCAACTTGTATGGCTACCCAGGTATACCAAACATAAACCTTCACTTCATTATGGTGTGATCTATGGTATTGTGGAATTGAAATCTACTGTTGACCAAATCCAAAAAACTAAGTAATTTATTCCTCTATATCTCTCATGTGATCATAATAATAATCTCTTTCAAAAATTCATCACATTGATATGTCTCTAGTGTGGATAATAATCTATTGAATTATGTCATGAGAATCTAAATTATTTATTTCTATTTAATTTAGAACTGAAGTGCACTGTGTTGCATTTTTTGTCAATGAGGTATGTTGTTGTTAAGGAATGAATGGATGGATGTCAAGGAGTTTCAATATGTGAATGACAAAGGATGTGATGGTGTTGGTGAGGAAAGGAGAATTGTCATGGTACTAAGATGCATGTCACTTAGGAGATTCACTAAGTGACATAGGATGTTGTGGTTGAAACATTCTCTATGTATATCAGACGATTGTAGAACTGATCTTAATGTTTCAATACTTGTATCAAGATGATACTACGTTACACCACTTGAAGAATGGATGATGATAGAGCATCATCATTACATCTGACGATTTTTGAGATGATCTTTAAGTTCTAAGAAGTTTTATCAACTGGATACAATGTCACAACAATATTAGAAGACCATGCATTGTCTTCACAATGCATGAGGAAATGAAGTGATCCATCCACAATCACTAAGTGGATGAAGTGGTGATAATGAAGTCCATGTACTATTTCTTAGTGCATGTGTATTAGAAGAACCAATTTGATCTCTGATTAGATCAACGAAGTAGATGGAATAAATCATGTGATTAAGGAGCTCAGTTGAAGATGAAGACCCTTCGTGAATTCCATTCCTAAGTGATGAATAAATGTTGAAGATAATTGGGGGAATTCTAATGTAGAATAAAGAAGTTATTAAGGAGATGATGAAGAATAGGAAGAGAAGAAGTGGATTTGGCATGTTGAGCTTGTTACATTGTTTTTAAACAAAGTGTTTGTTCAATACTTAAGCAAAAAGAGAGCCACCAAGGAGGCCAGCCGAGGGTCATCAACCAAGGCTCTTGTGGGACTCAAGGTCACCACGCCCATGGGGAACCCTCAAGGCCAAGGCAGCATCCCTGAGGCAGTGTTCAGGGCCGTGTATAAGGCACAGCCTGGGTGCCAGAGCGTGCGCCCGTGTGTGCGCATGGTGGGTGCCAGTGGCGCGCCCGAGTGGCAGGGGTGGGCGCAAGAGCGCGCCCCCAGAAAACACGGTGCCGGGCGGCACCGTGGAGGGAGAAGATGCAATTGAGGAGAGGCGGGGAGCGTTTGTTTGTTAAACCGTGAGAATTACAGGCCTCGATTCGATGTGGGATGTGGAAAATTCACCCGGAAAGAATCTAAGCCGCCCGATCGATCGCACGGATGATCTGCGCTGCACATCTCATCCCGCGCAAGATGATCTAATATCGGCCATTGCTGGTCATTTAAATGATGATCCAATGGTGCTGAGCTCATCTCCTACCTCGAGCTCAGCCGAGCCTTTGCGCGAAGCCGCCGCTGAACTAGAGGCCTCCCGAATGAAGAATTCGAGCTCCTGGCCACTGTTGATCAAGCCGAAGACACCATTGAGATCGTATGAGCATAACGAACACATCCATGCAAGAAAATGGGCATGCATGCAAAGTTTGTAAGATTTAGAAGAATGTCGAGGCAAACGAAGTTGCCGAGGCTTCATGTGTTCGTGTTTTGCATGGTTTGGATTTTAATAAGGCCATGCATGCGTTCTAAGTCGCATGCACGTAGAGGAAAAAATAAAGGAAGAAACCCGCGTGAAACAGAGAGAAGAAAAATCAAGATTTGAAAAATCTTGAAGATCCGAAATCTTCGGGATCTCACGCGGATGGGCCGAAGAATTCTGCGCCTATAAAAGGAGCACCTGAGGCTCTCAAAAAGCATTCTGAATTTTTTGTTGATGATCTGGTGTCCCGTGAGTGCTCTGCCTCACGAAGGAAGAAGCCTGTGCAAGGTACTTGCACGACTGAGGTTCCTTTCGCGCATACTTGCGCGAAAGAAGAAGAAGGATTCTCTGTGCCCCACCCCTTGCCTAACAGGAAGGAAAAGTTGGGCAGCGCACTTGCGCGCCCTTCTTGTGCCCGCGGTAGTAGCACCTGCGCGCTGTTGCACTTGTGCACCCCGCGGTGTTGCACCTTGCACAACCGAGGCAGTAGAAACCTTGCTCGCCCAAGGCTGGTTGCAACATGCACCCTCCGCGCCCGTGTAGCCTTGGATCCAAGTGAACCTTGCGCATCTCTTAAAAAACAGTGGAGTGCATACCTAGTGTGTGTGTACAAATGGAGTAAGAGGACCCTATGGTTTTGTGTGTGCAAGGAGAACCCGAGACCATACTTGTGTGTGCACCAAGTGAAGACATACATCATTTGTGGGTGCAAAGTGAACTAGAAGGCCGAGGCCATACCTTGTGTGTGTGCCAAATTTAAGAACACACATTGTGTGTGCATTTGAATAAGAGGTCATAGCCCTTATGTGGGAAAAGTGAAAGTGGGTGTGTGCTAAGAAAGTGAAGGACCTACGGGTTAAGTGTGTCAAGAAAAGGAGGAAGGCCGTAGGCATTTTTTTGTGCAAAAAGACAAATAGGCCGAACCTTTGTGTGTGTTCAAAATGAAGTGTACACACTAAGAAGAAGAAGTGGAAGACTCTCACACTAAAGTATAACACACTTTTAAGTGTGTAGACAAAAAGAACAAAGAGTGTGAAGGAGGAAGTTGGTGTGTGTGCTTAAAGAGTTACTACCCTTTGTGGGTTTATTCTACCAAGAAGAAAGAAAGGGGAGTGCATGCTTACATGCATGCACGTGCGCACGTGAACAAAGCTAAATCAGGCTGTGTGCATTTTAGAAGTCCAGGAACAAAAGTTCTTGAAGAAATTGAGAATCCATGCAGTCAGTGCATGAGGAAGCATAGTTGCCATGCACTCAGTGCATGAAGTTGATGTGATGTGAGACTGGACCAGACTGAAGTTAAAGGTATCAGTTGTCTGAGTATTCAGTAGTTGAAGAGAGAAGCCAAGTCATCCTTAGAAGAAGGTGATAAATCCGGAGCAAGACGAGAAGACCTGATCAACTCAAGTGGTCATAGGTACAGAGCAAGGCCAGCAGCCTTTATCCCAGGCTGCTGAAGATACTTGAAGAGCTGTACTAAAGAAGAGCTACTCGTGTGACTCGAGGAGCCAGGAGAAGCCCCCTGTGAGACTCAGGGTGGATGAAATCTTCAGTGGGATTCTGAAGCAGGCCAGTGGGACTCTGGTAACACTGTGGGACGCAGTATAAAGACCCTCCTGTGGGAATCAGGAGAGATACAGTGGGACTCTGTATCGACCATTGTAATACTAACGGATTATAATGGAAGAAACCATGTTGGGGTGTATAACCAACATGGAAAGGACGTTGGCCTTTGGTGCAGAACCATGTAAATCCTTGTGTCCAGTGCCTTTACATTTACTGCATCACTCGAGGAAAGGCTGAGAGATACAAGAAGAGTGGATCGAGGCTTTAACCAGTCATAGAGGTTTAATTGATAAGGAATCAATTAGTAAAAAGTTTTAAGGGATAACTGATTCACCCCCTCCCCCTCTCAGTGATTCACACTGATCTGGGCACTTCAAGACCCTCTATGGTGTAATATGAATCTATTACATGTATAACATAATCTTTAAGGGGACTATCAAAAAGCCTTACCTACTGCAGTGTGGACACCCCCATATTTCTAGTGGCTCTAAAACTCTTTTTAAAACCACTATAAACTATATAAATGTCTCTATAGTATAGAAATATACCTTTTTTAAGATCAGGTTTACCCTTACATGACATGTGTTTTTATTGTATTATCCTTACATGAGCCCGAGTTTACCCTTATGCACAGAGGGATTGGATTGTATACCCTTAGATAATAGGTGATATACCCTTTTGGAGAGAAAATTTTGCCCCATTTTTATGTGGTTTAGCAAGATTATTTTACATTTACATGATGGTGAAACAATCCAAACATGATATGATAAATCTCTCAACTACCATTATGCAACACCCCCATAATCCCCTCCATGATGAGATGGATTCACTATTTAATACTCGAATATAAAATATATCTTATATATAATGAATCATAATCTCCATGATGTATCTTGATGCACTATGGAATAACTTCATGAGATCCTTCCTTAACACACCTTCCACGATCACCACTATGAAATGGCCTTTCTAGTATTGGTTACTTTTTATTTTTGGTAAACACACTCCGTAAATATCACTTCACATCTTATCATGCATCTTGACATCTCTACATGGAAAATTATCACTTTATCAACAATTAATTTAATATTTATATCAACAACATACATTTCCAATCAAAATTTGGATCAACGAACCTACCAAGAAATTTTTTAACAAATTATTCATCTTAAACATGTTTCTTTAAAAAATAAAACTTACTTCATTGATATTTCAACACAAATATGGGTCATAAACCTTAACCATCCATATTTTCAAAAAACATTGAAAAACCATATTTTTATCAAATCTAACATCAATTATTTGGTATTTCTAATTTTTTTTTCCCAATAAACATATATATTCCAATATATAATCTTACATTTATTACTATAACCTTTACTTTTATTCATTTACATATCTCTCAACATGTCTATTACATCTGTAATACTTTTTCTTAAATATATAGTTTTAATAATGGTGATGATCTTCATAGAAAACTATAAGGATAATGATTTTACATTCATGGTATTTTTATTTACATACATATTTATTCCACTTTTACTTTTATTTAAGATATTTAATATTGTACTCTAATAATTTATTAATGTTAATATTTCATTATAATATTTTTACCTCAATAAAATCTATCACAGTTTGTTTTAGTTTAGTATTGTGTGCGAAACTTGCTATTAACACAATATTTTTTTAAAAAATAAATATTAAATTCATGTGGAGTTACATCTTACTAACAATAAAATAATTTTCCACAAAATTTCATTACTCTGATGAAACAAAATAAGGGTACTTTTATCTCATTATATCATTAGATTCCAACATAACTTCCTCAAACTTATTATTTTACCACATAAATTTTAATAGATGGGTTTTATTGTTTCATAATATATATTATCTTAGATCCAAGATCTTTATTGATTTTTCCTATAAGGACAAAAATTTAAACATTCTATATTCTTTAGACTTTAAACTAGAAATAAATTTTATATATTCCCAATGAACTTTTAATTTTAGTGTTTTAGAGAGTTAGGTCATAACTCTTACATAAAAACTCATATATTAAAAGTGAACACTTATAATTAGTCTCCATTTTTTCCATAATATAATACATTCTAGACGATAAATGTTTTATTTTCTTGACAAATATACAAGACTTCAAAATTGACTTCTTATTTTCCTTACCCATCCATAAAAATGATGGAATTATTTTTAAAATGTGTTATGAGCACACAAATCTTAGTAAATGACATAAAAATAATTAATGAAACAATTAGACCATTAATACTTATAATTTTTTTCTTTTTGAAAATTAAACTTTTTTGAAAAATAAGAATTTTCTTACCCAAGGAATCAAATTCTCTGGCCAAAGTTTTTCACAAAAAAAATATCATAGAAAATTTTAATGTAACAAAAAACTCATAATGTTTTATTTGGAATCACAAAAAACTTATAATAATTTTTTTAAAAAGTTTAGAAACTATAATATAATTTTATTTACCTTGTGATGTCAAAAGAGTTTCATAAAAACTGTTAGAAAGAATAGATAAATCACATAGGTAACTTGAGGCATAATTTTAATATCATTCTTACTTACAGATTAATAAACTTCATGATTATACTTTGAATAACTATTTTAGTTACTCTTGAAAGAACCATCATAGTCATACATGGAATAATTGTCATATTATATTTCCATAATATCTCAGGATAAACATTATCAGTTAAATATGTCCCTTTAATAAATTAATTAGAGAGAAATAACAAGCTCACACACCTTTTTTTATAATATAACTATTCTTAATTAATAACCAAAAATCATAACACAATACCTAAAATATTAAATCATAAAAACATTCTTTATACCCATAAGAAAACATTTCCATATATGGAAATATCTATTCCATTTTAATATAAATTTGGAAAATAATTAGAATATAAGAAAATATGGGTTTTCTTTTATTAAAAACAGAAATCTGGTGAAGTAATCAAAATATAAAATAATGGTTTTGGTGATGGGAAAAGTCATTATCTTCATATAATTCAAAATAGAACATTATTTTTATTATTTTTGTACATAAATTAATAAAATTACATTTGAAAAAACATTGAGTGAAAGTTAAAAGATACATAAAATCTATTTTATAAATTTTATATTTCTATATAAATATATCTATAAAATATTATTGACAATATGGTCAATAAAGGAAAAGTGATTTACGAAAACATTAAAAGAAGATTTAAAAAAAATCCACTTACATTCAGTTAGACTCATCATGTACGTTCATTATATTACTGAATAATAGACTTAGGTAAGTTATTAAATTCTATAAATTATTTTTCAAGTTTATTAGTTCTTTTATTTTATCCCTCACAATGCTATATTTAATTATTTAAATTCACATTCAATGTTTTGATGATATTTATTTCATAATCTAAAATGGATTCGATAAGTACACTATTGTTAAAGAGGTACTTATTCCACAACCTCTAGAATAATAATCATGACATATTTAAAATTTTTATACATAAATTATACTTTTAAAAACTATCATGGAAATTGATTATGAAAAATGAACAATATTAAAATCATGGAGTCTTGAGGTCGTAGGTAATCATGAGTAACTTTTCCATTTTTAAATGAATATTATAAAAATATCGTAAGTATAATTTTATATTTATATAATGATTTTAAAATCATAAATAAAATATTATTTATGTAATTATAATTATATATATTTTCCTTGTGATTTAGTGATGAAAAAACAATCACACCGCTTTATTAAGGTGGTACTCCACACATATATAGAAATGACGTTATCATTTTTTAGGGAATGGAAAGGTAAGAAAATAAATATCCTAGTATATTTTATTAATGATAAATATTTCATAAATATAATATATATACATTAATTCCTTCATCATAACCATCCATGAGGGATGGTTATAAAAAATTAATTACAATGGATCGTGAGGTGGTAGTCCATCGTACACACGAATGATGGTTTTGTTTCCCATTTTATAGAATAGGAGATGGATATAGGCCACTAAAAAAGCATAATAATAACTCAGTATATTTGTGATGTTATTTTTATTATTTTATAATGGTTTGAAAAGATTTTATGGAAGTGTAAGAAGTGATAAAACTATATCTTGTGGTTAAAATCTAAACATCTTTTATGGAAAGTATCATTTGAATAACACCTCACACCCCCTAAGGATGCTATTATGCCTAAAAATGCATATAGAATGATTTTATGGATTATATTAAGCTATTTTAGTAGGTATTTGTAGAAACAATTGATCTTTAAAGTGTTAATAAAAAAATAAGTGGATCCCTTTTATAAGAGAGGGGATGTGCACTTTTAGAATTATCAAAATATAAAATTAATATAAGTAAATATTGATGTCCAAATGGATAAAAATTGATAATACTTAAATATAATATGATAATTATTCTTTATATTCTAATACAATAAATTTGGGACATGTTTGTATCACATTTTCACCTGTATCATTTTTAACCCTTTATTAACCCTTTTGACAACTACCTCAATATAAACATTTTCTATAATTTAAGAGATACTAATTTTAATATAAAAATAAAAACTAAAAATAAATGGAACTTAGTTTATTTAATTAATCATATACCATTTATATTTCCAAATATAATATTTTTTGTAATATTATATCATTTTAAAAAATATTATTTACATAAAATATCAATATTGTCAATTTTAGAATTCTTTATTTATATAGATTTTTTTATAATATCAATAAAATAAAATAATTATATAATAATAAATAATGATATCTATAAAATAATATATTTATTTAAAAAATTTATGGATGAGATAAATTATTCAAAATTATATTACTTTTAATATTTTCAATATCATTTATTTTATTTTTCCATTAATTGAATAATTACCCTGTCACTGGGGTGTTTGAATTTAAGGTAATAATTTATTGTCTAAAAATTATAAATAAATGACCATAATGAATATAAATAATTTTTTTTCAATTTTATATTTATAACTTAGTATATCCTCTTGTTATCCCCGTGTTAAAAATATCATAGTTATTAAAAATAGGAGTGTGACATTTTTTACTTTTCTTTCAATTGAATATTATAAATATTATAATCAAATTAAAAAGTAAAAAAGTCCATATACAAAAATATTTTACGAGTATAGATGAAATATATTCATGAAATAAAAGTAAGTCCAGTTTATGGTCATTTTATAGTCCTAATCATTTTATTTTTAACTTTAATTACCTAATATATGCTTAATCGTGGTAACATAAATTACTAAGGTCACTATTCATATTGAAAAAAATAGAAGGGACCTATTTACCAAATTTATAACCAATTTTATTTATTATATAATATATTTTTCAAAATTAAATACAGAAAAGTGGAAAAATTTAAATTTAAATTGAACTCAGAAAACTCAATGAAAAATATTTTTTCAATAAATGTTTCTTAGAGTATAAAATGTATTTATACTAAATTAATGTATAAATTTAATTTTAAAAACTATTGTTATATTATTTTAAATCAAAATTATCTAATTAAAATTTCAAAACTATATAAAATATAATTTTACTTTATAATACTTTAATAGATAAACACATTATTCCTAAAACATTTGTATTTTTCAATATTAATTGACAAATAAAAATTTCTATAAAATTATAAAAAATCATCAGAAGCTAATGTGAATGTTCTGAATTTAGAAATAAAGTTTATTTTTCAATATTAAAATAATTTAATCTTGAATTAAATATTTTAAATAAAACTATATATACATAAAAATACAATTTTTTTTAGAAATATAGTTTTTTTTGACCGAAAAATAACTAAATATTTTTATAATGTGTATAACTCTATAAAATCTAAAAAATGAATATATGAAAATGTTTTATATAAAAAATTACATGGGATGTTATTGTTCCTCAAAATACATGCCACATTATAGTTTCTCAATATAATCATTTAGTATATGTGATGGATCTGATATGTACTTCCTCAAAATTGATACATGGAAAACATAAAGTACCTAATAGATGTTTAGTGGGAGTGATAAGTAATAAAATATAGTATCTAAATGATCAAAAATATTTAAGGGATAGATCTATATGGAAATAAACTTTACCTTATTACTTAATCACATTTCCATATTCTAAGTATATATTCAATTAATTACGTTGCCACCTACTTTAACATTTAGTTCTCATCAATGATTATTTGCATACATCTTCTATCGAATTTTTTCTTGTTTGATATATTGGTAAATAATTTATAAATATTCTTACATTTAATTAATAATAACAAATACTATAACATACTCTTTATATATTTCTCTGAATATGTTATAGTTCTACATATGTTCACAAATATATCATTATTTGGATCTATTTTGATGGTAGTGTGGAAATTAAAATTATATGAGAAATCAACCATTGGAAGACATTGATCCCAACTCCACTTAAATTCCAATGATCATGATCTCATCAATCTTTAAAAAATTAAAAGGTCTTTTTATATTGATGATTAGTTTGAGGATGATAAGATGTAAAAATATCAAATCTACATCTAATTCTTGTAGAAGACTCATAATTTTTTATGTAAACCTTGGATCTCGATCAAATAAGATTTAGAGTGGTACTCCATGTAGCCTTAAAACTTCACTTACATATATCCTTGAAATTTTATTACTTGATAAGTCCTCAAATATAAGAATAAATTTTACAAACTTTTTAAGTTTATCAACCTCTATATATATGGAATTATATCCCATTGATATCTTAGGAAGTCCTATGAATAATTATATGTTGTTGTTCTCCCATTTCCATACTATTATAGGTAATGTTTTCACTATCCTCTTAGATTTATGGCATTCCTTCAATAATTTTTTTAAAAAACATTCATATATGTACTATAAAATCCCCTCTTTATATTTTTCAATCAAAAGTACTACCTATGATCTCTATTAATCAATATACCCCCTGGAGAATATAGAAGGATAAACTATGTGAATCAATTAAAATCACTTTCTTTAGTTATGGTATAGATGTGGAAGAGATATGGGTACTAGATATTATTACCCAATCTGTACCAAGGATAATATCTAGAATATTATTTAACTTCTTTTATAAATACATATCATCTTTCAATGCCTCCTTGATCTTTAAATAGATTTATGGTGGAATAATAATTTTGGAAAGGATGGATTTCATCCCTTATTAATTGATTCTTATAGATATAATTCCTCCACATAATTAATGAAAAAATCACTTTTAATGGCTTCAGATAACGAGCCAAATAATTCTTCAAATGTTTCCTTAATTTGTGAGAGGAATAATCTGTTACCTTGTCATCTATCATACAAACACATCCCGATACACTCTTTGAAGCATCAATATATATTACAGACACTTTTCTATTACAGGGAAGTGTATGTACAGGTTCAATACCCAACCTCCACATAATATCCTTTAATATTTCTTCACATTATTCTATATACTATAATATCACTACCTTTCTTGTTAACATGGTTATTAATTTTTTTAATCATGATAAGTTTCTTGAAAAAATACTCATAATATAATGATAATACAAAAAACCTATAGATATATATCAAATTTTTTGGTCTAATACATTCTTAAATCACCTTATTATTTTAAGTATCCACTTATATACCCTAATTTGTTATTATAGGAACCAAAAAGGATACTTTTTTGTTGTCAAAATTCACACCTTCTGAACTAATCATACAATTTTTTATTATGTAGGGTCATTATCAAAGTAAAAACATAATATTATTATTGTAACATCCCAGGTAAATAAATAATAATAAATATTTATTATTTATTATTATTTGTGAATTAAATATTGATTTTACTTTAAAGGGGTTTCTATGTTCGATAGCATACCCGATACCCAACAACAGGTTTCTTTGAAATCTTACGTTGCACAATAATAATATAATATTATTTTAAATGTTAATTAACTACTTGTCATTGTATTGGCAAGAATGAAAAAATATAACTACAATATGATTATACATGTTTGTTAAATGTATTTACATTTATCTAATAAAAGGTAGAGGCTTAAAATGTGAATGAATCTAATTTTAAGCATAATTTATATTAAAAGGTCGATTTACCGCCTTTTAATGGAGAAACCAATTTAAATATAGTTTTGTTAACATTAATAAATTCTAATTGAAAAAAATGAAATCCTTCTTTTGAATGGGGACATCAAAATTTACTTTTTGTAAAATTTTGGAATTTTTCAGATAAAGTTCATTTTTTAATGAATAGTGAAAATATTGTATTTTTATTCAAGACTAAATTTTAATATAATTTATTTATATAGTTATATTATCTTTTTAATTGGTTTTAAAGTGTAATTAAAAATATTTTTACTATTTAATCAAATTTTGGTCATTGGAATTAATTTCACATTGAAATTGGGCATAAACAAGTATCAATCTTTTGATAGTTATATTTTCTAAAAACCCCGCTATTTATTTTGATAACAGGAATTAATTTTAAAATTAATTAATTCCACTTAAATGTTTTTAATTTGGGAAAATAAATATAAATTTTCAATTTGGAATATCAAATATATCTCAGGCAGAATTTTTGGTATTTTTCTGAAAAACTTAAATTTTTTGATGAATAGTGAAACCACTTAGTAGTAGTTAAAAAAACTGACCTTTTCATTTAAATGAAATTTTACCGCTTCTATGAATTGAATTTTGAAATCTGACATGCATGGTTGTTATTAAGAAGTAAAATGTGGTTCAATAAGATGAAAATAATTTTTAGTGAATAGTAAGTTTTAACTTTTATTTACCACAATTAAAGTTAAATAAGGTAATTCAAGGATAAAAGAATATTGTAATAATTAAAAATTATATTAACACATGTCCAAACCTTATTGGATGAGTAATTTCCGACCATGGGCATATTTTAATCTATTTTGGGACCCCATTGAGCCACTTATAAAAGATAATGACACTTTAGACTAATTAATTTAATATAAAGGAAGAAATGAAATAATTTTTTTTTAGTAAATTAAATTTTATATGGTGTTATATAAATTATATTTTTGAATATATATATCATTGAAAATGTAAAACTATTTCCTACAGCATGGTATTTTGTTTATAATTTTTAAACATCAAATAGATTAAATTATTTATGACGCAATAATGATGTAGTGTTTACCTCATTAATAAATGATTTAATTAAATAATATTATAATGATTAAAATATTTTCCAAAACATGTACAATTATGATTGGATGATTTAATTTCGAATATGAGTTATATTATCTACTACTTTAATGATTTTTGGACCTTTAGAAACCGAATATGATTATATAATAAAATAATATTATCACAATTTCCGAAAGAACCTCTCCTCTCCCTTATAAAAGAAGGAAAATTATATGCAATTCCACAAACCTCTAAAGCCTTTTGTCTCATCCAAACATTGCGTGATTAAGCTCCTTACATCCATATCCTTCTCCTAGAAGCCTTACATTAGGTAGAAGGAAATTCATGAAGCCCTTTAGTTCAAACCAAAGGGAGTTTCCCAAATTAAAAGTAACAGGTTCTCTTAAATTGTTTTATTTTATTTTACTTCTCCAACCCCTAAAATATTTTTATTCCTTTATTTTGTAACAAAACTAGTATTCTCAATATACCCTGATTTTGTTATGATAAGTATTCTAACTACACTTACAGTCACCTCCATCTAATGGATGAAGAACATAATGTTTCTATGGATGGAAAACTAACGCCTCACGAAACATTGGTTGTTCAAATATATCCAACCACATCTCATGGTGGCCATAATGATGGAATTGTATTTATATATGATATATATTATGTTTATGTTTTCTTTATGCTTCTGTAATTTCCATTTATAGCATGACTTTATGGTTTCCATTATGGGTAAATGCGAAAATCTCCTTAGAGGAAGTGCGGACTACCTCCCCCTCATAGTGATACGACTCGTTAATGCCATATGTGGGATGTATAAAGGATGGAGTTAATGATATAATATATGATATTATATATGAAATTATAATGGAATTATAATATACCTATGTATCATTATGTTTTAATTACATTAAAATAAGAAATAGAAATAGAAGTAGCATTCATGCATACGTACGGCTTACCGTCTCCATGAACGGTGCGTTTCATTTCTTACATCTAAATGTTATGTACTATTATAAAAAAATGTATATGCTGGATATATATGATATATATGTTATCCAAATCCTGAATATAATTTTGTATATAATGAACCTTTGAGGACATGATCAACATGTAATTATAAGAAGTCCATTTTTGACTCATGTACCAAATATCGACAAAATGAAAATTATTAACTTAAATGATTACATAATGTTTATAACTTGGTAATATGTGATATAAAAGGATTAGTAAACTTGAAAAATGTTCTTTAGAAAGTAGAAATTAGATTTAGTATATTATTCAGGAGATTAAAGAACGATCGAATCAAGTCAGACACGAGGTAATGGACTTCGTCTCAATCACCTTTCATTGAGGAATATTTTGTTTTAATACTCGACTTTCTTTCATACGCTGTATAAACATTGTTGGATTTTCAAAGGGAATATTTTTCTAAGAAGTGTTTTATTAAATGGAAAAAGGAATGTTTCTTTTAACATAAGTGGTGATAATGACCTTTTCTGCCGCCGCAAGTATTATTTGATCTTTGGATTCCTCAAAAATCCGTAATGTTTTTGAATGAAAATAAATACCATATACTCTTTTATGTGTTTGGGTATTGAAAATGGTATTGATAATGTATTTGTTATGTCAATATATTTAGGTGATATATTGTGATTGAAATGTGGAAATATTTTCTTTCCTTTATATTTGTTTTATGTCTTATGATTTTATAACGGTACTTAGACTTTTGACGGGTGGTTACGTGATAATCCAAATTATGGGTGGTGCCGCGAATACCAGGACGGGTGGTTACGTTATAACCTCAAATTAATGGGGTATGGAAGTTGGCCGTATGACTATTCCATTTAGTGATATGTGTGGAAGTCGACTGTATGGTTATTCCATTAAGTATGTTTTTATCCCAAGTTACATTTATATGTTATGTGTTCTTTAAATGGGTTTTATGGTAATATTTTGGTTACAAAAGGGTAAGTAATGATCTTTTATTTAGTGAAGAGTATTTACTAATTCATAAAGGTGAAAAGTATTACTTATCATAAAGTATTCATGGTTTACCTGTTGTTTTAAAAAACTAACAGTTTTCCTTCTTTGTGTATCCCTTATTGAGCTTTTTATACTCATCCGAAGTTTTTGAAATGTTTTTCACAGGATATAATGTGGAATAAGGTCAAGAATGGGATCATGGAAAAGTCAAGCTGTCTTAAACATGGAACTAGACATGACTATTTTTTAAGAGTTAATGTTTTGTAAAAAAATGGAAAATGTGTAGAAGTGTCTACTTTGTAATCTTTTGAGATGTAATAGTTATGTCCTAATTCTCTAAAACTCTAAACCAAAAAAGTTCCTCATTTTGAATTATTTATTTAATTCAATATTATGTAAGGTTTTAGGTTGAGTCCTTATAGTTTCTATCAGAGGTCAGTTTAGATAATTTTAGGAGTTAGGGTATTATTAAATAAATGTCCATAAATTAATTTTATGTAATATTAAAACGATATAGCTTTTACAGATTACCATGTTGCTTCGCCTAAGATATTTCTATGTTCATAATGGTTTTCTGCAGAGGAAACATGGAAGCTATGTTGGGATGACATCAAGAGGAATACAACCTTCCAAATCAGCAACCTGAGATGGTCGGAATCAGAACTGAATAGTTTGTTGCAGTGATGGAAAACATGACTAAGGGTATAAATGGTGGTCGTACCCATGCACGAGATTAGCCGGATCAACCATAGAGGAACATGTCAGTAGTGGAACATTTCATGAGGCAACATTCCCCATCATTCAGAGGATCATCTGACCCGGTGCTAGAAGAAGTGTGGATTAAAGCACTGGAAAAGATTTTCGAAGTCATGGGTTGTTCAGAACATCAAAAGGTTAGTCTCTTGATTTACCATTTTGAAGGTGAAGCTGATAAGTGGTGGTTGATGACGAGAAATATTAGGGATATTGAGGATATTGATGCTCTTGATTGGGATGAATTTAAAGGTTTGTTTCTTGATAAATATTTTTCTAAGGTGGTTCGTCTTTGGATGGAAAAAATTCCTATAATTGAGGTAGGAGGATGAATCAGGGGCTGCTTATGAAGAAAAGTTCACTCAACTGGAAAGGTATGCACCAAATTTTATCGGAGATCTTGATTGTAAGATAAATCAATTTTACTCAGTACTGAAGCCCTGATATCGAAGAGTGATAGCCTCTCGTGAGTTCAAAAGTTATGAAAAACTTGTTCGATGTGCGGAGAAAGTGGAAATGGAGTTTACAGATGATCATGTGTTCTTTGAAAAACAATAGAATTAAAGGTCTAGTTGGTAGGAAAAGGGGATGAATTCATTGAAGAAGCCTGGAGGTAATAAAACTAAATATCTATCTTCTGAGAAGTGTGGTAAAAATCATCCCGGATAATGTTTATCAATGTCTGGAAAGTGCTTCCGGTGTTGTATGTCTGGTCATATTTCTCGTAACTCTAAGGAAGATGATCAAACATGCAATGAAAATCCATCAATAAGATGTTTTAAGTGTAATGAAATGGGTCATTATGAAAATGAGTGTCCAGACAAAAAATCAACTGAGGGAAAGGATCCAGAATACAAGAAGAAAGAGGTGGTGAAATCCTTTCTAACTACTCTAGTGGATGTTGGGACATTGAATGAAGTAGTATCAGGTATACTGTTTGTTTGTTCAGATTATGAAAATGTGTTGTTTGATTCAGGGTCTACACACTCTTTCATTTATGATAAGTTTTATAGTAAATTGGGAATTCCATCTCATGATATGAATACTTATGTTATAGTAAAAACACATAGAGTAAATGTTGATACAAAAAGAAATTATAAGAACCTTCCCGTCCTTGTGTGCGGAAAGAACCCACCTACAAACCTTATTGTTTTCCTCTAGTAGAGTTTGATGTTTTTTTGGGCATGGATTGGATTTCTGTTTATCATGCTAAGATTGACTGTAGAGATAAGGAGGTTTCTTTTTAAAAAGATTTACAGTTTGGGAACAAGACTGAACCCTTTCTTTTGATAACATATCAGGAAGTTGAGAAACTAGTAAAAAATTGAAATAAATGTTACCTGGCACATATTGTTGAAAATATAGGAAATGTTCAAATTAATGATGTTCCAGTGGTAAATGAGTACCTTTATGTTTTTCCTGAGGAGTTTTCTAGTATTATACCAGATCAGGAAGTTGAATTTACTGTTGACTTTGTTCCTGATGCTAAGATAATTTCAAAACCCCCATATCGAATGACTTAAATTTAACTTTTAGAGTTAAATAATCAATTGCAGGAGTTATTAGATAAAGGTTTCATTCAACCTAGCACATCACCATGGGTTGCTCCTATATTTTTTTGTTAAAAATAAATATGGTTCAATGAGACTTTGCATTGATTATAGTGCATTGAATAACATCACTATTAAGAACATGTATCCCTTTCCTCATATTGATGATTTTTTTGATCCGCTCTAGGGAGATCAGTATTTTTCGAAGATTGATTTGAGGTCGGGGTGACATCAGTTGAAATTAAAGGAAACATACACTCCAAAGACCGCATTTCGTACTAAATATGGCCATTATGAATTTGTAGTTATGCATTTTTGATTAACCAATTCACCTGATGTATTCATGGATCTTATGAATAGAATTTTCCCTGAGTTCTTTAATAAGTTGTTGGTTGCGTTCATTGATTATATTTTGGTTTATTCACAAAGTAAGGAGGAACATGGAGTCATTTAAGGGTTGTCTTGAAAACCATAAAAGAAAATAAACTATTTGGGAATTTCAGTAAGTGTGAGTTTTGGTTACAACAAATTTCTTTCCTTGGTCACATTGTTTCAAAAAATGGAAAAACTGTTGATCCTAAAAAAACAAAAGTGGTTGAAGAATGGCCATGACGCACAAATATAACTGAGATTCATAGTTTTACTGTTTTGGCAGGTTATTACCAGAGGATTGTTAATTTTTTTTCATAGTTATGTAGTCCAATAACTAAGTTAACTCGAAAAGGTGTTAATTTCATTTGGAAAATAGAATTTGATGATTGTTTTCCAGAATTGAAAAAGGTGATTGGTGAATGCTCTAGTTTTAGCACTGCCTTCCATAAATGGTGAGTTTGTTATCTACAATGATTCTATGTTGAAAGTACATGGTTGTGTCCTTATGAAGAATGATTAGGTAATTGCGTATGCTTCACATCAATTGAAACCCCATGAGTTAAATTACCCTACACATGATTTGGAATTAGCTACGGTTGTTTTTGATTTAAAAATTTGGAGGCATCTTTTGTATGGAGTAAAGTGTGAAATATATACTGATCATAAAAGTTTTAAGTATATAATCACTCAAAAAGAATTGAACATGAGACAGAAGAGATGGTTGGAATTAATCAATGATTATTATTGCACAATCCATTACCATCTAGGAAAATCAAATAAAGTGGATGATGCTTTGATTTGAAAAAGTAATACTTCATTAACTAAGTTACATTTGGAACAAGATCCTTTGGTTTTTGATTTTATGAACTTTTGCATATAAGTTGTTGGTGCATGAAATTATTCTGTTATGTATCAGGTGTCAGTGAGATCATCTCTATTAGACAGAATAAAGAAAGCACAGAAAGAAGATAGTGAGTTACGGAAAAAGGAAGAGTTGGTTTAGAGGGGTAAGTTACCTGAATTTAACATTGATAATGATTTTGTTTTGAGGTTTCGAAAGATATTATGTGTGCCTTGTGATTCACAGTTGTAGAATGAGTTGTTATGTGAAGCTCATAGTTCTCCGTTTTCATTTCATCATGATAGTACTAAGATGTACATAGATCTTCGGGAGTATTACTGGTGGGATGAAATGAAAAGGGATATTGCTGATTTTGATGTGAAGTGTTTGACTTTTCAGAAGGTTAAAGAAGAGAGGCAGTTACCGAAAGGGATGCTTCAGCCTCTACCAGTGCAAGAGTAGAAATGAGAAAATATATCCACGGACTTCGTTATGGGAATACCAAACACTTCTTGAGGTAATAATGCAATCTGGGTTATTGTGGATCGATTGACTAAATCTAATCATTTTCTTCTAATTCGAGATAATTTTTCTCCAGATCAAATTTCTCAGTTTTATGTTAAAGAGATAGTCATGTTACATGGAGTTCCCCTCTCTATTGTATATGATTGTGATCCTAGGTTTACTTATAACTTTTGGAAAGGCCATCTGAAGTCATTGGGTACTGAATTAAATTTTAGTACAGCTTTTCATCTACAAAGAGATGGGAAATCAGAATGAAAAATTCATACATTGGAGGGTATTTTATGTGCTTGCTCGATGAATTATTAGGGAAGTTAGGAAAAACATATTTCTTTGGTTGAATTTTCATATAATAACAGTTTTCATTCCAGTATACAGATGGCTTCATTTGAGTAATTATATTTAAAGAGTTGTTGAACTACATCTATTGGAATGAAGTAGGTGAAAGGAAGATGATGGGACCTGAATTGATAGAAGAGATATGAGAAAACGTTCAGTTGATTCAGATGCACATGAGAACATCTCAGATCAGATAGAAAAGTTATGCGGATAACCGGAAGAAGGATATTGATTTTGAGGTAGTTGATCATGTCTTTCTCAAAGTTTCTCCATGGAAAAGTGTGATGCATTTTTGTAAGAAGGTAAAGTTGAGTCCGAGGTTCATTGGACCTTATGAAATTCTGGAGAATGTTGGATCATTTGTGTACAGAGTGTCTTTTCCTCCATGTTTTTCCCAAGTACACAATTTTTTCATGTTTTGATTTTGTAAAGTATATTCTAGATGCATCTCATGTTTTGAGTCTAGAGGTAGTTCAGTTGGAAGAGAATATATTTTATGATGAACGACCGGTCCAGATTCTTGACAGTAGAGAGAAAGTGTTTCGAAATAAGGTAATTACCCGGTAAAGGTTTTTTGGAAAAACCATATGGTTGAAGAGACAACATGGGAATATGAAAATACTTTGAGGGATAAATACCCCCACTTATTTTGATTTGTAAAATTGCGAGGATGCAATTCCCAAAAATTGGAAGGATGTAACATCCCTGGATAATAAAGAATAAGACATATTTAATATTTATTAATATTTGTGAAATAAATATTAATTTTACTTTAAAGGGGTTTCTATGTTCGATAGCGTACCCGATACGCAGTAGTGGGTTTGTTTGAAATCTTAGGTTGCACACAAATAATATAATATTATTTTAAATGGTAGTTAACTTTTAGTCATTGTATTAGAGGGAATTAAAAAAACTAAATACAATATGATTATACATGTTTGTTAAATGTATTTAAATTTATCCAATAAAATTTAGAGGCTTAAAATGTGAATGAATCTAATTTAAAGCATAATTTACATTAAAAGGTCGATTTACCACCTTTTAATGGAGAACCCTCTTTAAATATTGTTTTTTTTCAAATTAATACATTCTAATTGACCAAATAAAATCATTCTTTAGAATGGGGACATCAAAATTTACTTTGGGTAAATTTTTGGAATTTTTCTGATAAAGTTCATTTTTAATGAATAGTGAAAATATTGTATTTTAATTCAAAACTAAATTTTAATCTAATTTATTTATATAGTTAGATTATCTTTTTAATTTGTTGTAAAGTGTAACTAAAATATATTTTTTCCATTTAATCCAATTTTGGTCATTGTAATTAATTTCACTTTGAAATTGGATATAAACAAGTATCAATCCTTTAATAGTTATTATTTCTGAAAAACACGCTATTTTTTTTTTTGATAAAGGGAATTAATTTTAAAATTAATTAATTCAAATTCAATGTTTTGAATTTGGAAAAATAGAAATCATTTTTGAATTCGAAATATCAAATATATCTTTGGCTGAATTTTTGGTATTTTTCTGAAAAACATCAATTTTTGATGAATAGTGAAACCACTTAGTAGTAGTTAAAAAAACTGAATTTTTCATTTAAATGAAATTTTTCTACTTCTGTGAATTTAATTTTTAAAATCCTACATACATGGTTATTATCAATAAGTAAATGTTTTTTCAATAATATGAAAATAATTTTTGGTGAATAGTAAATTTTAACTTTTATTTACCGCGGTTGAAGGTAAATAGGGTAATTCAAGGATAAAAGAATATTATAATAATTTAGAATTACCTTAAAACATTTTCTAACCTTATTTTATGAGTAATGGCCGACCATGAGAATCTTTGGGTCCATTTTGGGACCCCATGGAGCCACTTATAAAAGATAATGACACTTTAGATTAATTAATTTAATGTAAGGGAAAAATTGACATAAACATAAATCTTTTAGTAAATTAATTTTTATATAGTGTTATATAAATTATATTTTTGACTATATATATTCATTAGAAATATAAAAGTATTTCCTACATCATGTTATTTTTTTATAATTTTTAGACATCAAATAAATTATGTTATTTATGACACAATAATGATGATGTGTTTAGCTCATTAATAAAGTATTGAAATAAATAAGATTATAATGATTAAAATATTATCCAAAAGATGTCCAATTATTATTGGATGATTTTATTTCGAATATGAGTCATCTTATATTATACTTTACTGATTTTGGGACCTTTAGAAACCTAATATCATTATATAATAAAATAATACTATCACACTTTCCTAAAGAGCCCCTCCTATCCCTTATAAAAGGAGACCACTTCTACGAAATTACACACACCTCTCAATCATTTTGGATCTTCCAAACTCTACCCAATTAAGCTCCCTACATCCCTCTACTTCTCATAGAAGCCTTACCTTAGGCATAATACACTTTAAGAATTCCTTTGGTTTAAACAAAAGGGAGTAACCCAAATTAAAGGTAACAATTTCTCTTAATTTTTTTTATATTTATTTCTCCAACCCCTAAACCCTTTTTATTCATTTTTTATAACAAAAAAAGTATCATAAATATACTAGTATTTTGTTATGAGAAGGATTCAAACTACACTTACACACACCACCACATAATGGATGAAGAACACAATATTTCTGTGGATGATAAACTAATCCCTCACGAAATGATGATTGTTCAAATATCTCCAAATGCCTCTCATGGTGGCCATTATGATGACACTATATTTATATATGATATATATTATGTCTATGTTTTCTTTATGATTCTGTAATTTCCATTTATATCACACCTTTATGGTTTCATTATGGGTAAACACGATAATCTCATTAGAGGAAGTGCGGACTACCACCCCCTCAAAGTGATATGACTCATTAATTCCATATGTGGGACATATAAAAGATGGAGTTAATGATATTATATATGATATTATATATGACATTAAACTGGAATTATAATATACCAAAGTATCATTGTATTTTAATTCCATGAAAATAATAAATAGAAATGAAAGTAGCGTTCAGGCGTACGTACTGCTTACCGTCTCCATGAACGGTGCATTTCATTTATTACCTCTAAATCTTATATACTATAATAAATACATGTATATTATGGATATATATGATATATATGATATCTAAATCATTAATATCATTCTGGATATAGTGAACATTTGAACACATGAAAAACATGTAATTATAAGAAGTCCATTTTTGACTCAAGTACCAAATATCGACAAAACGAACATTATTAACTTAAAAGATTACATAATGTTTATAACATGGTAATAAGTGATATAAAAGGAATAATAAATTTAAAAAAGGTTCTTAAGAAAGTATAAATTAACTTTAGTATATTATTCAGGAGATTAAAGAACGATCGAGTCAAGTTGGACACGAGGTAAGGGACTTTATCTCAATCTTCTTTCATTGAGGTATATTTTGTTTTAATACATGACTTTCTTTTATAAGCTATATAAAAACAGTTGAATTTTTGAAGGGAATATTTTTCTACGAAGTGTTTTAATAAATGACAAAAAGGAATGTTTCTTTTAACTTATGCGGTGAGAACGGCCTTTTCAGCCGCTGCGAGTATTATTTCATCTTTGGCTTCCTCAAGAAGCCAAAATATTTTTAAAAGAAAATAAATACCATATACTATTTTATGTATTTTGGTATTTAAAATGGTTTTGATAATGGATTTTTTATGTCAATATGTTTAAGTGATATATTGGGATTGAAATGTGGTAATGTTTTCTTTCCTTTATATTTGTTTAATGTCTTACCATTTTATAATGGTACTTAGACATTTGAAGGGTGGTTACGTGATAAACCAAATGACGAGTGGTGTAGTGAATACCAGGATGGGTGGTTATGTTATAACCTCCAATGAATTAGGTATGGAAGTCAGCCGTAAGGCTATTCCATTTAGTGATATGTGTGGAAGTCTAATGTATGGTTATCCCATTTAAGTATGTTTATGTCCCATGTTACCTTTATATGTTATGTGTTCTTTATATGGGTTTTATGGAAATCTTTTCATTAATAAAGGTTATGTAATGATATTTTATTTAGTGAAAAGTATTTAATACTTCATAAATGTGAAAAGTATTACTTATGATAAAGCATTCATGGTTTATATATTGTTTTGAAAAACTAACAGTTTCCCTTCTTTGTGTATCCCTTACTGAGGTTTTTGTGCTCATCCCAGATTTTTTAAATGTTTTTCATAGGACATAATATGAAATAGGTTCAAGGATGGGGTCAAAGAAAAGTCATGCTGTTTTAAACATGGAACTAGACATGACTATTTTTTTCAAGAGTTCATGTTTTGTAAAAAAAATGGAAACTGTGTAGAAGTGTATACTTTGTAACATTTTGAGAAGTAATAGTTATGTCCTAATTCTCTAAAAATCTAAACCTGAAAAGTTCCCCAATGTGAATTATTCATTTAATTTAATATTATGTAAGGTTTAAGGCTGAGTCCTTATACTTATTTTCCCTTTTACTAGAAATATATGTGGATTTCATCAGAATAGGCTACCATATATTTATTAAGGCAATATATAATTATTATGTTTGTCAGATCCATGAAAAAATCCGGGAAAGATTTAGCCTAAAAGGAATCAATATAAATTCATAATGTTCATTGTACTAAAAGTTTTATCTGGTATAACCTCTCTCTTTACGCTTAATTGACTGTACCCCGATCAAATATCCCCCATCTAGAAGTATTTATCCCCTCAAATTTGATAAAATATATCATCAATACATGGTGAATGATATTTTTATTGATCATGATTTTTTTGAGATCATGATAATCAATAGAAGAGAACATCGATCAATCCTTCTTATTTACAATGAGAACTAATTCACCCCATGGTGAAGAGCATGTTCATATATAACCATTATCTAAATTTACTTTAATTAAATTTAATTATTAATTTATTAAAATTTAGTGGGATCTATTATGAATTCATTACTCTATATTAGTATTGAAATTGGTATGATTTCATTTGAAAAATCAACATCATATCTAAGGGACGAAAAATAATTTCTTTAAGAAAATACATAAATATACTCTTGTAAGAAAGGAATGTCTTCAATATTGATTTCCTCCATAAGTATTTGATTCATATATCCCTTATTATTTTGTATTATTATTCTTATTATGGGGTTTTATTACAATGGGAGTTCATAATAATCCTTACATTATTATTTCATAATGGGATGATTTGGGATATTAAATTAGTTTTATTTACCCGAAAAATGATATGAGATCTATGTAGGGAAATATAATCTATTCCCAATATCACATATAATTATTCCAAGGTAAGAAGAACTAAATATAAAGGAAGTATTTTCCCCCAAACAACTATTGGATAACAGTTGTATACCATAGATTTAATAATCCCACTACTAGGTATTTTCATTGACAATTAAATATCTTAAGTTTGAGTTACTAAATCTATATTCTTATAAAATATTAATGTTATAAAATAATCAAAAGAACTAAAATAAATTTAGTCATTCATAGTCTAAAAGTGGAAAATTATTTTACCTTTTACCACTCTATTTTCATGATCTACTTTTTTTTTGTGATTTCATAGGTTCTTCCTTGTTTTCTAAGTCTTGGCAGTTACTGATGACTATCATTACCATTATCCCATGGGTTAGGGAATTGATTTCCATAATTCACAAAATCATTTCATTTTAAGAAATAAATTATGGCTGGTGAATTAGATGGGTTCTAGTTGTCCTCTATTGTATTAATTTTCCTCTTTTAATTTCATCAATAGTTATTTACTTGGTTGTTAAATTTTACACAAGTGAAACATTTCCTTGATCTTGTGTGGGAATTTTCTAGGTTATTTCTCCCATTTTTTTGAAGTGGTGGTTGATATTTCTTTCCTCTATGTGATTTATCATTTAGGTTTACATGAAACTCTATTTTCATTTTCATGTCTTAAACTACTTGAGAATAACAAGGGTCTATAGTTTCTATTTCCGTCATATATACACATAATTTAATTTAATTACAGTTACCAAAGTCACTTATTTCTCATGCCTTTTCAAGAATGTATCATAGGATACTAAATAAATGGTTGATCTTGATTTCATGGTTAATAATGAAAATAGAGGAATACCAAGAAAGTATTGTAAGTTTCCATTATAATTACCCATAGATTCATCTTATTTTTTTGAAATCCTATAATTATATCCCCAGTTCTATGTGAAAATATTAATGAAAATATTTGGGGAATAATTTTTTCCTAGACCCCTCCAATTATACAGATTTAAATTCTTACCTTTTATTTTTATTTTTAATAATATTTCACCACTGGACAAGTTTATTTTCAATATGGTAAAATAATTAAAAACCTTTTCATACACTAAAAATAGTAAAATGGAAAATATTTTTTTCCCTTAGTTGAATCCATTTTTCTGAATAAAGTGGATTGGAAGGCCCAATAATAGAGGTGGGATGTAACCACATGAAAGATTTAATGTAGAGTTATTATTTATAAGGAATTTTGGGAGCTTGATATGGTCTGAATTTTTATTAATCAGTTGAAAATTGTGGATGAGCATAACCATGATATTTTTCACTCCATTACCTATCTATTTAAGTTTTTTTTGAGACAATCACATCTATCATACCCATTGTTAACCCAGTTTGTCTTATCTCCCACCATTTGAAAAAACTGTAAATCATGTGTTGTAAAAATAACATCTTAAAAGAATAAACATGTGAAAATTGAAACTCATGAGGTCTTATTCTTGTAGACATTAATTTTTTATATGATAATTTTGGATCAACATAGGTTGATTTAAGTTAGGTTATATTTTACATATTAACCTAATCCCCAAAAAACTAAATCCCACATTGATACTAATGAAGACAACTCAATCATAACATCCATAATGTCTACATAATTTCGAATATTTAAATCACTATATCATAAATAATCACGCAGTACAAGAAACTATAATTTTATTTCCTTTAGATATTAGCTATATGAATGTCTTATTTCAATTTATTACTTCAAAATCTCCCAAAAAACTATACAATAATTCCTTCAAAACATAAAAAAACATATTATTTTTCTAGGAAATGGGAAACAAATTATGATTTTTCATAAATTGATTAATAAGGGAAAACTTATAAATATATCATAAAGAGGGGAGATCATAAGAATGTGAGAAAAATTGAATAGGGAATAATAATATGATTAAAATTAATATATAATCCTAATATTTTTCCATAAATCATTATAGAAGTACATATAATCTCAAATTATCAAACATATACCATGGTGTAAGAGTGTGAAAATAAGAGACAATAATCATGATCCATGGAGCATATAAAGGAAAATAAATATAAAATAATCATAAGTAGAGGAAATCATAAAATTTTGGAAAAACATAATTATTCTCACACATTAAGTTGTAAAAAAACCCAATCATGTTCACACACCATATTTTGATGAACCAAATTATTCCCTTATAATTTATTGGGAACAAAACCAATCATTTCCATGACTTATTTTAAGAAAAAATCCAAATCATGTCCATGTATTAAATTGTTATATCTTGCGATATAAAATATTAAACAACACATTGGAAGTCTGTGTAATAAACCTCATATCATAAAATTATAATCCATACATATGTGCTCTATATAAAATCAATAATAAATTATATCATGTAAAAATACCATCGAAAGAAAATGGGTTTTATAACATTTTCAAAAATATTGCACAAAATGGAATCAAGAGATAAATTTTTTGATATCAAAATTTAATAACCATAAATAATTATATCATAAAAAAACATAAAGTATGATCATTAAAATTACTCAATAAGTGATATATTATTTTTTTATAGGGAATAAAATTGGATAAATCCCCTAAAAATAGTTTTCAGAAAACATTTACATCATTCTCATAAAAATGAAAAGATACAAGTCACTTTTTAAAATGATTTTTCTAGAGGGGAGATTTTTTTAAAAAAAAAACTTTTTATAAATCCCAAATATTGGACCATTGAAAATAAATAAAGATTAATTAAATTAAAATGGTGTGTAATATATAAAATATGTGAAAAAAAGATTTTATTTTTTCATATTGTAGGTAGTTTTAAATAAAACACACATCAATAAAAAAGTTATAAGACATACATTGGAAAATAAATAAAGAGAAATATAAATTTTAAAAAATATAATAAAAATTTTACATTAAAAATAATTAGACAATAAATTTTTAGAAATATAAAACATGGACATGGAAGATAAACATCTACTTGAAAGTGTGATAGTTATTCTTAACAACCTCATAATTTTTGGAAGAAATAAATCCCTTAATGATGAAGAATATGATGTGAAAATGAATATTCCTAAAAAGTAAACAAGGAAATAAAATATAAAAAAAACAATTGGGTGAATGAAACAAGAAATATTATAATGAATTTCAAGAATATATATTATAACTCAATGAATGGTATTTGAGATCAATGAACCATTACATTAGATTTATGTATAGTTGGATGCACTCTAAAATATGGTATAATAATCATATACTCCTTAAAAATTATTTCATAACATTATTCATATTTTTACTATTTATATTTATATTTTATGGTAATTTATTAAATATTTAATAATTATATTTTGTTAATATTGGTCATATGTTATTTGTTGTTTCAAACGTTCTTTATAGATAACCAATACAATAGTTTTGGTCCTCATTACTTATTGATGGTTTCATAATCTATAAAATATTAAAGGTAATGTAATAGAAATTTAAATTTGTTAAAAAAATTTATGTTTATTACATGTTTGGTTTAGGTATGGTTTGTAAAGATATAATCTATGATAAGTCTATTTTATTAAATTCCAATGAATAAAATATGGTATATTATTAAAAAGTTAAATATTAATATCACCATTACATAATAAATGTTCCATTATTTAATAATTAATAATATTTATTTATAATTAACTATGTTTCTATAGTTATACATCCTATATATTTATAGGAACGTTCTTCATGATCATTAAACCGACCAAAAATAATAACATTCTATAATCTATGTGTGAGTATGGTTTTCAAAGTGTTATTTATATTAAAATATCTTTATTGTAGATGTATAGTGATGTTATTTTGATTTTATTAATTGAATCATATTGAAGAATAGGTTCATGAAAATGGTAATAAAAAATGATTAGGGAGCTGGTAATAGTTATGTTTAAGGATACAATCTTCCATTGAAGATTCTCATAGAAATAAAGGATTTTGGGGATCCATTTTTTAACTAGAGGTTACTCCAATTGGAATACCAATTTAGGAGAATAATAATGGGTAGGGATTCAATGTAAATTATATGGATAGGTTTTATTTGGATTTGGTGGATAAGATCCCCATTTATAGGTGAAAATGAAGGACATTTCCATATAAACACAAGCTTGGTGAAGGGATAATATGAAATTACAAAGAGGATGGGTGAATTAAGAAAATAAATATCAGTTAGATATGTCAGATTTAATTCCAAACCCAAAAATTATCTTGTATATAGAGTTTAAAAAATTTAAATTATAAAAAATTGAATCCATATCATGTTACCCCTTTTTAATATTTTTCATGTTGTTTAATTATTTACTCAGTTAATGAATTTTTTTACTAAAAATATAATATGAACCATATTATATAATTTCAACGAATGGAATAAATTTTTATACTCCATTTAATCTAATCAAATTCCTATATATAATAAAATCCTCTTCTAAATTAAAACACAATACAGATATAAAGAACAATGTTAGTAGATAAGTGGGTTTTTAAACATTAAGTCTTCTTATTTATATTATCTATCAATTAATAATTGAAATAAGGGTTAATATATATATATAAACACTATAAAAATCATATAAAATATATTAATTTAATATATCAATATAAAAGTTACAATACTTATTAAAATACTGTTTAAATAACACTTTTATCATTATTATGGTAACTAATTTAAATCTATACAACTTATTTCTATGTCAAAAAATATAGTTGAAGTTATTATATAATTTTAACATAATGATTTTAAATTTAAAATCCATTTTTAGATTAAACTTAAAACTGTGAAAAAAATTTATTTTAATATAAAAAAGAATAATGATAAAAATCTATGTTTATGTAAAATTCGTTTTTACGTATAATTTATTATTTTAATTTTCTATGTAAAAAAATATAGATGAAAATTATTTTATTTTGTAATTATTGGTTTAATTTATTTCATTAATATCATTAATAAATTGTGATCCATTTTATTTGTTAAGACAAAAATACAAAACATGTATAAATATATAATTATTTTAAAAAATTACTTTTAATGCTAAATAATTATACTCTTAGTTTTTTAGGATTGATTAATTTTTTTAATTTTTTTTTAAATTTTATTAGTACATTTTTCTTAATTAAAACCTTTATTATTTAATTAAATACATTCTTTAAAAATAAATTTTATTAAAGTTTTTAATGTATAAAATACTCATAGAAATGAAAATATAAAATTTATTAAATTAAATATTACATGCTTATATCATCATAAATTTCAATTAAAAATATTATCAAGACCTAAATATATTACATTAGGGTAAGATATAAAAATGTGGAAGATATGAGTGGTAATTCAACTAGAATGGACCCAATTGTGATTTCCATAAGCTTGGACTTCTCCCATAAGAAATTTTACTCAAGTTATACTTCATGAAGTCCATATTTGGGTTGGTCTAGGGAAGAACATATTGATACAATTTCATTTTTAGTGTTAAAAAATGATCCTCATAAGAAATACTTATAAAATTTGATACCCTTTCTTATGTTTTATATATATATTTCATAATTTTCTTACTTTTATTTATATACACTATTTCAGTAGATATGTTATAATGATAACATTTCATTAAATATTTCATTAATTAATCATATGTATAATGATGATATCAATATATATATATAAGATGAATAGATATATAATGACCTTTTCTATATAATTAAAAAAATCATATAATCCTATTACCATATATTCTCAACGACCATATATATTCAGATATATAACCTTACATTACCTATTGAAAACAATCATCCAATTTTACCACCTCTATATCTATATTTCTATTATATTTATAATTATTTTCAATATTGATATAGTTTCAATTATGGTGATTATCATCATATAAAACCATAATGATTGATATTTTATATTTCTGTTATTTTTATTTACTTTAAGATTTATTCTAGTTATATTTTACTTAGTGATATTTCATATTATATTCTCATTATATATTAATATTTATGATATATTTAATATTATTGTCTAAAAAAATTATATCTCAGATTATTTAGATCATTATTGTGTGTGAAACAATCTATTGGACACAATATTTATTTAAAATAAATAGTAAAAACATGATGTATTACTATATAAAAGTCCATCATGAAACAGACATATTAATGGGGAGTATAAACCTCATGAAAATATTTAAAAATTTATAAATATAATCTCATTTATAGAATTATTGGAAATATTGAATCTCAAAATGAAACAAAAAATTCAAGATTATATTTTTTCCAATAATGATTTATTTTATTCAAAAATATATTTTTGATGCATTTAATAATCTTAAATGGATTTTACCTATTGAAGTATAACTAAATAAATGTTGTAAAAATATGTTTTCCTCTTTAGTTGAACCACCAAATGAAAAAATTGGTTGGTAATAAATGGATATTTCCAAATAAACTTCATGAATTTGTTTATATTCTTCAAAATTAATCAAAATTATCTGCTCAAAGTAACTTTGAAGAAGAAGGTGATGATTACGACGAGGCTTTTTCTATAATTATTAGGAAGAACTCTATTATAGTTTTATTATCTTATAATACTCTTCATGGTATTAAATTTTATTAAATGAAAATTAAAAATGTATTTTTAAATAGTTTAATATATAAAGAATTTGTTTCAAAATAGAACTAATAATTTAACATGAAAAATACTAATCATGTTTTCAAAATAAAAAAAATTAAATTTAAAGGCTGAAACAAGATCCTTGAGCTTGTAATGAATTATTTTCTCAATTTATATAAAGAAAATTATTTTTTAATGAAAAATTAGATCATTCTTAATTTATTAAGAAGTAGTCAAAAGATTTTATAAATATTCTAGTATATATTTGTGATATGATTTTTGGATATACAAGAGAATTAAATTATAAATAATTTTATGAATTTACGATTTATGATTTTTACTTGAGTATTACTCTATAATTGAAATTATTTTTAAAACATCAAATATTTCATTCAATTGATGGAATTTTTCTAATTTATTATAACTATACTAATTAATTAGTCAAATTATTTAGTATTGTTTCTATTAAAATCTAAAATACCTCTATGAGTACTAATTTTAAAATAGATTATGATATAGACTAAAGTTATATTGATATTGAACATTTAATGGAAGGATTGGTAGTTTAAATAATATTACTATTAGAATGACGTAATTGATGTTTACTGTACGATTATGTTATAGATTTCAAGAAAACTCTAAGAAGATCCACATAATGTCTTTTAAAAGGATTATTAATGTAATACCTTAAACCCCATAATCTCAGAGTCAGTGCATTATTTTAATACATTGGCATGATTACAAGGAATCAAATCCCGAAGGATTGATCAGTTGAACAGTCTTGGAAAATAGATTACATACAGGAACATTTAATTTCAATTCAAAACGTGAAATAAAACATAGATAATACTTTTATAATGACATTATTATTTTATATTAAACCTACATATTAGTCATAATACATTTCTTGGAAACTTAGGAAGGTAAAACATACAAATGGTGTGAGCTCAGATGCTAAGTAGGGGTAAAAAATATAGATGAAGATATCATAAATAAGAAAAAACTTTTAAGGGAAGGTATAAAACTGAATCACAATCCATTTAAACATAATATTGTGCATAATATTTCGAGAATAAATCTAATAACTCAATTTTAATATACACAAGTATATTCTACGATTTGACTAATCACATTTAATATCAATAAATAATCATATAATCTGGGAATTCAAAATTTTAGATATCACAAAAAAATCCTCATGAACTAGTTCCAAGACCATATATAAATGTGTAAAACCAAAACTAGTTTGTCTCATGAGACCTACCGATGCATCAAGGGGATATACAGGGCCTCACTCGTCACTTACTAAGTTGAATGCGTTCCACATATGAAATGGTTGAAACATAACCAATATAAATATTCATATTAGAACTAGCATATGAAATGTTAATACATTAACAATAAACCATTAATGATATAAAAATAGTACATCCATAGTCGAACATATCATAAACCAGTCAACAAAAATGGTAAATTGTATCATAAGAAAACAACCTCAATTAAATATCAAAATCCAATAAAAGATGTTGACCTAGGTGAAAATAATCATTAAAACTCTTTGATAAAAATATCCATTTTTTACTTTGAAATCATTTAAAAATTATCAAATCTCTAAAAGAAAATAATTATTTAAAAAAACAATGTAATATTGTAAGTGAAGATTCAAAATGTTAAGGTGTCATGATAGAGGAAAAAACAACTCCTACCAGCATATGTTAAAAACATTCCTTAATTTTTTGAATATAACATAATGTTCCTCATTTAGAGAATGAATGAAATATTCCTTTAAAAATATTTATAAAAAGTAAAACATGTGAAAAAATTTATGTAAAATATTTTAAGGTATATTTTTAAATACATATTTAGGAAACATGGATTTGGAAGACAACGATGCCCGAGTAAATACTAATGTACACACAATCTTAGATAATAATGAGAGTGTGAAATTAAAAATTACCTCGTACTTCACTTTAGTCTAGGGCATGTTCAGTACCTATATATTGGTTAAATAATATTAATAAATATACCAGGACAATATATATATTTATAATATCATATATTAATCTTTTATAACATTTTAATAATATTTCAGTAATACCATTGTATTGGGTGTTAACTGCTTCTTTTTCCTATGCATGTTTTATCATGTATGTCATGTTTCTAATGCATAGGATAAATTTTATAAATATCTAGAATGATATCATGTTCATAAATATTATATATACTCATGATATGAATTTTATAATAATTCTTAAATGGTAAACATGGATAATGAATCTCACCATTTCATGGAGATAATATGTCATACGTACAAACGAGTGACAATATAATTCCCGTAATGGTTAAATGGAATGAAATAGGATGGTATATTTATTATACAGAAACACCATTATTTCATATTCATTATCTATATCAATTATACTCTTCATTATACCCATCCAAATATATTAGTGATGAAAAAAAATTACACCAATGCGTGGTGACGGTAAGCCGTATATGCGCATGCATGGTGATGTTGTTTTTCATATAATGAATGAATAAAAGGAAGAATATGGTTGTCCCATAACCATTAAAAAATCATAATATATTGTATTCTAGATTTTTTACGTTAGTATAGAAACAAATTTGGAAGAAGAAGTATAAGAAGAAAATAACATTGAAAGAGTTTATGAAACAATTACCTCTTCCTCAGGTATCTCATTTTCATTTGAAAAAATGACTCCCTATGTTGGATTTATGCACAATATATAGAATAAATGATGAATTGATAGATCTTTTTAGTGGAAATGGGTATGGGTTGGATGATCCAAATGGATTTAGAGGTGTTAATAAAAGAGAAGGGTGGTGCCCTTTTACATGAGGGGTGGGGGGTCAAATTAGGAAACTCCAAAAATATTAATTTATTATAAATTTATTTTAGATTAAAAAAACCTCAAATATTTGTTATTTCAAAGATTAGATGATTATGGGTCAAAATTATCTGAAATAATAAAATGTATATGTGTTTTAATTTTATTTTAACTATAACATTTTTATTTATCCTTAATTAATCTATATAATTTTAATTGTTGAGATAATATTGTAAATATTAAAAGGATATAAATATTTACTTATATGGGGTAAATTGTCCATAAAATAACACTTTATGACATTTTAGACATTAAAATTATCACTTTGTTGTTTTTGAAGATTTTTATGATTTTTAAATAATTTAATAAAATGTAATTTTTATAAAATATCAATTGATTCGATTTTGGCTCTCTTTATTTATTTGACGTAAAATAAAATATAAATGGAATTACAAATTCCAACCAAACCATTTTAATTACCACTAACATGTTATATCCATCTAGATCATTCATGGATCACCTTAATTAATTCATATAATTTTTCTTTTAATATTTTTAATATCATTTATTTGATACTTCTATTAGTAAAATAATTTCCCCTTCACTATTGTGTCATCATTAATAGTAATTATTTAATATCTAAAAATTATAAATAAATAACTATGCTTTAAATAATAATTTCATCTTTCCAGACAATATTTATGATCTATGTTATGTTCTAGTGATCTCTATATTGAAATAATTATACTTATAAGAAATGAGAGTGTGACATTTTATCACATTCATTGATTTTAATAATATCCGTGTCATATTCATGTAAAATTATCCATTAAATTATGAAATTTTGAAATTTAGATGATAAGGGTTGAATTTAATAATACAAGAGGATTTTTATAGGTGTTATAAATTTTTTTAATATTATTCTTACCATTAATTACCCAATATACCCATAACGACACTAATAAAAAATTACTAAAGTTACTATTCATAATCTTAAAAAATAAAATAAACCTATTTATATAACATGGACCCACTGATTCCAAATATAAAATCAAATTTTCAATATTATAAACCTATAATTTTTAGTAATTAAATTATTATTAACCCTGTTAATGGAATGATAAAACAAGGTTTTAAAAGTTAAAACTATCAAAAGATTGAGTGTGATAGAGAACATAGTTAGGATAAAATTAATAATAAAAACTCTATAAATCTATAATGATATAAGGGACAATTTAATTAATAAGAAAAAATTACTAAGATATCATTTTTGGTTTCAATATCCTTTACCTAGAGTTTAAGAATTAATTTACTTCATATAATATGAACAAAAGGAAACATAGTTACTTGATGAGTAGAGTTTCATCATTTAATCAATTTCTACCCCAAACACTAATTTCTCTTGAAAAGATAATAAAATTCAATAAAATAAAATTTATGTTAATCATATAGTGTTCTAAAAAAATGAACATATAATTCATTTGTTATACTGTTTAAATAAATAAAACAATATTATAATAACTCGGACATCATGTAGGCCAGTTGATGGTGATGCACCCTTGTCTCCCTTTGGTTGTGGGTTAATGTATCCCAACCTTGCTGGATGTGATGGGATTTCTCCCAAACTGCAAGTTATTATTTTTATAAAAATATATTATTTTATAAAATAAACATAAAAAATGATTTATCCTTAAACAATTATATCCAATTTTAAACTAAATTCATTACATCGTTCAGACTTATAAAAAATACTTCTATCTAAATTATCAATCCAAAAAGGTATCTAAATTTAAAAAAATCATAACATTAGATTTTCCTCAAAAAATATATTGTTTCACTTATTTTAACATACTGAATATATTATTTCCTTGATCATATTAAAAACTTAATGAAAACATTTATTCTCCCAAATAATTAAAGAAAAGGTACTGCGATACAATCCTTATACATCTAATGATTCTTATAAATTTGATATAATCACATAATTCTTGAATAAAAAAATACACTAATTATTCCTCTTCAACTATAGTAACAACATAATATTGACCTTGATACATTTTCTTCTTAAGAGATATATTTACTTGAATATTAGGGAATTTATTTGCTTTGATCCCTACATATTTACAGTGGAAACATTGCACATTGAAAAATTCTGTCTTTTCCTTGAAATCATGAGCATGGTGGCCTTTTTTATATACTTAAATTAAACTCTTTTTTTCTTTTATATAGAAACTAGGTTTTTTCCTTCCACAATTTTCACATCTCGGATGATCCTTCTTTCCCTTCTTTCCATTATCCATCTCTTTCTCCACAATTCACTTATTCTATAACATTCCATAAAATTAAAAAGTCTTATAAATTTCTTTCTCTGTCTCGATAGTACATGAGTGAATATCTCCATATCATGAGAAATTTTTGGAGAACAATTCCTTTTGATGAAATGGAATTAACCCATCAAATAAATGATAAATCTTACTACTTGGGTTATGTATGTTGTCTGCAGTATTCCTTGAAAATATTGTGAAGATGGCTTCATATATAGTAACATTCACATCCTCTTTTTATCTCAGATGCAAGGATTTATCTCCATATTCTATGTATATTCATGAGGGAAATACTTTTCCAAGAAAATTTACTTATAATCCTTCCATTCCATACTTTAAATTTTATCCCCCTCTTTTGTGTTTTGAGTTAGTGACCACCATTGATTTGAATCTAATGAGAGATGATAAATTGCCATAATAACATTATCCCATTCATTACATCACAAAGAAAAATTAAATTCTCTAAAGAAAATATATATAGTAAATATATAAATAGATTTTTAGTCCCATTTAATATTGGAGGTTGTGGTCTCATGAAGAGATATATCATCGTTCTTCCACATTGAGGATCCAGATGTTCCATACGAGCAAGGTCATTATTAATAAACAAAGTAAGCTTTCCTAATATAGCTATAAGATGGTCAACACTAATTGCATATGTAGTTCCAACATCATTATATTTCATTGGAGGGACATTACTACATGGTTTATTTGAATTGATAAGGTTCCCATTCCCTTCATTGGGTTCTATTTCTAAACAATGTCATACAATAGATTAGGTTGTAAATAATAATTCATAAATCTAAAGTAGTAAAATACATAACATAACAAAAAAAATTAGGCATATATAAAATCATAAACATAAACATGGTTTATATGGGGAAATATTTACTTTTAAATCCTTCATAATAGTTTTTAAAGAAAATGAGAATTATCCAAACCATATCACCTGAGAGTGTCAAACCAGGTTCGTAGTAAGGCCCATTGTCATGTACCTAGATACACCGAGTCAGGCCCAGGACACCTTATCAGAGTTGTTACTTCAAGGTAAATCTATGATAAAACCACATACACTTTTAGTATCCAAACAATGATATATTTCTAAGAATAACCACATAACATCCACTTTACCAAAATTATAGGAGGTTCTTCTATGCTTATCCTAAACGTCTACCTTAGGATTATGTCCCATAATCTATGTTTTCTAAATCCAATTTTCAAGGTTGCTGCTAGAATTCGTTTAATACCAACTATAATTCCTTGAACCCAAAAAATCCTGGATTGGTTGCAATATTTTAATACATTAGCATGATTAGAATGAATAAAATATAAAAGGACCGACCAATTTAACAGTTTTGTAAAATAGTTTCGATTCCTAGACCGTTAATTTCAATTCAAAATAGAAAATACAACATAGAAAATCTTATGAGAACCCCATTATTCTCTTAGATTAACAATATATATACGTCCTAATACACATCTTGGCAACCTGGGAAAGTAAAAAATAAGAAAGGTGTGAGCTCATATGCCTAATATGGGTATAGAATATAGAGGAATCTATAATAAATAAGCATAGACTTTTAAATAATGGTATAAAACTGAATCATAGTCCATTTAAACATTATGTTGAGCCTAATATGGGAATAATAAATAAAATAATTCCATTTAAAAATACACATGTATATTCTACTTGAAAAATAATGACATGTAATATTAATAAATAATCTCGTAACGTGGGAATGCATAATTTTGGACATCATAACTGTACAGTCAAGGCCTCATGCCCATACCATACATACATAGGTAAAAAATAAAACCAGTTTGTCTCTGGAGGCCTACCGATGCATCTAGGGGATATATAGGGACATTCATATAAATTACTAAGTCCAATTAATTCCATATATGAAAAGGGTGAAATATAACCAATATAAAAATTTACATTAAAACTAGCAAACAAAATATTAATAATTTAACCACAAACCATGAATGGTATCAAAAGAGAATATCTATAGTAAAAACATCATAAACCAATCAAAAAATAAATTTATATTGTATCATAATAAAAAAACATAAATTAAATATAAAAATCCAAGAATGGATGTTGACATAGGTGATAATAATCATTAAAACTTTTCATAGAAATGTACCTTTTTACTCTGAAATAATTTAAAAGATGCATAATTATAATGAAATACATTTCTTTTGAAAAAATTGTGTAATATTTTAAGGTAAGATTCAAAATTATAAGGATTCATGGGGGTGGAAAAAACCACTCCTTCCTATATAAGTTAAAAAATCATTCCTTCCTTAATTTTTTTGAAGTGGACCTAAAGTATCTCATTTGGAAAACGACTGAAAGATTCATTTAATTTTTTTTATAAAAAACCAAACATGGTTAAAAATGAATTTAAACTATTTTAAAATAATATTAAATTTACTTTGAAATAAATTTTTATGAAACATGTATATGGATGATAAATATTACCGTGTAGATACTTATGTATAAATAATATCAGATAACAACGATATTGTGAAATTAACCCATACATTATACTTTCCTTTAGTTGAGGGTGAATTTAACTCTTGTATAATGGTTGATAAGTTTTATTAAATTATAACTGGACCATATCCATATCTATAATATTATATATGATTCTTTTATTTCATTTTAATAATTTTTTAGTATTTCTATTAGTTCAGGTGTTAACTACTTCAAATTTTTATGAATGTTTTTTCATGAAAGTCACATGTCTTCGGTATAAGATACATTTTATACATATCAAAAATGATATTATGTTAATAAATATCATATTTACTTATCACACAAATTTTGTAATCATTATTGATTGGTTAATGTGGATAAAAAATCTCATCACGTCGTGGAGACGGTATGTCGTACGTACGCTCGAGTGACAGTATTATTCGCTTAGTGGATTAATTATATTAAATTGGATGGTATATTAATTTTAATGAAAAATTATCATGTCATATTAGTTATTTATATCAATTATAGCCATCATTATACCCATCTAGATAAATTTGTGATGAAAAACAAGTTAGACCATAGCATAGAGACAATAAGTCGTATGCACACACACATGGTGATATTGTTTTTCGTAGGATGTGTAAAAGGGAAAATATGGCTGTCCCATAATAATAAAAAATTCTTAAAATATATTATATGTGGTATTTATTACTTTATTATGGAAAAAACATTTGAAAAGGAAGTATAAGAAGAAGTGAACATTGAAAGTGTGGATAAAAGAATTACCTATTCCCTGGGAATCTCATTTTGATTTGAGAAAAATGACACCATAGGTTGGATTCATGCCTAATGTATGGAATTTAGGCTTAATTTATAAAATTTGGGAGGGTAAATGGGTAGGGTTCGGTTTTGACAAATGGAATTACAGGTGCGAATAAATGATAAAGAGGTGTGCCCTTTTATATGAGAGGGGACCACTTTTTGAAACTCTAAAACTATTAATTTATTATAAATTTACATTTTATTCCAAATAGCTTCAAAGTGAGTTATTTTTAAGATAATATAAGTATGGGTTGAAATCCACTCAACCAATAAAATTTATACATGTTTCAATTTTATTTTAAACCTTATCATTTTTATTTACCATGTAATAAACTATTAAATTTTTATTATAGTAATAATTATCTAAATATTACAAGGTTATAAATATTTACCAATGTTGTGTAAATATTTAATAAATAGACATGCTATAAAATATTATACCTTATAATTATCACGTTGTAGTTTTTAAATATTTTTATGTTTTTTAAATAATTTAATAAAATTTTATTTTTATAAAATATCAATACTCTCAATGTAGACACTATTAAATTATTTGATATTAAATAAATTTAAAATAGAAAGATATCTTTTAAAAAATCATTTAATATACCAATAACATGTCATAGTCTCCTAGAAAATTCTGGGATCAACATAATTAATTCAAATTTTATTTCTTTTAATATTTTTAATATCATTATGTTGATATTTCTATTAATAAAATAATTTTTGCTTCACTATTATGTCATAATTAATGGTAAATATGTAATATCTAATAATTATAGATAAATTAATATGAGGTTGAAAATTATTTTGTGTTTCCATAGACTATTTATGATCGAAGTTATCTTCCAGTGATATTTATATTAAAATTATTATACTTATAAGGAACGAGAGTGTGGTATTTTGTCACATTCAATTATTTTAATAATAAATATGTCATATTCATATACATGTGTCCATTAAATGATTCAATTTATACACTTAGATGATAAAGGTCTAATTTTTATATCCAATTTTATTTTTACAGGAGTTAGGGTAATTTTATAATATTATTCTAATCTTTAATTACCCGATTTACCCTTAAAAGCTATAATTAAACAATTTCTAAAGTTACAATTCATAATTTCGAAAAACAAAATAAACCTATTTAAATAATTTAGATCCACTAATTTCAAATATATATTTTTTTTTCAAAGATTAAAAGATCTATGTTTTAGTAATTAAGTTAAATTAATCTCATAGTTAGAATGAGAAAATGAGTTTTTAATGTAAAAACCATCAAAAGATTGACAATTGTTTATATCCAAATTTAATGTAAAATTGATCCCAATGACCTATATTAGATTAAATGAAAAAAATATAATCTATATATAATTTAAAACCAATAAAAATTATAATTTAACACTATAAATTAATTTGTTGAAAAAAGTTGTTTTTAATTAAAATTTAGCATTTTTAATATTCATCAAAACATGAAACTTAATAGAAAATAAAAAAAATATAAAAAGTAAAATTTTATATAATTATTTAAAATAATAAGTATATTTTTTCAAATTAAAAATATAAAATTATCAAATATTGAATTTAAAAAGGGTTCTCTATTAAAATCCGATAAAATTAATTTTAAAAAAATATAGATTTTTAATAAGTAAAATTGGATTTATTATTATATCATTCATATAAAATCATTTGGATGAATGTCTAAATTTTTTATTAAATATATTAAATATAAAATTTTAATTTTTTAATAGTATTCATTCTTTCCAATGTATCCGATAAGTTATAATAGTCATGTTAAAATAAATATATTTGATTATATATCATTTTTTGTTTAATATTGGAGTTGTGTGCAACATAAACTATTTAATAGATTATTTTTTTAAAAAAAATCCGTGCTATAAAATCTTGGGATGTTACATTATCCCTTACTTCAATAAATTGTGTGCTCCCAATTTAAACTCAGTATCAAAAACTTGTGTTCTAACTTTTCAAAATATCTTTGTTGATATCCCACATTAGAAAAACAATTAATGGGAACTACATTTTAAAATAATGAAAGTGAAGTATAAATGTCATCGGAGACAACACATACTGGGGTTCCATGCAGGAAAACAAGGACATGAAAGAAAAATCTAACCCTCACATTCTGATGGAGTGTGATAGAGAACATGGTTCAGATATTGTTAACAATAACAAATCTATAAATATATGATGATATAAGGGACTATTTGATTCATTAGAAAAAGTAGTAGGATAGAATTTTTGGTTTCAAGATCCATTCCCTATATTTTGATGATTAATTTACTTTATAGACTAAGTACAAAAGGAAAACTAGTTACTTGATGAGTATAGTTTCATCATTTTATCAATTTCAACCACAAACTCTTCTTTCTCTCCAAAAGATAATAAAATTAAAAAATATTTCAGTTATATTAATATTATTGGGTTCCAAAAAAATGAACTTATACTTCATCTGTCATATAGTTTGTAGGATCGAAATAATGATGTAGATGCTTAATATACAAGAGGGGGGGTGAATTGTAAACTTTAAAAATTTCCTTAAACAAGGAATGATCTAAGTTTAACAAAGCTAAACTAAGAAAATTCACAACACCTCTAACACCAATTGAAGGATTGGTATAGGGTATGAAGTTAAAAACTTCTAGTTCTATACACTTGTTTGAATCTAGAAAGTGGTTCTGAAAAACTGGTTTCGGAAATATGGATCCGGAAATTTAAACTTAACCAATGTTTAAAATATGAGATTCTAACTTAAAGCGTATAGAATCTAAAATAATAAGAGTACAAGTGTATGGAAATATAAGAATGTTATACTTTCCTTATAATAAGAAATTCAGCAGAAAAACAAGTAGTAAAACTACAACTAACAAGATATAAGTCTTTTAACCCAATGATAAGGGTATCCAACAACCTTGGATAAAGGTCCGTTGATTTATACATTCAAGCAAGTTTGTCTTACCCACACTAGGGTAAGCCCTTGATACGAAGATTAGAGTCTCTGTCTTGATATCCCCACAAACCCTCAACTGCAAGGTAGTTGGAACCTCTGTCTTCCTCAGCAAGGAAGCCCTCGAACTTCAAGGTAGTCGACACCTCTATCTTCCTATCCACATAATCCCTCGATTGTAATCACCAACAATAGGAGTCTCACTAAGAAAGTCTGCACAAGGCAATGTTTGAACAAGTCGTTCAAACATTCGGCAAGAAGCTTGAGATTCAATAAGAGCCTCTCTCTCTAGATATCACTTCAACAACATGTAAGAAAAAGTTTTCAAGTTGATGAAGTTGTGTGTTCATTCAAATGACCTCTTATTTATAGGAAAATTTCCAACGGTCAACTCCCTCCTCCAACGGTTATATTTTCATTAAATTTCAGAGGGACTTGTACACGTGTCACTAAACCAACAGTTCGTTAGAAACAGAATGAAAGACATCATTTTATGATGAAACACGTGTAATAATAAACAAAACTAAAGTTTAGAATGTAAGAAAATAAAATTTCGATGTCTACACAAAATAGAATACAGAGTCTATAATAAAAAGGACATTCAGATTCTGTTTTATAAGAATTCGGAACCTGAATTCTGTAGAAATCCGGAGTCTGATTTTCTAAGGAAATTCAGAGTCTGGTTACATCTGAGTTCAGAATCTAAACTTATAGAATTTGGAGTCGAACTTGTAAAAGTTCAAAGTCGAACTCAGAAAAGTTCTGAGTCAAACTAGTAAATGTTCGGAGTCTAACTCATAAAAGTTTGGATTTAAACTAGTAAAAGTTCGGAATCAAACTCATAGAAGTTTAGAGTCGAACTCATAAAAGTTTGGAGTCGAACTCATAGATGTTTGGAGTCGAAATCATAGATTTTTGGAGTCAAACTCATAGAAGTTCGAAGTCCAGAATTCGGAGTTGAACTTTGTTTGAGTTCGTATCCAGAATTGGAAGTGGAACTTTATTGGAGTTCATTTACAGAATTCAGAGTAGAACTTTATTGGAGTTCATATCTAGAATTCAGAGTGGAACTTCATTATAGTTCATATCCAGAATTTGGATCCTAAAACAGAATGATTCATACCATAGTATTATATGATTACTAGGTTTTGATATGAATCTGATTTTTAATCTTAAGAAAAATATTGATATGTGTAAGGAAATATAGGTTAGGGTAAATTTCCATAAGGAAGGAATTCTTCCTTATTAAAGTAAAATATAGATTTTCTTAAGTAGAAGGTGTTTGTGATTTTCAAAACAAGGAATAATGGGAAAGTCATAAGGAAATCCTTATTGAGTATACGATCTCCCCCTTTTTGTAAAGCACAAACATCAATACGAAAAAGAATATAAGGGCTTTGGAAAATTACATTAGACTTTGAAATTACAACTTATCTCCCTTTGTTCATGGATGATGGTGAATACAGCTAACTCCCCCTTAGGCATTGAAACTACAAGGATTGTATTATGAATTTCCAGAGTGGAGTTTTCATTACTATGGGAATAAAAAACTTCATAATGAGAAACTCCCATAAACATTAAGAATATTTCACTTAGAAATTTTTCCTTCTCCATTTTAAAATTTTCTTCCTCCCCTTTTAAGCAGCTCTTTTTCCTTCTCCCCCATTTTTATTTTCAAAAGTAATTTAAGGGAATGGAAAAGAAAATATGGTACCTGAAACATTAGTATATAACAAGATACAACCAAAAAAATTTTCATTAGAGAAAAAAAAATTTACAAGGAAAACCAAATGCAACAAAATATAGGAAATTTTTTGAAAAACAGGTTACAAAGTTTTCTGTTCCGAAGATTTTAGTTATGGAAATTTTGAAAAACATGTTACGGAATTTTTTTTTGCAAAAGTTTGAAAAAAATGGCTATGAAAATTTCTAGTTACAAATATCTTTTAAACAAAATGACTACGCCAATTTTTGGTTACAAAGACATTTTTTTTTAAAAAATTGACTACGAAATTTTTTGGTTACACTATCAAGAAAATGTACTCCCCCTGTGAAAATGAGTTTATTACTATAAGGAGAATTGTTCAACAAGAAGTTAATGAAGAAGGATTACCTTACTGTTATCATTTCTAACTTCTGTTTAATGTATTCAAATCTGTCAAAGGGTGAAGAGTTTGTAAAAATGTCAGCAAGTTGGTCTTGCGTTCTGATAAACTGAAGAGTGATATATCTTTTACGTGTTTTATCCCTAAGAAAGTGATGCCTAATATCAATGCTTTTTATAAGAGAGTGATGTTAAAGGTTTTTACTAAAGGAAATGGCACTTGTGTTATCACACAAAATTTGAGTCTTAGTAAAACTCAAGCCATAGTCTGTGAGTGTGTGTTGCATCCTCAACACTTGAGCACACCAACTTCAAGCTGCTACATATTCAGCATCAATAGTGGAGAGTGCTACAGAAAATTGCTTCTTTCATGATCAAGAAACTAAAGAATATCCTAAGAATTTACAAGTTTCAGATGTACTCTTTCTATCCATTCTACATCCACCAAATTCAGCATCTGAAAAACTCTTTAAAACAAAATCATTTCCAGAAGTATAAAATAATCCTAGATCCATGGTTCCCTTTAAGTAGCAAAAAACTCTTTTCACTGCCTTTAAATGAGATTCCTTAGGATTGGATTGATATCTTGCACATAAGCATAGTGAAAACATTACATCTTGTCGACTAGCTGTCAAGTATAGTAGGATTCCTATCATACATCTAAAAGATGTTTGATCTACTGGTTTCCCAGCTTCATCAAGATCAAGTGTGTTTGAGGTACCAATAGGAGTACTTATACTCTTAGTGTTATCATGACCATAATTTTTAGGAAGGTATTTAATATACTTAGGTTGGGATATGTAGATTCCTTCTGGTTTTTGAGAAATTTGAAAACCAAGGAAAAATGTTAACTCACCCATCATACTCATTTCAAACTCAGATTTCATTATACTTACAAAAGAATCAGTTAATGATTGCTGAGTTTTACCGAATATAATGTTATCAACATAATTTTGTACAAAGAAAACATTTTTCTTATCTTTATTTATAAAAAGGGTTGGATCTGCATTTCCATTAACATAGTTTTTTTAAGCAAAAATCCTGTAATATTATCATACCAATCTTGTGGGGCTTGTTTAAGGCCATACAAAGCATTGGTAAGTCGAAAAACATGATTAGGATGTTTTTATCTTCAAAGCCTGGAGGTTTTTCTACAAAAACCTCCTCTTGAACATAAATGTTAAGAAAAGAACATTTCACATCCATTTGAAAAAGTTTAAAATTGAAGAATGCTGCAAAGGCAAGTAAAATACGAATAGATTCAAGTCTAGCTACTAGAGAATAGGTTTCTTCATAGTCTATTCCCTCTTGTAGATTGTAGCCTTTAGTAACTAGTCTAGTTTTATTTATAGCGGTGACTCCATTTTCATCACACTTATTTCTGAAGACCCATTTTACTCCAATAACAGAAGTTTCCTTAGGTATTTCAACCAAGGACTTGACATTTTTTTTGAATTCATTTAGTTCATCTTGCATGGCTTTTATCCAATCATCATCACCTAATGCTTCATCAGTGATTTTTGGATCCAATTTTGAAAGGAATGCAAGATGTTATACTTCATTTCTTAAGGAACATCTAGTCCGTATAGGTTGATTTTCATCACCAATGATACTATCACTGAGATGATTCTTAAGAAACACCTCACTTGGGTTCTGTAAAACCTATTCATCAATATATGGTAAAAAGTCTTCTGGGGTAAATGTTTCAGAAGTATCTTCATGAACATTTTCCTTATCAGAAGGATCTTCTTTCAAAGGTTGATAATCAGTTTCTGAAAACACATCCGAAGATGTAGGTTGAGATGGGTTATAAAAAAGGATCGGACTCATAAAATTTTACATGTAATGTTTCCTCAACTGTAAAAGTGTTTTTATTGAGAAATCTATAAGCCTTAGAAGTTGTGGAGTAACCTAATAAAATTCCTTCATCATATTTTGTTTTGAATTTGTGTAGATTATCTTTAGTATTTAGGATGAATACCTTGAAACCAAAAAATTTGAAGTAGGAAAGTCTTGGTTTTCTACCATTCCATAACTCATAAGGAGTTTTATTAAGAAAAGGTCTAATCAAAACTCAAATTATACTATAACAAGCAGTACTTACAGCTTCACCACAAAAATGTCTATCTATAGAATATTTACTCAACATGGTTCTTGTTATCTCTTGATGAATTCTATTTCTTATTTCAACAAAACCATTTTGTTGAGGAGTTCTAGGTGATGAAAAGTTGTGAGTAATACAGTCTTTACTACAAAAAAGTTTCAAAATCAGAATTTTAAAATTATCCTCCATGATCACTATGAATAGTTTTCAATGGAAGGTTTTTCTCATTTTTAACTTGGGCTCTAAAACTTTTGAAATAAGATAATGATTCAGATTTCTTTTCTAGAAAATATACCCATGTAAATATAGGGTAATCATCAACAAAAACAAAAACATAGTATTTGCTTCTAATTCTTCCAGTTTGTGTTGGACCAAAAAGATCCATGTGCACCAACTATAATACATCAGTTGTTTAGACTTCACCAATTGACTTAAAACTAGATTTATGTTTCTTGCCATATTGACAAGGATCACAAACTTTAGAATAATCAAATCTAAGCTCTGGTAGATCCTTAATTAAACCTTTCTTAGAGAGTTTGCATAAGTTTCTAAGGTTACAGTGACCTAGCCTTCTTTTCCATAACCAAGAATGAACTTCCATTGCACTAAGGCAAGGTAAGTCTTGACTCCTAAGGTATTCTAATTTCAAAGTGTAAACATTATCTTGCCTATTGGGAGAAAGAATAAATTATTCCTTGGAATTGTGTACTAAACACATATCACTCCTAAAATTCACAATGTATCCTTCATCACATAATTGACTTATTCTAATGAGGTTGTTCTTGAGATCCTTAAAAAAACATTTGAAATCAATGTTTTACCAAGAAGAACAATATTACCTATACCAACAATTTCTCCCTGAGCATTATCTCTGAACGTTACTTTTTCTTATTTCATCTTGATAGTATTTTCAAAATATTTTTTGTTACCAGTCATGTGCCGGGAACACCCACTATCCATGTACCAAGTATTGTTGTTGGTACTTCCTTTATCTCCCTGAATATTAGAAAAGAGTTAGACTTTCGGGATCCAATCTTATTTGGATCCAAGATTCTCAGATAAAAATGTTTTGGGTATCCACATTTGTTTAGAGAAATATTATTTATGAAACCCAAGAGATTGAACTTCTTTCAAAGAACAATTTATCTTCCAGTTCCCACCACATTGACACTTAATGCAAAAAGGGTCTCTAGAAGGAACAAAATAGTTGTTTTTGAAAATTGGTTTTTGGTGAGTATAACCTACTCAAGTAGTGTTTCCTTTAGGTTTAATTTGATAATACATATTTTCAAAATTTTCATTCCCAGAGTTAAATTTTGCAAGAAGCTTATTTAGGGAAAAAATTTCGGATTTTAGTCTAATGACTAAATTCCTATCCTCAGGAATCGTTTCCTTAGAGTATAGTTTTCCTCAAAGTTTTTTTTTGAAATAGCATTCTTAAGATATTTATAAAGTTCTACCTTTTCAGAATTTTCTTTCTCAAGGTCTTTAGAATGTTTTTCTATAAGCTCTTATTTATCTTTAAGATCTGAAGAAAGATCTGAAATCTCTTTTGTAATAACTTCTTCCGTAGTATTTTCTTTGTATAATTTCTTAGAAATTTTACAATTTTTTTCTTCAAGTAACTTAGAAAATATAATACTTCTTCATATGATGGTTCTTAATTTTCTGTGGATGAAGCATCTTCATTAAAATTACTATTTTCGGAATAATAATTCTTATCAAGAGATAAATTGGTTAAAGCCTCGCCATAGCATACCTTGGCCATAAGACATGTATGAGGAAAAGAAGTATTATAAATGAATCCCATATTCTTTTGAGCTGATGAATCATATTCAGAAGATTCACTTTCTAAGAGTCTCCACAGATAGCACTCCAAGTAGTATTAGCTTCTAGACTTTTCTAAACTTTGGCTTTGTAAAACTTCTTTTTGTTCCTTTTAGAATGCCTCTCTTTTATTTTTATCTTTTTAAGAATATTGAAATCAGGTCGTATATGTCCGCTTTTCTTGCACTCATAGCATGTGACCTCAGAATCTTTCTTATCTTTCATTTCCTTCTTCTTATACCTGGATTGGAAATTTCTTTGACCAGCTATCTTATTCATTATTCGAGCAAGATTTTCTAACACATTCTCTGAGACTTCACTCTAACTAGATTCGGATTGGATAGTAACGTTCTTAGACTTGGATGTGGTTACTCTCTTAGGATTATTCGCTTTCATATGATTTGATGTTGTAGTAAAAGCAATGATACCATTCTCATTCTTCTTTTTGATGTTTTAAACATCTCTCTTAATTCTCATATCATGTTTGAGAATATTTCCAAACAGCTCATCTAAAGAAATTTGAGTAACCTTCCTGTTCTCATCTGTAGCTATTCTCTTTGATTCCCACCCATTGGGCATAATATCAATAATCTTATCTACAAGAGCTTCATCATCCAGAACTTTCTCTCCCATAGATTTTAATCTATTCACAATAGTCATAAATCATTATTGTACTTTGAAAATAAGTTCTCCATAAGGAAAGTTAAAACCATGATACTCAACTCTCAACATAGCTATTCTTGTCTCAATCACTTTAGAAGTACCAAAATGTGTACCTTCAAGTTTCTTCCATATACAGTTAGCTATTTCACATGAAGAAATTTGGCTATATATGTTCCTAGTCATTGAACATAGTAGAGTATTGCGTACCTTATAGTTTAATTGATAATAATTCTTCTCTTGGTTTGTGAAAGCACTTACTTCCTTGTCAGAAATTTTATAACCTCCAGTAAGCATAACAATGTTATCTACCCCAGTATTGATAACGAAAGTCTTCATTCGATCTCTCCAATACTCATAATCATCGCCATAAAAAATTGGTGGTCTTGTAGGATTTAGGTTGTCCATGGAACCAATATTTTAACCTTCCATCTTTAAGAAAGTTTTTCTACCCAAAAACATGTTAATAACAAAAGTTCAGATTCAAGGAAAATATTCCTAAGCAAGGAAAATATAGAAGAAGGAAAAAACTGAGAAAGGAAAACTAATATGTGAGTAAGTATTTTAGAGACCTTCTCTGATACTAATTGTAGGATCAAAATAATGATGTAGATTCTCAATATACAAGAGGGGGGGGGTGAATTGAACATTTTAAAAATTTCCTTAAACAAGGAATCATCTAAGTTTAACAAAGATAAACTAAGCAAATTCAAAACACGTCTAACACCAATTGAAGGATTGGTATAGGTTATGAAGTTAAAAACTTCTAGCTCTGTACACTTACTTGAATCTGGAAAGTGATTCCAAGAAACTGGTTCCGGAAATATGGATTCGTAAATTTAAACATATCCAAAGTTTACAATATGAGATTCTACCTTAAAGCATATAGAATCTAAGATAATCAAAGTACAAGTGTAAGGAAACATAAGAACGTTATACTTTCCTTACAATATGAAATACAATAGAAAACAAGTAGTAAAACTACAAGTAACAAGATATAAGTCTTTTAACCCAAAGTGAATGGTATCCAACAACATTGGATAAAGGTCCCTTGATTTATACATTAAAGAAAGTCTGTCTTACCCACACCAGGGTAAGCCCCCGATACGAAGATCGGAGTCTCTGTCTTGCTATCCCCACAAGCCCTCAACTTCATGGTAGATGGAACCTCTGTCTTCCTCAGCAAGGAAGCCCTATAACTTCAAGGTAGTCGACACCTCTGTCTTCCTATCCCTGGAATCCTTCAATTGTAATCACAAACAATCGGAGTCTCACTAAAACGTCTACACAAGGATAAGTTTGAACAAGTTGTTAAAACTTTCTGCATGAAGCTTGAGAGTTAATAAGATCCTCTCTCTATAGAAATCACTTCAATAACATGTAATCACAAGTTCTCGAAGTTGTGTGTTCCTCCAAATGATCTTCTATTTATAGGAAAATTTCTAATGGTCGGATCCCTCCTCCAACGATCATATTTTCCTTAAATTTATGAGGGACCTGTACACGTGTCACTAAAACAACGGTTAGTTAGAAATAGAATGGACGACATCGTTCTATGATGAAACATGTGTAAGAATAAACAAAACTAAATTTCAGAATGTAAGATAATAAAAGTTCAAAGTCTAACGAAAATTGAATTCGGAGTCTATAATAAAAAGGATATTCAGATTATGTTTTATAAGAATTCGGAACCTGAATTCTATATAAATCCGGATTCTGAATTTCTAAGGAAATTTGGAGTCTGGTTACATTGGAGTTCAGAATCTGAAATTACATAATTCGGAGTTGAACATCAAAAAGTTTAGAGTCGAACTCATAAAAGTTCAGAGTCGAAATAGTAAAAGTTCGGACTCTAACTCATAATAGTTTAGAGTTGAACTAGTAAAAGTTCGGAGTCGAACTCATAGAAGTTCAGAGTCGAACTCATAGAATTTCGGAGTCAAACTCATATAAGTTCAGAGTCGAACACATAGATGTTCGGAGTCAAACTCATAGAAGTTCAAAGTCCAGAATTCGGAGTTGAACTTTGTTTGAGTTCGTATCCAAGATTCAGAGTGAATCTTTATTGGAGTTTGCATCCAGAATTCGGAGTGGAACTTTATTGGATTTTATATCCTGAATTTTGAGTGGAACTTCATTACAGTTCATATCCAGAATTTAGATCATAAAACAGAATGCTTCATACGTTAGTATTATATAATTATTATGACTTGATATGAATCTGATTTTTACTCTTAAGAAAAATGTTGATATGTGTAAGGAAATCTAGGTTAGGGTAAATTTCCTTAAGGAAGGAAATTTTCCTTATAGAAGTAAAATATAGATTTGCTTATGTATAAGGTGTTTGTGATTTTCAAGACAAGAAATAATGGAAAAGTCATAAGGAAAACCTTATTGACTCAACATAGTTTAAACAAATAAAACTATGTTTTACAAACCAGGACATCACGTAGTCCAGTGGTAGGAGATGGACCCTTTTCACCCTTCAGTTGTGGGTTCAAATCTCTCGGCCTTGCTAGATGTGATGGGTAATTGCCTGACCTGTGACTTTCCTTTTTTATAAAGCAATATTATTTCCAAAAAATATACTTAAGAATTATTTTAAACATAAACAACAGTATAAAATGTTAAAACTAATCCATTATAGCCTTTAGACTTATCTAAAATACTTCTATCTAAATTAATAGGTAGAAAAGTCTCAAAATTTCCAAAAATCAATCATTACATAAGATTTTCCTCAAACAATATAATGTTTCTATTATTGTCACATAATGAATGTACGATTACCTTTATCACATTAAAACCTTAATTAAAACATTCATGCTCCCAAATACTTAATGAAAAATTAAACTAGTACAATACTTATATTTCTTGTGATTCTTATAAAAATAATATAACGAAATAATTATTGAATAAAAAAAAATACATTAATTATTTCTATTCTACTGTAGAAACATGATAAGATTTACCTTGATCCCATTTCTTATACGGAGTAATATTTCTTTGATGCTTGTCACATTGATTTGTATAGTTCCCCATATCTTTACATTGTTAACATTTCACATTGGAGAATTATTTATTTTTCTTGTAATCATGGGAATGGTGGACATTTTATCCATACATGAAACAAACTCTTTTCCCTTTTAAGCTCGAACATGGGTGTTTCCTTCCACAATTGTCACATGTAAAAAAATACTTCTTTCCATTATTCCTATTATATATATTCTACTCTATTTTTACCTTATTCTTTTTATTTCCCTTAAATTCGTAAGACTTATAAAATTCAATCTCATTCTTGATAACACATGAGACTATATCTACATATGATGATAATGTTTGGGTGACCAATTACTTTCAGAGAAATCGATTTAACCAATCAAATAAATGATCAATATTACTCTTTGGGTTAAGTATGTAGTACATTGAATGTCATAAAAATCCTGTGAAGTGGGATTCATATTTAGCAAGATTATCAGCCTCCTTTTATCTATGATTCAAGAATTGGATCTCTATATCTTTGCTCTATTCACGAGGGAAATAATTTTCCAAGAAAATTTATTTCAAATACTTCCATTAAATACTTTAAATTTCATCATCCTCTTTCATGTTTTAAATCATTGACCACAATTGATCTGTATCTCGTAAGATATGATCAGCTGCTATGAAAACCTTCTACATTTTGTTTCATTCCAAAGAAAAAAATATCTTCTATAAATCACTTAACCATTTTCAGCTATAAATGGATTTGTAGTCCCATTGAATGTTGTAGGTTGTTGTCTCATGAATATATCTAACATTGATCCTCCACGTTATGGAGATGGATTCTCTATAAGGGTAAGATTATTATTCAGAACCATCGTCAGCAATCCTAGTATTGTTATAAGATTATCACAACAAGTTACTACTCCAGTTCCCACATCATTATATTTCATTGGAGGGAAATCCATACATAGATTAAGTGCATTGATACAGTTTACCTTCCTTCCACTTTGTTGCATTTCTAAATAATGGGAAATATTAGATTAGGTATAGAATAATAATGAATAATAGTTTATCTAGTAAAATAAAAAAGGCAGATTACAAAATTTATGGATATGAAATCTCATAATAATAAACATGGTTTCTTTTGGACATATTTAATTTTAAATGCTTCATAACAGTTTAAAATGAAGATGAGAATTATCCTAATCATATCCCATGTGAGTGTCAAACCAAGTGCGAGTAAGGTCTTTTGTCATGTACTAGGTTACCCTGAGTCAAGCTTAGGACACCTTGTAAGAGTTGTTACTCCTAGGTACATCTATGCGAGAACCACACCAACTTGTTGTATCTATACAAGGATATATTACTCAGAATACCCAAAAAATATATACTTACCAAAATACTAGGATGATCATATATGCTTCTCCTCAAAGTCCACCTTAGGGTTATGTTCCATAATCTATGTTTACTAAATCTAGTTACCAAGGTTGCTATTAAACATTCTCTCATACCAACTATAACAACCAAAACCCTAGAATCTTAGAGCCAGTGAATTATTTAAATAAATTATCAGGATTACATGGAATCAAATCCAGAAGGACCGATCAGTTCTGCGGTCTTGGAAAATATATTCCATACATGAACCATTCATTTCATTTCAAAACATAAACTAAAATATAGGTAATACATTGAGAACTGAATTATTCTATTAGATTAACCCTTCATATTAGTCAAAATACACATCTTGGAAACCAAGAAAAGTAAAACTTAACAAAGGGGTGAGATAAAATGCAAATTAGGGATAAAAAATATTGAGGAATCTATCATAAATAAGTATAAAATTTTATAGAAAATAATAATACTAAATAAAAAGACTATTAAACATAATATTGATCATAATATAGGAAGAATAAATCAAATAACTCCATTTAAAAATACATATCTATATTCTAATAATCAAATTATCACATGTAATATCAAAAAACAATATCAGAATGTGGGAGTGTATAATGCTAGACATCATAACCACGCTGTCAAGGCCTCATGCCAAGAACATACCTGAAAGGGTAAAAACCCAAATTAGTTTGTCTGATGATACCTACCAATGCATCAAGGGGATATAGTGGGACCCACCTGTCACATATTAAGTCCAATGAATTCTATATATGAAAAGGGAGAAACATAACCAATATAATCATTCATATTTAAACTAGGTTATGAAATGTTATTACTTTTACTATAAACCATGAATGGTATCAAAATAGAATATCAAGATTCAAAAAAATAATAAAACAATAAAAAATGGTAGATTGTATCAAAATAAAACAACCACAATTAAATATAAAAATCCAACAACATATATTGGCATAGGTTAAAATAATCATTAAAACCCATTGAGAGAAATATAGATTTTCTACTTTGAAACCATTTAAATTTCTCATAATTATAAAAGAAAATATTTCCTTTGAAAAACACATTTAATTTTTTAAGGGAACATTCAAAACATTAAGGCATTCTAATGAAATAAAAAACTTCTCATGCTCATATAAGATAAAGAAAATATTCCTTCCTTAATTTGTCGAAAAGGTCATTAAGTATATCATTTTGAAAATGATAAAAAGAATACATTAAATATATTTTATAAAAAATAAAACATGGTTAAAAATGAATTTAAATTAATTTAAAGAAACAATAATAATATTTGGAAATATATATTTAGGAAACATGGAATTTGAAGATAACGATGATCTAATAGTGACTTATATACAAGAAATCATGGATAATAATGAGATTGTGAAATTAAACCTTACCATGTAATTTACCTTAGTTGAGGGTGATATAAACTCTTGTATAATGGTCACATAATGTTATTAAATTTTTCCAAAACCATATACATATTTATAATATTATATATTATTCTTTTATAATTAGTTAATAATATTTCAGTATTACCATTGTTTCGAGTGTTATCTTCTTAATTTTTCTATGCTTGTTTTATTGTGTGAGCCATATTTCTTATACATAGGATATTCTTTACAAATTTATAGAATTATATTATGTTTCTAAATATTACATTTACTCATAATATTAATTTTATAATCATTATTGAATGGTTTTCTTGGAGAATGAATATGATCATGTCATGGAGACGGTAGGCCGTATGTATGCACAAGCGATGATATAATTCCATTAATGGGTAAAAAATATAGAATGAGATGTTATTACAATTATAAAGAAACATTATCATGTCATATTTGTTATTTATATCAATTATAATCATCATTATACCCATCCAAATAAAGCAGTGATAAAAAACATTACACCACATTGTGGAGATGGTAAACTGTACGTACACACACATCATGATATTGCTTTTTGTAGGTTGAGTAAAAGGAGGAATATGGTTGAACCATTATCCTAAAAAAATATCAAAATATATTATATATTTTATTTATTACTTTTTTATGGAAACAACTTATGAAAGGAAAGTATAATGAGAAGAGAACTTTGAAAGAGTTGATACAACAATTACCTCTTCCTTTGGTAAATCTTTTGATTTGAACAGAATGATTCCATAGGATGGATTTATGACCAAATTATGGACTATATGATGAATTTAGAGAAATTTTTTAAGGGAAATGGGTAGGGTTTGTCCAAACAAAATCGTTTTATAGGTGAGAATGAAATAGAAGGAGGGGCTCCCTTTAAGAGATGAGAGATGCACTTTAGGAAACTCTAAAACTATTAATTTTTTATAAATTGATTTTTAATTAAAAATATATTAAAATTGAGTTTTTTAGGATATAATATGAGTATGTTTATAAATACATGAAGCCAATAAAATTTATACGTGTTTTAGTTTTATTTCAAACCATATTATTTAAATTTATCCTTAACTAATCTATTTAATTTTTATTGTAGTAATAATATTCAAAATATTGAACGGTTATAAAAATTTAATTATGTGGCGTAAATTCTAAATAAGTATAAATTTTGTTACATTTTTTATCTTATAATTATCTATTTTTAGTTTTCAAATATTTTTATGATTTTAAATAATTTAATAAAATTTTATTTATAGAAAATATCTATATTGTCGATTTTAACACTATTCATTTCATTAACCTTAATTAAAATAAAAATAGAAAAATAACTATAAAAAACATTTTATATAATAATAAAATTTTATAGTTACTTATTAAATTTGTTAACCACCTTAATTAATTATTATTTTTTAATATTTTTGATATCATTAATTTGATATTTCTTTTTATAAAATAATTTCTTATTCACTTTTTTGTCATCATTAATAGTAATTATGTAATATATAAAAAATATAAATATATTTATATGATGAATATAATTATTTTAGATTTAAAAATACTATTTATGATCGATGTTGTCTTATGTTTATCTCTATATTAAAATTATTATACTCATAATAAATGAGAGTATGACATTTTATTACGTTCATTGAATTTAATAATATTAATGTCATATTCATGTAAAAGTGTCCATTAAATTCTTCCATTTATAACCTTAGATTATGAGGGTATAATTTAGTCATCTAGTCATATTTTTACAGGTGTTAGGGTAATTTTATAATATTATTCTTATATTTAATTATATGATTTACCCTTCACCGCAGTAATAAAAACAATTACTAAAGATACTATTAATAATGTCAAAAAATTAAATAATTTTTTTTAAAAAATTTAGTAGCAATAATTAAAAATATGGAATACATTTTTCCAAATTCAAAACACCGATGTTTCAGTACTTAAATTAAAATTAATCTCGTTGATGGAACGAGAAAACGAGTTTGTAAAAGTAAAAATCACAAAATATTGACATGTATTTATATCCAATTTTAATGTGAATGTGACCCCAATGACCTATATTAGATCAAATGATAAAAATATAATCTAATTATACTTTAAAACCCAAAAAATTATAATTTAACTCTATATATTATTTTGATGAAAAATGTTATTTTTAATTAAAATTTAGCAATTTCAGTATTCATTAAAACATGAAACCAATCAAAAAAATACCAAAAAAAGAAAAAAATTAAATTTTGATATTAATATTTCAAATAAAATGTTTATTTTGTCAAATTTAATTTATAAAAATGTCAAATATTGTATTTTAAATGGGTTCTCTTTTAAAAGTTGGTAAAATGGATTTTAAGAATTTATAGCTTTTTAATGGGTAGAATTGGATTAATTCTTATATTGTGCCAATAAAATAATTGCGATTAATACATAAAAATTTGATTAAATATATAATATATAAATTTTATAATTTGGAAAATATATTCGTTCCTGCCGATGTAACAACTAGGTTATAGTAGTCATGTTAAAATAAGGATATTTAATTATAACGACTGTTTATATAAACATGGTTTTGTGTGAAACATAAGCTCTAGAATAGTTTTTTTAAAAAACCCTTAATTTAAAATATTGCGGTGTTACATTCTCTCATCCTTCAATAAATTGTGTTCTCACAATATAAACTCATGATAAAAATCCAGGGTTTTCACTTTTCAAAATATCATTATTGAAATCCCACATCCAAAACAATAATAATGGGAAATCCACTTTAAAATAATGAAAATGAAGTATGGAGGTCACCATAGATAACATAGACTAGGGTCCCATTTAGAAATACATGGAATGAAAGAAAAATCTAACCATCATGTTTGGATGTAGTGTGATAGAGAACTTGGTTACGAGAAAGTTAGTGATAAAAAAAATCTATAAATCCAGGATGATCTAAGGGACCATTTGATTCATGAGAAAAAGTGCTAGGATAGAATTTATAGTTTCAATATTATTTTCATAGAGTTTAATAAATAATTTACTTCATATATTATGAGAATAAGGAAAAATAGTTACTTGATGAGTTGTGCTTGATCCTTTAATCAATTTATACTATAAAATCTTCATTATTTCCAAAAGATAATAAAATTGGACAATATTTAATAGTATAGAGTTCCAAAAAAATTAATATATAATTCATCTGTCAAATATTTTAGATAAATAAAATAGTGTTATACTAACTAGTACATCATATAGTCTAGTGGTAGGTTATGTACCCTTGTCAACCTTTGGTTACGGGTTCAAGTCTTGCAACCTAGAAGAATTCGATGGGTTATCGCCCGACTTCCATGTTGTCCTTTATATAAAACTATATTATTTAAAAAAATAACAATAATAATTGATTTAAATATAAACAATAATATCCAAGGTTCTACTTATTTCATTCCAACTTTCAGACTTATACAAAATAGTTATCTTCAAATTAATTATCCAAAAGGTCTCTAAATTTCAAAAATCCATCAAAGCATAAGATTTTTCTCAAACAACATAATTTCACTATAATTGTCACATATTGAATATATGATTAAATTGATCAAATTATAAAATTAATCAAAACAATAACGCTCTAAAATAATTAAAGAGAAATTACTATTGTATATTCCATATAAGAATCACGATTCTTAAAAAAAGAATATAATAACACAATTCTTAAATCCAGAAACACAAAAACATTTTTTATTCCTCTTCAATTGTAGTAAAAAAATAATTATAACCGTGATCCATTTTCTTATTATGATCTATATTTCCTTGACTCATAGGGAATTTATTTTCATAGTGCCCCATATATTTACTGAGGAAACATTCCACATAAGAAAATTCATTCTTTCCCTTCCAATCATGAGCATGGTGGCCTTTTTCTCCACACCTGAAAAAAATACCTTTTCTTTTAAACATGATCTAGAGTGTTTCCTTCAACAACTGTCACATGTTGGAATATCCTTATATCCTTTATTCCCATTATCTGTCTCTTGCTCAATCTTTCTCTTATTCTCTAGCATCCCGTTAAAGTCATAAGACATAGAAAATTATTTCTCTATCTTGATAGCACATGAGACTATATCTTCATATGATGAAAATGTTTAGGAGACCAATGGATTTTGGAGAAATATATTTTACTCATAAATGATGAATCTTACTCCTGGGTTATGTATGTAGTCCATATTAATCCTTGCTAATGTTGTGAACTTGGGTTTATATTTATCAAAATTCTCATCCTCTTTTTATCTTAGATTCAAGATTTGTCTCTCCATATCCACTCTCTATTCATGAGGTAACTACTTTTCCAAGAAACCTTACTTAATATAATTCCATTCCATACTTGAAATTTCATCCTCCTCTTTCAGGTTTTGAATCAGTGACCACTATTGATCGACATCTTTTAAGCGATGAGAAAATTCCATAACAACTATATCCCTTTCATTTCTTCCCAATTAAAAAATATCTTTACTAAAGAACTTATCCATTGATCAGCTATAAATATAATTTTAGTCCAATTTACTGTTAGATGTTGTTGACTCATGAAATGATATAACATTTCTCCTCCATGTTGTGGATCCAGATGATTCATACAGGTAAGCTTATTGTTCATAACCAAAGTCAACTGTCACAGTATTGTTATAAGATGATCAACTCTAGCGATTTATCTAGTTCAAACCTCATTATCTTTCATTGGAGGGAAATAACTACATTTATTACATTCATTTATATGGTTTACATTTACTCTACTAGGTTTAATCTATAAATTAAGGCATACATTAATTAATTTATTAATAATAATTCATAACCCCGAACTAGTAAAATAAATAACATGGATTGAAAATTTTATGAATACCTAATCTCATAATCATAAAAATTCATTCTTTGAGGAGATATTTACTTTAAAATCCTTTATAATATTATTTAAATAAAATTAGAATTATCATAAGAATATCCCCCAGAAGTGTCAAACTAGGTGTACAATAAGGCATTTTGTTGTGTACCAGCTTCCCTCAAGTTAGGCCAGAGACACCTTGTTATTGTTTTAACTCCTCATTACATTGGTTCCAAAACCACATCCACATGTAGTATCCATACATGAATATATTTCTCAGAATACCCACATAATACCTACTCTACCAAAATTCTAGGATGTTCTTTTATACTTATCCTAAAATTCTATCATAGGGTTATATTCCCAAATATATGTTTTATAAATCTAGTTTCCAAGGTTGCTTCTAAACTTCCTCTGATAAAAAATATAATTCTTTGAATCATAGAATCCCAATGATGACTCATTATTTTAAAACATTGGAATGATTACAATGAATCAAATACCGAAGGACTGATCCGTTTAGGACACTTTGAAAATATATTCCATACATGAACCTTTCATTTCAATTAAAAACATAAAATAAAACATAGATAATACTTTGATAATGTCATTATATAATTATATTAACCATACATCTCAACCATAATAGACATCTTGGTAACCTGGGAATCTAAAACATAAGATAGTGGTGAGCTAAAATGCTCATTAGGGGTAAACTATATAGAGGAAGCTATTATAAATATTCATAAACTTTTATGTCAAGGTATGAGACTGAATCACAAGCCTTTTAAACATAATATTGAGCATAATATGGAAAGAAAAAAAATCAAATAATTCTATTAAAACATACACATTGATATTCTACCAGTCAAATTATCAAATGTAATATCAACAAATAATCTCATAATGTGGGAATGAATAATGTTGGACATCATATTGATACTGTCAAGGCCTTATGCCAAGATCTTACATAATCTGGTAAAAACACAAACTAGTTTGTATCGTGAGACCTAATAATTAATTGAAGGGACATAGTGGGCCCCACACATCACATAATAAGTATAATTCATTCCTCATATGAAAATGTTGAATCATAACCAATATAACCTTCATATTAAAACTTGCATATGAAATGTTAATAATTTACAAATAAACCATTTATGGTATCAAAATAGCACATTCATTGTCAAACATATCATAAACCAATCAACAAAAAATGGTAGATTATATCATAAGAAAAAAACGTCAATTAAATATTGAAATCTAACAAAGGTTATTGATATAGATGAAAATAATCATTAAAACACATTGAGATAAATATCCCTTATTTACTTCAAAATCATTTAAAAGTCGTGCAATTATAAAATTAAAATTATCTTTTTAAAAAACCATGTAATCTTGCAAGGGAATATTCAAACTGTTAAGGATTAATGATGGTGGGAAAAAACTGCTCATTCCCACATAAGTTCAAAAAACATTCCTTCCTTAATTTGTTGATGTGGTCATAATGTACCTCATTTGGAAAATAACAAAAAGATTCCATTCAAAACCATTTATAAAAATTCATACTTGGGTAAAAATGAAATTAAACAATTTAAAAGGAATTTTATGAATACTTTTAAATAAATTTTTATGAAATATGGACATGGATGAAAAAGATTCCCTTGTAGATATTTACTTTCAAATAATCTTGGATAATAATGAGATTGTGAAATTAACCCTTACCTTGTACTTTCCTTTAGTAGACTGTGCGTTAAGCTATTATATAATGGTTAAATCATGTTGTTAAATTACATCAAGAACATATCTGTATTTATATAATCATATATGATTATTTTATATTGTTTTAATAATATTTCAGTATTACCATTGTTTTTGGTGTAAACCACTTCATTTTCCTATGCTTGTTTTATCATATAATTCATGTTTATTATGAATAGGATATATTTTATACATATCCATAATCATATTATGTTCATAAATATTATATTTTCTCATCATATTAATTTTATAATCATTCTTGAATGGTTAAATTGGAGAATGAATCTCATCACGTCATGAATATGGTAGGTCGTATATACTCACAAGCGACAATATCATTCCATTAATGATTAAAAAATATGAATTTTGATTCTATATTAATTATACAGAAGCATTAATATGTCATTTTAATTATTTATATTTATTATACTCATCATTATAGCCCTCAAAATAATTTAGTGATTACAAAAATTACAACACAATGTAGAGATGATAAGTCGTACATACACACGCATTGTGATTTTTTTTTCATCGGATGAGTAAAATGAGGAATATTTCTATCAAATAATCATAAAAAATATCATTATATAATATATTAGGGATTTATTACTTTATTATGGAAACAACATAGTAAAAGGAAATATAAAAAGAAAAGAGCCTTGAAAGAGTGGATAAAACAATTACCTCTTCCCCATGTATCTCCTTTGGATTGGAACAAAAAGACTCCTTAGGTTGTATTTATGCCCAATGTATATCCTCAAGGATGAATTGTGTGTTTTTTAGGGGAAATTGGTAGGTTTTCTTGTACAGAAAATAGATTTAGAGGTCTGAATAAAATAGAAGGATAAGTTCTTTTTTATAATAGAGGGTAGGGGATCTTTAGGAAACTCCAAAACTATTAATTTATTATTAATTGAATTTCGATTCCAAATTGCCTCAAAGTGAGTTATTTATAAGATAACATTTTTAAGGGTCTAAATACTCCCAAAAAATAAAATTTATACAAGTTTTAAATTTATTTTTAACCCTATTTTTTATATTTAACCTTAATTAATTTGTTTAATTTTAATTGTAGTAATAATATTCAGAATATTAAAAGGTTATAAATATTTACTTATGTGTTGTAAATTGTCCATAAATGGAAACATTATGAAATTTTTGAAATCAAAATTGTAACTTGGTTTTTTAAGTATTTATATAATTTTTAAATCATTTAGTAAAATTTTATTTTTTATAAAATATCAATAGTGTCAATTTTGACATAATTCATTTCTTTGACTCTAAATAAACTACAAATAGAATGATAACATAGAAAAATCTGATTGAATATAATAATAAAATTTTATAGTCACCTAGAAAATTCATTTATCACCTTAATTAATGTATATTTTATTTCTATTAATATTTCTAATAATATTTATTTATAATTTACATTAATAAAAAAATTTCTCCTTTACTATTATGTCATCATTAATGACAATTATGTAATATAAAAATATTATAAATAAGTTAATATGATGTAGAAAATTATTATAAATTTCCAGAGACTATTTATGATCAAATTTATCTTTTGGTGATCTATATATTAAAACTATTATACTTTTAAGAAATGAGAGTGTTACATTTGGTAAAATTCATTGATTTTAATAATATCCATGTCATATTCATGTAAAATTGTCCATTTAATGATTCCATTTAGAATCTTAGATGATAACGGTATAATTTAGTCATATAATTGAATTTCTACAGTTGTTACGCTAATTTTATCATATTATTTTATCTTTAATTACCATATTTACCCTTAAATATGATAATAATTCTTTTAATAATGTTTCAATTCATAATGTCAAAAAATAAAATAAAAATATTTACACAGTTTGGAAAAAATGATTCCAAATATGGAATCCATTTTTAAAAATTCATAACACAATAATTTCAGTTATTATATTGAAATTAATCCTATTGATGGAATAAGAAAACATGTTTTTAATAGTAAAAAAAATCAAAAGATTGACATGTGTTTATATCCAATTTTAATGTTAAAATGATTCCAGTGACCTATATTAGATTAAATTATAAAATTATAATATAATTATATTTTAAAACCAATCAAAATTATAAAATAAGATGGTAAATGTTTTTGATGAAAAAAATTTGTTTTCAATTAAAATTTATTATTTTTCACAATTAATAAAAACATGAAACTTATCAGAAAAATACCAAAAAAAGATCAAAAGTAAATTTTGATATTATTCATTAAAATAATAATTTTAATTCATCAAATTTAATATATAAATTTTTTAAATATTAGATTTAAAATGGGTTCTCTATTTAAAGGTGGTAAAATTACTTCTAAAAATTTATAACTTTTAAATGTGTAAAATTGGATTAATTCTTATCTTATGCCTATAATATCATTTGGATGAATGCTGAAATTTTTTCTTAATTATATAAAATATAATTTATTAATATGTTTAATAATATCCATTCTTGCCGATGTATCATCTGGGATATAATGGTCATGTTAAAATAATGATATTTAGTTATATATCATTGTTCCTTCAAAATTTTTATTATGTGAACCATAGGATATCAAATAGATTATTTTTTAAAAAAAATACATAAATTAAAATATTTGGGTGTTAAATTTAGATTTATAATAGATTTTATAAAGCTTGGTTCGTATTTTTCTAGATGACAAAAATTATTTAAAAAGCTATTTTAATTTTGATTTTGGAGGTTACAATAATAATTGAAAAAGTAATAGTGGTATGTGTCAATATTTTTAATTTTCTATTTTATTTTAATTTTATGAAATAAACTTTTGTTTCTATATCTATAACTAAAAACGATTAAAAAGCTGTTTCTTGATATTATAATCAATCTTTATGAATTAATAAAAATTCAAATGATTTTGATATTTATTTTGATAATTTTTCTATTTTCTGTGATAATTAATCTTCCATATCAATTTATGAAAATCCCTTAAAACAATTTATGTCTAACAATTTTGATGTTATACATCATTTTAAAAGAATTAATATAAAATAAGTTAATTTTGTTTTGAATATATCTATAGTGAGGATAAGTTAGAATAAATGTTTAATAAATATTTGGATAAAACAATGTTTAATAAAATTATGTATTAACATTTTATGATTAATGTATGAATTAAATATTTTATAATCTAATTTTTATCCATTTAATGGAATTCTATCTCGTGAACATCGAAAATCTGTTTTAATATTTATTTTACTAAAATGTTATTGATATGTTAAATAAATTTTAATTAATTAATTATCATTCTAAAACTGTTTTCATGGAACCCTAAATATTTGAAATTCTCATATTAGAGGAGAAATGTATATTTATAAATGTGGAATTTCGAAATTTTAAAAAATTGTTTTTGTTGTTTTAAATATTTTTTAAAGGGAGGTTTACTTTTTTTGATTAATTGTATTTTTGATAATATTAATTTTTATAATTGTCAAATTTAGGGGGTGTTTCGTTATTTATATCTATTTTAATTAAATTGAACCAAAATATACTATAATTTTTTTTAAATCTTCTTAGTCTTGATTAAATTAAAATTATAATTTTTTAAATATATAGCATGAGTTTTAGTAATTTTAGAGCAATATTTTATTCTAACCTTATTATTTTTACTCATGGTTTATCATTATTTAACATAAGATGAATTATCTATACTATAGAACATTTTAAAATTTTAAAAAATAATGTAGTTGTAAATTAACAAACTATATTTAAGGAAATGGGAAAGTAATTTAATATTATTTTTTATGCGTTTGAAGATCTTTTTTGATCAATTAGAACAAGAGGGAAATTTTTTAGTTTTGTTTAGTTTTGTAATTGTAAAAAATGGTAATATTTTTGAAGTAAAGCATTGACAATTTTTTTTATATTTTTATTTTTATAAAATACTTTTTTATTATTTTATCCAACATGAGTTTGGATGAGAATAATTTATTTTATTGCACCTTACAGTACTTGTAAAAGAAAAGAATGATGTTTATTATTCATCCTTATTTATTATTTATTTTTCTTTATTATTATTTAATTTATTCTAGTTTTTATTTAGTATCAAATATTTTTTATAGTAAAAAGTCTTACGTTCCATACAGAAACCTCAAGAATATTTTTTTTGGCTAAGTATAAATTATTATTAAATTAAAAAGTGTTATGAAATGATATAAAGAGACTTACATAGAAAATTATGTAAAAGGAAAAAGGAATTATGTTCTGTTGAAAGTATTACATTTTATAAAAAGTCATACGATCCGTTTAAAATATTAAAATAAAAACATTTCATTACAAAATATGAGTACTTACAAAATGAAAAATCATACACAATATATTAAAATTCGTACTAAATATAAAAACTCTTTTGATTTAATGTGTTTTGATAATTAAATTCATATAGAATATAAAATTAGTAAAAAATTAAAATTCTTAAATGATAAAAAATACATAGAAATTGTCTATATTTTTTACAAATTGAAATTTTATTTTATTTTTATATATTATTAATAGTTTATTTAATCAATGTTTTTTATGGAAAAATATTATTTACATATTTTAAAGTCATTATTTATTTATAATGATGATAGTCTTATTTTTAAAGAGATTAAATGACGTTTACAGGTGCATTAAAAAGAGATAAACTTGTGAATAACCTTATGAGAAATCGATAAATAATTATAACGATTTTAAAAATTATTTGAAAAACTATAAAGTAGTTCATTATTTTCACTTCCATTCACGATGCATTGGAAAAATGAGACCTAAAGAAACAATTATTTTTAGTGTCACTTCGCATAATGAAATATATAGAAATAGATATTCAGAAAATTAATGTTTCAGTTTTCCTTGAACAATGAGTTGAGATACATATTGAAAATTATGCAATCATTATCGTGATACTTTTGGATGGAATTCATTATGAAGAGTTGAAATTAAAAATTGATAAAATATACCTTGATCTTATGAAATTCATCATGCATCTTTGGTGTTGTGGTTATATATTCGCGCACATTTTTTTCTATGTGCATTAGTTATTACATTATTATTTTTCATTAACAGTTAGATGTATTTTGTTATAATACCCATTGAAAGGTAAATTTAGTTGTGTAACATAATAACTTGGGTCTAACAATAATGTTAACCGTATTATACCTCTAAAAGGCCAAAAGTTCGTTCTCAATTACCTTGGGATATGAAAAATCAATTAGTTATCATACAAAGAGACATGGGGATTATTTCACCCCAAAGAGATATATTATGAAAAATTTAAAAATATCATATCATATCAGATATCAATGATACATCATATATCAAAAAAAACTACCTAACCAAAAATGTACACCCAATACACTAGATAACGAGGTCTAGATAAAAAACTAAAGACCAAAAAAAATGGAACCCAAAAAACCATGGGTCTATCTCCATGGGACCATATGTCCCCTCTCTCCCAAATTACTAGAAGGAAACATGATCTAGGAGAACAATCCTCTATAAGTCTCTCTTCTTTGTACCCATGTCCTATAAGTCTATGGATAAAAATGATTGAAGACCCAAAGTAGTATGGGATAACTAAATATTAGTAGGAAACCACCAATAATATATATAATTTCAATCTATATGCATCTATTCGTACTTGTATAAAACACATTTCTAAAAAATATGAGAAATAAATAATTTTCAATTCATAAATCATCCTTTGGTTCTATTTTTGTAACATTCCATATTTAAGTACATAAAACAATATGACATAACATTTATCCATGAGGAATAAATATGTGGAAAAATTGGTTTTAAGAATATATCTATATCAAATGGGTAAATGGTAATATCCAATAAATAAGCATATAATTTATCCCAAAAAATCAAAGGGGAATCATAATATACTGGTATATAAAACTCAGAGGAATAAGCCTAATTTATAGAATAAATTATGCATAATGTCTAGAAAACACAGTTTCAAAAAAATGTATCCCACTATAAATCCATGGAATCATGGGAACCTCCCCTGGTGATAACTTACTCTACTAGGGATCACATATGTCTAATTTTTCCTGTACCCCAATGTATTACTGTGGTCATAATAAATTATCATTCCATTCATGAAAAATATAAATGTTTCATAAAAAATTTCTAGGGAAAAGATATATCATTTACAATCTCACATTTTTATAAAACATTTTTAATAGTGATACCACACTAATTCCATTTCAAAAATACTATTTCCTTTCTAAAATCACATCTTAGCTAATTTATCAAACAAATCATGTGTATTAAAATGGATTCCATCAAAAACCATACTTTTAGAATTATTTTTATATCCATAAAAGATAAAATCAACTCACATGAATTTAAAATTATCAAATTCACTATTCAATTCCAAATTAATTTAAAAGAACACATTACATTCCAAGGAATGACCATAGCATAGAGACACCTACCTCAGAAAAATAATGAAAACCATGCCACCTTCAAAAACTATGATAGAAAATAATGATATGAAATACTCATGAGCCTAGATCTATAAATAACATCATCAAATCATTATCCAAAACCTTTAATACAAAAATAAATTCCCAATTGGGATTCTACAGATCAAGGGGAAGATAGATAGATGATAAATATTGTTAAAATAAGATAAATCAAAGGAATAACTGAGAATACCTTGACGAGACCCACCAAAAAAATCAACGCCCACCATGGAATTGATAGAAGAATCTTTTAGAGTGTAATTGGGGGATATTTTGAGATAATGAGTGATTAAGAGAGAATTAGAGGATAAAATGACCAAGGGATCTCACGAAAATTTCAATTTTAGAAAGTTTGGATCTAGGCACATGGTTATGCCTCACATTTTTACAAACCATGGACTAATAGTGTAGTTGTATCTCATCTTTGAAAACCAAGTTGCGTATTTTCTTGAGAAAATAAACATAGTTTCAAAAACTTTGCTCATGTTATGAGAGTTATTTAGAACAAAATACCACATATCTAGATGGTTTTCTTGGGGACTCACATGGTTTCAAAAAGTTTTCTCAGACTGTAAAAAACAATAATATAACTCACATAGTCATATAACATTGTTATTGAACTATTTTAATAGTTATACACCTAAACTATATGCAAGAACTTGTTTCATTGAAACACCAAATTTATAGCCTAAAACTCCCAAACAACTGTTCAAAAATCAACAGAGATATACCAAGATCTAAAGTAAACATACCATTTACCCAGAGGGTGTGAATATTCCCCACAACATAAAAAATTATATAACATAAAAGGCTTAGGACCATGAGTTAAAAAGAGAGAATACCATTGTTGTATCATTAAGGCCCTATTCTCATATGTATCGTGGTTTTTCTTACCAGAAAACCATATAACACGAACCAATGGGATTATATTTCCATGAAACACATTATCCTATCGATCCATTATCTGAATATCTATTTCAATAACTAATGTTTTTGGTATAATATCAAGATCCTCCAAATTTATAATATAGGATAGATCCTGCTAATACATCTTCAGTTGGGAAGCATTGAAAAAATTAAATATATATGTCTAACAAGTATGTAAGCCCATCTGATAGGTCACCTTCATGAGTTACTCCATAATATTAAATGGTCCAAAACAATGAAGTGATAAATTACCCTACTTCTTAAAAATTTCATGTAAAAACTAAGGTGAATCTTTGATAGAAATGTAATAACCTACCTTAAATTCCAAAAGTTTATCATTCAGATCGACATAATATTTCTAGTGATATTGATATATCATTAACCTCTCCATGATCAATTACATGATATTTTTCATCTTCTATATGATGCTTGGTCCAACCAACATCAATTATCCAACCTCTTCACAACACATAAGTGATTTAAAAGTCCTCCCATTCAATGCATTGAGATTCATCATCTAGATCAAATCGTGATTACTATTATTAATTAAAAATTTCACAAGGGGAAGTTGTTTCAACCATGATCTACTAAAGTCAATCACACATGCCCAAAGAATGTCTTCAAGAATAAAAATGGCTCACTTAGTCTGTACATCTATCTAGGGATGATATGTATTTCTAATATTCATATGAGAACCCATTATTTTTATTAATTCACTCTAGAATGGGATGTGATGTAATATTCTTTATCAAAGATGATATATCAATGATTGAAAATTATGTTTGGTAACATCTATTTCACATAGAAGTTACCATAGTCCTTAACCTTTCCCAAATTATTTATAAATAAGAAATGTGTTGATTTTAAGAGTCGATCTATAATCACCCATATCGAGTCCATACTATTAGGTATCATACGTAGAATAATATTGTAGTCGATGGATATCTCATCCCTTTTCAATACTAGAATGGGAAAAGGTTGTCACAAATCAATAGGACTCAGATGCTTCTCCTTAATTCATAGACATGTGAGGTGTTGAGACATAAAACACATAATCAATCGTTTAATTACTAGATACAAATAATGATTTCTCACAACATGTTACATATTAGTAACCTTAGGGTGTGTGGAATGACTGGATCGGTGTCCACTATCCATAAACTCTTGTCACATGTCAATAAAAGCAACCATACATTCTTGGAATCACAACAATCCATATGGAGACTGAGATAACTTACTAGAGGTCTACCCACCATAAATATTCCTACTAAAGTACTAATACTCTACATCCTCATCCTTTCCATGATGAATCTAATCATCTCTATAAGATCCATCCCTAATATAAGATAAATATATTTTTCGATCAAATTTCCCTTCTTGAAAAAAGAGTTTAGTACAAAATATTCACGAGAATCACACCTCCATTGATTCCTTTACTTCATGAGTTATAAAATTTCTTTGCAGAAATCTATGAGAGTGTTCTATTTCCCAGTGGTATAATCAATATCAAAATCAACGGTCTAAATATACTACACCAAGAATTTATTTGTCAGTTTTAGAACCTTAGGATTGATAATATACTATAGACTCATATGCTCTTAATACACAATAAATATTTCCTTGGAGAGATATTATCACAATGTCTTAATAGTTTGTATCTGTATAACCTAATTAAGATCATTAATGGGATTGTTTTTTCACAAGGGTTTAAATAGTGATAGATGTAAGATACTAATAGTTTCCCCTATATTAGAAAAAAACACACATCCATACCAGAGGCATCATAGTAAGAATCATAACTAACAATCATCTCATGAAGGATCAATACTAGAGAAAAATCCAATATCACTTTGAACTCATGAAAATATATCACGAACTAATTTATAAAAATAAATTTCAAACATTTATTGGACAAATTTTTACCTTAGATAAAAATGTTGGATAATTCCTGAATAAAGTGAATGAAACAACTAACTAATAATAAGATACTTCAAATCTCAAACAAATTTTCGGTATGCTCTAAATACATCATTACCTAAATGATATTGGGATCCACTTAGAATATTTCCTCATAAATCAAATGGACTATAAATTTAAACTCTCAAATCTAGAACTAAATTTTAGACATATTTCTATATTTATGGTGTTCTATCTATATTCCAAGGATGATATTAAGATGTTCGACATGATCATAATATGATATGTAATAAACAAGGATTTTATGATCAAAGAAATCTATGATCAATTCCAAGAATGAGAGGAAAATTTGATTTATAAAATAAATAAACACTACATGTGAATTAGAAAGTAAAAATAAAAAAACATATAGTAATAATGCATATACCTACTCTTGAACACCGTCTTAATAATATCATCCTCTTAAAATCTAAGATTGTAGAACCCATTATCAGATCAACTTTCAAAACCCACCAGTCCCATTTAAACTAATCAAAAATTTAATCAATACATGGCTAATGATATTTTGTATTCACCATCACCTAGTTGATTTTCTGATAATTAACTTAATTTCCGAGACTCTCATATTGTTTCTTTGTAAATATAACTAGAAATTACTAAGGTGAAATGCTATCATGAATAAATACCTTAGTCAAAATATCCTCAAGAAAAAATTTTAATTCCTTCAATTTATTGGGTTCAATATTCTATGAAGGTTATAAAATGGGTCTTGTACATGGAATTATGTTTATAAGGAACTCAAATTCCATTTTTGGTGGTAACCTAGAGAAATTGTCCATAAAAATCATAATAATAAATCACTACTGTTGAAAGAGGATTTCTAGGACATAGGTCAACACTATCAAGAAAAAAATCATACCACTAATATGAGATAATATATGAACTAGGGATAATGGGACCTGCTCCTCCCCATATTGGACCCCACTCACATGAAAGACATGGGTGACTCCTTTAAAATAAATAAACTGTACCTGATGATGATAGAAATTTATTTTGGTTCTATAGAAAATAATCAAATCCATTCAAATGATAATTTAAATGATGTAAATATAAATAAATAAAAACCCCCACATTGTTTTATGGTCTTTGATCATTACCTAACACTTTATACATTTAAATATCTATACTGAATTCATTCTAAAAGGAGTTGAAAGGTCATCAAGAAAGGTATAAGACCCATACACAATCTGAAAGCATCAATCAACTTTGATGATATAAACGAATGAGTTTCACTAGTATCATCCAAATCCAAAACCATAGAATAAGAAATAACAAATTTAACTCTCATGGTAGTCGTTATTACATTTTTCTCCTCTAATGGAAAATCAACTTCATACATAGGTCTAGACTTATCCTACCATTTCTTCAAAACCCTAGAATAACCCATGGAATGGAGCTGACATCCCAAAACATTTTATATATTAGATCTATATTATGATCCAATGGTGATAGTGGATTTGGATATAATACCTTTGGATCATATCTTATAGAAACCCAATTGATAATCAGATTTTACATATGCATGACACATCATGTGTTGTTCGAAATGATCATTTTTAGGTGTGACTTTTTACACATTGATAACTGACCTCCTAACTCTGACCTAAAATCTATTTGGAACATCTAATACCACCATTTAATTGGTCACCAATCTTTTTATTCTATCTAAAAAATTTTATTTGGCTTCCTCGCACTATCATTGGTACTCTGAAGAGTCATTTATTTCTAGATATATCCGCTTCATCCATAAATTCTTTTCCACAACATCCTTTATGGTGGGTAGGCACATAAGATTATGTATATATCAAATATCATCCCTTTATCCCATATTAAGCCTTTTTTCCTTTTTATAGACATTAGAAAATATGGAAATTTGTGTAATAACTCATATTTGTTTTGTATACTCAATGAATAAATTATCTCCCAAGTCCAAAGAAATGAACTCCCATGGCTTCACTGTTTTCAGTGTCTTAGGATATAATTTTTTATTGGATTATTTCTTGGAATAAGACTTGGTGAGATCATTGTGAAACTTGTATTTCATAATAAATAAACACTAATTCCATTACAAACCATCAAGCATATAACTGGTTAATGAAACCTTAGAGTCTTATTGAGTTTTTTGTAAGTGTAAAATACTTTCAATCTTCTTGATCCCCAAATTTTTTCTTGGTGTCCCTTGTCACCATAAAAGATAAGTGGATATTACATAGTGAATTATATATGATTTTCTATGCACTATTATGGTTTAATACAAGTGACTTGGCCCATATACTTGATTATTTTGATTATACTCACCATCAAATCCATCTCAACCTAAGGATTCACCTAAGAGTATTTCTCTATAGTTTCATCCCAAGTATTCAAAGTTGTTCTTATTAAAGGATCCATAATCAATAAAACATGAGTACATGAAACATTCTGAACAAAATTTTATCCTTTATATTAAAATAAAATTGTGCAAAATTAAACCCAAAAGGATAATACTATAAAAAAAGATTGTAAAAATCAAAAAAAAAACTCCAAATGTAACACAAGGATTTTTATGAAAGTGAGTTGGCCAAGAAAATCATGCGTATTAAAATAGTTTCTATCAAAACACCTATTTTTGAAATATTTTCCATATCCAAAAAAGATTATATAACATGTCATTAATTTCAAATAATCCAATTAAAAATTTAAAATAATATAAATTCAAAATAACATAAGGAATTCTAAGATATGGACCATATGATAGAGGCACCTACCTCAAGAATGAATAAAACCTCATTTACATCAAAACTGGTGATTAAAAATGATAAAAAGTAGTCCTCGTGAGCCTAGATATATAAATAGTATCATTAATTATCCATACACACCCTTAGATCCATTAATAAAATCAAAATTGGGTTTAAAAATATCAAGGGGAAGCGACACTAAAGAAATATTTATTGGAAAGAGCATAAATCAAGAGAAAAACCAAACATACCTTGATGAGATCTATGAAAAATGATAAATGATCACTAAATAATCATTATAAGAGTACTATAAAACATAATAGCGGGAATGTATTGAGTTAATGATGATTTAAGATAGGATTTTCAATTAAATAACTCAGGGTGTTGGGGAAAATTTCATATTTAAATATTCAAGATATAGGTGCATGGTTTGGACCCATAATTTAACAACCGATGAACCAACCATGTGGTGGAAACTATCCTTTTAAAACCTAGTAACACAATTTCTTAGAAATACCAACACAGCTATAAATATTATGCTCTAGCCATGTGAAAACCTCAAGAAGAAATCCCACATATCCAAATATTTTACATTGGAGTCTCAAATGGTTTGAAAAAACGTGCTGAAAACTACTAGAACTAACGTATCCATATCACATGGTTACCACATAGTTTTTATAACTTTTCAACTAAACAATATACCTGGGTTTTATTCCATGAAACTCTATATTTTCAACCTCTCACACCTGAAAACCACTCAAAAGTCAAAATATATTAACCAATATAAAATTTTAACTTATTTATGACCCAAAGGTTTTCATAGATTATACCTCTAGCATGAAAAATGTTAGACTATTTGGGTTTTAGAAGTAGGTTGAAAAAGGTAGGAAAATCAAGTTTTGACTTTAGTTTGTAAACATCCAATATAATCTGTCGTTGAGCCTTTTTAAAAATTAGTTTACCTATTTGTTGCGTCTCTACTAGAGAAGGAAGATTATAATCCTGTTTTTATTCCCAATCCAGAATAAATTTAGTAGTGGTTGTTTATTATCTTGAGGATAGAGAGAAGTGAAGAGAATATGTAGGATCACTTTGATCCAAAACATGATGATTATTTTTTTATATTTTTATCCCACTGTATTTTCATTTTAAATCCCATATAATATTTTAAATTTTATAAATTGGTCAATTCACCCCCTCTTGACCATTTGACCATCTCAACACTTAATAAAAAAATAATTATATATATTTATAACATTTAATTAACATTCATTGAAAGTTATAAAAAAAATTCAACTTTTTGAACATATAAATCATGAAAGAGAATAGGTAGTTCGGTGATCGAATCACGAGATACAAGAATCTGCACACTCATATGATATTTTTGTCATTTTTATTATATATAATATCTTCTTGTATATTGTAAAATTTACTCCTCACATCATTGCGATGGGGGGGGGGGTATTGATAGATATAAATCAAAAATATTATCTATATAATGCTTTAGTACATGAAATGTATCAAGAGTTGTTTGATTCACATTTATCATAAAATATTATGAAATAATAGTTCAACTCGAGTAAGGAATGCATTTTAAGGAAATGGATAACATCAAAGCTAGGGGTGAGGCCCTTTTATTTAGTGATTATTTTTGTAGTGTTTCTTTACTTTAATCCTTTTGATGAATTTTTTTTATCAAAATTGACTTCTAAATAACACCCATGGTCCATCATATACTACATTTTAAGGTGAATTAGTCATATCCCTAATGGATTGATCTTACTTTTCACTTGAAAATAAGGAAAAAAATTTCATATTTTATTACTACATGTGTTGACCAAGAAAACACTTGTATGATTTTCACTAGAATATGAAGCCTCTCCCCCTGAGGGTGTTGATATAGTTTGAGTTGATTCCCTTGGATTGAAATATTTTGACCACCTTGATTCCCCTTGTCCCTTGTCCTTCTTATATGTTTTTGTTGTTTTTTGTTTCTCTATGGAGTTATTTTATGGAATAAATAAAAATAGTATAGTTGTTTGTTTAATACATGCATACTATTCTATCTTCTTCAATAGAAATAAAATTAGTCATCCATCAAATGAAATTAAATATGATTATTATTTCTATACAATAATAAAATATTGAATAATAAGTAGTAATTTATTTTTAATATTGTTATAAATCGGAAACAATTCTATTATAATACACATACACATGATTCCTATTCATTTTTTGTGTTTTCACATAATATTTTTCCATTTTTACTTAAATGAGCCTCTTATTATGGTGTGAGATCTATTTTAGTTTATAAAATTTAGTTCAATAAACTAAATTCATTATTTTTTGGTCATAGAAATTTGAGTCAACTGATTTTCTAGACAACCGTAAGAGAACCTCTCTAAAAGGTAAAACAATAATCAAAAGTTAATATCTTATGATTTATTCATAGAGGTCTATAAGCTTAGGAAAACAATTCTTTATAATGGTGTTTCATGAAGAGTTCATTGAATCAAATATTTGATGTCAAAGTGTTTTTAGAGATCAACCACCAAAACCAAATGTAGACATATCTATTAATGTTAGAGGTCATCGTAACTTGTGTGACTAAATGAGGAACCCTCTAAGTGGATGTGGGGACTAAACAAAATAATATTACCTGATTCAGAATGAGGTATCATTGAAGTGCATATTCGATTAGATTCTATATAGTTATTCTCATCCCATTAATGAATTATATAAATATTGTAATTAATTGTTAATGACTAATTTTTCAGTAGATTCTAATTCTTGTACTTATAGTTAATATAAGTAAAACATCAATGTTTCCCCCATTATATATGACTCATTATTTGAATAATGTTAATCCATTGTGGTCATTCCTTTATTTATGAAAATTCATGGTTTTTTATTTATTTTAATACATGTATGATTTGTTAGTTTTCTTGATTTGCGAATGAGGTCCATATTTTTTGCTTTAAGATGGTTATGGAGACTTCTTATCCTCTGGTACACATATTCAATGGTAGGAAGATCTAAAATATTTATTTTCCAAGCATTGAACATACACTGTGTGAAATTTTAAAGTATTATGGGTCCGGGTTTTGGTGATCTCACAGTTCCCCACCTCTCAAAAATTGTCAAATGAGCTTGTGGTTTAGTGATCGATCAACTTATTCAAAGGCATCTTAGGTTTCACTAAAACATTACTAGATGGAATTTAATATTTAGTTGTACTTTATTTTCAATATAATGCATGTCATGAAATCAATGTATGATCCAAATTGATAATTTTTATGGAATAGATTTTGATTTCTAGAGAATGATGATGGAGGATCATTCAAAAATACTTTTATATTCTATTAACTAGTGTGTTCCCAATGTAAATGGAGAAGGTAAAGTGGGAATGGTTTTAAATAAAGGTAATAGGATTTTATGGATGTACTTTTCATGAAATTTTTCCTTTAACATCAATGAAGTAAAAATGACAGTGGAGATCATAAATGTCCTATAAGATATGTTTGAAAATCCTATGACAGTTAATTAAGAGTTCACAATGTTTCATTTGTTCAACATGTGGCCATCATAATTAATAATAATGGTCAATGATATAAATTATTTTAATATGATTTGAGGTAAAAATTAATGAGTGAATATGAACTTCACATATAATGTATGACCATTATTTATATTCTCATCACTTATAAAGAGTTGGAATGTGATGATGACTATTATTAGTAACTTATTTAGAAATATTGTCTTGGTATTTTAGGATATCTATAATTTTATCCTAAATAAATAAATTCATTAGGGGGAAGTCCAAGATCCATCCAAGAATGTTCAAAATGGTAAAATAAGTGGAAAATAACACTAGAGGAATTATCGAAATAAACCATTGGATATAATTCTTGTGAGAGGATATAGAGTATGTTGGCTAGTTCAGGCCCAACATGTTAGAGTTATGAGAAAAAATTAAAATCCATGAAATATTAATTGTGATTAAATTATTAATAAGTAAGGGAATAAACTTTTAAGAGTTCAAATTTCATTAGCACAATTTATTTAAGAAACATGTTTTCTATCAAAATCAATGTTTCTGTCGAATAAATGTTGGATGATTCAAATAAATCATTCCATTAAATAGTAGAAGATGGATTCATGGGGGATTATTTATTTGGATGTTTTGGAAAATTATATCTAGAATATAATTATTACTTGGATTTCGTCAGAAGTGGTGATGTAAATATCCAAAGGGGAAATAGATGTGATTAAAACTCAATGAATATAGACACATTCAAAGACATTGAAAGAATCTCATTTCTATTGGATACATTGATGAGGAAGTATATCTAATGATGTTTTCACATGGATTATAGAAAGTTACTGATGGATCCATGCTGGTTACATAAGGGGTAAAGGATGGGACTCTATTATTAAATTGAAGCACCAATGGGATTTCAATGGTTATAATAACATAATCATAAGATCCAAAAGTTCAACATTATAGGATTAGTCTTCTTAGTGAGACAGATATTAATGTTATAATAGATGAAGGCATAATAAAGCATGATCACATGGATATTAAAAGTTGTTAATATTTTTTTCTAAGGAAATAGAGATGGGTTACCTTAAATTTATATGTATGGAATATCATATCTTGGATTTTTGAACTGGTTCACTGAAATGTTTTTGGACCTTCCCTTATTGAGTCCCTAGACTGTTCCCATTACATTGTAACTTTTATTTCTGGTTCTACTAGGAATATTTGGGAATTATTTATAAAGTATGAGTATGATGTTGTAATGAGTTCATTAAATGGAAATCCTTTTTGGAAAGGGAATTTAGTCACAATTTTAAATTCCCTTATTATAATAACATGGTTGAATACACCAAACACATCTTCTATAGATTTTTTAAAATAAGGGGATAAGATATATGAAGGTAATTCCTAGAAGAGAATAGAATAATGGTTTAGATGAAAGGATAAATTTTACATTCATATAGAATTTTTAAATTCTGTGTTTTCACTCACAAATTCTAAAGGGTAATTTGGTTGACGACACCAAGTCAATGTAATACATTGTTAATAGGATTCCAAAATCAACATTTAATAAGCATAATGTATAGGAAAAATGGTATGGTAAATGGAATTAATTTAGTCATACTAATATATTATAATTGTTGGAATATGTTCATATATATTTCATGTGTTGAGAAACTGTTGAGTTAAATTTGGATTTCAATTACAAGACAATGATAATAGCAAAGTCATTAAAATTTCATATTTTCTCTTTAATTATATGGTTTTATGAAGGTAATAAGACATATAGGATAAATAATTTTAGGGAAATTAATCAACTATTGAATTTAATGTTTATCTTACTATACATAAGGGAAAAGAATTTATTTAATAACTCAGATAGAGTTATTGGAAGTATAGAGATGAGGCTAGTTAAAGATAGTCTGAAAAGTTTAAAATAGGATGAAGATCAAGTGGGTGTACAAAAATTTATGTCTACAAAATATAGAGAATAATTAATCAGAATAGTTTTAGGAAATTAAGTTAAGTAGATTCAAAATACCATTTGAAATGTTTGGGGATGATATAAATTTAATACCTTTATTGGATATAGGTGAATAAAGATGATAAGAAGAATAAAGAAAACCTATTGACTAAAAAATGGGAGTAAATAAGAAATGAATAAATGTATTCAGTGAAATATAATAGAACATATTAATTTAATTATTTATCAAAATAGAAATTATCACTAGGGAATAAATTGGTTTACTTTTTGAAGGAAGAGGCTGATGAAATAATGTGTTTCAAATAATAGATGGTTGTATAAATATTTAATGAAAATGAAAGAGTTGATTTCATATAGATATTCTCACTTGACGTTAGACATGAATATGTTCATATTGTGATATGTACGGTGACATTGGATGGTCTACACGTGTAATAGATTGATGTAAAGATGAATTTCTTTCATGGTGATTTGGAGGATGAAATTTATATGAGATAACCAGTAGGTTTCATGGAACAAAAAAAATGAGAATTTATATTATAAATTAAAGAAAATTATTTATAGTCAGAACCTAGCACCAAAATTATGTAATTGCAAGTCTGAATCATTTATGTTGGGAAAATATTAAAAGGGTGAAAATCAAAAAATTATTTCCACTAAATTAAATAGGGAAGATTGTATATTCATAATACTATTCTTTAATGTGGTTTATATGTATTTGGTGTGTCTAGATGTTTTATGAATTAAAGAGTTAAGGATTATGTTTTTAGGAGACTTGAAATGAGGGATCATAGACATGATAAGAAAATATCACGGATGAGAATTGAGATGGGTAAGAAAGAATTTATTATTTTTTCTTCTATGTGAGACTAAATCTGTAGTATCATTGGAAAATTTTTGATGAACAGATGGAATCTAGTCTAAACCCTCTTAAGGGATACAGTAAGATTTCTATAAATAGGAACCAATAAGGGATGAATAGATATAATACATAGAGAATGTGTCATTTCCATTAGATATCTAAAGATTAATTAACACAATTATTTTTACGCGTTAAAACATTATTTTAATAGTGTAATTTTTATGTCACTTTATTTAGAACCCTAAATGGGAAATCTATGATGGAATTTGATGTATTATCATATACATGAAAGGATCAGAAGATATTTCCCTATGCATTTGGGAGGAATAATTGTTTATGTATTTTTGGATGCAAACATAACCCAAAATTCAGACACCAAGATGAAAATGACCAATCATCTCTTTAACTATGAAGTAATAGAGATAATTTCGATTTTATGGTTGTAGAGGTATGTCACTCTAATAACAACAAAAGAAGAGTATATAGTTTTAATAAAATTAGGGTTAGAGTTGGTTTGGGTTATGTGTTAGTTGATTGACCTTATAATATGATAGGTTGGTGTAATATCATTCTTTTAAATTTGTCTGAGGACCATTTGGATTGAAATATTTTGATTCATGTGAAGACAAATCATATTGACCCAAAGTAGCATGTCATCAGAAAAATAATGGAGGATAAGCTATTGATATTTTAAAAGATACATGAAAGTACAAATCTCAAAGACATGTTTATTAAATCCTTAGTTCAAGAATGTTTCAAGTTGAATCATTCCTCATTAGAACTTTGGTGAACATTAGGATATTAGAGAATAATGATTTCTATAAAGATGATGGAATTTTTGAAAAATTGTTGGTGATTTTCCGTGGTTTCTTTGAAATGGTCTTCTAGAGGGTAGTTGTTAGAATGCGAAGATTATTTCAGTTCACCATACATAGTTCAATGAATTCAGGTCACTAGATTCTGGTAACCTGAATTTTATTCATATTATTATGTGGATAAAGGTAGGAGGACCTCTATATGAGGTAATAAAACCATTAGAAGTTTCTATATTTTTATTGAATAATACATTCCTTGACGTTTTGCGACCATAGTCTCTAAAATAATATTTTTATAAGAGTTCATCAATGAAAATTTTCTAATTAAAATGAATTATAGAGTTCATTAGTCACATAAAAAATTATGGAATCGTTATGAAAGATAGAGGATAATATAGATAGGATGTCTAGATGAGCACTCATATAAAAATAAGGGGAGCAAACATGAATTGTGTACCCATATTGAGAATTGTGCTCCTTCAAATTGAATAGCAGGTTAGAATCTACATATTAAATATGATTAGATTAGTGAATTAAAGTGTTTTAATAACGTGTAATTAGTTGTTACTTAATGTTTTTTTTAATTTATTATATTTCGTGTACTGGTAGTGTTTTATGGTAAATAATAGAGTTTTTCCCATATAAGTTGGACATATTTTCATAAGCATATTAATCCCTTTTGTTATTTCATTTATATATGTCATTTCAATGTTTGTTTTATTATTAATTTTAATTATTTGGATATTTTTATGTCCACTTGAGTTATCTTCATGATTTGACTTTCTGTGGTGAGTAGTTTGGAATGAATTCCCATATTATGGTATACATAGTTGATGGAGGCAACTTCATGAGGGTTTACTTCAACTATATTGAACATATTCTATATGAACATTTAGTGGACTATGGGTCATCATTCTAGTGATGACATAGTTCTACTCCTCTCAAAATATCTTTCCATAGAACATGATTTGTGATGAATGTTTCTTTAGACTCAGATTCATCAATATGCATATAATTATAGTAGTATAATTATGTAGATTTTTTATATCACATATTAGGTTTAATATTTATTAAAGATATATACCATTTTTTTAAAGTGTAATGTATTATATCTCTTCATAATGGTAGTGGTGTGTTATTGTTAATGCATGCTATATATTTGTAGAACTCCTTTATTGTTTAATTAATGAATAATTATAATGAAATGTGACTAATACACGTAATGTAAAATAAAATATTACAAATTACAATGAACCTGAAATGATTCCTCCTCATTACAACCAATAATGGACTCCTATATTTATAGGTTTATCATGTGTGAATATATATATATAGTGGTTTGGTGTAAGATCCCATCGTTTTTTCATTTGTTAATATTTAGAATTTTTTGTGAAAATGGGTTGTCTTTTTCTTTAATTCTAAAAAAAATGATTTATCAGTGAAATGTTGATAAATGTGTTAAAGGCCTTAAATATCATTTAAAATTTAATGAATATTGTGTTGAGTCAATAAGGTTTTCCTTATGAATTTTCCATTCCTTCATATTTTGAAAATCACAAACACCTTATACTTAAGGAAATCTATATTTTACTTCTCTAAGGAAAAATTCCTTACTTATTGAAATTTACCCTTACCTAGATTTCCTTATACATATCAATATTTTTGATAAGTATAAAAATCAGATTTATATTCTAAAACCTCAAAATCATATAACACTTAGATATGAAGCATTCTGTTTTAGGATCCAAATTCTGGATATAAACTCTAATGAAGTTCCACTCCAAATTCTAGAATACAAACCCTCATATAGTTCCACTCTGAATTCTGGATACAAATTGTCATATAGTTCCACTTCGAATTCGGGATACGAACTCTAATGAAGTTCCACTCCGAATTCTGGATATGAACTCTAATGAAGTCCCATTCTGAGTTCTAGATACAAACTCTAATAAAGTTCCATTCCAAATTCTGGATAAGAACTCTCTTTATGTTCGACTCCGATCTTCTATGAGTTCGACTCTGAAATTCTACAAGTTTGACTCCGAACTTCTATTAGTTTGACTCCAAACATATATTAGTTCGACTCCGAACTTCTATGATTTCGACTCCGAACTTCAAATAGATTGACTCCGAAATATTACAAGTTTGACTCCAAACTATGTAAGTTCAGATTCCGAATTCTATTGAAACCAAACTCCGAATTTCCTTAGAAATTCAGACTTTGGATTTCTACAGAATTCAGGTTCCGAATTCCTACAAAACAGAATCTAAATATCTATTTATTATAGACTCTGAACTTTTAATTTCTTACATTCCAAACATTAGTTTTACTTATGATTACACTTGTTTCATTAAAAAATGATATCGTGCTTTCACTTATTGACTAACTGTTGTTTGAGTGACATGTGTACAAGTCCCTCCGAAATTCAAGGAAAAATATGACAATTGGAGGAGGGAGCCGACCGTTGGAGCTTCGCCTATAAATAAGAGATCATTTGAAGGTGTTTGAGACTTTTGGAATTTTGGTGATCAAAAATTCCTAAAGTGATTTCTAGAGAGAGAGGCTCTTATCAACTCTCAAGCTTCATGCAGAATGTTTGAACAGCTTGTCCAAACTTTGCCTTGTGCAGACTTGCTTTATGTAATTCCGATTGTTGGTGATTACAATCGAGGGCTTCTGGGGATAGGAAGACAGAGGTTACAACACATTGAAGTTGAGGGCTTCCATTCTGAGGAAGAGAGAGGTGCCGACTACCTGATAGTTGTGGGGGTTTAGGGATAACAAGACAAACTCAGATCTTCATATCTAGGGCTTACCCTGGTGTGGGTAAGACAGACTTTCTTGAATTTATAAATCAAGGGAACTTTATCCGAGGTTGTTGGATACCATTATATTTGTGTTAAAAGAGTTATTGTTTGTTAAATGTAGTTTTTCTACTTGTCTTTTCCATTGCATTTTGTATTACTAAGGAAAGTATAAGTTTCTTATACTTCCTTACTTATATTCTGATATAGTTAGATTCTATATGCTTTAAGGTAGAATCTTAATCTTTGTAACTTTTGTTAAGTTCAATTTTTGGAATCACTATTCTAAAATCCAGCATGTCTTTTGTACTCATAGAGGTCTTGTGAATTATCTTATTTAACATTGTTAAACATAACCATTCTAAAATTTCCTAAGGGAATTTTTAAAAGGTATGATTCACCCCCCTCTTGTATCTGATAATCTCATTATATTTCGATCCTACGTTTGGTATTACAGATTATATCATACTCAGAGTCTTACCATCCTAACAATTGGTATCATAGGTTGGAAACCTCATACCCAGTACCAATTTAACAATTGGTATCAAAGCCATTTGGTTCAATCTGAATTAATCTCACTATTAGATTCAGAAGGAAATTATCGGATTCACATTTTTCGGAATCATATTTTTCGGAATCCATTTTTCATAATCTATTGTTCAGATTCACTTTTTTGCTTAGAGTTTTAATTTCTTGCTTAAGGATATTCTCTCGAGATTACAGACTTATACTTCTAATAAGTTTTTGTGCCAAAGATTTTCTTATGTATGGTAGGTTTAAACGTTAGTTCTATCAATAACCTAAATCCTACCAGACCACCAATTTTTGATGGTAATGATTATGAATATTGGAGAGATCGTATGAAGACTTTCATTATCAATATTGGGGTAGATAACTTTGTGATGCTTACAGGAGGATAGAAAAATCTTGATAAAGAAGTTAGTGCTTTTACTAATCAAGAAAAGCATGAATACCAACTCAACTATAGGGTACACAATACTCTTCTTTGTTCAATGACTAGGAACATATATAGACAAATTTCTTCTTGTGAAACAGCTAACAGTATATAGAAGAAATTTGAAGTTACACATCTTGGTAAATATAATGTGATTGAGACTAAAAGATCCATGCTCAGATCTGAGTATCATGGTGTTATTTTCCTTATGGATAACCAATTTGTAAGGTGAAACAGAGATTCATGACTATCGTGAATAACTTACAATCTATGGGATAGAAAGGTCTAGATGATGAATCTCTTGTTAACAAGATCATAGATATCATGCCTAATGAGTGGGAATCAAAGAGAACTGCTATTGATGAAAACAGAATGGTTACACAAATTTCTCTTGATGAACTGTTTGGAAGTCTTCTTCAACATGAGACGAGAATGAAGAGAGATTCTGACAACATAAAGAAGAAGAATGGGAATGGTAGTGTTAATTTTACTACAACTTTAAATCACATGAATGCTGAGACTCCTGAGAGAGTTACTATATCCAAATCTGAGAATATTATTATCCAATCCGAATCTAGTGAGAGTTAATTCTCAAAAAATTAGTTGGATAATCTTCCTCGATGGATGAACAAGATAGCTGGACAGTGAAATTTGTAATCCAAGTAAAAGAAGAAGGAAAGGAAAGATAAGAAACATTCAAAGGTCACATGATATGAATGCAAGAGAGCAGGACACATAAGACCTGATTTCCCTATGATCAAAAGAAAAGATAGAAAAGAATGGAATTTTGAAGGAACAAAAATATGTACTACAAGTCCAAATCTAAGAAATATCTGAAATCTAATGACACCTGGATTTCCAGTAGTGGTGACTCTCCATATTAATCTTTTTATTATGAATCTTCTGGACAGATAAATCATGGTCTTATAGCCAGTCTACCTATTGATAATCATTAATTTATGGTTAAGGTACACAATGCGGAATCCTTGACCAATATTTTTTTAAATACCAATGATAGTAAATATTATAACTCCTCAGATGATGAATCCTCTTATGATGAATAAAATACTCTACCTACCTATGAAGAAGTTTCACGGTTTTCTGAAATTCATGAGATTGAGAACTCAAAACTCATGAAAATGCTTGATAATGAAAACTCTAAGAATACTATTCTTACTTGGGAAATATCAGATCTTTCAAAAGATCTTGATAAGAAAAATGATGATTTCAAAAGGATTTCAAAAAATCTCAAGGAAGTAAATTCTGAAAATAATAAGCTTTCAAAAGATCTAGAAAATGCAATTTCTAAGAAAGATGTTTTCAAGCCTAACTCTAGCTCAAAATCAAATGTTTGTGAAGATAAGAACTTAGTTGTAAAACTCAAATCCGAAATATTTTCTTTGAGGAAGTCTTTGTTAAACTTTACCAATTTTAAGGAAAATTCTGATAAAATGTATTCACAAATTTGACTTTGAAAGAATACTTCTGGTTTTGGTTACACTAGTTCTACACTGATTTTTAATAACAACTACTTTGTTCCTCAAAGTGACACATTTTGCACAAAGTATCAATGTGGTTGTCACTGGGAAAAGAATTGTTAATTAAACAAAACCCAATCTTTTGGATTTCATAAGGCTTACTTTTCTAAGAAGATGTGGGTACCCAAAATTTTACTTTCTGAAATTTCCAGATCCATGCAAGTCTGGATTCTGAAAATCAAACTTTTTTCTTATTTTCAGGACAATATGGAAAGTACCAACAGTAATACATGGTAAATGGATAGTGGATGTTCCCAGCATATGACTGGTAACAAAATCTATTTTGAAAATATTATCAAAAAATGGAGGAAAAGTAACATTCAGTGATAATTCTCAAGAAGAAATTATTGGTATAAGTAACATTGTTCTTCCTGGAAAAAATTCAATTTCAAATGTTTTATTTTTTAGGAGTCTTAAGCAAAAACTGATAAGCATAATTAAATTATGTGTTGAAAGGTACCTTGCGAATTTTAGGAATGATAAGTCCCTAGTACACAATTCCAAGGAAGAGTTTTTTCTTTCTGCCCGTAAGAAAGAGAATGTTTACTCACTAAACATAAAAGTCCTTAGGAGACAAGAATTACCTTGCCTTAGTGCAATGGAAGATCATTCTTGGTTGTGGAATAGAAGGTTAGGACACTGTAACCATATGAACTTATGCAGACTTTCTAAGAAAGGTTTAGTTAAGGATCTGCCAGAGCTTATATTTGATTCTTCAAAAGTCTGTGAACCTTGTCAATATAGAAAGAAACATAAATAAAGTTTTAAATCAATCGGTGAAGTATCAAAAACTGATGCACTACAGTTGGTGCACATGGATCTTTTTTGTCCAAAACAAAATGGAAGCATTGGGGGTAAGTACTATGTATTGTTTTGGTTGATGATTACACTAGATTTACGTGGGTCAATTTTCTAGCAAAGAAATCTTAAGATTTTTCATATTTCAAAAGATTTAGAGCCCAATTTAAAAATGAGAAAAACCTTCCATTAAAAACTATTCATAGTGATCCTGTAGGAGAATTTCAAAATTCTGATTTTGAAAATTTTTGTAGTAGAAAAGGTATTACTCACAACTTCTCAGCACCCAGAACACCTCAACAAAATGGTGTTGTTGAAAGAAGAAATAGAATTATTCAAGAGATAACTAAAACCATGTTGAGTGAGTATTCTGTAGCCAAAATTTTTTGGGCTGAAGCTGTAAGTACTTTTTGTTATAATATAAATAGAGTTTTGATTAGATATTTTCTTAATAAAACTTCTTATGAGTTATAGAATGGTAGAAAACCTAGAATTTCCTACTTCAAGGTCTTTGGTTGCAAAGTATTCATTCTGAATACTAAAGATAACTTTCACAAATTCACACCAAAACTTGATGAAGGGATTTTATTAGGCTAATCCATAACTTTTAAGGCTTATAGAGTTTTCAATATAAAAACCTGTAATGTTGAAGAAAGAGTACATGTCAAATTTGATGAATATGATCCATTTGTTTTTAAACAACCTCAACCTACATCTTTAGATGTGTTTTAAAAAACTGATTATCAACCATTGATAGAAAAACCTTATGATAAGGAAAATGTTTAAGAATATGCTTCTGAAACATTTACCCCAGAATATTTCCTACCATATGTTTATGAACAGGTTTTACAAAACCCAAATCACTCGTTTCTTAAGAATCATCCTATTGATAGCATCATTGGTGATTTCAATCAAACTGTAAGGACTAGAGGTTCCTTAATAAATGAAGTAGAACATCTAGAATTCCATTCCCAATTAGAACCAAAAATCACTGATGAAGCTTCAGGTGATGATGATTGGATAAAATCCTTTCAAGATGAACTAAATAAATTCGAAAGGAATAAAGTCTGGACCTCGGTTGAAAGACCTAAGGAAAATTCTGTTATTGGAGTAAAATGGGTCTTCAAAAATAAGTGTGATTAAAATGGAGTCATCATTATAAATAAAGCTAGATTGGTTTCTAAAGGCTATAATCAATAAGAAAGAATAGACTATGAAGAATCCTATGCTCCAGTAGCTAGACTTGAATCTATTATCATTTTACTCTCCTCTACAGCATTCATCAATTTTAAAATTTTTCAAATGGATGTGAAATGTGCTTTCCTTAATGGTTATTTTCAAGAGGAAGTTTTTGTTGAACAACCTCCTGGATTTGAAGATACAAAACATCCTGATCATGTTTTTAGACTTACCGAAGCGTTGTATGGCCTTAAACAAGCCCCATGAGCTTGGTATGATAGACTTATAATATTTTTGCTTCAAAATAACTATGTTAATGGAAATGTAGATCCAAAACTTTTTATAAATAAGGTTAAGAAAAATGTTTTTATTGTTCAACTTTATGTTGATAAAATTATATTTGGTTCAACTCAAAAATCATTAACTGATTCCTTTGCGGATCTTATGAAATCTGAGTTTGAAATGAGTATGATGGGTGAGTTAACATTTTTTATTGGTTTTCAAATTTAAAAAAAACCAGAATGAATCTACATATCCCAACATTATTATATTAATGATATTCTTAAAAAGTATGGGTATGACAACACTGAGAGTATATTTACTTTTATTGGTACCTCAAACACACTTGATCTTGATGAAACTGGTAAACCAGCAGATCAAACATCTTTTAGGGGTATGATAGGAAGTCTACTTTACCTGACAGCTAGTCGACCACACTTGATGTTTTCAGTATGCTTATGCACAATATATCAATCAAATCCTAAGGAATCTCATTTAAAGGCAGTGAAATGAATTTTTCGCTACTTAAAGGGAACCATGGATTTAGGAATATTTTATACCTCTAGAAATGATTTTGTTTTAAAAAGTTTTTCGGATGTTGGATTTGGTGGATGTTGAATGGATAGAACGAGTACATCCGGAACTTGTCATTTTTTGGAGATTCATTAGTTTCTTGGTCATACAAGAAGAAACACTCTATAGAACTCTCCACTACTGAAGCTGAATATGTAGTGGCTGGAAGTTGTTGTGCTTAAGTGTTGTGGATGCAACACACACTCACAAATTATGGATAGAGTTTTACAAAAACTCAAATTTTGTGTGATAAAACAAGTGACATTGCCCTTAGTAAAAACCCTACACATCACTCCCGTGCAAAGCACATATATATTAGGCATCACTTTCTTAGGGATCACACACTAAAAAGAGATATAATTATTTAGTTTATCAGAACACAGGATCAAATTGCTGACATTTACACAAAATATTTACATTTTAATAGATTTTAATACATTAAACAGAAGTTAGGAATGATAACCGTTAGGTAATCCTCCTTCGTTAACATCTTGTTGAACCATTATCCTTAAATTAATAAACTCTTTTTCATAGGGGGGGTACATCTGTTATTCTATATTTTCAAATTTTTTCGTAATGAGTTTTTCAAAATTTTTCATAATGAGTTTTTCAAAATAATTTCATAGTGAAATTTTTTGTTATAGGAATTTTTGTAATTTAAATTTTTGGAACTGATATTTTTCGTAATAAAGTTTTTGTACTGAGAATTTTCGTAATGAAGTTTTCGAACTGAGAATTTTTGTAATGAAATTTTTGTACTGAGAATTTTCATAATAAACTTTTCATTCTGGAAATTTTCATAATGAAGCTTTCATACTAAAATTTTTCGTTATGAAGTTTTCGTACTGAGAATTTTCGTAATGAAGTTTTTGTACTGGAAATTTTCATAATGAAGTTTTCATACTGGAAATTTTCATAATGAAGTTTTCATACTGGAAATTTTCGTAATGTCGTTTTCATACTAGAAATTTTTTCATAATGAGAATTTTCGTAATGAAATTTTTGGAATGAAAACTTTTTAATACTCAAGATTTTTTTAGTGAGAGTTTCATAGTGAATTTTTCGTACTCAAATTTTCTTCAAGAAGAACATTACCAATTACGAATAATTTTCCTAGCAAATCCAAAAGGTATGAATTCCTTACTCAAGTTTTCGTAATAGTCTTTAGTTTCTTGTAGTTTCTTTTACTTAAAAATTTCTCAGATTTTTTATAATCCGAATGTTTTTATTAAAAACTCAAAAGACCGGATTCAAAATTTCCTTGGGGGTATGATTTCAACCGTCAGATCACATCAGAGAAGTTTTCAACCATTAGATTGGTTTTGGAAGTTCAAAGTTCAGCTCCATCGCCTATATAAAGGGCCCCCCATTTTTTGTCCCACATAGTTTTCAAATCTCTCGCGTGTCAAAGCCCTACCTCTTCTCTTAAAGCCCGTTCCGAATCTTTTAGTGCTCCTCCATTCCAAATGTCTATAGAAGCAACTTCCCAAGATATGTTTTTTATGAATCCAATATCAAAATGGTTAGTCTACAATGAGGGGTTAGTCTATCCAGATTTCTTCAGTGAGTATGATTCTATAATTTAAAATAATAACAAACTCAATGGTTAGGAGGATTTCTGTGTATCGAAACCAGGGGGCCAGGATGTTGTTTATACGGATTTTCTGGCAAAATTTTATGAGTATGTTTCCTTCTATGAAGAAGATGGCAGGGACAATTTTTCTTTCAAGTCTTATGGGAAGACTTATAAGCTTTCTTGCACTAAGGATGCAAACTTGGCAGGCTTATCATATGATGGTGAAGAATAATTTTGTTCACATAAGCTACCAGATGTTCAAGGAAGTTTTAGAAAACTGATGGCAATGAAATTCCTTGGACTTAAAGATGATAAAATAGCAAAGATTTCTCATCTCTACACCAACAACCATATTCTCTAGTTGTGGTTTCAAGGGTTTTTCATTCCAAGAAGAGGAGATAAGGATAACCTAATGAAAAGTGATATCTATATTTTGGATTTCTAGGTAAATCTAAGAAAGATCAATTTGATGAGGCACGTTCTTATTATAGTTCAGAATATCAAGAATGTAACTTTGAAGGATCAAATAATTTTGTATCCTTCTCTTATTTTCAATCTTATTATTCACTTTCTTGATTCGTTCAAGGTTTCTTCCACCTGCAAGATGAGAATTTTTAAGGTGATGCTGATAATTGATGAAACTTTAATGAGGATGAAAGCTGGGTTTTCAAAAGAATCAAGCGAGTTTTATGATCTTACAGAAGAGGAGGCAGAAGTCGCTCTGGAAAATGTGGAGAAGGTTGAGCCAGTGAAGAAGGTTACTAAGAAGAGGAAATTGAAAGAAGTGGGTGATGAAGAAAAGACTCCCTAAGCTAAGGAAACCCAATCCATACCTCCCAATCCGAAAAAACAGAAAGAATATCCATTTGAAGTGGTTGCTAAGTGGAGGAAAAATAAGGAGAAGAGGAAGGAAAGGGACCCCCAGTTCGGTTTAGACCATACTGAAGAAAAATCCTTAAGGGTGAAGATGAATGAAAACCCTGATAAGGTAGAAAAAGGTAAGAAGATGAAGAAAAAGATGTCTGAAGCTGAGGTTGTACAATCTCTGTTGAGAGATACAAAAGTAGCTTTTGAGAAGATCCCCATTCCAAAATCATTTGATGTCCAACCATTACTGGAGACCCCTAGAAAGAACTACATCACTCCAGAATAGTCTAAAGGGAAACAAGTTGTTGAAGGAGTAGAGAAAAAAGATGGTGAAGAAGTAGAGGAAGAAGTTGATAAAGGAATTGAAGAATAAGAATAAGTAGAAGAAGGAAGTTATGATCTAGATGACTTGATTAAACATGTTGAGGATTATCAAGAAAATTACGAATCTTCAAAGCCTGTCACTCTAGGAAAGGGAGATGATAAAGATGCTAAGGAAGATGATGAAAAGGAAGAAGAAAAAGAAAATGAATTGTCTGAGGAAGAAATCTTTGAGAAGCACTTTCTTGAAGAAGGATCAGAGAAGGAGAAACCAGATGAAGACAAGATAGTTCAACTATCTGAAAGCGAGTAAGAATATACTGATGAGGTAGTTATGAAAGTTGATAAGGGTAAGCAAGTGCTTATAAACACCCCAACAAAAGATGTTATAAGAAAGAAAGAGGTTGGTGGTTCTTCTAGAAGGAAGTTGGAGGAAATTGAAGAAGAACAATCCCCAATCAAAGTGTCCAATTTGGAATCATCATCACTAGGTCATGACTTTCTTGTTGAGTCTTTGAAAAAGTTGGTGGACACCGTTTCAATCTTTCCCACCATAGACTCTTGGTGCTGGATACTTCAACATAGTCTGAATCAGAAGTAAGAATCCTTATCTATGGTGATGGATAAGTGTGTGAAGATTTAATTAGATCATAGAAATTTCCTTATAAATTATGATGTTCACAGAAAATCATGTAGAAAAATCACTTTGTGGTCTAAGAAAGTAGATGATGACTTGGCTGAGTTTGATCATTTTCAGAATGATGTTAAAGATGATTTTGACACTAAGGATTCCAAGATAAAAAATCTTCAGGTTAAGCTGACCCTTGATAAAAATTCTCGGAATCAACAGGTCAGAGATTTGAATGTGAAGCTTAAATCGGTTACTCAGAACTAGAAATGGGAATGAGATTTCCAGATTATGTTTAAAGAGAAGCTGCAAAAGCAAGATGAGTTATTGAAGATGTAGGAAGTGGCAATAAAGGCTCATACAGAAGTCTTGAATGCTAAACAATAAAGGATCATAGCTTTGGAGAAGCAAGATGAGGAGGATCCAAAAGACTTGAAGAAACTTAAAACCCTCTTGATGAAGATTATCCCAAAGGAAAAGGAAGACAAATAGACTCAATCTGATCTTTTGTTGCATTTGATCTTCCTTGTAAAAATTCTTCCTATTATAATAGAACTATGGTTACATGTTTTCCTTGCATGTCTTTACTAATATTTTAGGTACCGTATTTATTTTCCATTCCCTTAAATTATTTTTTAAAATCATAAATGGGGAGAAGGAAAAATAACTACTCAAAAGAGGGAGAAGGAAAAATACAAAAGGGAGAAGAAAAATTTCCATGTTAAAAACCGTCCTTAAGGGGGAGTTTCTCGTTAAGAAGTTTTTCATTCCTATGATAATGAAAACTCCATTACAGAAATCCAGAATACAATCCTTAGAGTTCCAAATCCTAAGGGGGGGGGGGTAGTTGTATTCACTATCATCTATGAACAAAGGGATATAAGTTTTAATTTTAAAGTCTAAAGAAAATTTTCTAAGTCCTTCTATTTTTTTCATAAGGTTGTTTGTGCTTTCCAAAAAGGGTGAGATTGTTGAGTCAATAAGGTTTTCCTTATGACTTTTCCATTCCTTCTTGTTTTGAAAATCAGAAACACCTTATACTTAAGAAAATCTATGTTTTACTTCTCTAAGGAAAATTTTCTTCCTTAAGGAAATTTACCCTTACCTAGATTTCCTTATACATATAAATATTTTTCTAAATTATAAAAATTCGATTCATATTCTAAAACCTCAGAATCATATAATAATTAGATATGAAGGATTTTGTTTTAGGATACGAATTCTGGATATAAACTTTAATGATGTTCCACTCCGAATTCTGGAATACAAACTCTCATATAGTTCGACTCCGAATTATGGATACAAACTCTCATATAGTTCCACTCCAAATTCTGGATATGAAGTCTAATGAAGTTCCACTCCGAATTCTGGATACGAACACTAATGAAGTCCCATTCCAAGTTTTGAATACGAACGCAAATAAAGTTTCATTCTGAATTCTGGATACAAACTCTCATTAAGTTCGACTCCGAACTTATAGGAGTTCGACTCCAAACTTCTATGAGTTTGACTCCGAACAACTATTAGTTCGACTCCGAACCTATATTAGTTCATCTTAGAACTTCAATGAGTTCTACTCCAAAATTATACTTGTTCGACTACGAACTTTTACAAGTTCGACTCCAAACTCTGTAAGTTTAGATTCCAAATTCTAGTCAAACTAGACTCCAAAATTCCTTAGAAATTCAGACTCTGTATTTCTACAGAATTCAGGTTCCGAATTCCAAAAAAAAATCCGAATATCTTTTTATTACAGACCCCGAAATTTTATTTTCTTTCATTCCAAACTTCAATTTTACTTATACTTACATTTGTTTCATTACAAAACGATGTCATGATTTCAATTATTGACAAACTGTTGTTTGAGTGACACATGTATAGGTCCCTCTGAAATTCGAGGAAAAATATGACCATTAGAGGAGGGATTCGACCATTAGAGCTTTTCCTATAAATAAGAGCTCATTTGAAAGTGTTTGAGACTTTTGGAATTTTGGTGATCAAAACTTCCGGAAGTGATTTCTAGAGAGAGGATTTTATCAACTCTCAATATTCATGTAGAAAGTTTGAACAACTTGTTCAAAATTTTCCTTTTGAAGACTTGCTTCTTGCGACTCCGATTGTTGGTGATTACAATCAAGGGATTTCGGGGATAGGAAGACAGAGGTTCCAACACCTTGAAGTTGAGGGCTTCCTTGCCGAAGAAGATAGAGGTGCCGACTACCTGATAGTTGAGGGCTTGTGGGGATAGAACGATAGACTCCGATCTTTGTATCAAGGGCTTAACCTGGTGTGGGTAAGATAGACATTCTTGAAAGTATAAATCAAGGGACCTTTATCCAGGGTTGTTGGATACTCTTCTCTTTGGGTTAAAAGGGTTGTAGTTTGTTACTTGTAGTTTTACTACTTGTCTTTTTCGTTGAATTTTTGTATTGCTAAGGAAAGTATAAATTTCTTATACTTCCTTAATTATATTATGATATAGTTAGATTCTATACACTTTATGGTAGAATATTATTCTTTGTAATTTTTGTTTAGTTCCATTTTTGGAATCATTATTCCGAAATCCAGCAAGTCATTTGTATTCATAGAGGTCTTGTGAATGATCTTTTTGAACTTTGTTAAAAATAACCGTTCTAAAATTTCCTAAGGGAATTTTTAAAATTACATTTCACCCCCCCTCTTTTATCTGAGAATCTCATTCTATTTTGATCCTATGTTTGGTATTACAGATTATATCATACTCAGAGTCATACCATACTAACATTTGGTATTAGAGGTTGGAAACCTCATACCCTGTACCAATTTAACATGTTGTTGGTGACACATTAATAGCGAATGATAGTTTATAATAATAATAATAATTATTATTATTATTAATAAATTATGAAAATAATTATTCTTAAAACACCGTTTCAATCATAACTCTTTCATATTGTGTCAAAATGAAATGTATTCCGCAAAACCATGAATTTAAAATTGAGGCATTAATTTCAAGACCAATGTTGAATATTTAAATTAGGATCACGGTACAGGTCCATGAAATGCCCAAAATGATGATGGGTTGATACCTGAAATTAGTAATAGAGATTAATAAATAAATGATTCAGTTAAAAAATGTAACAAAATTAATTGATGAAAAAGTATTAAAAAATGGATTTGGGGTGGTGTGCATGGAATGGGTAAGAAGTCCATTATTTCTGACATTCCCCTTTCTCCTCTCTCTAACCCTCCTTTCAAACTTCAATAATCATTATCTTTTTTTATATTGATTAAATTGACCTACCATTAGTGGCATTGGATTCCTCTTGATAATAGGATTGTGCATATCAAATTTTTTTAATAGAAATTGTAGCATTTTGAGAATATTTTTCTTAAAAATTATATGAATATTTATTTAATTTCTCCATTAATAGTTGCCAGAATAATTCACCATCAGTGATGTTGGATCCATATCACATGTTCATCATATTTGATGTAGGTGGTCTAAAATTCAAATCCCATAGACTTAATGAAAAATATGTGTATGTAATTATATAATTTTTATTAGATGTCTATTAATCATGTTCAAGATTAAATTAATTAATTTTATAAAATTATTAATTAAATGATATACAAAATTGGGATATTGGTTTTTTAGATACTAAATAATTAATTGTTAAATTAATTATGAGATATCGAGAATATTGATTTTATATAATTAATTATATAATTAATGATGGGATATTGATGTTAGGAATTGAATAATTAATTGTGGTATTAATTAAGATATTATGAAATTATGATTTGGTGTAATTATTTTTTTGAATTAATTATGACAATTTAGAGATTATTAAAAATTAATAATTATATTACAAAAAAATTATTGTTATATTGAGGATAATGAATAGGGATAATTAATTTTAGACATAATTATTGGTGATAGTTATGAATATTAAATTGATTAAAGTGGAATAATTAATTGATTTATTATTTATTATTATTGAATTAATTGACACAAAATAATTATTTGATTAATTAACTGGGGTTATTGAATTTTTTAAGTCAGGGATAATTAATTATTCAATTAATTAATTAGAGCAGTGTTGTTATTTTATAGTTTAATTATATAACGGGATTGAGATCAATTAAATAATGAGGGAAATTAATTGATGTAATTGTCTAGGACAATTAACTGGGGAATTAATTGAAGGTTTTGAATCAGATTATTTAATATTAGAATTAATGAATATAGATGAGTTGGATTAATTAATTAGAGAATTTATTAATCGGGATTTTTTTGATTGTACAAAGGATGAATTAGATTAATTTATTGTTAAATTAATTAATGTGGTTTTTGGGAAATTGAATTTATAAGATTGAATAATATATTTTTCAATTATTTATGGGCAATGATATTTTATATGTTGAAAACATTGTTGTTAAATTAATGAAGGGATTTTAAAATAGTTGATTGGAGTAATTAATTATAGAATTAATTATGATTTATTGATCTTGTGAATGAGATATTTAATTATTGAATTGATTAACAAGATATATGGGATTAATTAAATTGTGAATTAATTAAATGGAAAGGTATGGTTAGTTAATTGTTGAATTAATTTAAAGGAATGAATTTTATTAATTAATTGTCTAATTAACTTATGAGATTGGATTAATTAATTAATTAATTAATTAATGATTGATAAATGGGGTGTTATAAATGATGACCTACTCCCATGATAATTATGTAAATGCATGGTTTAACTGAGTAAATAATTATGGAATTAATTAAAGGACATGGATGATAATTTTTTATATAATTAATTGAGGAATTTAATATAGAATTTTGAGTTAATGTATATTGATTAATTAATTGATGAATTAATTAGTGTCCGTTATGTAATAAATTAACTAGGGAATTAATTAAGGGTATTCATGTGACAAACTAATAATTTAATTAGTAATGGAAATGGAGGATAATTAACTAATGATTTTATTATCAAATTATTGAATTTTAAATTTTGAATAATTAAATGGTGAATTAATTATTGGATGTCGAGTTATGAAATAGTTTATAAATATTTGAATTAATTAATAGACTTTAAAATGGTTAATTAATTATTGAATTAATTAATAGAGTATAAGAAACCAATAAATTGATGGATTAAATGAAGGTGTTTTTTGTGATTAATTAATTGTGGAAATTAATTAATGAAATTGATTTGATTAATTATTAATTGGATTAATTAATTGAAATGGGTAATGATTAATTAATTAGTGAATTTATTAATAGAATTTATGTGTTTAATTAATTATTGAATTAATTAACAGATATTGAATGACCAATTAATTGTTTCATTAATTAACTTGTTAAATAAGATTATTTGATTTGGGAATTAATTAATGGAATGATTGATGAGATGGGAACTGGATTTGATAATATTGGCTTATAGTAGCACATGGGACAAAAGGGGAGTGAGAATGAAATTAAAGCGAGAAGACTGAGAGAAATTATAATATTGTTTACTTAAAGACCATGTTAGCATTAAAGGAAGAAGATAGTGAGAGCTTGTAATATTGTTTTTGAAGTACCGTTTGAGCCATAAGGGAAGATGAATATGAGAGCATCTAGTATTACTTGTTTAAGGACAATGTTAGCCTTCAAGGGAAAATAACATATGAGCATTCATGGGGAAAAGACTATGTGATCTTTCTTGTTTTTCCCACAAGGCATTAATACTTGATTATGTATTACTCACTATAAACCATTGGGGTTATAGACTATATTTCACATTATTAATTCCAGACTAGTTTACATGTTTTATGTATTTTATAAATGATATATCAATCTTTATAATGATTTGAAATGTGGACATTATGATATGTGATATCTCTTAGGCATAGTTTAAACTCTAAAATGAGTCGAAGCAGGTAATGAGGTTCAGGTGTCCTCAGGAACCGGAAGGATTATGTGGTTAAATAAAGGATAACTAAATAAATGTAAATTGTTTAATTTATTACTTGTATTTTATTCTTTATACAACTATATACACCATTATTATTTTCATTTGTTTCAGTCACCATTGGTGGTAGCCTACAAAGTTATACTAACACATTCCTTAGGCTGCATAATCTCTACCTGGATAGACCTTTTGTTTTTTGGATAAGTTAAGGGAAAATTCCATGGGTAAGATTTTTGATTGGGGTGGAGCTTGAATGAGTGAACCATACATGGTTTGGGACCCACTTAGGAGTCATTAGTGTCTTTTCATTTAGTTAACTTTTAGTCACATTGCCACTTGCATTGGCATAACATGTTTCCCCTTTTAGTTAAGTATTATATATGCTATTTTAGTTATCAAGTTACATTGGTATTGTTCAGGTTTATATAAGCTTCTATATTTTTTTATTTATTTTATCTGGTGTTTTAATCTTATAAAAAGGGGAATAGTGTCCCCATGATAGACTTACCAGACCCTCATTTCTATTCGGTAGGCTTTAGAGTATGGGGTGGCACACCTAAAGTCATGTGAGAACTGACTCGGGGCACACTTGCATGGAACTCTGGTTAGGATGTTAAAAAGTTCTATTAGAAGTCCAATTTTATTCTCTTATTCTTTTTTCTTATAATTTTTTAAGTGTAGACAAGATACTGGGAATATTTGGGGATTGGTTATAAGATTGTACATGGGAGTTTGTACCCCATGTATGGGGGAGAACCCAAGTACACCAGGTGGGATTATTGATATTAATATTTTCTATTACAACTATATATTATTTCACCTTGGATGATGCACTTGCTGTGTGATGTGATTATTAATTAGGTTTTTGGAGTTTTGACTTGTTTCCCTTAATATAATGGGAGTTGAGTTAGCATGCATCATTATAGGAACTCAGGATAATTTTGTGACATGCATCATTGTAGGCATGCATGAGAAACCGGTTTTTGGGAAATCTTTTGAACTATTTTTCCTTAATTATGAAAAGGAACTGAAAATGGAGCCTATCATGACATTAAGAAAATTGTAAAATGATGCTTGATTAGAATAAATGGGTGTCTAAATGATAAACTTTAATAATGTGAATATGTTTACCCTCGTTAAATAGGACTTCAGTGTTGGATGGTTAAGGGTAGTGATAGTCCCTCGGTTTTAACAGCGTGTCATGGGGAAAATTAGGAAACACTAGTAATGGAGGATTTGTGGTGGTATTCATCAAAGAATTTTTAGTATACTTTTAATTAGTGATTATCCGGTCTCATACCCTAAAATAATTCTGGGTATGCTGAGAAAGTTTAGGATTTACACAAAGATAATTAAATGTGTTTTGGTTGGATATGGGGCCCCTTAGAGGTTGATCTTATGAAGTAGTGAATATGTTGGGCTGATGGTGTGAGTTATTCCCTAACCAGTTTATAGATCAAGTTCTTTGAGGGATTAAAAATTTATAAATACTATGAGACATGAGTTGAGGTGGTTTAGTTATTTAACAATGTGATGTTAACGATGCTCCAAATGGGGGGAGATATATGTTAATAGTAGGTGTGTGGAAACATTAAAGATATAAGGAGGAAACATGGGAGAGAGAAGCGAATAAGAGGGAATAGTGGACCAACCTTATTTGACTCAAAATCTTAGTAGTGATTAGGTGTACAACTTGAGGAAGAGTAGTTATTAGGTGTGAGACTGTAAAATCCAATAATTTATTTGTGTGGATCTCTTAAATATTTGGGGAGGATGGGTTATCTATATTTTAATTCACAAAAAACGATTTGTTAGATTTTTTTTGATAAATGTGTTAAAATCCTTAAATTCCATTTAACATCTTATAATATTTAATTGAATATTTTTGGGCTTCGACACTGATTTAGTGTTGGATTTTGAGGAATGAAATATCTCAGTGAAAATTGAATTAAAATATGAAATTTAAAATATTATGTTCCCACATTCTATTAAAAATAATTTTATAACTCCAAATAGTGCATTGTATGGGAAATCGGAGACCACAACTGTGTCAATAATTGGGGTTTTACCCTATATGGGGTATAACATTTGTATGCATCAAATTTTTGGATGTATCATTCGAAAAAATAATCTTTTTATATTAAATTAATTTTTAATTATCTTTTTGAAAATTAAATAATAAATATCACTCAAATGGTGCATCATATAGGAAATATGAGACAAATATTGTGTCCAGAACATGGTGTTTTACCTAGGTTTGGTATTACATTTGTAACCGTCGGATGTTTGGATGTCTCTCTCATGAAAATAAAATTTTATTATTTAATTAATTTTTTAATACATGTTTTGAATATTAAATAATTAATATATCTCAAATTTTTCTTCATATGAGAAATCTAAGACCACAATTTCTGTTCATAATAGGGGGCAACCCTATTCAGGATATAACTTTTAAGTGAAATGAGCATTTGATGTTATTTAATTTTTACGTTAAATAATTAATTTTATTAATTTAATAACAAATCCAAAATTAAAAATAATTGTTATAGTTATTAATATTATTATTTATTTTAAAATTAAAACAACATGTATTTTAATATTTACGAGGTATATGAAAAGAATATTATTAATAATATTGACATTATTATTGTTATTATTATTCATCAAAATATGGATAGAAAGGTACATGTGTAATTAAATATTTTTTTCTAATTAAATGATGAATGATGTTTTACCAGATATGAATATTTGTGGTTGATCAATATAATAGTGGTGAAATTATTAGTCAACACAAAAATAAATTCAAATTTTGGGTTAATAATAATTTGTTAACTATTATCAAAATTTAATTATTGTTGGTGAAATATTAATAGGGAAAGATAGTTTATAATAATAATAATTATTGTTATTATTATTATTATTATTAAATTGAGTAAATAATAATTGCCAAAACAATATTTGAGTCCTAACTCTTTCGCATGGTGTAAGATTGACATGCCTTCCATGATAGTGTGACCCTAAATTTGAGGTGATCATTTTGAGACAAATATTGAATATTTAATTCAGGATCATGGTACAAATCCATGAAATGGAAAAAATGATGATGAGTTGATGCTTGAAATTAGTAAAATAGATTTATAAATAAATAATTCAATTGATAAATGTAACAAAATTAATTAATTATTTTTTTATAAATTGGAATTGGGGTGGTATGAATGGCATAAGTTGGAAACCCATTTTTTGGGACACATCCCTCTCTCCTCTCCTTATATCTCCTTTCAGATTTCAATAATCAATAACTTTTTTGATATTGATCAGATTGATGTATTGTAAATGTCAATGGATTCATCTTGATAAGATAATGGTGTGTATCAATTTTTTGTTCATAGAAAATGAAGAATTTGAGTTGATTTTTATTAAATTGGATATGCTTATTTATTTAATTTCTTATTCGATAGTCGTTGGAATAACATGCTATCCACGATGTCAGATTCATATCACGCGTTCATCATATTTGAGGTAGGTGGTCTAAAATTAAAATCCCATAGTCTTAATTAGAAAAATGTATATGTAATTGTATAATTGTTATTGATTTTTAGCAATTGTGATCTAGATTAAATTTATTAATTTGGTGAATTAATTAATTAAATGATATGTAAAATTTTGATATTGGGATTTTAGATCATGAATAATAAATTATTTAATTAATTAAGAGATATAAATATTGTTGATTTAAGACAACTAATTGTATAATAAATTTTGGGATATTGATGTTATGAATTGAATAATTAATTGGTGAATTAATTATGAGATTATAAAACTATGTTTTGCTGTAATTAAATGTTGAATTAATTATGAAGAGTAAAAAATTGTTGAAATTGAATAATTATTTGACAAAAAATTATTATTATATTAAGGATAGGGAATAATCATAATTAAATGTGGAATTAATTATTAGAGATGGTTATGTTTATTAAATAGATTTATGTGGAACAATTAATTAATGAATTAATTGGGGTTATTGAATTAATTGACATAGAACAATAAATTGCTGAATTAGTTGGGGTTATTGAATTTTTAATGTTGGCGATTATTAATTGATGAATTAATTAATCAAAGTAATGTTGTTATTTAATTGTTGAATTAAAAAATGGAATTGAGTTAGATTAATTAACTGGGGAAGTTAACTGATGTATTTAATAAGGAAAACAATTTAGGGAATTAATTAGAGGGTTTTATTTAGTCAATTAATTTAGGAATTAATTAATATATTTGAGTTGGATTAATTCATTAGATAATTAATTAATGAAGATTTTTTTATGATGAAATCAAAGAATTATATTAATTAATTGGAAAATTAATTATTTGTGTATTCATGAGATATTGAATTGATAAGACTGAATAATTAATTGTTGAATTTTTTTTATGGGCGGATGAGATTTTTAATTTGGATAAATAGTTGTTGAATTAATGATGGTATATTGAAATAGATCCTTCAAGATAATTAATTATAGGATTAATTATGAGTTATTGAGATTGTGAATGAGATATTTAATTGTTTAATTTATTAAAATGATAGATGTGATTAATTAATGGGAAATGTATGTTCAGTTAATTTTTGAATGAATTAATAGGGATAGATGTTATTAATTAATTATAGAATTAATTAACGGGATTGTATTAATTAATTAATTAATTATTGATAGATAAAGTGGGCATTAGACATGATGATCCACTCCCATTATAATGATGTAAATTCATGGTTGAACTGAGTAATTAATTGTGGAATTGACCACGTGATATGAATGATACATTTTGAGATAATTAATTGTAGAATTAATTATGGGATTTTGGGTTGGTGGATATTAATTAATTAATATATGAATAAATTAATTGTTTTTATGTACTTAATTAATTAAGGAATTAATTAAGTGTATTCATGTGGGAAAATAATTGTTGAACTAGTAATGGAAATGGAGGATAATTAATAGTTGAGTTAATTAATGAATTATTGAACTATAAATTGTGAATAATTAATTAGTGAATTAATTATTGGATGTTGATTTGTGAAATGGTTAATTAATAGTTGAATTAATTAAAGTACTTTATATGGTGAATTAATTGCTGAATTAATTAATGGAGTTGAAGTGACCAATTAATTGATGAATTAATTAAAGCAATTTTTTATGATTCATTAATTATGGAAGTTAATTAATGAAATTAAGGTGATTAATTAATCGTTGGATTAATTAATTGAAATGGGTTATGATTAATTAATTGGTGAATTAATTAATGGAACTGATGCGGTTAATTAATTAATGAATTATTTTAAGGCTTATATATGATTAATTAATTAATTAATTTATTAATAGAATGATTGGTGATATGGAAATTGGATGTGATAATGTTGGTATGTATTAACACATGGGACAACGAGGGTGTGATAATGAGATTAAAGGGAAAATACTAAGAGTGATTCTAATATTCTTTACTTAAGGACCATGTGATCCTTGAGGGAAGAAAACAATGAGAGCTTATAATATTTTTTTCTGAAGGATCGTGTGAGCCTTAAGGGAAGAAAACTACGAGAGATTCAAATATTCTTTGTTGAAGGACCGTCTGAGCCTTCAAGGGAAAATACTATATGAGCATTAAATGGAAAATTTCCGTGAAAGATTTCCCTTTTTTTGCTTTTAATAATTAATAATTTATTTTGTATTACTCACAGTAGATCCTTGTGGTTAGAGCCCATTGTGCACATTAATCATTTCTCACTTGTTTACATGTTTTAAGTATTTGATAATTCTTATATCAATTTTCATATTTAATGAAAACTTTGACATTATAATATTTGAAATCCCTTATATATAGTTCAAACTCTATCATGAGCTAAAGTTGGTATCGAGGTTCTGGTATCCTTAGGAACATGGGGGTTTATATGGTTAAATAAAGGATAACTAAATAAATTTAAATTTTATAATTTATTACTTGTGTTTCATTCATTACAAAACTAAATACACTATTATTGACAGGATTTGTTTCATATTCTGTTGTTGGTTTCCTACTATGTTTTACTCACACACCACTTGGGTTTCTTGATCGGTACCTGAATAGACTTCTTGTTTTTTATGGATTGGTTATGGGAAATGGCCTTGGGTAAGATTACTAATTGTGAATGGAGCTTGGATGAGGGGACCAAATGTGGTCAAGGACTCAATTGGGAGTCATTAGTGTCTTTATTTTTAGTTGAATTTTAGATACATTGGCACTTACAATGGCCTATCATGTTTTCCCTTTATGTGAAACATTGAATCTTCTGTTTTGGTTATCTTGTAAAATAAGTATTTTTCATGTTTATATATGCTTCCAAATTGGTTTATTTATTTTTTCCCGTCTTTAATCTGTTAAAAAATGGTATATTCTCCCCTTTATAGACTTACCATACCCTCTCTACCATTCAAAAGCCTCTGGCATACAGGGAGGCACACATGAGGTCTTATTGCGAATTGTCTCGAGGCACCATTGCGTGGTATCTGGGTCGGGATTCTACAATGTGTCATAAGAGGTCCAATTTTATTTTCTTATACTTTTGAATTACTATTTTAGAAAGGTATACATGAGGCTAAGAAGAGTTGGGGCTTGGTTATGAGTTCATTCATCGGAGTGGCTACCCCATGTAAGGGGGAAAACCAAAGTACCAAGGGTTGGATTGATGTTATTAATGTTTGATATTGTAGTTGAATATTATATCACCTTGGGAGACACACTTGTTGTGTTATGTGATTACTATTGATATTTTCTATGTTTTGTCTTGTTTCCATTAATGGAACTAAATTTGAGTCAAAATGCATCACTCTAGGAACTCATGATAATTTTTGACATGTTTTTTTATAGGCACACATGAGAAAACAGATTTTGGGTAAGTTGTGGAATTGTTTTTACTAGTATGTAAAATTGAAATGAAAATGGGTCCTAACATGAAATTGAGAAATACTGTAAAAGGATGAAAAATGATCATAAATGGGTTTTTAATGTTAAACTTGAATAATAAAAATGTGTTTAACCTTGTTTACAAGGACCAGGGTGTATGATTGTTAAGGGTAGTGATTGTGCCCCAATTTTGACTATGTAGAAGGAAAAAAAGAGGAAACACAAGTAATTAAGGGTTGATGGTGGTATTCATCAATGAATTCTTAGCCTAGTTTTAATTAGTGATGATTAGTTCTGATACCTTGACATCGTCTCTGGTACACTGAAACACCTCCGACTATACACATATCTAAATGAATGTTTTTTGGTTGGATAAGAGTCCCCTTGGAGGTTTCACTTATGAAGAAGTAAATATGTGAGGATTATGGTACGAGTTACACCATCAACAGTTTATGGATCAAGTTCTTAAGAGGGACCAGATGTAAATATATACAATAGGACACGGGCCGAGGTGGTTGAGTTATTTGATAATGTGATGTTAACAATTGTCCTAATGTAGGGAGAGATATGTTAATAGTAGGAGTATGGGGTTACACCCTGACCCTAGAAGCCCATAGTTGGTGTATTATTTTATTACATTAGTTTGATTCCAAGTAATAATATCTCGATGGACTGATCAGTTTAGAAGACATAAATTAACTAGATACATACCAAGAACCGATTTTACATTGGGAAAAGAAAACAAAATATAATGCATAACAGAGGCTAATAAACTACAACTTTGAGAACTAAATAAATGATCTCTTTTTTATAAACTGTGGAAGGAAAACAAATGAATGTGGGGAGCTCATACTCTCCGTAAGGGTTGCAATTAGTGGAAGAATGAAACAATGACAATAGAATAAATATTCAATTAGACATAATCAATATGGCACAGTGAATAATAGAAAAACACAAACCATTATTAAACTGAGAATGAAAGTGAATCCATATAATTTGTCATATTGAAAACCTCATGGAATTTAATAAATAAAAAACAAATAATGGGAATGCTTGTTATTTGGATGTCATGTATTAGGCACATGAACCATCGTACCATCGAGGCAGTTTATGTCTGTGGGTAGAAGCTCATTTGATTATGTTTTAGAGACCAACTCGAAGGGTTTTTTCCAACTATTCATCATTAGATAAATCATTTAGTGAAAATCGTTTAGATTATTACAGTAGTTAATGATCATAACTGACTCATTTTGTTTATCATTCAGTATTATGTAAAAATGTTACATCTAGAACATAAAAAGGGTTATATTGTAAATTTTATAATCTTTCTCAACCATTAAAATTATTTCATTAATAGCTTTGGAGAATAATTTGATGAACAAAACATCATCATCCACAAAGGTTGTAAATTGGCACCTCCTGGATAATGATTTTGTTTATAAAATAAAATAGGGATAGTATGAAGATTTGATAGTGGATATTAAATCAACATGATATAATTCATGTATTTAGATGATAATAGATTTATCATGATCAATTATATAGATTTGGTGAGGATATAATAAAAAATAAATATGGAACCTCAAAAGAAAATAAAAGGAAGAGGAAGAGGATACTACCTCTTGGATACGCCACATTGAGAATCTCTTTAAGGGGATTGATTTTGGTCTTTTAGAAGGACTAAGACCTCCTAGATGTGGGGAGGGACTAGGGAATATGATTTTTTATAAAATTGAAAATATTCAAGGCTTACAAGAGTGATGAGAAGAGGGGATGAGGGGTGGTTTTTATAGTGGAGGAGAGGCGTGATTTCTCAATATTTTATTCGTTATTTTATTATTTTTCTCAAGAAAATAAATAATAATGATTATTCTAGAAAAAATAGTACTATTTTCATTTTATTTTGATCCAATGAAAATTTACATCATCCATGAATCAATCATTAAGCAAAAATTAATTTATACAACATATATCGTAAATTATCGAATTTCACTATTCACCAAAAAATCAAGTATTTCTGAAAAATCCCAAAAATCCACCCAAACCATTTTTTGATGTGTATAATCCAAAAAGGAACTCTATTTTATGAAAATATTCTTTAGATATGATATATGTAATTTATAATTTAAATTATATTTACTCAAAAAATAATTTTTTATAATTATAACTGATTCTATAACACATTGAAAAATTAACTATGGTCTCAATAAAATATCCCAAAATAATAAGACACAAAAAATGGATTTATTGATGAATTTAATGGAAAAATAATCATCTTTTAAATAAATTTATTATTTATAAAATTACAATTAAATATTTATTACTCAAGAAAATAAGAAGCCTTCGGGCGATTAGAGGAGGAAAAAAACAAGAACAATTAATTTTTTTAAAATATTCACTCTTATTTATAAGTGCCTAAATTTTAATTATACTTTAATGGTTGAGGTTACTATTTAGTAAGGTACATTACTATTCATAAGGTTCAAGTTATTATTCCTAAAGTTACATAACTATTCATAATGGTTAAGTAACTATTAACAAAAAATTATGTTGATCCTACCAGACTCTAAATAAGTTACTAAACACAATTGTGAATGTCTGTTTTTCAAAATTCAGATCACAGAAGCAGAAATAATATCCTTAATGGCTAGGTTATAAATATCTCCTATAAATGAAATGGTTTTATTTCATAGTGAATCAATTTTAAAAGCATTAAAATCTATCTAATGAATTGAAATTTTTTAAGAAGAAACATACCATAAAATCTTGTGGTGTCACATTAATAATGATCATATTCCTAAAACAATTTAATACTTATCAAAATTATTACAATAGTCAATATATATATTATTGTTTAAAATGTTTTATTAAAAAATCTATTGATCAAATACATATATTTATATTAAAATATTCTTTTACACAAAATAATAGTGTAAAATAGTATTTGTTTTTTTAGAAAATTAATTAATTAATTAGAAAGATATAAACTTTAACTACTAATAAGTATTATTAATAATTAAAATAGATAATTTTAAATTATAATTTTTCATAACTGAATTAATTTAAAATTTAAAACAATTACAGGGGTGTTACATGTGGAATCATGAATGAGATTAGGAGGAAACATGAGAGAGAGAATCTAATAAGAGGGTACAATGGCCTGACCATAATTGACTCAGAAACATAGAGGTTATTGGGAGTATTGCTCAAGGAGAATCTCCTATAAGGTGGGGAGATTGTGAGATATCATCATTTTTCAAGGTGTGATGTTTTTGAAATATTTAGTGAAGATGGGTTTCCTTTTTTTAAATCCAAAAAATAATTTTTAGTGAAATTTTGATAAATGTGTTAAAAGAACTAAATGTAAGTTAACATCTTATAATATTCAATTGAAATTTTTTTGGAGTTCTACACTGAGTTAGTGTGGGATTCCAAGGATCACAACATCTCGGTGAAGACTGAATAAAAATAAAAAATAAAAAATAATAATGACCAATTTTTATTCAAAATAATCGAATAACTCAAAAACAATGTGTCTTAGGACAAATTCAAGACCACCGTTGTGTCCAAAACAGGATTTTTACCCTAGAAGAGGTATATCATTTCTTTGTTTCATATGTTTGTATGTATTGCTCGCAAAAGAACCTTTTTATATTTAATTTCATTTTTTATCCATTTTTTGAATATTAAATAATGAATATCTATCAAATGGTGTGTCATATAGAAAATCTGATAACATCAATATATCTAGAACATGGTGCTTACCAGAGATGAGGTATAACATTTTCAAGCATCTGATGTTTGGACTCTTCTATCCTGAAAATAATCTTTTCATATTTAATTAATTTTCTAGTTTATTTTTTAAATATTAAATAATTAATATCTCCCAAATGGTATGTCATGAGAGAAATACAAGACCACCATTGGGTTTGGAATGGGCGGTTTACCCTAGATAGGGTATAACTTTTATACGCAGTGGGCATTTGATGTTATTTATTTTTATATTAAAAAATTATTTTTATTAATTTAATAATTAATCTGAAATTAAAAATAACAATTTTTATTGTTACTATTATATTTTTTTTCAAATTAAGATAATAGGTATTTTAATTTTTAATAGGCATATGAAATAAACATTATTAATAATATTGGTTTTATTATTATTATAATTATTTCTCATCAATCAAAATGAATGAAAAGAACATGAATAATTAAAAACCTTTTTTTCACTTAAATGATGAACAACGTTTCACCACATATGAATATTTTGTGTTGATAAATGTAATAGAGGTGAAATTATTAGTCAATAGTAAATAAATAAAAATGTGAGGTTAATATTAATTTATTAACTATTATCGAAATTTAATGATTTTTGTAGTCAAAAGATTAACGGTGAAAGATAGCTTATAATAATAATAAAACTTATTATTATTATTATTATTATTATTAATAAATCGAGAAAATAATTATTTTTAAAAATCCATTTCATTAATTAATCTTTTGTATACTGTCCGATTGACACATTGTTAGTGGTATCATGACCCTAAAATTGAGGTAATCATTTCAAAACCAATGGTGAATATTTAATTCAGGATCATGGTACAGGTCCACGAAACACCAAAAAAGATGATGGGTTGATGCATGAAATTAATATGGGAAATAAATAATTAAATTACTTAATTAATAAATGTAAATAAATTAATTGAGGATAAAATATTATAATTTTGATTTGGGGTGATGCACATGTTATGGGTAAGAGGTATATTATTTATGACATGTCCCTTTATCCTCTCCCTATCTCTCTTTTCAAACAACAGTAATAACTATCTTTTTTTTGATATTGATCAGATTGACGTGCCGTTAGTGGCATTGAATTCATCTGGTCAATAATATGGTGAAAATAAAAGAAATTCATATAAAATAATGTAATTTGAGCATATGTTTAATAAACCTGAAATACTTATTGATTTAATTTCTCTTTCAATTGTCTTTTGAATAACGTGCCATCAACGATGTTGGATCAATATTTCATGTTTTTCATATTTGAGGTTGGTGGTCTAAAAATAAAATCCCATAGTATTAAATACAAATAAGTGTATGTAATTCTATAAATTCTAATAAATTATTTGCAATTTCATTCTCGATTAAATTAATTAATTTGGTGAATAAATTAACTAATGATAAGTAAAATTTTGATATAGGGATTTTAGATCATGTTTAATTAATTGTGAAATTAATTATGAGATATCAAGATGATTGATTTTAGATAATTAATTGTAGAATTAATTATGATATATTGACATTATGAATTGAATAATTAATTGGTGATGTAATAATGAAATTATGAAATTATGATTTGGTTTAATTAATTATTGAATTAATTATGATGAGTTAAAGATTGTGGAAAATGAATAATTAATTGAAAAAATAATTAATGTTATTTTGAGGATGGTGAATATGGATAATTAATTTAATAATTAATAATTAGAGGTATTTATGATCATTAAATTCATGATTGTGGAATAATTAATTGAGAATTAATTGGGGTTATTGAATTAATTGACATGGAACAATTAATTGATGAATTAATTTGGGGTTATTTAATTGTTTCAGTTGGGATAATTAATGTTGAATTAAGTAACCAGAGTAGTGTTATTATTTAATTTTGAATTAAATAACACGATTGAGTTAAATTAATTAATTATATAATTTTTTTGGAGGAATCGACATTGGAAATTAATTTGGGAATTAATTGAAGGGTTTGAGTTAAATTAATTTATTTTGTAATTAATTAATATATATGAGTTGGATTAATTAATTAGTGAATTAATTTACGAGGATTTTTTTGATGGTGAAATTAAAAAATTTGATTAATAAATTGGTATATTAATTAATCTAGATTGTGGGGATAATTAATTAATAAAATTGAATAATTAACTATTGAATTAATTATGGGACAATGATATATTTATTTTGGATAAGTAGTTGTTGAATTAGTGATGGGATATTGAAATAGATGATTCGAGATAATTAATTTTTTATTAGTTATGAGTTATTGATATTGTGAATAAGATATTTAATTATTGAGTTGATTTATGGGAGGGATGTGATTAATGAATTTGTAAATTAATTAATGTGAAAGATATGGTTAGTTAATTATTGAATTAATTAACACGAACATATGTTATTTATTAATTTTTGAATTAATTAATGATATTTTATTAATTTTTCTATTTATTAAGTAATGACCGATAAATGGGGTGTTAGACATGATGATCGTCTCCCATGATAATAATGTAAATGAACGGTTGGAATCATTAATTAATTGTGGAATTTATAATGGGATATAGATGATAAATTTTGAGATAATTAATGGTTGAAATAATTATTGGATTTTGCGTTGATGGATATTGATTAATTAATTGATGAAATTAATTAATTGGATTTATTTACTTAAAAAATTATGAAATTAATTAAGTGTATTCATGTGACCAACAAATTGTTGAATTAGTAAATTAAATAGAGGATAACTAATTCTTTAGATAATAATCGAATAATTTAATAATAAATTTTGAATAATTAATTGGTGAATAAATTATTGGATGTTGAGATATGAAATGATTAATTAACAGTTGAATTAATTAATATACATTATATGGTTAATTAATTTTTGGATTAATTAACGAATTTGAAGTGACTGATTACTTGATGAATTAACTGATGATTTTTTTTGTGTTTTATTAATTTTGGAAATTAATTAATGAAATTACTGTGATTAACTAATAATTATATTAATTAACGGAGATGGTTTATGATTAATTAATTGGTGAATTAAATAATGGAATTCATATGGATAATTAATAATTTAATTAATTAATAGAAATGCAATGATCTGTTAATTTTTAATTAATTGAAGGGTTAGATATGATGAATTAATTTGTGAATTAGTTTACAGAATGATTGGTGAAATGGTAATTGGCTATTATAATGATGGTATGCGGTAGCACATGGGACAACCGGGGCATGAGAATGAGATTAAAGGGAGAATATTGAGAGAGATTCTAATATTGTTTATTTAAGGACCATGTGACCCTTAATGGAAGAAGACTGTGAGAGCTTCTAATATTGTTTGATGAAGGACTGTTTGAGTCTTACGGTAAGAGGAATGTGAGAGATTATAATATTGTCTATTGAAGGACCATCCAAGCATTAAAGGGAAAAGACCGTATGAAAAGTTTCTGGGAAATGAGCATGGGAGTTTCTCATTTTTTTATATAAACAATTAATACGACATTTTGTTTTACTCACTATAGACCCTTGAGGTTAGAGCCCATAGTGCACAATAATCATGAAAAACATGTTTACATTTTTATGTATTTGATAAATTCTAAATCAATTTTGATAATGAATGGAAACATAGAAATTAAGATATATGATATCCCTTTGGGATAGTTCAGACTCCCACATGAGTTGAAGCAGGTATTGTGGTTTGGGTTTCCATTGGAACGCAAGGGTTTATGTTGTTAAATAAAGGATAATTGAATAAACGTAAAATGAATAATTTATCAATTGTATTTTATTATTTATAAAACTACATAAACTTTTTTTGACGGAATTTGTTTCATATGCCATTGGTGTTAACATACTAAGTTGTACCCAGACCATACTCAGGCTTCCTGATCGGTACTCGAATAGAATTTTTATTTTCTAGATAGGTTAAGGGAAAAGGACCTAGGTATGATTCTTGATCGGGGATTTATCTTTGATAGGGGAACTGAATATGGTTTAGGAACAACATTAGAGTTGTTAGTGTCGTTTATTTTTGTTTCATTTTAGACACATTTTCACTTACTTTGACATTGCCTGTTTCTCCATTCAGTTAAATATTGTATCCACTATTTTGGTTATCTTGTAAAATTGGTATTTTCAAGTTTTTATATTCATCGTGACTTGTTTATTTATTTATGATTGTGTTTTACTCTACTAAAATATTTTATAGTCTCCCCATGATAGGCTTACCAAACCCTCGTTACTAGTCAGTGAGCTCTAGCAAATAGGGAGGCACACCTGATGTCATATGGCGAACAAGCATGGGGAACCATTGCATAAAACCCGGGTTGGGACATTACAATGTGGTATTAGAGCTCCAGTAATATTTTATTATTCTTTTGTCTTACTATTTATGAAAGGTATCCTGGAGACTAAGAATAGTTGGGGCTTGTTTATGAGCTCATGCATTAGGGTAGCTACCCCATGTATGGGAGAGAACCCATGTACCCAGGATGTGATTGTTATTTTTACTATTTTCTATTACTGCTGAATATTATTTCATCTTGGGTGATGCCTTATTGTGTGATGTTATTACTCTTGATATTTTCTAAGTTTTGATTCGTTTCCCTGAAAGGGAAGATAGTTGAGTCAACTTGCATCATTCTAGGAACTTTGGACAATTTTTTCACGTGCATCATTATAGGCACACATGATAAAATGTGTTTTGGGTAAGTTGTTGAACTATTTTTCCTTACTTGTAAAGTTAAAATGAAAATGGTTCCAAACAAGAAATTGATAAATATTGTAAAATTATGCATGATGGGAATAAATGGGTTTCTAAATGATAAACCTGAATAATGAGAATGTGTTTAACCTTATTAAACAGGACCTTGGTGTAGGATGGTTAATGATAGTGATAATGCCTCAATTTTGAATGCATGGTTGAGAAATAAAGAGGAAACACTAGTGATGAAGGAATGCTGGTGGTATTCATCTTCGAATTCATTCCATAATTTTAATTAGTGATGATGATATCCCTTGCCTTGACATTGTCCTAGGTATACTGAGAAAGATCAGGCTTTAATCTTACATAAATGAATGTGTTTTGGTTGGATATGGAGCCCCTTAGAGGTTGTCCTTATGAAGCAGAAAATATGTAGGATTGATGGTGTGAGTTACTCCATCGACAGTTTATGGATCATGTTCTTAAGAGGGACCGAAAGTTTATTAATACTACGGGACAGGGGCCGAGGCGGGTGAGTTATTTGACAATGTGATGTTAATGAATCTCTTATAGTGGGGTGTGATATATAAATATTAGATGCGTGGAAACATGAATGGGATAAGGAGGAAACATGAGAGAGAGAGAGAGAGAGAAGTATATAAGAGGGCACATTGGCCTAAACTTCCTTGACTCGAAAAAATAGAGGTGATTGAGATAACAACATGAGGACAATCTATTAAAAAGAAGGGAGATTATAAGATCTCTTCCTTTTTCCAGGTGAGTATCTTTTCAAATATTTGATGAAGATGAGTTTTTTTAATTATAAGATGATACCTTTCCATGAAAAGAAAGACTCTTTTTTTGAGAAAAAAAAATACAACTTACAAGAGTCTAAAAATAGGAGACATTTCTTTATCCCTCTACAAAATGGGAAAGAGTTCATCAGGTATCCTATCATGCCATAAAAAATCAACACTATTGAAACATTTGTTAGCATGGAAATCCGCCACTAAATTAACTTCTATGAAAGCATGTGTGATAATTTGATTCATGAAAAAAGAAAATCAAGACATTTTATCAATGTATTGGTGAGCTTCCAAGATAAATGAGATTCGCCCATCCTGATTATAGAAATAATAATTGTAGAGTCAATTTCAAGCCATATATTCTTCCACCCACAGTTCTTGGCATGCACCAATTCCATCATAATACCAAGAATCTCTACCTTAATTATATAATTAATTCCACAAGATCCATGGAAGCACCCAATGAAGAAACCCCAGTGATCCCTGAAGACAACTCCATACCCAGAATAACCTGGATTTCCCCTCGATGCACCATCCAAGATATATTTAATGTAGACTTTAAGAGGGACCTTCCATAATACCTCAAAAGTACCATGAAGAGGCTAAAAATTCCCATTAATACCCACCTGACTAAGAACATTCAGGTCATAAATTGAATTAAAGAAAAATTTCTTCTTTGGAATTTGAACCTCTTTGACACTAGTAAGAATAACAGATAAATCATTATCAATTTTGAAATAATAACCTTCATGGTCTAATTTGTTTCTTGAGTACAATATGAAATGTAGTAGCCCCACTTTAACAAAAAAAAGATCCAACATCTGTAGTGAAATCCGTATGTAATACCATCCTTGGACAAAGTAGATAATAGAATCAATTTGAGGTAAAGTGACTTCAAAGATGTTGAAAATAGACCTCCACATAGATGAAACAACATCATAGGATATGAAAAAATGGTTCAAATCCTCCCTGTATTGATGGAAAAGTAGACATGAGGTACAAAGAGAAATAACACAATCTTGAAGGTATCTGTCCATTGGAGGTTTCTCATTGGCAATTCACCATGCAAGGACAGACCTGGAGGGTCTCATGAAGCTCTTGTGCAGTTTTTCATCCATTGTTGGTTCATGTAATAGTGAAAAAAACTAGTTTATGGGTCACAAGGTATTGGGGTGGCCTCCCCACATGCATGCCGCACGTCCCCAATGAGGTCCAAGGTGGATAACCCTAGAAACTATGAAAGTTTCGAACAATGTAGAGGGCTCATGAGAGGTTTTTTAGTATACAGTGCATGTTTCCCTTTGATGGATCAAACCTGAAACCTCGGGGTAAGGATGAAACCTTCATTAACTAACTCACAAGTTCCCCACAGACTTGGTGAAGATGAGTTTTCTTTGTATAATTCAAAAAAATGATTTATCAATGAAATTTTTATAAATGTGCTTAAAAAAATAAATTCTAATTAGCATATTAAAATATTAAATTGAATATTTTTGGATTATAAACATAGTTAGTGTGGGATTCAAAGGAATGCAATGTCTAAGTGAAGACAGAATAAAAATATTAGGTATAAAATTTTAAGCACCCACTTTTTATTCAAAATAATTGAATAACTCGAAAATGGTGCATCATATGTGAAATCCAAGGCAACCATTATGTATAGAATAAGGAGTTTACCCTAGAAGGGGTATAAAATTTGTATGAGTCTGATGTTTGGATGTCTCACTCAAAAAAATAACCTTTTTTATATTTAATTAATTTTTTTGTTCATTTATTGAATACAAAATTATTAATATTTTTTAAATAGTGTGTCATGTGTAAAATTCAAGAACATTATTTTGTCCAGAATAGGGTGTTTACCCAAGGAATGGTATTATATTTTTATGTCCCGAATGTTTAGATGTCTTGCTCATGAAAATAAATTTTTTCTATTTAATTAATTTTTAAATCCATTTTTTGAATATCACATAATTAATATATCTCAAACGTTACATCATATGTGAAATCAGAGACCACTATTGGGTTTGGAACATGTGGTTTACCATATTTACTGTATAAATTTTATATGGAATGGCTATTTGATTTTATTTTATTTTTAAATTAAATAATTAATTTAATGAATTTAATAATTAATATGAAATTAAAAATAATAATTACGATTGTTACAATTAATATTTTTTAAATTAAAACAATATAAATTTTAATATTTACAGGGCAGATGAAAATAATAATATTATTAATAAGTGTATTATTATTATTATTATTTTTCATCAAATAAAATAAATGTAAAAGTACATGTGTAATTAAATAGCTTTTTCCACTTAAATGATTAATGACATTTCAATAAGTATGAATATTTTTGGTTGATCACTATAATTGTGGTGAAATTATTAATCCATACTAAATAAATTTAAATGTGGAGTTAATATTAATTTATTAACTATTATTGACATTTAATTAATGTTGTTGGAAAAACATTAATAGTGAAATATAGTTTATAATAACAATAAATTTTGTTATTATTATTATTATTAATTAATTGAGAAAATAATTGCTATAAAAACATCATTTTAGTCATAACTCATTTATATGGTGTTAGATTGTCCTGTTATAAGAGGCAGCATGACCCTAAAATTGAGGTCGTCATTTAAGACCAATGTTGAATAATAAATTCAAACTCATGGTATAGGTCCATGATACCCCAAAAAGACGAATGGTTGACACATGAAATTAATAGTTGATATTAATAAATAATTGTTTCAATTAATAAATGTAACTAAATTAATTGGTTAAAAACTATTATAAATTGGATTTGGCGTGGAGAGCATGAAACGGGTGGGAATCCCATTAATTATGACATGTACCGCTATTCATTACCTATTTCTCTTTTTAGAATTCAATAATAAATATCTTATTTGAAATTGATCAGATTGACATTCTGTTAGGGACATTGGATTCATCTTAATAAAAGGATGGTGCATAAAAATTTTGTTTTATAGAAAATGAAGTATTTTAAGAGGATTTTTATATAACCATATATGATTATTTTTTTAATTTCTCCTTTGATAGTTGTCAGAACAACTCGATGTCAGTGATGATGGGTTCATATCACGTTTTCATCATATTTTAGGTAGGTGGTCTAATATTCAAATCCCATAGAATTAATAAAAAATATATGTATGTAATAGTAGAATTGTTATTAGACATTTAACAATAGAGTTCTAGATTAAATTAATTAATTTGTTGAATTAATTAATTAAATGATACGTGAAATTGGGATATTAGGATTTAGAGATCATGAATAATTAATTGTTAAATTATTTTTGAGATATTGTGAATTTTAATTTTATTTAAGAAATTATAGAATCAATTATGGGTTATTGATGTTATGAATTGAATAATTAATTGGTGAATTAGTTATGAGATTATGAAATTATGATTTGATGTAATTAATTATAGAATTAATTATGATAAGTTAAAGATTATTGGAATTGAATAAATATTTGGAAAAATAATTATTGTAATATTGAGGATTGTGAATAAAGATAATTAATTATAGAATTAGTTATTGGAGATAGTTATGATTATTAAATTTATTAATGTTGAACAATTAATTGATAAATTAATTAGGATTGTTTAATTAATTGACATAGAAAAATTAATTGATGAATTAAATGGTGTTATTTAATTATTTAAATTGAGGATAATTAATTTTTGAATTAATTAATCAGAGCTATGTTGTTATTTAATTGTTTAATTAAATAACGGGATTGATTTAGATTAGTTAATTTTTGATTTTAATTAATATAGATGAGTGGGATTAATTAATTGAATAATTAATTAATGGGGATTGTATTGATGGTAAAATTGAATAATTACACTAATTAATTGGTAAATTAATTAATATGGAATATTGGGATATTGATTTGATAAGGTTGAGTAATTAATTGTTTAACTAATTATGGGATACCGAGAGTAGTATGTCAGATAAATGGTTTTTGTATGAATAATGGGAAATTAAAATATATGATTCTAAATAATTAGTTTTAGAATTAGTTATGATTTATATAGATTTTGAATGCGATATTTAATTGTTGAATTGATTAATAGAATTGATGTGATTAATTAATTTGTAAATTAATTAATGGAAAAGAAATGGTTATTTAATTTTTGAGGTAATTAATAGTAATGTTTGATATTTATTAATTGTCGAAATAATTAATGGTTTTGGTTTAATTAATCAATCAATTAATTAATTATTGATAAATACGGTATTAGACACGATGATTTACTTCCATTAAAATAATGTAAATTCTTGGGTTAACTGAGTAATTAATTGTGGAATTAATTATTCGACATGTTTGATAATTTTTGAGAAAATCAATTATTGAATTACTTATGGGATTTGGATTTGATGGATATTGATTAATTAATTAACAACTAAATTAATGGAAATTATGTAATTAATTAATTAGGTAATTAATTAATGGTACTCATGTGACAAAATAATTGTTGAATTAGTAATGAAAATGGAGGATAATTATTTACAGAGTTAATTATTATTCAATTATAAATTGTGGAAAATTAATTGTTGAATTAGTTGTTGGATGTGGAGTTCTGAAATAGTTAATTAATAGTTTAATTAATTAATGGAATTTATATTCTTAATTAATTTTTGAAATAATTAATGGAGTTGAAGTGAGAAATTGATTTATGGGATTTTTTGTGATTAATTAATTTTGAAAATTAATTAATGAAATTGATGGGATTAATTAATCATTGGATTAATTAATGGAAATGGGTTATGATTAATTAATTGGTGGATTAATTAATTTAATTGATATAGTTAACAAATTTTTGAATTAATTAACAGAGATGGAATAACTAATTTATTTTTGAAATAAATTAATTGTTAGATATGATTTTTAATTTGTGACTTAATTAATGGAATGACCAGTGAAATGGGAATTTGCGGTGATAATTTTGGCAAGGGGTCTCACATGGGAAAACCAGGGTTTTAGAATGAGATTAAAGGTAGAATACCCAGAGAGATTCTAATATTGTTTAAAAATGGATGCTGCGAGACTTAAGGGAAGAAGACTATGGAAGCTTCTAAAATAGTTTGTCGATGGACCATGTGAGAATTAAGGAAAGAAGAATGTGAAATATTCTAATATTGTTTGTTGAATGACTGTGTGAGCATTCAAGGGAAAAGACCATATGATCATTCGGGGGGAAAATTCTGTGAGAGCTTTCCTATTTTTCATATAAAGCACTAACACATCATTTTTTATTCCTCAATATGTACCATTTTGGTTAGAGCCCATAGTGAAATTTACTCAAGAAAAACTATTTTATATTTTTTATGTATTTGATAAATGCTATATCAATTGTGATAATGAATGGAACTATGGAAATTAAGATATATGATATCCCTTGGGGATAGTTTAGACTCCAGTATGAGCTGAAGATGGTATTGAGGTTCAGGTGTCCTCAAGAACCCAAGTGTTTATGTGGTAAAATAAAGGATAATTGAAAAATTGTAAACTATTTATTTTATTAAATATATATTATTCCTTATAAAACTTCATACACTATTATTGACTCAATTTGTTTCAGATGTCATTGGTGGTGGCCTACTGAGTTGTGGTCACACCGTAGTCGGGCTGACTGATTGGTACCAGTATAGAATTTTTGTTTTATGGACCAGTTAATGGAAAAGGGCATGGATTAGATTTTTGATTGGAGATGGATCTTGGATGATAGAACCAGATGTGGTTTAGGACCCACTTGGTTATAATTTGTGACTTTAATTTTAGTTTCTTTTTAGACAGATCGACACTTATATTTCGATAAAATGGTTACCCTTTTAGAAAAATATTGTATCTGCAATTTTGGTTATCTAGTAACATTGGTATTGTTCATGTTTATATATATATGATTTTGTATTTGTTTATTTATTTCCATTGGTGTTTTAATCTGATAAAAGTGGTTATTGTCTCCCCATGATAGAGTTATCATAACCTCACTTCTGGTTAGTAGCCTCTGGTATATGGGGAGGTGCGCCTGATTTCATGTGGTGAACTAGTTTGGGGAACCGTTTCATGGAACTGGGGTCAAGACTTTTCGAAGTGGTATCATAGGTCTAGTTTTATTATCTTATTCATTTGTCTTAATATTTTGGAAAGGTAGACATGAGATAATGACAATTCAAGGATTGGTTATGAACTCGTGCATGGGAGTAGCTACCCCATGTATGGGGGAGAACCCATGTACCTAGGGTAGGATATTTGTTATTACAGTTTTCTATTCTAGTTTAATATTATTTCACCTTGGGTGATACATTACAGTGTGATGTGATTATTTTTGAGATTTTATGAGTTTTGACTCTATTCCCTGAATGGAAGAAGAGTTGAGTCGACATGCATCATTCTAGGCACTCAGGATAATTTTTTGACATGCATTATTGTAGGCACACATGAGAAAATAGGTTTTGGGTAAGTTGTTGAACTATTTTTCTTATCTTGTAAAATTGTACTGAAAATGGTGCCTAACTTGAAATTGGGAAATATTGTAAAATGATGTAATATGAGAATAGATGGGTGTCAAAATGATAAACATGAATAATGACAATCTGTTTACCCTCGTTAACCATGACCTAGGTCTAGGATGGCTAAGGGTTTTGATAGTGCCACATTTTTGATAATGCGGTAAGAAAAATGGAGGAAACACTAGTAATGAAGGATTTTTTGTGGTATTCATCGAAAACTTCTTAGCATATATTTAATTAGTGATGATCATTTCCCTTACATTAACATCATCTTGGGTATGATGTGAAATATCTATCATTACTCTTAGGTAAATGAATTTTTTTTGGTTGGATATGGGGCCTCTTGGTGGTTAGACTTATGAATCAATAAATTGTATGGGCTGATAGTGCGAGTCATTCCATTGGAAGATTATGTGTCATGTTTTTAAGAGGTTACAGAAGCCAATTAATACTATGGCATATGGGTTGAGGTGGTTTATTAATTTGGTAATGAGATGTTAATGATGCTCCTAAGGTGGGGGGAACTATGTCAGTAGTAGGTGTGAGGAGACAAGAATGAGATAAGAAAAAAAAACAAGGGAGAGAGAATCATATAAGAGGTCATAGTGGTCCAATCTTATTTGACTTGAAAACACAGTGGTGATTGGGAGTACAACTTAAGGATGATCTATAATAAGGTGGGTTGATTGTAAGATCCAATATTTTTTCTTGGTGTGAATTTTTTGAAATATTTGGTGAAGACGAGTTGTCTTTGTTTTAATTCACGAAAAATAATTTATCAACAAAATTTTGATAAATTTGTTAAAATTTTTAAATCCAAATTAACATATTAGAATACTTAATTTAATATTTTTTGGTGTTCGACACAAATTTAGTGTAGGATTATGAGTATCAAAAAGTCTCCTTGATTAATGAATAAAAATATTAAATATGAGATATTAATCACCCATTATTTATTCAAAATAATTGAATAACTCCAAAAATATGTGTCATATGAGAAATTGTAGAGAATAATTGTATCCAAAACAAGGTGTTTACCCTAGGTGGTGTATAAAATTTGTATCCATCAGATGTTTGGAAGTTTCCCTCAAATAATAACCCTTTTATATTCAATTAATTAAAAAAAATCCTTTTTTTGAATATTAAATGATTAATATCTCTCAAATATTTCATTGTATGGGATATTCAAGACCACCCTTGTTTCATTAATAGAGTGTTTACCCTAGGCGAGGTATAAAATTTGTTCACGTTAGATGTTTGTATGTCTCACTAATGAAAAAAAAATTATATTTAATTAATTTTATAAGCTATTTTTTGAATATTAAATAACTAATATCTTTCAAATAGTGCCTCATATGAAAAATATGATACCACTGTTGTATTCGAAATGGGGGTTCTACCCTAATCATGGTATTACTTTTACGTGCAATGGGCGTCCGATGTTATTTAATTTTTATGTTTAATAAATAATTTTATTAATTTAATATTTAATACAAAATTAAAAATAATAATTGTGATAGTCACTATTATTAATTTTTTAAAATAAGACAAAAATTATTTTAATATTTTCTGGGTAGATTAAAAGAATATTATTAATAATAAGTATATTATTATTATTATTATTATTATTATTATTATTATTATTATTCGTCAAACAAAACTAATGGAAATGTACATGTTTAATTAAATACCTTTTTTTCACTTAAATGTGGAACAATGTTTTGTCACCTCTGAATATTTGTGTTTGATCACCGTAATAGTGGTGAAATTATTAGTCAATACTAAACAAATGAAAATGTGTGGTTAATATTAATTTATTAACTATTATCGATATTTAATGAATATTGTTGGTGAAACATTAACGATAAAGGATAGTTTATAATAATAATAATTGTTGATATTATTATTATTATTAATAAATTTAGAAAATAATAATTGTCAAAACACATTTTCTGTGATAAATATTTTTTATGGTGTCAGATTGACACGCCGTTTGTGGAAGTGTGACCCTAAATTTGTGTAAATCATTCCAAGACCAATGTTCAATGTTTGATTTAGGATCATGATACAGGTCCATGAAATGCCCAAAATGATGATGAGTTGACGCATGATATTAATACGAGAGATAAATAAATACACTAATTGATGAAACATTATTATAAATTGGATTTTGGGTGGTGTGCATCGAATGAGTAGGAAACCCATTATTTATGACATGCCTCTCTCCCCACTCCCTCTCTCTCATTTAGGACTTTAATAATCAATATATATTTCGATATTATGATGTGAGTGGCATTGAATTTACTTTGATAAGTGGATAGTGTGTATCAAAAAATATTTTCATAGAAAATAAACTATTTTGATATGGTTTTTATCAAATGAAATAAGCTTATTTTTTAATCTCTCCTTCGATATTCATCAGAATAAAGTGGCATCAGCAATATTCGATTCATATCGTGCGTTCATCATATTTGAGGTAGTTGGTCTAAAATTAAAATCCAATATTCTTAATTAAAAATATGAGTATGTAATTAATGAATTTCTATTAGACACTTAGAAATTGTGTTCTAGATTAAATTAATTAATTTGGTGAATTAATTAATTAAATGATATGTGAATTTGGGATTTTGGGATTTTGGTTGAGGAATAATTAATTGTAAAATTAATGTTGAGATATCGATATTTGTTATTCTAGATAATTATTTGTAGAATTAATTAGAGGATATTGATGATATTAATTGAATAATTAATTATTGAATTAATAATTAGACTATGAAATTATTATTTGGTGTAATTTATTATTGAATTAATTATGACGAGTTAGAGATTTTTAAAATTTAATCATTATTTTGAAAATAAATATTTTAATTTTGAAAATGGTGAATAAGGATAATTAATTATAGAAATAAGTATTGGATATAGTTATGATTATTAAATTGATAGATCTCTAAAAATTAATTGATCAATTTCTTGTGGTAATTGAATTAATTTATACTAAACAATTAATTTATTAATTCATTGGGGTTATTGAATAATTTAAATTAGGTACAATTAATTATGGAATTAATTAAGCAGAGGAGTCTTGTTCTTTAATTGTTTAATTAAATAATAGGATCAAGATATGATTAATTAATTGTGTAAATTAATTGATTGAGTTGACATGGAGAATTAATTGGGGAAATAATTTAAGAGTTTTAGTTAGATTAATTAAATTTATAATTAGTTAATATAGATGAGTTGGATTAATTAATAGGAAAATTAATTAATGGGGATTATTTTAAAGGTGAAATTGAATAATTATATTAATTAATTTGTAAATTAACTAATGTGTATTGTTGGGATATTTAATTGATATGATGGATTGATTGATTGTTAAATTAATTATGGGAAAATGATATTGGTATATTGGATAAAGAGTTGATGAATTAATGATAGGATATTGAAATAAATGATTTGAGATAATTAATTGTAGAATTAAATATAAAATATTGATATTTTGAATGAGATATTTAATTGATGAATTTAATAATTGGAGATATGTAATTAATTAATTCATAAATTAATTATTAGAAATGGTATGTTTAGTTAATTATAAAATTAATTAACATAAATGAATGTTATTAACTATTTTTCGAATTAATTATTGGTCTTAGATTAATTAATTAATTTATTAATTAATGATCGCTAAATAGGGTGGTATACATGATGATATACTCACATGATAATTATAAAAATACAGGGTTGAACTGAGTAATTAATTGTGGAATTAATTACAGGATATGGATGATAGTTTTTGAGATAATTAATTGTGGAATTAATTATGGGATTTTGAGTTGATTGATATCGATTAACAAATTTATTAATTAATTTATGGTATTGATGTACTTAATTAATTGGTGAATTAATTAAGGGTATTCATGTGACAATGTAATTGTTATATTTGTAATGGAAATGGATGATAATTAATTGCTGAATTAATTATCAAATTACAAAATTATAAGTTATGAATATTTTATTGTTGAATTAATTATTTGATGTTGAGTTGTGAAATGGTTAATTAATAGTTGAATTAATTAATGGAATTTATATATTTAATTAATTGTTAAATTAATTAATGGATTTTAAGTGACCGATTAATTGATGAATTAATTGAATGGGTTTTTTTGATCAATTAATTATGGAAACCAATTAATGAAATTGATGTGATTAATTTATCATTTGTTTAATTAATAAATATGGGTTATGATTATTTAATTGGTGAACTAATTAATGGAATCGATGTGGTTAATTAATTACTGAATTAATTAACGGAGATGGAATGACTAAGTAATAGTTGAATTAATTGAAGGGTTAGATATGATTAATTGATTTGTCAATTAATTGATGGAATGATTAGTGAAATGGGAATTGGATGTGGTATTGTTGGCATGGAGTAGCATATAGGAAAACTAGGGTGTGAGAAATAGATTAAACGGAGAAAACAAAGATAACATCTAATATTTTTTACTTAAGAGCTAAGTGAGCATTAAGGGATGAAGACTCTGCCAACTTTTTTTATTTCTTGTTGAAGGAAAATTTGATCCTTAATGAAAGAAGATTGTGAGAGCATCTAATATTATTTGTTGAAGAAAAGTGTGAGACTTTATTGGAAAATACCGTATGATAATTCAAGGGTAAAAGACAATGATATCTTTCTATTTTTTCGTTCAAAGCATAAATACATTATTTTGTATTACTCACTATCGAACCTTGAGGTCAGAGCCTATAGTGAACATTAGTCATGACATACTTGTTTACACGTTTTATGTATTTGATAAATGAAATATTAATTGGGATAATGAATAGAAACAATAAAAATTAAGATATGTGATATACCTTCAGGATAGTTTAGAATCTGGCATGAGTTGAAGAAGGTATTGACTTTTGGGTATACTCGGGAACCTGTGGGTTTATGTGGATAAATAAAGGTTAATTGAATAAATATAAACTATTTAATTTATTACTTATATTTTATTACTTAAATATCTACATAAATTGTTATTTAGTGGATTTGTTTCAGATGTCATTGGTGGTGACCTACTGAGTTATACTCACACCCTACTCAAGCTGCTTGATCGACACCCAAATAGGATTTTGTTTTTCGAGATAGGTTATGGGAAAAGGAATTAGGTTATATTGTATATTTGGGATGGAGATTGGATGAGGGAACCATGTGGGGTTCTTGACTCGCTTGGGAGTCATTAGTGTCTTTAATTTTAGTTTCATTTTAGACACATTTGAACTTACATTGGAATAACATGTTTCCCCTTTAAGTTAAATTTTGTAACAGTTGTTTTGGTTATCTTGTAACATTGGTATTTTTCATGTTTATATATGTTTCCACATTTGTTTATTTTTTTTCTAGTGTCTTACGTTGATAATAGAGGGTATATTATCCCAATGACAGACATTTCAGACCCTCTCTACTAGTCAACAACCTCTGGTGTACGGGGAGGAATGCTTGAGGTCATGTGGTGAATCTTCTCGGGGCAATGTTGAGTGGCACCCAAGCCATGAAGTCATAAAATGGTATCAGTGGTCAAGTTTTATTTTCTTCATATGTTGTCTTATAATTTGGGAAAGTCAGACATGGGACTATGAAGAATCGAGGCTTAGTTATGAGCTCATGCATGGGAGTAGATACCCCATGTATGGTTGAAAACCCATGTACCTAGAGTGGGATTATTGTTATTACTGTTTTTAATTAAAATTGAATATTATTTCACCTTGGGTCACACACTTGTTTTCTGATGTTATTTCTGTTGATATTTTCTGAGTTTTGACTCATTTACCGAAATGACATGAGAGTTGAGACAACATGATTCATTATAGGCACTCAAATTTTTTGTTGACATGAATCTTTTTAGGAACACACAAGAAAACATGTTTTGGGTAATTTTTTGAACTATTTTTCCTTTATTGGGAAATTGAACTGAAAATTGTGCCTAACATGAAATTTATAAATATCGTAAAATGATGCAAGATTAGAATAAATTGGTCTCTAAATGATAGACCTAAATAATGATAATGTTTTTACCCTAGTTAACCAGTGGATAGGTGTAATATGGTTAAGTGTAGTGATAGTGCCTTGGTTTTGATCATGTGGTAGGAAAAAATGGAGGAAATAGTCCTAATGAAGGATTGGTTGTGGTATTCATGGAAGACTACTTAGCATACTTTTAATTGGTGATGATAAAATACCCTACCTTAACATTGTACTGCATGTGCTGATAAAGATATGGATTTACAGATATCTAAATTCATGTGTTTTGGTTGGATATGGGGCCCCTTGGAGGTTTCTGTTATGAAGTATTAAATATGTGGGGATTATGGTGCGAGTTACTCCATCGACATTTACTAATAACATTCTTAAGAGGGACCATAAATCTATGAATACTATGGGACATGGGCCGTGGTGGTTGTGTTATTTGAAAATGTTATTTTAATAATGCTCTTAAAGTGGGGAGCGATATATAAATAGTAAGTTTTGGAAAAAATTGAATTAGATAAGGAGGAAACATGGGAGAGAAAAACGGATAATAGGGCACAATGGTCAGACATTTTTTGACTCAAAATCATAGAGGTGATTGGGAGTACAACTCAAGGATAAGATATTATAAGGTGGGGAGATTTTAAAATCCCTTCTTTTTCCAAGTGTGAGCCTTTTGAAATATTTGGTGAAGATGGGTTGTGTTTGTTTTAATTAAGAATAAAATAATTTATGAGAATTTTTTGACAAATGTGTTAAAAGACTTAAATTCTAGTTGACATATTATAATATTCAATAGAATATTTTTGGAGTCTGATAATGAGTCAGTGTGGGATTTTAATGCTCACAATGTCTTGCTGAATACCGAATAAAAATATAAAATATAAAATTTTAAGAACACAATTTTTATTCAAAATAATTTAATAACTCCAAAATGGTTCGTCGTATAGGAAACCCGCGACCACCTTTATATCCATTATATGTATTTTACCCTAATAGGGTTATAACATATATAATCGTCAGTTATTTTTATGTCTTATTCGTATAAATAACCTTTTTATATTTATGTACTTATTTAATCAATCTTTTGAATATTAATTAATTAATATACCTCGAATGGTAAATTTTATAGGAAATTCGAGACCACTGTTGTGTCCAGAACAAGGTGTTTTCCCTGTTCAGTGTATAAAATCTGTAAGTGTCAAACGTTTGGATGTATCTCTCCCAAAAATAAACAATTTATAATAAATTAATTTTTTAATTCGTATTTTGAATATTAAATAATTATCATCTCTCAAACGGTGGGTTGTATGAGAAATTTGAGATCACTATTGCATTTGGAACATTGGGTTTACCCTAGTCATGGTATAACTTTTATGCACAATTTGTATTTGATGTTATTTAATTTTTAAGTTAGATTTTTAATTTTATTAATTTAATAATTAATCTGAATATAAAAGTAATAATTGGGATTGTTACTATTATTTTTAATTTTTAATTATGACAACATGTATTTTAATATTTACGGGGCAGATGAAAATAATATTATTAATAATAAGTGTATTATTATTATTTTTATTCATTAAACAAAATGAATAGAAAAGTACATGTGAAATTAAGTTCCATTTTTTTCACGTAAAAGATGAATGACATTTTTCCATGTATGAATATTTTCGGTTGATCAATGTAATAACAGTGAAATTATTATCCAATACTAAATAAATGAAAATGTAGGGTTAATATTAATTTACTAACTATTATCGATATTTAATGAATTTTATTGGAGAAACATTAATGGTGAATGATAGTTTATAATAATGATAATAATTATTATTGGTATTAATATTATTAATAAATTGAGTAGATAATTATTTTTAAAACACCATTTCAGTCATAACTATCTCATATGGTGTCAGGTTGACACGCCATCAGTGGTAACATGACCCTACAATTGAAGAAGTTTTTTCGAGACCAAATATTAATATTTAATTTAGGATCATGATACAGGTCCATGAAATTCCCAAAATGATGATGGGTTAACACATGATATTAATAGGAGGGATTAATAAATAAATGATTTAATTAATAATTGTTAATAACATAATTGTTGAAAAATTATTATAAATATTATTTGGGTTGGTGAGAATGAAATGGGTAGGAAGCTCATTATATAGGACACACCCCTGTCTCCTCTACTTATCTCTCCTTTCAGCCTTCAATAATCAATATATCTTCTGATATTGATCATATTCATGCTCTGTAAGTGAAATTTGATTCATCATGATAAGAGGATGTTGAATATTGATTTTTCCCTAGAAAGTGAATTAATTTTGGAATATTTTTATTATACGAGATATGTTTATTTTTTTAATTTCTTATTCGATAGTCGTCAGAATAACCCGCAATTATTGATGTTGGATTCGTTTCGCATGTTAATAATATTTGAGTTAGGTGTTCTAAAATTCAAATCGCACAGTTTTAGATACAAATATGTGTATGTAATTATATAATTTCTATTAGACCTTTAGCAATTTCATTATATATCAAAATAACTGATTTGGTGAGTAAATTAAATAAATGATATGTGAAATTGGGATATTGGGATTTTAGATCATGAATAATTAATTGTTAAATTAAATATGAGATATCAAAATTGTTGATTTTAGATAATTATTTGTAAAATTAATTATTGTATATTGATATTATGAATTGAATAATTAATTGGTGAATTAATAATGAGATTATGAAATTATGATTTGGTGTAAATAATTATTGATATAATTATGAAGAGTTAGATATTGATGAAATTGAATAATTAATTTTAAAAAATAATTATTGTTATATCGATGATGGTGAATAGAGATTATTAATTATAGAATTAATTAATGGAGATATTTATGATTATTAAATTGATTGATGTGGAATAAATAATTGATGACATAATTAGGGTTATTCAATTAATTGACATGAAATAATTAATTGATGAATTTATTGGGGTTATTGAATTGTTTATATTTGGGATAATTAATTGTTGAATTAATTAATCAGAGTAGTGGTGTTATTTAATTTTTAAATTAAATAACAGCATTGGGTTAGAATAATTAATTGTGGAAATTAAATGATGGAATTTACATGGATAATTAATTCGGGAATTAATTGAATAGTTTGAGTTAGATTAATTAATTCTTTAATTAATTAATATAGATGATTTGGATTAATGAATTGGAGAACAAATTAATGAGGATTTTTTATGGTGAAATTGAAGAATTAGATTCATTAATTGATAAATTAATTATTCTGGATTGTAGGGATATTGAATTGGTAATATTGAATAAATAATTTTTGAATTAATTATTGGACAATGGGATTTGTAAGTTAGATAAATAGTTGTTGAATTAATCATGGGATATTGAAATAGATTATTTAATATAATTAATTTTAGAATTAATTATGATTTATTGAGTTTCTGAATGTGATATTTAAGTATGGAATTGATTAAAAGGAGAGATATGATTAATTAATTTGTGAATTAATTATTGGGAACAATATGGTTAGTAAATTGTTGTATTTATTAAGAGGAATTAATTTTATTAATTAATAGTCGAATTAATTAATGGTATTGGATTAATTAATTTTATTATTAACTAATGATTAATAAATGGGGTGTTATATATTACGATATACTCCCATGATAATGATGTAAGTGAATGGTTGAACTAAGTAATTAATTGTGGAATTAATTATGGGATATGGATGATACATTTTGAGATAATTAATTTTAGATTTAATTATGGGATTTTGAGTTGATGGATATTAATTAATTAATTAATGGGATTGATGTACTTAATCAATTAAGGAATTAATTAACGGCATTTATGTGACATACTAATTATTGAATTAGTAATGGAAATGGTGGATAATTAATTGTTGAGTTAATTACCAAATTATTGAATTATAAATTATGAATAATTAATTATGGAAATAATTATTGGATGTTGAGTTGTGAAGTGGCTAATTAATAGTTCAATTAATCAATGACCATTATATGTTTAATTAATTATTGAATTAATTAACGGAGTTGAAGTTTCCAATTAATTGATGAATTAATTGAAGGTATTTTTTATGATTAATTAATTGTAGAAATTATTTATTGAAATTGATGTGATTAATTAATCATTGGATTAATTAATATAAATGAGTTATATCTAATTAATTGGGGAAATAATTGTTGTAATTTTTATAGTTAATGAATTTTTGAATTAATTAATGGAGATGAAATGGCTAAGTAATTGTTTATTTAATTCAAGGGTTAAATATGATTAATTAATTTGTGAAATAATTAATGGAATGATTGGTGAAATGGGAATTTACTATGATAATGTTGACATGGAGTAGCACATTGGACAACCGAGGTGTGAGAATGAGATTAAAGGGAGAATACAAAGAGGGCTTCTTATATTATTTACTTACGGACTATGTGTGTGTTAAGGGAAAAAGACTGTGAGAGATCCTAATATAGTTTGTTTAAGAACCGTGTGAGCCTTAATGGAAGAAAATAGTGGAAGATTATAATATCATTTGTTGAAGGACCATGTGAGCCTTCAAGGGAAAAGATCATATGATCATTTGAGGAGAAAAAAGTATAAGAGATTTCCTGTTTTTCTTACAAAGCATTAATATTTCATTTTGTATTACACACTATAGACCTTTGAGGTTGGAGTCTATAGTTAAAATTATGCATTCTAGATTTTTTTACATGTTTTTTGTATTTGATAAATGATTTTTCAATTAAGAAAATAAATGGAAACATTTAAATTAAGATATGAGATATCCTTTAGGGATATTTTAGATCCGGACATGACGAGAAGTAGGTATTGTGGTTTGAGTGTCCTCAGCAAACTGAGGGTTTATGTGGTTAAATAAGGGATAATTGAATAAATTTAAACTATTTAATTTATTAATTTTATTTTATTCCTTATACAACTACATACACCATTATTGATTGGATTTGTTTCATACGCCATTGGTGGTGGCCTTTTGAGTTGAACTTACACCCTACTTGGGCTGCCTCATTGGTTCTCGAACAATTTTTTTTATCTAAACTTGTTAAGGGAGTAGGCCTTGGGTTATACTGCGGATTGGGTATGGAGCTTTGATAAGGGAACCATACATGGTTTGGGACCCTCTTGAGAGTCATTAATGTCTTTAAATTAATTTTCATTTCAGGCACATTGGCACTTACATTGGCATAACATGATTCCCCTTTCAGTTAAATATTTTATCTATTCTTTAGGATATTTTGTAAAATTTGTATTATTCATGTTTATATATTCTTATTCATTTTTATTTATTTTCACTAGTGTTTTACTCAGATAAAAAAATAGTATAGTCTCCCCATGATTGACTTACTATAACCTCACTACTAGTTCACATCCTCTATCGTATGGGGATGATTTCCTGAGGTTATGTGGAAAATCAGCTTAAGGAACTGTTGCATGGCACCTGATTCAAGATGTTAAAATGTGGTATTAGAGGTCAAGTTTTCTTTTCTTATTATTTTTTCTTAATATTTGGGAAAGGAAGACTAGGGACTAGGAAGGGTCGGGGCTTGGTTATAAGCTCGTGAATGAGAGTAGCTACCCCATGTACGGAGGACAACCCAACTACCTATAGTGGGAATGTTATTATTTCTATTTTATATTATAGTTGAATATTATTACAACTTGGGTGTCATGATTGTTGTGTGATGTTATTATTGTTGAGATTTTTGGATTTTTGATTGTTGCCTCGTATGGTATGAGAGTTGAGTAAGAATGCATCATTCTGGGCCCTCAAGATGATTTTGTAACATGCATTTTTATTATCACACAAGAGAAAATGGGTTTTGGGGATGTTATTGAATTGTTTTTCATTGCGTGTCAAATGGAACTAAAAATGGATTCTAACATGAAATTGAGAAAGATTGTAAAATGATGCAATATGAGAATAAATGGGTGTCTAAATGATAAAATTGAATAATAAGAATGTGTTTACCCTTATTAATGATAACATAAAGGTAAGAAGGTTACAGGTAGTTATAGTGCCTCAATTTTGATAGCGTGGTAGTAAAAAATGAGGAAACACTAGTAATGAAGGATTTGTGGTGTTATTTATCGGCACCATCTCATAATACTTTTAATTAGTGATGATCATGTCCTCTATATTGACATCGTCATGTGTATGAAGAGAAATCTATTCCTTTACACCTATCTAAATGATTGTGTTTTGGTTCGATATGGGATCCCTTTGAGGTTGCACATATGAGTCATTAAATATGTGGGGATGATGGTGTGAGTTAGGCCATCATAAGTTTCCGGATCAAGTTCATAAGAGGGATAGGAAGTCGATGAATAGTATGAGACATGGGTTGAGGTGGTTGAAATTTTTAACAATATGATATTAACGATGCTCCAATGGTGGGGAATGAAATGTCAATAGTAGGTGTGTGGAAACCTGAATGAGATAATGAGAAAACATGGGAGGGAGAAGTGGATAAGAGGACATAGTAGCCTCATTTTCTTTGACAGGAAAACATTGCGGTGATTGAGGGTATGACTTGAGGAAGAGCTATTATAATGTGGGGAGATTGTATGATACCTTCCTTTTTCCTTATGTGAATCTTTTGAAATATTTGGTGAAAACTATTCATCTATGTTTTTATTCATAAAATTAATTTTTCAACAAAATATTGATAAATGTGCTAATAGCCTTAAATTATAGTTAACATCTTATAATATTCAATTTAATATTTTTGGAGATAGACACCGAGTTAGTGTGAGACATTGAGGATTGCAAAGTATTGGTGAAGAATGAATAAAAATATTAAACATTAAATATTAAGCATCCACTTTTTATTCAAAATAATTGACTTAATCCCAAACACTGCATCATATAAGAAATCTAAGACCACTGTTGTGTCCAGAACATAGGTTTTACACTAGGCAGGGTATAATATTTGTAATCCCCAGATGTTTGGATGTCTTGCTTGAAATAATAACTTTTTAATATTTAATAAAATTTTTAATAGAATTTTTGGATATGAAATAATTAATATATCTCAAAGGGTGTGTCATATGGGAAATCTAATCCCACTATTCTATACAGAACAAGTTGTTAACCTAGGCCGTGTATAATATTTGTAAGCGGTAGACGTTTGGACGTCTCGATCATTAAAATAAACATTATATATTTAATTAACTTTCTTAATTCGTTTTTTAATATTAAATAATTTATATCTCTCAAACAGTATTCCGTATGAGGAATCTGAGACCACTATTGGGTTCATAATAGGGAGTTTAACCAAGATATAGTATAACTTTTATACGTAATGTGCGTTTGATGGTTATTTAATTTTTATGTTAGATAATTAGTTTTATTAATTTAATAATTAATCTAAAATTAAAAATAATAATTGTGATTGTTAATATTAATAATTTTTTTATTAAGACAACATAAATTGTCATATTTGTAGGGAAAATGAAAAGAATATTGTTAATAAAAATTCTATTATTATTATTATTATTATTCTTGAAAGAAAATGAATGGAAAAGTATATGTGTAATCAAATACATTTTATTCATTTAAATTATTAACACTATTTCGCTATGTATGAATATTAGTAGTTAATCAATTTAATAGCAGTTAAATTATTAGTCAATACTAAATAAATGAAAATGTGGGGTTAATATTAATTTAATGAATGTTGTTGGTGAAACATTAATGATGAGAAATAGTTCATAATAATAATAATAATAATAATAATAATAATAATAATTAATACATTTAAAAAATAATTGTTTTCAAAACACCATTTTAGTAATAATTCTTTTGTATGGTGTCATATTGACACGACGTCAGTGGAAGTGTGAACCCAAAATTAGGGCGATCATTTCAAGACCAATATTGAATATTTATTTCAGGCTCATGGTATAGATCCCTGAAACACCCAAAATGATGATGGGTTGATTCATAGAAATAATAGAAAAAATTAATAAATAAATTATTCAATTAATAAAGGTAACTAAATTAATTGATGAAAATTATTATAAATTAGATTTTGGGTGGTCTGCATGGCATGGGTAGGAAACTGATTATTTATGACCCGCCCCACTCTACACTCCCTATCTCTCCTATCAGACATCAATAATCAATAACTTTTTTGATACTGATCAGATTGACAAGATATGATTGGAATTTTATTCTTCTTGATAAGAGGATATTGTGTGTAAAATTTGTTTTCATAGAAAACGAAGTATTTTGAGTAGATTTTTATTAAACTTGATATGTTTATTTTTTAATTTCTCCTTCAACAATTATCAGAATAATGGACCATCAGTGATGTTGGATTCATATCGTGTGCTCATTATATCTGATTTAGGTGGTCTAAAATTCAAATCCCATAGTCTTAATTACAAATATGTGTATGTAATTGTAGAATAGCTATTAGACATTTATAAATTGCATTCCAAATTAAATTAATTATTTATTTGAATTTATTAATTAAATGATATATGAAATTGGGATAATTTGTTTTTATATCACGAATAATTAATTGTTAAATTAATTATGAGATATCATGTTTTTTGATTGTAGATAATTAATTGTAGAAATAATTATATGATAATGGCGTTATGAATTGAATAATTAATTGTTGAATTAATTATGGGATTGTGAAATAACAATTTATTGTAATTAGTTGTTGAATTAATTATGATGAGTTATAGATTGTTGAAATTGAATAATTATTTGAAAAAATAATTAATTTTTTATTGAGGATAGTGATTAGAGATAATTAATTGTAGAATTAATCTTTGGAGACAGTTATGGTTTTTAAAATGATTTATTTTGAACAATTAATTGATGAATTAATTTAGGTTATTTAATTAATTGAAAGGAAGCAATTAATTAATGAATTAATTGGGGTTATTGAAATGTTTATGTTGGGGATAATTAATTGTTGAATTAATTAATTTGAGTAGTGTTGTTATTTAATTGCTGAATTAAATATATGGATTGAGTAAGATTAATTAATTTTGGAAATTAATTGATGGAATTGTCATGGAAAATTAATTGGGGATACGATTGAAGGTGATACAATTTTGTTGGTGGGTTTATGATATGTAGAACTATTGAATAAGGGGACAATCTTGACAATTGTGAGTGGTAAGGGTGTCTCGATGAAGGGGACGAGTGATTGTGCTTGGATGTAGGCTGCTGGTGACGACGCCTTGATGATATAGGCTAGAGAGACAGTGGCACATGGTAATGTGATAGGGATCCAATGTGAAGTCGGTTAGAGGCATCCTGATGTGCCATCAGCCTACCAGGATGGGAAAACACTAGCATCGTCGATGGATCAGCGTGCTGCGTGCTCTGCAGGTTGTGTGGTAGCGGGAAAAGTGAGATGAAAGTTTTTCTTGTACAATTGTAGACTGGTGTAACATGCTTGGACGCTGGCGATCCTAGTCAATTTCTTGCAAAAGAGGTTGCTAATGATACAGGGTAAAGCTTGTGTCCTAATTGGTGAAGGATTTCAGGAAATGCTTCATGTGATGATATGGGATACCAGGGGTGATGATGTTACCCGATGTTAGTTTAGGTATAGGGGGGAGATGGCCTTGAATATAGGGAGGAAACAATTACGTGTGGATTGGGTTGTAGGGAGTAGGTACTCTTGGGATGTGGGATGAAAATCATTTAGGCTAGCGCTCTGGAGAGGATGCGAGCTTTTCAAGGATGATGGTGTTGCTCGTGACGTATTTAGGACCTTTCAATGATGGCCTCAAGTGCTGAGGCAATGGCGATGGCCTTGAGATTACGCTTGATTTCTTGCGATAGGCTTTCAGAGATGTTGAATGACTCGGTGGTATGCAATGTCTTTGGGACGTGCATGACATGGTGTTAGAAAGATGGATCTTTCAGGATTTGTGGTGGAAATCTTATGACTGCAGATGGGCTTTGTTGGCGATCAATAATGGTTGAAGGTTGATTATAGGCTGTATGGGACTGAGTTTTGGGCTAGGACTCAATATTTTTTCATTTATGATCTTGATGAGTGTGGGTCTGTGAGCCATACTATGTGTGTTTGTTTGTCTATAATTTTTTAATAAAATTTTCATGATTATAGATTTGTGTAAGAAAATCCATTATCAAACCTGCCTTTTTAAATTTGTTAATGTGGATGTTGAGATTTTGAATTGATAAGATCTGTAATCGTATAGAAGTGGGCATGATGAATCTATGATATCTATGAATGATTAAGGAGACCTTCATATATGTTGGGGTTGGTGGAAGATGGTTATTCAAGTTGTGGTTGAGGGCGAGGATCCCAATAGGGAAAGCTAGAGGCAGGTTGGTGATTCCAGCTAGCTTTTTGGGGCTATTGATTGGGGCCCATTATTGGCCCTTGGCTTGTGACAACGTTTGTTCTCGCAGGGAGTGGTGGGAAGTATGTCAGGTTCCAGTGATCACGTGACATGTGTGGTACCCTGGCAGTGAGATGTGGTCTGGTGGAACCTAGAGGCGGTGTGGTCGGTGTTGTAGGATGAAAGAGTCACAGGCTGGCAGCTATAGTTGGCATGTACTTTCAAATGCACATCACAGGAGGTGTAGGCCAACATTTAAAGGGGACATGGAGAGGAATGGTTAATTTCATATTTTTTAGTTCTTATAAAGGAAGGTGTTATGACCATCATGAGGGAATGTATGGTGTCTTATCTGGTAGGATAATAGGGAGCACTGGTCACTGATGTGACTTTTTGGGACATGGCTGGATCTAGAAGGTTGCCGACAAGGGCCATATAGGGCATGGATTGGGATGTAGAGTGAAGACAGAAGTGGGGACATTTTACAATGATGAATTATAGGTACTTTCAGAGTGATTGATACAAGGTGGACCTCTAGATGTGGGAGGGAGAAAATCTAGTTGTAAAGAGACATGTTCTATCTAGATATAGGTGAATGCATGGGTGAAACTAGCTATAAAGCGGCACCCCCTGTTGGATTTGAAGTTGAATTGGGTTCCTTTTTGTGGTTCTTAGGATCATATTTTTCTGCTAGGGTGGATATGTTTTTCCATTTCTTATATTTGGTGGTACTTTTTGATACCACATGTTTGTTCATCATTTTATCTGAATTTTAATTTTCAATAATTATTTTTTAGGGGTGAGTATACTTAACCCCGGACTTTCTTTGTAATGGGAAATTTATGGTTAATTAAATTTTGAATTAATTAACAAGAATGGATTTTATTAATTAATTTTTGAATTAATTAATGTAATTATATTAATTACTTAATTTATAAATTAATGATTTATAAATGTGGTGTTATACATGATGTTGTACTCCCACGATAATTATGTAAATGCATGTTTGAACTGAGTAATTAATTATGGAATTAATTACGGGGTATAAATGTTAACATTTGAGATAATTTATTACGGAATTAATCATGGGATTTTGAGTTTATATATACTGATTAATTGACTAATGAATTAATTAATAGTAATGATGTACATAATTAATTTGGGAATTAATTAAGGGTATTCATGTGAAAAACTAATTCTTGAATTAATAATGTAAATGGATTATAATTAATTAATAAGGTAATTATCAAATTATTTAATTATTGATTGAGAATATATATTTGGTCAAATAAGTATTGGATGTCTTCATGTGAGATGGTTAATTAATTTTTGAATTAATTAGTATACATTGTTTGTTTAATTAATTGTTGAATTAATTAACAAAGTTGAAGTGACTAATTAATTGATGAATTAATTGAATGGATTTTTTGTGGTTAATTAATTGTGGAAATTTATTAATGAAATTAAGGTCATTATTCAATCGTTTTATTAATCAATGTAAATGGGTTATGATTAATTAATTTGTAAATTAATTAATATAATTGATGAGGTTAATTAATTGTTGATCTAATTAATGGGGATGGAACAACGAGTTAATTTTTGAATTCGTTAAAGGGTTAGATATGATTAGTTAATTTGTGAATTAATTAATATAATGATTGGTTTAATGTAAATTGGTTGTGATAATGTTTGAATGGAGTAACATAGGGAAAAGATGGGGTGCAAGAATGAGATTAAAAGGAGATGACCAAGAGAGATTCTAATATTTTTTACATAATGATCGTGTGATCCTTAAGGAAAGAAGAATGTTAGTGATTCTAATATTGTTTGTTGATGGGCCATGTGAGGCTTAAGGGAAGAAGACTATGAGAGATTCTAATATTGTTTTTTGACGGACCGTGTGAGCCTTCAATGGAAAACACCGTATGAGTATTAAAGGGAAAATTTCTATGATAGATTTCTCATTTTTCCTACAATGAATTAATAATTTATTTAGTATAACTCACTATAGACCCTTGTGGTTAGATCCCATTGCGCACATTAATCATTCCTGACTGGTTTACATGTTTTATGTATTTGATAATTTCAATATCAATTTTTAAATAAATGGAAACATGTGTATTAAGATATTTGAAATCCCTTAGGGATAGCTCAAACTCTAGCATGAGCTGAAGTTGCTGTTGAGGTTCCGGTGTCGTCAGGAACCGGGGAGTTTATATGGTAAAATAAAGGATAACAGAATAAATCTGAATTGTATAATTTATAACTTGTATTTTATTCCATTTGAAACAACATACCCTGTTATTGACTGGATTTGTTTCATATTCATTTTGTGGTTTCCTACTATATTTTACTCACACCCTTCTTGGGTTTTCTGATCGGTACGAGAATAAACTTTTTGTTTTCTCAATAGGTTAAGGGAAAAGGACTTGATTATCATGTTTCCCCTTTCTGTTAAACACTGAATCTTCTGTTTTAGTTATCTTATAATATTGGTATTTTTCAGGTTTATATATGATTCTAAATTGGTTTATTTATTTCCTCTATTGTTTACTCAGATAAAAAATGGTATAGTCTCCCCATTATAGACTTACCAGATCCTCTTTTCCATTCAAATGTTTCTAGCATACAGGGAGGCACACCAGAGGTCATGTTGCAAATTTTCTCGGGGCACCATTGTGTGGTACTTGGGTCGAGATGGTAAAATGCTGCATCATTGGTCGAATTTACATTTCTTATACTTTTTAATTACTATTTGGGAATGTTATGCATGAAACTATGAAGAGTTGGGTCTTGATTATGAGATCGTTCGTGGGAGTGGCTACACCATGAATGGGTGCGAACCAAAGTACCTAGGGTTGGATTGATGTTATTAATATTTGATATTGTAGTTGAATATTATTTCACCTTGGGTGACACACTTGTTGTGTGATGTGATTATTTTTTACATTTTCTATGTTTTGGATTTTTTCCCTTAATGGACCTAAATTTGAGTCAACATGCATCACTCTAGGCACTCATGATAATTTTTGACAAGCATTTTTGTAGGAACACAAAAGAAAATAGATTTTGGGTAAGTTGTTGAACTATTTTTCCTTGCTTGTGAAATTGAACGGAAGATGGTTTTTGACATGAAATTGAGAAATATTTTAAAATTATGAAAAATGAGAATAAATGGGTGTCTAAATGATAAAATTGAATAATAATAATGTGTATACACTTTTTTACTAGGACTTGGGCGTATGAGGGTTAAGGGTAGTGATTGTACGTCAGTTTTGACTATGTGGAAGGAAAAATGGAGGAAACACTAGTAATTAAGGGTTGGTGGTGGTATTCAATAATGAATTTTTATCCTAATTTTAATTAGTGATAATCAGTTCCACTACCTTTCCATCATATCAGGTACACTGAAAAAGCTCCAGCTTTATACGTAGCTAAATGAATTTGTATTGGTTAGATATGAGTCCCCTTGGAGGTTTCACTTATGAAGAAGTAAATATGTGGGGATAATGGTACGAGTTACACCATCAGTAGTTTATGGATAAAGTTATTAAGAGGGACTATAAGTAAGTATATACTATGATACATTGGCCGAGGTGGTTGAGTTATTTGATAATGTGATGTTAACGATGGTCCTATTGTATGGAGAGATATGTCAATAGTAAGAGTAGGGTGTAACACCCCGATCCTAGAATTCCAGCATCGGTGCATTATTTTTTTAAATTAGAATGATTCCATGTAATCATATCCCAAAGGACCGATCAGTTTGGTATAATTGAAGAAACTAGATACATACTTAGAACCCATTTTACATTTGGAAAAGAAGACAAAATATAATGCATAACAGAAGCTAATAAACTGCAACCTTGGGAACTCAATAAATGATATCTTCTTCATAACCAACGGAAGAAAAAAATGAGAGTGGTGAGCTCAATTTCTCTATAAGGGATACATATAGCAAAAACATGAAATAGTGAAAATTGAATTTAAAATCAATTAGACATAATCATTATTGCCTGGTGAATAATAGGAAAACACAAACCATTAATAAACTGAGAATGAAAGTGGATACATAGATTTTTTCATATTAAATACCTTATGAAATTTAATAACTAAAAAATGAATAAAGGGAATTATTATTATTTGGATGTCATATATCTGGCACTTGAACCATCATACCATCGAGACAGTTTATGTTTGTAGGTAGAAACTCATCTGATTATGTTTTAGAAACAAAATCGAAGCAGTTTTTCTAACTATTTTGTCTCATGAGACCGACAGATGCATCAAAATGGAAAATTGTATCATTAGGTTACATGATATGAATATGGATCATTAGATAAATCATTTAGTGATAATCGTTTAGATTATTACAGCAGTTATTGATCATAAAAAATTCATTTTGTTTTATCATTTAGTATTATGAAAAAAATGTTACCTCCAGAATATAAAAAGTTTTATATTTTAAATTTTATAGTCTTTCTCAAAAATTAAAATGGTTTCATTAACAACTTTGGAGAGTAATTTTAAGAACAAAACATCATCATCCACGAAGGTTGTAAATTCGAACCTCCCGAATGATGATTATGTTTATAAAATAAAATAGGGAGAGTAAGAATATTTGATAATGGTTATTGAATTAACATGATATAATTCTGGTATTTAGATGATAATGAAGTTATCATGATCAATTGTATAGAGGAGGTGAGGAGATAATAATAAATAAATAAGGAACTTGAAAAGAAAATAAAAGGAAGAGGAAGAGGATTCTACCTCTTGGATACACCTCCTTGAGAATCTCCTTAAGGGAACTAATTTTGGTCTTTTAGAAACACTAAGATCTCCAAGATGTGGGGAGAGAAAAGGGAATATGATTTTTTTAGAACATTTACAAGATTTAAGTCTTACAAGAGTGATGAAAAGAGGGGATGAGGGGTGGTTTTTATAGTAGAGGATATGAGTAATTTCTCAATATTTTATTCGTTATTTTATTATTTTTCTCAAGAAAAGAAATAGTATTGATTATAATGACAAAAAATAGTAATATTTTCATTTTAATTAGATACAATTACCATTTAAATCATCCATGACTCAATCATGATGTAAAAATTCATTTATCTATCAAATTTTGTAAACTATTGAATTTCACAATTCACCAAAAAATAAAGTATTTCTGAAAAATAAAAATAATCCACCCAACCAATTTGGATGTGTAGAATATAAATCTGAAATAGATTTTATAAAATTATCTTTTTAGATATGATTTGTTAAAATTTTAATTTTAATTATTATTGACTCTATTTTTTTTAAAATTATAACTAATTCCATAATACCTTGCAAAATTTACTAAGGTTCTCTAAATTATCCCAAAATAAAAAGAAACAAAAAATAGATTTATTACGGAATTTTATAGAAAGTAATAATATTTTAAATTAATTTATATATTATAAAATTGTAATTAAATATTTATTACTATCAAAAATAACAACACGTAATTTTTTTAAATTTTCACTCTTATTTATAAGTGCCTAAATATTATTTATACTTACATGGACAAGGTTAATATTTATAAAGGTACATTACTATTAATAATGGTCAAGTTACTATTCCTAATGTTACATTACTATTCATAAGGGTCAATTGAATTTTAACCAAAAATTATGTTGATCCTACCAGACTTTAAATAAGTTTCTAGACACAACTGTGTATGTACGTTTTTCAAAATTCATATCACATAAGCAGAAATATTATGCTTAACGGCTAGGTTATAACTATCTCCTATAAAGAACAAATATTTATTTCAGAGTGACTGAGTCTTAAAAGCATTATAAGCTTTCTAATGAATTGATGTTTTTAAAGAAGAAACATACCATAAAATCTAGGGGTGTCCCATTAATTATGAATATATTCTTAACATAATTTAATACTTATAAAAATAATTATAGTAGTCAATATATATATTATTGATTAAAACGTTTTATTAAATAATCTATTGATCAAATACATATATTTATATTAAAATATTTTTTATACAAAATATTTGTGTAAAATTGTATTTGCTTTTTAGAACATTAACTAATTAATTTGAAATCTATAAATAGAAATAATTAATAATAATTATTATTAATTAAAACGCATAATTTTAAATTATTATTTTTCATAACATAATTTATATAATTTTTTTAAAAAAAATATAGGGGTGTAAGATATGGAAACATGAATGAGATCAGGAGGAAATATGTGAGAGTGAAGCAGATAAGAGGACACAGTGGCATGACATTCATTGACTTAGAAACATTGAGGTGATTGGGAGTATTTCTCGAGTAGAAGATCTTATAAGGTGGGGAGATTGTAAGATCTCATCCTTTTTCTAGGAGTGAATTTTTTGAAATATTTGGTGAAGATAGGTTTCCTATTTTTAACTCACAAAGAAATGATTTTTTAGTTATATTTTGAAAAATGTGTGGATAGAAATAAATGTTAGTTAACATGTTATAATATTCAATTGAATATTTTTGGAGTTCGACACTGAGATAGTTTGGTATTCCAAGGCAAACAATGTCTCGGTGAAGACTGCATAAAAATATTTAATAAAAAATATTAATAGACAAATTTTTATTCAAAATAATTGAAGAAATAAAAAACAATGTGTCATATGATAAATTAAAAACCACCATTGTTTCGAAAACATGGTGTTTACCCTGGAAGATGTATATCATTTCTAACTGTCATATGTTTGGATGTATTGCTCAAAAAAATAACCTTTTATATTTAATTAAATTTTAAATCAATTTTTTGAATATTAGATAATAAATATTTATCAAATGGTGTTTCATATGAAAAATATTAGACCATCATTATATCCAAAACATGGTGTTTACCCTAGATGGGGTATAAACTTTGCAAGAATAGGATGTTTGGTCTCCTCCCTCAAGAAAATAAACATTTCATATTTAATTAATTTTATAATCTATTTTTAAAATATTAAATAATTAAAAACTTTTCAATGGTATGTCATTATAGAAATACAAGACAATCCTTGGGATTGGAATGGGGGTTTACCCTAGATAGGGTATAAATTTTAGACGCAATGGGAATTTTATGTTATTTAATTCAATGTTAAAAAATTAATTTTATTTATTTAATAATTAATCAAAAATTAATAATAACAATTGTGATTGGTACTATTATTATTTTGTTTAAAATAATATAAAAGGGATTTTAATATTTAATAGGCATACACAATGAGCATTATTAATAATATGTGTTTTATTATTATTGTTATTATTATTATTTCACATAAATTATAATGAATGAAAAGCACATGAATAATTAAAAACATTTTTTCACTTAAATGATGAATGCCATTTCACCACCTATGAATATTTGTGTTTGATCAATGTAATAGAGGTGAAATTATTATTCAATAGTAAACAAAGGAAAATGTGAGGTTAATATTATTTATTAACTATTATCAAAATTTAATGATTACTATTGGAAAAACATTAAAGGTGAAATATACTTTAAAATAACAATAATAATAATAATAATTGTTAATAAATGGAGAAAATAATAGTTTTAAAAAATTCATTTATGTAATTATTCTTTCGTATACTGTCTGATTGACACATCGTTAGTGGTAGCATGACCCAAAAATTGAGGCAATCATTTCAAAACCAATGGTGAATATTTAATTCAGGATCATAGTAAAGCTCCATGAAACACCAATAAAAGATGATGGGTTGATGCATGAAAGTAAAAGGATAAATAAATAAATAAATTATTTATTTAATAAATTTAAATAAATTTATTTAGGAAAAAGTATTATAATTTAGATTTGGGGTGATGCACATGTTATCGGTAAGAAGCCTATTATTTATGACATGTCCCTCTCTCATCTCCCAATCTCTCCTTTCATACTATAGTAATCAATATCTTTTTTGATATTGATTAGATTGACATGTCATCAATGGAATTGGATTCTTCTAGATAAGAATATAGTGGAAATAATTTTTTTTTTCATAGAAAATTTAGTATTTTGAACATATTTTTATTAAACAGGAAATGATTATTGAATTAATTTCTCTTTCGATAGTCGTTTGAATAATGTGTTGTTTGTGATCTTGGATCAATATCGCGTGTTCATCATTTTTGATTTAGGTGGTCTGAAAATAAAATCCCATAGTTTTAATTAAAAATATGTACATGTAATTCTATAATTTCTATTAGATTATTTTCAATTGCATTCACGATTAAATTAATCAATTTTTAGAATTAATTAATTAACTAAAAAGTAAAATTTGGATATTGAGATTTTAGATCATGTGTAATTAATTGTGAAATTAATTAAGAGATATCAAGAAGATTGATTTTAGATAATTAATTATACAATTAATTACGATATATTGACATTTTTAATTGAATAATTAATTGGTGAAGTAATTATTAGATTATGAGATTATGATTTGGGGAAATTTATTATTGAATTATTTATGACTAGTTAAAGATTGTAGGAAATGGATAAATATTTGACAAAATCATTATTGTTATATTGTGGATGGTGAATATGAATAATTAATTTTAGAAATAATTATTAGAGATATTTATGATTTTTAAATATATGATCGTGGAATAATTGATTGATAATTAATTGGGGTTATTGAATTAATTGACAAGGAAAAATTAATTGATTAATTAATTGGGGTTATTGAATTGTTTATGTTGGGATAATTAATGTTGAATTTAGTAATCAGAGTAGTGTTGTAATTAAATTTTTGAATTAAATAACAGGAATGAGTTAGATTAATTAATTATGTAATTTAATTTTGAATAATTGACATTGAAAATTAATTGGGGAATTAATTGAAGGGTTTGAGTTAAATAAATTTATTTTTTAATTAATTAATATTGGTGAGTTGGATTAATTAAATAGTGAATTAATTAATGTGGATTATTTTGATGGTTAAATTAAATAATTAGTTTCATTATTTGGTAAATTATTTAATTATGATTTTTGGGATATTTAATTGCTAAAATTGAATAATTAACTATTGAATAAATTACTAGACAATTATATTTTTATTTTGGATAAATAGTTGTCGAATTAGTGATGGGATATTGAAATATACAATTTGAGATAATTAATTGTGCTATTAGTTATGAGTTATTGATATTGTGAATAATATATTTATTTATTAAGTTGATTGATCAGAGAGATATGATTAATAAATTTGTAAATTAATTAATGGGAAAGATATGGTTAGTTAATTATTGAATTAATTAATAAGAACATATGTTATTAATTAATTGTAGAATTAATTAATGAGATTTTATTAATTTATTTATTTACTAATTAATTACTTATAAACCGTGTGTTAGACATGATGATCTACTCCCATGGTAATGATGTAAATGAATGGTTGAACTCATTAATTAATTGTGGAATTTATTATGGGAGATGGATGATAATGTTTGAGATAATTAATTGTGGAAATAATTATAGGATTTTGTGTTGATGGATATTACCTAATTAATTGATTTAATTAATTAATGGGATTGATGTACTTAACAAATTAGATAATTAATTATGGGTATTCATGTGAAAAAATTATTTTCGAATTAGTGAAGGAAATGGAGGATAATGAATTGTTGAGATAATAATCTAATTATTGAATTATAAATTTTGAATAATTAATTGGTGAATTAATTATTTGATATTGAGATATGAAATAGTTAATTAACAGTTGAATTAATTAATGGACTTTATATTGTTAATTATTTTTTGAATTAATTATCAAATTTGAAGTGACAGATTAAATGATGAATTAATTGATGGAATTTTTATGTGATTTATTAATTTTGGAAATTAATTAATGAAATTGATGTGATTAACTAATTGTTGGATTAATTAATGGAGGTGGGTTATGATTAATTAAATAGGAAATTAATTAATGGAATTGATATGATTAAATAATAATTGCATTAATTAATGAAAATGAAATGATCAATTAATTTTTGAATTAATTTAAGGGTTAGATATAATTAATTAATTTATGAATTAGTTAATGGAATGATTGGTGAAATGGGAATTGGCTGTGATAATGTTGCCATGGAGTATCACATGGGATAATTGAGGCGTGAGAATGATATTAAAGGGAAAATATAGAGATATATTGTAATATTGTTTACTTAAGAACCATGTGAGCCTTAATTGAAGAAGATTGTGAGAGCTTTTAATATTATTTTTTGAAGGACCGTTTGAGTCGTAAGGTAAGAAAACTGAGATAAATTCTAATATTTTTTATTGAAGGACCATGAGAGCCTTAAAGGGAAAAGGCCGTAGGAGAATTTTAGGGGGAAAGAGCCTGATAGTTTTCTCACTTTTTCTTACAAAGAATTAATAAATCATTTTGTTTTACTCACAATAGACCCTTGAGGTTTGAGACAATAGTGCACAATACTCATGACAAATATGTTTACATTTTTTATGTATTTGATAAATGCTATATCAATTTTTATAATGAATGGGAACATGGAAATTATGACATATGATATCCCTTGGGATAATTCAAACTCTAGCATGAGATAAAGCAGGTATTGAGGTTTGCGTTTCCTTTGGAACCTAAGGGTTTATATTGTTAAATAAAGGATAATTGAATAAATATAAAATGAATAATTTATCACCTGTATTTTATTACTTATAAAACTACATATACTTTTAATCATAGGATTTGTTTCAGATGCAATTGGAGGTGACATAAAAAGTTGTACCCACACCATACTTAGGCTTCCTGATCCGTACCCGAATAAAATTTTTATTTTCTTGACTGGTTAAGGGAAAAGGCCCTGGGAATGATTCTTGATTAGGGATGGATCATGGATGAGGGAACCGAATGTGGATGGAGAGAAACATTGGAGACCATAGTGTCTTTTATTTTAGTTTCAATTTAGACACAGTGGCACTTACTTTGACATTGCATGTTTCTACTTTTAGTTAAAGATGGTATCTGTGGTTTTCGTTATCTTGTAATATTGATATTTTTAAAGTTTATTTATTCTTATTCACATTTTTATTTATTTAGGATTGTGTTTTACTCCAATAAAAGAGTTTATAGTCTCCCTATGATAGACATACCAGACACTCACTACTATTTGGAAATCTTTGGCTTATAGGGAGGCGTGCCTGGGGTCATATGGAAAACTGGCACAGGGAAAGCTTGCATAAAACCCGGGTCAGGACATTACAAATTGGTATTAGAGTTGCAGTTATATTTTATTCTCCTTTTGTCCTACTATTTAGGAAAGGTATCTAGGAGACTAGGAAGAGTTGGGGTTTGATTATGAGCTCATTTATTAGAGTAGTTACCCCATATATGGGAGATAACTCATGTACCCAGGGTGGGATTATTGTTTTTACTATTTACTATTATAGTTTTATATTATTTCATATTGGATGAAGCCTTGTTGTGTGATGTGATTATTGTTGAGATTTTATGATTTTTGACTTGTTTCTCTGAAATGAAAGAGAGTTGAGTCAACATGCATCATTCTATGAATTTAGGATACTTTTTTCATGTGCATCATTACAGGCACACATGAGAAAATGAGTTTTGGGTAAGTTGTTGAACTATATTTCCTTTTATGTGAAATTAAAAAGAAAATAGTGCCTAAAATGAAATTGAGAAAGATTGTAAAATTATGCAAGATGAGAATAAATGGGTTTCTGAATGATAAAACTGAATAATGAGAATGTGTTTACCCTTATTAAATAGGACCATGGTGTAGGATGTCCAAGGATAGTAATAATGCATTTATTTTGACCGTGTGGTAGGGAATAGGGGGAAACACTAGTAATGAAGGATTGGTGGTGGTATTCATTGTCAAATTCATTGCATAATCTTAATTAGTGATTAATATGTCCCTTATATTAACATTGTCTTAGGTATGACAAGAATGAGTTGGCTATACACCTAGGTAAATGAATGTGTTTTGGTTGGATAGGGAGCCCCATAGAGGTTGTCATTATGAAGTAGTAAAAATTTAGGGATGATGGTGTGGGTTACTCAATCAATAGTTTATGGATCATGTTCTTAACAGGGACTGAAAGTATATCAATACTACGGGACAAGGATGGAGCCAGTTGAGTTATTTGACAATGCAATGTTAATGAATCTCCTAAGGTGGGGTGTGGTATATCAATAGTAGGTGTGTGGAAACATTAATGAGATAAATTTGAAACATGGGAGAGAGAAGTGGATAAGAGTGCACAATAGCCTAAAATTCATTGACTCAGATACATAGAGGTGACTGAGAGTACAAAATGAGGACGAGGTATTATAAGGAAGGAAGATTTTAAGATCTCGTCCTTTTTCCAGGTTTTTATCTTTTGAAATATTTGGTGAAGATGAGTTTTTTTAATTATAATATGAGACCATTACCAGAAAATAAAGTACCTTTTAATGAGGAAAAATAAAACTTACAAGAGTCTAAAAATAAGAGAAATATCTTTATACCTCAATAAAAGGGGAAAGAGTTCATCTGGTATCCTATGATGCCATAAAAAATCAACACCAATAAAAATATTGTTATCAAGGACATCCAGAACTAAATTAGCTTCCATATAAGTATGCATGAGAATATTCTCCATGGAAAAAAGAGAATCAAGACAGTTAATCCATCTTTTGGTGAGCTTTCAAGATAGGTGAAATTCTCTCATCCTGATTCCAGAAATAGTAATTGTAGAGTCACTTTGAAGACATATCTTCTTCCACCCAAAATTATTGGCATGATCCAATACCATGATAATACCAAGAATATCTTCCTCAATTGAAGAAGTAATTCCACAAGAGCCATGTAAGCATCCAAGGAAAAAACCCTGATGATCCCTGTAGAAAACATCATATCCAAAAAACACTGGATTGACCCTCGATGCACCATATGAATTAGATATAATGTAGTCTTTAAGAGGGACATTCTATAATACCTAAAAATTACCAATAGGAGGCTAAAAATTCCCTATAGTACGCACCAGCTAAGAACATTTAAGTTGTATATTGAATTATAGAAAAATTGATTCTTTGGAATTTGAAACTCTTTTATATCTGTAAGAATAAATGATAAAGAATGATTAATTTTGAAAGAATAACCTTAATGGTCTGCTTCATTGCTTGCATACAGGATGAAATGTAATAGCCACACATTATCCACATAAAACAGATACAACTTCTGGGGTAAAAGCCGTATGTAAAACCATCCTTGGACAACGTTTATAATACAGTCTATTTGAGGTAAAGGGACTTCAAATATGTCAAAAATAGACCTCCACATAGCTGAAACAACAATATAGGATATGAAAAAATGGTCTGAATCCCCCCGGTGTTGATGGAAAAGTAGGCATGAGGAACAAAGAGAAATACCACAGTCTGAAAGGTACATGTCCAATGGAAGTTTTCTATTGGAAATTTTCAAAGAAAGGACAGAACTGGATGGTCTAATGAAGCTCTTATGCAGTTTTGAATCCATTTTTGGTTCAAGTAAAAGTGAGAAACACACAAGTTGATGGGTAACCAGTTATTGGTGTGGCCTCCCCACATGCGTTCCACACGCCCCCAGTGAGGCCCAAGGTAGCCAACCCTAGAAACTATTCCAGTTTCGAACAAGGTATAGGGCTCATGAGTTATGTGTTAGTATATAGAACATGTTTACTTGTGAGGGATTGAACCCAAAAACATTGGGTCAAGAAGCCACCATCTTTAACCAACTGACCCGTTCCCCATAGGCTTCGTGTGGATGAGTTTTCTATGTTTAATTCAATGAAATGATTTATCAATGAAATTTTGATAAATGTGCTGAAAACCATAAATTATTATTAGCATATTAGAATATTCAATTGAATATTTTTGGAGTATAAACTATTTAAGGGTGAGATTCTAAGTCTCGCGAAGTCTCAGCGAAGAAAAATAAAAATATATTGTATAAAATATTAAGCACCGACTTTTTATTCAAAATAATTGAATAACTCCAAAACGGTGTATCGTATAAGAAATCCAAGACAACCATTATGTCTAAAACAAGGTGTTTACACTTGGAGGGGTATAAAATTTGTATGAGTCGGTTGTTTGGATGTCTCACTCACAAAAATAACCTCTTTATATTTAATTAATTTTTTAGTCCATTTATTGAACACAAAATTATTAATATCTCTTAAACGATGAGTCATGTGTAAAATTCAAGACCATTGTTGTGTCCGAAATATGGTGTTTACCCTAGGTATGGTATGATATTTGTGTGTTTCAAATGTTTGGATTTCTTTCTCATGAAAATAAACCTTTTATATTTAATTAATTTTTAAATCCATTTTTTGAATATTATATAATTAATATATCTCAAACAGTACATCATATGAAAAATCTAAGACCACCATTGGGTTTGGAACATGGGGTTTACCGTATTTAGGGTATAAATTTATTATGAAATGACCATTTGATGTTATTTAATTTTTAAATTAAATAATTAATTTCAATAATTTAATAATTAATCTTAAATTTTAAAAAATAACTTTGATTGTTACTATTAGTTTTTTTTAAATTAAGACAATATAAATTTTAATATTTTCGGGGTAGATGAAAATAATAATATTATTAATAAGTGTATTATTATTATTATTTTTCATCAAATAAAATGAATGGAAAAGTACATGAGTAATTAAATACCTTTTTCCACTTAAATGATGAATGAAATTTCAAAAAGTATGAATATTTTTGGTTGATCGATGTAATAGTGGTGAAATTATTAAATGTAGAGTTAATATTAATTTATTAACTATTATCGACATTTAATAAATGTTGTTGGTGAAACATTAACTGTGAAATATAGTTTATAATAATATTAAATTTTGTTATTATTATTATTATTAATTAATTGAGGAAACAATTGCTATCAAAACACCGTTTCAGTCATAACTATTTTATATGTTGTCAGATTGTAATGTTATAATAGACAGCCTGACCCTAAAATTGAGGCATTCATTTAAGACCAATGTTGAATATTAAATTCAAACTCATGGTACTGGTCCATGATACCCCAAAAAGATGACTGGTTGACACATGAAATTAATACAAGAGATTAATAAATAATTGATTCAATTAATAAATGTAACTATATTAATAGGTGAAAAATTATTATAAATTGGATTTGGGGTGGAGTGCATGACATGGGTATCAAGCCCATTAATTATGGAATGTACCCCTCTCTATTACCTATTTCTCTTTTTAGACTTCAATAATCAATTTTTTTTGATATTGATCACATTTACATTATGTTAGTGACATTGGATTCGTGTTGATAAAAGGATGGTCCATATCAAATTTTATTTTATAGAAAATGAAGTATTTTGAGCAGATTTTTATTAAACCAGATATGCTTATTTATTTAATTTATCCTTTGATAGTCATCAGAACAACTTGATTTTAGTGTGGATGGATTCATATCATGTGTTCATCATATTTGAGGTAGGTGGTATAATATAAAAATCCCATAGTCTTAATTAAATTTTTTTTGTAATAGTATAATTGTTATTAGACATTTAAAAATTACATTCTAGATTAAATTAATTAATTTTTTGAATTAATTAATTAAATGATATGGGAAATTGGGATTTTGGGATTTTGAAATCATGAATAATTAAATGCTAAATTAATTATGAGATATTGTGACTTTTGATTATAGATAATTAATTGTTGAATTAATTATGGGTTATTAAAATTATGAATATTATAATTAATTGGTGAAAAAGTTATGAGATTATGAAATTACGATTTGGTGTAATTAATTATTGAATTAATTATGATATGTTAATGATTGTTGGAATTGAATAATTATTTGGAAAAGTAATTATTGTAATATTGGGGATAGTGAATAGGGATCATTGATTATAGAATTAGTTATTGAAGAAAGTTATGATTATTAAATTGATTGATATGGAACAAATAATTGATGAATTAATTAGGGTTGTTGTATTAATTGACATGGAAAAATTAATTGATTAATGAAATAGAGTTATTGAATTATTTAAGTTGGGTATTATTAATTTTTAAATTAATTAATCAGAGTTATGTTGTTATTTAATTGTTGAATTAAATAACATGATTGTGTTAGATTAGTTAATTTTGGATTTTATTTAATATAGATGAGTGGGATTAATTAATTAGAGAATTAATTAATGAGGAATGTTTTGATTGTTAAATTAAATAATTAGATTAATTAATATGTATATTAATTAATATCTATTATTGGGATATTGAATTGATAATATTTAGTAATTAATTGTTTAACTAATTATGGGATAACGAGATTTGTTTGTTGGATAAATAGTTTTTGAATTAATGATGGGGTATTGAAATAAACGATTCCAGATAATTAGTTATAGAATTAATTTTGAGTTATATAGATTTTGAATGTGATTTAATTGTTGAATTGATTATCAGAAGAGATGTGATTAATTAATTTGTAAATTAATTAATAGGAAATATATGGTTAATTAATTGTTTAAATAATTAACAGGAATATATGATATTTATTAATTGTCGAATTAATGCATATGTTTGGATTAATTTATTTAATAATTAATTAATGATTGATAAATGCAGTTTCAGACATGATTATCTACTCCCATTAAAATGATGTAAATGCATGGTTGAACTGAGTAATTAATTGTGGAATTAATTATGGGATATGTTTGATACTTATTGAGATAATTAATTATGGAATTAATTATGAGATTTTGAGTTGATAGATATTGATTAATTAATTAATGAATTAATTAATGGGAGTGATGTAATTAATTAATTAGTTAATTAATTAATGGTACTCATGTGAAAAAATAATTGTTGAATTAGTGATGAAAATAGTGGATAATTAATTATTGAGTTAATTATCGAATTATTCAATTATAAATTTTGTATAATTATTTGTTGAATTAGTTGTTGAATGTTAATTTATGAAATTGTTTACTAATAGTTGAATTAAATAATGGAATTTATATGGTTAATTGATTTTATAATTAATTAACAGATCAGAAGTCACCAATTAATTTATGGGAATTTTTTGATTAATTAATTTTGAAAATTAATAAATGAAATTGATGGGATTAATTAATCGTTGGATTAATTTATGGAAATGGGTTATGATTAATTAATTAGTGAATTAATTAATTGAATTGATATAGTTAATTAATTATTGAATTAATTAACAGAGATAGAATAACCAATTAATTATTGAATTAAATGTATGGTTAGATAAGATTATTAATTCATGAAGTAATTAATGGAATGACTGGGGAAATGGGAATTGGCCGTGATAATGTTGGTATGGAGTTTCAAATGGTGAAACTGGGGTGTGATAATGAGATTAAACAGAGAATACCAAGAGAGATTCTAAAATTATTTACAAAAAGACCATCTGACCCTTAAGGGAAGAAGACTATGGGAGCTTGTAAAATTGTTTGTTGAAGGACCATTTGAGAATTAAGGGAAGAAGAATGTGTGAGATTTTAATATTGTTTGCCGAATGACTGTGTGAGCCTTCAAGGGAAAATGCCATATGATATTTCAATGGGAAAAGACCATGATATCTTTCCTGTTTTTCCTACAAAGCATTAATACATACTTTTTTATTACCCACTATATACCGTTTAGGCTAGAGCCCATAGTGCACATTACTAAAGGAAAAAGATCCTGGGATAGATTGATGATTTGGGACGGATCTTGGATGAAGGATCCTGACATGGTTTGGGACCCACTTGGGATTCATTAGTGTCTTTAATTTTATTTTCATTTTAGACAGATTGGCAATTATATTGGCATAAGATGTCTCCCCTTTCAGTTAAATTTTTTATCTTCGATTTTGGTTATATTTAAACATTGTTATTGTTCATGTTTATATACGATTACCCATTTTTTTATTTCTTATGGATTTTACTCTGATAAATGAGGGTATAGTCTCCCCTTGGTAGACTTACCATACCATCACTACTAGTCAGAATCCTATGGTGTACAGAGAGGTGCGCCTGAGGTCATGTGGTGATCTGGCATGGGGCACCGTTGTGTTGCACCGAGGTCAGGGAGTTATAGTTGGGGTTTGTTTTCCTCTTAGAATCCATAAGATAATACTTTATAAGAAAATTTTGAATAGATATATGATCTTCACTAGTGACCATTCATTTAAATTTATTTGACATATGTCTATTATAAATTTACTTTACAATAGATAATGAAGACTAAATAAAACTTCTTTATTTTATTTTTCTAGTAAAATATCTAAAGTACATCATACTTTTTCCCTATTGTAATCCAAAATTATTATACACAGTGTAGAAACAACACTGATAAACATATCTATATTAATTATCACATGGATTTTATTACTAACCCAAATGTAAAAATTAATGATATACATATTGTGGCCAATAGGATGGCTGCACACATTCCAACCAAACATGAATTTTAGACCATTTTCTATCTCCATAATAATTTTAATAGCTTTATGCTACAACACTCTTGTCTTTTTTAAAAAATATATTGTTCACTGTCTAATATTTCCTCAGTTTCAAAATTATTGATATATTATTAGAAAGGATTGGTAAAATAATCATATAGAGATTAAATTTTGTATAAAATTAGTTAAATATTTCATTTAGATTATATAAATGAATTAGTGGACACAAAATATAATAAGGAAATTAATTTTATATTAAAAAAATTATATTTTCCTTGAAATATCTATTTTTTATTTAAGGTTTGAGTGGATTTTTTTCAACTATAGAGTATCCAGATATCCTCATAATTCTTCCTTCTGACATATAAAAACCCATCTATATTTTGACCACAATGATATGATTTCAATGATTCAATAAAAGGGTTGTCCTCAATTAAATTATCATTTGAATATATAATAGATTTTTATGACATAATAATTGGACAATTTATGTTTCTAGGATCAACAATACAGAATACATGTATTATATGTGATTTCATTACTAAAAATTAATCTCTATACAAGTTTTTTTCTAAAATAAACTTTCATAAATCCCAGTTCATCATTTTAAACTACACTCATGTTACAAAACAATTTTCATTGAAAAATAATCACTTTGAATATTGTATAATCTAACAATCATGTTTTTCCATGATTCCCATGTATGACATATTCAAGTAAATTAGGTTTTTGTAACTAGAACAAGATATATGAATCATATTCAGTATAGAAGTATCAACACTATTTTTCACTGTATAATGTTCAATGTGATCCTCTGTACAAAATAAATATCTGTTAATTACATAAACATCATAAGAAAATACATGTACAATTGTTCCTTTATATAACCATAATGTAATTATGATATTGAATTCAGTTTTGCTGATAACTTCTCTAATATATGGTCTAAAATCTATCTGGAAAATTATGAACTATATTCATTTAATATCTATATTTTAACATTTTATCGATTCAAATGATTAAGATTTAATTTTTTGATTTCAACAGTTTCCATCACCAAAATTGTGTTATGTAAAATTTAGAGGTGATCATACTATTTCTCGGTTATGGAAATTAAAAAAAAACTCTTTTAGAAATTCAATTACGTACATGGAACCCACTATGATGATATTTTGGGAGACCAATTCTATCAATATCAGAAAAACAGTTTGTATAGAATTCACCTTCTTCCTAAAAAATCTATATCAATAAAATAAAAAATGTGGAAAAACATAAAATTTTGAAATACCCTTTTAAATAATATATTTTAAAAGAATAACATAATATGAACCATCAAGGAGACCATTATATCTATCAATAATTGTGTAAAAACATCCCTATTTCATTTTATATGACATAAATATCATTTTCTATATTTGGAACATCAATGGGTCAACAAAATCACTACATATAGCTTCGAAGAAATTGTAAAATCATGTTACTATGCGTCACATGACTAAGATGAACTCAATGTGAACCCACAAGCATTAAATATTGTATAAAAATATTACAATTATGGGATTTTAGTCCCTTTGACTTAAAATTAGTAATTAATGTGATATTCTTGATATTTTATGAATAACCCATATGTGACCATTAAAACACTATGGATATTGAAAATCTAAAATATATCTTTTCCGAAAAGAGTGTATGACAGAAGATGAAGAATTGACTTTATTTCAGCCTTTACTGTAGGAAACTCTTTGTTTATTCCCATTCCATTCAAATATATCCTTACCTTAATGCCATATTTTTTTGATGTCTTATGTAATTTACAATGATTCAATAAAATTGTTTTTCATAAATTCTTTTCATCAATAAAGTTTATCAAATATGGACAATTTTAGTATGGTAATGAAAAAAAACTAATCTATTTTTGAATTAATTTTCCTAGAAACATTCAAAAAGGGTTTACCAAAAATGGTGAAAATACCATTTTCATGGAACAAGAGATGTAATATATGCTAAAGACTTATAAGTTATGTAGTGACTATAAAGAAATAAAAATGCGACTAAGAAACTTTTGGAGAATTATTTTTAAGATTACAAAATTATTTTTCATTGTGTTTTTGTATAGAATATTATTTATATAATTTCTAAAATTTTGATCCTTTTTTTTTAAATTTGTATATTAGTGAAAAAAGATATAAATTCAAAATTTAAATTTCCTTAAAATAGTATAATAAATTATGGCATTTGTTAACAATTATTAATACTATTAATATTAAAAAAATCACTGTTTGAGAATTTTATTGTGCAAGGATCGTTGTTTTTAGAATATAATGTCATTATTCAAAAAAACATCATAATGTTGAAAATACATTGAAAAAACAATAAAAGGGAAAAAGTTAAACCATAGTAATACCAAGCCCATGGAAAGATTTAATGTTAATTAATAACCATATATATAAAAGTAATATTTTTGAATTATTTTTATTTATATGGGATTTTAATTATTTGAATATTTTTAGTTTTTAATTCTAATATATCTATATAAATATAATACACAAGATTTTTTAGTTAATATTAATATATTTGAATTATATTTTTTTATAATTGATATAACATTCTTATTAATATTAATTTGTAAATATTTTTATATTAATAAATCTGATAATATGTTTAAGTATTAATGACTCATTAGAGAAGGATTAAAATTGGGGTATTTATCAAGGATAAGTGTTTCTTGATAAAATAAACAAAATCAAGCTTTATGGGCCATTTTTTTATTTATGACTGAAAAAGAAATGAAAAAAATAAATTCCTACGGTATGGTTGCAAAATTCTAGAAAGAAGTGTAAAAAATGGTTATAGATGAATGAAGAATACTCAGTGGGTCAATTCATCCAAAAAAATCAGTAATAACAATAAATATAAATTGTTACTAATGAAAAAATATGAGAAAAATTGTTATATATTAACACATGTATAAGAACACAATAAATAAATAAATCATTAAACACCTATTGATAAATCCATAAAAGTATTTTACTAGTAGAATACCATCGATTTTTTGGGTTGATTCATAAAAAAAACATTTACTTTAGATGTTATAAAATTATGGGTTCTCAAGAACTTTAATAGTTCAAAATGGAGACGTGTGATCTAATAGGGTCCTTTTAAAAGAGGGGAAGAGCTTTAAAATTTTTAATAGAAAATATCTTATAAAAATGGCTTTTATCAGCAACTATAAAGATAACTTTTAACAGTTTCTATGTTTCGATAAAGTTATAGTTTTATAAGAATGTTTTTAGCACTAATAAAAGAAGACCTAATGAGTACCAACAAATAAATAACACCAATTTTGTTTCAATATACAATGTTTTTCTCTAATACATAATATTTTCTATAAAAAACAATTGTAAAATATTATAAATTATAATTGAATAAAAAATTGATAAAAGTAAAAAAATAAATGATATTATTTATATAAATTACAAAAATATATAAAATATATAAATTAATTATATAAGTCAAAAAAATATTAAACATTATGTTTAAATAAAAACATATTTAAAATGAAATTATATTTAAGAATGAATAAATAATATTTTTATAGAGATTTAAAAACGAAAATATTAAAATAAAAGTGAATACATTTTAGTTTTATAAATTAAAAGTAAATTAAAAAGTCTTAATAATAATAAATAAACCTATATAAAAAATATTAAAAAATTAAAAAATTTAAAAACTATTAAAAATTATTAATCATTAAAAACAAATCAATATTATCCAATTAATTAATAAAAAAAATAAATAACTAAAAATGTTAAAAAATTAATTATATAAATAACCAAAAAAAATAAAATAAATAAATATTAAAATAAAAACAAATAAATATTAAAAATTATATTTAAATATAAAATATTTGTGATAACTTACTAATTAAAAATTAATGAATAAAAAATGTGTAACGATTTAGGTAAAAAAATGTTAAAATAAAAAGAAGAAACATTAATTATATAAATTATAAAAATATTATAAACATTAAAAATTAATAAATAATAATATAGAAATAAATTTTTAAAAAATGATTAAATTCCGTATATAACAAATAAATAAATATTATAAATGAATAAATTATTTAAATTACAAATTTATAAAAATAAATATAAATTAAAATAAAAATGAAAATAAATTAACAATTTAATTTAAACAAAAATGATTTAAAATAATTTACCAATTTAAAATAAAAAAATATTAATATTTAAAAAAAACACTAAAATAAAAAGAGTGAATATTAATTGTATTAATTTTTATTTTCCTCCAAAATTGGAACCCCAAACTGGTATGGTGGTGAATATGGGGATGTCTCTAAAGTCCTCTTCTAACATTCCACAAGCTAGAGATTTGAACCAACGATATATAATGCATACAAATGGGAGACATTACCCACAAAAGATAGATTTACTGATAAGAGAAAAGATGCACTAACGAAATCATTAGGGTAAAAAATAATCTATCCCAATACATGATTATAATTTTATACAAGCTGAACTAAATTAATAAACAAATAATAACATGTTAGCCACAAACAAAAACTCTAATTGGACATGAAAAACTCCACAAGCTAGTAATGCCTAACAAGATCAATAACCAATCCTAATGGATTTGAAATATTGTTTTTATATATTTTGGGTGAGTATACATGTATTCTCTACTAGATCTTCCATAAGACATATTATTCAATTGTTAAAGAATCTTACTACATCCTTGTGAATAAACAGAGGAATCTAATTCATCACATAAGCACATAAAACATTATCTCATGATCACCAAGGATCACTTACCAAATAATTCATAAAAATAATCCATTCTATATAAAAACATATATACAAGAAAGGTACCTCACATCCACTTACCCAATGTTTTGTCTCTCTCATGCCCCAATGATGTATTTTATTTTCTTATATACCATTCATAATTAATTATAGACCCCAAAAAACCATATCATAGACATATCATAATCTCATAATTCACCCCTGCATATATGCCTTAATTATATCAAATTACAACCATAATAAACAATAGGTTTGGAGTCCAATAAAGAAAATGTATCTTTCATTATACCTCATTCCAATACATCCCATGAACATATAACCATAGTAACCATAGTTAATACAAATAAAATATATGTATATTCTATGACTTTATCCTACTATAACCCACACACACATGTTTGGTAGAACTGAGGTCCATCACAACCTCTATAATCACATACCCTAAACCTGAATCCATTATGATTTAGATATTCATATATAATTTTTTTATCTAAATAAAGATAATAGAAGAGAGAGTAGTTAGAAATATGTTCCCTCATCAACTTGAACATCAAAAATAACATCATGAACCCAACAAATTTGGGAATCGAAAACTCACATATCTTAGGTGGGGTGCGTATAAAATCATAAAACATAATGAACATTATATCACAGAATCAAACTTGTGAAAATTACGAAGACTTAGACTCAAACTATTACTATCATCTCACACGACATTCAACTAACACTGCTAATTTATTAGAAGGGAAAATATCATATAAAAAAAGACCAAAAATACGGTCTAGAATGACGAAATTTATTTTTTAATATTGAAAATTATCATTAATTTATTAACCCCATTATAAATTCTTGTTTAATAATTCCATGTCATCAAATCTAATGCTCCCTTTTTAGTCCATAATTTAAATTCATAATATTATCTAATTCTTTTAAAGAATCTATTTCAACTGATTCTCATATCATGTTTAATATAAATATACATACACACACACACACCCAAATACAATCACCAACCTTAAAAGTCAATCCTGAATGTTAATTTAAATGTTCATTTACTATTCTATAAGCTAGGAATCTTATGTCAAAACCTAGAAAACATATTATAAGAAACACTCATAGGGAATAGATCAACTAATGTTACTTTTTAGAAACCACCCAGAAGAAAATATGAAGATAAATGGAGTGCCAATACATAAATCCCATCTAATAAACATCATAATACAACCATCTCGTAATATGAAATCCCAAATCCCAAATCCTAGTCTAGGTTTTTTATCCCAGAACTATACACATCAAATTTTTCCCACCACCAGAGAAACCCTACCCATCACTTTCCAATCATCAAACCAAATTATATTCAAAAGAAATCGTAGGATGGGCTCTACTATCTAATTGTATTAATATTGAAGATACACATATTTTGATCTCAACAAACTCATTGGAAATCTCAAGCTATCAAAAATGTAAATAAGCTTAGAAAACATGGAAAAAGAATAATATGGGACTATAATATCCAAAAAACATTAATTTTAGAAAACATAATTACGCATTATTATCATGAATTATATGATTAATTATTCTAAATTTTAATCAAGGATAAATATATAAATTCAAAACCTAACAACAATTTCGAATCAACTTTAGACATTTATGAGTTAATAATTATAAGTTATTGGATTTATGGAATAAGAGTAATTAAATTCACATTCATCAATCATGATTAACTTCAAGGTACCATTTCTATATTTGTTATCCAATTTTCACATGTTAATTATTAATTAGATTAATAAAAATCACACTAAACAATAAGACACTATCACGAAAATTGAAATCGGTATCACCAATCATAGTATAACAACATTCTATAAAAACACCCCTTCAAAAGTCATAAATTTATTATTATTATCTTTATTCATTCGATTTCATCAATAAGAAAAAAGATGAAGATTGATTGTCCCATTTATACATTTAAATAGAAACAAATAATGAATCTCCTACCTCAGTACAAACCTTCAAGAATTCATGAAGATGAATAGATGAATAAGAGAATATCTCCCACCACCCATCCACTAATAAACCCATGATCCCCAAGGATATCATATATATAAGGAATATACCATTTACCATATATAGTAAAACATAAGAAGAAATTGAAACATCTAAACTGCAGCATGGGAAGAGAAAAATAAATATTAAAATAAACACTAAAAATTGTAACTCTCTACAGATTACCCATGGACCTATCAGAAGAATTCATGGGTTGAAGAAAAAAAAGCAGATCAAGAGACTTCATAATAGCTACTATATTAATATAGGGTTGTAAAAAAGGAGGCAGAAATAATAGGAATCTTAAATTTATATAAGATACAAAAAAATAAAATACCATGATTAAATATCCCTAAACACACTGTAATGGTCATGTTTTCAACAAAAAACAAGAAACAAAAGAGTTACCCATTACAAAATGTTCATTTTCAAATAAAACCTATGTAAATATTAGATAATATCCCAATATAATCTCTTTTAAAAACTCATTCAAACCCCATATCATATAATTCTCAGGTAACACCACAATACATATGAGATAACATGAATAATAAGTCCCTAAATCGCTAGATCCATGTGTTTCGACCTTTGGGACTCCGAGGAACAACCCATTCCATATATCCTAGTTAACTTTTTTACAGAGGATAAAATAATACTAACCCTAATGTCAATTATTTTATTTTCTACAACCTCACCATAAAGGCCTATAGTGATGTAGAGATAAGGAATCTTACATTATGAGATATATAGTGTTTCCCCAAGCGACATTCCACAGAGATCCTCATAGAGGATGTAATGAAGAACCCAAACATAAATATCCACATCAATTCCCAAATAACTATTCCAAAAGAAACTAAAGACACTAAATCCCATAAAACAAATTATAGATATTTCCATGATTTATGGAAAATTCCATAACTCAAAGGACATTTTCCTAGGGCTTCACCACACTATAGCCTTGCTAAACACACCACAACCACCCTCCTCTAGCTGATATTCCATCTTCTATGTCACTGATACCCTTATATCGATTCCCTAACACCGATAATAACCTTAACACACAGTAAAAAGGTCTTGGAAGAAGACATCCCCTTACATCAGATACCTCTTTATGAATCCTTATCTGTGTGAATTCAAGCCAAAACCTTGGAATTAATGGAAATGGGAAAACCTGACAGCCAACCTACTAGGTAACTCTCAGTAATCAAATTATATTAATAACAAAAACAACACATGTTAGGAAAAGGTTTCATAAATAATAAAATTCATCCATTATCTTTTAAATTAATCAATGGCCATCTATACCATCAAAAAACTTTAGATCTAGTTACTCAGGATATTGATCACACATCTATGACTCAAATTCAAAATTACGAACCTCCTATTGGCCCCACTAGGTGAAATACCATATTGTGTTCATTCAATAACTTGATATTTTAGTTTATATTTTAAAGGAACACTATTTTCGATTGTATACATCCCCATAATACAGAGAATAAAAAAATGTGAAATAATATTATATAATAGATATAAAATAGTCATTATTTAGATAGGTATGAATAATAATTAAAAAATAATTTAATATATAAGTACATAAAAATAATAAAATTAATAATGTCCCATACATTGATAAAAAAATTCGTTTTAAATGAAGTTGAAATCTTTTGAAGGTAAAAGTGTTATTTTTCATAAAACAATTTTTATGTGTCAAATGTGTTTTGATCTTTATAGATTCAATTAATATCTATTTATAAATTATTATAAGGAAATAAATATATTTTATATGAAATTTAATGACTAAAAATTCATTTAATCATGGTTATATGGCATGTAATGAAAACAAATCCATTTAATTATTCAAAAATAATTTTTCTACAAAATGGTTTTATTACATTTTGTTCATGAATATATTAATTTACACTAACAAATTATATTAAATTTATCTTAAAAATGGATATTATTTCAAAAATTACAATATCATAATATACTAAATATGAATTTTTGATATTTTTTTGATAATATTTAATTTTGAATGAATAGTGAAAAAATACCGACTATTTTCAAAACTATCATTTATTTTCATTATATCATGTACATTAAAAGTACTATGATATTTTTATTTGATTTCAAAATTAAATAAAAGAAATTTTAATAAATATAATATAATTTATTCAATTAGAATCTATATTATATTTGATTTTTTTTAATTCATTTTTATGCTTAAAAAATATTTTATAAACACAATTTTCAAATAATTTTTCATAATTACATGAAAATAAAAGTATAAAAATTACCTGAATCGAATATTTAATAGTATATTTCTTATCTATAAATTTGAAGTTCAAATTTGGAAATAGGTCAATTTCATTTTTGTCATATTTAATAGTGACAATGGAAAAAGTTTATCACCATGATAATGGGTAAAACTAGTTAATAATAAATAAAACCACGAGATAAGGTTTCAAATCATCTTAATAGTTTAATTTATTTCATTATATGAGTTTAATTATACCATAGATATAAAAAATAAAAATACATGTCATATTCGGTGTCTTTTTTTTGATTATGACCTTTATATTATTTCATGTTAAGAAAAATGACAAAATATTCCTCTCATTCATTTAATATATCTAAAATGTTTCATAGGGATGAAAATAAGTTAGCAATCATTATAAATATTAATTATTTATATTAGTAATTTATTGTTATTATATTATTTTATTTTAAATTTTTAGAGATATTATAATTTCCTTGAACGCATATGCAACACATACTCAACGCTTGTTCAAGTTGTATAGAAATTGAATAAATTAATTTAAAAAACATTAAAATATATATACATATATATTTGATGAATTATGGTTACCCATGAATTTAATTGATAAATATAATTTATATGTTATTTTTGAAGGGTTTGGATTCAAATTTCAGCATTATTTTTTATCCTTTAAATTAAATATATGTTAATAGTCTTGAAAGTGACCTTAAATGATATTTAATGTTTAATAATTATTTCTAAGTAATCATATAATTATAATAATAAAATATTTAATTAATCATATGGTAAATGGTCTATTATAACATTCATGTTTAATGTATATACCACTCTGAATTATAAAATTTACATTTATAACACTAAATGAGTGAAAATTCGTTACAACAGTTAATGTTTAACAGACTTAATATCGGGGATAAACTAAATGATAAAGTATAAAATGAATCCTAAACATGTATAATATTTATTTTATGATTATATTTAAACCTTACCATCCATATAATCTATGATAAATTTTTTTGGATATATTTTAGATGAGTTAGACACATATTATATATTAATATTTCAGGTATTTATAAGTTTCCCTCCCACCTTAGTTAAAAAAGGGAACCACCTCACCACTCTTATAAAAAAACTATGCACTTATATTGAGAAAAATATAAATAAATTACTTCCTAGATTCCTTTCCCACAACTTATAGATTACTTTCATTCCATAATACAATCCTAGGATTCATTAACATGTAAGCCAATAAAGGATTCCAAAGTAGTGGTAAAACTTTTAACTGATGTCATTCATTTTATTTATTATTATACCTCATAAAATTCAATAGTATCATTAATAATATAATTAAATATGTATATTCAAAGTAATGTAATGTTATTTTGTTTGTGGAAAAACCATTATTCAACAAATTTTCTATCCAATGTAAAATGAAAGTGTCGCTCATGCATACGTAAGAACTACCATCTTTACATAGTGATGTTTTACATATTTTATAATTTCAGCATATGGATAGATATAATGATGTATAAAATTACTATATATGATATATATTATATTATTATGATTCTATAAGTAATATATATTACTAACCTTTTTCAATTCCATCTATTGAAAGATGATAACATTGATCATGTGTATGTGTGGACTACTACCTCAACAAAGTGATATGATTCATTTTACATTTCGTATTTACATGGATTGATATAAGGATAAAATAAATTAAAATATATTATATATATTATTTAATAATTAATATATAATGTTTAATTATTATTTTACCTTTATTTCTTTTGATCCATCAAAATTTGGAAACATCATTCTTCCAAACAAACAGTCAACAATATCCACGAAGTGATCCCCACCTTATAGGGACGATTATAAACGTTTATATAATAGATAAATTTAATATTTTTTACTAGGGTAATATTTCGGTGATAATAAAACATGAAATAGGTGCACATTTAAGAACTATAAAACTGAAAAATCCATGGGAAACTGACTGGTTTTCACCCGAAAGATAATTTTGATAAAGAATTATTAATTAACCGGGAATGATATTTCAAATGGAATCATATATGGTATGATAATTATGAAAATTTATATATTATATATTCATAATAAATGTAAATATATTATACAGGATGATAATAGTTTATATGAATTTTTTTAGACATGAGGTAAGGGATTTATGTCACAATTTTATTTTATTTTAGGATTGTTTATGTTCATATTTCCATATATAAATGTATATAATCCTAATATCTTAGAACCCATATATATTTTATTATTTGATTTTTATTATGTTTAAATTTTTATCTTCCATTTTTTACTTATTTAATCATGACTTAACAATTAAGTAACATTTGGGAGACTTTCTATTAAATAACTTACTTTAATGTTTTCCTTACAACTCTTTTTCTTATTTATTAAGGTTATTTTAAATATATAAATAATGTAAAAAATTATTATTCAAATTTTGATAAATTAAATTTTCAATTAAATTTTAATTTATTTAAAAATTAATAAAATGTTATCTTTTCAACATTTTCCAAATCGGTAATTATAAAATTTTTACAAAAGTGAAAAAATATTTTCTCTAATATATACAGCTTGACCACCATTTCCAAATATCATAAATGTTATTAACTATCAAGTTTTATTTTTAATAATATATATATATTTTAAAATAAAAGTTTCCCCAATATTCATGGATTTTTAATTTTTTAAAGATACAAAAAGGGTATTATTATGTTGAAATATGTAAGGAACATTTTTTTCTTGTCTAGAAATCTGAGAAGAAATTTGATTTTTTTCTTTAGATGATTTTAATGTAAAAATTTCCATTTTCACATCATATATGACTTATAATAATTTTTATGACAACTATGTTGGTCCTAGATTAGAGTGTTTCCCCATGGAAGAGACTTTGGAGGAATTATGAACCGTTCAAATTATCATGGAATAATTAATAATTAATACATATTTAATTAAATATTAATTTATTCTCACTCATTCGTTAAGTATTATATTTTGAATGAAACATCATATTGAGATTCCTTCTCTAACATTTACTCTAGATCTGGGGGGGGGGTTCTTAGGCAAGTAATAAACTAATGTCGTGTTCTAGGGTTGGGGCCAACCCATATTTTCTTTTTCTTTCCTTTTCCTCATTTCTTTTTATTTTCTCATTTTCTCCCCTATATTATCATATATTCCCTATATTTGATTAATTCACCATGATTGAGATAAGAGAGTGAGATAGACTGAGAGAGGGAGGGATAATGTAAAGGAGGTACTACCGAGGATCTCAAGAGGAGATAAATCATCATGTAGAAGCTATGGACCATTGATATAGGTTAATATTTTGTTGATTCCACCCAATAGAATTCCATTTTTTAAATTATTAAATATATCATCATAGATTTAACATTTTCTTGTTGTAGATCCCTTTTAATTCTACTTCATACCCCTTTAGGGTCGCTCTACATCTTTTGGGTTGGAAAATGCGGTTTTAGGATGATTTGGGGGATTTACCATTCAGAAATCCTGACCACATAACATGTTGTTTAGGAAAAAAATGTCATGTCTTATTTCCATTAAGTGAAGATTGTGTTTTTATAAGTATACAATATGTACCAATATTACACACCATGTGGTGGTACATGGAAATTTAAACATACAAATGGATAGACAACCCATGTGAGGGCATATCTTGATATAAAGTATACGACAAGACCCCATGAGGGTCACACACAGTGTAGAAGTATACAGTGAGGAAACATACATGACCATACCATGTGAGGTAGATGGTAAGAAACCCAATTTTGGGTACATTCCTCATAATATTATACAATCCATCTATACGGGCTTACACTTCACATTTAGAAAAAGTATTTCCAAGGTGGAGATCTGAGGGTACATGTAATGTACTCGAGTATACACTCCATGTACTCCTCTGTTGCTAGCATTTTGAGGTTTTTTTGTGTCTTTATTTTCTAGAGTCTGAATTGAATGCTTGAATAGTTCATTTTGAGTATTTATTACACACAAATTGTTATTATACTTACCTTGAGGTGATATGAAGACTCATAGGAGGAATTTCAATAGATTGACTAAATATAGAGGTGGTTCCCCTAATAATTGAATCCAAATATCTCATTTGAGTGATATCCCTGATCTAAGATAGTACATGAGATATATTTCTTGGATGTCACTTTCATAGGTTATCCTTGAGGATGAATCTATAGCGAGATGTTCCGTTCTAGCCAATGATGCTGTAAGATTTGACATTTCTGAGGTTACACTATAAGATCCCTCTACTTATGTTTCAACCTAATGGATTCCATGTTAGATAAAATAAATATTAAATCTTACAAAGGATACCATGTAGGATGCCAATTCATTTTTATGCCACACTATAGATCCCACATAGGATTCATGTTCCTCTATTTGACCTAGTGGATACCAGCTAGTATTACTTTGATTACATACTTCTACTGGGGATCCTATATATACCATACCAGGGAACATATGTAGGATTCCTAAATAATATTTTACTTCTATGAAGTATATTGAGTAGGATTCGTCTCTAGTGATATAATTTAGGGGGCTTAGTTGGTGCCTTAGTGTTTGAACGACCCTGAACTAGTGTGATGTGCATTTAGATAGATATGGTAGTGAGTGTCACCTTATAACTCATGCCAAAAATTTGATATATTCAATATATGGTATTAGTAGTGGGTTTGGTAATTTTTCCATTCTCCCTTAACGATATAAACACCCATCATTTAATGGAACAATGAATCCATTTGTATATGAGTAATGGATCAAGTCCCCTAAAAAGATATTTCTATATTGGAGAAATAATAAAAAGGGGAAGTCTATTATAGAAGAATATATATTGAAAAATATATGGATCAATAGTGGCCATTGGTTCAAGATACTATGGTGATGGAGGATATAGAGTGAATGGAATGAAAAACCTTTAAGGTTGTTTTCGTTGAGAAATATTTTTACCATTATGAAAAGGCTGATATGAAAAAGGAATTCATTAATTTAATATATATATAAGGGGGAAGTGTTCAGTGTATGTGGATAACATTATGAGATTATAATGGATTTATAAATACTAAATATACAATCAGAAAATTAAAAATGTCTGTTTTTGATGGACTTATTTCGAACTTATACCGGGAACTAGTATCCTAATCATTTTAGTATCATATAATTATTTAGTAGTTGTTCCATGAGTAAATTCTCTAAGATTCATGTGGGGGTAAATTGAGTTCTTGAAATTTTGATTTCTTATAAAACCTCCATATTTAAACATATGATTATTTTGGATCATTTATAAAAACATGCACACATTATAAATAAAATCATAGAGAAAATATATTATATAGGGTGAGTAATAGTGGTTTTGGAAATGAAATACCCTAGTATACACCACCAAATATTAGCTCCAAAAAAATTGTGATTTTCAATAAACTAGTTCTTTAAAAGGAACACTATTTTCGATTGTATACATCCCCACAATACAGAGAATAAAAAAATGTGAAATAATATTATATAATAGATATAAAATAGTCATTATGTAGATATATATGAATAAGAATAAAAAAAATCATTTAATATATAAGTATATAATAATAATACAATTAATAATCTCCCACACATTGATAAATAATTCTTTGTAAATGATGTTGAAATCTTTTGAAGGTAAAAGAGTTATTTTTCATAAAACAATTTTTATGTGTGAAATGTTTTTGATCATTATAGATTCAATTAATTACTATTTATAAATTATTATAAAGAAATAAATATATTTTATATAATATTTAATGAATAAAAAATCATTTAATTATGGTTATATGGCATGTAATTAAAATAAATCCATTTAATATTCAAAAATAATTTTTCTACATAAGTGGATTTATTAAATTTTGTTCATGAATATATTTATTTACTTTGAAAAATTATATTAAATTTATCTTAAAAATGGATAATATTTCTAAAATTATAATATCATAATACACTACAGATGAATTTTTGATATTTTTTTGATAATATTGATTTTTGAATGAATAGTGGAAAAGTAACGATTATTTTCAAAACTATCATTTATTTTCATTACATCATGTACATTAAAAGTACTATGAATTTTTTGTTTGATTTCTAAATTAAATAAAATAAATTTTAATAAATATAATATAATTTATTCAATTAGAATCTATATTATATTTGATTTTTTATAATTCATTTTTATGCTTAAAAAATATTTTATAAAAACTGTTTTGAAATCATTTTTCATAATTACATGAAAATAAAAGTATAAAAATTACCTGAATCAGATATTTAATAATATATTTCTTATTTATAATCTAGTATTTCAAATTTGGAAACAAGTCAATTTCATTTTTTTTCATATTTAATACTGACCATGGAAACAGTTTATCACTATGATAATGAGTAAAACTGGTTAATAATAGATAAAGCCACGTGATAAGGTTTCAAATCATCTTAATAGTTTAATTTATTTCATTATATGAGTATAATTATATCATAGATATACTAAACAAAAATACATGTCATATTGGGTGACTTTTTTGATTATGACCTTTATATTATTTCATGTTACGAAAAATGTCAAAATATTAATGTCATTCATTTAATATATCTAAAATGTTTCATAGGGATGAAAATATGTTAGGAATCATTATAAATATAAATTATTTATATTAATAATTTATTTTTATTATTTTATATTTATTTTAATTTTGTAGAGATATTATAATTTCCTTGAACGCATACACAACACAGACTCAATGCTTGTTCAAGTTGTATAAATCTTGAATAAATTATTTTAAAACACATTAAAATATATATACATATATACTTGATGAATTATGGTTTCCCATGAATTTAATTGATAAATATAATTGATATGTGATTTTTAAGAGTTTGGATTCAAATTTCATCATTATTTTTTATCCTTTAAATTCAATATATGTTAATAGTCTTGAAAGTGACATTAAATGATATTTAATGTTTAAAAATTATTTCAAAGTAATTAGAGAATTATAATAATGAAAAAATTATTTAATCATATATTAAATGGTCTATTATAACATTCATTATTAATGTATATGCCACTCTAAATTTTTAAATTTACATTTATAACACTAAATGAGTGAAAATTTGTTAAAACAGTTAATGTTTAACAGACTAAATGTTGGGGCTAAACTAAATGATAAAGTATAAAATGACTCATAAACATGTATAATATATATTTTATTATTATATTTAAACCTTATCCTCCATATAATCTATGATAAATTATTTTGGATATATTTTAGATGAGTAAGACACATATTATATATTAATATTTAATGTATTTAAAAGTTTTCCTCCCACCTTAGTTAAAAAAGGGAACCACCTCTCCACTCTTATAAAAAATGATGCACTTATATTGAGAAAAAAATAAAAAAAATTACTTCCTAGATTCCTTTCCACACAACTTATAGATTACTTTCATTCCATATTACAATCCTAGGATGGATTAACATGTAAGCCAATGATGGATTCCAAAGAATTGGTAACAATTTTAATTGACTTCATTCATTTTATTTATTAGTATACCTCTTTAAATTCAATAATTACATTAATGATATAATTAAATATGTATATTCCATTTAATATAATGTTATTTTGTTTATGTAACAACCATTATTCAACAAATTTTCTATCCAATGTAAAAAGAAAGTGTCGCTCATGCATACGTACGAACTACCATCTCCACATAGTGATGTTGTTCATATTTCATAATTTCAGCACATGGATAAATATAATTATGTATAAAATTAATATATATGATATATATAATATTATTTTGATTCTATAAATATGATCTATTACTAACTTTTTTCAATTCCATCTATTGGAAGATGATAACTTTGATCATGTGTATGTGTGGACCACCACCTCAACAAAGAGATATGATTCATTTTACATTTCCCATTTACATGCATTGATATAAGGATAAAATAAATGAAAATATATTATATATATTATATAATAATTATTATATAATTTTTAATTATTATTTTACCTTTCTTTCTTTTGATCCATCAAAAATTGGAAACATCATTCGTCCAAACATACAAACTACATTATCCATGAAGTGATCCCCACCTTATAGGGATGATTATAAAAGTTTATATAATATATAAATTTAATATTCTTTACAAGGGTGATATTCTGGTGATAATAAAACATGAATTATGTGCACATTTAAGAACTATCAAACTGAAAAATTCATGGGAAACTGACTGGTTTTCACCCGAAAGACAATTTTAATAAAGAATTATTAATTAACAGGGAATTATATTTCAAATGGAATTATATATGGTATGATAATTATGAATATTTATATATTATATATTCATAATAAATTCAAATTTACTATAAAGGATGATAATTGTTTATATGAATTTTTTTAGACATGAGGTAAGGGATTTATGTCACAATTTCATTATATTTTAGGATCGTTTATATTCATATTTCAATTTAGAAAATTATATAATCCTAATATCATAGAACCCATATATATATATATATTATTATTAGATTCTTATTATGTTTAAATTTTTATCTTCCATTTTTTATTTATTTAATCATGACTCAATAAGTAAGTAACATTTGGTAGACTTTCTATTAAACAACTTATTTAAATGTTTCCTTACAACTCTTTTTCTTATTTATTAAGGTTATTTTAAATATAAATATAATGTTAATAATTATTATTCAAAATTTGATTAATTAAATTTTCAATTAAATTTTAATTTATTTAAAAATTAATAAAGTGTTATCTTTTCAACATTTCCATATTGGTAATTATAAAATATTTACAAAATTGAAAAAATATTTTCTCTAATATATTTGTCTTGACCACCATTTTCAAATATCATAGATATTTTTAATTATCATGTTTTACTTTTAAGAGTATATAGATATTTTAAAATAAAATTTTCCCCAATATTCACAGTTTTTTTATTTTATAAAGTTACGAAAAGAAAAGGGTATAATTATGTTGAAATATGTATGAAACATTTTTTCGTGACTAGGAATCTGATAGGAATTTTGATTTTTATTCTTCAGATGATTGTAATGTAAAATTGTCCATTTTCAAATCATATATGACCTATAATAATTTTTATGACCACAACGTTGGTCCTAGAATAGGGTGTTTACCCAAGGAAAATATTTTGGTGGAATTCTAAACCATTCAAATTTTCATGGAATAATTAGTAATTAATACATATTTAATTAAATAATAATTTATTCTCACACATTCGTTATGTTATATATTTTTAATGAAATATCATATTGAGATTCCATCTCTAACATTTACTCTGGAACTAGGGGGTTCTTAGGCAAGGTATAAACTCATGTTGTGTTCTAGGGTTGGGACCAACCCCCTATTTTCATTTTCATTCATTTTCTTCATTTTTTTTATTTTCTCTTTTTCTCCCCTATATTATCATATATTTCATATATGTGATTCCATCACCATGATTGAGATAAGAGAGTGAGATAGATGGAGAGTGGGAGGGAGAATGTAAATGAGGTACTACTGAGGATCTTAGGAGGAGACAAATCATCATGTGGAAGCTGTGGACCGTTGATAAAGGTTAATATTTGGTTGATTCCACCCAATGGAATTAAATTTTTAATATTATTAAATATATCATCATAGATTTAACATTTTCTTGTTGAATATTTCTTTTACTACTGCTTCAGAAACCTTTAGGGTCGCTCTACATCTTTTGTGGTCGAAAATGGGGTTTTAGGATGATTTGGGGGATTTACCATTCAGAAATCTTGACCACATAACATGTTGTTTAGGAAAAAATGTCATGTGTTATTTCAATTAAGGTAAGATTATGTTTTAATAATTACACACTATGTACCAATATTACACACCATGTGGTGGTACATAGAGATTTAACTATACAAATGGCCAGACAAACCATGTGAGGGAATATGGCGATATAAAGTATACGACAAGACCCCACGAGGGTCACACACAATGTAGAAGTATAAAGTGAGGAAACATAATTGACCATACCATGTGAGGTACTTGGTAAGGAACCCCATTTTGGGTACATGCTACATATTATTATACAATCCATCCATACAAGCTTACACTCCATGTTTAGAAAAAGTAATTCCTAGGTGGAGATCTGTGGGTACATGCCATGTACAAGAGTATACACTCTATGTACTCCTCTTTTGCTACCGTTTTGAGGTTATTTTGTGTATTTATTACCTAGAGTATGAATTGAATGCTTGAATAGTTCATTTTGTGTATTTTTTACCCACAAATTGTTATTATACTGCCTTTGAGGTGATATGAAGACCCATAAGAGGAATTTCAAGAGTTTGACTAAACGGAGAGGTTGTTACCCTAATAATTGAATCCAACTATCTCATTTGAATGAGAGCCTTGATCTGAGATGGTACATGAGATATATTTCTTGGTTGGAACTTTCATAGGTTATCCTTATGGATGTATCTATAGCGAGATGTTCCGTTCTAGAAAATGAGGCTGTAAGATTAGTCATTTCTGATGATACCCTATAGGATTCCTCTACTTATGTTTCAACCTAATAGATTACATGTTTGATAAAATAAATATTTAATCTTCCTAAGGATTCCATGTAGGATGGATATTCATTTTTATTCCATACTATGGATCCCACATAGGATGCATGTTCCTCTGTTTGACATAGTGGATAACAGGTAGTATTCCTTTATTTACATACTTCTTCTAGGGATCCTATATATACCATGCCATGGACCCTATGTAGGATTCCTCTATTATATTTTAATTCCATGAAGTATATCGAGTAGGATTCATCTCATGTGATATAATTTATGGGTCCTAGTTTGTGCCTTAGTGTTTGAATGACCCTGAACTAGTGTGATGTGTGGTTGGATAGATATAGTAGTGAGTGTCACCTTAGAACTCATGCCAAGAATGTCAAATATTCAATATATGGTAGTAGTAGTGGGTTTAGTAATTTTTCCATTCTCACTTAATGATATAAGCACCCATCATTTAATGGAACTATGAATCCATTCGTAGATGAGTAATGGATCAAGTCACTTAAAAATATATTTCAATATTGGAGAAATAATGAAAAGGGGAAGTCTATTATAGAAGAATATAAATTGAAAGATTATATGGATCAATAGTGGTCATTGGTTCAGGATACTATCGTGAAGGAGGATATAGAGTTAATTGAATGAAAAAACCTTTAAGGTTATTTTCTTTGAGGAATATTTTTATCATTATGAAAAGGATTAAATGAAAAAGGAATTTCTTAATTTAATATATAAGGAAGGGGGAAGTGTTCAGAGTTTGTGGATAACGTTATGTGATTATAATGGATTGATACATACTAAATATACAATCTGAAAATTAAAAATGACAGTTTATGATGAAATTATTTTGAACTTATAAAGGGAACTACTATCTTAATCATTTTTATCATATAATTATTTAGTTGTCGGTCCGTGATTGAATTCTCTATGATTCATGTGGGGGTAAATTGAGTTCTTGAAATTTTTATTTCTTAGAAAACATCAATATTTAAACATATGATTATTTTGGATCATTTATAAAAACATGCACACATTATAAATAAAATCATAGAGAAAATATATTATATAGGGTGAGTAATAGTGGTTTTGGAAATGAAATACCCTAGTCTACACCACCAAAAATTAGCTCCAATAAAATTGTGATTTTCAATAAACAAGTTCTTTTACGAGGGAAATATGGTCCATTATCTAGGGATTCACTAACTATGTAAAATTAATATACACTTGGTAAAATAGTATAAATAAATTTTAACTGGGCTCCAACCAGTCATCACAAACAACCTTTTTCAAAGTTCTTTTACCAGGACCCTTCATAGTAAAAGAGAGAGGAAATAATGGTTATAGATGGAGTAAAAACTGTAAGATAAAACTGAAAGAGGATAATAAATCTCAGGGAGAGATGATAATAATAAAATGTAGCTCATGGGGAGTCTTTTGAAATAACTATAATGATTTCCTTGATAATAGAATTACATATTTTGAAGCTTCTTCTTATTTTTGAAAAAAAACAAAGCTACACATAGTGAGTTTCAAGAGTATGTTTTTAGATGATTGTGAAATCACTTTTCTTTTTCCTTATATTCTATTCTCCATAACATGTGGCACTATATGAAATCATGGAACACTTCTACTTTAATCACAAGGTATTAGATCTATAAAATATAGGGTTAAAATTAAATTCCTCATGTTCTTTTCCTAGAAATATGTCAGTAATAATAATGACCATTAAATAACACTTGCACATGATTTCATTCTATGTACATTCCAATTTTTATACTATTTTTAACATAAAGTGGAAATTTACCCATTAATGAATTCATAACCACATTAATTATAACTCAATGTAAACCAACAGTAATAAATATCAGGATTCTAAATGATGATGGAGATTTTAGATCACTATATAGAAAGATTTTATATATTTGAATTCACATTTCCAAAGTGAACCACATAACCATTGTTCATATATATTATTTGTACATACTTCTAAAATTATTGTAAGACTTATTCACATAGCTAGTTTTATTCATGTATCCTCCTTGATCACGTAGCTGAATAAAATATAGAAAAATGAATTATATAACTATTTGGAACCACATTGATAATATCACCATGTATCCAAATCGTGTACCTGATTAATATATGAAACTGGTTCACATAACTGATTGATACATGTAGCAAATTAATCTTATAGGAAACTCAATGACATAGGCAACAACCACATAACCTATTTCCAATATAGCCATTTAACATAGGTTAATCCTTCACAAAGACAATTTACAAATCTAATTTCACATTTAACCATTTATCCATATAGACACACATATTACATAGGTTACTTTCTATACGTTAGAAAATTTCATTAAATTTTTTGAAATTTTGGATTTAATATTTAAATAAAATAGATAACAATAAAATCTTTTGAACTCCATTAAAAGACAACAGTAATAAATGAAGGGTATTTGAGATCACCAAAACCTAAAGTATACGGGATATGATGTAACAATATTATTAGTAAAAAATCTCCCCCTATTTCACGATCAAAAAACATAGAAGAAATTAATCATGAAATGTTATATGTTTTTATAAGAAGTTTAAAAAAACATCATAATATACATATTTATTTTAAAATTTTGTGTGTAGGTTTCTCTTCACCACTTAATTAGAAACTTATACCCTTTATATTACACAGAGAAACATCTCCCAAATTTTGGGTGAATAAAAAGAAAGGAATTGAAGTGAAAAATAAATATTTATTTATAACATATACATATGAAAAAATTACGTACAAAGATAAAAATTATTTGGAAATTATTAATAGGATGCAATTAATTAATCAAAATAAATAGATAAAATAAAATAAATGAAAATAATCATTAAGAAAGAAAAAATCATTAAATAAATAAGAATTTTATTAATTTTCAAACATTTTTAGAAAAATATCTACTCAATATCCATAAAAATACATATATAAAATTCTAGTCATAAGATCCATGTTTATGGATAGGGTCGAAATGAGAAGGTGGTTTGGGTAAATGTGACCTGAATGTTGGAGTGGTCCAAGAGGTAGTATGATGTTCCATCACTAGACTTATTGAATGTGGGGTATGGATAAAAAATAACTCCCCCTCATGGGTATAATGAAAGGTTTCATATTACACCACTAATGAAACTAACATTACATTACTATTGGTATTCGATGAAAGAACATCATCTGTTTAACCGAACTGGAACTTTTCTTTCCTCATAAACTCATTCACTTCTTCCTGTATAAAGAGGACATAATTATTTTAACCAAAAAAATATGAACCTTGAAATCGAAAGAAATTATTTAGAAACATCTTGGTAGTATTTAACCAAACCATAACAATCGATTTTGTAGAATGAATCCTACACGGAAGACCACATATATTCACTTTTTTGGAAGAACTAGAGCCTCCATCATCTCTATATTTATAATTTCCCAAGGTAGAATATCAGTAGATGGTCGAGAGGTGATTGAGAGATATGAGGAGGTAAAAGAGTGAAAATTTAACATCTATGATAATATGTGTATGCGAAGAGAAAAATGGTTGAGGCCCGCTAGATATTTATGTCCCTGATCTGATTATCAAAAGGATTATGAAACTTATTTAGAATTTGGGTTTATTCTGACTTAAAATAAATTCAATTAAATCGAAATGAATTTAATTTATTTTTATAAAAACACATATGGATTAATTTAAATAATGAAGAAAAATAAATTAATTTTCTTAAAGTAATAAAAAGTAATTAATAACATAATGTAGAAATTAAAATTTAATGACATATGATAAATTGAACATATTTAAATTTGAATAAACCTAATTATCTATTAATAATATCAGAATGGACACAAACAATGATATTAGTAAAATTATCTTCAAACATGTTATTAGTAGAGATAATTTAAAGTGTAATATCACCTTTTTGAGAATGATCTCGCAAAGAAATTATGTCAAAAATATACATGTTTTATTCTTGAATTATTTATCTAATTCATTGAAATTTCTATATCACTATTATTATCAAATTTTATTAATACTCTATTATAATTGAATCAAAAATACATTAAGTTTTGTTTTATCCACAATACTTGTTTGTAATAAGTACCAACAACTATATATTATGATTAAACAATAGATAATGCATCATCGCGTTGTTTCTTACAAAATAAAGATATTGGGTACATTTAGAGAAAATGATAGGTTTCTGATGTAATATTCATATCTACTACATAGTTACCTAATTCAGAATCTAAGTATGTAGTTTGATTAAAGTTGAATGTTTTTTAAAAATTAAGTAATGATATATAATTCATTTTAATCATTTTAAATTCATTTTAGAAGCTTTCAAAGGAGATTCCTTGGGATTTACTTGAATTTTAAAACATAAGCATACTGAAAACATAATTTACGGTCTAATATAAGTCACATACAATGGACTCCAATATATTACTCTTCATAGATTATTTTTAACTGGTTTCTCAACATTATCAAAGATAATCTTTTCATTATAATTCCTAGGAGTTATATGTACTTTACTATGTTTTAGTCTGAACCTTTTATATAAGTATAGTATGTGCTTTCATTTATCTATAAAATTAATAAAAACTTTTTAATAAATTTTAAAACCATGAAAATAATTTAACTCACCCATCATGATTATCTATAATTTTCATTAGGATTTTTGAAAATTTATTACACAATTGTTTATTTTTAAAAATATGAAAGACATCATAAACATATATCTAAACGAAATAAATATACAAAGAGTATTTTTTTTTAAAAATAGTTGGATATAACTTCCTTACTGATAATAATTTGATAAATTAAATGAACATGGAGACATTCATAACAAGATCTAGGATCTTGTGTAAGGCCGTGAAGTGTTCTCGTATTTTTGAAAACAGAACATGGAAAATGTGGATTTTCAAAACTAGGAAGTTGTTAAACACAAACTAACTCCTTAATAATATAATATATGAATGAATATTTTATATCCATTAGATATAATTTTACATTCACTTGTGATTCATATTCTAGGATATTCTTCATGGCTTCTAATCTAGCTAGAGGTTCAAAGGTTTCATTATAATTTATACCTTCTTCTTGGTAATAAACTTTAACAACCAGTCTAGCCTTATTCCTAGTGTCTAGACCATGATTATGATATTTACTTCTAAAAAACAATTTTTTCTATAACATTATAGTCACAGGGTCTTATAACTTATTCACAGTTTATGTTATTTTTGACCTAGTTTTATTATTCTTGAATTTCTTAAACCCATCTCTCAAAATCCGTGCATTCCTCTATTGACTTATGTTATAGTTGAGATTGAATTTTAGAAAATTAAATAAGATTTCCTAAACTACTAGTTCTAATACCTTCATATAAACTTCCTATAACTATTTTTAAGAGAACATTATTAAGGGATATATAATTTCTTGATAGAAAAATATCCAGTTTAAGGGAATCCATCCTTTCATGATTTGGTTCTAGAAAATCTTCTTCTAACACATCATCATTTTTATTTTCAAATAATGGTCCATGTCTTTTTTATTTAAATGAATCACTTTGATCATCATATTGATTCATTTGGTGATTAAAAGGACCACAGCCATTAAATTTCACAAGAGTTGATTCTAAAAAAATCAATGACCATTTTTTGAATATTTTATAAGCCTTTGAAGTAGTAGAATTGCCATGTAAGAATCCTTCAACAATATTTGGGTCAGTTTTACCAAGATTATTGTTAGTGTTAATAATATAAACCATTAATTAAAATACAATAATATTTATTACATTCATATGTATCTTATTCTATAGCTCATACAGTTTGTTCCTTAAATTAGGCCTAATTAAAACTATTTTTATGATATAACAATCAGTATTTATTACTTCATCCAAAAAAATGGGTTTGTAGGTTATATTAATATAACATTGTTCATTAAATTTCATGTAATGTGGTATTTATCATTTCAAAAAGCATAATTTTTTTGAGGTTTCTTAGGGGAATAAAAATTATTTTCGATTCCATTATTTGAAAAAGAAGAATTGAACTCATTGTTTTCAAATTCTCTTCAATGGTCACATATTCGTGAAATAATTTTTGAATCATTCCATTTTTGATGTAATTTAATGTAACGAATAAAAAAATAATAGTCTTGAATTTTAATAGTAAAAAATAAAACCACACTAAATCTAGAAATATAATTGTCTTGAATTAAAACAGTTTATGAATTCATATTTTTTCTTATCCAATAATTAAATATAGTGTATAAATTTTTTTTCTAGGATCCATAAATTTTATGATTTTATATTTAAAAGAATAATATACATTATTTGTGAAATACACCAAATAAACATCATTAAAAAGTTATGAAAAACTTATTAGCTTGTTTTTTAATCCTTCCACATAAAGAAAATTATTTATGAGGATTGAGTTTGAATTACCAACTGATATAACTCCTATAATATTTTTAATATCATTGTCACTAAAATTGATATTTCTGCCATGAATTTTTAATAATGAGTGGAAATTAGATAAATCTCCACTCACTTGCCTTGATAATTCCATATCAAATTCCCTTTTTAGGAACTCTCCAAGATAATTATTTCCAAAAAATACCAATGAAATAAGAATTATTTTGGTACCCATTTTCTCTGGGGTCTAATGATATCATAAACTAAATATTTGAGAACCCAAATTTGTTTTTTATGTTTAGATGATCCATAACTAAATTTTCAAAAATATTTTGAAGGAAAATAATGTTTTACTCTAAAAAAATATAGGCTTCTGAAACGATATTTATTATCATAGTTACCTAATTATCTATTGTGGAAAATGTTAAATTTGGAGTGGTTTTTGTTTATGTAACATGGTATAAAATAATTTTGTATATTTATTTGGTCGTTCTCCTTAGATTCATATAAATTTTATTATATAATATTTATTGTATAAAATAATTATATTTGAGAAACTTTCTACATTCATAAAATCAATTACAATATCTTTAATGTCAAGGAGTTATTTTTTATGCTTTCACTCTTGTTAATTTGTTCATTACAACATGATAAAATAGTTTCTAACTGGTTTTTAAATCTATAATGTATCTATATATGTCCCATTTTTAATTTAAAAATACATCATACGACTTTCTGATAGTTTTTTATTTTTCTATGAATCACCTTTGGTTTCCATAAACTTATAATATTAATTTAATTTTTCAGATGATAAATTTTCATTTTATGATTAATATTCATTCTTAGAATAATAATAAGAGTGTACCTCATATGAATTTTCCATAAAATACATTTTTTCCTTTTGATTCACATTTTTAGTTTTTTATTTTAAAGATGTGAAATTACAATAATGTGTAAAATCCTTTGAAATTTATTTCCTAGAATTATTGGTCATATTTTAATAGATAACCTTAATAAAGTACATTTTCACTTATTTTTTTAGTTTATTTATGTGAATTTCTGTTTTATATTACCATGTTTCATACACTCATAACATCTTAATAACATAGAATTTCCCTCTTGATTATAGTATTTATTTAATGGTTTCATTGAACATAATCACTTTTCATAGAGACTTTTTAATATTTTTAGAAAAGTGAGAATGATCAATATCTAAAGTATATATGTTTGAGGTATCGTCATTAAAAGACTTATCTATTTGTATCTATTTGATTTTATTTTTATATTTGGATGATGAAACATTTATATAAGAATTATATTTCTTAAATAATCTACGATCTTCGTCTTCATATTCCATACTAACCTTATAAATCATTAGAGTTCCAATGAGATACATTATTTTAAAAATATTGACATTTTTAGATTTCTTAATGGTAGTAGAGATTCCACTCCATTTAGATGGTTGAGTTATGAGGATTTACAAAGCCTTATTTGATTCAGTAATAGGTTATACTAATGAAGAAAAATTATTTACAACTTTAGTAAGTCTTTCATTTCATTGGGTAATTATTTCCACATCCTTCAATATAAATGTATCAAATATAAACCTAATAGCGTAATATCTAAGGGATCACACATTATCCATTCCTTAATAAGAATCTAAAATAGTAATTCAAATTTCATGATTAGTTTCACATTAAGATACTTTTCTAAAATCAACAAGACATAGTTCATATATTATATTATTCATAGAAAAATATTTTAGATCACATTGGGTTTCAGTGTCAACATCCCATGTTTTATGTTGTGTATTTGGAATTTGATAAGTCTTTAATTATTTAATATACATGTTCAAACAATGGTTCTTTAATAAGGCTTTCATATATGCCTTCTAGAAATCATAATTATCAGCATTAAAGTATACAAGACTTACCGTGGAATTTCCTTATCTATTTTTATTCATATATTCCATTTTCGAGATGATATCTAGACATGAACCATTTAAAGTAGAGAAAGAAAAATTCACTAAATTAGATAAGAAGTTTTGGTCAGAGACTCACTACTCTAAGACTCAACAGGGGGATGAATTGAGTTAATGAAATTTTATTCACATATAAATAAATCCTCTCTAATGATATGGATAGTTATTATCTTTTATTATCACATGAACAATGTATTAATAAAATAATAGAGAAATAAAATTATACAAATAGATTTATAGTGGTTCATGGAACAAAAATCCCTTAGTCTACTCCACAAATTATCAAATTCACAAGTTTAGTGGATTTAAAGAGACATTTCCTTTTACTAGGGACTACCAATAATTATCTATGGGACTACACAATAGATTGAATGTAGTCGACACTTGGTACAACAGAATTAATAACCTTCAACTATGATCCAGTACAGATTCACAAACAAAAACCTTCAATGGTCATTTACATGGAACCTTCTCTATATAAGATAGAAAAAATAGAGTGATTATAGATGAGGATCACATTTTTAAGAAACATATGAAAAAAGATATTAAATCTCCATTATAGATGATAGAAATAATGTTTATCTAGTGGAGAGTCTAATGAAATGATAAATAATATAACCTAGATAGTGAAATTGTATATCATATAGATTCTTCTTCATTTAAAATAAAATAGAGAGGCACACAGTGAGGGTTGAGAGTTTGTTATTAGATAATACTTCTATTGAATTTTTTATTCTATATATTCTCTTCACAATAACATAAGAATACTTATGAAAGTATGAAGAACATATATTTTAATTGAACAATATAAGATGTATAAAATCTAGGGTATGAAATTAAATTACACATATCATTTTCTTGGAAATAAGTCAACAGTGGTTTTAACCATTAATTTATCCTTTTACCATATTCCATTATTAGTACAATACCATTTTTATAATTGTTTTTACTATAATGAGGAAATACACCATTTAATTAATGTATGGAAGCATTAGTTACCACTAGAAGTACACCAATTATAAAGAATAAAATATTAAAGAATGAAATAGATAATTTTTGTTCACTACATAGATCAATTTGATATATTTTTCTTCACATAGTCTAATGGATCCATATGACAATTTTCACACACAAGATTAATCCACGTAGCCGAACATGTGTAGTACTTATTCACATAGATTGATTTCAACATGTATCCTTATATATGATGTAGCTGAATTTGTTGTAGCTTAATGAATTACTTATCCATTTAGAGAGATGTCACTAATTTCACAATGTATCATAATCATTTAGGAAATAACTCCAAATAACTTATTCATATAGCTGTTTGATCTAGATAATTGATTGATCATATAGATTACTCAATGAAATAAGTGATTTCAACATAGTTGACCTCATGATGTAACTGGTTTATATTGTTGAATCCGTCATGTAAGTATTTTATATAGAATATATCTTATGTATTTGATTCTCCATATAGCCAAATGACATATGTAATAAATTTTACAAACTTTTAAAAATTATAGTAAACTTCGAGAAATTGTAAATGTAATAACTGAATGAATTAAATAATGATAAAACTAGATGAACAAAGATAGAAACAAAAACATTAGTAATATTTCAAGGGTATTTTAGAACATCAAAACATAAATTTCATTGGATATGATGGAATAAAATTAGTAGTACAACAATATTATCATGATTCATTAGGATAGAGAATGAATTATCCAATTAATGTATCATTAATTAAAACTAAGAGATAAAAAGGTTGCGAGTCCCAAGTAAATAGAAACATGGAAAAGAAGAAGAAGGTAATATTGGAACATCAAATATATTAAAATTAATGAAAGAATCACCTTGGTAAATATTTTAAGGGAATGTGAATTTGTTAGAAGTTTGGAGTTAATCGAAATTAGGCTCATTAATATGTAATCAAGAAATAATCCACTGATATCTATTACATCACTTATAAGTAGATAGGAAATTATTCAAATTAATTCTCCAATATTCATATATTGCTTTGATAATTTATTTATGATATTGGTTGATGTTATATTAGTATATTATAAAAGGGTAAAATAGTATGATGATTACTTATCAGTCAATCATGAGACTTCCAGATGAAATGAATTATGTGGGAAAATTCTCATGCATTAATTTTGGCTTTAGAATATTTCTTTCCATGGAAATATGTTCCCTAGGGATGGAATATTTTTTTAATATTTTTATGATAAGGAAGACCCGCACCCACAGATACAACCTTTACGGTTGGTATGTGTTTATAATTATGGTCTATTAAATTAAGTAGTTTTGAATATATTATTATGATGTATTAAAATATTTTATATATTATTTCAATTTTTTTGGGTTTAATGATTAAATTTTAACCTTGGGTATTATTATTGAAGTTTTGTAGATTTATATACTACTCCTTCAATTTATGGTTAACCTTATTGATAATTTTTTATACTTATGATAGCAATTTATATTTTTAGTGAATAACTAGACATGAAAGGAGTCACATATTATAAAATAATTCATAAAATGGAGAAAAATATATTTTAATACATCCGATTATCCCTTAGTAATTTTATAATTTAAAATTTATCAAAATCAAGATGATTCACAAATAATTATATAGTCATGCCCATAGAATGGTAACAAACCAAGTATATTTTAACATATTTTCAATCCCAATGATAATTTTTTGTTCAAACTCCATAAAACTGAAGATAAATATATAAATTATTATATGGAATGTAATTTTCAACTGTGAGGGAATAGTTTCATAAAATCATTTACATGTATGTTCCTTAAAATGTACATGCATAATAATTTTCTTAGTGAATACCTAGAAATTAGTGTTCATGATAAAATATATATTTTATTTTAAAAATATAATCTGATATATTGATTTAGAAAAGAAAAATAAAAATTATAATTATGATATTTCTCAATTCATGGGATAATGTAATTCATGAATATTTTAGTTAGTATTTTAATGGAACACTATGTTCAATAGCAAACACAACACGTAACATTGAGCATAAAGGAAACATGGATTTATATTGTATAACTATTATAAACAATCCATTGCGATGAAAGGTATGGATATGAATACCACATTATGAAATATATATTTAAATTTATTTCTTAATAAAATTAATAATTAATAATTAATTGGTTATAAATTGGTTGCAAAAGAAGATAAAATATTTTGTAGGTAAATGATATATTTTTCATAAAATAATTTTTATGTGTTAGCTGTATTTTGATATTAATAGATTAAAGTAATAATTATTTATAAATTATTATTAAAAAATTATGGATAAAAAATATATTATTTAATTAATTACCATTTATTTAATTATGGTTATTAGGCATGTAATGAGAATAAAGTCATTTTATGCTTTAAAAATACATTTTGTTCAAAAATGGATTTTATTGCATTTTGTTTGTGGATATTATAATTAATATAAACCCATTTAATTATTATTATTCTAAACATTTATATCATTTTTGATATCATTAATTTATAATAATTTTATGAGGAATTTTTGAGATTATTCTGAAATGATTGATTTTTTATTGAATTGTAAAAATGTCAATTTTTTGAAACTACCATTTATTTTATTTTAATAATGTAATTGAAAAGTTCCATATAATTTTTGAAATTTTTAAATAAGAATAATATACATTTATTTAATCATTTTCTAATTAATTCTATATAAATCAATATTATATTTTATTTTGGTATAAGTTCATTTTTATGTTTAAAAACCCATTTTTCTAGGAAATGTGATTTATGTGTTTTTCATAATTGTTTTAAATTTATCTCTTATTATTTATTTTAATTTAAACATGAAAAATGATTTTCATATTTTCAATAATAATGTTCATCTTTGTTAAATAAGTCAATTTAAATTTTTGTCATAATGAATAGTAGCCATGGTAAAAGTTTATCAACACAGTAATGGGTAAAACTTGTCAATTAGGTTAAAACAATTGTATAAGATCTATAATTAACATGAAAACATGAATAAATTTTATTTTGTATGGTATATTGAGCCATAACCATCCTAATATTAAAAATCATGCATCTGGGTGCCACTTTAATAGGATTATGAATTTTAAATTATTTTAAGTTATAAAAAATTACAAAATGTAAGCCTCTTTATTTTAAAATATATAATATTTTTTTATAGGCATAGAAAAATATATTTAAAATAATAATATGTTATTATTATTTTTTATTCTTATTATTGTTATTTTTTAAATTTTTTTTAAAATATTATAATTTTATTTAATTCTTAAGCAACATCGACACAATGCTTGGGTATGCAATAGGAAATTCAAATAAATAATATTAGAATCATTAAAATTTATATACTATGGATAAATTATGATGAAATAATAATTTTTGGGTAAATATGATTTTTATTTGATTTTAAAGGATTTTTTATTTTAATTCTACTATTTTCTAAATTCCTTTAAAATCAAGATATGTGATTATTTCCAAAAATGATCTTTATTGGGATTTAATGTTTATTTTTTTATATCATTAAAAAATTATAAAAATCCTATACTGACGTATTTGAATTTTAAATTTTATATAATAACATTAATTTTACATATAGGTGAATCTTGGAATATTAAAAATTACCTTTCTAACTCATAAAGAATGAAAAAATAGGACAACGATTGAGGTTAAATAGGGTTAACGAGGAGGATAAACCAAATAATAAGGTTTAAAATGACACCTAAAATTGTATAAAATTGATTGGTTGATTATATTTCAACCTAAGACTCATTAACTTCGATTATAAGTTAGTTTTGATCCATTTCACTTGAATTAGACACATTATATATATATATATATATCAATATTTAAATTATTTTCATGTTTTCATCCCACCTGACATATAAAAGGAAATCTTCTATCAATTATTAATAAAAAAATGATCTATATACCTCAACCAATACCCACTAGAATAATATCCATGATTCTTCACCCATATCCTATATCTTATAATATCTCTCTAATACTATCCTAAAGAGGCTTAAGATTCAAGCTAATGGAGGATTCACAAGAAGTTGTATAACTCTTAACAAAGTTAATTCATTTTATTTATTCTTCTATATCATTAAATTATATTCCATATAAGATGATATAATAAAATTAATGTCTTTCATATATTAAAATTTTATTATGCTAATAGAAAAATCATTATTCATATGTTTTTCCATCTAATAGAAAATGATATAATTGCACATACGTATTTTAAGAACAACTATCTCCACGTAGTGATGTAGTTAAGTTTACATCACTTCCTTTCATGGATGAATACAATGATAGAAAAAATTATTTTATTTTATATTTATGATATTATTATGGGTTTTTAAATATGATATTTTACTTACCATAGGACTCTTTCATCTATTGGATGTTGATAATTCACGTACGTACGGACTACCACATTTACAAAGTGACGTGGTTTGTTTTTAATTTTGGATTTATATTTATGGTAATAATGATAAATTTAATAACTATTTATTATATATATTATATGATATTTATTTTGGAAATGTGAATTTATATTACCTTCCCATTTATCCATCCATGAAATGGTGAAAGTATTATTTGTGCATATGTAACAACAGAAGATTTAAAAATAAGAACATTGTATTAAATAATGTATGTGACTTGAAACAATAATATTAGATGAAATTATAAAAACCTGAAAATTTAATATATATTCAATTTTAAATAAATATAATCTCTTTAATAGCTTGTGTTATACACGATAATGAGTTTATCTTGAATTACATATAACATTGAGTTTATCTAGAGTTTTACACAACATCGAGTTTAAACAAAACATGACATATTATTAAAATATTATTATTTAATTTGATTATTATCAATTATCCATTATAAAGGTGGGTATTACTATATTTTCATTTGCTATTTATTGATTATAAATAAAATAATAATCATATAAAAGGAAAAATAAATGTATTCTGAAAACAATATTTTTCTAAAAGATAGTTTACTTGTACTTTTCAAAAAATGTCATAATATTAATTTTTAACAATTTTAGAAAATTTATAGGAAACAATAAAATTAATTTTTGAAATTTTTATATGAAAATTATCATAGGGTAAATTCTTAGATTTTTAAATGTTTTTTCATTTTGTTGATGAATAGTGAAGTATATAGAATTTTAATTGAAAAATGATATATCGTTTAAATAATTTATAATACTAAATTTTATTTTTAAATAATTTTACAGTATAACTAAATCAATTTTATTTCAATTAATCAATTTTTTTTTCATTGGAATAATTTTTAAATTGAAATAAGATATAAAACATTAGTAAACATTTGAACATTTTTACTTTAAAAACAGATTTTCGAATCACAACCATAAGAATAATGTTAAATTAAATATTTGCATTTTTTTGTATTGAATTTAGAAAAAGCGATTATATATTGGGAATTATAAAAATTTTAAATTTCTAATATGTTCAAAAAATGTATATATAAAAATTAATAGAGAATGAAATAAAAATGAATTACGTAGGTCAAAGTCATATTTTGTTTAGTGGGGGGGGGGTAAAAATAATACTATAAGAATAAAAATAACCTCTATATATGTATAAAATTTATTTTCTAGACTTATTTATACCTTTAAACTAATAATTTTCAATAATTATTATTTTTTATCCTTATAAAATATGAAAAATGTTGGAGAGCTATATATTTTTATTAAAAATATCAAGTGTGTGCTCTACCCCATTTTATAAAAGCTACCCCCACTCCTATCTTCTTCACACCTTAAAACAAATTTGGTTAGGAAAATACCTACCCAAATAAATTCCCAAATTACATAACCTCATCATAGAATCCTTATTTTTCAAATAAATTTAATCCAGGAAGGCTTTAGTGCAATTCAAAACAGGATACCTGAAGAAGACTTAATGTTATTCAATAAGCATCTCTATTTTATTTCATTCACCATCTACAGCAATTAATAATAAATAGTGTTAATATAATAAAAAATATTACATATATTTTGATGTTTTAATAAGAAGTTAATAACCTAGAATCATATCCACTTTCATAAAACTGGTTGCAAAATCATTGTTCGTGGTTACAGTGGACTACCGCCTTACAAATTGATGTCATCCGTTCTTCCATTACCACTTTTCATGGTTGGTTATGATGATAGATCTAAATTATATATATGATATATATAATTTATTTATATATAAGGGTTCATTATATCATATATATATATATATTACATTCCATTCTATCAGGGATACGAGAACATCACTCGTGTGTGCAATAGACTATTGCCTCATAAAGTGATGTTATTCACCATTCACCAATGCTTTAAATGTAATGTAAAAATGTTAAAGATAATTATTATATGTGATATAAATTAACTAATTACGATATTAATTATATATTTATCTTTATATGATGATAATTTATATATTTTTCTTTCTTTCCCTTTAACTCTCTTAAATATGATAACAATGACCATGTACGTGTGGAAAGTAACCTTCACGAAGCGATGTGACTCTCTTTTCTTCCTCAAAAGAAGGATTATTTATAAGTATTTTAAAATAAATAATATTATATATTATATTTTTATATTTATTTAAAGATATAATAATTCTTACCCTTTTTCATAAAGATCATTAGAAAATGAAAATGTTACACATACGTACGTACGACTTTCGCCTCCTTGATCATACCGTATTAAATTTTTCATAACCACCATTCATAATTGGTTTTAAAAGTATAATTTATGTATAAATATAATAATCATGACATTATTATTGTAATTATATATATGATATAACTAAATAATATACACATGAATCAGATCTTTCATGAGTAGACATGAATGAGAAAATAAGGAAATTAATACCCAAAAAATTAAAAACAATCAAAATATTATCAATGAAAGGATAATAAGACATTATAAAAGGATCATATATAATATTATAAATATAAATATGGATATTATTTTATTTAAAAATATGTTTATAACCAATATATAAGAGGATAAAGAATTTCCTATGAAACAGAAGTGTGAGGTAACAGATTTCTTAACTAAATTTATATTCATTAAGTTAATATTCTACTTGACTGATTATCTAATTATAATATTATGAGTATAATTACTTTTTATTTTCTTATGTTTTAGGTACATTTGTTTTATATATATTTTTATTGGAAAAACATAATATATTAATCGATTAATTCTCACTTCAATGTTATTATCATTGTAATGGTTTATTTCACACTCTCAATCTCATCAAGATTGTTTAATTTTGAAGTTCAGTTGAAGGAAATTATTTTATCATTTCCCAATAAAAAAATTTAAAAATATTCTCCTATGGTTATTGAAGATATTTTATGTAATCGTTCAATTTTCCCACTATTTGGTACTTAAATTAATTGAGAATTGTTTTTAATAAAATCAGACATTATTTCTCACTTCGGTCAAAAATCTGGTTCCTCCCAAAACCACATTTTCTAATTTCTTTTCACAAATGTTTCCAAATATTTAAAAATGATTTATTAGAGTTATTTTTACCCTTTTTAACCGTTTACAATAGTATTTAAAGAAATTTTATGTTATTTTCAAAACAATTCTTCTTTGGCATTTAATAAAAATTTGGAAGGAATCCTTATTTCAACTTGTATGACATTTACATAATTCTTTGATATCATGTAATAAATATGTTTTAATGATTGATTTATATGTTATCATGTTTATTTCAAAATAAAATTATTTTGGAAATTTTATATGTTTTAAAAAATATTTTTTTAAATTAAAATGATATTTTCCTCATGAAAATTTTAAAGATATTTTTACCATATTTCAATTAATCAATAACTACAACCATTTATTTTTACTCAAGTGGGTATATGTATTTTTGGAACTATAATTATTAATTATATGGATGGTTTTTGTTAATTTTTAACAATTAATTGATTGAAATTTATTTTCTTAATTAATTTTAATAATCAGTAACACTCACTTGAAATATTCACATTCCAGTGATCACCAGACATTAAATTTTCCTTAAATATCCACATTATTTATTATGGATTTTTTTAATAGTATCTCATTCCTAAATAAATTTTATTACATTTAATGTTGTTTTATTTAATGTATAAATATTTATAATTTGTATCATTTAATCAATATAAATATTTATTGATAAGGAACATTGATTTGCTAAGTTAATCAATTATTTGACATATGATGAATGATTTGGACATGCTTTGACAGGTGGGGCATAGACTTTATAAATCCCCTTGATTCATCGATAAGTCTCTTGAGACAAATCTGTTGGCCAAATTAAATGGGTTTATACCTATAATGATAATTCTTCTTGTGAAAGGTCATCATGAAAAATATATCTAATTGGGTTTTATCTAGTATTTTTAAACGCCACTGAAGATAAATCATGATATTAGAGGTTTCCATGTTCCTCATACATTATGTTAGATAATTAATAATTTTATTCATTGAGAATTTAGTTATATTATTATCCAACATATTTACACTATGATATTATCTATGGATATATATCATTCTCATTTATTAAATGACACATGTTTTTGGTTATATATCAAGCCATATTGATTCTACCTTATCTTACCATGATTGTTTGGTTATTTAAATGTCATGTGTGTACAGATACATACCTTTAAATATTTATTATTATTATTAATCCCTCATATATTCTTCTATACTTAACTATTGTTGCGAACTTCAGCTCACCCATACTTTTTTTTATTTCTATAGGATATGAAGAAGATATCATTGAATGATATTTCATGGATGTGGATCATTTTCTCTTGTTATTTTATTTATTTATTTATTTTATTTTCATAATGTATAATGGATATCATTTATATAACTAGTTCTCCAAAAATACTAAACTAATTGGTCCTTTGGGATTTGATACATTATATCTATTCCATTGTAATCAAGAAAAGTACTGACTAAATGATACTATGGTCGAGATAATTATAGTTAGTATCAGAGGATGTTTAATAGAAAACTTAGGAACTAGAATAAAACAAACAAAATTATGGAACATAACCCTATGATAGAATTTGATGATAATTATAGAATAAAATCCAGATGTTTTGGTAAGGAATATATTTTGTGGGTTATCTAGGAAAATGAATCACTTTCTGGATACTACAGTTGGATTTGGTTTTGACGAAAAGTTACATACGGGCAACAACATTGAAAAGGGTGTATTGGTATTGACTTGATCACCACCTTGTGCATGAAAATGGGCCTTGCTACACACATATTTTGACACTCATGAGGTATATTCTTAAGATAATTGACATTTTATTTATAAAGCATTAAGAAGTATTTAAAATAGAGATACCCACAAAGAAACCATGTTTATGATTATGAGATTAGCTATGAATAAATTTTTCAAATTATGTTATGTATTTAACTAGTTTTGGGGATATACATTTTGTATCACATTGATATGATCTAATATATTGAATTCCATAATTTAAAAACGGTTCTTAATAAAAGGAATGTAAGCCACAATAACGCACATGATCCAATGAGTAAGAATGAAAATTTATTTAATGGGATTAAGCCTGCATTACAAAGGGAACTAGTCTCCAAAAAAATGTTATCATAATAGGGAATAATATCATGTGCTAAAATAACAAGGAAATAATTCTATATGAATTATAGTTTCTAATTGAATAATGAGGATACATGGATTGAAATGAAAAAATAGATAAAGGTAAGAAGTGAAAGAAGTATTTTCCAACATGTTATAATTTTAGAAAGAAGCAACATTGTACATTATTAAATGAAATGGGAGTTTTCTACAAGTGTGGAGAGAAAGGCCACCATGCATTTGATTTCATGGGAAATAAAGAAATTTCCATTATGCAAGGCTTCCACTGTATGTAAATGGGGACTTTGAAAATAAATTCCCTATGAGTCAAGGGGAAATATATTATGAGAATCTGATAGATCATGTTTATACTTATTATATTACCACAGAATAAGAGGAATGATTAATTTTATTTTTATTGGATTCAATGGCTCCTTAATTAGAGTTTTTATTAATGATATCATATTTATAGTAATTATAAAATTTATAAGGATTTTACCAACAAAAATTTTCTCTACAGATTTGAAAGTGCATATTGAATGGCACCAAGAATATTTATTTAGAGGAAAGTTGAAATTCATGGAAAACACATGATTGAGGGAAATATAAACCTTAAAAGTTTCTTGAGGTTAAGATAATGGTTTTAGGATAACGATTTGATTGATATGGATATATTAAATTTGATAGAGTTGACAACCATTGAAATAATTAATAATTTGTTTAAAAGTGGGTTATACAATCATCATTGGAGTTTACAACAAATTTTTGTGGAATATATCTAATAATATGTGTTTTACAAAAGGAATAATTAATAATTAATAATTAATTTTTTCAATATGATTTTAGGTAAATTTAGGTTATTTCCATATTTCATGAGAATACACGATGAAAGTATTCACATGATTGTTATGTGATGATTATTAGATACATGATATTATATAGAGGATTAATGATAAGTTCATTTTTATAAATTGAATAACCTTATTTCTTATGTAATGGATCTTTATATTTTAGAATTACCATACTGTTAACCATTTATGAAATGGTTTAAGTTCAATGTTGGATGCGGTTTTATCGTTTAATATATTACTTCAATATATGGAGATATAGCATAGTTAGGTAACTTTTTCTAATCACATTGGTTTTGTAAAACTAATTTTAGATATATAGAAACATTTTTCAATGTTTTATGGATCTTACTATCTGTTAATAGTAAAATACAGTGCTCCATGCATTATACGAATTCATATTTGAATAATAATTTCTTCAAGTAAGGGATAATTTGAAATTGATCAGAGCACAACCAAAGGATAAAATTGTGTTGACGAGATAGAAACATATAAATGGACTATATTTAATTATATAAATAGATATTAAAACAATTCAATACATTTAAGAGAAGGATGTTGAAATAAAAATTCTATCACATAACGTTTATATTAGATGAATCATATTATATTTTAAATAATTACATATTAATGTTTTTGATTCCCTTAACTTTACATAGAACATTAAATTTATTATGATCAATGAATTAAAAAAATATTTATAATTATTTAATATTTTCTTCCATATAAATGTTTTCATTTTGAACATATGTTATCCTACTTGGAAACCTAGTTATATGTTACTCCAAATGACTTTATTACATTATTTTATCACTTATTAAGGGGATATATTATTATCCATTTACTGATGCGGGTTTGTAAAAAATAATATTTACAAGCTTCAATACCTAGATTATCAAGATAAATTTTAAATTACATTGATGAAATTTATTTAAGGTGGAGATAATGGAACACCTTGAAATCTTAAAAGAAGACACAATACACCATAACATATGTGGCACAAAACACCAAGATTAGAATAAAATATAACACCAAAATACATTTAGATATATTTATTTTTAAATAAATTCAATCTCTTCAAATACATGTGTCACATGAAACAATAATTTTTAATTTCAAAACACAAAGCACTATAATTAGCATTGTTTACATGCAATGTTGTGTTTAACCAAAATGCATCATATTATTAAAATATCATTTTTTTAATGTGATAGTTGTCACACAACTAATAGAATATAGGGAATGAATATGATTATATAAACTAAAAAAATAAATAGTTTAAATATGTTTATTTATTATGAATTTATAATAAGTAAAATAACAATCCTTTGAAATGAAGGAGAAATGTTTTTTGTAAACATTATTATTCTAAAAACGGTTTCATTGAACTTTTCACACATCATTTCTTTTTTTACATCTTTTCGAAATGTTTTATGAAAAAACAAACTTAGTATTTGGAATATGGATACAAAAATTATCTTAGGGTTAATATATTTGAATTTTTTTGAAAAGTTTCATTTTTAGCTGAATCATGAAAACTATTGAATTTTAATTGAAAAATAAATTTTAGTTTAAATATTTTATAATTTTAAATTATAATTTTAATTGGTTTTAATGTTCAATTAGTTAAATATTTTATAAATTAAAAAAATTTAGGTCATTTTAATAATTTGCATATTGAATTTAGAAGTAAAAACCATGTAAAATTTTAACACTTTCACTTTAAAAACCCACTTTCTAATTATATTTGTGGGACAAAATATAAATTAAAAATTCACTATTATGTTAAATGAAATTGAAAACCTGGATTCCATATTTTGAATCAAAATAATTTATAATTTATAATAATTTCAACTTAATTTTTTACTCAAATGAAAAGAGAGTGTAGTAAAAATTAAATACCACAGTTATAGTAAAAATGAGATTACCATAGGGTTGTGGTGTTGTGGGGTTAACTAAAGATATTTATGTAAAAATATCCTATAAACATACCTAAAAATATTAAATATCAATATTTATGACATTAAACCTATAAATTTATTTAATGGACCATTTTTGAACCTTGTGACACATGAAAAATGTGGGAGCATTCTCTTTTCAAAAATAATAAGAGTGTCCTCTCCCCCAGTTATAAATGGCCTCCCACTATGATATCATATTAAAACCATCAAACATAATTGTTCTATCAAATTATTACCCTAATGTATTCCCCAAATACCTAACCTCATTTAAGATGCATTATTTTGGGAATAAAGAAAACCTTGAAAGGATTTAGTGCAAACCTATGATGGATACCTAAAAAAGAGTAAATATTTTTCAACGAGCATATTTATTTTATTTATTTTTCCACCACTCTATTTTTTACAAACCATGATGATATAATATTTTTATTATATGATATATACTAGGATATTTATATAATATGGGTATGATTTAAAACAGTGTCCACTTCCACCAAATAGGTTATGAAATCATCATTCATGTGTACAACAACATATCTCCTCATGAAAAGATATCATTTGTTATTCAATTTCAACATTTCAAGGTGGGTTATGAAGACACAAATAAAGTATATAGAGGATATATATCAAATAATTATATATATGGAGTCATTATATCATACATATCATCTTTACCTTCTATTCCAAAGGGGGTATGAAAATATTGCTCGTGTGTGTGATAGACAACTACATTACAAAGTGATGTAAATTTCCTTTAACTGACACTTTACATGGAATGTTGTAAGTTTAAAGTTAATGATTACATGTTATACAAATGATATAATCATTATATAAATAAAATATTTATCATTTTATAAATTTAATATATATCATTTTAGTTCTTATTTTTTCACTCACCTAAAAAAGATAACATCATGCTTGTTTGTGAGGACTAACAAACCTTCACGAATCTATGAGACTCTATTTTCATCACTACAAAATATTAATAATATTAGAGTATATTTGAAGAAATAATATTATATATATGTAAATTATATTTTTATAATTTTTTAAAAATAAATTTTACTTTCCTCCTTTCCATAATCATAATTATAAATTGAAATGTTACTCTTGTGTGCATACGACCTTCCATCTAGATGATCGTAACATACTTCATTTTTCATAAAAATAATTCATGATAGGTATTAAAATTATAATTTATTTATAAATTTGATAATAATATAATTAATATTATTGAAGAGATGATAGAAATATATAATAAGTGTAAGATCTTGAAAATTTATGATGAAATAATCATGTGGAAACAAGGCGATTAAAACCCAAAATAATGAAAATAGTGAAAGAATATTAATGAACATGTAATATGATGTTATAAAAGGATCATATATGATATTATAAATATCAATATGGTTTTGGTTAAATTAAATAACATGTTTAAAAATACTATACTTGTGATATCCCTACAAGGGTCATTAATTTCAATTAGGTTACTGAATATAAAAATTTATAACATGAAATAAACAAAACACTTAACTATAGGGTAGTAGAGGATATAAAAGTCCAAGTTCAAACCCATTAAGATAGTGTTGAATAGAATATTAATAAAATAAAATAATCCAAAACTAATTTTGATTTGTATAATGTAAATCTAAAATGATGAGCATTATTTTGTTGAATAATGTGGGAGAAGAAAATATAAAATAGGTTCCAATATGAAATGAATCCAGGTTTATAGGAAGAAAAGGAATAAAATAATCAATTAACAATTATATAGATGTATGAATTGGGAACTAGATAATCTAATGGTAATGAGAAACACACTCCACCCAAAAATTTAAATCTAATATAAAATACCTCTTACAATCAATCCCCATTCATCACTCACAACATGACATGAATAAATCACCCCCTTATGCTTTCAATGAGAGGGTGTATAAAAATAATGAAAGAGAATCATGATTAAAATGTCGGTGCATGGCTCTATAAAAGGTGGTCACATCTCTGTAGGCATCTCTCGATGGTCCTTGCTTCATATCTTTCCTCCATCATATGGATAAGGCTATATTTATAGGGGTTTTTGTCAAAAAAACCAACTGCATGAATCTCACGAATCTCATTTTTTTTCTATTTCCCGATGTTTTCACGATGTATAATGACTTTCCACATCATTTAATCAATGTTAGTAGCACCTTTATCAGATCATTCCATCATTGAACATTCAAAACATGTATTTGGTTACACGATGTGTAACTGATTTTCATAGTGTTTGTTGTCTTCATGAATTGTTTTAACGGCATAGAATTCTTTTAAAAAATTCCCATTGTTTAATGGGAATACAAAATTTGTAATCACGATGCTTTTATTTTCCAGCTCCACTTTTATCTTATCAATTCTCTAATTTTTGTTCATTATCTCAATATTAATTATTTCATATAATAAAATATAAAATAAATAAATTCTCTCAAAAATTGGAAATAATATAAAATTTAATAGATAAATTAATATATTAAAATACCCTAAAATGTTTTCATGAAATACAGTTATCAAAAGGAGGTAAAATTACATCCAATTAAAAGGAAGAGATAGGTAAAGTAAATCTTAACTCATTTACTATTCATTGGGGTTTCCTTCTAGTTTATTTATTATGTCATTATATGATTCTGTGAATAATTAATTTTGATTACATTATGTTTTATTTCCATTTGATATATGTGGATTTATATTTCAAAGGAATAATACATTCATTTATAAAACATCACATTAATGTTAAGATCCTTGTAAATATTCTTTTTAAAATTTAATTCTAATCATGGATGTTTACTTTTGAATTTCAATTGAAAGAAATTGTTCGATAATTTCCAAATAAACCTATTTAATTTTATTAACATATGAATAGTTCTGATATTTTTAAGTAATATTGTTAATTTTATACTATTTTTTACTTAAATTAATTGAGATGTTTTCTTAATGAAAATAGGACTTCATTTATCTAGTAAAGAAGAAATATAACACCCATATATTTTATGGTATGTATCATCCTAGATAAAATCAATTTATTAGAGAGTTGTCATTTCATGCAACAATAAGCTTAAACAAACCGTGATATAATATTAAATATTAAAATTATTGTCAGAATAGTAATATGACCGTTATGAATAGTAAACTATCCATTCGAATAGTAACCTCACCTATGAATGTATAGAAAAATTTAGGGATCAAATAAATAAAAAATATGATATATCTATATGATGGTATAGATAAATAAATGTTTTAAAAATGGTAAATTGAGTTTCATTATTTTAGTGAAATGTAAATGTTTATTTAAAATTTCATAATTAATATAATAATTTAAAATAAAATTTATTTTCACAAAATAGATTCATAAATTAATAATTTTTTTGTCCTAAAATTATACCTTAATTTTCCAAGACATTAATTAATTTCTCAAAGGGTCATAAAATTTATTTTAATTTTTAAATTGGTATTATTTGAGTAAATTATGTTTTTATTATAAATTAAATATATATTATTAATTAAATTATTTTTAAAAAATAAAATCTATTTTCTAAATATAAACATTGAACAATGGTTTGGGTGAATTTTTGGGATTTTTCTGAAAAAGATGATTATTTGGTGAATAGTGTGAGACGTTAATGTATGGTTTTTATTATTTTAAGATAAATGCATACTTTATTAAGTCATGGATTATGAAATAAACCATTTTTTAAAACTCACATGCACAATTAACTATACATAGTTACATGAATCTAAAATTTTGATAATCTTCAGCTAAAATAACAGAAAAATCAATAAAATAATAAAAAAACCCCTCTCCTCCCATTATAAATACTACCCCTAAACACCCCTTCTACCCACACATTCAAAGCCTTTATGATTTGGTAAATTTCCCCCAAATCCCATCCCATGACTCTTCATCACATTCTAGACTTGTTGGTCTTACCAAAAGGAAAAATCAAGGTGTCTTAAAAAGGTTTCCCAAGAGATGATATTCTTGTGGTAAAAGTCTCATTCTTTCTCTTTTAATTTATTTTTTCCATAACCTATCCTTAAATCGACTATCCAATGTGGAACATAAAATATATTATGATATATATAATATAATTTTATTATGTTATTATAAAATCCATTATGAATTTTTTTCTCTTTCCTTTTTAATTCAGAAAATGAAAACATTGTCCCCGAGGTCACGATTCATCGCCTTCAAATATGATAATGCTTTTTTCACTACCACATTCATGGTTGGTCATAAAAACATTTTTATGGTTAAAAAAGATTATAATATCTGTAATAAAACTTAATTTATGTTTTGTACCTAATATATAAACATAATATTAAATTAAACTATACTAGTTTGTGATGGTTGGAAAACCACCAATATTAATTAAATATTTTTCTCTATCATTTTATCTAATGACTAATCCTCATATCATGTATCCAAATGATATATAAGGACCCTTTAAAATCCAGGGATTATATTAATATAATTCCATTCCACTTTTTTAAATTTTATTCTATTTTATAAGAACTCCCATAATTATACACGTGGGGAATAACCATTAAACTATGAAATGAACACTGCCAAAATAACAAAATTAAACATTAAAACTCATTAGAATTATAAAAAATCAACTTAATAAAATCATAACAAATAAATAAAATTTTTAACAGGTTTTTTATTAATTAATTAATTAATCTAATTTGATTATTTAGGATAAAAATATAAGTTCAGAATTCTTTTGAACACAAGGTATGAGGTTTCTCTTCTCCCTTTTATTTCTATGAGATCTGCCTTATTCACCACTTATTTACTATTTTTGGTGTATGTATACTACTCCTTTTATTTATTATAATAATTAATATAATATTTCATTAAATATCCATATTTATTGTATCATGGATATGATTATTATCTTAGTTATTTGCCACTTTTCCATACGGTGATTACGTTGAATGTTTTTAACTAGGGAAATTTTAATAAATACATATACTCTTCTGAGTATGGATATTTTAAAAATTAATATTGATTCATGATAAATTAATCATTTCAATATTTGAGTAATACATGGGACATGTAGACATGGGTGGTTCCTGGTTATAGATCGCCCCCCAATGCATCTGTAGGTCTTATGAGACAAAATAGTTGTTGAAAAACTCTTTGCATTTTTTTCAGGTATAACTAGAATGGATTCTACCGACAAACATAATCCATCTTATGAATGGTCTTGACAGTAGTGGTTCATGTTCCAGACCCATGATTTCCAATAATTACACATCTACATTAATAATATTTTAGTCGTTACTATACAAGTGATTTTCACTATGACCAAATCAATGGATTCATATCATTTTCAGTTTATTGACTAAATAGAATGTGTTTTTATCAATTTACTAGTTGATTTTTATTATGAATTTTTATTATAAATAAATTATTTTTTATTGTTGTTTTTACTATATTTAACTCTTATTAAGAATTTGATCTCATCCATTTATTTTTTCCTTCCCAAGGTCATGAAGATGAAATCTTTGAATATGTGTCAAGGAAGTAGTTTATTTTTTCCTTTTATATGTTCAATATTTAATCAAAATTTTATTAAGGGAACCATGTATGTATCCAATTCATCAATACTACTGAACTAACTGATCCTTGGTGATTTTAACTATTCTACCTATTCCATTTTAATAAAAAAACCACTGACTATGGGCTACTGGGGATGGGGGTTGCTATAATTTTTATTAAGGTAGGTTTATTATATTCCTTGAGAATTAGATTTTAATTAAAAAGGAGAATTATATTAGTTACTTATAGTTAGTTTTTGGCTCAATAATCACGACGATATAGAGATAAAGTTGTATGTTCCACAATTAAGTGATGACTCATAAAAGAAATGAAATCAATACCCATAGATAATATATGTCTTTCCATACCAAGAGAGTCAAAACAGATGGTGTTGGGGGTGAGTAGATCATGACCATATTAGGAAATATTAATCAAGTTATGAAAAATAACCATAATACACCTATGTTGGATGGTTTAATATAGTTCAAGCCCCCATATTTTAGTGGGACTACTAATCTATTGGTAGATGTGAAATAGTTAAGTCCATTGGAAAGATATTTATAGCATTTGGATGGGGTGAAAGGGAAAATGAAGTGTTAGTGGTATATTTCCTCAATGGAAATGCTGATCATTGGTGGTTGTTGATCAAGAATACTAAAGATTAAGATGAAATAGAATACAAGGAATGCATAAATTTTAATGTTTTTTTTTAAAAGTATTTTCCTCAAGAGAAGTGAACTAAAATAAAGAGAAAATTAATTGTCTTAAATAAAAAGGAAGAAGGGAGTGTTGTAGAGTATGAGGCTACCTTTAAAAGACTAGGAGGATATGTTACAGATTATATACATGATTAAAAAAACACAATTTACCATTTATTTTAATGTCTTAATCTATATCTCTAAAGGGTACTATCCTCAAAAATCATTTTCATCATATGATGAAATATTATTATGTGTAATTAAAATAGTGATTAAATTTTAGATATCTTATATGATCAAAGAAAGTAAATATAATAATAGGTCTTTTTATAACCATGATAAAGGTATGTTTTCAAAGATGAATATGGGAATAAATATATTCCCATTATGTAATTTTTTTTGGAAATAATTATCACATGAGTTTTTGAAAAGTGTAGTGAAAAGGGACATTGAGCTAATTAATGCAATGGAAATACAAAAATCAGTGATGTTCAATACTTAAACTCTAAATAAATGGAGAATTATTGAAATCATTGTAACTAGAACCATAAGAATCTACCAAAGTAGAGGCAAATGGGTGATGTCCAAGATTATGTGATCAATATAGAAGAGGTAGAAGTACCAAATGAGGTGGTCACAGGTACATTAATCGTATCCTCTAATTTTGATAAAGATTTATTTGATTCCAGATCATTATACTCATTTTTATCAACACTGCCTTCCAGTAAAATTAGATATTTCCATTTTGATTATAAAAAGGGAGTTATCAGTCCAAAATCTTAAGGGAAGTATCATTGAAATAATGATATATTGAGAAGTCTCTATTATAGAATATAAACATGCTTTATTTTCGGACATTATCATTATACATATGGTTGACTTTTATATAATCCTTAGTATGGGTTGGATTACATAATATAATGCAATAATTTTTTACAAGAATAAGAAAATTACAATTTTTGAGGATGATATAGAATTGCATATCATTAGAGAAGAAACATAATCATTTGACTCTTATTTAGTTCCACACAATGTAGCTCTACTAAATAAAATTTTTGGGCCTGAAAAGAAAAAAACATATAGGAATGGAGAATGTAATAATAAAATCAAGGATATACCAATATCACATGAATACATTGATGTATTTCTAGAGGAATTACTAGGCCACCCCTCAATGAATGAAGCTATGTTTACCATTTATTTAATCCATGATGGTCGACCAATATCAAATAATATTTATATAATAGAAACTATGGATTTTGTTGTGATTAAGAAACAACTATGGGATTTTATTAATAAGGGATTTATTCACTCTTGTTTTTCGCCATGGGGATCCAAAATTCTATTTTCTAGGAAAAATGAATTATCTATGAGACTGCGCATCGAATATAAGGAAATAAATTATATTAAAAAAAGGAACATTTATCCTCTACATCTAATTGATGATTTTTTTGATCAACACCATAGAGCTAAATATTTTAAATGATTGGAAATTGTTATGTATATCATTAATTTCATGTCAAGAAGGATGACATTTGGAAGATAGATTTTTGGATGAGTTATGAACATTATGATTTTCAGTAATTCCATTGGGATTGAATAATACTCCCTTGGATTTGGTTGATATGATAAACAGAATATTCATAGAAAATATTAATGAGTTTATTGTGGCATTCATTAATGATATTTTTGTATATTGTAAAAACCATGAAGATAGTAAGAATCACTTATGGATCATTCTTGATACTCTCAGCAAGAAATATTAACATGCTAAATTTAGATTGTTTAAATTTTTGATTTAGTAAATTTTCTTTCTAGGACATATTTCCTATAAAGATTGAATATCAGTTGATCCTTTAAAGATAAAGGCAGTCCATGAATTTATCACACCAGCAAACATAACTGAGATATATAGTTTTATTTTTTTAGTAATTTATTCTTAGTGTTTCATTTAGAAATTTTCTCAGTTGGATAACCTGTTAAAGAAGATGAAACATAAAGGGGTTATGTTTGTATAGAAAAAATAATGAGTACAATTTCTTGAATAAGTCAAGAGAAGATTGGAAAATTATTTGATTTTGTCTCAACCATCTAGAAATTATTAGTTTGTGATATATAATGACGCAATTAAGAAATGAGTAGATAGTTTCTTTATGAAAAATTATAATGTTATTGTATATGTATTAAGGTAGTTTAATATTCCTGAAAAAATTTATTCAAGTCATGATATTGGGTTAGTAGAAATAATGTTTTTTATGAAGACACATAAACACTATCTTTATTGTCAAATATGTGATATATATATAGATCATAAGAGTTTGAAATACATAAATACACATAAAAAACTCAACATGAGGAAAAGGCGACGGCTCAAGTTTCTCAAATATTATGATTTCTCAATACATTACCAAATAAGAAAATAAAATAAGGCAGTTGATCCATTATGCAGGAAAGATCATGGAATTAGACCCTAAATGAGGATTTAAAATATCCAATGTTCATGTATTTATTAATAATGGATATCGAAATTATTAATGATGGTGAAACGTCACCCCTTTTCAAATTATTTTCATACCATCGTTACTGTAGAAAATAATAACTTTTCAATTTGATGATTATAATTTTTAAAAGATCGTTACAACCATTAAGGATAAAATATTTTAAGACTTCAAGTACGGGGATGGAATTATTAAATTTTGGAAGAGGTTTTTTCGTCAATAAATACTCCATTGAAAAAGGAAAACATTAGGAGATTTTCATAGCTCAGATTTCTCAATAAACCCAATAATTTCAATAATGTATAGAGATATTAAGGAACATTTTTGGTGGGACAATATAAAGTGGGAAATTTCCATCTATATGTCAATATATATAGTTTTTTAAAATGTGAATTCTAAGAGACAACAACCTCGAAAATTAGTGAAACCTATACCTATTTCAATACGTAATTGGGATGACATTACTTTGGAATTTATCACTAGATTTCCAAATACCACTAAAAAAGGATATGATATGGCTTATTGGTGATCATATTATAAAATCGGTACAATTTCATTATATATGCAAAGAGTTACCTCTCCAGTTCCTAGAAAGACTATATATTAATGATGTTGTAAAACTTAATGGTGCACCTCTATCGATTTATTCGGATTGATATCCTAATTTTTATCAATATTATAGAAGATTATTTATAATTATTTGGATACTGAGGTTTAATTAAGTACTTAATATCACCATTAAACTGGAAAACATTCTAAAAGGAATATGAAAACATTGGAAGACATGTTGATATCATTATCACATGATTTTCAAGGTATGTGGGAAAAATATTTACATTCGATAATGTTTTACTACAATAATCATTTCTATTCAAGTTTTCAAATGGAACCATATGAAGCATTATATGGAAAGTGATGTCATACTCCAAATTTTTGGGATAATATTGGTGAAATGAAACATAAAGGCCCAAATTTTTTTGAAGAAACAATAAAAAAGGTAATGATTATCTAGGATCATGTTAAAGAACCTCAAATTTGGAAAAAGTGTTATCGTGAAATCGGAATAAAGGATTTTGAATTTAAAGTGGGTGATCATATATTTCTAAAAGTATCCCCATGGAAGTGTTTCATAAGGTTCATTAATAAAGGAAAACTGATCCCCATGTATATGAGGACATTTGAAATTATAGAACTAATTGGAGTTGTAGCATACTGATTAATAATGGCATGATTCTATCCAATGTTTATGATGTGTAATAAATATAATTGTTATGGATGTTCATTCCAGAACCAACAAATATACTCATGTATGAATAAATTGATCTCGAACTTGATTTTTATTACAATGAAGATCCTATCAAGATTCCTCACACTAGAGAGAATGTGTTTAGAAATTGGATGACTTGACTCGTAAATGTTTTTTGTTGAAACCATAAAACTGAATAAGAAATGTGGAAAGATGAGGATGTTATAAAAAAAATCACACCCTTTTTTTAGAAGGAAATATTCTTGAAAAAGTTGAAGGAATAAATGTAACACCCTAGGTAAATAAATAATATGAAATTTTCATATTTATCCATATTTTTGAATAAAATATTAATATTACTTTAAAGGGGACTCTATGCTCGATGGCGTACCGAACACGCAACAACGAGTTTCTTGGGAATCTTACGTTGCACTCTAATAATAAAATAATATTATATTTAAATGGAAGTTAACATGTAGCCGTTGTATTGGCGGGAATGGATACAAATAACTAAAATATTATTATATATATTTTTAAATGTTTTAGCATTTATCTAATAAACGATAAAGGCTTAAAATACGGAAAGAATTCAATTTTAGGCATTTATACCCTAATTTTTCACTAAAGGTTCACTTATCACCTTTTGATGGAGAACCGTCATTAAATATAGTTTTGATCACTCTTTTACATTATTTTGGACCAAATATAACTCTTCTTTAGAATCAGGACAACAAAATTTACTTTGTGTAAATTTTTGGTATCTTTCCGATAAAGTTCATTTTTTAATGAATAGTGTAAAATGTTGTAAATTAATTCAAAACCTCTTTTTAATCTAATTTATTTATATGATTAGATAATCTTTTGAATTGGTTTTAAAGTGAAATTAGAAAATATTTTTACCATTAAATCCAATAGTGGTCATTGGAATTAATTTCACTTTGAAATCGGACTTAAACAAGTATCAATCTTTTGATACTTCTTGTTTTATAAAAACACGCTATTTGTCATGACAGCGGGAATTAATTATTAAATTAATTAATGTGACTTATATGTTTTGAATTTTGTAATATAGAATTCATTTTTGAATTCGGAGTATCGAATATAGCTTAGAGTGAATTTTTGGTAATTTTCTTAAAAACTCCAATTTTTGATGAATAGTGAAACAACTAAGTGGTAATCAAGCAACCTGATTTTTCAGTTAAATGAAAGTTTACCACTAATGTGTATTGAATTTTGAAAATCCGACATACATGGTTGTCATTAGTATGTAAAATTTGGTTCAATGGGATGAAAATATTTTTTTGGTGAATAGTAATTTTTTTCATTAATCGCGATTAGAGGTAATTAGTGTAATTTAAGGTAAAAATGATATTATAAAAATGTGAAAACACCATGACACTTGTCCTACACCTATTGGTTGAGTCATGGCCGACCACGACATGCCATGGGTCAACTTGGGGACCCCATGGAGCCACTTTAGTTGGAAAATGACAATAATATATTTTTAATTAATGTTAAAATTAAAATGACACAAACATGAGTTGTTTTACGAAAACAATTTTTAAATGGGGTTATACAAGTCCATATTTTGACTATAAATATTAATTAGAAAGCTAAAAATATTTACTACATCATATTATTTTTTTATAATTTTTAGACATTAAATAAATTAAATTATTTATGACATCATGATGATGCAGCGATGACCTCATTATTTAACGATTTAAATAAAATGGAAAGATAATGTAATATCTAAGACCTAAACTTGGCCAAAAACTATTGGATTGAAATATTTCGAAGCCTTATCATCTTGTCTTCGAAATATATCAATGTGGGACCTTATAAATTCGAAACACTTTTGAAAATAAAATAATAGGTTCATGATTTCCAAAAGTGCCCCTCCTCTCCTCTTATAAAAGGCCCCCACCTCTACCTCATTTCACACACTTCTCAAGCCTTTGGCTCGGCCATACCCTGCCCATTTACTCTCTCCACATCCCTATCCTCATCCTAGAGGATTCCCTTTGGGCAGAATCCTTTCAAAGGAAGCCTTTAGGCTCAAATCAAAAGGAGTTACACTTTTAAAGGAGATTAAAGAACGGTCGGGTCAAGTCGGATACGAGGTAAGGGACCCTACTCCTCTCTTTCATTATAAGTACACTCTTTTATGTCATTCCTTTTAAAGCTCATATTTATTTTTATTGGGATGTTCTTTTATATTAATATTAGTGTAATTTTTAGGTTCATGTGATGAGAGACCCTATTCTCTCTCATCAATCCATTTTGAAAGTTTTGAGTGGCGCCGTTAGGCTGCCGAGTTTTCGTAAGGGATTTTTCATCTCACTTTTATTCTCGTGAGATTTATGCTACATTTGCCACAATTTCCATTGAGTGGTTTATGTACTACATATTATTTTACTCATTGTTTAATATACTTTCTTTTATGAGTATTTACATCAATGTTGTATTGTCCTTCTTTCACGAGGTGTATGCTTTGAACGATACCCATGTCGGTAAGGGAACCTTTCACCCTCCTCTTTTTAAAAGACTTCTTTTGTTGGGTATTTTTATTTACATATTGTTATGTTGGTATATGTTCTCATATATCCTTATAGATGTAAATTTTATATCCATGTGATGAGATACCTTTTTTTTATCTCTCATCAACTCATTTTGATGTGACACAGTTAGGCTGTCAAGGGAACTTCCAAACCCAATTTCGATTTCTTTGGGTTCAACATGTAGTTATTGAATGTGTCATCCTTTTAATATGTGTGAATGACCTTTGATTATTTTAAACTTAATATCCACTTATATTGGGTGTATTTATATTTGTCACACATAAATATGAGATTGATTTATACTTAATTTAAGGATACCTTCTTTATAATGGATTTCATCTCATTTTACATTTCTTTTGAGACTTCATTGTTGTTATGCACCAATTCACTCTTATATGGTGTGTATACTGTCCTCTGACATATGATATCATGAATCCTTTTATTCTCATGATATTATAAAGTTCGGATTAAATGTTATTGCGCTATTATTTGTATTCAAGAGTCTCTCATTTTGTTAAAAACTCTTTAACAAAAATATCATTTTAAATGTTCTAAAGATTTATTATTCTAAATCTTTATCTTTAATGTCCATGTTTTCAAAATGGATTTCAATACTTATTTATATGGACATTAATGTTTTAAAATTATAATTCCATTAAAAGCTTCAATGTGGTATGGGACACTTTGATTCAAAAATCTATTTTAAATGGTTTTTGAAAATGGATTGATTAATTCAATATCTGGGAATTATTTATTGTGATTGCAAATGAAATATTGTTATTGAAATGTTTATATTTTCCATATTTTATGTGTAATAATGGTACTTGGACATTATGATGGGTGGTGCCATGAATACCAGGATGGGTGGTTACGTTATAACCTCCAATGCATTGGGTATGGAAGTCGGCCGTATGGCTATTCCATTAAGTATGTATGGAAATTGGCCGTATGGCTATTTCATTAAGTGATGTGTGTGTAAGTATACCCTATGGTTATTCCACTTAAGTATGTTTATGTCCCAAGTTACCTTTATATATGTTATGTGTTCTCTATATGGGTTTTATGGAAATCCTTTGGTTACAAAAGGTAAGTAATGATGATTTATTCAGTGAAGAGTTTTTACTAATTCATGAAGGTAAATGTATTACTTTGGTAGAGAATACATGGTTTACATGATGTTTGAAAAACTAACAGTTTTCATTCTTTGTGTATCCCTTACTGAGCTTTTTATGCTCATCCCAAGTTTTTGAAATGTTTTTCACAGGTCACGAGGAAGGTACATGATAAGATGATAGAGTCAAGGATGTGTCAAGAATGAATCCAAGTTTTATTTTAAATATGTTTCCGTTGATGGGAAGAATGAATCCTGTCTTTCATGTAACCACTTTGTTTAAAGGTGGAATGTAATGCAAGTTTCATGATCTAATTCTCTAAAACTCTAACCCTGAAAAGATCCTCAACATGTAATCTTGTGATAACTAAAGATTATGTAAGGTTTAAGGCTGGGGCCTTAGAGTTGGTATCAAAGGTCAGTTTAGATAACTTTAGAGGTTAGGGTATTCTTTAAGCATAAGTGGAATTACCATAATGGTTAGGATTTCAGAAAGAGTCTTAGTTTTAGATAAAGTGAATGAGTAAGTATATCTTAGTGATTATCTTCCTCATTAGCACATGATGGTTTTTTTATATACTCACACTGACCTTTTTGGTTTTAGTAAATGGCTAGATCTAGCAGGCACCAAAGTAACAGAGGATGTGAAGGAAACTGTGATAGTTTTTTGAGCAAGCAACTGAATGATATGGGAGCTGGAATGATAAATCTTGTGATTATCCTCAACCAACTATCTGGAGTCATGATTGACCAACTAAACATTGGTGATTCTCTAAGGCATCATATATACAAGAAACAAATCCCTACGGAAGTGCAGGTTATAATCATAAAGGTAAGTGTGTTCAAAAACCTATGTGTCAAAGATGTGGAAAGAAACACCTAAGAAAATGTTTCAAAGGGATAGAAATATGCTATAGATGTGGAAATGAAGGTCATAAAGCAAGAACCTTCCATGGAAAAAGGAAGCATCTTGTTGACTCGAGGAAAGGGGAAGAAGTTTTTTCTGAGGGATCAATTGAATGTTTTAAATGTGGTGTGCATGGTAATTATGCAAACACATGTCCTATGAAGAAGTTTCGTGAATGGGGTTACCAAGAGCATACAAATGTTCGTTTACCAATACCTAATGCCATTCCAATTGAGGATGAAGAAACTGATAATGACCAATCAAAGGTATGTATTATTTCATGACTATTTTTTTCCTATTTTTGAATATTAGGATATGATTCATGATTTTGTTTGTAGGAAAGAGGTATTTCGGAATAAGTTGGAAAGGAATGGTTAATGGATCGTGAAGAATGTTGAATGAGTAAGATGTCAACATATAAGGGCTTCAAGAGTTATGGTGAAATTCTTAAGAGTATTAAGTCTCTTTTGATGATGGGTTACATTAGAAGACTTTTTATATTATGTGTAACCCTGATGTTTAATACAGGAAAATTGTATTCAAGGAATAGTAATCTTTTCTTTTGTGGACATAGTTATAAAGAACCATTTGGGTTTATATGATCCTTACTTTTGAGGTATTTATGGGTTACTATATGATTGAAGAGAAAGGCATGAGATAAAATTTGAGGATAAATTATGTTATGTGTATTTTTTATGATTTTATCCCTTTTCAGGGAATGATTTGAGAATTATATAGTTTTGGAAAAAGGACAACACACAGACCGTGTGACTACCCGTCGCGTCAGACAAAGCTGTGGGAATCGAACCCACAACCAAAGTGTGACTGGTATTTAACGCCTACCACTGGACTACGTGAAGTCCCTGGTTAGTTTGATTGATTATTTTTAGTTATATGATTTTATGAATTAAGAGTAAGTTGATTTTGGGTTATTTATTAAAATGATTAACCTATCATGGAGGATATGTGATTAGGTTAATTACTTTTCAATATGAGACTTTAGGAGAAACTGATGTTGTTTGGAGATAAATGTTACAATTTAACTTGGAAGACTATGTGACTAAATCCTTCAAATATTTGGGTTTCAATATTAGATGGGCTTACTTTGAAGAATTTTAGGGACAAATTGTTTATCGAATGATCCTTGTTGAACTTTGGGTTTTGTTTGACAAATTTTGGAGATTAAGAATAGATTTTCTTTTTATAAAGGGTTATCCTTTTCTGGTTATCTGATCTTGTACTAGCTTTTTTTTTGTTTTGGTTTTGGTTAAAGTCTAAAGAGATTGGAAATATAATTCTCTTTTGTGGATTAGGTGACTATCTAGAAGTTGTTCATAGTACTCTTAATGCGAACAAGTCTTCCTAAATACTCATCGTTTGGGGAAAATATGAGTTTGTGTAAGGAATCTAATAAATGTTGAAAGTCAACATGATGAGTGATTATGTTTCCTTATGAATAAATTCCTCAATAAAAATTAATATAAAACAAAAATGTTGTCTATTAACTTTTCCTACTGTGGAATTGAATACCATTTAACCCATCACAAGTTTGTGATTTTCTCATGGTTAACTTTCTTCTAAACATGTTTTCTATCACTCTCCATCAGAACATGACCCTTTGTTTTTTCCTCCATGTCCATATTTTCATACTTGGAATCCTAGTATGGGTTAACTCGGGTGACATTTTTACTTCTCTCCCATTCTTTTAAAGTGATTGTTTTACCGACTCTTGTTCCGATGTGGGACTTTCAAGGATGTTTCCAAGCCCAATTTTAAAATTGCAAGGACGCAATTTCCAAAAGGGGGGAAGGATGTAACACCCCAGGAAAATAAATAATATGAAATTTTCATATTTATCCATATTTGTGAATTAAATATTAATATGAATTTAAAGGGGACGCTATGCTCGATGGCGTACCCAACATGCAACAACAAGTTTCTTGGGAATCTTACGTTGCACTCTAATAATAAAATAATATTATTTTAAATGGCAGTCAACATGTAGCCGTTGTATTGGCAGGAATGGATAGAAATAACTAAAATTTGATATATATATATTTTTAAATGTTTTTACATTTATCCAATAAACGATAAAGGCATAAAATATAGAAAGAATTCAATTTTAGGCATTTATACACTAATTTTTCACTAAAGGATCACTTATCACCTTTTGATGGCGAACTGTCATTAAATATAGTTTTGATCACACTTTTACATTCTTTTGGACCAAATATAACTCTTCTTTAGAATCGGGACATCAAAATTTACTTTGTGTAAATTTTTGGTATCTTTCCGATAAAGTTCATTTTTTTAATGAATAGTGTAAAATGTTGTAATTTAATTCAAAACCTCTTTTTTATCTAATTTATTTATATGATTAGATAATCCTTTGAATTGGTTTTAATGTGAAATTAGAAAATATTTTTACCATTAATCCAATAGTGGTCGTTGGAATTAATTTCACTTTGAAATCAGACTTAAACTAGTATCAATCTTTTGATACTTATTATTTTATAAAAAACACGCTATTTGTCATGACAACGAGAATTAATTATTAAATTAATTAATGTGACTTATATGTTCTGAATTTTTTAATATAGACATCATTTTTGAATTCAGAATATCAAATATAGCTTAGAGTGAATTTTTGGTAATTTTCTGAAAAACTCCAATTTTTGATGAATAGTGAAACCACTAAGTGGTAATCAAGCAAACTGATTTTTCAGTTAAATGAAAGTTTACCACTAATGTGTATTGAATTTTGAAAATCTGACATACATGGTTGTCATTATTATGTAAAATTTGGTTCAATGGGATGAAAATAATTTTTTTGTGAATAGTAATTTTTTTCATTAATCGCGATTAGAGGTAATTAGTGTAATTTAAGGTAAAAATGATATTATAAAAATGTGAAAACACCATGACACTTGTACTAAACCTATTGGGTGAGTCATGGCCGACCATGAAATTCCATGGGTCAACTTGGGGACCCCATGGAGCCACTTTAGTTGGAAAATGACAGTAATATATTTTTATTTAATGTTAAAATTAAAATGACACAAACATGAGTTGTTTTAAAAAAACAAATTTTAAATGGGGTTATAAAAGTCCACATTTTGACTATAAATATTCATTAGAAAGCTAAGAAGATTTCCCACAACATAATAGTTTTTGTACAATTTTTAGATATTAAATAAATTAAATTATTTATGACATAATGATGATGCAGCGATGACCTCATTATTTAACGATTTAAATAAAATGGAAAGATAATGTAATATCTAAGACCTAAACGTGTCCAAAAACTATTGGATGGAAATATTTCGAAGCCTTATCATATTTTCTTCGGAATATATCAATGTGGGACCTTAGAAATTCGAAACACTTTTGAAAATAAAATAATAGTTTCATGATTTCCAAAAGTGCCCCTCCTCTCCTCTTATAAAAGGCCCCCACCTCTACCTCATTTCACACACTCCTCAAGCCTTTGGCTCGGCCATACCCTGCCCATTTACTCTCTCCACATCCCTATACTTATCCTAGAAAATTCCCTTTGGGCAGAATCCTTTCAAAGGATGCCTTTAGGCTCAAATCAAAAGGAGTTACACTTTTAAAGGAGATTAAAGAACGGTCGAGTCAAGTCGGATACGAGGTAAAGGATCCTACTCCTCTCTTTCTTTATAAGTACACTCTTTTATGTCATTACTTTTAAAGCTCATATTTCATGTTATTGAGATGTTCTTTTATATTAATATTACTGTAATTTTTAGTTTCATGTGATGAGTGACCTATTCTCTCTCATCAATCCATTTTGGATGTTTTGAGTGGCGCTGTTAGGCTGCCGAGTTTTCGTAAGGGATTTTCCATCTCACTTTTATTCCCGTGAGATTTATGCTACATTTGCCACAATTTTTTTGAGTGGTGTATGTACTGCCCATTATTTTACTAATTGTGTAATATACTTTCTTTTATGAGTATTTACATCAATGTTGTATTGTCCTTCTTTCACGAGGTGTATGCTTCGAAAGATACCCATGTCGGTAAGGGAACCTTTCACCCTCCTCTTTTTAAAATACTTCTTTTGTTGGGTCTTTTAATTTATATATTGTTATGTTGGGATATGTTCTCATATATCCTTATTGATGTAAATTTTATGTCCATGTGATGAGATACATTTTTTATCTCTCATCAACTCATTTTGATGTGACGCTGTTAGGCTGTCAAGGGAACTTCTTAACCCAATTTCGATTTCTTTGGGTTCAACATGTAGTTATTGAATGTTTCATCCTTTGAATATGTGTGAATGACCTTTGATTATTTTACATTTAATATCCACTTATATTGGGTGTATTTATATTTTTCACATATAAATATGAGATTGATTTATCCTTATTTTAAGGATACTTTTTTTATAATGGATTTCATCTCATTTTACATTTCTTTTGAGACTTCATTGTTGTTATGCACCAATTCACTCTTATATGGTGTGTATACTGTCCTTTGACATATTATATCATGAATCCTTTTATTCTCATGATATTATAAAGTTAGGATTAAATGTTATTTTACTATTATTTGTATTCAAGTGTCTATCATTTTGTTAAAAACTCTTTAACAAAAATATCAATTTAAATGTTTTAAATATTTATTATTCTAAATATTTATCTTTAATGTCAATGTTTTCAAAATGGTTTTCAGTATTTATTTATATGGAAATAAATTTTTTAAAATTATAATTCCATTAAAATCTTCAAAGTGGTATGGGACACTTTGATTCAAAAATCTCTTTTAAATAGTTTTTGAAAATGGATTGATTAATTCAATATCTGGGAATTATTTATTGTGATTTCAAATGAAATATTGTTATTGAAATCTTTATATTTTCCATATTTTATGTGTAATAATGGTACTTGGACATTATGATGGGTGGTACCGTGAATACCAGGATGGGTGGTTACGTTATAACCTCCAATGCATTGGGTATCGAAGTCGGCCGTATGGCTATTCCATTAAGTATGTATGGAAATTGGCCGTATGGCTATTTCCATTAAGTGATGTGTGTGGAAGTCGACCGTATGGTTATTCCACTTAAGTATGTTTATGTCCCAAGTTACCTTTATATATGTTATGTGTTCTTTATATGGGTTTTATGGTAATCCTTTGGTTACAAAAGGTATGTAATGATACTTTATTCGGTGAAGAGTTTTTACTACTTCATGAAGGTGAAGGTATTACTTTGGTAGAGTATACATGGTTTACTTCATGTTTAAAAAACTAATAGTTTTCAATCTTTGTGTATCCCTTACTGAGCTTTTTATGCTCATCTCAAGTTTTTGAAATGTTCTTCACAGGTCACGGGGAAGGTACATGATAAGATGATAGAGTTAAGGATGTGTCAAGAAAGAATACAAGTTTTATTTTAAATATATTTCCGTTGATGGGAATAATGAATCCTATCTTTTATGTAACCACTTTGTTTAAAGGTGGAATGTAATGCTAGTTTCATGATCTAATTCTCTAAAACTCTAAACCTTAAAAGATCCTCAACGTGTAATCTTGTGATAACTCAAGATTATGTAAGTTTTAAGGCTGGGGCCTTATAATAAATTTTTAAAGGAGGAAAGAATATAACACCCCAATGTTTTATTATATATATATTTTTAAATAAATTTAATTTATTTGATACCTTACATTTCTCGGTATACTGAGCATAAATGAACCATGATATACTAATAAATATTAATGTGACCATTAGAATAGTAATGGGACAATTATGAATTATGAACATGATATTAAAAATACATCATTTCCTATGAAAGTATAAATATAATTTTGGTATCTCATAAATGAAAATAAAATAAATAAGTATCGTGGTATAAGTAAATAAATATATAAAAATGATTAATTTAGTTTTGGGATTTTTGTAAAATGGAAATGTTTATTTATAATTTTTTAACTAATTTAATAATTTAAAATTAAATTTTTTTTCATAGAATATATTTATAAATTAAAATATTTTATACTTATATTTATAATATTATTTTATGAGACATTAATTAATTTTTCCAAGTGTAATAAAATTATTTATAATTTTAGCATCTGTATTTCTCGAATAAATGTTGATTTTGATTAAAAATTATGTATCTATTATTTAAAAAATAATTTTCCTAAAATGGACTTCATTTTCTAATCCTAATCTTTGATAAATTGTTAGGCTTAATTTTTTGGATTTTTTTTGGAAATCGTTGATTTTTTTGGTGAATAATTAAATATGGATAAATATGGTATTTATAATTTTCAGCTAAATATATGTTTCTTGAGTCATTGATGAAGTAAGAACCCACTATTTATAACTATCAGGAACTATTAAATGTAAAATATCATAAAAATCAACACTATTGAAAGTCTTTAACCAAAATAATCAATGAATGAATTAAATAATAAAGAACACCCCTATACTCCCACTATAAATACCACCTCTCATCACCCCTTCTCTTAAAAACATCCAAGACACGATGATTTTATTAATTCTACCCAAATCACATTGTAATCCTCTTCCCCATGTCCAATACATGATTATATTTCCAAAATTTCAATGTTAATTGTTTTAAGGAGGATCACATGGAGACGATAATTGAGATGTAAAATCCTCCTAATTTCTATTTTAATTTATTTTATTTTATTATACTCTCCTAAAATCCTCTATGAAAACTGTTATGGTAACTAAATTATTATATATATAATTTAAATATATTTTATTAATGGAAAATTCATAATAAAAGTTATTCTTCTCTCCTTTTAATTCTAAAAATTAAAACATCATCTACGAGGTGTCGATTCACCACCTTCATGGATGAAGTGTTCTATTTTTCCATTACCGTCTTGAAGGAAAATCATATTACAATTTTGATGTTTAGAAAAGATTATAGTATGTGTTTTAAAACATATTTTACATTCTGGAACAATTATATAAACATAATATTAAATAAAAGGATAGTAGATCGTGATGGTCGTTAAAACCACAAAAATAAACTAACCATTTTTTGTAAAAGTATTATATATTGAATCATCCTAATAAGTTATGACAAAATGTAATATTATGACCATTAAAAATATTGGGTGTGTATTAATATAATTACATTCCTCTTCTATTGTTTTTCTTCAATTTAACAAGAACTATCATAATTATACATAGGGGAACCAACTATAAAACCATGAAATGAACGCTCCCAAAACAATGAAATTAAACATTATAACTCATAAAAATGGACATAAATGAACTTAATAAAAATCATAATAAATCAAATGTATGTTTAATAGGTTTTTATTATGTTATTTTTGAATCTAATTTGATTATCGAGGACATTAATTATATGTGTTGAACACTTTTAGACATAAGGTAAGGGGTTTCTCATCTTTGTTTTATTTCTATGAAATATGCATTATTCACTACTTATTTGTTGTGTGTGGTGTATGTATACTGAACCATCTATTTATGACCATAATTCAATCAATATTTAATTAAATATACATATTTCTCGTATTATCGATATGATTATTTTCTTAGTTGTATACCATTTATACATACGATGTTTACTTTAAATGTTGTTTTAATTAAAGAAATATTGATATATCCTTATCCTCTACGTAATAAGGATATTTTGATAAATAATATTGATTCATGAATTAGATCATTTATTTTCATTTTTTAGGAATTATTTGGACTTTCAAACACTAGGGGGATAAGTTATAGATATCCCCTCAATGCATTGACATGTCTCACGAGACAAAAAGTTGGAGATAAACCCTTTACGGTTGTTTCCAAGAAGAATCAGATGGGGTTCTTCCCACATTCTTAAACCATATTGTGATATTATTAATATTAGTGGCTCATGTTCAAGATACATGATTTATAATAATTAGTCATTTCTTTCATTACAATTTTAGTTATTACTATCAATGATATTTTTACAATGACAAAATCTATGGATTCATTTTCATTATCAGTTTATTGATTAAATGGAATGTGTTTTTCAGTTATTTTACATTCCATTTTTATTATGCCTTATTGGTTATACTTCAATTATTATTTATTAATTATTATATTGTATGTAACCCTTATTTAGTACTTCATCTCACCCTTTTATTTCTTTCCTTCCCCAGGCTATGAAGATGAAATCATGCAATAAATGTCAACGCTAAATTTTATTTTTTCCTTTATTATGTTCTGTGTTTAATTATAAATGTAATAATAGAACCATTTATGTATCTAGTTATTTAATATTTCTTGTATCTATGCCATTTTTATAAAATATCCAACAAATTTCGGCTACTGGGACTTGGGTCATTACAAGAAAATCATTTCATCCTGAAACCATGTATTCTAAAAATGATTTCAAAAATATTTTTAACCTCTTTATTTTTTTAAAGTAGTTTTTTTTCCATTTTTTATTTTTATAAAATGTTTTAAAATTAATATCAATTAATTTTGAAACCAATTCCTATTTGGGTTTTACTAAAAATTGGAATGGAATAATTGTTTTAAAATATACGACATTGAAAAAATATTCCTCCATCATGTACTCAAAATGTTTTCAATTTTCCATTATGTATTTTTATATTTATTAGAAAAAGAAATGTATTTTTAAAATGTTTTATATTTTAGAAAATTATTCTCAAAATTAAAAGGATATTTTTATCAAGAATTTTTTTAATGATATTAATGTGGTATTTCTATTCATCAATGATAACAACCCTTTATTCATATTCCAATGGGTATATCTAGTTTTGAGACCATCCATATTTTTTCTATGGATGGTTTATGATCATTTTGACCAAATAAATTATTGAAATTAACTTTATTGTTAGTTTTTTAGTCATTATCTTTCCCTTGTAATATTCACATTTCTGCAATCATTAGACATTAAATTTACCCTAAATATCCATACTATTTATCGTGGATCTGATTTTTTATTTAACAGTTTCACATTCATATATACCATATTTATCATTGATTGTTATTTGATATTAAGGATTATTGATAATCCGTATCATTTACATAATAATGATATTTGAGGATATGTAACATTTATTCTAGAATTAAGTTTATTAATCAATATATGAGGAATTCTTTAGACATACAGAGACAGATAGATCCCAGACTTTATATTACCACTCAATGCATCAACGAGTCTCATGAGATAAATAATTTTACCAAATTTAATGAGTTTCTACATTTATTTTTAAACTTTATTGTGAAAGATCTTGATGACAGATGCTTCAGATGGGTTTTTACAAAATAGTTTTAAATTTTATTGAGGATTGATCTTTATAGTATATGTTTTCATGTGCCTCATACAAGATGTGAAATAATTAATAATTTCATTCATTGATCATTTATTTATATTATTATACATTATATTTTCACTATGATATTATCTGTGGGTGAATTTCAATCTCATTTGATAAGTGGAATGTGTTTTTAGTTATACACATTTCCATATTGATTTTTCCTTATCTTACTAAGAGAATCATGTTATTTAAATGAAATGTATGTTCAATTATTTAATTCTCTAAGTCATATGTTCTAATTGATTCATGTAATCTTCCTCTATATGTAACCTTTATCGATAATTTTGAATCATATTTATTTTATTTATATTCAAAAGTATATGAAGGAGAGATCTTTAAATGTGTTTTCAAGATTGAGGATAATTTTATATTGTTATAGATATGTTTTATTTTCTTTTAATAATGTAAAATGTGTTTCATGTATATATGTGGTTCTCCAAAACTACTGAACTGATCATTCTATCATGATTCGAACTATTATATCAATGTCGATGTAATAATGTAAGGCATCTACTATAGGAAACCATGTCTAGGGTCATAAAAGTATACGTATAAACTACCATATCCTTGAATCTATCACAAAATTATAGTATTGGTTATGAATGTTTATATAATGAATAAATATGATATTTATGACATGATTAATATTCCACTGATAATGAAACCATTACCAAGGTGAAATTAGTATAACTATAATACCAAAACATATATTGGAAATTGATCAATTTTCTTCCAAAAGGAAATTTTAATAATTAATTTTTAATTAATGGGTGATGAGATGTTATAAGTGAATCATATATAGTATGAAAATTATGTATATATTTCTTATAAAATCACTTTTAATTTTAGGATTTCATTTATTAGTTTTTTTTGAGAAAATTAATGATCCAAATCTATTAAACCCCATCTATTTTTTTATTCTCTAGTTATATTAGTGGTTTATATGTTTATTTTCCTTTTAATAACTTGTTGGATAAAGAATCATTAACTATGTTACGTGTAAGATACATTCTTTTAAAAATATTATTTTAATGTTTTCCTTCCAATTCTTTTTCTATGACGTCGAGCTTTTTTCGAATGTTACAGGAATGATGTTAATAATGATCCAATGTATGATAAAGATCCGCCTAATTTATTTTGAATTTATTTAAACATTATTTAAAATTAAACATTTTTCTATTTTTCATATATGAAATTTTTAGTTATTTTAACAAGTGAAAAAAATATTGTTTCTAATTTATATTTATTGGATAACCATTTCTTATGCATTAACCATAATTCATTATTAATATTCATCAAAAAGTTTCCATTTTTCAAGGAAATATATTTATGATGACTATATGATTTTTTTAAATATACTAAATGAAAGAGGTATTATTTTATTAAATTAATGAAAATAATTTTTTATGTTATTTATAAATTCATTTTTATGAAAAGATACATGGAAATGTTTTAATTTTAATTTTATTTTATTTTTTACATCCCAAAATCTTGGGTTGACAACAAAAAACCATTTCTGATCAATTTATGGTAGTATTTATCCTTTAATTATTCAAGGTTTATTGGTCAATACAAATATCAAGATCACATTCCCTATCACTCTTCATCATTTCATTAGAAATTATTTTCTCCACTATATACATATTTTATGTATCATGAGTTTATATAGTATGATTTCCAATACTTTGATATTGCCTATGCTATAGAAAATTTCTATATATTGTATCAGTTAAAGGATATTTATTAACAAAGTTATTTCATTTATTAGGGAAACATTCTATATTATTGATTCGATTTGGACAAATATTGAATTATAAGGAATTTTGAGAATTAATTGTGTTGAGAATTCCATATAAGTATAATTTAGAGAACATGAATGAAATTAGTGGATCTTGGTTATAGATATCCCCATGATTCATCAACATGATTCATAAGTAAACCTAATTTGCATTAGGTATGTGAAGAAGATATAAAATCCTGTCATAAAAGTTGGGTATTTAGTGTATACATTAACTATTTATGTTTGAAGATCCTTCGACCACAACGTTAAGGGTAACGCTTCCGGGCCTTGCATTACCTTTCCAGAATCCTGCAATTATACATGTTATTGGAAATTTGATCGATTGTTTCCTGTGTACGGACCTGTGGATTGATGTTGCTTGCCATCCGGATACTCTGCAAATTTGTATTGAAGCTGACGTCTCAAAAACACAGGTTGAATCTATGTGAGTTGAGGTTGAGGGTGAGATCAGATGGCATAAACATGTCTACTTTGAGTCATGGACACCCTTTTGTTTGAATTTTTACCGCCTTGGTCACTCGGATCTCCTCTGTCACCACATTCCTCACCACAGAGAGGATGATACAATGCAACCTTTTAATGCTCCCGGTCGTCACACTACACTAGAGTAAAGTGGATTAAAGGGTGATGTCACTACTGCAACTACTGGAGATAGAATCTTTGAGACCCTGGGTGATGCTGCTTCTGTTCTGAGGAAAGAGTCCAATGGATGCTTCAATCCATCGGTTAGAGAGGTTTTTTACAGGTTGAAGAAAGATCTCAAATACAGTGTTGTTGCTGAGTATGGTAGGTTGAAGGAGTTTTCAAATTCTGATTGCGGAAATAGGATGTCGGGTAAGGGGAACTATGATGTTGTTCAAAAGGAAGGCAGCGTCATATCTCCTTTTAACCGTTTTTCAGGATTCTCTAATCTAGTTTTCAATGCTCATGAAGCACAACACTCAACTCAGGATATGGTCACAGATGGCTATGATAAGTCTGGTCATGGTGATAATAGGTGAATGGGGGAGGTTGCTGGGGACCCTGCTGTCATGATAGAGGAGGAACCAACTGAGGGTTGTGGTGGGCCATAGAAGAGTGAACCTATAAACCTACTGAAAGAGGTTCCTGAAAATGAAGTTGGAAAAATTTATGAGGAAGTTTTGAATCAGAATTCTACTCTAGATTAGTAATATGTAGAGGATATATCCTTAGATAGGTAGGAATTTTATAGAGGTAAGCGATAAGAATCAGAACAATGGGGAGTATTTTCTATGTTTTACACCTGTAGATGTTAACAAGGAACCTTCTCGGGATATAACCTACTTAGTGCATAAGGGCACTAAAATGGTGTATGAGGGGAAGGAGAACCAAGGATGCCGTTCAAAAGGTTATAAGAAGGAATCATATAGTAATATTCTCAGGAATGGGGTGAAAAGGAACGAAAGCAATGGAGCTTCCACTATTCCACCAAAGAGGAATCCAAGAAAAGATTAATCCAATATGCCGAGAACCATATCCACCAGATCTTCCACTAAAAATGAAAAATTAAATGACACAGATCAAAAGAGCGGACAAAGTAGGACCATTGAACCCATGTCCCTAGTGCAGTTACATCTAAGGGAGAAATACATCTAAATGCTAAGTCAATACGCTCCACATTCTGAATGGTAGGCGGTGGAACTGGATGAGTTCTCAGAAGGTGGTGGTGGTGACGGCTTTGATGCTTTCTGATATATGTTGTTGTGAGGTTTGTTGTTTTACTTTCTCTCTCTCCTATGTACTTTGTACTTTCTCTCTTTTTTATTAATACATTTCTGGGGGACTGGGCACTCGACCTAGTCCTGCTTCTTCTTTGGTACCTATTTATGTATGATATCTTGGTTGAGGTACCTTTATTACATGATTTATTTCATGGATGAGGCTTTGATTATAATATTCATGATATCTTGTTAGATCTCAAGATAGTATGATCGTGGATTTCTAGGATTATGAATTACATTTCTTAAGAATTCATTTTTCATTATCCATGTGAATGTTATGTTGATATTATCCGTGGATATAATTTGAACTCAATTTCTTGATTTAATGACGTGTTTTCATTGTCCACTCTCTGATATTAATTATGCCTTATTTACACATAATATTTTCAACTATACCTAACCATAAATATGCATGTTATATCACAAATTATTAGTTTCTATTTCCCCAGGATATGATAATAGAATCATTGAATTATTTTTTATGGATAAATGAATGTTTTTTCATGATATATTTTTAATTTCAAACGTAATATGGAATCAATATATGAATCTAGTTTTCCAATACTTCTATAATTATAAATCCTACATGGTGCAATCCAATGTATCTTGTACCAATGTAACATGTAAGAATATACTCTTGGTTAATAGAGTTAAGAAATATAAAGTGAATTTAGGAATGAAATATTAAAACCACTATCCTTTTTTTATCTTTTTTTTGTGAAACTATATTCATTCTTCATTTAACAATAACAAAACATTATAAAAAAGAAACCATGAATCTGACACAATCATTTTACTTAGTTCAACCTGAATGGGATTATATATAAAACATGTAGGTCAAATGTTTCAATGTAACAAATTCCACTATAGTGAAATAATGTGATAATACCTAGAGAAGACTCACTCCCCCAATAGTTTTTAACCATAAAGGATTTTAAAGATCACTAATCTCCCTACTTATGTGAACACAATACCAATTTAGTAGACTCTTTAGATTATTTTTATTACCTCAAAATTGATTCACACCAAAATAAGTGTGGCAATTAGATTAAATTTCATTGAATAGATAAAATCCTCACTCATGTTTAGGATTTTTTTTCATAGTATATCTTTAATGAAATGTTCCTTATTTAATTCCATTTGATTATGTGGTTTATTATCCACCAAATTATCCCTCCATGTTATGCCCTCTATCAGCATGATATCATTGCATGATTATTTATGAATATAACCCATGTAATACTATTTTGTAAACTGACATGCATTGATAAAAAAATTATAATACCATTTATGGTCACTGTTCACCGTGTGACTTCTTACATGGACCACTAAACCATAATTCATTCAGTGCTATTTCACTCTATGAAATAATTTCTATCATACCCAAAAAACATAAAAAATAATTACTCCCATAATTTGTGCTATCTACTAAATGATGTTATTATAGGTATTTATATGGCACTGGGCTTGAAAAAATACTGTAATAAAAAAATATATACTCACATTTCCAATTGAAACCCATCTATATAACGATATACTCCTTTTGTACAAGAATTATTTCCTCCTCCCATGAAACCACATCATCCTCTGCCATGTAATCTCCTTTTAGGAAAATATCCACATAGTTGGAAAAAAGTTCCCTCACCCACCAAAATAATATGGATTCCTCACACTATGAAATGATCATCTTTAATGGTCCACATTACTCTTATATGGTCATAATATTATAATGAGTTATGTGTAACTATTATGTGGTTCCTATAAATCTAAATGGAAATAAATCCTTTGATTATTTATTGCTTCCTAAATTTTACACTGAAATTTTGTAAAACACATAGAAATGTCTTTGGTATAATCTCCTTCTCTTGGGAAAACACTGCAACTCTGTCATCTAGAAATTTTCACCAAACATAATAACCCAAAATACTCAAAATAACATCAAGATAGATTTATTCCAAACAATACCCCCTTTGTTTTTTTGGAAAACCTTATACCCTTGACATAATTTTAAGCCTCCTATTCATAGAAACACGCAAACAAGTTGCTTCAACCAATATTTCATCCTACATATTTAGATAGTGATAAACGATTTACTCAATGTTCAATCTAAACCTACATGATCCATTCTAATCATGATAAAAATTAGTATAATACAAATTTCATCATTAAATTGCCTTGTTATTTATAACACATATAGAACCTTCCTCAACACTAAAAATTATTGGGAATGGATTCCAATTTTTTTAAAAAATTATAGTTGTTGTAAAGACCACTTCCTCATTTGTAACTTGTAAAATTATTTTATCACGAACGATGTGAATATTTTAATGATATATAGTAAATGAGGGAAAATATTATAAATCATAATATTTAAATACTCTCCCAACATCCTTGTTCCCCTAGATTCAATAATGAATATATCTACCCGTTGACAATTGTAATCGCCACCTTAATCAATAGAGGAAGCTATAACCCGTTTTATAAATAATATTTCTACCACCTCATTCAATGATCCCAATGTTCACTCCTTTATGGTCTATAATTAAGAAAATAAAATTTATCATCACACTTGGTAATTGAAAATATACATCACGGAGTGTTGATTTTATATTAACTATTTAAATATTCTATAATCCAACTAGAAACCAAGAGTTGGATTATTGCTCTAAAATTATTCTATTTGTAATTATTTTATCAGAATATGTACAACTTGAAGATATATGTGAAGATAATGTAACATCACTAACCCTTGTTCAAGTTTTCCTTAAAAATGTTACTTTATTTAAATGTTCCTAATCATCATGTGATGATTGTGATTTTTCTGAGATTTATAACACTTGAATTATAACAATTGTTTCCAATCAAATACCACACTTCAAATCCCATGTCATAAAGTTGTTTTTATCTAATATAACTATGTGTAGGTTAGATTCACTATAATATACATTCCTTATGAAGTTTATAGATAAATAAAATATAATTTCATGATAAGATAAGAAATGAAAAATTCACCATGATAGAATTAACTACCTGATGTTGACTTTTTGTCATCCATTGAACCAACCCAGTTAATATTTTTATATTCCAATAACTCATATCATAATTTTACATTATAAAAAAACTAAAATCCAATATACCTTTAATATAAGGTAGTTTCCTCTTTTCTGTAAGAAAGTGGTTTTTTTGTTTCCTTCGATATTATGATTCTTGATAAGTGAAATGTACAATTTTTTGTTGCTTTACAATTAAGTACCACAATATTTCAATGATCTACATGTATTCTATGAAATTTATCATGTTTTCATTTTAATATCTTGAAAATTTCATTTGGGTAGAAACCAAAGTCATCACCATTATGGAATCATCAATTCCAAATATTCATAGAACCTATTTCATATATTTAAATTTATAAATGAACATACCATGACATTATTTTTTCCCTAGTAGAGTTATAAATTTTTTCAATCACCAATCGTTATCAAATTAAACTTACACTTCATGAATTATGGAAACTATTTTAATTGAGCTTCATCCACTCTTATAAAGAAAAATTCATACATATACAATAGTACTATCATCCTTTGATTATTCTCATTATAGAGATAGAGATTGAAATAAACTCCACTATGATAGAGACTGAGATTCTTCAAGTATTTATCAAGTCATGAATATAATGTTCATTGTGCATTACTTAACCCATATAAAGACTCATTCAAATGTAATTTTTTTATCATATTGACAAATGGGTAATACATTTTTATTATATATGAAAAACTCTAAATGCAGAAGTAAATTTATAATTTTTAAATTTATATTAATTAGGAAAACTCTGAAATTCTATTAACCTAAAATGGGTAGGAATTTTCAAATTACCTCCAACATTTCCATGAGTGAAAATTTCTCTTCAACACTGAATATACCGATTTTGGAGGACCCTTTAAACACCAATAATTAATTATTTTGAATCCTAATTCCATATTTATTTAGCTAGTTATCGAATACCCATTATGTCCCAAGGACGTTCTTATCCAGTGGAGTCATAACAATCTCCTATATCAAATTAATCATTATTTCGTGAGGCTCCTCATCCCCCATATAAAACCATTAATTATCACTAGGAGCTTCATCAAAACATTTTTTCTCTACCTGTGATAGGAATGAAGATTTAGGTTAATACTTATATGTCCTCATTTTTTTACTGGAACTATATTTTCATTGATCTTATAATACCTATAAATATCAACTCGACTCATTATACTCTGTATAGATTTAGTTCAAACGTCATATTTCCCATCTTAAATATCGTATTACAATTTAATAATTTCAACTTGTTCTCCCCCTATGATTATTACATACCAATTAATATTATCAATAATGTATGCACATTGATTTTAAATATTATATTCATTCTTTACTATTGTGACATTAACATATTCAAAAAACATTTCACTATTTCATGTTGAGAATTTATAATATTTTTTATACTTAAGAATCCAAGGAATATTTCTTCACCTTCATGGGATTCAAAACTATTTTTTTCTCCTTATTGAGAATTTAACACTTACTTTTAAATATTTAAAGGTACTTTAATAATAGATTCTTTTTGAAACACATATCTTAAAATGTCTTTTATTATTTCAGACATAAAAAATATCTATTTGAAAATTATACCAATGCCTAGAGTCAATCATTGAAAAAATTATCTACTAGGAACTTTTTAATAATAATCGTTCTAGACATGTTGTTTAGGAAATAATTTATCCTATTAAATAGAACAATTTCCATAGAGATATGATTTATGAATCATGGGGCCTTATCCCATGATTTTTTCATATAATCATCTTCCTATATTTATTTAAAATCCAACCCATTATTAGTTTAGAATTTTAAAAGTTGTATCCAATAAAAATATTAACATCCCTACGATATTTGATTATGAAATTGAACTCCATATATTTGTGTTTGATTATTATGACACACACAATCATACTAAAATCATAAATTAATTTTTTTTACCAATTCCCATAAATAGTTCTTGATGATAGAGGTCCATACACATCGATATGCATATGTTAAAGAACTCTTATTATCCTTTTCTATTTCTAATTGTACATACTTCTAGAAATATTCACTTTTTAATGAAATATCACTTTTGTGTATGATCACATGAGTTATTTTATAGATCTAAAACTACAATATTATTTTTCTAGATCTTCCAAGGTTGAATGGATCAAATATAAAATCTATTTATTCCAAAATCTATTTTTTTATCCCATAGATAGAAATAAAATATCTTTTAATCCATAGACTAGTTGAAGATTCACTTTCATTCATTTCCACCACATAAAAATTTCACCATTTTTCTCTTGATGATATAGATCCTCTTAAAATATATTTTTTCATTCGTTATGTCTCACAATTAGTTAAAACATATAACATTGTGACTATGAAATTTTACAACTAAGACATCTATATATATATATATCATATCTATACCTCTGATTTTATTTATTCCTTGAGAATGTGGTCTTTACTCAATTATTTAAATATATAATGAGACCTTATTTTAGATTCTCATTGACTCTGAAAATATCTTCATGTCCCATCATCTAGGTAGTGAATCTTCTATCAACGATTTACACTTCTGCATGATCTTATACATTTAGGTAAATTTCTAAAAACACATTTTTCTAAACTTTTTTTTATTTATGATCCCTTTATTTGGTTTCCCATTTTGCATTGATTTATATTCTTGATCCTTAATAAATAATTATATAAGAACTTCATCATGCAATGTTACTAATCGATTTTATGTTTTCAAACCAATTTGTTATTCAATGAGTTATAGCGTATTATTTTTTTTGGTTTCAATGAAACAATCCACTGTATTTTTTAAGGGAAATACATATCCATATGTCCATATATTCTATACTAAAAATAATTATCATCAAATAAATTCCTTGAATATTGAGTTTTTCAAGACTGAATTTATACATCCTTTTCTATTCGGTACCTTTTAGAAGTGGAACAAACATTTTGGGTATGTCCCATCATTAAACAAATATAATATCTGATACAAGGTGCACTATTGTGTGCATTTCCTACTGTATTAGTTTTCCCTAGGTTCTATGAGTATTCTGATTCTAGGTTATATGTAAATCAAAATTTAACTTCAGAGTGGGTGCATCTGGTGTGGCATTGATTTTCATTATTTTTGGTTTGTGAACAAGACCCATATTATATTTTTCATTTTAATGTGTCTTTTTATTCTCCAATCCATCCTTTTCCTATTTTTATGAAACTATATTCCCTAATATAAAATTTTCTATTTGTTTTATGATTCTATTTCGGAATTTTATAGTAGGAGTCATGAGTTTTTCATGGTAAATAAATTTTCCCCATATGCAGATAACTTCATCCTCATATTCTTCAATATCTTTTACCTGATAACTCACTATATTAGTAAAACCATCAACAACAAAGTTAATTTAGTCAAAATTGATATTTTACTCAATGAACACTTTGAATTTTTATAAATTTTCACATTTGATTATTTAAATTACTTTCTTTATCTCAAACTTCTCATCTTCTAAATACAACATATATATTATGGACTCATGAAATAATCTATTGAATTTATTCATTTTATCAATCCAATACATATTTTTCATAATTATTAACCTATAATTAAGACTAGTTTCAACAATTCTGTATAGTACCACTTCATTATTGTCACTCTCTTTCTTTATTTTAGAATTTCACACAACAAACACCATAAACTTTTCTCTATGTTATTTAAATTTTTCATTTTCTTCTACCTCACTTTTTTCCAAGCTATTATTTCTTATGAAATCATGTTCTTTCTGTTAAACAAATTACAATTAGCACTTCTATTACTTTTCAAATTTAACAAATAATTTTTTAATGGTAATTTCACCATGAAAATCATCATACTTAATTTTTTCAGGAAACATTTCTATAAGCTTCTCAACATTTTCCATATCAAAATCACGGGAGCTACTAATTCTCTTTAGACTTTACATTTCCCCTTTAAATATTTTAGGAATATAATTATAGTACTTCATCCACCTCTTCTTCTTCTTTTCCATCCACTGAGGTGATCTTCTTCATGACCTTTAATGCCACCACCTTAGGCTTCCACATTTTTTCCACCTCATTATCAATGTTCCTCATCTCATATTCAACCAAATTACTATGAATACTATACAATAATAATTTTTTTTGACCATTATCCTTGTGTACAAGGAGTTTATCATTTAACAAAGGTGAAAATACTCTCCCAATTCACTTAAAAACCATTACAGAATCAAGGGTTTCCTTGAGACTATTAATTTCTTCCACATTTACATTTACCAGATCCAAGAATGCATCACCAGGTTCATTTAGGTGAATCCTCAATTCATAAAAATGTTATATCAATCCTATAATATTTCATTTCATAATTTTGAATTAAATTCATAAATATTGATCATATTTATCCACATGGAATGTTAGTATTTAAATGACATTGACATAATGTTGATAGTGTTGGATAGGGATCCCCTAATTCATTGATTCATCTGGAAATGGAATCCAATTTTCTTTGGTCAACTTATGATAAATATCTACAATCCATATTGACCAAGAGAAAATGAATTAAAGATTTTAAAAATAGATTTTATGAATTATTGTATGTAAATCAACATATGATTCCTATATAGTTGGAAATTATTTCAAATGACGATCATAATCCCTTTGTGACTAACTATTTTGATTGCTTCCAATGATAGTAAAATAATACCTTTATCTTTTATTTTTGATTCTAATTATTGGTTCCACTAGGTAAAATATCTTGAGAGGGGGTGAATCCGGGTATAGAAGATTAAAACAAATAACCATTTTGAACTTAATTAACTCATAATAAAAAAATCTTTTATCAATTCTTCTAACAATATCATAACAACATATAAATGAATATTTGAAAGATAAATGACATTTCCACGTGGTACACCATAAACAATCTTGTACATGGAGCATATAGAGGAATTGTTAAAATGTTCCAGAATAAAAAATAGTGCACTTAAATTACAATTATTAGAGTTTAATGACTTCCATCCACTGTTTATAAGCAATCATGATTTAAAAGATAAAATCCCTCTATACTAATGTGAATTATTTTATTGTATAGAATATTTTTTAGATTATTTTTATGTATTATAAATTGGTTTAGACCAATAATAGTGTTTAAATAAACTCATCATTCCCTGAATACATGAATTACTCTTTAGTGTGCATGATTTTTTTACAAGGTAATTTTTTTATTAAAGTGTTATTCATTCCACACATTCAGATTAGAGAGTTTACTATTCATCGTGGGATCAATCCACATAATTTATCTGTCTGTACGTTCCACCAATGTGATTACTTATGGAATCTTCACCATATAATACTATTTCACAATCCACCTTATTTAGATGACATCCATGTGTTTCGTTTCAAATTCACTCTTTAATGAAAAAATTCAAACATTGAACACATTTGTATACTTCTTTCAAAGATACTGCACTTTGAGAAAATTTTTCTTTCTTAGTTAAAAATAAAATAAATGAATTCCTCTCATAATATATTATCTCTAATTAATGATGTTATTAGGGGTCATTATATAGTAAATGTGCTCCTCACAATCTAATAATCAATATTTTATTTTTCACACCTCCACTTAAAACACATCTGTATAATGCTATCTGTATTTCAATTTTGAATGACAGCCTTATGACATGGAACCATGTGATCATATTTCATGTTATTTCACTTCATGCAAACATACACATTTTTTACAAAACTTAATATCAGTCAACTGTGAATAGTGAGTTACTCATACTATTACCTGATCCTTTTTCATTGCCTTTATAAAACTTGTGTTTTCATTCACATGTTAGGCAGCCCATTCAATCCTTATGATATATACTTAATTATTACATTGTCCATATTTTTTAGACATAGAAATAATCAATTTTTCAATTTTTATTATTCCTCTATAAATAAGACATTGATAATTTGAGAAATAATGTAAAACATCACCATCATCTTATCCGTCTTCAGAGTAACCACTAGAACATTTTCAAAAGAAAATATTCAAAAAATAAAAAATAAAAAATATTGATATGTAATTGAGAGAAATTTTTAATCAACAACTCCAAGAAATAATTTATCCATAGGATATGAACCAATGAAGTATCATTCCTTTAAAACAATTTCTCATCACAGTCCTATATTTCAATTTCCATCCCATGAAGGCCACATTATCTTCAAATTCCATCTCACAATAGTCAATTACATAGGAATCATCATGAAAATACTATTGAAAATTTGACACATGAAAAATGTAATAAATCAGTATCATCCATTGGGGAAGTGGTAACTGATATAAAATAGCTCCATCAAGGACCAAAACCTTGAAAGGTCCAACAAATTGAGGTGAAAACTACCTCTCATGATCAAACCTTTGATGCCCATATTGATAAGATTCTACTATGAAAACATGATCACTATCAGAAAAACTCTTTGTTCCTCTTACTATGACCAATATAGGATATCTAATGATCCCACAATAGCTTCATCAAATCTCAAGTCACCTGAGCTTCCTCTGTCATGAACTTCACCAATTCTGGTCTAATAATAGATGACCTTATGAATGAGGCCATACCAATGGTAGAGTGAAAAATATTATATCAATATAACTCTAAAAAGTGTAATTAGTTCACCCAAAACTTCTAAAATATATTACATATGGCCAAACCAAAAATTATAATTTCTAGATATCCTATTGTGTTTTTATATTCATCTAAATATAATAAATTCTAATAATTAATAAAAGAGATCCAAATTAAAGATGGATACCACTCTACACTCTTAAGGTTAAACGGGGATTGTGTTCAATATTGATTTTCATTATAACACCATGAATCATCATGATCACCTCCATATACTGCACTGAAAAAAGATCCACTGAGCATAACTCTATCTTCCAAAATTAATGAACTAAATCTATTAAATAGTTTACAATCACTAATACTACAATGTATCCACCTTGAGTTAAAGGAAAATTATTTATGAATTCCATCATGATTTCCCACCACATACATTTTGTAACATAAATAAGATGAATGAATCCATCAGACACATGAAATTTTCCCACCATTCTCATTGAAGAAAAAAGTGAGACAAAATCATTATAATTAATAATCAAATCCCAAAACATAAAAGATATACTTGTAAGGTGTGATAAATTTTAAAAATAGAAGGTCTTACAAAAAAAAAGATAAATTTTATCACTTATATAGAATCAAATCACACATCACTGAAAGAATGAAGTTCCCCCACTAGAGTAAAAGATGATTTCAATTTTCTCAAAATGATCCCTCAAGTGATTCTCAACAAATAACTCGATCTCACAAAATATTTACCCCATAATCTCCCAAATGTTAATATTCCATTATAAAAACAAAAAATGAATACCTAATTAGGGAGAATAATTTAATGATTCTCCATCACTCTCAAAGTTTATTCAAACTCAAATACAAACTCTCTACATGAATTCCAATCAAACAATAAGACACAAAATTCCCTACCCATGTTTACAGGAAATATCAAGGTTATATTAAAATCATAATTTTATCCATGAGCACTGCCAAAAATTAAAAATATAGTTAGAAAAGATACACCTCTTAATCTTGTGATTCTTGAATACCATAATGAAATCACCAATGAGGTAATGCCATAAGAATATCAAGGAAAACAAAAGACCCTAAAGATTGAGATCATGGAAATAATAGTTATATTCATGAGGCTATAAAAATAGAGACCCATAATAGATAGATACTATTTAATACAATATAATGCAACCTATTGTAAGACATAAAACATCACAATAAACCCCAAAACAACACCTTCCTAAGAAAAATGATGAATAAGAGCACTGCCCAACTTATCCATCAAATAATTAAATGAAACCTAACTTAGATTCGTATATATTAAAGCATGATAATTTTTGTTCAAATTTATTAGTGGTGTTACAATATAATATAAGTGAGTTACAATCCTTCAGTAATATATAGCATAGTTAGGGAAACTCCATGCCTCCAAACCATTCTTTGTGGAAATCCAAGAAAAAAATACCACTATATTTTAAGGAAACCATTTAATATCGGTTGAGATTTGACTTACCCAGAGAAAATTTCATTGAAAACCTAAAAATAAAACTTTTATAGCTTCCCAAATAGCTGATGATGCATAATAGCTCCCAAAATAGCTCACAGATTCTTAATATAGTCATCTTTATATTTAGAATAAAAAAGGATGTCATCATGGAAACCCCTATAAACTGATATAGAAATTTATAAAACATGTAATTCATTAGTCACATGAATAAAGGTAGAGAATTAATGACCAAAAATAGAATTATAATTAACTAATAAATACCATAATGGAACAAGAATGTATTCTTCAAAATAACCCAATCATTCACACTTATTTGATGATATCTTGAATTAAAATTAATCTTTTAGATTTATATAGATTCCATCACTTGATTGAATAAATTATTACCCAATGGAAGTGAATAATAGTTATTCACTATCAATTGATTCAGGTGAATATAATTGATACACAACCACAAACAACTATATACCTTCTTTATACACTTAAATAGAACACATCAAGGAGACACACCTATCTAAATAAGACTACTATAAAAAATATCATCAATCTAAATCAATATCTCATGTAACATAGAGGGTTCCATCAAATATCAGGTTATAGGCATCATCGAGGAACGTGGCAAAAAATCTCTCCCAAATTCTATCATATATTGGGGGGTAACCTCATAACCTATTTTGAATGGGCATATGGGTATTATTTTATATCCATAGAAAAAACTATCATAAAATCTTATACTAAAGTAAACATTATTTAAACCATCATGTGAGAAAATAACACAACATGCCTTTGAAACATATGAGGATATCACTTTCCAAAAACAAATCATGATATTCATCAGCATCATATAATATAAGTTTTCTCCTAACATAATCAACGATATCATATATTGAATAAACCATGTCCCTGTTGAGGATCATATCTTATGGTTGTATCTAAAATAAATAAAAATATACATAGGAGTTATATAATCCTACCCCCAATTTAGAATATCTACAAGAATAACACATTCTTCCTAGAACTCCAATTTGTGTAGTCAATTCCAAGGGCACCAGAAGCCTCTCTACTCAAAGTCCCAAATCAAGGACAAGGGAAGGTGAAATAAATGAGTGGAAATCTAACAAATCAAACAATGCATACAACAAGGTTGTATTTGAATAGTTAATTCCTCAAATGAAATCTATATCACCTTGTCATAGAAACAACCTGGAATCAACATGAACACATCTAGATCCATGAACTCTACAACCCTGATAATGGATACTACTATAGTTGTCTGCTAATCGTTTTCACTAAGTATTAGGGGTTTCCCAAGGCTTTCCTCTACGTACCATATCCCTCTATGATAATTAAAATATGGAGCACCCATATATGAATACCATAGAGGGTAATATTAAAATATAATATCTTGAATAGTCTCTCCATGTCTATAATGTATTCCAGGTAACGTTAGGAACTCAATATTTCAATGGCCATAACTTTCATGAAAACTAAAAACCATTCTCAATCCACTAGTTGGGGTTGGAAGACAATATAAAGGTTATAAATGAGATTGATATGGTTAAAAATTACTCCCCACTATTTGATAAATCAACAAATGAATAAACTAAGAAATTATAAATAGCACAATACTCTTTATATATTTCCATTGACTTCCCTACACTGATGATATATTATTAACTAATTTCCTCTAAATAAACTTTTACTTCATCAACACCTCAAGATACATTTGAAATGTGATCATGGTGACCTGATATTAGATTTTATTATTGTATATCCCAATCAAAATGCTTCACTCTATCATCATCATTGAATAAATTTTTTTATGTATAATATAATATGTAATTAATGTTATTAAAAAACTCTCAAACATAATAACTCCCCTAGTTGATTTAAATAATCTTCTAATGATAATTTTTCTTCATGGTTAATGAAATAAACTCATGATGAACCTAATTAGGAAACTTATCCATTTAAATTACTGACTCTTCATGGTACTTAAAGAACAAAACAAACCAGTGTTTAGAAGCCCCAAGTAGAATACTAATATCTAATAGAGAACACTGCTACCTCAAAACATGGATTAAACTGAAGGAAATATTAACATTCTCAAACTAATACTCACTCTTCTTATGTTAAATTATTCACTCAAATATCTATAGTATATGGTGTTTAAAATATCAAATAATATTCCTTAAAGTGTCTTCATCATTAATCTCAACTATGTGGGAGTTTTATGGTGAATCTTGTTGAACATAATCAATATAAACATGACCAGGATGTCAACCAAGATATATACATATTGAACAAAAAGCTATTAAGGGATATCTAAAAATAGTATATGTAATTTTTAAGATTAATTAATTCAAATTGATTTAAATTTCAATTATCTAACCCATTCAATAATATACATAAAAAATCCGATACGTGATCCTTACATAGGTCTATAACCTATATGTGGTACCACTTTACATAGTACATTCAGTAGGTTTAAGGTCCTTACATCACACCATAGGGGTCCCTATACTCTTTAGTCCATATTGGGCTTCCTTTCTTATAAAATTAGCTAAGTTCAACTTATAAAATTTCCCTTCCAACTCATAATATCCTCGATTGTGAATATCTCAATTCCCCATAATATATATCAACCATTATCTTAGATACCAATATTTCACGAACCCCCTTAACCTGTACCCCTATTGGGTTAGTAGTGAAGATGAGCATAATCCCCCGGCCGACAACAAATGGCCCATGGGTTGGAGACTATCACCAAGATTAGATAATGAATACCAAAGTGTGTAATAACACAAAAGGTAAATATAAGTATAAGATATACACACTGCCAAAAAATATTTAGTGTGAATAAGAAAAACATCCAAATAAATGAACATAATGTCATACAAGTGAGAATAATTAAAAAAACAAAGAACAACACCTCAAAAGATACCATAAACTTCAATAGCTCCCAAAGAACTATGTGAAATATTAATACCCTGGTCGATCACCAAAAATCTCTTATATACATGAAAAATAGTTTATATATACATATATTAGGGATGAGAATACAATCATACTAAAAAATATCCCACCTAATGACACTCATGAAAATATGAACGAAGCATATTAAATCCTTACGAATAAAAAGATAAAACTAACTCATAACCTAGGTTGATAAAACATTATATTCTCATTAACAAGGCTCACTCACCAATAAATGAACAAAATTAAGCAATTCTATATCAAAATGATATATATAATAAAGGTAACCTACATCCATACCCCCAATTTCTTATCCCTCTCACATCCCAATGCCAGAAATATTTTTCTATAATACCTTCTGTATGTCATCCTTCCCAACCATTCCACCATATCAAGAACATACCATCATCTCATCCAATACCCCATGAGCACATTCTTTAACCGCATATTATCACGATCACAACCAAAAATAGTTATGGAAACCATTAGAGCCAATATATTATGATTTTTACCTCCATCCACTATAAACTTTAAAATTAAACCAATAATAACCACAATTACTATATCCAAAATTCATTTATTTATTATAACCTCATGATTCTATAGCCCACACACATGTATATAAGAGGGTAGATCCTTCCCAACCCTTATGAGATCGTAAAAAATGCTTAAAGCCACTATATATCAAATATAGGGACATACGATGATTCATATCAAGTGAGAGATGGTAAGATGGAGTATTAAAGAATTAATTACCTTTACCACAAAGATATAACAACTCAGGTACTAATAAAAGACATTTTTTTCTTTTTTATCATTATTCTTGGATTGTCTTGTTAAATTCATTATTTGATGTAATTTAGAAAATATTAGTTTCATTAAAAATATTTCTTACACGGTTGTATTTAAAATTTTATTGAAATTTTATTTAATTTTAATTTTAAAAAACTAATTTCATTTTTGAAATCATCATATAAAAATAAATCTATGGTTTCATTTTTAAAATTTTCTAGAAAATATAATTTTTAGTGAATTGTAAAAAAATAAGTTTTTTGTTAAAGTATAATATCTTTTGTGATTTCTTGAAGATATAATTATTATTTTAAAATTATTAAAATTAAGAAATAACTAATTTATGATATTAAAATATAAATATTGTAAAAAATAATTTAGAATACGTAAATTATTTTTTATTTAATGATAAACATGAAAATCATTTTCTTTGCTGACCTAATGATAGAACATCATCGCAAAAGTCAAAATTGGTACCTTATATATAATAATTAAGTGATTATAAGTATTAGAATTAATTTTTTATTAAATATTATTTATTTATAATTATTTTTAATGATATTTTCTAATTATATAGTTATATAACATGAATCTTTTCCAAATTCTTATGCAATGCATGCACAAGGAAACCAAAGTCAAATTGAAAATTTAATAGGTTATCTTAAAATGTATATTATAAAATATACATAATTTATGAATATATAAGATTATATTGAACCTAATTAATTTATTTTTAAGATATTAATTTATTTTTAATCTTTATATTTGAACTAATTACATTTAAATCTTATGTAAAAATAACATAATGCTTGTGCACAAAGAAGAAAAATCAATTAAATGATTTCAATTAAAATTATAATAACCATAAAATGAACTAAAATATTATTCAAATATTATTATATGAGAAGGTTTCAATAATAATCATGACGTTTTCTAAATGGATACCTTTTGGTTGAAAACCATTTAAATAAAGTCCCTTATAATATTTTTGAAAAAGAATCCCACACTATTCACACTATGGTTTTTAATAATCATAAATTATAAATATATTTTTTTTCGAAAAGATATGTTCAACTATAAATAGAATTCTGAAATCTAAAATATTTATTTTAAAACTTTTAATTTTTTTGAATTTTTTAATAAAAAAAATACCTTAAATTCTTGCACAATGATGATATTGTAATTATTAAATAAATAGAAAAATAAAATAAATGATATAAGCACTATTAAAATATGTATAATTTGAGATACATAATATAAAACATGAATTATATAAAAATATATGAAATTTATAGTATATTATAAAATTGTTTTTTTCGAGTTTGAAACTTTTGTTTGATGTTTTTAAATCCACAGAAATGAATAGAATTAAATATGATGACAAAGTTTTTTCATGAAAATAATATATTGTTAAATTATTTAAAAATCATAAAAATATCATATAAATAATAAGTGGAAAATATTTGGTAAAAAATGAATTACCCATTTCATTTAGTGAATATTTGGAAGTCTTTTGACCTCTAATATCTTTATAATATTGTAATATTCTATGAAATTCCTAAAATTCCCCTCAGCTAAATTATAAAACGGTACACCTTCCTTCACATTATTTCACCACCATGAGCCTTCTAGCTCAATCATATAAGGAAAAAATATATTTTAATAATCCTTAGTAACATTAATGTGTTTCTAACATTACCAAAAGACCAATTACAAGATCCTTAAGGACGTTATTAATGAGACAATATTCAAGGGCTAAAATCCCCTTTTCTCATTTAAATTATTTCTCTCTTCTACCTTATCCTCACCCCTTATAAAAAGATTCATAATATATCGAGTATCATATAGATATATATACAATTGTTTTATTGATTTCATGAAATATCCGTCATCAAATCTATACTATTCTCCCCTTATTAAAAAAAACAAAATCATTATCCATGGTATGTTCATTCACCACCTTCATTGATGATGAGTTTACATTTTCCTTTACTGTATTCATGGAATATTTAAATTCACATAAAATTATTTGAAATTACCAATATATATATATATATATATTAATTATTGTATAATATTTTGGAATTAATTTATTTTCATAATATAAAAAAATTAAACTAGTTTGTGATGGTCATAAAAACACAAAAATTAACTAAACATTTACCCTTGAAGGTTTATCAAATAAATCATCCTCATGTCAAAATAAAAAATCATAAATGTTAAAATTAAAAAATATGGATTTAAAAGAATACTATATAATTCCACATCTACAATATTACATCCATTGGACAACAAAATCCCTAATTACATAAAAATGATCCGATAATGAATCTATGAAATAAACACACCCAAAATAATAAAAATAACTAAATTTTATTGATAAATGAGTAGAAAAATTTTATAAAAAATTTTATAACGTATTATAAATTTTAATACATTTCTAAAATAATTTAATAACACTATTCAAAGAAATATATATGAGGCTTGAAGACGTTTGATGGAATTCAAATATGAGGAAATAGACATTCCAATGAATTTTCACTTTTAATATTTTTTTTCAAATTTTAAAAAGAATTATTTTTAAAAATTATATGGAATGAACATAATTTTTTGATTTAATGTATCTTTAAAATTTTATAGATTACATTAAATGTTTATGTGGTTACTATTTAAGATATTTTTCTCCATTGTAAATGTTTATTTTTTCAAAATGAGTGATTTTTAAAATGTATAGATTATTTAATTCAATTAGTGTTTTATAATGTAATATTTCATGATTTATGTTGATGTTATGGTTCTTAGGACTTGTTAATTATGATAGGTGGTTCCACTATAGACCAAGGAAGGGTGGTTTTGTGATAAACCAAGGATGGGTAGTTACATTTTCATCTACTGATGGGTGGTCCCATGATAAAACATGGATATTCAGTTATGTTATGACCTTTAATGGATTGTGTACTCAAGAGTTGTAGGTTGAACATATTGTTTACTCCATCTTTAAGTGTGATATGGAAAATGATGCCATATATTTCCTAATTACATATTATATTAATTATTAAGTGTTTTTATAATAATAAATTGATTTTCAAAAGGCAAGATAATGAGATTTTTGAAAATATGGTTTCTTTTTTGAGGTAAAAATTTCTGTTTAGGAGAAAATGTATTTATGGGTTTTCATTGGAATAATGATTTACTTAAATTTATGTTCCGTAAAATTCATTTATTCTCATACTATGTTTTAAATTTTTTTCATAGTATTTAAGTGGGAATAAAGATAAATATTAGATCAAGGGGGAAAACTATGATGCTTTTTCATAAAGAGAGAACATGGTCCATTTTGAAGTCTTTTTTATGAAAAAATGGATACCTTTATATATGTGTCCACCTATAATTTTTGGGATTAACATGTGTGAGTTAGTCCCAATTCTCTATAATATTAAACCTAAAAATTCATTTTTATTGCACTATTATGACTTGTAGTTTATAATTACAAGAATATATAATGTTTAAGGCTAAGTCCCTATAGTTGTTGTTTGAGGGCGATTTAGAATACATTAAGGGATGTGATGATGTTAATTGAATACATAAATGATTTTTTTACTTTATCTATACATTGAAATGATATATAATTTTAAGATTACCATGATGATTCATCTAATATATGTCAGTTTAGAATGTTTTTCTGCACATGAAAATGGAAATTTTGGTGGGTAGGCATCATGAAATCATTCTTTCAAATCAACATCCTGAGATGGTTGGAATTGAAGAATAATTGCATGTCATAGTGATATACTAGTTGATTGAAGCTATAAATGGTGTATGTATCCATGAATGGGAGGATCCAGAACAACCTTAGGGTAATAAGTTATTATTGAATTATTTTAGAATGCAAAATCCACAAGATTATAGTAGAACCTCATATCCAGTGGTAGCCAAATGATGGATTAATGCTTGGGAAAAAATATTTTTTATATTTATATTTTTGAAGGAGAAGTTGATTGAAAATGGTATCTAGTTAAGAATAATAGAGGGAAATATTATCTGGATTTCATGTAATGGGATGAATTTAAGAGTATTTTTTTTGGAAAAATATATCTGAAGACTGTCGAGAGAAAATAGAGAAACAATTCTTAGAACTGAGGTAGAAGGATAAGGATTCTATAGCTTCACCTCAAGAAATTTTTACAATATTGTTCAGGTATATAAAGAATTTTTTGTATTATTCATAGTAAAATTAATATATTGTATTATATTTTGAAAGCAATTTTTCCAATATAACTGGCTTAATGATAATTTAAAAGTTATGAGAAACATATTAGTGATGATGAAAACGACAAGATGGAGATTACTGACTTGTGTATAAATGGTGATGAGAAGAATAATAATTGGTCAAGATGGATGGAATTAAGGAAAAATTCATCAAATAAATTTAGAGGTAAGAGAATAAAATTCCATTATTTGTGAATGGTGTGGGAAAAAGCGTCGTGGGGAATGTCTAGCAAAATCAAGGAAATTATTTTTTATGTAGAACAATTAGTCACATGGCTTGTGATAGTAAGGAAAATAGGGAGACAAATAATGAAATGTTGATTGTATGATTCATTAATTGATATGATTTGGGAAATTATGGTAATGTTCTCCCAACGTTAGTGACATGGGCAAGAAAACATAAAGTCCAAAAGAAAAAATGAGGAGGGAAATATTTTTCTAGCATAATGTTAGATATTGGGACATAAAATAAATTTTTGAAAGTTATATTACTTATGTATTCAAATTATGGTAACAACCTATTTGATTTGGGATGATCACATTCATTCAGATTTAAATTTTTTTAAAGAATACTAGGAATATCACATTATGAATGTATGATAAATCATTTGGTGATAACTCTATGAGGAATTAATAAAGCAACCAAGATTTATAGGAATATTACTATTGTCTTATGTTAAATAGTCTATCTTGAAAATATTATTGGACTACCCATAGTTGATTTTGATATTATTTTGGGTATGGATTGTATTCTAGTTTATTAAGCTAAGATAGATTGAAGATAAAAGAAATTTTTGTTAAATGATTTTATACTCTCAATAACAACCAAAGAAGAAGATAAATTGATTAAAAATGGTTGTGAAAGTTACTTATCACAAGTTACAGAATATAATGACACTATTATGATTAATGAAGTTCTAGTATTGAATGAACACATAGATTTATTTTGTAATTAACTTTGTAATGTAATTATTAAATGAGAGGTTGAGTTTACCGTTGAATTAGTTCTTGATGTTAATTCAAATTAAAAAAATCCATATCAAATTGATAAAGTGAAACATGTATTATTTAAAAAAACCTACATGATTTTATTCATAAAGGATTTATTCGACCTACCACTTCCCAATGGGGTGATTCTTTTTTATTTTTTAAAAATAAATATTATTCTTTGAGTCTTGGAATTATTTTAGACCTTTGAATAATATCATAATTTAGAATAAGTATCCTTTTCCCTATATCTATGACTTGTTTGAACAGATCTAGGGAGCTCAGTATTTGTACAAGATGGTATTGTGATCTTATTACCATCAACTGAAGGTGAATGAGGATGATGTTCTGAAAACATAATTCCATACTATAAATGGGAATTATGAGTTTCTAGTTATTCCCTTTTAGTTGATAAATTCCCATGATACATTTATCGATGCTATAAATATTTTCTTCAATGAATATCTGGATAATTTTTAGTTGTTTTTAATGATGACATAATTTTTATTAATAAATTTATGCTGATAATTATAAACAATTAATTATTTCTCTACAAACTCTTAAGTAAATGATGTTATAAGATAAATATATTACATTTGATTTTCTATTACAAAAAATTTCATTCCTTGGGAATATTTCTAATAAGGATAGAATAATAATTGATCATACAAAAAAGTGGTCGATGAATGGAAAAAACCATAAAATATTACTGATAATTAATGTTTTCTTGGTTTTGTAGTATATTACCAGTGTTTTGTTGATTTCTATAAACATTTAACTAGCCCACTAAATAAGTTAGCTAAAAAAGAGTTAAATTTACCAGGGAAAAATATTGTTATGACTTTTTTCAAGAATTAAAAATAAGAGTAGTGAATTATCTTGTTTTGTCCTTTACATTTAGAAATGGTGATTTTTTTATCCCCAATAATGATTCGTTGAATGGACATGGTTGTTTTCTGATATAAGATGACTATGTATTTTCTTATTCTATAAGAAATCTAAAAACTCATGTGTTAAATTATCATACAAAAGATTTCAAATAAGGTGCTCTGGTTTTTCTTTAAAAATTTGGATACATATTCTATATGGAGACAAGTGTGAAATAGATAATGATCAAAAAAATTTAAAGTATATATTTACTCAGAAGGAATTGAACATGATCAATAGAAGATGGATGGAAATTATAATGGAATATTATTTCTCAGTCAATTAATATCCAGGGAAAGAAAAAAAATGGTGAATTCTTTGAGATAAAAACATCATGAATTATTAACCATGTTACATGTAGAACATGACCATTTGTTTAATGGTTTGATTAATTTTGTCATTTAGGTTATGGTTGTAGGAAATTAATCTGTTTTATTTCATGTGTTAGTGTAATCATCTTCATCAGAGAGAATTAATCCGGCTCAGAGGGAAGACTGTGAGTTATCGAAAAAGGTAGAATTTTTTAGTATGGGTAAGTTACCTAAATTTAATGTTGACAAATATTGTGTCTGGAGATTTGGAAAGAGATTATCCATGTACTATGTTTCCCATTTGATTAATTAATTGTTATGAGAAGCTTCTATCTCTCTATTTCCCATTTATCATAGAAGTACTATGATGTACAGAGATCTTCAGTAGTATTATTTTCTTGATGGAATGAAAATAGATATCATGAACTTCACCATGAAATACATGAAATTTCAACAGGATAAATTAGAATTAAAATTAACCAAGGGGATTCATTAACCATTTTTAGTTTCATACAGGAAATGGGAAGAAATATCAAAGAATTTCATGGTGGATAAACCAAATACATTCCGAAGAAACACTATAATTTGTTTTATTATTAATTGAATGGATAAATCTTTATATTTCCATCAAGTTAAGGATAAAATGTATTTAGATATACATTATCTACTATCCCCACTATATCTAATTGTGATACTAGGTGCACTTTTAACTTCTTGGAAGACCTTTTGATGTTATTGAGAATATAATTAAATATTAAAGAATCCTTTCATCCTCATTATGATGGACAATTATATTAGACAATTGATAACATGGAAGACATGATATTTTCTTGTTAAATGAATTAACAATGATGTTAGGAACAATATATTTATTCATTTGAGTATTCTTATAGTAATTTTTTTCATTCTAGTAGATAGATGTAAGTCTTTGAGTCACTATATAGAAAGTAGTGTGAAATCCCATAATTTGGGGTTGATGTAGGTAAAAAAAAGTTAATGGGAAAATAATTAGTGGAGGATATTGTTGAGAAGGCTAAAATTATTCAAGAACATATAATGGAAGATCAGAGATGGTAGACAAGTTATGTGGATAAAAAGAGGAAAAGAATTTCTTTCGATGTAGGTGACCACAATTTTCTTAAATTATCCCCATGGAAAAGTGTTATGCATTTTGGTAATATGAAAAATTTATTTATAGGTTTCATTCATCTATATAAAATCCTGGATAAATAGGGATTATTTTCTTACTGATTTTATTTACCTACAAGTTTATCTCTGGTATATAGTTTATTTCATGTATTGATGTTAAGAATGTATGAGCAAGATTCATCTAATGATTTGAGCTCTGAATTACTAAAGTTGGAAGAGATCCTTTCTTATTTTTAACATTATGTACACATTTTTGATTGAAGAGATATATTATTTACTATCAAAGAAATTCAGTGGGTTTCTTTTTTTATAGAAACAAAATAGTTTAAGAAACATCATGGGAGTATAAAAATCTTATGAGAAAAATGTATCTCCATTTTTAAATATGTTAATAAATTTTAAAGATTAAATTTACTAAATGGAAGAGAATATAACAACCCTGGTATTGATATAATATTTCATATTTGTATTTATTAACATTATTGAATTAAATAGTAAAAAAAAATATGTGATGTAATTATTAATATAAATAGTATTTTTAAACTAATGTATGATATGGTCATATTTAAAGATAAATATTCAAATTATAGAATTTTAATTTAACAAAAATAATTTAATTTTTGAAATTCTCACATTGGGTGTCGTATTATTTATAGGAAATAATTGTGTTAGTTGGAATTATATGAAACAAATCTTATTAACTTTTAGTATGGATGAAGATGAATATTTTTCTTTTACTCAAGATTCTACTCAACTTACGTTTTTAAAAAATCAATTCAATGATGTAATTGTTGAAATAAAGTCACCATTGCTATTGGTTTTTGATAATTAATGTGTAATCAAGATCAAAAGTAATACTATTGAACATTATCATTAAAATCATATTTATATCAAATATAATTCTATCAAATAGAATGTGTAGATGAATTAATTAAATTTGGATTATATTCACACATAGAAATAAGTTGATGAAATTTTCACAAAACCATTACTGATGGAATCTTCTTCAAAATTAATGTTCAATATGAGTGTCCAATATATTTCTTATAATGGTTGAGTTATGGGTTTCTTTTCCTCCCTCATCTTAAATTTAGATAGTGATATCAGGGTTGATAATTATTTCATAAATAAGTCTTATTTAATCCATGAAAAATGGGGTTTTTTGGGTAACCTTTGAATATGGTATTGTATTTTGACTAAACCATTCATACTTTTTGTTGGAGTGGCAGTAGGAAATAATTTTTTTATAATCTAGGAAATGGGAAGAAGCTGAGAAAGGAAGAATATTAATGAAATGATGGAGAAGGTTTTCATGATCATTACTTTTGGTTATCAATAATTCTTTTTTCTCCTAAAATGAGTTAGATCATGTAGGCTTAGAATTATTGATAAGTAATCCAATTATTAAGGTTACAATGTTTAGTTATTTATGAATCGTGTTTGGAAAAAAAATGTAAAGGGGTAGTTTTTTGGGACCATGTTGGATGGAGAAGTTTTGTAGAAGTTTGTTTTACAATATTTTGTTACTTTTGTTATCAAATAAGATAAATCATCTATATTTTTTGAAGATTAAAATTTGTATAACTATTTTTTTAGGAAAAATTATACTCACTTTGTTTTTGAATATCCAGTAGACATACCTCATGGATAGAATATGAGAAGATTGTAAGGAGTTAAATATCACAATCAGATTCAGCATAGATCCTTTTTAAATGTGATGATGCTTTGATAATATTGGATTTCTCATAAATCAAATGTATTTGGAAGACTTTTAGTGAAATATTAATTAAATAAAATGGTAGTGAATGAGATTCTATCAATGTTATTCAGATTGATCAAATCTAGATGGAAAGAGAAAATGGTGCCAGAGATTGTATTCATCTAGATCATAATCATGCTATTCAAAATCATGTAAATCATATTGGGGGAAAATGAATTATGGAAAGTTTTATTCATTATTAGTTAGAAAGAAATATGGTTTCCTTCGATTTGGGATGTTGAAATTCCTTTCATTTTAAATCATATGATGCTAAAAAAAACTTGAATGTACTCAAAATCATTAAGGAAGTCATGATAGAAGATTATGTTTGTGAAAAGAAAAATATGTTTCTCAGGATCATGAATTAAAATATGTTCCTAAGGCTCAAGAAGAAATATATGTTGTTGAGGATTATAAGGAAAAATATATTGGTGAGGTTTACGAATAAAACGAAGTATCCAAGGCTTGGGGAGAAAATGTTTTTGCAGTGGCTTGGGATGAAAAATATTTATTTGATCGCGATGAAAAAATTTTACTAAGGAAATTTTAAGTAAAAAAATTTATAATGAAAAATTCATATTGAAGAAATTATACTGAAAATATCATACTGGGATTTCTTATTGAAAAAAACCATACTGGGATTTCTTAATTGAAAAATCATACTGGGAAATCATAATGTAAAATCATAATAGAAATAATGTTTCTTAAATAATTCAGAAGATAGTTGATGTTGTATGAATCTTCTATTAGGTTAAAGAATAATTCAGAATCATTGACGAAGTTATAAATCTATATGAAATTAAAGGACGTTTGAATTTAAGTGAAATTTGGTTTAGCAGGAGAATTATTTAGAATCCCAACCGAAACCTTTTTTGGATGCCTATAAAAGGTGAGTGTAATTTGTACGTTCAGACATATGTACAATTCACTATAGAAAACAGATATGCTCCACGTTTTTTAGAGAGAAGAAGAAATTTCCATATAGAGCATTGTTGAAGAAGTTTTCTCGGATATATGTGAATGGTGAAGAGACAAAATTTCAACATTTTAGTAGAATATCATATTTAGTTCATTTTTGTATTTAGATCCTAATCATATTGTGCTGATCATCGCATTGGGATGGATAATTGAAACGAGATTATCACATTGCATTTTTCAGGACTGAAGAATAAAGTGTTTATATTTTTCTCTACCGTATTTTGATGATGTTATATATTTTTCAAATTGGGAAGAATTGTACTGGGAAAATAATACAAGGAATAATCAGACTAAGTTTTTTATAATCCTAATTATGTGTTGTATATTTGTCTTTATCATATTCTGAAAATGTTATATATTTTTCGTACTGGAAAGAATCAGGGTTGAAAAACCATACAAGGTAGAATCATATTGGAAGAATCGTAGTTTGAAGAATCTTACTGCAAAAAATGTACATGGAAAATCAAAATGGGTTGTCCTTAACAAAGCCTAACAAGTTCTTACCAATTTACGGTAATAAATGAATGATTTTTTTCAAATAATACATTTGTGGATATTGATTAAGATTCACATGTGACATATTTTGTTACATAATTATTGTGAAACACCATTTGTGCTTGAGAGTGGACACACACTATTGGATTTTCATCAAATTCCTGCATGAGTGAAATGGAATATCCTACTCATTGTATTCCACAAAGAATGGATTTTTAGTGGATAATGTGGTATTGGATCATTTCTATACCATACCAAGGAAGTATCTATTATTATTTAATAGTTAACCATTTAAATACTTATATTCATGTGGATGTGTGTTTTTTATTCCATTAGGGAAATAAATATTTAACAGGAGGTGGAGGTTGTTTCAATTATAAGGAAATATAAAAGAAAAAGTATCACTCTTTCACACCACTATCTCTTAGTGAAACAATTATCTTGTTTTTGAATTTTTTGACCCATAGGAAAATCAATTGCATAATTTCCTATCTCTGTACAATTGTACCACTGACTATTGATTGCTTTTATCTATCCCTTGCAATCAGGTTATTGTGGATATTTCTCTCCACACTTGTAAAAAACTCCCATCCCCAATAAGCATGTAATATGATGCTTTTCTCTAATTTATTACCGGAAAAAAATTCAAAACTTCCTTCATTACCCTTTTCCATATTTATTTTTCTAATGTGTTCAAAAAACATCATCTTATATTTATTTCATTTAAAATTAAAATACCAAGAGAATTATTTCTATGTCTTGATAGCACATTAGACTATATATTCATATGATGAGACAACTTAATAGTCTATTGATTTTCATAGGAATAGTTTTAACCCATCAAATAATCGATTAATATTTATCATTTAATTTCATACAAAATCCCTAACATTCCTTACTAACCATGAAAGTTTTGATTCATACTTAGAAAAGTCGTCATCTTCCTTTTCTCTATACTCAAGAATTGTCTCTCCATATCCTCTCACTATTCGCAAAGGGAACTATTTTTCTCAGTAAATTTCATTAAAATCCTTCCATTACATATTTTCAATTCCATTCCCCTTCTTTTTGTTCTAAATTAATGACCACCATTGAATTTTATCTTCAGATAGATGATAATCTTCTTTCAAAACATTATACCTTTTATTACTCAGCAAAGAGAGAAATATTATCTATATGGATCTTATCCAATATTCTCCTACAAACGGGTTTGTAGTCCCATTTAATGATGGAGGTTCTTGTCTCATGAAGTGGTCTAACATTATTCTTCCACAATGTGAATCAATATGGTCCATAGAAGTTATATTATTATTAATATCTTATGTATGTTTTCCCAATATAGTTATAAGTTATTCACCGCTAGTTTCAACACTTATTCCAACATCATTATCTACGATTGGAGGGAAATACCTAAATGGAATATATGAATTTATATGATTTCCATTCATTCCACTAGGATCCATTTCTAACCAATATAATAAACTAAATTATATTATCAATCATAATGTATAATTTTGAATTATAAACACTTAACATAAATAAAAATATTTATGCATATATAATCTCATAATCATAAAAATATTTTCATTGGGGAAATATTTTCTTTTAAAGCCTTCATAATTGTTTGTAAAGAAAATTTTAATTATTCTAAGAATATCCTCTATGAGTGTGTAACTGGGTTGATAGTAGGAATTGTTGTTGTGTAATAGATTACACCGAGTCAGTCTCAATGCACGTTGTTGGATTTTTTACCTATAGGCACAACTCTTCCAAAAAAACATCCACTTGTAGAATCCATAGGTTTATTTATTTATAGGATGACCTACATAATATCTACCTTAGAGGTATTATTTTATGTTCTTCTATTCTTATCCTCAAAGTCTATTTTAAGAATATGTTACCTTAATTTTTTTTTTCTAAATATATTTTCAAAAGTTTCTACTTAAACATGTTATGATACCTACAGTAATGACACTGACCCTAGTAGCCCGAAGCTGATTCCTTTTTTATTAAATTGGTATAATGAGGAATCCTTCACATCCTAGAAGGAAGAATAATTTAGGATATTTAAACAACTAGATAGAAATATATGTATTATATTATAACATTAAATAAAAATAATATATAATCTCCATTGGAAACACCCATAAACTCCATGATTATCCATGCAAGTCATTCATAATATAAATCTACGCATCCTGGGGAAAATAAAACATAAGAAAGGGGTGTGATTGGATAATCATTATGTGTAAAAAATACATATAAATATAACATAAACAAACATAAATGATGTGTTGTTGTGAGTATTTAAAACCACATTTCATTAAAAAAAATATATTGAATAATATGGTAGGAATAAAAGATGATTGAATATTGCAATAAATAATCACATGAGAATGAAACATAACCATTGATATTCTACAAGTCAAATAATCACATGGAATATAAATTACTACTATCTTAATGAGGTAATTCATAATTCCAGACATTGTAAACAAACCATTAAGGATTCACCAATGACACCATACATAAATGGGTTAAAAACTAGTCTAGTTTGTCTAATGAGACCAACCAATGTATAGAGGGGATATAGAAGGCCCCATTGATCACTCAATAATTAAAATTCATTCCTCATTTAAAATAGGTGGAACATGAATAATATATACTTTCATATTTAAAATAGAATATGAAATGTTAAAAGTTTCCCCAAATAATAATCATCAACCATTTAGAGCAATATGGTGAATGATATTAAAATTGTACATCCCCAATCAGAATAATCCTTACCCTTTTAATAATATATTGTTTATGGTTACGTAATAGAAAAATTCTACTAAATTATTTAATTAAACACTGGGTGTTGAAATAAATTAAAATACACTAATAAATTCATTGAGTAATTTTTGAGGTAAATACCATTTTGCTTTTGGAAAGAATAGTTCCTTTTGAAACTAATTTCTTATTTTTCCCAAAATATGATTATTAAAAATTATATCCTAGAAAAGAATAGTATAACACAATGAAAATATGTTTTATTCCTAAATAAAGTCCAACTTATGTGAAAAGAAGTGAAATGAAATTTTAAGAGACTTTAAAAATTTGCCACTTATATGGGTTTTAAGGGAAAATTTAAGATTTGTTAAAACAAAAAAAAGGATTAACTATTTATATAAATAAATGAAAAAGATACGATATTTTTTCATTATAAAAAAAGTGATTTTATAAAAATATTTTTGTCTAAAAATATATTGGGAAGTGTACTTGAAAATTGTTAATAAATTTTTAAGTTCTTTTTAACAAGGATTTTTTATTAGGAATAATTGAAAAGGGAACCTTATAAAACATGTACATACCCATAATTAAAATATGAAATGATCAAGATATGTGAGTTCAGAAATTATACCCCTAATTTAGAATAATTATATAAAAATAATGAATAATTACATTAGGGTAAAGAGGAATAATGTGCAGCCTAAATGGAAAATTGTGGTCCATGAAGAAACACTCACCTTATGTCTGAAAGAATTCTTCACTTTTACTTAACATCCAAGATAATGATATGATATTCATTTATAATTTATTTTAGAACCCATTAAACATTTTTTTTGATTTATTATAATTTATTATGTTCATTTATTGACTTTTTGATGAGTTATAATATAATATTTCATAGTTCAGAAATATATGTTTCCTTTTTTTCAGGATTGATTAACTTTTATATATGAACAAAAGATCATGGGAAATGAGAGTAGTTATCTAGAATTGAAATTATATGTTATTAATTAAATTATATAATAATTAATTGTGTTATATATCATTTTTTTCGATTTAATGATGATTCAATATATAAAATTTTAAAGATAACCATTTGTATTATTTTCGCGTTTTTTTGATCGTCACATAGATTCTTGATTTTAACAGCTAATATTATATATATACTGGTTTTAAAACACTAAATAAATTTAAATATTCAAATAAAAATTGTTGTGAATAAAAAAATGCTTTTATGATAAACTTTTATGATTGTATTAGAAAATGTAAGAATCATTGTCTACGAAGTTGGTGAATCGACACTCTATAGACAACATTTTCATTTTGAGAACAAAAAGGGAATGAAAAAAAGAATTGATGGTTGATATCTAATTATCATAATAAAATTATTTTATTTATAATATAAAATATTATTCATGAATGTTTGGAAGGAGAGGTATGTAAATGATATGAAAGTAAATGAAATTAAAAGAAAATTAAAGTAAAGAAAGTGGATTTAACATCTTGAATTCCTCTCTTGAGAACCTCCTTATGAAAATTTTAAATGGTATTTTTGTTCGACAAGAAAGACTATAACATGTGAAAGAGGATTGGTAGAGGGATTGGGAATAAATTGGAAAATATTCATGTATTTTTATGCCTGGGGAGAAGATGTGGTGAGGGGTGGTTTTAAAATTGGAGGAGGGTGGTGTTTTTTTGACAATTTTATTCATTAGTTTATTATTTTGGCTCAAGATTATGAATATTTAATATTACCATAAAAAACATTAATAAATAGTTCATTAGAGTTCAATATTATTGGATTAAATCATCCACACATTAGCCAAAACTCATTAATTCATTTATTTTCAAAATACCACAATTTTTTTTATTATTCACAAAAAAATCAACTATTTTATAAAAAACCAAAATATTAAGACTAACCAATTTTTGAAATTTATATTTAAAAAAATGGACTAAGTTTTATTAAAATATTTTTTTGAACCTGATAAATTTACTTTTTAAATAAAATCATTGTTTACTTGAAAAATACCAATTATAATATTACACCAAATTTTATGACACTTAAAAAATTTATCCAGGTCTCATACAAATATCTTAAAATCACAAGAACAAAAATAATACATTATGTATATATTTCCTAAGAATAAATTTTATTTTAAATAATTATTTTAATTATAAAATTTTAAATAAACATTTATTTTTCACAAAAACAAAAACCCTAAATTTATCATTTTGGAAACATTTATTTACTTATTCCATGATATGTTTTATTTACATTTGAATGATACATAAATTTTTATTAAACTTTTATAGGTGAATTTACTATTATATTGGTCATATTTTATTACTAATGGTCATGTAACTATTCCAATGGTCATATATAATATAATATTTTTGTTTTAAACTCAATATTGAATAAATCATTAACTATAGAATATGTAAAATTTTAAAAGAGACATACAATATAATACTGGGGTGTTACAGGTAATATGTTATTGGTAAATAATATATGTTGTGATAAATATTGATGTGGTTATGTAATAGACTCATAATAAAATTATATTGATTGTAAATGATTTTTGAATGCACACAATATAGGATAAGACCAGAGGAAATATATTCCCCTATCACTTTTATTTCATTGAGACACATGTCATTTTAACCATAATTTTCTTTTGTGTGGTTTATATGCTGACCATGAATTTATTTTATGATGATTCTCATGCAATTTTTTATTTAAAAATAAATAATATTTTATATGTGTTCAGAGGTTTTTAATGATATTTTACATAGGTTTAAGGGATTAATGATACGATCTCATTTATTTTCTGTACTATCTATGATAAATTTACATTAAGGGAAATTAAAATATTCTTATCCATTAAAAAAAATAATTTGACCATCTGGTAATTCATTTAATTCTTATATAATAGTCCCATTATCCTCTCTTCAGTACTTAAAATTATTGGGAAATGATTTTATGGAAATTCATCCTAATTTTCTCTTTGGTAGATAGACTTTTAATATATTATTTATAATTTTTAAAATGTTTTCATGTTTTTTTTATATTATCCAATGATTTAATAGTTCTTATTTACCCATATTTGAATTTCTATAAACCGTTTTAAAAATAATATTCCTCTCATTATATTAATTAGGCACTTTTTAACAAATGTGTGATAGTTTATTTGTCTTAATATGTACCACATGAATGGATTTTCCCTCCATTATGAATACAATTAACTATAATATTTACTATAAATTAATACATGGTTGTTTTTAATGAAAATTTTCTAATATTAAAAACATTATTGTTTTTTATGTATGTGATTTCAAAATGAAAAAGTTATTTTACACATGACATGTATCAGTGATATTTTAATGGTATTTTAATCCATGAAAACATCCTTTAATGTGACATATAATTCATTTGGGATATGATCCAATGTTACTGCACTTATTATTTCATTGGATGGTAACTTATTATGGTGATGAAATCAATATATAACTCATTTTTTACTCCATGGGATATGCTTTAAAAAATTTAATTTTTTTCATGAACTTTTGGTATACATATGAGTGGCTTATGATTATATAATGGTAGAGTCTATTATATCACCCCAAATGAAATAGGTAATGTGATATTTATATCTCATGAAATGATTATTATAAGAGTGGACATGATTTGGAATACGTTCTTAGTAGGACACATGTGTATCATTTATTCAATATATGATTTAATGAATGTGTGTAGACATGATTGAGAATGGGTATGTTCTAATTATGATGTGTGAGTATGATTGATTTTAGTTATGGGAAACAATTATGTGAAAAAATATTCTCAATGAATAATCTCACTTTTTGATGCATGGTTATGATTTATTTATATCTATTATCATAATATTATTCATGGAAATGATTTCTATTTTCTATATTCATAAGATTATACTTTCATATGAATATGATTCCATATGCCTATGTTATGAATCTTGAATGAAAATTACAACTGGACAACCTTATCGATCATTATTTTGGATATGAATTGATTTTTGTATTTATGATGTATGATTTTATTGGTGTAAATCATTTATGTTGAAGACATTTACTTGATTATGTTTCCACACCCCTATGATAATTTAATTATCTTATGATTGATATCATAATTTATTACTCATATTGAGTTTCTGGGTTTATCTTTTCTAATGTTTCCTTTTCCCTACTATATAATGAAAGGTTTTGTGTATGGTATTTCTAATAAGGGTATGAATTTTAAGACCATTTTGGGATATAATGATGACCTTTCAGAAAATTAGACGATTATATATCTAGTCTACAAAGACACTAAACCATTATGGTTCTTGGAAGTGTTTTGTTTTGAGATGTATTGAATATTAATAAAAAATTATGTAATATATATGTATGAAATGATATGTTCACCATAGTTGTTATCAAAGTAGGGAATAGTTATTATTTAGAATAAAGATTAGAAAACCATAGTAAAAACCATTAGGATAATCCTATATATTAGTGAACAACCCTTGTTATGGTGAAAATAAGAGTGTGGTTTTACTGGAAATGATACCCCTGTATAGATACTAAAATGTGGATGTGGTTATTTTAAAGACCCCCTAGGGGTAAAAAAAATATGAATGAGTTAGATTAATTTTTATCCTGATTTTTTCTAGTGCATAATGAGTGGGATTAAGACTAAAATACAAGATTGGCACTCCTTGGGGATATTCTTTGGGTAAATTTTTATTCTCATTATAGAACATTATAAAATATTTGAATAGATTATTACTATGAATGAACTAGGTTAAGTCTATGGTGTCATTGATTTACAAGAATGTGTCATGATTTAGATGTCACATGAATTATTTTTCCAGATTATATGATCGCTCATTTTATTATATTTACACACACTATGTTTTTAGTTTTAGTTAATGGATAAATCCAATAGGTTTCATGTTAACAATAGATGTGATGGAAAATTGAATGATTATACTCATTAGAAACCAAATTAAATGAGAGATATAATTTAAAATAAGGTGATCAAGCCGAATAATCTATCTCATTATATGATTAACAACCTCAACTTGGATGAGTTTCCTAACACAACTAGTAAGATAAAAATTCAGTTTTATGGTAGTTTGATGATGAATAACATGGAGGGAAGAAAATTCAGCTTCTTAAATGTCAAGTATGTGTGTAGAAGTTCATAAGGAAATATCTAAATAGAACTAAAATTGGTATTATGTGTGGAAATGAAGGTAATAAAGAATGTAATTACCAAGGAAAAATGAAGATTTTAATTCATATAAATTAAGTTCATACTAGTTACATTTTATAGTTCAATTTATTATATTTGAGGGAGATGGGAATTATTTAAGTTAGATCCATAATCAAGGGGATAACTCATAGACCAAGGAAGTTCCCAAGATATTCCAATTTTCGAAGTTTAATGATTGATGTATTTATCTATTTTGATTCAAGAGTTATCTTTTATAAGTTTTTTTATATGATATTATTACCACATTAATTAAGAAACACTAAGAGTTTTTATGAAATAGATTTTCATTACAGATTAGAATAAATAGGTTCAATGGTACTGATATCCATTGAATGTGATTTAGAGATAAGGTGAGGTTTTTTGTAAACACATCATTAAGGGACAGATAACGCATAATTTAAGCCTAACATTGAGATAATAATGTTTAGTTTGGATTAAGAGATGATTTATATTTATAATTTTATCTATATAGTCTTTATTTTGTTATAATGGATTAGTTATTTGTTCAAAAATTGGATTTTGATATTTATGATGATGTTTAGTTCATGTTTTTGAATTAAAGAATATATTAGATAGAATTTTATTTTTATAAAGAATATGAATAAAATTATTTTTTGGTTCTGTTTTTGTTTTAATTATGGTTTTATGGTGAATTAGGCTATTTTGGGATATGATTATTCTTTTTTTTGAGATTATATGGTCATGGAATTCGGATGATTAATGTGCGACATTATGAACTACAATTTATTTTTCTTGGGATGTAAAGTTAGGTTAAAATTATAAATTTAGTGTACTTATTTCTGAAATTTGGGGTTTTAAATTTTTTCAGATATATTTTGGTGGAGTCATATGTTTAACTACATTTAGAATGGTTAAATTTGGTATTTAAGTGTTACTTTTATGATTTTAGAGATTAATGTATGGTTTCATCAAATGATTATTTATCCATGTTATAAAACTTGAGATTTTTTTGGTTTTGGTAAATATATAGTGATAGGAGGAATGAATTTTCATTCTTTTATGGATCCCATGATACATTTAAATTTTATTTTAGTGATTCAGGTATGAAAAATTAATCTGGTGTATTCATTTCTTGGAGTAAGAGAATAAGTTGATGTTGATCCTCGAGAACCATAAGATGAAACTGTGCTTTTGAAAGTGAAATAAATCAAATAAGTAATTTTTTTGATGCTATTTTTATTGAGAGTAATATAATTAATCAAATATTGTAATCATATCATCAAATAAAAAATTTATTACTTTACTATCATTTGTGATGAATTGATGGCCATATTTATCCCTATCTGGTTGATTGTTTTTTTGGTAACTGACCTTATAATGATGATTGTGTAGGTTCTAGGCATAATAGAAGCACATTGGTGGGTTTTCCCAACTTAAAGTTTAGCGTTAAACAACGTTCAATCCGAGATCTGTCACGATATAAAACACTGGATCTTCAGAATAGAACGAAGAACGAAAAAGAAAAGAAGAGTCTCGGAATCATTGAGATATGATCATCATATGTTGGTTATAATTAATTTAATTAATTAACAAGAATTACCTAGATGTAATTATTTCTTCGTTGATGTGTCCGGTCATGATTCAGTGATATGTCATTGCGTCGTAGAATCCAGGCGTAGGATTCCTATAGAGGGGATCCACACGTGTGCCACGTATCTTCAGATGTTTTCGAAGGGATCTCCAGGTGCTAGCACAAAAGAACCTTCGCTTGTGATGTCCATCTTTGATCTCATTGATCTCTAAGTCTTGAGAGCGTTCTAGGAGGAAGGAGTTCTTTCGTGATTGAAAGAAATCTTCAGAATTTTTGTTCACAGCGATTCTCTTGTCGAAAAGTGTTGGGGTTGTGAGGATATTTATAATCGGGTTTGAGGTTATAGTGTTATGACAATAAGTAAATGTGTTACATTTTTTATTTATTTCATTAAATCTTATTGAAAACCCCCATGTTGAATTATTAATTCGTTGACATGCACCCACACTGATTATAATAAATATCATTTAATAAAAATATTATATCCACAAAATCCTGACAGAAAAAACTACACAGCATGTACTCATTAATACAAGGCGTGTACTCGTTTTCCATTAAACTCCAAGGCGTGTATATTTAATATACACATAGTGTAAATTTATTTTCCAATTTACTTTATTTTCTCCACCACATTTATTAGACCTTAATTAATGGCTATTTATTTTTTAATTAAATATAACTACATCACTTGATAATAAAAATTATTTCGTCCATAATATATTCTATCGAATAACTAGTGTCAAAATAAATGTGACCATGCATCTATAAATAATTATTACACCACAGTTGGGAATAATATTTATTTAACTTGTTAAATTAATATTTAACTAAGATACATGGACACACTTAGTGTGTGACCCTCTAGGCCTCTTTCTTAGTGGCATTAGGTGAAGCCTGCCTAAAGTCCAAGGTTAGCATCTAGCAACTTGCCAAGGCACCCATAGAGAAAGAAGTTAACGCCACAATGACTTGTCACCTCATACGAATGCTTACCATGTAATATAATCCCATTTTTCTTGATATCTAGAATCATGTGGGTTGCATGCTATTGTCATCAACCGACATCCTTGATTATTCATTCTTTGACTTTCCAGAACCAAACTCGACCATACCTTATCATGGAAATGGATTTATTTAGGCTATATCAATTCCATCAAAGGGCCTAAGATATCTACTTCTGTTATGGAATAGAAGGAAAAAATCCTTTCATTCATTATATATTAATGAAATATTACTCGTGACGCACCCAACGTATCCTACCTCACTGCGAACAGTGTGTCGTCATAGTTTTCATCAATAGATCTAAGAACACGAGTTGTAATACCCATTAATAATAATCATAAAGTATAAGGATCAATACACACGTTCGAAGATAGGAACATCCAATGACACAATAATATGTATATTTCTTACTGGCAGGTCTCGTTCTCATAATATCCTCCTATTTATTACCAATGGCGCACACCATGAGATGATGCCTCATTGTTTAATGAGTCCTCACCCCTAATGGCCTGTATTATTTGTGTCCCTCAAATAATATCATCCGAACATAGAACATATATTCAAGAACAATGTTATGGAACTATCGTGTTCTCATCATAGAAGGGATCTGCTACGACCCTTTAATTCAACAATAATCCTTTGGACAATATCACATGAATTTTCATGCAAAAGAACAATCAAGATGTGATAAAGCTTTTTATTAATGAATAAAGTACAATGTAGTTGATTCTAGGCCACCAACTCCAACAGCCTCCCACATGGACTAGAGCCAACTGCTAACAACCTTTAACCCGCTAGCTCTGACATGATATTCATGCTTCTTCTGAGATAGGCCTTTAGTCACGAGGTCCACCACGTTCTCTTCTGCGGACACTCTGTTCACTGCAACTTCACCCCTTTGATAGAAATCCCTCAAGAGGTGATACAATCAGAGTATATGCTTCATCCGTTGATGTGACCTTGGTTCTTTTGCAAGAGACACTACTACAATATTATAACAATATAATGTAATGGGATCATTACTACTGGGAACCACATCAATATCCTGGACAAAGTTCCGAATCCAGATGGATTCCTTGTCTTCATCAGAATCCTCTATATTTTCAGACTCTGCTGTAGAATCGACGACAACTGGCTGCTTTGAATTCTTCCAGCTCACAGCTCCTCAATTGAGACAGAAAAAATATCCAGATTGTGACTTCAGATCATTATGATCTGTCTGGAAACCAGCATCAACATACCCTCTGATGACAAGCTCCTCGCCTCCTCCATACATTATGAACATATCCTTTGTTCTTCTTAGATACTGAAATATAGTCTTAACAGTAGTCCAATGATGTTATCCTAGATCTTCTTGATACCTGCCTACAATGCTCAGTACATAGGAAACATCAAGCCTAGTACAAAACATGGAATACCTGATGGATCTTATAGCCGAAACGTATGGGATCATACTCATTCTATCTTTCTCTTGATGTGTTTGAGGACAAATTTTCTTAGAAATATGTAGGCCATGTGACACTGGAACTAATCCCCTATTTGACTGTTCCATACTAAATCTCTTTAGTATCTGGTCATTGTATGTACACTAACTTAGTCCAATCAGCCTATTGGATCAATCTCGAATGATCTTGATCCCTAGAATGTAGGCTGATTCACCCAAGTCCTTCATGGAGAAACACTTGTTCAACCTGTCCTTAACTGACTGTAAGATTGCTACATCGTTTACAATAAGAAATATGTCATCAACATATACTACCAGGATAACGATCATATTCCCATTAAACTTCTAATAAACATATGGCTCACATTCATTATTAATGAACCTAAATTCCTTTATGGATTCATCAAATCGAATGTTCCATGACTTGAATGATTGATTAAATCCATAAATCTGCAACTTGAAAACCCAGTTGGCTTCACTTGGTGTCACAAACCCTTCTGGTTGTGTCATATAGACATATTCCTGAAGGTTCCCATTAAGGAATTCTATTTTGACATCCATCTACCAAACCTCACAGTCATGGTAAGCTGCTATGGAAAGTATAATTATTATGGATTTAATCATGGAAACTAGTGAGAAGGTTTCATCATAGTCAATTCTTTGACGCTGTCTAAACCCTTTAGCCACTGGCCTTTCTTTAGAGGTGCTAACTTGACCTTCCATGTCCAGATTTCTCTTGAATACCCATTTTCATCCAATAGGCTTTTCATCAACTGTCTCATCCACCAGAACCCAGAAATGGTTCTGATACATGGAATCCATCTCAGAATTCATTGCTTCTATCCGTCTTACAGCTTCTAAGCTTTCTACTACTTCCTTTTAGGAGAGAGGTTCATAATTGTCCAACAATAATGATTCACTATCCTCGATGACTGGGAAACCAAATCTCTCTGGTTCCCTTACCTCTCTTGAGATCCTATGCTGTACATGTGTTTCTGGAACCTCTTCTACGGGGACCTGTAGAACTAGTTCTTGTACCAACTCCTGTGTATCATGAGCATCAACTTCATCAAATTCAATCTTTCTCCCACTATACTTCTTGAGGATGTGCTCTCTCTCAAGAATGTTGGATTGTCTGGCGATAGTCACTTTCTTGTACGATGGTTTATATAGGTAATATCCTTTTGTTTACTTTGGATATCCTATAAAGATTCACATCGTGCCCTGGGGTGCCAATTTGTTGCCTGAGGAGGCCTTAACAAATGCCTCTCATCCCCATACACGTGTGTGTGACAAAATGGGTTTCTTTCCAGTCCATATCTTGGAGGGAATTCTATTTTCTGCCTTAGTTGGTACTCGGTTTAATGTGTATGCTGCAGTTTGTAATGCATATACCCAAATGGATAATGGAAGATCCACATGAATCATCATAGACCTCACCATGTCCAACACGGTGTAGTTCCTCCTTTCACTAACACCATTCCACTATAGTGTATAAGGAGGAGTGAGCTGAGATATAATTCCAGACTCCCATAGAAGATCTATGAACTCTTGGTTTAGATATTCTCCACCTCAATTTGATTGAAGATTCTTTATCTTCTTACCAAGATGATTCTCTACTTCATTCTTGAATTCTTTAAATTTCTCTAAGGCCACAGAATTATACCTCATTAATTAGACATAGCCATATTTACCCAAATCATCAATAAAAGTAATGAAGTAAGAATATCCACCTCTAGCTTCTTCTAGAAATGGTCCACACACATCCATGTGTACCAATCCTAGAAGCTCTTTGGCCCTTTCACCCTGTCCACCAAATGGCGGCTTGATCATTTTTCATTGTAAACAAGCGTGACATATATCAAGTTGTTTTAGATTAGTAGAGTCTAAATATCCATCTTGGAAGAGATTTTGCAAGTGCTTCTTATTACCATGACCGAGACGGTGATGCCACAACTGGGTGATGTATGAGTCATGTGAGTTTGTTTGGTTATCGATTGCCAACACTTGGTTTTTGTAATTTAATACATACAAACTATTATTTAAATGTGTCGTACCATAACTTACGTTTTTCTTATAAAAGAGACAACCCTTATTTCCAAACATGAAAATAAATCCATCCATATCCAAACAAGTTTCATAAATTATGTTCTTGGTAACACGAGTGACATAATAACAGTTATGTAAAATCAAAATCATTCTAGTCAGTAATGAGATGTGGTAATCGCCAATAGAAAATGCAACCATCCATGCACCATTGGAAGCTCGAAGATCCATCTCTCCTCTAGTAATATTTCTAAATATACTTGGTTCCTACATTTGAATACAGATGTGAGCCCCACAAGATGTATCTAATACCTAATATGTAGAAATGGAAACATTACACTCGATAACGAACACACCTTTAGCATCCCCATGATTCGGGGTGTAAATCCTCTTCTAGTGGCCCTACTTTTCACATGAAAAACACACCACCTTCCATTCCATGCCCTGCATCTAGATCTTCTCCTTCTTAGAGGGACAGTGCTTGGGGGATTTAGACCGTTTATAATTCATTGGCCCCTTTTCCTTGTCCTTCCTTTTCTTTTTCACTATAAGGATTGCGGGTCTATCACACCCCATGTCCTTGTCTACCTGGAGAATCTAGGTCAGATGCTCCGATAGACTCTTCTCATTTCCCCTCATGTTATAATTGACAATGAAGTTAGAGAAAGTCTTGGGCAGTGACGACAGGATGCGATCTGTACACAACTCATCTGGGAAATTAATCCCTAAGATGTCCAGACATTCAATGTAGCCAATATTCTTGACTACATGAGGCCCAGCTAGCATAGACTCTCTAGTATTAGTTGTAAAAATAGAATTTTAGATCTCATACCTCTCCTATCTTGCCTTTTCATGGTAGAGATCCTTAAGGTGAGACATCATGCTATACGCGTCCATGTTTTCATGTTGCTTCAAGAACTCATTGGATTGGGCCGATAGGATGAAACACTGGACATATGTGGCATCATCCATGTGTTTCATATATAGGGATAATTCCTCATCACTGGCCTCTTTCCTAGGCACAACTGGAATAGGCTCTTCCATCACATACAATTTCTTTTCTTGGAGAAGGATGACGCGTAAACGCCTCTGCCAGTCTTGGAAAGTGGTGCTGATGAGAAGGTTTTCCTTCTCGAGTATGGTTCACATTGATATGTTTGAATTCATTCTCTTGTCATTTCAACAAATTTAGATGAGAAAAGGTTTGTTACTTTATTACAAAAATGAGGCAAATAAATAAATTAATACTTATTAGTCTCCCACTATTTTATCGAAATCCAATTTCTCTCACCATTGACTTCGGAATATAATGTTTCTTGAATATTCTAGAGGCAAGGATCCATATTTCCCTTCACATTACCCCAACTAGGGTTGGTCAAGCAACTTGAAGGGTTTTAGTTAGGCATTCCAAATGCCAACTGCATTAACTCGCATCTCCTTGATCCGCTGAGTGGACACCCCAATCCTGAAATCCTTTTATTTTGGATTTCCTCAACCTTTGATTCTTGGTAACACCAATTCTTGCTATGGAAGTCAACCCTTGATGCGAACCAAGTCATGTCAACCCAAAACCTTGAATTAGAATTCCCCGAAAATTAAAAGCACCCCAACTAGGGTTGGTCAAGCACATTGAATTATGGTTCGATTCTAACAAAGATTATGGAAGGCTATACCGACTTAATATTTTTTTTGCGAGATTTTATCCTTACATGTAAATTTCCAATTTATTATCTTTTATTACATGCTTGTTAATATTAAGTGGGATATAATTACGTGATTAACCACTTCCAAGATAATATATATGTATAAGCTAGTTTTATTTTAGTTCAATCTTGAATGCTCGTTTAATTCATTAATCGTGTGATCGTGACAACACACCCACAATAAATATACCATGAACCTAAAAAAAATAAAATAAATGGTATGATAATGAGACATATCTGTTGGTTAGTTTATCTAGCGGTTGATAAAATAACCCAAGACCTAGGGGAGAAACACTTTGAACCTTTCGGGTTCGTGTTTACACCTTTCCACCTATCCACCTTTGTATCTCCATGGATTGGTTTCACCATGGCTCTTGACTTGAGTTTCCTTCAATAGCTTGGGAGCTCCATCCATTACATATGCATTTATCTCACACAAAGGTGAGGGGTAAAAAGAATCCTTGGGCGTGCATGCTCTACATTTTAATGAGGAGATGGATCATAGGATAACAAATTTAATTTAAATTAAAAGAAACCATTCATATACAAAGGTCTCGGTCTAGCTCATGATCATCCATATATGCAATGATATTTACGCATAAATAAAACTAGCATTCAATTCTTTAATAGTTATTATTTAAGATAAATCATGCACCAATTAATTAATTATGTTTCATTAATCAATTCCTTTATCTTAAACCCTTTTCTGATCTTCCTTGAGATTCTCATCCATCATAATTTTAAGAAAATAAATTCATTTAAAATTATCCTTGTACGTAACATGTACCTTAGAGGAAACCCAGTAAATTCACGTTCATTACGCAGATGTTAAATTAAACACATATATATAAAACAGCTATCACGTGTTGTGCCTCAGCTTTATGCCTGCACCATGGTACACGTCTCAAGGGTTTGTATTATATATTAATAAATTTTAATAAATCTGCGTAATTTTGGTGAGTACACGACGTGTACTTTTCTTAATCATCCATCCAAAGTACATGCCCAGGGATAGGGGGTGTTAATGTAATTCACATATTTGGGGAGTACACGACGTGTTCTATGGGACACATGCCGTGTAGTTTCCACATTACATGGTTTCCAGCCAGGTAAGATGTGTATGAGGTACATGGTCCAACGCAAACCCGAAGGGACTACATGCCGTGTTCAGTTGGACCACACGAGGTGTAATTCGGAAAACATGTGCCACTTGTTCCTAGTCAACACACGGTGTCATAAATGACGTAGGTATACTCCAATACATGACTTGATTTGGCGGATTAGTCAATGCATTGAACCTAGACTACACGGCGTGTACTTTTGAGTACACTCTATGAATTCTAGTGTGGTACCAATTGTAGGTTCCAGGCGCAGCAGAAGCACATTTGTGGGTATTCCAAACATTAATTTTAGCGTTAAAAAACGTTCAATCAGAGATCTATCACGATATAAAATGCTGGATCTTCCGAATAGAACTAAGAACAAAAAATAAAAGAATATTCCAAGAATCATTGAGATAGAATCATCATATGTTGATTATAATTAATTTAATTAATTACCAAGTGTTACATTAGTGGAATTATTTCTTCGTTGATGTGTTTGGTCACGATTAGATGATCCGTCATTGCATCATAGAATCCAAGTTTAGGATTCCACTAGCGGCGATCCACATATGTGCCATGTATCTCCAGATGTCTCCGAAGAGATCTTTGTGTGCTAGCACGAAAGAACCTTCACTTGCGATGTCCTCCTTTGATCACCTTGATCTCTCGATCTTTATAGTGTTCTTAGAGGAATGAGTTCTTTCGGGCTTGAAAGACTTCTTCAGAATTGTTTTTCACAATGATTCTCTTATCGAAAAGTGCCGGGGTTGTGAGGATATTTATAATCAGTTTGAGTTTATAGAGTTATGACAATAAATAAATGCATTACACGTTATATTTATTTCATTAACTCTTATTGAAAACCCCTATGTCGAATTATTAATTCATAGACATGCGCCCATGATGATTATAATAAATATTATTTAATAAAACAATATTATATCCTCAAAATCCTGACTGGAAAAACTATACTGCATGTAGTCATTAATACATGGCGTGTACTCTTTTTCCATTAAACAACATGGCGTGTATATTTAATATACATGGCGTGTACTTTTATTTTCCACTTTCCTTTTATTTCTTCGACCGCAGTTATTAGACCTTGAGTAATGGCTATTAATTTCTTAAATAAACATAATTGCATCACTCGCTAATAAATATTATTTCATCCAAAATATATTCTCTCGAATAACTAGTGTCAAAATAAATGTGATCAGGAATCCTTATATAATTAATAAACCACAGTTGGGAATAATATTTATATAACTTGTTAAATTAATATTTAACTGAGATACATGGACACACATAGTGTGTGACCCTCTAGGCCACTTTCTTAGGGGCATTAGGTGGAGCCTGCCTAAAGTCCAAGGTTAGCATCTTGAAACATGCCAAGCCACCCATATAGAAATAAGTTAATACCGCAATAATGTATCACCTCATACGAATGATTACCATGTAATATAATCTCTTTATCACGATATCTTGAATCAAGTTGGTTGCATTCTAGTGTCATCAACCCACGTGCTTGATTATTCTTTCTTTGAATTTTTGGAATAAAACTCGCCCATACCTTACCATGGCCATGGATTTATTTTGGCTATATCAATTCCATCAAAGGGCCTGAGATATCTAATTCCCTTTTGGAACAGAAGGGAAAAATCCTTTCTCACATTATCTATTAATGCAGTATTACTCGGGACGCACCCAACGTACCCAACCTCACTGCAAACAGCGTGTCGTCACAGTTTTTGTCAATACATCTAAGTGCGGGAGTTGTAATACCCATTAATAATAATCTTAATGTGTGAGGATCAATACACATGTCCGTAGATAGGAACATCCAATGACACTATGAAATGTAGATTTCTTACGGGCAGGTCACGTTCTCATAATATCCTCCTGGATTTTACCAAGGGCGCACAGCATGAGATGATGCCTCAATGTTTTAGGAGTCCTCACCCCTAATGGCCTGTATTATTTGTGTCCCTCAAATAATATCATCTGGACATATAACATATATTCAAGAACAATGTTATTTCACTTCTGGGTTCTTATCATAGTTGCGATCCTCTTTGAACCTATAATGAAACAACTATCCTTAGGACATTATCACATGCATTGGCATGAAGAAGAACAATCAAGATGTGATAAGGCTTTTATTAATGAATAAATTAAAAAGTAGTTGGTTCTAGGCCACCAACTCCAATAGATAGTACATATAACTATATATTATCCTTTAGATATTATATTTCCCTTCCAGGTCAATATTTCACAACCCAAAAATTTCTTACAAATCTAATAAACTTATTTATATGTTATCTTATGTAATGTTAATTTTTCCCTACTACCCTTTTCAAAAATAAAATTTATCATCCATTTATATGATGTCAGTTTTCAATAAAAAAAATTTCAAATATAACACTCATTATAAATGATATAAATTTTTTGAATATGTAATATATTTAAGGGGGGAGGACATAACTCCCACATACCTAATTTTTTTAGAATAATATGATTGATATCTTTGTTAATTGAAAACAATACACTTTTAGAGAATTTCCAAATATTTTGAAAATATTTTTTTTTAATTTGACCATTATTACCAATATGTTAAATTGTAAGGTATTAATAATAAAAAAAATGATTTATTAACTTATGCATAATAAATAATTACTCAATTTTTAGAAAACTCATTTGAAGCTTCAAAAAATGTTTTCATGATGAATGGGTTTTATTAATTTTTTTTATAGAAATTATAATTAATTTATAAAATTTTAATTTCTTTTATTTTATGGAATAAATATTATTTTTTAAATCCTCATGTCAACACTCTCTAAGGGTGAATAATGTTTTATTTTTTTAAAAAAGATTTATTTTTAGTGAATAGTGATTTTTTTTGTAAAACAACCATTTATATTATTTAAATAAAGTAATGTAAAAGTTGAATTTTATTTTAGAGTTTTTTAAAGTAACATAAAATCCATTTAATTAAAAATAATATAAATAATTCCATAGGAATCAAAATTATATTTAATTTTGGTATAAGTTCATTTTTATGTTTAAAAACAGAACTTTTCTGAAACTGATTTTCATTACATTTTAAGGTTTTTTATTAAAATTGATTTCCACCAATTATAGAAATTTAACATTATAATATGTATTATATATTTTTAATAAGAATTATTTATATAACTTATAATGTTCAACATAATTTTGGGTCATTATAAATTGTAACCATGGTAATTATTTATTACATATGTAATGGTAAAGTATATACATCTTTGTTAAAATAAGGACATAATGATTTAAAATCTCCCTAAAACCTGTATTTATCTAATTTTTTGAGTTTTGTTTCAAGAAAATATATGTTTATAAAACTAAATAACATATTTTAAAACACTACCATGGATTCGAGTAAGAAATGAGCTAAATATTGCCAATGTTAAATAGAAAGCACTATTAAAAGGAGAGACCTTATCCACGCTAGCTAAAAGCGATGATAATGTAGGATCGAAATAATATGAGATGCTCAATATACAAGAGGGGGGGTGAATTGTATACTTTAAAAATTCCTTTGGAACCTTTAAAGTTAGTTATGAATAACTAGAGTTTCCTTAAGAAAAGGAAAGAACTAAGTTTAACAAAGTTAAACTAAGTTGATTCACAACACCTCTAACACCGAACTAAACTTGGAAAGAGATTCCAAAAGAAGGTTCCGGAAATATGGTTCCGGAATTTGAAACTTAACAAAAGTTACAATATGAGATTCTACCTTAAAGCGTATAGAATCTAAACTAATCAAAGTAAGTAAGGAAGTATAAGAAAATTATACTTTCCTTAAGATACAAAATGCAGCGGAATAAAACAAGTACAAGTAGAAGAACTACTAGTAACAAGATGATAGTCTTTTAACCCAAAGAGAAGGGTATCCAACAACCTTGGATAAAGGTCCCTTGATTTATACTTTCAAGCAAGTCTGTCTTACCCACACCAGGGTAAGCCCTCGATACGAAGATCGGTGTCTCTGTCTTGCTATCCCCGCAAGCCCTCAACTTCAAGGTAGTTGGCAACCTCTGTCTTTCTCGGCAAGAAAGCCCTCGATCTTTAAGGTAGTCGGCACCTCTGTCTTTCTCAGCAAGAAAGCCCTCGATCTTTAAGGTAGTCGGCACCTCTGTCTTCCTATCCCTGGAAGCCCTCGAATGTAATCACCAACATTCGGAGTCGCACGAAGCTTTGAGAGTTAATAAGAGACTCTCTCTCTAGAAATCACTTCAACAGCATGTATGCACAAAGTTCAAATGTTCATCCATCCGTTGTGAGCTTTTTCAAATGAGCTCCTATTTATAGGTGAGGTCGGCTCCTTCTCCAACGGTCATATTTTCCTTAAAGTTCGGAAGGACCTGTACACGTGTCACTTAGACAACGGTTAGTTTATAACAAAATGGACGACATCGTTTTATAACAAAGTAAGTGTAACAGAAAGTACGACATCGTTTTAAAACCTAGCATAAAGGTTCGGAATAGAAATTTCGGAGTGAAAGTTCGGAGTGAACAAAATCAGAGTGTATAAAACAATGATATCCAGATTCTGTTTAATGAGTGAATTCGGAATGAGAATTCGGAATAGGAATTCGGAATAGGAATTCTTCATCAGAAATCGTAATGAGAAATCGTCATCAGAATTCGTAATGAGAATTCGGAATGAGATTTCTTCATTAGAATTCGTAATGAGAATTCTTCATTGGAATTCGTAATGAGAATTCTTCTTCAGAATTCGTAATGAGAATTCGAAATGGGATTTCTTCATTAGAATTCGTAATGAGAATTCTTCTTCAGAATTCGTAATGAGAATTCGTAATGAGAATTCTTCATTAGAATTCGTAATGGGAATTCTTCTTCAGAATTCGTATCCTGAATCTGGAATAGAACTTAGTCAGAATTCATAACCGGAATTCGGAGTGAAACTTCCTTATAGTTCTTGTCCAGAATCCGAACCCTAAAACAGAATGCTTTTTATCAGTTTTAATGATTCCGAGAAAGTGAATCCGAATTTCATACTTAAGAAAAATATTAATGAAAATATGATAAGGATAAATTTTTCTTATAAAAGCGTTTTTCCTTAAGAAAACATTTTTCCTTATAAAAGCAATTTTCCTTACAAAAGCGATTTTCCTTAAAGATAAGGTGTTTGTGATTTTCAAAACAAGAAGGAATGGAAAAGTCATAAGGAAAACCTTATTGACTCAACAATCTCCCCCTTTTTGGAAAGCACAAACATCCTTACGAAAAAGCTATTTCTAGGAAGAAAGAAACACAATAAAGCTTATCTCCCTTGGTTTAAGAATATAGATGAATACGACTAACTCCCCCTTAGGCTTTGAATCTCTAAGGATCGTATTCATATTTCCGGAGTGATATTTCTTTAAGATAAAAACTCCCCCTTAAACAAACTCTTATTAGAGTTCTATCTCATTGGGTATTTTTCTTTCTCCCCCTTTGATAAGCACTTATTAGATTTCCTCTTTTTCTTAAGGATCTTTTCCTTCTCCCCCTTTGTGATTTTCAAAAAGAATTTCGAGGGAATGGAAAAAAATAACAAAGTACCTGAAAGATTAGTAATAACAACAAAACAGAACAACAAGCACGATTCTCATTAAATTTGAAATGTCAGCAACAAAAACAGATTACAACAAAAAGATCGGATTGATTATTTCGGATCTTTCTCCTTTGACATAAGCCCCTTGAGAATAGTCTTGATCTTTTTGAGGTCCTTATGATCTTCCTCTGCTTGCTTTTCTAAGGCAACTATTCTTGCTGACTGAGCTTGAATGATTTCTTCCTGAGCCTTCAACTTTTCTTCCTGAGCTTCCATTTTATCTTCCTGAGACTTTATCCTTTCTAGAAAATTGATCCGATGATCCCTTTCAAATTTCCAACTTTGATTAACAGAGTTGAGCTTTCCATTCAGATCTCTTACTTCCTGACTCCGAATGTTCTTTTCCTCTGCCAATTTCTCATCGAATGATGCAGTCATCTCATGAAACTTCTTATCCTCGGTTTGAAAAGCATCCTTAACATTCTCCTGAAACTCATCCAGCAACCTCATCTCTTCCACATTCTTCTTCGACCAGCTAGTCATCCTTTTGCAAGATCTTTTATGGGCTTCGTAACCAATGAAGAAATTTTTGAACTGGGCTTCTATCTCAACACACTTATCCATTACCATGGATACGGAATCGGTTTTCTGATTCAGCGTATGTTGGAGCATCTGGCACCGAGAATCAATACTGGAGAAAGTCGGAATGGTTCCCACCAACTTCTTCAAGGATTGAACAACAAAATCGTGCCCCAACGAAGATGATTCCGAATCTGACATCTTGCTAGGAGAATTTTCTTCTTCAATAAGCTCCAACTTTCTCTTTGAAGAACTACCAGCTTCCTTCCTCATACTCTTTTCTGAACTCGGGGTATCAGCAATAACTTGTTTCCCCTTATCTTTTTTCGGAATAGAAACCTGTTCCGGAGATTTCTTCTCACTGTCAGAAACTTGAACAACCAAATCTTCCTCATCAACAACTTCTATATTTTCTTTCTGAGCAGCATCAAGTGAAAGATGTTCTTCTTCTCCATGATAAGAAACTTCTTCCTCTCCTTCCTTTCCTTCTATTACTGGAGTAACTAGTTTTGAAGATTCGGCTTCAGAAGTTCGGAGCGACAGGTGTTCCGAAGGAGTTCCCTTGTATTCATCTACTTGTTTGAGCACTTCTCCTGTCTCACCACTTCCTTCAGCAGCTTCTTCCACTTCTTCCACTAGCTCTACTTCCTCAGCATTCTTAGCAGCAGCCTCTTTCGGATCATCGAGATTTCTTCCTGGAGTCTCAGGTAGAGAGTCCAAAGAAAAAGTTCTCGGAACGGGAATGGTTGCTGAAACCATTTCATTAAACTTCAACAAGGCTTGCACAGCCTCAGCTTCTGACAACTTCTTCTTCAGCTTCTTTTCCTTAGCTTGCTTCTCGAGCTCATCAGCAGCCTTTTCTTTCAGAGCTTTAGCCTCTGCGGGATCCAATCCGAACTGCGGATCTCCTTCCTTCCTCTTTTCCTTGTCAGCTCTCCACTTCGCTGCAACCTCATCAGTATATGTCTTCTTCTTCTTAGGCTTAGGAGGTGCGGAATGGACTTCCTTAGACTTAGGTTCTTCAGCTTCACCTACCACTTCTTTCAGCTTCCTCTTCCTTACCGGCTTAGGCGATTCCGGATCAGCCACTTTCGGAGTCACTTCTTCTTGAGGAGGAAGATCAATAAACATGCCAGACTTCTTGTCAAAAGCTATATTCATCCTTTTAAGAGTTGCATCACTGAGCAACATGATCTTGCAAACTTTCGGTTTAGAACTGCAAGCAACCTTGAAGGACTCAAGGCACCGAACTATCAGCTTCGACAATATTGCCGGGTACATTACTATCTGAGCTCTCAGATTCCCTTTCTTTAAATTCTCAAGATTAAGAAGGATATGCTTCATCAGGTTGAACTTCCTTTGATTTATCAAGAAATCTAAGATGTATATCTCACTCTTCTTCAAGCTGTCCTTGTCTCCTTTTCTCGGTACAATAAGCCCTTGCACCCATAACTCCAGAATCCGGAAGTTTGTAGATAGGGTTGCAATTTTTGAAGCCTTATCATCATCCAGTTCGAGAATTTCTAAGGCTTTCTCCTTGTTGAAACTACCCAAGGAGTCTGGCAGAACATGCGAGATAAACTCAGCTTCCCCTTCATAATTCAACCCTACCAAGCTTGCAGCCTTGGTGTAAGATAGCTTATAAGTCTTTCCATACGATTTGAAGGAAAATTTTTCTCTATTGTCTTCCACGAAGAAAGCAACCGACTCATAAAACTCAACAAGCAAGTCTGGGTAAACTTCATCTTGGTTGCCGGTTTTTGATATCGCAACATCTTCCCAGCCATTGAGCTTGATATTCTTTGATATAATAGAATCATAGTTGCTGAAGAAATTCGGATGCACTAACCGCTCTCTGTAGACTAACCACTGTGAAATGGGCTTTGTTGAAGACATCTCTTGAGAAGCTAACTCTGCAGACATTCGGATTAGAAGTCTCTGAGAAGTTCGGAACTGAGAAGACTGAAGTTCGGAACTGGAAAACTGTAGTTCGGAACAGCCTTAAATCAGAGAGACAGAGCTTCAGCACGCAAGAGCTTGAGATCGATGTGGGACGAGAAAATAGGGTCCCCTTTATATAGGCTTTGGGATGACGGTTCAACTTCCTCGGTTGATCTAACGGTTTAGAAAGATCTGAGATCAGATCTGACGGTTGAGAGATTGAATCCGATCTTTTTGAGGTTTTATTAAAACAAAATTCAAGAAATTAAAAAAAAAAAAAACCGAAAACAAACTATAAGAAAATGCCAGCAAGTAAAATATGATTACGAAAACTTCAGTAAGGAAGTCATACCTTTCGGATTAGCTTAGGAAAGTTATTCGTAATGGGTAATGTAAAGACGACTACGAAAAAAAAACTCAATACGAAAAACTTGATACGAAAAACTTGATATGGAAGATTCAATACGAAAGTTTTTCCATTATGAAAATACCAGTACGAAAATTTTCCATTCCGGAAATTTTCAATACGAATACTTTTATTCCAGAAGTATTTTGTATGGAAATATCCATTCTGGAAAATTGTAGTTCCGGAAGTTCCATTCCGGAAAATTTCGTTCCGAAAAATTTGAAAACAAATTTTGAAAAACTTTGTTAAATAAACAAACAAATGTACTCCCCCTATGAAAAGGAGTTTATTACTGTGAGAAGATTTTTCCAACAGAAAGTTAATTAAGGAAGATTACCTTACGGTTATCATTCCTAACTTCTGTTTAATATTTTCAAATCTATCAGAAGGTAAAGATTTTGTGAAAATATCAGCAAGTTGATCTTGCGTTCCGATAAACTGAATAATAATATCTCCTTTAAGTGTGTGATCCCTAAGAAAGTGATGCCTAATATCTATGTGTTTTGCACGGGAGTGATGTGCAGGGTTTTTACTTAGAGCAATGGCACTTGTGTTATCACACAAAATTTGAGTTTTAGTAAAACTCAAGCCATAGTCTGTAAGTGTGTGTTGCATCCACAACACTTGTGCACAACAACTTCCAGCTGCTACATATTCAGCTTCAGCAGTGGAGAGTGCAACAGAATGTTGCTTCTTGCATGACCAAGAAACTAATGAATCTCCTAAGAAATGACAAGTTCCGGATGTACTTTTTCTATCCATTCTACAACCACCAAAGTCAGCATCAGAAAAGCTTTTTAGAACAAAATCATTTCCAGAAGTATAAAATAATCCTAGATCCATGGTTCCCTTAAGGTAGCGAAAAATTCTTTTAACTGCCTTTAAGTGAGATTCCTTAGGATTGGATTGATATCTTGCACATAAGCATACTGAAAACATTAAGTCTGGTCGACTAGCAGTTAAGTAAAGTAGACTTCCAATCATACCTCTAAAAGATGTTTGATCTACTGGTTTCCCAGCTTCATCAAGATCTAAAGAGTTTGAGGTACCAATAGGAGTACTTATACTCTTCGTGTTGTCATAACCATACTTTTTAAGAAGATCTTTAATATACTTATGTTGAGATATGTAGGTTCCTTCTGGTTTTTGAGAAATTTGAAAACCAAGGAAAAATGTTAACTCACCCATCATACTCATTTCAAACTCAGATTTCATTAGACTAGCAAAAGAATCAGTCAAAGATTGCTGAGTTGAACCAAATATAATGTCATCAACATAAATTTGAACAATCAAAACATTTTTCTTATCTTTCTTTATAAAAAGGGTTGGATCTGCATTTCCCTTAACATAGTTATTTTGAAGCAAAAATCCAGTGAGTCTATCATACCATGCTCTTGGGGCTTGTTTAAGGCCATACAAAGCTTTGGTAAGTCTAAAAACATGATCAGGATGTTTTGTATCTTCAAAGCCAGGAGGTTGTTCAACAAAAACTTCCTCTTGAACATAACCGTTAAGAAAAGCACATTTCACATCCATTTGAAATAGTTTGAAATTAAAGAATGCTGCAAAGGCAAGTAGAATACGGATAGATTCAAGTCTAGCTACTGGAGCATAGGTTTCTTCATAGTCTATTCCTTCTTGCTGATTATAGCCTTTAGCAACAAGTCTAGCTTTATTTCTAACAATGACTCCATTTTCATCACATTTGTTTCTGAAGACCCATTTTACTCCAATAACAGAAGTTTCCTTAGGTCTTTCAACCAAGGTCCAGACTTTATTCCTTTCGAATTCATTTAACTCATCTTGCATTGCTTTGATCCAATCATCATCACCTAAAGCTTCATCAGTGCTTTTAGGTTCTAGTTGGGAAAGAAATGCTAGATGTTCTACTTCATTTCTTAAGGAACTTCTAGTCCTTACAGGTTGATTTACATCACCAATGATACTATCACTGGGATGATTCTTAAGAAACATCTGATTTGAGTTTTGTAAAACCTGTTCATCAACATAAGGTAGAAAGTCTTCTGGGGTAAATGTTTCAGAAGTATCTTCTAGAACAATTTCCTTATCAGAAGGTTCTTCTAACAAAGGTTGACAATCAGTTTTTGAAAACACATCTGAAGATGTAAGTTGGGAAGTTTTAAAAACAAAAGGATCTGACTCATCAAATTTCACATGTACTGTTTCCTCAACAGTACAAGTATTTTTATTAAAAACTCTATAAGCCTTAGAGGTTGTGGAATATCCTAAGAAAATTCCTTCGTCTGATTTTGGTGCGAATTTATGTAAGTTATCTTTAGTATTCAAAATGAATACTTTGCAACCAAAAACCTTGAAGTAGGAAAGCCTTGGTTTTCTACCATTCCATAACTCATAAGGAGTTTTATTAAGAAAAGGTCTAATCAAAACTCGATTTATAGTATAACAAGCAGTACTTACAGCTTCAGCCCAGAAATGTCTAGCAATAGAATATTCACTCAACATGGTTCTAGTTATTTCTTGAAGAATTCGATTTCTTCTTTCAACTACACCATTCTGTTGAGGAGTTCTAGGTGCTGAAAAGTTGTGAGTAATACCTTTCTTACTACAAAAAGTTTCAAAATCAGAATTTTGAAATTCTCCTCCATGATCACTATGAATAGTTTTCAATGGAAGGTTTTTCTCATTTTTAACTTGAGCTCTAAAACTTTTGAAATAAGAAAAAGCTTCAGATTTCCTTGCTAGAAAATAGACCCAAGTAAATCTAGTGTAATCATCAACTAGAACAAACACATAGTATTTGCCTCCAATGCTTCCAGTTTGTGTAGGACCAAAAAGATCCATGTGCACCAACTGTAATGCATCGGTTGTTGAGACTTCACCGATTGACTTAAAACTAGATTTATGTTGCTTGCCATATTGACAAGGATCACAAACTTTAGAAGAATCAAATCTAAGCTCCGGTAGATCCTTAACTAGTTTCTTCTTAGAGAGTTTACATAGGTTTCTAAGATTACAGTGTCCTAGTCTTCTATGCCATAACCAAGAATGATCTTCCATTGCACTTAGGCAAGGTAAATCTTGGCTTCTTAGGTCTTCTAAGTTTAAGGTGTAAACATTCTCTTGCCTGTTGGCTGAGAGAATAAATTCTTCCTTGGAATTGTGAACTAAGCATTTATCATTCCTAAAATTCACAAGGTAACCTTCATCACATAACTGACTTATGCTAATGAGGTTGTGCTTAAGACCTTTAACAAAAAGAACATTTGAAATCAAAGTTTTACCTAAAAGAACAATATTACCAAAACCAACAATCTCTCCCTTAGCATTGTCTCCGAAAGTTACCTTTCCTCCTTTCGTCTTGATAATTTTTTCAAAGAAGCTTTTGTTACCAGTCATGTGCCGGGAACATCCACTATCCATGTACCAAACATTGTTGCTGGAACTTTCTTTATTTTCCTGAAATTAAGAACAAAGTTAGACTTTCGGAATCCAAACTTGCTTGGATCCGAGATTTCTAGACAATAAAATCTTAGGTACCCACATTTTCTTGGAAAAATAAGCTTTATGAAAACCTAAGGATTGGATTTTGTTTAAGGAACAATTTCTTGCCCAGTGACCACCACATTGACACTTAGTACAAAATGGGGCACTTTGAGGAACAAAATAATTGTTGCTGAAAACAGGTTTTGCATGGGTATAACCAAATCCGGATTTATTTCTTAAAGGTCGTATTTGAGAATACATCTTATCAAAATTTTCCTTACCATGGGTAAAGTTTGATAAGCACTTCTTTAAGGAAAAAATTTCGGACTTGAGTTTTACAACCAAGTTTTTATCTTCAAAATCATTAGTTTTGGAACTAGATTTAGGCTCGAAAACATTTTTATTAGAAATTACTTTTTCTAACTCTTTAGAAAGTTTATTCTTCTCAGAACTTACTTCCTCAAGATTTTTTGAAATACTTTCAAAATCAGCATTTTTCTTATCAAGATCTTTAGAAAGATCTGATATCTCTTTAGTAAGAATAGAATTCCTAGAATTTGCCTTATCAAGTTTCTTGTTGAGTTTGGAATTCTCAATCTCAAGAAGTTCAGCAAATCTAGAGACTTCTTCAAAAGTAGGTAAAGTATTTTCCTCATCAGAAGTTGATTCTTCATCAGAAGAGTTATAATACTTACTATCATTAGGATTTAAAGAAACATTGGTCAATGATTCAGCATTTCGTACCTTAGCCATAAGACAATGATTATCAATAGGTAATCTGGCTATAAGACCAAGATTCTTCTGTCCTGAAGATTCATATTCAGAAGATTCATCTGAAGAGTCACCACCACTGGCACTCCAGGTGTCATTAGCTTTCAAAACTTTCTTAGCTTTAGCTTTGTAATATTTCTTCCTGTTCCTGTCTGAATGCCTTTCCTTTCTTTCTTTCTTTCTGAGCATAGGGCAATCTGGTCTAATATGTCCTGCTCTCTTACATTCATAACAAGTAACTTCTCCATCTTTCTTATCTTTCCTATCCTTCTTCTTATACTTGGATTGAAAGTTTCTTTGTCCAGCTATCTTGTTCATCCTTCGACAAGATTGGCTAATTCATTTTCTGAAACTTCACTTTCACTAGATTCGGATTGGAAAATGACTTTCTTCGATTTGGATCTGGTTACTCTCTCAGGAGTCTTAGCTTTCATCTGATTCGAAGTTGTAGTAAAAGCAACAGTACCATTTCCATTCTTCTTCTTGATGTTGTCAGCATCTCTCTTCATTCTGGTCTCATGTTGTAGAAGAGTTCCAAATAATTCATCAAGAGTTATTTGAGTAACCTTCCTGTTCTCATCTATAGCTGTTCTCTTGGATTCCCACTCATTGGGCATAATGTCAATTATCTTGTCCACAAGAGCTTCATCATCTAAACCTTTCTCTCCCATAGACTGTAGACTATTGACGATTGTCATAAATCTTTGTTGTACTTTACAGATAGGTTCTCCATAAGGAAAATTAAAGCCATGATATTCAGCTCTAAGCATAGCTCTCCTAGTCTCAATCACTTTAGAAGTCCCAAAATGAGTAACCTCTAACTTCTTCCATATACAATTAGCTGCTTCACAAGAAGAAATTTGGCTATATATATTTCTGGTCATTGAACATAATAAAGTGTTGCGTACCTTGTAGTTGAGTTGATATTCTTGCTTCTCCTGATTAGTAAAGGTTCTGACTTCCTTGTCAGGAATTTTGTAATCACCAGTAAGCATGACAAAGTTATCTACTCCAGTATTGATAACAAACGTCTTCATACGATCTCTCCAGTATTCATAATCATTACCATCAAATATTGGTGGCCTTGTAGGATTCAAATTGTCTATCGAACCAACATTCATTCCTGCCATACTTGAAAATAACTTGGAGACAAACTTGTTAATAACAAAAATTCGGAATTAAAAAGTTCGGAATAGGAAAAGTTCGGAATGGATAATCTGGAATGAAAAAGTTCGGAATTGGAAAGTGAGCAAGAAAAACTTGAACGTGAGTACAAGTATTTCAGTAACCTTGGCTCTGATACCAAATGTAAGAATGGTATAGAGTAAGAGGTTTCCAACCTTTGATACCAATTGTAGGATCGAAATAATATGAGATGCTCAATATACAAGAGGGGGGGTGAATTGTATACTTTAAAAATTCCTTTGGAACCTTTAAAGTTAGTTATGAATAACTAGAGTTTCCTTAAGAAAAGGAAAGAACTAAGTTTAACAAAGTTAAACTAAGTTGATTCACAACACCTCTAACACCGAACTAAACTTGGAAAGAGATTCCAAAAGAAGGTTCCGGAAATATGGTTCCGGAATTTGAAACTTAACAAAAGTTACAATATGAGATTCTACCTTAAAGCGTATAGAATCTAAACTAATCAAAGTAAGTAAGGAAGTATAAGAAAATTATACTTTCCTTAAGATACAAAATGCAGCGGAAAAAAAAACAAGTACAAGTAGAAGAACTACTAGTAACAAGATGATAGTCTTTTAACCCAAAGAGAAGGGTATCCAACAACCTTGGATAAAGGTCCCTTGATTTATACTTTCAAGCAAGTCTGTCTTACCCACACCAGGGTAAGCCCTCGATACGAAGATCGGTGTCTCTGTCTTGCTATCCCCGCAAGCCCTCAACTTCAAGGTAGTTGGCAACCTCTGTCTTTCTCGGCAAGAAAGCCCTCGATCTTTAAGGTAGTCGGCACCTCTGTCTTTCTCAGCAAGAAAGCCCTCGATCTTTAAGGTAGTCGGCACCTCTGTCTTCCTATCCCTGGAAGCCCTCGAATGTAATCACCAACATTCGGAGTCGCACGAAGCTTTGAGAGTTAATAAGAGACTCTCTCTCTAGAAATCACTTCAACAGCATGTATGCACAAAGTTCAAATGTTCATCCATCCGTTGTGAGCTTTTTCAAATGAGCTCCTATTTATAGGTGAGGTCGGCTCCTTCTCCAACGGTCATATTTTCCTTAAAGTTCGGAGGGACCTGTACACGTGTCACTTAGACAACAGTTAGTTTATAACAAAATGGACGACATCGTTTTATAACAAAGTAAGTGTAACAGAAAGTACGACATCGTTTTAAAACCTAGCATAAAGGTTCGGAATAGAAATTTCGGAGTGAAAGTTCGGAGTGAACAAAATCAGAGTGTATAAAACAATGATATCCAGATTCTGTTTAATGAGTGAATTCGGAATGAGAATTCGGAATAGGAATTCGGAATAGGAATTCTTCATCAGAAATCATAATGAGAAATCGTCATCAGAATTCGTAATGAGAATTCGGAATGAGATTTCTTCATTAGAATTCGTAATGAGAATTCTTCATTGGAATTCGTAATGAGAATTCTTCTTCAGAATTCGTAATGAGAATTCGAAATGGGATTTCTTCATTAGAATTCGTAATGAGAATTCTTCTTCAGAATTCGTAATGAGAATTCGTAATGAGAATTCTTCATTAGAATTCGTAATGGGAATTCTTCTTCAGAATTCGTATCCTGAATCTGGAATAGAACTTAGTCAGAATTCATAACCGGAATTCGGAGTGAAACTTCCTTATAGTTCTTGTCCAGAATCCGAACCCTAAAACAGAATGCTTTTTATCAGTTTTAATGATTCCGAGAAAGTGAATCCGAATTTCATACTTAAGAAAAATATTAATGAAAATATGATAAGGATAAATTTTTCTTATAAAAGCGTTTTTCCTTAAGAAAACATTTTTCCTTATAAAAGCAATTTTCCTTACAAAAGCGATTTTCCTTAAAGATAAGGTGTTTGTGATTTTCAAAACAAGAAGGAATGGAAAAGTCATAAGGAAAACCTTATTGACTCAACAGATAAATGTGTACTATTTATTAGTGATTTTTTTATCACTGATAAAAGTTTTTAATAAAATATATTATAAAATTATTTAAATTAATAATATTTATATTAAAAAATAATGTTTATTTGTTTACATTAAATAAAAAACACATCTTTATAATTAGTTTTTTATAATTCAAATATATATCTAACGTTTAAAAATGTATTTATAAGATTTAAAAAAAATAAACATATCTTTAAATAATTTTATGATTATAAATAATTTATTTAAAATATAATTAGATTTATTAGATTTATATGATTTACTAGATTAACTAGATTAATTAGATTAATTAGATTAATTATATTAATTATATTTTTAGTAATTAGAATATATATATATTTATCATTATAATTATACATATAAAATATGTATATTTTCAATGAATTTGGTCAATAAATATATTGATGTGTGAGTATAATTGATATGAATACATGTTATGTAATCATCAAGAATGCACATTTTTAGTTTACACCCTTCTTCTTATTCATGTTTTCCATATGTGATGTCTCAATTTTTATTATGTACACATTACTAATATATGATTCATTCAGGTTATACCCTCTAATATAATATATTCTAAAAAATTCTTATAAAATTACAATAAATATATTTTAAATATAAACATATTTTCTATATTTATAATTATATATAAATATTTTTTAAATATATTTATATATAAATATAATTATAACTACATATATATATATATATATAAATAATTAAAAAATTACAGTAAATACACATATTATAATTATATATATATATAAATATTTATAAATATATTGATGTATTGTTATAATTATAAAATTATAATAAATAAATAGATAATACATATAGAGTTATAAATATATAAAATTAAAAATATATAATTATATAATTATATGAATTATATATATTATATTTATAATAAAAGAAATATATAAAAAATATATTAAATAAATATATTTATAAGATTATAGATATATATAGATACATTTCTTCTAATTTTATAATTACATTAATGAATATATATATATATATATATATATATTTATAAAAATAACTATAAATAAACATATATATATATATATATTTAAATAATTATAAAATTATAAAAAATATATTTACTATATTTATATTTTTATTAATATATTTAAATAATATATTTATTATAATTTTATAATAATTTTAATATATTTATATTTATTTATAATTATATATGAATAATATATATTTATCACAATTTTTATTGTAAATATATATAATAATATAAATAAATTATTAACATTATATCTTTATGAGCCCTTTCTATTTTAGGGCTGATTAAACAAGCCATTTTCAGAATTTTTTAACTAGGGCTCCTAAAAGTTTCATGTGATTTTATAAATGAAACTAATAGCCCCTCCTTCTCTTGCACACCTCTTGCTCTAGCAGAAGCCGACCTCTACAATGTGGACCCCTCGCCTACCCCAACCTTACCTCTGCTGCCACCGACCCCTCCTCCACCGCAAACCCACATCTACCACGAACGATCTTCTATTGAGGCCCCTCCTCCGCTGAGAACCCACCTCCGCTGAGAGCCCTCTCCCACTGTGAACTCTCCTCTACAACGACCCCATTCCACCATGAACCAACCTCCACCTTGAACCCACATCTGTTGCAACCTCTCCTCCACTGCAAATGCTCCTCCACCATGAACCAACCTCCACCACTAACCCACCTCCACCAAAATCCAATTTCTCTTGAAAACCCACCTCTACCACAAACACTCCATCCCTGTAAAGATATTTCCACTGTGAACCCCTCCACGACCTCCATTGTACCAATGCCTCCACTTACCCTGAATCTAATATTACCGGACCCTACTACTGCCACATGTATGACATTTTTCCACATGATAATATATTTTGAATAGATCTGTCCTAATAGTAGTGGAATAAAACTAGTAATGGTGGAATTTTATAACTGCGGAATGGAAAATCTTATGTGGGGAATGAATTAATTAATTGGGTAATTAATGAAATTTTTTATTCATTCAATAATATATAAATGTGTGTAAGCGTATTTTTAAAGGATATTAAAAAGTGGGGTATGTGTGGTTGTTCTGTTTATGGGTTTCGTCTAGTTGATTGTAGCATATGGAAAAGTTGGTATGGATTTCATGTTAAGGAGGTGGTGATAAGATATTTATGAAATCTATTTAGTCTAGATTTATGTGATGTGTACATAAATATAAATAAATAAATAAATGTATTCATGTAATTTCATGTTATTTATATGTTAACCCCATCCACATTGAGTACAATATACTGACTGCTAGATATTATTGGGGTGTTTTCCCTAATATTCATATAGTAGGTAATATATGGTTTTTTACCTCATCTTCCACAGTAATCCTTATCTATTAATTTTGATATTGGATAATTTTGGATATTCCATATAAAAATGTGGGTATGTTATGTAGTGGGGGACATGTGTGTTAGAAAAAGGGTATGAGGTTTATTTATTTCGTATTCATGATACCCTACTACCTTGGGGGTGATGTGGTTGTGATGTGTGTGATGACTAATTTCAACATGAGATGTTGGGCCCTGTGGTAGGATGGGGTACGTAGGGATGCATCCTAGACCACATCTGAGGTAGATGCGGTAGTGGAATGAGAGGTGTGCATGATGAATTTTTTGTTATCAAGGAAGTCTAGGACCCGTGAGTGGATAGGGTATATCTGGATATATCTTTAACAATATTAGATATATCTTGATATATGGTCATGTGATGTCATTGAATGGATGGGAGCATAAGATGATTTGCATTAGGGTGTGGGATTGGAATCTTAGTGGGGGAAGATGATACTGGGAATCTTTAGTGATGTTATCCAACTCTGATTTTACAATATAATTTTACTATTTAGTTAGTGATCCCCATCCCTATCAATTATAGAGGGTTAACATTTATATTCTTATAACATTCAATGTTTTTCTCAGATTTTGATGTTTGTGTATGATTATAATTCATTGAAGAGATCCTTCATTTTAACCAACTCGTTTGACCTCTATAGTATGGATGGAACATCAATCATGAACTAGAAATCATTTTTAAAACTTATTTTTGTAGCTATATATTTCATCTATATCTTTTTGAGAATGATCATAGTTTTATTTGTAAATGTTGTATCCTTATTTGAGGGACCTTATATTATTAACAAGGTAAATATTCATCTATTAAATAATTATATCTTAATCTTCCTAAGCTCCCTCACTCATATTAGAATCCTACTATTCTATATTCAATTTGAAATGCGTTTAAACCTTTTCTATATGTCAAAAAATACACTCTCTAGATATAGAACATTATATTTGACATAATCTATGTGGATCATGATTTGTACTCACCTTTAATGATCAACATTGTGGATGTATATCCTTCATCCCTCTTGGATATTGATTCTCTTATTAAACTATAATTCCACTATTCCTAGGACCTACTTCCCCTGATTTTTCAAAATTTCATACGATACTTATCATTTTAGGTTATTAATCTAATTCTTATATTTATATATAATTTATACTAAACTTGTTTGTTAGGTCCCACCCCCTTGTGTGTATCCTCCATTGGACTTTTATTCTCATCATGACCATATTGTGTCATCCATTGAATCACCTAACACATTAGCATTCATGAATATATTGCAGATAATCATGCATAAAATCCCAATAAATGAAATTATAAGATGAAAATTAAATCTTTCTCCAGTAATCTATGATATATGATCACTCAATCAATGCACAATTAAAAAATAAATGTTGATACCCTACATAATTGTGTTTCAATAACCCAGGTCTCCACTATGTCATCTTTGTTACCTCTACATTGATATGGAAATCTAAGGGGACTTGATTCGTATTAAATATTAAATTCCAGTTCAATGTAATTCGGATTAAAGTCATTTCACAACATAAATTAATGTATCCCATCAATTAATATTCATTATTTGAGATTTTTTTCTCAAAATCATTATATAGATAATAGCATACATTGTTATCAATAGATCTAACTAACAGTGTTCTTACAGTTTCTAAAATATGTTTATATATTTATTCCACATAGTGATTATTTTTCCTTTTTAATATAATTTTTCATGCCCCTAGAATATAATACACATTAATTGGTTATAATAGTTTTCCACTATAATGATAACATAGATATTGCATAAATATATTTTTAAATCAGTATATAATATCATCTAGTTACATCTATCTTACCTGAAATAGATAATGGTTGATTATCAGTTGATGGATTCTCATATGAAATTGATACAACTTCTCAGGACATTTACATTTGTTGTTCTATAAGAAGAATGGTACCATGGAAAGACCCACTAATAGGAATTCCACATGTTTAATGTGATATTTGATATTACTATATGAAAAAATGATCATATTCCCTAAAACAAAAATTTCATATTTATTACAGCTTTACATTTTATAAATATCGGTTATTTATGATTTATGTATCTTTTAAAAAGGGTCACTCTTGGGGATTATGTCTTCGTGAAAATTCATAAGTGCATATCTTAATACAATTCAAGTGTTTTGAAAGGTTTATTAAAAAATTATATCTATTCAACAACTGTTTTTTTTGTTTTAAATAGATTTAGAACGATTTATACAATTAGAATGGACTTAGGTTTCATGCCATCTATTTTTTAACTCACTCGATTGGCTTTCATAAAGGGATGTGAACATTTTTATAGCGTATTTAATGTCAGTTTTATTTTAACAAGGGTTTTGTGATGTTTTAAATTAAATTTTTTGAAATATAGATGGTCTTCATTTATTTTAAATGATTAAGATTGTTAGGACATGATGTTTCCTAGAATAATTTAAAAAAGGAATTTCTGTTCTGTGAATGAGTGATTGGAATTGATTGGTTTATTTTAAAAAGGGTGTGTTCTATTAAAGAAGAATTTGTCTAAATGGATGGTTTTCTTAATGTGAATTCAAATCTGATTTAACAAATAGTTTTAAAAGGACTAATGAAACATATTTTTCTATAATATTTTATGTTTAGTTTCTTATAAAATTATAAAAAATAGTACATTAAATAGGGAAGACAAGTAGATTCATATTAACATCATGGAAAGGGCTTGTATCTTAATATATCCAACCCTTATAATATCCATCATGACCCCACTACCACAAAAGGTGAATTAATCTTTAACCCCTTTCCAACTCCTAATCCTACAGTGCATCAAACATCACGTGCATTGTTTAAATTAGTGGGACCCATGTTTAATATGTCTATTTAGGCCATTTCCTTCATTTGGATTCAATGATTGATTATTAATATGAAGTTATTTATTCTTATTCATGGATGTGAAAATGGTCACTTTATTGTGAGGTTGCTAGAGTTGAAATTTGATTTACTACTAATATTATATTTATTCATATAATGATCATTGAGATGTTGTTTCTCACTTTCACTTGTTTGGCTGTATAGGAACCCTATGATTTAAGAAATGGGTCCATATGTATAAAACAATATTTAGCTCACATAGTATCTAGTTTCCTTTAGTTTTATGGTTTTCTTAGTCTATAGGAGTTTCTCTAATGAAGAATGTGTGGTAAAGTATGGTTGATTATATATTTTTTTATGTTTCATCGTAGGCCAACAATTGGAATAATTTTAGTGTGAGTACAAAATGAAGGAATAATTTAATTCCATTTACGATTTTGATACATTGCATATAATCGAATTAAAATCAGGAAAGATGGATCTATAGATAAATTATATTTATCATTTAAAGGATAAAGTTTATGATATGAAATAATTAATGTTTTCTCTAGTTTTAAATGAATTTCAATAATTAAAAGGATTCGATTTTAGCTATATTTCCTCTCAAATTGTGATGAATTTAATAATTCTGATAGTTCTCAACTTGGCTTCCATTAATGTTTTATTTTGGGAACAAATGGATTTCCAGATTATATTCCTTCAAAGAGATTAGGATTAAGATATCTACATATATCAAAAGGTAATGTTTCATGATAAATGGAATAGAAGTTTCAGTGCTACCCTCAAATAGAGTTCTTTTGGGCTTGTGTAGGCAACTGAATAGTGTAAATTGAATTTCAATGCTTTAAAGGAAGAATTAATGGTCATGCAGTGTAATATAAATAATTTCTACTGTATCAATGTGTATTATGATGTGTGTTTTTTCATTTTACTTCTTTATGTGGATGAATTTCTCTTAGTTGGACCTATAAAGGAATGTCTGGAAGAGCTGAAGATTGATTTAGATAGTATATCCCAAATGAAGGATCTTGGTTCTAGAAAGTTGATGTTAGGGATAAATATTTAATGATTCATAATGTCTATAACATTTTTAGACTTGGTTATTTTTTATATCATTGTTTTGTGTATTAAATATTTTAAATATTAATATTACTAAATCAAATAGGATAGATATAAATAATGAATGGATGGATTTCAATCGTCAGACAAAAGAGTATTAAGATGGAGTGAAATGGTTCATCAATTTGGAAAAAGATTATATGTATGACCTTTCTTAAATTGTTTGTCGATGTTAATGAAATTGTTATTCATGAAAAATTTGTCTAGAAGAGTTGGAATAAAACATTATATGTTTCAGAATATTTTTATATTATAAATTTTGGAATATAAACCTAGGGGAAAAGAAAATGTATCTATTGGATTGGATATCCCTGAGTTTTATGGATAATCTTATATGATTACTTGAATGGACATTGAAGAATCCTGTATCAAGGGTGTGATTACATATGAGAATGATGTTGATGATCATATTGAGGAAATGACAAGGACAGTTGAAGATGAACATTAAAATTAGCCAAATTTGTTTGAGAAGATAAGGAGTTGTAAAAAGATTCCATTATCTGATGGTTGCACTAAATTTATAACATTTTAATCCATAGTGAAGCTCTATAATTTTAAAGAAGGTAATGGATGGTGGGATTCCAGTTTTACGGAAGCACTTGCTCGCTTCAAAGACATGCTTCCAGAAGATAATTAGCTCTATATCCGAACATATGACTCCAAATGAATGCTATGATCGATGGGTATGATCTCTTGAAGAATAAACACATTATGGAATGATTGAATACTATTTATCAAGGAATACATATCATATAAAGAATTCCCAATGTGGGGAATTTCTCGATTCAAGAAAGATGAATATGGTCCTATAAAAGATGTATGGTACATTCTAATAATCCCATGATTTAGGTGCCTATATAAAAGAGAGGAGACTATTGGGAAATTGAACTGGCATGAAAATACCAGAATTAAATATGGGAAATTATATCACCAAATTGACTCTCCTTAGTAGAAAATAATTGATCATGAGTATCCTGAATTTGGAAATAAGATGAGGAACCTTCATCTTGCATTATCTACAGTTAGAGTGAATCCTTTTTCTGTTAAAAGTAGCACTCACAGTACATGTATAGTTATGTGGATAAATTATAAACTTCCATTGTAGTTATGCATGAAAAGTGAATACATAATGATATCTATGATTATATCAAGACCACACCAACCATGTAATGATATTGATGTATATTTGGCTCTATTGACAGATGATTAAATATTATTGTGCTATTCAGGTGCTACATTGTATAATGTTGAAGGAAGTGGTCATTTTGCATTGAGATCCATGTTGAATGGGATGGTAAATGTCTTCGCTAATTTAAAAAATTTATTATCATATAGAATTAAAAGAACCCAAATGTTTCCCATTTGCGAACAAGGTACATATTAAATTAGGTTGAAAAATTCATCAAAAAACGTATTTCTGAGACATCACATATTTCTACACCCACCGAATAAGTGAAATTCCAGGAAGACACCATTTGTTGGAAGTTAGAAAGAATGTAAAACACCGTCTTCCCTAATTGGTGATCAACTATTTGAGAATGTAAATGAAGTGGAAACATCTTTTGGTAAACATTTTTAAAAAAACATTAAGAATGACGGTTCAAAAAATAGATTAGTTTTTTTGAATTACCATATAAGAATTGTGCGTACGTTATAAATTCCATTTATTTTATTCATGTTGAAAACAGTGCATGTGATTATTTCGTCCACACATTGATAAATGCACTGAAAAAATGTATAGAATTAAGGCTATGTTTGACATGGTTTACATGAGAATATGAGAAGCGTTGGAACCGGTTATGGGTGAAAAATGGACTTTCCTTCAACATCCTAGTTACACTCTCTCCAAGATCAAGAGATATTAATTTGGAATCTTCATGAATGATGTAGAAGTTCTAGATCAGTATTCATTGAATATCAAGAACATCATGTTAATGGATGATTTAATGTTAAAGGTTCTGAAATTACATGGATTCCATGTTTGATTCAAGTTCTAATGCCAATAGATTTACATTGAATTTTTCCAAGAATTTCAATCACACATTAACCAATAATTGTTTCTTATTGAAAGATATATGAAGTAGAGTTATAGACCCAAAAAATTGCCAATAATGGTAAGAGAAATTTATGTAATATTTTGTGGAATGAAAATGTTATTTCTGCCAATATTCATTGATATGAATGTTCATTTGATGGTTCACTTGGGGAGATAGATTCGACATTGTGGTCCTGTACACTATAGATGGATGTACCCCATTGAACATTATATGAAGATTTTGAAAGGGTATGTCAAAATACAATGTTTTCCAGAGGGTTGTAAAAATGAAAAATATATTTTTGTGGAACATGTTGAATTCTTTACTAAATACTAGTACATTGTTGAAATAATTGGTGTAACGAAATCTTGTTATAGTGGGCGGCGTGCAGGTGAAGAAACTTCTAGAAAATAAGTTTTATTAATCAATTTTAAAGAATAAGAACATGCCCATATTTAGGATTTTCATAACAGTTTATAGGTTTCCTCATATGTTGAAACCCATAAAGAAATTATTAGTCATATTTATCTATCAGAAGATGAAATATGGATATCAAATAATCAAAATAAACAATTTATTGGATAGTTTGGGACCATATTTTTAAGATGTATGATGAAAATTTGGATTAAATTTCATAACAACATTGATGGATAGTCGGAGGAAAAAGTGTGTATGTATTATCTTACAATGGTTAGGTAAATAATGGTTATTTTGTATATACTATAACGACCTGAATCTAGAGCCACTCATGGTGCCCCGTACCTGGTTCGCCACATGACCTCAAGCACATTCCCCCAAACGCCAGAGGCTGCCGACTAGCAGCGAGGGCCTTTGGTAAGGTAGTTGGGGGAACTATGACCTCATAGGTCATGAAAATAAAAGGAAGGAAACAATATATAACAGTAGAAGCAGTAAACAACATTCTCATCAGAATTTAATAGCGGAAGACTTTACAAAATAATAAATAACTAGATCTGAAGATATGATGCATGGATTGTTATAAGTCTAATAAAACAGCCGAACCAAACCACATGCTATAAGAAATACAGTAACAATGAAAAGGGAAAACAATGTATCCAAAAGTATCCACAGTATTGCAATACATAGCTTGGCCCCATGTTCTCCAGCTCCACATCAAGTCATGTACTTGAAGTAAAAGGGACCTTTGCCTTATCTATACCTGCAACAATATAATCTGTTTGGGCCCAAAAGCATTGCCCAAATAGGGTGTGAGACATGGTCCCATTAGGAAACCACCCAAAGATCTGTGCCTAACATTCAGTGAATACATGGCAGTAAAATACAGGAAGCAGTAAATAGGAAAGCACACAGAAGCTACAATCCGGTGTCTAGCATGCATAGCACACAAGTAACAGCCAATTCATCAAGTAGAACAAAAGGTAACCTTTGGGTAGTTCTCACAGTCTAACCCCTATGGTTCAACATACATGTACTAGAAACCCTCAGAGAAGCGCACACAGTCTCACCCCTCTAGTTTAGCTAAATAATAGACTCTCAGAGGATGCACTCACCGACAATTACCCAAATATTCTCGTATCGTGCTAAAGGCTCTCTGAGGAAGCAGTCAACGCCAATTCCCCCTGTGGCCCGCATCAAGGAACTACAGACTCTCTGAGGAAACACTCAACGTCAATTCACCCTAGGGTATCACATCGTAATTTAAAGACACTCTGGAGAAACCCTTACATCCATTCTCCCTATGATCCACTACACTAGGTTCTCACAACCCTGTTTAAACAACATGCATAGTGCGTGTGTGTTTTCCAAGTAAACCTAAAGAACTACTTGGATATTATTCTATGGCTCAACAGCATAACAAAGAAGCAGTTCCACTATCCTACAACTATGCATGGAAACTGGAAAAAACACCTAACAGGAAAAACAAACATGGCAATGCAACCTGAGCACAAAGAAATTACTCTACTCACATACATAAACCTCTACTACAACAATCAAAAAAATAAGGAAAACAACAGGGGAAAAATAGGGAACACACAATTCCTCGTTCAAGGGAATTGGTGGAAATTGCACATAATATTCAATGACTTTCTATAGAAAGGCACAAACCACATACCTCGAGGTGAGAATAACGATATACTTAGATGTTGTGTTTTGGTTTTCCCTCAGAGTATACCCAGGTAAACACGCCTTGCTTTTTCAGTCACGTAGTCGCACGTGCTCGACTTTGATCTGAGTATATATATATATACATACCTATACACATATAATTGATGCATATATATATCCTACAATGTAAACAGCAATATATTGCTAAAATTAACAACTTAGGTAAACTGGCTCTAGACCAGACAGAAGACCCAAGGGTTCGCAGACTCAAATCCATAACAAAAAAAATTTAAAATATACAATAATTATGTATATTCATTTTCTTACCCAACATCTACGATAAAACATTATCACACCAAACTGCGGTTGTTAGATCATGGTCCAAAAATCCTGACACATCTCTCGCATAAACCGTGAACAGATAAATAGAAATTATTAACCAAACCCGAATTTTGGGATTCAGGCAATTCCAAACCGAACAAAGGAATTGCATCAACACTTAAAAGCAATGAAGAATGATGTCATGAAAAACCTTATCTCGTCTAATCAAACCAAACCAAGGAGGATGTGGAGAAAAAATTTGTGCGAAGGAGGAAACCACAACAAGGGGTGCGCGACACGGGCTGTCCGACCAAGGTCACACTGTAAAACTTCAGTAGGGCGCACTATAAGTGGTTCGCTCAGGTCATGCCGTAGGGGTCCGAAGCCATCGCTATGTGGGTTTCCCTTCACATGGAAGGCCGGAGGAGAGCCTTCATGCCGTGCCATGAGAGGAAGGTGAGAAGCATTCCGCGCAAGGGGAGAGAGAGGCTGGTTGCGCACTGTGTTGAGAGGGACAGTAGGAAGGAGCCGCGTGGGAGAGCTGGAAGAGTAGGCCACCAGTTGTGGCAACATGCTGGCCACGTGGCAGAGAAGGTCACCGCTGTGTGTGTCACACACTTGGAGGTCAGATGGCCGCATGCCACTCGGGGTGAAGAGATCTAGCTGGGGTGCGCTGTGCTAAGGAGGAGTGCACTGCCAAGGAGGGAGAAGTGCAGGACCCACATGCAGCTAGGGTTTCCCAAAAGAGGCCAAGCGTGAATTGAAGGAGAAGAAAGAAAAATAGTAAATAAAAAGAAGGCGGAAAACGTGGGGGGTCATGCCCTGCCCACGTGATTGATGGAAAAAATGTCAGGGGGAGTCACACCCCCCTTTGCCCGGCGCCTCATAAAAAAATTATTTTTTTTCTTTCTCTTATATATATATATATATAGTAAATTATATTGTGTGAATCCTTCATTTTATTAAGTAAAATATATTTAACCACATAAATTACCACTATTCTTATTCTATATAATAATAATAACTCTAACATAATGGTAATTATTTTACTTATTAAGTTAATATTATTCAATTATGATTAAAACCCAAGACCTCCAACTAAAACAAGGCATCATCAAAATAACACATCATTAATAAATTGCAATTTTTCATTTAAATGTAACCCAATTAATACATCATTATTATTATTCAAATTAATAATAATCACCACCAATAAGTATATTTACATTTCTAATTTAATTATACTATCTTTATTTAATTAAATCCTTCATTGCGAACTTTCCGCAATAACGCATTATTAAAAATAACTCTTCTTCAAATAAAATTCAACGTCAATTAAAATCTTCTAACACTTGATTTTTAAATTGAAGTTCCTTGTCCGACTGCAATGTCACATTTAATGGTGTTTGATCTCCACATAAATAAATAGGTCTGCGTAAAATGCAATAATATTAATCTTCCAAAATTATCATTATTAAAACATATCATTTAATCTCGTTTGACCATATTCTTATTAAACACATTTTCACAATATTTATTAATAATAATCTCTCACTATTATTATTATTAAAACATCCATTAAATCAAATTAATTAGATAACACATTTTTACTATCGATCAACTGTGCGACATGACCCACATTGTCTAACCGCCCATGTCCATCCCGATGTTACCGGTTGAACTAGTTTACGCACTCGGAACCTCGTTCCAAAGCGCAGTTTTAAAACTGACCAACTGATAAATGAATTTTTTTTAAAAAAATTCTCGTATTTTATGCTGTCTAAGAACGCGGGTTCTTACAAAATACCCACCTTAAAAACCTATCGTCCCCAAGAATCCTTCTAGAGGCAAAGAAAACATCACTAGACCTACAAGGGTTGTGAAGATCTATTCAGTAAGATCGCATGATGTTCCCAACGCCCAATGCATCTTAAAGCGTTTCCTAAGAAACCCGCAATTGAACTTTTAAAACCTGATCCAACACTCACTTTAAAACTCAAACACCAAAATGAAGATTTACATTCGAGGCCATTACAGGGACCTCATCAATGAAAGCGGTCAATCTCAATCAACCATCATAAAGAGGTTACACATGCTTCCTCGGAAGACATCGCTGACCCAAAACCCACACTCATCCTTTAACAGACAACGTGTCTTTAAAACCATTAGATTACCAAGTGAGCATACACCGAAGACCTAACCCGATCTTCATTGACGTTCCGAAGTCAAACCATCACAAGAGTATTGAAAACAACCATGCCATAGCATGAATAAGGTCAATGATTAAAGAAATCACACATCCTGTGAACTACTACGAAGGAGATAGCAAGACAATCCAACAGCTTTAAAACATTAGCATGTCGTATAAATGAAGCTATCCTAGTGCATATAGCATGAGTTCATGATGGGGGTATTGCTCGTCAAATTCGAGAGAGGGCACTAAGAGGAAACCAAGATCATCAAGCAGATTAGTCGTGCTACCATGTAAGCATCGACTCGTTTATGGAAACAAAAGCTACACTACCAACCTTAAGATCTTCCATGTCGTCACAAAAAGTGTCCAACCGCGAACCAGCGTGCTATATGAGAATATCTTAACCCTTGTGTGATGTTCCAAGAACCTCGATCACCATGTGAAAATCCTTCACGGACGATGATAATTAAACCGGTCGATGTGTCAAAATACCATAGTCAAAAGTTCTCTCGAGCAGTGGGATGCAACTTATTCATTAACGCACAAGTCACTCTACCACGGAGGAAACCCAAAATCATACTCAATAGCACAAGAAGGATTACATCAGGGTCGGGTCACATCACACGATGATTTTACTAGATGACATCATAACAAGTCATCCATTTAGAAAGAAATAAAGGGGTCAACGAACACCCATCTGAATGAGGATGTATTTCTAAACTAAAAAATTCATACTAGGAACAACATAATGAATGGCACCAACCATAAATGTTCACAACGAAAACAAGGAATATCAGGCTCTAAGGGTGCTATCTACCATGATCTAGCCCCTTTTGAAGCCCACACATTGACTCTATCTCTTGGTCATGCAAAGAAATTTAAATACTAGGCTCAAGAGCCATTTTTATTTTAACCATTTAATTTTAATTCATTTCAACCCTTAAACATTTGAAAGAATTATAAAAACACACAAGTATTATTCCCAACAAGTTCACTTGTTTTTCAATCAACACACATGGAAAAATAGGAAAGTTAGAACAAACATCCTCTTAACATTTAATAATTCAATGTTATTCGAACATTAGCAGGAAATTTAGTATCTAAATTTCTTTTACTAAAAAGGCGGCCTCCGAGGGTCCCATTCATTTAATCCGGGTTGTTAAAAAAAATCAAACTTAAAATAGTTCATTTCAATAAAAAACAATAGTTTTATACTTATAACCATTTTCAAACACACATAGTTATAAAAGCCTTAGTCACATGGGTGGCCACATACCAATCGACAAGGCACTCATACACATTACCGCTAACATTTGGCTCCCATTCAAGATCAATTCACTTTATGATTTACATTAGAAACCTTTTTTTCATAATTTCGAATACATGGATTACCCATTTTCCCAGTTATAAGGCGCCCATACACCTTACAACTAAAAAAAAACAGGTTCCGTCGTATTCTCAACCAATAACATTTATCCATAACAACCTATCATTTATCAGCAAGATACAATTCCACTACAAATAAATATCACCACACAACATGTTTAAATCACCAAACCATGTTATAATATAACATCATGGCATATAACAAGTTAGGCAGCATGACATTTTATCACACAAGCATGTTAATTATATCACCGAAACATTATATCTAATCAAGACATACTAAATAAATGCAAGACATGTGACATATTCAAGTCACACAATCCATATTAGTAGGAAATTTACTAATGAAACTACATGGCATGGAAGATATGCATGCATACGAATCTCTAAGTTCCTAATATGATGCATGCAATGCAATTTTTTTTCTTGCCATAACAGGCCATGGAAAATTTTCTTAAAACATTTCATAATCAATAATAAGCGTAAAGTACAACATTAACCCAAGGTGAAGTCATATCAACTGTAACAGAAACCAGTATGAATATCAATCCCAACCCTGGTCACATGGTCATTTCCCGTACATGGGGTGATCAGTCCTAAGCACGACTATTAACCAAAGTGCCGACACATTCTTACTCTCCTGAATACCAACCCCGAAACAGTACGACAAAAGGAAAAGGAAGAACAAACTGCTCTGATACCACTTTGTAACGACCCGAATTCAAAGCCACTCATGGTGCCCCGTACCCGGTTCTCCAAATGACCTCAAGCGCATTCCCCCAAACACCAGAGGCGTTCGATGAGCATTGAGGGACTTGGGTAAGGTAGTTGGGGGAACTATTCCCTCATATGTTATGAAAATAAAAGGAAGGAAACAATATATAACTACAGAAGCCGTAAAAAATATTCTCATCAGAATTTAACAGCGGAAGACTTTTAAAATAATAAATAACTGGAACTGAAGATATGATTCATGGAATGTTATACGTATAATAAAATAGACTAAGCAAACAACAGGCTGGAAGAAATATAGTAACAATGAAAATGGAAAACATAGTAGCCAGAAGACTCCTCAGCATCACAAGCCATAGCTTGGTCCCATGCTCTCTAGCTCCACAGTAGGTCAGGTACCTGAAGAAAAAGGGAACTTTACATTATATATACCTACAAAAATATAATCTGTTTGGGCCCAAAAGCATGGCCCAAATAGGGTGTGAGACAAGGTCGTAGTAGGAAACCACCCAAAGACTTGTGCCTAAGAGTCAGTGAATACATGGCAGTAAAATACAGGAAGTAGTAAACAGGAAAGCACACAGAAGCTACAATCCAGTGTCTAGAATGCAAAGCACATAAGTAACAACCAATTCATCATGTAGAACAAAAGGTAACCTCTGGGTAGTTCTCACAGTCTAACCCCTAAGGATCAACCTACATGTACTAGCAACCCTCTCGGAAGCTCAAACAGTCTCACCTCTCTGGTTTAGCTAATGAATAGACTCTCTGAGTAAGCACTCACTGTCAATTCCCCCTATAGTCTCGTATTATGATAAAGGCTCTCTGGGGAAGCAATCAACATCAATTCCCCCTATGGCCCACGTCGAGGAACTATAGACTCTCTGAGAAAGCACCCAACGTCAATTCCCCCTGTGGTCTCGCATCGTAATTTAAAGACACTCTGGATAATCCCTTACGTCCATTCTCCATATGGTCTACTACACTGGGTTCTCACAGCCCTGTGTAAAAAAACATGAATAGCGCATTTGTATCATCCAAGTAAACCTCATGAACTACTTGGATATCATTCTAAGGCTCAACAGCATATCAAAGAAACAGTTCCACTATCCTACAACTACGCATGGAAACTGGAAATAACACCTATCATAAAAAACAAGCATGGAAAAGAAACCTGAGCACAAAAAAATTACACTACTCACAAGCATAAACCTCTACTAAAACAATCAAGCAAAGAAGGAATGCAACATGGGAAAAATATGGAACACACAATTCTTTGTTCAAGGGAATTGGTGGAAATTGCACATAATATTCAATGACTTTCTACACAAAGGCACAAACCACCTACCTTGAGGTGAGAAAGATGATATACTCAAATGTTGGCTATCGGTTTTCCCTCGGAGTGGACCTAGGTTAACACACCTTGCTTTATCGGTCACATAGTCACACGTGTGAGACTTTGATGTGCGTACATATATATATATATATCTGTATATCTGTATATATATACCTTTACACATAAAAGCGATGCATATATATAACCTGCAACGTAAACAACATTATATTGCTAAAATTAACAACTCAAGTAAACTGGATCTCGACCAGATAAAGGGCGCAAGGGTTCACAGACTCAAATCCACAATAAAAAAACATAAAATATACAATAATTATGTATATTCATTTTCATACCCAACTTCAGCTATAAAACGTAATCGTACCCAACTGCGGTTGTCGGAGCATGGTCCAATTATCTAGACACATCTCCCGCATAAACCTTGAACAGATAAAAAAATTATTAACAAACCCCTAATTGTGGGTTTTGGGCAATTCCAAACCGAACACTGGAATTGCATCAAAACATCAAAGCGACGATGAACGACGTCACAAAAAACCTTACCTCAGCTAATCAAACCAAACCAAGGAGGAAGTGGAGAAAAAATATGCATGAAGGAGGAACCCGCAACAAGGGTTGCGCTACACGAGCTGTCTGACCAAGTTCACGCTGCACAACATTAGTAGGGCGCGCAATAGGTGGTTCCCTTGGGCTGCTCTGTAGGGGTTCGAAGCCATCGTTGTGCAGGTCGCACTTCACGCGGACGGCCAGAGGAGAGCCGTCATGTCATTCCATTAGAGGAAGGGGAGAAGCAGGTCATGCAAGGGTAAAGAGAGGCTGGTCGCGCACTGTGCGGGGAGGGACAACAGGAAGGAGCTGTGTGGGAGAGCTATAAGAGTAGGCCGCCGGTTGTGCCACCATGCTGGCCGTTTGGGAGAGCAGGTCGCCGCTGTGTGTGTCACACCCTTGGAGGTCAGATGGCCACGTGCTGCTCGAGGTGAAGAGATCCAGGCAAGGAGCGCTATGTGGAGGAGGAGTGAACTGCCAAGGAGGGAGAAGGGAAGGACCCGCATGCAACTAGGGTTTCCCAAAAGAGGCCAAGTGTGTATTGAAGGAGAAGAAAAAAAAATTAAAAATAAAAAGAAAGGGGAAAACGTGGGGTGTCACACCCTGCCCATGTGATTAAAGGAAAAAAAGGCAGTGGGGAGTCACGCTCCCTTGCCCAACACCACTTAAAAAAAATCTTTTTTTTCTTACTCACATATAAATATATATAGTCAATTATATTATGTGAATCCTTCATTGTAATAAGTAAAATATTTTTAACCACATAAATTACAACTATTATTATTCTTTATAAAAATAATAACTCTAAAATAAGGGTAATTATTTTACTTATTATGTAATTATTATTCAACTACGATTAAAACCCATGACCGCCAACTAAAGCAAGGCGTCATCAAAATAACGCGTCATTAATAAATTGAAATTCTTCATTTAAATCATAACAAATTAATACATAATTATTATTATTCAAATTAATAATAATCACCAGCAATAATTATATTTACATTTCACATTTAATTATACTCTATTTGTTTAATTAAATCCTTCATTGCGAACATTCCACAATAACGCGTTACTAAAAATAACGCTTCTTCAAATAAAATTCAACGTCAATTAAAATCCGCTAACACTTGATTTTTAAATTTATATTCATTGTCAAGCTGCAACGTCACATTTATTGGCGTTTGATCGCCACATAAATAAACATGTCTGTGTAAAATTTAATAATATTAATCTTCCTAAATTATTATTATTAAAACATCCAAATTTAATCTCATTTTAACATATTTTTATTAAACACGTTTTCACAACATTTAATAATAATAATCTCTCACTATTATTATTAATAAAACATCCATTAAATCAAAATATTTAGATAACATGTTTTGAAAATTGGTCAACTATGCGACTGGACTCGCATGGTCTAACCACCCATGTGTAGCCCGATGTCACTGCTTGAACTGGTTCGTGCACTCAGAACCTCGTTCTGAAGCGTGGTTTTAAAACTGACCCACCGATACATGAATTTTTTTTAAAAAGAAATCATAGAATTTATCCTGTCTAAGAACTCGGGTTCTTACATATAAAAATGATCATGATGAAGACAATACCATGAAAATAGTTGATTTACACTTATGGCTGATGCGATCCATGTTTATGGTACAAATGGAAGGAATCCAATTTATATGAATATGTTATACATTGGCACCATCAAAATAATATGAGAGTTGGATTATAAAACATTCCATGTGCAGATTTTTCGATGAAAGTGGGTTGATAACAAGAGTGATGATAAAATAGATGAATTTTGATTCCTAAAAGTATATTTCTGTAAGGAAGGGAATAAAGAAGAACCATTTATAATATAATCACATGTAGTAATGGTATTTTATGTTCCAAATCCTACAAACAAAAATTGGTTAATTGTTTTGTTATTATCTGAAACCACTAAATGGTTAGATGCAAATTCATTTAAGGATAAACCTTTCATTGGTACGTCACAATTATGTCCAGTGGTCCAAATGTAGACAAAATTATTTATATTATAGGTGACCACAATGTTTGTATTTAGAGAGTCAACAAAAGGGTCAAATCCCTGAAATTTTTTTAAAAATAGATTTCAATAAAAGGACAATTTTTTTCCTATAATATAAAACATGTTACATCATGTTATTATCCATTTAATACTGCATTTATGCACTATAAATTAAATTTTAATCCACTTTTGTAGATAATGACATCTAGAAATGCTGGTGCTCCCAATCCAGCGGACCAACATTTGTCTAAACATTTTTCTACTCGTAGTAGAGATGAACATCGACATTCTACACATACTGTTTCTCCAAATCCTGAGGCACAACATGTCTCTCTACATAATACTTCTCACCATGTAGAGTGATGACATTCTATATTTTTTATGTGCTCCCATTCCCATGTAAAAACTAGTTTCTCAACATGATGATGCTTCTAGTGCAGAGGTACAATGACTATATAAACATGCCAGTGCTTCTGTTCTAGGGGAAATTATTGATGATGTTGAATATGGGGAAATGGTAGTAATATATGGACTAGAGACGTAGAAAAATAATATCCTCATTGCTTGATAGTGTTTGAAAAAATCATTAAGGTGAAAGTCAACGACATTAAATATGTTGTCAGATGGAATGTGGGGTGCCAGAAATTTAACCCCAAAAGGCCCTGTTTAGTAGTTAAATTGGAATCATCAATTGACAACATGTTTCTGTTGTTATTGATTTGTCGTTCCATGTTGTTTCCTGGATTAAGACACTAATGTGGGAAGAGATTACAATAACATTATGACAACATTTCTTTATTTTTCTAAAAAATAAAAGAATGAAACAATGAATTACTCTTAGTTATCAATTATATAGTACATTTACAGTAAATGAATCCCACAAGAAATATGTATTAATTTTTTCTGGATAGATTCATAGAGGATTTCACACAATTCGAACAAGACATCATCTTAATGATTCTTAAGGGAAAATATACCCATACCCACCAATTGTCTATTTACACTTGATAACTCCAGATGCTTGGGATACCTTTACTGTCCATCGCGAAGATGTTTATTTTTAGGTACATTGTGTCTAGTAATACATTGTTTAATGATATGTGCATTCATCAGTCTTATTTTTATTTATAAAACAGTAACTATGTGTAGAAATAAATAATTCGTATAAAAACTAGAGTACCCCTAATGAAAATCAAGGATGGGGTATGATTTACTTGAAAAAAAATTATGATGTATTTTTAATCTACTGTAATACTTTTATGTGACATGAAACAACACAATAATTAGGTTCTACTATTAATATGCAGATTGATGACACCAAATCACAATCAACTTATATCCCACACCCTGTCCTGTAGATATAGGCACATGTAAATAAATATGAGATACTAATAGATGAAAACACACAAAAAGTGAGGGAAACATGTGTATGTATGACATAATACATTTTTCTATATTAACATTATATTTGATAAAAATTATCACTTATTTTATTATAGTTCATATCTGACATTGTCACATGAATCAAAAACACTTCTACTTGATGAACACAAACTAATGGCGGCCTGGAAGTGGCTAGAACTGTATGGCCACATCATAGGTGCAAGTTTTAGGGTGACACACCGAACATATTTTGAGAAAAAAACCAGAGGATGATCAATGTGGTTTAATAAAATAGATGATAGAAAGAATACATACCATTGAAGATGAATTCCAAAGGTAGTGATATATGATGTAAAATTTTATTGGGGGAGGCAAAGAGAAAAAGTAACTCAAGAAAAGCCACTTTGAGGAGATCCTACCCCACCCCAACCAGCTATTAGGTCAGACATTCTCCTCCAAGAGGTGTCTTAGATGGGGTAATAAATGTTATAATAATTTATGAGAAATGTGAATGAGACAAATATTCATTCCCTTATTGTACTGATATTCTATAATATGATAATGACTATGATTTTTATATATCAACACCAAACCATCAAATTGTAATGAGGGCTATAATGTTCAATATCCAAAATGAAATTCTACACAACATACCAGTTCTAATAGGTCATGTGCAAGTATCGATTAGCGTATCACCTGAGCCAAAAAAATGAGCTACCCTTTCTAATTCATGATGAAGATATTCTTATGATTGAAAAAGTTGTGAGAATATTTATCGCATGGACATAAAATCTTCTAAAAAATGTAGACAAAGAGGTATTTGTTTAGAAATTTATTTTCCAAGTTAAAACTCTAATAATTAATGAAAAAAGGCATAAAATTATGAATGTTATTACAAATGAATAATGCATGGGGATGAAAAAATAATGACTCAAAACTATCTAATGGATCAGCAAACCAATCAAAATGACATATCAGAAGCACCAATACCCCTGTTCTATATCAGAATTCACTAGCATTAAATGATAATGTGGATAAATTGTTAAAATATGGTCATAATAACATAGTTTATTTTGAAGAAAACATTTACATAGAAAAAGATCATTACTTCATTAGGGTAGAGAGTATAAGTGAAATCATCAAATATGATTTGATAGGTGGCTCATTTGTAAATGTATAAATGAGGTATGTTTTCATGAATGGATTTTCCAAAAGCTAATATACTGTGTTAATTAGAGCTAAATAAATTTCTTATTTTTTGAAGTAGTATATATGAAAAAAATTGATGGGATTTTCCCATGAAATAAAATTTGGAATCCTTAGTTCTCTCATCTACTCTACATAATAACAAAAAATGTATACAGAGAAAAAATATATAGTGGAAGGTCTGATCAAATAATTTAGATGAAAATTTTTGGATGATAGACTCTATTAAATACCAATAAAGCATGGATAAAACTCTACAATTTTAATCATATAAAATATATTTTTATTTTATTCATTACTTAATCATTTTTGTGTTTTTACGTATCATTTGATGCTCATTGTAGTAAATACAGATACTTTAAAAATTTATTTCTTGTATTCAATTCATGGATATCCTAAAAACAACAAAAAATTATGGAATCTTTCAATTAGAACACTAAATACAAATTTTTATAACTAAACATCATGTTATATAATTCATATTATCTTTTAATGAGGATTTTGTTTTGATAGTGCGGTGCATCAATACTATGAAAAACAAGGAATGAGGTAAGAGGCTAAACATGATAATGAAAAAAAATTCTAAGACTGAACAAGTATCATCAGATATATAATAATATTTCACTATCCAAGCACATTTTAAAAATTACTAAATATTTTCAATGTTTCAGTAGTATCCAAAACAAACCAAGGAAAAATATTTCACTTATTATGTTTTTAAATTTATTAGAGAGATAATAATCCATAAACAAACTTGATTCCCCCAAGAGGTATTTTCAATCGTAATTACTTTTTGATTTTAAATATTTATTAATCCATTTTTTATTATTATTTTTCGAATACTACTATGACTGTCAAAAAGACTCATATTCACAAGATGATATAAATGTTCTGGGAAATGAATGGGTAACATACAATATATAATAACACAAATAACACGACGATGTGAATTCCATAGAAGTAGTGGATTATTTCATATTTATGTTAAATTTAATTTTTTTAGTATTACTCACTTTAGAATTGTATTCTTATACATGTGGATTCCTTTATTCGAGTTGGAACAGTTTTTTGCAAAGATGCTCACGATCGAGGGAGATTGGACATTATGGCTAAAACTCATAATTTAATGGGAAGGTAACATTTTTTTTCATATAATATGTTTATCCTAATAATATTATATATTATATATTATTTTAATATAATCTAAATTAATTTTTTTACTACTCATGCAGAGAATGTCTTCAACAGACTTAATCTCCCTTAAAACCTTGTAACCCTTGAATTGTGGGAATTTTTCATTTTTCTTCTAATGGAATGGAGGGATGTTGAAGGAAAGTGATAAATTTAAATGATTCCATGTTACCATTTCAATTAATTAAGAAAATATAAAGCATGGTAACAAACGCTGTAGTCAGTATGATCCAAAGGGTGTCTTTTTATTTATTTAAATCATAATTTCATTACCTTTTCTACTATTTGTAAGATAATTTCATTATCATTTTATTATAATAATTAGTTTATTAATAACATTTTAAGAAAATATATATCTGAATGGTTTATAGTAATGAATAACTTAATTAGAGACTCTTATTAACTTCTTCATTATGCTACCATGTTTCCTAACGCAGTAGACCTAAACTAATATGGAATTGATCATTATGTTATTAAAGGAATATTAATATTCTAATATGTGATATCAATGTATGAAATGTTTGTGTCAATATATTTGGTATCATATCAACTGACCTACTAAAAACCAAGAAAAAAAGAACAATTGATGGGTATCACTCAAAGTTCCCCATTTTATTTTAAATTGACAATAATTTATTAAAAAACAGACATATTGAAAATTAAAAAAATTCATTTATTGTATTCATACATTCATAAATTATTTTTAAATCATTTCTGATTTAAAATAATCAACCGCACCTAAATCTGGTGTACGGTGTGGCTGGTATGACTTTAAGTGTGTATTATAATATTGAATTTACATTAAATTTTGAATAAAATTGCTGGCATATAGAAAACTGAGAAAACAAATTCATATTGTATTTACACTATATAAAAAATATCAATGAGACAAATTTGATGTATATGAATGAACCGCAAAACAATTTTACATGTGGTGTGACAGATATAACTTAAATTGTTTGCTATCATTTTAAAATTAATATTTTAGATCAAAATGTGACACTCAATGAAAACCATGAAAACACACTATGATTTAATTATAATTTAGGATAGAGATTCATAAGTCATTTCTTACATGTATGAAGCTTTATCACATCAATCTGATGCATAATGTGATCAGTAAGACTCAAAATTCATTTTACAGTTTGAAGAGAAATTTTAGTAAAAAACATAATTGGAATAATGAAATATGAGAAAATACTTTCAAATTGTTTTCTTAATTTATGAAAATGATATATATGTCATTTTTGATGTGTAGGTATCAACCACACCTCAATACGATGCATGGTGTTTCCAGTATAACTGAAAGTGTTTATTTTTATTTAAAATTGGCATTAATTTAAATAAATAGAAGAAGTAACATACTAAAAACCGAGAAAACTAATTTGTATTGTTTTTATTTTTATAGATACAATACATGAGTCATTTTTGATGTTTACGAGTCAACCACACCTAAATATAATGAACGGTGGGATTAGTATGACTCCAAGTGTGTCTTTTTAATTAAAATTGACACCAATTTTATGTAAAAATAATAGTGACATACTAAAAATCGTTAAATCACATTTAGATTATTTTCAATACATTAGAGAAATTATCCATGTGTCCTTTGTGACAAGTATGAATCAACCACACCTCAATCTGATGCATGGTGTGACCAGTATTACTAAAAGTGTCTATTATGAGTGGAAAATTGATATTTTTGTTCAAAACATGCCACTCATTGAAAACTAAAAACACACACTACAATTATCTTGATAATTTAGGAAAGTGATTCATATCTCATTTTTTTATTTATATGAAGTATTATCATTTAAAACTAATATACAATGTGACCGATATGACTCATAAATCATTTTACTAGTTTGAAATGAAATTTTAGTAAAAAATACAACCAACAGACTAAAAAAATGAGAAAATGCATTCAGATTGTTTTTATACTTTCGTAAAATGATCTATAAGTAATTTTTAGTTCATAGGAATTAGCCTCACCTAAATATAGCAAATATTGTGTTTGATATAACTAAACGTGTCTCCTTTTATTTGAAATTGGCATCAATTTTAGTTAAAACAAAAGTATCACACTAAAAAACAATGCATTCTAATTATTTTTATATTTATGAAAAATGATCCCTGAGTCATTTTTGATATATATGAGTCAAAAAAACCACAATATGATGCACAATGGGGCCGGCATGACTTGAAGTGTGTCTTTTTTATTTAAAATTGACATTAATTTAAGTAAAACGAAACTGTGGAAAACTCAATACACAGAGAACACATTTGGATTGTTTTGATACATTAGGAAAGTGATCCATGATTCATTTTAGACCTATAGGAATCAAAAATAACTCAATCTAAAGCACAGTGTGACTAGTATGACTAAAACTATTCATTTTCAGTTTAAAATTAATATTTTGGTTAAAAAAGTGTCACTCATTAAAAACCTAGAAAACGTACTCCAATTTGCCTGATAATTAATGAAAGATATTAATAAGTAATTTGTAATGTGGATGAAGAATTATTACATCAAATCAATGCATAATGTGGTCTGTGTGACTCATAAAGCGTGTTCTTAGTTTGAAATGACAGTTTAGTAGGAAAACACAATTTACATATTGAAAAACAAGATAACACATTTGTATTATCTTAATCTTTTAGGAAAATTATCCATAAGTAATTTTCGACATGTATGAATCACCTACAACTCTATACAATGCATAATTTAGCTAGTATAAATCAAAGTTTCTATTTTTATTTAAAAATGACATTCATTTAAGTCAAAACTACAAGTGACATACTAAAAATTGAAAAAAACATTTTTATTGTTTTGATATTTTGTTACAATGATATGTAATTCATTTTTGATGGGTAGGAATCAAACACACCTAAATACAACTCATGGTGTGGCTGGTATTACTCAAAGTGAATATTTTTATATAAAACTGACATTAATTTTAATAAAAACAACAAGTGACTTAATGAAAACCATGAAAATAAATTTAGATTATTTTGATACATTTGTATAATGACCGAATATACATTTATGACATATTTTAATCAACCCGATCTTAGTCTGATGCACGGTGTCATCGATATGACTAAAATTCTCCATTATCAGTTTAAAATTGACATTTTAGTTCAAAAAAAGTTACTCACTAAAAACCAAGAAAACATGCTCTGATTATTTTGATAATTTTGGATAGATATTCCTAATTAATTTGTGAAACTTATAAAGTAGTTTCATTTCAAATTTATGAAATAAGCAACTAATATGTCTCTTAATGAGTGTTTCATGTTTGAGATGACATTTTTGTAAAAAACAGAACCAGCCTAGTCAAAACTAATCAAAACTATTCGAAATGTATTTTTACCCTCAGACAAATATCTACACATAATTTTGATGTGTTTTATTTAGATTCACATCAATAGGATTCACAGTGGGGCTGATATAGTTCTAAATGTACCATTATTTAAAATTGACATTAATTTTAGTAAAAGAACATGTGAAAAACTCTAAATCCAAGAAAACACATTCATATAGTTTTTATATTTTAGGAAAATGATACATAGATCATTATTTATGTTTTATAATTAACCCCACCTCAAAAGGATTCATGATGTGACTGTCATAACACCAAATGTGTCTTTTTTTTAAATATTGACATTTTGTTAATGTATTCATTCATATTAATGTTTAGTTTATTTCTTTATTGTATTACTAACATAATTATTGTTTCATTATATAGGAGGAATATTTTTCTCAGGTTTACATGATTTTTTCGACCACTAATAGCATGGGTAGAAGTTTTTGAGAGGGGATCATAAGCATCAAATGACGAAAAATTATTATTTTTTAATGTTTTATTGATAATTGTATATGAAATTATATAAATCATTGTTTTAAATTTATATAGCTTTGTTTTTATTCTATAAACCTTGGGTGGAAATTTTGGTATTATCGATGTCACATTATATGTATATACCTTTTATTGAAATTAAAAGTTTTTTTAGGTTTTTCTTGGTGTGATATTATATTAGTAACACATTGCTACCAACAAGGCATTTCTCAGATTTATTTCACACATTGATTAAGGGCTTTAGTTTTTAGTTCTATTTATAGGGTTGATAAAGGGTACCCCCTTTATAATTACTATAATTGCCCAGGATTTTTAGCACTTTTAAAATCCAACTTCCATGATGTCAAAGGGAATATGTGTAGGAGTGAAAAAATATTTTTAAATTTTGGGACCCAAGATTTACTTTTCTAATGATAAGTTACATTTTATTCAAAATAAATTTTTTGGATATTTTTTTAATTGTATAATTTGAATGGTTACATTCTATATTTTATTGATCAAAATTTAACCAGACCATACTTTTTTAAATTAAATAACAAAAACAATTCACATCAATAATGCTTTTACTTCATTTGAGTGCAAAAATATTTTTATGCTCAAATTGGGTATTTTCTAAAAACAAATGATTTTCATGAGTTTTCTGCTCTAAAATTAAAATTAATTGATTCTTACTATAAAAACTTAATATGATAAAATAGATAAAAATTTGTATCATAATGTTAATATTTTTTTATAAGGACCATTTTTTATATTATTACACATTCATGATAAAATGTTTAGTTATCACAGTTAATGTTAAAATGGGTGTAATGATTTTTAACAACGAGGTAAGAATTAAAATGTACCCAATACTTGTATAAATGTGTTTTTATGTGTTTATTTATACCTATACCATCTTATCCTAAAATTTTGGGTTGCTTGCTTCTTATTAACATGATTATGGTCAATATATTTTTAATCTTTTAAGTAATTACATGAGTGATCTTTCACTCACTTATGAATGGGTACGTCACATTCTCCATTATTAAAAATGTCTGAGCCATATTGTTTATCCATGAACATCCATAATACCATCGTAGAGTCCATTAATTCATAATTATTAAAATATTATTCACTAGATTTCATCCTATTAAGGATTAGGTTGTATGGAAAATGAGGTCTCATATTGAAGAGGAAATCATCTTACCTGACTCTTTAAAAGTTTATTTCTTTTTATAATTTTTATAAATTTATTTTAACCATCATGAAATGATTAAAATATTATAAAAAAATTAATAATATGTTATTATGATTACTCACCATCATTTTTGACCATCTTTCTTGAAAATGAAAAATGAATGTACCACTCATGCATAAGTGTGGTCTATTGGCTCCACAAATTGATATGATTCATTTTCCATAACTATCATTTAGGGTTTGTTATTATGATTAATTTAATGTTTATATATGATATTTATGACATAATTATTCTTATGAAATTATTATTTCTTATATACATTCTTACATTCCCAATCATTTTTAAAATATAATGGCATTCATGCATACATATGGACTACCATCTCTACAAAATGATGTGATTCGTTTTTCATTTATACTTTTCATGGATAGTAATAAAGATAGTTTTAATTAATATATATGAAATTTTTGATATATTAATTATTTTTTAATAATGAATTATTATTTTCCTTTCTTTCATTCCATTAATTGAAAAGATAAATTTTAATTGTTTGTACATTCAGATAACTTTCTTCAAGAAAGGATGTAATTTATTTTCATAACAAATATATAAAAAAACTTATAAATGTGTATATAATTATTTAATATGATTCTTATGAAAATATTAAAATTCTAGAGATAATGGAACAATGATCAACATAAATTTTTTAGGGCTACCAAATCGAAACCTACATGAAAATAAATACAGTTATCAACCAGAATTGTGATTTAAATTGTCAACTGTTAAAAAAAGTGTTCATATTAAAGGGATATTTTAGAGTGTATTATTGATTATATGAATATTAGGAAGTTATTTATTCCATATTTCTAGGATCTCTATGAAAAAAAAATATAAGTATATATAAAACTAGACACGAAGAACTGGTGTAAATTGTGAAACTTTCTCCAAATATATTTTCCTATATATTAATATTTATATATGATTAATGAATATCAAATAAGGTTAACTAAAATAAATACCTTCTCTATGGTGTATCTATTGGGGTTTTCTATATTATACATTATATTGATAAGATCTATACATCCCCAATGTCCGACTTTATCTTATTAAATAATAGAGGAGGATAAAGATATCTTTGTGTGAGGAGGATTTTCAACTCAACATTAATCAATCATACCCATACATATAACCTTCACATGGAAGTGATATACATAAAACCTTATGATGATCCTTAGGGTTTTTTTCATTTATACATTCATTATAACACATGAATAATTGTTATGGCCAATAATTTTATCCCATACATGAATTAAAATCTATAATTTAATCACACTCAATGCAATATTTATAAAATGATTGCTTTAATTTAGTTAAAATGTTAAAATATTAAGAAACATTACATGAAATTGTTTATTTTATCAATGGAAATAGAATTTAAGAAATAATACTTTAGTCATACCCATAGATATCTCATATAAATGTCACATTATTGTATAAAACCCTTAAATATAGATGTAGGTAATATATCTAAATCAACTCCAAATTTTACTAAATACTTAAACACTTAGTTTATATCATATAAAAATTAATCATTAAATAATATCAAAAAATCTATTGGATATCTTCCAAATCACTTTTTTATTTCTATTTATGACATTACCTTTAAAAAATATATAAAATACCTTATGAAAACCAATTCATATTTATTTTTATTAACTTTAAACCACTTTTAGAATTTCTCATTAAGTCGATCTCATCCTCATTCATCCAACTGAAATGTGTCTCCCATAAGTCATTATAGCACAAAAAATAGGAATACTTGGATTTATATTTTTAATAAAATATCAAAAATTATTAATGATTATATCATACTCAATATATAAAGTGATATGAAATGATGTCCATCAAAAAAATATATCTCTATAACCATATCCCCTAGTCTGTATCAAAGTAAAACAGGCATTATTTTTCCCCTTTTTCCAAGACATCGATGGACCATGTGACCATGACCATGGCAATACCATAGAGCCAACACATATATTATATACTTGTAGAGTGTTGAATGGTCTGATTGATAAATATATCACATGTCATTTACCATTATAGACAAGAACATCACATATTCAGTTTATAAATAGATATATAATATGTAGGTGTAATTATTAACATTCTATGTCTATCTCAGTAAAATCCTTAGTGTAGGTTCGAAATATGTTGTATATTGTCAATATACAAGACGGGGGGGGGGGGGGGGTTAATTGTATCCTTTAAAAATTCCTTTGGAACTTTTGACGTTGATATAAAACATTCTATTATTTAACAAAGTTAAACAAGGTAAATTCACAAGACCACTATTTTCGGCAAACTTGGAAGATTCTAGAAATATGGTTTCGAAAATGAAACATAAGAAAATTTTACAAGAAAAAAAGATTCTAGCTAAAACGTATAGAATTTCTCTAACCATTGTATACACGTACAAAAAATTATAATATAGTTTTAGTTTCCTTATTAATAAAAATGCAGCATAAAGCAAACATGAAACAATACATTTAACAAGTAAGAAATATTTTAACCCAAAGATTAGGGTATCCAACAACCTTGGATAAAGGTCCTTTGATTTATACTTTCAAGAAAGTATGTCCCACCCACACCAGGGTAAGCCCCAATAGGAATATCAGATTCTCTCTTGGTATCCCCATAAGCCCTTGAACATCAAGGTAGTCAGCACCTCTGTCTTCCTATCCCCGAAATCCCGCGATTGTAAACCGAAACAATCAGAGTCACACAAAGAAATATGATCAAGATGTTCAGTATGCAGAAAGCATGTGAGTCTCTCTCTCTAGAAATCACTTCAGCATGTAATCTCTAGAGTTTTAGAATAGTATCTATGGGATAATTCAAATGAAATCCTATTTATAGATGCATTGACAACTGTCGGCTCCCTCCAACAAAATTCATATTTTTTACTTGAATTTTAGAGGGACCTGTACATATGTCACTCAGATAATGGATAGATTGAAACATAATACACAACATCATTATATAAATAAAACAAAGGTAATATAAATTTTGTTTCTCAAAATTTTTTTTTTTCTGAAGTTAAGGAAAATAAATTTCAGTGTCTAAAAACATTCGGATTCTATATTACATGGATATTTAGATTCTGTTTATCAAGGAATTTGGAATCAGAATTCTGTAGACTTCAAAATCTCAATTCTGAGGAATTTGGAGTCTGAATTGTTAATAATTCATAACCTGAATTATGATGAATTCAGTGTCTAAATTATGAGGAATTAAGAGTCTAAATTATATAGAATTCAGATTCTAAAATATATGGAAATTTGAGACTGAATTCTAAGGAATTCATAGTTTAAATTTTAGAGAATTTGTAGTCGGAAATTCTGAGAATTCAGAGTCTAAAATTCAGAGAAATCAGAGTCAGAATTTTAGAGAATTCAGAGTCTGAATTTCAAAGAATTCAGAGTCTGAATTTCTGAGAATTCGAAGTCTGAATTTTAATGAATTTGGAGTCTGAATTTTAGAGAATTGAAATTATTAATTTCATAGAATTCAGAACATGAATTTTTATCCTCAAAACAGAATACTTTATATCTAAGTATTTATTGAATTCCAAGGTTTTAGATATGAAACCGAATATAAAACTTAGAAATAAAAAAAGTTAGATTTAGAGAAACTAAAATATGAACAATGAAAAGTAAGGTAAGGATAAATTTCACCAGGAAAATAAAATATCCCTTATTAAGATAAAATATATGGAGAGAAATTTTCCTTGAGATAGGGGGTTTGTGATTTTAAAAACATAGAAGAATAGAAAATTCATAAGGAAACCTTATTGACTCAACAGTCTCCCCCTACTGGGAAAGAAAAAAACTTATAACTAAAAAGAATATAAGGAATTTGAAATTTCTATGATCTTATAAAAAAACATATCTCCCTTTACTTATGGATCATAGTGAATGAGACTAACTCTCTTTTAGGATTTGGAAACCCTAAGGATCTTATTCTTGATTTCCTGAATAAGATTTTACATTTTCATGCATATGAAAATCATCATGATAAAAACTCCCCCATGGATGAACTCACGATTACATAGTGAAATTTCTTCTTTACTTAGTATTATTTTCGACATTTCTTTCTCCCCCTTTGTGATTTTCAAAAAGGAATAAAAGGAATGGAAATGAAATTTGGAACATGAAAGATTAGTTCTAAACAACAAAAAAATATGAAGTGAAACAAGAATATCATAATTTTTACAACATGAAAATATAACAAATATTAGATTTGGAAAATATTATCCTTCTTTATCCTTCTGAATCAGCTTATTCACAATAGTATCCAACTTCTTGAGTTCATTGTGATCATATTCTATGCGCTTGAGAAGCTGATACTGATCTTCCATTTTCTTCACCAAGGCTTTTATCTTTTCTTCCTAAGCCCTAATATTCTCTATCTGGGATTTCAATACTACTTCCTACTTTACAAGATTCTCTACTATCTCAGTTATAAGATCCCCTTTCTCTTCCAATTCATGTACACAGAGTTAAGCATGCCATTCTAATCCTCAATTTCTTGTTTCCGACTTGTTTCTCCAAGAGTTAGCTTTTATTCAAAAGTATTAGTAAGATCCTTGATCTTCACATATTCGGTGTCAAAATCACCTTTGTCACTCTATTGAAATTCATCAATGTTTCTCATATCTTCTATTGTCTTCCTTAACCAACTAGTCATCTTCATGCAAGATATTTTATGAGCCTCATAGCTAATGAAAAAATATTCGAAATCTTACTTGAGACTAACACATTTATGCATTACCAAGGAAACCAAATATGATTTTTTATTTAACGTGTGCTGATGCATTTGGCATCTTGAATCTATACTAGGAAATTAGGGAATAGTTCCAAAAAGATCATTCAATGATTGAACAACAATTTAATGTCCAAGTGATGATGATTCTGAATCCGAGTCTTTGGTTGATGATGATTATTTTTCTATTTCAACATCCTTCCTCTTCGATGAAGCACCAACTTCTTTATTCTTTACCATAGTTTTTCTAGGTGTATCGAATACCACCTATTTTCCCATATATTCTTTTGAAATGATTTATTTTTTATTTGGTGATTTATTTTCACTATCTAATTGCTAAACAATTTTTTCTCCATCAACTTGCTCTTTCTTGACTCCTACCTCAACATCCTCTAGCTGTATGAAATAATTATTTCCACTTTATTCTTCATATAACTTATTCATTTATTCCTCAACCTTCTCTTCATTTCCTGGGGCAGTATTGTTTGATGACTTGGCTTTAGAATTTCAGATTGATAATTTCTTATAAGGACTTTCCTTCTCATGATAATCTTCTACTTTCGTTATCATATCCTCAGAATCACCACTACCTTATCCTTATTCTTCTTCCACTTCTTTATAATTCACTATTTATTATTATTGATGTCATCCTAGAATAACTATCTTCTATCATAGATTCTATGGAAAAGGCTCTATCAAAAAGGATTCTGGTACCAGAATTTGTTTAGAGGATTTTTTAGTTTCCTTCATAAGAGATTGAATGACTTTTGCTTCCGAAAATTTCTTCCTTTGCATCTTTTCTTTTTCATCCTTTTCAAGATTCTCAGTAACCTTTTCCTTCATTTCTTTTTCCTCAGTAGGGTCTAGGCCAAACATAGGCTCACCTTCCTTCCTATTCTTCTTATCTTCTATCCACTTTTCCACTACTTCATCAGGATATAATTTTTGCTTCTTTGGATTTGGAGGTGCTGACTATGTTTCCTTATCCACTGGGGGTTTTCCATTCTCTCCTGGTTCCTTCGCCTTCCTCTTCCTTCCACATTTCATAGAAGTTTCATCCACTTCCAGCTGTTTGGATAGATCTTCATCTAAAGATTCCAAAAAATCCTAAAATTCTCCTGATTGACTGTTAAAGCCAATATTTATCCACTTTAGAGTATCGTCTCTCAAAAGAATCACATTAAAAATTTTCGTCTTTGAACTGCACGGAATCTTGAAACACTAAAGTCAATGAACAATGATCTTTGAAAGAATGGCAGGAAACATGATAATCTGAGACTTCAAATTTCCATTCATTATGTTTTCAATCGTAACCAAGATATTATTAACCTGGTTTATCTTTCTTAGGTTCACAAAAAAAACCAGAATATTAATATCACTTTTTAAGGGTATCTGTGTCCCCTTTTCTCAGAATGAGAAAACCATGAACCCATATATGAAGAATCCAGTTATTTTTAGAGAGATAAATAATTTTCGGAGTCTTTACCTCTGAAAAACCAAGACCTGCTAAGGAATTTTTCTTGTCAAAATATCCTATTGCATCCGGTAGCTTGTGTGAACAAAAATCTGCTTATCATTCCCAAGGAATTTCTATCAGATTTGTTTCCCTGTTATAATAAAGAGAGTATGTTTTTCTATATCTATTGCCTGAAAATTTATCTCATACTCCTTCATTGAGAAAACTAATTGTCTCATAGAATTTAACCAGCAATTCCGGATACACCGGATCCTGTGCTCTTGGTTTTAATATACATACACTCTCCCAACTATTCATCTTGATATTCTTAGAAACAAGGGAATCATATGTGGCATAAAACATCAGTTCGACTAACCTCTATAGATATATTTTCAACTCAGTGATTTCCTTTACAGTGGACATTTCTTTCAGAGAAGAGGCATCAACAAACATTCAGATGTAAGGAAACATTAAAAAATCCAAAGAGGCTTTTAAAAACATAGGTAGAGCTTTAGCTAGCCAAGGCTTGGAGTTCGATGTGGGACAACCATCAAGGGTCTTTATATAGGAAATAGAGGCAATGGTTCACCTTACAGGATTGATCAAATAGTTGTAATCTTCATGAGAATATCTAATGGTTGAGATGATAGCCGAAGAAGGATTTTAATAGATTTCAATCTTTTGAGGGTTATAAGAAAAAAATTCAGATTTTAGGAAATGTGAATCCAAAGAGATTCAAAACTAATGTAAATACCTGTAAGGAAAAATGATTATGAAGACCTAGGAAGGAAAATATGCCTTTTAGATGGCAAGGAAGATTATTCGTAATGAGAGAAATTATTTTTAATGAACTTTAGATTCTGAAATTTTGATTATGAAAACATTGACTACGAAAATTTTAGACAAATAAAAAAGCATTGAAAATATGATTACAAAAATTTTATCTTCGAAAATATTCATTAATAAAATTTTAACTACGAAAATCATCATTATGAAAATATTTAATATGAAAAAATAAATAAATAATTGACTAACAAAATATTTAGATTACGAAAAACATATTTATTACTCAAAATTTCTGACTACCAAAAATACTAAACTACTAAAAAAAATTTAGACCACAAAATATTTTAAACTACAAAAAATTTTAAACTACGAAAAATTTTAAACTAAGAATGAAATTTTATACTAATTGTTTTTTGACAAAAAGGAAAATATACTCCCCCTATGAAAAGAAGTTTGTTACTCTAAGGATATAGGTTTTAATAAAAATATAACAAGGAGGATTACCTTAGAGTTATCATTCCTAACATTTGTTTAATGTATTTAAATCTATCTGAAGGTAAAGACTTTGTGAAAATATCAGCAAGTTGATCTTGTGTTCTAATAAATTGAAGAATGATATCCACTTTTTGTGTTTGATCCCTAATAAACTGATTCCTAATATCCTAGTGTTTTTCACGAGAGTGATGTGTAGGGTTTTTTTGTAAGTAAATGTCACTAGTGTTATCACAGAATATTTGTGTTTTTGTAAAAATCATACCATAGTCTATGAGTGTGTGTTTCCTCCACAACACTTGAGCACAACAACTTCCAACTGCTACATATTCTGCTTCAACAGTGGAATGTAATACTGAGTGTTCCTTTTTGTATGACCCTGAAACTAATGAATCTCCTAAAAAATGACATGTTTTGGATGTACTTTTACTATCCATTATACATCCACCAATGTCATCATCTGAAAAAAATTATAGAACAAAATCATTTCCAGAAGTATAAAAGATTCCTAGATCCATAGTTCCCTTTATGTAGTGAAAAATCCTTTTCACTTACTTTAAATGAGATTCTATAGGATTGAATTGATATCTTGCACATAAGCATACCAAAAACATTAAGTCTGGATGACTATATATCAAGTAAATTATACTTTTTATCATAATTCAAAAATATTTTTGATCTACTAGTTTCCCACCTTCATCACGATCAAGTGAACATGAGGTACCAATGGGAGTACTTATACTCTTAGTGTTGTCATATCCATACTTTTTAAGAAGATAATTAATATACATATGTTGGTATATATAGATTCCTTCTGGTTTTTGAGAAATGTGAAAGCCAAGGGTAAATGTTTACTTACCCATAAAACTCATTTCAAACACAGATTTCATTAGATCCACAATGGAATCAGTTAAATATTGGTAAGTTGAACCAAATATAATATCATAAACATTGATTTAAACAATCAAAACATTTTTATTATGTTTCTTTATTAAAAATATTGGATCAAAATTTCCCTTATCATAATTATTTTGACAAAAAAATTCTCTAAGTCTATCATACTAGGCTATTGGAGCTTGTTTAAGTCCATATAAAGCTTTCGAATGTTCAAAAACATGTTCAGTATGTTTTGTATCTTCAAAACTAGGAGGTTGTTCAAAAAAAAGTTCATCTTGAACATAAGAATTAAGAAAACACATTTAAAATCATTTTAAAAATTTATTGAAAATAAAGAATGCTATAAAGGAAAGTAGAATATGAATGGATTCAAGTCTAGCTAATTGAGCATTTGTTTTTTCATAGTCTACTCCTTCTTTTTGATTATAGCCTTTAGCAACCAACCTAGATTTATTTATTACAATGATTCCCTTTTAATCAAACTTATTTTTGATTAACCATTTTACCCCCATAACCGAAGTTTCCTTATGTCTTTCAACCATGGTCCAGACTTTATTATTTTCAAATTCATTTAGCTCATCTTGCATAGCTTTTATCCAATCATCAACACCTAATGCTTCATTACTGATATTTGGTTTGATTTATGAATGGAATACTAGATGTTCTAATTCATTTCTTAAGGAAATTCTAGTCATTATAGGTTGAATTACATCAACAATGATAATATCACTGGGATGATTCTTAAGAAACAACTGATTTGGGTTTTGTAAAACCTGTTCATCAACATAGGGTATGAAATCTTATTGGGTAAATGCTTTAGAAATATTTTCTTAGGAATTTTACTTATCAGAAGGATCTTCTATCAAGAGTTGAAAATTAGTTTTTGAAAACACATCTGAGGATGTAGGTTGAGGTTGCTTAAAAACAAAAGGATCAATTTCATAAAATTTGACATGTACTGTTTCTTCAACAGTACAAATATTTTAATTGAAAACTCTTTACGTGTTAGAAGTTTTAGAGTAGCACAAGAAAATTCCTTCATCAGATTTTGGTGCAAATTGATGTAGATTATCTTTAGTTTTCATAATGAATACCTTGCAACCAAAAAACTTGAAGTAGGAAAGTATAGGTTTTCTACCATTCAATAACTCATAAATAGTTTTATTAAAAAATGGTCTAATCAAAACATGATTTGTAGTATATCATGTAGAAATTATATCTTCATCCCAAAAATGTTTGGCTACTGAATATTCACTCATCATGGTTCTTGTAATCTCTTGAAGAATTCAATTTCATCTTTCATCAACACCATTTTTTTGAGGTGTTCTTGGTGTTGAGAAATTATGATTAATGCCTTTTCTACTACTAAAAGTTTCAAAATATGAATTTTTAAATTCTCCTCCATGATCAATATGAATAGTTATCAATGATAGGTTTTTCGCATTTTTATATTGGGGACTAAAAATTTTAAAATAAGAAAAATATTCAGATTTTTCTCTACTAGAAAATAGTCCCATGTAGATATAGTATAATCATCAACTAAAACAAATACATAATATTTGCCTTTAATTATTCTATATTTCATTGGACCAAAAATATCCATATGAACTAACGATAATGCATATGTAGTTAAGACTCCATTGATTGATTTAAAACATGATTTATGTCTCTTTCCACATTGACAATGATCAAAAAATTTTGAAGAATCAAATATAATCTTCGGTAGATACTTAACTATTATTTTCTTATAGAGTTTGCATAGGTTCCTAAGTTTATAGTATCCTAACATTATATTACAAAACCATTAATGATCTTACAATGCACTAAGACAAGGTAGATCTTGGATCCTAAGGTCTTATAAGTTTATTGTGTATAAATTATCTTACATATGGGTAGAAAGAATAAACTCTTCCTTGGAATTGTGAACTAAAAATATTTCATTCCTAAAATTCACAAGGTAACCTATATCACATAAATGACTTATTATAATAATATTGTTCTTAATACCCTTAAAAATTGAAACATTTGAATTCAATCTTTTTCCATGAAGAACAAAGTTACCTATACCTATAATTTCTCCCTAAGCATTATCTCTGAATGTTACTTTTCCTCCCTTTGTCTTGATAATATTCTCAAAGAAGTTTTTGTTATCAATCATGTTCCATGAACATCCAATATCCATGTACTATGTATTGCTGTTGGTACTATCTTTATTTTCCTGAAAATAAAAGAGTTAGACTTTTGGAACCCAAACATTCTTGGATCCAGAAACATCAGAAAGTAATATTTTAGGAATCCACATTTTCTTTGAAAAATAAGATTTATGAAAACCTAAAGGCCACGGTATGTTTAAGGAACAATTTTTTGACCAATGACCACCACACTAACACATAGCGTAGAATGGAGCATTTTTGAGGAACAAAATACTTGTTACAAAAAATCAGTTTTGAATGAGTATAACCAAAACCATAATTATTCCTTAGAGGTTGAATTTAGGAATATATTTTATCAATGATTTCTTTACCTATCGTAATTTTTTACAAATAATTCATCATGGAAAATAATTCTGACTTCAGTATAATGAAAAAAATTTTATCCTCAAAAAGGTTAGTTTTAGTACTGGAGTTAGTCTCAAAATTTGTTTTCTTAGAAATTGATTTTTCTAAATCCTTATAAAGTTTATCCTTTTCAAAATTAACTTCCTCATGGGTTTTATAAATACGTACAAAATCAAGGGTTTTCTAATCAAGATCTTTTAGAATGATATGATATTTCCTTAGTAAGAATAGAAATCCTATAATTCTCCTTATCAATGTTTTTCATGACTCTAGAATTTACATTCTCAAAGATCTTAGAAAACCTAGCAACTTCTTCATAGGGAGGTAAAGTATTGTTCTCTTTAGAATATGATTCTTCATCCAAATATTCATAAGATTAACTATCACTATAATTATCATTCAAGGATATATTAGTTATGGATTAAAAATTATGCACCTTATCCATTAAACAATGATTTTTAATAGGAATATTGGCTAATAAAACAAGATTCTTATGACTAGAAGATTTGTACTCTGAGGATTCGTCAGAAGAGTTTCCACCACTAGCATTCTAGGTGTCATTGGATTACAAAACCATCAAAGATTTAGCCTTGTAGTACTTTTTTCTATTCCTCTTAGAATACTTTTAAATTTTGAGTTTTCTCTTAAGTATAGGACAATCGTACCTTATTTGTCCTGCTCTCTGGCATTCATAGCATGTGACTTCATAGTCTTTCTTATCCTTTCGTTATTTTATCTTGTATCTATACTGAATGTATTTCTTCCCAACTATCATGTTCATTCTTCGAGCAAGATTTTCTAGTTCATTCTCAGAATGTTTACATTCACATGATTCATATTGAATAACGGTCCTCTTATATTTTGATCTTGTAACTATCTCAGGAGTCCTGACTTTCATTTTATTTGAAGTAGTTATAAAAGAAACAATTCCATTTCCATTCTTCTTCTTATTTAGTTCAGTATCTCTTTTCATTCTTGTCTCATGATGATGAATAGTTCCAAAAACCTCATCAAGAGTAATTTATGAGACATTATTATACTCATCAATAACTGTTATCTTTGATTAACACTCATTCAGCATGATATCTATAATATTTTCCATAAGCGCCTCATCATCTAAACCATTTTTACCCATAGACTATAAACTATTTAAAAGAGTTATAAAACTCTATTGTAACATAAAAACAGGTTCTCCATAAGTAAAGAAAAAACCTTGATATTCAGATCTATTCATAACTCTTCTAGTATCGATAACATTTGAAGTTCCAAAATGTGTAACCTCCAATTTCATCCAAATACAATTTGCAGCTTCTCAAGAGGAAATATGGATATATATATTTCTATCCATGGAACACAACAATGTGTGGCATACCAAATAGTTAAGTTGATATTATAACTTTTCTTGATTGGTAAACGTTCTGACTTTTTTATCAGGAATCTTGTAATCTCCTGTAATAATAACAATGTTGTTCACTCTAGTGTTAATGAAAAAAGTCTCCATATGACATCTCCAATATTCATAATATTTCCCATCAAAGATAGATGGTATAGTAGTATTATGATTTTCAATCGAACCAACATTCATTCCTTCCCTCTCAAAGAAAACATATTTCCACAAAAACGTGTTAGTAATAAAATTATGTAAACTAGGATAAAAATATTCTAAGAAAGAAAAAATAGAAAAGAGGAAACTGAGAAAGATAACTTATATGTGAATATATATATTTCAGAGACATCCTCTAATACATACTGTAGGATGGAAATATGATGTATATTCTCAATATACAAGAGATGGGGTGTGAATTGTATCCTTTAAAAATTCCTTTGGATGTTTTGAAGTTGATATAAAACATTCTATTGTTTAACAAAGTTAAAAAAGGTAAATTCACAAGACCTCTTAGTTCTAAAAAAATGAAATAGTTTAGAAATATAGTTCCAAAAATGATACATAATAAAAGTTTACAAGAAAAAAAGATTCTACATTAAAGCATATAGAATCTCACTAATCAGAGTATACATGTTTAAGAAAGTATAAGATATTTATAATTTACTTATTATTAAAAATGCAGTGGAACACAAAATTGAAACATTACAAGTTACAAGTATGAAATATTTTAACCCAAATATTCGGTTATCCAACAAACTTGGATAAAGGTCCCTTGATTTATAATTTCATGAAAGTCTGTCAAAATGACATTAGGGTAATCACTTGATAGGAATATTAGAGTCTGTATAGCTATCCTCGCAAGCCCACAATCTTCAAGGTACTCGGATCCTCTATATTACTATCCCCGGAAGCCCTCAATTATAAAAATCAACAATCAGAGTCACACAATGAAATCTGAACATGGTGTTCAGTACGCACAAAGCATGATAGTATCTCTCTCTAGATATCACTACATCATGTAATCTCTAGAGTTGTAGAATAGTATTTATGGGCTCGTTCAAATGAGATCTTATTTGTAGGTGCATATCCAACGGTCGGCTCCCTCCTCTAATGGTCATATTTTTCCATGAATTTCATAGGGACATGTACATGTTTCACTCAAACAATGGTGTGTTAGAAACAAAATACACAACATCGGTTTATAACTAAAAAAGGTAATAAATATATGGTTTCTCATCCGAATCTAATTTTTCGGAGTATGTGGAAAATAATGTTTGGAGTTTATGAACATTAAGATTCTATATTATATGGATATTTGGATTTGGTTTATCAAGGAATTTGAAATTATAATTTTTTAGACTTTGGAGTCTGAATTCTGAGGAATTCGTAGTCTGAATTCTAAGAAATTCAGAACATGAATTCTGAGGATTTCGGAGTCGAAAATATAATGAAATCAGAGTCTGAATAAAATGGAATTCAGATTCAAAATTATAAGGAATTTATATTATAAATTCTAGGGAAATTGGAGTATAAATTTCATAGAATTTAGAGAATTAGACGTTTGAATTTCAGAGAATCCGAATTCTGAATTTCAGAGAATTCAGAGTCTGAATTTCAGAGAAATCAGAGTCTGAATTTCATAGAACTCGATGTCTGGAATTCAGATAATTCAGAGTCTTAATTTCATAGAATTCAGAACATGAACTCAGATCTTGAAAATATAATACTCTATATCTAAGTATTTATATAATTCCATGGTTTTAGATATGAAACTGAAATTAAAACATAGATATAAAAATAGTTAGATTTAGATAAAATAAAATATGAACATTGAAAATCAAGGTAAGGATAAATTTCCTTGGGGAAGGAAAATTTTCCTTATTAAGATAAAACTAATGGAGATATATTTTCCTTGAGATGGAGTGTTAGTGACTTTCAAAACATAGAGGAATGGAAAAGTCATAAGGAATCCTTATTGATTCAACACATAGATGTAATACTTGTCATAAAAGAGGGAAAGTATCATCTTGGTTAAGCTACAACCTATTAAATGACAAAAAACAAACCTAAACAACCATGTATTTTCTATAAAAATATGTAGTATTTTATAAGTATGGTATCAAGGTTTGTAGGTTATCATTATTTTTATCTCTCTAACCTTATGTAATGGGGACTCTAATATAATCCATTCACCCCTAGAATATGATTTAAACTTCAATGACAATGCAAATGGTATACTTAGTAGGTCATCTAATTCACACAGTGAATCGAATTCTCTATATTATGCCTCATTAGCATATCCTATACCTATATACTGGAATGATATTCATCCTAACCTTAAAATTCCATTATAATCAATAATGATCCATGGAAAACATTGGATATGGAATAAAGAAATGTTATAATTGGAAAGGATAATTATCATTTACTTCATGAAAATTAAATCTATAAATATATTAACAAATACAATCTAGAAGAATGATAAAATGGAGATTTTTTATAATAGTACACATTTTAAAATTCTTAAAATAATTAAAAATATTTAACAAAACTGATATAATAACCACATAAAGTACAGAATCTACCATATTATTACTACATTTTGTTGGTTTTGTTAACCTATTACATCAAATGTAATCTGTGTCGCATGTTTATGCCGCCATATAATAAAAAACTATCACAAAAAGGTTTTTTGAGAAACGTCTATGAATAATTATATTTTGAATAATGGTGATTTTATTGAAATATATTCCAAACTGTCGAACTTCTTGAATGTATTAAAATTTATTAGCTTCATAAAATCAAATGTTACAATGTATACATCTATTGTATATATGAAACTATTTTTAATTTCATCATCATCACATATAGAACCGTATTCCATAAAAATTTTTCGTTGAAATAATTGAACTATATACACTATTGTTTACTAGTCCACCAAAAATCTTTTAGGAAAAGGTGACAAATAGTTTAAATTAACATTTGTGTAATCCTTTATTTTTTAATTTTGAAATTTTCTAATTTTATACATACTCCCACTAGTTTCTAAGATGCTATTTTTTAAAATGTCTTGTGGGGAAAATAACCAACCTTTTCTCTTCATAAATAACATTAATTCCATTCTATATAAATATTACAGAAATAATTTTTTTCATATCATATTTGATATTCTATTTTTCTAGAATATTTTATTTATAAAAGAATAATTTTTTTAAATAAAACACTGATAGGTGGTGGGAAAATGTTCACTCAAATTTTAACAAATATTTAGATAGAATTTTTTATCTTGGATAAAAAATTATTATCAATATATTTTTTGCTAAACATATTAAATAACCAGAGGAATCATAAACCATTTATATAAAATATATCATCTCATTATTAATGATAAAAACTAGTTTCTTATTCACACTATTTTCTTATCACATAAGATAAAATATATGAATATATACTTATTTTTCTATGATTAATTTAAATTTATAATATATTTTTTCCAAAATTTCAATATTGTAACTATTTAATTAATCTCATGAATATAAAATAAATGTTTAATCAATTCTCCATTTCATTCTAAACTATTTTAAATTTACAATACTTTTTAAAATATACAATTGGTATCACATACCTTTCATAATTAATTATTTAATTTTTATAATTTTCATACGTATCATGATAATTCAATGGAGTATTAAAATATTCTTTTTGTATATTTTTGTATAATACAATCATATTAATTTATTACTCTTCCATCCTGAAATACCCTCATTTCAATGATCTTGGTTAACTTCATGAAGATATGTTATTAAAAATATTAACAAAAATTTCTTGATTCTAGTTTTAACATTTTACTAATTATGTGATCCACACAATACTTTAGAACCCAGAAATCGTATTCCTAGTTCATATATTCTGATAAAATTGATAATATTTGGTTAACATTCAAGGAATTTATTAATATTTTCAAAAAAAATTCTTAGATGTCAATTGGATAAATTTACAATAATCAACTAACCTATTTTAGTCTCAACGTTTTTCTATTATAGAATCAAACAATTCAGAAAACATTTTAATTAATTATACCTGTATCATTTCATTTGAAAATTTGGGTCTAACATTATTTAATCTAGAGAAAAATGAGAAAGAATACACATCTTAGGAAATTTTTATCCATATCGGAAGAATCCATGTTATCAATGAAATAACTCAGCTACCCTATTACTTGAATCCATACTTCAAGATTCAATTATTTTTATTTTATTACCATCAGTACATTTAAGACCATTTATTAAACATATATTTAATACTATATATTTTTTAGAATAATATAATTTATTTCTACAACGGATAATTTTATATGGAATCCTTTAGTCTCCCCAAGAAATCAATATGTTAAAACATATTGAATTTCAGGGGACATACAAAATAAAATTGAGTTTATAAGACTAAAACAAACATACCCAATAATATTGATTTAATGAGTGTCGACTAAGATTCATTTGATAACATTGCATAAAATTAATTTGAATCCCCCAATGAATCACACTATGCTTTCATAATAATCTATTATCACTTTTATCAAAAATTTTAGAACTGGGTTCTCAACAAGGAATTATTCCAACACATAAAAGTTTCCAGAAGAACATTTCTCAAATTAAATATCTTTCATAATAACATGTCATAAGTTACCAATTGAATGATTATCATATTGTAAGCATCAATTTATCTTTGATTGATCAGAAATATTATCTTGATGACGATGATGACACTTATCTACATCATAACATTTTATCCAATGAGTATAATGTATTATTAAACATATAATAATGAATAATATTAATGGGATCCCAATAATGTGATGGCCCATTTTAAATACACATCATGTCCATAAGTAAACCATGATCTATAATTTTCCATGAAATATAATCGTTATCACTAAAAACATCATTACCATATCTAGTAGAAAAAAGAGTCAATCATATCATATAATACTTTTTTATAGTTGAGAGAACAACACATTTTTAATTCATCAGATATAAATAATCTATTATTCTACTCTGAAATCCAAATATTATAGGATTCCCATCTAGTGTAACAAAAAAACCACCAAGAATAATCTAATATGGGATGAAAATGGGATACTCATACTGAGATAAAAAAATACAAAAAAATTAAATGTCATATATAAATTTCTAACCTTACCCAAGATAATCCAGGGGTACTCATGATGAATTTAAAAAAACTCAATTAAACGATCGCAGTCTTGAATAATGAATCTTTAGAAAGAATCAGTCACATTGTATTTGATCATGTGGCATCTCATCCTAGGTTCCACAATCCGATTCCCCAAGCCGGTTGGACAAGCGCACCTCATTGCATTTTAGAGTCTTCCAAATAGTAGGGAGGGTCAACTATAAAACATGAAGAGAGTATACCATCTCTATTAAAAAAATACACATAGAAAAGAATGAAAAAATAACAAAATGATACAAAAAATAACATGAATAATACCATAACCAATACATACCAACCTCAAATGAAAAACCATTATAAAAAACAACATTCAAACTAAAGATGTAGATGTTTTATTCCATATATGCGTCAACTTTAAATAAGAAATATCCAAAATAAAGAAATAATTAATACTCCCATGCAGGTCCCAAAATAATATCAAGTTCCATCATCCATGCTTTATCCCAACTCATTCATCCAACATAGGGATATTTCCCTTATCCGATCATGAAAACATAAAGTCTGTTCGAGTAATGATCAGGCAGCCTAAGTAGGGTTGAAGTACAACTCATTAGACCACCACTAATTATATCTAGAACAATATCCATTCTAAAATAGTGCATGAATTTTTACTTAGTATAAAATTAAATAAAAATTTAAATTGTTATAAAATTTCATTATTCATTATTTGTCTACATAAATTTAAGGGGTTCGTAATGATACTTGTAACCTAAATACCTTCTTTAGACAATGTTGTAGATTGAACCATTTAATATTGGGAATCATAATTCATTATATCCTGGGATTTAATCAATCATTTAAATTCAATTTCATTTCACATTTACTTATAACCCCAGTCTGATAGAAATATTTTGGTGCGAGAACTTCATGGATTGTACCAAGTAGGTTTTCGGAGCACCATTACCTATACCACACCTCATTGTTATCTTATATGGTCGTTTGGAGCATCCGTCCCTATCCAAAAGTCATATAGAAATCAATCAGATATGGGTTTTTAGAGAATCATTCATTTTCCCAAATTCATATATAACTCAAACACATAAATCAAAAGTCGAAAATAAATCACATTTATTAGGATTAAACATTATTTAACATATTATAAAACATTTTGATCATGGTATACCCATTCAGTTTATCAAAAAATCATGGTTCTTCAATTAAATCTCATGGAATAATACGAATAATTAACTATTTAACCTTTTCTCAACATTTAATCGTAATATCCTTTAACTCTGTATGGTTATTACAAACAATCATTCCAATATCATTGTCATTCAATCCAATAATCCCATTTATTAAACAATTACCCAATAACTAATTTCACAAATTTCATAATCACATTATTCCACTAATTCCAAAAAGATATAAATTAATTAACCAATTTATTAATTCAATAAAAAGTTCAATTTTAAGAATGTGGACATTGAATTTAAAAATATGGAAATTGATTTTCCAAATATGGAAATTGAATTTCCAAAATTACATACTCATTAATATAATACAAGACAATGGGAATTGACATTTCGACCACCCTACTCAAGGTTTTTGAATGATGTTCGCCTAATGGAGAACCCCAATTTTAAGAAAAATGATCATGAACACAATGACATGGGAGATATAGGAGAAAAACCAATGAAGAATATCTAATACATTGACATCCATAAAAACATAGATATAAACCAATTCCAATGGGGAATAAAACATTCCACATCATTAAAAAGAGATATGAGACAAAGAGGAAACCACATGGGTAGAGATTAGAAGCCAAAAGAAGTGATGATCCTTTAATTAGATCCTTGATTCTTTAAGAAGGGAGTTTGGGGGCCTTGGAATCCATCTGCGATCTCCCCAAAAATGGTGGGAAAATGTATAGAATTAGGTAAGGAGAATCAAGATTAAATTTGGGGGATGATAGATTTTTAATATATTTTTTCATAGAAATTAATCTTTCATGTATGGTTTCATGGATTAGGGAACCCAGTTATTCAAACCACGTGCCCTTACCATGCACCTCTCCTTATGGGTCACATAATTACTACTAAGAGAGAACATATTCTGAAAAACTATGTGCCAACTGTGCATTTCCTCTCTGTTTGAGATTGTATGGCTTCTAGGGCTAGCCTCATGGTTTGGAAAATGTTTATACCAACTGTGCACTTCCCTAAACCCATCAAATAACTTCCATAATTTACCAAATTATAAACAAAAAACATCAAAAAATAAACCAACCAATATATTATGAATAAAAGGTTGAAATAGTACTTGAAAATGAGCCTGAGATATCTCCAGAATGGTTAGGATCCCATATAAGGGGATTTTAATTTCACAATATTTCCTCATGTTATTCCCATTTATATATTAATGTTTCTAGTATTTTATTTTGGAGTCTTATTACATCTAGAAATTCAATATGTTCAAACCATATTGATGTGTAACCCATTACACAACCATCAGGTTTATATTACCCACCTTAAAATAGAAGTCAAGTATATTCATTCATATCTAAATCCATAATATGAATAAGGTACACGATCATTTAATGTAAAGTTATAATGCTATCTGAGATTAAAAATATCCTCATTAATAGGAACATGCTAATATATATACATTCCCATTCACCAGATTAGTCAAGGTATAAGCCTTTTGGTAGTTAGGTAATTCAATCCGACATCCCCCAACTCGGGGATACATTACTCAACGGAGAATTCAATTCATCGTAACTCTAAATCCTAATATGTAAAATGTTTCATTAATACATGAATTCAAGATAATAAATCCAAATAAAAAACAAGGTAATGGTATATGAAATAATAAGTTCATTGAAAAAACATATAATGTATGGTGTCATTCTCAAGTTGTGTTTTGGTTGTATTTGTTGTCAATCGATCAATATAATGAAGAATGAAAGCATGAAGAGAATGATGACGTATTGTTATTCAGATATAAATGGATACAGTACTTTTTTATATTTGATTAATAATTATGTTTGTGGGTGATCAGTCTTGTTGGGAAAAAAGAATTGAATTTTTAATAACAATGTTTCATGGAAAAAAATCGTATAGAGAATTTTTTTCAAAAGAATCCAAGTCAATATAAAAGTCCATCATAATTGGAAGAATTGTTTTTGCAGAAATGATTTTTATCAAACTCGACTTGGGTTCGGTATGAAAATGAATTCATATTGGTGAAAGTAAATTTCCATTGGAATCACTTTAGAGACGATGTGAATGATGATGATGTTTTGAATAAGAGTGTCTATAGATACAATAATGATAATGGGACTATTCTATGCCAAAAAATATTTCATGTAAATCTTAAGTTCTCTTGAGAAATTGTGATGAAAACATGATGAAAAAAGGGTGAGTGAAAGAAATGTTATCGATTAAAAAAGTTGTGAAAATTGAAATAGAAGTTGCCGATTGAAGAGGTGGTGTCGATTGAAGAGATGGTACAAATTTACTGTAGAATATTATTATTCATCAGACATACCATAAAATTTTAATTCCCAAAATGATTGTATCCAGGATTATTGACATAATAATGAACATATTTTAGGGAAAGAAGAAATGTTCATACATAGAATGATCATACCAAGAATGATCATATGCAGAATTATCGTACCCCGGAAAATCTTATCCAGACCAATCCTATTATGAGAAGATCATACTCAGGTTGAGAAGAAAATAAATTACCTAGAATAAATGTAAGTTTACGATACTTTTCAATAATTTTTTAATGATTGTCAACCTGTTCTCAAATGAATTTAATGTCATAAAGAAATCTGTGATACAAGAACATGATTTTGAATATCTTTTTTTAGGTGGTTTAAGAGAATAGAAAGAGAGAGTGAGATAAAAAATTTAGTCAACCATTTCAAAAGGGTCAAATTACATTGTAGGATTCCTAGTGGGTCAAGAGAAGATGAGAAGATGAAGTTTAGATTCTCATGTGAGTCAAGAGAAAAGAGAAGGATATTACTGATTGAAATTTCAAGGAGGAGCTGTAGATTCAAATGAAATATTTCAATTCAAATCAGTTTTGGGAATCATATTCCACAAATTAGAAGGGTATCGATTTGTTCATATATTTGTTTTAAATTTATATATAGCATTGTGTTGAAGAAATCAGAATCATACATTGATGTATCACTAATGATTCAAATTAATGTTTGAAGAAGGAAATAAAGGTTGATGAAAAATTGAGAAGGTTTAAGAAGAGTTAATGAAGTCAAAATAAATCCTAATATTTCCGGGGAAATTGAAATTTGGGTTAATTTGTGTGAGTTGGAATGAATTTTAGGATTACCACAAACGAACGTGAGTGTCACCAATAAAAGGTTAAATGTACATCATACTCGATGAGGATGACAAAGTATTGTTCACCATAGTTGAGAGAGAGGTTCTGAGTTTCTAGAGAGTAGATGTTGTCTTTATACCGATCTACTATTTAAGTGGTTTTGATAGAGAAGTGAAATTTTTATTTTTTTTTATTATCATATTATGATGGAATAATTGTCATTGAGATTTTTGAATTGGGTTTCTTAAACTCTGGAAGAATCCTACTATATTTTTTCAAACTCATGGATTGAAGTGGTTTTGATTCATTTCTATTTTATTCTGTCAGAAAATCAGACTTGAAGAATTGTTTTGAATGAATCATACTCAGAAGAATCAGACTGGGAAAATCAGAACCATAAAAATGGGACTGAGTTTCAAAAAACATTCCAAGAGGTTCATACCATTCATTTGGGAAAGGAATTGAAGAATTTTATTTCAATTGAATATATTTGTTTAATTTAAGGAAGCACAAGAACATGAGTTTTTACACAAAAAATTTGAATAACCCTATTTTTACTATGAGGGTTTACACACATATTGGATTGTTTACAATGTGCTAAATGTGTAAAATAGTATATCATACTCATTGTAATATATGGATTTATTTATATTGGATTTTATGGTATTGGATAATTTCTCAACCATACAAAGGATGTAGTTATTATTAATGAGTAGTGAACCTTGTAAATCATTGTGTTCATCTCGATGTGCATTGGATTTTTTATCCTGTAGGGAATTGAAATCGTCAAAAAGTGGCGAAGGCTATTGTAATTGAATAAGAACATAAAAGAAAAATAAAATCACTGAATCATCTTCTCCCCCTCTCAACGATATAGTAAAATATATGGGTACTCTTAACAGGTATAAGAGGCGACGTATTCCTTCACTTATTCTTTATTTTTGTATTTTAAGAAGAAGTTGTTATGGATAATCTGATATATGTGAATAGTAAGGTGATTACAATATTAAATGATAGGAATTATCTTATCTGGAAGGGAATAATTTTTCCATATCTTATGTATCTTGGGTATGATGTTTCAAAAGTTATTATAGATGGTTTCCTTCCACATATTGAGAATGATCCTCTCCCAAAAGATGATATGGAAAAGCTTGTGAATGATGGTAGATATAATAAATCTTTTCTCCCATCAGTTTCTAAAAGTGAGTTTCTAAGATTAAAAGAAATTTCCACCGCCAAAGGATTCTGGGATATGCTAAATAAAATATGTGAAGGTAATACAAATGTGAATAAGGAATATTTGAAAATATTGAGATTGAAGTATGAATACCTCAAGATGGGTGAGGATGAATATTTTCATGACTTATCTATCAGGTTAAATGACATTTTGAGCACTATCATAAGTATTTTTAGAAGTATGGATGAATTTATAATTTTTGAAAATATTTTGAGAATCCTACCAAACATAATTGATGAAAATGTTCTTCCATAAGAAGATAAGGATCTTGGAACATTATATCTTGATGATTTCCATAGCACTATTATTATATTTGAAATGATAATATAGAAACCAATGAAGAGGAAAACAAAAGTTGATAGAGAAATTTCGTTTAAGGTTCAAATGAATGAAAAATAATGAATATTATTATTGAAGAAGACAATGGTGATTCTGACTCTAAAAATGAGGTATGTAATAATCTCAATGAATTATTATCATTATTTTCTAAAAATATGAAATGATGTATATGTAAATACAATGGGAAAATCTCTTAAAATAATTCAAATAAGGAACCATTGGAAATTTTTTTCCAATTGACCTCAAAGAGGTAATGAAAATTAATGTGATGAAGAGGAAAGTTAAGTGGTTGAAATAAAACCAAGGATATCATTTAAGAAAAAGGGTGATAAAGAGAAATTATATTCTAAGAGGAATGATAAGAAGTTATCTAAATCATTAAGGAAAATCATTTTTTTCAAAGGATGATGATAGTGATGAGGTTACAGAATTTGTTGTAGAAAACATGTTTATTGCCATCATTAATCAGGAAAGATCTTTTAGTAGTGGATGTAACTATTCTGAAGAATAAGAATAATAAATTGAAGATAAATCTAAAACCCTATATTGAACATGGTAGGGAATATAATTTTATTACAATAACAAATAATGGAGAAATCATAAGTAGATGTTCTAATGAAGAATAAAATCAACTTGAAATAAATTTGAAAGAATAGTTGAATGAATTCATGAGAAAGATATGAAATCTTGAAAAGAAAAAAAGTAGTTGGAAGATAAATGTTCCTCAACAAGAAATCAAGAATGTTTTTCCAGTGACAAAGAGAAGTTGATGAAATTAATTAATGATTTGAATAAATTCCTTTAATTACAAAAGAATCAAAATGAGAATCATGAATTTAAGATGACTGCCAAATAAGAAAAGCTATAGCTTTTCCAAAAAAACATTCTAAAGAACAATTGACACAAACATGTTTCCATAAATCTATGACTATTTTTGGTGAAAGATCTCGAAATGAGAAACTAGATTTGTTTTAATAAAACTCATATTCAAAAGGTGATAAAAAGGTAGTGTTTTTTCTAAAAGAAAAAAAGTTGGAAAAATAAGGTATTTACACAATTCCAATAACGTTTGAAATTAAAAAGTCTCAAGGAACATTGAGTCTGAAAATGTTTGGAATCAATATGAATCCATAACTGTTTCCAATACTTTTTTTTTCAATAAATCTAAAAAGAAAATAAATACTTTGATTGATAATATAATGTTTGGAGGCTCAAAAATAAAAGGCAATAGATTTTCTAGGAAACATATTTAGAAGTATTATAAATAGGGAAGTTTTAGAGGCAAATACCCATTCTATGGTTATTGCTGCTATTATGGGGTATTTAGAAAGATAGAAAGTATGTATTAGTTTAACAAAAAACATTTCAAATTTCCAACCAGTGATGAAAGATAGAGTTTTAGGGGGATTAAATCTCTTCAATGAATGAAGAACGAGATAGTTTTTTCGAAGAAACATTTGAAGGTAGATGTAAAGATTTAAAATACTTCCCAACACTCAGAAACTATTAGTAAAAAATTGAAAAATTTGGACACCTTGAAAAATGATTTCTTTTATTGTTACAAAATCAAAAAAAGTTTCTAAACAAACCATAGAAGGTAGATGTTTTGGATGTTGAAAAAGACAGATCTGATAGGTTCGAAAAGAAATAGTGCATAGTTTTCTAGCCACAACACATTGACTTGGCTAGGAAATTAGAGGAAGTAGAAGAGAAAGTGAAAGAATAGTGGAAGAAACAGACTTTTGAAGAAATAATAATTATTCACAAAAAGGTATTAGTAGATTTTGGACATGAAAACGAAAATAATGATATCAAAAAATGATAAAAAATCTTGATAGAACAAAAGAAAATCATGGAAAAAATGTTACAAACTGATTGTAAAAAATATTTTTTTTGAAATTACAAAAAGCATACATCCTCATAAAAAGATTATTCAAATATTAAATATTTTTTTACAAAATCTGAGAAGAATAATTAGATGGAAGAAAGAACTACCAATGAAAAATCCAAGAAAAAGAATAAAAATGAATGACATAGAGAGTACTCTCATTCCGATTGTTGTTTCTATGATACAATAGTGGTTACTCCTTATTCCATTAAATATATTTATAGTTATGATAACTTGTGGGGAATTGATTGAGTGAAAATAAGGAAGATGGAAGTGATAAGACATTTACTAATTATGAAAAAGAAAATAATGAGGTTGTGAAGAATATAATGTTTTGAAAATTTGTTTTTTTTATACACATAAATGTTCTGATTTGTGTGTTGAGATTGGTGATGGTTACTGTTATCATGAAAAAATTATTTCATGGATTTCCCCAATCATGGGAATGTTGTGTGAAATTTGAATATGGTGTTACGTGAGTTCTATGTTATGGAAAACATTGATCACCTTGATTATACTCTTTTGATTTATACACCACATAATCCCATGTAGACTTACATTTTTTTAGTTAAATGTTCTTTGTTATGATTCTCTGGTGATACTTGTGTCTAATACAAGTTCTATGATTTAGAATTGAAATTATAAAACCCCTAGAAATGAAATCGTTTTCAAGAAATACGTCTTGATAGAACCTTTGAATTTGTTTTTCAATAAGGGGGATATATAAGATAAAGGGTGAGAGATGAAAGAAAATGGGGGAGTAAGAAAATATTTGAGAGAATAAAAAAGGAGAAAATAAAAACAATAAAACTTATTGTTTTCATAAGGATGGAATGTTATAAGTGGGTATTGACCACAAATACAAAGGGGAGATTGTTAATCCCAAGTTGTCTTTTTGTTGTATTTGTTGTTAATTGATCATTATGACGCAGTAAAAAAGAATCATGAGAGGGATAATGTATGTGAACTAAAATTTAAAGGGTATGAATAAAGTATTCAATTATATTAAGAAACAATCTGATAGCTGATTAGTTTTTCTATGAATGAAGAAAGAAATGTTTAATCACATTGTTTCGCTGAAAAAATTGTTCTGAGGATTATTTTCCAAAGAATCAGACTCACTATAAAATTCCATCTTAATGGGAAGAAGTTGATTATAATAAATTATTTAGATGGGACTCCACTCAGGTCTGGTATTAAAGTGAATTCATCTTGCTGAATGTAAATGTTCATTGGAATCACTTTGGAGCTGAAGTGATTGAAGTCAATGTTATTGAATCTGAATCTCTATGGCTATGATTAAGTAAATTTGCTGATTCTATGGAAATTTTTATTTCATATAAATCATAATTTTAATTGTAAACCTATAATGCAGGCATGATGAAATAAATGGGGAGTGAAATAGATGCTACTGATTGAAAAAGTCGGGATGATTGAAAGAGAAGGTGACTATTGAAAACATGGAACCGATTTATTATAGAATCTGATTATCCCTTGAACATTCCATAACCTTTTTCATTCCAAAATTGATTTTATCTAGGAGGTTACACATAAGAATGATTGTATCCGGGTGAAGGATGAAATGATCATACATATAATTATCATAAAAAGAATGATCATATCTGGAATGACCACACAAAAGATGATCGTATCCAAAACAACTATATTCAGAGATGATCGTACTCAAATTGAGAAGAAATGAATGTAACTGTAATGACTAGAAAGTTACAATAATTTCTATTCCATGTTTTACCATGCTTATTCTATTATCAAATGAATTTAACTTCATAAAAAATTCTATGATACTAGCAAAGGATTGGGAATGAAATATTTTTCAAGCGGGTTAAGAGAAGATAATGATATAATGAGATAAACAATGTAGTCAACAATTTAAAAAGGGATGAATTAATTAGTTGGCTTCCAACTGGTTCTAGAGAAGAGGAGATGATGGAAGTTTGAATATCAGGTGAGTCAAGAGAAAAAAGGGAAGCATATTCCATAATTAATTGTTAAGGGGGAGCTGTACATTAAACGTAATGATTTTAATTTCAATTTGTTTTGAGAATTGTATTCAGCATATTCTAATGGTATCCAATTCATAATATATTTTTCTTCAATTGATATAGAGATTTGTATCGAAGAAATCATACTAATTTATTGAAATGGTACATATGATTCCAATGAAATTATGAAGGAGACAATTGTTGGAGAAGAATCATGAAGAATCAAGAAGAGTTGATGAAGTCAAATTGAATCCGGATATTTTAGAGGAAATTTAAATTTGGAAGAATTTCTGTGGATGGGAAATAATTTTTGGATTCCTTCCAAAGGACTCGAGTGTGACCTATAAAATGAAAAAAAAATTATATTATAATTTCTTTGGTATGATGAAGTACCGTTGACCTTATTAATGAGAGAGTACCTAGGTTTCTAGATAGAATAATAATTCCTTATACTGATCTTTTTTTTGAAAAGGTCCTGATGGAGAAGTAAAATATGTATTAGGATGTTCATTGTATGATGATTATTTAATCATTTTTTATATGTTCATATTAGGTTTCTCAAACAGAGGAATAATCATACTGGATTTCATCATACTCATTGATTTATGTGGTTCCAATTCATTTCAATTATATTATATCTAAAAATCATACTAAAATAATTGTTTTGGAATAATCGTACTCAGAGGAATTATACTAGGAAAATTAGATTGGGATTCATAAAAAGTACAAAAGGTTATTACCTATCTTCTGGGTAAGCAATTGATTAATTGTATTTAAATTGAATATAATTTTTTAATTTAAATAATCACAGGTAACATGAGTTATCACACAAACATTTGAATTACCTTATTTGTGCTAAGAGGGTGCACACACACCTTTTGATTGTTTACAAAGTGCTACATGATTAAAAGGGTATATATTTGTCATTATAATGCAAATATTGATTTCAAGTGGATTGTATGGTAATAGATCATTCCCATTCAACACCAAGGATGTATCCATTCTTATAGAATAGTGAACCTTGTGAATCTTTGTGTTCTTATCGATGTTTGTTGGATTTGTTTTCAATAGGGAATTGAAATCTTTAACCAGAAGAAAATGATGTTTCAATTAAGGAGAAACATAAAAGTAATATAGTATAACTGATTCTCCTTTACCCTCCTTAATGATACAACACACTATCTATGAACATTCTGAAAGAACTACATTAGAAATAGTGAAATATTTTAAACTAAATCATACACAATAATCACAAACATGAATATAGCTGTGAAAAAACCCTAAATGAATGAAAATTAAAATAATTATAAATGAGATAAAATTTTATAAAAAATTCTTAAAGAAAATATATTTTTAAACGATTTTATAATTTCTTATTTAACCTTATCATTATTCCATAATTTTGAATATAAATATTTTATATTCATTGTAATATGATGTCTTTCATATTAATCATTACACAACATATTCATTTTTAATATATGATAAAATATGAATTATAAAATATTTTTAAACTAGAAATATAATTATAATATAATAGATCATTATTTAAAAATTGATCATATCAATCAATAAGAGAAATTTTGATCTCATTTAAATAATATGCAAAGTAGGAACCTTTAATTTGATGATTTAAATTAATTAATTATAAACAATTAATAATTAAAATATAAATAATTTATATTTTTCCTCATTTCATTATTTAATTTTTTAAAATTTTCACTTCCGATTTATAAATAAACATTATTATTTATAAATTATAATTCATGCCATATAATTTATTTAAAAGGTATTTCAAATATTAAAATTCAGAAATTTGGGGAGAACTGTTTCATAAAAAATAAATAATTTTTTTCAAAACTATATATTAATAAATAATTATTTTTTATATTACTTATGAAGAAAATATCCCCAAAATACCATTTAATATGATTTATAGAGTGTTTATAAATCATTAAAACCATATAACAATTTGATTTTTTTTAAATAACATCAATGTATACCCTAATATAAAAAAGAAACCATTTGTAAAGGAAAACTCACTCTACCCATACATAGACATTCTCAATAATGGTTGATATCCAAAACCCCTATATATATTATTTTGTGTAAGTGTACAGAAGGGATTAAATTTATATGAACACTTCACCAAAAGCTATGTATCGGAATACATTTACACATCATTGAGAAAATATACTCCCCCATACTAAAAGGAAAAGATACCTTTTATACAAGTTTTCAAATATCACGATTACAAATACAAAAAAAATTAAAATCACAACTACCATTACACACACATTACTTATTGTAAACGTACATTATGGAGACCCTTATATAGACTATTCTACACAAGGGTATGACCCTTTCATATAACAGTCTTCATTAGAGTAATTCATTAGTCTGCTTTACATATCCCATATATTTAAGGGTAAGTTCTTAGTTACTTTTAAATATCCCACCTATTTAAATATAAACCATCTATGAATCCAAATTTCAAGAAATGTGAAATGGTGATTTGATTTTGATTTCTTCTTCTCTACAACTTCTGATCTCATAAATCATAATCATGGATTCATTTAGATACCATTGAATGAGTTTAGTTAGAATATAATTATTGTTATAGAAATTATTGGTTGAAATTTAAACAATTCTCTAATCATATCTTTGAAATATAATGTCAAACTACATATAAATCTAGAAATATAAACTCTTATAAATGGAAAAGATTTTTCCAAAGATCCTTTTATATATATTTATCTTAATTTTATTTTAATGACGATAACATATGTTCTTTGGGAATATGTTCCCTATAGATGGTATATCCATGGATTTTCATTGAATAATCCATCGTATGAATGAGATCCATCCATCCATCATGGACCACTAGCGCCTCTTTAAAAAAAGAATATAAAGAGAGATTTCAATGATTAGGATTCTCAAACTAGTATGAAGATATCAAATTTCTAAATACTTATATCACATTTAAGTGATATATACAACTCATGAGGATTATAAATAAATGTTTTTTAATTTATTCTTGTAATGCAATGCATGAATCAATGTTATAGAAAGTATATGTTTCCCATATATGAAAGTGACTTCATTTATGCAATACATACATTTTTATTATTTAATAAATGATAGATTTATTAATTTAGAACTATTATAATATTAAAAAAAATTAAGATTAAACTATTTATATGATCAAAGGTAGAATCCTACTTGAAATATTATTCCATGCATATATCACAATATATCACATATATGTGCCATCGTTGTATACATCCTTTGAATATATAATTAGGGAATATATATCTATAAAAGATGTTATAAGTGAATACCATACAGTAAAATTTAAATGAATATGGTTCTATAATATATTTAAAATAAATTTATATTTATTATAAAATAGATTTTAACACAAATAATAAAGGATGAGAGCTATGGTAATGGACTGTTGTCTCAATTTTAATGTTGCAAGACACATTCCATATTCATCACTTATTTATTTTATGTGGTGTATATACTAATTATAAATTAATTTTATGATGAATATCATTAATATTATAGGTATTTATAAATACATCCATGGTTCTCTATTTCAGAATGATTTTCTATAATATTTATAATGTTGAATGGGATTTATGTAATGATCTCATTTATTTTTAGGACTATTTAATAAAAACATCTAATGAGGGAAATTATATGATTTATATCCATTTAACCTAGTATATTTTGATATACTCTATTTTGTTATTTAATTTTCATTTAATAAAACCATTTTTCCCTATAAAACATGAAATGATTTAGAAAATGTTTTTAAGAAACTCCGATATTATATCCTCTTTGATCAATGAACATGTTATTCCTTGTAAATATTATTATAATATTATTTTTAAGATTTTTTTTTAAAATAACCAATTAATGATTAAATTTAGTTTTACCCTTATTTCACATTATATAAATTATTTTAAAAGTATCCTTCTTGTAATTTTTTCAATGAGGTAATTTTTAACAAAGTTTTTAATACAATATTTATTTAAATATATAAAAATTAAATTAATTTTCCCACCATAAATACATGTATATGATTTGAAAATCCATTTGAAATATTTCGAGGATCATTTATATGGAAATTTTCATTAAATTACAGTGCGTTATTTTTTATATTTCAAATATGAGATTTATAAATGAAAAGTTTATTTTCATTAAGAAAGGTTCCAGTGATATTTGAAACATATTTTCATCAATGAAAACAACCATTGATGTTACATATGATCCAATGGGAATATAATCCAATGATATCATCCATATTATTTCTGTAAATGGTTATTTTTTATGATGATTAAATATTAATGGAAATTTTTTTCTTTTCTAGGAGATATGATTTAAAGAAATGATAAATGATTTCATGACCTTATTGTACAGATGAGTTTGGATTATTATTATGTGGTAGTTGGGAATTTTATAACCTTATAATGAATTAGGAAACAGGATATCGATATCTCTTAATATTATGATGACAATCATGTATATTAATATGAATATCATTGTTCAAATTTATTTTTATGAGTATGATTTATTCTTGCAATGCTCATAAGATTCTCCATAGACATTATTATACATTGATATATCCACATTTTGATGCATGAGTAAACTTTATTCTATATATCAATAATATATTATTAAAGGAAAATATTTTACATGGTTTTGTTTATATTTTTATGAATGATTTAGATCAAATTTTTACGACACTAAAAAGATTATTTGTGGAAAACATTGGGTCTAGTTATGTTCACAAGACGATGATCTCCTATGTTTATCATAACACATGTTTTTGTTATGACTCTTGAATGATGACTACCATTGGAAAACCTTATTGATAATGCTTAGGGATGTGAAAAAATTTAAGAGTTTATGATCTACACGGTAAGAATATATTGTGATGATAACATGATCATGATTATGTTATTATATCCATACGAGTATCTTATGCTCATGTGATTGATAATTTACATGATTACCCTTATTGATCATCTGTGCTCAACATTTAACATGTTTCCAATTCTATTGGATATGAATAATGTATTTATATATGATATGTCCAATAAGTGAACTAATATGATTATACTTTTTGGACATATTGAATATCATTGAAAAATTAAGTGGATTATATATCAAGTCTCCAAAGACACAAAACCTTTATAGTCCATGGGGGTGTATTGTTATGACATTTATGGAATGTTCATTGAAAATGATTTTAAATAAACATATAAAATTCTTGGTTTATATTTTATATGACCCATTGATATCCTATAATCTCATTCTTTAGATGGGTGTTGATCATAATAAGGAGATATTAATGATACATGATCAATTTTTCATGGGTTAAGTTATGAAAAAAATGATAAATGTTCTCATGATCTTATGGAATATATATGAATAGATTACATAATGGGTGGTTACATTGTATTACTTTAATCCATTATTTAATGATTAATTATTAGGATCTAAAATGGTTCTTAGGATGTTATACAAAGACCTAAATAGGGTACACGATAGGTTATCCCATGAATGAAATAAGGTATATGAGAGGCTATTCCAAGTCCAATGCAGGTACACTAGTCGTATGACCAAACCTAACATGTGTTGAAAGTCTTGTTGTGTATCCTTGAATAAATATTTATTCGATTATTTTGTTACATTATTTTTATGTGGATATATAAGAAATTTTATAATTATTATAATTTGATCTTATAACAAATGATATTTTATGCAATTATAATTCATATCTTATGATGTTATAGAGAGATAAGTCATGATTATAAAAAATAAATTTTGTGTTTTAATTTAAAATGTTAATATAATGTTTTGATAAAATTATTCCCATGATATGCTTAAATATTATCATTGGTTAATATCTTCCAGGTTTAACCTTACTGAACATATAGTCTCACACATCTTTTTGAAAGGACCATCCAGGATTTGTGAGATCACTGAGAGGGGATGTGTTTAATAATCAATCTTTTCATTTAATGTTTTATGAAAATTATGAAAATTGTCAATGAATATTGTTTTTTTCCATTTCTGTATAATACCCTTCTTAAATTTTTTGAGAGGGAACCATTGCATGTCATGGGGGCCTAGAGGCACAATGTAGAAACCCATGGACTGGATGATATTGGGAATAAACCCTATACAATATAAAATACCCTGACTATATTTTATCATACCCTCCCCAGCTCTACTATAGATTATATCATGTTACTCACATGGTGTTACTATTATTGTTGGTGCCAAAATATGGCCTAAAAGAAAGGAGAAAAAAAGAAGGCTGGCACGCTGCCTCGTGAACACCGACGCGAAGCACCCCCGCGAAGCCCCGACGCGAAGCGCCCCGACCATCGCGGCCTCGCGAAGCTCCAGAGGCATTGATTATACGCGAACGCATTTGACGTTCGCGAGCCGCCATGAAGCTCCAGAGGCGGTGATTCTCGGTGACCACATTTGACGTTCGCGAGCCGCCACGAAGCTCCAAAGGCGGCGATTCTCCGCGAACGCATTTGACGTTCGCGAACCGCCGCGAAGCTCCAGAGGTGGTGATTCTCCGCGAACGCATTTGACGTTCGCGAGCCATCGCGAAGCTTCAGAGGAGGTGCCCTCCGTGGACGACGTTGACGTTCGCAAGCGTGCCGCGAAGCACCGGAAGAGGCACGCGAGTTCTGCTTCGCGGCGCCCCTTCCCTATAAATGCTGAACTCCCCCTGAGTCCCAGGGATGGACAATCTGACCTTTCGGCTTCTCCTCTCCGGAATCACGAAGCAGTCGTTGCCCCGGGAATCATGAGCACTGCGAGGTATTCCTACTTCGCGAGACGCCTCTGCTTTGTCTCGTTTTGAGCCCCTCTTCCGAGAGGGATGCCCTTCGCGAAGCTCAAGGGCATTCACGAAGGAAGGGGATTTCCAAGGGAACCTGGGTAGCTACGGAGCACTTATTCTTCGTGAAACACCCAACCCATACTAGTGATCCCTATGCTAATGCAGGATCGCTACACATCGCGAAGCACACTGCTTCGAAGGACCCTGTTTCGCGAGGCACCACTTCTTCGCGAGACAGTGCTCCGCGAACACTGTTCCACTTCGCGAAGCACCTTCCACTCACACCCATGCACCGTGATAAGGCCATGGCACTCCACTTCACGAAGCACACTCCTTTTCTTAGAAATTCCTCTTCCTGTGCGACCCTTTAGGATTTCACGATGTGTTTTCAAAGTCCCATGGACAATACCACCCGTAGCGTTGCTTCGCCTAATGCTTCTTTGCATAGGCACGCTAACGGCTATTGCTTCTTGGCATAGCCACGCTATCATGGACCCACTAAGGGTTCGTCCCACAACCCCCCTTGACCATGGCCTTACTCGTACCTTCCCTTCCCCAAGGACCAGAGGGTACCGGTTATGTAAGTCCTAGGGGTGCGGAGTGAACCCCCTCTGTCCGAGCTGCAGGACGTTAAATTGCCAAGCACCACGTCCTCAACACATGACGTTAAACTGTGAACCGACCCTAGACCTCCACCCTGGAGTAAGTCCCAGCACCACGGGCCGCCTAACGCGTAATCCCCTTGTCGCTTCTCACGGACGCATCCTTCACGACGTGATCGCCAGGTCCTTGTAACCTCTTGTTTCTCACACCGAGCATGACCCACGTGGGCTTAGAGTGAGCACCGACCCTGACCCCCATCCACAACGAACTATGAGGACTTTGATCCATGTAAAGGCATGGTATGTTGGAAGCCTCCCTGTGGTTCAAGACCACCCATCACATTCACGTCGGGTCACACCCGCGTCCAGCATGACGTTAAACTGCATTCTGGTCCGACGGCAAGCCGTTGTGACTCACATTCCGGTCCGACGGCAAGCCGTTGTGACCCATCCCAAATGAACTACGAGGACTTTGATCCATGTCAAGTCATGGTACGTAGGAAGCCTCCATGAGGTTCAATCCACAAGCCACATTACTCGGTCGTTCATTCACGTCGAGTTTCGCCCCCCATCCAGCATGACGTTAAGCTGCACACCCCCTTGTCCCGCATGACATTAAACTGCACACCCATTCCATAGCGAACTACGAGAACTTTGATCCATGTAAAGTCATGGTACGTAGGAAACCTTCCCGAGGTTCAATCCCACCACAAGTGGACCAAGGTCCACCTTCACATCGGTTCACCGAAAAATCCCCATTTGAACAAAGAGGTCTTTGATCCATGTCAAGGCATGTTACGTAGGAAGCCTCCACGAGGTTCAAGCCCACCCATTATCAATTCACGTCGAGTTCTACCTGTGTCCATCACAACGTTAAACTGCAATTCCAGTCCGAAGGTAAGCCGTTTTGACCAACCTGAACTACGAGGTCTTTGATCCATGTCAAGGCGTGGTACGTAGGAGGCCTCCTCGAGGTTCAAGCCCAACAATCATTGGCCCAAACCGTCTCCTTGTCGGTGTGCCAAGCCCCCATTTTTCATTCGAACTACGAGGAATTTGGTCCATGTCAAGGCATGGTACGTAGGAATCCTCCCAGAGGTTCAAGACCATCTCCTATCGGACCAAGGTCCCTCATCCACGTCGGTCCACCGACACCCACCACCCGTCATTTATTCACGTCAAGGTTCACTACCGTCCAACACGACGTTAAAACTGCAATTCCAGTCCGACGGCAAGCCATTGTGACCAACCTGAACTACGAGGTCTTTGATCACTGTCAAGGCATGGTACGTAGGAAGCCTCCCTAAGTTTCAAGCCCAACTCTCACCGGACCAAGGTCCACATTCACGTCGGTTCACAGCTGATGCCCATCGGACCAAGGTCCATATTCACGTCGATTCGCTGACAATTCCCATTGGACCAAGGTCCACACTCTTGCCAGTTTACCGGCATCATCTTGAACTACGCGGACTTTGATTCCCTGCCACGGGGATACATAGGAAGCCTCTTCAAGGCTCAAGCCCAACTCCACTGTCGCCCCCTGAAATGGTTCCATTTCACCCCCCTCCACTCCATTCACCCACCATCCACCCCGATCCTCGCCCGGACTTTCATATCCCAGTGAGACCATGTCGGTACACTCTTCACAGCTGCCCATGGGATGGCCCCAGTATCGGCATCCCTTCACGAGAAATCCCTCAATTCAATCTATCCTAGCTAATGCTCTGATTGGGTTGACCCGTCTCCGCTGGACGTTAAACTTGCGGAATACCCTGTGTTAAACACAGGAAGCTGAGGAAAACCGCAGATATGTGTCTATGGCATATAATTCCCCGCGTTCGATGTGGGATTCCATGGGCTTCCATTCCCTCGAGAAGCCCTGTGACCAGGGACAACAGATAGACATGACAGGTTCCCCGGCATCCAGACACGCTACTGATGCCTCAACGTGACTACTCCCCTGACTAAAGGTTGCTGCCCTGACTGGACCCTTTGGAATGTCCAGACAGATGTAGTGTATTTAACCGGCATCCATGGAAACATGGAACTAGGAAGAGTTTCATGAACTACGTATTAAATCTATGAGGGAGACCTGGACTAGGTAATGAGCTCCGAGGAGGAATCCACGGAGGGAAGAACCGACATCCCATCATCCCGTTTCGATCAAGGAGAAGACGTACCTGAACAAGGAAAAAATGCCGCCTACCTTTGGAAATCAGGAATGCGAGGCAACAAAGCCGCACGTCCTCCTCCGCGGACGAACGGATGAGCGCGCCCTGGCGAATGCGTCGGAAACAATTATTTTGTAGTTCCCTTTTTCTAATTCATTGGTCAAAGGAATGTATACCATAACCATTTATTAGTGATTGGTTTGTAAGGATCTATATAGTCACTTATTATGTACAAATCCATCAATATGGTGTTTCCCATGTAATTGAGGACTGACTATTCTTTATCACTTGGAAGTACTTATTTCCAAAAGGGAAAAATATTTTTTTTGTTCGAGGACTTATATACTGAAAGATTTGTAATGGACTAAATTCCCTATTTCAAAAACGCTATAATTTATTGCCCACTAGCCAAAATTATGTGAATATTCTAACTAATACAATAAATGATACATTACACCATAAAAAAATATGAACACCCACATGAAAAAAATTATTTATAAGGTTTAGTGCTTAATTAGAGAATCTTGTCCACGACATGGTTTGGATGTTAACCAATACCAAAAACCAATAAAAATCATTTTAAGGGTTAAAAATAGAATATCCATCACATAAATAAAATTATGTTCCATTGATTTTACATGCTCTCCATGAATAGATAATGTGATTTAATGATTTTTTTCAATAAAAATATGAACCTTAACCAATAGGATTCAATGAGGTCACTATACTTCGTTATTCACATGTTCTTTCCTTCAAGATATTATTCTTCCATATTTTCTTTCTTGCATAGTTCCATGGACGGATTTTTTTATGGATCTTTTTATGAAATTGATAATATGATCACTTCTCTATCATTTAAATGTGTTCTAATAGACTCATTATGATGAACTATTCAACCAAAACCAAATGAATATTTGTTTTTTGATCACTTCTTTACCCTATTCATCCAAGGCCACATCACACTATTCATATGGCCTGAAAACAAAGGAAATAATTTTTTTGGTATTTGTATGTTTCTTTCTACTACATGAAATACATAAAAAAGAAAAAGAATCTTAATATCATCCATAAGCACCAGAATTGTTTATAACTCCACCCATAAAGAAATTCACAAACTATAAAAACCAAAAAACTGCATAAACACCCATTTATATATGCATCAATCTTATGAACTTTCAGGGTGAGAGATGAACATAAAATGAAAACTTCCTAAATAAATTTTTATTGTCCCACTAAAAGTATTCAACGATTGACTATATTCAAATATAGTGAAAAATAGGTACTTTACTTAAGACCCTATATCATTTAACTTCGTCAATACTTCTTTGCATATCGTCTTTAATCATAATATTCCTTTATAATAATAATTAAACTGAAATTACTTCTCAGCAATTTCCCATTTTATGAATATACATAAAATAATATAATATCATAGATCCTTAGATCCAACAAATCATTAAAAATCATCTTCCCTCTAATGAAAACACCATTGAGTTTTTCCTAACAAATTTATAGGAGTATATTGAAATATTTCACAAGACTCCTCCTGTATCTAATGACATGATTCATAAACCGTCATTCATTAATTTTTCTAGGAATCATCTATAAAATAAAATACATTTTGAAACATTAGTATATTGACTTCATATAGAGACTTATTTTTAATGACACAATAACTTATTTACTTTTCAATGTAAATTTGTAAAATTATACCTAATACGCTTTACACCACAGAAAAAATTATTCTATCTGATGAACATTTAAAAGATAATTTTGTGGACTCACAGATTTAATAATAAATGATGGTCTTATAAATGTTTTTATGTCTGTTGGACTATGCATGAAGGATTTTTAAAGGTTCATTAAATGGACTCATATGGATAAATATTTAATATTCCATCCAATGAAATTTCTTAGAAACCTATATTGGATAATTCGTCAAACATCATCTAAATATATTACAATAAATTGTTATTATAGTGACATGATATACCACTAAAACTTCATATACCTATAAATATTTAAATTTAAATAACCTAACTTTATTACTTTATCATTTTATATTTTCACATCCACACCTTTGTCTCATAAACTCAGTCAGGTGGACTCATGTTTATAAAACTTCATCCATTCTCAAAACCCATATAGAATGATGAAACTATTCATGATGTTTTATAAATTGGGCAACAAAAAAAATCACATGAATTTTTTATCATATATCTCTATCTGATAGAATTGTGAATGTTATATGATAAACATCAAGTGCCACACTTTGTCTAATTTCATTAGTTATTTAGTCTCTATCCATAAGAATATGTTCTTTGAAAATGTTTTCCTTTATCCTTTATTATGAATGAAGACTTTTATGTTATTAATTCATTTAATAAGAGATAATACATAATAAAACATCAGTTCTTCACAACCAACATCTTCGTTACAAAATAGCACTTAAAAACCTATTTCCAATACAATATCTCTGTTATTTAGTTTACTAGAGACTAGGTAACATAATTGAATAAAAAATTTCCACTCAAGAAATTGATATCATAAATTATAATTCTAATCCGAAATTAAAATTATTAAAATAGAAGACAAGTACAATTTAAAAACAATACAATTTTTTCCATAAGGTAGTTATTTAAGACACTCTCCTTAAGAACTCTTTAAACCATTTGTTTCACATTGATCTATAATCATCTTAATGAACTTCAAAATATAAAAAAAATTCTTTTTTCCATTTAAAAAAAACAATTAAAATGGTTAAAACAAGTTGAAATCAATGCATACCCATTTTATAAAATTCCACACAAATATTTCTCCCCCTCTAGAGGTAAATCATGTACAAATGGATATATTTATGTTACATTATTTTTCACCCTCTCTAACAACACTATCCAAAGATAATTTGAGATATGGGAGGATAATTTTACATACCTTACACATGAATAGGGTGAGGTTGTACACCCATGAACAACCTTATTTTCTGAAATTATTTCATCAGAAATTGTTTCATACAGATTTTAAGAAATTTCTTTCCCTTAAGAACAAATTCCAATACCTATTCTTTTATTTCCACATAAACATTGATGAAGTGATAAAAAATATAAATATATATTGAAAAGAATGCTGCATTAAATTTTTATTTAGATGTATACACATTAATTATCACAAAATAGGAGAAGACTAAATTTTATATGAACTACAAAATCTTCCAATATTTTCATCATCCATATTAACTATGTTTTTAATTTAGTGGAAACTACACACTCATATATATTGACAACAAAAGTCCCCAAATTTTTAATCAATGTATACCAACTCATATATATTTATTCTACGAAGGAAGCATCACTAGATGAAAATATTATATAATCTAAATTATAATCCCAATATAAATAAATATATATACATATATATATATATTTATAACTAAATAGATAAATATTTATAGAACTTCTATATTTTCTTCCAAATGAATCGTTATTCTTATTTAGATGATAATTATTTTCCAATCCAAAAGATGAGATTCAATTGTTCTAGATTGATACATGGAAAAAAGTTTAACATCATACACTATATCTGACATTCAATATATTTTAAATAATATGTTTCAAAACAAGTTTTTAAACTCTATAGGATCAAACTCCTTTCATTCACATCCTTTTGACAATTCCTCTCTCTATACATTATGTGGAAACATTATTTCAATATTTTATGAAAAACTTATTTAGATTTTCCTTAGTATACATTTTTTATTAAAGAAATTTTATCTCTAATTTTAAGATATTTTTATTCCTAAAATATATGACATTTCTCATAGAATGTACATTTCAAATAACTCCTACATAACTTCCACAACTTTTTTCTAGAATTTATTTATAATTATCAATGAATATGATATCATCAACGTAAAAAATAATAATAAGGGATACATATTGATTTTTTATAAAGGTTATTATCAACAATTCATTTCTTAAAATTTAAATTCCTTAAGAATCTATTGTCTTTATATTTAAAATATCAAAAATCTTGATTCAACCCATTAAAATACTTCATTAAATTTTCCACATAGCTTTCATCTTGACGAAGAATGAAGACACAAGTATGATAAATATAAGAATCTTCATAGTGCTCTACAACAAGAAAAAATGATATGAAATTTATCAAGAATATATTATATATTTATTTTATTATTATAGTAAGAAATATTATGTCTATTTAAATCCTTTCTATTGGGGTAAAGGTCTTATAAAAATCAATTTATATAATATGATATTAACCATAACAAACTTGTCTTTACTTTTATATTATCACATACCCTTTTTCATTCAACATATTTATTAAACACAATTTTGTACCAATTATATTGTTATTTTTTTGTCGGGGTACAAGTTCCCTAGTCTCATCCTTTTATGTATGATCCAACTACTCATCAATGGACTCAATCTACACTTTATGGTCTAAATATTCCCAAATATATTGGATTAACCTATGAATTTAAAGATGTATGTGTCACTAACCAAGATGTTCTTAGGGTTTGGACCTATTTTCCTTAATCACCAATGATAATATGGTCTTCTAATTTCTTCCTCATCATAGAATGAAATAATCATAAATGTAACTCATCACATGAGATATTTAAATATAAATCTTCAGCCTATAGAACCTCAATATTATTACCTAGTTTGAGAAATCTTTCATGTTGTTTAACAAAAACAATTTCTTCATCACATAATTTCATATATATAAATGATTTTCAAATTTTCTTATAATAATTTTCTATAAATTTAACATCTAATGTGTCATAAATATTTTAATTTTTTATTAATGTAGAACCTATATCCTCTACCATTAGGAGGGTAGATAATAATGATATAATCAACACCTATTTTATAAAACATCTTAAGATTCTAATTATTGAAGTTGATAATTTAGGGAATACCAAAAAAACATAGGTATTTGAAACATATGGTTTCCTTATAATAATTCACATAAGGATTCATATTAGATTTTTTCCTATAGTGTACATGATTTTTAATGTGATCATACAATCTAAATTATAGCATCCAAAATAATTGAGAGGTATAATGTTCAATCAACACATCTATTTCCAGATCAACTAAACTTATATTTACTATTTCAATAACCCAAATCTATTGATGTGGTTATTTTTTAATAATTTCAAGAAAAAATTATTTTTTTTCAAGATATTATTTAAACATACCACTTATATATTCATTATAATTATCAGTTTGAATATTTTCAATAGAGTATGTGTAACAACCAAGAATTATATCATTGGATTTTCCATTATTATTATTATTATTTAATATATTATAAATCAAATAGAATCAATTAGATATCAAAACAAATACATTATAAATGAAGAATTTAAAAAATAAGAGGTATTTATAGAAGTTAAGAAACCTATATTGATGAAATAGTAACTTTCCCTTAGGAATTTTAATATGACACATATGAATAGAAAACCATCCAAATGAAAATAACCACACCCATGAGAATAAATAAAAGATATACCTCTTATAAATGAATGTATGATATAATTATATCATAGCATATTAAAATGAATATTTTTAAAATTATTAATTAAGTGTTGGTATTTTTCCATGTCATAAATATTTAGTGAAAATTTTGTAATTAATAAAATTACTGAAATGAAAATTTATTTTTATAAAATTTATAAATAATTAATATGTTGTTGTATTATTATTTTAATATAAATTTATGAGACCTTACATAATTTTTGAAGTGTTATAAAAATAGTTATAATTTTATAATCGGTAACTTTTAAGAAAATGTTGATTTTAATTAAATATTAAATTTCCCATATTTAGAATGTTTTTTTCATAACATTATGTATATTTTTTAATTATACAGTACAAAATAAGGTTAGGTTGATTTTTTTGGGATTTTTATAAAATACATAAATTTTGAGTGAATTGTGAAATACGATAATTTACAATAAATGTTAAATACAAGAATTATTGAGTAACATATGATTTATTGATGATGTAGGACCATAATATAGAAATATAATTCATTATTTTAACATATTTTTTGATAATTCTTAAATAATTCGCAGTATTGAGATTAAATAAGAAACAAATGAATAAAATATTCAAAAAACACCCCACTCCTCGTCTATAAATACCACCCCTCACTACCCATTATCCTCATACCAACTAAGATTTTATCCTTCTAAATATATTACCCAATACTCTTAAAAGTATCCTCACCAATGTTCATGAGACTTTGTAATAAAAAAACCAAAACCAACCCTCATTAAGGATGTTCTCATGGAAGACAATTCAAGAGGTAAAAAACCACCTTCTTTTGTTATATTTTCTTCTCGATTTCTTTTATATTATTATCCTTAACTCAAATACCATTTAAAAAGTAAAAGTATAACTCTAGTATCATTAACATAATTTAATTATAACATGTTAATTAATGATCCATCATCAAACTCATTTCTCTCTCTTTTATTCTATAAAGGAAATTATCACCTGTGATGTGTCAATTTACTGACATTAGGGATGATTCATTTTAATTTTCCATTAACATCTTCAAGGATGGTCATAAAATAATTTTTATGTATAAAAATATTTAATATATCTATTATATCTTATTTACTGATCTATAACCATTATATATAAATGATGATAAGTAATAAATAAAACTATTTTTTTATGATCTAAAAGCCTCTAAAATAATCTAAACAATTAACACTAATGTCTAATCTAATGATTCATCCTCACCTAGAAAAAAATTGAATTATATAACCATTTATTATTCTATATTTTCCTTAAAAATATATCTTAAATTATGTATATCTATTATGATTTTACATGAACTTCCTTACTCATATACTAGTAAAACGTTCATGAGAACCAAGGAAATGAACACTTCCGGGCGATGAAATTGAATCCAATATCTCATTAAAGAGTACCGAAATTACCATAAAAAATTTTTACCGAGTCATATATATTTAAATTTTTTTAGTTTATTTATTAATTAATATAATTACATTATCCTGGACTTTATGGTAATGTGTATAAGACTTTCATACATAAGTTAAGGGTTCCATCTCGAACAACCATATTCATTAGAGTTATGATTTATCTCTCTTTTAACCCTTGGAATTCATAATTATTTTTATATAATTATTTTAAATTCTTTTTATAATTTCCAAAATCTTTTATCCAGATCATTTCATCTTTCGTTTATGTGGAAATACATGTTTTACAACATTCTATTCTCAATTCTTCCGGACACGCTAGCCCAATTAATAGAGAAATTCTCATTTTCTTACAAATTCTAAAATACCATACATATTATGTTTTTAAGAGGACATTATTTTTCTAAAATCACTAATTTGATAATGAAAAACTATATTAGTTAATTACTGATTTTATACAAAACATTATGAAGATAAAAATGATTTCCCTAAAAAACTATTCCTTGCAATGTAGATGGGGTACTTCTAAAAAGAATTCCTCAATGATTTTGTTTGAGAAATCTTATTTATTTCAACACATATACTATATTTTATGCTTCATATATTATGATTATGATATGCCATATTTTATTAAATGGGTTATGACCATTTTTACTGTGGATGTTATATCTTGATACTATTGACCATATTACTCAAGATGGCTATTGATTATGTTTATAGATTGATTAATTTTATTTAAATTTCATATGTATATGTTGTTTGTGTCTAAAAACATTCATATGTTGAATGAAGTAGACTCAGTATGTTTTAGGTGAGGCCCAATATAGTCTCTCAATGCCTCAGTAGATCACGTGAGACAAAATAGAAATGGATTTTGGCTGAGGCTTTGAACATTTATTTTTAGGTGTCTTGGACATGGCCTTGATGATAAGTATATGATTAATAAAATAGAAATTTCATAATAATATTAGTAATTCATTATCCATTTTAATATTTGAATATTAGAATATCCTTGGTTAAGCTTCATTATCATTTTATTTTTTTATAGAATTATATATTCATCATTTATTATTCACATATTATGCTCAAGTTTTTGTTAAAATGGAAAAATTAATTATTATTTATATTATATTATTCTATAATAATTACCCTTACTGAACATATGAACTCACCTCTTTATTATGTTTTATGTTTCCCCAAGATGCGAATATCAATATAATGATTTCCTTGTAAGGATAAACTAGGAGTTTATGGGTGTTTACAATAGTGTTTCTATGTTGTATTTCATTTCAAGATGAAATGTAATGTTCATGTATGTAACATAGAATCAAAAAACACTAAACTATCTAGTCCTTCACGATGAAACTTCCTTCATTAGTATATGAATGTAATAAATTAAAGAACTTACTCCATGCAACTGAGATCGGGGATTTACAGTTGGTATTAGAGGAATTTTAATAGAATCCTAAGAAAATATATTTTGGAAAAATATATTATGGAACATAACATTAATATTTTATTAGAGTACAATACTTTAATAACAACCAATAATATTTTCTAGGTAGAGATTATGTGGGTATTCCTAGAAATTAATCCCTGTTTGGATACTACTAGTGGATGTGGTTCGGACACAGGTGTACCTAGGGGTAACACCTCTAATAAGGTTTCTTAGGACTGAATCAGGGTAACTTGGTATATGAAATGGGGCATTAATACACACCTAGTTTTACACTCATGGGGTTACACTTAGGATAATTCACCTTTTATTTTAAAAAAGATATTATGGAATTAAAACTATATATATCCCCAATGAAACCATGTTTATGATTATGATACTAGCTACATGTTAATTTACAATTTATGTTATGTGTTTTAATAGTTTATAATTATGAATTATAATTCATAACCTAATTTAATGTATTCTAGTATTTATAAATGGAACATTTTAGAAAAAATGGAAACCATATTAATGCACTTATCCCATGGAGGTATTTTTCTCCTATAAAAGGTAATAATGATTAAATTATAGCTACAACTGTTGTTGAGAAACATATAAATATACTATAAAAAATAACTATGGTTATTAAAAAAACCTTACCAAAAGGAATAATCATGATACACATTGTAGAGGAGAATTGTCAGTCCACATTATGCCACAACAACCTCCATCATTCAATGGGACTACAAAACCAATTTTAGCGGAGCAATGGATAAGTTCTTTAGGGAAGATATTTCTCACTTTGGTAATTAATGAATTGGATAAGGTTATCTTGGTGATTTATCATCTCTAAAAAAATTATGATCAATGCTGATAATTGATTCAAAACAAAAAGGATGATGGTGAAATTTCAAATATGTGATGGATGGATTTTAAGTAAATTTTCCTAGAAAATTATTTCCCTCATGAACAATGATCGTATATGGAGAGGAAATTATTGTGTATTGAACCAAAAGTGGATAAAAAAATTGGGAATTGTAATGGTTAATTTACAATGTTATCAAGGTAAGATAAAGACCACATATGTAATCCATGGAGAAAAATTGTTAGAATCTTTAATGGTTTAAAAATATTCCCCAAAAGGGATCTGGTCTCACAAAATTTATCATCATACAAATATATAGTACCATGTGAAATCAATATATAGATATAATTTTGTATTTATTATGACATTAATGGAAAACAAGAGGAGAATATGGTGGTAATGGAAATAATGGATAAATGGAAGAATAAAAAAAGTTGTTTTCATATATTCAATACTTATAGAATGAAACATCATAGTACTAGTAGAAAATGAAAAGTAATATTTTACAATGGTAGAGAAAAAGGCCACTATGACAATGATTTTGAAGGAAATAAAGAATTTACAAATGTTCAATGCTGAAATTGTAGAGACATTGGACTCTAAGAAAATGTTTTTTTTCAATAATTAAAGAATATTTCCCAAAAAAATGACAATGTAGAAAGGGAAAACATATTCTACCACAACTTTGGAGTTTAATGTTCCAAATAATAGGGTGGTAGGTACTTAAATAGTTTCCACAATCATATAAAATGATTTATTTGATTTTGGATCATCATATTCATTTATATTTTCCCAGTTTTCCAGGAAAATTAGATATTTTCAATTTTTAATAATTCAGTAATCAGAAAAAACTACCAAAGGATGTATAATTTCAATAAAGATATGATGGTTAGTCGCCTTTATGAAACACAAATGTACTTTATTTATTCATCTTGTAATCAAACCTATGATTTATATTGATATAATCCTCAGTGTGTACTAGCTTTCAAAATATGGTTCGATAATATATTGCAAAAAGATGGAAATTATGATGGGTGAGAAAGATGAAAAATATCTTATCTTGATAGAATAAACCACATCATCTGAATCATATATGGATTCACCTCCAATAGTTCTTCTAAATGAAATTTTTGGGGAGGAAGAGAAAATACCATTTATAGACATGTAAATAACTCTTCAAATTGACGATGTATCTATTTTGAAAGAATATATTAATGTATTGTTAGAGAATTTACTTGCGAAACCTCCAAAGTGAGATGTTGAGTTTTTACTAATTTAATCCCTCACGTAAAGACAATATAAAATACTCTTTATAGAATGCACAACATAGAATTTGCAGAACATAAAAAATAACTAGAAGAGTTTAGTAATAAAAATTTTATTTTCCCTAGTGTTTCTCCATGGGGAGCCCCTATTCTATTCTCTTATAAGAAATATGAATCCATGTGGTTGTGTATTTATTATAGAGAAATTAAATCCATTATAATAAAGAACATTTATCCCTTACATCGCATATATGATTTATTTGATCATCTTGATGGAGACCAATATTTTTTAAAGATAGAACTTCAATATAGAGATCATCAATTTTATGTGAGGATGAAAGATATTTCAAAGACATTAATTAAAAATACGTATGTACAGTATTAGAATTTATTAATTACATTTGGACATACTAATTGCAATGCCCCAACCCCAATTACCCAGAGCCGGTGCATTATAAAATAACATTGGAATGATACAAGGAATCATGTCCAGATATACTGATCAATTTTTTAGCCTTGTAAGAACTAGATACACTTGTAAGTTTTACATTACATCATGAAATAAAATCATCCACACCATTTTTCCCCTTTTCAAACACACATATATCCTTATCCTATCTCTGTAGGTCAACCATAAAATACTTATTCAAATCCTAGGAAAATATAACATAGAAATGGGTGAGATCTTCAGCTCAACAAGGATAAATGTTGAGCCCTATGGAAGATTGTTGAATTCTTCCTATGATTGCTGTTTTAATAATAACAAATCATCAATTACTTAATCCGGTTGGATTTCTCATATACATAATCACAATCTCTTAGTGAATCTGTGTATATTGGTGGGATCATGTTTTTATCTCTTTGTTATTGATTTACAAGTATTCTGGAAGTCCTCTGGATCAAAGGACATTGGTCACACCAATCTAGATCAAAGGACAACGGTCACACCGATCCATATCAAAGGAAAACGGTCGCAGTGATCCATATCAAAGGACAACGGTCGCACTGATCCATATCAGAGGACAACAGTCGCACCAATCCATATCAAAGGGCAACGGTCGCATTGATACAAGATCAAATGAGTCACTGATCATGACTCACCGTTGCAGATCAAATGAGTCACTGATCATGACTCACCGATGCAGATCAAATGAGTCACCGATCATGTCTCACCGATGCTGATGAAATGAGTCACCGAAGATGTCTCACCGATGCTGATCAAATGAGTCACTGATCATGACACACCGATGCAGATCAAATGAGTCACCGAAGATGTCTCACCGATGCTGATCAAATGAGTCACCAATCATGACACACCGATGATGATCATCTGAGTAACCGAAGATGTCTCACCGATGCTGATGCTGATGACCTACCGATCACCTGACTCACCGATAGTCATAAACAGTTGTTTGAATTTCTTTATCTTTATTTAATCTAACCAACGGTCATATTAGGAATATTTTAATGCTCTGTCATTTATGTAATGAAGGTTTTTGGATGTCAGGGAACCGTACCTCGTACCTGCAAAAAGAAATCATTTCTTTTACTAGAGCTCGTGCCATAAATACAAGAAGCCCCTACTGGTGCATATATACGGGAGTATCAATGACAAGAAATGGGCGCAAAGAGTGGTGGATGAGATAGTCGTAGAAAAAAACAGAACCTCGTACACAATCAAGCTTACTCAAGAAGAGTTCTGTACTTCCACAAGGACATTGAAGAACTTCATTCACTACATTTCTCACTATCTCTGAATCTAGATGCCAAGTAGACGACACTCTGTTTTTCATAAAAAAACCAGAGGAGGACTCAGAATCATCTCTGATCAAACTCAAGGAGTCCAAAGCGTCATTTTAATCACTAGAGCCATTTCTAAACTCTACATCTCTGCTCTGTGATTCATTTTTTCACATTTTGAGTAGTGTGTGTTATCTACTGCATTTAACACACACACTGTCTCCTATACTTTAACTGGAGGATCTGTAAATCCTCACTCAAACTCTTAAATCTTCTATTTCCCACTGAGATAGTGGTAGAGTTCATGTGTGTTTTGGACATCTGGTTGTTGTTGATCTGTTTCTGACGAATAACAGTGGTAGAGGTCTTGGACCCGGACAGTTGTAAACTGTTGTGAACCCCGATCCAGGGTGTGGATAAAAATTATACAAATTGTTGAGAGGACTAAGTCTCGCCTTGAGACTGAACATCTTGGTTATATCTGTTGTGCTATATCTTAGATAGTTATTCTTTTATTCCACTGCTAATTTCTTTAAAACCAAAACTGTTTTAAAGTGACATTGATAATTAAATTCGCAAGTGTTTATATTAGTTGTAAATTAGTAAGTTGGTTTCAAAAGTTAATCAACCTTTGTGTTTTGATTAACTGGGAAATAATCAATCCCTTGAGAACCCAACTGAACCCTTACTTTGATATAAATTCACTTGAGTTTAGTTCAGTATTTTTTTGGGGGGGTTTTAAGACAAAGTATTAAAACAGAAATTTTAATTGGAACTCAATTCACCCCCCTCTTGAGTATCCACTCCGACCAACAATTGGTATCAGAGGAAGATTTAAATACTTTCTAAAAGTACTCTATTTTTCAACTGTGATTTTAGTTGTATTTTAAATTTCTTAAAATTTATTTTATTTCTAAATTTTTATCTCTTTAAAATCTTTTCATTAAGTAAGCTATCATTGATAATTGACGTGAAGGTGATGCTACCAATAGAACACCATTTTTCAATGGCACTAACTATTCTCAGTGGAAAATCAAGATGAAAATTCATTTAGAAAGCATGAGTTTTGATATTTGGACTGCTATAGAATCAGAATATAGAATTCCTACTAATGTTAGAATTACTTGGAATGAAGCTAATAAGGATGCCTAAAATAATAACTGCAAAGCTATGAATGCCTTGTACTGTGCTTTAGTCGATGAGGAATTTAATAAAATATCTGGTTGTAAAACTACTTATGAAATTTGGGATACCTTAGCTGTTTCTCATGAAGGAACAACTACTATTAAGGAAATGAGATTGAACACTTACACTATTAAGTATGATAATTTTATGATGAAGCCTGATGAACCCATTTCTGACATGTATCTCAGGTTTAAGGAAATTTTCAACACAATGACTTCTTTGGGAAAGGATGTTCCGTCAAAGGAACAAATTATGAGAATTATGAGATGTCTACCAGAAAGATGGAGGGAAAATTCTGTCTCAATTTGAGAATCTTGTGATATTGGTGAACTACCAGTCAAGGAACTAATTGGCAAGTTGATGATGTATGAATAGGAACTCAAGGTTAACAAAGAAGAAGAAGATGAACCTAAAAGGAAGTCTGTTACCTTCAAAATTACAACTTCAAAGAATAAGGATAAGGAAAAGCTTCAAGCTTTCAATAAAAGTTCAAGCTGTGAATACAGTGAGAGTGATTCTGACAGTGATGCTGAGATGTCTCACATTTCTAGAAGGTTTAAAAAATTTTATAGGAATAATATGTTATTCAGAAATTCAAACTAGAAAGGTAAGTATGACAACAAAGGACATTAGAAAAAGGATTAGAAGAAGCCTGATAAATTAGATGATGTTGTCTGTTATGAGTGCAATAGAAAGGGACACATAAAATAAGACTGTCCAAAGTTGAAATACAAGAATAGGTATGATTACAAGGACAGTAAGTACAAAAAGGCTATGAAGGATACATGGAGTGCTTCAGAGGATAGCTCCACTAAATCTGAAGTTTCTGAAACTGAGCACAGAAATAAGGCAAACATGTGTTTTATGACAAACACTTCTGAGGTATCTTCAGAAACTTTTTCTTCTAATTCATATTATTATAGAGACGATTCTGAATGTGATAACATGTCTAAATCTGAACTATTTGAATATTGTGATATGTTAGAAGAAACCTGTAATGAGATGAAATACAAATACAAAGGTTGAAAGAAACAGTATACTTTAACTGTTAAACATAAATCTGATCTTCATATTGAAGTAGAAAAGAATGATCAGTTTCTTAAAGAGAATAATGAACTAAAATTATCTAATGAGAAACTCCAGATTTACTTAGAGAAATTTACAAATGGTAAATATACTCTTACTCAGATGCTAGGTAAGGAAATAACACCTAGATACACTACTGGTATAGGATACCAACCTGGACAAAGGAAGATTACCAAAACTAAATTCATTCCTAAATCTGGACAGAATGTAGCTAGTTCTGAAACTTCATATGCTTCAACTAGAAATATTCATATTTATGGATCTAATAAAGTTTATCTCTCAAAGTCTGTTGATTCTACAACATTCATGAGACCCATAAGACAAATTTGGGTACCAAAAGCTCTGATTGCTAACCTGTCTGGACCCAAGAAGATCTGGGTGCCAAAATCATATCCTATCTAAATCTGTTTTGTAGGGAACCTGCTTAAAGAGCTCCTGTAGAAAGACTTGGTATTTGGACAGTGGATGTTCAAGACATATGTCTGGAGACTTCTCATGCTTTAAAAGCATAGTCAGAGTTGACGGAGGTTTTGTCACCTTTGGTGATAATTATAAAGGGGAAATCATTGGCTTAGGCCAGATTGGTAACACTGACTCAGTATTAATTTCTAATATTTTATTTGTTGATGGACTTAAATACAATTTGTAAAGTACTTCTCAGTTATGTGATGATGGTTTTTATGTTAAATTAGAAAATGATTCCTGAAATGTTTTTAATTCTAAAAATGCTTTAGTGTTTTCTTCTTTAAGAAATGAAAATGTTTATGCTGTCGATTTAAATTCTTTAGCTAAGAAAAATATTACTTATTTAAATGTTTTTCATAAAGAGTCTTGGATTTGGCATAGAATATTAGGACACTGCAATGTGCATTCACATAGAAACCTTGCTAGGAAGAACATAGTTACAGACCTACCCAAACTTCAATTTCCAGCAGACAAAGTTTGTAATCCCTGTCAAAAGGGAAAGAAACATAAAGTTTCTTTTAAATCAAAGAAAGAAGTTTCATCTTCTCAACCTCTCAAGTTCGTTCACATGGATTTATTTGGACCTTCTAGAGTTTCTAGTTTAAATGGGAAGCATTATGTCTATGTTCTTGTAGATGACTTTTCTAGAAATACTTGGGTATATTTTCTAGCTCACAAAAGTGAAGCATGTTCTTGCTTTGTAAAATACTCCATGTCTATAGAAAACCTTAGTGGACTTAAGATTAATACTCTGAGAAGTGATCATGGCCGTGAGTTTAAAAATCATGAGTTTGAATCTTACTACTCACACAATAGATATAGTCACAATTTCTCTGCCCCTAGGACACCTCAACAAAATGGTGTAGTTGAAAGGAGGAATAGAACCCTGCAAGAAATTGCAAAGACTATGCTTAATGAGTATGACCTACCAATTTATTTTTGGGCTGAAGCTGTAAATACAGCTTTCTATATTATCAATAGAGTCTTGATCAGACCTGTTTTTAAGAGGAACCCTTATGAGTTGTGGAACCATAGGAAACCTAAGGTTAACTACTTTAATGTTATTGGCTACAAAGTCTTTATTCTGAATACTAAAGACAATCTCGACAAATTTTCATCCAAGAGTGATGAAGGAATTTTTCTAGGTTACTTAACTTCCAGTAAATCCTATAGAGTTTTCAATAAAAGAACCAAATGTGTGGAAGAATATGTTCACATCAAATTTGATGATACTGATCCACATGAACCTAAGACCTCTCTTGAAAATCTTGAAGATGATCTCTCTGGTTTTAATGTTAATGATAAAGACAATGGACTTGTAGTTAAAACATCTAGTTCTTGAAATTTTCGAGACCCTACTTATGTTGAACCTCGACCTGTAGATGAACCTGAAATCTCGAGCCATACCTTTTCTAGATCAACCAGAATTAGGAAGAATCATCCTTTAGATGCTGTTGTAGTAAATCTTGATAGAGGGACACAGACTAGAGCTTCTCCTAGAAATCAGGTTGAACATCAAGCCTTCTTGTCACAGCAAGAACCTAAAAATATCAATGATGCTATCAGTGATGAATTTTGGGTAATGGCTATGCAAGAGGAACTAAATCAATTTGAAAGAAACAACGTTTGGAAATTAGTAGAAAGACCTAATGACACTATAAACATAGGCACAAAATGGGTGTTCAGAAACAAAGTTGATGAATCTAGAAACATCATTAGAAACAAAGCTAGGCTAGTTGCACAAGGTTACAATCAAGAAGAAGGAATTGACTATGAGGAAACCTTTTCACCTGTAGATATATTAGAGGCTATTAGTATCTTACTTGCCTATGCATCACATCTGAATTTCATGTTATATAAAATGGATGTGAAAAGTGCTTTTTTTAAATGGTTTTATTGTTTAAGATGTTTTTGTGGAACAACCACCTGGTTTCACAAATCCTCATTTTCAAAATCATGTATTTAAACTTTATAAAGCTTTATATGGTTTAAAACAAGCTCCAAGAGCTTGGTATGAAAGAATTTCTAACATTATTATTTCAAAAGGATTTAAAAAAGGAATAGCTGATCCCACTCTTTTTATAAAAAGGATTTCAAAAGATGTGTTAATAGTAAAAATCTATGTTGATGATATTATTTTTGGATCTTCTAAAAATTCTTTATGTACTAAATTTTCAAAGGTTATGCAAAATGAGTTTGAAATAATCTTAATGGGAGATCTTAAGTATTTTCTTGGATTTCAAATAATTCAAACTAACGATGGTATTATTCTAAATCAAAGTAAATATACTAAGGATTTATTAAAACATTTTTGTTTAGATAGTTTTAAGGAAAGTGATATACCGATGAGTACTACCTATAAATTGGATGTTGATGAAACCAAGAAACCAGTTGATCAAACCTAGTACAGAGGCATGATTGGGAGTTTACTTGATCTTACTACTAGTCGACCGGATATTATGTTTAGTGTGTGTATGTGTTCTAGATTTCAAGCTAATCCTAAAGAATCACACTTACTGACTGTTAAAAGGATTTTTAAATATCTTAAGTATTCTGTGAATTTAAGTTTTTTTTATCCAAAAAGACAATCATTTGACCTAACTAGTTATTCAGATGCTGAATTCGCTGGATGTAAGTTTGTTAGGAAAACCACATCTGGAACATGTCATTTACTTGGAAAGTCCCTAGTATCATGGTGTAGTAAGAAATAGAACTCGCAGACATTTTCTACTGCTGAAGTAGAATATATTGCTACTGGTAGTTGCTGTGCACAGATTCTGTGGATGAAACACACTTTATTGGACTATGGATTTGATTTTAAACAGGTTTCAATTAACTATGACAATACTAGTGCGATCAACATATCTAAGAACCCTATGTCTCACTCTAGGACTAAGCACATTGATATCAGACATCACTTTCTAAGAGATCATTATCAGAAAGTTGATATTTCTCTAGAATTTATTAGTTCTGATCATCAATTAGCTGATATTTTTATTAAGCCTTTATGTCCTGAAAGAATGAAATTTATTAAACAAGAATTGTGTATGAGAGATCTGTAAAACTGATCTGTGAAATTGATCTGTGAAACCGATCTGTGAAACTGATCTGTGAAACTAATCTGTGAAACTGATCTGTGAAACTGATCTGTGAAACTGTTCTGTGAAACTGATATGTGAAACTGATCTGTGAAACTGATCTGTGAAACTAATCTGCGAAACCGATCTGTGAAACCGATCATTCTTTATATTACTTTTTATTTTGTTGTGATAAATTAACTACTTTTATCTTTATTATGGGAACCCTAAATGATGAAATAAATTATACCCGACTATTTCTATTCCCCAAACCATCGACCTTTCATTTCATTCCCGCCAAACCTTATTTCCTCTCTTTTCCTCTACTTCGAACCTTCGAACTCATGCTTTCCCTAGAATCGTCAAATGGCTAAGCAGAAGAGACCGAGCAAAGGTTCATAAAGTCTTGTACCTTCAAAGAGTGCTCTAGGAGAGTTGATTAGTACCACTAAAAGATCAGTAAATCCAAACCTGGAAACTCAGATTTTTGCTGTAGAAAAGGAAGTCAGCTCTGCCTGGCTATTGACAAGTAAGTCGCTGTTGTTACAAGTTTTAGATTCGCAAGGATGGAAAGCCTTGTTCTCCGATAAAACTCATTTATACTACCCAAAGCTAGTGCATGAGTTTTATATAAATCTGCAAGTTACTTTAGATGGTGTCGAGGCTACCAGAATGTCTTTTGTAGTGAAAGGAAAGAAAATATCTTTTTCATCTAAACAATGGGCTGAATGTTTGAATGTACCCCATGAGTGTCGGTATGAGGATTACGCTGGAAAAATTCCTCCAACCACTGAATACTTCTCTTATGAGTTAGCTTTAGAGCTTTTGACTGGAAACAAAGAGTCAAGGAGAATCATTGCCTCATATCTGGATGGTGAATGTATACTTCTCTTTAAGTTTATTCAGCACCAAATTTTCCCCAGGAAAAGATCTTTTTCTTCTGTAAGTTGCCAGGATGTTTTTCTATTGTTTTTACTAAAGACCCATGAGAAGATCAATTTGTGTAGATATCTAATGGTGCACATAGCTGGAATGGTGAAACCTTCTATGAAAGCCACTGCCCTGTTCTATTCCAAAGTAAAATCGTCCATGTTAAAGAATCTGGAATGTGTTGATGAAGCTGATGAGATAGTTGAATCTAATAGTGATTTTTGAATTAACAAAGAAATTTGTAAACGGAAGAAAATAAACTTTAACCCATGGAAGAAATGATGGGTTGCTGATGAGGACATGTTGTATGAATCTTACAATCTCACTGATCATGGAAAGAGGACGAAGGGTTTGAGAGACAGTGGTTTGAAATCAAATGAGGAGCCAATTTATTCTGATGATGAGGAATAAGTAGATGTTGAAAGGAATAAAGACACTAAAGAGTCTGGTAAACAAGGGATCGATAAAGCTGAAACAGAAGAAGGAAGTATGTCACCTCCTGATTATAGGAGTGATCCTGATACTGTGATCCCTAAGAGAAGAATAGACTTTGGATTTGCCAGTCCACCTTTACCCTTACCTGAATCAGAACCAGTTCTTGGTGATGAAGAAGCTAGTGACATTGAAGTATCTGACAGTGAAGTTTCTGTGAAGAATGGAAATGAGAATGGAGATGATGATGATAATGATGATGATGGTGATAACCGACAAGTGTATGGTCTTGTTGTACCTCCAACAGAAACACATCAAACATTGCCAGAAACAAATGCCAATGGCAAGAGAGAATCTCTTGAAATCAGTGGAAAAGCAAGTTATGATAAACCAAAATATACTCTGTGTCCTGCTGTGTGGGATGATTACCCTAGTTTTGCTGTTTTGGGTTTAGAGGATTCTGAAGAAGAAGAAGAAGAATCAGAATCTACTGCGGTTATGATGGAAAGACAACCAGTTGAGGCAGGGTCTGCTCATTTTGTTGATGCTGCAGGTTCTCATCTACCTAGTTCTGCTGTCTCTCAGTCTGATTTTGATAAGTTCAAAAGTGAGTTTCTTACTACTGTGAGAGATACAGTCAGAGAAGAAATTTCAAATGCTATTAAACTAGACCTAGCCAGTACTAGTGAGTTTATTGGCAGGCACATAGCCTCTCTAAATCAAATTCTGAAGGATCTACAATCTAGGTTAGTTTCTTTAGCGAACAAATTTAGATCCACTATCTCTGGTATGATGGAAGTATTGAGAAATCAAATTGAACATCATAAGAAGTATGATCTGAGAAAGTTGAAAGATGAAATAAATCAGATAGTTGCTCAAGCCAGAATAGCCAAAGTAACCAATATCACTACTCGTGAGCTAGAGGCTCTAAGGAAGATTGTGCATGATGAATTATCTGCCATTAGGCAAGTTCTTGATTTGGACTCTTTGAGGAAGATGAAGGAGCACCGTGATCATATTCATAAGATGGTAACAGTATATTTAGCAGATGCCACTAAATATCAGAGAGATATTAAGGAAAAAGTTGATCACTACTTTTCAAAAATCTATACCAAGCATGAGAAGAGAGCGAATTTCAAAGTGTTAGCTGACAATCTGAGACTACCTCCAGTCACTGAAGCTTTCAAGACTAAAGTTCGACAGTTGCAAGATTTTACTCCATCCTTGGAACAGTTCATAGAGAATAAGTATGATTTTGAGAAGGCTATGCAGTATGGTGCAGAAGTTATTCATAATTTCATAATCCTTTTGAAGCCTTATCTGAATGTTCAAGCCACCGCCATTGTGCTTCCTACTGCTGACCCTCTCGGTGCCTCTGATGTTGCTCCATATAAGATCTCCATTGCTCAAGCTCTATCTCAACTCCAACCAGTTCCTCAGCAATCTTCTCAACCATCTCTTATAGCTCCACAACAAATCCCGGTGGCATCCTCTCCTCCAACCTCCAGAGTCATCTTACCATCGTTTCTAATTCTCCCAGTTCAACCTGCCTCCAAGCCTTCCAACTAACCAACCATTGATCCTTCTGCCGAGGGAAAAGCCCCGTTACATCCCCAGAAATAGTTTTTCATTGTTGTTGACTTGGTGAACCCTGTTGTGATTGTACTATGATGTCTTATAAACTATATTCTCTTTTATTTTTTATTCCCACAGCTGCCTTCTTTTAATCTCTTCTTTATCTGCTTTCCCTCTTTCTTGATTATCCCAAAGGGGGAAAAATCTGTATATCTATGGATCTATGGGGGATATGGGGGAGATGGGAGAAATCTGTATATCTATGGATATATGGGGGATATGGGGGAGAAGCATCTCTAAAGGGGGATATTTACATCTTTTTATGGCAATGATTGCATTAGTATTTAAAGGCCTAAATTCAGGGTAAGATTTATATCTCATTATGTTTTTATTCCTATTATTCCTTATTATTGATGATATATTATATTTATTTATGGATAAGATTTGTGATTGGATAAGATTTGTGATTATCAAAAAGGGGGAGATTGTTGATCCCTCTGGAAGATTGTTGAATTCTTCCTATGATTGCTGTTTTAATAATCACAAATCATCAATTACTTAATCCGGTTGGATTTCTCATATATATAATCACAATATCTTAGTGAATCTGTGTATATTGGATGGATCATGTTTTTATCTCTTTGTTATTGATTTACAAGTATTCTGGATGTCCTTTGGATCAAAGGACAATGTTCGCACCGATCCAGATCAAAAGTCAACGGTCGCACTGATCCATATCAAAGGGCAATGGTCGCACCGATCCATATCAAAGGACAACGGTCGCACCGATCCATATCAAAGGAGAATGGTCACACTGATCCATATCAAAGGAAAATGGTCGCACCGATCCAAGATAAAATGAGTCACTGATCATGACTCACCGATGCAGATCAAATGAGTCACCGATCATGACTCCCCGATGCAGATCAAATGAGTCACTGATCAGGTCTCACCGATGATGATCAAATGAGTCACCGAAGATGTCTCACCGATGCTGATCAAATGAGTCACCGATCATGACACAACGATGCTGATCAAATGAGTAACTGAAGATGTCTCACCGATGCTGATCAAATGAGTCACCGATCAGGACACACCGATGCTGATCATCTGAGTCACCGAAGATGTCTCACCGATGCTGATGCTGATGACCTACCGATCACTTGACTCACCGATAGTCATAAATAGCTTTTTGAATTTATTTATCTTTATTTAATCCTACAAATGGTCATATTAGGAATATTTTAATGCTCTGTCATTTATTTAATGAAGGTTGTTGGATGTTAGGGAACCTGACCTCGTACATGCAAAAAGAAATCATTTCTTTTACTGGAGCTCGTGCCATAAATTCAAGAAGCCCTTGTTGGTGCATATATACGGGAGTAAAAACGACATGAAAAGAGTGCAAAGAGTGGTGGATGAGATAGTCGTAGAAAAACACAGAACCTCATACACACTCAAGCTTACTCAAGAAGAGTTCTGTACTTCCACAAGGACATTAATGAACTTCATTCACTACATTTTTCACTATCATTGAATCTTGATGCCAAGCAGACGACACTATGTTTTTCAGACAAAAACCAGATGAGGACTCAAAATCATCACTGATCAAACTCAAGGAGTCCAAAGCTTCATTGAAATCACTAGATCCATTTCTGAACTCTTCATCTCTGCTCTGTGATTCATTATTTCACATTTCGAGAAGTGTGTGTTATCTACTGCATTTAACAGATACACTGTCTCCTGTACTTTAACTGGAGGATCTGTAAATACTCACTCAAACTCTTACATCTTCAATTTCCCATTGAGATAGTGGTAGAGGTCGTGTGTGACCTGGACAGCTGGTTGTTGTTGTTTTGTTTCCCATGAATAACAGTTGTAGAGGTCTTGGACCTCGACACTTGTAAACTGCTGTGAACCCCGATCCAGGGTGTGGATCAAATTTATACAAAATTTTGAGAGGACTAAGTCTCAGCTTGAGACTGAACCTCTTGGTTATATATGCTGTGCTATATCATTGATAGTTATTCTTTTATTCCGCTGCTAATTTCTTTAAAACCAAAACTGTTTTAAAGTCACTTTCATAATTTAATTCTCAAGTGTTTATATTAGTTGTAAATCAGTAAGTTGGTTTCAAAAGTTAATCAACCTTTCTGTTTTGATTAACTGGGAAATAATCAATCCCTTGAGAACCCAACCGAACCCTTACTTTGATATAAATTCACTACAGTTTAATTCAGTATTTTATTTGTGGGTTTTTAAGACAAAGTATTCAAGCATAAATTTTAATTGGAAGTCAATTCACCCCCATCTTGAGTATCCACTCCGACCAACAATAAAAATATAGCAGAAACATTTATAAATAAAAATAAACATTTAATCCAATATATTAGACTAAAACAGAAGACTTTTAAAATTATAATTCAGCATAATATAGAAAAGATAAAATCAAATATTTCCATTAACATATTCACATGGATATTATACTAGTCGAATAATCACAATCAATATCAATATCTTCTTTCATTATGATGGAATGAAAAATTCCAGACTTCATAAGCACATAGTCAAGGCCTTTTTCCAAGACCACAAATAAGATTTTGTCAAGGCCTTGTGCCAAGACACTAGTCTGTCTCATTAGACCAACCAATACATCTAGGATCTATATCCAGAACCACCCTTCACTTACAATGTCCAATGTATTCCTCATATGAAAATGTTTAAACAAAATATAAACATTTTTATTAAAACTAGCATACGAAATGTCAATAATTTATCTATAAACCATGAATGGTATAAAAATAACACCTCTACAGTCAAACATATCATAAAACATTCCATTCAGTATGGAATATCGGTATCATAATAAATCATCCTCGATAAATAATAATATCCCATAAAGGATGTTGACATAGTTGAAAATGACCAGTAAAAATCTTTGAGGGAAATATCCCTTTTTCATTAGAACATTTAAAATATCCCTATTTATCAAGATGTTTTTTAAAATATATTTTTGAATCAAAGTGTATCATACCACTTTGAAACTTTTAAATTGAATTTAAATTTTAAAAAAATAATGTCTATATAAAGAAAACCTTAAAACAATTTTTAAAACATGGACATTAATGAGAATGATTTAGATGAATAATATTTTTAAACATTTAAAATGATATTTTAGTTAGAGTTCCTAACAAAATGAGAAACACTTGAATAAAAATAATTGAGGTAATAAAAACCATATAATATGAGGAGAATAAATGGATTCATGATATACTATGTCAAAGTACATTATATACTTCAAATATATGTGAATTGGTTCATAACAACAAAGAAGTCTCAATGTAAAGTATGTTGAGATGAATTCACTTATAAAGACCGTATCCTTAGGTTAAGGATAAATCAAGGAAATAATTATGTGTGAAAAATAAAAATATACTCAATATATTTGGATATTTAGATTAAATAAATCAGAGGTCATTCACACATATTCTTGTAAAAACAACACCAATGACTTGAATGTTTAACTTAATGAATGGGAATTGAGTTAATAATACTCTTTTCAGGTTCATCTTTATGAATTAAGAATTTAACAATGGAGTGATTATGTGTATCAAAAGTTTATCCACACAAATTTGAGATAAAATAACTACATAAGTAAATAAATAGTTATTTCACACATAATCTTGGAGTAGAGTGATCAATGAAGTATGTGTAAAGCCCAATGAGGGGAAATTGAAATTTGATATTCCCTTACCGATTTGGTAACTTATGAAACATACACCCCATTAAAGAATGATCATACAATGAAGACGTAAATAACCACATATTGAATTATATTATAGCATGAATACAATCATGGGTAGTACATACACCACACAAAAGGGAATAGTAGACAATATAGCATTAATCTCACAGGAATAAAAATGTGAGATGAAAACCCCTTACCTTGTACTTTTCCTTGGTCGAGGGTATGTTAAACTTTTGTATAATAGTTAAATAATTGTTATAAAATTATAAAATTACTATATACCTAAATATGATATCATATATGATCCTCTAACATTGCATTCTTAATAATATTTTAGTAGTGTCATCGTTTCGGGTGTTAACTGATCTGTTTTCCTTTATATACTTGGTTTTGTAAGCCATGATTGATGTGGATATGATATATTTTTTTCATATCAAGAATGATATTCAGTTCATAAAAATTATTTTTAATCATAAAATGAAAATTATTCTTGAATGATTACGATGGGGAATGAATCTCATCACGTTCATGGATACGGTAATCCGCATGTACACACGAGCGACAATATCATTATATTGACGATGAAATCATATTTAACGGGATATTATATAACATATACAGAATCATTAACATGTTATATTAATTATTTACATCAGTTATACTAATTATTAAACCAATCCTAATAATTAAGTGTTTTAATATCAAACTACACCACGACGTGGAGACAGTAATCCGTACGTACGCATGTATATTTACTTTGTCATTTATATGATGGAGAATATAATGAATATGGTTGTACCTTTTTTTATAATTACATAAAATTATATAAATGATATTGGAGTTATTATTTTATAATTGAAAAAATAAAGAAAGGGGAAGTGGAAAAAGTAATGAACTTGAAATAGGTGATAAAATATTTACCTCTTCTTTGGGTTCTTCATGTTGATTTGATCAGAAGGGCTCCATAGGTTGAATTTATGACCAAAGGAATGTCTCTAGGATGATGGGAAAAATCAGGTAGGATATTTGGGTTGGGGTTGTCTGACCCAAAAGTCTTGGGGGGGGGGTGGGAATTAAGATAAGGGAAAGTACCATTATAAAAGAGAGTTGTGAGTCACTTTAGGAGAAGCTTGAAATATTATTTTACAATAAAATTATTTTTGGTATCTAATGATTCCAAAATGAATTATTTAAAAGTTATGATGGGTATGGGTTGAAAAAATATCAACCAATTTGTTTTAGATAGGTTTAGGTCATCATATTAACCTTATCATTTAGATTTATCTCTTAGTTAAATAGTTTGACATTTACCATGTATCTTTGTATTTTTATATTATATGGTTAATAATATTACAATAATAAGACAATAAAACACAACGTGATTAATTATTAATATATATAACCTTATATAATTCCATTGGCCAACCCTTATATTTTTATGAATATTATATCAATTAATAATATAATATTTGTTTAAAAACTGAATTATGACAATTTTGACACTATTTAGTATTTGATTTTTTTGAAAGCCATAAAATCTTTATCAAATCGAATAAAATTTATTCAACTAATCTTAAAATGTACTAATTTCCTATAAAATTAATTTAATTTGACATAAGTCCCAATTTACCTTTATTTGGATATTTATAATATTTATTATTTTAATATTTCATTAATAATGTAATTACTACAACATCATTGAGCCAAAAATAAAATAAATTATTTAATTTATAAAAATTATAAATAAAATACCATTATGTATGAAATCTTTTAAATTTATAAATAATATTTATTGTTGAATTCATATTGTGGGTAAAGCAATATTAATAATTGTTTAGTTATTAAACAATGAATATAACTATTTTAACTCTTCTTTAAATAAAATAATAATATATGTCCTAATCTAATACAAGAGGACCAAATAGGTTCATATTTTTTTCCAAATGATTTTTTTGGTCAAATTATACTTATCCAATATAATTTGGACTTTTTTAGATAATTATGATATCATTTTTACCCTTAATTACCCTATTTACTTTTAACTGTGGTAAATAAAAGTCATAATTACTATTCAACAAAAATTATTTTTATCTTAATGAACCACATATTATTTACTTATATTAACCTTATCTCTCATATTTCTTAAATTCAACTCAGAGAAGTGCTAAAATTATATTTTATGCAAAATTTTAAATGCTCCTAGAAGGTGGGTAAAAGACAGTGAAAAGTTAATTAAAATTTCATAAATAAAATTTTATTATAAAATGAATCCAATGAATTACATTGAATATATATAGTAATTGTATATCTTTTTTGACATAAAATAATTTAAAATAATATAAATAATTATTTAAATAAATAGTCGGTTTTAAACTATAACATATTGTTTTTCACTATTTATAAAAAATTGAATATGTTTAGAAAAAAAAAAATTACTGTAAGATAATTTTGATATTCCAAATTCAAAATTAAATTCTATTTTACCAAATTAAAAACATATAATTATAACTAATTAACTTAAAATTAATTCTTGTTGTCAAAACCGAAATGTGGGATTTTAAAAAGTAAAAACTATCAAGAGATTGACATGTGTTTATTTTTATTTTAAATGTGAAATTACTTATAATGACATAAATTGTATTAAATTAAAAATATATAATCTAATTATACTTCCAAACAATTAAACTTCATAAATTAACACAATAAATTATTTTGATTAAAAAATTTGTTTTCAATTAAAATAGAGTATTTTTCAATATTCATTAAAATATGAAAGTTATCAGAAAAGTACCAAAAATTAATCCAAAATAATATTAATATCCTGATTCTACATAAAAATTAAATTAAATTAAATTGACTATATAAAAGGGTCAAATATTGGTTTTAAAAAGGTTTTTCCATTAAAAGGTGGTAAATTTTCATATTTTGAAAAATTATTCTTTTATCTGAAAAAATGAATTTGTTCATATATTATGTCTAAGAAAAAAATAATATGGATTATAAAATTATGTGGAATATATAAAATTCAAAATTCAGTTAATACTATTCATAACCACTTTTGAATGGATAGTTTGGTAAGTCGTGGTGTGCTCGAATTCGATGTTGTGTGTAGTAGAAGCTATTGAATTATTTTAATGAAAATAATTTTCTATGAAATCTTGGGGTGTTACATTTCCCCCCCTTTTAGAAATTACATCCTCAAAATTTTAAAATTGGGCTTGTGAACATCATTGAATGTCCCACATAGGAGAAATAGTCAATAAAACTATCACTTTAAAAGAAATAAATTGAAGTACAAAGGTCGCCCGAGACAACCCATACTTGGATTCCATATAGGAAAAAATGGATATGGAAGATAAACTATGTTTCATGTTCTGTTGGAGAGTTATAGAAAACATGATCAAGAGAATGTTAAGAGTAAGAAAACAACAAATTTGTGATGGGATAAACAATCATTAGTTTCCTAGTAAGAAAAGTAAATAGATAATGTTTTTTATTTTAAGTTACATACAAAATGGTTTTGGAATTTATTTATGAGCTTGACTAAGAACATAATGAGATATACTTACTTTTTATGTAGAGTTTCATCCTTTAATAAATTTCTACCACTTACTGATTTTTTTTTTCTAACGATGAGTATTCAAGATGACTTGGTCATACCTAAAGCGATCGAATCAACATCTAGAGAATCACATATTCCACAAAAGATAAACTATATATATTTACCTTGTATTTAGATATTAACAAAAACCAATATAGTTAGTAAAATATCAAATGATCCCCAAAAAAGACAGTCGTTTAGAGAAGGAAACATTAATCATGATTTCTAAAATTTATCCAACAATACCCAAAGTTCAATAAATACTATTTAATAAAAAAATTTCCTAAAAATCCTTCAATATAATCCAAACTTATATTCAATCCCAAAATATAGAAGAATTTGAATACACATTATTCAACATGAAATTGTATCTCCAAATAACATCGACTACACTTAATGTCACATACTTAAAAGTAATTAACCTAATCACATATTTTCTATGATAGGTTAATAATTTGCATAAATAGCCCAAATTGATATAAATCTATAAAAGGAACATATATAATAAACCACCATTACTTCTCAAATGAAATCCCATTGTATCTTATTTTCCTTATTCAAATAGTATCCCAATAGAGAGAACGTCTTCCAAAATAACATTTATCACTTAATCACTAAATTATTTTCCTATACTAAGGAAATCCATTTGATAAGACATAAGATCCCAAATTAAATTATTATTCATCAATAAAATCATTTATCTAAAAAGAATTATTTACACCAACCAGGGACTCAACGTAGTCCCGTGGTAGGCGAAAACTCCCAATAACACTATGGTTGTGGGTTCGATCCCATAAATTTGTGTAACGCGATATTTTGTCACACGGTCTGCGTGTTGTACTTTTTCAAAAAATATATTTCATAATTTTCCCAAAATGAGAAAAATTACTCAAAATAATTATAACATAATTTCACCAGAAATGGTATCCCATACCTCACGTTTTCATCCCAAAATTTAATAACCTGTAATTGCCTCAAATTCAAGGATCGTATATACCTTAATGGTTATTTATAACTATATCATAAATAGAAAAGACAATTATTCCTACAATAGCAGTTTCACATAACAAACTGCAGGGTTACACATAGAAGATAAAAGTCTTTAAAAGTAATCCCACAAACAAAGAGCACTAACTTTTTAACATTTCACCATCCATTTATTTCCACATTGGTTCTTCCTTGACCAAGAGTTTATCCAAAAGAATAGGGCATTCAATTTGGGAATGCCCAGGTCCCCAATATTTATGACAAATGACTGTAAATGAATTCTTGGGATCATTTTTATTTTCTTCCTTAGTAATATTCATTTTTCCTTATAAATTCATAACTTTATGTACTTCTATCCCACACATGCATTTATTTTTTCCATTGAAACACTTCCCTAGGTGTTTTCATCCACATTTCCTGCATGACAGAAACTGAGGTTTCTTTTCCCCATGGTCTCCACTGCTGGAGCTCTTATCATTCAACACCTTTCTCATCTTTGTTGAGTCCCGATGTTGGTTAATATATATGTTGTTGATCCTATTTTTAGAAAACTAATTCATCATGAACAAGATATCTTTTACACCTATCAATATTCTATTTCCTTATTCATTTCCACCATATTCCCCACCTTGTACATCATGTTCAACGTTACTATGACTTCCTTTAAATCCATCCATTGACTAAAACAAGAATGCATTTTGTGAGTCATAAAATCATTTAGATAATATCATAACACTTTATTTTCAATCTAAAAAACCTTAGGATTAACCAAGGATATTTATTCGGATCCTATATCAAAATCCTTCAAATCAGTTTGTAACGAAAATGTGAATTATCCTAAGCATATCCCCCCGAGTGTGTCATAACCTAGAGTGCAGTTAGCCCGTTATCATGTACCAAAATACCCCAGATCAAGCCCGAAATTATTTGTCAGATTTTTCACTCATATGTACATCTATTCTTTAGCATCCTCTACCTGATTGTATCCAGATAGGGATGTATTGTTTGGAAAACCCACATAATATTTACATAACCAAAATTTATGTTTGTTATTATATAATGCTCTTCAATGTCAATCTTATGGTAGTGTTTTCTAATCAGTGTTTTTGTAAATCTAGCTTCCAAGATTTATACTAAACTTCCTCTTATACAAACAGCAATTTCCCGACCCCAGTTACACAGAGTCGGTGCATTATCACATAACATTGGCATGATACAGGAAGTCGTGTCCCGAAAGACTGATCAATTCAGTAGACTTGGAATTACAAGATACACTTATAAGTTTTACATTACATCAAGAAAAAAAACATCAACAACATTTTGTCCCCATTTTAAACACACTTATATCCTTAGCCTATCCCTGCAGGTCAGCCAAAAAACACTTTTTCAAACCCTAGGAAAAATAATACATAGAATGGGGTGAGCTCAGATGCTTAGTAAGGTTAATAATATAGATGAAACATTCCTAAATAGGGATAAACATTTAAGTCAATGTATAAGAATAAAACAAATGGATTTTAAACTTAAACATATGCATAATATGGAAAATATAAAATCAAATAGTTCCATTTACTTATTCACATAGATATTCTACCATTCGAATAATCACATTCAACATCAATAGCTACTTTCATAATGATGGAATGCATAATGCCAGACTTCATAACTATTAGGACCCGTCCCAGGGGGGCCCACACCGCGACTCTCCAACCCCACCTACAATAGGCCAAGGGCTAGTGACTAGCACTGAGTAGGCATATTACTAACATAGTAGGAATTTCCTATGTACATGTACACATGCACATACCTCAAATCCAACAAATGATAAAAGTAAAAACCACAATGGATAAAAAATGCATGCATACAACTAAACCCAAAAAACAGAGTATCGTGAAAGGTAAAGTATTGAAAAGTAAACTTCGCCAGAATACAAGCCCACCAAAAAGAAGAGTATAAAAACTGCAAGGTCCAACCTATAAATAGTGAGGTACTGGGACTGCTACTCATGGCCGTAGGAATTCCTCAGCTTGTAGGGAACTCAGAATGCTTGGTCTTGTTCTGGTCTGCCCTGGACTCTGTCAAATGGCTGCTCATCTGCACAAGATACGACACGTGATGGAAAAGCCCATGTAGGGGTGATTATGACAATACTCAGTAGATGACCCCAAAAACAACAAGCCATAAACAACATAAAGGTATAGTTAGCTCTACACATTATTTGTCTATAGAACATATAAAAGAGAAAAAAACCTAGATATACTGAAAACCCAAACCTTCGATATAGAGACCAGTCACACAACCTCGTAACCTCGCTGAGGATTCAGTTTGAAGATTCCATGAAGAAATCGTTCAAGGAGAAAACACTCCACGAGTCTGGTAGCTCTAATAAAATCCGTTCGAGAAGTACTGTACATCGGGAACGTCACGAGAGGTAGATACAACCATTATGGGAGACACACTTCTAAGTGGTAATGACCACAATATATAGATGCACTCATTACGAGAGACAAACTCCTAAGTTGTTAAAGATAACTATACAGAGATGAGGATCACTACCAGGGCCATGGCGGATACTATGACTCATTCAGATTCACCTGCTAGGTAGAGGATCAACGCCCTATAGATTTGGTCACGTAGATATACGACTCTACCTAGGTCCAATAATGGATATAGGATCTCGATCCGAGCCTCTCAGATGGATTCCTGACTCTATCACAGGAATTCCAGCTAAAGGGATCATACTCATATAGAAGGAAATGATGTTTGATCTTCATGGGAATGGGAAGAAGGGTCACTAACCCAAACAAAACATGTCCCTGATATGGTGGACAATATTACCAATCCATTTTTCAAAAAGTACAAGGTGTGTAGAAATGTCATGCACCATGCTTTTAGAACCTCAGTACTACCCGTGTACAACGACCCATGTCATAAGGCTGGTTGTGTAGAAAAAGTTTTTACATGGTGTGTGGTACGGAGTACATGCCGTGTGTGAGTAATTTGGTGTCGGCTCCATGAATGTGGTCGGGTGCCCGTAGAAGGCTTCAACCCATGTACGCCATCCCATGTAATCTGTACACGAGGTGCCTAGTGGTACTAGCCTCTCCTGGCTGTGTGGTGGAGTACATGACTGCGTACTCCATCCCAGGTCCATGTATTCCCTAGATAAACGATGAGTCCTGCGTAGTTGCCGCTGTCATGTCGTGTAGGATCTACAAGCCGTGTCCTAAAGCCGTGTAATGCATCCCGTGTCCCTGTACTTCCCAAAATACACGCCGAGCTTCGGGGAAGGTCTAACACACCATGTGAATGGGGTAACACATCATGTGACACCTATCTAACGCCTAAAACCCTATCATCCACTGAGTTGGTCCACACGTCGTGTTCTTCAGAGATACACGTCGTGTATTCTGGAAATTTCCAGAAATGCGAACCTCCACTCTCACGCCTTCCGTGATGTCCTGTTCATCAATCCGACCATCCGTTCTCTATGAAACACCCAGGTTTTGGTCACCCTGACACCACAAATATGATTTATTTGTTTTCGAACTTCTAATCGGCTCCAAAAATGTTTAATGATCCACCAGTGCGAAGAATTCCCGAAGGAAAGACCTTCCCAATTTGGTCCAATTCATCATCCGCTATCATCATCACACCATTTCATGGTCATTGTGGTGTCCAATCTTCAAATTGGGTTTGTTGAATTGCAAAACGGATGCGAAAAAATCCGTTGTTCCATGCCCCATGATGAATGCAAAGAACAGATGAAGAAAAGGAAGGGGGAGAAATCCAATAAACTAATCAAGGAACTAACCTCCACACTTATTTGTCACGGCATTGTTCCACTCTCGTTAGAAGGAGGAAATGGGGTAGAATCAAACAACAACAATTCAGCATGGATCAATTCCCCAGAATAATCCCTATAAAACCCTCCCGCAAGAACGTATGAGTCTGCGGATCAACATGTTCGTGGTTGATCCATGTTCATCTTTTAAATTATAAAATTGGAAAAAGGATAATCAAAGTAACAAAATATACCTCAAGAAGGGATTGATTTCTACACCTTGATCATTGGAGGGATCCTTCAACTTAGTTGGAGCAGTGATTCACATCTTCGATTCGTCATCATTTGTCTCCAAGAGTTTTTTCCAAAGCACCACAGATTCTCTAGAGTTTTCTTAGGATCTTTCATCAAAGATCAACATTATATTAAACCATTAAAAATGGGAAACATGTTTCGTCATTCCATTACATTGTGGTATTAATTATTCAATGTTGTTTTTTTAGATTGATTATAGTATGTCATTAATTATTGAAACAACTACCCTGTTGCTGCGCTGTAGCGAATGATTCCAAATAAAATAAAATAAACATGGAAAGTTTATTTTATCTTATTTTACTAAAAACTTCCGAAATTTAAATTTTTACATCGACCCATTCCAGTTGAGTTTAGACCCATTCATATGTATTGTCGTCATCCCGGACGCAGCGGTTCCCTTGAATTTTTAATCTAGGCATCCATTTGGAAACTGTCACAACCGCGCACAAGTGACGACTCACTTAACATCAAAAAGTCCCAACCACCATTCTAGGATCATTAAACCTTAGAATGATGTGCCATCTTCATTCCCAGTCTCCAAATAATTCATTATTATATTTAAAAATAATACATTGAGAATCATAGAAATTACATTCTCCCCACTATGGGGTTTTACATCCCCAAAAATACAGAGCTACTCAAAGAGATGTGGGTGCTGGGCATGGCTCTGAACGTCCCGCTCCCACATTATCTCCTTAATATTCTCATGCTGACACCGAATGCACACCGAGGTAATCGATCACCCACGAAGTATCCTCTCTTGCAGATCCTCGATCTCCACTGGGTACTTAGAAAAGGTTACTTCATCCTCAATTTCTATCTCGCCTCAGTCGATGACGTGCGATGGTTCATGCACGTACCTTCTCAGCTGTGACACATGAAAGACATCATGTACTTGATGTAACTCTGGCGGCAGAGTGAGGAAGTTTTCCACATCGCCGACTATGCGCAGTATCTGAAAATGTCGGATGAACCCTCGAGATAGCTTGCCGCACTGGGTAAATATCTGTAACCCTCATCAAGGTGAGACCCGAAGAAAGACGTGGTCTTCCTCCTCAAACTCCAGGGGTCTTCGTCATCTGTCTGCATAACACTTATGCCAGATCTCTGCAGTCTTCATCCGGTCCTGGATAATCTGCACCTTCTCGTTGGTATCACGTACCAACTCTGGACCCTTGAGTGCTGACTCTCTGGGGTCAGTCCAGCAAAGATGTGACCAGCAGGGTATCCCATATAAATCCTCGAACGGTGCCATACCAATGGGGGAGTGGTATCTGTTGTTGTATGCAAACCCCACCAGTGGTAGTTGGTCCTCCCAATAGTGACCAAAGTCTAAGATACATGCTTGCAACATATGCTCCAGAACCTGAATGGTCGTCTCTGTCTGACCATTAGTTTGGGTATGGAACATCGTGATCAAGCGTAGCTGAGTCCCAAAGCCTCCTACAATCCCTTCCACATCCGGGATGTGAAACAAGCATCTCGGTCAGAGACTATTGTCGATGGGATGCCATAGAACCGAACTATCTCCTGCACGTAGAGGCACCCCACGCGATCAATAGAACATTGTTCCCTGATAGCTAGGAAGTGGGCCGACTTGGTGAGTTGGTCAACAATCACCCAGATCAAATCTTGTCCCTTGGATGTTGATGGTAAGCCTAACCTAATGTCCATCGATATTCCAACCCACTTCAACTCTAGAACATCCAGCAGGTGAGCTAATCCTCCTGGAACCTGGTGCTCAGCCTTCAATTGATGTCATGTGAGGCGGCGGGAAATGAACACTGCTACTGCCTTCTTCATGCCTGACCACCAGGACTATCATCGAAGATCCTGGTACATCTGGGATACAGCTGGATGTATCTCCAAAGAGGATTTTTGAATTTCCTTCATTACCTATTCCTACAATGGTATATGTACAACAGTGCATCCATAGAAAAGAAGTACATGCTCCCCAACTTGATAATATCCTTCTAAAGCATGTCCTCTGGACAACTGAGCAGGTAAAGCCTCATAGTCGACATCCAGAAGCTGTGCCTCACTAACTCATCATAAGATTTGATGGGTGAAAACCATCAATTGTAGGTAAGATGCATCCTCTCTATCAACAAAGGATAACTACAACGTGGCAAACTACTCTATCACCTCACTCAACAGCTGCGAGCTCGACCTTATGTTAAGTGCATCTGCCACCTTGTCCACCTTCCTAGGAGTATAAATAATCTTGAAATCATAGTCCTGGAGGAACTCTTTCCAATGCATCTACCTCGGATTCAGATCCTTCTGTGAGAAGATGTAATTAAGGAACTTGTGGTCAAAGTAGATGATAAACCGCTCACCCATAAGGTAGTCTCACCACATCTTCAACGCAAAGACTACCGCTTCCAAATAGAGATCATGGGTCACATAGTTCTGCTCATGTGGCTTATGCTGGCGCAAGTCATAAGCAATCAATGCCTGTCTTTGCATTAGGACACAGCCAAGCCCAGTTCCTGATGCGTCGCAGAAAACAATGTACACAACACCCTCCTCCGGCAATCCCAAGATTGGGGCGCTCGTAAAACTCGATCTCAACTTCTCAAAATCATGCTGGTACTTCTACCTCCACATGAAGGGTTTCCCCTTCTTTATCCATGCTCTCATTGATGGTGATAATTAAGAGAAATCAGTAATGAATCTCCGGTAATATCCTACCATCCCAAGTAATCTCCGCACCTCCATCACACTCCAAGGGGTCTCCCAAGATAACATTGCCTCCACCTTGGCTGGGTAGACAACCACTCCATCTGATGAGATGAAATACCCCAAAAAGTGGACCTCCTGAATTTCGAACGGGTACTTTGAGAAGTTCCCATAAAGATGGAGCTCTCATAGTACATCTAGAACCATCCATAGGTGTCTCGCATTCTCCCCCTATGACTCAGTGTACACAAGGATGCTGTCTATGATGACCACTAAAAACTAGTCTATGTATGGGTAGATGATCCAGTTCATCAGTCCCATGAACATTGCAGGGGAATTTGTCATGATGAAAGGCATCACCATCTACTCATAGTGACCGTAGCGGCATCTGAAAGCCCTCTTTGGTAAATCCTCACCATGTAATCATAATTGGTGATGACTTGATCGAAGTTCAACTTTGGAGAACCATTGTGACCCTCTTAGTTGATTGAAGAGGTCATCAATTATCCATAGTGGATACGTATTCTTCACCGTCACCTGGTTCAAGAACCGGTAATCCATGCACAACCTCAAACTTTTGTCTGCCTTCTTGGAAAAAAGACTGAGGCTGGCCCTGGGGAAACGTTGGGTCTCATAATATCCTTTCTATGTTAATCCTCTAACTGAATCCTTAGCTCACAAAGCTCTCTGGGAGACATCCGATATGCTGATGAAAAAATCGGTGCTGTCTCGGGGTGTAAGTTGATGTAGAAGTCGATTTTCTGGCGGGGAGGAAGTCCTGTGACATTGTTGGGAAAGACATCCTTGTACTCGACCACTAGTGTTGGGATCTGGGATCTCATCACATCTACAACTCTGAGGGAAAGGCTAGCCAAATCATGAGTGACAGGTTGTTCCCTTATATGCATAAGCGCATTCTGTGCTGCCTAGGTTTCCCTTTCTCTGATAAAGGAAAACCTTGTCCCATCACTGTGGACACACTACACTCTTCGCCTAAAAAGTCAATCTGGTAATGGATCGAAGATAACCAATCCATACCGAGAATGAAGTTTTAAAGCATCGACACTAACACCATGAGGTTCTAACTGAAACTATCACCTCCAGGGGTAAGACCACACTGTTTTCAAAGGTGCGTGATCATCGAGTCTCCTCCAGTAGGTGTCTCCAAGGCTAATGATCGACTCAACAGCATTATCAGAATTTCGAAGTATTGTAAAAGACATGCAATAATGATGGAATTAATGGAACCTATGTATATAAGTATGTATGCTAAGGTAGAGAAGAAACCGATCGTACCTCAGATCATCCTCGGAGCCCCTGGGTCGTACGCCTCGAATGCAAGTAGCTATCCCCGCCCCTGTCCCCCAGCTCCCTAATCATGGTGCAGACTTCCTGGGGGTGGTGGTGGAAGTCGAAGCGTCTGCAACTACCTACAACTCTCCCAACTCCTCTACCATGTCCGTCGCCTGGCAGGTCTGTCTGCTCCACTCTCTGTGTCTGCCTCGGTGGTCCATCCACCGTCTCCCTCTTAGCTGCTCGTCGGGTCGGACAATCTCTGGTGAGATGTCCCCTACCATTGCACATGTAGCATCACTTCTCTCTAGGCTGACTGGATCTAGCTTGCGAGCCCTGTAATGTCAAATCCCCATCCAGGGACCTCCTCTGACATCTCCCACATCCTGAGCCTTATGTCCGACATTGGCTCTCTACTGCCGAGCTTTTCAGACATGTCTTCTTGATGCTGACTGCTGGCAGTTGTATCTTCTTTTCCAAGAAGCTCTCGATCACCAAGTCCAGCTTCAACACTCTAGCATAATCCTAAATACATAGAGGCATGACACTAGCTCAGATGTCTGGTCACAGACCTTGCTCGACGGTTCGAGCTCTAAGTACTAATCCATGACCATATCCATTGTGTACCGGGTGAGGTTGGTGAACCTAAGTGAATATTCAACTACTGTCATACGTCCCTCCAAGAGCTGAAGAAGCTCCTAGATTCATACCGCTCTTAGCGTAAGTAGAGATAACTCCTCCCGGAATATTTGCTCAAAATACATCCATGAAAGAGTCTCATCATCGTGAGTCTGTCTGGTCAGAAACCCCCATTGTCCTGCTGAACCCTGAAGAAGGCTCAATCCAAAGATCACCATGTGGTCCACTAGTGTCCTCGCTAGATGGAAAACTTCGGTCACTGCCTCAAGCCAGTCCTCGGCCGCTGGAGGGTCAGGCTTGCCTTGGAACCTGAGGGGTCTCTATCTCTGGAACTCATGGAGCGTGCTAAGCCTGTGCCACTTGTCGATCGGTACTGCAGCTACCACAGGCTTCCCCACTGGTGGTGGCATAGAAAGTGCCCCACCTACTGGAAACACCTGGGGAACTGGTCCATTTATAGAAGCCTCATCACTACGGGGGTAATCCTCGTGATTGCACTATAGAATCATAGTGTGTATGCATCACAGAGGCATCCTGTAATGTATCAAGATGTACGATGAGTATATCTAGATAGCTGAATCAAATGACCTGAAAAAACCCATTCATATATGAAGCACGTACCTTTCTTTTATTTCCCCACAACTAGTGTTTTCATGTACTGAGTCCAAAAACTGGTTATCAGATTCCTGGTGTTTGGATATGTCGGCCGCCCGCTCCAACACTGGAGTATCTGGCCTGAAAGCCGAGCTCGGCACACTTAATACCATTTCCCCAACTGAAACTGTCAGAATCTTGTTCCTAAGGTTAAACCGATCACCTCTGATACCACTCTGTTCGAACCCATTCTAATGGGGCCCACACCGCAACTCCCCAAGACCTCCTCTAATAGGCTAGGGGATGGTGACTAGCACCGAGTTGTCATATTACTAACATGGGAGTCATTTCCTATGTACCTATACATACACACACCTCTCCATGCCCACAAATGCTAAAATTAAAATCCACAAACAAAAAAATGCATGCATAAAACTCAACCTAACCAACAGAGTACGATGAATGGTAAAGTACTGAAAAGTAAACTCATCCAGAATACAAGCCCACCAAAATGAAGAGTTTGAAAACTGCAATGTAAAACCTGTAAACACAGAGGTACTGGAACCACCGCTCATGGCTGTAGAAACGCCTTATCCTGTACAGAACTCAGAAAGCTCAGTCCTATACTGGTCCACCATGGACTCTGTCAAAAGGCTGATCGTCTGCACAAGACACGACACGTGCGGGAAATCCAGTGAAGTGGTGAGTATAAAAATTCTATGTAGATGACCTCAAAAACAACAAGAAATACATGAAGTAAAGGTACAGTCAGATCTACATAGTATATGTCTACAAAACATATAATAGAGAAAAACAAATCAGATATACTCAAAACCCAGACCTGCGATCTCGAGACAAGTCTCACAACCTCGTTTCCCTATTAGGGATTCAGTTCAAATATTCCATGAAGCACTCATTCCGGGAGAACACACTCCACCTAACTGGTATCTTTGATGACGTTTTTCTGAGAAGTACTGCACGTTCGGAAATGTCATGGCAGGTAGAAACAACTATTATAGGATACACACTCCTGAGTGGGAAAGAACACGATAGATATATGGACTCATTACGGGAGACACACTCCTAAGTGGGGAAAGATCATGATTCATAGATGAGGATCACTACCAGTGCCATGGCGGATAACGTGACTGATACTGATTCACCTTCTAGGTAGAGGATCAACACCCAGTAGATTTGGTCACATCGATGTTTGAGTCTACATAGGGTCAAGAATGGATAAAGGATATCGATTTGAGCCTATCAGATGGATGCCTGACTCTATTACAAAAATCTTACGGAAGGGATCATACTACTGTAAAAGGAAACGATTCATGACCTTATGGGGAACGATATGAAGGTACACTAACACAAACCAAACATCTCCAAGATATGGTGGACAAGAAGACCAAGCCATTTTTCAAAAAGTACAGGGCATGTAGATTTGTAGCACGTCGTGTCATCAGACCCCAGGAACTTCCTGAGTACAACGACTTGTGTCATAATGATGGTTGTGTAGAAAAAGTCATTACACAGCATGTGGTACAGAGTACACGCCCTGTCCCAGTCACTCAGGTTTGACTCCGTGTACACAGCCGTGTTCCTGTACACGGATTTAACGCATGTACGCCATCCCGTGTAATTTGTACATCAGGTGACCCACGTTAGTAGCCTCGCCTAGCCATGTGGTGGAGTACAAGTCCGTGTACTTCATCCCATGTTCGTGTATCCCCTGGATACATGCCCAGTACCATGTAGTTGTCTATTCCATGATGCGTAGGATCTACATATCATGCTCTGAAGCCTTGTAACCCATCTCGTGTCTGTATTATTCCCAAAATACACACCAAGATTCGGGGAAGGTCCAACAAACTGTGTGAGCGGGGTCACACATCGTGTGTCACCAATCGAATGCCCAAAACCCTATCCATCACTGAGTCGGTCCACACAATTTGTTCTTTGGAGATAGACACCGTGTATTCAGGAAATTTCATGAAATGTGAACCTCCACTGTTGCTCCTTCCATTATGTCCTTTTCATCGATCCGGCCATTCAACCTCCATGAAACGCTCAGGTTTTGGTCATCTCGACACCACAAAGATGATTTTGTTGTTTTCGGACCTCCGATCGACTCCAAAAATGTGTAAGGGTCCACCTGCGTGAAGAACGCTCAAAGGATGACCCTTCTCAATCTGGTCTGATTCATCATCTGCAATCATTATCGCACCTCTGCAAGGTTGTTGTGATGTCGGATCGTCATTTTGGGATTGTTTCATCACAAAACTAATGTGTAATGATCTATTGTTCATTGCCCCGTATAGAACAAAAATAACCCACAAAGAAAGGAAAGTGGGAGAAATACAATAAAAAAAATCAAGGAACAAACCTCCACCGTTTTTATCATAGCTTTGATCCACTCCAGTTAGAAGGACAAAACATGGTAGAATCAATCAACAAAAATTCAACATGTATCAATTCCCCTGAATCATTCCAATAAAACCCTCCCAAAAAAATGTACGATTCCACAGATCAACATGTTCATGGTTGATCAGCGTTCATCATTTAAATTCTAAAATTGTAAAAATGATAATCAAAGTAACAAATACTTCCTCAAGAATGGATCGATATCTATATCATATTCATTGGTGGGATCCTTCATCTTCATTGGAATATTGATTCACAGCTTCAATTCTTCATCGTTTGTCACTGATAGTTTTCTCGAAAGTGCCATAGATTCTCTAAAGTTTTCTCTCAATCTTCTGTCAGAGACCAACATTTTCTTAACCCATTAAAAATGGGAAACATGTTTCATAATTCCATTACACTGCAGTATTAAGGAGTACGTGTTGCTATTACAGAGTGATTATGGCATGACATTAATTAAGGAAACAACTGCCCCATCGCTGCGCTGCAGTGGATGTTTCCAAATAAAATAATATGAACATGGTGAATCTATTTTATATTATTTTACTAAAATCATCCAAAATTTAACCTTTTCCATCGACCCACACTAATCAAGGTTAGAACCATTCTTAGGTAAACTCATCGTCCCGGATGCAACAGTTCCCTTGGATTTTTAATCCGGGCATCTGTTTGGAAACTTCCACAACTGCGCACAAGTGACGACTCAATTAACATAAAAAAGTCGAACCGGTCAATCTAGGTTCACTAGGAATCATAATGATGCTCCTTCTTCGTGCCCAGTCTCAAAATAATTCCATATAATATTTAAAAATAATACACAGAAAATCCAAGACATTACAATAACCATATATTTAAGGCCTTGTGCCAAGACTACAAATAATATTTTGTGAAGGCCTTGTGCCAAGACAATAGTTTGTCTCATGAGAACTACCGATGCATTGAGGAACTATAGTGGGCTCCACCCATTACATACTATCCAATGCATTCCTAATATAAAAAGGTTTAAACTAAACACAAACATTCATTTTAAAATTAGAATAATAAATGTCAATGAATTATCTATAAACCAGGAATGTTAAAAAAATAACACATCCATAGTCAAACATATAAAAAAACCTTCAATATAGTGTAGAAGATCTATATTCTAATAAATCAACCTTGATCAAGAATAATATCCCGTAAATGATGTTGACATATTTGAAAATGAAAAGAAAACATCTTAGAGGGAAATATAACTTTTTCATCAACACATTTAAAATTATCACTATTTATCAAGAATTTTTTTAAAATAAGTTTTATTGATCAAAGTTTCTCATACCACTTTGAAACATTTAAAAAGACTTTCAATTTTAATACATTAATTTCATTATAAATAATACCATAAAATCATTTTTAAAACATGGACATTATTGAGAAATATATGGAAGAATAAAATTTTAAATCATTAAAAATGATATTTTAGTTAGAGTTCCTAACAAAATAAGAGACACTTGAATACAAATAATTGAGGTATTAAAAAATTTATAATACCATGATAATAAAGGTATTGATGATATACTATGTCATAGTACAATATATTCCCCAAATACATGTGAATAGGCGCATAACAACAAAGAAGTTTCAATAGAAGGTAAGTTGAGATGAATTATCTTATAAAGACTGTATCCATGGGTTAATGTTAAATCAATGACATAATTATGTGTGAAATATATAAACACACTAAATTGGATTTGGTATTTAGTGTAAATCAATCAGTGGCCATTCACCCATATTCTTGTAAAAACAACACCAATGACTAGGATGTTTAACTCAATGAATGTGAATTGAGATAATGTTACTCTTATCAAGTTCATATTGGGGACATGAGAATCTATTAAAGGGGTGATTATGTGTATAAAATGTATATCTACATAAAGGGTATTAGAAATTACTACATAATTAAATAAATAGTGATTTTATACATAATCATGGAGTAAAGTAATCACTGAAGTATGCGTAAAGCCCAATGAGTGGAAATTGAAATTTGAAATTTCCTTACTGATTTGGTAACATACGAAACATGCACCGCATGAAAGAAGGATCATAAAATGAAGATGTAAATACCCAAAAATTATAGTATATTACACCAAGAATACAATCATGGGTAGTACATACACAATAAAAAAGGGAATAGAGGAAAATAGAGCATTAATCTCATGGGAATAAAAAAGTGAGATGAAAACCCCTTTCCTTGTATTTTTCCTTGGTCGAGGGTACGTTAACCTTCTGTATAATAGTTAAATAATTTTTATTATATTATAAAAAAACTATATAGATAAATATTATATCAAATATGATCCTCTAATATTGCTTTGTTAATAATATTTTAGTAGTATCATCGGTTATGGTGTTATATGATCTATTTTCCATTATATACTCAGTTAAGTAAGACATGTTTGTTATTGATAGGATGTATTTTATTCATATCCATAATTACATAATGTTCATAAAAATAATTTATAATCATAAAATGAAACTTATTCGAGAATGATTGTGATGGGGAATGAATATCATTGCGTTCAAGGAAACAGTAAACCGTACATACGCAAGAGTGACAATATCATTATATTGTTGGTAAAATTGTATGAAATAGGATGTTATATAACATATAATGAATAATGAACATGTTATATTTATTATTTAAATCATTTATACTCATTATTATACACATTTAAATAATGTAGTGTTTGAATATCAAACTATACCATGATGTGGAGACAGTAATCCGTACGTACGCGCGTATGATGACTTTTTCATTTATAGGATGGATAAAATAATGAATATGGTTGTACCTTTTTATAATAAAATCACAATATATAGAAGATAATAGATTTATTATTTTATAATGGAAACAACAATGAATGAGGAAGTGGAGGATCAAAAGAACCTGAAAGAGGTGACGAAATATTTACCTCTTCTTCCTATAATTCCTTTGGATTTGATCAAAATGACTCCATAGGATGGATTTATACACACAATAATGCATATATGAAGAAGGTAGTAATGTTTATAGGATATTTGGGCAGGGTTTGGAAGATAAAAAAGGCTTTGGAGGTGTGAAATTAAGAGAAGGGGATGTGCCCTTTTATAAGAGAGGTGAGGGTCACTTTAGGAAAATCGTGAAATATTATTTTATAATAAAATAATTTTCAATTTATAATGGCTCTAAAATGAATTATTTATATTCAATGGTGGGTATGGGTCTAAAATATCTCAATAAATAGGTTTTATACAGGTTTAGGTCATCATATTAACCTTATCTTTTAGATTTAACTCTTAGTTAAATAGTTTGACATTTACCATGTCTCTTTGTATTTTTATATTATATGGTTAATAAACTCACTATAACAATACAAGAGAACCCCATGTGGTTAATTATTAATATATATAACTTTATATAAGTCCTTTGGATGAACCTTAGATATTTTATAATATTATTTAAATTAATAGTATAATATTTGTTTTAAAAACTCAATTATGTCAATTTTGAAACTATTTAGTATTTTATTTTTTAAAAAGCCATAAAAATGTTATCACATAGAATAAAATTTATTCAAATAACCTTTAAATGTCTTATTAACCTATAAAATTAGTTTAATTCATCATAAATGTCAATTTAAATATATTTGGATATTTATAATATCAATTCTTTTAATATTTCATTAATAAGGTAACTACTACATCATCATTGTGTCATAAATAAATTACATTATTTAATGTCTAAAAATTATAAAATAAAATAAATTTATACAGGAAATAATTTTATATTTCTAATTAAAAATTATAGTCGAATTTATATTGTGTGGAACCCAATATTAAAAATTGGTTTAGTTATTAAACATTGAATTTAACTTTTTTAACTCTTCTGTCAATAAAATAATAATAAATTTCCTAATCTAATCCAAGTGAACCAAAGAGGTTTGTATTTTATTAATAAGGTGGTTTTTGTCCTAATTATACTTATAAAATAGAAATAGGAAATCTTTTAGGGTAATTATGATTTCATTTTTCCCTTTAATTGCCCTATTTAGTTTTAGTCGTTGTAAATTAAAGGCAAAAGTTACTATTCAACAAAAATTATTTTCATCTTATGGAACCAAATTTTACTTACATATATTAACCATGTATCTTGGATTTTTGAAATTCAACATACAAAAGAGGTAAAATTAAGTACAATGGAAATTTGTAAATGCTTATAGAAGGTCAGTAAAAGACGGTAAATAGTTCTATAAAATTTTATACGTATAATTTTATTATAAAATGACTCCAATGAATTACAATGAACTTATATAGGTATTATATATCTAATTTTACATAAAATAAATTTAAATTATATAAATAATTAGTTAAATTAAAAGTTGGTTTTAAAATATAACGAAGTGTTTTTCACTATTCATTAAAAAATCGAATGTTTTTAGAAAAATACAAAGAATTTACCATAAGATAATTTTGATATTCTGAATTCAAAAATTAATTCTATTTTGAAAAATTCAAAACATAAAAGTTACATTAATCAATTTAAAATTAATTCCCATTTTCAAAACTAATAAGCAGGTTTGGAACAAGTAAAAACTATCGAAAGATTGACATATGTTTATGTAAAACATAAATGTTAATTTATTTATAATGACCTATATTGTATTAAGTTATAAAAATATAATCTTATAATACATACAAACCATTAAAATTCAGATTTTAAAATTATAAATTATTTTAATTAAAAATGTATTTTTGAATTAAAATTTATTATTTTTTCTTATTTATCAAAATATAAAAGTTATCAAAAAAGTTCGAAAAATTTACCCAAAATAAATTTTTTTTCCCGATTATATTGAATAATTTATGTTCATTAAATTGAATATATAAAAGAGTCAAATATTAGTTTTAAAAAATGGTTTCCATTAAAAGGTGGTAAACTTTCATTTTTTTAAAAATACTTCTTTTTTCTGAAAAATTAATTTCTTCTTATATTATGTTTATGAAACCCATAATTTGGATTCTAAAATTATATGGAGTGTATAAAATTAAAAAATCAGTTAATACTATTCATAACTACTTTTGAATGGCTAGTTTGGTAAGCCGCAGAAAGCTCGAACTCAGTTTTTCTTATAATGCAAGATATTGAATTACTTTAATGAAAACAACATAGTATGAAATCTTGGGTTGTTACATGAATGCACCCTTTATTTTCATGTATCTAATGTAAAACGTGTTCAAAGAATATATTTATTATTTTTGTGGTATTTATCGATGATATCGTGATATATTAAAAAAGAGATGAGGATAATGGGAACCACTTGCAGGATGTTCAGGATATTCTTATAAAGAAAGTGTTATATGGGAAGTTTATCTAGTGTGAATTCTGGATTTAAATAGTTTCTTTTCATAAAAATATTTTCTATAAGAATATAATCTTAGTTGATCCTGTGCAGACAATGGAAGTTCAAGAATGGCTTTCACCAATGAACATAGTCGAGGTACATAGTTTCGTTAATTTAGTAGGTTATTAAAAACATTTCTTTCAGAAATATGACTAATAGCTAACATGTTAACTAGGATAACTCTTAGTTACTATTATTTGGAACAGGAATGTGAATAATGATTACAATCATAAAATAAGAGATTAGTGAATTTATTCATCCTGTCTCTACTATCAGAAAATGGAATGTTATTGATTTATAGTGATGCATCAAAGAATTGACTGTGATTTTTTATTATAAAAAATGATAGAGTTATTTAGTATGCATCAATATAGTTAAAAAATAATGAGAAACCTATCCAACACAGGATATAGATTTAGTAGATATAATATTTTTTCTAAAAATATGGAGTTATTATATCTATGGTAAAAGATGTGAGATATATACAGATCATAAGAGTTTAAAATATATACTCTCACAAAAATAACTCAACATGTGAAAAAGGAGATGGATTAGGATACTCAAGGGCTATGATTTTTCAATACACTACCACCCACAAAATGTGAATATGGTAGAAAATTCATTAATCATGAAGGATCAGGGAGTTTTGAATAATATGAGTATTGACAAGGATCCTCTCTACATAGATCTAGAAATAATGGATAATGGAATTATCATGGAAGTTCAAAAATCATTACACATTAAATTGTTTTTTCAACCAACATTAATGGAAATGATTAAATGTTATCAGTATAATGATGGGAATTTTCACAGGAAAAATATAGCTTTGAAAGAGGGGAACTTGGAAAAATTTGTGTACATGGATGGAATTCTATAATTTGGGAAGAGGCTTTGTATTCCCTCTATACCTGAGCTAAAGAGGGAGTCATTGGATGATTCCCATAACTCAAATTTCACTATACACCATTGTTTCACTAAGATGTATGGATATTTGAAGGAACATTTTTTGTGGGATAATATAATGTTCGGAATTGCTGATTATGTTTCAATATGTTTTTTCTGTCAACATGTGAAGGACACAAGTCAACAACCAAGATGATTAATACTACCTTTGACTATTCCTACATGGAAATGGAATAAAATTACTATTTATTTTGTCACGGGATTACTATGTACACTCCAAAATTAATGATTAAATATGTGTATTTGTTGATTGACCTTCCAAATCTACACATTTCATCGCTATAAATGAGGATTTTCTAACGGAGTGATTTGAAGGAATCTATATTAATTAAGTTGTAAGACATCCTAGAGGAATTATTTCAATTGAGCATAATTTTAACCCATTATTGATATTAAATTTCTAGAATCATTTTCAAAAAAATTTGGATCCAGAGTTTCATTTGAATACATTTTATCACCCACAAACTGAAGAGTATTTTTAAAGGTCCATTGAAACATTAGAAGACATGTTGAGATATTGCTTACATGAATTTCAAGGTATATGGGAACAATATTTACCTTTGTAAGAGTTTTATTATAATAATAGTTTTCATTCATGTAGTCAAATGGAACCATTTGAAGAAATGTATAGAATGAAATGTCTCACACCAACTTGTTGGGATGAAGTTAGTGAAAGGAAGCTTGTATGCCCAAATCAAGTAGAGGAAACAATGAAAAAGGTCAAGACTATTCAATCACATAACAAAAAAGATAAAAGTAGGAAAAAGTGATATCCTGATAATCAATTGAAGGATTTTGAATTTCATGGTGAGGGTCATGTTTTCTTTAATGTATCTCCATGGAAGGATGTTATAAGATTTGCTATGAAAGGGTAACTAATCCCCAAGTACATTATACGTATTGAAATCCTAGAGGGAGTTAAAGCTTTGGATTATCATTTGAAGATTACACCTATCCTTTCTAAAGTACACAATGTTTTCCACATCTCTTTGATTAGGATATACAAGCCATACCCATTGCATGTCCTCACTTCTGATAGAATATATTTGAAACCTGATTTATCTTACTATGAAGAGCCTATTTGAATTATGGAAACTAAATAATAAGTGTTGATGAATTGCATGTCTCAACTAGAAAATATACATTGAAAAATCATAAAATAGAAGAGGTGAGGTGGGATCCTGAGGAAATTATGATAAATAACAACCAAAATAATTTCATGAGGTGAAAATATGAGAATTTCAATGAAACAATTTCAATATGAGGGGAGAATGTAAGAAACTAGATTTATATCACTCAAAGGTTCCTTTAAATAATAATTTTTTATAGTATAAATCACATAAAACCATGTGTTCATCCCAATAAAAACATTATGCAAGAAGAATGAATGAAATAAGAGGTATTTTATGTTGTTAAAGAATATATGCTGATGAAATAATAGATTTCCATTTAGAATAGTAATAAGACCCTCATGAATAGTAATGTAGAAATTAAATAGAAACCTCACCCCTGAAAGTATAAAAAAATTTAGAATATTAAAAATAAAAATGTGATATAATTCTATCATTGTATATGAAAATGATTATTTTTGAAATTGATTTTTATGTTTTGGTATTTTTGTAAGTCATAAATATTTAATTACAATTTCATAACTAATAAAATTATTTAAATTAATTTTTTTTTTCATAATATTTATTTATTAATTTATAATTTTTTCTTATTATTTTAAGAAAACATTACGAGACCATAGTTAATATTTTAATGTTTTATAAAATTATTTGTAATATTAAAATTTGAATTTTTTATGTAAATGATGATTTTAATTAAAAACTTAATGTATTATTTTTAGAAAATTGTTTTCACAAAATGGAGTTCATTTTTTAATTATACTTTTTGAAAAATTGTTAGGGTGAAATTTTGGGATTTTTCTAAAATAACTGAATTTGTGGTGAATAGTTAAATACAACCCGGAATGCATATCTAGAGGCAGAACCCCCGACCATTTATTAAAAGAAATGAAAAGAACAGGAAACAAGCATCAGAGACCCAACACTACCATTACAAATCCTCAAAGTCACACCCATCACTACCTCCATGATAAACATACTCTTCCTCAGTCACTGATTCCCACACCGAACTCTCATAGTGCTTCAGAACCGTAGCATAATTCCTCCTCAGATTCAACCGCTCTAGCACAAGAAAATCAGTGGAAGAGTGCATACTCCTGACAGTATATCTGGTAGGCATCGACTTTGGAAAAAGAGAGTAGTCCTTCCTCATCTTTCCTCATGAAGAAGCAGTCATATTGTCCTGGGTCACCGTCAGCGCCTTGCTCCCCACTTGGAAAATATCACTCTATGATGGATTAATCTAGTACCCATCATTTTTATCACTGTCAGCAAGAGCCCACGATTTCCCATGGTACTGCATCTCTTGATACTTCACCAACTAGTCTCGCTAAAGCTAGTTATTCATATCAATCATAGCCAAACAGTGGGTTTGCTCCACCATTGCTTGATCAGCATCTATCCCATCATTACAAACTGCAACATCCTCCTTTGACTAATTCTACATGTTTCCACTACCACATAATAGAGGCATTTCATCCCTAGTTGCAGTGCCTAACCCTTGAAAACGATTCCACATGGCTATTGTAATCATCACACCACTAGAAGCATTACCCTAAATACTACAGCTGCGAAAAACTCCCACAATTCTATTAGCCTTACATCCACCTGAATCCAGCTCTTTCAAAGAAGGAGAAAACCCATGCCGGTGGTCCTTTTCAGAATTCAACGAAAACCCCTTCCTTCCCTTACCCACAACACCACTACTACTACCCATCATCTGATTAGCCGCACCTGCATCAGTTCAACTGATATCGACCTGAGCATCTTGCTCCATCACTGTAGAGGCCTCGAGCTCCTGCTGAAGGTCTGAAATCGTGGGTTCATTTAAAGGGCGTGCCACACCACCACCACCAGCAACCTTGGGATCAATTTTCTTTAGGTCATTCCTCTTATTCAGATCCTACCTGAGCCAATTGAACACAGCAGGCACCAACGAGTTTGGAGAAGCTCCTGTGGATGTGTCAGCAGACATTGTGCCCCGAGGTCCCAGAATGCATGTCGTTGGATCAACCACAACGAGCATCCTGTTCTCTGTAAAGGAGATCGGTTCTTGTGGCCACCAGTTTTGGATTCTTGCATGACATCTCGAACTGAAGTGCCTTGATCTATTGAAGTTGGAGCAATAATCAACCCAAGGTTCTTAAATAATAGATTTCATCCATCTGAATTCCACCCAGACCAAGATCCAAACCCATTCCCCCAGTGGTCTAGAAATGTCCACCACAACACAGCACCAAGGATTGATCGGGTGGCTTAGAGTAGACGTACGTACATCCGAGCCTAAGAATCAATCTATCAAGTTCCTAAGTAACATTATAACTCCATTATAATTTAAATACTATAATTATATCATGTTAATGTAGGATCCATCATTATACTCTTTTATATCCCACTTTTATTCTTTAAATGAAAACATCACTCATGATGTGTCATCTTAGCGATATCTAGATGATGAATTTTCATTTTCAGTTAACACATTCATGTACGACCATAAAAAACATTTTATTGTTAATAACAATTATTATATATTTATTTCATCATATCTATTTTTATTGTAATCACTATATATACATTATGTTAATTAGTAAAACCAAACTAGTTTCTGAAGATCGATGAACCACTAAAATAATCTAAACAGTTATAAATAATGTATTATCTAAATATTAATACTCATCTCAAAAAACCAAATGAATTATATAACCAATTAATATTCTTTATTTTATATAATTACATATATCTTCCATTATGGATATATATTCATATTTTACTTGATCTTCTATACTCATATACAAGTCAATTAATGGTAAAATCCAAGGAAACAAACACATCCAAACGATGGAATTGAATCATATATATCATTAAAAAGGCCTTAAATGAACTTCATAAAATTATACCCCAAAAAATAAAATAGAAGAATTAATAAATTAAATGATTAATTAATATAATTTCATTATATATGACTTTAATGTCATGTTCAGAACCCTTGCAGACATAAGGTAATGGTTTCTTCCAAAATATCAATTTTCATTAAGGATATGATTTATCCCAATTTTTTAAAAAATAATTATTATTTATTTTCATATAATTAATCAAAATTATATCAATAAATTCAAAACCCATGTATTCCTATCATTTCATCTGTTGTTTATAGGAAAGTACATGTTTTACAAGATTCCTTTCTCAATTCATCTTAATAAGGAAGCCTAATTAAAGGGAACCCATCAATTTCTAACACATTATCATGTAACATACATATTATTTTTTAAGAGAACAATATTCTTAAAAAATCATAAATTTTTTCATGATTTTTTTTTTTGATTTATGGTTTTATAAAAAAACTATGACAAATAAAAATGATTTTTCTAAAAGAACTATTCTTTAAAAAGTAAAAGGGGTATTTCTCACAAGACTTAATCAATGATTTTATTAGATTATCTTCAAATATTTAAACAAATCTCTTAAAATTTATTCTTAATATTTTTTATTATCATATACCATATTTTATACAATTGTTTATGATCAGTTTTATTGGGGATGTGCTATCTTGATAACATTAAACAAACTACTAAGAATGCGTATTGATTATGTCTATGGATTGGGGAATGTTATTTACGTTTCATATGTTTATAATTTTTACAGATAAACTCATTCATATGAGGAATGAATTGGACTTAGTAACTAATGGTTGGGGACCTCTATATCACCCTGTTGCATCAGTAGGTGTCATTAGTGAAAAAATAATTTTTTTTTCATGGCCTTAACCATTTTTTAGGTGTCTTGGACGAGGCCTCAATGGTATGTTTTTTATGTAAGAAATATGTATTCGCTCATTATGAGTAGTAATTTATTATCCTTGTGAATAATTTATTTGTATGATTTCCATTTTTATGCTTCATTCTCCGATGATTACTTTACAGAATTATTTATTCAGCATTAATTCTTTAAATATTATTCTCAAGTTTATCTTCTAACGGCATGTGCTATTATTTATTCACCACACCTTATTGTTTTTTTATATTCTACACTATTACTTATCATTACTGAGAATATAATATATCCCCTTTCATATGTTTTATTTTCCCCGAGATGTGATGATTTATATTATTATTAACTTTTAGTGACAAACTAGGAGTTTATGGGTGTTTCTAATGGGGTTTCCACATTGTATTTCATTTCAAGAAAAAAAATTTAATGATCATGTATGTGATATAGATTAAAAAAAATTCATTCAATCATTATTGATAAAAAATCATTTTTCATTATACCAATGTTATAATGTAAGGCACTGGCTTCAGGAAACTAGGTTTTCGGTCTTTACAATATGAACAATTGTTTTCAGAACATCTATTGAAAATACTAAAAGTTTGTAGATAATATGAATTATGTTTTAAAAACATAATTAAATTCAATGAATAAAATCATAAAGAGAATAAATATAGTTATTATCATTAATTTTTGATTTTATACTCATTGTAATGCATATATTTTAATTTATATTCTATATGGGTCTAGTTGAATATTTCTCAACATTCATATATATTGAGGTTCTAATATTCCCTTTCTTAAATATTGAACAATATCAATATCCTATTCTTTACATATCTTCAATTTCATAAACACTCTACCACTCTTATATATTTATCTGATTAAATTGAAACATATTTCTAAGCCTCTTATTCCATTACTTATTTTATTTCATCATTCTCATAAAAGATGAACCATATGCATGTCCAGATTGAAATAAGTTTCTATCTATTCATTATCCCATTATAAAAAATTTACCAAATTCAATCCTTTAAATATATAAAAATATATTAAGAATAGAATTCAATACCATCATAATTTTTTTTGAAAAACATAATATATTGTGTTTTATCCTATAAAAATGCATATTAGGATTCCAATTTTTATTTTCCAATGAAATAAGATGCATCAACTTTGATTCTAAGTGCATAATAATTTCCAAATGTCACTATTCTTTATTTATTACCTTTTTCAGAATTCAATAATTTCAAATCACTTTTCATATGCGAGGAACGCCAAAAATCCAATATCTATGGTCATTATTATTTTACGTATTTGAGAGTAGATTAAATAACCAAGGCCTTTTACTTAAATATTTTTTCCATCACTTAAAACATTTGATATTTATCATATAAACTTTTCTGAGATGGTAAAAAAAGAACAACTATTATAACGCTATTTATGGTGATCACATAATTCATAAATAGTTTATAGACCCTGAGATCTTTTTTTATTTTTCAAACCATATTTTTCTGGTTTCCTTTATTGAGTAGTTGAATTCCCCTCAAATATGGAATCAATACCCTCAAGAATTTATTATTGTATTGATGATTGAACCATCACACTTTCACGATAATCCCAAATCCCCTATAGTGTAAATTGTAACTATATAAATAAAATTTATATTTTTAACCTACATGTTGTACAATACCAGGAACTTAGTTTACATGGAATATCACACCATCCACCATGGAACGTTTTAGGAACTAAATGTTTTCGTAGATTCCAAAAAAAATATTCTATATAATGTGTTAAATATCATCCTTAATGGAATATTCAATTGTAATATCTTTTAGTTTAGATTTATAAACCTCTAAAATTTCTATTCTTTCAACTCCATTTAATTTGGGTATAAACTTGGTTTTATTAATTTTATTATTCTGATGATCACATTGAAACTTGTTTTTCAACTAAAAGGATGATTTGTATTGATCCATATACGGAATACATTTCATATATCTTTCACCAACTTCGATAATGGAGTTGTAGATGTTTTTTATTCCTCAGTATAATATAATAATTATTCACTGATCAAGATCAACTTTTTTTATCATTCATATTTTTTACTCAATATTGAGATTTAGGTTCTTCTATTCAATAATTTTCATATTTAAATCATCAATATCATTTATCAAATTCAATTTTTAAGAAATTATGATTTATTATTTATTGAAATATCTTATTTTAATAGGAAACCCTTAGAAAATTATGTAGTTTTAAATGATTGTGTTGATCAATAACATAATAAGACAAAAGAATAACCAAATTGGATGGTAATTATACATTTCACCACATCATTATTTTAATAAAAATCCATACTATTTATCAGATGATATTTACATCTTTTTTTTTGGGTTTAAAAGGTTCCTATTAACTATTATTATCAATTACCCTCATATTTATGCATTGGTAAGAATAATTAATATTTTATTTTATTCTAAAACATTGGATTTTGGGTGGTGTCTTCTATAGATCGTTATCTTCATTCACTTCATTATCAATCTTCTTCCCATAAATCTAGTTTTCTTTCTTCTGATGACATAATTTTCCACACTGAAATCAATTAATAGTCCCCTTAATTCAATTCCTACTAGGACTCAAGGTAGAATTAGAGATTTGAGACACCCAAGAATAAAACTGCTTTAATAAGAAAATAAAGATATAATTTAAAGTAGATTTAAAAAAACCATGGGTAGATGAAAATGAGACTTAATTTATGCCAAAAGTCTGGAATGAGTCCTAGTGGGAATTGAATTAAGGGGACTATTAATTGATTTAAGTGTGGAAAATTATGTCATCAGAAGAAATGAAACTAGATTGATGGGAAGAAGATTGATAATGAAGTGAATGATGATAACGATCTATAGAATACACCACCCATAATCCAATGTTTTAGAATAAAATAAAATATTAATTATTCTTACCAGTGCATAAATATGAGGGTAATTGATAATAATAGTTAATAGGATCCTTTTAACCCTAAGAAAAAAGATGTAAATATCATCTGATAAATAGTATGGATTTTTATTAAAATAATGATGTGGTGAAATGTATAATTACCATCCATTTTGGTTATTCTTTTGTCTTATTATATTATTGATCAACACAATCATTTATAACTACATAATTTTCTAAGGGTTTCCTATTAAAACCACAATTATTAGATATTTAATTAGAAATGAAATATCATAAAGTTATGTTAATCTAATAATATTTATGTGATTATTCTATTATTTATGTTTATGGGATGTAATTTATGTAAATATTTTCATTCTACTTCTACTGGATATTTGTTTTTGTGATTTTAGGCATGCGTTCATTCATTATATTGAGCTCTTATCAATTTATTGTAAAGGGAAGTCATAAATTTGGAGCTCTCATAGTACATCTAGATCCATCCATAGGTGTCTCGCATTCTCCCCCTATTACGCAGTGTATACAAGGATGTTGTCTGTGATGAGCACTAAAAACTAGTCTAAGTATGGGTAGAAGTCCGGTTCATCAGTCCCATGAACACTGCAGGGGAATTTGTCATGATGAAAGGCATCACCATCTACTCATAGTGACCGTAGTGGCATCTGAAAGCCTTCATTGGTATATCCTTGCCATGTAATCATAACTGGTGATGACTTGATCAAAGTTCAACCTTGGAGAACCATTGTGACCCTCTCAGTTGATTGAAGAGGTAATGGATTCTCCGTAGTGGATACTTATTCTTCACCGTCACCTGGTTCAGGCACCGGTAATCCATTCAAAACCTCAAACATTCGTCTGCCTTCTTGGAAATAAAGACTGAGGCTACCCATGGGGAAACGTTGGGTCTCATAAAATCCTTTCTATGTAAATCCTCTAACTGAAGCCTTAGCTCGAAAAGCTCTCTGGGAGACATCTGATATGATGATGAAAAAATCGGTGCTGTCTCAGGGTGTAAGTTGATGTAGATGTCGATTTCCTGGCGGGGAGAAAGTACTGTGACATCATTGGGAAAGGCATCCTTGTACTCGAACACTAGTGTTGGGATCTGGGATTTCATCACATCTACAACTCTGAGGGAAAGGCTAGCCAAATCATGAGTGATAGGTTGTGCCCTTCTATGCATAAGCCCATTTTATGCTGCCTAGGTTTCCCTTTCTCTGATAAAGGAAAACCTTGTCCCATCACTGTGGACACACTACACTCTTTGCCTAAAATGTCAATCTGGTCATGGACCGAAGATAACCAATCCATACCGAGAATGAAGTTTTAAAGCATCGACACTAACACCAAGAGGTTCTAACTGAAACTATCACCTCCAAGGGTAAGACCACACTGTTTTCAAAGGTGCGTGATCATTGAGTCTCCTCCCGTAGGTGTCTCCAAGACTAATGATCGACTCAACAACTTTATCAGAATTCCGAAGTATTGCACAAGACACACAGTAATTAAGGAATGAATGGAACCTATGTATATAAGTATGTATGCTAAGGTAGAGAAGAAACTGATCATACATCAGATCTTCCCTGGAGCCCCTGGGTCGTACGCCTCGAATGCAAGTAGCTATCCCTGCCCCTGTCCCCCAGCTCCCTAATCATGGTGCGGACATCCTGGGGGTGGTGGTGGAAGTCGAAGCATCTGCAACTACCTACAACTCTCCCAGCTCCACTACCATGTTCGCCACCTGGCAGGTCTGTCTGCTCCGCTCTCTGTCTCTACCTCAGTGGTCCATCCACCGTCTCCCTCTTAGCTGGTCGTCGGGTCAGACAATCTCTGGTGAGATGTCCCCTACCATTTTACATGTAGCATCACTTCTCTCTAGGATGACTGGATCTAGCTTGCGAGCCCTGGAATGTCATATCCCCTTCCAGGGACCTCCTCTGACATCTCCCACGTCCTGAGCCTTTTGTCCGACATTGGCTCCCTACTGCCAAGCTTTTCAGACATTTCTTCTTGCTGCTGACTGCTAGCAGTTGTATCTGGTCCTCCAAGAAGCTCTCGATCACCAAGTCCAGCTTCAACACTCTAGCATAAGGCTAAATACATAGAGGCATGACACTAGCTCGGATGTCTGGTCACAGACCTTGCTCGATGGTTCGAGCTCTGAAGTATTAATCCATGACCATATCCATTGAGTACCGGGTGAGGTTGGTGAACCTAAATGAATAGTCATCTACTGTCATACGTCCCTCCTAGAGCTGAAGAAGCTCCTAGATACATACCACACTTAGCGTAAGTAGAGATAACTCCTCCCAGATGATTTTCTCAAACTACATCCATGAAATAGTCTCATCATCGTGAGTCTATCTGGTCAGAAACCCCCATTGTCCTGCTGAACCCTGAAGACTGCTCGATCCAAAGATCACCATGTGGTCCGCTAGTGTCCTCACTAGATGGAAAACTTTGGTAACTGCCTCATGCCAGTCCTCGGCCACTGGAGGGTCGGGCTTGCCTTGGAACCTAAGGGGTCTCTATCTCTGGAACTCATGGAGCGTGCTAAGCCTGCGCCACTTGTCGATCGGTACTGCAGGTACCACGGGCTTCCCCACTGGTGGCGGCATAGAAAGTACCCCACCTACTGGAAATTCCTGGGGAACTGGTCCCTTTATAGAAGCCTCATCACTACAGGGGTAATCCTCGTGATTTCACTATAGAATCCTAGTGTGTATGCATCACGGAGGCATCCTATAATGTATCAAGATGTACGATGAGTATATCTAGATAGCTGACTCAAATGAAATGAAAAAAAACCCATTCATATATGAAGCATGTACCTTTATTTTATTTGCCGACAACTAGTGTCATCATGTACGAAGTCCAAAAACTGGTTATCAGATTCCTGGTGTTTGGATATGACGGCTGCCCGCCCCAACACTGGAGTATCTGGCCTGAAAGCCGAGCTCGGAACACATAACACCATTTCCCCAACTGAAACTCACAGAATCTTGTTCCTATAGTTAAACCGATCACCTCTGATACCACTCTGTTCGGACCCATCCTAATGGGGCCCGCACCATAACTCCCCAACCCCTCCTCCAATAGGCAAGGGGATGGTGACTAGCACCGAGTTGTCATATTAATAACATGGGAGTCATTTCTTATGTACCTATACATACACACACCTCTCCAATCCCACAAATGCTAAAAGTAAAAACCACAAACAAAAAAATGCATGCATAAAACTCAACCTAACCAACAGAGTACGATGAATGGTAAAGTACTGAAAAGTAAAATCATCCAGAATACAAGCCCAACAAAAAGAAGAGTTTGAAAACTGCAATGTAAAATCTATAAACACAGAGGTACTGGAACCACCGCTCATGGCTGTAGAAACGCCTTATCCTGTACAGAACTCAAGAAGCTCAGTCCTATACTGGTCCACCCTGGACTCTGTCAAAAGGTTGATCGTCTGCACAAGACACGACACGTGCGGGAAATCCTGTGAAGTTGTGAGTATAAAAATTCTCTGTAGATGACCTCTAAAACCACATGAAATACATGAAGTAAAGGTACAGTCAGATCTACATAGTATATGTCTACAAAACATATAATAGGGAAAAAAAATCAGATATACTCAAAACCCAGACCTGCGATCTAGAGACAAGTCGCATAACCTCGTATCCCTATTAGGGATTCAGTTCAAAGATTCCATGAAGCACTCGTTCCGGGAGAACAAACTCCACCTAACTGGTAGCTTTGATGACGTTTTTCTGAGAAGTACTACACGTTGGGAAATGTCATGATAGGTAGAAAAAACTATTACAGGATACACACTCCTGAGTGGCAAAGAACACGATAGATATATGGACTCATTATGGGAGACACACTCCTGAGTGGGGAAAGATCATGATAAATAGATGAGGATCACTACCAGTGCCATGGAGGATACCGTGACTCATACTGATTCACCTTCTAGGTAGAAGATCAACACCCAGTAGATTTGATCACATCGAGGTCTGACTCTACCTAGGGTCAAGAATGGATAAAGGATCTCGATTCGAGCCTATCAGATGGATGCCTGACTCTATTACAAAAAATCCTACTGAAGGGATCATACTGTGCACAAGTGATGACTCAATTAACTTAAAAAAGTTCAACCGGTCATTCTAGGCTCACTAGGAATCATAATGATGCTCATTCTTCGTGACCAGTCTCAAAATAATTCCATATTATATTTAAAAATAATACACAGAAAATCCAAGACATTACAATAACCACATAGTTAAGGCCGTGTGCCAAGACTACAAATAATATTTTGTCAAGGCCTTGTGCCAAGACAATAGTTTGTCTCAAGATACCTACCGATTCATTGAGGAACTATAGTGGGCTCCACACATTACTTACTATGTCCAATGCATTCCTCATATAAAAAGATTAAACTAAACATAAACACTAATTTTAAAAATAGAATATGAAATGTCAATGCATTATCTATAAACCATGAATGTTAAAAAAATAACACATCCACACTCAAACATATAAAAAAACCATCAATACAGTGTAGAAGATCTATATTATAATAAATAAACCTTGATCAAGAATAATATCCCATAAAGGATGTTGACATATTTGAAAATGAAAAGAAAAAATCTTAGATGGAAATATAACTTTTTCATCAAAACATTTAAAAGTACAACTATTTATCAAGAAGTTTTTTAAAATAATTTTTATTGATCAAAGTTTCTCATACCACTTTGAAAAATTTATAATGTATTTCAATTTTAATACATTAATTTCATTATAAATAAAACCATAAAATCATATTTAAAACATGGACATTATTGAGAAATATATGGAAGAATAAAATTTTAAATCATTAAAAATGATATTTTAGTTAGAGTTCCTAACCAAATAAGGGACACTTGAATACAAATAATTGAGGTATTAAAAAATTTATAATACCATGATAATAAAGGGATTGATGATATACTATGTCATAGTACAGTATATACCCCAAATATATGTGAATAGGTGCATAACAACAAAGATGTTTCAATAGAAGGTAAGTTGAGATGAATTCTCTTATAAAGACTGTATCCATGGGTTAAGGTTAAATCAATGACATAATTATGTGTGAAATATATAACCACACTAAATTGTATTTGGTATTTAGTGTAAATAAATCAGTGGCCATTCACCCATATTCTTGTAAAAACAACACCATTGACTAGGATGTTTAACACAATGAATGTGAATTGAGATAATGTTATTCTTATCATGTTCATATTGGTGACATGAGAATCTATTAATGGAGTAATTATGTGTATAAAATGTTTATCTAAAGAAAGGGTATTATAAATTAGTACGTAATTAAATAAATAGTGATTTTATACATAATCTTGTAGTAAAGTAATCAATGAAGTATGCGTAGAGCCCAATGAGTGGAAATTAAAATTTGAAATTTCCTTACTGATTTGGTAACATACGAAACATACACCGCATGAAAGAAGGATCATAAAATGAAGATGTAAATACCCAAAAATTAAAGTATATTACACAAAGAATACAATCATGGGTAGTACATACCCCACAAAAAAGGGAATAGAGGAAAATATAGCATTAATCTCATGGCAATACAAAGGTGAGATGAAAACCCCTTTCCTTGTACTTTTCCTTGGTCGAGGGTACGTTAACCTTCTGTATAATAGTTAAATAATTTTTATTATATTATAAAAAAACTATATAGATAAATATTATATCAAATATGATCCTCTAATATTGCTTTGTTAATAATATTTTATTAGTATCATCGGTTCTGGTGTTATATGATCTATTTTCCATTATATACTCAGTTAAGTAAGACATGTTTGTTATTGATAGGATGTATTTTATTCATATCCATAATTACTTAATGTTCATAAAAATAATTTCTAATCATAAAATGAAACTTATTCTTGAATTATTATGATGAGGAATGAATATCATTGCGTTCATGGAAACAGTAAACCGTACATATGCAAGAGCGACAATATCATTATATTGATGGTAAAATTGTATGAAATAGGATGTTATATCACATATAATTAATAATTAACATGTTATATTTATTATTTAAACCATTTAAACTCATTATTATACACATTTAAATAATCTAGTGTTTGAATAACAATCTATACCATGACATGGAGACAGTAATCCGTACGTACGCGCGTATGATGACTTTTTCATTTATAGGATGGGTAAAATAATGAATATGGTTATACCTTTTTATAATAACATCAAAATATATAGAAGATACTATAGTTATTATTTTATAATGGAAACAAAAATTGATGATGATGTGGAGGATGAAAAGAACATGAAAGAGGTGATGAAATATTTATCTCTTCTTCCTGTAATTCCATTGGATTTGATCAAAATGACTCCATAGGATGGATTTATAAACACAATATGACATATAGGAAGAAGGTAGGAAAGTTGATAGGATATTTGCGCAGGGTTTGGAAGAGAAAAAAAGGCTTTGGAGGTGTGAAATTAAGAGAAGGGGATGTGCCCTTTTATAAGAGAGGTGAGGGTCACTTTAGGAAAATCTGGAAATATTATTTTATAATAAAATAATTTTCAATTTATAATGGCTCTAAAATGAATTATTTATATTCTATGGTGGGGATGGGTCTAAAATATCTCAATAAATAGGTTTTAGACATGTTTAGGTCATCATATTAACCTTATCTTTTAGATTTAACTCTTAGTTAAATAGTTTGACATTTACCATGTCTCTTTGTATTTTTATTTTATATGGTTAATAAACTAAGTATAACAATACAAGAGAACCCCATGTGGTTAATTATTAATATATATAACTTTATATAAGTCCTTTGGATGAACCTTAGATATTTTATAATATTATTTAAATTAATAGTATAAAATTTGTTTTAAAAACTCAATTATGTCAATTTTGAAACTATTTCGTATTTGATTTTTTTGAAAGCCATAAAAATGTTATCACATAGAATAAAATTTATTCAACTAACCTAAACATGTCTTATTAACCTATAAAATTAGTGGAATTCATCATAAATTTCAATTTAAATTTATTTGTATATTTATAATATCAATTCATTTAATATTTCATTAATAAGGTAACTACTACATCATCATTGTGTCATAAATAAATTACATTATTTAATGACTAAAAATTAGAAAATAAAATAAATTTATGTAGGAAATAATTTTATATTTCTAATTAAAAATTATAGTCGAATTTATTTTGTGTGTAACCCAATATTAAAAATGGGTTTAGTTATTAAACATTGAATTTAACTCTTTTAACTCTTCTGTCAATAAAATAATAATAAATTTCCTAATCTAATCCAAGTGGACCAAAGAGGTTCCTATTTTATTAATAAGTTTGTTTTTGGCCTAATTATACTTATACAATATAATTAGGAAATGTGTTAGGTAATTATGATTTCATTTTTCCTTTTAATTACCCTATTTACTTTTAGTCGTTGTAAATTAAAGGCAAAAGTTACTACTCACCAACAATTATTTTCATCTTACGGAAACTAATTTTACTTACTTATATTAACCATGTATCTTGGATTTTTGAAATTCAACATACAAAAGAGGTAAAATTAAGTTCAATGGAAATTTGTAAATGCTTATAGAAGGTCGGTAAAAGACGGTAAAAAGTTCAATAAAATTTTATACATATAATTTTATTATAAAATGACTCCAATGAATTACAATGAACTTATATAGGTATTATATATCTACTTTAACATAAAATAAATTTAAATTATATAAATAATTAGTTAAATAAAAAGTTGGTTTTAAAATATAACGAAGTGTTTTTCACTATTCATCAAAAAATCGAATGTTTTTTGAAAAATACAAAGAATTTACCATAAGATAATTTTGATATTACGAATTCAAAAATTAATTCTATTTTAAAAAATTCAAAACTTAAAAGTTACATTAATCAATTTAAAATTAATTCCCATTTTTGAAACTAATAAGCAGGTTTTAAACAAGTAAAAACTATCGAAAGATTGACATGTGTTTATGTAAAACATAAATGCGAATTTATTTATAATGACTTATATTGTATTAAGTTATAAAAATATAATATTATTATACATACAAACCATTAAAATTCATTTTTTAAAATTATAAATTATTTTAATTAAAAATGTAATTTTGAATTAAAATTTATTATTTTTTCGTATTTATCAAAATATAAAAGTTATCAAAAAAGTTCGAAAAATTTACCCAAAATAATTTTTTTTTCGCGATTCTATTGAATAATTTAGGTTCATTAAATTGAATATATAAAAGAGTCAAATATTAGTTTTAAAAAATGGTTTCCATTAAAAGGTGGTAAACTTTCATTTTTTTAAAAATACTTCTTTTTTCTGAAAGAATTAATTTCTTATTATATTATGTCTATGAAACCCATAATATGGATTCTAAAATTATATGTAGTATATAAAATTCAAAATTTAGTTAATACTATTCATAACTACTTTTGAATGGCTAGTTTGGTAAGCCGCAGTAAGCTCGAACTCAGTTTTGCTTGTAATGCAAGATATTGAATTATTTTAAAGAAAACAACATAGTATGAAATCTTGGGTTGTTACATGAATGTACCCTTTATTTGTAGGTATCTAATGTACAACGTGTTCAAGGAATATATTGATTATTTTTGTGTTATTTATCGATGATATCGTGATATATTAAAAATGAGATGAGGATAATGGGAACCACTTGCGGGCTGTTCTGGATATTCTTATAAACAAAGAGTTATATGGGAAGTTTATCTATTGTGAATTCTAGATTTAAATAGTTTCTTTTAATAAAAATTTTTTCTATAAGAATATAATCTTTGTTGATCCTGTGCAGAAAATGGAAGTTCAAGAGTTGCTTTCACCAATGAACATAGTCGAGGTACATAGTTTTGTTAATTTAGTAGGTTATTAAAAGAATTTCTTTCAGAAATGTGACTAATAGCTAACATGTTAACTAGGATAACTCTTAGTTACTATTATTTGGAACAGGAATGTGAATAATGATTAGAATCATAAAATAAGAGATTAGTGAATTCATTCATCCTGTCTCCACTATCAGAAAATGGAATGTTATTGATTTATAGTGATGCATCAAAGAAAGGAATTTGATTTTTTATTATAAAAAATGATAGAGTTATTTAGTATGCATCAATATAGTTAAAAAATAATGAAATACCTATCCAACACATGATCTAGATTTAGTAGATATAATAATTTTTCTAAAAATATGGAGTTATTATATCCATGGTAAAAGATGTGAGGAATATACAGATCATAAGAGTTTAAAATATATACTCTCACAAAAATAACTCAACATGTGAAAAAGGAGATGGATCAGGATACTCATGGGTTATGATTTTTCAATACACTACCACCCAAAAAATGTGAATAAGGTAGAAAATTCATTAATCATGAATGATTAGGGAGTTTTGAATAAAATGAGTATTGACAAGGATCCTCTCTACATAGATATAGAAATAATCGATAAAGGAATTATCATGGAAGTTTAAAAATCATTACACATTAAATTGTTTTTTCAACAAACATTATTGGAAATTATTAAATGTTATCAGTCTAATGATGGGAATTTTCACAGGAAAATTATAGCTTTGAAAGAGGGGAACTTGGAAAAATTTGTGTACACAGATGGAATTCTGTAATTTGGGAAGAGGCTTTGTATTACCTCTATACCTGAGCTAATGAGGGAGTCATTGGATGATTCCCATAACTCAAATTTCACTATAAACCATTGTTTCACTAAGATGTATGGATATTTGAAGGAAATATTTTTGTGGGATAATATAATGTGCGGAATTGCTGATTATGTTTCAATATGTTTTTTCTGTCAACATGTGAAGGACACAAGTCAACAACCAAGATTATTAATACAACCTTTTACTATTCCTACATGGAAATGGAATAACATTACTATTTATTTTGTCACTGGATTACTATGTACACTCCAGAATTAATGATTAAATATGTGTATTTGTTGATTGACCTTCCAAACCTACACATTTCATCCCTATAAGGGAGGATTTTCTAATGGAGTGATTTGAAGGAATCTATATTAATTATGTTGTATGACTTCATAGAGGAATTATTTCAATTGAGCATAATTTTAACCCATTATTGATATTAAATTTCTAGAATCATTTTCAAAAAAATTTGGATCCAGACTTTCATTTGATTACATTTTATCACCCACAAACTGACGAGTTGTTTTAAAGGACCATTGAAACATTAGAAGACATGTTGAGATATTGCTTACATGAATTTCAAGGTATGTGGGATCAATATTTACCTTTATAAGAGTTTTATTATAATAATAGTTTTCATTCATGTAGTCAAATGGAACCATTTGAAGAAATGTATGGAATGAAATGTCTAAAACCTACTTGTTGGGATGAAGTTAGTGAGAGGAAGCTTGTAGGCCCAAATCAAGTAGAGGAAATAATGAAAAAGGTAAAGACTATTCAATCACATATCAAAATAGATAAAAGTAGGAAAAAGTGATATCATGATAATCAATTGAAGGATTTTGAATTTCAAGGTGAGGGTCATGTTTTATTGAATGTATCTCCATGGAAGGATGTTATAAGATTTGGTATGAAAGGGAAACTAATCCCCATGTACATTAGACATATTGAAATCCTAGAGAGAGTTAAAGATTTGGATTATCATTTGAAGATTCCACCTATCCATTCTAAAGTACACAATGTTTTCCACATATCTTTGATTAGGATATACAATCCATACCCATTGCATGTCCTCACTTCTGATAGAATATATTTGAAACCTGATTTATCTTACTATGAAGAGCTTATCTGAATTATGGAAACTAACTAATAAGTTTTGAGGAATTTCATGTCTGAACTAGAAAATATACATTGAAAAATCATAAAATAGAAGAGGTGACGTGGGATCCTGAGGAAATTATGATAAATAACTACCCAAATTATTTCATGAGGTGAAAATATGATAATTTCAATGAAAAATATTCAATATGAATGGAGAATGTAAGAAACTAGATTTATATCACTCAAAGGTTCCTTTAAATAATAATTTCCTATATTATAAATCACATAACACTGTGTGGTCATCCCAATAAAAACTTTTTGTAAGAAGAATGAATGAAATAAGAGGTATTTTATGATGTTAAGGAATATATGCTGATGAAATAATAGATTTCCATTTAGAATAGTAATAAGACCCTCATGAATAGTAATATAGAAAATAAACAGACTCTTCCTCAGTCACTGATTCCCACACCAAACTTTCATAGTGCTTCAGAACCATAGAATACGTCCTCCTCAGATTCAACCACTCTAGCATAAGAAAATTAGTGGAAGAGTGCATACTCCTGACAGTAGATCTGGTAGGCATTGGCTTTGGAAAAGGAGAGTCGTCCTTCCTCATTTTCCTCACGAAGAAGCAGTCATATTGTCCTGGGTCACCGTCAGTGCCTTGCTCCCCACTTGGACAATATCACTCTATGATGGATTAATCTTGTACCCATCATTTTTTTATCACTGTCAGCAAGAGCCCCCCATTTCCCATGGTACTGCATCTCTTGATACTTCACCAACTGGTCTCGTGAAAGCTAGTTATTCATATCAATCATATCCATACAGTGGGTTTGTTCCACCATTGCTTGATCAGCATCTATCCCATCTTTACAAACTGCAACATCTTCCTTTGACTAATTTTTCATGTTTCCACTGCCACATAATGGAGGCATTTCATCCCCAGTTGCAGTGACTAACCCTTGAAAACGATTCCCCATGGCTATTGTAATCATCAAACCACTAGAATCATTTCCCTGAATACTAAGCTGCCAAAAACTCCCACAATTCTATTAGCCATACATCCACCTGAATCCAACTCTTTCAAAGCAGGAGAAAACCCATTCCTGTGGTCCATTTCAGAATTCAACGAAAACACCTGCCTGCCCTTACCCATAACACCACTACTACTACCCTTCATCTGATTAGCCGCACCTGCATAAGTTCAACTGATATCGACCTGAGCATCTTGCTCCTTCACTGTAGAGGCCTCGAGCTCCTACTGAAGGACTGAAATCGTGGGTTCATCTGAAGGGCGTGCCACACCACCACCACCAGCACCCATGGGATCAATTTCCTTCAGGTCATTCCTCTTATTCAGATCCTACATGAGCCAATTGAACACAGCAGGCACCAACGAGTTTGGAGGAGCTCCCTTGGATGTTTCAGCAGACATTGTGCCCCGAGGTCCCAAACTACATGTCGTAGGATCAACCACAACAAGCATCCTGTTCTCTATAATGGAGATCGGTTCTCGTGGCCTCCTGTTCTAGATTCCTGCATGACATCTCAAACTGAAGTGCCCCGATCTATTGAAGTTGGAGAAATAATCAACCCAAGGTTCTTAAATAATAGATTTTATCCATCTGAATTCCACCCCGACCATGATCCAAACCCATTCCCTCGGTGGTCTAGAAATGTCCACCACAACACAACACCAAGGATTGATCGGGTGGCTCAGAGTAGACGTACGCACATCCGAGCCTAAGAATCAATCTATCATGTTCCTAAGTAACATTATAACTCCATTATAATTTAAATACTATAACTATATCATGTTAATGTAGGATCCATCATTATACGCTTTTATATCTCACTTTTATTCTTTAAATGAAAACATCACTCATGATGTGTCAACTTACCGATATATAGATGATGAATTTGCATTTTCAATTTACACATTCATGTACGACCATAAAAAAAATTTATTGTTAATGACAATTATTATATATTTATTACATCCTATATATTTTTATTTGTAATCACTATATATACATTATGTTAATTAGTAAAACCAAACTAGTTTCTAAAGATCGATGAACCGCTAAAATAATCTAAACGATTATAAATAATGTATTTTGTAAATATTAATACTCATCTCAAAAAACCAAATGAATTATATAACCAATTAATATTCTTTATTTTATATAATTACATATATCTTCGATTATGGATATATATTCATATTTTACTTGATCTTCTATACTCATATACAAGTTAATTAATGGTAAAAACCAAGGAAACAAACACATCCAAACAACGAAATTGAATCATATATATCATTAAAAAGGCCTTAAATGAACTTCATAAAATTATACCCCAAAAAATAAAATAGAAGAATTAATAAATTAAATGATTAATTAATATAATTTCAGTATATATGTCTTTAATGTCATGTTTAGAACCCTTGCAGACATAAGGTAATTGTTTCTTCCAAAATTACAATTTTCATTAAGGATATGGTTTATCCCAATTTTTAAAAAATTAATTATTATTTATTTTCATATAATTATTCAAAATTATATCAATAAATTCAAATACCATGTATTCATATCATTTCATCTGTTGTTTATAGGAAAGTACATGTTTTACAAGATTCCTTTCTCAATTCATCTCAATAAGAAATCCTAATTAAAGGGAACCCATCAATTTCAAACACATTATCAAGTAACATACATATTATTTTTTAAGAGAACAATATTCTTAAAAAATCATAAATTTTTTCATGAAAGAAATATTTTTTTCATTTATGGTTTTATAAAAAAACTATGACAAATAAAAATGATTTTTCTAAAAGAACTATTCTTTGAAAAGTAAAAGGGGTATTTCGCACAAGACTTAATCTATGATTTTATTAGATTATCTTCAAATATTTAAACAAATCTCTTAAATTTTATGCTTAATATTTTCTATTATAATATTCCATATTTTATAAAATTGTTTATGATCAGTTTTATTGGGGATGTGCTATCTTGATAACATTAAACATACTACTAAGAATGCGTATTGATTATGTCTATGGATTGGGGAATGTTATTTATGTTTCATATGTTTATAATTTTTATAGATAAACTCATTCATATGAGGAATGAATTGGACTTAGTAACTGATGGTTGGGGACCTCTATATCACCCTGTTGCATCAATAGGTGTCATTAGAGAAAAAATAATTTTTTTTCATGGCCTTAACAATTTTTTAGGTGTCTTGGACGAGGCCTCAATGGTATGTTTTTTATGTAATAAATATGTATTCACTCATTATGAGTAGTAATTTATTATCATTGTGAATAGTTTATGTGTATGATTTCCATTTTTATGATTCATTCTCCGATTATTAGTTTATGGAATTATTTATTCAGCTTTAATTCTTTAAATATTATTCTCAAGTTTATCTTCTAATGGCATGTGCTATTATTTATTCACCACACCTTATTGTTTATATTATATTCTACACTATTACTTATCATTACTGAGAATATAATATTTCCCCTTTCATATGTTTTATTTTCCCCAGGATGTGATGATTTATATTATTATTAACCTGTAGGGACAAACTAGGAGTTTATGGATGTTTTTAATGGGGTTTCCACATTGTATTTCATTTCAAGAAAAAAATTTAATGATCATGTATGTGATCTATATTAAAAAACAAAAAATGCATTCAATCATTATTGATAAAAAATAATTTTTTATTATACCAATGTTATAATGTAAGGCACTGGCTTCAGGAAAGTAGGTTTTGAGTCTTTACAATATGAACAATTGTTTTCAGAACATCTATTGAAAATCTTAATAGTTTTTAGATAATATGAATTATGTTTTGAAAACATAATTAAATTAAATGAATAAAATCATAAAGAGAATAAATATAGTTATTATCCTTAATTTTTGATTTTATACTCATCGTAATGCACATATTTTAATGTATATTCTATAAGGGTCTAGTTGAATATTTCTCAACATTCATATATATTGAGGTTCTAATATTCCCTTTCTTAAATATTGAACAATATCAATATCTTCTTCTTTACATATCTTCAATTTCATAAACACTCTATCACTCTTATATATTTATCTGATTAAATTGAAACATATTTCTAAGCCTATTATTCCATTACTTATTTTATTTCATCATTCTCATATAAGCTGAACCATATGCATGTCCAGATTGAAATAAGATTCTATCTATTCATTATCCCATTATAAAAAATTTACCAAATTCAATCCTTTAAATATATAAAAATATATTCAGTATAGAATTCAATACCATCATAATTTTGTTTTTGAAAAACATAATATATTGTGTTTTATCCTATAAAAAATTCATATTAGGAATCCAATTATTATTTTCCAATGAAATAAGATGCATCAACTTTGATTCTAAGTGCATAATAATTTCCAAATGTCACTATTCTTTATTTATAACCTTTTTTAGAATTCAATAATTTCAAATCACTTCTCATATGCGAGGAATGCCAAAAATCCAATATCTATGGTCATTATTATTTTACATATTTGAGAGTAGATTAAATAACCAAGGCCTTTTACTTACATATTTCTTCCATCACTTACAACATTTGATATTTATCATATAAACTTTTCTAAGAAGGTAAAAAAAGAACAACTGTTATAACGCTATTTATGGTGATCACATAATTCATAAATAGTTTATAGACCTTGAGATCTTTTTTTTTCAAACCGTATTTTTCAGGTTTCCTTTATTAACTAGTTGAATTCCCCTCAAATATGGAATCAATACCCTCAAGAATTTATTAGTGTATTGATGATTGAACCATCACACTTTCACTATAATCCCAAATCCTCTATAATGTAAATTGTAACTATATAAATAAAATTTACATTTTTAACCTACATGTTGTACAATACTAGGAACTTAGTTTACATGGAATATCACACCATCCACCATGGAACGTTGTTAGGAACTAAATGTTTTGGTAGATTCCAAAAAAAATATTCTATATAATGTGTTTACTATCATCCTTAATAGAATATTCACTTGTAATATCTTTTAGTTTAGATTCATAAACCTCCAAAATTTCTATTCTTTCAACTCCATTTAATTTGGTTATAAACTTGGTTTTATTAATTTTATTATTCTGATATTCATATTGAAACTTGTTTTTCAACTAAACAGATGATTTGTATTGATCCATATACAGAATACATTTCATATATCTTTCACCAACTTCGATAATGGAGTTGTAGATGTTTTTTATTCCTCAGCCTACTATAATAATTATTCACTGATCAAGATCAACTTTTTTTTATCATTCACCTTTTTTAATCAATATTGAGATTTAGGTTCTTCTATTCAATAATTTTCATATTTAAATCATCAATATCATTTATAAAATTCAATTTTTAATAAATTATTATTTATTATATATTGAAATATCTTATTTTTTTATCTTTTCATTCTTTACATAAAGTTTAAAAATATATGGAACATATTCATTCAAAAATCATTTAATCATAAACACCATATGATTCTCCTATTATTCTTGAGTGGAGTTTTTTATTTCATCACTATTAAGCCAATGATCATACAATTTTCTAATAATGAAATTTTATTAGTATAATCACATGATATTTTAGTCTCAACATCATTGTTGTAATCTTCCTCACAATTATAAGGGATGTTTATATTTTTATATTTATTGAACTTAGTATCATTTCCTTTAGAAGGATATGATATGTCTTTATTATTCATCAAATATACTATAAAATTAATATAATACTGATCAATATCTTCATATTCGTAATGGCTTGGGTAATAATTGCAAAAATCCGAATGGCATATCATTGAAAGAACCATAGCATTAAATTTATTTTCTAATACCCTATGCATATTATCCCATTTTTTGAAAACAAAGATACAAATTCATTAAATTTTTTATATACATATTCTTTATTTTTAGTGTCACTAACATATTCCATGAAGAACATCATAGATATTATTTGTTTAATATCATTTAAATAAACACCCTGATAAAAAGTTTTAATGTTCTCTATATTATTGTCTCTAAAGATTGAATATATGATAAAAATACTATAATTATATTCTACAGATGGTGTTTTAGGATCTTCATCGTCTATGGGAGATACATTTGTATTAAATTTAACTAGAAAAATTTATTGAATCTTTTCAAATGTAGTAAAATTTTAAAACATATGACCAATAAATTTTATAGTGATTTTGATTTCATTTTCCCTATAAATAATTCACCAACAGATTCAGCATCACCCATCATATGATCATAGTACTTGAATCTCCAGATATATAACATTTCCTTAGTTACCTTTTATTTAGGTCATAAATAATTTAAAAATTAACCCTCATTCCTTTAACTATTCTAATACGTTTGACCGTAAAAAATAATCTTTTATAGAGGGACGAAATTATAAAATTTATAGCATGATCATAATTCATATGATGAATTGAACATGGAACATTCAAAGGGGTGTATTCAATAAGAGTGGGGAACAATCTATTATAGATTTAATAACTTTATAAGAAAATGATAAAATATAGGGAAACATATTTACTTTCAAATATTATAGATCTTTAAATCGAATACTTGAGTCCTGTTATTATTATAAAATTTATGAATATCTATGGAAACCTTCATTTTAATTAAAAATAATCAAATATTCAATGATTCAATCCACCACTTAGATATTAATTGAATCACCCATTCAAGATAGTTGTGATCAAAAAGAGGGGGAGGTGATGAATCAATGATATTATCTTCCTATTTTTTATTACATAACAATAAACCTTTTCATTTTTTAGTGAGAAATGAATCTACTGAATGAAACAAGAACAACCAAAGAATCTGAATTATTTACAAGGTTCAGTACTGAATATGAGAATTTATTACATTGAATGGTTTTAAAGTATTCATGGACCTCACTAAAACTAGAAATAAATCATTTTCATAGTTATAAAAACATAAAATATTCATCACTTGTATAGGACTATAGTCCTCTGACAAAAATGCGCTCCATGAACAGGTAATATTATATAATAATGTTTTGTAACAACACTAAGAAAATTCAACAATAGGTTTCAGTGGTTTCACTATGTTACTTCATTAATACATTAATTACTATAAGAAATTTTTCTTCCTCCCCAATTTCTTTTTAAAATAATGACTGAGAACTTATTTATGTAATTTTTTACAAAACTATTTTTTTGATAACTTATTCATACGATACATTCAGTTTGATAAACTCTATTTGGTGCACTATACATTAGATACAAACCGAACCATTGTTTTTTGATCACCTATTCAGTTTGTTTTTCTAATGTATTTTATCACTATTTTTATGATACAAAATGACCTAAATTATCTGTTTGGAATTAGTCACTACAGTGCTAATGTGTCTGATACATTGATAGAAAAAATATCACAAGACCCTCTATCATAGCATAAATTATTTAGTAAATTACCTAGTAGTAGTTTTCTCAATCAGACACATACAAATGAAACATCCTAACCCCATTATATAGGAAAATATCAAACACATTTTTATATTTTGGTGAAAACATGAAATTCAAAATTTTTTATCAAATTTTGAGAATTTACACTAAAAAAATTAAATATTTTACAACATTGTAACCTAATGAATAATAAAAACATTCTTTAAGACCCATAATCAATAAAATTCTTCAAATATTCCTTGAAAATAAACATTAATCATGATATTCCATCCTGATTATCTAAACACTATAAGTATAACTCAAAACCAACATAATTGATTAACTTATGGAATCATAACAAAAGATGTTCATACCAATTATTTGGTAATACATCATAACTAAAATTCCATCCAGTGAATAATCTATCAAGTGTTCCTAGATAAAATCATACAATCATATCAAAATCTTTCAAAAGAGTCATCCTTTATCCATTTAATTTCTTTAAAAACATCGTTTATTAATTTCTCTTGGAATCCACTTTCATATGAAGTTCATTGTGAATTTTTTTCCTAATGAAACACTTTTAATACTTCCATCTAATAGAGCTAAAAATTCATCATTTCACATTTTAATAATTGTACAATACTATCTGATAGATTTCATACACAATCCAAAATTATTCTATTTTATTAATATATAATAGTTTATTTGGTATACTAACAAAATTTTCTCTTACCAATGAACTATAGTCTTTGATCTATCTGATAGAAACTGTAAGATATATTTTTTAAGGTTCAATTTATGGAATCATCTAGATGAATTAGTAAAATAAAATTAAATGAACTATGCTTGAGGACATTTCCTAGATACCTCTACTTTATACTTCTTCAAACACTAATTGATCGGAAGAAATAATAAATTTCTATATGATATTACATTATACCACCTCAACTCCTTAACATCATAAACATAAAACATTGAATTTGGAAACATTATATGATAATAGTTTATTTATTTACACAACCATACCTTTTTAAAATTCCATAATTATAATAAGATCATATTTTTATAACTTCAACTTTTTTATAAATGAGGAAATAATCATTATATTCTCATGATGTTTGAAAAATTGAACTATAATAAACAATCACCTGAATTCCTTTGTCGAACATCTCTGTCTCATAGAACTATGAATAAAATAAAATAAAATTTTGGGGCTTTACTTTTCTAGATCAGATAATTCAGTCAGACTATATCCATTATAATCGATCTGTTGGACATTTTATCTATTCAACATTGTTAGGAATGCAAAATTTTTATTGGATTATATTTGTAAAAAACATAACAAAACCATTATTCTTCTCAACCGGATTATTCTTAATAACACACCACCACAAATCCTCATGGCCTCAAAAATTGTGTTTTGTTCCCCCAAGTTATGAAGAAAGTATTTATATAGTTTATTTTTAATTAGTTTACTTTTTGAGAAGAACTTTTCAAGAGATGTTGAATATCCTTCATGAAATAATATGATTTTTTCATACAGTTCTCTAAAAAAAATACCAATACATTTTTGGGGATTATATTATTATGATATGTATTGAAAATTAATCTCTATTATTATAATATTTATATACGTAATATATGGATCACCTCAGTTAGTATCAGAGTATGGTTTAGTTATTTTTTTGAATAAGAATCAGGATCATTATTGAATATCATTTGATAAGTCTAATATAAGATAATATATGAACGTTTTTTAAGTAGATATTGTGAGGTTTTCCTTGAAGATACATCAATGTATGGATACTAGAAAGTGGATGAAGCTTTGGAATAGATTCACTTAGAGGTACCAACTTGAAAATGGAATGTTTGGGTATTAGATCGACCATCACTAGTGCAAGATGAGTAGGACTATGAATGAAAAAATGGCTAGAAACTCCTCAAAAATATTCTTGGGATACTTCAAATTTATTAGTTGAACCATTATTAAGTGTATGAATAGATAATAATGATGGATGGCACATATAAATCTATTGATTCATCAATTAAAAATAAGGTGTTTTTATTTAGATATCCTACGAATTATTTTTTCAGGATTATCAAATTTTTCACTATGATTATTATGGAAAACAGTAGGTTAAATTTTATTTTAATCAATTGATGAAACCATGAGAATCTTTGTTAATGATAAATGTGATGGAAAAATAATTTATTTGTCTCCTGATTGACCAGGGATTACGGGAGGTAGAATATATACTTTTTTGTAGTAATGAAATTATCTCAATATATGAATCACACTAGTATTCCAAATAACACAATTATGGGACAACGTACCATTGTGTTTCTCATAAGGAAACATAAACCATATTTTAGAGACTATGTTGATCAAATATTTACTGAAAAATAAATTTTTACAATTGAGAAGATGTTTTTTATTTTCTAGTACACTTTTCATGATTTGTTTTCATATTTTTATTATTTAGAAGAAAAAAAGATCAATGATAGACTCGTATCACGAACTCATAGAATCATGATGAAATTGAATCAATGGATTATGATGAGATTAAGATGTTTGTTTTACATAATGTACTTCCCTCATATTATTCATATGAAATAGATAAGTAATTCTTTGAGGTAAATTAAAAGAATGATGAATCCATTAGTTTTTATGAAGACTATCTTATAAGACCTGTGAGGTATGATTTTGGTATTATGATTGAACATAGAGAAAATATTGATATATTCTTATGTTTCTTAAAACTATGTATTAAATTGGTTTTATCCATTATATAATTAATTAGAGACAAATAAATTTTTCTATGTACTATCAAGGTAGAATTAGAGATTTGAGACGCCCAAGAATACAACTAATTTAATAAGAAAACAATGATATAATTTAAAGTAGATTTAAAAAAACCATGGGTAGATGAAAATGAGACTTAATTTATGCCAAAAGTCTGGAATGAGTCCTAGTGGGAATTGAATTAAGGGGACTATTAATTGATTTACCTATGGAAAATTATGTCATCAGAAGAAATAAAACAAGATTGATGGGAAGAAGATTGATAATGAAGTGAATGAAGAAAATGATCTATAGAAGACCACCAATAATCCAATGTTTTAGAATAAAACAAAATATTAATTATTCTTACCAGTGCATAAATATGAGGGTAATTGATAATAATAGTTAATAGGAACCTTTTAACCCCAAGAAAAAAGATGTAAATACCATCTGATAAATAGTATGAATTTTTATTAAAATAATGATGTGGTGAAATGTATAATTACCATCCAATTTGGTTATTATTTTGTCTTATTATATTATTGATCAACACAATCATTTATAAATATGGAATTTTCTAAGGGTTTCCTATTAAAACTGCAATTATTAGATATTTAATTAGAAATGAAATATCATTATGTTATGTTAATATAATAATATTTATGTGATTATTCTATTATTGATGTTTATGGGATGTGATTTATGTAAATATTTTCATTCTACTTCTACTGGATATTTGTTTTTGTGATTTTAGGCATGCGTTCATTCATTATATTGAGCTCTTATCAATTTATAGTAAAGGGAAGTCATATTTCATATTCTGAATAAATCCATGATTTATTACCAATGAGAGGAATAATATGAGCATCCAATAGTAATTACATCCTTTTTTTGGGTCCCGATTACTATTCATAAAGTGTTTTTCAAAGATGGTTGTGTAGAAAATAACCATCTATGTTATTCGTACTATATAGGAGATTTTTTATTTGTTTATAGAAGGGTTTCCTAGGATTACTAAATATGATGAAGTTGTGTTTTGAATAGAACTCATATATGGTGCTACACCAATTTCATAAAATCAATAATGAATGAAAATTCGTAAATAGTATGAATCAAATATGAAAACTAATGTAAATCTTGATAAGGGTTTTTTTACCAAGTGCATCACCATGGGGTTCAACTATACTTTTTTCAAAGATGAAAAATGATTTAATGAATATCGATATTTATAATAAAGAACACATCAAATTCAGTATCTAGAATAATTATCATTTACCACATATCAATTTTTTTATCAAATATATGGAGATCAAAACATTTCTAATATTTAAATTCCATTTGGGAATTGCTAATTGTTTGATAAAATGAAGATATTCCAAATAATTCCTTTCATACGAGGAATAGACACTATGAATTTATAGTGATTCCATTTGGACTTACTAATGGCCCAACTATCTTCATGGATTTAATGAATATATTCTATAGATATTTATTTGACCAATTTGTAGTAGTCTTACTAAATGATATTACTATATATTTGAAGAGAAAAGAGAAAAATCAACATAAAGGCTCAAACTTTATTAGTTATATTTTTTTCCTCGATAAATATGTTTTATGTAATATTTTATTATATTATATACAAGCATCATATAATGAAACCACCCAAAACAAATTTCATTTATAGTAATTGTTACATAAATAAGACACTGAACCTATAAAATTCCCAAAAATTTCAATCGTACAAATAAATAATTATATTATAATTGGAAAATTTTGATATTTCTAATCAGTTGGTGTTTTCACCCCCATGAATAAAATAATTTAATGGAGAAAAATACTACTAAACCAATCAATATTTTTAAAAGAAAAATATATATATTCTTGAAAGGAATTTAGTGAATAATATATTATGAAGAGAAATTGTTTTTCTTGGAAGTAGTATGGACACTATAATTATAATCTGATAATTGTTCTTCATGACCATTGGGATTTATGAACCTTGGTATTAGTATTACCATTAGATTTGGTGTTTATGAAAGGTAATGAAAATCAATAGTATATGTGGAAAGAATAAATGATGGCCCCAAAAGGTATAATCATCCCTTTTAAATCCCATATATAAAAACGTGGGAGAAAGGATTAATCACTATTTTTTGACCTAGAAAAATTTGTAGTCAATATTAAACATGTTAGGATCAAATAATATCATATATGGTGGAATTTAAATTTAGTTGCTAACAGAACTAGGTGAATATACACAGAGCCACCCCAAGAAACTACCACAATCACACACCTTACACATAAGGTAGATTCTTGTCTAACAATGTTTTATGTGTCTAGTCCTTAGTATCATAAGTTTTTAACTTCCTTTATATAAACTAAAGGGATATTTGGTTAATCCCATTTTCAATATTATTTTGATTAACAAAACATTCATGAATATAAAATGAATTTGATAATTTGTTGTTTGGATAAAAATAAAAATATATATTCCAAAAATATATGATCATTTATAATAAACATTGAAATTGTATATAATTTTTACTTTTTAGAATTATCACCAAAACAATAATTAATTAAATATTATTAATAATAAAATTCTATAACAACCTAATAAATGTTTTTTTGTAAAAAATTTAAAGATGTCATAAAAACTGATATTTTTTAATAAATAAATTGTGTTTATTTGAGTAGAAGAAATATTATATATGGGAAATTATTTTCTCAAAATGAAATTTATATTTGGAATCATCAGGTTGATATAGGTTTGTGATTTTTTTGTATTATTTTAAATTAATTTATTTTTCAGTTAATAGTAAAAATATAGTTTTTTGTTTTTGCTATGTTTCATGACATTATATATATTTATATATGTTGTGGTTATTTTATAATTAATTAAATAAAAATAATAACCAAAAATAATTTAATTTATTAATATTATTAATTTTAATTTATTTAAATAATTTTCCATACAGAAAGAATGACATTCTAATGTCTAAAATAGAAATTATGATATTAAAAACTATATTTTATAAAAAATAAAATTTCCATACAGAAACTAATATTAAATTTTTGATTTAGTTTCTAATAGATTAAAATAATATAAAACATGAATCAAATGTCTAAAACTATAATGAAATACCTTTCAATAGCCAAGGGTTTTTAATTTTCCACTACATAGAATTCAAAGATGTATATTATGAAATTAAAAAACAATTCCTAATATTTTATAATTAATACCCGCCAATTCCCCATTCATATCCACCCAAAATCCATAATCAATTAATTTATGGACATTTTATTCCAAAATTGACCCTCTATGGTGTTCATAATACATTAAGGTTCCATCCTAAAGTTTTCATAAGCATCTCTTCAATGAATCAGAATTCTCCAATTCCTCTTTTCCATTAAAGTAATTGTTTTGGGGAATGTTTTATAAATTTTGGACTAATATATATTCATAACATGTTTTATTATCTCATTACATCCAAAATATAATTTTATCATTGGTATAACTTTTTCCCATCCAATATTCCATTTCCCTAATCAAAATTTTATACTAACATTATTCTGAAATCATTGTTGAATTTTTCTCTTCTATATGAAAATAATTATACATTTAATACCCAAAACATTTAAATATCCTTTGGTAATAACCTCGATGTAAATATAATTTAAATATTTTTGGAGTTATGTCTATGAACCCCACATTACCTTCCCCTGGGATAAAAATGATATAATTTAAATCCTTTATGCACATATGTACACAATGATATTATTTGAATCCCATTATTTATTCTACATGTATTATTAATGAAATGATTTATTTTGAAATTTTTTGATCAAATGAATTAATACATATAAATGGTCTTCCCGGTCATCCCTCTAATTCAATTGATGAAGAACTAATCTCTAGAGAAGATATGTTTTAAGTTAATTTGGTTAATAGCCATGTTAATTTTTATCTATGACACCATGGTGATATGATTATGAATGTCTCATTTTTATGTTTTAGATCCATTTAAATGTTATGAATCATGATCTATAAATTGGTATTTTACTCATGTTCTTATAATAACTCCCTAATTTTTTTGACTCAAGGTCACATCCTAAATAACTCCTTTGTGTATTCCCTTACTAGGCTATATGATCACCCATTTTTTATGTATTATGTCCCCAAAATATGAGATATAATAAAAGTAACTTAGGATGAACCTAGGAATAATCTTTTTCAGTGGATTTATGTATTGTTCATGATATTAATATATTATGTTCCTAATTTAAATGAAACTAACCAGAATCTTTAGTTTTTTCTCCTAGAATAATTCTAAATATCTCATATGTTTATTCACATACTTGGATTTATGCACACCCAATGAATCTCTTATATGTCCCCATCATATGATATATATTAAAAGTAACTTATTATGAATGTCTAAATAATCATTACACGTGGATTTAAAGAATTATTATATTATTCATGGGTTATTTTCCTAAGATCCATGAAAATAATCCTCGAAGGATACTATATATTATTAATTGTTTTATAATGTATTTAATGTTTTATGTATTAAAAAAATATGGGATTCCACAGTTTGTATCAAATTTATGTTTTTTAATTCAAGAAAAATAAGATTAGAAAAACTAATTAATAAACTATGAAAAATTCTAAATGTTTCAAAAAATCATGAAATTTTGGATAAGCATTAAGGTAGTGGTTTCTACATAACTAAATACCTATTTGAATACTATATGTGGATGTAGATCTAAAATAGTAATATCTAGTGGTAATAAACCAAGAAGGGGAACAATTTCATTTTATACGATTGTCACCCTGTTCCCGACAACAAGCCATAATGAAGGCCTTTTTTGACTCCCATTTGGAATTATTAGTCAATCGCATGATTTTTATAAACCATTATAGAGGATATATAGAAAATTTAAATGTTTTCGAAGGAGAAAAAAATAATAAAATCTTTAAGTATATTTTTAAGACATAAAATACATTTATTATTATAAGATTACTAAAAGTAACACATTCCTCTAACTAGATTCCTTATTTTTATAAAAATAGAGGGAAATAACTAGAACCACATAAATAATGAGTGCAATGGAATATGTGTTGATGAAATTCCTAAAATTATTGAATCGTGAAAGGTAAACTATTTAAGGATAATGAATTAACTCTCTCAGGTTATGAATAATAATGAAAAAAAATTTGAGCGACCATATTCCCCTCAAAGAAAATAACATTTAGTTTAGTATGTCTTATGTCAAATACCACCATCATTTAGTTTATATATTGATAAATTAATTACTAAACAATGGATTACCTCTATTGAGAATATATTTTTAGAACTCCATTGTTCAAAGATAGATAATATCATATTGTAATTACACCTCTTAGAAAAATAATCTAATTAGTTATGGAAACTGATTAAAAACAAGAATCTAGGAGGGTAGATTAATTATTTATAGTGTTAAGAGTTTTTTAAAAAAAAATTCATAAGATTTTATTTTGAATTTGATGGGAAAAAATGGGGAATGAATTCATAGATAAAAATAATAAGAAAGATACCAAATTAGTTGTATGATAACATATTAACTTTAAAAGACTATAATAATACACCTCTACATTTGTGATAGATATGAAGGGATAGGTTGACAAGTTTTTTTATCATCTGAGTCCCCATATATTGAGTAATAAATTAAATCAAGACTATGTAAGATATGAGGAGATTGTTCAGAGTTCTTTAAATGTTTAAATGGATTTGGGAGAATGAAGTATTCTAAAAGGATGAATGAAAATAAGGGATAAATCAAGAGAAATTGAAGGAAGATTATTGATCATGAAATTGGTGGAAATAGACTGAAACTTCCTTCATGAAACAAGTGTATTACGAAAAATTCAAGAAACTTCTTTCTATGGAGAAGATGATATTCAAATATAGCATTGAGTTTTCCTAGTTATGTGAAACCTCACTATCTTAATGACATTAAAAAGGAGATATGGTGTAAGAAAATTCAGAATTTCAATGATTCAAGTGTCGAAAACTTGAGAAATTTGAAAATCAATATCTATATCTAAAGATAATTGAGGAAAAATAAAATAAATCTCACGAAATAAGAAGGGATAAATTTCAAGCTTTTTCAATCAAACCAATTAATTATAGGTTTTAAATGATTTTTTGGAAGGTACAATAATTGTTATATCAAAGCTAGTATGTACATTGTCTGAATCTAATTATACACATTCAGTTATTTCATCCATATTAATAAAGTGTAGAATTACACCCAAAAAATAGAATTAGTGTTATCAATTATATATTGTAGAGCAATTATCCATGAATAAAAGGTTTATAGAAAATCTCTTGTTTATACTGGAGATTAAAATCTAATAAATAATCTAGTAGTCATTCCCATGGATGAAATAGACACTATACATTCGATGCAGTAGTTCTCAAAATTAATATAAATAGAACATCTAAATAAGAAATTAAAATTTAGGGGTTCCGAATTGAACCACAACGATAATTTCAAAGGAATGATATTCCATCGTTAACTCTTTCTATAAGATCATCATATATCCTTCTTCATATAAATGATTGGTGAGTATATATGAAAAAAGAAAATGTCTAAAAATAAAAAATTTCCCCATTTGGTGGGAATAAATTTATTTATTTCCAATATAGTTACATGGAACTCCAAAAAAATATAGGTAGAATTCTCCATTCTAGTCATATGTGGATCCAAAAAAATATCAAAGACCCTTTATAGAATATCATATGTAGAGTTACAAGAATTAAAGAAGAAACTTCATGATATTATGCAGAATGGTTTTATTCAACCAAGCATGTCTTTTTATGAAGCATATATTAACTCTATAAAGGAGAAGGATGGATCAATGTAGCTATGTATTTATTATATTGAACATAATGAGATTATAGGGAAGAAAAAATAATATTTTCTAGAGATTTTTGATTTGTTCAACTAGCTTTGTGGGGATCAAATATTTTCCATGATTTACTACTTATTTAAGTATAATATATCAAGGGTAAATAGAGAAGATATACCAAATAAATCATAATGAAAATGATATATGAATTATGAGTTTTTTCCCTTAAAATTAACTAATTACCCCCCATATTTATGTATTTGATTATTTTATTTTCAAAATAATACCTTGAAAAATTAGTGAATGTCTTTATTAATGATATTTTAAATATTCCATTGTTTGTGAGGAGAAAGAGGATCATGTATGGTTCATATTGAAAAATATAATGAAGGAGAAGATATTTGGTCAATTTATTATATTTGATTTTTTGTTATAAAATGTTTAATTATTGGGTAACATCATTACTAGGGAAGGAATATATGTTGATTTTGTAAGGATAAATGCCACGTAAGAGTGGAAAATTCATACAACTACAGTCGATATTTTTAGTTTAATTATTCAAAAAGGACACTATAGAAGGTTTGTTCAGAAATTCATGACTATATATGTAATGACCCAAACTATTATTAATGAAAAATACTCTTGATCAAATTAAATGTCTTATTATGTATAATTATCATATAAAACACATAAATTTCAATGGTTTTATGTTTTTGGATTTTTAAATCCCATTAATAATTTTGACTATTTCTAATTTATCCATTGAACACTAATCATATATTATGTATAAATATATGTATTTAACAAATACTATTTACCCAGACAAAGGAATCGATGGCCCCATCTAGAAGAATTACCCCATATGAGGCCCATTTGTCAGAGATCGAAAAAGAGGTTGCATCACTGGGCATCACTCATGACAAATCCCATGAATATATTGAACATGTTAAGTTTGAGTGGAACTTCCTATAGGAGAAGTGGATGTTAATAAATATTATCACCTAAACGATGTTTTCCGAGGCACCCCTTGAGCATGTTATCATCGCACACCTTACCCTAACATATAATACAAGTTTCTTAAGGTGTTATATCACAATATCCTACCACTATTATTATGTTCATTTTTTGTATAGAATAATGAATATACATTCATTTTATTAGTGTCAGTTTGTAAATGGGTTTTAAAGCAGAAATTGTATTTTTAGTTAATATTAAATTCAAAAATACATTTTGATGAATTACTGTATTTTTTAAATAAATAATATTTTCATAATAAATTATTATTAAATTAATTTTTATTATATATAAATGAACATATAATTTTTTTAATGCAATTGTAATTTTTATTAAGGTTTGATAGTTATTTTTTTCAAAACCCACGAATTTTCGATAAATATTAGTTTTTATTTTAAAAGTTAAAATTCAAAAATTTGAAATACTATTTAGATAAAATGAATATTATTTTTTGAATCATGATATTAAAATTATCCAATGGTGATTTTATAATAATTTTTAGAGACTGTCGTATTTTTGTGTAAAAATTAAATACCATTTAATTATATAATGTGTTTTATGACATCATAATGACTCAATAGTGTCGTAATAAAAAACTATAATTGGTATGTTTGGCCAATATATGTTTTAACATTAAAATAATGTTATTTAGTTTTTATATTATTTATTTTAAAAATCTTTAGTGGACCCTCCAAGACTTATAAATCATTTTATCTTTTTAAAAAGATTTCTTTGAGAGTGTGACTCTCCTCCACCTAAGAAAGAATTATATTTAAAGATGTTCAGACATTGGAGTTGTAAAATATTTATATCCACTACCCAATGGATGAAAACATGGGAAAAATCATTGTATGGTTTGTTGTTTTGATTAGTTTAATGTGTAGGGTCCAAAACCTAAATAATAAGGAATTCTCTACCTTTTCCTATATAAACCCACCCAGCTCCCACTCCCTATTAACTCAAAGACATTGGAGTTCATCAAACCTATAACCAACTCTCTATAAAATCTTCCCAAGGTTTTCTAATATCCATAGAATCCTCTCTTAGGCCTCTTTCAAGCCTTCAAGATCACATTTCCAAGTTAAGGACTTCTTCCTCCCTCATTTCTGTCTAAGTTTATTTATATTGCAATAATTTTGTATTTTCAATTACAAATATTGGGGAATTATTTATCACCTCCAACATGCATTCCCAATTATTTTTAAAGATTATATAACCCTTTAAATCTCATTAATACCTCCCATGTACACTCATTACCATGCCAAAATCTTGTAAGGAATTTATCACTTCTCATTTACATTCAAGGAATTCATTTATATTATAAATTTAAATTACATTAGAGTCATTGGAAAATATATCTATATGACCCTATTACTGTCCATTTCCAGTAAATATGGTTAGACACCCCTGTCTTTTTCATCAACCATTTTTATGAGCACTTATGCCACACCGTTATGCAGAGGAAATTACACTGTGATTTTCCAAGCCAAAGTCAATGTGTAGTGAATAACATGCCCATTTATTAATAAAGGGAATTAACCATTATGAAAAATTTCTTATCAATTTTAGTGTTTTATGTATTAAGTTTACATTGCATTATCATGGAATAAATTATGATGTTTAATGAATCCATGTTATATGGTCCATGTGGCACAATTATGCATGAAATGAAATGATTAAGAAGGGTGTGCCTTGATAGCACTTCAATGCAATGGGTAAAGATTAGTATCATGATACATCAAGTGAGATGAGGGTTTAATAATTCTAATTCATGTTCATTTAGGTTTTAATAATGATCACATGGCAATTAGTTGTGGGTCATGCTTATATCACATTAAATGTTGATGCCACCTTTCCAAGTTATGATAATCATGCATTATCATGCCTTTATGTTCATGTTTCTCTAATGATCCATTGATATTTTTAACCCCTAAAGTTTATTTTATTCTTAATTTAATGCCTTTTTACTCCCTTAATAGGCTTTATATGTCACCTATTTTTATTAATGTCTTCATTTTATCCCATGAAATGGTTAGTATGAGGGAATGTAGTGGTCATGTAAAGAATGTTTTCAATAAAGATGTTGTGTTTTATGTTTTAAGTAATTTTGTAAAGTTCATAATACACAATGAAACTATACATATTGATTTTATATTATGTATCAAATGAGTGTTTTAGGTAATAAATTATGTTTTAATGTGTAATAAAGATCAGGGTTGTTATAGTTTGTATCAGATGATAGGTTTAGTTATGTTTGGGATTATGATTAAAAAAACATATAAGTAGCCTTATGGATATGATTAAGAACAATAAAAATATCCCTAAATTTTTGTGAGTATTGAGTATATGTTTTATCATGAAAATACATCCCTTTATAGATACGAGTAGGTAGAGGCAACTCTGAAAAAAAAATGTATCTTGGGGTGAAACCCGAAAACACCACTTTGATCTAGACTCGAATGGGAACTGGTGCATAACAATGGGACTTTCTACACTCATTATTATGAAACCCCTGGGGGATATTCTTTAGTAAATTTAAAATCTATGTTTGAACCAATATGAAGGGAATAAAAAATTCCCATAAGAATATATTTTGGGAAGTTGATCAAGGATAATATAGATTGAGGCCTATAGATTCATAAATTATGGAAATAAATTTTTTTTATAAATCATCAATTTTTTTCCTTGGATAATATTTTATGTGTTACCCCTACCACAAATTTTATTCTTTCCAATGGCTGGTAATTGGAGGAATCATGATAACAACTGATGTGAAGATCAATGTGATGACTATTCTAATGAGATGCCCAATCCGATGGGACTGGGGATTGCAAAATTTGTCACGATACTATCTCAGTTAACTCATGTTTTGAATATAATTGTTGGTCAAGATGAACATTCAACCCCCTAAGAAAGAACAAGTCAAAATTGAGAGCATCCTAAGGTAAAGGCCTCCTACTTTTAATGGATTATCTGATCCCTCAATCTTAGAAAAATTGAACAAATTTAGTGAAAAGATCTACTCCGTCCATCAATCTTCCAAATAATCGACTGTTATTCTGGTTTCTTATCGTATGGATGATGAAGTTGATCAATGGTAGACATTTATTAGAAATACGAAGCCTGAGGAAGAGATCGAGGAGTTAAAATGGAATGATTTCCATAAAATGTTTTTTGATAAATATTTTCCACAGACCCTCAGACGTAATATAGAAAGGGATATCCATGCCCTTAAGAAAAATGACGATGAATCCCTCGGAGAATATGAGGAAAACATCACAACACTTTACAATATGCCTACGACTTTCTTTTTAACTCTGAATGAAAGGTTGACATCTACAATTGTGGGCAAAAACCTATCTTATGGAATGCCATAGCGATCTGTGACTTCGGGAGCTATGAGGAAATTGACTGACATGCCCTCAAAATAGAAATGAGGATCATAGAATCTCAAGGGTATCATGGGAATAAGAAGCGTAAGGTGGAATTTAATTCTGGAGGTCTGATGGATAAATACATTGGTGGTTTGAAAATCCAGTACCCAACTTTCCAAATGTGTGGAATGAAGCATCGTGGAAACTAAATAACGAGGATGAGGAAATGATTTAGGTGTGGCAGAGAAGGGAAACTGGCTATTAACTGTTGGAAAGAAAAAACAAATGGCTATAGCAGAGGAGAGGAACACTCCACTCTACCCTCAATGAATAGTTCATTGCTTCAACTACAATGAACCATGGCACTTTGCCATCGAGTTACCTATGAAAAGGGTTTTCAGAGGCAACTAACAACCTTAAAGGTAGCAAGACCGCGATTTTTCCATCAGTACTGATAAAGTGAACCCCAATAATGGAGTGGTGACTGGTATTCTAGTTATTCATTCAAGAATAGAGAACATGATTTTTGATTCTGGTTCTACACATTCTTTTATATACCAAAATATTTGTAGAACAATGTCAACACCAACAAAAATCATTGAAGTACGGATGTTGGTGAGTACAGAAAATGGGATAATCATTTAGTCCCATGAATAAAACTCCTCCCTGACATAATTTGTGGATTTAACTTCCCAAACAACCATTTAATACTCCCTATGGTGAAATTGATTCACTTCATGGAATGTATTGTCTTTCCCTATATATATCCAACATAAATTTCCAAGAGAGTTAAATCACTCTCCATATGGGGAATCGACCCCGAATTTAGTACAAGTGCAAGGAGGATGATGATTCTTATTTTTCACCATCATCTAAAGTATGGATATTAATTCCTTATGAGCATGAATATCTGACTTAGATTATTGAGTTTAATGAAGTGACAATCCTTGAAGACATGCCTATTGTGGGGGGAATTCGCGGAAGTTTTTCCCGAGGATTTTCCTGGTCTTCCTCCTAGAACAGATGTTGAATTCTAAATTTATCATGTACTTGGGGAATGACAAATATCCAAGACTCCATATAAAATGGTTGTTGAGAAAATTGAGGAGCTGAAGGAATAACTATATGAGAATCTAGATCAATGGTTCATATGCACAAGTGCTTCACCAGGGGATGCACCAGTCCTCTTCGTCAAGAAGAAGGATGGGACAATGCACCTTTGCATTGATTATCATGAGATCAACAGAATCCTGAGAAAGAGCAAGTATCATCTATCATAAATTGATGACTTCTTTGATAAGCTACGTGGAGCCCAATAATTCTCCAAGGGGGATCTCCAGTCATGATATTATCAAGGAATGGTGAAGAAGGAGGATATCCCAATTAATTATTTTCGTACAAGGTAATGGCACTATGAATTCATAGTAATGCCTTCCAAACCAACTAATACTCTAGAAATATTCATTGTCTTGATGAATAGAGTCTTTTGAGATTACCTCATCAAATTTTATGTAGTCTTTATAGATGATCTTCTAATAAACATTAAAACCAAGTAGGAGCATGAAGAGAATCTATGATCTGTACTAGAGACCTTGCAAAAGGAAAGTATATATGAAAAGTAAATTAAGTGTGAGTTCTGGTTGAATGTGATATCATTCTTAGCTCATATCACCACAAGAAAAGGGATATCAATGGATCCCTCCAAGACAGATGCAATATAGAGTTGTATGAGGCCAACATTAATGACAGATATCCATACCTTCTTAGGGTTAGTTTGATAATATCTCCAATTTTTGTCAAATTTCTCACGATTGTCCAACCCTCTTACAATGCTAACATGGAAGGGAGTCATGTTTTCTTGGAGTGATGAATGCAAAGATATGTAAAAGGATTTGAAAAGGAGGCTTATCACTGTGACCATGCTCACACTACCCAAAAGTGGAGATATTTTTTTTGTGGTATTCATTAATTCTTAGAAGAAGGGCCTATGTTTTGTGTTGATCCCAAATGAAAAAGTCATTGCCTATGATTCAAGGAAATTGAAAGTTCATGAGAAGAATTATCTAACACATGATCTGGAGTAGGCTGCGGTGATCTTCGCTTTAAAATTTTAGTGGCATTACCTCTTTTGGGGGATGTGTGAAATATATATGGATAAAAAAATACTAAAGTACATATTAACAACGAAAAAGATGAAATGTGCTAACGAAGACAGTAAGAGTGGATCAAAACTATGACTACTCAATCCATTATCACCATAGGAAAGTGAAAATACTGGTAGATGTTCTACGTAAAAAGGACCCTACAATTATATAATTTATGATAATTTAAAAGGATCCAATCTTATTAGATTTGATGAATATGGAAATGGGGGTCATAGATAAGGGAACAACACCAATCCTTTCACAAATGATTGCTCGATAATTTCTTTTGAAAAGGTAAAAGGATGCTCAAAAGGATGATGTGGGAATTTAGAAGATTGTGGAAACTATCAAAGAAGGGAAATCCATGGAGTCTGATGTTAATGAAGAAGGAATTGTGGTAATTGGAAAACATTTATCTGTTCCCTCAAGTCTAGAGTGGATGGAAGAACTTTTGGATGATGCACCTTGTTCAAATTTCTCCATCCACCAAGGAAACAAAAAGATTTATTGAGATCTCCAAGAGTACTATTAGTGAAATTACATGAATAAAGATATCACTAAATATTCATCAAAGTTCTTTGTGTGTCAGCAATTGATGGTGAGAGATAGAAGTCTAAGGGAGTGATGAATCTATTACCCATATGATCATGGAAATAGGAGAACATCACTATGTATATTGTCACTAAATTTCTAAAGACATTCAAAAGAAATAATGTAATCTAGGTTGTTGTGGATATTCTTACAAAGAATTCTTACATCATTATGATTCAAGAGGTTTTCTCATTTTATTAACTGGAATGGATGTACATTAGAGATGTGGTAAGGATTCATGGAGTACCACTATCTGTTGTATTTGATCGAGATCCCAGATTCACCTCTATGTTCTGGAAGAGTCTCCCAAATGCTTTGAATATTAAGCTGAGCTTTAGTACGACTTATCATCCTCAATCCGATGGATAATCTAAGAATACTATACATACACTATATAACTTGTTGAGAGCATGCTCAATGGAGATTAAAGGAGGATGTGATCAACATATTTCTATTGTTGAGTTCTCAACAACAGTTTCTACACAAGCATCCAAATGGATTGTTGTGAAACCCTATATGGGAAGAGGTGAAGAACACTGTCATATTGGGATAATGTTGGGGAGAAAAAAATACTAGGTCCCGAAATGGTAGATGAAATTGTGAAGAAGGTTGTGACTATCTAAAAACACAATAAATATACTCAATGTCTACATAAGAGGTATGTTGCTAATCATCGAAGAGACATTGAGTTAGATTTCAGAGACATGGTATTCCCCCACATATCACCATGGAAGAGGGTTATGATATTTGGGAAGATGGGAAAGCTTATTCCATGGTGTATCGGCACTTTTGATATCCTTTATCAATTGGAGCCGTGTCCTATCGATGAGAACTACCACCAAACCTATCTCAAGTACTTGATACATTTCGTGTATCAATCTTTAGAAAGTACATACATAACCCAAAACATATACTCAATCCATAGGTGGTAACATTGTAGAATGAACTCCCATATGAAGAGAAGTATGTGATGATCAAAGATAATAGGCAAAAAGTTCTATGAAATAAGAAAATGACCCATGTGAATGTGTTGTGGAGAAACCACATGTTTGAAGAAGAAATATGGAAATAGTAGGATGTGATGAGGAAGAGTTTCCCACAACTGTTTTAGTGCGGGAAAATAAAATTTCAAGGGAAATTGTTTTTAATATTGGAAGATTATAATGACACAAACAATTGTTAATGAAAAATCCTTTTGATCTAATTAATTTTCTTATTATGTAGAATGATCCTATAAAATGTTTGTATTTCCCGGGTTTTATGTTTTGGAATTTTTGAAAGACAATTAAGAATTGTGACCACTATTAATATAGTTGTTGAACCTTAATAACATGATTAATATAAATATAATGCTTTAGAAAATTTAATTTACTTAGAAAAAGGAAGAAATGGCCACTTCTAGTATTATTTCTCAGTATGAGGCCCATTATTCAGATCTCGAAAAAGAGGTGGAATCATTGGGATTCTCTCTTGATCAAGCCCAAACCAATCTTGAACAAATTATGCTTGAACATATCTGCCTATGCGAGATGTCGAAGTTGATAGACATTACCACCATGGCGATGTTATATGAGAACCCCAAGAGTATGTTACCATCACACACCTTACATTATTGTCTTATGTGGGTTTTAAGGGGTTGTGTAACATGACCATATCACAATGATTATGAGTATTATATTTGTATTGAATAAAGAATATACATTCATTTTATTAGTGTTACTTTGTAAATGGATTTTAAAGCACAAATAGTATTTTTAGTTCATATTCAATTAAGAAATATATATTCACCAATTATTTTATTTTTTTATTAAACAATATTTTAATAAAATATTATTATTAAATTAAATTTTACTAAATATATATGATCGTATAATTTTTATAATAAAATATAAATTTTTATTAATGTTTGAAAGCTGTTTTTTTCAAAACCCATGAATTTTCGATAAATGTCGATATTTATTTTAAAAGTACAAATTAATATATATAAAAAATTATTTAGATAACGTGAATATTATTTTTTTAAATAGGATTTTGAAATTATCCAACAGTGACTTTTTCATATTTTTTTTGAGACAGTCAAATTTTCTGGACAAAATTAAATACCTTTTAATTATATATCTTGTTTGATGACATAATAATGAACCAATAGTGATGTAATAAAAATACTATAAACAGTATGTTTGATGAATATATGTTTTACAACAAAAATAATGTAATTTATTTTTATTTTATTTATTTTATAAAGCCTTAGTGGACCCTCTAAAACTTTTAAAACTTTTTATCTTTTTAAATGATTTCCTTGAGAATGTGACTCACCTCCAAAAATTAAAGACTAATATTTCAAGAATTTAGGACACTGGGATTATAAAATATTTTTTTCCACTCCCCTTTTGAAAAAAACACGGTAAAAACCATGAGATGGTTAGTGTTTTTGATTAGTTTTATGTGTAGGGTCCAAAACCTAAATAATAAAAAATTCCATCCTTTTTCCTATAAAACACACCCAATCTTCCACATACTCTTCACTCAATGAATTTGGAGTTGTAAATACCCATATTTTCCATGTATTTTTTTTATTATATGGATTTTCACGAGTTTGCGAAAATTGACATCCCATGATCCGCTGACCCTGTGTGCCCGGAATGCATTTATGAACTTTTCTTTGAAAGGTAGGTTCAGTAAACACGCGAGCGGAATTTTATAACTTTTGAACCAGATATTAGATTAAAAATATGACGGAACCATTTAATCTGTAGTGTTGGTATTCTCTTTTGGGAGGATTCACTTCAACCGTAGTTTGTTGGAAGAAAAAGATATGTTTTGGGACATTTATATGAATAATGAAATTACAGCAATATTTTATTTCTCTCTTTCCTTTTCCTCCAATGTAAAAGAGGAGGTGGAGCGACCAGTGGCATGTAAAGACATTAAATGGATTGCATCCTCAATTCTTTGTAATAGAACTATTGGAATAAGGATGGTTCCCAAATTAATTGAACCCCATTACATCAACATGTGTTACTCTCCTCCCCATCTCTTATTTATATGGATCTTGGGGAGGAGTATTGGCATGAATTCACCATAAGATGAAGCTTTGGAAAAGTACCATGATGCCAATCACTTAGAGGATTGAACTAGTTCCAGTGGGTGGTGAGAAGCGCCATTGAATGCCAATGACCGAATCATCCTAAAATACAGAGGCTCTCCAACAAACATTAGGTGGGAGTTTATCATTTCACAATTTTAGGATATTGAGGAATCATGCATTATTCCTCCCATGTTTAGATGCTCATGCGGATGACGAGAGCCAATAGAACATGGCCTAGTCCCTTCACTACTTTGTTAATCTATGCGTTCTTCGTGGTACTTTCCTATTTGAATTGGATGAAATCCGGAATGGAGGGTCAAGCAGCGAAGAGGGCATCCCAAGGAGGCCGTTGGTACATACAGATGGAAGAATGTGCCACCAGTCCTCACCCAATGACCTACGGAAGATCGATAGTACGACACCAACATGACAGCATCGCTGACCAGCAGGTGATGGAAGCGGCCGAAAATGATCGATCACGGAAGAGATGGAGACGCGCCATTGTAGGCTAATGGCTGAAATGGCCGTGGCTGTAGCCGCGACGAGTGAAGACGAAAACTTGCTCGAGCCAGATGCAAAAGGAAGATGCAGAGCGGTGCGCTACTAGAGAAGGCCACGACACGATGTCGTAGCGGTGAAGGAGGGACCCGCACCTGCGGGTCCCGCGAGGAACATGCAAGGCCAAGTGGCACCGCTGCATGGTCACCCAAATGTCCTAGACATTCATGAGTTAGGGGGCAGCGTTACCCCACCCCCTGTGCTAGCTAGTGCAAGCCCTAGTGGGCAGTGCCCCTCCACAGGCTGAGCTGTACGAACCAAGTGGTCCACACCCTTCATGGTCCTGGATGGGCAATCACATAAGGTCGCGCCCTTCGCAGGTTTTTCCACAGCCTAGTGGGAAAATTCCTCCATGGTCCATCCCAATGATGCTTGCCTCAGATTGTTTGGGCTGGGACAAGTTAGACCCGAAATAGATCGGGATGACCCGAACCAGGTCGGGTCGACCCAGACCGGGTCGCACCAGACCTGGACCCTTCTAGGCCCGGTTTCGCTAAAAGAGACATATATAGTGACCCAGGAGTCTGTTTGACCAACCGTATATGATGTTGGGATCCGTTGAAAGAGAAGGTACTTTTGGTATAATCTACATGAGTTTTTGAAGAAGTTGGAGTACAAATGGGTTGGATTGAAACTGAAACCAACCGGGCCCTCAGAACTAAAAGGCTTATAAGTCACAGACCAAGTGTCCGATTGACGCGCCGTCTATCATGATGTTACCCTTATGACATGGCGGCCCTTTGAGATTTTTCATTGTGAAGCATAGTGGTGGTTGAGGTAATATAGTTGGATTTAGGAGAGGATCCTCCCAGAATCAAGAGTACTATGAGAGGGAATCTAGTGGTTGGTAGTGAGGCGGAGGTTAGAGAAAAATCATACCAAGTTTAGTACATAGAGATCCTTTGTGGATCTACACCAATCTTGTGTTGGACAGTCCTTAGTGATCCTATGTGGGTCAGCAAAAATTGTTTCAATGTGGGTCAAATCCAATGTGGGTTAGCGGGGGTGGTACCTATCGATCCTATGTGGGCCAGACTCTAAATGGTCAGTAGTCGAGCCTATCAATAGAATAAGATGATGAGGATTTAAGACTATTCATCTGTACTTCTATACTTACACCTGGTGTGAGTTGATTCTTTTCTGTTCTGGTACATCTACTTTTTTGGTGTTACCTTTGTGGTGTCACCATTGGGGTACATTAACCATAGTGGAGTTACCTTCGTGGTGTTACCCTTTATGTACTTTTACCTTCAAGGTGTTACTTTTGTGGTGTTACCATTGGGGTATTATTCCTTCATGGATTAGTTGTGTAAGTTGAATAAAAGTTAGAGCCTTATGATTCATCATGTATGAGATGAGTATATCTTGATAACATTGGTATACGAATGGGAATATACCTAGGTAGAGTGGATGACAACTTCATTCATTTTTGACTGAGAACTCTCATTGTTGTTTTTACATTACGGAACTCTGGGAGACATTTGGGGGTCTCAAGGTCCCAAATGAGTATTTTTATACTCATCCCTACACTATCAATGCCCACACCTTGCTGCCTCTTATGCAGAAGACAAACTATGTTGATCGAGGTGGAGGGTTCCATGATTGTCTGGTGCTCAGAGATGGACCATTTGACGTGACGTGATGTAATGACTACTAATAGTGAGCTGTAACTACCCATCAGTAAGGATCCTCGGTGGACGTTCCATGAGAAGTTTTCTCTTTTAGTTGTACCTGTACATTCTAGTTGGGTTGATATTCCGGACCCTTTAAATTAAGTACACTTTTTTACTTTAGTATTTTACCTTGTCGTTGCTTCTTGTGGTGTAATTTGTTTTTGTGTTTTTATAGGGTTTATGGAAATGACTTCCAGTTATAGGGATACCCCTTTTTGGTGTTAGTCGCCTGCCCCTAGCCTATGGATTGTGGGCTTGGCGTAGTCACGACACATGCCCCTAGTGACGGGTCATGATAGGAGTTCGTCCAACCACTTCCATCCTCTCTTCAAAAGTCTCCCAAGGTGACCCAAGCTCCCATGAATCCTCTCTCAAGCCTCTCTGAAGCATTTTGGATCACACTTCCAATAAAGGGACTTCTTCCTTCCTCATTTTTGTCCAAGTTTCATTATGTTCTTATACCTTTGTCTTTTCAATTACAAATGTTGGTGTACGATTTAAAAACTACCCCATAATTACCTCATTATATTTTAATGAGGATAAAACCCTTTATCTCTCATTAATGCCTCCCAAGTACATCAATTACCATGCCTAAATTTTGTAATGAATTTCTCTATTCTCATTTACATTCAAGAAATTATTTTATATTACAAATATATATTCCATTACATACATTGGGAAATGTATCTATATGACCCCTTACATTCCATTTCTATACATATGATGAGAAAATACATTCCCTCTCATCAGACATTTTTATGTGTTCTTATGTCACACTATTATGATGCCAAAATTGCTCCATGATTATCCATGCCAATGTCATTGTATAGTGAATACCATGTCCATTTCATTATCAATTGTATTCATCTTTATTCACATTTACTTATCGAATATATTGTTTCATGTATTAAATCCACATTACTTTATCATAGAATAAATGATTATGTTTAATGAAACCGTTTTATATGATCCATGTGGCACACTTATGCATGAAATGAAATGATTAAGAAGGAAGATCCCTGATAGCGCTCCAATGCATTGGGTAAAAATTATTATCATGATACGTCATGTGCAATGGGGGTCTTATCATGAAAATTCAAGTGAAATAAGGGTTTATTCATGATCCATGTGAAATTATCCTATGATCATGCTAATATAATGTTAAATGTTGATTATACACTTCTACGTTATCATAATCATGATATATGAGGACTTTATGTTCATGTTACTCTTATTATACCTTGATATTCATATTTCCAAACATGTATTGTTCTCTTCATGTTTTAACTATTAAATTACTTACTAGGATTTATAGATGAACTTTTTTATGATGTCCTCAGGTTATCCCATGCAATGCTATGTACGAGGGAATGTAGTGGTCATGTAAATGATGTTTTCAATAAATATATTGTGTTTCATGTTTTTAGTCATTGTGTAATGTTCTTAAGCCTCAAACACACGAGACCCCTTGATCTTCTATGATTTATCATGTAATGATTATATGAAATTAATTATGTTTATGTGTGTAATAAAATTAAGGGTGGTTATAATGTAATATACTAACCAAGTTTACAGGAAATAGAGTAATGTTTATTTATAAAAGGATTGTGAATAATGTTTCTATGAATTAAATAAGAGTCTAGGTAGTGTACCTGTAAAAAAATACACTCTAATGGAGAATGATTTATAAATAATTTTTATTCATAATTAAAAAGACTTGGATATGTAGTCCTGAAAAATGGAAAAGTTGTTTCTTATGCATCATGATAGTTTAAGCATCATGAAAAAAATTATCTTACTCAAGAAAGGGAGTTAATAGAAGTGATATTTGCAATGAAGATATTATGAAACTATATTTATAGGGAAAATTTTATATATACATAGACCATGAATATTATAATTATATATTCACATATAATGAGATCAACATTCTTAGTGATGATAGTTATATTTAATAATGGACTATGATTACTCTAGTCACTATTGAATGGAAAATAAGGTAGATGATTCTCTTAGTAGAAAAGAACCTTCAACAATATCCATGACATAAATTGAGATATACCCTACGTACTTGGATATGCAATGTCTAGATATAGAAATAATAAATTAATGGAATTAATCCTTTCTTTCCCAAATTATTCCCCAACCATCTATTCAAGATATGATAAAAGATACACAATGTGATGATATGGAGCTTCAAAAAAAGGTAAATGAATTAATGGAGTGGATGATTCATTAATTCCACATAGATGAAGATGTTATAATAATGTTTGATACTAAAAATAATCTCCCTTCCTATACGAAGATAAATAAAAATTTATTGTGTAATTCAAAAAAAATTTAATTACCTATCCATCATTGAACTTCCATCATGTATAATGATCATCAAGAGCACATCAACTGGATCTACATGAAGAATAATATCACTGAGTATATCTCAGAGTTCTTGATATGTTATAAAATTAATGAGGGTGGTAAAAGTATAAGGGGGGTGATGTAACCATTCCCCATACAAGAATGGAAATGGGAGAACATCACCATAGACATTATCATTAGTACCTCGAAGAGACCCAAATGAATAATACTATATGGGTTTTGGGGATCGAATCAACAAGTCTTCCCATTTTATTACAATTAGGGAATATTTTTATATTTCCAAAATTACATGATATATGTAAATGATATTGGGAGACTGCATGTGGTATCGCTTTCAATCCTTTCTCATCATCATCCAAGATTTAATGAAAAATTCTTTAGAAGTATTCAACATAATTTTCATACTTAATTGAATTTTAAAATATCCTATCGCCCCCAAACCAATGACCAATATGAGAGAATCAATTATAAAATTTAAGGCATGCTAATATATTACTAAATGGAATTTAGTTGTCGATGGGATAATAATATCCCATTATTTGATTGGTTATACAATGAAAGCATCCACAAGAGTATTAAAATTGATTCATATAATGAACTATATAGGAAGAGATGTATAAATACTACATGTAGGGATGATGATGGGAATGAATGATACATTGAACCAATCTTGTGGTTGAGATGACAAAAAACGTTCTAGTCATCCAATAATAAATAAAATCTTAAAAAAATTAGAAGAAGAGATATGATGATAATTATCAAGGGGACATGGATTTTGATTTTAGGGATAAATCATTTCTTTAAATATATCCATAGAATATATTTATGTGTCTTATAATGAAAGGGAAGCATAACCATAGGTGTATTGGCCCCTTTGACACCTGTGATCACATGGTTGCGATAGACTATCTGCTAAAACTTCCACCTAGCATGGAATGAGTTCATGATGTGTTCAAAGATTTAGTGTTGAGGAATTACAAACCTAATACCTCACATGTACTAAACACAGAGGTGTTATTAATGCATAATGAACTCTCTTATGGGGCGAAACTGGTGAAGGCCTTCGATTGTAATGAAAAATTTCTACATAAAAAGGAAACTCACCATGTCATAGTGTTGTTGTCGAACTAGAAATATGATGAGGGCATGTATAAACATGAAGAAAAAAGATCAAAATTATCCTTATCTATTATCAACTAAGAATACAATTTAAAATTTTGAGGAAGATATTTTTTTAAAGGGGGACGAATGTAATGACCAAAAAAATATTATTAAAATCGGTTTTATGGAATAAATATTGGTTATATTATTTTATCTGGTATTATAAATATACATGACATAAAAAAACAAATATATATTTATCTAAAATATATAGTGAATTTGTTATGTAAATAAACAAATAAAAATTGAAAATGTTATAATTTATTAAAAAATATAAAATAACAAATGTATAATGGGAAAAATTTTATATCTCAATTCTGTCAGGACCATAACCCCCATAAGAAACACAATATTAGATAACCATAATATAATTAAACCAATTGAAATTTTAGAGAAGGAAATGATATAGAAACTTGAGAGTAATGTAATGAATAATGCATTAGGAAATTAAAAGGAATTTATTATAGGTGATATGAACATTAGAATAGTAATCAAATTATTAGTCATCGTGATCATTGGAAACTATGAGAATTCGTAGTAATTTAACTATTATATTTTGTTTTTATAATTGTTATTGATAAATGGGAGTTGAAGTGGAAAGGAGAAAAGATGACATCAACCAGTAGATTCCGACCTATTGATTCCCATTAGTTAGAATGTGGGTTGGTGGTTGTGTCATTGGGGTTCTCCCTTTTGTTATCCCAAATAAAAAAATCACCATGTGAGGATCAAATGAACTCAAATACAGGAGATGTTCAAGTTAGAGTATGTCAACACTAGGTTAATGATAGTAGAGCCACCACATAGAAATTATAAAATCACTGTCTTTAACTTTACGGAGTATTCCAGAGTAAAAGGCTATCATATTTCTATCCCTCAATATCATAAAAGTGTAATTTTACTTTTCTAAATTAAATTGATAATTTTTCAATACCATTTTTCACATTTTTTTATTATATATTTTTAAAATTAAGATAAATTTGATAATTTTTTTTGGTTACAAGTAAAATTATATTTCAATAAAATTAACACACTTTAATAATAAACAAATGGATTATATATAAAATTTATTTTATTGAAATATACTTTTTAAATATTATTTATTTAAATGATAATATATTATGACAATGGAATATGAAGTTTTAATATAGGACAATAAATTTACAATGTCATAAAAACAATAATTTTTTTAAATAATGATTCTATTTATAGAATCTCATGTTTTTGAACAATATAAAAGTACGATTTTGTTGATCTTTTTTGTTTACTAGATAGGTTAGATCTAAAACTAAGTATTGTAAATTAAATATTAGTGTTGTAACACTTATACATGTTGTTTTTGGACCTAGGTGAAGCCTGATAAGTCTTCTGAGTGGATCGAGATGTTTCGTGGGGTGCTCGACTAGAAAAACACCATGTTTTAAAAGACAATAGAGGGTGCATGGTTTGAACAAAATTTGAAAAATGATTAAGCCCACTTCAAGAAACCGTGAATCACTATTCAAAAAGGGGTAGTGTTATTGCTCCCAAGTTGTGCAGAGTTTCTTAAACAATTCCCTCATCCCATACAGGGTTTTCCTTGGAGGCCAAAGACTTCACAGATTTTATGCACCATTTGGAAAACCATGCGGGTCAAACCGTGATGATGGGTGTTTCATTAAAAAATTAAATTATTAAAATCCAAAATGAAAATACAACTAAAAGCTAAAAACATAGCAGTCCCCTCTATCGCCAAAATCGCTCAACACCCTAAAGGGGGGTTCCCCTTTGATGCACGGTGACAACACCCTCCATCCTCCATCATTCTTTGATTTCTACATAGATTTCTTTGAAAATATCCTTTGATCTATCATGGTAAGATCCTCTATCCCTTATCCTCCATATTTTTAGTTGTATTTCAGTCTCTTCATTTGCCGTTGAGAATCAGCTGATCCCTATTGTTGTAAGGTAATAAAATTTCTGGGTTTCTTCTTATTCGAGGATTGAGAAAGGGGTCTCTCAGGACCCTAGGGTATGTGTTCCAACTACTACCATCGAAGGTGAGGCAGTTTAGTGTGTTTTGGTCCACCATATTGGATCTGAGGTATGGTTTATTTTTTTTGGTTTTTGACATATTAAATTAGTATCCTTTTTCGTTTCAAGGTTCTTAGGATGTTTATTGTAGTGATTCGGACCCTGTCATGTGGTTCTGGGGAGAATTGGTTTGTCGCCACCATTCGAGGTAATGGTTTAATCCCTTTGCTTGTTTTAACCATCTATATTGAGTTTTTAAGATTTTTTAAGGTTCCTTTCACATTTTTTGTAGTGGGTTGGACTGTATGGTGCAGTTTCTAGTCGCCAAGTCATGGGATAGTCACATACGGGTACATATATGTAAATATATATATGTGGGTTCCCCCATTAAGTGTCAAATAAACCATGGAAATGATTAAAAATGAATGGGGAAAGGTGTTCACATGTGTATATATATATAGATATATAATTTCACATATAGGTGAGTTGAGACAGATATATGCATATAAGAATATTTTTAAGGATCCCCTTGCACATTCACTTGGCCATGTAGTTGTTTTTATAGGTGCTAAGTGTCCTCTCAAGTATTTTAATGTTTGTATGATCAATGTGGGAGAAGATAATTTTTGACAGAAAGATCCAAGAGATGAAGTGGATGACTTGGTTCCACCGTGAGGTAGGGTCCATTTCCAAGTCCTCTAACTCTCTAAATGAATTAATTAATTACATACCACACTTTTTTTAGATTAAAACTTATGTAGTGATGTTTATAGATTTAATTCATCATGAATATGAATTTAGTATTTTTATTTTTTAAATACTAAATGTGAATAGAGGTTTGTATGAAAAAAATACAATTATTTTATAATAAAATCCATCCATTAGAGGTGTGCTGCCTTCAAGATAAAAATTACTGGTTAGAAATTTATTGATTAACTTGTCATGTTTGTAATTATTATTCGTTGACATTATTTTGAAATATGTAATGTTTAGAACATGGACCTAATAGAATTATAAAAACAGAGTTAACTTCATAAAATAATTAAAAGCACCAAGATCCCACTGATGTACTGGTCCTAGCTTTGAATTGGGTTTAACAATATGTGATGTTTGCCATAATTTTCCTATATTGTTTTGACACATTCTGGAAACCATTTGGATTTTCATTGGCTTGACATTTACAATGGTTATAACTTCTATAATAAATTTTTGACTTCACCTATAAATTGCATAATGGTATGTACCATATATTCTCTTCACATTAACTCAATAAGGAAAGTGGTTTGAAATGAAAATTAAATGTGTAATGTGAATTGGGATGTATACTGAGTATATCACTCAACCTTATTAAGATTAATTGAATAAAGGATATATTTATGTATCCCCCTTTCCATGTTGATGGAAGGCAGTAGAGTGAACTTTAATTATTGAATACGACTTAATGGTTTTTATAAATAAATGGTTGTACTACAACTTGACCTCTACACACTAAGATTTGAAATTTATTAGACAAAAAGGAATTATTATAAGACTTATTTTTAAAATATGAATGGTTAGACTTGAGCTTGTATTGTATTCTAATAAGAGAATACCTGGATCCCTCATGTACCCCATTCCAAATTAAAGGGTGGGTTGCTAAGGTTAAGTCTCTCGTAGATCTCTTTCATTGACATATATTTGGATTCCCTGTATACAATTGTTGGGCCCCCATGTAATACTATAGTAATCCTTGGATACACTCCTTAGATCATCCATTGACAAGAAGGTTCCTTGGATACGCTCATTGGACCTAGTCCTTTGTTATACCGATTTTACCTTCGATGCACTCCTTGGACTCAGTAGGCACCTCATCATGGAATGCCTTGGACTACGCTCTATAGATTACACCCTTACCCCTTAGCTAGACCCAGATACTACTAGGACAGCAGCCCATGTGGATTATGATGCCTTTGTTATTACCATGGGACTTTTTCACTAAATAACATCATAGGATTCCTTAGATATACTCCATGGGTCCAACATTGACATGTAGGTTCCTTGGTTAAAGCCCAGCGAGCCTAGTAATTGGTTTTCCCCATTTAACCTTATAGGAAACTCCTTGGACTCGGTAGGCGACATTCAATAATATAACTTATTAACAAACTATAAATACTCAATTAATCAATTTATTACATTCACAGACATAAGCCAAGGGCTGAAGAAGGTACATAGGTATTTAGTCACATTTTACTGCTTACATAACATATTAATGAATATACATTGATTAATTTATAACACACTATCAGGATTGGGTTAGACACTGGTGTTTTTAGCCTAATGAGATTTATATCTCATACCCTAACTAGGAAATCATTTCACTGGGGTACCAGAGCCGTACTTTATTGTTTTTAGGGCCTTGTAGCTTTCTTGTTGTTGTTCTCTTATACTTGGGAGTTAACAAAATGGATTGGGCTGGAACTCAAGAAGCTCGTGTAGATCTCCATTTGGATGGTAGTTCTTTTCATAACATGATTCCTCCATTTTATTGATTTAAAAATCATGTGTACCTTTTACTAATTTTCATTATTTACTAATACCATGTCATTCATTCATCTATTGTATAAACTGGAATTGGCCACTTTTACTCATTTATATGAAATCCGTCATCCACTACTTTATTATAGTTATTTACTTCTTTTGCTCTGGATTTTTATTTACATTGTTATACCATTGAGAATATCTTCTAAGAGGGTATAGTCTCCCCACTAAATACTCTTACACCATCACTTCTATTCGGCAGCCTCTGGCTTACTAGGAGGTGTGCTTGAGGTTATGTGCTGACCGAGCCAACAACCATCTAATTGGTGAGCCGGGTCGGGACATAAAAATTTATTTAAAAGGAAAAAAATCTACTATTTATAAAAATAATTTTATAAAATAAATTTTATGTTTGGAATCATCACATATAAATTATCTTTATATAAATTTTGTAGAATTATCTAATTCAATTTATTTTTCAGTGAATAGTAGAATTGTAGTTACATGTTTTTCGTATGTCTTATAAAATAAAATATTTGTGATAAATATATAATAATTATTTATAATTAACCCATGAATTAATGTATGTGGTTTTAATATTAATATTATGTAGATTAATGAAATTATATCAATTTCAAAAAATTCAAATTAAATTCCAAATTCTAAAATAGAAATTACTATTTTAAAAACTATTTGTTTTGTGGAAAAATCGGTTTTCCATGTAAACATTAAAAATAATATTGGGATTTTAATTCAAATATATTAAATTAAATTAAAAAAGAACTCAATTTTGTAATCCAGGTTAAAAAATAATGGCCATTCTAATGTGTTTTAATTTTCTATAACCTATAATTCCTAGAACAAAATTTTTAAATAATTAAACAATTCCTCCTCTTTTAGTATAAATAACTAGAAATCCCCCATTACAGTCCACACTAAATCCCTATTAAATTAGGTTATACTCATAATACCTCCCAATGTGTCCCTTCAAGGTGTCCTTAAGTACTTGAGGTTCAATGCTCAAGTTTTTAGTATAATCCATTCACGTTGAGGGAAATTTTCATCTCCTCTTTTCAATTCAAGTACCTATTTTGAGGACTATTTTATCAATGTTGTATTATAATAATTGTGTCCCCTTTTTTATCATCCTAATTACTTCTAACATAAATTTTCATCAATGGGTGATGTTTTTCCCTCCAATTGTTTTCCATTTCATTAGTACATTTTTTATACACACATGCTTCCAAATTCATTTCTTGAATTTCTCGCATTCACATGAAAAAATATGATATTATGAATATGAAAAACATTTAATTATCCTTGGTTATTCACCTCAATATAAATATAGTTTGTTTATTTTTGGACAACATGTATGAGATGAAAGTTCCAGGAACAGTTGGAGCACCATATAGGGCATGCCAAACTCGGGTTTTTTTATAAATAATGATTAATGTGATATTTACATCGATGATAAACTCCATGACACAAAAAATGAATCAATGATTAATTGAAAAAGATAAGTCCATAACCAAAGTGTTAGATTATTAATGATTATATTTAATTTAAATAAATAAATAATTAAAATATAAAGTGTTATTTCTCCATTTGAGAATCTATCTATGTCTCTATGTTGTACCATCCTTGTGTTGTAGGAATCAAGCATAGTTTCCACTAAATGGTGATCCACAAATGCTCCAAATACATATGAATGTCTTCATTGGAATTTCTAGGTTTTAGTGTGGTAGATCCAAATTCATGCATCATTCATTTTTTATCACAAAAGTAATCTCTTCAATGAAGTTGTATCATTGGCCTTTTATGACATGAGAGTGGTGGTGGATGAGGATTGATACTCATTCATAAGAATGTCCTTATAGAGGGAGACATATAGAGATTTGATATAACTATATCTATATGTCATTATTCATGAAAAATAAAATGAAAAATCGTAGGAAAATAATGTAAGTGTGTTTAAATAATTCTTGGTTTAGAAAGTAATAATTGCACATGAACCATTATTATTTCTCTAATCATTGTAGAACCCCATGTCTAAAAAAATAATAAATATATTATTATTATTTATTAACATGTAAAAATACCCTGAATTAATTAAATATTATTTTTTATAAAAAAATACAATATATATTATTTCTCACCAGAATAATAAACTATGTCTACCATTGCTCCAAAATATTTGTCAGACCTTGAATAACGACTATTTATTTTAAAAACAAACATTGATGTATTATTCAACAATAAATAAATAAATATTATATTGAATTTATATAAAATGAATAATTTTTAAATATTCTACTCAACAAATATTTTTTCAGATATCTGGTGAAAAATATAAGTGATCAAGAAAATATGAATAAGTATTTAACCATAGGATGGAATAATATTTATTCAAAATACTAAATAATACATAATAATAATATTTTAATAAATTCATGGATAAATTTAGTTTGTGACCCTATATGAATTTTTATTAGTTGAATTATGCATTCCTCCCAATGCCAACTGTCAGAATCTATCAACATGACAAGGACCCATTTATAAAGAAGTTAATGTCACCGTGATATAAAACCTGATATGAATTCTTAAAATGTAATGTAAGCCCTTTTTTCACAATATATCAAATAAAACAAGTTTTAGTATTGTACCCCCATCCTATGTGATTAATGTCTCTTTATATTAAATTCTATTAATTGAAAATTCATATAAAACATCACAAAAATGGTTTTATTTATGATTTATCATTTCCATCAATAGATCTAAGGCATAAAATTCTATTAAATATCATAAGGAATATATCCTTTCTCATTTTACTCATCAATAAAACATTACTCATGACACACCCAATTTATTGTACTTAACTATAGACATATTTCATCATGGTTTTCATTAATACATCAATATTATAAATACATGGTGTCTATTAATAATAATCATAATGTTTAAGGATCAATACATATATCCAAATAATGTACATTCCAAGATAACATAAAATTGTTGATTTTATATAGCTGGGTCTAGTTATCATAATTTCATATACTTGAAATTACCTAAAATGTACACAAGGAGAAGTTTATGAAAGTATTATGTGTCACTACACTTGATATCATATATCATTTTTCCCAAAAATGATTTCATCTAGATAAATAACTAGTAATTAAAAAAAATTGTTTAACTCTTGGGTTCTCATCATAGAGGGAATCATCTATTATCATTCATTGTGTTAACTAATATTAGGAAAATATCACATTCTATGTCATGTATAATAATAAAAATTATTTCATAAGGATTTTATTAATATTCTATACAATGAATTCATGTTATAATAAAGTAAAAAAAATCGGTTATGGGGAGCCAACTCCAGCAGAATCTCACTTACCAGATTGAACTTCTAACAATCTTTATTCCACTAGCTCTCAGATGATACTGATTCTTATGATGATATAATGATTTAACCAAGTTTTACTATATGTTTTAATTTTTTTTGGAATCACTTGGTATAAAAACAAGACCCTTATAATTATAATATCTCAAGAGATGATTCTTTCAGAGTATGTACTTATTCTTTTACTGTGACATTGGACCTTTTCAACACCAAAAAATTACACTATGATCACAATATAATATAGTATAGTATTTATTCCTATGAACCACATAAATATATTATTATTTTTTTATCAAAATTGAATCTTTAGAAGAATCATAAGACACTATATACTCATGTTCTATAGTAGAATCTATGAAAATGGGATAGATTGAAATCTGGTAGCTCATAGATCATATGTTGAGACCGAATACATATCCTAACTGTGACTTTATATTATTATGATATGTATGAAATTAAATATCAATATTATAGAGGATTACTAACTCCTCGTCTAATCCATGCACACGGACCATATCCTTAGTTCTTATCCGATACATAAGGTTAACCATTACAACAAGATAATTTTGTTCACCAAGATCATCTTGATATGTCCCAACCATACTTAATGTGTAGGCCATATCAAGTTTAGTATGTAACATTGAATACATTATTGACCCAATTAGAGAATATAATGGGTTATAACACATTCTCCCTTTATCGTGTAGTGTTTAATGGCACATATTTTTTTTGGACTGATGTATACAATGTGATAATGGCACTAATAACCTCTTATATTGTTCTATACTAAATTTATTGAGTATCTATCCAATATATCTACATTGAAATGGTCAAATTATCCTCCAGGATCATTCATGACTAATATTAATCTCTATAATGTAGGATTATTCACCTAAGTCCTTCATATAGAAACACTTTTTTAACCATTCATTAATAGACTATATGATTGGTATGTCATTTCAAGTAATTGATTTTTCATTTATATTTTCCACTAGGATAATCACTTTATTCCCATTAAATTACTTAAAAACTCCTATATAAAAATCATTTTTAATAAAAAATATTGTATAGCTTCATTTAATGAAATGTTCACATTCATGGATGATTTATTCAATCCGTTAATTGATTTGGGTTACTTGTATATCCTATTGGAATCAACTATAGCCAAAAAAAAATCTATTTATGTCACATAGAGAACTTCTTGAAGGTCCTCATTTTGTAATGATGTTTTAAAATCAATCTACCAAGTTTAATTATTATGTTAACCAATTATAATATTTAGGATTATGATTGATTTAGACATGGAATATAGTGAAACATTTTTATTATAATAGATTCCATGATGTTTTTAAAACCTTTAGCCAGTAGTGTTGCTTTATAGGTATGGAAATTACCATCCACGTCCTGTTTTTTCATGAAAATCTACTTTCCCCCAACAGGATTTTCATAAATTGGGATATCCTATAGAGCCCAATCAACGTTTTTATATATGGAATATATTTCAAAATTCGTGGCATCACTCAATCTTGATGATTTTAAAATCTATACTACCTATTTGTCGGAGATAAGTTCATTATCTTAAACGAATAATGATTTGACATATTTAGTGACTAGATGAACATATATCATTGGTTATCTAACCTATATGGGTCACCAATATGGTATTTGGGATTCAGAAATAACTTCTTCCTTAAAAACCATAGAATTAGTTTTTATATCAACTCTTGTGTATCATGACCATAAAATTAATCAAAATTAATCTTTCCCCATCTATCATTCATGAGGATGTGCTCCCTCTCATGAAGTTAAACTTTTCTTATGATATTAACTTTCTTGTATGAGGGGTTTTTTTAGTATTCCTTTGATTCCATAATTTGACCTATAAAGATACACTTTTTCACCAGGGTTCTAGTTTTTTCTTAATAAGGACATAACAAACTCATCTTAGCCCCAAAATCGCGTATGTGAAAAATAGATTTTCTTAATCTCTATAAGTAAATGTGAATTAAATTTTCCTGTATTGTTAATAATTATTTTAGGGTTTATTCTTTAGTTTGTAATTCATATCCCCAAAATGATAATGGATGATCTGTGTGACTCATCATAGACCTTTCCCATGTCTATAAAGGCACAATTCCTTCGTTCACTAACACCATTCCACTATGAAGTGTAATGTGTAGTGGGTTGATTGAGTATCCAAAATTCCTTTAGAATTTGGAAAAACTCTATTATAAAATAATCACCACCTCGATCCGATGAAATCTTCTTTATCATCTTTCCATGAGAATTCTCTACTTTATTATAGAATTATTAGAATTTCTCGGAGGACTCAGACTTATAACTCATCATGTGGATATAACTATATCTACTCAAGTAATCAGTTACAGCAATGATTTAGGAATACAATCCTATAGATTTTACTATAAATGTACTACACACATCATTGTGTACCAATCCCAGAAGCAATGTGGCCCATTCTCTTTTTCCATTGAATAATGGTTTAATTAATATTACATTGAGAAAATAATGAAACCATTCATGTTTTTTCACAAAAGTGTCTAAATAAGAATCATGATAGAGCCTTCTTAATTTATTATCATTTAGATGACCATGACTATGATGCCATATTTGGGTGTTATATGAGTCGTGTGACCTTGACTATATTTCAATTTGCAATAATTTTTTTTCCTAATTTAATAAAGAAATACACTTATTTAAATTTATCATATCATAATATATTATATATTTATAAAATAATTATGTTATATTTAAAAACAAGATAAAAAATGTATCTATTAATGATACAAAAATTATGTTTTTGTTAATAGTTAGTACTCTATTCCAATATTTGAATACCAATATCATTCCTATTATAAATAAAATTATGTAGCGTCCAATGGATAGATCATCCAACCTCACCCTATTAGAATCTCAAAAATCGGCCTATCCTGTATATATCCCTGATAATATACTTGTTTCCGACTTTTATAAAAATATGTGATTATAAAAAATATATATAGTACACAATCTATTGATATTGAAAAATTAAACATGATTTTGAAAACAACTTTATGATGCCCATTCTTCAAGGTTAAATTACACTTCTTATGGTCTATCTTTCCACATGAAAATCTTATTATTTTACTCACTAATATGTGAGGATGGATGAGAGGAGGGATGATTCATAGACCATAAATTTAAATAAAAAATAAATATAATTGAAATAAATAACACACAAAGGTATTATTTATATTCATTATTATCTACATACATGAAATGGATTAGGTATTTAACAAAAAATAGATTTAAATTATAATCAATATTTTTTAAAATAAATCACACATCAATCAATTAAATATATTATTTAATTAGTTATTTCTTTAAATTTAATTCTCATATTAATTTTTTATAAGATTCTCATCCATTATAGTTTTAAATAAATTAAACAATTTTTTTGAAAATTAATTATGTAAAAAGTTTTTACCTTGGAGGAATTTCATTGAGTACATATTTTAATAACCCAATGCCTATTATATTCTTATATTGTTTACACATGTTACATCTAGTACAAATGACTTATCATGTAATTTAATAGTGTATGATTCAACTGAGTGACCACATGAAACACATAACATTTATACAGCCTGTTATATTTCAATGCATGTAGAGTAATGAATATATTATGACCTATAAATGGTATGCAGTTATGAACATTACACAAACATTAATTAGACAATATATATATATATATATATATATATGAAAACAATTACATGGAATGTACAATCAACTTAATTACCACAAAAAATTCATGTTGGAAAGGATTAAGTATTATAATAAATTAATTGTTATTTTCTTTAATTTTTAAATATGAATGGATTGTAAAATACCGTTACATGGTGTGTATATTTATCACACAACAAGAAAATATCCTGGTAGATGTATGTTTTTTTCAAATTTGGTGGCAGTTTCAACCACCGCCAAAAGGTTTTGCAATGGTTTCCTGAAACCAAAGCTAAAAATGGTGTCTGCATCCAAGACTTGGATATATCTTTGTTTTAGTGGCAGTTTTTTTCAAGAATCGTAGAAAGTGTATTTAGCAGTGGCTTTAGAATCCTCTAAAATCTAAAGCCTCTTTTCCAAAGAACCAAATCTAAATTGGAGAAAATTTCCACTAAATAAATGTTATTCATATTTAGATAATACATTAACCGCAATCAAAAAATATAAAATTATATATTGGCGTGTTAAAAATAGAATGGAATAAAAAAGTATTTTTTACAGTGGATTAAACCACAGCTATATAATAAATTACAAACAATATGTGCTTCAGAATACGTAGCCCCAGAAAAAACCTGGAAAAAACAATGTACAGAATCACATAATAAATGACACACCACATAATTTGAGTAGACATAAATAAGAGTAGACAACATATACACATATTTAATGTTTCACCATCTTATAATCAAAGTACACAAATACGATGCACAGACAAGATCACTCAACCATGTTCACTCTATGCCACGAATGAAACATCCACATATCAATTGACGATGATGATCTCTGCTCATCACCCCCTCCATCTTGGTCTCCACTTACAACTGTTGGGACTTGTTAGCCTATAATATTGAAAACTAATCAAAGTTTCATATTAATGTTTAAACATAAAATATGTAGGAAAGGATATTCTCTTTATGTCTATGGACCAATCAATCATATATTATTATATATTATTTTTCAAATTTCAGAATCTTTTAATGATCAAATACATTCTCAGTTGGCTATCTTTTTTTGGGGATCCCATGATTGAAAACATTACACCCATTAGATGTCTTGGGAGAAATTGTATCCTTCAAAGTGCTAAAGAGGTATTGACATTATAAATCTAAAATTCTTTAATGAGGCACTTCAGGTTAATCAAGGATGGTGTCTTCTTTCTAATCCAAATGAAATCTTATGAAAGGATTTGCATTCGAAATATTTTCCTCATTTTGTATTTTCTCATGACCATATTGGACCGCAAGAATTATTTCAATGGAGAAACATTTGGGGTGATAATTATCTTATCAATAATGGTCAGGTTTGGATATTTTTGGATGAGAATGATATTATGGTTTGGAATTATCTTTTGTTGGGAAATGAATAAAACTGTAAGGCCTCCTCGACTGTTGTTCTAGGATTTTAAAATAGTTGCATTAAAGACATGAGAAATGTTACAATGGAGTATTGAGAGTAGGGGAAGATTTTTAGCTAGTTTAATGAGGTTGATCATAATCTCATTCTTTGTATTCTTCTTACACTAGGGATGGTCCTTGATAAGACTTTCTGGATAGGTGATTTTTCTGGGAGGTACTTAGTTCAATCAGGCTAAAAAATGAAAGCACATGGTTTGGATCATCCATCTTATTAATTAATGGAGGATGCTTTGGTCACTCAACAAAATAATGTGACCAATGATTGTATTTTGATCAAGAGAACCATTTAATGGGTGATTTTATGGAATTTGGATGATTTGAGGCCCTCGTTTGGGTAGTACCTGGAAGGTTTCTCAATGTTAGACTGCTCATTCACATTGGTTTTTAAAAATTAATTTTAATGCGACTATCTCTAATAATTAGAGGGTTTCTATTTCATTTATTACTCATCATAATAATGGCCAGGTTGTGGAATCCCATTGTATGGCTATCCAAGACCCTTGTAGTTTTGTGGTGGTAGAGTTACATGCTATCCTCTAAGGGATCCTTCTTTCTCATTAAAATGGTTGGATATATATTTTGGTGAAATTGAATAGCCTTAATGTTACTACCAACATTTTATAGAAAGAGGAGGACTTTTAACAGTATGGCCTTATGTTGAGAAAGATTTGGTATTTTATCAAAATATTTTATGAACTAAAATTTTCCTTCATCAATTGAGAGGGTAATATGGAGGCATAAAGATTAATGGGATTTGTTAAATATTGGGGTGATCATTATTTGGCAGACGCCTTCCTTGATTGGATTTGTATGTTTGGTGTTTTTAATCAGTAATATATTACCCATTTTATCTCAAAAGTATATATTTTAACATAAGAAAAAGTGTTTTTGAATTAAATGATTTTGATGTGGTGTGATTTACCATGTCACCACAAGTAATCGATGCATTATCACTGCTGACAAATCTATTCATCTTTTGATATAAATCAACCTACATATTCTAAAAAGTGGATATCTACGACCCATGTTTCTAAATTTTACATTGTATAGAAAAATAATTTTTCTGAGTAACATGGGATAAGGAGTGACTATAACCAGATGTAGCTGTAGCTGTAATACCAGATGGAATGTTAATGATCTTAGATGGAACTGGTGCTAAACCCATCCCTCATATTCGACCCGGATGCTATATCCCAAGGACATGATCCACATTGTCATCCTGGGAAAATGAAAAGAAATGCATGGGATTAGCATCCCATATCTCTTTACTATTTACCTATAAATAAAATATCAGTCATATTAGAATCATTATATATTATCATAGTGACACCTGATAATAAGTTATTATAATGACTAATGAATACATACCCCAACATCCTTAGCAGGCTCATTTACAGTACTCACATCATATTTTTATGAACATCCAACCAGACTTTTATTCAGGATTCATGGTGCCCAAAATTCTATGACTTCATTAAACAATGATAAATAAACAATTAAATATTATGAGTAGATAATATTATCTTATAAATTTTTAAATAAATGAAAAATTACTATAGTTTATCAGCTTTTAGAAAAACTCCATGAACCCATATTGTGAGAGATTATTTACTTACCTATACTCAATGCATTCACCCTTGTAACATCCTAAAATAGATAAAGAGTAATTTAATAGTAATATATAAAATGACATCTCGTATAAATATATAATGATATTCAGATAATAATATATATTGATATACTATGTCGTTCTCATAATGATGACTATCAATAAAAAATTCCATTTCTCACTAGGTACTCCATTGGGTAACTTATTATATAGTCATTGGGCACTCAATAAAGTATCGTCAAACTCATTCTATAATCATCATTTAAATTCATTCCATTTATGGACCAAATTTATCTATGTCTACTTTTGTGATAACACATCAGTAACAAGAAATTGAAAAAACATCTTTATAAAGAGATTAATTTTTAAAATATTGTATCTTAATAACATAATTACATTCAATTACATCATAAAACATTTAAATAACCTTAATCTGTGAATTAGAAACATCATTATAACAAGATTAAGTCATAGGCCTCCAATCATCATACAAAATTAGAAGGGCGACCAGATCCACCTCCAACTGGCCTAGAATCTTGACAAATAATTCCATAGATTCATGCATAGGGACTCCATAGAAGTCAAATGGAAAAAATATCTTTATTTCGTTCTAATTCAAGACATATAATCTTTTCATATTTTTCATTATTGTAGCATTTTTTCCATATTTCATGAAAATATAGTTAGTATTACAAAAAATTTCTATAAATTTATTCATATTAATTTTTTACCTATATCAATCACAAGACAATATCCCAATGAAGAACCAGGAGTGGTGGCTTGCTACATCACTGGTAAGGCTACCAAATGGGGAGGCATCGAATGATCTGTAGATGGGATGTTGAAAAATAGTGTTAGAGACAATGTAGGGAGGAAACCGGATGGTGTCTTAGATTATATAGAGAGGAAAAAAATATGGATCATCATCTACTAGTATGGTCTTGGGAATGTTGATTGAGAGTCCACTGACATTAGTACAACACTTTCTCCATGACATTCCAACTTTTAAATCAGAAACAAAAGGAACCACATGAAAAAATTTAGTTTGCGATGAATAAACTCTATGTGAAACACTAAAATATTACATACGGTTAGTAATGGAATAAACATCATGTGGAACCCCAAAAAATTATCTAGATTTATAAGTATAATATAATTTCATGCCTCAATTTCAATCATAGTATAACTAATATTCTATGTGATAATGATGGTACTTGTCACTGTAGATATACAAAAATAAACCTCAACCTCCTCCACCGCTTAAAAAATAGAAAGGTGATTCCCATGATTCTTATAATGAAATAGGAAAAATATTATCATTATTATACACATATTTTAAGTACGCATTCATTATCCACTTTTCAACGTGATAGTTTTTTACATCACATGATATAGGAGAAAATTTGATTAAATGTAACTTCTCATCCTTATTCAAACAACTTAATACCACTCAACATATTATATTAGAGACCATAAATATAGATACACTTTCTATTTTACAATTAATATTTGATCTATGGGGTTTTATCAATATCCATTAATATTTATTGGTCTATCATATATAGAAAAAACTATAACATCAACTATTCCTATAACATTTTCTACATGATTCATGTTACCTATCAGGAGGGATGAAATATCAATATCAATAATATATACGTTGACTACTTATATTCTTCTATAATATCTCAAAAATAATTGAATTCCCTTTTAGAATATCTTTATTATCATTCCATGAATCTATTTAATATTTTTAGAGATACACCGGTCTATTTCCATTTTATTCATTAAATTAAATATTTTCATATTATTTTTCCTCTAATGGGTTAAATCAAATTCTCAAAGGAAATAAATACAATTTACATGGATTTATTTTTCTGGTCTCGAACAGAATAAACCTTTACGTCATTTTCTATAATATATATGTTTACAACTAAAGATAGAGATATTCTAAAAATGACAAATTAATGGATTTCTATTTTTATATGAATGATGTTGTATGATTCCCCTTTAATGACGTCCAATTAAACCTCATTATATATATATATATAAATATATTTTCACCTTAATGAAATAAAGAATCATGTTTCCCTTTAAAATATCAATTGTATACTTCATTATTGGTAATATTTTATATCATATCCCACAATATATAATTATTTTTTATAAATCATAAATATTTGTTTTGTTCTCAATTATTTAGATAATTATTTTATATTTTTCTAATCATTGAACATGCCATTTTCTCTTATTACATTAAACAAATTAAAATAAAATAGAAATAATATTTTGTTTTTGACAACTAGGTACTTACATGATCATTACAACCAAAAAATTTGTCTCAACTCATTCATCACTTACCTTGAATATAACATATTAGTTGTTTCCAATTATATCTTTATTTGGGGTTTAAGTACACCACTAATCCCCACAAAAAAATCTCATCAATGTACGTGCAGTTTAAATAACATGCTATTGATCCACCAAAAAGTAAAAATTAATATATAAACATGATATATTAAAAATAATAAGTTCACAAAACATAATAATTTCATTGGGTCTCACTTATAATAAACAATGTCTATCAAACGGAACCCAACCATTTAGAAAAGTGAAATAAAATTAAGGAATGATATAAACCATTACTTATACTCTATTTAAATAATTATATCCCATGTTAAAGAGTTGGAACTACTAAAAATTTCATTAATTTTATATGTTATAAATTCTTTCCTTATCAATAATTATTAATCCTAATTATTCAGTACATTATTTCCATGTCAATGGTTATGTTTTTAAAATTTAGGAATGGAACCACCTACTTCCATTGATGTCTCACACAATACTATAGAGAAAGAAAGACCTCCAACAAGTTTACAAGCACATAAAATACCCTTAAACCCCTTTAATTTAATTAACTAAACAATTAAATTCAATATCCCAGAATGGAATAATCAAATTCTAACTCAATGTATACAATTTTAGTGACAAAACTGCATGAAACAAAGTACAATAATATACCATCACAAATACTTTTTAATTATCCTGCCTAGAGAGTAGCACCAACAACCTTTTAGGGTAGAGAGGGGTCAGCACCTCAGTGTCGGTCTCTAGGAGCTCATGGGAGAAGGGGGATGACGTCAAGGTGTAGAAGGGTGGCCAACGGTGAGGGGGAAAATATAAGATGACAAGGGGATGGACTGTCCGACAATGAGGGGGATAAGGGGATCCGACAACGAGGGAAAGATAGTGCCAGATGGAGAGTGGTAGATGGAGAGATGATAAGGAGGGTGAGAAGGGGGCCAATATTGATGGTTAGAGTGGGGACGATATCAAGGGGGAGAAGGGGAGATGGTATAAGGGCTTCATGGGGTCAGGGAAGGGAGGGGTCATCAGGCTTATGGGGTTGGGTAGGGGGATGGGGTTTACGTGTTTCTGTATTAAAGAGAAAATGTATTTAGAGATGGTTGCATAAAACATTGATAATAAACCACCACAAATATTTGATTTTATTATAGTGTCACCATCTATCCAGGGCACATTCCTAGGTTTGTGGAATGCAATCTTATAATGAAAATAACCGAGTACAAATTGTGTACATAGGATACATGGTGTGTGGTCCCTATGTAATATGGTCAATTCTAATGTATATTTTGTCAGCAAATACACATCCCTTCTTCCACTAATACACTAAATGTCATGTTCTGATGTTGCATTCCATGTAGTCTGACTTACCATTCAATATCCTTTCATGGTCAATATATAGTGTATTTAAATACCCTCCACGTGTAACCAATTCACACTATTCAAAATTAATTTCTAATTAATTCAATGTGAATTGGACAAGGGTACATGGTGTGTACCAATAAGAAACACGAGGCATATTCTTATAATAACTACCTAAATTCTCCTCACCTTAAAATGAGTACTCATAATGTTATTATATCATAAAACTATATTATTTCATTATATTTCTATGAATGGATAGAGAAAATAGACGTTCATATGATTTAGATTAAAAAATGATTAAATAAAAATTTAAACTAATAATAAATGCATAGGTCAATAAGAAGTCATTTAATAATTATAAATAATTTTGTGACCACTATAATACCACATGAAGGTTCTAGGTATAGAGGAAACTCTAGATGGGGAAAGCCTAACTCATTTTTTTCATAATCATTGATTTGTATGATATGTACACTAATTATAAATAAAAGGACCAACAAAATTTAATCAAAGATTAATTTACTAGAGAATGATAGAAACATAATATTGGATCATCACTTATTATTTATAGTTAATTAAAAAACATACATTATTAAATTTGGATGAATTATTTTCATTTTTAAATGTTAATATGTCTCTAAAATGTTCCATCATTTCATTGCATAGTCGATTCCCCCCAATAGTGATCTACAAATGATACGTGAACTCATGGACATTTACATATGGATATTTAAGATATAACATGTTAGATAAAAAGTATTTCATCATTCAAAATTAATTTCCAAAATAATGTTTTTATCAAAGAGTCCACTTTGATCAATTTAGATTTGATAGTAGTGGTGGAGAAGGATGTATATTAATTATTTATTGCATTCTTAGATAGGGATATATCTTTGTCTTTGAGATAATATTATTCAGATATAATTGTTTAAAAAATTAAATGGAAACAATAAATAAGATAATATAATTGGTTTTATATACTATTACATTTAGAAAATAATAATTACACCTGTAACATTATTATTTATTTTATCCCTGTAGAAATAGAAGTCTAGAATTATAATAATATTATTAATATTTACTGAAAAGTGAAAAGGTTGAGCATAAGTTTATTATATATATATTGAAACAATATTTAGTATAAATATAATTTTCCACTTTACCATTAAACTCAGTTCACCATTCCTAAAAAATATTTATCAGACCATAAATAATGACATTTTCATTAATTTGTAAATATCAGTACATTATGAACTAAAAAGTAAATAAATTTTATATTCACTAAGATAAAAAAAATATTTATTCATTAGTATATTCACAATATATTTTCTCAAGTAACTGGTTACATAATGAAAGAGATCGAGAAGAATTGAATAATTATTATACCATGTAGAAGAATAATTTTTATTCAAAATACTAAATAATAGATAATAGTATTATTTAACTGATTTTCTGTATAAACTTAGTTACTAACCCTATAGGCCACTTCTTAAGAGGGATTAGGTGAAACTACCAAAATTCCAAGGATATTATAAAGAAACATGACAAGGAAACCATAAATAAATATGTTTATTTCAAAATAATATAAAACCTCACATGAAATATTTCCATCGAATATAATCATTTTATCAAGTTTTCACTAATCACGATAGTGTCATGCTAGTTATATCAAACTATATAATCGATGAATCCATTATTTAATTTGTTGGAAATGCACCTATCTACAAATAACCCATGTACATTAATTTTTTTAAGATATATCATTTCCATAAATGGTCCTTAGATATCAACATTCATTTAATAACTAGTGGGGAAAATCAATTATCTCATTATTCATTAGTGAAATATTGCTAGTGGTGCACCCAACACATCCTACATTTCCCCAACAAATTCCCATCACGATTATCCTCAATTTCGCAAAGTAAAAGTCTCATAATATCGATTAAAAATATTAATAATTTCCAAGGACCAATATCCACATCCTTATACAGGATCATATAAAGAAATATATAATTGTGGACTTCCTACTGGAAAGTCTATTTATCATAATTTACTACAAAATAAATTACATAGGGCGTGTACCATGAGAGTGTACCTCAATTTCATTTGAGAATCCACCCATAATACTCTATTTAAACTCTATCACTTAAATTATTTACTCAATATATAGAACATATAGATGAAAATACTTAAATGGCATATCTGGGATCTCATCATTATAAAGAACTATTATGAACCTTCAGTGGGAGAAATTTTGTTAGGAAGATATGACATACTATGTCACACAAAAGAATAATAATGATGTTTTAAGGATATTATGAATATTCAAAAAAATTAGTATGAGTCATCATAATATACATCAAAGTTGGTTCTAAAGGACCAAATGTAACATGAAACCCACATTCACTTTCCCTATGATAAAAACAATGTACTATTCATGTTTGTATGCACTTATGTAATTAGAAAATAAATATAAAAACCATTATTTATTCTCCATGGTTTCTTAATAATATGGTATATTAAAATTAGTGTGTCTAAAATGAATTGATACATATGAAGGGTGTTCCATGATATTTCTCAAATTCATTGGACAATGAATTAATCTCTAAATATGGAATGTTTTATGCTACATTAGGGAATATCGATGTTAATTATGATTTATGATACCATGGTGATATATCATAGTGATATGGGCATGAATGGATTATTATTATGTTGTACCCCCAATTTCATTTTATGATTCATCATCTTTTAGTTATTAAATGTGTCATGTTCATATGATCATTCTTTATTTTCAGGACTCATGGTGACACACAAAATGTATAATTCTTCATTTCTTTATTAGGATTTATGCTCACCCTTTTATATTGATATATAACACTTAGGATATGATATTCAGTAAATATAAATTAGGATGAAACTATGAATATTCTTTTAAAGTGGATGTAAATATTTTATGCAATTTATTTTTTATGTTTCTAATTTCTTTGAAATTAAACATCAAAAAATCATATGTACTACTAATTGTTTTACCATGTAATGAATGTTTTATTAATTAAAAAATTTAGGATGCCTGTAATTAAGTAGCCTATATACCCTTGTACCCTGATACATGAGCAAGAACTGACATGGCGTGAAGGGTGATACTGATCCCAATGGGAAGAAAACTACCTATCAACATCATACTAGATAAAATAAGGAATGATTTTTCCACAATGTGTCAAAGGATAAAGATACATATCATTATGATCAAAACCCCCCATAAAGAAAGTACTGGAGAACATAATATGTCTATCCAAAAACAAAATTGTACATCATCAAAGTAATCATAAAAAAGACAAGATAAACTCAACATCCCAAAGGAAACATCAGTCCATTCCCCAAGGGATCAAGAGAACTTATTTACTCCAGTGGGTTTTTTACTTTTATTGGACCAGATAGAATACAATAAAAAAAATTCCAAAGGAAAAGGTAGGGTGTGAGCTAAGAATCCCAGTAGGGTCTCACCAGATTTTTTGTAATAATATTTTAGAATAATAAATAAAATTATTTTTTAATAATTTAATTATAAGAAGTAATTTAGATGCAATTTCCTATTTAAAACAAAACATGATTTTCATTTTAGAATGATAGGAAACTATTGAAACATGTTTTAATTAAAAATGTCTTAATAAGATAATTTATATAAATAAATATGCATTATGAAATCAGTTTCATGATCAAATAAATTATTAATCAAAACTATCACAATAATAACCACAGTTATCTAATCTTGGTATGATAGTTTCTTGTTACATTATCCCCACACTGTCAAGTTACTGATCATGGAATATATGTATAGACATCCCTCAGGATCCAGATGAATAGGAATCATCAATGTACCATCATGAATATGATTTTCCTAACTATATTTTCATCATAAATCCATTCCAATGGAAATACCATCCATGCATGCTGGCCCTAAATGACACATTGTCTATATAGGACCACATCCTCTCAATCAATCAATCTATTTGAAAAGGTAAAATCATTTCATTTAAAATACCCATTCATTATTGACAATTAAATTTCCGAGTTATTTTCTCAAATGCTATCTCATATTAAAAACCAAAACATGAGTCTTACATCAAATCAAATCTTTTCAAAAAAATAAAATAATAATTTTTCAACAAATCTATTTAACCAAATTTTTTATAATAAATCCTAAAAATGACTAAAAATTTCTATAAATTTAAAAATACACCACAATTTTTAATACCATTGGAATTTGTATTTTCCCAAAATCTATACCAAATCAATTGCCAATTTCAATTCCAATATAATTGGGGTTTTATATATAAATTGAATGATATATAAATAAAATCAATAAAATATATGTTTAATTAATTAGAAAAATCTAAAAATGAACAACCTATTTTTATTCATGATATGAAAACTCAATGCACACTGTGGGATTTTCAACAATGAAAGAAGAAAATATATATATTGAAAACCATCATAGAATTATGGTTCAAATCATACGAGTTTAGAAGCATAAATAACATGACGATCTAAAAACCCTTCAGAGAAAAGATATAGAGAGTGGGAGAGAAATAATGGGAGGATAATCACTTACTAGTGTGATATTCAATGAGAATACCCATGCTTAGATCTTCATATGAATTGGTTTAGAAGAACCATGAATGATTCATTAGAGCCTCAATGACCTAGTAATTTTTGATATCACATGTAAGGGTCAAGAGGGTGGTTATATAAGGTTTTAATAATATTTAAAATATTTTTTCATAATAAAAAAATACATTCGATGTGGTTTGATAGACAAGGAGGCAGAGTTAAACAAACAGTGGGCCATAACCAAGAGACCCCCTACTAATGATTACATTTTCTAGTAATTAGATTCTTGTTTTGAAAAAACCATACACCAAATTTTCAAACCCCAACTACCTAGGGTTTCACAGTTTGAAATGGGTGGGTGCATAGTTTTATATAACCATTCACAAATTGTGAACATCCCAAAAAAATTTCATAATATTTCGAATTTCCACCCAAAAAAAACAATAATAAACCCCAACCAAATAATGAATAAAAATGTGGGTCATATAGTAATATAAAATAATTAATAAGATGTTATATCATCCCCACCATAGAAAATTTCATTCTCCAGATTCTTTTTAGGAAGTTCCTTGATCGAAAAAGATGATGGCATTTATCTCTCGTCCTTACTTCCTTCTCCCAAGAAGCAGGAATATCAAAAAAATTCTTCCAAAGAACATAAAAACGGTTCATACACTCATTATGTACCATTATTTCAGAATATACTATCCTTAATCATTGCTCAGTCTTGGAACAATCAAGATCAATATGTAGATCACTCCTAATCAAACAATGATATGGATCAGACATACACTTTCATAAGTGAAATAAATGGAACCCATTATGTATCAATGTAAATTATAGAAGAAGTTATTAATGGTAATTTAATTTCCCCAGCTGTTGAACAACATCAAAAGGTCCAAAAAAATGACGATCATGCTTCCATTTACTCCCAAGTCATCAATAACCTAAACATGGTGAATCATTTTAGAACACCTGGTCATGAATAGAAAACTAAAACATTTTTTGTGGAGATCAACAAAATATTTATATTGGATATTTTCCATCAACTTCAATGATGAATCAAATAAATATTTTATATCATATCTTGGACCAATCTTGGTCCAACCAAGGATCTTTCAACAATCTCTAACAAAAACAATATAAATATACACATACTTCCAGAAAAGGCCCAAAAAGAGACATTATAATCATGGTCTGATTTCTATTATAATTAGAAAACACTAATAGTTCAAAATTTTTATCCCATGATCCACTAAAATAGAGGATGTCGGCCTGAAGAATATCCTCAAGAATCTACATAGCTCCCTCTATTTGGAGATTCATCTATAGATGACACACCATAATCAAATGAATATGAGATCCATATGCCCCATGGAGGGCTCTATTAAATTGAGAAGTAAAATATGGATCCCTATCAGAGACTATAGTATATGGAAGTTTTTCAAACTAAAAAATATCTCTCAGATAGAGATTTCTGAGAACCTAAAGATTGGTTGAATCCTAAATGGGTATAATGTGAGCTAATTTAGTCAACCTATTGATTAAAAACAATTTCACATACTTATTTATCAAGATACACTGAAAACCAACTAAAATTGAAATAGATATCTCATTCCACAATAGTTTTGGAACTTTATGTTGTTGAAAAAACAAGGAGGCTATTGATTCTCGACCTTGTCATATTGAAAATTATTATGATGAGAGAAAAACTAATCAATGCCACATCTCATTCATAGAAAGAAGAATCATTTCTATATATTATAAAATATAATTATGGTTCCTGGGTTCATATATCCCTGGGAATTATTGACATCCTACATCCCAACTTTCATCACATATAATAGCACAACAAATAGCTTTTGAGAATATTAAACACGCTGCATGGAAAAAAACCACTCAACAACAGTATCCCAACCATAATTACAGTCACTAATTATAAAAAACTCTTCATCAAGATCATGTGTTGGAGGAATAATCACAAGTAGAGTAGATATAAATAGATAACTATCCAATACAATCTCATCACTTGTTTCCTGACTCGTAGATGCAACTATGAAAAAAGAGCCATCATGATCCACTACTTCGATGATTCTTTCATTCTATGGTTGTTGTTTCTTACTCAATGTATTAACAATGAAATTATAATTATCCTAGGTATAGGTAATATTAAAATAAAAATATTATTGGGTCCCCATATAACTCCTCTATAAGATATTGAAATCATTTTAATAGAACATATAACTAATGATATTGTTGTCAGAATACAAGGAAAACCATTGTCTGAAAATGAAATTATTCGATCTCATAAATTCATAAATCACAATAGAAATATCCAAATCATGGTTGGTATACTTCTTCTCTTGTGGACTATTCTAATAAGTGACATACGAAAGGAATATATCAACCTTTATAATAAAATAGCCTAAACCTGAACTTGATGGACCACCGAAGACCCTGTAGCCCTTCCCATCCACTAGAATAGCCAACAGTAGATGATAAGTTGAAAATATTTTTCATATCAAGAAAAGAAAAATAAGCTTATTCATCTGAAGTGAAATTCACTTAATTTTGAGTTAAAGTGGTAATTCACAATTCAAGACATAGAAATTCATGTAAAAATCGATGATAATACCATGCTAATCCCAAGAATATATTAATATCAAAAACATTTCATGGTTAATACCATGTTATAACACTTTATCCTTTTTGGAATCTGATATGATACCATGTTATGTGACCAAATGTACCAATAAAATAACTCCCTGAATCTTGAAATCACATTTTTATCATTTGGAATGAAGTCAGTGATTTCTCAAAAATTCTAAAAATTTCTCTCAAATGATGTAAATGATCCTCTAGAAACCTTGAGTATACCAATATTTCATCCAAAATGACCAATATGAACGTATAGAGATAGTCATGGAAAATATAATTTATCCAATCCAAAATTAATTTATAAGAATTATTTAGACAAAATGGCATGACAAGGTACTCATAATAGTCATACCTACTCTGAAAGGAGGTTTTATAAATGTCATATTATTTTATTCTCAACTACAGATATCAAAAACAAAGTTCAATATCAAAAAAAACACTTCCATTTTAAAATAGTAAAAAATATCTTCAATATATGGATAATATACATGTTCTTTACCTTTAGTTAGTGTAGTTTAAGTAATCAACACATATTAAATGATTTACCACAGTTTTCCTAGAAATGATAACTATAACCACCAAGGTGATGCAATATGGTATATAAATATTTTATCTAAAAGATCATGCAACTGAATATTTACCTCTATTATTTTAGTTGGAGCCTTGTGGAAATAATTAATAGGCAGTACATGAGTATGAGGTAATAAACCAATAGAAAACTATAACACACTTAATGGTTGAAAAAATAGAGAACTTAGAAGGAAATATTTTTGGTGAACTTGATGAAAACCGTAGTACGATCATCAATCAATGATTCCTACTCAAGATCAAAATAGGTCATTTATATTACGTTCCCAAAATTTGGTTAAGATGTTCTGAAAATACTCGACCACATGTCCCACTCTCCCTAAAAGATACGACACACTCCATCATTCACAATAAATGAGACCGATTAAGGATGAAATTCAATATTATATTTATTATAAATTATCCAATCCATCATGAAATGAAATAAATAAGATTCATGTTTAGAAACAAATAATAAAAACCAATATCAATCTATAATAAATATAACACACAATAATTTCAATAAATAACCTCCTCTCTATTTGTTCTAACAGGTCTAGTAATATTGATCACATAAGATAATACCATCATTAGATGATTTTGAAGGTTCAAAATATGAGTTTATATAAATGAATGAGATGAACTAGTATCAAATAATAAAATCCCTAAATAGTAATATATAGTGATGGTACCTAACAAAATCATTGGAATAATATCTACTTCATATGGAGAATCTTACACTACATGAAGAAGTCTCATTTTGGATGCATGTGGATGGAAACCCTTAGACCATGAAGCAAATGATTACACCATAAATACATTTGGGTGTCGATGTGAATATTGTACTACATGGGGTTATAAAAGTTATTATAGAATTTATGCGTGTATCCTGATCATCCAATGGAGCTATAGATATTAGGTGCCTCAGTGTGATTCCAATTTGAGTACCCGATATTTCTATAATGGATGAAAGTCAATCAGATTATTCCAGTAAATTTAGAAAGTCTTGAAGAAACCTATTATCAAGATCCATTAAGAGACTCATCACGATTTCAATTACATTTATGGGAACTCCCATAATTTCCACATGGAGAAAAATAAACAACTACTAAACTTGACTTACCATCAAGGTCACGTTTGACCATCAATGAAATATCCATCATTTTAGCATAAGAAGAGATATTCTAAAAGAAAAACTGAGAATTAATATTCAATAATACTCCCACCTCAAAACATATATTCATAATCTTATCATTAGTTAAAAAATCAGGTGAAAAAGTCGCAAGGTAATTTAATTCATTCGTATATTCATTCTCATGCCTGTCATCATGGCTGAGTTTTAAAAAATCTGTAGGCTATGTGAGAACCATACACTCTAGATATATCTCAAAAGATAAGATAACATTAAATTAATTCCACTCCAAACCCTTGTTCTTCTTGGATGTAACCATCTAGTCCCACCACCTCATGATGGGTCTCGCTAACACAAAGGTATCACACTTTACAATAATAACCTTGGAGTTTCCTAGAAATAAATTAGAATATCTATATTCCTCTATGAGTCTTATGCCTATTAAAGATAATTAGATCCTTTTAAAGGAGGTGGGTTCTGATAAAGGAACTTTAAATAATGATTACAAATTATTCTTTCTAATCTACCACAACATGATTCTCAATTGGAATGGGTGCAGTTGTCTATCCTAGTGATTTCACTACATGTGAAATATTTTCAATTAGATTATAGTCAGTGGGATTATTTTCTCACTATGGTTTACTAGAAAATTCCTCCAAGATCATATTTTTAGATATTACTGAATGAATGTTGCTATACAACATTAGTAAAATATATTTAATACACAATAATATTACTCAAATTAACACTCAAATATCTGAAATAAAGAAATAATTCTTGTTAGATATGAAAAAACATATTTGGATTTCATCCTACCAAATTAAAAAACATGGAAAAGAATAGAATTATTCCTCATGCTTCCTTTCTAAAAAAAACCAATGGTTACATAAGACTCATTTCAATTAGAGATGACTCGAAACTCACTTTCAATTACCTAGAAATTAAAAAAAAAAGATACTCCAAACTATATACTGACATCAGAGAAATATACACAACATGAACCTATGATACCAAATTTTTATAAACCATCCCAAATACCTTCATACAGTGACAATCATGAAGAATTTGACACAACCAAATGGGATTTCCTGATCCCCAAGGGTTGGAAAATCTCACATGGCATCATACAAGATAATAGAAGGAATGATTTTTCTAAAAAAGACGCGAAGATAAATGTACATATTAGTATGCTAAAAAAAATAAAAAAAATGTTCCATAAAAACAAAAAATTATATCAAAAACCCAAATAATACATCATCAAACTACTCGAAATTAGGAAATATAAAATCAATTTCCTAAAGGACATGTCAATCTTATCCCCAACGGATCAAGAATATCGACATCCTTCAAGTGGAACGTTCCCATTTCTCATAATTGGAGGATGAAAATATTTAAATTCCAATAGGAAAATATTGGGTGCCAGCTAAAACCCCAATATGTTCTCAACATGGGTTCCATAATAGGATTATATAATTATAAACCAATTAATAATTTGAACATTTAAATTAAACAAGGAATGGTGACATATTTTCAAATTTAATGAAAAAATCATTTTCCCTTTAAAGTGATGATAAATATTTCAAACATGGATTATATAAACAGTTTATATATTTTTTTATATAAATTATTATTAATAATTAAATAATTTTCATAATTAATAGAAATTATAATCAAAATAGTCCCCATAATAACTATATCCATATTCCCTATGGTACAATATTTTTTAAATATGGGATCCTCATACTCTCATACCAGTGATCATGGAATATGTGTACACACATCCATTATGCTCAAACCAAAAAGGACTCATCAATGTTTAATGAGGAATATGATCTACCTACCTATATTTTTGTTAGACTTTTCACCATCAATCTATTTAAAGGGAATTTAAATCCTAAAATTCTTGTCCTAAAAAGCCAATTAACTACCTAGCCATTAATGTGATCTATGAATCAATAAATTAAAAAATATAAATGAACTTCATTTTAAATTCACATTCATTATTAAAATAGATATTTCCAAATTTTCATTTTCAAATACCAACTCACATTAAAAAAACAAGGGTTTTCATCATTTAATTCCTTCAAAAATAAAACCAATCATATGTTTTCATCAATTCAATTTAGTCCATATAATCTAAAATCAATCATCAAATCTTTTATTAATTCTAATTAATTTCAAAATACACACCAATTTCCAATTGCATTGGAATACGAGGTTTTCCCAAAATCCATACCAATTAAATTTTCAATTCCAATTCACATAGAATTGGGTTTTCAAAATTTAATTTAAAGTAATTAAATAAAATCCCGAAAATCAATGTTTAATTAATTGGAACAATCTAAAAAGGACAAACAAACATTTATTCGTGGTATAAAAAATCATCTCACTTTGTCAGATTTTCCAATGATGAATGTTGACAATAGAGATCTAGAAAAATCGTATTTGATCAAGAATAAAATAAATCTAGTTTCTATCTATCAATCACAACATGATCTAATAAAAGATGTATAGGGAATATAGAGAGAGTAGGAGAAAAATAATAGGAGGAGATTCAGTTAACAATGATTGGTCGAATGAAATCTTCCAGGCATAGATCATCTTATAAATATTTTTGGTTGGGCTTAAAGTTATATTGAAGTCCTCTAAGACAAAGGAATTCATGATATCCTGAGTTAGGGATGAGTAGGAGGATAAACATGTGTTTGATGACTATAATAATATTTTTCAGAATAGAAAAACACAGTCTTCACAGTTAGATAGGAAAAGTCGTATGGATAGAAAAAAACATGTGACCAAACCATATGCCCCTCTAATGGGGTGAACGTTTTTTAAAATGTGGGTGCACGGTATTTAAAATAATACCCCAACCAAGAAAACCCCCACTATATAGGGTAGCACAGTTTTCTCTATATGGGGGGGGTGCATGGATTGTGAAAAACATGCTCATACCATGTAAAACCCATAAAGTTCCAAAAAATTCAAGATTCTACCTAAAACAAAACAAAACAGACCAAAAACAATGAAGATAAAAATAGAGGGTAAACGAGTACACTAAAACTAGTTAAAGGATGTTAAAAACCAATGATGATCATTTTAGTATTGTGTTGATGACCCTATGGAAGGATAAACTGTATTTCAAATTCAGAAAGGGTAATTTTTGGGTACATAATGTTTCATTCATGGATCATATCATATCAAGACTACGTATATTAATGGATAATTTAAAGAATAAAGTTATCAATAAATGGTATAGACTGTCCATGTTACTAATATTTGACTTTTTTAGGGATTTTATTGGTATTATAGGGTCATTCCAAATATATTATCATGATTATATAATCAACTCACCGAGGTAAGATAAATGTGAGTCAAGTTAATTTGAAAAATTGAATGTAGGAAAAAAATCAAAGAGTGAAAAAAATAAGGTTGGTTAGTGAACATATAGTCACAAAACTCAACAGTAAATAACGATTTATGATATATAGTGATTTATCAAAGATGAGTATGAGATTTGTTTTCATGAATAATTATTTGGTGATATAATATTCTACATTACAATTGAAAATATATTTTCAAAATTAAAGGATGTGTGAATTGGAGTTTGAAAAAATATTTTTTTACTCAAGATATATATGAAATAACATTATGGAGAAACACACTATATTTATATTTGTCTAAAAATATTAAACTATATAGTCACCTAAAAAGACTAGAGTAATAACCATAACATATCTTTGGAGTTAATTAAATATTATTAATCCTCAATACATTACAACCCTAAGAATGAAGACTAGGTGGAAGATTATTTTAGTTGAATGGATAAGGATAGATTATATATGATAAGGAACATAAAAGAACAATATTTATGGATTTTAAAAAGGATGGACATTAAAATATTTAAGGAAGGGAAATTTTTTTAACTTTCTCAAATAAGTGTTCACCAATATATCAATGTAAAAATTAATTATTTTGATAATGTATATGTAGAGCTATAAAATAAGGTGAGAAATGTTATGGTATTCAACCATGATTTTGATGGAATGATAATGTGTGGGAACTAAACATGTGTACCATTAATAACATACATAAAATTAGCTATTGGGTAAAGCTCACAATTCACAACTCTCTACTAATCCTAGAAGTATGATGATGTATGGAGATATGAATGAGTATTTTAGGTTGGATGAATTGAAATAGGGTATTTTGAAGTATATATCTGGGTTCTTATTTTTCTATGATGTTAATATTGAGAGGAATAATTCCAAGGGTATTGTACAACAAATACCCATTGTAGAATAGAAATGGTAAAAATGTAACCATATATTTCATCACATTAATCCCCAAAACATCTAAAGGGAGTATTATTTTTAATGTTTTAGTAGATCTCCATACAAATTCATAACATTTAATTTATATAAAATAGTATTTATCTCTTGGTAGTTGATCCCATATATAAATTTATGTTGTATTAAGGTTACAAGGAGTTATATATTTTTCTGTTTCTTGTATATATACAAGTTTTACCTCAATGTTAAGGAGATGTATTTAGAAAACACTGGGTAAAGAGTTTTGTTTTATTACATCTTAAAATCCTCAAAAATATTTTTAGTAGGAAAGTACCATTAACACCATAAAATATTTTTTGAGATACTATTCTATGTATTTGAATGGTATTTGGGATCAATAACTTCCTTTGGAGGAATTTTCATACAATTATAGCTTTCAATAAAGCATTCAGATGGATCCTCAACAGTCCATAAATCTATAAAATGGATAAAAATATAACATGATGGGATAATGTTGGAGATTGAGAAATATTGGATCCATAAATAACTATTGAAATTAAATATATGGATTGGTCAATTTAATATTACATTAGGACATCTCAATGTTGGGAATTTTTTTTTCTAACAATCACATATAAGATCAAGAGTTTAATATTGGTGAAAAATTATTGCTATAAATATCTCCTTAAATGAATGTTATGAAATTTAGAAAGAATGGAAATATGATCTTTAGGTTTATTATTATATTCAAATTCTTGATCATACTGAGATAGATTATAATCTCTTAGATCATCTACCAAATATCACTCAAATTAATGTTTTGTTCCATGTATCATTACTTATAAAGTTCATAAAAGATACTTCATGTGTACTTATCTAAGTGGCTGTACCACTATAAGATTATTTTTTAATTGAATAAAAATTGATTGAAGTATTGGATCATATACATAATTCTATATAGAGAAATACTACACAAATAGTTAATGTTCATTTTAGGAATATGATATTTGAGGAAGCTAGATGGAAATTCTTAGATATGGAAATTTAAAAATATCCTCATTTATTGGCATCAGAGTAATGGAATTTTGATGGAAAACTCATTTTAATGGGGGTATAATGTAACAACATGATAGTTTAAGATATATTTCTCAAAAATAAAAATTTAATTAATTATTATATTTCATTACAGGAAATATAGAGTTTAAAAAAAATTAAGATATACTATAAAATTATAATTAATTATTATGAAAGTGATTTATTTTTTGTAATACTAGTGGATATGAATATGACATAATATAATACGAAATATTATTTTTTAAATCCATATAAAATTAAATCTTTAGTAATCGATTGCACAAAAATGAAAATTAAAGTAATGTAAGGGTCAAAGTAATTTTTATAAAAAAATTGATTTTACCAATTTAACGTAATTTTTAAAAAAAAATTAAATTAACTAATATTTTTTAATGATTTTGATGGAATTTTTTATGTTATATTAAATAAATTAATTTAAAAATCATTTAATTATATTTATTATAGAAGGATTGAGAATAAAATAATTTTATTCAATAAAAATTCATTTTCCTCAAAATGGTTTTATTGCATTTTATGCGGGAATATTATAATTGAATTATATAAAATTTATAAATTATTTTCTAAAAAATTTATATCGATTTTGAAATAATTATGTACTATTATTCTTGTGATTACTTTTTGATGATTTTATAACAATATTGATTTTTGTGTGAATAGTAAAAAGTAATAATTTGTTAAATACTATCACTTTTAGGAAATTATTATGATGTTAAAATCCACTAATAAACATTAAAAACTATTTTATAAGAAAAAATATTTTTATGGAGTAAAATAATTCTTTTAAAACATTAATGTAATCCTGATAATACAGGCTTGACTGATGCGAACAAAAGTTATATTTTAATCAAATTAAAAACACTTTTTTAGTTAGCATTGAATAGTATCGTTGGAAGGTTACATATAGTTTAATCATGATAAAAAATTTCAAAAAACTTCATTTTCTATAACGTAAATAAAAATATTATGAAATAAACATTTTATTTTATTTTAATGTAAATTGATTTTTAATCATTAATAAGGTATTTTCTTACAAACATTCTTTATTGAATTTGTTGTTATTATATTAAATGAAATTTATTCCACCTATATAAATTGAATATGATAAAATAGACTCTAAATTTTTTATCATCATTTAAATTTTTTTATTAAGAAGACAAATTTTTTTGTCATATAATTAATTTATTATTGTAAAAAGTTTAGATATCAAAGTTAATGATAAAATTACTATAAAGTGTCTAAACTATGTGTTGAGGCTTAAAATTTCACAAAATCCCGTCGAAATATGGTTTTTTTACTTCATTTTTAAAATATAGACTTGTACATTGTAATTTTGGGTGACATGGTCCCTCATGATATGATTATGATAATTAGTATATTAAAATATTTTAATTAATTCAATGTGTGTCTCATCCATTGCTTATAAAATATCATATACTCTTCTCAATAATTTGTAATGTTTTATCCTTATATCCCAAAAAATATATAATATAATAAATTATTATCTTATTCAATTCATCATTTATATACTGTTATTTTATTAAGACCATCCTATGAAATATTATGGTTTAAGATAGAGCTGGTCTCTCAAAGAAGATGTAATTTTTTTTCCCAACTCCTTCAATATTATTTTTATTATTACAATTTTAAATTTTTTTTATATTTTATAAAATAATCACACCAATATCATAAATATACTGTATATATATTGATTATGGTCCCACCCTTTTGTACAACCTTTATATCAAATGACAAATGAAATAATCTTTGGTGCGTAATCGTGGACCACCACCTCCACATAGTGTTGTGATTAATTCTCAATAAATTATTAAAAATTATGGTGATATTGATGGATTCACTGAATATTTATGTGATATTAATTTATATTAAAATTTTATAAAGGTAAATTATTTTTTAATTTCTTTTCATTCATTCCACTAAAACTGGGAAGCATTACTCAAGCATGCTTACAAACTATCATCTCTAGAAAGTGATGTTATTTATTTTTCATCACCACATAATATAAATTTAATAAATATTTTTATAATATATATATTAGATATATCATGAGTAAACTTATGGATATAATATAACAATGATGAAAGGGTGAGGATCATCAATTTCTAACAAAATCAAACATGAAAAATGAAGCTGTTAACACCCAAAAAATAATAATGAAAATGAATGATTTGTAATGAAAATGATATAACCTATTATATGTGAAACATTTAAAGTACAATAAGTATGAATATGGTTATCATATAGAAATATAATAAATTAAAATTTCTTTATACATGAGGTTAAAATATGTTATGGAATAATCCAGACATGAGGTAAGGGTTATTATTAATTTTACTTTTTGGAAAGAATTTTTTCTACATTTTTTTGTGAAAATATTCATTCATATATCCATAAAAATTACTATTTAAATTTTTTATATGCCATTTATTTATATTGATTACAATTTTTCATTTTATCTACCTCTCTGAATGTAATCAAAGATCTGAATAATTTTTTGGAAGGATAAACAAATTTACTTTTTACTTCGACCAAAAATCATTTAATCCATGTCCATATATTCTTTAAAATGATTCCAAGATTTTTTTTACTATTATCTAAATATTTATATAATACATTTGTAACCTAGTTTTACATTTTATAAAAAGTATTAAAAGGAATTTTGTTCTATTTTCTAAATAAGGTTCTTTTTACAAATGTGTGAATAGAATATTTGACTTAACACACACCACATGAACGAATTTTCATATGACCATGAATATTATTTTATTTAAAGAAAATTTACATATTTTAAAGGTTCTGTAGAATGAAATTGTTTACTTAATAATTTTATTAAATTTTTATATTTTAAATATGTGTTTTTAAATTTAATATGGTATTTTACTCAATAAATGATTTCATGATCTTTTAATGTAATTTTCATCCATGATAATATCGATTAATGTTACTAAAAATTCAATTGTGACATGATCGAATGATGTCATTTGTATTCATTCATTTTATGGTTTTTTATGATTAGGTGTTATTAATGAGAACCATTTTCTTTTCCATGAGTTAATATATAAAGAAATGATAATTTTTTTTATGATATTAGGGAAAACATATGAATAGGTTATTTATTTGGGAGGTTCTTTTATACCCCTATAGTTAATTAGGTATTTCTTAATTTTTATGGGATAAAATGGTACATGAGAGGTTATATCACACCTAAAAGAGGGAACATGTGATTCTATCTTATTTACGAAAGAAGATACAGAGAATGTTATTGAAATCATGAATTACATATATGGGTGTTTATCCCAAGAAAAACATGTTATGAATGTCTTGGTGGGTAGAATTAACATAATATTTCAATGATTATGATAATTCCATACTTTTTATGCCACTCCCTAAGACAAGTTCCTATTATTTTGATATAATCTAATGGATCATGATCTATTTTGATTTTATGATTCATGTATTATGATTGACCAAATTCTTACATCATGGATATGATTTGTATATTTTTGATGAATTTAAAATTGTAATCCGATATTCTTATACCCATACAGACATTATATTATTACATATTATCATTGATAGGTATCTCCCATGTTTACCTTTATTAAGAATCTGAGCTCACCCTTTATTAATTTTCATTTCAAGATGTTATTAATAAATTTTTTTGAATGGTATGTCTAAGAAGTATACTCTGGGATTGAACATTATGGGAGATGTTAAATATGTTTAAAAAATGTGACAATTATTGTAACACCCCATGGTTCTAAAAACATACATTTAATTAATGAAAGACTGAGTCCCTAAAAACACCACATTTTATAATCTAGTAGTTAAACACAACTTTTCCATTACTATGTTTTGAATTTTGAAAAACTATCATCTAGAGTGGCAATCAGTATGTCATTTGTAGTCTGATAGAACCAACTTGAATTTTTTGGGAATAGTAACTTACCCATATTAATAGTAATATGACCCTTATGAAAATTTTATCATAATATTATTTTATTTTATTTATTCCATAAGATAATAACATCAGGATTAATTTTTTCAAGGTGATATAAAATAAGTTATTAGTTTAAAATTGATAGTTTTTCTAGAAAAGTTCATTTTATTTAAAAATTAAATTAATCCTATTTAGATTTTTTTTAAATAGTTATTTTTTAATTATAAATATCATAAAATGGTTAGGGTTAATTTTTTTGGGATTTTATTGAAATTCCAAAATTTTTAATGAATAGAGAAATACGGAAAAATACCACATATAAAAAATTTCATGGAAATACAATATTTATGACAAAGTTTGTGATGTAACAACACATTGTTTGAAAACACAAACACTTATTATTATCATGGGTCACATAAATCAAAACTATTTGTTTTATTGAGGGAATTAATAAAATAATGAATAAAATATTCAAAATTCACTCTTCTCATGCAAAACAAACCCCCACTCACTCTCTCTTCACTTCACTCGTATAAGCCTTGAATCTCATTAATGTTCATCCCAAATACCCTTCCATATTCACTAATCATGTCCATTAATATCTTGGTATTTCAAAAAGGCCAAAACCACTTCCTTTAAAGTGATTCTCAAGGTGGTCGAATCAGGAGGCAACTTCCCATTTTATTTCTTTCATTTTCGTTTCATGTTCCTTCCTATTATTATCCTGACCACAACATCTCTATCCAAATGAACTGGATAACTAAATTAACATAATTATACTGGAATTATATCTTGTGAATGGAATAACCATCTTCAATATTCTTACTCTCTTCCTGTTGTATTATAAAAAAATCATCGTTCGTAAGGTTCCAGTTTACAACATTCATGGATGATGAAGTTTTGTTCTTAAATTTCTCCTTCATTACTAGTCAAGAATACATTTTTATAGTTGAACCTGACTATAATATATGTATTATAACATATTTAATATTTATTAACCATTATATATATATATATATTTATATTATGAAATTATATGACCAAACTAGTTCCTAATAATCAAAATACCGCTAAAATAATCTATGTGATAGTCATTAATATTTAATCTAATGATTCATCCTCATTACATGTAACCAAACGATATAAAAGAACATTAACACCTATTTATGTTCATAAATATTATGTAAATAAAATTTTGGAGATTTACAACCAATCCACCTGAACTCAATTACTTAAAAACAAGTGAACAGATTATGAAAATCAACAAAACGAACACTCTAGAACGACAAACTTGAATATTATAACTTATCAATAATTAAATAAATGAACTAAAAAAATTATCTTAAACTAAATAAAAGTCTAATTGGTTAATAATTAATATATTTAAAATTATAATTTGAAATTATAGGACCTTATGTTTTAGAGAAGAACACATTCAGACTTAAGGTAAGGGTTTTTCTACCCGAACCTCCATTTTCATTCGGGATACTCTTATTTTCTACTTACCTCAAATAAATTATTATTTATTCACAATTAATCCTCAAATATTTTGTGATAACTCTTTATATAAGTGTACTAACCAGAATCCTACTATCATTTAAGGGATTTATATGTTCGAAAAGGATCTTTCAAAAATTCTTCCTGAAATACAGTCCTGATTAAAGTGAGTTTCTCAAATTCCTACCTATTATCAAGGGAACTCTAAAACCTTAGTTTTAAACTATTATATTTATAAAATAAATAATTTTATTTTGAAAATAAAATATTACTTTACTTTTGGTTTTTGTCAAATACTTTTCAAAAAGAACTCTTCTTTTCAAAGTAAAATATTATTTATCTCACGAATTGCTCGATGATGTTATAAGAGTATCATCATATATTTCAACACTATTATTGATTCTAATGTATGATATCATCTAACATATTTAATTTAATTGTTTATTATTAGTTTTACAATCAATTTTCTATCCTAAAACTATTCACCAATTTACTAAAAATGGTTAGTGTTTATGCTTAATGTTAAGGGAATGTTATTTACTATTCATATGTTAGATTAAAAATGAATCTATATGATTTTTATGTTTATCCACAATCATATGAGAAATGAATTGGACTTAAAATGTGATTCACGGGGCCCTATATATCCTCTAAAAGAATTAGTATTTCCCATGAGACAAATAGATGTGGACTTGGCCAAGGCCTTGACATTTTGGGGAATTGATTCAGCTAAGGATTTAATAATCTTTAGAAGTCTTGGATGAGGCCTTGACAGTTTGTTTTAGAATATACAACATATGCAATTCCCTTATTATGAATATGGTAATTTAAAGTTCATGTAGTTATTCAATTGGTATAATACCCATGATAATGTCTTGTTATGAAAATATTTACTCAGCTCTTACTCATTTCATAGTGTTAAGATTCATTATTTGTAAAGGCATGTCTTTGGAATTAATCACCATGCCTAATTTTTTTATTTATGTTATCTTTATTTTTATTTCATATGCTTAAATGGAATTTGAGCTCACCCATTTCTTATGTTTCATTTTCCCAGGATATAAAGAATAATGTTATGTGTCACTTGCAGGCTTAATCTAGGAGGCATGAATATTTCTAAAGGAATAAATCACTATTCCTTTTTCTGTCAACTTGTAATGTTAAACTTATATATGTATCTTGTTTCCAAAATATAAAAAACAAAATGGTACTTCAGGATGCGTATTCCTTGAATATATTCCACTAAAAAAACAAGGCATCATATCTAGGTAACTGGGGTCAGGTCTTTACAGTTTGTATCAGAGGAAGTTTAGTAGAAATCATGGGAACTAGATTTAGAGAACATAGATTAGGGTACAAAACCCAAATATAGTATTTGAGTATAAACATACAAAAATATATTTTTATTTTGGTAGGGAATATATTTTATGGATCGTTATATAATATACATCCCTATCTTGAAACTAAAAGTGGATGTGGTTCTGGGATGAATTAACCGAGGGGTGAAAACTCTATCAAAATTTTTGGGGAATGACCTTGGGTACATAGGTATATGAAAACATGCCTTACTAAACACCTGGTTTTACATTCTTAGGGGATATTATTAGGATAAATAACATTTTCATTACAACCCACTATGATGAAACATTATCACCTTCTAATTTTTGGGGTTGAATTGAATTCATTAACTATGGGTGAGTAAAATAATATTTAAAAACAGGATGTACATATTGTTAAAGAAGAGGTTGTCATATTTCCAGTGGATTTACCTAGACATCCTCCATATAAGAATAACTGGTTTCCATTGACTTAATTCATAGTTCAAGGCGTATATCAAGAGACCTTATAAAAAACCACAATAGAATTAGTGGAACTGAAGAAACAACTAGATTAATTTAGGGATAAAGGATTTATTTGCCCTAGTGTTTCGGCATGGGGAAGACATTTTCTCTTTTGTAGAAGAATGATGGATCTGTGAGGTTATGCATTGACTATAGGGATTTCAATGAAATAAAAATAAAGAACATGTATCCCCTATCTCACATTGATTATTTATTTGATCAACTACTTAGAGCCCAATATTTCTCAAAGAATTACCTTGGATTTGGATTTCACCAGTTACTTGTGATGAATGAAGACATTCCAAAAATAGAATTTTTAACAAGGAATGTGCATTATGATTTTTCAGTAATACCTTTTGGACTAACTAATGCTCCCTTTGCCTTCATGGATCTATTGAATAGAGTTTTTAATGAATATCTTAATGGATATGTGGTGGAACTTATTATGGATATATTGGTATACTCCAAAGGCTATGAAGATCATGAAAATCACTTGTTCACAATTCTGATGTCTCCAATAAGAAATGAATTATATGGGCTATTTAGAATGTGTGAATTTTGGCTTCAATCAGTTTATTTTCATGGGCACATTATCTCTAAGGATTTAATATCTATTGATCCTTTGATGAAAAGGGATATTCAGAAATGGATTACTTCAATGAAAATAACTAAGGTATATAGCTTTTTTTAATAGGTTAATATCAACATTTGTTTCGTACCATTTCCCATTTAGCCAAGCCAATGAATAATATTAAAATTAAGGGGTTATGTTGGCAAGGAAAGTAGAGTGTGAGGACTGTTTCAACGAATTTATGAAGATATTAGTGAATGCTCAGATCCCAATCCTACCATTGGGGAACAATGGGTTTGTGATCCTTAGTGATCCATCAACGAGAGGAATTTGTGGTGTTAATATGCCTAATGATAGATTAATTTCCTATGACTCGAGGAAGTTAAAAATTTGTGAATAAAACTATCCTACTCATGATCTTGAGTTAGCAACATTAATCATTTCTATGAAGATATGGAGACATTAAATCTCTAGTGAAAAATGTGAGATATATGCATATCCTAAGAGTCTAAAATAAATATTCTCTATTAAAGGTCTAAACATGAGGAAAAGGTGATGGGTCGAACTACTCATGGAATATGATTGTACTATACACAACCACCCAGTAATGATAATCAAGGTAGTTGATGCATTGAGTATAAAATATTATGGAGTTCTAAAAAAATGTGGATTGACAAGGATCCTTTGTACATGGATCTATTGATGATGGACATTGGAATTATCAATGATTGTGAAACATCAATACTTTTTCATTTGGTGACCCAACAATCTTTATTAGAAAGTATTAAATTATATCAACCCGATGAAGAGAACCTTCAAAAAAAATTAATTTTGTGAAAGATTGAAAGATAGTTACGTTGTGTATGATGATGGGGTTATGAAATTTGGGAAGAGGCTTTGTGTTCTAGCTATTGTAGAGCTAAAAAGGGATTTTTTTGGATGATGCCTATAGTTTGAATTTCTCCATACATCATTTTAGAACTTAGATGTATAGATCTTTGAAAGAACATTTATAGTGGGATAAATGAAGAGGGAAATTGCAGATTATTTATTAAGATATTTAGTTTGTCAAAAAGTGAAGGCAGAAAGGAAATATCTAAAAGGAGTAATGAAACCTCTACCTTTTATAATATGGAAATGGGATTTCATCACTGTTGATTTTATCACTATATTACCCAAAACTCCAAGGTAGAATGATGCGATATGCGTAATTGTTGATGGACATACAAATCTGCACATTAGCTCATTCTAAGAGAGGATTTTCTACTAGAGTGCCAAGAAAAACTCTATATCGATGAAGTTGTGAGACTTCATGGATAACCTGTCTAAATTTTTTCAAATTTTGTTTCACAATTTACATAAAAAATCTTGAAAATTCTTTAGAAATAATTTGATATTGATCTTCTATTATGTACCTCTTATCACCCATAGACAGATGAGAAATAAGAAAGGAAAATCCGAAACATAGAGGACATGTTTATATCATATTCACATGAATTTCAGTGTATTTGGGATCAATATTTACCTTTAGTGGAGTTTTCCATAATAATAGTTTTCATTCAAGTATTCTAATGGCACCACATGAAGCATTGTATAGAAAGAGATGTCATACACCAACTCAAAGGAATGAAGTTGGAGAAAGGATGCTTTTGGGCCCAGAGCTTGTGGAGGAAACCACAAAAAAGGTAAATAATATTCAATGTAATATCAAAAAACCTAAAGGAAGACAAAATATATTGGCCGATAATTGAAGGAAGGATCAAGAATTACAATTGGGTGATCACGTTTTCTTGAAAGTATATTCATGAAAGGGTGTTATTAGCTTTGGGAAGAAAGGGAAAATGAGCCCTATGTACATATAGAATTTTGAAATTTGGAGAGAATTGGGGATGTTGCATTTCCTTTAGAAATTTATCCTAGGCCATCCAACGTACACAATGTATTCATTGTCTTATTTTTGAAAAAGTACATTCCAGAACCAATGCATGTCCACACTTTAGAATGTATAGAATTGACACCTCACTTATCATACAGTGAGGTGCCTATCAAGAATTTTGACACTAAAGATCATGATTTTAGGAATTGGATGACTCTTCTAGTAAATATAATTTATATAAATCATAAAATAAAATAGGTAACATGGGACCCTGATGAGATTTTGATGAATCCCTACACAGATCTATTGTGAGGTGACATTCTATGAATTTTGAGGAATCATTTTTTGTATGGATGGGAGAATGTAACACCCCCAAGGATTTGAAAATAAATATTGAATGAATGAAACACTAAGTCCCTAAAATACAACACATTTTATAATCTATCCATTAAACAAAACTATTCCTCTATTATGTTTTGAATTTCAAATAACGGTCATCTATAGTTGCGATCAGTAAGACTTTTGGAGTCTGATAGAACCAACTTGATTTTTTATGAATAAAAACTTAACATTTGAATAATAATATGAATATTATTATGAACCTTATCAATATTAAATCATATTATTATTTTATTTTTTAAGGTTATATGATAATGACATCTTGATTAATTTCTCAAGGTGATATAAAATGAGTTATAGTTTTAAATTTGATACTTTTTAAATAAAGTAAGATTTTATAAAAAAAATTAAATTAATCATATTTAGAAACTTATTTTAAAAAAAAGGTTATTTTTTATTGTTACACTTAAATAAATGGTTAGGGTGAATTTTTGGGATTTTTATTAAAATTCGTGAATTTTTCATGAATAGTGAAATACGGTAAAGTTCCATATATACAAATTATCAGATAAATAAACTGTTTATAACACCATGAGTGATTCAATAAAACATGGAATGAACTCACATAAACTTATTACTATTATGGGTCACATATCAACACTATTGGTTGTCTTGAGGGAATTAATAAAATAATGAAAAAAATATTAAAAATTCGATTCTCTCATCCACTATAACTACCACTTCACTCTTATAAGACTGTATGCTCCAAAATTTTCTTCCCAAATACCCTTCTATATTCACTCTACATGTCCATGATGCTCTTTTTCTTTAAAAAATACCACAACCCCTTCTCTTAAAGAGATTTTGGAGGAGGCATATTCAAGAGGTAAATTCAGGTTTTATTTCATTCGAAATTGGTTCAAGATCATTTCTATTGTTATCTTCTACCTAACTCATATGTCCAAATGTCCATGATAACTACATTATAATATATAAAATATAATTATATCATGTCATTGGGTGAACCAACATCAATATTTTTACTCTCTCCCTTTTATATTATAAATGAAGTCTGTGTCTACGAGGTTCCAATTTCCATCTTTCTTGGATGACAATGTTTCTTTGATAACTTTCTCCTTCATTGCTGGTCATGAGTACAATTTTATGGTTAAAATAGACTATAATATAAGTATTATTACAATTTTAATATTCAGGAACTCATATACATACTAATTAATAAATAATATGACCAAATGAGTTCTGAATAATCAAAATACTGCTAAAATAATCTATGTGAATGTCATTAATATTTCATCTATTGATTCATCATCATGAAATATTAATAAATGATATAAACGATCATTAAATCCCATGTATGTTATTAAATACTATTAATATTCATTAATTGATATTTATTGTCATTCCAGATGATCTTTATTACATAAAAAGACTAGAACCGATTATGAAGATCAAGAAAAAGAACACTCTAGAACGACAAACATCATTATTATAACATATCAACAAGTTTATAGATGAACTCAAAAATTTGGATATACTAAATACATGTCTAATATGTTATGAATTAAGATATTAATAAATAAAATTTCATATTATATGATCTTATGTTCAAGAGTGGAACACATTCAGACTTGAGGTAAGGGTTTTTTCTACCCAAACATGCATTTTCAATCGGGATAATCTTATTTTATAGTAATCTTAATTAAATTATTATTTATTTATAATTAATCCACATATTTTTTCTGAAATTTTATTATCTTTGTTCACCATCCCAAATCCAACATTCATTTATGGTTAGTTATATGTTCAAAAAGTATCTTTAAAAAAGGTTTTCTTGAAATACAAGCCCGATTCAAGTGAATTTATGAAATTCATATATATTTTCAAAGGAAATATATAATATGTTTTTAGATTAAATTATCTTCATAAAATCACTCAATTTATTTTGAAAATAAAATCCTGATTCAATTATGGTTTTTTACAATTACGTTTCCAAAAGAACACTTCTATTCAAAGTAAAATAGTATTTATCTCAATAATTGCTCGATGATTTTATAGGTGTATCTTCATATATTTACACAATATTTTTTATTCTAATGTATGATATCATCTGCCATATTTAATTTAATGATTTATTATTGGTTTTACTATGGATGTTCTATCCTAAACCAATACACCAATTTACACCAAATGGTTAGTGCTTATGTATAATGTTTAGGGAATGTTATTTGCATTTCATATGTTAGTTTCAATATGAATGTATATGTTGTTTATGTTTATCCACAGTCATATGAGTAATGTATAATACTTATAATGAGATTAGTAGAGCCCTATATATCCCCTCAATGAATTAGTATGTTCCATGAGAAAAATATATGTGGACTTGGAAAAGGCCTTTCCCATTTTGAGAAATGGTTTTAGCTAATGCATTAATCATTTTTAGACGTCTTGGCCATGGCTTTGAAGGTATGTTTTAGAATTCATGACACATGCACTTCACTCATTATGTACATATTAATTTAAATTTCATGTGGTTTTTTTGACTTGTAGAAAACCCATGATTATGTTTTATTATGGAAATATTTACACATATCATATTCCTTTCATAATGTGTTCAATTTTATTATTTGTAAAGGTATGTGTTTTAAATTATTCACCAGGACAAATGTTTATGTTTATATTATATTCATATCTATTTATTACTCTTATTAATTATTTGATCTCAACCATTTATTTTGTTTCATTTTCCATGTATTTGAATAAGTATGCCCTATGTGACTTGCAAGCATTATCTAGGCAGCATGGATGTTTCTAGTGGAAACAATTAGTGTTGTATTTCCTTCCAAGTTGTAATGTTGAACTTATATATATATTCAATTTCCAAAAGCAACTAAACTACTTGGTATTTCAGGAATCATATTCCATGTTTATATTCCAATGTAATAAAATAAATTATTGGATCTGGGCAACTGGGGTTGGGTCGTTACAATTGTGTATTCAGTCATCAAAAGTACTAAAACATTATAATTATGGCGAATATATATTTATGATATATGTTGAATATTCATATAAGATAATTTAATATTTATTTTTGTAATTTTTTGGTCCCCTAAACGTAGGTGATTCATAGAAGATAAAATATTACATGCAAAATTTGATTCCACAAAGGTATTTTCCTTCAAGACTGAACCTTGTAAATCATTATTTATTTTGTGTTTTATATTCTATTTATACGAGTAATGATGGGACAAAACAAGAATATTTAGGCTTTTATTTAATATATAGTTTAGGTTAATTCTAAATAGAAAAATAATAAAATAAAAAATGATAACTTAATCACCCCTAACCCTATTAGTGATCACAATTATCTTAGGAACTGCATTTGGTTTCAGAGCCAAAGTACCATTAATACTTTCCCAATAATATAGATGCAATGATGATATAAATTCAATTAAAATTTGTAGATTATCTTTATTTTATGGAAATGTGTACATAGATTCATGAAAGAGGTGCTTCCATATTTTTTCTCACATGATATGGAGGATGTTATGCACTAGTGATTGGATTTACTGAACATAGAAAAATAATAATGTCATTTATGATTAAATATTGAAATCATATTTTAGATTAGTATGCATTAAATGAAATTATTTCATCTTTATCAGATAAATTCTGCTACATAATAATGATACTTAAAAGTGAAAATGTGATATATATACAGAGCATATGCTAAGAGATTAATTAGTTATCTACCTTGAGAAAAATTTCAAGATCAATAAGAGAGATAGAATGTTCGAAAATGGGGATAAAGTGAGGATATAAATCAATATTATTTCAATAAGGATATAATAATTTCAAAGGTGTAAATTAAGGAAAAATATAATATCAAAGAAGAAACTAATGAAAAATAAGATACCAATGAATAAAAACATCACAAGGAACAATCTTAGTGTCATAAAATAGGACACACATTGATGACCATGAGAGAATAAAATGTGATATTATTATAATTTTAGGATGAATCCTCAAAGGCTTATATGAAAAACAACACCATGAAAATGGTAAAAAATATTTCCATCTGATCAAATGATGATTAATATATGTCCTCTAGTTGTAAAGATTATAAAACATAATTTGAAAACTATGAAGCTGAATAATGTTATAAAACATATACTCTTATAGTAATGATATTTTTAGAAGATATGAGAAGTGGAAAATGACAATAGGAAAATGAAAACTAAAGGTTGGATGACACCTGCGTAATTCTGTTTTGAATAAATTCATCATCATATAGAATGATTAGTTTTCAAGGGATATTTTTAGTGGTGTAATGGTTTGGATATATATACTATGATTGATGGTATAATATTTTATTTAAATGGAACATGATTGAATCAAGGTGGGAAACCTAGGAAGAAACAATGTATTTATGTTATAAGAATAAATGATTTTAGAAGGAAAAATGTGTGAGGGCGTAAAATATAAATATATATATCAATGGATAATGAAGTTCTTAAAAAAGAGAAAATAGTATATCCCATCAATACATTCAAAGATTTCCATCACTAATGTTAAATGTTACAAAATTACAATAGGATGTGATGTGTGGGAATATTGATAAATATCCACAAGATTAATATGATTTTTTCTAATTCTATGTCATCCCAAAATGATGAAAATAAATAAAAAAATCTGGTGATGAGTGTCCGTTCATTTCTCAACAAAAAATGTATGTCCCTGATAGGGAAGTTTTAAGAATGAATGTATTTCCTTAGATGAATGTAAACTACCATCCTTTTTGCTTCTTCAAAGATATCAAGGAGAATAGCCTCCATATTTCCCCTTTTATAGTCTACTAACATGAAAATAATGGAAGGAACCAAATATTGGGGGATCTAGATGAGGTAATCAGTAGTAGATAACAAATATACAGTTTCAATGGTTGATTATATTGATCACAATGATTTTACGTAAGTATGAGTATCCCAAAAGGGGGATAATTAATTGGAAATATTTTCTTAACATATCATTATTCACTGAATATCTAATTCTTAACCACCAAAAATTATTTAAAAGTGGAGGTATTCCAATAAAAATATTCATCCATATTTTTATCATGAGTAATATGTTTATAAATCGAGTGTATTATTTGATGTTTTTGGTAGTATAGTGGGAGATTAACATGATTTGAACTTTAAAATTTATAATGAATTTTCCATGTTCAGTATTGGATATGTATTTCTTTACATATTTTCAAGACTACACTTATATTTAGATATTTGGAATTCATATAATATGATGAAATTTGGAAGGGAAATATTTAGTTCATGGTGTCATCTCTAATGTTTTCTCTATTGGTTTTTACCATATAGACATAGATTATATTAACTAAAGTTTATTTCCAATGCTGTGTTGGATTCTATAATTCACTTACATGTGAATCTATTTGAAATTCCTATTTGAATAGGGAAAATTAATTATTTTTTTAAAATCATTATCTCAAGGAGAATAATGATTTAATGGGTGATTCGTATTGACAAAATGACATTTGGATTTATTATCAATATGTAAAGAATAAAAATTAGCTAAAGTGAACATATATATACATTGGATTAATGGTATTTAAAAAAACAATGGTGGGTGATTTTTAATCCCATGAACTATGCTTGTATATATTTTAAAAAATTGAGGCTTCTATAAGAATGATTCTTCTAATAGGTGTCTGGTATTTTGGGGCACATGGGGGATCTTCTCTTATTTCATATAGAAAAGTAAACCAACAATATTTGGAGATACTTCAAGAATATCTTGAGAATAATTTTTAATGATGTGCTTTTATTGTGATTATTTATAGGTTTATAATAATGTAAACAAAATTTTCTGGATGTTGCAGAGTAATTTAAATAATATAATGGAAAGTGTGTTGTCAAAATTCTGTTACAGGGATTATATTAATATTACTATTGTTTAGAAGGGTAAATAATTGACTGATCAATAATGGAAGATGTTAAATGGATGAATTTTCTATCTCATGGATGATAGTTTTTTAAGATAAAAAAGTGTTTTACTTTAAAAAGATTACTATTTGAAAAAAATAACAGATCATTTGTATTTTAAATGTTTTAAGGATTTAATTGGATAAAATATATTTGGATCTATTATAATAATCCATATATTTATTTGAAACTTTTTGGAGACAATTCGTGGTGATAGATAATGGCTAAAGGTAATTTAATGAAATTCAAAATATATTGGAATAAATTAAAATTTTAAATATTCATTATCATGAATTATGAAATAGTGAAATGGAAATTCATCTAGATAATATCCATATAGGATAATTAATCTACAGAAGAGTGAGTGTTTACGAATTCATCAAGAAAATGAAACAAATAAAGGTCATTCATCTATGTGAGTCATTCGATATTATCAATTATGATCACCAAAGTATTTTATGTAACTAGAAAAACTTATTAGATCCCATTTAACTAAAATATTCTATGTGTATAAATGTTAAAAAGGTAATTAAACTATGTGAGTAATGTGTATGGAAATTAGCATACATAATCCACAAAATAAGTAAATTTCCATACATAGATCATAATTCTGATCCCGGGGAAAGAAAATTAATTTAAAATGAATTTAATTATGACATCCATTAATAGAATTTGTAAGAAAATATCTTAAATAGATGAGATCATAAGAGAATTAATGAAGATAAAAATTGAAATTCTATATACTAAAATGTTGGTATACCAGGAATTTTAATTCTGAAGTGGAAACAAAGAAGATGATGAATAGTGAAAAAATATCCATGGATTAAACATCTGGATATAGAATGTGATTATGTTCCATTAAAATATTGAAGGAAGACCTATCAATAGTGTTTCTGGTAAATTGAAATGTGTTCCACAATGAAGAAAATATGGTCGCATGACAATGATCCATGATTCCATGATCTCATGCAAGATTCCAAAAAGTATTAAATACCATGTATTTCATGAATAAGATTACTAATATTTAAATAGATAAAATCATTCAATATTGATAAGTGGGTTCTTCGATGAATAATGGTATTATTAGGAGACATATTTTGGTTTCTATTTTAATGAATGATGATGATAGAGTTATTGACCCTGATCAGAATAAAATATTTTGATGATCTATTGGATTTATTTTATACCTATAATCTAGAACCAATCAAGAGATTAGAGAGATCAAGATACTGAGAATATCTTTTACAATGAAATGTATCCCTTGTTTAAGAATTAATGACCACTAGTTTTTATTGATTTATGGTTTTTCCATAAACAAATATTAGAAAATATATTTATAATATTATTACCTAAATATATTATCTATAAGAGTGAGTAATAAGTAAGGCAAAATATTATAAGTATTATTAAGTCTCTGATACTAAAATATATATAGCATAATTTATATATATTGGAAAATATTACTAGATATATCCAAAAGAGAATGTCTATCGAAGGAAGATGAATAGAGTGATAATAAAATAAGAGAGCGATTTTTATTCATTATTATAGTTAATGTGAGAAAGGATAGATGATATAATGAATTAAACATAAGGACATAAAAGTAGAAAATAAATGATTAACATCACATTTAGAGATAATGAGAGAGAATACATGTTTGATAATTAGTTTAGGAGGAATGTAGAAGAATAGATGGGTGGGTGTTTAATGTTTTCATTAGGTTGCAAAGGAAATATTTTCTGGACATAACATTAACTAATAGGATTATAGTATAAATAACACATCATTTAGTGGCTATTGAGATCTCATGAAGACTAGAAATTTCAAGTGACTTTCTTATGGTTATTTTGAGATATTTATAATCAATAATTTTTGGGGATATATTATAAACTATAATTAGGTGATTCATTTGGGATAAACTGGACCTCAAAAATAAAAGTCTGTCAATGAGTATGATTTCTACACAAATATGTATTGATCCTTTTTATTTTTCATTTTACATTTTTTATATTTGAGTAATTCTGCGAGAAAAAATGAAACAAGGAATGAATCATTAATAATCTATAGATACTGACTAAAAAGGCAGAAATCATAATTGAAAAAACTATCACTAATTCAGCACTTCCCATTATTTTGACCTCACCAATTCTATGAATTATTAAAACAAGGCTTTCTTATAATGGAAAGATAGAATATAAGAGAACTAGAACTATTTGTAGGAAGAAAAATAACCTTGGATCACCCATGAAATGATCTTCATATATCAGGAAATATATTAGATATATGGGTCTTGATGGCCTAGGAAAGAGCTCCTATGTTCACCTTGGTTTCTAGGAATGATGGAGGTAATTAGATTAATTCAAGAGGACATAAATTCTTATATATTTTGGTAAAAACATAACACCATGATGTAATATATATATCTATGTAGTAATGGTTTGTTTTTCAACAAAACCATTATATATATGTAGTGGAAACATCAAAATGGTTATAGTAAATTAAGACCATTATAAATAAGGTTGAAAATCCCATGTATCCCCCATTTCTCAACTTATGTTAATCCCTTGATCCTATAATATTAGGCTAACACCATAACATATTTGAGATAGTACTTAGGAGTTGTCCCTAGATCGATAGAAGTAAGGGTCCCATCCACTTTAACTCCACTATGAAGGTCAACAAATATGCTACAGTGATCCTTCAGAATGGAAATACAAGAATATTTACATGCCCAAGTTATATGGAACAACCAAAATCACCATGATATTGAGACCATTACTGAGGTAATTAAAAATAAACTGACTGTCGGGTTCTATGGTGTTTCTATAAGAACTACTCAATTAAGACCCTCATAGAGGTAGATAAAATGAGACTTCCCTCCAAGATCCAAAATTCATCCCCTAACACCAAAATGCATCTAACTATAAATAAAAAATCCAAAAAAATCATCATACATGGGTTCCACTATTCAAGGACAAGTATACATTTCAATGGATACCTTCTTAAGACTATACGATATTGCATCCAGTGGAACCACACAAAAACACTATCCTCTAATTATTTTTCCAACAATAGTAGCATGTGTACCCTTTCACACCATCCCTAAGACCTCTAATCACCATGAAATTCAATGTAATGTGTAATTAAAAATTGGGACCATAAAAAAGTTACAAATATATTAAAAATAAAATTCCCAGGTCCTATGTGATCACTAGGAATGATAGGGTTAAATTTTTAACCCGTTATCATTATACGAATTCCTCTTTCACATGAATATGCATGAATAGTTAAATCCTCCACCCATTGTTTTTGTGTTTTTTTGGACTCACCCCAACTAATGTATTAATTATAATGAATGTGTCAAAATGAACTACAAGGTTTAACCATGATGTTTTATTCTTACTACAATCAATTATATAACTCGATTACACATTCCTCCTATATTAATATAAGAAGTTACAATGACATAGTCTGACATCATTATTACATGAAATCCCATAATTTTCTCCATTATAAAACTGAAATATAAATTTTCAAAATCATATAGTGAAAAGAATCCAATTAAATATTGTTTTTGGTCTCACACAACACTTATTTTCTAAATGAATAAAACACTCTCGTATTGTGATTCATATTCAAGTTCTTCCACAATCACCAAAAATATGACTAAAACCAACTCTACTTTTTGATATATTATCATATTGGATTTATCCTTATTAATGTCCACACAACAATCCTTATTTCTTTTTCTTGGATTTCATTCCATTTCACACCGTAATAAAATATTTACAGTGCTGGTTATATAAATAAATTTCCTTAAAGAATATAAATTACTGGATACAATTGGATTCATCCCCAGTCTAGTGATCAACATATCCCCCTTGATGTGATTGGTTTAAATTATTCTTATTCATTAAATAAATAGTTTGTTTCAGTGTTATAATTTTAAAGGGTTCTATCTGCATATTTTATCTACTTTAACAAAATAGTAGTCATGTTGGCCTTCTTACCCTGAATCATTAATGAAAATGGAACTCTAGGATGCAGTTAGGTTATTCTTTTATCATTTCATTCTAATTAAATAAACTATTCTTCAAGAATCACATTATCTAGCCATACCATAATTTATTCTTATCCCCGAAATTTAATATTTTTTGAATAACATCACTAATAATAGTTTCAAAAATGGATTTTTAGGAACTCTCTAAATCTTGGACAAATTAATTATCATAATTTTAAATAAATAAAAGGACTAGTAATTTAAATCCAAGTTAACATCCTCTTTAATAACCCAAAACAATCGAGACCTTCAATTTATAATGAATTAGTGTGTTTACTAGATTTTATTCTCTTCTAAAGACACTTTTTTTGAATTTCACTCTATACATACATGTGAGAATGCACTGTGGTATGTAAATTTAATTCAACATTTTATAACTCTTCTCACAGACTAGTATCATCCTCGGATGGTATTACGTCAATGTTATTGTAAATCACGATGATTTAATGTAATTAAAATATTTTCCTCATTAAATAATAATGATTCTTATCATGTAATTTAAATTATTCATTTTATATGAATTCAAGAAACTTTTAGAATATTCATAAGGATAAAATGATCTATATGTTCTCCATAGATTTTATAATTATCATATTATTAAAATTATCCTTATGGGGCCCACCAGATGAAAAAATATGAAATATTATATATATCATCAATAGATTGTTCTTATGGATGGATGATCATTAATGGATCTAGAATCATTTAAAATGGTCAATTATATGGATTAGTATATATTCTTACCTAGATATTCAGTAAAAATGATGTAAGGATGAATTGTCCTTATAAGATACAAAAACTCTCTTGTAATATCTGAATATTTTTCCTAACCTTATGGTGACTGTAAGGTTTTTTGAGACATAATGTCTTTCAAATCCTTAGGATGTCTGATTTGGTATACTAATATATTTGATGAATAACTGTCATTTGGAATTGAAAAATAAAATTAATTTTCTAAATGTAGTATAATAGATGACTGGGATTGTCTCACTTGATGATATTCTCAGTTTTTTCACTCACTTAATCCGATTCACCTAAACTACATTTATTATTTGTTATTTTTATTTAATCTAAACAATGATGAATCTGGGTTTTGTTTATTATCTAAAATAATGAAATGATAAGAAGAATGGAAATTTATACTAAAATAATATGAAATGATAAAAAAATGTGATTTGAAATAAGTCACTTGGTCTTGAGTTTGGTTTTGTGTTCAATAATATTCTACTTTATCTATTAAAATTATGTTTGATATTAAAATAAAAAAATATCATGATGAATGACTATCTTTTAATTTAGTGTTGTGATTTATTGAAGTCCTCAGGAAATATAAATTACACCTCCTCATGTAATAAAGGTTGATGTAACACCTAAGTTAAGAGTTTCGATCATCCATTATCCATCTCGATCATATTCCCTTTCATAATCATATCTACTTTACTCCATTATTTGAAGATTTTTTCAATGTGAGAGTGGAAAAGAATTCATATAAATGAATAAAAGTATATTTTAGTTTCATTTCATGGAATAAAATCACCACACCTATGCATTCCACTTATATCTATCACAGACATAAAATAAACATTAAGAAATATTCCAAGAACACCTAAACCTCCCTCAAATGAAGCCTCGGGTTAGTCTCACATTATCAGGAGTAAGAGATCATATTGTTGGATAGAAAAAAGATAATAATAAATATAAAAAACAAAAATAATAGAATAAAGGAACATAGAATGAATAAAAACTTAAAGAAAATAATTAATGGAATGAAAATTAAGATTAAGATAATGTTGAACATAGATGAAGAATAATATGAAAATAAAACAAATAAAAGAGAAATATGAATTGGGTGGAACAGTTGTTATGTAAACAATATGAACGAATTTTATTTAAATAAAAATAAATTAATATTATACTAGAACAACAAAACTATAAATATAAAATAAAAATATGAAAAAATAATTGTTATTTAGTTTAGTAGGATATCTTTTAGGTTTGAACTCCATGAAAGTGGGATACCCTTAATCTATTTTTAGATCGAGTGTTCCTTAGATTTCATTTATTGGTAATGGGAACTCTATATCTTAAATATCAAATAATTATTCAATTCACTTTTTTCAATGTCACACCCTTAATTCTCGATTTTTTATTTTGGTAACACAAAAAACAGAAGGGTTCAATCTACACTGTTGGAATGGAAGGATTAAAATGTGTCATGGTTTTTTAAAGACCACATGGTACATTCATGGAGGTGGTAGTAGCTCAATGGATGTGGTAGTGTCTAATCGGATGTGGAAGAGATAACAAATTCTCCTCAACCCCTTTGGATTTATAATTATCAATACGGGGATTGATAAATTCTTCTTGGAATTAGTACAAGGATTCCAAGGTGATTCGAGGGGTAGCTAGGCATTAAAAGTGGATCGAGTCTCAAGCATATGCTTCTTCGAGTGCATAAATGGTGCTAACTAGTGAATCTCAATAGCAATTTAACAATCTAAATGGTGGAGAGTAGTAGAGGATGGTAGAGATGGGTTTATAAGGATGGTATTATGAGCGAGTGAGAAAAGTGGCGTGGTATTTGATTGTATGAAAAGCACTAGAGTGTTTCCAATAGCACATCAAAAGGGAAGAAGGATGAGAGACTACATAAATTTTATTTTTGGCTCCATCCAAATAGTATAGATAGACTAGAGATAGAGGGATCTTACCATAACCATACAATGCCTCATACCGGAAAGGATATCCTCCGACATCTGCGTAGTCTTTATCACTATTTGACTATGCGCTCTTATAAGATTTGACCTAGCTATGAACCACACAAGCCTAATTCTCTCATGTGACCTCAAACACTTCCATTCCATGCATGATTTTAGTGTGGTATTCTTGGATGATATTTCCCTTAAAGGGATGGGTTATATGGCTGTGGGACAATGACTGGTAGCCTGATAGTTTTACCCTTTGTTTTTTACACAATAAAGTATGATCATATAAAAATTCAACCATAGTTATTTAAATGCCAATAAATTAATCCGTTAATAAAATTAAAATCCAAAAATCAAATTTATTTTATTCATTTATCACATTTTTCTTCTTTTTTTATGAATACCTTCATTGGAAAAAAAATTGAAATATATGGAACTATTCATTAAAAACAATTCATAATCCTTATAAAATGTTTTAAAAATATAGAAAAAATGTTAATGTGTCCAATACCCCCAAAAATAAACCATTCCTGTCCTCAAGCATTAAATATCAACATTAAAATTCATAGGTCACCAATGTACCCATTATTAAAATCCCATAACAATTAAATTAATTTATAATAAATGTTAAATAAAAAATTTCGAAATACCGATAAAATTTCAATTTATTTTCTCAATTTTCAATGAAACAATAATTTTAAATAATTTTAGTTTCTCCCTTTAGAAAACAAAAGTACTTATTTTTCCATATATTGATGTTATTCAATTTATTATTAATAAATATTCCAAATCGTGATTTACCTTTCCTTTGAATCTTTTCATTCATTACTCATGATTTTAATTCATATAGATTTATGATCATATCATGAGAACACGATCTTTATCCATGGGATTGTAAATAATCCCATTTATCCACTTTATAGTGAAAAGAGGCACATAAAATCATGAGTTCCAACAATAAAATTTCTAATGACTCGGAGGATTAGGTTAGGTATGAATTGATGTTTTAAAAATTAAGGCTCGAATAAGAGGATAATTTCATAATTTAATGTCCATGATATCCAAATTCAATGTGTAATGAAATTATCCCCATCAAAGTAGAAACTCCCTCTTTTCCAAAAAATCAATGTTGAGTTATGATCAAAATTAAGAAAAATTAATGATTTGTGCTCATTCTTAAACGTTTCACTACATTTATATTTGTTTAATGAATTTTATCATTTTTTTCTTTTTTGAATGTTAGGAATTAGATAATCCTCACATCCACCACTTGACTACATGTTAAAAAAATCATTTGCATCGGGATGTGGTTTTGTGATACTTTTGAGTCACAACCCATTCCCATTTTTTCAAATTTTTCATAAAGGGAAATTGATGAAGAACAATGAATACATAAAAATACACACTTAATAAAATGAAGAAAAACCCACATACTTTTCCACTATAATTAATTACATCTCTTTTAAGATGAAATTCGCAACACCCACACATCAATAATAAAATATCCTAAAAAATACAACGAGGAGGGTAGTAATGGGAAAAATGGCTTTAAACATCACTCATTCATAACAAGGGAATCTATGTTCTCAATGTGATATAAAAGTATTGATGTAAAAGTGTTCTCAAGGGTAATGGATTGTCTATAGATTTATTAATAATTTTAAATGTGTTTCTTCATAGCCAATTCTTAGATAATTTTTAATTCAAGTTCTAGTAGGTGTCATCCCCCAGGTTCAGTCAAGAAATATGCTCATGAAAGAATACAAAGTACATGGTCCAGAAATATTCTTGGGAGTGAAAAATTTGATTTGGGACAATAATACCTTGTATAACTAGTAAAAATACATTAATTAATATGAATCTTCTTAATTTAAATCATGATAAATTATTCATGTATTGGTTATTCCAAATTCACTTCTTCCATCTTGGGGAGAAATTTTCCATGTATAGGTTCTTCCAAATTCACAAACTTCACAATTATCAACAAATCGCATGGTGGGTGTTAGATAATGTAAGGTTAATCCACCTTCATGGTTGATATTTTTGCAACCACATCCTTATTGTCTAGTGCTAGGACAATATTTGTTGTAAGTATTAAATTATCAATAGGAAAGTAAAAAGGAATTTAAAAAAATAAATAAATTTGAATTATTAATAAGAAATTTATATATTTCTATATTATAAGACACTATCTTGATTTAATTAGGATCAGATAATTGTACATCTTGATGGGGTTTCTATAGTTTTACATTATCATAATGAAGGAGGTCTATGTTTTCCTCAATAGGTGCATGTGTTTTTTATTTTTATTTTTCTAACACATGTTAAGGATTGATGAAATTTGAAGATTCATTATAGGGATAATTAGTACTCAATTCATATTGAATATAATAAAAGGGAATATAGTATTATAAAAAATCAAATCTATTTTTTGTTTAAGGGACAATGTCTTAATCAATAATGTGTTCCTCATGAAGTTTTTTTAGTAGATTGAATTAGGTTGTCATGCTCCCCTATATTTTCTTCAAATTTTAAAATTTGGGTGCTAACTTCATCCATACACAGAATAAAATGAAATGGTTCTAGATCTTTACCTATTTAAGGAATGGAGAGATCGTGTTCTAACTCACACAAATTCTATAATTCATCCAAATATTTTCGATCTCACATAGGTAGATTAACTGGAATTTCATCCTAAATCCACTCCATCTCATCATTTTCATCTAGTATTTGGTTCTTCAAATTGATGGTAAGTTCATATTCCTTGATTCTAGCATCCAATTCTTGGATGTACTCAGTGAAATTTTAGAAATCCAATGGATCTTTCTTCTTGTAATCAACTTTGTGCATGTAAATTAGGATTTGATTGACTATTCCCATCAAATATTGAGGGGCAAGGAATATCTATATTCCATTTTTTTCTTCGACATTTTATTTATCATAATATAATTGACCCTTCTTTTGAGGACCTCTTAAGTATATTATTTTTCATTTTTGTGATCCCTTGATCAATTGTTACCTAAATTGATAAAATAATAACTTCAGAAAAAAATGAAAAAAATAATATTTTTGGGATTTGATGAAAATAAATAAAAATATATCTAAAATCAGAAAAACAAAAATATAAGAAATCATATATTTGATCCTCATAAAAATTCCATTTTTGATTCATGCCTTTCATTCGACATAGAAAAAATAAAATTTACTTTCTTATTATAGCACAGTGGCTGGCTATGGTCATATCACTTGAGAGGCTTATTAGTTTCTTCACTCACTTAATCAAATTATACTAAACTAATTATTTTTATAATTTTTATTATTTTATGTAAACAATGATTAAATTGTTATTTTTTTTATTATCTCAATAATGAATATACTATAAGATTGTAAATTTAAACAAAACTATCATGCAATGCTAAACAATAAGTGATTAGAAAGAATGATCATGGTCTGGAAATTGGTTTTGTTTTCAATAATTATAATCCTTTATTTATTAAAACATATTTTAATAATCAAATCTTTAAATAGTATGAAGAATCACTATCCTATTATTTAGTGTCGTGAAATCTTTAATTCCTTGTGAAATATAAATACCACCTCTATCTATAATCAGGGTTGTTGGAACAACGTAGTTGAGAGTGCGAACTCATCTAGGGACTAATTATATCTTATTCCATTTCATCCTTTAATTGTCTCAACTCAGTCTTGTGATGATATGATCAATGTAAAAAAGGTAAAATAAATAAAATAATACAATTGAAATATATTTGAGTATCATTTCATGGGGGGGAAATCACCACACTCGTGAATACCACTCAAATATATCAAAAATATATAATAAACATTATAAAATAAATCAAGATCACATTAACCTCCCTTGGTCCAATCCTCATGTTAGCCTCCCATTATAACGAGTGAGGGACCACTTTGGTGGATAAAATGTACATAAGTGGAAGATTAAAAATAAAAATAATAAGATACATAGAAATAATTATAAAACAAAACAATATTAGAAAGTGAAATAAAATAAGGATGAATAGAATGAGTAACTTAGTAGAAGAAGAAATAGAAAAAAAATTAGTAGAATAAAAACAATAATTGGTGTAACACATGTTATGGAATAAATATGATTTTATTGTCATTTAGGAAAACTAAATATAAATTACACTAAACATAATAGTTAACTAAAGAAAAACAATTATAAAAAAATATTAAGTAAAGAATAGTTCTTTAGCGAAGAAAGATCTCAATTGGGCCCCAACTCCTTGGTAGCAGTATACTCCTATATTTTTAGAGGAGGAGTTACATGGATTTTCATTAGTGGTTAATGGATATTTATATCTTGAATGTAACATCAATATTCAGTTCCAAATTTTGAATGTTTGACCCCTAAGACGTAGGGTGGTATTTTGGTAACACATTAACATCATGAGATAAATCCTCACTACAGGAATGGAATGACATCTAACTAGTATAGTTTTTTCTGAGATTGATGGGATCTTTATGGTGTTAGTAGTGTCTTGGTGTATGTGGAAGCATTCAGAGTCTCAATCTTGGACTTCAAGGTGGCGGAAATGATACATCTAGGAATGAAATAGTTGGTGGATAATGATCTGGAATGTGGTGAATAGTGGAGGTGGGAAGAGATAGGTGTTCGAGGCAGGGCACACAAGTGATCGAATGAAGAAACACCATATTTTTATTAATTAATAGTATCAAAGTGTTTACAATCCCACATAAAAATATAAGAAGGATTTGAAAGCAATTTAATATCATTCCAATGATCCATTCAGTTGGAACGTAAATATCATTCCATGGAATAGAGTTAGGGGACTCGTAAAATCAATGTTCACAACCTGATTTTGGTGAGGACTGTAAGAACCCGTTTTTTAGTTTTGAGGTACGAGTTTCTTCCTTTCTCTTTTCCATAAGTGTTTTTGAGAAAATAAGGAAAATGAGGAAAAGTCCTAAATTTTTGGACTACACCTCGTGTACTATTCCACATGTCGTGTACTTTGGATGTGTGAGATGAGTATAGAGGTTGTGTAGCCATGTTGGCGACGAAGTGTGTAAAAACCGATTACAAGCTGTGTAGTGGGTATTTACACACTGTGTAGTCAGCCGGCAGAAAAATGGTATATCGGTGGAAGCAGCCACCAGTGGAATGGCAGCACACGCTGTGTAATCAGAAATACATGTTGTGTACTCATGTCGACAGATGGACAGTGCAGTAGTGCCGCAGGAGGAACAGTTAAATGAGAAAAGTACACGCTGTGTAGTTAGTAATACACGTAGTGTAGTTTATTTTTCACATAAAATAGGAAGTAGGCAACCATGTTCAAGGGATTGGATTAGAACCAGAGGAATGAGTCGGGAAAGGAGTCCGAACCTTCATGGATCTTTAGATCGAACGTCGAGAATCCGTTTTCACCTCTGATGATCTCATTGGATCCGCATGGGAATGCCCTCCACTCTACTTAAGCGGTTCTGGCCAATTCTTCATCTAAGGTATGTTATTTGAGTTTGAAAAAGGTTTTAATTCACGTCATATCTACGTCATTCTTGGACTATTCCAGGATCATCTTTCGCGTATACCGTTCAGTGGTGTTTAAGGTAGGTGGCTTGGTGTTTAAATTCCAACTGGTGTGTGTTTTTGTGTGCAGTTGTGATACGCACCCATGAATGGGGTGACGTATGGCTGAGGCCTTGTAGAATTAAATACCTATAGCTGTATAGGTAATTAAATGTGATAATAAAATGTTTTTTGGTATCACTTCTTGGATCCTGGACCACCCTGGTGGTGCGTGTTGGGGAGGAGAGTGATGGCAAGAAGGGGGTGAATTGCCTTTTAAAAAATAATTAACAATTTAAAATCAAAGTAAAAAGTGCAGCGAAAATAAAAGAGGCAAGACACAAAACTTGATAACGGAGTTCGGCTTAAACCAAAGCCTACGTCTCTGCTCCCAACTCAACCGTTGAGAGATTTACTACCGCTTACTTTTTAATGGTTTTAGCAAGAAACACACTAGACTTTAAGGTAGTCTAGAACCTATTACAGCTTGATTTTAATGGTTGAGCAAGAACCCACTAGCCTTCTTACAGGTGAAGGCTAGCTCACCTATGACTCAAGCCTTTTAAAGGGAAGGCTTGACTAACCTCTTCACACCTTGAAGGTGGTGTGAAAACCCAAACAAAAAGGAAGATGAGAGAAAGAGGGGTTTGTAGGCACAAACCCAAATTGATGCTCAAAAAGACAAATAATGAAAAACCGTAAGAGGAGAAACCATGGGCGCCAAAGGATTGATGAAGTTGATGAAGAGCGCTCCCAAGATTCTTTGATGGTGCTCCTTGGATGTGGAAGTGGGTTGGAGCAATTGAGGTTCCTTGAAGGAATCTGCTAGAGGTTTTCCAAATGATGAAAAATGTGTTCGTTGGCTTCCGTTGGCTTGGTTATGGTTCCACATCTGTTCCGGGGCTTCCTAGTCCATTATTTATAGAGGGGGAACCCTCATATGGCCGTTCGGGGTCTTCGGAGCCGTTGGAAAAGTCTTCAGAGCCGTTGGGAGCAGGCTGGTCAAAGCCCAACGGCTAGTTTGACTAGCTCCACTGGCTGACCGGTACAGAGCCACCGGTTGGCCGGTGCTTAGGAAAATGGAGAGTCCTTCTACCCAGGCACCACCGGCTAGCCGGTGAGGAGGCCACCGGTTGGCCGGTGGTGAGACAGTAGTTGTCCCTTCTGTCTGGGTTCCACTGGCTGGCCGGTGATGGGACACCGGTTGGCCGGTGGTCTGGACAGAGGGGATGCCTTCTGTCAAGATTCCACCGGCTGGCCGGTGGTCATCCACCGGTTGGCTGGTGGACTGAAATCAGTCCACTTTTGCCTTCTGTCTTTCTTGGCCCAATTCCTTGGCAACCTGAAATCATGCCTATCATCCAAAAACACTTAAAACAAGATTAGATAAATAAGAGAGTGATTGTGATCATGAAAATTAAACCACGAGGGGTACGAGAGGTACAACAATCTCCCCCTATTTTGATGATCACAATCACCAAAACAAGAAATGTAAAAGACTGAAATGAAAGGCATGCTTTAAAAGATAAATTGAAAAGTAAAGCAAAGCATGAGAGAAATATTTCTCCCCCAATCAACCAAGAATTTCTCCCCCTTTGTGATTATCAAAATAGCACGGGGCATAAAACTTGATTGAGGGAAAGGATTGAAAAACAAGATAGAGATTTTAAACCAATTGAAATTTTAGAAATTTGAATTGAAAGTTTTGAAATGAAAGTTTTGAAATTGAAAGTTTTGAATTGAAAGTTTTGAATTAAAAAACGCAAAAAGGCTTAGACGATCCTAACTCCCCCTAAATAAAAACAAAAAATCACCGGGGAGAGGATTTTAGAACCGAGACAATTTTTTGTCCGGAGAGACTCGCTAAAAGGGATTTTTCAATCCAAACTTGTCTAGTGGCGGGTCTTCTCCTATGAAATTCATCATTAAAGGAAATGGTTTTGGGCCTTCCATACCGGGCATTTTTGCAATCGCACTCATAAATTAAGTGTCCGGGTTTTTTACAATAGTTGTAAAATTTATATTGGGAGCTCCCCCTTACAAAAATAGTAGAAGCATGGGAAGAGGAAGCTTGCTTGGAATAGCCAAGCCCTTGGGTGGTTCTAGATATGCATTGGGAACCAAGGAGCTTCGAAAGGTTATGTTCACCTTCGGTGAACTTAGCTAGGGATTCCCTTAAATCCTTGATTGTTGATTCCATAGAATCAACATCGGGAAGGTTTTGGATCTTGAGGGACAACTCTTCCTTCTCTTTGAGAAGTTGTTCCTTTTCGGAAGAAAGTTTTTTGAAATTCCTTTTTAAAGCAAAAAATTTGGAAGAAATTTCTTGAAAACCTTCCTCCAATTGATCTCTAGCATGTTGGAGAACCTCATAAGATAAATGATTAAAAGAATTTGAAGAACTAGTGGATGAGGAGTCGGAAGAGGATACCTCATGAAATGACATTAGGCATTTTTTACCGTTGTCACTTGAGTAGGAGGAGGAGGAGGATGTGGAGCTATCACTCCATGTGGCCTTGAATGCCTTTTTCTTTTCCTTTTGCTTGGCCTTTTTCTTGTTGAGTGGGCAATCAGGCTTGTAATGGCCTTTCTTGCCACACCCGTAACATGTTACCTCGGGCTCAGATTTTTCGTCGGGTTGAGCCTTGCGGGATTTCTTCTTTTTGTTCTTCTTCATGAATTTGTGCATCATGCGGGCAAGGTTCTCGATTTCTGAATCGCCGCTTGAAGAGGAAGAAGATGAGAAGGATGAGCTTTCTTCTTTTTGAACTTTGAAGGTGATGTTCTTTGGAGTTTTGATGAGTTTCCCTTCCTTTTCAGCTTGCCTCCTCATGGTGATCTCGTAGGTCATGAGGGATCCGATGAGATCTTCGACCAGCATTTTCTTGATGTCTTTTCCTTCTTGAATTGCCGTGACATTCGGTTCCCATGAACTTGGTAAGATCCAAAGGACCTTCTTGACCATCGTTTCTGCAGACACATCATCACCAAGGGACTTTCTCCCATTGCAAACATCAGTAAAACGTGTAAACATATCAGTAATATTTTCAGATGGATGCATGGAAAAAGACTCAAAATCTTGACGAAACATATCCAATCGAGTATCCTTAACTGTGTTGGTCCCCTCATGGGTAACCTCCAAAAGTTTCCAGATTTCATGAGATGAAGTGCATGTGGAAACTCGATTGAATTCATTGCGATCAAGGCTGAAATGAAGAGCGTTCATGGCTTTGCCATCAAGCTCGAAATTTTTAATATCGGCTTGGGTCCATTTGGATTCATTGGGAGAAGAGAGAGAGTAACCATGCATGACAATTCTATAAATAGGATAACCTATACTTCTTCGAAAAGTAGACATGCGGGTTTTCCAATAAGTGTAGTCGGTTCAATCAAAGAATGGAGCACGACCCAAAGAATAGCCTTCGGGGGCGAAAGAAGATGAAGCCATCACAATGGATCTTGAATTTGTAACCGGTTAGGGTATTACACAAAAACCTCCCTCTGATACCAATTGTTGGGGAGGAGAGTGATGGCAAGAAGGGGGTGAATTGCCTTTTAAAAAATAATTAACAATTTAAAATCAAAGTAAAAATTGCAGCGTAAATAAAAGAGGCAAGACACAAAACTTGATAACGGAGTTCGGATTAAACCAAAGCCTACGTCTCCACTCCCAACTCAACCGTTGAGATATTTACTACCGCTTGCTTTTTAATGGTTTTAGCAAGAAACCACTAGACTTTAAGGTAGTCTAGAACCAATTACAGCTTGATTTTAATGGTTGAGCAGGAACCCACTAGCCTTCTTACAGGTGAAGGCTAGCTCACCTATGACTCAAGCCTTTTAAAGGGAAGGCTTGACTAACCTCTTCACACCTTGAAGGTGGTGTGAAAACCCAAACAAAAAGGAAGATGAGAGAAAGAGGGGTTTGTAGGCACAAACCCAAATTGATGCTCAAAAAGATAAATAATGAAAAACTGTAAGTGGAGAAACCTTGGGCGCCAAAGGATTGATGAAGTTGATGAAGAGCGCTCCCAAGATTTTTTGATGGTGATCCTTGGATGTGGAAGTGTGTTGGAGCAATTGAGATTCCTTGAAGGAATCTGCCGGAGGTTTTCCAAATGATGAAAAATGTGTCCGTTGGCTTCCGTTGGCTTGGTTATGGTTCCACTTCTGTTCTGAGGATTCCTAGTCCTTTATTTATAGAGGGGGAACCCTCATATGGCCTTTCGGGGTCTTCGGAGCCGTTGGAAAAGTCTTCGGAGCCGTTGGGAGCAGGCTGGTCAAAGCCCAACGGCTAGTTTGACTGGCTCCACTGGCTGACCGGTACAGAGCCACCGGTTGTACGGTGCTTAGGAAAATGGAGAGGCCTTCTGCCCAAGCACCACCGGTTAGCCGGTGAGGAGGCCACCAGTTGGATGGTGGTGAGACAGTAGGTGTCCCTTCTGTCTGGGTTCCACCGGTTGGCCGGTGATGGGACACCGGTCGGCCGGTGGTCTGGACAGAGGGGATGCCTTCTGTCAAGATTCCACCGGCCTGCCGGTGGTCATCCACCGGTTGGCCGGTGGACTGAAATCAGTCCACTTTTGCCTTCTGGCTTTCTTGGCCCAATTCCTTGGCAACCTGAAATCATGCCTATCATCCAAAAACACTTAAAACAAGATTAGATAAATAAGAGAGTGATTGTGATCATGAAAATTAAACCACGAGGTGTACGAGAGGTACAACAGTGCATTCCCCCATTCACCCATTTGGATAGGATACCCGAGGGTATAACATGTTACTTTATGCATTATTTATTCCATTAGAGGAATTGTAAATAATTTCATGTTTAAATGTTTTTTATGGCATGATTACTTTATATATAGAGGGCGTGGTTAATTGTTTAGCCTCAGGAAAATGATATATTAGCCTGAGGGCAGGGTTATATTTCACCTGAGGGCAACTTCTTCCGTGCCTAAGGGCAGTATATTCTGTGCCTAAGGGTGACACTTTTTATTCCTGAGGGCAATACTCGATAGCCTGAGGGCAAGCGTGAGGGCATGGTTTTACCATATTAGCATGAGGGCAAGATTCTGATTGGCCTGAGGGATTGGTTATGATGAGCACAAATTATTTTTAAATTAAATTGTTAAAATGAAAATGGAAAAGAATTTGGTAGTGATAGTTATTTTGAGTACATACTGGTTTACTGCATTTCCTTATTGACACTGTAGTTGCATATTTTTTACACAGTTGGACTCGGGCCTTTGGTGGGTGCCTACTGAGAGTCATTTCTCACACCCTGTTTGGGGTCATGTCTTCGGCCCCAAATAGATTTCATTTCTGCAGGTGTGGATAGGGGTAAGAGTCCCTATACAGGTACTTGACTGCTACTGATGAGTAGGGGAGAAATGGACAGGGCTTTGGCTCGTGATGCTTTTGGTTGCTTTGTTCTCTTTTGTTGTAATCTATATTATATGGAACTACTATGTTACATGTTTTGGCTATTTTCTTAGAACTTGAGACATGTTTCACCATATATATATATATATATATATCTGACTGGTTATCCTTTACTGCAGTTGTTATATTAAATGTATATGGTTTATTTCTTCTGCTGTTTTTGTATTCTTTATATTATTCCACTACGCTACACATTGACAAATGAGGGCATTGTTTCCCCACAATCAGACCTGGGCCCTTGCTGCTAGTCAGAAGCCTCTGGCTTTTGTGGAAATGCGCTTGAGGTCAAGTGGTGATCCGGGTTCAGGGCACCCATTGAGTGGGACCCGGAACCTAGATGTTACAAAGTGGTATCAAAGGGGTTCTTTTCATTGACATACTAATTAGATCCATAGTCAGTGATAGGATGGGAATGGTAGTTGGTAATAAGTTGTGCCCGGGCGTACCTAACCCGTGTACATGGAAAATCCAATTCACCTCGTATTGCAATTTTACTGTTTTTGCAATTTACAGGTGATATGATTTCACCATTGGGTGACACACATGGGATTGTGATATTTATATTTTATCTATAGGTTCTATTTAGTTGTAACCCGATGAGATGAGGGTATTCCATCTCATGCATCATTTAGGCACATGCTATGAATCACATTCCATGCATAGTTTCCATGCCATGTAGGTGAACTATTAATTGTGTGATGTTGTGATAGTTGTTGTGACAGAAAATCATGTTGTTGTGATATATACTTGATATATACCTGCTATGTGATAGGGTATTGTTGTATAAACTTGTTAAACGAATGGATGCCAAACTTTGGTTTTTGGGGAGTATAGGCCCTCATTGACCGGAATTTGGTGGGTCATTAGCTGTATATTTTGTTAAAACACAGATAATATGTAAAACTTTGATTCATGGGGAGTATGGGCCCTCACAGATCAAAATTTGGAACTTAGGTGTGGTTTTTTTGGTATTTTCTAGGTTCTAGAAATGTTTCTGAGGCATATTGACGGGAAACACAGTATACACTCCATTTAGTTCCTCGGATACACACCATGTATTATTCTGTTCATGAAGAAATTTTTTTAGTACAGGCTATGTGCCCGGAGTACACGCCATGTAGTTTCTTCTCGTGTCACAAACTGTGTGGGCAGTGACACATGGAAAGAAGATCTTGGGGTGGACAAGCCGTGTACCAGATGTATATTCCATGTAGTGTTGACCCGGAGTCCACCCATGTAACTAACAAACACGGATGAAGGATACCTTAAGACATACACGCCGTGTCCAGAATGGAACACGCCGTGTAGTCTGACTTGGGGACCCGGCCGTGTAACTAACAACACAGGTCGGTGTAATCCTTTCCTATACACTCCGTGTGTATATTGAACATGCCGTGTAGTGTGATCCGTGTTTCTGGCCATATAACTAACAACACGGGTCGGGGAAGCTCGTCTAGTACACGTCGTGTACTTGTGGTACACACAGTGTAGTCTTTTGCAAGGACAGAACATGTGGAATTAGCCGTGTGGCTGGTAAGCAAGGTAGTGTACATGCCGTGTGTAGGTGTAACATGCCATGTAGTATCAAGCCGAGTAGTCGGCCATGTCACAAACGACACGTGCATTAGAAAATTACACCATAAACGTTGTGTGGGGTTCTATACATGCCATGTAGTTTTTGTTCAACAAGATCCATGTGGCTTAGCCGTGTAGAAAGACCCAGGTAGAGAAGGGAAGTCATGTACACACCGTGTAGTCAGTATACATGTCGTGTAGTCTTGTTTTGCAAATTTTGAATGCCTTCTTCCTCAGGTTCCCTTATAGGATTCTTCGTTTTCGGTCTTTAATAATCTTGATCTAAGGCGAGCGTTTGACCTTGTAGAGTCATTACACTGAGACAACCGCACGTTGTTCTCCAAGAGAGAGGCAACGATTATACTCCAGAGATGGTGGGACAAGGGCTACCAGTAGACCCACCAATGAAGCCAGATGCGGCACCATCCATTATTCCAGACACATGCGCAGAGGTGTAGTTCCATGAAGGCTTTATGCAGTTCATGAAGACCTTTTAGGGAGCACCGCAGGCTGCCACATCTATGGAAGAGCTAACTTGTATCTTCCAACTGCAGCATCCGCCTAAACTTTCAAGGGATGGCAGACCACAGACCTTGGATTATTGGCTAGTATCATTGTAGACTTTTTTCGATCATCTTGAGACACCTCCAGGGCGGAGGGTCAAGCTCGCGACATAAATGTGGCGCCATTCCGCCAAGAGGTGGTGGGATGTTACCACCCAGTCAGAGCATCACAAGTACATGGCATGAGATTAATTTCAAGCAGTCTTCTATGAAATCTTCTTTCTCGAGACACTGGGGGAAAATAGAGGTCTAGAGTTCATGAATCTGCAATAGGGCGCTATGTCGGTGATGGAATATTCTACTCACTTTAACGAGCTTCAGCTTTTTTCACCCGTTCTGGTGGGTGATGAGATGTTGAGGGCCATGTGCTATGAGGATGGTCTTCGTTATGACATCCGAGAACTGGTGAATGTTTTCAGGTTGCCTTTAGAACAAACTATTATGAACCAGACGCTGATTACATAGAGAAGCCTTTGGGAAGCTAGTGGTGTGGGACATGGTGGTTCGACACCTATTTCTAGTACTATTTCTACTAGTTTGAGGAAGAGACAGATGGACTTCTCTCAGGGTGGCATTACCAGCTAGGAAGTTCATTCAGGTGGGCTGATCAGGTGCTACCAGTGTGGTAAGGAGGGGAACAAGAGACCGCAGTTTCCACATGATCCAGTGGAGTGCCAAGCTTGCGGCAAGATGGGTGATCTGAAGCGCATTCATAGGGTGTTTCCATCGATGTCTAGTGAGAGGGGTTCTGTGTAGACTCTGTGGACGAGAGTAGGACCCGTGGCTTCTTACCAGTCAGAGAACTGGAATACGTCAAGGTGTGCATGCTGAGATGGTGGTCGTGGCCGTGGTAACCAGACACCAGGATCTCAAAGCCAACAGGGTGGGACAGCTCAGGGTAGCCAGGCTATGTCGCATGGACGAGGAACTTGGAAGACATACGCATTGCAACAGACCCATCAGGAGCAGGATCCCGAACCTTCTACTGTCAGAGGTACTATTCTAGTAGCTTCTGTCTTATCTTCAGTACTTTTTGATACGAGTGATACTCATAGTTTCATATCAATACCTATTGTGGAGTGCCTTGAGATCTGTGTTTCTACTTATTCTGATATCATGACGCTAGACACTCTGGTGGGTACTAGAACTGCTGGTGTGCGTTAGTGCAAGGAGTGCCCCCTTGAGGTCGGTGGGTGTCACTTATGTTTGGAACTCTAGGTCTTAGAGATGACATGCAATGATTTCATTCTCGGGATGGACAAGTTGGTTACCTTTGGAGTCTTTGTATACAGCTATCATCGCAGGGTGAGTTTCATGTCACCAGAGGGCGGAGAGCTTCTATACAAGGGAGAATGAGATGTTTAGGCGAGTCAAGCTGGACTGGGGCATCATGGGTGAGATGGAGTCACAACCCAGATTGCGAGTTTATATCTGGATGATTAGGGCACTTGTCAGATAGATTTCCCTTTGCTGGTTGGTCTTTTTAGGGATGTCTTCTCGGATGACTTTTTAGGTCTACCTCCAGAGCGAGAGGTGGATTTCTCAATTGAGATTTGCCAGGACCAGCACCGGTGTCCATTCCTCCTTATAGGATGGCCACGCCTGAGTTCTAGGAGCTCAAGAGGTAGTTAGAGGAGTTACAGTCAAAGGGTTTTATCCGACCCAGTACTTCTCCTTGGGGTTCTCTAGCCCTTTTTGCGAAGAAGGCAAACGGTACCCTCAAACTTTGTGTGAATTATCAGAAGCTGAACTAGTTGACGGTTAAGAACCGATATCCCTTTCCAAGGATTGTTGATCATTTTGATTAACATCGTAAAGCACGAGTATTCTAGATGTTTGACTTGAGATCAGGATATCATCAGCTGCGCATTAGACTATATGATATACCTCTCACAACATTCTGGAGCAGATATGGTCTATATGAGTATATGGTTTTATCGTTCTGACTCACGAATGTGCCAGCAGTTTTCATGGCTCTGATGAATCGTGTCTTCCATCTTTATCTGAACCCTTTTGTGGTAGTATTCATGGACGATATCTCAGTGTACTCTCACACTCGATAGAACCATGATACACATATTGAGATACTATTGAGTACACTGAGAGATCATCAGATATATGCTAAGCTCTTAATGTGCCACTTTTGGATGGACCAAATTCACTTCCGGGGTCATTTCATCTCAGAGGCAGGAGTTGTAGTAGACCCAGAGAAGGTAAGAGAAGTAGTTTCCTAGGAGAAGTCTAAGAACGTGTTTGAGATACAGAGTTTCTTATGGCTGACTGGTTAATATAGATGCTTCATCCAGGACTTCTCCTTCTTAACAGTGTTGTTGACAGGTTTGACTAAGAAGGGTGTGATGTTCGTTTGTTCAGAAGCTTGCGAGACAGCCTTTTAGGACCTCAAAAAAATTCACATCAGCACTAGTCCTGATACTTATAGAGCAATGGAAGAGCTATAATGATTACTATGATGCATCAAGAATTGGGCTGGGAGCAGTTTTGATGCAGGGCGATCAAGTTTTTGTGTACGGTTCTCAGCAGTTGAGGACACATGAGAGAAATTACTTGACAAAAGATCTTGAGTTGGCTGAAGCTGTTCATGCGTTGTGCTGTTGGAGACATTATCTCTTGGGACAACATTTTGTGGTTTTCACTGACCACAAAAGTCTGAAGTATATCTTTACTCAGCGTGACTTGAAAATGAGACAGAGAAGGTGGGTCGAATACCTTCATTCATTCAACTTTGAGCTTTCCCATACACATGGGAATGGTAATAAATTAGATTATGTACTGAGCCGGAAGACTCAAATACAAGATGTTTAGGAGACCAGTCGTGAATGGAAACTTATGGCTTTGTTCTCTGAGATGAATCAGGAGGTGCATGATAGTCAGGGGCAGACATCTCATTCTTCTTTACATGTGTCCTCAACCATCTTGGATAGAGTGAGGATATGACAACTATCTGATCTAGATGGCATAGTCCTATGGTTGTCGGTAGAGAGTGAGGTCCCTCCTCCTTGGTTGATGATAGGAGACGACGGGGTATTATGGTTCCATGGATGAGTGTGGGTTTCAAGCGATATACGCGAGGAGATGATGCGAGAGTTTCATGATTCAGGTTGGGCAGTTCATCCCAGAGTTACCAAGATGTACCGTGACTTGAGATGTTAGTACAGGTGGCCGGGTATGAAGAGAGAAGTAGCTGGTTTTGTTACGAGACGTTCCAACTATCTGTAGGTTAAGGCGGAGAATCAGTGGCCAGCCAGACTATTACATCAATTACCTATTCTAGAGAGGAAATGGGATGATGTCATGATGGACTTCATGACTGGAATGTCGTGGTCACCTCAAGGAAATGATTTCGTGTGGGTTTTTGTGGACAGACTAACATAGGTATCTCAATTTTTTCCGATCAAGGAAACCTTCGGTTTTGACAATCTCTAAAAGTTGTATATTCTAGAGTTTGTACGTCTTCATGGGGTTCCTCATTCATTCATTTCAGTTAGGGATGCCTGTTTTATTTCTCGTTTCTGGCAGAGTTTTTAGAGGGCATTGGGTATACAGGTGCTTCTGAGCACAGCATACCACCTTCAGACCGATGTCCAGTCAGAGCGTATGATATAGGTACTAGTGGACATGATAGGTTCATGCATCCTAGACTTTGGGGGCTCCTGGGAGAAGCATATAACACTAGAAGAGTTTTCCTACCATAATAGTTTTTAGATAACTATTGAGATGGCACCATATGAGGCATTATATGGTAGGCCATGCCGATCACCCTTGTGCTGGATAGAGGCAGGTGAGGTAGCTTTACTGGGACCACGTCTCATGCAGGAGACTTCTGAGCGGGTACAGTCGATTCAAAAATAGAAGGATACTGCATAGTCTCATCAGAAATCTTATGTTGATCACCGTAGATGACCCTTGGAGTTCATGGTCGGGGATCAGGTTTTCTTACATGTTTCTCCAAGGATGGGACACAGGCAGATTAGGATACATGGTAAACATTGACTGAGGCATGTGGGGCCATTTGAGATTCTGAATAGAGTCGGGCTGGTTGCTTATCCGTTTCAGTTACCACATAGGTACTGAGCCATGCACGACGTCTTCCAGGAATCTCAGTTGTGTTGCTATCATTCAGACACATATCACGTCTTTCATCTCGATGAGGATGAGCTTGAGGTAGATGTGTCATTTAAGGAGCATCTGATTTGTATAATGGATAAGGGCACAAAGGTTCTCTGAGGCCAGTTAGTTCCTCTCGTACTGGTACTATGACAGCATGGCTGAGTGCATGACGAAACCTGGGAGCACGAGACTGATGTACATGCTCAGTGACTAGAGTTTTTCTAAGCATTCTCTTCACCACCCTTGTAGGGGAAATTCGAGGATGAATTTCTTTAAGGGTGGATGTTTATAAGATCCTAGTTTTTAGTTTTGAGGTACGAGTTTCTTCCTCTCTCTTTTTCTTAAGTTTTTTTGAGAAAATAAAGAAAAATGACGAAAAATCCTACATTTTGGGTCTACACACTGTGTCATATTCCACACACCGTGTACTTTGGCCATGTGGGATGAGTACATAGGATGTGTAGCCATGTTGGTGACGAAGTGTGTAAAAACCGACTACACGCAGTGTAGTGGGTATTTACACGTCGTGTAGTCAATCACCAGGAAAATAGTAAGGTGGTGGAATTAGCCGCAAGTGGAGTGGCAGTACATGCTCTATAATCAGAAATATATGCCGTGTACTCATGTCGATGGATGAACAGTGTAGTGGTGCCATTAGACGAACAATTAAATAAGAAAAGTACATGCCGTGTAGTCAGTAGTACACGCCATGTAGTATGTTTTATTCACTTAAAATGGGAAGTAGCCAACCCTATTCACATGATTGTCTTAGAACTGGAGGAAGGGGTCAGGAGTGGAGGCCCAACTATCGAGTATCTTCAGATCGAGCATCGGGAATCCATTTTCGCCTATGAAGATCTTGTTGGATCCGCATGGGAAATCCCTCCAATCTCCTTAAGACGTTCATGACAATTCGTACTCTAAGGGAAGTTATTTGAGTTTGACCAAGGTTTTCTTTCACATCAGATCTATATCGATATTGGATGATTCGAGGATCGTCATTCGCGTATACCATTCAGGGGCATTTAAAGTAGGTGGCTCGTTGTTTAAATTCAATCTGTTTTGCGTTTTTGTGTACTATTGTGATACACACCCATGAATGGGGCGACGTATAGATGATGCATTGTTGAATTAAATGCCTCGAATTGTATATTTAATTAAATGTGATAATAAACTGTTGTTTGGGATCGCTTCTTGGATCCAAGAACACCTCAGGGGTGCGTTCCTCAATTTAGTCGTTTTTCCAGGATACCCAAAGGTATGACATGTTACTTTATGCATTATTTTTTCCTTGATAGGAATTGTAAATAATATCATGTTTAAATGTTGGGCATGGCCCGGTTACATTATAGACCAAGGGCATGGTTGCCTGTTTAGCCTTAGGGAAGTGATATATTAGCATGAGAACAGTGTTATATTTTGCCTGAGGGAAACTTCTTCCATGCCCGAGGGCAGTAGATTATGTGCCTGATGACGACACTTCATACACCTAAGGGAAATACTCAATAGCCTGAGGGGAAGTTTGAGGGTGTGGTTTTACTATATTAGTCTGAGGGAAATATTCTGATTGTCCTAAGGGATTGGTTTTGATGAGCACAAAATATTATTAAATTAATTTGTTAAAATGAAGATGTCATAAAAACTGGTAGTAATAGTTAATTTTTAGTACTTATTGGTTTACTGCATTTCCTTTTTTAACACTATAGTTGAATATTTTCACATAGTTGGACACAGTCCTTTGGTGGGTGCCTATTGAGATTCATTTCTCACACCCTGTTTGGGGTCATGTCTTTGGCCCCAAACAGATTTCATTTCTATAGGTGTTGATAGGGGAAAGAGTCCTTATACAGGTACTTGATTGCTGCTGAGGAGAAGGGGAGCATGGGATGAGGCTTAGGTTTGCGATGCTACCAATTTTTTTGTTCTCTTTTGTTTTACTCTTTATTGTATGGAACTATTATGTAACATGTTCTAGCTATTTTATTATAACATGAGACATGTTGCATCATATATATATATATCTAGCTGGTTATCATTTACTACAGTTGTTATGTTAAATGTGTATGGTTTATTGCTTCAGCTGTTGTTGTATGCTTTATATTATTCCACTGTGCTACACATTGAAAAATGAGGGCATAGTTTCCCCACTATCAGACCTAGGCCCTCACAGCTAGTAATAAGCCTTTGGCGTTTGGGGAAATATTCTTGAGGTCATGTGGCGAACCGGGTCCGGGGCCCCTGTTGAGTGGCACCCGGAACCGAGATATTACAAGGACAACCTCCCAAAATAAAACGGTATTAAACACTATGATTATATTTGATCTTATAGACTTCATCCTAGATATGTATCACACAGGCTTGATACCCCTGTGAAGCCTCATTCCAGGACAATCCATACATGCTCGATCATCAGCCTGGATGCCTGGCCTATACGTTCATGGGGTGGGATAAGTGGTTGTGGGTCAATGGTTATGGTCCTTCTAATATTGGTTATATTTTTTCCAGAAAAAATTTTAACATAGAAAGACACTAACTGAGTTACCATAATACCAATAAAAGATATCAAAAATTAAACTCATATCAAAAAATAAACATCAATTTATATATTTTTCTAAATATTTATTCATTTTATTATCAATTAATGTATTTGACTAAAACCTTGAATTATATAGATCAATTCATTAATTGTAATTTAATACCCATATTAAAATATACTAATATATTAATAGAATCAGAGTGTGAAAATATTATTTTTCTTACATTTCTATATGGAATTGAAATAACTCATCATTACTTCCCCACATCTCTATCATATATTGATTGCCTTATTTATTTTCAGTAAATAAAATCCTTATATAAGGAGTTAAATAGCCACATTTATAGATAGTATCAACATTATAAAAAACATTTATAGAAATTTATTTTATCATTCCTTAAGGTTAGTCGAACAATATGTCCTTTATAAACTTTTGAAAGTATTATTTTCATAAAATCACAAATAGTTTTTCTACCTTATCAATTTTCAATGAAAAAACTCATAATTAATTCCAATCTTCTAAAATACATATTGATAATATTACTTAGTAAAAATAAATACACTTCGTGCATGGCATCTTCATTCATCCCATTTGGATTTGTTTTCAATTCGAGTAAACTACTAAAATATAAATATTTGTTGCAATTTATTTTCTCAATCATACTAAAAAATAGTTCAATGGAATATGAATACATTTTTACCTCATATAAATTTTATTTTAAATAATATCTTATTGAGCCATTAGAGAAGAATTAAATCTCTTTATTGATCTTCATAGAAAAATAGAACCCAAAAAAACGTAACAAGGAGCCATCAATTAATGTGCTCTAACTTAAATGGTTTTGATCAATATAGAAAACAAGTGTTACTTCTCCATGAAATCATGGTTTTCAATTAATTTTTATTCATACAATACCTCTATCAGTCATATAATTTGAGTGGCTAGTAAATTGAATTTTAAATAATTATATATTTCACACTCAACTCAACAAATGAATCAACAAATTAAAAGTAAAAGAAACATAAATCATGATTTCTCCAAAAAATCATCCAATAATCATCATTTAATTTGTTTTTGATGATCAATTCAAGGGTAGAAATTATGATTAAATTTCACAAACAATAAATTTTTATTGACCTCTCTAAAATTTCAAATTTTGTGTAGAATGACATTAATAATAGTGCCTCATTATTATTTCACACATGTAAGGGATTCACTAATTTAATCTTTTCAACCTGGTTGATTTTCATGAATGGAGACCAATTTTTGAATAAATTTGGTTTTCAGAAGAATATATATTGCTTCGTCTGACTCAAAATTTTTTCCTAAATCCATAAAATCCCTAAATGTTAGTAAATATATATATAAAAGCGAATAAGAATGGCGTATTAAAATTTCTTTTTATTTAGTGAATCAGGGATGGTATTTATTTCTCAACCCCAAATCCCATTTTTTGGTTTCTCTAAATTGAGTAGATATTTTCATGAACACAATATTGTTCATTTCATAATTCTATTTTTTATTGTGCACTATGAACAATTGATTTTATAAAACTAATTATTTCAGTGTCCATTCTATGTTGTGAGTATTGATATAAATTTTTTATTATATTCTACGTTCTTTTTATTTTCATTTTCGTTTTCCCCAATAATTACTTCCACACAATCCTTTACAACTTTATTAATATCCTTTCATATCCCTCCCTAATCATTTTAATGTTCAGGTTTTTTTCTATATAAAATTCTAATTAGATGTGTATTGTGATTTACTCAATATTACACACTGGATATAAATATTTTGTTCTGATGTAAATCCTTCCCACCACTATCATATAGTGTAGTAACCCTATCTATCTTCCCCATTTATTATTTCTATATTTTATGGTAATCCATTTTTCTGAAAGATGTACTCATTATTTTACCTATAGTGATTCACCTATCTTAATGTTAATTATAAGGAAGAGTCCTGATGAACTATAAATAGTATTAGTTTTGTCTAAATTTTCCACAACACTAAAAAAATTAATTAAATCATTTTTCACAATAACACTGAAAGATTTTATTTTCCAAATGTTCCTTAAACCATTGAAAATTATCACCTTTATTTTCCATTTTACATAGAGGGTTTTCTCTTCATAACCACTGTAAAATCCTCCTATATTGGCAGGTGATGTTATAATTACCTTCTTTAGACCATATATACCAATTTTAAATTTCACAACATACAATTGTTAGTAAAATATATTCAATATCTCCTGAAAAAATAGGTCCTAACTATACTGTTTTATTTGGGATGATTCTCTTGATGAATTTGAGGAATTATCTAGGTAATCCTTTTTTATATTCTCTCATATTTTTCAAAATTGTTTCAACCTTAAGGCCCTGATATTGGACCTAATTAAACTCTTATTCTTTTATAAATGGATTTCCCTAATATCCTTTAACATTTCATCCTATTATATAATTTTTACCTTAGAAATATTGATCACCTAATTAATATAATTTTCATTATAATATGGAAAACGTTTTCCATTATTAATCAATATTATTTATCTTTTTAGTTGATTTATTATAAAGACACACATCATGTAAAATGCTCAACAAATATTCATTGTTTTTTTCTTCCTCTTCTTCTCACTGATTGAGGAATTTTCAATTTTTTAATTGATCTATGAAGGTGTTATGATGATGATATGTACCTTATTCTTCTTTAGTTATCAATAATCCAGATTATTTAACACTTTTTTCTTTAAATAGGGGTTTATTATACTTTCATGATAAACTATTCTTATTTTTAGTAGAACATATATTATTTTTCATGGATCATATCATAGATATGTATTTACTACTAAGGATTTATAATCAATTTTCATCTTACTCAGGTTAGCTGTTATTCTTATTTAGGATGTTGTCTGAAAATTTTCTAGTTATTTTACACATGATGAATAAAATTAGGTGTTTTCATTTAGACATACCTTTACATGTTTCTAATATATTTGATACAAGTGCTATAAATTTTTCATATACTGCCTCTTCTTCCTCATCATTAGACTCATTTTAAGACCCATGTTGCTCATATTCCATTTTTTATTTACTCATAGCCTTAAATTCTATTTCTTTTTCTATTTCTTCATAAAAATCTGTGTTATATTTAAATCATAAATAAGAAGTGTGTTATTTATCTCTTTAATAGGTAGATTTCAAATTTCTTCTAGTGAATATATCTTTGGGAAAAACATTTTAGAGAAATATTTTAGTAACTATATGAAAACAATTTACTCCTAAAAAGTATCAAATAACCACAAATGGGACTCACTACTTATAAAATATATAAAATTATTTATCTACATTCTCAGCATTATCTATTCTAATGAAATTAAAATTTTCCATCGGAATTTATAGTATTAATTCGTTGATTTTTCGAATTCCCTTCAAATATATTTTCTAATTACTCCAAATTATCTGTGGTTATTCTAAGTCACATAATATTAGTGTGTAATTAATCTAATAAGGTTGATGTGATGAAATTCCTTGATTTCCAATCCATGTCTAGATTGTTTTAGGATAATACATATCCTCACATCCAAGTGGATTAAAACATAATCTAACTACATTATGGAATTTTTTCCCTTGTGAGAAAATGGAAGGAAACATTATTCATTTATAGCCATGTGAATATTTACAAATGAAGATATGGGAAAGTATATTATTTGTTGAATTCAGGATATACAAATATTTTTTATTTTATATTGAATGTTTCATAGAAAACATGAAATTCCTCTTATATTACATATATTTCTCAAGTTCAATGATATCACTTTGATAGGGATGAGTCAATTAATAATCTGGTTAACTATTTTATGTATTACAATTTCACTTCAACCTTATGTATAGATAAAGCCTTAATAAAGCCTTATTTGTTTTTCAAATAATAACTAAAATAATAAAATAATTATAGGGAATATTTCACAATGATTTTAAATGATCAGAAATAATTCATACAACATGCTATGATCAGTTATGTTCCCCAATTGTATATTCCACCACTACTAGCATAAGTGGATAGAAAAAAAATATTTCCAGATCATTCATACATGATATCCCATAATTGTCTCTATCATTACACTGAAAGATATTTATACTTGATCACTGAGTTACCACCCTTCAACTAGTTTTTATTTATATCTCCCACAACATAACCATCCCAATTAGTGTCGACTGACTTGTATAGTCATTGATCATCAATATCCTCTACCACCTCTACAATCAGGGCTCCAACTAAGTCATCCTTGTGATGAATTATCATAGGGGTCATGCCCATGTTCAATTATAAATATTATACCTTCTAATTATTTATTGTGTCACTTTTCCATGTCATCTACATCACAACTATTATAGTGTTGGTTATCTAATAAATATACCATGATATATAGGTACTCTTCGTATTAATTAGCTTCATCCTCAATTCATTGTTCCATTGGTTCTCTAAGATGTGTTCACTTATCTTATTCTTCTTCTTTACAATGAAATATACTTCTTTATGATGACATAATTATTTTTGTTTTATCTATATCTTCTCAGAATCAACACAACAAGAGTTCAGTTGCCCTTCATTTCCTTATTCATTGATTCATATGGATCTCGTAGATACAAACATGTTCTTCTCCTCTCATGTTATTCTAATTGAAATAGAATAGTTCTTCCAGAATAACAGTATTGAGACAAACCTTAATTTATTCCATCCAAAAACATTTCTATTCAACAAATTTTGTCATGATTAATAAATTCTAATATATAAATTTAGAATACCCTTAAATATAAGTAGCTTTATTTCCCATCCTTTTTATTTTTCAATGGATTCTTGATTTATTTTCTCATTAAAACGTATTGGAAATATAGATTAACAACCATTTTTAATACAATAATACTTATTTAATTATCGTACATGTTTGATAATGAATATAAAATTTCATTTCTTCACTAAAGCTACGACTTTATTTTCTTCTAAATTTTTCTCCACATATGCCTTAGAGCATGCACTATGGCATGGTTGCTTCCTTTGGCGCTGTGGAATTCATATCAGTTTCCATTATCTTTTTTGGCTAGTCATCATTTTATATATTATTGAATGAAAATTATTTTTTTTCGATTCTGATATTTGAATCATTAAAAAAATAATAATATAATTTCTAACTTGTTATGAATTATAGAAACTATAAGAATCAATATATGGATAAAATGATCCTTACAATCTAAAAAAAGTTTAACTGTTGTGTAAGGATAAAATAATCATTATGGGGTTGTACCTAAGACTCAAAATACATGATAATATTGATACTTTGAATCAACTTTTAAAGGATTAATGATCATTAAGAGATCAAAAATCATCCTTACCATTTTTTTAGGTTATATCAACCTTATCGAATTTATATGGTTAGTTAAACCTTATGTTATTTATAAACCATACAATGTATTCTTTTATTGAATTCTCATATTATTTTTCATAATTTTACATTTACAATGGAGTCACATACTCATTATTGAAATACTTATCAAACACATATTTATAAACATTTTTATTAAAAAAACCATGCGTGGGAAATTTAAAATCCCCATTTGGATTTTCATTGCATATTACCAAAAAAATCTTATATTAATATATTTTATAATTACATAAGGTTTTTAAACCTTATAATCTTTCTAATCCTTTTGATGTCTTCTTTCGGTAATCACACATATGATTTTTCATACTTTTCCATTTTCATTGGCAATCCCTCATCATTACATTCACAGATTTCCATCAAAAAATGACAAACTTCTTTATTGACAATAAATACATTCCATGTGTGGGTACAAAAAAATATGAAATATTAAAAAATAAAAATTTATAAAAAAATAGTATCGATGGATAAATTGAGAAAAAATAAAAAATGAATATTTATAAGAAAGAATAAATAATAAAAAATAATAATAAATGATTAAATACAAAATATGAATAAAATAAAATTAAAAAGAATTTATTAAAATTTAAAAAAAAATTAAAAACATATTAATTACATAAAATAAAAATAAAAAATTGTAAAAAATATATATATAAAAATAAAAAATAAAAAATATAAAAAATTACATTTAATTACAAAATATTTTGGATAAATTATTAATTAATAATATATAAATAATAGTGATTTTAAGATTTAAATACACTCTCATACACACTCACACAAATATAAAAACACATCTATACAGATAAAAAATATTGTAATGAACCCATATAGGTCAACCGCCACATCATCCGAGTCAGCTCAATACATAGATCAAATGGTGTTCTTGATCACTATATGATGCTGCTATGCATTTGGGCATCTGTAATGACCCTCTAATTCTCATTGGCATGAGAGTAAAACAATTCATTACTTGGCCATGTGTGGCATCCAAATACACCAAAGGATAGAAATAATTACATAAGGGTTTGAGATACAAGTGGGGTAGGATTTTCTATTTATGAATAAAACCATTTACTAAACAACTCCCTATATTATGCATGAACAAATTAAAGGAAACTCAACAACTTAATATCTGTCAAAACCACATCAAATTCTACAAAAATGGAATACCAAACTAGTATAAAAGTAAGCAATGGATAAAAAACAAAAGAAACTTAAAATACTACAAGACTCCATTCTCTAAAAGCTACAAGCTCCACAATCACAGAATAGCCCATATATCATGAGGTGGTGCAAAAAACATGTTATACATTACCATTTTCCAAGTTTCATTAGATAACATATGAAAAAAGGACCTTAGTTCTAGATAAGGGGTGCATATGAAACTTAGTAGTATTTTCCCATTGACTTTTCTACTCATGCCACTAGGACCAAAGAGTTAGAAACAATTATTTAAAACAATTTCTATTAAACAAATTCTCAAAACAGTTTATAATAAAATATAAAAATGTTTCCAAATCCATTTATATCCAAGAATACAAGTGAAATTGAACACAATTTTCCATCAAGATGTTTTTACCTAAAAATAACTTAACTATGATTTTAAATCATATCTCAATATTTCTTTTTTCATTCCTAAACCATTCCACAAATCCACACAACCAACCATGTATGTTACGTGAGATAGTTCCATACAAATGAGAGGTTTCTCAATGGTCTACCAAGTCATAATAGGGTAATTGTAACCCATGTTCCATTTACCCTATTGATAAAAGAATAAGTTCATATTTCAACCAATCCCCTTAAATGAATTATGAATAAACCAACCAAATATTCACAATGATCATGCTAAAACCACCCTTTCAATAAAACCAAATTTTTATAAAAAACTGGTTTTCATTAAAACCATTACGATGCCAACCAATTTCAATAAAAAAAATTATTTTAAAAATACTTCCTAATAAATCCATTTGGATGTTCTAAAAATTCCACCAATTATAGTCACCATTTTAAATTCAATAAACTAAAAAAAATCACAACAATTTTTCATGAATTAAAAATCTACCCAAAAAGATAAATCATCACATAATTGATTTATTCCATTGATAAAAAAATGATTTCACAATAAATATTATCCAATTTAATCAATTTGAATCTAATCTAATAAATTTTAGAAAGTGTATTTGAGATTGAAGCCACCTACTTCGACGGTTTTGATTAAACATGGAAAAGGACAAAGAACACACATGAAACCGTGTCGATTCCCTACAAAACCACTTTTGATATCTTCTCTTATCATGATCAAGATTAAAAATCATCTTATTTGGAATCTAAAATAATATATCTACCCATAAGGTCAATAGATATAGGAAACTGAGAAGAGTGGAGAATCATATATTTGTAGAACTAAGAAACCAATCAAGATCAAGGATGAATGATCACATACCTCAAAAATATAGCTTCAAATCACGATGGGAAGCCTTTAGATTAACTCTTAATCAATGGGAGGGAAATATTTTGACTCAGGAGAAGAAAAATACAATGTTACAACAATTTTGGTGAAAAGAGAGTGGATTAAAGGCAAGGCCAACCTAGATCATATTTTTTAGGATCTTGTTTTAACCACATGCACGATTAGCTCAAATGGTTAGGCAAATTGTGTGCTAACCATGGGTTAAATATTTCCTTAAAGAGACACTCACAAAGACTCCACGAATGGTCTACCTAACCATGGTCAAACTATTCCTAATCTATATCTTCCAACCAAAACTATGAATGGTTTCTTCTAGGATATCTACACTTTTTATAAAAACCATGCTCAACCTGTTAACAAGTACTTTATCCCGAGAAACATATTTAGAGTTCACCAGACACTCCCGTTCATCACCAAAACACTTTACAACCATGAAAATTCATCAAGGGTTAGATACTTGAAATTTGGGGTATAAAATTCTCCCTACCATTATTATTTTCGTAAATAGATAGTATTAAATCATTGAGCCTCTGAAAGTCTTTCAGCAATTTCTTTTCCATATCCTTATCATGTTACAAATTCTCTTACTATATCTGACCAGGTTTTTATAAAACCTGCACTGGACTGCTTATTTTTCCATGAAAGACAATTTCTAGCATACCCACAATCTATACATGGATATGTTCTAATAAAGCATTCAATACTAGTTCAATGTTATCCCATTTGATCGCATGGGTATGGCCATGATAATACATTATCAACTGTGATACGTGGAACACATTATGCACTGAACAGAATCTTGGAAGCATGGAAAACCAATATGCCACCTCTCCAAACCATTCCGGTATCTCTAAAAGGCCAATTTATCAATTAAATAACTTTCCCAACATCTTGAGCGATGATTTCCATGTCTTGGATCGATACTCAAGAACACATTATGACTCACAAAAAATGATAACAACTATTGACGATGATCAATATATGATTTCTGACCACTCTGAGTTATCTCCATCTTCTTTCTGATTAATTGAATCTTCTCCATTATTTCATGGGAAAGTATCGGCATGACTAGTGATGTGTCCCCTATTTACACCCATCATTATGGAGAATGATAAGGATTCCCCACAATGCTTTGAACATAGCCATTTTTTTCATCTTGATACATATAATTGTTTGATAACATCACTAAGGGTACATGTTCTACCTATGAGCTCCAAAAATCTATTACACAATCCTAAAAAATTTCTCCAAACATTTTTATCTTTTTGTCAGATTGACTGTCTATCTAATGATTAATAGATGTACTCATATTCAACTGAGTTTAAAGGGAATCTATATGGATTTACAAAACCAAGATGTGAACATCAGATCTCTATATGACATGATCAACATTAGTATTACATGATTCTTTACAAAATTTGGAAATATATTTTGGACTGATCCTCCACTGGATGAGTTTCATAAATTGGGATGAAATGTTATGACTATGTAAGATGAGCCATTATCACCCATATGGCATCATGTTTCCAGACCACTCTTGGGAGTCATGTAAAAAACCCATCTCTATATTATCCTATTTCAACACAAGGATAGGTAAATATTGTAACATATCCACCAGTCTCTGGTTAGTTGAATTAACTTGATGACATGTGAAGCACCGAGAAAAAACTCAGCCTCCATCCATTTCATGCTGCTCCACCAAAACTATGCACTTAATTCCTTATACATCTTATTTGTACCCGAATGTATTTCACATCTTGAATGGTGGTAAGCATGAATAAGATGTTCCTAACAAGCCATATGTACAACCATATGATATGTGAACCACAAAACCACACTCCCATGGAGTTTCCATCCCTTAATAGTCTCCCACCATTGTGTTTTGAACTCATAACTGGGCATTATACATCAGATGTTTGTGCATCTTTGATAATATTTACTAATTTAGGAAGAAGTGTTTCTAAGCATATAACTTCACCATCACCTTGGTCTTCACATTTTACATCCATGTCGGCTATGATTGACATCAACTACCATTTATCTGAAGCTTCTATTGCTAACAGAAAATATGAAATTCAGATCAATGAATCTGCCCCTGAATTCCCTTTTCATGGTGTATACATCAAGTTGAAGTCAAACATCTAGAGATTCACCATCCATCTCTTTTTTCTCAGATTTAAATATTGATGTGAGATTTTTTTTAAGATTTTATGATTCGTGAAAACAGTTAACTTCTCACCAAAGAGATAATGATGCCATGTATTCATAGCATAGCCAACTACAACTAGCTCAATGTTAGTTGTTTGTTAACTCTTCTCATGCAATCTCAACTACCTTGAACCATATGCCACAACATGGTCTCCTTTTACATGAACACAACCCAACCCAAATCCTAAAACATCACACGACACCACATATCTCTATCCTGAATAAGGAGACATCAAGGTAAGTTCTGATGTCATACAAACTTTCAACTCTCGAAAAGACTTATGGCATTCTTCTATCCATTGGAGTAAAGCTAGCTTTTTTTTTCAAAGCTTCCAGGGTTAAGGATTTCCATGATATGTAACATAGAAATAGTTGGGAATAACCAGCTAGACCAATAAAACTTCGCATCTCAAAGAAATTCTTCCATGGTTTCTGTTAGATAACAACTTCTATTTCCTCTAGGTCCACTAATGCGACTTTTTTAGAAATTACATTTCTAGAAAGCATACATATTATATCCAAAAGTAACACTTTTAAAATTTGGCATATAAATGATTGTCTCTCCAAATTCCCAACACATTCACCAAGTGTTTCTCATGCTCATATGTGGTCCTTGAATACACCAATATATTTTCAACAAGCACCATACAAATGAGAATCTAAATATATCAAAAATAACTAATTAATTAAGGCCATGATGTCATTTGGTGAATTAGAAAGGGCAAAAATCATGACTATAAATTCAAAGTGTCGATATCTGGTACTCAAAATTGTCTTCAGAATATCTTCTTTCCAAACTCGTAATTGATGATATCCGGATTGGAAGTCAATTTTAGAAAACAACTATGATCTCTAAATTGATCAAGCATATCACCAGTGCATGGAAATAGATACTGATTCTTTATCATAACTTAGATAAGCTTATGATAATCGATGAACAACCAAGGAGTTGCATATGCTTTCTTTAGAAACACGATCAATGCTTCCTAGGGAGACATTTTTTCCAAAATTAAACCCCTAATTTTCAAATCCTCAAACTACACATAAAATCCCCTAAACTCTGTTGGTGCAATCCTATAAGATGGAAGTGAAATAAGACTTGTACCTTAATGTAGATTAATTGAAAACTCTACATCCCTTATAGGTGGTAACCATGAGATTTTTTCATGAAAGAAATGTACATATTGATCCACTATTTGGAAAATTGACATCCTAGATCTCTTCCATCAATTCCAATGTCAATGCCACCAACTGGTAAGAGATCATTCCCATTGTGGGTTCAATAATCCCATTTCACCCTTCTGCAAAACCAACTCTCCTTTAATGTGATTCTTGATTTCATACATAGATGTGAAAATAACTTTTATTCTATAACATTAGACGAGATCCTTGAATGTTTTCAACCTATACATACCCAGGATTACATCATAGACATCCATCTCCAACTTAGAGAAGTCCTACATTAGCTCAAATCCATCAACAAATATAGTACATGCTCTCCACACAAAGGGTTGATATTATCTTTCACCAACTGGAGTTCTCTGTTTTTTATATAAGGAATCATCTCAAGATTCATGCATAGCATGTTAACAACACGAGAAGCAATGAACGAATGTGATGCACTAATATCAAAAAATTGTTGAATAAATGTATAATTGAAAAGATTCATACATCTCACTATAGATGGTCCAACCTAATCATCCAGGATCATCTGCTCATCTCCATACAACTTCTTCATTACTACACTCTGCTCCTTATTTCCATGCTGATATTTTGTTTTTTATTTCGATCCCTATGGTGCTTGGGACAAATGATAATTTCTTTGAGCACCAGAACTCGGAGCACTATGGAAAAAGTGCTTAATATGTATCATCTTGGTGAAATTATATCATGCTATCGGTGGTGCAGCACACTCCCGCTTGATGTGACATAGCGAACCAAACTAAAAAATTCAATCTTGCTCATGGGTTTTGTAGGAAGGTTAGTTTCTCCTATGGTCTGATTCCAATGTATTCTACCTCATAAATAAGAGGTGTCCCACGTCCTATTCATCTTAGTTCTTGAGTTCTCAGATCCTCTATTGAATACTATCATACTCCCTTCACTTGGATTATGAGGAGTGATAAACATAATAAATAGATTACTGAGATGTAGTCCCAACTCATTGGGTTGAAAATCATAATTGATGCTATGTACTAACTATCGGTTCACCCGTGGCTTAGGTGAAACCCCATTCTCACTAGCCTCTTCAGACTAATTTCTAGGACACCTATCGAGTTCCGTTTTTAAACAAACCACAATATATGTAAGTCTCACACTCTATAAACTAATTTCATAGTATTTTAAATTCAACCACATCAACTATCACAACATTTATTTTGGAAAACCCATTTTCATGTTCAACCATTTATGAAAAATCCAATCTTTATTTTCAAAAACAAATTGTTTTCAAAATACACAAGGTATCCTCTTTTCAAAATCATTCATTTGAAAACAAATTATGTATTTTTCAAAAATTTAAACCTTTTCCAAACATCATAAATAATTACTGAAAATTCAATATTCAATCCAAGTGGAAATCTATTCCTCTAATGCATAAACATATCATCTCATTGGCTAAACCCAAGATAGTGAGATTACAATATCTTATAATTGTCACCAAAACACATATTTTCCCAACACCCTTGTAATATGGAGGTCAGAATAAATATGTTAGCTATGTACTTTTATGCTCTACATTTCATGTCCTAACAATCCTACTCATTTTTTTGATCAAAACCTAATGAATGGAAAAGGATGAATAAACTTCAAGACCAAGAAAGTGAAAACTATTTGTTAGATAAGGGTCGAACAAGAAGATAACATTTTAAATGACCCGCAACTTCTCATTGGCTTAATAGTACAATAAGTCATTACATGGCCTTACTGAAATCCTAAAGATGCCAAAGGCTAGTAAAAAATGATAAAGGGTTTAAAATACATGGGGGGGGGATGAATTACCCTTTATGAATAAGACCATTAACCAAATGAATCTCTATTTGATGAATGAACAAATTAAAAGAAAATTATCAACTTAATATATCTCAAAACCACATCAAAGTGTACAGAAGAGGAAGACCAAAAATGTATCAAAGAAAATAGTGGATAAAGATCTAAATACTCTCAAAATACCACATGTGTCAATACTATACAATCTATAAGCTCCATAATCACCAAACATCCAAAGTTTCACAAGTTGGTGCTAAGAACATGTGATACTTTACATTTTCCCACATCCAAGAAGATATTATGTGTAGAAGAACAATTATTCTAAAGTATGGGTTTGTATAACACTAATTAGGTTTTCATCTATGAAATCTCTACTCATTCCACTAGAATTAAAGAGTTTGAAAAAATTATATAAAATAATTTATACAAATTTTTTTATCAAAAAAGTTTATAACTAAATATAAACAAGTTTCCAAATCAATTTATAACATAGCATACACATGTAATTGAAACTAACTTTCTAGAAAGCTATTTTTTCACGAAAAATATATAAACTAATCATATAAACCATTTCTATATATTCCTTTGGCATACCCAATCTATTCCACAAATCCACAAAACCAACCACGCATGTTGTGCGATTAAAGTTCTACATTGATGGGTGGTTTCTCGTAGATCTACTTTGTCATCACCAGGCAATTTTACCCCATGTTCCATTACCTCATTGGCACCGATAATAATTTCATATTTCAACTAAGACCTATATATACAACATGGACACACACTCCACATTTTCCCAAAGATCATGCCCAAACAACCCTTTAAATAAAAACAACTTTTTAATGAAAACTGTTTTTCATTAAATCCATTATAATGCCAACTCATTTCAATAAAACAATTTTTTTTAAACCCCTTGCCCAATAAAACCATTTAAATGTTCCAAAAAATCCAAAATTTAGAATCACCATTTTAAATTCGAGAAACCAAAATAATCTATCAAGATTTCACAAGTCTACCAAAAATGATAAATCATCAATAAAGAGATCTATACCACGAATAAAACCAAGATTTCACAATTAATACTATAAAATTTACTCAAATTGAAACTAATCCAGTCGTTTCTTTAAAGAGGATATGAGAGTGAATCCACCTACCTCAAAAATTTTGATGAAACTCAACAATGGTAAATGAACGCATAAAAACGCAGGTCAATTCTCCACAAAACACCGTAGACATCTTCTCCTATCATGAACAAGAGAAAATATCAACATATCTAGAATCCCAAAACCTTATATCTACCCATAAAATGAATATATCTATGAAAATGAGTAGAGAGGAGAAGTAGATCTATGAAACTGATCATGAACGATGAAGAATTATCACATACCTCCTGAATCCCGCTTTGAATCACCAAGGGAATCATTTGGATTGCCTTCGGATTGATGGGAGAACCTTATTATTCCACAGGAGAAGGAAAATATTGAGTTAATTCTAGTTTGGGTAAAAAGGGGATGAATGGAAAGGGCATTCAATATCCACTTTTTATGGTTCTTGTTTTATCTTCATGCACGATTATCTCACACTATTAGACAAATCATGTAGTAACCATGCATTAGATACTGCCTTATGGAAAATCTTTCACAAACACCTCTCATTGTATTCATAGCTGAGCTCAAACCCTGCTGAAGCTACTACCTCAAAATTGCAACTGTTCACAGTTTCTATTAGGACAACCACATGCTTTAGACCCACAATACACATCCCAATGTCACATACTTTATCCCCAAAAACTGTTTTATAGTTCACCCAACTCTCCATCGTTCACCCATACACATTATAACCATGAAAAAAATCAATTAAGGGTTACATACCAAAAAAATGGGTGTACTAAACCAATAAAGATAAACTACATGGTAATGAATTATTCCTCAAATAAAAGTTAATGTGCTCTAGATCTATTGAAAAAAATGTGGCATGGAGAATCCAAAAATTCAAAATATATGACAAATAGATAAATAGATAAATAGATACAAATGAAAGAATTGAAATAAAAAATCTACAACAAATAAAAATTAATTTACTCATTCATATCATCATGAATTAAAAATAAAACATCCATATCAAATGAATTCCATGACTAGTAGAGTTTACTCATACTACACATATCAGAAACAAATAAAAAAATTAACGATACATTAAGAATAACTATATGCACCCCATGGTCTCTTAACACATTCCAACTCAACCATTGAGACCCAATTTAAATAAATAAATAAGAAAATAGAAAATATAACATGGATTAAAGATAAGATATTCTCAAAAATATACATTTTATACAATTTATGTGAGCATACATTCCTAATAACATATCACTAAAGATTATAAGAAATTCCCCTCACTAAATAAATCATAAATGATAGATTGAACTATAATTTTGTTTGATTTCAATTAAATGATGTAAGGATAAGTAAATATCACAATTCTAGCTAGGAATAAAAAATTACCTTTTAAAACCTCAGAAATAAGGAACCTTAGAATGTTGAAGAACCAATTAAAACCACATATTACTTATTTCCTAACCCTTTCAAAAATAATAACCATTATAATAAACATTTTTTATAAATGCTTTTTTCAAGAATCCATTTGATCCATTTTGGAATGTAAACAGAACCATAATGTGAATAATAATACATAAATAGGTAATAACATGTCATGGAATATAACCAAAGAAATAAAAGACAATAAAAGTGTCATCATTAAAATAAAAAAGTTGTCAAAGATACAAAAAATCACAAAATCCAGTAAAGATAACAAAAAACCAAAGGGATTTGTGTCATGTGTTAAACCATATTTCCTAAAATGAGATGATTTCAATGATACTATCATAATAAGGGTTAAAATTTGACCAATGTTGTGTCCATAATATCATAAAATACCCCTAATATCCCACACTGACTTCATCTTGGATGAACCTCCCCATTGGCCTTTGTTTTTTGCAGAAATAGGGGAAAACTAATTATGTATTCCAACTTTTGTTATGTCAGGTAGTATCTCCCACTTAGTTAACACGGTTACTATAACTATACCAAATTTTTTTATTAAAAAACATGAAAATTTGTACGAAAAATAAATCTCACGTCACTTCCAGCACCCTCACACAATGAATCCATTTTCAATATTATATAATATTAAAAATTAAAATGTACAAACCATATATAATAGAGAGAGAAAAAAAGTTGTTATATCAGGGTTTCACAAACCTCAACTATTTACCGTTCAATTGGAACAACCCAGGTCTTCTAAAGATGTATGACTTGGACTTCCAAGACACTTTCATCACTTTAAATATATCAAAACATAAAACATTATTTAGAAATAATGTTAAAAAAACATGTTTATTTACCAAAAAAATTCTGATAAAACATTTTAACCCATATTTAAAATCCAAACCATGATAAATCCTTCCATTTCTATAGATATCACCATAAAATAACTCATATTCATGTTATAAAAGGACCTTATCATGCTTAAAATTCAATTTGAAAAATATATTTGAAATTGAAGGTGAAATGTTTTGTTCAAATACATGAAAACATAGAAAAAATTTGGTAAAACCATACTAGATATCATATATAGCCAGATGTTTGATATAATTCAAAATATAAAACCCATGAATTGTACATTTTGAAAAATATAGGGATTCCAAAGAAACACCTACCACACCGCAGATATAAATGAACTCACAACATGCAACCTTACACGAATCAATAAAGAAACCACCCTTTAGAGATTATTAATATTAAAATATAATGATATAACCATCCCGAAATACTAAATACCATTTCCCAATAATTATGTATCAAGGAGGAATAAAACCCTAAGAGAAATATAAATAGTAAGGAGGTAGAAAAAAATGAATGAATAAGTGGGAAATATTTTATCAAACATAAAATAAAATATAAACTTGAGAAGAACAAAATAAGATAGGAGGATGAGGTACATCTCCCTAGGTATCTAAGGGGGTTTGGGCCATGTTATTAGGAAGGTAGGATGGGAAAAAACTATTTAAATGAGTGGATGAAAAGAATTAATTTTAATTTTTTACTTTATTTAGAAATCATTTTCTATTGGGTAGTCTCATGAACCATTATGTGGATAGCATATCCATATTCTATACAATGAATATCACTGATTGTTGTATCATGGTGCTACATGAATAGAAAGAACCCCAATGCTAAAACACTAAGTCACTATGGTGTGGACATGTTGGAAATAGAATCTTGTCCCTCTAAAGCAATCCCGATGACATGGCCCTATAATAAATGACTTGAATGTTACCAAAACTGAAGGGTAAAGGATTATAAGCCACATAATCACTATATAACTATGGATCATGATGCGACATGAATCCCTCTACCAAACATCGTTGATTTTTGTAGCCACTGGCATGCACCTTGGTGTACTATGATCTTGAAGCACTAAGGACCTCCAATTAATCCATTACAACATAACTTCCATTAGATATGATGTATCTTACTCTAGTAGAGATCTAAAACACTCCAACACCTAACAAAAGACTATTAAAATAGAGAAACTCTAAAATTAAATAAAATAATGGTCAGATGGAGGTTTCACAATCATACTCTCCATTCCACTTTCCCCCCCTAGAATTATACATTTTCAAAAAATAGAAGGTAATTGAACATTAAAAAATCAACTAAATAGATTAAACTATGGTGAAACACTCACATAATAAGTAAACATAGATAAATATTAAGTCCATATAAACCCACATAACTAATAAAACCTAAAAATAGAGTTGAGTCATAAGAAAACCCCAAAACATTCAAAAAAAAATACCATAAATTCTACTGACAAACTAGAAAAGTGTTTCCAACAAACAAAAAACTATAAACAACTTCAATGAATACCAATGTGGTTCTAATATATCAACAATATATTAAAGGTACGGGTATACTATATCCTAGACCTTTAATTATCAAGTCATTATGAACCAAAAAAACCCCATCCGAATGTCAGCCAGTGTATAATCTAAAATGGTTTCTTATACATCCACGTTAGCACAAAACACACCTATAATTTTCCATTGTCTACTATCCACAATCATATATCATCAGAAGACATCTCATAATCCTCAAAAAAATTCCATAACTATATTTTCGCAAAAACATTAGATTTCAAATCCTATAAAGTGATTATAGAGGCATCTAATGGGAATTACCAATATAATATAACCAAAAATATTTTATAAAATCCTAATACACAAAAAGGAAACCAAAATATATAAAATCATCTAAAAATATATCACTCTTGGTGCCTATTTCAATATATTAAATTAGAAAACATCTAAAAATGACCTTAATTGACACAATAAATGAAAGAAGATATAGATTTAATGAAAAAGGGTATATAGTGCATCAAATATCCCCACTAGATATTCACCAGTGGTATCATATTCTAGTTATATAAAATAGGGTCTATAGAATATTGGCCATTGCTAACATAAAAATACAAATCTGGATCATCCAACATTTTCTCCACACTATATGTTCAAATCCTCTAGTTTTTATAAATCATATTCCCATTATAAATTGTATGTTTATAATTCTAAACTATTTCCCTAATTTTTCAAATCAATTGACATTGATTAAATTTTTTTTTCATACCAAATAGAAAGTAAATAAACAACAATTTATTGATTCAAATTATAACATTATTGAAATATTACATGAAACAAAGTTTTACACAAAATGAATTATTATTCAACATATATTATTATGTATATATAAGATAAAGAAAATTAAATGGGGATAAAAAATAAAAAATAATAAAATATTCAATGCTTGGAAACCCCTTAGGTCATCATTAACCTTGAGGATCAACTATATGTTATGAAAACCTGTATGAGAGAAAATACCATCAAAATAGAATATATATTGTGAGATATAAAATGAAAAATATAGAAATGAGAAGTTCCATATAAGAAGTTTTTAATGAAATGAATGAGTTTATTAAATATATATATATAGGAAAAGAATTTTGAAATTATTAATATAATTTTTGGAAATATAGTCATTATAAAAATAGTCATTAGAAATTAGAATGTTCCATATACATTCACCTAATTGGAATTATGACTTTTTGTATTGTTAGTAGTAAATTTTAATAAGAACAATTTATGATAAATAAATAATGAAATCCATATATAATATTAAAATACTATATAATATATATATTCATTTGTCTTGTTTAATTATTAATATTAGTATTAATAATGTTTGAATTGATTTATTTTTAAAAGTCAATGAATTAAATTAATATCAATGGATTAATAAAATTAAAATATTAGAATATAAATAATGATTTTCAACAGAATTTTGTTATTATTAAATAATAATAATGAAATTTTTTCTATAGATCTATTTTTTTGCATTTTATATTTATAATGACTCTTAACCCATGTAATATTTTAATGAAATGTATTTATAATATAAAAGATAAATAAACTAAAATCCATATAATAGTTATAACTAGTCATTTAATAATGATAAACCAATTTTATTGGTAAAAGTGTATTTTTTTCAATAAAATTTATTTTTATATGCTATTAGTTTTTAAATAAACCATATATATATTATGGTTTTAATATACTATTTATATGAATAAATTAATAAAACTAATTCATAAGAAATAATAAATATCTAAAAACCAATGTATCCTATTAAAAATAAATTTTCATTAAATTTCATATTTACTTTAAAATATAACATACTAAATTACAGAATATCAATTTTAATATATTATCATCATTTTTTAGCTTTATAATGCCAATAATAACTTTATAAGGGTTTCTATTATTTTTATAAAGTATTTAATTTTTAGGAGAATAGTGAATAAGAGATTTTTTTACTAAAACCATAGAATTTATGAAAATATCATGAAGTATTTATAGCTTCAAAAATAATAAACAAAAATTAATGATAAAAATTATATCTATGTAGTAAAATTATTCTTTAAAAATAATTCATTGTACTTAGAAAACATATGCTTAATATTATGAAATTTAATAAATAGTTCAAAAAAATATTTTTAGTATTCATTTTTTTAATCATGTATTTTAAAAAGAAATTAAATTTTTAGTTCATTTATTGTTATATAAATATTATTCAATTAATAAAAAAATTAATTTCATTAAAATCAAGAACATTTATATTGTTTTCAAAGAATAAAATTAATAAATAAATATAAAATGCATCAAATTTTTTTTTATGCATTAAATGTAATAATGTTAAAATAGAATTTTCAAACACATTAAAATGTTATTTTATAATTTTATTCAAATATTGAATTACAAGTTCTAAATTATGTAATAATACTAAATTTATTTTAATTCATTAAATATAAATTACGTTTAAAAATTTCCATTACTATTGTAATAAATGGAAAAAGATAAAAATATATGATAAAAATATGTAAAAAATATTAAAATGATATGTTCATATGCGTGGTTGATGATTTATAGTATTTATCAAATAAAAAAATCATTTGTTTCTTATTATTTGACCCCATATACATTTTAATAATTACATTACCATTTATATTTAAAAAAATTTCAATCCTCACCCTTATTAATGGATTCATCACTACCACACCTATACTCACACAGAAGTCGAATTATATTTGGGTTAAATATTACCAAATAACTCAACAAAACTCATAATAAATTCCTAGTGGTTTTAATATATTATCTAAATAATACCTATGAAAACCCTATTCCATTTCACACTGGAGATCTAAAAAGTAATATAGAAAAATTCTCAATTACCCATCTATTTCCCCATTTATATTATTTTTTCTTATAAATCTTCCAAATATAATAAAAAAATACTGAAATAATTACATTAGTATCATATATATCCCAAAATGTTGTTATTTTGATCAGATAAGAGTTCTCTACCCTTCTCATAACTGTAAAAAAAATGTCACTTCTGTTACATGAGTAGTATCAACTCCATAATAGACATGATCTATTTAAAAAACACCATTAATGGATGTTTCAAGAGGAGTATTTAATTAAAAAATATTATATTTTAAAAATTATTGATTTTTGGAAAATATAATTCAATTTCTACCACCTTTACACTCCTTCTAAACGAATGTATCACTGATTCATACGTGCGACTACTACATCCAGTAAAGTGACTTATTTGATTTTTCATATAGTATTTGAATATTAAAATAATATTAAAAATATATGGATAAATAAATTTAAAAATATATATAATTTAAATATTCTTATAAAATAATTATATTAATATAATAGAATAATATCTTTTGACCATACTCTCACATACATTATAATGTCTTATAAGTCGGGTCAATTTAGCCATTTACTAGAAAAATAATATAAATTGTATTCAATAAATAATATGAAATATTACTAAGGGTGTTATTATACAATAATAAAAAAGTAATATTTGGTCTATGATTCTTTATTTACTGTAATAATATTAAACTTATTATTTTTGTACTACCTTTTTTATCTTTAAAAATTATTGAGACAATATATCATAAATATTTTATTCATGAATAATAACAAAAATACTTATAAAATGAAATTAGAACAGTATAAATCATTATTAAAAGTATTTTAAATAACCTATAATAATATTGTAATGATAAAATTTGAATGTATAAACAATAATCAAAACATAGAGTAAAAAAAGTGTACTAAATAAATAATTGAAAAATATAAAATATGATCATGAAAATAAAATATTTCTAACTAAAATATTTATAATAGATGATAATAAATGGACTTAATTACAATATATATTTACTAATAAGATTAATAATTGTTTTTTAGAAATGTATAACTTATATATTAGAGGTTAGTGAACATTTGTCTAAGAGGGATTAAAGGTAAGGGTTTTTTCATCACAATTTTTCATTCATTGAGATATTAGGTGTATTCAATACTGGTTTCTTTTTTTATGGTGTATATATTGACCATGGATTTATTTTATTTTAGTTTTACGTAGATAATATGATTTAAAACACCCATATTGTGTTCTGCATTAAATGTGTGTCAATTTCAATGATAATTACGGTTTAAAGGTTATGTTAAGTAAAATCACATTTAATAGATTAGTAATGATTTATTATTTCTCACAGAGACAACTTCACTAAAACATGAAATAAAACATAAGAATTTACTACACCAAAAACATTAAAAACAAATTTTATCAAATCATAAACCAATGGATATTTTTCAAAACGTATCATGTTTAATATAGAAATAAATTTCCAACTCAAAGCATCATCAACTTTGTTTTTTTCCATGAAGATAATGAATCATGAAATCATAATCATTGATTAATTCTAGGAATCATCTATATATCATGTCCAATTCATTTTGAGTAAATATATACTTCAAAATTTTATTGTTAGTATATATTTCACATTTTACTCCATATAAAGTAATCCTCCAATTTATAATACAAAAACAATAATAGAAAATTCCCAATCATATGTATTGTAATTCCACTCATGAGGTTTCTACATATGTGATGCATAAGAATTTATCTAATCATTGTGCATTAGGATACAACCAAGTCCTTTCAATGATGAATAATTATAGATGAAAAATTCAATATTTTTAGAATTCATGGTCTGAATAGAAGCATTCAAAACTATTCTTTTCAATTACTAGAAAAATTATCACATTCATTTGTCAGGATGAACATTACACCTTTTATATGTTAACATTGTTATTGGGCTAGATACTCATTCAAAATTTTCAACAAACAACCGGTAATAGCCTACCAGACCAAGGAAACTAGGAATCAAGGATATATAAGGGGGTCATGTATATTCTTCAACAAATTTTATTTTAAGAGGATCAAGAGTTATGATATCTTTAGAAATAACGTGACCAGGGAAGAAATTTATTTTAAAAAATTTAAATATACCAAATTTTCAATATATTTTCTTTTCATTTAATGATTTCAAATCAACTTGTAGATTAATTTCATGCTCCTCTTAAATTTTAGAATATATCAGACTGTCATCTATAAACATAACTAAAAACATATCCAAGAACTCATTAAATATTTTATTTATATTATCTAGGAAAACAACAGGTGGATTAGTTATCCTAAACAACATAAATAAAACTTCATAATTCCCATATTAAGTACCAAACATGGTCTTCAGAATATCTGCTTAATTAACTTTCAATAGATGGTACCCCAACCTCAGGTCATCCGTGAAAAAATATTGTGCTCCCTAGAGGTGAAAAACAAATAATTCATATGAGGAAAATAATATTTGTTCTTAACCTTTATTATATTCAAGTGTCTATAATAAATGAAAACCCTCATTTAACCATCATTATTTTTAACAAACAATACAAGAGCACATAATGGTGATGTTCTATGTCAGATGAAGCCCTTATCTATTAATTACTGAAACACATTTTCCAGCTCTAAAAGTTCTCTTTGAGCCATTTGATAGGGGGGTTTGGGGTTAGAAATTGTTTTATAATTAGGAACTTACTCAATAATAAGTTCAACATCACAATCAGGAAGAACATTGGTAAAATCACCAGGTAATACATCATGATACTCATTTACCACTTTCACATCCTTATTCTAAATAGTTCCTTCATTTTCAAATGTATGTGAAAGATAAAATTCATTTCCATATTTTAATAGTCTCTTGTTTTCTGGATATTTTATCAGCTTTATGGGTTCATTTTTGTCCAAAAACTATATCTCTTCCTAAAAAATAGCTTCGTTTACTCTACAATCTATCTTAGAATGATAAATAGAAAGCCAGTCCAAACCCAAAATAACATAAAACTATACTAGAAAAAACAAAAAAAAAAGGTTCTTAGGTAAAATATTTCTACAGAAAAGATATGTAGAATCCTATAATTTATTTTTTCATCAATATTTCATGCATGTGTTTTTACCATGAGTTTTGGCAGCATTTTCTAATGTTGAGTTTCCAATTCAGAATAAACATTCACAGAAATTAAAGAATGTGTAGGTCCAGAATCAAAAAATGCATTGGAATATTTTATACAAAAAATAATTGAACCTGATAGAACTTTTTTCGATGGATCAACAACTAATGACGTAGTTGCAAAGGATTTTTCCACCACCTTTTGCTTATAACATTGTTTATTTCCAACATTATTGACAATCATTAAACACACATTAAAAAATGACCCAATTATTAATAGTTAAAGAATCTCATCATAAACTTATCATTTTTATAAGATTATTTTCATTTTAATCATGATACATGTGCGCATCATTCAACATTGTAATCATTTCACAGAATTTACCAAACATTCTCCAAGATGATTTTTACTACACTTTTCAGAAGAAGATATTTTTTTCATACCTAAAGAGTTTTTTGAAAGATTATTCCCCAAACCCTGCCATCGTAACCAATTCGTTTTCATGTCATCAAGAGCCATGTATTTTCCTGAAAAATCTATCTCATCCTTTTTAGCGCAACATATATGTTTTCAAAATCTTGTAAACTCTCATACATCAAAATCTATTCTTAAAAATTGTTTCTATATAGTGTAAAATATATTAATCTTAAAATCAATGTCCTGACTAAAATATGTTGTATAACTAGCCATTTTCATAAAATTGTCTTCATAAGCTACCACAAAATCATTATTTTTGTATTTCTATTCAAATAATGTTTTCTACATTTTGAGTAGAATATTTTTTGGAAAATATTTTTCTAGAAAAAGACTCTTAAAATCATCCCATTGCAATGTATCATGATCATTTTATCTATGGTATACATAAACATAGACCACTATTGATCCGTTTTCCTTAAAATGAGAAATTTCTATGTTACATTTTTATGTTTTGAATATCCCATGACATCAAAAAATATTTTATATATCATTGATCCACCCTTCGACTATAACTTTGTATGTGGTTCCACTGAAATCTAGAGGATATTTCCCCATAAAATGATCCGCAAAAGATGTGCTAATTCATGGTAGATAAGATTCATCTCTATTCAGAATTCCTCCACCATTTGTCCTATGATTCAACTGATACATTATGGTCACAAACTGTTCTTTTCTAACTCCCACCATTTCAGGCTATAGATTCAGAAGTATATCATTATGCCAGTGCATTTCTACTTCATATTCCTTGTTTCTTCTATGGAAAACCATTATTAATATACATATACTAGTTAAAGAAACATGGGAATATTTTAAAATATATATCATATGAAATTAACAATAATATAAAAATCATATATTGTATTCTATTAACATCATCCTAACCCCAAAGTCCGTCAAAACTATCCTTTGATACCAACTATAAGGAAAATCCTTATAACATTAAATAATGTTGACATTTAGTCATGAACATACTGTCATTGATATTTTTCATCTTTTTAGGTATATAGTTTTATAATATTATAACATAATACATATATGAAAAACTACATTCAAACAAATAGGATACTACTAAAATAATTTTTCATAGTATAAAAAACGTAAAAATAAAAAAATGTTTTCTTTGACAAATCATTGTAAAATATAACTTGAATTACATATTTCTCTTACATATCCTTATAAAAATTGAAAAAAAATTATAAACATTGGATGATCACACAAATATCCGCAAGGGACAAAAAAAATATATAGTCTATTTAAAACATTAAAATACATTAAAAAAACATTTCATGAAAACTTATAAGCATGAATATATAAATCAAGAAATCACATTAAGTAATAAATACCATATCAATATTACATCAAAACTTACACATGGAATAAATGTTTTGTGTACTTCAATATTCTGAGTACCCAATACCTCAGATATCTATAATAGGGTTCACTTGTAATATCTTGAGCTATAATGGGCTCAACAAAACATATCTTGAGCATTAATGGTGATCAACCCATAATATCATGATATATAATAGGTTCAAACCAATATATCTTGATATATAATTGGATAATCTCTTATCATAATATTTACAAGGTGTATATCATAAATAAAACTCTTGATAAGTCATTTAAGCTTGTGAAAAAAATACATTCAGATTTACAAATTCCATTTTTTCATAAAAATATGTTTTAAAATATAAAAACAAAACACATATTTATGAAATGATATTATCAATAAATTACTATGAGAATATAGAATTTAAGAATTATATCATTAAAATAAAATTAAATCATAAGATAATTATCATGACATAAAAAAGAACAATCCTTTTGAATTTAATAAAAGATATATTTAAAAGGAATTTAAAAGGAAAGTCCTTGAAAGGAATCCTAAAAAAGTTCTATTTTTGATAAATAAGAGAGAATTTAATAAATTAATACCCTTATTAGTAATTTAATAATTTTTTTTAAACATGGACTGGAATAAAAAAACTAAAAGAATAAATCATTAAAAATATTAAAACAATGTACTAGTTAAAGATTCCATTAGACCGAGTTCTAATTCCATAAAATGTGTTCAAAACAACTATATTACGTTTTGAATATTTTTATTAATATATTAAAGAAATAAAATCGTTTTTATAATACCATACATTATATTATTATAACATTTTGACACATTTATTAAAAATATTTTGTTATTTTAATTATTTTCGGTGCATTCTTTTCAACGTTTCTATGGTCATTTTGTTATTAATTTTCATATAGAATGGAAGAGAAACTTCATAAGTGGAATGAAATTGTATTTAAATGTTTCAATAACTTAAAATACCATATATAAATATCTTTTTATCTAGATATGATATTTATTCATTAGATAAAAAATTAATGGTATTAGTTTAGATCATTTTTGTAGTTCATTGATCACCCTGAACTAGTTACTTTATATAATTAATTATTTTGAAAATATATTTTAAAAAAAACATAAAATAGGTTTTATAATACAATTTAAACTTTTTCATCCATTAAAATGGATTTATTATCAACCATGAAAGAATTAATTGATATTGAAAACACAGCGTCCATTAAGTCTGTAAATCAACGCATCACAGATGATGTTTTTATTTTTAGAATAAAAGAGGGAGGAGAATTATAAAAATTATTTTTTCCATAAATATGAAAAAAGTCCATTATATATTAGATACTTTTGTTTTAATTCCTCTTGTATACAGGTTGGGTGAAGAGATTATAAGAAAAAAATAATTTAATAGAAAATATATGAAAATGAATTTTTATTTTATCCTCTTGAATTCTCTTTGTTGAGATCCTATCTAAGTCCCCCGATTTTGGCCTATCGGTGAGACCATAATGTCTTGAACATGGGAAACAGGTTTATTAAAAGAATTAGTAAGAATTTAGATAATTCTCAATGTTTGAGTGGTGTGGGGATAAGAGGAGGAGAGGGGTGGTATTTATATTGATGGAGAGCAGAGATTTCCATTAGTTTTATCATTATAATATTATTTTTCACCAAATTAGAAAAAGTGCTTGAAATTTTAACCAAATATTGTAATTAGTGTATTTTATTTCTAACAAAATGTTATTATCTAAGAATTACATCATCCATTACTCAATAATTCATGTATTTAGCTTATTTCATAAATCATTTTTCTACTATTCCATAAAAATTCTATTACATTAGAAAACGCTCAAAAAATAACCCGCATCATTTTCTGATTTGTAGAATTTAAGAACGAAAGAAATTTTCTGAAATTTATTTTGAAATTATGTGAAATTTAGTTTTTTGTTATAATTATATTTTATTCGAAAATTGAATGTTTTAAAACTATAATTGATTTTTAAGATTTTTAAAAAATAAATAATGTGTCATAAATTATATTATAATCCTATGATAATAAATTATTTATTCATAATATATTTCTTGAAAATATTTTTTCTATTAATAAATTATATAAATTTCAAATTTTTTAATTAATATTTATGTTTATAAACGAACAAATAATCTCTCATTTTCAAAACCTTTATTTTATCTTTCAAGTTATAAATATATCAAATTTATAAATATTATATACATAAATATTATTTATACTTCAATAGGTGTGGCTACTATTCTATTTTTTGATTTACAATTTATAAGGTTCATAATAATATTCCTAAGGACAAGATACTATTCCATCAGAAATGATTTATTAAATTATAACTAATTTCATTATACATTTTAATTGATTTAACTATTTAATTTCAAAAATTAAATATTTTATATTATAAGTATCTTTGTTGTTACATTGAAACCTTCTTGAACATCACATATTCCACTAATCGCACAATATAGTTTGAGTGCCTTGGATCACTACAACCATCCAAGGACCTCGGAAAAGGATACATGGACTCAAGGAACCAATTGTTTGACTATGCATGTCTTCCTCTGCTTCATGAAAATGTTCCTACATCGAACAAACAAATGTAATATAACCGTCAAAAGGGTTTTCAAATAATTGTGATACTAGGATTTACCTTGAAAAAACTCATCAGCCTAGAGATGTTTAGGCCATTCATAATATTACAGTTGCATAATACTACTATTGACCCAACAAAAATGGTCCATGATTTACAACATTCATAACAAGAGTATTCAATCTCAATTGATATCCATGATGTTACATCAACTTGTTTTTTAACCTTCCACAATGCATGAACGAGACACTCAATTCTGAAATGGTTTGATGGACTATACTCTGTGAAACATAACCATAGAGAATAGTACCCAAGGTTTCCAAAAAATAGATAATGTACCATAGTATTCTAGAACCCTTCATGGATATTCAATTTCTATATATCCAACTTTATCATCAAGATGTTTGAGTTTTTATACACATTTCATGGACTATAGAAATGAATTGATATAAAATTGTCTTGAACATTATATTGACACATAAGGGCTTTGAACAACAAACTAAAGGCTTTACCTCTTTTCAATAACGGAACTCCAATCATCATGATCCATGATAATTCTATGATGGATCTCACAACCTTATATTTTTCAGGAAAACCCCAAAATGTCTACCCTATTCCAAAATCAATGACTCAAAATTTTTGGTTATGGAATACTCAACTGATATTCTAACATACTCAATGGACTTGTGATCCCTAATACATTTAACATAAAACCATAATATCACCAATTAATATATAATTTCTCCTAGAAAAAGAGAAGGTACATCTTTGATTTACCGTGCTATTGATGTGGGAGGTCATTGGTCTACCAACAAGATGAATCACCTCTTTATAGGAAAATAAATCCTATACTTTCGAGCCCTTCAAACACCCCAGTGGAACTCCAAAACATAGAGTTTTTTGGGCTGTCAATGGCATGTTTTCCCTATATTCTATATTCATTAATAACATTCTTAAAAAATGACATCAAACTAGATGATATTTCCTGCCAGCATATGATGATAAAGTATATGGAATATGTCCTTACAACAAGACACTAATCATTATGGAAAATGTCCCCACCACATGACTTTATACTATAGTCATATATCCTAATCTCACGATGTAAAACTACATAGAAGTTGTCTAATCCTTATTATGTTAAATGAAAATGTGATAATTACATCACAGGGGTATATTTCCTATAGTTGAATGTTTGATATAGGAGACACTAATGTACCAGTAATAGAAGGTCAAAGCTAGAGAGACCGTAAACTATGACATATCAATGTCCTAGTTCAAATGAAAAAAGAGGTTAAAATATAGGGGGCCTCTTATTTTCTTTTGAAAATCATTCTATACTCACTATGTCAATCGACTTTAGAAATATATAAATCAATCTACCATATGGACACACATTTTACACAAATTATCCTAATGTGAATATGGTGATATCAAGAAAACTAGAGTACGTATATCAATGTGGAAGATCATGTCGGTGGGTTTTTATAAGAAATTATCTGATGACATATTTTTTGATTCTTGTATTTAAATTCAGTCATCTGAGTATACCTATTATTAATGATGGTTGGGTATCATTAATTATTCATACGACATCATGTAAATAAAATCCAAGCCCACACGATTAGAAGTGTCCTCTTGATAGAACCCGAAATCCTCAGTTAACCCACTCTATATAAATTTAATAATTGACATCAATATCAAAGCTTTCATATATTCACGTACATGAAAATACAATAAATATTTTCCAAATTATAAAATTATTTTAATTCCAAACTAATCTTTTTCTATGGAGGAGATTTTTTTAGATATCAATAAACATGTTCCACAAACCGTTCCATTGATTGACACAAGTGATGAGTTATTGTCTTATTATAATTCACATATATAAGTTATTATGATTCTTGAAAATAATATTAGGTGATGGATTAAATGGTTTTACATGTCTATACTTTATGAATAAGGTGAAAGTGTTTCATTTTTTCAATTTCACTAGGAATTGATTGTGCACAAGAATAACCTCCACCGCATGAGCTTTCTCACACTATAACACCCATTATCGAGACAAAAATATTAAAAATAATCATATCGAGGTCCCATTCCAAATATTATATCATGAAAAGAGAATAAGAAACAGGGTATCTGATTAATTGAATTGTAATAAATCCATAATATTAGATCAACACATGAGATAAAAAACCTCATAACTCATGGATTTTTGGAAAAAAATGTTGTGATAGAACAAAATTCCAAATCATGCATGAAGATGGTGATTCTATTCTATTACTCTTAATAATACAAAGGTAATGGTCTGATACAAGGCCCACAGTTTGACAGGTGATGCCTCAAAATTGGTAAGTGGACAAGATCATAGTGTGAGGCATAGTTCATGAACATCATCTTGGAGGGACTACTCATGTAATATAATATCCTTTTAAATGTATTGAAGTTCCATGATATCCTAGACCAATCTGTGGATGAGCATCGGGATTATATCCATAGGGTAAAGAATATTGAACTAGGAAAAAATATCGTTATCATAGCATTAAAGGATGCACTAATGTCATTTAATGATGTCGCCACTGTGAATATATATAGCACATGAAAGAGAGAAACATAATTCGAGAAAAAAATTTCATACATTAAAGGTGATGATTTTAGATATATTATATTAAAAAATCTGTAAGAGTATATATATCACATGAATTTTAAGATAATCCACTATGAAGGTGGAGGATTATATAAGGTTCCTCTATCTATGTGATCATTATTTGCTGAGTCTTCATCAAAATGAATGTAAATAGGGACTAAACATCATCATGTATGACATCTGTGTTATCCTCTATATTTTTTTCATCCATATTTATCTAGAGTCCATACATTACAAATATAGGGCCCCTCTTCATGTTCAGTCTCATGATCACTGCTTGCTACTTGGAGGGGGAGATATAAAAATAGAGTAGGTTTTGAAAATGTGAAACATGTAAAAACAAAATTTTATGTGAGGATAATTCAAACCACAAATATAAATAGATCTAATTCTATGATAGGTAGTGTTTTGAATGGTTGAATGTGTTTTTAGGACACTCTAGAATTCTCAGATGTGCAGAGGAGGTACAATACATTATCTAAAATTCACGGGATCATGAGTTGGAGAGGACTACTACCACCCCAAAAGTAGAGAATCCTTTTAATTGAAAAACAGAGAATCCCATTCTCTATAAGTATTTTTTGAAAAAGGTAAAGTAAAAATCATGGTTTCACTCATGGGAAGTGAAGATGCACCATGTATTCCATCACATGAATGGATAATGCACTATATAACGTATCAGGTGGAATGATGTTTCATCACATGAACCATCATTAGAAACACTTCAACACCACGTCATCTATATTATAAAGGGATGAGAAACAAGAAATATATATACCATTCAAAAGAGGATGATAAATATAAAATTTAATTTTTAATGAAGGATAATTTTATGAACCTCACTTCACAAGAATATAAAGTGTTTATAATTGAATAAATGAAGAATTCCTACAAGAAAATAAAATAACAGTGCATAAGAATATGGATGTTTCTATGATTTATAGATTCCTTATCACATATACTTTATAGTGTCATATGTAGACCTGAAATTAGTTTTTGATTATGTATTATTACAGTCATTGATGATTATACTGCATCCCCCCGGATATGTGATCGCAAGATGTCATTAGGATCAAGAAATTGAATTTTAAAAAACATTCAAGGATGGGTTGACTTTCACTTGCAGATAGTTATAAAACACCATCATATAAACTATCAGCTACACAAAACCATCATGTGTATTATATTATGAGAAAAATTATTTTGATGTCAGGAACTAGAATCCTTGTTCCCTGAAATATTTTTCGGCTTCAATCAAGAGAAACTGTTCTTAGGGCGCCTTCATGAAAAGTAGTGTGTCGACATATTAATACACCTTGGACATTTATCCATGATCTGAAGACTAGTATCCAGTCATGTGCCACACCAGCCTTGATGTGTGAACCATGAGTTATGTGGCCTTGATAAGCACTAGAACATGAAACTCAAATCCTATGTTTTGTGTTGATTTTTTATAGAATATGATATCATCTATGTATCGTTATTTGATACAACATGGACATTCCCCCTGATCATGGGATGGACTCATATGATTTTGATTTCATGACCCATATTATTCCATCACATGGAACCCTGATCATCATGTGTTACTAAATTGGGTTCAAATAATAGTGGACCATCCATCGATGATGATGCCCACATGATATTGCGAGATCTTATATGCGTCATGAAATACCCATATGGAAAACCAGTGGGAAAGGTAAGATAAACCATTTAAAAATAAAGTATTAAAATATTTAAATGGTGGTGACCTTTTGAGATTTCTCATATTCATATAGAAATCTCATGAAATTCTCAACACACCATAGTGCCATGTTGATATGTCCATCTTATCACACAAGATCCTATTGATTTAAAACTTCAGCAAGGAAAGGGACATAGAAATGTATATTAAATTATTTGGTTTCCCTTTGGCTTCATAGTCAAGTAGGAGTGTTGTCCCTAGAAATGATCAGGAATTTACCCAGAACCCATTATTGGTCATGCGGCACATTATAGTTATAGAGGCTGAATGTCTTGAATAACCCTCACATAAGGTTAATATATCGACAATACATACAGAATAAATAATTAAATAAAAGGGTAAATGTAAGAAGCCTATTTATTAGAAATAATACAACGACATTCAAGTGAAACATGTCATATTCTATGGGTGATCTCAATTGATAATGTGTGGTTCTATTGAAAAGACAACATGGTCACTCAAAGGCCCTTATACATTAACACATAATATCATGAAGGATCCCTTGGGTGTAATCATGATATTTTTATACCCATCAACATGTCAGTATCATCCTACTGAATCCCACTAGAGAAGATTCTTTTGTCTCATGGAGCACCTCATAAATTCATCTACATTCACATGAGAACCTTTTCATTGGTATACTGATCTTGCGAATACCCCATGACATGTGTGTCTTACCTTGTGAAAACTCCTGGACATATTCACAGGGTCAGACAAAAACCATTTGGTCACATTGGGTCTAATTAATATTGAAAATGAGAAACATACTCATAGTGACTATTATTAAGAGGATCGATGGATGGACCATGGAAAGGACATACAATGTAGATGACACTGAATCCCTCTGCCAACTATATCCCAAAACCTTGAGACATGCAATCCAGAAGGTGGAACATAATTGGAATGTCTAGTCATATAAATACCTCCCCCTAAGACCAAAATATTAATTCATAATCAATCACACATAAGAGAGTACTGCAGAACATCTCATAGGGACTAATCATGGGATATCATGAATGTTTCCCACTAGGTAAAATTCTAGGAAGGACTCAAAGGCGCATAGATGCTTCACATGTTCACTTATAGATCATGAAAAACATATCTGTCTTGTCATACAGATTAGGCAAATGAAATACCTCATGTTATCTGGGTTGCAAGAAACATAAAATAAGATAATGATAGAAAATCAAAAAGAACATATTTAAAAAAGAATAAAAAACATTAAAAATATCAGACACTTATGCGAACATAGATTAACTAATCCTTATTTTCTTTGCATAACTAACCTAAATCATGTAATAACACTAGGAAATGAAACCAAAATCACGTGATGATCCCTAAACATGATATATAGATAATAGGGTGTCACTTAGACATTTCAAAATAGTCACATGACACCCTCCATTAATTCCATTGATATATCACTATTCCCTCAAGGATTTACAATTAAAACTTGTGATGACTGCCAACCATGTCACCCCAAATAATGCGAAGACACCAAAATACTTTATATGGGCCTCATAATGAGACCAGGACATGTCATCGAGTTCTCAAAATCCATTCAGGATATATTATCTTTGATCATAATATGTTTTCTATAATTGTCATCAATGTCAAGGAACACCCTCCCAAGATGTGAGTTTTGATCTCTTAATGTCTTTCAGATAAGCAATCACGATTATGAGCCCTCCCCTAAAATGTAAAAATTGATCATGTGATGGTATCCAGACATGTCACTCAGTTTATGTGACAACCTGTAGACACTTCAAAATGATCATTTGATTATCATCATGAATTTTTAAAAAATAATCCATGTAATTTCTAGGCATTCTAATACATTATAGGTAGTCAATCAGACATGTCATGAAGTAAATTAGGATTTGTCAACCAATCATCCCAAGATATGATAACTGTGTCTAGTGTATCTATAACAGAAATGACAATGAGTAAGCCTGGACAAATTGAACTATAAGAACTATGTCTCCTTCTACAATCATGATAAATAAGATGCCTTCCTATGGCTCAAACACATACATGAATCTACCTTAGTGTATATCACCACATGTCTTCGACATTCCAATCATCATGATCCAATCTATCCCATGGTCTGGTAAATATACCTCGAACACTACAAATTCAACATAGATTTTAAACTATGGGAATTCTAATTCCTTCTATAATAATGATACATTGTATTCCTTCCATGTTCATGATCTAAAATAAGAATCCACCTTGGTGTATGGACCCCATACCTTTGATATTCTAGCCATTGGGACCTAATCATTCTCTTGGTATGATCATTTTTCTTCATCCTTCAATATATATATAAGGAAATAGAACTATAAGATATTATTATCATCTTCAATATCTAGGATACATAACACACCTTCTGATGGCCAGATCTCTAAATCAAACATATAAAAGGATTCCCCAATTCATAATCCCCATATACATATGCAGTGAGACCAATTAGTGGTTATTGAATGTTTCTCACACAGAGACTGGACCACGTGGGAATATGGATTGGAAATAATAATATCATTCTCATCATGAATATCCACCACTTAGGGAAACCACATTGTTTAAGCATTAATCAGTGGCTTAATATGACTTCCCACATATAAGTGCATTTATCTCAAGGAAATCCTAAAGGAGGAGACTAATGTATGATGAATCCAATTATTTATATAATTAGGATGTGTAGGATGCATCCAAGAAGATCAAGATAAATAACTATTTCCTATGTTCACTCATATATGTCATTTCATCATGATGATAAACTACACATGTTTAACAAACTACATGGGTTTATATTCCTTCTAGAAGAAGGATATGTAGGGAACATCATAATTGTCCAATCCCATCTTTGGAATATTATACACCACCCTAGATGACAACAAACCCTAAAGATCCCTTTTTATGGATTCATGTGATAAAAACCTACCCAATTAGTTGAAATGGATAAATAATTGCAGATATATATAAATGGAATCATTAATTGGACATCATCTATGCATAGTAAGATTCAATACCTAATCATTTTGATAGGGTGACCAATACCGTATTTGGATTAGGAAAATATTTGTAATCATATCATATATTTATAATAGAGTCCTAGAGTATGAAAAAACTCTTCAGTAAAGTGGAATTGATGGGATTAAACATCTATCCTCTCAACTAATGTGACATCATAAGTTCTCTTATGGCTAAAACCCCAATTAGTCACCTACATTTGAATTGTAGGTCTTTACCTAGTTGTAGAAATGAAAAAAATTGTGATTTTCCAAGAATGATAATCATTAATGGTGATCACAACTTGAATGATTGTACAGACATGGAAACAAAAAAAATAAAACCATCTAACAATTTTGTTCTCACAACAAGGGTGTTCAACATATCTTTTCCTAGGAAACTAATTTTATGAATTGTTTATTTGAATTAACACATACATATGTATGTTTTATTTATGGTTGGGACTTGTATCACCTACTAATTCATTAGTTTAGATTTCATACATCATGAAATGATGAGATGTTGCATTAATGCAATTCATGTAGGTTTGATCACTAGTTTGTTGTGTGGATGTGATTAACATTGATATTTTATAGGTTCTGTATGTGAACATGATGTTATTAAATTTATTCACCATTTTTATGTTAATGTGATTTATGGAGTTTTGATCATTGTTTTATTGTGTGAGAAATATCATAGTGTCTCTATCAATAAGTTTCCTTATTGAACGTCATGCAGGTAGGATAGGTCACATTTTTTTATGTGAATTTGATGTAAGTATCTATGTTCACAGGTCTCATATGAATTTGATGTAGGTTTGTTTTTCCCCATAATATTATATGAATGTGATTATTTTTGTTTTGTTTGCCAACTTTTGTATCAAAATGTTGTGGGCAGTTTGTTTCACAATATTTACTTGCAACATATTTTTTTATAATACCTATTATGTTATATTTCATTGAAATTACATACTTTAATATGCCTATGATTATGAAAATTAGATAATTTATATCATATCACACTCTTTTAGTATTGTAATTTTTATTCACTTGGGATTACATGTCCTTCTATTATGATATATGAGTGATTAATTTGGTTTAATGTTCATTAAAAAAGATACATATTCAATGATAATGTTTTATCATAATATTATAATATACAATTTGATGACATATTAATATGTTTTCCTTTATTGGGCATTTTATATAACCCTTTTTATATTTCCATTACCCTATTTATGATGATGATTATAACTTACATGAAGTCTACAAAAGAGTCCAGTTGGGCCCAATTTTGGTGAAATTTCACAAGTATCATTAAATGAGATACTTATATATCTGAAAATCAAGACAAAAGACCATACATTATTGAAATTGTGTGTTTATTTGATATATCTAATGATTAAATTTTGGTAATTATATAAAATGAGGATATTATTGGCAAGGTTCATCACACATGGTATCAAGTACTATTTGCAAAGTAAGTGTTTTTAGTAACAAATCTAGATGTGTTGATATATGTCACATCAAGATGAATTACCTTCATTTTTATCAGATGGATATAGTTTGACACACACCACATGGTTCCTAGACTACCTATCTGCCTCTTAAATTGAGCTTTAAACCACATCTTTAAAATATGTGAGGCCAAATCCTGGCTCATCATATCTATGATCTCAGTGACGACCAATTTCATCAACATATACCTTAATAGAATAAAAGATGACTAGATTTAAAGAAAATATCCAGAAATATAAAAAATAAATGGAATATTTATTCAGAATGTATTCACATTGATGAAGGCCCACAAAATCAAGATCTTTCTCCACCTTCACACCATGATGATGGAACCACTGAATTAGAATCAACTTGATGATCTCCAAAAATATGTCCTTGCATAACTAGTAAGGGAACATCAAATCCCCACACACTTTACTCAATCGCACACGAATACTATTATAATATCATTCACTTTAAGAATCAAATATTTAAATTGAATTGTGTATTTACTCAATTCCTTCCAGAAAATATAGTGATACATATAAAACATGATATCAATAAGAATATTGGGGATTTAGATTCAATGATCTTAATATAAGGTCCAATATATGAGGTGTTTCTTAATCAACCACTCTATTTTGTGTCTTTTCAGTGTCCAGAACTATTGTAATCTTTTCTATGAAATAAAACGATTAGGAAAATGTATTATCCTCTAGATAAAAACATTTACCATTCTCCAAGAACATTATAGGTGAGAATTTCTAAATAACATATTAAATGATCCCAATAAATTCATTACTCAAAATATAATATAAAAAATTCCACTGGGAACTAAGGAAAAATACATAAAAAACATAAATCCATCATATTAGGACAAATCAGTCACATAATATGAAACAATATTTCATTGAATTTTTTTTTCAAATTCATTTCCCTTTAATTTTTTTTAAATTAAATAAAACATAATAAAAATATATACGTAAAGACCTAATTCAATTGAAATTTATTCTATAAATATCATATCAAAATAAACTAATTTATAATAAATTTCATAGAAAACAATGATGTTCCCTCCAATAAACTCACTAAAATTGGATTTTAAAAGAATTATTAAAATTTAAATTTTTAATCCAATCATAGCATTAAAACATAAAACATAAAAAATAATTTCACAATAATGAACATTTAATACACTAAAATAACATCCAAAACATCATAAAACAATATTTAATTCCTCTTCAATAAATGTTTTATAGTTTAATAGGAATTATGAATCAAGAGAGTTTGAAAAATAAAATCTAATGGAAAGGAATAGTTGTTCATATTTTAATTTATGGTTTATGAATTAGTGTTCCAACAATGCTTTATGATCTATTAAGTCCTCAAAACAATCTAAAGAAGTTCCACATGTTTTGACAAACAATCTGTGTAACGACCCGACCCCAATATCCCAGAGCTGGTGCCATATTTTATTACATTGGAATATAAACAAGGAATATGCATCATGAATGACCGTGTAGTTTAGTATAATTAGAAAAAAGATGAATAAATATGTTCAACATTACAACTTTTAATGTAAATAAAACATATATGTTTTATTGTATACTTACAGAACTATATTTTTATCCATACATGTCATTCATAATAAAATTCATCATATCATGAAAAGATAAAACATAAGAAAGGAGTGAGCTCAAATGCTTAGTAAGAGAAATAACTAAAACATAATATAACATAATCCTAAACCTTAGTCATGGTGAATAATTTAAAATACATTCCCTTACAAATAATAAACTTGAATAGCTTATAGATGGAATATGAGTTTAATAAATAATCACCTAATAAAATATAATAATTGGTATTCTAATGGTAGAATAACAACATGAACATTAAATTACCAGATTAATAATGAGGCAATTAAATATTCCGGACATTCTGAAACATAACATCAAGGCCTCAACCTACAAATCTAAAAATTGTTAAGGCCTCATCCAAAACCATATCCTAAAATCGGCTGGGCGTCAACCAAGTCCATATCTAGTTGTCTCAAGAGTCCTACTAATGAACTGAGGGGATATAGTAGACCCCACCCATCACATAATAAGTCCAATTAATTTCTTATATGAGTCGGGATAAACATAAACAACTTATATATTGATACTAAAACTAACATATGAAATGTAACCAACTTTCCCCAATAATTAAACATAAACACTAACCATTGAAAGTTATATGGTAAATGGTTTCAAGATAGAACATCCATAATCAAACAAATGATATACAATTCAAGAAAATATGGAAGAAGATATCATTAAATATTATTCTTATTTATATATAAGAACCAATAATAATGTGGAAAAAACGAAAAGACTCTTATAAAATCATCAAGTAATTCTAGAGATAAATTCCCTTTTACAATGGAAATCAGCATTGTTTTGGAAAAATATTTTTTTAAAACTAGAAGTGAAATAATATAGTAGTTTCATTATAAAATTACTATTTTTATAAAATAATGGATTCATAAAATTGATTATAGATTTCCCTTGAAAATTGTTAAGAATTCGGGAAATTCTATTGATAGGGGCTTGTATTTTGGGAAGAATTTTTGAATGAACATTTAATAATACATATACCTATTAATAAATAATGGTATGATTCTATTTGGGAAAAATATATAGAACAAATAAAAAAACTATATCGGTATTAAATATGATTTTACAATAATTTTATTGAGGTAAGTTGATAATAAAATTATCCCAAATGAAAATGGAGGTTCGGGTAAAAATCCTTACTTTAAGACTAAATTCTTCGTCATGACCTTATGGTAAAGGAATATAAAATTAGAAATATTAATAACATAATTAAGAACGTATTATACATTTATTCAGTTTCTGAAAAAATTTTAGTTCATTTATTTAATGTTTGATATGTTATAATATTGAATTCTATCGTTTCAGAGGGATCGTTTTCTAGATTTTCATAATAGGTTGACCTAATTTTTTGTAATAGAGATCATGTAGAATGTCTGTAAATATATAGAATTGAATTTAAATATAATTTATAATAATTCATAGTTGTTATAGGTCATTTACATCATTTTGTTACATTTAATTAAGATGAATCCTTAGATGAAATATTAATGACAATCACATTGATTATTTTTGAGGTATTTTGATTATTAGGAACTAGCTAGGTAATATGATTTAATATTATATACATATACTAGTTCCTGAATATTAAATAAGTTACAATAACTATATTAGAGTCTGGATCAACCATAAAAATGGTTTGATTACTAGTAATGAAGGATAAATTGAAGAACAAAACATCATCGTCCATGATAGTTGTAAATTGGCAACTCGCAGATGATGAATTAATTTATAAAATAAAAGAGAGAGTGTAAGGATATTGAGTGTGGTTCTCCCATTCAAAAGATATAATTACAATATATATATTATAATATTGTAATCCTGGTCATTTTGACATTGGAGGTGAATAGATTATAAAAATTGAAAGGAATATGAAATGAAAATGAATGAAATTAAATGTGAATTTACCTCTTGAATCCACCTCCTTGGTAATCTCATTAAGGGAACTGGTTTTGGTATTTTGGAAATTCAAAGAGATCTTGGATGTTTTTATTGAATAGGAAAAATTTTTTGGGGATAAATTATTGGAGCTTAATGTCTTATATTTGTGAATAGAAGAGGGAGTGATGGGTGGAGGGGGGGGGATATAGTAGAGGATAGGTGTAATTTTTAAATATCATATTCCTTATTTTAATATTTCGAAAAAGAAAATATATAGTATTGATTCATGTGACTGTGTACAGTAATATATTAATTTGATTTCATCCCTAGTGGCCTTACCTCTACCTTACATCACCTATGACTCAATAAACCATCTATTTAGCATTTATCATGAATTATAGTATTTTACTATTCATAAAAATTTCAGGTATTTCCAAGGAATCACAAAAATTCAACCTAACCATTTTTGGATGTATATAATTAAACAATGAACACCATTTGTTGAAAATTAATTTTCTAAATATTATTAATTTAATTTTTTAATAAAATCATTTTTTATTTGAAAAATAACAATTTTAAAATTGTAATTTATTTTATATCACATTGAAAAATAAATACTGATCTCATAATATTGTTACCTTATGAAAATGAAATAATAATAATTTTTACTATTAATAATATTCATATTACAATTCATATTACAATTCATAAGGATTTTCACTATTCACAAAAAATTATGTTTTTTTATCAGACTCTATATATCTTACTAGACACGACTATTTTTGTTTGTTTTTCAAATTTCAAATCACAGAGGTGGAATGAATTATGTTAACTAGATAGGTTTTAAAAAAGTGGTGTTTTTTTAGAAACTCAGTGTTTAATAAATACTATATTTATTTTCAAAACACTAGAGTGTCAAATTTTCCACTCCATACAAAACTTTTGTCCTCAAAATTCAAAGAACGTTACCTCACAATATGATTTGGGTAGGTCCTCATCATACGATTCTCTAGCTCCCATGTTACCTTTTTTGATTTTCTGATTTATCCAATATATCTTTACAAGTAGAGTCATTCGATTCCTCAATACATGTTCTTTAGTGTCCAGAATCCAGATAAGCTCTTCAGAGTATGATAAGTCAGGTTCCAATTCCATACATTCAGAAGTGAGGAAATGCATTGGGCCTGACATATACTTTCTCAGTAGTGAGACATGGATAACATTGTGTAATTTTGAATGGAAAGGTGTAATAGCCAAATGATATTCAACAACTCAAATTCTCTCCATAATTTCAGAAGGGCCTATGTACCTAGGGATCTATTTCCCTTTATTCCCAAATCATATAACTCCCTTCCATGGAGATACTTTTAAGAAAACAAGATCTCCAACTTGAACTCCAAATCCTTCCTTCGATTATCATCATAGCTCTATATTAATCTATGAGCTGCTTTGATATGGACTTGAATAGTCTTTATCTTCATTGTTGTTTCCTCCACAGGCTCTAGGACTATAAGCTTCCTTTCTCCAACTTCATCGCAACAAGTTTTTGTACACCAACTCTTTCCATACAACACTTCATATAATGCAATTTGAATTCGGGAATGGAAAAAATTATTTTAGTAAAACTCCATTAAAGGTAAATATTTATCCCACATACCTAGAAAAGGAAGTGAACATGACCTCAAAATTTACATAATGGTTTAGATCGTCCTATCTGATTGCCTACCATTTTGTGGGGGATACGGCGTACTCAATAAAAGTTTTGTATCCAAATCTTTTTGAATACTTTTATTGAATTTTGATCTTAATCAGGGGACATGATCAAACATAATTAATTGAGTAGCTCCATTATATCTCAAAACATCATTGATATAGAGTCTTGGTAGGCACTACTGTGGAAAATCATACCTTATAGTGAGGAAATGTACAAATATGGTAAGTCTATACACAATTACCCATGTTTCATAATTTTTTAGAGTTTTGGGTAGTCTAGTGAAAATCTCCATGGTTATTCCATCCACTTTCTGTATAGGAAAGGGTATAAGTTTCAAGACTCCTCTAATATTTTTTCATTTAGCGTTCACTTTTTGGCAGACTAGAAATCTTTATATGTAATCCACTATATCCCTCTTCATGTTATCCCACTAGAGATGTTCCTTATAATCTCTCAATATCTTAGTGCTACCAAGATATATAGATAAATATTTTCTATGGGAATCATCCAATAAATCCATTTTTTTCTCTGGTATAGCTAGAACACAATTTCATTTCCCAAATTTCATAATTCTATAATCACATACGAAGTCATCCAACATCCCCTCTTTAACAGAATTAATTTTCTTTTTCAGGTTCTCATCATCAGGCTAACATATTTTAGTCCAATCTATTAAATATGGTTATGATACCAAATGAAAAAGTAGTGGTTTTCCTTCTTCTTGGATAATTAACATATCCATCCTCATTACACCCATGAACAATGAATCCATGTCAATCAATATTTTTTTGAGAACGCCATGATCCTTCTATCTCAAAGCATCAACAAACTTATTTTCCTTTCCCAGACGGATGATTATGGTAAATTCATAATCCTTGGGTATTTTGAGCCATCTCTTTTCCTCATGTTTCAATTATTCTGTGAGAATATGTATTTCAGACTCTAGTGATCCATATATATCTCACATATATCACCATAGAGATACTTTCTATATAATTTTAGAGAAATTATCACACTAGTTTACTCAAGATCATGATTATTATAGTTTTGTTCATTAATTTTTAACATCCTTGGTGAATAGAAAATAACTCAATCATTCTACATTAGAATGCAACCAAGTCCTATATATGATGCATCACTATAGATTACAAATACATAATTCTCTTATTGTTGGGTTAGGATCAGTGCATTTAGTAATCTCATAATCAATTCTTCAAAATAGCCCTCATATTTTTTTTGTTCATATGAACATAACCCAATTAGGTGTAAGATTCATTATTGGGCTGGCTAAATGGGAGAATTTCTAAATGATACTCTGATAATAACTAGCTAAACCAATAAAACTACATACCTTATATATGTTCAGCAGATTTGATCATTCTGCCATATTAATTTCTTAATAAGATCAACATATATACCATCCTTAGAGACAATGTGGCCATGAATGGAAACTGATCGAATACAATACTCACACATTCTAAACGTCCAATATAATTAATTTCTTCTTCAAGTCTTCATAATAGTGTGCAAGGGATTCTAAAGATCCTCATGATTTTCGAGTATACTACATTATAATCAGTAAATACCTCCATAAAGTGTCAAGATATTCCTTGTAAACTCTATTAATTAGATCCATAAAAATAGAGGGTGTATTAGTTAGTCTAAAAGGAATTATTGTAAAATCGTAATGCCTATATTTGGTTTGAAATGCTATCTTTGGAATATCTTCCTCCATCAAATGCTAATGATGATATTCATATCGATGTTAAATATTATAAAAATATTCGGATCCATGAAGCTTATAAAAGAAATCATCATTACATGGATGGTGATACTTTTTCTTTATTATTATAGCATTTGTCTCCCTGTACCAAACATAATACCTCATAGATCGATTTTTTTCATAACAAAATGAATAGGGGCTCCCCATAGAGAAACTTTAGTGATAATAAATTCTTTATCATTAAATTACTAAAGTTGTTTCATTAGTTCCACAAACTACATATGAGAAATTCTATATGGGGTCCATGATATAGGCCATGAATCATGAATTAATTCAATGGAAACTCAATGTCCTACTCTGGAGGGTGGTCATGAAAATCCTATGGAAACACATAAACACATTCTTGCACAATATGTACATCCTCTATCTGAGCATTCTCTTCCTCACCCATTGTTATTGCATTCATATACTCCAAAACAATTGAATTTCATAGAACCACTGGGGGTGGATCTAGATGATAATCAGAGGGTAACATTTCTGCCTTAAATATAAGGGATTCCACATCATCCTCAAAAATTGTATTCACCTTCCTCTTGTAATAAACTTTCGCATCATGCTTTAAAATACAATCTATACCGAGGATTATATCATTGTAATTCATGGGTATGAAAATATAATTAGAAAATAAATCATGTTTATATTCCATAATTGGGACTTCCTGACATAACTTTGTTACAATGAAACTTCTCTTATGAGTTTTAACTACAAACTCCCTTATTAAATCAAATTGAAAAAAATCTAATTTTAATGGAAAAATCGGATGATATGATAGAATTTGATGATCTAGACTAAAATAAATCATTTCCTAGGTTTGATAAAATGAATAACATAGTTGCCAAAACATCATGAAAAACATTATAATAAGCATCTGTGATCACATATTCTTGTCCTTGCTCCCTTGTCCTCTTCTGTGGCATGATTTCTTGATATTTTGGAAATCGTTAACATAGTGTCTCATCTCCCTAAAATTATATCATTGAAAAATAATAGCTTCTTTCTTCCCCATAATATCACCAACAATATGGAATTTCTATCGACATTTTTAGCATACTCCTTTTCCATTTAAATAGGAACCTTGGTGTTTCCTTCCACAATTATCAAAGGGTGGAAATTCAACTCTTCCCTTCTTCTAAATTTCGTTATTTCCTTTTGAATTGTTTTCATCAATCCTCTTATATTCTTTCTATTTTATAAAGTCACAACAAATGGATATATTTCTTTAAATCTTGATAGAACATGAAACTATATCTTGATATAATGAAAAAATTTGGGAGACCAGTGCTCGCCAGAGGAATGACTTTAGGACATTAGAGAATCGATCTATATTTCTTGTTAGATTTTGTATGTAGTATAAATCATTCCTTGATGTCCTTGTGAAGTTAGATTCAAAATTTTCAACATTCCTATCTTCATTTTTCCAAATATTATGAAACTACATTTCCATATCCATTCACTGTTCACGAGGAAAATATTTATCGAGGATGATATCCTTAAAGTCCCATGATTACATCTCTTATATCTTATCATCCTCATTTTTGTTTTGGATTAACAACCACCAATGATCTGCATCTCACGAAAGGCGATAAAATTCCCTGACGACCTTCTCTCTTTCATTACATCCAAAAGTGAGATATATCTTCTATAGGGAACTTATCTACAACACATATAATGATGGGTCTGTAGACCCAGTGAATGTTTGAGGCTATTGTATAATAAAGTGATCTTACATAAATTATCCATGTGGTTGATCATGATTGTCCCTATGGGTAAGGTTTTTGTTCATAACATGAGTATGTTTCCCCAATATAGTTATAAGCTACTTCACAGTAGTTACTGCTCCAGAGCCAATATCATTATCCTACATAAGAGGGAAATCCATACATGGGCAACATGTGTTCATGTATTTTACATGTCTTCCACTAGGAACCATTTCAAGATAATTATATACACTAAATGAGTTTAGGAATCATAATGTATTATATTAAAGTACCAAAATACTAACTATAAATTAAAATCCTATAACTAGATAATCCTATAAAAAACACTGTTCCTTTGAGAAAAAAATTATATTAAATACTTAAAAAGGGATTGTAATGAAAATGTGAATTATCATAAAAGTATCCATAGGGAGTGACAAATCAGGTGCGCAGTAAGGCCCATTTTTTTGTAATGGGATTCCCCGAGTCAATCCCGAAACTCAATGTCTGATTTTTCACTCCTAGGTACATCTGTGCTAGAACCACATCCACTTGTAGAATCCTGATAGGGATATATTTGTTAGAAATATTCAAATAATATATTCCATACCAAAATACTTGGATGTTATTTTATTTTTATCTTCAAATACTATCATAGGTGTTTGTTCTCTAATCTAATTTTTCTAAAAATCGTTCCATTGTTTTCTACTATACTTCATCTAATACCAACTATAAGGACCCAACCCCAGTTTTTGAAATCTGGTTCCTTATTATATTACATTGGTATATAAACATGTAATATGCATCTCAAAGGACAAAGTAGTTTTTTAGAATTAGAAACAAGATATATACAGAAGTTCAAAATTACAACATGAAATTGAAATGAAACATATATTTTTTTATTGGAGACTTCCACAACTATACGTTTGTCCCTGCATGTTATTCACAATAAACTTATCCATTTCCATAGAAGTCAAAACATAAGAAAGGGGTGAACTCAAATGCTTAGTAAGAGTATGAAATAAAGTAAAATATAATATAAAAATAAACATTAGTCATGATTTATAATTGAAAAAACATTCCACTACAAATAAAAAACATGAACACATTATTGAAGGAATATATGATGAGTAAATAATGCCATAATGAAACATAATAATGTGTATTCTACTAGTCAAAAAACCACATTAAAATTCAAATACCAGATTACTAATTATGTAAGTCTATATGCCAGAAATTCTGAAACATACCATTAAGGCCTTATCCAAGAACTTTAAAAATGATTAAGGCCTCATCCAAAACAATATCTCAAAATGGTCAAGGCCTCGACCAAGTATGTATCTCTTTTTCTCATGAGACCAATAGATGCATGAGGGGGATATAAAGGGCCCCAAACATCACATAATAAATCTATTTCATTTCTCATTTGAGTTGGGATAAATTAAAAAACTTATACATTCATATTGAAACTAACATTTTAAATGTAACTAACTTTCATGAATCCTTAAATGTAAACACTAAAAATTTAGAGTAATATGGAGAATGATTTAATATTAGAACATCCATAGTAAAACTAATAATAAATAATTTAATAAAATATAATAAGTGATATAATAAAATAGTAGTCACATTTATACATAAAAACAATATTTTTGTTGAGACAAATGAAAATACAGTTATAAAATCATCGAGTAATTCATGAGATAAATACTATTTCACATTGAAAAGACGAGTTATTTTGAAAAAATCATTGCCTAAAATCCAATGTAAAATAATATTGTTTTTTAATAATAAAATGACAATTTTATGAAAAAAAATTTTGATTAAAAAATATTATCCTCTGCCCTTGAAAATAGGAATGAATTTTAGAAATTCTTTTGAAATAGACATGTATTACTAAGAATAGATTTTTAAAGAACCTTTAAAAAAATATATCTCCCCAAAAATTAAGGAATGATTCTACTTGAGACACATATATAAAAAATTCATAAAAAAATTATTAGTATTTAATACGAATGAATAATAATTTAATTGAGTTAAGTAGAAAATAAATGTAACCCAAATGAAAATGGAGGTTTCTGTAGAAAACCATTATCTTAGGTATGAATGGTCCACTCTTGAACTTATTCTTAGAAAATATGAAATTAAACTCATAAATAACTTTATTAAGGACCTAGTATTCATGTATTTAGTTTATCACAATTTTTTTCATTTACATCCTTATTGATAAGTTATAATATTGAATTCCATCATTTTGGAGTCTACATTTTCTTGGTTTTCATAATCGGTTGACTTGTTCTTATGTAATGGAGTTCATGTGGAATGGAAATAAATCTCTATAATTGAATTTAAATATTCTTTATCAACATACATTGGTTTTGATGGTTTTTTAAATAATTTGGTTACATGGCAGGAGGATGAATCCCTAAATGAAATATTAATGGGAATCACTTAGATTATTTTACAGTATTTTGATTATTAGGGACTAGATTGGTAATATGATTAAATATTATATACATATACTGGTTCTTGAATATTAATGATTTTATAATACATATATAATATTCATTTTCAACCATAAAAATGGTTTCATGACCAATAATATAGGATAAATTGAAGAACAAAACTTTATCGTCCACCAGGTATGAAAATTGGCACCTCACGGAAGATGATTTCGTTTATTAAATACATGAGAGTGAGAGAGTAAGGATATTGGTGACAGTTCATCCATTAACATGATATAATTATAGTATAAATATGATACTATAGTTATTATGGTCATTTGGATAGAGGATATTATGATACGATAATGATAGAAAGGAACATGAAATGAAAATGAATGAAATAAAATGCGAATTTACTTCTTGAATTATCCTCCTTCAGAATCACTTTAAGGGAAGGGTTTTTAGTCTTTTGGGAAGACCAAGAGCTATTGGACAGGGGGACTGACTATGGAAGGGTATTTGGGTATATCATTGAGGAGATTCATGTATTAGAGGATTGAAGAGGATAGGGAGTGGGGGGGGGGGGGTTATAGTGGTGGAGAGGAGTAATTTTTGAATATCATAATCATTATTTTATTATTTTCGAAAATAAAACAAATAGTATTTATTCTTGAGACCAAGAACAGTTATATGTGCATCTTCTTTCAAACCAAGTGGCCTTACATCAAACTTAAATCACCTATTACTCAATAAATCATGTATTTATCATTTATCATAAATTATAATATTTAACAATTCATAAAAATTTCAGGAATTTCAGAAAAATCCCACAAATTCTCCATAACTATTTTTCAATGTGTATAATTCAAAAATAAGCTCCATTTTTTAAAAATAATTTTCTAAATATAAATATTTTAATTTTAAAATTAAATCATAGTTTTTTGAAAAATGGAAATTTTAAAACTATAATTTATTATATATAACATTGAAAAATTAATCAGTATAACATTATCTTATTACCATAAGAATATAAAATAATATTATTAATTACTACTCATAAAGATCATATTACTTTACATATTAGTAATCATAATTGTATATTACTATTCACCAAAAATTATGTTTGTCTAATCAGAAACTAAATATATTTCATAATGAAACTATGTATGTCAGTATATCAATGTTCAAATCACAAAGGTGGAAGGAATTATGTTTATTAGATAGGTTATAACAAAGTAGTGTTTTGTAGAGACTAAGTGTGTAATGCATTCAATATTTATTTTCAAAACCTTAGGGAGTTACAAAGTGAGATAAGAGTGTTGTTCCAATTATTCATCAATTTTAACCCTCAAAATAACATGAATAACTCATCTATGATCCAAATAAAGCATTCCCAAATAAAAATGCATCTAACCTATCAAGAACTGTATTACAACCCTTGACTCCCGGATAAATATCCCATTGAAACTTGTGAATCCAACTGAGAAGGAGATATTGAGACTTCGCCCCCCCCCACAAACCTACCTATTAGAATATGACATCATTATCTCCTTAATACTATGATATATATTAAATACTAATAGGCATCTCTAATACCATTTTAAAATGAACCATCCTTGGTAAACCTTCCATGTCACATGGGTCAACCATGAATAAGGGAGAATGATCATTCTTGATCACTATGTGTTTGTGAAAAGTTCTATAGAATCAATTATAAACAGCTTGTTTTTGTTTCTTCTCTAAAATCAGAGTCAATGATCAGAAAATATTTTTTGAAAAATATAGAAAAATGAATCCATAAATTGGTTTCCTATAAAAATTGATAAAAATATATAAATGAAATATATGTACTTAAAAATCCATATCCAATAAAAAATAAATTAACCCATTTATGTCAAAATGAATAATATACTAACTATCAATATCAAAATAATAATATAATTGGTTAAGTTAACTGATACAGAAATGATTGAAAATGAATAAAATCCCCACCATACCACGAGAATTCCACCACGTGGGCAATGGTCTCCCACCACATCCATGCTCACCCATAAACAGTTGACCGGAAAAGATCCAAGAAATTTTTTGAAATAGGAACCTTAATAAAATATAGTAAATATAAATATATTGACACAATGTGTGAATGTAGGGTATGATAGCATATGCATATAGGATCTCAAAATCGAGTTTATGAATTTCCTTTTATTAAACAATAAAAAAATACTAGTTTTCATTAAAAATAAATATATTATTTTTCATTTTAATGATGTAACTAAAATATTATTTTATTCAATATTCTCCGAAGAATAAATTATCTTTTATAACCTCATATATTATGATCACTAAAATGTTGATGAACTAATTAAAACCTCATTTCCCTCATTTCAAAAATGCATTTCCTAAAAGTTTATAATTATTTATTAATGTTGAAACATCTTCCCCAAACTACTTTTCATCCCACTTTTGAAATAAAATTAACCATAAAGGAAATAATCATAATCTAATAGGATCTAAAATGTCAAGAAATTTCCTAATTTAAATAAATGGAAATACAATAAGTTATGTATAAAATATATGTACCAAGGGATAGAGATAAGATAAAAAATCCATTATGATTAACCAATAGTCAATGTGCATGTGTCATGGGTTATACCCTAGGTCACACAATGAGACAGAACAAATGATACTATCATAACAGAATACCATATTATGTCATATGATGTATCCAAAATATCATTACCCAAGTAAATATTCCACCGCAACAATAATGTGGAGGGGGAATTTTTACTAGTTCTAACATATAATGCAACTAGGGGACATTAGGAGATTTTGTACCAACCAGTGGAGCATTAATCATTATATAGAACGTAGTTAAAAATTTTACCTTGTCCAAATTAAAGTATATATTTGCATGAAATTTTGAAATTATTCATAAATAAAAAATCTCACCTTCCCTATAACACCCTAGCAAAATTCATCACCATTAAGAAACATATATTATTCACATAACAAATGCACAACCTCTTATATGGGATTCAAAAACAAAATGGGGAATAAGAGTAACATAAAAGAATCAACCATTAAATTTTCATATGGTTAAAATCAAGCCTTAATATGAAATATGAATCGAGATTCCAGGTCACATTTGTCAAATTTGAAATCACAATATTTAATACCACTTTTATAAATAATTTTGAAAATAAAAAATCCCTTTATCTTGAACAGTCCATTAAAAAATGTTTTCCCAAATCTGAGAATAAAAACAAGAGAAAATCCCTCAATTTTAAATTGGAACATCATTAAAAAAATACCCATAACATTTTTCACAAAGGGGAATAGATTGATTGAACACCCATATCAATGTGATACTCGATATTTTTAGAGAAAACATATATTCTATCGCATAAAAAAATAAAAAAGTTGGTATTCCCATCCTTGATACCTTAAGTAGCCCTATTTTAGTTAGAATTTATGTAATGAAACCAATAAATAGATTAACTGGAATATAAATAGATTACATAGAAAACCCTTAATCGAATAGGATAGAAATCAAGATGAAACAAGTTTCTTTCCACAAAAAACTCCATAACAATAAAGGAAGCACAATATACAAACCCTTAAATCCCAATCCCTTGATTCAAAAAATCATAAATACTCAAATCCCAAAATAAATTTTCTATGGATTTAGGATAATGATACAACCAAGGAGAAATGGTATAGAGAAGGGGCAAAGAATAATGGTAAATGAAGAGGGAGATATTACCTTGAAAACCCCTTAGTTCTGGGAGGACTGAATCCAAAAAGTAAAGAGGAGAAACTGTGAGATCTCCATATAGATCTACGGGAACCTAACACTTGAAATGAGGGATGGAGGAGGGGAAATTATGTTAAAATGAGTGGAACAAAAGATAATTTCTCATAAAAAATCTTAAAAACATGTTCTAGGACATGGTCTCATTAATTACTCCATGGTGTCCTTAAATAGATTCTCACCGTGGGGAAAACCTAGGTGTTGCTAAGTGGGGCTTCTCAGATAGAACAAATCAAAACTCTTGGGCACCAGGACACTATGGAATTTTCCTCCTACCTATAGCATGGAGGTGAATGTAATTTAAGGTTTAGGGATCCCAAGACCATATCCATTAGAATCTTGCTCTACACACTAAAGGGTGGATCCCTATTTAAGATTTCCTCTAAAATATATACCACGACCAACGTTCTTGAAAACCCAAATTGGATTGTACCAAGGCCTTGATGCCAGCTGTAGTAGCGTGACCAGCCAGGAATGTGGTGTGGTGGCTATAGTATTGGCATGTAGCTCACTCAGACCTCCCAAAACACCCATAAAAAAAATTATTTATATACTTAAAGTAGCCCCAAATTGTTTAATAAGTAAAACAACTGTGAAATGTGGATGTCACACTCATACATTCACATATTCATACACATATGCATACAACTAAATACATACATAATCTTACATACAAGAATACACCTACATAAGCATAAAATCATACACATACATACATACAAGCACATAAATACACATACATATACATTCATATCTAAATATATATATACATACCCATACACATACATTCACTAACATACATATTTTACAATCACATACCCACATACACATTAATTCATACATATATATATCTACATACACAATTTACACAAAATCCACATAAGTATACATACACATATATTCACATTCACATGTACACATACACACACATAGATACACAAACCCATACATACATAAATACATACATACACATGGATACCCTTATATCAACATGCAGACACACACACACACACATACACATACATACACAATCATACATATGAATACACAAACACATACATATATTAATACATACACGAACACACATAGACCACTGTAAACATGCACATACACATGAAGACAAATACATGTGTACACATACAAATGCATTCCCACATATATGCCTGTCTACACACTCACATACATATACATATAGATACATACATGTATGCACACGAATACACACACAAACATACACGTAAAAATGAATACACATACAAGTATACCTATACATATACATGCATATACATATACATGCATATACATATACATATCTACATATATATATACAAATAAATACATATATGTATGTTTATATACACATATACGTACATATATGCACACACACACACACATACATACGTACATACAAACATACATACATACATACATACACATACAGATACAGAAATACACACAGATATACATACATACATACACATAACTTCAAACATAGATACCTAAATAAACACACATATAAATATATACGTAAATATACAAACATATATACATTCATAAATTTATATATTCACACACATATATAATTTATATACATACAAATTTCAATCCCATATTTTCTCACTATTTTCTTCAGTTGTATCGTGAGTTTCATTAGGCCATATCGAACGTTCCTCAAAACAACAAAAAAATATTTTAATATATATGTAAATTCATCTATATATATTAATATATATACATAAAAAATATACATTCATTTATAAATTTATTTTATTGTTTACGTAAATTATAATATATTATATTCATAAATTAAAATCTTATTGAATTGAAATATATTATTATGTATTATTATTGATTAACCTGATAAATCCATTTCTAAATTAAGAAAATATAAATGATAATTAATTTTTATTTTAATATGAATTATATTGCTAAAAGTAACATTAATATTTCCTTATATTTTTATATATTAATTTTTATTCTATAATATATACTTATATACATGAATAAATTTAAACAGACACAGAAACACATAATTATAAAAATAGTTTTATTGTGTAAATATATACATTATTATAAATCATAATATTTGAATATAAATATATAAATTTTTATATGAACATTACTTCTTATATTTATATATTTTTTTATATTGGTCGTATCACTATATTATATATATATATATATATATATACATACCTCGGTGTTTGTGAGTTTATAATTGTAATATGATAAATAATAATAAATAAATATAAATAAAAAATTATATATAATTAGAAATATATATAGTTTTTACACATATAAATATACAATATCTTCTATATAACTAATATTTAAGAATATATAAATATATGAATATAAAATAGATATGCACCGTAACCATTATATATATGTGTGTTTATATGTATATTAACATTTATTTGATGTAAATGTATATATAAAAATATATATCCATTTTGTAAATTTTATAATAGAAAAATAAATACAGAAATTGAAATATGAAAAATGTTTATTGTTTTTTATATTAATTTTTATAGTTCATGATACTATATTTATTAATATATATATATAATTTTTTATATATTTTTAAATCAGGGAATATATATATATATATATGTATTGGTATATAAATCATATTTAAAATTATATATATTGAATTATTCATTGTGCAATATATTGAAACAAAAAAACAGTGTTAAATGGAAACCATTATTTTTGATAAATAATGCACTGAAAAAGGGTGGCATTTATCCTTAATAGAAGGGATATAATAAGAGTTCCCATTATTAATACATGTTTTAGCTTTGATAAAGGTTATAATTATCAATGATTTTTATTGGCATTAATAATATCCAACCTTTATCTATGTTTTTAGTGCTGATAATGTGTTTCAATGAGTTTTTATGAATCTGTAGTAGTGTGTAAATGTTGGGGTGTCAAAATATCTCTATTGGCTTATTACTAAAAATAAATAAGGCTGATATACAATTTTCAATCTATATTAATTTAATTTCTATTATTGAACATATTAGGGTGACTTTATCTCTTTCTGTGTAATTTTTTAACATTTCTTATGCTTGTCCATTTGTATTATATTTTTGGGAATTATATAATGAAATTTATTTATATATAATTTAATGTATAGAAAAAAGCTATTTTAGAGATTCTGAAATATATTATTATCAATAAAATAGACTTTGTGAAGGTTTTATTTTTAACTTGATAGAAATATTAAAAGTTACCAATTATCTATGATTTTAAGAAGAACTAGTAAAATTTTATTTTTTATATGAATTTATTAGTTCATTGTTACAAAAATATGAATCTAGGATACTCCCAATGTATGAAATAATTATGATTGTTGACACCTATTATTAGGATCTATAACCACCAGGGATATAAAGGCATAATATGAACTATATTACTTTAATTATTGGAACTATGGTGAGTTGGGTGCTCTAGTGAAACCTATTTCAACTATTTTGGTGGACAATAGAAATAGCATACCCTACAATCATGTTTCTTGAATATGTGGCTATATGTATTAATTATTTTTTATGTCTCTAAATATATAATAATTAGAATAATAAATTTTTAATAATAAATTTTTAATAATTATAACTATCAATTTAAATATAGTAATTATAAATTGATAATGTCTTTTAGTTGATAGGATTGGTTGTTGTTATCGTTTGTTGATGTTGATTGTTCAAATCCCACTTGGATAATAATTTTTCTCAATTATTACATATTACGATGGTTTTTGACCATGGAAATATCCAATAAAAATAAAAATATTAATCTATAACCACAATTTGAAAACCCTAGAAATAGATTATTTAATATGAACAAAAAATTTTATTTGTATGAAAATTATGTTAATAGACCTACATTAATAAAAGATTAATCCATAACTATGAAATCCATTTCAATATACTAATTACATGGTTATAGAATCTTTTTCAATGGATTGGGGACATTGAAATAAACTTTTTTTCTATCAGTAAAGCACTGATATGAACACATTCTGTCGTTGGGAATGTGATTGTTTCACATCTATTAATCGAATTTCCATCAATTATCATCAAATAGGGTTTGAGATTTATTCACATTAATCTCTTTTCAAATAGATTTTGGCCCTTCCTCTATATAACAGAGGTTCCTCCTTATCTTGAGATATAATATTTGTGTTGGGGGATTCAAATTTTTGAGCTGCGGTAGAGGGTTCCCTTTTCATTATGATACTGTTGTAAATATTCATAAGCCACTGTTGTAATAATTTTGATGTGTAAATGGTTAATTATCAGATTCACTTTAATGGAACCTTTTTGCAATCTCTCTGAATGATTTATTCTAGGGATGTGACAACTACATAAGATTTTATAAGAATGGATTTACTTTGAAAAACTATAATCCAAAAATATATTGGTGAGTCAATTTATGTATACCTTACAAGTGTGGAGTTTTCTTCATCATATTGTGAGTGGTGGAATTATTGTTTTATATTTCACCTAGTTTAATATAACTGGTGATCTATGAGTGATGATGGGGTGAATAAAACTAGTATTCCATCAGGAAATGGTGTCCTATAGTCGTTTTTGGATCAGGATGATTATGTGGTGTCATTGAGTGACATCATCTATCAGAACACACCCATGCTGGGAACCCCTCTTGTTTTAATAGTGATGGTAAATGTAACCCCTAATGCCTTACTTCTAATGGTAAAAAATGGTTTACTAGTTATATTTTTTTAGTGTCCACAAATTCAAGGTATTATACACATAAAAAAGTAAACAATAAATCAAAACGACCTATTAAATTGAAGGAAATCATATGTAACCAATAATTCCCACAATACAATTGTTAACTATATTTCAATGTATACAAACATCATGAAAGAATATAAAAAATAGACAACATAGGAATACAAAACATTCCCTACACTCTACATGATATACCTTAACCAAAAAACCAATATTATTTATACTATCCTAAAAAATAATATTGAAATCTATGTAGGGTTGATCCATTGAGAGAACTCAAAAATATCATACATTAAAAAAAAATTCATCCATCTAAAATATTTATCCAATAGTATACAAATATCATATCAAACAATGAATAAATATAATATATTTTTGATAACAGTTAGATATATAAATCATCCATATCATCAATCTACCAAAAGGAACTCAAATTACCCAATATTTTATAAAATCCTCAACAAATTCCCCAACCAGGAACCCAAGGCATCTCCCAATCCAACAATATAACAGGTATATAACATACATAATTGAAATGGATAAATTTCATAAACCCCATAAACATCATAAAAAATGAAAATGGATTCAAAATTTACCACCTCTCATATATATATATTCAATAATAGTCCACCAAAAAACATATATCAATTTGGTGGGGAAACATATCTACATTAGATAAAGATTGTGAGAATTGAATACTAATAATATCATCACACCATAAAATATCTCCACATACGAACTACTAAAATTCTTACCACAAATCTATATACAAGAAATATTAAAGCATAACAAAAAATATCCACTACCTCATACCAGAAAACTACATAGACACCATTCAAAACCATATATTTTTATGGAATTATAATAATAAGGGAATCCATCCATGATCATAATTCATTCCAATTATGTTCCCAAGCCAATTTTACATATCCACAACCTTCCCATCACCGTATGGTCTTGTGAAAATGAAATAAATCAACCTCCTTACCTCCTCATACAATGAATGGCCATCCAAACCATTCCTATATAATCACATACATCAGTATACACATACTCTAATCATTATCAATTATATCCGTTATTTGTACACTATCCTTCAGAAAATAGCCCATGTATCATATCCTTAATCAAATGCCACCAATGGAATTACACTTGTTATCCTCTATTAATACCTTATATCACCAAATTCTCTTTTAAGACACATAAATTAGACCAAATAAACCATAAAAAACATCATGTTTGAAAACAAAACAGCATCAATTTCATAACTGATAGTATATGAAAGAGGAATAAAAAAATTAATTCATTCACATGTTTCAACAATGCTTACGATATAATAAATTACCATTTTGGTAATAGAATATTTTTCATATCATAGTTTCTTATATAACATATTTTAATATAAATAATCTATTGTATCTATTAAATCATGTTTCTATAATCAATTAATAATAGTAGAAAATTCATTTTTTTACAACATACTTTTAACCAAATTTTACTTTTTTGTCAACCCATCAACCCATAAATTAGAAAAATTAAAAATATCCCATTTACTATAACCATACACCCATCTCAAAATATTATTGTAAAAATATTATAACCATAAAAATAAAGATAAAATCCTTTCTTAATGTTATTTATTCAACTCCCAAACATTATTCTAAAAAAACACACCCTTTCAACAAATGAACATCTCATATCAATTTATCTCTAAAAACACATTTACCGACTCCAAAAAATCACGTAACAATATATAAACAATGAGAAAGAAAAATATAGCACCTAACAACTCATCACCCAACAATCCCTGTCATAAAAAACCAATATAATGTGACGAACATCAATAATAACATTATTCAAACTTATGTAACAAACATTAGCTAATCAATCCTAGAAAAACATATAAATAGAAGAATAAAATTAGAATTGAGATATATAAATTTTCCATATAGATCATACATTTATTAAAATAAGATGAAAGAACTTACCATATAATATTATAATTCAATAATTTTCAGCACTAATTCCCCATTCCAAATTTAATTTATTATGGTCATCAATATATAAAAATATCCCCTAATTTAAATTATTATTATAAATATAACTTTAAAATCATTAATTGTGTAATAAGTTATGGTGAATATGGAATAAAAACAAAAATATCAATATTAACTAATAACTCAAAATTCATAAACATAGAATAAATTTAATCATCTTATATTTGAATAATAACTCATGAAATTATATATTTTAAAATATCTATTTATTTTACGAAATTTTTGTGATTATCCAATTATGATGGTGAGATGGTTTATCAAGAACAAAAATCAATGAGAAATCATAGAAGAAAGTTTCAATTTATAATAGTCAACACAAAACATCATTAAATATAAAATATAAGAGACCATCTCTCTCTTAATAATAGCTCACACAAAAATTATTAGCTTATATAAATTAATTTTCCATAAAAAATATTCACCAAATGTTTCCCATTTCATTATAAACATTATTTGTTTGAGAACCCATAACCAAATGACACAGACTAAATAATATAGGATCATATGAGGAAATCATAGAAATATATTCATGGATATCATTTGGGTAGATATCAGAAGAGTTAAGAAATACCTTACCCAAATAATGCTTTAGAAACACTACACCAAGAGAATATAACTGAAGAACATATATAATTATTTCATCATAAGTTATCAGAAAATATATAACACATCATAACATATCAAATAAATCTTCAATGTGCAATTAATATAAAAAAACCCAATATCTTAACCACCAAGATGTGTAAATTAGGAATGAGAAAAGATAATATAATAGGAGAGAACCTCATGTATAATAAGAATCAATTGTGTGAAGGAAATGATTAATGTTTGGTATTAAGAATATAAAATCACAATGAAGGGAACACCAGGTCACCTATAGTTTAAGCGGAGTTAAATGATTATAAAAGAATTTTCCATTATGCCTAAATTTTTAATAGAAATAGAAAAAACAATAATCATGGTCCAATACCAAAATTCACGGTTCAATTTTTTATAATTAATAAAATCTCTAGAAATACCACTGTTGTCTCCCCATTCTATCAAATAATATTATCATGGTTATACTGTTATTCAAATTTCATTTATTGAATGATACTGCATGACCATGATGGTCATAATTGAATGCCCTGTACACTCAAGTTTCATGGAGCTATATACATATGTTAGAAAGAACCAATAGAATTTATTTAACCTGATCTAACCCATCATGGCCAAAATTTGGGTGAAATTAATCCAATTGTACCACCTAATTTAACACAAAATGTAAAAGAGGGTGATGATTATCATCGTGTAAGAATGCCAGAAAATGTGGATTTTTAACCTATATCCTCCATCTAGAGACATATATCTTGAAATAATAAAATATCAAATATATATATATATATATATATTTTATAAAATGTGTTCATGGACATGAAATACGAGCACAATTCCACATAGGTAATGCAAAATAATTATACATTTTAAAATACTATAAATCCAATGGGCACTAGACTTTGGAAAGATCCCCTTAATCGTTTGTACTACAAGATCAATATACATCTGTAATAATCACTAACATGATCAAAATACACAATTAATCACCATGTATCTCAAATCATTAACTAAAAATAGGAATCACTCACTTCACATTACCCTAAACAATCTGTATACATTGATTCATCTTCACACACGCAATATGTATTGAAACAATTCCAGTGTAGGGATGAGTGTAAGCCTTCATTGTAGGACACATGGAAACCAAAATCTAAAGATAGAAATCAAGACCCATTGAAATATGAAACATAGGGGTTGGTGATATTAGGACAATAAATGATATAGGTATGTTCGGTTACTATAATATATAGGGATGAAAATAAGTCTAAATCAACTTACCCCCAATCCCTTCGGGTTGTGAAACATGGGAAACTAAGAGTACATATAGTATCTAATATACCACAATGATATAAGTTGATAACTTAGTTGTAAATTAGATATAAAAGTAAAATAAGGGATGTCTATTGAGTCATATGGCTCAAAGAGTCAGATCTATATTGACCTAATTCTATGCCTGTACTAGAATCTTGTGAGGTGAACTTACATTCATTAGTAATGTATACAATCCAATTTATAAAGTATTATTACATAATTTACATATATATCATGTGAACATTATTGAAATTTATAAGGAATAATAAACATTGAACATGTATTGATGTTGTATAAGAGAGTACTAACCCCCTATGATCATATCTGACCAACTATAGAAAAAACCAAATCATCTCATTGGAATTGTAGTGGAGGTTCCTCACATCCTGATAGTGGAGGACTCTCATCCAATATGACCACTTAATGGGGGTTGTATAGTAACTTCTAAAATAAAATAAATTCACCTTGAGTATGAGTGGGGGGGGTAACTACGTATCTATGGGATGTAGGTATATATTCCCCGGAATAATTTCACCACAAGGTGGAGTAGTAACTTGGATAATAGTATTGTCACCACCCCAAACTATTTCATTGGTCCTATGTATCATATAGAGATAAATTACATGAATCAACTTAAATATAACTTATGATTTAGGACATAAGAGTACCATTATGAACTATGTGAAAAAATAATAAGGATGGAATTATATTATTCCAAAATATATTTTCACTGAAAATATATAAAAAACACCTCTATGAAAAAATACATGACATGTACCCAAGGAATAAATAACATGTATCCCATTAGGGACCCTTGGGTCATGTACTATCACACATATGGCTTGAGAATCATACATATAAAAATATACACTTAGTTACATGATATATTTACTCCTTCACCTCACTCGACATGTACTACTTGTTTCCTGAGTCCAATAATACCTTACAACATGATATCCCTCCATATACATAAGATATTTGTTCCATAAATATCATTATGGGCATGTAGCCCTACCATGATAAGACTTGCAGGACATCTATGACATGTAATGTAACTACACACCATATATAAAGGTATGTTATACTTACAAACTATTACAACTACATGGCATGTTGATTCATTTATCATTTCATGTGATTAATAAAATTCTATACAACCTAATATTTTTAACTATAGTGATAAACAATGTTTGTCCCTATGAACAAAACACTCTGTAATTTAATCCATAACCTAGATTTCATGATTAGTACTCTTTCCATGATATTATTTTTTAAAAATATATATAAATTATCTTTTAGTTCCACCAATAATCAACCAAAGAAATTATGTGAACCTCTTAAATACTCGATCTTCTTTGACACACCTATGTGTAAATGATCGACCATCCCACATTCTAAAAAAAATATTAAAGTAACCCAAAATTTCCCTAGATCCCAAAAAATGACATTCCACTCACTCTCTAAAACCACAATACCATTTTTTCCTCAAAAATAGTATCAATATTTTGATCTACTACACATGATGAATTCAAGCGATAATAACCATTTTGTGGGATCTTGAATTTTTTTGCAGGGATAACAATGGTTAGTTTTGACATTTTCCACCCAAATAACTATATACAATATTCATCATAAATGAAAATGGATCGATGATATTTTCTATTGAAAATAATATCACGAGAATCAATGAAAAAAATTGAGATAGAACCTCACCCAATAAGGGCACTAAATTTTGAAATTAATACTTCTAAATAAATATTAAATGAAGAAGAATGATAGAAAAAACCATAATATATACAAAAAACAATAAACTATAATATTGAGATTTCTAGAATTTAATATCATAATGAATTTGGAATGAATTGTATGAAAGAATCCTTAACTCATGGATTAATGACCACTACATTAATATATCATCATCACAATAGTTCGAATCATCATTGTTGAGTGATATAATCAATAATTTGGGCTTGGATCTAGTATTTTTCCCTAAGCATATTTCCAAAACCTCTAAAATCATGTCCCTCTACTCTCTACTTACTTTGGGATTGGATGGATGAAAATAATGGATATCCCTAGAGTGGAATAATAATAAGATATTTTTATTAAATTTTTTAGTTAATCCATAAATAATATAATTTTATTAATCATTATTCTTACACACCTCCAATAGTAGCCTCTATTCCGGTAACACATGAATATGTTATGAAACCATTATGGAAAAAAATCAATTGAAAGAATAATCAATATATTTTATATTTATGTCAATTATATCATCATCCCTTCTCATATGATTAAGAAATATTTTATAAACAATTATGAAAATTTACTTAAAACTTACCACTAACAAAATTCAGCAAAAATCATGCGAGGGTGAAAAAAATCTCTCGGACCAATAGAAACATTATTTTTTTCCAAGGTCATATAATAATTCTTATTTAACATTTCAACCAATGGGAGGTCATTATATTTTTTAATACCAATGTTTCCTTATGTTTTTATCATGAATAACCCATGTCATAAAACATTCCCCACCATTAATACTTTTCAATCCAAAAAGAAAATAACTAGAGATACAAAACAAGAATTTTATTAAAATAATATAAATTTTAAAAGAATATATATTTGTATTAAATTATTAATTTATAGAGGGACATCCCCAAGTGAGATTGGTAAACCACATCATAGAGAAAAAACACCATTTCCTATTAGAAATAGTATTAAACTTGTCTCATCTCGAAGAAACAATTTAATAGAAGCATGTATCCACATTATGATATTGTTTTGATGCATCTGAAAAAAAATTATCACCTTATGTTATCCCATCCACATGAAAAGAAATGAAATAATGATTTATATATATCTAACACTAAATAGTTTATTTATAAGGTTATATATGGTGGGTAGTCTTCACTCTCAAAATTTTAATACCACCCTTGATAAATAATGTGGGAAAAATAAATTTATTATACAATTTACTTCATCCCAAGGATTTATCATTGACAGTAGATGTGTTTCAAGGTATCCTGATTTACTAAAACCCTGATAATTTCACTGTCATATTTTTCTAGTCCAGCTTAAGAGAAAAATGAACTAGCTTATTGTGAAAAGAAATATAATCCTTTTCCCCCAATATCATTCAAATAATTTATCAAAATTATTCCTTTGTACATAGATCTCCAAAAGACATATATCCATTATCTAAGGTATACTATTTGGGTTATCATCCCTATATTATGAAGTCTTTAAATGAGAACATTAGTAATGAATGTGACCTCATCCAACTGATCAATATCGCTCCACTACATGTAAGGTAGCTCAATCCAATAAAATTCAGATCATATTATCTTGATCATTTATATAAACCCACACTATTAGATATTGAACCCTTGGTAAATCCCTCTAAACTAGAGAGAATTAGTACCATAATAGGTAGATAAATGTTCTTTTCCAACTTATATAGAATCACTTTTCTATTTAATTTGCATACCCTCAAATTTATAATGGGAAAATGATATTGTGTGTCAAACCTCACTAGTGTATTCAATAATCAAAATGAATATTTGCTTATTGAATATGAACAACTAGGAAAACCAGTATCTATATAGAGAAGTGGAAGATGCGCTTCCAGAATTGATGGAAAATTCTCTAGGTCCATTACTAGAGATCATCTAGTTATCCATGACAATTAGATAGACATAACAACTATGAGCGTCTCTCAAAAAATGTAATATCAATATTTATTGAGGGTGAGGAATGATTTCCACTCCAAATAGGAATATACCAATATGAGGCTAGATACTCAGCCACTTACTCCATCATCCCGACACCAATTACCCTATTAACTGATATAATCACTATAGAACATCTCATCCACTTAAATATCATTAATAAGTATAGTTTCAACTTTTATTGGGGGAAACTGAATTTTTTGTATCCTATATCATACTATGAGGATTTACTACACATCTTGTACTCTCAAAGTGAGGTTATGGAAGTTTCAATGATTCCAAAAAACATAATTCATTAACTGATTATAGGAAAGATTTTGTAAATCATTTCACAATGTAAAACTAGAACACCGTCTCGAAAATACAAGTTTATGCTTACATCAGTTTCCCATTGACGTAGTAACATAGGGTTCCATTTGATTATTTTCATTATTTTCTCTGTATCAAAAACATGTTAACTCTCATCCATCCACAAAGTTTATAAATCAATTATTATCATATGATGGATTGATAAACTCAAATTTTCAAGGGTTTGATTCACTTCTAAATCCCTATGGAATTCCACTCATTGATAGAAAAATATCATTTTATATTTACTCAATTTTGTATCACTTAAAAATAGCCACCCTGGTATCCAATCCATTTTTATGTATGAATCAATTTATATCATATCTTTCATGAATGAATCACTTGAAATCCTTATTTATCAACAATTGATAAAATCACTTTACTAGAGGGGGATAGAGTGGATGGATGTTTATATAAATTGTAACTCCCTACCAAATAAGTGTATTTATGAGGTATTCAACATAATATTCAGATCCTCATAATATGGTTAGATAGGAATAAATCACCCCCAAACACTATATTGTATGGTTTTAAATGATTTTGGGGAATTAATCATATTCTAAATAGAATCAATTAATGCTTAACTATTACAATACATCATACTGATCATATTATTTTTTTACTCTTAACTCCCCATGCATGAAAATAATTTTCCAAGGGTGGAAATTATGGAAGTTTAAAAATTCATCATTTATCTACAAATTTTCTCACAAAACAGATACATCTATTGAAATGATCCCTATTATGAAATTGGGAGAATAAAAGAGTGTTATATTATCTTGAAATTAACATAATAATGAATGTATATTTATCAAATAAATTTGGAATTTTTTTGATGAAGTATTAGTCTACTCACAAAACTATGGTGCATCCGGAACAAGAAGAAACAATTTTAAATGCATGCATGGGGATCCTCAAAATAAGGGGTGTACTATGAAAATAGAACCACTGATTGATAACCTTTTTCCTAGAGTCTGTTTCTCTACTGATTAACTAAAATAATTCCGTCCCCCAAAAAATATATAGAACACCTCATTAGGGATATGGGCATCAATACACACATAGACATGGTTGCACCACTCTATTTATGGACCAAAATCATTTTAACAAACTCAATATAAAATAAGGGTAAACTTTAACCAGTGTTGATTAGTCCATTAAAGATTTTGAGGAAACAATATTCAACTAATGATTCATTATTCCATGTAGGGAGCTTAATTCATGAATTTTCATTCTATTAGTGAGAGTATGAATTAAATAGAAACATGAACCTCTACCTCTAGTAAAATTATTATCAAGAGAGGATTAAGATCTTTATGACAATCCATTAGTCCAATATCTAAAAAATGAAAGCAATATATCTATCTTACGGGTACACTCATTTAACTCTATATGAACTACTATCTTGTATGAAAGAATATATAAACTATTTAAAAAGGGGGAAGGAACAAACTATGATCAAATGGTCAGGATATCACTAAATTGAGTCTCATAAATAATACATTATTTTTAACTCGAATGTGGTGAGCTTCCCAATTAAAAGGATGATATTTTCACCAACCTGACTCTTTACAAAAGTTTTTTATCAGCATGTATGAACATAACACTAATATAATGAATCAATATTCATATAGAATAGCAGGATGAGGTGACACATGAAAGTATAGAAAGATTATAACGAGACTCTATATAATTAATGTAAAAACATTATTGTATCATACAATGAAGTCTTAGAGATCTGGGAAATTTACCAGGTTATTAAAATCCTAGTCGAAGGACACATCGACAACTGTACCAATTATAGTATCTATTATCCAATAACTATACTATGGAAACCCTTTAAATCATAAAAAAAATTAAAAAACATGTACCATCTTGACAAGTAACTCAAAATACTATCCCTATCAACAGACTACTTTGACACCACTCTCAAACAACCCGACCCATCGGGGCCCTGGATGGGAATAAAATCAAGCGTTCCACCATAATCCCACCTCAAAATGAATGGTGTGTTATAACAAAATCTAGTGGGAATATCATACAATATGAGTGTTTTAATCCCATATCAACCTACAACATTAACAAATATGCAATTGATAAGACATCCAACAACACGAGTTAAATATATAAGTATATAATGACATTTTCTACAACACATGCATTATGAATCAAATACATGAACAATGAAACATATACACATACCAAAAGAAATACACATTTTAATGGGCTATAAATCTAATTTTCATATTCCACTATAGAGATTATCCACAATCCATGTACACCTAGATTGATTGTTAGAGTCCCCAACATTATCAAAAACTACCATGCTCTTCTATTCAAATGAAAACATCACCCTGGGTAATATTTGATTAAGAAACACCTACACCACATACACCAAACCATATCTGAAATATTTGGAATATCCATTAACAAAACATGTGTGGGAATAATGCTCATTTATTGATGGGAATAAACATACACAATATGATACCCTAATAATGAATAAAGAGATAAGAAAAAAGTTAGATCAAACTATGAACTAGGAATTTATACGAGTTTTAGATTAGGAAAGATCCAAATATTCTCATCCACTATAAGTCATAGGGATTAAAATAAATCTTATTCCTATCATCTTTATTCCTTGATGGAATGATCTAACATGAATCATGGGATGTCTTGATTGTGGAAACCAAAATTCATTACATAGATAACTTGATTTTATATCACTCCTCAAAGAAAACATAGGTGAGTCACATGACTCTAGAAATATAATCTAATCCTACCTTCATCTACACCACCAATATAATATATTATCTTGAACTTTCATTCTTTGTTGATGTATGGATTTTACATCAGTAAAAACTGCCCCTTGAACTCCATCAACACCAATTCACTATTCTCGTTTCTTGTAGTGAATATCAATATTTGATCAAGGATATGTTTTTACCAATGGTTTAATAACCCCCATGATTATAAATACCTCATTTTTGTAGCCCCACAATTCCTTTTGGGAACTCTAGGGGGGATCCTCACTTCGATGAATGATAAGTATCAGTCAAGGGGGTAACTGACACCAATGAAAATTTTTTCCCTTGTATGGGATTTTAGAATGGGGGGGGGGATAAGTTCAAGAATATATTTTAGTAGAACTAATGAATGATATCCTATTTTAAATATCATATAAAAAAGCTTTTACTAAAAATCATGCGTTATTTTTTGTATAAATTAGATGATTTTCTACACCCAAATAACCACACCACAATTAATATAATCCTAAAATTTACAAAAAGTGATTTTTAAATGAAAACCCATCAAGTAAAATAAATAAAAATAACAAAAAATGTTTTACAATGTTTAAATTAGAGTCATAATCTAACGAAAAATTGTTCTATGCTTTTATTCAAAAAAAATGTTAATTACAATAAATTTAGGGAAAATAAAAATCACATGTGATTTGACCTTAATAGTATAATACTCTATCTTCTAAATCCAATCAATGTATCCTCTAATTTCTATAGAACGTTCCTACATGTTACTTCTATATTCATAGAAATCCCTCAATTTAGTTAGAGAATACAAGAACCTCAATGTGCACTTTTAAAAATTTCACAAGAATAATAATAAATATACAACATCAAAGAATGTTACATATTCCATTTTACATTGAACCACAGGGTAAAAAAATACTTTAGATTAAACACCTATGTTAGTTATTTATCTTTTACACATATACATTTTCTTTTAGTTAATGGGTAATTCTATATTTCCCTTGTTTTTCAACATAATTGGGTATGTATAAATTATGGACTTATAGACTCTATAACTTCTACTTCCAACATATCTATACCTCGAACTCGGATCTGTCGTCTAACTATATAACATTAATTATCATTGAGAGCCACAACTCAGAACATGTATCTCAATCATTCAAACTTCCCAAAATTGGAATTCAGTGCAATCTCCCTCAACATGTATTCCTTCATTAATGATATCCAATTAATATCTTACCATCATAAAAGACATTTATTGAAATACATTCATAGATTTATAAATCTGATGCAACAATTTATAATTAAAATTTTATACTCACTCATCATTGTAGGAAATTATGTAAAAAAAACTAACTAATCAATTATATTAAATTATTCATAAAGCAACACAAGCTATCATCCCCTTATTGAGTCCCTTTAATATCATTTATATGTTACCACCATATTTAATTAGATTGTGAATTAATTATTAAACAATTCATAATGATCCTCACATGAAATCCCTTCGAGGATTCCATGCTTCAACTGATAACATATGTTTTCCACATTCTCAAACATTACAACTTCCAAACAAACTCAGAATTAATTTAGTGTCCTCAATAACTAAAATTAAAATTCAATCACTTCTAAAAATTCCAAATTATCAATGCAAGATTCACCTATCAGAAACTGTAGTACATACTTTCATTGAAACATTCACAACACTACATCCCATAATTCTTATTTCATTATCATACGATAATCATTTGGACTAAAATCCTTGGGAATATCAATAATTCAATATTAGATAAAAATATATTAATCTTAATCAATAGAGAACAAATAAAAACCACATATTATAAATACACATAATATAAAAAACATCAACCCACATATTACTCTTCTAAACATTCTCATCTTCCTAATTATTCCATTTACTAAATGGAAACATCTTCCCTTCCTACATCATCGATCAAAAATTCAAAAAATAAAATAAAATTTCCAACACAATACTAATCCCAATCCACCAACCAAATTGATCACAGAAAACAATATCTAGTTATCACTTTTAAAATTCATAATAAATTCTTTATAATAAACATGGATAACATTAAAAAATATAACAAAATAGTATATAAAATCAAGGAATAAATTTTTATTATTATAAAACATCATATAATATAACGGTTAGATTATATATTTATGATTTATTAAAAAATATATGAATTAATTATATCAACAATTTAAGGATGTGTTCATTAAAAACACATCATGAAAAAATTTCAAGATTCATCAAATTATATTTCATGGAAACCAATATATTATTCACATGTATAATATATGTTAAAAATAATTTTGAATTAAAAATAAGAAAGTAATGATGATTTATTCTAATGATAAATGTATTTAATACTATTGTAAAACATTCTCAAATAATTTTACCGCCTATGAAATATTATTTCATATTATGTAATGGGTGATATACTTTAACTTTCATATTTTTGGTGACCATGATCAATAAAATTTGAATTTTGAAATACATATTAGTTAATCATATAAATTGATAACTAAAATGATATATAAAGTACATTTAAACAAGAATTCATAATAGTTTAATATACTATATTTCAAATTTAGACATGCTATATTCAATAATCCCATAAAAAATTACCTTTATAAAACCACATTATTATTCCAAAATGATACTATTTACATTTAAAAAATAACATCAATATTTTAATAAAGAAAGAATGACATGATAATTAGATGAAGGAAATCAATAATCAAAAAATAGAATGAAAAATCATTTCCCTCTAATTATTAAAATGAAATTTATTATTTATGGAACACTTTGATTCCAAACTATTGAATGTTTTAATCTATTTAATATAATAATTTTTCTTTAAATATGACTTACTTAAATTTATAAATATTAAAAAGAGTGTTTTTATACAACACATTATAATAATTCAATTTAATATATATTTTATGGGTAGAATATCAAATTATGTTAGGAATCCATATATTTATGAACCAATAAGGGGTTGACCACAAATACTATAATGAAATCATGGTATTATATAAATGATTTATTCTGGATTAGATTATTTTTAAAATCCATAATAAATCCCTATAATATCAATAAGGGTTCTATAAATTTTCAGTATATTATTTACACATAATCATAGAAACATATATAAAACACACAATAACATTTTCGATGAAAAAATTGAGAAAATGCATATACCTATTTAATATTTATATCATGAAATGGCGACACATTCACATTAAAATGGTTATTTTGGATTAAAGATCCTTGTGTGGAATCCTAGGGGGCCCAAATATCATTTTCCTAGAGATCCCCCTACACCCATTCTACATGTTTAGTTGAAGTTTCCCTTTTTGTATAACAATCACTTTAAATCCAGTCTTATTTCAAACATGTAACATTATTAGAATTCTCAACCTAGCTTTTATAACACAACATGATGGCCCACCCATATTGGGAACCCCTATTAGGACATTAGTAAAGGCATGGAGAGAAAATTGAAGTCATCCCCCAAATTTCCATGGGTTGGGGATAAGAACCAAGGTTTTTAAGTGAACAAATGAGAGACATTTCTCTCAAAACCCCAACAAATAATAATGTAAAACCAAAAAAAACTATAAAAAATTCCATTTAATAAATAATTTACTCATTAAATGTTTACCAACCTTTTAATCTATAAATTCATTATGAATTTTTTATGATAATAAAAATCCTCAGACTATAAATCATCTTTTAAACATGACTCAGCATACTAAAACTACAACTCCAATCTCACTTAAACCATCTTATAAAACAAATTAATTTTTTTGGGGGAATGTAAACATTTGAGTGATATATAGGGTCATCCTATTAAAAAAATTACTTCCATGTGAAATATATATACAAAAGTATAAATATCATATATCCACCAAGATAAATGTAAAAAACTAATAGAAGAAGGATAAGAATAAGAGATATAAATGTCAAATATCCCCACTACTCAATGACTAATACAAATTCAATCATTACCAAAAACATCCTCAATAACAACAATAATCAACAATCAAAACAATATTCATTCCAAATATTGTATACAAAGAGCACATAAAAAAAATAAATGTCAACAACTCTAGAGATATCAATCAAATAAAACAAGTATGAGGGAACATAAGTTTATCCCCAATCATAAAAATAAGTTTAGATACTTTCCACCCAAATTTTTATTTGATTTAATTAAGAGACCTCTCATTATATGATAATGAACATGAAAGTGTAATAAAAAATAACCCTTCATCAAAATTATCTTCATACCAGAAAATGACCATTTTGTTTCTTACACTGACAAACCAAAACTTTTTATCTGTAACAAGTAATACACCACCATATATTTAACCACAAAAAAATTCTTATCACACTAATATATTGTAAGGAATCAAAAAGATGAAGGATATATTCCTTTTTCCCTTATACTTACATGTACTCCACCCAACCATTTACACATATACATGTCCACCTCTTCAATATAGTGTAACATGAACATAAATGACAATAAACACACCCCCTCCTCAAAAAAATCAGGACCCCCATGTTGCACCCACACTGAAACCAATTAATCACATCATACAATATGCACATACAAACCAATTATTTTTATTTTCTATTTTTATAAATAACTTAAATCAACATATGTCATGAACAGACCCAAGACATCCATCCATTGGATGCGTTATCAAACACTCGACATACCCAGGGGCATTCCCCATCACCCATGGATGGAATGTACTTCTAGTAGATCATAGTATAATCCATAGGAATGGTTCTTAATTATAATAAAAAATAGTATAAAATATGCATCAATACTCTATACATCAGTGGAAGATGAACCAATAGGAAAAGAAATGAGAAGATATAAAAATATAAACAATTAAATGTAATATAAATCCCCTCGACAAACCATCAAAATACCTATATTTCTACCATATCTATGTCACACGACAATCTCCAAAAATATAGGGTGATACACCAATTATCAAAACAATAAGTAGGAAAAATACTATTTAGATGATGTGATATAATAAAATATGTAATATAACACCATTAAAATATCTCTCTGATACTCTAAGAGTCACCATATAACTACAACCTAACTTGATCCATAAGACTTCCAAAAGATAATCTAGACATTATAATGATATGATATAGAGAGTTATGAAAAATATATTTGTACTCATTCCATATAACCACACCTCATGTAGTGTTTTTATAAAAATATGACTTTTATACTAGACTAAAATAAAATATTAAAAATAGTTTTTTATATCATAGGAACATAAAATCAAAATCATTTCTATATAATTGATCATTATTTTCATTAAAATAATCACTTTGAATTTATTTTCATGTCAAAGCCTCTGTTATATGAAGTATCCATTTTAAAAATAGTTTTAAATCACATTTAATGTATTATTTCCAATTATATATGAGGATAATTTGTATAATATTTGAAAATATCTCAAAAATAAAATAAACTCTATAAATTATGTGAAGCATAATGCATGAAAAGTGTAGGAGGAAATAATACGGTTAATAATTTATAATAATAATAAGAAACAAAAAATGGTCAATAAGGCTGTGTAATCTAATAAATAACATCATTATTTTGGGATTCCCAAGACAAATTGAAAAATAAAGTAACACATCACTGGATGGGGAAAATTAATACACATTAGTAGAATAGTTTGTGGAAAAGAAATCCCTCACAAAATTGTATCTCCTACCCATTACCCATGGATTCCCATGAAATATATATAAATGTGATCTTTTCAAATATATATATTTATAATTAATTATGCTAATGTATCATAACAACCTAAGAACCCCAGTCTAGTAGGGGGATTTCAATCAATGGTGAAGTATTAGAACATGAAATTCTCTTAAATTATAAAGAATATATTTTAATGATTATATACATTGTAATTTTATAAAACATATCAAAATCAAAAAACATTGAAAATCAAATCAAGTTAAAAAAGATATAAAATGATCCCCCCCCAATGTGGGTGAATACATCATTCCCATGAATACTCTCTTTACACTAAAGAAATACACTATTCAGTAGAAGTGAATAAAATTTGATCAAAATCACATTAAAGTACTTATATCTCCAAAATGGAATGATTATAATTAATAATGTTATTTAAAATAGTTACCTTATTAAATTAGTCCATCTCAAGAATCTGAATCAATGTAAATAATACCCTGAAAATATTTTTCAAACATCATCTGTATGATTTTTTCTTCAAAATAATATTCGGTCTGCTGTGCCTTGAATTATTTTATTATAATATAACTGGTTCACCAAACCAAATGTAAAACTAAACCATTACATGTTTGATGAAAAATATAATTGGACATTATATCCTTCTTAGAATCATATTAGGATATGATCTCTATTTAGTAGCTCTGACTGATGAATCTTTCTAATGTCCCTAATTAGCAACTATTTCTAGTAAAACTATTTTTTTTAATTTTGTAACTCAGACCAAATTGTTTATCTAAAGAATCCGATAGGTATTCTATTGTCATTATAAATCTTGGTTTCAAACTCTATATACTCAAACATCTTCAATGTAGCACCACCTTTTTATAGGTGAATATTGTTGGTTCAAGTTATTCTTACAACCATTTTATATGATCACATAAAGATAAATGGAAAGAACTCAATTCCATTTTACCAATAAAAATTAAATAAATGAAATCCTCTCTATTAATCTAGATTACTCTTGAGTCTTCAAGAAAACACTAGAATCATAAACCTTTATTATACTCTCTTAAACTCATAAAAAAAAGAACATCATAAAAATTACTAAACTTCTCTAGATACACAAGTATTGAATGACCAACACAAAATCATCTTGTCAAAGGGAATTACAATGTTTAGGGAAATAATCTCATGAAACCCTATTCCATAATACTTTTTCCAGTAGATTCTTTAGAAACCTTCCATCTGACTCTACTTTTTCTGCCTTATGCCGAGTCCTAATCGACTGATTAAATCAGTTTAACGTTATCAACATTTTTATATCTGATCATTTCACCTCAGTAGGATAGTTATTTTTCAAATGGAAATGAATCAATGAATCTATAAATCATCCCTACATGACATCTAAATTCTTATATCTTGTAACATGGACAGTTTGTAGTTAAAATCATTGTAATTATCCTGTCTAATATCCATATAAAATTATTACATTACATAGAACCATTTATACCATTACATAGTTATGCTAAATCATATGTGGAAATTACATTGGATCAGGATACTAACTTTAATTAACCTTGTGACAACTTTACTTTGCTTTCCAACATTGTATGAATTGAAACAAACTCATAAATCAAAAACCTCTTAAAATATTCATTAAGTAACATCATATATGATTATTTTTTTCTATCAATATGGAAAACCATATACTGTAAATAAATCATCTAACAACCTCTATTTATGTTTAAAGTACCCAATAACTTCAACTAACTCAATAAAGTGGACTTGATCTATTGATGAGTGATAACATTTTTTGGAACATTTAAAAACCTTTGATAGTTATTTAATTCCCCTTTTCTGGTCATAACATCAATAATATTTCAATTATTGTTGGTTCAACATTATAAAAATTCCTGAACATAAAACCTCTCACAGAATAATAATTATTCCTCCTCATGACTTATAACAGTTTTCACATGTTTATACAAACTCAAAATGAGGACTCCATGAAAATTAATGAACCATTATCGAAAACCTTGGTTTGTCCGATAAACATATGTTCCTTCTCTATTTTATTATATTCTATTCTACAACAATGTGTGATTATAAAATTCACATTAACTTTTGATGTGAAACATTTTATTGTAAAAAATGTCATCGTAGATCATGATACTCAGCTTTATATTGGGAACTTGAGATCATGTGATAATTTTCTATCTTTAATAATATTCTCCTAAAATGGAAACAATTTTTTTTTTAAAATCCTTTAACAGTTTTAGAAATATTTTTTTATTAATAATCATAAATAATATCACTCCCATTTAAAAGACATATTTATATCATAGTATATTGAAATGAATTAAAAATATGATAAAAACATTCCAAATGATCTTTAATTTTTCCCTTTAAATTCTTTTTCAAAATTTCCAAAAACATCAATTTTTTTTTAAAAATATTTTCCCAACTATTATGAAGCTCTCACGTTTTTCATAGAGAGTTTCCTATATCCAAACAATTTTATAAATCAATGAGTTTTATTTAATTTCATTAATCGATGAAAAGAAATTTTATATCCATGATCAGATAAAATCACCACCAATATTATGTTATTACCCCATTTCTAATAACAACAACTTCAGATTAATAATAGGAAGCATTGTTCAATTCTTATTAATTTGTACAAATTCTATCTCACACGGAAAACATATTCAAAATCATGGCTTCAGTATTCTTTATGATCTTTATGAAGTCTTTTATGTAGGATAACCATTTGATCACGACATAAATTTTTAAAATCATTACCCTGGAATAAATTTATTTAAAACATTAACATTTTGATACATTTTTGAAATGTTATGAGATATATCATCTCTACTAGTAACAACCACTTTTATAAAATGATTCAATTTAATAAGGTTCTTTGGTTACGAACATTGTCCATGATTTTTGGAATGATCAATTGTAATTTTATTATAATAATGAATCCTCAATGGTTTTCTAACATTCATTATGAAATATTATAGACGATATTTTATCCACATCATCTTTGTAAAATACTATAAGGTAGAAAAATATTTTTCATCCACTATCCTTAATGTATCAAAACATTGTTTCTTACTATTCCTTCTCACACAATTGTTTTGCAGGAAGATGTTTCTTCTTGATGTTGACTTTCAATGATTAAATCTATATTCTGACCAACAAAATTTTATAAAATAATGTTTATGATAAAACCACATTTATACAACAAACATTAATAATATTTTCCATTAATATTCCAAATTTTTAAATTCGATATTATTATATGTGATTTAATTCCATAAATCTAATATATTTCACACAATTTTACAACATAAAAATTTTATATTCTTGAACATTTAATATAGAGAATTCCTCTTATCATATTTTGTAAGTCTTTTGAATTTTTAATTTTAATAGTATCATCTTTTCTCAATTTTACCACAGAAATAATAGAGTATAATCAATTTTGGAAACCAAATTACAAAACACCTATAAGAACATCATGAAAAAAATTTATTTTTATATAATGATATATCTTTCATTCTGTTAATATTTTAGTACTCAAAATATCTAACTATATAATTATAAATATATCATGGTTATTTTTCATTTGATGAAGAAATTTCATGATTGGATAGGTTCCTACATCATTTAAGAGTTATAAAATCGATCTATGAAATGAAAATTAATGTTATTAGGATCACTTTATTAACATACATGATTCTATATAATATTCCTTTAGAAAATATCATCTTCTGGAAATATTACTTTTTGGAGTACCATGCACGAGGGGGTTGTTTCAATACATAAAAATATTTCTTCATCTTACACACAATGGTTTCATATTTATCATGTTTAATCCATCCTGGATGGTTAATAAAAAGTATTATTCAATTTATTTATTTATGAAATATGACTTGACATCAATTTGTTAAAAATTGCAACAATGATGTGTGGTAACTTCCAAAAACATTAATATTTTTTTATGTCTTGCCAAACTCAAAAATATATATTAATAATATACAGATTTCAATAGTGATTATCCTTGGGATATAATTCATTATGAGTTTATAAATATTTATCCTTGTTCCTTGATACTTTTTATTGACACTACCTTTGTACCTATAACATTATTTCACTCTTTTTGTGGAACAAAATCACAAATTTAATATTTCTTAATTTAACCAAACTATTTATTACTAGAAACAACCCAATATTTATGTTCAAGTACCTATGAAACCAATTTTGGTTCTTCATGAGAGTTAAGTGATATTTGATTCTATAACCTTAATATCATTCTGTTCTAAATATGAGCTTTCGGATTTCCATTGATGTTTTGAGTTTCAACAAGTTTCTATAGTGTATTAAATTTGAGATATTTTCTACATGTCTTCCTTTTAACAACATACAATTATTATAATTTTTTTATAAATGTTGGCTTATATTTTTGTTATATTTTGTTATATTAATTGGTTTTAATCACACTACCTTCAATAAAATATTCAATAGTATTGGTCAAATATGTTTCATTTTCATGAATTATCACATTATAAATATATACCAACCATTGTAAATGTGTATTCTAATATATGGGACTTATTACATTTTATGATTGTATCATTAAAATTCTATCCTCATATCATTCATCAAAGTTTTAAAGATTCAGTTTTTTTTATTTTCATAAACAATAAACTATACAAAATAATGAATTATTTAACTGAATATATTTTTGTTTACCGCATCTCAAAATGTTTCACCTATTATTCTGATATGAAAAAATTTTCTTTATATGATCATTGATCATAAAATATTCTTTCTAAATAACATACAATGATTATATTCATCCAACATATTTGTTTCCACTTTAGCTAAAAACAATTTTTCCCTTTATATAAATCTATTTTGTTGTAGAGTTTGTGGAGAATGTTTTTTACATTTTTACCATGATTATTCTTATATAATTTGATATAATTTCACATATAATCCTTTTTATTGTACGTTCTTATAATCATTATGTAAACAATCATTTCCCTTTATATGTTCCTTTTAAAATATATTAACATCTTGGTATCCTCTAATTTATATTTAATAAGAATTATCTTTGTCGTCTTCTCAAAGTCATTAATGAATGTGATAAAGTAAAAATACTGTTTTGTTTATTAGTGTCTCATTATTCAAAAGAGAACTATGTGTATGATTTCAAGAGGTCTGGTATATAGGATTCCAAGATTCTTATGTCTGTTAGTAACTATCATCACATTCATACATATCATAAAATGACATCATCTTTCTTATTTAGTTGTGATATGTTTATTACATCATCTTCCGTAGAATGTATGTTTAAATTTTTTTTCCAATAATACTTTTTTATCGCTGAAAAAATTGTTTTTATCTTATACAAATATGTAACATGAGTTACAATTACCTCTAATATGGAATATATTTCCAATGTATCTTTCTCTGTTAGAAAAAATATTTCTATCACATAAAAATTGTATAATATAATAATATTTTTTATATAAAAATTTCTTAACATCATAATATTATTCTCTAATAAATATTATTATATGTTTAATACCATTAACATAAAAACTACTATTGATTTCTATTTTCGATATTTAGTCTTATCATTTCCCATTGATATAGATATTAAGGAACTGTATTTTTTAACTTTATATTCTACTTTATAATGTTATTCAACATATATAATAATCTTTATTTCACCAATCCTAAAAAAATATACGAGGGAATCCAATTTCATAAATCAAAGTATTATTCATTTTTCTTGATTTCATATCCATATCAACAATAAAACCTATTTCATAGACAATATTATTTCTAGCATCCATTTATTTCCATGCATATGAATATTGTCCTTGATGTATTGTCATTCATTATCCATCATTGTGACTTAATTGTTAAAATATTCATCAAAATTATTATTTAAAATTAAAATGGTTTTCCAATGGAGGCATTAAAAAATATGAATTTTTCCATTATTTTTTCATAAGACTTAAGAATGTTACTATCTATTGTTTTGTAGTTTCCCATATAGTTAATTAATTTTTCAAATAATAGAATTTATTTCCATCAATTATTTTAAATTTTACTATATAAACCACAAAACCAACAATATCCAATACACAATGATCTTTTTCAAAAGTATGATCATTCCATGTAAAATGTATGTCGCAGTTTTTAACATCTTCCTGCCTTTATTTTCCCCTTTCATGGGGAATCATTTTACAGAGGATAATTTTAATTTTTTTTATGTGACATCATTTCATTATTATTGATTTCCTAGTGTTTTTCTAATACCTTCATTTGTTTTAAAGATTTTATTATCTTTTATGTTTAGAGGTTTAATATATCATCTGATTCTTGGGATGATATTACTCAACTACCTGGGATGTTCCATCCTTAATCTCTAAATCCCAGTTGAAATTATTACTCATTGACCCCATAAAACAAACTATTAATTAGTATTTAGAAACATCTCTTCCTTGCACACTGGTTTATTTCGAAAATCTTTCACTAGAATTACATGTTCGATTAGTCTCGAGTATAGATTCATAATATTATAAATGTAAGCACCTTCAATTATAGGAAATTTTTTCCTTCATTTATTTTTCATTTTTCTTTCTTTTTAATTATGATTTCATTCATGAGTTTTTGTTTTCTTATTTGGAAATTCAGCAAGATATGTCATCTACTGATATTCTTAGTAGTTTATATCAAAATTTCCGCTTTAATATTAGAATATTCTTCATTATTCCAAAAATTATAAAATAATGTTCAAATTTGTTAATTATTTTTATCTAATGAGGAAAATTTATCCATAGAGTCATACTAAACATTCTTTCTCAACATACTTATGATATTTTCAGTAATCATTTTCTTAAATAATTTTTATTTTATATGTTCCTTCGATGTTTTTATCCACTTATACAACAAAGGTTTTTCATTATAATATTTTTCATTTTACCATAATTTATTCTTATCAAAAATCATAGAAAAACTAATAAATCCTATACACTTTAATCTTTTATGTGTAATTTTTCCTTGTTATTTCCCTTGAGCTATTCCATAATTTTTGGTCTTAATAAACATGATCTTCTCATTCATTTCATAATCTTCATTATCTTGTGAATTAATGAGGCCCACAATCTACACATCAATATTATTTATTTTCATCATTATTGTATTTTAAAAATCAATTTTATCCTGGATATTATTTTTGAATTTTGGAGGTTTACTCATATCATATGAAATCCAATGGTTTTGTAATTTATACTAAGAAATGTTTTATTTTATCATCTATGTTAGAAATTTTTCATTCAAGAATGTCCATAAATTTTATGATAAGATTCAGAAAAATGAATTAATATTCCAAAACACCTCTAAATCATATGATGTTGAAAACTACATACTTTACATTGGTGACGTAATGAGTTATAGTTTCATCCTTTTTTCTTATGAAATCAATAAATTTTATTCACTAAATTTGTAGCATTAATTATTTAATTATGATGCTTCACTCGATGAGACATTATATTTTTATCATGTGTTCATAGTATTCTTGAGACCCTTCACCATCATAAAAATATTTCCTGATAAATATATTTGAATAGAATTTCATTCTTTTTCATATATCACTATATTTATTTTTTTAAAAATGTCATAATATAGTATTTCTCAATGGTTGTAAGCCCAAATATTAATGCAAAAATTACCTCCAAGATAAGAGTCATAAAATATGGTTTCGTTATTAGTATATGAGATTGTAAAATTTCTCTATTAAAGGTACTAATAACTCTTCTATTCACTAATGTTTCTTATTCATGATAAGGATATTATGTGGGAACCATTTTCTAAAACCAATTGATGTTTCTTAGGATCATAAGAACCTGTGTGGTTGTGTTGTTGAATTAGTGGTGACTTTTAAAATTTCAAATTATATACACTTTACCCCATAACCTATAAGAGTTTTTAACCATATAAAAATTACATAACAATATCATAAGAATGTGAATATAGTTATTTAATAAAAGGAAAAAATATGTACATTTTTTATCTGTTGTATGGGTGACTACATCCTTAACATGGTGACTATAATTATTCCATGAAAATTCACTATTAATATGAAGTGAATACATCTTGATACATCTACCCTAAAACTCTATCTATATTCCAATAGAAATTATTATACTCACTCACATTAGTAAAAAAATTCTTATTAAATTTATTAATATGACGAATAATAAACATTATAAATAAGCTATAAATAGTTTCATATGAAAATCATCAAACCTATTTTTTCATTCTATTAACAATATATGTAGTGAGAACATATTTCCTCTTTTTTAATCTGTCTTGTACACCTCACTAATATTTCCCTACAACATCATTATATATGATGAAAAAACCACTACCCCTAAAAACCAACTAAGATACTCAATATAATATTTTATCTTTTCAATATCTTTGACAGAAGAATCCATATAAGTTATTTGATAAAAAACATTCTGATAAAACTGATGTATTTCTCAATATGGTATCTTAGTTCAAACTCTCTATCAGATTACTCTAGTACATATCCTGTTTTCATCAAATAACTTTTTAATAAATTCAAAGTATTAAAAAATCCTTAATGTATCTAAATATTTTGTACATGTTAATAGTGTTAGTTCAAGTTGTACTACCCACTTTATTAGTGCTCGTAAAAGAGAAAAGGAAGGAATTAAATTACATTTCCCAACTTGTTTTTATTTGTTAAAAATATTATTATGATGTTCATAGAATTATATAATTTTAATGAAAACTCCAAAATATATGACTTTATTGACACTTCATAACCCTAAAAATTTAGGAACTTATTCAAAAATACTTATCAAATCAAGATAAACAATCATTGGAGGAATAACACAACATTTTCATTTTAAAAGTATTTACCATGTTTGGTAAATTCTTCTCATGAAAAATCATTTGGTGAAAATTTCAAAACAATGTTATTTATAATCCAATCATCCAGATCTTTTCTACCAACCGAATTTATAAAACTCATTGATAGATTATCTAAGTCGGTAAAACCCATCATGATTTTGTCATATCATTATGAATTAGACTAATGGTCATTTTTTCTATTGAATTTAAATAAGGTGTCAATAAATCTGCCAAATTAATGACATAAAACAATAGAAATCTTGTTCCATTAATCAATTCAAGTTATACTGTTTATAAATATTTCATAAAAAATTCATGGATACTCCATCATTTATGAAGGTTGATATATTCCTTAATGTAGATTGGGTAAATAATGGATGATCTTTATGCAAGAATATTCTATTACATTTTTTGGAACTTTTGATAACTTTATGTATATTTCACAAAATTTTATAACTCTTAAAAACACATTAATGACCAACATTATAAACCCCTTAATCTGGAAACATCATAAATGTTTTTTCCAGTGTCTCAAGATGATGAAATTTACACTACAACAATTTGACCTGATCATATTTCTCCAATGATCAGTTCTCATTAACATCAACTATCTCTTTAAGGTGTTCTTAATTCATTTATTTCTGAAAATTTTATTTAAAAATATAAATACTTGTATCTCATTATAATTTTTTCTTTGTTTGGTTACAACATCCCTTCTACATCTAATATTGGAGAATTAATGTTTTTTACTTCCACTCGAACATCAATCTTCACATTCCATTATACTTCGTCCTTCTTTCTATATATTACAATGTTTAAATGTGTATATAAACTCATAGTGATGATTTTATGAAAATTATTCAACAAATGAAAATTTTCTATAGTCGGTCAGGTAACTTTGTGTTTCATCCATGTGTCATCACATTATGGATGGTAAAAATACTTTAATGTAATATTTATAATAACTTATACGCACAAACATTATCTAGTAAAAAATTATTTATGGATAATGAAAATATTCCCAATATTGGAAACATGATATTAGTTTTTTTGGACCAACCATTAAGAATTGTTTTCATTGAATTGTTAAGGAAAACATTTGGAACCTATTTCATCACATCATAGAAAAAACATTCTTAAAAACATATGTAAAAATTTATCACTTATTTATATGATTCATTCATAAAAATATATGTTAAAAACAAATAAAATTATTATATAAATATTTAAAAGGCTCTTCACATACAATCATAGTATAATAAATATAACAGTAACTATTACTCACCTCCAAATACTACTCATGCAAATATCTTTCTTTTAAAATGATTTTTAAAAAAATTATCTCATTATATGTGGGGAATTCAACCCATAATATTAAAACAATCATTTCTTCTAACACATGTTAGGGGAAATCTGTATGGGTTTTTATTTTCAATTAAATAAATCAATGAAATCAAATTGTCCTTATAAACATAAATTAAAAATATAAATTAAGAAAATAAGAAATCAATTTTTAAAATATTAAAAAATACCAAAAATCACACAACAGATCATGAATAAAATTTTTATAATACAATCAACCAATGAAAAAATTAGACTAAAGTATAAAATTTATTATGAAATAAAATCTGGTTATTTACCAAATTGAAGGAAATCATAGATTTTCATAAATAGATATTAACATGTTCCAAATATGAATAATATTATGAAATAAAATTAAATTCATATAAAACTAGAATTTCATTTCCAATGATCCTTTTGGATATTTAATTTTATAAATAAATATCTAAGTAAAATATTAAAATGCCATTAATAAATGTTCAAAAATTTAAGGGTGATATAAAATGGAAAAAGTACTGTATAATAAGATAAACTCTTTGGTTTTGATGTATTTATATAGAATAAGCTTTAATAAACATCCCACATACATTATAAATCACTAAAATAAATAGAAGAAAATGCAAAAAATTTATTAATGTTCATCCATGGAAATCACCAAAAGAGAGAGAATAGAAACCATAAAAAAGTGGAATTAGTAGGACTAGGGGATATAGGAATACCATGACAAGAATCCAATTAAAATTAAATGATAAATTTCAATAAATATGAGGAGGAATGTCAAATTGGGGAATATGGAGATTTTTTTTAGATATTTATGAGAGAGGTGGAGGTTATGACTATGATTAAAAGGGAGGAGTTCCATGTTTATAATTTTCTTTTTTCAAAACACATTGGTGTATCTGTCGGTCGCAACATGTATTACATTAATTGAGAAACTACAATGATCCATTTAGTTTCCCATAGTGGAACCACATTTTAACACCCCATTAACCCATGATACACTTCACTTTTAATAATGAAAAAGCTTGTGTTTTACGCATCTTCTAGTTCTAACACACTATGACCAATCAAAATAGCTATTACAAATAGTAGTACCCAATTTTTAAAATATTAAAAAATTTATATTTCAAAATGGACTTCATTTTTGGATTCGTAATATCAAAATTATCTTAGGGTGAATTTTGGGTATTTTTTTGAAAACATTCAATTTCAATGAATAGTGAAAAGCACTGGAGTGTTGTTTAAAACTGACTTTTAATTAATTTTAAAGTCAAAAAAAAACACTATACCTATATTAGTCCAATTTAATTAGTTGGAGTAATTTTATAATAATATTAGATATAAAAAATTTATTGAAATTTTCAAAGTCTTTTACCCAACTTTTAGGCACGTTTACAAATTTTTATAAAATGTAAATTTTATACTTCAGTGATAGGAATTTTAAATATCCGAGAGAAAAGGTTGACATCTGTATATAATATGTGGTTCAATAAGGTGAATTTTTTTGGTGAATAGTATGTTTTGAATTTTATTTATAATAGAAAAAAAGTAAATAGTGTAATTAGAGGTTATAATGATATTATAATTACCCAAAAACATGTCCTAATCATATTGGATATGTGTATTTCAACCAAAAAACACCTTATGAATAAATTATGATTCATTTTTGATCAACATGGATTTGATTTCAACATTATTATTATTTTATTTAAAGAAGAGTTAAAAGTGCTAAATTCAAATGTTAATAACTAAACAATTTTTAATAAAGGGTTATATATTAGATAAAATAAACTATAAATATTAATTAGAAAGAAAAAATTATTTACTAAATAATGGAATTTTTATTTATAATTTTTAGAAATTATATAATAAAATTGATTTATGACACAATGATGATGCAGTAATTACCTTATTAACAGAAGAATAAAATTATTAACAATATAAATATAACAATAAATGTAAATTGAGACATTGAATTCATTCCAAGAATTTTCTAGGTTAATATGAAATGTTATTATTTGTTTAATGTATTTTTTTTCTTTGTAATTATGTTTTGTTGACTTTAACAAAAACCATATACTAAATAGTGTCAAAAATTAGTTTTTAAAACAAAGTCAACATTATTAAATGATATAACATTCCTAAAAAGTATAAGGTTTGGAAAAGGACTCTTATAATGATATATATGTCATTAATGAACCAATTGGGGTTCTCTTGTTATTTTATTGTAATATTATTAACCATGTAATATAAAAATACAAGAAGACATTGTAAAAATTAAACAATTTTACTTGGAGTTAAATAAAAAAAGGTTCAAATGGTGACTTAAAATTTTCTAAAACTTATTTTTTATAGGAATCCAACTGAGACCCACCATAACCTCGACATAAATTCTTTTAGATCCATTATAAATAGAAATTTATTTTTTAAAAGAATTAAATCTTTTCCTAAAGTGACCCTCAACTCGCTTATAAAAGTGTATGTCCCCTTCTCTCAAAATCACACCTCCAAATTTATTTGTCTTAGCCAAACCCTGCTCAAATATCTTCCCAACTACACCCACTAAGTCCTAGAGGCCTTTCATTGATCAGAAATCCAACCAATGCAGCCCTTTTGATCAAATCAAAAGGAAGCACCCGGAGAAGAGGTAATTATTTAATCACCTCTTTCAATGTTCTTTTCTCTTCCACATCCCCTTTAATTGGTTGTTTCTATACATAAATAATGAATCTATTAACTTATTCACACTGTGATGTAATTATAAATATGGTACACCCATATTCATTATTTTATTCATCCTATAAATGATAGTGTCACCATACGTGCGTATATACAGCTTACCGTCCCCACGTCATGGTGTAGCTTGTCATTCAACACAACATTTTTAGGATGAGTATTTTAATTCATATAATTGATGTAAATAAGAAATATATTATTTTAATTATTCTGTATATATTATATACCATCCAATTACAAACAATTTCACCAACAATAGAATGATATTGTCGCTCATGCATACTTACGTATGCCAGTCTCCACGAATGCGATGACATTCATTTCTAATCATAACCACTCAAGAATAAATTTCATTTTATGATTAAAATTTTTTTAAGAACATAATATCATTATATATATGAATCAAATATATCTTATCCATAAAAAAAGGACTTACACAACAAACCATATAAATGAAAATGAACCAGTTAACACCCGAAAAAATTATACTACAGAAATATTAAAAAAAAACAATATTATAAGAAAATATATGATATCATATATAGTTATATGGTTATTTTATATTTTAATAAAAAAATATCACAATTATAGAAGAGGTTAATGTACCCTCGAACAAGGAAAATTAAAAGGTAAAAGTTAATTTTAAAATCTCTTTATTATCTGAGGTTGTTAATAAGTAAGTATCTACTAGGACCTCTTTATCATCCCCATCCGTGTTTCATAGAATGCATTTCAAAATTTTTTTATTATTTACGAGATTATGGGTTAAAGTAATTTATAACTTTATTTTAATTTTTATAGAATACATTGATATAAATCTTTTTTTTTGCTTTCCAAACATAGTACATTATGACCTTTTCAGCAACATGAAGAGAGAATGTTTTTTAACTTTTACGGTAGGTGAAATTATTTTCCGCCATTAAAACACCTTTGAAGCTCCCCTTACAAGATTATAATAATATTTTCAAAATAAAATATTCCTTTACTTTTAAAGGATTTTAATGTAGAATAAATTATTTCCATCATGTTTTTTATGGATTGATTTCATTTATACGAACATTCATTGTTGGATTTTACCTTTTTTGAATTTATTTATTATGATTCAATCATCCATTTTGTATTGAAGGTTTTGTTATATGATTTAATCTAGGTGTGTTATTTTTATACCATTAATGGTTTATGGTTAATTTATTAACATTTCATATGCTACTTTTAATACAAATGTTTATGTTATGTTTCATCTTTTTCATTTTATGAATGCATTGGACATAGTAAATGACGGGTGGAGCCTACTATAGCTCCTCAATTCATCTGTAAGTCTCATTAGACAAACTATAGTCTTGGAAGGAGGCATCAAAAAAATCTAATTTGTATTCTTGGACGAAGGCCTGGACTATAAGTTTATGATGTCCGACATTATGCATTTCATCTTCATGAAATTAGAAATTGATATTACATGTGATTATCTGACTAGTAGAATACCCATGTGAATAAGTAAATTGGATGGTTTGACTTATTTTTTCCATATTATGTTGAATTTTATGATTAAAAGTATTGTGTTATTGTCTTATACATTTCCTTAAATTTTTGTGCTTATTTATGATAGTTTCTGCAATATTGTTATCCTTATTGAGCATCTCAGCTCAGCCCTTTTTTATGTCATCCTTTTCCAAAGATGTGAAGAAGTATATTATGATTAACCTGCAGGGATAGGCCAAAGTATATGATTGTTCTCAAAGGGGACACAATGTTTTTTTTATTTCATGATGTAATCTAAAACTCATGTATGTATCTAGTACTTCCAAGGCTACATAACTAATTGGTCTTTCAGGACGTGATCTCTTGTGATAATGAAAATGTTCTGTAATAATGCACCAAATCTAGGTATCTAGGGTCAGAGAATTACAATTTCTATTAGAGGAAGTTTATTACAATCCTTGGAAACTAGACTTATAAAAAATATGATTAGATAACATTACCCTGACATAAACCTTGATTATTATTATAAAAGAACTTCCTAGAATTATGGTAGTGTAGAGATTTTGTGTATTTTCAATTTAATATATTTTTTTTATGGATACGAGTAGGTAATGTTAGTGCTGTTACAGATGTACCTAGGATTTAATACTCTGACAAGGAGTATAAGGCTCTACCCGGGGAATCCTATTACACGACCATGAGCCTTACTGAATGCTTTGTTTCGAAAATCCCTGCGGATATTCTTAGGATAATTAATATTTTCCTTACAAACCATTTCGAACGGTTTATGAGTAAATTACTCTTCAATGAAAGCATTTTTTTATGATTATGGATTATATGCATAAAATATTCAATTTATGTTAGGTATTTTTCTAGTTTGGAATTATGTATTGCAATTATTAAGCCAATAAAATGCATTCCATTATTTATAAATGGCACTTAGTGGAAGTAATGGAAACTGTATCAACGCACATAATCCGTGTAAGTTTTTCCCTCCTACTCAAGATAATTATAGTGGAGCTGGTGATTCAATTGATGCTGAACAACATATAACCATACTGGGAAAACTCACTCTTGTTATGAATAATAACCATACCCATACAGATCACCCTAATTCACAATGTAGAGGATCAATGTTATACTGCTTCTTTAGGAAACAATCACCAACATTCAATGGGAATACAAATCCATTTGTTGCTGAGCAAGAGATATGTTTCTTAAATAATATGTCATGTTTTGGTTAGTAGAAAAAGGAAAAACATTGTCATGATAATTTATCGCCTCACTGAAGATGCAGATCAATAGTGGTCATTAATTTAACAAAAACAGAAGGATGATAAAGTATCAAATATGGAATGAAGGGAGTTTAAAGAGATAAAAAAATACCTCCCTCATGACCATTAAGTGGATATGGAATGGAAATATCCGAGTCTTAGGAAAGTGGAGGATGATAATGTAGCAAAGTATGAGGATAACCTTACAAGGATAATGAGGCATGCTGCAGATTATATATGAAACCCATTGTATAATATTGATTTATTCTTTGATGGGTTACGACCATTTATCCGTCCATAATTATTCCCACAATCCTTCTCATCATATGAATATATAGTCTCACGTGCTATTATGATAGAAAAGGAATTTTCTATGTCTTATAAATTAATAAAATAATCAAGAGAATATAAGATCTTCTTAAAACTCTAGAAATGGAAATAAGGGTAAGAAAGGAATAGTTTAATTTCCATCATCCAGTAAATTTGGGATTAAACACCATGGTACATGCCTGAAGGGAATGTGAGTTTTTTTACTTGTGTGGTGAAAAATCCACCATGATCGTGATTGAAAGGGAAAGAAAGAGGTTCCCAATGTTGATTTCTACAGTTGTATAGAAATGGGAAATTATAAAAATAAATATCCTATGTTCCAAAGAAACATACCAAAAAAAGGTCAAGAAAAAATGTCCATGAATTTTCGATCACTGCCATTGAGGTTATAGCTCTGAATGATGTAGTTGCAAATAATTTAATGGTTAAATTATATTTAGACAATTATTTTTTGGGTTCTGGATCATTGCATTGTTTAATATCTTCCATGTTTTCTATGAAAATTAGTTATTTCCAACTTGATTTAACAATAGATTTTTCAGTTAAAACTCTTTTGGGAAGTATAATTGCAACAATGTTCTGTGAATCAGTTCCCATTAAGACATTTTACATTCCCTTATCTATTGATATAATTATCATTCCCATGTTTGAATTTGATTTAATTCTTAGTATGTATTGGATTTCAGACCATGATGTGAAAATTTATTATATGAAAAAGGAAGATACAATTTTCAATGATGATAATGAGTACCTTATCTTCTGAGCGAAAACGTCACCATATGATTCTTTTTTAGATCCATCCCAATAGCTCTACTAAATAAAATTATTCGGGAGATAACGAAAAAACTATGGATGGGGAAAATAATGTTCAAAAAGATATTGTACCTATTTTTTCTGAATATGTTGATGTATTTCTAGAGGATTTACCTAGACATCATTTAGAATGATAAATTGAGTTTTCTATTGATTTTTTTCCTGGTTCAAGACCCATATCGAAGAACCCTTATAGAATGGCAACTGTGGAATTAGTAAAAGTATAGAAACAACTTGTGGAATTGATTAATAATGGATTTATTAACCCGTGTGTTTCAAAATGGGGATACCATATTCTTTTGGTTAAGAAGATTGATGGATCTATGAGGATGTTCATAGACTACAGTGCGATCAATGCTATAAAAGTAAAGAACAAGTATCCCCTACCTCACTTTGATGATTTATTTGATCGACTTCATGTAGATAAATATTTTCAATGATTTAATTTTAATTTAAATACCATCTGTTGTGCATGGAAAAGAAGAAATTCAAAAGACAACATTTCGAACCAGGTATGAGAATTAATAGTTTACAGTAATTCCTTTATGACTATCTAATTCTCCCTCTGTTTCCATGGATTTAATGAATATAGATTTTACTGAATATCTTGATGAACTTTAAGTGGTATTTATTGATGACATCTTGGTGTACTCCCAATTCTACGATGATCATGATAATCACATGAGAACTATTCTAAAGACTCTTTTAAGAAATGAATTATATGGGATGTTTGTAAAGTGTTAATTTTGGCATCATGAGATTTTTTTTCTTGTACATACTGTCTTTATGAATGGGATATTAGTTGATACTTCTATGAAAGGGGAAATACAAGAATGCCCCACACTGACGAATATAACTAAGGTACACAATTTTATTGGTTGGGTAGGTTATTATGATAGTTCTATACACAAGTTTTCTCAATTGGCTAACCCATTAACCAAGCTCACTTGTAAAGGGGTTATTTTTTTTGGGAAAAAGAGTGTAAGAATGTTTTTAAGAACTAAGGAGAAGATTTTTCAATGATCCTATATTGACTCTACCATCGGGGAATGATGGGTTTGTTATTTGTAGTGATGGTTCAAAGAAAGAACTAGGTTGCATCTTGAGGAAGAATGAAAGAGTTATTACATATGCATCATGATAACTAAAATTTCACTAACAAAACTATCCCACTCATGATCTTGAGTAAGAACCAGTAATGTTTTCATTAAAGATAGGGTGAAACTATCTATATGCAGAAAATGTGCGATATATTCCAATCAAAAGAGTTGGAAGTATATTATCTAGTAGAAATAAATCAACATGAGGAAAAAAAAGATGGCTTGATCTACACAAATATTATGATTTCACTATACACTACCACATGTGGATGGAAAATAAGGTGGAAGATGCTTTCTGAAGAAAGGATCATAGATTTTTGAATAAGATAAGATTTGAAAGGGATCTTATGTTCATGGATCTTGAAAAGATTGATATTGGAATAATCATGGGAGGTGAAACATCAAAATTTTTTCAAATGGTTTCTATTCCATCTTTACATGAAATGTTAAAATGTTCTTAAATTGATGATGAGGAGTTTCAAAAGAAAATTAAAGATATGATCATTGGGATATTGATTGAATTAATTTATGAATATGGAATTTTTGTATTTATGAAAAGACCTGATGTTACTCATATACCTAATCTAAAAATGTAATTATCGGGGGATTCTAATATCTCCAATTTCTTTGTACACCCCGGAAGCACTAAGCTGTTTGGAGATTTGAAAGATCATTTTTGGTCGAATAACATCAAGAAGAAGATAAATAATTATATTTCAAGATGTAAGGTTTGTCATCATGTTAAGGATGGAAGACAACACCCTGTAAGAGTCATGAAACCTCTTACCAAACCATAGTAGAAATGGGAGGATGTTACGATGGACGTTGTCATGGGGCAACCAAAAACTCTTAGAAGTAATGATGCAATATGGGTCATTGTTGATCGTTTTCCATGTCAGTACATTTTCATTCTATAAGAGAATATTTACCAAGACTACATATTAATGAAGTTATAAAACATCATGGAGTGCCACAATAGATTGTTTTTGGTCGTGATCCCCGTTTCACATCACGATTTTGGAAAATTCATTAGAAATCCATAGATATTGAAATTACTTTGAGCACTTCCCACCACCCTCAAAATAATGGATAATTAGAATGGAATATTCAAACCTTAGAAGACATGTTTAGATCTTCTTCTCTTGACTTTAACGTTATATGAGATCATTATTTACCTCTCGTAGAATTTTCCTATAACAATAGCTTTCATACATGTATTCCGTTGACACCATTTGAAGCATAATATGGAAAGAGATTTCACACACCAACATGTTGGGATGATGATCATGAATGAAAATGTGTATGCACAGAACATGTTGATGAAATGATGGAAAAGGGGAAGATTATCCAAACCCACAACAAAGAAGCTCAATGTATGCAAAAGAGCAATGCTGATAACCAAAGGAATGATTTGGAATTTCAAGACGAAGAACATGTTTTCCAAAAGGTCTCTCTATGGATGGGTGTTATACAATTTGGTAAGAAGGGTAAATTGAGTACCAGGTACATCAAACCTTTTGAAATTCTAAAACTAATTGTATTTGTATCTTACTATATGGAAATTCCGCCATGTCTCTCAAAAGTTAATGATGTTTTCCTCATATCACAGTTGATAAAATACATTCCTAACCCAATGCATGTACTCACCTTTGAAGAATTGGAACTGGAACCCGGTCGTCCTTATAGAGAAGAGACTATCAAGGTTCTTGATACAAGAGAACATATGTTGAGAAACTAGATGACTCGTCTGGTAAAAGTTCTTTGGATAAACCATAAAATGGAAGAGACAATGTGGGAACCTGGGGAAATTATGATGAAGAGACACCCAAATCATTTTACCCAGAAATATTCTAGAAATTTTGAGGAAAAAAATAGTTGAAATAGGGAAGAATGTAACACCCCAAGATTCCACGGTACGCTTCTCTTTGAATAACCTAATCGCTTTTTCTATATGCAACAACTTGTTCTAGCACACCATGACTAATCAAACTAGCCCTTATGAATAGTAATATCGAATTTTGTCAATATTTTCAATTTTATTTTTTAAAATGGACTTCATTTTTAGATTTGGATTATCAAAATTATCTTCGGGTGAACATTGTATATTTTTCTAAAACCAGTAAATTTTTTTATGAATAGTGAAAAACATTACGTTATTGTTTAAATCCAACATTTATTTATATAATTATTATTTTTATTTAAATTTATTTTAATGTAAAAAGAGATTAAAAATACCTATATAAGGCTAATTTCATTCATTTGAGTCATTTTATAATAATTTTAGATATATAAAATTTTATTGAACTATTTAACCTCTTTTACCCACCTTCTAGGCATGTTTACAAATTTGCATAAAACCTAATTTTACCACTTCTAGTAATTAAATTTAAAAAATCTGAGAGACCTAGTTTACATATGTATGTAAAATTTGGTACAATAAGATTAAAACAATTTTTGGTGAAGAATATCTTTTTAATTTATTTACCAAGACTAAAAGTAAATAAGGTAATTAAATATAAAAATTATATAAATATTATCCAAACACATGTCATAATTCAATTGGATAAGTGTATTTTGAAAAAAATAAACCCTAGGATTATATTATGATACTTTTTGATCCACATATATTAGATTATAATAGTTATTATTATTTAATTTATAGAGGATTTAAAAGTGTTATTTTCACATTTTAATAACAAAAACCTTTTTAATATAGGGTTATACAAAAGATAAATTAGACTATAAATATTAATTAAAAATATTAAAAGATTTCTTACATAATGGTTTTTTATTTATAATTTTTAGACATTAAATGCCAAAATTTATTTATTACACAATGATGATGTCGTAATTACCTTATTAATTAATGATTAAAATAATTTATATTATAAATATTACAATATATGTAAATTAGGACATCTAATGCATTACATGAATTTTCTATGATAATAATACATTTTAGGATTGGTTTAATGTATTTTTTTTTGAATTATTCATGTTTTTATGAATTTCACAAAAACAAATACTAAATAGTGTCAAAATTTATAAAAATGAGTTTTTAAAACAAATACTATATTATTAAATGATATTATTTTCCTAAAAATATTATATTAGGAAAAAGGACTCTTATAATGATATTTATGTCATTAATTAACCTCTAGGGGTTCTTTTTTATTTTTATTTTAGTTTTAATAACTATGTAAAATAAGAATACAAGAATAGATTATAAAAGTTTAATTATTTAACAAAGAGTTAAATCTCAATTATAATGATAAAATGGAGACTGAAACTTGTCTAAAATCTATTATTTCAGTGGATTTCGACCCATTCACACTTTATCCTTCAAATAAATGATTTTTTATATATTAGAAACCTAAAATTATATTATAATAAACTAATATTTCATGCTTTTCCTAAAGTGTCCCTCATATCTTTTATAAAAGGGAACTTCCCCTTCCCTCAAAATGAAAACTCCAAAGCCATTTATCTCAGCTAACCCCTTCTCAAATATCATCCCAACTATCGTAAATTCAATCTAGAGGACTTAAATTGATCTGAAATCCACCCTATAGATCCCCTTCGATCAAATCAAAAGGATGCACCCGAAGAATAGTTCATTATTTAATCACATCATTCAATTTTCTTTTCTTTTTCCACATCCTCTTAATCTGTTGTTTCCAGACATAAATAATTACTACAGTACCCTCTACATACTCTTATGTTATTATAAATATTGTAAAACTATATTCATTATTCTATCCATCATATAAACGACAAAGCCACCATACATGCGAACGTATGACTTACCGTATCCATGTCATGGTGTAGTTTGACATTCAACACTTAATTATTTTGATTGGTATAATAATAAGTATAATTGATTTAAATAATAAATATAATTTGTTAATGATTTTATATATTACAAATAACATAAAATTACATATTATTTCACAATCAATAGAATGATTTTGTCACTCGTGCGTATGTATGGATTGCACTCTCCACGGTTGCGATGAGATTCATTACCAATCGGTTAACATCTGAAACGATGATATTACTGAAATATCATTAAAAAATAATATTAGAAGATCATATATGATGTCATATTTATGTATGTGGTTCTTTTATAATTTAATACCACTGATTTCACCATTATACATGAGATTAATTTACCCCCCGACCAAGGAAAAGTACAAGTGAAGGGTTAATTTTACACTCTCATTATTATCCGAAGTTTTTAATATGTAACTATATATTGGGTCCTCTTTGTCATATAAATACATGTTTCAAAAAATTTATTTGAAAACACTTAATCTATTTTATATATTATGGGGTAATGTCATTTATACTATCGTTTGACTTTTATAAAATGTTTTGAAAGTATCAATCTGTTGCATTCCAAACAAGGTACTTGTGACCTTTTCTAAAAATTAATGAAAGTATTTTTTTTAACTTATACGGAGGGTGTGAATATTTTCCGCCGTTATAACATCATCGAAGAATCCATTACAATCTTATAATAATATTTTAAATATAACTGTTTTCCATAATTTTTAATAATATCAATGGAGAATGAAATATTTCAATCAAAATAGTTTTTGGATTGGTTTCATCTATATCAACATCATTCCTTGGATTTTACAGTTGTTTGAAGTTTATTTATTATGATACAATAATCTATATAGTATTGAAGGTTTTTTGATATGTTTGACTATAGAAGTGTTATTTTTATACCATTCATGGTTTATGGTTAATGTATTGACATTTCGTATGCTATTTTTTATACTAATGTTTTTGTTATGTTTCATCCTTTTGAAATGAAGAATGATTTAGACTTAGTAAGTGATGAGTAGAGACCTCTATTTCTCCTCGATGCATCAGTAGGTCTAATTAGACAATCTAGTGTCTTGGCACATGGCCTTGAAAAATCATATTTTTAGTCTCGGCATGAGACCATGACTATGTGGTTATGATGTCTGAAATTATGAATTCTATCATTATGAAATTAGCTATTGATATTAAAAGTGATTATTCGACTAGTAGAATATCAATGTGAATAAGTAATGGAAAATTTATGATTTCTCTTTGTCATATTATGTTGATATTTATGTTTAAAAGGATTGAGTTTTAGTCTTATACATTGCATTAAATTTTTATGAATATTTATGATAGTTTCCTCTATATTTTTATCCTTACTGAGCAGCTAAGATCACCCATTTATTATGTATTATTTTTTCTAAGTTATAAAGAAGTACATTATGATAAACCTATAAGTATTGGACAAAGGATATGATTGTGTTTAATGGGGACACAATTTTGATTTTCTATATTCCATGATGTAATGTAAAACTCAAGTCTGTATCAAGTACTTCCAAGGAAAGTAAACTAATCGGCCTTTTGAGATGTGATCTTTTGTGATCATGCCAATGTTGAGTAATAATGCACCGACTCTGGTTTACTGGGGTCGGGGCATTAAACACAGGGGTGGACAGACATTCATAATTTTTTTCCACAAACTTTGGATTTATCTATACTAAATTTTCGAAGCAAATTCATAGTTTCTTCCCAATTTTTATTAGTCATGTTCTTAATGCGCAATAGTTCTAAAATTAAAATGTTTCAAAAGAAATTAACAACTCTGTTGTGAAATTGAAGAAATTTTTTAAAAATAGTTATTTAAAAAATAGATAATTAAAATAGATTTGTTGAAAAAAATCACTTCCATAAGACATTCTATCTCTAGAAACACACAACATATTCAATTTTTCAAAACAAAAGACAATAATAGACCCCATCAATAAACAATAAATTCCTAAAAACCATGGAAAACCATGGCCACCGAAAATAAAATAAATATTATAATAATAAAAAATAGCACTACTAAACTAAAAAATATATATTTACTTTTTAAAATGTCCTTACGGACCACAAAGAGAACCCATGAATTCTCTCAGTAAGATGTAAATTCATACCAGAATACAAACATGTTCACCATGACAGGAAAATCCAAACTAAATATTGTGGTCTCCCCACTATATTATAAAATTAAGAAAAAATCAATCCTCAATCATACATAGGGATAAATGCCCAACCAGATGGGAATAATTCTCCGTGGGAAACATAATGGCTAATAATTGATTGGAATATAATGATCTAATTGTAAACACTAAATTATAGACACATATAAAATTATCATTAAATTAATCATGTAGGTCTTGAAAACTCTTCTCTAAAGGAATCAAAACTACATAATATATAGATTGAAATGATAATAGGATGAGATATGTATAAATATAACCTTCTTAAATACTCTTACTCATAATATCACCTAACCTAAATTGAAACATACCACAACACAAATCAATAAAAGAAATTCAATTAAACTCCATGAAATAAAGAAATTATCTCTTCTATGGGGGGACTCAGGAAACACAAAACCAACTCACAAGAGTATAAAAGGTATATTATCCTCTTAGGGTAGAGAAAATTCACCATGATTAAATAAAATAGGTTTGACAACCAAACGAGTTTAGCCTAGAAAATTCCATCTCAATGCCACAACCCCACTGATCAAAACCCCAAATAGAGATAGGAATGATAAGAAAGCCTCAAAATTAAAGAAAAAATAAAGTCTTATAGAAAATATGAAATATAAAATGAGTATTTAACCAATAATGTTTTGAAAATAATATATTTATCAATTGATATTCATAAATGAACCATAAAATATTTTATTAGGTCATTAAAAAAATATGACACTCCCACACTAGAATAGACCGAAGTTATAGATTTTAAAATATATAGGCTTTTAAAAATCCAATTAATGTTCTATATATTCTAAGAAAATCATTGGAAAAAATTTGAAATCATAGAAATAAAAAATATAAATCTTCAATATATGGAAAATCACATGAAAAAATAATTTCTAGAAAATAAATCATAATTCCATTACTCATAAAATCAAATAAATGTACATAATAAGTGCCCATATGAAATACCAAAACAAAATTTTAAAATATATTTCCAAAATCATTCCAGATCCATTAATCTTATCTCTTTTATTGAATAACTAATAACCTAATAGCCTTTTTATCATAAATTAAACCTAATGAAAATAATTTAAATTTTACTTTTGAAAATATCCTCAAAAAATAAAAAATTCACCTCCAACCATTGGAAGACATATAATTTCATAAAATCATAACTAATCTGATTTTATCATTAAAAAATATATATAAATATGAAAATTAATGTTTCACTTTATTTTGGGATTTAAAATTTTATGTTGAAATTATATTTCAAATTGAATTTTTATTATTATTTTCATAAACATAGTACCATGTCCATTGAAATATATTTTATAGAGGTACATAAATAATTTTAAACCCCACATAAAATAGTTTTAAATATCCATATATCCTTCATTGAAATCATTCTAAAATCAAAATATCGTAACTCTATTGAATTTTATTTTGGTACACCTATTGTTTTATTTTGAATAAAACCATACTACATGACACAAAAATTTAAATAATCAATTCAAACCATTCAATTTATTGAATACCCATTCATTATTTATTAATTTCAATTCCCTGACCTATATCTCCCCTATAAATTTCCAAAATCAAAATAATTTTCCATTTAAAAGTGAACACACACCAACCCAAACCCATCCTGTAAAATTAAAATAAAACTACATAGGGTGAACTACTGGTTACGAATAAATGAGACACATGGATTAACATACCATGTTCCAGTCACGAAACTACCACTATAAGCTATATTGTACCTTGAAATTAGACTCCATATAGGTTTCTATGACATTATAGATCTCTATGTAAACATTATTCAATCCCATTTTCAATCTAAAAAATTAAAAATATCAATTTAATAATTTATAAATAATCTATATAAAGTAATAAATACTTTAGATCTGAAAATTATATTAAATCTTGACTTTCTATAGAAACTTAAGTCACTCAAAAAGTAATAGATATGGAGACTCTTCCCAGAACTATATCTGATATTATGATAGTCATATCTCAATCCACCGAACACAGTAAATAGTAATGGGAGGATCCATAACCTTGGGTTTTAAGCAATTTTTTCACATTCAAATCTAATAAGTACATCAATTCGATGACCAACCTAGCTCGTGACATACTCTAAGAACATTCATGATCGCCCATGACTAGAAACTACTAACATAAAGTTGATGTATTTCCAATGGGAATATTTTTAGAAAACAATAATAGTTGAGAAGTAGAATAAAAATAGGCATGAACACTATATAGTCCTAAGGCCCATGCACAAACATGAAAAAACACAAAAGTAAAAGTTTAAGATTTAATATAAAATAAAATACATCAGCACAACCTAAAACACCATGTATTATAACTATTTTATAGCCTCATTATGAAATCCAAATAAATTGTATAATCTAGGAATAAATATAACCAAAATTAATAAAAGACTTATTTTCACAATGTTTAAAAAAGAAACTAAATGAAACCATCTTTGTGACTCCATGAGTTTCCATGCATCAATAAAAATTATTACTCTATGGGATATATGAATGTTATTCCAAAACATGTACTGAAATGATATCAATGGGTCCGACCATAAATACCATTAGGAATGTAAAATAATGACTCTAGATGTATAGTGTATAAAAAATAATTTGTATAAAAATGTGGAATAAAATATTAGAAATATTTGTTTTAATCATAGATTAAAATACAAAACATTTTTATAAACAATCACTTTTTATTATATATAAATGAAAATAATTACTTTGAATGTATATTTTGTTCAAATCTCAATTTATATGAAACATCCATTTTAAATACATTTTTAGATTGACATTAAATATTTTATTCAAATACACATTATGAAACAGTTTTAATATATAGGAATAGGACTTGAGAAATAATAATGTGTCTATAAAGTATGAGAGGTATAAATTAAGATAAGGGTAAAGATAATATTAAAATTTAAAATTTATAATGAAGATATTGGGAGAAAAAAAAAGTTAACTATTGACAGGGGAAGCCAATAACTAACATCACTAAATAGGGAGAAGCAAAAATAGTGTAAACAAATAGTTACATGTCACTAGCTAGTGGGAAAGGACACACATCAATATCCTTACTAGTAGAATGGGAACTCATCCAAAACTATGCTCTCATATTGATGATCATGGGATTATTATAATATATAAATGGATGTGATCAATATATATATATATATATTCAAATTAAATCAGAATAGGAGAATGAGAACCATTATTTTTATCAACATAGAACCCCCTCATAGAATTTTACCACATTTACAATGATTTATTAAAACAATATAACTAACCATAGAAAGGTTATTTATGACTTTTATTATATTAAAGTGGAAATTTCCAAATGATTTTATTTTTAATGAAATATTTTCATTGTATCAATCGAGATTTAATATCCAAATTTATAATTATAAATAATAAATTTCTTTGAAAAACTATTACTATATTTATAAAGATACCCCAATTCACATAAAATATTTTATATTACATTTTTATATAATAGTAACAACATAAAAAATTGGTCTAAAGTAGAAACCCTCTTTAATGTTTCTGAAACCTCTCATAAAATACAATTGAGATATTTTATGAACACAATGTGTAAGTTTTTTTAAAATTTTAGCATGTCTCCTAGTATATAAACTCTTTGAAATTATATTAAAGTCATGTATTACATGAATTTATATTCAAATATTATATAATAATATTTAATTTAACTATTTATATGATAAAAATAGATTAAAACATCAAAGATAAATGTTCCAAAATGTAAAGGATAAATACGAAGGGAACATTCCTTAAATCAAGAAGAACTCATCCCCATCGATGAATGTCTCTAAGGTTATATTAAATACTGGTCTCACATTCCATCAACACCAATAAATCAAAAAAAAAATTATCCCTTATAGAATATGGATTAATCGTGGCAGGTGAAATAAGAGGGGGAATGGAAAACTAGGAAGAATGAATGGAAAAAAAGAGGAGGATGGGATGCATTCCTTCCCAAACTAGAATCTACATGAAATATCAAGGTAAACATCAACTAATAAATGTATTAATGGAGGGGTGGTTTTCCTAGGGTGTTTCCTTTGACTTTTCATGATACAGGGGTTAGGGGTATAAAGAGGTCGTGAGTTTTGATATTAGGGTGAGGGGGGGTTTTTAAAATTTAATTTTTTTTTAAAATGGGAATGTCCCCTATTTCTTTATGGTGTACCCAAACCATGTACCAAATATGTGACCTTAAATAAGCTCAAAAGGAACAATCATTGTTTGGATTAATGATCAAACAAACCATGTACTAACCATTTGTTTTCCTATGGTATATTACCAATATAATTACATGCTTGTTTCTCTGTTATACTAAACATACACTAACTATGTCCATTTTTGGAGAATAGAAAATTTCACAAATTAATACTCATTTAATCCAAAATTCAAGAACAATATTAATAGTAATTAATTAAATTAAGTAGTTAACAAAAATATGGATGGGGTGTGACAATATAGCTCATGCAACGTAGCCTTGGGCTATTATACCCCATGAAATTCCACCCATTATCATCTAATACCACATCATATTCCCAAATCCACATTCCCAAATCGAATATTATAGTATAGAAATGACACACAATAAAATGAATTAAGAAAATAGATTATCAATAAAATAACTGAAATTATAATAAGAAAGAACCATAAAAACGAAAAATTTCATATTTCTCAACATTACATCTAATATAAAAATTAACAATGGTTTCTTAAATATGTTCTTTATATCATATTTTATTTCCCACCATTTATTCAATATAAAAATTCTGATTTATTTATTCAATTTAGTTATCATGAACCATTAATATTCATAACATATTCATTTATTTTTTATGTCACTTATAACGCATCACATCTACTTTTATTCCCACAATTAAACTTGATCACTAAAGACATAATAAAAATATCCCATTTTTTTGGTATCACCACTAAAACAACCCTCAACCACAGTTAAGCATTAATAATAGAAAAATAAAAAATAAATCATCTCTAACCCATTATTGCTTAAAATATAAATTGTTTCCTTATTAAAATACTCACTTTCTAAAAGACTCCAATATTAAACCTATTTATCTTAAACAACCACATAATTTCCAACTCATGCAAACCACATTAATACACCTAGACAAAGAAATGTCCCCCAATATGTCACAATATTCAAACTGTCAAAACAAAACCTCAACTATTACAACTAGACATGAAATCTTTTATCCTATAAAATGAAGTAAAAAACCTTAACTAAACATTCCCAAAAAAACTAAAAGGGAAGAAAATAATTCCAAATAAGTAATATCACATTTTCATGTAGACCAAGACATTTTAGAGACCAGAAAAATATCATATTTCATCCCAAGAATGATAATCGACCATTAATCTCTAAAACTCATGTGTTATTACATATTTAATAAAATAGGCTCATTAATAAAAAAACTAATCCTCAAATTTAAATTCTAAATGAAATTATATTGTATAACTCCTAATGAAGTATATGATATCATCGAGTAAGGAACAATTATAAAATTAGTAATAAATTCTAATAAAAAATCAAAACACACATATCCAATGTAAACAACATATTAATTTTTCATAACTCTCTAGATCTTTTTTACATACCTTTATTTTTATCACCATTTTTAATTGAGTATACTATTATTTTGGTGATAATGACCATCCACAATAATAGGCACTGATGAATGATAATTGTAAATATAAATTAAAAATAGTAAATACTAATTATAACATCTCAGAAATCACATGAGATCATCTCTTCCCAACCAATTCCTCACACTTGATTTATTATCTTCCATCCATACATTCTTATGAATGATAATTTCCCACATGTTTTCCATTCATCACTAATCATGAATTTTTCATGAATACATGACTATGTAATAATGAATAGGAAATATAATATCATAGGTATAAGTCATATCAATAAATTAAAGAATATTATTATAAGAGATTTATGATGAGTTTGAAAATCACCTCCCTCAATTAAACATGAATACCCCACCACCCAGAAAAATTTATTTAAAGTAAGTCTATAATTAAATATTAAGAATAATTTCTCCATATTATACCACACTATTTCAATTCAAATAATTTATAATAAACCTTAAATTCCAATCACAAATGAAACTATTGAATCAAAGAAGAATTAATTATGAAATAATGCAGAAAAGTGAATGTTATAGAACATCAGATGGAAGAAGAATCATTATCAAGATTCAAATGCATAATGGTTATCATTTTGAATATAAAACACTGCAAAAGGGAATCCTTGATTTATTAGGGTTTTAGAGGATTTAATTTTATTTAAAGGAATGAAAAAAATATTCCTAAATTTATAATAAGGTTGGAAAAAAGGAATCTTATGATAATTTATGGTGTTTGTTTGTCCAACGGTATTGGTTGGTGGTCGATAAAACAACCAAACCCACAATATAATACTTTTATCTAGTTTATTTTATTTAATTAATGTACATAAAATATTTATCTGGAATCAATAGGTTTTTTTCAAATCTATTGGTGGTTATCATGTTTGATGTTTACGGATTGGAGGGGTTGGTGGTGGGATTTATGTCAAACATGGAATCCTTTTACCATGCATATAAAAGGGTTCATTTGGGGTGATTCAATTATTTATCATCATATCTAAGATATATATTCTTTCCGGCGATATAGCTCTTTGATATCCATTTATAGAGATATATTGGTGTATAGATAGAGCCATTTTACACCTTTTTTATTACTAAAATAAGGCCACTTACCCTCAATTAATTTTTTTTATCAAGATCAACAGAACACACTATCTAGTATCAGATAAGTTAGAGGAGAAATGTAAGAAATCAGTGGAGTTTATTAGGTGGCTAAAAAAATCATGTTTCCTGTATTCATGTTATGTATATAAATTAATAAAATATATGTTATTGATATTCTAATAGTGGAAATAGTGTTGAAAATTTTATAGAAACAAGATCTTTTGGATCATTTAATGTTTGTAAATTTTGAGGGTGTTATAGTACCCCCATGATTGATAAGGATACTTTTTTTGGACTAGAAAAATTTCCAGTAGCTATTCATATCTATCTCATCATCACTACATCATCACTATTCCGTTTCCACGTCAGTGGTTGATCTCGACTAGTGATGCGGATTTTATAATATATAGATTGCTAAAATTAAAATTTCAATGATCCATAAGACTCTTAAACTTTTTTAATCATTCCAAACAAAACATTACAGTCCATTGTTGAAAATTTCGGTCCTATTTTTTACAAAAATAATTTTCAACAAATGTATTATCCAAAGGATGGATGATCAGGTTAACATATTATAGCAGCTCTATTTGTAATTATTAAATGGAATAGGTACATAATTAAATTGAACTTTTTTCCCCATTAAAAATAATTGATTAAAAAATGGTACCACCAAATAATAAGATTATATGAATATAGAAAATTTGATGATCGGTCAAATCCACTTATGGATATAATAATGAATATACCATCATACCGCTCAAGAGAATAGCACTCACAAATTTTAGAATTTGATAAAGAATACATACCAATCATATACCACCCAAAATAAGAATATTTCATTAAATTGGATGATGATTCATAAAATATCGATTGTAATCTGAATTTCCAAACACACTAATGAGTTCCAAAAAAAGTGAATCATGACTCATTATGTGGACTAATGTAAGATTATGACTGATGAATATCATAAAAAAACTATCTATAAATACTCCCTAATATTTTGGATAAAATTGTGGAATCCCATAGTAATTCTATTACCCTAGAAAATATTACCATGTAAATGATAAAGGATTCAATATTTAATGTATATTCTCGTATTAATGATATATAATATGAAAAGACAGAATCTTTTACCCCAGATAACTGACGCATACAACATGGTGGGGGTTGAGGGTAGAAAATATAGGATGATAAAATTGAATAGGATGGTCCAAATATGGTATAAAGACAATATAAAAAATTCAACATTTCATCATATAGGTGAACATGAAGAAGAAATTAAAAAAATTATATATTAAAAGGTCATATATAGCATCCAACCAAGAATGAATGAAGACACAATTATGAGAATCTATAAATAAGTAATGATTTTTTTCATATGATAAATAAGATACATGATTTCACACAATAATACATGACACCGAATAGGTGGTCAATATAGAAACATCACAATAAATCACTCCAAATCATGTACATTTCTTGACTTATCAAACTAGTCACATTAGTGTCGTAAAGAAGGCGAATACAAGTTTGAAGATGATTGATGGTATGGATAATTCCCAACTCAAGTTGAATTTTGGATACACTATCACCTTGAAGGATGTTAAACCTGATCCAGTACTCTCACTTAACATTTTATAAGGAATAAAATTTTATTTAAAATTAAATGACAATATGTTCAAAAATAGTGCATATAAGATGAAAATAGTATCCGTTGTAATCAATTGAAGAAACATTTGTGGTATATTTTATGAAACTCATGTGAAGTAATGTGCTAAAAACCTCAACATGGTATAAGGAGATATATTTTTCTAATCTATATAAAAAGAGACTCAACTTTCATAAGAAGAAAAATATCATTTCAATCAATATGGCTTTATAATGGAGATCTGAGTTACTAGATTTGGTGCACTCTCATATATTTAGAATAATGAATGTGGATTCCCTAGGAGATAAAATGTATTCCATATTCATAATTGGTTATGCTTCCCAAAGGTCATGGATGTTCATATTGAGATGATCGACTATGTATTGGACAATATCAAGATGTTCCATCCTATCTTGAAGTATGAAATAGTAGGGAAGGTAGTGTGTCTTATTTAAAATAATGGCAGAGCGCATAAATAAATGGAATTTCATTCCTATTTATAATTTCATTGAATCTATCATGATATGTGGATCCCACACATCTAATAACACAATAGATCTACATAAAGGATTCAGGAAATCATAAAGAAGAATTGTAGAAAAAATATGGATCTGTTAAATATTCCAAATATATAATGGGGAAATGTAGACCAGGTTTCATTCTACCTCATCAATATATCAACATTATTCCCATTAAATTCTTATATTCCATATAAGATATGATTTGGAAAATATTCATCTTAATATCATTTATTTCTATTTGGATGTTTATAATTTGAAAATGTATTTAAGGAACTCATGTAGAGGCCATACACAAGATATAAAACATGAATATTCATCAGGTATATATATGATTTGTTAGAATAATATATTTTGGACCCAAAGTAAATAAATGTGATCAAAAGTCAATATGGTAAGTTACCAAAGAATAAAAAAATCTAATAAATTAAAAATGTACGTATATCACGATGGTAATGTTTCATGGAATCAATTCCTTATCTAATAGTTGTACCTACACCACCTATTAGAAATGAGGAGGAGGTGCATGTATTATCATTATTAGTAGACTAGATGGATTTGGAGGATTATCTTGAGTTAGGTGAGACTCAATCCTATGTTAATGATGTTTTAAATCCATTAGAATAGAATGTTTATGATTTCCACACGATCCTTCCATTTCACAGGTTCAAAGACACTAAAGAGGAAATATTCATCCAAAAAAATATTTGTACTTGAATAATCAGATGCTAAATGAAGTGTTTCACATAATGTTACAAAAATGAAAACATCAAAACACAATATCATTAGATTTGAAAATTGATGGATTGACTACTATTGAAACTTGAAGAGATCCACGTGATATAGAACCTAATAGATATATTGAAAAAGGTGGTAACTGAATATAATATTATAACTATAGTTTCTCTATCAGATTATAGATGGAGGGGGATAATTGATGGATTTTTTTTATAAATATTGGTTATTGGTTGGTTCACCAACCTCAATTACAATGAATGACAATTATCATCACTGGTTAATATTCTACATGTGTAAAAATTAATCCATTGGAATTCATGGGATATTTCAATGGTTTTTGTGACTTTGATGCGTATAGTCAAAGATTAGTTGGTGGTTGTTGGGGAGTTAATTGAAACATGGTATCCTCCCACTATGACTATAAAAGGAGGACTTTGGGGAGATTTTCGTATTAATCATCCATGAAAATATAGATCTTCTATCCACTAAGTGATCCTCAATAGCTCCATTAGAATATAGATTTAGGTCATAGAAGATATAGTTACAGAGAGGGATTATTCTGTAATCCTTCGTTCTTGTTCAAATAAATTGATTTCCCCGCCTTCAATATCTCTTCATGTTCAAATAATCACAATAGTAACATAATAGGTCATAATGTAAGAACGATTCAATACCATTAACACTAATACATTATATACCACAATACGACAATTGATCCTTCAAAAAATATCATGATACATAATGATCATAGATGAAACCCCATGCCGCATCACACATTTGTTACCGAAAACTTAACCCTCACCAAACATCTTATCCAACCTCAAAACCCCCCTTTTCACTAGCGTCCATCTGGATTGCAGTAGATATAGACGTGATAAAATCCATTATCTCTGTATAACATCCATCCAGATATCTACTCACATCTTCCAACCCACTCTAAACTCCCCCTTGATACCCCCAAGACCATGAGGAAAAAAATAATAGGTCTTGAAAAGTATAGTTCATTAAATCTATGGTGGTTGATGAAAGTCATTTTTTTATATTATCATTTATAGTGGTTGTGTTCTTAAATTAGTAATTATTAAAAATCCCTCTTGATAAATTTTTTTAGGGTTTTCTTTTTCACATTTCATGATTTTTCCTATAAAGGATGCTGGAGAATTATTTTAGTTACTCAGTTGTATCTCAACCTAAACAAATTACCTCCCACACTTTTATGGTTCATATTTATGATTATTATTTATCAAATTTTTCATTCATTAATGGGTTGATGATATTTTTATTATATTCATGGTGGTTTATATTCATTAGAAAAGTTATTATTATATTATTGGTAATAGATAAGATGGATTATGTGAGAGAAAATGTGTCTTTCATAGGGGAATTTAAGAGAGGATGTTTAATTTGGATGATTATTCCTTTTCTTAAGAAATTCCTTGATGGATTTATTAAGTAGTATTAGTAGTGGTTACATCTACTTCAAGTCATTTTATTGAAACTGAATGAACTGTGTAGTGGAAAAAATAAAGCAGTCTTAGAGGGTGACAAATCTCAATTCTGGTTCTCTATCAGTAGGCCTTCCATAGGGTCTTTAGTAATATCGAGATCGATTATGACATTCTCAATGTGTTCTACTATCCCTATTTTCCGAACCATGCTCTCATCACACAATTTTTCATAGACCGGTCAAGGTTATAGTATTTATGTATTTTTTGACCTACATTCATGTTTTTCAATAAATTATTTAAGAATATTATTTTAAAATATTTACAATTTAAAATAATTTGAAAAAATAATTGAATGGAAAGGATTATAGTCATGCCTTTAGATTTTTTTAGTTAGGCCAAATGTGTTTTGGCCCTTAATTCATTTTCTTAAGAAACTTTTTAATGGTATTAAAGGCCAAAATTTCAATCGAAAAAAATCAATAAATTTCATACATATATGTTATTATATATTGAAATTTTATTTTTTTTGTTATATATATATATATACACAGACACAAACAGAAAAATGAGAATTACAATTATGAATATTATATATTATTTCTATTTATATAATAAATTTATATTAATAACATAAGTATTAATAATGTTATTTACCATAATAACAATAAAATTAATACATTTTTTTAATTATATTATTTACTACATTATTAGTTAGAATAATATTTAAAATATTTACACCTTTATTAAAAAATTTTTAATGTAAATATTTTACAATATAATTAATATTTTTTATTAATGTAATGAATAAAATTTATTAATGGTAAAATAATTAATATCACTTAACAATAATGTAATAAATATTATAATAATTATTTGAGTTTTTCCAATAAATTTATAGTGTAAATGTTATGATTTTAAAAAACAATGTTCTTGACATGTAAATTAATTAATTTATTATATTAATGAAATAAATTTTATTTACAAAATTTTATTTAATGTTTATTTAGTGTCTCAAATTTTTTTTCATTGAATTTATACTTTATAATATTCAATATCTCAAAATCCCCTACCTAAAACATAATAATATTTAAATGAACTAACTTTGAAGGTTTGTATGTTCTGTTGTATAAATAAAATCTAAATAAATTTGAAAAAATAGAAAAAACATAAAATAAAATTGAAAATAAAATTATTTTCATAAATATAATTAAAGTAATATATTTAATGGAAGAAATATTATTGTTTCGAATAAAAACATTATTATTTAATTTTTTTAATAGACCATTTATTTTCAGAATATTTATTATTTATTTATTTGTGTTTCAAATTTCTAATATATTATGTTTATACTATCTGTTATGTTCATATATTATTAAGGTGAAATATTTTATTTTAAATCAATAATTTTTTAGTCCATTAAAATGATTTTGGTGAATTATATTGATTAAATTATTTATATTTTAAACTACTTTTTAAATATTTAGGCTTTGTTTTATGTTTTATTTTTTTGTATTTTTTTTAATAATTTATAAGTTTTGAATGTTACCTAGTCGAAATTTAATAAGCATTTACATGTTTCATGTATTTTACATTCAATGCTTACAAAATTTAAAACCTTTGTAATATCTAAATAAATTTCAAAAAATGGGCATACTATTTAATGAAAAATTGAAAAAATAATTTAATAAATATAATCGATAAAAAATAATATAGGTTAAATTAAATATTGTTGTTTATAATTTTTCAGTTCAGAAAATATATATAAATCCTTGAGTACAATCAGTGTATATGATGAAGTCACATCACACAATCTGATGTGTGAATGAGATGAACGTACCATGATCACAGAATATTACGCTCCGGTAGACTATGACATGAGACATGTGGTTCATCCTGAGGTTTATGAATCTTGATTTTCTACTGTTCTATCTATTAATAATTGATATGATGATTCATCAAGATTTCATGTGCACCTCATTCTTCTTCCATTGTGTAGGTAGAATGACCATCCATTTGATTAGGGTCCCGTAGGACCTTTCAAGGCCTAATGACAAAAGATGGAGCAATGGGAAATTTCTACTGGTGCGAGCTCAGATCAGCTGTACATGGCAAAAACAATACATATTACATCAATAGTAATGGATCTCATCCTTGATGGTGTATATCTCTAATCGATTAAGGCTCATCTGCTGGAGCCAATTCTACTTACCGTTGACCATGTGAGGCCTCATATGTAGCAAGACAGGGTCTATGGTGTCTTCATCAAAACATGTGAACATTAGTATCTAATAGATGATGTTATTGTATAGTAACCTTCTCTCCATGGATAAGATCACAGTTTTTCTTAGGTGGGTGATCAATGAAATTACCATCTAGAACACGATATGATAAATCCATTTCCTCTACAACAACATGATATGTTTTGGTTGAAATTACTTACCCACATTATGTATTATATTAAACCAAGATTCCACCTAATTTTAATATGAAAACAGTTTTCCACAAGGCCTCAAGAACATCTCCTGAATTTGAAGAGGAGGTCGACTAGCTGTGAGGGCCAAGGTGTGATAGAGGGGAGATTACAACAATATTAGAAGAGTGTAACAAAGTGGAATGCAATAAAAATTAAATAGCAGAATCTTTAACACCATAAAAATAAAGTAAACTACGGAAGGCCGATATTATAAATAACACAAATTTCATATCATAATAAAGATGATGCCACATGATACATGTTCTGGAAAACAAGAAAAATATGTTATAATGCATTCATATTCAATACAAGTGCCATAAGTACAAAAAGTCCAACAATACTCTTAGAAGCATCGCAAGACTTTGTTTGGTCCCATGATCTCCTACTCCTAAAAATAATATCAAGTACCTGTAGTATGGATATTTACCTTATCAAATACAATAAGCATATATTTTGTTATGGTCCAAAACATGTCCCAAAATGGGTGAGAGGCTAAAAACCAATAGGTAACCCCCTACGGTCTATTCCCAAATATGAGTGAACATATAAAACAAGTAGTGTGAAATACTAAAAGAATTAAACTTGGTAGTAATAAAAAATAAACCACCTAAAAGCACTGGGTTTCATTTCAATTTTCATTTCATTAAACAATTCAATTATTATGAATTCAAAAATCTCAAGATCTGAAATAATCCCATCATCCCTTGTATGACTATATGCACAAAAGATGCGAAAGAAGGAAATATAATGATGAAAAAATTAATACTGAATCCATGATTGTTCTTAGTCTTGCTAGAAACATAATAAATCATTTAAATTCATTATTCAATTTAAAACCTGATATCATCCTTGACGGTAAAATATTGTAATTCATGCGTCACTCAAGGTACAGTTCCACCAACACACTACAAGCCCATCCCAACAAACCTCTCAGCTGCCCGATATAACTGTAGGTGTGGTTTAAGTCCATGTAAAAGGATCCTGTTCTTGGTGGTCCTATATTTGATCCCCATGTATCACTCATGAACATACAGTCAATGCCTCATGGGACCATTCATGGATGTACAATAAGGAGCCACGATTCCCCAAACTTTTATGTACTACCTATATGATCCCATCCATGGCGTCAATGGTTCACTCATTTCATAACCATAATGAACCCCTTGAGCCAATCCATGAAATTATAATACGAATCCATGATTCACTCAAGGAACAAGGTACAACCGTCACATGTGTATGTCCCTGGAATTCAAAATTGAATCCATGATACAACTGGGGATATTTACCAATTGATCATTCAAATCATTAAAAAATTTAACAGGCATACTATGGTCAAAACCAAAAAGCATCTATTATAACTCACCACCAAGGGTGTTACAAACCACGACCAACCTCATAAGTATTTTCATTTCATTTACTAACATGGGAACATTTCGTATAATAATAATTATATGAAAATTAACTATTATATGGATTTAACATAATTCAACTCAATTGGGTAGTTCAATATATTGAGAAGATCATTCCAAACAAGAATCAACATGAAATAGCCTACTCGGATCATTAGGCAAGTCAACCATCACATACCCTAAACCAAAAAAATTCCATCTAACAATAACGAAAATCCATTATAAAAAATTCATTTCTAACAACCCATGAAAGGGAAACAATGGCATGCCTCATAAACATCCTATCTCAGTTGTCCGTAAAAAGATCATTGAAGTGAACTCACCCCAAGGATGGGCCTTAATCATGGTACACAACCAAATATATGCCTCAAAAAAACCTATTTCATTACCAAATCAACAATCAGATACATCATCGTTCAATTATAATTTAAGGTGACCCCCTTAAAATGGACACGCGACACTTTGACTGTAATGTCCCTTCCCAGCTCCCTTCAAAGACAGTGGCCAGACCGGAGGGTCCGATGAACTCAAGCCCATCTCCTCATACGTCAAAGGCTGCCGACTAGAAGCGAGGGTCTCAGGTGGTGATACTAGGGACACTATACCCTCTGATAATAGATTCATATCTTTATAACAATGTATGATAGTAAAAGAAAACAACAAAAGTAGTAAATACATAATTGAAAAAATAGCAGACGACAATTTTTTAAAATTTTAAAGAAGCTTCCAATGCTAAATTACACAAAAGATGAATCCATGTCATGGTTATGATACATAACTCAATAAAAAATACAACATAATTGATGACATGGTGCAATAACAATGAAGGACAGCAAAGCCACATAGGCGATCACCATGAGCATCCTGAGCTCCATCTCTATTCATTTCTCCTAACTCGCAAATACAAACATCATGACTTATGTAATGAATCATGGTCCACAGTCCTACGAACATGAAAGGACTACTTGGGTACCCTAGTGTAATGAAAGCCTAAGTAGGGTTTGAGATTTAAATCTCTGGATGTTGGTACCCATGGTGTTTAAACCATTCCATTCCATGCAGTAATTGAATGATATGTGTCATGATATAGTAAATGAAAACAATTCATTAAGCGTATTGAAAATTAAATATGTTAGTATGGGTTCCCAATGACACCAACTCCCATTCAACTTCTACTTCCTATGCTGTGAGTCTAAATGAACTGCCAATAGTAATAAGGATGGATATATATTTACATATAGGGCCTATAAAATCAAAGTAAAAAAGATAAAGAGAATAACCCATGATTTTGTTTTAACTAGGGGTCTAAATTATGTGTCATCCACGTGTCCTTCAAGATAACAAAAAATATCAAAATTCTCAAGAGACTCAATGAGACATGAATTTAATCCATTAGTGCATAATTATAAATATGTTCTAGTTTAGAGTTGGATTTTGATACTGCCCTAATGGTATTGATATAGTACATACATCAAATTACCCAATACCACCGAGCTCATCTACGGAAATCATTCGAAAGAAAAATTGTCACTCGGGGCATGGTTTTAATAGGATTCCTTTCCGATCTCGAACTAAAGGGTTTGACTATGACATGAGGATTGGCGTAGCCACTTGTCAAAGGTCCATCCTTGATGTTCCCTTTGGGATCCATTGTCCCCCAAATGTATATAGAAGGCCAAGGGAAGTATTTGTCTAGAAAATCCTAAGACATTTCCCCCACTGGTGGATAAAGGTAACAAGTTTGGAACAAAGAGTCCAAGCGTGATTCCTTCATACGAAAAAACATTCTCTCACCACCCTAAATTTAATTAAATGTCACATAACATGTATCACAGAGAACCATTTATAATTGCAACTAAATAGTATATGCAACTCAACAAAAAAATGGTCATTTAAACCGAGAAACTATTTCCAATGCAATTTATCAGCAAATGAAAAAAATGTAAATTAATTTATAATGGAAGAATAGGATAATAATTGAATAAAAATGAAAATCAATACGAAATAATTAACCAACATAAATAATGATCGTTGTTCACAATTACCAAAAATAATTTATTTAATTAAAACTGTACAAACAAGATCACACAAAGGGGTATCTAACAATCCAAAATAATTTAAATATCTTAAAATGTCTCACAAAAATATGTGATGGTTCAGCATATCCATTTATTAAATTTAAAAATGGTAAAAATTAGACATTGTAGGTAGTCACCAATGAGAGGCACAACACGTGATTTAAACAATTCAATAAAATGAAGGGAAACAGTGTAGACTCCATAAATTATACTCATAGAGGATATTATTCTCTACAACGATCATTGATTTGACCTAAAATGGATGAAATAAGATGATTTTAGAATAACCCCAATTTCGAAAAAAACATTCTTCCAGAGATCGTGCGATGGATAGGGAAGAAGATCATACGATTCTTGGTTCGTGAGGTATTCCTGTCCCAGATATTTACGACATAGTTGAAAATGAAGACAACAAATGAGAAACAAAGGCACAATATCCTTCTGAATGAGGATAGGGGAGGAGGAGGCACAACACCAATAGAGGTGCTACATGGGAGACACATAGGGAGAGGGATGAGAGGAATAAATGTAAATAATGAAATAATATGAAATGAAAAAAAAAGAATGAAATAAATAAATAAATAAAAATAAAATGGTGTAAGAAATGAAAAAATTAATAAAAATTGGTTTTCCGCATCTTAGGTAATTTTAATTTCTCTCCAACTGATTCTATTTTATTATTATTTTATCCCTTTTAAATAACAATAATTTTAATTAATGTTTTTATTCATTTTTAACCCATTTAAAGTATTCTTATCCCAAACGAAATACTAGGGAACAACATAATATTTTAAAAAAAAATCCGAAACAATTATTTAACTAATTTTAATAGATATCCTGGACTCACAATATGGTGTGTAGGCATGCTCTCTGGGTCACTGTAAATATTTGTAATAAAAACATTAATGGTCTACACCAAGACTTATGTCAAGATGTTAAATTCAATTATTTGGGTAACTAACAATGTTATATATATCCCAAAAATAATCACCCACCAATATATATATACATGTTATATATAAACACATATTTATATTCATATATATAAACCCTCAATGAATAGATAACATTGTGTATATTTAATCCTCTTATATATAGATATACCTTATATATATATATATAAATCAATATTTTTTCCAAATATAATAATAATAATAATAATAATAATTATTATTATTTAATACAACATATTAGTGAAACCATTATTATTTTAACAACAAAAACCATTAAAAAAGTATATCAATAAATAAATTAATATTTACTATGCTTTTTTATTTAATTTAATCAATTGATATTATCAAATTTATAATATCACGTAGTTATTATTTACACTGTGACATAATTTATTAATTATGGAAGTATATTTTCATTTTTTATCAATGCAAAAAAAAATATTAAAAATAAAATTTTTATTATTATTTGTAACTTCACATCATAATATTTATAACCAAAATAAATTATCTTCTAGTGCGATCTGAAAAAACAATGGATACTCACAAAATTTATACCCTATCTAGGGTAAATACCATGTATCATACCTAATAATGGCCTCTGATTTCTGATATGATGCACTATTGAGTGAAAATAATTATTTATTATTAAAAAAATATCAATAATAAATTAATTAAAAATAATGAGGGTATTTTCACATTCGAGGTTTTCAAACACCCAACATGCAACAAATTTATTCCCTAAATTGTGTAAACCTAGCATTCCAGACCTAACAGTGGTCTCAGATTTATTATACATTGCATTGTATGAGATTTATTTCATTTTTTCTGAAAAACACACATGTGTAAAGATAAAATAAATTTAATTTTTTTATTCTATCATGGTCGAGGGTCTTTTATTATTAGAATCACGTAATGACTCAGCATCTAACTCTGAATATATTTTATAGAATGTCTCAATGTGATAAGGAATGTTTTCCCCATCCATTAATTTGTTTTAAATTTTAAAATTTAAACTTATTAATTTAATAAATTTTAATTAAAAGACCCTTTGTAGTGTCAACTATCAGAAATAAAAAGTTTTGATCCATGGTTTTAAATCTGGCCTTCCCAAATAATGGAAAAAAGAAATTTACTTTTGTTTTTTTATTTGGTTCCAAACATGGGATGTTACAACCTTTCCTCTTTAGAACATATTGTTTCCAAGCATCCTTTGAGGAAAAAAATTCCCACCCGATCTATAGGGGCAGGATGTATCATAGAAAACATCACGTTGCATATCCAAATGCCCATAACACGTTCAAATATTGGTTTGGCAAGCGTCACCTTGGCCATTAAGATAGGATTCAATTATCATTTTCAAACTAAAACACTAATATGGTACTTATCCAAACTCTTTTAGCAAGAAAAATGACCATATTGTTGTCTCATTAATCATCTGGTCAATGTTACCTACCACCTCAGTTTTAAATGTTAGAAAGGGAAAATTCAAGGTCACAACAACTTCCACAATCAGAATTTTCTCAAAGACACACTATTATGAATTCTTGAAATACTTTTTTATTACTTAAATATATAAAATGGTTGATTCCCATTGACCTAAAATCCAATGTCAACCCATATTTTCCTGAAAATTCCAATCCTACCCAAACTACACTTCTTACACAAGACGTCATGGTTGAAAAAGGTCATTCTTGACCACATCATTAAACAAGAGAGAGAACTGGTTCACCCACATCGATTGAAATTTTCCGAAGGTGCTCAAAATGGATGACCATTATTTGGAAAACTATAGTGTGATGTATTATTCAATGATATATCTCATTTATCGCAGACACATCCACAAAAATTCATACATGACATCTGGTGATGTTCATTGATTTAGGAATCACCAAGCCTGAAAAATATTCTAGGTTAACTAGGTATCGGTATGACATGATTATAAGGAACTGACATAAGGTATTATACAGTCAAGATTCATGAGTGAGACATCGGTAGAGGGACAAGATTCCGATATCAGAACATTGGCTGAGCCCATTGTCGCATCGACTTAGCTATCATGTAAGGTGAAATGGCTATTATTCAAGAGTTCATCTAAGGAATTTCTATACAAAAATCCAGCGATCAGTCAAGGCAACCAATCATTGATAAGAACCTATTGTTTATCATGCAACATAGGGTTACCACTAAAACCTCCAAAAAACATTTAAATCATTAGCTGGGTGTAGGATTGAGTCTCTCTTAGTGCATCAATGATTACATCAAGATATGGGAAATGATTATCACCTAAGGAAGACTACACTAAGTGGATTAAAATATTTCCATAAGGAAAACAATTTAAAAAGTCATGGAAACACAAAAAAAGTAACTGGGCTTTCAAAAGACCAGAGTCTCTGGAAGTCATTCTAAGCATTGGGATAATCGTGATTCATTTAACACTGAAGTATGTATACAACATGGATGACACGAAACATATTTAATAGTACAATTCATGTTGATTATACTGATTTCAACCAGTTTTTCACAACATTAAGAACTCGACAACACCACGTACGTGAAAACATACTACCCTGATGTGATATAGGGAAGACTATACCCTCTTTTTAGAGATGAAAATTAGTAAAAAATAGTATGAATGTAAATGTATAATGATGAAGCAGTAAATACATACTTGACAAACAATTGGAAGACAATATCTATCAACTTCATAGATGTTTCCAATGTGAAATTATACAACATATGAATACATATCATGGTGATGATACATAACTCAATAATCAGTAAAACCTGATTGATGACATAGTGTAATGACAAAGAAGGACAAACAAATCCCCACGGGTGATCTCCATGAGCATCGCGATCTCCAGCTTAGTCCATTTCGTCTAACTCCCAAATAAAATGAGCACATTTTAATCAATCAATCACGGTATGTAGTCCTGCGAACAAGAAAGGTCTACATGGGTACCCAAGTGCAACGGAACCCCGAGGGGGTGTGAGATATAAATCTATGTAGGCCAGAACCCACAGGGTATAATCCTTTAAGTATTATGCAGTCACAGAATGAATTGTGTAATTATATAGTGAATGAAAAAAATTAATTAAGTGAAATGAAAATAAAATAACTTGGTTGAGGTTCCCAATGACACCCACCCCAAATCTCCTGCTTCTGCCTAAGCTGAGATTCTGAATGAAGTAACTCTAATTAGCTGGATACACATATATTAACATATAGTTCCTAGGAAATCAATGTTAATTAGAGCTAGAGAATCACCCAATATTGTGCTTCAACATGGGGGGTCCAAATTATGTGTCAACCATGTATACTTCAAGATAGAAAAAGTATCACAATTCTCAAGAGACTCAAAGAGGAATAAAAAAAATTTAGTTCTTAGTTATTAATTTGTTCAAGGTGAAAGATGGTGTCTAATCCAATCCTAAAAGTATTGATATGGTACATCATTCGAATTACGAAATACCACTGATCCCCTCTAAGGCTATCATTCGAAATACCATGCATCACTTGGGGCCTGGTTTTACCATGTGTCCATCCTGATCTCATACTGAAGGGATTATGTATCACCCAAAGCTTGGCATGGCCGCTTTCTAATGGTCCATCCTTGATGATCTCTTCAAGAATTCGTGTCACCCAAAATCATATAGATTGCCTGAGGGAGTACTTTTCTAGAAAATCCAAATACATCTCCCCCATCAGGGAATAAATGTAACCCATCCGGAACAGAGAGTTCAAGCGTGAGTCCTTAATATGGAACTCAATTCTCTCACCAACCTAAATGTAATTAGATTTCATAGAACATGTATCATAGAGAATAATTAATAATTACAACTAAATATTATAGGTTACTCTTCCAAAACAAATGGTCACTTCAAGCGAGCAGCTATAGCCAAAGCAGTTTATCTAGGAAATTAATAAAAATGCACATATTAATTTATAAAGGTGCTATAATATAATAAATAAAAAGGAATAAAATAATTAGGCAACAATTAAAACACAAAACCAAAGACCATTTTTTACAATTACTCTAAATAATTTAATTATATAAAAAATCAAAAACAAGATCAAAGAACAAGTAAAATTAATTAATTTAAATAATTTGAGGATAACAAAAAATCAACCAAGAACGTCGGCACACCCAATGGGGCATCCAACAAAGTTGTAATAATTTTAAAAGGTTTAAATGTCATACAAAAAGGTGTGGAATTTCAAAAAATGAGTTTATTTTATTTAGAAAGGGTAAAAATTAGGTGTTGTTCGTAGGTACCAATGAGTGGCACAACGTGAAATTTAAATGGTGAAACAAAATGAATGGAAAGAGATCAGACACCATACCTTATACTCATAGAGTATTCTATACTCCAAAAAAATCTTTATTTTTTCCTAAAATTGTAGAAATCCTATGATTTTAGAAAAACACCAATTTTATGTAAAAACCTTCCTTGGAAGAATGCCTGACGGATAGAGGAGGAGATCATACGATACTTGGTGTGTGAGATTAGCACAACCAAGATCATTACTACAAAACTAATTTCAAAGAAAAAGGATGATAAAATGAGACATAGTTGGCTTCTGAAGGAGGAGAGAGAGGATTTAGTGAACCACCAGTGGGGGTGCTACATGGGTGATACGCATGGAGATGGCAGAAAGGATAAAATAAAAACAATAAAGAAAAATAAGGGAGAAAAATAAAGAAATATGGGAAAAAATAAAATGGTGGAAGAAATAAAAAATTAATTAAAATGGCTCTACCCCATTTTAATCATTTTTAATTTTTCACCAACTGATTCTATTTTATTATTTTTTATTATCCCTCAATAATTTCTAGTAATTTTCATTAAATTTTTTTTATCCATTTTAAACCATTTTAATTATTTTTATCTTGAATGCAACCTAAGAGCGCAAAATTATGTTTTCAAAAAGCATGATGAATTATGTAATTAATATTAATTGTTATTTATGACTCGTAACAGGGTGCGCATGCACGCGCTCTGCGTTGATTTAATGATTTGGTCTAAAAACATAAACTGTCTGCACCTTGACTTAGATCAACATGTTACAAGAAATTATTTAGGTAATTATTTATGTTTAATCTAACCTAAATATAAATATCCACCCATATATGTATACATGGTATATATATATAAATATATATATTCATTTAAATACACCCGCTCATGTAAATATAAATATATATATATATATATATATATTTAATCCCCTTATATATAGATATACCTAATATATATATATATACATCAATGTATTTTTTCCAATGTAATAATAATAATAATTATTATTATTATTTAATACAACCCATTAATTGCACCATTAATATTTAAAAAACAAAAACCATAAACAAGGATAAATGTTTTTAAATTAATATTTATTGTGCATTATTATTAAGTTAGAACAATTCATATAATCATATTTATTATATTTCCTAGTTATTATTAAAACTGCAAAATAATATATGAATTATGGAAAAAGTGTTTCTTTTCATTTCATCATGGAAAATAATTACAGTATTAATAAAATTATTATTATTATTTCTAACTCCACATCAAAATTTAAATAAACCAAAAAAATTATCTTCCGTTGTGATCTGACAAAGTGTATGATACCCCAAAATGTTATACCATGTCTACTTGAATCGCAATGTTCTAGACCTAACCATTGCCTCATATTTCTATTATGATGAACATTTTGAGAGAAACAATTTATTTATTATTAAAAAAATCAAAATAACAAATTATTTTACATCAAAGAGGCTTTTATGACATTTGAGGTTTCCAAACACCCAACACAGAACAATGTTATACCTTTACAAGGGAAAACCCAATATTCCAAACCTTATAGAGGTCTCAAATGTTTAATATAGTCCAGAATTTGAGAGTTATTTCATCATTTTTTATATAAACACACATGCGTATGGATAAAATAAAGTTTATATATTTATCATATCAATGTAAAGGGTCTATTGGTCTCAGAATCCCTTGGTAACTCACCATCTAACTCTGAAAATATTTCAAAAAATATTTAAAAGTGTTAAAAAATCCTTTTACATATAATTTATTTTATTTAAATTTAAAATGTTAATTTTATTAATTAAATAAAATGTATTTAATAGACACAACACTCTGTCAACTATCAAAAATAAAATGTTTTGATTCTTAGTTTTAAAACAGGCCTGCGTAGTTAATGGAAAAAATTTATTTCCGTCAGTTTTGTGTTTGGTTCGAAACACAGGATGCTATACAAGCATAAAAAATAGATTGAAAATTAGTGAATGTCAATAAACAACCTACCTTAGGCTCGGGCTAGATCTCTCATCTTTTATCAAGCTCTGATTCACCCTGGTATAAAAAACAAATGATAGATTGATGAAGAACATGATATTAAGGAATATGAGTCCAAATCCAAATAGAGCAATCATAATCATGTATAATCGAGAAAGGCTAAAAATAAATCTAGGCTTTACCATTTCTGTTCCATGGAGAGGAATGAAACTGTGTTGAAACTAAAAAAGGCATCTTCTAAGTCGAGCCATAGATCAGGGTTTCCCTACACTATTTAATCTAACCTTGCTGTAACCATGGAAAATTCTCTGTCAAAAACTACTAAAAATATATATATGTCTGATGAAGGTAAGTCCCAACCTGTATTGTTTTCACTAACCATGCGACCTTTTCTTTTCACCAAAACATTGTTTCGATGCTCTAGACGTGCCTCAAGAACCCCTGAGAAATCCATGACCTCAACAAGCATTCATAATAAGCCATAACTAAGTAATTAAAAAAATTAATGAAGAAAAATATCTATACCTCAAAGATGAACCTGGTAATTGAAAACATCCCCTTTAATGAAATTCACCCCCAGAGTTTCTTTTTCAAGGGTGGTGAAGATATATCTAAGAAAAATCCAGACACTAAAATCACACATTAAACATACGATCCTAGGTCTCGTCCTACACCTGAGTGTTCTTCCATAGCACATGTACTAATGGAATGGGCTGACGATTTAGAACATTCATGATATATTCCAAAATTCATATAGGTTTCTCCTAAATGGTGCATCCTCATGAAAATCATCCTCAGGTGAGACAGGTCCTAACAGTAACGTCGATGCTGAGAATGATAGAAGACGTTGTGCAAAGCTTGATTCCAATGAGGTAATGGAAATCGATAGGCTACCATCCCGACCCCTTCTATAATATCAAATAGCCATACATATATTCGCAAAATATTACACAGGAAACTAATCCCATTATGTCCCATATTTGTTGAAACACAAAAAAATAAATCCCTAACCTCAAACTCTAAAGGACATATATGGTGAAGGGTGAATGATTTCTGAAAACACTACACAGTATCCATCCACTTCTAAATCAACTGAACTTGTTTTGTGCTCTCCTAGACAAGACAAGGTCCTAGAAATGGTGCCAATCCCACCTCTAGCCAACTCATGGGTGATTGGCATGGAATATCGTACAATGAATCATATGGATATATGGTAATATTCCTCTCCCAAGAGCCCTAGGAATCTAGGATGCATGCTAGTAATAGTTCCACTAGCACCAGAATTGTGCTCTATGAATAGACATTTATTTGGGGGAAGTATGTTATGCTAAGAACCACCTTTGTACCCATCACCCTCTATATCCATTTACATATACATGAAGTAAAATAGGTGTCCCAATATAAAATGATAGATTTCGAGACCCCATGTAGTCGTAAAATCTCATGGATGTCCAACCTCACAAACTCATCAAAACTGATTTTCCATGATTGGAAAGTAAAGTGAATCCTTCGTGATCCTATCAACAAACACCCAAACAGAATTGTTACCTCAATGGTACCTCAGCAAACCCATCACAAAATTATTCATGATATCATTCCATTTCCATTCAAGAATGGGCAGCTACTATAAATGCCTGACTGGTCGTTGGTGTTATGCCTTCACCTGCTGATAGATGGAACATCCCATGATAAAACCAAATATGCCTCTATTCAAACCCAACCACTAATACTGATGATGTAAATCCAGAAACATCTTGGTGACACTAGGATTCACTTCCCTCACCGAGGCATAAAAATAAAACATCATCTCATCACACATTTATACTAAAAACCACACACGACCATGTAAACACATGGCATCATCATATCATGTGGTTCAAAGAGTAGGAGGGTCCACACCTTAAACACTCTCCCCTAAAACTAGGCCTTCAGAATACAATAGCTACCTCCTCCTCACTATGTCTAAGATGGTAGAGGTAATATTTAATGATGATTTGAACATCTACCCCAAACTATGAAGCACCTACAGGTGCATATCAAAGAAGAACCCCATCAGATGCCACTCACTACTAGCATACTCAACTACTAATATATGAGTCCTTCTTCTAAGTGCATCAACCACTTCATTCCCCTTACTAGGAATGATGGTGAGATTGAAGTAAAAAATGAACAATGGTATTCTAGCCTTCTTTTTTTCCTTAGATTCACATCACACAGTGTAAAAATTTATTTGAGGATTATGTGATCTGTAAATACAAGAAAACGCTATCCTCATATGAAATGTATCCAACATCAAAACAGATGAACTACAACTATTAACTCAAGATTGTGCCTTTGGTAATTCCTCTCATGTGACCTCATCTGGTGAGATCCGTATGCAATGACATAGTCTCCCAGCATAAGAATCAATCCCCACATAATACATGATGCATCATATTACACAATATATCTCCGTCCTAGCTATAAAAAAGCATTTTCAATGATGAAGTAAATATCCCTTTCAACACTTGAAGGACTGTCTCAATGGAATCTAACCATACAAACCTCGCACTTATCTTATCCAAGCCCACCAATGTACCTTCTAAGGGTGTTTTTTCATATATGAAATTCATGTAGTTACATCTAACCCTAATTAACTATACACCACAATGATATTCTTGGGATGATATTAGGATACCTCTTCTTTCAACTTCTCTAGGTCCACTAATACACTTGTCTCTATGATTTTGTTACACAGGATGTGAATTTGATACATCTAGAAAGTTCAGTTTGTGAGAAATGCAAATAAAAAATTAAATCTCAGTGTATTCAAAATGATCTCAATATGTTTGGCATGGTGGTGTTGATTAAGATAATACACCAAGATATCATCAATGAAAACCACAAAAAACACGTAATGATAAGGACAGAACACATGGTTCATAAGTACTATAAAAACTTCAATCTTGATTGTGAGACTGATCACATTACCAAATAAAAATATAGACTATACCTGCTCAAAAAGTCCATGTGAGGTATTTATGATGATATAACCCACACCTAATGATAAAAGATACCCAAATATATATTTTATAGAACCCATGATCATTGGTTGTGATCAAAGAGATAATTTATCAATGGAAGAGGATACCTATTCTTAACTATAAACTTGTTCAATTTCTGGTAACCCATACATTGCTTTCGGGTACTATCTTCCATTTTCACAAAAAGGACCGGTGAACCCAACTAATAATTACTGGTGTACATAAATCCTTTTGCCTCTAAATACATTACCTTATTCTTGATCTCTTGGAACTCCATTGTAGCCATCATGTAAGGATGAATGGATACCAGTGCAACACCTGACACTATCTAAATAAAGAACCCAACCACTCTCACCAGAGGTAAACCTAAAAAGTAATTCAAGAAAACAACCCTAAAATGATCAAATAATTGAGGGAAATTAATCTGACATGTTCCCTCTTAATCTAGATATAAAAATGAAATTTTGGCTATCTTCCCACCCAACCCAGGATGCTTGGGTCCAGCTCAGCTCACTTGGAAATTCCATTCCCCAATGTATAGTAACCTTCCAGCTTTAGATGACATAAAACAGACACTACAATAATAGCAATCAACATAGTCTGAAAATGTAATCCTCGGGTCCATTATGTGAATGAAATCAAAGCCTTTTCAAAACTAGGATATAGAGGTCCCAAAAAAATTTACACCCACCAATCTCAATGGGGAACTCCCTGCACTAATACAAACCTTCTATTCTCAAACATAAAAGAGTGTCTATAATCATGACTTGATCAGAAGGAAAGAAACTGAGCCTGAGACTCTCCATAACTAGCACAAATATGGAACAATGTGACTCCAATGTATTAATAAATGTATAAGCTAAAATGGAGGCAACTAGAATATAACCTCTGATAATAGAAGGTCAGGGATATGTATACTAATAGATCTATTGCACTGCATAAGTATAGACTATATTGTGGCCCTATGAAACTTCTCGGCTACCCTGAGCTGATCCACCATACTACCTCTATGATCCAATGATCTAGTTACAATGACCACAACCACAAACATAACATGAATAGCCATATGTACTCTATCACTGTATCTTCTAAGAAGCTACAGACCCCTCTCATAAACATGGAGTCGATGGAGACCCTCTATCACTAGATTCTAATGGAAACATACAACTAAAACATTTTAAATAGCCCATTTTTTTGCAATAGAATCACTCAACTAGGACTACAGGACATTGTGGATTCATGTTCCTCGGCCAAACACACTTGTGGCACCTCACATGGATACATGAAGATATGTACTTTCTACTCGTATCATCATGAGATTGATCTATCCGATGAGTTCTACTATAACTTGTGATAGTACCATATCCTGGTGTCAAACAACCATAGCTCACACCTCTAGTTTTCATTAGGTATTGATTTATGATCATCACCTGATTCACCATAGAAGATACAATAGTCAACCTAAAGACATTTACCTACGATAACATGACATATATATAATACCATCTTTAAATAAGCTAGCCTTTGATACATCGTCACCCATTACAATAGTTTCAATTCACTATAGGTTATTAAAAAAGGCCAAATAGTCCATAACTGACATGGTATCCTACTATAGATGCAAACACTCCAAGGCTCTATTGATCCTCAGAATCTTGAGATATTATAAATCATAGAAGACTCTTTAAAAATATCCCTACACCAAACCCTGATGACGCAAAGCCTGAATGATAACATCTCACAACCTCTTTGCAGAATCACATAGCATGCACATGGTGAGCCTTGACCTCTACTCAGAAGGCATCTATAGATGCTCAACGATTGAAATCATGGCATGTATCCATGAAACCGCAGCCTATGGTATGCCATCCCTTTAAAACATTGTTGGATGATACTACTGGAACACTCTATTCAGTTCTGGAAGAGACGTGGAATGTTTTGGTGCTCCTTGAAAGGTTTTCATGAACCTAAAAATGCCTTCATAGAACTATGCATCGATAACTATGTCTGGTATAACATTAGGTACCACAACTAGCATGACTATAGGATCCACCAGTATCCCAGGGCCTACCGCCAGGAGAGTTTTATCATCACCACCCTACTAGCACACAACTTGATATCATAATGTTGGAATAACTATACAATTCAATACACACCCCTCAGTTCAAGATCATCAAACTGTTCACAGCTCAAAAGTGCAGATACTAAATCGGTCGGACCCGATGTAGACCTAGGTCGAACCCATCTCTGACTCTGGTGGCCGGACCGTGGCACAGTCAAACTCCGTTGTTGGTTTTTGGCTTACTGAACCCCCTTCTGAAATTTTAAGTGTCATAACATCAAAACATGATTCTGTTTGATTATCCTTATAAGTCATTTTGACCCTTATGATGAGATGGTCATATAGAGATGTCATCTGTGGGTTTTTGTGGTACTGTGAATATGATTTAATGGCTTGAGTAATGTTTTCTCCCAGAACATGTGTGCTTCTTGAAAACATTTCTATGGCTATCTGTGACTTTGAGATAGTGTGTCTTTTTGCGATTTTGTGTTTTATAGAGAATGTGAGTGTTATAGAGACTATATGTCATATGTAGACTGGTTGTCTTATAGATTTTATGTGTCATTTTGAGACTATGTTTTATGTTTTATAATGTATATTTGGTTGTTATTTATTTTAATATTTAACCATAAATCTATGTGAAGATGACTATTAATTCCTCTACGGTATACCTTCATAGTATATCATTTTTGTTATTACTTTGTGTTATTTCAATTGTGGTATTCCATTGTTTTATTCAATGGTTGTATTCCTTTATGGTATTCCATTATGGTATTTCCATTTTAATTTTCCTTTATGGTATTTACATTTTTAGGTTGCTTTGTGGTACTCCCAGGTGGTATTACCTCATGTTATTTCCTTCAATGTATTTCCTTTACAGTATTCCATTTATGGTTTTTCTAGTGGTATTATGTTGTCCTATTTTGTGTTATTTTACACATCCCATAATGTGATTTTCCTACATGTGTTGTGTCTTGGGAAGATGATCAACACTTCAACATATTTCTAGGAAGACCAAGACCATGTAGTTCCATGTGAAACAAGAAAGGCCAATGTGTGTTCCTAGAACATTTTTAACAATAGACCCAACACAACTTTATTTACACATTGGACATTTATCTAAAGACTCTTTTACGTGTGGTGGTGTTGTTTTGGCCCTTTTTACATGCCATTACATTTACTATTACTCTATTTATGGAATATAGTGGTGTAAATGTATTATTTACTTAGTGATATTAAATTTTTTTATTTTCTTTGGCTTAGAGAAGAGTGTTTGTGCGTATAGGTACATAGGAAAATTCTGTCAATTTGTGGTTATGCCTACATGATGCTAGTAATCATCCCCTGGCCAATTGGAGGGGGCTTGGGGTAGATATGGAATGACCCCCTTTGGGACTGATCAGGATAAGTATTGTATAAAATATTATAAAATAGCCTACATTAAAAAAAATCCCAATATGTTGTGATGGATTGTTGTAGTGATTAATTTGTAATATTGTGTCCAGATCATATGTTTGAGGAAAATAATAATGCACTCCCATCTCTATTCCTAAATAATTCCACCCATTCTATCACTCCTAATCACTGAAAACCATGAATAACATAATTACAACTCAACCTACTATATAGAATCCCCTAATCGGCCCCAAAGTCTCATGAAGCTCCTACAAATATTTTATAACCCAATTTTCAAAGTATGGGATCCTCTAATTCTTCACTATATTCAAGAATAATTTTTATCTTATTCAATTTGTCACAAATTATTAATGTTGTGATAGTATTCTCCATATCCCCCTTCCAATGCATATGGAATATAAATTATGAGAGATCCATTTATCTCTAATAAATCCCAACTGTGAAAATTTATCATACCCCATTATGAAATTGAGATTTCTCTATAGTTTTCCAAGAATCCAAATGTGTAGTGAATACCCATACCCATTTCCTATCATGTATTATGTCTTTTATTCACTTATACAACTTTTATTGTTTATGTAAGTGATTTTATTTCATATTAAATGATCTTTTAAATAAATAGGACTAAAAATGAAGATTTTTTGATTGAATTGTGTTGCACACTTATGCATGTAAATGTTATTAATGAGATGAGTGAGCCTAGAATTATACAATGCTCCAATGAATTTAAAATGATTTAGTATCAAGATAATGAATGAATGGAATTATGGAGTGATCATAATCAATAATGGACCTTTTCTACCATGTTTTGATTTTTTGTTGGATATATATGACATAAGATTATGTTGTCATATTTAAAATTGATTCCACATTCCTATAATGCCATTCTATTGTCTTGTTATATCATTGTTATCTTATTCATGTTGGGGATTAGCATAATTTTTGTGCTCAAATAATTTCCTATTTTTTTACATGTCGTAATTACTTAATTTTATGACATTTGTAGTCCATTACTAGGATTTGTAACTCAGTTATTTTATTTATATGTCCCAAATTTTTCCCACATTGTTTTATGTGTAATGTAATGTAATGATCTTGATAAATAGTTGTTCAATAATGGTGATGTATCCCCTTACATATATTATTATGTAATGTAACTAGTTAACAAAGGATAATATACCTCCCAAACATATTTTTTCAGTATAATCTTATTTAATAAATCATGAATTAATGTGATCGAAATACATGTTTTTATTATATTTTGTTTCCAAATAATGTATAGTTATTTAGAGGATAAATATTATAAAACTCTAGTAGAAGAAAAAGGGATATGGCTCAACATAATAAGAGACACCTAAATTTTGGTAAGGCATAGGGATATTCGTTTCCAGTATTATATATACATATATGTATAATACAGGTTTATGTTCCTATAAAACAGATGAACAATGGCGAAAAAACGGAAAACACCACATTGCGCTAGACCATTTCATTCATTAGTTCCTAAAGGCATTCCTTAAATCACAAATGTATTGACACTACTAGTGAGTATGCTTGGGAAAATTCAAATTCATTTTAGGAACCATTACATAGTGATCATAAAAAATTTACACAATTGTTTATATAAGTAAATGTATCTCAGATAACATATATTGAACTTTAGAAGTTGATAATATAATGAAATAAATTTCCATTATATGTTATCCCTTTAAGGTTATTAGATTCACACTTATTTATATAATAATGATGGACTGACCAGTTTTGATAATCTAAATTTTGATTTGATATGTTCTTATATTCCCAAATCATTCTTCTCTATATAATAATTATGTTTCATAAATATGCCTTCAGGTTCTAGAGTTAGTATGGATGTCAAAATAATCATATAATATCATGGAATATATTAATCAATGTTTATTTATGTTTAACAATGATGAAGTATGATACTAATACAATATGGAACTAATATTCATAGAACAAGTTACTTTGTAAGCATTTATGTTCATAAGTCATAGATATCTATAATTATGACTGATATAGACTAGCTCACTGATACAAGTTCACTATTAGACTAGTCCACTGATTGAATAAGTCTACTAATAGACAAGTTCTATGTCAGACAAGTCCACCGATAGACTAAGTCTACTGATTTACAAGGTCACTATTAGAAAAGACCATTGATACAAGCTACTGATAGAATGAAGCTACAAATATAGGAATCTACTGATAGAGAGAGATACCGCTACGGATGAGAATAGATACTGATAGCGAGGAAGACCAACTGAAAAAAGTTTAACAATACAAAAAGCTACCTACAGAGGAAGCTAATGATAGAGTGAACTTCTGCAACAAGAGATACCGTTACAAGTCTACCGAACGAGAGCTACTGATGAAAGATGACTGTTAGCAAGTCACCGTTACTCAAAATCAATACTTTGTCAATAATATTAATATAATTCTATCAGTCATATTTTCTTAATTCAATAAAACTTCAATTAATTAATGTGGGTTGTTTTCATGTCATGGAAACGTACCTCGTACCTGTAAAAGGTTATCATTTCCATTGTCGGAGCTCAAGGAATAAAAGAAATATCGAGATAATAGAGAATATAGAGATATGTACAAGAAGATACACACGTACATGCAAAGAAGAACACTCGAAGAACTAGAATAATTGTCATACACATTAATAATAGTTGTTCAATGAGGTGGATCAAGTGCTACAAGGAATACTCTCACATTCAAGTTGAACACCTGTACTAGAAGTGAAGGAACAGAACCACGACACACTATTTTCCAAAAAAATTCCAAAGAAGGACTCAAATCTTCATTTTCGTCTATCCAAAGGAGTCCATATCTGCATTGGAATAACACAAGAGCATTCTAAAATCATCTCCATATTATTTATTTGTCGTGATAATTATTTTATTATATTATGAGTATTGTGTTTTTCTGTATGTTTGGACACACACCGACTCCTAAGATGAACAAGAGAATTCTGAAATCCTCACACCAAACTATTTATTCCACTGTGTATCACACATTGAACTATGGTAGAGGTATGAGGACATAGAAAACATGTGTGATATTGTTGTTGCTATGCCACATAGAAAAATGGTAGAGGTCTGACGACCTGGACAACCTGTGTGCTGTTGTTGTTGCTTTCCCACATAGAACTATGGAAGAGGTCTGAGGACCTAGACAGTCTATGTACTGTTGTAAACCCCGATTCCTGGAGTGAATCAATGTTATATATAAACTGTTTGAGAGGACTATGTCTAAGCTTTATACTGAACCTCTATGTTAAAACTTATTAGCATCTTATTTGAGTTTAAACTGTTTTCAATATTCCGCTGCTAACTTCATTGAAATATAAAACTATTTTTAAAGTAACTATGACAGTTAAACTAAAAGTGTTTTTAATTATTGTGAACAAGAATGTGCGATTCAAAAGCTAACATAATCATTAGATTTAAGGTAACTGAGAACTAATAAATATTTTAGAATCTATGAGAACCTTTACAATCTATATAAATTCAATATAGTTTAACATGTCTTATGAATTGGGGGGATTTCAATATAAATCGTTTAAACATAAATTTTATAATAGGAAATCAATTAACCCTACTCTTGATTATTCCTTTGGGACAACATTTGGTATCAGATCCCATAGTTAATTTTTTTTAAACACTCTGTTTGTGATTATTTTTCACATATGATTTTAGTTGTATCTTAAAGAACTCAATTTTTTGGTTAATTCTAAATTTTTATCTTTATATATCTTTTTAATACATAGTTATTATGGATAAAATATTACAATCCATAGCTACCAATAGTCCACCCTTCATTAATGGTTTCAATTATGCCAAATGGAAGATGAAAATTAAAATAAAATTAGAAAGTATGTGATTTTACATATAGACTGCTATATAGACACAATATAAGAATCCATGAACTATTAGAACTAATTGGGAAGAACCTACGAGAGGTGCTTACAATAATAATTATAAAGAAATTAATGCCATGTATTGTGGTTTAAGAAATAAAAAAATTAATTGAATATCTTAATGTAAGACTACTTATTAAATTTGGGATACTTTGGCTGTTTCCCATGAGGGAACAACCAATTTTAAAGAAATAAGTCTAAATACATAAACTATTAATATGATAATTTTAAAATAAAATTTGATGAATATATTTCTGATATGTATCTCAGTTTTAATGAGATAGTTAATACAATGATCTCACTTGGAAAATTAGTTCTAGCGAATGAGAAAATCATGAGGATACTGATATATCTACCAGACAGATGGAGAGGAACCTCTATCTCTATACGAGAATCATGTGAAATTAGAAAACTACATTTCAAGGAACTGATTGAATAATTGATGATGTATGAAGAAGAGATAAAAGTGAATAAAGATGAAGATGTTGAACCCAAGAAGAAGTTATTGGAATTCAAGTCCACTGCTTCAAAGAGAAAGGACAAAGAGAAGGTTCAGAAAACTGAAGAAAGCTCAACTAGTAAAAATTATGACTCAGACAATGATTGAGAGAGGAGTCATATAGCCATGATATTCGAGAAATTCTATAGAATGAATAAATTTGTTAGAAAAATTGATTATAGGGGTAAGAATGATCGACAAAGAAATTTTATGAAAGACTAGAGGAAAACTAATAAAGTGGATGGAATAGTTTTCTGAGTTCAAAAGAAACGGGAATGTCCCAGTTGAATGTCCAAAACTGAAATTTATGAAAAAGTATGAATATAAGGATACGAAATACAATAAAACTATGGAAGCTACATGGAGTGTTTCTGAAGATAGCTCATGTGGATCTGAATCTTCTGATTCTAAAGAAAAGAATCATTCTAACAATTATTTCATAATTGAAACATCAAAAGTAACACTTTATTCCCCTATGCACAAGGATTATTATTCTGGGAATGAAAGTTATTCATATAATGATGTTAATATGTCTAAAGATGAATTATTTGAATAATTTAATATGTTATAAGATACTTATAATAAGATTAAACATATGTTCAAATCCTTAAAGAAATATTATGCCTTAACTTGAATGGTTACTTCTGATCTTATTATAGAAAAGGAAAAAATGCTCATCTCTGGAAGGAAAATACTGAACTCATATTTTATAATGAGCAATATAGAAAATACCCAGAGAATTTTACAAATGTAATAAATAAAACTCACTCAAATTCATGGAAAACAAGTTGCACAAAATTATACTACTACTATAGGTTACCAGCTTGGACAGAGAAAGACTGTTAAAAAAATATTTCAAAATCTGGACAGTATGCAGCGTGTTCAAATTCTAGAAATTATTATGATTCATCTAGAAATTCAAATTCTAATATAACAAATAAATTTTATTTATCAAAATCATTTGAAGGTTTTAATTATAAGAAACCCATTAGACAAATATGGGAGCCTAATGTTTTACTTTCCAACCTTTCTGGCCCCAAGAAAATCTGGAAACCAAAATTATCTTTTGTCTAAATATGTTTGGTAGGAAACTTGCATGTAAAGTTCATGTCAGATGTCATGGTACTTGGAAATTGTATTTTCAAGTCATATGACATTAGATTACTCATGATTTAAGAGCCTAATCAATGTTGATAGAGGAAAAATCACCTTTGGGGATAACTGAAATGGAAAAATCATCAGCTTAGGCTAGATTGGTAACACTGATTCAATTTTAATTTGTAAATTACTATTTGTTAATGGATTAAAATACAATGTATTATGTTTTTCTCAGTTGTTTGATGATGGATTAAAAGTAAAATTCTATAATGATTCATGTAATGTATTTAATTATAGAAATATTTCTATATTTACTTCATTATGAAATGAAAATACATAAGAATTAGATTGAAATTCTTTAGATAAACACAATGTTACTTGGTTAAATACTTTTCATAATGAATTCTAGCTATGGAGTAGAAGATTAGGACACTGCAATGTTCATTCACTCAGGAAAGTGACTATGAAATGTTTAGTTAGAGAGCTACCCAATCTAGAATTCCCAACAGATAAAGTTTGTAATCCTTGTCAAAAGGGAAAACAACATAATGTTTCTTTAAAATAAAAAAATGAAGTTTCAACTTCACAACATCTCAAATTGGTTTATATGGATTTATTCGGACAATATAGAGTTTCTAGCATAAATGGGATTCCATACCTCTATTTCTTTATAGATGAATTTTTTAGATATACTTGGGTATACTTTCTATATCAAAAAAGTGAAGCTTGTTATTATTTTGTTAAATGCACCTAATCTATAGAAAACCTATGTGGACTTAATATTTAGACCCTGAGAAGTGACCATGGTTGTGAGTTTGAAAATAATGAGTTTGAAACTTATTTCTCACATAATGGCTATAGTCAAAATTTATCTGACTGCAGAACACCTCAGCAGAATGGTGTAGTAGAAAGAAAAAATATAACACTTCAAGAAATTGAAAGAACTATGCTTAAGGAATATGATCTATCTATTTACTTTTGGGATGAAGCTGTTAATACAACTTTTTATATTATTAATAGAGTCTTGATTAATCCAATTCTCAAAAGGACCCCTCATGAGATATGGAATAATAGAAGCCTAAGGTTAATTACTTTAGAGTTTTCTGTTGCAATGTCTTCATCCTCAATACTAATGATATTGTTGATATGTTTTTATCCAGAAGTGATGAAAGAATATTTTTGGTTAGTATTTATCTAGAAAAGCTAATAGAGTATTTAATATGAGGACCAAATGTGTGAAAGAATCTGTACACATCAAATTTGATGAAACTGATCCACATGAACCTAAGAACCATATTGGAAATCATGAATAAGATATGTCAATTATATGAATTAATAACAAAAACATTGAACCTATTATTAGGAAAACCAGTTCATGAAATTTAACAGAACATGTTTCTGTTGAACCCGATCCTATAAATGAACATGAAATTTCTCCCCCTATATTTACTAGACCATCTAGGACCCATAAAAACCATCCTTAAGATTTTGTAATAAGAGATTTAGAAAGAGTATGTAACATACAAGACATATTTTAAAAGTATTTTTCATTTAATTTACATCCTTTCTTTGTTTTGGGGGTTTTCCTAGGTTTTAGGGAGTAATAGATGAGTATTCATGAATTGGGCCAAACCATGAGCCCAATTCTAGATTAAGAAATTAATTTTGTATCTTTTATAACATTTTCATTTTTCAAAATATTTCATCCATTCAAATTCCTAATTTACCTCCCCTAACCTATTAACACCACCAAGGTAATTTGGAGCTTTTAGAAATCCATAACCAGGGTTTATTTGGGTTTTTATCTATGGGGATGTGCCTGCACGAAAGCCCAATTCCTATTTTAAAAATAAACTTTGATTTTGTTATAACATATTCAATATTTGGTCTTTCTTGGTGATTCCAAGTCTCACCAAAGACCAATTAAACCAGTCGCGCGCTTGAACTCTCTCCCACCTCTTTGGAGCTCTGGATAATCTCTATTTTGTGCCGAACTGTATAGGGTTCCTCAAATCTCCCAGATTTGAAGAGGTAAAGTATTTGTTTCATAACTCTCTCAATTATAAGTCTTTTTCCTCCATTCCAGTTCCTAAATGAGATAATACATGTTGTTCGAACGTATCATAAATTTTGGCTCTTTTAAATTTCATATACTGGAGTTTTGCAGTGATTACTACAAGATACTTCAAGTAAATAGGCCCTTTTCTTTCCTCTTTCAAATTACTTTGGGTTTAACTCATTGTTCTTGGGTTTCTTTGGTTATAATAGTGTTTAATAATGTCCAAAAACTAGGATTTGGAGCCTAGGGTTTATTTTTGGAGTTTCTTGGAAAATTTGTGTGGTTTTAGGTCTGATCTAGTTCTCTCTTGGTGCGGCGGGGGTGCGATTTAATTTTCGCACGGAGATTCATGAGTTTTTGTTAATTTTGTCGGTGATTTCATTGTGTGTGCAATTTTTGTTAATTATCTTGCTGTTTTCATGGTACCCTAAGGTTTATTTCACTTGAATGTTTCTGTAAAAATTGGTTTTAGTTGCATTTATAATGCAAATGAATTTTAAGTTCCAATTTTTGGTGAAATTTGGGGTTTTTCATTCTAATATTTTATTGGTTCATTTTGGGATGCCCCATAACTGAATTGTTGGTTTCATTAAAGGTTGTTGAAATGAAATTTTGTTTTAATAACTTATATGTGTTAACATAGTGTGAAAGGTGGATATCTTAAAGAGCTTTGGGTGCAAAACAATGTGATGTTTTGAGAGGTTGTTTGATTGGAAATAAAATTATTTTATTGTGTGTTTTAAATGGTATAAAATGTGTGTAGCTACTGTACAATTTTTTTGTGACCAGTAGTGATATTTTATATGAAACATTATGTGTGTTGTTTGTTGAAATTGTTTGAGCATAAAAAGGGGAAGCCCGGGTACCTTGGTGGGGCGGATTTGTACTAGTACGACAAGTGGATCGGATGGGCTTTGTCCCTATTCCACTTAACATCTATATAACGACAACTCTAAATAAACTATTTGGATGATTATTGGGGACCACTAGGTTATGGGTATGTTCCCTACTATTGGCTTGTGCACGAGAACAGATTTTTCTATGGTTACTCTACACCGAGGTACGAGGTACATAGGGCCCGAGGCAACCTAGTGCTTAGGGGTGTTCCTGATTATGATGCTCATTGGATTTGTGGTATTTAACCTTGTTGTGGGTTTTTTGGCAGTACTTAATAGTATATCAAATTTTTATTTAATGTGCTAACATCATGAAATTCTCGGATTGAAAACTGTTTTCATTTTAAAGTTGCATTTCTTTGAATTTTAACACTGTTTCACCTTGTGTATTAAAATTGCTTGTTTTGTTCACATTGTATTGAATGCTCTTTGGAATAATATTATGGTATCATATTGGGCATATGCTCACACCTTACTTACACCCCTTGGGTGTAAGTAGACCTGCTTATGCTTGACTCAGGTAAAGGGAAGGCTAAGGGTGACGGCGGTTCGTGATGTTAGTCCCCATCATTGGGGCGGAGTTGCGGGGAAGGCTTCTGGGTGATGATCCCCTTATTGTGTGGATTCCATGGGGATGTCTTTATGTTGCTATTATTTGTTTATAGACCACTTTTAGTGTCTTTAAACATATTTATTCAGATCTTTTTTTGTTAAGAATTGTTTTGCATAAAAATTTTAGATTCTAATAAATGATTGTTTTTTTATAATTTATGCTTTCATACTAGGGTAAATCATTCCCAAACCAGATTTTTTTGATACCCAGGCACTTGTTCCAGCCCTTGGTGATAGGGAACGCCCTTCGGGCCTTTCCACGGGCCGGGTTTGGTGCCATTAATGGTGGCGACCAGATCTGGTTCGTGACAAAATGGTATCAGAGCAGGTTAATGTGTTTGGGTTATATTGTTATTTTGCGATGAGTCGGGATAGACAGGGGCTAGGTCTGTCGGGGCTCGGGGTATTGGTTGTGAGTAGGGTACCTGACCAACACCTCTCATGGCGGACCTTGAGTCACCAGAGGATGTTGGAATTTACTGATTGACTTCACTTCCAGGTGAGACGTCTGGGCTGCAGACCACATTTGGACATCAGGCAGATGTGGAGTAGTTGTTTCTTTTATTACAGGAATGTGTTTAGTTTATTTATATTTTATGTATTTTATTACAATTTTCAGAATTGTGGTATTGACTATTGTTTTGTGACTGTTGCATTTTGTAGCAACATGCCTCCCCGGAAAGCTCCCACGCACCCACATGAGGAAGCTGGAGAGAGTTCTCCCATGCCGATTGATCAAAGGCTCGTGGAGGCTGTTGTTCGGGCTATCCAAATTTGGGACAGGGACCAGATCATGCTCATATTCTTGTTAGGGAAGAGGAGAAAAGTCCTAGAAATGATAAAGCACAAGAGTTTCTAAAAAACAAGCCTCTTACCTTCCAAGGTAGCACAGAACCCGAGGAAGTAGAAGAATGGATCCAGAAGATCGAGCGTATGTTTGAGTTCCTGTAAACACCCGAGGAGCTCAGGGTGAAGTGTGCCTCTTATCTGTTAGAGGGTCCCAGCCGTAAATGGTGGGAGTCAGTGCTTCAGGCTGGGAAGAATGAGCAGATGCGCTTGGGAGATTTCAAGGTTGTTTCAATGAACAATATTGCCCTGAGGTGTTGGCTTATGTTAGGTCTAGAGATTTCCGGGAACTTGTTCAGGGGAATCTATCTGTGATGGAGTATGCCAACCGTTTCGCTGAGTTGTTTCAGAATTCTCCAGAAATTGCCCTTAATGAGCAAGAGAAGGCCCATAGGTTTGAGAATGGCTTGCGACCAGAGATATACTCCCAGGTGTTCTTGTTTAAGGTGAGGACCTATGCTGAGGTTGTTGATCGGGCATGCATGGTGGAGATTGATAGGAAAGGTAGGGCTGGTTTCTAGGTTTCAATATTAGCATTGGGCAGTGGCAGCTCCTCAGAGAAGAAAAGGAAGCGGGAGGATCATGTGAAGAATGGAGGGGACAGTTCAGGCCACTCTTCCAGGCAGTTTTCTTCTGCGGCTTCTGATGAGAGATCGGTCGTGTGCCACCAATGTGGGAGGACTGGGCATAACCAGACATAATGTACTCTTCCTACGAATCCCTGTTACCAGTGTGGAGGTATATGGAATTTGCAGCACTTCTGCGGTGTGGCATGTCCACCCCCATGTGGGGCTGGGTCAGTGGCTTCAAGAGGAGTGCCAGTACAGTCCGAGCCGTTGAGGACTGGGCGATCTCGATTTGGTGGTCGTGGTGGTAGGGCTGGATCATCTTCTAGACAGAGCCAGTTCAGGGCACAACCACAGACTAGCGGTTGTCCTCATGCATACACTGGACATCTCCATGCAGTGGATCAGTCACCAGCAGGATCAGAGGTGGGACCGTCAACAGTTCTAGGTACCGTTCTGATTGCATCTTCTATAGATACTACTCTTTTTTATACTGGTGACTCTGTTTCATTTATTTCTAGACATTTTTTGGACATATTGAATTTTCCAACTGAGTTGATGTCTTTTACGATGGAGTTGGTGACACCGTTGGGAAAGAAGAAGGAGCGGGGCCTCAGGTGCCCCTCGTGTTCACTTTCTGTGTCAGGGGTCGATATGGAGTGGGACCTCTTGGTCTTAGATATGGAACTGTTTGATGTCATACACGGGATGGATTGGCTAGTACACCTCCAAGCACATATCGATTGCTACAGATGTGTGTGAGTTTCACGGCACCTGATGGGAGTCGTCAGGTTTTTCATGGAGAATGGGATCCATGATCAAGTTGCGCAGGGCCTCCACTCCCAGAGTTGGGAAGTGTTATCTTCCAGTTATCTTCTCTTGTGCTAGAGGATGGTCTTTCCCCTGAAGGTGCACTACCTCATGTAGTGAATGAGTTTCCCGAGGTATTCCCTGATGATTTTTCTGGTTTTCCCCGGAGCGGGATGTGGAGTTTTCTATTGATCTGGCGCCGGGAACACAGCTGATATCTCTTCCCTCTTATCGCATGGCCCCCACTGAGTTGAGGGAATTAATGATACAGCTGGACGACTTATAATCCAAATGATTCATTTTCCTGAGCATCTCTCCTTGGTCCGCTCCTGTGTTGTTTGCAAAAAAGGCTGATGGATCCCTCTGGTTGTGCATTGACTACCAGATGATGAATAAGGTAACAATTAAAAACAAATACACTTTGCCCAGAATAGATGATTTGTTTGATCAGTTGAAGGGGGAAAAGTGGTTCTCAAATATAGACCTGTGTTCAGGGTATCATCAACTCAAGGTGGAGGAGTCAGATATCCCTAAGACAGCCTTCCAAAGCAGGTACGTCCACATTGAGTATTTGGTCATGCCCTTCGGATTGACCAATACTCCAAAAGTATTTATGGAACTTATGAACAAGGTGTTCCATCAGTATGTTGATTCCTTTTTTGTGGTGTTCGTGGATTACATTCTGGTATACTCTTGCTCTGAGGAGGAACACGAACATCACTTGAGGATCATTTTGGGTACATTACGAGATCACCACCTCTATGCAAAGTTGTTAAAGTGCACTTTCGGGATCAGAGAGGTGAGATTTCAGGGGCATGTGATCTTAGAGCATGGAGTTTCAGTGGACCCTGAGAAAATTAGTGCAGTCATGTCATGGGAGAAACTGAAGAATGTGTTCTAGATCAAGAGTTTTCTTGGCTTGACTGGTTATTACAGGAGATTCGTTTGAGATTTCTCTCGGCTTTCTTCACCGATGACTTCCCTCACTTGAAAGGGGTGAAGTTTGTATGGGTCCAGAATGTCAGGCATTGTTCGAGGAGCTGAAGAGACGGATGACTACCGCCCCTGTGCTGATTTTTCCAGAGGATGGAAAGGGATATGTGGTCTATTGTGATGATTCAGGTATGGGTCTTGTGTGCGTGCTTATGCAGGATGATCATGTGGTCGTGTATGTCTCTCGTCAACTTCGACCACATGAAAAGAACTACCCAACCCATGACTTGGAGTTGGCAGTGGTGATGCATGCTTTGAAGACATGGCATTACTACCTCTTTGGGGAGAAGATTGTGGTATACTCTGATCACAAAACATTGGCTTATATCTTCTCGTAGAAGGACCTAAACTTTAGGCAACATCGCTGGATCGAGTACATGCAGGGGTTTGACTTTGACATTGCCTATACCCCCGGAAAGGGTAATGTAGTGGCTGATGCTTTGAGCAGAAGAGTTCCAGTGCAGGCTTTGGGGAAGTCTAGTGATGAGTGAACATTGATGAGTCTCTTTTCTCAAATGCATGTGGAGACTAGGGAATACAGTGGAGGGGCATTCTTGGAAAGTGTCCAGTTGACTCCTTCTCTATTGGAGTTGATTCAGCAGGAACAGCCCTGTGATGATCTTTGTCAGCGGTCTAAGAAGTTCCTTCATGGTGGGGAGACAGCGTCTGATTGGTCGTCGTCTCCCGAGGGAATCTTGTGCTTCAAGGTCCGTTCAGTAGTGCCATTACCTCTGCAAAAGGTAGTGATGCAAGATAGCCACCAGTCTCAGTGGGCTGTCCATCTGAGTGGCACTAAGATGTATTATGATGTTCGTCGGTAGTTTTGGTGGCCTGGTATGAGACTTGACATAGCAGAAATTGTTTCGAGTTGCTACACATGTCAGCAGGTGAAAGAAGAGCACCAAAGGCCATCCGGTTTGCTCCAACCACTACCCATTCCTACCTGGAAGTGGGATAAGGTCTCCATGGACTTCATTGTTGGATTACCTCGTACACCTCGGTGTAAGAATACTATTTGGGTGGTGATTGATCATCTGACCAAATCAGCCCTCTTCATTCTGATAAATGATACAACTAAAGTAGATGAGTTGGGCCATTTATATCTTCAGGAATTGGTTAGACTCCATGGTGTACAATAAGTTGTTGTCTCAGATAGAGACCCTCGCTTCACTTCTCGATTTTGGGAAGGCCTTCAGAAGGACTTGGGGTCTCAGATTAAGATGATCACGGCATACCACCCACATATGAATGGATAGAAAGAGCGGGCGAATCAGATATTGGAGGACATGATTCGTGCATGTGTCCTACACTTTGGAGGTTCTTGGGATAGCCATTTGGGATTGGTAGAGTTTTCTTATAATAATAGTTACCAATCCACGATTTGAATGGCCCCTTTTGAGGCGCTCTATGGTCGGCCTTGTCGGTCCCCCCTATATTGGGATGAGGTATGAGAGACTTCACTGTTGGGGCCGAGTCTTGGGCATGAGACTTTTGAGAAGTTCAATTTGATCAGGAAGCGCTTATTGAGAGCTCAGAGTTGTCATAAATCTTATGCTGATCAGAGGCGTCGAGACCTAGAGTTTTCTGTGGGTGACATGGTATTCTTAAATGTGGCCCCTCGTCTGGGCCATCGTCGATTGGGGAAGCAAGTTAAGCTAATGCCATGGTATGTCAGACCCTTTGAGATCACTGATAATATTGGAAAAGTGGCATACAGGTCGACCTTACCTTCTCAGTTGACGTCTATCCATGATGTCTTCCTCATCTCTCAGTTTAAGAAATACAATCCGGATCCATCCCATGTGTTGAGTTGGCAAGAACTGGATATAGTTCCTGACTTGTGTATCGTTGAGAGGCCGGTGAAAATAGCGGACTCCCAAGAGAAGATACTTCGAGGAAAGTATATTCCTTTAGTCTGGGTTTTATGGTAGCATGGGAATGATACAAATGAGACATGGGAGTGAAAGTCATGGGTCGAGGAAGAGTACCCATTCATGTTTTCCAACTGAGATTCATGTTCACTTTCCGGGGTGGAACGTCCTTCATGTTGTGAAGAATTTTCACATACATGACATATTTTAAAGGTATTTTCCATTTAATTTACATAATTTCTTTGTTTTGGGTATTTCCCTAGGTTTTAGGGAGGAATAGATGTGTATTCATGAATTGGGCCAAACCGTGATCCCAATTCCAGATTAAAAAATAAATTTTGTACCTTTTATAAACTTTTCATTTTTCAATATTTTTCATCCATTAAAATTACTAATTGACCTCCCCTAACCTATTAACACCACCAAGGTAATTTGGAGCTTTCATAAATCCATAACCAGGGTTTATTTGGGTTTTTATCAAAGGGGTTGGTCCTGCCCGAAAGCCCAATTCCTGTTTTAAAAATAAAATTTTAGTTTGTTATAACTTATTAAATATTTGGGATTTTTCAGTGATTACTAGTCTCAACCAAGCCCAATTAGCCCAGGCGCGTGTCTGAACTCTCTCCCAACTCATTGGAGTTTGGATAATCATGATTTGGTGCCGAACATCATAGGGTTCCTCAAATCGCCCAGATTTGAAGAGGTAAAGTATTTCTTTCATAACTCTCTCAATTCTCAATATTGTTCCCCCATTCCAGTTCCTAAATGAGATAATACATCTTTTTTGAACGTAACCTATATCTTGGCTCTTTTAACTTTCAGATACTAGAGTCATTGAGTGATTAAATCAAGATACTTCATGTAAATTGATCATTTTCTCTCCTCTTTCAATTTACTTGGGGTTTAACTCATTGTTATTAGGGTTTCTTCGGTTATAATTGAGTTTACTAATGTCCAGAATCTAGGATTTAGATGCTAGGGTTTAACTTTTGGCTTTCTTGGAAAATTTGTGTGGTTTTAGGTTTGGTCTAGTTCTCTGTTGGTGCATCGTTGGTGCGATTTGATTTTCGCACGGAGATTCAAGGGTTTTTGTTAATTTGTTCAGTGATTCCATTGTGTGTGCAATTTTTGTGAATTAGCTTGCTGTTTTCATGGTACCTTAATATTTATTTCACTTGAATGTTTCTGTAAAAATAGGTTTTAGTTGCATTTATAACGCAAATGAATTTTAAGTTCCAAATTTTGGTGAAATTGGGGGTTTTTCATTCAAATCATTTATTGGTTCATTTTGGGATGCCCCATAACTGAATTGTTGGTTTCATTAAAGGGTGTTGAACTGAAATTTTGTTTTAATAACTTACAAGTGTTAACATAGTGTGAAAGGTGGATATCTTAAAGAGCCTTTGGTGCAAAACAATGTGATGTTTTGAGAGGTTGTTTTATTGGAAATAAAATTATTTTATTGTGTGTTTTAAATGGTATAAAATGTGTGTAGCTACTGTACAATTTTTTTGTGACCAGTAGTAAAATTTTATTTGAAAATGGATGTGTGTTTTTTGCTGAAATTGTTTGAGCAAAAAAAGGTGAAGCCCAGGAACCTAAGTGGGGCGGATTTGTACTAGTACGGCTAGTGGATCGGATGGTTTTGGTCCCTATTCCACATAGCATCTGGATAATAATAACTGTAATTAAACTATTTGGATGATTATTGGGGACCACTAGGTTATGGGTATGTTCCCTAATAGTGGCTCGTGAACGAGGACAGATTTTTCTATGGTTACTCTACACCGAGGTACGAGGTACACAGGGCCCGAGACAACCTAGTGCTTAGGGGTGTTCCCGATTTTGATGCTCATTGGATCTGTGGTATTTACCCTTGTTTTGTGTTGTTTTTGGTAGTACTTTACAGTAGATCACATGTCTATTTAATGTGATAACATTCTGAAATTCTCGGATTGAAATCATTTTTCATTTGAAAGTTGCATTTCTTTGAATTTTAACATTGTTTCACCTCGTCTATTAAAATTACTTGTTTTGTTCACATTGTGTTGCATGCTCTTTGAAATCATCTGGTGGTATCCTATTGGTATTAGGCTCACACCATACTTACAACCCTTGGGTGTAATTAGACCTACTTATGCTAGACTCAGGTAAAGGGAAGGCTAAGGGTGATGGCAGTTCGAGATGTTAGTCCCCATCGTTGGGGCGGAGTTGCGGGGACGTCTTGCGAGTGATGATCCCCTTGTCATGTGGAGTCCATGGGGATGTCTTTCTGTTGTCATTATTTGTTTATAGACCACTTTTAGTCTCTTTAAACATATTTTGTCAGATCTTTTTTTGTTAAGAATTGTTTAGCATGAAAATTTTAGATTCTAATAATTGATTTTTTTATTATTATTTATGATATCATACTCGGGTAAATCGTTCCCAAACCAGATTTGTTTGATACCCGGGCACTTGTTCCAGCCCGTGGGGATAGGGAACACCCTTCGAGCCTTGCCACATGCCAGGTTTGGTCTCGTTAATGGTGGTGGCAAGATCCTGTTCGTGACAGAGGAACTTAGACTAGGGCTTCTATAAGAAATCAGGATGAACATCAAACTTTTATCTCACATTTAGAACCTAAAAATACCAATGATTCCATAAATGATTAGTTTTATGTGATGGCTTTGTAAGAACAGTTAAATCAATTTTAATAGAAACAATGTCCTCGAATTTGTAGACATAACTAAGGGAACTTTGACCATATGCACTAAATGGGTTTTCAAGAATAAAGTTGATGAGTCTAGAAATATAGTTAGAAACAAAGTTAGGTTATTTGCACAAGGATATAGTCATGAAGAAGTAATAGACTATGAGGAATCCTTTTCACCTGTAACTAGGATAGAATCTATTAGGATTCTACTTGCTTATACTGCTAATCTGAATTTCAAGTTATATCAAATGGATGTTAAAAGTACTTTTCTAACTGGGTTTATAATTGAAGATTTTTTTGTAGAACAACCACTGAGATTTACTAATCCTCATTTTCCAAATCAAGTTTTTAATCATTATAACACATTGTATGTTTTAAAACAATCTCCTAAAGATTGGTATGATAGACATAGTTTTTTTCTTTATTCAAAAGGATTTAATAAAGGTATTTATGATCAAACTAATTTTATAAAAAGGATTTCCAAAGATGTATTGATTGTACAAATATTTTTTGATGATATTATTTTCAAATCTTCTAAAAATGGTTTGTGTATTGATTTTTCAAAGTGTATGCAAAGAGGATTTGAAATGGATTAAATGGGAGGACTCAAATATTTTCATCGATTTCAAGTATTTCAAAATGAAAATTGTATTAGTTTAAATAAAATTAAATACACAAAGTATCATTTAACATGTTTTGGTTTGGATAGTAATAAATAAAGTGATACACCTATGAGTACCACTTGTAAACTAGATACAGATGAAACTGGGAAACCAGTGGATCAAACCAATTATAGAGGTATGATTGGGAGTTTACATTATCTTACTGCTTGTTGACCAGATATTATGTTTAGCGTGTGAATATGTACAAGATTTCAAGATAATCCAAAAGAGCAACACTTTATTGTTGTTAAAAATATTTTCAAATATCTTAAATATACTACTAATTTAGGTTTATTTTATCCAAAAGGACAATAATTCGATTTAATTAGTTATTCAGATGCTGACTTTGCTGGTTAGAAGTTATATAGGAAGAGAAATTCTAGAACATGTTTTATTCAAGGTATTTCCATAGTATCATGGTGTAGTAAAAAATATAATTCTGTTGCATTGTCTACTTCTGAAGCAGAGTACAAAGCTACTGGTAGTTGTTGTGCACAAATTATATGGATGAAACACACTCTATTAGACTACGGATATCAACTTAGACATGTATCTATAAACTGTGATAAAACCAGTGCAATAAACATTTCCAATAATCACGTGTCTCACTCTAGGACTATGAAAATTGATGTAAGACATCTCTTTTTGAGAGATCATTATCAAAAAGGTGATATAACTCATGAATTCATTGGAACTGAACATTAGTTGGCTGATATATTTACCAACCCATTAAATTCAGACAGTTTAAATTGCATCAACCTTGAATTAGGAATGATAATTCATTTCCTAATAGTTTCAGGATACCTCACTAGTATGGATCACACCGTTATACCTCAGAGGTATGGACCTCACCGTTATACCTCACTGGTATGGAAATCACTATTATTCCATACTTGTATGAACCTCACAGTTACTAGACCTCACCGTTATAACTCACTGGTATAGACCTCGCCGTTAGAAATTCACTGTTAGTGGACCTCGCTATTAGGAATCCTCACTTGTATATGTTACCGCTAGTTTGAATTGTTAAAAACTTTGTGTTTTTAACCACTAGAATCTGTATCTTTTGTATTATATTTTTTATGTTTCATTAATTTTTTTCCTGATTCCTAAATGATAAAACATTAGTCTTAACCAATTTTCAATCAACCTCAAACACTTTACCTTCTAACCATAGCTCTCATGCCTTTGTTTCTCTCAAACCCTAAGCCTCACGATTTGTAGAATGGAAATAGTGAAGTGACCGATAGTCAGTGAATAGGGTGATGAGCCGAATTCCAAGAGACTCAAAGGAGAGTCAAGTGGTGGAAGTGAAGTAAAGAAACCTATAATGCCACATCTCATAAGAAGGGAAATAGTAGTTGATAAAGAGCTATGCACGGAATGGTTGATTACCCGTATGTCATTAATTCTAAAAGTGCTTGAAGGGAATTAATGGTTTGAGTGCTTCTCAAAAAAACATGGACCATAGTATCCTTTGATGTTTAAGGATTTATATGAGTTTCTCCAATTTGAAATATTGGATAATGAGGATCGGGTCTTCTCATTTGTTAATGTAAAGGAAGATTTATTCTCCACAGTGGATTGGGCTGATTGTCTGAGGGCACCCCATGAAGGTATCTTCAATTTATATTCAAAGTGTGTACCCCCAGCAAGTGTTGTATTTGAGAATAAAGCTTCCATAGTTGAACTCACTAGAAATGGGCCATCAAGTAAATTTGTTGCTGTAGAAATCGATGCCGAGAATAGACTGATGTTTATATGTTTCCAGTATGTTTTAAGTCCATGATGAGGAGGATTTACAAATATAAGATTTCAATACATTTATTTTCTATATCTTCTAAGACATGGAGTAAATGTAAATTTATGTATGTAGATAAAGGTACAAAAGGAAGATATGACTAGGTTGAAATAAAAAACAAATGCCTTGTTCTTTTCCAAGTTGATATCTTTAATGCTTAATGTAAAGCGAATAACTAGATCTAATGATGAGACTGTAGTTGTGAAGGACAACTAATGTATCACCAAAAATATTTGCAAATACCTGAAGATTAACTGAAGCCCATGGATATGTAAATGGGTCAATGATGATGATAATGTTTATGAAAAAATTAACCCTACTGAGCATCCAAATCTGACAAGAGATAAGAGTGATCTAGGCCTAGGACATGATCAGGAGGAACCTCAATACAGTGATGTTGATTCTGTTGAGGATACCTCTATAGAAGATGGAGGGGATCTTGATTTTCCTCCAATCGTAGTTGCTGAAAAGTTATCATATGGAAATGAAAGTCCACCTGTTACCATACCTAGAATGGAAGAAGTTCTAGGAGAAAGTGTTTTATAAATTTCAGTGGATGAGGAAGACATTCGAAGATCATATTTTGAGGAAACGGCTCTAGATTCTAGTTGTAGTGATGACAAAGAATAAGATGTATCTGAAAATAGAAATAATTGCTTAAATCTCATTCATCTGATTTAGAGCTCATTTATGTCTGTTGAGGAGGTTCTTGAAGTGGAAATACAAGTACCAATTACTAATATACCTCATCCTATGCCACCTGGTTTGGATATAAATATTGTTGTAGATGACTCCTCTGAAGAGAATATGACTACAGTTGGTACTAAAGAGGAGGAATCTCAACTTGAGGGGGACAAACCTATTAGGATAAGATCAGACTCTGTGACCTATAACTTGTAAGATGTAGGACCCTGGGACACACTGAGAGGGGAGGGGTGAATCAGGGTGGCAACGTTTTCTTCTTAAAGTAGTGGATCTTGTTCCCACATTGGTAGTAACTACTTAATCTTGTATGATGGATATAATTAGAAATTAAACATTCACAAGAAGAGATATGAAACAACTATTTTTACATGGTTCGCTACTAAGGGCTACGTCCAAGGAGCATTCACTGACAGGTTTTCGGTCGTACCAAAATCCACTATGCTTCACTAGCTGTAGATTACAAATGTTCAGGTACAGTCACTCTGTCCCAGGCTCACTGCCTTTACAAAAGTTTAGGGATAGTTCACTGCATCCCTCGTGTCACTCCCGTTGATTCCACCTGGAAAACTGCCGTTGGTGAAGTCACACTCAGTTTATAGACGTGAAGGTCTCTTCAATAGATGTGCATTGAATTTCTTTTTCTCCTGTTCAGCATGAGAGTTTTCTCACATCAGGGTTTAGATTTGATGCTCTTTTTAGTTCAATCCTTCTTCTTTAGTGCAATGACTGAATGCACTAGATCCCCTTGAATTCGTTTTCCTGAATCACAATCACTTGTGTGATTGATCAATAAATGATGCTCAACATATCTGTCATCGTAAAATCTGTTCACCATATATGCATGAGATCATTCATGTATCATTTAGATTTCTTCTTAAATCTCACTTTGCACTGAATGTATCGGGTAATCTCCCAGCTTACGTGCAGCTCCAAACAGATCGACGGGCTTCAGCAATACTTGGCACACTTCTCTAAAACAGGCGCACAAGTCCCAATACGGAGCGCAAGTCCAAACTGGTGCACAAGTGTTACCAAATCACCTACGCGACACTTCCTTCCTCAACTAAAAACTTGTGTCGCCACTTCCTTTCTCTCCCAAACCACCTTGGGCCTGCAGCCAACAACCGGCACACAACCTCTCACACTGGCGCGCAACATAACTTACGTGACCCACTCACACCACTTGCACGACCACCACACCTGCGTGACGAGAGCTCTGATTTCTCAAAGTGTTGAACTCCGGTAAGGAATGAAGAGGGGTGGTACAGTATTTATAAGAAATCTGACCACCCTGTGTGACAGCGCGCAAGTCAACCATCGGCGCGCATGTCTTGGTGCGCAGCTTTCTCCCCTGCTAGTCACTTGCGCGACCAACTTCCAAACATGCACGAAAATATTTCCTTTGCCAAATTTTGATATTCTGATCTTGAAAAACCAGAGGCGTGCAAGTTATCAAGCTTCCAAGGAATCGGCGCACAAGTCTCTTCCTGGAACACAAGTCACCTGCTCGACCTCAACAAAACATCTGCGACCCTTATCCCTTTGCCATATTTTGATGATATGATCTTAAAAAACATATGGCGTGCAAGTTTCCTATACTACAAGACCTCGGCGCGCAAGTATTTTATCCAAAAACGCATTTCTTGAATAAAACATGGATCATTATACACTGTTCTTGAACTCGACATTCCACCATGTAATCTACTTTTGTCAACAAATTTGTATGCCGTTTGTTTACTTTGTCAACAAGCACGATCACATCAACAACACTTCTTCTTGGTGATCTGTATCCTGCAGAAACTCTTCTGCTTGTATCACAAACTCCACTATTGTGATATGTATTATTTAAAGGCATAGATTTGGCATCATCATCTTCTATGACAATGTGATGTGCATGGATATCTCATAATTCCAATCCCCGCACGGCCATCTTAGAATTCCACTCATTTGCACATTGTCTTCTTCATCAACCATCATGATCTACATCATGCAAACCATATGATTTAATTCATCTAGAAGTCTCTTTCATGGTTCTCATGCAATCATGAGTAATTGCATGGTATACATCAAAAAGACCCATTCTTCGTTAATCATCCTCAGATGGATTACACCTCACATTCTTCATTGTTGTATACAATATATCACCTTTGACACATGTTCTTTGAACTTATGATCAGTACAACAATCTCATCCTCAGATGGATTACACCTTACATTATTAATTTTTGTAAACAATGTATCACCTTTGAAACATGTTCTTTGAACTTATGATCAGTACAACAATCATATGAATTATCACTCCTCCACTTCATCGGGGTACTTCTTGATCTCATTCATTTTGATCATCATTCACAATTATTGACAAAAAATACAACCTTATACACAAAGTGGTTCCAACATAAGATTGGTATGTGGATCAAGGATCTGTGGTATTGGGAGTAGACTATCTTGATTCTAATGATGAGACACCCATTAAAAGGAATCCTGTGTGTTATAATATTTTCTCATAGGAAGTTACTGCTCGACCAGTAGATCCTCTAGAACTTCCTGAAGACATTGTGAGAAATTGAAATCTTGAGCAATGAAATTTGATATGAAAAACTGTTTTGTTAAAGAGATATGTTATATGGAAAGTTCTTTGGTATATTCTCTTAGTTGTGTTTTGTCAAATTTTGTGACAGAAGTTATGTATGAAATACAAGAATGTTAAAATCAAGTTAAAAGTTTATAATAGTTTGTTGACTCTCTATGGAAATATGTTTATTATTTTGATACCTTCATGTGTTTTAAATCTCAAGTAGATAATAACATCAACAACATTCTAAGTGTAGTGAATCATTTTGTGGATGTGTTTGATGAATTTAAGAAGACCATAAATCCTCATGTCAGTACTCATGATTTTGTTGTGAAATAATTGATTTGTAATTTGACTCTGTCTTTCAAATAAACGATAGATTTTTATAAAGCACCTCTTGGTGCATCCAAATTATCAGTTGATGTGGAAGAATATAGATCTATGCTGAAAAAAGAACTTGGTAAAGTGAGTTCCAGTAGCTCATCAGATTCTCAGGTGATTACTACAACTAGTGATAACAGAAAAATCATCAAAGATTAAATGAGAGATGCTACTACCACCCCGAAGGAAATCAAATACAAATTTGATTTTTATTTTCAGAGAGTGTACACCAAGCTTCAGCTAACCAATCATATCAAGTTATTGTTAGAGAATCTGAAACTACCCCCAGTAACTCAAGTCTTCATTGAACAAGTTAGTATGCTCAAGGAGTTGACACCTGCTTTGGAAAAAAATATGGAGAACAAGGATGATTTCATTTTGGCAATGGAGAGAAGGGGAGGTATCATTATGGATTTTAAGAATATCTTATTGTCATTCCTGCATGTCGATAGTACACATATCATCGTGCCTCCGGCCTTACATGCCACAGGTTCTTGCTGGTTCCACACCTAAAATGAATCCCATTATAGCAATCAGAAGCCTGACTCCGATGATCACACAGAGGAGTACTCATTACAGACATTGGAGTGTTTCAGTAGTTGAACCACCTTTGATAATTACAGGAGTACTCAAGCCTACATCTCAACCGACCCGACCTTAGTCATCTTATACTAAAGGAAAATCCAAAGTGGACATCCAGGAGTTTGATAGAATGAGTCTTGAGAGTTTGATAAGAATCTTTGTAATTCGTGTATTTCATTTTACTATCTATTATAACTTTGTCATGTGAAATGAAAATGTATGTTTTATCTCTTCTTCTTTTAGGTTCTGAACCATTGTTTTTCACTTTTTTCTAATCACAAAGGGGGAGAAAAAATATAACATGGGGAGAACATCCAATTTTGGTGGAAATTACTCTAAGGGGGAGAAAATTATAATATGTGTATTTGGGGGAAATAAATATTCTATTTCTTTTTACTCGTATGTTTGATAAATAATTTAACTCTAATATATTTGAGATTTATGATCTGAAAACACTGATAAATTCCATTAGATGTCTTTTAATCTATTTCATTAAACTATATTCTGGATTATAATACCATTATTTGTGATTATAAAAAAGGGGATATTGTTGGACACACCTAGTTTGAAAATATCATATATGATTAGATATGTTCTGAAAATCACAAATCATGCTTATCTATATACTAATTATAATTTATAACTATGAATTCATGTTCTAGATTTAGTATGGAAGTCAAAATAATTATATTATATACTAGAATATATTAATCAATGATTATTTATGTTTAACAATGATGAAGTATGACATTAACTCAATCAGGAACTAATATGAATATAACAAGTTACTTTTTAAGCATTTTTGTTCTTAAGTCACTAACAGCTATAATTCTAACTGATACAGACTAGCTCACTGATATGAGTTCACTTTTAGACAAGTCCACCGACATAATATGTATATTGATTGACAAGGTCACTATTAGACAAGTCCACCGATTGACTGTGTCCAGGGACAGACAAGGTCACTGTTAGACAAGTCCACTGATACAAGCTACCGATAGAATGGAGCTACCGATAGAGGAAGCTACTGATAGGGAGAGCAACCAATACCCATGATAATAGCTACTAATAGTGAGGAAGATATACCAACAGATGTTTACTGATATATAGATCTATTGATAGAGTAAGATTCTGATAGAGATAGCTACTACTACAAGATCTATCGTTACAAGTCTACCGACAGAGAGCTATTGATGGAAGATGACTGTTAACCAGTCACTGTTACTCAAACTCTATGCTTTGTCAATATTATTAATATAATTCTAAAATTCATATTTTCATAATTTAATGAAAATTCTATTAATTAATGTGGGTTTTTGTCTTTTCAGGGAGCCATACATTATACCTGTAAAAGGTAATCATTCCCATTGCCGGAGCTCATGGAATAAAAGTAATATTGAGCTACTATAGAATATAGAGATATATACAAGAATATACACACGTACAAGCAGAGAAGAACTCTTGAATAACTTGAAGAACACTCATACATATCATGTAATGATGTTAAAAGAGGAGGTTCAAGTTCTACAAGGAATACTCTGACATTTATACTGAACACCTGTACTGGAAGTGAAGGAACAAAACCACGACACTCTGTTTTCCAGAGAACTTCTAGAGAAGGACTCAAAGATTAATTTGATTTGATCCAAAGGAGTCCAGAGCTGCATTGACATCACTCAAGAGCATTCTAAACTCATATACATATTATTGCTCTGTTGTGATCATTTTTTATTACATTAAGAGCAGTGTGTGCTTCTGTCTATTTGGACACACACTCACTCCTAAGATGAACTGGAGGTTACTAAAATCCTAACACCAAACTATTCATACCTATGTGTATACCACATATAACAATAGTATATGTTTTAGGAACTGGATAACCTGTGTGCTACTATTTTTCCTTTCCCACATATAACTGTGGTAGAGTTCTGAGGACCTAGACAACCTATGTGCTGTTGATGCTGCTTTCCAATGTAGAACTCTTGTAGTGGTCTGAGGACCTGGACAATATGATTACTTTTGTAAACCCCAATTTAGAGAGTGAATCAAATTTATTTATTAAATATTCAAGAGGACTAAGTGTCATCTTGAGATTGTACATCTTGTTTAAAACTGTTGTGCATCTTATTTTAGTTTAAACTATTTTCAATATTCCGCTACTATCTTCATTCAATTATAAAACTATTTTTTAATGTAAGTCTCATAGTTAAGAAGGAAAGTGTTTGTAATTATTTTGAACCCATAGGTTAGTTTCAAATGATGACATAATCATCAGATTAATTTTAATTGATAACTAATCAGTCTTCGAGAAACTAAATGAACCTTTACAATCTTTATAAATTCACTACTGTTTAATTTGTCATATGAATTGGAGGGATTTCAGTATAAATCGTTTAAATAGAATTTTTTTAATAAGAACTCAATTCACACCCTTCTTGAGTATTCCTATAGGAAAAAAATTAATTTTGAAACAAAACATCCCAAATTGTAAAATTAATGTCGAAAATGAATTCAAATATTTAGAATCGTGTAAAGAAAAAATGTCAAGGGAAATGCAATGACATATTAAACATGATATGTAACCCTATGTGAGTAAGAGTTGTGAAATTTTTGGGAATATGCTTTTAGTTGACTCATGTTCTAAATTAAAACACAAATCATGAATAATCTAAATTCTTATAATAAAGAACAATTCACAAATGAGACCATTTGAGGCAGAGTCCTCCAACATTCAATAGATCATCTAATCCCATAATCATTTATATATGGAATAAATAAATTGATAAGAAATTATAAATCCTAAAGAATTATTCTAAATATAATTTTATACGTGAGATTTATAGTATATAACTAGAATATAACCACTATCAGACATTAATAATGATATTAATTCCAATAAATGAGATCAAAGTGAAGGGGTGGAAGGGGATTAAAAAAATCTTCATATATTTTCCTTGAAATCTATGATATATAAAGGATGTGAATTACCATTCCATTAAGGAAAAAGGTTTTAAATCCAACACACATACAAGAAAAGATTAACATGATGTTGATTTTAATCATCATGTTTTTTCATTACCCTCGATTTCAATGTCTGAAAATTCATTGGTGGGATAAAATTGAAACTATTAATAGACATGATGATTTGTGTCATTAAAAACTATGAGAAAATTTTATGATCTGCTATCAAAATAAATGAGGATATCACGAAATCACATGGGTATCACTTGGATATGAGGTTAATGTGGAGTTTAATTTCAGTGGTGTGATGGATAAATTTAATGGTGTCAATAAATTTTCACATCCCACTTCTATATTTTTTGGATACAATTATATTAGAAATTGCATGAACCGGATGAGGAAATGATTTAGGTGGAAAAAGGAACGGAACCTAGTTAGTTATTGTCAATATGAGAGACCCATCAGTATAAAATAATATATGAAAGTTATTGTATACCTTTTTAATTTTCCCTAATTTTTAAACATCAATGAATAAGGGATCCTTGAAAAAAATGCAGTAATACAAAGGTGGTCATAGACAATATGTGAAAAAACGATGATGAAATGGAGAGTATATTCCATTAAAAATGATTAGGCTAAACCTGACAATGTACTGGGGATATGTACTATAGTAATTAATTCAGGTATAGAGAAAATGCATTTTGATTTTGGTTATAACCATGGAGTCATATAATTAATGAAAAATAGAAATACTCATGCAACACTGCAAAATATGCTAATATCATTGTTCATGAAGATATATAATGGGGAAATTAATGAATCTGATGCATATAACTCCCCATATGAAAATTTGTAGTCTAAAATTCCCAACATTACATTGATATCATCCATTATTTGGATATGACGAAATTCTGGTTGTGGATCAACTTTCCGTACATTACTACAACATAAATTCCAATGGTAAGAAAATCACTTCAGTATCAAGAATTTTTCACCAATTCTATACAAGTGGATAATGTAGGATGAATTTTTATTACCACAAACATCATAAGAGGGGATATTATTGACTTTTGATAAAGTCTATCTTGATTACATTATTATGTCTATGGAAATTAACTTTTTTGAATACATGCATGTTATTAGGGAATATGATGATGTGTTTCTTAATGAATTACCTTGTATTACACTAATCAAAGGGATGAAATTTTCAATCAATCTATTACTAGATGATTTCCCAATATACATTAATCCTTATATAATGGTTTTTGTTAAACATGATGGACTGATGAAACAACTATAGTGGAATGTGAATAAAGTGTTAATACACCAAGGTTCATTAACATGGGGTACACCGGTTTTCATTTTCATATATAAGGAGGGATAATGCACATTTTCATTTATTATAAGAAGCTAATCTAGATCATGATAATGAAAAAGTATTATTTGATACTGATTTAATATTTTTTTTGAATAGCTACATGTATCATATTAGATCTCTCTGATACATCGTCGGTTGGGGAATTATAATGTAAGGTTAATGGAGTATACATCCAATGCTCCTTTTAATAAATTTTTAAGACACAATTGTTTTATATAGATGTCATTTGGACACATAAATTCTCAAAAAATATTCCTGAAAATAATGAATATAATTTTTAGAGATTATATAATCAAATTGTTTTTAGTCTTAGTAGAAATTAATCTAATAAGATACAATAGAAAAGAGAAGCATTAAATAATCTAAGAACCATGCTAAATACCTGAAAAATGGATAATATTTTTACAAAGGATAATAAATGTGAGATATTTATTAAGGATGTTTCATTAATAGTTAATATAATCACATGCAATATAATATCTTTCGTCCCTTAAATGATGGATGAAAATAAAGGATGGAAGAGGCCACCATTAGTGAAATAAGCCCACTATTTCATTTAATTAGCAAGTTATTATACAAGATTTTTTACAAATTTATCATGATTTTTAAACCCACTAAGAAATATAACACAGATGGAAGTATATTTTTTTAATGAATAATTAATATCTAGTGAGATTCATAGAGTAAATAAAGTATTTTCAATACACATAAAAATACACTACTCACTGCTGAGGATCCTTCCATAGTATAAAAATATGAATAAATGTTGGTATTGGGGTGCGTGGTAATGCATAATGATAATGTTATAGAATATAACTCAAGGTAGATTAAATTTGATTAATATTAGTAACCAACAAATTATGTATATTGGATTGTAGTGATATCAACCTTGGAAATTTAGCATCATTATCTATTTGGGGAGAAGTGTGAAATATATAATGATAATAAACGTCTCAAATATATATTCACATAGAAAGCGATTAATATTAACCAACTATGATTGTTTGAGTAGATTATGATGTATTACTACTCAATACAATACCAACCTTGGAATGAAATTAACATAGTAGAAAATTTATGTAGAATGGACCTATAATTTTAATCATTTATGGGAATTGAGAAAGATATGAACATCTTGGACTAGAAAAGGATGATATTATTAATCATAAAATAGTAACATCATCAGTTTTTTATCATATTATTCATCAATGATACCATATGTATAAGTTATAGGGTACTCAATGAGAATAAGAGAAAATTATGTAGAAAGTGGATTCTATATGAAATGGAAAATCATGGAGCAAAATATTAATGATGAAATATTTATATTATTCGGATAAAAAATATGTTAACAAAAAAATAATGTGATATTGAATGATAATTTTTATGATTCACATATATCAATATTCTCCATCAAGCTATGGAGGACATGGATAATAAAAATCTTCGAGAGAACTGTTGGTGGGAAAAAATTTAGAGGGAGGTAACAATATATAAATCAAGGATTCATGTTTTTCAGAAAGTTAAAGATGAAGGTAGAAAATATATGGTGATGAATAAAGTATTAACTATACCGAAATAGAAAAGCTGAAACATAACCATCTACACTCTCACTAGTCTTTAATGTCAATTAGAGTAAATAATGTTATATGGGATTTAGTGGAACATCTTAGAGTGTCCTCTCACATCATTGAAATTTTAGATGACTTCTCACTTGATCAACTTGTAAAAATAAAAACTAGAGATGTTGTGTGGATACAAGTAAGACAAATATTAGTTATATACGATCTAGATACATGATTTTCCAAAATCTTTTTAAAGAGGGGCCCAAATGATCTAAATAGATAGTAAAATGTTATCTTATATTATCACCCTCCAACTATTGTCTAATCTGAGTGTACAATCAAGAATCATGAGGACATGTTAAATGGATTTTTCAATTGACATTACATAATAATGGGATCAACATCTTAATTGATGAGACTTAGACATTAACATTAGTGATAAGTTAGTCCTCACTATATCTAAAAGGATAAATTGTGATATATTTTGGTATAAGGGTGTTTTAGTTACAAGATTCATCATTTCCATTGAGATCCTTGATTTCATTGGATAGGGGCCCACTCGACAAGCACTCCCACATTACATATAACATGTGTAGGAATTATTTCATATATACATCTTAAGGGTGAACATACCAGACCCCTCAAAAGTACTAAATCCAATGATAGAACCTTTATAGAATGTTCATTCCTTAGAGGATCTTTTTTTAGAGATCCTAAATCAGGTGGAGATATTTATTATGAAATTTTGCAATGTATCGAGCCATATTTTTTCTATGAAACTCCACATTAGAAAAAGTGATGTGGGAACCGGTATAGGTGATAAATAAAATACCATTGTATGTTTTTGTGTTTGAAATTAAAATATTGAGGGTAGGATTTCTAATGGAGATATTATTCTAGAAATATGAAATTTTATAAAAAAAATATTATTATTGGTGAAATAAATTCATTACTATTCATTAATAACATAGAAGAAAATGATCATATATAGTATTATTAAATTCTATTATAATTAATAAATCTTTAAAAATCATAACCATTTATAATATAGATGCTGAAATTCAATGGAATTATTTTTTGAATACATGGTTTTGATAAATTCATTTTACAATGACAAAGGAATTGATATCTCAGACCAATAGGATCATACACATTAAAGACAATTAATCGGGGGAATACAATGGATATAAAATCACTATAATTCTTCCTTAATTGAACAAAACATAATAATAAAAAATTAATTTGTAAGATAAAACGTTTAGGGGAGTAATTTTTTCTCATTTAGATTACAACCAAATACATGTATGTCGAACCACCCCATAATAATCCCACCATTATACCCCATAACTTCGGTGTGTTTTATGATGTAAAAAGACATATTTATATATACCCTTTTAATAAAATATTTAATATCATAGTTATAATAAAAAAAATTACATTTACTTTTTACTTTTTATGCTTTTTAAATGATTTTTTATTTGATAAAACAAAAATTGTAGTTTTGGGTAATATGAGGTTTCAATTAAGACCTTCCATTTTATAGTATTTTTATGTACATAATATTTTAATGGAATATAACTATTAAATATATTTAATTAAATATAAATAAATATATTATTTTTATTAAGTGAAATGCTATTTTTTTAAAGGTTAAAAAATTTTATTGTTAAAAAACACAAAATTACATAATAAATGTTTAGTCGTTGAAATGATTAAAATCATATATTTGAAAAATTATTTAGATTAAAATAATATTATTATTTTAATAAAATATTTGTATGTATCCAATGGTGAATTTTCCAAAATTTTCTAAGATATTCCAATTTTCTAGTAAAAATTAAATACCATCGAAATATAAATTTTGTATTAAGAAATCATAAGGGACCGAACAAGATTTAAAAAAATATAAATTGTATCCACAAAAAAATCTATGTTTCCTAAAAAAAATATGTGTTCTTCATATGTTATTTTATTTATTTTTAATGTGTATATGAAACCTCTAGTATTATATTATATTTTAAGGTTTTAAATCACTTCAATATTAACATGAACTTCTTCCACATAACCAAAGGTAATATTTTACTATGATATTAAATATAACATATAAAATATATGAAAATTATCAAACATTGACAAAACATTTGGAAACATGTAAATGTTGGTGGTTTTGATTATATTTTTATATATAGTCCTAAACACAGGTTAGGGAAATAATAAGGGACTTCCCTCTCTTTTGTTATATAAACCCTCCCAAACTCCACCTCCACAAGACTAAAAATCCTTGGATAATAGCCCTAATATTATATATAACATATAGTCTCCTCCAACGGTTCTCCCATTGTCTCAAAAATCTCCTCCCAAGTGTTTTTAATCAGAAACTAAAGTTAAGGGATCCTCTCATCCTCTTAATACAAGAATATTTATTATCATCATTTCTTTATCTATAACACCAAAATTTCTTATATGATAAAAAATAATCCTCTTAATACACATATGCTATCGAAAAGATGATAAATAAATTTCGATATCATTAATACAACACATGTATATTTATGTTCTTGAGGTATGTTCTTTAAATTTTACCTTGAATTTCCATGCCATGAAATAGTGTAGTGATCACCTATTCTAATTTCATACCAACGGTGTTTACCATTAAATAATTACACCACATTGATTTGGGACATAAATTTATTTTCTCCACATTCAATAATTGTATAATAAATATTGTGATATATGAACCCATGTTGAAAGATATATGTAGAAATATAAGGCATGTACATGATCTAAATGTAATGTATCCAGCTCAAAATATATAATCTTCTGAGGCATTGGGAAATGTATTAGTTGAATCAAAAATCCTGAATTGGAATAAGGAGTGGTCTTAATCCATTAAGAGAATTTTACCACCATTTTATGATTTATTGGTTGTTATAAATAACCCATGTTTATAGTTTAACATTTAACGTTGTTTCCACTTTCTCTGGATTATCGAATGTTATAATACTATATCAGGCCTCTCTAATTCATTTGTATGCTTCACCATTTTAATGTCCCAATTAATTACAAATTTCAAAATATGATATAATTTCATCATTTTATTCCTTTTTTATTACAAAACTGGGCTTCATAGCTTACCCCATTTTGATTTATGTCCATAGGTAATCCCATGAGGTTTTACATACGACGGAAAATTGTGAGCATCTAAAGGATTATCTCAAAAATGGTGATGTGACCCCCATTTTATTTTGTTATTTACTATACATATTTACCCAATTAAAAATTTCTTCTCTATCTTATGAGTTGTTTTATGTATAATATTATTTAATAAATCATGAATTAATGCATAATAAAGACATTGGTTTCCATAAGGTCGATTGTTAAATCTTCAAACTGATATATAGGAACCTTCAAGTAATCATATGGGAAAACATAAGTAAAATCCTGAAAAACATTTGGATATCGTGAAATAGAAGATTCATCGTTATCAACATCTGAAATAAAATACTACATACATCAATTATCTTGGCTAGAAGCAACTACACGACTAGTTAACATAACCCACACTCCATGAAACAGAAGAAATAAACCATCACATGTAAGTAATGAGACACATATTTGATTAATATCAACCTTATTAAAATGAGAAAAAAATCCAATCCATACTAATGTTGTCACCAAATAAATCTAGAGTATGTACATGAAAATACAAGTCTATCTCTATATATTATATCAATAGAGAACAATAAGGATATCAAAAACCATTCTCATTACACCTTACAAAGTATGCCACAAACACCAAAATAATGAGCATGACATAAGTCAGATGGATATGCATAAAAAAATGAACATATATAAATGATTGATAATCACTGGTATTAAATGAAGATATTTCTATAGAGGGTATAATTAAGATGTTACCTATGAATATTTCTAAACACATATATACCTATGTTGGATACTCAACAACTGCATAAAAGTGATTCTCCCATGAAACCTTTGGATGGAGCCCTATAATCATTGGATCATCTTATTGTGACTTATGAGCCTTTGGATCTGGTGATCCCTAACTATATTAAGGTTTATACATAGATCGATAAAAACACTACAAATTTTAATAAAATCCAATAATTCATAAAATATTTCTTTGGGATGGAATATAAAACCACATTGAGACCTTGTCATGTAGATTGCATGTGAGGGGGAAACTAGTAGTTCTAACATGACGTTTTGAAAAGGTTTTCTGCCCTGAACCAACTCCCCCACACCTGTGATAAGAATTAAACTTCTTATTTTTCGCTTTAGTTGTATGGAATCTTCTAGTGCGTGGATTAAATGGGGTTGAACATCTAACCATGTCAAAATATTCATTTCTTCCCTTATATCATGGTCCACTGTCACTGCATAGATAAAAATAGTTATCATATTTACATGCATTCTTATGTCATTTCACAAACCCTAAATCTACTTATGATCATTCACCATCTCATTATTCACAACCAATAGTGAGAAACTAACCAGTTAAAAAAACCTATTATTTTGCATTGATTCTTAATTTTATCCCATATACATATATACTAACTCTATAGATATCACCATCATTGTTGAATCTGAAAATATAATTGAAGTATATAGTATTGAAACCCTAATATCCAAAGAAAATATGCATATCCAAATGTACCATGTAATCCCAACCAAGAATTCTAGGTCCCTCAATTATGAATGGTGGACACTTCATCAGTATACTCTCCAGTGGGTCTAAGAATTCGAATATCTATTACATATTGTCATGAAATCATACACGTCTAGTTCTTCATTCATAACATTAAAGGATGATGGATTCTCAGAAAAGAGATCCTCTCAATGGTACCTTTATTCAATGGCTCTTGGATATTCCACAATAATTTTTTTAATAGTTGGAAATATATTTAGGTTGATATCATGAATTAAAACATGATATCCTCGATAATTTTCAGATTTATAGGACAATTATTTTGAGGAGAATCAAATAACCACTTATGGGGAGTTAATAGAACACATTTTGGTGGAAAACATCTATATATTAAAATTTAAGAAATGACCAAAAAACAAAGGAATTATAGTTCGACCATGAAAACCCATATGAAAAACGGACATAGAATTAAAAAATAGTATAGAGAAGACAAACATTCCAAAATCCAATTGTAACTGGAGACTCATCATGACCATATATGGGCACAATCTCAAAAATAAATTTCTATTGTGTACATAAAATTTTATCTCCAGTCTATAAGTTACCTCATGAGATGAAATCTTGGGGAAATACATCCTATGATACATCATTGTAAAAAACCGACTTGGATATCCTTTAAAATAGAAATAGACCAAGTCTACGATATATAAAAACAGTGTTCTTGATCCCCATGGTCTAGAGACTTGTACCATTGATCCAAGAATTAAATAGAGGCAATAATTTCAGCAAAACCTAAGTAAACACATAAAATATACACACATAATAGAGATAAATATGATAAGATTAAAATATATGACAAAAAATATAATAAACAACAGATGTAATATAATTGAAAAAGTAATAAAATCATTCACCAAGTGACCATTAAAAATATAAAGTTTTAATAAACCCAGAAAATATTTATAAATATCTATTTTATAACAAGGAAGAATTTAAAAATATATCCACCAACTACCCCTGAACTAGATGGATGATAACCTCCAAACCTCACTATAACAACATTCAATTCAATACATTGAAATATGTAAACATTATTATGCACTGTTGAATCAATGTACATGGTGTGACGAAATGGGATTAATTGGGTTTATCCAATGTATTATATATCATGTTTTGGAGAAATATTTCAATCATACTCAACATTTAAAAAACATTTCATGATAACATTTTGTAAAATTTATATAGAAAATCCTTGGAAATAGAATAATTACTATTACACATTTCCAAATAAAGCATGTAAATAATTGTCAATGTATTTCATAAAAATTTATCATAACATATATATCATTTCCAAAAAATAATTCTTCACATATCATATGAAAAACATGTATGTTCAATAAAATAGTAAAATCCAGACATCTGAAATCAACCATGAAGAACAAGTGACAACATCCCAAGAAGCACACTAGTTTAAGATATCTAGAAAACATATAAATTATATAAAGAACCACATATTCATTACTCCACATGATATTTGAACTGATTATATAGGATCAATGAACACTATTGAATTTGTACCCCCCCCCCCGTCATCTTGTTTAAAAAGACCCTAGAATGAGAAGCCTTGGGAGAAATGGAATGCCCCATTACAGAACCCCTGATTTGTACCAGACCAACTCTTATACCTTCATACTTTGAGTACAATTATTTCCATGCGATCTATTTTCCAAAAAAAAAATCAATAAATAATTTAATTATTTCATGAATTTAATTCTATTTCCCCATTTTGTGCTATAAAAACCAATTCAAAAAATAATTTCACAATTCATTGAAAACAAAATTCAAATTACTAAAAATAGTGGAAAATATCTTTTATATGAACCCATTTTCCCACACATTGAAATACACTTACCAAATTACACTATATTAATTATAAGAAAATTTATAAATTAACAAGATCAATGTAGTTCACGAACACATTATATAGACGTAACCACCAACATCAAAATCTGGGTTGGACACACCCACAACCAATAAGAAGAATTCAATAATGGAAGAAATATTTATTAGATCCAATCAAAACATATTACAATTGTTTTTATTTAATGAATGGTTCAACAAATAAAAAAATACCTAAAGAAATAACACATACTACACCAAAAATAATAAATGAAATGACACCTAGAACAAGATCACAAAATAGATCTTAAACAGGACAAGAATAAGCACTATAGTTCAGTGGATCCATCAATAAAATTGGAATATTCTACTATGATCAAAGGGAATAAAAATGAAGATTGTATTAATCTCATATAGAGACACAATTGAACTGAAGTAGTTATAAATAATTTATTTGTTTGATATGGAATATATTGAAGGTTCCAATATCACTAGAGGAGGGTGCTTAATTAATAGGGAGAAAAGTTGTAGAATAATATGGGAATATTCTACTTATACAATACCATAAAATCAATGTCTGTGACATATACATGTTGTGTAATCACATTTCACATTATGTTAACCTCGAGAATTTGATAAGCCAAAAAACTATAAATTTTTATTTAATACTGGTCCCATACTATTATATGGAATTTAATATAAATAAAACATATAATCCCAATATTTTGTATACATGATTCATGAAATCTACTTTTAAGAGATTAGTCATTATATATTCTAATAATATGGTGTTTATTTTTCTAGTAGATTGAAAAAATTATGGTTTTCTTAAATAAAACCAAATCCACCTTGGTCATTCTCCAAAATTCAGGAGAACCATTCAAATCTTTTTGACTTGTATACATGGAATCCATTTATTTGAAAAAACATGCATCCCCAAACATTTGTTCATTTTTTGACAGAAAATTTTATCCTTCTATAGATGAACCAATGCACACATTATTAATAAATAAAAAATGTAATTAGAGTTGTAGTACCAGAAATTATGAAATATTATGCAAAATAATATATTTTAGCAGAAAATTTTACTTCATCATATAGGATAATAAAATCCATTTTCTACTGATTGATACTATTATAAAAATATTTATTGAATTTGGTTTTTATAGAATATTTTTTTTGAAAATTAATTTTCAATTTACTAAAAATATATTTTGATTTAATATTTTATTTTATAATACATTACATTATAATATAAACAATAACATTGAATACACTGTTCATTAATTAATATTAAAATAACTAATCATTATACATGTTTTTTTTGAGAAAATCATAGATGCATATTATATATTTAGAATAATAATATCATTAAATTATTGATACCCATTATCTCTACTTAAGAGATATTTTTAAATCAAATATTATCCTTGAGAATCACTAATAAATATAAGGATATATATTATCAATTTTATTAAAATGATTAATATTTTTGATGTAAATACATGTATGTACCTCGTTAATGATGGATATGCACATATAGGTTAATAAAATTAGGTGTAAATGAGGATTCATATTCACATCACAATTTTTTTTCATGAATAATCACAATATAATTTGGTTAGAATATAAAAGAAACATAAAAATTTTTATAAGTACCTAGTTAGAGTGAATGTTTTATCTCATATAATGTAAAATAAAAATTATTCTATGAGGTGTGTGTAAGATAATATACCAAGATGAAAATTTTAAAATTAAATACATAATATATATAAGGTACCTGAATAAATATGTAAAGGAGACAATCCATTACATTAAGAGGGTGCATGTTAAATATATTGAGGATCCACATATATAAATTTTCTGTACCTTTTGGGGACATTAGAGTGGGATGAGAAGAGTACAATTATGCTCAATAAGTTTTAAGTGACGATAAAAGGGTAAAGGGTAGGTTTATATGTAAAAATTAAAGTTAAATACTTACTAATTAATAGAATTACGTTTTTGGATTCTATATGATAATTTAATCAAAACAAAAAACCATCCAATGATGTTATTCCATGTGTAATTAAGAAGTAGATTTGTTTTCACTATAATATATGTTACAAACCAATGTCCATTGAAACTGTCAATTTATTTTTTAGATTTGAGCATTTTTTGGGTAATATATTCTAAAACCATAGAATATAATATATATAATTGAGGATTAGTTGATGATTTATAAAATATATAAAATAACATGAAAAAACTTTTGACTGGGAATTATATATTTTTTATAGATAACATTATTGGAATAGTTTATTTCAGGATTGGGCCACTATGTTATCATATTACATAACAAATATTTACACAATATTTAATTTTGACACATAATTTCTATTACTGTAGAAATTTATGAATAAATCATATGGGATAATTTTAAACTGTTTATTTTTTTAAACATATTTTATCAATATCATTAATTAAAAATATAAAAAATTAATATGAGAGAAGTTTTTAAAATTATATTTATTAAATACGTAACATAAAAATTCATTCTGGTATAGTTCAAGTAAATATACAATTGTTATAGATAAAAATTCTATAAGTATAAGCTATGTTATGGGGAGATTTTCATGGGGTGTATCAATGAACATATTTTGTTTCATGATATCGATGAGATTGACATTCGTCTATAAACTATTTCACTCAAGATATAGTTTATGATTATTTCATTGGTGATGGTTAATAGAAACTCATATGGATTTTATCTTCCATGGAACCATTATAATGTAATCAATATATTGTACAATATTAATTATTGAGACCCTAACTTCTTAAATCTAGGTCAATTAGACTTTATCATAAACCTTAATACATTTTTATTCATTGTCATTATAAAATGGATATATTTTAAATGGGTTTTATTATTTATGTCTTTCAAAATGTAATATGATATAACTTATAATAGTCCATAATATCCATCATATGGCATGTTTTTCAATTAAAATTTACCTAATAAATCTTTTATTTATTCAAAAATGGTATTTTATTTGATTTTTTTTTGTTGTTACATTCTTCCACTATTAAAAAATTCATTTATGATTTTAATTTCATAAACTAAATAAATTATGTTACTTCTATTTAATTTCCTATTTTTATTCCCATGAGTCTTCACCCATAATGGGGTTCCTCCAAAATTCTATTATAAGGTGAGTAGTCATGTATCATTGAAATGTTTACCAATGATATAAGATTGTCACTATGTACTCATCGTATAAATTATCATAATATTATGATAAAATATATAGAATTGTCTTATGTGATGGGTTTGGAATACATCACCATGAGTTAGGTATAAAACATATAAATTACTTGATATTTGTTTTTTGGGTTTGATACTCACTATTATACAACTATGATGTGACATTGGATCTTAAAATGGATAAAATATTTTGGAATAATCATTCCATTCTTACCAAACCACGTGGAGTCCATCCAGATAAATATAAAAATTATCACATTATCACTGACCTAAATCTCCAGGCCTTATTGATATTTTTAAACTCAAATTTATCATCGAATATTTTTATATTTCATTAAAAACAAAAATGTTGAAACATTATATATAATATAATTGTTAATATATGGTAGCATTCTCGTCTTATCTATAACTTCATACCAACAAGTCATAGTTTGAAACCTCTTCCAATACAGATCTATAAATGGATCCTTATAAATTCTAGAAAGGAAATTATGGATAAATGAGGGCTCCAATAGGGGACCATACAAATAAATACATTCTTGGAACACTTTTGAGAAATATCTCAACATGTCCTCTAGAGTTCTAATTTTTCTCTAATACATATTTACATTGAGGGTAATTTGTTTATACAATAGTTACATCATTTTAATGGGATTCGACATAATAAAATATCGAAACTATTATCGAAAGATATAGTGTATTGGGGAAATTATGTTCACACCTAATTTGAACATAAAAAACACAAAAACTAATAAAAATCCCCCTTATTAATCACTTAAATGTTACATTGTTCTTAGTATAAGTAAGAATAAGAGGATATAAATAAAAAAAGGGCAGATAAAATCCTAGCATAAGGATATATAGTTACATGAATCAATATATGTTTGGTTAGAATAATAATCAAGATCATAAGGAATGATATTATCATCTTAAAAATAATGACAATAAGCCTTAGATAAAAGCATGGAATGTAGAAATTCATGAAAAAAGTAAAATCATGTCTTAGTGGTCAATTACAACATATTTTTGTAAACATATAATGAAATATGATCATGAATAATATATATGAATAATCATAACATAATACTTATGAAAAAATATGGAATAAATCTCTTGCATATTTATTATTATTTTAGAAATTAATCACATTATATAGTGATTTAGAGTACTATAAAATTCCGAGCACACCCATCACATCATAACATTAACATAATCATGCATTCCACAGAGATCATATATCAATAAATATCCTAGATTAAATGATAAAAATGAATATGGTTAATAATGATATAATCAATCATGAATAAATTCTTGGTTATCAAATAAATGTTGAAAAACCTATTCGGTATAAGATTCAAGATTCTCAAGCAAAGAAAAAACAACCTCAGAGGAGTCAAAATTTGTTTTGGAATGAAGGGTTATTTTAAAAAATGTTTTTAGTTTTCATTAAATCATTCTATAAATATATATATATAATAAAATAATATTTAAGGAAAATTAATTTATATTTTTGGAATATTAAAATAATATTAACTCTGAAATTTGGCATGGAAGAGGAATAACCCAATGAAATAGAGTTGGGTTAGAGAATTCCCTTGTATTAAGTCTTAATGGAATCACCAATATAGTATCATGGATAATAAATATAAATTCATTAATTACTTAATAAATAACATATCCTATTTTTATTTAATTTATTATAATTTTATTAAGTCATTTATGTTTATTTTGATGTGTTATAAATTTAAATTTAATAATCTAGGAGTGTTTGTTTTCATGGTTTTAATGACAGGTTCTGTTGAATAAATATATGGAGAGTGTTGTAAAAAAAATAAGATTTATCAATAATTGCTAATATATGTTATTAATAAACTTCATGAGATTTATTTTTGTAATTTATTTTTTTATATGATGATGATTCATTTGGTAAAACATTAATGATTAATTTTGTTGTTAGTTTTCCTTTTTTTTAATTGGTATTAATTTTTTATTCCATAACAAAATAATATATTTTTGTTAAAATATGTTTTGATACATTAGTTCCAAAACATTTAACATGATATCATATGAATATTCATAATCAGGATTAACCAAAATAATAGTTTTATGACTATACATGATGTCAATAATGGAAAACAACTCATCATCCAGGAAAGTGATTAATAGACACATCGAAGATGATGTTTTCATTTTTAGAATAAAATAATGGGAGAACATGTTAGGTGTGGGTTATTTTATAAAAAAATAAAATTCCGTTTCTTATATGATACCATATTTATCATCCTTATTATATCATGTAGTTGATGATAGAATAAGAATATAAATAAAATGAAGATAAATATAGAGGTTTTTACCTCTTGAGTATCCACTCATTGAGGAACCCCTTAATTAACTTGGGTTACATACATTGTTGAGTCCATAAGATCTAGGATATGGGAAAGATTATAGGGAAGGGAATTTAGTCGAATTGGGATTAGGATCATGGATTATAATGTTTGATGAGATGTTGTGGTGAGGTGTGATATTTATAGGGAAGAAGATGGGTGTTTTTTATTATTGTATTCATTAGACTATTATTTTTTCTCAAGACTATTTGTAGTATTGATTATCATGAATAAATATAGTATGAAAATAGGTATATTTTAATATAATGGTTCTTACATTATGGATTACTCAAATACTGACATATTTAAATAATAATGTTAAATTCACAAATTTATTGAATTTCACAACTCAAATAAATTTAAAATATTTTAGAGATATCCCAAAAATTAAATATATAATTTTTTTATTTTTATATTTCAATAAAAGGAAAAATTTATTAAATTAATTTTTTAAATAAGGAAAAATTCATTTGTTATTAAAATCAACATTCTTCAAAAAATATTGATTTTAATATTATAATCGCTTTTATGACACTTTGAAAAATAAATTATGGTATCATAATATTATTATATATATATAATACAAAAAATATAAAATTAATAATTTATTTAATGAATATAAATTTTATTTGAAAAAATATTATTACTTATAATGTTCTAAACAAACAATTAACTTTCAGAATAATACTGACACTAAATTTTTCATTTCATTAAAAAATAATTTAAATATATTGTCGCATAATAATATAATATAATGATTTTTAAGATACCTGAAATTTTTTTAAATTTCTGAGGTGAATTTACTATTTTATTATCTAGATTACTATTCTTAATGGTCACATTACTATTTCGATGATCAATTTAATATTCCATCAGTATTTTTTTCTTAATACTTACATATATCACATATTTATTAATTTATCTATTATAATGTTGTATTTATGTGAATATCATTGAAATATATTTTTTTAATACCATATAACATAAATATAATAATAGAAAAATTGACGTTATAAATTTTTTAGTTTATTATAATCTCCCCCATATTGAAATTTCACACTTGAATTATCATTGAACATACTATGGTGAAATGATTTGAGGAGAATTTTTATAACAACCATAATATTATAAATAAAAACCCCCTTATTGTTTTAAATAAATGAAATATTTTCTAATTTGGTAATAGAAAATACATGATATTATTTTATTATATACAATTGTATTTAAAATACAACCATGAATCATTATCGTTGATAATTTAGCCCTTGAAAAATGATCATATGATTAGTCTTAGTATTGGCTTTTATCAATATCAATGAACACTGAAAAAGTAGTGGCATACTCAACCAGTATGATCATATGCAATATATCACATTTATCTGATCTTATAAGGGAAAAATTCATTGGAATTTTCCCTTGATCATGAATGAGATGCGATACAATAACTTAAGCCACAAGAAAATAGTTTTAGGGAGATGTCTAAGATCATCAAGTTCATTAACCAAACCATGTTCACTGATCCTCCAAATGATACATTCCCCATCAAGTACCCTACACATAAACTATTTTTTCGTGTATTAAAAGGTTATTTATCGAGATAGAAAAAATGAATATATATGTTGTTTATGAAATAATGAATTTATTTTTATCATATTATTATTACATCATACAAGAATTTAATTTTATATAATATGAAACAAATTAAATTCGGAGTAATAAATATTTTTCAAGTAAGAATTTTTTTGATGAAATAAATGAATTTTGAAATAAATAATATTATTATAAAAGTTTTTTAAAAAATTAATTTTATTAAATATATATGATAATACTACCTTTTATGAATTCAAATCAAATTTTTAATAAGTGATCGAAAATGGTTATTGTCTAAAAACATGGAATTTCACAATAAATGTCGATATTATTTTGAAAAAATTTACACCTAAATAAAAAATTATATAGATTAAATGAATATTATTTTTGGGAATCGAATCATCAAAATTATCCAATGGAGAATTTTTCATAAATTTATGAGACAATCATATTTTTTGTAAAAAAACTAAATACATTTTTAGTATACTTTGTGTATTATGACATCATAATGTCACAATAGTTTTATAATAATTAATATAAATGGGATTCATTTCCAAATATATTATTTTCTTATTAAAATAACGTTATTTAAGGTTAATAATATTTATTCTGTACATCCATTTTTAATTCTCCAATTCATGAAATATATTCTACGGTTTCAAAATCCTTTGTTTAATAGTTTGACTCATATCCACAAAAACAAGGGAATGATTTTATTAAATTAGGACTTTGGAATTATAAAATAATGTGTACCACTCCCATTTTCATAAACCATGGGGAAAACCATGGGATGGTGTGTGGTTATTGTTTTTTTATTATAATGATTCCAAAACATAGATAATAAATAAATTCTCATAGTTACATATATAATCCCAAGGATGATCTCATTTATATTTAGTAAAAATACTTGGAGCATGTTCATAATCTATCATCCACTATTTAGATTAGTCCAATGGCACCCAAAATCTCTTAAGAATCCCTTTCCATGCATTTGGAGTCTCAATATCATGTATGGGGTTTTTCTTTTCTCATTTCCCTTATGGCACTTCATTTATATTATGCTTTTTCATTCCCATTTGTTAATGTTGGGGCATTTTTTTTCATATTCCACATACTATCCATTTGAATTATAAATAACAAGAAACAATTTATTACTCTCATTTAGCCTTCAATGACCCATTATATATACCTATTACCATGTTGAAATTTAGTTAGTATTTTTTTCTCTTATTTATTTTCATTTCTTTATGATATTATGACATCAATTTCAGATTACTAATGTTTGGATGTGTCAATTCATGATTCTATTAATTCTCATTTTACGTAAAAATGATGAGATACACCTATTTTTCTCATGAATCCATTTTATTATTTTGTAAATGATGTCGTTATTTTTTTGATGTTCCACTATGATTATACTTTCCAAATAAATTTTTTAGTCAACATGATAAACATTTCTAGTCACAGGTTTTCACCTCTATACACTTAATCAAATTTTAGATGGTAATTAAATGTATGTACTCTACACTCATTGATTATAGAATAAAATATAATGAGATTGAATCCATGTTGTATGATATTTGTGGCACACCTATGCCTGATAATAAAATGAATGTGATGGGTTAAGCCAAAATTATGTTGAGCTACATAAAATTGGGTGATGATTATTATCATGGTAGATCATGATGGGCCAATGAAGGATCCCGATTCCTTTATGGGAATTTTTCCACCATGATTTCTTATCATTTTATCTTTGACATTTGTTTATGATGTAGTGTTTTAATTTGTCTCCACATTTTTTATATTATGATTATCATGTTTTAAAATGTCTCATTGATCATGTTTTTTATTCATTCACATTTTTCCCAATTAATACAACTATTTTCTTACATGAATCAAATTTTTCATGATTATTCCCTTATTATAATTTATATATAACCCTTTCTTTATTGTTTTCCCTAGGTTATAATGTAAATTTTTTAAAAACAATTTAATTTTAGAACCATGTTAAGTAACTAATCAATAATGTTATTATATTCCATGTCCAAGATGTCATGAAATGAACATAATTATCGATGATGATATAATTATCTACCATTAAAATTTTATTATATGTAATTTAAATTGAAATAAATCATTAATTAATGTTTAACAAAGAGTAGGTTTTATATTTTTGGTATCTGAGATTTTTTTGGGATTTTTTAGAGAACCCTAAAGATAACCTTGAGGATAAGATTAAGAGTTTGAAAACATAACTAATTTTTTTATGTAAAGAGTAATCTTATTATCATTGATATATATACTTTTTTGTATACTACACGTATACATGGTCCCGAAATAAATTTACCGAGGGGTAACAACTATGACAAGGTGTGTCCTGTATTATGCGGTGTAACCTGGTACACAACAACAAGTCAAACTGGGACCCTAATTTTACACCCATTATATATATTATTTTTTAATTTATTAGAACACAATGAACCACTATTAATGGAATAAAATATTCCCATTAGAGTAAATGATAAGAAATAGATCATGGATAAAATAAATTGATGCTTAAAAATTCACATGTTAAGAAAATAAATTTAATTTACATGATGTCTCATTAATGTAATTAGAACCAAATTTAGGTTTTTAATAGTTTTAAAATAATAATTAATAATTTGACATTTATTCTTTAAAATGTATTAAAATAGGAGGAATCAGGTAATCAATCAATGTTATGGGTGTTGTGATGACTACCTAACGAAATGCAAAACATTATGGGAGTTGGAATCCCAAACATTCAGACAATAATCTATTTGATAACTAAGGTTTTCAATAGAACCACAGATTAAGTGGTGTCCACTAACCCACATTGAGTGAGAAATATTTAATTGATATATTCAAGTGAAAAATGCATCCAATATTCAATGGATCATTTGATCCCTTAATCAGATAAAGTTGATCATTACAATTTAGAGGATATTATACATCCTCTCATGTTCCAAACTAGAGAAGGTCATACTAGATATTTATTATATTGAGGGAGAAACAAATTTATGGTAGAAATTTATTAATGTTATGAATCCTGTGTGAGAGATCATTGAGAAAGAGTGGAAGGAATTTCAAAAAACGTTTTTTGATAAATAATATCCTTGCACTTTCCATGTTAAAATGGAAAGGGATTTCCCTCACCTTATGGAAAAATTCAATTAATATACTGAGGAAAATGAAAATAAAATCACTGGAATTTAATAATAAAACTCTTTCTTTAACATCACCCCTAAATAAAATGTTTAATGTTTCTTTGGTGGGATAAAACATACTCTATGACAATCCAAGACAATCATTGACTTTGATATCTTTGAAGAAATAGTCCAATTTTCCCTCAATGTTAAAATGGAGATCAATGAATCTCAATGGTACCATGGGTATAAGGAGAAAAATTTTTAGTTTAATTCAAGTGGTCCGATTGAGAAATCTATTGTTTCTAAGAAATTTTTAACATCCCACTTGTCTATGGAGTATGATGAAAACCCACGGAAATTTATAATGTGGAAAAAAGAATTGTATTTTTGAGTATGATTTATGGAATCCCATATTGAAAATTATGACTGGAGATAACCATGAACATTTTGGATGAGAGGAATTCACTAGACAACACATCATGAATGTTCATTGCTTCATCTTAATGGAATGTGGCCACTTTAAAGACCATTGAACTATGACAAGGGTTTTTGGGGACAAACAAAAACCTTCAATGTGGAAATGGAATGTTTTTTCCGTCAATCGTACTTAGGTTGATCATGATAATTAAGTGGTGATTGGTGTGATAGTTATTCCTTCATGAATAAAAAACAAACATTTTGACTCTAGTTAGATTACTTCATTAATATCATGAAATTTAAGTTGAAATATTCAGAAATTACAACAATGTTAGTAGAGATATTGGTAAAAATTGAAAATAATGAATTTTGTACATACCAAGTATATAAATCCTCCCATGTCAATGTTTTTTGGGATGAACATTAGAGAAAACATTTTCAAAATTTCATTGGTATAATTTGATTCTATTCTGTGAATCTAATTGCATTACATATATGGATAAAAAAAATTCCATGAGAAGGAAATCACTATTTGTATCACGAGTCAACCTCTGATTCCATTCAAGTTTATGGAGGAGGATAAATCATAGTTCACACAAACATCTCCATAATGGATATTATTTCGAAACAAGAATGGGTACTATTGAACAAGATGATCTTAAGAATCAACTACCTGAGAAAATTTATGAAGGTTTTATATTCTCATGTGCTTCAACACTGGGGTCTCCAGTCCTCTTTATCATGAAGTAGGATGAGAAGTGTTCTATTTATTTTATTATCATGATCTCAACTCGACAATGACACAAAAAATGATCTACAATGTTAGATTTATGGCCTAGTTGATCATAAAATTATATCACAATACATCTTTAAGGTGGATATTATATTGAGATATTATAATGTAATTTAGAATAAGGAGGATATTCCCATGTATGCTTTTCATACAATGTTAAAGAATTATGAGTTCATAATGATTCCTTTCAGACTGAGTAATGCTCCAATAATAATCATGGAAATTATAAATAAAGAATTTATATATTACTTGAAAAAAAAAAATTTAGTATTTATATATGATATTCTAACATAATACAAAAACAATGAGGATAATGATATGTATCTGGGAACTATGATTAAATCCATATAAATGGAGATGATCTATGCCAGGTACATAAAATGTGTGTTCAGGTTGAAGGAAGAATCATCCTAGGGATTTATAATAATAATAAATGTGATATCTATGGACACCTCAGAAACAAAAAAATATATAATGATGGATTTTTCAATGATCTGGGACAAATATCACTAGTTTTTGTGTTAAATTAGTATTATCGTTGATTTTTTATAATTGTATCATGGTTGTCTATAACTCATACCAAGACAACAAGTAATGTTTTTATGTTTTCATTGAATTTTAAATGCGATGTGTGCATCAAAGTTTGAAAATGATTCTAATAAATAAAATTATTCTCAATGTACCCACTAGTGAGGATTATCTTTTTAATTAGAGACTCTTAGAAGAATGGATTATTTTGTGGGTTAATATAGAATGAAAAATTCATAGCATATGATTCAAAGTAGTTGAATGTTCTTGAATATGACTACATAATTTATGATCTAAAGTTGGATATAGAGATATTCCCTTTGAAAATGTTGTGGAATTGTCTCTCTAGAGAGAAAGGTGAAATATATATGGATCACTAAATCATCAAGTGACTACTGACATATAAAGAGGTGAATGTGCGCTAAAGAATATGGATAGACATGGTCAAGGAATATGACTATTCAATCCACTATATTCATGGAATAGAAAATAATTTGGAAGATTCTATATGTATAATGGATCAATAAATTATATCAATGAGGTGAATTTTTTTGATATAATCAACTTATATTTGGATTGGATGGACATGGGAATCATTAAATAAAGAACAACATCAATCCTTTAATAAATCCTTGCTCAATGATGTCTTTTGGAGAGGTTGATGGATGGTTAAGGAAATGATGTCGTTATTCAAAGGAATGTCAAATATATGATGAAATATAAATCCTTCATAGCACGACGATATTTATGAAGGAATTGTGAGATTTTGGATTAGGAATATGTGTTCCATAAAATTATATGTTAATGAAGGAAATATTGGATGATTCACATTGATTGATTTTCTTCATTCACCAAGGAAGTACAAGGATGTTCCAATAACTCTGTGAGACCTATTTGGGGGACAATATGATGAAGGATACCAATGAATATACATCAACATGCATGGTATCTTATCAAGTTATGGATTAAAAGAATAATTAAAATGGGATGATACAACCACTACCTATACCAAAAATGAAATGGGAAAACTTTACCTTGGTATTTTTGACATGTCGTTCGAAGGCATTGGGGGGAAATAATTATATATGGGTTTCTATGGATCATCATACTATTATAGAAAACATTATCTCAATTCCAGAGGAATTTCATTTGAATCAACATACACATATATATATAAAAGAAGTTGTAATGATTCTTGAAGTTATACTATTGATTGTATCCAATCCATACCCGATAATCACCACCATATTGTGGAAATGTATAAATCATTTTCTAAAAAATGAGTTGAAATTAATTATATCCCATCATAATTATAATAATGTCCAATCCAACTAGAAAATTTAGACACTAGAAGACATGTTACAAGCATGTTATATGGACATAAATGGTAAAATGTATCTATATCTTCTCCTGGTTGAGTTCTCTTACAAAAAAGTGTCCACTCACGAATCCAAATAACTTTACAATATATCCTTATTATAAGAGAGGCATAACACCTACTTGTTTGTATGATTTTAGGGAGAGGAAATTTATAGGTCTTCAAATGGTCATTGAAACGGTGGAAAATTTTAGGAACATTAAACAACACATCATGGAAGCTCAGATTCCAATGAAGAGCTATGATAAAAACTATCAATGATACCAAGTGTTTTATTTTAGATACAAGGCATTACTATAAATAACATCATGTATTATGATGGGAAATCATACTCCAAGATACATCATACCCTTAGAGATCATAGATTAGATCGGAGTGGTGGCCTATCAACAAGAACTCCCACCAAACATATCTCAAATATGTGATGTGTTCTATGTATTCTTCTTTAGGAAGTAGTTATGAGACCCCTCACATGTTATCAATCTACAAGTGGTTACATTAGGGAATTATCATTTATATTAATAGTAGTTGGTGAATATCTTAGATCATATAGAAAATGATCTATGAAATTAAACAATGCACCATGTTAATGTGTTGTAGAGAAATCACTTGTTTGAAGAAGTGATGTGGGAAATGAGGAATGCGAGGAAATAAAGATACCGTAATCTTTATTAGTGTGGTAAATGAAAATTTTGGTCATGGAATTTATTATGTTATAAACATTATAACAATCTGAATAGTCATAAATAATATTCCACTTTTTTAATTAAACGCCTTATTTTGTAATATGGTTATGAAAAAATCTACTCTTATTTAAATATATCCAATTAGATTTTAAATATTGCCACGTACCATTGCACTTATAATTTATCAATTGGACATTAATCACATGATTAGTACAAATATTTGTTTTTAACAAATCATAATGAAAATGATAAATGTAGTGACGACTTCAACTAGTAAGATCATACCCTATAAAGACCGTTAATCAGATATTCAATGGGAGATAGAGTCACTAGGAACTTTCATTGACCATTTCATAGGTGAGAACAAATAAAATAACATTGTTAGAATACATTTACAAGAGAAGTCAATTATTATCGAAATCACAACCCAACCCATGTTATTAGGACATCCCCATGATAGTCCCATCATCACACACCTTAATCTTATGGATTTGTCAAGTGTGTTGAATATATATCTATAGAGACCAAATAAATATTATTATGAATAATATTTTTTATAGAAGAATGGACATAATTTTATCATATTATTTTTTGTTCATAGTGGATAATTATTTTCATACAGTAAGAAACATATTATATTTTCTGAAACATTAAAATTCATTTAAGGAATTCATTTTGAAAAATTAATGGATAATTGAAATAAAAAATATTTTAATAAAATATTATTATTAAATAATTTTTAATAATTAAAAATTATCATTTGGTTTTTATGATGTTAAATTTAATTTTTTATAAGGGTTAGAAAACTATAGTTGTAAAAAAAACTCATCATTTATAAGTAAATATCAATGTTATTTTATTATTGAACATTTACATATTTATAAAATTATTTAGATAAAATGAATATTATTCATGTAATAATAAAATTGAGATTATCTGATGTTGAATTATTCATAAATTTCAAAAATAGTAGAATATTTGGGTCCAAATTATATAACATATAAAAATACATTGTGTATTATGACATAATAATGACACAAAAGAGATATAATAGTTATTATAAGTGGGATACAAGAACAAATAAAGGATTTACATTTAATTAATGCGATTTAAATGATATTTTAAATTTTTTATAGCCATTATGAATTCATGAAAACATATAATATATTTTAATTTTTCAAAATATTTTCATTAAGTTTGTGACTCACCTCCTTGTAAGAAAGGGAATTATTTTTTTATATTCTACCCTTGCTTTATTCAAAATTATAACCACTTACATTTGGTAGAAATGATGTTAAAAAACAATCGGTTGGTTTTTGGTTTTGTTTAATTTGTTATATAGATACAAAAACAAAAAAAATAAATAAATCCACCCTCACTTCATATATAAACCCACCCATGCCCCCATTTCTCTTCAGTAAAACTCATTAGAGCATGTCCATGAACTTATATCCACTCTCTATAGTCCTCCAAAGGTTACCCAAATCACTAAGGAAGCAAATATTAAGAATTTAGTGTCACACACTCAAGTATTCAATCACTCTATTCTCATTTATTTTCATCCACATATTTTATGTAATGCTTTATAGTTTCCATTACATCATATTGGGATATTATCTTCTATATTACATTTACTGTCCATCTCAATTATAAGTATGTAGATCCTATTTACATTCTTTCTTCATTCAATTACCCTTTCTGTATACCCACTCCCATGCTGAAATATAGATACATTTATTTTCACTCTCCTCTTCATTAATATTTATTTATGATATTATCCCTTATATTTCATATTATTAATATTTTATTATTTCATTCCATGTACCAATTACTTCTATTTTTATTTAGAAATGATTATTGTCCAAATTTCATCTCATCAAACCATTTTATTAATTTTTACGTGATGTAGTTATGATGGAGAAATTTTATTTTCTTTATTAATGCCAAAAAATTATGTACTGAATAAAGTAACGATTTCATACAAAGTGTGTTAAACATTATACACTTATACCACAATGAAATTCTACACAAATGTATTAATTACACAATCCATGAATAGAGAAGAAAATATGATGATGATTGTATCAAATTTTTAGGATCTATGGGTTACACGTAAACCTGAGAATGATGTGAATGTGGCAGGCATATCCAAATTTATATTTCGCTTCAATGAAATGGTTAATATTTGTTATCATGATATGTTATTTTTAGACTGAGAATGAACCTAATTTATTTATGTGCCTTTTCCAACCATTTATATTTACAATTTAGCCCTGGCCATTTTTATGATGCAGTGATTTATGTTGTATCCACATTCCCCATGTTATGGTAATCACATTATATCATGTATATTGTTTATATTTATGATTCATACTCTTCTTATTCCACATTTATGTTCCTATTATCTAATATGTATCACCTTATTCCATGATTCATACCTTATTGGAATTTATTTCGCAACCGTTTCATATGCTTGTCACTAGGTTAAGCCATGCTGTTTTAAAAACCCAAGGAATTGTAGAAGTATGTAATTGAATCCTTTAATAATTGTTTTTATTAAATGTTCAATATGCTATGATCTGTACCTAATTCTCAATGCCATGTGATATTCTACCGGGATGCATTATATGTACTTATGTGTCATAAATAAATTTTTATTTTCTAATAAAGATTTGGGTTTATGAAATTATCTATCATGGCTTCCAAGGATTCCCATGTTACCTTTTAATAAAAATGATTCTTCCACAAAACTATTACTAGGGGAGTTTTGATATTGTGAGGGGTTTTGTGTCTAGAATTCATTATGTTAATTGGATTCTCTTCATATTATTCATCTTCCACTAGATATTCCATCAATATATTCAGTATGTTTGAGTGGTTAGGTATATACTATCTCATGAGATATGCATGGGGTCTTGATGATCACAATCCTTATCTGGTTGAACTTCAATCCATTAGGCCGCTGATCCTTTGAAATCAATGATCCCAAAGGGGCCAATTTAACTTGGGATAAGCAAACATTTATTTCCATGCCACGTTTCCATATTCCTTGGTGATAATAAAAGCATGCCTTATTTTGCAACATCAAAACCCAGGTCCCATAGACAATTGTCACCGTAGCGCTTTTTCTGAAAATGATCAAATTTTATTAGTTGTTTGAAGTCATCAACCTTCTGTATAAACTATTTAAAAATATTATAGCCATGTATGTAATGATACAATGCTCTATCCCAAAATGTTTTAGTTCTATATCACTTCATATATAGATATTCATATGGAGACATAATAATACTACAATGAAATATTTTGTTGCATCAGAACTCAAAAAATTGGATTTTATAATCCCAACCCACTTTTAATTTGATCGAGCAAGCCAATAACATGTATTTGAGAGTCTATATAGTCTTTTAATACTTGACATCATTGGGGTGGGGGGTTATAGTTCATGAATTAATTCAATTCAATACACAAAATTATGTAAATTTTTTATACATAATTTAGATATGTACTTTGAATCATGATAATTGATGATTGGAATTAAACCCCCATGATACCTCACCAATTCCTTCACATATATCATAGAATGTTTTTAAAGTGATAAATCTTCTCAAATAGTGGTAAAGTGAGCAGTAATGGTGAGTCGGTCCACTAAAAAATTTCAAATTTTTTTCTTTGGATGTACTCAAGAGTCTAGTGAAAAAATCTATAGGCAAAATATCTCTTTTCAAAATAGGATTTGTTAATTATTTCATCACCCCTTAGACATATATAATTCATCATTAACAGGATGATATACCAATCAGGGTAACATATACTTTTCCATATCCTTCTTCATATTATCCAACTAAATGTGTTCTTTAATATAATATCAAATAATTGTACTTGTTAGATAGATAATGATATGTGTGCTATGGGAATTATCCAAAGGCTTCTTCTTTATGTCAGGTGCTGAAGGCACACACGTCATTCCAAACCAAACCACACCATCATAACTAATGTTGAAATCATGTATCTTTCCATCCATTACATCAGTCATATTCTTTTCTTACTCCTAACTATAATTTTATGCCACCTCAATATTCACATGGATATGTGGTTGGAAAATAAATTTTGAATATTTTTATGTATTCTCTTCCATTATTATTTTCAAATCCTTCCCTAGAATAACCATGAAGATATGTTTTTAAAAATCCATAAAATAGATAGAGGAGAAGGATATCGTCTATTAAATTCATCTACTACCTTATTCACCATTTCTAGATGGTTGTGAATATATCAATAATTGTACTTTATTTTCTACAACAATATTATTTGATGCATGTTGAGTTTGATTTATGAGAATATATACATTATGCTCTTATGATGAGAAGATATGTCACATTTCACACCAAAGTGGTAGTACTATCAGGTTCTTCAAGGTAAAGATAGTAACTAAAATATATAGATCATTTTTATGTAATTATTCTCATGTATCATAAACTCCCATGTGGTTTCAGCTATCTCTTTTCATTTTTAATGTGTACCCAACCCAAGCCTTTCATTGAATATTTTCAGTATATATGAAAACTTTATCCACTTTGTGACAATGTGGGTTTAATTTTTTTGATCACCTTATTCATTATATCCTTTAGTTTTTCTTCACATATTTCTTTCATGACAAAAAAATACCCCTTTCCTTATTATCATAGTTAGATAACAAGAATATCATGATAGATTTTTTCAAAAACATCAATATTACCCTACTAATCAAAGAATACTATGTATTTTGGTTCCACTAATGTGTCTAGTCCAATAATAAATTTCCTTTTTTGAATGGTCTATATAAATTACCTCACTCTAAATCAGAGTTTGTTATAATGTTTCTAGTTGTATTAGTATCTCACACTTTCCAATCAAGGAATTAAATTTCTCCATCCACAGTGTCTCCAAAAAAATCCATGGAAATTCAGAATATGCCACCTGTATCATGGAGTAAATGAAAATGTCATCTAAAAAAATTCATATAATCGGCCATTATAGTTTATAAATATTCTATTCATAAATTCAATGAATATTATAGGAGAATTCGTTAGTCTGAATGTAATAAATAGAAACTCATTGTACTCAAACCATGTACAGAATGCAATTTTATATATAAATTCTTTCATCACCTTTAGTTTAAGATATCTATAATTAATATCCATCTTTTTGAATTATTGAGCTCTACATAGTCAATTGAACAAGTCATCAATCAATGGAATAGGATAATTTTTCATTATATTGATATTATTGGGGTCCATGTAATCAATATAGAACCACATTGATCCACAATTCATCTTAAAAAAGAGAGCAATCAAACACCATGGTGATGCACTAGGGTGTGTTAACCCTTTTTCCAAAATCTCATGTAGAAACTTCATTAAATCTACCAGTTTGTTTAACGCCGACTTATAGGTTCATTTTGTGGAAGGTTTATCTATGAGTAAGAGTTCTGTTGACAACTATACATCATGATCTGGGGTATGATTTGGTAACTCATTGGAAAATACATCACACTATTCCCATTCAATGGAAACCTCTCAAGGTTGTTACCATCCTCTAACTAAATTGTTTATCGAGGTGTTGCTTTTCATAATGTTCGAACAACCAACAATTTAAGGTTTTTACAATAGATATTATTATCTTTCCTTTCAATTTTAGAGGTTCCCAGGATAATTAAAAATGTGAAATGTATTTCATTTTTATATAAAGTTGATTTCATCTCTATACAATTAAAGAAATTACATTCCCATTATAGAAAATAATTCCATCAAGGGATCTATTATGAGATTCATTGGAAGAATCTTCACTTATAAACCATATAGAGATGAATCCAACACATAGGTTTCAATGATTGCACAACTCTATGTTTTTTGTAAATACATACATGATATAAAGGAAGTCATGGAACTATAATGAAGTTATACATTTTCCATTATTGAGTTAACAAGATGTGAACCATCTACATAATATTATTATTTTTCACATAATTAGTAGTTATGAAATATGAATTCAATTGATACATTGGATTTTGGGGCTTTTGAAGAGTATTTTCTTCATAGACTCTAGGATTAGTGCACTAGTTTGTATAATTCTTTTTTCCCGTAGAGATCATGAATTTAACCGAGGGTCGTGTATTTTTTCACTACATCCAATTGGGTAGCTTCCTCATGTGTCATTGAAATTCAAGATATTTGAGGCCATCTCTCCCATACATATATAATTTCCATGTCCCATTGATGTAGTTCACAAGACAATTATTCCAAAATTTTGAACATGTCTGTGGTCGAGATTTCATTCTATCTTTTTCATTGCATTAATCTTGATAATCCATCTTTCATTTAGTATCTCCATAACCATGGGACCATTCTACAAACTACAACTCCACTTTGACACCATATAAAAAACAATAATCATAACCATTAATGTCTTTAATAATAAGAGAATTTTGATGGAGTTTTTTAAAATCAATATATAGTATTTTTATACAATTATTTATTGAAAAACATTATGTGTAACATGAAATCCTTGTGCAATTTTCATTGTAACACATGATGGAATCACATTAATAAGGTATTGGATCTATAAATTCACCCTCCATATATAAAAAATGTTTTTAAGTAATTACATCGTATGATGTATTTTCGTAATGTCTTCCCACACCATCTCTTCAATGTCATAATTTTTCTTTCTACTCTTAATCAACTTCCACTTTTGATAAGCCTTCCAATATATCCAATATTTGGAAAGAGTACCCTTATCTTCCTTATAATAATGATACTCAAAAAAATTAATATACCTTTATTTAACCTACTATTCCATAACACATAGATTATATGATAGACTAAGATTTTTTTTTGTTGACACATGAGATATTCGATAACCAGTTTATCCCTCAATGGTGAAGGATAAAATTAAAAATTATTTATGTTATTATTCATAGATTGAGGAAACTGGGAATGAATCACCATGATATTTTGAATTCGAACACCAATGTAATTGAGGATTTCATTCAAAAAATTCCTATATTATCTGTCACATTGGTTGTTGGCCTGGTTTCTACTAGTTCCAACGATTTTTTAAAATATAAAATTTCTAAAATAATATAAGTCTACAATATGGAATAAATAATTTTTTCCATTTTGAAATTTTACAAAAAGGTATATGTTTTGGGATTATTATTTTTAAAATTTTTATTGAAACATTTTTCATGTATGTTTATATAATCTTAGTCTCCTTTTATGATATTTATCTAGTTTCTATAATCATAATTCCCAAATTAACTCAAATATTATCAGATACCAACAATATTGACCATACTTTCATTCATAAATATGACATCATTCTAAAGACAAAAAACACAATATATTTCCAAAACTATAATCCAATGCATTAGTGTCTTAAAAGAATTATGACCATACATAATTTTTACATTAAAAAACATTAATATTTAAAAAATCCTCCATCTTTATCCTTAAAATATAATGATATCTTTATTGAAAGTAATCACTTAATGGTATAAATCAAATAAAGGGGTGAGGTAAAAGTACATAAATAGGAAAAATAAGGAAAACAAATAAATATAAAATGTTTTCATATATTAATCATCATTATAAATTTAATATTGGATCATATTCAAATTAATAAGTGGTATAATTATATAATTTAATGGTATGTCACAATTTATAAAAATGAAACATCGTGTCATTGTGGTCAAATACCACAGAGTGTTCTGAACAAATATGGAATCATGTTCAACAATAACATATGTGAAATAACATAAAATTATCATTTTCAAAAAATACATAATTAGTTTTACACATATTCATCATTATCTGATGAGATATATCCCATTACCCAATGCATTGGTGCACTATATAATACTCGGCACACCCATCACATCAATACATTTACATAATGATTCATTAAATATGGAATATATATCAATCAATGTTATGATGATACCCATGTAAAGGAATGGATTTCATATTTATGTCATCAATCATGATTAAAACTAGGTTCCCCGAATTAAAAGGTCAATGCATATATGGTGTATGATTCATCATTTTTGTGTGATGAAGAATGAACTGAAGAAGAGTCTAACTGTGTTTTGGGAAGATATGTGTTTTCAAAAAATGATTTTATTTATCATAAAATAATATTAGATACATGAATATCAAAAAAAAGAAAATTTAATTGCATTGAAATTATATTTTTGAAATATTCGGAGAATATTTCCAATAACATTTTCCTAAGAGATGAATTACTGAAAAATAATGAGTCTGGTTCCAAAACCCCGTTCCCTTATGTATGACTGCATTCTAATATCCAATATCCTAGATATTGAAATAAAATTCATTATTTATAGAATAAATAACCTCTTATAATTTTTTTTTATTTTGTTAACTTCATTTATTTCAATTTTGATATGTTATAGAGTTCAAATTCATCATGTCGAGAGTGTTATTTATCATTGTTTTAAAAATTAATATACTTGTATACAAATTTGAATACTCATGTAAATTGTGAATTATTCAAAAATATTGAAATCATATATACTATTATAGAATTTGAATTTGATTAAATGGTGTTATATCATTATTTTGTATATTATGATTATTTATTAGATAATATGTTAATGATAAATTTTATGATAATTTTGGAGGTTTTCTAATCCATCATGAAATAATTTTGTTAAATAAAATATTATGGTCAGAAATTAGTTCCATATAATTAAAAAGGATTAATATTATTAATAATTTTTTTTACCATAATAAGGATTTTATTACAAATAATTGAAGGTTGTAATAGAAAATGATTACTCTTCATCCACGAAGGTGGTGAATCGTATCCTTATGGAAGATATTTTAATATTCAGAATTAATATATAGGACAAGAGGTTTTATGATTTTTATTCAATTTACACAATATAATTACATTATATATATGATAATTTAGTCATCCGGCCTATTTGAATACGGTTTGGGAAGATATAATATGAATGGAAATGAAAATAAAAGTGAAATTTAGAGGATTTTACAAGTTTAATATATTCTTCTTATGAACATCATTAAGGGACTTAAGATTGGTATATTATTATAAAAATGTGTTAATATGCATGGGTAATGTTATTTTGAAAGAAATATTTTAGTAATATTTAAAATATTCAATATTTCGATTGTTTTAGGAGAAGACATTTTTATAGGTGACATTTTTTGGGGAGGATATGGGTTGTTTGGATTGTTTTTAATTAGATTAAATATTTGAATCAAATTTATAAATATTGTTTAGTTTCACGAATAAATATAATATATAGGTTAGGATAGTTAAATATATTGGGTTTTACAAGATAAATGAATCAAAAAATCAGTATTTGAACAAATAATTTTAATTTATGTGATTTTTTTGTAATTCACTATTCACTAAAAATTCTCCAATTTTTTAAACATCCCACAAATTCACCCAAATAAATTATGGTTGTATACAATTTTAAAATTATATAAATTATATATAAATAATTTTCTAGATATGATAGATTATATTTTTAATTATAATCATCATTCTTTCGAAAATTTCTGATTTTAATTTTATAACTGAATTTAAATGATATTGAAAATTTAATTAAAGTTTTAAAAAATATATTATCAATATTATTAAAAAAAAATTGTGATTACATTTTATGTAAATAAAAATTATTTTAATTCGTTATATTAATTAAAAAGTTGAAAATAAATATTTTCATTTTAGACGAATGAAAATAATTAAATTATCATTTAAAAAGATCATTTAATTATAATATTATATAATAATATCATATGATCAATTATAAGATACCCAAATTTTATATATACATTCATGAGTGAGGTTACTATTAAATTTGATGTATTACTATTCTCAATTGTCATGTTATAATTCCAACGGTAATGTTACTATTCCATTGGAAAGAGTTTCCTAATTTCTATAAGTATTATTTATTCCATTATTAATTTATAATTATAATTTTTTTATTTTTTCATCATTTCATGTATGTTTTTTATACTATATTTCGTAATCATAATATTTTAAAATTTCCATTGAATTTTGTTTGGGTTATTACACTAACCATCCATCTGATAGTGATAATCAGTTCCAAAGATCATTTTATATACAATGATTATTGATCGATAACCAATGAAATGAAATTATTGCCTTTATGCATCCTGGGGAGTCATACAATGAAATAAAAGGTTATGTTTTCTATTTCATAAACTATTATGGGTAATAATTATAACATACACTTTTTCTTATATTTTTTATCCACAAATTTATGGGATATCATATCATAATGATATTAGTTCTGATATCTCCCTATTATTGGTATCCTGCCTTATTATTTTATTCAAATAGTTTTACATATATGTGCTTGTATGGGAATAAATAATGTTGATCAAAGTGAGTTATCCAAAATCTACCCATTTGTTTTTAATTTTTAAGTGATGCAAATATACTTTCTAGATATTATTATTCTATCCTTGGGAAAGTTGAACTCTAGAATATTCACCACAGATTATTGTACAACCTTATTGAAAATTCAGTCCATCTTAATCCTATCAGGAATGAATGGTAGATATTTTATTTCGAGAAAGGTAATAGGAATACCCTCTTATAATTCTTATTTACAAATGGTAAATCTCTAATAATATTTTATCCCTTAAAATTGACATAAATTTTTGTGTTAAAGGTTACCTTATACTCAATTTAGAAACAAATATATTCCACTTCCTGATATGGTAATAGTTTAAAAATTACTAACACATGATCATCTTTGACAACCTCCACTAGTATATATTATGCATATTTTGTATGTACTTTTACATGAAGATATTATGATTTGTCTATATGTTTCATTAATCTGTCTACAGATAATGTCCCCAAAAAATAAAATCAAAGATCATTGCTTCCTCTGTACGAACTTGTAATGGGTATATATACTCATTGATCAATTTTTCGATGGATCAATTAAATCTTAATTATTATTCTTATGTTAGTACACAAAACAATACCCTTTTAGAGTCTTCACTATAGATCAAAAATTAGTCCCCACTTATAATGTGACCAAATTTGAAATGATTATACTTTTATTCAGATATTTAATGTTTTTATTATATTTATGTATCCACTAAAAAATAACTCCATTCCGAGTAGTCATCATTTGTGTGATTGAGAATTTATATAATTTTATCATTAATTATTGATAATAACCATCCAATCCCGCACATAATAAATTCTTTTATAGATTTTGTTTTTCCCTTCTAATAATTTCCTCATTTTTAGGGTACTATAGATATCACATTGTTTTTTACAAAATTTTGAATGAAAAATACTAAATTAGTATAACTCTCTCAATTTATGTACATTGAATATTAATATTCTTGTCTAAATTTTTTTTTATCATAATTAAAATGCATGTACTATTCCTTCTTTTTTTGTAGATAAGAATGTCATCGATTTATTCTTCCAAAAAATATCAATGAAATCCTTAAATATTCTATTTAGTTTTTACATAATGATTTTTAAGAAATTAGTGAGCCTAAATGGATTTAATATATACTAATTTTATATATAACATGAATTAAAGGAATTCATGGGGATATCCTTATTCTCTACATTACATGGTAATAATATCCCAAATAAATATCAAATGTAGAGAATTATCATCATCAACATATCTAACAATACATGTCATAAATCTACGGTAAAGGATATTACTTCATTATCATGATTTTTAGGGATTATAAAGATTAATACATAGGCACATTGTGTGACCCTTCATCAAGATGATGAGGACCAGTTAACCTATATTAAATATATGGTGGTTATAAATTGTTAATCCTTGTTCTTAGTAATTTCTTCATTATCTAAATATGTTTAAAAAGGGAAATTATATATGGTGACTTGATATTGGAAAATATATTTTTATAATATCAATTAAGAACTCAACATATAAACCAGGTGGAAGACTAGAAACCTCTTTTGGAAACACATCAGTGAATTACCTTACAACATGCATGTTTTCATGCAAGTTATTTTATATTGACTAATTTGATAGAGAAAGATATATATACTCATTGGGAAATAAAATCTATATGTGGGTTATAAATACTAAAGTATAATCCTCCTCCTCTATGAACATTAGTATATTTAGAGGAAAACTTTTGACACAAAGAGAAATTTCGTTCTGTAATCAACTTTTGTTGTATCTACATATGAGAAGAATGTCCAAGAACAAAATTTCAACCAATCCACCTAAATTCAGTTTCAAAGTATCCTCTAGGATTTTCATATAACAAATATTGAAATGGAATGAGTTATATTCTTTGGATAAAACATGTTAGCCACAATACAACTTCACTAATAACTTAACATCATTGTTTTTAGTTGTTGTTTGAATAGTTATACTAAAAATGTGTGATATGAATGAATGTGTAAAACCATAGTATCATATGATAATTCATGATCATTATTAGCTGATAAGATAACCTTACACACTTAAGTTATTTTTCTAATCACTTATTTAAAAAAATACACTAATTTAGGAATATTTTTGTAAAATTTAACACATAAAAGGGGCCCAATTTACTATTTGTTATATATAATAAAAGGATTACATTTCATAACATAAGAAATTCTCGGTTTCATTAATTATTAGCAATTATCAATTTACATTACAAAATTCATATATGATATTTTCCCCAATAATAGTTTTTCTCGGTAATCAAGTAAAATAGAATTCAATAATTCTGTATGACGGACAAACTAGGTGTGCAACAAGGTGTATTGTCGTACTCTCAATGATGATCGATTGCATCATATTTTACCATTTTAAAATTTTTTAATCCTTTGTAAAATTATTCCAAATCCAAATCAACTTGTAAAAAAAAAAATGGTTGTAATTTTTTTATACACAATTACTACTTTTTTTCCAATATTTATGGATGATTTACTATGTTTAGTTTTTTGAAAATGGATTTTAGTAGTGTTTTTTTAATCCCATTCTACCCCAAAATAAATTTACATTCCTCAGAGAAAAACATTAAGAATAATATTTTATTACTCATGAGTTGAGTATATATTACATATATACAAACTTAAGAAAACATTAGATGATTTTGAGGAACAATGCATTTGAGAAATTATGTGTGGCGCCTCAATCACTAACATAAACCATGTGTTCAAAATAATTTTTTTAAAAACATTAGTTTATAATTATAGAATCATCAAATACAAAATTTGATAACATGGGTACATACATAATAAGGGGTGAGATATAATATCCAGTAAGGGAATAAACAAAACTATATCAATTGTTTGAGAAGATCATATGAGATATTAGGAATATAATGGTATTATAAGAGGGATGAGAACAAAAATATTTAACAATGAGGAATTTTAATACATGATAACAAAGTGGAATCATATGCATTTGGAAATAACATCTAACTCATCATAATATGGATAAGTCGTGGATAAATACTAATACAAGATATCTTTGAGCACCTAGGAAAACCAATTATTAAAAAAACATAACAAATCAGGTTATAAATACCTTAAAAAATGAAATAGAAAGATATTCAAATTTTTTCTACTCATCACATTCAAATAATGTACATAAATAAGTGTTACACATAGATCATAAAACATAATGATGTCATTGATCACATTTGGGCACTATATGATAGATTAATCAAAACCAAAACCCTGAACATGTACTTTTTCCGTTGTTTATAGTAAATAATAAGGGTATTAATCAGTTTGTAAGTCTATAAACTAAACTATTTAAAATAATTCCCTTGGTGGTGATGAACCTATACATGTTTATAGTGAATTTATATTAAAATATAAAATTATAGTTTAGATAAAAGAGGATATATGGAGGTATTACAAAATTAATATAAAAAAAATAAAAAAGATTAAATTAAAAGGGAAGTATATATTTGATTAGGGATATCTTTCTGCATTTTATTTCATAACGTTTGGTTTATTATGATGTCATAAATAACACCATATATTTACACCGTATTTAATTTATACTGGAATATTCAAATATATTATAAAATTATGAAAAAACCATCCTTGAGTAATATTAATATTTAGATTTTAAAAATAATATATTTTTTTGAAAATCATTATGTAAATATGAGAGATTAAAATTTAAAATAATAAATTCAAATTAATTGAATAATATTTTTTAAAAATAATAGTTTTTTGACCGTTATAAAATACATGTTGGACATTTTAAAATGTTATTATCAATTTTATTTAATATATATTATTAAATAATATAAATTTATTAAAATTAATTTACTTTTAATAGTCATGAATTCATCAAAAATATTTTCAGGATTGAGTATATATATATGTAAGAGACATAATTTGTGTTTCATCATATCTACATCTAATTTTTTTCAAAATAATTTATTTTAAAAAAAAATTAAAAAAAAATTAGATAAATATAAATATTTAGATATTAAATATATAATGTAAAAAACATATTATTAAGGATTAGATAAATATTCATTTTTTACACTATAGAATAAATTAAGGGTTTGTTGTGTGATCTTTAAATTTTCACGGGGTTGTTTACTGACAATGGATTCTGTTATGATCTTTATGATTCTTAAGAACACCTATGAATGGTTCCCCTCATGTTTTTGTTATTGATTATAATATTGGTCTTGGTTAAAAGAAAATAGTAGTTCATCTACCAACACATATGTCCAAATAAATAGGTTTTATTATCTATAATCCAAATCATCGAGACCATCTATCATTCATACTTTTTTAATATGACATTATCATAACAACTATAAAAATAATATTAAAGGTCATTGTAAAACTGATATATTAAAAAAATAGGACTCATCATGGAAATTTTTATCTTATACGATATAACATATACGGATAAAAAACCATATTAGTGGAAGTGTTTTATACTGAAATAGTAAATAATAATTCATTAATTAATTCAAGAATAAAATTTGATTTATTTAAGATCTAGACAATAAAATTCATTTTACATGATGGAGTAAAAAGTATAAAGGGAAACTAAAATGGTATAGAACATCCTAAATTATGGATATATATATTAATATTGATGATCAATAAGGGTGTTTCAACTATATCATGTTTACACACCAAGATTAAAAATCTAAAAAGATAATAATTCATAGAATATTGTACAACCTAATAAGAAATTAATTATAGAATGATTCTAATAGAAGAATCAGTAGAATGGAAGAACAAACGCATAACCAGCATTACTCACCCGAAATTATAGAAATCTTATATTGATGAGGATGTAAAAAATTTTTATTTTAATTAATGAAAAATAATGGTAGTGAAATGAGGATTCAATGATTGTGTTTAAAAAATAAAAACATCCACCTATCATGGTTCAAAAAATTTATCATGTAAACATGAGAGTTAAAAAAACAGTTATTCGATCAAATATAGAAAAATGAAACATAATAAAGAATATCCATACTCACTATGATTTTCCAAAAGCATTCAAAAAAAATCATCATAATAGTGTAATAAATGTGGAGGGGAGGGAATAGTTGATTAATATGGGATTTCATAAATCAAAAACAATATCTGAGACCCCACATTAAATTTACTCATTTTTTTAAAACGAATTAGTTCGGTACTAATAGTACGTATAGATGTTTCATCTATTTCAACAACTAAAATGATCCTAACATGGCCTCTTCCATAACTATGGTCTTATTGAATAATCTAACCATAAAAACATCTACAATGATATATTTCCATTGTATATTAAATTTTTGGTACACCAAAACCATGAATACTATATTTACAAGCCCTTCCCTATTAAATTATTACAAAAAATTACACCTTATAAGATGTTTGTTTAGATAGAAGTAATGTTGTACTATAAAAAAAACAAGTAGAAATTTTTGAGCTTCCAATGCCATCTAACAAAATAGGAACATAAACATTCGACCCTAATGTTGCAAAAAAACATAACAAATGATATCCAGAACAAATATTAACATAAAAATTAAAATTTGGATTGTTTAAATAATCTATCATTATGAAATTATAATACCTATAATGTATATCTTATATTCTTACACGAAAACTCTAGAAAATGAATGATATAATAGAATCACACTCAGATATTTATGTGCCACTATCTGTATTGAACAAGTGGCTCTCTCTTCCCCTGTAATACCATCTATATATTTTCTATAATGTCAACAAAGAGATCCAAAATTTTTTCTAATGGTTCCAAATTTGCATCTTAATAATTGAACACATGCGTGGTATCAGGCATGTTCCTATGAGGTTGAGATACATTAAATGCATCCTAAATTCCACAATAAAATGTATGATGTTATACTATAAAATAAATGAATCTTATTTGTTTGGTCACCTCAACTAATAATATTTATTAATGAATTCCCATCTATTTTTAAAAGATGATGCCCTATCCTTGCTGTCACTAACATGAAATTTCATATTCCAACATTCATCTTCAATATTATTATCCACATGTAGAAACATGATAAATTCATTCTTCATGAGGTGAAAAAATAATGCATGAATAGATACACAATCAAATAGATCTTCTATACCACACATGGGAAAAAAATGAAAACTCTCCATCATAATGGAAAAAAAGTATAGAATAAAAAGACCCAATATAACAAGCCTCATAAGATACAATTTTAAGGTATTCCTCAAAATTGTTGTAGTACATGAACCCAACCAAGGATTGGTGATCATCCGAGGCATAATTAATATCCCGGACATGTTCCCAATGTATACCCTCAAGAATTTGAATTTTTTCTAATAAAATATATTTTCTTATAGATTATAAGTCATACATAGCTTCAAATGATTCCATGTATCCTTCTGTAAGATAATAAATATAATTGATTTCAAACAAAAATCTATAAATGATACCTTATAGAACATCATTTAATTTAGTCATAAATTTTCCCTTATTTTTATTTTTACTAACTCATTTAAATATTTTTCTATCATATCTACAATGAGTGCACTAAAATAATTAAATAATTTAAAATCATCAAATCCCTGTAACATTTTCTCTAGGTATATGGAATCCTTATCCAGAAGTCCATTACGACATCATGCCACTTCAATCCCGGAATTGGAAGTGGTTGGAGGAACCAAATTGGGATTTGGTTCTAAACCCTCACTCAATGGTAGGAAAGATAAAATGAAATGAAATTATCTATATCCATCATTATACATGGCCACCAATACTATCATACGAATTCATTTTATATATTTCTCGACCTAGATTTCTTTATTGAACATGAGACATGGGGGAATACCATATTATCTTCTCAGATCAAATAAGGAACTATAAATATCCCATGGAAATAAACAATCATCAATATATAGGCAAAACATGTTATTGGATACTCCCATTCATGCAACCTTAACATCGACACAGTTTCAACATTTAACTCTAGGTTGGAATTTACTTGATCTACTTAAGATAATTTGATCACCAATGTTTCACATGTCACATTTTATTTCACTTCAGTCAGATGTGGAATCCTATAATAAAAAAATAGCATCAGAAAATAATTTTCCTATGAAGTCATATTTCCCTGACCATTGGAATCTTTCAACATCATTTTGAGAGAAACTACATAATAATTATTATTAATAGTCTCAAAATCCATATCAATGCCAATCTTTTGAAGATACTCCACCCTATAAATCTACATCAATGTAATTTCTTTATATGAGATTACATATAAGAGTCTCCTATAGTTAAAATTGTCATTAAACTAATCTAAAATGATTAAATTTCACAGTCCTGTCAAAATGTGGACAACATCATCCCAATCCATTTGCCGGTTTTGATTATTTCACTAATGGAGTCAAATATGTCATGACCCATAATATAATAATCCCTTTATCTTCATAAAAAATGCCTAAAAATCATCATGATTAATAAAATATGTCATATAAAATCATAGGATAAATAAAAATCAAACCTGGATCATTATTCAACATCATATTAAACATAATAAAAAAATTTCATTATAGTAAAAAATTTAAAACATTACCCCAATATTTATCACCAAACACATGGGTTCTAATAAAGGGGTGGATAACTAGATGAAACACTAATCAAACCCTTCAAATACTAGTATGATCCTGATCAAAAAAATGTTATGGGTTTTTAAGTAGGTTATCAGCACCTTAAAATAATTAGGTTCCAATGTTGAATCGATGTCTAAAACCACTGCCCCGTCGAACATCACCTCTAAAACCCAATTGTTGTAGTTTTATAGATTTATATAAACATGATGTTCTCAATGTATATTGATGAATATATCTATATGATTAAGAAGTTTTATTGTAGTAGGAGAGTGAATTTAGTTTTTATCAATTAACACCATGATAAATGATTAATTATGAGGGTGATAAATCTTGTTCATTATATACATGAACAGTAGGGGATCATTTATCAATCTGAATGAAATAACCATGTACTCGTATAACTCATAATAATTCGAAAGAAAAATATTTTTATTGATATTCTATTTTCGCCAAAAATAGTGATGGCTTAACTAGAGATTAATAATGGAGAAAAAACAAGATCCAAGTAATTTATCAATGATATCATTAATCTGCATAAATGTGAATGGATTACACATTATAACCAGGTTTTGATTTCTATAGTCTAAAAATATTATAGACATCAATATATCTTATTTAAAAAAAATTGAATCACCGAGTGATATGTTGTACACATTGAAATTATAATATAAGAATATCTGTTAATAATTTTGTTTTATTGATATCTTGTTGTACACATAACAAAGATAAAAAAACCATAAAATATTTAGATATATAAATAATTCATTCATTCGTTCCATTAAAAAATTATATGATGAATTTTTTGGACTGAATAACAGTATATAAATTATAGAATATGTATAAGGAAAATAATGTAAAATATAAAAATGGATAATTTTTGTTCGTTAATCTAAAAAGGGATAATAATTTCAATTATTAAATAGAAATGTTTTTGTTTTATATTTTGTCTAATGTTATGTTTATTACTATTTCATGAAATATATGATAAATGATTAATTAATTATTATATGAATAATTTGTTAACTATATTTGTTTTGTTAAAATAAAAATAATAGGAATGATAAAATTTCTTATTTGAAAAAGTCATTATCTAATTAAAATTGAATCACAATTATTTTTTATGATTTTATTTTAAAGTAAAATTAATATTTAATGACACATGATATTAGTATGAATGAAATTAATTTCCAATTTCCATATCTAAAAACAAACATAATGTGATATTTTATATTTTAGTAAAAGATGACATTTGTAGTCAAATAAAATGGTTTTCAACAATCTATTAATTTTTTTGACATTATAAATATATTATAACCACCAAGAAGTTTTGGAAATTTTGTATGTAATAAAATATTATAATAATGATTTAAAATCAACATTTAAATATACTATTTGAACATGAAAACTAGATGTAAAACTTTTTTTGGTTGTATTAAAATTATATATTAATAAAAAAACATGTCATCATAATTTCTATAAATAAGTTATTTTGAAGTGAGAATAAAATTTGGAATGAAATTAAAAACATATAATATTGTATTTATAATAAATTTATTTATCTCCAGAAATCAGAATTTAATGAGATTTAGCATATGTATAATTTAAATGAATAAAAATTTTATTTCTCTAAAAACTTTATTTATGCAATTAAGTGTATTTCAATTACATGTATCTTTTCCTATTTAGAATATATTTTCCTGAAAAAATGATTTTAAAATATGATATTTTAATTATGAAAATTGGAAAAAATTCATTCAATTTGTTTTTCATAAAAAATAATTACTAGTCCTAGAAATTAATTAATATGGTTATATTATAATAGGTAAATATGTCATAATCAAGTGTAAAATTCCATGGAATTTTAAAAAAATGAATGTCTATGATATTTGTAGCCCATGAAAATTTCCCCCAACAATTTAATTATTTTTAGGTATTTATCCTTTAATCATGTCATGGAATATTTTAAAATTGTATAGGTGTCCTAAAAAGTACTATTTCATAAACTTATTAAAAGATAAAATCGATTTCAAATCAATACACAACTTACCCTTTGGTTCCTCCTTAACACCCAAATATTTTACTCTCCCTAGGGTCCCATACCATTAATATAATCCACTTATTACTCATATGAATTATTTTTTTCTTGAAATTCATGGAGACTAAGATGATAAAATCATGACCCCAATAATAGTATTTTCCACTACATTGATTCCTTCGTGATTTTTTTAAATAAATTTTACTATACATACAATATGTATTTTGTTTGGATAATTAAAATATATTAATATTAATATATTAAGTTTATTATCATTACATATTCCTATATCATTCATCTATGAAAAAACAATCAATTCCTTGTATGTTGTCTGGAATTTCTCCCTCGTCATCTAATATCTTTTCTTTTTCATCACCACCAAACATAGTTTGATATATAAATGATATTAATGTAAAAATATTTTTTTTATCAAAAATATTATATTATGATAAAATATAATATTTAATTATGAAATGAATAATATCTTATTATTTTCAATTCAATCATTAATGTATTCAAACTGTGATTAAAAAGATTCATTTTCCCTTAAAATGAGTTAATATCAATTATTTTATATTTGTAATTAATTTCATTTATGATATAGCACGCTAATAGTAAAAAAATAATTTAATTATTATTTTTTTGTATTACAATGTTAAAAATATTCCACATGGGACCATAATTTATAGTATAAAAACATTAATGTATGAAATTACTTAATTTTTCATTTTTGGATAAATTTTATTATCATAAAGTTTACTAATTAATATAAAATTAATATATCATAAAGAATAAAAAGAACATGCTTTTTTATCAATTTCATCATCATGAATAATAGCTGAATGAATCTTAAATTCTATTTTAATGATAACTCATTATAATAAAAAACATATAAATGTATTTTAGATTATATACTAGTTTTCCCAATTGAAATAACATTGAACATGACCATCATTATAATTATCTTAGTAGGAACATTCATTGTAACAAAAAATGATGTTGGAAATAAGAATAATTAATATAGAAGATGATTATAAATGAAGATTATGAAATAATTAAATATATGTATTGTTCAAAATTATATGAATATGATATCTATGTATGTTATATAGAATGCTAAAGTATGTTTTCTGATGTCTAGACTAGATGTAAGTGACTAAGTCTCAATTTTCTTTCATTGAAAATTTTTTATGTTATACACCATGATAGATTTTGTATAGTAAAAAATAGACCATTTAATATATTTATATCACTATCATAGCAACCCGAACTATTTATAATAATTATTACATGATTTTATGCATAACTTTCCATCTAATACATCCAATGATTAGAATATCATGTGTAATTTAAGATTAGGTACATATTTTGTAAACAAGAAAACTAAAATAAAAACATATTTAATTTAATATATTTTTTGATCTCTTAACATCCATTGATCTCTTAAATCTTCATAGGATAACATGGGGAGATATAAACAAATATTATGAGCTAAAATCCCAATAATGAAATAAGAATTTGAATAAAAAAAATAATATATGGGCTATAAGGAATAACATGATGACATAAATGAATTGAAAGTGAATTAAAATAAGTAATAGTAACATGTACTACATTAGAAAAAATAACCATGAAATTATATGAGTTTCTAAAAATCATACAACATGGAATAAACATGAGTCAAGGCTGTCATCCAAGGCAGTATCATGATATAGATAATGTACCAAAAAGGAATCAAGTACACTCCCCATCGCAACATGGATTATCAAAAGACTAATCATTACCCAATTAATGGTTGTTCTAGCTCTTCATAACAATAATAAAATGATCAACTATATGTGTTCCACATAATGAATCAATCATAAGGGTTAATCACAGAATGAAATAGGTATCGTAATCATATTATTATGCATAAAAAAGGAATATCATAATTGTGTATAATGAATAATTGATAAAAAATAATACGTGGAAATTAATATTGTATAATTTTATTATATAAAAATAAATTATGTGAAATTGATGTGTAAAATTGTAAAAAAATGTTTATGAAACATTAGAAATGAAATATTTTATTGTGGTTTCATGAAAATATAAAAGAGTATTTAAAGAAAAGAAGGATTATTTGTTTTCATAATAACATAACTTAAAAATGGTAGTATTACTGAAGAAATGAATTATTTTAGAAGAATAATGGGGGAATAAAATATATTGTGTATGGTACATGAATATTTTTATTAATTTAAGAAGTTTCCTTTAACCGCATTTGCATATTAGGAAGAATTGAGAAGTTAACATTTAAAAAAACCTTATATCTCCAAAATGAAGGATAAAATCATCTATAAATGATATTACAGAACATTAAAATAAAATTTATAAAATTTATATAATATTAAATATGAGTTATAATTTTGTAAAGAGAGAGAAAGAGTAACTTGAAGGGAAAATGGAGGTTTGGGAAGAAACCCTTACCTTATGTATGAAAGTGAATGCACTCGATTTTAATGTCATAGATAATAAAATTAGATATATTATATAATAAATTATGATGATTTTATATTATTATTTTATTTATTATATTCATTTATGCACCTTTTTTTGAGTTATAAGATATAATTTCATTGTTTGGTAGTGTTTGTTTCCTTGGTTTTCAAGATCCATTTCTTATATATATGTATGGAAACACATGTAAAATAAGAATGGTTTCACATGATTTATGTTATATATTCTTAAAGAACATGACTATTATTATTTTTATGTAAAATTAATATGGTAATTTAGGGGAGTATGAATCATTATATAGATCCTATTAATAATCATTTTGGTTATTTTTGATTTTTTTCGATCGTTAAAAACTAGTTTTGTTTTGTTATTTAATAATAAAAATATTATATTGTAAAATAAATTCAAATAATTCATAGTAAATATTTTATATTATGTCTTATAAAAAATGGTAATTTGAGAAATATTGAAGGAGGTAAGGAATATATAATGCTTTGTTATCATTGAATGAGATAAAATAACACATCAAGGACACATTTTTCATTATTTGTAAAAAGGAGTGTGGAAGGAAATGATGGTTCATTATTATGTTTGAGTATTAATATTAAATTATATATATGGGACAATAATAATCATTAAATTTGAATGAAGGGATATGGGGTTATAATAAGAAAAGAAAATAAAATGAAAAGAAATAAAAACAAAATAAATAATATTTTCCATCTTGAATCCTTCTTCTTGAGAACATCCTTGCAGGGATTGATTTTTCTATATTAGTGAGACCAATAAATAATGAATGTGGTGGAGGGTATTTCAAAGAGATTTGAGTTGAATTTGGATAAGGCTCAAATATTGAGAGGTGTGAGGAGAAGTGGTGGTGAAGGGTGTTACTTATTATTAAGGAGAGGGGTGTTATATCATTATGTTATTCATTAGTTTATTATTTTACCTCAATAATATGAATCGTTTGATAATTATCAATAAATATTTTAAAATAATTAATGGAATAAGTTGATTATGGGTCTTACATCAGTGATGACTCAAGGAATAGTGAATTTAACTTATTATTAATATATATTGTAAATTACTGTATTTAACTATTCAATAAAATTCTACTATTTTTGAAAGATACCAAATATTCTCCAAAACCATTCTCTAATGTGTATAATTATAAAAATGACTACATTTTATGAATATAAATTTCTAAATATTGGAAAGTAAATTCTTAATCAAAATAATCACTTACATGGGAAATATAAATATTAAAATGAAAATATAATTTATAACACATTGATATATTAAATATGATCTCAAAAAATTATATTATAATAAAAAGAAAAAAATTATTTACAAATGAATATATTTTATAGAAATATATTTTATTTTTAAAGATTATATTAATTATAAAATTGAAAATAAACCAAAATGTTTTATTAAAATTACAACAATTAATCAATAATTTCAAAAAAATATTAACATATAATATGGTATAGTTATATCATATCTTCATTTATAATATGGATATATTTTATTTATAATTACAAAGGTGATGTTATAATTATATTGACTGGTTTACAATTCATATGGGTCTCATTACTTTTCCAAAGGTGTAGTAACTATTCCATTGTTATAGGTTCCTAAACATTTTGAAATACCTCTTATTTAATTAATTATTTATTTACAACGATTCTTTTTTTCTCTATGTAATTTTATATTATTTATTATATATAACATAAATTTAAAAAGGGGATTCATGTTGATAAAATTGTGGGTCGTTACATTGTTCCCCTATATGAAATTACTCCCTCCAAATTTAATTTTACAAACATTGGTGAAAACGGTCTAGGGTACTTCACCTTCATCACATCCTCCAACTCACCGATTTCTTCTTCATACATATGTCTCTTCCATAGTACAATGACAAGGTGAGTGGTCTTGTTGTCTAAAACATTATCTCAATGATACATGATCTTCATGCGATGAACCTCAAAAAAGTGTCCATTTTTCAACTGTATCACCTATGAATTCATTACAAGTGAGGGATCTGGCATGCACTTACTGAAGAGAAATATGTAAAATACATCATATCCCTGAGACATTTTAGTTGGATGTGCAAGTAGATAGGCTAAAACTCTGACACAATCATTAATCATGAAGGGGATAATTTACCTAGGAAATAGATTTACTATATTCCCAAATCTCATGATCCTATTCCATGGAGATATGGGGAGGAATACCATGTATCAAACATTATACTAGATGTATCATTTGCAATTTTATTCAGAACACTTATACCAACTTTTAGATTCCAACATATGATTGTCAGTGTTTTTAACATTTTTTACAATTTCATCGACCTCTAAAAAACTTGGAATCACTAACCTTGTCCTAAAATGTTGATGTTATGAATCTATTGCAACAATGGGATTAATATGGTTCCATTTTGATGCTCAAGTGAGAACATTTATTTTTGGATTATTATACTAGAAGTATAAATTGGTCCCACCCACATTTGATGATCACATAACAGACTCTCAATATGTCATCAAGTGTCAGAATAGTCCAATATGATTTGTCATTGGTTTGAGGTTGATAGGTTATACTAAAGTTCAACTCAATGTTCTGAGCATGCTATAGTATTTCCAATAACATTGAGGTAAATATATATCTCAAATACAAAATATATATAGTGGTACTCCATCAAGACCTATAAATTATTATGATGTATATTCAGGAAAGTTGATCATGTGAGAAGTCCTCTCAATTTTTGTTGAAGTGATCAATATCTATAAGAAGATCTATGAAAACCCATATTGAATTGTTCCTTCAATATGTAATCAAAATTATAGTTTCAAATTACTGGGTTATTTTCTCTCATTTCCATGATGGTATGGCTAATGGTTTCATCACCCCAATAGTCTTTTTAATATCTACATTCACTTTTGGACATAATAGAAACATTGATGTGTGGTCAGTGAATTTAATTTCCATATTGTCTCAACAATAGTTCTATTGGATATCTCGATATGTATTTTTTCTGCATAGGTGAATAGATATTGTTGATCTATGTCTGTTATTCAAAAGATCATTCTTTATTTATAGATTATATAGTTCACATAGTCATGATCCAAATCTTATGAATCATTCCTTATCCATTTTGAACTCATTAGATTTACCGTATCTGATATCATCAACCTATTTCGAAATTTCTATATCACTTTTTTAGGGTCCTTCATTTTCTCCATATGGGATGGTTGAGTAAATTTTTCTTAATGGAGTGGGGATGTTCCTTACTCAATGATTCCAATGTCCATCCTTAATAGGTATATAAATATTAGATATTTCTCAATTATAATTATTTATAATGTTGTAGTATTCTTTCAACATAGACAATCCACTACAAATTTCCATTATACATATTGAAGTGGTTTGAGAAATCACAATACTCGATGATCTATAACAATAATAGATGGTGCATATTAATCTATTCTTTTGTGAATATATATTCTAGGTTATTATGGTCAGTATCTATTTCAAACTTCTCCCCATACAGATAATGACATTATATTTTCATTGTGATAATAAAAATAGGCAACTTTAGATAGTATGTGGGGTAGTTTAGCTCATGAATATTATTCTTCTCTAAGGCATTGGTTATCAAATTATCATAATGAATTAGTAGATAGAGTAATTCCATCATTGGAGCATCACTGCACAATACAATGTGTTCCCCACATGTTAATAGTGTAAAAAATGGTTCATTGATAAGATCCATTTTCAAATAACTATAAAAATATTTATATATACTGGCCCAAAAAAATATTACACCTTCTAAGTCATCTTGGTCAGTGGGTTTGAAAATCCTGAGATGTGCTCCCTAAATAACCGATAATACCCAGACATACAATGGAAGCTACAGATATCTGTTAAAGATGTTGGTAGGGGACACTTATCAATTGATTTTTTCTAGTAAAGGTCCATTTGTATTTCTATTCTGGTCATAACATGCCCCAATAATGATAAATCCTCTATATAGAACCTAAATTTGATGTACTTTTGAAATAGTTTATTCCTTTTAAATGTTTCTTTAACTTTATTCAAATGATAAAATGTTCCTTCTTTCTCTTGGAGTATAAAATAATATCATCAAAAATGAGTATGGATATTTTCTCAAGGTAATATAAAAATACTTTATTAATTAAGTTCATCAAACTTTTTGTAGCATTAATGGGTGAAAAAATGCATCAATATGAACTCTATGTGTCTAAACATAATTCTTAAGTATTAATAGGAATATCTTACCTTATAAAATCAAATTTGGGATATCCAAACACAATTTCCACCTTCAAGAAATAATTATCCCCACATAACTTATCAAACAAATCATCTTTCCATATTAGGGGGTATATTCTATTTATTGTGATTTTGTTGAGCTTCAGATAATCAATGTAGAGTCACATTGATCAATTCTTATTATTGTTGAAGTGGATTGGAACACCGCAAAAAGAAGAACTCAAGGGCATAGAACCAGTGTCTAGATTTTATTGTAAGTACTTCAATAGATCATCCATTTCAATGGTGGGAATTCGATATGGTGTCTTTAATATATTAAAACATCTATAAATATGGTCAATTGAGTTCTCAACGTCTCAATAAATATGAAGACTAGAAAATTCTTGAGGGAATAAATCATTGTAATCTTTTATGATGGAAATCATTTTAAGCACTATTATCTCCCATGTCTGAATAATTTTGGAAACATATGAATACACATAAGGCACACACTATCCACAATTAATATGATAATTATAATAGAGATTCGTCCTTATCCTTATACATATATCAAGTTGAAGGATGATTTGGTAGGTGAAGAGTGATCTCATTTTCTAAAAAAAATCAATGGTGGCTTTATATTATGATAACCAATCCTTTCCTAAAAACCTCAAACTCTACCAAAGGTAATATGAATTTTTTTTATGATATGCCCAAAAATTTAACTAGGAAGTAGTTATAAACATTGGACGCCATAATTTCTCCATGTTATTTTCTCATAGATAACTCAAGAGCAAAATAATGATGCGTTGATTGAATAGTAAAATTAAACATGAATGGAATGAAAAAATGCACAAGATAAGGATAAAATAGTTTTTTTATACTCATCAATTATTAACATACATACCATTCTCCAAATCATTATCGGGTTCCACCTTTATAGTAGTGATAGAATATGCCATTGTTTCTATGGATGTTGTTAATGTTGATTTCCTCTAAAAACACTTGACTTGTTGAAATCACTGACATAATGTCCATGTTCCTCATTATTGAGATAATTCACTATAAATTTAGTGTTGATTTGAACGATCAATTCTTATATTTTACTAGTGGTATTTTTCATATTTCATTGACATTTATTTAATATATTACCTTCTCATCCAAATTTGATGAATATCTTGGTACCATTTATGAAATTTTAATGATACTTGTTCCTACACATTAGACACATTCAATGTCATGTCTTCTTTCCATTATGGGACTTATTAATTTATCCACACATATTAAACACAATTTTACAAATTTTTCCTCATACCCATTAGAGAAGTGAGATTCTACGATCTCAATTTCATATATACAGATACAACAAAAAATATAATCATATTTTTAAATGAATTGAATCATTATCTCTTTTAATATACATATATTTATTACCTTAAATAAATTATCCACCATGATTTATATGTAAATAAATAATTAAGAGGTTTTTCTTGCATGAATTGTGATGATTGATCCATAGGCCCTAATGGAATCAAAAATCATTTTACATCAGTCTAAGGAACTGACTATTACAATATAAGATGGAGGATTTGGGGAAAATGTTCTCATGAAATGATAAGATTCCAAAGAGTTAATTTCTTAATTAGAAATTATGTTCTTGATTACTGTCCACCACAATTTATATTCACCATGAAAAATATAGAATTCTAGCACAAGTTTATATTTATCTAAGTATTAGTGGACATAATATATATTCACAATGGAGTAAATACATTGTTCTATAATAAGGGGATATGAAGATCCAATAAACATGGGAGGAATTTTATCTATAAAATAATTGACTAAAACATTCTTTTATTTGGATAAGAGTGTATTCTACGTGGTTTATGTTATTATTCATAACATGATCCAACTGAGAAATTAGTATGATGATGTTTTGAGAACCCATTTTCAATATATTAACCATATCTTTTGTGAAAATCATCACATTAAATATGATATTAATTGTTGAAATGAGTTATTTTACTTCCTTATATAAAATATAAAAAATAATGTAAAATTAAAAGCATTTATTACCTATCTAATAATAATAAAAAAATAAGTCATTGAACATATAATGATGAAATTTTAAATGAAAACAGCATCCTAACTTGTGGTACCCTATATTTAAATCGTTGTTATCCATGGTAATAGAATTATCCCTAGGGTTCTAATTAATGTTCTCTAGTACTAATATTCAATAGAAACTACAGATTTCTTTGAAACAAACTATATTCACCCTAGACATTGGAAAATATTATTTTTTGATTGTAAGCATATTTTACCATCAAATACAACCATGGATCGCAATTTATAGTGCCTTTGGAAGATTATGTACATAATTTGAAAACATAAAAATCAATATCCATACATATTTTTTTAATCACAATAATGAGATCCTATGATACATTCAATGTTAACTTCTACCGAGGATATCATGGGGAATATTTAACATAATGGATGACCTAAAAGCCCGATATGGTTATAAAAATAGGATGAATCTTAAAACAGGGGTTAGAAGTCATAACATGTAGAAATTAAGGCTAGATAAATTTATTATCATATGGAATTATAAAATGTATATCATGGGAATATATAACAATGAAAAGATATAAATGTTAAATTAACATACAACATGACATAAACATGAGTCAATGCTAACTTCCAAGACTATATCACACATTGGATATAGTCTCATAAAATAATCTAGTTCACTCTATGACCAAACATGTCATATCAAGAGTGTAAAAATTACCCATCTCATTAGATCACTACCATGAAACAACCATCATAACATGTTCATGTATATGTGTGAGACATTAATAATAAAAGCATAAGGGTTACCAATGGAATGAACATGGTATCACAATTGTAGTACCCTGATTTCCGGTATGTAACTCTTCTTGATGCTTTTCAGGGATATAATGTTACGGGTAATTAATGGGATAGCCAGATAAACTTTGAATCAAATTTTTAAGTAAAGGGAACGTCGCACGGGCGACAAAAAGTTTGTCAAACCGTGCGGCACAACATTGCATACATTTCCACTTTGAGGTTGTGGCTCCCACATGTTTGTATAACAGTTAGGGAGACCATGGGAGGAGGTCATGTGAGGGTTTGTCATGGTAGTGGATAATGTAGAGGTAGGAGACAGTTTATCTAACAGTGTGACCACTTAAGTGTGATCCTAAAAAAGAGGATCTCACACCTTTTTACCTCTAAATGGCTCGTTTTTTTTCTAAGCGGACATAACATAGGATTTTTCTTCACCTAAGGCCTAATTGGGATCTCAAATCATTCTACAGGTGATTTGAGGGCTTTCCATGGTGATTCAAAGATGTATTCTTGAGGTATGTGATCATTCCACTTCATTTTGGTTCGGTTTCATAGATCTACTTATATCAACTTATTCTCTTCTCTCAGTATCATAGATGTATGTCTGTCATAGGTAGATCTAAGTGTTTGGATTCCAAATATGATGATATTTTTAATTTTTTCCTTGGTGAAGAGACCTAAGGAAGGTTCTTGAAGAATGAACCCGTTTTTCTTGAGAGTTCTTCATTCGTTGTGGTTTTCATCAAAACATTTGATGTATGAGGCGTCTTTCTCAACTATACTAAGTAAAACTGATTGGTATGATTTATAATTGAATTTTTGGTGTGTAATTGATTGTGATGTACTTGTTTAAAAATTATGGTAAACCTTTTTGGGTGATGGTTGTGAAATCTATAAAATTGGGTGTTTGAGTAAAGTGCATTTGTTTATGGTTTTAAAAGATGGATTAGAAAATGGGGATTTTCTAGAACAGTGTTACATGAATTTTATTGGACATTTTCAATAAAAGGGGATGTTTTTTTAAATTAATGGTTTTTTTGAATTTTTTTTCCCTTTGGTATTCAATAAAAGTACATTTTTATTTAAATGGTTTGATGTGTATATTTCATAAATGGTATTAGTGTGAGTTCATGCTTAATGTTCCATTAATAAGAAACAAGTACCAATGAAGTAAAAGGTACGTGACCCTGGATCGAGGGTCTGTGTTAGTGTGACACAAGGTAATTATACAGGAGACCACTCATTAGTATGGAAATATCAAACGATGTATGCATGTGTGGATGTGTTGTGAACTATGAAAAAGGTTATTCCAAATGATAATAAGAATGGGTTTGAAAGAATATATTAGTTATATTTCTAGCAAAACAACTTACTAGAAATTCGTTTCATTTGGTTATGTTTCCAATTGCTTATAAATGGTTTATGGGACTTGTTCATATTGGGTTATAAATTGTTTGGGTAAATTTATTTATATAAACTATTTTATATAAATGTGAATAACATTCTATCATACTACAGTTAATAGGGAAATCATTGAGGAAAACATACTGAGCATTATACTCACCCCTACTTTGGCACATTGGTGCTTTTGTAGATTCTATCTTCTGGGACAAGGGAAAAGGTAATGTCTCAAATGTGTTTAGAACTACCTCGTAATGTATGGGTTGTTAGGTGATTTTGGAGCATGGAGCGTGTAGAGGATAGAGTCATGAGGTATTTGGAAAGTTTTTTATTATTTATCTGCTGTGTAATTTGATTTTTGGTTATTCTTCTATTGTTGATTACTTCGATGTTGTTGTGTGATATATGAAGATGATGAGTTCTCTTCTGTTAGTTCTTTCATCATATAGTGATTTTTTGGTTATGGTTGGTAGGTTTATTGGTTTATTTCATAAATGGTAAATCATGCCTAACTTTTATTTAAAACACTTTTGAATTTATTACAATCCTTGGGCATCTTGAGTATGTTACTTAAGGCATAGTAATGAGTTGTCATACTCTCAAGCCAATGTGAATTTGAGGGACATTAAAAATGGTATCAGCTTGTTCGGTCCTTGCCTAACAATTAGTCATTGATTTTTCTAGTTTTGGAGATGAAATCTCTTCTTGTATATTCCTTCTGTGCGAATTATAGAAAGGAGTAGGATTGTAGGAAGATGAAATGGAAAGCATAAAAGGATTTAGTTAATCAATTAATGTTTAACATCATGTTACCAAGTAGTTGGGTAAATAAATGTTTGTAGACTCATATAAAATTCAGAAATCTCATTATCATTGGTTTAGCTAGTGAGACGAGCATGACATGCATTGTAGAGGAATTACTTCCCACTAGGAGTGCATAAATCAATTCGTGGAATGATTCATGTTGTGAAAAAAGTGTTAAATATTGAAATATAATTGAATTGGTTGTCAAATGAATGATCTTGAAAAAGATAATACATATTGTATTTTGAAAATGGTTTAATTTTGAAAATCATGTGATGTGTTTTAAAAAATGGTTGAACATGGGGAAAATGTTGTTTTGTAAAAGAATGTTGTCATAGTTAATGTTATATAATTTTAAATTCTTAGCCAAAAATTTCTAGGGATTGAGATTAATGGATTTTTTTGTTAGGATATAAAAATTGAACCTGGTAGGCTTCGTCCAAACCATCCCAATGAAGATGTGGATATTGTGGTTACACCTAAAGCAAGTGTGAACCAAGAGATGGTTCAAAGTATTGTCAAAGCATTTCAAGCTGTGGACATAGGGAATCAGAGGAATGAGCCATAACATGTGGATCATACCATTTAGTTCTTGAAGCAGTATCCACCTAATTTGTAGTGTGATTCCAAACCTGAGAAGGGGGAGGTGTGGCTATGAAGGATGAAATGTATCATCGACTTCATTGGCACACTGGTAGAGTTTAAGGTCCATCTGGAGATATATATGCTTGAGGATCTTTCACGTCAGTGGTGGGATGTAGTAGTGAAGGATAAATTGGATGAATGCATTATGTGGGAGGATTTTGAAGAATTTTCAGACAATCAATTCTATCCTCACACGTTCAAGATCCAAAAAATAACAGACTTATTCAGCTTGAAACAATTGATTCTCTCTGTCATAGAGCATGTGGCTATGTTCATGATCTTAGTATTCTTTGCACTAGAAGTTGCGAATATGGCCACTTTGAAGGAATGTATCTTCAAATTTGGTCTACGATAGGAGATTCGATCAATGATTGTAGTACTTTGTATTATAGATTATTCAGATACGGTGAACATAGTGATTGAAACTGAACGTGATATCTAAGGATCTATGGGATAAGGCATGATGATACCTATAATAAATGGTGGGAACTCAACCACTGGGAACAAGTTGAAAAGGGACACTTATTTCCAAGGTGTAATTGGAAATCATAACTAAATTGTAGGATCTGTAAACCTTCTTCCACGACCCCATAGAAAAGAATGTTTTTTTCAATGTGGTTTGCTTGACCACAAAAAGAGATATTGTATGGGACAACCAAGATCATGTTCTAATTACCACAAGATGTGACATATTCAGCGCTATTGTCATAGTGCTCAAAGTTCAGGTGCATGAGACACTTCTCAGGTTTCGCAAGCATCGTATGCTTCGACTGGATGAGAATAGTAGAATCAGACTAATTAGATGAGCAGAGATAGACATGTTGATTCTAGAAATACCATGACTCATCAACTAGGGAAACCTCAATAAAGAAACAAGGAGAACAGTGTAGTGAAGAATCAAATGTATGGAGTTGAGAAGATTATTGGTGATGATCTTGCAGAAACATATACAGTGAGATGTATGATTCATTTGAATTATATCTTTGTTCAAGTGTTGTCTGATACTGGTGAATCACATTCCATCATTGCTTCTCGTGCTGTTGAGTTTCTAAGTTTAAAATTGGAAATAACACCTTATATTTTGAAACAGAAGTCTTTTCTTAGTGAAAGTGAATGTCTAGCCATTCTGTGTAGAGAATGTGTTATATATATTTTTGGAGATAATCTAATATGGGACTTCTCGATGTTGGATATGTATGTCTATGATGAAATCCTATGAATGGATTGGTTGACAACATTCAAGTCACAAATCAAATATTATAGAAGAACAATTAGTATCATAACTGAGGACAAAATCAAGTATCCCTTTAGGGGAGAGAGGATTGTAAGGAAGGCTGTGAAGAGCTTGTTGGCACAATTGGAGAGAATGATCTCTTACCAATTGGAAAAATTGACCTTGGCATCAATTGAAGATATTGAGGAATGTAGTTTTCCCACTATTGTTGATCAAATTCTAGATGACTTTTCCAAGAACATCTCAGGGTAACCATGTCTAAGGGAAGTATAATTTATGATTTATCTCCCTAAAGGGAATAGTACTATTTACCATTCGACTAATAGTATGGAACCAACAGTGTTACAAGAATTGAAAGTGTAGTTAGAGGAGCTTGAATATAACGGTTCCATTCGAGCAGGTAAGTCTCCCTGGGCAGCACCGGTTTTGTTCGTGAAGAAGGTAGATGTAACTCTTAAGCTATGCGTTTCTTATTGTATGCATAACCAAGTTATGATAAGAGTAGACATCCAATTCCATGCATTTATGATATTAACAATCAATTAAGTGGATCTTAGTTGTTCTCCAAGATTTAATTATGATCACGATATCACCAATTGAAAGTTAAAAAGGGGGATATTCCAATGAAAACATTCAGAAGTAGAAATGGACACAATGAATATATAGTAATGCCATTATGTCTAACAAATGCACCAGCAGACTTCATGGAATTGATGAATCAGATATTTAAAAAATAACTAGATTCTTTTGTTGTTGTTTTTTTGGATGACATTTTTTTTATTCAAGGATATTGGCTGATCATGAGGTTCAGCTGGGTACAATGTTTCAAATCCTAATAGATCATCATTAGTATTTAAAATTATCAAAGCGTGATTTTTGGATACAAGACATACATTTTAATGTCCTTTTCATTTCATATAAATGTGTTTTTGTTGATACTGAAAGGATAGATGCTGTAATCCCTTGGCAACCACATAAGTCTGTTTTTGAGATACTATGTTTTCTTGGACTAGATGGTTACTATTGACTCTTTGTATATGATTTCTCACAAATTTTTTCACCAATGATTTCCCTGAAAAAGAAGAATGTGTCATTCCAAAGGTTGAAAGAATTTCAGTAGTCATTATAGGAACTGAATGTTCGGCTTACATCAGCACCTATCATAATATTTCCAGAATTCGGACATGGGTATGTGGTGTATTGTGATGCATCAGGATCGAGGTTGGGATATGTTCTCATGCAAAAAGATCATGTGGTTTCTTATGATTCAAGGCGGTTGAGGATTCATGAGAAGAATTAATCACCAAATGATTTGGAGTTTTCTACGGTTGTCCATGATTTGAAAACATGGAGACATTATCTCTTTGGTGAGATATTTAAAGTGTTTAGGGATCAAAAAATTATGAAAAAAATTTTCTCCTAGAGAGATTTAAACCTAAGGGAAAGGTGATGGATGTTGTGTCTCAAAATGTTTGAAATTGGCATGATGTACACACTGGGGAAAATAAATTCAATGGTGGATGCATTTTGTAGAAAATCATATGATCAATTGGGAAAAAAAAGTTTTAGATGAATGGCAGTTGATTTTGGTTTTAACCGACATGCATGTAGAATGTGAAGACGGAGGTGATGTTCTAGTTTTCTATTCATCTACCCATGTTCTTAATTTAGTTAAAATGTACATAGAGTCACAAATAGCTGCTTCAGAATGTATGGTTATAAGTTTAAAACTCTATCCTGGGGAGACCATTGAGGGCTGAAAACATGACGGGGGTTCAATTTTGTGTTTTAGAGATCTGATGGTTATACCTATGGTTTGTTAGGAAAAACTACTTAATTCGTAACAATATTCAATATGGGATGAACTTCTAGGTACATAAAAGATGTATAGGGCATTAATGTCGTAGTTTGGGTGGAGCGGCATGAAAAGGAAGGTGGACAAGTTCATCTCACGGTTCTTAAAATGTCAGTAGTTTAAAGAAGAGCGTCAGAGACCACTTGGTATGTTAAAATCATTTCACATCTCAATATGGAAATGGGATCAGATAACAATGGATTTTTTATAGGTCTTCCAATAATGGTCCAGAAACACGATGTTGTTTGGTTGATATTGGATCATCTATCCATTCGGCCCATTTCATCCATATTTTTGAATCTCTTAGAGTAGAAGATCATTCAGAAATATATATCCAATAAGTGGTAATGAATCCTAGTGTATGTGTGCCAATAGTCTCAAATAGATATAGAAGGTTCACGTATCGTTTCTGGAAATCCTTACAGCAAGCCATGAGGACTGAATTGACTATGAGTACGACATATCATCCTTAGATGGATGGGAAATCTGAGAGGATGATAAATTTTTTTGAAATCATGATTCAATATTTTGTAATGGATTTTGGTGGCTCATGGGAGGAGCATATAAATTTATTGGTGTTCTCAAACAATAACAGCTATCAAGCCTCGATACACATGGCTTCGATTGAAGCATTGTATGAGTGTTATTATCATTATTCACTATGCTGGGTGGAACAAGGTGAAACATCACTAGTTGGGCCAAGCCTTGTCAATGAAACAATAGAGAAGATCTAGTTGATTAGAAAGAGGATGTAGATGGCTTAGATTCATCAGAAATCTTATGTAGATCATCGCAGAAGACCATTGTGGTTTTCTGTGAGAAATCATGTCATCCTAAGGATATCATCAAGGTTTGGGCATAGTTGTTTTTGGATGCAGGGCATGTTATCTAATAGAAACATTGGCCATTTCAAGATACATAAATGGGTCAAGGAGGTGGCATATCGGTTTTCTTTACCATTGTGGTTCAGTTCAGTGCATAATTTGTTCCTTGTATTACAATTGAAAATGTATCCGCATGATCCTAACCATGTGATCATATGGGATCACATTGACCTGGGTATGGATGCTTCATTGATACATATCCCAGTACAGATTTTGGATAGTTATGAAATTGTCTTATTGGGTAAAATCATCGGTCTAGTGCGGGTTTTATTGCAGCATGGTCAGATTCAGAGAGAGACAAGGGAACATCATAAAAAAATGAAAGATCATTGGACAGAAATCGTTCCGTTGGGTGAGGGTTTTCTACATTCTGAGAACAGAATGACCAATGGTGGGGAGAATTTATTACCCTAGTTTCTAGAGTGTAACCCTTATTGTTGAATTTGATGTTTATAATGTTATGAGTGATGGAGGGGATAGTCTAAAGAGCATTGAATGAGGTTTTGATGTAAAGGGAAAGTCGCACGGGTGGGGCACAGTTTGTCAAACCATGCGACCAAACCATGAATAGTATTTCATTTTGAGGCAATGGACCCACGAGGATGGAGCAAGGTTCGGGAGACTGTATGAGGAGGTCGTGTGTGGGTTAGCCGAGGTAGTGCCTAATGCATAGTTAGTTCACATGGTATGTCTAACCGTGCGAACTAAATGTGCGATCAATTCTATGATATCCAATAAAAGTGGATCTCATACATTTTTTCCACTAAGTGGCTCATTTTTCCTTTTATGCGGCCTTAACATTGTATATTTCATCTCTTAAGGCCAAAACGGTTTCTCCAATCATTCCAGAGGTGATCTAAAGGCCTCCCTTGTCAAATTATAGCAGGATTCATGAGGTATGTGATTGTTCCACTTCTTTCTTGATCGATTTCATAGATCTACATATATCAAATACTTTTCTTATCTCGGTATCTTAGATCAACAACCATATTGGGTATATATAAGTGTGTGGATTCAAAATATGATACTATTTGGTATTGTTCTTTATTTGGGAAGAGATCTAAGGTGGGTTGTTGAACAATCATCATTTTTTTCTTGAGTGTTCTTCGTTCGTTGTGGTTTTCAACAAAAATTTGAGGTAGGAGGCTTCATTATTGACTCCACTTAGTTGAATTGATTTTAATTCTTTATAATTGAATTTTTTGGGATGGATTGATTGTTATTGTGTTGTAAAACTATATTTGGAATCCTTTTTGAGTAATGGTTGTGAAATATGGAAAATTGGGTGTTTCAGTAAAGTGATTTTCTTCATGGTTTTAATGATGTATTTGAAAATGGGTATTTTCATGAATGGTGGAACAAGGATTTGATTTGATGTTATAAATAAAAGGGTATTTTATAATGAAATGAAAGGTTTGTTCAAAATTTGATTTCACTCTGGTTTCCAATAAAAGTACAGTTTTATTGAAATTATTTGAAGTGGTTTATTTATAAATGGAATGATTTGGAATAAATGGTGTTGGTGTGAGTTAATGCATAACTTTCCCTTAATAATGTATGAGTAACAATTTTGTACAAGGGGCATGACACTATAGTGGAGGATTATGTCATTGGGACATAAGGTAATTGGATGAGAGACCGTTCATGAGTGTGGAACTCTCAAACGAAACATGCATGTGTGGATGTGTTGTGAACTATGAAAATTGGTTTGAAAATGATAATAAGAGTGGGTTTCAATGATTTAATTAGTTATTTTTTTTAAAAAAAATAACATGCTAGAAATATTTTTCATTTGGTTTTTTATTTCACTTGGATGTAAATGGTTTTTGGAAGTTGTTTATATTGGGTTATAAACACTTTTGGTAAATTGATTTATATAATCTATTTTATATAAATGTGACTAACTTTCCTATCCCAGTGGCGTGAGTAGGGAAGTCATTGTGGAAAACCTACTGATTTTTATACTCACCCCTGCTTTGGAAATTTGGTGCTTCTGCCAATGCTAACTTCCGAGACAAGGGAATAGGTAATGTTTCACACATGTTTAGAACTACCTCGTGATGTATGGGTTGTTCAGAGATTTTTGGGCAGAGAGCTTGTAGAGCATAGGTTCTTGAGGTATTTGGAGTGTACTGTGTGGTTTATCTACTATGTACTTTGATTCGTGGTTATTCTTTTGTTTTTTCTTACTTTGATGTGGTTATGAGATACATAAATGTTGTCTAGTGGTATTCTGTCTGTCCATGCCTCATATAGTGCATGTTTGGTTATGGTTTTTATGATTATTTGTTTATTTATCAATCAGAAAATCATCCAAGGGTTATATTTGAAACACTTCAGCTTTTATTTCCATCCTTAGGCATTTGTGGGATGTCTCTTAAGGCCTATTAATTACTCATTGTACAATCAAGCTAATGAGTATTGGCGTGTCATTACAAAAATTATGTCATAAGGAATGAAAAAAAGGAATGGAATAATGTTTTCCTTAAATGAATGGACTAATACTATACATGGGAATTCATAATGTAAAATAAGAATAGGTCATGATAAATAACATAAAATTGAAGTGGAAACATGTTAAAAAAGTGTTTAATAATATTTATAAATTAATCATTTTAGTGCAGGATAATGAAAATATTAAATAGAATTAAAAGTTAAAAATTTGTATTTTTATATAAAACTAGAAAAGAAAAAAGGTATTTTTTTCATGATCAAATGAGTGAATTTTTATGAATAATGATTCATTATGATTCATTGTGTATGGTACATGATAATGGGTAAGAAGTTTTGATGATCCCTTTAACTAGGCTTACTTATCGTGAATAATTGGGAAGGGAATCCTATTAAAACATTTATCTGAAAATAAGGATGAAATGATTTGGATTAATGTATTTAAAGAATATAAATATAAATTATAAGAAATATATAAAAATTAATAAGAGTAAAATTTGGGTAATTATAGAGAATTTGTAATCTGGACGAGTAATTGAGGTTTAGGATGAACCCATTACCTTATGTCTGACGGTATTATACATGTGATTATAGTGTAATTGATAATAAACTAAAAAGAATTAATTAATAAATTAAGAAACTTTTCTAAATATATTTGGTTATTATAATTTTATGAATTTCATTTATATCTTTTTTACGAGTTATAATTTTCAATTTCATCATTGGGGAGTGTTTTTTTATTCGTATTCATGATCAGTTACTTGGCCACATTTATTTGAATTCATGTAAAATGAGAATGGTTGTCTATAATTGACGTTATCTATTTTTAATGAACATAAATCATACTAAATGGTAATACAAGTAATTTTTATATTTTTGGTGAGGATAAATTATTATATAATATGTTATAGACAATCATTTAGATTATATTATTGGGTTTTCAGTCACCACAAATAGGTTTTGTTTTATTTATTATTATTTTCTATATAATTGGTTCATGAAAATTATGTAGTATATAATAAATATATTTTAATATAGTTTAACTATAAAAATATTTTAATTATCAGTCTTGAAGAAGGTATTATAAATTGAAGACATTGTCATCCTTGAATGTGATATAATAACAGATCACTTACGATGTTTTCTATTCTAGTAAAAAAGGAGATGGAAAACAATGATGATGGATTGTTACATTAGAATAATTTAAATATAGTATATAAATGTAACTGGATTTATTATACCATTTTCATGATGAAAGGTGAGGAGAGAAATAGAAAATAACATAACTTGAAACGAAATTAAAAGAAATGAAAGAAGATTTTTCTTGTTGGATAGTTTTTTCAGAACCACCATATGGGGATTGGATTTTGGATTTTCGGATTCCAATATGTCATATAATTTAGGTAGTAGATTGGGAAGATATTTTATAAGAATTTAGACCAACATAAGGGTTTGAGAGATGTCACACTATGGGAAAAAAAGACTTTTGCGATGGGGTATTTGCGATGGGAATTAATCTCATTGAAAATGGTACATCACATGGGTTATTTGCAACGGGGGGTTCGTCCCGTCGCAAATAACTTGTTATTTGTGATGGGATGTGGGGTCCTGTCGCAAAAGTTAATGTCTTATATTTCATGGGATGCACACCAATGTGTGGGAAAGTAATTTACGATGGGGGGTGGGGGGGGTCCTCTGTCACAAATAGTTTGTCGTTCGAAGGGTATTTTCAACGGGTCCCATCACAAATACCAGTGTCATTGAATGAGTTTTTGGGACGAGATGTTGTCCTATCACAAAAGCTGTGTTCATATTTCACTTTTTTTCCACAAGACCCATCACAAATAACCTTTTAACAGTTGACCATAATTAATGCAATCAATGGTATTTGCGACAGGAACTGTTGCAAAAATCACTATTAGAAAAGGGATTCCAATCGCTAATAGACCAGTCGCAACAAATCTAACCTATATATACCTCCTACATTTTCATTCCCTTCCTCTCAATTCTCGCATTCTCTCTCTCTCAATAAACTCAAATTTTAGAGTGAAAATTTCTCTTAGTTATATTTTTTTTATAGAGAAGTGGTGAAGGGGCATACATCAACAGGATATCAAGTTTAAAGGTATTTTTATTTTATTTTATTTAGTATTTTCTTAATTTTTTTATGTTAATTTTAATTATTGTCGATTAGAAGTAATTAAATTGGATTTAAATAGTTTTTTTATCTTTATATTATTAATATATAGTAATAATTTGTAATAATTAGTAATAATTAGAAATAAATAGAAATTAATATAAATAAATATGAATAAATATCAATAAATTGCAATACATAGTAATAAATACCAATGAATAGCAATATATAGGAATAAATAGGAATAAATCAGAATAAATAAATATAAATATGAATCAATAGGAAGAAATAGGAATACATAGGAATATATAGGAATAAATAGGAATAAATAGGAATAAATAGTTATAATTAGTAATAATCTGTAATAATCAGTAATAATTGGTAATAATTATAAATAATTTGTAATGATTTTTAATAATTAGTAATAATTAGTAATAATTAGTAATAATTAGTAATAATTAGTAATAATTAGTAATAATTAGTAATAATTAGTAATAAATAGAAACAATTATGGAAAGTGATAACTTCTAAAAACTTGGCACAATTTCCAGTAGATTGACAGCACTCCTTTTGCTCAATGACTCTTCTCTTTTCAAATTCCACCGACTCAAAACATTATGAAAACTATTCTTCTACGTATGCATGAGTTTGAATTTTCATTTGTAGGAACAAATTTTTTATCATGTCTTCAGGTGCTGACAGTTGAATGAAGATGATTCATCAACGAGAGGGGGGCTATTTTTTCGATGGATCATTTAAGTACAGGTTTCCCACACAGAAATCACAATGAAGCATCTACTCTAAGGTAAAATTATTCATTCTCATATGCACGAGAATAAATATGGGTACCTATGAGAACATAATTCATTGTTATTTCACTGAGAAAAATATTCAGGTAAATGAGCCGTTGGACAAAAGAGAAGCCATCAATCCACTTATAATTTTTTCACCCAAAATTAATATTTCTGATGGGGGTTTTTTGGGATGGGAGCACGTCAAAAATAATATAAATATAAATTTTTATTAATTTTATTTGTGATGGGACCATCAAAAACGTTTATATATATATAATGTATATAATCAAATTCTTACTTGTGACTGGGCAGTTTCCCGTCACAAATATTTTTTTAGCAACGGGCCCATCGCTAAGAAAAATATTTGTGAGGCAATATTTTTCAACGAGCTATTTGTTATGGGACCCCTTTGCTAAAGCCTATTTACAATAGGATCTTATTGAAAATATCCTCATTCAAATACCTCTAATTCCAGTAGTGTGTGGAGAAGAGATGGTGATGGGCTTTTTATAGGGGATGAGAGGGGTTTTTTTCATTATTATAACAATTTTTTATTATTTTTCATCACTCCAATTAATAATTTGATAATTATCACTAAATATATTAAAATAATGTTGTTTAGTTATAGATTATGGTACTAAAATCATTGATGATTCATTTAAATGTTTCTTTAACTTATTATGTATATTTATTATAAATTACTATAATTCTCTATTCACAAAAAATTCAACCATTTTACAAATATCCCAAAAAATCACCCTCACTATTTTTTGATGAGTATAATATAAAAATGTAAAACATGTTATGAAGAATTTTTTTTAAAAGGAAATTTAATTTACAATTACAATCACCAGTAACATGGAAAAAGATAATATTAAAATTATAACTAATATTATAACACATTAAAAAATTAATTAAGGTATCATAAAATTATCTTATAATCATAAAATAAAATTATTTATATAATAAATTTTATTGAAATAAATTTTATTTTTAAACATTATATTAATTATCGTATTTAAAATCAATACTTTGTTTTTTAAAAATATCGACACATATAGAAAATTTCTAAAACATTTATTTTCTTATACTTTGACAAAATTATATCATATTTGCATTTATAAGATGGCTAAATTTTATTTAGTCCTTCGAGGGTGAGATTACTATTTTATTGTTTGGTTTACTATTCATAATGGTCACACAACTATTATAAATTTCGTGGTACTATTCCGATTGTATTGGTTTCTTAAAATATAGAAATACTTCATATTTAATTTATTCATCACTTATATAGTTTTTATTGTGGTATATATTTGATTTTTAAGTTATTTATAATATATAATATAATATTTATAATGTAATTTTAATTGATGAATTTTGGGGTCGTTTCAATTTTATTATATTATTTGGTAATATTAAATATCATGTTTCATGTTATCATTTTCATGGTATTTTTTGGTGTTCCAGTTGTTTTAAGCGCTCCTGTCACAAATCCCACTAGAAGGTATATTATTTATATTGTGAGCATATTTTATTTTTTTAAATATTCATCCAAAATGAGATATAATTCAATGAATTAAATATTAATAGTCTTATTCAATGTTAAATAATTATACCCCTCTTTTATGGGGTTTTGTTTAATGTTTTCCTCACAGTGAAAGTAAATACTTAGTATCAATTATGATTCATTGATACATTAACCAGTTTTTAGCATGATTCTGTTTAATGGTGTATTTACTACCTATATATATATGTTAATCATTATCATTCTATTTAATTTCATTTTTAATCTAAATAATTTACCTTTATTTAAGTAGATATTGGTTATATTTTCCATAGTAGTATCATTTTATTGGTAGTAATTTTACATTAATTGAGTTATTATCATTCCCATGAATTAATTTCATATTTGTTGTGTTAATAATGTCATTTAATTGTAATATGTTTACTTTTTTAAAAAAATCTGGATATACATTCCAACACCAAAATCTATTTGAAATATATTTCTCTATTTTGGGATGTGATATTTTGAAAATATATATATATTCTATCTATTAAAGTGTTATGATCATTTTTTTCTAGTATTTGTGTTTTCATATACATATATATATATATAGTGGGATGATAAAATTTTATATGTATTATATTGGATGATTCTCACCAAGAATTAATTTAATTATATTAACATGGAGAAAAATGTCAATATCATCTTTGATGTTATTATAATATTAATGCTATGTTCCAAAATCTCTTCATGTTTTTTAACTAACCCTATATTCCTCCAGATTGGTTATGACTATGTTATCCTTTTCACTGAAAGGGAAAATGTATTGAGTTTCGTGATGATTATATATAGTTTACATTATTTAATGTTCAATATGATTTCAATATTACTAATTATATAGACATCCATGTTTTTATAAGAAAGATAATCCCCAGTTTATGGAAATAATGATAATAATTTTTAAAATAAATTCATGGGTGGGGACAATGATTATATATAAATTTCAATAATTGATTGGTCCCATGAGGAAAAACGGGTTGTGTTTTGAGGTATGCATATTCCCATTACCATATAGTGTCTTCTAATATGGCATTGACTATATTATATCATTAGAACTCTATCAATGGAAAATATCGTGTCTCAGACTAAGGCCATGACATTATGTTATCATGTTTTCCATTATAATTTTAATTAGCACGATAGTAGTTTTCTTCATATATGTTTATTAATATACATTCATTGATATATAATGCTCTCAATTTCATTTTTATTATGTCTTTATGTTGTTCACCCATTTAACCCAAAAATTATTACACTATATTTCATGAATGATTTATGTACTCATATGTTTCTATTATTGACTATTTGAGAAAAAAACATCTAATTTTCCCATTTCCCCAGTTATAGAGAACTGTTTATGTAGTAAGATATTTTTATGGATAACACATGGGAATGAATTTTTATGGGAAAATGTGGACATTCCATGAATTATGTATATGTTTATTTAATTGGAAAATTTGAAATTTGATTCAAAAAATGTTGGAATTAATTTTTTATACAATTCCATATGTGTCTAATGATAATATCATAAAAAGAACCATTGTATGTATGGTGTTGAATAATTTTTAATATTTAATAATTAAGGATGGTTATATCCATAATTTCATAACTTTTATCATTTCATTTATGTAATGTATTTATTTTAAGGAACTATGTCATAAAGCATGAATTTACTCATTCAAAGTTTGTATAAAATTAATTGTTTATATAACAATGTTGACTTTGAAGATTATTATTAACAATTTATTGAATTTAATGTCAACATTAATCATAATATTAATGGATTAGAGAAACCCATTGGATAAAAATATGAATAAATTTAATTGTTATAATGAAAATTTTATTTGATGATTAGGATATAGAATCATCTGAAAACATCTTAAAAAGAAACCTAATTATTTAATAACTACCTAATTTATTTTTAATGTACATAAAATATGGATTTCATAGTAAAAAAAACATGTTTTGATATAACAATGTGGATTTTATTATATGAATTATGCACACAGGGTAATCCCCCTAATAAGTGTTGGTCGATAATTGAATCAATCATCACATAGATGTACATTAAGTGTGACTATTACTACAAATATAGGTATATAAGTTAGTAGGATATTCTATTATTAATAATTTTCAATATATAGAAACATATGACTGATATAATATTTGAGATTTCTAATTTATGTGTAGAACCTAATAGAAAAATGGGATTTGATTACAAGGGATCTGACAAGGGAGTCGTAGGATTCGCTAAATGTATTGTATGTAAAAATTATGTATTTATAAGGGATGGAATATTCAATTTGATGATTTTATAATAATATTTTTTGTGTTATTAGATCCATTCTAGTTTCTGTATTTCATTGAATTATAAACAGTGTGATGAATAAAATAATGATATTAATTTATAAAAAAAATTATTTGTCCCATGAATATGGTAAAAAATGTAAATGGATAGTAATTTTTGAATACAATTATTAGGAGGGAAATTGTGAGTTTCATAATCTTACCTCTGGTAGATTTTTTTATATCATACTGAAAATTAATTTTTAATATATATTGTCATTTTAATTTGTAATTTGTAATTAATCATATACATTTTGGCATATTAAAACTGTTAGTAAGGATTATGTGAAACTTCTAATGATCATTATTCATAAGATTTCAATTAGTTGTTAGAAGAAAATTTTAGTTTTAATTAATAACATTAAGATATTAGTTCATGGGATTTTTTGGGGGAACTATTCCTGAATATAAGATTAAGGAGTGAATACAATTTATGTTAAATATAATATAGATGTTTTTTTAATAAAGGGTTGTCTGTTTATGATAAAACTGGGTTAGATAATATTAATAACCATGGGATTTCTAGTTGAATCATTATATTCTTGTTTAGGTTCATGAATTTTTAGGATAATGATATATATTAACTGTTATATATCCTTATAAAATTTTGGTTAATTTCATTTGAGTGATAATAATAGTATTTATTTTAAATGGAATATATATTATCATTGTGGTTTACGGTTTTAGAAGATAAAATAGTTTATGTGAAATTAATTATATTGAGATTCTTTGAAAATGGTAAATACATAAATTTAGTTGTGGTTATAGTAATTATTAATGTTGTTTAAGGATGGAAAAGATAGATTCTAAGATCATATACTTCAATTATTAATGGGTAATGATTCTTGTTTAGATATTTCATGGTAACATGGGATCACTATTTTCAAGAATATGATAATTATTAAAATATAATATAGATCAATGTAAAATAGGGTTATACATTAATTATGTATTTGAGTGATATAGGATGAACAATGTTTGATTAATGTTGATTTGAAGGATATATTAGCAAAGTAAATAGTTTTATAAAGTGATTAATGTTGAAAATAAATTTTTATATAGTTACTTATAACAATTCACTTTTAATTATCATTAATTCAAATAAAATATTTCACTTTAGTGATTACATGTATTTGGTGTAATCAGGGGGACATCGAAAAACGTGGAGATTACCTCAATGGACATAACTACAAAATAGGATATGGACTAAAAATTTATATGATTATTCTAAAATTGATATCACAAAATATGTTTGGTAAATAAAATATTTTTGAATTACCAATCACCCCGAATAAAATAACGGGGGATTCACATAAATTATTAAATGATTAAGGTCATTATAATCACACATATTAGAGAAACTCATAAGCTACAATAATACATTGAATCAACTACCATATAGTTTTTCATTATACGATGTATTGTACCTATCAAAAGAGAAATGAAAAATGTCTTCCCAAAAAACCATTAAAATTATGAAAATACTAGATACTAATACTAATAAATCACATAGTGAGTTTTAACATAATTTTTTTGAATCCTATTATATGTTAGTATTCACTAACTAATAGATATTAATTTATGAATTTAATCTCTCATTGGTATAATTATTTTTTATATAATTTTTTTCGTTTCTAGGAATCAATTGCTTAATAATATACAAATATATTATACAATATAATTATATATGTTAAAATGAATTAGTTATATCTCATTATAAAAAAATTATAAAAGTATCTTATATATAATAATCGAATTCAATATAATAAATAAACTGGTTATCATATAGATATTTATGGTAAATTGTGAATTCCATTTTGAAATTTTGCTAATATTCAGAGTCATATTTCAAATATTCAAATTAATTATGTGGGTAGAATATAGAACCATGAAATTATAAGAAATTATTTCCATAAAATAAGTCAATTTTTTGACATCTTTCTCCATACACATCTTCAAATTTATATATATCCATGATCAATTTAAAATAATTATAAATAGGTTACAATGGATAGAAATAAACATTCATTAAATTAACTAGAATGACTAAGAATAACGTCTTCATGAAATATATTTTTATGAAGACTAAATTATGATTTTACAATTAGGAAGATTTGACAATTTTATCCAAAATTTCTAATAAGATCATATATTGTTTAGAAAATTTATTTTTTAATAATATGATATTTTTTATATGTATTTCTATTTTAAGAATAAATGATAAATGATAAATAGTTTTGATATCTTTTATTTTTCTAAAATAATTACTAGGCATGAGTTAAGAAATATAAATAATATTAGAATATATTTTTAAGTTTCATTTAACAATTAAAAGTACACATCACATTTATTTAATAACATTATTTATGAAATTATTTTATTATTTTTGAATTTTATAGATAAAAATATAAAATCCATTTTATAATTCCTCATATAATATTTTATGTATTTTATTTTTTCTTCATTTTCTAAATAAATTTGTTTTTAGTTGAAAAATATGATTTTTGAGAGATCATTTAATTTTTTTGACTTCATCATTATATAATAACGACATAGTTGTTCAAAAAATAATCTATGTATTAATAAATAAACATAATAAATTGAAATATCTATTTTCAAAGTTATTTAAGAATATAAATTCAATGTCCATCAGTTATTGTATATACTTTAATGAAAAATGGTGTTCAATATATTCAATAAATAATTTATTTAGAAGGTTGATTTTGTTTTTCATTTTCATGATAGAGTCACGAAATTTATTTCCTTAAAAATAAAATTCAATATTATTTTTAATTTTATAATAATTTAATGATTATAAATTTTAATTGATTTTTTACTATTTAACAGATGAAGGTTTTATTATTTAAAAATCAACAATTCAAAAATATAAATTTGTAAGGTATAAAATTATTTTCATATTTAATAATATATATATATATATATTATTATTGTATATATAATTTTTATAACATTGAATATTAATATTTTTCATTTGAATTCTGTTTTATGGTTAGAAAATAATTATCAAGGAAAATGTAAAAGGGGTCAATTTAGTTTCATCCACTTTAAATAATTTAAATTTTCAACAAAACTACATATAATATAATTTTTGATATTTTGAGTGACAATATTTTTTTTACACAATCATTGGACTACTATTAATCCATTGACCATGAAATAGTATCATGTGACAAAAGAAAAATTTAAAGTTGTTCCCAAAACAACCTTACCCATAAAATATAATATTTTAACCTCTTCAACACTTAATGAATTTCATAATCATTTATTAAATTCATAAATTTAACAAATTTTAATCCCTCCATAGCAATATTACCTGAACATATGTACATGAACAATCAATGTTTACATATTTCCTTCAATTTCATGGAGTCTTCCATATAAAATTCATGGGTCAATGTTTGTATTATCAAAAACATGGTTGTTACTTAATTTACATAATTTTAATTTTTTTCTATAGATATGATGATTATTTTATTATTATAATTTATATAATAAAATATAACTATATTATATTTATTATCATAATTTATTCAAATACCCCATCAATTATGGAATACAAAACTCGTGTATGTGCATTGTGCGGACTACCGTCACCATGTCGTAACATGATATTTTTATTCAACACATTAAAATATTGGTTATAATAACTCTATTAAAGGATATAAATTGTTTAAAATATATAATTGAGGTTCTTCTATTAAAAATTATATACCATATTAATGATTCGATCAATAAGTGATTACTTTTTCTGAATATTTGAAATGAGAAAACTAAGAGGAAAATGGTCTCTATTTCAAGGTAATGTGTGTATATAAATTATAATTATTTTGGTAAATCCTTCTAATTATGATATATCACCTTAATAAACCTCAAATAAGATCATTATTATTATTTTGTAATGATATTAAAACAAGACACATTGAAAATACCTAACCACATTAGATTATGGGATATTATGTCATGTAATGGTTATTGAGAGTTGAGAGGCATACCGAGAATCCATTATTTTTCCTAAAATAACCTGAATTTCTTTTTATTTATGAACTATTATTTTATATGATATAACTGATAAAACAAAATTCTATTTGTATACATTGGATTTATGTTTAATTGAAACATCAATTAAATAATTCTAAAAAGAATACTCAATTATACACCATTTTACAATGATATCATACATATAATGAATTATAGTAAGGTATAATAATGGCTGGTTTAGATGTATTATAAATTTTATAGTGGGTAATTATGAATTAAAAGTTATTTTCCAAAAATGTAATAACAATGAATTTTCTTATATCAATTCCGAAATATTGAGGTACTATATAGCCATATGCATATAAGTGAAATGTAATATGCTTATATATTTTGTTGAGTGTCATGTTCTATACCTAAATATATTGAAAAATTACATATAATATTTACATAAATAATATTAAATCATTATATGGTGGATCATTAATGAATAATCAAGAGTATGTTTGATTTTAATACCCAAATGATTCATATTTATCGATTCTCTTTGATAAATGTATTGTGTTATTATTTATCATATATTTTAATAATCTACTGTACATAAAAACGGTGATACATTATCATTTCTTATATTACTCATGATCCATTTATTATTTCATTGGGGAAAAAATTTAAAATATTACAGGATGTTAGAAAAATTATATATTAAGGTATTCATTTTTTGAGAATAAGATGCCTAAATAGTTCATAGAAATGATTTATTGTGTGAGTTAATATTATAGATTCCAAAATATTAGTTTCACCACTTAAATTTGGTGTTTCATTGGTAAATTAATGTTTCATTTGGATCCACAAAAAATAATACTTTATAACCCGAAAAGATTCAACCTTATGCAAAATAGAAGATCATTCCTCTTATAAATGAATTTAGAAATGTAATAAAAAAATAACAAAATGTTTTTTACAATATTTATCCCTAGTGTGGGATCATTTATGCCTTAAATTTAATGTCATTTTCATGTAACTTTCAAATAATAATGTATCAAAAAATATAAGGGTGTATAGAAATTTTGGCCTTTAATTTGGGTTCATAAACATCAATCTATAATGCAAAATTGCAATGTGAATACATACATGACATGAAATATTTATGTATGATATTTTAAAAAATATTATCCACATAAATTATAGACTATAACCCTATCAATTATTGATAATTTAATAAATAATATATTATCATTATCCAGTAATTAAAAACAACAATTCAAATTAAAAATATCAGAGCATGTAAAAATTCTCGTAATTAGTTGATCCCAATGATGATTTAGTACACCAATCTATTCTAAATATATAGTCACAAAAATATTGTAGGACCATATTATTATATTATTTGAAATATTTAATTACATGATTTATTTTTTCTATAAAATTTTCAATAAATAAATTCTCCAATTATTATATTACCTCTCTTAAATAGACCATGTCATTAGGAAACATCTGATTTACCATAATTATAATTTTTTGATGATGAAATATCCACCACAAGATTTTATAAAAATCATACAAATATTTTTGTAAAATTTTATTCTCGATGAATTTTCCCAATCAAATTTCACACGGGTGTATTTTAACCATCATCGTATATTATTTTTTTAATAGAAAAACATCTTTTATCATTTGGGTTGTGACACTATGTATCATGTTTGAATGTAAAAAAATCAGACAGTCCCATTGGGATAATAAAATACCATACATTAAAATTTTTATTGAAAATATTCATTTAAATAATTTATTGAATGTGTGTAGAAAATTGGAATTCATTCATATGATCGATCTAAATCATATAATAATAATATTTTCTTATATGAAAAAACCTCACATATTGAAGTGAAACTTATTAATCCTCCATCTTATAAATACATTTCCTTTATTAATATGACATATATTTTGACCACCATATAATCATATAATACATCTCCCACTTCATAATGTAAGATAGTGACTAGTTAAATATTTATAATAATATTTCATCAATAATTTTTTCATCCCTCTAAAGCGTTTATCTATCTTCCAATTTTATTGATTAATTTTTTCAACAATATCATTACTATATTGAGTTAAGTCAACACAAATCAATTTTTTATATTATTGAATAATGCCTCAATTCTAGTGGTTATGAACTTGGGAAAATAATAAAACCATACTTATTTCACATAATTATTTAAATTATCACAAATTAATATATCCACCTCAGAATTAAAATAAATCTGAATCTAAAAAATTTTAATTTGGGATCTTCAAGAGTGTGTTTATTCTCTATCGAAAACATCTTTTAACGCTTTTATGTCTTCAATATAATGGGATATTTTATTTTTTCCCAACAGTAATTTAATTTATTTATCCTTAATTATGTATTTTGTTTTCCTTATAGAATATGAACATCAAATAAATTTTATTCAAAAATATGATTAGAGGGATTATCAAGGAATATGAAATATCCTAACTAAAAATAGGTAATACATTGATACACATTCTATCCCCAATCAATGAATATAGAGTTGAATAAATATTACATATTTAAATTCATTTGTGACCACATATATTAGTCATTTTATATTATATAGTAATATCATCATTTTATGATGAATAATAATGGTATGTGTCCGGTATTGTATTATTTGGATCTCTTGAATCCTTTGTCCCCAAAGATAATTATCCGAACTAACCTAGGATGGTAACTAAATCATATTGTAAAAAATTTGGGGCACAAACAATGAGAAAAATATATGAACCCAAAATGTAAAATATGTAATACCCCAATTAATTTATATTAATGAGTGATATTAATCAATGTACTTATATTAGAAGAAGTTTTACTTCTAATTTTTTATGATTTTTTTGATCATCCATTGCATGTGATGGTGGATTATAAAGGGAATCTAAATCAAATTATCATTGGTGAACTATTCCCATATGATATAAAATTAATTATAAGGAATGACCATTATCTCTAAATAAGTATTACAAACTAATAACCATTCCATATTGAATACATTTCGTAGAATCATAATTCCACATGAACAATAATCAATCTAGTGTTTTGAGGGATATTGGGAGATTGAGTTTGACATAGACATTGGTTAATAAAGTATGTGTAAATAAAATTATATTGGAATCATTCATTTAGATTACTATTAGACTTTTTTAATTAAAATAAATCCACATTATTGGAATGTAAAAACTAATTAAAATATTAATAGTTAAAATAAATACATAAAAATAACTATAAAGGAATGAAAATATCCACAATCTGCATATGAGTCATGATGGGTGGAATGTACTAATATTTACATAACGGATCAAAAATAAATTTCATGGTATTCATTAGATGTATATCTTAAATTAATGATGATATAAAAACCAAAATTTTAAATTAACTTTTATAACAAAATCATTTTAGTATTAATTTTATCATGGATATATTCAACTTTTAAGACAACCAAATATGAGTGTCTCTCAACCAGAAATTTTTGAAAAATTCATAATATTTATTCCATTATATAATTATGATATTGTTTTAATTTTTTTGTGATCCCAATTTCATTTTTTGAATTCATATGGATATTATATACTATTTCATTTACATTTTATAAATATTTATAATATAAAATTAATTTCCAGGGATGGGATATCCTAGACACCACCATTATAAATTAGTGGTATGTAAATGATTTTTTAGATGGAAAAATATATTACGTTATATCCACTTATATATGCTTCAAAAAATACCATAATTTATCATCTAAACTAGTAATAACAGGATTGTGTATGATTTTATATTAATTTTGTTTTATTACATTTATTAAAAGAGTAATTGAATTTATATTTTTATAATTTGATGTACACATACCATTCATAGAAATGATAAAAATATTCCCATAATTAATTTTAATATATTTCAAAAAAGAACATTGTGAAAAATATCATTCACCATTCCATATTTTGAGGGATTAGCTTACTCATATTATAAAATCCCTTTTGTGTTTTCTCTTCCTTTTGTATGAAGTATTTGTATTATTTTTTATTTATCCCATAATTATCATTAATTATCCCCTCCATAAAAAATATTATCTATTAGAAAATAAAATATATTAATTATCTCAATACTTTATGGTGATTTCAAAACATATATTGAAATTGTATGTTTCCCTTTTCATGAATAATTTAACATTACAACCACAAAAGAACATTTAAGAAACTATTATAAAAAATTATTCTATATATAAAAAACACATAAAAATGGATTATAACATAAGATTATAATAGTTTCTAAAGATAATATATAAGTGTTATTCAAGAGCACATTGAATTAATTTTCATCTAAAATGTTACTACTACACAATAAATTATAATTGGAAATGAGAATCCATCTCACATCACCATACTAGGTTGATTGTGCATAGGAAAACAATGTCTTTCCCCCAGTGGCTTAGTGAAGTGAAAAATTATTCAAAAATAACTCAATATAAATATATTATTAAGAGAACCGAGCTTAATAAAATTTTCTTTCATATAATGAAATTATTTATGGAATATATCATTCATAACTGATGATCCAGACATAGAAAAAAATTATTCATATATCATGAAATCATAATATAACGCTTTAAAATTCCCTATCATGTTGTATGAGTTATATAGACAATGCATAGAGATAATGTGCACTAATTTCATATTACAATATTTATATTCAATGTAAATCTACATTTAATTCAGAATACTTTTAGAACTAACCATATCATTGAACATATTAGTATAAATGGTTTAGCACTAAGAATTATCCTTCTTATTTAATCAATACAATACCTTAGTCACATTTCTTAATATAGTGAAGATTGAAAAGGCTTGGTTTACAGGGTGTAGAATATGTAGGGACTCTTTGATATATGTTAATGGGAGATACTATTTCCTATTAAATCCATTTGGTAAACCATAAAAGAAAAATCATGTATTTTCAAGTAGTCATTGTGGTGTAGACAAGTTTTTATCTTGGTAATCTTCATCCTTGAACTATATTTGGGGGATATGGTGAAAAATAACCATGATCACATCATACCCTATTCCAAATGATTAAATGTATACTAATTTTGAAAAAATTTCCAATGGGATACCCATTTTGAATTATTACACCAATGTATTACTACGTACTCTTGATGCCTCCATATATTGTAGTGTAAATAATGGAATCAATGAAATATTTAATTGAATTAAACAAAAATAGGGGTATGAACAATTAAATGAAATATTATATGATTATCTAGGATAGTGAGTTGTATGGTTGATTAAGGGTGAGAAAAATGAAATCCCAAAATGCTACCTTTTTTCTCATGCCGAGGAGAAAAAAAAGATGTGATCATCACTACACAGAGCACATAAATACATTTTGGGATCATGCAACCTTATAATGATAAATATTTATATCAAAATGAAAGTAGTTATAATTTTATTGATAAATCTAATTTTATTGGATTTCTCATGGTTACAAAATGACATTATTTATTATTTTGGAATAATTTTTTGTTTATTCTTCTAATTTATTAAATGGATTTAAATTTGTCATTTTGAGAATGAATTAATTAGTTATTTTATTATTTGAGGTTTTATTAGAGGTCAAGAAAACATAGTAAGGATTTATTTAGTTAGAAAACATTTTCATTCCCACTAATGGCACTAGGTACCTATTTTTGCGTTCTAGGTCCCCAATAAGAGAGGTGGTATAGTTTTTTATGTATGAGACCAATAGTTAATAATATGTGTTACTTGGTATCAACTAAATCATTTATTTAATTTTGGATAAAAATATACTATTCAATATCTTATCTAAAATTTATTTACTAAAATTTTCTAATAAGTTCACGCCTATCCACCCCAAGATGAATTATTGATCCTCAATGAGATCCTTTTGGTCTCTTTATCCCCTTCATTGTTCAATGTGATTATCAGATGATCCCTAAGAGATTATCATTAAAAATAAAATCTAAATCAACAAAAATATCATATAAATTGTATTAACATTTTTACCATAACATCCATTAATGTAAATGAATACACAGATTTTAAATTCCACAAACATTAAGGTGAAATATATTATTCTATTTTTTATTTTAATTATAATCTTTAGGGGAGAAATATTGAGAAAAAAAATTATTTTAAAAATTATTTTATGTAATTTAACAATATTATGGAATTCGTTATTTTAGAATAATATTTAGGGATCTTATAATATAAATTTGTTTGTGGTTTATATATATTAACTACTATAATGATAATTTTAAAATTTTATAATATAAATATTATGTATTAAATTTGTTTTCAATATAGATGTGCTGAAGTTTTGTCAAATTTACTATGAGATTTTATGGATTCATTTTTAGGGTGTATGAACCTTAAATTCCTATTTTATGGAGGATTAAAAATGTATTAGATTATTATAATTAGTCACAACCCATATGGAATTTCATTAATTTTAAGAAAAACTTATTTAAATCAGTTTTTCATATATTAATGTATAATATCAAACTCATTTTTGAAAATTATGAGTTATGATTTATGAAAAAATAACTTTATACAGAAATTTTTTTTAGAAAACTAATAAACGTTTTTTTAGATGAAATTTTTTTTCAACATAGAAAAAATCATAAATTGTAATTAATTTTAATGTCATGATTTTATATTTATTATTGTTGAATAAGAAATCAGTAATAATTTATGCAGATCATATAATTTTATTTGAATTAATCCAGAATAGAAAGAGTCATATATTGAACACAATACTGTAATTCCATTCAATATTGGAAAAGTAATCTATATCACTGGTTATATACACATGGTTTAGAGAATATGTGGGTATAATGTTTTTTCAAAAATAAATACCCACAATTTTTAAAAATTATTTTGTATACGATGAGCTATAAAAATAAATTTTTAAAGAAAATGGATTTTTTTTTAATATTAGAGCCTCACTACTGATCCTACTCCCCATCCCCATTCAAACCTAACCCACCCTATCTCAAGTGGCATTTTATTTCCCCACTCCCTTCATTTAGTGAACATCGGTGTCCCCCTTCCCTCCTCTGGTGACCTTCGGCAGTCCCCCTCTCTACACTATTTTTCATCTCACCCAAGCGACCAAAAACCGCCCATATCATCTCCTCCATGTCAATAATTTTTACTCATATATATAATGATTTATTATCACATTTCTATTATATTTATTTTCATTAATTTTGATAAAATTCTATTTAGTTTTGATTAGTTTGGTTATGTTTGGATTAATTTGGTCAAGTCTAGTTTGTTACAAGTTAGGTTGATATTTTAATAGTCAAAATAGGTTAATGTGATATATATTTATTCAAAATTTATTCTTTCACTTCCATTAAATTTTCCTCAATTTCAGGTGTCTTTTTTATATACCAAAAAAATCCATTCAGTTTGGAATTTTAATTATATAATATTCAATTTAATTTTTATAATTATATTTTTATTGTTTTTTATAACCTTATAATGCTTTATTTTTCATATATGGTTTAGTTTAGTTTTAATATATTCATTTCAAGGTAGTGTTTTCCAATTATGTTTCTTTTTTATTTGGATTGGTTTTATTTTCACTTGTTATGGATGGTTTTTTTCACCTTAAAAAGTACAATTATATTTAGTTTAATTCGAATTTTTTCAGTGTGGAATGATTTTGAAATATTGAATATATATTATGTTAGGTTGGGTTTATTTATTTAATTTTCATTGTGGGGTGAATCATTAAATTTTGGTTTGATTACCCATAGTATGCTATTATTTTTATTTATTCAATAGCATTTATGTTACAGTGATGTGATTCAGTTCACACATATTTTTTTCAAATCTGAATGATTATTTTAAATATATCCCTATATGGATGTTTTATTCATCTATTCAATTTGATTTTACTCGATTTTTAGTAATATTACTCTGATAGATTATTTTTTTCTATTTGGACTACATTGATTAGGATAAATATAATTTTACTCTTTAAATCCATTCCACTCTATTTTATTTTATTTTACTCGATTGAAAATGCTAAAGATTGATCTAGTTTCTTTAGGAATATATTACATAATTTCAAATTTATTATAATTTGAATTTTTTTTGTTAAATTTAGGTTTTTACTGCAAAAAATAATTAATATTTTAAAGATGGTTTTAATGATAGTATATAAAAAATTATGTATTTTTAAAATATAACAAAAACATTTATAATATCAGGTTTCAAGTTTTATTTTTTGTATTTAAAAAAAATTACTCAATTATATATAGGATATAAGATTTATTATACATGGTAAAAGTGATATATATAATTCAAATATCAATTTCAATAATTATAAATATGAGTATGATGAGTTTTATTTTAATATATTTTCAACTATGTTTCATAAAATCTTTGTATAAAAATACATACTTAATGATTTACCAAAATACAATGAATTTTTGTAGTTTACTTCAAAATAATTACAATATTGGGGTCTTAATCCCCACATAATTTAGACTTATTGTGTATTTTTTGAAAATAAATAATTGATTAAGATGATATTTATATAACTTCATTTTGAATGATAATAAAAATGTAATTAGAAGAATGAAACAAATATATCCTCATGTAAATCCATCAATTTAATTGATATATATGATTAACCGGTCTTACACATTCTAATAATGTTCTACAAATACATATTTTTCATTGCCTCTAGAATATGTCATTTCTCTTATTATTTGTTTTTATAGGTAGTTGTATGTTCGGATGACTTTCACCTTAAAATTGGTTGTAATGAATTTCATAATTGTTGTTCACATTTTGTAATGGAAAGTAATTTTTTCCCTATAATTTGATAGAATACAACTGGATGTATCATACCAATCATATTTCAACAGAGATTAAAAATAATTTTGTGATTTTTTAGATTTTTCATTTAACAATTATCTGATGAATGTTTTATATAGTTTATATTATATTAATTTTTTGGAGGAACCTGGTTGGGACATGAATTTTTTTTAATATATAATGAATGTATGGTTTCGAACAAACTATTATGTATGGTATCAATGTAGAGAGATGATCCAATATTCTACTATTCATGAACGAAAATTAGGACATGGAATGGTGAATTTTATATATGAACGAATTCAATTTGTGGACCACCTAGAGAGATATAGTATACTAGTGGAAGAATTAAATCATCTCAATACCCATTAGGAAATGAATTAACATTATGATTTTGGGAGAGTGAAAATTTTAATGGAAGATTACAGAACTCCGATATATCAAGAATGTACTAAAATGACCATGTTTGAATTTTTAATGCAGTTATATTATTAAAAACCCAAGTAATGAATTTAGAACACCCATATTTATTATATTAAAAAAAATTAAGGAATTTTTTCTTGAGTGTTTGTATATTCCCTCCATTAATTGGAGCTCATGGATGTAAATTTACAACATGTATTTTAAAATAACAATGTTCATTCTTTTTGGAATGATTGCATATTATTTTGGGAGGAATCAACTGTCTGTAATGACTATAATGAATGTGTTACTTATCGATGGAAGGAATATGATGATGAAACACAATCAATTATTACAAATAAATTCATTAAGCCCTTTCCATTGACTCCCACACATTAAAATCTATTCATGTATATAGAAATGAAATCCAATATGTGATGGAATTATGTTGAGTGAAGAAAAGTAAATAATGAGTTGGTTCATCTTAAAGATGTATTAGAATGGTCAGAATCATTTAAAAACTATCCTAAAATTTCATATGAAGTTATTAATGTGATGTTTTATATATCGTGTTATTGTTTCAATATATTTGGTCATATGCATTCTACTCACAACACATGGCCAATTATTACTCATATTTATAAAGTTCCACTATGGAAGTGAATTAAAAAACCATTCACTTTCTAGTGTATACTAATATCTAGAACATATTTTCCCAATAGTGATATATACATATACATTCAAAATGTTATAAGATAGTTGAAGAATCATTGGGATATGGTTGTGTAGTCATTCAATGATTTTTCAAAAAAATATACATCAGATGCATGAAACCCTTATGTGGAATAGAAATGATTTATCTCCTTCCCAATTTAGTTATAGTTTGATCATTAAGGGAAAACTATAATGAAATGTTTTTATGAAGAATTAATAATTGGGAAGTATTAAATATCATCATAGTGTGATTTTCATGGGGAATAATCATTTCTTACTGATGGATCATCAATACATGAAGAATCATTAGATGTTTGATAATTCTTTTTAAATTGAACAACCTGTTCAATGTATATCATGATTGATGTGATTAATTAAATTAATTATTTCACTTTTTTATTAGGTAAAGGTCAGTTGAAATTTAAAAAATGGAATTTTTTTGACATTAATGCAAATTTCAATTGAAAAAATAGAACTTTTGTTAGTTTCAATATTGATCTATCTATTTGTTATGTCATTTTTTATACATTGTGCACTTTGGAAAAAATATATGGGAATTGTGACTTTTATTTCTTATAAATTTCAATTAGAATAGGAAATATGACTTCAGATCTGGTTAGGACATGTTGGGATATGGTATTAGACCAGAATTTCATTCAGTGTGTTTTAGTGGAAACAAATGAATTTTTTTTGCACATCTTATGCGATGACACAATAATAGAATGTTCAATTTCTTTACATTTTTTAGAATATATAGGTTCCTATAGTATCTTCTCTATGCATATATAAATGATTCAATAAAATGGATTTGAAAATAAAATATATGACAAATTAATGAATTTCACATCTTTCTTCATGAATTGGTTCTAATTGAAATTTGGTATTTTTTATAATATAATGAAAGGGTGATAGTTATTTTCCTTTTCCAATTTTATGGACCATTGTTCTAAAAGGCCATCCATATAATTCTTTATAAAGATTGATGAAGAGAAATGATTAATTATTTTTTGATTTGGAAAAAAAAAATCATCTCCCTTTTTTCACATGCATGCTAAATATATTAGTTCATCTTCAAACTGAAATAATTTTATGTTTACTAGATGCTTTTTGGTGGATGTATCATACTAAAATAAATATGTTCACAAGGATATATTATATAAAAAATAAGAATTAACATGAAGGATACATTATTGTAGTTTATCTAGCTCAATATAGTATGATTTATACACAATTTCCTTGTCTAACGTGAGAACAAATCAGAACAGAACAATGAGCAATGAAGTTGATAAGTATGGGGAAATTGAACACTAATATCAATATCCTCTCCTAATTGGTTGATTTAGTAGGTTATATATATTGGCAACATTAATCCATGAAGAGCAGGATATGACACATTGTATGGTTTTTTTAAACAATTTTTTATTTGATTACTATAATATATATGTAATTTGGATATATATATGTTATTTCATACTATGTTCTTTCACATATATCTTCTATTTTATTATATTTTTTTAGGTTGTAGAAAAGAATTATTTTTAGAGTTCATTGATATCATCTTTTATAAGGAGAGAAGGAATGTGTATCCATTAGTTTCCAAATTGGTAAAGATAAATGGAATGACCATTACATAAATAATGTTAAAATATAGGTATACATTTAATTGTATTATTAATATATAAATTACATATCGGTCTGATGCACTCATACATAGGTTATCTCCTAGTAGCCTGCTGAGGTACTCCAGATGTAGAGTACCGTGGGACTGCCACGCTCCCAAAAAGGGTCTCCCTACCATGGTTCTGTTGTGCTCACGCAGAGGCGCTCATTACTGGGCCAGTCGAATCACACCGAGTCGAATTGATCACCAGTCATCATGTCTCATCCAGCTACTAGGCTCCCGAAAAAATGCATGCTCATCTCTGGATGATATGATCCACAAGATACTTTTCGATACTCCAAATGTCATGAATTCCCATGTAGAAGTTTATCAAAGGGTCTCCATGTCATAGGGGTCTCAACGCAACAGACATCGCGTCAATTTGATTCTCGGTCTGTTAGTTATTATCCTTTTAGTAGCAGGGGCCCAGTTGGATTCTGGTATGATCAAACTTGATCGTAACTCAAATATATCCTGAACTCATGTGGGTTATTCTCAAAGGGACATATTAATTCCATGAATATTGGCACTACTAAAGGTTCGTCAAATGGAAGTCTGGTGCCAATGATAAGGCCCAACTAAGTAAATCGGTCGGTAGTTGGTCTAGGGCCGATCCAACCCCATCGGACCAACTCGGCCCCACCCAGGATAGGCCGACCTGTTCTGAGATGACTTGGTTAGACCTCTAGGTTTGTCCCAGTCCTCTAGCCACGCCCCAGCGGACTACGATGGCGGTTTGGCACGGAGGTTGCCATGTAGGCGACTCGGCCCGAAGGCTGGGGCTAGTTTGGTCAGGGCCACGCAGGGTGCGGGCAGGCCGCGGGAAGAGTGTGTGGGGCACGGGAAGGCCGTGAGGGCTCGTGGGGGAGCTGGGAAGCACGCGGGGGTGCGATCATCATGCGGCGGTGCCGGGATCTTCTAGTAAGGTCGGTCATGCCACCAAGTTGTTGGGGGAACAAGGTAGGGAGCAGCAGGGTGTCGGGGGCACCGGGCAAGGCGCAGCAGGGCACTGGGCAGGGCGCAGTAGGGTGCCAGGGGCACCGCGAAGGGTGGTGTAGGGCATCAGGGGATGTCGGGCAGGGCACCGGGCAGCATGCATAAGGGCACTGGGGGTGTCGGGCTGCGCGGAGGGCAGCACGAGGGGGCACGGGAAGACCATGAGGGAGCCGAGAAGGGATCTGGTGAGGCCGGGCATGCCGCGAGGCGTATCGTTGGAGCGGTCGGGGTGCCCACCGGGCTGGGAGATGATAGGACTTAGTTAGGGGGTCGGGCGCCACTTGGCTGGCAGTGTTCATCCGGGAGCACCGGTTCTCCGCAGGGGCGTCGCGATTCACGGAGGCTACAGGTAGCGTGATCTACATTGTTGTTGCCTTCGTCGATGTCAACTTAACTCCATGCAGTAGAACGTCACAAGAAGAGAGATCGATGGAGGATTTTGGGCCATGTTATGTTGGCCCTACCCTCTACGATTACGATCATAGCAATTGGTTCTCAATAATGAAGCACAACATTCCACCTGCAAAAGATAATCGTCATTATTCTTCAATAAAAGAAATAAGGTGAAACATAAACAAAACAAAGCCTCTACCTTTGATTCATCATTTGTCATTTGTCGAAGAAGTCAGGGAAGGTTTATGAATGAGTTCTTTGTTCGTCCCATCCACCGCGTACTCCCAAAATAGAGCTTTGACGGATTGAGGAATACACTCTACTTCGGTAGGATTCGATAAAGAAATCGAAGAGGATTGGCGCCAGCGTTCTTTTTTGGAAGAACACGTTCTTCGTTCTTCATTCTGGGAGGAGGTTCTTCGTTAGAGAACTTCTTTTCTCCCATGTTATCCTCCAAAGATATAGAGATGTTCCAACCAAAAATAATAAAAGATAGAGACAACTTATTATTTCTTTGGCACCATATTCAAAAAGGATGGAATAAATTAAAATGATCCTCCAATTTAATTCATGTGCGTCGGTGCAAATGATAAATGGGGAAGTCCAGAGGTTCCCCTTAATTAATTTATCTGCATTGGAACAATTGATTAATGGGGAGGTCATGAGGCTCCCCACCTCATTAATGAGGGGATTTGGGAGGGTTCCCTCTACTCCCCTTAAAAGGAGGGTTATGCCATGTATGGTCCCCACCTCATTATCATCTAATGAGAGGTTAGGCTCGGGTGGGCCCCACCACCATAACCTCTCATGAGAGGTTAGGGTTTGGCGGTCCCACCTATAACTCCCAAGTGGAGGTTTTAACCAACATACTCACATGGAAGCTTAAAATAATTAAATTGTTGGCTCAATTAATTTTATTAATTTTTTTATGAAATGCCAAAAACTAAAATTTACTCCCAACCCTCCGCCGTCGAGGTGAAATTTTTTTAAGAGAATATGGGCGATGGTAGTTCAATGGTGCCCTAAGATTTCAATTGTGAGCAACAGTTCAAAATATAAAAAAATTCGTTCGTACATTTACTGAATGTACCCAAACATAACTTCAGAAATTGACTTTGGGCACACCGGGCCTCAGAATCACGCACCATCAATTTTTGCAGACTCATATAATTTCCATGTATTTAAGAAAAAATTTCATGTGGACTTTCTGATTCTTTAAATTCTCCCCACCTCAGGAATTTAAGTCCCCATAAGCTATAAATCGAACTAAGGGAACCAAAGGGGGTACGGAGCACACATCTGAGCCTCCCGCTCCTAGGATCTCTCCTATTAGTTCTCGTGCTGTAAGAGAATGCACCCTAGAGGTATCTACAGTCCACATAGGACTTGGTCCTGTCGATCCTCAATCTCCCCTATAACATCTATGAAATATTCCCCAGCGTTGATGTCCATCTCTTCATTGTCGATGATGTGGAAGGGGTCGTGTACGTATCTTCTCAGTTGGGATTCGTGGAAGACGTCGTGCCCCTGGTGCTACTGAGGTGGAAGAGCTAAGCGGTAAGCCACCTCACCTACTCTGCTGATCACTTGGAAAGGACTAATGAATCTTGGATATAACTTTCCACCTCAGCCCAATCTACATAGACATCATCGAGGCGAGACCTGTAGAAAGACATGGACTCCATCCTCGAACTCTAGATGTCTCCATATCTTGTTAGCATACTACTTATGCGTACACTGTGTAGGCTTCATCCACTCCTGGATGATATGATCCTCCTTCGTAGTGCCTGATACCATCATTGGTCCAACCAATGTTGACTCCCCTGGGTATGTCCAGCACAAGGGTGATCTGCAAGGTCTCCCGTACAAGGCCTAGAAAGGTTCCATCCCTATGGAGGAGTGATAGATGTTGTTGTTGGAAAATTCCACCAAAGCTAAGTGATCCTCCCATATGCGACCGATGTCGAGGACACATTCACAGAGACAGTCCCCGAGGGTTTGAATGGTCCGCTCGCTCTGACCCTCTGTCTGATGATGGAAGGAGGCGCTCAAGAGATGTTATGTCCTGAATTCTTCTTGTAACCCCTTCCATAGTTGGGAGAAAAATCATGCATCATGGTCAGATACAATATAGTAAGGTACTCCATGTAGTCACAAAATATCCTTCTCATAGAGGGGTCCTAATCCCTCTACCGAACCATGCTCTCTGATCGGTATGAAGTGGGCCGACTTGGTGAGTTTGTCGACGATCACCCATATCGAATCATGATGCTTGGATGTATGTAGATGACCTGTCATGATGTACCTGGATATCACATCCCACTTCCACTCTGGGACCTCTAAGGGATGAACCAAGTCTGCTGGTACCTGTTTTTATGCCTTCACTTATTTTCAAGTGAGGCACAGTGAGACAAACTCTACTACCTCATTCTTCATACCTGGACACCAGTGCTATTTTCGAAGATCCTGCTACGTCTTTTCCACTCCTAGATGTACCGCTGGAGGGGATGAGTGGAACTCTCTCAACACTCCCTCCTGAAGTGCCATTGGAAACAAGCTACGTCCTCTGAAGAAGATGAAATGATCCTCACCTTCAGAAAATCCATCAAGTGCATGCCCTATGGATACCTGAGCACGTCGTGTCACGCAGTCAGTTTCCCCATGACGTGCTTTCTTGACTTGCTGAAGGTGTGGGGGAGGGACCGTAAGAGATTGTAGAAATGATGTTCTATCTCTTTCCACCATAGATATATGTAAAATAGCAAGCTGCTATGTGGCTTGGCCTAGGATCTGTATACCAGTCTTTTTGCTCAGCGCATCTGCAACAATGTTCCCCATTCCAGGAGTGTAGACTATATCAAAGTCATAGTCCTAAAGGAAATCAACCCATCACCACTGTCTCATGTTCAATTCCTTATGTGAAAGGATATACCAGAGACTCTTTTGTTCAGAGTACACTGTAAAACACTCTCCCATCAGATAGTGCCGCCACATCTTCAAGGCGAAGACCACTACTGCTAACTCATAGTCATGGGTAGCATAGTTCTGCTCATGGTGTCTTTGCTTCTGAGAACCATAATAAATCACTACTCACTCCTGCATCAGGACACACCCAAGTCTGGTCCCCGATGTGTCACAGTAGACTACGTACCCTACGACCTCCTCTGAAAGACTCGAGATGGGGGAACAAGTCACCCTCTGCCTCAGCTCCTAAAAGATCAGCAGGAATCTCTCCGACCACATCAAAGGTTTCCGCTTCAACATCAAGGCTAATAATGCTACTTCAACACTGGAGATTTCTGGAATGAACCTTCGGTAGTACCCATCCAAACCTAGGAAACTCCGTACCTTCGTCACACTCCTGGGTGGCTCCCAAGAATGTACCACTGCGATCTTCACTGGATCCACTGAACCTCCAGCCTCTGAGATGACATTTCCAAATAAGTGAAGCTCTCAAATCCAAAACTAACACTTTGAGATCTTACCATAATGATGGTTCTCTTAGACTGTGTCTAGTACTATCTGCAAAACGAAGGAATGATCCTCCTCAGTAGTTGAGTAGGTCAGAATATCATCGATGAAGACTACAATAAATAGATTGAGGTGTGGCTTGAAGATCCTATTCATGAGTCCCATGGACAATGCTGGAGCGTTCTTTACGCCGAAAGGCATAACGAAGAACTCATAGTGGCTATAACAACACCTGAATGTCATCTTATTCACATCCTCATCTCGAACTCTTAGCTAATGGTAGCCTGACATGAGGTCTATCTTCAAGAACCACTGTGCTCCCTTCACCTGATCAAAGAGGTCGTCAATCCTCAGGAGTGGGTACATGTTCTTCACAGTCACCTGGTTCATGCGACATTAGTCAACATAGATCCTCAAGCTCCCATTCACCTTCTTGGAAAATAGAATCGGGGATACCCAAGGAGAAACACTAGGCTATATGAATCCCATTCCCTAAAATACCTTTAGTTGTACCTGCAGATCACGAAGCTATGTGGGAGCCATCTAATATATTGTAGTATATATCGATGTTGTCACAAGGTAAAGGTCAATGTAGAATTCCACCACTCTACGAGGAGGTAGTCCTAGAACATCATCACGGAAAACATCTTCTTACCAGTCCACCACAACAGGATAAGTTAGACTCTCCACATCCACAGCTCCGAGGGTAAAGTAGGCTAAATGATGAGTGATCGGCTGCACCCTCATCCGAGTAAGTTTGTCTTGTACCGTATCAGTTACCTTATCGCTGGTTATGGTAAACCTGGTCCCATCTTTGCGAAGACACCACCATTATCGTATAATACAGCCGATCTGGGCATGGACTATAGATAACCAGTCCGTACCCAAGATGACGTCGTCAGGTCTCGACCCTGCAACTAAGAGATCCAAGCAGAAGCTCTCAACTCTTAGAGTAAACTTTCACTACCGGAACCCAAGTGTAATCGTCGAATCGTCTCCCGTAGGAGTCTCTATGAGTAGGGATTGATTCAACGACTCCATAGGAATTTCCAAGCTCCGAACGAGGGAAGTGGAAAGGAAAGAGTGACTGGTACCTGTGTCTATAAAAACAGCATCTAAGGTGGAGTAGACACAGATCGTACCTGAAATCATCTCTCGAGCACCATGGTCGTATTCTTCATCTTCCTGAAGCCGATCTCTCACATGTCCACCTACTCCCTGCTATTAGGGTGGACCTTCTAATGGTGGTGGTGGTAACACCACATCATGTCGTCCACCACTAGCTGTACTTCCATCTCCTCTGCCATGTTTACCTTCTACATGTGGACCGCCTCATTCTAACTTCTGCCTATTCATGGGAGGTCCCTCGAATGTCTACTGATCAGCAGAATGGTGGGTCAGATAATTAGGATCCTTGTGACCATGCCCGCCACATGACTAACACTACCCACTCTTGGCATGACTGGCTCTATCTCCAATTCAGGTGCCCCGTACAACTGATCCTGAGTCATGCGGTTGACAACATGTAGGGTGGGTCTTCTTGGACCACTACAACATTTGCCTACTCACTACTTCATAAGTCTCCATTGCGTGTCAGCTAGTTGTGGTTCTTGCAGCTGGAGACTGCTCATCAATTAAAATCTCCACTATGAGGTCTCTATATAGAACACATGTCTGTGTCGGGATGCTAAGTGAGATCATCGGAGCTCTGATCTCTCGCCTGAGCCCCACCTCGATGGTATGGTCCCTAAAGAATGGGTCTCATACCATATCAGGGGAGTAGCATGAGAGGTCGGTGAACCTCGCTGAGTACTGTGCTACTATCATGCTACCCTGCAGTAGCTGTAGTAGCTCCTATATCCGCACTGCTTGAATGGTGGCTGGGACAAACTCCACACGAAATTGGCTCTCATTGTCGTTCCTTAGTAGCATCGCCTTATTATTCAACTAGAGCATCAGTGCCCCCCGTCGACATGCTGTTGCCTGAAGGAGGCTCACGACAAGGATCACCATGAAGTCTACAGGTGTCCCTTCTGGTTGGAAAACTCTCACCATAGCCTCCAGCCAATCCTCATCCTCCTGTGGGTCCGTCTCTCCCAAGAACCAAGGTGGTCTCTGGAGCTGGAACTCGAGAAATGGTCTTCATCGACGTGTGTCGTCTACTTCTAGGGCTGGTTGCATCGTTGGCCCAACAGGAATTAGTATCAATGGTGCATCCTCTAGTAAATGCCCCTGCAACGAGGCCTCTTATCTTGGAGGGTTGTTAGTGTTTACAACTCTTAGGGCATTAACTGGTCATCACTGGGGACGCAGACTGAAAGAAACAGATGCGAAATGGTTAAAAGATTTAAACCCGGTGAGCTAACCTGGTTGAGCTGACTTAAAAAAACTGTTGAAAACACACACACAATAAGTGTTTTCATGAAATAATATAGAAGTTATAAGTTAGGTTCCTATTTTATGGATATATTTCCACCTGTACCAAGACTGTACACCCAAAACTAAAAAACACACATATTACCCATAACACTATAGCTTCACAAAAATGAATGATCATAGTTCTATGTTTTGCAGTAGAACCGACTCCTCTGATACCAATTTTTCATGACCCATCCCCCAAGGCCCATATTGTGACAACCCCAAGCACGCCTTAAATAGGCCAGGGGGTGGAGACTAGAACCAAGGGAATAAATCCCTAATCTGGGAAGACATTTCTTTTATACCTGTAATCATACACAATAGAGTACACAACTAGAAGCAAAACACTATGTAAAACTGAATACAAGAGAAGTGTGTGAATGTAAAAGGTGTCCGGAAATACATGCCCATCATGAATGTACAAGTACAACTGAAAATAATGTACAACTGAATATAAGTAAAGCACTTATTGGGTCGTCCTCCGAGGTTCCTAGCTGAACAGTAGGTACAGATGGCCTCCTCAGCACTCCACGTCTATCGTTCTACTCCATGTATCGTCAAGACGAGCGGCCCACCTCCGAGTACTATCCAGTCCTACTAGTGACTGCCTCAGTCAGTGCTGTCCATCATTTGCAACCAACCCAATTAGGTTTGGGCATAGCCCATGGTGGGGTGAGTATAATGATACTCAGTAGGAACCTCGAGACTGTCATGGTCTCATTAAATCAACAAGGATAAACCACAAAATATTAAATCAATGGATAACCATTACATAGGTATATGCCCATACTCATACATATGTTATCTAGTACCCCATCTCAATAATGAGGAAAACACCAAAGTCATTGACCGAGATCGAACCATAATTTTTATTAATCTGAACCCTCGACTGCTGGAGAAATCCACCTCTATCGAGTATAGAGGGCCCCTCGCATCACACAAATGTGCTTCCCACTAACATGGACTACCGAGGTACTCCTTCAGTCGAGTACTGTGGATCTTCTATGCTCACACTAAGGTGGTCTCCACCGTGGGTCTGCTGCACTCACACAAAGGCGCTCCCTTGGTATCTTTCTAGGGTACTCCACGTGTCGAGTACCATGGTTATTTCATGATATCACAGAGTCTCTCCCCTCCGTTGTTATGACATGGTAACATAGAGGTGATCCCCATTAGGCTAGTCGAATAACTCTAAGTCGAATCGATCAATAGTCATCAAGTCTCACCCAGCTACTAGGTTCCCGCATAAATGCCTGCTCATTTCTGGAAGATCTGCTTTAAAAGATACTGTTCAATACTCCAACTGTCATGAACTCCCACATAGAAGTATCTCAATGAACTTCCACTTCATAGGGGTCTCAATGTAATAGATGACGCGTCAATCAGATGCATGTTCTTTTAGTTATTAGACTTTTAGTCCAGGGGGCCGATTGGATTCGTATACAATCCAACCTGACCATAACACAAATATACCCTGAACTCCAGTGGGGTATTCTCAAAGGGATGGTTTCATTCCAAGAATACTAGCTCCAGTGACGGTTCGTCAAATGGACATTTGGTGGCAAAGATATGACCTAAGGAAGTGAAGGCGTCGATAGTGGGACGGGGCCCGGTCCAACCCGTTTGGGTTGACTCGGCCCACTCCAGACTGCGCCGACCCGGTCTAGGTCGGCCCGGTCAGCCCGCATGGTTTGGCCCAGTCCGCTGGGCCTGACCCAGCAGACTACGAGGGTGGTTCTGCCCGGAGGTTGCCACGTAGGCAAGATGGCCTGATGTCCGAGGCCAGTTCAACAAATGCCATGCGGGGAGCGAGTAGGCCGTGGGAGGAGTGTGTGGGGTGGAGGCAGGCCGCGAGGGCACGCAGGGGCATTGGGCAGCGTGCTGGGGAGTTGGCGGGGCTAGCGGGGCCGGGCAGGCCGTGAGGGCACTGAGGGCGCCATGTGCGCCTGGTAGGGTGCAACAGGGCATCAGGGGCGCCAGGTAGGGATGACCATGGCACGAGGTGGTTCCAGGAAGTGCGTGGGGGCACCAGGTAGTGTGGTGGCTGGGTAGGGCAGGTCGTGTGGCAGTCTATGGGTACGGCTGGGGCGTGCACCCGATATGGCATTGGGAGGCCCCGGGTAGGCAGGTCATGCACAGCTCGACAGGCAGTGTTCAGTCGGGAGCACCGGTGGGCCGCGTGAATCGCGGAGTTCGCGAGTAGAGTACACTTCACTGTTGATGTCTTCATCTTCAATGCCTTAATGCCATGCTGTAGAAAGTCACAATAAGAGATATCGACGAAGTATGTCATGCCATGGTAGGTTGGCCTGCACCCTCCACAATTAGGGTGATATCAATTGGTTCCCATGAACGAAGCTTACCATTCCACCCACAAAAGATAATTATCATCGTTATTCATTTTTAATTGAAAGGAAGAACATGACACTCAAAAGAAACTAAAACCCTACCTTTGATTCGTCTTTTTTCATTCAACAATGGAGTCATAGATGGTAGATGAATGAGATATTCGTTCGTCGCATCTGCCACGTACTCCCAAAACCGAGCTACGTTGACTCGTGGAAGATGCTCCCCATCGGTAGGATTCGAAGAAGAAATCAAAGAGGATTAGCGACGACATTCTTCATTGGAAGAATGTGATATTTTTTCTCCGTTGGGGGAAGATGTTCGTTGTTGGATTACTTCTTTTCTCCCATGCTCTCCTATAATGATTAAGAGATGTTCCAACCAAAAATAATAAGATATAGAGATATCTTATAATTTCGTGGGCACCATATTCAAAAAGGAAGGAATAAATTTAAAGGCTCATCCAATTTAATTCACGCACATTGGCACAACTGATTAATGGGGAGGTCGAGAGGATCCCCTTAATTAATTAACATGTATTGGTGCAATTGATTAATGCAGAGGTCAAGAGGCTCCCCCTCATTATTTAGGGGAGTTGAGAGGCTTACTTCTCCTACCATTAATAGAGGGTTAAACCCCTTGTCAACATTCACCTAGAGCATTAGGCTCCCCATCTGCCTGTTGCTTCCAGAAGAGGGATCGCAGAAAGGATCACCATGAAGCCTACATGTGTCCCTACCAGTTGAAAAACTCTCACCACAGCCTCCAACCAATACCCAGCCACCTGTATGTCCATCTCTCTATAGAATCTAGGTGACCTCTAGCCCGAGAACTCATGAAATGTGCTCCAGTGGAATGCATCGTCTACTGCTGGTGTTGGTGGCATCGGTGGCCCAACAGGAAGTATTACCGTAGGTGCCTCCATTGGTGAAGGTCCCTGCACTGAGGCCTCATCACTTGGTGGGATGTTAGTGTGTAAAACTCTCAGTTCTCTAACTGGTCATTAGTGGGGAAGAATCTTGAATGAAACAGATGTGATATGGTGAAAAGATTTAAAGCAGGTGAGCTGACCCGGTTGAGCTGACTTAAAAAAACTTTTTAAAACACACACGATATAAGTGTTTTCATGCACTATGTCAGAAATCAGAAGTTACAGTCTTGATTTATGGATATGTCGGTGTCCCATACAAACAATGGACTCCAAAAACTGAAAACCACACATAGTACCCTATACACTATTGCTTCACTGAAAAGAAACATCATAGATCTAAGTTATACGGTAGAATCTACTCCTCTGATACCAATTTGAAACGACACATCCCCCAGGGCACGTATCATGACTACCCGAAGCATACCTTCCATAGGGTAGGGGCAGGAGACTAGCACCAAAGGCCTAAATCCCTAAACTAGGAAGACATATATTTTATAAGAATAAACAAAAACAACAGAGTACTCAACTAGAAGGAAAACACTATGTAAAACTGAATACAAGAGAAGTGCGGTAAAGTAAAAAGGGGCCAGAAATACAAGCCCCGCAGAAATGTACAAGCACAATTGAAAAGAAAGTACAAATAAAGAAAATTAAAGCTGCAACTAGGTTGTCCTCTTGGGTTCCTACTGGATGGGTAGGTACAGATGGCCTCCTCACCACTCCACTTCTGTCCCTCTACTCAGTGTGTCGTCACACCGAGTGTCCCACATCCGGGTATCGTCCAGTCCTTCTACACTCTGCCTCATTCAGCATTGTCCGTCATTTTCAACCATCACAACAAGGTGCATACATAACCTTGCAGGGGTGACTATAGCGATAATCAGTAGGGAACTTGAGACCGTCGAGGTCTCATTAAATCCAATAAGGATAAACAACAACATATGAAATCAATGCATAACCATTACATAGGTACATTCCCATACATATACCTATGTTATATAGTATCCCATATCAGTCATGATGAAAACATAAAAGTCATTGACCCATTTCAAACCAGATTTTTTATTAATCTGAACCCTCGACTACTGGAGAACTCATCCTCTATCGAATACAGAGCACCGACTACATCACACAAAGGCGCTTCCCACTAACTTGGACTGTTGAGGTACTACTCCATTCGAGTAATGTGGATCAGCTGTGCTCACACATAGGCGCTCTCCACCGTCGGTCTGCTTCCCTCACATAGTGGCCCTCCCTAGGTAGCATGTTGTGGTACTCAACATGTTGAGTACTATGCGTATGTCGTGATCACAAAGAGGCGCTCCCCCCTATGTTTTTTCCATGCTCACATAGAGGTTCTCCCCACTAGGCCAGTCAAATCACTCCGAGTCGAATCAATCAACAATCATCATGTCTCAGCCAGCAACTAGGTTCCCCCACAAATTCCTGCTCATCTCTGGAAGATCTGCTTTACATGATACTTGTAAATATGCCAACTATCATGAAGTCCCACGTAGAATTATCTCAAAGGTTTTCCACGTCATAAGGGTGTCAACGCTAAAAACGGCACATCAATCAGATGCTTAGTATATAAATTATTTGCCTTTTAGTATCAGGGGACCAATTGGATTCGTGTACGATCCAACCTAACCGTAATGCAAATATAACCTGAACTCTAGTGGGGTATTCTCAAAGGGACGACTTCATTCAAAGAATATCGGCACTACTGACGATTTGTCAAACAGACGTCCGGTTCCATTGATATGGCCCCAGGTAGTAAAGGTGTCGGTAGTGGGACATGGCCAAGTCCGACCCAGTTGCACTGACTCAGACAAACCAAAACTATGCAGACCTGGTTTTGGTCGACCTGTTCATAACCGTTGGGTCTGACCCAGCCCGTTGGGCGGGTCAACCTGCTATGTTTGGCAGAGTCCGCTGGGCCCGACCCAGTGGACTGTGAGGGTTGTTCGACCAGGAGGTTTCCACATAGGCGACGTGGCCTGAAGTCCTAGGATGGTTCGACCAATTCCAAATGGGGGTCGGGTAGGCCACGGGCAGAGCGCACAGGGTGCGGGCAGGCCACAAGGGCACGCGGGGGTGCTGAGCAGTGCGCTAGGGCACCGACGGTGTCGGGCAGGCAACGAGGGCACAAGTGGAGCCGAATAGGGCACTTAGGGTGCCGGGAAGGGCAGAACAGGGAAACGGGAGCACCAGGAAGGGCAGAACAAGGCAGAGGGGTGGGGGGGGAGGGGGGCACCGGGCACCAGGCATGGCGCTGGCAGGGCCAGGAAGAACGGGGGGCAGGCTACCGGTGTGGCCGGGGTGCCCGCCGGGCATGGCATTTGGAGGCCGCGGGTCGGTGGGTCGGGCACCGCTCGGCCGACAGTGTATTCCCGGGAGCACCAGAGTGCCACGGGGGCGACACGATTCGCGGAGGCCTCCAGTGGCACGACCTTTCTTGTTGTCGCCTTCGTCGTCGTCACATTAACGCCAAGCATTTGAAAGTCACCAGAAGAGAGATCAACAGAGGATGTTGGGCCATGTTATATTGGCCCGCACCCCCCACGATTAGGGTGAAATCAATTGGTCCTTAAGAACAAATCATAACATTCTATCCAATATGATAATCAACAACGTTAATCATTTTTAAAAGAAAGGAAGAACATGACACATAAAAGAAACTAAATACCTACCATTGATTCCTCTTTTTCCATTCACTGATGGAGTCCCAGATGGTAGATGAATGAGATCTTCATTTGTCGTGTCTGCCATATACTCCCAAAACCAAGCTGCTTCATCTCGTGGAAGATGCTCCACATCAGTAGGATTCGAGGGAGCAATCAAAGAGGATCGGTGCCAGCATTATTCATTGGAAGAACTCGTTATTCTTTCTCCATTGGGGGAGGAGGTTCTCTGTTTGATAAATTCATTCCTCGCAATCTCTCCTCCAATGATGTAGAGATATGCCATCCAAAAATAATAAGAGATAGAGATATCTTCTTATTATGTTGGCACCATATTCAAAATGGAAAGAATAAATTAAAAGGATCCCCCAATTTAATTCATGCACATTGGTGCAATTGATTAATGGGGAGGTCAAGAGGCTCCCCACAAATAATTTATGTGTATTGGCACAATTGATTAATAGGGAGGTCAAGAGGCTCCTCCCCTAATTATTTATGGGATTTGGGAGGTTTCCCTCTTCTCCCATTAATTGGGGGTTAAGCCCCATGTGGTCCCCACCTCATTATCCTCCCACGGGAGGTTATGATCGTGTGGGCCCCACCACAATAACCCCTCAGGGGAGGATAGGGTGTGGCGGTCCCACCTCTAACTCCCATATGGAGGTTTTAACCAACACACTGACATGGAAGCTTAAAATAAAATAATGTGTTGGCTCACTTTATTTTATTAATTTTTTTAATGAAAATCAAAAAAGTTAATTTTATTTTCGACCATTTTACATTGAGGTGAAATTCTACTTAAGCGAATACCGGCACTACGTGTTAAATAGTTCCCTCGGATTTCAATTTCGAGGAACAGATGAAAAGTTAAAAAAACCTGCTCATACGTTTACTGACAGTACTTGGACAAAACATCAGAAATTGATTCTGGGCACACAAGGCCTCGAAATCAGGTGCCGTCAATTTTCACACACTCGTAAAATTCCCATATATTTAATAAAATCATTCCATATAATATCATGGTCTTTACAATTGATATAGTATAAAATCAATTAATATAATGGGAGGTGTTTGAAGTTATATTTTTATGTTAGTACTTTCCACATATTCTATGAACAATGATGGAGTTGGAATTCATTAATAAAAATGATGATGTATCTATTTCTACCTATGAAGATAATTTTAAAAGACATGCAAGGTAAACGTCATAGATAATCATTTGACCTGAAAAAAATTAACCAATTCTCTGTTGGAATAAAAATGATTCTTCAAAAAGAATTAGTTATTAGGGTTATTAGAATCAATTAATAAGTCTTTCGTTGTGCACATAAAGGGGAAAATTGATGTTTTTATATCTCATGGTTATAGAGATAGGAAATGGACTATGGATCTTAATGCATACTCTATAGGTTTTCTGCAAAGATAGAAGAAAAATTCTCAACCTCATACTAGTCAAATATGAGGAAAAGATCGCTCAAAGGAATTACTGAGAGAAACAAGAGTATGCTCCAAGTGTGAGAAGCCATGCCATAGATTCATAGATTGTTATATTTATTTAAAAAGTTCATTCAATGAATAGATTTCTCACGAAAATGCATCACCCACACATTAATGCTACAAGTGCAAGGGAATGGTACATTATACTAACCAATGTCGTAATCAATGGGTTATTTATGATGATCGACATCACCAACCTCTTAATGAGAAAATAGATTGAAAATAAAATGTGATCACTACTGCATGTGTTGAGTATGAAAATAAAGCGGTGGAATGATTGAGTGTTTATGTAATGGGATTATAGAATAATATTTTAAAATAACTATTATGGTATTATAGAATAATAAAAAATCTATGTATTATCCTACTATATTTTTCAATATGGATTTAAGATCATATACTGAATTAAACTAGTAAACATAAGTAGTGATTGAGAAAATTAGTTCATTTTTTCTGAAAAGACATAATCAAGGGAGGTATAATCCATTATATAACAATTATGATGAGATAATGATTCTACATAATGATTTAAATAAGAAAATTTGACAGTACTGAATTCCTAAGTACTAAATAAGGATTTTTTAAAAGTTGTTTATGCTATCAAAGAACATGTTGATAAATTTTGAGACTTAATCATAATGAAACAGTAATGTATTAAATTCGGATGTATTTTAAATAGAATACATTATAATGTCGATTTAGTTCACCATAGTCTAATGTTGTATATTTTATGTTTTTGATGAATTATAAGGCTATACTTTTAGTGATAGTATATTTAAAATTATTTTTTACGTTTTTTAGATTTATGTATTATCTCAATATAGGTGGACATATGATATTTTATAACATGTTCAATTTTTTTTTCAGTTAGATTGAATGAAATATCATTCTATTTATGGATCGCAAAATCGGATAACAAATCAAGAATGAAAATTTCAACATCATTTATTTGAATAAGAGGTGGAGTGGAAATTCTTCAAGGAATACACAAAGGTGAGATTGTTATTAAACAAGGCAAGAGATAATATCAGAATGTAATAATTATCTGAGATTGTTTATATATAAGTATTTACTGGGGTAAATTTATCTTCCATGTACATTTTCATAATGTATATAATATTTTTTATAATATTTTACAATATCATAAATTAAATCTTACAATTTTGTAAATTTTTTAAAAATGGTATGAATTCAATCATTCGTCATTATTCGATTAAAGGTACAATTTTACTTTTTCAGAAAACACATGAAAATATTTTTATTAAACTATACAACATGAAATTTTTTATTTTCATTCATAATAATATATTTCAATGAACCTTCCTTTAAAACATTTCATGTTTATTTTCAGGTAAATCATTCTCTTTTAATATGTCACCAAATATTGAGAAAATAATTTTTTTGAAGAAGAAATGATATTTTCTTCCAGAATTAATATGAAGTGTTTTATAATAATTATTATCCATCAAGGATTAAGGCTATTTTTCAAATATACTACCCCTGTTATTATTATGGTTTTATTATGTTTATGATGAAATTATTTTTATGTAAACTATTTTTACATGGATTATGAAATGATGGAATGATGTTTAACAAAACCATTTTAATTACTCTTGTTATGATATGGTGAATAAATTATATTTTTATGGAACACATAATAATGATTTCATTATAATATGGATGGGAAATGTATCTCAATCCTTTTCATTGGTAAATAATGGATAACACTTGAGGTATATATGTTATGTGTGATCCTGATTTGATGTTCAAAATTCTATCCTTGGACAATGTTTTCTTGTCGATGGTTTTATGAGTGGTCATGTTTTCTATGTCCATATGTTAATGAAAATTAATGGTGTTATAACAATAATTTATTGATTGAACCTGTTTGTATTTATACATGTTCAAAAATCTATATGATTATTTTTATTCCCTAATTTCATGTCTTATTTTACTGTTATGATCTTATGTATTAGGAATTTTTTATTTTCATTATGATTTATTTTTCCATTAATATTCAGATCATGATCTTCTAGTGTTATGATCATGTTTTTATAATCATTATACTCACGATTATGTATAAATATCACCATTGTTTCCCTTAATGATTATATGAGTGTATCCCTTTTTAAGGTTCCATTCAACAAGATTTGATGAAGGTTATTATGTAATATGTGTTAGAAAGGGTCCTAGGTATGAAGGATAATGTATAAAACGCATTATAAGTTTTATGAAAAAGTTTAATAGGATTCATCGATTCCAAATAAACTAAACTAATTTGGGATTTGGGCATCTATTTTTCTAATGTATTATGTATTTAACAATGTCAATGTAATGCTAATGTATAAAATGCATGTGTCGTTAAATGGTATGATGTTTTATGTGTTTTGTGATTCATTCTATCTGTGTTTGGGATGAATACAAATGTAGTAGTAGTATGTGACCTCTTATGGGACTAGGATGTTATGTCCCCCCGAGCATAAATATTTCATTCCTGACATGGAGTTTGAAAATGTGGTTTTAGTGCTACTGTTGTAGTGGTATTACTTCATTGGGGAGTGCTTTGTTGTCATCATAGAACACAAGAGTATAAGGTATATCTTTTCTCAAACATGACATATAAATATGAAAATATATTTGGAAGGAGTTTATTCGAGAAAATGTATTTCAGATCACCTACAACTCCGAAAAGGTTAATGCAGTGGCCGATTCTTTTTTAGAAATTCATAGAAGGCGGTTAGTTTGGAATCTGTAGATGATTTTAAAAGATGGTGGACTTAAAATCCATTCACTAATATGTAAGAGTGAATTTTTTAGTGGATATTTATTGATGATGATTCTGTAATATTCACTGATGTATCATGTCAAAGATTCTCAAGGGGGAGACTCTAAGGTAGAGTTGTTGTGTGATAATGTTGTCTATTCTTATTATTTAAAGGGTGGTTGGAGGATGGACTTAACCAGATATTATTTTTTGGAAATTTGTGTTTTTAGATTAGAATTTTTTTGTGGATTCCATTAATAGATTCCTATATCAACATTTACAGTACATATAGGATCTTCTAGGATTTTCTACAGCTAAATGCTACATGGGTTCTCAGGATGAATGGGGTATTGGAATAGTTTGGGTTGAGGTAATTTATTTTACAAAATTTAAACGATAAGGATGAGGTTCCTATTGGTTTTTTATTCCCTTGGATGTCCCTAAGAGGAAATGGGTTGATATATCAATGGATATTATCATAGGGTTATAGTGTTTTCATGGGGATTATGATTATATCTATGTGAAAGTGTATGGGTTGAAGAAAAATGAAATATTCTTAGAAATCAATGAATTTAGCATAGTGTATGACTTGGATTATAGGTACGCATATGATGTAGTGAGGTATCATGAAATTATGTGGGGTATTGTTTCAGATCGGTACATTTAGTTTAACACAGATGTCTAATAGGGATTTTACAATGCTTTTGGCACCAAATTATTCCTCAGCTCTATTATACAACATTAGATAAATTGGTACATATAATTGACTATGATGAATTTATAAGATATGTTAATGGCATGAATGTTGGACATTGGTGGATATTGTGTATAACACATTCCCATAGAATATTTTTCATATAATAACACTACCAATCCATAATTTTCATGGATTATTTTGAGGGATTCCATGGAAGACTGTGTTTTTCAACATTGTGATGGACATAGGATGGGGAGAAAACCGTTCTTGGCTTCGTGTGGTGAAGAGAATGAAAAAAAAAGGTTCAATATGATTATGAGTGTATTAAATTAGTGGGTGACTAGAAGTAGTCATTTTTCTATCATATAATGAGGCCCTTATAGTTTGATGATGGAGGGTTATGTGCTCATTTAGGTTACCACTCAGTGTGCGTAGTAGAAAATTTAAAAAAGGAGTAATCTTTCTCCCAGGTACGTTGGATCCTTTTATGTGTTTGATGATTTGGGGAGGTGGTGTGTCATTTAAAGTTACCACCATTGATGGAGAGGATAGATGATATATTTCACATCCTTCAACCTCATCGTTATCTACACCATGACTCCCATTTCATTGATGGGGGAGAGATAGATATCAAGGATGACATGATTTTTGTAGACCGGATAGTGGAGATCCAGGATAATCGAGAGAAGGTACCAAATGGATAGACTATTACAATAGTTCGTTTGTTGTAATGGAATATTGGTGAGGATTATAGTACATGGGAGTGAAAATTTCATATGTGTGCCTAGTGTCTAGAGTTGTTTTGAGTTTTGTATTCCTATTCTTCACCTTGTGATATGCTATTTGAATATATTTTTGAGACGTCATTATTTCATCATTTATGACTATTTGTGTTGTGTTTGTGATGATGTCCTACCATTTGAAAAGTAGAGGAAATGATTCATAACATTGGAACATTAAATGTGATGCAATTAAACCTACATGGGTGAGTGAGTGCCACTGGGAGAATATTTTATCATTACATTGATGATGAAATTATTAGATTCTTATTTTTGTGATGATACAGTTCATTGGTTGTAATAGTTGTTGGTTTGGGATATTTTGAGGTATAGATGGATGTATAGTGATCATGTTGTTGTGTGGTTGTGTGATTGGATGTGTCTTGAGGTTTTGGTTTGTTAGATTTGTGTGTTTAGCTGGTTGTAGTGATTCAGGGATAATGTGGTCATTGACAGGTATCTCGTGGGGTGGTTGTTTAGATTAATATTACCTCTTCGATTGGATATGGATTGTTGAGGGAGAGAAAAGTATTACAAGTATCTAATTTAATGGTTTGATCCTTCTTGGTGTGTGACATTGTAGGTTTTAGTCAATTGGATTGTTCCTAGGAGGCATGGAGAGAGTTTGGAGAGAATTAGTAGCTAATGGCTCGAAGAAGGGGAGTTACAAGTGTTTTAACAAGATTTCATGATGTGATATTTTATTTCATTATTTTTCTTATATGATTTATTATTTTGAATATTTTTGTGTTATAAAAATTAAATATAATTAATACGTGGTTCATTTTTTTGAGACAATCAAACTGTAGGTATTATAGGATTTGAAAGAGATTATGAGTCTTGTAATACCTCGATCATGTGCGGTTTTAAAATTATTTTTTATCCTAAACCAAATTCATTCAACCATTCTTGTTTTTTTCACTAATTTTGTTGAGCCCTAGTCGCCCTAGATTTTCCATAGTTCACTTCTTTATACTTCTTCAATTTGTTGACCCGAGTGGATGTTTATTGGTGATTATTTGTTGATCCATGGTGATATTTATTCTCTTTATCATATGTTTTCTTATGCTATTGTCCTTCCAATCTATTGTCGCAGTGTTTCAATGGGATGGGGGTGTGCTGTGATGCAATTTGACAGATCTGTGGTGTGTTTTAGGTTGATATGTAGTTGTCGTGGTCCAGTTATGATTATCCATATATATTCTTTTCATAGTGGTACGTAGCAGTTGGAAAGATCACATGAGGTATGATTCACTTATTTTCTATATATTTTGTATCATGTAGATGATTTTTACATCACATTAACTATTAATGGATTTTATATCATAATTAATGATAATGAACTGCTTAATTAAAAATTTTGGGAGATGGTGTTTGTTATCATTCATTATGAAACATTGATAATGATTGTGACACTGTGATTATTTGGGCTGGATGACACACTTAAAATTAAAGTTGTTGGTAAAAAAAATTTCTAGATATATATTTGATGATTTTTTTGATATCACCCTAAAATGAAAATTGGCTAACCATGTATACATGGCTATAGAATTGGTTTTCCCATGACCTGGATTGTGTTCTAACACCCCAAAGAAAATTAGTGGAATGAGTTAAATGTTATTATAAACATTAAAATGAATTTTTAGTGTGATGATGTGTATTGGATGTTTTTTTATAGTGGGACTATAATGGGTGTCTTATGATTATGTACCAGGGCTATGTAACAAGTTGGGCTACGTTATGTGGATGGATGTAGATCTGAGTTAGAGGTTTTTTTGGTTGGTAGGGTGGTTTGGGAATGATGAAATTATATAAGGAAAGTAGTGATGGATATGGGTAATTTATGTAGTGTTTCTCCATTAGTAACATGCATAAATCATCACCATGATCCATGAAGACACGATTTGATGCATAATTAATGTGACCATTCCATTATTTATCATGGCCCCACACATTCTAATGTGATTTTATTTATGTTTCTTGTTGTGTTTATTTCATAGTGGTTTCCCAGTTAGTGAAGGAATGAATAAATAATTGATTATGAAAACTTGTAGTGTCTTCGGTTGTCTTGTAAAATGGAATTTAATTTATTTGATAAAATTGGTTGGTAATGTGCAATTGGATTTGTGTCATGATGTGTAGTGTTTTGAATTCAGAGGACCCAATGAACGTGACAGTGTGGTGAGATGGTTTCATTTTCTGATAAGCCATCGGTTGGGAATGAGTTTTTGGTATCATAGTTATATATACCGATATTTTCCTATGGATTTTTATTGTCATCCAACCCTAGTAGAGAAATATGTCTTGATCACCCATGTTGTCATGTGGGAGGGTGTCTATCCAAAAATACTAATGGGAGGAGGAATGTATGGCTACCTGCTCTTCGCTACTCCATCTTCTACTCAATGATATCCCCCATTTTTTTGAGTAGGTTGTGGTGATAAGTTTTTACCTATGTGATTGAAGGATTTGTGGTTTTTTCCTAGGTGTCTTAAGGATGAGTTGTAATGTTCATTCCCCTGAGTCTTCAAGACAAAATGTGATGTGTTGTATGGCCCAGGTGTGTTCATACATGATGTGTTGTGAGGCCCATTTGGTTGCTCAAAATATCTATAACGAGGCCTAATTATGTTTTGCTGTGATATGCTTTTAGGCCCCTATGTGTGTAGGCATGTTGTGATATATTATATTTGAAAGATACGCGTGTTCCATGATGGATTAGGGTGTGAGAGTAGATACTCTATGGGAATGTTTTGTGGCGTACCCTATCATCATGGGTTATTATATATTAATAAATTAATTTCGTTTCAATAGTGTGTTCCTTCGCGAGGTTGTGTGGTTATTATTCCTGCTTGGGTGCTATTTGGTTAAGCTATTTTATCATGAGTGCATTAGTAAACTTCATTCTCTTGTTCATGGGGGCCACTGGTTTTCCTACTAAGTATACATGTAACCTCATCACTCATATATAAAATTATTATCATGTTTCCTTACTTTTTTTAATGTTTTGGGGTTTTATCCCATCATTAAACATTTTTTTTTCATTCTAGATTCATTTTTTGAGGGATTCGACATAAATACCATGGAATGAATAGTTTCACACTTGTATCCTAGTTCAACAATTCGATATCACATACGAAGACACGATATGTATTGGGAATTAAGTGATGGTGATAGTGTTGTTTGGATTTAGAATGGATTGGCATTCATATGTGCAGTTCCATGATGCATGATGACAATGGAGGTTCAAGAAAATTCCAAAAAGAAAGATGTTTTCAACGAGTTTCTCTTGGGAGATGATCATAATCTATTGAAAAATAACCATGTTCCGTGGATTCTATAGTTGAAGATGGAGGCAGATCTATGCATTGGGGGGGGAAGAGAAATACAAGGTGGATGAGAATCCCACTAGATCTATGAAATTCCATGATAAATGACATGTATTCTATTGGAGCATTCCATGAGTGGCTATCCTAGAAGTGTCGTTGTGTTTATGATGATGATAATCATCATGGGTTGTGTGACTAAGTATGACATACAGGGAACCCACCATGAAGGCTTGAGGTGTACCATGGAGGGTAGATGAACAAATGCCAGAGTACATAGTAATGAGCATGTTTTGCACTCATACACGAACATCGTCAGGATGAGCATACATGGGCTCAACCATATTCTATATCAAAGTTACTAGTACACTGATATAAGCATTCTATGTACTTCCACATAGACACATAAAAGGGAAATTTACACAGGTATGGCCTGGGGTTTGATGGGGCATAGTGTGTAACCCTACTACATCTCATGTACAACTTAAATTTTGGCCAAAATCTCTTCCCCTATGTATCATGGATATTATTTTAGCGTTTTTTCTCCATATGTTTTCTTTGTTGGCTATTATGGAACAACCTTTCATATACTGGAAATTTTACCTTTAGGTGGACTTTGGGGTTAGATTTGTTGAAATCATTTTGTGATTCCACGAGCGAGATCCTCTATCATATTCATAGCCTATTTGGTGTTCATTTTATCATCATGACCTACAATACATGGGCTCTTATCTCCAACATAGAAGGTTTTCTAGATTGACTTTTTGTTATACTCCATGACTTTCATAGTGGTCTTTATTTTCCTATCATATTTCATTTTACTCATGAATATACATCCTATGATGACAAACGATGACGACTACCTCTTAGTAATATGTTATATGTTCTATCATACTCATGGAGTGTGTTCCTATTTATGACAGATATCGTAATTCGTTCATATGTAATCCTAGTGTAACGTTACAGTTGTGAACTTACCATTGAGACTATGTGTTGTTGTTCAGTATTTTAGGATTTTTGGTTTTATACATTGTAGAAATATACCATTGTAGAGTTGATTGTTTTTCTTTTTTTTGTATACTTTGTTGTATTGGGGTGTCGAATTTGGTTTGTTATACTAAACCATGCATGATCATTCTCATATTGTGTGATGCCTTGTAAATATTATTGACCTTTTTACAAAGACCAAGATCTACTATGACCAGAAGGTTTTTTATGAGACATGACAGAACAAGCTATGTTCATATAGTATATTTATATTAGTCACTGAATTTTCATTCAATAATATAATATTTACAAATTATTAATGGTGGTAGTTTATTTTTACTTTATTACTACCCTTTACATTAAATTATACTCTAGTTTGGTTATTTTAATTCATGCATGCATGGTTTTCAATTGTTTTTATATTTCAACATTGTATGTGATTGGAGATGTGTGTGTGTGAAATTACATAGTCTAAGGCCTCCTATACAAGTGACATTCATACTTGATTATAGTATTTGTCCCATAAAATACTTATGGAATACATGGGGTGACATGTCATGGTAACCTTTGGTACAGGTGATGATATAGTGGAATAAGAGTATACCATTCTACTATATGGAGGGAGTCTATGAGATTTGGATGGGGAAACATTTTTATGTGTTTCAATATCTTTTTTTAGGATAGGGAAATGAGTTTTGGTGCATCGGATAGCATATCCATACACCAATACCATGATTAACCACACTTTGACATGGTATATGATAATATTAATTATAGGGATTCCAATTGTACAAGAATAAGATATGAATGATTTTTTGTTTCCATATAATTCATTAAGAATCTATCCATATATACACAGTAGCCTTGATACGTCATGTTTATTTTAGGACTCCATTATGACATATGAAATATATCATTTAGCATCAATATCATGATGATGGTCCCCTCAGCGTAGAAGAATCAATAGAGGGACCAGTTCCAAAGATGTTAGCTCCAGGTGGTATTCCATCTATACCACAACACATTGGGAATTAGATGGTAAACTAAATAATAGATGATGAGGTGATAGTCTGAAAATTGTTCATTTGATTCATAGAGAGAGACCCCGTAGGATTTTAGGAGTCTCCAACCAATTGGTGATGGGGGACTAGATTGAGGGGATGATATGATTTTGTGGTCTATTCCGGACACTATAAGACTAGATAGTTATAATGGCGTCAAGCCATCTACAAGTATCTATATAGATATAGATTGGGTTACTAAAATAGTATTATGACAAGAAGACACTTGAATGGTCATAGTTTGAGTGAATTTTCATAGAAGTGGTATCCCCCGTAATTATGAGGTATATACATATATAAGAGATTCCGTAGATCCCACAGGGTGTTTCGAGAGTAGATAAAGATTCATCAAGGTTCTCCATCGTCTCAAGGTAATTGATAAATATTGGTTGGGATCAGTTATTTTAAGATCATATATTCATGAGAAGATTTTTAAGAGTCATCCAGTCCATTTTTATCAATCTAATAATTAATAACATTGATGCTTATTAGAATTACCATTCGTGTCTATGATTTTTCGAATGATATTCCACAAACATGTGGTCACCTTTTATAGGCCTAGAGTTGTAAAGACTTCAAGAGATAAGAGATGACACCTGTATCAATGACCAGAATGTGAGATATTTTTAATGAGGTTGATACATGACAAGTGGTTTGTGGTTCATGTCTTGATGGATGGATCCATTCAGCCCAGGGAGAGGATGTGTTACTCATGTGAAGGAATGGGAAATCCTGCACGAGATTGCCTGACATGTCCTATGATTGACATAAAGACCTTGTATTAACCACCTGAGTTGTGTTAGTGGCAGGATAATATATGTTTATTAGTTGGATGATGTGCTAATGATGTTGTGACAGAATATAGAGGTGGGAGAAACAATAATGTGTTACCACCACCCCCCCAAGGATGTCGACACAAGTCTAATGGTGCTGGATGAATGGGGAGAAAATAGATATTTGAGTTCAAGGGTAGGACCTGGATTTTTTCAGAATGATAAGATGTATTATATTATAATTTTCTACCATAGATGTAGTACTAATAAAAATAGGTTATAGAAATTCATTTATGTCCACAAATCTGGTAGAAAAATAATATATTACTGTTGAACCCCTGAATCGATCATTGCTCTTGGATACTCCTACTATAGATGAATTTGTAATCACATACCTAGGATGGCAATGTCGCTTGTCTCTTAGAGTTGATAGTTTCTATTAGAATAACTTCGTAGTAGAAAAGATTACATATTTCATCAAGCTCTGTAATGACTGGTTATTTGTGGTTTGTTCCTAGAGTTACAAATTGAAGAAGAGGATGTGGTGTGTCCATAGTGATGGAACATAAATTCACTTTTTGAGTGAAGAGGAAACCAATGCAGTGCATGATTGACACATGCATAGGTTTTTATAACTGATTAACCTAAAGTTACCTAGAATGAACCTTTTATAGTGTATTTTTATTTTATTTTAGTTATCAAAAATGGTGGTAGATTATTATTTAGTCTTCCATGAGCATATTTTAGTCTTGCCTCCAAATTGGGAGACAATGTTATGCATTGATCAACACCCTAGATGTTAATCATATCTACTCCAACATAACTGATGAAACCCATTGAGAATCAAGAGATGAGGGTGTTGTTAGAAGACTTACAGAGGAAGGGATTTGTTAGACCCCATGATTTAGCAACGAAAAATAAAAATATTCACCATGAAGGGTGAAATGAGCTGGATGTTGTGTGTGGACTACCCATTATTGATTCAAGTGACGATGGAAAAAAATGTATCCACTATTGATGATCTATGACCTCTTTAATCATGTAAGAGAGGAATGATTGTCCTAAAATGATTACTCAGGTCTTAGTATCCCCATTTCAATGTACAAGATGATGATATACTGAAGACAACATTATGATTTTGATATAGAATCAACGAAATCATTATGATTTCATTTGGTTTAGAAAATGCTACATTAGTGTTTATGGGGCTCATGAATTGGATCATTAATCCCCTCTTAGAATGTTTTGTGGTGTTCATCATCGATGATATCATTATGTACTCAATATTTGTGAAGGATATGGAGGTACACCTTTGTATGGTTTTATATAGATTCCAGGAGACCATGATTTAAAAGAATATCTCAATTTGACAGTTCTAGAGTTGGGAGGTTCCCCTACTGGGGCATGTTGTCTTAGCAAATAGAGTTGTAGTGGACCCAACCAAGGTTGAGTAATTGTTATCTTGTGATCCAACCAAGAGTAATGTATAATATCTTTGTATATTTCTGTGTAGTTATGGATGTAATTTTATATTGTCTAAAAATTTATGTTGATATATTATTATAAAAATTATATGAAATTTACTCAATATGGGATAAGGGTTACCATTTAAAAGAGTAACTATAGTTTTGGTTCATTTTAATATATTTCATTAATTAATAAAGTATTATACTTGTGTGTGAATATGGTTAGTGGTGATTTTATTGGTTTTGTTGTAATTGAAAGATTTTGGCATTAAATCAGTTTCAGTATTTATTGAAAAAGGAATTAGTATAATTCGAAATCCTTTTTGGATAGGTTCCATGGAAGATCCAAGGTAGTATGATTATATTCATACCCCTATACGTGAAATCATATATATCAATATTTTCAAGGAAGAGTTTTTTTATTAAATATAATTTTACTATTTGTTTGATAAATTTAAAATTTAATGTTGGTGTTTTTACAATTATATATTTTTTTTGATTTATTTACATTAGAGACATTATTATAATATGATATTACATGAATTTATATATAAATGGATTTATTTTATGTTCTTTTTTTAATTTATTTGTGGTTTCCTATAATATTCTATATATTTTTTGGGAAATACCTATAATATATATTGCTTATAATATTGATACATGCCTCTAACAAATGACCAATTTAACTAATATATTTATGGTCATATGAATCATAAAAAACAACAAAATAAGTGGTTTGAAGTGACATGTCAAGGACCAATACATGTGTTTTTATTCAATACTAATCATATCCTCAGTTATGATATTATATCATATATTTTATATATTAAAAAATTGATGGGAATGATAAGAACAATGAAATTTGATGGAATGAATAAAAAATTTAAAAAAAAGTTGTTTATAACATATAAAATAAAATTATATAGAATATAATTATTCAATATATGGTAATATATATCATACAAAAAGAATATAAATATTATAAATGTGATGTGACCTAAAAATTCCATCATAGTCACAATGTATGGAATAATATCATATATGATTTCAAAAGAAATATAGAGAACATGAAATATATTTCTAAATTTTGAAATTTCAAAATGATGATGATAGTAATAACAAAAATGGAAGAAATATTTTATCCCCATTAAATGGATTTATAATAAAATCCTACTACATATGGTTCCCTAATATATAAAATTAATTTTTCATAAATTATTTATAAAATAAAAAATGGAACAAAATTCATAAATTATTCTTGAAAAAAAAGATATACTAAAAGGAGATATTGTTAATTACATTGAAAAACTACTAAGAAAGGGAACATTAAATAAGTGAAAACATAATTACATAGTGAATATTTGATTGAATAATGTTGATAAGAATGTTATAACATTGTTGTAATATGAGAACTCTATAAAAATAAAAATTAAATAAGAATACTATATTAATAATATGGTTCATTTAAATAACAAACCATGTAGTAAACCATAAATTTATAAAATTTACAATCCACTTCACTAGTTAAATTCATAAAATAAGATAAAAAATAACCATTTTGTGTTCTAACATAACAAATAAATTGGTAAAATACTTTAGTTTTATTAATTATATGAATTTCCAAAAAAAATGGTAAAAGAGAAATCATAGATGTAAAAAATTATCCATTCTATAATTCCAATTACTTAAGGATATAAAACATGAGAAAAATATGTTATTAGAAAAAATATAGATAGTGGATGTAAAATAGAATAGTATTTATAATTAGAAAACCCGATTCAAAATAAAGAGTCATAATTAATTTATCATAATGATAGTGATAATATCCCCATGATTTATAGACATTATTTTATAAATATATGTAGTAATTTAATAATTTTTTATGGAATTTATAAGTGATGATCTAAATATTAAAAGTTTAAATTTAAATTATCAAATTATTATAACATAAGTGTAACATCATATATATAATAATTCTAAAATGTTTGTTTTCCTTATAGATTAGTGGTGTTGAGAGGTTTTTATGTTCTTTGGTGGATGTATATGTGTTTTGGATTTTTAAATCATCACCATGTAATAGAGAAAGTAATTATTCTATCAGTTTTAAAACACATTTAGAGGCATGAAAATATGGAATGATTTTTCATCCTTTGGATTTTAGAGGACATATATGGATTTGGTGGTTTAGGATAAGGGGTGCACAATAGAATGAAATAATTCCTCACCTACTAGTTGAATAACCAATTCACATTGGCTAATGAAAAAATGATAACTATTAATAATGAAGATCAATAAATGATAGTGTTAGGTATTGTTGTAAGAAAGGTCCTAATCACTATTATTGATGGTGAATATAAAAAGATATTTATACTGAATCAGTAGAACAATTTGTGTTTCATGTTATGAGGTGGAGTCATGTAGATTACGATGCATGTGATAATCTTTATAAGTAGGGGTCACTATATCATGTTATTCATTCCAGATGTAAAAAATAATTATCAAATTTAAATTATTCTACACTATATATCATAGATGTTTTTTAAATGTATCATTGTAGGTTTTAAATTCTTGTACTAAAAAATTTCAATTTCAATGGATTCATCATTTGTGTAGTGGGATTCTTTTTTCCATGGTGTAGACATTCAACATTTCCATTATAAATAGGGTTTACTAGATGTTAATGTTTTATTATTTTCTTCTTCATTAATACATCATTCATTTTATATTATAGTATCCACTATCAAGTTGAATACTTGTGTATCAAAATTTCAAGGATTATTTTTTTAATTTGGAAGATTTTAACAATAGAAAATTATATTATATATTTCCCTTCTAATTAAATACTTTGACTAATGGGATAATTAAAATAGAACACCAAAAAAGATCTGAATTATAATACATAAAAATTTTAATAAATAAATTAAAATATTATTTTTATAGAAAATAAATCAGTAGTTATTAATAGATATTAATACAAAATAAAATAAGTGCAGAAAAAGGGAATAAATAACATCATGTAGTAGTAGTCTTTATTATGAGCCATATTTTTTCATAAATTTAATTAATGAATATTAAGTTGGTTTTTACCAAGGCCAACTCCAACCCTAACTCCAACAGGTATATTATAAAATTATTTTTATTTAGGAGAGATTAATCTTGTTGACATTTCCATAAAATCTAAGCCAGCTATGTTTCCAACCATGACAACCCCTGGGGAATATTTTTTTCACAGATTTATAAAAAGATCATTATGTAATATCTCTCTATAAGTTTAATGATATAATATTATAATTGTTAATTAAAAATAATATATATATCAAAAATGTTTTATTTGTTTTAAAATATGAAATTGAAATAAAAAAAATGTACAATTCTAATACTGATTCCTTTTAAAACTAAAATTAATATACTAAAAATTAATAATATTATTTAATGAAAAATTATGTTAAATCTAAAATTGTTTTTATAGGATTTATTTAATAAAAATAATTATATAAATTTTACCAACCTCAGAATAAAATATTCAATGATGGTGACTAATACAATTACATTGACATAAGAAATAAGGAATCATATCATGTAGTAATTAATAGTATATTTATATTGGTAAACATGTATCACACATGAGTACTAATTTAAATCATGAGTAAACAAATTATTACATATTTTTTTTACTTTGAATAAATTTATTCCATTTAGAAAATCCATTTATATTATTCTTAATAATGATTGTGAATTCATGGGTAAAAGAAATAAAATAATAGTAAGCTCAAATAACCTTTAAGGGTTAAATATAATTGAATAAATAGAATAGAAATGAGAATAAAAAATATGTAATGATAAATAAAGGAAATATAAATCCTTTTATTAAATAAACTATGTAGGAAGTGAGTAAACAATAAGGAATAGTAATTAATTGAACACACATGTCATGAAATTAATAAAATTAGATGTAAGTGCTTATTCAACATGGAATTGTAAATAATTGGAAACATATTCCACTTATTTAATTACATGAGTATAATTAATGGATCTAGAATAATAAATATGGAAATGTAAATAAAATAATTCAATTCAATTTAAACAATAATATGAAGATGAAATGAATCCATATTTTTTTCATAGTGGAAAACTCATGAATAATAATATATGAATCATAATGCAGGAAATCTATAATTATTGGAAAGCAAGTTTTCCATGTATAGAGAAACATTACCATCATAAAAATTCATATGATGGATTAAACATGATGTATAAATCCCCAATTAGATAAGTCTATAAAAAAAGACATCCCATGAAACCAAAGATGCATATACCAACTTACTGAAAATAGTCTCCAACATGTTTCATACCAACGTAATGAATTCATCATATATTGAAAAATATATTTTATTTAAAAAATAAATTTCCTTGTAAAATATATATAATGAGTATAGAATGTATATTTATCAATATTTATAAAGATTATAATATAACTATCAATGTAGACACCTTATGTAAAAATTGAACAATGTATTGAAAATAATCCAAACAATGATAAATACTGTCGATACATAGGTGATATTTAATGTTCAATAGTAATTATTAACTAAATAACTCAAATCGATGTTAAATATATAAAATGATTCATGGAAGTAAATTTTAATAATATAATTCATCAATTTAATCATAATCCATCATAAGGAGGAATATTAAAGGAACAAATATTACATATACCCATTCAAGTACGGATAGTGGTTGATTTCACTGATGAAATAAAAACATCAGTGAAAAAATTATTGATTGAAATATCATTATATGAATGTGTAGACCCCGAAAAACGCGTCCCCAAAATTTTCCAAATGCTTCCATACATGATCCATGATTTTAGTCCATTTCGCAAGCTTCGATTTGGTAGGTCGTAGGGCCCAAACGGAGTTACGGATTAGGAGTTATGGACGTTTGAAGTTGGGATGGAAATCTGGTTCGCGAAGCCCATCCACGAAGCCCCCCTCCGTGATCGCGGAGCGCCGCCGCGAAGCAATGAGGCGAGAGGCTCCGCGAACCCGTTTGACGTTTGCGATGCGCCGCGAAGACCCCTCGCGAAGCACTAATGCGACGCACCGATGCGAAGCACCCGTGCAACGCGGTCCCGCGAAGCCCCGCCGCGAAGCGCCCCGACCATCGCGGCCTCGCGAAGCTCCAGAGGCGGTGATGCTCCGCGAACGCATTTGACGTTCGCGAGCCGCCGCGAAGCTCCAGAGGCGGTGATGCTCCGCGAACGCATTTGACGTTCGCGAGCACGCCGCGAAGCTCCTGAGGCGGCGCGGATGTTTAGCTTCGCGGTGCCCCTTGCCTATAAATACCCAGCTCACCCCCCTTCTCAGGACGGCCGAGGACGGCCACGGCCACTTCGCCCCTTGGGCGGCCGAGCGGAGCTCCACATTGCGGCTCCGCGAAGCCATGCTCCGCGAGCAGCTTCCTTCGCGTTGCTGCTCCGCGAGCCGAGACTCCAGGAGTCCATGCTTCGCGAGCCTATGCTCCGCGATGCTGCTCCGCGAGACCGAGCTCCGCGAGAGCCCTTTGCTCCGCGAGCCCTTGCTCCGCGATGCTGCTCCGCGTGACCAAGCTCCGCGATGCTGCTCCGCGAGACCAAGCTCCGCGATGCTGCTCCGCGAGACCAAGCTCCGCGAGACCCCTTTGCTCCGCGAGAGACCATTCCTCCGCGAGTCCATGCTTCGCGAAGCTACTTCGCGAAGACCCATCCTTCGCGAGGATCCTACCTTCGCGCCTACCGTCACAGACCCCCATAAAAAATGGAGAGTCGCACCGCGAACTTTTCGGGCCGGGATGCCGAGATTTTCTATTGCGCCCTTATGCGCTCCCACCTTCCACCTATGGAACACCATGATTCGAGATACTCCTCCACAAACCATGAAACACCTCGAGTTGACATAACCTCTTGGTTTCATTCCATGTCGTGAGTCGAGATTCTCATCATCAATTCCCCGAGTACCTCGAGTCGAACCATCCCTCAGGCAACTCCTCCAAACCCGATCACTTGGCTCCTATGCCAGGTTGAACCAGAAAGGGCCGCCCTTTGCGTAAGTCCCGACACCAACCATTTCTAGGCACCTTCTGCCTAATAGTCCTATCTACATGACTATAAACTGTAGTACTCCCTATCTAACAAATGATAGGATGCCTCTCACTTCTAACGAGAGATGCCTCATTCTCTTATCATGAGATGACAGTAGTCCTACCTACATGACTCTAAACTGTAGTAAACCCTGTGCTCCAAACATAGGATGCCTCTTGCTCCAAGCGAGAGATGCCTCATGCTCCAAGAATGAGATGCTAACAGTCCATCCTACATGACTATAAACTGTAGTAATCCTTATGTTCCAAACATAGGATGTCTCTCACCCTATACGAGAGATGCCTTATGCTCCTAGCATGAGATGCCAATAGTCCTACCTAAATGACTCTAAACCGTAGTATTCTCCCTATCTAACAAATGATAGGATGCCCAATTCACCAGTGAGTTGGGATGCCCTCATGGCCAGACATGAGGAAGACATTACGGGCAGCTTCCTTGCGTAAGCCCCATTCACCAGTGTCGCTCCTTAGCGGCACCCAGGAAGCTTCCTAGCGTAAGCCCTATTCACCAGTGCCACTCCTTAGTGGCACCCGGGCAGCTTCCTTGCGTAAGCCCCATTCACCAGTGTCGCTCCTTAGCGGCACAGCCGGGCAGCTTCCTAGCATAAGCCCCATTCACCAGTGCCGCTCCTTAGTGGCACCCGGGCAGCTTCTTGCGTAAGCCCCATTCACCCGTGTCGCTCCTTAGCGGCACACCCGGGCAGCTTCCTAGCGTAAGCCCCATTCACCAGTGCCACTCCTTAGTGGCACCCGGGCAGCTTCTTGCGTAAGCCCCATTCACCAGTGTCACTCCTTAGTGGCACCCGGGCATCTTCCTCGCGTAAGCCCCATCCACTGTTGTGATCCTTATCCAGCGGTAAGCCGTTGTGATCCGATGCAGCGGTAAGCCGTTTACATCCCCATCCAGCGGTAAGCCGTTGTGATCCTATGCAGCGGTAAGCCGTTGACATCCCCATCCAGCGGTAAGCCGTTGTGATCCTATGCAGCGGTAAGCCGTTGAAATCCCCATCCAGCGGTAAGCCGTTGTGATCCTATGCAGCGGTAAGCCGTTGACATCCCCATCCAGCGGTAAGCCGTTGTGATCCTATGCAGCGGTAAGCCGTTGACATCCCCATCCAACGGTAAGCCGTTGTGATCCTATGTAGCGGTAAGCCGTTGACATCCCCATCCAGCGGTAAGCCGTTGTGATCCTATGCAGCGGTAAGCCGTTGACATCCCCATCCAGCGGTAATCCGTTGTGACCCAATCCAGCGGTAAGCCGTTGTGACCCAATCCAGCGGTAAGCCGTTGTGACCCAATTTAGCGGTAAGCTGTTCTGGGCCTCCATCCTGGAGTAAGTCCCAACACCATGGGCCGCTCAACGCGTAAGCCCCTCTTCGCTTCTCACGGACGCACCCTTCGCGATGTGATCGTCAGGTCCTTGCAACCTCTTGTTTCTCACACCGAGCATGACTCACGTGGTCTTAGAGTGAGCACCGACCCTGACAAACCCATCTGAACTACGAGGTCTTTGATCCATGTCAAGGCATGGTACGTAGGAAGCCTCCACGAGGTTCAAGCCCACCATCAGTGGACCAAGGTCTACTTTCCATCTGAACTACGAGGTCTTTGATCCATGTCAAGGCATGGTACGTAGGAAGCCTCCATGAGGTTCAAGCCCACCATCAGTGGACCAAGGTCTACCTTTCATTTGAACTACGAGGTCTTTGATCCATGTCAAGGCATGGTACGTAGGAAGCCTCTACGAGGTTCAAGCCCACCCGTCTTTCACGTCGGGTTTCACCCCCGTCCAGCACGACGTTAAACTGCACCCCGGTCCAGCGGTAAGCCGTTGCGACTCCATCTGAACTACGAGGTCTTTGATCCATGTCAAGGCATGGTACGTAGGAAGCCTCCACGAGGTTCAAGCCCACCATCAGTGGACCAAGGTCTACTTTCCACCTGAACTACGAGGTCTTTGATCCATGTCAAGGCATGGTACGTAGGAAGCCTCTACGAGGTTCAAGCCCACCCGTCTTTCACGTCTGGTTTCACCCCCGTCCAGCATGACGTTAAACTGCACCCCGGTCCAGCGGTAAGCCGTTGCGACTCCCTCTGAACTACGAGGTCTTTGATCCATGTCAAGGCATGGTACGTAGGAAGCCTCCACGAGGTTCAAGCCCACCATCAGTGGACCAAGGTCTACTTTCCACCTGAACTACGAGGTCTTTGATCCATGTCAAGGCATGGTACGTAGGAAGCCTCTACGAGGTTCAATCCCACCCGTCTTTCACGTCGGGTTTCACCCCCGTCCAGCACGACGTTAAACTGCACCCCGGTCCAGCGGTAAGCCGTTGCGACTCCCTCTGAACTACGGGGACTTTGATCCATGTCAAGGCATGGTACGTAGGAAACCTCCACGAGGTTCAAGCCCACCATCAGTGGACCAAGGTCTACTTTCACCTGAACTACGAGGTCTTTGATCCATGTCAAGGCATGGTACGTAGGAAACCTCCACGAGGTTCAAGCCCACCAATAGTGGACCAAGGTCTACTTTCATGTCGGTTCACCGACACACCCACCCGTCGCTCAATCACGTCGGGTCCCATTCCAGTCCAGTGGTAAGCCGTTGTGACCTCTTGAACTACGAAGTCTTTGATCCCTGTCAAGGCATGGTACGTAGGAAGCCTCCACGAGGTTCAAGCTCACCCGTCGTTTATTCACGTCAGGGGTCACTTTCGTCCCGCATGACGTTAAACTGTATTCTCCGAACTACGAGGTCTTTGATCCGTGTCAAGGCATGGTACGTAGGAAGCCTTTATGAGGTTCAAGCCCACCACCCATTGGACCAAGGTCCACTTTCACGTCGGCTCACCGACACGTCCACCCGTCATTTCACGTCGGGTCCCATCCTGGTCCAGTGGTAAGCCATTGCGATCATCACCCATTTGAACTACGGGGACTTTGATCCGTGTTAAGGCATGGTACGTAGGAAGCCTCCACGAGGTTCAAGCCCACCCATCACCCAATTCACGTCGGTTTACCGGAACCATCCCGAACTACGCGGACTTTGATTCCCTGCCACGGGGATACGTAGGAAGCCTCTTCAAGGCTCAAGCCCAACTTCACCGTCGCCCCTGCGATGGTCCCATTTCAACCTCCTCCACTTCACTCATCCATCCATCACCCATCCTGATTCTCACCCGGTCCGCCACATCCCGGTGGGATCATGCCATCCACCTCCTCGCTGCTCCTAGCGGCGCATGGGCCGCTTTCCATGTGTAAGCCCCATCATATCTCCGGGTCGCTGTCCTCTGTGTACACCCCGATTCATCTCCCTTTTCCCCTATAGGGAGTGCACCACCTCGGATCCGTCCGCATTGGGCGTTCTGATCCATCGCCTTGGTAAACCTTCCAGGTGTTCCCTCATAGGGATATACCAATCTGGTCCGTCTCTATGGGACGTTCTGATCACCCTCATTCCGTCTCCGCCAGACGTTAAACTCGCGGCCTACCTCGTGATAAACATGAGATGCCTGAGGAAAACCTCGGATGGAACGCCTTTGGTGTAACCGTCTTTGCTAGACGTTAATCTTGCATCATACCCTGTGCTAAACACAGGAAGCTGAGGAAAACCTCAGATGTACGCCTCGGGTTCTGCACCCTTGAGATGCCCTCTTATGAGGATGAATACAGGTTCCCCAATGTCCACGCACCCAGAGATGCCCCGACATTCCTGATGTTGCCGTTTACTCCGACCGAAGGTCGCTACCATGTCAAGACCCTATGGAAAGTCTTGACGGAAGTAGTGTAATTAACCGGCGTCCATGACGATATGGCACCGGGAAGAGTTTCACGAACTACGTATTAAATCTATAAGGGAGACCCGGACTAGGTGACGAGTTCTGAGGAGGAATCCACAGGAGGAAGAACCGACATCCCATCATCCCATTTCGATCAAGGAGCAGACGTCCCTGAATAAGGAGCGAATGCCGCCCGCCTTTGGAAAGCGGGAATGTGGGGCAACACAGCCGCGCGTCCTCACAGACGGATGCGCACGCCCCGGCGAAAGCGTCGGAAACAGAATGAAAAATATTTTTCATATACATTTCAATGAAAAATAATTTTAAAATGTATTCCTTTACAAATTATATCATGAACAAGAAAGGTAATCTTAATAAAATTATAGCAGGTAATTCCATAGAAGATGTACTATGTAAAAAACATTACATTTTCATTGTAAAAAATATAATATTTTTCTATTTAGTAACAAATAACATTTTTGTATAGTAATAATTTGGGAATTAAATTTTTAAATAATTATTATTTAAATAATTTTTAAAAATTAAAAAAAATCATTTCAATTTCATTAGAATAAAACGTGGTATTGAGAAAATAGTCATTTTACTGAAGAGAGAAATGATGTTGGTAATTAAAAAAAATTTATTCTAAAAAATTATAATTAACATTTATTACTAAAATAGCACTATTACTTGAAAATCATCATGAACAATGACAAAATATGAAATTTAAATAGATTATTAAACAATTGTTATATAATCTTATTTATGGAAATTCAAATCAAAATAGTTCCAAATAAAATTTGATTGTGATGTAAATTTAGGGAAACATTATAATGTTAAAGAGAGAATCAACCAATAAATCAATTATGATTACAAATTTAAACATACACCAAAAAATAATTTAAATAAAAATATATATTTTCAAAAGACACTACACACATAACTAAAAATATTAATGATAATGAGGGTGTAATATAATCTAGGGAATAGGAATTGAGTTATGTGATGCATTACCACATTGTAAAATTTAATTAAAACAATCATAGATGAAATAATTCAATATAAAACATAAAATTCCATGAAAAATTATTTATTCATGATATTATATGGAATGGGTTAGTATATACCCCATGTATAAGTAATTTGACACATTACATTATAATATTTTTTAATGAAACCATATGTTTATCAAAGAGAAAAATCATGGTTAAATAACACTACGTATGTATGGAACACAATGTCTAAGAAGTAAATGTATGGATCCTCAACATTACTTTAGTGATAAACCATACTTTGTCAACCCTACATTTGAAAAAGTTGAATGTATATATAATCATTCCTACTTTCAGAATTATATTCTAACAAGTATGTACATATGGATAAACATCCATATGTTACATTGTTGAATCCTACATTTTTTGTTTTTTAATTTTATAAAGGATCCTTACATTCTTTTATTCAACACCAGGAAATTTGAATGTACCATTTTTTTGGAGTTTTCTGCAGCAGTCTTTGCAGAATATCTGGGTGATTTAAATATTGATTTTGAATGATTCAAATCACATTACAATATTTTTAAAGGATCATATGAAACAGATATTTTATGTCATATTCTTAGGGGAAGTTATGACTATTCTGTGATGTATTTTTTAATTTGAATTGTCTTGATTTATCAGGCCCCTTTTACGGATCAAAAATCTTAAAATGAGATGAATCGTTAATTATATTTCAATATCAGATGTGTGTATATCTCTTAGCTTTTTCGATTATTTTTATTTATTATGTTTTCATGTGAAAAATGAATTTTATTGATACATAGATCAAGCATCAAAAATACAAGTACTAAATTTTGATGATATACACGTAAAAGACATGAAGCATGATGCCTTGTTTTGTGGTTCTTCTTAACATTAAAGTTCTTTTGTGAAACTAGATCACTTGAGAAATATTTCAAAAATTATTATACTTTTGAAATTGAAGATCCATCTTCCTTTCAGTTTCATGCTTCTACAACTGTGATGTATAGACAATTTTTTCAAATCAATCTCTATTTATTATTTTGAGTATCGGCTGGGGGGTTTCTGTCATGGTAGAGGGTTAGCATCTTGTGAGAAGATGTGGATATTTTGGTTCCCTATAAAAGAACCATAAGGATCTATTTTTAATCCTTACTTATGTGGGTGACAACTGCCTGTACTCGGTTTTGGATGTGTCATATGATATGAGGAACATACTAGTGAAATTCAAAAAAGACTATAGAGAAGGTGACTCATGATGTGGATTTAGGGATGTTCATACCTCGAACCACTATAAACAGCCATGTTCTACTTATATGATTTTATCCACTACTTATTATTTCATACAGAAAAACCGCTCAATCATCTGGTACTATTAATATATAGAATTGTGAAATTTTTAAAATGAAAAAATTCACCCCACTTATTTCATCATCATAGCCATTCCAACATAAATTTTTTGGGATGATGTGGTAGTATATAGTTCTATCTTAATACCATTTTATGTGGAAACATTGGATATGATTTGTGTGGGACCAATATTTATATAATTTATGTTTATATATATATATATACCCAACCTAGGATGTCCGGTTGAATTCAACTCCCAAAAAAGATGGGATACATGTTTTCCCCACTCTCTATTACATAGGGGTGATTATACCCATGTTGGTGATAATTCGAACTAATATTGTTTAGTTTATGAGTGTTCGTTCTGATGATTCCTATATTTCTATAGCATCATTGTGATAATGTCTCAATTAGTGATGATGAAAAATGATTATTATGGCTTAACTATTTGTTATTAATATTACTAATGGTTATGTGTGTGGTGACCAATAGTAATAATAAATTTTGGTTAGATTTGGTAATTTTGTTTACATGTGTTGTGGATTTTTTATGGTAGGTGAGGGATAATGATATATATAGATAAAATTTTAATACCCAATTTTATTGTATACGTGCTTTATAGATGTTCATGGGGTTATATTTATATAAGATAAATGTGAAGTGGTTATATGACGCCATATATATACCCCGCATGGATTATTATCATACATTTGATTTCATAATTTTTGAGGTACCTCTAGTGATGTTGGGATTCAGTATTTGAATTGTTCGGGTTCTTAATTTTTATATTATTATCCACTAGAGAATTACTATTCTCATTTCACAATTACATAAGTGTCACCGAGTATGGTCTAATTGAGTGATTATGTTATCATTAGCATATATAAGTATAATATAATATTTGGCTTCCAAGAGGGTTTCATAGATTGGCATATGGAAAAAAATAGTGTTTTTTGTGACAACTAGGTCTTAGTGATTGCACATACACCCCGCCTTAACATGGTCGTTGGGTCCTGTCCTTCCTGGTACCACCAATTGCATGGAAGGCACGTGGTCCGCACCCTGGTGCCCACCCACATGCCTGAATGGGTCATTTGACTAAGGTTTGTACCCAAATGGAAACACATGTCCTTTCAAGTGTTCTTTTTCCACACACACACCCCCTAGGAAACTCCCCATAAGGTCACTAATCTTGTCCACTACTAGAGGCCATGCATGCATAACTATGGAGTTCTAATCAGGAAGGCATCCAAAAAGGAAGGTTCACCTTATTTTCATGGGTCATATAATATATCCATTTGAACATTTATCATTCTAGGGTGTTATTATCACCCCCATTAGAGAACAACATCCTTGTTGTGGGACCTACATCTCAACCCAGGTAGTGTACCACACTTATGGATGGGTACAACCTATGATACCAAATGTTACAACTAGGTCCCGATGATAGCACAAAAACCCATCCGTAACATGGTTGTCAGGTCCTGGCCTGCCAGGTACATCCATTTGTCTGGTAGGCACGTGGTCCCCACACTGGGGCCCACCCACATGCCCGAACAGATCATCTACTCAATTAGGGATGATGAAAAATTATAATTGTGGTGTAACTATTTGTGAATAATATTACCAATATCAAAGTTTGTGGTTACCTATAGTAATCATAGATTTTGGTTTCCATTTGTAGTTATATTAACATGTGTTTTGGATTGTGCATGGTAGCATAGGGATAATGATTTGTGTAGATCATTTTTTAATACCCAATATCATTTAATTAAATCTTTATAGATGTTTATGGGGTTATATTTATATATGATGAATGTGAAATGGTTATATGAATCCATATATATACTCCCCCTAGATTATTATCATACAGTTGATTTCGGATTATTTGAGGTACACCTAGTGATGTTGGGATTCAGTATTTGAATTTTTTGGGTTATTAATTTTTATTTTTTTCTCTACTAGAGAAATATTAATCTCATATGCCAATTACATAAGTGTTACTGAGTATGGTTCAATTGAGTGATTATGTTATCATTAGCCGATATATGTCTAATATATTTTTTGGTATCCAAGAGTGTATCTTAGATTGAAATGTTCATTAACAATAGTGGTTTGTGTGACAACTGGGACCCAGTGATACCACAACCACCCCTCCATAACATGGCCATTGGGTCCTAGCCCGCCAGGTACCACCAGATTCCTAGAAGGCACGTGGTTCCCACCATGGGGCCCACCCAGAAGCCCGAACGGGTCATCTGACTAAAGATAGTCCCAATAGGCCAACTCATGTCCTTTAAAATGTGCATTTTCATCACTCACACACACCCTGGGAAAATTCCCAGATGGTCACCCTTCCTGATCACTACTTTTGGCCAACCACGCTTAACTGTGGAGTTATAATTAGGTAGGATCCCGAAAAGGAAGGTTCACCTAATTGTCATGGGTCATATCATTTATCCATTTGACCATTTATAATTCTGGGGTGTTACAATCACCCCGCTTTAGATCACAAAATCCTAGTTGTGGGCCTGACATCTCAACCCTGACAGTGTAAGACAATTAAGGCTGGGAACCAACTCTGACCACCATTTTCCCTGCAGACACATGGTCCCCACCTAAGGACCCACCCACATGCCCAAAGAGGTCATCTAACTAATGATAGTCCCCAAAAGCCAATAGATTTCCTTTATAGTGTGCTTTGTGCTCACTCACACACACCCCTGGGAAACATCCCAGAAGGTCACCCATCCTGATCACTACCCTAGGACAAGCACACCTAACTATATAGTTTTAATCAAGAAGGCTCCTGAAAAGGAAGGTTCACCGTGTTGACATGAGTCATATCATGTATTCATTTGACCCTTTATCATTCTGGGGAGTTACAGTTTGAGTTTCCCCTGATTTTCAACCATAGTATATAACAAAGAAATATTTTATTTTAGAATTTTAAGTGTCTTCTAATATCCTTGGTATGATTTTTTTTTATTTTTTTGATATGTTTATGGTTATAGATTTCAATATTGTCTCTTATCAATGAATTATATTATTATTATTTTTTACTCCAATGATACGATTTATACCCATAGTAATATTCACTCACCTAATCTAAATTGGGGTGGGATATGTGGAACACTCTTTTTCTTGATCATCATACCAAGAGGAGTAGTATTGGTAGGGGATGTGAAAAAATTTATATAAAATCATTATTTTGGCAAAAGGGATACAGAATGTGGTTAGAACAAAATAGGTATCTCATTTTTTTCCTAGGAAACAATATATGATAAGCATAACTCTAGGGGAAAAAAAGATTAATAGCGTATAAATTGAATATTTGAAAAACCTATGATATACGGCCAAGACCATTTCACTGATGAATGTAGTAAGTAAAGTGATGTTGTAACTGATGTAATGAAATGTCAGATATGATTATATCATTTTTGTTTTCATTATGATTAAATTAGTTATTGTTTATATATATAAATTAACATAATTAAATGAATCGTAGTAAATTTAGTTCTACTTAGATTTAGTTTTATCAATTCATCCCATTTATAGAATTATTATCATCACTTCCTACATATAGTTATGGTAAGAAAGGATCGTCGAAATTATTCATTTGACCTTCAAAGGATGGATCAGAAAAAGGATGGGTAATAGTAATATAAATTAGCAATATTAATGTTTTAAAGTATAAAAAATTTCATGCAGAGCATATCTAATATAGATATGAGGTGTTATTTAGAAAATATTAATATCTACTAAAATATGATATGATCAAGATATGGTTATTTGGTTTCATTAGAGATCATTCAGTTACAAGGGATAATAAGTGTTTTTGTGTATATAATTTCTTAGAATATATAAGGAGTTAAATCATCCTTGGGATAATTTCAAAAATTATGCTCTTCCAGTTTACATATTATGGATTATAAAGTATATGAATAAGTATTATATTATCCACTTCCATCATGTTATCTAATAAATTTGTAATATTTTGATTAGGTACTAGAATCTTATTCATTTTCCACAAATATGTAATGTTTAGGAGAATTTATAATGAATTCACAAGATATAATTATTTCAAATACCAAATATACAATCACTCTATTTATTGATCTTATTGACATGGTCATCTGACATATGTTGATGGTAATTAATTGGATTAATCCAAAAAGATGGATTTCTCAAGATTAAGACTAAAATAGATTATCATGTGAAAAATCTCTAGATGGTGGTTTATGAGTATATGATAATTTATGGTTTCAAATGGATGATATTGTGCCCTATCACTCTAATTCATGACATTTTGGGGATGTTTTATTCCCTATAATGTATTATGGATCAAAATCACAATTTAAAAATAAATAATTAAATCCCATAACTTTTCTCAATATTGAAAAACATAGGGTGGACAATATGGGATGGGGCACAATTCCAATTTCAAGATTCTTTAGTAGTAGATTCCCTACAGACTATATAATATGAAAATAGCCACCAACCTATATTCTGTAATCATGATAGGAATTCCCTATCCTATTAATGGTATTTAGAGGTGGTAGTGAATACAGTCTTGATTCTGATTTCTACCAAGGAATAAGACCAATGAATGGTTATAGAGTCAAAAATTACTGAGGTGGAGTAGACACAAAAAAATAAATGATTAAAAACGATTGCTATCGGTGAAAATTCTAGAAGGGAAATAGGTAGATTAGGGTATGATCAGTTTATAAATTTTAAATTGTTTTTTATTTTTTTTTATTTTAAATATTCCCTCTCTATATTTTAATCACATTGATCAGTACATTAGGAAAATATTGGGAGTCTATTACTATTCCCTAAGTGTTATCCTTCCAAGTTCATAGTTTATGTTTCTTTGTCTAGTGTAATTTTGTTTACTATCATTTCTATAAATTACTCTATAGATGTATATTTTTGTCATTAATAATAACAAACATATTCATTCTAGGAATAAATTTATTAAATTTTATGAATAATGTTAATGATTTCATTAATCTGATAGTAATATTTGTTGGCATTGAAGGACATCATGTAGTGTTCATTGGTAAAAAATAGTAATATTGTTGGAATAAATATGTACACTCAATAATTTTTAAATTAATATTTGTTAATTGATTATCAAAAACATAATTTTACAAATGTTGATTTTTATATCATATTTATCATCCCTAACATGGGTTTCACAATACACCCTAGATAGGAAGTCGAGAACAAGATACTGTTTCAAATGGATTCCTCTTTAATTTTCATTTCTATATATCATATAAAATCAATTCTGATGATGGTTTGTAGAATCCACATTAAATATTTATAAAATTAGGCATTCCTATAATCCCATCTATTGATATATGGCCCTCTAATGTTTTTTTCCAAAAAACATAAATGATATCTGGATGATTAATGACGATACACTATGGTTGAAGTAGGTGATGATTAAGAATTTTTATCATCTTCTAATGATTGAAAAAATATTTTACTCGAATAAAGAGGTTAATTTATTAAAAAACAGTTTTTGGTTAGGATGCCATCAAATATTTTTAGAGGACATATATTTCATGTGGTCTTCATTCTATTTTAGGATCTTGATTTTTCCCAATAGTTTTTTTAGGTCTCAACGATGCTATTTGTTTTCATGGGGATCATGAAGACCATTTTCCCAGATCACATTTTCTAGTTGTATTTTTTATCATTGAAAAAACTTCCACGTATGTGAATTTAGAATATAGTGATGAAATATCACTTTATGGATATCATGCATGTCATATAAATATGTACACTCAATATAAGGATGACCGAATTGATGTTTTTGATGCAGAGTCATAAATCATTGGGCATGTGGTGTCTTCCATGGGTTTGGATATAGTCCCATTAGATATTGATATAGTTTTTTACTAGAAAACACCTATGAATATGGAAATGTTGTGAGAATTCTGAATTTTTAATGATACTATAAGATGTTTGGATCTAATTTCATTAGATTTAGAAACATATTAATAACATTATCTAGGAAGTATTCATCTTTGTTTTGGACTGATTAATCTCATCAATGCACTGACTACCTGAAGGATATCATGATTAGTTCCTCAAATTGTTAAATCCATATGGAAGGGGTTCTTTTTGATATATCATTTGATATATATCATCTTGTATTGGGATACATCTTTTATTAGTATATGGAATTAGTCCAGTAAGTGTAAATTAATTTAAATCCCCTCAAGAATAACTCTGATAATGTGAACATAAATTAGGGTAAAATGTGTTTTCCATATAAAAGAGATGTAATTATATCATTATTGATATATTTTTGAACTTCATAGTCCAAAAATTACAATTTATAATTTAAATTAGTGGGATTTCGGTCTACATCATAGGATTTTGATTTCATGTTTTTTGGACATTTTTAGGTTTCCTATACCCTAGTAAAATAACATATTGTCACTAAAATTTCATTTAGAATGTAGTTATCAGATATTTTTAGAGATTAGGATTAATCTTGGATAGTTTTGGATGAGTAAGAGATTTTTTATTCTAGATTATATGAGGCTGATTAGAGATGGTTTTGGTTACATAGGAATGATCAATATAAAATTATGAATAAAGAAAAGGATCATTAGTGGGGGGAAATATATGGGGTGATGATGTTGGACTTTTTTAACCATGATAATACCATAAAATTGTAGTTATAAGTTTTATAACAGTATATTTTATTTCATGTAAATTAATATATAATTCTTTCCAAGAATCATTCTATTCTCTATGTGTTTTATATATCACCCTCAATCGAACACCAGAGTGGGACTAAGAAGTATTAGGTCTTGATGTGGGTTTTTGATGTATAAGATGATGTTCGTGGTAGTGGTGTTTTGGGAACAATGTTTTTAATGTGATTATGTGACAGTAGATAATCATGTTACATATGGGTTCACATATACTTTGGATGTATATATGGATAAGTGGGAGGATATCTTGATGGATAACATAACCAAGTAACCCTAATCCCTGGTACATTGTGATTTATTTGATGAAAGCATAGATCGATTAATGATGTAAAAGCATTTTATAATGATTTAATATTTTATTTTCATTGATTTATTTAAATGGAAGTATTTGGTTTAATTGGGGACAATGAATAGTTCTTTGACACCTAACAACTAATATTTGTATCATTAGTTCAAGACTGTGTCTGGATGGGATATAAAAAATATTATCAGACATAGATATACAATATGTCCATTTTTAATTCCCAATTTGATGGGAATTTAGGGAATATGATTTAGATTCAAAATGATTTTATATGGTGTTTGATCATATATTTTAGATGTCCCCATTTTAATAACCACACCTTAGTTGTGTTTTCAAACAAAAATACTTTAACCTGTTCATCAATATAGATATGTTGGTTGTTTTTAACATTGAATTATATCAATATCTATTATGATTGACAATATATGGGGGTCCATTAGTCCTTGTAATAGATGTGGAGTAATATATGAAAAAGGAAAATATTGTTGTTCCTGAATAAAATATATAATTTTAAGACCAGACGAATCCCTTAGTTTAATATATAAAGAGATAACTAGTGTTTTAGGTGGGATAACATGTGTTCTTGAGAGTTTTTCCTCACCATGGAAAGAAGAGAAATATCACGGGGAGTATGATTTATCCCCACATAATCTATCCATTCATGGAATTTTAGTATACCAGAAAAGATTCATATTGACTAGCGCTTCCATTATGGAATGAAAATATACCCATAATATTCCCAATATTATCCATATATTCCTCAAAAAACCGTTTAAATAAAATATATTGGGATAAATATTATGGAAGAAATGAAATTTAAGGATTGTTTTTCTACGATTTATTATAATAATGGGAATGAATTATTTTTAGTGTTTCCTTCAATTAGTTAGAGTAATTTGGTAGAAAGGTGTCCCGGGGGAGAGAAAATAAAAGTTAGTGTCACATATATGGGATCAATTTCCCAAATTTTTTGGATTCAATTATTGAACAATATTTTTATGGTATATATATTATTATTTATGATTCTTTGTATAAAACATTCATCTATATAAAATGATTTTTTTAATTTTCAGGTTTCATGCTTCTATAATGTGATTGATTATATTATTATATAATCACCAATAAAAGGTATCTCAGGGGTAGTTGTCAAAACCACTTTATTGTCTTCACATGATGGGATTAAATTATTATGGGAGATAATTATTTGATGTGTATGTAATAGGAATTCATGGACTTAAAATTTTAACAATTTTTTGTTTTCCAATTAATCTGATGTATAAAGAAGTTTTTTCCTGGAATCCTTTTATATAGATGTTATTTCTTGTATTTTATACGGTTACTATTCTATAAATGTGTGTATGGTGATGATTACTTGAAGTCAATTTCAGTGGATTGAGCACTGTACATGTCGTATTAGACTTGAGAAATTTAGTTTTTTATAGTATTATTCATTTTGATTATGGGGGGTAGTGGAGGAAATTATAAATCAAGAATAGAAATTTCAAATAATATTACAAATGGACTTTGTACATGTGTGAAATGGGTTGTTTGGGAATTATTATTTGATAACTTGGAGTGTTGTAGGGAAATACATTTTTAGAAATTTCACTAAAAGTTAAAATATACTATAATATCACCAAACATCCTAGAAGGTTGTATATGGAATGCAATGTGGAAGATTAATGCAATGTTTTTACCTAGAAAAAACATTGAGGAAACAAGGTCACTATGACACATTCATCAACATAGAAGAAATAATTGGTAATGAAATTCCACTATTTGGCATCCCAAGTGTTTTTATTGGCTGAATGGCCTGAAGGGATTCATTTTTATTGATTTTTGATAACCCCCCTTTCAAGGTATGAGGGGAACCCTTACAAGATCCATAGGCTCAGAGATTAAATGGCTTGTTGGCTATTGATATTACATGACGCGGAGGTCGTAAAGAATTCAACCAGATAATCTACAAGGAACTGCCCCTCCCCATCATCTACATCTTGATAGTAGCTCTCCACCTTTGCATGATCGTCTGTCTAGACTTCCCGTTCAATCACATGTTGGTACTGATGGCATAGCCATACCCTCTCATTGTGACAATCCATTTGGCTCTGCTCTGGTGAGTGCACCTACTCTGAATCCTCATCTACGGATGCTCCTTTTTTTAGTCTATCTGGGGCCTGCATTCATGTGGCCCGAAGGCCTTGGGTGTCCCGAAAGCCTTATAGGACCCAAGGACAAAACTGGTGGCTCGAAGGCCCAGATGGATGAATAATTCCGGCTTCTATAGTGCCTACTACAATGCCTGCTATAGTGGGTGATTATTATCCAAAATATTTTTTATTTTAATGAGTTATTTCTATATTATCCCTTTGAATAAATACACTATTAGAGTATTTCCATTCACTATAATATTTTGTAGTATTCAAAACATTATATATAAATAAGGATTCATTAAATCCATGATATAAATTTTTATTTAATCTTGTGAACCCTTATTGACTACAAATAATAACATCACACAATAGAATATCCCCAAGAGATATTAATCTTATTCATTTATGTACATGAATTCTATATTATGGAACACAAAAAAAATATTCTCCTATAAACTCTCTTTGTTCTTCTTATTATCATATATTAATTTTTCATGGATTAATTAATTTTGGATAATAATTGTTCCAGATATAATGTAACTGAAGAGTATATATGTCATAATGATCCATCCTTCTAGTTCTACTGTGTTTTTCATTTGTGGTGGATGATCCTCAATCATATGTTATTTCATGGAAAATGTTGAAGTATAAATGGAGGCCTGTAATCCTTTTCCTATTTTTATTTATTGAATCTAATAAAGGAGAATGTATTTTCCATTGAGTGGATGGTAATTATCTACATAAACATTTTAATTAAGTTGGTTAAATAAATTAAATTAATTAAGGATGACATATGTTTTATTTATTTATTTGGTCATTTTACAAAATTATACATATGGAATTTATACTATTTTATCTTTTATATTTCAGTGAGGTTTTCAATCATAAAACCTTTATAAGTTTTTACTCCACTTCTATAAATAGATAAATAAAAAACATGTATATATATTAACTGTGTAGGTGTCATAAACTTCATTGAAAAACCCATGAAATATATGATAAAAATTACTAAAATCCTTCTAAAAATTAAGAAATGAAATTATATGATTTGTGATTTTCTAATATACATTTTGTTCTTTTGGTGTAACATGTGACTATGTTGATATTGTTTTATTTTTACATTGAGAGGGGGATCATCTTACGGGAGGAATACATTAATGTGGTGGTGATGGGATTGGTTTTTTCATGAAATATTTTGAAAGGTTGTGTAAAGTCTTTATTAAATGAGTATTGATATAAGATGGTTGAGTTAATATGATTACAATATATATATATGTGATTATATTTTATTAATGTTTATGAAATGTATTTTATACAACGTGATAATATTGACCATTGACTATGGAATGATGATAGAAATGATTTAATGGTGTTAGAGTTGGATGGATTTAAATAAATACATATTTATAGTGAATAAGTACTTATAAATGAGATACCACATAATGGGTGATTGATAAAACTAAATATGGTGTCTTATGATGTGTGTTTTTAATTAAAAATGAAATTAAATTGTCCAAAAAATTTCATGGATAATATTTTTTAGACTCATTATTATTTTTTACATTGTATAAGGTAAAGGGAGTTAAAGATCATGTCTATCTTGTTTGTGTGGTGATATTAATTTGAAATTGAATGTATATGGTGATGGATATAATGTGGTGATGTGGTTTTACATATTTATTTCTCTAATGTGTACACTTAATTATGTTTATGTGTTGGACTTTTATTTATGTACTTTCTAGTTATTTGTATAAGAGTGCCACCGATGTTGATATTTTCATGTCGATAACCAATAACACTAGGGTACTAGTTGTTTCCCAATATATATCCTTGTATTTAGGGATGATGTATCTACTATGATCAATTCATTGGAATGTCTCCCTTGATTTTGGTGATTCCTTGTTTCGATTGCATTGATTGAGATGATGACTATTATTTATAGTTCAATAATTGATGAATCATGCTTATAATTTAGGTTATATTAGAGGTGACACCTAGTGATGATGGATTAGTTGGAGTTTAATTCAAAATGATTATTTATTTATGTTTCTAGTTGTTATTATTTTCATTCGTGGTGGGGGTAATTAATTGTATATTGAGGTATCCAGGTTGTCATCTTTTATAGTGAAAATACTATAATTCCTTATATAAGGTGTATATAGATATCGATCAATATAAATATATATTATTACTGGAATGTAGTTTTTTGATACCTTATTTTTATTATCCTAATATTATTTTAAAATAATAGAGGAAAAATATAGTGAGTAGGATTCTATGGGGCACTTCCTCTATTTGTTGTCATCCAATGAGGGATCTATTAGAGGGTAATCATTATATTTTTTAATTCAAGGATTAAATTTGGGTCATAATAGAAATTATATACATCTTTAAAAATTAATATACTATTTAATGAGGACATTTCCATAGGATATGAAATCATTTCAATGAAATCAAACAAATTGTCATCTATACCATTCATTTAAATAAGAATTATTGTTCATAAATAAATGAATAAATTAATATTTTAGAATGTGATTAATTTTAAGTTTATATCATTTTTTTATATAGGTAAACCATTGTTGATGCTCCTTTCGTCAGAGAATCTAAATATTGGAAAAGGGGAAGATCTGAGATTAAAATGGTTCAACCTTTGAAGAGAAGATCAAAAATCGACAAAGGGAAGAACAAGGAGAACATTGCCCATAGGCCGTGCAATTTTCCTCATAGTCGTGCAAGTTTCCTCATAGTCGTGCAAGTGGACTTGCGCTACGCACTTTGGCGTGCAAGTGACTTGCGCGACCTAAGTGATAACTGCCCGGTAACCGCTCGTGGTCTTCTCCTGCCTATAAATAGACCCTATGGGCCCCCCATTCGGGGGGATTTTTTCCAGAAACTCGGATTTAAGCTCCCGACTCCCATGTCTCTTCTCAAATCTTCCGTAACACTTCTAAGTTAATTTCTTACCCAGAACGGAAGATCTAAAGAGAGGGAGGAATGCCTAAGTGTTGAAACTCATCAACACTTGCGCGCCTGAGTGGCAAGCCCTTAAGGGAAGTGGCCACACTTGCGCGCCACCTTACTCTTTCGATAGAACTTTCGCGTCCCTTTTCTGGAAGAACCTCAAGAGGATTCTAAAGGCCTTAATAATGAGTCGCTCATGTATTTCAATACTGGTTGAACATCGTGCAAGTACCCCACACATGTCGCGCAGGTATACCTGTGCGACCAATACTTGCGCGCCCATGCAGTACCTACGCGCCTTCCAAGAGTTGAGCGCCCCAGCCTTTTTGGGTGCCCATCTAGCCCATTTGACCCCTCTTAAGCCATTTCACCTTTCCTATTCAAGATTTAGTCTTCAAGACACTCTTCAAAGCCATTTATGGCATGATTCCTTGATTTGACTTCTTTATCTGAAAGTAATTCTATGGAATATCTCTCAAAACATAGTGATTTATACATCATTATGTCACTAAAGATTGAGAGTTCATTCATTCAACCTCATCCTTTAAAATGAGAGAATCCTTATCCTGGGTCTCCATTTTAGGAATAATCCCCAGTTATATGTCCTTTAACCTGGGCATCATCCTCAGGAGTAATCCATAAAATTCTTAAATTTCCCAAATCTAGGCATCCTTTTCAAGAGTAAGCCCCAAACCTTAATCCATAATCTGGGCACCCTCCTCAAGAGTAAGCCCCAAACCTTAACCCATAAATTTGGGCCTCCTTTTCAAGAATAAGTCCCAGTCATAATTACTTAACCTGGGTCTCCTTTTCAGGAATAAGTCCCAGTCATAATTTTGGGCTTCCTATTCAGGAGTAAACCCCAAGTCCCCTAACCTAGGCTTCCTTGTTAGGAATAAGCCCCAGTCATAAATTTGTTCTTCCTTTTCAGGAGTAAGCCCCAAGTCCTTTAATTTATCTTTAACCAGTCCTAAACGTTTGATATGAGATTACTTCCCAGGAGTAAAACCCAATTATCAATCCTATCCTAATTTGGGTTTCCTTTTCAGGAATAAGTCCCAAGTTAGAGTATTCAAATCTCCATTAAGCACATATACCTTTATGGACCCTGTTCCTGGATTTTCTCCCTAAAGTAAATTCTATCCTTCATTTATTTGGGTAGTCATAAATACATAAGCCCCAAACCATTTCTTATGATTACATCTTTCATGGCCCAATTTTCTATTTTATTACTAATACCTCTTGTTTCTCACACTGAGCATGAATCACGTGAGCTTAGAGGGTAAATGTAATTATGACATCCTTCTTTGATCCATCAATCATAAACATCGTACTCCCTTACTCGAAGTAGGTGGGTTTTGATTCCCTTTCCAAAACAAAGTATACGTTGGTAGCCCATCTGCGGGTTCGATCCCAACTCTGAAATAATCCGTCTCCTTCTGAATGACAATAAACATCAAGTGCCCTACTGAGTGGCTTTTAAACCAGCTTTGTCATCATAATGACCAAGAGACTTTTATATAAATGTTTTGAAGGATACCACTGACCAAGAATCTCTAAATAGATACAGATGATTCTCTATTAATGAAGAACCTCAAATACATATAAAATATTCTCTAAATTTCTTACATATTTAATCCTTTATTTTCAAAAATAAAGAAAAAATCATTTTAAACTTAGTAATGTAAAAAAAATTCACGGACATAACTTAAATCTATAAAGAGAGTCCCGGAATAGACAATAACTCCCCTCAAAATGGTGTGATGTGTCTGACCTCCCATCCTCTTGACCAATGAAAATTCGTAAGCCTCATCAGTTCACAAACTAATGAAGCGCCTACCTTTGGAAAGTAGGTCAAATGGATGTGGAAACATTGGATGTTTCCAGTTCTACGAACAAACCTGTTAGAAACCGATCGGAACGTTTGAATCTCTCATCCAGGAGGTCATCCCTGAATTCCGAGGGAAACAAAAATGGTGAACCCGACGTGAATCCATAACCAAGTTAAAATGATGTTTTACCTATTTGTTAAGCCCCTATTTATAACTCAATAAGAGGGATGACAAAAACAATCATTGACATGTGTGCTCATCCAAAGGATGAAGTGGCTGAATTCATCTTGATTACGTCTGTTATATCAAATAGGCACTCTTTTCCAAGATCTTCTGTATTTCCATGATGGATGCTCTCAAACTCGCACTTTTGAATACTACTGCTGCAAATACCACTACTACTATTCCTACTAGATCGTCACCCGCTCTGAGGATGACATCACCTACTAAGCGTCTTCAACGCTGGGTATCAAATGTGTTGGTCAAGGAGTATCGTCAACACAATACCATCCCAACTCTGGAGGCTGCCCGACAGGCCCTCCAAGTGAACAACTCACACAGGTCGTCCGGACAATGATGACCAGTGATCAAGAGGCAGGCGGTGCTGACTACCGTCTCCAACCCTTTCGGGTTGTTATCCCTAGAATGCAATTTCCATTTGCTCCCTTACTCTGAAGAAGTGAATGAGAAGGTCTCTCGAAACCTTAATTCAAAAAGACAGGAGTCCTTCTCGAGGGCTCCCATCAACAATCGCCACCAAACTCGTGCGGCAGTGCGCCCTCAACATGATGAGGGTACCGACTCCAGGCGTTCAGCTCAGGTTCCTCGAACCCGAGAAGGCAAGACGAACCGCCAGAGGCGGAATCCGATTAACAATGGGCATGTTCTCATCCCTTCCATATCCGGAAAATTCCACCAACCTAACTTGGTGGAGAACAACAAGCAGGCACACACACCTGCCCATTTTAATTCCGCTATCTAGCAGACTCATCTGGCAGCATCACGCCAATCCCGCAAGGAAATTCTGGTGGAGTACTATAGGCAGGAACATACAGCTACTTATACATCATTAGTTAGTTAGTAGGCTCACCGGACTACAAATGATGTATCTCTTCAACCGCGTTTGGAGAAGTGTAATCAGCAAGCACATACACCTGCTAATATTAATCAAGCCTACCAACAGTCTCGCTTGGTAGCGCACAAAGAAGTCAGTTGGAAAGCTCCGGTGACAAACAGAAGGCAGACTCAACTCTCTGCCCCCACACTTGAGTAATGTCAGGATTCACTGACAGGAAAAGGAGGACAGGAGTAGGCACATACACCTACTCCAAGCCCAGAATGGACGTATATCCCCATTCCGGCAGCTGAAGTCACCAAGCCTATTTTGTCAATGGTGAAAGAGCAGAAGAAAATTCCTAATCATATTCTGGATTCTTGCCAGGATATCATAACAGCTTCAACATCATCTTAGGTAAAGACACATAAATTTATCCCTAGCAGTGGAGTGACACATCAATGATTCACTCCGAAACAGACACACACATTTGTTCCAGTCCAATAGGGTTATGGGGCATACTCCCCCATATCATACGGGCAACCAAGTCAGGAACATAGACCTGATTTTAGTGAAGATCGTCAGCCTAACCTGACCATCTTTCCTGATCAGGCACATAAACCTGCTTAGAGAAACCACTTTCGTCAACAAGTTGTTTCCCAAGCGAGTAAGAAGGCATCTAAGAAAAAGATCCGCCCAGCACAGTCAGGAGATCAAAGTCCAATCTGTAACAAGGCCTTGCTCGATGCTGGAGTTCATGAAGCCCTCGGACATTTATATGTTGGAATTCAAGATTCTACTCCCTCAGTTCCCAATTACTGTAACATTAATTCTGAAGGTCTTCAACAGACACTTCCTCATGAAGGCTTTCTTCGTGACAATTTTGTCAATCTTGATGTTTCGTCTTCAGATGAGAGCCACATGAACCCTCTTTGTGGTCAATAGGCCAAGGATCAAGAGATCTCATCTTTTGTTGTAACCCATTATGGTGGTCCTCCCCATGATGATGAATTTCCCTGCGAAAGTCCACTCCGCAGTAGTGATTCACACTGCCTGGAAAATACTCCAGTGGAAAATGTAGTGCCGAGAAAGCCCTCTTATCTTGAGGCACGTGAAAATGCGAAAACAGTCATGTCTGAATCTTTATCGCTAGCAAGAGAAATACTTTCTCAATCATATGATATCCCAGAGTGTAGTTCATTCTCTGAACCACCCCTAAGTCATGCATCTTCTAGTTTGATCAATGATCTCTCTACCAATCTTGTTGAATCCGATGAAGAAACAAGGAAACACCAACTCTGGTCAAAACAGGTAGAAGAATATTCATTTAATGATGAAGAGGAAATGCTAAACATGAGGAAAAAACTGTCGAAAAGTAAGGTACCAGTCATGTTTTGGCCTTTGGCTGACTCCCAATATGACATTCAAAAGATGTTGACGGAAGATGGAGTCTATGATATTCATCTCAACATATGGAGTACTCATTGTCAATTGAAGAAGAAGGTATTATCTTATGATGAATATGAAAATAATATTATGATAATAGAAGGGCTACAATGTCAGATTGATTTGGCATCTCTATCAGTCTCTCGGTATCCGAAGTCTAAAAAGCAGTAGAGAACCCTTCAATGTTCATGCCTTGGAGCACTAAGAAAATTGCGTCACTTAATTGCCAATGCCCCATATGGTATTCATATCAGAGGAAGGGGTGTTCACGGAGCACTGAATCTCATAGTGCTTTCCAGTCAGCAAAGCCCGCCGAAAATGGTCTCATGCAATGTTATTGCCCATGGCCGACCATAGTCAATGGGATCTGTTTGTAATCAAAATCTTTCTCAAGAATAGGCTTCAAATAGTTACTCTCAAAATCAAGCATATAGAGAACAAGTTGGTGAATTTCTCCTACATCAAGAAGGCGATAATATTGCACAAGCCTCTCGTATGGACCAAACACATCATCAAATGACATAAGTTTCAGAAATCATCCAACGGTCTGTTGAACCAGGTGATAAAAGTAAATACAGGTTATTGCATCCAGCTAATTTTCGAACTAAGGTTCACAAGATCAAGAGAGATTTTAAGAAGGTCTCAGAAATATCATTTCAAGAGCCACCCCAGCTTGTCAGACTGGGGACTCCTTTAACCCAACCCTCAGAGTCAACAAATGGGATTGGAGGAGTTGAGCGGAAACAGCAGGAACATCCCCAGTTCATGAGACTGTGGACTCATTCAAATCATCAATCCCCTCCTCAGATAATGTTGGTCATTTCTCAATTGGGGAAGATGCCCCAAGAGGAATGAAGAGCAAAATTATCAGGAGATTCCCTCCAAGTTATAGCTCGTCAAGAAGTTCCTAAAGGATTGAATCAACAAAAGGCAATGTCTCATCAAAGACATGAAAGAAGACAATATCACAGAAATGATGATAGAAGGAATGAGATGCATTGTGCATCAATCAATGTCATCAGTGTCGTTGTTGCTAATCCATCAGAGGAGGCTCACTCAGGGGACTCAGATGAAGAGCATCCTGCTCAAGAAAATGTATGCACTGATACAAATGAAGAAGGTGTGTGTACGCGAAGTCAAAGGATTACTCAGAACCTAGGTAATCCACATCCTTCTCTCCAAAAAGTATCCAACAAAGGGAGGGGAAAGAATCAGGTTACATATCCTTCCTTCGGACAAGGTCAATCACTCTGATTAGAGAAATGGTTTTCACAACAGGAGGAAGAAATGAAAGAATTAAGAAGGTTGAATGCAGAACTACTTCAGAGTAGTCTTCTTCTTAAGAATGCTGGAGTCCGATAGCAGAAGGAATTTGTTGCAGCTACTGAGATGGATCAGGAATATCCTCCTTTATCAGTACACCCTCAGAGGTCTAATCCTACGGGTCAAGTGCAACAATGGTTGGAAGTTCTACCATCAGTTGCAGCACCAACCACCACATCTGTTCAAGCTCCATTGTAACACCCCAAGCTTCTATGATACTCTTCTCATTCAATAATGCAATAGCTTGCATTATACGCAACTTCGAGTTCTAACACACTACAACTAATCAAAGTAGCTGTTATGAATAGTAATACCCACTTTTTGAAATTATATAAATTTTATATTTCAAAATAGACTTCATTTTTGTATTCGGAATATCAAAATTATCCTATGTTGAGTTTTTTTTAATTTTCTGAGAACTTTCAATTTTTTATGAATAGTGAAAAATACTTAAAACAACATTATTGATGAAAATAATTTATAGTGATAAGTTATACTACTGGGTGGTTTTAAAGTATAATTAGGATATATTTTTACCATTTTATCCAATGGTGGTCATTAGAATTATTTTAACATTGAAATTGGACATAAACAATTGCCAATCTTTTGTTATAAATTGTTTCTTAAAAACACGCTATTTGTTGTGACAGCGGGAATTAATTATAAAATTAATTAATGAAACTTATATGTTTGGAATTTTGTAAAATAGACATCATTGTTGAATTCGGAAAATCAATTATAGCTTTGGGTGAAATTTTGGCATTGTTCTGAAAAACTTCAATTTTTGATGAATAGTGAAACCACTAAGTGGTAGTTAAATAACTGATTTTTCGTTTAAATGAAATATTACCACTTTTGTGATTTGATTTTCAAAAATCCGACATACATGGTTGTCATTAAGAAGTAAAATGTCGTTCAATGAGATTAAATTAATTTTTGGTGAATAGTAACTTTTAAGTTCTTAATCGCGATGAGAGGTAATTAGTGTAGTTTAAGGTAAAAATAATGTTTTAATAATATGAGATGAGCTTCACACATGTCATACCCTCATTTGATGTGCCATGGCCGACCAATAAAATCCATGGGTCAACTTGGGGACCCCATGGAGCCACTTTAGTTTGAAAATGACATAAATACCTTTTATTTAATGTTAAAGTAAAAAATGACACAAACATGACATGGTATACTAAAACAATTTTTACATGGGGTTATACAAGTCATATTTTTGACTATAAATAGTCATTGGAAATCTAAAACGAGTTCCTACATCATAGTATTTTTTTTATAATTTTTAGACATTAAATAAATTAAATTATTTATGACATCATTATGATGCATCGATGACCTCATTATTTAACGATTTTAATAAAATGAAAAGATAATGTAATATCTAAGACCTACACATGTCCAAAACCTATTATATGGGTGGCTATCGAATCCTTATCACCTTATCCTTGAATTATATAAGTGTGGGACCTTTAGAATCCGAAAAGCATTGTATAATAATGTAAAATTTCCTTACTTTCCAAGAGTGCCCCTCCTCTCCTCTTATAAAAGGCCCCCACATCTACCACCTCATTCACACTTTCAAGCCATTTGTCTCGGCCAACCTCTGCCAAAATACTCTCCCAACTTCCCCCTATTACTCCTAGAAGCCTCCCTTTGGTCAGAACTCTTCCCATGGAATACTTTGGCTCGAATCAAAAAAAGTTACCCGATTTTGAGGTAATGTCTTCTCTAATGTTGTTTTGTTTTATTTTTCTACTCCAACCCACTAAACAAATTTTATTCATTTAGTTTGTAACAACACCAGTATCCTCAATATATTAGGATGTTTTTATAAAAATGATTCAAGCTACAATTACAAACAACTACATCTAATGGTCAAAGAACATACAGTTTCTGTGGATGGCGAATTTCTGCCTCACGAAACGATGATTGTTCAACACTCATAAAACACCTTCAAAGGTGGACATTAAGATGTCACTCTATTTATAAATGATATATAATATGTTTATGTTTTACTTAAGGTTCTGTATTTTCATTTATTTCATACCTTTATTATTTCCATTATGGGTAAACGTGATATTTTCATTTTAGGAAGTGCGGACTACCGCCCCCTCAAAGTGATTTTAATCGTTAATACCATATGTGGGATGTATAAATGATGGAGTAAATGATATTATATATGATGTTATACTGGAATTATAAAATACCTTTATATCATTATGATTTCATTAAATACGAAATAGAAATGAAAGTAGCGTTCATGCATACGTACGACTTACCGTCTCCATGAATGGTGCATTTCATTTCTTACCTCTAAACGTTATGGAATATTATAAATGCATGTATATACTGGATATATATGAGATATATGATATCTATATCATGAATATAATTCTGGATATAATGGATATATCACCACATGAACTACTTGTAATTATAAGAATTTTATTTTTGACTCAAGTAACTAAGATCGACAAAATGACCGTTATAAACTTTAATAATTACATAATGTTCATAACATGGTAATAAGGGATATAAAAGGAATAATGAACATGAAAAATGTTCTTAAGTAAATATAAATTAACTCTAGTTTATTATTCAGGAGGTTAAAGAACGGTCGAGTCAGGACAAGACGCAAGGTAAGGGAACTTCTTAACCCAATTTCCATTCTTTGGGTTAATCTCCTACTTTCAAATTATGTCATGATATTATTATGTCCTATTTTGTATTTTTAGTTTCTGTATGTGTACCTATAGTGAATACACATAATAGATCTATTTTATTTTAAAAATGATCTTTTTAAGGACTTCGTCTCAGTCTCCTTTCATTGAGGCATATTTGGTTTTATACACAACTTTCTTTTATACGGTGTATAAACACCTTTGACTTTTACATTTATTCAAAAGGAATCTTATTTATACGAAGCGTTTTACTAAAAGACAAAAAGGGAATGTTTTTCTTTCCATACATAAGCGGCGAAAATGACTTCTCCGCCGCCGTGAACATTATTTGAGTTTCGGCTTCCTCTACAAGCCATCACTTTTTTTTAAAGAAAAATAAATACAATGTTATAACTTTATTTTATTTTGGTAATGAAAGTGGTTTTGAAAGCGTTTATATTATATCAATGTGTTGTAATGATATCTTGTGATTGAAATGTGGAAATTTTATGTTTCCTTTATGCATGTTTTATGTGATATGATTATGTTATGGTTTATGATATGTTTAAACCTATTCATATGAGGAATGCATTGGACTTAATAAGTGATGGGTGGAGCCCTCTATAGCCCCTCGATGCATCGGTAGGTCTCATGAGACAACTAGACGTGGAATTGGCCAAGGTCCTTTCCCAATTTGATTTGTGATTTTGGCAGAGGCCTTAATCATTTTAGACGTCTTGGCCGAGGCCTTGACAAAATGTTTCAGAATGTCTGGCATTATGCATTCCATCATTATGAAAGTGGTTATTGATATTGCATGTGATTATTCAACCAGTAGAATATCCATGTGAATAAGTAAATGGCATTATCTCATTTTACTTTTTCCATATTATGTTGAATTTAAGGTTTAAATGCTTTTGTTTTAGTTATACATTGCCTTAAATGTTGATGTTTATTTATGAAAGCTTCCGCAATATTGTTATCCTTACTGAGCATCTGAGCTCATCCCTTTCAATGTTTTAATATTTTCCAGGATGTGAAGAAGTATTTTATGAATGACCTGCAGGGATTGTCAGAAGAGGATATGAGTGTGGTCTATGGAGACTTTGTTATTGTAGTTTTTCACTTTATGACGTAATGTAACATTTATGAACGTATCTAGTGTTTCCAAGGCTACTAAACTAATCCGTCTTTAGAGACATGATCTTTTGGGATCATGAAAATGTTACGAAGTAATGCACCGGCTCCGGGTAGCAGGGGTCGGGGCGTTACATCCATTCATTGCACCTACCCAAGACCAAAATCAACCAGATGTTTCTCAAATGTTAATAACTACTATTGAGTCATTAACAGTTTGGTTAGAAACTATGGAAGGGAAACGAGCACAAGTTCAACCCGAAAAGAATGTTTACCCTGAATGGGTAGATTCAATTTCTCCTCCATCCAGTTTTGGAAACCCTGTTTTCCCTACTTTCAATGGATCAGGCGACCCTGAACAACATTTGACACATTACGTGTCTTGTTGTGATACTATTATGGGAACTATAGAGAAGGAAGAAGCAGTGAAACTTTGATGCTTCGTGAGAACCTTGCAAGGACAATCTTTTGTCTGGTATACAAGCTTGAAATCCCAGCCAATCATCGGATGGGAGGATCTTCGCCAAAAATTCATTCTAGAGTTCAGCTCAACTTTGCAAAAAATGACAGTTTTTTATCAAACAAACTGCAAGCAAAGGGATAATGAAAGAGTCTCTGATTTCATTGCTCACTGGAAGGGATAAACATATTCCCTACGTTTAGCACTTCCTCAGGAGGAGCTGTTGCCAATCTGTGTGGAAAATTTGTGTGACGAATTACGCATGCCATTGATCCCTATGAAATACACAGGAGGGTTTAGAGACCTTACTTCAATCGATCAATAGATTGAAGATTCCCTTATACAGGCTAAGGCTAAATCTCTTGTAATTCCATCTGGTTCAGGAAGGAGAATGGATAATGTGGAAACTGCTAAAGTTATGCTTAAACAAGCGCATGTACCTATTACTACTTCAAAACCGTCATCTTCTCAAAGGGCTCCACCTCTTGAACGCCAACAACAAAGGTTGTTTCGTCAAATTTATCAAAGAGATCAACGATGAAAACAATTTGAGGATTTGAAGAGTAAAACATAATCTTTCCAAAATGAGCAAGTTCCTGGTTACTTCATTCAGCTCTGGAAAATAATTTGGTTCAATTACCAATGCCCAAGAGGCCAAACAAGGAAGGAGATGAAGACCGTCCCAATTATTGTCCCTTTCATCAAATGTTGGGGAATCCCATCCAGGAGTGTTATTTTCATCAAAGAACTCCTGCAAAAGATGGTCAACTTGGGACAAGTCATGTTGAAAGGTTCTTCGACTCAGGTAGCATGTCTTACTGCTACAGTTCCAGAGGAGGAAGGTGAATGGCAAGAAGTCAAAAGCAAAATTCACAGAAGTATGATGATTGGATGGTCAGAAAGACAATCAATCAGAATCATTCCATTTTGCAAACACAATTAAAGAAACCAATTGTGTCTTATGCCATGAATATTTCGGTAAAACCCTCTTCATTATAGGGAAAGCCCTCAAAGAAACGGCTTGATTCAATGAAGGAAAAAGAATCAGAAGAAGATGAGTATGTGTCAAAGCCTAAATTGTCTTTGACTTTGTCAGATGTTATGCCATCTACTTCAAAGCCACGGGCACCGCCCCATCAAACAGCACAGCCTAAACAGGCTAATTAGGAAGAGCCTTTATCAGACAAAGAGTTATTCATTGGTTCTGTTAATATGATTCAATTAATAGATCCATATTCCAGTCGTAATTTAAATTTTGATGAGCGTGAATTCCATGTATCAAATAAGGGAATCCGATTAAGTTTCATAGGTTCAGGATACAGGGGAAGACATGGATCTTTCCGAAGCCACTACTCCAATTCTACCCCTTCTAGTACTGTGTATGCAGCAGAAACTCGTGGTAGAGCCCTTTAGCGATCTCAAAAAGAACAAGCAAGTTCTTCTGCCAATAGCCAACTCAGTCTTGGCACAGTTACATTGGAAGACCGATTGAAGGTACCATCTTCTTTATCTCAGCAAGTAAATGGTTCTAATCGGTATAATCTTCCAAAACCAAGGATGGTGCCATCTTCTATCCCAATACAAGATGAATCCGGTCCAAAGCATCTACTTCCAAGGTACCTACTAAACCGCATATTCCTGTTCGGAAACATAGACCTCTAGATCAAAATTATGATATATTTAAACACATGGCCCATGTACCAGCCAAGTTATCAATTTTGGATGCTTTGAATCTGTCAAAAGATCTTTGGGAATCACTCATCGAAGCTTTGTCAAGTCCTCAGGAGTTTGAAGCTGAAATTACTGCAGCTGAAGTCTATCACATAGAGAATAATCATGCAGAATGCCATGTAGTGATATATTTTACTGATAAAGATGACGATGATGTTGTGCATGGGCACATAAAACCACTGTAATTATCTAGCATAGTCAATGGTGTAGATATCCGAAGATCTTTCATTGACCATGGTTCAAGAGTCAACCTCATGCCCATTCGTACACTTCGTTGATTGGGCCTCACAGAATCTGATTTATCTCCTTCTTCCATGATGTTACAAGGATATGATGAAAATGAACAAGAACCACTGGGAAAAGTTACACTCAGAACTCAGTTTGGAGATCTTGTATCCAATTCAGATTTCATGATTTTTGATCAAGAATCAACATTCAACATCTTCCTTGGAAGACCCTGGCTACATCAGCATGCATCTATCCCTTCATCATACCATCAATGTCTCAAATACTGTTTCAATGGTCAAGTTGGAACATTGTATGGTGATAAGGCCCCATTCAAGACATGTGAGTCTCAATACATTGAGGCGGAATTTTATCACATGAAGGGAAGAGAGAAATCTACAATAAAGGAAATTACCAAAGTTAATGCTTCATATGGTTTAGAGAAGATTCCAATAAATCCATTTACACATTTGAGTACAGATTATGTGTTACCTATCAGTCAAATTGACAAAATAGGACCAAATCAAAATACTCTTATAGAAAGATCCATAATTTCAAATACGACAATCGAGCTAGACAACATGGGAGAAATTGGTATCCTACCAAACAGTGATGAAAGCACAAGTGGTGACGTTTTCATTTCATCTGCTGAAATCCAACAGGTCTATATTTCGCCAATCAGGCCAGAAGAAGTTATAGCAACATCAGATGTGAATAATGATGTCAATTCTCAATCCATCATCTCCTCTTTATTTCCCAAACAACACCCTTTATCATCAATAGGGTCAGAAATGGAAGCATCTTCTTAAAAATGTGTAAATTTTAACATCTCTTCTGATCATGAAAATTTCGTTTTGTCTTCTACTATGCAAGTAGAAACGGAAGAAATAGCACATGATTAAGAGGACGAGGAAGATCTTAGAGATGCTCCTCCAACATTTGAAGAGGGTATCTCTACCACTATGGATGAACTCAGAGAAAAAAAATCTGGGTAAAGAGGAAGATCCACTCCCCACTTTTATTAGTGCGGCCATGACCCTTGAAGAGCAAGAGATGTATATTTCTTTTCTAAAGAAAAATAAAGATATTTTTTCTTGGAACTATATAGAAATGCCTGGACTTGATCCTGATGTTGTTACTCATCATTTGGGTTTACCAAAAGAACATCGAGGATTTAAGAAAGCTGCGAGAAGAACACACCCAACTTATGCTTCCAAAATTGAAGCTGAAGTGGATAAGATGATCAAAGCTAAATTCATCACATAAGTTCAGTATCCCAAGTGGTTGGCTAATATTGTCCCTGTAAAGAAGAAGAACGATCAAATTATGGTTTACATTGATTTATGAGATCTTAATTGGTATTATCTTAAAGATGATTACCTAGTTCTTATTACAGAACTCTTAATTGATGCGACGGCTGGCTATGAAGTACTTTCCTTCATGGATGGATATTCTAGATATAATCAGATATGAATGGCCCCAGAAGATGAGGAATCCATAGCCTTTAGAGCCCCTCAAGGTGTGTTTTGTTACTGGGTGATGCCCTTTGGTTTAAAGAATGCAGGTGCAACATATCAACGCACCATGCATCGTATCATCAAACCTTTCTTAGGGAAGTTTGTTGAATGCTATGTAGACTATTTGGTGGTTAAATCCAAACAACGTTCTAATAACATGGCTGATTTGGAAGTCATATTCCACAAGCTTCGACAACATAATTTGAAGATGAACCCCTTAAAATGTGATTTTGGGGTAACCTCAGGAAAATTTCTCATCTTTGTTGTATGCCATCGTGGTATTGAAGTCGATCCTGAGAAGACCAAGTCAATCCATGGTATGTCACCTCCTCAGAATTTGAAATAATTAAGAGGACTTCAAGGACACTTAGCCTATATTCCATGTTTCATTGCCAATTTGGCAGGAAAAAGTTTACCATTTACCAAATTAATCAAAGAAGGAGTCACTTACCAGTGGACTGCAGAATGTCAAAATGCGTTTGATGTTCTCAAAAAATACATCTTGAGTCCACTGGTACTCATGCCACCTGTTGAAGGAAGACCACTTATCCACTATGTGACAGCTCTAGAGCGGTCATTGGGTGCCTTTCTTGCTTAAAAGAATGATGCTGGGAATGAAAATATCCTCTACTATCTCAGAAGAACTATGCTTGAAGTAGAAACCCAGTATTCATCTATTGAGAAGTGATGCCTGGCATTAATCTTTTCAGTTCAGAAACTGAGACAATACTTGCAACATCACGAGGTCCAATTGATATCTCATAATAATCCGCTCAAATTCATCCTTAGTCGTCCAATGCTTACAGGACGTCTAGCAAGGTGGGAAGTTATTTTGCAGCAGTTCGACATTCAGTATGTGTCTCAAATGGCGATAAAGGGCCAAGCTCTGGCTGATTTTCTAGCTGAACATCCTTCAGTGGAAGACACATCTTCAGATATTGAACTCCCTGATGAGGATGTTTTCTCTATTCAAGAGAGTCCTCAAACATGGGAAATGTATTTTGATGGTGCTTCCAGAAGTCCAACAGGGATGATAATGGAAAATCCTAATTTCAACAAAGTTGGGTTAGGAATTGTGCTCATTTCTCCAGATAAGGCAGTGTTTCCTTATCCCTTTTTATTGTGGGAAGGTGGTACCAATAATGAAGTCGAATACCAAGCTCTTATCATAGGATTAGAGTTAGCGCTTTCAGCACAAGTGAATCACTTAAAGGTGAAAGTTGATTCAGACCTGGTAATCAAACAAGTTAATGGGGATTATGCCATCAGAAAAGAAGAATTAATCCCTTTGTATGATTAAGTCAGAGAGTTAATGGCGGAATTCCCTTCAGAACCGACATTTTCTTATGTCCCAAGATAAAAAAATGCCCAAGCTGATGCCATGGATAATATAGCCACAACTCTAGCAGATCCTCATCAGGATGAGACAACCATCAGTATTGCCCACTGTCATGCAATTTCACCATATGTTCAAGCTAGAACGGAGGAAAATTAATGAAATTAGTCCCATTCCTGAACCGTATGGTCATACTACAGGTTGGATGTCACCTATCAGGGAATACCTTCAAAATACAACACTTCAACCTGATAGAGCCAAGAAAGAACAAATCCGGCGACGTGTGGTCAATTTTACTCTTTTTGATATCCCAAACCACCTAGAGAAAATTCTCTACAAACATGGTTTTGATGGAGTTCTCTTCAGATGCATTGATGGTGAAGAGACAATGGCTATCATAAAAGAAGTGCATGCAGGAGTCTGTGATGCCAACCTGTCTGGACATAGATTTTCTGATCAAATTTGAAGGCTTGGATACTTTTGGCCTTCAATGATACAATATTTTGTTAATTTCACAAAGAAGTGTCATTCATTCCAAGTACATGCCAACTTCATTCATCGACCTCCAGATTTTCTTCATACCGCTAAATACTCGTGGCCATTTTCCACATGGGGAATGGATGTGGTGAGACCTTACCCTTCAGCTACGGCCAAGCAATTTAAGTACATTCTTACTACTACTGATTTCTTTTCCAAATGGGTAGAGGAAGTACCTCTCAAAGAAGTCAGTTCTAAATGCATTGTTAGCTTCATCACGTCTATCATCATTACTAGATTTGGTGTCCCTCATACCATATTGACGGACAATGGCACCAACTTCTGTTCTTCTGAGGTGAAGAAATTGTATCAAGAATACAACATTAAATCCCACCATTCTTCTCGGTATCATGCGGCGGCCAATGTACAAATATAATCCTTTAACAAGACTCTTTTAAATATACTGCAAAAGATAGTGGATAAAGATTAGAGGTCATGTCCAGATAAAATCTTTCATTCATTATGGGCTTATCGGACTACCACCCGCAATTCAACCCGGTCAACTCCATATTCATTTGTATATAGAACAAAAGCAGTCTTACCAATTGAAGTTCAATTTCCCTCACTCAGAGTAGCCATTTTTGATCAGTTATCTACAGATGAGCAATCCGAAAAGAAATTGAATGAATTGGAATGGTTAGATGAGAAAAGATTGTGCACTTTGCACCACTTTGAAATCTATCAGAATCGAATAGCATGAGATTTTAACAAAAAAGTTCTTCTTCGTTCATTCATTCATAGAGAATAGGTATTAGTTCTCAGAACTCCAATGATACCAGGAATGAAACCTCCCAAGCTTGAGCCAAAATGGGTAGGACCTTATTCAATACATAGGGTCTACTCCAATGGAGCTTATTCATTAATCTTGATGGATGGAGAACTCATTACTACTCCAACTAATGACAGATTTTTGAAGAAGTATTTTTTATAAACTACAAAGTACCCCTAAGATGTCCCAGCAACATGACACTAAACTGTGCGGCACCAGTTCGTCCTTGATATATGACGTTAAACTATATAGCAATGGTCCAGTATGAGCTTAAACTCCTCCTTGGTCCAGTATGACCTTAAACTATTCACAAGATGTCCCTGCAACATGACATTAAACTATACGACACCAGTTTTTCCTTGCTATATGACGTTAAACTATACAACAATGGCCCAGTATGACATTAAACTGCAACTTCATCCCACACAACATAAAACTGTGAAAAAGTTCCCTAAAAGGTCCTATAAGACTTCAAACTACACCATGGTCCTATATGACTTTAAACTACACCATCCATGGTCCATGAATATGACCCTAAACTATTCATACTTTTTTCCATCATGAAATTAAACTGAAATAAAAAAATCCCTAATCTGACCTCACTGCATGACAATAAACAGAACAATCCCCCTTTCGTGTAATATGACGTTAAACTGTATTGTCCCTGCAACATGAAATTAAACTGTGCAGCACCAGTTTGTCCTTGCTATACGACATTAAACTATACAGCAACAGTCCATGCATAAGACCCTAAACTATTTGAAAGTCCCTTACGTCCTGAAGGAAGTTAAACTACATAATCATCAAAGGTCATGTATGACCTTAAACTGTACTTATCTCTAGCATGACAATAAACTACACCATCCATGGTCTATGTATATGACCTTAAACTATTCGCCCTTTTATCCAACATGACATTAAACTGTATTTTCCTCATCGTCCTGACTACATAACGCTAAACTATTCAGAAAGTTCTTGATATGTCTTACATGACGCTAAAATGTACTTTGTCCTTGCGACATGACACTAAACTGTGCATCGTAAGGTTGTTGCTACCTCTTGTTTCTCACAACGAGTATTAATTATGTGAGCTTAGAGAAAACCTAAACCATAACACACTCTCTGTGCTGCTAACCATGTGTAAGTCCCAACATCATTTTTTAGGTAATTGTCCCTAAGAATAACTTGATCATTAATTTATTCTTTAATTGAACTACGCGGATTTTGATCCTTGCCTTCCAGGATGGGTACATAGGCAACCTCCCAAGGTTCAAGCCCAAAAACAATCTCTTCACTTCGGTTCACCTTCATCTCATACGATGTTGATTTGTGAAACTCCCCATAGAATCAATATCTTTACATTTGATTCACTTTCATCCTTGTTATACAATGTTAAACTATACAATACATTTTTTCCGGTATGACAATAAACTACAACACTCTTTGATTTCCTCATTTGAGAGGGAACCATTATTTACATTGATTTTTCAATCATGTTTCATTTCAAAAGACTACGTGCATACATGGCAATGCCTAAACTTTTTATCTCGGGTTAAACCATCATTGTTCTAAAGTCCCCTTTCACCCTTCACATGTACGAACCAAATTTTTACAAAGGGTATCTATAGAACTACGTGGGCTTGATTCCCATCCTTACGAGATACGTAGGAATGTTCGAGTATCCCTCGAATCCAGCCCCAAGTATTTTGGGCCAAACCCCAAATTTCAATTTCAGTCAGTTGGCTGAAAAGTCCTCATGAAAACACACACTGTGTATTAATTATTATGGTCCGAACTCTATGACCCTAATCTAAGATCTCTCATACCTTCATCTTACATGATGTTAAACTGCATTTCAAGAACTACGTATGGCATGATTCTCATTCTTATGAGATACGTAGTGAAGTCCAAAATTCCAATTCAGGACCCAGCCACAACATTATTATGATTATCATTGACCTATGTATCTCCGTATACATTGGAAGATACCCATATTTAAGTGTTATAACCCTAACCTTAAATATTTTCAAATCTTCATAACCCTTTTCATGACTTTAGGTCAAAAAAATTTCAAAATTCTAATAATTCATTTTCCTGACTATGTAGCACATTCCCATAGGCGGCCTTGCATAAACAGTCCACATAACAGACTTGTCAGCCGAAGGATGCTATTTATTTGACTATGCAGCCAATGCCCTTAGGTGGCCCTGGATAATTCAACCTCCTAACCAGTTTTTCAGATAGTGGTAACTTCATTCTTTGGAAGAATGCCTCTTTTGTCCTTATTTGTCATAAATGACGATATGTAGGGATCTGCCAAAAAATAGCCATCCTTAACATATTTGTCCCATGTCCTTTTTCATGATCTGAAAGTATTCAAGTATATGGTTTATTCTTCTTCCCTACGTTTGGGTGAGACCTTCGTAGCAGTGATATTAATCCAATTCTTTGATAATCTTGTCTGGAAATATCTTCTCCATATTCATGTACCTCTTTCCATACAACAAACTCTATACTTTAGAAAATTCGAATCTCCATAAACATTCACTGGCTTTTATCACTAGGAAAGTAAATTTTTGAGAGTTCTTTTTCTTGACTATACAGCACGTGCCCATAGGCGGCCATGCATAAACAGTCCACATAAAAGACTTGTCAGCCGAAAGATGCTATTTATTTGACCATGCAGCCAATGCCCTTAGGTGTCCCTGCATAATTCAACCCTCTAACAGGTTTTGTTAAATAATAGTAACTTCATTCTTGGAAACTACTTCTTCTGATTCCTTTTAACTCTTTTTCATATCATTTCTCAAATTCAAATATTCTTAAAGCCATAATTTTCATATTTTTCTAACTCATAATTGAGTATGGTAATATGTTTTCAGATAAATTGTCAAGTAATTGAATCAATTTTAATCCATTTTGGTCAACGCTATTTCGACCTTAAACATTAGCCCCTTTATGTCTGGAATGCATGACATTAAACTGCCCACAAAAGACAAAGGAACTCTGAATAAAAGTCAAGTTCCAGCTCAGTAAATATACATTTTTTTGTATAATTTAGGTAATATTGAGAAATTAAAAAGATTCAATGTTTTTAGGGGTATTTGTAATAATCCAAGTAAAAATCAAACTATAATTACTAGGCCCATTGATACACAGGAGATAGAAGGACATCCACAGACTGGAGTAAAATTGAAATAGGTAGGGAAAGAATTCAGGTACAAATGAAAGAATTCAGGTAGTGAATTTGAAAGTATACTTATGTAAGTATAGTTTCATTCAGGTAAAAATAAAAGTCAACTATACTTAAGTAAATTTGAAGCAGGTAGTGAATGAATTCAGGTACAAATGATTGAAGATGATAGTGTTTTTCATTGATACACAGGAGATAGAAGGACATCCACAAACCGGAGTCTCTTCTCTTTTTCAAGAATTACAAGAGGCTTTCAACATAACTCTTTATTTGATTTAAGACACCCCGAGTTTCATCATCAATCACTTGGAATTCATTCATTCAATTGGATACAATAAGAGATGCAGCGATACCAGCTCTTCTTGGAACAATAGTAAAAGGATGTTCTTGAGTGCGGTTTGAGAAAATTTTCTGCTGATCAAACAGTGACTCTGTTTCTGTCCAAGAAACTAGGAAGATGGATACATGGATTTGAGAATGGAGTATTGGATGTAAAGATAAATTTGGAGAGAGTACTCTTTTTAGATATTTCTCTAATGCCATGTTTGTCTTCTCTCCATCAACCGGTAGCGGAAAACATTTCAGCCCATGGGTTTTCCATTTTCATATCTACAAGGAAATGTCATGGAAGGAGAACTTGAAAATTCATACCATTGTTGGTGCTCTTAACGCAGAACATAACTGAAATAGAGTAGTAGCAGTGTAGCTGCATATCAGGTGTGTAGTTCTTTGCATTTGAAATATTGACTTCTTGCAGATAACCATGACCACACAAAGGCATATAGATGATCTGTGGGAAATTATGATGATATTTCGTCATGTACATAGCCAAATCTGGAAGAGTGCAGTTACAGATATCATAGTAATTATGGCCAATGATGTTCATCATGTCATCAATCCGCTTTCTATCCAGTTCATCATCTATTTCAATTCCCTTGGGAACCACTTAATCTGCACAAAATATGAATAAAATAACTCTTAAATGGGTTTATTTTTCTTAAAATTTGTGAAGAAATTCAGAAAAAATGGCTAAGGCATTAAAGAGTGCAAGTCTAGAACTTGGCGTGCAAGTGTTTTGGTGTCGTGCTAGTTTTTGACGCTTATGTATAAAATCGCGCTAGTAGAAAATATGTATACAGTAGCGCGACAGCAATGAAACATCAGAAAATAGAGAAACTTGCGCGGCTAAGATGACCTGCGCGATGAGAGCTCGAGAGGTTTGAAGTTCGGAAATCCAGATGCTTTGTATGAAGGTGAGGACATTTATTTATAGGCCAGGAGGCCTATCTGCACACCGTACCTAGTGCGCTCATGGCCTGCGCGACGCACACTTGCACCCCTCCCTCTGCGCCCTGAACACTTGCGCACCACTATTCCTTTGTATGTATTCGATTTCTTCAGAGTCAAATCCTCTATTTCTCTCCAGATCCAACTCTGAGGGGGGACTTTTGTTGACGCTCCTTTCATCACAGAATCTAAAGATTGGAAAATGGGAAGATCTGAGATTAAAATGGTTAGAACTTTGAAGAATAGATTAAAAATCGGCAATGGGATGAACAAGGAGAATATTTCCCATAGGCTGCGCAAGTTTCCTCATAGTCACGCAAGTGGACTTGCGCGATGCACTTTGTCACGCAAGTGACATTCACGACTTAAGAGATAATCACCCGGTAACCGCCCGGGGTCTTCTCCAACCTATAAATAGACCCTGTGGGCCCCCCATTCGGGGGGATTTTTTCCAGAAACTCGGATTTAAGCTCCCGATACCCAAGTCTCTTCTCAAAGCATTAGGAACACTTCTAAGGTAATTTCTTACCTAGAACGGATGATCTAAAGAGATGGAGGAAGGCCTAAGTGTTGAAACTCATAAACACTTGCGCGCCAGAGTGGCCAGCCTTTAAGGGAAGTGGCCACACTTGCGCGCCGCCTTAGTCCTTCGATAGAACTTGCGTGTCCCTTTTCTGGAAGAACCTCAAGAGGATTCTAAAGGCCTTAATAAAGAGTCACTCAAGTATTTCAATGCTGGTTGAACATCATGCAAGTACCCCACACATGTCACGCAGGTATACCTGCGCGAGAAATACTTGTGCGCCAATACAGTACCTACGCGCCTTCCAAGACTTGTGCGCCCCTGCCTTTTTGGGTGCCCATCTTGCCCATTTTACCCCTTTTAAGCCATTTCTCCTTTACTATTCAAGATTCAGTCTTCAAGACACTCTTCAAAGCCATTTATGGCATGATTTCATGATTTTACTTCCTTATCTGAAAGGAATTATATGGAATATCTCTCAAAAGATAGTGATTTATATATCTTTATGTCACTAAAGATTGGGAGTTCATTTATTCAACCTCATCCTTTAAAATGAGAGAATCCTTAACCTGGGTCTCCTTTTTAGGGATAATCCCCAGTTATATGTCCTTTAACCTGGGCATCTTCTTCAGGAGTAAGCCCCAAATTCTTAAAGTTCCCAAATCTGGGCATCCTCCTCAGGAGTAATCCCCAAACCTTAATCCATAATCTGGGCATCCTTCTCAGGAGTAAGCCCCAAACCTTAATCCATAAATTTGGGCCTCCTTTTCAGGAATAAGTCCCAGTCATAATCCCTTAACCTGGGTCTCCTTTTGAGGAATAAGTCCTAGTCATAATTTTGGGCTTCCTTTTCAAGAGTAAACCCCAAGTCCCCTAACATGGGATTCCTTGTTAGGAATAAGCCCGGGTCATAAATTTGGGCTTCCTTTTCAAGAGTAAGCCCCATGTCCCTTAATAGCTCGTTAACCAGTCCTAAACGTTTGATCTGAGATTCCTTATCAGGAGTAAAACCAAATTATCAATCCTCTCCTAATTTGGGTTTCCTTTTCGGGAATAAGTCCCAAGTTAGAGTATTCAAATCTCCATGAAGCACATATACCTCTATTGACCATGTTCCTGGATTTTCTCCCTAAAGTAAATTCTATCCTTCATTTATCTGGGCAGTCATACATACATAAGCCCCAAACCATTTCTTATGATTACATCTTTCATGGACCAATTGTCTATTTTATTACTAATACCTCGTATTCCTCACACCGATCATGACTCACGTGAGCTTAGAGGGTAAATGTAATTATGACATCCTTCTTTGAGCCATCAATTATAAACATCATAATCCCTTACTCAAACTACGTGGGTTATGATTCCCTTTACAAAACAAAGGATATTTAGGTAGCCCATCTTCGGGTTCGATCCCAACTCTGAAATAATCGTTGTCCTTCGGAATGACAATAACCTTCAAGTGCCCCACTAAGTGGCTTTAAAACCAGCCTGGTCATCATAATGTCCAAGAAACTTTTATATAAATGTTTTGAAGGATACCATTGACCATGAATCTCTAAATAGATACAGATGATTCTCTATTGATGAAGAATCTCAAATACATATAAAAGATTCTCTAAATTTCTTACATATTTAATCATTGATTGTAAAAACTGAAGAAAATCTCATTTTATACTTGATAATATAATAAGGATTCACGAACATAACTTAAATCTATAAAGAGAGTCCCGGAATAGACAATAACTCCCCTCAAAAAGGTGTGATGAGTCCGACCTCCCATCCTCTCGACCAATGCAAATTCCTAAGACTCATCACTTCACAAACTAATGAAGCGCCTACCATTGTAATGTAGGTCCGAATGGATGTGGAATCATTGGATGTTTCCATTTCTACGAACAAACCCGTTAGAAACCGATCAGAACGTTTGAATCTCCCATCCAGGAGGTCATCCCCGAATTCCAAGGGAAACAACCATATATAGAAATATTTCGATATACTTAAATATTATCCACATAAAAATTTTGATCTGAATTTACTATGTATTCTAAAAAAACATTTATATTCACTACTTATAAATTGATAGTTTTAAGAATAAATAATCATTTGGAGGAGAGATATATAAATTTTTTACTACATTAAGAGAACATTATAAAGATGGTTCTCTTAAAAATACAAATAAATTATACATAATGCCTATATATTTAAAATATCACAATGTTTTATAACTTATTATTATCAAAATTGATTTTTTTCATGAATATTATATTAAAAAATATATTTGTACATGTGAAAATTTTGGTAGATTTAAAATTATTTACATAGATATAGGATGAATTTCAATCGACTTGTAGGAAGAATTCATGGTAAATGGGAATGATATATTCTAAATACATTTAATCAATGATGTACAATATCTATAACATGTTTATAATGGAAATAAGTAATGAAAATTTAAAAATATTTTTATTATAGAATAAATTTATGTTAATAAGAAAAGTAATTGTTTAAATATTGTATCGAAAGATCATTATGACAAGTTTATTTCATTATCGATTGCAATATTACAGTTTTAGGTAATTATATTTTCTGACTAAAGAATAATATCGTTGTAATTATTCAATTTTTCTGTAAGGGATTCTCTATGAGATTTAATAATAAATTATATACTTTGACCGACTAATATTTTGGTACAATAATATTTTATAAATATAATGATAAAATTTATATCCAATATGTATATGACCATTAATACCATAATACTCCTTATTATAGTGATGTATAGGATAATTCATTGATTATTCAATGAAATCATGGACATTCTGTACTCTCTAAATTGAATAGAGTCATAAAAATCACATTTCTTAACTACATTGTTGAATATAATGTTGAATTCCCAATAGTAATTTATCTCTTCCAATATTTAATGTATTATATATTTTTCATCTAATGTGAATATAATGGGTTTATTCCCTCCCCTATAGTATATGCATACTTTTAATTTTAAATTTATATTGAGTACATGTAATATTTAAAAACACACTAAGTATATATTGGTTGAGGAATATAATTGTTAAAAATGATCTTTATATTTATTTTCTAAATATTGATCAATAATTCTTCCACATATTATTTTAACTCTTATTAAAAAAAGGACAGCTATTTTTTGAAAAATATAGTGACAAAAGTGTTGAGTTTGAAATTATATTATATGAATAATTTTATTACAATAATGAATTAAAATTAATTTTTAAAAATTGATAATAGAGTAAATAAAGAATATTATTAACCATTGGAATGTCACTCTTAATTATATTTAACTAGTAATTGATTCTTAAAAAATTATATAATGAATTTTTTTTCATGATTGTGAATGATATATTAAATATTATGAATAGACTTTTCCTTTTGTATATTCAAAAAATATATATATTAATTCTAAATAATTGGTAGGTGAATATCAAATTATTTTCAATTTTATAAATATTTTTTTATATTCAATACTATGTATTTTTGAAATAAATTTTATCAAAAAAAAATGTGGGGGTATTTTTATGAAAACCCACCACTAGTATTTCCTACATGTATTCCATAATAGTTCTTAAACAATTGATGAAATATTATATATTAAATATAATAATATTAATCATTTTATTGAAATATTACCATAACATATAAATTATAATTATTATTTCAATATTATTTCAAATCAATCCACAATTTAACAAATCACTATGTTTCAACCAATAATTTCTAACACTGAAAAATGTAAAATGAACTATTGTACATGTATAAAAATAATTATCATATGATAAAATTATATATTATCAAATAATTTAGTGGTGTATAATGTATATTGGGATGATAATCATTGGATTTCGATTAGAACATCCCTCTAAAATTAATGATACCAATTTCAATTAATAAACTCAATTAATTCCAAAATTGTAGAGAATTAACATGATAATAATATTTATATTTTATTGGTGTAGTAAAATATAAATTAACTTGAAGAAAAAGATATATAGTATTTAATTCTATATTTTATAGATTAATTTTTTTAACAAAAAGTGTTTCTTAGAATTAGTTTAATGAGAAAAAATATTTACCTAGAATACAACAAATTTTGATTCAATATTATAAAACTTATAAAATAGTATTTTAATATTAATAAACCTACAATATGATGACATGATATGTGGAAATATTTATTTTTTATTCCCTTATAGAATATATGAATTTTATATTCATTTAAATTAATCATATCATTATTATCATTAATGATATTATTTTAGATAATGACTATGTAAAACAACCTTTTTTTGGAAATCATAATTATGCCAAACATGATTTCAATTTTAGAATATTTCTATATGAACTAATGAATTATCTTATTTTCTTTTATTTATACATAAAAAAATATTACAAATGACTAAAAATTTATTTAAATCAAAAAAGTAATATCCACTCTAATTTTGTTAACACCATGATAAATTAATATTAATATGATTAAATCATCATCATAGATAGAAAAATATCATATATAAAATTGTTTTAAAAATTTATAAAATGTGATTTTGATTTGATCATGATGGGTGATTTTAATTTCTTCAATTATTGTAAAATATTAATACCAGTTAAGGTTTCTCATTGACTCGTAATATTTCTATGGATGATTCTGTGAAATGAAATGGAATAAATAATCTAAAAAGTAATATTACAATTCATTTAACATGAAACATTATAAATATTTATTAATTAAGTAAAAAAATTTGAAACAATTAAAAAATTTATTAATATAACTCTTTCTGATCGAATTAAAATCCATATTATGGTTTTAGAAGAAACATGCACTTATATGGGTTTTCATGTATTATAATATTTATATTACCAATAATAATTATATGTATTGTGTTGATATAAATTGAATATTAAGAATATTATCTTTATAAATACAGGGTTATGATAAATCCAATTGACATAGACAAAGGATGTTTTGAACTCTACTAGTGTAATCATACCCTCTGATGATCATTTATCATAGAAAACCAGGGTGATATAATATATTGGATTTTCCATTGACCAAGTCCAAGATAAGGTCTAATTAATTAGTCATGAACAAAACCATATATGATAGATGATCAAGAAGATTGAGAACACGCCCCAAACTTTGTACACCATACCGCTATAACGTCCCAGAACAGGGTGCCACACAACGGGTTCCCCGAGCCCGGTTCTCCACGTGACATGAAGCACATTTCCCCAAACGCCAAAGGCTACCAACTAGCAGTGAGGGCCCAGGTTTGGTAGTGGGGAAACTATTCCCTCATTTTTCAAAGTGTAGCGCAGCGAAATACAATATAAACATAAAACGACAACAGAAGTAGTAAACATACACAACTAAAATAAACTACAATAATGGATATAACCAACAATATATAAATGATGATGCTATATGTTTTAAGTTCTATAAAAATAACCAGAACATGTTATACATCAATACAGTACAACAAAATACAGAGTACAACAAACAAGAAAAACAGCGGGTAGCGGCATCACGAGCCTAGGCTCGGTCCAATGACCTTCTACTCCCCAGCAACAGTCACGTACCGGTATAGGGACTGTTTCCCCTATATACACCTGCAGAAAAGTAATCTGTTTTGGCCGAAAAGCGAGACCTAAACAAGGTGTGAGAAATATATCTCAGTAGGAACCGACCAAAGGACCATGCCAAACTATATGTAAGCATGCAACAATAGTGTGCAATAGTAAAATGAAATAAAGAATACAGTACTGAAATGTTACTAATTTAACAACTAAATTGCCATTTTAATTATTCATTTAATCCATCATATATTAGAAATCACCGTAGTGAATTTCTAAGCAAACAGTCCACGTCCTCAGACAAGAAAAACCTTACCCTCAGGTAAGTAGAATCCAACCCGCAGGTATAACCCTCAAGCGTGACAAAAATTTTCCTCAGGCATAGTAAGTGTCGCCCTCAGGTGCAGATGTCAAGCCCTCCGGAACGAATGGTTGCCCTCAGGAAAAAGAACTACATCCCTCAGGCTAAATAGTGCAGTTCCCTCATGCTAATCACAACAACGCCCTCAGGATAGATAGGTAACTAGGCCATTCCCAACATGTCAAAATGCAGTAAAAAATCTATTCCTCTCAAGTCAAATCTATGATTACTACTTTAAAGGCATACCCTAGGGTATCCTGGCCAAAAAACTAAAAAATGAAACACACCCCCGGGGTGGTTGCAGATCCATGCAACAATCCCAACCAGAATTTTATTATCACAATTTTATCACATATTCAATTCTTGGAATTAAATATAGCAATGGCCTCAGCCACATGACACCCCATCATGGGTTCGTGGAATTAAAACACACAAAATCACATGACAATTGGAAATTTACACCAAACCACCTACCTTATACACCAACGAACGTTATACCCGAACACCGACTCCAGAATCCCCTGAGAACGGTGTAGATCTAACGAAGAACAGAACCCATTCAATGGTAAATAACTTTTCCTCAGTAAATAATTGGTAAGAACAGTACCAGGAGAAAATAGGGCTTACCCGTGCAGTTCCAACGAGATCGTATGAAGCCGAATCTGAATCCAGAGGAACACCCGGCAAATCTTCAAAGGTTCAGCCATCCTCCTTGGCTCCAAAATGGATCATTTGTCTCCTCTTCCAAATTAGGAGGCTACTGGCTGTTTTAAGCTGAAAAAACAAATTAACCGGCGTGTACTTCTAAGTAATCATCGTGCACTTCTTTAATTTAATTGTTCCTCTGGCGGCACCACCACACTGTTCATCCATCGACATGAGTACACAGCATGTACTCCCAAGTACACGGCATGTACTGTCGCCCAGCCGGTGGCTGCGCCACCACCTTAATTTTTAAGTATCCCGACTGACTACATGGCATGTAAGGTACCACTACACGATGTGTAATCGGTTCCTACACCCTTCACCACCAACATGGCTACATGCCCTGTGTACTCAACCTAACACTGCCAAAAGTACACGGCTTGTGGAAAAAGTACACGGCGTGTAGTTCCAAAATTTAGGATTTTTCACCATTTTCCATATTTTTTCAAAAACAATTAAGGAAAAGGAATAAAGAAGAAGTACATACCTCAAAACTAAGAAATGGGTTCTTACACACTTCTCCCCTTATAGAAATTCGTCCCCGAATTTCCCTTCCAAGGGTGGCGAAGAATAAGCTCAAAACATATTTGGCCACTGATCATGTACGTTGGCCTCCTACTCGCAGGTCTCATCCTGCAGTCTCCCATGCTCCCATAGCACCCGTACGAGAGGAACTGACCAGCCTCAGAGAACCTTCGTGCTCTTATCAATGATACGAATAGGATGCTCCTCAATGAACGCATCTTCCTCTAGCTCAACCTCCTCGGGCTGAAAGAAGTGAGATGGGTCTGACTGATAGCGTCGCAACTGAGACACGTGGAAGACGTTGTGCAAGGCTCAGTACATCTACGGTAACGACAACTGATAGGCAACCATCCAAACTCTCGACAGAATCTCAAATGGCCCCACATACCTTGGTGAAAGATTACTCTATCTCCAGATCTGCTTGTGTCCCAGCCTTGGAGAAACATGCACGGAAACTTGATCCCCAACCACGAACTCCAAAGGCCGTCTACAGAGATCATCATATGACTTCTGTCGAGACTGCGTGATAGCCATCCATTTCCGAATCAACTAGACCTGTTCAGATGTCTCTTGCACGAGCTGTGGTCCCAGTAAAGCTGCCTCACCTACCTCTAACCAGCACAAAACTGATCGGCATGTCCTACAATATAAAGCCTCGTATGGTGCCATCTCAATAGTTTCATAAATACTATTTTTATAGGCAAACTCGACTAAGGGTATATACTTCTACCAAGAGCCCCCAAAGTCTAGGACGCATGCGCGCAGCATGTCCTCTAGCACCTGTATCGTACACTCTAACTGGCCATATGTCTGTGTGTAACACCCCGATATTTTATGAAAAATATTCCTTTTAATTTCATTAATGTCTTGTGTTTTATGCTACACCAAAAGAATCGTTCACAACACGCATCCTTGACTTGCTTTCCATTACACGCAATCGCGACCTTCCTCGATAGCATGTGTAGTACGCAATCACAAGTTTCACTAAACATCAATATGCTATTAAAATATTATTAAAACTAGCCATTACGAATAGAAATAACCACTTTTTGAAATTTTTTATATTTTATTTTTCAAAATGGAATTCATTTTTGGATTCGTAATATCAAAATTAGCTTAGGGTGAAATTTTGGTACTTTTCAGATAACTTTCATTTTCTGATGAATAGTGAAAATTACTAAATTTTAAATAAAAACAACATTTTTAATCGAAATAATTAATAGTGATAAATTATTAATTTGAGTGCTTTTAAAGTATATCTAGAATATATTTTTACAATTCAATGCAATTTTGGTCATTGGATTTAATTTCACATTTACACCAGACATAAACAAATGTTAATATTTTGATAGTTATTATCTCTTAAAAACACTCTATTTGTTGTGACATCAGAAATTAATTATAAAATTAATTAATGCATCTTATATGTTGGGAATTTTGTAAAATAGAAATTATTTTTGATCTTGGAATATCAATTATAGCTTAAGGTGAAATTTTGGCATTTTTCTGAAAAACTTCAATTTTTGATGAATAGTGAAACTACTAAGTGGTAGTTAAAAAAATTAATTTTTTCATAAATCTTAATTTTACCGCTTCTGTGAATGGAATTTCAAAAATCTGAGAGACACGGTTGATGTCAGTAATTAAAATGTGGTTCAATGAGATGTAAATAATTTTTGGTGAATAGTAACTTTTTACTTTTATTTACAACGGTTAAAGGTAAATAGGGTAATTAAGGGTAAAAATGATATTAATATTACCCTAACAAATGTATTAATCCTATTGGACAAGTGTATCTCGACCAAAAACAACCTTAAGTGTAAAATATTATCATTTAGGCCCACTTGGATTAGATTGGGACATTTATTATTATTTAATTTAAAGAAGAGTTAAAAGAGTTAAAATCAAAGATTATTTACTAAAACATTTTTAATATAGGGTTACACATAATATAATTTCGACTATAAATATTAATTAGAAATATAAAAAGATTTCCTACATAATGGTATTTTATTTGTAATTTTTATACTTTATATAATTTAATTTATTTATGACACAACGATGATGCAGTAATTAACTTTTTAAGAAAATATTAACATAATTGATGTTATAAATGCCCAAATAAATGTAATTTGAGTCTTTTTATGACTTACAATAATTTTATAGGTTAATATGACATGTTATTGTTGATTTAAGTAACTTGGTTCGAACTTATCATTCTAATTTCATAAAAATCATGTACCAAATAGTGTTAAAATTGACATAAATTAGTTTTTAAAACAAATATTATATTATTAATTTTTATTTAGTTCCTAAAAATCTAAGGTTCGGCCAAATGAAATAGATAAGGATATATATATTAATAATAAACAACTTGGGGTTCTTTTGGCTTGATATAATATGTTTATTAACCATATAGTGTAAGATAACAAAAAGACACGGTAAAAGTTAAATTATTTAACTTAGAGTTAAATCTAATTGATAAGGTTAAAATAATAACCTAAACTTGTATAAATTCTATTGGATGAGAGGATTTCGATCCATCCCCACTTTAGCTTCGAAATAAGACCATTTGGAACCATTATAAACCTAATTTGACCTTAATATAAAATAATATTTCGAGATTTTCCTAAGATACCCCTCTCCTCCATTATAAAAGGGCACATCCTCCCTCTCCTCCTAACACCAATTTGAGCATTAAAGCTCGGCCAAACCCTGAAAAAATCTATTCTCCACTTCCCTAGTATCATCCTAGAGGTCCTGGTCCTCTTAAAAGACCAATTTTAGTGCCTTAAAAGGATGTCTCAATGAAGCACTTCAAAGAGGAGGTAATATCCATTACCGATCCTTTCCAATTTATTTCTTCTTCAACTTCTTATTCTATAGTTGTTTCATTATGAAGTAATAACATCAGTATAAATCATATAATGATATGTTATTATAAATATGAAACAACACTAATTAACCTTCTATCCATCCTACGGAAAAAAGAAATCACCGTGCGTGTGTACGTACGGAATACCGTCTCCACGCCGTGGTGTAATCTATTTTCCCCCACCACCATAATTGGATGAGTATAATGGTGTAAGGAGTAACTATATATGATTATTATAGAGTGATATTGATACTGAAATAGTATACATACACTTCGACACAATTCCACGACCATGGGAACGATATCATCGCTCGTGCGTACGTACGGACTACCGTCTCCACGACGTGATGAGATTCATTCTCCGCATTGACCATTCATGAATGATTATAAAGTATATATAATAAGTAATAATGAAATATATGACATAATAATGATACTGGATTTATGTATATTTATATGTATGTCATCTACTTAATTCCATTCAATTCAATAAGGAAACGAAAACATCATTCATGCGTACGTACGGACTACCGTCTCCATGAATGGTGTATTTCATTCCATTTATCAATATATTATATATATGTATATTCTGAATATATATTATATATCAATCATGTTTTACATTCTGGATATAAGTAATCATTATCCATGTAATCATATTAATAATTACAAGTTAAAAACACGAACGACAAATGAGACGATTTTACCCAAAACGCTTGTTTAACATGAATTTACAAAAGAACGGGTAATATAAAGTCATAAATGGACCATAAATGATATAATAACAATTAATATGAATCAGGAATTAGTCAATAACATGGTTTAAATCATTATACAGGAGGTTCAGACACGTACAAAGAAAGTCGGACCTAATGTAAGGGAAATATCACAATCTCATTTTTATCCGAGATTGTTTATACTTTGGTATTTACTGGGGTGTATTTTATCATCCACATACATGTTTCCTCAATATGTAATATTATTTCCATCCACATACTTTTGTTCAAATCCAATTTTACCCTTTGGTGAGTTTTTAGTAAAAGATATGAAAGGAATCTTTTGTCGTTTTTCGTACGAGGTACTTTTTTAACCTTTCCGACAAAAGTACGAGAAGAATGTTTTTTTAACTTATACAACATAAATTGATTTTTAATACATTATTTCCAGAAGCTTCCTTTACATGTTTTCATGTTTACTTTTAATCAACTTCTTTTAGTTTAAAGTCATATGACATATTAAGAAAGGAAAAATGTTTTTGAAGAAGAAAGGATATTTTCCTCAAGAATGGAGTTCAAGTGTTTTATCAAATTATTTTCCATCGAAGATAATAAAGGGTTCTGTTTTTATCCCTTTTATTACATTGATTTGATTATGTTGTGATGGAATTATTTTTATGAATTCCTTTATCATATATGAATTGTTTTATGATGTCATGATGTTTAAGATTCCCATTTTTATTACATGGGTTATGCAATGATGTATGGTTTATGATTTTGTGTCACACATAAAAATTGTATCATTATGAGATGGGTGGGACCTATATCTTCCTCCAATGCATTGGGTAAAGATTTTATATCTCATGAGATAGACATGGCTGGAACGGTAGGTTATACCGGTTCAGTGAAGCAGGACTGAAACGAGGGTAACTCGGTTCAGAAAGGGACTTTGTCCACTAAGATAGTCTTGGTAATGAGTCTTGACTAACAAGAAATGATGATTATGTGTGTATGCCACAAAGTTTCATTTTTTATGTTGTGATTATTGGGATTACATTTCACTTCTATGATTTATTCCATGTTATGATATTATGAGCTCTTTTGTAGGTTATGATTTTCAAAAGCTATATTCTAATGTATATGATGTGATTGATATTTCTTTTGTTTACCCTTACTGAGAATTTGATCTCACCCTTTTATATTTTCTTTTCCCCACGATATAAAGAAAGGTTTTAGAAAAAAAGAGAAGATCTTTATGGGATATATTGAAGATCTTTCACCACGATTAGAAGATTTTATTCCGAGTTTCCAAAGACACTAAACTATTACGGTCCTTGTGTGTGTGTTTTGTTATGTACTAAGTATTATACAAAAGTAATGTAATATCGATGTACATTAAGCTTCGGGTCGCTACAGTTGGTATCAGAGGAAAGGATTAGTCAACCTTTGGAAAATAGGATGCGAAAATGTTAGTGAGATCCCTAGAGATATTTCTAAGGTATGTCTAGGGATGTCCCTATGGTTAAGTATACGTATAGGTTATAGTACTATAATTATGCTAACGATCATAGAATTAAACCTAAGATGTTAGATATTGAAGGTACTCCCCCTTTATTATGTTATTTTCCCTAGCATGATTTTTGCCTCTCACACTATTCTTTTTGGGTTTTAGACGATGGCTGGAACCCGAAAGAACCGTGTTGATCAATGCAATGGACATGCAATGATTGTCCTCCTGAACAAACAAATGTTATGGGAGATGGAGTGCAAAATCTTATTGCTATACTTACACAAGCTATGAATCATTCTGGACTTCCAAATGAGAAGAGAAGGGAACAATATTCTATTGAGTCCTTCATAAGGCAACACCCACCTTCTTTCAGTGGGTCTTTTGATCCACTTGTTGCTGAACAATGGATCAGTACTACTGAAAAGATATTTTCAGTTCTTCAATGTTCTGAACATGATAAAGTCATCTTAGCAGTATATCGTTTGGAAGGTGAAGCTGATCAATGGTGGAATCTTATCAAGAATACGAGGCCAAGAGATGAAATTGAGTCCATGGAATGGGACAAGTTCAAGAACTTGTTTTTCAATAAGTAATTCCCTCGTATTCTTCGAACAAAGATGGAAAAGGAGTTTCTTGAGCTGAAGCAGAAGGATGATGAATTTGTTGGTATATACGAAGAAAATTTTACAAGGCTTGCAAGGTATGCATCTAGATTTATCATCCAACCTGAAAGTAAAGTTGATCGATTTTTCAGTGCTAAAAACCATGTCTTCGAAGGGCATTAGCTATAAGAGACTTCAGTAGCTATGAAGAAATTGTATGTTGTGCTGTCAAGGTAGAAATGGAAGTTGGTGTTACTTATCCATCTCATGGTTTTGACAAGAAACGAAAGATGGAGTTCAAGGAGAAACCTCAGAAAAATGGTGAAAAGAAGATGAATGTTTCTTTATGCACAAAGTGTGGAATGAAACATAGTGGAGATTGTCTTAAAGGGACGAGAAAATGTTTTAAGTGTGGAACAGAAGGTCATTGAGCAGCTGAGTGTCGAAGTAATGGAAAAAGGGATACTAATGATGTGAATAAAGCAAACACTGCAGAGAACGCACCACCAACACTTAAATGCTTCAAGTGCAAGGAAATGGGGCATTATTCTAATAAATGCCCTAATCCAAGGGTTAGTGATGATCAACATGAGCAACCACTGAAGGCAAAGGACAAAGGGAAGTCACATGCGATCACTATTGGCGATGTTGAATATAACAACGATGTGGTGGAATGATTAAGTGTTTATGTAATGGGATTCCAAAATAATGTGGTATCATAAAGTATTGGAATATTTATGTGTTGGTCTAATGTGGTATTCAAAGTGATTGAGATATTTTTTTGGAAATAAGATGATATGCGCATAATCAAGGGAAAATGATAAAATGAAATGTTTAACAGTATTCATGAGCTCATGATTGATATAAGGACTAAGTGATATCATGGTTTGATTATATAGAATTTTTAGGATTTTGATATGTGGAAAGTGTTAACTTTTAACTACATTCATGTTTTCACTATGTTTCAATGGGTATTAAAGAGAATACATGATTAAGGACTTTGAATGTTTGTAATGTGACCAACAAAACATATCGTATGATATATGGGGATCAACGATGGTATTAAATCTCTGGTAATCGTTTTCACTATGTTATGAGAGTGGACTACAGTATTATGGATAAGCCTAAAGATTGGAATGGATTATGATGGACATAAGTTAGTATTGTTTAAGGATAGAAGTTTTTTCGATATTATTGATGGGATGTTATAGTAATATAGTTGTAGAAAAAGGACAACCTGTAGGACGGGCGACAGCCCATCGCGTCGGACAAGGCTGTGGGAATCGAACCCACAACCGAAGTGCAACTGGCTTTTATCGCCTACCACTGGCCTACAGGAAGTCCCTGTTTAGTAGATACTAGTTTTATTATATTAAGCAGTATGATATATGAAGTATAATTCCATTTTAGGAACCATATATGATTAATCTCACTATAGATAGAATTATGTATATAATTTTTGCTAACCTTTTGTTTGAGACAGATGGAATGACCTGTCATTCTATCACATGATCTGCTAACACTTCACGAATAACAAATTCATCTTAATTTATTTAAGAGATGAAGTGGAAATTGTTCAAGGCACGAACAACAGTGATATTGTACCAAAAATAATGTTAGTATTTATTCTAATTCAAATTTTCAACTTTAGGGAAATGATCTTGAAAACCAAAAATGTTGTCCTAGTGCTTTTATATCCGATGAATCAGATGGTACCCTAGATCGTAACAAATTTATGGCTTTGTGATTGCTGGCTTTTCCATAGCCATGTTCTCTACCACTCTCCATCAGAACATGATGGTTAGATTTCTCTTCCATATCCATATTTTCACCTATGTGGAATCCCAGGGATTAGTTTATTTGGATAACCGTTACGTTTCATACTTTTGATTTTAAAGATTGGTTTCGGTATTCCATTTTACAATGTGGGTTTCTATTAAAGAAACTATCGAATAGTAAACCATTTATAACCCTGACGAATTTCGATGGCGAAATTCATTTTAAGGGGGGTAGAATGTAACACCCAGAAATTTTATGAAAAATATTCTTTTTAATTTCATTAATGTCTTGTGTTGTACACTACACCAAAATAAGCTTTCACAACACGCATCCTTGACTTGCTTTCCATTACACGCAATCGTGACCTTCCTCGATCGCGTGTGTAGTACGGAATAAATTTTTGGATTCATAATATCAAAATTAGCTTAGGGTAAAATTTTGGCATTTTTCTGAAAAACATCAATTTTTGATTAATAGTGAAACTACTAAGTGGTAGTTAAAAAAATTAATTTTTTCATAAATCTTAATTTTACCGCTTATGTGAATTTAATTTTAAAAATCCGAGAGACACGGTTGATGTCAGTAAGTAAAATGTCGTTCAATGAGATGAAAATAATTTTTGTGAATATTAACTTTTTACTTTTATTTACCACGGTTAAAGGTAAATAGGGTAATTAAGGGTAGAAATGATATTAATATTACCCTAACAAACGTCTTAATCATATTGGACATGTGTATCTCGACCAAAAACAACCTTAAGTGTAAATTATTATCATTTAGGCCCACTTGGATTAGATTAGGACATTTATTATTATTTAATTCAAAGAAGAGTTAAAAGAGTTAAAATCAATGTTTATTTAATAAAACATTTTTAATAAAGGGTTACACATAATATAATTTCGACTATAAATAATTAGAAAGATAAAAATATTTCCTACATAATGTTATTTTATTTGTAATTTTTATACTTTAAATAATTTAATTTATTTATGACACAACGATGATGCAGTACTTACCTTTTTAAGAAAATATTAACAGAACTGATGTTATAAATGCCCAAATAAATGTAATTTGAGACTTTTTATGACTTACATTAATTTTCTAGGTTAATATGACATGTTATTGTTGATTTAAGTAACTTGTTTAGAACTTATCATTCTGTTAGAAATTTCATAAAAATCATGTACCAAATAGTGTCAAAATTGACATAAATTAGTTTTTAAAACAAATATTATATTATTAATTGTCATTTAATTCCTAAAAATCTAAGGTTCGGCCAAATGACTTATATAAGGATAGATATATTAATAATAAACAACTTGGGGTTCGTTTGGCTTGATATAGTAAGTTTATTAACCATATAGTGTAAGAAAACAAAAAGACACGGTAAAAGTTAAATTATTTAACTTAGAGTTAAATCTAATTGATAAGGTTACAATAATAACCTAAACTTGTCTAAATCCTATTGGATGAGAGTATTTACACCCATACCCACTTTACCTTCGAAATAAGACCATTTGGAACCATTATAAACCGAATTTGACCTTAATATAAAATAATATTTTGAGATTTTCCAAAGATACCCCTCTCCTCCCTTATAAAAGGGCACCTACTCCCTCTCCTCCTCACACCAATTTGAGCATTCAAGCTCGACCAAACCATGCCAAAATCACTTCTCCACTTCCCTTGTATCATCCTAGAGGTCCTGGTATTCTTAAAATACCAATTTTAGTTTTCTAAAAAGAGGTCTCAAAGAAGCACTTCAAAGAAGAGGTAATATCCATTACCGATCCTTTCCATTTTCATTCTTCTTCAACATCTTCTTCTTTAGTTGTTTCATTATGAAGTAATAACATCAGTATCAATAATATACTGATATGTTATTATAAATATGAAACAACTCTAATTAACCTTCTATCCATCCTACGGAAAAAGGAAATCACCGCGCGTGCGTACGTACGGAATACCGTCTCCACGTCGTGGTGTAATTTATTTTCCGCCACCACCATAATTGGATGGGTACAATGGTGTAAGGAGTAACTATATATGATTATTATAGAGTGATATTGATACTGAAATATTATACATACACTTCGACACAATTCCACGACCATGGGATCGATATCATCGGTCGTGCATACGTACGGACTACCGTCTCCACGACGCGATGAGATTCATTCTCCACATTAACCATTCATGAATGATTATAAAGTATATATAATGAGTACTAATGAAATATATGAAATAATAATTATACTGGATTTATGTATATTTAAATGTATGCCATCTACTTAATTCCATTCAATTCAATAAGGAAACGAAAACAGCGTTCATGCATACGTACGGACTACCGTCTCCATGAACGCTGTATTTCATTCCATTTATCAATATATTATATATATGTATATTCTGAATATATATTATATATAAATAATGTTTTAAATTCTGGATATAAGTAATCATGATCCATGTAATCATATTAATAATTACAAGTTAAAAACACGAACGACAAATGAGACGATTTTACCCAAAACGCTTCTTTAACATGAATTTACAAAATAATGGGTAATATGAATTCATAAGTGGACCATATATGATATAATAACAATGAATATGATTCTGTAATAAGTCAATAACTTGATTTAAATCATTATACATGAGGTTCGGACACATACAAATCAAGTCGGATCTAAGGTAAGGGAAATATCACAATCTCATTTTTATCCGAGATTGTTTATACTTTGGTATTTACTGGGATGTATTTTTTTATCCACATCCATGTTTCCTCAATATGAAATATTATTTCCATCCACCTACAATTTTTCAAATCCAATTTTACCCTTTGGTGAGTTTTTATTAAAAGATATGAAAAAAATCTTTTGTCGTTTTTCGTACGAGGTACATTTTTACCTTTTCTGACAAAAGTACGAGAAGAATGTTTTTTTAACTTATACGGCATAAATGGATTTTTAAAAAATTATTTCCAAGAAGCTTACTTTACAAGTTTTCATGTTTATTTTTAATCAACTTCTTTTAGTTTAAAGTCATATGACATATTAAGAAAGGAATAATGTTTTTGAAGAAGAAAGGATATTTTCATCAAGAATGGAGTTCAAGTATTTTATCAAATTATTTTCCATCGAAGATAATAAAGGGTTCTGTTTTTATCCCTATTATTACATTAATTTGATTATGTTGTGATGGAATTATTTTCATGAATTCCTTTATCATATATGAATTGTTTTATGATGTCATGTTGTTTAAGATTCCCATTTTGATTACATGGGTTATGCAATGATGTATGGTTTATGATTTTGTGGCACACATAAGAATGTTATCATTATGAGATGGGTGGGACCTATATCTCCCTCCAATTCATTGGGTAATGATTTTATATCTCATGAGATAGACATGGCTGGAACGGTAGGTTATACAGTTTCAGTGAAGCAGGACTGAAACGAGGGTAACTCGGTTCAGAAAGGGACTTTGTCCACTAAGATAGTCATGGAAATGAGTCTTGACTAACAAGAAATGATGATTATGTGTGTATTCCACAAAGTTTCATGTTTTAAGTTGTGATTATTGGGATTACATTTCACTTCTATGATTTATTCCATGTTATGATATTATATTCTCTTTTGCAGGTTAGGATTTCCAAAAGCTATATTCTTATGTATATGATGAGATTGATATTTCTTTTGTTTACCTTTACTGAGCATTTGAGCTCACCCTTTTATGTTTTCTTTTCCCCAGGATATAACGAAAGGTTTTAGAAAAAAATAGAAGATCTTTATGAGAGATATTGAAGATCTTTCCCCACGATTAGAAGATTTTATTTCGAGTTTCCAAAGACACTAAACTATTACGGTCCTTGTGTGTGTGTTTTTTTATGTACTAAGTATTCCGCAAAAGTAATGTAATATCTATGTACGTTAATCTTCGGGTCTCTACACTGAGGGTGGTATGTTGTTCTCAGAAGCACCTGTGTACCCAGTTCCCCTTGAAATCTCTGCCAGACACGAGACATAAAGCAGGCATCCCTATCATAAACGATAGAACGAGGGACCCCATGAAGACATACAATTGCTCCGATATACAGCCTTCCGAGATTGTCCACACCGAAGGTGTCTTTGATCGGTGAGAATTGAGATACCATCGTGATTCTATCAACAATAACCCACTCGAAGTCATTGACTCGAGGTGAACTCGTCAATCCTATCACGAAATCCATCGCGACATCATCCCATTTCCACTCTAGAATGGGTAACTACTGTAACAACCCAGCTGGCCTCTGGTGCTCCGCCTTCACCTGCTGACAGGTGGAACATATCTTAACTAAACCATCTATCTCTCTCTTCAAACCCGGCCACCAGTACTAACTTCTCAAGTCACGGTACATCTTGGTAACCCTGGGATGATCTTCCCATGCCGAGGAATGAAACAATCGCGTCAGCTCCTCGTGTATATCCCCTAGAACCCATACTCGTCCTTAGAAACGCAAAAACTCATCATCGCCTATCATCCAACTGGGAGGAGGGACCTCACTTTCCACTGACTCTCGTAGAACTAGGCCTTCTGAATCCGATAGCTGTGTCATCCCCACTCTCTCATGGAGGGTAGATGTCACAACTAATGAAGAAAGATATGTCTTCCCTTGAATATCGTTCACCTCTAGATGAATCTCAGAGAACAAGGCCATGAGATCCCACTCAATACTGGCCTCCTGCACTTCTTACATCTGAGTCTTCCTACTCAGTACATTATCTACTACATTACTCTTACCAGGTATATAGGCAAGCTAAAAATCAAAGGACTGTAGGTACTAAACCCACTTTCTCTACCTCAAGTTTAGGTCTCACATAGTAAAGATATACCTGAGGGTTTTGTGGTCGGTGAAAACCAAAAAATTCTCTCCCAACAGATAATGTATCCCACAGTGCAACGCATTCACAACTACAGCCAACTCGAGATCTTGCGTCGGGTAATTCCTCTCATGTGTCTGCAACTGCCAATACCCGTACGCAACAACTCGGTCGCCCAACATCAAAATGACTCCCAGCCCAATAGTTGATGCATCACAGTAAACTATATATCTCTTCCCCTGCTTTGGGAGTATTAGGATCAGTGGTGATTTCATCCTTCCCTTCAGCTCCTGAAAAACTATCTCACAAGCTTCTGACCAAACAAACTTCACACCATTCTTAGTCAGTCTCGTGAACGGTAATGCTAAGCGGGAGATGTCCTATATGAAGTTTCAGTAGTAACCAGCCAGCCCTAAGAAACTCCATATCTCAAACACATTCTTAGGCTACTCCTAGGAAACTACTGCGCTCACCTTCTCTGGGTCTACTAAAACTCCTGCCTCTAAGATGATATGACCCAGGAAGTGAATCTGGTCCATCCAAAAGTGCCCCTTTGAGAGGTTAGAATATAGACAATGCTCTCTTAGTGTACTCAATACGATCTCAATATGGTTGGAAAGGTCGCGTCTAGTGTGAGAGTACACCAAGATGTTGTCCACGAATACTACCACAAAATAATCAAGATACAGATGGAACACACGATTTATCCGAGCCACGAAAACAGCAGGCATGTTCGTGAGTCCGAACGGCATAACCAAGTACTCGTACATACAGCTGATGATATCCCAATATCAAGTCAAACTTCGAGAACACTCATGCTCCACGAAGCTGATCAAACAGATCATCGATCCTTGACAAGGGATATCGGTTCGTAACCGTCAACTGGTTCATCTTACGATAATCCACACAATGTGTGAGGGTAAGGTCCACCTTCTTCGCGAAAAGGACCGGCAAACCCCAAGGAGAAGTACAGGGTCGGATGAAACCCTTATCATGTAACTCCTCTAACAGCCTATTGAGCTCTTGAAACTTAGGTGTAGCCATCATATAAGGAGGAATGGACAAGAGTACTTCTCATGGAACAAGCACGATAGATAAATCCAACCTTTGCTTCAGAGGTAGACCTGTAAAGTTGTCTGGGAAGACATCCCTAAAACGATCAACAACTGGAGGGAAATCTTTATGACAAGTCCCCTGGTCATCCAGATACAATCTCACAATTTGTGTCGTGACTCCACTTTTCACATGATTCTCTGGTCCAGCTTGACTCGCCTGAACATCCCACTCCCCCTTGTGTTGAAACACTCCACCCTCAAGTGACGTGAAACTCACCCTGTGACAATAGCAGTCTACAAAGTCTCCAACGGGAACCAACCAGTTCAACCTGAGAATGACATCATATCTTGTCATCTTCAAGACATAGAGTCCCCATAGAATGTGACACCCTCCACCCTCAAGGGGTCACTCCTAGAACTGACACACACCGACCATTCTAGTCCCCAACGGAGTGTCTAGCATCAAGATATCAGAAGAAGTAGAAACACAGAGCCCAAGGATCTCCACAACAGGTACAGTTATGAAACTATGCATAGCACCCGTATCAAAAAGTACTGAATATAATACAAAAGATAATAAAATAGTACCTCTGACTGTTGAAGTTCTGGGATCCTGCTCGTGCTGGGTCTGTTGCACTATATAAGCCTTCCTAGTGCCGCGACCCTACGACATAGCCTGGGTACCATGAGCTATCCCACCCTATTCCCTCTTAGATCCTGGTGTCTGGCTACCACGGCCATGACCACTATCTCTGCATTTATGCCCTGACGTATTCCAATTCCCTGACTGGTAAGAAGCCACTAGTCCTGTTCCCAAATGTGGAGTCTGCAAAGAACCTCTCTCACTAGCCACTTGTAGAAATGCCCTGCAAAAGTGTTGCTGATGACCCATCTTGCCACAAGCTCGACACTCCACTGGGTCTTGTGGAAACTATGGTCTCTTGTGCCCATCTATTAAACACTGGTAGCACCTAACTGGGCCACCTGAAGATGCTGCATGGCTGGTACTTCTACCCTGAGAGAAGTCCATATGTCTCTTCCTTTTTCCAATAGAAATACTACAAGTAATTGGTGCTGAATCTCCCTGGCCCTTACCACTAGATTCTTGCATGTTCGTCTCTGTAATCAGTGCATGATTCACAATAGCGTGTACTAAAGGCAACCTGAAAACATTCACCATCGCTCCGATGTCATACCGAATACCATCCTAAAAACGTCTTTCTCTCAACGTCTCATCACCCACCAAGACGGGTGAAAAACACTGAAGCTCAGTGAAAAGAGAAGAATAGTCCATCACTAAAATAGCACCCTACTGCAGATTCATGAACTCTCATGCTCAATCTACAATCAGCATCTCGGGAAAGAAGAATTCATAGATGACTGCCTGAAAATCATCCCACGCCATGTCTCTATGATGCTCTGACAGGGTGGTAACATCCCACCACCTCTTGGTGGAATCACGCAGAATGTAAGTCGCGAGCTTGAACCTCCCCCCTAGAGGCATCTCAAGATGCTCGAAAATAGTCTGCATCGATCCTTGCCTAGACTCTGCAGTCTATTTTCCTCCATCCCCGAAAAATGTAGGTGGATGCTGCTACTGAAAGATACGTGTTAGCTCAGCCAAAGATGTAGCAGCCTGCGGTGTTCCCTGAAAGGTCTGTATGAACCGCATAAAGCCCTCATGGAACTGAGACTCCGCGCTTGTGTCTGGTATAGCAGCTGGAACCTCATCTGGCTATGCTGGAGGATCAACTGGTAGCCCATGGCCCACCATCTCTGGAGTATAATCATCGCTACTCTCCGGGCAAACAACTCGCGGTCGTCTATGTGGCATTACACTACTTGGTCAATAGAAAGCCTCAGATTCAAGATTATTATAACCGAAAAGCGAAGGAACCACCAAGGAACAAGAGGAAGAAGGCATTAAAAATTTGCAAATCAAGACTAAATAGTGTGTACTTGACTTCTCTTCCCCTGCCCAGGTCCTTATACATGGCTAAGCCACACATCTTCTGTTGAAAAAATCTACATGGCATGTATAATATCTACACGGCATGTAGGGTGTTATTTTCCAACTGACTGTGTCGTCTGTGACACGTCCGACTACACGGCATGACTCTACACAGCGTGTTACACCCGCACACGGCGTGTATAACACCCTATTTCCTAGCCACATGGCTAACTCCACATGGTCTGTCCTCAGACAAGACTACACGGTGTGTCCCACAGGTACACGGCGTGTTTAGGGAGATGTGACACCGGCCAGTGTTGTTAGTTAAATGACCGAGTCCCCAGGTCACACCACCCGGCGTGTCCATCATTGACACGACGTGGTCTGTTAATGAGTTCATTGACCCGTGCTGTTAGTTACATGGTCGGGATCCGGGTCAACACAACAATTCATGTACCAATGCTACACGGTGTGTTTTACCCAATCCATTCCCTACCCCGTGTCACTTCCCACACGGTTTGTGGCACGTGAAGATACTACACGATGTGTACTCAGGGTACACTGCGTGTACTCAAAATGTTTATTTTCCTTCCCGAACAGAAGAACATACATGGCATGTATAAAAATACTACACGGCCTGTATACTGGGTTTCTGAACAGTATTCCTCAGAAACTTCTCCGGAACCCATAATATACCGTAAAATAACACCTATGTGTCAAATTCCAACCGATGGGGCCCATACTCCCCACGAATCAATGTTTTACATCTATTATGTGTTATATCTAATAAACAGTTAATGATCCACCAAATTCCGGTCAATGGGGGCCCATACTCCAAAAAAACCAAGGTTTGGCGTCCATTCAATAAACAAGCTCACATAAAATTACCGTATCAAATAGAAGTTATTTTATCAGAGCAGTTATCACAACAACATGATTTATTATCACAACAACTATCACAACAACATGCAATTTCTAATGCAACTACATGGAATGGAAACTATGCATGACATGTGATATCTATCATGTGCCTATATGATTCATGAAATGGCATAACCTCATCTCATCATGTTTCAACTAACTAGAACCCACAGATAAAATATAATCTGCACAATCTCAAAGTGCATCCCCCAACAGTGAAAAAATATCAACTGTAAAATTTTCAAAATCCAATGAATTGAAAAATATGAGGTAGACTGGATTTTCCATTTACACGGGTTAGCTACGCCCAGTCACAGCTTATTACCAACTACCGTTCCGTCCTATCCCTGACTACGGATCCAAATAGAAAGTCAAAGAAAAGAATCTCTTTCATAAAACTTTGTAACATCCCGGACCCAGGTTCCACGCAACGGGTTCCCCGAGACGGGTTCTCCACATGACCTCATGCACATTTCCCCAAACGCCAGAGGCTGCCGACTAGTAGCGAGGGCCCAGGTATGATAGTGGGGAATCTATACCCTCGTTTGTTAAAGTGTAGCACATCAAAAAAAATAAAATAAACACACAACGACAGCGGAAGAAGTAAACATACAGAACGGAAATAAACTACAGCAATGGATATAACCAAAAGTATATAAATGATGATGATACATGTTTTAAGTTCTATGAAAACATCGAAAACATGTTATACATCACTACAGTACAAAAAAATACAGAGTTTATCAAACAAGCAAAGTAGCTGGAAGCGGCATCATGATCCTAGGCTTGGTCCCATGCCCTCCTACTCCTTACCAGCAGTCAAGTACCTGTATAGGGACTCTTGCCCCTCTGTACACCTGCAGAAACGTAATCAATTTGGGCCAAAAAGGCTGACCCAAACAGGGTGTGAGAAATATATCTCAGTAGGCATCCACCAAAGGCTAGTGCCCAACTACGTGTAATCATGCAACAATAGTGGGAAATAATAAAATGAAATAAAGTAAGCTGTATTGAAAAGTAACCAACTTAACAACTAAATTGGCATTTTAATTATTCATTTAATCCATCATATACTAGAAATCACAACAGTGCATTTCTAAGAAAACATTCGACGTCCTTAGACAAGCAAATCCCTTACACTCAAGTAAGAAGAATCCAACCCGTAGGTATAGCGCTCAGGTGTGACAGAAATTGACCTCAGGTGTAGGAAGTGTCTCCCTCAGGCACAGAAGTCAAGCCTTCGGGCACAAAAGGTTGCCTCGGGTGAAATAATTACAGCCCTTGAGCTAAACAGTGCAGTGCCCTCGGGCTAATTACAACAATGCCCTCAGGGTAGACAGGTAACTGGGCCATTCCCAACATTTCAAAATACAGTAAAGAAGAAATTCCTCTCAAGGAAATTCTACGATTACTAATTTAAATTCATACCCTTGGGTATCCTGGCCAAATGGCTAAAAAGTGAAACACACCCCTGAGGTGGTTCTGGATCCAAGAAATGATCCCAACCAGAATTTTAATATCACAATTTAATCACCTATGCTATTATAGGCATTAAATATAGCAACGACCTCAGCCACAAGACACCCCAACATGGGTTCATGGAACAAAAAATGCACAAAAATGGGCGACAGTTGGAAATTCACACCATGCCACCTACCTTATATGCCAATGAATGTTATACCCGAACGCCGACTCCAGAAACGCCTGAAAACAGCGTAGATCTGATGAAGAACAAAACCCATTCAAATGTAAATTACTTTCCCTCGGGAATGAATTGGTAAGAACGGTACCAGGAGAAGAGAGGGATTACACGTGTGGTTCTAACGAGATCATCTGAAGGCGAATTGGATTCCATACGAACACCGGGCAGATCTTCAAAGATTCGACCGTCCTCCTTGGCTCCAAAATGGCTCAAATGCCTCCTCTACCAAATGAGGAGACTACTGCCTATTTTACGCCGAATAAAGTATAAGGCGTGTACATATGAGTACATGGCGTGTAACTACAAGTACACGGCATGTACTTCCTTCATTTAACTGTTCCTCTGGTGGCACCGCCACACTGTTCACCCTTCGACATGAGTACACAACATGTACTCCCGAGTACACGGCGTGTACTGTCGCCCAGCTAGCGGCTACTCCACCGCCTTACTGTTTAAGAATGCCGACTGACTACACGGAGTGTAAAGTACCACTACATGGCGTGTAGTTGGTTCCTACACCCTTCATCGCTAACCTGGCAACACGCCCCGTGAACTCATCCTGACACGGCCAAATGTACACGGCGTGTGGAAAAAGTACACGGTGTGTAGTTCCAAAATTTAGGATTTTTCCTCATTTTCCATATTTTCCCAAAAACACTAAAGGAAAATGAAGAAGAAGAAGCCCGTACCTCAAAAATAAGAACCGGGTTATTACAACCACCACATAAAAATATAAACATAGTGTACCTTTCCCTTATAATATTTTCTAGAGTATTATGGTTTAATGCACTAATACAATAATAAGATTTTAATGAATTTTGTATTTTCATTATATTTATTGGTATATTTTCTTTTTATTGTTGAAACATTATATATGATTCTGATTTTGAAATGATAAAACATAAATTATATTTTTTTAATTTGAAATTTCAATTGAGATATTACTCTTTATTAATTAATGAATTTTTAAAAGAAATATTTTGTTATTTAAATAATAAAAAATTTATTTTAATTAAATATAAAGGATAATATAGTTTTTATTATGTCATGTGTATTTTTTATAAAGGATTGCAAACATTTATTTTTTTCGATAATAATATTTCTCATTAAATGTAAATTTCTATTTTATATGAAAATATAGAAATATTTTTTAAATAATTGGGATAAAACAAATTTAGTTTTTTTGAATCATCATGTCTGAAATATCCAATTGTGAATTTTTAATTATTTTCTAGGAAATCTACTTTTTTGGTAAAACATTAAACATAGTCAAAATAAAAGGTGTGTATTACAACATCACGATGACCATAAAGAGATATATAGTATTATATATTATGTTTAAAGGAGCAAATATTGTTTTGAATTATGAAATAATTTTTATTTTATTATTGTTGTTATAATTATATAATGTCAATATGAATCCTCTAAAATAAATTCTATATTTTAGGGGTTTAAAATCAATTATTTAAGAACATGACTCAATTCCACATCATAATGTGTAATATCTTATTATGTTTGGCCATTAGGCATATAAAATAAATGAATGTAGACATATTTTTAGGAAATCGTTGGAATTAACTTGTTATGATTTCTGGTTTCAATTTCTATACTATATTGATTCTAAAACCTATTTTTTTGAAATGATAAAGGACATACCAAAAATCCCCATATAAGCCCACCCAGAAAACCATCATATTCACTAAAAAAATGTTTTTTAATAACACCATTAAAATCTATATTCCTAACAATTTTTGTAAGTCATCTAATGAAGCTCCTCCAAAGATTTCTGATCACCCATAACGGTACGAGATCATATACATATCCTCTATATTCCAGAGTATTATTCATTTTATGAATTTTATTTCAATTTCATAATGATGGTATATGTCATTAAAAATACCACAAACATTACATTTTATTTAAATATTATGAGATAAACCATTTGATATCATTAATCTATTTTTTGATTATCTATGTATAGTCATTATCATCCAAATATCTCTGTGGTTTTTTGTTAGAAAACACCGTATTGTAAATGACATCATTATTCCCACAATATGGAATTCATATATATAGTCCGATAATAATTTTATTTTTTAAATTCATGTATTTATACATGGACTATGTAAATACTTCCTTTTTTAAATATGTGAACTTTTTTTCCAAATTTATATTATGTCATGATTCTATACAATACCATATTCTTCAAGTATATTTTTCTCACTCCTTTTATGTACCACTATGATTTATATTTCCTGAAATGTAATAAATTATTCATTTTATTGTTTTTTCATCCTTTACTAAAATTTATATCTCACCCCTTTCTTATGTACCAAGCTAGGTTATCCCATGATGTTCAAGAAGATTGATTATATCAAAAATCTTGTTGATGATTTTTAAAATAATATTGTTGTACCATATTATCAATATATTATTCAATGTAAATAATTCCTCATGAAAAAATACTTCACAATATTATGAGATGTATTATGTGTTCTATTATGAAAAAATTCATAAATTAACGTGTAATATAGATCACAATTGTCTCATTTTGTATCAAAATAATGTATAGTTATATTGGGGATTATGATTAGAAATCTATAATAAATGAAATCATCAAAAGATTAAAAATATGTGGACATAACTAAAATTTAATAAAGTAGAGAGTATGTGAATTACAATAATATAAATATATGTATGGATTCTACAAGTGGGTGTGTCTCTGGAATAGATGTACATAGTTATATTCCCCCAAAACCCCATATTAGATATATTATATCGGGAACTAGTTCAAGAAATAGGCATATTTCAGACATTATTTGATATTCCCCAGGGGCATGATTAGGATAATTTACAATCTTTTCAGGAAATATAAATCACTGAAAAAATTCATAATAGTATATATTAGAAAATAGTTTACGGATAATATATATTAAATCCTATAAATTTATAGATTATGGATTTATATATCATTTATATGTTATCCCATTAATTTTAATGGATAAGAATTTATGTATTAAATAGTTTAAAATTAATCATCAATAATTGAACATTTATTCTATTATGTGGATAGGAATTTTTGTAATCATCTAAATTATTAATATAATAGTAAATTTGATGAATTTCCAAATGAGTAACTTGACATGATGGTAATTAAGTTGGAAAACACGGGACCATTCCAACCCACTATAAAAAATTTCATTTAAGAAATTAAAAAATAGTCTAATTCCCATTGATTTCATGTAATATGTAATGCCCTGACCCTATTTTCCTAGATTCAGTGCATTATTACATAAAATTTCCATGATCACAAAAGATCAAGTCTCAAATGAATGATTAGTTTAATAGCCTTTGAAATTCTAGAAACATTCATAAGTTTTACATTAAAATATAAAATGAAAAACTACAAAAACATAGTATCTGTAGGCCACACTAACATCACTTAGACTATCCCTTCAGGTTAGTTATAATATATTTCTTTGTATTATAGGAAAAATAAAACAAATAAAGGTGTGATCTCAGAAGTTCAGTAAGGATAAAAATATAGCAGAATATTTCATATATAAGCATAAACATTTCGGGCAATGTATGACTAGAACAAAATCCTTTTAAACATGAACATCAGAAAAATATTGCAAGTATATAATCAAATAATTCCATTTACTTATTGACATGGATATTTTAATAGTCGAATAATCATATGAAATATTAATATCCACATTCATAATGATGGAATGAAAATTGACAGACATAATAACAACATAATCAAGGCCTTGTGCAAAGAGTACAAATAAGATTTTTTCAATTCCTTGTTCCAAAACAGTAGTTTGTCTCTGGATACCTACTGATGAATCAAGGAGATATAGTGGGCTCCACCCATCACTTACTATGTCCTATGCATTCCTCATATGAAAAGGTTCAAATATAACATAAACCATCGTATTAAAACTAGAATAATAAATATCAATACAATCTCCATAAACCATTAATGGTATGAAAATAACATATCCATAGTCAAAGAAACCACAAATAATCAATATAATATAGAAGTTTTATATCATAATAAATCAACTTCATTTAATTTTAAAATATATCAATGGATGTTGACATAGATGAAATCAAATCATTTTTATTAAAATATCTCTTTATTTTTTGAATTCATTTAAATGTCATATAATTATAAAAGAAAATATTTATTTTGAAAATATTCTTATAAGATTATAAAGGAATCTTCAATAATTTTATTTTGGAATTAAATAACTACACCCGCCGTATAAGTCAAAAAAATTCATACCTTAATTTTGTTGAAAAGGTCATAAGGTACCTTATTTGCAAAACGACAGAAAGATTACATTCATTAAATTTTATAAAAATTCAATCAAGGGTATAAATGACTTTTTCATATAGTCTAGTAAATATTAAAAACGTTTTGGAATATATTTTTAAGATACATAGATGTGGAAGATAAAGATGTACTAGTTTATACTTACATAAAAACAATCTCGGATAATAAAGAGATTTTGAAATTAACCATTACCTTGTACTTTTCCATAGTCTAGGGTAGGATAATCTCCTGTATAATAGTTAAATCATTGTTATTAAATTATAAAAGAACTATATACATAAATATGATTTCCTATATGATCTTATAATATTTCATTGTTAATGATTTTTCTCTAGTGTCATCATTTAGGTTGGTAACTGATTCATTTTCCATTATATGCATTGTTACGTAAGTGATGTTTATTATGGATATTATGTATCTTATTCATAATCTTAATGTTATTAATTCATTAAAATAATGTAATAATCAGATTAAAATTATCTTGAATGGATACGATGAGGAATGGATCTCATCGCGTTTGTGGAGATGATAATCAATACGTACACACGAGTGATAATATCATTTGTTGATATTAAAATCATATATAATTGGATGGTATATCATATATAAAGAACCATTATAATATTATATTTATTATTTACATCATTTATAGTCATTATTATACCCATCCAAATGATGAAGTGTTTGAATAAAAAAACTACACCGTGACGTGGAGACTGTAATCCGTACGTACGTACGTATCATGACTTTTTAATTAATAGGATGAATATAATAATGAATATGGATTTAAATTTTTTTTAATAACAACACAGTATATATAATATACTGTATTTATTATTTTATAATCGAAAAAAACAATGAATGAGGAAGTAGAAGGAGAAAAGAACTTGAAAGTGGTGATGAAATATTTACCTCATCTCGGGTTCTTCATTTTGGATTGATAAAAAGAGAACCATAGGTTGGAATTATGACTAATGTAAGGCCTCTAGGATAAAGGGAGGGATGTTGGGAGGATATTTGGTTAGGGTTTGGTAGATCCAAATGGCTATGAAGGGGTTAATTTTTGATAATGGGAAGCACCCTTTTATAAGGGGGGTGAGGGGAACCTTGGGAGAAGATTGAAATATTATTTTATAATAAATTCAATTTCTATTTCTAATGGCTCAAAAGGAAATTATTTAAATGATATCATGGGGATGGGACAAAAAACTCTCAACCAAAAGTTTTTAGATAGGTTTGGGTCATGAATTAATCTTATCTTTATTATTTTACTCTTAGTTATATTGTTTGATATTTACCATGTCTCATTTTATTTTTATATTATATAGTTAATAAACATACTATAAACATCCATGACAACCCAATGTAGATCAATAATGATTCACCTATCATTGTATATGTCTTTTCGCTAATCCTTTGAATTTAAAAATTATTATATAACAATATAATATTGTATTTTTTTAAAAATCTCAATTACGTAAATTTTGACATTATTTAATAATTGATTTTTTTTAAAGTCCAAAAAATATTATTAATTCTAACTAAAAAAATTAAATCAACCATAACATGTCATATTAACCAATAAAATTAGTGTAATTTTTTAAATGTCTAAAATTATATTTATTAGATATTTATAATATCAATTATTTAATCATTCATTAATATGGTAATTACGACATCATCATTGTTTCATAAATAAATATAATTATTTGATTTCTAGAAATTACATATAAAATTATATTTTGCAGAAAATCATTTCATAATTTTAATGAATATTTATAGGAGAATTTATATTTGGTGTAACCCTATATTAAAAATGTTTTAGTTACTAAACCTTGAATTTAACTCTTTTAATTCTTCTTTAAATAAAATAATAATAAATCTCTTAATCTAATCCATGTGGACCAAAGAGGGTCATATTTTATTCCTAATTTTTTTTTCTTTATCAAATAATACATATCCAATAGAATTAGTACATGTTTTAGGGTAATAATAATATCTTATTTACCCTTAATTACCATATTTACTTATAATCGTGGTAAATAAAAGTCAAAAGTTTCTATTCACCAAAAAAATATTTTTATCTTATTGAACAACATTTTCCTTACTTGGGGTGTAACATTCTCCCCTCCTTCAAATAATTTAATCCTCAAAATTTCTATAATATTACTGCATAAACTGATTCCGGTGGTTCTTCATCATAAGTTCTATGGGTTCTCATGTTTCCTCATCTATATTATGGTTTCTCAGTAGAACTTTTACAAAACGAGTCGTTCATTTTCTCAACACTTTCTCTCTTGTATAAAAAATCTTGATAGGTTCTTCAAAATAAGAATGATATGGTTACAGTTCTAATTCCCCCTCAGTGAGTACATGCATTGGGTCATGCATGTATTTTATCAAAAGTGAATTTTGGAACACATCATGATCTTTGAAGAGACTTGGAGGCATTTCCAAACGATTAGCTACAACCCCAATTTGTTCTAGAATTTAGAATGGTCTGATATAACTGGGACACAATTTACCTTTCTTACCAAATCGTATAATCCACTTCCATTGATATAACTTCAAGAAAACATGATCTCATACCTGAAATTCCAAATCCTTCTTCCGTTTATCTGCATAGCTCTTTTCCCTACATTGAGCTACTTTGATGTGGGTTTGGATAACCTTCACCTTTTATATCATTTCCACAACAAGTTCTGGGCCATTGAGTATTCTTTCACCAAAATCACCCCAACTAGTTGGTATGTGACATCTCTTTCCATATATCGCTTCATACAGTGTCTTATAAATACTTGAATGGAAGCAATTGTTATATAAAAATCCTAAAAGAGGTAAACAATTATCAAACGTACCTTGATAGTCATGTGAGAAAGATCTCAACATGTCTTATATGGTTTGAATACTCCATTCTGATTGGACATCATTTTGAGGGTGGTAGGTAGTGCTCAAAAGAAGTTCAGTATCCAGGGAATTCTTAATATTTTTCATTAATATTGATGTAAAACGGGGATCAAGATCAGAAACAATCGATAGGGGTACTCCATGAATTCATAAAACATCATTAATATATTGTCCATCTAGACATTCTATTGGTAAGTCTTATCTTATAGCAAGATAATGTGCTGACATGGTAAGACGATCAACAATGACTCATATTGCACTGTTCCTTCAAGTAGTCCTTGGTAGTCCCATGACAATGTCCACTGTAATATTATCCCATTTCCACTCAGGTATGGGAAGTGGTTTCTTGAATCCTCTAGGATGGTTACTTCCATCTTTCACTTATTTATAAACAATAGATATTGACACAAAATCAGCAATCTCCCACTTCCTGTTGTACCACCAAAAATGTTCTTTCAAATCTCTATACATCATAGTACTACCAAGGTGAACAGAGAAATTGGAGCTATGAGCATCATCTAAGAATTCTATTTTCAGATTAGGTATATCGAGAACACAATGTGTCTTCCCAAATTTAAAAACCCTATCTTCATATATAAATTCATTCAATCTCCCATCATTCACAACATTAATCTACTTTTAAAACTACTCATCATAAATCTTAGAACTCTTTATCCTTTCTAGTAAAGATGGTTAGGAAACCATTTGAAAAATCATTGATGTTTCACCTTCCATGGTATTGTCATATCCACCTTTACTAGATCCATGTATTATGATCATTTTCAACTCCAATCTTGTTCAAAAATTCATGATCCTATTTTCTCAATGCATATTCCACCTTATTTACCTTATCTGTGTGGTAATGTAATGTGATATCATAATCCGTTAGTAGTTCAAGCCATCTCTGATTCATCATGTTGACTTATTTCTGTGAGAAAATATACTTCAAACTCATATCATGGGTATATATCTCACATTTTTCACCATAGAGATAATGTCACCATATCATCCGTGAAAATATTATAGCTGCTTACTCAAGACCATGAGTTAGATAGTTTTTCTCATGATTTTTTATCTTCCGTGATGAATAGGTAATAACTAAATCATTCTGCATAAGGACAAAACCATGTCCTTTATTTGAAGAATAACTATAAATTACAAACCCATCATTCCCCGATGGTAGAGTTAAGATATGAGCATTGACAAATCTTCTCTTCAGTTCTTCAAAATATTCTTCAGACACTTTTGTCCAAAAAAAAAATATTTACATGTAAACTTTGTTAATGGGTAAGCCAACTGGGAAAAATTCTGGATGGTATGTCGATAATAACCTATTAAACCAATAATATTAAATACCACAGTTATAATCGTCGGCACTGGACATTATTTTATTTCCTTGGTCATTGAAGGATCAACAGAGATTCCATCCTTAGAGATAATTTTCCCAAGAAAAGAAATCTCCTCATAAATAGAATTCACACTTTCTAAATTTCCCATATAATTCATTTCATCTATGAGCCTTTAGAATAATGTGCATGTGATTTTCATTATCTTCATATCACATTTAGTATACCAGGATATCATTAATAAATGCCACTAAAAAGTCATAATGATTTTCTTTGAAAAATCTATTCATTATATACAGGAATACCAAGGGTGAAATATTCAATCCAAAAGGCATTATTGTAAACTCATAATGCCCATACCTGATTCAAAATATTGTTTTTGGAATGTCTTCCTTTTTCACACACAACTGATGATACCCAGATCAAAGGTCAATATTTGGAAAATATTGATCTCCATAAAGTTGGTCGAATAAATCATAAATGAGAGGTATGGGTTACTTGTTATTTATTGTTATTGCATTGATCTCTCTATTGTTAATGAAAAACCTCATAGACCCACCTTTCATCTTAACAAAAAGAATTGGGGCTCCCATAGAGAAACACTAGGGTGAATAAATCTCTTATTACTCAATTGCTCTAGCTGTTTCATATGTTCCACTAATTCCACAGTGGTCATTATATAAGGGGTCTTTGATATGGTCCTTGAACCATGAATTAAATCAATGGAAATATCAACTTCTCGTACTAGAGGATGTTCAGGTAAATATTCTGTAAAAACATCAATATATTCTTACACAATAGGTACGTCCTCTATATGAACATTCCTTTCCTCACTCAAAATTATTTTATTCTCTTACTCCCAAATAATTGAATATAGATGAGTTGTTAGGGGTGGAACTAGATATGAATTAGGTGGTGACATTTCTGCTCTAAATATGAGTTACTCCTTATCATCATCGATAATTATAAAATCCTTATTCTTTGAATAAATTTTCACATCTTGGTCTAAAATCCAATCCATACCGTGGATTATATCAAATTCAATCATGGGTATGATGATGATATCAATAGATAAAGAACTTTTATATTCCATAATGGGAACTAATTCAAGAAACATTGTTGCAATGATACTTCCCTTAGGTGTTTTAATTGACAACTCCCTTGTTAACTAAAATTGAAAATATCCTATTTTATAATCAAAGTAGGAAGATACGAAAAAATAAGATGATCCAGAATCAAATAAGGCATTTGCTAAACTTAAGGAAACCATTAAAATACCTTCCTCCATGTCTTTTGAAGTGTCGACTACAACAGTGGTGATAACATAAGCTTGGACTTGATCCCATGGCATTTTTTGATATATGTTTTTTTTGGCAATTAAGAAATTCATTTGAATAATTCACACTTTTTATACAATTGTACCATTCAACATTAACATCCCCTTTATTCACCTTGCAATCATGAGATTGGTGGCCTTTTCAACACACTTGTAATAGACTCCCATTCCCATCAGGGGAGTACAATGGTATTTCTTACCACATTGTCTGCAAGATGGATATTCAATTTTTCCGTTCTTACCCTTATTTCCATTTCTAGAGTGTTCAGCAGATCTCATCTTCTCTTTATTTCCATTAAATTCATAAGACATACAAAAATCTTTTTTTGTCTTCATAGCACATGAGAAAATATCTTCGTATGACAAGATTAATTGTAAGACTATTGCTCGCCGGAGAAATGGTTTTAACCCAACATTGAATCGATCAAAAATACTACTTGAGTTATGTATATAATCTATTGTATGCCTTGATATCCTTTTAATGTTTGCCTCATACATTTCCACATTCTCATCCTCCTTTTTCCTCAGACTCAGAAATTTTAACTCCATATTCACTCGATGGTCTTTAGGAACGTATTTTTCTAAGGAAAACTCTTTAAATTCCCCCCATTCCATATTTGATACTTAATCATCATTGTGTTTTAAATTAATGATCACCATTGATCTAAATATTTTGTGAGTTGATAAACATCCATGATATCTTTTTCCCTTTTTCTACACCACAAAGAATGAAATATTTTTTCCTAAAGAATTTATCCATTTCTCAACTACTATTGGATTTGTACTCCCATTGAATGTTTGTTGTTTTTTCCTCTGGAAGAGGACTAAAATTGAACCTCCAAGTTTTTGTTCAGGGTCCTCCATATGGGTACAATTATTATTCATAACCTGAGTGATTTGTACCATTATGGTGATAAGATGATCCACACCAGTTACTTTACAAGCTCCACTATAATTATATTGAGTAAAATGGAAATCCCTACATTGATTACATGCATTGATACAGTTTCCATTCCTTCCACAAGGAAATTTTTTGATCAATGGAATAAAATAGATAAGTTTATGAATCAAAATACATAATTCCATAATTGTAAAACACTAAAATTAAATTGAACATTTTATGGATATAATCCATAATCTTAAAAAATTTCATTGATGAAGTATATACTCATAAACCCTTCATAATGGATTGTATGGAAAATGAGAACTATCCTAATAATATCCCTAGGAGTGTCACAACCAAGAGTGCAGCAAGACCCATTGTCGTACACTAGTTCATGTTCAAGTCCATCTCAAGGTGATGTTTTTGGGGTTTACCCCTAGGAAAATCTGTGCCAGAGCTGTCTTTGCTTACTCTTATATAGACTTTGATGTATTGTTTGAAAACTCAAAAAAATCTCTACAATTCCAAAATTTTAGGAAGTTCTTCAATGTATTCCACAATGTTTATCTTTGGATAATGTTCTCTAATCATAGTTTTTCTAAATCATTCTTCCAAGTATTGTACTAAACATCCTCTGATACCAACATTAATGCCCCTACCCTAGTTACCCAAAGTCTGTGCCTTAATACATAATATTAGCATAACCACAAAAGTCCATATCTCGAAAGACCGATTAGTTTTGTAGCCTAGGAAATACTAGACACATTAATAAGATTTACATTACATTATAAAATGAAAAACTATGACAAAAAAGTTTCCATAGGCCACAATCATATCCCTTATACTATCCATATAGGTGAGTAAAAATATACATCATCGGATCCTAGGGAAAATAAAACATAGAAAGCGGTGAGCTCAACTGCTCAGTAAGGATGAAAATATAGCATAATCTTTCATAAATAAAAATATGCATTTAAGGCAGTGTAAGATAAGAAAAAAAGACTTTTAAAAATGAACTTCAGAATAATAGGGAAGAGATAAAATGGAAAAATGTAATTTACTAATTCACATGGATATTATACTAGTCGAATAATCACATGCAATATCAATTACCACTTTCGTAAGGATAGAATGAATAAGGCCAGACTTCATAACCACATAGTCAAGGATTTCTGCCTAGACTACAAATAAGATTTTGTCAAGGCCTAGTGCGATGACACTAGTTCGTCTAATGAGTCCTATCGATGCATCAAGGAGCTATAGCGGGCTCCACCTGTCACTTACTAAGTCCAATGCATTCTTCATAAGAAAAGGATCAAACATAACATAAAAATTTGTATTAAAACTAGCATACAAAATGTCAATACATTCTCCATTAACCTTAAATGGTGTAAAAATAACACATCCATAGTCAATGATATCACAAAACCATCAATACAATATTAATTTTTTATATCAGAATAAACAAACATCAAATATGCTTAATATCCATCAAAGGATGTTGACACAGATAATATCAAAAAAAAATTAGAGAAATATCTCATTATATTTGGAAATCATTTAAAATTCATATAATTATAAAAGAAAACATTTATTTTGAAAATATTCTTATAAGATTTCAAGGGAAGCTTCGACATTGTCATAACGGCAGAAAACATCCACACCCGCTATATAAGTTAAAAAAACATTCTTACCTTAATTTTTTCTAAAAGTTAATTCGGTACCTTGTTCGGAAAACGAAGAAAATATTCCATTCCAACCATTTTATCAAAATTTAAACATTGTATAAATGAATTTCACCAATAATCTAGAAAATAGTAAAAATATTTTTGGAATAATTTTCTATGAAACATGGATGTGGATGATAAAGATGTCCCAGTATATACTTACGTAAAAACAATCTCGGATAATAAAGAGATTGTTTAATTAACCCTTACCTTGTAGTTTCCCTTGGTCCAGTGTACATAAAACACTATAATAATAGATAAATCATTGTTATTAAATTATACAAGAACTATATACATAAATATGATATCATATATGATCTTCTAATATTTATTTGTTAATGATATTTCAGTAGTATCATCTTTTCGGGTGTTAACTAATCCATTTTCTTTTATATTCATAATTACATAAATAGTTCTTTTTATGGATATGTTGTATATTATTTATATTCATAATTATATTAAGTCTTTGAAGGCTATTTTTAATCAACAAAATAAGATTATTCTTGAATTGATACGATTGGGAATTAATCTCATCACGTTCATGGTGACGGTAATCCGTACGTACGCACGAGTGACAATATCATACTATTGATATTAAAATCATATACAATTGGATGGTGTATCATATATACCAAATAATTATCATATTATATTTTTTATTTAAATCATTTATAATCATTAATATACCCATCTAAATGATGAAGTGTTTGACTAACAAACTACACCACGACGTGGAGACAGTAATCCGTATGTACGCACATATGGTGACATTGACATTTATAGGATTGATAGAATAATGAATATGGTTGTACCTATTTTATAATAACATAATTCTATATATAATATAATGGAGTTATTATTTTATAATGTAAACAACAAAGAAAGGGGAATTGGACGAAGAAAATAACATGGAAGCGGTGATGAAATATTTACCTCTTCTTCGGGTTCTTCTTTTTCATTTGATCAAAAGGGATTTTTATGATGGCTTTATGACAATAGAAAGGACTATAAGATTAATGGAGGACATTTGGGAGGTTATTTACGCAGGTATTGTTATATCCAAATGGCTTTGAAGGAGTGAATTTGAGAGAAGTGGATGTTCCCTTTTATAAGATGGGTGTGGGGCACCTTAAGAAAATATTGAAATATTATTTTATAATAAAATTGTTTTTGGTTTCTAATGTCCCAAAAATTAATTATTTAATGTATATGTTGGTGCTGGACCAAAAAAATCTCAACCAATAGGTTTTAGATTGGTTTGTGACACTATATTAACCTTATCTTCCAGATTTAACCCTTAGTTAAATAGTTTGACATTTACCATTTATCTTTGTACTTTTATATTATATGGTCAATAAACAAACTATAAACAAACAAAATAACCCCAAGTGGTTCATTAATGATACAAATAGAATTTTATAAGTATTTTGGCTGAGCATAATATTTTTAGGCTTATTATATCTACCAATAATATTGTATTTGTTTTAAAAACTCATTTATATCAATTCTGACATTATTTAATAATTGATTTTTTAAAGTACTAACAACTTTATTTCTTCCAATGAAATAAATTTTTCATAGAATAAAATGTGATATTAACTTATAATTTTAGTGCAATTTGATAAAAGTCTAAAATTATATTTATTTGGATATTTATAATATCAATTATTTTAATAATTTATTTATATGGTAGTTACTAAATAATTATTTTGTCATAAATTAATTTAATTATTTAAGGTCTAAAATTATAAATAAAATAAATTTTTGTAGGAAATATATTTAGATTTGTAATTAATATTTATAGTCAAATTTATATTGGGTGTAACCCTATATAAAAAATTGTGTAGTTATTAAACATTGAATTTAACTCTTTTAACTCATATTTTAATAAAATTATAATAAATGTCCTAATCTAATCCATGTGGACCAAAGTGGTTCATATTTTATTCATATGGTTGTTTTTGGTCGCAATATACTTATCTAATAGAATTAAGACATGTTTTAGAGTAATAATAATATCTTTTTTACACTTAATTACCCTATTTACTTGTAATCATGGTAAATAAAAATCAAAAGTTACTAATCACCAAAAACTATTTTTAACTTATTGACCAACATTTTACTTACAGATCTCAACCATGTCTCCTATTTTTTTTAAAATTCAATTCACATAAGAGGTAAAATTATGTTTTTTGGAAATTTGTAAATGCTCCTCGGAAGTGGGTAAAAGACAGTATAAAGTTTGATAATATTTTTATATCTAAAATTATTATAATATTACTCCAATAAATTTATTTTAACATATATAGGTATTATTTTTCTTTTTTGACCTAAAAAAATTGAAATAAAATAAATTATGATTTAAATAAAAAGTAAATGTTAAACAATAACTCAGTGTTTTTCATTATTCATCTAAAAAATAAAGTTTTCAGAAAAATACCAAAAAACCACCCTAAGCTAATTTTGTTATTCTGAATCTAAAATTGAAATCCATATTGAATGATAAAAATTATAAAATTTCAAAAAGTGGGTATTACTAATTATAAGAGTTAGTTTGATTGGTTGTGGTTTGTTTGAACATGATTTTGCCTACAAAACATGCTACTGTATTATTCAAAGGGAAACGTACCGTGGAAGCTTGGGGTGTTACAAAATAAGAGTATTAAATATCATTAATTTTTATGTAATACATATGGTAAGTTTAGGAATTCCCAATATTAGTTTTGAAAAAAAAATTACACAGAGGCACTAGTGTAAATTTCACAAAGGATTTGTGATTTATTTTTAGTTCTACATTATATTGCATTGAGTAACTAGTTTCCATGAAAAAATGGATGAAGTGATGGATATAATAATTTTCAAACTACGATATCGTATTAAATTTATTTTCATAAATGTGGATATTATTTGAATCATCCAATAAAATGATCTATTCGAAGGGATGGCAGGCATTAAAAAAATCAACAATCTTAATTATTAATTGAACAAAGAATGTTCTATGCTTAGATGGATCATGATGATTTAATTAAATGTAACCTCTAATTAAGAGTATTTTATGTCATATTGTATTTCAATTTGTACCATAATGTCATATCATGTAAGAACATTATGTTACAACCTAAAATGATTTGACATCATAGGAGAATAAATATATGACTATGTATCACATGTTGATAATTATTTGAATTTCCTTCATAAAAATATTTTCAATCCACATTTAGTGTAATTTAATTTTTTCTTAGTTATATAATGTTAGTAGTTTTATAATGGAAATATTATTTTTTTGAAGTAATTCTATCTCAATACCATCAGTCACCATTTGATTATATTATAGATAGAGGGTGATGATATATCAGTTTTAGGGTCATTATAACAAAAATGGATTTTATTTACCTATAAGAAAGAGTTTCTACCATAAACAATTTTATGATTTGAAAATACTATCCTTGATTACAGTCCCATGGTGAGGGAATACCTTGATGTTTTTCTCAGGGATTTTTCTAGTATCCATCATAAACGAGACGTTGTGTTAACGGTCAATCTTATACCACTACCATGTTTCTTTTCAAGGGAATAGAATCACTATAAAAGGGATATCAATGTGCTATTATATAAAAAATAAATAGATTTATGGATAATATCAAACACTATTATTGAAATTTTTAGTTTTTAGGGATTATCTAGGTAGTACCAAGGATTATAAGAAATTTATACATATTTAAAAATCCTATTTCCAATATAATATAATTGGGAGTCTTGATTGCTTCAACTAATTATTGTGTAGATATATTAAAGGATCGTGAAAATAGGCATTTAACTATACATGTACTTACAACACCCACATGTGAGAAATATTCATAGTATATTATGATTCGTTAATTAATGGATTTTTTCTAAGGAATAATGGAAAATTTATATCACATTTTAGATGAAAATTTAATGTTATTTAATACAAAAACCTAATGTACAATATGAATGAGGTAAAAATAATATTCAAATTGATATTCAGGTGACATTATACTATAATGGATAAGAGTAAAATATATACTTGTCATAGTAGAATCAGGTATATATTCACATATAATTATTCAAATATACACCTGAAAAGATAGTCACAGAAGATTATAGACTATGACTACTTATTTGACTACCATCATGGGAATGAAAATAAAATTGTAGACAAACTTTGTGGAATGCGTCCAAAAATTTGATCATTAATGAGAATTTAAAAGGAACCGATCTTATTATATTCGAAAATGATAGACATGTGAATTACAAAGGATGTAGCATCATTAATCAATTCAAAAATCATTTCTTAACCGCCCTTTCAGTGGATGATAAAGGATCCTAAAAGGGAAAATGTATTAATTTAAAAGCATGTGGAACCTTTATAATATCGTAAAATATTATAGTTCAAAATTGAGAAGAATGTGACATATTAATTATATCACGACTCTGTGTACTACCAAATCTTGATTTAATGAAACAGTTGTTGGATGAGGCACATATATCAACCATATCCATGAATAAATGGAGAACAAAGATATATCGATATCTTAGAGAGAACTATTGATGAGTAAATATGAAGAAGAATATTGCATAATATACATCAATGTGTCTTTATCTTCAACATGTTATGACAAAATTGAATACACACAGAGTGATTATGAATCCATTAACAATAATTCCATTGAAAATGGAAATCATAACCCTCGACGTTGTCCCTATCGATTTGAAGACCTCAAGAGGAATTAATTATATATGTTCCCCAATTTATTTTCTCTCAAAATGTGGTCACTCTAATTAAAATTGAGTGGAATTCTCACTTTAAAAACTATCAAGTGTATATATTAGTGTCATGCAAAGGATAGTTGAAAAAACCTTATATATTATATCTGATTGAGATCAATGACTTACCAATATGTTTAGGATTTTTCTCCAACATTATAATAATATTGATTTGATCTCCATTATAGTTTATCACACTCAAAATTATGTCAATTTAAAATGGACTATCCAGACACATGAGATGTTGGATGGAGATAGCTCAATGGACTATAAAGGAGGATGGGATCAATATCTCCCTCTGGTCAAGATCACATACAACAACTGTTTGTACTCAATTATCCAGATGGATCCCTATGAATACCTTTATGTGAAGTGGTTAATGACACCATAATGTTTGGATTTTGTTTTCAAACATTAACATCTAGGTCTTGAAATGGTTTAATAAATGGTAGAAAATGAAAAGACCATTCAGTTTCACATCGGGGATCCCTAATGTCGATAGAAGAGATTATTGGAACAAAATCCATTATTTTCATAAAAAAAAACATGAATTGTGTTCGCTGTCAGTCTTATTAAGGATGATCAGGGAGTTTACAAGGAAAAGTCTCATATTGCACATGTCGTAAGTAGTTTTTAAGGTGAATTCATTTCCTAGTGTTTGACAAATTTTTTGTGATCCTAAATTTTGGTAATGGAAAGCATTGTGAAAAGTGGATTTTCTTGGCGGTCTTATTAAAATATTGAAATGTTTTGAGTTTCACAGATATGGGATTCAAGAAGGGTGTTTCATGAACACGTGAAGATTTTGATGGTGTCTTCTTTGATTATGAGACTCTACTAGCGATAGGTTCTTTGTAGTGATGCGAAGGTTTTTTAATGGGGGCTCTACGGTTAGAACAACCATTTTGAAGATAGAGATGGTCCAAAAAGACGTTTTGAGACGATCTGGATTTCACGCCTGATGGAGTAGAGCTCCACGTTTGACAATGCCTAAAAATAAGAGTCTAATCATCATCATTTCACATGAATAGAAGTTTGAAAATACGAGATCTCTTTGACATCGGAATGAAATGGGTTCTATGTGAAGAAGATTGTTCAAGGTGAGAAGTATCCTTGCGAAGAGACATTTAATCTTATGAATGATGAAAATGATTCAATGTGATGAGTGATCTGAAAATAAGTATTGTTATGAATTGGATTAATGAGATTCATGAAGTAGTGTTCTATACAATCCAGTGATCTCTGTGAAGGGTTGTGCTCTACGACGCAGAGAGCTCTGCAAAGGGTTTTACTCGGTGAGGCAGATAGCTCCACAAAGTATTGTTATTTGTGAATATTCATTGGGAAGGGTTGTTTTGTGTATCACTGCTGAGTGGTGAGGGATTTTAGTGAGTATCTACATAAGTCCTTGATGCATGCAGTGTCTCATGTTGGACAAAGACAAATACTTCAATTTCAATCTATTGAAGATACCCTCAATTCGATATGACAAGCATAGAGATACATAATCTTCCACATCATCCCCCAACACCACTATAATCCTGAAATTAATAGATATATTTTGATGAATATAATAAAGATAATATTTTTCCCCTTTCATAAAATTTAATGATCCATCTTTTTATATCAAAATATATTAGATCATTTGGATCAAAATAATAGATATTCTTGAATGATCCTATCATATCAACACATAATCCTCTTTATTCTCATTCTTAGGATGTTGATTTATCAATAATATATTAATTTTAATAAACTCCAACTGCATTATCTAGAATATTTTCATACCTTTATTTATAAATATATAAATTAAGCATTTATGATATATATATATTTAAAATTTTTAACCATAATTGTTACGCTTAATATCTTCAATATAGAAACTAACTCTACAATATACTAATCATTTTTATGTATTTTTTCTCATTTGTTTTTGATTGGTGTGTGGAATATGATATGACCATAACATTGTGCAATAAGATATATTGAAGGGTATTTTTTTATTTGAAATAATATATCTGAAACCCCTCCTCCCTATAGGGTAGTGTTATGAATGTTTAATAGACTAAAAATCATTAAATATTCATGAAATTATATTTAAATTTCTATATCTAGTTTAATTAAGAATATTTTTATTCTGCATGATGACTGGATAATAGAGTAAATTGACGTCTCACACAATCCATTCATATTATTATTCCAACCCTTGAATAATTTGTAACTTTTTTATAATGGTTAGTCTTGTATAACATTCAATATTATCTGTCATTTATGGAATTTTTTAAATACCAACACTTGATATTATATAACCTAGAATTAACCTATCAAAAGAATCTATTCACACTTGTTAAATTGTGAAATATGTTTATCCTTCATCATAGTCTATTTAACTATTCTCAAAGGACAGTCATTATATTTTTTCTCTTTGAATATTTTAGTATATTGAGTTATAATGAGTTCTAAAAATTGACCGAGGTAACATCCAAGGACTCTATTAATTAAATCCTTGATGGTAAAAGGAGATTTTGTAAGGCTAAAAAGAATAACTATATGTTCATAGTTTCTAAACGATGAATAGATTTTTATACTTGGTATATCCTATATATTGACCCACAATTGGTGATATCCAGAATGAAGGTAAATCAATGAAAGGTCTTGATATATTTGTATTTGAATATAAAATTCAGCAATATGTGGTAGTGGATAGTTTTTCATGTTTGATCTCTTATTTAGTTCACGAAAAAATATGTAGATTTCTATAAAATGTCATTCTTCTAATGAATATGAATTGGTATAGACCATCGAGTCACATTTCATATAATGAAAACATTTTTAGCACTACCCCATTGTATATTATGCAATTTAGGAACCTCAATCTATGTAATTCTATATTGATATATTGATATAGTTTTAATATATGGAATGGGTTTTAACGATAACTCATCTTCCTAATTTGATAGAAGTCTGGGATATCATATTTTTGTAAAATATCATGCAACACACATATAATAGCCATTTAATTTATGTTGAGTTTTTCCCCATCCATATGAGAAAAAAATACCTTCTCAATTGTAATTGGTACCCATATATTGGATTTTATTTCTTATACATGTTCATACAAACAATCCTAATGAATGATTATGGATTAATTTAAAATATGAATTTTTATTTACCTATATATATAATTGATATTGGATCCATATAATGATATTTGTTCCCTGCATATAATCACATAAAATTCCACAATAAAGGGAGTTCTTATATTTACCAAAAGCACTTTCCCAAAATAATAAATCAATGATATATAAAATATTTGACATGTGACCAATATATAATTATGAGATTTAACTATTATCTCAATATAGAATAATTGATATGTAATCATAATAATATTTATTAAATTATTAGATATAACATTGTTTATTTCATGGGAATCAAAAAATAGTTTAATTATTTTACAGGGAATGAAATGTGTACATTTTACCAAGATATTCTCACACCAACATTAGATGTCATAATCACATGAGATTTTTATTTGTACATGTAATTATTATGTTTTTATTTCTAATCATGAAAAACTATACATTTTATATAATATTTGTTAGAATGAAAAAATTGTATCATAATAAAAAACTCGATCAAGAATAATATCACATAAAAGATATTGAAATAATTGAAAATGATCAGTAAAAATCCTTGAGATAAATATCCCCTTTTCATGAAATTATTTAAAAATCACATAATTTATATTGAAATTATTTTAATTGTTAGTTTTGAATCAAAGTTTGTCATACCACTATGAATCTTTTTAAAGGATTTAACATTTTAAAACTTTCATGTCCATATAAATAAATCCTTAAAACCATTTTGAAAACATAGATATTAACGAAAATGTTTTAGAAGAATATATCCTTAAAACATTTAAAATTATTTTTTAATAAAATATTCCCTGAAAAAGAATCCCTTTTAATAATCTTAAATGAATTATGGAAATGGATAATAAATATTTCCTTGTTGATAATTACGTAAAAACATCCTCAGATAACAAAGAGTTTGTGAAATTAACCCTTACCTTGGACTACCCTTGGTCGAGGGTACGTTACCCAACTATATAATAGTTAAATAATTTCTATTAAATTATAAATGAAATGTATAACTAAATATGATATCTTATATGATCCTATAATATTGATTTCTTAATATTATTTTAGTAGTATCATCGTTTTGTGTGTTAACTAATTTGTTTTCCTTTATATGCTTGGTTGTGTAAGATATGTATGTTATGGATAGGATGTATTTGATTCATATATAGGATGATATTATGTTTATAAAAATTATTTTTATTCATAAAATGATAATTATTCTTGAATGATAATGATGGGGAATGAATCTCATTGCATTCAGGGTGACAATAATCCTTACATATGCACGAGTGATAATATCATTATATTGATTGGGAAACCATATGTAATTGGATGGTATATCATATATAAAAATAATTAACATGTTATATTTATTATTTACATAAGTTATTCTATTTTTTATAACCATCCAAATAATTAAGGGTTTTAAAAACAAACTACACCATGATGTCTGAATTGATAGATTACGTCTGACTGAATTGTTCTCGGGAGAAACTCGAGTAACCTTCTCCACTCCATGAAGGTGACAACCTCAATGCCGGTCCCTCCCCCCACGATGTGGGAGGGATCCTCTTCGCCCTCCTATAAGGTGTTTTTCCACTACACTCCTTTCTCATATCCTTCTTTCCTTCCCCCTTTCCCTCAAGTTTCGCATGGCCCGAAGGTCCCGGACCTGCATGATGGGTGACATAATATTCTGTTAATAACTCTTGAGTTCTCGGAGTCCATGGTTCTACTGAATACCACCTTGATTAATAGGTATAAACAGCATCACCCATCCATTTTTATTTTCGACAAGCACATCCTCATCTCCTGAGAGTTGCAAGATAGGGCGATAATGGGTATTTTGGATAACATGAACATAAAGATTCGTTTTTCATCAGAGTTGGACCCCATTATGGGTTGGTCATATTCTCCTCATAGCTTCATCAACTTCATATATTACCTACACTGGAGGTAATTCAATTTGCATATGAAGCGTGATACTCCTACAATGGAGACATGGGTAAGCTTTCCCAATCTTCCCCTATAATTCCAAAATCCCTATGTTATGCGACTACTAGGAAATCTAATTGGCAGATATATGTGCTCGGATTGTCTGACTTAGGCTTTATGTGAACCGGTTAATCCGTGAGTTTGCATGGAAATGGATGTGTCCAATAATCCATTCGAATATTTGTGGATCACAGTGGGTGAGGAGTATCACTACAAGCATCGGGTGGACTCTGAATCATGTACATATTTTTATTCTAGATGAAAACACCTGAGATATTCACTAGATGATTGTTGGAGGTGGACATAGACAGCTACGAGGATGAGGGACAATGGTTGTGGAATAGATTATGAGGTTCCTGAAGAAGAGGTGTGGGAGCAATGACATATTGTTATGGATGTTAATAGATGAAAGGGTGAAGATGCGGGGTACCCGGAAAGCAACCCAGAGATCAACAAGGTGCCTCTAAGGAAGAGATTGTCTTATCCCAGCCTATGAAGAAGGATGTGGTGCATCAGAACCACTCGAAAGTTTGTCAGGTCTATAGCAGATTGAGGTAGGACCTGACTTAACCATTTTGCAGCAGTGATTAGATCGACAATGGAAGTGTGAGGGTATATAATTTGGTACTTCATGAGGCGAATAGAGTAGAAATTAAGTAATATGCGCCTAAAGATATGGGGGATCAGGGTATGGATTAAGGTATTATAATTATTGAAGAGTATGTTCAGGAGTTATGGTTTATTGGTGAAATATAGTCTTTGAGGATTCCTTCTTCTATAGTGGTAGCTATGACAGGAAAGACTATGGTGGCCAAGGAAATAAGGGAGAGGGACAAGCAGGTGTAGAGAGTACTAGGGGAATAGTAGCACCAGGTGATCCGAGGATGTGAAAAATGGTTTGGTAAAAAGTTAGTCAGAACCATAACCTACCCCGGATTAACATTATTAATTGTTTTAAAGGCCTGGGATCAGACATTTCAGATGTTGGGTCCAGTGGGGAGGACTTCCCCTTAGTGATAGAGTCTAGGGTGGGGGAATATGACCTTCCGTAATAAAAATTGTCACAAGGGGGATCTAGTAGAGGGCTCCACAACCAAAGGAGGATGTAGGGGGAAAAATAAAATAGGGACCCTGTCGTCTGCATTGTGCGTAAGAGGAGCAATTCCAAATTCCGTAACGACTACTCATATCTCCCAAAGCCTATGGAGAATAGATTAGCAAAGAAGGGAAGGTACAAAGTACTGATTGGAGAGGGTCTTAAAAAAGCATAGGAGAGGGAGGATGACCTGGTAGGTGTATCTGGATTGACTGAAGATCCAAGGACATAGAAGCGAGGATCGGATAATAAGGATGATGAAAATGAAACCAACCTCGGAAAAAGGATGCACCGGTAGTCTATCAATCCCCTCCTCGTGCACCTCAGTAGGGTAATGAAGATGATGAGGTAAAACCGATTGTTATCATGACTGGAACTATGTGGGATGCTATCACAGAGGCCATGGATGATCCATGTGACCTTCTTATGCACTCTGATGAAGAGATGTTTGAGATGGTCTTGTATTTTAATGTATATAAAGAAGATGCAGAAAGGTTGAATGGTGAACCAATTGAAGTGGACATTAACGAGGATTTGGAAGACTTGATCACCAAGAAACACCTAATCATAACCAGTGGAATCAATGGAAAAAATATAATGGTGGAAGAGTTTTTGTAGACATGGGCCAAATTGATCTATCAATTTGAAGACAAAATCAGAGCCGAACCCGATAAAAAGGTATATGAACTTTTCTACATTTTATATAGAGAGGATTATTCCAATATGTTAATGTTATTCATCAAGGATTTCATAGGGCCTGATCATACTATTTTTACATGAAAGTTTCTATATTTCTTCCATAAAATTGTTCTTTTTAATAAAAAATGTTAATTTGGAGGAACTACACAATGACATGGAGATGGTATGTTTTATGTACACACATATAGTGACTTTGACATTAATAGAAAGGATAAAATAATGAATATGGTTGTACCATATTTATAATAACATCACAGTATGTAGAAGGTACTAGATTCTTACTTTGGTATGGAAACAACAGTGATTGATGAAGTGGAAGAATGAATGACATTGAAAGAGGGTGGTTAAATTATTACCTCTTCTTCGAGTGTTTCATTTTTAGTTGATCCAAAGGGCTCTATATGTTTCCTTTCTAATCAATTTAAGGCCACTAGGTCGAAGGGAGAATAATTTGGAGGATATTTGGGTAGGATTTCACTGTGTAAAATGGCATTGGAGGTGTGAAATTAAGATAATGGGAAGTCCCTTTTTATAAAAGAGGTGAGGGGCACCATAGGAAAAGATTGAAATATTATTTTATCATAAAATCATTATCTATTTCTAATTGCTACAAAAGAATTTATTAAGAGGTTAAGGTGGGTATGGGTCTAAATCCTCACAACCAATATGTTATGAAATGTTTTGGTCATCATATTAACCTTATCTTTTAGATTTAACTCTAAGATAAAATGTTTAACTTTTACAATGTCCTCTTGTATTACTATAATAAATGGTTATTATGCTTACTATAAAATAACAATAGAACCCCATGTGGTTGATTAATGACATATCAATTATTCTATAAGTAATTTTTCCAAACCATATATTTTAAAAATATTTTATTGATTAATAATATAGTATTTGATTTAAAAACTCATTTAGATCAACTTTGACACTATTTTGAATTTAGTTTTTTGTAATAGTATAAAATACATTATTACATTGAGAAAAATACTATATATCAATCCTAAAAAGTCATATTCACCTAGAAAATTCGTGGATGGCATCAAAACTTTAAAATTTTATTTATTTTAATATTTACAAGATTCTTTATTTTATTCTTTTATTAATAAGAAAATACTGCATTATTATTGTGTTATAAATAAATATATTAATTTTATGTCTAAAAATTATAAATAAACTATCATCGCGTAGGAAATATTTTAATATTTCTAATGAATATTTATAGTCGAATAGATAAATTATATGACCTCATTTAAATTTTTTTACTAAAAGATACATGCTTTTGTTATTTTTATCTTTAAATTAGATTATTTAATATAAAATGTAATTATAACCTCACCATGGTAAATAATAGAAATACATGTTTCATATTTACCACATATGCATTAATTTTTGTTGGGTGTGTGTTTACTCTCCCTTCAGCATGCCATAAATGATACCATGAAAAAACATCCCAATATATATTGTAAGACTTTATTGTAACCATTAAAAAAATCGATTTGATAGTCATCAAATATTGTTGGACATTATATGGGGAAATTATCACTAAAAAAATGTTAAATTAATTTTTTTGGTAAAATATTGAAATTAAACCATATTATTTGCCTAATATCTTAACAAATGAGGGGTTTTATCATAAAAATAGCATTTTTTCATGTATCAACATAAAATAGCACATGAATCTCAGTGTTGACCATAATGTATCTAATGAAAATGTGCTTGTTAGGGTTATTAGAATGGACATATTCAATCTATAAAACACATAATTTAATTCCTCAAATTATAACATAAATAAATTTTACGTAGTCCATCTTGTTATGATATTATTAGTTTTTCTCAGTAATTGGTTACTATACTATACAAATTCCTCAGTTTAAACATTGATAATATATTTTCTGTCGAGATTGGTAACAACAACATGTAGAGAAATAGGCTGATCCTCTATATTGTTATCACAAACAAAATGAGACAAATATCATTCTATAATATTGGAATCATTGAAATGTCAATAATCCATTACATATAAACTGGTTGATGATTTAATGTATATTATTTCATTGTAGTAGTTAGCAGGTAAAAATATAAGGTAATGAAATGTATAATTACTCAAAATTTACCAGAATGTTGATCTCTTTATTTGTAATTAATGGTTGTGGATTTTATAATTTTATATCAGGTATCCAAAATACCTTATTCATGTCCCCTATCAAATATAATACATATTCTATATTGGGACTACCATGTCCTGATTTTTACTTCTAATTGAAAGAGTTATCCTAATTGGAAGTTATGAATTCCACCATAATTTTTTTGTCAACAACTACATAGTTGACCATATTTAGATTAATGGATTAGGGAAAAAAATAAAATAGTAATCATTATTCCATTATATATGGTTCAACAATGAATAATTCCATACAGAAAACCACATTATTTATTCCAAATTTATTAATTTTTATTTCACATAGGTTATAGTCCCTCATTCATTGATGAAAAATCTCATATAATGTTGTATATGTTGACTTCCATTAATTGATCGATGATACTAATGTATGAAAAACCCACATAATGTAGACATACATCATTGGAATGTAATACATAAGGGAAATCAAACAAAATAATTAGCCAACAAATTTTCAAGGATCTGTTTCCACCATGTTTCAATATTTCAACGATACACCTAATAATTATATAACCATTATAATATGATACATAAACACTTGATCCTCTGGAATTAAAAAAATTTTATTTCAAAATTGAAAATATATTTAATAGTATCATTAAGTAAATTTCTTTGATCTATCATATAATCTATTGATTTTGTGTATTTGATATCAATCTGTCATCCATGGAATGATTCAAAATCACAATAAAAATTTTTGGTTATCAACATTTGATGAATCCTATAAAATGTTATTTATAACGTATCGGAGGACATACTCCCACAAAATAATGGTTGTTGTGAAAAATTCAAATTTATAAATTTATTCATCCATAAGTTTCCATCATTCCCGACATTTTGGTTGAAAATTTATCTCTAAATTGGACATGTGGTCGATATATAATTCAATGACATCTTTACTACTATATTTTTTATTAATAAAACCTTCATTAAGGAAATCATTTTTTATAAAAATTTTCTTATTCATCATATAATGTTCGATGAGTTACATAAATCTTTATTTTAAATGACCACGTAGTTGATTCCATCATACAATGTGAACCATCTAGTGAGCCATCATAACAATGAATGATAGTGGAAATAAAATATATAATTCTAATAAAATGATATAAATTTCAATTTATATACATTGAATTTTAATTAAGTATTTAAAATTTAGACATATACCATTGAATTATATACTATTATAGGTGAACATAGGATGGTAATTTTTAAGAAAAAGAAAATGTAATTTCACAATATCTATATAAGATATAAATAGAAGAAACTCATAAAAATTTCAAGATATTTGACATGAAACATTCATCTACATGATACTCAATGAATTTAATGGTTAAATATATGGAACCGTTATAATATTAAGTTTGATTAAATATTAATACCTTTATTTTTTAAAATGTTTTTAAATAGAAAGAGGATGAAGAGTCTACCATTAACCATTTATTGTTACTAAGTCATCCCACATCCCATTGAAAATTAAATTTAAAATTTTCATTAATTTATCCACTATTATTATTATGATATATAGTAATATGAGAATTAAAATATCTCAACATTTTTTTCAATACGAGTGAAATCAAGAAAATGTCACACATACAAATAATTCTAGTATGGTAACTCAAAAAGACTAATTTTCCATCACATTTAATAATACATTTTTATAATGGTTTATGAAATGTGGTGACCATATCATTTAATATCTAAAATATTTTATCTCATAATAGTGGTAATTACAATATTCCTTCTTTCGAATTTCTATTAAATGATGATGTCTACGATAAGTATTGATGATTTTCATTTATAAAATTGTGATATATTGTACGTAAATTCATTGAGTATTGTAATATCCTAATTCAAAGAGTATATTATTCAAACATGTACATATACAAGACCCATTAATATATATATATATATTTAAATTTTTAAAATAAGGAATACAATTTATCTTTCCATAAATCATGGATATCATTATTAATTCATCATTTTAACATGCATTAAAAATTATATCACTAAAATCTAATTATAATTTCAAATCTTTGATAAACGGATCCAAATAAACATCAATATCATTTACCATTTTCTCCCTATATATAAACAAATAAAACAAAAATTTATCCCTTCAATAATAAACACAGTGGAAAATAATAATTATCTAATATAACTAGTTACCAAATATGATTTCTACATTATAAACTATCAAATATTTCCTCATCTGTAGATGGATAAAGAAGAAATACTTCTATATTGAGTCTAAATTCATGTTATTGATGATAAAATTTTTTCCAATGATGGGAGTTTTCTGGTTATATTTTATCACATCTTGATTTTTCTATTTTTGTTCCATATAAAATTAATTTTAATCTCTGAAACTATATATGTTCCAAAAACATGTAATGATTTGAACGTATATTATAACATTAGAATGACACGATTCATGATTATTCTATCATGACATACCACACTGAGAATTTTTATTTTATTTTTACTCCTCATGAAACAATATATATATATATATATAATTTAATAGGATCATATTCATTCAAATATCATACAAATAGATATTAGAATTCTTTTTGCATCAATTTATTTGTATGGAAGTTCATTATCATGTCTAATCATATCAATAAATAGATGAATTAGTTCAATAATTTTATTACCACTCCATATGTTTCTAACTAAGACATTATATTTAAAATTTGTGACAAAATAATTTTATATTAAGTATAGAAATCATTAAAAAGAATCCTTACATCGCTCTATAACATCAAGAACAATGTTGGGAAATTCAAAAGATTATCTTACAATATCATTTATTTTAATTAATGGGATTTTTTTCATTTTTTCCCATTTCAATAGTATCCCCTATATTGTCATACTCATAATTGACTCGTACTAAAATAATATGACCCATAAATAGATGTGTGATATTAATAACTATTTACATTCCACCATTATTTCGTCATAAAATTATTACATAAAACACATTAATGAAATGTCATATCTTCTTTCATCATATATGAATTAACTAGTTTTAAATAATAAGAATGTTAAAAATTAATAAAGAATTGGGCCATGTCATATAAATTATCTTTTTCAACAATGATAAACTATTTAGCACCATCCTAATGATGTCATATTCTAATAAATATTATCAATACATATTCAATTCATATATATCATATATAAATATGAAATATTGTTATTTAAAAAAATAAATATATATATGACTTATTATTATATAATCAAACATTTCGTTTATTTATATATACATAAATATTGAATCATATTTGATACAAATTATAAATATTTCAAAAACTAGTACTAACATTTAAAGTTCAGAATATTTAAAAATATACCATATTATAAATATTATATTTTTGTTAAAAGATATCAAATTCCACATATCATTATTTTTTGAAAGGGTTTCATAAATGCAGATAGTAATGTCATCTCTTAAAACAGGGATGTTAATCTCTAGTTAATTCACATCATTAAGGGATTTAAACGATATTGAAATTACATTAATGATATTATGGAGAAAAATAATTATATGAAATTTGGTTTGATTTCATTCTACCTCTACTATGGTGAATTTTCAGTTTTCATTACTGTAACATTGTAAACAATAAAATCTATTATTTTTATAGAATAATTTCAAATTAATATTATTATCATATAATTAAATTGTCATTCATTGAAACATGTTTAAAAATGTTTTTTTACATTAAGACTCTATGATGTTGCCATGTCTCGAAGTGGGTGGGTTATATTACAATACCACACCCCTTTAATTTGTTGGAAATCTATTCACATAAGAATTAAATAAATAATTATGTGTATACAAATTAATAATGATTTAAATATTATTTTAATACATCTCTATTAGATATTTTGAATCATTTAAAAGATAAAATATCTATTTTTATTACAAATACATATTTATTTAAAAAAAACCATCTATGATGTTAAAAATGTACAAGAAAACACCAATTTCTTATTTTCTTCATTATCAGTAGACACAAGTTTGTTTGCATGATGTAGTCTCACTATAATATTTTTACATTCTATATATGTATTCTAATTGTATCTTAAAATAAAAAAAATTCAAAAAAATAAAATCATTAATATTAAATAATGAAAATAATTTATATTAAGGGGCCATTGTATGTGATTTTAATTTTTATAATATATGTGGTAACAATAAAATATACAAATAATTTTCAATTATGATAATCTTATTTAACATACTTATATTTATAGTTTTATGTTTGTGATATAATGAAATTAAATTAATGTGTACCACTAGGAAGAAAGTCATTTAAATCGATTAAAACATTTTTATAAGTTAATTTAAAAAAATAATTATTCCAAAAAATAAATATACATAAAATTCATAATTTTTAGAGCATAGAATAAATTATAAATTTTGAGATAAAAGACACATGTTGGAGGTAAGTGGAATGATATTGTAATATAAATTAATCCATTCCCCAAGTAATTATTATCTACTAATAAAACTAATTAAAATTCTCAACTCATATTGATAAAATAAGAAAATTATTGACCAAAAACTAAAGACCATTATACATGAAATATAATGAAAATAGATAATTATTTTAATATATAGATCTTAATAACCATGTAATTTGGTATTTAAAATAATTTATATCCCAAAATTAAACCACATTATATTTTCATATTAATTTTAATGTTATTGTACATGGAGTCTAGAGTAATGAAAATTATTTTAATGGGAGAATAATTAATATTATGGGGGAAGGGTGTTTTTCCCAACACTATCCTTAGTGGCTGGTTATTAGCACCTTTTCTGCTCCCTTTCCCGGATAGCCCACGTACCTTCGGGCAGGCTGTGATGGCCTGAAGTCCATTATTAGCCCAAGAATCATCGGGCAGGGTGTTGTGGTGGTTGGCCAGGTGTGTGCGGCAGGTGGTTTCCCAAGTGTCTTCGGGATGAGTCCCAGGTGTCTTTGGGCGTGGCAGTGGATCCTTTAGCCCAGGTGTCTTCGGGCGTAGCGGTGGTTGTTCTGGCCTAGGTGTTTGCAGGCATGGTTACATGTGACAGTTGAGGCCCATGTGTGTGCGGGCGGGATTTGGCAGTGGGACTGCGTGTGGTTGTGGCCCAGGTGTGTGCGGGTGGGATTTGGCAGTGGGACTGCATGTGGTTGTGGCCCAGGTGTGTTCGGGCGGGATTTGGCAGTGGGACTGCGTGTGGTTGTGGCCCAGGTGTGTGCGGGCGGGATTTGGCAGTGGGACTGCGGTGAGAATGGCGGGATTGGTCCGATGCGTAGGATGTCTCAATAACCAGTGGGAAAGTGGCATGGGGTACCAAACATCGATGTGCTCTTATATATATATTACTTGACTTGCGTTATTTGGGGAGCGAGCCTTGGTGAGGCCTGGGATGGATAGTTTACCTTGTTAGGTGTTTGGTTTACTCTTTTTCTCACGGGACTTTAGTACGTTCCCCCACTTGTGCACGAGAGTCTTGGTTTTCCCTACTGAGTGTACTTGTATGCTCACCCTACGTATATAAACTACTTTCAGGTTTCCAGGAGGACTTCGGGAATCACGCAGGACGTTACTAGCTCGGACTTTTGGAGCGGTTGCAGTTGTTTCTCTTTTCTTTTTGGTGCTTACCTTGTAGTCATCTTTTTGCACTTTGTGGCTTTCACTTTTGAAACATGCATGTGGGAATGGTTTACTTTTGGCTTTACTTTTCTTTCTACATTGGTGTTGTTGGGTTTTGTCCTCCTTATCTTTCGATCCTATAAAATAAAAAGGGTAATGCCTTCCATTTGCGAAAATTTCCTATACCCTTGGTGCTAGTCGCCACTCCGGGACCTATTGAAGGCGGGTTTCGGGGGGGTCATTATCTCTCCTTCAACTTAAAGAAGGAAGGGTCTGGCAATCTGCTGACCCTTCCCTCCTTTTGGTGAAGGCGGGTCGTGACAGAATGGTATCAGAGCGAGGTTTTGAGAGATAGGACGAAGTCTGGAGTTAGGCACAGTAAGGATTGCATGGGATGGTAAGGCAACAGCGTTGGGTGACCTTGGTGCGTGAGTTAGGCCAGGGAGGACCGGATAGGACACGGGATTTTAGGGCCCCCCGTGATCCGATGCAAGGACTCTGGACCTACCGAACGACCAAGTGAGGCCAGACTGATTGCAGGGTAGAGACCCTAGGAAAGGTACATGCATCATAAATGACTTGTGTTCTTGTGTTTCTGGGATGTCTTGGGAAATTAAGAATAAATTAAATCTTAATAAGTTTTGAGAACGGTTTTCTTTGCACTACTGGGCTTAGGCATTCCTTGTTTACCTTGCAGCTATGGCACCTGGATGGCGACCACGTGTGGTACAGGCGATCGAGACTCATGAGACTACTTTGGCCAATTGGCAGAGAGCTGATCGGGAGGAAGAGGACGACCAGTGGCAGAAGACTCTTCGAGCCTTTCAGCGACATGCCCTCGAGAAATATGAGGGCAGCACCTCCGACATGAAGACGGAAGGCTGGCTGGAGGAGCTAGTCATAGCCTTCGGCCTGATTCGGGCCCCGGCTGAGTACTGGGTTCCTCTGGCTGTTAGCCAGATGCGAGGAGCGGCATGTCAGTGGTGGATGCTTCACCTGGGGAGTAGGAAAGAGTCTGAGGTTGCTTGGGCGGATTTCGAGAAGGAGTTCCGGGCGGAGTTTCTCTCCTCGACAATGAAGGCGGAAAAGAGGCAGGAGCTACTATCCCTCCAGCAGGGGAGCATGTCCGTGAGGGAACTTGGAATCAAGTTCAAGGACCTCCTGCGTTTTTCTCCGGACCTCTTTCCCGATGAGGAGTCTCGGGCAAGACGTTTGGAGGAGGCGCTCCGACCCTCCCTCCAGTATGCTGTTACCCCCTTTACCCTTCCGACATACTTAGAGGTTCAGAAGAAGGCCGAAGTGGTGGAAAGGATGCACGCTCTAGGCGGACTGTCACGAGAAGGGATCCAGCTGGGACCATCGAAGGGGATGGCCGTCAGCACCAGGCCTCCAGCATCGGGACCCTCCAGGTTCCGACCCGCAGGGAGCAGGCCGCAGCAGTTTCAGTTTCGATCCCCTGGCCCACGTTCTTTTCCTTCAGGCTCGGGACCACGGTGCTTCATCTGCGGGAGCCCTGGACATCTTCGGAGTCAGTGCCCCGATCGGGTGCAGTACAGCAGTGGCAGTCATCCCCAGCGTCCGCTGCAGCAGCAGTTCCCAGCCAGACCCTTCCAGCAGCAGCAGCAGGGACAACGAGCTCCCGCTCCTCCGCAGACAGACATAGGAGGGGGAGGCCGACCTCAGGGCGCTCCCCAGGGACCTCGACCGGGGCGTGGCCGGGGAGGTGGCCGACAGCCGAGGGGCAGGGGAGCTGGGTGTGGACAGTTACACGCCGCAGAAGCAACAGTTCCAGCATGGCCAGAGGTTGTTCGAGGTACGATCAGTGTGTTTAGCACTCTTGCTTATGCTTTGTTCGATACCGGAGCTTCGCACTCCTTTGTTGCACCCGGTCTAGCCCGCGCCTTGGGTCTAGATGCCGAGAGACTTCCAGTGCCCCTGGTGTTGAGCACACCAGTTGGAGGTCAGACCGACTTGCTGTTCGTTTGTCGGGGATGTAGACTGATGTTGGGGCCACATCAGTCGGTTAAGGATCTCCTTCTGCTACAGATTCAGCCGTACGATGTCATCCTAGGCATCGACTGGCTATTTTCTGTGTGCGCCGTCATCGACTGTTTCCAAAGGATGGTGGTGTTCTCCGGTTTGGACGGCCAGCATGTCACTTTCACCGGCGAGCGGAGCTGTCCGAAGGGAAACAGGAGGGATGAACCTCTCCTCTCCTTGTTGACCGAACTGACGATATAATCAACAGATGCGGAAATGGTGGAAGTACCAGAGATCGTTCGTGATTTTATGGACGTCTTTCCTGAGGAGGTGACGACTCTACGCCCTCGACGTGATATCGAGTTCGGGATAGACCTGCAGCCCGGCTCTCGACCAATCTCGATGGCTCCTTACCGGATGGCACCTTCGGAGCTACGGGAGTTGTGGCTACAGATTGACGATCTGATGAAGAAGGGTTATGTTCGTCCAAGTGCGTCACCGTGGGGTGCCCCAGTCTTGTTCGCAAAGAAGGCAGATGGTGGCCTCAGGTTGTGCATTGATTACAGGAGGCTGAATCAGGTAACGATCAAGAACCGCTACCCTCTTCCGAGGATAGATGATCTTTTCGACCAGCTGAAGGGGGCAGGATGGTTCTCGAAGATCGACCTGTGATCCGGGTACCACCAGTTGAGGGTGAAGGATAGCGACGTCCTGAAGACGGCGTTCAGGTGCAGGTATGGGCACTTCGAGTTCGTGGTCATGCCCTTTGGTGTTACGAACGCCCCGGCCGTGTTCATGGGGCTTATGAACTCCATCTTTCGGGAGTACCTGGATCGGTTTGTGGTGGTGTTCATCGACGATATCCTGATCTATTCAAAGTCAGAAGAGGACCATGCAGAGCACCTGACGACAGTTTTGGAGGTCCTCCGACAGCACCAGCTCTATGGGAAGTTGTCAAAGTGCAAGTTCTGGACACGAGAAGTGCACTTCCTCGGACATTTAGTGTCTGAGCAGGGAGTAGCGGTCGACCCATCAAAGGTTGAGGCAATTGTTTCTTGGGCAGCACCCAAGAATGTGGCGGAAGTTCGGAGTTTCCTCGGACTGGCAGGCTACTACCGGAGGTTCGTACCCAACTTCTCCCGGGTAGCAGCCCCTTTGACGGCTTTGACCAAGAAGGACCAGGTTTTCATGTGGAGCGAGCAATGTGAGTCGTCCTTCAGCTACCTAAAAGAAAGACTGGTTAGTGCCCCAGTGTTGAGATTACCAGAAGAAGGGATGGCCTATGAGGTATTCTGTGATGCTTCAGGACAGGGCCTGGGGTGCGTATTGATGCAGCGACAAGGGGTGATCTCTTACGGGTCCAGGCAGCTACGCCCCCATGAGAGGAACTATGCCACGCATGACCTGGAGCTTGCAGCGGTATTGTTCGCATTGAAGCTGTGGCGACATTAACTATTTGGGGAGCGCTTTGTGGTCTTCACCGATCACAAAAGCTTGCGCTATATCTTCTCCCAGTGTGACATGAACTTGCGACAGCGGAGGTGGGTCGAGTTTCTCCAGGACTACGACTTTGAGATCTCATACACTGATGGTAAGGGAAACGTTGTGGCTGATGCCCTGAGCAGGAATCTGCATCAGGAGGTGGTTCGGGAATCTGCTGATGCTTGGAAGGCGATGGGGGAGTTGGATGCCTTGCACTTGGATGCAAGGGTGGAAGGTACTAGAGGCTGTTTGTTTCAGATGACGGTACAGTCCTCTTTGTTGCAGAAAGTGGAAGAGTATCAGTGGGGAGATCCTGAGGTGGAAGTGTTGCGGGATCGTGTCGATCAGGGGAACGCCCCGGAAGGATGGTCGGAGGACAGCCGACGTCAGATGCTCTTTCATCAGAGGTTTTTTGTTCCAGAGGTGATGTGTGGTGAAGTCCTTCGTGAGTTCCATAGCTCAGCCTTGGCAGTACATCCGGGTGTTTCGAAAATGTAGCAAGGCCTGAGGGGACAGTTTTGGTGGCCCGGGGTGAAACGGGCAGTGGCAGAGTTCGTGGCTAAATGCCTGGTGTGTCAGCAGGTGAAGGCTGAACACCGTGTTCCTGGTGGTCTGTTGCATCCTCTAGATGTTCCCGAGTGGAAGTGGGACGACATCTCGATGGACTTCGTCACGGGACTACCCAGAGCTCAGGGCGGGCATGATGCTATCTGGGTAGTGGTGGATCGATTGACAAAATCTTCTCACTTCTTGGCTATCAAGGAGTCAGGACCCGTGAGTACCTTAGCACAGAGGTACGTGGATGAGGTGGTGCGTTTGCATGGAGTTCCGAAAACGATCGTCTCAGATCGGGACACTCGATTCACCTCACGAGTCTGGAAGGGGTTACAGAATGCTTTTGGCACCCAACTACGCCTTAGCACTGCTTTTCACCCTCAGACTGATGGACAGACAGAGCGGACTATCCAGACTTTGGAGGACATGCTGCGAGCATGTGTTCTGGATTTCGGAGGATCATGGGTACGACACTTTCCTTTAGTAGAGTTTGCCTACAACAACAGTTTTCACTCTACTATCGGCATGGCTCCTTTTGAGGCCTTGTATGGAAGACCATGTCGTTCACCCTTATGCAGGGCAGAGGTTGGTGAGACTGGTACTCTTGGACCAGAAGTAGTGCAGAGCACCACGGAGAAAGTCCAGCTAGTGCGGGAGAGGATGAAAGAAGCTCAGGATCGGCAGAAATCTTATGCTGATCGTCGGAGGAGGCCCCTGAAGTTCGAGGTGGGAGATCATGTGTTTTTGAAGGTTTCCCCTCGATGGGGGCAGCGGAGGTTCGGAAAGGGGAGTAAGCTCTCCCCTAGGTTCATCGGACCTTTCGAGGTGCTGAGGCGAGTTGGCGAGGTAGCATATCACCTGGCCCTACCACCTCAGTTGGAGAGGGTCCATGACGTCTTCCATGTCTCCCAGCTTCGTCAGTACTTACATGATTACTCTCATGTCATCAACTGGGGAGAGCTAGATGTGGGAGGAGACGCGACCTTCGAGGAACGGACAGTCAGAATCGAGGATCGCAAGGAGAAAGTGCTCCGTGGACGAACTGTCGGCCTTGTTCGTGTGTTGTGGAGACATGGCGGCCTCGAAGAGAGTACGTGGGAGAGAGAAGCACAGATGCGTGCCCAATACCCCGAGTTGTTCTGAGCTTTGAACCTTTGGTGCCTATTGTGACAGGACGTTTGACCTTTTTGGCTATGAAATGTGCTAGTTCCTTTCCTCTGTTATGTGTGGAAAGCCCCAGCTAAAGGGAGTGGGAAACCCGACCCCTAATCAGGACGCATTAAGGTGGATGCGATTAAACCCGTGTGGACGAGTCAGTGCCGCCCAAAGCCGATAATATCTTGACATGGGGGAGGGGAACTCCCCAAACCCACATGACCGGGCGGTTTTGGCGTGGTATGTTGCTTGGTTCTTGACAGGGAGTGTTTTCAATTAGCGGGGGTCCACTCCTAAGAGGTATCTTCGAAGATGGTTGTTCGGATCCTCTCTTTCCTTCTGGTTTGTTTTGATTCTCGGGGACGAGAATCGTTTAAGAGGTATCTGATGTGATGACCCAGACCCCCCCTTGGTCCCTTCCTTTGCCAAAAATCCGGTTTCCTTGCGGGACACCGATCGGTGAGACCGACCGGTGAGACCGACCGGTGAGACCGACCGGTGAGACCGCCCGGTGAGACCGACCGGTGAGACCGATCGGTGAGACCGATCGGTGAGACCGATCGGTGAGACCGACCGGTTAGACCGACCGGTGAGACCGACCGGTGAGACCGCCCGGTGAGACCGACCGGCGAGACCGATCGGTGAGACCGATCGGTGAGACCGATCGGTGACACCGAGCGGTGAGACCGACCGGCGAGACCGATCGGTGAGACCGACCGGCGAGACCGATCGGTGAGACCGACCGGTGAGACCGACCGGTGAGACCGATCGGTGAGACCGATCGGTGAGACCGATCGGTGAGACCGATCGGTGAGACCGATCGGTGCGACCGATCGGTGAGACCGATCGGTGCGACCGATCGGTGAGACCGGCCTTGCCAAGTTGTTCCAGTAACGTTCCTTTTTCGCAAATAGGATTTTAAACCCTATTCTACCTTGTTAAAAATATCTTGGAAATCCGAAACGCGCACAAAGGTTTTAATTAAATGCTTCATTAATTCATGGTTCGGTTAAAACCACCCAGCGCCATTAATGATGAGTCAAGCCACGTGGTCAAACCACGACTACCTCGTCTTCCGTGGTTTTGTGTTTTCATCTCAACCGTCCCCAGCCCTTATAAATTAAGGGTTAGGCCGTGGCTTTCCCCCCCCCTTCTTCGATCGTGGATCTTCTGGTGCATCGGGACCGCCGCATCGTTATTCGTAAAGTTCCGCGCCCCCGGCCTAAACGTCGATCATCTATCAACAAGTATAGAATTTCTCTCGTCTCTCACTTTTGTGTATCATGCGGGGTGGGCGTTACTTTTGTTCCTATGGAATTGGTTGAACCAAACCCTAATGAAGATAATAAAAGAAGTTCTAAAGGAAGAAGGGGAAGGGGTTGTGATCGTTGTTATGCTTTATCTAGTGATCATCCCTTTTGTTGTACTGGTTTATGTTTTCTGAAAATTGAGGCCGTTGGTGGTCGTGTGTGTGCACTTGAATCCCCTCGTGATGTTTTAAATGGGTTGCTGAAATTGTGAACTCCTGATGTGAAATTGGTTAACCACGTATATCCGGCTGAATAATTGAAAGCACCAGGATCGGCCCTTCTGTGATAAATCCCGGTTAGAACACACGGAATTTGAAATCATGGAGTGTATTAAATCTTTTAAATCTATAGATCCCTGACTTGTGTTTCTTGGTGGTTGTTTTCCCTTCGGACCGTTTGCTGGAAATGTGGGAGGGGATGGGATCCCCTGCTCTTTTATACTCTCGGTGGCTGTGTGAATTTGGGGGATGGGATCTCCTGTTGGTATGGTTTCAGTGGTTGTGAGTTTTTATCACAAATTGGGGAGAGATCCTCTGTTGGCAGAACCGGGTGTGAGTGTTTTGGTTGATCTATGCTTTGACACTTTCCTTGGTTATGCTTATGGTAGTTGCCCAGTAGTGCTTAAAATTAATTGAACATTTGACTGAACATGAAACAAGAATGGGACAAATGGTTGTGGGCAAGGGTCGTGAATTGTGACTCGGACGCTGTGGTGTTGTGTTCTGTAGGTTGGCTAGGAAAACCTAAGTTTTGGGTGAGTGTTTGTTACCTATATCTATACTTGTAGCTTTGTGTTTCTTATTCGCGCCCCACCCAAGTTGAGCACTTAGTGCCGAACACCCCCATTTATGGGGGAATGGTGTTTTTTCCAACACTATCCTTAGTGGCTGGTTATTAGCTCCTTTTCTTCTCCCTTTCCCGGATAGCCCAAGTACCTTCGGGCAGGCTGTGATGGCCTGAAGTCCATTATTAGCCCAAGAATCATCGGGCAGGGTGTTGTGGTGGTTGGCCAGGTGTGTGCGGCATGTGGTTTCCCAAGTGTCTTCGGGATGAGGCCCAGGTGTCTTCGGGCGTGGCAGTGGATCCTTTATCCCAGGTGTCTTCGGGCGTAGCGGTGGTTGTTCTGGCCTAGGTGTTTGCAGGCATGGTTACATGTGACAGTTGAGGCCCAGGTGTGTGCGGGCGGGATTTGGCAGTGGGACTGCGTGTGGTTGTGGCCCAGGTGTGTGCGGGCGGGATTTGGCAGTGGGACTGCGGTGAGAATGGCGGGATTGGTCCGATGTATAGGATGTCTCAATAACCAGTGGGAAAGTGGCGCGGGGTGCCCAAACATCGATGTTCTCTTATATATATATTACTTGACTTGAGTTATTTGGGGAGCGAGCCTTGGTGAGGCCTGGGATGGATAGTTTTCCTTGTTAGGTGTTTGGTTTACTCTTTTTCTCACGGGACTTTAGTACGTTCCCCCACTTGTGCACGAGAGTCTTGGTTTTCCCTACTGACTGTACTTGTATGCTCACCCTACGTATATAAACTACTTTCAGGTTTGTAGGAGGACTTCGGGAATCACGCAGGACCTTACTAGCTCGGACTTTTGGAGCGGTTGCAGTTGTTTCTCTTTTCTTTTTGGTGCTTACCTTGTAGTCATCTTTTTGCACTTTGTGGCTTTCACTTTTGAAACATGCATGTGGGAATGGTTTACTTTTGGCTTTACTTTTCTTTCTACCTTGGTGTTGTTGGGTTTTCTCCTCCTTATCTTTCGATCCTATAAAATAAAAAGGGTAATGCCTTCCATTTGCGAAAATTTCCTATACCCTTGGTGCTAGTCGCCACTCCGGGACCTATTGAAGGCGGGTTTCGGGGGGGGGGGGGGTCATTATCTCTCCTTCAACTTAAAGAAGGAAGGGCCTGGAAATCTGCTGACCCTTCCCTCCTTTTGGTGAAGGCGGGTCGTGACATTGAGAAATAGTGATGATTTGATATTTCATTGATGTCATAATTGATAAAACTATGATTATGGGCAATCAATTTTTTTAAAATTATATCCTTAAGTAATTGATAATAATTTTTTTAAATTTTTATCTGAAAAAATATAAAAGGGAAAAAAATGTAAACCAGTATTATATAATATTAAATAAAATTATTAATTTTTTTGATTACATGTATATAGAATATAATGGTTATACAACAAAAATAGAGTAAATAACATAAAAATTTTATAATTTTTTTAAATAAAATCATTTTTTTCCAGGGTGAGTAAAATGATAACAAAACCAATAAATTAAATATATAATATTTTGAGATGGATAATTGAATAGGTTTATCACATATATATTACATAATTTCATAAATTTACATCCAAGAATAATGAATCACATCTAATATATGATTGTATCATAACTTCAATATCTCAAATATCATCATGCTTTACACATGGTCAAAAATATTGTATAATATAAATATTTCAATAATAAATATATTGATGATTAAAATAATATAAAATATAACATATATGGTTTAATTATTATAAATTATCATCAATTTATTAATAATTATTTTTTAAAATCATTATGTACGATGATAATTGCTTCATTTTTCTTACATTTTTAATATTCCATAATCCTAGTCCCTAATGTTTTATTATAAATTAAATATATACATAATTTTATTCAATTCATTTGGGTCATATTAAATCATTATTTTTAATTTTTAAAATATTCATCTATCAAATTTAAAAAAAAATTGTTTATATAAATCATGGAGTTGATAATATGTATAGAAGCATAGGGGAGAATTCAATATTTTGATGGATGGATCCAAATATTGTTAAATAATGACTCAAATTTATAAAATCACTATTATGTAATGAATATAAAATATATTTATTAAATAATTCACTATAAAAATCATCCTGAAGAGTGGATGAAAATCAAAATGCATTTCTTTATATAGGTTGTAGTAAAACATATCCATATGTGATGTAACATCCCAGGTAAATAAAGAATAAAGAATTTTCATATTTATTAATATTTACGAATTAAATATTAATTTTAATTAAAAGGGGTTGCTATGTTCGATAGCATACCCGATACGCAACGATGAGTTTCTTTGAAACTTACGTAGCACACTAGTAATAAAATAATATTATTTTAAATGTTAGTTAACAAGTAGCCGTTGTACTGGCGGGAATGGATAGAAATAACTAAAATATGATTTGATATGTTTTTAAATGTTTTTACATTTACCAAATAAAAGATAAAGGCTTAAAATACGGAAAGAGTTCAATTTTATGCGTATATGCCCTAGTTTTCACTAAAGGTTCACTTATCACCTTTCAATGGTGAACCGTCATTAAATATAGTTTTTATCACTCTTATACTTTATTTTGGACCAAATATAACTCTTCTTTAGAATCAGGACATCAAAATTTACTTTGTGTAAATTTTTGGTACCTTTCTGATAAAGTTCTTTTTTTAATGAATAGTGTAAAATGTTGTATTTTAATTCAAAACCTCTTTTTAATCTAATTTATTTATATGATTAGATTATCTTTTGAATTGGTTTTAAAGTGAAATTAGAAAATATTTTTACCATTAAATCCAATAGTGGTCGTTGGAATTAATTTCACTTTGAAATCGGACTTAAACTAGTGTCAATCTTTTGATACTTATTGTTTCATAAAAACACGCTATTTGCTCTGACAGCGGGATTTAATTATTAAATTAATTAATGTGACTTATATGTTTTGAATTTTGTAAAATAGACTTCATTTTTGAATTCGGAATATCAAATATAGCTTAGGGTGAATTTTTGGTAATTTTTTGAAAAACATCATTTTTTGATGAATAGTGAAACCACTAAGTGGTACTTATAAAGACTGATTTTCGGTTTAAATGAAATTTTGCCATCATTGTGTTTTGAATTTCAAAAATCCGTCATACATGGTTGTCATTAAGAAGTAAAATGTGGTTCAATGAGATTAAAATAATTTTTTGGTGAATAGTAACTTATTAAGTTTTTAATCGCGATTAGAGGTAATTAGTGTAGTTTAAGGAAAAAATGATATTATAAGAATGTGATAACACCATGACACTTGTCCTACACCTATTGGGTGAGTCCTGGCCGACCAAGACAATCCATGGTTCAACTTGGGGACCCCATGAAGCCACTTTAGTTAGAAAATGACATTAATATATTTTTATTTAATGTTAAAGTGAAAATGACACTAACATAAATTGTTTCACTAAAATAATTTTTGAGTGGGGTTATACAAGTCCAAATTTTGATTATAAATATTCATTTTAAATATAAAAAGATTTCCTACATGATATTATTTGTTTTAATTTTTAGACATTAAATAAATTAAATTATTTATTACATAATAATGATGCAGCGATTAAATCATTATTTGACAATTTAAATAAAATGGAAATATAATGTAAAATCTATGAACTACACATGTCCAAAACCAATTGGATGAGTGTATTTCGAACCCTTATCACCTTATCCACGAATTATTTCAATGTGGGACCTTTTAAAACCGAAACACATTTTCAAATAAAGTAATATTTCTTTACTTTCCAAAAGTGCCCCTCCTCTCCTCTTATAAAATGCCCCCACCTATACCTCATTTCACACACTTCTCAAGCCTTTGGCTCGGCCAACCCCTACCCAATTACTCTCTCCACATCCCTCTCCTCATCCTAGTGGATTCCCTTTGGGCAGAATCCTTTCAAAGGACGCCTTTAGGCTCCAATCAAAAGGGAGTTACACTTTTAAAGGTAATTCATTCTCTCTTGTTCAGTTGTTTTATTTTGCTTCTCCAACCCTCTAAACTCTTTTTATTTACTTATTTTGTAACAAAAACAGTATCTTCAATATACTAGGATGTTTTTATAATATTTATTTGAGCTACACTCTCACAAAACTACATCAAATGGTTAAAGAACATACGGTTTCCGTGGATGGCGAAATTCTGCCTCCCGAAACGATGATTGTTCAATACTAATTTAACACCTTCAAGGGTGGCCATTATGATGTCACTATTTTTTTATATGATATATAATATGTTTATGTTTTCTTTAAGCTTCTGTATTTTCCATTTTTGGCATTCCTTTATGGTTTCCATTATGTGTAAACACGATATCTTCATTTAAGGAAGTGCAGACTACCGCCCCCTAAAAATGATGTTATTCGTTAATGCCATATGTGGGACGTGTAAAGGATGGATTTAAAGTTATTATATATGATGTTATACTGGAATTATAATATACCTCTATATCATTATTATTTCTTTCCATTAAAGTATGAGATAGAAATGAAAGTAGCGTTCATGCGTACGTACGGCTTACCGTCTCCATGAACGGTGCATTTCATTTCTTATCCCCAAATGTAATGTACTATTAAAATTACATGTATATAATGTATATATATAATTAATGATATATCTAAATGATGAATATAATTCTGGAATTAAAATATACATACCTCTCATTTAGTTTTAATTCCACTAATATGACAAAGAAATGAAAGTAGCGTTCATGCGTACGTACGGCTTACCGTCTCCATGAACGGTGCATTTCATTTATTACCTCTAAATGATTACGTAATATTATAAATACATGTATATTCTAGATATATATGATAAATATTATATCCAAATCGGGAATTTCATTCTGGATATAAAGAACTTTTGACCACATGAATAACATGTAATTGTAAGAAGTCAACTTTCGACTTAAGAACCAAATATTGACAAAACAAACATTATTAACATAAATAGTTACATAATGTTTATAACATGGCAATAAGTGATATAAAAGGAAGAATTAACTTTAAAAAGGTTCTTAATCAAGTATAAATTAACTCAAGTTTATTATTCAGGACGTTAAAGAACGATCGAGTCAAGTCGGACCCGAGGTAAGGGACTTCGTCTCAATCTCCTTTCATTGAGGCATATTTCGTTTTATACAAAAATTTATTTTATACGGTGTATAAACTCCTTTTACTTTTACTTTTATACAAAAGGAATCTTTTTCTACGAATCGTTTTACTAAATGACAAAAAGGAATGTTTTTTTAACGTAGGCGGTGACAACGACCTTTTTCCGCCGCCGCGAGTATTATTTGATCTTTGGCTTTCTCAACAAGCCGTAATGTTTTTAGAATAAAATAAATACCATATACTCTTTTATGTATTTTGGTATTAAAAATGGTTTTGAAAAAGGATTCTATTATGTCAATATATTTATGATATATTGTGATTGAAATGTGGAAATGTTATCATTCCTTTATATTGGTTTTATGTTTTATGATTTTATACTGGTACTTGGACATTTTAACGGGTGGTTACGTTATAAACCATATGACGGGTGGTGCCGTGAATACCAGGACGTGTGGTTACGTTATAACCTCCAATGCATTGGGTATGGAAGTCGGCCGTATGGCTATTCCATTTAAGTATGTATGGAAATTGGCTGTATGGCTATTTCATTAAGTGATATGTGTGGAAGTCGACTGTATGGTTATTCCACTTAAGTATGTTTATGTCCCAAGTTACCTTTATATATGTTATGTTTTCTTTATATGGGTTTTATGGTAATACTTTGGTTACAAAAAGGTAAGTAATGATACTTTATTCAGTGAAGAGTTTTTACTACTTCATGAAGGTGAAGGTATTACTTTGATAGAGTATACATGGCTTACTTGATTTTGAAAAAATAACAGTTTCCATTCTTTGTGTATCCCATACTGAGCTTTTTATACTCATCCCAAGTTTTTTTGAAATGTTTTTCACAGGACTTAATGTGGAATAAGGTCAAGGATAGGATCAAGGGAATGTCATGCTATATAAAACATGGAACTAGACATGTTTCTTTCAAGAGTTTTTTTATTATGGAAACTTAGTAGAAGTGACTACTTTGTAATCTTTTGAGATGTAATAGTTATGTTCTAATTCTCTAAAACTCTAAACCTAAAAAGATCCTCGACGTGAATTATTCTTTTAATTCTATATTAAGTAAGGTTTAAGGCAGGGGCCTTATAGTTGGTATCAAAGGTCGGTTTAGACAACTTTAGGAGTTAGAAAATTGTTAAATTATAATATGATTGAAATGATATAGCATTTACGGATTACCATGTTGCTTCATCTAAGACATGTTTGTTCAGAATGGTTTTCCACAGAGGAAACAGGGAGGCAGTGCTAGGAAGGCATACAGAAGGAAATAACCTTCCGAATCAGCATCCAGAAATGGTCGGAATTGGAACTGAACAGTCTGTTGCAGTGATGGCACAGTTGACTCAGGCTATAAATGGTGGTGGTATCCATGCACGAGATCAGCCGGATCAACCGCAGAGGAACATGTCAGTGGTGGAACATTTCATGAGGCAACATCCCCCATTATTCAGAGGATCATCTGAACCTGTGCAAGCTGAAGGGTGTATTAAAGCACTGGAGAAGATTTTTGATGTCATGGGGTGTTTAGAACATCAAAAGGTTAGTCTTGCTGTTTACCGTTTTGAAGGTGAAGCTGATCAGTGGTGGTCGATGGTGAAAAATATAAGGGATAGTGATGATATTGAGGATCTTCACTGGGATGAATTCAAAGGTATGTTTCTTGAGAAATACTTTCCTAAGGTGGTTCGTCTTAGGATGGAAAAAAAGTTCTTATAATTGAGGCAGGAGGATGATTCAGTGGCTTCTTATGAAGAAAAGTTCACTCGATTGGCAAGGTATGCTCCAAACTTCATACGAGATCGTGATAGTAAAATAAACCATTTTTACTCAGGGTTAAAGCCAAAGTATCGAAGGGCTTTAGCTTCTCGTGAATTCAAAAGTTATGAAAAACTTGTTCGATGTGCGGAGAAGGTAGAAATGGAGTTTGCCGATGATCAGGTGTTCTATGACAAACAACAGAATAAGAGGTCTAGTTGGCAGGAAAAGGGGAAGAATTCATCAAAGAATCAAGGAGGTAAGAAAACCAAGTATCGATCCTGTGAGAAGTGTGGTAAAATGCATCCTGGATAATGTTTATCCAAGTGTGGTAAGTGCTTTCGGTGTGGTAAGTCTGGTCATATTGCTCGTAACTGTAAGGAAGATGATCAAGCAGGAAATGAAAAGCCAACAGTAAGATGTTTTATGTGTAATGAAATGGGTCATTATGCAAACGAGTGTCCAACGAATAACTCAACTGGGGGAATTTAGCTATACTACAAGAAGAAAGGGGTGGTGAAATCCTTTGCAACAACTTCAGCAGATGTTGGGCCATCGAATGAAGTGGTATCAGCTCCAGGGAGCTCAGTATTTTTCGAAGATTGACTGGAGGCCAGGGTACCATTAGTTGAAAGTAAAAGAATCATATGTTCCGAAGACTGTGTTCCTTACTAGATATGGCCATTATGAATTTTTAGTTATGCCTTTTGGGTTAACCAATGCACCTGCTGTATTCAAGGACCGTATGAATAAAATTTTCCATGAGTTCTTGGATAAGTTTTTGTTTGTGTTTTGAGGTTTGTGAAGAGATTATGTGTGCCTTGTGATTCACAGTTGAAGAGTGAGTTGTTATGTGAGGCTCATAGTTCCGCTTTTTCAGTTCATCCTGGCAGTACTAAGATGTACAATGATCTGCGGGAGTATTACTGGTGGGATGGAATGAAAAGAGATATTGCTGATTTTACTGTGAAGTGTTTGACATGTCAACAGGTTAAAGCAGATGGGCAGTCAGAACGAACAATCCAGACCATGGAGGATATGCTATGAGCTTGTTCGATGGATTATCAGGGAAGTTGGGACCAACATCTTTCTTTGGTTGAGTTTTCTTATAATAACAGTTTTCATTCCAGTATACAGATGGCACCATTTTAGGCATTATATGGGAAGCGATTTCGAACTCCAACTTTTTGGGATGAAGTGGGTGAAAGGAAGCTGATGGGACCAGAATTGCTAGAAGAGTTGGTAGAAAAAGATCAGCTGATTCAGAAACACATGAGAACAGCTCAGAGTAGGCAGAATAGTTATGCGGATAACCAGAGGAAGGATCTATCTTTTGAGGTAGGTGATCATGTTTTTCTCAAGGTTTCTCCATGGAAAAGTGTGATGAGATTTGGTAAGAAAGGAAAGTTGAGTCCATGGTTGGTTGGACCATACGAAATTCTGGAAAGAGTTGGATCAGTTGCATACCGGGTGGCTTTACATCCGAGTTTATCTCAGGTACACAATGTTTTTCACGTTTCGATGTTGAGAAAGTATATGCCAGATCCATCTCATGTTTTGAGTCCAGAGGTAGTTCAGCTGGAAGAGAACCTATCTTATGAGGAAAAACCGGTCCAGATTCTTGACCACATGGAGCAAGTGTTACGGAATAAGGTGATTCATCAGGTAAAGGTTTTGTGGAAAAACCATGTGATTGAAGAGGCAACGTGGGAATCTAAAAATGCTATGAGGGATAAATACCCCCACTAATTTTGATAAGTGAATAAAATTGCGAGGACGCAATTCCCAAAAGGGGGGAAGGATGTAACATCCCAGGTAAATAAAGAATAAAGAATTTTCATATTTATTAATATTTACGAATTAAATATTAATTTTAATTAAAAGGGGTTTCTATGTTCGATAGCGTACCCGATACACAAAGATGAGTTTGTTTGAAACTTACGTAGCACACTAGTAATAAAATTATATTATTTTAAATGTTAGTTAACAAGTAGCCGTTTTACTGGCGGGAATGGTTAGAAATAACTAAAATATGATTAGATATGTTTTTAAATGTTTTTACATTTACCCAATAAAAGATAAAGGCTTAAAATACGGAAAGAGTTCAATTTTATCCGTATATGCCCTAGTTTTCACTAAAGGATCACTTATCACCTTTTAATGGTGAACCGTCATTAAATATAGTTTTTATCACTCTTATACTTTATTTTGGACCAAATATAACTCTTCTTTATAATCGGGAATCAAAATTTACTTTGTGTAAATTTTTGGTACCTTTCTGATAAAGTTCTTTTTTTTAATGAATAGTGTAAAATGTTGTATTTTAATTCAAAACCTATTTTTAATCTAATTTATTTATATGATTAGATTATCTTTTGAATTCGTTTTAAAGTGAAATTAGAAAATATTTTTACCATTAAATCCAATAGTGGTTGTTGGAATTAATTTCACTTTGAAATCGGACTTAAACTAGTGTCAATCTTTTGATACTTATTGTTTCATAAAAAACGCTATTTTCTATGACAGCGGGAATTAATTATTAAATTAATTAATGTGACTTATATGTTTTGAATTTTGTAAAATAGACTTCATTTTTGAATTCATAATATCAAATATAGCTTAGGGTGAATTTTTGGTAATTTTCTGAAAAACTTCAATTTTTGATGAATAGTGAAACCACTAAGTGGTACTTATAAAGACTGATTTTCCATTTAAATGAAATTTTGCAATCATTGTGTTTTGAATTTCAAAAATCCGACATACATGGTTGTCATTAAGAAGTAAAATGTGGTTCAATGAGATTAAAATAATTTTTTGGTGAATAGTAACTTATTAAGTTTTTAATCGCGATTAGAGGTAATTAGTGTAGTTTAAGGTAAAAATGATATTATAAGAATGTGAAAACACCATGACACTTGTCCTACACCTATTGGGTGAGTCATGGCCGACCAAGAAAAGCCATGGGCCAACTTGGGGACCCCATGGAGCCACTTTAGTTGGAAAATGACATTAATATATTTTTATTTAATGTTAAAGTGAAAATGACACTAACATAAATTGTTTTACTAAAATTATTTTTGAGTGGGGTTATAAAAGTTCAAATTTTGATTATAAATAGTCATTGGAAATATAAAAAGATTTCCTACATCATAGTAATTTTTATTATAATTTTTAGACATTAAATAAATTAAATTATTTATAAAATAATAATGATGCAGCGATGAAATCATTATTTGACAATTTAAATAAAATGGAAATATAATGTAAAATCTATGAACTACACATGTCCAAAACCAATTGGATGAGTGGATTTTGAACCCTTATCACCTTATCCACGAATTATATCAATGTGGGACCTTTTAAAACCGAAACACATTTTCAAATAAAGTAATATTTCTTTACTTTCCAAAAGTGCCCCTCCTCTCCTCTTATAAAAGGCCCCCACCTCTACCTCATTTCACACACTTCTCCAGCCTTTGGCTCGGCCAAACCCTGACCAATTACTATCTCCACATCCCTCTCCTCATCCTAGAGGATTCCCTTTGGGAAGAATCCTTTCAAAGGAATCCTTTAGGCTCAAATCAAAATGGAGTTACACTTTTAAAGGTAATTCATTCTCTCTTGTTCATTTGTTTTATTTTGCTTCTCCAACCCTCTAAACTCTTTTTATTTACTTCTTTTGTAACAACACCAGTATCTTCAATATACTAGGATGTTGTTATAAAATTTATTTGAGCTACACCCTCACAAAACTACATCAAATGGTTAAAGAACATACGGTTTCCGTGGATGGCGAAATTCTGCCTCCGGAAACGATGATTGTTCAATACTCATTTAACACCTTCAAGGGTGGCCATTATGATGTCACTATTTTTATATATGATATATAATATGTTTATGTTTTCTTTAAGCTTCTGTATTTTTCATTTTTGGCATTCCTTTATGGTTTCCATTATGGGTAAACACGATATCTTCATTTAAGGAAGTGTGGACTACCGCCCCTTAAAAGTGATGTGATTCGTTAATGCCATATGTGGGACGTGTAAAGGATGGATTTAAAGTTATTATATATGATGTTATACTGGAATTATAATATACCTCTATATAATTATTATTTCTTTCCATTAAAGTATGAGATAGAAATGAAAGTAGCGTTCATGCGTACGTACGGCTTACCGTCTCCATGAACGGTGCATTTCATTTCTTATCCCCAAATGTAATGTACTATTAAAATTACATGTATATAATGTATATATATAATTAATGATATATCTAAATGATGAATATAATTCTGGAATTAAAATATACATACCTCTCATTAATTTTAATTCCACTAATATGACAAAGAAATGAAAGTAGCGTTCATGCGTACGTACGGCTTACCGTCTCCATGAATGGTGCATTTCATTTCTTACCTCTAAATGATTACGTAATATTACAAATACATGTATATGCTAGATATATATGATACATATTATATCCAAATCGGGAATTTCATTCTGGATATAATGAACTTTTGACCACATGAATAACATGTAATTGTAAGAAGTCAACTTTCGTCTTAAGAACCAAATATTGACAAAACAAACATTATTAACATAAATTGTTACATAATGTTTATAACATGGCAATAAGTTATATAAAAGGAATAATTAACTTTAAAAAGGCTATTAATCAAGTATAAATTAACTCAAGTTTATTATTCAGGACGTTAAAGAACGATCGAGTCAAGTCGGACATGAGGTAAGGGACTTCGTCTCAATCTCCTTTCGTTGAGGCATATTTCGTTTTATACACAAATTTCTTTTATACGGTGTATAAACTCATTTGACTTTTACTTTTATACAAAAGGAATCTTTTTCTACGAAGCATTTTACTAAATGACAAAAAGGAATGTTTTTTTTAACGTACAGGGTGACAACGACCATTTTCCGCCGCTACGAGTATTATTTGATCTTTGGATTTCTCAACAAGACGTAATGTTTTTAGAATAAAATAAATACCATATACTCTTTTATGTATTCTGGTATTGAAAATGTTTTTGAAAAAGGATTCTATTATGTCAATATATTTATTATATATTGTGATTGAAATGTGGAAATGTTATCATTCCTTTATATTGGTTTTATGTTTTATGATGTTATACTGGTACTTGGACATTTTAACGGGTGGTTACGTTATAAACCATATGACGGGTGGTGCCGTGAATACCAGGACGGGTGGTTACGTTATAACCTCCAATGCATTGGGTATGGAAGTCGGCCGTATGGCTATTCCATTTAAGTATTTATGTAAATTTTCCGTATGGCTATTTCATTAAGTGATATGTGTGGAAGTCGACTGTATGGTTATTCCACTTAAGTATGTTTATGTCCCAAGTTACCTTTATATATGTTATGTGTTCTTTATATGGGTTTTATGGTAATACTTTGGTTACAAAAAGGTAAGTAATGATTCTTTATTCAGTGAATAGTTTTTACTAATTCATGAAGGTGAAGGTATTAGTTTGATAGAGTATACATGGTTTACTTGATTTTGAAAAACTAATAGTTTTCATTCTTTGTGTATCCCTTACTGAGCTTTTTATGCTCATCCCAAGTTTTTTTGAAATGTTTTTCACAGGACTTAATGTGGAATAAGATCAAGGATGGGATCAAGGGAATGTCATGCTATATAAAACACGGAACTAGACATGTTTCTTTCAAGAGTTTTTTATTATTATGGAAACTTAGTAGAAGTGACTACTTTGTAATCTTTTGAGATGTAATAGTTATGTTCTAATTCACTAAAACTCTAAACCTGAAAAGATCCTCAACGTGAATTATTCTTTTAATTCAATATTAACTAAGGTTTAAGGCTGGGGCCTTATATGTGATGTTATCATTTTTGTTATGAATAAAATGGGGTGGTAAATATTAGTATAATCATTCAGATATCAATTAAATATATTAATGGTAATTAATAAAGTATTTATAAACGTTACAATTCATTTTATTCGTGGTATAATAAGATAGAAGTTAACAAAACTTGGTTAATAGTAATCACTCTAAATTGTCCTACTTTCATTTTTATATAACTTCATCTAGAAAAGGACGACCTTATGGAAGTAACATATGATCAATGACATGTGGGGGAATTTTGGATGATATTATGATATTTAATTTATGATATATATTTCTAAATCATTAAGAATAAGGGAGGAGACATGGTTCCTGATTATAATGGACGAGATGGATATTCTTCGAATTACATTAATTAAAATATTAAATTATTGACTTTCTCATGTTCATCCAGTTATATATGGATAAATTATTATGATAGAATTATTATATTTATTTTTAATATCATAAAATAGTATTTATTAAGGTTTTGTTGATATTTTGACCCTTACCACTTAGTTATAACCTCTACTATCCATTTTTACAATTAACACTATATTAAAAGATATTACTCTTTTTGTGTAAATAATTATAATATAAAATAACTATGAACAATAAGAAGAACATGTTTTATAAGATAGAACATATCCTATTCCTATTGAATTATATATATATATATATATATTAATTTTCATTCATTTAATAAAATTTCATTTAAAATAATATAACATAAAATTAATTTTTAAGAAAATTTATACTTTTATATAAAAGACATAATAAATGAATAGGAATTCGAAAGAAGACATTTAAAACCTAACCATTATGGTATATAAATCTAAATAATTCTTGGATAAAAATAATTCATCCAAAATTTATGATCTTTTATAATTTAAAAATCTTTTATTTATAACAAAATATTATATATATTAAAAAAAATAGAGTGATTATTTTTATTTATCCTTTTCATAAAAAATTATTAAAAGTATTATCAATGAAAAATGGGTCGAGTGCACAATATGATTGTAATATGGTTGGTAATATAACAAATCCATTAATAATATATGAATAATTCAATAGTTATAGATATTTTAAATACTAATTGAATTATTTTTATCAATAATTATTAGACATACTATTACAAAGAGAAATTGTTTATCACTTTGACTATTAATAATGACTAAAAATTAATTATGATTATTTATCAAATTAAAACCACTAAAATAATAAAAACTTATTAATATTTCCTAGATAATTATAATTAAATTTTATAAAAACAAATTAATATAAATGAATCAAATTTAATGAAATTTTTTTATAAAATAAAATTCCTCCAAAAACATATTTTTTTCTTATCCCATAACTAGAAAAGGTTTTAGATATATGATAAATTTTTTCAATTAATGCTTATAATATATATGTAATTTAAATAATTCATCCACAATGATTAATTTAATATTTTATGCTAATTACTCAATGCACATATAGAAGCAGCCATTCTGAAGATCTTTCCTTTTATATTCAAATAATTAATATCTGATTTACAATAATTTGATAAAAAATTAGTTTAATTATTAAATATTAAATCAATGAATGCAATGACATTATTTCTATTTATTCAGATCATCCAATCCAATTAAATTAATATTAAAATAAAAAAAGTATATCAAGATTTGTTTAAATTTTTTGTTTTGTCTAAAGAAAATAATCAAATAAATAAAGTTGACTAATTGGAAAATATTCCAAAAAAATATAATGGGGTCACATTCCACACACAGAAAAAAAATTCATCCTAAAAATTTCATCTCCATGATTAAAAAAACTAATGATACATTTCCCCCATCCCATTCTCAGGTTCCTATGTGGCTACCTCAAATATGGGGGATTTCGACAAAACCTGCACCATGATAGTTGTATTTTTTAGAGGAACATTCTCTTTAAGATAAAAAATTATCATTCATTGTTCCTCATAGAGAAATATTTTTCTTGAAGTACAATATTAGAGTTTATAACATTTAATGGACATGTTAATCACGTCATTAAGATATATATATGTATGGATCAAATAATGAACCTCAGTGAAATTCAGTGGATTATTCAATCAATAATTTATCCTCTCTTTGATATTATGAATCCAAAATTGAATAATGTATCAAGGGATTATAATTCCATTACATAAAAATATGAAAACCTTATTACAGGGGTATATTCAGAGGAATGAAATATCATAAATAAAAATATCTATATATTTATGATTATTTTCATAATTACAATCATGTCAACTCAATGATACCATTATGTGTTTCTAATCGCCTCAAAAATTATCTTCCATTTCCTCACCTTGTCCATGTACTATGATATCATATTCCCAATCATCATCTGAATATTATGGGTTTTTATGCATCCTTGAATAGATATCACATTATAGTTCCATTTTACTGCATGAATGAATTCAATTTTTTTTTGTAAAAAATACCAAAAAAGTATGGAATTTATCCAATATGTTTTTAAAATATATAGAGAATGGTATCAAAATTTATTATTGATTTTTTATTGTCCCCTCATACAAAAATTAATTTTCAGGATGAAATAATGTACTGATAATTGAATCTTTTTATATTTTTTTTGATCTGTTTTCTTAAAAATCATGATATAACTATGATCATTAATATATTAGGAGGGTTACCCATTAGAATGTTATAACTATGATCCTTAATTGGTTAGATTAAGATGGGTACCCAGTGGAATATTACCAATAAATTAATTTATTTCTTATAAATTTGATACTGATGGAAATATTCTCTCATTATTTGGAATTATGATGATTTTTTATTGAAACTAACTACAGTCCGAATTGAAATACCAAATTTATATGGATTGGGTAGTGCATTGATGAAATATGATGTAATGTTGGTAATTATTTTAATATTAAATTTACTCCATTCTCTTATCATACAATTCTTGAATTATAAATCCAAAATATACATAATCAAAAATATAACATTCAATGTCATCCCACCATAAACACTAGTTCATATATCTATATAGCTACTTACTTATACTATTAATAGTGAATGATGAACTATGTGATTCATCCAACAACACCCTCATCAAATCGAGTGTTTATAGGATACATACATAGGTCATGAACTATATACATATATCAAAATAATGTTAGAACTCAATAAAATTTTTCACATTCTCCAACAGTTCTACATCATCCATCTACACTATAACACCCCAAAATTTCATTGTACGTTATCTCTTTCAAAGAAATTCAATAACTTACGCTACACACTATACCGAGTTAGAATGAACTAACAATTAACAAAATAGTGTTTGAAAAGTGGTTATAAATAGTATTAATTGAATTTTTAATTTTAGAGTCTAAATTATGGGTTTCTAAGACAAAATATATGAACAAAGTCACTTTTTTCAAATAGAAGAAGTATTTTTTAAAAAATGCAATTTTATCACCTATTAATTTAAACCATTTTAGAAACAATATTTGTTACTTTTATATATTCAATTTTATGAAATTATATTCTACTTTAGATGCTGGACATTAAAATTTTGTTTCTATAAAATTTTGGTACTTTTCTGATATTTTTCAAATGTTGATGAATAGTAAAAAATACTATGTTTTAATTGAAAAAAACTTTTTTAATTGAAATATTTTATAGTCTTAAATTATAAATTTTTATGGGTTTTAAGTATATTTAGATTATATTTTTATCATTTAATATAATATAGGTCATTGGATGTAATTTCAAATTTATACTAGACTTAATCAGGTTTCAATCTTTTGATAGTTATTATTTCTTAGAAACACGATTTTTTGTTTTGACAATGTGAATGAATTTAAAATTAATTTTTCCCACTTCTATGTTTTGAATTTGAAAAAATGGATTCCATATTTTTAATCAGGTAGTCCAAATTGTGTAAATAGGTATCTTTTATTTTTAGCCATTATGAATAATTGTTTTGGTAAATAAATGATCCACTATGTTTAATGGGTAAATCTTGTAAATAAGGGTAAACAAATAATATTATATTAATATTAAATTACATAAAAAATGTCTTAAACCTATTGGATTATAAATATCCTACCATGAAAATCCTTGGGTCGATTTTGGGTCCCCATGCAGCCACATGGGAGAGATAATGTCATTTTATATTAAATAATCTAAAGTGAAGACAAAAATAACAAAAACATGTATCTTTTAGTAAAACAATTTTTAAATGAAGTTATTTAATTGATAAATTCGACTATAAATATTCAATATAAAGATAAAAAGATTTCATATATTTTTATTGCATTTTTATAATTTTTTCACATAAAATAATTATATTTATTTATGACCTAATAATGATGTAGTATTTTTCTTATTAATAAAAAATCAAATAAAGGATATTCTAAATATTAAAATAAATATAATATGAATTTTTTGATGCCATAAAAGAATTTTATTTGTGAATATTACATGTTACGATTGATATACTATTTTCTTGAAAAGTATTAAGGTTTATTTGACATTCACAAAAAACCAAATTCCTAATAGTGTGAAAACTGACATAAATGAGTTTAAAAAACAAATACTATATTATTAATCGATATAAAATTCCAAAAAATAAATGGTTCCGCAAAAGGACTTAAATAATAATACATATGACATTAATGAACCACATAGGCTTCTTTTGTCATTTTATAGTATTTTTATAAACTATTTATTATATTACTACAAGGGGACATTGTAAAAGTTAGACTTTTTATATTAGAGTTATATCTAAAAGATATAGTTGATATGATGACCTAAAATTGTCTACAACCAATTGGATGGGAGGATTTGTAATAATACCCACATTATCCTACAAATGAATCCTTTTAGAGAAATTAGAAATCGAAATTTATTTTATTATAAAATAATATTTCAATCATTTCATAAGGTGCATGTCACTTCACATATAAAAGGGCACTTCTCCTTCTCTTAATTTCACATCAACAAAGCCATTTTCCTCTACCAAACCCTGCCAAATACCCTACTAACTATCATAACATATACCTAGTGGCCTTACATTGTTCAAAAATCCATCCTAAAGAGCCATATATATCAACTCAAAAGAAAACACCAGAAGAAGAGGTAATAATATCACCACCCTCTTTCATGTACTTTTCATCGTCAACTTCCTCTTTATTTGTTTTTACATACCAAAATAATAAATCAAGTACCTTCATGATACTTTTATGTTATTATAAATATGTTACTACCATATTCATTATTCAATCCATCTTATAAATGACATAGTCACCATACGTGTGTACATAAGGCGTGCCTTCTCGATATTGTGGTGTAGTTTGTTTTTCAAACATTTCATTATATGGATGGATAAAAAAGTGTATAACTAATTTAAATAATAAATTTAACACATTGAATATAATGTATGTATGATATAACATCAAATTACAAATGGTTTCAAAATCAATATATTGATAATTTCTCTTGTGCATACTTACGGATTACCGTCTTCACGAACGTGATGATATTCATTCACCATTGTAATAATTCAAGAATAATTGTCATTTTATGTTTAAAAATAATTTTTTTAACATAATATAATTCATTATATGAATCAAATAAATTATAACCATAAAAAACATGGATTACATAAACTTGCGTATAAAATAAAAATGAATCAGTGAACACCCAAAACAATGATATTACTAAAATATTATTAACAAAGCAATATCAGGGGATCATATATGATATCATACATAGGTATATAGTTCTTGTAAAATTTAATTATAATTATTTAACTGTTTTAAATGAGGTTAATGTACCCACGACAATAGAAAGTAAACAGTAAGGGTTAATTTCATAATCTCTTCATTATGCGAGGTTGTATTTTTTTCTATGTATCTATAAAGAAATATATATTAACCATGTCCAACATTCATAAAAGATTTTTGAAATGTATCTTTTCAAGGTATTTTTTATGAAAAAATAATTTTAAATTTTTGGATGATTTATTCCTCTAAACATTTCTAATCAATGTCTATGTTTTCAAAAATGTTTTGCGGTTTTATTTATAAAGACATGACTGTTTTAAAATTTAATGACATTTATAAGTATAAAAGAGTTATGGGGATATTTGATTCAAAACCTAATTTTCAAGGATTTTCTTTATAAATTATGTGACTTTTAAATGATTTCATGATGAAGGGATATTTCCCCCAAATATTTTTACGGATCATTTTCAACTATGTCAACATCATTTATGGGATATTACTCTTGATCGAGGAAGATTTATTATGATATAAATCATAAATATTATATTGAATGTTTTGTAAAATTTATGAATGTGGATGTGTTATTTTTGAAATATTCATATTTTATTGATAAATTATTGACATTTCATATGCTAGTTTTAATAAAAAAAATTATGTTATTTTTAAAAAATTTCATATGAGGAATGCATTGGACATAGTATGTGACAGATGGAGCCTGTTATAGCTCCTCGATGCATCAGTAGGTCTCTTTAGACAAACTATTCCCTTATAATAAGGTCTTGAAAAAATATTATTTGTAGTCTTCCAACAAGGCCTTGAATACGTGGTTATGATGTCTGGAATTATGTGATCCACCATTATAAAAAAGGATATTCATATGACATGTTATTATTTTTCTAGTTGAATATCCATGTGAATTAGTAAATGGAATTATTTGATTTTATCTTTTCCATATTATGCTGATGTTTATGTTTAAATGTATTTTGTTTTATTCTTATAAATTGTCTAAATTGATTATACTAATTTATGAAAGTTTCCACTATATTGTTATCCTTACTGAGCATCTGAGCTCGTCAATTTCTATTTATTATTTTTCCCAGTATGTGAAGAAATATTTTTTGGCTGACGCTTAGGGATAGGCTAAGGATATATTTTTGGTCAATGGTTACAAAATGTTGTTGATGTTTTCATTTCATGATGTAATGTTAAACTGAGGAATGTATCAAGTACTTCTGAGACTAATAAACAGGTCGGTCTATCAGGACTTAATCCCTTATGATCATGCCAATGTTATGTAATAATGCACCGACTCTGGGTAACTGGGTTTGGGGAAATACAGTTTGTATCATAGAAAGTTTAGTAAAAACCTTGGAAACTAGATTTAGAGAAAATATAATTATAATACACTACCTTATGATAGAATTTTTGGATTAGTATAGTATAACTTACTGTTATTTTGGTACTGTACAGATTTTGTGAGTTTTCTAAGCAATACATCCCTGTCTGGATACATGCAGGTAGAGGCAACTCAGGCATAGTTGTACCTCAGGGTAAAACCTGAAAACACCTCTTTGAGTTATACTGGAATGGGAACTAGTGAACGACAATAGGCCTTGCAGCACTCTGGGTTATGACACTCCTTGGGGATATGATTATAATAATTCTAATTTTGATTAAAAACCGTTATAAATGCTATATGTGTATATACATTCTCAAAGAATACATTTTTATGATTATGGATTATATCCATAAAAATGATGAATTTATTTTATGTCTTTTACAAGATTGTAATTATGTATTTCAAATCATAATGTAATCTGGTGTATTTCACTGTTTAGAAATGGTGCCAAGTATAAATAATGAGAATTCTAGCAATACCCATGATCGAAAGACTAATTATTTACATACCTTTCATTATATTATGCTAAAATTTAAATGGGAAATAGTCTCCCAGTTATTATCATCATATGAAGAAATAAAATCATGTGTTTATAAGATAGGTAAAGATTTATCTGAGTCCTGTTTCTTTGAATGGAAGAAGGAGAAGAAAACGATGGAAGAGAGAGAAAAGGATTAATTGAAGAGAGGAAAGAGTAATTTTACCATATGTGATAATTGTGGAATGAATAACCTTTTTAAATTAATTAAGGGAATGTGAGTTTTTTATAAGTGTGGAGAAAATGGACAACAAGTACATTATTACAATGGTAAGAAAAAGGTTTCAAACGAACAATGCTTCACCATCAAGGTGTTGGGAAACTATGCAAATCAATGTCCCAATAAATAGAATATACCACAAATGATGTTGTTTGATAATAATCAGGTTATGATATTACCACAGATGAAGATTAATGACTTTTTTAATTTTGTTTATATTAAATAGTTTTGTTATTTGAGTGTTGTATCAAGGTACTACTAGTTATAATTTTAATAGAGTATATAAGGATTATACTACAGTACTATTTCATTATGGATTTGAGATTTTGTGGAACCAAGAAAAGTTACTTAATATAAGGTTAATTTTTCTGGAAGTTATATGGTTGAGAGAAAGATAAACCATAATATTTTTATGATACTATGGTAATGATTTTGGATGAATATAAGATTTATTTGGATAAATTTTATTTTATATTATTGACTAGCGTGAAACTGATTAATGATCTGTGTATTCCATCATTGAGGGATTTTAGAACACTTTTAGATATAAGGAGTATATCCAAAATAATATAATTAATATGATAGCAAGAATTTAATAAATAAGGTTTTATGGTAACTCAGGGTGTGAACGTGTTTTAAATGAATACATGATGAATGTATTCACCTATTATTACGTGGCAAAAACTTTATTAATTGTTTTTACCTTCCTGATAAATTTTGGACTACGAGTTTGGACCGAATTATTTTGGATATTTATTATGGTTGTAATGGATTATTGGTCACATTGGATTCTATTATTAAGGATAAATAATTTCTTATGATTATTTTAGTATTGTTAAAATAGGACAACCCGGAGGTCGGGTGACAATCTGTCACGTTTGGTAAGGCTGTGAGATTTGAACCCGCAACTGAAGGGCGACAAGGTTAGATCACCTCCCAATGGAATACATGATGTCCTAGTTTGTATAATGTAGTTTTTTTAATTTTTGGTCAAATGAATTATAAATTCATTATTTTTGGAACACTATATGATTAGGATAAATAGAATATTTTTGAATTCTATTTTCTTTTGGAGTGAAATATTCATTTGTGGTTGGAGTTAGTTGAAAGATAATACTCTACATTTAAAGTATATATATATATATATATTATTTTACGAATAAATTTTTTCTTAAACATTAGGGAAGAGATCTTAAAACCAAAAATGTGTTATAATAATACCATACATTTTATGGAACTGATGATATTTTACATCATCATAGATTGATAGCTTTGAGGACAACAATTTTACATTTTTTTGTGATTGATGACATTAATGATTCCTTGTAAATATTTACATTTTCCAGCAATTATGTGTCTCTAATTTCAACCTATGTTCCCTTAATGGATATTATAATTCAGTGCTGACTTTTTCATTTCCCTTTCCCTCTTATTAAGTCTAAATTTTATTAACCCAATTTCCACGGTGGGTATTCCAAAAAGGCATTTCTCTTTATTTAGGCATTTATTTTAGAAGAACAATTTCAAAATGCGAAGATGCAATTTATTTAAGGAGGGTATAATGTAACACACAATGATTTCATAGTACGTTCTCTCTTCAAAAAAATTCAATAACTTGTGTTACATGCAACATCGAGATCGAGCATACTAGTACTTACTGAAATAGTAATAAAAAAGATTTTATGCTTAATGTTAACTGAATTTTGAATTTTAGAATCCATATTATTTGTTTCTTAGACATAATATAAATCAAATTCATTTTTTTAGATAGAAAACTATGTTCTAAAAAATGTTATTTTAACGCCTTTTAATGGCGATCCCTTTTTAAAACCAATATTTTTCACTTTTATATAATCTATTTTATGAAAATAAATTCTTCTTTAGAATAGGTACATAACAAGTTAATTTGGATAATTTTTTGGTTATTTTCTGATAACATTCATATTTGGATGAATATTAAAAATACTATGTTTTTATTAAAAACAAATTTTATAATCAAATAAAATTATAGTTACTAATTATATATTAGAGGGTTTTTTATGTTTAAATTGATTATTTTTTATAATTTAATATAATTTAGGTCATTGGATGTAATATTACATTTAAACTGGACATAATCATGTTTTAATATTTTGATAGACATTCTTTGTTTAAAACGTGTTTTTTGTTTTGACAACGATACTTAATTTTAAATTAATTTATGCCACATCTGTGTTTTGAATTTGGAAGAATGATTCCATATATGGAATCAGGAGTTCCAAAAAGTTTACATCTATATATTTTTATTTTTATACATTATGAATAATTACTTTGGTAAATATATTATTTTCCATGATAAATGGGTAAATCTGGTAAATAAGCGTAAACAAATAATATTATAATAACATTAAATTAACCTAACAGAAGTATTAAACTTATTGGATGATACATGTAAGACCATGGGAATCATTGGGTAGATTTTGGGAACCCATGGAGCCACTTGAGAGTGATAATGACATTTTATATTAAATTATCTAATGTAAAGGAAAAAATAACAAAAGCATGTATATTTTAGAAAAATATTATTTAAACAACGTTATATAATTGATCTATTGGACTATAAATATAAATTATAAATATAAAAAAATTTCATACATGATGATAGTTTATTTAAAAATTTAGACATAAAATATATATATTTATTTCTGACACAATAATGATGCAGTATTTTCTTTATTAATAAAATAATGAAATAATGGATATTGTAAATTTTAAAATTGACTTAATTTGAAAGTTTTGATGTGATCCAAGAATTTATATGGGAATAAGTCATGATATTATTTATATAATGTATTTTTTTGAAGTAATAATGTTATTTTGACATTCATTAATAACCAAATTCCAAATACTGTCAAAATTGACATAAATGAGTTTTTCCAAAAAATACAATATTATTAATCAATATAATATTACAAAAAAAATAATGTTCAGAAATAGAACAATTATAATCATATATATGTCATTAACAAACCACTTGGGGTTCTATTGTTATATTATATTATGTTTATTAAACATTTATTATAGTAATACAAGAGGACATTGTAAAAGTTAAACCTTTTAAATTAAAGTTAAATCTAAATGATATTGTTAATATGATGGATTAAACATGTCTTTAACCTATTTTCTGAGAATATTTCGACCCATACTTACATAATCCTTGAAATAAATTATTTAGGATCCATTAGAAACCTAAAATTATTTTATTTTAAAATTATATTTCAGTAATTTCCAAAGGTGACCCTCACCTCTCTTATAAAAGGGAACATAACCTTCACTTAATTTCACACATGAAAAGCCAATTTCATCAGCCAAAACCTACTCAAATATCATTATAAAGATCCTAAATTCGATCTAGTTACCTTACATTGATCAGAAATCCCACCGATGGAGCCCCTTTGATCAACTCAAATGGAAACACCCGAAGGGGAGGTAATAATTTCACCACCCACTTTCAAGTTATTTTCTTCTTGGAATTAATATTTCATTGTTGATTCCATTACAAAATAATAAATCCAGTTCCTTCTAAATACTTTTATGTTATTATAAATATTTTATAACCATAATCGTTATTGTATACATATTATAAATGACAGAGTCACCATACATGCGTACGTATGGCTTATCGTCTCCACGTCGGGGTGTAGTTTGTTATTAAAACACTTAATAATTTAGATGGGTATAAATATGAGTATAAATGATGTAAATAATAATTATAACTTCTTAATTATTATGTATATATGATATACCATCCAATTATATACGGTTTCACCACCAATATATTGATATTGTTTCTCGTGCGTATGTACGGTTTACTATCTCCACCAACGAGTTGAGATGCATTCTCCATCGTAATCATTCAAGAATAATTATAATTTTATGATTAAAAATAATTTTATGAACGTAATATCATTATGTATATTAATCAAATACATTTATCTATAACAATCATTACTTACATAACCATGATTATAATGGAAAATGAATCAATTAACACCGAAAATGATGATACTACTAAAATATTATTAAGAAAGAAACATTTTTCGATCATATATGATATCATATTTATGTATATAGTTCTTGTATAATTTAATAAAAATGATTTAACTATTAAACAGGAGGTTAATGTACCCTCGACAAAAGAATGTGCAATGTATTGGTTAATTCCACAATCAATTTTTTATCCAAGGTTTTTTTACGTAAGTATATACAGTGACATATTTATTATCCAAGTCCAAAATTCATAAAATATTTTCCCAAGGGATTATTTTTAAATGAATTTATTAATAAAAAATTATTTTAAATGTTTTAAATATTTATTCATCTAAACTTTTCTCGTTATTGTCCTTGTTTACAATATTGTTTTAATGATCTATTTATATGGACATTAGTGCTTTAAAATTTTATTTCCATTCAAAATATTTAATGTGGTGTGGTACACATTGATTCAAAACTATATTTAAAATTAATTACTTTATAATTAATGTGATTTTTAAATAATTTCATGAAAATGGGATATTTCATTCAATGATTTTAAATGATAATTTTCAACTATGTCAACATCCTTTATGGGATACTATTCTTGATCGAGGATGATTTATTATGATACAAATATTCCATATTTTATTGAAGGTTCTGGGATATGAATGACTGTGGATGTGTTATTTTTATAAATTTCATGTTTTATGGATTATGTATTGACATTTCTTCTACCAGTTTTAATATGAATGTCTATGTTATGTTTAATCCTTTTCATATCTGGAATGCACTGGGCTTAGTAAATGACGGGTGGAGCCTGTTATAGCTCATCGTTGAATTTGTAGGTCTCATTAGACAAATTAGTGTATTGGAACAAGGATATAACAAAATTGTATGGGTATTCTTGGCACAAGGTGTTGACTATGTGGTTATGATGTCTGGCATTATGCATTCCATCATAATGAATGTGGCTATTGATATTTCATTTTATTATATGACTATTAAAAAATCCATGTGAATTAGTAAATGGTATTATATAATTTTATCATTCCCATATTTTGATGTTGTTTAAGTTTAAAAGAATTTTTTGTTCTTTTACATTGCTATAAGTTTTTATTCTTATTTATAAAACTTTCCGCTATATTTTTATCCTTACTGGGCATCTGAGCTCACCCCATTCTATGTTTTATTTTTCCAAGGATGTGTAGAAATATTTTTGGGTTCACCTGAAAGTATAGAATAAGTATATATGTTTGGTCAATGGGGATAAAGTGTTTTTGATGTTTTTATTTCATGATGTAATATAAAGGTTGTGAATGTATCTAGAATTCCAAGTCTACTAAACTGATCGGTCTTTCGAGACCTGATCCCTTGGGATCATGAAAAGTTTATGTAATATTGTACTGACTCAATGTAACTGGGTGCAGGGCATTACAGTTGGTACCAGAGGAAGTTTAGTACTATCCTTGGTAACTAGATTTAGAAAAACTATGAATAGAGGACACTATCCTACGATAGAATTTTTGGATTAGTATGGAAGAACTTCATAGAATGTTCGTACTATAAAGATTTTTTGAGTTTTCCATGAAATGAATACCTGGCTGGATACGAGCAGAATGAGGTGGCTCTGGCATAAAAGTACCTAGGGGTAAAACATGAAAACACCATGTTGAGCTAGACTTGAACAGGAACTGGTGCACGACAAATGACATTGCTGAACTCTTGGTTATGGCACTCTTGGGGGATATGATTAGTGTAATACTGATTTTCAATACAAACCATTATGAATGATTAATGAGTATATACTTCTTCAAGGAAAACATTTTTAAGATTATGGATTATATCCATAAACTGTTCAATTAATGTAAAGTGTTTTTCATGTTTGAAATTATGTATTTTGATTTATAAACTAACATGGTTTATTCCATTGATTATAAATGGTGAGTAATATAAGGAATGTGAATTACAACATTACACAATATCGATTAATTAAGAATGATCATATCTTTTATTATATTATGCCAACATGTAACAGAGAAATAGTCTCCCACGTATTCTCATAATATGAGGAAATGGTATCTTCTGTTTATAAGATAAGTAAACATTTCTCTTAGTCCTATGGATTTGAAGGGAAGATAGATAAAAAAGGATTGAAGAGAGAAATACAGATAAAGGGAAGTGGGGAATGAAGGATTTTCCCATATGTGATAATTGTAGAAAGAATCACCTAGGTAAATACTAGAAGGAAATGTTTGGTTGTTATAAGTGTTGACAAAAAGGTCACCATGTATATTATTTCAAGGTTAAGAATTTTTTTTCGAATGTACAATGCTTCATCTCCAAGGAGTTGGGACACTATGGGAATCAATGTCCCAATCATATGAGGATTCCACAAATGATGCAGTTGGATAATAATCATGTTATGATATAACCACAGATAATGAATAATGACTAGTTTTATTATGTTGATATTAAATAATTATGTAATTTGAGTGTTGTATCAATGATGTAATGGTTATAATAATTATTGATTATATAAGGATTGTACTGCAATACTATTTCATTAAGGACTTGATATTGTGTGGAACCAAGAAAAGTGACTCAATACCAGGTTAATGTTTTTTGGAAATTATATGGTTGAGAGAATGATAAAAACTAATATGGTGTGAATACTGTTGTAGTGACATTGGAATAATATATGATTTATTTCTATAAATTATATTGGATATTCTTGACTAGTGTGAAACCGATTAATGGTCTGTATATTCCATCATTGTTGGAGTTTACATAAATTTTGTATATATTGAGTATATCTAGTATTCTATAAAGAATAAGGGATCTTGAATGTAATCAATAAGGTTTTATGGAAATTTATGGTGTTACGATGTTTCAAAAGAATATATGATGAAGGTATTCACATGTTATTAGGTGTAAAAAATATTCTTCATTGTGTTAACCATCCATATAATTTTTCGACTATGAGTTTTTACAGAAGTATTTTGGATAAGTCTAAAGTTTGGAATTGATTATATTTGGTGATGGATACTATTATTATGGTTAATTAATTTCTTAAAATTATATTTAGATTGTTATGAAAAGAAAAACCCAGAGGTCGGGCAAAAACCTGTCATGTCTAGAATGGATGTGAGACTTGAACCCGCAACCGAATAGCAACAAGGTTGGATCACCTACCACTAGCATACATTATGACCTAGTTTGTTTTACGTAGTTTTTTTAATAGTCATACAAATGAATTAATAATTAATTATTTTTGGAACCCTATATGATTATGATAAATAGAATATATTTGAATTCAATTATCTTTCAGAGTGATTGATGAGTTTGTGGTAGGAATTAGTTGAATGATGAAAATCTACTTTTCAAGTATATATATTTATATTTATATTTCCTCTTAATCTATGAATAAATTTATTATTATACATTATGGGTGGTATGGTAAAGCAAAAAAACGTGTTATCCTAATACTATAAATTTTGTTGAACCCATGATATTATACATCATCTCAGATTGATGGCTTTGGGGCCCTCAATTCTACACATGTCTGTGATTTATGACCTCAATCACTCCTTATAAATATTTACATTTTTCCTCCTACTTTGTGTCTATAATTTCAACCAATGTTCTCCTAATCGAGATCATAATTGTGCTGTGATTTTTTCATTTCCCTTTCCCTCTTATTAAGACTACACTTTATTAACCCAATTTCCATTGTGAGTTTTCCACAAAGGTTTTTTTATATTGTTAACCATTTTTATGACCAATTTCAAATTGCTAGAACTCCATTTATTTAAGTTGAAGATAATGTAACACCCCAATATTTCATAGTACGTTATCTCTTCAATGAAATTCAATAACTTTCTCTACACAAAACACTGAGTTTGAGCACAAAAGTACTTACCAATCTAGTCATAAAAAAGATGAAATGAATAGTATAAACAGAATTTTGAATTTTAGAATCAATATTATGTTTTTCTTAGACATAATATAATAACAAATTCATTTTATCAGATAGAAGAAGTATTTTTTTAATGCAATTTTTCAGCCTTTTAATAAAGATCCCATTTAAAACAATTATTTTTCACATTAATATATTCAAATTTATGAAATTTAATTCTTATTTAGAATAGGGATATAAATATATAGTTTAGATAATTTGTTTTTGTACTTTTTTGATAACTTTCATATTTTGATATATAGTAAAAAATACTTTGTTTTAATTAAAAACAAAATTTTTAATCGAAATAATTTATATTATTTAATTATCCATTTGAATGTTTTTAAGTATAATTAGATTTTATATTCATCATTTAATATAATTTAGTTCATTGGATGTTATTTTACTTTTAAACTAGACATAATCAAGTGTCAATTTTTGGATAATATTTATTTCTTAAAAAAAAATTTTGTTTTGACAACTGGTATTAATTTTTAATTAATTTATTACACTTATGTGTTTTGAATTTGGATAAAAGGGTTCCCAATTTATAATCAGGATTTCAAAATTGTGTTAATAGGAAACTTTTTTTAGTCATTTTAAATGATTACTTTGGTAAATATATTATTTACCATGATTAAAGGGTACATTCGGTAAATAAGGGTAAAGAAATAATATTAATTAAAATTTAATTAACCAAAACATGTCATAAACCTATTGGATAATACATGTCCGACCATGGGAATACATGGGTTGACTTTGGTACCCCATGGAGACACATGGGTGTGATAATGTCATTTTATATTAAATAATCTAAAGTAAAGAGAACAATAACAAAAGCATTTATCTTTCAGTAAAACAATTTTTTAATGAGGTAATATAATTGATCTATTAAACTATAAATATTAATTACAGAGATAAAAATATTTCCTAAATGATGATATTATATTTATAATTTTTTGAAATAAAATTAATAAATTTTCGTATAACACAATAATTATGCAGTATTTTCCTTATTAATAAAATAATAAAATAAACGATATTGTAATTATTAAAATAAATATAATATGAATGTTTGGAAGCCATAAACGAATTTTATAAGTTAATATGACATTTTCGGATTGATATAATTTTTTTTAATTAATAATGTTGTTTTGACTTTCACAAAAAACCCAATTTCTAAATATTTTCAAAATTGACAGAAATTAGTTTTTAAAACAAATACTATATTATTGATAGATATAGTATTCCTAAAAATATATGGATGGACAATGTGATTATATAATAATAGATATTTCATTAATGAACCACTTGGGGTACTATTTTTGTTTTACAGTATGTTTATTAACCATTTATTATAGTAATACAAGAGGACATTGTAAAAGTTAAACTTTTTAACTTTGAGTTATATAAAAAAAAGATAGGTTTAATATGAGGACCTAAAATTTTCTAAAACCTATTTGATGAAAGGATTTCTACCCATACGTACCATATCCTCTAAAAATTCTGTTTTTCATCATTATAAACCGAAAATGATTTTATTATAAAATAATATTTCAATCTTTTCCAAAGGTGCCCCTCGCCTCTCTTATAAAAGTTCACTTCTCCTTATGTTAATTTCAAATGTCCAAAGGCATTTTGCATGGCCTAACCTAGAAAAAAATATCATCCTAACTATCCTAATTTCGACTTAATGTCCTTACTTTTTTCAGAAATCCAACCTTGGGAGCCCTTTTGATCAACTCATAAGGAAACACCCGAAGAAGAGGTAACAATTTCACCACCCAATTTCAAGTTCTTTTTATCATCCACATCCTCTTTAATTGTTGTTTTATTTCCATAATAATAAATCAGGAAATTTATACATATTTTAAATCTATTATAAATATCATACGACCATATTCATTATTCTATCCTTCCTATAAATGACAAAGTCACTATACGTGCGTATGTACGACATACTGTCTCCTCGTCCTGGTGTAGTTTGTTATCCAAACACTACATTATTTGGGTGGGTATAAAATGATTATAAATGATTTAAATAATAAATATAACATGTTAATTATTCTGTATATATTAAATACCATCCAATTACATATGGTTTCTCCATCAATATAATGATATCGTTGCTCGTGCGTACGTATAGATTACCCTCTCTACAAATGCGATTAGATTCATTGCCCGTCGTAATCATTCAAGAATAATTTTCATTTTATGTTTAAAAATAATTTTTAAGAAAATGATTTCATTCTGTATATTAATCAAATACATCCTATCCATAACAAACATTACTTAAATAACCAATTATACAAAGGAAAATTAATAAGTAAACACTAGAAACAAAGATACAACTAAAATATTATTAACAAATCAATATTAGAAGATCATATATGATATCATATTTATGTATATAGTTCTTGTATAATTTTATAACAACGATTTAAGAATTATACCAGAGGCTAACATACCCTCGATTAGAAAATGTTTATGATAAGGGTAAATTTTACAATCTCCTTATTATCGAAGGAAATATTTATGCATGTATTAACAGCGACATATTTATTATCCATGTCCAACTTCCATATAAAATTTTTCAAAGGGATTCTTTTTGGAAGTAATTTTTTACAAAAACATCATTTTAAATGTTTTCAATATTTATTCATCTAAACCTTTCTCATTAATGTCCATGTTTTAAAAAAAATAAGGATTTATATATATGGAAATGAATGTTTTAATATTTTAATTCCGTTCAATATTTTCAAATTCTAATGGGTCACTTTGTTTAAAAACTATTTTTTAAATGACTTCCTTTATAAATTATCTGACTTTAAAATGATTTCATGAAAAAATGATATTTCTATCAAATATATTTACTGATCATTTTCTACTATGTCAACATCCTTTATGGGATATTATTCATGATCGAGGAAGATTTAATATGAAACAAATATTCCATATTGTATTGAAGGCTTTATGATATGTATGACTTTGGATGTATTATTTTTAAACCATTTTGGGTTTATGGATAAAGTATTGACATTTCGTATGCGTGTTTTAAAACTAATGTTTATGTTATGTTTAAACCTTTTCATATGTGGAATTAATTGGACATAGTAAGTGACAGGTAGATCCAATTATAGCTCCTCAATGCATCGATAGGTATCATGAGAAAAACTAGTGTCTTGGGACAAGGCCTTGAAAATTTTTTACTTATTGACCTGGGACAAGGACTTGATTATGTGGTTATGATGTCTAGAATTATGCGTTAAATCATTATTAATGTGGTGATTGATATTGCATGTGATTGTTTGACTAATAGAATGACTATGTGAAATAGTAAATGAAATTATATGATTTCATCTTTTCTATATTATGATAATGTTTATATTTAAAAGGATTTGTTTAGTCTTATACATTTCCTTAATTTTTTATGATTATTTATGATTGTTTCTGCAATATTTTTATCCATACTGAGCATCTGATCTCACCGCTTTCTATGTTTTATTTTCCTAGTATGTGAAGAAATATTTTATTATTGAACATTTAATGACATTATAAGGATATAAGTGTGGTCAATGTGAATTTTTTTTTGGATGTATTTATTTTATTATGTAATTTAAATCATATGAATGTATCTAGTACTTCCAATGATATTATACAGATCAGTGTTTTGGGACATGATCACTTGTGATAATGTGAATGTTATGTAAAAATGCACCGACTCTAGGTAACTGGGGATGATGAGTTACATAAAAAACATTAATCTTCAAAAGGATGTATGTTTGAATATTATTCTATGAAAGATAGGATGTTTCCACTTTCCTGAGTATTTCACATTTAATATTTTAAAAATCCATTGTCATTGAGTATATAACAATCCTCATCATGGAAAAACAAACTTCTGCTTTTATGTATAAAGCATCATCTACATTTCTCACCTTCCAATGGTTGTATTCATTTGAGTAGTTATAATCATAAATTAGTTCCAACCATAATCTCTAGGACATATACAAATCTTTATATTTTAATATATACATAAATAATTTAATATAAATATATGTATCTCACAACATTGGAAATATCAAATTTCGTCTATATAATTAATGAAAAATATTTCCAATACTTTCTCTATATCATGAGTCAGGTTAATTTTTCAAATGATATTTAAATGTGTATGAGTTATATGTTTTCAAAATTTAATTCAGTATGAGGACATATCATTGTCCATTATGTTATGAAACATTATTGACAAACAAATAATTTCCACTATGTTGAAGTGTGATCATAGTTTCATTGACCAACAATTTAATAAGATTTAATAAAATATATTCATACCCTTCTACCCTCAATAACATAACCACAGTTTGAATCAACATTTTTATTGGATTATATTTTCATTATAAATTTCTCAAAAAAATTAGCATCATCAAGATAACGTAATAAATATAAATGTTTATGTTATCTTGTTTGGTCTATGAAATTTCTCAATACATTCATTTTTTTAATGATCTATCTATATAACCTCAAATGAGATTATACGACCAAAGAAATAAATAATATATATAAAAAATTCACACTTGGTAAACCGAGAATAACAAATTTCCTTCCCCTAGTAATGTTAGGATAATTCCAAAAAAATATTCATGCACATCCCTACACATTGATTATATATTAGTATCATCAAGAAAGTATACACCCATCTGATCAACCCATTCTCTAAACTACATATTCCTTAAGTCCATTATGATATTTTGGGAGTTAGTAAGTCAAAATGGAATCAATACAAAATTATAATGTGCATACCACATATAGAATGTTATTTTCTTGTATATCCTCCCTCATAAACCTTTATTGATGATTTCAATAATGATGGTAAAAAAATGGAAATACATTTTTGTCATGATAATTGATCAAACAAGTCATCAATTTAGGATAGTGGATTATTATTTATTGTGATATTGTAATGGTACTAATAAACAATGTAATGATTCATTTAACAATCATTATTATAACCATAAATACTCAATAATCCACTTAGTGATTCCCTAGAGTGAATGGATCACTAATCATGACTCTCATGGTGTTCATTATTTAATTTTAAGAAATATATCACGACTATTTTATATTAATTATATAAAATAGGTATAACACCATGCATAAGTCCTAATAAAAACCCATATTCCCAATTTGGGGGATGAATGTGAATCTGTTCTGGAAATACATTAAAAAACTCCCATAAAATTGGAATATCATAAATGATCACATTGAACAAAAATACATGGGATAGATACCCCTCAAGGATATGGATTATTACTAAAAAATATATATAATTTCCATTGGATGTAAAATTCATATTTTCACTGATAAATGATCTTTGGATTATTTAATATATTTAATGCTACGTCCCTTCCACAAAAAATAATATACTATATAACAAAATCAATCCCATTAGTAAAATAAAATAATATTCCCCTAGAGGGACAATCAAAAAAATTGTAGGAAGAATATTCACACAATATTCAATCATATATGAAATATATACCTGATATGTTATTATTCTACAATATTTTCCTTATTATTGGTGAACCACTGAGATGAGGGTTTAGTTTTTGGTGGCCTTTTAAAAATATCATACACTATGAAATTTATACCCTAAAATGTAAAAACCTGAACCTTCTTTTTAGGTATGTTTTTCATTTTCTGGACATTTTTGAGAAAAGAAGGAAATTCTAGAAATTTTTGAAGTACAAGCTATGTAAATTATGAGTATACAATGTGTACTCGGTTAATGTAGGTAGATGGGTGTTTTCCATGTAGAGGCCATGCACACGACCGTGTGAGGTGACCTAGAGGTTTTCTAAAGTGGATTACAAATACAACAAGTACAATCCATGTACTTCAAAAGTACACTCCGTGTAATTTTTTTCATTAAACACACTGGGGTCACGTTTAATTGACAGAACTCTCTTCTTCAAGGACTCTTTCAACTGAGATCTCCCTACAGCCGCAGATTTTGACGAACCTCCAAGTAAGCATTCATCCAGAAAATCGAACACTATTGGTTGCATTGGAATCACATTAGTGGGTTCTCTTTTCTCCTAGAGCCCCATCTTATAAGGAGCTTTTTATCTATTATTTTTTACATGGGTTTAGTACATTTCGTATTCCTGCATTGTGATTGTTTTGGATGCTTTCCTTAACATATTTATCATGCATCATATATTTATGTGAATAAGTTGCTTGTAATTCAATCATCTGCTATTACTGTTGTCGGTATATTTTCTACTTACACTGTTGTGTATTTGTTTTCCTTCAATTGTGTTATTCTGCCAATGAGGGAATAATTTCCCCACCTTCACACCCAAGGCCCTCGCTTTTGTTAGTAGCCTCTGACATTTGGGGAAATTCGCTTATGTCAATGTGACTAACCGGGGTACGAGGGTTTGTATGAACCCGAACCTTCTTTTCTGGTATGTTTTTCCTTTTCTGGCCTTTATTTGAAAAAAAGTGGAAATTATGGAAATTTTCAAAGTACACGCCGTTTACTTGGATACCGTAGGTAGACAGGTTCTTTCCATGTAGCGGCCATGTACACGACCATTTAAGGTGACCAACATGCCGCCTAATGTGGAGTACAGATATAGCAAGTACACACCGTGTACAACCAAAGTACAAGCAGTGTACTTTTTTCATTAAACGAACCAGAATTGCGTCTAATCGCCATAATTGTTCCCTTCTAGGTCTCTTTCGACTGAGAGCTCTATATAGCAGAAAATATTCGACAAAACCCCAAGGGAGCGTCTGTGCTCATAATCGAATACATTTGGTTGCAATGGAATCGCATTGGTGAGTTCCCTTTTCTCCTAAGCCCCATTTTATGATTTCTACTCTCTCGTGAGATATTGTAGGTTGAACATTTAAGACATTTCTTTAGATCTACCACATTCTAGGTCGATCCAAGGGTCAACGCCATATATCGATCTCCTACTGCCGATGTAGGTGGTTTGTTCCATTCCATTGAAAGTCATTGAATATTATTTGCACCTTTGACCAATAACCTTGAATGGGGTATTGTGTGTTTACCGTTTAACCCCTGTTTATTGTCTGCCAAGCATTCATGCTTGGGTAGAGGTTAATTGGATGTGAATAGGTTTGATTTCTATGCTTTGGATTAGTTTCCCATGCATTTTCCATTTACGACTATTGGCCTGATTAGCCAATTTGGCAACCTTGCCTATTTACCATGCCTAGAGTTGTAGGGTGGATTTTTTTTAATATAACATGATTAATATGTTGTATACTTATTATCCAATAAGTTATTTCGGTTTACCTTGGATATATTTTCTTTTATATTCTCATTGGCCTTCACAGGGCCATGAGAACATGGTGTACTAAACTATAAGGGTAATTGAATGAGTGAGCTTCCTCAGAGAGCCTTTGATCACTTTGAACTACAAGGGGAATTGATCGAGTGAGCTTCATCAGAGAGTCTTCTCACTACATGGATACTATGATGGGAATTAACTGAGTTACCTTCCTCATATTGTTATTGACCTTGTGTCAATTAGGGTAATTGACCTTGTGAGCTTCCTTATAGAGTCCATGAATTACCTTAGAATATAAAGGAATTGATAGTGTGGGATCCCATAGAGAGTCTTGATTTACATTTGAATATATGGGGAATTAACTATGAGTGCTTCATAATAGATTCATTTTATATTCATAAAACTGGACTAGAGGGGATATGAATTGTTCCCTTCCTAGAGGGTTACCATGCTTGATTGGTTGCTTTTAATATGTTGAATTGTTTTCTTCTTGGTACTTTCTTGTTTACTGCTTCTATACTTTTAACTGCAATATATTCACAGACAGTTAGGCATAGATCTTTGGGTGGTTTCCTACTAGGAATTAGTCTAACACCATTTGTGGGATATTATTTTGGGCACAATCATATTATTTTACTGCATGTATAGATAGAGGCAAGCCCCCTTCAACATCAGGTACATGACATGTCATGGAGCTGGAGAGCATGGGAGCAAGCTTCGACTTGCGATGCTAAGGAGCTGTTTACCTTTTCTTTTTTGCGTGGGTTTAGTATTTCTTGTATTCCATCATTGTGGTTTTTTTTGAAGCTTTCCTAGACATATATACCATGCATTATATATATATGTGCTTCAGTTTCTTATTATTCCAGTCTTCCGCTATTACTGTTGTTGGTATATTTAATGCTTCCACTATTAAGTATTTTTTCCCTTCAAATGTGTTACTCTTCCAATGAGGTCATATTTTCCCCACCAACATGCCCAATGCCATTGCTGCTAGTCGGAAACATCTGGCATTTGGGGAAATGCCCCTGAGGCCATGCGACTAACTGGGTACAGGGAGCCTTTAGGTGGCTTCCAGAACCAGGACGTTACATTGTGGTATCATAGGATATTATTTTCTTCTAGAATAACTGTTTGGAGACTATATCCTGGGATAGAATGGAATAGGTACATGGTAATTAATTATGCCCAGGAGTAGCTAACTCGTGTAAAGGGAAAATCCAATCGACCTCATTCATTGGGAATTTATTTGTATGGTTTGCTATTTTATTGTTTATTTGATTTCACCATTAGGTGATTCACTTATTTTTTGATTTTACCATTGATGATATTGAGGTTATATTTTTGTAGAAACCTGATGAGATGAGGGTATTTCATCTCTTGCATCATATAGGCACTTGCAAGAAATCGCATGTCAATCATTTTTTCCATGCTATCTAGGATGCATTAGCGATTGCATGTTATTGTGATAGATGTTATGTAGAATATTCATGATGTTGTGATAGATGCCTTGATAAAAAAACCTACTATTTTATAGGGTATTTTTTTGTGTACGGTTTTGTTGAAATGAACACAAAACATTGCGTCATGTTGTGTTATTGGCCCTCATGGACTAGAATTTGGTGGAGCGTTGCCTAGTATACCTTGTTGAAACATATATAATATTCCAACCATCGATTCACGTGGAGTATGGGCCCTCACGGATCTAAATTCGGCATATTCAATGTTCGTTTCAGTGTTTTTCTGGGATCTGGAGTAATTTCTTGAGGTTTAGTGTTCGAATAAACCCAAAATACCTACCATGTAATATTAAGTACACCTCATGTGTTCTTCTATTTTGGAAGAAATTGTTTATCTTATGTACACACTCTGTACATTATGTACACGTCGTGTAGTCTCAAACCGTGTCATAGGTCGTTTGGTCAGAGGCACGGGATGGGGAATGTCTGGTGGGAACACATCGTGTACCTTTTGAATATTCTGTGTAGTGTTGACTGTGTGTCCGCCATTGTAACTAACAAAATATATGTATAAAACTTATGTTATGCACACCGTGTTAGGATTGGACATGCCTTATAGTCTTACCCAGATACCTGGACATGTCACAGACAACAAGAGTCGGTTTTATCCTTTTAGGTACACATTTTTTCTGCCTAGAAACACCTTGTGTAGTGTGAGATGGGTGTCTAGTCGTGTATCTAAAAACACATTCCATGTGAAGCATGTCTAGTGAATGTCATGTATACCATGAACATGTCATGCAGTCTTGTCTTAGGAGAGCCATGTGACATAACCAATTAGAAGGAATCGGGTTGGGAAAGAGGATTCAAGTACACACCATGTGTTAGGACATCACACCATGTGTTTGGGGTGTTGCACGACAAGTTTTAGCAGATGTACATGCCCTTGTGAATGTCTTAAATGAACACTTTATATAGGAATTGTACATGCAGTGTATTCATGTTTTTTAAAACATGATTTCTTTCTTGGTTCTGTTCCCTTCTTACACTTCGAGTTTTCAGTACTTGACAATTTTTTATTAAGGTGTGCACTTGACCTTGTAGATTCATGTCACCGAGACGTCCTCCAGTTGTACTCCAGTTGCTAGGTGGTGACCAGACACCGGACATGGCTGATCTTGGGCCAACAATAGATCATCATGTTGTTCCATAATTGGAACCAGCTGTTATACATGACATAGGTGCTTATGCACAATTATGAGAGGTATTTGTTTAGGATGATTCTGACCTTTTAGGGAGCATTTCCTCCTGCCCCATAGATGGAAGAGTTGACATAGGTCTTTCAGTAGTCGCATTGTCCCACTTTCTTAGGGGATGGAGGACCCCAGCCTACAGACTCATGTCTAGAAACACACACTGATGATTTTCATGAATCTAGATATACCTTCAAGGAAGTGGGTGAAGCTCGCTACTTACATGATTCGAGACTCTACCAAGATGTGGTGGGATGTGATCTCACAGGAGGGATGCTAGCAGAATATAGCATTGGATGAGTTTCAGCGCATGGACTATGATTACTTCTATCTGGAGACTTTGAGGGCCGATCGAGCTCGAGATTTCATGAATATAGGGTAGGGAACTCTTTCTATTATAGAGTAATACTCTCAGTTAATAGATCTTCAGATCTTCACAAAAATTCCAGGAGGTGATGAGTTGTTCCTTGCATGGATGTTTGATGATAGTCTGAGGCATGACATCCGATCTCAGCTGAACAACTTCAGTTTGACTTCGATATCATGTATCGTCAACTAGGCACTGATCATAGAGCGTAATCTGAGGGATTCTATAGTTGTAAGCCAGGGTGGTTCATTATCTAGAGTTAGTATTCCTCCTCCTAATAGCAGGAATTGACATAGGGAGACTACACAAAGAGATCAGAGTAAGAAGGATGCTTCTCATGGTTTCTAGGTGCAGTTCTACAAGTGTAGGAAGAGCGGGAATACGAGGCCACATTGGCCGACAGACCCAGTGGAGTGCCAATGTTGCGGCAAGATGGGTCACCTTCAGTGCTTTTGTCAGATCTTATCACTAGGAGTCGGTGACCTGGGATCTTGTATGACTCCTTGTTCAAGAGTAGCACCACCAGTTTCTCACCAGCCTAGGAACTGGAGTTCCTACAACCATTCAGGACGAGGTGTAGGTCGTGGCCAAGGTGGCCAGTCATCAGGATTTTAGTGAAATCAGGGTCGATCAAATCAGAGAGGTAAGGTAGGGTCACAAGGCTGCGACAGAGGTAATACATTTGTAGTGGAGTATACCCATAAACAGCTGGATCCCAGACCCTATACAGTTCGAGGTATGATCTTAATAGCCTCAGTTTTAGCTTCTTCACTTTTTGATACATGGGCTTCACATATAATTATATATGTTGCTATTGTGGAGATCCTTGGTCTCTTTATCTTTTCTTCTATTGATATCTTGACGATATAGACTTCGTTGGGGACTATAATGGATAGTGTGCGTCAGTGTAAGGAGTTACCTTTAGAGGTTGGTGGGTGTCACTTTTTATGGGACCTTTACCTCCTAAAGATGAAAGGCTATGATTTCATTATCAGAATGTACTGGTTGGTTTCCTTCTAGGTATTCGTTTATTTCAATCATCGTATAGTGAGTTTCATATCCCTATATAGAGGTTCATTTATTCATAAGGGTGAATGGGATGACCAAGTTAATAGAGCGGGCCTATAGCATCATTGGTTAGGAGAAGTTATAGCTCAGATTTGGTAATCTGTGTCCGGATGACCTGGGGACATAGCATACAGACTTTCCTCTAGTGGTGGAGCATTTCATTGATGCCTTTCTAGAGGACTTTACAGGTTTGACTTTGGAGAAAGAGGTAGAATTTTCTATTGAGCTGGTTCTAGGAGCAGCACTAGTGTCTATTCCTCCTTATTGGATGGCTACAACAGAGTTGCAGGAGCTCAAGAAGCAGTTAGACGAGTTTCATGAAAAGGGTTTCAACCGACCTATTACTTCTCCTTGGGGTTATCGTGTCCTTTTTGCGATGTAGTTGGATGCCAATATTAGACTTTGTTTGTATTATCAGAAGTTGAACAAATTGACGGTCAAGAACTGATATCCTTTAACGAGGATTTATGATATCTTTGATCATCTTTGAGGAGCCCAGGTGTTCTTGAAGATTTACTTGAGGTCCGATTACCATATGTTGTGTGTTATACCATCAGATATACATCTTACATCATTTTGAATTAGGTGTGGTCTTTTTGAGTATATGGTTATGTCGTTCGGCCTCACGAACGGGCCTGTAGTTTTTAAGGCACTAATGAACCAAGTGTTCCATCCATACATGGATTCTTTCCTTGTTGTTTTCATGGACGATATATTGGGGTACTATTACACATGAAAAGGCCATGCTAAATATCTTGAAATCATTATGATTACACTGAGAGGGAATCAGTTATATTCTAAGCACTCATAATTCCACTTTTGGATGGATCTAATTGACTTGTTGGGTCGTGTTTCTCAGAGACAGAAGTATCAGTAGACCTAGAGAAAGTGAGTGTGGTAGTTTCCAAGGAGCATCTGAAGAACATATTTGAGGTTTGGTGTATTCTAGGACTGTCTAGATAATACAAATGTTTCATACAGGACTTTTTCACGCATAGGAGCAATGCTGATGGGTTTGACTAAGAAGTGTGCGATGTTTTTAAGGTTAGATTCTTGTGAGTCAGCCTTTCAGTAGATAAAAGGGATATTGACTTCAACACGGATACTAGTATTCCAGATCAAGAAAATATCTATATGATTTACTTTGATGAATCCGATATCGCGTTGGGAGCTGTGATTATGCAGGGAGATGGAATCATTGGATACATATCTCGGCAGTTGAGGACAGACGAGAGGAATTACCCGACACAATATCTGGAGTTGTTAGTTATTGTTCATGCCTTACAATGCTGGAGACATTATCTTTTGGGAGATCAGATTGTCTTTCACTGACCACAAAAGTCTCAGGTATATATTCACTCAACATATCTGAATTTGAGACAACAATGGTGGGTTGAGTACTTTCAGTCCATTGACATTGAGCTTACCTATAAACCTAGGAATGGAAATGCAATGGCTGATGCGTGGAGAATGGGGACTCAGATATATGTAGTTTAGGAGGCTTTTAGTGAGTGGAAGCTTATGGATATATTCTATGAGGTTTATTTGGAGGTGACCGACAGTTAGGGGAAGACATTTTGTTCTTCTGTAGTTGTTACCTCTATTCTTTTAGAACGAATGTGAATGAGGAATCTCTCGGATTCAGAAGGCCTAGTCCTATGGGAGAGTGTGTCTGGAGAGGACCCTATTCTTGGATGTAATGTAAGTGGGTATACGATCATATGTTTCTAGGTGTGCCTATGGGTGACAGCAGACATATGCAAGGAGCTAATACGAGACATTCGTTTCTTAGTTTGGGCAGTTCATCCTAGATTCACCAAAATGTATCATGATCTACACTGTGAGTATTGGTGGCCATGTATGAAGAGTGATGTTTCTAGTTTCATCATGAGTTCATCCACCTATCTGCAGGTGATGCCGAAGCATCAGTGGCTAGTAGGTATTTTATAGTAGTTACCCATTCCCAATTTGAATGGGAATGACGTCGCGGTAGATTTCATGACATATTTACCGAGGTCACCTCGAGGGAATGGTTTTGTTTGGGTTGTCATTGACATACTCACGAAGGCTTCCCACTTCTTTATGATCAAGGAGACCTTCATTGTGGATGAGCTGGGATGGATGTAAATTCGAGAGAATGTACATATCCATGGAGTTCAACGCTCCATTGTTTCAGACAGGGTTTCACATTTTACTTCTTGGGTCTCGAAGGGGATTTATAAGGCCTTGGGTACACATGTAATTTTTAGTACATCATACCACCCCTAGATATATGGATAGTCCGATCATAAGATTTAGGTGTATGATGACATGCTCTGAGCATGGATCCTTGATTTTGGAGGATCTTGGGAGAAGAATATGCCTCTTGTGTAATTTTCTTATAATAACAGTTTTCAATAAACTATTATGATGGAACCATATGAGTATTTGTATGGTAGTCCATTCCAATCCCCCTTATGTTGGTTGGAGGTAGGAAAAAAAGCTTGGTTGGGACCTCGTCTTGATCAGGAGACAACATAGTATATAGAGTTTATTTAGAAGAGTATGGATACTACGTAGTCTCGACATAAGTCATATGATGATTAGAAGAGATGACCATTGTTGTTCATGGTTGGGGAATAGATTTTCCTGCATATTACACTGAGGTTGGGACACATGAGGATTAGGTGACATGGTATGTTTTCACTGAGGTACATCATGTCGTTTGAGGTTATGGAATGAGTTTGGATGGTTTCCTATCATTTTCAGTTACACCAGTGGTATCAGGCTATACATGATGTCATTTACATTTCTCAACCCTGCCGTTACTTTTCAGAACAGTCTCATTCCTTTCAATCTGAGAAGGTTTAGCTCTAAGTGAATAAGTCATTAGAGGAGCATCCTATCTAGTTTCTGGATCACAGTACAAAGGTTCTCTGTGGAAGGTCTATTCCTCTGGTACAACTTCAATGGCATCACGGGCGTGTAGAGGACGTGGCATAGGAGAGGGATGTCGAGGTATAATCATAGTGTCCAGATCTATTTTGTGTTTCTTCTTTTATGACATCTAGTTAAATTCGGGGAAAATTTTCTATAAGTGGGGTGTTTTTAAGAACATGGACCATCTTTTGTGGTGTGTTTTCCATTTCTGTCCATTTTTAGAAAAAGAAGAAATTTAGGAAATTTCCGAAGTACATGTCATGTACATTATGAGTACACACCTTGTACACAGTTAACGTGGGTAGCCAGGTGATGTTCGTGTAGTGTCCATGAACATGGCCATGTTGGGTGACCTGGAGGACGCCTAAAGTGGAGTACTAATCAGACGATAAAACGTAGTGTACTTTTTATTCCTTAATCACTCTAGGGTCATGTCTAATCCCCAAAACACTCTCCTTCTAGGTCTTGTTTTACCACGAGCTCCAAACAGCTGTAGATCTTCGACGAACCCCTATGCAAGCATCTGTCTTCCAAATTAAACACCATTGGTTACATTGGAATCAAATCATTGAGTTCTCTTTTCTCATGGAGCCCCATATTCTAATTTCTCCTCTCTTATGAGATATTGTGGGTTGAAAATTATATATTTTATTGTATATCTATCATGTTCTAGGTCAATCCAAGTGATGAGGCTAGAGTATATTGATCTTCCATGGCTAAGGTATGTGGTTTCTGCCTTTCTGTTGAAAGGCTTTGAGTATTGTGTGAATATTTCACCAATACCCTTGAACGAGGTATAGAGTGTTTACTATTTTACCCATGGTGATTTCCTTCCATGCTTCTATGCATAGGTATAGGTAAATTGGATATGAATAGTGTTGATTGATATGCTTTGGATGTGTTACCAAGGCATGTTTTGTTTATAACTGGTGGTATGCATATCATGTTTGGCCACCTTGCCTGTTTTCCATGCCTAGTGCTGTTGGGTTGAGTGTTTGTATTATGACATTCTTAATATGTTGTAGTTTGATTAGCCATTTAGTTCATGATGTTTAGTTTGGCCATTTTTTCATTAATATGCTCATTTACTTACAAAGGGCCTTGATAACCTTGTATAGTAGACTACAAGGGGAATTGACCGAGTGATCTTCCTCAGAGAGACTTTGAGCATTTTAGATTATAAGGGAAATTGACCGAGTGATCTTCCATAGGGAGTCTTTGAAACACATGGAGATATGAGGGGAATTTTCCAAGTGATCTTCCATAGAGAGTCCTTGACCTTGGGGATATAGGGGAATTGACCATGTGATCTTTCTCAGAGAGTCATTGAATTACCTTGGACTATAAGTGGAATTGACTGTGTGATCTTCCTCGGAGAGTATTGATTTACTTTTTACTATTAGGTGAACTGACTCTGAGTTATTCCTCATAGAGTAATTATATATTTATATAATTAAACCAGAGGGGATAGGGTGTGTGCACTTCATAGAGGGCTACCATGCATTATTAATTGATTTTGATATGTGGAATTGTTTTCCGGTGAGTACATTCTCATTTACTACTGCTTTACTTTTACCTGCCATATATTAACTGACTGTTATGCACATATCATTGGGTTGTGGCCTATTCGGATTTTATCTCACACCCTGTGTGGGCCATTTTTTTGGACCCAAACAGATTATATTGCCACAGGTGTAGACAAGGGCAAGCACCCCTTAACATTAGGTACTTGACTTGTTGTGGAGCTAGAGAGAATGGGACCATGCTTAGGCTTGCGATTATGAGGAAATGTTTATCTGTTCTTTTGTACATGGGTTTAGTACTATTTGTTACTCTAGCATTGCGATTTTTTTGGCTATTTTCCTAGACATATGTACCATGCATCATATGTATATGTTCTTCAGTTGCTTGTTATTCAAATCTTCCAATACTACTATTGTTTGTATATTTAATGCTTCTACTATTTTGTATTTGTGTCCCTTCCATTGTTTTACTCTGCCAATGATGGAATAGTTTCCCCAAAATCACACCCAAGGCCCTCCCAACTAGTCAGCTGCCTCTGGTGTTTGGGAAAATGCACTTGAGGCCTTGTGATCAACCGGGTATGGGGCGCCTCTAGGAGGCTTCTGGAACCAGGATGTTACAGATAACATGATCGATTTATTTTAATTATCAAAATTTATAACTGACTCATATAAATGAAACTATAATAATGTTAACAAGGGAAATGTGTTTTAAATGGTCCGACCTCACTTTTTGAACCAATATCATTTCAATACCCTCTCTTATGGGACAATGGGATTTCAATAATAAAAATAAATGAATAAATAGTTGATCCAACTACTGTTAAAATCCTTATTTCTCCTAAAAAATATGATTATAAAGAATCTAGTGTATTTATACTATTTTCATAAAAAAATGCCCCAAAAATTTTATTAGTTTTTATGAATTAGATTCCATATATTTTCAGTAGAATATTAATATGATTCATCTATCTATTAATATTCATCTGGGTTGATATTCCTTGATCAGAAAGATTCTTTTGAATCACCTCAATGATCCTAATATTACATTTCTATCATGTTTTTTCCCACATTCAAAAACATGTTTGGAATAAAATCTCTACATGTAATGTCTGGTTTATCTCCCTCCATGGTGCTCTAATATAAAACATTTATATGATGATCAGATCGAAACATTTGTCCATAAATATTTAACACAAAAAATATTATTTAAAACATTATTGTGATATAAAATATATAACATATTTTTTTTTTGTCATTTTCAAGAGTGAAAATTAAAATTTCACTTTATACCCATATTTTTAGGATCACTTAAAGTTGAAACTTCTAGTAAGAATTATTGTTTCCATACTATAGAAAATAATAATTGGCTCTCAAAATCATTTGAAATTATATTACAAAACTATTAAAACAAATAGAATAATTTTTTTAATTCTTTAATTATAAATTTCTTAAATATTTTTCATTATAACATTAATTTATTTTCTAATGAAATATTCTGATTTTTTAATTTACCATTAACCGTAATATGATATGCTCATCTGACAGATCAATGATTTCCACTATATGGCCAATTTTTCTCATCGTATACATTATAAATATGATTATTATGAAAAGATCATATGGTGAATTTATTTATGAAATTTTCATCTTATGGATCATCTTGTCTGATTACACATCTTTATAATTTCATTTAAACAATGTTCTTTATAAGTGTCCATTGTATAATGCTTCAGATAAAATGGTTTTCCAATGAAATAAATGGTTATTTAAAAAAATCTATTTCCTTATCGATTTCATCTTTATAAAATCCCAAACATCATGTAGAATGGTTGAAAATTACTCCATGTTCCATTTATGTTTGTTTAATATATTATAAAAATTTATAAGGACTGTAAATTCATGGAGCCTTGTCAAGTCAAAACAATGTTTTGAAACTCATAACTATTCTCCTTCGGGAATTATCCTTATAAGAAACCGTCCTAGATGTTTTCCAGATAAAATTATATTTTTTTACATCAAGAAAGTTATATCTACAACTAAACTACACATCATATTAAATTGAATAAAACTTGAATAGTCATCATGTGCAGTATCTTATTAATGACGTGTTTTATGAACAAAATATTCATCATGAAATTGAGACATTGTACATGAAATCTAATGAACATTATAGAATTTTTTAATATAATCCTAAAACATGTTGTTATCTAGTAATCATTATTAGGTGTAAAAAAATTTCATGGTATTAACTTCTATATTTTAACAACTTCATTCACATCATTTAGTCATATTAATATTGTATTTCTAGTATATTTCGACTACATCTCAAATTTAAATTCCTTTTGTTTAACTAACTTCTACTTTTATCTTGACTTCTTCATCATGTTGAACTCATAAACAGAAAACTGAGGATTGTCAAACTTTTATATGATTTTTTTATAAACTCCATAATTTTTTTCTTCAATATAAACATCATAACAAATGATATCTCATCATTAAGAAACTCTTCATTTATTATTTTACAAATACCTAAATAACAAAATTTTGGTGAAAATAGATATAATTATTTTAGGAACAATAATATAGATAGTCATTCTCCACCTATGGAGTTATTGAAAATGTACATTTATAACTTTTGTAACATGTCATTTTACAAAACTAATATTATTCATAATACATATTTAGAGAACATACCATATAAAAAATATTCATAAAATAATATAAAATATCATTGAAAATTCCCTAAAAACACAATACATGATTAATGGATTTTATTTAGTGAATTTGACCCCTCATTGACATGATTTGTTTTGGAAATATAAAGGTAACATTATCCTCACAATCATCAATCATGTCTTCCACTTTTTTTTTCATAAAATCAAAAGTTATTTTCCCCCTATTTTGTTGTGTACACATATTTCTATTTAATCCAAATGAAGTGATTTAATTCTTCTACTATATAGAGAGTTTTGACTCTTCTATCATTACATATTAATATTTTTCTCAATATTTAATGAAATATTGGAACAATATCACTCCCCCAACAAAGCTTATCAAGCCAATCCAAATCATAATGGGTTAATTCCAAACAAAAAATTATGATGTACCCTGTGGAAGATAAACATTCCATTGTAGCTTCAAATTAACAACTAAATTATTTGGCATTATTTTTTTGGAAAACATTAGTAATATTATTTTTTAGAAATGTATTCTAGTATAAGATACACATTAGGATATATCTCCTTAATTAAATTATACATAATATTAATTTAGATTATTCAGGAATTATATAGAAGATATTCATAAATATTAAGGGATCCTTGAATATCACAAAGTATATTCAATTGACTAAAAATATTCACCATAAAATATTATAAATGCAGATTCATCCATATCAAATGTGATTAATAATTGGATATGAAAAATACACTTTTTCTGTGTTACTCATTGTTACTAAACTCTGTTTCATTAATTTCTAGATCACATAACATTCACCTAGGTATTATTTTATCCTTGATGATGATTTTTTATCACTGTGATCAATAGGAAAAGTAGCATCGTTATATCCATTGTTATTAATATCATGAATTATTCTATAAAACAACACATTAGATGAGGTTCCACGACAATATATCAAATAATAGTTTTACTCAAATATGTAATATTCATTTGTATCATATTAAAATCAAGAACAGTAGGTTACAACATAATAGTTTTCTATCCTGGAACTTATCATATATGCAAAAACTCTAAAAATATTTTTTATGTAATTATGCTTTTATCAGTTTCAGATTCTTAGTTTCTAATTTTTTATTAAAACTAAATTTGGTATATTAATTTTTTTAGAATCCTCCATGAATATTTTTAACCACAACCTAATATAGTGTTCTTATGATAAAAAATATTACCTCTACTGTTCATGAAATTTTAAATATATAAGAAAAAATAATTCTCTAAGAACTGAAATTTCAAAAAAAATCATAATTCCCTCAAATGAATATATACAACCATTATAGATACCCAATAAAAACAGTTCAAAAATAGAAAAATATAAAAATTAGGGTACCTGAGATCACCTCCTTTAATTATTTGTATTTTCCTCCATGAATATTTTTAACCATCACCTAGTATACTTCATTCACAATCATCCCAATTTAAATAAATTAGATCACATCAATATGATAAAAATTATCAAAAAAATTTCATTCCACTGATATGAATATATTTATAATTTCTATTCTTATAATTAGAGAGTGTATTTCTTTATAATATATTACTTACACTAATGAATAACCATTATATAAATGTATAATATTTTTCTTTATAATTTTCAATGTAAAGGATTCTATTTTACATATACAGATTTTATCCCAATGATTATCATTATAGAAGGATGTAGAATAGGTTCTCAGGTGACAATAGTATCTATCTGATCCAATAAATGATTAAAAGTATCCAACATATAAACGTTTTTAATATCTTATAATTATAATTTTAGTTTAGCCTTTTATATCATTTTGAATGATTTTTTAATCTCAAGCATCTATTATTTTGAACTAGAGATTTATGATTTCAATATATATTTTTATTTGAATCATGAATCTATATGTTACAAAATATCAGTGATTTTTAACCCAATAAAAATTCTACATTATAGGATTATTATGAAACATTAGTCACCAATTACAGATCACTTTTATCTTCAATTTTTTACATGTTTCTTTGTTTTTAGTATTTTTTTTTAAAAAAAAATTCAACATCGTTTTTATGAAGAGTGATTTTCAAAAAAAATCAATTAATATCAATCAATGAGTTTTTTATAATTTTTTATCAAAAATTATAAATTTTATCATTATGTGAATATAGAATTAAAATTAAATCTATATATTTTTAAAAAAAATTACATGATCCATTTTATTGATCGTTATATAACAAGGAATTCAAAAAATAAAGAAATATATCAATTTTTTAAAAATATATCTCATATGAAGTCATATTAGATTTATAACATAACACATATGTTTTACATATATATAAATTATTTAAAACAACTTATCTCTAGAAATAAAATATAATTTTTATATTTTCCAATAACCATTCTTCACATTTCCCACAACATTTTAATTGTTATTTTAATAACACCATATTTTTCCATGGTTCATTGATCACTTTATTGAATTTTGAATCAATTAATCATTATATAAGATTAAAATGTGTTTTCTGAGTAACAATTTTATTTTTATTTTACAGACACCATTATATAAACACCCATTTCAACCAAAATAATCCTTTAGTAAAAATTTAACATTTATTCTACCTCGGTCGTGTTATTTATAAACATAATATCAGGCATCAGATTGAAATTATCAAAAAGGGTGATAGATTAAAAATACAAAATCCTTCATTAATGTCTCATAATCATGTTATGAATTTATTGATTAAGCTCAATTGGCCTAGTAATTTGACATTTAACAATCTTATTTCTTTTACCAATAATTTTTCATTCCAAAAAGTTATAAAAATATAATATAGTTTTATTCTAAATATTGGAATGTATAATAGAGAATCTAATTTTGAGAGTATGTACATTAATGGTTTCTAAATGATACAAAATTTTACGATGCCAAAAAATAATCTTCAACAATAAAATAACAACAGTTAAAATCATCAATAATTAGAACGATATTTCATCTAGTAATTTCACCAAGGGCTTCAACATCACTATCCATCACACATAATATGATTCATAAAATTATAATAAAAATAAATTTCCATCAACCATCACAATGATGACTCGCAGTAATTATGATTTTTATAATCCTAGCCATGTATATTACATCTTTATATATATATATTCTAATATTCAATCTCAATATTTTCTTATTCCTGTAAATTTTAATAGACATACATTTCCAAATGTAACTACTCATCCTTCATGATTTTAATAATATTGTTATATTTTTATGCCATACATAATATATTAGGAACAACAACTATGAAAAATACATTGTTATTCTTTTTTATTAATTTATATTTTCATCAATAATAAATTATATTCAATATACATTCAACATTCATGATTTCTTTTAATTACTTTTATATGACTATTCACCACAATGATATTCTAGTTACTATTATGAATTTTTTCAATCACAGTCATGTCATCCAAAAACATCTACTCTCGTGTAAAATAGTTGTTTAATTAGATCATTTCTAAAATATTAAGAATTTCATTCTAAATACGTATGGATTAAGGATATGATTAAATTTTATTCTTATATAACATCACATTATTTCATAACATCAAACATGAAGTGGAAATTTCTTTGAGAAATTATATTATTTGTGGCTAAAATGTCTAAACACTGACAATATCAATTTAATAACAGTATTCATTAGAAATAATAAATTTCCCCGTAATTATTGTGGCATGGATTGAAATTTTTTCCTTATTTTCATTTATCCAGGTGGAATAAAATATTCATATGATGGTTATTTTGATCATTTATTGATGTAGTTTGTTATTCAAATCATTTCATGACATAATATTTCAAATATATTTTCAAAAAAATATATAGTCTTTAAATGTAGATGAACAATAATTTTTTTTGTATGAGGAATTTGTATGATTCTTGGGAATAGCTTTTCCAAAATCATGATAATATAAATATTTTTAAAAAATATTTCGTGAAAATAAAATTAATATTTATTTATATAATATCATTCTAAAAACATGATTTATTAATATAAACCATGTCTTCTTTAGATGCATGATCTGTACTAAGATCATCCTCTATAATTCCTATTTCATAAAATGGACGTTCTCATTATAATTTAAAATCATTTCATCCATTAATTCATCATTACATATATTTTTATAAACAATAATTTATTTCTTGAGTTTTACATATTATACGAATGATATTTCATAGCTGAAAATAGAGTCTAGATTGTGTTTTTTGTCAATATACACTAGAGTAATATGTCAGTTTTCAATGATATTCAACATACAACACAATCATAATATAGTGTTATAATGTATTCATTATTAAATTTATTCTTCCCAAAATGATAATGTATTATTATTCTTGATGGGTTGTTATCACAATAACTGGTTTTCAAAAAAGGATGATCTTCATGACGGTATGGAGAATCATGAATGTATGATAGAAGGATGGTTTCCATAAAAAATATGAAAATAAATGTGATGGTGAGATTGTGTGAAGTTGTTCATAGTGACTATTATATGAATCCCTAGTGTTGATGTGATAATAGTGTTCTTATCAACTATGAGAAAGAATTCATGATGAGTTAAATTTCCTTGAATCATCACTAAAGAAATTGCATCGTGAAATTATTTTTGGATGTGAATAAAAAATAAATTATTTCTGTCTGAGTGTCACTAATTGATGAGACTATAAATAGCCATGTACCCCCACTGCAATTTGCATTATTTTTTTATAAAAATTATGAATTGGTCAAAATTTGTGAAAAATAAATTTTTGTGAATAATGTATTCTTTATTAGAATGAGCATCTAGAAATTATTGTCTTAGTCTTTACCAATGACTATATTTCACGTAAAAAGGATTTTCTTGATGAGTACTTATTCCACACTATCTTATTATTCCTTTAATGTAGTTTTCTTAAAAAAAATTTGTGATATTTATAATGAATATTTGCGATGTAGATTCTTGAATACAAATTTTAAACATTTAGATTATGTGGAAAGTGATTTCAAGAGGATAAAATCCTAACTACAATGAAAAATATTTTCATTCTAGTATGTTATGAAGAATTAAATTTCAACCTACTAGGTTACCTTAAGGTCATTAAACTGATTATGGCTACACACAAACTAGTGAGTTCGGTGGAATTGACGAACGTATTCTGATGGTGGAAGTGTGATATCCAAAAAATCATGTAAAGGTACTGTTCCTATAATATTTTGAATATTTAAAAATATATATATGCTAAATCTAGATAATATTTGATTATTTTGGTATGACAAACATACAGATGGAATATGAACCTTGGACTAGCAATACATATTGAACCATGTAACATGGTTATGCAGTATTTCTTCATATGAATGATTGATTATAATAGAAATCAATCATATAGGTTTTTAAAGATATTAAAAATTTTGGAGGAAGTTATATCAATTAAAAAGAAATATTTTACATCCTTATTCATCAATGACCTCTTAGGGTGTTCTAGGGTCCTACAATAGCTATTATAATGTACAAATAATTAGGGTTAAATATATCATTTGTTCATGTCATGGTGATTTTAATGACTGTGAGCAAAGTCCACCTCTTTCATGTAAGAAAAATCTGAATTTATAATAATAAGATGACATTTCTACTACTATCTCTTATTATGGATATTATTTCTTCCATAGTTTAGGGCATTTAGGTCACTGAAGGGATATGTCTATATATGCAAAAAAATGATAAATTCATTTTGCAGATGAACAATCAAAAAATATCCATAATACAACACTAAAAAATAACATATTCTTGAATGTGATGTGTTTTAATTCATCTATGACTATGTGGAAAAAAATTTAAATATATATTAAGGTGATAACATTTTGAGGGGGGGAAATCTCAATGTTTCTAATAGTACGATTGATGATCAATAAATTCATCTTGATAAAAATGTAAAATCATTTTAAAATTGAAGTAATGTAATTATTCATGAAGTTACAGGAAGTGGTTAATAAAATAAAGATACTTACATTATAAATACATTGTTGAGAAGGATTTCATTTATGTATAATCAAAAAGATCATTCCCTTGAGTAAAAAGATATATCTAAACATTCTCTTCATGATAAAATATTTAGTCTTATATCTTATGAATTAAATATCAATCTAGAAGATTAACTAACTCATTTAATTAATGAAATTTCATTAAATCCAATGGAATAAAATTATGTTTCCAAATATGGTGTTGATGAATATAATTATGAGGATTAATATATTTCATTTTTCAATGAAATTCCATAGAAGAAAAGGGATATCTAATTGAAATATTCCTCTATCCTATTTTTGATGTTATAGAGATGGTCACCTTGAATCATGGTGATCAAATAATTTCCATTATTATTATAGTGATGTAGGACTCAAGTAGAGTATTGGGAAAATGTATTCACCAAAGGAAGTCATCAAATCATGGAAAAAGGATTATAGAGAATGTGTTCCATATGTGAATAATGAAATTATGATAATGAATTATTAAATGATAATAAATGAAAGATAAAACATGATTTCCAAGCATTTACGATGTATAAAATTTAAAAGGTAGAATCATAAAATGAAATTGGAAATCAAATAATTAATGATGACGATCTAATGGTTAACCATGATGATTCTATTGAAAATCATGAAATTCCAGGGGAGAAAAATAATGATCATATGATTTTTAGAAGATTTATCATTCTTTGTTTTTCATCTATAGGTATTATATTATATACATGAGGAATGGATATAATATCATTTAAAACACATGAATGTTCAGAAGAAGTTGTTGATTTTATTCCTAAAATTGATGAAAATGAAAAATTCATCAGTGACCTTACATCTAGGCTAGAAGAGAAATCTATGATATTTATGGAACATGGTAGAATTGTTTTCACAAGAAGGAGTAAACCAGAATCTAAATTGAAATCATGGGAAATAAATATGAAATTATTTTTTTAAAGATTATTATATATAGAGAAGACAAAATGAGATACCCAAGGTTTTGATGGTGTAGACGATTATATGAATTATACAAGATCAATAAGTTTGGGAAAAGTGTAATTGGGTTTGATTTTGAAATATAAAAGTATAGAAATGGGATGAACTAAAATAAATGGAATTTGAATGTTAAACATAACAAAAAGGAACATGTTTTCTCAATAATGGAATCTTCAAATCAAATAGGAAAGAGAGATAAAAATTATCCTAATGTATCTAAATATTTTCATACTAAAATAATTTTTTAAAATAATAGGAATTTAAGAGGAATAAAAGTGAGAAGACATTTCCTATTATGAAATCTAAATTATATAGATTTATGGGCCATAATAGTTCATATTGTGATGAGGTAGGGAGTTATTTGAATTGGAAAAACATTATATTAAACAATGGAGAATTAGATCATATCCATTAATATAGGGAAGAAATATCTTTTATGGATATTCATTTCATTATTCTTAATGTGGAAATAATGTTATTCAATACAAGAATAGGAAATGCTGGGATATTAACTACATCACCTGGGGAAAATTAAATACTCACCAAATATGAGGATTTTACCTCAAAAATATACATTATAATTAGTAATAACAATCTAGTATGAAGAACCATTGACCATAGAAAAGATTTTAGAATAGATAACTTTAATATCCACACAAGTAAGTATCTCACATTAGGAAATGTAGAAAATAATGAAATAAAATCATACAAAAAATAGCTCACAACACCAAAAAATAACAGTAGAACCTACATTTTTGGAGTATATGCTCATCCCATATGATTGTAAATGTATATTAATTGAAGAATATTAAGAAAATGACTTATAGAATATTGTCGTTTTAAAATGATAGTTCATTAAAGGTCAAATTCAGTAGATGTAATGAACTAGTAAATATATAGGTTATTATAACTGAATTTCCCAATCTAGAATGTTTTTCTCACAAGCTCCTGAGTATTATCCAACTATGATACTCAGAACTGATAGTGAAATTTAATGAATAGGGATGCACAATAAGAGAATTTATATGAAATTAAATCATGAATTAATGAATAATATATGGAAATTTATACAGGTTGACAACAATGAGAAATCATGTATCCAAACAGGTTAAGAGGAACAAAAATTGTAGTATCGAAGGATGGGTTACATTAATAAAAAATCTCATATAAGATATCTATGATGAAGTTATTTTTCGATATTCCTAATCATAATCATGAAATATAATATACATGTGATTAATTCATATGAGGAATGATGTAAAAGATTTCATATCAACCAAATAATAAAATGGAATAAAATATTTTATACATCATAAAAAAAGAAATATGTGGTCGAGAATCATTTTTTGTAATATATGGTGAGATGTAATTAATTATTGATATTGAAAATAGGATTTTATTTTCATTGGTTATGATTATGAAGTGGAATAAAGTAGTACATAAATTTGAGAAGAGTAATCATTTAAATGATGAAAAATAAATGTTCCAAACAATTATGATTATAAAATTGAAATATTGAGGAGATTACACATACTAGGATTTTTAAAATTACCAAAAAAGTATAGTGAAAGTGGTGGAATCAGTTATAACCCTATACAAAAATATAGTTTTTGAAAATTGAAATAGGCAGGTGAATAATATATCATTAATAATGCTGATTGATAGTGTTGTTTTAATTAATCAATATGAAGTTGGATTTAAATTATTAGTTTACACTAAAAATCTAATAATATATTTTGGGGACAATATAAGACATCATATAAGTTATGTTATGGAAGGAATCCCTCTGTAATGACTTTTCATTTTTTCGGATGTAAATATTTCATCCAAAAAAATAAGGCAAACAAGTCATGTATGGTGATGAAAAACACAAAAGAAATATTACTTTTATATTCAATGATGACTAAATCCATAAAGTGTTACAATAACCATATTTCAAGAATTTTGAAATATGTTGGTATCATGATCATTGAAGATAAAACCATTAAAACATCAAATAGCAGAGAAGGTTATATGATAAAAAACAAATAAAAAATTTAACAAGGTATGTATTTAAATAAAGGGGTAATGTTATGATTGAAAAACATTCAGTCCTCACAAAATGATTATGATTCATAAGAAGAATAAGTAGATGAAATAATGGATGAATATAAATCATCAAAATATCACATGATAAATAGATAAGTGGAATTTGGTCAATTATAATGAATGGGGATTGGATCGTACCCACTCTAAATGGGAGAATGAAAAATGAAGCATGTTTTTCTTCTAATTAGTTTAATAACTAAACTCATTTGAATATTATGCGATTAATAAATCCCGAGTTAAGGAATTGAATGAAGAATTGGATCACATTGATAAAAAACACATCAAAACAAGTCAAAATTCTCAAAAATAAATATGTGAATTGAACAAAGTGGATCCTTAAAAAAATTCAATAAACATGGAAATGTAATAAAAAAAAGGGAATCTTCATGTCTAAATCTTGCACACAAATTGAAGTCATTAATGTTGATGAAAAACGTTCTATGTAACTAGACTAATGTTGATTAGTCTTTTTCAATAGCACCCTTAGATTTTTTATATATTTATTTATTTTAATATTTTAATATTTTTAACATCAAACATCATTGATATTAGTTTTTTATATTAAACCACCAATACATGAATTACATTCACACAGAACATTGACTTTTAGTATGTCACATACAATTCCGAATTTGAGTACGTTACACGCAACACCGATGTCTCTACAAAATATCATATTATCATTATAATTATTTAAATGAGATAATTATAACCTACATAATAATAATTGTAATATTAATAGTAAAAACTAATTTTAAAATTTTGTTTATAATTTTTTATAGAATTATAAAATATTTATAATGAAAGGATTTTTTTTGTAATTTCCTAATATGATTAATAATACTATTTTCTCAAAAGAACAGATTTTTTATGACCATATGTGATAGATAATAATGTAAATATTAAATATATTTAAAAACTAAATTTGATAATTAAATAATATATAAATTTATAATATTGGAATACGGTTAGGGAAAATTTTTCAGATTTTTCTGAAAAACATCATTTTAGGATGAATAGTGAAAAATACAAAATTTTAATTTAGAAATTCCATTTAGTATTATTTATTTATAATTTTACAATATATTTAAATTTTGTTAAAACATAAAATTAGATTATATTTTTATCAATTAGTAAAATATTGGTCAATGGAGTAAATTTCACATTTAAATTGCATATAAAAACATTGCAAACTTTTGGATGTTTTTACTTTAAAAAGATGTAGTGTCGTCCCATCAATGTGATTAATATTAAATTAATTTCTATCTCTTATTTGATAAGAAAATTTTAAATTAGATTCCATATTTGGAATCATAATAACTTATAATTTCAAATAATATTAACTTTGTTGTTTACTAAAAATATTAGTGAAAGTTATTGTAACTAATTACAATGATTACGAGACAAATTATGATTATAAAGTACTAAAACCTAAATTTATTACCTAAAAACCCTTGAATAATTTACAAAACCATTTATAATCCTTTTTTTAATTCACATTAAATTATTTAGTTTTTTGTATTTTTATGAATTTTTTTGGATAAATCATGGCTAACCCTTACATGTTTTCAAAAATTCCAAGTGTGAACTTTTCCTTACTTATAAATAGAAACCACATCTCCCTCTTCCTCGCACATTTAAAACCACTTAGGGTTGGGAAATATCTACACAATAAATATAACCACATCGTTCCCTTCATCCTATAATATTATCCTTGGATATAATGAAATCCATGTATTCCTTTTGGTACAAACCCAAAAGAGTTACCCAATAAAAGGTAACATCTTCACTCATGATCCATTCTATTATTTTCATTACCCAACTATATACTATATTTATCACATTATTAGATAAAAATATACACTCAACATACTAATAATTATTTTCTTAGGATTCAACCAACACATACACACGCCTTTATCTATAGGGTAACAATCATACTATTTATATGTACGACAAACTACCTCCTCAAAAAATGATGATTGTTCGATATTCTTTTACAGTCATTCACTGTGGTAATTATGATAGAAAATATATTGATATATAATATATATTATGTTTTTTATGCTTTTATTATTCATTAATACTTTAAATGAATGTATAATTTTACTTTTCATTTGGTGTAACTATTATAATTTCGTTTTATGACGTGTGGACTACTGCCCCATCAATTCGATGTGATTCATTCACACACTAAATGTAATGTATAAAAACCTGATTAGTGAACCTATATGATATAGATGAAATAATAATTCTTCTATGATGATATTATAATAATATATACATCTAAAAATATGATATTATATTACTTTCATTCAACACGTGAATAAAATGGAAGCAACGTTCATGTGTACGTACGACCTACATTCTCCATAAACATTGTATTCAATTTCACATTTCAATAAATTTATATAATACACATTTTATAAATATTAATCATATTTATATCATTTCAAAAATTATAGATATCATTTTATATGTATAAGGACTAATGATTTTAAAATTAAGATACATGCGAAAACGAAGCTAATATTACCCAAAGTTCAACGTTAACAAAGAATTGTATATTAGTTAGTTATATAATACATAATAAAACCATATATGGATTTATTTAGAATAATATATTTCTATAATAACTATATTATAATCTTATATATAATATATAAGAGGTTTCTATTACTATGATGAATGTTAGGCCACAATGTAATAGAATTCTCATCTCACATTTTTATTCCTGTGAAATACAAGATTTATTCACCACCCATTTAATTTGTGTGGTGTTTATACTAATCCTACATGTATTTAATAGTTATATTTATTGATATATAATTCCCTATTTTATTATATCTCTTTCATGGGAACTATGAATTGAAAATTACCAAATCTGTAAAATTATTTTGTCTCAATTTTCCTTATTTGAGACAAACTCTATGTTATAAACCTATATTTTTTCATGAGGTGTATATAGTACCTTTGACATGTTATATAATGAATATATTTCAATTCGAGTTATTTTCTTCTTTAGCTAATTCCAATTTTAAAAATGGGCGATGTATTTGAAAATTATCAAGTTGTAAGAGTTATTTGAAAAAATTTCATGGATTTGGAAGAATGTTTATGAATATGTAACCATTGATGAAATCATATAATCCATATCCTAATAACTCTAATTAATTTTATTATCTTATGGTTATTCATGATATCAAAATGTTTTGTACTATTAATATACTCATTGGAACATAAGGTAAATAAGAATATGTTTTTAAGGATGTATAAATTTACATCACTCATTGATCAGAAATATATGTTACATTAAAACCATGTCTATTGATAATGTATTGAAGAATATTCCATTATTATTCTATAATCAATAAAATTTGGTTTAAAATTTTTATATTGTAGCAATTTTTTTAAATGAATCTTCATATTTTTTTTGAACAAGTTGTTTTTATTACCTATTTACTATGCCAAATTATTTATAATTTTACCTTGTATGACATGAACTAATTTACTCGCTATCATTTATATGAATAATATATTCCATGTTTAAATAGTTATTTTTTTTGAGAATTTTGTTTAAATATAATTGTCAATTAATTTTTTTATGAATGTTTTCAAACGACTTTCATAAGTTTTAATTTAAATATATTTTCAAAAAAAATCCAACATTCTTTATAACTTTTAAAATTATTATCAAGGAAATTGTTTTCAATTAATTTTCAATATTTTTTTCAATGTTTTCAAATAGTTGATAACAAAAATTTGTTTCAAATGTTTTCATTCTTGTCCAATATGTTTTCATAGAAAATGTTTTTTTAAATTATTTCTTGCCTTATTTAAATGTTTTCATGGTATTTTATAATAAAATGATCTTTTAATGGTTTTATGAATTAAATATACTTTTGCAAATTAGAAGGTATTTTTTAATCAATAATAGTTTTTTATTGATAATTGATAATTATTTTCCATCTATGATGACATTTTTTTGTTTCTAATTCCTATCTAGGAAATGATCAAAGGGATCTTTTAGTATTCTGTCTATGAAAGGGTTATTCTTGATTTTAGGGTATTTGTGAAACCTTTTTCTCTTTTAGGGGTTATATGATAATCAACCCCATTTCAATGTCTTGTGTAATATGTTTATGAAATCTGTTATACATTCGAAATTTATATTTTTGTGAAATATTTTACTCTTTCATATGATATATGTTTATGAAATATATTTCACTTCAATAAGTTATATGCATGTGAATAACGCATATTTCCATAGGTTATGATTTAATTAATGGATTAAGAACCCCATATATTTTACAAATGTAATTATGTGATGAAATATTAATGATTCAAATTTAAAATCAACGTTTATGATTGTTCTTTGTGTAACCCATCTATTTTTCTAGGTTATAATATAATGAATGATTTATTTTCCTTTGGGGAATGCATGTATTATTCTTATGATATGTGGTACCTATATATCCCTCCAATAAAATGGGTAATTATAAATAAATTATGAGTATAAATTTAATGAGTGAATCTGATTACATGTTAATAATTATCTCTATTAACTTGGTTTAATATCCATGTGTTCATGTGTGATCCAACCTACAAGTTAATAATGATATGGGTGAAACAAATTATGTTTTCATACTATTTTTCATTAACCTGATTACATGTTCACAATGTTATGCATAGAGATGGTTACATGTCCATTAGTTTATGCCCAAAATTGACTACATGGTGACAATAGTAGGCGTGAGCCTAATTTTATGTTCACAACATTATGTGTAGACCTTGTTACATGTCTATAACTCTATGTAACGACCTGATTTCATGTCCATAACATAATTTGTGAACTTATGTATACTAATACATGTTCATGATGTTATAAATTGATGTTTATGACACAATTCAATGTCACATTCCAATATTATTCTTCAATGGATTATGTTTATAATTATCTCATGATTCATGTCATCTAACCTTATATTCCTTATGCTATGTTTTATGTTTTTCATCTTTTATTAGTAGGATATGATCTTATAATGATATGATCATGTAATAATACCCTTATTATAATTTTTTCATATTCATATCTTTTGTTCATCCTTTTTGAGCATCTGGGATCACAAATTTCATATGTTTTCCTCCCCTACGTTATAAATATTTGTTTTAAAGAAGAATTACTAATGGGGAATATCCTTGAGTAAAATGTAGAAGATATACAATGAGTTAGAATGTATTTTTTCCATGTTTTTAAAAGAACTTCACTAATACGGTCTTCTATAATCTTTTTATATAGAATATTAATTATTCCAAAAATGTTATGTATTTTATATTTTCCTTAAAACTATTTAATTATAGTTGGTATTAAATAAAATGGTTAGTTATCCATTGAATTCTATATTGAGAATACATTAGTAAAGTCTATATCTACATATCTATGGATAAGTTTATAAATAATTAAAAGTATAGTAAAATTTAATGGTAATATTGGAATTAATAGTGTGAGTTATTTCCTATCAACATATCCATGTCATGATTAAATAAGTGGATGTCTCTCTAGAAAAGATGTATCTCGGTGAAAAAACATTGAGATGATGTCACAAGCCTATGTCATTCTAATATGGTACAGGAAAAAATCATTGATGCATAGAGAGTTTGAATCTCCTTGGGATTAGGTTTGGGAATTCAAGAAAATATTCCTGAACCATTATAATGGATTAAAATATACATTTTCTCTAAATAACCTTGGATAAACCAAATGTCTCATTGATTAAGGATTTGGTCAAGATTTTGACATCCTATAATTAATTATTTCAACGACAATATGGTTTCAACAGTGATAAGTAATTATCACACTATACCTCTAGTTTTAGTCAATTGAAGGAACAAGAATTAACTCTATGAACATTTAATGTTATGGACAATTGTTTAATGAAATTCTTATTGGTATTTTCACTAGAGTGAAGGATGTTGTGATCATGCCTAATTTTTTTTCTTGGAATATGATTAACTATGAGTATCATAACCAAATCTCAAACTCACTAAGGATGATAGATAAGGATTTCCTTGAGATATTTGGTAATGAAGACCATGGAATAAAGAAGATTTAGTTTTCTTTATGTCATGATTTGGAACTAAATCACATATAATAATCTATTAGAGGATAAAGACGATTTTATTACCATATAAATGATTGAATCACTAAAATTAAATTCAAGGTAAAAATGATGATTTTGGAAAATTAAATGGATAATAATATTGGCCACCCTATTGCATCACCAATGTTTATGTGTTTTATGTGTGGAATAAAAATACATTATTCAAGTCAATGCACCAAAATGAAATAATTTGAATAGAATTATGAAGGTGTGTTGAGTAATTGGTACACTATTTTTGATTAATAAAATACAAATGGAATGAGAAAGGTAATATGTATTATGTAATATGATGATAAAGCCTTGTTAATTGGTTAAGTGTGAATTAATCGAAGTTTTTATGTTTTTGGATTTAACAATTATGGAAGGTGAAATATAAAAGGATTTTATATTTTATATTTTTTCTCTAATGATTTACAAGAATACGTTGAGTGGATCCTAAGGAAAAAAAATGTGATTTAATGTCAAGGTGATTTCCATTTAAATAACATGATTAGGGGAAATATTTCACTTAATATGTTCATTATCATAATAGATTTTTGTGTGGATAATGATATTTGTGACATAAATAACTAAATTGGATGGTGATCATTACATGGGAAATAATTACGGTCTTTTGAAAAGTAGTACATGATATCAAGTGTGTTGTTTACCAATTCTTGGATTTATTGATTGTATCAAATAATCTATGGATCATGTTAACATGCATGATTCACAAAAAAGATTTATGGAAATTTAGGTAGTTACTATGTTCCAATATAATTTACCATGAGGTTATTCAGAAGTTTGCAATGTGACAATGAAGACTTACTTTGTGATATATGGTGGTCAATTTCTAGATGATGTGTTGAATTTATTAGTATGGATTTCCATTTTCATCTATTAGGGGGATTATAAGCTTTAACATTCATGAAATTATTAATTTAAAATTTATATGTTGTATTTTTTTACAGAAATTATTGGATACCATTTTTAAAAAATATTTAGTGATTAACATTATTTAATGGATGATGATCATATTATTTAATATTTATTTGTTTGTTATTAGAGAAGGAAATCATATATGTCGGGGGGAAACCTATCATGTCTAGCATAGTTTTGTGTCCTAAACCCTCATTGTACGTATGATAAAGGTTTCATGCCTACCACTGCCTTATGATATTTCTTGGTCTATGATTAATAATTTTTTTGAATAATTATCTATATATTAATAGTAGAGTTTCTTTTTTGATTTGAGATTTATATACTGACCATAATTTTATAAATGAATAATTATAAATATATAACAATACATTTCCTTCTTTTAGGGTCATTAATATCTTATAAATGTATATTTTAGTGCTTCGGCACGAAATTTTAATTTTTAGACATCCATATTCTGAATTAATGGATAAATTTTAAAAAAAATAAATGAATAATAAAAGAATGATATTTTATCTATAGGAATATAAAATGTAAGTATATTTCTATATATTATTTTTTAATAAATTAATTACAAAATATTTGAATACTATCATGAAATGTGTTATCCTAATATCCTAATATTTCTTGATTTAATATTAATATAAATCATCAAATACTAATAACCTTAATGCCATCAACTTTTCATTGATTATTTATTTGTTTTTGATGACTACCTCATTCAATCACTATATATATTTAGAATTTTTTTCCATGTCCAATATTTTCTCCAAATCATTGTTCTCTATTGTGGAAACCTAGTTATATGATACTTTGGGTTGCCATTATGGTTTAAATTTTACATTTTAATATACTTTATAGCCTAATTTTTTCAATTTCATATTCTGTTAAAGGAACATTGTAGTATTTAAACATTGATATCCAAGACCAATTTTCACACTGAAATAAAATTTAAAGGTATTAGAATGTTACACCATAAGATCTTTGGAAATATATTTTTTGAATTAATTTAAACAGTTGATATTTTAGACGGTTGAAAACATTGGAAATATATATTATATTAAATAACCATTTAAAACATTAATTTCACATATAAAATATACTTTTCGTATGTTTAACAAGATGCCAGCTTGGTGAACATTTCATGGAAGATCCACATTTCTACGAAACATAATTTTCTTGATAAATTTATTTAAATTATGAAATTATAACCGACACCTTATATTTATTTATTTTAATATTGATAAATATTTTTTAAATATTTTTTATTATGGTGTATATAAGTAAAACATATTAGAAATAATTAGTACATTTTTTTTTGTAATGTCCCAATATGTTTAAAAAATATAATTTTAAAAATGAAAAACTTTTCAATTTTTATCCATGAAAAATTATATAATTTAATTTTAGACACATTTAGTAAATAAATTTTATAAAATATATTTCATTTTTAATTTACAATTTTGGAATTATTTTACAGTGAATTTTTTTGATTTTTCATTGAAACTTGATTTTTGGATGAAGAGTGAAAAATAACAGATTTTAATTTGAAAGTTAATTTTAATCGAATTTATTTAAAATGTAAAAAAATATTTTATTTTTTAAAAAATAATAATTATATAATATTTTTATCATCCAATCCATTATTGGTAATTTGAATCGAATTTAGTTGTTAATTGGGTATAAAAATGTACCAAACATTAGGACGTTTTTAATTAAAACCCCACAATGTCACCCTGTAAGCATGGTTAATATTAAATTATTATTTATCACTTAAGATATTAGAACATAGAAGAAGGAAATAAATATTTTTTAATAATAATAAGTTAAAATTAGATTGTTACCAAATATATTATTGAATGTGATAAAAAATAAATAAAATGGTTAAGATAAAAATAGGTTATTAATGTATTAATCATAAATCACAAGACACAAAATCACCTAGAAAAAATAAAAAAACCAAATTACTTTGCATTATACAAAAACATACCTTCAATTATTGTGTTTTTATGGTTTATGATGAATTTTGATAGTTTAAAACATGGGTAAAACAAACATGTTTTAAATAATGCATAGTGTTTCATTTCCCTTCCTTGTAAATGGTCACCACCTCTACCACTTCTTAAAACCTCTAATGTATCTTATGATCTTATAATTACATCCCAATATATTCCAATAAATTGGTCCACTTCACATATAATCCTCTCCTTTGTAATAATTCATTCAAATGGAATCCTTTTTACACAAAACAAAAGGACATTCTCGATAACGAGATAATTTCTTCCCTCAAGATCATTTATTTAATTATTTATCCAACCCAATAACTATAATTTTTCAACATATTTATAAAACCAAAAATATGAAAAATATACTAGGATGATATTATACTGTTGGTCAGAACCACAGTAACACTCACCTCTATGTAATGGGTAATGAACGTACCGTTTATGTTTACAGTGAACTATAACCTCCCAAAAGGATGAATTTTCATTCCTCATTTACCTACTATAATGTTGGGATTTATGATGGAAACTCTATTTCTGAATAATATATGTGATATTAATTATGTCTTAATTATTACTTAATCCTATTAGAATACGTATATCAATATTTCTATTTATTGTAAATACCGTAATTTTATTTGAGCATGTGTGGACTACCGCCCCTCAAAGCGACGTGATTCTATCACATGTAACATGGAATTTACTAAATGTATGGTCAGTCAATCATCATTATGTATATGAAATAATAATTATTCTATAATAATATTAAATATATAAATATACACATATTTCATTTACTTAGTTTCTTTTAATATTTCAAAAAAACAGAAGCAGTGTTCATGCATACATAAGACCAACCATCTCCATGAATAGTTTATTACATTTCAGACTATAATAGATTATTATAATACAAATTTACTGAATATTAATTATATTTATTTCATTTTTTACATTATGGAAGTAATTATATATGTATAAGGACTAATTATTACAAATTAAGACATGTGTGACCAAAAAAGAGAATATTAAATAACGCATAACCTTATCATATAATTGTTATAAAAAATGTAATATTTTGTCGTAATAAAAAAACATATGGAATTATGTATAAGAATATACTTGTGTAAAATATGTATAATAAATTTATATTTATTATACAGGATGATGATACATATAAGATTAAATTTAAGACATGATTAAATGTAAATTCCATCTCAAATTTGTTTCATGACATACATGATTTATTGACCACATATTACACTTTAATATTTCATAGACATCAAATGTATGATATATATACTAAAATATACTTTTATTTAAATATCTATTTGATTATAATTATATCATAGCGACTATGTTTTAAAATTTATAAAATTGGTGAAATGATTTTGATTCTTATTTTACCTTTATAGGGACACATAACATGTTATTCAACTTTATTTTTCCATGGGGTGAATATAAATCCATTTACATGTTATATCATGAATAAATTTATATTAATTATATTTTAAGAATAAATTAATTTCATTTTCATAAATCAAGAGTATGGTTCACCATTGCCAAGTGGTAATAGTTTATTCAAACAACCCCATCACATTTCGAGATCATTTATAATTATATTTCCTTTGAAGAAATGTTATGAAAAATTTCTCAAGCACTCCTATGAATGTTAATCAACTATATTTAATCAATAAATATTCATATATTGGTACCATTTTACACCATTCGTTATATATTTTGGATAAGAATTTTTTTAAGGAAGTATGAATTTACACCTCTCTTCAATTGGAAATTAGAGTTCCCCCAAAACCATGTTTTCAAAAAAGGGTTTCCAAATATGTTATAATATTCTTCTATAATATTTAAAATTAATTTTTACACTTTTTTATTTTACCATTTCTTTTAACGAAATCCTATTGTCTCTTTCTGAATAAATAATTTTTATTACCATTTTTCATGAAAAATGAATATTCAACTTACCTCATACGACATGTACGAATTTAACCAACATAACTTCTAGGAATATTCTAATACATGTTTAAAATGATAATTTTTAATAAAATGATTTTTGAAATATAAATTTCAAGTAAAATTAAACTAAAAATGTTATCATGTTACATTTATAATTTTTAATGATAAAACTTTCACAAATGGTTTTCATGAATTCAATATAAATTTTTATATAATTTTAAATGATGTAGGTTTCAAAACATTTTAAAGACTTCCTTAAATGCTTTCACATTATATTTAAATAAAAAAATTAACAAATTTTTGAATTTTTTCCTATATGTTTTATAGAAAATGTTTTTCAAAATTATTCAATGAATTATTTTTATGTTTGTAATGTATTTTAAAATATAATCATGTTGAAATGTTTTTTTTCATTAAAAGTTTTTTTATATTATGAATTTATATTTTTCAGAAGAATATATTCATAATGATATTTAAAATCTATTTTCAATATAATATTTCATCTATTGATGTTAATCGTTCATTTTTAGGAAATTAATGAATGATTCCATGCATATTCGTTCTCTAAATGGGATATTCTTAATGTTATGGTATTCATAAGATATTTTTCTCATTATTGAGTTATTTTTTTAGGAAACCATTTCAGTATCACGAGTTATATATTTTTGAAATATGATTCTCTATCATGGTTTATATGTTTATAAAATCTATTCATATTCCATTGGTAATAAGTTATTGAATCATATATATTTTATGGGATCTGAATTAATGAAATCATTACAAAACCATTATATATTAAATAGGTTTTGATGTGATGAAATGTTAATAAAAAATATTTTATTTCTTGGGATTATTTATTGTTTATGGAAACCATACATTTTTATGGGTTATGATATGATGAAATTTTTTTTCATGTGGTACATGAATGTATATATTCTTGGTGATGAGTGATACCTATATATCTATCTAATGAATTGGGTAATGATGGTTTACTCATGAGTAATTTTTTTTTGTGTGAACTGGTTTAAAAACTCACAATGTTATGCGAAGACTTGTTTTCATTTATATGAGTTTATGTATAAACATGATATCAAGTTCCCAATGTTATGAGTGAACCTTATTATGAGTTCATAATGTTATGTGTGAATCTTATTACATGTTCACAATGTTATGAATTGACCTAGTGGAATGTTCATAATTTATGCATGAATCAATGTGTATTCTCAAAATGTTATGTGTGTTCCTGATTTCAAGTTTAGTAAATTATGTTTAGACTTGGTTACATGTTCATAAATCTTTTTGAGGGACTTATTTCAGGTCCTTAACTCAATGTGTGATCCTTTTTATAATTATATAATGTGCATGATGTTATATGATGATGGGTATACCCAAATTTCAAGTCTTTTTCATATGTAATGCTTTAATGGGTCATGTTTTTGATTATATAATAATTCACATCTTATTAAATTCTTTTCATTATTCTATTTTTATATTTATTCTCTTTTATAAGAAGGACTGTATCATTAAATGATACTATCAAATTCTCTTACTATTATATTCATCATATTTTTAAAAATTTCTTGTATTAACCCTTACTAAATATGTTTTCTCACCCATTTATCTTATTTTCCATAACCATGACATAAAATAGACTAGTATAGTTTAATTACAAGAGTGGAAGATCATTGGGGAAAACATTGATGATATTTCACTGAGTTAGAATATGTTTATTCCAGGATTGCAATGGAACTAAACTAATATGGTATTTTGTCTTCTATTTCGATATTGGGTTCTGTATTCCAAAAATGTTTTGTCATATAAATGTATGTTATGACTAGATCATTATATTTAAATTCTATGTAAATTTATATAAAGTTCAATTTTAATTGTAGGGATTCCAAAATGACATTCATAAAATAATTACATGAAGAAGAAGTCTAAATAGAAAAACCATTGGGATTTTAGATTGGATATGATGAGACTATGGATTTAAAATTACATATGACACACTATTTCCAGAAGAAGGAAAAATGATAATCGTATTCATGGAATAATAATTACATGAAAAGGCACAAATTGAAAATTGGAGATGTCGACCATATTCCATATTTGAATAATTCACTGATTTAACAATTTATGGTGTATATGTATGTGGATGTTATTATTTTCTATGGAATATGGGTAGAATTGGTGTAATAATTTTCAAATAAAAAGATATTATAAATTGTAATTTCAATTATTTATTCACTAAAATTTTTATTGGTTATGCTAGTGATTGAATAGAACAATTACACCTTAATTTCCCTAACAAAATATGCCCCAAATCTACTCAAATATTTAAATTTCCAAGGCTACAAACAATTTTTTACTCAAATTTAGGTTGGGGAAAATATTAGAATAATTACTATGAGGATTATATAGATCGTACCCAATAATATATAATCAATAGATTGTTATTTTTCTTGACTAAAAAATGAAATGACATCACCTTTAAAAAAATTTAGCAACCACAAATCAATTTAATTAGAAAGAGGAAAATTTGGATGTAGTTAAATGAACCATGATGTATATGTACGGTACTCTCTATTTTGGATTATAATTTCAAAAAGTCAGAGATAGTCAATTATAGTTAATTTATGATTCTAGTTTCACTCGAGAAGTGGGGGATAGAAAGTCCACAAGTGATGGATCATTCGTTATTGGTAAAAATGTTGGAATATTGGAGAAGGAAACCAGAATTATATACTCTTTGAATGGTGGATGTTTATTACATCACTTCTACAAGGGAATTGAGTCATATTTTGTGGATGATGAAAAAACTAATAGATATTGTCAACGAGGTATTAAAACTGATGGTTAAGAGTGAGATATATCTTATCAATAATCTGATTCAACACGCTCATACAAAACATATTGAAATTGGATATCACATCATAATGAAAAAAATGTGAACATGGTATGATAAACATGATCATATTAGAATTGATCACCATTTTAATGTCACTTTTACTAAGATGTTAGTGGCACATGAGTTCAAAGTAAATTATTTTAACCCTAGTGCTTAGTCTCCTCCACATGCATGAATATGATATTATTGGTCCCCTATAACCATTTTCGTTAACTAATTTATATTGTTTCTAGAAGTGATTTTGGTTTTTCGGTGAGATATGATCATAGGGGAGTCTACATTGAGATATAAAATAAATATACAAGTTCAATGGGTTCATTTTTAATGGGAGGGAAAGGATAAATTAAATATTATAAATGACATAATTTAGTTATAAAACCATGCTATAATCCCCTCCCAACTCATGAGGAAACTATTGAGTTCTTATATGATATAATACTCCTTAAACACCATAAATCTATGATACTTCATCCAATTAATGTTTATCCATATCATCCACTATGCATGACTCCTTGATTGCTAAAGAGTGTGCCGACTTCATCAACTGATCCATGACACCCAAAAAAAGAATCAAAACCACATAAAGATCTTGGTATCCTTATGATTAAATACACTGTGATTTCATCCGATTTCTAATAAAAATCCATGGGAATCAACATACCCACATGATAATGATTTAAGACATTTACCTACTAGAAAAACAAACACTTCTCCACCAAATTTTCCATAAAACCATTCATCCAGGTTCACCAAAATAAGTTTCTCAAGATATTGAAAATCTATAAATCACCTATGTGCACTTTCAAAAGTGAGTTATAAATGTCATGAAAAATTATATGATTCATTACCATATGAACAATCAAATTTCCCCCAAAAATTATCTAGTTTCATCCATTATATGATGAACCCTTTGGATCATCATCATTGCTGACATGATCCCTGAACAATTCTACCTCTATGTGTCCCCAAAAAGACTCCTCCACATAATACATCATATACTATTACCCTTTCATCTAAAAAAAATATACTCTATCATAATCCACTCATTTATCTAAGTGTTCATTTTCCAACTCCTACATTTCCATCAAACCATCCCCATACTCACTAACAACCTCATTTATTGAATTACTAATCCCAATGTCAGCCATAATAGTTTCAATTGTTTAGGTATATTGGATCTCAAATTCATAGTCTAGAGGAAACTCTATTCCCCTCCTCTATTATAGATTCAGGCCACACAGGGAAATGATATAATAGATACACTTGTGAACCATAATGATCACACAAAACTCCACAATTACTTAATCTCTCCACAAATTCAATATGAGAACAATGAATTATAGTACTAGAGAGTGGGTTGCATAGTTACGTTCATGGGGATATAATTTCCATGACCGTTTAAAGATCATTGCTCTATATTGTATCATAAGAAATCCAAACCCCAAATGTGATGTGTCACAAAGAACCTCACACAGTACCCCTTCTAATGGAATCCACAGAACCGGAGCACTAAACTTGTTCACTATCAGGTAACTAAACACCGCCTATTACTAATCACTACAAACAATACCCAATTATTTCATATTAAAACACATAAACATGGATGGAACTCTAGGAAAAATGGTTAAAAATATCCGATAATATCTTATAAGTCTAGGGAATCATTAAAGAACATCATTGTTCCAAGGTGCTTCCTAAGTAACATCAGTGTTGAACATTAATAAAACAAATTCAAAACCCACATGAGACACCACATGATAATGTAAAATCACCTCCCATGTCCAAAACATTCACGTGGACAATATTCCTTATAGACTATGGAATTGAAGAACATATAAGATTGTTCTGAGATTCTTGGAATGCTCCTCCCTTATGTTTGAGTTGATTAAGATATAATCAATGAATGTGATGATGAACCAGTATAGGATATCATGGAATATGGTGTTCATAATCCCCATGAAATTATCTGGTGCAATCATAACATAGAATATAATGAATACAATCTCAAAGTGCCCATATAAATATGATTGAACACTTCAAGATAACATCCTCCTTCGCTCTAAAACGGGGATACATAGAATACATATTTATCTTGGAAAACCAACAGAAAGATTTTATCTATTCAAAAAGATCATATATCCTTGAAATAGGGTCACTATTTTTGACCATAACCCAATTCATATCTGATAGTATAAACCCAAAAGAAGACTATTATCTTATATCTTGTAAAATAGAACAGAAGTACCATCGCAAGACCTACTGGCCATGATAATACTGTTAATACTCAGATAATCAATCTGAATACATAACTCCTAAAACAAATAAGGTTATTTATGAGTTGAATAAATTGAAATAAAAGAAGCATCGGGCAGGAAGTCAATTCAGAACTCAAATTCACGTTGAGGCGGTAGCATAAAAATCTCCCTAGTAAAAACATCTAGAATCTCCCCAAAAACCTAGGGAATCTATTACATATGTGCTACTAATGATTAAACCAATAGATCCCGCAATGAAGAAAAATGGGGCCCAACATCCCGACTTCCCACCTAACAACACTTATCACCAATGAAACCCACTTTTTGGCAATATACATCTCCAAACATGAATATCATCGACAATAAATTTATAACTACCATAAAAAAATCTAGGAATTGATGCTAAGAAAGAAATGGTGTGTCTAGATAGGGTTCATGATAATATACCAATGTGAATGATGTTGTCCCATCAACATCCAACACCCCAGACACACATCATACAAGTTGGTCCTCCATTTGAAAGGTGTAATCAACACTTGGGGTATGTGATGCATTTATATTTTTTAATCAGGTATATGCACTCGTGTGGGTGAAATAATTGAGTGCTAATATACTGAATCGTATAAGGAAAAAACAAGGTGCTAAAAAACTGGTTGTACCTAGGATGAACTCTAGATCCTCTGGAATAGTTTCGTCCACTACATCAAACTAACAGAAACAAAATCATCGATCTCTATAATGAATGTCAACTCTATGGCCATGCCTAATAAATTATTCTTGAACATGAGGAACATACTAATGTTAGCCTCTAGCCGCTTCAAATCCATATAGTGGAGGAAATGTCTAATTCCCATGCTGTTGAAACGGCCTATTTAAGGACCTAGAATTTCCATATATTTTTTAAATAAATATGTATTTTAAGATACTGAAAAACATGACATCACGTGATTCCAAGCCCCGAAGAGCCCTGAATACATTTCTAAACATTATTTCGAGAGAATTCAGTAAACGTGTGTGTAGGTTTTTCTAAATTTTGAACCGCTGATCAGAATTGAAATCCAGGGGCACCGTTGAACTCGCAGCGCCGATATTCGCTTAAAGAGACATTCACCCCGACGACAGCTGGTCGAGGGTTAATGTTAATTTTAGGGGTTTTTGTGGAAATAATAAAATAATATAATCACACATTATATTTTGTTTTTTGAAACCTCCATGTGGATGTTGAGAAGTGTGGAGTAGTAGACCCTAACCTCCCATTGGATGTTAGGGTGGTGGAGACCACCCGAGGCCTAAACCTCTTCAACCCCCTATAAATGAGGGAGAATACTCTAAACACCCTATTTAATGTGAAAGAGCCTCTTGAGATTCCTCCACATTAATTATGCCAACATACCACTTAATTTTTTCCAACCTAGTTAATTAATTATGGCTTTTTGAATTTGTGTCCTCGAACTAAATAGAAAACATTATCTATTATGTTCACTAATAGGAATTTTTAGTTGGTGTAGACTTGGTAGGAAGCTCTCCGATGAAGAATTCCAACGAAGAATGCTGACTTGGACTCTGACTTCTTCAATGGGACATCGTTTACAAGGAATTTATTCAACATCAACGAACTTATTCTCTAGAAAATGCTGACATGGTTGATGTCTGTCTATCCCTAAAAATTTCATCTCCCTACCCATAATAAATCTTATAAGAATAAAACTAAAAAGGTTGGCATTAATTTATAAGTGATTTTATATTCCCAAGTTCTTCTATTATAAAATAATCAACGTAGATCAACTCCATATTTTAGATTTATCCGTGAATGTTTTTCTTTTGCGCAATTTGGTATGAATAAATTTGGAATCATGAATAGAGGGTGTTTGAATTATTTTTCCATTACCCATTCAAAATATTCTTGTGATTCAAGTATAATAATCTCCTGCCTCGTCTCTAATGTGGAGAGTGCGGGCTAGACTATCCTTTCCCATCATATCTGTAATTCATGTGTTGAATATTGGTGTTTTTCGAGAGGGTGAATGGTGGAAACCGATTACTAAGGTCATGTGAATGGAAGTCGACACCCCCACCAGCTGCAAAGCTGTTGATAGCCCTGCGGTGCAGCTCCATGGCCACGACTTCCCCATGACCCCAGCCCTCTATGGCTTTGTCATTCCACCCCAGCCAAATCATTGTCGTGACCCCGTCGTGTTGTAGCCACCACACTGCTCCTGCGAACTCCACATGCCACCACGAATGCCCCGCCGCCCCGGCCTTGCCACACTACCTCGATCGAACCGTTGTCGCGACCTCACTGTGTCGTCTAGGCCGGCCCACCCTGTGGCCGAGTCACTAATGTCGAGCCACCCCATAGCATTGAGCCTCTCCAGACGAGCTACTGCCTACCATGTGCCACTCCTGCCAAACCGCCCAGCGCCCTCAGCCCTCTTGGTCATGCTGCCCCGACCAATCCTCCATGTGGCCTCGAACCATCCGCGGTCAAACCCCCTCAGCCGTTCTTGGCCTGCCAGACTGACCCACAAGTCTGGAAGCTCAGTACGGGTTGGGCTGGACCTAGCGGGCCGGGAGAGACCCAATGGTTCGGGCTGTGGTGAACCGAACTAGTTCGGCCAATCCGGATCGGGTCGGGTAGGTCCAAACGGGTCGGACCTGACCAGGGGCCAATACGATCCATTTACATTATTTTGGCCATAATATTGGCCCTGGACATCCTTTTGACGAACTTTCAGTGGCACTAGAAATCATGGAGCAAGATTGTACCTTTATGTATACCCCACTAGATCATTACGGGGAATAGTCAGGTTGGAGTGAGCACAAATCCAACCGGGCCCCAGAGTCTAAATTGCCAAAAACTCATAGACCGAGCGTCTGATTGACAAACAGTCTATTGTATTGAGACCCATATGTTGTGGTAAATCATTGAGATACTTCTTAATGGTACATCGTGGTAGTTGGAGTGTTGACCAGTTTCTTGTGGAGAGTATCATTTTGGTGAAGAGTAATCATAGTGTGGGAACCCAATAGCTGGCTGAGACATGACGACTACTGACCATTTTGACTCAGAGTGACTTAACATTCCCAATGGGGAGAGACTCTGTGTGACACGACTTATCCATGATGGAGAGTGCCTCAGTGTGACACGGCAGTCACACAGTACTCGACAGGTGGATTATCTCAGTAGGCTTTGAGGGGGAGCACCTTTATGTTACATGGTAGACCCTTGGTACTCGACAGGAGTAGTACCTCAGCAAGTCACGAGGGGGATATCCTCTGAGTGACATGGAATACCCATGGTGGGATGTGACTTTGTGTGACATTGAAGACCCACTATACTCGATAGTATGAGTATCTCAGCAGTCCAAGGTTAGTGGCAAGAGCCTATGTGTGACACGGCATGCCCACTATACTAAATAGAGTAGAGGTTCTATAACATCCAAAGTGTTCAACGATGTGACTAAAGATGTTAATTGTCACTAACCCTATAATAAATCCTTGTGCGAGTAGAGTTAATACCTATATGTTTCTTCATGATTGAGATGGATTACTTGATAACTTAGTATATGTATGGGCATATACCTAAATAGGTTTATCTATTGATTTCATAAATTGTGGTTTATCCATGGTGGATTTTGTGAGACCGTGAGGGTCTCAAGGTCCCAACTGAGAATCCTTTTACTCACCCCTGCACGGGCTATTCCCATACCATGTTGTGTTGGATGCAGATGACAGACAGTGCTGACTGAGGCAGAGGGTACCAGGACTGGACGATACATGGAGGTGGGCCATATGGCATGTCAGTACAGAGAGGAGACATGAGTACATGGAGTGTTGAGGAGGTGATATGTACCTTCCTTTCAGGTAGGATCTTTGGAGGACGACCCAACAACTGACTTTCCCTTGTCATCAGTGGAATAGTATCACAGTTGAACTTGTACTTTCTAGTTGGTCTTGTATTCAGGACCCTTTTTCTTAATGCACTCACACTATTTACAGTTCATTTTTCTTGTGTTTGTATCTTTTTGTGTGCTTGGTTACTTGAGTTTATAGGTTATAAAGGAAATTCGATCCAAGTTTTAGGGAACACGCCTTTCTGTTCTAGTCGCCAGACCCTGGCCTATGGAATGTGGGCATGCGGTAGTCACAGCATGGGCCCCGGGGGACGGGTCGTGACATATTGGTAGTAGAGGAGTCGGTTCTACCGATGAACTAGGACTATGATATTTTCTATGATGCATTATTGTTAAGGGTAATGAGTGTGGTTCTCAGTTTATGGAGTCCAGTGGTGGTAGGGCGGCTTACGTGTCCATACTCTAGGACCCTGACTTCTGATTTCCAACCTATTGCATGGAAACACAAATTATATGTGTGTTTAGAATAGTCTTCTTTGTAAACTATTGAGTCAGTTAACCAGGTATTACATATTAACCATTCTCACCTGTTTCTTTTCAGGATGTATTCATGCAAATAGTCGGCAAGGGTTCCGAGATTTGTACGCACTTATATCCCACAGAGTGAGACGGCCTCAGTGCATGACCCTCTTTTCTTAGATGCAGCAGTGGTATCATTCCATATCTGTCCACTGATGCCAGCAGCCCCAGCAGCCGATCGTGAACACTACTGGCACATGTTTCACAAGATCTAGCTCTAGAGGAAACCCTACTTTAGGGGAGAGATGGACCCACAAGTGGCTGAGTATTTACTAGAGGCTGTGGTGAGAGTCTTCTGACTCGTAGGGACACCATCCGATCTCATGGTGATCCATATCATTATCCTTCTATAGGAAGGAGATGGAATATGGTGGAGCCTGATGCTCGACGTTCACAAAGAGGTGACACTTCCCTGGGCAGAATTTGAGAGCCTCTTTCTGGCAGAGTTTGTTTTAGCGACTCTTCGCACAGTGCACATACAAGAGCTTCATCATCTACAACAGGGCATCATTACTGTAGCTCATAACTCAGTGAGTTTCAATGACCTCTCACGCTACTCCCTTGATATGGTGCAAGACCCATTCTTTTAGGACTAAACATTCGAGTAGGGACTCAGAAGGAAGATCAGGTCTTCGATGATCTCACATAGCATCCCGACGTAGGGGGTGTTAGAGAGAGCCCTCTTGGTGGAGAGTTTTCTTGATGTGAAGTCAGCAGCTTTGTGACCCACCACCAGTAATCGCGTAGCGGAGTCTTCTGGAGATGTCCGTAGACAGATGTCACAGAGGTCCAAGAGGACCAGACCTACTGGTGGACGATAGCATGTCAGAGGATCAGTTGTGTAGGGAACTCGAGGCAGAACCAGTCAGGCAATGAGCGATAAGTGTTACACATGCGGTGGGAAGGTTAACAAGGATCGTGATTGTCCAACCCGTCATACAGATGATCAGTATACTTTTGAAGGACCGCCTAGGCATAGACAGAGGTTCGACCGAGGAGTTCCGCAGGGAGTTGGTGGATGTGGCAAAGGAGCTAGTCGTGCAACTAGGGGTGGGCGACGATTCGAGATGCTACCACCACCACCACCATGAGGTCGACCCGGACCAAAGAGAGAAGGTGGGCAGGGGGAAGCTCATGTCAAGTAAGCTGAGGCATATGATCATGATGCACTAGAGATGATGTGAGGTATGATCATTTTCTACTCCACCTTAGATGTATACTTATAGACACATGTTCCAGTAATTCTGTTACTTTCACTTCCCTCGTTTGGAGATCAGTGAATCTGATGGAGCCATTGGCTAGATTCATATGTCTTGAGACTCTTATAGGAGAGGATTTGATGATTAAAGACTGGTGCCGGTAGTGTGAGATTACACTAGGAGGCGAGAGCATCAGCTGGGATCTCCAAGTAGTGGCGTCGAGGCCTTACGATATCATCTTGGTTATAGACTGGTTATATACAGTACATGCTTATATAGAATATATTAGGAACAAGGTGTGGTGTGTCCGCACGGATGGGACTAGGTTTACCTTCACTGGCGAGAAGGGATCCTTTGTATCCCATGATTGACGTACCCGAAGAGAGTAGAGCAGATCACTCATTTTTTGGCTAGCCTTACCCTCGGAGTTGTTGAAGTGGAGATTTTGAGTTATCTTGTAGCGGTGTACAAGTACGCAAATGTACTAATTGATAAATTTATGGGTCTACCTCCTCGTAGAGAGGTGGGATTTGGCATTGACTTGTACCATGGGACAACACCGATATCTACACCAGCATATCAGATGGCTCCCGTGGAGCTAGATGATCTGTGGGTACAGCTGGAGGACATGCAGGGGAAGGGATTCCTCCGACCTAGTGTTTCACCTTTTGAAGCCCTGATTCTATTCTCTATGAAGGTGGATGGGACATTGAGACATTATGTTGATGAATCGAGCCTGAACCAGGTGACCATGAAGAACATGTACCCACTACCGACGATTAACAACCTCTTTGATTACCTGATGGGAGCACCATGGTTCTCGAAGATAGACCTCAGATTAGGATATCACCAGCATAGAGTACGAGATGAGGATGTGCAGAGGACAACTTTCATGTGTTGGTACGACCATTAAGAGTTATTCATTATGCCATTAGGCATAACCAAAGATCCAGCAGTTTTTATGGGAATCATAAATATGATATTTCAGCCATAACATGATCTCTTTGTAGTAGTCTTCATCGACGACATTCTTATCTACTCGGATACTGAGGAGGAGCATTAATATCATTTACATGGAGTAATAGACACACTCAGAGAGAACCCACATTATGGTAAGCTCTCGATGTGCATGTTCTGATTTAGAGAGGATGAATTTCTTGCTCATGTCATCATGGAGGCTGGATTTTCAGGAGATCAAAAAAATATTGAGGCGGTACATTCTTGGGAGACACCCAAGAGTGTGACGGAGGTACGTAGATTCTGAGGTTTGACAGTATATTATCAGAGGTTTGTGCCAGACTTCTCTAGATTTGAAGCACAACATTCTGTGGTGACAAAGAAGGGGAAACCCTTCGTCAGGTATGAGTGATACCAATAGAGTTTTCAAGAGGAAAGGCATAGGATGACTAGTTCCCCGCATCTTGAGGCTATCAGAGGAGGGAATTTGGAACTTAGTTTACTACGACGCATCAGGGACCAGAGTCGGATGTGTCCTGATTCAGGAGTGAGTAGTGATTGCATATGGATCTCGATAGTTGATACAACATGATAAAAACTACACCACCTAGGACTTGGAGTTATCAATGGTGGTTTTCTCCTTGATGATGTGGCAACACTATCTGATGGGAGAACCATTTACAATCTACTCGGATCACAAGAGTCTCAGGTAAATCTTCTCTAAGAAGGACCTGAACCAAATACAACGTCGTTGGCTTCAGTTCCTCCATGACTATGACTTCAAGAGAGTCTATACATCTGGGAAGGGTAATGTTGTTGTAGATGCACTCAACATTTGGTCGAGTATACAACATCTAGGTGAGGTGATGGAGTTGCTAGCCGCTTTGTACATATTCATTGTGGATCAGAATGAAGCATCATTTCTTCAGCCTCTTACAGTCACTCCACCACATCATTGGTGAGTCAGGGAGGCGTAGCATTGGGATGCTGACTGCGAGACATGAATTGCACAAATATCCACAGGATATGCAACTGATGTATTTTTTAATGGTGTGGAGCACATCATTGTCATTCGAGGACGCACCATGTAACTAGTGTCACTTCAGGATAAAGTGTTGAGGGAGTTCCACACATACCCTCTAGCAGTACATCTAGGAGTGTGGAAGATGTATCAGGACCTTCCATGATAGCAATGGTGGCCATTAATTATGAAATCAGTAGCATATATTGTCTCTCGATACCTACCTTGTCAGCAGGTGAAGGCAGAGCATTAGGTACCAAAATTCTTGGTTCATCCTTTGTTGGTCCTAGAATATATGTGGGATGGGATTTCCATGCACATCATGACAGGACTTACATGTACATCCAGAGGTCATGACTCTGTCTGGGTGATCGTCGACTGACTCACCATGTCGGCCCACTTCCTACAAATCAAAGAGCAGGGTTATGTAGAGAGCCTTGGACGCCTCTATATGCAAGAGATTGTGTGGCTACATGGAGTACCCTTGAAGATTTTATCTGATCGTGATACACTTTTTACATCCCAGTTATGGAAGGGGTTATAGGAGGCATTCAAAATGCCGCTACATTTGAGCACCGCCTTCCATCCTCAGAATGATTTCCAGACTGAGCAGACTATTCAGACCCTCGAGGACATGGTCCGTGATGGTATCCTCGAATTCGATCACAAATGGGAGGATCACTTGCTTTTGATGGAGTTTGTATACATAAAAAGCTATCACTCCACCATTAGGATAGAACCTATTGAGGAATTGTACGGGCGACCTTATAGATCAAATTTGTGATGGACTGACCCTGTGGAGTCAGCACTCATGAGACAATAGATGTTACATGCTACCACAGATAAGGTAAATATCATCTCGGTGTGGATGAAGACTACACTGAGTATGCATAAGTCGTATGCCAATAGGAGAAAGATTCCTCTATAATTCAACGATGGCGAGCACGTCTTTCTATGTGTCTCACCCCGACGAGGTTTACTGAGATTTGGCCAGGGCAGAAAGTTATCCCTGTGATTTATCAGACCCATTTAGGTATTCATTAGAGTGTCTGAGGTGGCATAAATCTAGGCTCTTCCACCTCAGTTGTACTGAGTGAACATTGTCCTCCATGTATCCTAGATGAGGATATACGTGCATGACCATTCTCACATCATATACCATGGAGAGCAAGAAATCGACGATGTTGAGAGTTTAATGTAGGTTCCAGTAGAGAATGAGGACCAACAAGAGTGGGTACTTTGTGGATGATTGATACCTCTAGTGCGTGTTTTCTGGCAGCACAGGAACCACTAGGAAAGCACATGAGAGTAGGAGGCTCATATGTGTGATTAGTACCATCACATATTCTCTTAGTTGGAGTTTTTTATTGTGGTGTTGTAAATCCCTGAGGTGGAGAGAATCTAAAGACCATGAATTTCCATGTTAATTTTTGTAAAATAAATGGGAATTTTACAAGTCCGTGAAACGTGACATAACATGATTCCAAGCCTCAGATTGCCTAAAATAAATTCTTGAACTTTATTTCTGGTATATTTAGAAAATTTAAGAGCGGATTTTTATAGATTTTGAAATGGTGCTCGAAATTGAAATTTGAGGGAACCGATGAACTCGCAGTGCCAATATTCTCTGAAGGAGACTTTCACATCGATGATAATTTTTCGAAGGTGAATGACAATTTTTTGGTATTTCGTGGTAATCATAAAATAAAATAATACATTTTAATTTCTCAAAAATCCCCATGTTGAAATTGAGAAGTAGGGTTTACTAGACCCAAACCTCCCATGAGAGGTTATGGTGGTGGGGAAAAACCGAGAACAAAACCTCTTGAACTCCCCAAAAATGAGAGAGAACCCTATCAACCCATTTTTTAATGTGGAGGATCCTCTTGAGCTTCCTCCACATTAATTATGCCACTACACCACTTAATTTTTTCCAACCTAGTTAATTAATAAGCCTTTTTGAATTTGTGCCAACAAACTAAATTGAAAATATATACTATTATGTCGGAAAAATGGAATTTTTATTTTCTGGAGCATTGGGAGGAAGCTCTACAACAAAAAATGCCAATGAAGAACACTGACTTCGACTATGACTTCATCCATGGGACTTTCGTTGATTAGGAACATCTTCAATGTCATTGAACTGACATTAGAGGAATGGATGATGTCGTCGACGTCCGTCTATCCCCAACAATGTCGTCTCATTCCATGGTGGAAATCTTCAACAAATCAAACATATAAGGTAGGGGTTTATTTATAATCAATTTTATATTCCCATTTTCTTCTCTTCTAAAACAAAGAACGTGGATCATCTCTCTATTTAAGATTGATCCACGAATGATTTTCTTTTGTGGGATTGTGAATGAATAATTGTGGAAGCTTTAAGGGAGGGTGTTTGAATTATTTCTCCATTACTTGTTCTTAATATTCATTTGATTCATGTATAATAGCCACTTGTCACCACTCTAATGCAGAGAGTGCGGGCCAAACAAACATGGTATGTCCTCTCCATAAATCTTGAGTTGGATGTGGTGTTCTTCGTGATGGTGGAGGAAGGTGAACAACCATGAAGGGGAATGGGAACAGCGGTCGGCACCACTACTGGCAGTGATGAAGGCGACGATGCAATGGTGCCGCTCTGAAGTCCCCACCATCCGCGACCACTGTTGTTGCGGCCGCACAATGCCCCTCCGGCCAAAACACTATCGTGACCTCATCGTGTCGTCTAGGACGTGCCGCCCAGTGGCCAAGCCGCTCCGGCTGGGCCTCCACCTAGACTCGAGCCACTCTGGCCGTGCTGCCCTGCTTCCCTGAGCCGTTACAGCAGAGCTGCCCCCTGACCTCTACTCTTCTGGCTCAGCCACCCCGGCCGAGCAGCCCTGGTGCCACACACCATCTGTGGTCTAACACCCGCGGCCCCTCCCGGCATGTCGGACCACCACGCGGGCCGGGACGCTCAGTACGGGCTGGGCCAGACCCAAAAGGCCGAGCAGAGCCCAATGGTCCAGGCCGCAGTGCGGGCTGGGTCGGTCTGAACGGGTTGGACCGGACCTAGGCCTACTACAGCCCATTTACTTTATTTTGGTCATAACTTTGGCACCAGACGTCTTTTTGATGAACCGTCAGAGGTGCTGGAAACCTTGGAGCAATATGGTCCCTTTGAGAATACCCCACAAGAGTGTTGGATTAATATGGGGAATATTCAGGATGGATTTAACAAGAATCCAACTAGTCCCCTATGACTAAAATACTAATAACTCACAGACCAGGAGTCTGATTGACATGTCGTCTATTGCATTCAGCCTCTTATGTCATGGCGCACCATTTAGATTCTTCTTATTGGGAATTTGTGGATGATTTATTATCTACCAATAGCTTGTCGAGAAGATGTTTCAGGAGACGAGCGAGCATAGTGTGGGAACCCAATTGCTGGCTGAGACTTGACGAGTGCTAACCATTTCAACTCGTAGTGACTTGACATGCCTAGTGTGGAGCACCTTTGTGTGACACGGTAGACCCATGGTGTGGAGTATCACTTTGTGACATTGATGGCCCCTGGTACTCGACTGGAAGAGTACCTTATTAGACTATGAGTGGGAGAACCTTAGTGTGATGCGGTAGACACTTGGTAATCGCCAGGAAGAGTACCATTGTAAGTCATGAGGTGGAGTGCCTCTGTGTGATGTTGCAGACTCATTGTGGGGAGCACATATGTGTGACACAGTAGACCCACGATACTCAATAAGAGGAGTATCTTAGCAGTCCAAGTTTAGAGGGAATCACCTATGTGCGACACAGCACGCACAATTTACTCGATAGAAGAGATATTCTCTAGCAGCCAAATTGTTCTAGGATGTGACTAGGGATGTTTCTTGTTTCAACCCCAATCATGAATCCTTGTGTGAGCTGAGTCAGTTCCTCTGTATTTCTCCATGATTTAGATAGATTACATTATAACATAGGTATATGTATGATCATATACTTATGTAGGGTTATCTATGGATTTAATACATTGTGGTTTATCCAAGGTGGATTTTGTGAGACCTTGAGGGTCTTAGGGTCCTTATTGAGTGTCGTTATAATCACCCCTGCATTGGCTATCCCCACAACTTTTTGTGTGTGATGAAGATGATGGATAACACTCAATGAGGCTGAGAGTACTATGAATGGATGGTACATAGTTATGGGCCATATTATGTGTCGGTACGTAGAGGAGACTAGCGGATGTGGAGTGCTGAGGAGGCGATTTGTACCTACACATCAGGTAGGATCCACAGTGGACGACCTAACGGCTGAATTTCCTTTTCATTTAATTTTATTGTATCACAATTTTACTTGTACTTTCTAGTTGGGATTGTATTCTTTCCCCTTTTACATACAGAAATCACTCTCTTTGTAGTTCAGTTTTCTTGTGTTCGTATCTTTTGTGTGCTTGGTTACCTGGGTATGCAGTTTATAAATGCAATACCTTCCCAATTTTAGGGAAAATGCCTTTCCGTGATAGTCTTTAGCCCCTCGCCTATTGAAGGAGGGCTTGGGGTAGTCAAGGAATGGGCCTCGGGGGATGGGTTGTGACATTCTCACTGGAAACAATAGTCGAGGATGGCACAAAACATATCCATCCTATATCAAACCGAGTTCAATGAACTACTCAGAACATTATCAGACGATGACCATGAAACCCACAAGAAAAACACAATGTCAAAAATATTAAAATCATTGGTACCATAATGTGTGAGTATAAGAAGCTAATGAAGACTCCCTTCCAGTCGAAAACTCAACGGTACTGGTGCTTGAGATCTTCCACTACAAACTATTTATCTCAAATAACTTTGTTGGATCCCATATCATTGTAGAAACCTTGTAAGTGTATCCAATAAATCACCTATGACTTATTCTAGTCTTCCTATTACATTGTAAACATAAAATGAGTAACTGAATACTAGATAACAGAACTGAGTTCCTTATCATTATTTTTGGCATGTATCTCATCATCTTGGAAAATATATGAGGAAAAACATGGACATCCCATAAACATGATTCACAGCTCTTGCACTGACATTGTACCAAAATAAATAAAAATTAATCTTCTACGTCATTACTACCATCATGGTCGATGAAAGGATCTCTACATGGAACTCGTCTGCAAGCCTTTCCACAAAACTTCATCCTACTTCTACTTTCCCAAATACAAAATCCACCACTAATGTGGATCTCCCAATATCTAACAAACTACCAAAGGTTCCCCATACATTGTCAAAGCTTAGATCAATCTAAAAGCATTATTATGATCCTAAAACTATATATATGTCTCCAAATTTGAAACACTACATTCATAATTCACCCAATCCTTCAACTGGAAATCACACAACCTCCTATACCCATTATTATTATCCTTAACTGGATCAGCCTTGTGACGATGATCCATGTCATCTTTTTGAAACACATCTTCTTGAGAAATATGCAGAAAATGAAAAAAATTTATAGTTGAATGATTTATAATGATTTCATAGGCACAAAATTATGGATTTTCATTAAGTTTTATTTTAATTCATTTAATTTATTTTGTACATGTTAAAATTTCCAAAAAAAAAACATATTCAAATAAGGAAAAACGTTATTATGATTAATATTCATTTCTAATTCCTCGACTCTATAATCATTTCCACCTCACATGAATGTTCAATGTGTTCAATGCTCGTGAACTGGATCACGAGGGCCCTTAAAATCTAATGTCTAAGAAAGAATCCCTACCCTATGACATGCACCAAGGTCAACTATTAATAATTTCATACCATTCTATGAATTCCTCAATATTGCTAACTCATACTCTACCATATAAACAATCCATATCCACAAATATCACTATTTCATGACCACCTCCATCCAAATATACCACAATGAGATGATATAGACTTGGACCCTTGAGTTCCACCTCTAGTAGGACATATGTTGGTGACTATCCCCAAGGGTGTAAAAATATCACAATATGGGAGGCATTACCCTTTATAAGAATCAGGATATGAAGATTTAATGATTCATCCAAAAAAAATACAAGTAAAAATATAAACAAGATATCTAAAAATGATCCCAATTTCCTGAGAAATGTATAACAGATACAAACAGTATTAAGTATCTAAAGTAAATACATAATAGAAAATCCAAGGTAGAGACACAATAGTTTTCCAGAATTTTGAGCTAGTAACACCCAACACGGTCGATGAAATAATCCTAGAATGATAAAATGGGTTTTATAAACATATGGTGAGAAAACAAGTATACTATTTATGAAAATAAAAGTATCTCTTGAACATGTTAGAAATCATTCTAATTATCCTTTAAAAAAACATGAAAACAAAATATCACATAAGATGGTATAATAACCATCAAAACCAGACTATGTCACACTAATCAGGTAAGGCAATTCATGAAATATAACGTAATGTAAAGAACATCAATGAGAGGGTAACCTATCCAATTTTAAAGATGTATCACTTTTTCAACTAACGTCTTATATCCTCACACTCCCATACCTTCCGTATACCACATCAAATCAAGTCGGACAAACTTAAAACTTAGAACGCATCACAACAACACACAACTTTGCCTCAAAACACATCCCACCTACACACACCTAGGCCTCACATCACATCATGCCGACAAACACCACAGAATTATAACACCTCACACTATATCACATGATAAAGAAACCTAGGAAATCACAACACATCTCGCAATGAAACAAGCATGCACCACACCTCACATCTCATCCTAATGACACAAGGAAAATCACAGACAACCTCTCCCAAAAACACATGGGCTATAAAATCAATCTCAAGGACACATGGGCCATCAAAAATACCATATAAAGTAGTAATAGTCCTCAAGATATAACATCATATTCCATACCTACCTCAACTACAAGAGTGTGTGGAATTTAGAAGGTAAATAGTCATCCATATTCCTCACTGTTTATAGTGAAAAACACCCATCACAAGATGATGTAGCTATTCAACACAATATTCTCAATATGGGTTGATTTAATATAGCAATAACAAGAATATATTTCTATATTTATATTATATAACACTCTATCCCAACCTATGGGTTCACAAGAAGAAAAAACCTCCCATAACACCATCACTTTTTATGCCACCTATAAATGTGTCACTCCATATAAATAGAACACAAGCCAAAATTCATTTTCAATAATTAACTATCACTTATCCATAATCCATATTTTACAATTTCAAACCATTCTCGTAGTATTTATTCATTTACCACCACAAATATCAGGAAACTACCATATATCAACACATAACAAGAAACATAAAAACAATAATTTTAGAATATAATGCGCCCTATTAATCTAAAACATCTTCTCATTATCTCCCTATTTAACACTCTTAAATTTCACATTACATAAAAATAATCAAAATATGGGGTGAAACCTTCGAATAATTATTCATGGATAAAATCCTAAAAAAATTACCCAAACCAATCACTTCTATTAGTATCAATGTTATCTTTCCCAAAGTGCCAAACCAAGAAAAATAGATCCCAATTTCACAACCATATCGAGTTTTAAATAAAAGTGTAACTTACATCACAACACTACATCATAATCATACCACTCCTATCACATACCCACTTACATCCAAATTCCATACACAATCCCGACATGTAAAAACAAAAAATACACATAACATCTCAAAAAAATAGTTTATAGGCTCACATGATCAGTTATAACATTCCATTACCATTCATTGTTGTGTTATCAGAAAAATAAAACTCAAGGCCAAAAAATTCCATAGCCATGTATAAAGGGATAACCAATTTTCATTGTTGGGTGATACCAAAATATTATATAAGAATGATACAACCATATAAAATGTGTCATTTAGAAAAAGAATTCACCAATGGACAAATTATTAGTGGGGTGTTTCTACCATATATTCATAATATCAAAAACAATATTGAACAGGTGAAAACATGTAGATAAAACCTCATTACACATTTCATTTAAATTAACATGTTCCATATATTCAATTCAAGTTTGCACAACCGTAATTAATATATAAATAAACTAAACTCCCCTCCGACATAATGCAAAAACATTTAAAAAATATGAATCTTACCTCAGAGATGAATTCGAATTTCTATACACCATATGTTGATGAAAAATACTCATGAACCATAGTGGTACCATGAAAACTGTGGATCTCCCTATATCGCACATAGTTTCTGTTAAAAAAATGCCACATATCACAAACCAAAGAAACACCTTCATAATGTATCCCATAAAGAGTAATCGAAGATAATCAATATATAAGGTATAAAAACATACCATAGATCCCTGATTAATGACCACCATGATCAACAAATCAAAGCGGGATAGAGAATGATCGAAAGACCACATGGGGATGCAATGGTTCACCAAAACGATAGAAAAAATGGAGAAAAAACCAATGAATGAATGTTGGGATGAAATGTATTCTTAAAACTACACATCATTGGTTGATTATATTCCATGTAATCTAATTTCATCTCATGGAATCTTCGATGTTTGGTTTCCACAAAATAACTCATTGCATCATTATTCAATTTTATATTTCAATCCCTGATATATTGCATGAATTTTAATACTTCTACACATCATGTAACATATTTAAACAATGTTAAAGCTTCATGGAAAATCCATGAAATCGTATTTCACATCATTTAGTAAAGTGAACAGTAGGTAATCTCTATTCTTCTAGCCTTTAACAATCAAACTTCCCCAGATTTCCTCTTAGCCTCCATCAAACACCACCAATGACCAAAACTAGAAAAATTAGGACAATGAGGAATAGAATGTTAGACATATTTTTTCATATATCTTCCACTGTGAAATTTTAAAGAGCCAATTATTAATAATATTTTATTAAGATCATCTTTTTAATGTGATAATGGTTTTGTTTTTCATGATAATTTTGGTGTAGTGGTTTCATTTCATTAAAATAGATAATTTATTAATCATATATATAGTTTTAAATATGATATTAAAATCACTGATATTTATTATATTAAAATATATATTCACCCTTTAATGGTATACATATAAAAAATTACATTGTTCATTGAGAAAGTTGGATGTATGTACATGAGAATAATATTTTCAATTTATGATTGATCAAAAAAGGAATGTAATATAATATTAAATATATCAAAAATAATTATTAAACTATATATTTCATATATATTTTTTAAATATATACATATTTACATTGATGAAAAGTGTTATAATAAAACTAGTCACATCACTTTGTTGAAATGGTAGTACCCACATATGTACAAGCGTGGTATCTTTTTTTAAAAAACTTTGAAGGCATTATGGTCAAAAGTATATTATATTTAATGAATTATAATTAGTTCATATGTAAAATATTAAAAAATTACATAATAATAATAGAAATCCATGAAATATGTGGAAGGTAATTGACTAATATAACTACACCAAAGTATTAGTCCACATGTATGGCCATACAATATTTTTAATTCCAATTTTTAATAATTAAAGGATCATATTTGTGGATAAATATCCATAATATATGTTAATTATATTAAGTATTATACAGTTGTTATATTTTTATAAATGATATAGATTTATATGATATTGAAGAAGAATTAAATTGAAATGGGATAGGTAATAAGATCCCCTATTCATCCTTAGAACTCATACAAATCCTTTCATATGGACCCATATAAAGGATTTCTTAAGAAAAAAACTATAATGATAGACATGTATGTTTAGATGAAAATTTATTATGTATTAGATAAGATTTATTGATGGACTATATGTAATTTATATAAAGGAGTGATGCTAATATAATAGTTTGAGATAGGACACAATTAAAATTTCTTAAAATATTAAAATTTTATAAAATCGTACCATTAAAAAATTATACGAAATAAAATATTATTATTATTTGGTATAATATAATGTCAAAATATGTCCATCCAGTTGAATTTCTAAATATTTTTTTTTAAATATTTCCTTATAGTCATAGTTTAACACCCACCCTCATGAAACATTTTTAAACCATAAACACTGTAAACAAATTTCATTCCTATATCTATTGATTCAAAAAAATATTATTTAAACTGTATAAAATTATAATATTTATTATGATTCCAAATATGGAATCACTTTTATAAAATTCAATTATAATAACTGAATGAAATTAGTTTAAAATAACACTCACTAATAGTTATGAAAAGTCGTTTTTATAAAAAATTCTAATGTATAAATATTTTTTATATCATAACTAAATTAAATTAATTAAAAATTCATAAATTGGAATTTAAATAATTTTAAATAAAAAATAATTCTATTCAGAATTTTTTTAAATGTATCTTATATAAAATAGTAAAATAAAAAAGGACGTTAAATTTAAAATTTTAGTTTTTTAATATTCAAAATACCAAACACACATTCTTGAAAATTCGTAATATTTCTTGTAAACATAATTTCTATATTCAGATTAAAAAAATGAGGTCAATTCTTATAGAAAAATTTTATTATTCAAATATTTTAATTTTTTTATTTGTTGAAATAATTAATAATAAAAACATTTCATGAAAATTTTAAACTTGAATAACATAATAAATATATAAAAATTTTGTAATTGTTTATAAATTTATATTTTCTTTCTCATTCATTTATAATTTTCATCAAAATATTGTTATACATATACATTCATTCATTTTGTGTCTAGCGTATAATGATACATTGTATTACAATTCACATACAATTATGTTATAGTGTATGAAATGTAATTATAGAAATTATATTTATTCAATGGAAATTGTATTAAAAAGAATTATGTGTTTTATTATACCTTCCTAAAATTATATCATCTAGATAAAAAAATTGGGTATATAACTTTTTTCTTACATTCATGAGTTCTCATTCCTCATCTTATAATTTTTATTTCTACAAGAATACATTAAATAGATTAGTTTTCATGTTCCATAACTTTGTATCTATTCTATCTAGGATTTAGAAATTATTTTTTAATAGGAAATATCATATTCTAGAGGTTGGAAATCTAATTTTTATACATTTGAAAGGTCAAATATTTTCTTCTTTGGAGTGATACATGAAACACATTATGAACTTGAGAGTTGTTTAGTTAAATAAAAAAAGCAATAATCTAATAAACGTACATGATCAAGAATTATCAATTTTCTAACATACATTGGTGACATACTTCCATTAATTTCAAATATAAAAAACTTATACCATTGATAAAAAAAGTAATAACTTATAACAATTCTAAAATAATTTATTTTATCAGCTTTTAGAAGCATAAATTTTCTATGAACTCTCAGCATCCTAGATGATAATCAATGTGAAAACCAATTTAATTTCCATTTCCTCATATAAATAAATTACAAATATATTGATTTCTCAAAATTCATTCAATAATATTTGAGTTATAATTTTTTTATATAGGTCTTCTTAATAATCCCTCTAATATTTTGAGTTTCATGTAATTTTATTGAAATACAAAACTACAGGAAGTTGTTTATCCCAGAAAACATTAAAATCAATAGAACATGATCTCAATATATCCTATACTATTTAATATTATAACTCATAATTTCTAACCATCTTAGGAATATAATAAATACTGAAACAAATATCTAAATGTAGATCTTTTGGGATTGTTCCCAAAAACAAAAAAGTAATCCATAAATCCCTATTAGATATAGTGTGAAATGGTATTCCATTAGATATTACACATTAAGAAAATTCAAGAAAAATATTCAATGGTGATATATTCTTTGATAGAAATGATGTGTTCTTTTATGATTAGATTAATGTCCAAAAAAACTAATTATGGTCTATATAAATTTTGATAAGTCTACCATCAAAATAAATATTGATATTTTTTCCATTTATATTATAGCATGGATATTGTTTGTAACATCCCATTTAATATTATTCTCTTAGGATCAACTTTCTGAAAAACCAAAAATTAGATAAATACTCTAAAATATATCAAATAATGTAGTCCCCCTAGAAATGTAATTTCACATCTCTATATATCTTTATAAATCAAGGATGAATAGAGAGTGATGGACAATTGGCATCATCCCATAACTCCTTCTTCACATGTGTTATTTTCAGAATATATTCACAGTTATAGAACCATACCATTCCTTAAAAATATATTCTAAAATCACGCATATTTATCATTATATTTTGTGTATAACTCTTTTCATTATTCTTCATTAAAAATTACATTGATAAATAGATAAACACTTATATGAGAAATATATGATTTTTCCTACATTTTTTATTTTTTGTAACATCAAATTCAAATATATAAATATTGGATCTATTTTTATCATCATCATATATAATATAGTTTTATAATTGAAAAATATCATTGTCTTTGATATTCACTATTCTATAGTGGTAGTGACTTGAGAAATAATATTCTATAATAAACTTTAATAATTTTATCTTGTTCATATTCATCTATACAAAGTGAATATATACTTTAGAGTTTTATGATCTTTATATATTTATATTCTTTTTAATGAATATTTTTCAAAATCATTAATGAAATAATAACATACACTAACTCTAAATTATTATTTAAATTTTTTGGATCAATATGATTTAGTTTCCATGTATCATAATCAATAAACATATCATACAACATTATGAAGAAGTAGATCATCTTAATTTTATGGATCACTAATGATAAAAAACCTTTCTATATTATGTGGTAGTGCATGAATAGATGAGTTGACTACCCTTCATTTAATTAAATTAAAAATATACTCTTATTTGTCTCTCTTATTGAACATGGACCCCTTAAAAGTTATCAAGGTTAATGGATCCAATACTATACAACTATTGAGTAATGTGATCATGTTAATTCTTGTCCAATTTTCAATAAATTATTTCATTGATGAAACAATATATCTTCCATTTAATGAGACTCTAATATCAAAAAATGTATCTTGTTAAAGAAAATATATAAAATTGATTACATTATTATGAATAATCCCATTATTTCTGGTATCATATCTAATGAATATATTAATTAGATTCATAATTATATAAGGTAAATTAGAAAGAATAAAATGAATCAAAATAAATTCATAGTGTCCATACCATGTAAATAATAATTTTTTAGAATTGTACTCTATAATGACTATCAATTTTTAATATATAAAATGAATTCAAGTCTTGGAATATTATAAAAACCGTCATAAATGATCCAAAATGTCATTCATATGTTGATGATGAAACATATTTATCATTGTGATCTGGTTAAAATCCCATTATCATTATAATATATCTTTTATCTACCATTCTTTATAAAAAAACAACATGTTCACAGAAGGTAATTTTATTTTTGAATGATCACTTTTTAATATTTTCCTAATTTTTCTTCTTCTATTACATTTAATAAATGTGTTCTACAACATATTGAATCATTGAAATAATTAGGTATAAAGGTATTATTTCTATTAAAAATTAAAAATTTGTACATAGAGAATCACTATGAAACTATTCTTGAATAACATCATGAATATACCTCACCAAATTATTATTTTGATGTTTATTTTGTTGGAAACCAATTAGTAAACCCACATACTTTTAATTTGAATCAATTATTATTCAAATTTATTCAATTACATAGGTATTTCAAAATGTTAATTTAACCAATAACTGATCGTAGTGTGGTTTAAAAATTGAAACATGATATCCCTTACTGTGATATTTATGTGGGTTTTATGAAATTAAATACACTCCATGAAATTATTAAAATAAAAATTTACTAGAGAGAGAATAATTATATTTTCATGTATAAAATTACCACAAAATTGAATAATTAGAAAATCATTTACATGAGATGTGATTATCTTTACAAGGGGGTTTCACAGCAAATTCAATGTCTAGAAATTGAATATATGGATGATGATTCCTTTAAAATATTCTAGATATACATGATTTTATATAAAAATACTCAAATATTGTACTTATATATTTTACCTTTCATATTAACACATTATATTCATCAATATATATTCAAAACCATATTAAAAAAAATGTTTTTCATGAACATCATATATTTCTAAACTAGGTGGTCATATACAGAAAATATTTGTATTATGTCTAAATAATGACACCTTATTATAAATATTTGACACCTTATGTTTAACCTAATTTATTCATGGTCATTAAAAATTGAAATACATTATAATTATTTTTAATAAAAACTTGTGTTAGCGGTACAATATCCTCCAAGAGATTCAATACATGTACACTCTAAGGGAACACTGATTATGTCATACAATTATGGTATATATAAAGATAACAATATAATTTTGGGGTTATAAATCAAATATGCTTCTATGAAAAACTAGAATCCACATGTTTCATCAAAAAAGACATGGGTTTTTTGGAAAACCACACTCTATTCATTTCAAGAATATAGTATATCCATATATAAATATGATAATCCTAATCGTTAGGCCAATGATTTCCCATCAATGTTTACAAATCATACAAAACATCATTTGATACCATCTATAGTGATCTATAATTTTCATAAAAAAATATTATCTCTTATTAATGGGATATATAATATATTACTTTATGATCATTATAATAATCATATTTTTACAATTTATTTCAAGTAATAAATACATAATCTCATTTTTCATTGGGTAAATACCTATTTTTTATATTTTTTCATAACTAGAACCCCAATTCGTCACATCGCACTCATAAAATATCTTTATAATATAGGGAGAGTAAATGTAGAAATGGTGATTTCAAATTCTCAGTGGGGGAAAACATTGTAGAAAATAATGGTCACCTAATGATTACATGAAAATATGTGTATATGAATATGATCAAAACATTTCAACTCATTCCTTTCATGTAAAATCTCCCCATCACGAGTCCTATATTAATGATTATATGTTCATAACTTATAAATTGTAATAAAATAAAAATAAAAGCTGTAAATAGAGAATTAAATTTTTATTAAAAAATACATTTTTTGAATAAAAATTAAAATTGGAAATCATTTATTTATTAAAGAATCATATCCTAGAGTATCAATTTTTATTCGGTTCAATCCATAATCCATCGTATCCTTAGTTTCCGTTTACTCCAAATAATAACATAAAAGAATATGACCCTACAATATTGAGTTTATTCCACATTCCATACTTTATTATTGCATGTGGTATCAATATTTTACAATTACAAAAAATTGTATTATAATTCATAAACCACCCACCATAATATGAAATTTTAAAAAAATTGTGGCACATGGTCATTAAAAATTTATCATATCATCATATCATAACCCATGGAAAGTAAATTCGTTTCATAAATATTTTCCCATTTATCAAAAAAATATCCATTTAAGTGAAATTATATTTATAAACATTAAATCATTTCATCATATCAGAACCTATATAAATTAAATTGGTTTCTTAATGTTTTCATCACACATAATTGACCCAAAAATAAGATATATGTCTTAATGAATATTCCATAAAATCATCATCATCATAAGACTTCCATATAATGAATGTGTATGGTACAATTGGATGATATCCCCATTAATGTTTAACATATATCAAAAACATTATAATTGATGTAAAATTCCATTAAAATATCATCAGAACAATTAATGATGAAAATATAAATATTAAATTGAAATCAATATATTAAAATATAAAAAAATATAAAATATTATGTAATAGGTTTTCTTTTAAATAAAACATATAAACATGTAAGGTTTGCTTTAAATAATAGAGTACATATCATGATAGGAAATTATATTTGAACTTTGTCTATAAAAACATATATTCCATATAATTGTTTTGAAAAAATTCAATGTTACCTCATTAATCAATTGATATGAATTTTCCATTGATACAATTGTACAAAAAATTAAACATGGGATAAATTAATTTAAAGAATTATTTTATGATTATTAATTTTTTTGTAATTTGTTCTTAAAAAATTTGGATATGTAGGAAAATATTTTATTAAATGATGTGATAAATAATGTCTGATTTAAATGAAAATATTTTTTTTGTATTTTGAGTTAAAAAACATAGTAAAAATAAATGAAATCATATAATCATTAAAAATAACAGGAGGATATGAAAACTCACTATATTCTATGACTTAAGTTCATATAACAACATAATTAGAATCATGATCATAAAATATACATATAGACAAAGAGATTGTAAAATAAATTTATTTCCTCTTTGGTATCTATTAAATCATAAACTCTATGAAATAAAAAACATAAATGAATCATTAAAAACTGTAAATATAATGTTATTTATTATATTTATATTATATGGGAAATATAGATGTCACGACCCAACCTCGGGTCCCATGCCGTGACTTCCCCAAGACCGCCATCCATAGGCCAGGGGTTGTCGACTAGCACCAAAGGCATAAATCCCGATAATAAGTGAAGGCATTGACTTTATATAAGTAAACAAACACAACAGAGTACACAAGTGGAGCAAGTACTAAGTAATACTGAGTACAAAAGTATGTGATAAAAATTAAATGGGCCAGTATATAAACCAAACCTAAAGTATAGTACAACTGAGAATGAAAGTATATCATTAGTAATGTAAAGCGCTAACCACTGAACCGTCCTCTGGATATCCCACTTGAAGGGTGGGTACAGACGGTCTCCTTAGCTCCCTGGGTCTGGTCGTCTGCTCCGTGTATGTCTCGTCTAGTGGTCCACCTCAGGGTACCGTCTAGCTCTACAAGCCTCCACCTAGATTAGTGTTGTATGTCGTCTGGATCCAACACAAGGTGGTGCGGGCATAGCCCATGTAGGGGTGAGTATATGATACTCAGAAGGGACCCTGAGACCCCTAATGGTCTCCCTGAATCCACAAAGGATAAATCACAAAGGAAATATACAAGCATGAAGTATCAACCAACTCTACTTAGGTATATGACCATACATATACCTAAGTCATCGATCTCATTTCAGCTCCAACTTCTAAGCCCAGGAACAATCCAGTCTACACAGGAAAGAAGTAAATCATACCAATGATTATGATTGAATGACAAGACTCAACTCACATAGGTATAGTACTCACGAAGACAGGTGGAGATGAATAGATGTAGCCTCTGAATCATCTCCTCTGCCGAACCCACGTTGGATCCAAGTACAGAAGTCATCGCTGCTAATCTCACATAGGATCAATGTACAGTAACCATCACTATCGAACCCACATAGGATCCAAGTACATTATTCATCACTGCAGAACCCACAGAGGATCCATGTACATTCATCCTCACTATCGAACCCACATAGGATTCAAGTACAGTCATCTTCGTTGACGAAGCCATGGAGGATTCCAGCACGGTAGTCGTCGTAGTCGCAGCCAGCTCTAGGGTTCCCACACACAGCCTACTCAATTCCAGGAGGGTTAGCTCCATGAGTAAAGTGGTTGATACATCAACTGTCACGAAGTACAGAGTTGATGTATCCTGAAGATCCTTCATGTCAACAGGAACTCAACGCGACAGACGACACATCAATTGGACGCATGTTCTGAGATATATTGGCTTTTTTGTTCCAGGTTCCCGGTTGGAAATATGCTCATTCCAAACTATCCATTTACCAAACTTTTCGAAAACTCACTTAGAGTATCGAAAACAGACTACCTCATGGATAGGGTCCTAGTGCCGCAGACGGCACATCGATCAGACGTGTGGTCATTAAGTTATTCACGTTTAAATGAATAATGGGTCCGACTCGATAAACCCAGTGGGCTGGTGGGTTGGGTCACATGGTTTTGGATGGTCAGTCTTGATAGGGGGTCAGACCGGCCCGAAGTTTCGAGCTGTCGAGCCTAAGGGGCGTGGCCCAACCCGAAGAGAGCACTGCCCACCCCAAAGCGTCGCGGCGCGGCCCAGCGGGGTGCGGCACGGCCCGCCCCGACCTGTCCCGGTGTGGCTCGGCTGGGGGCGGCCCGGTAGGGCGCGCGACCCGGCTGGCTCGGCCAGCAAGGTGAGTGGCTTGGATCGAAGGCCGAGCAGTCTGAGGGAGCACGTCACCCCGGTTGTCCGAACCAGCTTTGGCTTATGGCGCCCCCCTCCCAAACCAGCCACGTAGGCCGGCCGTCCTTCTGGAAAAAGCGACCTACATGGGCGGGCAGCAGATTATCAAGTGTGGTGCCCTCCTGGTGTCGCGGCCATGATTCGCCCAACCGGCTGACGAGCCAGCCTGTCCTTCCACCGTAGCGGCCCACAATGTGGGACGCGGTTCCTGCTGCACAGCCGGTGCGACGACGCCGGCTTCTTTTGTCGTAGCCCACTTGGCTGCAGCTTTTCTTTTTGTGTGTGATGGCAGCCCTTGAGTCGCCGGTCTCTTCCGCATTCCGCCTCCGATCATCAATTCCACATAATTAAACAAGATCAAACAGAGGGTGGTCGGGCCACGTTAGTTTGTCCCACACTTTCCACGTTAAGCGATAACAATAAGCTACGAAAAAACAAGGTTATACAATGACATACCGAGGACCAATTTTAATTAATTAAAATTGTACATAATCCCCTACCTCGATAATTGACCTAGCACATTGGGCGTCGTGGAAAACGACGTCGCGAGGAAGGGACTCTTAGGTGACGTCGGAGTGTGTCCGAGGAGGAAGCAACGTCTCCTCACTTGTCACAGATAAGAGAATGGTTGGCGCGTCGTCATTCTTCATGGAACCGGAGTTCTTCATCGAAGAAGTCACCGTTCTTCATCGGAGAAGAAAATTATCCTCTCAAAATCTCTCTCTTCCTTAACACAATGAAATCCCTCCCAAAATAAAATAATAAGCTACCATCATTATTTTATTAACACAATCCATTTAAAATTCAAACATTCAAACACTTAATTAATTAAATGAAGTGGTTACATTCATTAATAAAGGAATGTTGGAAAGAGTTAATGAGAGGGAGATCGAGTAAAGGTCCTCATAAATTAATGGAGTTGTCAAAAATTAATAGAGTTAGGGAGGTGGAGAGTTTGTCAATTAAAGGGGTGTTGCCAATTTAATAAAGGGGGTTTAAGGAGTTTAGGGAAAAATGAAAGGATGGGGTACGTGTGGGCCCCACCTCTCAAATATCCACACATGGGTAGTTAGGTGGTTGTGTGTCCCACCCTTAACTCCCCTTTGATGGATATCACTACATCAGATATATATAAAATTGTACACACCAATTTTATTTATTTTATGCTAATTCCCCAATTATTAAATGTTGATGCGCATAAAATGCAACTGTGGTAAAGGTCCCCTTAAGCGAATACGGGCGCTGCGAGTTCATCGGTGCCCTCAGATTTCGATTCTGAGCCCTAGTTCGAAAGATAGAAATACTGGCTCATTCGTTTAATAAACGTACCCGAGCTAAACTTTGGAAATTGATTCTGGGTTTACCGAGCCTCGGAATCAGGTGTGGTCAAAAGCCACAGACTAGTACAATTACAAAGTATTTATGAAAATATAATTTATTTGAAATTTATGGATCATTAAATTACTCCCACATCGGGGATTTAGTTCCCCATAAAGCTACAACATAAACTATGGATACAAATAACGGTATTGAGCACACATTTGAGTCTCCCGCTCCCATGTGCTCTTTTGGAGGTACCCGTGCTACAAATGACTACACACGAGAGGAATAAAACGTCCATGTAGGACTCTCTTATATAGATCCTAGATCTCCACCAGGACCTATGAAAATGTCACCCCGTCATCAATGTCCATCTCCCCATGATCAATGATGTGGGTCGAGTCGTGGACATATCTTCTCAGTTGAGATACGTGGAAGACGTCGTGCACCAGGTGCAACTGAGGTGGAAGGGCCAAGTGGTAAGCCACCTCACCTACCCTTCTATGGACCTGGAATGGTATGATGAAGCATTTAGGTAACTTTCCAGCCTGGCCAAATCTCTGTAATCCACATCGTGGTGAGACCCGTAAGAAAATGTGGTCGCCATCCTCAAACTACAGTGGTCTCCATCTCCAATCAGCGTAGGACTTATGTCTGATCTGTGCAGTCCTCATCCACTCCTGGATGATCTGCACCTTCTTTATCGTAGCCTGGACCATTTCTGGTTCTATTAGTGCTGACTCCCCAGGGTTAGTCTAGCACATAGCTGATCTGCAAGGTCAGTTATACAGTGCCTCACATAGTGTCATACCAATGGTGGAGTTGTAGTTGTTGTTGTATGAAAACTCCACCAAGGGTAGGTGATCCTCCCAGCGGTGGCCAAAGTCAAGGACACATGCACAGAGCATGTCCTTGAGTTTCTGAATAGTCCTCTATATCTGGCCATTCGTTTGAGGAGGAAAGGTAGTGCTCATGTGTAGCTGCATCTCAAATGCATCCTGCAAACCCTTCCAAAGTTGGGATGTAAAGTGAGAGTCTAGATTAGAGATGATAGATCATGGAACACCATGAATCCATAATATCTCCTGAATATAGATTCTTCCCAAGCTCTCTACTTAACCCTGCTCTCTGATCGGAAGGAGGTGGGCCAACTTGGTGAGTCATTCGATGATCACACAAATAAGGTCATGGCCCATATATGTACGTGGAAGCCCCGTCACAAAATCCATGGATATCCCGTCCCACTTCCACTCTGGAACCTCCAAGGGTTGTACCAAAACAACTGGTACATGGTGCTCTGCCTTCACTTGCTCGAAAGTGAGGCATCGTGAAACGAACTCTACTACAACCTTCTTCATACATGACCACCAGTGTTGTCATCTGAGGTCCTTGTACATCTACTCCACTCCTAGATGTACTGCTAGAGGGGAAGTGTGAAAATCCCTCCGCACTTCCTCCTGCTGTGCAACTGGTACCATGGTATGTCCCCTAAAAAGTATGTCGTGCTTTCCTCCTTCAGAAAATCCATCAAGAGCCTACCATGTAGAAACCTGAGCATGTCGCGTCTCAAAATCAACCTCGCCATGTTGTTCCTCTCTAACCCATTAAAGTAGTGGAGGAGTGACTGTGAGGGATTTTAGAAAGGCTGCCCCATCTATACCCACGATGTATATCTTCAAAGCGGCTAACTGCTCTGTCGCCCCTCCAAGTTGCTAAATGCCTGATCTTCTCCTCAGAGCATCAACTACTACGTTTCCTTTCATAGTAGTATATACTATCTCAAAGTCATAGTCCTAGAGTAACTCGAGCCATCGTCGCTGTCTTAAGTTTAGGTTATTATTCTTGAAAATATACCTAAGACTCTGGTGGTCAGAGTAGACTATAATGGACTCACCCATCAGATAGTGCCGCCACATCTTCAGGGCTCAGACCATTGCTGCAAACTCCAGGTCATGGGTAGTGTAGTTCTTCTCATGCTGACTCAACTACCATGAACCATAGACGATCACTGCCCGCTCCTGCATCAGGACACACCCAAGTCCGGTCCCTGATGTGTCACAATAAACCACGTACCCAATGCTCTCCTCTAGTAGCCTAAAGATGGGTGCACTAGTCAATCTCTGACTCAGCTTCTGAAAGCTCTGCTGGCATCTATTTGACCACACGAAGGGTTTCCCCTTCCTTGTCAGAGCAGAAGGTGGCAATGAAACTCTAGATATGTCTTCCAAAAATCTTCAATAGTACCCACATAGACCTAGGAAACTTCGCACCTCTGTCACGCTCCTGGGTGGCACCCAGGCATGTAATGCCTCAATCTTCACAGGATCCACCACGACTACCACCTCCGAGATGACGTGTCGTAAGAAGTTAAACTCTCAAATATAGAAATGGAACATCGAGATCTTAGCATAACGCTGACGCTCTCGGAGTGTGTTCAGTACAACCCGTATGTGGTAGGTGTGATCCTCATCATTAGTCGAGTAAATCAGTATATCGTCGATAAAGACTACGAAAAAATGTTCGAGGTAAGGCTGGAAGATCTTGTTAATGAGACTCATGAACACTGCCGGTGCATTGGTTATGCCGAAGGGCATAACCAAGAACATGTAGTGGCAATACCGACACCTGAAAGACGTCTTCTGCACATCCTCATCTCGAACTCTGAGCTGATGATAGTCTGTTTTAAGGTCTATCATTGATAACCACCATTCTCCCTTGAGCTGATCAAAGAGGTCGTCAATCCTCAAGAGCTGGTAATTGATCTTTACGGTCACCTGATTCAGGTGAAGGTAGTTGAATCATAGTCATAAGATCCCATCCACCTTGATGACAAATAAAATCAACGAATCCCAGGGTGAAACAATGTGTCGGATGAATTCCATTCCCTATAAGTCCTCCTGATGCACCTGCTGCTCACAAAGCATGAAGGGAGCCATCCAATATGCTAGAGTGGATATTGGTGTTGTCCTAGGGTACATGTCACTGTAGAAATATACCCCTCTGTGAGAAGGTAGACCTGGAACGTTGTCAGGAAAAAACCACTACATATTGATCAACCATAAAAGGAAAACTCAGACTACGCACATCAACCGATCCTAGGTTGAGAATAAAACAGTCAATCTGGGCCTGGAATATAGAAAACCAATCCATACCCAAGATTACGTTGTAAGGCCTCGACGCTGCTACAAGAAGATCCCAGCTGAAGCTCTCACCACTTAGAGTAAGATCACATAGTCAGTACCAGTGTGTAATCATCGAGTCTGCTCCCATAGGAGTCTCTACCTATAAGGATTGAGCCAATGGCTCTGTCGGAATCTCCGAGCTCCGAACAAGTGAAGGGGAAATAAAAGAATGACTCTCTCCTATGTCTATAAGAAATACAAAAATGGTGGTGTAGAAATAGATAGTACCTCAAATCATCTCAGGTGCACTGTGGACGTAGGTCTCGAATTATTGGAGCTAATATTTCCCCAGTCTTCCAGCTCCATGTGGTTGGGGTGGTCCTCTTGGTGGTGGTGGTGGTAGAGCCTCGAAGTGTTGTCCACCGCTTGCTGCTTGACCAGCTCCTTTGCGTCATCTGCCTACTCCCTGCAGACTACCACAGTCGAAGCTCTACTTCTTCCAGGGAGGTCCCTCTACTGTCTGGTGCTCCTCTGCATGGCGTGTTGGGCAGTCATGAACCATGTGGCCCTGCTCACCGCATGCATATCACTGCCTGTCCCTGGTATGGCTGGCTCTGCTCCGTGTGCCCCACACATCCGAACCAGTATCCTGAGGTCACCCACCTGAGGGACTGGTCCGCTTGGACCTCTGCAACATCTGTCTACTATTGGCTGCATAAGACTCCGATACGTGTCACCCTATAGTGGGTCTCGCTACTGGTGTCGACTCAGCAAGAAAGCTCTATACAAGAAGTGGTCTCTCTAGTACTCCTTCCTGCGTCGGAATGCTGAGGGAGATCATTGAAGAACTGATCTCATGCCTTAGTCCCTACTCAATGGTCCGCTCCCAGAAGAATGGGTCCCGTAACATGTCTGTGGAGTAGCACGAGAGGTTGGTAAATCTCGCCGAGTACTGGGCTATTGTCAAGTCGCCCTACCTTAACTTTAGTAACTCTTGGATGCGCACCGCACGGAGGGTGGTTGCAACAAAATCTGAGAGGAAGGGGATCTCTATGTCTATACAAAGTAGAGATGCCTTATCGTGCACCTATAGCATCAGGATCCACAATCTACCTGGTACTGTGTGTAGGAGACTCGCGGCATGTATCGGTATATGGTCTGCTAGAGTCCCTACCAATATGAAGACTCTAACGATAGCTTCCAACCAATCCTCGGCTGCCTGAGGTTCTGTATCTCCATTGAACCTGGGAATCCTCTCTCGCTAAAACTCGTTTAACACACTCAGGCAGCATGCACTCTATTCTACCGGGGCTGGTGGCATCGGTGGCTCAGAGGGTAATGGTACCGCTGGTGCCTCCACTATAATGGGGCACTGCACCACGGCATCATCGCTTGGTGTGCTTCCATCTCGTACATAGCTTAGAACCCTAGATAGCTTCCTATGTGGGTCCATCCCGAAAATAAATAGGTGTGACACGGTTAGTCCAGTATACATGGTGATCTGTCACAAAGTAATCACAATGAAATCTATTAAAACACAAATGCAATCAATGTTTTAATGCACTGAGTCAGAAATCAAAAGTCAGGGTCCTAGTGTATGTATACATCGGCTGTCGCACCAACACCGGACTCCATGGACTGAAAACCATAATCATTACTCATAACACTATTGATTCATAGTAGAGAATAATTAGATTCCTATGTTCTGTGGTAGAACTGACTCCTCTGATACAAATTTACAACGACCCGTCCTCGGGGCCCGTGTCGTGACTACTCCATGCTCGCCTTCAATAGGCCAGCGGTTGGTGACCAGCACCAAAGGCATAAATCACGATAAAAAGGGAAGGCATTACCTTTATATAAGTAAACATACAAAACATAGTAAACAAGTAAAGAAAGCACTAAGTAATACTGAGTACAAAATTAAGTGCTGAAAAGTAAATTGACCAGTATATAAACCCAACTTCATGTATAGTTCAACTGAGAAAGAAAGTACAATAGGAGTTATGTAAAGCGGTAACCACTGAGTCATCCTCCTAATATCTCACCTGAAAGTTGGGTACAGGCAGTCTCCTCGGCTCCCCAGGTCTATTCATCCTCTCCTTGTACATCTCTTGAACTGGTCCACCTCCGGGTACCATCCAGCCCTATAAGCCTCCACCTCAATCAGTGTTGTCTGTCGTCTGCATCCAACACAACGTAGTGCAGTAATAACCCATGTAGGGGTGAGTATACGATACTCAATAGGGACCCCTATACCCTAGAAGGTCTCCTAGAATCCACAAGGATAAACCAAAATGGAAATATACAAACATGAAGTATCAACCAACTCTACTTAGATATATTCCCATACATATACCTAAGTCATCAATCTCAGTTCAGCTCCAACTTCCGAGCCCAAGAACAATCCAGTCCACACTGGAAAGAATTCAATCATACCAATGATAATGATTGAAAGACAAGACACATCTCATACAGGTATATTACTCATGATGAGGTGTGGAGATGATTTGATGTAGCCTCTATATTATCTCCTATGTCGAACCCACGTAGGATCTAAGTACAGAAGTCATCGTTGCCGAACCCACGTAGGATCCAAGTACAGTAACCATCGCTTCTGAACCCACGTAGGATCCATGTACAGTCATCATGACTACTGAACCAATGGAGGATCCAAGTACATTCATCCTCACTATTGGTCCCACGTAGGATCCAAGTACAATCATATTCATCGTCGAACCCACGGAGGATCCCAGCACGGTAGTCGTCGCAGTCGCAGCTAGCTCTAGGGTTCCCGCACATAACGTACTCGATTCCAGGAGGTTCCGCACCTCGAGTAAAGGGGTCGATGTATCAACTGTCATGAATTACATAGCTGATGTATCCTGAAGTTTTTTCTCGTGAAAAGGAACTCAACGCGATAGATGGCACGTCAATCAGATGCCCGGTCAGAGAGATATTGGCCTTTTCGTTCCAGGGGCCCGGTTGGAAATATGCACATTCCAAATAGTACATTTACCAAATTTGTCCTAAACTCAATTAGATTATCTCAAAAGGACCGCCTCGTTGATAGGGTCCTAGTTCCATAGATGGCGCGTTGATCAGACGCGAGGACTTTATGTTATTCACGTTTAAGTGAATAATGGGCCAGACCCGATAAGGCCAGTGGGATGGCGGGTCGGGTCACCTAGTTTTGGCGTGTCCGTCCCGGAAGGGGTGTCGGACCGGCCCAAAGGATCGCACGGTCTGGCCTGACGGCCCCAGCCTGGCCCGAAGAGAGCGCGACTCGACCCGAGGTGGCACGACCCAGCCCGACCCGGCCCGACCAATTGTAGCTCGGCCGGGTGCACGACCCGGATGGCGCAGCCAGATAGCCAAGAGGCATGGCCCAAAGGATGAGCAGTCAGAGGGGGTGCGACCGCCTGGCTTTCCGAACATGCGGCTCCTTATGGCGCCGCCCTCCCATACCGGCCGGATATGCCGACCATCCTTCTGGCGCATGCAGCCCCAACATGCGGGACGCAGATTCTCCAGCACTGCGTCCTCCTGGCGCATCGACCTTTCTTCCCCCGCCTGGCCGACAGGCCGGCCGGTCCATCTGTAGAAGTGGGCCACAATGTGGGCTGTAGTTCCTGCTACACAGCCGGCGCGACGGCATTGGCTTCCTCCACCAAGGCCCACTTGGCCACAACATTTCATTGCGTGTGCGGCATCATCACTTGTGTCGCCAATCACTTCTGAATTCCTCTTCCGATCATCAATTCCATATAATTAAACCTGATCAAACGAAGTGTCGTCGGTCCGTGTTCGTTCGACATGTGTACTCTGTGTTTAGCGATAACAATAGGCCGATAAAAAATCAAGTTTAATGAATGAAGAACCGATGCACAATTTTAATTCATTAAAATTTAACTTAATCCCCTACCTCGATAAATGACGTATCACATCAGGCGTTTCGGAAAATGTCATCGCGAGGAAAGGATTCGTAGACCACGTCAGAGTGCGTCCGAGAATAAAACTATCCTCTAAATATCTCTCTCATCCTTAACACAATGAAAGTCATCCCAAAATAAAATAAAAATCTACCCTCATTGTTTTATTAACCCATGCCATTTAAAATTCAAACATTCAGACACATAATTAATTAAATGAAGAGGTTCCATTCATTAATTAAGGTATGTTGGCAAGAGTTAAAGAGAGGGAGAGGGAGAGAAAAGGTCCTTATAAATTAATGGAATTGTGAAGAATTAATGGAGTGAGGAATGTTGAGAGTTTGGTAATTAAAGGGGCGTTGCCAATTTAATGAAGGGGGTCTAATGATTTTATGAAAAAATGAAAGGTTGGGACTCATGTGGGCCCCATCTCTCAAACATCCACACATCAATAGTTAGGTGGTTATGGGTCCCACCCCTAACTCCCCTTTGGAGGAAATAACTTCCTCAGATATTAATAAAATTGTACACACCAATTATATTTATTTTAAGTTAATTTCCCAATTATTAACTTTTGACCCGCATAAAACGTAACTGCGGTGAAGCTCCCCATAAGAATATACCGGTGCTGCGAGTTCATCGGTGCTCTCAGATTTCGATTCTGAGTACTGGTTCAAAAGATAGAAATACCCGCTCGTTTGATTACTAAACGTACCCAAGCTAAACTTAGGAAATTGATTCTGGGAAGACTGGGCCTCGGAATAAGGTGCCGTCAGAAGCCACAGACTCATAAAATTCCAAAGTATTTAAGAAAAAAAATATTCTTGAAATTTATGGGCCATTATAATAGATACCACACAAAACAAGAAAGTGGTGACTATGGTAAATGTCTTCAGGAAATAAAAGTGAGATGATAAACCATTACCTCATATATAACATGAATTAAATGTGTTATATCCTCATGTATATTAATTTTATATATTATTAAAATATTAATGAATAATTTAAATAAATATATATATATATATATTAAACAGTTCATAGGGACAATATGACACATGTACAGAAGAAGTATAATTTCACACTTCAATGGATGGATATGAATTATTAAAAAAATATTTAAACTATATAAAATGATTATTATATCATATATTAAATCTATATATAATTATGAAATAGAAAATTAAATAATATTTCTACATGGAGGCTACATTACAATTGTACTAATGGGAGACATTGTAATTTTCCAACTGATTGGAAGATAAAAATATAGCTATAGAATAGAAATTATAGAATATGAATTATGTTATATATAAAATATATAAAAATTAAACGAATCATAATTTCAATACATGAATATTGGTGATGAACTATGAATTGTATCCCAACGTGGTGGCGGTAGTCCATTGTTACACAAGAGTGATACATTCACATCCCATTAGATTGAATAGAGAGTAAATATTGGTTATTTTTTAATTGTAATTAAATATTAAAATATTTTGGAAAATTAATTGTTATTTAACTACTAATTCCACATATTTATATGAAGATGAAAGTGGAATAAATTTTAATAGGTTTGGAAAGATGATTACTTCATCAAGGGTAGACCTCCTTTACATCTCTTCTTTAGGACCCATATAAATTTTTTTGTTGAAAACAAGAACCATTTATTATTTAATAATGAAATTGAGAATTGAAATTAGTAGGGTTTGGTCAATAAATATGGCTCAATTAACAAAAAATAAAATAAAGGTTGGGGTTTCTTTTTATAACTAGGGAGGTGGACATACATGATATTTCATAGAAAAATAAAATATAATATATCCCTAACTTTTTCAAATAATTCAAAATAGATATAGATTATAGGGTAAGATTGGATATGGTATTATTATTTTCATCCACTAAATTTTTTAAATTTTTTATTGGGTTTCATACCATTATATAATGTTTTAATCCCTGTAATACCCATTTAAATCTTAACGAAAATAATGAATTTATTGTTGTAGTTATTCATTATTATGAATAATTTTGTTTTACATATGAACTATCAATAATATCTCTCATTAAAAATATGGAATACATTTTTGAAAATCAAATTCATAAAAATTGAAAATTTGAATTGAAAATTAATCATGTAATATATAATTAAAATCGTTTTCCTAAAATAATGTTTATATAAATATAAAAAATCAATTATTTTAAATTAAATATTATATTAATTACAATGAAAGCAAGTTGATTGTAAAATTTTAATTTTTCATAATATAATATTAATACCATTATATTATAATATGAATCTTTTTAAATAATATAAATGAAATGGAATATTTTAATAAACAATTATATTTTTCAGTCTTTTAATAATATAAATCATTTTTTAAAATTTAGGAAAAATTTATCTTTGATAATTTTTACATGGAAATTAAATAATTTAAGTTAATTTTTGGAAATAAATTTTCTAAAAGTGGAAAAATTTTGTATTTTTATATTTAAGATATATTTATAATAAAAATATAGTAAAATTGCTATTTTTCAGAATAATAATAAATTACTATAAATTTATTACTTATTTATCTATATATTATATTTAACTAAAATAATTTTAATTAATTAACTAATGTTTCTTATTCATGTTATTTCTAACAATTTAATTGTTATGTTATAATGATATAGTATAATATAGTACATTACGTTTCAAGGTTGGGTGTATCGTAATATGACAAAAAAAGAAATTTATTTGAAGGTAAATAATAACTAATATTTTGAGTTGTTATAGGGAATGACATTTAGGTCTTTTCATGTGCATCATTGGGATTCAACAATGGGATATATCATGTCCGTTTATTATATTCAATATAAGATATTATAGTTGATTAATAAATATCAAATAAATGAATGAATTAAATGAACGAATATGAATAACCAAAATAATATTAGACAATAGATTTTTATAGTGGCTAAATGTTATATAATTATTATATTAATTATTATAATTATTTTTTTTATTATTGATTATACTATATCTTCTATTCCTAATAAATTTCAATAATGTTGAATCGATTTCCATAATTAAATCATTGATTATGTCGTTGATTTTATCAATTGAAAAAGTTCATAAATAATAATTATTGATTTGTATGTAATGCATTTTGGTGAAATTTTAACAAATTTATTGTATAAACATTCCTCATAATATCATTTCTAAATTCATTGTATTTATATATCATAATTTTAAACATGACTCATTTAATTATACAATATCTATTATTTCCTAGGTACTTTCTCCTACACTTGTTACATGTTGGTAGTGTAATTTTCAACCTTACATGATATCAATGGCTTGTACTTCTATGAAAATTTCATTTTATATTCATATTCTGATATTAAACAGAACATGGAATGTATCATATTTTAATTTCAGTATATAGTGTATAGTGATAAATTTCCTAGTACATTGAATGTTTCATATAGCCAATGATTTATGAGTCTTTCATTCTCGATATAAAATAAATTGATAATATTCCTATTAGGGTGAGTAATATAGTTTTTGGCCTACCATTAATTTTTTTTCAATATTTCTCATATAAAAATATTGATTTACCCTCAATTAAAAATGACTAATGATATCAACTATATTTATCCTAAATTTATTTTTGTAATTTTTCGTTGGAATATATACTGTTTATCCATAATTAAATAGTGTTAGGTTTTTCAGTTATTCAGAAGATCTCAATCAATGTATATCATTAGACCACATCAACCCCTTAATAAAAAATAACATACATTCAATATAAATATCCTAGAAGTGATGAATAATACCTATTATTTACATGTAGATAAATTTCTTTTTAATTAAATTATTACGATATATAAATAATAAATAATATTACGTAATAAAAAAATAGATTTAAATGATTATTATCCCTTCATTTTTTATCTACTTTATGTGGTTTAGTTTAATACTCAAAACATGTGACACCATATCGATGATGGTTTACATGTCATCGAGAATCAATACATTTTCCATTAAGCTCATGGTTTTGTCAATTCAATCTACCTAAAATATTAATATTATACCAATATGTTCGACATGAGTATCAAAAAATAATGTAATAATGAATACATTTATAATAACTAAAGAATTATTGAAAACAAAATAATACATTCTTTGATTTATGAGACCTTCATTCCAACTATTTGGACAAATATTTTAATGTAAAATTATTTGTGTTTTTTTCTCTAACATGTTATGACATAATCTGTATAATTAAATAATATCCTCTCTAATACAAATTGTGGATTCCAAAAAATTGAAAATCTACACACACACACACAAAATGATATATATATATATATATCTTACATCATTACTATTATTATAAATCAATTATCATAAATGAAAAAATAATATCATAGAAAAAAATGGTTTAACATTTCTCTTGTTTATTTTTAAAATGTGTTTTGAATTATTATATAATTAAAATATAAGATGATATTATCATTAAGTTAATTCCTCCAAGAATATTCTTATATATATATTTCTATTTAAATTTTAAGTAATAAAATAAGTATTCTAAAAACTATTTAAGTGGATATGTCATTGAATATTCATCAATGATTTGTCATTAAAATTATATAGAACAAATTCCATAGATATGAAATTGTTAAAACCAATTTGATCATTAGCGAAGAAAAATGTCATGATATTATTGTGTTGATCATTACTTAAGATAATATAACCTCATATGGGTCATCATCAAAACATAAAATATACCTTTATAGAGAAATTTGGTATTATGGGGCAATAATTACAATACATGAAATCAAAATATGGAAAATATAATAAAATATAATCACATAAAATAACCACCTTTTTTATCATAGGTAATTGTTTCTTTTCTTAGATTAATGTTTTTCTCATAGTTAACCACATAATACTGATTCATAACATTGTAAACATAGATATTTGAATAATTGTACTCATTATAATTTTTTATCATATATTATTTAATCATTCCTATCTATAAATATCATTTTCATAGAAGTTATAAAAATAAAATCACTAATTTAGAGGCATATTTCATTTTGGATGAAACAAACTCATAATTACAAACCAATATTATATATATATTCCTCCTGAAATAAATTATAAGTCAAACCATTTTTAATCTAGTATTGTTTTAAAGGAGACATCTAGTGAAAAATGTTTTTCTATCTTAAGAATTTTATATCTAGTTTTATAAACAGTCATAATAACTGATATTTTCAATTAGTTAAAAATTTACCAATAATAAATCTATTGTTTTGGTCTTTTTTGGTTGGGTGTTAAAACATGATATAGAAAAAAATATAAACTATTAGCTATAAAATAAGGGGGTAAAAAAGTCAATTTTCTACATAGATTCTATAATATTAAAATATATATTATATTCATGAAATTGTAAAATGTTGATATTAATTACTGTTTCAAACTACATGTTTGAAATCACCTTAGATTGAAATATTTTTTCACCCCAAACCATTGTTGATCATGAGTCCATATCATTCATCCTCACCATTTAGGTTATATTCACCATCCCCACTCCATCGTCTCACAAAAATAGTTGTCATTTCAACCTATTTATAATCCACCTCCATTCTCTTCCTGTAATATTTTTTAAGATTTCATCATAGTAATTATTCAAACATTATATTTTAAAATAATATTATGTTTAACAAATATGATTAATATATTTTATTATATTTTTTATTGAATTATGATGTTATAATCGATGTCATAAATAATATTAATTTGCAGATCAATACATTTATATTCTATATTTTATAAATTTTTATGTTTTTTACTTGGTATTAAATTATATAATAGTCATTTCATGTTCTGATTTATTTTTTGGATGTGAAATTAAATAATAGTTTTCTGTTATACATTTTAATCCTCAATAAATCGATCTATGTGATCAATTATTGATTAATTTAATTATTTTATATTATATTTAGTAATTCAATTTTATAAAATATTGAATTTATTTGTACATTTTATTAGATTGACTGACACATTATAAATTCATTATTTATATAGTAATAAATTGCTTAATGTAAAAATTATATTCAATTTTAGAGGTTGAAATTATGATTTCAATTATTCTAATTTTATTTTAAATTTAACTAATTTATTGTGATTATTCCAATTAATAAAAGTAATATAACAAGAAATTAACAATTTTTAGATTGTTTTTGTAATTAATTATTTATCTAAATGATATATTTTGGGGCTTCATAAAAATTTAATTTCAAATAATGAATTAAATTTAACATCAATAGTTTTCTATTGTGAGAAATTTATTTAAATTGAATTTAGATAAATCATTATTTCATGTGATTAAATGTTATTTTTTGGTAATTGAATATTAAATGTTAAATTTTTATATGTCATAAAAATTTTTATTTTAATTTGAAATATATTTTCAAATAGGAATTCATAAATTTTATTTAAACCACAAACTATAATTTTTTTTAGTTTTTTATAAAACGAAATAATTTTGTAAATTTGATTTTATTGAATATTTGTTTATTGATTGAAATATTTATTTTTTTAATCATAATAGGTGTTTTCATGAATTAGTTTTTTTATGAACATTTTTTTTAAGCCTTATTGATTCATATATGAAGATATAATTCATACGTAATATTTGTTTTGGTAAATAATTATTGATATAATTATAGAAATATGGAAATAATCAATATGGTTTTAGTTTATGCATATGAATAATGATTAAAAATGTTGATATTATACAGAGTATTGAAAAATAGAAAATAATAATTTTCAACGTTGGAACCAAAATTTCACACAATAAGAGATTTTTCAGTCATAAAAAGTATTATCAATCATATAGAAAAAATTATTTACGTAATTAATTATTTGTGAAGTAAATGAATTTTATATATTATATTACATAATTCAAATCATGTAATTTATGAGAAATGTTTTTTTCTTCCTTACGACCTGAATTTTACAAAAAAACATGCTTTGATAAAATTTATGGTATTCCTCTAATGAAATTATACCTAAAAAATATCGAATTAATTGATTTTTTTTTTAAATTGGAGATAAAATATTATTTCTCTAAAAAATATACAAGAGGGCATCACATTCTAAAAAATCAAAATATATTACAATTATTTATTATAAAATTATTTTTACAATATATAATGTATTTTTAAAATTCATTATTTTTAGAGATGAAATATTATGTATTAAGAGTTAAATATTATATTGCATGGTTTTGTTTAAAAATAATAAAATAAATTGTAAATCTATTTCACATAGAACATGTAAAAATCACAATGTTATTATTTATTTACTATTATTTGATAATTTTGATTGAAAATTTATCTTAAAAAATATAATACTAAAAATTGAACATAAATAATAATTGGGTATTTAAAACTGTAAAAGTTGATATTATATTCAACAATTCTTGGGGAATTTATATTATAATATTTCATTTTTTGTTTTTATATTTATAAATGTAAATTTTATATTCAATATAAATATATACTATGTTATATCTTAGAGATAAAATTAAAAAATCATGGTAATGAAGAATAATATGATTAATATAAGATGAACCAGTTATAAATATAACAACGGAGTTGATGATTTATCATAATTTTCAAAAATAATTCCTAAAAATGAAAAATTGTTCAACACATGTCTGAAATGAATAAATAAACAAATTTGAAAATTATTATAATCGAAGATCATATTGTTTTATAAGGATTCCATTTATGATAAAGCTGTTTGATTTGGGTTGTTGAATATTTCAAGAACACATATTTTATTTATGAATAATTTTTTAATTGTACAATTGTTATCATAATCTAAAAGTTTCCTAGATATTGAAGATGTGACTATTTTGAATGCAGTAATGATCTATCAAATATATGGAGATGATGAAATGTATTATAATATAGGTAGAAAATTATAAATTGTTTTACTATAATTATTGTCTTTGAATAACATCAATTTCATATATGTATGGAGTAAGAATGGTTCTACATATATATTTTTAAATTAAATGAAAACTTCGTCAATATAACAATATTTAATATTGTCATTATAATATAAAGAAAATATTTTACATAATTAGTTTCAGTTAAATGAATTTATACACTTAATAAAATGATTCTGTTTTAATATTATGTATTAAAAAAAGTAGCTCTTAGTATCCAAAATTCGTGATATAACAATTTCAGTTGAAATAACAATAAAATTTTGAATTTGTAATAATTTAGATTCTTGATAAGGATATATTTTATCTAATAATAACTACACATTCAATTTTGTTAGTATTAAATAAATAATGTAAAAAAATTATAATATATATTTAATATGAGAAGATATGTGATAAAAAATAGTTTCTTCTAGATGATTGTCCAATGATGATGTAAATTGATGATGAATTTCCTATAATAATAAAATAAGATATAAAATCAAAATAGAGAATTCGTATAGGTGAAATGAATCAACATTATAGCCTTTTTATCCAATAAAGATAATGACAAGTGGTATTTGTAATTTATAAAATTTCATCTATATTTAATAATAAGAAGAAATATTATATGTTGATTTTAATCATTTCAAATCTAGGTCACCGTAGAAATGACATTGATATTTTATTACCACCACTAATTGATTTTTTGTAACTTATATATGAAGACATTAATAGAGGAGATGATTATTATAAAATGAAATACTTTTAACTACATGTAATGACAAAATTCACAATAAAAAACATCTTGTAATAAGGAAGTATATATATATAGATAAAGTAATGATCCCTAGATACTATCCAATTTAAAATTAATAGTTTTCATTTCATATAATGAAACACCAGATAAAAAATATACATTGGTTAATGACCATTTTTTCAATGAGGAATACTTCATGAATATTAAAAAGGAATTAAAAAATATACATGTAATTGATTTTTATCAAATTCCTTTACTAATTCATATATATTAGGCTAGGGTAATAAAAATATTTTTCATATATGTATGGACAATAACTTATAATAATTATATAAATATATAGAATAAATAAATATTTATTGTCATTCAATATTGATAATATATTGAGGATTAATATAATATTGATGTCATACATGTGGAGAATAATATCTATAATTTCATGGATAGATAATAGTTTTAAATTATATGAAAGGATAAATAAGGCTTCAATGGAGTATTAAAATTATTTCCAATTAATATATATTATGAGTTTTCCCCATATCCTAATTGAATATTAACATACCTGTCTCTGTATTTCCAAATATTTTCTAACAGGGATATACTATTTTTTTCCAATTCCACTAAGGTAATTTCCTCTTGCTTGGTTACTATTTAAATTATAATCTTTTAATGATTGGAATTAAATCTCCATGAAATCCAAGTAATTTCATTTCATGATCCAACATATCTGACATGTTTCTTTTTGTGTAAGAATATATATATATATATACGAATTACTATCATTAAGGTCTGATAGTTTTTAATTAAATTTCTTACAATATAATTTATCTGAATTTTTTGACCCATTTGGTGAATGTTGGTGTTTTTATAAATTTCTAACTATAAATTAACACTACATCATTTTTTTGATATTATTTTTCATTTAAGATAAAATTTGTTGAATCAAATAGATCAATTTGGAAATCTATATGTACTCTCGATTCATTATTTTGAATATAACATGAATATGCTATAATGATATGTCTGGAATCCATATCGATCAGAATACCTCCGGTTCATAATTATTTTAATGAGGGTATTTCAAGGATATTACAAACTACATGTCTATAGTGGACTAAATCAGTTTGACCACATCTTTCCATGAATGATTCAGAATTAAGGGAATGTGAACTGTGGATTAATTGTAAAATAATTTACAGGAGGGAATATAATGACCCTAAATTAATGATTCATGAATACCATATATGAAACTCAACCATATGCACCATTTCTTATTAATGGGTTAAAATGATATTTACCAAAGAATAATAACATGTGGATATTTAATGAGCATAAAAATTTATTAACACAAATTAATGAAACCACACATAATTGATTATATTTCTCATAGTCATTTACATTTTCACAAACCCAAATTTTGATTGATGAGAATTAGGATGGATTGAATACCCAACAAAAAATGGACTATTTCTTAATATTTAATAAATTATTTTCTAAATATTAAAATAATGACATAATAGTTAAATTTTAGGGTATAAATAGAATAAAATCAATTCAATATTATATAAAAACAAAATAATCAATAAAATTTCATTGATTAGCCCTTTATTAATATGTAATCTTTTTATAGTAATTTTATTTTCAGTATCTGAAATACATTTTCATGAAAATTTGTATATTTTCAATCCTATTTAGAAAATATTATAATTATCATCTAGATCAAATATAAAACACATTTTAAAAAAATATTTCGAATTTTTAAATTACTATTTCAAAATTTTAATATGCGGAAATTGTTTGGTTTTTTGGAAAAGAATTATATTCTCATGAATAATCCAAAATGAAAATTTTTATTTAATACTATATATTTATTTCGTTAATGAAAAGGAGTCCAATTTTATATAAATTGGTTTTTGAACTAGATGTTGATATATTATATAATTGATAATTCAACTATATGTATTGTATTTAGTTGTTTGATGGATATTTCTCTAAAAACATATATATAAAAATACATATTTCTGAAAAACTTCATATTATTTCATATTTCACTTTTAATTACAATAAAATAATTACAATTATATGTATTTAAATAAATATAATTTAACACCCATTAAAAAATTACAACTACACTAGTAGCCACAATAGTTTACACAGAGACTCATGTGTACCTCCTCATTTTCCAGAGGCTGCCGACTAGTAACGAGGGTCTAAAGGTGGATCAATGGGTTAGAATACCCTAATGGTAAGAGTCACATAGTGGTATATTTAGTGAAAATAAATAATATAGTACCATAATGTGTAAAAAAATTTAATTTTTTTTAATACAAATATAATAACCAAATAAAAGTTAAATTCCTAATACTAATACATCAAAAAAATTCATGGATTTCTAGATGATGCTACAATATATAGGAATGAGGTACAATAGGCAGTTCAAACAATTAAAACTATGTTGATCACAAAGGAAAAATCTATTGAAATTCATAGTACAGTATTAGTCTTCTACTCCCTAACTACCATGAAGATCTTCATTTTTACCCTAATGTAATAGAGGATTAATCACTTTGTGAGATATAATCAATGTTGCGAACCACCAAATGTTGTGTATATCAACCTAACTTTGGAAAATAAAAACGAAATTTGGGCTATTATAGGTTAGTAAAAGGTGATAAACAAATATATAAATGAAAAATTGATCTACGATCATAAATAGATACTTGACCAATTCTAACTACTTTTCTCTATGCTAAATGTTGGAACCACGTAACCTGTAAATGTAATATGATATATACATTGAATCATCTTGAATTAAAAAACTATGATAACCCCAAATTTGTTATTTTTCATGTCATTACAGCCCAAAGACATAATTTATGTTTTATATTATTATAATCCTTAATATAATAATAATATGACACCGATAGTAAACCAAGAAACCATCCATTTAATCCTATAAATACTTAAAGATCATATCCATGTCAGTCCATAATAGAATCCAGTGGATATATACCTGAAACACTTATATAAAAAAACCAAATATTTTATTCAATTCAACCCATGATTGAGTCCATCGTATCATTGTATTCATGGTAATCTTTAACAACATATTACATATCTCATATAGGGGACTGGTTATCACATAAGGGATGGATTATTCAGATTTCCAATGGGTTCAAGGTTGGTTGATCCCCAAGGAAACTAGTATCACCTTGGAGAATGAAAAATATTCCAGTAGATTATGAAAATGGAAATCCTTGTATCACTTCTATCAAATCATGTAGTACCAAGCTAGCTACAATGATTCCATCCACACCTTCCTTAATACAGGATCTAGTTAATCTATTAAACTATAAGATGTCACGTAATAAAATGTACATCAGGATAAGAAATCTATCCTTGAATTAAATAAATTACAAATAACAATTGAATATGAAAATAGTAAGAGGTCTCAAATATATAATAATTAAATAAATAAAAATCACAATAAATTAATAACTTGCAAAAAAATTGTAATAACAAGTAACTATCACAAATATATCAAAAGAACCAGGAAAATGGAATAATTTTTAATCCTAAACAATAAGGAATTTAATTAATTTTTTATTTTATTTAATATAATTTTATTCATTAAAATATATTAAGCATGGTTACAATAACATTAATTAGTCTCACTAGATTATCAAATGTCTAAAAATCCATATTAATTCCATTCATAAATATTAAGAATTTATTATAGTGCAACACATGTTCAAGGGTGATTAGATAAAATGAGGCCCATGGTCATTAGATATTAATGTATGATACACAACCAACCATGTGGCTATAATCAAAGAGATCAACCAAGATTATTATTCTCCACACACAAGGGTCATACGTGATGAAGAAATATGATCAATTTAATTTATTTGAAAAAATCGGGGCATCATTAGAAGGTTATAGTGTGTGGGATAACGTATCATAATATAAAATGCAATGAGATTTCAATAAAAAATATAGAACCCCTAAAACTCTCATAGGATTAACCAAACTCCCAATAATTTTTATTATTTTGTATAGTTTGGGAGAAATCAAATGAATATATGAACAACTTAAAGAATTTTTGAATTACGTCGCCACATGATATCTTCCCTGATATGTAATTCAATTGAATAAGAATAATTAGAACATAGATATTATTGATAGGAATCCACCCTGACTTATTGTGCATGACTCTGGAAATAGTTCGAGGAGATAGATAAAATAAAACATAAGGCTTTGAGGGAGACTCACATCAATGGAAAGATGTATTTTTTATCTAGAGAGAAGATATGAGGAAAGATGGTTAATTTTTTATGTTAATTATGGATATAATGATAAATTTAAACAAAAATATTGAGTTGCACATTTTTTCCCCAAGGTTGGCCAAACCATTAACCAATTGTTCTTATCGAACTGCGTATGAACCCCCTTTAAATGGCCCGACCACATGGTTTGGTGAAGAGTGTGCATGCCAAGAAAAAGATCACTGAAAAAACTAACATCATGACTTAATGATATGAGGCCCCATCTGCACTTTTAGATCAATCAATGTGGCACATAAGTCCCTGATAGACCCTGATATTCAATTTCACCTAAGTGACACAAGGTTTTATAATACCATACACCCTTCATACCTCTGCTTTATAATATACATTTAGGCCCTGGTATACCAATAATTACAATGAATACCCATGCGACCACTCAGGCCTTAACAAATTTCAAGAATATTTATTTTTGTATTGAAATTATTATAATTACACTCATAATCAATGTTTACAAAATGAATAATCCACTATATATGAATTTTTTTTAATTTCATCATGTCAAAAAACACAAGATGCTACAATGTCACCACTATAATATTTTTCATCCATGAGATGCCTTGGGGAAATGAATTGAATGCCAATCAATGTACTTTTTTCGTTATGTGTTTTTTAAATGGCCATGTTTCATTTCAATAAAAACCATAATCCTCTAAGAATTATCTTATCAAACGACAAGTTTCCCATTGAAACTCAAGCCAATGCATGTTTTTACAAATCCAAAAAACCTACATGGGGCTTACCTGAGACTTTCTAACCTTATACATGATCACATCATTATAATGGTCAACAAAAAATATATTATTTTTTTAAATCACAGTAATAGTATCCCACAAATTCAAAAACCAATTTAAGTATGCCCTTATCCCTCCAATGTTTTACTTATCACAATTCATTGCTCAAATGATTGGATGACTCAGATTTCACCTACAAGGACTGTTCAATCTTAATGTTAATGTACTATCTATTACAAAATTCACTTAAATATCTCCATCCCTAGAATATTCCATTATGTGGTTCCCTATAAACCATATAATACAAGGTAGAGGAAACCCCAGTTGAACCATCTCTGATTGACCACTCTCAAAACAAACAACATAGATGACAGATATACTAAAAAACTAATCATGGAGCCATTTTGAGGGAGGAAGATTGAGTTTCACCAAGAATTATCATCGATAATTCTTACAATCATTTAGTGATTTATCTATTTAGAACATCCACTTTTGGATATTGTTCCCTAGAAAAATCATGGTTAAATTCCCTATCCATCGCCCAAGGATCTATACTCATTTTTATCAACTCATATTAGCCCAAATAATGGTCAAGGTTGTATAAAAATCCTCTTTAAGTGAAAAGGGATATAATAGAATGTAAAATATTAAAATGATCTCAATGTGATATAAAAATAAAAAGCTGAACATCAACATACCAAGATCACTTACTATTTCTAAATAGGCTTCACCCCTTGAGATCAGGTCAAACGTGGAATAAATTGGTTCCATGCATTTTTTCCATATCATTTATTCTTGAGAACCTAGTTTTCAATTATTAATAATTATGACTCTAGGTAAAAACCCACATATGGAACACACTCAGAATGGGAAATATTTTTAATACCAAATGATTTTTAATCTAATCATGGTTTATAAACTACTATATCGATTTGTATCTAGACATATTCAAGGAAGGGGTCATGTTTTTTAATATGGTGAGAGTACACTGAGTGATTTGAATGGTTTCCAAAATGGAACTGAGACACTTCTAATACATCAAAGTGTATTTTCTAGTACAACCAAAACCAGTAATATCACACTATTCATGGAGTATAGTCAAAGAATTGATGGTTGACTACCATAGAATATATCATCCACACCCATTGACACATTTTCATTATCTGATAATGATGTTTTTACTATCTTATACATATATATATTTATCAAGGTCAACCAATAATTCATATCCTCAACAAAGAGTTTTTTCATTTTTTATATAGAACCACACACAATATCATCCTTCTCTCTATATTGAATTGAAATAAAGCCAAATATTACAGGAAACAATAGATTTTATGAGATATTAAAGTTTTTTAAAATTTCAATATTTGGAGGAACACACTCTACCTGGAGGATACACTATGAAACATTTGAGACACCACTCCCAACCTTATGAGTTACCTTATGAACAAATTTACCAATGAATGGGTGTCAACCCATGACATATACTCCTTGAAACAATGAATTCAGGTCAAATAGGATTTCATAAAACAAAGAAATTTGGAAACAATGATGTAGAAAAAACACTATAAGAGTCTTATATTAGATTCAATTATATATGTACATGTCACTATACTTTAGAACAATTTTTATGTGGTCCATGACATGAGGTGTAAAAGTCAAAATAACTAAATACCATGTTAGGGCACATGATCCTCTTATAACATCATCACCATAATGGGATGAGATTGAATTCATTAGATTCTTTGGTCAATCATCTCTAGATATGTACTTCTTTCAATATTCCACAGATCAAGGATTAAAAAACATTCCCATATCTCTAGAAAATTCATTTTTTTCATCTAACAACTTAATGGTATCTCTTATGTTAGCACATTTTATACTGAGATCAACTAACAAAATGGCACATCCCTGATACATTCCATAGAATTATTTTCCTTATTCACTCATGTATTTCATATCCAATGAAACGTAATATCCTTATTATATATTATACCATAGGATATTAAAAGAAGATGATGACCTTCCGAGTTATCCAATGCCTAAAATGAAGTAAAATAATGTTATCATGACATACTATGTGACTGACCATTCCCATGGAAGGACTATCACACCTAGACTAATCATTACATGCTACTCACATAATTAAAAAGGATCAAACTATCCAATAACAACCCATTATGACAAGTGGAACACTATGAAAAGATATGTGTCTTTTGAGGGACATATGGAATCCAAACAGTACCATAAAAGAGATACTATATATAAGATACTAAAAATGGATTCATAGATCTACGTGCACTATATATATAGTCAAATACCATTACTTAACGTCAAATTGGTGACCAACGTGGCAGTCAAACCTATTAATATTCACTATTCATAAGATCCTATTAGTAAGGATCCAAAATTAAAGAATTATGAAAACAAATAATGACCACATTCCCATTTCAATGTAGTATGTCATGGAATATTTTAGGAAGGCATGAAGATGATATTACATGATGGAAATATGAAGAAAACATCTTATGGATCCCTTATTAATTTTAGAACCCCAATTAAAATTAAATTAATTAAAAAATTAAAAGACTAGCTTCTGAGAAAAAAACACCCACATGAATGAAATATGAGTAACACTTATTTAAATAATTTCACATGAGAAAAAGAACGTAATATTAAACTTCGTTTTTGTAAATTTATTGATTTTATTGAAAACCAATAATAATTTGTATACACATGTAATAAATTAATCCCCATTTTGAAATCCGTAAATTTGTTTATATGGCCACAAAATAACATTACTCTATCACATTAAAAGATTTTATATAAATTTAAAATGTAATTTTAAAAAATTATTCCATCATATTTTCACATGGAAATACAAATATTATAATATAGGTAAGTCAAATGACCCATAACACATATCATAACAATCCCCCAATAGTTTAACATTATGGAATAAAAATAAGTCATTAGTGTCCGAAAAGGGTCCCATTATGAAATCATATGTTCATCAGAATGAAAACAGTTATTGTTTAAAACATTATGATTTTTCAAACACCCATGTTGGGATTATCTCAAAATAAAAATAACCATGACCAATATACTAATTTTAATTGATGCCTATATCATAATCCACATTACCGTAATGACCAAATGAGATCCATTGGTGTATTAATTATGTGGTCATATGCGTATCATGCCAACAAAATGGGGTATATGCCTCAAAATTGAATCCACATTATTTAAAGTAAAAATGTAACATAATTTACATTTACTACATTTTCAAGTTAAAGGATCATAATATTCAATTTTTATATTGTTTACCACTTCTGATTGTATATTCTTCTGATACAATTTAAAAATTGTTGGAGGCACCCATCAAACAGTAAACATTTTTTCTCTGACTAATGGAAAATTAAACAACTAAAATATTTATTTATAATAATTTATCTATGTAAATTAATTCTACCATGTTTTTATAATATCATTCACTATGTTCTAATTCATAAAGCACAACACACATTAAAATTTTGAAATTGGATCTGAATTAACCACATCACTAATATTTTATCCCACTGAATCAATCATCCACAGAACACACTTTTTGTAATTGAATAATGATGTGTCTCCATTAATATAATACTTAACATTTTATAATTTAGGGCTGTGACTTATAAAAATAACATTTTGAGAAAGTGTGAAATTTTATTGAAGCATAAAAGCATAAACAACTTGATAATAATTACACTAATATCATGGAAGCATGGAAAATATTTCACAGAATTATTATTAATTAAAACCAAAAACATCTCTTACAAAAGAATGCAATGATATTACTAATATTGAAAATGTTAATAATTTTATCAAAATCACCTATTATGGAATATGACAAGAAGTAAAATAATGATATAAAAACATAATCAATTAAAAACAATCTAGAAATGAAATTTTCATGACATGGAATTTTTGTGGAATGTAACTACATATATGCCTATAATCATCCATGAAATGCCAATATCATGTCATACCTAAAAAAAGAAAAATATATAAATCCCATAAACAATAAGATGAGTAAATATATCTAAATAGTCAAGGTAAAATCAAAAATAAATTATAATACAAAACATAACAAACAACAGTCTCATCCCTAATGACATGGACTTCACTTCATTTGTGGGTTAAAAATTCCAAGGAAAAACTATGTTACACTCATACAATCATTCCAATTATCCTATATACCATCCCATAAAATCAATACAATGGAAGATCATTCTAGGAGACCATATGGTAACATTCATGCCTGACTAACCACTAAACTAGTAGTCGGACTAATCACCACCTAGCCCCATGCATGAGTCCATGTTTGTAAGAAACTACCATCTACTAGAACGTTTATAATGGTGGTTTGGTGGACAGATTATACCATAATAGTTAAATTCACACAGTGGTATATCAGGTGTATGTCAGTAAACAATAGAATAAGTAGTGATTATAAATTAAATAAAATAAAAGAAGATAAATATAACAACTAAATAAAAGTAACATGGCCAATTGAAATATGTATAATAATGAACCCATGTTTAGATGACACCACAAAATATAAAAAGGAAGTACAACGGGCATTGAAACAGAATAAAAAGATAAATATCTTAAAGGATGTCTCTATAAATATCCTATGTACTAGCTCAGGATTGTTCTCTATATATCCCTTGTACACATAATATCACATGTAATAAATTCATATACCTTCATACATGATGATCATCTCAGTTACCCTAGTAGAATTGCACCCCAAATATGATGTAAAATAAAAACCTAATATGACTCCACCAACAATTTCTAGAACAATATTGTTTGTTCTCTATAAAATGAACTATATTCTAGTATAGGTGAATACAAGGCAATAAAAAAAGTGAATATTTCTTCTAGATTACAAAATTGATATTCAAATTATTATACCTTCTTCGACCTATGTTTTATTATCAAACTAAGATAACTGATAGATGTAATATGGTTGATAAATGGAATCATATAAGAACCAAAAGAAGTGGGCTGACCCTGTGATTTTTCTTTTTCACGGTTCTCACACCTAAAAAACATTCAATTATACTCTTTCTATTAACATAAAAACCATAATTATAATTCACCATAAATAACCCCTGGAAAAGTCAATCCAATATACTAATGACATATTGAGCACAATGAAGGCAATTCATAATGGAATCACCTATGCAATTACATTGGACCATGATATAAATTATTCCACTGACTCCCCATTAAGGAAATCTATAACACAAAAATATTTATAAGTATTTTATTTTCAAACATTGATTATATAATAGGTGTCTTGGACGAAGGGAAGAGTATAATATGAGTCATGGAATAGTCATAATTATAATGTGTTCAACCTTAGCTTATCCCCTTGGATACTAATGTTACACAACTTTATGAATAATCATTCTCATTATCTCATACATTGAATTGCGTATATTTCATTATGTGAATCATGTAGTACCAAGCCTATCATTGAGAGTCCATACATAGTCTTTAGGATGGGATACCAGTTATCTCTTAACCCTCATGAAGTCAAGGGATGGCATTTAAAATAGTTTATGAAAGCCATTCAAAAATTTAATCTATGAAAAAAAACAATGGAATATTGTAATATAGACAATGCACTAAATAATAAAAAATAAATAAAGGATAGTGGATAAGAATGTAACAACAATCAAAAGAGTTTTTGCATAATAAATAAGTGTTAGATAATAACAATAATCAGAAGGAAAATATTGTAAGACATGATAATATATACAAAGGCATTAAATTAGTTTCATTTATTAAATTTAATCAAAATATTTAAATTCAAAGTGTTAAATAATTAAATGGAGATCAGGAAATAAGCTCAAGGGCTTATGTCATGGAAAAAAATTCCAACTAATTAAATTCATTAATGTATGGAATTTATTATGGTAAAGGACAATCTAGAGGATGTTCAAATAATATTAGGCTCATGGTAATTAGGTATTAGAGGAGGAAAGAAACCCTTTAGAGTTCCTATGTAAAAGATATCACCAAAGATAGTGATTCGCCACTTAAAAGGGTTGTACTGGACAAGGTAAAAATAAAATTAAATTTATTTGAAAAAATAATCAAATTTATATGTGATGACCCAGACACTTTTGGTACTTTCCTTTGCCAAAAATATGGATCCTAAAGGGGTAGTGTCTCGGCGCGACCGATCGGTGAGACCGATCGGTGAGACCGATCAGCGCGTCGATGAGACCGACCGGTGCGACCAATCAGGGAGACCCATCAAAGAGACCAATCGGCATGACTAATCGGTGAGACAGATTGGGGGGATAGATCGGTGAGGCTGATCAGCTTCACCCGACTTTGTTGGGGGTTTTCCAGTGACGTGCGGAAAATGAGTTTTAAACACTTCTTTGACCACCTTTAAGCTTTTTTTAAAGCCCGGTAGCGCCCTTAAATTTTATAATTAAATATTTAATAAATTAACCAAGTGTGTGCATCGGTTTAAACCACCCGACCCCTTTAATAACATGTGGGGATGAATGGTCGACCCATGACCCCTGATCCTTACGCGTTTTGGCATTCTTAACTCAACCGTCCGTATCTCTTATAAACTAAGGGTTAGCCGTGTTTTCTTCTTTTGTCGACCACCCTGTTCTAAGAGTACCATTTTTTCAGATGAGTAGCTTTACGTTCATACGAGACACATCTCTATGCGTGAAGTTTTGCGCCTGGCCTAAGCTTTCATAGATGATGTGATTTTCGTTCAGACGAACTGCATCGCTATCTGTGATGTTCCGCCCCCGGCCATAGCGTCGATCGTTGATCAACAGGTAGGGAATTTTTTTGTCTCTCACTTTTGTGTATTAGGTGGGGTGAGAGTGCTTTTGGTTCTATAGAATTGGTTAAAACATACCTAAATAAAGATAATGAACTGATTATATGAAGAAAGATAGGGGGATGTTATCGTTGATGCTGTTTTATGTTGTGATAATCTTTCTGAATTGTGCAGGATTACGCCTACTAAAAAACATGGTCGTTGGTGGTCTTTATCTGTGCACAAATGAACCCCTGGGGTTGTTTTAAATGAATTTTTTGGGGTTGTGAACTCCTGCTGTGAAAAGGGTAATTGGTTAATCACGTACACCTGGCTAAACAAACTGAAAGCACCAGGATCAACCCTTCTGTGATAACCCCCTATTAAAGCACACCAAATTAAAATCATTGAGTTTGTTAAATCTTACAAATCTGAAAATATTGTCATGACCCTGCTTTATGTTGGTGGTAGTGTTTTGGTTGTTTCTTTTATGGGCCGATTGTTAGAGATGTGGGAGGGGATGAGATCTCCTGCTGATATGGATTTGGTGGTTTTGAGTTTTAAGACCGGTTAGTTACCTTGTTTATGTCACGAATTGGGTGGGATACTCTATTGATGAGAAACCATTTTGGGGGACATGGGGTAGTGTCTCAAGGGTTTCTTTGGTTCTAGTACTTTGAGGTATCTCACTTATCCCCTTATTGTTGTAACATTACAAGAGAACCAGGTGTGAATGTTTAAATTGACGTTTGGCTGGATTCTTTCCTTGGTTATGCTTATGGTGTTAGTTTCCCAAGTAGGTGCATGAACATATTTAAACATTATTACTGAAAATGAAAACAAGAATGGGACAAATTAGTTTTTTTGGCGAGAGTCGTGACTCGGACACGAGTGCTGTTGTGATTTGTAGGTTGTCTGAAGAAAAACCAATCTTTGGGTGAGTGCTTGTTACCTCTATATATACTTGTAGTTTTGTGTTTCTTATTCGCGCCCCACCCATGTTGAGAACTTAGTGCCGAACACCCCCATTTCATGGGAGAGGGTGTTTTTTCCCAACATTATTCTCAGTGGCTGGTTATTAGATCCTTTTCTGCTCCCTTCACCAAATAGCCCATGTACCGTTGGGTAGGCAGTGATGGACTGAGGTCCATTATTAGCCCATGAATCTTTGGGCGGGTTAGTGTGGTGGTTATGGACCAGCTGTGTACGGGATGTTAGTTTCCCAAGTATGTTCGGGATGAGGCAAAGGTGTCTTCGGGTGTGGCAGTGGGTCTTCCAGCCCAGGTGTCTTCAGGCGTGGTGGTGGTTGTTCAGGACTAAGTGTTTGCAGGTGTGGTACGTGTGACAGTTGTGGCCCATGTGTTTGCAGGCGGGATTCGGCAGTGGGACTGTGTGCCATTGTGGCCCAGGTGTGTGTGGGCGGGTGTGGTAGTGGGACTACGGTGAGAATGGAAGGATTGGTTCGATGCATAGGATGTCTCAGTAACTAGTGGGAATGTGGAGCGGGGTACCCAAACATTGATGTGATCTCATTATATATATTACATGGTTTGTGTTACTTGGTGAGTGTAGCCGGTGAGTGGGATGGGTGAACTCCTTCATAGTAATGGTTGTCTGCTTCTCACGGGACTTTAGTACGTTCCCCCACTTGTGCACGAGAGTCTTTGGTTTTCCCTACTGAGTGTACTTGTATCCTCACCCTTTGTATATAAAACTGCTTTCAGGTTTCCAAGAGGACTTTGGGGATCGTGCATGACCGTACTAGCTTGGATCATTGGGGCAGTCACAAATATTGTTTTCTTTTTTTATTACATACCCTTGTAGTCACTTTTGCACCCTGTGGATTTTACTTTTGGAACATGCATGTGGGAATGGTTTACTTTTGGATTTACCTTTCTTTTACTCTTGGTGTTGTTGGGTTTTATCATCATATCTCCTGATCCTATAAAACAAAAAGGGTAATCACTTCCACTTGTGTGTAATTTCCATACCCTTGGTGCTAGTATCCACTTCGTGACCTATAGAAGGCAGGTTTCAAGGGTCATTATCTCTCCTTCAAAATAAAGAAGGAAGGGCTTGGAAACTTGTTGACCCTTCCCTCCTATTGGTGAAGGCGGGTCGTGACATAATGGTATCAAAGGCTCGAGGATGAGAGATAGGATGGAGTCTAGAGTTAGGCACAGTGGGGATTGCATGGGATGGTAAGGAAATAGTGTTGGTATACATTGTTGCGTGAATTACGCTAGGGAAGACCAGCTAGGACTTGGTATTTTAGGGCCCCCCGTGATCCGATGCAAGGACTCTGGACCTACCGAACATCAAAGTGAGACCATGCTGATTACAGGATAGAGACGCTAGGAAAGGTACATTCATCTTAATGACTTCTGTTCTCGTGTTTCTGGGATGTCTTGGGAATTAAGAATAAATGAAAAGTTTATGAAATTTTAATAACAATATTCTGCACTACATGGGCTTAGACATTCCCTGTTTACCTTGCAGCTATGGCACCTAAAAGGCGACCACGTGTGGTACAGGCGATCGAGGCCCCAGAAACTAATTTGGTCGATCATGAGATAGATGATCGAGAGGAGGAGGACGACTAGTGGCAGAAGACTCTTTAGGCCTTCCAACGACAGACCCTTGAGAAGTACGAGGGAAGCACCTCTAACATGAAGACATAAGTCTGGCTAGAGGAGCGAGTGATAGCCTTCGGCCTGATTCAGTCCCTGACCGAGTACTGGGTTCCTCTGGCCTTCAGCCAGATGCAGGGGGCGGCGCGTTCGTGGTGGATGCTTTACTTGGTGGAGAGGAGAGAGGATGAGGTTCCATGGGCTAATTTGGAGAAGGATTTCCAGGCGGATTTCCTCTCCTCGATGATGAAGGCAGAAAAGAGACAGGAGTTAATCTCCCTCCAATAGGGGATTATGTCATTGAGGGAGCCGAGAATCAAGTTCAAAGACCTCCTACGTTTTGCTCTGAACCTCGAGGATTCTCGGTCAAGATGTCTAGAGGAGGTTTTATGACCCTCCCTCCAGTATGAAGTTACCCCCTTTACCATGCAGACATACATTAAGGTCTAGAAGAAAGCCGAATTGGTGGAGAGGATGCACGCTCTAGGAGGTGTGTCACGAGAGGGGGTCTAGCTAGGACAATCGAAGGGGAAGGCTGTCAGCACTAGGCCTCCCGCATCAGGACCCTCCGGGTTCCGACCCGTAGGGAGCAGACCTCAGTAGTTTCAGTTTCCATCCCCCGACCCTCGCCCTTTTCCTTCGGGCTCGAGACCGAGATGCTTCGTCTGTGGGAGCCATGGAAATCTCCGGAGTCAGTGCTCGGATTGGGTACAATATGGAGGTGGCGGACAGCCCCTGCACCCACCCTAGCAGCAGCTTCCAGCAAGGCCTTTCCAGCTACAGCATAAGGGATAGCAAGCTCCCGCTCTTCCGAGGACTGACGTAGGAGGAGGGGGCCAACCTCATGGTGCTCCTTAGGGACCTCGACCAGGGCATGGTAGGGGAGGTGGCCGACAACTGAGGGGTAGTGGAGCTGGACATGGACAACTACACGATGTGGAGGCAGTAGTTCCAGCAGGGTCGGAAGTTGTTCGAGGTACGATCAGTTTGTTTAGCACTCTTGATTATGCCTTGATCGATACCGGAGCTTCGCACTCCATTGTTACACCCAGTCTAGCCTGTGCCTTTGGCCTAGATTCCAAGAGACTTCCACTTCCCCTGGTGTTATGCACACCAGTCAGAGGTAAAACCGACATGTTGTTTGTTTTTAGGGGATGGAGACTGATGATAGGGCCACATCAGTCAGTTAGGGATCTTCTTCTACTACAGATACAACCATACGATGACATCTTAGGAATCGACTAGATATTATATGTGTGTGTCGTCATTGACTGTATCTGAGGAAGGGATTTGTTCTCGGACTTTGGCAGCTAACGTGTTACCTTCACCGGTGAGCAGAGCAGTCATAAGGGTAGCAGGCGAGAGGAACCCCTCCTCTCCTTGTTGGACGAGCTGTCAGTGGAATCAGTAGATGCTGAGATGGTGGAGGTGCCAGAGGTTGTCCGTGAGTTTATGGACGACTTTCCTGAGGAGGTAATGACTCTACCCCCTCGATGGGATATTGAGTTCGAGATAGACCCGCAGCCCGGCGCTCGTCCGATCTTGATGGGTCCTTACCAGATGTCACCTTTAGAGCTACGGGCGTTGTAGATCCAGATTGATGATCTTATGAATAGGGGTTATGTTCGGCCGAGTGCGTCACCGTGGGTTGCTCCAGTCTTGTTCGCAAAAAGGCAGATGGTGGTCTCAGGTTGTGCATAGACTACAGGAGGCTGAATCAGGTGACGATCAAGAATTTCTACCCTCTTCCGAGGATAGAAGATCTTTTCGACCAGCTGAAAGGTGCGAGATGGTTCTTGAAGATCGACCTGCGGTCTGGGTACCCCCAGCTGAGAGCGAATGAGTTTGGAATCCCTAAGACAGCGTTCAGGTGCCGATATGGACACTTTGAGTTCATAGTCATGCCCTTCGGTGTTACGAATTCCCTGACTGTGTTCATGGGGTTATGAACTCCATATTCCAGGAGTACCTAGATCAGTTCGTAGTTGTGTTCATCGACGACATCCTGGTCTACTCAAGATCAGAGGATTACCGTGTTGAGCTCCCGAGGATAGTTCTGGAGGTCCTCCGATATCATCAGCTCTATGGGAAGTTGTAGAAATGCAAGTTCTGGACACAAGATGGGCACTTCCTCGGGCATGTGGTGTCCGATCAGGGGGTTGTGGTGGACCCACCAATGGTTGAGGCAGTTTTTTCTTGGGCAGCACCCAAGAATGTGACAGAGGTCCGTAGTTTCCTCGGGATTTCGGGTTACTATCGGAGGTTCGTACGCAACTTCTCTCGAGTTGCAGCACCATTGATAGCCCATACCAAGAAAGAACAGGTTTTCGTGTGGAGGGAGTAGTGCGAGTCATCCTTCAGCTATCTAAAGGAGAAGTTGGTCAGTGCCCCAGTGTTGAGATTTCCATAAGAAGGGGCGGTGTATGAGGTGTTATGCGATGCTTCAGGATAGGGCCTAGGATGTGTGTTGATGCAGCAACATGGTGTGACCTCTTATGGGTCTAGGAATCTATTCCCTCGTGAGCATAATTATGTCACCCAGGACCTAGATCTTTCAGCAATTTTTTTTCACTAACGTTATGGCGACACTACCTCATCAGATAACACTTTATGGTCATCACAAATCACAAAATATTGAGGTATATCTTCTCCCAGCGGGACCTAAACTTGAGACATCAGAGATTGGTGGAGTTCCTCCAAGATTATGACTTAGAGTTCTCTTATACTAAGGGAAAGTGCAATGTAGTGGGAGATTCCTTGAGAAGGAGGATGCAGAAGGACGCTGTCCGAGAGTCGGCGGATGCCTGGAAGGCGATGGAAGAGTTGGATGCCTTACACCTGGATGCGATGATGGATGGTGGTAGAGGTTTCCTATATCATATAGAAGTGCAATCGTCTCCGTTAAAACAAGTGAATGAGTCTCAGTGGGGAGACCCAGAGTGCGATGTGATGCGTGACCGAGTTGGCTAGGTCAATGCTCCAGATGGATGGACAGAGGATGGTCAGAACCGGATGCTTTTCTAGGGAAGGTTGTTTGTTCCAGAAGTGATGCGCGTCATGGTTCTTAGTGAGTTCCACAACTCACCAATGGTGGTACAACCAGGAGTTTCCAAGATGTACCAGGGACTGAAGAGACGGTTTTGGTGGCTTGGAGGGAAGCGAGCAGTGGAAGAGTTTGTGGCCAATTTCATAGTGTGCCAGCAAGTGAAGGTTGAACACTAAGTTACATGAGGCCTAATACTATCTTTAGATGTCCCCGATTGGAAGTGGGATGACAACTCGATTGATTTATTCATGGGACTTCCCAATGTCCAGGGGGCATACGACGCCATCTTGGTGGTAGTGGACCAGTTGACGAAATCGGCCCACTTTTTGGCGATCAGGGAGACGAGTACAATGGATGCATTGGCACAAAAGTACATGGATGAGGTGGTGCGGTTGCATGGAGTTATGAGGCCTATAGTCTCAGATAGGGATGCATGGTCTACCTCGCGGGTCTGGAAAGGACTGCACCATGTTTTTGGCACACAGTTTTGCCTTAGCACTGCTTTCCATCCCCAGACAGATGGACAAACAGTGCGCACCATCCAGACCTTGGAAGATATGTTGCGAGCATGTGTTCTGGACTCAGGAAAATCATGGGTGCGACACTTTCCCCTGGTAGAGTTCGCCTATAACAATATCTATCACATTACCGTCAGTATAGCCCCTTTTGAAGCGATGTATGAGAGGCCTTGTCGTTCACATGTGTGTTAGGCCGAAGTAGGAGAGGCATGCATCCTTGGCCCAGAGGTGGTGCAGAGCACGACAAAGAAGGTTCAGCTCATATAGGAAAGGATAAAGGTGGCCCAGGACCGGTAGAAGTCGTATGATGATACCAAGAGGAGGCCCTTGGAATTTGAGGTTAGAGACCACGTGTTCTTAAGGGTCTCCCCTCGGCACAGACAACGGAGGTTCGGGAAGGGGAGTAAGCTTTATTGTAGGTTCATCGGGCCCTTCGATGTGTTACGGCGGGTCGGCAAATTGGCCTATCATCCAGCGTTACCACCGCCGCAACTAGGAATACATGATGTATGTACTATCTCCATCGGTATTTGCACGATGATTCACATGTCCTCTACTGGGGAGAGCTGGACATCGAAGATGACATGACTTTTGTGGAGAGACCAGTGATGATCGAGGATCGCAAAGAAAAGGTGCTTCATGGGAGACCCATTCCCTTGGTTCGTGTGCTGTGGAGAAATGGTAGGCTTGAACAGAGTACATGGGAGGGGGAAGCACAGATGCGTGCCCAGTACCCAGAGTTTTTTTTTGAGTTTTGATCTGTTTTTTATAACTATTGTGGTAGGACGTTTTACCATGTTGGATATGAAATGCTAGTTTTATTTTTTCCTCTAAATGTGTGTGAAAAGTCTTGGTTATGAGGGAGGAGATAACCCGACCTCTAATCCAGACGCATTAAGGTGGATGCGATAAAAACCGTGCGGGCGAGTCAGTGCCGCCCAATGTGGATAATATCTTGACATGGGGAAGGAGACTCCCCAAAACCCACATGCATGGGTAGTTTGACATGATATGCTGCTTGGTTCGTAACGGGAAGTGTTCTTAGTTAAAAGAGAATCACTCTTTAGAGGTATCTTTCAAGGTGGTTATTTGGACCATCTCTTTCCTTCTGGGTTATTTAAATTCTCGAGGGCTAAATACTTTTGAGAGGTATTTGATGTGATGACCCAGACTCTCTTGGTCCTTTCCTTTGCAAAAAATCCGGATCCTAATGGGGTATCATCTCGGAACGATCAATCTGGGAGACCGGTCAGCGTGACAGAGACCGATCGGTGAGAACGATCAGCGCAACCGATCGGTGAGACCGACCAGTGATAGCGATCGGTGAGACCGATCAGTGGGACCGATCAGTGAGACCGACCGGTGCAACCGATTTGGGAGACCGATCGTTGAGACAGATCGGCGCGACCGATCGGGGAGACCGATCGGGGGGACCGATCGGTGAGACCAGTCGGTGTCACCCGGCTTTGTCGGGGTTTTTCCCGTGACATGCAGAAATTGAGTTTTAAACCCTTCTTTGACCCCCCTTTAATCTTTTTTTATAGCCTAGTAGCGCCCATAAATGTTATAATTAAATATTTAATAAATTAACCTGGTGTGTGTGTCGGTTTAAACCACCCGACCCCTTAAATAATGTGTGGGGCCGCGTGGTTAACCCACGACCCCGACTCCTTACATGGTTTGGCATTCTTATCTCAACCATCTGTGTCTCTTTTAAACTAAGGGTTAGCCGTGGTTTCTTCGTTTCTCTATCACCCTTTTCTATGAGTACCCTTCATCCAAACGAGCAGATTTTCATTCAGACGAGCTGCATCACTATGCGTGAAGTTCCGTGCCTAGACTAAGCATTGATAGGAATGGTAATTTTCGTTCAAACGATCCGCATCACTATCTGTGAAGTTCCACCCCCAGCCTTAGCGTCGATCATTGATCAACAGGTAGTGAATTTATTCGTCTTTCGCTTTTGTGTATCATGTGGGGTGGGCGGGCTTTTGGTTCTATAGAATTGGTTAAAACAGACCTAAATAAAGATAATGAACAGATTATATGAAGAAAGAAGGGGGGGGGGCTATGATCATTCATGTTGTTCAATGTTTTAATCATATTTCTGAATTGTGTGGGCTTATGCCTACAGAAAATCAAGGCTGTTGGTGGTCTTTCTCTATGCACTAATGAACCACTAGGGATATTTTAATTGTCTTGTTTGTGGTAGTGAACTCCTGCTGTGAAAAGGGAAATTGGTTAATCATGTACACCTAGATAAATTAATTGAAAGAACCAGGATCAACCCTTCTGTGATATCCCCTGGTTATAGAACACACAATTGAAATCATGGAGTGTGTTAAATCTTATAAATCTGAAAACACCGGCATGGCCCTGCATTATGTTGGTGGTAGTGGTTTGGTTATTTCTTTTATGTGCCGATTGCAGGAGATGTGGGAGGGGATGGGATCCCATGCTGATATGGATTCAGTGGTTGTGAGTTTTAAGACTGGGTGGTTGCCTTGTTTATATCAAGAATTGTGGTGGGATCCCTTGTTGATGAGAAACCATGTTGGGGGACACGAGGTAGTGTCTCAAGGATTTCTTTGGTTGTAGTACTTTGAGGGATCTCACTTATCTCCTTGTTGTTTTAACATTACAAGAGAACCGGGTGTGAATGTTCAAATTGACGTTTGTCTGGATTAATTCCGCTGTTATTCTTATGGTGTTAGTTGCCCATGTAGGTGCATGAAATTATTTAAACATTATTACTGAACATGAAATCAAGAATGGGACAAACAAGTTTTGATGGCGAGAGTCGTTACTCGGACTTGAGTGATGTTTTGACCTATACACTATATGATGAAAATCCAAACATCGGGTGAGTTTTTGTTACCTATGAATATACTTGTAGTTTTTTGTTTCATATTCGCGCACCACCCATGTTGAGAACATAGTGCCGAACACCGCCATTTCATGGGTGAGGGTGTTTTTCCAAAAACTATTCTTAGTGGCTGGTTATTATCTCCTTTTCTGCTCCCTTTCCCGGAAATCCAAAGTACCTTTGGGAAGGATGTGATGGCTTGGCGTCCATTATTATCCCAAGAATCGTTGGTCGGGGTAGTGTGGTGGTTATGGCCCAGGTGTGTGCGGGCAGGTAGTTTCCCAAGTATCTTCGGGATGAGGCCCAGGTGTATTCGGGCGTGGCAGTGGATCTTCTAGCCTAGGTGTCTTCGGGCATGGTGATGGTTTTTCTGGCCTAGGTGTTTTCTGGCATGGTATTTGTGAAATTTGTGGCCCGGGAGTATGCGGGTGGGATTTGGCAGTGGGACAGTGTGCGGTTGTGGCCCAGGTGTGTGCAGGCAGGTGTGGCAGTGGGACTGTGGTGAGAATGAATGGATTAGTTCAATGCGTAGGATGTCTCAATAACCAGTGGGAAAGTGGCACGGGGTACCCAAACATCGATGTGATCTTATTATATATATATTACTTTCTTTGCGTTACTTGGTGAGTGTAGCCGATGAGTGGGATGGGTGAACTCCTTCATAGTAATGGTTGTCTGCTTCTCACATGACTTTAGTACGTTCCCCCACTTGTGCACGAGAGTCTTTGGTTTTCCCTACTGAGTGTACATGTATGGTCACCCTATGTATGTATAACTTCTTTCTGGTTTCCAAGAGGACATCAGGTATTGTGTAGGACCATACTAGCTCATATCTTTAGGGCAGTCGCAGTTGCTATTTTCTTTCTTTGGTACTTACCCTTGTAGTCACTTTTCTACCTTGTGGCTTTTAATTTTCGAACATGCATGTGGTAATGGTTTACTTTTGGCTTTACCCTTCTTTTACTATTGGTTTTGTTGGGTTTCATCATCTTATCTCCTGATCCTATAAAACAAAAAGGGTAATGCCTTCCACTTGTGTGTAATTTCCACACCCTTGGTGCTAGTCGCCACTCTAGGACATATAGAAGGTGGGTATTAGGGGTCATTATCTCTCCTTCAACTTAAAGAAGGAAGGTATTGGGAACTTGATGAACCTTCCCTCCTTTTGGTGAAAGAGTATCGTGACATTATAGTTCTTTCTGATTCTTAATACCTTGTCTCTAAATATTAACAACAAATAAACATTCAGAAAGAATATAGACAACCAACCTCGTTTTTAGAATGGCCCACATTTCTGATAACACAATTTAATTTGGAATGATTTATAAAAATAGATGAAACAATTGAACTCCCTTAAAATCTATAAAATTTCGAATCACCACTATAACATACTAAAGATGTTGTTAAAATGTAAAATGATATATATGAATATATAGCATACTGATAGGATTACAGTGGGACTAATAGATCATGATTCCCAAAATGGGTGGAGGAGATAGTGAGATGACTAGTTTATCCTTGGTTATAGCATCATACAAGAGGAAATGAGGAGTTTATCATATATAAATAAGAAAAGATTAAATAGAGTTGAAAATTTTTTTATGGGTAAAATGGTGAAATCCCACAAAATTATAGAATGAAATGGTTTGGCGACATGGTTGGTCATACTGTGCACAAACCATGATTAATTAATTTCAATGAAACCTGGATTCATGGGATCTCTACATGGTTTGGTTAAATGTACTTAGCTCATTTAAATATTCACTATCAAATAAATATTGAAAACTACCTCACTGAGAAAATTATCATAAATAGATAGATGAAATTTTTCATCACCTCTTATTCTAGTAGACCATGCTATATGGTTTCCCCTAAGGACCTCATGATATTATAATAATTGTGTTACCTTCCAACTACCATCATAAATCAAGCATTCATGAACTAGCATGCCTGATACATGAAGAAACTCTATTGGGACACCACTAGCTTTAAAAAAAATATAATTACCATAAATTTAGTTTCCCCAAATCATGAATTATATTCAAAATCATATTTCTCAAAAGGAATCATCCTCCTAACCGAAAATTCAAATTCCATTGGAATTTCATTTGTCATAAAATCAAGGTGCAATGCATGAAATTTAATTCAAAATTTTAAATCAAGTGGTTCCTTTTTGGTAATTATTCTTCTTTTATTTTTGGCTAGTGTTAGTATGAATCTTGGTAAAATATATCACCTCAATAAATATTTAGTAACATTAATATCTATGAAAACCTATATGACATGGACAGAGTATTTAATTTAAATTCTTATATGAAAAATTAAATCCCAACCTTAGCTACTTATTCTTGATATAAATAATTTTTATGGAAAACTGTTCATGAAAATGTCTGATATATTATTTAAAACAATAAAGGATATAAAATATCACTCTATTAATTTTAATTTACAATTTTCTATATATACTGTAATAAATAATGTATTCAATGATTATAAATGAAAATTTTAAGTATAATAAAATTATATTCATGGTGAAAATTTGTTTATATTATTTATTTAATATATAATTTACATAAATACTTGTTCAATGAAAATGAATTATTAATTCAATTAATATAAAAATTATATTAACAATATTTAAATAGTATACGGTAAATTTTGTTATTATTTATAATGTTCCTTGAAAATATGGAATTATATATTTTCTTATATAAAAAATTGATTCTATTTCATATCCATGCATTCTAGAAATATTCTGAAGACTGTTTTTAATATTAGAAAAAAATTTCAATTTATTTTTTAATCATGTTTGGATTAAAATAATAATAACAATTTTATTATTTTTTATGAAAAAAATTTATCTATGAAATGTTTACAAATTTTTAAAAGTAATGATTGTTTTAAAATATAATGAGTAAACATAATTTCTAGCCATCATGGCCACTGATTAATTTTAACATAAAAATATCATGATTATTTGTTTATTATTTAAAATAAAATGATTTTTAATTATTTTTTTAAAAATTATATTCTAAATACTGGGGTTCAATGATGAAATGGGGAAATTCCTCAAGAATTTATTCATTGATCTATTGAATAAATAATCTTCAATATCAAAAACCATTAGTAAATTTTATTTTTTACTATGGTTATACTAATATAATAACATCCATATAATAAAATGTATGATTTATGATTATTATTATATGGGATGTACTATTCTGATACCATTCTTTATATTATAGTTGATTTTTAATAATTATTTAAATTTACTATAGTTTTGAGTGATAGGTTTTCAACATGAATATTTAAAAGGAATATGTTTCACCACTATAATTTTAGGAATTTATTATATTAACTATGTGATTTGTGTGTCTGGAGAATTCGACTTGTTGCAATGGTAGATCTGATGAGACAAATAAGAATCTATTTTTTAGAAGGCCTTACTCACTTATGTTAATATAGTGTATGAATGTCAGGAAGATATTTTCAGATTGCTTGGAAAATCTGGTCAATGATGCATATCATTTGTCCTAAATTCTGTATTCCATTATATTGAAATTAGTAATTCATGTCAATTTTATTATTTGAATTATTATTATATCCACAAAAGTTTTCTCAGTCTTGAGATTATTTAAAAGGAATTATTTGATATGCATTTATTTATTCTTTACTATTCATTCCTTTTTTACCAATCATTGTACAAATAAACATCTAGAGAATTTGAGCTCACACCTTTAATAAATTACATTTCTCTAGGATTCACCAACATGTTTTATGTTTTTAATTAATGGATATTCCATTTAGAATAATGGTGTTCTTGAAGAAAATATCATATTTTATTTTATTTTATCAAATTTAATTTCAAATTCATGTATGTGTATAGTTTTCAAAATCTACTAAGTTATATTTTCCATTTGGATGATAGATATCATATCTATGAATCCTTAATTATATTAAAATTTATTCTAAGATACTAAAGATCTATTCATTACACATATTTTTAATTGGTATCCAATTCTTAATAAATGTAATATGTAGTATCCATCGAAAAATTAATTTTTCATGTGAATATTAAAAAAGTTTTCATTATGTCTATATTATAGAGTTATTGAAGATTTATGTGTGATTTATTAGATTAAACTCTTAGTTAAGGGGTTTATATAAAAATGGATAATTATCCAAAATAGTTTCAGAAAAGATGAAATTTGATTAATATTTTATTTTTTGAATACATTATAATAAAAAACTGAATATTTTATCAATGAATCACATGGGAAAAAATTACCTTTTCTTAATCTATATAATATGTAGTGTTCAATCATTTTTCATAGAAATTCCTCATTTTACTAATCAAAAACTGGATTATGATGATTATTAATGTTAGATCCCCACATCCATGGAATGATCATCCCATAAAAACGATGACAACATCATGGAAACTGTTTTTTCTATTCAAAATGATCATTGGGAAGATAAGTTTGATAATCAATCATCAATAATTTCAGAATATTATACATAAAAATTATGTATTCATTGTGAATTTGATTAAATTTTATAAATATTTAGATATAATAGTTTATGACTATTTACTAAAAACTCTCATGTTATAAAATATGATTTATTAAAATTTTATATTACATTATTTTTTAAGAATATTTTATAAATATTTTCTATATTATATATAATTTTGGGATCATCATAAATTAAGACTTTAGAATTTCTGTAATTACTCAATATCATTTTATATTTTATTAATATTTTTAGAATAATTCTTTTCACATTTTAATATTATAAAAAGTAATAGGATGGATATCATCAGTTTAATTTTTATCAATGATGTTTTATATTCTAAAAATAATGTTAAATTAGTATTTTTATCTTTTGATTGGTTTTATTAAATTTATTATTATAATTCAAAAAAATACAAATAAATTTATTTGAGAAAACATTAACTTAATTTTTTGGTATCCTGTATTTATAGAATATCATATAAAATTTATATTTCTATCATTATTGTTAAAGATTTTATCTAATTTAAATAAATTCTTTTATAGATAGTATATTCTTAGTGATAATTTTTGAAAATTTTTAATTTTATTTATAATATTTAAATTTTTATACCGTGTACTAATTTTTTAATAATTTTATATTTATGATCATGATTGTAATGACCTATTCTTTTAAATAATATTTTTCCCTGAAAATATATGTCTTGGGATGTCAATATAAAATATTATAAATGAAATATGACCATTGGGTTTTTACTTTTATATGACTATTGGTCAATATGGATGTTCGAAACATGAAATATTTTTAAACGTCATAATTATTATTTAAAATATAAATAATAATGGATAATTTTTTAGAAAGAAGAGTTGATGGCCAAATCTAGTTAACTTGGGCCATATGAAGACAATTTATTAGAGATGGGAAGGAGGTAACATCCCTGGACTTTTCTCTAGACCAAGACCAAGTCAACTATCAACATGTTATGATTGAATGTACTCACATTTTGAAGAAGTTCAAGTGGAATAAAATCACCCATCATGCAATATTTTCTGAGCCACCCTAGGATTCTATCACCATTTCACATCATTATCTTATGTCAAATGTATGTGTTATATGGCTCTATGTAATGAGGCATTAGTTAATTTTTGTTATCCTTCTGTACATATAAAATTTTAATTTACTTATATGGTAAAAAATGTAATATCAAATGTCAAAATAATTATTGGATGAATTTTTAGAATTTTCATATTATTGATGAATAAAATTAGTTTATTTGTAACTTATTTTCTATACATTTAAAAATCTATAATGTGAAACGATTTTAAAAAAATGGACATATATATTTGTGATTCGTAATAAATGTATAGTCTTTTAAGATCAACAAAATATTTGGTCAACAGTAAATTATGAATAGTAATATTACCAATATGAATAGTAATCTAACAAATCGAATTGTAACCTCACTTAAGAATGTATATATTTAATTTAGACATCATTAAAGGTAATGTGATATAATAAAATATTTAAATAAATGGTTATGAAATTATTAGTTAAGTATTTGTATGATTTTAGTTAAATATATATTTTACATAAAAATTAAATATCTCACAATTATAAAATTATTTTCATTAAATATTGTATGAGATGTCCCATGTGTCATAAAAAATGGGCACATTCTGTGGGAAATCTCATGGTTTTTGAAATACATTTAATGAGGAGTCCCCAGAAAATTAATAAAATATTCCCTCACTTTTTCTATAAATACAAACTCATTTCATCATTCCATTGATTCCTAATTAATACTCAATAATTTTTTGGTATTTTTACCTCCATACGAGTCCTCCCAAGGTTCCCTCAAGGACGCCACCCATGGTCTCTATCATAGACTTTTATAAGTTACTCTTCAATGTAAGGGAGCATTTCACCCTCCTCTTTTAGTCAAGACTATTTTTATAATAAATATTTTAGATTCCATTTTCATATGTTGTAGTATGTTATTATATATCATTATTTATATTAATTTTATGTAAAAAATATAAGAACCTTTTACTTATCTCATCAACTAATTTTCTGAATTAATTAGCAATGTCATTAGGATGGCGAATTTTCGTAAGGAAATTCTAAACATCGATTTTCTCATTCCAATACTCTTCTATGTGGTATGTATTATAATCACCCACATAGTGATATTATTTTCATTTTACATTGTACATATATAATATTATGATTATTTTATGAATTGGTTACTCATGTCCCATCTATTTATAATGTTTTTTAATCTATTTTTCATATACGTTATGCTGTAGAATTTTTGTCTCAAAATCGCTCTCTTTTTCATAAGAAATAAAATTATCTAATTTATTTGAATACCAAAAAATATGTCATTTAGAGGGTTAATTTTCAAGACATAAAAATTATTTATTTTTTCCTATAATTTATAAACATAAAACCCTCAGTCCCTTTTTGTGGGTTATAAAGGAAAAAATGATCATAATTTTAAAAACATTTTAAATGTCTTGATTTTGATATGTAACCCATTTATTTTATTCTCTTTGGGTTATTTATGAAATGTTTTATTATGATATATGTTTTTAACCTTAAAATAATTACATATTAATAGTTTCTCATGAAAATTCATCAATGAATTGGGTAAAAAAATTAATCTATAGAGATGAAAAGATTAAGATTCACAGGTGAATAACCTTGTTAATTTTTATGACACCTTTATGATGGACGTTGGTGATATGATTATGAATGTCAATATTAAATTTTGTAGCCACATAATAATGTTATTATTCTTGTTTTTTTATTATGATATTCCTCTATTTCCATTGTCAATTTATTTAGGTATTTCACTAGGTTCTTATTGATATCATATGTATAATTATTCCCTTTTTTACCCTTGCTGGGCCTTATGCTCACCATTTCCTTTTATGTATATCCCTAGGTTATTATATGCCAAAATTAAACTTATGATAAACATATTCATATGCCTTTCAAGAGGACTAAAATATTGTTTCTTGTTTCCATGTATTATCTACCTTTTTATAAGAAAATAGACATTTAAAATCCTCTGTTGGTAAAATGTAATGAAAAGTTATGTAATAAGAAGGCTAGATTCCGAATTGGAATCAATGAATAATTTATTCAATTATGGAAATTATGAAATGAAATTATCCAGAACCCTATGCAAAATGTTATATATAGGAAAACATCCTGGTAAATTTGCTGAAATATTAAGTAACTGATTTATGTACAAATAAATCCCTATTTGGATATGAAAAATTGGATGTGTATCTTGGAAAACTATATATTTAGGTAAAACCATGAAAATGACTCTATGAGATAGACTCAAATTAGAACAAGTGCACCACAATGTTCATTAATAAAATATTAGTTTTACAGTCATGGGGGTTATGTTTGGTTAATATCAAGCTTATTTTTAATCATTGTGAAGGATTTATAAGAAAATGTAATTGTTGTTACAGAATAGTATGTCTATCGATGATGTTATATGGAAAAAGTCATTTATAGTTAAAATATTCCTAAATAATCAAATCTTCTCACTATGGTATTATAATTTAAAAAAATTTATGGAAATAGATGGAACCATGGAACTTTTAACATTAAGGGACAATGCGTTGATGACCCTCAAATGGAAGATAGAATAAAAACATCAATTAGAATGATGAATTAATTGACTCATGAAATGGGAAAAACATGAAACAAGTATAGATTTTTTTTACCACGGTGGAGAAAACATTATATTGAGTTATTTATTCATCATTGACTACCATTTTACAATGGATCTACTAAACTATATATCATTTAATAGTAGAGTAGCTCTATTGAAAACATGTTTTTTGCTCCGCTGTTCAGGAAAATTGAAGGTCACACTCGATTTTTACTGCTTAAGAGGATAAGATTATCATTGGTGGGATCTAATTAAAAACACTAGGCCAAAAGTGTATTTCGATTTTATGGTGTGGGAATAGTTCAAATGGATAATCTTTTATAAGTATTTCCCTCATTCGATGATAACAGAATTGGAGAAGTTGTTTCGCGAGCTGAAGCAGATGGAGAATGAATCTGCTAGAATCTATGAGATTAACTTCAACATTCTTACCAATTTCACCTCATTAATTTTCATGGATCATAATGTGAAATTTGAAATATTATTTGTTGGAATAAGACCTCATTTGGGATTAATATTTCCAAGAGAGGCTATGATAGCTATGTGCAAATCCTACCAAGTATTATGAATGAAGAACTAGAGTACGGTGATATGCAATGGTCTCATAAATCCAATAAAAAGAAGAGATCAATTGAGCCAATATTAGGGATAATATTTGATCATATTAGAGGAGTCATTAATGTTCATTGTTCAACCTATAATAAATTTGGGAAAAATCATTATCAGAACTGACTACATGGAAGAGGTAAGTATAATAGGTGTGGAATAGATGGCCATAATGGATAGAATATTCCTTGTAAGGTGAATCGCCAATTTACCAAAACTAATTAAATATGTAAGATGTTTCATTATCTATATGATTTACACATTTGAATGTTAGGATAGCTTGGACCCTTTTACAATCACTGTCAAAATATGAGGATAGTGGAAGGGAATCACTATCAACCTCAACAATGGACAAGGAAGCAAGGTCCTACTTTTTCTTCCTAGATAGCTAATGTTGATGCACGAAATGATGTGGTTTGAGATAATCATTATGTTATCTCAATTATAGAAAATATATTATTTAATTCTAGTTCTACACATTTCTGTATTTCTTCCATGTTTGCAAGGAATTGTTAATTAAAGACATAATTTTAGAATGTAGAGTTTTTAGTCAACACTCCTCGTGGGATTAAACAAGCATCATCGGTTTTTAGAAACTCTAGTATTTACATTAATGAGTAAAATATTATAAAAAATCTATTAGTCATTATCATGCTATACTTCGACATTTTACTTGGGATAAATTGGCTCCCAATGTGTAATGATAACATTAAATATAGAAGAAAGGAAATATCATTAGTCTTGAATAGAAAACCTACATTTATCTTCCAAGGAGATATATCTCAATCTAATAATTGTATAGTAGAACCTCATATATCCTTATATATGGAGTTAATAAATGAATAAGAAAATGAAATGATAGAACACTGATATAAAATTTCTCGATCATTTAGGAATACATTGACATATTTCATGAGGAGTTACCGAGACTACCCCATGAATGAGAGGTAGACTTATCCATTGAACTCAAAACTATATCAAATTCAAATTTAATGACCCCGTATAGGATGAAAATTGTAGATCTGGATGAAATAAAGAAGAAACTCGAAAATCTTTTGGAGAAGGGGTTTATCTAACCGAGTGTGTCTCATTAGGGAGAAAATGTTCTCATTGTGAAGAAGGGTGGATCAATGTGTCTATGCATAGATTATAGATAATTGAAAATGATCAAAGTGAAGAAAAAATACCCTCTTATAAGAATTGAGGAATTATTTTACTAACATCATGGGACTAAATTCTTCACCAAGTTGGATCATTGATCTCGTTATCATCAATTAAGGGTGATGAAGGATGTTTTTTTTTCCAAAAACCTCTTTTTAATCAAGATATGGTCATTATGGGTTTGTTTTCATGCCATCTGAACAAACTAATTCAAATAATATATTTATGTATTTGATGAATATACTCTTTATATACTACCTTAATATCATTTTGGTAGTTTTTATTGATGTTATAGTAACATATTCCAAAATTAGTGAGGAGCATGAAGATCATTTAAGGGCAATTTAACAAACTCTACGGTATGTGTGGATTTTTGGAATGTTCATGAAATTTAAAATTTGGTTACACAAATTTTATTTCATGGGGACATTGTAACCAATGATTGAATCATAGTTGACTCTACAAAGACTATGGTTTTAAAAGAGTGGCATTAGCCTACAACAATAACTGAGATTCATAGTTTATATGGATTTGATGGATATTCTTAGAGTCTTGTGAAAAACTTTTCAATACATTCTAAACCATTAAAAAAGTTAACAAGATGAATCTATGAAATAACATCGGTGCGTTGTCATGAAAAATTACAAATTCATTGCATGTGCATCAGAACAGTAGAAGAATCATGAGTAATAACGTCTTATTCATGATTTTCAGTGGGTTGTAGATGTTTTTTCATTGTAGATGTGAAGATCCTATAATTATTGGTATAAATGAGATATATAAATACACCATAAATGTTTAATGAATATTTTCACACAAAAGTAATTAAACAAGAAACTGAGGAGATGGTTCGAACTTTATAAAAATAATGATTGTCCAATTCATTATCATCTTTGAAGAGAAAATAATGTTGCTGATTCATTAGGTAGGAAAGACCTAGTTGTTCTATCCATGATGAGGATTGAATGATATCCCTTGCCCCAAAAAATAGTGAATATGGAAAATGTAATTATATGGGGTGGGATATCATCAACCCTATCCCAAAATGACTTATCAACCCTCATTATTAGAGAAGGTCATGAAGTATCAGAAAAAAGAAGTAGTTATTGATGATGTTTGAGGCTATGAAGGATGGGATGTTTTCAAAGTTTAATATTGATCATGATGGTGTTCAAAAATTTTGTTAAAGTCTATGTGTTATATATATTCAGGAAATAAATAAGGAAATAATGGATGTATATAATAGATCTACTTTCTCGATAAATCTATGAATTGCAAAAATGTATAGAGACCTTCATGATAATTTTTGGTGGGATAATATGGAAAGGGATATTGCGGACTACATTACATGGTGTCTAGTATGTTAGAAAGTGAAGGATGAGCCACAACATCATTAAGGGGTATTAAAACGACTACCCAAACTGACACAGATGTAGGACAATATCATTATAGACTTAGTCACTATGTCTCAAGAACATCCAATTGAAAAAATGTGATATGGGTTATTGTGGAATGTCTCTCCAATACTTCCCATTTTATCTCTTTTTTGGAATATTTAATTATTGATAAACTTGTCCATAATTATGTGAATAATGTGGTAAGGAATCATGGTGTTCAACTTTAAATCATATGTAAACATGATCCTGGGTTTACATCATCATTTAAATGATGTCTTTAAATTCCATGTGTAGTGAATTGAATTTTATTATGACCATTCACCTCCAAACTGATGGCCAATCTTAAAATACTATTCAAACAATCAAGGGAATTTTGGGAATATGATCATTTGAATTTAAATGAGGATGAGATCAAAATCATCTAATTGTTGAGTTCTCTTACAATAATAGATTCCACTTGATCATTCAAATCAAACACTATGAAGATCTATATGGGATGAGATGTAGAACTCCTACATGTTGGGATGAATCAAATGCGAGAGAGCTTCTTGGGCCAGATCTTGTGCAAGATATGACAGAAAAGGTTTATGCTATCCAACAACACAACAAGCCTACTCTGATTTGACAAAAGAAAAATCCCAAGAAAATTTTAAGTGACTTCACGTTTGATTTTTTTTGACAACATCATTTATCTAATTTCACCTTGGAAGATATTCACATAGATTTTGAGGAATGGGAAATTCATCCGTAGGTATATTGGACCCAAATAAATCCATAATCGTGTAGGACCGGGGGCCTATTAGCCCATACGTCATCCAAATATAGAAAATGTTCATGATGTCTTGCAGATATCACTCTTGAGTAAGTACATACTTGACCATTATCATGTACTAAATCCAAGGTGGTACTACTGGAACATGTACTCTCATATGATGAGTAGATGGTGGAGATCATGTATCATAGAGGCAAGGTTCTATTGAACAAGATTACCCACTTTGTTAAAGTGCTGTGGTGGAACAACAAATATGATATAGTCACATTGGAACCAGTGGAGTATATATGGCATAAGTACCCACAACATTTCTATTCTGAGGGTATGTGTTTATGTTTTGGGGATGAAATTTCTTATGGGGCGAACAATGAAATTACTCACACATTTGAATCATATTTTTGATTCATGAAAATGTATGTATTTCTAGGTTTATAAAAAATATACAAGTACAAATTAAATATGACCTTTGGATTTTGACCGTTATATGAGTATTTATGAATATGATTGTTAGAAACAATTATAATTTGTTATTATTAAAATAGTTATTTTAAATTTAAATAATAATAGATAATTAAAGTAGAAAGAAGAGTCGATGTCACCATCCAGTGGACTCAGTTTGTAAAATGATCATTTGTTAGAGCATGTGGATGAGGTAGTATCATTGGGATTTTCTCTATACTAAACCATATTTGAGCTTCAATATTTTATGTTTGAACGTAATCATCTTTGGCAGATGTTCATGCTAGTAGAAATCACCACACGGGAAACGTTGTCTGAGCAATAAAAATTTTCTATCTCAATATCACATCTTAATCTTTGGTCTCATTCAGATGTTATAAGGGGCTATGCAATGTTGCAATAGTAAATTTGTGTATTTCGTTTCTACAAATGAAAATTTTCTTTATTATTAAGGGAAATTTTATGAATTTAAAATGTAAAAATAAATATTGGGTGAATTTGTATATGTTTCATATTATGGATGAATCAAAAGATATTGTTTTAAATTAAATTTTGTATAAATTAAATAAATAATAATGTGAAATTATTTTAAAAAAATTCACATATTTAATTTTCATCATTAAGAAATTTAGTATATGATAATATGGCATTAATTTTTTAAGAATAGTAAATTATGAATAGTAATATAACATTTATGAATAGTAATGTGACCAGTGCAATAGTAACATCACTTAATAAAGGAATAAATATAATATAATCATCATGAATGGTAATGTAATATAATAGTATATGTAAATTTATGTTTTAGAAATTATTAGTTATGAATTTTTATTTTGTTATGTAAATAACAATTTTACATAAAAAACAAATATCTCATAATTCGTAAATTATTTTCATAAAATGGAGTTAATTTAAAAATATATAACATTTATATTATAATATGGTCAATTTAAGAGATTTTTTTAAAATGTTTTATTTTTTGGTGAAATGAAAAATACAACTTTAGTGTTTTTGTGTGTTTTATGACATCAAAATAATGTAATATGTAATTTAAAATGTTTTTAGACTCATTTGGGAATATGATATTGTATTATGTGTCCCATGTGTCCAAAAACATTGTCAAATACCCAGAGAGAACCCATGTTTTTCCAAATACCACTAATGAGGTGTCTCTTCAAAATTAATAAAATATTCCCTCACATTTTCTATAAATACAGACTCATTCCTTCATTCCATTGATTCTAAATTCCAAAACCACAAAGCTGTGTTATTTTCACCTTCCAAGGAGTCCATCCTATGTTCCCATAAACACCTAATGGTATTTATCATCGTGTGTTAGAAATTACACTTCCTGGTAAGGGAGATTTTCACACCAATGTTTTAGTCAAGGCTTCTTTTATGTTATGTTATTTAGATTCCATTTACATATTATGCCAAATGTTATTATTTATCCTTATTTCTTTCCATTTTCTATCTTAATCTTAATAAACCATTTTCCCTCTCATTAAATGATTTTATGATTTTTCAATCGATGTTGTTAGGCTTCCAAATTTTCTTAAGGAAATTCTCAACATCTCTTTCTTCCATTCATGTTCTCTTCTATGTGGTATGTTGAACAGGCTTCCATAACATGTTCATTTTTAAACTTATTTCAATCCCAAAACTATATAATGTGTCTCTAAATAATCTATGACCCTTATGCATTGTATTTTTAACATTTTCTACAACCATGTTACATAATCGTTATGCAGCAGAATTTTCGTCACAATATTACATTATTTTTCTCAAGATATTATCTTTTTTTATTTATCTAAATAAAAAAACCAACATCATTTATATAGGTATTAATTAATATGAATAAATGATTTATTTGTTTCTATAATTGATAGACGTAAAATTTTCATTCCCTTTTTTGTAGGTTATAAAGGACATAATTATCCTCTTTTAAGAACTTTTTAAAACAACTTGATTTTGATATGAAACACATTTATTTTATTCAATTATTGTCTTTATGTAATTTTATATTTTTATATATGTTGGTCACATTGAAATAAATTCATATTAAGGGAATCCTTATATATCTCTCCAATTAATTGGTTCATGAAATTAATGGCTATAGAGGACAAGTTCTATGATACCTTGTTGAATAAACATTGTAATTTTTTTGGATCCTTGGGGATGGACATTGGTGATATGATTGTGGAATAAATAATTAATTATTTCATATGTATTTTCAGTTTATGATTCATTTCCATTTTGTTATGATATTCATATCTTTCCATTTCCCAAGACTTTATGTATTTCATCATGTTTTAATTGATATCACATGTAAACCGATTCCCTTGTTTACCCATACTGGGACTTATGCTTAACCATTCTTATGATGTATTTCCCTAGGATATGAGATGCCTTAATTTTATATTGTATAAACATATCAATAATCCATTTAAAAATATATGTGATTTTTTTTATTTTTCTCAATTATCATGTACACTTTTTCTAAGGAGATATTCATTAATGATCATCTACCTGTAAAATGTAATAATATGTTATGTAATTAGAAGGTCAAATTCCAGAGTTGGTATCAAATGATAGTTTAGTAATTTTTAGAAATTTGGATTTTAAAACCTTAGCAAGAAACCTATATAAATGATTAAATATAGGAAACCCTCAATTTATTTTGGTGAAATATTAAGTAACAGGTTTAAAAAAATAAATATATGTCTTGATATTAACATGTGGATGTGGCTCTAGAACTGATGTATCATGGGGTAAAACACAAAACACCTATTTGATCTAGACTCGAACGTGAGCTACTGTGCAACAATAGGCACTGTGGTAATCCTTGATTGACACTCCCGGGGAATTTTTTTGGTTAATCACCATATTTTAATAATCATTACAAAGGTTTTATAGATAAATGTAATTTTTGTAAAAGAATAATATTTTTAAGCATAATGTTTTATGAATAAAATCAATTATAGTTAAAATATATGGAAATTAAATATGCTACTCAATATGTTATTTTTCGTTTTGAAAATGGGGGTAATAGGGGGAACCCTGAAAATGGTGACTGTAATGAGCCAGGAACTAACAACCCTCAAATGGAATCTAGAATGGAATCATTTATGAGAATGATGATACAATTGTATCATTTTATGTGAAATAACATGAATAAATTTTATAGAATGATTTATTAATGACGTTAACAACATTGGGTTGTGTCCTTTATGAATCAATAACCACTAATGTTCGATGGATATATCGACCCATTGATTATTGAATAGTGGATCATATCTATCAAAAATATCATTTATATGCTCTGTATTTTAGACAAAGTGAAGGTCACCCTAGTTGTTTACCTCTTGTAAAGAGAATATGATAAGTGGTAAAAAAGGATTACAAACACTAGTACAATATAAGAGGTTGATGTTATTGAGAGGGAAGAGTATATCGGGATATTATTCAATAATTATTTCCCTCATTCAATGAGAAAAAAGAGAATGATTTCATCAAGATGATGAATAAGGAGAATGAATCTATTTGAAGATATGTGACGAACTCCAAAATACATTTTCATTATTAATTAAGCAATTTCATGGGTCCTAATCAGAAGTTCAATATATTCTATTATGGAATATTATAGTATATTTATAATAATATAGCCAACCTAAACTATGATAGTTATAGGGAGATCATGCAGAGTTCAATGAAACATGAACTAGAGATCAGCGAGGCATAATGGTCCCAAAAATCCAATGACAAGAAGAGAAAATGTAGGAATGATTTTAGAGGATCTTTGATCATAGAATAAGATTCAATCATGTGAAGTGTCCAACTTGTAATAAATATTAGAAGAAGCATTCAAGGAATAACCTACATGGGAGAAGGAAGTGCAACCAGTGCATAGAAATTCCTCTATTTACATTAGCGAGACCAATATCATCACAAATCTAGTTGAAATTCCATTGGTGGAAATTGTCATCAAACTTGGTATGTATAGGTTATCGTAGTATAATTTGACATTCAAATGTAGAAGTAATGAAAGTTTTGTAGACTTTAATGTAAAACTGACAGTTCCCTTCTAATGGGAGATATCTCAACCTAATATTTGTTCACCATAACCTCCTATATCCTTATTTATGGATATTATAGGGGATTAAAAAGAAGGAAATGATAGTATACAAATCAAAAATGTACCCGTCATCCAAGAATACATTGGCGTATTTCCTGTGTAGTTACAGGGATCTCCCCAGAAAGAGACGTATAGTTCTCCATTGAACTCATACCTAGATGACATTATATATCAAAGACCCCTTACTAGGATGGGAAATGTGGATCTAGAATAATTAAATGAAATACTCAAAGTTCATTTATTGAAGGGGTTTCTCTGACCTAGTGTGTCTCATTGTGGAGCACATGTTCTCTTTGAAAAGATGATGGCAGGATCAATGTAGATATGCATTGGTTTTTGAGAACTGAACATGATCACAATGAAAAAAATACACTCTTTCAAGAATTGATTACATATATGACCAACATTGTGGGGCTCAAATATTCTCATATATTGATCTTCTATCTAGTTATCATCAATTGAGGGTGAGGAAGCAAAAAATTCCAAAAACATCCTTCCATCCAAGATATTGGAATTATGAGATTGCTGTTAAGAACATCATATAGAAATATTAATCCTATATTTTTATGTATTTGATGAATAGATTATATTATGAATACCTCGAAAAAATTTATTTGGTTTTTATTAATGATATTCTGAGTAATTTCAAAATTATTGAAGGGCATGAGGATCATAAAAGTGTTATTATACAAACTCTATGGATGGAGAGGCATTTTGGGTTGTTCTGGAAAAGTGAATTTTGGTTTCAACTAAATTCTTTCCTGGGGAATACAGTAACCAATGATGAAATCACAGTTATCCATTCCTGGAAAAGTGTTGTGGTGGAGTGGACTCAGCCTAAAAAAATAACTGATATTTGTATTATCTTTGTATTAGATAGTTATTATAAGAGTTATTTGAAAAATGTATCACGACATTATTATATTTTATCCAAGATAACTTGAAATTGGGTCATGTTCATATTGAAAATGGAGTGTGGGGAAAGTTTCGAATAGCTAAAGAAGTTTTTCGTTACTGCCTCCAGGTTAACTCTTCCATCAAGTGGATAAAGAGTTGTTATTTTCAGTTCTATATATCTGAATGGGATTCGATTTGACATCATGAAAAATGAAAAAAACCATTGCTTATGCATCTAATCAGTTGAAAACACATTACAATAACTATCTTATTAGTGATCCTGAACTAGTTGTAGTTGTTTTTTCTCTCGGGATATGGAGGAACTATCATTATAGGGAGAAATGTTATATATATGAAGTCCTTTAACATTTGAAGTATATTTTCACACAATTTGAATTGGACATGAGAAAGAGGATATGGTTGGATATTTTTAAATACTAAGATAGATAAATTCATTATTATCCCTTATAAGAAAAAACATAATAATGCCTTAATTCGGAAAGTCCCAGTTGTTCTATCTGTGATGTGGATTGAATGAGATCCCTTGTTCCATGAACGAGTGAAAATGGAATTTGTAATTATAAAGGATGGGACATCCTCAACCCTATACCAAATTATAACTCAACTGTCATTACTATAGAAGACCAGGAAGGCATAGAATTTAGATCCATTGTTACCAAAACATTTTGAGGCTATGACATTTGGGAAGTTTCCTCTGTTCAATATTGACCAAGAAGGTGTACATCAATTTTTTAAAATACTATTTGTTTTATCTATTATGAAAAAATAGAATGAGATAATGGATAAAGCTCATATATATACTTTTTCTATACATCATGGATGCACAAAAATGTATAGGGACCATTGTGATCATTTTTTGTGGGATAATATTAAATTGGAGATTGCAGAATATAGTACAAGGTCCCTTGGTTTTCATGAAGTGATTGTATAGCGACCATTTATTAAAGGGTATTACAATAACTACATGTACCAGCATGGATGTGGGATAGTACCACTTTGGAATTAATCACTAGTATACCAAGAACATCCAAAGGAAATAATATGATATTGGTTATATTGGACAATCTAACAAAGACTTCCCATTACATATATATTCATGTGAAATTATCTATTGACCAACTTGTCACGATTTACTAGATGGAAGTGGTATAGATGCATGGAGTCCTAATTTATAATGTACATTTTAATGATCCAAGGTTAAATTAAAAATTCTACAAAATTCATTAACATGATCTTTGTAATGTATTGAATTTTGGCATGGCTTATCACCATCAAACTGATGGCCATTCTGAAAGGACTATTCAAAATATTGTGGACATGCTGAGAACATGTTCAATGTAATTTAAATGTCGATGGGATCAACCTATCACATTAGTTGAGTTATCATTAAATAATAGTGTTCAATGGAGAAATAAAATAATGACCTACAATGCCTTGTATGTGATGTTATGTATACTACTTGTTTAGATGAAGCTTGTGAGTGAAAGCTTCTGGTGTCTGATCTTCTGCCAGAGATGGTAGAAAAGTGTCATGTCATCTAGCAAGACATTAAGGCTAATACGAATCTAAAAAAGAGCTGTCTAGACAATAGTTGATGGGACATGGAGATTGATTTTGTTGAAAAATTCATTATTCAAATTTCACCTTGGAAGAGATAAATGAGGATTGGGAAAAAAAGGAAAGCAAAGCCCTCGGTAAATTGACAACTATGAAATCCATGATCTCATAGTTGCAGTGGCCTAACAGCTTTCACATTCATAGAATCTAGAAAAATATCCTTATGTATACCATATATACCTCTTGATGAACTACATTTCTAACCCTCCACATAAACATAATCTAGAGGTTGTAAAATTGGATCATGTCATCTCTTATGATGGAATACTAGTGGGGATATTTAATCATAGAGACAATTTTATACATAACAGTATTACTCACCTTTTAAAGAGTTATAGATGATCCAAAAATATGGAAATGCTTTGTGTGATCCATAGGAGTCTACGAGGAATATTTAAACACAACATTTATATACCGAGGTTACAAGGCGAAATTTCTGAGATAAAATTTCGTAAGGGGGGAAGATTGTCATGACCCGAACCTTTGAATAATATTTTTTCTTGAATATGAAGGTCATGATATGTAAGTAAAAATTATATAAGTATAATAGAAATGAGAGCATTAGATTTTGACTATTATATAATCATTTGGAAATATGACTAATGGAAACCATAATAATTTTTTTAGCATTATGATTTTTATTTTATGTATAAATAGTAATCGATAATTGTTGCAGAAAGTAGAGTCAATGGCATCATTCAGTAGTATTTGGTCTTACGAAGCTGATATGTCATTGATTAGGATATAGGTATCATCACTAAGAATTTTTCTAGACCAATTCTTTGTCGTGCTTCATCATGTTAATCCTGAATGTAATATCCTTCGGGATATATTCATGCTGATAAAAATCACATCTAGTTAAATGAGGTCCAAGCTGATCCAATATTATATCACCACTTCAAACCTTACACTTATGTCTTATACAGGTGTTATAAGGGGCTATGTTACAAGGCCTTATATAATTTATTTAATCATTTTGTATAAATAAATTTTTTATTTCTTAATACTGTAAAAAAAATTAATTTAAAATGTCAAAATAAATAGGGTATAATTTTTTTTAAGTTTCTTATTGTTGATGAATAAAATGATATTAATTAAAATTAATAATTGTCAAACAATAAATAATAAATAATTTGTAACAATAATCAAAAAATGTATATATATAGTTGTGATCAGTAAAAAATATAGTGTCTGAGAAGATCAAATTAATTTTTTGTGAATAGTAAATTATGAATAGTAATATTGCCCATATGAATTATAATGTGTCCAATGGAATGGTAACCTCATTTAAGAATGTTTAAATATTATTTAGTCACTTGAAATGTATTGTGATATAATAGCATAGGTAAATAACTATATAATTAATTATTTGTTAAGTATTATAATTTTTTTAGAAAAGTAGTTATATTTTCTAAAAATATAATATCTCATTATTAGAAAATTATTTTAATTTAATAAAATTCTTTTTTGAATTGAGAACATTTATATTAGGTTAGGGTGAATTTATCAGAATTTTATAAAATGTTATGTTTTTTGGTGAATATTAAAAATACAGTTTTGGAGTATTCAGTGTGTTTTATGTCATCACAATGATGTAATGTGTTATTAAATTTTATTTTGACTCATATTGGTTAGAAAATATTATTTGGTGTCCTGGGTGGCCAAAACCGTGGGTAAGACTATTATTTTACAAATACCACTAATGAGGTGTCCATTGAAATAAATAAAATATTCCCTCACCATTTCTATAAATTTCAACACATTCCATCATTCCATTGATTCAAAATTCCTCCTCAATGATGCACTTATTGCAAAATTATGTGAGACCATATATTATCTCATTAACTGAATTTTTATAATTTTTATGTGATGTCGTTATGCTGCTGAGTTTTCGCAACGAATTTTTCCACTTCTCTTTTTTCATTCATGTTTTCTCTAATTTGGTATGTCTTACATTATTACACACCATGTCCATATTTAAATTTTTTCTATACCTATACTATATTATGATTGTTTTATTAATGTTTTAACAATTGACTCACATTTTTTAATATTTTCTAAATCCATGTTGCATCGCCGTTAAGCTGCATAATTGGTATCTCAAAATATCTCTATTTTTCTAATGACATTCTATTGTTTTATATATTTGAATAAAAATAAATAATTCATTTTTAGGTATATTAATTGAGAAAAAAAAATGATTTATTTGATTTTATAAATGACATATATAAATTCTACATTCCCCTTTAATAGGTTATAATGGACATAATGATCATGTTTTTTAAGAACATTCTAAAATGCATTGATTTTGATATGAATACCACTTATTTTATACTTTTTATGTAATATATAAATGTTTTTATTTTGATAATTGTGTATCAAATGATAATAAAGACATATTTTTGGTTCTCTATGATAGTACTATAATTAATTTTGTAATGTAATTATTATCAAGTGAGGAGAAGTTGTACGATAACTTTGTGAATATCATTGGTATTTTTTATGACACCATGTGGATGGACCCTAGTGATATGTTTATGAATGTCTAAATTAAATGTTATAGATGCATTTTCATGTTTTGATTCATGTTATTTTTATTATGATTTTCCTCTCTTTCCATTTCACATGCCTTTATGTATTTCATCAAGATCTTATTGATATCACATGTAAATTGAATCCCTTGTTTAAACTTACTTGGCATTTTGCTAACCATTTCTATTGATTTATGTCCCCAAGTTATGAGATTTTGTAATTATATTAAGGGTGAAAATAGTTTGATTCTTTTCAAGATGATGAAAATATTTTTTATATTTTCATGTACTAAGTAGCTTTTTTCCAAGGCACTAGATTTTAAATATCATTTATTTGTAAAATGCAATGAACGATCATGTAATAAAAAAGCAGGATGTCATAATGTTAGATCAAATAGAAATTCTCTATTGAGATTCTTAATAGGACAATACACAAACAGTAGTTGAGGGTCCTCTTTCTCAATCAATAAATTATAATTATAGATTCATAATAGAAGATAATGCTTTGGGGTTATAAAAATTGTAGAAATTGATTACAAAAAATATCAATATCTCGAAGCTTAGACTAGAAGTGATATATTGATTATTATGATTAGGATAATAAAAGGGTTTCAGTTTATAAATATTAGATATTTTTGTAAAAAAAATCATTAAAATGATACTAATTTCATATTTTATTTTAACTTCTTTTACAATGTTAGTAAATATCTATCTTGGGAGAAAACTCTTATATAATTATTTTATATATCATGACATTTTTTACTAATATTTTTTATTTTTATTCATATTAGATTTCATAGGATATACCAAATATTCGAGAAATCTATTATAATTCTTTATCATTGGATTCTATAATATGGATAAATATGTCATCAACCATTAAATTTGATTTATTTTTTCTGATAAAATAAAAATCTATATGATTTTTTTCCTTATGTATGTGATAATACAAAAAAAATGTTTTTGGAAACTAGATGATAAGAGAAAAAATAAAAATTTAATCTTCTTTATTATTTTTATACAATAACAATGGTTTTAATCATTTATTTATAGAAATTGAGGATATATAATCAAGAGGTTCATTGGAATATATTTTTATCTAAAAAAATCTCACAGAGGGTGTAAATTTTATTATTAACCTATAATTTTATAATAATATATATCAAACAAAATTATTCCATTTAGGCTCAATATATGCTGACAATCCTTCCAGACTAGAACGACATGAAAATATGATGATGAGTTAAATGAAAAAAATGGATGATATATTACAAAATGGATGAGTATTATATATCAGAAAATTATATGGTTTTATACATGTTAATAACATTATATATTACACTTCAAATGTTTATATACATGTAATCACTAATTAATTGTTCAAATATTATATACATGAATCCCATGAAGAGAACCTACGACACATGACCTTAATAACTGATGGAAGGAATGATATTCTATCTATTGGGTTTAGTAATTTGAAACACTCTGGACATGTATGAGGATATGAAGCAAGTATATCAGTCAAAAAAAGATTAATTGTTACAGAGATTCATTAATGGAGGATTTATATAAATGGAAAATTGAATAATTTTAATCTAATTCTCATGATAAAGGCTAGATAATTAAAGTTATTTTTACATATTCAATAAAATAGATGTTTATGGATTTATAATGGCAGTTTTCGGTTTAGATCCAATTATTCATCGTTCATTTAGATATGCTTCCCCTCTAGATATTCATATATATTGAACGGAAAAATGTTACCATCCACAAATATCTCATATAATAGCCCAAGATCTAAACTCCAAGATCTATTATTGAAATCTTAAAAATTACATTTCCATATTTGATGATGATAATTGTGACATTATTTCCTCTATTCAACCATTACAACATCAAAAGGTAAAATTTTGAAAACATATTACATTAATGATATATTTGGTTATTAGTTTTAATGAAATATGAGGAAATACTTCATAATACATCACATGAATGTAAATGAGATATTATCCCAATTAACCCATCTTTTACTTTTCACATTAATACATCATTATCATTATTAATATATCCATTCTGGAAAAAAATAATTCCACATCATTCTTCAAAACCTAGTGAAAATTAATCATAAGATTGGTGATATCAAATTACATGTAACTGTCAAGATAAAAAACATTAAACAAATGGCATCAATTATAATTATAATAACATAAATGTTTGATTCATAATGAAGGTGCATAATTATTACATTTGAATATTCACACCCATCAATTCCAATATCGTCAAACTAAAAAAATAAATAAGGCGTAAAAAAGGAAATATTCATAAGAATCCGTAAAAATGTCCAATTTTATATAAATATTGACCAAATTATATATTATGAACATAATTATAGAATAAATTGAAAATGTTGGACTATTTTAAAACCATATTACCTAACCCTTAAAAAAACCATAAAATTAAAATATTTATTCAAAAAAAGGAAATATAATTATCTCAAGGACATAATCATAACCCAATTCATTGGAAAGCTATATAGGAGAACCCATTCTATCTAATATTTAACTGGCTAATCCCTTATCCCATCGATCCAACCATTATACGTAATGTCCAAGAATACCACCATGAATATTTTATATACATATATATAATCATAATACTATGAGAAAAAATTAATATTATTTTATAAACATTTCAACCCATGGGGAATAAAAAGGGTTCATATCAATCACATTGAAACTTGATTAACTCAAAGAAGTAAAATTTTTCCAAAACAATCTCTTTGAGAACTGATTATACTATGGAGAAGAAATAGTTTCTAAAACAATGTATTTGAAAAAGCAATATATTATGAAAATGAAAAATATATTAAAAAATCATTGAATCAATATTAATCCAAACCATGAAGAAATAAAGATGGTATCATTAAAAACTATCACCATTTTATAATATGTAACAATAAGGGGTTCCAAATTTTATTAATAAAATTTCATATAAAATATCATTAAAATCATTATAATGAAAATTCTCTTTTATTTTGAGAATTACTTTTTAATGATTAATCATTTTGTAAATAATTATGTTCAAAATCCTTTTTAAAAATCATAATATTATAGGATACTAAGAAAAAATCATCTTTTCAAATAAAATTGTAAAAATTATATGTAATATCCATATAACTGATTGAAGTTATGTCCATTAATTTTGTACAATAAAAAAAGAACACTCCTTTTTTATTAAAAATGATTATGAAGAGCCTTTTCAGGAAAATCATAGGAGGATTCCTTTCACGTATTCATAAAAAGAAAAACATGAATTATTTTTAAAAAATAAAAAATATCCAATAAATTTTTTTAAAAACTATTCTTTAATAACTAATCTTAATAAAATACAATAAAATTAAAATTTAATTAAAAAATAATGGTTCATGATGAAAATGATTTTTGACAAAAAATACATATATTTCATAAAGTAATTTTTTACAAATTAGTATATAAAATTAAAAAATTAAGTGATAATATGTATTATATTATCATAAATAGAATAGAATACATGTTATTAAAATTATATATTATAATATATTATGATTTTATCATTGTCTACATAATCAAAATCAATACCAATTACAAATTGGAATTTAAAAAAGACCCTTACATCTTTTGTAAAATTTAATTTTAATCCGAAAAATGTAATAAAAATAAATTAAAAATATAATATAATGAAATTAATAATAATAATGATATAATATTTAAATGTATAATTATATGCCCTTAATGAAATTAATATATGAGCATAACAGAACATACATTTTGAAGAACACATGTTAAGTCCAAAATCCATTACCACTTTTGTACGTTTAATTACATAATCCCGATAAAAGAGATACCATAAAATGGATATTTAAATATGAATATATATTACATAAAATATAATAAAATACATTCATTATAGTTATATAAATAGCTATAAAAATTAATTGGTTAATATGGAATATATCTCATAGAAGTAAAAGTGAAACGAGAAAAACCATTTCTTGAGTTTTATTCATCATGGTTCTAATTTATATTAATGAATAATAACATAATTTAAATTATTTATATTATATAACACCTTAACATGATTATTATTAAATTAAGTTAATTTGTATTCATTTTTTATGAAATTAATTAACCAATTATTCTTAAGTGGGATGTTTTGACCATATTTGGATTATGGGTAAAAAACTACTTTGTTTTGTTGACTCTGTAAAAATTGTCATCTTTATAACATATTTTGAATATTAATAATTAATTATTTTCTGATTAATATAAAAATTATAATTTTTAAAATATACATGTATTGTTATTATAGAAAATGAACTCAGGGCATGATTAAGGAGACGGGAGGCCTTACGAACACATAAGCAACATTTCATTTTTTTAGAGATAGTTATGGAATGAAAGTAAAAAAAATTTAATCAGTATTGATTAAAAATATATCAAATATTAATTCATATTTAAATTTACATACTTATATATAATTACTTCTTTGTAAAGGAATCAAATCATATTGAGTAGAAGATAGTACACACATCCACAAACTACAATAAATTTTTTTCAGTCTGTGAGATGGTAGTAAACAAAATAAATTATTATATTTCTGGAAAGATATTTATTGGTTATATTAATATGTTAATTTTAATCATAAATATTCATTATAATTACACTGATTTATATTCTTGTAATGCCTCAATGAAAACTGCTTCACATTGCTTCGTGTGGCAGTAGTCAACAGTAAAAATGAAAGACATTATGAAATTCCGTAACATATGAAATGTAAAAAATTCATATAAATAAATAATCCTCAAAATAATGATATTAACCCATTTTATAGTAGCGAATTTTATAACATCTTTCAATTTTAAATTAAATAATGTTTAAATGATTAATTTGTAACCCATTTGAAAGAAGTGTGTTTTTTAATATTTCATAAACATTCTAAAAAAATATATTAATATTTAATATAATGGAGATATTTTATTTCAATTTATAAACATAATATAAGGGGGTGGAAAATGTAATAAAAGACTTTCATGTTGGTGAACCTCACCTTTTATTAGGAACTCAGTTTAATTTTTACCAAATGTCTTCCTTGTTCATATTTATGACCAAATGTATGCTTATATGATTTATTAGTGATGTTGTGAAGTGAAATAGGAATATTTTTGGATGACTAATTGGTCTTTAATGTTGTTAATATGTTTTGGGACTGTGTTATGTTTTTTTAAGTAGGAGTGTCATTCTTATGAATCCTTAAAAGTATTCAGTATTGGGATCACAAAATTACATAATGTGGCTATAAAATTGATAATTAAAGGAGGATTATAATTAAAATGTTGTTAATATCATCTAACACACAATGATGTTTTTTAATTATTTTCTTAGATAACTATTAATATTAAATGTATTTTTTTTATTTTGGGTTTTTCATTAAGGTAAATTTTTTTCAATCCTTTTAAACTTATCTTTACAGATAAATGTATCTTAGTATTATTTTATATTTTGAACAAAATTATTATAAATATTAAAACCAATATATAAAATTAAGGCTTATTTTTCTTGAAAATTTTATTTAAATCCTACGTCAATAGAGTTAAGAAGCATTGTTTTTCCCATAAATCCACTAACTGATTTTTTATAAATAAGAGGGTCAATATTTTCACTGTAAATAATGAATTAAATAATATAAGAAACATATTAGATAATTATTAACATCTTCAAAAAATATCACTATATTAATTTTTAGTAATTTGAAATCGTTAAATAAAATAACATTTAGTAAAAAATATCATTAATTGTAATTTAAAAATTATTTATTTAATTTAAAATTTTGAAATAAATACTCTAGTATATTATTAATATATAAAATTCACAATATTTTAACAATATACTTTCATATAAAAAAATAATGTCCAAAAATAATTTATTCAACATACTTACCTTATAATGTTTTTGTTAATATTTATTTTAGTAAATTTGTAATTAAATAATTACTCTAATGAAATTACTTATGAATTATAGGTAATTCTTTGATATATAATAATTAATGATGACTTGTTATGGTTATGAATCCTTATTTTTATTTCAATATCATATATATAACTGAATATATGTATCCATTTCCCAATCACAAGATGTTATTGAAATTAAAATGATAAAGGTTTATTTGTTTCATTTTGTTAAAATAAATTTTTATATAGCTCACATTTGTGGTGTAATTTCAAAAAAAAAATTATAAAACATTAAGCTATAGTCATATGGGTATATTTATGTTAAATAAATGTGTCATGGTCCTATTTGTAGGCCATTTTTTGTATTATGTTCATTGTATCATCTCATAGTAAACTCTGTTTTAAATTAAAATTATAAAATAAATTAAAGTATATTCATGTAACATATTAGTAAAAAATGAAATGAACTTATTAAAAATTTTCACTTATTCATAATCTAAAAATGGAAACAATTTTACCAAATTGAATTTCCAAATTTTGAAAATTTAGTTTAATATTAATCCACTAAACAAGAGGAGTCAGTGAGATTTTAAGAATAATATTTTTATATGAAAATAACTATTATATATTTAATGTATGAAAAATATTAATATTTTTAAGAAAAATAGGCAATTGATAAAAGAATATATTCTATAAAATTCAATTTAAAAATTTCCAATTATGGATTAATTTAATTAACAAAAAATGTGAAACTTTATTCAATTTAAAACTATTTTTTATTAATCATGTTATAAACCCAAAATTTATTTTATGAAATCACGATTAAATTTTATTTAAAATCGCATTAAATATATCTAAATAATTTAATATAGAAAAATTAAAATCACATTTTTAATGTTAAATTTAATTATATATTAAAAAAATTATTTTTTTTAAAACCGTAGTTATTAATATTCATTGAAAAATAATTATTTTCATTAAATGTAAAACATTTCATGAAATTCTTTTATATTATGAATCATTAACTAATTTAAATTTATTAAATACATTTTCTAAATGTTCAAAAAATTAATTAAAATAATATTTTCATGAAATTCAATAAAAATAATATTTGAAAATAAAATATTTTTGAAGAAAAAAAAATCACTTCACTACAAATTTATATTTTAATTAATAAAAATTTATCTATAATTTATATCACGTGATAAATAAATAAATATATATTAATATTATAAATTACTCAATAACATTCATAACATTTTATTAAATAGGTTCATTATAATGGTAATATATATCATATCTCATTTTATTTCCCTATTTCATGTTAAATGCCTTATCAAAATAAAATAATTCGAGTGGTTTAATATAACACAAGATAAAAAAAACTATCATCTATTATTCAAATTTTACTCAGTGATGTGTGTAATATACACTGTTGAATATAATTTTATTCTTTTTAAGTCTTGTGGTTTTATAACCTACCCCATTAATAAATTTCATCCTTGAAATTTTAAGAATTAAAATTTTATCAAATGGTGTAAATATGAAATTGATTTTTTTTAAGACACATAATAAAAATGAATCATAATAAATAATTCGTATAATATATAATTGGATGTTAAAAGGTCATATTCGATAAAACATAACTAGGTTTCCAAATAGTATATCGTAGGTGGTAATTGAGATAAAATGTAAATAATTATTCCTAGTTATTGGGTTCATTGATCACAAAAATTTTAATGAACCATGTAATGTTAAGGGCCAAAAAACCAAAAATATATTCTGATCGAATGACCAAGGATTCATCCGAATTGATTTATATATGACCGTACATTAGTTTCATAATATTTTCCATTAGATGGGGAATTATTTTACAATCTAATACAAGAATATATATAAATATACTTACATAGTTAGTATAATTCATTTAATTAATTAATTTACATAAAAACCTAACATAAATTCATGAAAATGAGTATAGATGTTGAATTTTAATACTTTGGATGAAGAATGGTTAAATTTTAATGAAAACACCTATAAATTGGATTACATGGTATTCCTACAGACATTAGACAAAATCAAAAATAAAATTGATGAGCACATTTGAAGACAATTCAAAAAAATGAGTTAACCTAGATATGTTTCACTAAAATCCATATTCCAATAGTAATACCCAATGTTAAATCGTTGTTAATCAATAAATTACTTTATTTAATTTTCCGCAAACATTTTCTAACTAATATTAAAACACAAGGATTTGAAGGATTTTATCAAATACATGATAATTCATCCAGAATTCCTTGATTAAAAACCCATCTGTTCCTCAAATAATCAAGATCATTACCTATAAAAAGTTCATATTAACCAAGATATCACTTATCTTAGTGTTGGGTATTATTCTTTTATTTCTATTTTGATTTGGGATCAAGCCTGACATCAATTCATAGTGTGATATATTGTCACATGATCTCCAGGTTGGCCATTTCACATTAAAATTAGAACAAAATAATTCATCCCTAAATAACACCACATGTATATCCTAGGGGTTACAAATTAAAAAACATAATAAATTTTTTCTTCACATTTAATTATTTACACAATATATTAAATACATAAAAACTCAATGTGGTTTTAGAATCTATGATCATATAACTGTACCTAATCACATTTATCTACAATGTTATCCACAACTATTAATATAAACCCACCTAAAAAATTCATAATATCAATCATTATCTATGCAGACCTTTGATGCAAACAGTTACCACCCATAACCCATAATACCAAATCCAGTGTATAAATTATAATATTTACATTTCTATAATTGATGTAGATGATCTTGAGCACATTTATTCCACCAAAAAATTAAAAATTAAAACTTCCTATTGGATCACTCAATACATAGATTATATATTAGTTTAGTAAATATAGAGAAATACGACAAACTCATACATAAATATTTCGCATGTAATTAATAGTTATATTATCTAACATAATCTATCATTTATTTTTATTATTAATACATCAACATCATTCGTATAATGGACCTTATATAAATAACTCATTCAAAAATATTCATTAAAACCTAGAGAAAATTAAAAATAAGAATAGTTAGATTAAATACTCATTAATATTAAAAATATGCATTAAAAAATAATTTTATTAGTGATCATAATAATAGAATAATAATATGATGAAATAATCATAGTGAATAAGTATAACATATGAATAATCATACAGATTAAAAATGGGTTCATTAAAAAATATAAAAATAAAATAAGGATGGAAAAAAAATAAATCCATAATAATAAATTATTATGTTCCTTATAAAATCATTATTAATCAAAAAAACATCATAAACCCATAAAATCATATATAAAAAATATTGGTATCTTGTAATAGTATATCATATAACCCTTATAGATCCATTACAATTAAGAGAGACATATGTATAAATTCGATTATAATTATCCAGATAACATAATCATTACACAATACATTGGATTTGTATCTGGTAGAACCCATATTATAACCTATATCATGGTGAAATTGCATTATCTAGGTTCACACATCATATATAATGTCTAAAAACCACAACATGATTAAATAACATATATATTTTATTATAAAACTCATATAAATAGTATTTATAATTTTATGATCTAATCAACCAGTAGAGAAAATTTGTTTCATGTACATTTCCATGAAAAAAATTGAATTGTTAAAATTAAATGGGATCCATAATGATATCTTGGAAAACAATTTAACACAATGATAACAAATGGATTCCACACAAATATCTTTATAAAATGGTTATCCGCTAGAAATTAAATATGTTCTGTAAAAATATTATTGAAGTAATATGAGTATGTTATATGAAATAATATGGATAGAATCATTAATTAATATACATGTTGTAGAGTTAGTAAAAAAACGGTTTTTAACATTGATGAATAGAAGTAAAATTAAAATATCATTTAATTTTTTTAGGATAATTCCTTTTTCATTTTAAATTAACTTTTTAAAATTTAAATCATTTTTAAAATACAATTTTTTTTAAAAAAAATTTAAAAAAAATTATTGGTTATGAAAAAAATATTTTCATTAAAAATAAACTTGATATAATTTAAATTAATCTTGTCGAATATAATGGGAGTAAATTTTTACATGTCATACAATATAAAATGATCATTTTATTAACATTAAAAACACTATAAATAACCTTATCATGAAAATGATATGAAGAATCATTATAAGATTTAGAAAAAAAATTCAAAAGTTGATTTCTTTAGAATAAGACAAAATGATCCCATTTAAAAAGTTTTTGTAAAAATTCCATGCAAATGTTACCTTGGATAGGATAAAAATATTTTGAAAATAATTTTAGAAAACACTGTCTGGGACGAATCCAGATTTTCGACCGAGAATATTATATCTCATTATAACATCCTTTTTATTACTTAAATACATAAATCGATGAAAATTTTGGGAAAACATATATTCTAATGACATGACCATTGGAGAATATAATTCATGATATATACATAGTGTGATATAATTTGATGTCGTCATTTGAGACTCAATCACAACTAATCCTGATAAATGATGAGATGGTATAAAAAACCATTCAAATTTTGTAAAAGTGATTCATGATCCCCGTGAAAGAATAATATTTATTGAAATAAATATTATAATAAAATTAAAAATATTTATTATATAAAATTTAAAAGGAAATGAAAATGCAATCCATAAGGGATCATTATTGTATTAGATGACATATGACTCAATGTAGGAAAATCTGGATAAAAAAATGTACCAATTTGGTAGCATTAAACGATAATCCCCATGAATGTGAAATCATAAAACGGATATACAAATACCCATTAAATTAATTATAATAATCATAAAATTAATTCATTATATGTGTATACATCACATGACAAAAATAACATGTGAATATAGAAAAATCACATAGATATAAAACTCATAAAAGAAAAACAATTACCTTGAGTTTAGTTCAATATGCATGCACCTTATATTACTAAATAATAACTATTAGGTTTACTATTTGTACTATTTAGAATCATATACACTTTTATTATTAATTTTATTTCACTTATAAACATTCAGATACAATTAATTAATAAATTATATTTAAATCTCTTGTTTTGACCATATTCATCTTCAATGTCAAAATAAAGTTTGTTAGGATGAATAAGTAAATTAATTATTAATTTACAAAACATATCATATAATAATTATTAAATAAATATCATACTTATACATCAATTACTATTATAAAACTAATCATGCCTTATGCTATTGAAAAAATTAACTATCTTTGAGATCATAGAGATGATATGTCATATGTACACATGAGTAACATTTACACTAATAAATGATCATTATTGATAGAATTTATGTAATGAATTATAAATAAATACAGATAATATAATCCATAAAACATGTTTTTTAATTATATATACTTATATATATAATTCATGTGATGTAAATGGAAACACATCACTTTATGGAGGGGAGAGAAAAATTTCCACAAACTACGTAATCATTTTTTTCATAGCGTGAATAACTAAAAAATAAAATATTATATTATATTCAAATAAATAAAATTAAGTCACTAATATAATGATTATATCATTTATACAATATAATATCCTTATTTGTACCCATATTTCCATTCAGAAATTTTGTTACTAAAAAATGCAATACATCGCTTGATAGGGCGTCGGTCTACAATAAACATGAAATACATTATTTTATCTATAAGAAAATCGAATATAAGAATAGTATATATGATATAATAACTAATACTGTATAATTATATCAAAATTTTAATATATATATATATTGATATAAATAATTATTCTCCATATTATAAATGATATATATGAACGTCACATTTTCTTTGAGTTACTCCATTTGATTGAACCTAGTGCAATAAATTGATTACATTTTACCAAAACATTGGAATAAAAATAATATGAGGGAATTTAAAATTTTTATCTTGACATATTTTAGATGAGAAAAAAATCTTCCAAGTTGTGAGGGTGTGAGTTTGTGAGGGGATGGAGTTTCATTTTATAGTTGATGAGGAGTGGCATTCTTGAAAATACCAAAAATTATACACTACTGGGAGGTAACAATTTCCTAATGTGGATCCAAACATGTTATTTAAGGGTGATGGTGGATGGTAAAATCCTTAAAAACTAGTAACCCATAATAAAACACAATTTTTAAACATTATATTCTTAATCAATAATTTTTCCTAACTTTTATCATTTTGGTTTTTAATTAATTGTTCTATTTTTCTAACCTAATTTATTTTTCAGTTATGACAAAATTAATTTGATAATTATTAAAAAAAATATATACACAAGGATTATAAATAAACAAATGGTGGGACTGAGAATGGATTTGAGCCTCCCACTCCCATGAGCTCTCTTAGATGTCCCCATGCTTCCATTGAAAGCGCACCAGAGGTATCGACCACCCCTGAAGGACCCACATTGGTCGATTCTCAAACTCAACTGAAAACTGCATAAAAGTATCCCATTGTCAAATACCACCCACAATGATAAATGAATTGGGAATGGTCATTCACATATCTCTATAGCTGGAATACGTGGATGTGGTCGTCCATCAACTCCCAACATGGTGGTAGTGCCATGTGGTATGCCACCTCGCCAATCCTCTAATGTATCAGAAATGGTCAGATAAACCTTCGTGATAACATGCCACCTAGGCTAAATCACTATAGTCACCGTCGATGGAAGACTCGTAAGAAAACATAGTCCCCCTTCTGGAACTCCAAAGGTATCCATATCTAGTCGGTATAAGACTTCTACCAGATCATGGAAGTCTTCACTTGCTAACAAGTGAGACATTGTGATACAAACTCTGCAACTGCATTCTTCATCCTTAGACACCAATGCTGACACCGAAGGTCCTTGTACATCATCGCCACTCCAAGATTTACTACTAAAGGGGATGTATGTAACTCACTCAACACCTCCTCCTGTAGCACTATTGGAACCATGGTACATCCACTAAAGAGGATGATGTTCTCCCCACCTTCATGAAATCCATAAGGTTCCTTCTCGTAGGACATCTAAGCACGGTGATCTTCACATTTAATGTCCCCAATATGTGCCTACCTGACTCACTTAAGGAGAGGGGGAATGATTGTCATAAACTAGTGGTATGTTGTTCTATCTCTATCTACAAAGGATATTTGTATCACGACTAGCTGCTCTAACGCCTCACTCAGCAGTTGTAGACCAGTCCTCTTTCTGAGGGTGTATGCTGCCATATTCCCATTCACAGGAGTATAGACTATCTCAAAGTCATAGTACTGGAGGAACTCAGTCCATCTTCATATTCCCAGGTGCATGTCATACTGTGAGAGGATACACTAGAGAATCTTTTTATAATAGTAAACAGTAAACTGTTCACCAATCATGTAGTGCCACCACATCTTCAGTGCAAAGGACACTCCTTCTAACATGAGGTAATGGGTAGAGAATTTCTACATGTCAGTCTTTCTCTTAGATTCTAAAGGATCTTCTGACACATTTTCGTACAATGGAAATGCTCCCCCTTTTTTTCAAAGCTGACAAGGGTGCCGCTACCCTAGAAAAGTCAGGTACAAATCTCAAGTTGTACATAGACAAAGTATATGTCCTTCTACCTTCGGGGAGGTAATCCTAGAAAAGTAATTGGAAAATATGTCCCCATGATCTACCACTCCATTTTGGAACTCAAAACTCAAAACTCATGCATCTATGAGGGTTAGTCTGGCCGACCTAAGAGTGATCGGCTGCTCCCTCCTATGCATGAGTTTATCTTGTGCTGTCTGGGTTTCCTTTTTCTCCAACCTAGAAAAACCATATTCTCATATTGTAGATAAACCAAAACCTTTTTTCCTAATATAATAAATCATAGCAAGAACTTTTCTTTTCCTAATCCATACACAATCTAAAGACATAAGGCCTCTAAGTTTACACCAAGAGGTTCAAACCGAAACTATCGCCTCAAGGGTCAGATCACAGTGTTAGTGTATGTGTGATTATCATGTCTCCTCCCAATGGTATATCCAGATGCGAGGGTCATGTTGACAACTTAACCGTAATCTATAGTTTGTGGACATGGTTCGTGGAAGTAAGGAATGGTTGGTACCTATGTCTATTAGTATAAAATCTAGTAGTAGACACATACAATACCTCAAATCATTGATAGAGCCCTTGGGCCGCATTCCATGTCCACATGCAGCTACTCCCATTTCCTATCAACCTTTTCCCTGAGCCTGGTGGTGACTATATTGGGTGGTATTTTGGACATGTAGAAATGTACACCACCTCATTCGACAATCCTAGAACATCTTCCACATTTTCAATACTATAGATTTATTTGTCCTTAACAATTCCTTTTCCAAAAACATTTTATACGCCCAGGTCACTGAGACATGTGTCAGTTTTATGATTTTCCACTGTTAACATCCTGTGGATGCATCTGATCACCCCAAGAACATTCCACCTCAATGGATCTCTCTAACACCCTATCATAGTTAGGAATGCATAATAGAATAGTGTGAGATCGAATATCCTTAAACACACCGCGCTCAGATATCTTATCCCTCAATCAATGATTGTATCATATTCATCGAGTTTCAGGATTGGTCGGCACACCTCGATGAATACATTGCTAACTACTTGTCATCATGTCGAAGCTACAGAAGCTCTAGAGAACTCTCAACCACCTCCTCCAGCTGGTCTTTAATAGCCTGTGAGTCGGGCTCACCAAAGAACCTAAGAGGTCTCTGATGCTGAAACTCGAGTAAGGAAATAAGCCTAAATTTTTTCTCTATCAGTACTGCCAGTTGTAACTGCTGCCCAATGACCACCCAAAGGTGCCATCACAATAATAGGTCCCTGCACCTGAGCCTCATCACTCGGTGGGCCTAATCATATACTATATCAGAAATCGTAGGTCACTGTCTTTGTGGTGGAATCCTGATATGAAACAGGTGTCCCAGGGTCATTTTGTTATTCTTGGTGAGCAGACTCCAAAAAAATAAAAACAATATTTACAAAACACAAACAATCAGTGTGTTCATGTGCTGAGTCAAAAATCCGAATTTAGGATCCTGGTGATGGGATACATCGGTCACCTCACCAACACAGGACTCTCCAATATGAAAACCACAATTATAACGCTTAACACTATTGCTTAAAATAAAGTATCAGAGTCTTAGTTCGTTAGTAGAACTTAACTCCTATGATACCAATTTATCATGACCCATCCCCCGAGGGCCGTGTCGTGACTACACCAAGCCCACCTTCCATATTCCATGTGCTGGCGACAGGCACCGAAAAAGCGTATCCCTAAAGCAAGAAGGCATTTCCTTTAATCATGTACATACACATAATGTAGAAAATAACAAGAACCAACCACTAAGTACACTATTGTAGTAAAAATATTGATGAAAGAAAAGGGCCCAGAATACAAGACATACTGAAAGTAAGAGTACAACTCAACGTACAAATACAACTGAATAATGAAAAGTATCTTCTGGATCAAACACAATGAATACTACCTGAATGTTAGGTAAAACTCACGATCAGTAGTCCCCGCATCACATCACACCACATGGTCCACCATCTAGTTCCGCAGGTCCTGTCTCCCTCGGCCTCGATCAATGTTGTATATTTTCTGCACAAGACACAATAAGGTGTTGGGTATTCCAGTGCAACGGTGAGTATAATGATACTCAAAGGGGACCCTAAGACACCATAGGTCTCATAAAGATCCCCAATGTAAAACCATAATGAAATCCGTCTACTCTAAATAGTTATATGACCATACATATCCCTAAGTTATCATGTATACCCATCTCATCTAGGAGAAAACACAAGGCCCAACTCATTAGCCCAAATATCATCTGTTCCACAATGTAAAGAATACCATGAAGGTAACTGCCCCAAGGTAAGTACCACAATGGTACACCAGACAGAAGAATACCAAAAAGGTAATGACTGAACTCACTTTGGTATAGGTGACGTATTGAGGTACATATGATTAATCGTGAAGCTAGATCATCTTATTATGTCTGGTGGAACTGCTGATGATTATAAAGAGTCGGACCCATATGGAATTGATTGGTACTAACCCTTGCAATTATCCACACAAGATCTGACCCGCAGAATATTAGCATGAAAGATGACATCAATCCATGGATTCTCTAAGCCTAGAAACTAGTAACATTCACAGTCGCAACATCGAACACATCTGCAGTAGAAGAACTACTCTTTTATCGAGTACAATGGGATTTCCACATCACATAGAGGTGAATTCCACTAACCTTGGACTACTTAGTTATGCTCTTGTCGAGTACCATGGGTCTGCGACATCAAATAGATGTGCTCCCTATCATGGGTCTGCCACATCACACATAGGCGCTCCCCCTCGTGGCCTACTGAGGTAATTCTCTTGTCAAGTACCATGGGTTTCCCACATCACACAAAGGCTCTCCTAATTATGGGTATGTCGCATCACAAAGAGTCTCTCCCAATAGGTCTTGTAGAGTCACTATGAGTCTAAATGGTCAGTAGTCCTCAAGTCTTAGCTAGTCCCAAGGTTCCGTACATAGCACATTTGGTAGAAAATCTCCCCAAGCCAGAAATCATACCTCGACTGCCCCGGAGTCCCATGAAAAAGTACACCAAAGGTCTGTCATGTAATAAGGGAACAAATGTAACAGATGATGTGTCAATAAGATGCCCAATCAATACGATATTAGGGTTTCTGTGCCGAGGGCCCGATTAGATTCGGGGTTCGATCCAACTGGGTAGTACTCCATCATTATCCATAAATCTTGTGGAGTACAACAAAAAGAACCATCTTGATCGAAGTATTATGGTTCCAGAGATAGTTTTTCAAATGGATGCTCAGATTTCATGTTACAGCCTAAATGGTGAAACTGGGTCCGGATGGGCACGGGCACGGTCCGACCATGTCTGGGCTGATTGGACCTTGTTCGAGTCGACCAGGTCTGGCCCATGTCTGGCCCACATGGCATGGGTCATGGCGGGCCGGGAACGCTGGTCTGTGGTCCAGCCTGGCACGTTTAAGGGGTGGCCCGGTGTGGCCCGCTGGTATGGTATGCCCGAGCTGGTGCCAAAGGGGGCGCACACCCCTTCCATTCAGAACACCTCCCTACCTTCATGCAGCCGACTTGTGTGTCGGCCCTCCTCATCTTCCTCGGGACACTGCATCTCCATTCCTAGCCCGATAAATAAAATGATGGCATATTCACAATCCTCAGATCATGGGTTCTATGTCTGTATGTTGCGCTCAACAAAATATTGTGTTTCCAGTGTCATTAAATATTTATCATTGTTGAAGGCACCAAGAACACATGAATAGTTAAAAAGGATGAGGTATGGTATATGTGTGGGACTATGGCCATGATATTTTGGCCATCGTCATCTTCAATCTAGAATAATAAGAATCAATAATAAGAAATTTATTCATAATTCAATTTAAAATTGATATGTTGATATTCCTTTGGAGGTGGAGGGAGAATGAGGATGAAATCGTTTAAGATCGACATCACTATTTTCCACTCACACTAGACGCTCTAGGGTCGGTACCTCATTCTTCAATCCAGGAAGTCTTTCTTCGTTTGAGGATGTCATTTTACGGGGAAATATCTTTCCAACTCTCTAATCCTCTTCCCTCCATTTCCAATCCCATTTGTATAGAGAGGTGAGGTTCCAAAATAAATAAGTTTAGAAATAAAATAATTAATGATTGTATATTAATTAAATTAAGTTAGATAATTAAATTTGGAGGAATCCAAGAGTTTCCTCCCATTAAAATAGGCGTTCAGGAGATCCACACCCAAAAATTCAAATGGTAGGTTTCATGCATGGGTAGTCCCAAACACTAATTTCAAAACATATATTTCATTGAAATAAAATAAATAATGATTGACTTATTTTATTATTATTTTCAACTCTCCCACAAAAAACATGAAAACATACATTCACCCTCGACCTATTGCAGTTGAGGTGAAGGAATCATTATGTGAAAATTGCCACTACGAGTTCAACACTGCCCTTAGATTTTAAATACGAGCACCGGTTCAAAATTTACAAAACTCCGCTCACACATTTACTGAACATACATGAAATTGTTTTTGAAAATTTATTAATAGTCACCCTCGAGCTGCATCGGTCGATTAGGCTCTGCCTAAGTGAATCATGCCCCAATGAACACAATGGTACTCTCATAATTCCAATATGTGTTACTATTTAAATGTAATGGATTATACAATAAAATAAATACCACTAAATTATTTTATCCACTGCCAAAAACTAACTATTACAAGTGGCCCACATTGGCTATGCTTAGTATCAGCCTATAGAAAAAATACCCACACGAGTTTAGTGGTGATATCGAATTTTTAATACGAGTTACTGTTTTAGAGTTATATGCATTTAAAAATAAAATAACATAATTTAATAATATTATTTACGGTTATGCCATTTTCGGGATTTCACACAGGAGGCTCGCACCAACTATGTATAAGTCGGTCCAAGGGTAAACATGCCATACTGAGTACCATGGTGCCCTCAGATTTCTGATCTTAGTAATTGTTTTAGAGTTATTACTATTTTTCATGAAAACTACTTACGTGGGATAATAAAACATAATATACGTCGACAGATCATTTAGGGCACTCTGGGCATTGGAATCATGCAAAGTCAAAATTTGCTTTCTCGTAATAATTCAATATAATTATAAAAAAATTTACGAAATTTCCTGGACATTATAGAAGTGTTCCATCAAATCTGAGACTACATAAAAACTAATATTTGATCTTTATCCTCTTAAAGAACTTTTTCTTATAAAAAGAAATTTATCCTTCTAAAATGGTACATAAATAAATATTTCCATGGATAACTAGTCAATTTTTATTCGTGAGGACTAGAAACTATATCATGGGAGTTAAATGCTACTATGAGGGAATGAAATCACCATAAGAATATAACAAAAAGAAAACTTAGTATAAAAAATAAATGGAATGATTCTAATTGAAACACTTGACTGGATAATAAAATTGAAATTATGTTGTGAAAAGACAAAAAATATCATTTCCACAAAATTAAACAAAAAAATCATTCATTATTATCACTGAAAGATCACTATTTAAAAATTGTAATAAAATCCTGAATTTTCAATAACAACTCGAAAGTACAATTAATCAACATATCCTACAATCATTGAGAGTTGATTTCACTTTCTCAAAAAAAAATTAGAATGAAATATATAAAATCAAAATGTGAAAAATTATGGTATGATTTACAAACACCAGTGGGATTCCAGTAACCATTTAATGAAATATCCATATCTAATATACCAAATATAATCTATTTTATATAATATATTAAATGAAAACTATTTGAATATTCAAATCATATTATTCATTTACAAACCAATCAATTAAAAGTAAATAATAGGTAAATAGGTGAATTTACATTAAATAATGGATGAATAAGAATTAATTAATAAACATGCCATAGAAATTCATTTCAATAGAAAATAATATGTTATAATATGTTTCAATCATACATCCTTGGTTATAAGATTTAATATTTTTTTAGATCAAATTATAGGGATTCACAAAAAGTTATACAATTATAGATATGGGAGTAAATACTATATGAGATAATATGGTTATGGGAATAGAAGATAATCACAATAATGAAATCCATAACATCAAAATAGATTTTATAAATTTCATCATCAACACATTATCCGTTATAATATTTTTGATTTATGAGTTAAATAATAATAACTATGAAAGACCTGATGTTATTTATGAACATAAATAAAAAATAAGATATTATTACATTAAATCAATATCAATTTTTTCAGAAAAATAATTTTTTCATCATCCCCAATATCAGGATTTAAAAAAATTCTGTTTCATTAGAAAAACAATCATCAAATTGATTTTCATCCGTATTAATTATATGGAAATCAATATATTTCATCTAAAATCATAAAAACAACAATTACATTCATTCCATAAATTCATCACTAAATTCACTAATAAAAATAAATGATAAATACATGATCATTTTCTAGAAAATAAAATTGATAATATAAAATCAAATTTCAAATGGATTTCTACAAATACCCCAGGAAATTTCAAAACATTTATCACAAGATTCCGGTCATGCATTCAAAATCATGTTTAAAACCATTTAAAAATACATACTCAGTAATGGTTTCATTTGATATGTATTACCTTTATAAACAACCTTAATCAAGTTATATCAACAATCACCAAACACAAGATCCAAAAATAATTATTTCAAGGATGGAATGATCACACATGGGACATAGACTAGAAATTTTCAAAATTGAAGCAAAATTCATGAAAAAAAATTCCATATATATTTTGAGTCAGTTAAACAGTAACATAGGGGTAAGGGAATTTTTTGAATTACCTAGGAAATATTACTAAGAGTGATTAAGAACTCTAAATGACATATCAATACATGTAGAACTATGTTTGGATGGTTTGGGGGAAACAATGTTTAGAAAAATTAATATTAATTGAAATATAATTATGATATTTTTAAGTTGTTCCCAAATTATATATGAGGATATAGTTAATAATTGTTGAAAAAAATAACACATATTTCATTAGGATGACCACTTGAGATCTTTTTGGATTCCACTATACGTCTAGTGGGGTTTCTCTAGGAAAACATATCCCATAATGGCCTACTAACTCGATGTTAGACCTCATCTGCTAGAAAATTTAGTTCTTGTAGGGAGATTCCATTTCCTACACCATATTAGATTCTATATGGACCACACAAGAAAAAAATAGGATTCCAGTGATAATATAACAACATGTACCTACCCACCGAACATCCAAACAATTTTCATTATACAAAAAATTATCAATAATTCCAAAAATTAACGATGTATATACTAGAAAACAATAACAGTTAAAATTTACATATAAAATTATTAAAACTATATTTCAATGTAATAAACAAAAAGAAATAATAAATAATAAGTAATGCACCTAAAAATGGTTTTAAGATATAATAAATGATGACATGTGGGAAAATATTCACAATGCATTTGACACATTCAGTTTTGATAATATATGAAATTATATTATATTTTGATTTAATTTATTTTGTAAATATCGTTTACAAAATTTTCAACATATTGCATTACAAATATAATATATTATTGGAGATTAATTCACATAATTTTGTTCGTGGGGGTGAGGTTTATTTTTTAATTAAAATATTTTTTTTGAATGAATATATAATGTAAATTAGATTTGAAAACATATTCTCAAACATAATAATACAAATCAAAAAGGAATAATGTAATGTGAAAAATATATTTTATCATATTTATTAAGAATAATTCCCACCAGGATCATTATATAATTTCACAAAGCCTAATTTTATCATATAATTTCCATTAGTTTATTATATAATTAATTTAACAGTACATGTTAAATTAAATTCAGATAATTTGTAGCTTTTTTAAAACCCTTAGAAATATTTTGAGAATGATCAAAATCACATAAATGTATCATTGTAAAACCCCATGATTTCATAGTAAGTTATTTTCTTTAATGTAAGTAAATATCTTTCTCTACACGCAACATCGAGTTCAAGCACACCATGACTTGCCAAACTAGCCATTCAAAAAAGGTTATAAATAGTATTTACTGAATTTTGAATTTTATAACCTCCATATAATTTTATAATCCATATTACATGTTTCTTATACATAATATAGGAACAAATTATTTATTTCAGTTAAAAGAATTATTTTTCCAAAAAGTAAATGTTATCACCTTTCCATAGAATATATTTAAAAAAAATTATCTGAAACTTTTATATAATCAATCTAATGAAATTAGTTTCTTATTTAGAATCTGGAAATAATATTTTTTTGGATAAATTTTTTGTACTTTTCTGATAATATTTATATATTGATGAATTCTGAAAAATAATAATTTTTAAATGCAGAAAACTTTTTTTAATTGAAATAATTTATAGTGTTAAATTATGGATTTGAATGGTTTGGAAGTATAATTATATTATATTATTATAATTTAATACAATTTAGGTTATTATATGTAATTCCACATTAAAATTTGACATAAACACATTTCAATCTTAAATAGTTTTTACTTTTTAAAAACCTGCTTTTCGATTTTGACAATGGGAATTAATTTTAATTTTATCAATTCAAATTATTTGTCATTAATTTGGTAACAAAGAATTCATTTTTGAATTCGGAATATCAAAATTATCTTAAGGTAAATTTTAGGTATTTTTCTGAAAAAATTCAATTTTTGATGAATAGTGAAAAATCTCTGTTATAGTTTAAAACTTATATTATATTTAAATAATTATTTACATTATTTGAATTTATTTTAAGTAAATATTTGATATATAATTCCTATATATGTTCAACGTAATTAATTGGAGATATTTTATAATAATATTTGATATATTAATTGCTATTTATCTTTTTCCGTCATTTACCCACCTTCTAGGAGCAATTACAAATTTGCATAAAATATAATTTTACCACTTTTGTGAGTTGAATTTCAAAAATCATGGAGACATTGTTAGTATAATTAAAATATGGATCAATGAGATGAAAATATTTTTTTGTGAATACATACTATTGACTTTTATTTACCACGCTTAAAAGTAAATAGAGTAATTAAGGGTAAATTTTTTATCATAATTACCATATCACATGTCATAATTCAATTAGATAAGTATAATTAGATGAAAAAAACATTATAAATAAAACATTAACCTCTTTTATCCTCATTGAATAGATTAAGACATTTATTTTTATTTTATTTAAAGAAGAGTAAAAAGAGTTATTTTCAATGTTTAATAACTAAAACATTTTTAATACAAGGATACATAGAGTATAAATTCGACTATAAATATTCATTAGAAAACTAATACAATTTCATTCATAATGGTATTTGTTTTATAATTTTTAGATATAAAATAATTTATTTTATTTTTAATACAATGATGATGCACTAATTACCTTATTAATGAAATATTAAAAAAATTGATATTATAAATATCCAAATAAATGTAAATAGATATTTCTGATGAATTCCACTAATATTATAGGTTTATAAGACATGTTAAATTTATTTGAATAAATTTTATTCTAAGTGATAATGTTTTATGGCTTTTAAAAAAATCAAATACCAATAGTGTCAAAATTGACATAATGGAGTTTTTTATAAAAATATTATATTCTTAATTTATATAAAATTTCTAAAAATCTATGTTTCGGCCAAAGTACATAGATAAAGTTATATATATTAATAATGAATGACATGGGGTTCTCTTGTCTTGTTATAATATCTTTATTAACCATATAATATAAAAATACAAAGAGACATGGTAAATGTCAAACTATTTAACTAAGAGTTAAATCTAAAAGATAAGGTTAATATGATGACATAAACCTATATAAAACCTTTTGGTTGAGATTTTATTGACCCATATCCACATAATCCTTTGAATAATTCATTTTTGTGCCATTAGAAACCGAGAACTATTTTATCATAAAATAATATTTCACGCTTTTATTCAAATGACCCACACCACTATTTTAAAATGGAACTTCCCCTTCTCTGAATTTCATAACTCCAAATCATTTTGGTTCGGCCTACCACTTTCCAAATATCCTCCCCAAATTACTCCCTTATTCATAGAGGCCTTCTTTTAGTAATAAATCCATCCCAATGTTCCCTTTTCATCAAATCAAATGGAAGAACACGAAGAAGGGGTAAATATTTCATCCCCCCATTCAAGTTATTTTCTTCTTCCACTTCATATTTCATTGTAGTTTACATTATAAAATAATACCTCCATTATATAACATATACTGTGATGTTATTATAAAAATGGTAAAATATTATTTATTATTATATCCATCTTATAAACTACAAAGTCACTATACATGCGTACGTACGGATTACCGTCCCCACGTTGTGGTGTAGTTTGTTATTCAAACACTTCGATATTAGATGGGTAGATTATAAATGATGTAAATAATATTTATATCATGTTAACGATTTTTTATATGTGATATAGCATCCAATTATATATGATTTATCCATCAATATAATGATATTTTTGCTCGTGTGTACGTACGGATTACCGTTTCCACGAATGCGATGAGATTAATTCTCCATCATAATTATTCAAGATTAATAATTATTTTATGATTTAAAATTATTTTTATGACCTTAATATAATTATTTATATGAATAGAATATATATTATCCATAAAAAACATGGCATATTTAAATGAGTATATAAAGTAAAACATATCAGTTAACAGCTGAAATGATGATACTACAAAATTATTATTAACAAAGCAATATTAGAGGATAATATATGATATAATATTTACGTATATAGTTATTTTATAATTTAATGACTATGATTTTACTTATATACAAGAGGTTAATGTACCCTCAACTACGGAAAATTACAAGGTAAGGGGTTTTCAACCCACTTTTTGATTCCCCTGAGATTTATGCTATATTGGACACTATTCACTTTTGTGTGGTGTATCTACTACCCATAATTGTATTTTCTATGTTATATAATTTAATTTATGTGTATATATATCTTCATTGTTTGATTCTCATTTCTGGTGGTGTATGTTTCCTAAGTTACCAAATTACTAAGGGAATTTCAAATTTCATTCTCCACTCATTGGGCATTACGCATACTTCATTGACTACATTACACCAAGATTATGTGTGAAATCACTTTCTATTTACTTATGTAGTAATTTACACTAACCTTTTGTGTGGATATAATATTTATACCCATAATCACTCTGTTCATAAATTCTCAAGTCATCAATATGAACTTGATAAGAGTAATATTTACTCAATTCCCATTCATTGAGTTAAACATCAAAGTCATTCGTGTTGTTTTTACAATAATATGTGGGAATGACCTCTGATTCATTTACACTGAATATCCAATCATATGGTTTGTATTTATATTTGTCACACATAATTATGTTATTGATTTATTATTAACCTATGGTTATGGTCTTTATAAGGGAATTCATCTCAACTTACATTCAATTGAGACTTCTTTGTTTTTATGTTCCAATTCAAATTTATTTGCTATAGATATTGTAATTTGACATAGCTTATCATGAGTCCCTTTATTTTAAAGATATTTTAATGTTTCTATTACTTTAATTATTTGTATTCATGTGTCTCTCATTTGGATAATAACTCTAATTAAAATATCATTTTAGATGTTTTAAAAATTTATTCTTCAAAATCATTGTTATTAATGTCCAGGTTTTAAAAACGGATTAAAGGTTTTATGTATATGATCATTAATGTTTTAAAATTAAAAAATCATTTAAAAGATTCAATTTGGTGTGGGACAGTTTGATTCAAAAATCTATTATAATCAAATACTTGATAAATTGTGAGACTTTTAAATGTTTTCATGAAAATGGATATTTCCCTTAAAGATTTTTACCTGTCATTTTCAACTATACCAACATCAATTACAAGATATAATTCTTGATTGAGGTTGATTTATTATGATACAGATCTTCTATACTGTATTGAAGGTTTTTTGATATGTTTGACTGTGGTTGTGTTATTTTTATAGCATTTATGGTTTATAGATAAAGTATCAACATTTCATATTCTAGTTTTAATACAAATATTTTTGTTTTATATAAACCTTTTCATATGAGGAATTCATTGGACATAGTAAGTGACGAAAGGAGCCCGATATAGTTTCTTGATGCATTAGTAGGTCTAATGAGACAAACTAGTATTTGACACAAGGCCTTGACAAAATATTATTTTTACTCTTAGAATAAGGCATTGACAATGAGTTCATAGAGTCTGGTATTATGAATTTCATCATTATAAAGGTATATATTTATATTTAATGTCATTATTAGAATAGTAGAATATCATTGGGAATATGTAAATGGAATTATTTGATTTTATCTGTGCCATATTATGCTGATGATTATGTTTCAAAGGCTTTTGTTGTATTATTATATATTTCCTTATATGTTTATGCTTATTTATGAAATTATCTGCTAAATTGTTATCCCTAATGAGAATCTGATCTCACCCCTTTCTATGTTTTATTTTTTGTAGGATTTGAAGATGTATTTTATGATTTAACAGCAAGGATAGGATAAGGATATAAGTTGGGTTAAAATGGGGACAAAATGTTTTTGATGTTTTCATTTCTTGGTTTAGTGTAAAACATATTAGTGTATCTAGTACTTCTAAGGCTAATAAATTGATGTGTATTTAGGGACATGATTCATTGTATCATGCCAATGTTATGTAATAACGCACAGATTCATGGTAACCAGGGTCAGTGAATTACAATTGTAATATGATGATGTATAATACAATCCTTGAAATCTAGATTTAGAAAAACTCTGATTAGAAAACACTAAAATAAGATAGTCATTGAGGATTATTATAGAATAACATCAAAAACTTTTGTTAACATAATAATTATGTGGGTTTTACAAACAAAAAATCCTTGTCCGGATATGAGAATGTAGTGGTGGCTTCGGCACATATGTACCTAGGAGTGAAAACTCTAAAAAAGAGTTTCAGGATTGACTGGGGGTATCTTGGTACATGACAACAGGCCTTGATGCACTCTTTGTTATGACACTCTAGGGGGATATTCTAAGGTTAAATCACATTTTCATTACAAACCGATTTGAAAGATTTCAATATAATATGAGAAAAAATAATCTTTGTTATTCCTAAGGTTTTTTAGATTGAAAATAACATGTTATGATATTATCTAAATGATTCTATGACTCAGACAATGATTTCTTGTGTTAGTCACATGCTTGATTACAAGAATGACATATTAACATTGAACATGATTTACAAGGTAGTCATCATAGCAGAAATGAGTAAAAAATGGATTGTTGATAGGTGTATAAGATATCTTGTTCATGTAGAATCTGTTTTATAAAAATATGATCAACAAAATATATATTAACCAACTCTTAGACTCAAAATGATGAGAATGGTGATGAAGGATAAGTACTCCAGTAGTGGAGATCATAGAGAAAAGAAAGTTCAATATCCATCATGAATGAAATGTGGAATGAAACACATAGGTAAGTGTCTCAATGGAACAAAGAAATGAATTCTGTGTGGGAAAGAAGGACATAAAGTAAATAATTACCGACGAAACATGAGGATTACTATAGAAGAAAATTAATGTTCACAAGAATCCATTTACAGTCATTAGTTATAAATTTAGGAGACAAGGGAATCACTTGATTGAATGCCCTATTCTATAGGATAACCTCTTGGTCAAGGAAGAACCTATGTAGAAATAAATGGATGGTGAAATGATTAAAAGTTAGTGCTTTTTGATGATGGGATTACTTTGGAGGTATTTTCTCTTGTATGTGTCACCCTACAGTTTGTTATGTGAACATGATATTTTAGGATGAATTGTCTTTTAAATTGTTGATATAGTTATAAATAAACCTTTGGGTTTATATGATCCATGAATTTGAGGAAATTTTATGTTATAAAATTTTGGGATGAAAATGTAAGGTATAAGATAACATTTGTGGTGAAATAATGTTTTAGTAATTTGGTGGAATTTACTGCTTTTTGGGAATGATATAAAATTTAGTTTTTAAAAAATGACAACACGCAGACCGTTTGAAAACACGTCGAATCAGAGAACGCTATGGGAATCGAACCCATAACCATAGTGCGATTTTGTTTTATCACCTAAAACTAGACTACATGATGTCGCTGGTTAGTCTGACTGATCATTTTTAGTTAAATGATATTTTTGAAAAAAAATATGTTAATTTGGGATCTTATTACATATCAAATTGATTATCATTTGTATAGGAAAACTATTTGGTGATTAAGTGATAAATGTTATTTTTAAAGACGTTCGCTCACTTGGGAATAATTTATTCTTAAGGAAAAGAGAATACTATGCAATTTAATTTGAGGAGTAATGTTTGGTTCTTATTTATGTTTTTATTGTATATTTATAGAGATTTGGGGGTTTTATGTATATTATTTACCTATTAAAGAGAATATTTGATTAGGTTAATTACTTTTAAGTATCTTATTTTAAGAGTAGGAGATTTTATTTAGAGATACAATTTAACATAGAATATTGTGTAATCAAATTCCTTTAAGTTGGGGGTTTCAATATTAGTTTTGATTATATTGAATGATTTTAAGGAAAATTGTTTATTTAATGGTATTTATTGAACTTTACATATTGTTGTATTAATTTTAGAAATTAAGATTACTATTTGTTTCTCTAAATGGCTATCCTTTTGGTGGATCATCTGATCTTGTACTAACCATTTTGGTTTTGTAAATCTCTAATGTCAAGTTAAATATATATAGTTTGTCCTTTGTCCATTATGTGATTCTCTTGAAGTTGATTCATGTGCTTTAGGTGTGACCAAATCATCTTGAATACTCACTGTTTGAAAAAAAGTTAAGTTAGTGGTAGAAATTTACTAAATGATGAAACATTACATAAAACGTAATTGCATATCATTATGTTCTTAGTAAACATCACAAATAAATTCTTCAACTTTATGAAATGGAACATAAAAGAAATAATGTTATTCATTTACTTCTCCTACTGGGAATCTAATTACCATTTATACCATCACAAGTTTGTGGTTTTCTAGTTTTTAACGTATTCCTCATCTTATTTCCTATCACCCCTACAAGAACATGACACTTGGTTTATCTTCCATATCCATGTTTTCCAACATGGAATCCAAGTATGGGTTCTCTCGGGTGACATTCATACTTCTCTTTCATTTGATAAAAGTGATTGATTTATTGACACTTTTTTTGATGTTGGACATTCAATGATGTTCCAAAGCCCAATATTAAAATTACAAGGATTCAATTTATGAAATGGGGGAATAATGTAACACCCCAAAATTTCATAGTTAGTTATTTTCTTTTAAGTAATTCAATAGATTGCACTACACGCAACACCGAGTTTGAGTGCATCACGACTTACCAAACTAGCTGTTAAAAAGCAGTTATGAATAGTAATAACTGAATTTTTAATATATATATATACTCTATATAATTTTAGAATCCATATAATGTGTTTTTTATACATTTTATAATAACAAATTCATTTTTTTAGATAAAAGAAGTATTTTTAAAAAAATGCAGTTTTAACACCGTTTAATAGACAACCATTTTTAAAACCAATATTTGACACTTTTATATATTCAAATTAATTATATTAAATTATTATTTAGAATCAGGACAAAAAAAGAATTTTTTGATAAATTTTTTGTATTTTCTGATAACATTCATATTTTGATGAATATTGAAAAATACTAAATTTTAATTGAAAACAACTTTTTTTAATAAAAATAATTTATAGTGTTAAATTATGAATTTCAGTGGGTTGGAATTATAATTAGATTATTTTTTATCATTTAATAAAATGTAGCCTGTTATATGTAATTCCACATTTAAATATGACATAAACACATGTCAATCTTTTGATCGTATTTACTTTTTAAAAACTCGTATTTCGGTTTTGACAATGAGAAATAATTTTAAATTTATCATTGAAACATCTATGTTTTTAATTTTGTAAAATAGAATTAATTTTTAAATTCATAATATCAATATTAGGTTTGGGTAATATTTTGGAATTATTTTAAAAATATTTAATTTTTTGAAGAATAGTGAAAAGCATTACCTTATAGTTTAAAAAGACTATTTATTTAAATATTTTTTTATATTATTTAAATAAATGTTAATTAAAAATATATATAATATATATATATTTTCAATTTAATTCATTGGATTCATTATAATATAAATTTTGATGTATAAAATTTTATTGTACTCTTTACCATCTTTTACCCACCTTCTAGAAGCATTTAAAAATTTGCAAAAAACATAATTTTACCAATTCCGTGAGATGAATTTAAAAAATCCAGGAAACATGGTTAATATAATTATGTAAATTTTTTTTCAATAAGTGGAAAATAATTTTTGATGAATTGTATCTTTTGACATTTATTTAACACGATTAAATGTAAATAGGGTAATTAAAGGTAGAAATGATATCATAATTACCCTAACACATGTCCTACATTATTTTGTATGTATAATTCCACAAAAATGCCTTATTAATAAAATATGAAACTATTTTGGTCAATGTTATTAGAATTTTAAATTTATTATTATTTTATTTAATGAATATTTAAAAGAGTTCAATTCAATGTATAATAACTGAACCATTTTTAATATTGGGTTACACAAAATATATCTTCGACTATAAATATCCATTATAAAGATAAAAATATTTCCTACATAATTGAATTTTATTGTTAATTTTTAGTCATTAAATAATATAATTTATTAATGACACAATGATAATGCAGTAATTAAAAAATTAAAGAAATATTAACAGAATTTATATTATAAATATCCAAATAAATGAAAATTTATACTTCTGATATTACACTAATTTTATAGGTTATTATGACATGGTAATGTTTGTATAATAAATTTTATTTGAATAGATATATTTTTTATGGATTTCAAAAAAATGAAATACAAAATAGTGTCAAAATTGACATAATTTAGTTTTTCAATCAAATATTATGTTATTAATTGATATAATATTCCTAAAATTAGATGGTTCATCCAAAGTACATATAGATGGTTATATATATTAATAATGAACCACATGGGGTTCTCTTGTCTTTTTATAGTTTTTTTATTAACCATATAATATATAAAATACAATGAGACCTGGTAAATGTCAAACTATTTAACTAAGAGGTAAATCTATAAGATAAGGTTAATATGATGACGTAAACCTATCAAAAACCTATTTTTTGAGAGGTTTTCAACCCATTTTGTTCTCTCAATTTCATACCACCAACGAATTTTGGATTGGCCAAACCCGGCCCAAATATCCCCCCATCTTTCCTTCCATCATCCTAGAGGCCTTCATTTGGTCATAAATCCCACCTAAGGAGCCCTTTTAATCAAATAAAAATGAAGAATCCGAATAAGAGGTATATATTTCATTACCTCTTTAATGTTATTTTCTTCATCTACTTCCTCTTCCATTGTTGTATACATTATAAAATAAAAAATCCATTATCTTCTATATATAGTGATGTTGTTAAAAAAGGTATATCCATATTCATTATTCTATCCATCCTATAAATGAAAAAGTCATCATACGTGCGTACGTATGAATTATTGTCTCCACATCATGGAGTTATTTGTTATTCAGACACTTCATTATTTGGATGTGTATAATAATCAGTATGACTAAATTATATAATAAATATAACATGTTACGGATTCTGTATATGTGGAATACAATCCACTAACATATGATTTCGTAATCAATGTAATGATATTGTCACTCGTGCGTACATAAAGATTATCTCTTATACGAATGCGATGAGATTCATTCCCCATCGCAATCATTAAATAATATTTCTTATTTTATTAATAAAATTAAGTCATATGAACATAATATAATTCTGTATATGAATAAAATTCATCCTATATGTAAAAAAACATTTCTTACGCAATAGAGTATATAATGGAAAACATATCAGTTAACACCTAAAACGTTGATACTACTAAAATATTATTAACAGAGAAATACCAGAAGATCATATATGATATCATATTTATGTATATAGTACATTCATAATTTAATAAAAATGATTTAACTATTTTGCCAATTGTTAACATAACCTTTTACAAAGGAAAAGTACAAGGTATGTGGTTTTCATCTCACTTTTTTTAATCCGGTGAGATTAATGTTATATTGGATAGTGTTATCTTTTGAGTGGTGTATGTAAATCCCATGATTGTATTATTGGTGTAATATAAAAATTCTTATGGGTATTTATATCTATATTGTTTGATCCTTTTTTCATGCGGTGTAAGTTTCGTAAGTTACCAAATCATTATGGGAATTTAAAATTACAATTCACACTGATTGGGCTTTACGCATACTTCCATGATTACTTTACTCCATGATTATATGTGAAGTCACTATTTATTTACATATTAAGTAATTTCCACTTTTATTTGTGTGGATATACTATTGATACACATAATCACTAGATTGATAAATTTTTATGTCATCAATATGAACATGAATAGAGTCATATTTACTCAATTCACATTCATTGAGTTAAACATCCAAGTCATTGGTGTTGTTTTTACATGAATATATGTGAATTACACCTGGTTGATTTACATTGAATATCCAATCATATTAAATTTATTTATATTTTTCACACATAATTATGTCATTTATTTATCAGTATCCTAATGATACAGTCTTTTAAATGGAATTCATCTCAAATTATATTCCATTGAAACTTCTTAGTTGTTATGTGCCAATTCACATTTATTTTGTGTATATAATGTACATTTTCATAGTATATCATGAATCATTTTATTCTCATGATATTATAATTTTTTTATTACCTCAAATATTTGTATTCAGTTGTCTCTCTTTTAGATAGGAACTCTAACTAAAATATCATTTTAAATGTTTAAAAAATTACTTCTTCTAAATCATTCTCATTTTTGTCCATGTTTTCATGATGGTTTATGGTATTATTTATATGGAAATTAATGTATTAAAATTGAAATTACTTTTAAATGTTAAAATTTGTTATGGTAAGCATTGTTTCAAAAATCTATTTTAAACAACTTCATGATAAATATTTTTTCTTTTAAATGTTATGATTAAAAAGGGATATTTCTGTCATCTATTTTTACTGGTCATTTTCAATTATATCATGATATTTTTTGGGATATTATTCATGATTTAAGTTGATTTATTATGATATAGATCTTCCATAATATATTAATGGTTTTGTGATATGTTTTACTGTGGATGTTTTATTTTTATACTATTCAGGGTTTATGGATAATGTATTGACATTTTATATGCACGTTTTAATAAGAATGTTTATGTTTTATTTAAACCTTTTCATATGAGGAATTAATTGTACATAGTAAGTGACGAGTTGATCCCATTATAGCTCCTCAATGCATTAGTAGGTCTCATGAGACAATCTAGTGTCTTGTCATAGGGCCTTGATAATATCTTATTTGTATTCTACGCACAAGGCCTTGACTATGTGGTTATGATGTCTGGATTATGCATTCCATAATTATAAAAGAAGCTATTGATAATTAATGCGAGTATTCAACTAGTAGAACATTTATGTGAATATTTAAATAAAAGTATTTGATTTTATCATTTCCATATTATACTGATTGTTATGTTTAAATGGATTTTTTCTTTGTCCTATACATTTCCTTAATTTTTTTTCTTATTTATGAATGTTTACGCTATATTTTTATCCTTACTGAGCATCTGAGCTCACCTATTTCTATTTATTATTTTTCCAAGGATTTGAAGAATTATTTTAAGGTTGACCTAGAGGGATATGATAAGGATATATGTGTGTTTAAAAAAGGGAAAAATGTTGTTGATGTTTTTATTTCATGATGTAATGTAAATCTTATAAGTGTATCTAGTACTTCTAATGATACTAAACTAATCAGTCTTCCAGGACATGATTCCTCATATCAAGCCAATGTCATTTTATTATTCACCATATTTTGGTAATTGGGGATGGGGTGTTTCAATAATTTTATGAATATTTCATATTTTTTATTTTGTTCAATTTTATTTTTTATATATTTAAAAATATTTACATTTCAAATTTTAAAGATTGATAGACTTAAAAAATATATGGATGTAAAATTTTATATGATAATATATTTTTCATGTTTTTATATTGTTATGTTGGTTAATTTTTTATCGTTTTATACTGTTTGGGTATTTGGAAATTTTATAAAAAAATAATTTATTTAATAAAATTTATTTTTTACATCATTTATTATATAATCGCCCTAAAATATTGTCCATTTCTTCATAGTAGATATTATATAACAAACAATAAATATATTTTAAAACATATATTATTTAATAAAAATGTGATAAATGGATTTTAAAATCATTTATTGGATAATATATATTAATACCACTTCCTATTATGAAATATATTTCAAATTTCTATGATCGGTTGTAAAATAAAATATAAAAAATTTACACTTTTTGATTATTTAACTAACATGATAATAATTTTTTGCTAAACCTCTCATAAATATATAGATATTAAACTGATGATAAAAATTAAGAATGTATTATGAGAAAACCCATTTCCTCACTAGTGTACATAGCAATTTTACATGGTATCGCAACAAATGTGGTCAAAATAAAATTGAATTATATAGGAAATTTATTTCCCAATTGAAGTGTATCATTAATGAATTTTGATGGTGTATAATAAAAAATAATTCCATATAGGATACATCATTTTGATAATGTGAGGAATATATAATTTATATCATGAGAATAATTTTATTAATTATTTTAATGTGTTCTCATTAAAATTGCATTATTGGTAATTGTTAAAATTTTATCTAATAGATGAAAATTGAATTTAAAAAGTTATTTCATGAAAATTTTGTTTGAATAATTATGTTTTTAATATATTTAAATGTATGATAGATTAATTGATTATTTTTTGGAACAAAATATATTTAATTGGAAAATATTTTATTTTAAATGATTTTATGGATAATCAAAAAAATAAAATAATAATAAAATATTTGATTGAATAATTACAACGAATAAAATAAATATAATAATATGTTAAATATTTAAATTTATAGGCCATGAATATTCCCGAGACTTAATTTTTCATTATAGGGCGATTCTTAGTTATTACGAGGTTCAATATTTTAAAAAAATTAAAATCCATTTAAAATGTGTAGGATAATATATTAATAGTAATTTTGATTTTCTGATTTTATTTGTTTTTTTATGTTTAATTTAAAGGTTATTTTTATAATTATATATAAATAAATGTTATTTAAATTTAATATATATTGAAACATTATAATTATGTGTGATTTTTTATTCATTAAATAACATTATACAAACATGAAATAATTGGTATTTTTAAATGATTCATGATGTAGTAAAATGTTACAAACTGATTGTGTTGTGAATATTATATAATTATACACAAACACACACAATATATTATTATTAAAATATATGGGTGTGTTTCTCAATTTTATATTATAACCAAATATATGTATATATACATATTACATTTTTATATGTATACAAATGTGTATTTTTTTTACATATAAACACAAAGATATATATATATATATTATAAATATGTTTATATTTATATATTATCGATTATATATATAGGAGTATATATTTATATATTTATATATACGTATGTGTGAAATTTTCTAAAAATATAAATTTAATTGGATGAAGGGAGAGTGTGGGGATGAAAAAAGAGGAGAGACAATATTTTTTTAAAGTAAAATCTAATTAAAAATTTAATTTTTCATGCAAATTAGGAATATTAATGAATAATAAAAATCAAATAATAATTTCAAATTTTAAAGGAAAAAACATTATTGAAAATCTTTTGAATATGAGAGTTAGGCATATAAATTGAATGTGGGGAATATACTAGAGAGATAAATGAGTGTAATGATATGAAATAGGTCTGTCAGTGTATATTAAATTAAAAAAATTAAAATAGGAAAGGAGGGACTATAGTGGGGAGTGAATGAAAAAGGGGGTGTAATAAAAGGTATCTATTATAGGGATATATAAATTAAATGAGTGTAATAAATAAATAAAAAATTAAATTGTAATTGACAAAAAATCTAGAAATTTATTAGATACTGACAATATACAATACAAATAAATCTATGAAATTAAAGCATCAATTTGAAATAATAATTTGAGTTATACATTTTGAATTAAATTATTATATTAAATTAGGGAATTAAATGAAAAACAATATTTGGGATAAAATAATCATGTAATGAAATATAATAGATGATTCAAATTAATTTATTAATATATAACAAAATACTAATCATGTTAATTTTTCATCTGTTGCATTGGATTCATCATGATGAGTACAAGTTAAGAGATGTGTTTTATTCATAGATGATGAGAATTAACTTCCATATTTAATTAAATATGTATTATTATACATATAATTAATTAAATATGGAGATTTGGATAAATATGGATTGGCAATGGAAGTTGCTATAATTTATTTTCATCATTGTAGTGTATGAAAATTGAGTTAGGGGATCCATCATTTTTCATCCAATTGTAAAATTTTCGGTGGGGGTCATTATTTTTTATTCGTTGGGATGATGGTGTTTTCCGTCATAATGAATATAATAGATTATTAAAATAAATGTTTTGTTAATGAAAAAGATCCCCTAATATTTAATATATTTGATCATGTTGTGGATAATTGGTGTCATATAATATATTACATCATGAAAAAAGAATTATTATCAAATTTATCACAAGTTTTTTCAATTGATATAGTTTGAAGATTATTCTGGAGACAGATCGTGAAATTTCACGAAGTTAATTATTATAATTTTCCATAAAAATGGACATCTCATATGTTTTTTCTATGTTGTAATATTTTGTAATATATTAACATGTTTGATTCTTCAATGAAAATCATGGTTGTTATATGTAATTTTTTTTGATAATTTGTTATATGATTTAGAAAATTAATTAGTGTTAATGTTTTAAATTACTATACATTGAATATATTATTCATCTATATTTTCTTAAAAAAAATGTTTTCAATAGGATTTATGGTATCTATGTGAAATAAATTTATAATATAAACCTAATGTGATTAAATATCCATTTTACTAAATATCAAAAGGAGATGGTTATGTTATGAGTTTTTGTGATTGATTGTGTATATATTGATAATTTATTTTATTTTGATAGATTTCCAAGAAATAATGATATTAATCGGTAATATTAAATTATAATAAAATTAGTTATAGTATATAATGAACTCTAGTAATGAAAATGGAATGAGTATTTAATGTGATATTTTATAATTGAAAATAATAATGAGGTTTTTTTGTTTGGGATTAATTTTTAAATATGATTTTTACAAATTTTCGGGATTAGATAAATCAAATGGTAAAAGGACTAATGTAAAATTCTATTTTTGTTTAATTTTCAAATGCTACTTTATGAATTGGGTCATGTTTTCTGGGCTTGTTTATATAAAAATTTTTGTGGATATTGTATAGGTTTTGAGGTGAGTTGGTGAAATTTTAATTTTTTCAATGCAATCGTTTTAACCCTTATAGATGTGAATATTTGATGGATATTATTTATATAGCATTGAATATATTTTTAATGTTATATATACTCCCCACCAATGAGAATAACTGAATTCCTATAACAACTTTTTGTGATTTTTTTCTAAAATCCTAGCGGGAAGCTGGCTGGCGGGCAACCCGCACATATCTACCCCCTCTTTTCATTTTCACTGACACAAAAAAGATGTGATGTGTTTAGAACAAATGATAAAATTTATATAAGTGACATAATTATATGGGGTGGTCCATTTGTGTTTAGGTTATTTTTTATTATATTATACACGTATGATCACCCTATGTATAAAAAATTGTTATTATGTATTCTAATAATTCTTAATGATCTTTTTTAGACATTATTACCTTGAAGAATTGCAACTTTTTCTGCATGACTTATGTAGCATTTATTTTATGGCATTTATTTGGATAATTAAATTTATCTATTTTATATATTCAATTATTTTTAATTTTTTGGATTCATTTTTATATTTATTTAGGGAGTTTTGTATAGTTAAGGAAAAATACATCCCAATATTATTTAGTTATACTGGTTATTGCCTAAATTTTTTGATATTTTCATTCACTCGTTGTTAGTTTCCAACCCATAGTATACAGTATGAAAGACATTGGGGTTATAATCTATCATGATTTCTTTCATTAGAGGTAGTTTTCCTAACCATGTGGTATTTAATTCATGGTTGATGGTTATAATGGTGTTTGGATTTATTCATAGTAATAACTTCATGGGTTGGTAAGGTAACTATGGAATATAATATTGGTGCGTCACATAGGATTGAAATGACTATATAAGACATGGTACTAAATTCCCATTGTGATCTGATGCTTGAATTACGATCCTACATAACAATCAACAGATTTTGAATCACAGTCATTTTTTGTGACCTCAAAGGGGGACTACAGTTATGATATATTTTTATTATGATTGAATGAAGTGGTTTTTGAGAGTCAAAAATTTTGATTAAATAAATCATGGAATTTATGTTGGCCTATATGGCTTTAATCAGGAAATAATTTCTCATGAAAAAATTAATGTTTGATAAATTAATCATAGAATCTGAACGGGATCCGTAAAATTATGGATAAATGTCCCAAATATTTTTGGGAACTTATAGAGGCTTAAATGTATTGTTTACATGAATTTTATATCATGATTCTCAATGAATTTATTTTCAATTAACTTGTAAAATGTAAGATGAGACATATTTATTTCATTAATATTTAAATTGTATTGAAATCATTTATAGTGTATAATTTTTTATCAAATAATTACTTTTGTAATGAAATATTAATCATGTTACCTTGTATACATTTTAAAAATCTAGGAAAAAATTATATTATTTTCAAACCACACATAGAGGTATTTTAGTTTCTAGATGCTATAATATGTCATCACATTAAATCTATCTATAAATTTTCCTGATTTTTTGTTATGATATTTTTATTAAACAAGGTTCTAAACATTTCAATAATGAAATGTATAAACATGATCATCTATATTTTTTGATAATTCCTTTCTTTATGGAAACACTGATAATAATAACTTGAATTTTATTTTGGGAATGATAACAATTATTTAATATTAATATTATATAATTTTTTAATACTCTATTACAATGAAAATTATAATGAAATTTGTTTATAAAATTTAATAAAATGAAGAGAAATATTTCAGATAACATCTTTACACTTGAGACTATTTAAATGATTACACTTATTCTCAGAAAATGAAAAAAAATATTTATTATTAATATAACCCTGTATCACATTCTAAATAATAATTTTTTTTGTATTAGATTCTTTTCTAGACTTTAAAAAGGTTTGTGTGGTAACTATATAATTTATAGTATGTAGCACGTTAGCATGTACCATGTTTAATATGTTTTATTTAAATATTTATTTAGAAAAATGTTATCCATATTTCAATATATAATATAGTGTTCCTTATAAAATAATAGATTTAATAATGATTATTTCAATAATTATGTTGCATGAAACATAGTAATATATCATGTACAATTTGTATTTTTGGATAGGATAGCATGAAATATTTTAGAAATTCTGAAATCATGTTTTATATATAATTATTTATTAGATGTTTTCATAATTTCCAATAATTAATTTTTTTTTGAGGAATTTGGAAGTATTTTTCCATGATAACTAAATGAATATATAATATATGGATTAATTAAATTAATCCTACGTTGTGATATGATTTTTCTGTAGTATTTTCCCCATCATTGCAACATATGAAATCCAATTAAGTGAATTTAAGGTTATTTATTTGGATAAAACAAGGAAATATTGAGTGATATTCTTGGTTTCAATTTTATCATTTCATTGAATTTTTATTATTTCTTTCTGAAAATAGTGATTATTATAAAATATTATTGCACTATGATTATTGTTTATTATAAGAACCATGACATGACCTCATGATTAATATCACCAGATATTAAATGTATAATCACTTGTATTAGGCTAATGATATGGTTTTCCATTTAATTTTTTTTTGACATTTTTAGATATATTCCCATGATAAATAATGGGGGGATGTAATTTAAATCCCTGAAAATTCTTGTAATTGAAAATGAATTTATATTATGTGTAGTTAATACTATTTCTTTTTCATGTGTCATGTTTTAAAAAATTTGTTATTAATATGATGTGGTGGAAATCTTGTCCATAATTGAGACATGCAATACATTGACCTAATTAAAACTCTGTGTACGAGTATATGGCACATTAAGAAGAATATATCATGTCACGATAGACTAATATCCTTGATTTGTGTGTGTATGAATTTGATATGTGATTATTGTTGTTATCATTGGTTAGGTTAGTGTGTAGGTTGACCTAGATAATGTAGTCATTGATTTCTTATGATAATATGGTGTGGTGATGTGGTTGTGTGTAGTGTCTAGTGGATGTTTTACTAGTTTGGTAAGGTTGGATAGTTGTTTTATTATATATTGGTTGTAATTTTGGGTGGATGAGACTTGTGGTTGTCATTGGGATACAATTTTTTGTTGTGATGTGATATTTGTGAATTTAGGAAATATCTTACATCCCATTAAGAGATTATTCTCATAATTATTGTTATAAAAGATAATTGTTTATTTAGAAAATCATGAAACTAATAAATAATTTCAACATTCCAACACCTAAACCATTTTCATTCATTAATGGAAATATTTATAATAATCTTGCATTTTGGTTTTTTTGATTGATCTTTTGTGGGTGAAATGTTTTTGAGCATAAAAAATATCAATATAACGAATAGTATTCCTACATATAGGAATGTTATATTATGAATCATTTAAAAACATTTTAGGAAATTTATTACTAACCAAAGCAATAAATTACTTAATGTGGTGGATGAGATATATTGATTTGTATATTTTCGGAATATACTTCTATATAAATATGATTTCATATGTTTTATGAGAAATGTTATGTAATTATTTTTCAGGATTTTTGTCCTAAGTAGTTTTTCCTTTTAAAAAACATTGGAAATGTTTTAATCCTTGATAATTTCAATTATTCCATCTATATACAATATCTTTTTAATAAAAATTTCATACGTCAAATTTGAATGACTTTATAACGAAAAAAATAAGAGAGGAAAATGTTTTTGATGAAAAAATGGAGTGTAATTGTGAAATAAATCATTTTATGATGTGAAAATATTATGTGTAGAAATTTTTTTACAGAAAATTAATATTAATTTCATGATTTTTTTGTGCTATCAGAAAATTTTTCTTTGGAAATACATATACTTCATTAAATCAACATTAATGAATATAGTTGAAATGAATGATTTTCTCATAATTGGTTAATATTTATATGTTTTTGTGTCTTTTATGACCATCTATATGTTCTTATCCTATTTTGAATGTATCCTTATCAAGATATAATTGGATTTGTTTTATAGATTTACATGTCATTTCCCTAATGGGGTTTTTTTAGCTAGGTAAATATCATGATCATTGAGATGTATCATGAAGATTCATTATTCAGACTACCATGTCCCTTTCCATCCAGTTTTTTATATCTATAATGAGAATAGTTTTAGAGGTATCTAATGTAATGGTCATTAATTTTATTGAGCCTTACTTAGTCATGCAAGAGAATTTTCAATTGTTTTAGTGGTTTGTTTATTTCAGGAAAACAAATAAAAAAATTTTATAATGGGTATGACAACTTACAAATATTAATATGATGTTTTGAAATTTATTTTAGGTGTTTTGTAAAATGATTTAATTTATATTTTTTTTAATTGTATGAATTTTATTATTATTTAAATTAATATTTTTAGAAAAAAGGAAAAATGTGTGTCTTATTAAACATTATAGAATATATTTTTATAGGTGTGTAAATATATATATCTAAATTGGTTATACTGTAAAAAATGTTATAAACTATTTGAGTTAATAATGTTATACATTTATAGACACATGGATACACTTTATTGTTATATAAATACATTAGTGAGTTTCACAATTAAATATTATGTATTTATGTTGATATATATATATATACATATATTTAAATTTATTAATAGTATACAAGTGTGTATATTGTTAGACACTCACACACACAAATATATATATATATATATATTGTTTATATATTGTTATATATTTATATTTTTGTGCTGTTATAAGATATTATACATATATAATGGGATATATATATACATATACGGTACTTTTAATGAAATATTTAATAAATGTAAAGAGCGGTGAGTTTAGTGTTGGAAAAAAAATAGATGACAGACTGTGTATTTTTTTAATTAAATTATATTTTTATTTGTAATTTAGAAATTGGATAATAATGAATAAATAAAATAAAATTAAAATATATAAAGTTGATGGGATAATAGGAAAATTAAATCATGTAAATATGACAGTTAGGTGTAAGAATTTTATAGGGAATATATTTTACTGTGAAATATGTGTAAATATAAGAGATTATAATTAAAAAATAACATTAATGAAAACCTTTTTCCCTTCCACAAGTAGAAATTTATGTTATTATGGGTATGGATTGAATTTATGTTTAAAATTATATAATTGATTGTATAGAAAAAATATGTTGTTTTTTAGATAGAGTTTCAATTTTTAAACAAAAATTAATGAATACAATTTAAAACGTCTCTAGAATCCGAGAAACATTTAAAAGATGGATATGAATTTTTTCTTGCACGTGTTGTTTAAAATATTCTAACTATTTAGATAAATGATTTTGAAATGATAACTAAGTATCTCGGTGTTTTTCATAACCTGTATCCTTTTTTTATACCTCATAATTAGTTTATGTTTAGTGTTTATCTATTGAATCTCACTAACGATTGTCGCCTATCAACCAGTCAAGGTTCCAGTGCTATTCTAATATGTATAGTAGCACTCTGGTCGAATCCTCATGGGTTATACATTTTAATATTCATTTTTTTTAGTTGATTGTATTCTGATTAGGGTTTTTTTTCAAATCACAAATGAAGTTATTAATGATTGTTGTTTGATTTAACAATTTCATAAATATTTGGGTGATTTAATTTTTAGGAAGTTAAGCTTGTGATATCCCAGAGCATTGCTTTATATTTCAGTTAATTTAACACCCAATTCGCAAGATAATGTTGATTGGAATTACTAAGTGTTAAGTATTTAATCCATGCCTTAACATAACTTAGTGTTCTAATATCAATCATATCTTGTTGATGGTTGTGTATTTATGGTTCCAAGAATCCATTGAAACCACACGTTAAACAATACAAGTCATTAATCCCTGCCATGTTGTGTACAACATAGACAATGTTAAATTAAATAATATTCATCGGGAAAATACTCTCAATCACTTAACATTCCTAAATTTTGACTCACCACAATAATATGTTTACTCATACATTGATATTAATATTAATTTGGTTTATATATTTATGATGATGAATTTAAATGAGAAGGAAAAATAATGGGATTAGAAAAGAGTGGTATGTCGAACACACTTATATGAACAATGATGATAATTAAAAATGGATTTAAGATTGAATGAGGAAGAAAATAAGGGAATGGAATTAAACTCTTTTTTACCAATTTTAAAAATATTAATATTAAAATACATAGGTTTGATGAGAATAAGAGATATTGAAGAAAAAACATGCATTAAACTAGAATTACAAAACACAAACATACAAGATTACAAACGAAGAACAACACAAAATTGAAAAGAAGACAAGAGAGAAGGAATAGTATCTCAAGTGAAAACATGAGTATGTCAGATCCTACCAAGCTTTTTTCATGGATTTTTTCGTTCCAATTGATGCTTCTCTCTTCTGAAATTCCAACCCATTCGAAGGAGTGTAGGGGGATGTATTTATAGCCCAAGGAAGTGGACTGTTTCCATTACCAATATGTCCCTCCACTTTACTTGACAATTTGGAAATATAGATAGAAGAATCACATGATATATATTTATTAAATGTTTTATATAATAATGTTCCATGAATACTCTCAAAATATGGAGGCATTTGGACCTATGTAGCCAATGTTATGGATGGATGATTAAAAAATTTTAATCTTTCAATTTCTATCCAGTCTTTTTGAAGTCCAAAATGTGAATAGATTTTTGAATAGGAATAATCTTTACAAATCAAATGATTTCTTCAACAAAGTCGACCGCCTATATCTTATCCTTCAAACTAAAAAATATAAGCTATGTTTTATGATTAAATTATATGATAAGTCATGACTGTTTTCAGGATTTTAATTCTTATCCAGAATGGTATGCTGGACATCAAAGCCTCATTTGGGCCCCATTATCTTAGATTTGGGCCCTAAAATTTTAACCATGATTCATTTTGACAATAGAAAACAGATGGTGGAGTTTCACAAAATATTGTCTTCAAGAGTGAGACCATTAACTCAATTATAATGGCTGGTCCAGTTTCATCACAAATTCATTGGGTCATCCTGTGTGTTCTATATGAACCTTGAAATGAAAAAATTGGACCATGATTTCTACTAATGATATGTTAGAAATTGAACAAGGAATACTAAAAAACAATATCAACACAATTTAAATCATTAGGGTAATAAGTATAAATAAAATAGTAAAAAACTCAATAGGAATACTTTTGAAAATGCTAAAAAATTATATTTAGTATTAAAACATTAATATTTCACACAAATTATCCACATTTCATATAAAATAAGAGGAATTATATAGTATGTTATGAAAATATTAATAACATGAACTCCACCACACATAGTCTTGTGCATGTCCTCATGTGCAACAAATATAAAAACTGAAAAAAATCATTTTCACTCACCAACAAATAGTAAAATTTTATTTCTTTTTAGTATGGGGACGTTTAGACTATTTCACTCATCCATTTATAATTCTACCACTAGTTGTTACATAAACAATTTTCCAAAACTAATTCATTTTTTATGCTCAAATTCAGAAATGGAAAATGTGGACACTAAAAGCTCAAACCTTCAAGATGATATAATTCATTTGTGGAGGTTCACTCTTTCACCAACCAAAAGTGAAAATATTAGATTCTGAAAGATCTATCAGCTTCCAATCCCCATCCAATGTGAAAAAGAATCAATAGGTCTTTTTAAGTGGTTTTTCTATGGCTATGGGACGGATGTAATATAATGTCCAAGAGAGATAAGAAGAGGGGTAAACCACCAACATAAAAAATCAATGCACATTTTTTTTTGAAATAAAACATGTTAGAAAATGAAATTAAATATTTAAAAGGGAATTATTGTGTGATGTAAGACACAAAATAGGACGACAATTTTAAGGGGATGAGAAGTTAAAATATTTACAAACCACCAGACTTCTCCAAATGACATAAGAATATAATGGCAGTGTTATTTTTTTTCTTTTTTTCTCTTTTTTTGAAAGTTTAACTTGAAAAAAAAATTCACTCTCATATCCAAAACCAGTGATTTATCTCCTCACGACACAAATTTTAACAGTTATACCAAGATAAAATGATGAAGAAGAGTGATTTTTGAACTACCCAAGAAATAACCCAATTTTTTCTTTTTATTTTTTGATTTTTTTGAACACTTGTCAATAAAATTTACAAAATTACATAAATTAAAGTACATTACATTCCCCATAACACACTGAATGACAAACTCTCCCCCACACAGAAATGGATGATTACCCTCAAATATATTATAACATGTTGAAATCAACATAGTGTACCCAAAATTAAATCTATTCACCCCCACACATAAATTTCAAAAAAAATTATTCAATGAAAATACAGGTTGATATTGGGGGGAAAATTGTGTTGGGATTGTAATGTGGCTATCAATGAAAAGGTTTTCATAGGCTCAAAGGGGGTTTCAAAAGGAGGATTAATGTAAGTGAAATGGGAGGCTATCTGGCGATTGTGATTCTCATGTTGTTCAGAAAATTCCTATATCATATTAATGCACACTAAAGTAGGAAATTAAGCTCAAAGGTCCATAAACTCAAGACTCACAAATGGGGGTGAAAACTAAAATTTTGAAAAGATGGCCATAGGTAGGCTTGGCATGAAAACAAATGTTGATTCTCAATGTTTAGGAAAATCATTTTCCAAATCAATAAGTGAGCATTCAAAATCTATTATTCTTGACAAAAAATTCATTACCCAAATATATGATGAAAACAAACAATTTTGAGATGATACCATTACTTTTGACTCCCCAAATTTGTTGGACAAAATATGAAATTTGAAGGTGAGTAAGTATGACCCATTTGGTATTTTTTTACATTTTGTTTTTAATTTTTATGTTTTTTTTAAAATACACACCAGCACAAAAGAGAAAGATAAAAAGAAAGGTTTTCATGAAATAAGTGGTAAAAAAAATAAAATAGAGAGGAAAAAGAAGATAGAGTGAGAGAGAGTAAATGATTGAAAGAGTTAAATGGAAAGAGGTTTCTTGTGGTTTGGATTTAGAGGGTCTCCATTTCCATCTAGTGGTGGGTCGACTAAAAATGTTGGGGATCTAGTGGATGTTGATGTTGATCCAGGATTGTGAGTCCTCTCATGGTGATTCTTTAACTGATGTCCATTAACCGTGAATGTCCTTTTTGAAGAGGGGTCTTGGACTTTCACTGAACCAAATGTATAATCATTTATAATAACAAAAGGACCTTCCCAATGAGAATTATGCTTTCCTGGGTGAAGCCAAAATCAAGATTTGAAGATCATTTCCTTGTCACATTCATGTAATACCTTTCTCAAGTTGTGTTTATCATGGAGTGACTTGGATTTTTCTTTATAGAGAATAGAATTATCATAATAATCAAGTCGAAGCTCCTCCATTTCATCCAATTGAAACAATTTTTTTCACGAGAATTTTCACAGTGGAAATTAAAGGTTTTCACAGCCAAAAATTACTTATTTTGGATTTCAACTAGTAGATGACATGATTTACCAAAAACAAGCCAAAATTTTGACATCCTAGTGGGTGTTTTATAGGTAGTTTGAAAAGCCCAAAGTGTTTCTCCAAGTCTATCAGGACAGTCTTTTATGGTGGGTTTTACAATTCTATCAAAAACTCTTTTCACTTCTCTATTAGAATGTTTATCCATGAAATTTGATTCGGGGTGATATGCAGTTGATGTTTTATGTACAACCCCATTATTTTTCAAAATATATTCTGTGGTTCTATTACAAAAATGGGTTCCTAAGTCACTGATCAATGCACTAGGTGTGTGAAATATGTATAATATGTGTGTCTTTAGGAACACACTAATTGTATGTGGATCATCCTTTCTAGTGGGTTTGGCATCAACCCACCTAGAAACTTAATCAACCGCAAGAAGGATATATGATAATCCATTATAAGGGAGAAATGGTTCCATGAAATTAATTCCCCAAACATCGAAGATCTCACAGAAAATTTAAGGCATTTGTGGCATTTCATTTCTCTAGGAAATTGTTCCAAACTATGGGCAAGTGGGACATGATTGAAAGAACTCATGTGAGTTCTTGATGAGTGAATTCTAGAAGAATCCAGAGTCTATGTCATTTCGGGAGGTCCATTGTGGTCCAAAGTGGCCACCTGTGTGATGTGAGTGACAGAATTCTATGATTGAGGAATTTTCATCTTCATCAACACATATCATAATTACCATGTCTACACTATCTTTCCAAAGATTAGTTTCTTCCAAAAAATATTAATTTTAATGGATATTCAACTACCTTTTTTGTGCTTTTGAAACATTATTAGGAAAAACACCAGGAACCATTTAATTTATAATTGGGGCATACCATGGTATCTTTTGAGTGAGAGATGAATGGTTATCATTAGGGAATTCAGGATCAATTATTTTCGAACGAGAAGAATTAGAAATTCTACTCAAGTAATCACACACGTGGTTTTATTTTCCTAGAATATCTTTGATATCAAGTTAAAACTCTTGGATCATTTGGATCAATTTTATTAGCCTCAGTTTGGAAAAACGCTTCATGAGTAATAAATTTATAGAAGAATGGTCTGTTAAGATGATGATTTTGGAACCTATGTGAAATTACCGTAATTTATCTAAGGGAAAAACTACTACTAAAAGTTATTTTTCAGTGACAATGTAGTGAGATTGAGTTTCATCCATTGTTTTTGAGGCATAATAGATGACATGAGGAATATTTTCTCTTATTTGACCAAGAATAGCACCAATGGCTCTATCAAAAGCATCACACGTCAACTCAAAGGGTAACAGAAAATATGAGGGTTGGATTATTTGGGCAGATGTTAGAGCGGGTTTTGAGGTCAACAAAGTCTCTTTTCAAAACCTCATCAAATTGGAATCTGGCATCATTTTGGAGCAACTGATTGAGTGGGAGGGAAATCATACTAACATTATAGATGAATATCTGATATAAACCGACATGACCGAGAAATGAACGGATGTCTCAAACAAAAGTGGGTTGAGGAAGTGATTATATCACTTCAATTTTGGTAGGATCAACTTCAATACCATCTTTTGAAACTAGGTAACCTAGAACAATCCCATTTGTTACCATGAAGTGACATATTTCAAAATTTAACAAAAGTTATCAACTGACACACTTTTGGAGGACTAGAGAGAGTGAATTCAAAAAATATTCCGATGACTCACCATAAATGGTGAAGTCATCCATGAATACATCCATGCATTGTTTATTGAATTCAGAAAGGATACTCATCACACACCTCTGGAATGTTTCAGGAGAATTGAAAAGGAAAAAAGGCATTCTTCTATATGAATATTTTCAAATGGGGCATGTGAAAGTATTCTTTTCTTGGTTCTAATGTGTGATTGGGATTTGGAAGTAGCCGGTGTATCCATCAAGAAAGAAATAGTGTGACTTTCCGGCTAATCGTTCAAGCTTTTGATCAAGGAATTGATGAGGGTAGCGATCATTTCTTGTTTCAACATTCAATTTCCTATAGTAGATGCACACACGCCATTTGTTCTTCACTCGCGTTGTCACCACCTCTCTATGTTCATTTGCAACAACAGTTATCACATCCTTCATTGGTACAACTTGAATTGGACTAACCCATTCACTATTAGAAATTGGGTTGATAATTCCATCGTTAAGAAGCATTGTGATATATTCCTTAACTACCTCAAGTATGAGTGGATTGAGTCTTCTTTGTGGTTGTCTAATTGTTTTGGATGAATCCTTAAGATGGATTTGATGCATGAAAATGGCGTTGTTCATTCATGTTATGTCATCTAGGGTCCAACCTATGGCCTTTTTGTTTTCCTCTAACACCTGAACAAGTTTGAACACTTAGGTTTCAGTAAGAGAAGTAGAGATAATGATAGAATATGAGTGATCATGGAAAAGGAATATATATTTAAGGTGTTCAGGAAGAGGTTTTAAATTGGTCTCATCTTTCAATTTTGGGTCAGACAACTCAGGAAGTGAAGAAGGGACTTCAGTTGCTTTATATTCATTTTCCTTAATACTGTCCAAGGGGGGGCTGTAGAGATCAGAGTTGATGAACGATTCAAGATAGTTTTCAAGTTTCTCTTGATTGATGGGGTCTATGAGTGAGAGGTCCACATCAACTTCACCATTTATGAATTGGTCAATCATAGTGAAGATTTGAAAATATCATCGTTCATTAGAATATGAAGAACATGGAGGATTGGGGTTCTATTGACTCTTAGATGTGTCCTCAGAAGCATGGATTGAGAATGTAGTGTGATCCTCTAATGGGTATCACATGGCTTGGAAAATGTTGAACTTGACTAGTTTTTCAACGAATTCCATGGATAATATGCTGGAATAGACATCAATCATGGTTCTCACAGTCATGAGGAATGGTCTTCCTATAATTAAGGCAGTTCAAGAAGATTTTGACTCACATTCTATGTCAAGGACATAGAAATCAGTAGAGAAGATAAGATCATTGAATCAAAGAAGGACATCCTCAATTATTCCCTCAGGACTGGTTGTTCTTTGATTGGCCAATTTAATGACAACACCTGTTGGATGTAAGGGACCTAGACCAAGGTTGGAGAATATGGATTTGGGAACGACATTAATTTAGTCTCCTAGGGCTAGGAGTGCATCCTCATAGCTGGAACATCCAATTTGGAATATAATCATAATTGTCCCTGGATCTTTGCACTTAATGGGTATGGAATCTCAGGTTGAAACATTTTTGAAGGTCCTATGTTGCCTCTTGTGGGTACAAAAATCCTTGAGAAACATGGAATAAATAGGAATTTGTTTTATGGAATCAAAGAGGGGAATGTTCACTTCAACATGTCTAAACAGGTCCATCATTTCAGTATCGGGTTCAAAGGACTAATTTGGCTTACATAAGGCTTGAGGAAAAGGAATTTGATTCCAAAGTGCAATGAAAAGAGGCGAGGGAATGGATTCAAGATCCTTTTCATGTTTCTTTTTCTTTTCATTATCCTGGTCAACATTCAATGGAGGTTTGGAAGACTTATCTTGATGCATAGAAATTTGATTTAATGATCTAAGTGAAATTGAACGTAAATTACCCTTAGGGTTGGGTGATGGTTGATATAGAAGTTGGGAAGAATTGGATGGTTGTTGATTACTATGGTGGGATGCATGTTAACCTATTTGGGTTTCAATGTTCTTGAGGATGGAATGGGTGAAGGAGGAAAGATCATCAACTACACATTCCTATGTTTGCATGGAAAAAGAGGCTTGTCCTGGATTGGGATTAACTTGATTTTGGTTCTTGGGAAATTGATTTTATTTGTTTCGGAATTTGGAAGGATCCTTGCGATAATGGATTCTGGGAGGAGGGTTTTTCCTTTTAGGTTGAGGAATAAAAGGATAAGGTGGTTGTAAATTACCAAAACCGTAACCATATTGAAACTGTTTTGTGTTTTGAGGAGGTAATTGAGAGGTTTGAGATATGGGATTTCCATACATCATGCCATAGTTATAGGAAGTAGAGAAGGGCTCAGTGTGATGTTGGTTTATTTTTCTAACAAACTGACCTGATAGTTGAGGGTTGGTGTTCCACTTATCATATGTTTCATCGATCTCCATTGGTCCAGATGAATCATATTGATCCTATTGATGTTGTAGAAATGTGTCTATTGGATGAGATGAAGAGTTGAAGATTCCACAGTTTTTTATGGGTCCAGGAAACATTGATTACAGAGAAGATGAGGTCCGGGATTTGGTAGCCCGAGCTAGTTGTCGCACAAGACTTGTAACTTCACTCATCCACTTGGTCATCTTGTTCGGATCAATTGATTGATTATCTTGAGCTTGTTTTACTTGAGCATGTGCTCGAGTTTGGAATTATTGTGTGTTTTCTTCCATGTTACATAAGATATCTCTTCCATCTGTGGGAGTTGTTTCGACAATAGCACTCCCACTTGCGACATAAATGAGAGTTCTCTCCATTGCCAATAACCTCTCATAGAAGTATTGAATCAGGAGTTGGTCAAGGATTTGCTGGTGTGGGCAGGTTGCAAAAATATTTTTGAACCTCTCCAAGTACTCATGGAGTTATTCACTTGGGAATTGATGAATACCAATTATTTCCTTTCGGATAGAAGCAGTACGAGAAGAAGGAAAGAATTTATCTAAGAAAGGGCTCTTCATTTCATTCTATGTGGTTATGGTACAATGAGGGAGGAATAAAATACATGACATAGTAGTGCCATTAAGAGAGAAAGGGAATGCTCAGAGTTTGATTTGGTCCTCAGATACCCCTTGAGGTTTCATGGTAGAGCACACCACTTGGAACTCTTTAATGTGGAGATGTGGATCCTCACCAGCTAGCCCATGGAAATGAGGGAAAAGATGAGTAAAAACTGATATTTATTCAGAGTCATCTTCTATGTTTAGATATTGACTACCAAGAGGTTGTTAATTAATATCTAGGGATGGATGTTCTTTAAGTGTTAGTTCCCTAGGATTGGCCATATCTAATTCAATTGGTTGGACATTGACTGGTTATTCAATTATTAGAATATATCTTATGTTTCTCCTATGTTGGCAAAGTTTTTGCTCAATTTCAGGGTTAAAATAATCCTAGGGATTCTTTGGGAGGCTATGGGGCATTCAGAAAGATGTTGGAAGAAATAGGAATATGGTTTTTTTCATTCTGTTTTCCAATTATGATTTTTATGACGTAGGCGGGTTTTTCTTTGTGTTTTTTATCAATTTTATTAAACATTGTTTTTTAGGATTTTTTACAATAACCAGAAACTAATTGCTACACAAATACCCATCCTCATCAATGGGACCATTTTAAATGCATGGACGATTGGCTCTTATCACCTGGTCAAGCTTCAGGTGCGCTGCATATGTGTATTGCAGCACTCGGGTCGAATCCTCGGCGATAATAATTTGTAAAAGTCATTTGTTTTTAGCTGATTGTATCTTGATTGGGGGTTTTGTTTTAGAACATAAATGATGTTATTAATGATTAGTGTTTGATTTAACAATTTGATAAATATTGTTTTGAGTTCATTTTTATGGATTTAATCTTGTAATATCCTGGAACTTTGCTTTATATTGCTTTTAATTTAACACCAACATCACAAAATAAGGATGATTGGAATTACTAATTGTTAAGGCTCTAATCCATGAATTAACATAACATAGTGTTATAATCTCAATAATATCTTATTGATGGTAGTTTATTTATGGTTCCAATAGTCCTTGTAATCCACACCATAAACAAAACATGTCATTAATCTATGACATGTTAAGTCCAACATACACAATGTAAAATTAAGGAATACTAATTGAGCAGATACTTCCAATAAATTAAAATTCATAAATTTTGACTCATCCGAATAATATATTCACTCAAACATTGTTATTAATATTAATATGGTTTAGTTATTAATGATTATGAATTAACAAGAGAAGAAAAATAAAGGGATTTGAAAAAAGATGTACGTCGAACACACACATACGATCATTGATGATAATTAAAAATGGATTTTCGATTGAATGATGAATCAAAAGAAGGGAAGGGGATTCAAAAATATTTACTATATTTTAGGAAAATTTATATTAAACTATAGAAGGTCTATGAGAATAAATGATATGGAAGAAGAAACATGCATTAAAACAGAATTATAAAACACAAATTTACAAGATTACAAATGAAGAACAACACAAAAGTGAAAGGATGAAAAGAGAGGAGGAAGGGTATCTCATGTGAAAACAAGAGTATGGAACGTCCTCCCATGAATTTGGAAAGGCTTTGGTCATTCCAATTTATTCTCTTCTCATCTGAAATTCCAACCACTTTGATGGACTGTAGGGGGATGTATTTATAGCCTAAGGAAGTGGACTGTTTGCATTCCCAATTTGTCCCTCCCCTTGGCCCGAATGTTTGGACATCCTGAATCCAAATCTCACGATATCTCCTCTTTCAAATTTTTATTAAATAATGTTGGACGACTACTCTCAATATTTGAAGGCATTTTGACCTATGTATCCAATGTTATGGTCTGTTGATTAATCAATTTTAATCTATCCATTTCAATCCAGTCATTTTGAAATCCACAATGTTGAAGGGTTTTTGAATTGGAAAATTCCATTATGACCGAAATATTTCTTCAAAAACATCATTATTCTATATCTCCTCTTTCACACTACAAAATTTGAGCTCAATTTGATGATTAAATCATGTGATATGTCATGAATAGTGTCCGGATTTAAATTTTCGGCCATAATGGTGGGCGAACTTCAAAGCCTTATTTTGGCCCCTTGTTCTAAGACTTGGGCAATGAAATTTTTACCCATGATTCTTTTGGAAAATCAGGAACACATGGTGACGTTCCAAAAAATAAGGGCTTCGGGAGTGAGACCAGTAACTCAATCATCATGGCCGGTCCAATTTCATCACAAATTCCTTTGGTCATCTTGTTTGGTCCATATGAGCATTAAATTGGCAATATTGGACAATGATTTATTCTAATGATTTGTTAAAAATTGAATAAGAAATCCTACAAAATAAGAACGACCCAATTTTACTCATTAGGGTGATATTCAAAAATAAAATAGTAAACTGAATCAATTGGACTACTTCTAGAAATGCTCAAAAATAATATTTAGTATTAAAACATTAATATTTCACACAAATTATTCACATTTCATATAAAATAATACAATGGAGTGTATAATAAGTCATGAAAATATTTATAACATCAAATCCCTCACACATAGTCTTGTGCATGTCCTCATGTGCAAAAAATATAAAAAATTAACAAAATCATTTTCACACACCAACAAATAGTGAAATTGTTTTTCTCTAATCATGGGAGGTATATAATATTTCACTCATCCATATTAAATTCCACCACAACTTATTACATAAAATGATTTCCACAACTAATTAATTTTTTTCAGGCTCAAATTTAAAAATGGAAAATGTGGACACTCAAAGATCACACCTCTCAAGATGATAAAAATCATTTGTAGAGGATCACTCTTTCACCAACCAAAATTGAAAATCATAGAGTTTAAAAGAGCTCCCAACATTCAATATCTAACTAAAGTGCACAAGAATCAAGAGGTCTTCTTAAAGGGTGTTTTTTTCTATGGGGTGGTAGGTATATAATTTCTAAGAGAGATAAGAAGAGGTGTAAAAGACCAACATAGAAAAAGCAATGCACATTTTTTTTGAAATAGAACATGGAAGGAAATGAAAACACATATTTACAAGGTAATGATTGTTTGAAGAAAGACACAACTGAGGATGAGAATTTGAAGGGGATGAGAAGATGAAATATTTAAATACCACAAAACTTCTCCAAATGACATAAGAATATAACAGATGTGTTGTTTATTTATTTTATTCTCTTTTTTCAAAAGTTGAACTTGGAAAAGATCTCACACCAATATCCCAAACCCATGATTGGTCTACTCACGACACTAATTGTAATAGTTATAATAAGATCAACGGTTAAGGAAGAGTGATTTTTGAACTACCCAAGAAACAATCCAATTTTTTTTTTGATTTTTTTATTTTTTTGAACACTTGTCAATAACTTTTACAAAATGATATAAATTAAAGTACATTACATTCCCCAAAACACACTGATTCAAAACCTCTCCCCCACACTGAAATGGATGATTTCCTTCAAAAATATGATAATATGGTAAAATCAACAAAGTATACCTAAAATGAAATCCATCCCCCTGACACATAAATTTCATTAAAAAAATAATGCAATGGAAATTCATGTTGATATTCGGTGGGAAAAAGTATTGGGCTTGTAATGGGGCTATCAATGAATCGGTTTTCACAGGCTCCAAGGGGCTTTCAAAAGAAGGATTAATGTAAGGAAAATGAGAGGATGTCTTGATATTGTGATTCTCATGTGGTTTAGAAAATTCCCCTATCATATTAATGAAAACTAAATTATTAAATTCTGGTTGAAGGCCCACAAACTCAAGACTCGCAAATGGGGGTAAAAACACACATTTTGAAAATATGGCCATAGTTAGCCTTGGCATAAAAGCAAATGTTGGTAAATAGGGTTGGGGAAAAGAATTTTCCAAATCAATAACTGAGCATTCAAAATGTATTATTCTTGATACAAAATTATTTATCCAAATATATGATGAAAACACAAAAATTTTGAGATGAACCTATGTCTTTTAACTACCCAAAATAGTTGGATAATATTTGAAAATTAAAGGTGAGTAAGTATGACTCTTTTGGTTTTTTTACATTTTTTTATTGTTCTTTAAAAAACACACCAACACAAATGAGAAAGTGAAAAGGAAAGGGTTTGGTGAAGGAAGTAGTATAAAAATGAAATATAGAGGAAGAAGAAGAAAGAGTGAGAGATAGGAAGGGATAGAGAGAGCTAAAGGGAAAGAGGTTCCCCATGGATTGGATTTGGTGGGTCACCATATCCATCTAGTGGTGAGTTGACTTCAGAAGTTGGGGATTTAGTAGAAGTTCATGTTGATCCAGTATTGTGAGTCTATCATGGCGATTCTTTAACAGATGTCCATTAACTGTGAATGTCCATTTTGAAGAGGGGTCTTGGACTTGCACTGCACCAAATGGATAAACATTAGTAATAACAAAAGGACCATCCAAACGAGACTTAATCTTACCTGGGTGAAGATGACATCGATAATTGAAGATAATTACCTTATCACCGTCATGAAATACATTTCTCGGTATGTGTTTATCACAGAGTGCCTTGGATTTTTCTTTGAAGAAATTATAATTCTCATAAGAATCATGTCGAAGATCCTGCAGTTCATCCAATTGCAACAATCTTTCTTCAACATATTTTCACCATCAAAATTATAGGTTTTCATTGCCCAAAAAGACTTATGTTTGATTTCAACTGGTATATGAAATTCTTTACCAAAAACTATCCTAAAAAGAGACATCCCAATTTTTGTTTTATAGGCAGTTCGATAAGCCCAAAGTGCTTCACCATGTCATTCAGGACAGTATTTTCTTGTGGGTTTTACAATTCTATCAAGCACACTTTTCACTTATCTATTATAAAGTTCATCCATTCCATTTGTTTGGGGGTGACATGATGTTGATGTTTTATGTTCAACCCCATTATTTTTCAAAAGATATTCCATGGATCTATTACAAAAATGGGTTCCTAAGTCACTGATCAAGGCACGAGGCATGCCAAATCTGTGGAAGATGTGTGTCTTTAAGAAGTCACTAAAAGTATGTAAATCTTGATTTCTATTGGGTTTGGCCTCGACCCAACGATAAACATAATTAACCAAAAGAAGGATGTATGATAATTCATTGGAAGGGGTAAATGGTCCCATGAAATTGACTCCCTAAACATCGAATATCTCACATAAAATTAAAGGCTTTGGGGAATTTCATTTCTATTAGAAATTTTACCAAACTTATGGCAAGTGGGACATGATTGAATGAAATCATGTGAGTCCTTGAAGAGTGAATTCAAGAAGAATCTAGAGTCTAGGACCTTTTGGGAGGACCTTTGTAGTCCAAAGTGGCCACCTCGAGTAAGTGAGTGACATAATTATAAGATGGAGGAATGTTCATCTTCACCAACACATCTCATAATTAGCATATCTTCCCTAGTTTTCCAAATATTATTTTCATCCCAAAAATATTATTTTGAATCACATTTCAACTTCATTTTTTACGATTTTAAAAAAATTTCATGAAAAAACACCAAAATCCATGTAATTTACAATTGTTGTATACCGTGGTAACATTGGAGTGAGAGATGAAAGGTGCTCAGTGAAGAATTCAGGATCGATGATTTTAGAATAAAAATAATTGGACATTCTACTCAAGTGATCTGCCACATGGTTTTCTATTCTTGTTCTGTCTTTGATTTCAAGGTCAATCTCTTAGAGTATTAGGATCCATCTTATTATCCTCAGTTTAGAATAAATTTTCTTGAGTATGAACATTATAGCAGAATGGTCTGTGAAGATGATGATTTTGGAACATAAGAGATAGTACTGAAATTTATCTAAGGATAAAACAACTGCTAAAAGTTTTTTTTCAGTGACAGAAGAGTGAAATTGAGTTTCATCCACTGTTTTTGAGGCATAATAGATGACACGAGGAATATTTTCTCTTCTTTGACCATGAAGAGCACCAACGACTCTATCAGAATCATCACACATAAAAAAAAGTGTCAGTACCAATCTGGGGGTTTGATTATTGGGGTGGATGTTAGAGAAGCTTTGAGTTCAATAAAGGATCTCTTTCATACATCATCTAAATGGAAAGCAACATCATTTTGGAGCAACTGAGTGAGTGAGAGGGAAATCATATTGAATTTATGGATGAATCTATTTTAGAAACCTTCATGACCAAGAAATGAATGGATGTATTGAACAGAAGTGGGTTGAGGAAGTTATTGGATTAGTTCAATTTTGGAAGGATCAACTTCAATAACATCTTCTGAAACTATGTTCCCTAAAAAACCCAATTTTTAACCATGAAGTGAAATTTTTAAAAATATAACAGAAGGATACACATGAAAAACTTTTGGAGGAATAGAGAGAGTGAATTCAAAAAATATTCAAATGAATCACCATAAATGGTGAAGTCATCCATGAAGACTCCCATGCAGTGTTCAATGAATTCGGAAATGATACTCATCATACACCTCTGGAATATTGCATGATCATTGAAAAGGACTAAAGGCTTTCTTCTATACACATATGTTCCAAAGGGGCATGTGAATGTAGTATTTTATTGGACCTGATTTGTGATTGGGATTTGGAAGTAGCCGGTGTATCAATCAAGAAAGAAATAGCGTGACATTCCGGCTAATCGATCCAGTATTTGATAATGGAATGGAATAGGTTAGTGATATTTTATTGTTTTAACATTCAATTTCCTATAGTCGATGCACACATGCCATATGTTCTTTACTCGAGTTTTGACTACCTCTCTATGTTCATTTGTGAAAACCGTTATCCCAGCCTTCTTATGTAAAACATTAAATGGACTAACCCATTCAAAATCATAAATTGGGTAGATAATACCAGTTTGAAGATGCTTGGTGATCACTTCCCTAACTACCTCAATTATGAGTGGATAGAGTCTTCTTTTTGGTTGTCTAATTGGTTTGGATGACTCTTCAAGATGAATGTGATTCATTCAAAGGGTATGGTTGATTCTTGATATATTATATAGGGTTTAATTTGTGGCCTTTGTATTTTCCTATAACACTTGAACATGTTTGGACTCTTTGGTTTCAGTATGTGAAGTAGAGATAATGACAGGATATTAGTGATCATGGAAAATGAATGCATATTTCAGGTGTTTAGGAAAAAGATTTAGATCAGTCTCATCTTTAATTTTTGGGTTAAACTACTCAGTAGTGGAGGAAGGGACTTCAGTTTCTTAAGATCCATTTTCCTTATAACTGTCCATGGTGGAGCAGTAGAGAACACAATGGATGTTGGATTCTAGAGAGTTTTCATGTTCTTCTATATTGATGGAGTCTATGAATGGGATGTCCACATAAACATCACCTTTTATGATTTGGGTTATCATGGTGAAGATTTCACAAGATCCTTTGTAATTAGAATATTAATAACATGGTTGATTGGGGTTATATTGACTCTTATAAGTGTCCTTAGATGCATGTATTGAGAATGCAGAGTGATCCTCAGATGAGTGTTGCATGGTTTGGAAAATGCTGACTTTGACTAGCTGGTCACCAAATTCCATGGATAATATACACCAAGGGACATCAATATTGGTTCTCGCAGTCATGAGGAATGGTCTTCCTAGAATTAGTGGAGATCGAGAAGAGTTCGTCTCACCTTCCATGTCAAGGACATAGAAATCAGCAGGGAAGATAAGATCATTGACTCAGACATGGACATCCTCAATTATTTCCTCCGGATTGGATGTTCATTGATTGGACAATTGAATGAAAACTCTTGTTGGATGTAAGGGACCTAGACCAAGGTTAGAGAATATGGATTTTGGAATGTCATTAATTGAGGCTCTTATTTCTATGAGTGAATTATCAAAGTTGGAACATCCAATTTGGCATTGAACCATAAAGGTTCCAGGATCTTTTCACTTAATGGGTCTGGACACTTGGGTTGAAACATTTTAGGAGGTCCTATGTTGCTTCTTTTGGGTACATAACTCCTTGAAAAACATAGAATACATAAAAATTTGTTTTATGGAGTCTAAGAGGGGAATGTTGACATCAACACATCTAAACATGTCAGTCATTTGAGGATTAGGTTAATAAGACATCATTGGCTTAGAAAAGTCTTGAGGAAAATGAATTGGATTCATAAGTTGAATGAAATAAGGTGAGGTAATGGAGTCATGTTCCTTTTCAAATTTCTTTTTATTTTCATTTTTTAGGTAAACATTGAATGGATGATTGGAGGAAAAATCGTGAGGCATAGCAATTTGCTTTCTCGATATAAATGAAATTTCACTTACATTACCCTTGGGGTTTGGGTAATGGTTGATATGGAAGTTGAGAAGAATTGGATGGGTGCGGATGACTAATGTAGGATGTAAGTTAACTGATTTGGGTTTCAATGTTCTTGAGGCTGGAACAGGTGATGGAGTCAATATCATCCATTGCACTTTCCCATGGTTTCTATAAAGAAGAGGAGTGTCCCGGATTGGGATTACCTAGATTTTGGTTATTGGCAAATTGATTGTATTGGTTTTGGAATTAGGAAGGCTCACTTGTATAATGGAATCTGGTATGAGGATTGTTCCATTGAGGTTGAGGAATAAAAGGATAAGTTTGTTGGAAATTACCAACACCTTGACCATATTGAAACTAGTTTGGTTTTTGAGGATGGAATTGAGGGGGATGGGAGATGGGATTACTATACATCAGTTCGTGGTTATTAGAAGAAGAGAAGGTCTCAGAGTGAGGTTGGTTGATGTTTCCAACAAACTAACCAGATAATTAAGGGTTCTTGTTCCTCTGGGCATATTTTGCATTGAGCTCCATTGTTCCAGATAAATCAGATTGATCCTCTTGAAGTTGTGGACATGTTTCAATTGGATGATATGAAGAGTTGAAGATTCCACTATTTTTGACATGTCTAGGAAACATTGATTTCCGAGAAGATGGGGTTGGGGATTTGGTAGCCACAGCTAGTTGTCACACAAGACCTGTAAGTTCACTCATACACTCATTCAACATATTTGGCTCAATTGATTGATTATCCTAGGCTTGTTTGACATGAGAATGGTCTCAAGTATGGAATTTTTGTGTTTTTCACCATTTTAAATATGAGATCTCCTGCAGCAATTGATGTTTTATCAACAAGAGCACGAACAAATGCGACATCAATGAGTGTTCTCACCATTTCCAAAAACCCCTCATAAGAGTATTTAATCAAGAGTTTCTCAGGGATTCGGTGGTGTGGGTAGGTTGCAACAAGATTTTTAAACCTCTCACAGTACTCATTGAGTGATTCACGTGGGAATTGACGAATACCACTTATTTTCTTTCAGAAAGAAGCAGTATGAGAAGCAGACAAGAATTTCTCTATGAAAAGTCTCTTCATTTCATTCCATGTGGTTATGCAACCAGGTAGGAGGTAGTAAATCCATGACATAGCAGTGTCAGCTAGGGAGAAAGGTAATTCTTGAAGATTGATTTTTTCCTGAGAAACCCCTTGAGTTTTCATGGTAAAGCACTCCACATGAAACTCGTTAAGGTAGAGTTGTGGATCCTCACCGGCTAGCCCATGGAAATGAGGAATAAGATGAATCAAACCTGATTTGAGTTCGATGTCATCTTCTATGTTTGGATATTGAATACCAAGAGGTTGGTAATTCATATAATGGGTAACAATTTCATTAAGTGTGTGTTCTCTAGTATTGTCTATATCAAATTCAATTGGTTGGACATGAAATGGTTCTTGAATTATTTGATTATCTCTTATGTTTCTTCTATGTTGGAAAAGTGTTCACTCAATTCCAGGGTCAAAAAATTCTGAGGGATTGAATGGGAGGCTACGAGGCATCTAGAAAGATTTTTCAATAAAAATTAATAAGGTTTTTTTATTTGTGTTTTATTTTTATGATTTTAATGTTGAAGGTGGGATTTTCATTGTGTTTTTTTTCAATTTTGTTAAAACATAGTTTTTTAGTTTTTTTTCAATTACTAGATCTAATGACTACATAAAGCACTATCCCTAGAAACGGTGCAATTTAAAAAGTAGAATGATTGGTGCCTATCCACTATTCACGGTTCCGGTGCTCTACTAATTTGTATAGTAGAACTCGGGTCGATTCCTCAGCGATGATACATTGTAATAGTCATTTTTTTAGTTTATTGTATTCTAATTGGGGGGGTTTTTTACGATGCTTAAATGATGTGATAATTGATTGGTTTTTGATTTAACAATTTGATAAATATTGGGGTGAGTTAATTTTTAGGGTGTTAAAATTGTGATATCCTAGAGCATTTCTTTTTATTGAAGTTAATTTAACACCCACATCGCAAGATAATGTTGATTGGAATTACTAAGTGTTAATGATTTAATCCAAGACTTAAAATAACATAGTGTTCTAATATCAATAATATATTTTTGATGGTAGTGTATTTATGGTTCCAATAATCCATGTAAACCATAAATTAAACAAAACAAGTCATTAATCCATGAAATGTTATGTCCAACAAACAAAATGTTAAATTAAATAATATTTATCGAGCAAATAATCTTAATCACTTAACATCCATAAATTTTGAATGACCCAAATAATATATTTACTTATCCATATTTATTATTATTAATCTGGTTTATATATTAATGATGATGAATTAACACTAGATGAAAAATAAATGGATTATAAAAGAGTGGTACGTCGAACACAGACATACGAACAATGATGATAATTAAGAACTGATTTTTGATTTAATGTGTTAGCAGATGAATGTAAGAGGATTAAACTCTATTTAAACTCTGTTAACAACATAAATATTAAACCACAAAAGGTCAATCAGAATAAGAGATATTGTATAAGAAACTTGCATTAAAACAGAATTACAAAACACAAACTTACAAGATTACAAACGAAGAACAACACAAAGTCAAAAAGAAGGAAAGAGAGGAGGATGTGTATTTCAAGTGAATACATGAGTATGGAAGGTCTTCCAAAGCCTTTGTAAAGGATTTGGTCATGAAAATTGATTCCAAACTCTTCTAAAATTCCAACCCCTTTGAATGAGTGGAGGGGGATGTATTTATAGCCCAAGGTAGTGGACTGTTTTCATTCCCAATCATTCCCTCTTCTTGGCTCGACGATTTGGACATCCTGGCAGCCAAAGATCATGATATATCATTCTTAAAATTTGTAGACAATACTGTTTTCTGACTACTTTCATAATTTGGAGGCATTTAGACCTATTTATCAAATAGTATGGTTATCTTATTAAACAACTGTAATCTATCCATTTCAATACAGTCTTTTTGATATATAAAATGTGAAAGGGTTTTTGAATAGGAAGATTCATTCAAAACTGAATGATTTCTTCCTCATAGGAGGCCAACTATATATCCTATTTCCCATTAAAAAATATCATCTCTATTTGATGTTTAGATCATGATATATGTAATGAATAGTTTCCAGATTTAAAATCTCATCTAGAATGGTGGGATGGACTTCAATACTTCATTATGTCCCCATTTTCATAGATTTGGGCCTTGAAATTTTTACCCATGATTATTTTGGATAATCAAAAACACGTGGTGGTGTTTCACAAAATATGGGATTCATGAGTGAGACCAGTAACTCAATCATCATGGCCAGTCCATTTTATTCACGAATTCTTTGTGTCATCTTGTGTGGTCCATACGATAAATCAAATGGCAGAATTGGCCCATGATTCATTCTAATGATATGTTAGAAATTGAATAAGTAATACTACATAATGAGAACAACACAATTTTAATCAATAGGGTGAGAGTTATAAATAATATAATTAACTGACTCCATTGGACTACTTCTAATAATGCACAAAAAATAATTTAGTATTAAAACAATAATATTCCACAAAAATTATGCACATTTCATATAAAATAAGTAGAGGGATTATATAATAAGTCATGAAAATAATAATAACAACATATATTAACTAATTATTAACCTATTTCAAAACCCCATCATATAATGACTGAAGTTGATAATCTAAAATTTAAATGGTAGTTAAATGAGATTCTAGTTAAATTTATTATTCAAAACATCATATCACCTTTTGGTGCTCCTATTTTTTCATAAATTTGAAATATCTTTTCACGAGGATTTTCATTTATTATAGATAATTGAATAACATTATAGTTAAGAATAAGTGTCAATTTCCACATATCGAAGATTTGTTTTATTAGTTCCAAGAATAATTGATCTTCTCAACGATTGAAATTATGATTGGGTACCATAAAATAACTTTTATGGAGGATGGAGTTGTGAAAACATCATTACATATTAGATATGTTCATTAATAAATTTTATTTATATAAATTATATTAAAAAATGATCTTGTTATATTTATGGATCATATGAATAAAATCATTCATGAAGATTTGGATACATTTTTTGTTTATTTATTGATGAAATTTTGTTTTATTCAATAACATATGAGGAACATGAAAAAAACTAAATATTTTTCTATAAACACTAAAATAAAATAAATTATAATTCAAATTTATCAAATTTAATTTTTGGTTACAATAGAGTTATTTTTTCAGGAATTATATAAACACCAAGGAAATAATACTTTATCACACAAAAACAAAAGTGTTTGATGAATGAACAATAAATAAACATGACAGCTTATTTTTTTGTCTTGGATTATTATTATTTTACTGATGGTTTGTTAAAAAAATTACTGGATTATCTAGACTGATAAAAGTGATAACACGATAACGGATTAAATTTATTTGGAAAAAATATTTAAATGATTATTTTATGGAAAAAAGGAGATCGGTGAATGCACCATTTTTAGACCATCCATCTATAAATGGAGAACTTTTTATATATATTAATTCATTTTTTATGTTAGATGGTTTAGTTTTTTTACAAAATGATCCAGAAATTTCTAACACTTCATGAAAACCAAATACCTTCCAAGATAAATTATCCCACACTTGATTGAGAATTATCACCTATAGTTATTAGGTTATAAATTTTGAGAGACTATCCATATGGAGAAATGTGTGAAATATTTACTGATCATAATATTTTTATATTTTATATACTCATAAATAATTAAACATGTGGAAGAAAAGAAATATGTATCCAATTAAAGATAGTGATTTCATGATAAAATAGCATAATGAAAGAGAAAACATTATTTTGGATGCCTTGGGTTGGAGCAATATTTCTTTATTAACCATGTAATATTTAAAAGATGGACCATTGTTGAAATTGTTATTGATTTTTATTTTGTAAGTAGTTAGTTTAGGAAATTACTCTGTTATACTAAACGTGTTAGTCCAATCGTCTCAATCTGATTACATAAATAAAGAACATAAGGATGACTATGAGTTACAGAGAAGATATAATAGGTTTAAAAGTGTATGTTCCTAGAATTTAACGTTGATAAATATTATGTTTTGATATTTGGTTGGAGATTTTGTGTGTATTGTGACTCAGAGTTGAAGAAAAAGCTATTATGTGAATATTAAAGTTCTCTTTTTTTAGTTCATCCTAAAAGAACTAAGATGTATGTATACCATGATAAATATTACAAATGGGATGGAATGAAAATATATATTACATAATTTAACTTATGATGTTAGACATCTCAATAGATAAAATATGAATGATAATTACAAAAGGGGGTAGATCTGACATTTTCAGTGCCAGATTGGAAATGAGAATATATATCCATGGATTTTTTTAGTGGAATTACTAAAAAGTTATTAAAAAACAATTTAATTTTAGTAAATATTCATAAACTGAAGTAATATAAAATTTTGATTACTATTCTATATACTTTTTCATTAAATGATCTTTCTCGACTGTACCTCAATGAGAAATTCAGGTTTCATGAATTTCCTTTATCCATTTTATCTGATCATGATCCTTGTTTCATTTCTATATTTTGGAAGATCATTTTCATGATAGTAGGAGTTGAATTAAATTTCCAATCCCTTTTTTCACCATCAATCTAATTGTTAGCCAGAGTGATAGATTTATACATTAGAGGCTATTCTTCATGATTGTTCAATTAATTACTTGGGAATTTGGGATCATTGTAAATTTTTATGATTTCATATAATAAAATTAATCAATCTTGTATATAGATATATTCTACAAAATAATTATATTGAATGTTGTGATGAACTCCTTTATTTTGGGATGATGTATGAGAATTAAAATTTATATGACCAAAATTGGTAGATGAAACAATTGAAATTTTTCATTTTATTAAGTGACACATATGGATTGCTCAATGCATGGCAAAGAGTTATGGAAATAACCAAAGGATGGATATTTCATTTAAGGAAGAGGATCTAGAGGTTCTCAAATTTTCACCATGTAAAACTTTTATTCATTTTTTTAAGAAGTGGAATCTGAATCCATGGATTATTGGACCCTATAAAATACAGAATTGGTTGTATCAGTTTCTTTAAAAGTGTCATTTACTCTGATTTTGTCTCAAAAAACACAATGTTTTTCATGTTTTGATGTTAATAATGTATGTTTCTGACACTTCTCAGGCTATTATCATTGATATTTTTCAGTTAGAAGATAACTATTCATATGAGGAAAACCCTAACCATATTCTTGATCAAGTAGAACATGTATTATTGAATAGGGTAATTCACCATGTTAATGTTTTGTAGACAAACCATATGGTATAATATGCAACATTGGTATCTAAATATTCTATGAGGGTAGGGTATCCTTTATTTTTTATGAATGAAATAAATTTCTAGGATATAATTTCTATAAGGTGGTGGGGGATAATATTACATCCCTAGTACTTATAGAATATATTTTTTCATTCGTGTATTCAATAGTCTAATATATTCCAAATCTAAAATTTAATAAGTGGTATTTATAGAATCATGGAATCTATATAAATATAAAAGTAAAATGTTATAAGAATACAATAATAATCTTTTCATATTTTCTAGGTGAATATATTATATATTTATATTATGGAATAAGTAAATAAATTTTTTAAAAATAATAAATTATGTGTTGTTATTTTTGAGAAAAAAATGATTATGTATAATTTAGTAAATCATATAAATATATTCCAAGAAATAATATTTCACATTAAATGATCACCTAAATTTATATTTTTATTATTTTAATTATAATATAGTTTTATGAGTTCATAATTATTTTTTTACATGTTTCATATAATCTGTATTGATATTAAAATCTATATATTTTGAATTAATGATGACATCAAATAAAAAGGAAAATATCAATATTATGATTTTTTCATAAAATAGAGTATATTTTTATTTATTTACATCATAACATTGTTAGGGTGATTTTTTTATTTTTTATAATTAGTTCAAATATAGGTTAATAGTGAAATACAATATTTTTGGTATAATTAAATATAAAAATTATTGAGTCAGGAATGATTGATTGATGATATAAGGACTCATTTGTCAATCATGATTGGATTAGATATCCTATAAAGTCAAAATACTCATATCTATCTATAGAATTGACTGAAAATATGAAATATATGAATAAAATAATAAAACACACCCCTCTCCACTCCCAATAAATGCCACCCTCACAAACTATTCTCCTCACACCTAAAAGCCCTAAATATTGTTTAAATTATTCCCAATTAACATAACAATACTATTACCCACGTATAAGACTATATGGTATTACATAAATACAAAAACCATGTTCTTTATCTAGGTTTTCAAGGAGACAACATTCACGAGGTAAAATCAAACATTCTTTCTCTTTTAAATTATATTTTATTTCATTATTTCTACCTTATCCAAACCTAAATGATCTAATGTGACATGATAACTCCATTAACATGTATATAGTGTCATAAAATATTTTTATTATAATTTCAATCGTCAATCCTCTTCTCTTCTCCTATAATTATAAAAAAATGAAACCATTTTCCCTAAAGTGTTAATTTACTGCCTTTATAGATAAAAAGTTTTCTTTTTCTATTATTACATTCATGGAAAATCAGAAAACCATTATTATATATAAAACATATTTTAATATATTTATTATATCTATTTTAGTAATCTATAACTATGTTATATACATTAAATAAAAATAAATGAATCTATTTTATTTATGGTTGGAAAAAATCCATAAATAATCAAAAAATTTACAATTAAATTTTTTTCTATTGATTCATCCAACAATTTGAAACAAAAATTATATATCTTATAATTTAAAACTATTTAAAAATATTAATACCTTTAATCTCCTCTTATGGTGTTCTTATTATATTTGAAATGAACTCCTGTAATTATAATCAATGGAATCGACTGTAAAGCGATAAAATGAATGCTCCCAGAATGATGATTTTGATATTTATAACTCATAAAAATTGACCTAAATGTAAATAATAATTGAGTTATTTATAAATATATGTGTATAATGTTCTATACAAATTAATTAATGGATATTATTCTATTATCATGGATCATATGTACAAGTTAATCACACTTTATAACCTAAGGGAAGGTGATTAATAACCTAATTTATTTCTCTTGGTTAACCTTCAACATCATTAATTATTTAATTCAACATTTATTTTTTTAAATTTAATTTTCATTATGTTTTTTATTAACCCTTATTTATATTTATTTATGGTGATTAGACATATTCCATTAATTTTACTAATTTTAACATCACTACTACGATATTTATAATAGAGTTCTTAAAAGAACATTATATTTTAAAGTACCATGTATTTTTATTAATGATTATTTTACTATATGAAATAAGTGGATTTAATTTCATTCATGATTTCTTACTTATTTTATATGTCCATTGAAATTTAACAAAGTTATTTTAAAATAAAATGTTTTAGTTTATAAGTGCATTGATTTATAAAAAGTAAACTGATTTAAAAATGATAAATTCTATATTCTTCAAGACTTTTTTACTTTTTTAATTCTTTAAGCTGTATAATCATGATAATTTTTTTGAATCATTATGATGAAATATTGTTCCACTGTAAACTAATTTTGGGTGATCTAGTTATAGATCTCTAATTCATTGGGACATTAGATGGAGTTAACCGTTATGGTTTCATTTAATAGATAATGGTAATATGTTGTGATGGTCATTCCAAGTGTTAACATGATGGTTACACCCTATATTGTTGGGAAAGCTACATTTTATTTTCTAGTGATATTAAAATGATAACCCAATTTACCTTTTCTGATTTATGTATGCTTTGTATGGTTTTACTGGAAACTTATGGTTTCATATGGTAATTTAATGTGATTTTGCTTTATGTGTATAGGATATAAATTTTTTAAATTGTGTTGAAGCATGGAATATCATTTTAATTCTTATTTAATATATCCCTTACGATGGTTTTTAATCCATACATGATTAAATATTTATTACAGTTTATAGAGAGTTTAATGGAATAGATGAATTGACTTTTAATTTCCTGGAGCTTGTTATGGAAGTATAACATGTTTTTTAAAACTATATTAAGAAATTTCAATGATATAATAAATTGAAAACAATTAAACATTCATATTCAAAATCCAATTTCATAAATTATATTCAACAATTTAAATTTTCACATGATTCTATATTTTTCAAAGAAAAACCCGAAATTCTATAGAATTGGGTTATTTTAAAATTTCCCTTCAAATCCTTTTTCTTTCAAAATTATATATTTTAATTTAATTGAAAAAAAATTATGTCAAACATGAAATTCTAATAAATTAATAATATGTTAAAATATTTCCATAGATAAACCAGAATTCAATAGAAATTTGGGTTTTCCTATTTTATACGATAAACACATTTAAAAACAGAAATTTAGTTTAATTTTGTTTTTTATAAAAATAGAATACGAATATTTTAAATTAAAATTATGAATGTGAATTCAATTAGAAAATTGATATTACATAAAAAATATTGTGTTAACATAAATTGGGTATCCTGATAGAACTACACAAATTGTGATCATATGATCTTGAATCAAAAAAGAATTACTCAGAAAAATCTAAAAGAGAATGACTCAAAAAAGGATATATAAATCAATCCTAGCATTGATCAAAAATATTGACCAATATATCTACATATCAATGCTAGGATTCAAAAAATCATATGGATGAGAAGAGGGATCATGGGAGAATATGATCATGAAGAGGAAACATACCAAAATAAGGTTGAATGGAATTATTCATTGTTCAAATAATTAAAAGGAGGAATATGAGGGGTCCAAAACTATTCTTGGGTGCTCAAAGGATACGATAAATTGGTTATCGGTTGTTCTATTATTTTAGGGAATTGAAAGGGGTTTTTGGTATTTTTGTATAAAATTTTAGAGTAATTAAAAAATTAGTATGCATGGTTTCATAAGAAGAGATGACTGGTTTCAATAACATTTAATAAATAATCAATATATATTATATGATAAAAATTAATTATATAATATTACATTAAATAATATAACCATATAAGAGTAGTGTACTTGAAATGATGAATTCATATACAACTGGTTAGAAGAGGTCCATATCAACCCTCACTCAGTTATTATTAACATGAACCCTTTCATATACAAATCAATCATATAATCGTTCATCAGAATTTGGGGAGAGGTATATAAATAAAGTATGATATTTGGTTCAACATTAGGGTATTATGTTGAGATATCATTGATCACATAAATATAAAAGGGTAATATATGTTTTATAACATCAGGATAACATTTTAATACTATACCCAATATATTAAATATCATAATCTAGAGTTATGGAATGAAGCATGGAGATTTATAGGGAATTAATCATAAGTTAATAAAATAAACTGATACATGAAGCCTTAAAATTATAATAATACATATGTATATTTAACTCACATACCACCAATAAATGTTTCTTATATCATGGATAACGTCCAAAAATATCATAGTTTTTTGGGTTCATTATCCATTCTATCATATAATTGCCAATTGATTACTCCATGTACTATTATAGTGGAAACATTCACTTAAAAAAATCATTAACTTAAAATTCTTGTACTTATTATCTCATGAAATATCCATGTTTACCCAATGTAATTGAAGGATTTTAAATTCTTATACCAGCAATAAGATAATTAATGTAATCAATATGTGTTCCATATGATCATAAAACAACCATTCCATCAACATATAATTATTGATGGGACATAAATAGTTTTATAATAATTTGATAATTTGACAAACTCATAGACCATGTATGAAAAAATCTATTCATAAAAGGTTTCCTAATAAAATAATAATCTCCTTGGAAATAAATTTATAGAATACCCTCTACATCACTCACTCAAGTGACTATTTCCTGTGGGTTACATGACTCTAGGTGTGCCTCCCCATATTCCATAGACTACTAGTTTGAAGTGGTAGATATAGAAACAATTTTGGGAAATTATAACACCATTTATAGTGTTATAACAACAAGAGAAGTAAATAACATTATTTAAGAAATATAATCCATAATATTAATAATCATGCACCCAACAGTTGACTGAAGGATAAATAAATAATCCAATAATATTTGGACCTGGAAATGATTGGATGGATATAAATAAATGAATTCATGGATTAGATAAAGTTAAAATAATAACAAAAAGCTCAAGGAATTTCTAAAAAATACCCTAGTATTAATCCGTTCATTGGTACCATCATTATCATTTAAACCATCTTGTAAAAATATAATAAATTTCCCAATCCCTGTTCTAAATTCACATCCATGATGTATTCCCATATACTATACATCATCCTGAATATTGTATGTGTAAAATTCAATTGGTCAAAATCACTATTTAAAAACAAATCTAATCATTATAATTTGTGCATTAATGGAAAATTTTTACTTGATTATTAAATTTATTTAGATCATTAAATATCCCATTGACCATCATGCTTTGAATTGACACTTGATTTTATGCAGACATACTTTTTTTCTAGTAAGTATAAGATTATCTAATGGTGGATCATCCAATGGTATGATCAATCGTCAATATTAGTAGATAATTCCACTATTTATTATGATTCAAACATATAATATCACATTCAATAATTCCATACACCCATTCAGTCATGAATCTCTCCCACATTCCCCAGGTATAATTAAGTTTTATTCCCTCATGCATCTATTGATTGAGAATCATCCACACATTTTGATTCTATCCCATGCATATTTCCATCAGGTGGCCCTTGATCATTATTATTTACCCTCATGTAGGGTTGTATCCATGAATATTTCCATCTTGTGTACATACAGTTCTCTCAGACACCATTCAAAATCACATTTCATATTAGTCAACAATATCTAAAAACAAATGATAACCAGCCATCTAGGATCATTGATAATATATTCAATATAATAATGTATTAGAAAATAGATCACATGGATACACACAATGAATATCATGAAAATAATATTTATCTATGATGCTTAATCTATGAAATTATTATTAATTTTAAATGATTATATATCATTCATCGATTAATCTAAAATGAATTATCAATCCAATCCATTATTTTTTGGATGGAAATTATTAAAAATAAAAAAGAAACATTCTATATTATTAAAATTAATACTTTTTCAAAAATCAAAATTTTCAAAATTTTCTTTCAAAAATATTAACCAAAACCATTGGTTCATTAATAATTAAAAGGGTAGGCTGAACCTACGTGTGACTACCAAAAATTTATCAATTCTAATGGACACAACATTATCCATGGTATTTTTAATAACAATAGTTTTATCCATTAATGAATTATTCAATTAGTCATTTCATGAAAATATTGTTCAAGAGTAAATCACATTAATATCAAATACAATGATAATTAAAAAATGTCATCAGCATTCATTCTAGACCACTAATCTTTAAGGAGGGGTGGATATAGAAAACCTTCCATCTAAGGATGAAATTGGATTTCCCATTACCTTTTAATGATAACAAAAAATTTTATCTATAGCGGGTCTCGATACAATGGAAGAACACAATGGTATTCAATAAAATTATACATCAAAAAAACAAAGATCCCGAAATTTATTTTTATTAAAATTTTATGTTTATAATCTTTTTCTAGATGGATTTACTTGATATAATGGTCTATATTTGAAAAATGTGATTCTATTATAATTTTTAAGACTGGGTGTGGCCATTTCATGACATGAATTTCCCATTAACATCGTCAAATCATTATTTCCCTTATATTTCCCAAATTCATCACTCTAATATTAATGAAATATAATTGAGAAATTTTGTATTTTGTAATGAATTAAATAAATGAGTAACATTTTCAATGTTTCCTTTTATGGGGGAAGGGTGAATAAAATTAATGGTAATTGATTAGGGTGATTTAAATTCATTTGGGAGTTTTATTCATGGGTCCATATTTGGAAACAAAAACTCGTGGGTGAATTTATTTAATTATGGCCATTGAAGTGGTGTGTTAAATTCGTTAGGTGATTTGAATTCATGGGATAATTTTTGAAATGAAATTAATTAATATGGTTAATTTGAATCCAGAGGTGAATTTAGCGGTGAATTTAACGGATGGTGTCTATTAAGGGTCTAAAAGAAAATAATCTATTGAATTTAATTAATGGGGTATTCATGGGGTAAATTGATTATAGTTCTGAATTGATTTAATGGGTGTGATTATAATTAGTATTTCTAGAAAAAATAATGTTGGATATGAATGAAATTCATGAGTATTCTTATGAGTAATTCACATAATTAATTAATAATTCCTAGTTTTAATTCCATATTCACTGATAAAAAACCTCATTTTCCTGATGTACCTCTACTACACCCATCCAAAACAATCATGAGGATTCTCCACGCTGATAAATTGGAAATTAAACAGATATATAGGAGTTTAAAAAAACTGAATGGGGATTAACCAATTAAATTAATGGATATTACAACATCCCAACCACATACATGTTTTATTCTATTATATCCTAGAATCACTTTTGTGTATCAATGAACAAGAATTTACCCTATTTGTATATATGAGATTCCCTCTCCCAGGATTCCACTTTCCCACAATTATTATTCCACCACACACATAGTAGTGTCACATTATTACACTATATATTATTTTTACTACAATCAAGGACACAAGTTGGTTGATCCTTAAAGGATACATCATAGTCAACAAGGATATTACATATAAATAACACCTGATAAGGTAAATGTTGATATTTTTGTTTCCAATAAACATGAATCATATCATTCTTGGATTTGTTGGTCTATGGATTGGAAAAGTGGTTTTCCACTTTACCAACCACCTCCAATATCAATAATAGACTCAAAATCGTGTTTCTTTCTTTACATTCTTCTAAATGAAACTGTTCAACATCCTAGAAAACACTGATGGGAAACCATATGGCTGACTAGAAAAAATAATGGACATATCAAATTATGATAATATGATTTCTATAATATAAATATAGTCACCAACAATAATCTAATTATTTTAGAAAACTCGGATGTCTAATACCTGAGAAAAGGTCAAATTATAACAAAGTCACTATCCTTTTAATAAGAAAGTTGAATAAAGATTGAACTAAAATAAACGACTTTAAAAATATCCATTTAGATAATTTCACAGATTGTGTTATTATATGTAAACTCCATGAGTTATTTATTATACTCTAGTAAACCACTAAAATCAATAACATTAGTTCACAACATGTCATCCATAAATTGAATCATATTTTCTGATTGAGAATCATTTTGAGGGTGATATGCTATAATTAGAAGGACTTGTGATGTTAGTCCCTTTTAAAGGACCATCCAAAAATGAGATGTGATATGAGGATATTACTTGGGGGCGACAATAATCCAATTAATCTGCATAAAAACAATCACATAAACATGTAAACTACCCAGATCATCGATATTAAAGGTCTCATTGATTTTAAAAATTGGTATACATTCATCAGTTGATAGAAGATCACCCACACTACATCATTATTTCATAGCTTCTTGGGTAATCACATCATGAAATAGATTTTTTCATCATACCACTTCCATTATTGAATGGGTATATACAATAAATTCCCAACATGCCTCTCTTGTTCTACCTTCTTTTGATGAATGTTAAAACATCTTTCCATAAAACCTTCAATCTGTGAATTAATACAAGGAGAGTAGTAATATATATAGAGGTATTAGTAAATTTTTTTCAATGTAGGATGTAAATTCCACATTGAAGAAAAAAACCCACCTATCGATCACATAATCTTTTATAAACCCATACACATATAGGGATAATGAAAAAATAGCAACTTCATTGAGAAAACCTTGAGGTTGGATCCCTATGATATAAAATCTCCCATAGATATAAGAACTTCAGATCTAGTAACATCACTCTCCTGATCCGATCAAGGATCCTTCTTATAAATGATACCAAATTCTTAGTTACTCATCTCCAGGACAGTAGAAATAATAGATACAGTTATGAAGAGAATTAAATTAGTATCCAATTATCATAAACACCCTAGAAATATTTTCTTTTATTATATCTCATATAATTCATGGAAAAATTCTATTCTTCTTATGCTCAATTAATCTTTGTGTTCAATGACTATAGATAACTAAATGACCTCCAATTAAAAAAGGGTCATGCCTCATTGAGATATTATGTACTGGGAAATCTTGTTTCCTATGAACAGCACAAAAACTCTCTAAAAAAGAAAGTTTCTGAATAATTTCAGCTCATGCACCATAGTAACAAACTCAAAATAATGAGTTAGTTAAATACTTTAATAGATTATCACATGTCTGGAGAAATTTGGAATCATTTTATACTGATATACAATAACATCCCTAACTCCAAATATGTACACATCACAGTAAAACATAGATTCTATTAATGTAATGATATAAGTGAGGTTTGATGTTGAGTCCATCATCCTCTAAAGATATGTGAATAATCATAATTTTACCAATAACACATCATCCCTTTCATGGCCATCCCATAAATTGATGTCCCCAAATATGGTAATTACTAGATGAAACACTAATAATAACCAATATAACCCAAACATCTCATAATATCATTGAAATTATTTATTTAATCCCATGATATCTATGTTGAATACTACTCTCAATCCAATACCATTATACCATCATATATACATTTTTCAACAAAGTACATATTGTTAATACACAAATAAAATATAAATTGTTTTTCAGAAATCCAAATATCTATCAATGTACTAAAGATCATTTTATGTAGTTTGGAATTGTAATCTAAAGAGAAGGAGTAATATATTTTTTCAATTAAAAATTCTATAAAAAACTAATCCAATAAAAGAATGACGTATCAAATTCATCACATCTAAGAATACATCAATTTCATTCATTGGACCGAATGTAACGACCATGAACAAGAACAATCTACATGTTCTTTTTGTAATTAGACAGTAGTATAGTAGATTATATAATCCTTAACTGGTTGTTCCCTTTCATTATGTTGATGATTGAAAATATATTGGAAAATATCGACTAATTAAAATTATTATTGATGCATGGAAGCTAATACCATTTGATGACTATCCTCTTGAAAAGTCTCTGATTATCCACATAAGAGATAGTGGTCCCAACATTCATTAGGTGGAAAGTATTGGATAACCCATGGAAACAAACTATGTAGTTTGAATCTGTTTTCTCTAAATCATACTAATAAAATTACAACTCATAAAGTGCTTATGTTTCAAATTTTCATTGTAAAATAGAGATAGTACCTATAGCCACAACAATCTTTATTGTAAACCTAATTTGAAACTCATATGGTATTTTGAAGAACTCTTCATTAAATATATCCTCAAATTAGTCCACTAAATGAGTAAAAATATTATTCAACTTCCCACCACAATCCAACACATAGATTCATATTTAGTATTTGGGACATTACAATCGACATAGAATTGGTCCTTCACGACCACCCAAATGTTCCCACTCATACTGGTGGAAAGAGAATCCCCCATACTAGATATTATAAGGTAACTCTCTCCTAATAATACTTGATACGAACATAGATGTGAACTATTCAATCCAAACAAATAATCAAAACAATACATATCATTTCATGAACAAATAGGTCCCAAAAGTAAATGATATCATCCAATTTGATGATAACCCACCTTAATGAAATTGATATCCCCTTAAAACATTACCAATAAAATTTATATTTTCATAAAACCTTCTAGACACAGTAAAACCAAATAAAATACATTAAAAAATTGAGTAGATAATTAGGATTTTTATTCCAACGTATCAAATAAATTCTAAAAAATGATATATGCTATTTTAATTGAACCTCTGGAAGTAGAATATTATCCATCCAAAATGGTTTATATAGATAATATATAATACATATATGTATCCTCTCCCCGTTAGTCTCTAGAATAAATGCATTATGAATTCCCCAATGTATTGTACATCCACTCCAACATTGGTGTATGATATCGCCTACCTCATAGGTAGATGTGGCAACGAAAAATCTCATGTCCATATTATCAATCAACTTCTACCATCCCTTCATGTAAAACCAGAAATTAATAAAATAATGGATTGAGAAGCGGTAGAATTACATGATGACAGACTCTAATGACTAGGAATGATAATGTATAACAATTTTTTTCATCTATATAAGATATTATATTCATAAATAACTACAGTAAGGGATGCAACCATAAAGGAGTTCTACACATGGAAAATTTGATACAACAAAATGTTTTTAAGACATGGAATAACTATTTCAAAATAGAAATAAGGCATTTAGTTTGTAAAATCATATTTACATTATTTTTTAAAAAATCCATAATTTGATATTTAAAAGATCATTTAATTTCAATTTCCCAATGTTATATGGATTAATTAAACAAGTTTAAATTTCACGGTGTCCGTTCATGTGGTCAATCAAATTCATAATGTCACATAAACAATATGAGCTAGTCAGTTGTTAGAGAATCTAGTATAGGACATAAAAAATTGGAATTATAGATACAGTGAAAAATGTAATATGAAATACAGTGGAATATACAGTAAAAATAAAATAAATTTTCTTAATCCCCAACATTGAATAATAGATAAATAATTAATCCAATAATATCATGTATATTTAATGGTATGATATACATTTATAATAGTCTATCAAAACATCATTACTATGGATGAATAAATAAAATAATATATTGAATCCAAATTTACATGGTCTCAAACCGCATTTTGGTCCCATCTCTAAACACCAATCCATCCTTAATGAAATTAAAAAAATAGTCTATTTCCCTTTTAAAAACCTAAATCCATGAAATCCACCTAGGTAACAAAAGAACTATCAAATTTGTCATCAATTTAACCACCTAGGTCAAATAATAGTGAGCAAAAAAATATATTGTGTATATTATTTGAAAGAAATAATATAGTGAAACTATTTAATTAATTAATAAATTAATATAGCACATGAAATATTTATCGAACACATGAGATTCAAATTGACAATTAGGATCATCTAATGAGGATTTCGTAACATCCCTTATATATTTAACTTTGATTGGATGATTATACATGGAAAATATCATGCATTTTAGTGGATAATTCTCCTACAAGGGATGATTGAAACAAATAATATCACAAAAAAGTTGTGTCAACCCATTTGAAATCAGTAAACTCACCCTTAGAAATCATTATAGTCATTCTACACTCCCTCATGAGTCTAGTAACTAGGAAAACAACCTACAACAAGATTGAATCACATTTATAATTCCCTTAAGAGTTTAATTTAAAATTCATAATCCCTTGAAGAGTTAATGTACCCATTAAACATTCCAAATGGAATCATATATTGTGTTCTCACACACCCATCATTAGCACATGTCATTCATCTCAATTGTCTCTAATAAAAATATGATAACCAGACCGAAAAAGTCAATAACATTAGATTCAATCAAAATCAATCATATAAACCCAACCACAAGACTTACCACAAAATATATTTATCATAATATCATATTATATAGAGTTTAATTAATTCAATTACTATTGTTCATGGTAAATTTCATTTCATTTATAAATATTTCCAATATCCATTATATTTGTATTAAATTTGTTTTATTCATAGTGATTTCATAACATTGTTATGTGAAAATTGAAATCATTTCAAGTTAATAATATTATTAAATTATAGTAATTTAAATTTTTAAGTCTAACCAAAAATAGAAAAAATATGATTTATAAATTTGGGGGTAGGATGACCACATGGATGGCCACAAGATCAGTCTCAATGTTAATAGACCTAATAAGATCAAATGAATGTATAATCAAAATTTTATCATGGATTAATGAATGTTCAACATCATCAAGACATATACATGGTAGACTGATGTGAATTGAAATAATAGAACATACAAAGGTAACTAAAATGTCATTGTTGATTCTATATAGGCCATCGACCTAGAAATGGGATAAGTTGATGAAATATTATCACATTTGTTGAAGTGATCGGATTAGATCATCTATTCAAGGAGAAATAAAATTCAATCATGAATGGATCAATATTAGGAATATATAACTAGATGTCTTATTGTAAATCTGTAGGGCTGAAACACTAATATCAAATGTGGATTTTCTTCTTGATCAAAGAGGAATTTAAAAGATAGATAATATAAGGGATTTTATGGATAATGAGGTCCATATTAATTAAATGTATTTATAAAATAGGTTTTCAATACTATATGAGGCTATAAAATGCTATGGAACTGACACTCTTAGCATAAAATCATCCTTTCCATTATATTTCTAAAATTACACATATACGATTTAAGAAAACATAACAAAACCATTCACTATGTGAAATAGATTCAATATACGAGCCTCTTTTCATGGGGTCCATTTAGGATGTGAATGAAATTTATAACGTCATATAACCCACATAAGTACGTCATGTGAGGGATAATATACCCATAGTTTTTTAATGATTTTTATTATAACCTCATCATATAATTTTAATGAAACCATAAAAATAAATAATCTATATGATACAATTTTATTATAACCCTGGTAATTAATAAATAAAATCTAATGATGTTATCATATAAAAATATTAATTCAGGAGGTTAACTTAATATTCAATGAGGAATATAATATTCCCCCATATAATTAACATATTTATAAAAAATTTGTTAGAAATATTAAATTGATAATTTATTTATAAAAAAATATCAACTGTTGTGAAATAAGATTAAAATAATTTAGCATTCATTATGGTGGAAATTTAAGTCCACATCATGAAAGTCCAAAAATGATTCCATTAACATTTTCTGTTAAAATTTAAATGTACCTCATTTCGAAACATATATGGTGTTTTCTTAAAAAAAATTATTAATTCATAAATAATTGATGAAAATGAATTTAAAATATAAAATGAGATTATTAACATTATTAATGAAATCCATTTTAGAGAAAATTGATATCTAAGAAAAAATAAATAATATTTATAGAATAATAAAATAAATCTAATTAAAAAAATTTTATTTTGGTGATTTGAATGAATAAATTTAGTAAAATGAAAAGAAAATTTGAAATCTACACAAATAACCACTGTATAAGTGTATTCAATTTTTTTATATATAACTCAAATAATTTCATCCTAGAAAGTTAATCTAGGAAAATCCTAATAAATTATGACATTGAAACATAAATCTCTTACAAGTACTGTATATACTATATAAAATACTCTTCAAATATAGAACCTTATATGTCATAAACTAGCTCGGGTATCCTACTAACTGAAAAAACAATGTCATCCCTATAATATCATGAATGGTATTCCCATTTCTCATAGACTGTTGATGAGGATCTTACATAATTTAAAATGATGTTGGGAATGATTTTTCCAAAAACTATATTTAAGTAAAAGATAAAAGTCAAAAATGAATATAAAGAAATATACACTGAGAGATCTATACCTTATGGAAAATAATAAAATGAACCAAATTTATGGACATCATGTTCCCAAAAAATAGTATAAACATACCTATTTTCTATTAGATGCTACTCACCAAGTCCACAGATGAGCAGCTAGACCCAAATATAATTAGGTATTTGCCAATGTTCAACCTATAAAAAAAAATATACAAACACAAAAATGAACATTTATGGTTTGACATAAAAATACCAAAAGGGTCTCATCATGTATTCTATAATACATTACAGTATTAATTAAACAAAATGGAAATTTTAATTAAAAACAATAATGTTTGGCATTCCATAAGCATAAAAAATTCATACATTACATTTCAAATGTTTAATATAATTTAATAAAAGGATTTACTTATCAATATATTGTGTCACATCCATGACGTCCTTAAAAGTTATTTTTCATTTAATTTACATTCATGATTTGTTTTTAGGGTTCCCATGAATTTTGGTTGAAATGGTGGGTTTTCAAAATTGGGTCAAAACCGTGAACCCATTTCCAGATTTAAAAACAAACATTGATTCTTTTATAAGACCTTTATTTATCAACATTTTAAACCCATTAAACATCCCAATTGGTATCGCCAAATCTATTAAAACCTCTATATAAATTATGACCTAACAGGTCTCCATAATAATGACAGATTTTGGTGTTTTATAAATGTATTGTGCAATCCTGAAAGCACATTCACTTATTTTAAATTTTCTATTTAATTCATTAATATATCATTCAATTTTATTTGGGTTTTTTAGTGATTAAATCTCTAACACTAGCACACTTAACCAAAGCGCACCCCATTCTCTCATTCCCCTCTATAGAGATCATATTCATTACGAATTATAGAAATAATTCTATTGATTCCTCAAATCATCTTGATTTGAATAGGTAAATGTTTCTTTATAAATCCATGAATGTTATCTATTTTCCCCCATTATAGTTCTGACATGACCTCCTCAGCCTTATTCGAACCTCACTTGCATTTTATGGATTTTTTTAAATTCATCAATAAGTGTCTTTGGCTCGTTTTATTTAGGTTATATTCATGTATGTTTTTCTCTCTTCATTTTGTTCTTTATCCTTAGTGTTTCTTCCCATGTTCATAACATTTTAAAATGTTCAGATGTTATGGGTTCATACATGGGGCTTTATTTGGTGTCTTTTTTGTGAAATCATGTGGTGTGGGGTTCAATTTCACTTCATGGTGGTGCAAATGTGGTGTGGTGGACGTTTCACACCATGATATTGTGAGCATTAAACCAAAAGTTATGTGATTACATGTGTAAGAATTTATTTATATGTTATAATTCATGATTTAATTATCTATCATGTTCCTCATATGTTGTGTGTTGTGTGAAATTTTTTTTTGATGGATTTGCTTAAGCGATTAATTTTATAGTATCAATTTTTTCTTTAAATTGTGGGTTTTTCATGTGTAACTCTTGTGGTAATATTTTTCATTATTTCATAACATATGAAATTTCATTATTAAATATTTTTTGGGATTATAATTATACTTTGGTATCGTTTTTGTGTTCATTTGGATTTAAATTATATTTTGGAATGTGTGTTATGTGAAAACAATGAAATGATTCTTGAAAGTGTTTTATGACAGTTGTAAATGGTATATTGAGTAATAAAAAGTGTTCAATGTATGTTATTGTAGTGACTGGGTGGGTGTATGTTTTTGAAATAGATAATGTTGATTTGAAAGTGTTTTTTTGTTATATTCACCATATTAGAAACGTTTTATAAAATTGGTTAAAGGATTTACTGAATTGTGAAAGAGATACGGAACATGTTGCGGGATATTTTGGTATGAGTATGGCTTTAAAATGAATTTGAATTAGAAAAGAGAATATGAGAAATGTTTATGGGATGTTTGGTTTTTTTGGGATGTGGAAATAATATTTGAATATGAAAATGTAATTTACTGGCTTGTGGAACTTGTTTGAGCACTAGAGGGAAAACATGGGTGTCTAGGTGGATAGACATGTTCTAGTGTGCCAGTGATCCTATGGGGTTTGGCCCTAGTTACACATAGCATGTTTGAAGATGACCACACTAAATAATCTATGATGATGATGATGATGAGGATGATGGCTTTAGGGTATTATTAGGTTATGATTATCATCCCTACTAGTGGACCGTGTGCACAAGAACAAATATTGGTTTGGTTACATTCATTGAAATACAAGGTATGTGGAACATAAAAAGATCTAGTTTCTTGGAGTTCATTCCCATTGATTGTGCTCATTTGATACATTATGCTTACCATCAACATATGGAATGTTTGGCTGGAAAATTCTATAGATTTTTATTTATATTTAATATTGTTTATTCTTATATGTATCCCACTAGAGAACTATTTTTTTAATGTAGTGTCTCTTTATGATTGTTAATAACATTTCATGTTTTTGAAAATATGCGAACATTTCATCATTGAATGTTTGTTACATTGTTAATTGTAGTGCTGTAAACCTATAGGGATATGTATAACCCCCAACATACACCCATGACTGTATGTAGACATGGTTAATTTGTCACATGATTGGGTAATGATTTTAGTTACAATGGTTCCTGTTTCAAGAGGCCCTTCATGGAACAATGTCATGGAGATGGTTTGAGGATGGTTCCCCTTGCCATGTGGGGTTTCATGGGAATTCCATATGTGGTTTCTCAATTTTTTATAGACTTGCAGAATTAATTTATATTATTTAATTCTATAATGATTTTTTTGTGAAATATGATTTTTTTTAAAAAAAATCCAGATTAGGAATATTGGATTCGTTTGCAGTTTTATGTTTATAAACATGGGTAAATCATTCTAAAATTACAATTTTTGATACCCAAGGACTTGATCCAGTACATGGAAATTGGAAACTCCCTTAAGCCCTTGCCACGGGCTAGGTCATGTGCCGGTCTAGATGGTGACCAGATCTGGTTCGTGACAAAATGGTATCCATGGGGTTAGGTTCAATCTTGGAGTCACCTTATTTGGGTAGGGGTCGGGATAGTCTGGAGGTAGGATCATTGATGCTTGAAATTCCTATTACAAGTAACGTGCCTGGCCAGCACACCTCGTGATGCGATTCAAGTCACTAGGGGATGTTGGGATTTAGACGAGACCTTAAGTTTTCTTGGTCTGATAATGATCAAGGTAAAAGAAAATAGTGTTGGGTTAATGGTCTCAATTAGCTCGTAGGGCTTGGTAAGCCATGTGAAGCCAATGATATTTACCTAGAACACTATTTTTGATGGTGAAGTGATATGTGTATTCCCTCTATTCTTATGTCTATGTCACCCACAAAAACTAGTTTATTCTCGAATTGTCTTTGGTCTCATTGTGTTGGAATCGTTGAAAATGGTTTTAATGAAAAAAAGAATTTATTTAAGAAATGTTGACTTTTATGAAATTAATTTTCAATAATGTTGAAGTGGATTGATTTATGAAATTGTAGAACATAATTTTCATAATTATGTTGAAATGGAGAATGGTGTGATTACGCCTCCTTTAAAAGAAGGAAAAAATGTTAACATTTGTTTTTAAAAATTGTCTTCAATTCAGTTTTCTACACTATTGAATGGTTTATTAATGGGATGGAATGTTTTGGAGATCATGTATGAAATTTAGAAATAGATATTTATTTTTTATCTAGAGATATTTTGAATTTTAATTTGATAAAATGGAATATTTTTTAAAAATGAGAAGACATGAGTTCCCATCATAATATAGATTTATGAAATGGAGATTCTTATGAAATGAGAAGTGAAATTAGACAAGCTAAAATTATTTTAAATTATTGTAACGAATTAAAACAATTTTTTTACTAAAAGATCGGGGATATATTGAAACTTTTTACGAATCATTGAACCCTATTTTATATAATAAATGATGAGTTTTTAAAGGAATAGTTGTCGGTGAAAGGGATTTTTTATAAAACTACTAGTGTTTAGAAATACGATGAGATGTTTTGAAATTAATGTGTATAACATGAAAGTGAGTTCATATTTAAATGACTGGGCATTTCCAGGAATTTTTTTTTGTAAGATGTAAATTGTGATTTTTATTTCATGGTTAACGATCATGAGAAAAAAAGTAAGCATTGGATGACAGCTTTTGTTTTGAATAGTGGAATGAATTTTTGTTTTAATAATCAGTATTTCTGTGATAGTCCTTATACATGGGGTTATATGGGATGATAGATGGTTAATGGAATGACTGGTTGAGTTCTTTGATGAATGTGAGGAGGGTTCCCGGTGTGGCATCGAAACATGTATGTGTGAGGCCCGGGGGTACCGTTGGTGGATACACTAACCGTTGAACAATATATTTTCAATGACATTGTTTTAAAAGATATCATGATGGCTTGATGACTAGTTTGGAATAGTGTGTCTAATGTTTTTCCGAAACATTTTCATTATGGGATGTTTTGAGATAAATGACCCCTCTTGTTTGAATGATGTTTTGGGTTTTTGTTTGTTTTGTGAGTTGGGTTGAAGGTCTTGTTATTGGCCCCCTATGAGAAATATTCGAGACTCCTTTACAGTGGTTTCCATCATGATTATGGTTTTGGTTTTTGTTATGTTTTTACAAATTAAATAGCTTGGTTGTGTCCTTGGGTTCTCTTGCTGGATAAGGTGCACCCCCATTAAGAGTAAATTCCCAACTAAAATGAATCCCAGATTGTTTCGTCATTGAATGATCCTCCAAAGGATCAAAATAAAGAATCATTTTTTCAATATCTGTAGATTGACACTACACCTCTTTCTTTCATGGTTTCCCAGATCCTCATCTAGAGGAATATTACCTTTGGATGGTTGAAATATAACTTATTTTCGTTAGATACCTGATTCTTCAAAGGTAAATGTAGTCTGGGGTTGTAATTGTTTATGGTGTCCAAGAGGGAATTTGGATCCTTCATTGTCACTTCATAACATGAGCTCACATTAAACCCCCCTGTGGTAAATCTATTCCTAATAGGATCTTATGGACAATATCAGGAATTGTGTGTTTCTTGGGGATATGGTATAAGGTCTCATTCAATGTGTTATTTTTATTAGTCCCAATGGTCATGTTTTATGATGTCTTATGGTTTCATGTGCTCATTTAACTATAAAAGTTACGTTTCACATTCTTCGATGAGTCATTTTTTTAGAATTCTGTCTCCATTTGTGAAAACATGACATCTTCTAGTTAGAGGATGGTGTTTCTATATATCCTTCCAAATTTCTGTTTCTCATTAGAATAAACAAGGTTGATGTGTGTGCGTCTTTAGGATGTTGTTTCAATGAAATGTCGAGTTAGGGTAAAGTGAGATTAGAATCATGTATGTCCAAGTAAACCCCTCTGGTATCATGGTATAATTTTAATGGAACTGAAAGGATATGTCCAGTTTGTGGAGTTTCCGATGCATAATTTTGAGGATGAAGATACATCAATCATTTGACCTCCAGCAATAGGTCCAGGAGTGATGGTGGCACATAGTCCGGGGAAATACCATGGTCATTCAAACCCTTGTACAATTTCCTTTCCTCTGTAAGATATATAGTAATAGTTAAAACATATAGTGTTGTTATCTTTCTTTTGATGCCCCCGTTCGGTGAAAAGAGGTTGGAGGACCTCGTTCCCATGTTATCTCTGAATTCAATTCCTTACCCCTTTGGTTTCCATTGAGAATTTGGAGAAATGTTTTAAATTTTGATTAGGAATATTAACATTCATGGTTTGTGTAACAACCCCCTCCCCACAATGTGTACCCCTCCTGGGTCGGCAATGTGAAAAGGTAAATAATGATCCCCGAGTCCCGCCTCCCGTAGGCCCCGGGTTGGCATCTAGCACTGAAGGTATAACAAACACACAAATGTCATGCATTAGCCTCTAAGAGAACACATGCAGAAGAGAGAGATAAGATAGACACCAACCAACTCCAACACAGAACTGAAATATAATGGAAACCCATGTGCACATATGTAATTGCATGAAAAAGTACTACAATTAGAAGGGAAAAACTACAAGTACCCAAAATAAAGTAAAAATAGTAGCAACCATAAGCCTGAACAAATCCTGCAACCCCAAGATTGTAGAAACTAGCTTGATCTCCAACCAGCTCCTAATGACCTAAAAAACTGTTTACATATACATAGGGTGAGTAAAACAGTATACTCAGTAGGATGATCCGTGAAGCCTCTCGTGCAATGTAATGAAATCATGCTAAAACACAGTGAACAACATGTGAAACTAACTCATTTCATAAACATTTATACAATTTCCCAACCCCACTAGGGCTACTCTCAACATGTAAAACATACAATAATATATCATATAATAAAGAATATCAAGGATACCCGCTACTACATCCCCCTAGTTTGTCACTTTTCCCAAATGTTTCACGTCCTGAGATTCTCTCTCCAAAAATATTTGACCCCAAAAACCTGGGTGAAGCACCACAATATGCACCACGTGCAGCAAAACCACCATTTCCACAAACCAAAGTAACCAGGTAGTTTCTTGGAGCCACCACAGCTCACATAGCATGTAACATACTCCGAGTAATATACCTCATGCCATTACAGCCCATACACCTAGTAGGGATCCTCAATGCACCACAGCATATACACATTACACCTATAGTAGTACATAGAAAACTATATCCATAATATATGTTTGTGAATAACCACAAGAAATTACATCCCACTACACACATATATGGGGACAAATAACCAATGTTTCTTCCAGCACCAGTAACTACCAAGATAATAGTGCGGGGCTAAAGGGGGTAGTCAGCCATCTATCCTCAAACTAGAATGTTGGGCCAAAAACCCCTCAGGGCTCTGAATCCCCAGGGTGTCAGTTTCCCATACTAACAGGGGGGTTATCATATAGAAAAAAAATTACATGATATATTATATCTCACAACCACAATATTGGAATTACGTAGTCATCGACGTAACTGCAGCAAACATCTCTCTGACTCCGGGCTAATACTTCTAAAATTAGGTATCATATAAGCACACAACAATTTAAAGATCTTTATTAAATTAATTCATTCAATTTTTATCAGTTCCAGTGTACATTAATTAATTATTTAAACATTAATTAACCATTCAAAATTAAACATTAAATTTTATTAGCATCACACCCAATGTCAATTGTTCCATAAAAAATTACAACCTCATCATTTTATTCCAGAAACTCCATCCCCATGGTTTAACACCATTTATTCAATTACTCATTATAGAAATACTTTCCCACATTCCCAGGCATTCTAGAAAAACATTATATGATACTAAAAACAAGGGGGATCACCATGGTGAGTAGATGTACTACCATCAATTATTTCCCACTTTTAGAAATAGAATATACCCATCCTTCCTTGGAAAGATAAACATGAACAAAACAAGGTATACCCCACGTGTCTTCGACTATTTTGGAAGAAGGCTATGTAAGTCCAACTACATTGATCAGTTGTGAAATTTAAAGCAGATAAACAACCAATCAAATTTGCCAACCATTCAATAATCACATACAATTAATTCCATCATCCCTGGTGTTCTTCCTAACACCCACATGCATAAACTTATGCATCTCACCACTCTAGGCATCATCTTCTACAACAACCATAACCCTCCATGCCCCCTCATATCACAATAACCATCCATGATCTCATCACAGGACAAACAACAGAAACACAAACACCACATTTAATTGGGCTCATGGCCCATTAACAATCAAGATAGTGACTCAAAACCCTTAAAAGAATTATCAACCAATCAGTTCATTAATTCATCTCAAATTAACAGATTTTTATTCGTAGTTTCCAAATTCAGGAAACCTAATCAGTAAGCTATCACAAATAATTAAACATGCATACTGCACCAATTTGATTAACATCGAATTAAAACTAGAACCAGATTCGTTTACATTCCTCTTTATCATTATCCAAAAAATTATCAATTAATCCCAATTTACGTTCTTTACCGATTTCCATAAAAAATGAACTGTTAATCAAAGATAGCATAGATATCACACTATCTAACAAACCATGAGGCAATAACATTCAATCAATATCAATTTATTGATCCAGTTGAAATATTTATTATGTCAATTCCATTGTCATCCAGTGGGATTAAAAATGCTGACAATACAGTTGATCATAAAAGATGAGAGAAAAAACGAATCCACTACATCAAATATTTCTTGACGTTCTTTATCCACACGATGTGTCGTGATCCTCCTCTCGCACGAACTACATCCACCCGAGGATGCCACGGTACCACCGCACCAACCAAACCCCAAGAAAACCCCCATTAAAAACATAGAGATTACATTCTATAATATGGAAGGGAGAAATATGAGAAGATGATCCCAAAGGAATAGAGATAAAACATACCTTATATAGAGGATTGATCGATACGGCTTGGTTTCTTTAAAACCATGCAAAACTGATCCATGGAGAAAATTTTTATTTTGAAACACCTACGGGAAGGATTGAAAGGATCTAGCATCTTATAGCCAAGAACAAAGAGGAAGAAAAAGGTAGGATAATATCTTGTCCCTTTTGAATATTTAATCGGGCGACGGTTTAAGATACGCTTAATTCCCCATTAAAATTAGATCACATTAACCCATGTGTTTTGATCGAGTAAAAACATTCTGAGCCATAGGAATAATTAATATAGGATTTATGGTCTTATAATCATATGTCTTAATTTTAGGGCTACAACGTCATAGAAGGATCTCCATTCAAACACCGTACGAGGGAGATATATTGGATGCAATTTCCCGTAATATTATTATTATTATTATTGAGTGTTTCATGGTCCCAAGCCAAAAACAAAAATTAAATATCCCAAATTAGACTTGAATATATCATATTAATGACAGGATCACAGTGCCATTGATGAGAAGTCAATCAGACATCGCATGCGGGAGTTATAGTGGGACGATAATTTAATTATAATATTAAATCTATTAATTCACATGTGTTTCAGGTACCTGATCCAAAAACATGAAAAAGGCATCCAATATTGGACACATAAATTCCATCTCAATGTCTGGGTCACAATGCCACTGACGCTTCCTGAAACCAAGGTCGCATGAAAAATATACCATCAAAATTTAGTTTCCCCAATGAAAATAATAATTATATTATTATTTTATTTTTATTTTTATTTTTATTTATTTTAATTCCTTAAATTATCACACTCAAAATCCACACACAATTTCTCTCGAATTTGTTGTGCATCACCCCATTCCATCTTCAATGATTTCATTTTTTCAAATTATTTATTTTATTTCTTTAAATTTTAAATCTTTATTTCCTTCAAACTATTTCCCTCTACATTATCTTTCTCTCATCCTCAATTCCCTCATGATCCAACAAAAGTTGTGCTTCCCCTTGATTGACTCCTCTTTTAACTTTGTTATTTTATTTTTAAATTATTGGAATTATTATCATAATCATTATTAAAAGTGAATAAATGTTCAATCACTCACACACAACTCTATTTCCACGCCTCCTCCTTCCCCCCATGCACTACTTATGTGTGGTAGCCAACTCCACTCTCACTTGAATGATATTAATAATAAAATTAATAAAAAACACACCCATAATTAATGTACTAATTTAATCCCATTAAATTAGTTTACCTCGGTTATTATCATATTAAATTAAATACATTACATTTAATCAATCACACACTAAAATCCATCGTTACCATTTATTATTTAATATAATAGTAATGAATCATCTTTCAATTTCATAAACTGGTCTCCATCATTATCATTAATAATTATTATTATTATTGATGCCCATTATTATCTTATAATTACTCCCTCTCTCCCATCAATTAAATCCTTCTCCCACGAAACTCACGCGACCTCTTCCTTACCCAAATCATCATAGAGTAATGGACAGTAGAGGTCCGAGACATTACATCATATACCTATCAAAACATTCTCATCCGTGAGAATTCAAAACCAACCTTAAGAGACAAACAAATAAATGGGATCCGAACAACAACACATCGAGATACCTCTCAAAAAAGATCAATCCACAAAAGCAACAAAAGATATTCATTAATAAAACATGAATGGTCTCACCACAGTGGGGACATCATTACATGAAAAGATTTAGGATTCATACAACTATGTTTACTATGCACGTATCTGTGACTCACGTTCCCAGGTACTCTTCTTTATGCCATTATGTCACAACAAGACACAAACTAAGGGGATAGAACACCTACGCAACACCTTCTCCATGTAGTCTTGGATCTCCACAGCTAGCTACTCAAAGGTTGCATCATCATCAACATCGATCTCTCCCCAATCGATAATGTGGTAGTCATCATAAAGATGACAATAGAGCTGTGATACTTGGAAAATATCATGTATCCAACTCATCTGTGGGGGAAGTGTGATAGAGCACTGTCATTGGCGCACTCAAATGATTAGTGTGATTTTGGGGTAATTAGTTGTAGTAGAGTGGATGACTAAGGTCATCTCTCAAAGGTGAAAATGAATTTAACAACTTATTAAAGGTATTCTAAAAATAAAATAAAATAGAATAAAATAGAAACACTACTTTAAAGGATTGGGGTTTTCTTATAGTTTATGAATCAAGAAGAATATTTCTGGAAGAAGATTGTATTTTTTTTATTTTTATTTTTGAAATGAATTTCGATTAAAATGACACATCAAAAAGATGTTTTTTTAGAAATATATTTTAAAAGGCGTTATCGATCTAACTATACCTATTCATTCACTTATTAATCATTATAATTTAAATCAATATACACTTAATTATGATCACCTAATTTGTTATCCCTCGAACCCTGCGAGAGTTAACTTAACCACAAAGATAAAATTACATAAACCCTAGGCTAGCTTCGGAACACGCAATCACAGTACCCTGCTTTGATTGTAGTTCTAAGGATAGCTTATGGTCAGTGGTTAATTAGAGCACATATCCATTCTGGAAGTAAGGATGAATTGTGTTTAGGGATTATAATTGAACTCTAAAAATTTATCCAATTTGGTGTTGCCTTACCGATTAAGATTACACTGTCACAATTTACACAAAATCCCAACCTCACGTGTTTTTGAGTTAATTGTTCAATTGCTTGTTTAATTTCTTGTAATTTAAAAACACAATTCATGGATCATATTATGTGAATTATAGTATCTCATTGATTCAAAATAATGAAATGAAGAGGGTAGAAGATAGATCGATTACTAAAAGACTACTTTTCCATGGGTGGCGTAATCATCGTAGAAGCGTTTTGCATGTGAAATGGTTTATAATGGGTATAACCCAATAATGCTTCTACTCAAGAATTCCAGCCCAAAGAGAAAGATTAATACAAGAATATATTTAAACAAAACAGAATAAAGGAGAAGAAATAAGAGAATAACAAAGAAGCTTATTACACAAATGAAAACATTACAAAATGTTGAAGAGAAGGAGGCTTCGATGAGTGGATCCTTGCTTCAAAAGCTACCCCTATTACAATGGTTGGAGAATATGGGTGAAACAAATTCTCCTCTGCCTCCAATCTTCTAATGCACGTCCCAACCCCTCCAAATGATAAAAAATCTAATTTATAGAGGGGAGGGGAGGTGAGGTTACAAGTGGTTTCAAATGTGAATGTGGAAATTCGTACAAATATTTTAATGCACATTTTGCCGCCCATTTGACCGCCCAAACGCGTGAATTGGCCGTCCTTGAAGAAGGCTAATATGTGAGGATATGGGTCCTCTATCTCCTATAAAATGTTGGGATTAATACAGGCCCAAATGGAGTTATGGTCGAAATACAGAAACTTCCCCATTCTGGCGAGTCCAGCCCAACTTTGACTTCATGGCCCATTTTAAACAACCTAATGCACTCTTTATCATTAGTGTCCTGAATACATGTTGTAGATAATTTTGTTAGGAACACTGTTACAAAATTCCATATTCAAATAATAAAAATAAAAATATTTAGCTTCGAAATACTACAGTGAACTATAAAGGGTAAAACTGGAATTTTCCTCAAATATTCAAATGAATGATCTAATTCCAAATACTTTCTAATTAAACATATTTAACACAATTTGATGAAATTATATCATTTATTATCGATAAATTATTCAATAAAATATTGTTTTATCAACTCCCCCACACTTACCCTTTTGCACTCTTGGGAAAAACCTCATGTCAAGTAAACATCAATATCAAATCGAAACCAATTTTAAAACACATATCCTTGAGATCAATCAGTTTCCCACCAAGAATAAAAAGATATAATTCCTCATAAAAAACTTTATTTCAAGTTCTCCATTTATATAATTCAATATATTTCCACTTCATTTATCTTCCAATGCACAAAACACTTACATCGCTTGAATTTTCTCTCATCACTCAAATATCAATTTTTTTATGCAATGTATTTCTCATCCAAACTCATACAAGGGTAACCATAGGCTTGATAGATTCCTACATCGCTACCCGATGTGAGTCAAGGACATTTGTTTATCATGAGAACTTTTCAGGGTTGTTCTGTGGCTTTCGGTTGGTAGGATTAAGATGTGAAAAACTCGGAGGCTGAATGAGGTGGGCTTGACTCTTTTGAAGCAAAATTGCATTAATCTAATTTTCACTTAAATATAGTCTTCTCCACAGTCCCCATAGTATCAATTCAGCTCCATAATCATGAAAAGTCATGAAAGGTTTACCCCATTCATCATTTCAGCATAAAAAATGTCAATCTTCTCAAACATGATTTTCTTGAAATCTCTAGATGGGCACAACTTTCCACCTCAATTAGAAGCTCCAGAAAAGGCACAGCTTCACATGTCATGAAAGCTCCAGAAAAGGAACAACTTTCGATATAATGAATTTCTTCAGTAGAAAACACATCTCTTCAGAATGTAATTTTCCACTGAATGTATCACAGAATGTGGTGGCCAAACACAAGACAACTTCCCCCACACTTAGGCTCAACTAGATTATAAAATTTCACTTCAAGAGTTGGTTGGATAGGGAAAATTGGCTTGTAATGTCGCTAACGTAACATGTTGTGCATGGATTCTAAGGGATAAAAGGATTAAATATTCAAGGTAGGCCATTATACAAAAGGATTATTTGAAATATGGTCTTTAATACCAAACAAATTCCTCAATCATTTAAACATAATTACATCAAAACCTCAAGTTTTGACAGGAATATATCAAATTCTGGTAAAATCAAGAATGATTTGGTTCTCTCAAGAAGTGAGGTGAAAGTAAATAATATGAAAATAATGGTTTAGAAGCCTCACAGGATAGTGATTTCTAATATATGGATAGTGGGGTTGGCATGGGATTCAAAAATCAGCGTACTTTTCATGAAATTACTAAATATTTGAACTTGAAACAAAGTCATTTAAGCATTCATTTAAGCTTAGTTTCAAGGGTTAAATTGTTTCACTTATTTATATGGATTTAAAAATGGTTATGAGAATCATTTCAGCTCAAAAGTTTCAAAAACACACAGAAAATTGTAAAACAAACACACAAAATTTGAAAAACAAACACTTTTTTTGTTTTTTTTTGAACAGGAAAGCAATTGAAATTACTAAACTAAAAGGTTCCCTCCCCCACACATAGAATATTGCATTGTCCTCAATGTGAACCTATGAGATGATATATGCACATGAAATGCAGAATTTTTAAATAGGACGAATAATATAAAAGAGAAAGGGTTAAGAACAGCCTGAGGTGCTCAAGTGATGATGGGGTCATGCAGTGTGATAAAATCCACTACATCAGTAGGAATTCCATCAATGTATCTCTTCAAACATTGCACATTGACTGTAAATCTCCTTCCACACTCCTCTTGTGTGATCTCCACTGCACCAAATGAAAAAAATTAGTCACAACACATGGACCTAACCATTTGGAACACAACTTACCAGGCATTAGCTTCAGTCATGAACTGTAGAGAAGGACTTTCTCTCCAACATGAAATGCCCTTTGTTGGATCATTTTGTCAGGAGATACTATTGATCTTTCCTTATAGAGCCATGAGTTCTCATATGATGATAATCTAATCTCCTCAAGCTCTTGAATTTGCAGCTTCCTTTGGATTCGATCTTGGGCCAAATCCATGTTGCATTTCATTATAGCCCAATAAACCCGATGCTCGACTTCCACTGGGAGATGACATGCTTTACCAAAAACAATCCGAAATGGGAACATACCATTGGGGGTCTTGTATGCTGTTCTATAGGCCCACAATGCATCATCCAAGCGCTTGCTCCAATCCTTCTTATTTGGTTGCACAATTTTCTCCAATATTTGTTTCAACTCACGATTTGAAACCTCAGCCTGGCCATTTGTTTGGGGGTGGTATGGTGTTGATGTTTTGTGCGTCACCCCATACTTTCGAAGGAGGGAAGAAAAATTCCTATTGCAAAAGTGTGTCCCTTGGTCACTAATGATGGCCTTTGGTACTCCAAACCTGCAAAAAAATCTATGCTTTGTCAAAGTACACAACAACATGAGAATCTTCAGTCCTGGTGGCCTTGGCCTCCACCCATTTACTCACATAATCAACAGAAACCAAAATATACAAGAAACCATATGAACTTGGAAAAGGACCCATTAAATCAATGCCCCACACATCCAAAATCTCACAGAATAGTATGGGTTGTTGGGGCATCTCATGTCTCTTAGAAACGTTCCTAGTGTGTTTGCAACAAGAGCATGACTTACAAAACACATGGGCATCATGGAATAATCTAGGCCAATATAATCCAGAGTCCAAAACCTTCCTAGCTGTCCGTTGGGGTCCAAAGTGTCCACCACAAGGAAGTGTATGACAGAAATGAAAAATAGACTCAATCTCATGATCGGGAACACACCTCCTAATGACTTGGTCACTACACATGCTCCATAGGTAAGGATCATCCCACACATAATACCTAGACTCAATTTTTAATTTTTGGACTTGATATTTCTTTAAATTTGCAGGGATTTCAAGGGCAACAATGTAGTTCACTAAATCAGCATACCAAGGATGCGTACCTGAGATGGAATAAAGATGTTCATCGGGAAAAGTGTCCCGAAGTGGTACCTGGTCCAATGTGCCATCCTCTAGTGTTTGAGTAATCCTACTCATGTGTTCCACCACCAAATTCTCTGACCCCTTCTTGTCCTTTATCTTACGGTCAAACTCTTGAAGAAGGAGCATCCAACGGATAAGTCATGGCTTTGCATCTGGCTTCTTCAGGAGGTACCTCAAAGCTGTATGGTCAGAAAAAACAACTACTTTATAGCCCAATAAATATGAACCGAATTTATCTAAAGAAAATATCACAGCAAGAAACTCCTTTTATGTGGTTGTGTAGTTTGATTGGGCTGAATCCAATGTCCTTGATTCATAGGCAATCACATGTGAACGTCCTTCCACCCTCTGAGATAAGAAGCTCCATCCACGAAACTGGAGGCGTCACACATAAGCTCAAATCTAAGGTCCCATCATGGGGGATGCATGATAGGTGTAGTGGTCAGACACATATTTAGCTCATCAAAGGAAGTCCTACAAGAATCATCAAACAAAAAATCAGAATCTTTTTGAAGTAATCGTTACATACGAAGAGCGATCTTACTAAAATCTTTGATGAAGCACCAATAAAATCCTGCATGCCCTAGGAAAGATCTAACATCACACAGACATGAAGGATAGGGTAAGGATGAAATAATGTCTACCTTAGATCTATCAACCTCTATCTTATGTTTTGACACTACATTCCCTAAGACAATGCCATGCTCTACCATAAAATGACACTTTTCAAAGTTCAGGACCAGATTCTTCTCAATACAACGATTCAACACCTTTCCCAAACTACATATACATTCATAAAATGAAGACCCATACACTGTAAAATCATCCATAAATACCTCCATGCAGGTCTCAATAAAATCAGAAAAAATACTCACCATACATCTCTGGAAGGTACATGGGGCGTTGCAAAGTCCAAATGGAATCCTCCGGTAGTCAAATGTGCCAAAGGGACAGGTGAATGTAGTCTTCTCCTGATCCTATTGAGCTATAGGAACCTAAAAATATCCAGAAAATCCATCCAAGAAACAATAATGTGTTTTCCCAGCTAGTCTCTCGAGCATTTGATCAATAAATGGGATGGGGAAATGGTCCTTTCGAGTGGTCTGATTTAGTTTCCTATAATCAATACACACACGCCAACTATTTTGCACCCTCATTGGAACTAAATAATCTTTCTCATTTTTAACAACAGTAAAACAGGTTTTCTTATGCACAACCTGAATTGGACTTACCCACTGAGAATCTGAAATGGGAAAGATTATACCTTCCTCGAGCAATTTCTCAACTTCTATTTTAACAACTTCCAAGAGGGTGGGATTGAGTCTCCTTTGTGGCTGTCTCACCAGTTTAGCCCCATCCTCTAAGAGAATCCTATGCATGCAAATGGAAGGGCTAATACCTAATATGTCAGCCAAGGTCCACCCAATCGCCCTGATTTTCTCCCTCAAAATATTCAAAATATTTTCTTTATGTTCAAAAGGGAGATTGTTAGCAATGATAACAGGTAATCTCTCACCACTCAACAAGTATTAGTATTTTAGATTTGGTGGCAATGTATTGAGTTATAATGAAGGAGGGTGTAGTATGGACGGAGACATGGAAGGAACTGTAATATGTGCACAAAGAGAATCGGTATTAGAATATACATTATAAAAATAAGAGAATAAAGCATCAAATCCATCAGCATGCTCTATAGCCATTTCATAATCAGATTTCACATGAACAAGATCAGAATATGATTCCATTTCAATATCAAATCTTAGAGAGTCTTGTTCATTAGAAATAGGTGTGGAATTTCTCTTAGACATTAAACGAGAACCAATACTCATAATATCCCTAAGCATAGGACAATCAAAATCCATGGAGTTTTTACTCAATTGTTCAAAATGGGAGATAACAATAGCAGAATGGTCCTCAGAGGGGTAATTCATGGAATCCATAACATTAAATATCACAACTTCATCCCCAAATTCCATGGAATGTGTACCCTCATTGACATTTAGGATAGTTTTTGTAGTTTTGAGGAAGGGCCTACCTAAGATAATAGGTGCATGAGAACTTACCTAATAATCCTCCATGTTAAGAACATAGAAATCCGTTAGAAAGAACATGTATCTTAGCCGGACAAGTACATCCTCAAGGACTCCTGCTGGATATGCCGTAACTCTATTCGCCAATTGCACCACTACTCCTGTTGAATTCGACTCACCAACCTGCAAGGAAGAGAATACAGAGTGAGGCATCACATTTATTGAAGCTCCTAAATCACAAATAGCATCAGAGAAGTGCAACTACCCTATGGTGCATGGGATGGTGAATGTCCCAGGATCCTTGCACTTTGTTGGCATTGCTAGAGTTGGTGTAATGAGTGTCGAGACATTTCTTCCAAGGATGATCATCTCATTTCCCTTGAGCCCTCTTCGATTGGTGCAGATTTCATTTAAGAATTTGGCATACCTTGGGATTTTCTTAATTGCTTTAAGTAGAGGAATGTTGATCTCCACACGCTTGAATATGTCCAAAACCTCCTTTTTCATTGCTTCTTCAGCCATCTTCTTGGTTTGAACAACCCTATTTGGAAAAGGAAAGGGTTTACGAGGAACATCATCAATATTTTTCTTACCTTTATCTTTCTCCTTGGATTGCTCATCAGTTGGTTTGGAATGCGGCTTTTTCGGAGTTGAGGTGAATCCCAGTGGAATGGTAGGTATAGATGTATTGTTAATTTGATACCCACTTCTCAATGTGATGGAACTAACATTCCCCTTTGGATTTGGAGTGGGTTGGGAAGGTAGATTTCCGGAATCCTTACTTACAAGTTCATGGAGGGCGGTGGCAATCTGGCTCATTTGAGTCGTCAACTCCCTTAGCTCCGAACATTGACTCTTTAGCCCATTCTGTTGATTAAGAACAATTTGCTTCAAAAGATCATCAGTATTAGAATCTACCTTTGGTGGAGGATTCCCTTGTTGCTGAGTTGTTGATGGTTGAGCTTCAAATCTCCTTTGGGGTTGTGGGAAACCATGTTGGTAAGGTGGAGGATGCTGGAAGTTTGGTTGAATAGGGGGTCTTTGTTGTTGTCCAGAGCCATAACTCATGTCCAGTTGATCTTTCCACCCTTGGTTGTATGTTGGAGCAAATGAATCAAACTTCTTTTGTGGATATGGTTGTTGTTGCTGCGGAAATGGTCTCCCTGGGAATACTGCTGCACAATCCTCTGTCTCTTGTAGTTGTGGGAAACAGTCAGTTGGGTGGCTTGTCTCAGTGCAAATGCCACAAGACATTAAAGGAGGGGGTAGAGATGTATTTTGTGCCAAATCAATTTGCCTCACCATAGTTGTCAATTCTTCTAACTTGGTATCAATCCAATGACTCTCGAGAGAAGAAGGACTTACCTGATGTACTCCCCTATCATGTGGTGTACCTCTATCACCAAATTGTTGGGAGTTTTGGGCCATTTTGTCGATCAATGATCGTGAATCTACTGGTGTCTTGTCAACCAATGATCATCTAGCTGCAGCATCCACCATGCTCCTCTCCATGGGTGTGAGATCTTTGTAGAAGTATTGGATAAGGAGTTGCTCACTGATTTGGTGATGCAGACAACTTGCACACAACTTCTTGAATCGCTCCCAGTACTCATACATTGACTCCCCTTGTTCTTTATTGATCCATGATATCTCCATTCGAATAGAAGTGGTCCTTGATACTGGAAAAAATCTCTACAAGAAAAGACGTTTCAAATCATTCCAACAAGTTATATCTTCGGGTTGTAAATAATACATCCAGTCTTTTGCAGCTCCATCAAATGAGAATGGGAATGCTCATAATTTGATTTGATCTTCATAAACATTTCTTGGTTTAAGGGTTGAGAAAACCACATTAAATTCTTTCAAATGATTATTGGGATCCTCACCAGAGAGGACATGATACTTTGGAAGTAAGTGAATTATCCCAGATTTCATATCAAAGTCCGATTCGAGATTTGGGTATGCAATACAATTTGGTTGATAGTTAACATCTGGTGCAGCCAATTCAAGAATGGTTCTATTAAGTTCATTTCCATTGTTTCCAGCCATTGGTTCCTCTTTTATGTTTGAATTTGAATTGCTTCCAATTTCAATGTTTCCAAAAGTGAGGAATTCACCAACTGGTTGAATATTGAAAATTCCCGTAGACTGAGAATTTCTGATTCGATCCTTAAGGCTACGTTCAATCTTAGGGTCAAGATCTAAGAGATCTTCAGGATTAGTTCATGTCATAGATCAAATAAAAATGAAAATAAAGAAAGTGGACCATTGTAAAATAAAAATGAGAAGTTTGATTTCATGGTCCAAAAAGAAGTAGAAGAAAATAAAAGAAGAAGAAGAAAAATCAGATTGGGTAAAGAAGAATGAAAGAAGAGAGGAAGAGAATAAAATGCAAAATAAAATAAATACCTATAATTTGTTGAAATAATTACTTTCCTCCCCAGAAACAGCGCCAATTTGATAGAGTTCTTTCATGGGCGCACTCAAATGATTAGTGTGATTTTGGGGTACTTAGGTGTAGCAGAGTGGCTGACCCAGGTTGTCTCTCAAAAGAGGAAGTGAATTTAACAACTTAATAAAGTTATTCTAAAAATGAAATGAAAGAGAATAAAATAAAAACACTACTTTAATGGATTGGGGTTTATTATAGTTTATGAATCTAGACGAAGTTTGCTGGAAGAAGATTTTATATTTTTTTGTTTTTTGTTTTGAAATGAATTTCGATTAAAATGACACAACAAGAAGATGTTTTTTTAGAAATCTATTTTGAAAGGCGTAATCGATCCAAATCTATCTCTTAATTCACTTATTAATCATTATCATTTAAATAAATATCCACTTAATTATGATCCCCTAATTTGTTATCCCTCGAACCCTATGAGAGTTAACTTAACCACAAAGATGAAATTACTTAAACCCGAGGCTAGCTTCAGAACACGCAATCGCATCACCCTACTTTGATTATTGTTCTAAGGATAGATTATGGTCAATGGTTAATTAGAGAACATATCCATTCTAGAAATGAGTATGAATTGTGTTTAGGGATTATATTTGATCTCTAAAAATTTATTATGTGTGGTCTTGTATTACCGATTAATATTACGCTCTCACAATTTACACAAAATCCAGACCTCGTGTGTTTTTGTGTTAATTGATCAATTGCTTGCTTAGTTTCTTGTAATTTAAAAACACAATTAATTGATCATATTATGTGAGTTACATTATCTCATTGGTTAAAAATAATTAAATGAAGAGGGTAGAAGATAGATCGATTACTAAAAGACTACTCTTCCATGGGTGGCGTAATCATCGTAGAAGCGTTTTGCATGTGCAAAGGTTTTTAATAGGTATAACCCAATAACTCTTCTACTCAAAAATTCCAGACCAAAGAGGAAGATTAATATAAGAATAAATTTAAACAAAACAGAAGAAAAGAGAAGAAATAAATGTAGAAAAAAGAGGTTTATTACAGAAATGAAAACATTACAAAATGAAGAAGAGAAGGAGGCTTCGATGAGGGGATCCTTGCTTCAAGAGCTACCCCTCTTACAATGGTTGGAGAATTTGGGTGAAACAAGTTATCCTCTTTCTCCAATATCCTAATACTCGTCCCAACCCCTAAAAATGAGAAAAACTACAATTTATAGAGGGGAGGGGAGGAGATATTACAAGTGGTTTCAAATGTGAATGTGGAAATTCGGCCAAATATTTTAATGAAAATTGCGCCACAGATTTTACCACCAAAACTCGTGTATTGGCCGGAATTATAGAAAGATAATATGTGCGGATATGGGTGCTATATCTTCTCTAAAATTTTGGGCTTAATACAGGCCGAGATGAAGGCGTTATGGCTGAAATACAGAATCTTCTCTGTTCTAGCGAGTCCGGACCAACTTTTACTTCATGGTACATTGTCAACAACCTAATGCACTTATTAGCTTTAGTGTAATGAATAAAAGTTGTAGATAATTAAGTTATGAACACTGAAACAAAATTTCAAATTCAAATAATAAATATAAAAATATTTAGCTTCGAAATTCTTTAGTGAACTATAAAGGGTAAAACTGGAATTTTCATCAAATATTCAAATGACTGATCAAATTCTAAATACTTTCTAATTAAACAAATTTAACACAATTTGAGGAAATTATATCATTTATTATCAATAAAATATTCAATAAAATTGTGTTTTATCAAAGTGCTACTTGATACACCACAACTCCAACATGAGTTAAAACCTCAAAAGACCCCACAAACCGGGGATAAATCATACTTCCACGACCAAACCTTTGTTTCCCATGATGGGGAGTCACCTTCCAAAAACATGATCCCCAAAATTAAACACTAAGGTCCTCCTTCTTTGATCATCATATTATTTATAATGATCTTCTTCAGTCTTTATCCTCTCATGAATCACTTGAACCATCTCTGCTGTATTTTGCACTAGTTCTGGTCTGAGAATTGTGGACACTCCAACCACAGTCGAGCACAACGGAGAATGGAAAGGCCAGCCATACAAGGCAGAAAATGGCTCCATACCGATGGTGGATTGGATACTATTATTTTAATTGAACTCCACAAAGGGTAAGTGACTCAACCCAGACATCCAAAATCTAGAACACAAGAGCATAACATGTCTTCAAGAGTTTGGATGGTTCGGTCTGTCTGACCATCCGTTTGAGGGTGAAAAGATGTGCTAAGGCATAGTTCAAAACGAAAAGTATTTTTGAAACCTCTTTATACCGTGGAGGTAAAATGAGGTTCTCGATCAGAAATGATCATCCTAGGGACTCCATGAAGTCTCACCACATCTTATAGATACTGCATCGACAAAACATCCACCGATCATGACTCCTTGGTTGATATGAAGTGGGTCAATTTTGTTAAATGATCATCTACCACCCAAATAGAATCATGTCTTGCTGGAGCTCGAGGTAAACCTATAACAGAGCCCATTGAGATGTCATTCCACATCCATTGAGGAATCTCTAATGGCTGGAGAAGACCACATGGAACACAGTGTCCAGCCTTCACCTTATGGCATACTATACATCGAGACACAAACTCCGCAACCGTACGCTTCAGCTCAGGACAACAAAACTGACTCCTCAAGGATCAGTACATCATTGTCACACCAAGATGTACTGTTATGGGAGAACTATGAAACTCTAGGAGAACAATCTTTCACATCATCAAGGGAAGAAAAATACTTCCATGATTCAACACTCGGTGTTGTTCGCCCTCCGACCAACCATCAGGAGCCTCACCACAAACAACACGGTCTCTCCAATCCTCCACCGCAAGGTCTCCCAATTGGGACTCCTCCCCCTTCTACACCAGGTACGACTGTACTGTCATCTAAAAAAGACAACCTCTACCCCCAACTTCTCCCATATCAATATGAAATGCTAGTAGTTCTTCCATTACTCTCCAAGAATCACCAGATTCACACACAACATCACTATGTGACATTCATCTCCGCGCACCAGCTACAACATTCCCTCATCCTGGTGTATATGATATTTAGAAGCCGTATTCCAGTAAGAACTCCATATATCGACGTAGTTGTATGTTCAAGTCACGCTGGGAGAAAACATACCTGAAACACTTATGATCAGTTAAAACCACAAAGTGCTCTCCAATGAGGTAATGTCTCCACAACATCAGAGAAAACACCACGACTACCAACTCAAGATCATGGGTGGAATAGTTGCATTCCTGGGGACACAAATACTGAGACCCATAATAAACAATTGACCTCTGCTTCATGAGAACCCATCATAACCCCAGATGTGAAGCATCATAGAAAACATCAAACTGGACTCCCTCGGCTGGAATACAAAGGACTGGAGCACTTACTAACTTCTCCTTTAGATACTCAAATGCTACCTGACACTGATCAGTCCATATGAATGCCTAATCCATCTTGGTCAAAGCTATCAGAGGAGTCACTACTCGTGAAAAATTGGCTATGAACCACCTGTAGTAGCCTGTGATTCCAAGGAAACTTCGCACCTCTAACACTCTATTAGGGGATGCTAAGACACAACTACTTCTAACTATGATGGATACATAGCTAATACCTATTGGTATACAAAATTCACAATGAAACGGACTTCTCGATCCCAATACTCACACTTCGTCAACATCCCATACAACTGATGATGGCGAAGGACTCCCAAAACGGCACGTTGATGCTCTGCATTCTCCTCTTCAGATGTAGAGTACACAAGGATGTCGTTGATGAAAACTACCACAAATTTGTCTAGGAACTCAAGGAACACAGAATTCATCAATCCCAAAAATACAAAGGGAGAATTTTTCATGCCAAATGGCCTTACAACGAACTCAAAATTCCCATGACGACAACGGAAAGCAGTCTTCAGAATATCTTCATCCTTCACACGCATCTGATGATATCTCGATCGCAAGTCGATCTTTGAGATCCAACCTGCACCCTTCAGTTGATCGAATAAATCATCAATTCGCGTAAGAGGATAGAGATTCTATATTGTCACTTTTTTTATCCGATGATAATCAACACACAACCACAAACTATCGTCATCCTTCTTCATAGTAAAACTTATGCACCCCATCGTGACACACTTGGCTGAACAAAACCACACTACAAAAGACCATCAATATGTATACGTAGCTCTCTTAACTCTGAATAAGACATCCAATTTGGATACATTGAGATAGTAGGCACTCCTGGATGTAGCTCGATCCGAAACACGATATCTCATCGAGGGGGTAATGCTACAAACTCTTCTTGAAATACATCAGGGTACTCCTCTACGACCCTAGGAAACACCAACTGCTGATCATCTGAAGAACTCATAATCATATCATCCATCATCGATGATAAGGATGTAACATGCCGATGACCCATCTGAGAGTCCCTATTACCAAAAAACACCACTTTCTCTCCATCGGCACCAATGAAGACGACCATTTTCTTGAAGCAATCAACGATAGCCTGCACCGAATACAACCAATCCTTGCAGAGAATGGCATCATATGGTTGTATTAATAAACATAGGAAATCTCCCCAACAGGGGTGTTTCCCCAACACAAGCTCAAAGTATATACATACTTCAAACAAGTCAGCTCGACCTCCAACAGTCATAGTCAACCCCAAGGGAACTGTAAGCCTCTCTACCTCAAGTCCCACGACATAGAAAAAGGTAGGTGATATGAAGGATTATGTCACTCTTGAGTCAAAAAAGTAATACAACAATGTAGAAAACAAGTAAAGGGTACCTCGAATGATGTCCGGCTTGACTAGAGCTATCAATGCTAGAGCATGAAGATGACCACGACCTCCTCCATGGCCTCCCTGAACCTGATGAAGATCAACACCATAGCTGTGCTATTCTATCGGAGGAAGAGGAGCGTCATGGGGATGTCATCTACCTACCCCATCTACCCTCTACCGATCTAAAGCTGGTGCAACTAGCTGCTAATGCCTCAGTTGGAATTGCCTCAATGGAGGAACGTGGATCGTAGCTCCTAGTGCACGATGACCACTCTGAAAGGTCAGGAAATCCCGCGTCTAATAGCCATATCCGCCATATGAAAAACAAAAACCGGATCCCGTAGCATAGTTTAGAGAGTTTCTGCCTCTCGAAAATTGAGATGTGAAGGTCTGGGACCTACCCCCTGCTGAACAGAAACTCTTCTGCCTTGAAAACCGGGAACCCCGAACCATGGAACTGCTTCATGAGGAAACATGTTGATTCCCCTAATGTGATGATCTGGTCCTGGCCGAAGTCCTCTCGACAAACTTTTCCCTCGCTATTACCTAATGATATGTCTTCAACATAAATGGGGTGACCTGGATCTTGATATCTGGATGCAATGTTTCCTCAAAATGCCTCTCCCTCTCCTCCTTATCTAGTAACAAGTCTGAATCATATCATAAATGGTTCCTAAAATGGATTCCAATCTCTTGAACACTAGAGATCCCCTATTAAAGGGTAAGAAGCTCATGATGACAGGATTAATTCTCAGTTGAAGAAAGAAATACGACTCTAAACCTATCTCGAAACACCTCCCATGAGATCGCTGACTCCTCATGATCCCTGAGGAAAAAGAACCAACAATGCATCACTGCTCCACATAGCATTGTCTCAACCAAGGACACCTAGTGCTCCTTTCGAGCACAAATTTAACTGAAGTCGATATCGAACTCCACTAACTAGTCTTTTGTGACTACATCTGAAAAAGATCCCTCATACTTCTGCAGGCTCTAGTGCCGAAACTCTAAGAGTGTCTTCCTCCATGTGTCGTCATCGTCAACCGCTACCATGCGGCGATCTGCTGGAACAGCCAACCAGACATTTTCTTCGCAAACCTGATGAGGATGTTGACATGGATCCATACATGAAGAATAACAACCGTTAGAGTTCCTAATCTTGGAATATGGAAAACTATTCATTTATTAATTACTTTTTTTCTTTTATTTATTTGAGGTTCACCAATCCAATATTCTACCCATTCAAACACATACACAAAGAAGAATTATGCATGATCCTTCCCTAGGTATCTACCCGACAACTAGTATCACCTTGTTTAGTAGCCATTGTAAAAATAAAGGTACATACATCAAATCATAGGGGGGACCTAAAACCTATGTCTCAGCCGGTTTCCAGTGTTTACCTCACTTTCCCAACATGAATGGCATAGTTTGCCTACCAACCAATGTAACCTCACATGTTCCTAACTCCAATCTCAATCCTTTCACTCAACATGCCTCTAATAAAAATCTATCACGACCCCTCCCCACAATGTGTACCTCTCCTGGGTCGGTAATGTGAAATGATAGATAATGAACCCCCAAGTCCCACCTCCAGTAGGCCCTGTGTTGGCGACTAGCATCGAGTGTATAATAAACACAAAAATGGGAGGCATTTCCCTCTAAGAGAACACATGAGGAAGAAAGAGATAAGATAGAAATCAACAAACTCCAACTCAGAACTGAAATATAATAGAAAACCAATTTCATGTATGTAATGCCATGCAAAAGTACTAAAACTGGAACGAGAAAAAACTGCAAGTACCCAAAAGAATATAAAAACAACAGCAAGCATAAGCCCGGACAGCTCTTGCAACCCCACGATATTAGAAACCAGCTTTATCTCTAACCTGCTCCAAGTGACCTGAACAAAAATTTTATATATAAATTGGGTGATTATAATAGTATACTCAGTAGGATCCTCCCAAAAGCCTCTTTTGCAATGTAAAGAAAACATGTTAATGCACACTGAACACCAAGTGAAACTAACTCACCACTTAAACATGTATACATAGTTCCCAACCTCACCAAGTCAACTCTAACCAAGTAACGCATAAAAGAATATATCATATAATAAAGAATATTAAGTGAACCATGCTATTACTTCCCCACTGGTTTGCCGATTTTCCCCAATGTCGCACGTCCTGAGCATCTTTCTCCAAAATGGATTTCCTGCAGACACATTGGTGAAGTAAAACTATAAGCCCCCCGTGAAACAAAACCACAACTTACACACACGAAAGTAACCAGGTGGTTTATGGGAGCCACCATAGCTCGCATTGTGTGAATCATACATCAGGTATTATACCTCAATCCATTACATCCCACACACCGAGTAAGGAACCTCAAGCCATCACAGCCTATACACATTAAACCTATAGTAGTACATGGAAAACTATATCCAGAATATATGAGTGTGAATAACCACAAGCCTTTATAGCCCTCTACACACATATATGGGGAAAACTAACCAATGTTCCTGCCAGCACCAGTAACTACAAAGATAAGAGAGCGGGGACAAAGGGGGTATTTAGCCATCCATCATCTCACAAGAATGTTAGGGAAACATCCCCCAAGGCTCAGAATCCCGGGGGTGTCAATTTACCTTACTGATCGGGTGGAGTATCATATTAGAAACATAAAGTACATGATATATTATATCCCACAACCACACTATGGGAATTACCTAGTCTTGGACACAACTGCAGCTAATGGCTCTCAAACTTCGGGTTGCTACTTTTAAGACTATGTATCATATAAGCACACAACCATTTAAAGAGATTTTTTAGATTTATTCATTCAATTGTTATTAGTTCTAGTGTATGTTAATTAATTCTTTAAACATTGATTAACCATGAAAAATTCTACATTAAATTACATTAGCATAACACCCAAAGTCAATTTTGCCTTCATAAATTACAACCTCTTCATTATGATCCAACAACTCCATACCCAGGATTTAACACCATTTTTTCAATTATTCAATATAGAAAAAATTTCCCACATTCCTAGGAAAACTAGAAACACATTATATACTAATAAACTCAAGTGGGGTCAAGACGGTGAGTAGATGTACTACCCTTTGAGTCTCTACCGCTTATATCAAGAGCATATACCCATCCTTCATTGAGAAGCTAAACACGGAAATCACGTGGCATACCTCGCGTGTTTTCACCTCTATCTGAAGAATGGTAAGAAAGACCAGATGCCTTGAGAAGAGGGAAAAGTAAAGTAGATAAGCAACCGCTCAAAATTACCAAGCAACCAACAATCACATCCACTCTATTCCAACATCCCTAGTGTCCTATAGGACACCAACATGCATAGACTGATGCATCTCGCCACTCTAGGAGTCATCTATAGCCACAACAAAAAGCCTCCATGCCCCCTCATATCAGAAAAACTATCCTGGATCACATCACCTCAGAAACAGCAGGAAAACAAACAACACATTTCATTGGGATCTTGGCCCTTTAACAATCAAGAGGGTAACTCAGAACCCTTTAAGTAATTATCAACAAATCAGTTCATCAATCCATATCGAATTAACAAATTTATTATTCCTAGGTTCCAAATTCGGTAAACCTAATCAGTAAGCTATCACAAATAATTTAACATGATTACTGCCCCAATTTGATTAACATCGAATTAAAAATAGAACCAAATTCATTTGCATGCCACTTTACCTTTATCCAATCAATTATCAATGAATCTCAATTTATTGTCTTTACCGATTTCCATCAAGAAAGAACAATTAATCAAATCAAGCATTGATATCAAACTATCTAGAAATACATAAGGCAATAACATGTGATCAATATCAATTTATTTATCCTATTAAAATATTTATTATGTCAATTACATTGTCATTCAGTGGGATTAAACATGCTAACAATATAGTTGCACGTTCAAGAAAATAGAAGCAATGAATCCCCTACCTCGTAGAGTTCTTGACGTTCTTTATCCACACAATGGGTCACGGTCCTCCTCTCGTGCCAACTACATCAACCCGAGGATACCACCGTACGACTGCACCTACCAAACCCCCAGAATACACCCATTAGAAGCAAGGAGATTACATGATATAACATATAACGGAAAACTAAGAGAAGATGATCCCAACAGAATGACGATAAAACATAACTTACATCGAGGATTGATTGATACAGCTTGGTTGAATAAAAACATAGCGGAATCGATTGGAGGAGTAACGTTTTATTGTGAAACTCCTATTGGAAGGATTGAAATGTTCTAGCATCTCATAGATAATAAGAAAGAGTAAAAACAAGGTAAGATGATAGCTTGTCCCTTTTGAAAATTTAATGGGGTGACAGTTTAAGATACTCTTAATTCCCCCTTAAAAGAGGAATGCATTAACCCACATGGTTTAATAGAGTATAAACATCACGAGCCATTGAAATAATTAATATTGGATTTATGGACTTTGATTCATCCATCTTAATTTCAGGGTTACAACTTCACATATGGTTCTCCATTCCAACACCGTATGAGGGAGATATTTTGGATGCAATATCACTTAATAATAATAATATTATTATTATTGGGTGTTTCATGGACCTGATCTAGAAACCTTAATTTAATATCCCACATTTTTCTTGAATCGATCGTATTAATGATCGGATCACATCGCCACTGACGAGAATTCCATTGGATGCCACACGCGGAAGTTATGGCAAGTGGAAGATTTAATATTAATATTAAATCTATTAATTCAACTGCGTTTCAGGTAATCGATCCGAAAACAAGAAAAAGGCATCCAATATTGGACTCATAAATTCTGTCTTGAAGTCTAGGTCAAACTGCTGCTGACGGTTTGTGAAACTAAGGTCGCATGAATAAGATTCCGTTAAAATTCAGTTTTCCTAATGAAAATATTAGTTACATTATTATATTATAATTATTTTTAATTTTATTTAATTTAATTCCTAATATTATCACATTCAAAATCCATGCACAATTTCACTCCAATTTAGTTCGCATCACCCCATTGCACCTTGATTGATTTCCTTTTTTTAACTAATATATTTTATTTCTTTAAATATTAAATCGTTATTTCCTTTAAACCATTTTTGTCTCCAATCTGTGTCTCTCTTCCACAATTCCCTAATGCTCCAACAAAAGTGGCGCCTCCCCTTTAATGTCTCCTCTTTTGACTTATTTATTTTATTTTTGAATTATTGGAACTATTATCATAACGTTTATTAAAAATTAATAAATGTTCAATCACTCACACACAACTTTATTTCCACACCTCCTCCTTCCCCCCGTGCACTACTTGTGTGTGGCGCCCAACTCCACTCTCACTTCAATGTTATTATTAATTAATTTAATTATAATCACACCCATCATTAATGTTCTAATTTAATCACTTTCAATTAGTTTACCTTGGTTATTTTCATATTAAATTAAAACCCATCCATTTAATCAATCACACACTAAAATCCACAATTACCATTTATTATTTAATATAATAGTAAAAAATCATCTTTCAATTTCATCAACGGGTTGCCATCATTGTCATTAATAATAATAATAATAATTAACACCCATTATTATCTTATAATTACTCCCTATCTCTCATAAATTAAATCATTCTCCCACGAAACTCATGCGGCCTCTTCCGAACCCTAATTTCAAGAAGTAAGGGACAAGAGAGTTTCGGGCCATTACAGTTTGCACATGGTTAGACGTAACTGTGCCCCAATATTGGAAACTGTGTGATAAGATAGAGTATATATTTCATGGCCTTTGCATGGATGTGTGCGTTGGCCCATGTCATCATGAAGTGTTTTCCATTAGGATGGTATTCTCTACATTATTAGCACATAGTTTCCCAACCCATGCAAATTAACCATGTGGTTGTGCCAACTCTTTATATTTTTTATTCTTTCTGGTGTCAGCCCATGTAGTTTGGATAAAATGGTTTGTTCTTATGGTGGGGAGACCCATTATAAATATCATGTATGTTATTTTGAAATAGTCAAATGAAATTATACCCCCTATTTAGGGAGTCTTTTCATGCCTCCCATGTTTGTGTCTCGACTCTCCTAAATTTGTTTTGATGCCCCTTATGGTGGGGAGTCTATTTGGGTCTCCCCAAATCAGTATCATGGTTTTATCGCTAGTGATTTTATGGATATAGGTTGTCTCAATCTATTTTAATTAACATATAATATCCACTTGAGTAAAATTTATTTTAGTTCACCCCATAGGTTTTGTTCAAGTAATATTGTGGTTACCACGTTCGTTTCATTGTTCGTACCAGGTAAGATTCATGAGAATTGTTCATATAGTGTTTAAGGTGTTTTGTTTTGAGATGTAGATTGAATATGATCGATAGATTTAAGAAGAGGTTTATTTTTTGGTTGGTGAGTGTATTACATACAATATTGATCAATTGGAGGTTTTTTCCTTTTTTTGGGTGGGTGAAACATAAAAGAGTCCATTTCGGCATTTTGGTTGGATTTGGTTTTTGTTTTTGGCCTTGTTGTGGCATTCCGAGTGCGAAATGTTTTATATTGGAGAAAATTGTAACATACACGACTTATTTTAATTATATTTTTCATTTAATTTTCATTTCTTATTTTTTGGGGGGGTTTCTCCTCTATTTTTGTGGAAATTGTAGGTTTTAAATATTTGTATCAAATTGTGAACTCATTTCCAAATTTAAAAATAAATTTTGATTCTTTTAAAACTCCATAATTTTTTAACATTTTACACCCATTCCAAATCACAATTAGCATCACCTGGTATATAAAACGACAATATCTATTTGGACCCCATGTAAATCCATAATAAAGATGGATTTTGGTTTTTTATTAAGGTGTTGGGCCATCCTGATAGTCCACTTCCACCATTATTATATTTATTTTTTTAATGTATCATTCAAATTTTGTGGGTTTTTGATAATTTCAATTCTCACCTGATGTCACTTACCCAAGGGATGCCCCATGATCTCCTCTCATTATTTGGATATCATATTCATCTCAAATTAGTGAAATACCATTCTAGATTTCTTAAATCATACTGATTTGAAGTGGAAAATGATTCCTTTATAGCCCCTTCGATTCTAAATCTCTTCCCCCACATTCCATTTCTTACATGACCTACAATTCCCTATTTGAACATCAATTACACTTTTGGCTATTTTAAAATTCAGATACTGGTGTATTTGGGTCGTTTTATTCAGGATTTATTCAAATAATTGTTTCTCTCTTTATTTTCATTCTTCTCCTTACGGTTTCCTCTATAATTAATGATGTTCTATAACATCATGATGTTAGGGTTCATATATAAGGATTTATTTGGGGTCTCGTTGGTGAAATGAGATGTTTTAGGGTTTTTTAACTTCCTTTTTGTGTGGTGGTGGTGTGGTTGATGTTTTGAACTATGATTTGGGGGGGTTTGATACAAAATGTAGGTTATTCCATTTGTAAGAATTTGGGGATGATTTATCATTATTGATTTAATTATTTTTAATTTTCTTCATATGTTTTTTATTGTTGGGAAACCATTTTGGATGGATTTGGTTAAGTGATTAATTTTATAGTGGCATTTTTTCATTAAATTGGGTGCTTTTCCATTTGTCACTCTTGTGGTAATATATGGTTTTATAGTTTAACATATGAAATATGTATATTAAATGTTGTTTTGGATTCCAATTCTTATTTGGTAGTGTCTGGGTGTTCTTTTGGGATAAAAGGATTGGTTTTTGAATGGATTTTAGGTGAATAAACTTTTCATTCTTCTTGAATGTGTTTTATGAAAATTGTAAATCGGTCATTGAGTTACAAAATTTGTGAAATCGTTGATTATGTAGTGATTGGATGGGTGTATGTTTTTAAAATATCCCATTTTACTTTGAATGTGTTGTTATGTTATATTTACCATCTTAGAATCATTTTATTATATTTTTTAATGGGTTTATCCAATTTGGGAATATATTTGAAACATTTTGTAGGCTATTTAGGTGTGTGTAAGGTTTAAAAATGATTTTGAATGAGAAATCAGATTATGTGACATGTGTGTGGGATATTTGGTTGTCTGGGATGTGGATATGATATTTGAATGTGAAAATGGTATTTCATGGCTTGCAGAACTTTTTTGAGAACTGGAGGGAATACCTTGGTATCTAGGTGGGTGGATGTGTACTAGTATGCTAGTGACCCCATGAGGTTATGCCCTATTTTCATGTAGCATGTTTGACGATTATAACACTAACTAAAAATGTTTGATGATGATGATGATGTTGGGGGATTAGTAGGTTGTGGTTATGATACCTACTAGTGGCTCATGTGCAAGAGAATGAATATTTGTTTGGTTACATTAACTGATATACGAGGTTCCTATGACCCACAATGAGCTAGTGACAAGGGGATATTTCATAATGCATGTTCTCATTAGAATCATTATGCATACTATCTACATTTGGTATATTTGTTAGGATAATTCAGTTGCTTTGGAATTCTATTTCAATGTGTTGATTTTTTATGGTATTCCACTTGAAAGGTTTTATTATTTAAAATTTCATCTATTTTATATTTTTATTTTCATTTCGTTTTTATGAAAATTTTAAAATATTTCATCCTTGAAGTTTTATCACATAGAATTTATTAGTGGTGGTATCCTACTAAGATTTGGCTCACACCCTACTTAAACCTTTGGGTGTAAGTAGATTTGGTAATTACGTCTCATTTTGGGTAAATATTTTAATGCCAATAGATCGGGTTTCTAGCTGTCCTTCTTGATTAAGTTTCAAATAGTTGGCTTGAGGGCGGTGGCCCATGCCATTACATGGTTCTTTGGCTGTCCACTTTGTGTTTCTTCATTTTTTATATTCATTGAAAATTGTTTTAAAAGTTTTAATTCTATAGATAATTTCTATAAAATATTGTTAGTTTTTAAAAATCCATATTTTTTATATTGTATTTGATTGTTGTTTTAATTTTATAAACTCAGATAGATCATTTCCAAATTCCATTTTCTGATACTCGGGATCTTGTCACAGCCTACGGGGGTCTGGAACACCCTTCGGGTCTTGCCATGGGCAAGGTCGGGTGATGGTTTTGATGGTGGCCGGATTTTCTTTGTGACATATGGATCATTTATAAAACAATGGAATTTTTTAAAATTAGATTATTTAAATAATATTATATAATACAATTAATACAATTCATATAGCCTATAAAATAGTTTATAGTAATGGAATATATTCATTTAAAATACAAACAACCAAGCAACCTGGTCATATTCCTATGAATGCAGAATAATTTCAGTACGTAGTGACTCCATACAAAATGTTATAGAATGGTATGTACATACTTCCATTTGAACCCATTACATTGTGGAATCATCACAGTTGCCTATGTGATATGACCTGATGCATTTATGTTTTGAAACATTGTAAATCATAATGTTCCATCAAATTATATCACAGATTTCATATGGAATGCAAGTCCTCTTCTATAATAAAATTATGGGAAATATATTTTAGGAATACATAAATTAAAATTAATCTCGTCCCACATTTCAAATATTCCGTATTTTATTTAAAAATTGTAAGACATGTTTCTAATCAACAACATGCCCTTATCAAAAATAGATCCCAAAGGATTCTATCAAAATAATTTTAATAAATGTTCAGAATAAATGAACATGAAATCTATTTTAAATTCAATTTCAAAATCAAAAATTCATAAATTAAATACAATTTTTCATTTTTTCATAGGATTCCATATTTTTAACATTAACCCTGCAATTAAATGGTATTGATGTTCTTCACATTTTTTTCATCATATCATTTTTCACAATTAAATCCCAAAAATTAATTGATACCTATTAAATCAAATCCACAAATTAAATTACAAAATTTTCATTTGATAAAATAAAATAAACACTCACTAATTCAATGGAATTGGAGGGTTTCCCAATTTCATGCCAAAAACACGATTTTTAAACCCCGCATCAATAGAATGGAATTTTTCCAAAAATAAAGAAAACATTATTTTTTAAATAAAATAAATATATTAAATAAAATAAAAAAATTAATATTAAAAAAATTATGGTTATCATAAATTGGGAATACTGATGGAACCACATACCTCAGTGTCACATGATCTCGATTCATAACTACATAAAAGAAAAACACCAACAGAGAATGATGAAAATAAGGATATATGAATCAAATCGATGTTTATATCCAAAAGATTGGTTATTAGATAAAAAAACTCAACTAGAGAATTCTTGAACCCCTATACAATAAAAGATATATTATAGGATAATGATAACAATAAAATGAATCTAACTAGAAGAAGATCAAAAATAATATTCCAAAAATAGAATCCCATCGAGGAGGGAACTAAGGGGCCAAGAAATCTTATTAGGAGTTCCAAATAAAGGAGAAAACAATAATGTGAATATTTGGTCTTTTGGGGACCAAAAATGGGGGATCATGGATTTTTAATAAAAATAATTATTAGATAAAAACCCAAATGACAATTTTCGGGCAGAAACCCATATTTTGAAAATTCATGTCCAATAACCATGTGTTTGTTTTAAATGTGTAACATGGTTTTTCCAAAGATGGTGTGTGGCTTGACTAAATGTCCAAAAACCGTTACAAATAACACTTTCATGGGTTACATGGTTTTCATAGAGGGGTATCATGGTTTGGGAAAACCATGAACCAACTGTGAAATAACATATAATTTACCAAAACATTCAAAATTTCAACCCAAAAGATCCCAAACAAAACCCAACCAAAGCATTAATAAAAATATGCATTTATGAATTACAAAAAATATTATTAAGATATTAAAACCAACATAACATATAAACTTTATATCCCCTAAATGGCCGTGAAGAGACATACATGCCAAAAAAATGATGCCACTACACTCACATTAGTGTCTCCCTACCAAACGTCTCTCTAGAATTAGAACATTTATACAATGCACATTAACCAATGGTATCATCCATTAATGAAGTACATCAGTCCTTGAATCGACTATCTAGACTAAGCATTTCGTATTTGATAAATCATGTTCAACCTCATGATCACTCATGCTCATAACATGAGATGAATTAAGTATATACTTACGATACCTAGAAACATGAAACACATTATTTGTCAAAATCTAAATCAGTGGAATTTCTAAATTTTAAACAAATTTTCCACCTTCTAAACAACCTGAAATAGTCCCACAAAATGAGGAGAAATATTCCCTTACCTCTCTACCCATCGATGACCAACTTGTGGTGAAACCATCCCAAACACCTAGTCACCAAATAAAAATTCCAATTTCTACGATGACGATCAGCATAAGGCACATATCGGCTATGTGCCATCACCATTTCCTGATGAATCGATATGGTATTTGTAGCCACATACTTCAATAATTGATGTAAACCCCTGAAATTTTCACCAATATCAAACCAACACAATTGATATTTACTTTGTATCCCAAACAAGGACCCAAAAGGATCCATTCTGACTGTAGAATGGTAACTATAATTATATAAAGACTCAACGAGTCACATGTGATCATCCAAATGTCAATCATTATCAATAACACAAGAAAAATTCATATAATCAAGAATATACATTGCAATTTCATCATTAATATCAAACTATATATGTCATTACATACTCTAAAGGATGTGAGACACAAGATCCTCATTAAGCCCACTCTAATATTGAGAAGTGAACTGAGGATGCATATCATAATCTATCGAAAATATGACTCTTGAAAAAAAACAATTTTAGTCACAAAGTGATTTTTTAACTCCATAAAATTGGTTGTACCATTAATGGGTACAATGTATGTACATTTATTTATTCTATCGATCGCAATCCACATCACATTATTATTTCTCTGGGAACATGGAAGAACAACCATAAAATACATAGATATATCATCCCATATCCATGTAGGGATTGGGAGTTGATGATTAAAACATAAAGGTTTCTAGGACTCATCCATAACATGTTTTCATGTATACAAACTAGAAACAAACTCAGCAAAGCCTCATCTCGTACCAGGCCACTAGAAAAGTTGTTCCATGTAAGATAACATCTTCATGGATCATAGGTTCATTTAACACTATGAACTATGGAAACCCCAATTATAACATTCTTAAATGAAAATGGTACCCCAAAAATGTTATGGAATCATATAATTACCTATTTTGAGAATGAAAACTTAATCATGGTCTCCCCTCCATTAAAAGAGTATCTAATTCGTCGAAACTAATCTCATATTATTTTAAGATTCAATTTGAGAAGGGCTGATGTCATCCAAACAATGGACATGGAAACCATAGCCCCAAATTCTATGACTCCAATAAAAAATAATGCATATAAAGATATTATGTTCTAAACAACTGATGATTCTTTCAACTCTTGGGTCTAAAGACTCTTTCTTAAAGAATCTTTGACAGCATTCCCTTTACCCAGTCTATAGGCATGGTCTAAATTGATAGACTACAAATATTCCACCAAAATCCATTGGTAGAGAATTAAATATTTTTAAGATAATATATTACTCAAAATCATGTTGTCTAAATATGTGGTATTCCATTCTTAGAAAATGAAATGTCACCATACATTATGTGAGTGCATCAAAACTACAAGCCCAATGTTATGGATATGACAATTATTATAATGTAGCCTAAGATGATGAGAGCCATATGAAACAATATAAATAAGTACATAAGAATGAAAACTATATCTAAAATTGATTAATCATTAATGAACACATAACCCTCCCCACCCTCTATAATTTTCACCATTGGCACAATAGTCATTATGCATTTCTTCTCAATGAATGAAATATTAATATATTTATCCATAAGAAACACTAATAAAATATAATTTAAGTATTTATTCTATTATTTCCACATCATCTGTCCTTCATTAATATGAAATTATATCCCTCTAAACCTATGTAGCTCTAAATCATGGTGAAATTTCAGGGTTTCTTTGATGTTTAGAATACCTTCACCTTCTAATGATGAAGTATAAAACATATTCTAAAACTCCATGTTGAAAATAAATAACTCCCCTAATTTTGAAATAACATTTAGATTACTTATATTAATGTTTTTATTTTATCACCAAACTCAAAATTATGCTCTAACGACGCACATGGTCATAGTCTAACAAAGTGTAAATTAGGATGTTATCCAGAAATTATAACATGATGGAATAAAGATTCTCATTAGAAAAATACTCATCAAATCCATTAAAATTACATGAGAATTGGATAGACCAAAGGTCATGGGAAGGTACTATTAATTGTCATACCAAATCAAAAGGAGGTTTTAGAAATGTCAGTTTATTTATCATCAACTAAAAGTACCCAAAAAAATATCAGTCTTGAAGAACCACATACCTCATTACATTTGATAAAATATATCCTCAATGCATTGAAATAGATTATTATTATTTATCATAATAAAATTGATTTTTTAATCATCACATATGTAATGTGAACCATAATATTTCATATCAAATAATATTGAAGACCCCCTTTGTGAAACAGTCAGGCCTATGAATACTTTCTTAAGAATGTCATCCATCTGGGACATCACCTCTTTCATTTCAAATGTTGTAATATGGTAATTGGGAATTGAAACAACTATAGATCCATGAATTAAGTCAAGGGAAAACATTACCTCCCTCACTAATAGAAAATAAGATAATTTGGAAGGAAACACATCATGACATATGAAAAAATATTGGAGGGAGATCACCAGTCATATATTCTCACACTAGACAAATGGAAAACATAGATATCTTTTTAACCATATCCACATAAAAAGGTACCTCTCTTATCGAACATGTTTCCCATTCCCACTAAAATTTATCGCACACATCATTGTTTTTTTAAATAATACTCCTCAATGATAATAATAAATCTAGTCTTTATGGGAAATGGGGAAATCCATACAATAAAAATTCTAAGAGGATTCTTCTCAGGAATAAAAAACTCGCTTCATTTACAACATATTATAGATACAATACCCAAGAAAGACTACATAGAGCATAATTTATCTTTGTACCAAGGGGTGTAGTATTATCCTTTGAACTTGATAAAATATTTCTAGGATGATTTAAGAGGATAATAATGTGTGTTCAGATAAATGAATGAAATACACTTGTATAAATATCATCCATAACTAATGATAATTACATAGTTATGGTACCTCTTAGGGTCACTTGACCTACATATGATTGGTCTAGATACTCTCAGATTTTATGAATTATGCTTCGTTCCATATTCCAAGGGATGGAACCCTTTTTCATGTAAATCATCTATTTATACCATAGTTTTAAATGGTTCTAATGATATTACACAATAATATATAGGTTAATAAACATAGAATGATATCTTCATGTGGATTGATTGTCTTAAGGATGTAAAATTCATCATTTCCACATTTTAAACACTATTTAAATCTACTTGTTATCCAAAACAATAAAAAACTAAAGATACCCTCTTAAGAACTAAATGTGGTCTATAATGACCCTCTTATCAATAATAACAATGAGAATCATCATGCTTCTTATTTTCAATATATGAATGTACACTACCATTGGGAGAAGATAAAAGTTGTTATAACCATGACATATCATGCAAGTCCATTTCGACCATAAATGATTTACCCACCACATCAGTATAAGAATGATTCATACACAAGAAAACCTAAGAATGAAGATCTGATAGTATTCCCAACTCAAACCATTAATCTATTAACATATCATTAAATAATATCTCATGTAAAAAAATACAATCTCAGCCAAAACAATTTCATATTTTCTCATTGTCATGTTATAATTCTCATGTTTTAAAAACATAGTGTCCTTGAAAAATAACATCGAATCTAGATAAAAATGTTCAGTGAAAATAACATTGATTTCTTTCAACTCTGGGCCATCATGATTCTTTTTCAAAGTCTTGGTGTCCTATCATCTCTTAAACAGTCCTTTTAGATCAATGTTGGCACACATAACCTTGATATCATCAAGTGTGTCCAAGATCCTAACCACAAACTATATTCAGATCGTCCACTCCTAATCCTATTGGATATAATTTGAGTTTTTGAACATTTTTAGCCTCTAAAAAAGTAAAAATTGAGAAAAAATCATCATGATATCCCTATGAGGTTCCACAACCTGAGATTGATTGAGAAATTGAGGTGGTTCATGTCCTATGGCTTGGATATTTGGAACAATCACCTCCACCAGATTCAAGTCCATGAGAGAATTAGCTCGTTGAGGATCAGAATCATCTACTTCTAAGATATGATTCAAAAATCATATTAAATGAATAATTCTACAAAACGTCAGAAAATGACACCGAATACATCAAGTTAAACGTAAAACATAGAAACAAAAGAAAATCAATCCCATTAAAAACACTATAAATATTTGGATCTCAAATTTCCAAATAAAAATAGTGAAAATTCTTGTAATTATCCATAATATTAAATTTCTAAACCAGCACTGGTTACATAAGTATCCTAGTGGGGAGAGCTGGATATGAACTCAATTGAAGCATCTTCCAATATACCTACATGATTACACAAATTTCTACTAACTTTAACGAAGAAGCTGAACGTGGACCCTTTGATAACACATTGTCAGTAAGCAGTTCAAGAAACCTAGTATCCTAATAGATAATCATATTCTTAAATATCCCAAATGATGATCTTGATTTGAAATGGTTGGTGACTAGAACGTTGAATTCTAAAAATTGAGCGTGGAGACAATTTTTACACTAACAATGCAGAAGTAGATATTTCATTTCTGTAATTCATATGATGGAAACTCTATTCGGTTAACTATACCGTATGTCAAACAGGAAAAAAACTAAACGTACTGTAACCATGTACTTGTAATGTAGAAAACGATCCATTTCATTAAAGACACCAATAACCATGTTCATGAACCAAAACCTAGAACCAACTCAAATTGGTTATTTACCCCTACTCAAATCTTAAAGGGGACAATCTAAAATCACCCAGTGCAACAGTTAGTGATTGAGAAAAAATAAAAGTAGGGTCTCACCAAGGATTCCATAATTTATTCAAATATTATATTTTTCTAAAGAGTGAATTCATTTTAAATCAAATATGTTTTTAATTTCATAATAATAAATGAAACAATTCAATCATTGCATTTCTAAATATTAATATAATTTCAATAAAAGATTCACTTTTAAATTAATGAAAGATTTCTAAAATAATATTACACTTCAAAAATGGATAAAATAAATTCTATTATATCTGTTAGTTAATATAAATTATAAGGTATGTAAAATAGTTTATAAAAATAGAATATGTTCATTGAAATAGAATAATATAAGTGACATGATAATATGCCTATGAAGGTAAAATAATTTCAGGATATTGGAAAACCACAATCATGGTAACATGGATATATTTACATATTTATTTTTTAAATCAAGCCTATTATAAATCATCCAAATCACTAAAGAGATGAGTCATGTTGCATTTATGTTTTGGAATGTTTTAATTCATTTAGCGATATTCAAATATTTCATTAACTACATATAGATTTCATATATTATTGTATAAAAAATTGATGGAAAATTTATTTTGATAAATCATAAGATAAAATAAATCCCATTCAACAATTTTTATACTCATTCATCCATTGGTAAATCACTAAATGAGTGTTCAGTAAAAAAAATCTTTTTCTAAAAGGTAAACCAATGGATCCAATCAAAAAAATTACTTTTTAAATATACGATTTTTATATCTGTTCATAATTCAATTTGACAATATAAAAAGAAAAAATATATTAAAAAATATATTTTTTCATAAGATTCCATAATTGTTAAAATAATCACTAAATTCCATTGAATTAGAGTTTTTATAGTTTTACCTCAAATTATTTTTAACAATTAAATTATTTAATATAAATAAATAAATTTCAATTAAATCCTCAATTTAAATTTACTTATATAATTTTGAAACCAATTCATAAACACACTCCTATTCAATGAAATTGGAGATTTCCCAATTTCATTACAATACCCAATTTTAATGACCCAATTCAATGGAAATGGATTTTCCCAATAAACCAATTAAAATATACTTAATAGGAATCAATGAAATGCATTAAATTCATAAAACATAAATAAAATAATGTAGTTTTACATTAACATAAATTGGCCATCATGAAAGAAACACCATCGTCAAGAGAACAAGATATCGAATCACAAATCCATACATGGAACACTCCAATGGAGAATGAAAATAAAAAATATATTTGAAAAAAATAATGGTTGAGATCCAAAAAATGTATTAGATACAAAAATAAAAACATATATTCACATAACCCATTAGAGGATATGAGAGTTCAAGGTTGAATTATAACATAAATAGGAACTAATATAAAAAGATAAAATGGTTTTTCTCATTCATCAAGTGGCTTTATGAGGGAATCAGAGGGTCTAAGAACACATATTGGGATCTCTAAACAATGGAGAAATCTCCTGGTCCACTGGGGACCTAAATGGGGGTCTGTTCATTTTTAATCCATATATGGATTAATTAAAAACCTCTACACATTGTTTCCTAGGAAGATCCACATGGATTAACAAACCATGTGAACTAACCATGTTCATATTTTCATTGGTCCTCTTATTTACACCTTATAGGACGCATGGAATCACTAACCATTTCCCAACCATTCTAAATATTTGATTCCCTGATTAACTAAAATAAGAAACCAGTATTAGATAGCATGTATGACATGCGATAAAAAAAACATAAGGTAATATAATACTCATATAATTTTTCATATAGTAAGAATTTAAAATATATTATATATATTTCAAATCACGTATAGCCGAGTTAGTGTACATATTAATCAAAAACTAAAATCATCTATGACTTATGTTACATAAAAAAGAGACCTTCATTGGTGACATATTCTATACAGAATACTAAGCATTACCAAGAAAAAACTAGTAATTAATTCATTGTTATTTAATATTATATGATATAAAATAGCTGTTATGAATAGTATCAACTAGCATATGAAAATATATTTCTTAGACAACTAAATCATTGAATAAAAATTTAGTAATCAATATAGAACCAATGGAATGTTGAAGGGTTATTTCTATAGAGTTGTTTTTTATTCTTAGAAAGCTATTTTAACCTAATTGATTAAATTATTTATAGTTGGTGAGTGATATTAATGTAATAAATAAGTTACATATTCAATCAATTATTAAGGATTTTTTTCATCTATTTACATAGAATCAATATTAAATCCTCTTTTTGAATCATTTATGAATTTAATTTGAAAAAATAATGTTTATTTAAGAATTTATAATGTCAAAATAATATTAGGATTAATTTTTTTATTTTTATAAAAACATTATTTTTAGTGAATATTTAAAATTAGTGAATTTTATTTAATAAATGTGTTTTCATCTAAATAATTATTAATGTTAAATTATGTTTTAAATTTTCATAAAGTAGAAAATTTATCATTTATACATATAATAATAAAATTTAAAAAAATAGAATCAATTTAACTTTTATATTTAATATTAAAACTTAACAATAATTTAAAATTTTTGTTACTAAAACAAGTTAATCCGTATATCAGCTAGATTTGTATTAATCCTAATTTTCCACGTCTATGAATTTAATTTTTTATATAAATGAGAAAACATTGTAATAAATATAATATTACTGGTCTAATTATATTCAATTTATTATTTGGTAAAAATTATTTGTGGTTTTTATTAAAATAAAATATATTGATTAATGACTAATTAGGCCTAAAATGAAAGAAAACCATAATTTTAAGGGATGAAATGTCTTATAAACATATCCATAACTCATTTTATGAATATATTTCGGCCATTATACTTCTATTTATGAGTTTTATTGGTTTTTATGACATTTTTTGGTAATAACATGTTTACACGAGTCTTCATTCCAAGAATACCTTTTGAGTCCTCTCCAGTTCCTATAAAATCCAACCACCTCTACTCATTCCTCAAACATCTCTAGGCCCATATGTTTGGCCAATATCATCCAAAAAAGACTCCCATCACCCCCACGGACATTCTAGTAGCCTCCTATTGGGTAGAATACCATCCATGGATACATTTTTTTGAAAACAATAAAAGACAAAATATTTAATGGTAATGTCTTTTATCAATATCTTTAGATTCATTTCAATCCTCCAACTGCTAAAATATCATTTTTCTATTACTTTAAAACTATAATACTACCATAAATATACTCAAATTTTGTTATAATATGTGTTAAATATCAAATTACACTCACCTTCATCTAATGTGCTAGAAACATATTGTTTCTATCAACAAATGATTACTACCTCATGATACGATTATTGTTCAATTTTCAATACCAACTGTTATGGTGGCCATAACGATGTAATATATATATATTTGATATATATATATATATATATTATTTTTTATTATTTAAAATTATTTAATATTTTTATAACATAAGTTTATGATTTCCAATTTTTTTAAATATAATAATCTCATTTGAGGAATTGTGGACTACCATCCCCTCAATGTTAAGTAATTCGATCACACGATAAATGGAATGTATAAATGAATGTACATAATTAAAAATAATATAAACACATAAAATCTATGTGATATTCATGACATAATTATGTTTCAGGATATATATATATATATATCATTTTCATTATTGATGTTTCAAATAATTAAAAATAGATAGCGTTATTTATGGATTTTGGACTACCGCCTCCACGACATGATGTGATTCATTTTACATGATAACAAGTATATATATAAATATGTATGACTATATAATATGATATTTATTATATAATTATCATTATGTAAAAATTTCTGTTAAATAACTTCTTTCCACAATTGTCACATAAAAATGGGAATGTTAGTAATGCGTACGTACGACACACCATCTCCATGATTGTAAGAATTTCTAAATTTCATAACCATACCAACTGATATATTTTTAAATAACAGTTAATGTGAAAATTTGATAATTATTACATGATTTTTATTCTGTAGATTTTATATAATGAACCCTATAACCATATTTGAACAATAACACATTTTTTGACACATAAACAGAAATAGGTCAAAAAACCTGATGCAAACTTAATAATTTCATTAGTTGTACCCAAAATTGTGATAATGAAAATTAAATTAATTATAAACATTAAAAAGTTTCTTAATAAAGTAAAAAATTTATTATAAGTCTATTATATATAAATTTAAAGGTTGTTCGCACCAAAGGAAACACAATGTAAGGGATTTTCCTCTCAATTTACATTCCATTGAGGTTTAAATGTTGTTGTGCACCTAATTTCTATTACATTATATTCGAACAACCCTTTTCCTAAAATATGATGTACCTCCATAATCTTCTGATATCTTATTCATTAATAAATTCTGATTCCTTCATGAATTTTGTGTTTTCAAATAGTTTAACGTGGTATGGGACACTTTTGGATGTTTTATGATTATTTTCCTCAATAGTAATTTTAACGATATTTTAATTATATTTCTCATAGATGAGATTATATAACCATTGTTCAATATTCCATTTCATTATTCTCTAGTTTTTAATGACCATTCTCAATTATTAGTACCAATATTCATTTATTTTGTTTCACATAATGTTTTACAAATCTTTTTTCGTAAAATTCGAATTTATTTCTATATTATATCAGATAACCAAATTTCTTATAAAAAAATGTTTTGTGGAAATGTTTTGGAAAATTTTTCTAATGATATTTATTAAATAAATTTTTACCTTTTTAAATTTATGGCTAATTCAATGGAATCTTCTTGTCACTTTCCTACTGATGCATTTTCTATCCTTTTATCGTACAAACAGAATTAACTTTTTATGTCATAACACATGTAAGGATTCACATCCGTAATTTCATTGAATTGTGATTTTCATGTTTAAAATGATTATTTTTATCGAAAAACATTCCACATAGTTTTGAAAAATAATATGACTTTTTCCACAACAATTTTTTTAAAATAAATTCTTTTATTTCATCAATGACCACTACCCTCTATTTTTACTCTACATGGGATTTGTTGTATTGATAATATTTATAATAAATCTTTAGTTTGTTAATGGTATATTTATATGAGGATATAATTCACCTTTACTTCTTTTATTTATTTATTATTCCCCTTGAAATATTCAATCTGTTATGATCATTGGATATTGAATTTTCCCTAAATTATCAATTTCATTTATTATGGATATTACTCTTGCATATACCATATACCATTTTACATACTATGTATACATTGGTGATGCTTAATTAATGCAAATATTATAATACATATAAATATTTGATAAATAACATTGTTAAAACAATTATTCGATAAATGATGCATTTTTTAGACTTGTACGACACAGGTGGGGCCCGATAATATATAGCTCCACGACTCATCTATAGTATCATGTGATGAGTCATTTCGAAAGTCATCATAGATAGATTTTTACTTTATATTTTATATACCATCATGTTAATGGTATTAATGGTAAAGGTACAATGTTCCTAGGAAACATTAAATCCAGTAATTATGTGTTTCCGTCATTTATATTCTGAGGTTTTTCTTCCATGATATTTTTCATAAACATTTCAATGGATACGTTTCATATATAGGATTCAGTTATTATTCACCATTGAAATAATACATCAACATATCTATAGATTTATTTTATTTTCAGTACATTGAATAAGTGATATGTGTTTTAGATTCCTAACATTCAATTCTAATAATTATTTATCTTTTTAATTGAATTTAATTTCATTCTAGCTATTTACATATACGTACTGACTATTATCATTGATTCATTATTTCTTCTTCAATATTTTTCCAAACATATATTTTTAGCTCATCCTTATTTCAATTCATTACCCATAATCCATGAATCTTACTATGAATGATATGTTGGGATTTACTTGATTCATAAGAGTTATCCTCAGAGTGACTTATTTTGAAATAATAAAATAATTATGTTGAAATAAATATATATGTTAACATAATAACAATTTAGGTCCCCGTTTTACAAATAATAGTAAATTAGTCTGTCCTTTGGGGATTAATTCCTAGTAATCATTCCAATGTACTTAGTACATGACACTGGCTTTGGGATATACTGGGATTGGTCTCTATATCTATCATCAAAAAGAGATTTGTATCAAACTATTGAGCTACATTTAGGAAAACCTAGATTATAAATCATTATCCTAATTTAGAATTTGAAGATGTATATATGAAAATAATATAATCTTCGTAAATATTAATTTATGTGGTTCTTCATAGAAATACAATCTTTTCTAGATACTATTAGTGGACATAGTTCTAGAACAGATTCACATAAGAGTAACAAGTCTGAAAATGTGCTTCAATCATGACATTGTGTAACCTGGTACTTGACATAGTGGATCACTAAAAACCTAGTTTGACACTCATAAGGGGTTTGAAAAAGATAAACTATATTTTTTTTATAAACCATAATAAAGGATTTATATATATAATATGAAATCTAGGTTAAACCTAAGGAGAATTAAATTGAATATAATGTTTCATGATTTAGAAAACAAAGTAGTGATATCATTTATAAACCCTATAACATGGAAATAACTATGTATAAATGAAATGGATGGGGTATTTATGTATTGAGGTTGTATTGGAAAAAAATTAAAATTGTATTTAGAGATCATCATAATTTCATGGATGTCATTCATATTTGTTTTTTTAAATTATATTAATTGGGTTTCATAAAAGGAAAGCCTGTAAGATAGGTGAAAACTAATCAAAAACGGAAAGGTCAAAGGACTTGAACCCATCACTGAAGGAAGATAAGGGTTTCACGTCAACCAATCACCTACACAATGTCCTTATTAATTTCTAATGTTTTTAGTCAAGCAATTTAATGAAAAAATATTAATGGTCAAAATGTAGTAAAACATTTGATGATTCAAAATTAATATATTAATCAAATTTATTTTGGGAGATTTTTAAATACAAATATTAAAACATTTCACTATTTTATATGCCTTAATATTCTTCAAATGTTTCATTTAGCACTTCAGGGGTAATTTTTTTGTTTTTTTAATTAATATTTGGTAGAAAAGGGATAGATTATAATTTGGAAGAAGATGAAATAGAAGTTATGATTGTTCATATGATATTTAAACCTACCATGTAAAAATATTTCATTATATTCTTGGCTGGTAAAAGTATTAACCACCATTAGTAAAATGACATAAAATTTTACTTTTTTCCTGATACCAAAATTTTTGTTGAAATGATGGCCTTATAAATCATCATAGATTTTTAGATTTGAGTCCCTAAACTATCCATTGATTATTTACATTTATTAGATTTATGACCCCATTCACATCCTATGAATATTTTAAAATTTCCCCAATGTATGTATTTGTACATTCCACTAATGTTTTCCTACTTAGATACCATGTTACATGGTAGTCCATGTGAATTTTTTACGTTCCATAATCTCTTTTATAGATAATGCTTCATGAACTCTTCTCATGATGTGGCATTTCATTATAAGAAATATCAAAAAAATATTCCAATATTTTGTTTAAATTAAAATGATTCAATTTAATGAAGGTATATTTAATGTGATGCCTTGAAAAACTAAATTAAGAACATTATATTCTATAGTTTGTATGATAAATGACTGAAAGATTATAAGGTATTATATTATCCATATAAATTATAATATATTTACTATTTAAAATATATTATATACATTTCAACACATGAAAAAATATGTTAATGTACATAATATGAAAAAACAACATTCCTCTTTAGGTTGTGTTACATGGTAAAGTGAGTATCATTTATGGGTTACGCTATACACAATACTGAGACTTACTGAGAAACAATCAATAATTAAAATTTTATTATTTAATATAATAAGATATATATTAGCATTTCTAGATAGTATTAACTAACTTATTAAAATATACTGTTTTGTTAACTATTTCATTAGTTTAAAATATATTATAAATAAATATAAGAACCAAAAAAAATTTAAAAGGGTATTTTTATAAAGAACCATGTGCATGCTCACAAACCCATTTTAGAATAATATATTAAATTAATTATAGTTGTTGATATTTATTATTGTAATAAATATTTTATATATTAAATAAATTATTTTAAATATTCATCTAATTGATTTTGTGGGCATAAGATAAGAGAAAACCAAATAATTCACATAAAAATATTTATTTTTATCAAGGAATGTTTTCTGAATTTTATTATAGAATATATTTTAAATCTAAATATTGAATCATTTATGAAAATAATTTGATAATATAAATATTTCTTTTTGATTTTATAATGTCAAATTTATATTAGGATGACATTTTGGGATTATCCCAAGAAACCTCATACTTCGAGTGAATAGTAAAAAATACTTTGTTTTGGTAAAACAATATCCTTTTCCATTAAATAATTATTATTGTTAATTTATGCTATATATTTTTTTAATTTAAAATTGCACCAATTATACTTCAATTTGATAATTTTAGTTCATTATAATCAATTTATCATTAAAATTTAATAGGAAAACATTTTCTAGAAAAACCATCAAATCCAAATGTCTTTGAAATTAGAATCAATCCCAATTTTTTCACTTCTGTGATTTGAATTTTGTTAATATTATATACACCTTTTTAATAAAGATAATATTTTTGGACTAATATATACAATTAATTTTTTACAAAAAATATTATTGAATTTGATTGAAATTATTAATAGTGATTTAGATGTAATTAGTAATAAAAAATTATTAAAATCATATTTTTATGGTCCCAAATGACATAGAAAAATTTCCATCACCCATCGGAAGTAATTATTTTTTCCATTAACCTTCCATTAATGAGTTTTATTGGTTTTTATGACTGTTGGGGTGTGAAAATGTATACACCTAACTTCTTTTCATGAATACATTGTGAGCTCGTTTCCTTCTCTATAAAAGGCCACCACATCGACCCATTCATCACACCTATACAACCCATAAAACCATCCATTATCTGAAAAAAGACAATACCAAAAACTCTATCCTCTACCTAGAAGGATCCCATTTGGGAGAATACATTCAATTGATACATTTTGGTTAAAAAATGCTACCCAATAAAAAGTAATCTCTTTTCTCAATATCTCTAGTATCATTTCCATTCACAACCCCTAAAATATACTTTTACTATACTTGTAAAAAAACCTATTATTATCAATATATTATGATGTTTTTACAAATATGTTTATAACTACAATTACACAAACCAATTTCTATTGGGAATTAAAAAACTATTTATGGGAGCCATGTATTACTACCTCAAGAAATTATGAGTGTTCCATTATCCATTACAACCTCTTATGGTAGAAATTATGATGGAAACACTATGTATATATGATATATATGTTATTTGTAATATTTATGTTATTCAAAAATAATGAATTTTATATTTATAACAGTAATTTATTCTTTCCATGTTGTGTAAATATGATAACCTCATTTGAGGAAGTAAGGAGTATTTCCACATCAATGTGATGTGATTCGTTGGCACGATACATCAAATTTCTAAATTATAGAAATATTTAAACATAATATACATAAAAACATTATTTTATTAAATAAATAATTAAATTTATGTGTATATATATATCATTATTTTATTAACCTTTACCACACATAAAATGTGATAACATAATTCATGGACGTGTGGACCACCACCTCCTCGACATTATGTGATTCTTTTTACAGAATAGAAATATTTATATAACTATCTATTATTAAATAATATTATATTTAATAAATAATTATCATTCTTGAAGGGTTTTAGTAAATTATCTTCTTTCCACAAAAATAAAAAGAAAATGGGAATGTTACACCGGCTTACATACGGCCTACCGTCTCCATGATTGAAAAATATTCATTTTTTTCATAAATATATATAATGACATAATTAAAAGGTATAATTTATGTAAAAATATGGTAATTATGATTGGGTTATTATTCGGGATGGTTTATATAAGGATACCCTATGAACATATTTAACAAACAATAGATGTTTTGACACATAAACTGAATTTGGTAAAAAAACACAGGATTAAAAATAAATTGTTTGAGAAGATTTAAAAAAATGGTAAGATGTGATATTAATTTTTATATAAATATAAAAATGTTTCTGAACAAAGTAAAAAAAATTAACATATGTTTTTTATATATAAATTTAAATGATGTTAACCGGAAATGAATCCCAATGTAAAGGATTTTCTACTCAGTTTACATTCTATTGAAGCTTAATGGTTGTTATGCACCTATTTTGTTTACATGGTGTATATACTACCCATTAAATGATATATCATGAATCTTATTATTCTCTTGATACTTTAAAACTTCATATAATTTTATTCCTTCTTGAGTATTAGGTTTTAAAATATTTCAATGTTGTATGGGTCACTTTGGGATGTTTAACGATTATTTTAGTTAACAATTACTTTAATGATCTTTTAATTGTATTTCCATCTAAGAAAATTATATAACCATTTTTCAATATATGCTTTAATTATTTGTTAGTTATTCATGACCACTTTCAAGTATTAGTATAAATAATCCACTCATTGATACTCAAATTGTTTTATTTATTTCTAGAAAACACAACATTATTTCACACTTTTTTCAGAGAACCTATTTTCTTATAAAAACATTGTTTTATTAAAATCTTTTAAAAAATTATAATAATGTGATTTGGTAAAGACATTTTAAAACTTTTTTCTTATAAAACTGTTTCCATGTAATCATTTTTTTTCTTTCCAAATGATTCATTTTCGAAAATTTTGTCCTACAAAATAAATATTCATTATACCTCGTACAACTTGTATGGAATCCTCCATCATCATTTCCTTGAAGTTTATTTTCATGTTTAAAAGGAATATTTTTTATGGAAAATAATTTGAAAATTATTTTCAGAATAAAAGGATTTTTTACTCATGAGTATTTTTAAAATCTATTCTTTTATTTCATCAATGACCACTACCATTTTGTTTTTACTCCACCTATGATTTATTTGGTTGATAATACCCTAAATATATCTCTTCATGTTTTATGAATTATTTTTTAAAGGATAGTATTCATGTTAAATTACTTGATTTATTTATTATTATCATTGAAATATCTGATCTCTTATGACCAATTAACATTGAATTTCCCCTAAATTTTCAATTTCATTTATCATGGATATTCAATTTTCCAAACCTATATACAATTTTTTAAATGGAGATTACATTGAATGTTTAATGATTAATATGTATATTATACTACATAAGGATGTTAGATTGGGACCATTTTAAAATCTATTTTTTTTATAAATGAGAAATGTTTTGGACTGTACGAGATAGGCAGGGCCCTGTTCTAGATATCCCCCAATGCATTGGTAGTCTCATGGGATGAGTTATTTGTATAGCTACCACAAATGGGATTTTACCCTGCATTTTGTAAACAATATTGTGAATGGTATATTCAGTAAAGTAATAATATACCGTAGATACATGGTTCCAAATAATTAAGAATTCACTTATTTTATATTCTGATATTATTTATTCATGATATTTTGTGTGTAAATATATTTGGATATGTTTTGTTTTTTGGATTCAGACATTATTCATCTGTGAGATAGTGATTCGACCTATCCATGGATAATTTTTTTTTAGGTAATTGAGTAAATTGCATGAGTTTTATTTTATTAATTTTCTTTATTTATATTTCCTTATCAAATAAATTTAGTGGAATATATTTTCTATTATTTACCATTCCATTCTAACTAATCTAATTTATTTATTTTACATTTCCTTTATTATTCCCTTACTGAGCATTTGATATCACCCTTATTATGTTTCACTCCCTATGAAACCAAGAATCATACAATGAATTATATGTAAGGGTTTACTAGATGGATTAATGATACACACATAATTATTTATTAAAAAAGAATAAAAAATTTATGGTCTAATAAATATATTGATTAATAAAACACTCATTTATTTATCTAGATTACCATGAAAAATAAACTGACTTGTCCTTTAGGGATTGATTATTTGTAATTATTCCAATGTATTTAGTAACAGTCATTAACTATGGGCTATCTAGGGAAGGGTCACTAAAAAATACCACTCCATAATGCTACATTATTTTAACTTATATGGAGAATGGTTTATGAAAAGTGTGTTCTACCATTGTAGTAGTGCATAATTTTTCAAAAGATTTAAAATTTCAACCCAGACCCTCCCAAATGAAACACAACCAAAGCATGGTTAGATTTATGGGATTATTAATAATTAAAAATTGATATAAGAAGTTATATTTTACAAAAATGTAAATCCCCATATTCTTATGACATTCATCATAATAGATAATATTTTAATGTATATTAACCATATATAACAATCAATTTGGGAATCTGTTTGGTGTATCATCGAAATAAACGTGAGTTGAAAATCTCCAAAATCATTTTTGACATTCATAAAATCTCCTCAAACATATTGTATAATAAATAAATTATAATTTAAGATTATACCCAAATCATTTAATCACTTATAATATCAAATAATTTACAGTTATAACATTTCAATAACAATTTGTTTGACTATATATTATAAACATCATTTCATTGTTTTACTTGTTTCACATTTAATGAATATTTTGTATTAGTTATAATGGTCTCCATCAATTAATCATGGATAAAAAATAATGAAAATATTAATAATGAAAAAAATATATTGTAAATTAACCATATTTATATATATAGTCTTCAATAAAAATAGATATATAATAATGACTTATAATTATCATGGAGAAGGTAGGGGATACGTTTATAAGAACATTATTTTCATTTTCTCAATAAAATAATAATAAGAATGTTAATAATTTTTTTATCATTAAAACGCCTAATTATATCTTAAATAAATTATATTTAAATAAATTTAAATATATCCTTTTTACCAAATATATGTAGAAATGAAAATAATTAACTATTCTCATTTCCTTGGGGAAGTGGTAGTGCAAATGTACACATGATTTAAATTATTGTTTAAAAACTTACTGGAATGTGAGAATTTATATATGATATTATATTTATAGAAGAAAATTTTGTTTCGAAAATTTTATATATAATCATTAAACACATCTTATTAACCATCCATCAAAAATGATTATATAAAATGAATTGTATCTCTACATCAATGTTATAGTCCACAAGTATGCAATAGAGATACATTCACATCCAATTTGAATAAAATAAGTGTTAAAATTAGTAGTTCCTAATTAATAATAACATATATATTTATAAATCTATAATTCTAATTTATAATTTAATTTTAAATAAAAATTATTTTTTGGAGATATATAATCGAAAAAATTGAAATAAGTTGTTTTTGAAAATTTACCAATTATTTAATAGGAATCATTTTTAACATTTAAAATGTATCATTATAAATTTATTTTATGAATTACAGAATACATAGATAATTTTTATAATAATTTTAGATGACAATTGGGTATTGTTTTTTAAATTTATATGGCCCAATGTGGTGTAGATAAATGAATGGATGGGTCTCATATTTTAATATGGGGAGAAGACGTAGACATAATTTCTTCAATGATTAAAGTATAAAACTGTAATACTCATTGAACATTTATAAAAATGGAATGGTATTAGAATGTTTTATTTAATGAGGTATAAATTTTTACAACAAGTTTGATTTACAATGGTTTATTTATAAAAAAACATTGTTATCTCACGGTTTAACTAACTTGGTATAAAAAATTTATCCTTTATCACATTTAATTTATTTTACTAATATTTCTGTAGATCATGACCAAAAAATGAATGTGGCCACATTACAATATTTTAGAATTTTAATTCCATATCTGGAATCCATTTTATCAAAAATAATCCAACAAAGTGGAATGATGTAATTTAACATTAAACCGTTATAACATTATTATACATAAAATTTATTGCAATGACCTAAAAATTATTATTAATTATATAATTAATCAAATAAAAGATTTAATAATATTTTAAAATATAATAGGATTTTTTAAAGTCCTCAATAAAAACAAAATTTATAATTAATTTTATTTTTTATCATTATTTATTGAAAGATTAATATTTAAAAATGACAAAAAAATGTCACCCAATATAATTCCTACATGATGAGTTAAAAATTATGTCTATTTTTTCTAATTATTTCTCTAATATATTTTAAAATTAATAATGTTATGTTTTCAAGAAAAATATATAAAATGAAGAAAACTATAGTTTCAATGCATATAATAACTTCTAAAAATTATGAGTAATTATTTAAAAAATAATGTTTTATCAAAAAACATTATTTATAATATTTAAAATTAAACTATTTCTATTCATTATTACATTTTTTAATTAGTTTTGTAACAATATACAATATTATTTCTCATTTGTAATCTATATTTCATGTATGAGAATCTATAAAACAAATTATCTTCATCTGAATATAAATATATCATAACATCTATCTTTGTTACATTATTCCTCACATAAAAAATATTTATAACATGAAATTAAATCACATTGATAAAATAATGTTTATATTTTATATTATTAATGTTTTGAAATTTTAATCTAGTTATATTGACTTCTTTATTCCAATAAAAACATTAATGAGATGACTAGTATTGTTCTGTATCACATTGAATATATGTTCTGAAACATCTACTATGTAATATTTATATTATTGGTTAGGACCTAATTTCACAAAAAAAAAAATTAAACATTTGAAGATTAATGAATTTACTGAAATATGAGATATAAGTGGTACAGAACATTAAATTGAGTGGGGTTTTGTCGAATCACCAGTTGATGCATTGTAGTCCCAACTTAATCAAGAATATGATACCAATAAGACTATGTATAATATTTTAAAAAATTTATATTCTCATAAATATTTTCTATTTACATGAATTTAGAAATACCATATCACAAACAACTAATTCCATAATTCAGTAATATTATTGGAATAACCTTTTTATCAACTCATTACTACAATGATGTGCTCCTGAATATATATGACATTCTCTGTCATTTTATTTACAAGGCAATGTCTCCAAATTATTTGTTCACCAACATCACCCTAAAAAACTGGTGTTATAAAAATATTTATATAAATGGATTTATAATGTTCTATTTAATTTATCAACATAATATTCTTATTTTAATAAAAAATAACAAGATGAAGGTGTTTATCCCAACCAACTAGAATTTAAACAGAAAAATTTATAAAAATATATTATAGGGATTGAATGGATTTATAAGAATGAATATCTATATGAAGATGATATGGAGTAATTAATGAAAAATGTTAATCCATACAGCGATAAGAAAATTTACAAGAACATTGAGGTAAACCTAAAATCACGATCAGAAAAATATATTTTTGTTATCCACATTACTAAACCACTCCATCAAAATAAATTCTAACAATATGATCAGGAATTATAAATTCACTAATTATAATTAATTTTAATAACGTCATAAAGTAAATTACCTTAAAATCGAGGTAACTACCACCTTTTAATTTTTTAGGTGCCCCGCAACAGAAACACATGGAGATGTTTTCCCATTTCTATTTTAGTGTGGGTAATTTCTGTGAAATATCCTTATAGTTCAATTCTTTTTCCATTGCATTATTACATATCAAGAAATGATATTTATAATGTATTATATCTCGCATATTACTATACTACTAGAAATAATTTATTAGACAGAAATACATCTTTATAGAACTATGATCAATAGACATTGAGGAATATTGAGACTCATCAAACTGCTCCATCATCAAATATACTATAAATTATAGGAATATAAGGTTCCTAAAACATATCAATACATCAACAAAAAAAGTTAATCCCAATTACATTTCTTAAATTATTTTATTTATCTACACAACCCTTCTAAATATATTAAATTATCTCATGAAAATATTTTTGAGCACCCAATTCAACATGTTATGGATTCTAACATTAACTGATTTATTCTAGATACATAATTTTCCAATACAAATATTTTTTTCATTTTTTCATCCTCAATGTATATAATCTAGAATGATTATTTCTTCTCAAATATTAGGCCGCATTATTAAAGATTCTAATGATTCAAGTAGTCATATTCATTAATAAACTTAATCCAAATTCACTGTAGAGTACATAGATAATTATATGTGAATATATAATTTATACTTTTATGATAAATATATATATATATATATATAACCTTTCCCATGAATGGTAATTATTACATATAAAAAATTTATAATACACCACAACAAACTAAAAATACAAAGTTGGTATGTTTTATTCAAGAAATGTAAATTATTATTGTTTGATAATATATTATGATTTCATAGTTCATGATAATGTGTACCCATCCATTCTCATATCAAACTCTATATACCACAAACCCATATCCACTACAAGGTAGTATAATAATTGGTCTGTGGAGTATCCTTGTCTATAATTTCTTTTAATTTTCTTCATATTCATTTGGTTATTCTAATATTATTTCATTCCATGTTATCAGTGTGACTGAATTAGACAGTCATACAAAATTATCTAAAACAATGTTAATATGAAATAAAACAAAACAAAATATACATATCTCCTTCATTATGGTTTCATAGGGAAGTAAATAAATAACATATATATTCGTTGAATCCACTTGAATACTCTTACATGATTTTATATGGCCAAATAATAAGTCATTATAAAGATAAATAATTATATTTACATTTTCCTAAAAAATCGTCTTCCATACAGTTTTCAATAATATATTCAAATGATTGTCATTATATTAGATACTCATCAAATATATGAAAATATATTCTATAAATTCATCTAAAAAATAGAAAGGTTGTTCTCTAATGACTATATTTATTATATCAATGATGATAGTGGGGTTATTAAATAGAGCAATTGTCATAACTATAGATTAATAGAGCCCATGCCATATACCAAATTTTTTCAGGGAGTTTTATTAACTTTTTACATTTAATAGATTACGTCCAAATTAAACACCTTTCATTGAAAAGTTATTATTTTATAATAATATATGAAAAAGTTATCAATAAGATGTATTTTAAATTTATTTGGTCACAATCATGTTTACAACCGAAGAGTAAATACATATTCACAATGATCCATCATTCTTCATAAAAATATAAATGTTTCACCCTATAGTGAAGAACATTCCATAATAAATCCCTTTCCAATATTCCATTTTATTTTTTTCTTAAATTACTAAAATATAATAGGGGAAATTTTACATTTAGTCATTAAAATTTTGTTTCTTCCATGTATGAGTTCAATTGAAAACATAACATCATTATTTTATGTATTGCTATGAATATATTCTATAAAACCATTAAAAACACCCATAAAAATTCATAAAAAAACATTAAGGATCCTAGATCATATTACATAAATATAACATATTAATTGGAATTAAAACACATTAAAATGATTATATTTCAATTGGATACTAATATTTATCATTACATATATATATGATCATATATTTGTTTAGTATATAAAATTTAACTTTTCATACAAGAAAATTGATGGGATATTTATATACATGATTTAAATACATGCCTAAAAACCTAATATTTTACTAAAGGGTTAATGAAAATATAATTAGTAAATAAATTCCCATTACTCCAGTCATGGAATAATTATAGTCTTGAGATGAGATTGTCATAAAATTTGGTATTTTTAATTCTAATTAATCATAATTTCATTGAGTTAATGAATTAAAATTCCATAGTACTTTTACACATATATTAATGATTATTAAATTAGGTTTAAATAGCGTACATGAATATTTCAGGTTATTGTAACATCTTGTTAACTATCTCATTGGTTTTTCTTTAATCTTTTCATCATTTATTCATTTTCTTTAACATGGTATGGTTGAGAATGAATAAGAATGATACCAATAATGGTAAAGTCAGTGATTTTTTGACTCTCAACATTATACCGAATTTTCTATTGCTTATAGGAGAGTTACTTGTCGTGTAACAATGATACACGACATGTTTGGATTTCTAGATTCAATTCATCAAAGGATTCACACTATTACATTTACATTTGATGACTACCCTTTATAAATCTTGATGTATTAGATGGATGGTTTTTAAATTTGAGGTGACATTTTTGTTCCGTGAATTTTAATATTAATTATTTTACAACACTAAATTACAGTACGCATCGTCAAATACCCCACTATATTTTTTATACTTGTAGTATGGATGAGATATTTTTCCCCCAAATAGTTTTCAACACCTTCAACCCAAATCCTTCCTCATAAAATCTGAAATCTCTCTAATCCATCTAGATGCATTAATCATGCATTCGATCATGGTTCATCGTATAGTGTTTTTCGTAAGTAATCCCACTCATTTGATCATGACCTTTCCATTATTTCCTCTATTGTAATTTCAATTAATCATCCTAAAATTGATGTGTATATGATCCATGATGATCGATCACATTTCCAGTTTGAGTTTAGCTTTTTTTTATACCATCATTCTAGTTAATTGGTTTTGTTATGAGTGTTGTGTTTCACGAAAAGATATGTGGTTCTGTCCCAATTAGCCAATGTTTGTAAACCTTGAATTTCTAGATTTATTTTAATAGCTTATTTAAATTAAATTTCTCAGACTCTATTTTAATTGATTTATTAAAACCCAATTCTAGTGAATTCGGATTTTTGAAATGGTTTTGGATGAAAATTGGGAAAACCCCCCAATTTCATTTGATAGGGATTTGTTTCTTGAAATTTGTAGATTGAAATTGATGAAAATGATTTCAATTAAAATTTTGAATATATATGTGGATATGAATTTTTAAAATTGATGTAATTGGGTTTGATTCGATTTCAATCATGTGAGAATTGAATAATTTTTTTACTGAAAAACAATTGTTTTAACTTGATGAAGAGGCATGTTTTCATTTAAACCCATTATGATTTTAAATGGAAAATTGGTATTGAAATAGAAGGATGTGATTTAATTGTATTTTAAGTTATATTGAAATAAATATCTCATAATTGATTTTCTATTATCACATTAATTCCTTATCTAATTGGTTAGTTATTTGTACACACATTATGCTATTAAAATGTTCTAAAACATACATGTAGTGGGTTACATCCCCAATGGGATGGTGACAAGATGCCTTTGGCCAGTGTAAGGCGGTAGTGTGTATAAAAAATTGGTGTGATCACATAGAGACTATACTGACCTATAACTAAAAATACTATTGTCCATGTTTTGTGGATTAACATGTTTCTCCCGTGTTTAACATTTGATATATAAATTTATTATAATACTATTTAGTTTATTTATATGTCTTATAAATTTATATATGAATTTTTTGTAAAAATGTTTAATTTTTTCAGTTTCTTTATAATTATTCAATAACTTGTGAAAAAATATCATAAAATAGTTTTCCATCATTGTAATTGTTTAACATGATTATTTTATATATGAATTAAGATTAAAAAATTGATCTATTTAAAATTTAATGAATTCCTTTGGTTCAGATTTTTTTTTCATTTTTAATGGAATCCTTGGTGAGACCCTACTATGGTTTTAGCTCACATTCTACTTTTTTAATTCGGTGGTTTTCTACATTTTCCTTCCAGGTTATTTCAAATGAAAAGGAACTCACAAAGCTGGATATAGCTATTGAACATTGGTCCTGGTGAGTTGATTCTTTTGGGACATGGGATATTTTCTAATTTTGGTGCTTGGGTTATATTACATTGGGAATTGATTCATTGTTTTATTATGGTACAATAATCCCAATGGAGTATCATTTATTATTAATATTATCTTGTTTCTTTTTCATCCACTATGTTTTGTCTAAAATTAATTATCGTATTCATATTTTATGAGGCATAGTTCCAGTCAATAGCCTAGGGAGATCAGGAAATCCCTTCATGGTGTGATAAAGTTGTCTTGGTTACCAGGTTACTAGGGTACTCGAGACGGTTCATGATAGTTACCTATACCACCTTAATATAATAATTGTATTTTCAATCCCATACTAAAATAAAAATTCTTACTATGACCATCCGAAATATTTTTTAATAATGAATAATCAAAAAAATCATTAATTAGATGTTTGAAAAATGACACCAGTTCTTCATACTATGTAACTATAAGTATCAACTAGGATATCCATATTCACATTCTATTCAAATAATTCATAATCATTCATAATGATGATTTTATATAACCTAATCATTTCCACTGGGAATGTAAAAACTGGTATGCACTAAGTGAATAATAACCTAGACCGAGAACAACTCTTAAAAAATACTCATATGATAGTCTTCGTAAAAATAAAAGATGTGATAATTTAATTTATTTTATTTTTGTAATTAAATATTCATATTATTTATAAATTTATAATCAAATAAGTGGTATTTATATTATTTAATGAATTTATTCTTATGGAATAATAAATTGACCTTATAAATAATAATCATCCCATTTAATTAGTAACATCACCTAATAATGTATAAATAATAATATTCCATCATTTATGTGAAAATATGATATATATATATATATATTAGAATAAGTAAATAATTTTATTAGAAAATTTAATGTGTTGAAATTTTTGCATGTAACGAATATTTAATTACAATTTAATAATAAATATAATTATTTTAAAATACAATTTAATTTCATAAAATATATTCATAGATTATAATTTTTTTTATTGTTAGTTAAATATTAATTTATGATAATTAAATTAAATTTTATATGTTTTTAATATTGAGTGGTAGTTTAAAAATTTTAATTTAATGAATAAAATATAATGTTATTTAAAATAATATTTCTCTTAGGTAGAAAATTATTTTTATAAAATGGATTTCTTTTTTGAATTCTTCTCGTCCAAGAAATTGTTTCAGTGATGTTTTTATATTTTTAGGAAATACATGAATTTTTGTGAATATTGAAATATGATGATTTACAATATAAGCTAAATACCTGAATTATTGATTCATAGAAAAGGTGAGGGAAATTAAAGACTAAAAACTAGAACTCTATATCATTATTTTAATTTAATTGATTACAATTCATAAATTATTCATATAATTGATCCAAAATTATAAACTCAAAAATGAAATATTCAAAAACCCTTCCAATCCTACAGTATAAAAACCTCCCTCAACACCTATTATTCACAACATGAATCCTTTTAGCTTGATTAGTTTCATCCCAAATACATTCACAAGCCTCTTCCTCCATTAAGAACTGATTTTTCTAAAAAAAAAATAAACAAAATTCCTTAAAGAGGATCCCATCATGTATAATTCACGTGGTATAAACTATATTTCATTTTATTTTATTTTTACTTATTTTTATTTTATTATACTCTCTTCAACTTCCCTCTTCTAAGAGTTTTAAAAAATGTATTATAATATATATATATATATATATATGCTTTAATTTTATCATATTAGTTGAAAAATTCATCTTCATACTTTTCATGAACATAACAGATGAGGTACGAGCCGCAACGCCCAAAGCCCACCTCCAATTGGCCAAGGGATGGAAGCATGCACCAAGATTCCATATCAATAACATGGATAGAATTTTCTATGTACCTGTACACACACAAATCTCTAATATGTAAGATATAAGAAATTTAAAAACCAAATGAAATCATTGAATGCATACATCTATATCCCACAACCACAGTACATCAGATGTAATGAAAGCGTAAAAGTAAAAAAATTCCTACAAAAAACATGTACAAAAATCCAACCATTTTATATTGATTGGACCGTTGTCAAATAAAACTGCCAGAAATCTCCCTAACTATGATATAGTAAACACCTCAGTATTTGTCACTCACTATGCATCACATGTATCTGGTTCTATGTGGTCTATGACGAAAGGTTGGTTGTTTGAATAAGACAGAAAAGTTGTGAGGGGGAAGCCCTTATAGGGGTGAGTATAAAAATACTGATTGGCATTGAAAAAACCTCAAAATAAAAAGAGGAAAACTAAAAGTAAATTGTTGGATCGACCAAGTAATATGGAATCTTATTCGAGAGAGAAATCAATATCAAATGATAATTAGTCGTATAAGAAAAGTCATCTTGGTTTACAATGGGTGTCAACCCCAACACTTGAGAACACCATAATGAATTCTAGATAATCACACTGATATACTCATATTAGACACTAAGTCCCATGAGGTTCCTACCTCATAGTAAAAAATGGGATTATCATTGTATCCTCTAATCATAACATGAAACCATGAGAACACACTCCACGAGCTCATCCTTCCATGGTGGAACCCTTTCAATAGATGCACTCCATTGGGAACAAAATTAAAATTCCTAATGGTACGTTGAAGAAAACGTGATCTATATGGAATATCATTCAATGTTCTTCTATAGTACCCAGTACATGAATTCATCTCATTGCTACCTCACTCCAAGAGCAAGAAAATGAAACCCATGAGAAGTGGACCACTCCTCACCCCTACACATTGTTGATGGAGCACTACTCCATTCTACGAACCATGTTCAACTTCAATAACAAGGTAGAACATAGGGACTCACACCTCACCACTACCACACTAATGAGGGATTACTAATCCTAAATAACCCACTAAAATACTATATATTATGTATGGAGTGTCCCACACCTTAGCCTTTAAAGGTTAAAATATCCCTTATCTATGTATCATCTACATCATGTGGAATGTACTGCTCCTCAGAACTGTATCCAATAATCAAGGGAGCTCCCACTCATATAGAGGACAGACTCACCACTTCTACTCTATGATGGGGGTTTACTACTCCATATGTGAGGACCCGATCCCTAATCAAATAGGGGAGTACTACTCTTGAAGGACCTGAAATCTATTATTATAGGTGATTACCTCTTAAAAATAGAGTATAAACACCCTACCCATGTATGGAAGTACTACTAAGTGGTTTGATGACCTTCTCCCCTAAACGACATTGGAGTACTGACTCTATAATAATTTACCTTATGGGAGAAACAAAACATGACAATCTAGGCTAGTTATAACCCCATTACAGAGTAATCACTCCCTAACACCATAGAGGAGTACTGATTGTGTCCTAACAACACATATAGAGTACCTGAACCCGTGAATGATAATAGATTATTGAATCTTATAATATATTACCTACACCCTTCCATGTAGGATAGTGTACACTTTATTTATATTTCATATCTATAGGACCCACACCCTGATCTAACATGGGACTGCTAACTCCACAGAGAGAGGAACGACTCCCTGGTCAAACAAAAGAGTACCTAATCTTCCTTTATGAACATTGCGGGGAAACCCGCACACTAGTCCATCATGGGAGAAACACCACGGTTGGAAACATCCCAAAAGAAAAAATCAACACCCATGAATTGGGGAGTCCCATATCTAAATTTGTTGAAATATAAGAAGAATCCAAGGCTATAGACCCTTAGGTGAGTAACATTCCCATAGTATCTCAATATAAACAATGCTGATCTCCATCACATACTCATTACCACCCCATAATGGTCGTGCTCGATTCACATTACCTCGTATCTCATAATACTTAATGGTGTATACCATCCTATCATACATGGATAAATTATTTTTATAGACTATACAAAATCCGGAATCTGAGTACTAGGGAAAGAGACATCGAATGCATAAGACCCCATGTGGATATCTGAGTAGTACATGACATGAAATGGGGCAGACACATTGTGTGAGCCTAGTCGAGAATCATCTAGGGTATTTGGACCAAACAAGTTCCAGCCCTTTTAGAGTATACGTCATGTAGAGGTGTTTCATACTTTTTCCCTCATCACTCGGCATCCATCCATGTTCTTCATCTACACATATTTTATGATTGTGTCCTTCAAACAACATGTATACCATAATATGCATCATGTTCGGTAAAATGGAAAACTATGCATTTAGTTTTACCAATACTATGTACTAGATCTTATTTTCATGTATCTGTGTCATTTATTAGTACACGAACATGTGTTTTTACACTAATAACACAAGCCTTATCTGAAGGTAAAATAAATTTAGGCCACTAAAAGTCATGTAACACCCATACAAGGCATGTAGTACAAAATGAACATATTGTTCAAATAAGAAGATATACACTATGTGTATCACAAAACTACACACCATGTAGACAGTTTTTCTAGTTTGGAATCATATACAAAATTCATTGATTCTTCTTTGTTTACCATGAAACCTTCAAATCAACCAAAAATGTATCTCTATAAATTATAGATGGTATTCAGATCCATAAAAAATTCATAAAGAACATAATTAGTACCAAAATTCATATGCACATACCTAGTTTTTATTGAATCTAATGCATTTGATCAAGAAATATGCCTGAATCATTTTAGTTCACAATCTGATGATGATATTCTTTATAAACATAGGTCAAAAAAACACATTGCAAATATTTTGTGTTGGTTTCATCATCTACAATGGGAAATAGAGGATAAGAGTCACTCCTCCTTTGGTTTGGTGTACACTAAAATGGGGGAGGGGATAGGTTTAGGTTACATATTTAATTAATTTTTCAATTAATTCAATTCACCTCATAAAAACCCATCAAAAAATGGCCCTGATATAAACTACCATTGAAAACAACCTTAGGCCATTCCTATGGTGAACATGACATTCAAGACACAACTGTAGAGTTAGAAATCCGATCCATGAATCTGAATAGTAGTTCTTTAGGATTCTTGTTTAACAGTTAATACACAATTTTTTTTTATATTTTTAATATTGAAACACTGAGGATCCTCATTCATTGGCTTCCCATGAAATATAAGTTCCCAAATATAGAAATATTTTCCAAAATATTCTAATGTATTTATGGTCGAAACTGAAGTCAACACATTCTCCCCACCGTAAGGATTTTATTCCCTGAAAAGAGAATGCCTGAGAACAATGTTAGAAACTGATTTCCCCAACAGACTCCGCACCCAGCGACCTCACCAAGGGTTTATATGCAGCTTAAAACCACTCAAAAAAAGGAAAAATGATGATCAAACCACTATTTTGTCCATCATAAATCATACCAGCATCATCTAAATAAATGAACATGTATCATTAGTTGTGATAAGTGTGAAACCACTAGGAAAAATGGTCCTACTTTAGTCATGGGGTCTATCTTTATACAACCTCTATAACCTAGAGAAGATATTTATTGAACCCCATAGTTCACATCCACCCTTGTATGGAATTTATAACATCTCATAAATGGTTTTTAATTAATGGTTGACATAGAATACTTGGGGGTATTCACGGACAAATAATGGATGCCCCAGAGTAACACAGGGTCTTACCAAGCCTTTCTTCTTCACCCACCCAACTGTAACACATCTCATCAAAATAGAAACACTGCCACACACAATAGTGGAATCCCATATTATTATGGATATTAAGAAAACCAATCCACATTGTGGAAAAATCAAAGGGTATAACCCATTCACAACTGAATGATTCTGAAAAATGATATTCCTCTCTTATAGATGCCAAGCCTAAAGGGTGGAGCATGAAAACTGTATTGGAATGGCCAAGACCTGCTTTGACACATAATCACATAACCACACCCTAATCCCACTAGTATAATGAACTCATGCACCATACCTCAATACTATCCACATTTAGTGGCACTAAAGAAGACACATACTTCTAATAATATAACACAAACATTTCTCGATGGGGAAATAATCCACCTTATTAGTGATTTCAAATCTAGGTCAAACTAAACCACATCATCCTCATGTGTGTTGTGTAAAAAATGATCTCAATCAAATGATGATACTAATTAAAAAAATGGATTCCTTAACATAAATATGGTATTGTCAGGCCCTCCATAGCAACAATTAACAAAAGGTTATACCGATGCCCCATGTCACCCTTGTAAAACCATTGCAATGACCTGAATGAAATGTGAACCCACTGTAGTGTCAAAAAAGTTTACTGCAAAATGTAGAAAAGTCATTCTTCTATTCATACATGGAGTATCATGGTCAAAGGCTAATCTGGCATACAACTAGCCTTTCCCATGGCCTCGGGCTCCCTGGGATGGTCGCGGACCACCTCGGGGTAGTGGTGGGAAAACACTAAACTACCTGCCTCCTGTAGGTACTCTTCCGACTCCTCTTCTTTATCCTCCACCCTGCAGAAATCTTTTATCAAAACCCTACCTCTTCCATGGAGTCTCATTATCCAGCTCACATTTAATATCATTGCAGGTTGTAAGCAAGGGATTCCAGTGATAGAATAATGGGTAAAATAGGGACTCTATAAATAATTAGTGGATTTTGTGATATTATTTTAACAGATGTAGGGTGACCCAAAGGGAATTAGATCTGTTATTAAGGGGGTGGGGTGAGTGTCTTTTCATCTTATATGAGTTATATTGTTGTAAATTATTGAAACAAAAATTATACCCATATTTTCATTATGTAAAGTGGATCATATAATGGACCAAAATGTATCCAATGGATTATTAGGTCGGAATATTTAAATTTAATATGTTTTTAACATATTCATTGTTCATTTTGGGCTTTATTGTTGAGTTTTAGTCCCTTTTTCACCAAATTTTATTCTTAATGACTCAAACTAATTATAATCACATTCAATGATATTTTTTCCAAAAAATAAGATTGATCATATTAGAAACTATAAATCAATATGATTTAAAATATGGAATACTTTTTTCCAAATTCCAATCATAGTAGTATTTGTATATTAATTTAAATATAATCATTTAGATGGGATGACCAAATCTATTTTAAAGTAAAAAAAATTTCAAATGTTTGCTAAGAATTTATAACCATTTTCAATGTGAAATTATTTAAAATGATCTATATTGGATTAATTCATGTATAATAGATCCAATTAAGTTTTAAATTTACTAAAAAATATAATTTATCCTCATAAATAAACTAGAAAAAAATTAAATTCTGAAATTAAATTATCTATTTTCCAGAATTCATTATTAATGAAACATCAAAACAAATATCCAAAAATTAACATTAAATTCATTTTTAAGTTTCAATTTAAAAAGTATATATTTATATATAAAATATATAATTTGGAAAAAATTATATTTATAATAAATTTTTCAATCATAAAACAATAAAACATCACCAATAAAAATATAATTTTTTGGGTAAATTTTGGTTTTTTATAATTGTATAACTATAAACACTATTTCATTAATATAAAAAATATATTATTTAATATATAGTATTGATATTTAATTAATATCAATAAATAATGTTATTTAATTCAATATTTTAGTATAAAACACTATTTGAGCATAATTATAGTTTTTATAAAATCATTCAATGTATATTCATTTGGGTTATATATTAATTTCTAAATAATTAGTATCAAATGATTTAAACAAACTATTTTCCTTTGATATATAATCATATTAAAAACACAATTTAATTGAAATTAAATAATCATAATTCCAATTTAATAATTTGTATATTATTTGGTTCGATTCGATTTTATATGTAATGAAAGCCTTCGAAGGAACAAATTTTTGTGAAACACAAGCACAAATTAATTATGTGTGAATACAAATTTTTAAAATATATTTAATGAATATAAACTATAATATAAATAAATGTGAAATTATATTCCCTTAATCTCTTGGTGTTACGACTTATACCCACTAAATAATATAATGTTCTTACTTATATATTTTGGGGAGTTACATTCTCTATACCATATTTGAAATGATTCTTCTCAATTTAAAAATGATATTACCAACCAAGGGATTTATATTAGATTATAAAATATTTTTTAATATACAACATTGTATATAGGGTTAATAAATCATATTCGTTGTAAGAGGGAATGTTAAATGCAATTTTTACCCTAAAACAAGATTTTCATAATAGAGAACATTAGTAAAAAATTTACATACGGGGAAATGTCTTACTATCATTTTATTATGGAGATAGATAGATAACATGTTCATTATAATTCTTCTTACCACTTATCCATAAAGAATAGGTGTGAACAAAAGTTATTGTTATCAAAAAAATCATGATAATATTATAATTTTTTTTGTTTCAATTCCCATTTCTAATAGATTTTATATTCCTTAATTTTATAAGAATAATACTAAATATATGTCACTATAAACATAAAATTTTCTTTTTATTTCACCATGAAGTATTTATAGTTAATATCTTATAAAAATATTCATTATATGGTTATTTAAAACAATAATCTAAAAAATAAGATCACAATATTAGCATAATCTAGTTCATAAATGGTTATCATTTACAAAATATTATGATCGAAAAATTTGGAAGTAAGGTCAATGATTTTACAAAATAAACTTATCATTATCATTCAATCAACACGAATTTTATATTTAATCATCACATACCAAACACATGAACACCCATAAGATGTATTCTATTAATATATAGTATTACCTTGAATAAACCTAATCATCTTTAAGGAACATGAATTAATTTGTATACCTTAAGTAAAACACACTTTATGGGATATATTCCATAAATCCAAAATAGTTTTCAACTCCATCCATGATAATATAAATAACATTATGATCAAATAATTTATCAGTTCTGTGGAATTCAATAAATATATATATCAATAATATCAATTCTAAAAAATATTGTATCAACATTATTAACATTTTAAGGATGTTATTTACCCGAATAATTTGTCTTAAAGAAGATTAACTTTTTACTAAAACACTTTTCTTTGTACAATTAAACAAATGATCTCAAATATTAAATAAAAAGATACTATGGTGAAATACATATATGAATAATAAAATCATCAATAGAATACTCATACAACAGATATCATGGATCAAACTATAGTAGTACAATAATAATTTAACTTCAGTTTTTTTAATAAATTATGTCTGATCGTGGTCACTTATCTTTTTTGGAGGTAAATTCCTTAAATTATTTGGGCCTCCATTTGTGTAATGACCCATTTACATGTAGGTTTAACACTAAATGGCTAGTCACTATTTTCGATGCACTTATAATGAAATCCCTATAATTTAATGAATTTACCAGGTTGATTCTCTCTATAGTAAACACATTTTCAAAAATCCTAATTTCCCTTATTTCCTTTATCTTTTATTTTATATTATTTTATCTTCTTCTAAATATTATGTTTTAAGAAATAAGTCATTAATTATTTTTTCAATATCTTTACATAACATAAAACTATTTAATAATATGAATAAAAATATAGAGACACAAGTACCCTTCGATGATTTGGAAAAGTCCCTCAATGAAATGTTATATCATGGACATTATGTTTCATATAAAATTAGTAGAATGTGTTGGTAACATCATTAAGGTATCCTCATAATCTAGAAAATATTTTTCTGTCATTTATTAAGGTAAAATATTTTATCCTCATCTCATTTTATAGACCATGATGGAAATATTGAAAAATGAACGTGTTGTTAAAAGTTCTCCAAACCATGAGTTATATGAATTTATCCACCATATATTCTTCATCAATTGCCACCATTTATTCTCATCACCACTGATTCAATACATTGTTAGTGTAACCATTTCCATTTTATTACATCTAAATTCCATGAAAATATTTTCCATTGAAATAATCCATTGCGCAGATTCCACTAAGTCATTACTCCAACTAAATTATAGGGGGCTCTGTCACATAAGGCGATACAGCATCGGAAAATATTATTGTGGAACATCATGCTCCATATGGGAATGGTTATGTGAAATAACCTAATTATTATTATCTATAATATACATAACATCCTCTATTACAGTACCAATTATATCATCTTTATTAGTTGGGAAAACTGTCAATTGTCTATGAGTATCGATACGCTTATTCCTTCCAGGTTGAATTTATAATATATGGAATACACTTGATTAGGTCATTACATTATGAAATTCATAAAATTATAAATATGTAATAAACCGAAAATTATTAAATGATAATGAATATAAAATCTCATAATCGTGGACATGGTTTCCTACTGTATGTATTTTCTTTTAAATCACTAATAATGGATTTTTATGAAAATATGACTTATCTTATGTGTATCACCAAGAAATTTTATATGAGGTATGCAGTATGGGACATTGTTGTGTACCAGGTTATTCCCTTTTTGGTAAAACATAGCAAGTTAGAGTTGTTACCCACTAGGTACATCTGTCCTAGAATCACATGAGCTTATTGTATCAAGATATTGATATATTTCATGAAAGACCCACATAATCTATACAATAATAACATTATATGATTTAATTTTATATTTATCCTCAAATTATATCTTGGGGTTATTTTTACTAAAATATTATTTCTAATATTTGTTTCAATGCCTTATAATAAAACTCCACTAATGAAAAATGTAACATCCTGAACCTAGAATGACATATGAGGGAAATTATTTTATTACATTGGTGTATATGAATGTATAAAATCTTGAGGGGTCGAGCTGTTTAGAAGTTTTCTAAAATAGACAATATATATGATACAAATATTCCTTACGGTTGTATATTGTTAAACATGATATTATAATTAACTAAGATTCATCCATTATGATTTAAATGGTTTATTCGTCAAATAATTGAAATGAAACATAATAGGGGTGAGGTAAAATGATTATAATTGGTAATTCAATTAGACTAAAATAGAAATTGATTAAAATAATCAACATGTACGGTTAAATGACTGGTTACACATGTGATTTGAAAAAATATTTAATGTAAATTCAATATAGATAGGTAAGAAACTGAAACACATTCCACATAATCAACAAACTAAGATTATAATAAATCAATAAATATCTCACTAAAAAATAACATGGAAAAATAAAAACAACATATAAATGAGTGAAATGTGTATTTTTTTGTGAAACAATGTTTCCTAGGTACATAGTACATTTATGTCATGAACATTCATGTGAAAAGATAAAAAATTTGGTAAAAACCAATATAATTTGTCCAAATGATTCATCTCAAGATACTAACAATGCATCAATGATGTATCTATTAATGGGAACCACCCATTATATACTGATTAAATTAAATAATAATATATCTTGTAATGTATTTAATTCATTATCATTGTTCCTTATCACATTTCCATATTGAAAAAAGATACCAAATTTTCTATAATTCCACAAGTAATGAAATTAATATGAAATTCAGTAATAAATTTAATAATGTTATTTGGTTTTGGAAATATTAGTATAAATTTAATAAAAATATTGGGATTCAATAAATATGTAATATACCATATAAATTATCATAAGCATATTTTTTTATGATAAATTTAAAAATCAAAATCAAAATTCATATTTCTAAGAAAACGTTTACCGCATAGTGATTTATTAGTAAAATATTCTTAGATTATATAATTCTATGTAAAAACACAAATTACATTATTTTTAAAATTATTAATCATATATTATATACAAAAGGTCCATATGCACACTGTAAACAATATGTAAGTGGTGATAAAGGAATATGTTACATAGAATGAAATGTGACACAAGAATCACTTACTATATCATTTCATTGGGGGGAGGGATGTTAACATCGTTTATAGTAATTAATAGAAGTTACAATCTTATAAAAGAGCCATATTAATATTTTTGGAGTCATATATGATCTTATTATAACATCATATAACCCTATTGGTAATAATTTTTTTATTTATTTTCACAATTTCAAGAGTTATTTTCATAATTGATTAAGTCAGTTTTGACTTGTTACTTATTGTTCATCTTATGTTGATACAGATTTTTTTATTTAAATAATTTAAAAATGATTTAATTATAATATATATATCACATATAAGTATTTAGAATTGTAAATACTATGAAATTTTGTGGAATTATTTTTTCATAAATACATAAAAATTTTACGAGACCATAGTTTCTGACAGTGCCTGATTCCGAGGCCCGGTGTGCCCGGAATCAATTTTTGATGTTTTGTGTGGGTACGTTCAGTAAATGTATGAGCATGATTTTATATCATTTTAACTACTGTTTGGAATTGAAATCTATGGTCACCGTTGATCTTATAGTTCAAGTATATGATTAAAATGACCTTCACAGTAGTTTCATTCTGAGGAGAATATATGTTAATTTATGGGGTTTCAAAATAAAATTTAATAAAAATGGGTGTAACTAATTTTTATTTGTTTGGTGGTTAAAAATATAGCAACCCTGCTTTTATTACATACTTAAACATGATTTATTACATAAAACATCACTTGATACAACAAAGAAGATCAAGAGGTTTAGTGTACTTGGTTCTTAGGATCATTACATAAAAACATAAAACATGAAATACAACATCTTTATTGAAAAATTATTTTACATGACCACTACATTCTTTCGTACTTACCATTGCATGGGATAACCTGAGAACATGCATAAGAAAAGGGTGAGCTATAAACCCCAGTAAGGGAGTACACATGGAATAACATGTGGAGTACAATACATGTTAGAAAATTGGAATATCAATAGACCATAAGAAAAACATGAACATAAAGTCATTATAAATCATGATAATCATAACATGGAAATGTTGCAACAACACGTAACATGTAATTAGCATGAGCCAAGGCTCATTGCACATAGAGCATGAGTAAATCCTCATTGCACATGAAGCATGAGTAAACCATCATTGCACATGAATTATCGTGATTCAACACTCATTTCACATGACGTATCATGATACTATACTTTACCCAATGTATTGGAGCGCTATAAGGGCACAACCTTCTTAAACATTTCATTTAATGCATAAGTGTGCCACATGGATCATAAACCATGGATTCATAAAACATAATCATTTATTCCATGATGAAATAATGTGGAACTCATACATTAATCTTTATAATCAATAAGTAAATCTTCATAAAGGTGAATACATTTGATGCAGAAATGGGCATGGTATTCACTGCACAATGGCATTTCCTTAGAAAATAGGTGCGATTTCGGTCGCGTAACCACGTCACATAAGAATTCATAAAAAATGGTGATAACTGATATAGGGGTTCCTCATCATATTTTAATGTAATGGAAAGTAATGAGGTCATATAGATATATGTCCCAACAATTGTAATGGAATTTTGTTTCATGATACAATAGTATTTCCTGAATATAAAAGAGGAGAGAGAAGTTCCTTTCGGAATTCCGGCATAGTAACGGGTGTAAATGGGAGGAATTTAATGAAAGTGTAAGGGGTCTACCATCATTCAAACAGAAAGAGGGATGTATGAGGGAGGTGTTAAACCATAGCCCAATATTCATAATTGTGATTAAAAGGGAAAAACAACTTAAATAAAATTGTACAAAAAATGAGAAATGATGAAAAAACCCTTACTTGGAAGTGTTCTTCCAAAGGCTAGTGAGAGGCTAGTGAGAGGCTTCTTGAGAGCTTGGGTCACCTTGGGAGGATTTTAGAGAGAGTATGGAAAAAGTTGAACGAAATCCAAGGGCTTTGATTGAGGATGATGTGGGAGCTTCGGTGGGTTTATATAGGAAAGGTGATGGAATTATTTATTATTTATGTTTTGGTCACCTTATATTAAATTAATCCAAACCACAAACCAACACATGGTTTTTCCCCGTGTTTTTTGGAAATATTAAGAGGAAAAAAATATTTTATAAGGGCAAAGTACGAAATTCTTTAAATATTTGGGTTGCTTATGTGGAGGTGAGTCACACTACAATTTAAATTAATTTAAAAAGGCAAGGTGTTGAATAAGTCTTGAGGGGTCCATTAATGCTTTTAAAAGTAAGTCAAACAAACCCAAAATTACATTATTTTAATGGTAAAACATATATTGGCCGAACATAATGATTATAGTATTATATTACATCACTATTGGGTCATTATGATGTCATAAAACATATTATATACTTAAACGGTATTTAATTTTTACCAAAAAATCTGACTGTCTCAGAAAATTATGAAAAAATCACCGTTGGATAATTTCCACATCTAGATTCTAGATATAACATTTATTTTATCTAAATAATTTTCTAAAAATGTTAATTTTCACTTTTAAAATAAAAACCTACATTTATTGAAAATTCACATGTTTTGACAGAAATGGCTTTCAAACCTTAATAAAAAATTGAATTGAAATCATAATATTTTACGATCATTTATATTTAATAAAAATTAATTTAATTATAATATTATTATTTTATTAAAATATTATATAATTAAAAAATCCCTTAATTTAATAAAATAGATTTCTTAATTAAATAATAACTAAAATCACCATTTCTACTTTAAAAACTATTTACAATTTATCGAAAATGACTAGAAATAATATTCATTATTATATAAAAAAATAATGTACATGAACATAGTACTACTTATTTTTTACATAACCCCTTAAAACAGCTGCATAATACCAAAGGGTAAGGTGTGCGATGGTGACAGACTCTTGGGGTGGCTCAGATAACATCGCTCGAGTGGTAATTTCAATCAACTTCCACTTTTCCTGTAGACGGTCACGTTCAAGATTGACATGATGAATCTAAACTTGGGCTTGGTCATGAGCGAAGCCCAAATATGCCACCAATTTTCCGAGCTCCGAAAAATGGGCCTCATATGGGGCAATTCTACTGGATAGGGCACTCACTTCCTTTGTCTGAGTAAATTTGGATATGTTAAAGCCCTATATTTATACTAATCATGTGATCACTATTCAACAACTATATTAGCAGCGGTCAAAATTCTTACCATAAAACCAATGATGTTGAAATTTTATATAAACATAAAGGGACATTTAATTATATCAAGAGGGATTTCCATTAATGAAACTTTGGGTCGTAACAATATTCCCCACTTAAGAAATTTCGCCCTTGAAATTTTCCTTGTCCCACAGTAAAACAAATGTGGGTAACTAAACTTCATAATATCCTCTGATTCCCAATTTGCTTCTTCAAACTTGTGGTTTCTCCACAACACCTTCATGAAGGGAATTGTCTTATTTCGTAGAACTTTTTCTCTATGATCTAAAATCTTCACTGGTTTCTCCTCATAAGAAAGATCATCTTCCAATTGTACCACCTTAGAAGAGAGTACATGTGAAGGGTCTGACATGTACTTCCTTAAGAGGGATACATGAAAGACATCATGTACTTTGGCCATAGTAGGTGGAAGTGCTAGTCGATAGGCCACAACCCCGACACAATTAAGAATCTCGAAGGGGTTGATGTACTTTGAACATAACATCCCTTTTTTTATAATACTCATGAACTTCTTCAAAGGATATATGTGTAGAAAAATCATGTCTCCAACATTAAACTCAATGTATCGTCGACGATTATCTGCATAAATCTTCTGTCATCTCTGGGATTCCTTGATATACTGCTAAATTGTTTTCACATTCTCCACCATTTCCTCGACCATTCCTGGTCCAAGGAGCTTAGGTTCACAGACCTCATCCCAACATGCCAGTGTTCTGAACCTTTTCCCATATAGGGTTTCATATGGTGCCATTTGGATGCTTGAGTGGAAACTAATGTTATATGATAACTCATCTAGAGGAAGATGTTGATCCCATCATCCTTTAAAGTCCATTGAACATGCTCTCAGCATATCCTCAAGTGTTTAGATAGTCCGCTCAGATTGGCCATTAGTATAAGGTTGATAGGACGTAATGAAGTTCAATTTAGTATTCAAAGCATGTTGAAGATTCTTTAAAAACGTAGAGGTGAATCTTGGATCTCAGTCAGACACAATAGATAATGGTACTCCATGCAACCTTACCACTTCCCTGATATATATTTGTGCCATTTAATCCAAATAGAAATCATCCTGAATAGAAATGATGTGTGCAGTCTTTGTAAGACGATCCACATCAACCCAGATTGAATTGTTTCCTTTAGATGTCCCCTGAAGTCCATTGAAAAAGTACATGGTGATGTTCTCCCATTTCCATTCTGGTATGGGCGATGGATGCATCATCCCCTTAGACTTCTGTCTATTTGACTTCACTTGCTGACACACCAGGCTCTTTGATGTATATTCAATGACCTCCTTCTTCATATTATCCCCCCAAAAGTTTTCTCAGAGATCTCGATACATCTTTGTGATCCCTGGGTGAATAGAGAAATTTGAACTATGTGCATCATCCAATAGATTCTTCTTCAGCTCCGGACATGACCGAACACATAGTCTTTTCCCAAACCGCACAATTACTTCTTCATTAATATTAAACTCGGAGGATTTCCCTTTTTTGATAGCTTCCACTTTTTCTTGAATTCCCACATCATCCTTTTGAGCATCCTTTAACCATTCCAAGAGAGATGGTTGAGAAATCATTCATGAATGTATTGATGATGTTCCTTTCTCTATGATTCCCATGTCCGTCTTCATCATGTCTAACAAGATTGGATCCTTCTCAATTATCATCATTGATAGAATCATTGAATCCTTTCTACTTAGGGCATCTGCCACCTTGTTTGCTTTCCCAGGGTGGTAATGGAATGAACATTCATAATCCTTGATGAGATCTATACATATTCTCTGGCGCATATTAAGCTAATTCTATGTGAATATATATTTAAGACTCTTGTGGTCAGTATTTATCTCACATTTCTCTCCATAGAGATAATGCCGCCATATTTTCAAGGCAAAGATCACCGCCACCAACTCCAGATCATGTGTTGGATAGTTTCTCTCATGGATTTTCAATTTCCTTAAGGTATAGGATATCACTTTATCATTCTGCATCAGCATACATCCTAAGCCCTTCTTCGAATCATCACTGAATACCACAAAAGGTCCCCAATTGTGGGTAAAGTGAGCATGGGCACAATGATAAGCCTCCTTTTCAACTCCCTGAATCTTTCTTCGCATTAATCACTCCAATAAAACTTTACTCCCTTTCATGTAAGCTTGGTAAGAGGCTTGGACAATGGTGAGAAATTTCTCACAAATCATCGATAATATCCAGCTAACCCCAAGAATCTACGGATATTTGATAACGATGTTGGCCTCGGCCATCCCTCAATTGCATCTGTTTTGGAGGGATCCATAGATATCCCATTGCTTGTGATGATATGGCCCAATAATGAGACCTCCTTCGATCAGAACTCACAGTTTATGTACCTTTCATAGATCTTCTCCTTGCACAAAGTCTCTAGTACAGTTCTTAAATGATCCTCATGATCATCCTTGGTATTTGAGATTATTAGAGTATCATCTATAGAGACTACCAAAAATTTGTTTAGGTAGTCTATAAAGACTATATCTATCATGTCCATGAATATTTCTCGAGCATTGGTGAGTCCAAAGGCATTAATATGAATTCATAGTGCCCGTATCTAATGTGAAAAGAAGACTTGGGGATATCGTCCTTCTTCCCCCTTACATGATAATATCCCGTCCCCAAGTACTCCGTGGAGAATTACTGTGAGCCACGTATCTGATCGAAAAAGTCATCAATTCTTGGGAGATGATATTTGTTCTGTATCATGATTTTGTTATATTCACGATAATCGATGAAAGCCGCATTGACCCATCCTTCTTCTTGACGAAGAGGACTGGTGCACCCCATGATGAAGCACTTGGGCATATAAACCATTTATCTTGATTCTCTTGTAGTTGTTCCTTCAGCTCTTCAATCTCAAAAACAACCATTCTATATGGAGTCTTGGATATTGGTAACACCCCGGGTATATGTTCAATTGAGAACACAACATCTCTTCTAGGAAGAAGACCAGACAGTTCCTCGGGAAACACTTCCATGAATTCCCTTACAATAGGCATTTCATCAAGGATGGTTTCTTCCTTGGACTCAATCATCTGAGCCAGATATGCATGTTCATAAGCCAGTAATATCCATGCATGAGATGATGGAGCTAAAGTAGGTTCATCTTCCTCCTTACACTTGTAAAGAATCGGGGGTCAATTCTCCATATAGAGTGTGATTTCCCTCTCCCAAAAATTTATGTTGGCTCTATATAAGGAAATCCAATCCATGCCAATAATTGCATCAAATTACATTAGAGGGAGTATGATGAGGTTCGACGGGAAATTCAATCCACATACTATAACAAGGGAGGAATTATATTCATGGGATGCAATGATTTCCCCATTTTCTGTACTCACCGACATCTTCACTTCCATGATTTGTGGTGGTGCGGGGATTGTTCTACTAAACATTCAAGATATAAATGAATGTCTAGAACCTAAATCAAAAAGTACATTTGATATTATTGAATGAATAACTAGCGTACTTGTCACCACTTCATTTTCGGGGTTCACTTCGGCAGAATTGATGGCAAATGCTCCTCCTTGATTCCTTGGAGGTTGTTGGTAGTCTATGAAAACCCATGGATTAGGGCACATATTTGAAAAAGGACCCGGTTCTTTTCATTTGTAGCATTGAACAACGTGTTGAGGTTCGAACAGAGCATTCCTCTCCTCTGTCGCAGCCACGGGTCTTTCTTGCTGACATTTAACAGATAGGTTCCCTTCTATTCCACACCTTAAGCATTTTCTCATCCCCTTAAGGCAATTTCAAGGGTGCTTCTTTCCGAACATTTTGAAAGTGGGTTGCTGGATCTTCTTAGCACCATTGGATTTATCCATCAGACCGCCAGCATTGAAGTCTACCTTACGCTTCTTGTCCCCATGATACCCCTTTGAATCTATGATCTCCATTTCGAACTTGAGGGCACATTAGACAGTTTCATCATAGCTGTCAAAGTCACGGATTTCTAATGCTTTCCGTAGGCTAGGCTTCAACCCACCAAAGAAGCGGTCAACTTTTCATTTGGGGGTACTGACAAATTCGGAAGCATAACGTCCAAGCCTTGTGATTCTTTCCTCGTAATATCCAACAGATTCTTCGTCTTTTTGCATGAGGGAAAGGAAGTCCCTTTGCATCTTAATCTGGAGGGTGCGCGGAAAATATTTATCAAAAAACATCTTCCGGAAATCCGTCTATTCCAACACATCAATCTCTTCCTCAGACTTAGTATTTTTTAACAGTGTCCACCATTGATCAGCTTTACCCTCCATACGATAAGATTCCAGGAGAACATTCTTTTATTCAGAACATAGAAGGATGGGGAAGATCATTTCAATGGAGTTAATCCATTGTTCAGCGATCGTGGGATCAGATGATTCACTAAAAGTTGGAGTTCTTTGCCTCATGAAGCTCTCGACAGTGACTTGCACTTTCTTAGGGGGGTTTGGATGTTCCTCTTGACCAGTGTTTCTATTCAATTATAGAGTTAACTGAGAGAGAAGCATGACAAAGATCATGATTACCACTCCCATTGGATTGGTCATCTCATTAGTACAGTCATCACACTGATATTCACATCCGTTGATAGCCCGAGTCCTCCAATTACCGGCCATTTCCTGGAATAAAAGAAATGTTTGGGGAAACACATAAAGGGTAATCAAAATACAAAATTTGATGAGTTATAAATAAAAATTCATTTCCATAACTCTTGAGTCTATAGGCTTCAATCTTGGCTTTTCATGATCTACTTTCTTACGTATATTCTTAGGGGCATTTTTTTAATTCCATTAATAAGGGTTAATACTAAGCTTGTGAATTTACCAAAGCATATCCTCCTGGAGTGTCGTAACCAAGAGTGCAGAAAGGCCCATTGTTGTGCACCAGTTCATGTTCGTGTCTAGCTCAAAGCGTTGTTTATGGGTTTTACCACTAGGATACATCTGTGCCAGAGCCGCCTCTACCTGCTCGTATCTAGACAGGGATGTATTTGCTTGATAACCCACTTACTCAATACTCACCAAAACATAGGGACGTTTTTATTGTACATAGTCTTGTATCTACGGCTTTACTAGTGTTTTCTAATCCTAATCCCACAAATAACCAAACCTATCCTCTGATACCAACTATGGCACCACTGCTTCTATTACAAACATAAACATGATTTATTAGCTAAAACATCACCTGATGCAACAATGAAGATAGATATGATTAGTTTCTTTGGGGATTATGATCATTAAATAATAACATAAAACATGATATACAATATCTTTACTGAATACTTCCATTACATAACAACTACATTCTTTCGTACATAGCATTGCATTGGATAACCTGAGCACATGCATAAGAAAAGGGTGAGCAATAAAGCCCAGTAAGGGAGTACACATGGAATAAAATGAGGAGTACAATACATTTTATACAATAGGAATATCAATAGATCATAAGAAAAACATGAACATAAAGTCATGATAAAGCATGACAATCATAACATGGAAATGTGGCAACAACACTTAACATGGAATTAGCATGAGCAAAGGCTCATTTTATATAGAGCATGAGTAAATCATCATTTCAAATGAATTATCATGAGTCAACACTCATTTCACATGACGTATCATGATACTCTACATTACCCAATGCATTGGAGCGCTATAAATGCTCACCCTTCATAAACATTTAATTTCATGCCTAAGTGTGCCACATGGATCATAAAACATGGATTCAAAAAAATTAATCATTTATTCCACAATGAAGGAATGTGGAATTAATACATGAAACTTTATAATCAATAAGTAAATGTGCATAAAGGTGAATACCCTTGATGGAGAAATGGGCATGGTATTCACTACACAATGGCATTGGCTTAGAAAATCGGTGTGATTTCGGCAGCGTAACGATGTGACATAAGAATTCATAAAAAAAGTTGATGAGAGAGAAAGGGGTTCCTCGTCATATTTAAATGTACTGGATAGTAAGGAGGTTATATAGATACATGTCCCAACAATTGTAATGGAATTTAGATTCATGATACAAAAGTATTGCTTGAATGTAAAAGAGTAGAGAGAAGTTCCTTTCAGAATTTGAGCTTAGTAACAGATGTACATGGGAGGCATTTATTGAAAGATAAAGGGGTCTCCCATCATTCAAAAATAAAGAGGGAAGTATGAGGGAGGTGTGAAACCATACCCAAACATTCATAATTGAAATTAAAAGGGAAAAACAACTTAATGAAAATGGACAAAAAATGAGAAAAGAAGAAAAAACACTTACTTGTAAGTGTGATTCCAAAGGCTAGAGAGAGGCTTGTGAGAGGTTTCTTGGGAGCTTGGGGCTCCTTGGGAGGATTCCAGAGAAATTAGGGCAGAGTTTGGAAGAACACCATGGGCTTTGAGTATGGAGGAATTGGGAGCTTGGGTGGGTTTATATAGGAAAGGTGAGGGAATTCTTTATTATTTAGGTTTGGGTCCCCTTACATTATATTAATCCAAACCACAAACCATCCAAGGGGTTTTTACCATGGGTTTTGGAAATGGGAAGAGGAAAACAATATTTTATAAGGCCAAAGTCCAAATTTCATAAAATATTAGGGTTGCTTATGTGGATGTTGTAACACCCCGAGATTTTATGAAAAATATTCTTTTAATTTCATTGATGTGTTCTATTATACACCACACCAAGTTTAGCTTGTAATATACGCAACACCGTATTAGCTTTCAGTATACGCAACACTATTCTTGGATCATGTTACACACAATTTCAAGTTCATTTTATAATAGTCATTCTACGCAACATTGAGTGTGTTTATATATATATATATATATATTCCATGTATAAATAAAATATGGTTGGATCCTGTTATACAAAACAACTAAGGATTCTTGCACAACATGGAACCCTGACTTGGCTTTCATTACACGCAATCACAACCTTCCTCGATAGCGTGTGTTGTACGCAATACCGAGTTTTACTAAACAACGATATATTATTATAATATTATTATTAACTAGCCGTTATGAATAGTATTAACTAAATTATGAATTTTATAACATTATTATTCATCTTATAAATTTTATAAAACATTTTATGTGATCAAAATAAATTTTTCTGGTAAAATAAGTATTTTTGAAAAAAATGCAGTTTTGCCGCCTTTTGATGGCGCACCCACTTTAAATATAGTTTTTGACAAGTTTATAAGTTCAATTTTACAAAATAAAATTATTCTTTGGAATAAGGATATAAAATTTTTCCCGGGATAAAGTTTTCAGGTTATTCTGATAACTTTCATATTTTAATGAATAGGAAAAAATGTTATATTTTAATTAAAAACATATTTTTTCATCGTAATTATTTATTTGGATAAATTATTATATTTAATGGTCTTAATGTATAAAGAGAATATATTTTTACCATTTAATATAATGTATGTCATCAGCATTGATTTTACTTTGAATTCGCAGGTTAAATCAATTCAATCGTTTGTAATGTTTTAAACAAAAACCCGTTTTCTTTCGACAACGAGATTAATTTTAATTTAATTTCTGCAACTTATGTGTATTGAATTGGAAAAAATGGATTCCATATTTGGAATCAGTGGATCCAAATTATATTAATAGTATACATTTTATTTTTGGGCATTATGAATAGTAAATACGGTAAATTTTATTTACCATACTTAAAGGTAAATCGGGTAATTAAGGGTAAATATAAGATTATAAAATTACTCTAACACCAGAAAAAATACTATTGGATGACTAAAAGTCGACCCATATCACCTAAGGGTCGGATTAGAATCATTTAAAGGACTTTTTTCAATGAAAAGTACTTAATTATTATTAAAACCAACGAAAGTGACAACTTGTCACTCTTTTAAATCTTATAAGAATATTAATTTTAATTTAGTGATAATCTTCATGAAACTTAGGAAATGAATAATCACCAGAAATATAATGAAATTATCTACATCATATGAATTTATTTATAATTTTTAGGGATTAAAATATTATCATTAATTGTAACACAATAGTGATGTAGAAATTGTTTATCTAGTGAAAAATCAAGAATATAGTTTTTATTAAACTAATAGTAACCATAAAATTACCAAAACCCTAAAAAAAACTTTATGTTCATGTACATTTAAACCATAATAATCCAATAGTCTAATATTTGACCATTTTGAGCCTTATAAAAGTGATTATGATACATATATTATTTTATTTTAAATGATGCAAAAGTTGTCACCTTCATAATTTAATAAATATAACAATTTAAATATTGTGATTTTAAGATGATAAATTCGAGTAAAAGTATTATTATAAAAGGTAATATATTTATCTTTATCATAGGGTTTTATTTTTATTTTTTATGTAAGAAATAAGTATATTATATAATTATACAAAAATGATGTAGTAATTATTTTATTAAGAGATAAACCAAATAAATTGTATTAAAAGTAATAAAATAATTATTATATGAACTATTTAATGTGCTACACTAATTTTATAGATACATATGACCTTTTATTATTCTATTAAAGCTTTTATTTAGAACATATCTTCTGTATATATTTTATTTAAATTCAATTAATTGAATAGTGTCAAAATTGACACTATAGTTATTTTATAAAAATAATATATTATTAAATTGTTTAAAAATTACAAATATATTTAAAAATTATAAATTATAAATTTATATGTTATACAATTTTATAAAGTATCAAATTATGGACAATTCACATCAAATAATTAATTATTTTTTATAATTTAAATTTTATAATATTATTACCACAAATAAAATTAAATTGATTAAATTAGGATAAATCAAGTTGATAATGTTTAAAATAAATTCTTAACATATCTAAATTTCATTTGTTGATGATATTAAAACCCTATAGCATCTCATATTTCTATATGAGTCATTTTTGGAGGTTTTTAAGTGGGAATAAATTTATTATAAATTAAAATTGTTTAAAATTCCAATGGTTCCCCTCTCCTCCCTTATAAAAGGGTACCTCCTCCCTCTCTTCCTCACACCACATTGAGCCTTCATGCTCTTCCAAACCCTGCCAAATTCTCTTATCCACTTCCCTAGATACATATTAGAGGTCCTGGTCTTCTTAAAAGACCAATTTTAGTTCTCTAAGATGAGGTCTCAAAGTGGGGCTTCAAAGAAGAGGTAATGTCGATTACCGATTCTTTCAAATTTATTTCTTCTTCAACTTATTATATTTTAGTTGTTTCATTATGAGGTAATAACATCAGTATCAATAATAAACTGATATGTTATGATAAGTATGAAACATCCATATTTCACCATCTATCCATCCAACGGAAAATGAAATCACCGCGCATGCGTACGTACAAAATACCGTCTCCACGCCGTGGAGTAATCTATTTTCCACCACCACCTTACATGGATGGGTATAAGGGTCAAAGTAATTAATATATATGATTATTGTAAAGTGATATTGATTCTGTAATATTATACATACACTTTAATACAATTCCACGATCTTGGGAATGATATCATCCCTCGTGCATACGTACAGACTACCATCTCCACGACGCGATGAGATTCACTATCCATGTTAACCATTCATGAATGATTATAAAGTATATATAATGAATAATAATGAAATATATGACATAATATTGATACTAGATTTATTTTTATATATATATATCTATGTCATTTAATTAATTCCATTCAATTCAAAAGGGAAACGAAAACAACGTTCATGTGTACGTATGACCTACCTTCTCCATGATCAGTGTATTTCATTCCTTTTATCGATCTATAATATATATGTATATGATGAATATATATTATATATAAATCATGTTTTACATTCTGGAATTATGTAAATCAGGATATAAGTAATAATATCAAGAACGACAAGTCAAAACACATATGATAAATGAAATTATTTTACCCAAAACACTACTTTAACATTGAATTTACAAAAGAACGGGTAATATAAAGTCATAAGTGAAACATATATTATATAATAAAAATGAGTATGATTCTGTAATAAGTCAATGAAATTATTTAAATCATTATACAGGAGGTTCGGATACGTATGAAGCATATCGAACCTAAGGTAAGGGATAATTTTGCAAATCTCATTTTTTATCCAAGATTGCTTATTCATAATTATTTACTTGGGGTATTTCTATCATCCATGTCCATGTTTTATAAAAGTTTTTTCTTGTATGTTAATAGTCATTTTTTACCCATTTTTGACTTTTACTACATGGTTTGTAAGGAATCTTTCTTTTGTTTACGTTACAAGGTACTTTTTTTACTTTTCCGGCAAAAGTACGAGAAGAATGTTTTTTAATTTATACGGCACGAACAGATTTTTACGGTTGTATAAAGCCTTATTTTCATGAACCTTACTCAAAAATATTTCATGAATATTTTCAAAAAAATCCTTTTCTTTTATAATTTCATGTTGTTTTGTGAAAAGAAATTGATTTTGAAGAAGAAAGGATATTTTCCTCAAGAATTCATTTCAAGTGTTTTATCAAAACCATTTTCTATCTAAGATGAAATTATTTCATATGTGTATGTTTCAAGTATAATGTCTCTATGATTTACATGGTTTCAATTTTCTTATGATGAAATATCCATTTGTTTTATATAGATTATGTGATTATGGGATGATGTTTATGAAACCCATTTTATTCTTTGGGTTATGATAAATTTTTTAAGTTTATTTTGTGGAACAAGTAGGAATGATTTCACTATGAGATTGGGGGACCTATATCTCCCTCCAATTAATTGGGTAAATATTTATATCTCATGAGATATTCATGGCTGGAACAGTAAGTTAATCCGGTTCAGTGTTACAGGACTGAAACGAGGAGTGAACTCGATTCATAAAGGGACTTTGTCCACTAAGATGGTCTTGGAAGCAATGCCTTGGCTACTATGGAAATCTTGACATGTGCTGAATGTTTTCCATAATTACATGTTTTATTCCCATGCTATTTTATCATGATTCATGTTCCATTATGATCTATGCCTTATGTACTTCCATGTTTTATGTCGTTGCTCAAGATTTTGATGATTAAACATTATGTTCATGTTTTTTAAGTTCAAATGTATATGGTATGTTTTATTTTATCCACGAATACCCTTACTGAGCATTTGAGCTCACCCTTTTTATGTTTTCTTTTCCCCCAGGATTAAAAGAAAGGTTTTACGTAAGGAAACAAAAAGTGGAAGATCTTTATGGGAGATGTTGAAGATCTCTCACCATGATTAGAAGATTACGTTTTAAGTTTCCAAAGACAATAAACTATTGCGGTCCTTGTGTGTCTGTTTTTTTTATGTATTATGTATTCTGCAAAAGTAATGTAATGTTCATGTACGTCAAGCTTTGGCTCTCTACAGTTGGTATCAGAGGAAAGCTTTAGTAAACCTTTGGAAACTAGGATGCAAAAACATTAGTGAGATCCTTAGAGATATTTCTAAGGTATGTCTATGGATGTCCCTATGGATAATTATACGTATAGGATATAGTCCTAGAACTACGATAACAATCATATATTTTAACATAAGATTTTAGAAATTGAGGGTTCTCCCCCATTACTATGTTTTTTCCCTAGAATGTTTTTTTCCTCTCACAATATTCTTTTTGGGTTTTAGAAAATGGCTGGAAACAGGAAGATTCATGATAATGGAGGATATGACGGACAATGGAATGATATTCATCATGAGAAACCAAATTAAATGGGATTTGGACGTCCAAGCATCGTTATTATGCCTAATCAGCAATCTCATAATATGATCAATAATCTCAACTTTGTTATGTTTCCCGACTCAGATAATAATAGAAAGACAGAGTTTCATGATGATTATAGAGGAAAGAAAGTTCAATTTCACTCATGTAAATCATGTGGTAAGAGGAATCAGAGAGATTGTTTCAAAGGAACAGGAATATTCTTTGGTTGTGGAAGAGAAGGACACAAAGCCAGTAAGTGGAAAGGAAAAGGATCAGATAACATCATGGATGAGGATAATGGTATTTCTACGACATCAACAATGGGTAAATATTTTAAATGTGGAATGTACGGGCATTATGAAAACCAATGCCCTAATGGAAGGTGTCACGACCCGTCCTCGGGGCCCGTGCCGTGACTACCCCAAGCCCGCCTTCCATAGGCCAGGGGCTGGCGACTAGCACCAAAGGCGTAAAATCCCGATAACTGGGAAGGCATTGCCTTTATAAAGAAAACAAGCACCACAGATTACAAGCGGAAGTAAAACACTAAGTACAAAAAGAAGAGCTGAAAAGTAAAAAGGGGCCGGAAATACAAGCCCAACTGTAAAGTACAACTCGAAAGGGAAACAGCGACTGAAAAGTAAAGCTGCTACGCTGAGATGTCCACTGGAAATCCCACCTGAAGGGTGGGTACAGATAGCTCCTCTGCTCCTCGGGTCCCGCCATCCACTCCGAGTATGTCCCGCCCAGTGGTCCTCCTCCGGGTATCGCCTCGTCGTATAGTCCACCTCCAGGTACCGTCCAGACCTCGAACCTTCGGCTTCTGTCAGCACTGTCTGTCGTCTGCAACCAACACAACGAGGTGCGGGCATAGCCCGTGCAGGGGTGAGTATAACGATACTCAGTAGGGACCCCGAGACCCTCAAGGTCTCACTAAAACCAACAAGGATAAACACAAGAAGATCTCAACAGATAAACTCTACATAGGTATATGCCCATACATATACCTAAGTTATCAAGTAACCCATCTCAATCATGAGGAAACACAAGGATTGTGAAAACGACGGATAACCACTACCCGGGTATATGCCCATACATATACCAAAGTTAGCAAGTGACCCATCTCAATGATGAGGTAAACCAAAGGTCAAAAGTCTCAGCTCAAACCAGGATTTTCATTATCGAAACCGTAACTGCTGAAGAACTCCGTCTCTATAGTGTACAGTGGTCCTGTCACGACTCCGAGGTACTGCTCGCTAACCTAAGACTGCTGAAGTACTCCTCCTGTCGAGTACTGCGGGCCAGCCACCCAAACACAGTAGTGCTTCCCGCCGAGGTATGTCACCCAAACTCCGTAGTGCACACCCCCTAGTAGCCTGCTGAGGTACTCTCCGGACGAGCACCGCGGGTCTGCACTGTCACACAGGTAGTGCTCCGTCCGCCATGGGTCTGCACCTCAGAAAGTAGTGCTCCGTCCACTGGGCTAGTCGACTCACTCCAAGTCGAGTCGGTCAAGCAGTCGTCAGGTCTCAGCCAGCTACACGGTCTCCGTACATCGCATGCTCGTCACTGGGAGGGTCCGCTCCACGAGCTACAGGTCGATACTCCAAGTATCTCAAAGTCCCACGAAGAAGTGTCTCAAAGGTCCGTCTCGTCACAGGAGTCTCAACGCAACAGACGGCGCGTCGATCGGACGCCCGGTCTGTGAGTTATTAGCCTTTTCGTCCCAGGGGCCCGGTTGGTTTCGAGAGCGAAACCAATCCCGGCCGTATCTCAACTGTACCCCGAACTCCCATAGGGTATACTCATAGGGACCGTTACTAAACGTAACTACCAACGCCGCTGATGGCTCGTCAAGCGGACGTCCTGTCTGAAAGATATCAGCTTTTCCGTTCTAGGGGCCCAGTTGGATTTCGGATACAATCCAACCCGACCATACTCCGACTGTATCCAAAACTCGGGCGGAGTATGTCAAAAGTTCCGTCTCATCAAGAGGAAGTCAACGAAACAGACGGCGCGTCAATCGGACGCCCAGTCTGTGAGTTATTGGCATTTTCGTCTCCGGGGCCCGGTTGGTTTTTAAGGAAAAACCAACCCGACCGTACTCCACCTGCGTCCAAACCTCAGGCGGAGTATGCCAAAAGATCCGTCTCATTAAGAGAAACGCAACGCGACTGACGGCGCGTCAATCGGACGTTCGTGGCTCAAGATATGAGCGTTTCCGCTCCGAAGGCCCGGTTGGTTTCGTGAACGAACCAACCCGGCCAAACTCAAAGTAAACTGAAACCTTGAGTGCGATATACCGAAACGACCGTCTCTATCCAAGGATCGCGTTGCCGTAGACGGTTCGTCGTTCGGAGGTCCGAGGCTCAAGTTATGAGCCAAAAACTAAAACAGGTTCGAAACGGGGGGGGGTCCGGGTCCGGGCCGACCCGGCCCGACCCCCCCCCCCCCCCCCCCCCCCCCGGCGGCGCGGCGGCCGGCGGCGGCGGCCGGCGGCGGCGGGCGGTGGCGGCGGGCGGCGCGGCGGCGGCGGCGGCGGCGGCGGGCCGCGGCGGCGGCGGCGGCGGGCCGCGGCGAGGCTGCGCACGCGGGGGCTAAGCCCCGCGGTTCCTGGGTGTCGGCGCGACATATAACCGCGCCCCTTTGTTTTTACAAACCCCCCCCCCCCCCCCACGTGGGGGCCTTGATTGAAACGGAACGGGGGGAAAAGCCCCCCCCCCCCCCCCCCCCGCTTGTACATGGTGGCGCGGCCTTTGTGCCGCGCCTGGGTATCAAATCGGCCCCACATGGGGGCCGGTTTTGGAGGATCAAACCGGGGGGCTGCTGCCCCCCTTTCATGGACCGCCCCCCCCCCCTCTTAAAGAGGGGGGTTTTAAGGCTGGCCGGGGAATTAATTCCCCGGTTCAACGGCATCCGGCCGGCCAGCTGGCCGGCCGGTTTTCTCCAATGGGACCGGAATTTCCGGTCCCCTCTTCGGCTTCCGACGCCGGCGGCCCGGCCGCCGGTCTTTTCTTCCATCGCGGCCCGGAACCGGCCGCGGTCTCCTCGTCCCGCCGCGGCCCGGAACCGGCCGCGGCGTTCGTCATCCGGCGCGGTGCGACGGCACCGCGCCCCTTTGCCGTGCTTTGATAATCATCCAACGCGGCGCGACGGCGTCGCGTTTCTGTTGTTTCTACCATGGTGCGTGCGGCGGCATCGCGAAGATAATTGCACGTTCATCCGCGTGGTGCGACAGCACCACGCCACTTGCTTCCTTCCGCAAGATAAAATCAACATAAACGTTGGAGGGGGGTTCGGCCGTGTTCATGCGGTCCGGCCCCCCCTCACGTTAAATAAAAACTCAACATGAACATTTCAAGCCTCATGTTAGACATGCCAGATCCATGTTCAAGAAATGGAATAATTTAAGAATGAAACAACAATCCCCTACCTCGGGTATAAGTTCGAGGATTTGACTATGTCCGCGGAAGTCGACGTCGCGGAGATCGGGCGTCGCGGTAGTCGTTCGTCAATTCCGTTGACGAAGAGACGCGTCCGAAGAGGCACGTCGTTGGCGAATCCTTGTACGCCGACGAAGGTTGTCCGAGGAAGGTGTGGTGTTCTCTCTCGTTGACACCGAAGACGAAGAAGAGCAGTGCGGTGTTCTTCGTCGGAAAAAGGGCGTTCCTCGTCAAGTCTTGAGGAAAGTCAAATTATAAAGAGAACAACGAACTCAAGAATCTCTACCTCGATAGTCGCACGGTGACGGAGTCGTGGAATATCGGTGTCGATTCCTTTGACGTCGGAGGAAGAGTCGTTATCGAAGGCGTTCGTCGCGGAAAACCGTCGCGGAAGAGATGACGCGGAAGAAGTACGTCGCGTCGCGGACACGGCGTCGCGGATGGATCGTGTTCTTCGGCAGAGAAGTTCTTCGTTGAAGAACGACGTTCTTCGCGTTCTTCGTTGAGTTGAAGAAGAAGAAGAAAAGCTTCCAAAGCTCTCAAGAAATCCTCCCAAGGGTAAAAGAAACTCCTAGAATAATATAAGCTTTAACTTATATTATTTCATAACTTAACCACAAGAATTTCAAAGGTTTGAAATTCAAAATGGATAACTCCAAAATTAACTAACTTATTTAATATACATCAATTGTATAATTAAATATAAGTTAACTTGTCAAGCCATTAAGAGGGAGAGTGGGGAGTTGAAAAGGTGGGGGTTCGTGTGGGCCCCACCACACTTAATCCTCCAAAGGGAGGTTAAGTGGGTGTGGGTCCCACTTCCAACCTCCTTTGATAGGTTTTAAGAAGTTATAATAAAATTTGTTCTACACAAATTTTATTTCACTCAACTAAAAACCTCAAAAATTAAATTTCAACCCGCAACAAACGCAACTCCCGAAAAGGTCTCTTTAAGAGAATATCGGCGCTGCGAGTTCATCGGTGCCCTCAGATTTCAATTCCGAGCACCGGATCAAAAGTTAGGAATTCCCGCTCGTTCGTTCACTGAACGTACCCGAGCCAAACTTCGGAAATTAATTCCGGGCACTCCGGGCCTCGGAATCAGGTGCTGTCTGAAACCGCGCTCTTGCAAAATTCTAAAGAAAATTAAGAAAAAAATTCCCTTGAATTTTACGGGTCTTTACAGAAGGTCTCTTGAGGAGAATCAGTATGGTCATATGGGTAGTATTTATGTTGATGATGATGAAGAGACTACAAATGATATGTGAGATGAAAGAATTGTTGAAGCTCAGTCAATGGTTTATGAAGGTAGTGTAATGATTACATGTTTATCAAGTGTAATGTTGTATAAGTAATATCATGGTACTATGGAATAAAGAGACATCTAAGGATTGTTACACTGTTGTCTTTCTTTATGTTTTGAACGTGTATGATTATGTACCAGTAACCATGAACGGTTTTTCAGATATTTTTGGAAAGAAAATGATATGTGCATAAAGAAGGGATAAGAAGATAATGAGATGTTTGATTGTATTCATGAGCTCATGACTGATATAATGACTAGGTGATATTATGGTTTGAGTATATATAATTTTTGGGATTTTGGTATATGGAATGTGTTAAAATTTCACAACATTCATGTTTTCACTAAGGTTTAATGGGTATTAATTTTTCAAGAGAATACATGATTGGAATGTGACCAACAAGATATATGGGGGATAAATGATGGTATTCACATGCTTGGTTGATGAAAATTCAAGTAATCGTTTTCTTTATACTATGAGCATGGACCAAAGTATTTTAGATAAGCCTAAAGATTGGAATGGATTTTGTTGGACATAATTTAGTATTGTTTAAGGATAGAACTTTTTTCGATATTATTGATGGGATGTTATAGTAATGTAGTTTTAGAAAAATGAAAACCTACAGGACGGACAATAGCCCATCGCATCGGACAAGGCTGTGGGAATCGAACCCACAACCAATGTGTGACTGGCCTTTATCACCTACCACTGGCCTACAGGAAGTCCCTGGTTAGTAAAAACTAGTTTTATTTTATTAAGCAGTATGATATATGAAGAATAAGTTCATTTTTGGAATCGTATATGATTGACCTCACCATAGATGGACTTATGTATATTTGATAACTTTTCTTGAAATAGATGGAATGACCCATCATTCTATCACATGATCTGCTAACTCTTCACAAATAATAAATTCAACTTCATTTCTTTAAGTGATGAAGTGGAAATTGTTCAAAGCACGAAAAATAGTGAGATTGTACCAAAATCAAGAAAATGTTTCTTCTAATTCAAAATGTTCAACTTTAGGGAAATGATATTGAAAACTAAAAATGTTTTCCTATTGCTCTTATATCCGATGAATTAGATGGTACCTTAGATAATCACAAATCTATGGATTTGTGATTGATGGATTTTCCATAGCCACGTTCTCTACAACTCTCCGTCAGAACATGATGGTTAGATTTCTCTTCCATATCCATATTTTCACCAATGTTCTCATTTGTGGAAACCGAGTGATTAGTTAATTTGGGTAACCATTATGTTTCATACATTAGTTTTTAAAGTCAAGTGTTTGTATTCCTTTTTACAATATGGTTTTCTATTAGAGAAATTTTCATGTAGCAAACCATTTATATCCCCGACGAATTTCGAGGGAGAAATTCATTTTAAGGGGGGTAGAATGTAACACCCTGAGATTTTATGAAAAATATTCTTTTAATTTCATTTATGACTTCTATTATACACCGCACCAAGTTTAGATTGTACTATACGCAGCACTGTATTAGCTTACAGTATACGCAATGCTATTCTTGGATCATGTTACACACAATTGCAAGTTCGTTATATAATAGTCATTCTACGCAACATTGAGTGTGTATATATATATATATATATATATATATATATATATTTAATGTATAAATAAAATATTGTTGGATTCTGTTATATAAAACAATTAAGGATTCTTTCACAACATGGAACCCTGACTTGGCCTGCATTACATGCAATCACGACCTTCCTCGATAGTGTGTGTTATACGCAATACTGAGTTTTACTAAACAACGACATATTATTATAATATTATAATGAACTAGCCGTTATGAATAGTATTAAATAAAATTTTAATTTTATAACATTATTATTCATCTTATAAATTTTCTAAAACATTTTATATGAAAAAATAAATTTTTCTGGTAAAATAAGTATTTTTCGAAAAATGCAGTTTTGCCGCCTTTTGATGGTGCACCCACTTTAAATCTAATTTTTGACAAGTTTATAAGTTCAATATCACAAAGTAAAATTATTTTTGGGTATAATGATATAAAATTTTACCTTGGATAAAATTTTCAGGTTATTCTGATAACTTTCATATTTTAATGAATAGTAAAAAATGCTATATTTTAAGTAAAAACATCTTTTTTCATCGTAATAATTTATGTGGTTAAATTATAATATTGAATGTTCTTAAAGTATAAAGAGAATATATTTTTACCATTTAATATAATTTATGTCATTAGCAATGATTTTACTTTGAATTCGTAGTTTAAATCAATACAATCATTTGTAATGTTTTAAACAAGAACCCGTTTTTTTTTACAACAAGATTAATTTTAATTTAATTTCTTCAACATCTCTGTATTGAATATGGAAAAATAGATTACATATTTGGAATCATTGGATCCAAATTCTATTAATTTTCTACTTTTTATTTTTGTGCATTATGAATAGTAACTACGGTAAATTTTATTTACCATAGTTAATGGTAAATCATGTAATTAAGGGTAAATATAAGATTATAAAATTACCCTAACACCTGCAAAAATCCTATTGGATGACTAAAAGTCGACCCATATCACATAAGGGTCTGATTAGAAACATTTAATGGAATTTTCCCATGAACATAACTTAATTATTATTAAAACCAAAGAAAGTGACAACATGTCACTCTCTTAAATCTTATAATTATATTAATTTTAATTTAGTGATAAACTTCATGAAACATAGAACATGAATATTCTCCAAAAATCTAATAAAATAATCAACATAATAAGAATTTATTTATAATTTTTAGGGATTAAATAATTATTATTATTTGTAACACAATAGTGATGCAGAAATTGTTTATCTAGTGAAAAATCAAGAATATAGTTTTTATTAAACTAATTGTAACCATAAAATGCCAAAAACCCTGACCAAAACTTATTGGTCATGTACATTTAAACAATAATCATCAAATGGTAGAATATTTGACAGTTTTGAGCCTTATAAAAGCGATTATGACACTTATATTATTTTATTTTAAATGATGCCAAAGTTGTCACCTTCATAATTTAATAAATATAACAATTTAAATATTGTGATTTTAAGATGATAAATTAGAGTAAAAGTATTAAAATAAATGTTAATAGATTTATCTTCTTCATAGGATCATATTTTTAATTTTTATGTAACAAATAAGTATAATCCATAATTATACAAAAATGATGTAGTAATTATTTTATTAAGAGATAAACCAAATAAATTGTTTTAAAAATAATAAAATAAATATTATATGAACTATTTAATGTTCTACACTAATTTTCTAGATACATATGATCTTTTATGATTCTATTAATTCTTTTAGTTAGAACATATCTTCTATATATATTTTATTTAAATTCAAATAAATGAATAGTGTCAAAATTTACACTATTGTTATTTTATAAAAAAAAATATATAATATAAAATTGTTTAAAAATCACAAATATATTTAAAAATTATAAATTTAAATTTATATGGTATAAAATGTTATAATGTATCCAATAATGGACAGTTCACAACAAATAATTAATTATTTGTTATAATATAAATTTTAGAATGTTATTACCACAAATAAAATTAAATTGATTAACTTAGTATAAATAAAGTTGATAATGTTTAAAATAAATTCATAACATGTCTAAATTTGATTGGTTTATGAGATTACAACCCTATCTCATATAATATTTTGATATGAGTCATTTTTGGAGGTTTTTAAGTGGGGTTAGATTTATTAAATATTAATATTTTTAAGAATTCCAAAGGTGCCCCTCTCCTCCATTATAAAAGGGTACCTCCTCCCTCTCTTCCTCACACCACATTGAGCCTTCAAGCTCGGAAAATGAAATGACCCAATCTTTTTGAGTAGTATATTAACTTACTCTTATTGATTTAATAAGATGTTAATGGTTAATGCAGAAAGAGGAGTCGATGGCTTCATCCAGTAGACTCGAACCTTATGAAGCCCACTTATCAGAGCTTGGGAAGGAAGTAGCATCTGTGAGCATCGCTTTGGACCAAGCCCAACCTGAACTCCAGCGTGTCAAGCATGAACGGAAACGCCTGCGGGAGAAGTTCAAGTTAGTAGAGGTTACTACTAGGGCAATGTTATCTGAGCCTCCCTCATATTCTCTCACCATAGCACACCTTACACTTAGGTCTTATGCCGGTGTTATAAGGGGCTATGCGACGAGACCCTAGCTTCCTTGTGTAATCCTTTCGGGTGAATGAATTGAGATTTCCTCCTTTAGTGATGTTTGTGAAATTTCAAATTTCCAGATAATTTTAGAATGTATTTTATTGATGAATTTTGAAAACAGGATATTTTAAAATATTTATGTAAACCCTAAATAACTAATGATGTGTAATGATTTTCAAAAAATGGTCTTCTACAACAGTGTTTAGTATGGAATTTGGAGTCTAATAATATCAACATAATTATTGATGAATAGTAAATTATGAATAGTGATTTTACTCTTAGGATTAGTGATGTGACCAAATAGATTAGTATTTTCACTCAAAGAATGTTTTAATATAATTTAGACACCTAGATTAAGTAATGTGATTCAATAAAATGGGTAAATAACGGTTTCATAAATGATTAATCAAGTATTAGTTTTTTCAGGTTAATAGTGTTTTTTAATTAAAAATTTAATTAATAATTATTAGAAAATTATTTTTATAAAAATTACTTTATTTTTGAACTCGGAGCATCGATATTATGTTAAGGTAATTTTTGGGGATTTTTCTGAAAAAAATGAATTCACGATGAATAGTGTTTTTATTTAAAAATTAAATAAAAAAATATTTAGAAAAATATTTTTATAAAATGGATTTAATTTTTGGAATCAGAGCCTTGATATTTGGTTAAGGTGAAATTTTGGGATTATTCTGAGAAAGTTGAATTTTCGATGAATAGTGAAAATATAGTTTTTAAGTTACGGATGTTTAATGACATCATTAAATGATGTGTTAAGTATATATTCAATATGGTCGAATTATGAATAGTAAGATAAGGTATGAGGTGTCCCAAGCGGCCAGAACCATTGGAAAATACCATGGGCTAGCCCATGGTTTTTCCAAAACCACTAGTGAGGTGTCCCTTGGCCATTAATGCCTTGTCCCCTCACTTTCCATATCATTACCCACCCTTTCCTCCTTTAGTATTCACTCCCAACTCTTCCCCAAAAAATTTCTGGTATTATTACATTCTAAGGAGTCCTCCCAAGGTGCCCCAAGCCATCAAGGTTCAAAACATTGAGTTTCAAGAGTCACGTTTTAAGGTAAGGGATCCGACCTCTCTCTTTCTTTTCATGTAATCTCATTTATGTCATTCCTTTTATGCTCCATGTTCTTATGTGATAGGATATTCTTTTCTATTCCTCTTACTTCACTTTTCATTTTTATATGATGAGAGATCCCCTATTACTCTCATCATTTCATTTTATGAAAGTTTAAGAGACGCTGTTAGGCTGTCGAATTTTTAAGGGATTCTTTCACCCTTCTCATTTTTCAAGTTCGATTTTCATGTCAAGTCTTCCAAGTTCCTTTTTATTATTTTGGGGTATGATCTCTATATCTATCATACTGATCTCTTATGATCATATGATGAGAGACCCTATTTGATCTTGTCAATTCGTTTTTATTGATGTTTAAGTGACGCCGCTAGGCTGCCGAATTTTCATAAGAGAAATCTAATTTTTGTCTTCGTTCCATGTTTTTCATTTCAAATGGAATGTCCTTCAAACTTCATTACCGTGTCCATATATCCTTCTTATTCTGTCCCCCTACTGTTTTGTGGATCAATTGTGAGTGGGTGACCCATGTCCCCTCTCTTTTCAATGTTTTCTAAAACCCCGAAACAAAGCCCTTATGCTGCAGAATTTTCGTCTCGAAATGCCTCTCTCTTTTCTCAAAATTATTTTATGTTATAAAGTGAATACTCAAAGCTCTTATTTCTACAATGGTATTCACATATATATCAAAATGTTCTATTTTAAATTTTGTGATTAACATACATGAGACGCACTTTCCCTTTTCGTGGGTTTAAAAGTGACGTAAAGATCATGTCTTTAAAGCAGTTTTTAAAACGTTATGATAATGAAATTAAACCCATTTATTTTATGCTATATGGGTTTCTTATGAAATGTTTAATGATGATATATGTGGCTAACATGATTATAAAGGCAAATTTAAGGGTGCACCCTGATAGCGCTCCAATGCATTGGGTAATTATGTAACCACTAGAGAATACAATTTTCACGATACCTTGGTGAATAACCTTGGTAATATTCAAATGACACCTTGGGGATGGACCATGGTGATATGTTCATGATTGTCTACGTTAAATGATGTAGCCACGTCTTCAAGTTATGAAAAATTTTATTTTTATTGTGAAATGCCTCATGATTTATTTCTCATGCCTTAAAGTTCTTTTCATGTTCTTATTGAAGTGTATCAAGTTCCCATGTAAAATATTCCTCTTGTTTCCCTTACTGGGCCTCCTGCTCACCCTTTCTTTTGATGTATGTCCCCAGGTTATGAGATGCAGTAATGAACCTAGGATGAACTTAAGGAGAAGCCTTTCAAGTGTTTAAGAAGAATGCTTTATGTTGTTTTCATGTATTATGTTCCTGGTTTCCAAGACACTGAACCTTAAATATCCTCAGTTTTGTGTAATGTAATGAAAGTTTATGTTATAAGAAGGCGGGATGATATAGTTGGTATCAAAGGATGGTTTAGTTATTTGTTGAAATTAGGATATATAAAAAATTTAGGAATAACCCTATATAAAAGTTTAAATATAGGAAAACTTTCTGGTATTTTGGTAAGTATTGAGTAAGTTGTTTATCAAACAAATACATCCCTGTCTGGATACGAGTAGGTAGAGGCGGCTCTGGCACAGATGTAATAGGGGTAAAACCCGAAAACACCGCTTTGAGCTAGACTTGAACGGGAACTGGTGCACGATAACGGGCCTTGCTGCACTCTTGGATATGACACTCCCGAGGGATATGTTTGGTTAATCACAATCTTTTTATGAATCACTATGAAAAAATTATAGAGAAGTATAATTGTCTAAGCATGAAGTCATAGTTAAAAGATTCATAATTGAAATAAGTTTCTCACTAAGGTTTTATTCTTTTAGAAAATGGTGGGCAATAGGAGAAACTGTGCCGATGGTGACCGCAGTGCACCATGTGCTGACGGCCCTCCGATGGAAGCCGGAATGGAAACATTCATCCGAATGATGAACCAACTGACTCAAGTTATGAGTAATAATTTGAATCAAGCTGAGAGGCCGATCTCAACATGAAGGGAGAAACTTTCTGTTGAGTCCTTTATGCGTCAACGACCACCAACATTCAGTGGATCTACTAACCCATTGGTTGTGGAAAAATGGACAAGCACCATTGAAAAGATCTTTTCTGTACTTCATTTTTCAGAACAAGAAAAGGTCACCCTTGCTGTTTACCGCCTAGAGGGAGAAGCTAATCAGTGGTGGTCACTGATCAAAAACACGAAGCCACAAGGATAGATAGAAGTTTTGGAGTGGGAGGAATTTCAGGGAATTTTCATTAACAAGTATTTCCCTCGTTCCATGAGAACGAGAATGGAGAAAGAGTTTCTCGAGCTAAAGAAGAAGGAGAATGAATCAGTTGGAACCTATGGGATGAACTTCAAAAGGCTTTCTATTTATGCCTCAATCATTGTCATGGACCCTAATGGGAAGGTTGATAGATTCTTTGGTGGACTACGACCTCATCTACGGAAGAATCTAGCCAATAGGGACTATGATAGCTATGATGAAATAGTTCGAAGTGCTATGAAAGTTGAACTAGAGTTTGGGGAGACACAATGGTCTCAAAAATCTAATGAAAAGAAGAGAAATCTAGAACCAAGCCTGGGAAGAAGTTTTGATCAGGAAAGAGGTAGAAAGCATATGCAACATGCCACATGCAATAAGTGGTGTAAGAAGCATCCGGGGAACTGCTTGATCAAAAGTGGTAAGTGCTACAGGTGTGGAAGAGAAGGCCATATTTCTCGGAATTGTCGTAGTTATGTGAAGCCTCAACTTCCTATACCTAATGACAGAGGAAAGATGGTTCCGGCCCTACCTGAAGTCACATGCTTCAAGTGTGAACATCTTGGGCACTTTGTTAATCAATGTCCAAATCTGAGGGCGGTGGAGGGGAATCACCATCAACCTCAGCAGAGGCCAAGGGAGCAAGGTCGTGCTTTCGCTATCACAACAACTGAAGTTGAAGTTCCAAACGATGTGGTAGCAGGTACTCTTATCGTCCTCTCAGAACTATCAAGTACTTTATTTGATTCTGGTTCAATGCATTCCTTTATTTCCTCCAAGTTTGTAAGGAATATAGAATCAGTCCCCGAATTGCTTGAGGTAGAGTTGTCAGTCAAGACTCCAAGTGGGATTATCCATGCATCAACAGTGTTTAGAGACTCTAGTGTTTACTTTAGTGAGAACAACCTTATCGCAAATCTATCAGTCATTCCCATGTTGGAATTCGACGTTATACTAGGGATGGACTGGCTCTCAAAGTATAATGCTAAGATCAAATGCAGAAGTAAGGAAATCTCAGCAGTCTTGAATGAACGACCTACAACTATCTTCCAAGGAGAGATATCCCGAACTGATCCCTATCTAGAAGCACCTCCTATAGATTTCTTTATGGAGTTAATCGGTGATGATGAAGAAGGAAAAGGGATCATACAAATAAAATATGTTCTGATTGTTCAGGAATACATGGATATATTTCTTGAGGAGTTACCTAGACCTCCCCTAGAAAGAGAGGTAGAGTTCTCCATTGAACTCGTACCTGGGTCTCAACCAATATCAAAGACTCCATATAGAATGGAAAATGTGGAGCTAAAAGAGTTAAATAAACAACTCCAATGCTTGTTGGAGAAGGGGTTTATCCGACCGATTGTGTCTCCTTGGGGAGCACCAGTTCTCTTTGTGAAGAAGAAAGATGTATCAATGCGTCTATGCATTTATTATAGAGAACTGAACGGGATCACAGTGAAAAACAGATATCATATTCCAAGAATTGATGATTTATATGACCAACATTGCGGGGCTCAATTCTTCTCTAAGATTGACATTCGATCTGGTTATCATCAACTGAGGGTGAAAAAGGAAGATATTCCAAACACTACCTTCCAATCAAGATATGGGCATTATGAGTTTACTGTTATGCCATCCGGATTGACTAATACTCCTTCTATTTTCATGGATTTGATGAATAGAGTCTTTAAGCACTAATTTGATAACTTTGTGGTAGTTTGTATTGATGATATTTTGATATATTCAAAAAGTCGCGAGGAGCATGAAGATCATCTAAGGGTTATATTGAAAACTCTGCGGAAGGAGAGGCTCTTTGGGAAGTTCAACAAGTGTGAGTTTTGGTTACAAAAAGTGGCTTTCTTGGAGCACATCGTAACCAATGAAGGAATCTCAGTTGACCCTGAAAAGACAATGGTTGTGGAGGAGTGGCCTCAACCCACAACATTAACTAAGATTCGTAGTTTCCTTGGTTTAGCGGGATATTATAGGAGGTTTGTGAAAAACATTTCACAGCTTTCTAATCCACTAACCATGTTGACTCGGAAAGGGGTTAAGTTCATCTAGACAAAGGAATGCGAGGAATGTTTCCAAGAGCTGAAGAAGAGATTGGTTACTGCACCTGTGTTAACATTACCCTCTATCGGAGAAGGATTCGTTATTTTTAGCGATGCATCTCTGAAAGGGCTAGGTTGCATCCTCATGAAAAATGACAAGGTAATTGCTTATGCATCTCGACAGTTAAAGATTCATGAGTAGAATTATCCTACGCATGATCTAGAGCTGGCGGCCATTGTTTTTCCTCTAAAGATATGGAGGCACTATCTTTATGGGGAGAAATGTGATATATACAATGACCACCAATTTCTAAAGTATATTTTCACACAGAAAGAATTGAACATGAGACAAAGGAGATGGTTGGAGATTATTAAAGACTATAATTGTTCAATACATTATCACTCTGGAAGAGATAACAAAGTCGCGGATGCGTTAAGCAGGAATGATCCTGTTGTTCTGGCAACAATGAGGATCTTAGGAGATCCCTTGATTAAAGATCTAGTAAAACTGGACATGGAAATTATAAGGAAAGGGACATCATCAACCCTATCCCAAATGATTTCTCAACCTTCATTACTAGAGAAGATCAAGAAGGCTCAAAAAGAAGATCCTTTGCTGCAGGAGAAGTTTGAGGCTATAAAGGATGGGAAGTTCCCTGATTTTAATATTGATCAAGAAGGTGTATTGAAATTTTGTACAAGACTATGTGTTCCATCTATTCCGGAGATAAAGAAAGAACTGATGGATGAAGCTCATAGCTCTACTTTCTCTATACATCCGGGAAGCACTAAGATGTATAGAGACCTTCGTGATCATTATTGTTGGGATAACATGAAGAGGGAGATTGCTGATTACACTACAAGGTGCCTGGTGTATCAGTAAGTAAAGGCAGAAAGAAAACTTCCTAATGGGGTATTACAAATGCTACCCATACCATTATGGAAGTGGGATAATATCCCCATGGACTTTGTAACTGGTCTCCCAAAAACATCCAAAGGAAACAATGCAATATGGGTTACTGTGGACCGTCTCACCAAGACATCCCATTTTATCTCTATTCGGGAAGATTTATCTCTGGGTCAGCTTGCCAAGATATATGTGGAGGAAGTGGTAAGGCTGCATGGGGTACCACTATCCATCGTATCTGATCGTGACCCAAGATTCACATCAAAATTCTGGAGAATTCTGCAACATGCTCTGAATACTGAATTGAATTTTAGTACGGCCTATCATCCTCAAACTGATGGCCAATCTCAAAGGACTATTCATACACTCGAAGACATGTTGAGATTATGCTCAATGGAATTTAAAGGTTGATGGGATCAACACCTCCCATTAGTGGAGTTCTCCTATAACAACAGCTTCCATGCGAGTATTCAGATGGCACCCTATGAAGCTCTGTATGGAAAGCGGTGTAGAACTCCTACTTTTTGGGATGAAACTGGTGAGAGGAAGCTTCTAGGGCCTGATCTCGTGCAAGAGATGACAGAATAGGTTCATTCCATCCAACAACGCATAAAGGTTGCTCAGAGTCGGCAGAAGAGCTATGATAACAATCGTCGAAGGGACTTGGAGTTTGGTGTCGGTGACAATTTCTTCCTTCGAATTTCTACATGGAAGAGAGTCATGCGGTTTTGGAAGAAAGGGAAGCTCAGCCCTAGGTACATTGGCCCCTATGAAATCCTTGATCGCATAGGAGCAGTAGCCTATCGTCTAGCATTTCCACCGAACCTAGCTCAAGTTCATGATGTCTTCCATGTATCTCTCTTGAGGAAGTACATACCCGACCCTTCACATGTACTGAACCCAGAGGTGGTACAACTGGAACATGACCTCTCTTATGAGGAACAACCAGTGGAGATCTTGGACCGTAGAGACAAGGTTCTACGAAACAAGACTACCCACATTGTGAAAGTGTTGTGGAGGAATCATAAGTATGAAGAGGCAACTTGGGAGCCTGAGGAAACGATGAAGCAAAAGTACCCTCACCTATTCGACTAGGCCTCAAGTATAAATTTCGGGGACGAAATTTCTTAAGGGGGGAAGAATGTAACGACCCAATCTTTTTGAGTAGTATATTAACTTACTCTTATTGATTTAATAACATGTTAATGGTTAATGCAGAAAGAGGAGTCGATGGCTTCATCCAGTAGACTCGAACCTTATGAAGCCCACTTATCAGAGCTTGGGAAGGAGGTAGCATCTGTGGGCTTCACTTTGGACCAAGCCCAAGCCGAACTCCAGCATGTCAAGCTTGAACGGAAATGCCTGCGGGAGAAGTTCAAGTTATTAGAGGTTACTACTAGGGCAATGTTATATGAGCCTTCTTCATATTCTCTCACCATAGCACACCTTACACATAGGTCTTATGCCGTTGTAATAAGGGGCTATGTGACGATACCCTAGCTTCCTTGTGTAATCCATTCGGGTGAATGAATTGAGATTTCCTCCTTTAGTGATGTTTGTGAAATTTCAAATGTCCAGATAATTTTAGAATGTATTTTATTGATGAATTTTGAAAAAAATATATTTTAAAATATTTATGTAAACCCTAAATAAATAATGATGTGTAATGATTTTCAGAAAATGGTCTTCTACAAAAGTGTTCAGTAATGAATTTGGAGTCTAATAAGATCAACATAATTTTTGATGAATTGTAAATTATGAATAGTGATTTTACTCTTAGGATTAGTAATGTGACCAAATGGATTAGTATTTTCACTCAAAGAATGTTTTAATATATTTTAGACACCTAGATTAAGTAATGTGATTCAATAAAATGGGTAAATAACGGTTTCATAACTGATTAATCAAGTATTAGTTTTTTCAGGTGAATAGTGTTTTTTAATTAAAAAATGAATTAAAAATGATTAGAATATTATTTTTATAAAAATGACTTTATTTTTGAACTCAGAGCATCAATATTTTTTTAAGGTAATTTTTGGGGATTTTTTTGAAAAAAATGAATTCGTGATGAATAGTGATTTTATTTAAAAATTAAATTAAAAAATATTTAGAAATTTATTTTTATAAAATGGACTTCATTTTTGAAATCAGAGCCTTGATATTTGGTTGAGGTGAAATTTTGGGATTATTCTGAGAATGTTGAATTTTCGATGAATAGTGAAAATATAGTTTTTAAGTTACGGATGTTTAATGACATCATTAAATGATGTGTTAAGTATATATTCAATATGGTCGAATTATGAATAGTAAGATAAGGTATGATGTGTCCCAAGTGGCCAACACCATGGGCAAATACCATGGGCAAGCCCATGGTTTTTCCAAAACCACTAGTGAGGTGTCCCTTGGCCATTAATGCCTTGTCCCCTCACATTCCCTATAAATACCCACCCTTTCTTCCTTTAGTTTTCACTCCCAACTCTTCCCCAAATATGTTCTGGTCTTCTTACCTTCCTAGGAGTCCTCCCAAGGTGCCCCAAGCCCTCAAGGTCCAAAACATTGAGTTTCAAGAGTCACGTTTTAAGGTAAGGGATCCGACCTCTCTCTTTCTTTTCATGTAATCTCATTTATGTCATTCTTTTTATGCTCCATGTTCTTATGTGATAGGATGTTCTTTTATATTCCTATTATGGCCCTTTTCATTTTTATATGATGTGAGATCCCCTATTACTCTCATCATTTCATTTTATGAAAGTTTAAGAGACGCCGTTAGGCTGCCGAATTTTTAAGGGATTCTTTCACCCTTCTCATTTTTCAAGTTCAATTTTCATGTCAAGTCTTTCAAGTTTCTTTTTATTATGTTGGGGTATGATCTCTATATCTATCATACTGATCTCTTATTATCATATGATGAGATACCCTATTTGATCTTTTCAATTCGTTTTTATTGAAGTTTAAGTGACGCCGCTAGGCTGCCGAATTTTCATAAGAGAAATCTAATTTTTGTGTTCCATCCATGTTTTTCAGTTCAAATGGTATGTCCTTCAAACTACATTACCATGTCTATATATCCTTCTTATTCTGTCCCCCTACTGTTTTATCGATCAATTGTGAGTGGGTGACCCATGTCCCCTCTCTTTTCAATGTTTTCTAAAACCCCGATACATAGCCGTTATGCTGCAGAATTTTCGTCTCGAAATGCCTCTCTCTTTTCTCAAAATTATTTTATTTTATAAAGTTAATACCCAAAGCTCTTATTTCTACAATGGTATTCACATATATATCAAAATTTTCTATTTTAAATTCTGGGATTAACATACATGAGACCCAATTTCCCTTTTCGTGGGTTTTAAAATGACGTAAAGATCAAGTATTTAAAGCAGTTTTTAAAACGTTATGATTATGAAATGAAACCCATTTATTTTATGCTATGTGGGTTATTTATGAAATTTTTAATGATGATATATGTGGATCACATGATAATAAAGCCAAATTTAAGGGTGTTCCCTGATAGCTCTCCAATGCATTGGGTAATGATGTAACCACTAGAGATTACAATTTTCATTATACCTTGGTGAATAACCTTGGTAATATTCAAATGACACCTTGGGGATGGACCTTGGTGATATGTTCATGATTGTCTATGTTAAATGATGTAGCCACATCTTCAAGTTATGAAAAATGTTATTTTTATTGTGAAATGCCTCATGATTTCTTTCTCATGCATTAAAGTTCTTTTCATGTTATTATTGAAGTATATCAAGTTCACATGTAAAATGTTCATCTTGTTTCCCTTACAGAGCCTCCTGCTCACCCTTTCTTTTGATGTATGTCCCCAGGTTATGAGATGCAGTAATGAACCAAGGATTAACTTAAGGAGAAGCCTTTCAATTGTTTAAGAATAATGCTTTATGTTGTTTTCATGTATTATGTTCCTGGTTTCCAAGACACTAAACCTTAAAGATCCTCAGTTTTGTGTAATGTAATGAAAGTTTATGTTATAAGAAGACAGGATGCTATAGCAAAAACCTGATAAATTATCTTCTCCACTTCCCTAGAAACATCCTAGAGGTCCTGGTCTTCTTCAAAGACCAATTTTAGTGCCCTAAGCGGAGGTATCAAAGAGACACTTTAAAGAAGAGGTAATGTCCATTACCGATTATTTCAAATTTATTTCTTCTTCCACTTCTTCTTTTTTAGTTGTTTCATTATGAGGTAATAAAATCAGTATCAATAATATAATGATATGTTATTATATGTATGAAAAAGCCATATTTCACCATATATCCATCCAATGGAAAATGAAATCACGGCGCGTGCGTACGTACGGAATACCGTCTCCACACCATGGTGTAATCTATTTTCCACCACCACCATACATGGATGGGTATAAGGGTGAAAGTAATTAATATATATGATTATTGTAAAGTGATATTGATTCTTTAATATTATACATACACTTTAATACAATTCCATGATCATGGGAATGATATCATCGCTCGTGCGTACGTACAAACTACCATCTCCACGACGCGATGAGATTCACTCTCCATGTTATCCATTCATGAATGATTATAAAGTATATATAATGAATAATAATGAAATATAAGACATAATAATTATACTGGATTGATATATATATATACATGTATGTCATTTACTTAATTCCATTCGATTGAAAAGGGAAACGAAAACAGTGTTCATGCGTACGTATGGCCTACTGTCTCCATTAATGGTGTATTTCATTCCTTTTATAGATCTATAATATATATGTATATTATGAGTATATATTATATATAAATCATTTTTTACATTATGGAATTATGTAAATCAGGATATAAGTAATATTATCAAGAACGAAAAGTCGAAACACATACGATAAATGAATTGATTTTACCCTAAACGCTAATTTAACATGGAATTTACAAAAGAAAGGGTAATATAAAGTCATACGTGAAACATATATGATATCATAACAATGAATATTATTCTATAATAAGTCAATGACATTATTTAAATCATTATATAGGAGGTTCGGATACGTACGAAGCATATCGGACCTAAGGTAAAGGATAATTTTGCAAATCTCATTTTTATCCAATATTTCATATTCGTAAGTATTTACTGGAGCTATTTCTATCATCCATGTCCATGTTTTATAAAAGTGTTTTCATGTATGTTAAAAGTTTTTTTTAACCCATTTTTAACTTTTAATACATGGTATGTATGGAATCTTTCTTTTGTTTATGTTACGAGGTACTTTTTTGACTTTTCTGGAAAAAGTAGGAGAAGAATGTTTTTTTAACTTATATGGAACAAAAGTATTTTTACGGTTTTATAAATTATTATCTTCATGAAGATTACTCCAAAATATTTCGTGAATATTTTCAAAAAAATACTTTTCTTTTAAAATTTCATGATGTTTTCTGAAAATAAATTGTTTTTGAAGAAGAAAGGATATTTTCTCCATGAATTCATTTGAAGTGTTTTATCAAAACCATTTTCTATCATAGATGACATTATTTCATATGTTTATGTTTCAAGTATAATGTCTCTATGATTTACATGGTTTCAATTATCTTATGATGAAATATCCATTTGTTTTATATGGATTATGTGATGATGGGATGATGTTTATGAACCCCATTTTATTCATTGGGTTATGATAAAGGTTTTAAGTTAATTTTGTGGCACAAGTAAGAATGATTTCACTATGAGCTGGGTGGGACCTATATATCCCTCCAATTCATTGGGTAAAGATTTATATCTCATGAGATAGAAATGGCTGGAATGGTAAGTTAATACAGTTCAGTGTTACAAGACTGAAACGAGGAGTAAACTCGATTCAGAAAGGGACTTTGTCCACTAAGATGGTCTTGGAAGCAATGCCTTGTCTACTATGGAAATCTTGACATGTGCTGCATGTTTTCCACAATTACATGTTTTATTCCCATGCTATTTTATCATGATTTATGTTCCATTATGATCTATGCCTTACGCACTTCCATGTTTTATGTCGTTGCTCAAGATTTTGATGTTTAAACATTATGTTCATATTTTTAAGTTCAAATGTATATGGTATGTTATATTTTATCCATGCATACCCTTACTGAGAATTTGACCTCACCCTTTTTATGTTTTCTTTTTCCCCAGGATTAAAAGAAATGTTTTAGGTAAGGAAACAAAAAGTTGAAGAACTTTATGGGAGATGTTGAAGATCTTTCACCACGATTAGAAGATTACGTTCCAAGTTTCCAAAGACACAAAACTATTACGGTCCTTCTATTTCTATTTTTGTTATGTATTATGTATTCCTCAAATGTACTGTAATGTCCATGTATGTCAAACTTTGGGTCTCTACAGATGTGAGTCATACTCTAATGGAAATTAATTTAAAAGGCAAGGTGTTGAATAAGTCTTGAGGGGTCCATTAATGCTTTGTAAGGTAAGTCAAACAAACCCAAAATCACATTATTTTAATGGTAAATCATATATTGGCCGAACATAAGTATTATAGTATTTTATTACATCACTATTGGGTCATTATGATGTCATAAAACACATTATATACTTAAACGGTATTTAATTTTTACCCAAAAATTTGACTGTCTCAGAAAATTAGGAAAAATTCACTGTTGGATAATTTTGACATCCTGATTCCAAAAATAACAATTATTTTATCATAATAATTTCTTAAAAAAATTTTATTTTCACTTTTAAAATAATAACTAACATTTATTGAAAATTCACGGGGTTTGACAGAAATTACTTTCGAACCTTAATAAAAATTCTATTTGCATTCATAAAATTATAATATCAATTATATTTAATAAAAATTAATTTAATAATAATATTATTATTTTATTAAAATATTATTTAATTCAAAATTCTCTTAATTTAATAAAATAGATTTTTTAATTAAATAATAACTAAAAACACCATTTTTACCTTAAAAACTATTTACAATTTATCAAAAAATGACCAGAAATTATATTCATTATTATATAAAAAAATAATGTACATGAACATAGTACTACTTATTTGTTACATAACCCCTTAAAACAGCAGCATAAGACTTAAGGGTAAGGTGTGTGATGGTGACAAACTCTTGGGGTGGCTCGGATAACATCGCTCGGGTGGTAATTTCAATCAACTTCCACTTCTCCAGCAGACGGTCACGTTTGAGCATGACATGATAAAGCTCATCTTGGGCTTGGTCCAGAGCAAAGCCCAAAGATGCCACCTCTTTTCTGGGCTCCGAGAAATGGGCTTCGTATGGGGAAATTCAACTAGATAAGGCCATCGCTTCCTTTGTCCGAGTAAATTTGGATTTGTTAAAGCCCTATATTTATACTAATCAAGTGATCACTATTCAACGGGTATATTAGAAATGGTCAAAATTTATAACATAAAACCAATGAAGTTGACATTTTATATAAACATAAAGAGACATTTAATTAGATCATGAGATATTTCCATTAATGAAACTTTGGGTCGTTACAACAACCTCCATGTAGAAGTTAGGGGTGAGGCCCACCATAACCTAACCTCCCTTGAGAGGATGTTATTAGGTGGGGCCCACCCAAGCCACCTAACTCCTCTAACCACCCATTAATGTCCTTGAACTCCCCATAAATGGGGGAGCTCTTGAACTTCCCCATAATGGTGCCAACACAACTAATGATTTATTAATGGCCATAATTACTTATCTTTCTGAAATCTTTTGAATTATTTTTGAAGGCATGGAAATAATAAAATAAAAGAGAATATATTATTTTATTTTGGATGTAGATTAATTTTTTTGGGACTTTGAGAGAGGACATGGGAGATTTTGGTGAACTTCATCCTCTCGACGAAGAACATGAAGAACACTCCTCATCTCCGAAGAACGACGAACACCATCTTCGATCTATGACCAAGACAAAAGAGAAACATCCAACAATGAAGAATGCCGAAGCCACTTCTTCCTCAGACTCTTTTCTACATCAACAAATCGATGTATGCCCTTTTCCCACGAATTCATCAACATTCATCATTTTGAGGTTGGGGTTTGTTGTGATTAAATTAAATCCTCTTTCCTCATTGTTTTTTATTGTTCGATGTTGTCCATTTGTTATCACCTAATGGGGAGGGCTTGGGCCGAAAAAACAAGACATGACGTCCCTCCATTGGTTATTGTTTTATTGATGATGTAGGTGGACCACCGGAGGGGCGCGACGCCGTCACACCACGCAATGAAAAGCCATGGCCAGGAAAGTCGCAATAGAGTCGGAAGGGCACAATGCCATCGTAATGTGCCGGTAAAGAACCGTGGCCAAGAGGGTCATGGAAGACGGAAGAGGCACGATGCTATCATGGTGTGCCACGTCGGAGGTGCAGAACTATAGCCATGGCAGGGCATTGCGAAGGGGTGTTGCGCTGTCACGCCACACTGGGTAGGCACCACGGACCAAGGCCTCAATGGATGAAGGTGGATGGCTGGATGAGTCGACCGGCTTCAGAGATCCACAAGGGGGGGCCAAAAGGTTCCTGTAGTTTCTTCAAAATCTAGGGGGAGCGACACCCCCCAACGGTGTGGCGAGCCAGGCCACGCGGCCGGCTGGGCTAGGCCACGCGGCGAGCCGGGCCAGACGGACGGCCTGCTGGGCTGGGCCACACGGCTAGCCGGGTCGAGCCACCCTTGCAGGCCGAGCCGCCACCGGGTCGGGCTATCATCGGGCCGAACTGCCCTTGGTCTAAGCTACTCCATCAGACCGGGTCGGACCCACAGACCGGGTCATACCCCTATCTAGAACCGTTTAACCAGAAATCACCATTTCATTAGTATTTTGTTCTTCATGTGTCTGAATGATGAACTGTATGCGGTGATAGAAGCCTTATAGAAGGACAGATCATTTGGAATACCCTACATGAGGTTTGGATGCAGATGGGTAATGGTCATGTTGGTTTGAACCTAAAAAACATCTGGTCCCATTGAACAGAAATGCCAATAACTCTCAGATCGGGCGTTCGGTTGATGTGGTGTCTGTCACGTTGAGTTCTTTATAATGAGACAGAACTACAAGATACATCAACTTGAGACTTTGTGGTAGTTTATGTATCGACACATGGATCGAGGATCAGACCCTCTTGGAATCGAGAGTGTTGTGTGCAAGAACCATATAGCTAGCTGCAACTGAGATGACAAGATCCTCCATGGGTTCGACAATGATGATACTATAACAGGATCCTTCATGGGTTCAACATTAATGACTTCTATTCCGGGATCCTCCATGGGTTCGACAGTGGAGACTTCTGTACTGGGATCCTCCATGGGTTAGGCAGTGATTACTTCTTTACTAGGATCCTACATGGGTTCGACAGTGATGATATTGTTATAGGATCCTACATGGGTTCGACAATGGAGATGTTTCAGAGGATGAATCTAATCATCTCTAATGCTCTTCATGTGTTGTAAACATGTGTGATCTGAGTCTTTTATTTCAATTATTATATTCGAGGTGATTGAATTTACTTCCTTTGTGGATTGAGTTGTTCATGGACTCGAGAGTGGGAGCTGGAATGTGACTGGTAACTTATGTATATTTATGGGCATATACCTAAGTGGGCTATGTTGATACTTTGTGATTGTATCTTTATTATTTGGTTTATCCGTAGTGGTTACTAGGAGACCATCAGGGGTATCGAGGTCCCCTACTGAGCATTGTTATACTCTCTCCTACATGAGCTTCGCCTGCACCTTGTTGTGTTCTGTGCAGATGACGGCCAACAGTTATCGAGCCAGAGGGTGACAGACAGGAGGCTTCTCATTGCTGGACTAGATGGAACATACCTCCTGGACGAGTTGTTTGGGATATGTACCTACCATTTAGTTAGGATTCCCCAGTGGACGATCCATGAGCTGTTTTTCCCCTTTTTCTTGGACTTGTTGTTCAGTTGGGTTTGTATACTGGCCCACTTACTTTCAGCAGACCTTACTTTTTTATATTAGAACTTGTTGCTTCTGCTGCTTTTGTTTAGTCTGTGTTTGATACAGATTTAATTGAAATGCCTTCCCTTTCATATCAGAGTTTATCCTTTGGTTCTAGTCGCCATCCCATGGCCCATGGAAGGTGGGCTTGGGGTAGTAACAACACGGGCCCCGAGGACGGGTCGTGAAAAATTGGTATCAGAGCAATCAGTTCAACCACAAAACATGGACTTTGATTCTTTTAACAAAAATAGTCTTATTTGGTTTGGGTGGGGATTTCAGTTTAGCGAAACTGGTGTTGGTGTGGCTGATGATGTATCCAAACACTAGGACTCTGACTCCTGACTTCCGACTCAGTGCATGAAAACACTGATTGTGTGTGTGTTCCTTTTGAAAAGTTCTATTCGTGATTACATTTTTTCGGCTCACCAACTATATTGTTTGGACCTTGGCACACCTGTTTCTTTTCAGGATTTCACCAAAAGGCACCCATCTATGGTTCAGAGTTTCGTACGAGATGGTAGCCCACCAAGCGACGAGGCCTCGGTGTAGGGCCCCATCATAGTGGAGGTACCAGCGGTACCATTACCCACTGGTCCACCAATACCACCAACTCGATCATCAGAGAGTGCACGCTTCTTGAGTGCATTGCACGAGTTCCAGTCCTAGATGCTGCCCAGGATCCGGGGAGATATGGACCCACAGGTAGCTGAGTATTGGATGGAGGCTGTTGTGAGTGTTTTCATATTTGTAGGTACACCAGCCAACCTCATGGTGATCCTTTCGGCTAGTCTCCTACATGTAGTAGTAGAAATATGGTGGATCCTATTGCTCCAGGTGCAGGACATGGAATCACTACTCTGGGAAGACTTTGAGAGTCTTTTTCGATATGAGTTTGTTCCACCACCCTTCGTGCAGTACGGATCTAGGAGTTACTTCATCTACACAGGGCTGCATGACAGGGGATCAGTACTCATCGATATTCACCGACCTCTCACGCTACCTCACAGATATGGTGTGAGACCCATTATTCAGGGCCTGGAACTTTGAGTAGGGACTCAGGAATGAGATCTGGGCTTTGATGATCTCCCTCAACAACCTGATGCAGGCAGGGGTGCTGGAGCGAGCCCTTCTTATGGAGAGTTTTCTAGCTGAGCAGTCACCAGCAGTGAGACCCACCATAGGGTGACCTGCAACGGATTCTTATGCAGCTGGTAGTAGACAGAGGTCGCAGAGGTCCCTGAGCACCAGGCCGTCAAGTGGGCGACCCCAGGATACAGGTTTGGTTGTGAAGGACACATGAGGAAGATCCTTACATACGAGTAGCAGTCAGTTCTATGCATGAGGCATGCCTAGTAATAAGGCTCGTTACTTCCAGACCCACCATGAAGATGAGCAGTAGATAGTAGAGGGACCTCCCTGGATGAGGTATAGGTTTGGTCGTGGTGGTCCGCTGGGAGTAGGCGGTCGTGGCAGAGGAGCTGGCCGAGGATCAGGATGTGGACGACATTTCAAGGCCTACCACCACCACCACCAAGAGATCCACCCTGACCACAGGGAGCTGGTTGATAGAGGCGTCTCTACACTAGGAAGTTGAGGCCTATGACCATGGTGCACCTGAGATGATTCAAGGGACTATCTATGTCTACTCCACCCTTGTTGTATTACTTATAAACACAGGTGAAAGTCATTCTTTTATTGTCGCTGACATTGTTCGGAGCTCGGAGATTCCAATGGAGCTTTTTCCTCGATCCTTAAGACTAGAGACTACTACAAAAGTAGACTCGATGATTACACACAGGTTTTGGTAGTGTGAGATTACTCTAGGATATGAGATATTCAGGTAGGATCTCCTCGTAGATGCGTCAAGGCCAAACGACGTCATCATGGGTATGGATTGGTTGTCAATATTTCATGCTCAGATTGACTATATTATGCGGAATGTGTGGTGTGTCTGCGAGGATGAGAAGAGGTTTATCTTCACCAGAGATAATGGAGCCTTCACAGCGTAGGATAAACATACCCAGTGAAGGGGGTAGCTGATCACACGATAGTTGGCTAGAATCATCCTCAGAGAAGTTGATGTGCCGAGTTCGAGTATTCCTATTGTGGTGGATCAATACATGAATGTTTTCCAGGACGATGTTCCAGGACTACCTCCTTGTAGGGAGGTGGTCTTTTACATTGACATGTACCCCAGGACGACACCGATATCTACTCCATCATATCGGATGGCTCCTGCTGAGCTCCGTGAGCTGCGAGTACAACTGGAGGACTTTCATGGGAAGGGATTTTTTCGACATAGCGTTCCACCCTGGGCATCCATGATATTGATTTCCAAGAATGAGGATGGGATATTTCAACTATGTGTTGACTAACATTTCATGAAAAAGATGACCGTGAAGAACAAGTACCCACTTTTGAGGATTAACAAACTCTTTGATCAGCTCAAGAGAGAAATATTGTTCCCGAAGATAGACCTTAGGTCAGGATATCACATTCTCAGAGTTCGAGATGATGATGAGCAGAAGACAGCCTTCTGGTGTCGTTGTGTTCACTGTGAGTTATTGGTTATGCCCTTTGTCATGATCAACTCTATAGTAGTGTTCCTAAGTCTCATGAACATGATCAAACAGCCTTAACACAATCAAATTGTCATTGTCTTCATCTACGACATACTGATCTACTCGACTACTGATGAGGAGCATGCCTACAATTTTCGGGTAGTAGTGGACCCAATCTGAGAGCCCCAGCTTTATGGTAAGCTCTCGAAGTTCCATTTTTGGGTTCGAGGGGTTAACATCATGAGACACATCATTTTAGAGGTTGGAGTTGCAGTGGATCCATCAAATATCGAGGCAGTACATTCGTGGGAGCCACCTAGGAGTGTGATGGAGGTATGGAGTTTTCTGGGACTGGATGAGTACTATCGGAGATTTTTAACAGACTTCTCGATAGTTTCAGCACCACTTTCAGCATTGACGAAGAAGGGGAAACACTTCATGTGATCATAGAGGTTCCAGCAGAGCTTCCGGGAGCTGAGGAAGAGGTTGACTAGTTATCCCATTTTGAGGCTACTAAAGGAGGACATTGGATACGAAGTTTACATTGACGAATCAAGGACCAGACTCGGGTGTGTCCTGATGTAGGAGAAAGTAGTTATCGTCTACGGTTCTCGGCAGTTGAGAAAGCATGAGCAGAACTATGCTTCCCTTGACCTGGAGTTAGTATCAGTGGTTTTTTCATTGAATATGAGGCGACACTACTTGACGGGAGAGTGTTTTATAGTGTACTATTACCACAAGAGTCTCAGGTATATCTTTTCACAGAAGGACTTGAACCTGAGATAGAGATGATGGCTGGTGTTCCTCTAGGACTATGAATTTGAGATAGTCTATACTCCTAGGAAGGGGATTGTTGTAGAAGATGCTCCCAGTAAGAGATCAAAAATTCATTTGTTAGGAGATGCGACACAGCAGCTGGCCGCGTTGCAGATATCAATTGTGGATAGATATAAGGTAGCCTTTCTGTAGTCTCTCATTTTCACTCCACCTCTTCTTCTGTGAGTCCGAGAGGCACAACATGGAGACGTCGACTATGAGGCGTGACATTCTCAGATATCCACTGAGCAGGAACCTGATGGATTTTCAAAAGGGGGGGGCACGACATTCTATTCAGAGGACGTACCGTGGTACCAGTTTCACTTTAGGAGGAAGTGTTGAGGGAGTTCCACACATCTCTTTTAGTGGTAAATCCAAGTGTGGCGAAGATGTATCAGGACCACTAATTATAGCACTGGTGGCCAGGTATGAAGAAGGCTATAGTATAGTTTGTCTCACAATGCCTCACTTTTTTAGCAAGTGAAGGCAGAGCACCAGGTTTCAGCAGGCTTGGTTCAACCTTTAGAGGTCCCAGAGTGGTAGTGGGACGTGACATCCATGGATTTCATGACATTACATCCACGTACATCCAGGGGACACGACTCTATATGGGTGATTGTTGACTGAATCACTATGTAGGCCCACTTCCTACCAATCAGAGAATGGGGTTCAATAGAGAGCATTGGATGCCTCTATATAAAGGAGATCAAACGACTTTATGGTGTGCCATAGATGATCGCCTCCGACCATGACGCACCGATTACTTCCTAGCTATGGAAGTGGTTGTAGGAGGCTTTGGGGACATAGCTTATCTTGAGCACCACCACCCATCCTCAAAAAGATGGCCAGACTAAGAGGACCATTCAATCTAATGAGGACATGCTTTGTGCATGTGTCCTCGACTTTGGTTGTAGCTGGGAGGATCAATTTCCTTTGGTGGAGTTTTCTTAAAACAACAACTACCAATCCACCATCGGGATGGCACCTTTAGAGGCATTTACAGCTCACCATGCAGATCATCTCTGTACTGGACTGACCTAGGGGAGTCAGCACTTATGGGAATAGAGATGGGGTAGGCTACAATAGAGAAGGTGCAGATCATCCAGGAGAGGATGGAGGCTACAAAGAATAAGATGTAGTCCTATGCTGATAAGAGACAGAGACCCATAGAGTTAGAGGATGGAGACCATGACGTTCTACGGGTCTCACCTCAATGAGGACTGTAGAGATTTTGAAGATGTGGAAAGTTATCTCTATGATTCATCATACCATTTCAGCTACTCAGCATAGTAGGAGAGGTGGCTTACTTCCTAGCTCTTCCACCTTAGTTTCACCAGGTTCACCACATCTTCCACGTATCTCGGCTGAGGAGATATGTGCATGACCCGTCCCACATCATTGACCATGGGGAGATAGAAATTGATGACAGGGAGACATTCAAAGAGGTTCCAGTGGAGATTGAGGATCGACAAGAGTGGGTCCTACATGTATGGTCGATTCCTCTGGTGCGCGTTCGCTGACATCATGAGAACCTCCACGAGAGAACATGGGAGAAGGAGGCTCATATGTGTGCTCAGTACCACCATTTGTTCCCGTAGTGTGAGTTGTAGCTTACTGGGATGTAAATCCCAAAGGTGGGGAGAATGAAAAGACATGAAAATTTCGTGTAAATTATTTTTTCTTAAATACATGGAAATTTTATGAGTCTACTGTTTCTGTCTGAAATTGATTCTGATGCCTGATGTTCCTAGAATCAATTTATGAAGTTTTGTTCGGGTACTTTCAGTAAACGTATGAGCGGGATTGTATATCATTTGAACCGGTGCTAGGAATTGAAATCTGAGGGCACCGTTAAACACACAGTTCCAGTATTCTCTTAAAGAGACCTTCACCCTAGTTGCATTTTAAAGATAATGAAATATAATTTTTGGGGTTACAATATAAAATAAAATAAAAATGAGTGTGACTCATTTTTATGTGTTTGGGGGATAAAACCTCCATGTAGATGTTAGGTGTAGGGACCACTACACCCTAACCTCCCGTTGGAGGATTTTATTAAGTGGGGACCACCGGATCCCCTTAACTCCTCTAACCCCCCATTAAACCCCTTGAACTCCTCTTAAATGGGGGATCTCTTGTACTTCCCCATAATGGTTCCAACACACCTAAAGATTAATTAATTACCACAATTAATTATCTTTTTGAAAACTTTTGAAATATTTTTGAATTCCAGGAAACAATAAAACAATAGAGAACCTATTATTTTATTTTGGTTGGAGATTCATTTGTGTGGTATATTGAGAGAGGATTTTGGAGATTTTGGAGAACTTTATCCTCTCGACAAAGAGCATGAAGAATGCTCCTAATCTGCAAAGTATGACAAACACCATCTTCAATCTTCGACCAAGCCAAAAGAGAAGGAGCCACCCGCGCAGAACGCTGACAACACTTCTTCCTCGGACTCCTTCCTACGTCAATGAATCTCCATCCTCCATTTTCCCGAGACTTCGTCAACGATCATCGATTAGATGTAGGGGTTTGTTTTGATTAAATTAAAAACTCGTTCCTCTTCTTTTATTATGGTTCGATGATGGAAAATTTTTATCACCTAATGCGGAGGGCACAGGTCAGAAAATACAAGGCATGATGTCACTCCATTGGTTCTTATTTTATGGATGACGGAGGCGTACCATCGGAAGGTCGCGACACCATTGTGCCAATCAAAGAAAAGTCACAGATAGGCGGGTCGCGTTGGAGCGGGAAGGGCATGGTGTCATCACATCGCGCCGGTAAAGAACCCTGGCCAAGAGTGATGTGGAGGAAGGATGAGGCATGGTGTTTTCGTGCCTCTTCATGAATGAGGTTCAGAACTGCGGCCAGGGCGGGCTACGACAAAGGGGTGGGGTGCCGTCGCGCCACACCGGAGTGCAGTCACGGCCAAAGGTCCCGACATTCGAAGGAGGGAGGCCGGTTGAGCCTAACACCAATTGTGCTCAAAAAGGCAGGACCCAAAGGGTCCTACGGTTTCATCAGAAGCTGGGGAGTGGGGTACCCCCCACCCCCAACCCACTGCGTGTCCCAACGGGCCACGCGTCCGGCCGGGTCATGCGGCTGGCCGGGCCAGGCTCCACGTCTTATCATGCTAGGCCGCATGGCCAGCCGGCCCGGGCCACATGTCCAGCTGGGCTGGGCCTCCCGGCAAGAGGGCTAGGCCGTCGTCGGGCCAGACAGCCCTCGGGTCGGGTCGCTCCATCAGACCGAGTTAGAACAGAAATGCCAATAACTCTCAAACAGGGCGTCTGATTGACGCGTCATCTGTCGAGTTGAGTTCATTATGATGAGAAGGAACTAAGAGATACATTAAATAGAGACTTAATGGTAGTTGATGTATTGAAACTTGGATCATGTAGGGGACCCTCCCGGAATCGAGTGTGTTGTGTGTGGGAACCCTATGGCTAGATGTTACTGAGAAGACATGATCCTCTGTGGGTTTGACAATGACTATTCTATACCAGGATCCTCTGTGGGTTCGACAACGATGACCTCTATACTAGGATCCATCATGGGTTCGAAAATGGTAAACTTATGTACCAGTATCCTCCATGGGGTCGAATGTGATGACTTCTGTACCAGGATCCTGCGTGGGTTCGACAATGTAGATATTGTTACAGGATCCTATGTGGTCTCGATAGCGCAGATGATTTAGTGGCAACATCTATTCATATCTAACCCTCTTCATGTGTAGTAATCATGTGTGAGCTATGTCTTGTCTTTCAATTATTATCTTCGATGTTATTGACTTTACTTTCTTTGTGAACTGAGTTGTGCTTGGGATCTAGAGTTGGAGCCGGACTACGACTATTAATTTAGGTGTATGTATGGGTATATACCTATGTGGGGTTAGTTGAAACTTCATGATTGTATCTTTCTAATTTGATTTATCCTTAGTGGATTCTGGGAGACCTTAGGGGGTCTTGGGGTCCCCAAATGAGTATTGTCATACTCACCCCTTACACAGGCTTCACCCACACCTTTTTTTGTTCTGTGCAGACGACTGTCAGCAGTGATCGAGGATGAGGGTGAAGGACAAGAGGCTTCTTGGACTTCGACTACATTGGACGTACCTCAGGGATGATTTGATCGATATATGTACCTCCCCTTCAGGTAGGATTCCATAGTGGACGATATAGGATCTGTTTTTACCTTTTTACTTATACCTATTGTTCAGTTGGGTTTGTATACTATCCACATACATTCATCACACCATTATTTTCTATATTAGTACTTATTTCATCTACTGATTTCATTTAGTCAATGTGTGATAATGGTTTAAAGGAAATACCTTCCATTTTTTTGGGTTTTGCCTTTGCTGCTAGTCGCTAGCCACTGGCCTATGGAAGTCGGGCTTGGGGTAGTCACGACGTGGGCCCAGAGGATGGGTCATGACAAGAATTTTCAATCAAATTTTTAGAAAATAAATGAAATGAACCATTCATGGAGATGGTAGATCGTACATAATCATGAATGCCACTTTCATTTCATTTATCGTACATAAAATAGTGAATAGTTATATATATATATATATTATAGTATAATATTTATGTCATATATGTGGTAATTTTTTACCAATGACATATTTTATACATACCTTGTAAATTTTTAATGCATTACATCGCATTGAAGAGGTTGAAGTCCACACATCCTCAAACGATGTTATCATATATATACAAAATAGATAACATAATGTGTTGTTTTTAAAATATTATAAAATCAAATTTTATTTATATATAAAATATATTTAATAATTTAATATAGTTTCAATCATAATTCCCAACATGAAATGTGTATCTAGAAAATCAAAAAATCATCATTTTGTGATGTGGTAGATCACCGTACATATAAAATATAATTTTTGAACCCATTATGTGTATGTGTTTGTATGTTTTGGTCTATCCCATAAGATATAAATATCTAAATATATTTAGGACAATAAATTTAATATATGATAATGAAATAAGAATATTTTAGGTGTCTAGAATAAAATGTATGTAAAATATCTTGAGGATGGATTTTTCATCTTATTTGGTTAACTTCCTTTTCATTTCTACCAAAGGGATTACATGTATGTATTAAATCTAAATGGGATGATATTAGGTTGAGGGGTTATATTTTTGGAGATTAATTTAGCAATGTATGGGAAATACAATTTTCTTGAGGTGTTTGATTAAGGGGTATGGATGAGTGTTTTTCATAATGTGTAGGAGGTGATTTCTTGTAAATTTTTAAATGGAATTTCCACCAAGGTTTTTCTTATTAAAAGCATGACCAAAAATAGAAAAATATAGATACAATGGAATATATGTAATACATATGTCTACAAATTTAATTTGGATATGTTTATAGGTTATTTTGGTCATTAATTTTATGGATTACTTCATTATTAAGCAAAATTTTCACTAAATCATTTTAAATAATTTTAATCAACTTCACTAATATTTTTAGATAAGAAATATTTTGGAATTATTAGAAATTATAAATTATTATTATGAAAAATATGGAATCAAATATTCCAAATCAAAATCATTTAAGTGGAATAAATTAATGTAAATATGATCCTATATATGAGAGGATAAAGGGGCTTAAAAGTAAAAAAGTTCAAATGTTTTATATGTTTTTATATCCACTTTTATAGTAATATTTTTCCTAATGGCCTAAATTGTATTCATTAATGTAAATTTTATATAAATATGTCTAAAAAATTAAAAAATTCTAATTTAACATAATAAAAATAATTAGGAAAAAAGTTCATCAGAAATAAAAAAAAATTATTTTATTTGTTCATTAATAATGAAACATCACAGATAAATTAACAAAAAAAAAATTTTTATTTTGAACCACATAATTAAAATATTCAGCTTAAATTTTTATATTAAATTTTATAAGTGAAAAATTAAAATTTATTATGGGTTTTCCATCAAAATGGGTAAAACATCTTTTCGAAAAATATTTTCTTGTTTTTGTAAAACGGGCGTTGTTATTATCTTATTTATATAAAATATAAATGAATATAAATAATTTTTAATTGAATAAATAATATATAAATATATATATAATACATTAATATCATTTAATAATTTTAATTAATTTAATTCAATAATATAAAACACCTTGGGTGTATAAAAATATTTTTTAAAATGTCATCCCCTTTGTATTATTTGGGATTCAATATTCATTTATATATAATTAGTATCCAAATAATTTAAATATATATTTTCATTATTATGTTAATCTTATTTATAATCTCAATTTATGGACTTGGATATAATTATAATTTATAAATAATAATTTTTATAGTATGTAGTATGATTCGGTCTTGCATGTAAGGGAAGCCCTCATAGAAACTCATTGTGTACAACATCTTCTAAAATAAATAATTTTGTTTATTGAAGTATATGTAATGGATAGATTACACAAAAAATATATTATAATTTCTGTTTATATTATATTCCCTTATGCGCAGAGTGATTCATTTTATACACACTATAAAATACAATGTTCTAACTTTAAGATGTTCGGGTTTTATAGGGGATCATTACATAGTCTATCATAGAAAATAGGTTTCACTCTACATTCCATCATATCATAACTCAGAGATCACTACCTATTATATCATAGAATTTAGTGTTTAATACAATCATAGTTTCACTACAAATTATAGTCCTCAATATCAAATGAGATATGTATCATTACCCAATGCTTTGGGGGGGATATATAATTCTAAAACCAGCCATCACATATTGAATATCATACATACAAGTGAAAAAATATAACAAAACATTTTAAAAACCATAATATTGTAAATAATTTAAATTATTTTTATTGCACAATCATTTATAAATTCCATCATTTGGTAACCAGTTGAAAATAATATTTTTTTCAAAATGGATTCATTAAAACTGAATTTACCCTCGATAAATAAATAGGAAGTAAATATTCATCCACAAATTCATTTTGTTACACACCATCCAGAAAATAATTTTTATGGTATAATATGATCATAACACAAATACATCATATGTAACATCATATAAGGTAATCAGTTGTTTAATATTATACTAAAAGTCCCATAAAATGACCTAAAAAACACAAATTTTAAATGTAATTCATGAATTTAAAATCTAAAAATATCAATAATATTATGGAAAATATTTTCCAACAAAATAACAATGAAGAATGTGAGGGAAGAAAAAATTTAATTAGTTATCAATATTAAAATATTTTCCATTTAAAAGGGGTATGTTAAAATAACAATTCCTTTCAAAATTCCCTTAAAAAGACAAAATTACTTCCTTGAAATAAGCACAAGAAGATTCATTATAACCATTCTGTAAAACGGTAATGTTGTGTAAAAATGACATTAAAAAATAATTTTAAAATAAAAATTATTCTTTTAATTTTTTATAAATAGATGATATAGAAGAAAATTTATTTTTAATGAAGAGACGAATGATGTTAGTTTTAATAAAAAACATCTATTTTGAAAATATAAGGATCGAAAATTGAAATTTAGACATTTAATGTAATACAATAGAAATAATATAATAATTTAATCTGTATTCTATAGAGATATTTAATGAAATATTTTAATTAGAAACATAATCATTGTCATTCATAATAAACACTGTTATTTTTTGAAAAATCCCTTATAACATTGATAATATTCAATTAAATGCATCTCTAAATTGATAATGATAAATAATTATTTCAATCAAAATTTTATTCATGATAATTATAATAATGTAAATTCATGGTATTTGAATACAATATATAATAAAAAAATTAGTAAATATGGAACGATTCTCAATGAAATTAAAGTGAGAGGAGTATATCTTACATCGAGTTAAATTCTTTCCATTGTTCTCTAACATCCTGTATAAATTTTTTAATATTTTATAGTTATATATAATAATCATGTAAGTAAATATAATATCATTTATGATACATTTATAAAGAATCCATAATAACTTTTTTCTATTTTTTTAATCATTGTTTCAAGGTATTATTTTTATAGTATTTCACAAAGATTTTTGTTCAGTATTTCAGGTTCCCATACATTTATCATGGTTAGAAAATATCATGAATTTAAATCAATATATATATATATATATATTTCATTTAATATGCAGTCATATGATTATTTATTTATTTATAAGTGTCCACTAATATATTGATTAAAAACCATTAATTTGAATGTTATGTCAAACATACACATGAATGATGTTTTCATTTTCAAATTAAAAGAACAAAAAATGATAAATTTTATTTCAACATTACATAACCATAATTGTATTATAAATAAAAAATATATATACATTAACTACATCTTTAATGAACTAAATGGTAAACATAAATTATATCACCTAATAGAGGTGTAACACAACATGTACCCTTATCTGCTAGTTTAACTTCACATGTAAATTTATTATTCATTTTCTATAATGGGAATTTTTTTCTATATTTAATAATATAATGTCAAAAAATGTAGAATTAATAAAAAAATTTATGATCTCAAATTCCCAAAATAGAACCCATTTTATAAAAATAATGTAATTTATTTTCCTAAATTTAATAAAAAAATAAGCTATCAAAACGAGATGAAAATTTTATTTCCAAAAAAATATATGCAAATTTATTTATTATCACATTTCAACATAAAAGTGATCATAATGAGCTAAAATGAATTACATTTAATACTTTTAAAATATAATGTTCGAACATTGTATTTGATAGCATGTATATGTTCAACACCAAACTTGTAATGGAATATAATATATCAAAAAATCCATATATTTAACAATTTAAATAAATAAATGATATTTTATAGCTTTAAATTTATTCAACATTGAATTATAAAACATCACATGGAACAATGTGTTTCTTCAATGGCTTTCATTACACGCATTACTGAGTTTCACCTAAGCATATTATATTTCGAAAATATTACTTTTTAATATAATAAGATAAAAAATGGATGTTGAAATAACATTTATTAACATGATTAACTGACTTATAATTTTTTTGTTTTATTGAAAATATAAAATTATTTTATTTATTAAAAAGTAATTAGAAATGAGTATAATAAATAATTAAATATAATGGGAATGTTTTTAATGAAAAATATATTTATGTTCATAAAGGAGTTTTATCCTAATATATTTAACCACATAAAATAAGTGAGTGATATAAATTAAATATATAAAATATATTCAATAAAATATTAAATATTTTAATCCAATAGATTCAATATTCATAAGATTAGATCAAACCCAATATTTCTCATAATTATAAATATTTGTATAAATTCACTTTTACCATATTTTAAAAAAGAAGAGAATTTAAATCCAATAATTTGAACGTTTAAAAATCATATATTAAAAAATTAATATTTTAAATATTAATAAAATTATTTTAGGATTAATTTTTGTTATTTGCTGTTCATGTTTCAATTTTTATGAATAGTGAAAATAATAAATTTTATTTTATTAATAATTGGTCATAAAATTTATTTGTAATGATAAATCATATTTTATATTGGATAAAATGATTACATAGATTATGTTTTTATCAATTATACAAATTTATGTAATTATAATCAATTTAAATTAGAAATTTATTATAAATAAATTGAATTTTTTTAAAATTTTTTACTTTAAAACAATATATTATTTTCACATCTATGGGATTAAAATTAAATTATTTCTTACCAATAATATCATTCTAATTCATTAAAAATGTGTCTATAATTTGAATACTAAAATTTTATACCTTTTAATAATGTCAACATAGTAACTGACGAAAATTATTAGTGAAATTAATAAAAATTAATTACAATGATTTTGGTGAAGTTAGGAATAGAAGGGGACTAATGCCTAAAATTAATGTCCCAAATGTATAATTATCATCTAAAATATCCATTTTTTTAAATTATAAACCATAACATCCCTTGTATCTAATTATTACCATTAAATTAACCACATGGAATGAAAAAAACGTCTGTGGAATTTACTTTTCCAAAAAATACAAGAGTATCACACCAACTCTACTCTAAGATGGGATCCACTCCTCCCACTTCCCCAAACCACTTATGGAACATTGGATTTACCGTGATATAAAAATATATCTCCCTGACATACCTCTACTCATCTAAGATTCATTCCCTTGGGAAGATATCCATCCATGGAATTCCTTCTGTTCAAACTAGAAAGAGTTACTGAAAGATGATGTATCATCTTTCCTCAATATTATTATTTTTTTATCATTTTTCTCCTCCTCAACTCATATTATTCAATGATTATATTAAAAAAATATCATCAATATTATCATCTGTTTTTTTGTTATTTTTTTAACCTAAAATATTAAACACATGCATCTAATGGGTAACAAACATACAATTTATGTGCACGATGAACATCAACTATACGAATTGATGTGGTCCATTTTTCTATTACTTTCTCTAATGGATAGAAATTATGATGTAAAAAAATTATAAATGAGATATATGAAATTTATAATAAATTTATACCTCTTTACATCATAATAACACATACCATTATGCTTTTTATGTTTCCTATATACTGTAATTTCTGTCATGGATGTGTGGAAAACCACCTTCTAAACAAGATGTGCTTACTTTTAAATCAAAATAATTATAGTACAAGTAAATATGATTAAATGATATTTTATATATTATATAATGATAATTCATTAAATATATAGTGATACATACATTCATTCCACAATAATAACTGAAAATTGTGAACATTACAGATGTGTTTGTACGACCTATCGTCTTCATGATTTTAATGTCAATTCCTTTTTCAAAACAATATTTATTGATTAGTTTTAAAAGTATATCTGATGTATGAATATGATAATTATATTATTATTATTATTATTATTATTGACATGATATAAAATTACCCAATTTATAATAGTTGAACTACAAATTTTGTTTTTTACAAAATAATAGAAGTTGTTCAAAACAATCGACATAAACCAAATGTATTGTGAATTCAAGTAAAACATGGTAATAAGTTAAATTAATTTAATGAAAAAAATGATGAAGTTTATAAATAATATATATAATGAACATATGATTTCATATTTTGAATTATAAACTCATAAGAAAAAAATCAGACACAAGGTAGAGGATTTCATTACAATTTACATGGCATTGAGAGTAATTTTTTGTTATATACTATGTTATTTTTATATGGTTTATATAATAATAATTAAAATGTTATATTATGAATAATTTTATTATAGGGATATTATAAGATTCATTTAATGTTATTAATTCATTCATACTATAGTTAAAATGTTTTAAAATAGTATGGGACAGTTTTGAATGTTTAGAGATTATTTTTCTCATGAATAATATTAAATATATTTCATTTCTATTCGAGGAAATTATATGACCAATTTTATATAATCACTTTCATGTTCATATATTATAGTCATTCATGACATTTTTTCTCAAACTTTTACCAATTTTTAACTCTTATATACTTAATATGTTTAGTAATTCTTTTTTATGAAAAACACACTTAAATCACCCCTATTCTACATTAAATTGTTTTAACTAAAAACAATGTCTTCTAAAAATGTATTGAAAAATTGTTTTTTATATTTCCAAAATGATATATTTAATAAAATTTTACCCTTTTTTATGTTAAATATTTATTTTTATTAGTATTATTTCCTCATTAGAAAATGGCATTTCTATAAACCTATTACCTACAAATGGAATGTTTGTTTTACCTCATTTGACATGAACATATGTACCCACAATAAATTCATTTAATAATACTTATCATTTGTAAATTTTTCTTTTTATTATTTTTTTCAAAACGTGTGTTCATAGAAATTTATTTAAGAATAGTTTTTCAATACAAAATAATATTTTCCTCAAAAATGTTTTTAATGAATCTTATTATAGTAATTATATTCCTCAACAATAATAAAATATTATTTTTTTCTCTACATGGAATATGTTTTATTAATACCATATTTGTTTTTACACTTTCTATTTTATGATTTATTTTTCCAAGTATTGATTTCCCATTTACATAATAGATTCGCATTAGTCCCATTGAAATATTTTATTTCTTATGATCAAGTGACATTGAATTTCCCCCAAATATCCATATCAAATTTTTAGTGGATATAGTTATTTTTTGAATAATATACTGTTTTTCATATAGTGTTCACTTTTAATGTTATTTGATTATTTTTGGAAATATTGATAAATGTATATCCTTCAATTCATACACATATTAGATATGGAAGATTTGTTATTATATAGAAGGAATGCATTGAACATGAAAGAAACAAGTTTGGGATAGTTCACGGAATCCCATACAGATGAAGACTTGTTAATGTATTCCCCTGAATGCATTGAATGTCTCAAGAGTATATATTAATTGGTAAAAACTTCATGATGTGTGTTTCCGTGAAGAATATATGGTTTTGTACCCATAGTTTTATAATGTCCAAATGATAGATATTGACTATAGATGTGTTCATATGCCTTAAACATGACATCAAATAAATAATAATTTCAATCATATTGATTCATTTATAATTTTTACATCAGATATTACATTGAAATATCTATATATTAATATCATTCCTTGATTTTTCATAAATATATTTTGTCCATATTTTACCTTTATATATATATTTATACTTATCAAGTTCATTTAATGGAATTATATTCATTTATTTACCTTTCCATTAGATTATTATAATTTATTCTTTATTGCTTATTTTGTACACTAACCCTACTAAGCATTTTATCTCATCCTTTTTATTTTTCATTTACCCAAGATTCGCGGATGCTTGCTAATTATGATATAAAAGGATACACTATATGGAATAATGTTTTTATCCTTTAAAAAAGATAAAAAAATTATTGGATAATCAGTGAATTAAGTTGTAATACAATACTCATACATATATTTGGATTACCAAGTCTATAAAACATACATGTGCATCTAGATCTGATTCCTTGAAATCATTCCAAATTAATGGTTTTATCCACTGAATCCATTCTCTCTAGGGCTGGTTCTCATAGTTGGTATCAATTGATGATTAGTAACAACCATTGGAACTATTTTTAGGAAGTCATAAATTATTTAACATATACATAAGGTGGAATTTGTGAATATGTATATAAAACACACTATTAATTTTGAAATGAAGGGATTATGAGGGTATTCCTATTAATACATCACTCTCTAGATACTATAAATAATCATGGTTTTGGAATATATATACCTTGGAGTAATATCTTCGACATGTTTTGTCGGGCCCGAGTGGGTGTATCTTGGTACATTACAACATGCCTTACTACACACCAGGTTTGACCCACCTGAGGTATATTCATAGGAAAAATCTCATTTTTTTGGAGAAACCAATTTGAATGATTTGAACAGATAATTGAAATGAGTAACCTAGATTAAACAGTATACAAATGAAAAATCATTCTATAAATAAACCATATGAAGTATTTATGTATTGGTGTTGTTTTAATAACCTTATTTAAAGTTATATGTAGTTATTTACACTATTTGAATTATTTCCATATTATTTCTTTTGAATATAATATTAATATTGTTTTAGAATTGGAAAATATTTATTTCGAGTGACAACAAATATGATCTAGTAATTTTGAAATTCATGAACTTTTGGCTGAGGGGCGATAAGGGATTTTTGTCAACCACTATCCTAAAAAATGTCCATTTTAAAATGTCATTGTTCTTAGTTAAAAAATTCAACATATAAATATTAATGAATAACCAATAATCTTATGTCTTATTATTAAAGATAAATATCTTAAAGATATAGGATTTATTGAATTGTATGATAGAAATGTGATTTTTTGAAACTTTAATGGGACTTGAGATTTATTAAAGGTATATTATATTTATTCGGGAATTAATAATTTTTTTGGATGATCATTTCTTTAATTTAGTAACAAATAATTATTTGATAAAATCACAATGAAAATATAGATTTTTTTTTAAAAAAAAATACTGTGTCATGTAAGTAAATTTTATTATATTATTTTTCAATAAAATAAGTACTCAACAATACAAAAATGAAAAGAATTGTTTTAATACTACTTTAATTATTGTTGGACTGATGAATTTATAAATCATCATTGATTTATCTATTTGAGGCCCTTGATATTTTATTATTCATTCAATTGTTTTTGATTGATGGCCTTAATAACTCACTAAAAATTATTACACTTTTCAGCCATGTACATATCAATACTTTCACTAAATTTGTCCAACTTTTAGACCAGCGTATATGTTATTACATGTTACTATTGTACATCTCATTCAATCATTTATAGTGGAATTCATACAAACCATTCTAAAGATATGGGAATAAGATAAATTGAATTATCAATAAGTATTTCACCATGATAATATTTTAATTTTTAGGATTTGATTTGATTATTGGGGGGTGAATGTAACTCCCAAAAAAAATTAATTAGTACCATTGTATTTGATAGTGTGTATTTCACACAACCCTAATCGAATATGGGAATATAATTCCTAATAATTTATAATATATTTTATTCATTAAATAAGTTAAATATATTTTATTCTTTCAAAGAAATAGAAATTGACTTTTTATATAATGCACGATACAACATGTATCTTCAACAGATCATGTTACACACACAACTAAGTTTTACCAAATAAAAATATATTAGTAATATATTATTATTAAATATTATCACATAAAACCTAGTTGTTAAATTAGTAGTTATGAATAGGATTACATAAATTTTTAAAAAATTTTGTTTAAAAAATATATAAAATGAAATCATTGGTTACAAACTGCAAAGAAATTATTATATGAAACAATTAAATATAGAGGGAATGTTTTTATAGATAACTATTTTTATGATCACAATACCAGTTTATTCTAAACAATTAAATTAATTAAAATTAATGAGTGATATTAAATTAATATATATATATATATATATTATATTTTCAAAATAATATTTTTACATTCATAGTTTATATTTTATAGTTATAAAAGAATACAAATATTAATATTTCCATTAAAAATAAATATTTTTATATAGGTTGTTTTATAAATTTCTAATGGAGAACATATTTTAAATACATTTTTTTGGACTTCTAAAAATATTATATGTCAAAATAAAACAATTATTTTAATTGGAAACATAAAATTAGTTTAGGATGATTTTTTTGTATTTTTATTTACAGTCTCAATTTTTAATAAATAATGAAAAATAATGAATTTAAATTCACAAATGATTTTAAAATATTTTATTAATATGCTTAAATGATATTATAAATTGATTTTAAAGTATATATATATATATTAATTTTGTATCACATAATCAAATTTATGTCAGTTAAATAAAATTTACTTTTTAAATAAATTTAAAAGAATAGAAAATGATTCAATGTTTTTATATTACAGATCCTCATTGACATCATGTATAAAAGATTAAATTTAAATTAATTTCTACCTCTTATATTATTTTAAATAAAAAACATGTATTCCATAATTTTAGTCATTATAATTTATAATATATAACAAGGTAATATTTTGTTAATAAAATAATAGTTACTGTATTAAAAAATAATTACAACAATTAATGTTTAATTAAGCATAACAAAAGAGGTAACCATAATCTCAAAAGAAAAAATGACCTATAAATATGAAAAATCCATTATTTGTTTTTAAAAATAGAATATACACTCTTGGATTCAAATTGAAAACATATTTTAAAAACATGACATTGAAAAAACATGGTTTTAATTCCTTTTCCCAAAATAAACAATAATGACATTCCTCATTTACAGTTAAAATGCCTCCTCCATTAATACTTTATCAAAACTATCAATCCACTTTTCCTTGACTAATATCTACACAAATATATCATTAAAACCCATTCCCTAATCCTATAATCCGCCCTATATTCTCAAATCTATCCAACAGATCCCTTTTATGCAAACCCAAAGGAGTTCCCCATGGAAAAGTTAGCATTTTTCCTCAAGATAATTAGTTATATTGAATTTTTTAAACCCCGTCAGGTCATATTATAAAATAATTATATAAAAAATAATTATCATAAATATAATATTAAATTTTCAGGTTATGGGTGAATAATAAACTTATAAAAACATTCATCTAATTGGTAATGATGTTATAATTTATGTGTGCAGTGAACTGATGTGTCACAAAATGATTTTTGTTTCTCCTTAACAACCTATAATAGATGAGAATTATGATGCAAACGATGTTTATATATATATATAAATTATAATATATTTAACATTTTTTTATACATCAATTGTTATTTATAACACATATATGTATTCTTTCTATTTTTAATAAATTTGATAATGTCGATTGTTGACATGTGGACTACAGGCTCCTCGACACGATGTGATTCCATTTACATCATATAAATTATATATAAAAATATATAAAATAATATAGCATGGAATTTATGATTTAAATATAATTATGGAATGATATAGTTTTACTTTGCTTCTTTCTATAATAATCATTGAAAAAAGAAATATTAATAATTCGTATGTACGGCCTATCATCTCCAGGATTGTAACATTGATTAATATTTCATTACCATTATAATTTATTGGTTTTAATAATATATTTTTAAGTATGGATAATATATATATATATATATCATTATTATTATTATGGATATTTTATACAATGAATGATTTTAGAGAAGTTTTTATACCATAGTTTTTTAACACATAAAATGAATATAGTCAAAACACATGACATAAATCGATAAGATTAAGAAGTTTTCTAAATCAAGGCTATAAGTGAAATAATAGATATTATAAACACAATATATTTTATAAATAATTTACATAATTAGAATAGTTCTTTAAATAATTAATATAAATAAACATGAGGAAAATATATTGATAGGTATGGGAATTCGTCTCAATTTACATTATATTAAGACATATTTTTTTGACATTCACCTTGTTTATTTCAAACATTATATATAATTCGAATTAAATTTTTATATCATTTATCTATTTATTCTCCTATTATTTTCAGTTTCATTTAATGGTATATCATTACAGATTTTACAGTTCAAATTATTCAATGTGGTAAGATAGAGCTTTTAATGTTTATAGACTATTGTCCTCACAAATAATTTAAATGATCATTCATTTTGAATTATAAAAAATTATATTAATTTTGTTCTAGAATCTATTATATTTTATTATTATAATTATAATGCCACCATTTTCAAGTAATTTTATAAAATTTTTAATCTTGGGTACATAAAATGATTAGAAGTTATTTTTATTAATACCTGACATCATTCAATCTTTAGTGGGAGAAACCGTTTACTTCTAAAGACCATGTTTTCATAATAAAAAAAATAAGAAATGATGTTTATAATTGAAAATTGATTTATTAAATATAACTTTAATTTTATTATTTTAACAATATTTTCAAATTAATCATATTTTTAATAACGAAAAAAGAAATTTTCTATTATTTTTGCTATGCAAAAGGATTATTCTTTTTACCTTGTATAAAACTTATATATTTAGAACCTATAATTTTATTGAAGTATCATTATGTTTTTAAAATGATTAAATTAAAATGAAATTTTAGTCAAATTTAATTATTAATGAAAAGGTTTTTTAAATGTTAAAAAATGATATATTCCTCAAAATATATTTAAAAGATCCATTTGATGTAATTATTTTCCCAAAAAAAATAACCCTCTCTTTTTAATCCATATAGGATATGTTGTATAGATATGATTATTATTCTTCCTATGTAAGGTTTATCATTGATTTTTCCAAGGATAATACTCATATTTAATTTCATTATTCTTTTAGTTCCCCCGAAATAACTTATTTCGTATGATCATTAGACATTGAATTTATCCTAAATATTATTATCATTTTTCATGGATAAGATTATTTCATGAAATATATATAATTTTTTACATATTGTTCACATTGAATGTTATTTGGTTATTAAGATGTATATTGATAAATTTTTATCAAATATATAATATTAATATTTGATAAAGAATACTCTTCATTCATTATGAGTAATTATTATGACATGAATGAGATAGTTTAGAGACCATTTAATGATTTCCAAATGGGTTGGGGACTGGTTAATGTATGCCCTTTGATACATCCACAGTCTAATGAGGTGAAATTGGATAAGTGTAATTCGACCAAAAACAACCGTAGGAATAAAATAAGACCCTTTCAGTCCACTTGAATTAGATTATGACATTTATTATTATTTTTATTTATAGAAGAGATAAAATAGTTAAAATCAATATTTATTAACTAAATCATATTTAATATAGGGATATACATAGATAAATTCGACTATAAATATTAGTAATAAATATAAAAATATTACCAACATTATTTTATTTTATTTATAATTTTTAGACATGATATAATTTAATTTATTTATGACACAATGATGATGTAGTAATTACCTTATTAATGATATATTTACATAATTGATATTATAAATACCCAAATAAATGTAATTTGATACTTTTTATGAATTACAATAATTTTATTGGTTAATATAACATATTAGGTTTGTTTATATGAATTTATTTAGAAGTAATAATAATTCTATGAATTTACAAAAAACAAAAAGTGTTAAAATTGACATAAAAGTGTTTTTAAAACAAATATTATATTATTAATTGATATAATTTTCCTAAAAATATGAGGTTATTCCGAAAGACTTATATAATAATATATATGACATTAGTGGCCCAATTGGGGTGATATTGGCATTTTATATTGAGTTTATTAACTATATAGTTTAAGAATGAAAGAAGGAACTGTAAAAGTTAAATTATTTAACTTAGAGTTAAATCTAAAAGATAAGGATAAAATGGTAACCTAAACATGTATAAAACCTATTGGATGAGAGGATTTAGACCGATACCCACCCTAGCCACAACATAAGTAACATTGGGGCCACTATAAACTGAATATTAATTTATTATAAAATAATATGTTATGTTTTTTGTAAGGTGCCCCTCGCCGCTATTATAAAAGGGAACTCACCCTTCTCTCTAATTCACACCTCCATAGCCATTTAGCTCATCCAAACCCTAACCCCAATACCCTCTCAATTTTCCTCCATTAATCTTAGACGCCTTCTATTAGTCATAATGACATCTTATGGAGCCCTTTTGATCAAATCAATAGGACGAACCTGTAAAAGAGGTAAATATCTGTCCCCCTGATTCTAGTTCCATTCTCCTTCCACTTCCTCCTTATTTTTTGTTTCCATTATAAAATAATAACTAAACTATCTTCTATATACAGTGATGTTATTATAAAAATTGTACAACCATATTAGTTATTTTATCCATCCTATGAATGAAAAAGTAACCACACGTGCACACATACGCCTTACCTTATCCACATCATGGTGTATTTTGTTATTCAAACATTTCATCATTTGGATGGGTATAATAATGAGTATAAATGATATATATTATAAATATAACATTATGATGATTCTGTATATGTGATATATCATCCAATTATTTGTTAATTTAATACCAAAAGAATGGTATTGTCCCTCGTGCGTCCGTACGGACTACCGTCTCCATGAACGTGATGATATTAATTTTCTATGAATAACCATTCAAGTATGATTATAAATAATATATAATAAATTATCATGAAATATATTACATAATAATGATACTAGATTTATGTACATATATGTTTAATTTACTTAATTCCATCCAATTCAATTAGGTAACTAAAACAACGTTCATGCATACATACGACTTACCGTCTCAAAAAACGGTGTATTTCATTTCATTTATTGATCTATCATATATATTTATAATCTGAATATATATTATATATAAATCATGTTTTACATTCTGGTAGTAAATAAATGTGGATATAATTAATAATATCAAGAACAACAAGTCAAATCACGTATGATAAGTGAATCAATTTTACCCAAAACACTACTTTAACATATAATTGACAAATGAATGTGTAATATAAATTCTTAAGTGATTCATATATGATATCATAATTATCATTATGTTACTTTTAAAAGTAAATAGTATTTTTAAACCCACTATATATGAGTCTTAGACACAGATGGAAGAAATTGGAAATAAGTTAAGGTATAATTATTCAAATCTCATTCTAATCTGAGATTGTTTATTCATAAGTATTTACTGGGGTTGCATTTTTCATCTTTGTCCATAAAAATGTTTTTCATAATGTGTTTAATATTCATCTTTGTATGTTTAAATTCATGTTTACCCTCTATTTTACTTTTACTTTATGATATGGAAGGAATCACTCTTTTGTTTACCATACGTGGTATTTTTTTGAATTTTCCATTAAAAGTATCAAGAGAATGTTTTTTTAAACATATACTGAATGAACATTTTTTTACGATATCATAATGCCTAATTTTAATGAACCTTTCTATAAAATATTTCATGATTATTTTCAAAAAAATCTATTTTCTTTTAAACATAAATGACATTTTATGAAACAAAAATAATTTTGAATTAGAAAGGATATTTTCCTCAAAAAATCATTTCTAGTGTTTTGTCAAAACTATTTTCCGTATAAGATGAAATTATTTGTTATGATTTTGTTTCAAGTATAATGTATCTATTATTTACATGGTGATATTCTTCTTATGATTAAATGATATCAATTTGTTTTATATGGATTACGTTATGATGTGATGATGTTTATGAAACCCAATTTGTTTTTTGGGTTATGATGAATGACTTATGTGGCACAAGTAAGAATGTTTTAATTATGACATGGGTGAAACCTAAATCTCTCTCCAATTCATTGTTTAATGACATATATATCATGATATTGACATGGATAAAATGGAATGTTAATCTGGTTCAGTGATACAGGATTGGAATGAGGAGTGAACTCAGTTCAAAAATAGACATTGTCCGCTATGATAGTCTTGTCAATGAGTCTTGAATAATATGAAATGATTTTCTATGATTATGTGTCTATGTCACAAAGTTTAATATTTTATGTTATTATTAATGGTATTACATTTTACTATTTTGATTGATCCCATGTAATTATATTATGATATCTTATGCAGGTTAAGATTTTAAAAACATTATGATCATATGAATATGATATGATTGATATTTTCGTTGATTACCCTTACTGAGAATTTGATCTCACCCTTTTTATGATTTATTTTCCTAGGATATAAAGAAAGGTTTTAGGAAATTAAACCAAAGGTGAAGAACTTTTTGTGAGATGTTGAAGATCATTAACAATGATTAGAAGATTATGTTCCGAGTTTCCAAATACACTAAACTAATACGACTGTTTGGTGTCAGTTTTTGTCATGTATTAAGTATTCTGAAAAAAGTAATTTAATGTCTTTGTACATCGATTTTGGGTCTCTACAGTTGGTATCTGATGAAAGGTATAGTCAACCTTTGGAAACTAGGATGTGAAAGCCTTAGTAAAAACCCCAAGGATATGTCTAAGCATAGAACACAATATTAGTGTTTTATAAATGGCCATGAATAACCTATGATAAGTCCTTAAGTGTGAAATTTTATTCTTGATTATGTTTTTTTGCTATTATGAATAGTGTTTCTAACACCATGCTTATTTGTTTTAGTCAATGGCTGCAACCTAAAAGAACCATGTTAATGCTGAATGCGATGGGAAATGCAATGATTATCCCACAGAGGATCCAAACTTTATGGGATCTGGAATGAAAAATCATATAGAAATGGTCATGAGAATTTCTTAAGCTATGGATCATGCAGGGATTCCAATCGAGCAAAGGAAGGAGCAACATTCTATTGAATACTTCCTGAGGCAGCGTCCACCCTCATTTCGCGGGTCTAAGGATCTATTAGAGGCTGAACAATGGATCAGTACCACTGAAAACATATTTTCAGTTCTTCAATGTTATAAACATGATAAAGTCATCTTACCAGTATATTGTTTGGAAGTTGAAGATGATCAATGGTGGAATATTATCAAGAATACGAGGAAAAGAGATGAAGTTGAGTACATGGAATTGGACGAGTTCAAGAATATATTTTTTAATAACTACATCCCTCATATTCTTCTAACAAAGATGCATAAGGAGGTTATTGAACTAAATCTAATAGAAGACAAATCTATTGGTATATATGAAGAAAATTATAGAGGACATGCATGTTATGATTCCAGAATTATTATCCAACCGGAGAGTAAGATTGATCGATTCATTTGTGGCTTAAAACCAATTCATTGAATGGTATTAGCTATAAGGGACTTCAATAGCTAAGACAATTTTTTTTGATTTTCTCTCAAGGATGAGATGGAGATTATATTAACACATCAGACATATGGGTTTGATAAGAAGAGGAAATTTGAATTCCAAGGGAAATCTAAAGACCACGCTGAAAAGAAGATGTCTTTTCCATTCTGATCAAAGAGTGGAATGAAAAATCAAGGGAATTGTCTTAAAGGGACATGTAAATGTTTCAAATGAGGAAAAGAATGTCACCGTGCATTTGAATGTCGCAATGATGGGAAAAAGTTGTCTAGTGATGTGAACAATGAAAATGCTACATAGAATGGACCTCTGAAACTTCAATGATACAAGTGCATGTAAATGTGGAATTATAGTAATCAATTCCCTATTCCGAGGGTAGTTTATGATGATCGACGTCAACATAATATTAAGGACAAATACAATGACAAGTCATATGAAATTTCTATCAGTGATGTGGATAATGATAATGATGTGTTGAAAGGTACACCTACCATCCACTCTAATGTAGCAAAAGTTTTATTTGATTCAAGATCCTCCCCCCAATTTATTTTTGAAAATTTTTCTAAGGTTATCAACATAGTACCTCAACAATTAGCTGTTGATTTAGCTGTGACAACTCCTAATGGAAAAATGGTTGCATCAAATGTTTATAATTCTTCTCCAATTGACGTTTATGGGAATGGGCTTCAAAAAAATCTTGTGATACATCCTATAATGGAAATTGATGTGATTCTTGGCATGGATTTTCTTTCCTTATATGAAGCTTATATCGATTTACAAAGAAGGGAAGTCACATTTCATATTCCTAATCAATAAATTATCATCTATTGATGCAAGGTTGAATATAACCTCATAGTTGAAATTTCTTTCATCTTATTTGTCTCTATTGAAATAAATGAAGGTTATTTATCTCAAATGGTTGGAGAGAAACTCACGATTACGAATATTCCCATTGCACTGGAGTTTTATGATTTTTTTCCAGAGCAATTTCCATGTATACCACCAAATCCTGAATTTGAGTTTTTAATAGAACTCATACCGGGTGCTATGCCCATTTCAATGACACCTTATAGAATGGTACCAATTAAGTTACAGGAATTGAAGAATCAACTCCAAGAGAATCTTGATAAGGGATCCATATTCCCTTGTGCATCGCCTTGGGGACCACATGTTCTATTTGTTAAGAAGAAATATGGATCAATGATACTCTGCATTGATTATCGAGAACATAACAAGACCAATATCAAGAAAAAATATCCCCTCCCATGCATTGATTACTTATTTGAGCAACTAGACAGAGCTCAATACATTTCCAAGATTGATCTTTGTTCAGGGTATCTTCAATTAAGGGTCAAAAGGGAGTTCATACCAAATATGGTTTTTCGTACAAGTTATGGACACTATAAGTTTATAGTGATTCCTTTTGGTCTTACTAATGCCCCTCTAATCTTCATGGATCAAATTAATAGAGTCATTAGAGTCTGTCTTGATCATTTTGTGGTGGTCTTTATAGATGATATTCATTTATATTCATAGAGCAAGAATGAACATGAAGATCACTTGATGATTGTATTAAAGACCCTAAGAAAGGAGATGCTTTATGCAAAATTTACCAAGTGTGAATTTTGGCTTCAAAAAGTTTATTTTTGGGTCATATAATCACAAAATAAAGGATTTCTGTGGGTCCAGCAAAAAAAGAGGTTATCAAATGATTGTCGAGAACAAAAACTGTAACTGAGATCCAATTTTTCTTAGTTTGGATGGATAATATCAACATTTTGTGAAAGATGTTTCTCGATTATCTAATCCACTCACCAGGTTGAATCGAAATGGTGTTATGTTCGTTTGGATGGAGGAGTGTGAAAATAATTTCAAGGAGTTAAAAAGAAGGTTATCCAGTGCACCTAAGCTCAAACTACCTTGTAGTGGATAACAGTTTGTAATCTACAATTATGCATCCAAGAAGGGATTGGGGTGAGTTCTCATGATGAACGATATAGTGATAGCTTATTCCACATGACATGTGAAAATACATGAGGAAAATTACCCTACACTTGATTTGAAATTATCTATGGTAATTTTTTCATTAAAGAATTAGAGGCATTTTCTGTATGGTGAATAGTGTCATATTTATAATGATCATAAATTTTTAAAGTATATTTTCTCACAAAAGGAGAAGAATATGCTCCAATGAATATGGTTGGAGATGATTAAGGATTACGACTTCTCAATTCATTACCAAAATGGGAATGTAAACAAGGTGGCATACGCATTAAGTCGACAAAACCATGCTAGATTATCCATGATGAGGATCACAAAAGATCCAATATTTATGGATTTATAATGGATGAATCTTGTAATTATAATGGAAGGAGGAAAATATTATCTTTCTCAAATGAATGTTCAACTGTCTGTACATGTAATGATTAATGAGGCACATAATGAAGATGTAGAGTTACCAAAGGAGGTGAGAAATGATCTGGGATTCCACTGTGATTGTGATGAAATAATAAGGTTCATGAATCGGGTTTGTGTTCCTCCCATTCATTAATTAAAGAAGGAAATATTTGAAGAAGCTCATAGTTATTCACTATCTATTCACCCTGGAAGCACCAAGATGTATAGGGACCTGAAATAGTATTTATAGTGGGATAAAAATAAAAGAGATGTTGCTGAATATATCTCTGGATGCTTGGTTTTTCAGTAAGTTAAAGATGAGATACAAAAGTATAAGGGGATGTTACAACCATTACCCATACCAGAATGGAAATGGGAAAACATCAATATGGACTTTGTCACTAGACATCCTAAAACATCCAAAGCAATAATGATATCTAGGTTAAAGTTCATCGTCTTATGAAGTTGGCGCACTTCATTTCTATTAGAGAAGATTTATTTCTTGATCAGCTTTCCACGATATATATGAAGGAAGTGGTATGATTTCATGGAGTACCACTTTCACATATATCTGATCTGGATTTGAGGTTTACCTAGAAGTTTTGGTGAAGTCTTCAGCGTACTCTAGATACCGAGTTGTGTTTCAGCACTGCTTATTATCCTCATACAGACGGTCAGTCTGAGAGGGAAATTCAAACTATAGAATACATGTTAGATTTTACTCTATGGATTTCAACGGTTGTTGGGATCATCACCTAACATTGGTGGAATTTTTTTATAATAATAACTTTTACTCCATTATTCATATGGCTCCTTATGAAGCTCTCTATGGAATGAAATGTAGAACTCCAACTTGTTGGGATGAAGATGGGGAAATAAATCTATTACGACTTGATCTTGTTGATGAGATGGTAGAAAAGGTATGATCTATTCAACAACACATAAGATAAGCTAAAAGTCAACAAAAAAGTTATGCCAACAACCGAAGAAAAGACCTTATGTTTGAATAGTCTGATAAATTGTTCTTACGGATATCTCCATAGAAGGGAATAAGGAGGTTTGGAAAGAAGGGAAAGATGAGCCCTAGGGATATTTGTCCTTTTGAAATACTAGATCGTGTTTGGAAGGTATCTTACCGATTGGTGCTTCCACCGAATCTCCATCAAGTTCATGATGTGTTCCATTTATCTCTCCTGAGAAAGTACATACTTGATCCTTCACATGTACTAAGCTCATAAGTTGTAATGCTAGAGCAAGATCTTTTTTATGAAGAACAACCAATAGTGATTCAGGATCATAGTGAACATGTTCTATGAAACAAGACCACTCGCTAGGTTAATGTCTTATGGAGGAACCACCAATTAGAGGAACTACATGGGAACTTAAGGATATTATGAGGGAGAGGTATCCTCATCTGTTTGTTACGAATTTTCAAATTTCGAGGGAGAAATTCTTTGTAATGGGTGTAGAATGTATCACCTTGAGACTTTATGAGAAATATTTTGTTTTTATGTATTATGTTATACACAACACCAATGTAATCTTTCACTACATAGAACACTTTCTTCGCTTGTGTTACCCGCAAGAGAACCCTTCCTCGATTGCTTGTGTTGTACGCAATAGCGAGTATCGCTAAACAATGATATGTTATTAAAATAATATATACACTAGTTGTTATGAATAGTAAAACCCACTTATTGAAATTTTATAAATTTTATCTTTCAAAATAGACATTATTTTTGGATTCATAATATCGAAATTAGTCTATGGTAAATTTTTTGTATTTTTCTAAAAACTTTCAATTATTGAGGAATAGTGAGAACACTGTGTTATTGGTTAAAACTGACTTATTATTTAAATAATAATTTATTTTATTTAATATTCCTTTAGGTCAATATAGATTCATAACACCTATTTATGTTCAATATAATTTTCTAGAGTCATTTTATAATTATTTTAGATATATGTAAATTTTATTGACTTTTTACCATCTTTTACCCACCTCTTATGAGCATTTACAAATTTACGTAAATTTTTTTTTACCAAATTAATGAGTTGAATTTCAAAAATCCAAGATACACGGTTGATTTTAGTAAGTAAATTTTGGTTTAATGAGATAAAAATAATTTTTGGTGAATAGTAACATTTATCTTTTATTTACCACAGTTAAAATTAAATAGGGAAATTAAGGGTAAAAATGATATTATTATTACCCTAAAACATGTAATAATTCTATTGGATAAGTGTAATTCGACCAAAAAATATTAGGAATAAAATATGGCCCTTGATGTCCACTTAGATTAGATGAAGATATTTGTTATTATTATATTTAAAGAAGAGTTAAAATAGTTAAAATCAATGTTTAATAACTAAAACATTTTTAATATAGGGTTATAAATATGATTAATTACACTATAAATATTCATTAGAAAGATAAAAATATTTACTACAAAATTGTATTTATTTATAATTATTATACCTTAAATAATTTAATTTATTTAGGACACAATGATGATGCGGTAATTACCTTATCAATTAAATATTAACATAATTAATATTATAAATACCCAAATAAATGAAATTTCCGTCTTTTTATGAATTAAACTAATTTTTTAGGTTAACATAACATATTAGGGTTGTTTAGAAGAAATGTTTCTGATGTAATTACAATGATATGAATTTTTAAAAAACAAAATACCAAATAGTGTCAAATTGACATAAAAGAGTACTTAAAACAAATATTATATTATTAATTGACATAATGGTCTAAAAAATATTAGTATAGGCCAAAAACATATTTAATAAAATATATGGTATTAATGAACCAATTGAGGTTTGATTGGATGTTTATTGTATTTTTATTAACCATATAGTGTAAGAATATAGGAAGCCACTGTAAAAGTTAAATTATTTAACTTAGAGTTAAATTTAAACGATAAGATTAAAATGGTAACCTAAACTTGCCTAAAACCTATTGGTTGAGAGGATTTAGATCCATCCCAACCCTATCCTAGAAATAAGCCACATTGGATACATTAGTAACTGAATATGAATTAATTATAAAATAACATTTTATGTTTTTCCTAAGGAGCCCCTCACGACTCATATAAAAGGGAACTCCCCTTTCTCTCTTATTCACACATCCATAACCATTTGGCTCGTCCAAATCCTACCCAAATACACTCTCAAATTTCATCCCTTCAACCTAGAGGCCTTATATTAATCATAAATCCATCCTAAAGAGTGCTTTTGATCAAATCAAAATGGAAAAACCCGAAGAATTTGTAAAATTCTCACCACCTATTTCATGTTCATTTCTTCTTCCTCTTCCTCTGTCTTTATTGTTTCCATTCTAACATAATAACTCCAGTTTCTTCTATATAATGTGATATTATTATAAAAATTTTACTACCATATTAGTTATTTTATCCATCCTATTAATAGAAAAGTCATTGAACATGCATACATACGGTTTACCGTCTCAACGTCGTGGTGTAGATTGTTATTCAAACTGTTCATCATTTGGATGGGTATAATAATGAGGATAAAAAATAAAAATATTATATATAAAATTATGATGATCCTCTATATATGATATTCCATCCAATTATATATGAATTTAATATCAAAAGAATGTTTTTTTCACTTGTGCGTACGTACGAACTACCGCCTTCACGAACGTGATGCGATTCATTTTTAAGGATTAAACATTCATGTATGATTATAATGTATATATAATAAACAATAATGAAATAAATGACAAAATAATGAAACTGGATTTCTTTACATATATGATTCATAACATAATTCCATTCAATTCAATTAGGAAACGAAAACAGTGTTCATGCGTATGTACGCCCTACCGTCTCCAGGAATGGTGTATTTCATTCCATTTATCAATCTATAATATATATTTATACTCTGAATATTTTTTATATATGAATCCTTTTTTACATTATAGAATTTAATAAATCATGATATATGTAGTAAAATCAAGAACAACAATTCGAAACACGCTTGATAATTGAAATGATTTTAACCAAAACGTTGCTTTAACAAAGTATTGAGAAATGATCAGGTAATCTAAGGTGGTTAGTGAATCATATATGATATCACAAATATTATTATGGTTCTATTACAAGTTAATAATATGTTTAATCCAAATATATAGAATTTTAGGACAGGTATGGAAGAAATTGGACATCAGGGAAGGGATAATTATTCCAATCTCTTGTTTATCCGAGATTGATTATTTGTATGTATTTAATGGTGTTATATTTTTAATCCTTTTCCATAAAAATGTTTTTTATAAATTGTTTAATATTATTCCATGTATTATTATAGTCATTATTAAACCTCATTGACTTGTACATCGTGTTATAGAATGAATCTTTCTTTTGTTTACCATACATGGTATTTTTTTGACTTTTCCTTTAAAAGTATGAGGAGAATGTTTTTTAAATATATACATAATGAACTGATTTTTATGATTTCATAATTACAAATTTTCATGAATCATCCTCTAAAATATTTAATGATTATTTTAAACAACATACCTTTTCTTTTAAAATGGAATGGCATTTTGTAAAAATAAAATGATTTTGAAGAAGAAAGGATATTTTCCTCAAGAATTCATTTTAATTGTTTTGTCAAAACAATTTTCCATAAAGGATGACATTTTTTAGTATGATTATGTTTCTAGTATAATGTATCTTTTATTTACATGGTTTGATTCTTCTTATGATGAAATGATATCCATTTGATTTATATGGATTACGTTATGGGATGATGTTTATGAATCCCATTTTATTCTTTGGGTTATGATGAATGATTTATATGTAACAAGTTAGAATGATTTCATTATGAGACGGGTGGGACCTATATCTCCCTCCAATCCATTGGGAAATGATTTCTATATCATGAGATTGACATGGCCAGAATGGAAAGTAAATATGTTTCAATGGTACAGGACTGGGACGAGGAGTGAACTCGGTTCTAAAATGGACTTTGTCTGCTATGATAGTCATGAAAATGTGTCTTGACTAATATGAAATGATTTTCTTTAATTATGTGTGTATGCCATAATGTTTCATGTTTTATGTTATGATTACGAGGATTACATTTCAATACTATGATTTATTCCATGTTATGATATTTTGATCTCTTTTGCAGGTTAATATTTTCAAAATGTTATGTTCTTATGAATGTGATATGATTGATTTTATCTTTTCTTACCCTTACTGAGCATTTTCACACACCATTTCTTGTGTTTTCTTTTCTCCAGGTCACGATGAAGGGTATTAAGTAGGATATGGAAAAAGGGACTCTAGATATGATGAAATAAACAAGAGAAAATGTATATGTTTTATGAACTAGTGGATTATGATTCCTAGTTTCTAAAGACACTATACCTATACGGTATAATCATGGTATTGTTATATGATGTAATAAGTATGCTTCAATTCTAAAGTAATAACAATGTTTGTAATGTATGTGTCGTTATATTCTATAGAAACATGTAAAGTATATTTTTTGTATATAAATTAGTTGGAATGTATTTTTTAATGAATATTATGATCACCTTGAAGATTAAATTTTATTCAAATTTTATAGATTTAGTGGTTTTTATAAATATTTAAAAGTGATCTACAACATGGAAGAAAGGGTATTAATTTTTTCAAAATCTATCAAACAAGGATTAAGTAATCATTCAAATTTGTTTGGATTTTTTGTTTCCATGTATTTATGAGATTTTTTTTTCATAATAATTTAAAAATTAATGAATCTGAACATATATGGGTCTTGAGGTGGATAATATATTGATTGTAAATATTAAATTTTAATTTTTTATTTTTAAATGGTATTAATGAAATATTAAAATAAAATTAATAAATTGATTTAGAAGATGGTTTACATAGTGTGTATTAAATTAGGTTTCATAAATTGATTTCAACTATGTGGAAGTTTTTCAAATTCTATGTTAGTTTTCTAGAAATTTCATTTGGATGTTTTAAATGAGTTTCATGTGGTCATTCTACATGAGGCTCTATTAAGATGCATTTTATATATTGATTGGAATCATGTTAGATAAATGAATATTTATTATTTAAATTTAAATTTTATATAAATGGGTTTTATCCTACAAGGGTGTTATATGTTTGGTATGCTTTTTTATGATTAATTATATATGCTTATTTTATTATTTATTCGATTACTCGCCTATAATTATTACTTTTATGATAATCCAAGGATATATAATGTGTCATGATTTATCAAACACATGTTATATAGAAAAATAATGTTATCCCCATATTTCATTATAATTCATGTGTTTTTAGGATGAATCTATTATTTTAATATTAATCATATACATATTGGATATCACGTGTTATAGTCTATCTTTTACTTTGTCAATATATTCCATAGTGCATTTCTTATTATACATTTTATTTTTCAATGACATTGTATATTGATGTTTTCAAGACCCCACCCCTATATGGTGCCATCCTTGGATATAAATGAGAGAAGGGACATAATGATGCTTGAGGAATGCTCCTAGTTGGACTCAGGATGGTGAAAAAAATAAGGGGGATTATATACACTTTAATTTGAGGCATTACCATCAAATATTCCACGATAAAAAAATATTAGAGTAAAATCTAAAGTATTCATTATAAATATAATGTTGAATAAAATATCACATTTACATTTATATAATTATAATTAAAACTAATACACTTGAAATATAATTATAAGTGAAAAATATAAACATTTTATTGATAATTAAGACCAAAATGATATTTAAAAAATATGAACTAGAAATAACTAGACTGAACACCATCCATATCATGATTACCTAATTAAATTTTTTTATATAGAAAGTGATTGAAATATGTACAGATAGTTTATGCTCTAAGGAACCACTAATGTAGAATATAAATATAACATACTAAAACTCTAACACCATGAGATTTTTTGAAAAAAATTCATATAAAGAAATATTTATCTATTCACACAACAAAACATTTAGTACATATACACATATATGATAAAAAGGTTTATCTATTGTAATATAAAGCACAAAGTTGATCATAAATTACATTTAACACTTAGATTTTATTGTGGTACACACAACACTGATGATAGATTCTATGACACATGATAATGTATTTTTGGATGGATTGAATAACATAAAAGGGTACGTTTTTCCGAATAATAATACATTATTAAAAAGTTATTTTTTAGTATAATAATATATAAACATGCAATTACATTATAATTTTAAAATATTATTAACTGATTAAAAAAAATTTATGGTTTACAAAAAATATAAGATGAATTTAATGGTTTTTAATTAATTAGAAATGAATATGAAATGTGATTGAATTTAAAGGGAATCATTATGGTTTTTATGGTCCGAAAGCTATATTACTGTTAAAAAATTAATTAACTACAATTATAATGTAAGTTTAATTTAATATAAATGTTATATATTCAATCAAATAAATATTTTTATTCATTCACTAATTTATACAGAATTAATAAAAGAATAAAATAAATATTATTATTAAAATCTTATATTTCTATAGAAGATTATTTTCCTCATTTTAATGGTGAACCCAAATTAAATTAAAATTTATGAAATTTAATAGATTTAATATTTCATAATAAACGTCATATTTGAAACGGAACCACAAAAATTATATTATTATATATTTTTTATTTTTCTATAAGTTTTCATTTTTTTAATTAATAGTTTTAATATTGAATTATAAATAAAAAATTTCATATAATTTATTTAAAAGGGTAAATTATATTATAAAATTATTTTAACGGTTAATTAGATCATATTTTTATCAATTAATCTAATTTAGGTCATTGTAATCAATTTCCCCTTAAATTTGACTATAAAAACATATCTGACATTCATATTTTTTAACAAAAAAACATTCATTATCATCCCATCTATGGTATTAATTTTTTATAATTATCTGCATCTATAATTTATTTAATTTTTAATAATGGATTAAATATTTGGAATCATAATATATTATAATTTTTAATAATTTTAATTTTTTTATCAAAATTCTTTGTGAATGTAATTAAAATTAATTACATTGATTATGGTTAAATTAAGATTTATAAGGGAATAAATGATAATCCTAATAACCATGATGACCAATACAATTTTCCAAGAACCATTTTTTTAAATATTTGGGCCAAAACCCATCCATTATATACTTTTGATCATATTGGTAGGAATATTTAGATATAAAAAAAGTGTACACCATACTTGTTTTAAAAAATTAAATGTGTTTCCTTTCCCTTAATTATAAAAGGCCACCACCTATACCTAGTATTAATAACCCTAAAACAACTTATGGTCAGACAAGATAATTTCAATAATCTGAAAAATAACCATACATTCTTATTTTGAGTATCAGTTTTTTCACAAATCAATTCAAGGAATCCATTTGGTGGAAACCAAAATGATTTTCCTGATTTAGATGTAACAACCTCCCCCAAGATCCTTTCATTTATTTTCATTCTACAACAATACACTCTTCTTATTAAATTATTATATGAAATAAATATGTCATCAATATAATGATAAATTTTTATGATAAGAATTAGACCATTACTAACACAATATTTTATCTAATTGTTAACAGACATACAGTTTATGTGTATGGCGAACTACCACCTCACAAAATGACAGTCAAGACACAAGGTAATGTAATTTCATTTCACATTTTCTTTCGATTACACACATGCTTTATTCACCCCAGATAACTTTGTTGTTGTGTGTATAATGATCCTTGATGAATTATATGATTATTGTATTTAAATTAAAGGTTATTTAAATGTCATTTTTGTTAACATTATTTGATATATTCTATGATTAAAGTATTACCAAACAAGTAAAGTTATTTATTCACAATTTTTATTCTTGGAGACGCATGTCATGATATGAACCTATAATTTTTAGGTGTATATATTTCCTTTGAAATATAATTTCATGAATATAATTACTATGATTATATTTTACGCTTTATTGAATTTCATTGTTTTACATGGGTTGTATGGTTCAATGTTATCAAGTGGAATGAGTTCATTAAAAAAATATCATCTCTTGTTGAGAATTTTTATGTTCATGATTCCATTTATAAAATTTTATGACCCATTACTGATGAACATTATTGAATTTTCATATCCCCAATATATTCATGGTATATTATTTTATTGGTTACATCATTCCTCTCATAGGTATATAAGATAGTTTATAATTTGTTTTTGTGAAATATAGACATTAACATATCATTGGTCAAAAATTTGTGTTCCAAAATACCATGCATTTGAAAATGTGTTTATAGTAATATAATACGTTTATAACAAAATTTAAAATAAATTTTCATTGTTTCTTTCTCTTTTAAGTAATTTCAAAGGAATTTCTTTATAACATTCCAAAAAAATAATTTTTCTTCAATTTTTACTGTGAAGAATGAATGTTATTTTTCCCTCATACAACATGTAATAATTTTCCCATTATTATTTATATAATGATTTCTATCCATGTTTTAATATGATAATTTTTCAAAAAAAATATTAAAATTAATTTTCAATAAAATGGTTTTAAAAAATATTTAAATATTTATTTCTATGAATCCAATTATTTGTTACAAAAAATGTTATCAATTTTTTTAAAATTCATTTATATATTATCAATGATAATTTTTTTCAAAATAAATTATGAATATTTTATATGTTTATATGGAAAATGATTTTAAAAAAATTTGAAATCTGTATATTTAAATTTTCATTGAATTTTTTAAAACTATTTTAAATACATTTTAAATCTTCTTTCATATGTTTTCATGTAAAATAATTTTTTAAATGTCTTCAAGCTTTATATATATGGCTTTAATATATTTTCAATGATATGGATTTGAAAAAATTTCCATGTTTTTTGTATGTTTTCATGGAAATTGGTTTTTGAACAATATTTTTATGTTTTCAAATTACTTTCAATGAAATGATTTTTATAATATTTTCATGGTTCATTTATATGACTTTAATTTAAATGCAGTTTATAAAATTTTCAAAACATATATCTATGTTATAAATTTTTTTCAATTAAATGGTTTCCTAACGTTTTAATGATTATTTTATATGTTTTAAAAGAAATTTGATTTCAAAAAGTTTTCATGCCTTATTTAAATTTGTTGAATGTATTTTCAAACAAAATGGCTGACAAAACACTTTATGTGATAAATATGATTTTTCAAATAATAAATTAAATTTTCTTCATGAAATTTTTAAAAGATATTTCAAAATTATTTCCCTTATAATTTGACATCCATTAGTGTTAGTCAATCCATTTTGGGGAGATGTTTCAACGTTACCATTCATATTATTTGACTAAATGTTTTCTAATTTGATGGAATGTGGATTATGAAACCCATTTCCCATTCACAGGATATATTCTATTGAATTCTACTTCTTTTCAAGTGTTATATGATTGATGAAATGATTATAGAACCTATATCATTTTCGAACGATTATGTTATGATTATATGTTTATGATACAATTTTAATTTCAGGGAATATGTGTTGATTAATATTCATGATCTTGTTGAACATTTATATATGGTTTCATTATGAAATAGGTGGGATCTATATCCCCCTATAGTGCAATGGGAAAATAATGATATCTCATGAGACAGAATAAGATAGTCTTTGGAGTAATACATTCATACTATGATAGCCATAAGATAGAACCCTGATTACCATGATTGTATGGGGAATGAACATATGATAGTAAGATGGCCATGGTAGTGAACCATGATTACAAGGATGGTGTGGGGAGTAATCCTATACTACCAAGATAGCCTTAGAAGTGATGTCCTAACAACTATTGAAATCATATTGTATGCTTATTTAATTATTACAATTACATATATTATTACTATTTTATGATTTATATATTATGTTATTTATTTCCTTATATTTTGATTCCTATAAACTGACAATATTTCCCCCATGATTAAATTTTTTTTATTTTTGACATGGAGGGTAGGATATTCTAATGTTATGATCATGTTCTCATACCCATACGATATTGTTAATGCTTATATGTATCCCTTGTTTACCCTTAAGGAGATTCTAATCCCACCCCTTGTTATGGATCTTTATCAAAAATATGAAGATATGTATTATGTATGATGTGCCAAAAATGGTGTTAGTCATGAAGATCCAAGTGGGAGATAATGTTTTTCATTTATATATCAATGTTTATGTTGCCAAGGATTCCTGTTGAAATTATTTTATATGGTTCATTGGAGTCTTTTGATGAAAAATATTAAATATTTTAAAATTGAGAAATAATTTTAATGTATCTCTATTGAGGCTCAATATAGTTGGTATTATAGGTGGCATGTCGCCGTCTTCTGAGTGATTCAGAGGGGGGGATTTATTTTCCTCCAGTTTCTATGCATTTATGGCAGGTTTTTTGGTTTTATTTGAATTAGTGATGAATATGGTGGTTGTTTTGGATGTGTTTAGTGGCTTCACTTGTTTTTATCGCTCCTTGCTAGCCAAACACGGTAGAGCTTGTTGGTATCTCCGGTGGAGATGCAAATTCGTGAAGGTTTCATGGTTGATTTGAAGGTTTGATGCTTTATGGTGATGAAGTTCTGTATTTTTGAAATGATTTTTCTATGGTGTTTTTTGTAGTCCTGCGGTTCATGGTTTAAGGCCTTGTAATATGTTCATACACATGGGACTGCTCGAGATGTGGTTCAGAGCAAGAGTTTCATCCGGTCATTGCATTATGGATTTGGATGTTTTAGAGGCTATGGCATTTCCATTGGTACCATGCGCATGAATTTTTTTCAGGGGACAACTATTCATGTAGTGATGGGGTAGTGGAACTGGTCTTCATGTTTCTAATGGTGGGTAGGGGCTTTTCTCTGTAGTCTTTAATGTTTTGTTTGGATTTGAATTTTGTCTGTGGATACATGATTGTTGGTATTGTCTTTGATGTCATTTTGGGTTCCCCCTTATCCCTGGAAAGAGGATTATGATAATAAAAAAAGTAATTTTCAGTCAGTATTAGAGAAACTTTTTGTTGGTTGGAGTGGATACTCAAGAGGGGGGTGAATTGAGTTCCAATTAAAATTTCTGTTTTAAAACATTGTCTTAAAAACCCACAAATAAAATACTGAATTAAACTGTAGTGAATTTATATCAAAGTAAAGGTTCTGTTGGGTTATCAAGGGATTGATTATTTCCCAGTTAATAAAAACAGAAAGGTTGATTAAATTTTGAAACCAAATTACTAATTTACAACTAATATAAACACTAGCGAATTTAATTATCAAAGTGACATTAAAACAGTTTTGGTTTTAATGTAATTAGCAGCAGAATAAAAGAATAACTTTAAAAGATATATCATTTCAGATATAACCAAGAGGTTCAGTCTCAAGCCGAGGCTTAGTCCTCTCAAAAATTTGTATAAAAATGATCCACACCCGGGATCGGGGTTCACAAAAGTTTACAACTGTCCAGGTCGAAGACCTCTACCACTACTATTCGTGGGAAACAAAACCACATCAACCAGTTGTCCATGTCACACATGACCTCTACCACTATCTCAATGGGATATAAATGATATAAGAGTTTGATTGAGGATTTACAGATCCTCTAGTTAATGAATAGGAGACAGTGTGTATGTTAAATGTAAGAGATAACACACACTGCTTGAAATGTGAAATAATGAATCACAGAGAAGAGATGTAGTGTTTAAAAATGGCTCTATTGATTGTTGTAAAGCTTTGGACTCGTTGAGTTTGATTAGAGATGATTCTGAGTCCTCTTCTGGTTTTTGTCTGAAAAACAGACTATCGTCTGCTTGACATCCAGATTCAGAGATAGTGAGAAATGTAGTCGATGAAGTTCTTAAATGCCCTCGTGAATGTACAGAACTCTTCTTGAGTAAGCTTGAGTTTGTATGAGGTTTTGTGTCTTCTTATTGTGATGTCTTCTCTTGTCTTGCACGGTTATCTCATCCACCACCCTTTTTGCACATGTAAGTCTTGTCGTTGTTACATTAAATTTGCACCAGTAGGGTCTTCTTGTATTTATGGCAAGAGCTCCAGTAGAATAAATGATTTCTATTTGCAGGTACGAGGTTCGGTTCCCTGACATCCAACATCCTTCATTAAATAAATGACAGAGCATTAAAATATTCCTAATATGACCGTTGGATAGATTAAATAATGATAAAGAAATTCAAATAGCTGCTTAAGACTATCGGTGAGTCAAGTGATCGGTAAGTCATCAGCATCAACATCAGTGAGACATCTTCGGTGACATAGATGATCAGAATCGGTGTGTCATGATCGGTGAATCATTTGATCTGGATCCGTGTGTCATCTTCGGTGACTCACTTGATCAGCATCGGTGTGTCATCTTCAGTGATTCGAATGATCAGCATCGTTGAGACCATAGTCATTTGATATGGATCAGTGAGATCGTCATCCCTCGATATGGATCGGTGAGACCGTTGTCCTTTGATATGGTTCGGTGAGACCGTTGTCCTTTAATATGGATCGGTACGACCGTTGTCCTTTGAGATGGATTGGTGCGACCGTTGCCCTTTGATATGGATCGGTGAGACCGTTGTCCTTTGATATAGATTGGTGAGACTGTTGTCCTTCGATATGGATTTGTGTGACCGTTGTCCTTTGATATGGATCGGTGAGACCGTTGTCCTTCTATATGGATCGGTGAGACCGTTGTCTGTTTGATCCAGAGGACTTCCAGAATACTTGTAAATCAATAACAAAGAGATAAAAACATGATCCAACTAATATACACAGATTCACTAAGAGATTGTTATTATGTATATGAGAAATCCAACCGGATTAAGTAATCGATGATTTGTGATTATTAAAATAGCAATCATAGGAAGAATCCAACAATCTTCTAGAGGTATCAACACTTTTTATTAATACTTTTAAAGATTTGATGAAAAAACCATATTAAAAACTCTTTATAGATGTATATGGATAAGTATATGGATTATAAAATTTATTTAAAAATTTCATTCAATTTTGTAATGGATAGAGTTGGTGGTTTTTGTAGAAATCCACCCATGACATGATACTACAATTTGATGTAGTTATGGCACATATGATCATTGGTATAACAACTCTAAAATGATTTTTGGGGGCTAATGTGCGGTCATATGTTACATGAAAATAGGCCTTTTGCACACTTGGTTTGACAATCATGGGGATATTCATTATAAATTCATAAACTCTTCACGAACCATCACAAGTGACTTAAATAGATGATGGCTATAAATAAAATATGATATAGGTTATGATTTATTTTTTATGGAAGGTTTCATAATTTTGATATCCTATATGTATTTCTTTTTCATGATTTCATGGGTTAGAACAATGATAAGTGTTTCTAACACCATGCATTCTGGGTTTTTTCAATGGAGGGAACTATAAAGAACATAGTAAATTGTAAATGATTCTGATGTGGAATGTGTGGGAATTAAGAAAACCGATTTCTCAAATAGAAATATCATAAATTGAATCAGGTAGGTTATAAAATTATTATTTATACTATTGAATATAATGATACAATAAATGATATATGAATGTTATGTGATGTTATTCGAGTATTTTTTACATTAAACATAATAATCCTGATTAGAGTGAGATTTGGTAACATGAATACATGATTCATATTTCATATTTTTGGAATGATTTTTTATGGAATAAAATTATGATTCTTTAGTGATAGTTTATGAATAATGTTGGATTAATGATTTATTTATGTTTTGGAGTATATATTATGTTATATGAATAATGAAATATATAAATATTTTCTATATAAAGAGTTGATTGATCATGATAATGTAAATTAGAAATATAAATGAGCATAGAATACAATAAGAATTTGTTGAAAAAGTGGTACATATATCATCAGGTCTGATGTTTAGAACATATTTTATTCAAGGAATGTATCTTGTAACTTTTATAATAATGAAGCATGCATTTCCTCCAAAAGGATTTATGGTAGTCCACTTTATTTACATGTATGAAAAAGATTTATTATTGGAATGTGGCAATGAAGACTACCTTTATAGTATATGGGTGATCAATTATATTTTACTTTTTTGGATTTAGTTATATTTCATTATATTGATTTAAATTTTTATAATTTTGGAGGGAATATGGTTAAATATTCATGGTATGTTTATGTTAATATGCGGATAATTTTCTTAAAATTAAATTATTGTCTCAACAAATGAGGATTTAATCATATTGGGAAACCTATTATAACATAATTGGTTTGAAATTATTTAATGATAAATTTGATGTGATAACATGGATATCTTTATCTATTAGAGCTTCAGGAATAACATCATTGTCTCAATTCCCTGGATTAAAAGAAGCAGTGGGGATTGAAAATTAAAAAAGTAAATGTTGATGCTCTAAATATTATAAGGAATGAAATAAAGTATGTATATATCCTTATATTCATAAATAGAAATAAATAAACCGAATATAGGAATAATATATTGAAAATGATTTTTCCTAGAAGCATTATTTCTGATGAAACTAATGATCCCATAAATCATTTGAGATTTATAGTTCATTGATCAGCCACTTTAGCTGATCAATCTTATTCAATTAGTCTCCATCAAAACACAATAGTTATACTTTTCTTCCATGTCCAATTTTTTACCAAATTCTACTGATCAATATTATGATGTTAATTTGATAATTTCCATTTAATGATGACATGGATCTCTTGTAGTACACGCAAAATAGATATTAGCTTGCATTACATTCAAAAATGATTTTTCATGATGTCTTGAATAACACTTAATGTAATGTTTTACTAAACAATAATATATTATTAAAATGTTATTATTTATTAGTATAAGTTAAAACATATCTTATAAATTTGTGGTAACAAATAGTAATAACTAAATTATAAATATATAATGTTTAAAAAAATATTATATAATTTCATAGGATTCAATTTAATTAGAAATGTAAAAGAATAATGATTAAATATAAATAGAAATATTATTATTTTTATGATCACAAATCCATTTTCAAAAAAAAAATTAAATTTATTAAATTTATTTATTGATATTTCAATAATATATACAATATATTCTATAATTTATTTTGGATATTGATTTAGTATATTATAGATTCAAAAGATTAGAACAATCACAATTTAAATATAAAGCCTGATATTTTTATAAAAGAAGTATTACTCTATTCTAATGGTGAAAGTATTTTAAATCAAAAGTTTTGATTATTTATAGATTTAATATGTGAAAATAAAAATCATATATTGATTTAAGACATAAAATTATGTTATGATAAATTTTTAGTTTTTTCTATAAGGTGTCATTTATTAACGAATTCCTAAAAATTATTGAAGTTTAATTCGAAACTATTTTTTGATATAATTACATATGAGGATAAATTATACATTAAATTTGTTTCAAAAAATGTTTCAAAAATATTTTTATCAATTAATCCAATTTAGGTCATTCCAATTAATATTACACTAAAATTGACAATGAATCTATAGAAATATTTTAGACATTTTTTTAAATCCCAGCATTGTCGTCCCATCTATGGGATATACTTTTATATAATTTATTCCACTCAAATATGGTTATTTAAAAAAATTTATTCCAAAAATTTAATGGTGATAATATTTAATTTCTAAAAATTTCAACATAGTTTTTGTCCTTAACATTTTGTAAATGTAAATAAAATTAATCACTTTGATTAAATACATCTTATTCATCATGAGGAAAAAAAATAAAACATAAGGGCCCAAAAGACCTGAATATGTGTCCAAAAACATTTTTATGTCCATATTATAGAAATAAACCTGTTATAGTTGAATTTGTTTTGCTATTTATGACTTTTATAGCTAAATACGTGGGTATATATAACATGTTTTAAAAAATGCCAAGTCTGTCCATTCCCTACACTATAAATGGAATTAACAAATCCCTATTCATCCCAAAACTCAAACAAGTTAGGTTCAGAATAGATCTTCCCAGTGCACTTATCAAGATCCATCCCTTAATTTTGGTAGGAATCCATTGTTCATAATGTCTTCCAATGAATCTCTTTGGTAGAAATAAAAAGGATTCACCTGAGTAAGAATTAACACCCTCCCTCAAGATCTTTTATTTTATTTTAAGAATTCAACAAACCAAATATCCTCATTGAATTATAATAAAATAAAAATAGTATTATAAATATACTGATATTATTTATGCTCAGTTTTAAACCGATAATCAAACACACTTCAATATAATGGGTAATAAACAAACTAATTATTTTAACAAAAAAATATCACCTCAAAAAATGATGATTGATTGTTCTTTTTAAACCACCTATAATGTTGATAATTATAATGGATACTCCATTTATAAATTGTATATATGATAATTATTATTCATTTATACTTATTTAATTATTATACAATACATATCTTTATACATTATCTTTTGCGTAAAATAATTTCGTTTGATGTTGTTTGGACAACCCCCCACTCAAAGCGATAGGATTCAATCACCCCATGAAAGGACTATGTTACGGTTTATTATAAACAATTTATATGATATATATGAAATAATACTGCTTATAATATTATATTATATACATATTTATGTATATTTCATTTTAATTATTTCATTCAATATGATAATAAAAACAAATAAAACATTCATTCATACGTACGACCTATCGTCTTAAAGAATGGTGTCTTCCATGTCATGCATATATATTATATAGATTATTATAATACAAAAATAATTAATATAAATTATATTTATATAATGGTTTAAATTCATTAAATCTTGATATATGTATAAGGACATAAAATATAAAAAAATTAATACATTTTTGATAATCAGAGAAAAGATTACATAAAGCGTAACCATAATATTAAATTCATATAAAGAGGGTAATATTCATTACTAATGAAACAATATATTGTATTAGATATAATAATAAGGTTATTTTATATATTCATAATAAAATCATATTTATTATATAGGACGTTTTTGTGATTATGATGAGTTTTAAGATCGAAGGTAAGGGAATATGATGTCACTCTTTATTTCTATGAGATACAAGATTTATTAACCACCCATTACTTTTGTGTGGTGTGTATACTACCACTAGATGAATTATATTATTAATATACAAAATTATATCTCTATTTTCATATCATTCAGATTTTATTTATTTCATGGTGGTTATGTTTCTAATATTAATAAATCATTAAACTGGTTTTCTCTCATTTATCATTTGTTGAGACACATGCAATGTAAGGGACCTATATTTTTCCAATAGTTTTATATAATTATATTGATATTTGATACCCTGAATCTAATTTTTTTCATTATATTTTCTATATTGTGAAATTCAATTTTCATACATAGGTTGTGTGGTTCAATGTTATCAAGTATAAATATTTTATTGAAACAACCTCATCACTTATCAAGATAGTTAATGTTTATGATTCCGCTATTGAAATATAATGATCAATCACTCAAGCAAATTATTGAATTTTATTATCTAATGTGCTTTCATTATATATTCTTTTACGGGTAAAATTATTCCACAATTTGGTATAAAAAAAGATAATACTTTTTTAAAGAAATCACAACATATCCCCTCTTCATTCGGAAATCTGTTTTCCTTCTAAATCATGATTTAAAAATTGGATTTCCATGAATATTTTTACGTTATCTAATAATTATTAAATGTTATTTTTAACATTTTTTATTTTAAAAACGTTTTCAAAGGATTTTTATGGTCATCATTTGAACAAGGTATAATTGTAACATTTTCATAATGCAAACAAAATGTTCTTTTTACCTCAAAAAACACAGATGGATATTCCCATTCTTATTTCTGTAAAGAATCCATTTCTTGTTTGAAAGGTCAATTTTTATGAAATTTATTTTAAAACTAATTATAAAATGGATTGTTTTTAAAACATTTTCAATGTTTATTTATAGGTTTTAAATATATTTTTCATTGAAATTCCTTTTAAATTGTTTTTAATATTCTTTTATTAGTTTTCAAATAAATCCAGTTTCAACATTTTTTTAATAGTAATTTACACGTTTTCAAGGAAAATTGTTTTGAAAACATTTTCATGATTTATTTAAATGATTTCAATAAATTTTCAATGAAACAATTTCCAAAATGATTTGAATCATGTTTTATAATAAATAAATAAAAAGTTTTCCAATTTTTTTATCATGCCTTATACAAAAGATTTATAATTATTTTCAATGAGATATGTTTCAAAACGTTTTAATGATTCTTTTTTATGTTATCAAGGAAATAATTTTTCAAAAATATTTTTATAATTGATTTAATTTTATTATTTTATTTTCAATAAAATGGTTTTCAAAATATTTTTAATCATGTTTTGTATGTTTTCAATGAAAATAGTTTTTAAAATGTTATGAATCCTTATTTATAAGATAACAATTTATTTTAAATGAAATGGTTTTATAATCATTTTCGAGATTATTTTATATGTTTTAAAGGAAACTTTTTTTCAAAATGATTCAAGGGTAATTTATATTTCTAGAAATAATATTCATAAATAATATTTATCAAATTTTTTTATTAATTAAATATACATTTTTAAAGAATAAATGGTATCATCCTCAACCGATATCATTAAAAGTTTTTAAAATTTATTTCACTACTGGGATGACAACCATGGGGTTACTCATGCATTTCTAGGGAGATGGTTCAATGTTACAATTCATATTATTTCACTATATGGTTAATGATTTGATGTAATGATGTTTATGAAACCCATTTATTCTTGTCATGTTATAGGCTTTTGAATCCATCTTCATTTCACAGTTTAATGTTTTGATGAAATGATTATCAAACCAATATATTTTTCAATAGATTATTTTTTGATTACATGTTTATTATACCCTTTCCATTTCATGAATTATGTTATAATGAATATTTTTTATATTATGGAACTTTTGAAAATGATTTTATTATGAGATGGGTGGAACCCTTGTCTCCTTCAAATGCATTGGGTAATGATTTAAATCTCATGAGATGTTATAAGATTGTATTGGGAGTAATCCTTGACTACTAGGATGGAAATGGGACTAAACCATGAAAACTAGGTTGGTAAGAGGAGTAAAATATTGCAACTAATATGTCAAAGGGATTAAACCATTACTCCAAATATGGTATATAGAGTGAACCCATACAACTCAGAACTCCTTAGATCAGATTCCTTGATTACAATTGAAATCATATTATATTGTTATGTAATTTTCACAATTCAATGTGTTATTACTATGTTATGAATTCATAGATTATGTTATTTATTAAATTATGATTCTTGTCATATAATGGATTTATCTGTATATAATGATTCATCTTTATAATATATGATTTGTACGGTGTGATATTATAATTTTGTGATTATGTTCTCATGACCCTATTCTCATGTTAATTATTACATATCTATTTTTTTACTCCTTAATAGCTTAAGATATCACCTAATTTATTATTCCTTCCCCATGTTATAAAGATATATATTAAATTTTATTTTTCCATGATGTTTTTTATTCATGAAGAACCTAGTTGATTATATAGTCACTCATTTATATAGTAGTGTTTATGTTACCAATGCTTCCCAATGAACTATAACAATACCGTCTGTCAACATCTATTAGTATTATATTTTAGGTATTCTGAAAAAGTGATGTATTCTTAATTTATGAAATGTGAGTGTACCTATAAAGAACCAATGAAAAAATGGAAAGTAACTCATCACCAAAATTAGTTATACTAATTTCATAGGTTAGATGATGAGGTGTAAACGCCCTTAGAGTCAATGGGGTTTCAGTATCCACACCTATATCTGTGGGGGTGCCTTGTGAAATCACAAATCATATAGTACATAATATATCTCAAAACCACATTATAGGTTTTATTAATTTTATGAGCTCAAAATATGTTATCACCCCTTGGAAACATAGTTTACACCACTATAAACCATATTTCGTATAAGAACATAAACATTTAAGAAGTAATTAGTTATTTAATTAATTATTTTTTTAAAAAATATATATATTTATATTACTTTATCCAATTAATGTTAATTTACATTATTACAGTTTATATTTATTTTTACATGATGTCAATTACATTCATTACAAGATTAATCCAACAATTTCCTATGTTTCTCAAGATTATGAAAATAGTCATTCCATTAACAATAATACAAAGGGTTTAAAAAATTTATTATTTAATATTATAATTATTCGATAAATCCATGTATTATTAAATGAATATTATGCTACCATATATGATTCCTATTCACTCACAACAAGAGGCATCCTATTGTGGGTAATAGAGTCAGTATAATTAAATAATAAAATCATTCATCCCTTTAAAATAACATAAACAATAATGCATTCCAACATTAAGCATAAAATTGGGAAATAACATATTTTTCTATTCTATAAAAATTAGTTCCTTATACGACAATATCATGTATATAACCATGCATATTTACCTCAGATGCATAAAAACTACTGATGAATGTTGGCCTCATCAATAATATATCATCATCCATCAGCCATCCCACAATGAAAGATCAATGTATATAATTGATCCGGTCGATAGAAACATAGTTGGAATAAGTAAAAAAACCTATCAAATGGGTAATAAAGGACCTAAAACAAGGAATTTAACTTTTAGATTCAACATGGAATCTTGGCCCCAAATTTTAATCCCTATCATATAGAAAATTTTATAATTATATTGGATTACAAGATTCATTTATCATAGGTTACTAATATAAATATACTTTTTAGTCATCTCTAATAATATGATTTTTTTAAATTATCTCTAGAATATATTTTTTGTTTCAAAATAAATTTCAGGAAGATAAAATTGAATTCAACAAGACACTTTACTTTTAATAACAACAAGAACATTAACATAATATTATTTTCACAATTTCATAAACATATATATAAATAATATAATTTAATCAATTATTACTAATCATTTTATTTCAAATAAAAATTATAAGAATCAACATATTGACAATAAAATCATCCATATTAATTAATCCATTAAAATATATTCTTTTTTACTTTCTGTTACAATTTTTAGTGATTTAAATTTATAATCCCATTAATAAAAAATATTATTAACATCGAATAAACATATTTGATAGAGAATTATATAAATCAATAGGTAAACCATTATCTCAACGTTCAAACATGTAATATCTAGAATCAAAACACATTTATTTCATTTATCGTTTTCATAATTATTATGGTCAATTTCTCCATTTTCCAAACTGTTAAAGGTTGATAAAATTATAAATTTACATAAAATATGATAAGGAAGGAATTAGTACTCTACATTTTGGAATAATTATTCTTCATAGACGAACTACATAACTAAATGGATCATGATCAAACATCACATAAAAAGACTAGAAAATTCCAAGAACCTAATAAGATAACCAACCCAACGAATATTGCACTCCACAAGTAAAATAGAGATAAACCTTCATTTAATTTCATATATGTAATGGAGGAAATGATACCCATACATGAAGAAAAAACAACAGATGGAGGGATCACTGGACATGGATAAACATAAATCCATTATATAATATTGTTGGTTAATCCAATTTGATGGGGACTCAAATTGGAGGATAAATAACCTTCATTCACCACGTGTTTAGGATATATTTATAGGATGTGAGAGATAACGATTGTACTATATGTATTATTAGAAAAATTCCCAACATAGATTCAGCACAAGAATGTTTCATTATCATTTTTAATGTACAATATTTACTTCCACAGAAAAAAAATAATTTTACCAGAAAATTAACATGGTCATTATTTATATCATTAATACAATCGTTATGATGTGAGTTATCAGTATATTATTTTTTGTTTAAAAAACCCCCTTTCATTCACATCATGTACACTATACTTGTCATTAATTCACTATCCAAACCATCTAAATTTTATATATTTATATCTTTGTGATTTTTAAAAAAATCCCAATGTAATATTTTTTATGACTTACATAATGTGATATTATTGACATGATGTCAATTTTCTGTGATCCATTTATTATAACTCAAAAATACCTTTGAAACTAGATAAGGCTTATATATGTTACATGTTATTCAAAAAAAAATGAAAACTAGTGGGATAAATGGATCATGTTCATTACATAAGATATCATTGAAAGCAGTATACTCCTCAAGAAATTAAAAACATTCCTATTATGAATGATTGAAATTGAGTTCATTCGAACTGCTTCACAACCAGATGCAGCGCATGATTCTCACCATCACATGAGTTTAAAAATTTCACTCATATGACAAAATGATTTTTTCACACAACACAAAACAAAATGTAAAAATTACTCTCTAGTGGAAGATAACATTCATGAATGATATGGATGAAAATAAAAAATCATATAATAGGAAAACAACTATTAACTAGATTGAAAAAATTAAAAGTTTTCATCGTTAAAATATGAGTGAAAATTATTAATTTCATAGGGTACTAAGAACATATTTTTGACTCACATTATTTGGTACTCACCTCTATTCCACTGACTCACAACATGAAACTAATAAGGGAATAACATTATTTTAAAATTACATCACCTTGAGGTATTGGATCTCTATAGGATTCTCCAATAATTTTGAAACCTCACTAATATAGATCTATAAAAAACTGATGAAATGGGACTCATTAAGAAGATAATGGTTGAGATGAAAAAAATAGAATAATTCAATCATATGGTTCATCTTTGTGGAATTTTCTATCTAAAATTCCAAAACTCCAACATGACGGTAACCATGAAGGGACCCATACATGGGTGAGAAATAATACTATTATAATTGAAAATTCACTTCATATTATGAGGAATCACTTTTAAGAACATATGATCTCTAATTTCTAACTCAAATGGTATAATCCTAAGATTAGAATAAAACATTTAATAATTCATCATTAATATATTTTCCCCATGGATCACCAAAACCATCTACGTAACATTTCATGCTAATATTGAGATATGTAATGATAACACTTGCTCAATTGTACTGAAACAAATATTGTAAAGGTCACAAAAAAAGAAATCCATTCAATTCTAAAATAATTTGTTAATGATCACTACTAGTGTAAACAGAAATGACCCATGGAATATTCCACACCCATGATCCTAAAAATATAGCACACAATGATAAAACACTAATTAATTTTTTTATATTAGGATCTTTCTTAATTCCATTTTTTAGATGAAAAGAAGTGATAAAACTTAATTGGGATCCAAAATCAAGATGGATTCCATTCTAAATCATATAGGTAGATGTTGGATCATGATCATATATGATAATTATACACAGTCCTTGAATTCTCAACACATAATCATCATAATTCAGAGGAAACCCCTCTATTAAAATACTATCATTGATCACAAAAAAAGTGGGATGATTTTATCAAACATTACAGTGCTACATATATATCCGTACAACCTCCCTTAGCTAAAGGTAAACTGGTAATGATATATATTTTTATGTCCTCCCACATCCACAGAGGTACATAAAATAGATCTAGAAAACATTTGGGAATATGGTGCTCAACCTTTCAAATATGCAAGACTAATCATTGAGACACAAACATTGTAACTTCCTGATTCAACACATGCCACGAAAACATACAGCTCAGATATTTGTACATAATTTTCATGTCAGTATATACCTACAAGGGTTTGCCATTAAACTCATAGATAACAGTCTAACATAACATAAAAGGGAATAAAATCCTTAAATGGAATATAACATAGTTATATTCATCCTTATACCATAAATTTGGGTAATAACCTATGAAAAATAGATATATTTAAACCTACACATCAAAATCCATAGGTACAACACCTCATACCACTTCTCCAAATATAACTACACTACATCTAAAAAATATAACATATTCCACAATACTTTCCCATATAATGGTTCATCACCATGTGCTCTTCCATAACACAATTATAATTTATACTTTCATGTATTACATTAGTTAATGAATTTATTTCCTTTTCTTCAACAACACTATTAACATTTCATGGGATATATAAAATATCAAAGGAACATTCTAGTAAGAATTTAATCAACCATTATTTTCTTAATTTTATGTCCCAGATGGATAAGATTCACCATATATCTTATGAATTGTAGAAACCAATCATTTTTTGTCTATGAGTTAATATTTTGATAACTTCTAGGGAAATGATACTTCTTCCTAAACTCGAACATGGTTTCAATATTTATTTCCATGGGTTATAACTACTGAGACCCATTAGAAATTACTGATACATTTTATAATATAAAATATCCTAAAACATTATGGAAAACTAAAAATATATCCAAAACTAAACTCTACCTTCAGGAAATACAGAAGTGTAGTAATGATGAATTTTTAATTGTGGTACTCAAAAGATTCCTACCAATGATCTCTCTCTAATAATTACTAGCCCCCTCTATTCCAAGCTATAAATATATTCACAAGCAAGGATAAATTGGCAACAAAACTTCTATAATATCCTACATTACTATGTAATTAGGACACTTATTTACTATCTTGGGGATTACAAAGAAATGATAGCCATAGTCAATTATGGACCCATAACTACTCTTTTTTTCAGGACAACACATTCCAAATGGAATAGACATGAAAACCCAAAAATAATTCGTTGATAAATTTAAAAACATATTATAGTGACAAGGATCTCCAAAAAATGAAAAAAATTATTTATATTCTCTTCCTTTGTTTTATGTACACAAGGATTTCATTTATGAAAACAACCACAAACTGGTCGATGAATAAATTAAACAACACATCGATCAAACACATGAACACATGTTGAGTATTCCTAAAATTAAAAATAATAAAAAATTAATTGTGATTTATATATAGAATTTATATGGAGATCATAAAAATATCCTCACCATTCAACTACATCAAATGATATCCTAATTACAGTTTGATCATTTATAACATGATGCCTCACATTTGAAAATAAAACACCCCTAAATCATTAAGATGGGATTGTGGTTATTCATGTTAACCTAAATCAATTAATGATTGTTGATACAATGATCCATGCATCCATATTCAATCATAATGAATAAAAATGATTCCCCCAATGGGAACAATTTTTCAAATAATGCATCTCTACAAATAATCATCGCGATGAACATTGACATATCACAATTCATACGGATACATCCGATTTATGAAATCAATGTTAGATAAACTCATTATTATAACATTTTTCCAAAATCGATATTTCATTATTCTGTAAATTCCACAATCTATTCAGGAAAACCATATGGGAGCACTTCCCAAACACTTTTAAACAAAATCAACTAAGAATTTAAATAACTAATCATAATCATGGATATCACGGATGAAAGGGATGAAATACTCCCATAATACATTCAATGGTCCATCTAACTATAAAACATCACAGAATTTCTAACTCCATCATAATACCTAACCTCACATGATAGAATCCATACTATCATGCAATAAATACCACCATTCAATTAAAATGATGTTGTGATAAGTCTTTATCTATAATCATATGATGTATCCTAATGAGTGGTGATACACCACAAGGATACAAAATTTGCAAAAAATTCATAGATATAATCGAAAACTCTGACTATCATATCCAATTCCAAGTTAATTGGATGTCTCTCAACATCATGACGTAAAAACTACAATAGCTTATGAGATATGTAAGAGTTTGTAGTTCCTGAATCAGTGATATAAATCTATGAAGTATATAACTTTATAATTATACTAGTAATTACATCTTGAAGAATCACTAGATAATAAACATATCTATAACCCTCTCCCAGACCTATTTAACCATAATGATGAATAACTCCTCATCATTCTTCCTTATATAGATAATTTATATCTCGGGGGTTTCCCCTAACTATCAAATATTCTTTTTGCTAAACCTAAGATAAAGTATCATACTTCCTATACCTTAGTTTAGGTATCCCCAATAAAGGTCCATAATGGGGAATACCTAGTTAATTATTTATACTAATAATGTTTTGGAACAGTTTCCACTAAGGAACGTGATATCTACATGATAAACATGCATATTATCCATTGGAAAATGAAAAAGCACTTCTATACAAGATGAATAAGATGATGTGTTTGATATATAGACCCGGGTGTCTAAAATATCTTATATCAAATCAACAAGTAATCCAGACAATATAACTACGATATAACGAATATTGATGGCCCTCCTCTCATTAAAATCTCATTTTTGATCATTTCCCATCAATAACATATTATCTAGAGAACACCATATGATATGTCAATGAATAGCTGGGGTGAACTGGAAAAAGATTATTGGACAGATGGTCTACCCAAAATATCTCTTTATAACCTCCTCCCCAATTAATTGGACTAATTCAAAAAGTATAAGTATTTGGAAACGGATCCCAAATAACCACACACTGGATCTCCCTTGTTGAAGGATATGTAGATCCCATTAGTATTATTCGGTCATAATTGAAGATAAAAAGAAAAAATAAAACTACTCCCTAAATTTCTCTTATAAGATATATGACTCCATTCGATCCCCAATGAACATGATCCACCACATTCTTACATCTCCCCAAAACATCGTCACCACTATTGAAACAAAGTGGTGTTTCCAAAAATAGATCAAACTAAATGATATATCCCCATCATCCCACCAATCATCGATATCTATGTAAAAATTAGATGTTTTTTAAATATATATAAATTTTCATTGGAACTATTATAATGTCATCACAGACATTGTTTCATCACCATCTTCTACTAAAAGATAATCTGATTGTACATCCTCTAGATATTATTTAGAATTACCTAGGTAGGGTCCTCAACATAGAGTCATATCAATAAAATAAAAAATAATAGAAATTCTTAATAATATAATATGAAATACGGAATATTATTTATTTATATATTTTCAATAATTATTTCTGGAATAATTGAATCAATTGTTTTATACATTTCAAAAACAAGTCCAGTGAAGAGTGATGTCAGATCTCTTCCAAGGTCTCTACTCAACATCCTATAATTCTTCAAATAGAAATATTGATTCACATAATGTTATTTTAATGATATAATTAGAGGAAATAAATTCCTTATTTTTTTTAACATTGTCCATTTTTTCACATTTCCTTATAATATTAGGAAGCACGATATCCAACAATCCCATGTATTCTAAACCCTCGAGTAATTAAAAACTACATAATATCCATTAATATTATCCGTTGATTCCAATATTTCATAACCTTATCCAACCAAAATTTTCCCCTACCAGGTCCAAATTAAGATATGGGAAATAATAACGACCAAAGCTGACCTCTAATAGGGAACTTGATAGTGTAAAATATATATGTTAAAAAAACATTCAAATGGGATGCCTTACTCAATATGATAATATGTTGAATGGGAGATGGGTAAAACCCAAAAACAACCCCATATCAATATAATGTTATATGAATTATCTTATGAACATTATTGTAATGTCATAAATAAGCTCATATAATTGAGATATAAAAAATAACTATACAGAAACATGAAAACAACCCCATATCATTAACATCCATTAATTAATTGTGGTCTAAAAATACACATATATAGAAAATTACCATATTTCTATGAATAATAAATTATATATATGTACAGTGAAAATATAATGTATGCCTAGTACGATCCTCCCTAAAATATCATGTAAAAGAGTTTATGAAATCATGATAAATACATATATAAACATGTGTAACCAAATATACCACTAAAAATCATTTTAATGTCCCATCATTACCATATATACCTTTCTTAATGTAATTCATTTATTAGAGTGATATTTTATGGTGAAAAAAATACTTCTACCCTCATACCTCAACCCCAATAGTTTTTCAATTTTCTCTAATGTTATATATTCTAATACATAACACACCTAATACATACAGCCTGAATATAGATAGACTAATTATCATAAAATGAATATTCTGAATCACATAATCTAATCATTTGATTCTACCTCTTTATATTGTAATAGTGTAGATATCAAGAGGAACCAAAACATGCATGGTAAGAATTATACATTGAATATTTCACCTCAAGACATCACATCCAATATAAAACATACAAATAATAACAACTCATATTTTATTCCTGATGATATACATGAGAGAAATATAGAAATTCCATTATTTCTCTGAAAACACAAGTTTTTAAAATATAAACACCATGTTACTTGAACATAATACTGTAAGGATATGAGAGAAGGGACATAGAGAGTAGTCGTCCATCTGTCCCTCTCCATCCTAGATGTTGGATTATAAAACCTCATATGATTCACCTGCTGATAGTTTCCCAACTGACTTTGGTGTGGTATCATGTTGAATTGTAAAACATAAATGACATAATAAATTTAAATACAACACAATGGAATTCCACCTAGTATCATCATTAACTATATCTATTAAATCTTATACACCTATAATCCAAATCATAGAACATGATATCAAAATATACCCAAACATTTAAGGATATTCCATTAAATTAATTATTTACATTAACAAAACAATTAAATTTATGGAATTAAATTCTATTTCAATTAATTATTATTGTTCGATCTCACATTTTAATTCCCTTAATGTGAAGTTTTTCCCTCCATGTATCATCCAACAGAGTCCATTGAATCTCAATATTACAAATATTTTCAATCCATTATCACCAACCATATGGGGCTAAAACATTATATAATTGTTATTATAATTATTCAATAATTCAATGTACTCTTCGAAACATCCAATGGAACCATAAAAAATTCCTAATAAATCCCAATTATCATCATTATGTAGTGGGTAATTGATTGAATATACAGAAGAAAAGCAATTAGAACCTTATAAAGAATGATGGAATTCAATAATCCCAACATTAATCACATTAAAAAGAAATACATGTTTACAAATAATTCATAAAAACCATTTCCATACCAAAAACCTCAATTAATATGACTATGAAACTTGTCAACATAGGTATCAATTGATCCCATAATCTCCTGGTATCCCTCCCATGTCTCTTCATCAATTATCCACCCTAGTCTCGCATCACATGTCAAATCAAGTATCACATCCATAATTACATAGAATGTATTAAACAGAAAAAAAGTCAATAGTGAACAAAAATTCCATAAATATCATATGTTGGTACTTTATATTCAACCTGATCAATCAACCATGAACATAAAGGTTTATCAATCAAATAATTTTATCACCATCATGGATGAACCAAATCACTTATCATAGTTTAGTACTATGAAAATCAAACAGAATCATATTTTATAATCTATAAATTATATGAATATTCCCTCTAAAATATATTAAAGTTTAAATAAAAAAATTATATAATAATAATTACTATTTAATATATTTGTTTATTATTATTATTAGGAATTTTCAAAGTCATTTAATTTATCCAACAAAATTAATAAATGAATAGAAAATATGACTTCTACCGAAATGAAAATCATTTAATTCTGTAAATTTATAATAATTAATTTACTAAAAAAATTTCAATTTTAATATATATCCATAAAAATAGTCATTATGGTCTTTAATAATTATCCTCGAATTTACATGGTAAACTAATTCATAAAAAACTTTATTAAGAAATCATAATCATAGATAACAAAATATCTAGTAAACCAAAGTGTAAAATTTTATCCCAATGGGAAACAATTATCTCACTAAATCCAAAACTCATATATTTAATTATCCATATTAAAATTTATTAATTTTAATTATAATATCACACAATGAAGAATATAATGAAATATTTTTATTTCACTTAAAATGAAAATGATAATCAGTGAATCTCATGACCCAATGCTTTAATATTATTTGAAAGGGAGCAATATAATAATTCACATACTGAAAAACTCTCCCATAATAATACTATAAACCATAAACAACTCTACATAACAACCACATAAACATATAAAAAATATATCCATATGTAAAAGGGTAATTATCCACCATACCATCAAAAGGATGAAAAATGTCACTATAAGATTTTGTGAAATATTTTTTCAAATAAAATAAAATATTGTGTTATTTTAAATTACATTCAATACTTTTTAAACATGAGTTATTATCCACAAAATGATTGGATTGTGGTATATGAAACATCAGGTATAAAAAAATTGAAATACAATTAAAATATTATTATTTAATATGATCATTTTCTATTATCACTGGAATGGTATGTATTAGAATGATTGACTAAAATAATATAATAATATAGTAATTATTTAAAAATTATTTAATTAAAAATGATTTTCTATTATCATGAGTACGATTCACTACTGCCTCATAAACCAATGTGATATGATTTTCATTATCATTTTATATGGATTTAATATGTATAAATTAAATAAATAAATAAATATTATTTTTAAAATATTTATACCTCTATAAATATGATATCACAAATTAATTTTTTTACATTCCATTCAATATGGAATATGATAACCTTATTCATGTGTAACGTAGACTACATCCTCACAAAATTATGATACTAATTCTTTATATATGTTTTATATTAAAGGTAATAAGCATGTGATTATAAAAAATGTGATATAATTTGACATAAAAATGATTATTTAATTGTAATATATTACAAATGATTATCATTTCATCAATTAATATTATTTAATAACATTCTAGTGTGTGTAAACAGAAATGACCCATGGAATATTCCACACCCATGATCCTAAAAATATAGCACACAATGATAAAACACTAATTAATTTTTTTATATTAGGATCTTTCTTAATTCCATTTTTTAGATGAAAAGAAGTGATAAAACTTAATTGGGATCCAAAATCAAGATGGATTCCATTCTAAATCATATAGGTAGATGTTGGATCATGATCATATATGATAATTATACACAGTCCTTGAATTCTCAACACATAATCATCATAATTCAGAGGAAACCCCTCTATTAAAATACTATCATTGATCACAAAAAAAGTGGGATGATTTTATCAAACATTACAGTGCTACATATATATCCGTACAACCTCCCTTAGCTAAAGGTAAACTGGTAATGATATATATTTTTATGTCCTCCCACATCCACAGAGGTACATAAAATAGATCTAGAAAACATTTGGGAATATGGTGCTCAACCTTTCAAATATGCAAGACTAATCATTGAGACACAAACATTGTAACTTCCTGATTCAACACATGCCACGAAAACATACAGCTCAGATATTTGTACATAATTTTCATGTCAGTATATACCTACAAGGGTTTGCCATTAAACTCATAGATAACAGTCTAACATAACATAAAAGGGAATAAAATCCTTAAATGGAATATAACATAGTTATATTCATCCTTATACCATAAATTTGGGTAATAACCTATGAAAAATAGATATATTTAAACCTACACATCAAAATCCATAGGTACAACACCTCATACCACTTCTCCAAATATAACTACACTACATCTAAAAAATATAACATATTCCACAATACTTTCCCATATAATGGTTCATCACCATGTGCTCTTCCATAACACAATTATAATTTATACTTTCATGTATTACATTAGTTAATGAATTTATTTCCTTTTCTTCAACAACACTATTAACATTTCATGGGATATATAAAATATCAAAGGAACATTCTAGTAAGAATTTAATCAACCATTATTTTCCTAATTTTATGTCCCAGATGGATAAGATTCACCATATATCTTATGAATTGTAGAAACCAATCATTTTTTGTCTATGAGTTAATATTTTGATAACTTCTAGGAAAATGATACTTCTTCCTAAACTCGAACATGGTTTCAATATTTATTTCCATGGGTTATAACTACTGAGACCCATTAGAAATTACTGATACATTTTATAATATAAAATATCCTAAAACATTATGGAAAACTAAAAATATATCCAAAACTAAACTCTACCTTCAGGAAATACAGAAGTGTAGTAATGATGAATTTTTAATTGTGGTACTCAAAAGATTCCTACCAATGATCTCTCTCTAATAATTACTAGCCCCCTCTATTCCAAGCTATAAATATATTCACAAGCAAGGATAAATTGGCAACAAAACTTCTATAATATCCTACATTACTATGTAATTAGGACACTTATTTACTATCTTGGGGATTACAAAGAAATGATAGCCATAGTCAATTATGGACCCATAACTACTCTTTTTTTCAGGACAACACATTCCAAATGGAATAGACATGAAAACCCAAAAATAATTCGTTGATAAATTTAAAAACATATTATAGTGACAAGGATCTCCAAAAAATGAAAAAAATTATTTATATTCTCTTCCTTTGTTTTATGTACACAAGGATTTCATTTATGAAAACAACCACAAACTGGTCGATGAATAAATTAAACAACACATCGATCAAACACATGAACACATGTTGAGTATTCCTAAAATTAAAAATAATCAAAAATTAATTGTGATTTATATATAGAATTTATATGGAGATCATAAAAATATCCTCACCATTCAACTACATCAAATGATATCCTAATTACAGTTTGATCATTTATAACATGATGCCTCACATTTGAAAATAAAACACCCCTAAATCATTAAGATGGGATTGTGGTTATTCATGTTAACCTAAATCAATTAATGATTGTTGATACAATGATCCATGCATCCATATTCAATCATAATGAATAAAAATGATTCCCCCAATGGGAACAATTTTTCAAATAATGCATCTCTACAAATAATCATCGCGATGAACATTGACATATCACAATTCATACGGATACATCCGATTTATGAAATCAATGTTAGATAAACTCATTATTATAACATTTTTCCAAAATCGATATTTCATTATTCTGTAAATTCCACAATCTATTCAGGAAAACCATATGGGAGCACTTCCCAAACACTTTTAAACAAAATCAACTAAGAATTTAAATAACTAATCATAATCATGGATATCACGGATGAAAGGGATGAAATACTCCCATAATACATTCAATGGTCCATCTAACTATAAAACATCACAGAATTTCTAACTCCATCATAATACCTAACCTCACATGATAGAATCCATACTATCATGCAATAAATACCACCATTCAATTAAAATGATGTTGTGATAAGTCTTTATCTATAATCATATGATGTATCCTAATGAGTGGTGATACACCACAAGGATACAAAATTTGCAAAAAATTCATAGATATAATCGAAAACTCTGACTATCATATCCAATTCCAAGTTAATTGGATGTCTCTCAACATCATGACGTAAAAACTACAATAGCTTATGAGATATGTAAGAGTTTGTAGTTCCTGAATCAGTGATATAAATCTATGAAGTATATAACTTTATAATTATACTAGTAATTACATCTTGAAGAATCACTAGATAATAAACATATCTATAACCCTCTCCCAGACCTATTTAACCATAATGATGAATAACTCCTCATCATTCTTCCTTATATAGATAATTTATATCTCGGGGGTTTCCCTTAACTATCAAATATTCTTTTTGCTAAACCTAAGATAAAGTATCATACTTCCTATACCTTAGTTTAGGTATCCCCAATAAAGGTCCATAATGGGGAATACCTAGTTAATTATTTATACTAATAATGTTTTGGAACAGTTTCCACTAAGGAACGTGATATCTACATGATAAACATGCATATTATCCATTGGAAAATGAAAAAGCACTTCTATACAAGATGAATAAGATGATGTGTTTGATATATAGACCCGGGTGTCTAAAATATCTTATATCAAATCAACAAGTAATCCAGACAATATAACTACGATATAACGAATATTGATGGCCCTCCTCTCATTAAAATCTCATTTTTGATCATTTCCCATCAATAACATATTATCTAGAGAACACCATATGATATGTCAATGAATAGCTGGGGTGAACTGGAAAAAGATTATTGGACAGATGGTCTACCCAAAATATCTCTTTATAACCTCCTCCCCAATTAATTGGACTAATTCAAAAAGTATAAGTATTTGGAAACGGATCCCAAATAACCACACAGTGGATCTCCCTTGTTGAAGGATATGTAGATCCCATTAGTATTATTCGGTCATAATTGAAGATAAAAAGAAAAAATAAAACTACTCCCTAAATTTCTCTTATAAGATATATGACTCCATTCGATCCCCAATGAACATGATCCACCACATTCTTACATCTCCCCAAAACATCGTCACCACTATTGAAACAAAGTGGTGTTTCCAAAAATAGATCAAACTAAATGATATATCCCCATCATCCCACCAATCATCGATATCTATGTAAAAATTAGATGTTTTTTAAATATATATAAATTTTCATTGGAACTATTATAATGTCATCACAGACATTGTTTCATCACCATCTTCTACTAAAAGATAATCTGATTGTACATCCTCTAGATATTATTTAGAATTACCTAGGTAGGGTCCTCAACATAGAGTCATATCAATAAAATAAAAAATAATAGAAATTCTTAATAATATAATATGAAATACGGAATATTATTTATTTATATATTTTCAATAATTATTTCTGGAATAATTGAATCAATTGTTTTATACATTTCAAAAACAAGTCCAGTGAAGAGTGATGTCAGATCTCTTCCAAGGTCTCTACTCAACATCCTATAATTCTTCAAATAGAAATATTGATTCACATAATGTTATTTTAATGATATAATTAGAGGAAATAAATTCCTTATTTTTTTTAACATTGTCCATTTTTTCACATTTCCTTATAATATTAGGAAGCACGATATCCAACAATCCCATGTATTCTAAACCCTCGAGTAATTAAAAACTACATAATATCCATTAATATTATCCGTTGATTCCAATATTTCATAACCTTATCCAACCAAAATTTTCCCCTACCAGGTCCAAATTAAGATATGGGAAATAATAACGACCAAAGCTGACCTCTAATAGGGAACTTGATAGTGTAAAATATATATGTTAAAAAAACATTCAAATGGGATGCCTTACTCAATATGATAATATGTTGAATGGGAGATGGGTAAAACCCAAAAACAACCCCATATCAATATAATGTTATATGAATTATCTTATGAACATTATTGTAATGTCATAAATAAGCTCATATAATTGAGATATAAAAAATAACTATACAGAAACATGAAAACAACCCCATATCATTAACATCCATTAATTAATTGTGGTCTAAAAATACACATATATAGAAAATTACCATATTTCTATGAATAATAAATTATATATATGTACAGTGAAAATATAATGTATGCCTAGTACGATCCTCCCTAAAATATCATGTAAAAGAGTTTATGAAATCATGATAAATACATATATAAACATGTGTAACCAAATATACCACTAAAAATCATTTTAATGTCCCATCATTACCATATATACCTTTCTTAATGTAATTCATTTATTAGAGTGATATTTTATGGTGAAAAAAATACTTCTACCCTCATACCTCAACCCCAATAGTTTTTCAATTTTCTCTAATGTTATATATTCTAATACATAACACACCTAATACATACAGCCTGAATATAGATAGACTAATTATCATAAAATGAATATTCTGAATCACATAATCTAATCATTTGATTCTACCTCTTTATATTGTAATAGTGTAGATATCAAGAGGAACCAAAACATGCATGGTAAGAATTATACATTGAATATTTCACCTCAAGACATCACATCCAATATAAAACATACAAATAATAACAACTCATATTTTATTCCTGATGATATACATGAGAGAAATATAGAAATTCCATTATTTCTCTGAAAACACAAGTTTTTAAAATATAAACACCATGTTACTTGAACATAATACTGTAAGGATATGAGAGAAGGGACATAGAGAGTAGTCGTCCATCTGTCCCTCTCCATCCTAGATGTTGGATTATAAAACCTCATATGATTCACCTGCTGATAGTTTCCCAACTGACTTTGGTGTGGTATCATGTTGAATTGTAAAACATAAATGACATAATAAATTTAAATACAACACAATGGAATTCCACCTAGTATCATCATTAACTATATCTATTAAATCTTATACACCTATAATCCAAATCATAGAACATGATATCAAAATATACCCAAACATTTAAGGATATTCCATTAAATTAATTATTTACATTAACAAAACAATTAAATTTATGGAATTAAATTCTATTTCAATTAATTATTATTGTTCGATCTCACATTTTAATTCCCTTAATGTGAAGTTTTTCCCTCCATGTATCATCCAACAGAGTCCATTGAATCTCAATATTACAAATATTTTCAATCCATTATCACCAACCATATGGGGCTAAAACATTATATAATTGTTATTATAATTATTCAATAATTCAATGTACTCTTCGAAACATCCAATGGAACCATAAAAAATTCCTAATAAATCCCAATTATCATCATTATGTAGTGGGTAATTGATTGAATATACAGAAGAAAAGCAATTAGAACCTTATAAAGAATGATGGAATTCAATAATCCCAACATTAATCACATTAAAAAGAAATACATGTTTACAAATAATTCATAAAAACCATTTCCATACCAAAAACCTCAATTAATATGACTATGAAACTTGTCAACATAGGTATCAATTGATCCCATAATCTCCTGGTATCCCTCCCATGTCTCTTCATCAATTATCCACCCTAGTCTCGCATCACATGTCAAATCAAGTATCACATCCATAATTACATAGAATGTATTAAACAGAAAAAAAGTCAATAGTGAACAAAAATTCCATAAATATCATATGTTGGTACTTTATATTCAACCTGATCAATCAACCATGAACATAAAGGTTTATCAATCAAATAATTTTATCACCATCATGGATGAACCAAATCACTTATCATAGTTTAGTACTATGAAAATCAAACAGAATCATATTTTATAATCTATAAATTATATGAATATTCCCTCTAAAATATATTAAAGTTTAAATAAAAAAATTATATAATAATAATTACTATTTAATATATTTGTTTATTATTATTATTAGGAATTTTCAAAGTCATTTAATTTATCCAACAAAATTAATAAATGAATAGAAAATATGACTTCTACCGAAATGAAAATCATTTAATTCTGTAAATTTATAATAATTAATTTACTAAAAAAATTTCAATTTTAATATATATCCATAAAAATAGTCATTATGGTCTTTAATAATTATCCTCGAATTTACATGGTAAACTAATTCATAAAAAACTTTATTAAGAAATCATAATCATAGATAACAAAATATCTAGTAAACCAAAGTGTAAAATTTTATCCCAATGGGAAACAATTATCTCACTAAATCCAAAACTCATATATTTAATTATCCATATTAAAATTTATTAATTTTAATTATAATATCACACAATGAAGAATATAATGAAATATTTTTATTTCACTTAAAATGAAAATGATAATCAGTGAATCTCATGACCCAATGCTTTAATATTATTTGAAAGGGAGCAATATAATAATTCACATACTGAAAAACTCTCCCATAATAATACTATAAACCATAAACAACTCTACATAACAACCACATAAACATATAAAAAATATATCCATATGTAAAAGGGTAATTATCCACCATACCATCAAAAGGATGAAAAATGTCACTATAAGATTTTGTGAAATATTTTTTCAAATAAAATAAAATATTGTGTTATTTTAAATTACATTCAATACTTTTTAAACATGAGTTATTATCCACAAAATGATTGGATTGTGGTATATGAAACATCAGGTATAAAAAAATTGAAATACAATTAAAATATTATTATTTAATATGATCATTTTCTATTATCACTGGAATGGTATGTATTAGAATGATTGACTAAAATAATATAATAATATAGTAATTATTTAAAAATTATTTAATTAAAAATGAAAATAAAAATAACTTGAAATTTATAGAAATCCTATAATGATAAAATTTGTTTATGCATAGAAAATATATTTTTTCAAATAAATTTAAAAAGTAACATTTTTGAATTAATCTAATGATATTATTAGATTATATATACAGTCATGTTTTCCTATAATTCATATTATATGTTTGTTAGACAATAGATAATCATAAAACTATACTTTTCTAAAAAAAATTCCATATTTTTTCCACTAATTTATAAAATAGTATTTTACACATTAATAAAATTATTTTTAAAAATATTTACTATATTTCTAAAATCATTATTACTAAATTATATTTTGGTAAATTATATTGAATTTTATTAAGTGAAAAAAAATGAGGAGTTACGAAAAATAATAGATTTTGTAATGAATTTTCATTTTATATGGAGTTGTTTAAATACATAAAAATTATTTTAATAAGGATTTATTTGTAATATTTTTTTAATATATATATTTATGAAATATAATTATTTTTAGAATTATTGATAATAAATTATGATTAAAATAATTAATGGTTGATGATTTCCTCTTTGAAACCCTGCTTTCTTGTCCAATCTACAAGTTAAATATAATATCATAATTTATCCCTTTTTTGGAATGGAATTTTAAAAAATTTAATAAATATTTTAAAATTTAATAATTTTTTATTATAAATATTATGAGATAAATTTTTTCAAATTATGAATAGTAAATGAGGAAACAATTAATAATTGTAGTCAAGGATAAAATGGGATTATAGTGGTTAAAGAAAAATATTAATTGTTTAAAATGATCCAAAAAATATATAACACAATTTTTTTATAAATATATAGAAATTATATCATATATTATTGATATTTATTGATTTCATATCCATTTGGAATGTGATAATCATGTGTAAGAATTTTTCATTTAGAAATTTCTATGATTTCCACTCATATCACTTATGAAATTACACATAATCTTCTTTCCTAATATACATCCAAAACTATTTGGTTTGGAAATATCATTCCAATATAAATTTTTTCATTCAGTTATATAATATTTGTATCCATATTTTGTTCATAATTCTCTCCCACGAATCATGTTATAAAAATTGTAACATGTTTTCTATGGATGAGGTATCATCATGAACAATTCATTTTATTTCATTTTTCCTCAAAAAAATTATATTATTGTTAAAGTGTTCTGATATATCAGAAATAGTATATTACTAATATTAAATTTTTTATGTTATATTCCTGATATTTTTACTTATAATATTCTTTAAAAAGGGGTTCAAGATCATTTATCAAGAGTACAGTAGGTTACAACCTCACGAATAGATGTTATTTGTTTTCCATCACCACCTATAATAGATAGATTGAATTTTTTATTTAATGTTTATATATGATATATAGGATTTTATTATACTTTTATATGTATTATACCACATTTAACTTCTTACCACTAATCCTATTTTATGAAAATAAGGTTGGTCATGAGTACGATTCACTACTGCCTCATAAACCAATGTGATATGATTTTCATTATCATTTTATATGGATTTAATATGTATAAATTAAATAAATAAATAAATATTATTTTTAAAATATTTATACCTCTATAAATATGATATCACAAATTAATTTTTTTACATTCCATTCAATATGGAATATGATAACCTTATTCATGTGTAACGTAGACTACATCCTCACAAAATTATGATACTAATTCTTTATATATGTTTTATATTAAAGGTAATAAGCATGTGATTATAAAAAATGTGATATAATTTGACATAAAAATGATTATTTAATTGTAATATATTACAAATGATTATCATTTCATCAATTAATATTATTTAATAACATTCTAGTGTGTGTAGGTCATATTGTCTCGATGAAATGTGTTATTTATTTTCTATATCTATCATTTATGGATTATAATAAATATGTATAAAATAAATATATATTATATTTATATTATTGCTAAAATTATGCAGGATAGGTAACCATGATCTTTTCATGAGGAAAAAAAATAAAATATCAAAATATACTTGATCAATAAAGCTGTAGTAGCCCGAAATGCCACATTAAAATAAAATTTTCAATAAGAAGGTAATCAAATTTCAATAGAAAATCTTATATGTTATGATATCTATTTACGTATAGATTATTGTATATAATTTTAAAAATCGTACATGGTTTATATCATAGGTTTAAATTTTTTTAAAGATGTTAAGACCTAATGGAATGGATTTCCTTCTAAAATTTTACTTATGTGAGACACATGACATATTAATAACCTATTAATTTTACATTCACTACATATTACCCATGAATTTATTTTACTTGGAAAATTAAAATACATATTTTTATTTAAATATATTATTTGTAATTTCACTTTCATAGCATTTATGGACTAAATGAAAAAAATCTAAAAAGTTATTTTCCCTATATTCCTTCTTTTGGTCATATGTTCTCTTATACAACTATGTTCCTTTATAATGTGTATATATAGCCCTATATACAGGTAATATAAATAAAAAATTAATTATAAATCAATTATATATTTCATTAAATGTTATTCTTTATTAGCGAATATCATTCAAATTTTAAATACTATTAAAGGTTGTTTCATAAAATATTATCATTTGATGATATTGTTCATTATTAAGCTAGTAATGATTACATATTATGAATAATATCACAATAAAATCATGTATTTAATCCTATTATGGAATTTTCAATAGAATAATGGTATTCTAATAATTTTCTTATTTTTCAATAATCATGATCGAAACATTGTATTTAATATAATATCCCCTTATTTCTCTATGTGGTAAAAAATAATTTTTAATTAAAAAATAAAATTTCAAAAAATGATTTCAATTTTTTTTCAATCTTAAAAAAATATTAAGAATTAATTTTATTATCTATGATTGAATTTTAAAAATATATTTTGTAATTAAAATTTATTTCTTTTCATAGTAATGATATGTTTCAATAATTATGAAAAATCGAATGAAATGTTTATTTTAATGTTTACCTAATGAAAATTATTTTTCACCATCATAATATCATAATGATTTAATGATTACAATAAATGATTTATAATTCGGATCAAATAAATGGAATTTAAATATTTTTTATTTATAAAAAAATCTTTTTAAATATGAAAGGATATTTTACTCATGACATTTTTTACATTATCATTAAATATTTCATTCATATGATTTTAATGTTATTTCCAATTAATTTTTTTTGAAAAAGATTTACTATTTTAAATGTGTTTTTCATTATATATACTTATATTTTCCTTAGAATGTCTTTAATTAATTATTTCAAAATCTTTTTTCTATAATAGATGACATTCATTATTGAGACATATGCTTTAATAGGATATAATCCAACGAATATATTCATCTTCCTTATATTAATGGTTTATTTTTATGATGAAAATTTTTTATGATAATTTTTTCTCTGTAATAGGTTATATCATTATAAAATATTAATGATACCAAATTTAGTATTATTGGTAAACTGGAAATAAATTTTTATTTTAAATTACATTTTATTCACAAATTCAAATGTCTTTTTATCTAAGAACATCATTATTCCATGTAGCATAACCCAACATATCAAGCATTACCAACATCTTGGAAATATATATAAAAATAATACATAAGAAAGTGGTGAATTAAAATGATCAGTGTAATTTTTGTATAATGGAAAATAACAAGAACAATAATACTAATCATTATAAAAATGTAAATTACTGAAAACCGTTTCTATATCTTTGAATGAAATTCTTGTAATGATTTATTCATTGTCAAAATATACAAGATAATTATATTTGAATAATAAATGTATCCAATTATTAATTATAATCAGTCATGTATATGATATATGAACCAATACCAATCATCAACAACATTCAAAATTAGTAGAAAATATAATTTTTAAAAAACAAATAGGTTATTCCTATTTAATATCTGTAGGATCAAAATAATGAATTTAGATGCTCAATATACAAGAGGAGGTGAATTTTATACTTCATAAATTCCTTCGAAAACATTAAAGATGGTAATGTTTAACAAAGTTAAACAAGGTAGATTCAAAAGACCTCTTAGTTCTGAAAACGTGTTGGGTTTCGGAAATGTGGTTCTAGAAATGTGGTTACGAAAATATGTTTGTACAAATTTTGTTTCAAAAATGAAACATAAGAAAATATCACATGGAATAGATTCTTCCTTAATGATTATATAATCTTACTAATCAGAGTACATGTATAATAATGTATTAGAAAGTTATACATTCCTAATTAATAAAAATGCAGTGGAAAACAAACATGAAACAATACCAGTAACAAGTATGAAATCTTTTAACCCAGAAAAGCAAAGTATCAAACAACCTTGGATATAGTTCCCTTGATTTATACATTCAAGAATGTTTTTCTTACCCACACCAAGGTAAACCCTCGATACGAATATCAATGTATGCTTAGAGATCCCCACATGCCTTCTATCTTCAAGGTAGTCAGAACCACTATATTCTTATCCCAGAAGCCCTCGAATGTACTCACTGATATTCGGAGTCGCACAAAGCAATTCTGAACAAGATATTCACTATGCACAAAACAAAAACTTATCCCTCTCTATAAATAATTTCAGTAACATGAAATATATAGATTGATAAAATCATCGATCATGATCAATTGAGCTATTTTTTATAGGATCTTTCCCAACAGTCTGCTCCCTCCTCCATTTTTCATATTTTCCTTTAATTTCGGAGAGAATTGTACACGTGTCACACAATCAATGGTTAGTTAGTAACAGATTGCACGACATCATTTTATAACTCAAACAAAGAAAAATAAAATATGTTTTCTCAACCAAATTCGAATTTTCTGTGTCTAAGGAAAAATATAATTTAGAGTCTAAACAAGTAACCCTTTAGAGTCTATGATACAATGATAAATGTATTCTATTTATCAAACAATTCAGAACTGGAAGTCTATGGAATTAGAAATCTTAATTTTGATGAACCAGAGTCTAAATACTAAGGAATTCAGAGTCATAATTTAGAGGAAATTGGATTTTTAATTATGAGGAAATCTGAGTTCTAATTTTAAGGAATTCAGATTCCGAATTTTAGAGAATTCAGCTACCGAATTTCAGAGTATTCAGATTCTAACTTTCAAGGGAATTCGGATTCTGAATTTCATAAAATTCAGAACCTAAATTCAGATCCTGAAAACAAAATACTATATATGTTAGTACATATAGAATTCCTAGATTTTAGATATGAGACCGAATTTTACAATTAGAAATAAAAAGAGTTATATTTAGAGAGACTAAAATACAATCAATGAAAAACATGTTAAGGATAAATTTCCATGTGGATGGAAAATTTTCCATTTCAAGAAAAAACTTATGGAAATGAAATATGGTTTAAGATATAGTCTTTGTGATTTTCCAAACATAATGGAATGGAAATGTCATAAGGAAACGTTATTGACTTCACAATCTCCTCCTATTTTGAAAGCACACACATCCTTACGAAAAAAAATATAAGGACATAGAAACTTTATAGACATATAAATAAAACTTATCTCCAATTACTTATGAATCAAATTAAATATGACTAACTACCTCATAGGGTTTGGAAACACTTAGGATCGTATTCTATATTTCCAGAATTAGTTTTTTCATTTTCTTATATATGAAAATCATCATGATAAAAACAACCCCTTATATGAACTCCCCCTTACTTTGGAACATTTCCTCTATAGTTAGTATTCTTTTTTTTTGACATTATTTTCTCCCACATTGTGGTTTTCAAAAATAAATACAAAGAATGGAATGAAAATTTTGGTACCTAAAATATTCGTACTAAACAACAAAAAAATATGAAGAACAACAAAAATTTCATTAAGATTGAATGATTTGTGATATAAAGGAAATTCTTGAATATATCGGATTTAGAATGAAATTATCCTTAATTATCCTTCAGAATTAGCATCTTCACAATGGTTTTGAGTTCTTGAGTTCCTTGTGATCCTCCTTTACAAATTTGTGATGCTGATCATGATCTTCTGTTTTTTTCTCTAAGGCTTTAATTTTTTATTCTTGAACCTTAAGAGATTCAGCCTATCCCTTCAAGACTTCTTATTTATTAACATGCTTCTATTCTATCTCAACTCTGTGATCCCATTCCATCTTCCAACTTGCAGAAATTGAATACAACTTCCCATTCAAGTCATTCACTTCTTGCTTCTATGATGTTTATTCCATTGTTATATTTTCGACAAAATTATTAGTGAGATCTTTGATTGTCACATCTTCGGTTTCAAAAGCATCATAGGCAATTTCTTGGCATTCATCAAGGATTATCATCTCTTTAATTGTATTCGTTGACTAGAATGTCATATTTTTTTTCATGATATTTTATGAGATTCATAGCTAATAATAAATTTCATGATTTTTTCCTTGAGATTGACACACTTATTTATCACCATGGATACATAATAATTTTTTTTAATAAATTATGAAGCATCTGACATCTCGAGTCTAAAGTAAGGAAAAATAGAATAGTCTTAACATGCTTTTTTGAAGACTAAACTACAATGTAATGTCTGATATATGACTATTCTGAATCAGAGACTTTGGTTGGTGAGGATTCTTTTTCTGACTAATCTATTTTTCTCTTTTATAATGAACCAACTTCATTTTTCGTCAGTATGTATTTTGTAGGTGTATCAACTACCACCTATTTTCTATAATCATATTTCAGAATGACTTCCTCTTGATCAAGAGATTAATTTTCACTATCAGAGAGATAAATAATTTTGTCTTAATCAATTTATTCCTTTTCATCTTTTCCCTCAACATCCTCTGGTTGAAGGGAATCATTATCGATTCTTTCTTCCCAAGATAGTTTACTTACCTCATCTTCTCCCATATCTTCATCCTTCCTAGGAGTAGAATGATTTGATGATTTAGCATGAGAGTTTTGGATTGATAATTACATAGAAGGGATTTCCTTCTCATGATATTCCTATACCTGCTTTAAAACATCTTCGAAGTCCTCATTTCCTTCCATTTCCACTTCCTATAATTCTTCTTCATCAACTAATTCTTGTTTATGTTTTTCCAAAATTATAAATGTATTTCACAGAGATTCAGGATGTGGTTTTTAAAGAAATCACTCGAGTACCTTAATATTCTCAGAAGAATTCTTAGCATCCTTTAGAAGGGATTACACAATCTCAGCTTCAGATATCGTCTTCTTATACTTCTTCTATTTCTCTTGTTTCTTGTGATTTTTAGAAGTCTTTTTCCTCAAATATTTTTCATCAACAAGGTCCAAGACAGACATAGGCTCCCACTCATATTGATTATTTGTATCATCTCTCTACTTTTCCACTACATTATTTGGATAGGTCTGTTTTCTTGTTGGCTTTGGAGGTGCGGTTTGAGTTTCCTTACCCTCTGGGTTTTTCCTTTGTCTTCCACTTCCTTCACCTTCCTTTACCTTCCAAATTTTTTGAGGTTTCTGCCACATCTTATTTCTTTGAAAGATATTAAAATTCCCCTTCAATAATATCTTATAATTATTTATATTCTTTAGAAAATCAAACATTCATCATTCTCAAGGTGTCATCACTCAGCAACACGACATTGCAATTTATTGACTTAGATCTACATTGAATTTTGAATAATTCAAAACTCTGAACAATAATCTTTTACTGAATGACTGGATACGATATATTTTGAGATTTTAAATTCCCATATTTTATATTATCAATCATAACCAGAAAATACTTTACCAAATTTATCTTTCTTAAATATACCAATAAATCCAAAATACATTTATCACTTTTCTTCAAAGTAACCTTGTCTCCTTTTCTCAGAATTACAAAACCATCAACCCATAGTTCAAGAATCCTTATGGTCATAGATATATGAAGAATATTTGGAGTCTTATCTTATGAAATCCCATGGAAATCCATGTCCTTCACCTTATGAAAACTTCCTTGAACATCGGGTTGCATGTGAGTACAGAACTCAGCTTATCCTTCATAAATAATTCCTATCAAACTAGAAGCCTTAGTGTATGAATAGGAATACAACATTCCATAACACTAGAATGAGAAATTGTGTTTTTCTTCTTCTATTAAGAAAGATACTATCTCACTGAATTCTTATAACCACTATGAATCATCCAAATTCTGTGATTTTGGTTTCAAAATGTATACACTCTCCCAGCCACTGAGCTTGATATTCTTAGTGATAATAGAATAATACTTACGAAAGAAACATAGATAAAGCAACATTTCACTGTAAGTCATCCATTCAGAGATTTACTTTATATTTTACATTACTTTTTGAGACGAAGCTTCAATAGACATTTGGAACTGAGGAAACCTTGATGATCCGGAACATGAATATGTAAGAAGGGAAGAGCATCAGCACATGAATGCTTGAGTTAGATGTGGGACAACCATTGGGTAGTCCTTTATATATGCAATCAAAGAGACGGTTTATCATATCTTATTGATACAATGTTTGAAAGAATCTTGAAAAGATCTGACTATTAATAGGATAGCCGCTGTAGGAAATTTGATTGATTCCGAATTTTTGAGGTTATTAGGAAAAACATTCGAATTTAAGGAAAATCAAATCTGAAAAATTTAAAAACAAAAGAAAATACCAACATCAAAACGATGATTACAAAAATTTAGAAAAGGAAACAAACCTTTCGGATTTCTAGGAATATTATTCTGTAATTTCGAAAATTCTTCTTAAAGAACTGTAGATTCATAAAATTTTGATTATAAAAATTTTGAATATGAAAATATCGATTACGAAAATTTTAATTACCAAAATATCCATTACGAAATATTTATGTATGAAAATATTCATTAAGAAAATTTTAAGTACCAAAATTGTCATTATGAAAATTTAGAGTACAAAAATAATCATTAAAAAAATTTTAATAAGAAAAAAAAATTTACTATGAAAAATTTTTCTAGACTACGAAAAATATTTGATTAAGAAAATTTTTAAACAAACTAACAAAAAAATTTACTCCCCATATGAAAACGAGATTCATAGTGTTAGGATATAGGTTTCACCATGAATTTAATAAGGAATATTACCTTATGGTGTTCATACATAACTTCTGTTTAATTAATTCAAATCTATCCGAGGGTAATGATTTTGTAAAAATATCAAAAAATGTATCTTGTGTTCCGATAAATTGAAGAATGATATCTTTTTTCTGTGTGTGATCCATAAGTAATTTATCCATAATATCAATGTGTTTTGAATGATAGAGTTTTGCAGGGTTTTTACTTAAGGCAATTACATTAATATTTTCACACAAAAAGTTTTCATTTGTTTAACTCATGCCATCATCTGTGAGTGTGTGTTGCATCCACAACACTTGAGCACCACAACATGCAGCAGCTACATATTCAGCTTTAGCAGTGGAAAGTGTTACTGGGTGTTTTTTTATCATTACCATGAAACTAATGAATCTTTTATGAATTGGAATGTTCCAGATGTACAGTTCCTATACATTCTAAATCCACCAAATCCATCATCAGATAAACATTTTAAAACATAATTAATTATATAATTATAAAAGTGTCCTAGAACCATGGTTCCCTTTATGTGTTGAAAAATTATTTTCAATTCCTGTAAATGAGATTCCGTAAAATTAGATTGATATTCAGACCTAAGCATACTAAAAAAATTATGTATGGATTACTTGCTCTCAAGTAAAGTAGAATTCCAATAATACCTCCAAAGGATGTTTCATCTACTGGTATCCCAGCTTCATCAAGATCAAGTGAATTTGGGGTACGAATGGGAGTACATATACTCTCAATGTCATCAACATAAATTTTAATAATCAATACATTTTTATTAACGTTATTTATAAAAAGGATTTGATCATAATTTCCTCTAACACAGTTATTTTGAAGCCAAAATAATATAAGTCTATCCTAGAATGATTTTGGGGATTGTTTGAGTCCATAAAATGCTTTGGTATGTTAGAAAACATGTTTCGGATGTTATGTGACTTCAAAACCTGGAAGTTGTACAAAAGACACTTCCTCTTGAACAAAACCATTAAAAAATGCACATTTAACATCCATTTGAAAATGTTTGAAATCGATGAATGCTGCAAAGACATGTAGAATATGAATATATTCATGTGTAGCTACTAGAGTATTGGATTTTTCATAGTTTATTCCATCTTTTTGATTATATACATTATCCATCAATAAATATTTATTTCTTACTATGATTCAATTTTCATCACAATTATTTTTGAAGTCCCATTTTACTACAATAACAGTACTTTCCTTAGGTCTTTCAACGAAGGTCCAGACATTATTCCTATTAAATTAATTTAGCTCATTATTCAAAGCCTTTATTCAATCATCATCACCTAAAACTTCATCATTGTTTTTATGGTTCTAATTGGAAAACAAATTCTTGATTTTCTACATCATTTCATAAGAAACTTATAGTTATTTTGGGTTGATTTCCATCACCCATGATACTATCACTGGGATTATTCTTATGAAACAACTAATTTGGGTTTTGTAAAACATAATCATCATAATTATTTAAGAAGTCTTCTGGGTAAATACTTCAAAAAAAATTCATAATGGATTTCCTTGTCAAAAGGATATTCTATAGAGGGTTGATAATCCATTTTTGAAAACACATATGAAGATTTAGGTTGGGGATATTTAAAAACAAAAGGATCAGTTTCATCACATTTGAAATATATTGTTTCATCTACAGTACATGTATTTTTACTAAAAACTGTATAATCCATAGATGTTGTGGAGTAGCCTAAGAAAATTACTTCATCATATTTTGGTGCAAATTTTTGTAGATTATCTTTAGTATTCAGATTGAATACCTTGCAACCAAAAACCATGAGTAGGAAAATATAGGTTTTCTATCATTCTGTGTCTCATAAGGCATTTTATTAAGAAAATATCAAATAAAAACATGATTTATTGTATAGAAAGAAGTACTTACAGATTCAAGAAAAAAATGTTTAGCAACCAAATATTCACTCTACATTGTTCTTGTTATCCCTTTAAGAATTCTATTTCTTCTTTCAACAACACAATTTTATTGAGGTGTTCCTGTTGCTGAGAAGTTATGAGTAATTCCTTTTCTACCTCCAAAAGTATCAAAATATGAATTTTGAAATTAACCACCATGGAAACTATGAATAGTTATCAAATGAAGGTTTTTATCAATTTTACTTCTGCTCTAAAAGATTTGAAACAAAAAAAGCTTCATATTTCTTGCCCAGAAAAAAGACCCACATAAATCTAGTGTAATCATCATCTAAAACAAATACATAATATTTTCCAGCAATTCTTCCAGTTTGATTTATACCAAAAAGATCCATATGACCCAATAGTAATATATTAGTAGTTGAGACTTCAACAAATGATTTAAAATGTTATTTGTGTTTCCTGCCATATTGACAAGCATTAAAAACTTTTGAAGGATAATATCTATGATCATGTAAACCCTTAACTAATCATTTCATAGAGAGATTGAATATGTTCCTAAGTTTATCGTGTCTTATCCATCTATTCCACAACCGAGAATGATCTTCCATTTCACTAAGGAAGGGTAAATCATGGTTTCTAAGGTCGTCAATGTTTAATTGGTAAACATTCTCTTGCATATTGGTAAAAACAATAAAATCTTCCTTGGAGTTGTGTACTAATCATTTTTCATTATTAAAATTCACAAGGTAACCTTAATCTCATAATTGACTTATTCTAATGACGTTGTTCTTATGTCCTTTAAAAAAATCTTCTAAACTCAATGTTTTTACAAAATGAACACTGTTAGCTATACTAATAATTTCTCCCATAGCATTATCCCTGAACGTTAATTTTCCTCCTTTCTTCTTGATAATATCTCCAAATATGTTTTTGATACAAGTCATATGCCAGGAACATCCACAATCCATGTACCATGTATTGTAGTTGGTACTATCTTTTTATTTCAAAAGAATAATAGAGTTAGACTTTCGGAACCCAAAAATTATTGGATCCGAAAACATCAGAAAAAAATATTTAGGAGTCCACATTTTATAGTAAAAATATGCTTTATGAAAACCTAAAGACTGAGTTTTGTTTAAGGAACAATTTTATTTTCCAATGCCCACCACACTGAAACTTAGTGCAGAAAGGTGGACTTTGAGGGACAAAATTATTATTACTAAAAATCAGTTTTGAACACGTACAACCAAATCCAGAATTATTTCTTAGAAGTCAAATTTGGGAATACATCTTATCAAAATTTTCCATACCTATGGTATTTTTTGAAAAATAATTCCTCAAGGAAAATATTTATGAATTTTGCTTAATAGCTAAGTTCTACTCCTGAAAAACATTAGTTTTAGCAATTAAGTTAGGCTTGAAAACATTTTTCTTGGGAATTACTTTTTCTAGATCCTTTGAAAGATTATTCTTCTAAGAATTTAATTCCATTAATTTTTTTGGAAATACTTTCAAATTAAAGGGTTTTCATATCACAATATATAGAATGATCTGATATTTTCATAGTAAAAATAGAAATCATAGAATTTTCCTTATCAAGCTTTTTCTTGACTTTATAATTTTCATTCTAAATGATCATAACAAACCTAGAAACATCAACATAAGTGGTTATGGTATTATCTTCATCCGAATAAGATTATTCATCCAATGATTCATAATATTTACTATCACTACAATTACCATTCGTGGATAAATTTTTAATGGATTCAGCATTGTGTACATTAGCCATTAAACAATGTTTTTAAATAAGTAACTTGGAATGAAAACCAAAATTCTTCTATCCAGATGATTTTTAATATGAGTATTCATCAGAAGAGATTCCACCACTTGCACTACAGGTGTTATTATCATTCAAGACATTCGTTACAGTAAGATTGTAATACTTCTTTTACTTTCTATCTTATTTCTTAAGGAAAGGACAATCTGGCCTTATATGCCCAGCTCTTTTGCATTCATAACTACTGACTTAAGAGTCTTTCTTATCAGTTTTTTTTCTTATTATATCTATACTGAATGAACTTCTTCCTAACTATCTTTTTCATCATTCACGAATGATTAGCTATTTCATTCTCCGAATGTTCTCATACACTATATTCCGATAAAACAGTAACATTGTTAGATTTAGATCTTTTATCACTCTCAAGAGTCTTGGATTTCAAATGATTTGAAGTAATTGTAAAAGAAACACTTAGATTATCATTATTCTTCTTAACATTGTCAACATATCTTTTCATTTATATTCCCATATTAAAGAAGATTTCCAAAAGGCTCATCAAATGTAATCATTGAGACTTTCCTATTCTCATCAATAGTTTTTCTCTTTGATTCCCACTCAGTAGGAATTATGTCTATAATATTGTCCACAAGTGCCTCATAATGTAATCCTTCATCACCCATGGATTGTAAGATGTTGAATATATTCATAAATCATTATTTCAACTTACGTATAGGTTCTCTATAAGGAACACAAAAACTAGGATACTCATCTCTATGCATAGCTCTCCTAGTTTCAATAACATTAGAAATTACAATGTGAGTAACTTCAAGCATCTTCCAAATACAATTTCCTGCATCACAGGATGAAATCTTTCTATATATATTCCTGGTCATGTAACAGAACAAATTATTGCGTACATTGTAGTTAAGTTGATATTATAACATTCCTTGATTACTAAATGTTCTAGCTTCTTTATCATGAATCTTGTAATATCCAATTATCATAACAAAGGTGTCCACTCTAGTGTTAACAACAAGTGTATTTATACGATATATCTAATATATATAATCATTCCCATCAAATATAGGTGGTCTAGTAGGATAAAGATTATCAATTGAACCAAAATTCATTCATGCCATCTAAGGAAAATATCATTCAATAAAAACATGTTAGTATTAAAAGTTTATAAACATGGATAAAAATATCCTAATCTATGAAAATAAATAACAATTAAAAGATAGAGCAAAAAAACATATATATGAATATAATTATTATAGAAACTTTCTCTGATACCAATTGGAGGATCAAAATATTGAATGGAGATTCTCAATATACAAGAGGTTGGTGAATTGTATACGTTTAAAATTCATTCAGAACCATTAATGTTTTTAATGTTTCACAAGGTTAAATAAGGTAGATTCACAAGACCTCTTAGTTCTACAAACATGTTGTGTTCCAGAAATACGGTTCCAGAAACGTAGTTATAGAAATATGGTTCTGGAAATGTGGTTCTGGGAACAAAACATAAGAAAAAATTACAAGGTAAAGATTCTACCTTAAAGAGTATAGAATCTTACTAATAAAAGTACAAGTATAAAAGTATAAGATAGTTATACACTCCTTATCAATCAAAATGCAGTGGAAAATAAACATGATACAATACAAGTAACAAGTATGTAATCATTTATCCCAAAGAATAGGGTATCCAACAACCTTGGAAAAAGTACCCTTGATTTATACTTTCAATAATGTTTGTCTAACCCACACTAGGGGTAGCCCAAGATACGAATATCTGAGTCTTTATTACTATCCCCACAAGCCCTCAAACTTCAAGGTAGTCGGCACCTCAGTCTTTATAACCCTAGAATCCCTCTAATGATCTCAGCAACATTTGGAGTCTCATGAATCAATTCTGAACTAAATGATCAGTACGCACAATGAAATAAATCTTCTCTATCTATAAATTAGTTTTGCATCATGTAATATTTATATTGATCAACTAATTGAGCTCATTTAAATGAGCTTCTATTTATAGGCACTTTCCCAATGGTCGGCTCCCTCCTCCAATAGTCATATTTTCCCTATACTATCGGAGGGACATGTACATGTGTCACTAAAACAGTGATTAGTTTTTAACAGAATGCACACCATCACTATGAAACTCAAAAAAGTGTAAGTAATATATGGCTGATTATCCAAATTCAATTTTTCAGTGTCTAAGGAAAAATAGAATTCAGAGTATAAACATGTAAACCTTCAAAGCCTATGTTACAAGGATATAGGTATTCTGTTTTTCAGGGAAATCAGAATCAGATTTCTATAGTTTCCATGTGGCTGAATTCTAAGGAATTCGGAACCTATATTCTAAGGAATTTTAAATCTGAATTATGAGGAATTCATAGTATAAATTATGAGGTAATAAAAGTGTGGATTCTGATGAATTCAGATATGTAATTTCATAAAATTTAGACTCTGAATTTTAGAGAATTGTGATTCTAAATTTCAGAGTATTGGGATTCTGATTTTTAGAGAATTCGTAACCTGGATTCAGATCATAAAAACAGAATGAGCTATATCTATGTATTTATAAAATTTTGAGGTTTTAGATGTGAGACCAAATTTTACACTTTGTAATAAAAAGATTTATATTTATAGATACTAAAATTTGATCAATGAAAAAAATGTTACGGATAAATTTCCTTGGGAAATGAAAATTTTCCTTATCAAGATGAAACTTAATGAAATTAAAATTTCCCTTAAGATAGAGTGTTTGTAAATTTCAAAACATAATGGAATAGAAAGTTCAAAAGGAAACCATATTGACTCAAAAATATCTACCATCATATCCTTTCATAGAAATGAATAAATATACTAGATTAAAAAATATGAAGGGTCTGTCCGAATATTTTTTTCCCACGAGAAACCTAATGCATTGAGGGGATTTCATTAGAAAGTCCAAATTAATGTCTTGCATGTACAAATAATTGATCATATATTTAATAATTAATTTAAATTAATAAATATTGTTTATTATTAAATATCCATATATAGTAAAGGATCCATATTTATCATTATACCCAGAGTATATATAATTACATTCCATGTAAAAACATCAAGTAATAATGGGATATAGTTTAATAAATAATCATATAAATCATATAATGAAAAGAATATTTAAATTAAATATAGTTTAAATAAAAACTATTAATGGTATATTTATTTTATTAAGAGGACGTTAACAATCACAAAAATAACAATTAGATTACAATATAATTTTTACAAATAAGAAATTGTCATGTTATATCAACTTTATTTAGATAATTGAATTTAAAACATTAAATACCACGAGGATAAAAAGATTTCTGATACAATATATAAAAAGATTAAATATATACACTACATAAAAAATGTAATTGGTGAATATGGAATTTCTCTAACATATGTAAAAATTTATATAAAAATAACATACGTTCGATAGTACTTTAGTTATAATTTATTTAACAGTATTGTTGGGGGTGTTAACTACTTTATATTAATCTACAAGTTTTGTCATGTTAGTCGTAGTTCTTGTTCATAGGATATAAATGATTAATATCCATAATAATAATAATATATCAATTTATATTATATATATTCAATATATAATTTTATTATAATCACTTTTTAATGGTGACCAAAATAAAATAACTCATATTGCATTGTGGAGACGGTAGGCCATACGTATAAAAGAGAGACGATATGATTCTATTAAAAATGATATAGTAAGGGATTTTATTGTTTATAAAATTTTAATTAATAAATATAAAATCATAAATATTATAATTATCCATTAATTCAGTCATTATACCAATGCGTGTTAATTGGTGAAGAAAATTTGTTTACACCACGATGTGGAGATGGAAAGCTGAGCATTTGCACACGAGGTGCATTAATTTTTCATAGGATTAATAAAAAGTGTTATATGGTTTTAAAATAATAATAATAACATATCAAAATTTATATTATCATGTATTAATTTATTTATAATTTAAAAACATAGTATGATAATGTAGAAGAAGAAATAATTGTGAATGTGTCGGTACAGAAGATTACCTCTTCTTTGACGGATTCCATTACAACCACTCATAATTGGACCTACGGTTGAAATTTATGAAGGCCCATATCCAATAGAAAATAAATAAATAATTTCATAAGTTAAAATATTATAGTTTTTTTGAAATATATTGTAAAAAATGGTCTCAGGTAATGAGAGAGTAAGTGAGATTTTATAATTGTTGTGAGGTTCATTTCAGAAATCCTCAAAATATTCAAATTTAATATGAATATTATGGATCAAAATATTCCCAAGAGTATAAAAATTAATATTGTAAGAAATTTTAGACCATATATAATATCGGTTGGGATTATTTATCTTTTTTTTGACTTTTAAAATAATTTTATAGAATATTAATTTAGTACAATACAATTATTTTTAAATTGAAAATTATTAATTTAATTTGACTTCAAATACATAAAGGAAATGTTGTAATTAAATTATATTTATTTCATATATCTATATTATATATTATTGATCAAAGAAATTAACAAGACAAATTAATCACTCTCAAATATATACATTATAATATTTTATGAATCAATTATTTTATATTTCTATTAATATAATATATATTGTATAAGAATTGAATAATTGTTTATGATTATTATGTAGTTTAAATAAATTATATATGAATTTTTATAATTATAAAAATTCAATTTACATCAAAATAATAGTTTATATTCATTCAAATCATTGTATTTTTTCAATTTAGTGACATAAAATATATTAAATATAATCAGATTTACATTTTGTTATTATCTTTTATTTAAATAATACATTATTTAATTTTAATTTAATATATTCTATTAAACAACTCAAATAATATTCTGTGGCCATAATATATTAATATGACTCATCAAATAATTTTTATAGGATTGGTTCATTTTTATACAATTATATTTTGGTTATAACCATTATTTAACCTATTTAACTCTTGACATGATAACATTGATTTTTACTCATTGATGGGAAATATTGTTACTATAAAATGAAAGAATAATCATAAATGTATGTCAGGTGTTATATTAAACCGTATCTAATTAATTTTACTGAATGTTTTGAATTTGATATATTTTATGTCATTTAATAAGATATTATTTATTTTAATATAATATTATTCTAAAATTTGACACTCTATAATAATTTAAATTTTCAATAAATAAATTAAAAAAAAATATTAAATAAAATACTTCAATACATCACTAAAATATAATGTACATCTCAAAAATTATACTATAAATTAATTTTTCTCAATATATTTTTATTTTAATATTATCAATATCATTTATATGATTTTTCCTTAAAATAAATAAGTAATGCAGTATCATTGATAAATCCTTAGTGGTAATTATTTCTTATCTTAAATTAAATATTAATTACATTAATGATTATACCTATTTAATATTGGAAATTAATATTTATAATCGATTATACCATGCAGGTAACTCTATATGTAAATACGTTACATTTTTAAAAATATGTGGTATCTTTGACATTTCATAAAATAAAATAAAATAATTCACTAAATTCATCCATATTACCCCAAGATCTCATAAAATTTTCCAAATGATTATATTGTTCTATACACACACTTATAATAAAATTAAGATACAGTTGTGGTATATTTGAAATATTTATAATTTTATTTTTACCCTTAATTACATTATTTACCTTAAACTATGGTAATTAAATATCATAATGTTATCAATCAAATTGCCAAAAAATTAAAAGGGACCAATTTAAATAATTTTAACATTAAATTACAATATGTAATCCAAATTTAAATATTCAAAATACATAATTAGATAAAATATATTTAAATTAAATCCCATAGATGTGTTGAGAAAATGAGTTTCCAAAGTGAAAAACATGTGGTTTTAGAGTATGAATCTATATGTTTAATAGTAAATTCCATTTATGTTTTCACATATTGATGTGTCGAATGATGATATTTCAAACACAGGTTGTTATAGTTTATGAATATATATGTTTACAAAATATGATAATAGTTTTAAACATCAATTCTGTTATAATAGTAGATGTTTTATATCAATATCATTTATTTTGAGATATACTAAATTTTTCTTCAAACCAAATGAACATGATAACGTTTTACTATTTGGAGGTAACAATTCTAATGGGATCATAAATGTAGATGTAAGGTACAAAATACTAATAGTAGATAAATATTTTTGTAATATAACTCTAATATTTCACACTGGATGATGATCAATGGATGATTAGAATAGAATAAATAAATCATTGTAAGTTATTACTCATTATATCATAGTAGAATAACTATGTAGGAAACACCTACACAATAATATTTACATTGTTTATACCGTATAAAAGTTTCTTTACAATAAATCATAATTAATTTTAAATGGAAATGTAATTTTGATATAAATACAAGAATAATGAAGAACATTTTTTATGTACTTTAAATTCATTCTATTATATTAGGATTATTATATTTCTTTTTTTCTTCCCATAATGTCAATATAACTTTTCTTCCACATCATTTATTTTATTTATTCTATTTTGACAGCATATTCTTCTTCTATTTTAGAAATTAAAATAACTAGTAATAGAATTTATATTTTTTTGATTATGGTTCCATATATGGATAATAAATATTTTAATTGTTCTATTTATGGAATTTGATACTCTGTTAATGTCTAAATGAACAAACAAAAAATAAACGATTATCTTCTAAGAATAGTGATATGCCCTTCATTATATTGAGATATATCAGAATAAACAGTACATATTCCCAAATACCAGTCTACATGTATGAATTGAGATAATAGAGGACTCTATTTTCATAGAAAATATATTTTCTTTTATAACCCATTAAATACATGAGACATCCTATCAATGATGTCTATTAAATTATCACCATTTTTTTCATGTTCATCCATTCATGATGCTTTCTTCATCATGAATTTGATGTGCTTAAGAATAGTATTAAAAAAATAATTACATATGGAATTTGAAAATTACACTATGATCTAATGTAAATACACTTTATTTATAAAAGAGACAATTTTGTCAAGTAATCTCACACAATCCTCATGAACATGAGTTTATACTAGATTAAAACAATCACTTATTTCAATAATCCAATCCATGTTCTATATATACCATTAGATCAATTGGAATTACAGTAACATTAGAAGCATGTCATCCATACTCAACAATAAAATGGTGAAATTAATATCATCGTACCCTTTATAATAGTATAAATGATATTTGATTTTTTATTCAAAATATTCCCTTAAATTAACTTGTAAAACATCTAGTTCCAGGTTCGTTGTGATTATTTCAACAAATATATTTTGTTCATATTCTTACACACAATTTATGGACTCCCTTCATATAGAAATCCAATAGGTTATATATATTATATATATTTTTCTCTAAATCCCCATGGATAAATGAAATGACTAATTTTTTTTTCTAATGATATAATCCTTACAATAAAACAATGATATGATTTTTTAGAGTAGTATACTATATATTAGTCACAATGAAAAAATTTCTGAAATAAATCCTTTAGAAACACAAAAAACAATTTACCGCCATTATTTACATTGACAATAAAATTCAGTAACCTTCGTATGTTTACTAGAAATAAATTTTAATTTCATTTTCCATATTTTAATTGGGTAACTAAATTCTATATAATGTGTTATATAAAATGATTGAATCTAAATCCTATATATCTATATCATAGTAAACAAAATCACCAATTATAGCCACATATTATATGATTTCAAATTATTCTCATAATATTAAAATTATGAACATCAGGTCAACCGAATTGATAGGTTCAAGACCATTTAACCTTGTGATCAATTAAAATAATCAATATAGATCCACTTTATCATAAACATTAAAAACCTAAAATATATCCTCTGTTGTTTTGGAATGACCTTTACTAGTTATTAGGGATTCATGTGTATCTTTTATTAGTCGCATCCTTTAATATTAAAATCTACCCCTTAAAATCTTTATAGAGATTGTGGGCACATGATAAACAAAGAAGTATATCACCTCCCTATATGTTATAAAAATCTTGTTATACCAATTAGATTAAATGTAATTTATCTCCTTAAATATTATAAAAATCATCTTATAAACATCTTCCAATAGAACTACCCATTAAGGATCATATTTGTTTCTTCCCTGACATATTTATCCTTATTATGAAAATGGATATTTATAATTTATTCACCTACATATCCTATAAGAAATATTTCATAAGATTAACCATCACAATATTATTTTTTATTGATTCCAAAACTATATATATTATATATTTAATAATATTGAGGTGAGATATATATTATACATTTCCTCACCACATAACTATTGGTTTACTATGACACATTATGATTGTGTAAACAATTTATCAAAAATGTTGTGGTATGAAGGGATATTACACATATTGTATTATGTTTTATTGAATTTATCTACTTTTTAATTTTACATTCTTTCAATGTATGATTCATAAATTCCTATATTCAATTTTTATTAATTGTATTTGGTATGGTTTTCTCATTCATGAGGCCTATATCTCTAGGAAATAATTCTAAACATCTTCTTGTGTACACATCTCAATTCCATGATCTCATGAAATTCAGAGTATATCACTATTCAATTTTTATAATAGACTCTATGGCATAGATACTCAAAACATATGATTATTATATTTTCTACGGAATATCCATACATTTTAGAGTATTCATATATATATACATATCTGTTATAATGTACTGTTATCTTCACTATATTTTAGTATGGTAGGTCCCCAATCATATTTATTTTAATAATTTATCATTTATATCATTGGTGTTCATATAATTAAATATTCTCTCACCATTTATATCCAATATACTACATAAGTCATATAACATTTAATGATTTTTTACCTGTTCACCATACATTTATATGATACAATAATTTTGCATTTTTAATAGAGGTACTGAAGTTGTCACTAATATAGATTTTAAATATTAATTGTGTATTCTCATAATATTGTACCACCCCCCCCCCACTTCAATTATTTTCAAAAATAATGAAGCAATAATTAATACCCTATATGTGAAAAATGAACCCATATGATTGGAAACACTCAATCATAATCTTTTTAAATATCAAGCATCATCTAACTGAAAATGAAAAACATGATCATCCAAATTCCATGAATATGAAATAATTACATCATTATAATAAATAATAAATTTTAAAATTAAATATAAGAATCTACCATACCCATTATATAAATATCTTCATCATCTTCCACATACACCATTTCTAACATTCTGGGAATATTATTCTTCCTTAATCTCTTCTTAATAGAGGGGTGGGAATAGGATCATGAAATTATTATCACTAATTCTACCCAAGTCATGAAACATATGATTCTTCTCTAATATTTATTTTATTTTTTACAACATATTATAATTCAATAGATTTTATTCATCAATATTTTCCCATCACTTCTTGGAAATCCTTCTAGATGAAACAAAATTTATAATAGAGATATCACATTTGGTCGTGTATGGTGGTTTTACCTATATATTACTTCCTTAATTCATCTTTAGATAAACTTATTTTTATTTATTAAGATGGGTTCTCTATTGCATAAAAAATAATTCTCTTACCCATTGGTTATTGAGAAACCATCCTATAAAAAACATCATTGATAAGCAATTCCATCCAATCATTGAATAGATATTCACTTTTTCATCTAATGATACCAAATAATACTACTATTAAAATAGATAATTCCATCAATAATGAAAAAAATATCATATATAACTATTTTGTTAATGTCATATTTATACAAGAAATATTATTTTATATCATGTTAAAATAATTCATATGATATTCTATAAATAATTATTTTGAAATATTCTTCTAAAATAATAATCTCATTAATAACACATTTATTGCCAAGGATTTTCCCATTTTTCATTTTGTTTTTACATTGACTTGTCACTATTCTATATAATTTAAAAATCATTATGAATGATATTAATCTATATCTACATCTTAAATGAACTGATATATTTACCATATAATTAAACAATACATGACATGAAATCTTATATTGTCATCACCTTATGATACAATCAATCAACCAGAATCAATAATAGAATGTCATTCAGAGATGACACAATTGCCTATGTTTTCTTAGATAACTACTTAGCATCTCGGAAAACCAAATTCTTCCATGATATTAATTATTTAAAATTCAACTCTACTTTACATAGTTGATGTTAACATACTAGAAAATATAGATTGGTAATAGAAATCATTGGATGTTAGTCCTCAAGTGACAATTAATTGTGATATTTATGGAAAAAATATTCCCCCATATCACTACATTATGTATCACATAATCTATACTATTTAATCAAATTCCTCAACATATTAATATTGAATAATAAATTCCAAACGAATGTTCAATAATGATATATCATTTTTCATGGGGATAATACTTTCATCCAATTTCTAAAATGTATATTACTGTTATTTATTGTATAATTGGAAGAGATCTATTTAAACTATTTTTTGATTATTAAGATATTTGTATTAATAACATATGAATATAAAATGAAACATTAAAAATGTTGTTTTTTATATTTTTTCATGGTTTACACTGTATCATATAGTTAATAAAACTTCCATTATTTTATTATTGGCATATGTCGTACTATTCAAAAACTGACTCACCAAGAAAATTCCTAGATAGATATTATAATATATTGTTGACAAACAAAGACAGAATTTCTTAAGAAAAATTCCATAAAATTATTGGAAATAAATATAATAGTTAATGTTCTATTCTCGTTATTATAGTAATACCATATGAACATCTAGTGGATTTGACTGACACACTTCAAAATAATTTGATGTTCATAAATATTGGGCTGTATTTTTTCGTTTCACTAAAGCATGTATAAAATGAAATACCATTGAAAATTGGATATTTATGTTTATACATCCAATTAACATAATTCATGACAAAAAGTTTATTAAAAATCCCAAAAAATGTTACATTTTGTTTTTATGGACTATATTTGAACTTAATTATCAAATGCGCAGTTCATTTGATGATTGGATATCTTGTGAACAGAATATACAGATATAATTTGTTAGAGATATGAATGCATAAAAATATTTTTTATATTACAATAATTTAACAGGGTTATATATTTTATTAATGAAATTAAGGAATTGATTTCATATACGGTTGGTTATATTAAAAGTTATTTATAATTAGATTAATATGTTTTCCTGATAAGCTAATGTTTTTAAGAGAGTTGGTATAAATATTTCATGTTAATAGAAGATAAAATAATCTTTTCCATGTTGGATTATTTTATTATATGTTATTAGAAATATAAATTCTTATTGATGTTGGAGACATATATGTTTTTTAATGGACAATATTCCTTTGAGTATATTGTAATGGTTTTATCTATTTCCACTTCCGTGGGAGAATAAACAATAATTATATTATGTTTCTTTTAAAATTTATTATATATGATATAAGGATGAACAATATTAGATTAAGATTAAAAAAATGATGGGTGTTATAATATATTCTGGATTTATAAAACTATCACCATTATATTTGAAATAATATTTCTATTAATAATATATGATCTTTGTTTATCCTATGGATTAATGTTTGAGTGGAGTTATCTAAATAAAAGTATATTCTACAATATGATATTATATCTTTGTGTGGTATATTTAATGAATGTATATACTTTCTTTGAATTTGGTGAAACTCATTTTTTCTTTATTCTATTGATAGATTTCTGTTATGGATAATTGATCTACATTATATGATTAACAATTAGGAATTTTATGATAATTTGTAATATTGAATATTTTAACTAGATAGAAGGATAACATTCACTTAGATAACTAAATAGTGTAATTAATTAACTTAAATAATGGGTCCATTTAATATATTTTACACTTCATTTTTTGTAATCCAATGTGTTTTGTTTTTGTACAATGATTTATAAATATTACGTTATTTGTCTAGGTTGTAAAATACATTTTAATGGTTTGATATTGAGTTAAATTTTATCAGATGAGAATTCTATATTTATCAAAAAATTCTGATATTATAAATCCTTCAATGTAACCAACTATAATTATGTCATTTTTAATATATATATATTTAATTCAATGGATGTCTTTAATCAATGTACATTGTTATTATGGTAAATATAAAAAATTAAAATCATGGTCCAAGATTGGAAATTATTTTAACATTGTTATTACATGTTATAAAGATTGATAAATTGATATTCCATGATTATTATTAGGGGATTTCATTTGGAAATTTCATATTCATTTTCCTTGAATGATTTAGTTTTATATGATACGTGTTATTTATGGAGAATCCTATATATAATTAAAACAATAATAATCATGTTATTTCTAAATCATATAGATTACATAATCAATTTTTTTTTATAATATATGGTGGTTCTCATGGTTCATTATTGTTGATGTAGTGTTTTATTTGATACATAAACCTGGAATATGGAATTTTCAGTATATTATAGGGACCGAATTTGATTTTTTATTTAAATCATAATCACACTACAAAAAATAGATATTTATAGATGAATATTTCCATTTAATAAAAAATTATTTTATTTTACATTATTAAAAATTCCAATTTCCAATATTTATTTCCCTCGTCATGTTGTACTTTTATAGATTTTTTCTATTTTGATTTCTTATGTACAAGTTTTTTATGCCTTTATAGTTCAGGGTTTATTAGGATCTTGTTAGAAGAAATTTTTTGAATGTATAAATATTTTTTATTTTTCAAATTTATTATTTAGTGTTTCAAAATTTAATTTGTGTTTAACTGAATTTATACCAATGGGAAAAAATTATAATTTTACAATTGATAATGATCATTAATTTCCTTTAAATAATGGAATTTTTTGAATATTTATACGATCATTGTAAGGATTTTATGACTCTGAGTATGATATACATTGTGATACCAAACGTAGGATCAAATTAAGAATGAGATTCTCATATACAAGTGGGGGTGAATTGTAACTTTTAAAAATTCCCTCAAGAAATTTTTAGGATGGTTATGTTTAACAAGGTTAAACAGGATAATTCACAAGACCTCTATGAGTAATAAAGACTTGCAAGATTCCAGAAGCGTGATTCGGGAAATGAAACTTAACAAAAGTTTGCACCGGCTATGATTCTACATTAAAGTCTATAGATTCTAACTAAATAAGAGTACAAGTACGGAAGTATAAGAAATTTATACATTCCTTAACAAAGAAAAATGAAGTGGAAAAACAAGTAGTAAAACCAAAAGTAAGAAACAATAAATCTTTTAACACGAGGAGAAGGGTATCCAACAACCTCGGATAAGAGGTCCCTTGATTTATACTTTTAAGAATATCTGTCTTTCCCACACAAGGATAAGCCCTCGATAAGAAGATCAGAGTCTGTCTTGATATCCCTACAAGCCCTCAACAATTATGTAGTCAACACCTCTATCATCCTCAGCATGGAAGCCCTCAACTTCAAGGTTTTGGAACTTTTATCTTCATATCCCCAGAATCCCTCGATTGTAATCAGTAATAATTGGAGTCACACTTAGCAAGTCTGCACAAGGAAAAGTTTGAACAAGCTGTTCAAACTTTCTACATGATGATTTCAGTGTTGACAAGAGACACTCTCTCTAGAAATCATTTCATGAAATTATGATCACCAAAATTCCAAAAGTCAAAAGTCTCGAACAGTTTCAAATGAGCTCCTATTTATAGGCGAAGCTCCAATGGTCAGCTCCCTCCTCCAACAGTCATTTTTTCCTTGAATTTCGGAGGGACCGGTACACGTTTCACTCAAACAATAGTATGTTAATAATTGAATGCATGGCATCGTTTTATAATGAAGAAAGTGTACTAATAAGTAAAACTAATGTTCGGAATGTAGGCTAAGATAATGTTCAACATGTAAGAAAAAATAATGTTCAGAGTTTACTCAGAAAATGAATTTGTAGTCAAGAGTACTAAGATATTCGGATTTCGGTTTCCCTAAGGAATTCATAATCATAATTCATTATCAGAATTCATAATAAGAATTTGTAATCATAATTTTTCACTAGAATTCTTAATGAGAATTCATAATCAGAATTCAATATCAGAATTCGTAATGAGAATTCGTAATCATAATTATTCACTAAAATTCATAGTGAGAATTCTTAATCATAATTCGTCACGAGAATTCGTAATGAGAATTCATAATCAAAATTATTAACCATAAATCGAAATGAGAATTCGTAATCAGAATTATTCATCAAAAATCGTAATGAGAATTCGAAATTAGAATTCTTCACTAGAATTTTTAATGAGAATTCATAATCAAAATTCTTCACTAGAATTCATAATCAGAATTCATCACTAGAATTCGTAATGAGAATTCGTAATCAGAATTATTCACTAGAATTCTTAATCAGAATTTGTAATCAGAATTCTTCACTAGAATTTGTAATGGAAATTTTTAATCAGAATTCTTCATCAGAATTCAGAGTCGAAATGATTGAGAGTTCGTATCCAGAATTCAGTGTGGAACTATATGAGAGTTTGTATCCAGAATTCAGAGTGGAAATTCACATGAGTTTGTACCTAGAATTCATAATGGAAAACAGAATATCTTATATTAATGTATTATACGATTCTATGTTTTTGGACTTCAAATGAAATTTTACACTTAGACAAATTTATGATATGAATAAGGAAATCTAGGTAAGTGTACATTTCATTTAGGAAGGAAATTTTCCGTAGGGAAGTAAAATATAGATTTTCTAATGTATAAGGTGTTTATGATTTTCAAAACAAGAAGGAATGGAAAATTCATAACGAAAACATTATTGACTCAACAATTTCCCCCTTTTTGGAAAGCACAATAAAGCTTACGAAAAATAATATAAGGACTTAAAAAAAATTCTGTAGACATTGAAATTAAAACTTATCTACCTTTGTTTTTAGATAATAGTGAATACAACTAACTCCCCTTTAGGCTTTGGAACTATAAGGATTGTATTCTGGATTTCCAAAATGGAATTTTCATTATCATGAGAATGAAAAATATCGTAATGAGAAACTCCCCCTTACATAAGGATTGTTTTGCATAGCTTAGAATTTTTTCTTCTCCCTTTTTGATGTTTCCATCTCCCCATTTGAGTAGTTCTTTTTCCTTCTCCCCCTATGTGATTCTCAAAAAGAATATATGGGAATGGAAAATAAATAATTTAACTGAATCATTAGTACATAATAACACAAGATACAAACAACTAGAGATTTCATTAGAATTGAATGAATTTTTTACAAGGAAATACATTACAACAAAAAATCAGATTGGTCTAATTTTCTTTCTTTTCCTTGGAGATTATCTTCTTCAACAAGGCTTTCAGCTTCTTCAAGTCTTTATGGTCCTCCTTAGCATGATTCTATAAAGTTGTGATCCTTTCTTGTTGAGATTTCAGGACCTCTGTTTGAGCCATCAAGGCCACTTCTTGCATATTCAGTAATTCATCCTGCTTTTCAAGATTCTCCTTGATCTCAATCCAGATATCTCTAGCCCCTTTCCAGTTCTAAGAAACTGAGTTATGCTTCCCATTCAGATCCCTCAATTGTTGATTCCGAGAATTTTGGTCAAGGGTGAGCTTACCCTTAAGATTCTTCATCTTGTAATCCTCGGTGTCAAAATGTTCTTTTACATCATTTTGAAAATGATCAAGCTATGTCATGTAATCATCAATTTTCATTGACCATATAGTCATCTTGTGGCATGATTTTCTTTGAACATCATAGTTGATGAGAAAATTTCTATGCTCTCCTTCAATATTCACACACTAATCCATTAACATGTATAAGGATTCTGACTTCTTATTTAGGCTATGTTGAAGCATCTGGCATCTGGAGTCTATGGTGGGAAATATCGAAATGGTGTCCACTAATTTCTGTAGAGACTCGACAACAAAATCATGACCCAATGCTGATGATTCGGAATCATACACCTTTCTCGGGTATTGTTCTTATTCAATTTGAACCGACTTTATTCTTGAAGAGCCACCAACATCCTTCTTCCTTATGATATCTTTTGTTGGGGTGTCCATAACCACTTTCTTACCCTTATTACCTTTCGGAACTACCTCATTAGGATATTCTTCCTCACTTTCAAATACTTGAACAATCTTATCTTCATCTGGTTTTTCCTTCTCTACTCCTTATTCAATAAATTTCTTCTCATATATTTCTTTCTCCGGTAATTCATTTTAGTTTTCTTCTTTCTTGTCATCATCTATCTTACGATATTTTTCGTCTCCATTTCCCAGAGTGACAAGATTTTAGGACTCGACATTTTATTGATAATCCTCAACTTTTTTGTCATGTAATCTAGATAACCACTTCGTTCTTCTACTTCTTCTTCTTATTCTAATTCCTCTTCTTCTTATATTTCTTCACCAACTTCTTCCTCTAATTCATCACCAGCTCATTACTCTAATTCTTTAATAACCTATTTCCCTTTATACCTTTTCGGAGTGAATTAATTTTTCCAGGGTTATCTGGTAATGGCTCAACAAGAAAGGTTTCTGGTACATGAATATTCTGATAGGCTACTTCTGTGGCTTCCAAGAGAGATTGAAAAATCTCTTCCTATGGAAACTTCTTCTTCATATTTTTCGGTTTTTTACCTTCTCATTCTATTCAGTCGTCTTCTCCATTAAGGATTTAGCTTCATCAGGGTCTAATCCGAACTGAGGTTCCCCTTCATTCTTTTTCTCTTTATCTTTACTCCATTTAGAAACCACCTCATCTAGATATGATTTTTGTTTCATAGGTTTGGGAGGTGCGGATTGGGTTTTCTTAGTTTTGGGGTTCTTCTCCTCATCAACCACTTCTTTGAATTTCCTCTTCTCACCAACCTTCTTCACTGGCTCATCTTTCTCCACATTTTCCGGATTTGTTTCAGCCTCTTCCTCTGGAAAATTATAAAACTCTCATGTTTCCTTGGAATAAGCCATATTCATCCTTTTCTAGGTATCATCACTAACATGTATAACCTTGCAATTCTGAGCCTTATAATTGTATGCAATCTTTAAATAATCCAGACATAGAACTATCAGCTTTGATAGTATGGCAGGTTAAATGATGATTTGAGCTCTCAAATTTCTCTCCATGATGTTATTGATTGTCACAAGAACATGCCTAATCAGATTGATTTTTCATAGATTCACCAATAAGTCTAAGAAATATATATCACTTTTCTTCAAGGTGTATTTGTCACCCTTTCTCGAAACAAAGAAACCTTGTACGCATAACTGAAGGATTTCACTATTAGAAGATATGTGAGAAATATGGGTTGTGTTTACATCATCAAGCCCATGTCACTCCAAGCCCTTCACATTAACAAAACATCCTTGAACATCCAAAAGTTTGTGTGAGAAAAATTCATCTTCTACATCATATGCCTGCCCCACCAAGCTTGCTACCTTGGTGTAAGTAAGTTTTTAAGTCTTCCCATACGACTTGAAAGAAAATTTTTCTCTTTCATCTTTCTCATAGATGCATGCTGATTTATATTACTCTAGAAGTAACTCTTGATAGACCACATCTTGAACACCTGTCTTAGATATACAAACATATTCCCAAACATTCAACTTGATGTTCTTAGAGATGATAGAATCATACTTTTAAAAGTTTGGATGGAACAACCTTTCTCTGTACACATGACATTTTGAAATTGGCTTCATTGTAGACATTTCATGAGAAGTGGCTTCTACAAACATTCGGAATGGAGGATCTCTGAGAGATTCAGAATGGTCTTTATGTACTGATGTAGAGCTTCAAGACACGAGAGCTTGGAGATCTATGTAGGGAACAAATTGGGGTGCCCTGTATATAAGTGATGGAGTTGACCATTGAACTTCCAAAAACAATATAACGGTTTAAAAGTTCTCTAATATGATATGATGGTTACAATCATAACTGCAAGGAAATTTTGAATCCGATATTTTTAGGTTTTAACAAGAACATTCAGATTTAAGAAGAAACAAATCTGAGAAATTTTAAATGAAAAATAAACTACCAGAAACTAAAAATTACTACGAAAACATGAGTAAATAAGTCATACCTTTCGGATTTTGCTAGGAAAATTATTCATAATAATTAATATTTTTCTTGAAGAAAATTTTACTACAAAAAATTAACTACAAAAAACATGAGTATAAGAACTTATCATTACAAAAATTTTCATTAAGAAAATTTTCATTACAAAAATTTCCCTTATGAAAATTCTCATTACAAAAATTTCCATTATGAAAATTATCATTTTGAAAATTTCTCGTATGAAAACATCATTAAGAAAATATTCAGTACAAAAATTTCATTACGAAAATTTTGAGTACGAAAAAATCATTACAAAAATTTTCAGTACCAAATGTTAATTACGAAAATTTTCAGTATGAAAACTTCATTAAGATAATTTTTATTAAGAAATCTTCATTACAAAAAAATTCAGCACAAAATTTTCTTTACGAAAATTTTCTATAAGAAAACATTATTACGAAAATTTTCAGTACAAAAACATCATTACAAAAATTATCAGTACATAAATTTCATTCTGAAAATTTCCAGTTTGAAAGATTTAGTTTCAAAACATCCATTACGAAAATGTTAGTTCTGAAATTTTCATTACAAAATTTTTTAAAAAATAACATTATGAAAAATTATGAATAGCAGATGTACTCCCCCAATGAAAAGGAGTTTATTTCTATAAAGAGGATGTTTAAACAAGATGTTAATGAAGGAAAATTACCTCAGGTTATCATTCCTAACTCTTTTTTAATGTATTCAAATCTTTCGTAAGGTAAGGATATTGTGAAAATGTCAGTATGTTGATCCTGTGTTCCTATAAATTGAAGAATGATATCTCTTTTAAGTGTGTGATCCTTAAGAAAGAGATGTCGAATATCTATGTGCTTTGCACGAGAGTGATGTTCATGGATTTTACTAAAATCAATGGAACTTGTGTTATCACACAAAATTTGAGTCTTAATAAAACTCAAGCCATTGTCTGTGAGTGTATGTTGCATCCACAACACTTGAGTAAAACAACTTCTAACTGCTACATATTCATCTTTAGAAGTGGATAGTGCCACATAATATTGTTTTTACAAGACCATAAAACTAATGAATCTCCTATGAAATGAAAAGTTCTGAATGTACTCTTTCTATCCATTCTACAGTCACCAAATTCTGTATCTGAAAAACTTTTTATGATACAATAATTTCTAGAAGTTTAAAATTGCCCTAGATCCATTTTTCCCATTATATAGCGAAAAATTATTTCCTCTGTCTTTAAATGAGATTCCTCAGGGCTGGATTGATATCTTGACCAAAAGTATACTGAAAACATCAAGTCTGGTCAACTAGCTGTCATGTAAAGTACACTTCCTATCATACCTCTAAAAGATGATTAATCTACTGGTTTCTTAGCATCATCAAGATCAAGTGTGTTTGAGGTACCAATAGGAGTACATATACTCTTAGTGTTGTCATACCCATACTTCTTAAAAAGATATTTAATATACTTATGTTGGGATATGTATATTCCTTCTGGTTTTGGAGAAATTTAAAAACCAAGGAAAAATTTTAACTCACCCATCATAATAATTTCAAAGTCAGATTTCATTAGATCCATAAAGGAATCAGTTAAATATTGATAAGTTGAACCAAATATAATTCCATCAACATTAATTTGAACAATCAAATCATTTTTCTTATCTTTCTTTATAAAAAGGGTTGGATCAGTATTTCCATTAACAAGGTTATTTTGATGCAAAAATCATGTAAGTCTATTATACCAAGCTCGTGGGGAATGTATAAGGCCATAAAAAGCTTTGGTAAGTCTAAAAACATGATTAAGATGGTTTGTATCTTCAATTCCAGGAGGTTGTGAAACAAAAAATTCCTCTTGAACATAACCATTAAGGAAGGCACATTTCACATCCATTTGAAAAAGATTAAAATTTAAGAATGTTGCAAAGGAAAGTAGAATACGAATTGATTCAAGTATAGCTACTGGGGCATAGGTTTCTTCATTGACTATTCCTTCATGATGATTATAGTCTTTAGAAACTAATCTAGATTTATTTCTTACGATGATTCCCTTTTCATCACACATATTTCTGAAAACCCATTTTACTCAAATTATAGAAGTTTCCTTTGGTCTTTTAACCAAGTTCCAGACATTATTCATTTCGAATTCATTTAGTTCATATTTCATGGATTTTATCCAATCATCTTTACCTAAAGCTTCATTAGATCTTTTTTTTAATTGGGAAAAGAGTTCTAGATGTTCTACTTCAATTCATAAGGAACTTATAGTCCTTAGAGGTTTATATACATCACCAATGATATATCACTGAGATGATTCTTAAAAAACGACTGGTTTTGGAATTGTAAAACTTGTTCATCAACATAGGGTAGGAAATATTCTGGGGTAAATGTTTTAGAAGCATCTTCTTGAACATTTTCCTTATCAGAAGGAATTTCTATCAATGGTTGATAATACGTTTATGAAAGCACTTATGAGGATGTAGATTGAGGTTGTTTAAAAACAAATGGATTGGTTTCATCAAATTTGACATGTACTCTTTCTTCAACAGTACAAGTGTTTTTGTTAAAAACATTATAAGACTTAGAAGTTGTGGACTAGCCATAAAGAAACCCCTTCATCATATATTGGTTCGAATTTGTGTATGATATATTTAGTATTCAGAATGAATACCTTTCATCCAAAAACATTAAGGTAGGAAAGTCTAGTTTTTCTACCATTCCATAACTCATAAATAGTTTTATTAAGAAAAGGTCTAATTAAAACTCGATTTATAATATAACAAGCCGTACTTACAGCTTCATCCCAAAAATTATTGGATACAGAATACTCACTCAACATGGTTCTAGTTATCTCTAAAAGAATTCTATTTCTTATTTCAACATCACCATTTTGATGAGTTGTTCAGGGTGCTGAAAAGTTGTGTGTAATACCATATATACTACAAAAAGCTTCAAAATATGAATTTTGAAATTCTCTTCCATGATAACTATGAATAGTTTTCAATGGAAGGTTTTTATGATATTTAACATGGGATCTAAAAATTTTGAAATACTAAAAAGCTATAGACTTTTTTTCTTGAATATAGACCCATGTAAATGTAGTGTAATAATCAACCAAAAAAATATATAGTACATTCACCCAATGCTTCTAGTTTTTTTGGACCTAAAAGATCCATATGTGCTAGCGGTAATGCATCAGTATTTGAGACACCACCGATTGATTTAAAACATGATTTATGTTGCTTTCCATATTGACTAGGATCAAATACTTTTGAAGAATCAAATCTATGATTTTTTAGATCCTTAACTAAACCTTTCTTAGAATGTTTACAAAATTTCCAAAGGTTACAGTGTCCTAACCTTCTATGCCACAACCAATAATGATCTTCCATTTTACTAAGGCAAGGTGTGCCTTGGCTCCCATGTTCTTCTATGTTTAGTGTATAAACATTCTCTTTCCCATTGGCATAAAGAATAAATTTTTCCTTGGAATTGTGTACTAAACACTTATCATTCCTGAAATTCAAAAGGTATCATTCATTACATAATTGACTTATGCTGATGAGGTTGTGATTAAGGCCCTTAACTAATAAAACATTTTAAATCATTGTTTTTCAAAGAAGAACAATGTTACCTATACCAATAATTTCTCCCTAATCATTATCTCTGAAGGTTACTTTTCTTCCTTTCATCTTAATAATTTTTTCAAAATAGTTTTTGTTACTAGTCATTTTCAGGGAACATCCACTATCCATATACCATGTGTTGTTGTTGGTATTTTCCTTATTTTACTAAAAATAATAAAAAAGTTAGAATTTCAAAATCCAGACTTGCATGGATATGGAATTGTTAGAAAAGGAAATTTTGGGTATCTACATTTGTTTAGAAAAACATGCTTGGTGAAACCCAAGATATTTAACTCCATTCAAGGGTCAATTTTTCTTCCAATGCCCACCACATTGACAATTAGTGAAAAAAGGGATTCTAGAATGAACAATATAGTTGTTTTTGAAAATCAATTTTTGATGAGTATAACTGACTCTAGTAGTGTTTCCTTGATGTTTAATTTGAGAATACATCTTGTCAAAAGTTTCCTTCCCATAAGAAAACATTTTAAGAAGTTCTTAAAGAGAAAATATTTCAGCTTTCAGTCTGATATGTAAATTCTTATCCTCATGAATCAATTCCTTAGAGTTATACTTTTCCTCAAAAGTTTTAATTTATAAAATGGAATTCATAATATCATTAGATTGTTTTTAATTAACATAATTTTCTTTCACAAGGTCCTTAGAATGTTTTTCTAAAAGCTCTTCTATATCTCTATGATTTGTATAATGATTTAATATCTCTTTTGTAAGAATTATTTCCCTAGTATTTTCATTGTCTCGTTTCTTTGAAATTTTACAATTTTTTGTTTTAAATAACTTGGAAAATATAGATAATTTTTCATATGAAGGTTCTTCATTTTCTGAAGATGAAGTATCTTCATTAGTAGTACTACTTTCGAAATAGTAATTCTTATCAAGAGATAAATTTATTAAAGCCTCGGCAAGGCGTACCTTGTCCATAAGACATGTATTTGGAAATGATTTAGTAGTAATGAATCCCATATTCTTCTGAGCTGATGAATCATATTCTGAAGATTCACTTTCTAAAGAGTATCCATAGCAAGAACTCCAAGTAGTATTAGCTTTCAGAACATTCGTATCTTTATCCTTATAAAACATCTTCTTGTTCCTTTCAGAATGCCTCTCTTTTCTTTATTTCTTTTTAAGAAAAGGAAAATCTGGTCTTTTGTGTCTTCTTCTCTTGAATTAATAGAATGTGACCTCTAAATCATTCTTATCATTCCTTTCCTTGTTCGTATACTTGGATTGGAAATTTTTCTGTCCAGCTATCTTGTTCATCCTTCAAGAAATATTTGCTAACTCATTTTTTGTAATTTCACTCTCACTAGATTCAGATTGAATCATAAACATCATAGATTTGGATCTAGTAACACTTTCAAGAGTCTTAGATTTCATGTGATTTGAAGTTTTAGTAAATGAAACACTACCATTTCCATTCTTCTTCTTTCTGTTGTCAGCATCTCTCTTCATTATTATCTCATGTTGAAGAAGAGTTCCAAAGAGTTCATCAAGAGAAATTTGAGTAACCTTTGTGTTTTCATTGGTAGTATTTCTCATTGATTCCCATTCATTGGTCATTATATATATGATCATGTTAACAAGAGATTCATCATCTAGACCGTTCTCTCCCATTGATTGTAATCTATTCACAATAGTCATGAATCTCTATTGCACCTTACAAATTGGATCTCCAAAATGAAAATTAATACCATGATACTCACCTATACACATGGCTCTTCTAGTCTCAATCACGTAAGATGTACTAAAATGTGTAACATCAAGATTCTTCCATATACAGTTATCTGTTTCACAAGAAGAGTTTTTGCTATATATGTTCTAGTCATTGAACAAAGAAAAGTATTGCATACCTTATAGTTGAGTTGGTATTAATGATTTTCTTGATTAGTAAAAGAAATAACTTCCTTATCAAGAATTTTTTATCCTTCGGTAATCATGAAAAATAAATCTACCCCATTATTGATAACGAATGTATTCATACGATCTCTCCAATATTCATAATCATTACCCTCAAAGATTGGTGGTCTAGTAGGATTTAGGTTGTCGATAAAACCAACATTTATACCTACCATATTTATTAAATTTCTTTCCACAAAACTTATTAGTAGAAAACGTTTGTAAACAAAGAAAGTATTCATTGAAAATGTATCTATAAGAAACAAATGAATCCGAACTATGATTCTGAATTTGTAAATCCAAAAAACAGATTTCGAAAAAAAAATTGAATCTGAAAAATGTGAATCCGAGAATTCCCTTCTGAATATAATCGTTATATTAATTCAGATTGACCCAAATCATTTGATACCAATTGTTAGGATGGTATGACTCTGAGTATGATATACTATTTGATACTGAATGTTGGATGGTATTAAGAATGATATTCTCATATGCAAGAGGGGGTGAATTGTACATTTTAAAAATTTCCTTAGGAAATTTTTAGGATGGTTATATTTAACAAGGATAAACAGGATAATTTACAAGACCTATATGAGTACTAAAGACTTTCTAGATTCCAGAAATGAAACATAACAAATGTTTACACCATCTAATATTCAACCTTAAAGAGTATAGAATCTAACTAATTTGAAGTACAAGTAAGGAAGTATAAAAATTAATACTTTCTATAACAAAGAAAAATACATCGGAAAACAATTAGTAAAACTACAAGTAACAAACAATAACTCTTTTAACCCAAAGAGAAGGGTGCCCAAAAACCCAAGATAAGAGGTCCCTTGATTTATACTTTTAAGAATGTCTATCTTACCTAAACTAGGGTAATCCCTCAATACAAAGATCGAAGACTGTCATGCAATCCCCGCATGCCCTCATCTATCAGGTAGTCGACACCTCTGTCTCCCTCATCAAGGATGCCCTCAACATCAAGGTGTTGGATCCTCTATCATCCTATCCCCGGAAGACCTCGATTGTGATCAGTAACAATCGGAGTCGCATGATGATATTCTACACAAGGAAAAGTTTAAACAAGCTATTCAAACAGTCTACACGAAGCATTATGAGTTGATAAGAGCCTATCTCTCTCTAGAAATTACATTATTTAATTCTAATCACCAAAATTCCAAAAGTAAAATGTCTCAAACACATTGAAATGAGCTTCTATTTATAGGTGAAGCTCTAACTTTCGGCTCCCTCCTCCAACGGTCATATTTTTCCTCGAATTTCGGAGATACCTGTACATGTGTCACTCAAACAATGGGAAGTTAATAACTGAAGGAACCATATCATTTTATAATAAAACATGTGTAATCATAAGTAAAACTGATGTTTGGAATGTAGGCTAAGTTAAATTTTGGAATGTAAGCAAAAAATAATGTTCGGAATCTACTCATAAAATGAATTCAGATTCAACAGTACTAAGATATTTTGATTCGGTTTCACTAAGGAATTCATAATGAGAATTCATAATCATAATTTTTCACTAGAATTCTTAGTTAGAATTCATAATCAGATTTCATTATCAGAATTCGTAACGATTATTCGTAATCAGAATTCTTCACTAAAATTCATATTGAAAATTTGCAATCAGAATTCTTCACTAGAATTCATAATGATAATTAGTAATCAGAATTCTTCACTAGAATTCGTAATGAGAATTTGTAATCAGAACTCTTCATCAGAATTCGTAATGAGAATTTGTAGTCATAATTCTTCACTAGAATTCATAATGAGAATCTGTAATCATAATTCTTCAGTAGAATTTGTAAAGACAATTCCTAATCAGAATTTTTCAGTAGAATTTTTAATGATAATTCGTAATCAGAATTATTCACTAGAATTTTTAATGAGAATTTGTAATCAGAATTCATCACTAGAATTCTTAAAGAGAATTATTAATCAGAATTCTTCATCATAATTCAGAGTCAAAATACATGAGAGTTCATATCCAGAATTTGGAGTGGAACTATATGAGAGTTCGTATCCAAAAATCCTAGTGGAACTTCATGAGAGTTCATACTCAGAATTCAGAATGGAAAAAAAAATATTTTATATTAATGTATTATATGATTATTAGGTTTTGGACTTCAATCCGAATTTATACTTAGAAAAATTTATGATATGAATATGGAAATCTAGGAAATGGTAAGTTTCCATAAAGAAAGAAATTTTCCTTGGAGATGTAAAACATAGATTTGCTTATGTATAAGGTGTTTGTGATTTTCAAAACAAGAAGGAATGGAAAAGTCATAAGGAAAACCTTATTGACTCAACAATCATTTGATTATTTATTTATGTTAACTGCAATTTTTTTGGATTCATAGTGTTTTTTTGAAAAAAAAAATTATTTAATTATATATTATGAATGTAACTTGATAGTCTTTTTGGAAAAAATTTATATCATGAAAAATATACCACATATTTATTTTTTCCCTAATAGGTTATTTCATATGAAATATTATTTTATTTCACTATGTAAAAATAAGTCAGTATGCTTCTGGCTTGACATTGGTCCTCTCATATATAAATAATATTACTAACCAATAATATTTTTATAAAAATGATAATATGGTATGAACATCATTCACAATTCAACATGAATTTGACTATAAATCCATTATGAATGATTATAATCCCTTATAAATCCTGATTATTTATCATAATACATTATATTTTATAATTTTAAATTAAATTTAGTATGAATTTATATTAATTTATTAGTTGGGAGGATTTGTATTCCTTATAGATTTGATATATGCTCATATATATGGTTAGACACATCCACTTCATATTCATCACTTATATATTTGAATTTTTTATCATAACTATAACCGATGGTATTTTATCATTCATCCCTTTTCACCTTATAATAATGCAATAAAAATGGACACAATTGGTTATGGTTAATCTATCTTGAATTATGTGATAGTATTATGTTCGATATTAATTTTATAATTACATAAGGAAGGCATTATATTATTATATAATGATGTAAGACCCCCATGGATGATGTTGTTAATGTTACTGGTGGAAGATTTTGATCAGTAATGCAATGCTTATATATTCCTGATACTATATATATATATATATATATAGAAACATTTATATATATTCATTATTCATTTTTTAGTGTGTTAGATTTTGAAGTATTGGTTATCCATGAAACTATTAATAATGTATGTGTATCTAGTGATAGTATAAAATCGATTTCAAGTGGTGTTACAATGGATTTTGTGTCTTCTTTGAATCATTAGTCTAATAGAATAGTGCTCATAATTTTATTTTATTTAATTATGTTTTGAATATTTTATAAAATTCCTAGACAATTATTTAGTAAACATGGAGAAACATGTTTCAATTTTTTGGGGTGAATTACTGGACTAATTATCGAATGAAATAATCAAATATGACCTATGAAATTATATTATTTTTATTTTAATTAAATTGTTAAATAAAACATGTCTGTGGGGATTAGTTTAACTTATGTGATGAAACTAATTATTTTTAAACTAATTTTCATATATTTGATATACAATATTTTTTATCATATGCTACATGTCATAAAATATTCCTGAACCTTGCCTACGCATTTAAAATTATTATTTTTTTATTTGGACCCACAATTTATAATCTATTATTTGATTTGTGAAACAGACATATATATTATTATATGAATAAATTGTTTACTAGATAATTCAAAAACATGGAATGGTCCATCAAATCACTATATGGGATAATCTATAAAAAATTTTATGTAATTTCATAATTCTTAGTAAAAGTAAAATACTAACATATATATATAAATTCCGCATTTTTATTTTCTAGATCATGATAGTAAAAAATTTGATGTAAATACAGAATATTTATGATGATATATTTATAATGAAAATGATTTTTAAACGATATTAATGATGACCCAACCATTATTAAAATTCCATGAGTTCCAATTTACTAATTTTTATTACTATACCAAGAATAATATATAAATATAGTGATTTGGGGCTAATAAAATTATTGAATTTCTTAAATAATTACTTATCGAAAATGTATATATTTAATGTACAATGACTGCATTGATGATTGATATTCATTAAAAGCATATTTTCAATACGATGATTATTATTATATTTAATATGAATCATATGAATCAATGATTTACTACTATATGACTGTTTGATGATGTCATTTGACATAATGGTAAGGGATTAGAAATTAATGGTATTTTTTGTATAGAAATAGTTGCACATAATTACATATTGTTGATGACACACAACATAGAAAATGATGAAAAAATATTTCCTTTGATCACGTGTTGATAATATGGGCTACTTGTAGAGGTTATGTGGTATTGATGAATTGGGAATATTGATTTTTTACATATAGATAATGTGTTATAATTTTATAATCATGTCTGATGTTGACAATGAGGTATGTTTTCTTGACTCAATGTAATAATTATTGATATATATATTTATATTACATCCTCAATCTATATTTTTTAGGACATTAAATATAGAAAGTGATGTGGTTATATATTGAAGTTTCTCTAATGGTTCATTATTTTAATATGAATCTATAATTAGATTTTATATAATCATGAAATAATGTGTCATTAGGTATCTCAATTTTATTCAACTAGATATAAATTCTATTTTTTATGGAATTTTTTGTGGAATGTATGTTATATAATTTAATCAAGTATGTTTATAAATTTTATCACAAGAGGATTCTAACTCGACGGATGATAATTGAGTTCCACAATTTTATACCTGATTTTTTTTAATATATAGGGTAGAGATATGATGTATTCTCAATATAGTGGTTTTTTCATTTGTTGAATATTTTTTTGTAATATATATATATATATATATATATATATATATATATTATCCTTCTCAGGTGGATAATTGTAGTGTTGTAATTATTCATGTTTTTTATTCGATTCATTATTATACTTTTCAATATATTAATGATCTTGGAGTACCATTCCACAAAAAACTATCACATAAGTGTGGTTTTATCATGTGAGACACTAAAACTAATTAAAGAGGAAGTTAACTCCATAGACTAAATTATAATGAATTCTACACCTCAAATAATGGATATAGATTACATATGTAATATCTATTTTAATGATATAATATAGTCAAGGAAGTTATATTTCCTTGATTATGATATTATTTTTTTTAAACATCTTGGATGATTAGAGATTTAGATATTTTTTGTTAGGAGATGGTTTGAATGAGATCATTCATACCCTAATTATTTGTGTGATATTTTTTATACATTGATAAATGATATGTGATTCTTATGTAGAGCCTGGTAAATAAATAAATTAATGAGTTCTGTAACATAAATAATAATGCATATAATAGTTCAATTGGTTTTCATTATTCAACATATCATATGAAGAATCTTAATTTTGGTATTTTCACTCTCAGAATTTACTCTAGATAACCCCATAGGGGAATAGAGATTTTATATCATTACATTGATTACATGGTTTAATTATTTAAAAATTATTCATTCTTTATATTATAAAAGATGATCATCGGAAACAAAAGACAAATAGATTATGTTTATAAACATAACATAACATTAATATGATGTATTAGTGTATTGAGTTTTATGAGGAGTTAGGAATTTCCATCTTTATCAATATTGATAATAAATAATTATTATTTTGTATTTATTATATCTTGTAATATTGTGATATTCAATTTTATTGACTATATTTCATAACTATGGCCTATTTCAGAGTGGAATAATAAAATAATTACTAAAAACACAATAATTCGAGGTGTAATCATCCGATTATTTTAATTTAATATCAAATAGTCTCTTATATATTTCACTATAATCAATAATTCCATTTGAATTATTATATAGTATTCGTTAAATGAAATTTCCAACTGATGATGATTTTATTAATATAATAATTCATCCACTTAATTATCTAATTCTTATGGTTATTATGAATGTTGGTTATGTAGGTATTTATATTGATATTCTTAAGAGAGGTCTAGTTTTACACCCATGAGGAGTTTATATTTTGGGAGGTGTTGTTATGATGTTTGTAAAAATATAATAAAGGATTCATATGTATCATTATTAATAAAATCGAGACTACAACACCCAGATATTTTCAGAAATATATATTTTCAAAATAAATTAAATCATTCCAATATTTTTCATATAAAAAAACCATGTTAATCTGGGTTTACACATAACAACAATCTCATATTGGGTTACTAGTAACATTGAATTTATGATTTATTATGCACAATACAATGTTTTAATGAAAAAAATATACTATTAAAATAATTTTATTTAATATAATAGTTATCACCTAGATAGAAGATTAGTGGGTATAAATATTGTAACACCCCGAGCTTCCATGATACGCTTCTCATTCAATAATGCAATAGCTTGCATTGTACGCAACTTGGAGTTCTAACACACCGAAACTAATCAAAGTAGCCATTATGAATAGTAATAATCACTTTTTAAATTTATAGAAATTTTATATTTCAAAATGGACTTCATTTTTGTATTCCTAATCTTGAAATTAGCCTATGTTGAATTTTTTGTAATTTTCTGAGAACTTCCAAATTTTTATGAATATTGAAAAATAATTAAAACAAATTTTTTAATCAAAATAATTTATAGTGATAAGTTATACTATTGAGTGGTTTTAAAGTCTAATTAGAATATATTTATACCATTTTATCCAATGGTGGTCATTAGAATTAATTTAACATTGAAATTGGACATAAACAATTGCCAATCTTTTGATATAAATTGTTTCTCAAAAACACACTATTTGTTGTGAAAACGGGAATTAATTATAAAATTAATTAATGCAAATTAAATGTTTGGAATTTTGTAAAATAGACATCATTTTTGAATTCGGAATATCAATTATATCTTAGGGTGAAATTTTGCCATTGTTCTGAAATACTTCAATTTTGATGAATAGTGAAACCACTAAGGGGTAGTTAAATAACTGATTTTTTGTTTAAATGAAATATTACCACTTCTGTGAATTGATTTTCAAAAATCCGACATAAATGGATGTCATTTAGAAGTAAAATGTGGTTCAATGAGATTAAAATAGTTTTTGGTGAATAGTAACTTTTAAGTTCTTAATCGCGATTAGAGTTAATTAGTGTAGTTTAAGGTAAAAATAATGTTTTATTAATATGAGATGAGATTGACACATGTCCTACCCTCATTGGATGTGCCATGGCCGACCAAGAAAATCCATGGGTCAACTTGGGGACCCCATAGAGCCACTTTAGTTGGAAAATGACATAAATACATTTTATTTAATGTTAAACTAAAAAATTACACAAACATGAAATGTTTTACTAAAACAATTTTTACATGGGGTTATAAAAGTCATATTTTTGATTATCAATAGTAATTGGAAATCTAAAAAGATTTCCTATATCAAAGTATTTTTTATAATTTGTAGACATAAATTAAATTAAATTATTTATGACATCAGGATGATGCAGTGATGACCTCATTATTTAACGATTTAAATAAAATGATAATATAATGTAAAATCCAAGGCTTACAATTGTCCAAAGCCTATTGTATGAGGATATTTCTAACCCTTATCACCTTAGCCTCTAATTATACAAGTGTGGGACCTTTGGAATCCGAAAAGCATTGTATAATAGAATAACATTTCATTACTTTCCAAAAGTGCCCCTCCTCTCCACTTATAAAAGGCCCCCACCACTCCCACCTTATTCACACCTTCAAGCCATTTGTCTCAGACAACCTCTGCCCAAATACTCTTCCAACATCCCTCACTTACTCCTAGAAGCCTCACTATGGGAATAATTCTTCCCAAGGAAGCCTTTGTCTCAAATCAAAAAGATTTACCCGATTTTTTAGGTAATGTCTTCTCTAATGTTGTTTTGTTTTATTTTGCTTCTCCAAACCCTTAAACACTTTTCATTACTTTATTTTGTAACAAAAGAAGTATCTAAAATATACTAGGATGTTGTTATGGTAAGTATTTAGTTTACACTTACACACATCTTCGTCTAATGGTTAAAGAACATACTGTTTCTGTGGGTGGCGAAATACTGCCTCACGAAACGATGATTGTTCAAATTCTTTTAACACCTATAATGGTGGCCATTTTGATGAAAATATTTTCATATATGATATATATATTATTTTTATGTTTTCCTTATGCTTCTGTATTTATCATTAATGGCATAATTTATGATTTCCATTATGGGTAAACGCGATAATTTCATTTTAGGAAGTGCGGACTACCGCCCCCTCAAAGTGATGTGAATCGTTAATGCCATATGTGGAATGTATAAAGGATGGAGTAAATGATATTATATATGATATTATACTGGAAATATATTATACCTTTATATAATTATGATTTCATTCCATTAAATACGAAATAGAAATGAAAGTAGCGTTCATGCGTACATACGGCTTACCGTCTCCATGAATGGTGCATTTCATTTCTTACCTCTAAATGTTACGTAATATTATGAATGAATGTATATACTGGATATATATGATATATATGACATCTATATCATGAATATAATTCTGGAGATAATGGATATTCTACCACATAAACAACTTGTAATTATAAGAATTTTATTGTTGACTCAAGTACCAAAGATCGACAAAACGACCGTTATTAACTTAAATAATTACATAATGTTCATAACATGGTGATAAGTGATATAAAAGGAATAATGAACATAAAAAAAGGTTCTTAAGTAAATATAAATTAAATCTAGTTTATTATTCAGGAGGTTAATGAACGGTCGAGTCAGGACAAGACGCAAGGTAAGGGAACTTCTTAACCAAACTTCCATTCTTTGGGTTAATCTCCTACTTTAAAAATTATGTCATGATGTTATTATGTCCTATTTTGTATTTTTACTTTCTTCATGTGTACCTATAGTGAATACACATAATATATCTATTTTATTTTAAAAATGATCTTTTTAAGGACTACATCTCAATCTCCGTTCATTGAGGCATATTTGGTTTTATACACAAATTTCTTTTATATGGTGTATAAACCCCTTTTACATTTACATTTATTCAAAAGGTTTTATTTTATAATTATGTGATTTTTAAATGGTTTCAAAAAATGATATTTCTCGCTAATATATGAAAATCCAGTGCAAATGTATACGTATTTAACGCATGCTTAAAGATGTTTTCAGAAAACCCGACTCTCGAGTGGGGTAGACAGGAATGGATTGGGAGTGGACCCATCATGGCCTGTAATTAGTCGAGCAGTCTCAGAATTAGTTATTTTGTGTTCAGAAGCTTTCATAATGATTTCAGAAAAACACAGGAGTATATTTGAGCAATTTTGAACGTAAGTATCTTCTAAAAAATTACATTGGTAGGTCTCATGAGACAACTAGACGTGGAATTGGTCGAGGCCCTTTCCCAATTTGATTTGTGATTTTGGCCGAGGCCTTAATCATTTTAGACGTCTTGGCCGAGGCCTTGACAAAATGTTTCAGAAGGTCTGGAATTATGCATTCCATCATTATGAAAGTGGTTATTGATATTGCATGTGATTATTCGACCAGTAGAATATCCATGTGAAGAAGTAAATGGAATTATCTCATTTTACTTTTGCCATATTATGTTGATGTTCATGTTTAAAAGGCTTTTTTTTAGTTATACATTGCCTTAAATTTTTATGATTATTTATGAAAGCTTCCGCAATATTGTTATCCTTACTGAGCATCTGAGCTCACCCCTTTCAATGTTTTAATATTTTCTAGGATATGAAGAAGTATTTTATGAATGACCTGCAGGGATAGTCAGAAGAGGATATGAGTGTGGACTATGAAGACTTTGTTATTATTTTTTCACTTTATGATGTAATATAACATTTATGAATGTATCTAGTGTTTATAAGGCTACTAAACTAATCGGTCTTTTGAGACTTGATCTTTTGTGATCATGCCAATGTTACGAAGTAATGCACCGACTCTGGGTAGCTGGGGTCGGGGTGTTATAGTTGGTATCAGAGGCAGTTTAGTACTAACCTTGGAAGCTAGATTTAGATAAACTCTGATTAGAGCACATAGCCCGAAGATAGACTTTAAGGATTAGTATAGAATAACTTCCTATAATTTTGGTATTATAGAGATTTTGTGAGTTTTCTGAGCAATACATCCCTGTCTGGATACGAGCAAGTAGAGGCGGCTCTGGCACAGATGTACCTAGGTGTAAAACCCGAAAACACCGCTTTGAGCTAGACTCGAATGGGAACTGGTACACGACAACGGGCCTTGTTGCACTCTTGGTTACGACACTCCCGAGGGATATGATTTGGATAATTCTCATTTTTTTTATAAATCACTATGAAGGGTTATGAGTATATACTTCCTCAAAGAAAACATTTTTATGGATTATATCCATAAATAGTTCAATTTATGTTAAGTATTTTATAAGTATGGAATTATGTATTTTGATTCATAAACTAATCTAGTTTATGGAATTGTATAGAAATGGCGCCTAGTGGAAGGAATGTGAAATCCATCAATACGTATGATTCAAAGATTAAGAAGGATCATATCTTTCATGGTATTAAGCCAACATTTAGAAGGGAAATATTCTCCCATGTGTTATCAACATATGAAGAAATAGTATCATGTGTTAATAAGATAAGTAGAGAATTCTCGGAGTCTTATGGATTTGAAGGGATGAAAGAGAAGAAATGGATGGAAGAGGGAATGATGGATAAAGGGACGAGGGAAAAGAAAAATTTTCCAATATGTGATAACTGTGGGAAGAAACACCTTGGAATTTTCCTGAAGGGAATGGGTGTTTGTTATAAGTGTGGAGAAAAAGGACACCATGTGCGTGACTGCAAGGGTAAGAAAAAGGTTTCAAATGTACAATGCTTCTTCTGCAAGGAGTGGGGACACTACGCAAACCAATGTTCAAATCATCAGAGTATGCCCCAAATGATGTTATTGGATAATAATCAAGTTATGATACTACCACAGATGAGGAGAAATTATTAGAGTTCTTATGTTGTTATTAAATAATTTTGTAATTTGAGTGTTGTATCAATGATGTACTCGTTATAATAATTATGGAGTATATAAGGATTGTACTGCAGTACTATTTCATCTAGGACTTGAGATTGTGTGAAACCAAGAAAAGTGACTCCACAATAGGTTAAATTTTTGGAAAATATATGGTTGAGAGAAAGATAAACCATAATATGGTTCTGATACTGAGATAGTGATTTTGGAATAATACATGATTGATTCGGAAAAATTATGTTTGATATTCTTAACATCCTTGAAACTGATTAATGATTTGTATACATTTTTGGATAGAAGGAGTATATCTAGTTTTATATAAGGAATAAGGGATCATGAATGTAATCAATAAGGATTTATGGTAATTCAGTATGTTGCAGTGTTTTAAAAGAATACATGATGAAGGTGTTCACATGTTGTTACGCAGAAAAAAAAGGGAGCTTCATTATGTTTACCATCCTCATAAAATATGGACTATGAGTTGGACAGAATTATTTTGGATAACTATAAAGGTTGGAATGGATTATATTTTACATTGCATACTATTGTTAAGGTTATTTTTGGATATTTATAAAAAGGACAACACGCAGACCGAGTGACAACCCATCGCGTCGGACAAAGATGTGGGAATTGAACCCACAACCATAGTGCGATTGGGATTAATCGCCTACCACTGGACTACGTGAAGTCCCTGGTTTTTACAAAACAGTTTTTCTAATCTAAAAGGTATGTGTTAAAATTTGGAACCTTATACAATTAGGATAAGTATAATATTTTTGAGTTCTATTATCTTTTTGAGTGAAAGATTAGTTGAAGGTTGAAACTCTAATTGTCAAGCATAAATATATATATACCTATCTCTTATTCAATGAATAGATTAATTCTTAAACTTTAATAAAGGGTTATTAAAACAAAAAAATGTTTTATCCTAATAAGTTATGTCTTGTTGAACTGATGATATTTTAAATCAACATAGATTGAAGGCTTTGAGGCCCTCAATTTGACAGTTGATTGTGATTGATGACCTCAATCACTCCCTACAAATATTTACGTTTTTCCTCCAATTATATGTCTCTAATTGCCACAAATGATCTCTTTATCGATATCATAATTTGGTGGTGAATTTCTTATTTCCATTTCCCTCTTATTAAGACTATATTTTATTAACCTTATTTCCGATGCGAGTTTTCCACAAAGGTATTTTCTATTTTCAACCTTTTATTTTCCAAGAAAAATTTCAAATTGTGAGGATGCAATTTATTGAATGAGGGGAGAATGTAACACCTCGAGCTTCCATGATACGCTTCTCATTCAATAATGCAATTGCTTGCATTGTACGCAACTTCGAGTTCTAACACACCGCAACTAATCAAAGTAGTCGTTATGAATAGTAATAACCACTTTTTAAATTTATAGAAATTTTATATTTCAAAATGGACTTCATTTTTGTATTCCTAATATTGAAATTAGCCTATGTTGAATTTTTTGTAATTTTCTGAGAACTTCCAAATTTTTATGAATAGTGAAAAATACATACAACAACTTTTTTAATCAAAATAATTTATAGTGATAAGTTATACTATTGAGTGGTTTTAAAGTATAATTAGAATATATTTTTACCATTTTATCCAATGGTGGTCATTAGAATTAATTTAACATTGAAATTGTACATAAACAATTGCCAATCTTTTGATATAAATTGTTTCTTAAAAACACGCTATTTGTTGTGACAGCGGGAATTAATTATAAAATTAATTAATGCAACTTATATGTTTGGAATTTTGTAAAATAGACATCATTTTTGAATTCGGAATATCAATTATATTTTAGGGTGAAATTTTGGCATTGTTCTGAAAAACTTCAATTTTTTATGAATAGTGAAACCACTAAGTGGTAGTTAAATAACTGCTTTTTTGTTTAAATGGAATATTACCACTTCTGTGAATTGATTTTCAAAAATCTGACATACATGGTTGTCATTTAGAAGTAAAATGTGGTTCAATGAGATTAAAATAATTTTTGGTGAATAGTAACTTTTATGTTCTTAATCGCGATTAGAGGTAATTAGTGTAGTTTAAGGTAAAAATAATGTTTTAATAATATGAGATGAGATTGAAACATGTCGTACCATCATTGGATGTGCCATGGCCGACCAAGAAAATCCATGGGTCAACTTGGGGACCCCATGGAGCCACTTTAGTTAGAAAATGACATAAATACCTTTTATTTAATGTTAAAGTAAAAAATGACACAAACATGAAATGTTTTACTAAAACAATTTTTACATGGGGTTATACAAGTCATATTTTTTATTATAAATAGTCATTGGAAAGATAAAAAGATTTCCTATATCATAGTATTTTTTATAATTTGTAGACATTAAATAAATTAAATTATTTATGACATCAGGATGATGCAGCGATGACCTCATTATTTAACGATTTAAATAAAATGAGAAGATAATGTAAAATCCAAGGAATACACTTGTCCAAATCCCATTGGATGAGGAGATTTCGAACCCTTATCACCTTATCCTCGAATTATTCAAGTGTGGGACCTTTGGAATCCGAAAATCATTGTATAATAGAATAACGTTTCATTACTTTCCAAAAGTGCCCCTCCTCTCCACTTATAATAGGCCCCCACCACTCCCACCTTATTCACACCTTCAAGACATTTGGCTCGGCCAAACTCTGCCCGAATACTCTCCCCACATCGCTCACTTACTCCTAGAAGCCTCACTTTGGGCATAATTCTTCCCAAGGAAGCCTTTGTCTCAAATCAAAAAGAGTTACCCGATTTTTTAGGTAACGTCTTCTCTAATGTTGTTTTGTTTTATTTTGCTTCTCCAACCCCTTAAACTCTTTTCATTCCTTTCTTTTGTAACAACAGAAGTATCTACAATATACTAGGATGTTGTTATGATATTGATTTGGTTTACACTTACACACACCTTCGTCTAATGGTTAAAGAACATACTGTTTCTGTGGGTGGCGAAATACTGCCTCACGAAACGATGATTGTTCAAATTCTTTTAACACCTATAATGGTGGCCATTTTGATAACACTATTTTCATATATGATATATATATATTATGTTTATGTTTTCCTTATGCTTCTGTATTTCTCATTTATGGCATACTTTATGATTTCCATTATGGGTAAACGCGATAATTTCATTTTAGGAAGTGCGGACTACTGCCCCCTCAAAGTGATGTAAATCGTTAATGCCATATGTTGGATGTAGAAAGGATGGAGTAATTGATATTATATATGATATTATACTGGAACTGTATTATACCTTTATATAATTATGATTTCTTTCCATTAAATACGAAATAGATATGAAAGTAGCGTTCATGCGTACATACGGCTTACCGTCTCCATGAATGGTACATTTCATTTCTTACCTCTAAATGTTACGTAATATTATGAATGAATGTATATACTGGATATATATGATATATATGACATCTAAATCATGAATATAATTCTGGATATAATGGATATTCTACCACATAAACAACTTGTAATTATAAGAAGTATATTGTTGACTCAAGTACCAAAGATCGACAAAACGACCGTTATTAACTTAAATAATTACATAATGTTCATAACATGGTAATAAGTGATATAAAAGGAATAATGAACATAAAAAAAGGTTCTTAAGTAAATAGAAATTAACTCTAGTTTATTATTCAGGAGGTTAAAGAATGGTCGAGTCAGGACAAGACGCAAGGTACGGTAACTTCTTAACCCAACTTCCATTCGTTGGGTTAATCTCCTACTTTCAAAATTATGTCATGATGTTATTATGTCCTATTTTGTATTTTTACTTTCTTCATGTGTACCTATAGTGAATACACATAATAGATCTATTTTATTTTAAAAATGATCTTTTTAAGGACTTCGTCTCAATCTTCGTTCATTGAGGCATATTTGGTTTTATACACAACTTTCTTTTATATGGTGTATAAACCCCTTTTACTTTTACATTTATTCAAAAGGTTTTCTTTTATAATTATGTGATTTTTAAATGGTTTAGAAAAATGATATTTCTCTCTAATATATGAAAATCTAGTGCAAATGTATACGTATTTAACGCAAGCTTAAAGATGTTTTCAGAAAACCCAACTCTCGAGTGTGGTAGACAGGAAGGGATTGAGAGTGGACCCATCATGGCCTGTAATTAGTTGAGCAGTCTCATAATTAGATATTTTGTTTTCAGAAGCTTGCATAATAATTTCAGAAAAACACTAGAGTATATTTGAGCAATTTTGAACGTAAGTATCTTCTAAAAAATTGAATCGGTAGGTCTCATGAGACAACTAGACGTGGAATTGGCCGAGGCCCTTTCCCAATTTGATTTGTGATTTTGGCCGAGGCCTTAATCATTTTAGACGTCTTGGCCGAGGCCTTGACAAAATGTTTCAGAAGGTCTGGCATTATGCATTCCATCATTATGAAAGTGGTTATTGATATTGCATGTGATTATTCGACCAGTAGAATATCCATGTGAACAAGTAAATGAAATTATCTCATTTTACTTTTGCCATATTATGTTGATGTTCATGTTTAAAAGGCTTATTTTAGTTATACATTGCCTTAAATGTTTATGTTTATTTATGAAAGCTTCCGCAATATTGTTATCCTTACTGAGCATCTGAGCTCACCCCTTTCAATGTTTTAATATTTTCCAGGATGTGAAGAAGTATTTTATGAATGACCTACAGGGATAGTCAGAAGAGGATATGAGTGTGGACTATGAAGACTTTGTTATTATTTTTTCACTTTATGATGTAATGTAACATTTATGAATGTATCTAGTTTTTCCAAGGCTACTAAACTAATCGGTCTTTCGAGACTTGATCTTTTGTTATCATGCCAATGTTACGAAGTAATGCACATACTCTGGGTAGCTGGGGTCGGGGTGTTACAAATATAATTATATATATCATAAAAATATATGTTATATACATTTCAAAATAATTATTTTGTTTTTAGAAATAAATTTTAAATAAAAATAAAAACATTTTAAAATAAATTAATGTTATTTTATGATATCAATTATTTCATGACATAAATTAATTAATATTGATAAATTTATGAAATTAATATTGTGTAATTATATTTATGAAATTTTAATATTATATACTCAATGATGTTTGTAAAATTAATCTGATGTATTTTCTGGGAGATTGATGACCTTAAATCCTACATTACACCTTATAAAGTGTATTTTTTCTAAATGGGAATTGTGTTGAATTCTGTGCACTTATGATAAGATTACATTTTACATAATTTATAATATTATTTTGAAAAATTAAAATTAGTATATATATCTGGATGAAAAAATTTATATTGAGTGAACAACTGATAAATATTTTAAAACATAATATATTAATTGAATACTGAAAAATTTGGATTTTTTTAAATAATTTTCAATTCATTTAAAACATTTAAAATCATCCCATTATCCTAAAAGTAATTTAAAGATAATATGTGCTCAATAATATATTTAATAATAAAATATAGTAAATTATAATCAATTATATATTCAGTTTCAAAAAAAATAATCTTTCTATATTTATTAAAATTTTATCTTTTGCGAATAAAATTTCTTCTAGTCTATTAGTATATTTTTAAATAAAATTATTCAACTCTACTAATTGAATTTTGAAAAATGGATCAAAAATTATTTATAATAACTATTAATATTTTTTAATATGATCCACTTAATTTTATAACATTATAAATAGTAAATGTATTAAAAATTAATTATTGTGGTTAATGTATAAATCTCTTTATTTGGGGTGAAACTAAAATTATATGGTGTAAAATTAACTCTAAAAATTTTCAAAAAAAATATAATTGATATTTTTGAATTTTACATATTCATGGATAGAAAATTGTATATTTTTTAGCTCTTTATTATGATAAATAAGTGGATTTACATATTTCTTTTCAATAATAATAATTTTCCACTCACTTGAATTATAAATTGCAGCCACTTCTCCTATCCACATCACACATCTAAAACACCTTCGTTCCGAAATTAAAGACCAAAATGAAATAAATATATACATCCACTCTACAAAAAATCAATAGGGTTTTCATAAGCCCAACATATGAAATATTTTAGTGGAAACTAAAAGAAATTATCTGAAAAATATATAACATCCCAAACTAATTATTTTATTTTATTTATTACTGAAAATAGAATTTATCATATTAAACTATGATATTATAATAATCATAGTATCATAAATATAATTATATTTTATTATAATATGTTCATAACCAACATCCATATACTCATCCCTCAAATTGGAAATAATTATGTTGATATTTTGTATTGTGGATTACCGCCTCGTGATCTAATGTGACACCTTTGACATATTCAAATCACATGGATGGTTATGATGATAGATATAATGAATATATATATATATATATATAATTGATAAAATAAATATAAAACATAAATATTGATATCATTTATACTATATCAATTTTCATTTAATAGGGAATATGATAATGACATTGATGTAAATAGAGAACTACAGCCTCATGAAGTGATATGATCCCTTTTCTACAATATCATCTCATAGAATGTAAATTACTCTAAATTTAATTAAATTATTCAACATATATAAAATAAAAATAATTCTGTAATGTTAATATAATAATTAATATTATTTGAATTCATTTGTTAAAAAAAATTGATGCAATGTTCATGTGTATATACGACTATCTTATTGATCAATATATTTCATTTTCAAAATATACAATTTGTGGATAATTATAAATATATATCTATGATATTGAAATAATTTTATAAATTTTTAATATGAACTTATCATGTACAATGTATGAGGACCGATAATAAAAAATCTAAAAAGACATGAAAAAATAGTTATTACCCGAAACATGAAATTAACAATGAATTATTAATAAACAGTAACAAAGTTAATAAGAAAATTAATATTATATATATATAATTATTGATATTTAATACAAGAATAATAAACAAATATTTTTTATATTAGTTGTTTTAATATGTATGAAGGTTTTCGATACTTATTTCATGGAATTTTCTCCCCCTTTTTACTTATATGTGACACATTCAACCTATTAATAATATGTGGGCTATATTCAACCCATAAATGATTTTTCTAATATATATCCTTAATATTATTGTTAATTAAAATTCCATTTTAGGATCCATCGTTCAATTGGATTTTTATATAAATTTTACAAATTCGTTTAGGCACTATTGTTTCATTTGGACTTCTTTGTTTCATTTGTTATATTATGTGCATACCTTTATTTTTTCAGAGAATATAATTTCTCGTTGACATGTTATATCATGTATACAATTATTATCAATATATTTCATTATTTTTTCACTATTTATTTGGTCTTTTTATTCAAATGTAACTTATTTAGAATGTGTTTCAAATTAAAGTCTCATTATTTACTGAGATACATTATGAATTTTATTTCAAAGATGGATTATTATGATACTTTTTTCATGAACCTCATGTACTTTATTCTCCTCTTTTTTTTCATGATAATTCATATTTTTTAATTCAGTATTCTCTATTTATTTAATTATGTCCTCAAAATTATGCATTTTTAAAAAATATTTTCAATGTTTCCTTATTTGGTATGAAATTATATTTCTTGCCACATCCATATATTGTAAAGATATTCAATATGAATTATTAAAGTTAATTATTCAATTATTTTTCAAATTAAATAATTTTTTAAAATTATTCAACGTTTTTTTTTTGAAAAATATCAATTCATTTAATTTTACAAAAAATGGGAAAGGAATTATTGTTTTAACATACATGTCATGAAAAATATTTCCCCATATCATGTCCATTCATAGAAATTGTGATTTCCTTGGATGTTTTCAAGGAGAATTTCAATGAATTTAATTTCCTAAATATTTGTAAAAAATATATATATATTGACTAATTTATTTTAGATTGGTACTGATATTTTAATCCTAAATTTTTGTTGATGATATGTATAACTTCCTTTAAAATTGTCAATGATTATTTTAAATGAAAATTATTTTGAAAATTATTGAATTTTTTAATAAATTCTTTATCTTTACATAGAAAGGTAACTAATGTCAATAATTTTTTGAATGTTCTTTTTGTATTTTATTCCATCTTCAATTAAATTCTTTAATGTAACTTTTTCTTTATTAGGGATACTATTAATGATATATTCCTTATTATTTAGTTGAATAGTTAATGTTTATGTTGATTCTATTTTTATAAACCACTTTTATTTTTCATGGGTTACACTATATTGATTAAATGAATTTTTTATAAAACAAGTTCTCTACTCAAAAGTTATGATATAATGAATTTGAAATATATATATATATATATATATATTGATTATGTGATAGGTGCCACCAATATCTCCATCTAATACATTGGGTAATAATGTATTAACCCTCAATAATTATGATAAGTGTTAACAAGATTAAATTATAACATTTCTAATCATGAAACATTTTTTCCTATCACAAATTTTATGAATGATATAGATTTTGAGGTCACCATATTATGAATGGGATATGATTTCATGTCAATACGATTATTCAAGGTCCATGTTTCATATCCATTATCCTATAAAAGGTAATAATATCATAACCTTAAACTACAGAAAAAACCTATTTCTATTTATACATTATCAAGGTTTTATATGATTCTGTGTATTCTAATAATAAATTTCATATACCAATGTTATTTTATAATGGAAAATGTCATTTGATTATATAATCAATTATGATATAAAAAAAGAAAAGAATTATTCATTGACTCAACATTGTTATCTATGATATCAATAGTCCATTTTTCATATTTCATTGTCAATTTCAAATAACCATATGCTCATGGTATGTAGATATTTAACTTGTTACCCTTACAATTATTCGTTGATAATTATTAAATGTATTTCATCATCCCATGTAATGATGAATTATATCATGTATGATATTACTAATAAGAATACTAGTATGATGTAAGTAGTGTGAGATAACATACCTTACATGTGGACTTTTTTATGTGTCCATCATTATAATGGAACTAGGTATTATTGATTATAAAATATATTTTTAAATAATTTAATGGATATTATTCAAAAAAAAATTAATATTAATGAATAATATGTTGGTGTATTCCATCCAACATTAAATTTTTATTAATAATAATCCAACAAGAAAGAGGAGAAAGAGATCATAAGGGTGAGAAGGACAGGAACCAATCCTATGTGGGTCTAAAATGATAGAGACCCAGAGAATCTCCTCTACTCGGATTACCTCCATCAGGCAGGAAAGGAAAGGTGTTGGGAAAAATATTTTACCCCGATTCCACCATGGATGTGATGTTGTCGACCACCTTGTTCCCCTATGTCCACGTGTGAGCCACCTGTATTATTTTGTTTAGAAAAATTTGGCACCTTCTTACCATATATGATAAGGACTAGGGGTAACACGTCTTCCGAGCAGTGCATCATTGAGGATCAAAGATTCAGTCTCTACTTGGGATATATCTAGGTTCCTCTGATTACAAAGGGACAAACCTGTAAGCATGGATATTTCCTAAGATTTAAGAGGGTCAGAATTTCTATACGTCACAGTGATGGATAAAATGATTTTCCCTTATATATAACACACCACGCCCCCACCATTTATTCTACCCAAAATGAAGGACTTGTCGGTATTAAACTTATATCCATCAACTGGAGGATCTAGCAGACCCATTGACCAGATGAATTGTTGTTGGAGACATGTACTGGTATGGATGGTATCATTAGCATGTTTTACAAAGGAGAATATCTGATGTCTTTGAAGAAGGTGTAAATGTCTATCAATAGGTTATTTATACACACCATGATAATCATTGATGTGGGACTGGTACTTTCATACCAATATTGAATTATAGCCTACCATATACACTAGAATATGTTGCTGAAGATGATGTACCTCACCACATGTCTGAGTCCCTACTCCAATGTCCTGAGAAACAACTTATCTAGGAAATAATTCCCAATGTCGGCATGAACCATAGATATATCAAGGCCACCAAATAATGACTAGCTGTCCCGAGGTCACTCACCTTCAGAAAACTGGTGTAATTTTCTTTCCTCCCTCAGATGTGTATAGAAATGACAACAAGAGGCCACGATGATAAACACATTCTTGATGTAGTCATCCGTTGTCATCATCTGTCTCCTTATTCTCCATATTATTAAATCTACCATTGAAGGTATACTGAAGAACCAAACTATAACATTCTTGTTTCCATGATGATCATGCTCATAATACAAACATTGAAATTATTTGGTAGTAAATTCCCCTAATGAGGACAATGTCTAAATACTTTTTTCCGGATCTGAACTGATAACTATAGATTTGAATATGGCCTGCTCCTCATCATTATAAATTTCCAAATAGAACAAAAGATATCTGCTCACTTCTCTAACAATTATCAATGGGGCATGACAACTAGGAAAACTAATAATAGAACCCTCAAAATTTTAAGTCCAGAACTGGATTCTGCCTTCCTCCAAGAACCAACATGAGTGTTTTTGGAGAGTAGGTATGTGATGATGAATCTTGGAATATAAGGAAGATGTTTGGCCTCCAGTTTCTTCCAAAATTCCCATCTAAATGTGTAACGCTCACTTCCTCCAAAGCATATGTTGCTTGATTAATTCCCATAAATGTTCTTTTGGAATGCATTGAATCGTGTTGATGCGGGTCCTCCAATTTATTCCCCCATCTTGAATTGTCCTTTCCATGTTCTCACATGCCACCTAATTCCTATTACCTTCAGATCTAGCTTCCCATACCAAACTGGCCATTATCCTATCAATGTTGTTGATGACACCCTTTGTTACATTGGTGGAATCCATAACATGGGAGTGGATGACCGCTGAAACACTGATAACTAATGTAATCTAACATTCAAGGGAGAGATATCGATTATTCTAATTAATCAATCATCCAGAAATTCTTCTCAAAATAAAATAAATGTATCAGACTCGCACTATCATTTAAGACATAGGCACCCCAATATATTATAGAGGGAATGATCCTCACTGTATGTCCAGAATATGGAAAATCCAGGAGGCCTGGTGAGAAGCACACATGATGGAGATAACAAGGTTTCTTCTGAGCGTTGTAAATAAGTTGTCATCTCCATGCACAATAATCCTCCAAAATCCCCTTCTGTCCATTCACTAATATCCTTTCACCATTGATAAATACAATGGTGTCTTATTGCGAACATAAAATGAGATATGGTAGGAAAATTTGGTTTCCAATTTAAGGGAGGATATCACCACTAGACCATCCTTTGATGATGAGGTAGATGAGGGTGTCATGTGATAGTATAAATAGACTGGGGTAGATAAGGTCTCCTAGCCACAACCCACGTGACTCCTTAATGAATCTGTAGGTGTTCCCTAAAAAACTGCCACCCATGGGGAACTAAATCATTTGAATGTTAGATGAATGACTTTGTGAGAGAATATCATAGTCATGATCACTCTGTTGATGAAACTCCACTTTATATTTTCATATTCTTTGATGTAATCATGTTTAATCTCCACATTGGATCCATGAATCTTAATGTTGATGTCTCAAAACTTTTGGCTCTAAGTCTATCACCTCTCGGATGGACCTGACCTTCAAAAACCCATGTTGTTGAGTGGATAATCAGCGGGGAAGATTTCCATACATTCTGAAATTGATGTTTCTCTCTATTTTATTTTACGGGATGTTACACATGATTATTGGTCTATAATCCATAATAGAGTAGGGGTAGATGATTTTAGGATTGATCTCCATGGAAGTAGTGGATTCCACATAAGCGTGACTCCCTCCTTTGTGAAAATCATGTATCACAATGGTAACCTCACAATTAATAATGTCCCAAGAATCCAAAAAATGCACCTGATAATCATTTAAGGCATGGGGAACTCTATGGGTAGAGATTACACATGGAGTCCTAGATTTCTTCCCCTTACGATATCTTTTCTAGCAATTCATTGTCTATGTGCGATACCAAGAGGGAACTGCTCCCCAAAACTCTGCATATAAATTGTTGTATCCATTTCCCTTTCTCTTGTTGGGGTAGACAATGAGGTTCTATGAAATAGTCAATGCCATACCATGTATTACATAATATTCATCTGTAATGGTTCCATTCTCGTGATGTATATGGGGATTGATGGGTTAACTTTTTTCCCTGATGAAAGCATAGAAGAAGGATGAATTCGTGTCTCCATCGTGTAACAATTTTATCCTTCATCTCTCACGATAAATTCATTCCTACATGAGAATAATTTGGGCCCATGTATCCTTATTCTCTACAAGGTCTTAAAATGTTGAATCACTCCACTCCTCCACCAGTGTTGTTTCCTTGATCTCAATATTCTTTTTTAGGGTTTCCAAATTCTGATCGCTAGTAGGGAGACTCTTGGACCACTCTTGTATCCTAAGATTCAACCTATGAAGCTTATTATGGATGGATACCCAGGTATGCCTTTAGGTCGGCTACCCCCAGGAGTCACTAACAATCCAATGGTATCCAGGGTATCTACTCTATCAGTGGTAGAATCTAAACTTCTCCACGGATTCCATTCTAGGGGATAACAGGACCAGGAGGGGAGAATTATCTGAAATAAACTGGTAAAGATGTTATACCATGTAATTTGGTAACATGGAGATTGCACTGATATTCACTGAGCACCAGTCTATATAAATCTAGCATTGTGTACTTCCCTTCTAGTTGTTGCACTAGGTGAAACAATCAATAGTGTATCCCATATATATATACAACCTTCATCCACCATGAATTAGATAAACTCCAAGATGGCCTAATTTGGGAAAGACCCTCTTCCCTTATTCACCATATGTTCTATGACAATGTTGGTGTCCCCACCCACTATCCATGGGAGGTCTCCCATGTCCAATGTATTTATATCATACCATAATATCCCTCTATTATGCGCATCACAACTAACATAAACAAAGTTAAAGTGTATAATTTCATCGTCATTGGTTACATTTGTGTGGATAATCTTATCTCCCGCTTGAATTATGTCCACCAGGATCTCCTTGTTCCATAATTCCCTGATGATTTGTTTAGAGGGCCCGCGTGCATGGATCCATTCATGCTAACTCTTTGGAAAACACATTTATCATAATTGGGTCTATCTTGTCATCGAGGACTGAACCACTCAGAGTCATATTAATCTTGATCTCTGAAGAAAGGTAATCTATTTTGACCTATTCCCCAGTCCCCAAGGAGATTCAGATTATTATGGGTAACATTTAGATTTATGTGTACCCAATTGGGCCATGGGCTCCATGGTATCATTTCAATGGAAGATAGTGATCTCCCAAACTGGATTAATTTCAAATTCCTACATATACCATGACTTGATATTGGGGGATAATTACATGTTGAAGACTTGTGAGGAGGTGGATTAAAAGATTATCCTCCCACAATGTTGGGAGCATATAGTATTATGATAACATGTTTCTCATGAAAAGATTATAGAAACTTGGGTTCACCCCTCTTAGTTAAAAAAGAAGTTGTTCTTGAGAATAACTCCTTCAGAAGGGCATATCCAGCCTCGTCATAAAATACTTCTATCTCATCTACCATCCTAGTGGGATAAACTATGAGAAGAGGAAACATCTCAAAAGACACCAGGTGGAGTGGATTGGTCTTTATCACTCTTATCACCATGCATCACTTTGAAAATAGGTGTCGAGGGTTTAGATAGTCGACCAGTAGGTAAGAGGTTCTAGAGGGGAGACTGGACGAGTAGTGTTCCACTCAGTGCAAACACTGAGCATCCACTTGAGCTAGTAAATTCACATACATTGTGTTGGGAGGGATAGTCTGCAGAATCACCACTATCGTGGGAGAATCCCTTGGAGAAATAGGCTCTACTCCACCCATCATGGACATAATATGGCATCCTCTATAAACTATCCCTTGAGCTTGTCCTCGATCACCATTCCATATTTTCTTGCACTCCATTATCAAGTGACCCTAGAGGATACTAGAGGATAAATACCACGGGAACACCACATAGAAGACATCGTGGTGTCACCCCACCAAGATCTGCAACTTCAGGGAGATCCTTTCCCGGGGAGGGATCGAGATGTCGAGCACAACACATATACAAGCAGCAAACAAGTCCTCTTCATGATAGGTATGATCGTCTGCACATAGAAATCCACTAACTGGGTCACTAATGGCCATCAACATGGAACCATTATGGAAAGGCAGCAGGATGTTCATGGAGAAACACCCATGCAACTGCTTTGGGGCTCTCTATCCCCCTGTGAGTATCCATTAACCACCGAGCCCAATTAAATGTCAATTATCCAATAAATCGTGGAAAATTACACCATGTATGGATTAAATCAATCTCTGAATCCATCATAGAAGAAGGAATTACGATTTATAATAGAGATCTTTAGTAGAGAAAACACGCCCAAATTTCCCACAAACCTTTTTAACATCGGCATGGGCAGTTTTTCTGCACCAAAATGGTCACCAAAGGTCCACATAAGATCGTCCACCACTTCATTAATCGCTTCCTTGGACACCTCAATGATATATAGGATCCCTCCCAGGACACTATCAAGGACACCATACATGATTTCAAGAAGCATTCCCTCTGAGAATAATGAGCTGCATACTGCCTCACTGAAAGAGAAATTTAGTCAACACCTACTAGAGAGTGGATCTGTACGATACTGCAAAGGCACCACCAGGAATATCGGATCCAAAACACTAGAAGTGAGGGTTGTCGAGGCCGATGAGAGTGGTGTAGGGAGCGTACTAGATCTGAGATCTACCAGAATTATGGTTCCATGGAAATCTGGCAGGAGGAAGGCGCAACAGTCAAAACAATTGAAATGGATGACGGTGTGTCTTACGCGTTCTCCCAATGTGAAATCCACATGATGTTTGGCTATTTAATTCTCGAATCATTGAAAGGATTATTATACATTTTTAAACTAGGAGGAGAAATATTTAGTGATATCCTAAGAGAAATTTGTAAGGATATTTCTAAGTATATGTATATTTACAATTATACATGGTTTCTCTACATTTTTAACTAGTTATTAATGTGAGATTTCGAAAGATTTTTTTTATAGAAAAGCTAATTGTTTTTAACTCTTTGTTCAAAAATACATTTACTCACAAAATACTGTTTTCTTAAAATATTTTAAAATTTTTATTCAAAATTTGAAAAATATTTTATATATGAAACATTTATTAAAGATTGATTTATTTTAAAAGGTCTTAATAGAATCTCTATGTATTTATTAAAGAAATTATCAAAATAATTTTAATAAAAATGTATATGTAATCATTAATTTTATGGGTATGGTATTATTGGAATTTTCCCATGACCAAATCAGTATTTCAAATATTAAATTCTATGATTCAATTTAATTTATAAGGAAATATTTCAGAATTATTTTATGTATTTTTTATTTTAATAAGTGATTTTCAATATACAATGTATATTACCCACAAATTTTTTTTTATTTTTAAATTTACCTTTATTTTTCTGTATTTGTTTTAATTTAAAGGTTTTTAAAAAATAAATTAGGCTATTTTAGTTTTAATAATTTATTTTCAATGAATAGTAATTTTTGTTCTTGATTTATTACATTTTGTTATAAAAAATCATTTACTATCTCAGATGCCATATTATGATATTACAATTGATATAGTAGGGAGAATATTTAATGATATCATCCTTATTATTTCTATATAGGGTTAATTTTTATGTTGATGAAATGTTTATGGAACCCTTTAACTTTTTATGGGTGATGGACTGCTGAATTAATAAAGTGCATATGAAACCTTTTTTCTCTACAGTAGTTATAATTTCATGATATGATGAATATTTTATGATTTTATGGTAACCCTAAGTTTGGTTTTCATTATGAGATGGATGAGACTGATATATATCCATCCAATGTATTAGATAAAACATTATAACACATGATTCAATAATGTGAATCAAGTCGATCGGATTGATACACTATGTGATATAGGTGAGTCCTGATCCAGTATGGAAAAAAGGTTCTTTCATATACTGAATGGGAAATATTTTATAATTCATGATCAAATGTATTGATGGTATTGGTACATAACATTGATATATGTCGTGCATTTTTTTATTAACTGTGGTTCCATAATTTAATGACATGATCATAGGGTTAATGATTAATTTATTATGATTTCTCAATCTTGTGGCCCTTATTTTCTGAAATTATATTTTTTATTCCATGACACCTATTTATGATACATTGAAGGTTGGTAATGGACATCATAGTTTATATGAATAATAAAATACCATTATAATTATCATTATAATTCATTTAATCATAGATTGATATCTCCCACAATTACACTTATTGAGTATATATGTTCACCCTTTCTTATGTTTCTATCCAATGATTGTGAATAATTTAGTAGGTAGGGTATTCTTATGATGAGAACTATTTGATAAGTTATTTCATGGATATTTTTATCATAATTAAATAAATATGATAATTTTTCTTCTAGTCTCAAATTAAACAAATATATTATGATTTTCATGCATGATTCTATAAAATATATTGAATATTCATCTCAAAATATTTTTCATTTATGTTTAAAACCTTATTGTCATTGTAGTTCTTATCAATAGAAGGACTAATCAGTAATTAGAGATTAAGGTTATAAAAACATTTTGAAAACACATGGGATATTTTTAAATATAGTAAATAATATGAATATTTTTCCATGAAATATATTATCTGGGTTTCCAACCAATATATCCAATTCTAGATACTATACATGGATATGGCCCTAAAATGGATGTACCTAGTGGTAATTATTAATAAATTTGTGTATTAATGTAAAATAAAGGTCAGATTATACATGAATGTGAACCTTATTTTCTAAATGGATTGACACACATATGGATTATTTACTGGTTAATCCATATTTTCATTATGAACCACTATAATGGATTTCAATAGATGATGATCATGGATGACATTGGTTTAACAATATGTTTCATTTTATGAAAATATATCTCATGATCTAGAAATCCAAAAAAACTATTTTTCATGATTATATGTTTTGAATACTATGATTAGTGCTTCTAATGAAATAATTTTGTGTTTTAGTAAATGTGTGGAACCCGAAAGAACTGTGTTAATAGTTAATACGGCATTCAATAAAATTATTTTACTCCTGAGATACCAAATTTTATAGTAGATAGAAGGAAAAATGTTGTTTCTGTAATTATAAAACATCATGAAGCTACGAATAATTTTTATCATCTAAAGGAGAAAAGGTAGTAACACCATTCTTTATAGTCCATCATGATCCATTATTCACACACACTTACTGGTTCAATTGATCAACTAGTATGGATGAAATTGATTAGAATCACTAAAAATGTATTTTCTGTTCACCAGTGTTTAAAGTATAATAAATAAATTTCATCTATTTATTTTTTGGTTGGGAAAAATTATATGTTTTTTACTATTAATATAAATATTATGGATATATATGAAATTGATTTTATGGTATGCGAAGAATTTATTTGTATATTTCATTGAAATTACATCCCTCTTACTCTATGAAAAATTTGTACAATGAATTCCTTGATTTTAATGAAAAATAAATATATATATCAGCACCAATAAAGATAATTTTAATTGATATAAACTGTATGACTCTATTTTTATAATTATCCATGAAAACAATTTACCGATTCTTTGTTGAACTACAACAATTTCTTCAAAATTCAATGTCTATAATAGACATTACTAACAATGAAGAAGTCATTATATTTATACTAAAGGTTGAAATGTACATTGGATATTCACATCATTCATATTGTTTTGATAAAGAATGGATTATCAATATTCATGAAACATCCATTAAATATCATGGTGGAATGAAATTCCACCCATCTGTATGATAGAAATGTACGATGAAGAATCATTGGAATTTATTGAGTGGGACATGAATGTTCTTAAAATGTTGATCAATAGTTCATGAATAAAATTAATGTAGATATGTTATTAAAGAGTTGGTTTATTAAATAGTGTTGAAGAGGATTCAAAATAATGTGCAACCAACACTCATGGTCTTCATGTGAATGTAGTATGGATAACATCTAAATCAATGCCTTAATGTAGTGGATAATGTGTATTATAATCTAACAGAACCTCTAAATACAATTTAAAAAGGGAAATTATTTCCAATCACAAATGATAAATTAAATCAACATAATTAGGTTACTCTTATCCTCCCATCCTCATTAGGGGATTTTTTTTGGAATAATCCTTATATAAATATAATTATTAAACCAATGGTCAAATTACATTTAATTATAACCCTTTATATAGAATCTAGAAAAAAAATTATCAAAAATTCAAATTATATTAGAACAAGGATGTACCCATGCATCCTATGAAAAAAATTATATGATAAGAGACTATATAAAGAATAAGGGTTTAATTAACTTTTTTAACTCTCATTTTAATATTTACTCATGTTGTATGGATATCATCATGGGTATATGAGATTAAGGTCATTTCGATAATCATATTCATTTACAAAACATTTGATGTTTTAGGTGATTATATTTTATGAAGATGAAAAATAATTTAATATTAATTATCAAAAAACAACCTAGTATTATTTTATGTGTATTATGTTTTTTTAGGTTGACTAAATTTATAGTTCTTTGGCATATGATTAAGGAAACCGTAATCTTTTATGGTCTATATTATCATGGTTTTTTAATATAATTATTATTTTTAGTGAGTCTCCTTTTGAAATAAGGACACATTGTTGAAATCCCATATTATTTCAAACTATATCTTCTTAAAAATAAAATATTAAAGATGATATAATTATTCATAGAGTACCAACATAAATCATATCTAATTTGTACCCAATAAATATATAGATGTTTCAGGTTCAGTTTTGGAATTTCATATCTTCCATATGTAGATGGCCATTCTGAGATTAAAATTCAAACCCTATAAGATTACCTATGATTTTGATCTATGGATTTCATCAGTGGTTGGGATCATCACCTTCCTCAAGATTAATTATTTTAAAATAATAGCCTTCACTCATTCATACAGATTTATCCATATGAATCTTGTTATTGAAATAAGGGTTGTATAAAAGCATAATAGAATAATGTTGTAGAAAAAATATTTTGTGAGATGATCTGGATGATTAAGTGGATCATATGGGTATGTTCATTAAAAACATATATGTATAACAAGTTTTTTAACAGAAACGTATCAAAGATAATATTTTTCATGATATATAATTTTATCTTGGTGAGATGTTCATTCTATGAATTTCTCTTTGGAATAATCAACGGAAAAAAAACATCTGGTATATCATTCCCATTAAAATAATTTCTTTTATCCAAAACAGATATTATCATTTGAAACATCATCCAACACTCTCCTAGTGTCAAAATTGATTCCATTTATCATTCATGAGGTTGTGCATACCCACTCTATCACATATATTAAACACATAGGTCATTACACTATAACAGGATCTTTCACACGAGGAATAACCATTAGATATTATGGTTCATAGAGATAAACTATTATAAAATAAGAACAATACCCTAGTTAATGATTTGTGGTGAATCCACTTTGATGAGGATAATTCATCTGAACCTAATATTATAATTAGTATGAATATTCCTCTGTTATTATCACCAAAAAGATTATTTTTCGGAAAATTTCATATAATCTGGGTTAGAATTTAACACCATGATAATTTTTGAAATATTATTTTCCAATTACGTTATTCATTTTAAAAATTTGTGTTCCAAAAAACTCTTATTTTATCTTATTTTACACCAATATCTATGTTTTTTTACAATACACACAACACTGGGTTCAATTGAAAAAATTAATTCTATTAAAAAAATATTATTTCATATGATATTTATCAACTACATACTGAAATTATGGTAATGAATTTGATTAACTATATAATGAACATATATATTCTTCACAAGTAATTAAAGTGAATTCATTTTTTCCAATTAATAATTAATGAAAATAAATTCTATCTAAAAATAAAGGAAAGAATTTAAATATTATTTTTATGATAAATATTTCATTATTCAAAAAAGAATTAATTAAATATAATTTTAGTGATTCATTTAAATGAAATTTATTTATTATATATTCAATAATTTTTTTATCATTAAACTTATGTGATATATACACATGTGGTAAGAATAAATCTAATTTTACTCTCACAACTGTAATTTTATAAAATATATTTTTATCACCTTATGAAATATTTTTTAAAAATATATTTATACAATTATTAAAAACTATGTATCCTAAAATAAAAATAATTTTCAAAATTATCATGTAAAACATATGATTGGGTAACTATATCTAAATTCTCAGTGAAGATACTTTTTCATGAATAATCAATAATAACGGTTTTTATTATGAATTTTTAAATTTTTAATAACAAAAGTTGGTTGTCGAAGATAAAATAAATTTCAGTAATATATAACGATTAATTTTAAATGAAGTTTTATATTAGTGATGAAAAAAAACTTTTTTTATGTCTGATGAAATTTGTTAATTGTTATTTATATGGAAATATTGGTCTTACAAGAATGATTTAGACAATGTTTGAGAAAAAGGGTTTGATAATTTTTATTTTCACATGAATATGGATGAGTTTTTTAATGGTGTTAATATAAAAAATAACCCCAGTAGACTATCCATCTTAGAGACCCAAACCACTACTTTGGTGGGTAGGTTCAAACTCATCCAAGTCAACATAGATGAATATGTCTTTCATGGTTCCATACATAGAGTCATAAGGGATAAACATTGATCCACTATACTAGGAAGCATATAAATAGATTTTAATTCAATTATATGGACATTCTAATGTGTTAGTTGATATGACCAACAACTATTTATTCAATGTCCATGACGTTCCTTGTTATAAAATATAGCAGGAATGAAAATATATTTCTATGTGGGATTCAGTTCCACTTAAAATGAAACTCTTCTTTTAAATGTACATATTGAAGAATTATTATCTGATCTGAAACATTTGATCTATATGATCGACACTGTGAGTTACCTTCAACCTTCTGCCTTCACCCTGAGTTTTTTCATCTATTTCCTCATGGTTCACCTCTATGTGATATAGATTAAGAATTCAAGATTGGTTTCATCATTTTTCATTCTATTATTATTTATAAAACATGTAATTCAGTTTTGAATATTTTGTGAAGAATAAACTAGAGAAATGTATTGTGTAGATCAATTATATTTTACATGATGGTGATATCTCGTGATACATATTCAATGATAGTTTGATCATCTGTTTACGAGACATGTGTTTTTATGTGATTATCATATCATTTATATAGTTAAATCGTATTTATAAATCCAGCATGAAGGGTTCATTTTGTGTGTGATCTAAATGTACTTCGGAAATATAGAATTTGAAAAGGTCCATAGAAAGAAAAGTAGTTCATAAACAATGTATTTATAAAGAAAGGTCCATGTGTAAATAAAAAACATCCACTTACATGATGTCAAGATATTGAGGTGAGTTTCCCTGAAATAGTGTTAATATACACAATGTAGTTACATTGATAAGAAAAATGATCCACATATTCTATTAAAAAAATATTTTGATAATAATTCTATTACATGATGATGAAATATTAACCCTATATTCTATTCAGAAATGGAAAATGAAAACTACGTAGGATAATATTTCAATGTGTGAAGGATGACTTGCATGATGTTCTTGGGGAGGTGGTATTACGCATACTCATAGTTGCTTATCCAGTGTTGTGTGATGGAACAATGAAGACATATTATACATGAAGAATAAGGAAGAATGAAATGTTACATCATTTCATGAAAATAGTTTTCTGATGTGGTTCAAGATGTATGATGTATTCAGGGGAAAAAATAATGTGCATAATAAGAGGAATATATTTGTGGTTTCCAATTTTGTTTAAAATTTTTTAATGTGAAGGTGAAACAGTCAATACATTAAATATGACAGTGAATACCAAAATATTGTGTCAAAGAATCTATGGAAGCTTATGTATAATAATTTACATGTGATTACATAATATCCCAAAGAAACCAAAAGAAAGTGTATATATTTTTTGGTCCTATACATTTCCTAATTATTTTCTCATCCACATGAATTAATGAACACATGCAATGTAAATTCAATAAATTTATTATATAGATTAATTATGTTTGAAATATAGAAGATAAGAAAAATAAATTTCATGAATTTGGTGAAATGTTTTTCGAATGATGGTGAAGCATCGTTTCAAAAGCATGTTTATCCATTGTTTTCAGTGATCAGTGAGTTAGGGTCATCAACCGATGAAATAATTTTCTAAGTCGTACTATACTAAGGAAACTGAGTAACCATATGCAATGAAAATAAATATTAAAATAGTAGAATCCAGTTAACAGTCATTTAACTATACATGATATTTTTTATGCAAAAAAATTATTGAGAAAGGTCAAGAAATCGGCAAATCAATAAATATGATATTTTGGAGACGAAGAAGGATATTTTGATTTTTTGGGTCTAACCATTTGCTATAGAGGCTCAATATACTATGTCACTTACCATTATAATGGTTGTGGTGTATAACTGTCCAATGAATAAGAGATTTATTACTACATCGTACAAGCATGATCAATTGTAGGATACATTTTTAGAGTCTAAAACCAGATACTTGACAATCCATTTTAATTTATAAATTTTTTTTTGAGAATTCATGATGGGGGTCTAACCAGTATAGAGAAGAGAATTTATTAGAACGATATATTTAAAAATTTTTGTTTTATGTGTTTCATTTACATTCTTCATTTCATAAATGACCCATTTAATTTAATTGGGGAAAGGATATTGAATTAAAAGGTAAATAAATTCAGTTATATATCACACAGAATTACCCCCCCCCCTCCTAGTGTGACTGCATGATCCATTAGACAATTCAATTAGTATGAGATATATGTCCTCCTCTACTTGGATCTAAATTAAATGTGTATTTTCTTTTATTAGATGTATTTGAAGTCTATATTTGAGTTTGAAAATAATCTATACCACCATAAGATGTAAAATCCTAACTTTATTCCTGACTTTATAACTGTTTCTATTTCATTCAATAAAAAAAATTATAATAATAAAGGTGTGAAAAAAAATGAAAATTAATTCAATGATCATATAAGATCAACTACTAGTGGAAGGATAAAAATGTTATAATTTTTTATTTTAAATTCATGTTTATAATTTTGAAGAATCATGTTTCAGATGTGATGAATATTTTTCCATTTATTAAATTATATAGAATATGAACAATGTTCTCAAAGAATTTGTCATAGTTATGATCATAGTCTTCGAGTCACATATGTATGAAGAAAAACATGAATAAGAGGATAATCATATGGAATAAGAACATACTAAAAGAACTTTCATATGTAACAATCTCAAAACACATGTAAAATCGAAGGTGGAAATTTTTTCTATTTGAAAACACTTATATGATGATGTTAGTAAATAATTTAAATGTAATGATTCGATGAAATTGGAATTTGAAATTATTTTAGTCGATGTCATCTGCGCATATTAAAATATTTATAATATATCAATGTATGTTAATGAGTTTTAGACGTATCAGTATCCAGAATGAATTATAGGGGTTGAATATTTTTCCTCAATGCAAGTGAGGAGCATCAAGATGTTATTTATAATATAAAGACTCTATCAAAAGAAATCATTAAAGTAGTTCAAGATCACGAGATTCATCTCATCATAAAATTTCATGAACTATTTGTGAAACATATGAATATGTAAGAGACACAATATAAGACTTCCCAAACTATTGTAAAAAAAGTCATTAATATGGATTCATATGATATTAGTAATATTTCTAAAATGAACCAATCTTGTGGAAAATGTTATTTATACTTTCTTATGATTAATCTATTTCATTCACATTGATAATGGAAACAATTTGGGCTAATTAATACATGACTAATAATTCAATTTTATTGACTAGTGTAGATTGAACATGAAAATTTATGTAATTCATCAATGATGAAATATTCTAAAAATTCTATTACATCATAAAAGATAAATTTGAATAAGTGAATAAATTATTATTCCCCAAATAAAGAATACATTAACATAAATCCTCCCTAGAATAATAAAAATATCAATGACAGTCAGAATGTCTCACTGAAAAATAAATAATTATTTTTTGGGTACTATTGGTGTTGTTGAATGTTTTGATGTCATGAGATAATTTTTTGGAATAATGTTACATTATATTAATATTATAAATTTCTGGAATTTGTGGTGGTAAATTCTATAGAGATGTGGAAAACTACACAACATAAGGACTCATAGAAATGGAATCATCATATTCATAATAGATATGATTATAATGAAATTTTCTATTATTATTGCAACCAAAGTTGTCATGGTTATGATGTGTTCTGGTCAACCATTGGACGTGAAAAAGGATGATGGTTGTTGAACATACAAATCCCAAAATGATTGTGAATATTGATATGAATAGTGTCAAACCAAGTAAGAGATTATTATATAAATGGGGGAAATGTCACATCATTTACCATTATAAATTGATCATGTACATTAATATTGATGGAATAACAATTAATACCATGAAAAATTCATTTCATTAGAACAAAATCAGTATTTATTTAGTGAAACCCATGTTTGATGAATAATTTTAAAAGTTTCCTAAAAAGGGAAGATTGATTAATTCTAATGTATTATTAGAATGGTGTAATATGTCTATCCATTCGAGTAAAAAATGATACACATGGTTACATATAAAAGAAGAGTAATTCATGAAGGGTAATTGCTTTTGAATTCTAGTTTTAGGAAAAATAAATATACACAAAAAGTGAATATTTATATTTCTAAAAAACAATTATTGATAATATGACCAGAATTGATGGAAGTGGATAAAAAATTTGAAAAACAATAGAAAATTGAAACCTATTTGTGTGAAAAATGTAAACAATAATTTTTCATCTATGAATATAGTTGTGTTTCTAAGTAACTCTGACATCTATTTCCTAAAATGAGAATAATTTATGAACCACCTTAGTCCCATATAAATTGTTTTTTTTATGATAGTCACTAAATGTGAAGCATATATTTAGTTGGAGACATAAATTTTGTAATTTATGTGGATATCATAATGAAAAAAACATTCATCATGGACGATTATTGGGATTATGTTTGAAACTTTTCAAATAATTTATAAATAAGATTATAGTTTATTTAGGATGAAATCAAATCGTAGTGAAGAAGTATTTAGTGAATCACATGAGTCGTTAAATGAAGTGGAACCACAAGATATTTCTATCTGAGATGAAGTTTTATTAATTTCAGAAGTACTTATGAGTTTTGAATCTACTAATTAAAAATATTAATTACCCAAAAATTGAATTTGTTCATCATTTTAGCATGTTGGTTACATTATCTTAATTTCATGAGATAAAATAAATTCTACAAGTAATATACTTGTCACCTTGATTTCAAATGAGAATAAACATTTTATAAGTGGAAGAAATTTTTTTGACTTGAATATTTTTAATCTGTTTGTTCAAATATATATAGTGTTTTTGTTAAATATATTTTGATGTGTAAAACCCGAAATATTTCCGAGTACGTTATCTGATTAATGTAATTCAATATATTGTGGTACACACAATACTGAGTTCGAGAAGACCACAACATACTAAACTAACATTTCAAAATGTGGTTATGAATAGTATTAACTGCATTTTGAGTCTTATATACTCTATATAATTTTAACATCCTTATTATGTGTTTTTTAGACATAATATATGATCAAAATCAATTATTTGGATAAAACACGTATTTTTCAAAAAAAAAATGTCATTTTACCGCCATTTAATGGAGAACCCTTTTTAAAATAAATATTTGACACTTTAATATATTAAATTTAATTTAAATAAATTTCTCTTTGAAGTGAGGCATAAAAATTTATTTCAGATAAATTTTTGGTACTTTTTTGATAACATTCATATTTTGATGAATAGTGATAAGTAGTATGTTTTAATTGAAAACATCTTTTTTAATCAAAAGAATTTATTTTCTGAAAATATATGAATTTGAATGATTTTAAAGTTTAATAAGATTATATTTTTAACATTAAATTCAATTTAGGTCATTATATGTAATTTCACATTTAAATTTTACATAAACACATGTCAATCTTTTGGAAGATTTAATTTTTAAAAGAACCCACTCTTTTGTTTTCATAATGGAAATTAATTTTAAATTAATATATGAAACTTCTATGTTATTAATTTAGTAAAATAGACATCATTTTTTAATTAGGAATATCAATATTAGTTAGGGGTAAATTTTTTGTATTTTTCTGAAAACATTCAATTTTTTATGAATAGTGAAAAACACTACGTTAGTATATAAAAACAACATTTATTTAAATAAATATTTATTTTATTTTAATTTTTTAGGTCAAAATAGACACATAATACCTACATATTTCCAACATTGAATATTGGAGTAATTTTATAAATAATTTAGATATATAAAGTTGTATCGAACATTTTATCGTCATTTACCCACCTTCTTGGAGCATTTTCAAATTCCCATAAAACAAAATTTTTCCTCTTTTGTGAGTGGAATTTTAAAAATCATAGAGAAATGGTTGATATCAATAAGAAATATGTGCTTCTATAAGATTAAAATAAATTTTTGTGAATAGTAACTTTTTTGCTTTTATTTTCCACATTTAAAAGAAAATATGGTAGTTAGGTGTAAAAATGATATTATTATTACCCTAAAATATGTCCTAATTATACTTTATATGTTTAATTCGATCATAAAAACCCTTATGAATAAAATATGATCTTATATATCAACATGGATTAGATAAGGGCATTTATTATTATTATTTTTAAAGAAGAGTTGAAAGAGTTAAAATCAATGTTTAATGACTCTACCATTTTTAAACTTGTGTTATACATAAGATAAATTCGAATATAATTATTCACTAGAAATATAATAATACTTCATATACAATTATATTTTATTTATTATTTTTTTACAATATATTATTAAATTAATTTATGAAACAATGATGATGTAGTATTTACATTATTAATGAATGATTTAAATAATTGATAATAAAAATATCCAAAAAAAAATTAATTTCAAAAATTTAATGAATTCCACTAATTTTCATGGTTAATATGACATGATAGGGTTGATTAAATTTATTTTGTTTTAAGTAATAAATATTCTATTAATTTATCAAATAATAAATACCAAATAGTGTCAAAATTGACATAGAAGAGTTTTTAAAACAAATATTATATAATTAATTGATATTCTATTCAAAAAATTTATGGTTTTTCCAAAGGGCATAAATAATATTATATATGTCATTAATGAACCACATGGAGTTTATTTGGCAGTTAATAGTCAGTTTATTAACCATATAATATATAAATACAAAGAGACATGGTAAATGTCAAACTATTGAACTAATAGTTAAATCGAGAAGATATGGTTAATATGGTGATCCAAACCTGTCTAAAACCTATAGGTTGAGATTTTTTGACATATCCTCGTCATAGACTTTTAATAATTCATTTTTGTGCTATTAAAAATCCAAAAAGATTTTATTATAAAATAATATTTCAAGCCTTTCCTATAGTGACCCTCACCAATCTTATAAAAGGGAACTTCCCATTCTATTAATTTCACAACTCCGATGACATTTGGTTCAGCCAAACCCTGGCCAAATATCCCCCCAACATTTCTCCCTTCATCCAAGAGGGAATTGTTTTGTCTAAAGCAATCCTAAGAAGCCCTTTTGATAAAAAAAAGGAAGAACCCAAAGAAGAGGTAAATATTTCATCACCTCTTTCATGTTCTTTTCTACTTCTACTTCCTCTTTCTTTGTTTTTCCATTCTAAAATAATAACTATAGTAACTTATATATACTGCTACATTTTTATAAAAATTTTACAACCATATTCATTATTCTATCAATCCTATAAATGACAAAGTCACCATACGTGCGTACTTACGGATTACCATCTCCACATCTTGGTGTATTTTTTTATTCAAACACTTAATCATTTGGATGGGTATAATACATACTATAAATGATGTAAATAATAAATATAACAAGATAATTATTTTATATATATGATATACCACCCAATTATATATGTTTTCAATATCAATAGAATGATATTGTCCCTCGTGCGTATGTATGAATTACCGTCTCCACAAACATGATGATATTTATTCCCATCGTATCTATTCAAGAATAATTTTCATTTGATGATTAAATAAAAAATTTTTAATGACATAATATAATTATGATTAGGAATAAGATACATCCTATCCATAACAAACATTACTTATGTAACAAAGAATATAACGGAAAACAAATCATTTAACACCCGAAAGGATGATAATACCGAAATATTATTAACAAGGTAATATTATAAGATCATATATGATATAATATCTTCATATATGGTTCTTGGATAATTTATTAACAATGGTATATCTATTATAAATTATGTTAACGTACCCTCATCCATGGAAATGTACAAGGTAAGTGATAATTTCACAATCTCTTTATTATCCGAGGTTGTTTTTACGTAAGTATCTTCTAGGACAACTTTATCACCCACATCTATGTTTTCATAAAAATGTATTTCGAAACAATTTTACTATTTAGTATACAATGATTTAATGTCATTTTTACTCTTATTTTACCTTATATGTTTGGAAAGGAATTTTTCTGTCATTTTCCAAACAAGGATCTTTGTGACCTTTTTGACAAAATTAAGGTATGAATGTCTTTTTACAACATATATGGAGAGCGTGACTATTTTTCGCCATTATAACATCATTGAAGATTTCCATACAATCTTATAAGAATATTTTCAAAATAAATGTTTTGTTTTTTAATTTTATGACTTTTAAATGATTTCAAAATAGAAATACATATTTTTATAAAAAAATTGATTCCATCTATGTCAATATTCTTTGATGGTTTTTATGGTTGTTTGATGTTAACTAATTATGATACAAAACATCCATATTGTATTGAAGGTTTTGTGATATTTTTGACTATGGATGTGTTATTTTTATACAATTCATTTTTTATGGATAAATTGATAACATTTTCTATGTTAGTTTTTATACGAATGTTTATTTTATGTGTAAACATTTTCATATGCGAAATGCATTGGACATAGTAAGAGATGAGTGAAGAGCAATATAGCTCCTCGATGAATCAGCTGGTATCGTGAGACAAACTAGTGTCTTGACTCAAGGCTTTGGAACAATATTGTTGGAATACATGGCACAATTACTTTACTATGTGGTTACAAAGTTTGGAATTATGATTTCCACCATTATAAAAAAGGATTTTGATATTTCATTTGATTATTCGACTAGTAGAATATCCAGGAGAATAATTAAATGGAATTATTTGATTTTATATTTTTCATATTATATTGAACTTTATTTTTAAAAGGATTTTATTTTATTCTTACATTTCATTAAATATCTATTCTTATTAATGATTGTTTCTGCTATATTGTTATCCTTACTGAGAATCTGAACGCACACTTTATATGTTTTATTTTTCCAAGGATGTGAAATGTATATTTTTATTGACCTGTAGGGATACTCTAAGGGATAAGAGTGTGTCATATGGATGCTATGTTATTTTAGTTTATAATTTTAGAATGTAATGTAATACTTATGAATCTCTTTAGTATTTCCAATGCTACTAAATTGGTCGGTATTTCGGGATTTGATCCCTTGTGATCATGCCAATGATATGTAATAATGAACTTACCCTGGATAACTATGTCGGGGAATTACAAGCTAATATGAAGGCGGCTCTAGCACAGATGTACGTAGGGGAAAAAACAAAAAACATCGCTTTGAGCTATACTCGAACGGGAACTGGTCCTCGACAATTGGCCTTACTGCACTATTTGTTATGACACTCCCATAGGATATACATAGGATAATTTCCACTATCATTAAAATCCAGTATGAAGGATTTAGGAGTAAATACTTCCTCAAAGGTAACATTTTTATGGTTATGGATTATATCCCTGAACTATTCAATTTTTGTTTGGTATTATAGAATTTTGGAATTATGACATGCGATTCATAAACTGACCTAGTGTATTCCATTGTATTGAAATGGAACCAATTAGAAGCAATGAGAACTCCATAAAAATGTATGATCCACAGAGTATGAAGGATCATATATTTATTTTCATTAATCCAACATTTAGAAGGGAAGTGTACTCTGAAATATTCTTTACATATGAAGAAATAATATGATGTTTTAATAAGATACGTAATGAAATCTCTGGTTCTAATGGCATTGATGGGAAGCTAGAGAAAAAAATAATGGTAGAGTGAAAGATGGATAAAGGGAAGAGGGGAAAAAGGGTTTTCTCACTTGTGATAATTTTAGAAAAAATCACTTTGGTAAATGCATGAAGGGAATGTGAGTTTGTTATATGTGTGGTGAAAAAGGACTCCATTTATGTGTTTTCAAGGGTATGAAAAATGTTTCAATTGTAAAATGATTTTTCTTAAATGAGTTGTGACACTATGAGAATCACTGTCCTAGTAATCAGAGTATTCTAAAAATGATGCTATTGGATAATAATCAAATTATGATACTACCATAGATGAAGAGGAATGAATGGTGTTATTATGTTGTTAATAATTAATTATTTCATTTTACTGTTTAATCGATGATATAGCAATTATATGAATTATAGAGAAAAATAATGATTGCACTATAGTACTATTTCATTGAGTATTTGAGATTATATGGTTCTATGAATAGTAATTCATCAACAAGTTATAATTTTTGGGAAAAACATGGTTTTAGGAATGATAATCCATAATACGGTTCTAATACTGAGGTAATAATTATGTATTAAGAGATGGTTTATTTGGATAAATTATATTGGATATTCATGAATACATTGGAACTAATTAATGGTTTTTTTCAATATTATTAGAGTAATCAAAATTTTGGATATAAATAATATATTTAGTTTTCTCTAAGGAAGAAGGGAGCATGAATGTAATAAATCAAGTGTTATGGTAATTCAGGGTGTTACCGCGTTGTAAGATAATACATGATGAAGGTATTCACATGTTATTAATAGAAAAAAAGTCATTATTGTATTTACCTTCCTTATAAATTTTGGACTACATGTTTGTACAGAAGTATTTTTTATAAGTATAATGGATGGTATAGATTAATTATGAAATTAGATACTATTGGTAAGGTTAAATAATTTATTATTATTATTTTTGGACAGTTATAAAAAGGAAAATCCAGAGGTTTGGCGACAACATGTCGCGTCCGGCAAGGCTGCGAGACTCGAACCCGCAACCGAAAGGCGACAAGGGTGAATCACCTACCACTGGCCAATGTTATTTCATGGATTGCATAATTTAGTTTTTTAATAGTATAACAATTGATTATATATTCATTTTTTTACCCTAAATGATTATGATAAATATAATATTTTTGAATTCTTTTATCTTTTGGAGCGAATGATGAGTTTCTGTTAAGAATTAGTTGCAGGATGAAACTCTACTTGTCATGTGTATATATATACACACACACACATATATATATATATATATATTCCTCTCATGCTGTGAATTAATTAATTCTTAATCTTTGGGGAAGGGATCTTAAAACAAAAAAATGTTATCCAATACCATATGTTTTTTTAACCGATGATATATTACACCATCTTTGATTGATTGCTTTGAGGCCCTAAATTTCACACTTGCTTGCAATTGATGACCTCAATATCTCCTTATAAATATTTTCAATTTTTACCAGTTTTGTGTCTCAATTTCCCACCAATGATCTCCAAATCGAGATCATAATTTGGGTGTGACTTTTTCATTTCCCTTTCCCTGTTATTAAGTGTAAATTTTATTAAACAAATTTCCAGTGAGAGTATTCCACAAAGATATATTTCTATTTTTAACTAATTCAAAGAACAATTCAAAATTTCATGGATTAAATTTATTACTTGATGGGATAAAGTAACACCCCATGATTTTAGAGTATGTTATCTCATTAATGTAATTCAACAGCTTGTGTTACATGCAACACCGAGTTCGAGTGGACCACAACTTACTAAACTAACCGTTCAAAAGGTGGTTATGAATAGTATTAACTGAATTTTGAATCTTATATACTCAATATAATTTTAACATCCATATTATATGATTCTCAATGATAATATAAGAACAATATCATTTTTTCGGACAAAATAAGTATTTTTCATAAAATACAATTTTACAGTCTTTTAATGGAGAAACCTTTTTAAAAACAATATTTTAAAATTTTATATATTATATTTAATGAAATAAAATTTTTCTTTAGAAGTGGGATATATAAATTTTGTTCAGATATATTTTTGGAACTTTTCTTATAACATTAATATTTTGATGAATAGTGAAAAATATTATGTTTTAATCGAAAACATATTTTTTAATAAAAATAATTAATAGTGATAAATTATGATATTGAAAGATTTATAAGTATAATTATATTAAATTTCAATAATTTATTAAAATTTATTTCATTATAATAAATTTGCATGTTTAATGTTGACATAAACACATGTCAATCTTTTGACAGTTTTAACTTTTTAAAAACCAGCTTTTTTTGTTTTGAAAATTGGAATTAATATTAAATATATAAATGAAACTTTTATGTTTTGAACATGGAAAATTAGATTTCATTTTTGAATTCTTAATATCAAAATTAGCTTAGGGTAAATTTTTTATATTTTTCTAAAAACAATCAATTTTTGATGAAAAGTAAAAAACACAACATTATTATATAAAACTGCCATATTATTTAAATAATTTGTTATTTTAATTTAATTTATTTTTAATCAAATATATACATAATACTTATATTTTTCAATTTAATGAATTGGACTCTTTTTAAAATAAGTTTAGATATATAAAATTTTATTGAACATTTTACCTTCTTTTACCCACCGTATAAGAGAATTTGCAAGTTTGCATAAAACAAAACTTTACAAATTTTTTCAGTGTAATTTCTTCAATTCAAGAGACACGGTTGATATAAGTAAGAAAAATGATGTTCAATACGATGAAATTACTTTTTCTTGAATAGTAATGTTTTACTTTTATTTATCACGGCTAAAAGTAAATAGGGTAGTTAAGGGTAAAAATGAAATTATTACTAAATAAACAAGTCCTAATTATATTGAATAACTTTAATTCATTAAAAAAAAACACAGTAATTAAATATTATCCTTTATGTCAACTTGGAATATATTAGAAATTAATTATTATTTTATTTAAAGAAAAGATAAAAGAGTTAAAATCAATGTTTAATACCTAAACCATTTTTAATACCGGGATATAAATAATATAAATTTTACTACAAATTTCAATTAGAAAGATAAAATGATATCCTACATAATTTTATTTTATTTATAATTGTTAGAAATTATATAATTAAATTTATTTATGACACAATGATGATGCAATATTTACATTATTAATGTAAGATTAAAATAATTGATATTATAAATATTCAAATAAATCTAATTAGAGTCTTATAATTAATTAAACTAATTTTCATGTTTAACATGACATGTTATGGTTTATTAAATGATTTTTTTGGAATAAATAATGATTTTATGAATTTTACAATTACAAATTACGAAATATTGTCAAAATTCACATTAAAGTGTTTTTAGAATAAATATTATATTATTAATTGATATTATATTCCTAAAAATCTATTGGTCATCCAAAGGGCATAAATAATATTATATATTTCATTAATTTACCACTTGGGGTTCTCCTAACAGTTTATAATTAGTTTATTAACAATATAATATAAAAATACATAGAGACATGGTAAATTTCAAACTATTTAACTAAGAGTAAAATAAAAATGAAATGGTTAATATAGTAACCTAAACCTCTCTGAAACCTAATTTTTTAGATTATTTTAACATATCACCAACTTAGTCATTAAATATAACTTTTTCGGAGAAATTAGAAACCTAAAATGATTTTATTATAATATAATATTTCAGGATTGTTCAAAAGTGATCCTAACCTATCTTATAAAAGGGCACTTCTCATTCACTTAATTTCACACCTCCAAATCCATTTGGGCCAGAAAAACCCAACCAAAATAACCTCCCAACATTCCTACCTTAATACTAGTGCCCTTTATTAGTCATAAAGAAAACCTATGAAACTTTTTTGGTCAAATCAATAGAAATAACCCGAAGAAGATAAAATATTTCATCACCTCTTTCATGTTCTTTTCGTCTTCCAATTCCTCATTCATTGTAGTTTCCATTAAAAAATAATAACTCCCATATATTATATCTACAATGATGTTATTATAAAAATCGTAAAAACATATTATTTATTATATCCGTCATATAAATGAAAATGTCACCATACGTGTGTATGTACTGATTACCGTCTCCACATCACGGTGTAGTTTGTTATTCAAAACATCATCATTTGGATTGGTATAAAAATGAGTATAAATAATGTAAATAATAAATAAATAATGAAAATTATTCTGTATATAAGATATACCATACAATTATATATTATTTTAATTTCAAAAGAATGATATTGTCGCGTGTGCTTATGTACGTATTACTGTCTCAACAAACGTGATGATATTCATTCCCCAACATATCCATTCTAGAATAGTTTTCATTTTATGATAAAAATAATAATTTTTAAATACAAAATAACATGCTGAATATGAATAATATACATCTTATCCATAAAAATCATTAATTAGGTAACAAATAAAATAATGGAAAAATGAATCATTTAACACCCAAAGTGATAAGAATACTAAATTATTATTAACAATGTAATATTATAAGATCATATATGATATCATATTTACATATATGGTACTTTTATAATTTAATAAAAATAATTTAACTTCTATAAAGGATGTTAAAGTACCCTTGACCAAGGAAAAGTACAAGGTAAGGGTTAATTTTACAATCTCTTTATTATCCAAGGTTGTTTTTATGTATGTATCTACTAAGACCTCTTTATCTCCCACATCTGTGTTTTTGTAAAAATTAATTTCAAAAAAAATTACTATTTACTTGAAAATTTGTTAATGTAATTAATACCCTTATTTTACCTTATATTTTTTGAAATGAATATTTTGGTAATTTTCTAAAATAGGTAGTTTTTTACCTTTCTGACAATATTAAGGTATGAATGTCTTTTTTGAACTTATACGGCGGGTCCAGCTATTTTATGCCGTTATAACATCATTCACGCTTTCCATAGATGATTTTAGTAATATTTTCTAAATAAATTTTTTATTTTAAAATTATATGAAATTTAAATGATTTCAAAATAGAAAGACCTATTTATCTAAAAAAATTGATTTCATCTATGTCAATATCTCTTGATGGTTTTTAAGCTTGTTTGAAGTTGATTTATTATGATAAAAAAATCCAAATTTTATTGAAGGCTTTGTGATATGTTTGACTATGTATGTGTTATTTTTATACCATTCGTGTCTTATGGATAAACTATTAACACTTCAAATGCTAGTTTAAATATAAATGTGTATTTTATGTTAAAACCATTTCATATGAAGAATGCATTATACATATTATGTTAGTGGTGGATTCATCTATAACTCCTCGATGCATCGGTTGGTCTCATGAAACAAACTAGTGTCTTAGAAAAAGGCCTTGGAAAACTCTTATTGGTAGTCTTGGTACAAGGCCGTGATGATGTGGTTATGAAGTCAGGCATTTTGTATTTCAACAGTATGAAACCAGCTGTTGATATTGAATGTGATTATTCGACTATAAAAATATCCATGTGAATAATTAAATAGTATAATTTGATTTTATCTTTTCCTTATTATGTTGAAGTTCATGTTTATGAGGGTTTGTTTTTACTCTTACATTTCCTTAAATGTATATTCTAATTTATGAGTGTTTCCACTATATTCTTATCCATACTGAGAATCTGAGCTCACCTTTTTATATGTTTTATTTTTCCCAAGATACGAAGAAGTATATTATGAATGACCAGTAGGGATAGTATAAGGAATAAGAGTACGACCTATGAAGACTATGTTGTTGTATTTTACCATTATATAATGTAACGTAAAACTTATTAATGTATCTAGTATTTCCAAGGATACAAAATTGATCAGTCATTCAGGATTTGATCCCTTCTTATAATGCAAATGTTATTTAATAATAATCCGACCCTGGGTAACTGGGGTCAAAGCGTTACAGTTGGTATAATAGGAAGATTATTGAAAAATATAGATGATTGATTTAGAAAAACACTGATTACGAAACACAACCCTAAGATAGACTATAAATATTAGTATAGATGAAAATCCTTGAATTATGGTACTATATAGATTTTGTGAGTTTTCCGAGAAATACATCATTGTCTGGATACGAGCAGGTAGAGGCATCTTGGGCATAGATGTACCTTGGTGTAAAACCCGAAAGCACAACTTTGATATAGACTCGAATGGGAACAACGCAGGACAATGGGCTTTGCTGCACTCTTGGTTATGACACTCCCAGGGGATACGCTTAGGATAATTCACATTTTCAATAAATTCTATTATGGAGGATTTAAGAGTAAATACTTTCTCAAAGAAACTAATTTTATGATTATGGATTATATCACTAAACTATTAAATTTATTTTAGATATTTTCGAAATTTGTAATTATTAATTAAGATTCATAAACTAACTTAGTGTATGCCATTTTTATAAATGGCGCCCAGTAGAACATTTGAGAACTCTAGAAATACTTATGATCCAAAAACATAGAAGGATGATATCATTCAAGGTATTAAGAAAAAATCATTAAGGGAAGTAGTCTCCTACATATTCCCAAAAGATGAAGAAATAATATCTGGTGTTTATAAGATAGGTATATAATTCTATGAGTCCTATGACATTGAAGGGTAGCTAGAGAAAAAAAGGATGGTAGAGAGAAATACGGATAAAGGGAAGAGGGAAAATGATTTTCCCACATGTGATAACTGTTGAAAGAATCACTATGGTAAAATATTGAAGGGAATTTGAGTTTGTTTTATTTTTAGACAAAAAGGACACCATGTACGTGATTTCAAGTGTAGGAAAATGGTTTGAAATGTAAAATTATTCTTTTGCAAGGATTGGAGACACTACAAGAATCAATGTCCCAGTAATCAGAGTATACTGCCAAAGATTTTATTCGCTAATAATCAAATTATGTTACTACAATATATGAATCAGAATTACTAGTGTTCTTATGTTTTTATTTATTGCACTTTGTTATTTTAGTTTTGAATTGATGATATATCAGTTATATGAATTATGGAAATAAATAAGGATTGTACTACAGTACTATTTCATTAATGTTTTGAGATAATATGATTCTACGAACAGTAATTCAAAACAAGTTAAACTTTTTGGAAAATACATGTTTGGAGGAATGATAAACCCTAATATAGTCCTCATACATAGATTGTAATTTTTGATTAAGATATGGTTGGTTTGGATAAATTATATTGGATATTTTTGACTACATTGGAACAGATTAATGGTTGGTTTATTTCATCGTTGTTGGAGTATTCAATGTTTTTGGATATAAAGATTATATGTAGTATTCTATAAGGAATAAATAAGCATTAGTGTAATTAATAAATTATTATGGTAATTCTAGGTGTTACCATGTTTTAAAATAAAACATGATGAAGTTAAAAACATGTTATTACGTGGAAAAAATAATCATTATTGTGTTTACCTTCCTTAAAAATATGTGACATTATGTTTTGAAAAAAGTTTTTTGGATAAGTCTAAAGGTTGGAATTGATTATGTTTGAAATTGGATACTATTGTTAAGGTTAAATCATTTATTAATATTATTTATCTATTGTTATAAAAAGGACAACTTGGAGGTCGGGCGACAACCCGTCGCATCGGGTAATGCCGTGAGACTTGAACCCGCAACCGAAGGGCGACACGGGTGCATCACCTAACACTGGCCTATGTGATGTCCTGGTTTGCATAAAGTAGTTTTTTTAATAGTCTAACATGTGAATATAAATTCATTTTTAAGCCCTAAACGATTATGATAAATATAAAATTTTTGTATTCTATTCTTTTTTAGAGTGAATGAGAGTTTTTGGGAGAAATTAGTTGTAGGATGAGACTCTACTAGCTATGTATATATATATATTCCTCTTATTTTATGAATAAAATAACACTAAAACATTAGGGTAGCGATCTTAAAACAAAAAATGTGGTATCCTAATACCATATGTTCTTTTAACTGATTATATTTTACAACATCTTAGATTGATGGCTTTGAGGCCCTCAATTTCACACATACTTGTGATTGATGAGCTCAATCACGACCTACAAATTTTTTCTTTTTTCCTCTAGTAATGTATCTCTAATTTCCAACAATGTTTTCCAAATTGAGAACATAATTTGGGGGGGGGGATTTTCATTTACCTTCCTCTCTTATAAAGATTATATTTTATTAAACCAATTTTCATGTAGAGTTTTCCACAAATATATTTTTATATTTTTAACCTTTTTGAAGATATTTTTGAAATTTAGAGGATAAATTTTATTGAAGTAGGGGAGGATGTAACACCCTCATATTTTAGGGTACAATATCTCATTAAAGTAATTCTATATCTTGCGCTACATGTAGCACCAAGTTCGAGTGTAACACAACGTTCTAAACTAACTGTTCAAAACGTGGTTATGAATATTATTACCTGAAATTTGAATCTTATATACTCTATATAATTTTGAGATCCATATTATGGATTTCTTAGGCATTATATAAGAAAAAATTTATTTTTTCGTAAAAAATAAGTATTTTTCTAAAAATGCAATTTCACACTCTTTAATTGTAGAACACTTTTTAAAACCAATATTTGACACTTTTAATTATTAAATTTAATGAAATTAAAATTTTCATTAGAAGTGAGACATAAAATTTTAATTCAAATACATTCTTGGTACATTTCTGTTAACTTTCATATTTTGATGAACAGAGAAAAATAGTACGTTTTAATTGAGAATAACATTTTTAATCAAAATAATTATTTTATATAAATTATGCATTTTAATGGATTGGAAGTATAATTAGATTACATTTTTATCATTTAATACTATTTAGGTCATTATATGTAATTTCACATTTAAATTTGACATACACACATATAAATCATTTGATAGTTATTTCATTTAACAGACCCGCATTATTTTACAAATATAATTAATTTTAAATTTATAAATTCTACTTCAATGTTTTCAATTTGATAAAATAGATTTCACATTTTATTTTGCAATATCATAATTATCTTACTCTTAATTTTTGGTATTTTTCTGAAAACATTAAATTTTTTGATGAATAGTGAAAAACACTACGTTATTATATAAAACGGACATTTTGCTTAAATAATTTGTTGTTTTATTTTAAATGATTTTAGATCAAAATAGATACATAATAACTATATATTTTTAATATAATTCCTTGGTGTCTTTTTATAATATGTTTATATATATATTATTTTATCGAACATTTTACTGTGTTTTACCAACCTTCTTGGAGATTTTGAAAATTTGCATAAAACATAAGTTTAAAACTTTTGTGAGTATAATTTTAAAAATATAAGAGGGAAAATTTATATATGTAAGATAAATGTGGTTCAATAAGTTGAAGATAATTTTTTTTGAACAGTAACTTTTTATTTTTATTTAACACGGTTAAAAGTAAATAACATAATTAAGGATAAAAATTATATTATTATTAAGCTAAAACATGTCCTAATTAAATTGGATAAATTTAACTAATCCCAAAACAACCTTAGTAATAATATATGTTCCTTTAGGTCCACTTGGATTAGATTAGGTCATCGAATATTATTTTATATAAAGACGAGTTAAAAGAGTTAAAAGCAATGTTTAATAAGTAAACAATTTTTAAAATATAGTTATACATAAGATAAATTTTACAATAAATATTAATTATAAATATTAATATATTTCTTACATAATGGAAATTTGTTTATAATTTTTAGACATTAAATAGTTAAATTTATTAATGACACAATGATGATGCAGTAATAACCTTATTAACGAATGATTAAAATAATTGATTTTTTAAATATCCAAATAAATCTAATTTGAGACTTTTAATTAATTCAAATAATTTTCCTGGATAATATGACATGTTAGGGTTGATTAAATGATTTTTTTTCGATGTAATACTACTATTCTGAATTTAAAAAAATACCAAATAGTGTCAACATTGACATAAAATAGTTTTTAAAACAAATATTATATTATTAATTGATATTATATACCTAAAAATCGATGTTTATTCGAAAGGACATAAATAATATTATATATGTCATAGATGAACTACTTAGGGTACTCTTGCTATATTATTGTAAGTTTATTAACCATATAATATTAAAATTTAAAGAGACATGGTAAATGTCAAACTATTTAACTAAGAGTTAAGTCTAAACGAGAAGGATAATATGGTGACACAAACCAATATAAAACATTTTGGTTGAGTGTATTTAGACCTATCCTCTCTTTAGACATGAAGTAATTCACTTTGGCACATTTAGAAACCGGAAATGATTTTATTATAAAATTATATTTCAAACTTTTCCAAAAGTGACCCTCACCTATCTTATAAAAGGGAAGATCCCCTTATATTTATTTTACACCTCCAAAGTCATATTCCTTCACCAAAAACTTCCAAAATAACCTCCCAACATTATTAACTTCATCATATAGGTATTTCTTTAGTCATAAAGTCAACCTAAGGAGCAATTTTGAACAAATCAAATGGAAGAACCCGAAAAAAGGGTAAATATTTCATCACCTCTTTCAAGTTCATGTATTCTTCCACTTCATCTTTCTTTGTTTTTTCCATTATAAAATAAAAAATCTAGTATAATATGTATAATGAAATGTTACTATAATAATGGAACAACCATATTCATTATTCTATATATCTTATAAATGAACAAGCCACCATACATGCGTATGTACGGATTACCATCTCCACGTCCTGGGGTAGTTTGTTATTCAAAAACATCATCATTTGGATGGGTATAATAATAAGTATAAATTATTTAAATAATAAATATAACATGATAATGTTTCTTTATATATGATATACCACCCAATTATATATGATTTTAATTTCAAAATATTGATATTGTCGTTCGTGCGTATGTACGAATTATCGTCTCCAGAGACGAGATGAGATTCAATCCTCATCATATACATTCTCAAATAATTTTTATTTGATGGTGATTAAAATACTATTCAAAGAAATAATATGATTATTAATTTGAATAATATACATCCTATCCATAGAAAGCATTATTAACATAACAAATCATATAATGGGAAATGAATCATTTAACACCCGAAACATTGATAATACTAAAATATAATTAACAATGTAATTTATGATGATCATATATGAAAGCATATTTTTAAAGACCCAGAAATTTCATTGAATTTTTTTTAATTTATTTGTAATTTTACGACTGCACAGTTTTAGACGGCACCTGATTCCGTGGCCCGGGGTGCCCGGAATCAATTTCTGAAGTTTATCTCAGGTACGTTCAGTACACGAATGAGCGGGGTTTTCTATCTTTTGAACCGTTGCTCGGAATTGAAATATAAGGGCACCGATGAACTCGCAGCAACAGAAATTTCTCAAGGGGACGTTTACCACATTTTCGTTTAAGCGGGTTGAGGATTATTTATTGGGGTTTAATTGAAGGGTAAATAAAATTGTTTTTATGATTTTATTTTAAATATGAAGAGGATAATTCCTCCCATGGGAAGTTGTTATTGGGGTCCACACCCACCGAATATCCCATGTTTGGATAAATGAGAGGTGGGTCCCACATGAGCCCCAACCTTTCATTTTCCCCAAACCACCTTGAACCCCCTTCATTAAATTGTTAATTCCGCTTAATTGTGTAACCCTTCCTCTCCTATTCCCCTATCTCTTTAACTCATTCCAACATACCTTAATTAATAGATTTAACCAATTCAATTCATTAATTAAGCGGTTTAAATTTTAAATTTTGAGAGCATGGCATGATTAATTAAAACAAGAGGATGTATTATTTTATTGGGGTTGGAAATTGTTGTGTGGAGAGGATTAAAGGGGTCTTGAGTTTTTGAATATTATCAACTCTCCGACGAAGAATGACCATCCTTATCGACGAAGAATGCTCCCCGGTTCTCCATCAATGGAGGAGACACCACCATGGGGATTTTGAAAATGACGATGTCACCATCCTACATCAACGAACGACGCTACCTCTCCGCAGATCCATCGAGTGGTCACGTCATGAGGTAGGGGTTGTTTTTGTATAATTATAATTAGTTGAATTATACCCTCTAAGTGGGGTGCTCTTATTTGTTGAACAATGATTTGAGCCTCTAACACAGAGGGCACGGGCTAAGGAACAATCCCCGACCCTCCGCTGGTTGTTCATTGTCTGCAGATTGACAAGTGATGATTAATGGGGAAAAAATGGCAATTTGAAGCCTCTGTTGTGATGTTCAGGACTCGATGTGACCTTAGACGCTGACGACGGGCGAAACAGACCACAGAAGCGCATCCGGTGGTCCACAGAAGGCGGCGGCGGGGTGCCACACCGACGCAGCGGCGCCGGCAATCGGTGGAGACGGCGTGCCCCCAGAGCAGACCGACGCGGCTAAGCCACGGGGGCAGAAGCCGAACCGGAATGACTTTGTCGACCTGGATTTAAAGGGTGAAAAATTAAGCAGCACTGGTTTCAATCAACTTGGGGGTTGTAACCCCCCGCTCCGCGCAACGCTCGGCGCCGGGCCAGGCTGCCAGCACCGGGTCGGGCCGCCAGCGCTAGGCCGGTCCGCCAGTGCTGGTCCAGGCCGCCAGTGCCAGGATGAACAGTAACGGCTACGTCGGGTCGACCCAGTTTGGGCCGACTCAGGGGGTGTTGGGCCGGGTCGGACCAGGCCCAAACAACCCCTTTTCTGACTAGGTTTGTTCAAACATCTAAATCTTGGGCTATATACCTCTGATTGATGCACTGTCAGTTGCGTAGAGATCATTTTATCGAGACAATAATATCATTATATTACAATCATGGTTTCGTCGAACATTGGGTATTACCACATTGGTATGAACTCGAAACCAACCGAGACCTCGGTGCAGAAATGCTTATAACATGAGCTCCAGACGTTCGATTAGTGTGCCATTAACATTTTTGGATTTATTTTGATGAGATGGTTCTTTTGGAACACTTCACCTGATGTTTGGATGAAGTTGGAGTATGGCCGGGTTAGATTGTATCTAAAATCCAATTGGGCTCCTAGAATAGTAATACTAATAACTCGAAGACCGAGCGTCCGATTGACACATCATCTATTGCATTGAGACCCCTATGATGACGCGTTCCATTTTGATACTTCTATGTGATACTTCTTGACACATGGATGTAACAACCAGTAGTTCATGAGCAGACCCTTCTGGAGATGAGTGTACGAAGTGTAGTGACCGAGTAGCTGTAGACTAGATGACTGCTTGACTGTTTCGACTCATAGTGATTCTGTTAGCCCAGTAGATGGAGCCCCCGGTATTTGGCGGCAGACCCATGGTGGATGGGGCGCTCGTTATTTGGTGGTTGATTCATGGTGGACGGAGCGCCTGGTAGTTGGAAGTAGACCTGCGATACTCGATAGGAGGAGTAACTCTATAGGCTGTTAAGGAGAGTGCCCGATAGTTGGCGGCAAACCCTCAGCGGACGGAGCGCCCAATATTTGGTAGCAGACCCATGGTACTCAAAACTAGGAGTACCTCCTTAGTCTACGGTTAGTGAGTAGTGCCTCAGTGTCATTATTGGGCCACTGTATTCGACATATGAGGAGATCTCCGGCAGTTGTGGTTTGGAAAATGAAAACCCTGGTTTGAGCCGGGTCTTTGAGCTTTTTGTTTACCTAATGGTTAAGATGGGTCTCTTGATAACATAGGTATATGTATGGGCATATACCAAATTAGTGGTTATTCGTTGATTTTCATAACCTTTGTGTTTCCTCATGACTGAGATGCGTTCCCTGACAACTTGGGTATAAATATGGGCTTATACATAAGTAAGGGTTATCAATTGAGATCCTTATTTGTTGTTATTCTTGTTAGATTTAGTGAGACCATGAGGGTCTCGGGGTCCCTACTATGTATCGTTATACTCAACACTGCATGTTTTATGCCCGCACCATGTTGTGTTGGATGGAGACAATGGACAACACTGACATTGACCAAGTGTACGAGGACTGGACAGTACCCAAAGGTTAACCTCACGACGAGTCTATACCCGGAGGTGGACTTCATGACGAGATGGTACTCAGAGGAGGTTGGCGGGTAAGAGAATTGAGGAGGCTATCTGTACCAACCCTTCAGGTAGGATCCGTGCTGGATGACCCATGTGTTCCTACTATCTCTTGTTGTTTTTCTTTTCGGTTGTACTTTCGTTTAGTTGTAGCTATAATTTTTAGTTGGATTTGTATTATGGTCCATTTACCCTTTAGCACATTCTTTTTTTTACTAGTGTATTGCATCCACTTTTACACTGGTTGGATGTGTTTATGTTTTATAATGGTAATCCCTTCCCTGTTATCGGGATTTACGCCTTTGTTGATAGTCTCCAGCCCCTGGCCTATGGATGGTGGGCTTGGGGTAGTCACAGCACGGGCCCCGAGGACTGGTCGTGACAAATTGGTATCAGAAGAGATGGTTCTATGTAGAACATAGGACTTTGATATTTTCTTTCTATGAAGCAATAGTGTTAAGGGTACTAAGTTTGGTTTTCAGTTCATGGAGTTCAGTGTTGGTGTGGACGGCTGACATATCCCAACACCAGGACCTTGACTTCTGATTTCCAACTCAATGAACAAAAACACTGATTGCTTGTGTGTTTTAAAATGTTTTCATTAAATCAGCTCAAACAAGATCATCTCAACAGGTATAGTATTTTGATCTTGACACATCTGTTCTTTCAGGATGCCTCCCTGCAGACGACCAGCTAGAGCCCCGAAAGATGTACGTACGGACATCCCGCTGAGCGACGAGGCCTCAGTACAGGGCCCTCTTTCAGGTGTGGCACCAGTGGAGGCACCAGCGGTACTACCATCAGTTGGTCCACCGTTTCCAACAGCCCCAGTAGCAGGCAATGCACACTACTTGAGCACGCTGCATGTGTTCCAGTGCTAGAGGCCACCTACGTTCCGGGGAGAGACGAACCCAAAGGTGGATGATTATTGGCTGGAGGCTTTGGTGAGAGTCTTCAGGAAAGTAGGTACACCAGTAGACTTCATGATGATCCTTGCTTCCAGCCTCCATCAGACAGCATCATGAGATATATAGTTGAGCCTAATGCTCCAGATGCATGACGAGACATCACTTCTATGGGTATACTTCGAGAGCATGTCCCGGGTAGAGTTTGTACCAGCCACCCTTCGAGTAGTGCGGATATAGGAGCTACTTCATCTGAAGCAGGACAGTATGAGTGTAGCTCAGTACTCAGTAAGGTTCACAAACCTCTCTAACAACTATATAGACATGGTAATAGACCCGTTCGTCAGGGCTCGGACCAACGATCAGGGATAGAGGAACGAGATCAGAGCTACGACGATCCCTCTCAGCATCCCGACTCAGGTAGGGGTGTTGGAGCGAGCCCTCATAGTGGAGAGTTTCCATACTGAGAAGACATCAGCAGCGAGACCCAACACTAGTTGACTTGGATGGGAGTCTTATATAGCTGGCTGTAGACAGAAGATACAGGCAACTAATAGGACCAGACCCACCGTTGGTCAACTGCACGACTCAGGTTCAGTTATGCGTGGAAACTGAAGTGGAGTAAGAGCTAGTCGTGCCAAGAGCGGGCAGTGTTACTAATGCGGTGGGCTTGTTCACATGGAACATGACTATCTAACCTGTCATATAAATGATCAATAGATAGAGGAAGGACCTCCAGGAAGAGGCATAGGTTTGATCCTGGTGGACCTCAAGGAGCAGGCGATCGTGGTAGAGGAGATGGCCATGCAGCTAGTGGTGGATGACGATTCGAGGTGTTTCCACCACCACCACCTGGTGGACATAAGAGAGCACAACAGCAGGAAGCTGAAGAATACTACTACAGAGCTCCAGAAGTAGGTGTACAAGAGCAGGAATATGCATGGATGCCTTTTTTCTTTTTGTTTTTAGTCTCCGTGATATCGCTGTTTTGTTTGCTTTGTGTCTTTGTACTATGCGATGTAGTAATAAAAGACACATATCTTTGTGACATTTACTTTCCTATCATTTTTTGTGGTTTAAACTAACATGTTACAGTTTAAAATCGTTTAATTGACCATCACTAGTGAGATTCCAACTGGAGGAGACCCAGTAACCACGTAATGATTCCGACTGTGTGGCTCAACCCTTGGAGGTGAGAGTAATGGTTGGATCACATGGTAGTATCGTCGAGGTCTTATGACGTCTTACATAGAATTAAATAGTACCATTCATGTCAAGATTAATTGTATTAGGAAATGAATTTGGTTCATCCCAGGGATGAGACCATATTTATCTTTTCAGAAAAGAAGAAATCTCAGAAGTTCTTGAAGAACGTAAAAAATGAAGGGTGGAGTTGAGTACTTATAATTGGCTAGTCTCACCCATAGTTCGTTGAGCGAACGGTTTACGGTTCACTCAAACTCAATAGTCTCAAGTGTATCTACACTTAGAAGGAAATGAACCTGAAACAACAGTGATGGCTTGAATTCCCCCAGGACTATAACTTCGAGATGAATTATACTCCCGAGGGAGGGAACATTGTAGTAGATGATCATAGTAGGAGATCGGTCTTTCAGTTGTTAGGAGGGGAGAGACAGTAGCTGGATGAGTTTCCTATATCCGCATTGGATAGTGATGGAGTCAGCATGGGTATAATAAGAGATAATTCATGTTACGAGGAAAAAGGTACAGATCATCTATGAGCGGATGAAGACTGCACAGAGAAGTCAGAAGTCATATGTTGATAGGAGACGAGACCACTGGCATTCAAGGGAGATGACAACGAATTCCTACGGGTCTCATCTTGAAGGGGTATATGGAGATTTTGATGGGGTGAAATGTTATCTCTACATTTCTTTGGAACATTCCATGTACCTAGAAGAGTAGGCAAGGTGGTTAACGGCCTGACCTTTCTTCCTCAATTTCACTGGGTGCACGACATCATTCACGTTTCTTAGTTGAGGATATGTGTGCATGACTTATATGACAACATCGACCATGGAGAGATGGATATCAATGATGGGGAGACAATAATGAGGTTCCAGTAGAGGTTGAGGATCGACAGGAGTGGGTACTATGAGGACGGTCGATTACTCTTGTGCTCTTTCGTTGACAACATCATAACCTCCAGGAGAGCAGATGGGAACGGGAGGCTCAGATGCGTGCTCGGTACCTCCTTTATTTTTCCTAGTCTGTGTTGTAGCTTTATGGGGATGTAAAGCCCTGAGGTGGGAGTAATGTAAAGACCCTGAAATTTCAGGTAAATTTTTTTTCATAATTTCTTCTAAATTTAACGAGTGAGCAGTTTTAGAAGGAACCTGATTCCGAGGCCCGATTTGCCCAGAATCAACTTCCTATGTTTATCTCGGGTTCGTTCAGTAAACGAATGAGTGAGTTTTCTATCTTTTGAACTGGTTCTCAGAATTTAAATCTGAGGGCACCGATGAACTTGTAGAACCGATAATTGCTTAAGGGGACCATTACCGCAGTTGCAGTTAAGCGGGTTACATATTATTTATTTGGGTTTAATTGAAGGGTAAATAAAATTTTTGGTAAGCTTTTATTTTAAATCTAAAGAGGTTAATTCATCACATGTGATGATTTCTGTGGGGCCCAAACCCACCCAACTTCCTATATGTGGATAAATGAGAGGTGGGGCCCACACGAGCCCCATCTTTTCATTTTCCCCAAACCCCCTTTAACACCCTTCATTAAATTTTTAATTCCTCTTAATTGTGTAACCCTTCCTCTCCTCTTCTTCTCTCTCTTTAACTCATGCCAACATACATTAATTAATAGATTTAACCATTTCAATTGACTAATTCAGTGTTTTAAATTTTAAATTTTGATAGCTTGGCATGATTAATTAAAATAAGAGGAAGTATGATTTTAATGGGGTTGGAAATTGTTGTGTGGAGAGGATTGCAGGGATATTTAGTTTATGAAGAGTATCAACTCTCCAATGAAGAACGACCATCCTTCTCGATGAAGAACGCTCCCCAGTTCTCCATCAATGGAGGAGACACTGTCGTGGGGAATTCAAAAACGACGACATCACCTTCCAACATCAACGAACGATGCTATCTCTCCGCATATTCGTCGAGTGATCACGTCATGAGGTAGGGGTTGTTTTTGCATAATTCTAATTATGTGAATTATACCCTCTATGTTGGGTGTTCTTATTTATTGAACAATTATTTGGGCCTCTAACGTGGAGGGCACGAGCTAATGAACAAGATCAAGCCCTTCGCTGGTTGTTCATTGTGCACGGATTGACAGGCGACAATAAACAGTGTTGTAATGGCGATTTGAGGCCTTCACAATGATGTTCGGGTCCCAAGGTGACCATAGACGCAGACGGCGGGTGAAACGGTCCACCGGAGCATGTCCATTGGTCCGCCGAAGGCGGCGGCAGTGGAAGCTGAACCGGAACCGCTTTTCCATTTCAGATTGAAGGGGCGCGGCATTAAGCCGCGCCAGTTTCAATCAACCGGGGGGTAGTAACCCCCGCTCCACGCAACGCTCGGCCGCGCTGGCCAAGCCTCAACCAGCCGCCGGGCTGGGCCGCTAACTCCAGGTCAGGCAGTACCAGCTGGGCCAGGCCTCACCGATGCTTGGTCGAGCCGCGCCCAACTGGGCCGGACCCGGACCCCGGTCGGTCGCCCCGGTTTGGGCCAACCCATGGGGTGTTGGGTCGGGTCGGACAGGGCCCAGACCCCCTATGTTCGGACAAGGTTTGTTCAAATGCCGATATTTTGGGCTACAGACCTCGGATCATTGCACTGTCAGTTCAGTAGGGATCCTTGGATCGAGACGGTCGTTTCGTTATATTACACTCAAGGTTTCTGCAAACTTTGGGTATGGTCGGATTGGTTCGAACCAGAAACCAATCGGGCCCTCAGAGCCGAAACACTTATAACATGAGCTCCGGACGTATGATTGATGTGCCGTCGACTTTGTTAAAATCTTCTTGATGAGAAGTTTATTTTGGAATAATTCACCATAGGTTTGGATGCAATTGGAGTATATACAGGATGGATTGTACCCGAAATCCAACCTGGCCCCTAGAACGGTAATGCTAAAAACTCACAGACCGGGCATCTGATTGAGGCACCGTCTATTCCGTTGAGACACCTATGACGAGGCTGAACTTTGTGATAAATCAATGTGAGACTTATTGACACTTGGAAGTAATGACCAGTAGATCGTGGTTCGGACCCTCTCGAAGATGAGCGTGCAGAGTGCAGAGACTGAGTAGTCGTAGACCTGATGACTACTTGACAGTTTCGACTCGTAGTGATTCTGTTAGCCCATTGTTTAGAGCGCCTGGTATTTGGCGGCAGTCCCACGGTGGACGGAGCGCCAGGTAGTTGGCAGCAAACCCGCGGTACTCTATAGGAGGAGTACCTCTGTAGGCTATTTGGGAGAGCACCATGTATTTGGTGGTAGACCCTTAGTGGACGGAGCAACCAATATTTGGCATCAGACCCACGGTACTCGATATGAAAAGTTCCTCAGAAGTATATGGTTAGTGAGTTGCGCCTCATAGTCATGACAGGGCCATTGTACTCGATAATGGAGGAGTTCTCTAGTTGTTGTGTATTCGATAATGAAAATCCTGGTATTAGTTGGGTCTTTGACCTTTGTGTTTACCTCAGTATTGAGATGGGTCGCTTGATAACTTAGGTATAAGTATTGGAATATACCTAAGTAATGGTTACCCATTGATTTCATAACCTTTGTGTTTCTTCATGATTGAGATGGGTTACATGATAACTTAGGTATAAGTGTGGGTGTATACTTAAGTAAGGGTTATCTATTGAGATCCTTCTTTGTGGTTATCCTTGTTGGATTTAGTGAGACCTTGACAGTCTCGGGGTCACTGTTGAGTATTTTTATACTCACCCCCACATGAGATATGCCTTCACCTTGTTCTGTTGGTAGCAGATGGAGAACAGTGTTGACAAAGACCGAGTGTACGAGTACTGGACGGTACCCGAAGGTGGACCTCACAACGAGTTACTACCCAATGGTGGACTTCACGATGGGACAGTACTCAGAGGAGTTTGGCGGGAGAGAGCGTTGAAGATGATATTTGTACCTACCATTCAGGTAGGATCTGAGGTAGATGTTCCAGAAGCGGCATCTATCTTCTAGCTATTTCTATTTTTTGTTGCAATTTCGTTCAGTTGTATCTTTACTTTTTAGTTGGGTTTGTATTCTGGCACATTTACCCATCATCACATTCTTTATTAATTAGTGTATTACTTCCTGTTGTATACTGGATGGATGTGTTTGTGTTTTATAAAGGCAATTCCTTCCCAGTTATCATGATTTATGCATTTGGTGCTAGTCTCCAACTCCTAGCCTATGGAAGGCGAGCATAATGTAGTCAAGGAAAGGGCCCCGTGGACGGGTCGTAAAAATAATTCTTTATATAGTTCTTATATAATTTAATAACAATGATTTAACTATTATATATGACATTAGTGTACCCGAAACCAATGAAAAGTACAGGTTACGGGTTAATTTCACAATCCATTTATTATATGAGGTTGATTTTACGTAAGTATCTACTAGGACCTCTTTATCATCCACATCTATGCTTTCTTAAAAATGTATTTCAAAATATTTTGACTATTTACTAGACAATTTGTTAAAGTCACTTATACCATTATTTGACCTTATATGTTTTCAAAGGAATCTTTCCATTGTTTTCCCAATAAGGTACCTTATGACTTTTTCGACCAAATTAAGGTAAGAATGTCTTTTTTTAACTTATACAACGTGTCTAGTAGTTTTCCACCATTATAACATCATCGAAGCTTTCCATACATGCTTACAAGAATAATTTTTTAAAATAAATTATTTTATAATTATATGGCGTTTAAATGATTTCAAAATAAAAAGGCATATTTCTCTGAAAAATATTTTATTTCATCTATGTCAACATCCTTTGATGGATTTTAAGCTTTTTGGAAGATGATTTGTTATAATCCAAAACATCCATACTGTATTTAAGGTTTTGTGATATGTTTGACTGTGGATGTGTTATTTTTATAACATTCACGGTTTATGGAAAAGGTATTTACATTTTGTATCTAGTTTTAATAAAAATGATTATTTTATGTTTAAACTGTTTAAAATGAGGAATATATTAGACATAGTAATTGATGTGTAGAGCCCGCTATAGCTCCCTGAAGCATTCGTAGGTCTCATGAGACAAACTAGTGTCTTGGTACAAGGCCTTGAAAAACTACTATTTGTAGTCGTGGCATAAGGCCTTGACTTTGTGTTTATGAAGTCTCACATTATGCATTCCATCATTATGAAATGGGCTATTGATATTGCATGAGATTTTTAAACAAGTATAATATTCATGTGAATAAGTTAATGGGATTATTTGATTTCATCTTGTCTATATTACACTGATGTTCTTGTGTAAAAGGCTTTTTTTAGTCTTACATTGCCTAAAATGTTTATGCTTATTTGTGAACGTCTCTTCTATATTGTTATCCATACCGAGCATCTGAGCTCACCACCTTTTATGTTTTATTTTTTCCATTATGCGAAAAAAGTACATTACGACTGACCTGCAGGGATAGTCTATGGGAAATGAGTGTGTCCTATGGAAAAAATGTTTTTAAATGTTATTATTTTATAATGTAATGTAAAACTTATGAATGCATATTGTATTTCTAAGTCTACTAAATTGATCGGACTTTCGGGATTTGATCCCTTGTGATCATGCGAATGTTTCGTAATAATGCACCGTCTCATGGTAAACTGAGGTTCGAGCATTACAGTTGATATTAGAGGAAGTTTAGTACAATCCTTGGAAGCATGATTTAGTGAAACTATTAGTAAATAACACTACCCTAAGAGAGAATTTTAAGATTAGTATATAATAACATCATAAAATTTTTGTAATATAAATTTCTTTTTATTTTTCCTTAGAATACATCCCTATCCGGATACAAGAAGGTAGAGGTAGCTCTGGCATATATGTTACTCATGGTAAAACATGAAAACACAACTTTGAACTAGAATTGAATGAGAATTGGTGCACGACGATGGGCCTTGCTGCACTATTGGTTATGACACTTCTAGGAGATATGCATATGGTAATTCACATTTTCATTACAATACATTATGAAGGATTTAAGAGTAAATACTTCATCAAAGAAAACATTTTTAAAAGTATGGATAATATCCCTATACAGTTCAATTTATGTTAGGTATTTTAGAAGTTTGGAATTCATAGTTTTGATTTGTAAACTAACCTATTGTATTCTATTGTTTAGAAATGGCGCACATTAGAAGGATTTAGAACTCCAGCAAAATGTGTGATCCAAAAATTAAGATGTATCATGTCATTCATTGAATTAACCAAACATTTATAAGGGTAATAGTCTCCCATGTATACCTAACATATTATGAAATAGTATCCTGTGTTCATAATATTATTAATGAATTCTTTGATTCATATGGATTTGATGGGAAGCGAGAGGATAAAAGGATGGTATAGAGAATGGTGCATAATGGGAAGTGTAGAAAAAGGATTTTCCCACATGTGATAATTATGGAATGAATCACCTTGGTAAATTCTTGAAGGGAATGTGAGTTTTTATATGTCTAGAGAAAAATGACATCATGTACATGATTGCAGGGGTATAAAAAATGTTTCAAGTGTAAAATGTTTCTTCTTTATGGAGTTTGGACACTATAAGAATCAATGTCCCAGTCATCAGAGTATACTATAAATAATGCTATTGGATAACAATAAAATTATGATACTACCGCCGATGAAGAGGAATTACTATTATTCTTATATTGTTGTTAAATAATTATGTCATTTTTCTGTAGAATCGTTGATATACCAGTTATATGAATTATGGAAATAAATAAAAATTGTACATCAGTACTACATCATGGAGGATTTGAAATTATATGGTTCGATGAAAAGTGACTCAACAAAAAGTTAAACTATGTGGAAAATAAATGGTTAGAGTAAAGGTAAACCTTAATATGGTCCTGAGACGGAGGTTGCATTTTTGAATAAGAGATGGTTGATTTTGGTTAAATATATTGGGTATTCTTGACTACCATGTGACTGATTGTGGTTTGTTTATTTCATCAGTGTTTGAGTATTTAAAATTTATTGATATAAAAAATATATCTAGTATTCTACAAGGATTATGGGATCATGAATGTAATAAATAAATTATTGTGGTAATTTAGGGTGTTATCATGTAATAAAATAATAACAGATGAAGGTATTCTCATGTTATTATGTGGGAAAAAATATCGTTATTTTGTTTACCTTCCTTAAAAAGTGTTGACTGTATATTGGGACTGAAGTTTCATGGAAAAATATAATGGTTGGAATTAATTAATATTGAAAATGGATACTATTGTGAAGGTTAAATAATTTATTAATATTATTATTGGATTGTTATAAAAATAACAACCTGGAGTTTGGGCAACAACCCGTTGTCATTGTGTTTATGAAGTCTCACATTATGCATTCCATCATTGTTTTTAAAATATAGTGTATTTTAAATAGTGTGACAAATGAATTTAAATTTAATTTTTAACCCTCTATGATTAGGATAAATAGAATATTTTTGAATTATATTATCTTATTGAGTTAAAGATGAGTTTTTGGTAGGAATTAGTTGAAGGAAAATACTCAACTTGAAATGTATATATATAAATATATATTCCACTTATTATATGAATAAATTAATATTTAAACTTTATGTAAGGTATCTTAAAACCAGAAATTTGTTTTCCTAATACCATATGTTTTTTTCAACCGAGGATATTTTACATCATATTAGATTGATGGCTTATAGGCACTTAATTTTACCCTTTCATGTTGCTGATGAATTCCATCGCTCCCTATAAATATTCATGTTTTCCCTCCAGTTATGTGTCTGTAATTTCCAACAATGTTCTCGAAATCGAGATCATAATATGGTGGTGACTTTTTCATTTTCCTTTCTCTCTTATTAAGTTTAAATTTTTTTTAAACCAATTTATTATTTGAGTATTACAGAAAGTTATTTCTATATTTTTAATCTTTTTGAAGATCGATTTGATAGTTAGAAGACCCAATTTATTAAAGGAGGGGATAATGTAACACCCCATGATTTTGTATTATGATATCTCATTAAAGTAATTCAATAGCTTGCGCTACACACTACACCGAGTTCGAGTGCACCACAACTCACTAAACTAGTCGTTCCCATAGCAGTTATGAATACTAGTAACAGAATTTTGAATCTTATGTAGTATAAAGAATTTTAGAATATATATTATCTTTTTCGCAGGCATAATATAAGAACAAATTCATTTTTATCTGATAAAATAAGTATTTTACAAACAATACACTTTTACCACCTTTTAATGGAAAACCGAATATAAAATAAATATTTGACGCTTTTATATATTCAATGAAATTAAATTAAATTTATCATTAGAATAAATACAAAAAAATTTAGTTTAGATAAATTTTTGGTACTTTTCTAATAACTTTCATATTTTAATGAATAGTGAAAAATACTATGTTTCAATTGAAAACAAATTTTTTAATCAAAATAATTTATAGTGATAAATTATGAATTTGAATGGTTTGGAAGTATAATTAGATCTTATTTATATCATTTAATACTATTTATTTCTCAATAAGTAATTTCCCATTTAAATTTGACATAAAAACCTCTCAATATTTATATAGTATTTACTTTTTGAATGCCCACATTTTTTGTTTTGACAACCAGAATTTATTTTGTATGTATTAATGCAACATATGTTTTTTTAATTTGGTAATATAGACTTAATTTTGGAATTTGGAATATCAAAATTATCATAGGGTAAATTTTTTTTATTTTCCTGAAAACATTAATTTTTTTGATTAATTGTTACAAACATTACTTTATTATATAAAACCGGATTTTTATTTAAATTTTTTTGTATTTTATTTTATTTTATTTTAGGTAAAAATATATACATACTACCTATATATTATCAATGTAATTCATTGTTTTCATTTTATAATAAGATTAGATTTATTAAATTTTATCGAACATTTTACCATCTTTTACCAACCTTCTTGGAGAATTTCCAAATTTCCATAAAACGAAATTTTACAGATTTTGTGAGTGGATTTTTAAAAATATGAGATAAACCATTGATATCAGTAATAAAACATGGAGTTCAATAAGAAGATAATAATTTTTGGTTAATAGTAACATTTTACTATTATTTACTATGTTTAAAAGTAAACAGCGTAATTAAGAGTAAAAATGATATAATTATAGTTATAAAACATGTCCTAATAATATTGGATAATTGTAATTCATCCATATACAACCTTAGAAATGAAATATTATCCTTTAGGTCCACATGGATTTTATTAATACATTTATTATTATTTTATTTAAAGAATAGTTAAAAGAGTTAAAATCTAATATTAATAAGTAAACCATTTTTATTATCAAGTTTTACAGTAGTTAAATTCGACTATAAATATTAATTTGAAAGATAAATATATATCCTACATAATAGTATTTTATAAATTTTATTCATTAAATAATTAAATTTATTTAGAACATAATGATGATTTAGTAATTACCTTATTAATGAAGGATTAAAATAATGGATACTGTAAATATCCAAATAAATTTAATTTGAGTCTTTTAATGAATTCAACTATTTTTCATGGTCATTATAACATTTTAGGGTTTATTAAATGAATTTTTTTCGAAGTAATAATGCTTTTTTGAGTTTAATAGAAACATTATAAAAAATAGTATCAAAACTAACATAAAAGAGTTTTTAAAACAAATATAATATTATTAATTGAAATTATATTACTAGAAAAATAGGGTTTTTCCAAAGAGATTATATAATACTATAAATTTCATTAATTAACCACTTGGGGTTATCTTGATAGTTTATTGTATTTTTATTAACTATATAGTATAAAAATAAAAAGATACATGTTAAATGTGAAACTTTTTAGCAATGAGTTAAATCTAATTAATACAGATAAAACAGGGACACCATCATGTCTAAAACCTATTGGTTGAGTTATTTCAGACCTATCCTTACCATAGATGTTAAATAATACATTTTGGAGACATTATAAACCGAAAAATATTCTATTATAAAATAATATTTCAAGTTTTTTCTATTATGACCCTCACCTCTCTTATAAAACGTTACATCCCCTTAACATTAATTCACACCTCAAAATCAATTTGTCTCAGCCAAAACCTGATCAAATATCCTCCCAAAATTACTCCCTTCATCATAAATGCTTTATTTTAGTCATAATTCAACCCTAAAGAGCCCTTTTGATCAGATAAAAAGGAATAAACCGAAGAAGAGGTAGATATTTCCTCACCTATTACATGTTCTTTTCTTCTTCCACATCCTCTTTCTTTTTTGTTTTCATTCTAAAATATTAAATCCATTATCTTCTATATAATGTTATGTTATTATAAAAATTTTAAAACTATATTCATTATTCTATCCATCCTATAAATGACCAAGTCACCATACGTGCGTGTGTAAGGATTACCGCCTCCACGTCTTGGTGTATATTGGTATTCAAACACATGATCATTTGAATGGATATAATAATGAGTATAAATGATGTAAATAATAAATAAAACAAGATAATTATTATGTATATATGATATAACAACTAATTATAAATGATTATAATATCACAATAATGATGTTGTCGGTCGTGCATACGTACGGATTATCATCACTACAAACACGATAGGATTCATTCCACATCATATCTATTGAAGTGTAATTTTCATTTCATGACTAAAATAATAATAATTAAAGACATAATAACATTATGAATATTAATAAGATACATCCTATCCATAACAATCATTACATACGTAACAAAATATATAATGGAAATGATTATGTAAACACATGGAACTACGATAATATTAAAATATTATAAACAATGTAATATTAGAAGATCATATATGATAGTATATTTACTTATAAGGTTATTTTATAATTTAATAACAATGATTTAACTATTATATTGGAATTAAAGGTACCCATGACCATGGAAATGTATAAGGTAAGAGTTAATTTCAAAATAACTTTATTATCCAAGGTTGTTATTACGTATATATCTACTGGGACACCTTTATAAACTACATCCGTGTTTTCTTAAAATTTTATTTCAAAACATTTTTACAATTTTCTATAAAATGGTTCAAAGTCATTTATAAACTTATTTTACCTTATATATTTTTAATGGAATCTTTTCATCATTTTCCAAACAAGTTACTTTATGAACGTTTACACAAAATTAAGGTTATAATATCTTTTTTAACTTATATACCAGGTGCAGTTATTTTCTGCCATTATAACATCATCGAAGCTTCCCATACTAGCTTATAAGAATATTTTCATAATAATTTTTTTTATAATTATATTAATTTTAAATTATTTCAAAATCGAAAAACATGTTTCTATTAGAAAATATTCTATTTCATTTTTTTCAATATCCTGTTATAGATTTTAAGCTTGTTTGAATTTTATATATTATGATAAAAAACTTCCATATTTTATTAATGGTTTTGTGATATGTTTTCCTATATATGTGTTATTTTTATCTCATTCATGGTTAATGGATAATGTATTGACATTGGATATTCTTGTTTTCATATGAATGTTTATGTTTTGTTTAAAACTTTTCATATTAAGAATGCATTTGACTTAGTAAGTGATGGGTGGAGCCTGCTATAGCTCATCGTTGCGTCGGTAGGTCTAATGATACAAACTATTGTCTTGGCACAAGGCCTTGAGAAAATCTTATTTGTAGTCCTGTCACAAGTCCTTAGCTATGTGGTTATAAAGTCTGGCATTATGCATTGAATCATTCTGAAAGTGGCTAATGATATTGAATTTGATTAATTGACTAGTAAAATATCGATGTGAATAAGTTAATCGAATTATTTGATTTTATATTTTCCATATTATGCTGATGTTCATGATTAAAATACGTTTGTTTTAGTCTTACATTGACTTAAATATTTATGATTTTTTATTAATGTTTCCTCTTTATTGTTATCCTTACTGAGCTTCTGAGATCACCCTATTTTATGTTTTAGTTTTCCTAGGATGCAAAGAATTATATTATAACTGACCATTGCGGATAATCTATGGGATATGAGTGAGACCTATGGAGACAATGTTGTTGTAGTTTATCATTTTTTTAAGCAATGTAAAACATATGAATGCATCTATTATTTTCAAGTATACTAAACTGATCGGCCTTTTGGGATTTGATCCCTTATGATCATCAAAATGTTATGTAATAATGCACCGACTCTAGGTAACTGGGGTCGGGGCGTTACATACTAAATATCTAATAAGATGTTTCAGAGCATGTATCACATTTTGAATATTCATTGATATAATTGGTGTTAAATTTTATCAATCTTTTTTTCTAAAAATATAATTATTCACATACACATGGTTATTTAATTATCAATGCATTTATAATAGGGAGTTTTGAATTCAAAAAATCAATTCCCATACCTATAATTTTGTTTCTATTACTAATAATGGGTAGAAGAAATTATTATCTTAAAAAATGAAGTGGTATTCAAAATAAATCAAATGGGAGATATTATAGAACCAAATTAATTTTTTTAACATAATATTTTATTCAATTCTTTAAGATGATGAAATGTCATTTAGTTTTTTAATATTTATGATTGAAAACTATTATTATTTTTAAATACATATTTCAATTGATATTAATGATAACACATTGGTATTTACAATAAAGGGGTAAGATAATTAAAGTGATGTCAATATTGAATATTGTATATGAACATAGTTTTTTAATGTATTTAATATCAAAATTAATACAAACAGATTAGTCAGCTATGAGAGTTGTGCAACTATTGTGATGGGAATGTTCTTCATTATCCTTGATTTCATGGAATTATAGTTCATTGATTGAATGCATACATGAATGGAAAAGGGATAAATAGTGAACCCCTATGCAGGAAAAAATGATAGTGTAGGAAGATGATATCATGAGGTGGTTTTAACATATTAGATAGGAGTATCAGTCGCCAATTATGTTGAGCCTAATCCGAGATTTTTCATAAAATAGAGATGAAGAACTATATATTTTTTTGTCTAGGGACGTAGTTAAACTAGTTATGTAGCTCAAATTATATAAATATGAAAAATATGGGCATTTCAAAATGATGCATATGAGCTATTTGATCAGTCATGTTTTCTTTATTCTACCACATTCATTTTTTTTGGATTCCTATTCATCGCTTATATCATGTCACACCTCTATTTTATCGAGGTGAAGTATTCAATAACCATTTATTCATTAAATTGTTAAATATATTTTGTATATATCATGAATCATTATTTTAATGGATTCTAAATAACTAATAAAAGAAAAATAATGTAGATTTAAATGATACATTCAGTGATAGTGATATCTCAATGTATGTTTTATGAGGCGTTGTGTGCATGATTTTATACATCATGGATCTATCTGTTCTTATTAGAGAATTTATTATTTGGAATCCTTTCTATAAATATTACCCCATGTTTCCATTTTCATTACGATCCAAACTCATTTTAGAGAGAGAGAATTTGAATATTCTGAGAGAAATACATATCCATTGTTTTACTCTATGTTTATAGAGAATGTTCTATGAGTTCATGTTGAACATACACATTCACTATCGCATGATATTTATGTGAGTCTCCATAAACCAGTTTTGATATACATAATATAGTTATATGAATACGATCAAATTTCATTGAATTCATTTACTTTAAGAGTTTTAGGACACTATTGTTTCATTACGAATAAAAAGGATTTGAGTATTCTATTAGGTGATGGATAATGAAAATTTTGAATGAAATATTTTTCATGTGTGATGGGTTATTTGTGTGAAGATATTATAGAGGTATTATTGATACTCCTAATGTCTTAATGCATGTTTTGAGATGTAACATTGAAGGCATATTATATATGAATAAGAAGTGATCAACAACTGTTATATCATTTCATGAGAACATTTTGGAGATATGGAGAAAGATATATTAAATGTGATTGCATGAATATAATGTTCATAAAAATTGGATATCTAGGATGAGTTCATTTTTTGGGGAACCATTAAATTTTCCACTGTACCAATCACTATATGTAATCTTTTTATGACGTAGGAAAAAAATGAAGACATGAAATTGTACATTCATTAGAATGATCATACGCATTTGTGTACACAATACTACAAAAAAATTTAAAAGGATGAGTAAATGTATATATGTATTAAACATTTCAAGAGGATATTTAAATGCATATTAATTAATTCCTCACAAAATGAAATGGCCTTATAATGAATTATATCTATTAATGTAGCTACTCAACTAGAGAACTTGTAAAATACATTACCTGAATTGGGTTAAGTATTTTGAGACTGATTCTAGAAAATTATTGTAATAAAATTTTTATCGTTGTTTTCAATGATATGTTACAAAATTGTATCAGTATAAGAATGAATTTCCCATGTAGTATTGTACTGAGGGATTTTTCCATCTACTGGTCATCAGTTTTAATTGATCTTGACAAGAATTTGTGAAAATGTTCTTGAATTATAACCCAACTATTATGGTCTATAAATATAATGGATTGATATTGATAGATCATCTTATAAATGTATCATACCATTAAATGAATAATACATAAGTTGTCGTTAGGGGTTCTAATTACTCATTGAAGAGGCTCATGAGATTGTGGGATTTAACCTCTCGAAAAGTTGGGAGGTCTAACCAACTAATATAGATTATTTTGGTAACCAAGGTCTATAAAATGGACCAACAAAAGGATATATTAATGGGGTTTATAATTTTTTTTCATAAACCATTAAAATTGATAATACCATTATAGTGGATAATCCATTTTTTGGGGTATAAATAACATGGAAAGGAGTATGTTGTAGTAGTGAACAATGAAAAATACTATATCTTTTCTAGAATTTAATTAAATCATTGTCAAAATTATCCAATCATCATAACTGGTGAAAAAATGACGGAACTAAATGGATAAAATAAATTCAGTAAAATAAGTCACAACTGATTCATCCACTCTCATTATGACTACCAGATTGTTTGGACACATCACTTTTAATGAATTTTTTAAAAAATAACAATGATTATTTATTAAAAAACAGATATTAAATAAATAATATATATATTAATACATATTTTTTCATTGAAATAACATTCATATTTAATTTTTTTTAAAAAAGTTGTTAATATTTTGATTATTTTTGTCATTGGAAAACTGAGTTCTTATCAGATGTGTGAGATTTAAATTAATTTAATTTTTTCACATCAGTGATTGTAATATAGAATAATAGATTCCATATTTTAAATTTAAAAAATTTATATTTGATAATATTTTCACCATAATTTTTTATGATATATAATAAAATAAAATTGTATATAGTATTTAGTGGAATTTAGATAAACATGGGTTTACCATGGCGAAGATGTAAAATTAAATTGGTCAAAATAGACCCAAAATATTTCCAAAATACATTGAATGGAAATATTAAATAATTATCATTTTTAATTCTTGAAAATGGTTTATTTTTATTACAATTTCTAGGGTAAATTTTTTAAATAATATTTATAAAAAAATATCAAGAGTTACACAAACCTCATTTAGAAATTTCATCCACATAACATCAACTTTTCTGATATCCTAAACCATTTATTTAATATATTAAAAGGAAAAAAATCATAAAAACCATACCATCACCCCTAAATATGTTTTTTGTCATAAATCCAACCGATGAAGCCTTATGTTGGAAGCCAAAATATGTTTTTTAAATAATAGGTAATGTCCCAAACTGATATTTTAGCATATGTATTCCTCCACCTTGTTCGATTATTATTTAAAAATGATGAAATAATATTTTTTATATCATTTATATACATAGATTCTTTATGGTAATGGAGGATACTAAATCCTTGTCGAATTAAATCAATTTGGTCAATAAACAATCATTTTTGTGTATGGAAGACTACCACCCCACAAACTGATGTTTCCAATAATTCCACCAACAACTATAATAGTAGGATATAATGATAAATAAAATTTTTATATAATATATTTATGATTTTATAATACATCCAAAATTAATATATTATATATAAATTATTACATCCCATTTTTTGGAATACAATAACCTCACTCAGGTGTACGATGGACTACAACATCCTGAAGCAATGTGATTTATTAACACATTACATGGAAGGTAATAAGTACGGGTTAAATGAAAATAAATTATAAATATTAAATTATTATTATTATATAATCGTAATAAATAATTTATCATTTTTTCATTTTAAATTCCGAGAAAATGGAAAATACATTCTTGCGTGCATACAGCCAGCAATCTCTAGGTATGATGTATTGTCTTTTCCATCCCTAAATTTTATGGAATAATTTAAATTAATATATATTGAATAGGTATTAATTTTCTAGAATATTTATTAATATAGATATTATATAACTAGTATCATATTAGGAGGAATTAAAATAAAATCAAAATATACATTAAAAATAATGCTATTACTACTCGAATTGTCATTTTAACGAGGAATTGATAATATAAATGTCATAGAATGTCATAAACAAAAATATATGTTATATTAGAAATGAATACATTTTAAATATATATTTCTTGAAAAAATATATTTACTGTAATGAATCATTAAATTTTTATGAAGGAATTCAGTACTAATGTTACATGATTCACTTCTCAGTTTAAATTTTTAGGAGATACATGTCTTATTAAGTATATAATTGATTTTTATATTGTATATAATGACCATTAACGTGACTTATTATTAATCAAAATAAATTTTATAATTTAAATATCCATTCCAGTATATCTCACCCATATGGTATATAGTTTAAAGGATACCAATGTGGTAATGGTCTTATTATACAATATCATTTTTATCAGGCATGATTATGTTTTTTCTTCCAATAATTAAATCATATGAAATATATCAGATGTAACACATGAAATTTCCTAACATATATTAATTTCATGAGAATACAATCATTCCCTTAATTTTTAACTTTTCGTGTTCTCAATAGATAAGTAAGACTTTAAAAAAATGATATTATTTATCACTTCTTTAGAAACTCAAAATTATTACCAAATCATGGTTTCTAAAAAAATTATTAAAGGAATTGTAATCAATTTTGATTTTTTTCAAATTAATGCACTATTCTTGTTGTTTTCAAAATGATCCAAGATTATATTTTACTTAAATGAGAAATGAATCATTTCCTAAATGTGTAAGTAAGGAACATTATTTTCGTCTTCAATGAAAAACTAATTGATTAAAAAATTATCTAATACTTTTTAAGATTTATTTGTAAAATGGACGTCCAAAATATTTAATTAATATTTAGTTTTAGAAAATGACTTTTTAAAGATGAATGTGTAATTTATTCTTGAAATGTTTTCAATAATTTTTAAATATTCCAATATGTGTATCATACATTATCTTCTATGTAATGTAATTAGAAAATAATTCATTATTTTTTATTGTTAATATGTTATTTTTTATAAAACTTTTGTTTATTTTTGGAATGATCCAAATCATTTTCAAAATGGTTTTTTATTTAAGAGGACTCTATTCGATTTTACTTATGATTTAACAGCAATAATATTGAATAATATCATCCATGATATTTCTCTGGATCGTTAGTGTTTGTGATGATAGAATGATTATTTATCCCATTAATTTTCTCAGTGATATTATATAGTGAATAGATGATATGATTTTGAAACATATTTTTTCTACATGATTTATAATGGGATGATATGATGAATTTTTTATTATATTATGGTACATATAAGTGTGGTTTTCATAATAAGACAGGTGGAAACTATATATATATATATATATTGGATTGTATAAATCATAACATGTCATGATATTTAAATGGTAAAATAGTTGATAGTATTGATACTCTATAGTAAACCAATGAGTTAGGACCCACTCTTTGAAACATGTTTGTCCTGATCCACAATGGGAAACATGTGATGTGTCATGATTCACTTTTATTATTTTATAGTTAGTTATCTTTGACATTAGTAATCAATTTCTATATATATTATAGTATCACACATTTTTAAAATGAGATCATGGTTTATGATTGATTTGGTATCAATTCATAATTTTATGTGCCTAATTTTCTAAAATGGTAATGGTTTATTCCATAGATAATGTTATTGAATTATGATTGGTTATTAATAGAAATAATATGTTATTATCATGATCAAAAACACTTAATCATATCTTATAGCATCATATGATCATAGATTTAAATATCACATGTTTACACTTATTGAGAATGTGATCTCAACCTTTCATAGGTTACCATCGCTAGGTTAAAAAGAATTATTTATGTAGTGTATTTTTAAGAGGATCATTGTGCGAGGAGATATATGTGGGAGATGATGAAGATCATTCATTGAATAAGAAGACTTTGTTTCTAGTATTCGAATTCACTAGACAATTATCCTCTGTCGGTATGCATTTATAAAAATTATTGAATATTCATATACTAATTAGTGATATTTTTAATGAAAATCTAATTTACATACAAAATAAAAATTATTTTCCATCTAAATTAGAGATATATTATATTTTTATGTAATTATAGGATTTACCCACTCTATGATAATTAATTTTCTTTGTAATATTTATTTATGAAAAGCCTTCTTCATATCTCTCTTTGGATGAAAATCATTTTCATCCATATCAACTTCATAATAAAATATTTCCATAACAGTTTTTACATTTTCCAAAAAATCAATTGAAGAAATTTTTTCATAAATATTAGTTTTTAAAAAATAGATTGAATGTAATATTCGGTTATTTTCAGAATGAAAGACTTTTACCCTTTTCAAATAATTTGAAATAAATGATTTTATTAACTTTTACGGTCATTACAAAATTAACCAACATCATTTCAACTCAATTTATTGAAAAATAATTTATATATACCCATTTTTATTTTAAATTAAAATTATTTCTATACAAAAATTTAAATATAATTTTTTATAATCAATTTTAAAAAATGAAAATATATGTTTTTCAAAAAAGTGTTTAGTATTTTGTTAAATTACTTCTATTTATTAATGATTGAAAAATATTATTCTATGTAATGATTCCAAATTCATATTATTTGACTCTTAAATATATAAATAGAATACATTCTATTCCATTGATTTTGTAATACATTCTTTTTTATCACTTCCAAATATAATATAAAAATAAGAGAATTTTAGTTATGATATGTGGTAACTTTATTAAACCCATTTTAATTACAATGGAAATTCATAGGATTATGCCTTATGATTAATTATTCTTGCGGTACACAAATAAATGATTACGAAGTGAATTTTTTTGGTTGTACTAGAATTAAATTTCTATATAATGCATTGGGTAATATTTTAGTCTCAGGATTAGTCATGTATGTGATTAGTGAGTGAACCTAATCCTTTTTGAGAAATAATCCAAGATTTGATGTTTTCTAGTATGTTATCCTTAAATTATTTTTATTTAATTTTTATTATTCCACTACAATTCCCATGATTCAATGAACATATGATACCATTTTTTACATTATGCGTCCATTTGATTACTCATACTAATTTTCATTTAGGATATCTTTTCATAACATTGATATATGTGTTATTCTTCCTGATAATGTTCTTTTTATTTAATAGGATTCATTTATCACCAATTTTATTATGCATTATTCATGTTATATAATGTTATTTCATTAGATTTATTGTATTTATGAGCTATTTATGGAGATGAAAATAATAACATTTTATTTTATACTCAATTTCATGTAATATGGTCTGAGTCAGTGAAAAACACTAGGATTCAAATTCATTATCCTATAATTCATTTATATCTACATCAAGAATATAGTAATAATATGTGTTAAAGGATGCAATTACTTTTATATAAAGGTTTTTAAATTCCCAATTCATCATTCATATAGTTTTCGATAAAGTAAATTAAACAATTATTCAACTTTTTCACTTTATAATTACATTTCCTATAATGCCTAAAAAATGAGATACATTTTCAACATAATCCTTATAGAAAACCATTACACTATCCATGTAATTAATAAATAAAATAATCTTCAATATATGATCAAATAATGAAATAAAAAGTATCATTACGCATATAAGGCCTTTGAAACAGTAATTGATCATTATAATGATTCTCGTATGTGTGTAGATTCATATTTTTCATGTACATCAACATTTAATTACTTGAAAATGTAATATTCAAAAAAATAGAATATTACTCATATATAATAAAGAAATTTAATGACAATAATATTTTATAAAAATTATTATAATGAATCAATTCAGGATACCCTCAAATCACATGTTCCCAATATGATTATTTAATTAACATAACAGCATTCCCAAACCCAATGGGATGGATACTAGCTCCCAATAATCAATCCAATTCTAGAGAGAATAGAAACAAGAAACCTCAATATGTATATATGAGATATATATAGATATGTGTATAATATATATAACTATAAGTGGACTATATTAAATAGCCAAATAAGTGACATCGACAGAGGTACGTGAAAAAAAAAGAATAAAAATATCTAATTTGCAATTCCCATTACCAAAATAATAAATCATTATTCATTGTGATTGGTGGGAAGTGTCATACCATCACACTGCTAACTACCCACACCCTGATGACATGAACCTCATCTCCTCAATACAACACCTTTACATTTCTTATAACAAAATATGATCCATGGGCTACAAAAATGGTGATAAGGTGTTTATGGTGTTATCTAAATAGGCTTTTTAGGAAAACTAAGATTTAAAATATCATGAATTTATATAAAATTCACAATTTAATAAAATGAAAAAAAAACATAACATGATTATAAAAATTAATTTCTACATTAAAAGCATGGAAATTGGTTCTCATTTTCCAATTTTATAAATCATGATAGATAAAACTATTTGAAAAAATATTTTTCACAATCAATTCACATTTTTATGAAATAGATAAATAAAAGAAAAAAAATTTCAAAATTAAATCATAATGGTAATCTAAAATCATTGTTATATATACCACTCATACATCAATATGATTATTGAGAACAAGTCTCTATATCACTGGCATCATGTTCCAATGAATAGATAGAGAACCTATAATGTAAACCCTACATCCTTGTCAATCAAGTCATATAGCCAAATTTTACATAATCATGGATTGAATGAAAAACATATAAATTTAAACATTTATAGTATCAAAAATTGTGTCCTACTAACAAAAATTACTCTATGTTACCCATGACTCTCATGTTTTTTCTTTGAAATAATTTAATATGGTTTACATATTTGAAAATACAATTCCAAAAACCTTTTTTCCAAATAACTAAATTTGAAATCCAATTTAACAATAGATATATAAATTATCAATAAATCACAATTCATTTGCAAAAAAGGGAAAAAAATTAATTCCTAAAAAACCCCATCTATATACTCAAATTAATTGTAAAAAAATAATTACTATTTATATACCAAACCTTTAAGAATAAAATATCAAAAACATTTCATATGTCATTTGGAAGAAAGAAAACCACCCACATCAAAATCATGTCAAACAATACAAGTATCATTATCCACACACACAAGGATGACGTTATAAAAACAAATTGATTCCCAAAAATTGATTCAAAATAATTTTATAGATTCAATAAATACATTAATGTGTTAAGAGAGATCAATACACAACGCCAAGAATATTCACGACACACAAAAACCAGAATTATGGTTATCCCTTAGAATATATTCACATAAAAAAGAATTGATCGAACAAGAATCATCATATGACCAAAAAATACTATATTCATGTTCCAATGTTGATTTCACATAAAATATAAATGAATAAGTTCTAATCTCTCATTAAACCATAGTGATGAAAATTAACCACAATGAGGATCTAACACTGAATGGAGGTAACCTGAAATGATTAGGTCACCTAAAATAATCTAGATGTATACATATTGTTTGATAGAAAATATTAACATGGAATTATGGAGTTATATATGTAAAACATGTTCAACACCATGAGGGATGAGAAATAGGATTAAATCTGAAAACCCATCAGGTTTCATGTAAACTGAGGAACATGTCTCCTTCAGTAGGAAACCAACCATGACATATTTATTATTTAAAAACTTGATTATGATGTAATGATATTTAAACCTTGAATTAATTTTTGGAATTTACCCCATTTCCAAATTTAAATCGAATTTTAGTGATATATTACATGAGTTTCCATCAAATATAGAAACAATAGAAAACCACTAATGAAAAAACTCAAACTAATGCAAATAAATGGATGTTGAAAATCGACCTCATAACATCAAAAAAAGTTATACATTTACCCATGATATTAAAATCTACCCATTGTATATGTACCCATCTTTAAACATTGTATCATCTTAATTATGTCATGAATTCACATTGAGTATCTTTTTAGGTTTATAGATTTATACAAATAGATCATGACTACTATATACAATGTGGAAACAACAAAAAAATATACATTTCAACCATAATATAAAGCATTTAAAGGTAAAAATGATTTATTTTTCTTTAATTTTTATTCATGACTTATTACATTTATGTACCCATCATTTTAGCCGATGAAAAGATTATAAAAACATGGGATGAACAAAAAATGTTCAGTAATGGATATAAAATAATAGAATAAAATATTATTACATGAATATTTATGAACCCATGATATCATTAGAATCCTGAAAAACATCACAAAAATAAAAAATCATAAAGGTAACTGTTTTCATCCATATCATACATGTATGGTAGCTTCCATATCTATATATTGAGTAACTTTTATGGTTACATTTTGAATACCCATCACAGTTTATTAACTAAATCACTTAGGAGAAACATTATTGTTTTATTCTAGATTATTAACCAATGAATTGGAGGACTATTTTGGGCCCAAACTACCTTGGTTTATCATGGAACCACCTATATACAATAGCATTTCCCAAGATTAAAATTGTAAAAAAATTTATAATTTAATACCTAAAAGAGAATAAGGTATTTATTTTTCTATTAAAAAGATTAAGGCATTTAAATGAATCCATATATAAAATAATTGTCACGATGGAGGAAATTTCGTTGTCATCTCATATGTAAATAAATATTCGTTTTTTTCATTTATTAATGTTATTAATAGAAAAAGATTCCTTTTTAATACCTTTTTATGATATTAAAAGTAATAGGGGTGGAATTTATACTGTATAAAAGAAGGATGGAGAATGAGACGAAGTCCCTTGCCTTAAAATAAACTCATCATATACAATCATTATAATCCTGAATAATAAAAATAAATTACCTTCAACATTATTGAGAACCATTTTATGTTTATTATTTCTTTTATTTCATTATTAATATTTTTTAAAAACTAAATAAATATTTATGTTTATATCGGACATTTTGTCAATATTCGGTACTTGAGTTGAAAAAGAAATTTCCCTGATGTCAATATTGGATATGGTCAAAAGTCCATCATATCCAGAATTACAATCATGAAATAATAATCCCTTTTATATATCAATTATATTTTTTAAATCCAGCAATAAATTATGGTCATAAAAAAGAACAATTTTATATTTATGGAGACAGTATGTCGTATGTAAGCATTATTTATGTTTTCATTTTTCATTGATTATTATGGAGATGTGTTATTTATTATTATATATTCCTGTACTTATCATAATATTATTATCATTATTATAGTCATTTAAAAAGATTTATATATGTTATATAAGTCATTTGGTAAATAAAAACAATTCACATTGATTCGTAGAGCTTATAGTTAACACGTCTGAAAAAACTCATTTTATGTGCAAGAAAGGTCAGAGAATAATCTAAATATTATTATTTTAAATTGTTAAATATTTAATGAATATCATATATAAATATATATTCCGTCATTATAACCAATATGGAGATATGATTATAAAAAATGAAATGTATTGGTTCGTGAGGTGGTAGTGCGTCGTACAAACGAACGAAATGTTCATTTCCGTTTTATCAAATTGGAGAAGGATATAGAAAATGAAATTAACATAATATAATCTAAGTATACATAAGATATAGATATTATTATTTAATCTTAGATGGAGTATATTTAGATGTAGTGGAAGAAGAAATAAAAACAGAAATACTAAAAAATTATACCTTACCTTTTGTTGATCACTTATGAAGAACAACTTAACACCTATAATTATGGTGTTCTACATCAAATAAAACCACAATAACATTGGTAGAGATATTAATAAGGGGTTTTAATGATCATTTCTGAACCAAAAAGCAATGCAAGTGTAATTGTAAGAGAAGAGTGGCTACCATTTAAATGAGAGGGGAGGGGCACCATTGGAAACTACTAAAATATTAAATTAATATAAATTCAATTTCCATTTCAAATGGTCCCAAAATAATTTATGTATAAGATAAGATTATTTTGGGATCATGTAACCATAACTTGATTAAAATTATATTTTTTTAATTTTTTTATTCCATTTTATTTCTGTTTAACCCTTATTTTACTCATTTTAATCTTACACTGATATTATGTTATTATCACTTTTTGGGTCAATGTAATTACCATAACATGTGAAAACATCAAAAAAATAAAATTGATGAAATTTTTGGACTTATCATATCCATTTTGAATAATATCATTTGTTTAGTTATATAATATATTTAATGAAATATTTCATATTTTCAAATTCCAAAAGCATCAATTTTGACAGTATTCCTTAGTTTATTTTACAAATATCATAACAGGAAGATATGTCTGAACCAAATCATTTAAATAATCATTATCATTTGAGAATTATCCATATTATATTTGGAATAAATAAATTATTTCAGATTAATTATATTTAATATTTTTAATATTTTTAATTTGATTTTTTTCTTTAATTAATAAATTACAACATCAACATTTTGTCACTATTAAATTTGATTATATAATTCATACAATTCTGAATAAATTAAACTTATATATTATAACAACCCATAATTTACATACATTGTTAATACATCAAAATTGAAGCACACTTGTTACAACATATAACAAAACCATGAAAAGACCGTATAGGTATAGTGTCTTTAGAAACTGGGAAACATAAACAACTTGTTCATAAATCATCTACACTATCACCCTTTTATTTTATCATATCTAGAGTCCCTTTTGGCATATCTTACATAAAACCCTTCTTCCTGACCTGGGAAAGGAAAACATACAAAAGGGTGAGCTTAAATTCTTAGAAAGGGTAATCAAAAGAAACATCATTCACATTATATTCATAAAAACATAACATTTTGGAAACCATAACCTGCAAAAGACATCATAATTTCATAACAACGGAAAAATAATAGTAGTGAAATGTAATACCCATTATCATATCATTAAACATGAAACTTTGTGACATACCCAAAAAATCATAGAGACTCATTTAATAGTATCCAAGAATCATTTCCAAGAGTATCCTAGCAGACAATGTCCATTTCTGAACCGAGTTCACTCAACATTTCAGTCTGGTATCACGGAACCAGATTAACCTGCTGTTCAAGCCATGTCTATATCATGAGTTATAAATCTTTACCCAATTCATTTGAGGGATATATAGATCCCGCCTATCTCGTAATGAAACCATTCTTATGTGTTCCACAAGATCATAAATCATAAATCATAGCATAACCCATGTAATAAAAATGGGATTCTTAAACATCATGCTATCATAACCTAATCCATATAAGATAAAAGGACATCATAAAAATAATTCCTTTATAACATAATCATATCAATGTAATAATAGGGATAGAAACAGATCCCTATATTATCTGAGATGGAAAATATTTTTGATAAAACACCCGAACTCCATTCTTAAGGAAAATATCCTTTATACTTCGAAAACATTTTTTCTTTTCTTAACATGTCATACATTTTTAAACTAAATGAATTTGATTAAAAATAAACTTGAAAACTATTAAATGAAGATTAATGGAATTTTTTTTTCTAAAAATCCATTCATGGCGTATATGTTAAAGAAAAACATTCTCCTTGTACATTGGACGGATGAGTCAAAAAAGTACCTCATACAAAAAATGACAAACGATACATTTCATATCTTTTACTAAAAACTCGCTGAAGGGTAAATTTGGATTTAAAAAATTGTAGGAGGATAGAACTAATATTACATAATTAGGAAACATGGATGTGGATGATAAATATTTCCCAAAAAATTTTGAATCATTAACAATCTTAGATAAAAATCAGATTGTGAGATTTTCCCTTACCTTAGGTCCGATTTGCTACGTTCGTTTCCGAACCTCATGTATAATGATTTAAATACTGTTATTGACTTATTCCAGAATCTTACTCGTTGTTATGAAATCATATGTGGTCATATTCTTAGCTTCTTTTTAGTAATATTTCATTGCTACTTGTTATTTGGTTGTTTCTTTATTTTTGTTCTTATGCGTGTTTTGTCGAATAAATTCTTATTATTCTTTTTATGATATAGATATCTCATTTCCAGAATGGTATTAGTGTAATATATATCATATTTATTCATTAAAGTAATTTATATAATCATTATGCATTTAAGATCATGTAGAACGAGTCACATCACATCTTGGAGACGGTAGGCTGTACGTACGCACGAGTGATGATATTGATCCCATGATCGTGGAATTATATGGAAGTGTATCTATAGTATTTCAGAATAAATATAAATTTAAATAATCATATATAGTTTTTCATTACACCACTATACCCATCCATTTATGGTGGTGATAGAAAACATATTACACCATGGCGTGGAAACAGTATTCCGTACGTACGCACACATGGTGATTTCGTTTTCTGTAGAATGGAAGGAAGGTGAAATAGGGTTGTTTCATATTTATAACAACATATCAGCATATGAGTGATATTGATTTCATTACTACATAATGATATAACTAAAGAAGGAGATGTAGAAGAAGAAATAAAGTTGAAAGAATCGGTAACGGGCATTACATCTTTTTTGAAGCTTCTCTTCTTAACCTCCTCTTAGGGAATTAAAGATGATATTTAAAGAAGTCCAGGACCTCTACGATGTTTCTAGGTAAGTTAAAAAGGAAATTTAGTAGGGTTTGGACGAGATTTAAGGCTCAATGTGGTGTGAGGAGAAGAGGGAGGTGGTGCCCTTTTATAAAGGAGGATAGGGGCACCTTAGGAAAAAATTAAAATATTATTTTATTATAAAGTCATATTCAGTTTTTAATAGCTCCAAATAAATTTATTTAGAATATAAGGTGGTGATGGGTAGAAATCCTATCACGAAATATATTTTAGACAGGTTTAGGTTACTATTTTAACCTTATCATTTAGATTTAACTATATGTTATATAATTTAACTTTTACCGTGTCTTCTTGTTTTCATACATTATTTGTTTAATAAACATACAATAACAAGACAAACAAACCCCAAGTTGTTAATTTTTAATATTTATAACCTTATTTAAGTCATTTAGACTAACCTTAGATTTTTCGGAATAAAATAACAATTAATAATATAATATTTATTTTCAAAACTATTTTATGTCAATTTTGACACTATTTGGTATTTTATTTTAGTGAAAATCATAAAAGAATGATTATTTCTAGAAAAGTAAATAAAGTCAATACTAATATGTCCTATTATCTTATAAAATTAGTTTAATTTATAAAAATTCTCAAATTACATTTATTTGTCTATTTACAATATCAATTATGATAATATTTCATTAATAAGGTAATTACTGCATCATAATTGTGTCGACAATAAATAAAATTATTTAATGTATAAAAATTATAAACAAAATACCATTAGGTATTAAATCATTTTATCTTTCTAATGAATATCTATTGTAAAATTTATGTTATGAATAACCCTACATAAAAATGTTTTTAGTTATTAAACATCGATTTTAACTATATTAACACTTCTTTAAATAAAATAACAATAAGTGTCCTAATCTAATCCATGTTTACCTAAAGGGTAATATTATATTAATGGGGTTTTTTTGGTCAAATTTTATTTATCCAATACAATGAGTACATGTGTTACGGTAATAATAATATCATTTTTACCCATAAATACCCTGTTTACTTTTAACCGTGGTAAAAAAAGTAAAAAGTTACTATTGACAAAAAAACATTTCTCTTATTGAACCATATTTTACTCCTTGATATTAATAGTTTCCCTCGTATTTTCAAAATTCCACTCACAGATGTGGTAAAATTTTGTTATATGTTAATTTTTAAATTCTCCTAGGAGGTGGGTAAAAGACAGTGAAATGTTTAATAAAATTTTTATATATCTAAAATTATTATAAAATGACTCCAATGAATTAAATTGAAATTATATAAGTATTATGTATCTATTTTTACCTAAAATAAATTAAAATAAAATAAAAAATTATTTAAATAAATGTCGGTTTTTAAATAGCAACCCGGTGTTTTCACTATTCATCAAAAATTGAATGTTTTCAGAAAAATACCAAAAAATCACCTTAGGATAAGTTGGATATTCTGAATCCAAAAATGAAGTACATTTTGATTGATAAAATTTATAAAATTTCAAAAATTAGGTATTACTATTCATAACCACTATTTTGTATAATATTTTAAAAACATGATGTTGTTTAGTGAAACACGGAATTGCGTACAATGCAAGCTATCGAGGAAGGTTGATATTGCGTGTAACGCAAGCAAAGAAAATGTTGTGTGTAGTGAAAGATTCCTTTATATAACATTATAAATAAAATAAATTGTTTCTCATAAAATCTCGGGTGTTATATTCTACCTACTTTAAGATAAATTCGGCCCTTTAAATTCATCACTTTGTAAAAAACAGAGGAGGATACCTCTCCATCATCATATCCTCAAGATCCCATGTAGCTTATTCTAATTGGTGGTTCCTCCATAAAACATTCACCAAGCATGTGGTCTTATTTCATAGGACTTTTTCGCTACGATCCAGAATCTCTATCAGCTATTCTTCATAAGAAAGATCTTGCTCCAGCGGTAAAACTTCTGAGCTGAGTACTTGTGAAGGATCATGTATATAATTTCTCTGGATAGATACATGGAACACATCGTGGACATGAGATAGATTCAGTGGAATTTAAAATCGGTAAACTACCTTCCCAACACGATACAATATTTGGAAAGGACCGATATACCTAGGGTTCAGTTTTCCTTTCTTTACAAATATCATTACTCTCCTCCATGGAGATATTCGTAAGAACACTTTATCACCCACTTCAAACTCTAGGTCTTTTCTTCAGTTATAGGAATAAGTTTTTTGTCGATTCTGAGATGCTCTTATGTGTTGTTGAATATATCAGACCTTTTTTGCCATCTCATCACAAAGATCAGGTCCTAATAGCTTTCCTTCCCCAACATCATCCCAGCAAGTTGGAGTTCGGAATTTCATTCCATAGAGTGCTTAATAAGGATCCATCTCAATACTGGAGTGAAATATAATTTTATAAGAAAATTCCACCAAAGGTAGGTGTTGATCCCAACCTCCTTCGAAATTCATAGAGCAAGATCTTAATATATCTTTTAGAGTTTGAATTCTTCTCTTAGACTGATAATATATTTGAGGATGATAAGCAGTGCTGAAACACAACTTTGTATCTATAGTATGATGAATACTTCTCCAGAATATCGAGGTAATGCTCGGATCCCGATTAGATATAATGGAAATTATTACTCCATGCAATCTTACCACATCCTTTACATATATCCTGGAAAGCTGATCCATAGAGAAATATTCTCTAATAAAAATAAAGTGTTCCGACTTCATAAGATGATCAACTATGAGCAAGATATAATTAATGACTTTGGATATTTTAGGAATTCCAGTGACAATGTCCATAGTGATGTTTTCCCATTTCCATTCTAGTATGGGAAATGTTTGTATCATCCCCTTAGACTTATGACTCTCAGCTTTAACATGCGTACAAACCAAGCATCGAGAGAAATATTCAGCAACATCTATTTTCATGCCATCCCACCAGAAGTACTCGTTCAGGTCCCTATACATCTTCGTTCTTCAAGGAAGAATAGTGAATGAAGAACAATGAGCCTCATCTAGTATCTCCTTCTTTAATTCTAGGATGGGAGGAACACAAACCCGATTCCAGAACCATATCATCCAATCACAATCAAGGTTGAATTCAGAAACATTTCTCACCTTCTATTGTAACTCAAAATCTTCTTTCTCTGCCTCATTAACCGTCACATGTATAGATGGTTGAACATTCATTTGAGAATGATACGATTTTTCTCTTACCATTATAATTCAAAGATCCATCCTTTTTAAATACAAAAATATTGGATCTTTGTGATCCTCATCATTGATAAGCTAGCATGGTCTTGTCGACTTAATGCATCTGCCACCGCAGATAACTCCATATCATGAGTTGAGTAATTTTGCTCATGGATTTTCAACTCTTGTGAAGAATAAGCTATCACCATATCATTTTTAATGATAACACACCCATGTCCCTTATTGAATGAATCATTGTAAATCACAAACCTTTCTCCACTACAAGGAAGTGTGAGCACAGGTGAGCTGGATAAAATTAATTTTAACTCCTTGAAATTCTCTTCACACTCCTCTGTCCAAATGACCTTAAAACCTTTTCGAGTAAAACTGTTGAGTGTATTAGATAACCGTGAAAAATCTTTCACAAAACATTGATAATATCCAGCCAAACCAAGAAAACTTCGGATCTCAGTTACTATTGTCTGTCTCAACCATCTTTCGATAACCTCTGTTTTTTTGGATCAACAGATATCCCCTCTATTGAGATTATGTGACCCAAAAATGCAACTTTTTTAAGCCAAAATTCACACTTGGTAAATTTGGAATAAATATTCATCTTCCTCATTGTCTTTAATACAATTCTCATGTGATCTTCATGATTTTCCTTTCTCTTTGAAAAGACAAGAATATCATCTATAAAGACTATCACAAACTAATCAAGATAGTCTATAAGGACTCTATTCATTGGAACCATGAATATAGTAGGGGACTTAGTAAGACCAAATGTCATCACTATAAATTCATAGTGTCCATACCTTGTATGGAAAGTTGTCTTTGGTATATCCTCCCTTTTGACCCAAAATTGATGATACCGAGTGTGAAGATCAATCTTGGAAAAGTATTGAGCTCTGCGTAGTTGGTCAAGTAAGTCATCAATGCATTGGAGATGATATTTTTTCTTGATCTTGATTTTGTTATGTTCTCAATAATCAATGCAGAGTCTCATTGATCCATAATTCATCATAACAAACAGATCATGTGCTCCCCAAGGTGACGCACTAGGGTGTATGAATCATTTATGGAGATTCTCTTGGAGTTGCTTCGTCAATTCCTGAAACTCAATTGATTCCATTATATAATGTGTCTTTGAAATAGGTAAAGCCCTCGGTATGAATTCTATTGAAAAATCAACTTCACGATTTGGTGGAAGACAAGGAAATATCTCCGGAAAGACATCATCAAACTCCTGTAAAATGGGAATATTATTAATCGTGAATTTCTCTCTAACCATGGGAGATAAATAACCATCATTTAGTGGAATCAAGACCCATAAGATGGCTGAAGTTTCCACTGGATTGTTATGTTGATCCGTGAATCGATAGAAAATCATAGATTGATCTGGAATATGAAATGTGGCTTCCCTTCTTTTGCAATTGATATGAGCTCCATATAAAGAAATCCAATCCATGCCAAGAAAAACATAAAATTCCAATATAGGAAGGATCATAATATTTTCATGATGAACTTTACCACAAACATCAATTAGAGAAGAATTGTAAACTTTTGATGCAACTGTTGTGCCATTAGGGGTTGTCACAGCTAACTCAATATCTAACTACTGAGGTAATATGGCGATACCCTTAAAAAATTCATCAGAAATAAAAGAGTGTGTGGATACAGAATCAAATAATACATTTGATAATTTAGAGTGGATGATATGTGTAACTTTCAATACATCATTATCATACTCCACATCGCTGATAGAAATTGCATGTGACTTTCCTTTGTCTTGAGCCTTAAGAGTTTTTTGACGTCGATAATCATCAAAAACCATATTTAAGGAAATTGATTGTCTTAATGCCCCATTTCCTTAAACTTGTAACATTGAAGTGTATGAGGTGCATATTGTGTAGCCTTTTCATTATTCACATGACTAGACATCTTCTTCCCATCATTGCGGGATTCTAATGCCCGATGACCTTCATGTCCACTTTTGAATCATTTACTTGTACCCTTAAGACTACTCCCTCCATGTTTATTTCCACAATTTGAGCATAAGGGGAAACTCATATTCTTTTCTATGTAGTCTTTACATTTCCCTTTGAATTCCATTTTCCTCTTCTTATCAAATGCATATGACTGATGGGTTACTTCAATCTCCATCTCAACTTTGAGAGCACATCGAACGATTTCCTCATAGCTATTGAAGTCCCTTATGACTAACGCCCTTTGAAGATTGTATTTAATCAACTAATGAATCAATCGATCTTACTCTCAGGTTGGATAGTAATACCAGAAGAATACCATGAATTTCTTGTAAAGTTTTCTTCGTAGGTACCAACATATTCTTGAACTCGACCCATTCCATGGACTCAATTTCTTTTCTTGGCCTCGTATTCTTGATAAGATTCCACCATTGATCAACTTCACCTTACAAACGATAAACTGCTGAGATGACTTTATCATGTTCAGAACATTGATGATCTGTAAATTTCTTATCAGTAGTACTGATCCATTGTTCAGCAACTAATGGATCAGTAGAACCCCTGAATTTGGGTGGACACTGCCTCATGAAGGATTCAACAGAATTTATCTCCTTCCTTTGCTCCTTTGGAAGTCATGCATGATTCATAGCTTGAGAAATTTGTGTGACCATGGCTACAATATTTTTCATTCCATCTCCCATAACGTTTGGTTGCTCAGGGGTACAATCATTTCATTGCCCGCCGCATTCAGCATTAACATGGTTCCTTCGGGTTCCAGCAATTGAATAGAACCAATAAGCATAGTGTGAGAAACACTAATCATAATTGTAAAACCACATAATAAAGAATTAAATTTCATGATTTAGGTCCTATCATAGGTTATTCATGGACATTTCTAAAACACTGTGATTTTGTCCTTTGTTTAGGCATATCCATGGGGTTCTTACTAAGGCTTTCACATCCTACTTTCCAAAGGTTTACTATGCCTTTCTTCTGATACCAACTATAACGATCCATACATTACATACATTGTTAATAAATCAAAATTGAAGCACACTTATTAAAACATATATCAAAACCATGAATGGACCATATACGTACAGTGTCTTTAGAATCTGGGAAACATAAACAACTGTTTCATAAATCATCTACACTGTCACCCTTTAATTTTATTACATCTAGAGTCCCTTTTGGCATATCTTACATAATACCCTTCTTCTAGACCTGGGAAAAGAAAACATACAAAAGTGTGAGCTCAAATTCTTAGTAAGGGTAAACAAAAGAAATATCAATCACATCATATTCATAATAACATAACATTTTGGAAATCATAACCTCCAAAAGAGATCATAATTTCAAAACATGGGATAAATCATAGTAGTAAAATGTAATCCCAATAATCATAACATAAAACATGAAACTTTGTGGCATACACACAAAATCATAGATAATCATTTTTAAGTCGTTAAGACTCATTTCCAAGACTATCTTAGTGGACAAAGTCCATTTCTGAACCGATTTCAATCCTTGTTTCATTCCGGTATCACTGAACCAGATTAACCTGCCGTTCCAGTAATGTATATATCATGAGATATAAATCTTTACCCAACGCATTGGATGGTGATATAGGTCCCATCCCATCTCATAATTTTACCATTCTTAGGTGTTCCACAAGATCATAAATCATACATTATAGCATAACCCATGTAATAAAAATGGGATTCTTAAATATTATGCCATCATAACATAATCCATATAAGATAAAATGTCATCATAAAAATAATTCCATCATAACATAATCAAATGAATGTAAGAATATGTTTATAAAAATAACCCTATATTATCTTAGATGTAAAATAGTTTTGATAAAACACTAGAAATCCATTCATGAGGAAAATATTTTATCAACTTCAAAAACATTTTTCCTTTCTTAATATTTCATAAAAGTTTAAACTAAAGAAAGATGATTAAAAATAATCATTAAATCTAGTAAAGGAAGATTCATGGAAATAATTTTCTAAAAATCTATCCATGTCGTATATGTTAAATAAAAACATTCTTTTCATACTTTGTCCAGAAAAGTCAAAAAAGTACCTCATACAAAAAAATTACAAAAAATTCCTTTCATATCATTTACTAATAACTCATCAAATGGTAAAATTGGATTTAAACAATTTTTAGAGGATATAAATAATATTAAATATTTATGAAACATGTATGTGGATGATAAATATTCTCCTGTAAATTCTGAAGTATAAACAATCTCAGATTAAAATGAGATTGCGAGATTTTCACATACATTAGGTCTGATTTGCTTCGAACATGTCCGAACCTCTAATATAATGATTTAAATATTGTTATTGACTTATTTCAAAATCTTACTCATTTTTATGATATCACATATGGTCATATTCGTAGATTTTTATTAGTAATATTTCATTGCTACTTGTTATTTGGGTGTTTATTTCTTTTTGTTCTGATGTGTGTTTTTTTTTGAATAAATTCTTATTTTTATTTTTAGGTAATAGATAACTCATTTCCAGAATGATATTAGTGTAATATATATCATATTTATTCATTAAATTCATTTATATAGTCATTAAGAGTTTAAGATCATGTAGAACGAGTCACATAACATAGTGGAGACGGTAGGCCGTACTTACGCACGAGTGATGATATCGTTACCATGATCGTGGAATGGTATTGAAGTGTATGTATAATATTTCAGAATCAATAACACTTTAAAATAATTATATATATTTATTCTTTACACCATTATACCCATCCATGTATGGTGGTGATGGAAAGCAGATTACACCACGGCGTGGAGAGGGTATTCTGTACGTATGCACACGCGGTGATTTCATTTTACGTATGATGGATAAAAGGGGAAATAGGGTTGTTTAATATTTCTAATAGAATATCAGTATATTAGTGATACTTATGTTATTAATTCAAAATTAAACAACTAATGATGAATAATTAGAAGAATAAATAAAGCTGAAATAATCAGTAACAGACATTACCTCTTCTTTAAAGAGCCTCTTATTAACCTCATCTTAGGGCACTAAAGGTGGTCTTTAATGAAGGCCAGGACCTCTAGGATGTTTCTAGGGATGTTTATAAGGGAAATGGTCTGGGTTTTGACGAGTTTGAATCCTCAAAGTGGTGTGAGGAGGAGAGGGAGGAGGTTCACTTGTATAAGGGAGGAGAGGGGAACCTCAGGAAAAACATAAAATATTATTTTATTATAAAGTCATATTCTGTTTTTAATAGCTCCAAATTTCTATATTTATAAGATAAGGTGGGGATGGGTCTATATAATCTCAACTAATATATTTTAGACAAGTTTAGGTTACTATTTTAACCTTATCATTTAGATTTAACTCTATGTAAAATAATTTACCTTTTACCGTGTCTTCTTGTTTTCTTTCATTATATTGTTAATAAACTATATATAACAAGCCAAACGAACCCCACGTAGTTAATTTTTAATATATATAACCTTATCTAATTCATTTTGTCGAACCATATATTTTTAAGAATAAAATAACAATTATTAATATAATATTTTTTAAAAAACTATTTTATTTCAATTTTGACACTATTCGGTAATTGATTTTTGTAAAAATCATAACATCCTTATTAGCTCGAAAAAAGTAAATTAAATCAATAAAAATATGTCATATTAACCTATAAAATTATTTTAATTCATAAAAAGTCTCAATTTACATTTATTTTAGTATTTATAACATCAATTATGTTAATATTTCGTTAATAAGGTAATTACTGCATCATCATTGTGTCAAAAGTAAATTAAAATTTTTAATGTCTGAAAATTATTAATAAAATAAAATTATGTAGGAAATCATTTTATCTTTCTAATTAATATCTATAGTCAAATATATCTTACAAATAACCGTACATTAAAAAAATGTTATTAATTAAACATTGATTTTAACTATTTTAACACTTCTTTAAATAAAATAATAATAAGTCTCCAAATCTAATCCAAGTGGACATAAAGGGTAATATATTATTCATAAGGTTGTTTTTTGTCGAATTATATTTATCCAATAGAATTTTGACATGTTTTAGGGTAATGATAATATCATTTTCACCCTTAATTAACCTATTTAATTTTAACAATTGTAAAAAAAATGAAAAAATTTACTATTCACCAAAAATTATTTTTAACTTATTGAACAACATTTTACTCTTTGATATTAATAGTGTCTCTATGATTTTTGAAATTCCACTCACAGAAGCGGTAAAATTATGTTTTATGTAAATTTTTAAATTCTCCTAGGAGGTGTGTAAAAGACGGTGAAAAGTTCAATAAAATTTTTATATATCTAAAATTATTATAAAATTGATCCAATGAATTACATTTAAATTATATAAGAATAACGTATCAATTTTGACCTAAAATTAATTTAATTTAAATAAATAATTATTTAAATAAAATTCGGTTTTTAAATAGTAACAAAGTGTTTTCACTATTCATCTATAATTGTATGTTTTTATAAAAATACCAAAAATCCACACAAGGATAATTTTTATATTCAGAATCCAAAAATGAAGTATATTTTAAAAGATAAATTTTATAAAATTTAAAAAATTGGGTATTACTATTCATTATGGCTAGTTTATATAATATTTTAATAACATACCGTTGTTTAGTGAAACTCAGTATTGTGTACAATGAAAGCTATCCATGAAGGTTTCTCTTGTGTGTAACGCAATCCAAGACAACGTTGTGTATAGTGAATGATTACTTTATATAACATGTTACATTAAAAAATATTTCTCATTAAATCTTGGGTGTTACATATATATAATCATATTATAATTATATTTAATATTTATATTCATATAGATCACTTTTATAGTTCCATATTCAAATTATTTTAGTTACGAGAGACTTGATTATGACATATTGGTCTTTATTTTGAATAAAAAGTATATAATTCTCATAGTCACATCCATGTGCCTCCATGTGGTCCTAAATTAGATTCATGGATGCTCATGGTTGGTATACTCTAATAAAATTTAATTAGGAAAACTGTAAGGGTATTTTATATTTATTATAATATTATTTTAACCATTAATTACCCGATTTTCCCTTAACTGTTGTAAAAAAAGTAATTACTAATGTTACTATTCATAGTATCGACAAAAATTATAAAGGACATATTTACATCATTTGTAAAAGATTATTCCAAATATTAAATAAAATTTTTATATTAAAAATATAGATGTTTTAATTATTAATTTAAAATAAATCTCCATTGTTAAATTGAGAAAACAAATTTTTTAAAAAGTAAACACCATCAATAGACTAACATACATTTATATATATTTTTATTGTGAAATTACTGCAAATGACCAAAATAAGATTAAATTATAAAATATGATTTAATTAAACTTTAAAACCCAACAAATTGATAATCTATCTTTATAATTAAATTACAGGAAATCGCAGTTTTGAAATAATATAATGTAATTTTCAATATTCAATAATAAATAAATATTATCAAAAAAATACAGAAAATTCCACGAATGTAATTTTTGACATCCCAATTTGAAATAATATGTTTATTATTTCAAATATTACATATAAAGGTTTTGAAATATGGATTTAAAAAGTGTTCACTATTAAATGAGAATAAAACTATCATTTAAAAATTTTAGAGTATTTTATAGTTAAAATTTGATTTATTATCATTTTAATCCTCAAGAATTTATTATAATAAATAAAAATAATTTAATAAACATTTTAAATGTAATATTTTTAGTTCTATTTTTTCATGCCAATAGAAGAACTTGGCAATAACAACAATAAAAAATTATATTAATAATTAATTTTTTAGATATATCTAAAACTTCAGTGAAACATAAGATTTTGGAAAAAAATATTATTGTGCATCGTGTACGCTATCATACATAGGACCCCTTTAAGTAATATTACTATCAATTTCATAAATATAAGCAATTATTATTCTTTAAATATCTAGTATTTTACATTCTTCCCCCATTTGGATGTTTCTTCCTTGAAATGTTATGTTCTTATCAAATAAGTTGGGGTATTTCTCATTCAAATCAATTTAATATTCTCATGTTGTCTCTTCAACCCTATGTGTTTTCCAAAAAATCATATGGTTTTAACAAGAAAAAATATCATGATGAATCACCTTATTTGGAAACACATTCTATTAGTGGTCAATAATCTAGTATCATTGTTCCCCATAAAAATATTTTCTTCTAACTGAACTTCTTCTGAATTCAAAACATTATATATATCGATAATATACATTTTTAACATTGAATCACAAATAAAATTTTGTATTTGGGATAAAATGTGAGGGAAAAAGATCCGTAGAAAATTGATACATCTTTCTCAAGGATTTTATAGGGTCTATTTAATCCTGGAAATTACATCCCCTTCTTACAAAAGCACTTCTCAAATTTATATGGGGAATCATTGAGAAATACATGATCACTTACCTCAAACAAAATATCCTACCTCTGACTATCTCCATAAAATTTCTTACTTCTCTAAGCTATCCTCATGTGTTTCTGAATCGAATGAACTTTTTCTGCATTCTCTAATACTAATTATAGTCCCTTTAACTTTCTATTAGCTTCGTCACCGCAAAAAGCTAGAGTTAGACACCACTTTCTATTTAAATCCTCAAAGGTGAAATATGTATACTAGAATGAAAATTATAATTATGAGAATCTCATCCAAAGAAAGATATTGGTCCCAAATTCCCTATAATCCTTTTAAGAAGCAAGTAGAATATCCTCTAATGCTTAATTGTTCATTCGGACTGCCCATCAGATTGAGGACGAAAAGATATACCAAAACTTAATTCACTTCCCAATGACTTCTGAAGGACATTCCAAAAGTTAGACGTGATCTTGATATCACGATTCGATACAATGGAGATATTAACTCTTGTATCATTAATATCTCTTTAATATACAGTAGATGAATCTTATCTAGAGATAATGTATATCTAATTGGAAGAAAATTAGATGATTTAGTCAATCGCTCAATAATAATGCAAATTTAATTGTTCCGTAAAAAATTATTTTGTAATCCCACAATGAATTCCATATATATATTTCTTTATTTAGACTCTAGTATAAGATAATGGTGAATAATCTAGAATATTAAATTTCTCAATTCTTTATCCTAGTGAAAAGTCTAATACTTTATATAACAGCAGCAATATCTCTTTTCATTCCTTCACACCAGTAATATTCCCAAAGATTATTTCACATCATAGTACTATAGAGATGATTTGAAAATTGAGAACTATGATCATCACATAATGAATATTTCATCATCTATGAATCATAGAAAACATATAATCTATTCCAAAATAAATAAAATTTTTTATCAATGTTAATGTTAGGAAACATATCATTTTGAACCAATTATTCTATTTTCCAAAATTCACTGTCATCATTCGGTGATTTTATAATTCTCTCTACTATTGACAATTACACAAAATCCTTAAAAAATGAGTAATTTCTAGCAATAATAATATCCACGAAAAGTCCAGAAAATAATTAACTAATGGGCCACATTCTGAATGCAAAATTGATAATTCAACATTCCATTTTTGACTCAATGAATCAGCCACACTGTTTTCTTTTCTATGATGGTAATTAATCATTCAATAATAATCCTTGATTAGTTCCATCTACCTTCTCTCTATCATGTTTAATTCTTTCTGAGTGAATATATAATTCAAACTTTTTTTTCATTATATATTTCACATTTTAATCCAAATTCATGATGCCTCTAAATACATAATGTAAAAAATAGTATAAACTAATTCTAAATTACATGTTGGGTAATTTATCTCAAGAATTTTCAACAAATGTGATGCATAAGAAATTACCTGATCATTTTTCATTTGGAATAAATTTAGTCATTTCAAAATAGCATCAAGTTGGATAAAAAAATCACCATTTCTAGAAAGTAGTGTCAAAACTGTAGCTTTCACAAATCTTATATTGTATTCAATAAAAAAGACATAACATTATTTTGTCCAAATGAGATTAACACCATTTCAAGTTAGCATAGTTAGTGGGCTAGATAACCATGAAATATTTTCGAAAATCCTTCTAGAATAACTTAATAGACCAAGAAAACTACGAATCTAAGTTAAATTTATGGGTATTGACAATTATTTAATAACATTTTTTAGAAGGATCTACTCTTATTCCATCTATAAAAACATTGTCATCAATGAATAAATTTTTTTGTAACCAAAACTCACTCTTTCTGAATGTCCAATAATGTTTATTTTATTTTAAGGGTTGTAATAAAACACATAAATGAATTTCATGTTCCTATTAATTTTATAATATATCAAAATTTCTTCAATAAACACATCCAAAAACATACCCATGAACCCACATAAAACTGTATTCATATGTTCCATGAATACAGTAGGTGAATTAGATAACCTAAACAACATAACTAAAAATTCATAATGTCCACATCTAGTACAAATTATGGTATTGGGAATGTATTATTCCATTACGTTCAACCGATGGTACAATGATCACAACTCAAACATCGTAATATATTGTGCTCCCTAGAGCAGATCAAACAAATCATCGTTATGAGACAAAGGATACATGTTCATGATTGTGATATTATTCAATTCCCTATCATCAATGAAAACTTTGATTGAACCATATTTCATTTTAACAAACAACATATTATCTCCCCAAGGTGATGTTCTTGGTCAACCTAGAACTTTATCTAATAACTCCTATAATTTCATCATTAACTCTTAAAAGATAATTTGACGCATTTGATAAAGGGGATTTGAAATTGTCATAGCATCTGGAACATCATCAAAAACAAATTCATCTTCTCTGTCATTTATAACACCATGAAACACATCATAAAATATATCATGATACTAATTTACCATTGGAACATCATTAATTTTAACAGTTCCATTATTTTCATCAATATGATCATGGTAACATGAAATCACATATTTTAGCAGTTTATCACCATCCTGGTATGTTTTTAATGGTAGGGGATTGTTATTTTACACAAAGCGAAAGACTTTATGAAATTAAATTTCTTCATATATACATTCTATCTTATCATGGTAGACATAAATCCAATCGAATCCCAAAATAACCCCAAACTCAAATAGAAAAAAAAAAGGTTAGCTGGTAGATTGTTTCCATATATAGGGACAATATCATTCTAATAATTTCTTTTTTGAACAAAATTTACCCTAGGATTTTTTACCTTATGTTCTGGATTCATTTAATGAGGTATAATACAAAATTTTTGGAAAATTTATCAAAAATAAATGAATGTTTAGACACTGAATGAAACAAAACAATGGAATAATCCCATTTAAAACAATGTAGCTGAGACAACTTGATCTAATGTCCCATCATTTTCAGAATTAGTTTTAATGGATTTTTCCAAACCCCTGTGTTTATTTTCTGGATGCTTCGCATTATTAAAATTCTTCATCGAACACTCATTCACATATTGAACCATCTTCTTACATTTGAAACAATTCTATGATAGTATATCATATTTTGTCTTACCACTATATTTTTTTGTGGAATTACGTACCTTATGACCCATTTGACCACATTAGAAGCACTTAATAGAATTAAAAATGCATTCTCTAGTGTACTTTTTACAACAATTTTGACAAGTTGTAAACATAATTTTCATTCCACTATACTTTTTTGATGAATTAGTCATTTTTCATGCAACCTCGACCAATTATTCTTTTGTTTTTTAAAGAACAAAAAATTATCATAAAACTCCCTTTTCACCTTCTCAGTGCATAGAACAATTTTCTCATAAATTTTGGAAAAATGAAAATCCAATTTCATTTGATACATTGGATTTAATCCTTAGGAAATATTTCACATGAAACATAGCAATACAATCATCGCAATAAAAAGCATAAATCTCCTTAGTGTCCCTGGTAATCATAAAAATTGACCACCAATATTTGCTTTCAACTTCAAAAAGATAAATAGAAATACTAACCTTTTACTTCTTTAACACCCCACTTCATTGGAAATATTTTCTAGTCATTTAATACCCCATTCAAGTATAGAATTTTTAGATGATATTTTGAATAATAGAGGATGATTCCTCATGAAATGATCCAAAAACAACTTGTTCCTCTATGGTTGATCGCACTAATCTCGTGCATGGAAACCACCACTACTTATAAAATTATTCAATTGTTATATCACTATAACAAACTATAAAATTCTGATTCAGACCATCATAGGTTATTAATTTTCATGGTTCTTTTCCTATTGATTTCATCCTAAAAATATATTCCTTGTTTCTTCTCTAAAAAACAAGTCTAAACAAACATATCTTAGATGATGTAACAAGGAAATATTTTAGTACTATATAAAATCAATTTGAATGAAAATTAATAATAAATTATGGATATTCTATTAAAAATATATAACCATTTATGTTATCTAAACTATCCTCTGATACCAACTATATGTCCCTAGCCTTAAACATTTCTTAATCTTGACATAATGTAAGAATTCATATTGAGAATTGTTTCCGTCGATTTAGCCCGGTCGTGCACATATATCTGTTTCGAGAATGGTGAGGATGTTTTCACGGTTTCCCCATATTCCTGCTTTCCGAAGGCAGGCAACATCGGTTCCTTATTTAGGGATGTTTTCTCCTTGATCGGAATGGTATGATTGGATGTTGGTTCTTACTTCTGTGGATTCATCCTCAGGACTCGTTACCTAGTCCGGATCTCCCTAATAGACTAAGACATTGTTCATGAAACCCTTCCTAGTGTCATATGATTATAGATGTCTATTCATAACACTACTTCTATCAGAACATTCCAAGGGGTCTGGTCAGGGAAGAAAACGTTGGTCGGGGGTGTATTGATGTTGGACATCACTAGAATGTCTGGATGATGGAACATTAGTGCATCTGGTTTCTCCCCCTTGTTATAGTCATTCCTGAGGGTGTAGAATCCTGTGGTATCCCACATCAATGCGGGGAATTATATTCCATAGGCATGTCTCTTAGGATTTCCTCATCTTCCCTTATTAAACAAAGGGTAGGTCATAAGACAAACTTCTAGTGGAGATGGATTGGAATGATCAAAACACTAACTAGAGGGAATAATATGGGTTTGAACGTTGGAGGGATCACTAATGTCGGGGCTAACACGTTGTTAGATACCCAGTTACTGCTAGGAGAAGTGAAGAGAAGAATTGACATGATCCCAGAGGGATGTGGCGGCCCAGGAATGAATCAGTATAGATGATTGATGGTTTAGGTGAAGATGATGGATAATTAGATGGAACTATCGTTAGAATTCTGGTGATGACATGATTGTGCCTTGATGTGATTTCCAACGTATTCTCATGACAGGGGATCGAAGTTCGCGTTCTTTATTGGGACTATGGGACACCTTAAGAAGTTGCCCGCGAGAATGGACGCATGGATGGGATCTTGAGGAAATACAACATCCATGTTAGGGATTGATCATCCCGGAACACTTGAGGTCAGGGGATATATCAAGATGAGACATGATTGATGGGATTGTACCTCAGGGAGGATTTCTACATATCCCAGTGACAGGGAATCAATGTCTATGTATTTCAACTTTTGAGGCATACCATCGATTGGGTACTTTAATTACATTCTGTGTATTGTGAGACATCAATGGATTACCGACGAATGGGGTTAACAACATCTTACCACTGAATGGGTTTGGGAATGTATTACAACTAATTGGGTTCCAACAAATCTTAATATTGAATGGTGTGAATATCAAGGAGGCTTCTTAAATAGTCAGTCTATGGGATAGGGATTGAAGCCCACGTTGTTCTTGATGGTGTTGGTGAACCGACGAGAAGGGGTTCGAGGCCAATGGATGTCAGTAATGTACCTCAGGGAGGCTTCTTATGTACCTTCCCTTGGCAGGGATCAATGTCCATGTTGTTTGGGTTTATGGGAACTGATGTGAAGGGGGTTGGATCAAATTGATGAATGGCTTGAACTTCATGGGTGCGTACTATCCAACTTGCCTTGGCATGGATCATGGTCCACGTAGTTTGGAATGATGTTGTTGAATCGACGTGAATGGGGTCAGAATCATTGGTTATTGGGATTTGACCACATAGAGGTTCCCTATGAACCATTCCTTGATGAGGTTCAAAGTCCACGTAGATCAGATTGTTGTCAGTCTTATACTCTAGGCTACTGAGAGGGGATGTCAGGGTCATTGCTTAATCTAATCCCATGTGATTCATGCTAGGTATGAGAAATAAGAGACCGTAAATACCTGACTATCACATCATGAAATGTGTGCCCATGGGAAGAGAGATGGGCCTTACACATTGTTAGTGACACAAAAAAATAGGGTCTTACGTGTGATCCACATCTCTTAGAGGAAATAGGGGATTATGTGTGGTTCACATCCATGAGAGATGGAGATTCGAACATACTCAATGGTGGAGGCATGGGTAGTGACAAACCCCAAAGAGAGAGGGATAAGGCATGAAAGGGGGGTGGGATCTAGTGTCCATCCTCCCCTCTCTGATCGTCATCCAGGAAGAATATAGGAGGAGTAGAGATGTTGGCTCCCACCAGAAAGGAAATGGGGATTACACCAAGGTGGTCGACCTATCCCAATAGAAAAATGATGCTCCAATAAAGAGGATCCCATTTTATGTGAGGAATGATTTAACTCTCATGGAGACCACTGAGAGTGTATAATATCCAAGGTAGGGAACCCCACATACAAAGAACGAGCCGAGGTCACAGTTTAACATCATGTTCTGAGGATAATTGTGCTTGGCAGTTTAAAGTCCTATATCTAGGACAAGGCAGGTTCTCTCCACACGGCTAGGACATACATAATTGATACCCTCCCACCCTTGGAGAAGGGAAGTCATCAGTAATGCCTTGGGGAGAGGGTGTTATGGAGTGATCCTTTTAGGGGTCCAAGTTAGCATATCTATGTAATGAAGAAATAGATGAAAGTTTGCCTATGAAAAGATTCATGAATTGAGGAAACACTACGGGAAGAACCACCCATGGACATTGAAGTTACATCATATGGTTTTAGAGGGTTTTATGAGAAAATGATGTGAAACATAGTTGTTTTTGGGGCATAAGAAGCACCTGAAGATGATATCCATAATATGGGCATCGAAGCGAAAGGGTACACAAAAGTACGGCATCATGCACGCAAATAAAACAGCTTCGCAGAAAAGGTAGGGGTGAGCGGACCTAGAGGATTAGATGTAATATCAATGGTTTCCATGCAATTGGTGCGCAAACAAAAAAAAATCCAGGTGAAAAAGTTCAGGTGTTCCCCCAATTTAAGATGTTTGAGTGCATGGGTAGGCCGAGGTTTTTCATGCATGGGAAATAGATTGCGTGCAAGGGAAAGGGATTGCGCGCAAGGGATCCAATGTTTTTGTATTTGGGAAAGGGTGATTCCAAAATCATCCCATGAAAAGGTGGGCCCCTGAGAGACCTATCACGGAAAAATCCAAACCTTAAATTCGTATTTTACATATAGGAGATTTTTTTTTGGACAGAGGAGACGGTTCGGATTCTTCGGTTGTTGGAAGTCAAAGGGATGACTTTCTATTTATAGGTTCTCGGGGTCACCGAGTCTGCACATAAGTTGATCAGTGCATAAAAATCCAGTCACGGTGTTGGTTGTGTGAAAGATTCTACCCCTGGTATTGGCATCCTACACGTTTTCTCCTCTATAGGTGGTTGCGTTCATGTTTTCTCGCCATACAAAAACCTCCATTAGATCCTTAGGTTTTTCACATGAGAGAGCTGTTTTTTTGTAGACTCTTTAGATTTTTAGTGTGCCACATCTGTTCCTCCCGGAATTAGTTGCTGAGTTGAAATATATCCTTGTTTTATCTGCAAATTCCCTCTTTAGTCTTTAAGAAAAAAATTTATTCTAGAAATCCCCCTTCAGAATCGGATCATCCAGGTTATTAAAAGGTCATATTCTGAGGGAAACTCCATGACGTAAAATATCCTATGGTCCGTCTGCATAAAACTTTTTAGTTGCACTCAAAAGAGGGAAGCTGTGCATAAAATTCTTTTTGCGCATGAAGAAAACCCCACTATGCACCTATATAAAACCTAATGTTCCCTATATTCAATACGGATTTTAATTCCTAATAAGTTTTGAGCTCTCATTTAGGAAAAATCAACCTTGCTTTGCGCATAATCTGAATTCTGTTGCATGGAATTCCCTGAGTTCTTTTGTAGTTTTTCACATAGAGTCAACAGTTTTCATGACACGACCTCTGTTTTTCGTATTGGCTTCAGTTTTATCATGCACCATACTAGTCTTCTCACATGATCATATTCAAAACTAACTGAAAAAATATGGATTCTAATCAGGCTGATGGTGAGATGGAAGCTGAATATGCCACTCGAAGGGTCAATATGGTTACTAACCCTAAGGTTTATGTTTCCCAAAAGAATATATTCAACAACCAAAAAATCATTAAACTATTTAAACAATCCCAGAAGTAGTATTTTTGGTCTGAATTCTAACTGATATAGGACTTCATAATTTTAGAGTAAGTACTTGTGTCCGGATTCTAATCCAATACACAACGGTCATGGGTGACCAACAAGGATGATATCCCCTGATACAACATTACCAACAACGAGCATCCTACTAGAGAAACCAGGCATCTGCAAAATTATGACTTAACCCCAAGACTAGGACCATCTTGGGAAATGAGCTAGTTGTCATTGGTTCTTCGGATCATTATGCAAGTACTTTTTGATAGAGCATCTCTACTGAGACCAAAGGATGGCTACAGGATTGGGAATTTTGGTCCGAAGGCCACATCACAAGAGAGTGGTCCAAGGATTATTGGATATGCCAAATGTGTGATCAGTTTGGGGCCAATATGCATCAAATTGGGTTGTTCGAGTTATTGTTGACATTGCAGTTCCATTTATACCTCCTTCAAGAACATGGGCCGGAGCTCATTACCTGATGGTCCCCCAATACCAATACCTTCATTATACAGTAGGGGTGGTTAGTATCAGCTATTGGTACACTCATTGCATTTGGGTAATTCCTTTGAATGGGCACCAGTATGATTAATTCCATTCGACAAATAACATATTGAGAAAAATATCATAGACTCCCATCCTTACATGACATCTATTAGAGCTGGCCAAGGAGACAGTGGTGGTAAAGGACATTCTGAAGGGCATCTCCTACTTAATGTGGTTCGGACTGTATCTGTTGAAAGTCCCAAATGTCAAGATGTTGGTGTGTGGAGGAATATTTCCATTCGTAGTATAGAGAAGCAAGAGAAGATCATATTTGAGGATCCTGGATGTGGGAAAATATCAATCTTGGGGTTATAGTGTGAATGAATTCCATGAACTGAATTTCTGTTAATCCAGATTTATTGCAACCTTCCTTAGTGAGTGGTTCCTACCAGTGAGGGACAAAAGGATGGGAGTTTGTCCAGAAATATTGGTGATGGCTATTATTATGGCTGCTAAAAGTAGTTTTAACATGGGGGTTCCTTCTGTGGGCCTCTTTGTACTCCATCGTAGTGTGTATTTTGAGAGGGGGTTCACTGAGGAGTTGATGTGGCCCTTTCCAAATTCTTCATGGAATGATAGTGTCACACCCTGGTGTATACTCCTTTCTAAAATTCATTTGTCCCCTAGGTAATGGACTGTGGCCTTCCTTGTTGAACATTTAACTTGTCTTGTCATTGACAATCAACAAAGAGGGGCTAGAGATCAGGATTGGTAATCAAGCCCATTGTACCATTAGTCTTTCCCTACACCTGGTGGCCAGATGACTGAAAATGGGTAGGGCTTACTATAGAAAATGGAATATATCTAGAGAATCATAGGTGGGGTGCTTGTGGCCCCAGCTGACCTGAAGATTATTTTCGAGCCTTACATGCCATCAGGATTTTCTAGATAGTTTGGATTCCTTCAACAGATTCCACAGAAAGTGTACACAATGGTACATGATGAGAGGCATCCATGTGTTCTTCCCCAAATATGGTTGATGTTTACAAAATATGGCTCTAGAATAGTCATTACATCAACCCCCCCTGGAGTTGATGCTGGTCTTTTGATTAAATACCCTGAAAATTGGGTTATGGAATACCCTAAACGACATCTGTGGAAGTGAGTCTGACTGATCAATGTGGATATTGTAAAACCTAGGCACCGAGAGAGCAGACAAGGAGCCATCAGGGATGAAAGGCTGAAAACATGTCAGACAGCATAGCCAGGGCACGCTGGGACTATTGCATTGGGAACATCACATGGTGCATCTATTCCTTTGGTGTCTGGTAGAAGGGGGGATCACGAAAAACCGCGTGAAGTAGTTAGGGAGCTTACCAGGAATCAAATAAGGTACCTTCTCTAACCATCAAATGATGCAATCTTCCCTGCATTGTGGTTAGCCTGGATGACCCTACAGTAGTCGATGGACACCGTAGCCCTTTTGGAAGATATAGTGTGAGACTAAATCCATCTGCCACTGGTCATACTTATACGGATTGATGACAAGGTGAACATCCATTGTCACCATGCATATCTGGTGGTCATGGAAGTGTATGCACACCAACAGGATCAGCGTGAAGATCCACCTATCTGGGTAAATGTAATGCTCATCCTGGAGCATAATGTAAATAAAATTCATCTGAGGGTGACAAAAGCAAAAAGGAGCCATAGGGACATGATTCAGAAAAGGAGGATGGGGAAGGAGAAGTTGAAGGAGGAGGAGAAGAAGTAGGGGAATTCAGAAGAGCATGGAGGTTGAAGGTCTCAAGGGACAGCCTTCCAAGGGAGTCTTTATGAGAGAGGGGAGATTTTTGGCTCTGTGATATTCATAATGGAGCTACTAGAGTTATGCCAAAATCCTTATACATCCTTTTCCTTATTCCATCGCTTGTAATATTCTATCATATTTTTTTTATCCTGCTAAGTAACATATTGGAACTGACCTATAAGCTCCTTCCAGAGAGTGCGGGGGAAGCACTGATAGATCCTGTAGGGGAGCGGAAGCCCATTATGGAGGTGAAATACATTGAAGCATCTCTCACAGTGACAGCTCATGCGGCGACAGAAATGACGGAGGATGATGAATTGAGTTCTTCTATATTTTATCACATTGACAATTGTATTTTCCATTAGAGATCCCTACTTATCCCAAAATTCATTGTTTTTGTAGTAATCATAGCATTGGAGGCTCGAATGGATTATGAATTCAGTCCATCTGTGGATGCCTCAATGGAGAATGTACCGATCCACTCGGGACCCACTTCTCAAACCGAGCTGGTCGGGGAACTTGGTGAACAAAGAGCTGTGAATGCTGACGATATCAATTCTAGAGCATGGACTGAGGATTGTAGTTCCAAATTTTTCAGCTATGACTTGATATAGGAAGACCTTACCCAAGTTTTGGAGCCTCATACATTTGTATGAGTTCCAGAAGATGACCCTGCAGCTGATCTCTTGGCTTCTTTCCCTGAATTTCGGCCTGCATACCCCAAGGAGATGGATTAATATGATTCAAAAGCAACCAATGAGAGCTAGATGAGACGACGTAAAGGGTGTAACTGTACTAATCTCTTCCTTAGTCATCCACAAGAAGAATTGATAAAATGGATGGGATCACTCCACACCTGGTTGTGCTTTCTCTGTCTTCGAGGTGTTGATTCTCATCGTCTTCATCTAACAATCGGTCACTACATGGCTAGAACAATAAAAGAGACCATCCAATGCTCCAACAACTCTCATTGACAAAATATGTCAGTGAATACCTAGGCACTCCTAAATGCTGGATCAGGAGGTATGACGCCTTGAAGAGTAGGTGAAATAATGGGAGGCATTCATTGCAAACTGCTACGAGCTCGTTGAGCAGTTGAGGGCCCAGTTGGCGGATTCCCAAGAGCCAATAATAGATGTGGGTCAGCATATGACTGAACATCAGACTAAACATGAACAAAAATAGGGTAGGGTCAATGTAATAATCTATGTTGCTACTAATAAGGAAAGGGTTCTCAAGCGGTGGGAAGCAATCTTGGGGGGCACAATCCAGAAGGTAGCTGTACTGGAGCGATCAATCAAAAATAGTGATCCTTAGGGGCCCAGTTTGGGATGAACCCATGAACTTATCCTTCTTTACTACTTCTAATTATGAATTGTAAGAATCTTCAGACTATTTTCTTATTTATTTTAATTCCCTCTGACCACAATCCTAATATAAATAGTAACCCATTCCTACCCACATGTGGGTCGTGCCCGATGTGTGAAACAACTGATGATCGCACTATTACATCGTTTGAATGTGGGAGTGCCAACAATGCCTCAATAATCTTGGGTATAAACAATCCATTCAGGCTTCCGATAAAATGGAGGAAGACCTGATAGGATAATGAAGTCATCGGGATAGTAGAACTATCGATTCCTCAATATGCTATATTGCAAGAGCATGGTGATGCCACGGGAATTGAAAATAGTCTAAACATAGTGGATTGGAAAATATGAACCATGATACCCATGATTTTTAACATCTTATGGGTTGTGTGATAATGAAGGATATCTATTGGCCCTATTCGGAACACATTATCCTTATTTCAGTATCCTAAAATTGGAATAAAAAATGACGGCCAACCCCTGACCATGTTCAAAACATAGGGCCTGACTTAGAATGTCATCTATTAGTCTTCCAAAATTCTAACCCATGATTTTCGGTGAGCCATAGGCTAAGAATCCATACTCTTAGGGGGTTTCATTTGACATGAATGGGGATGAGGGTCCGAATAAAGGGAAATAATTAAAAGAATGAAGAGTGGAGGATTGATAAAATGGATTCCAAAACACATGAAATAACACCACAATGGTGGAAACACATTAGGTGGACATAAAGGTATGATCCGGGATCATTCCTACTTATAGATAGGACCTCTCTGACAATGAAGTTGACACATACCCTCATTATAATGGGTCATCCCGAACATGTTCAGTGTAGATCTGCATTTATAGGGTTCTGAAAGAGTTCGGGCCAAGAGGCTGAAAATGTGGGGGAACCAGACTTACAATTCATGGGGCAGGAGGTGAAGACAATATGATAAGGCATTCCTACATATCCTATCAGGATAGGAATCACATCGTACATAGTTCTAGAAGATATCATGTAGTTTGACGTCTAGTGGCAAGGATGCGGAGTTGTCTCAGTTTATGGCCATATAGCTCGGACCATGTTGAACTATAATAGGGAGAAACATGGTCAATGAATTATTAATACCCGATGTGAATGGGGATAATGGGAGTCCTTTTTATTGCAATGTGCTCCCCAGAAAACTTCTAGGTCAGTGGACCAAAATTGAATGTTAGGTTTGGCCTGAGGAAAAATTCATATTCATTCTTAAGTACCCCAGAAGGATGGAAAGAAAGCCATATTTAGTTCTAAAGGAAGTCATGGAATGATTCCACTGCTATAGATGATGAGGTCATGCGGGTCTGGAACTCGCACCAAATAAAGCGGCATTTGATAGATCTAGTTTGTCCTTTATGATGAAAGTGTGGTTTTTTGTGAATTCATGGGACTAGGAAGGAATGTCCAAGAATCTCCATGAGAATCAATCCGTATATAAGCATTGAAAAAAATAATATTGTGTGACCGATACCAATCATGATCTCCCCTTGAGTAAGGACACCATGATGCAGTGTCATTTATTTGTTGTGCAGACAGGATGATAATGTCACAGATTAGGGTCATGTGATGGGACCAATCATGCAAATTTACGTCATGTAGAATAGACACAATAGTTTAATGTCATGTGGGACTAGGCAATGTCATATTTCATGGATATTAGTAGGAATGCACATGACATGAAAAATCATACCTAATGTGATTGAGGACGATGTCCACATCACTCCACATGCAATTCTGGGGAAGGAAACTTAGGTTGAGGGGCCAGAAAAGGATATAGAATAAGATGAGGAACCTATGGACGAGGATTCCAGGTGTTCAAACCAACCCTATATGTACCAGAATCAATTCATACGTAGTACATGAATGTGCAGATAAATGTCATGGAAGAGAACATACAATTCAATGTCATGTGGGATAATATACAGTTTGACATCATGCAGGACATCATACAGTATAATATCATGTGGGAAAAGTGTTGGGAGGGACATGATCTAAGAAGGGGAGTTCATGGTGTATCTATTGAATCCAAAATGTTAATGAGAATGAGGTCCACAGATGCCACACCATGAAACCCAATAGGATTCTGTGCCTAAAAGGCAGAACATAAGATACAAATTTGTGGAACTCAAGATGGACCAAAAGACATGATTCATGGGCGTTCAAGTGTATCCCATGAGCATGGGAATCAAGATAAACATAGTTTAAGAAGATGAAATATACGGAGATATTTGTTTACGGTCACAGATCTCAAAACATGATACGAAGAAACTCTTCCATTGGAGGGCAGACCTCGATCTCTTCCCCAATCCCCCATGACTCAAAATCTGTGTGGGAAAAAAGGGAAGAAGAGGTATTTGAAACACATGGAAGACACGTAAAGGGAATGCCACTGCAAAGCCATGAATTACGCATTAAAACAACTTTGTCCTCATAATATGCAAATGAGAAATGAAGGAAAATACTTAGACTGTCTAAAATTCACTTAAATGTGATGGGGTGGAAAATGATGTGATTCATGTAATTGACATTTTAGGCTTGATGGGGTTTGCATGAAGAAGGAGGACGACTTTTGACCATGTTTGAAACATAGTAATCATATGGTATGACATGAAACAAGAAAAACAAATGAGCGTCAACTGTTGACCATGTCTGAAATGCAGGATTTGTACCAATTTATCACTCGAAACCCTTGAGGTGGTTGACCCAAAATGTTAGGAGAGGCTTTGGACTGAAAATCCATTCTATTTGGGGGTCCCATAGAGTGTGATAGATTATGTAGGCCCTAATTAAGTGGAACATGAAGCCTGAAAATGGGAAAGATCATGCCTAGGAAGAATCTGGCACTCTAGGTGTTGAACCAGAGTACACCTGGGCACATTGGGGAATCACCAAAGAGGGCCGAGTGACCTGACGTAATTGTACCCGACATGAAGAGACAAGTGTAAGGGAGGGTATCGAAGGGAATTCAGGATAGAGAGGTATGTGTAGTAGATGTTACAAAACCAACGCGAATGGGGATGTAATCCCATACTACACCATATACCCCTCTCCCGGAAGAAAGCCGAGAAAGGGGCCAAGATGATAGAGAGGTCGCTTTGAGATAGGGATGGACCTGAATACTAGACATATGGGTGGTCCTATGTTTCCCTTATGGATGGGAATCAAGACACATTTAGTTATAGAGAAGGATAATGTGGTTTTTGTCATCATCCAATAAGGATGAAAATAAGGGTAAGATACACCAATGAGGGATGTGTATGGAACGATGAGTAACACAACGTGAATGAGGATATAATCATATACCCCACCATACAATCCTAAGTGAGAACTTTAGATAGGGTCCCAAGAAGGCCAAGGGACCTGGGGCCGAGCCACGTACATAATGTCACAGCCAGCTTGTAGTTTGGCGTATTTTAGTGGGGATGATAGTGATCTTCGTTTAAGGTCATAGAGCTTAGACTGTAAACAGCTAGTTTAACATCATATGCACAAGAATACTGAGTGGAGGGAGGGAATCAAGATTCCTATGGATGAAACAAAGCGGCAAAGATGATATAGGAAAACTGTTGACCAGGTTCGCAAAACAGGATCCACCCTTTTGTCATCGGAGTTCGTGGGTATGTAATTGAGCATCGATCATTGCCTGAATTCGCAACACGATACTTTTATCAATTTTTTGATTGAAATATTTGTGGATGTTGGACTATCATTGTAGAAGAGCCCTTGGGCTTAAAATACATTCCATTTGGTGGTCTGTTCGGATGGGAAAGATAACGAAGTCCCATGTACATGATTTGTGTTAAGCATAAATGCACCCATACAATTTCAGGTCAAGCTAGACAACAAAAGAGGTGGAGATCTTCAAGGGATATGTATACATGGTATTGTCAAGAAGAACTCGACATGGTGAGGAAAAAATCACGCACCACACCATGTAAATCGACCCAATGGGAGGTCCTAATGTATGATTCTGGTCCTATAGACGAAATGTTTGGGCGGTCCTATGAATCCAATGAGGATGGGAATCAAGCCATACATAGTTCTGAAAGGGACATGCTTTTTAACATCATATGGTAAGGACGTGGGAGGATTAGAATAATGAGGAGGAGTACAATGAAAGACCTTATTTATCTTTCCATGAGTGTGGCCAAAGAAGCTTAGGCTGTGTCACTTGAGATCCACCTAGGGAACTACACAGAAGAGTGGTAGAAAAATGAGAAGTGAGTGTGGATAGACTCAGGACGAGTCATTCGAGAATTCCTATGTATCTGATGAGGATGGGAATCAATCTATACATAGTTATAGATATTTAGTTTAACGTATTGTAGGATGAATCACAATTTAATATCATGTGGAAAATTACCCAGTTTGTGGTCATGTTTGACCGGACAGTTTTTGGTCATGTAGGACCCTGATGCAGTTTAGTGTCGTTTGGGACTATAGGGACTCATGTTATGTATTTCTTGAGTTACATGGCATCTTTTGGAGGAGTTATACACTCAACATCCATTTTAACCAGGTAGTATGCACCATTGGAGTATACCTTTTAATCAACGTAAGGTCCTTCCAATTTGGGACACAAATTTGGAGGTTTCTTGCCAGGTATCCTTGGTGTCTTCAAGGCCAATACCAGGTTACCTTGAAAGAAGGATAATAGGTGAACTTTATGGTTGAATTCTGTAGATATTTTTTTTCTGATGCCTCTCTAGATTTTGTAGGGAACAAAGCCTATTATCATAGAGCACTTCCAACTCATCCAGACTGACTCCTGCTACATTATCTAGTGCATTAGGTTCATAAAAAACTATGATCAATTATGAAAACTTATTCTAAATGGTCAGTATAGCCTCCATTCCAATCATTATGGAATATGGGGTCACCTAGGAGGAATTATGAGTCATCGTCCGTGTAAAACCCCAAGCTTCTACGGTACGTTTCCCTTCGAATAATGCGATAGCGTGTGTTGTACGCAACATCGAGTTCTAACACACACCACAACTAATTAAACTAGCCGTTGTGAATAGTAATACCTACTTTTTGAAATTATATATATTTTACATTTGAAAATGGACTTCATTTTTGGACTCGGAATATCGAATTTAGCCTATGGTGAAATTTTTGTACTTTTCAGATAACTTTCATATTTTGATGAATAGTGAAAATTACTAAATTTTAATTAAAAACAACTTTTTTAATCAAAATAATTAATAGTGATAAATTATGAATTTGAGTAGTTTTAAAGTATATTTAGAATATATTTTTACCATTTAATATAATGTTGGTCATTGGACATAATTTTACAATTAAACCGAACATAAACAAGTGTCAATCTTTTGATAGTTATTATCTCTTAAAAACACGCTTTTTGTTTTGACAGCGGGAATTAATTTTAAATTAATTTCTGCCACTTCTGTGTTTTGAATTTAGGAAAATGGATTCCATATTTGGAATCAGGATGTTCAAATTGTGTAAATAGGTAACTTTTATTTTTAGACATTTTGAATAGTTACTGTGGTAAATATTTTATTTACCATGGTTAAAGGGTAAATCCGGTAAATAAGGGTTAAGAAATAATATTATAATAATACAAAATTACACTAAAACGTGTCCTATCCTTATTTTTGGACACATACCCGACCATGGGCATCCTTGGGTCAATTTGGGGACCCCTTGGAGCCACTTGTATGTGGTAGGGACACATTATATTAATAAAGTTAAAATAAAAATAAAAATGGCATAAGCTTACATCTTTTAGAAGAACAATTTTTACATAGGGTTATACATGTTGGATTTTCGATTATAAATATTCATTAGAAAGCTGAAAAGATTTCCTACATGATGATAGTTTATTTATAATTTTTAGACATCAAATAAGTTAAATTATTAATGACACAATAATGATGCAATGTTTACCTCATAAATAAATCATTTAAATAAATAAGATTATAATGATTAAAATATTATCTAAAACCTGTCCAATTCTTATTGGTTGATGTTATTTAGAATATGAGTCTTCTAATCTTCGACCTCAATGATTTTTGGACCATTATAAACCGAATACAAATATATTATAAAGTAATACTTTCACACTTTCCTAAAGAGCCCCTCCTCTCCCTTATAAAAGGAGACCACTTCTACTCATTCCTCACACCTCTCAAGCCACTTGGATCGTACAAACTCTGCCCAACTAAGCTCCCCACATCCCTCTCCTCCTCCTTGAAGCTTCCCCTTAGGCAGAAAGCATTTCAAGAAGTCCTTTGGTTCCAACCAAAGTGAGTTACCTAAATTAAAGGTAACGATTTCTCTTAAATTATTTTCATTTATTTTGCTTCTTCAACCCCCAAACTCTTTTTATTTCCTTTCTTTTGTAACAACACCAGTATCCACAATATACTAGGATGTTGTTATAAGATGGATTCAAACTACACATACACACAACTCCATCTAATGGATGATGAACATAATGTTTCGGTGGATGGCAAACTAACGCCTCACGAAACGATGATTGTTCAAAAACATCTTACCGCCTCTCATGGTGGCCATTATGATGGCACTATAATTAAATATGATATTAATGATATATATTGTATATATAAGCTTCTGTAATTCCATTTTATTTCATACCATTATTCGTTTCATGTTGTTTATACATACGATAATTTCATTTGAGGAAGTGCGGACTACCGCCCCCTTAAAATGATATGACTCGTTCATACCACACATGGAACGTATAAAGGATGGTGTTAATGAACTTAAGTAACATATATAAAATATTATATTATACTGGAATAGTAATATACCTATGTATCATTTGGATTCGATTCTTTTAAAATAAAAATTAAATGGAAGTAGCGTTCGTGCGTACGTACGGACTACCGTCTCCACGAACGCGATGAGATTCATTCTCCATCGTATCCATTCAAGTATAATAATCATTTAATGATTTAAAAATGATGTTTAAGGACTTGATATCATTCTGGATATGAATAAGATACAACAAACATGACTTATGTAACAAAACATATAAAAGAAAACGAGTAAGTTAACACCCGAAACGACGATAATTCTAAGATATTATTAACAAATCAATGTTAAAAGATCATATATGATATCATATTAATATATATGATTCTTGTATAATTTAATAACAATTATTTCACCATTATACATGAGGTTAACCTACCCCAACCAAGGAAAAGTACAAGGTAAGGGTTATTTCACAATCTCTTCATTATTCGAGGTTGTTTATACGTAATAATCTACTGGGATCTCTTTATCATCCACATCCATGTTTGTTAAAAATGTATTTTAAAACATTTTTACTATTTACAAGAATATGGGTTAAAGTCATTTATACCCTTGTTTGACTTTTTATTATAAGTTTATAAAGGAATCTTTTCGTCGTTTTCAAAACAAGGTCCTTTTTAACCTTTTCGACAGAATTGAGGTAAGAATGTTTTTTTTAACTTATACGGCGGGTGCGGTTAGTTTCCGCCGTTATAAAATCGTCGAAGCTTTCCATGCAATCTTATAAGAATATTTTCAAAGAAAATGTTTTATTTTATATGGATCTTAAATGATTTCAAAATAAAAGGAGATACTTCTTTAAAAAGAATTTTGATTTCATCTATGTCAACATCCTTTGATGGATTTTAAGATTATTTGAAGTTGATTTATTATGATACAAAACTTCTATATTGTATTGAATGTTTTGTGATATGTTTGACTATGGATATGCTATTTTTATACCATTCATAGTTTATGGTGAAATTATTGACATTTCGTATGCTAGTTTTAATATGAATGTTTATCTTATGTTTAAACCTTTTCATATGGGAATGCATTGGACTTAATAAGTGACGGGTGGAGCCCGCTATAGCTCCTCGATGCATCGGTAGGTCTCGTAAGACAAACTAGTGTCTTGGAACAAGGCCTTGACAAAATCTTATTTGTAGTCCTGGCACGAGGCCTTGGCTATGTGGTTATGATAGTCTGGCATTATGCATTCCAACATTATGAAAGTGGTTATTGATATTGCATGTGATTATTCGATTTGTAGAATATCCATGTGAACAAGTAAATGGAATTATTTCATTTTACTTTTGCCATACAATGTTGAAGTTCAATTTTAAAAGGCTTTTGTTTTAGTAATTCATTGCCTTAAATGTTTATGCTTATTTTGAATGTTCCGCTATATTGTTATCCTTACTGGGCATTTGAGCTCACCCCTTTTCTATGTTTTATTTTTCCCAGGTAGTGAAGAAGTAAATTATGAATGACTTGCAGGGATATTATGAGGGTTTAATAGTGTGGATATGAAGACTTTGTTGTTGTAGTAGTTTTTCACTTTGAAATGTAATGTAAAACTTTATGATTATATCTAGTGTTTCCAAGGCTACTAAACCAATCGGTCTTTCGAGATTTGATCTTCTTGTGATCATTCCAATGTTATGTAATTAATGCACCGACTCTGGGTAGCTGGGGTCGGGGCGTTACAGTTGGTATCAGAGGAAGTTTAGTACAAACCTTGGAAGCTAGATTTAGATAAACTCTGATTAGAGCACGTAGACCTAAGATGAACGTTGAGGATTGGTATAGAAGAACTTCCTAGAATTTTGGTATTGTAGAGATTTTGTGAGTTTTTCAAGCAATACATCCCTGTCTGGATACGAGCAGGTAGAGGCGGCTCTGGCACAGATGTACCTAGGGGTAAAACCCGAAAACACCGCTTTGAGCTAGACTCGAACGGGAACTGGTGCACGACAACGGGCCTTGCTGCACTCTTGGTTACGACACTCCCAGGGGATATGCTTAGGATAACTCTCACATTCTTTACAAATCATTATGAAGGGTTTATGAGTATATACTTCCTCAAAGAAAACATTTTTACGATTATGGATTATATCCATAAATAGTTCAATTTATGTTAAGTGTTTTATAAGTATGGGATTATGTATTTTGATTCATAAACTGATCTAGTTTATGCCATTGTTTAGAAATGGCGCCTAGTGGAAGAAATGTAAATCACATCAATGCACGCACTCCATGTAGGGATTTCCCTCCTGCTCAAGATAATTATAGTGGGGCTGGTGATGCAACTGGTGCCGATCAGCTAATCACCATACTGGGACAACTTACTCAGGTTATGAATAATAACCTTACCCGTATGGAGCACCCTGATCCGTAGCGTGGAGGATCAATGTTAGATCGATTCATGAGGCATCAACCACCAATGTTCAATGGGAGTACAAATCCCTTAGTAGCTGAGCAATGGATATTTTCCCTAGAGAAAATATTTCAGGCTTTGGGGAGCAGTGAAAGGAAAAAAGTTATCATGGCAGTTTACCGCCTCACTGGATATGCTGATCAATGGTGGTCATTAATTCAAAACATGAAGGAAGATGATGAAGTATCAAATATGGAATGGAGGGAGTTCAAAGATTTGTTTTTAGAAAAATACTTTCCTCGCGACCATCGAGCAGATATGGAAAGGCAATTTATGAGTCTGAGACAAAAGGAGGATGAGAATGTCACAAAGTATGAGGCTAACTTTACAAGGTCAGTGAGGTATGCTGGAGATTATATTCGCAACCCAAGAAGTTATATTGATCGTTTCTTTGATGGGTTAAAACCATTTCTCCGTCGAGCATTAGTCTCACAATCCTTTTCATCGTACGAAGACATTGTCTCATGTGCTATCAAGACCGAAAAGGAATTCTCTAAGTCTTATGACTTTAAAGCTAAGCAAGAGAAGAAGAGACCTACTGATCAATCTGGGAATGGAAATAAGGGGAAGAAGGGAAAGGTTGAATATCCATCTTGTGGTAAATGCGGGATGAAACATCCTGGTACTTGCTTGAAGGGAATGGGAGTCTGTTACAAGTATGGTGAAAAAGGCCACCAAGCTCATGATTGCAAGGGGAAGAAGGAAGCTACCAACGTTCAGTGCTACAATTGCAAGGAAATGGGGCATTATGCGAATGCATGCCCTAAGCGTCAGGAGAACTTACCTCAGAAAAGGCCAAGGGATCAGGGCCAGGCTTATGCTATCACTACTGCAGAGGTAGAAGCTCTGAAAGACGTGGTGGCAGGTAATTTAATGGTTTCCTCAAGTTTAGAAAATGCATTATTTGATTCTGGATCATCGCATTGTTTCATATCTTCCCAGTTTGCTAAGAAAATTAGATATTTCCAATTTGATTTAATAAGGGAGTTGTCGGTTAAAACTCCTAAGGGAAGTATCGTTGCAACAAAGTTTTATGAATCAGTCCCCATTAGAGCAAATAAATTTTCTTTATCTGCTGATCTCATCGTCATACCTATGATTGAGTTTGATATAATCCTCGGTATGGACTGGCTTTCAGACTATGATACGAAGATTTATTGTAAGAAGAAAGAGGTTACGATTCTTGATGATAATGATAAGGAACACCTTATTTTTAGAGCAGAATCGTCACCACCTAATTCTTATTTAGATCCACCCCCAGTAGCTCAACTTAATTCAATTATTGGGGAGGAAGAGAATGAAATAACTGTCGGTGAGGAAATGAATGTTCAAATAGAGGATGTAACTGTTGTGAAAGAGTTTGTAGATGTATTTCCGGAAGATTTACCTGGACATCCTCCAGAACGAGAAGTAGAGTTTTCCATTGATTTAATTCCTGGATCAAGGCCTATATCGAAGACCCCTTATAGAATGGCCACTGTAGAATTAGTCAAACTAAAGAAACAACTAGAGGAATTGAGTAATAAGGGATTTATTCGCCCTAGTGTTTCTCCATGGGGAGCCCCTGTTCTTTTTGTTAAAACGAAAGATGGATCTGTGAGGTTATGTATTGACTATAGGGAGATCAATGCTATAACGATAAAGAACAAGTATCCCCTACCTCGTATTGATGATTTATTTGACCAACTGCATGGAGCTCAATACTTTTCAAAGATTGACCTTCGATCTGGATACCATCAGTTGTGTGTGAAGAAGGAAGACATTCCGAAAACAGCATTTCGAACCAGGTACGGGCATTACGAGTTTACTGTAATGCCGTTTGGATTAACTAATGCACCCTCTGTATTCATGGATCTAATGAATAGAGTTTTCAAGGAGTATCTCGATGAATTTGTGGTGGTATTTATTGATGATATCTTGGTATACTCCAAAACCTACGAAGATCATGAAAATCACTTGCGCATTATCTTTAAGATTCTGAGGAGGCATGAATATATTGGAAGTTTAGCAAGTGTGAATTCTGGCATCAGGAGATTTCTTTTCTTGGCCATATTGTCTCTAAAGATGGAATCTCTGTTGATCCTTCTAAGACCAAGGCAATCCATGAATGGCCAGCACCTACGAGTATAACTCAGGTACGTAGTTTTATTGGTTTGGCAGGTTATTATCGACGTTTCGTCCAGAATTTTGCCCGATTGGCTAACCCATTAACGAAGCTCACACGTAAAGGGGTTAAATTTGTTTGGAAAAAAGAGTGTGAAGAATGTTTCGAAGAACTGAAGAGAAGATTAGTCAATGCTCCTATATTGACTCTACCATCGGGGAATGATGGCTTCATTATTTATAGTGATGCATCGAAGAAAGGACTTGGCTGTGTCCTTATGCAGAATGATAGAGTTTTTGCCAATGCATCACGACAGTTGAAAATTCATGAACAAAACTATCCTACTCATGATCTTGAGTTAGCAGCTGTGATCTATGCTTTGAAGATATGGAGTCACTATCTCTATGGTGAAAAATGTGAGATTTATACTGATCACAAGAGTTTGAAGTATATTTTCTCACAAAAAGAACTCAACATGAGGCAAAGGAGATGGCTTGAATTACTCAAGGATTATGATTGTACGATACACTACCACCCGGGGAAGGCAAACAAGGTGGCAGATGATTTGAGTAGAAAAGACCATGGGGTTTTGAACAATATGAGAATTGATAGGGATCCAATTTTCATGGATCTAGTAAAGATGGACATGGGAATAACCAGGGAAGGTGAAACATCAATGCTTTTTCAAATGGTTGCCAAACCATCTTTACTAGAAAGGATTAAGAGTTCTCAGACCGATGATGAAGAATTTCAGAAGAAGATTAAAGCTGTGAATGATGGGAGATTGAGAGACTTTGTGTGTGAAGATGGAATTTTGAAATTCGGGAAGAGACTTTGTGTTCCCAATATACCTGATCTAAAAAGGGAATTGCTGGATGATTCTCATAGTTCCAATTTCTCTATACACCCTGGGAGCACCAAAATGTATAGAGATTTGAAGGAACATTTTTGGTGGGACAACATGAAGAGGGAGATTGCTGATTTTGTGTCAAGATGTATGGTTTGTCAACAAGTGAAAGCTGGAAGGCAACAGCCTGGAGGAGTCATGCAACCTCTTCCTATACCAGAGTGGAAATGGGACAATATTACGATGGACTTTGTCATGGGGCTACCAAAGACTCTTAGAAGGAACAATGCAATATGGGTTATTGTTGATCGTCTTACCAAGTCAGCACATTTTCTTGCTATAAGAGAAGATCTACCCCTGGAACGTCTAGAAAGACTATATATTAATGAAGTTGTGAGACTTCATGGAGTACCCTTATCAATTGTTTCTGATCGTGATCCCCGTTTTACTTCAAGATTTTGGAAAAGTCTTCAGAAATCACTAGATACTGAACTTCATTTGAGCACTGCTTACCACCCTCAGACAGACGGAAAATCAGAACGGACTATTCAAACCTTAGAAGACATGTTGAGATCTTGCTCACTTGACTTTCAGGGTATGTGGGATCAATATTTACCACTAGTAGAATTTTCCTATAACAATAGCTTCCATTCGAGTATTCAGATGGCACCATATGAAGCGTTATACGGAAAGAGATGTCGTACACCAACCTGTTGGGATGACGTTGGTGAAAGAAAACTTGTAGGCCCAGAACTGGTGGAGGAAACGGTGGAAAAGGTGAAGGTAATCCAAAATCACATCAAAGCAGCTCAAAGTAGGCAGAAGAGCTATGCCGATAATAGAAGGGAGGATTTGGAATTTCAAGTCGGTGATCATGTTTTCCTGAAGGTATCTCCGTGGAAGGGAGTCATACCTTTTGGTAAGAAAGGTAAATTGAGTCCCAGGTACATCGGACCTTTCGAAATTCTAGAACGAATTGGGGCTGTAGCTTACCGATTGGCAATGCCGCCAAGTCTCTCCAAAGTTCACGATGTGTTCCACGTATCTCTATTGAGGAAATACATGCGTAATCCGACGCATGTACTCACCTATGAGGAATTAGAACTGGAACCTGATCTTTCCTATTGTGAAGAGCCCGTCAGGATTCTTGATACAAGAGAACAAGTACTGAGAAACCGGACGACGCGTCTGGTAAAAGTTTTATGGAGAAACCATAAAATGGAAGAGGCAACGTGGGAACCCGAGGAACTTATGATGAAGAACCACCCGAGTCTTTTTATGCAGTAATACCCTAGAAATTGCGAGGACGCAATTATTTGAAGGAGGGGATAATGTAACACCCCAAGCTTCTACGGTACGTTTCCCTTCGAATAATGCGATAACGTGTGTTGTACGCAACCTCGAGTTCTAACACACACCACAACTAATTAAACTAGCCGTTGTGAATAGTAATACATAATTTTTGAAATTATATATATTTTACATTTGAAAATGGACTTAATTTTTGGACTCGGAATATCGAATTTAGCCTAAGGTGAAATTTTGGTACTTTTCGTATAACTTTCATATTTTGATGAATAGTGAAAATTACAAAATTTTAATTAAAAACAACTTTTTTAATCAAAATAATTAATAGTGATAAATTATGAATTTGAGTGGTTTTAAAGTATATTTAGAATATATTTTTACCATTTAATATAATGTTGGCCATTGTACATAATTATACAATTAAACCGAACATAAACAAGTGTCAATCTTTTGATAGTTATTATCTCTTAAAAACACGCTTTTTGTTTTGACAGCGGGAATTAATTTTAAATTAATTTCTGCCACTTCTGTGTTTTGAATTTAGGAAAATGGATTCCATATTTGGAATCAGGATGTTCAAATTGTGTAAATAGGTAACTTTTATTTTTAGACATTTTGAATAGTTACTGTGGTAAATATTTTATTTACCATGGTTAAAGGTTAAATCCGGTAAATAAGGGTTAAAAATAATATTATAATAATACAAAATTACCCTAAAACGTGTCCTAACCTTATTGGTGGACACATACCCTACCATGGGCATCCTTGGTTCAATTTGGGGACCCCTTGGAGCCACTTGTATGTGGTAGGGACACATTATATTAATAAAGTTAAAATAAAAATAAAAATGGCATAAGCTTACATCTTTTAGAAGAACAATTTTTACATAGGGTTATACATGTTGGATTTTCGATTATAAATATTCATTAGAAATCTAAAAAGATTTCCTACATGATGATATTTTATTTATAATTTTTAGACATCAAATAAGTTAAATTATTAATGACACAATAATGATGCAATGTTTACCTCATTAATAAATCATTTAAATAAATAAGATTATAATGATTAAAATATTATCTAAAACCTGTCCAATTCTTATTGGTTGATGTTATTTAGAATATGAGTCATCTTATCTTCGACCTCAATGATTTTTGGACCATTATAAACCGAATACAAATATATTATAATGTAATACTTTCACACTTTCCTAAAGAGCCCCTCCTCTCCCTTATAAAAGGAGACCACTTCTACTCATTCCTCACACCTCTCAAGCCACTTGGCTCGTCCAAACTCTGCCCAACTAATCTCCCCACATCCCTCTCCTCCTCCTTGAAGCTTCCCCTTAGGCAGAAAGCATTTCAAGAAGTCCTTTGGTTCCAACCAAAGTGAGTTACCTAAATTAAAGGTAACGATTTCTCTTAAATTATTTTCATTTATTTTGCTTCTTCAACCCCCAAACTCTTTTTATTTCCTTTATTTTGTAACAGCACCAGTATCCAAAATATACTAGGATGTTGTTATAAGAAGGATTAAAACTACACATACACACAACTCCATCTAATGGATGATGAACATAATGTTTCGGTGGATGTTAAACTAACGCCTCACGAAACGATGATTGTTCAAAAACATCTTACCGCCTCTCATGGTGGCCATTATGATGGAACTATAATTAAATATGATATTAATGATATATATATTATATATAAGCTTCTGTAATTCCATTTTATTTCATACCATTATTCGTTTCATGTTGTATATACATACGATAATTTCATTTGAGGAAGTGCGGACTACCGCCCCCTTAAAATGATATGACTCGTTCATACCACACATGGAACGTATAAAGGATGGTGTTAATGAACTTAAGTAACATATATAAAATATTATATTATACTGGAATAGTAATATACCTATGTATCATTTGGATTCGATTCTTTTAAAATAAAAATTAAATGGAAGTAGCGTTCGTGCGTACGTACGGACTACCGTCTCCACGAACGCGATGAGATTCATTCTCCATCGTATCCATTCAAGTATAATTATCATTTAATGATTTAAAAATGATGTTTAAGGACTTGATATCATTTTGGATATGAATAAGATACAACAAACATGACTTATGTAACAAAACATATCAAAGAAAATGAGTAAGTTAACACCCGAAACGACGATAATTCTAAGATATTATTAACAAATCAATGTTAAAAGATCATATATGATATCATATTAATATATATGATTCTTGTATAATTTAATAACAATTATTTCACCATTATACAGGAGGTTAACCTACCCCAACCAAGGAAAAGTACAAGGTAAGGGTTATTTCACAATCTCTTCATTATTCGAGGTTGTTTATACGTAATAATCTACTGGGATCTCTTTATCATCCACATCCATGTTTCTTAAAAAAGTATTTCAAAACATTTTTACTATTTACAAGAATATGGGTTAAAGTCATTTATACCCTTGTTTGACTTTTTATTAGAATTTTATAAAGGAATCTTTTCGTCGTTTTCAAAACAAGGTCCTTTTTAACCTTTTCGACAGAATTGAGGTAAGAATGTTTTTTTTAACTTATACGGCGGGTGCGGTTAGTTTCCACCGTTATAAAATCGTCGAAGCTTTCCATACAAGCTTATAAGAATATTTTCAAAGAAAATGTTTTATTTTATATGGATCTTAAAAGATTTCAAAATAAAAGGAGAAACTTCTTTAAAAAGAATTTTGATTTCATCTATGTCAACATCCTTTGATGGATTTTAAGATTATTTGAAGTTGATTTATTATGATACAAAACTTCTATATTGTATTGAAGGTTTTGTGATATGTTTGACTATGGATATGCAATTTTTATACCATTCATAGATTATGGTGAAATTATTGACATTTCGTATGCTAGTTTTAATATGAATGTTTATGTTATGTTTAAACCTTTTCATATGGGAATGCATTGGACTTAATAAGTGACGGGTGGAGCCCGCTATAGCTCCTTGATGCATCGGTAGGTCTCATGAGACAAACTAGTGTCTTGGCTCAAGGCCTTGACAAAATCTTATTTGTAGTCTTGGCACGAGGCCTTGGCTATGTGGTTATGATAGTCTGGCATTATGCATTCCAACATTATGAAAGTGGTTATTGATATTGCATGTGATTATTCGATTTGTAGAATATCCATGTGAACAAGTAAATGGCATAATTTCATTTTAATTTTGCCATACTATGTTGAAGTTCAATTTTAAAAGGCTTTTGTTTTATTAATTCATTGCCTTAAATGTTTATGCTTATTTTGAATGTTCCGCTATATTGATATCCTTACTGGGCATTTGAGCTCACCCCTTTTCTATGTTTTATTTTTCCCAGGTAGTGAAGAAGTAAATTATGAATGACTTGCAGGGATATTATGAGGGGTTAATAGTGTGGATATGAAGACTTTGTTGTTGTAGTAGTTTTTTCACTTTGAAATGTAATGTAAAACTTTATGATTATATCTAGTGTTTCCAAGGCTACTAAACCAATCGGTCTTTCGAGATTTGATCTTCTTGTGATCATGCCAATGTTATGTAATTAATGCACCGACTCTGGGTTGCTGGGGTCGGGGCGTTACAGTCCGGTTAACCGAGAGGGCATTGGTGAGATGATTCAAATAACTGTTCTTGTTCTGATCAAACAATTTTCAATTGAATGTCAGATTGTTTTTCGTTGAATGCCTCGTTGAATCCTTTTTCGTGAAAATGATAGTAGGAGGAATGGTTAGAAGGGATGTGGAACTTAGCGTACATTTTTTTCAGCGTAGTTTCCAGGAAGATCATTCCATTATCTTTGAGGAAGAAGTGAGTGACTCCAAATCGGTAGATGATGTTGGAGCTCACAAAGTCAACAATTGAATGGTACTTGAGCTCCTTGAGAAGAACCGCCTCTAGCCACATAAATGTGAAATTTGTAGCAGTCAAGATGTACCTTCACTGTGAAGCTATTGCTGGTGGATATGGTCCCACAACATCGAGTACTAATACCTCAAATGGCCAAGAGTACATGTTAGTGAAGAGAGGCTCTGGAGGCTGATGCATAATGTTGTCATGAATATTCATCTATGTCATCTTATGGAGAACACGATGCAGTAATAGATTATGGAGGTAAAAAGATACCATAGTCTCTAGATCTAATGAGATAGTATTGGCCGGGTCTGATGATCCCTGAAGTAACCATCTGAAACTTTCTACATGACTTTGGAAATATAGACTTTTGGATTTCAACAGAGGAGAACACCATCAAACCTGCACTCGTAGAGTATATTCTCATGACCATGACTATAATAAAGGGCAACCTAGAACATGTGGCGTCAAATTCACTCATGCTCAGCCTGATCTCCTAGGTGATTGTCATTCTGGAGGTACTAAACAAAAGAGATTTTCAAATCTTGAGTCAAATCAATATCTGCATCTTGGGGGCCATGGGGTCCCAGTATGGAGCGATCAGCCGTAAGGTGGATTACCTATTGGTTGTCACTATCATCTGGGGTGATGGTAGCAATGACTATCCCTGGATCCATGTGGATAATCATATAATCTTGTTTGGGCTCTGCATGTGATGCATCTACGTTGGCTAGGGTGTCATTCCGACCGTTGGGAGATAGAGAGACATGAGTATCTTCTGATCGATAGGGGAACTGGAACATCAGCTGGAGATTGTATTCCAACAATGTAATAAGATCTAGTTTTAGGATGACATAGTCCCCATTGATCTGCTTGATGACTAGTTTAGAGTCATATTTCACAAGAAAATGGGGCACATCAATCACATGGGTCTGCTCGAGGATTCTAATTAGAGTCTGATACTCTACATTATTGTTGGTCTAGCCTTCAAAAAATATGAATGAATATGGTAGAATAAATTTTTCTGTAGTAATGAAGATAATACCCAAGCCTACACTCTTCACTATGGGGACATAGACCCTTCTACAGGTGGTGCTCTATGATGCACCATCGAAGAGAATTTGCGAGCACGACATGGTTTGGTCTACCAATATAATTTCTTACTCAGGGAAATTGAAATCTAGGGACTGGTCCACATGAGTTAGATGGGAAATGTGAATGTATACCAATGATTTACCCATAATATACTTCTGAGGGACAAACCTGATGTCTAACTACTAAAGGATTTCCACCCACCGACCTAGAAGACCTGTCAATATAATGAGGCTCTAGATGTACTTCAATGGATCTACCTGGGACACCAGTTGTACCTCATGATGCTGGATGTAATGCCACAATTTTTGAATGGCTTAAACCAGAGAATGATAGTTCTTCTCGATAGGCGAGTATCTGGTCTCCATATAAAGGAGTACATGGCTAGGATATTAGAGAATTTTCTCCCTCCCCTCATTGTTCTTTTGGGATGGAAGAGTTTTGAGAGACCATTCCAGGGTGGTCACGTAAAATACCAAGAACATTCCCGAGATGTGTGTCAATAAGATCGGAGTCTAGAGCATGTACTTCCAGATTTCCTTGAAAGCAGTCTAATAATAATTATCCAACTAGTAAACAATTCCTTTCTTCCTATTCCGAGAAAAGGGCTCACACATGCTAGTCAGATTTGAGATGAATTGGTATATGTATGAAAAGTGGCCTTAGAAACCTCAAAGATCCCAAATGACTCTTGGAGGAGACATCATGCAAATGGACTTGATCTTCCCATGGTCAATCCTGACGCCCTTTTATCTGACAACAAAGCCAATAATCTTTCTAGTGGTGACCCAGAAGGTGCACTTCAATGGAATAATCTCTAGATGATGAGAATGGAGGAAGCTGAACTCTTTATCAAGGTCTTTGAGATGGTCCTAATGTTTGAAGGATTTTATAAACAAGAACATCCGCGTAACACTCCACCAAAATTTTGAGGATATGATTAAATACGTAATGCATAGCCCACTAATAAGTGGAACCTACATTCTTTAATCCAACGAGCATGACATGGTAGCAGAAAGTAACTTATAGTTCCCAACAGGCTGTATACTTTTCATCTTCCGGGTACATTTGGATCTGGTTTTACCTAGAGTACCCATATATGAAAGAGAGGGATTGTAACCCAGTTGTTGCGTCGATCAACAATTCCTTCATATGAAGTGGAAAATCATCCTTTAGATAGAGATGACAGTCATCCCGAAGGTCAATGAAGACTCTGATACGTATGTTCTTTTTCATAGATGGATTACTGTTGGCCAACCATTTGGGTGATTGGACCTCCTTAATTAAATTGGATCTGATGAGCTAATCATCTACTTCCTCAGCCATGAAACTGTGATAAAGGTGTATATTTCTGGGAGGCTGCATGAATCTGCTATGATTTTCAAGGAGACCGCGGCAGTGGACAACTACCAGAGAATCTAGTCCTAGAACATCATCATATATTTATGTGAATACATAACAGTGTTGTTACAAGAAATCTATGTACTGTTATTTCTCCTTGAGGGTTTGGCATCACTGATCAATGTCTATTTTGGGTCTGACTCACTACTGAGGTTAACCTGTAACAATTCATGACTGTGGCAGAGATGACCTCTTCAATGGAGAGGGAGGATCCATTAAATCTTCTTCTTCAATTATTTTGGATGGATCCTCAGTGGGAGTAGTTTCCTTTGAGTCGAATGATCCTGATTCAAGTCTGCTACCATCCTGAGCGGTAGTGGAAACTGCATCGGGGGACACCTTTGCTGCTAAAACCATAGTGATGAATGGTGTCGATTGGATCCCAATGGTCTTCAACTCTAGGGGCCAACAGTTGATGATATCGAAACATTAGTGGAACTTCTTCTTGAGATGGTTAATTCCAGCATGGAGAAACAATCAATTATGGAATATTGTTGTTTCCATGGGGTGGACATCCCGATACCTTATGGGATTATGGGGCTCCTAGATCACCTGAGCCTAATTTGTATAGGATTATGAGGTGATCTTTCTACATCACATTGAATTAGGAATGTGTTCCACCTCGTTCAGGATACAACACAAAATTTTCCCATGTATGGTGTTTATCCTCCAATTGGTGAAGTGGAAATACGTATGAATCATCTATATCTATCCACGAGTCTGTCACAGTCATCGAATGTTCAACCTTGTTTTCCTGAATCATGTTGTATATTCTCCTGTTGTAGTCATCATCTAGATAGTGAGCATCACAAGTGGAAAAGGATGACGTGTCACCTTGGAGTATGCACAGTCGACCATTAAGGGAGTACATGAGGCATTGGTGATATGAAGATGAAATGAATACATACAGGTGGAACCATGACCAACCCATCAATGCATTATAGGTAGTGGCGTGTGATACAACCATGAACTCAGTGATGGCTACCAGACCACCGAACTGGGTCTTCAGGAAGATCCCTCTGACTGGTGTATGTTCTGTCCAATCAAAACCATGGATTATTATGTCAGAGGGACTCAAATCATCTTCAGACAACCCCGGTTTTTGCAGTGACCGAGTCAGGATTAGGTTGATCCAAAATCTTGTGTTGTCATGATGATCAAAAACCTATTTTCCATTAAACTGGATGGTGTTGTACAGTGGGTGAATGTGCCCCTTTAGGAGAGAGACATTATTTTCTCCAGATAATGAGATGATGGCTTGACACTCAGTAATATCGATCTCCTTATCAAGAAATGATTTGTAGCTACTACCTCATTCTCAAATTGGTGAGGGATTCTTAAAGCCTAGATGAGATCCTCACACATATCTGATAAAGGGAGAAGGGCCTCAAGGAATGAGATATTTGGTGGAATGCAAGAAAGATGTTTGATAACATCATACATCTATGCAAGGCATGAGCATATTCTTACAGGATGTTTCTCTTTGACAGGAGGTATGGTGGGCCATACTGGCTGGACCAGAGGATCACTAGTGCAAGGAATATCTCACCTCTCAATAGTCAAAGACTGCGGAAAGACTACAGGTTGAGGGCCTAATAACTAAGACCAGTCAGTAGAAAAGCATGGATGATCACGACACTGTTGAGGAGGCTCTGCCTGATCCAAAAACACGACCAGTGGTGAAGGCGGACCTAATGTCACGAGATGACAAGAATGTGTGTGTTGAGCTCTATGATAGGCCTACTTCCGGGTTTCTGTCGTGTGCACAGCCTGACTGGAAGCACTGAACGAGGCCCGTCGATGGCCCATATTGTCATCGATCCATCGAAGCTGATGATGGATGGGGACATTTGGAGGATCTTCCTGGCCCTCCTCATCATCAGGAATCATGTAGTGGTTTACCTTCTCTATTGTATTAACTGAGGTGTACTCTTAAGTGTCATCCGATGAGTCATCCTCTACTGGAGGAATTTTGGGATGAATCACCATCTCCAGTGGCTTAAAATCAATGATAGTGTGGGATGAAGAAGACATTGGTGGGGAACTTTGTTCTTCCATGTGGCACTAATGTTTTCCTTTCTAGGAAAGGGACTGCTGAGATGATGATGCAGAAGTATTAGATGCGTCTTCTATAGACTCTGGAAAATTCAGGCATACAAGAATAATTCCATAGGCCTGGGAAACTACTTTATGATCCATGTAGTCATCATACTTCTAGGACCTGTGGTTAGAATCCCGATTAAAAACGGCTTCATTGTCACTGTTTCTATTTGGCCTCATGGATACACATGCCACTTGTTCCATAGAATTTCCTAACTGGACTATGTTGTTTCTACCTTGTCTTCAAGTCACTTTTTAAGCACATATCATTGTCTAAGGGTGTTCTATAAGATCTTGTGATATGGGATGTAATTAAGACGATCAATGATGTTCGCCTCTTCTTGCCTCATGCACTCAAGAAAACATAAAAAATCCCCTTCTCCAAGGAACATTGGAAGTATCTTGGTAATTGATCCTCATTACGTAAGGATTGTATATTTTCATAGGTGAAGGAGTCCTTATTGAAAAGGGGATGGTTGATGTACGAGATTTTTTTAGTGCAGAAGTCCTGATTAATGTGGGGGATTGTACTTTTTCCTGATTTTTTAGGGTCTATAGGAGCCTTTCGAAGAGGTGGATCTTGGATATCTCTCCTAAGAAATGGTGGAACGTTGCCCAAGGGTACCTGCCAGTTCAATGGTGGGCAATGCTAGGATTTTGGATTTCGTGGACGTGGAGGGCCTATGTGAGGCTATAGAGGAAACTCCACTAGTAACAACTCTAGTTGCCCGATGGACTCTATTTGAGCCACTACAACGAGCTAGGCCTTGGTGTCTCTCCTCAAGGGGATTGCAGGAGGGAATGGATGTTCCTGGATGGCCTACTATTATGATTCTCCTAGGAACTCGGTCCTATCGTAGAATTCTTTGAATCACCTACGGTAGTTCTGGGCGATCAATGACGAGACTAGTTATATCTTGACATTTCGTACACACATCTTCATGAGATTATCCTGAGCCAGTGGCCTGTCAGGGTAAAATGGGAGCCATTTTTATTGGGTGACAATGTCTACAACATGCTCATCAGGCCTCTTATTTCACTTGATGAGTTTTGTGATACTCGTCCTCCATGTGGTGGAACAGAACTGGTGTACCTCTCGAACCCCTCGTGGTTTAATTTTCATGATCACAATCACCCTCTTATGTTTCTAATCTTGTTTTAAGTGTTTGTGATGATAGGCAAAAGGTGGCCAAGGAATTAGGCCAAGAAGAAGCCAAAGTGGACTGAGTTTCAGTCCACCAGCCAACCGATGGAAGAGCACCGACTAGCCGATGGAGGCCTGGACAGAAGGCATCCCTCTTTCCAGACCACCGGCCAACCGGTGCCACACCAGCGGCCTGCCGGTGGCACCCAGACAGAAGGCTGAGCCACTGCCTCAGCACCGGCCAACCGGTGGCCTCAGCACCGGCCAGCCGGTGGCACCCAGCCAGCACAGTGGTTGCTACTGCCTCAGCACCGGCCAGCCGGTGGCCTCCTCACCGGCCAGCCGGTGGTGCCTGAGCCCAAAGCCCTCTCTATTTTGCACGCACCGGCCAACCAGTGGCCCTGTACCGGCCAACCGGTGGAGCCAGTCAAACTAGCCGTTTGGCTGTTGACCAGCCTGTCCACTTGGCCTCCCAACGGCTCCAAAGCCTTTTCCAACGGCTCCGAAGACCTCCAACGGCCATATGAGGGTTCCCCCTCTATAAATAAAGGACTAGGAACCCCCGGAAACTTAACCAAGCCATAAGGAAGCCCACGAGACACATTTTGATCATTTGGCTAACCTCGGGCGGACTTCCTCCAAGAAACCCCAATCGCTCCAACTCAATTCCACATCCAAGGAGCATCACCAAAGAAGCTTGGGAGTGCACGTCTTCAACTCCAATCATCCATTGGCGCCCAAGGCTTCTCCAAATATGGTTCTTATTGTTTTATTTATTTTGAGCTTCATTTTGGGTTTGTGACTACAAACCCCCACTTCTCTCATCCTCCATTTCTTTGGGTTGTCACACCACCTTCAAGGTGTGAAGAGGTTAGTCAAGCCTTTCCTTTTAAAAGGCTTGAGTCAAAGGTGAGCTAGCCTTCACCCGTAAAAATGCTAGTGGGTTTCTTTCTCAAACCATTAAAAAGCAAGCTGTAATAGGTGAGCTAACCTTCACCTGTAAAAAGGCTAGTGGGTTTCTTGCTACAATCATTGAAATGCAATCGGTAGTAAATCTCTCAACGGTTGAGTTGGGAGCGGAGACGTAGGCTGGGTTTTAGGCCGAACTCCGTTATCAAGTTGCGTGTCTTGCCTCATTTATTTCCGCTGCATCTTAACATTGATTTTAAATTGTTAATCAATTTTTAAAAGAAAATTCACCCCCCTCTTGCCATCACTTCCTTTCTTTCTCCGCCCAACAATTGGTATCAAAGGGAAAATTTGAGTAATACCATAACCGGTTTCAAATTCAAAGATCCATTGTGATGGCTTCAACCTCTTTCGCCCCCGAAGGCTATTCTTTGGGTCGTGCTCCATTTTTTGATGGAACCGACTACACTTTTTGGAAAACTCGCATGATTACATTTCTTAAAAGTATTGGCTATCCTATATATAGAATTGTTATGAAAGGCTTTACTTTATCTAACAAGGATGAGTCCAAATGGACCCCCGAAGACATTATAAATTTTGAGCTTGATGGAAAAGCCATGAATGCTCTTCATTGTGGGCTAGATCGTAATGAATTTAATCGTATTTCTACATGCTCATCTTCTTATGATATTTGGAAACTTTTAGAAGTAACCCATGAAGGCCATTACAAGCCTGATTGCCCACTCCAAAAGAAAAAGGCCATGCAAAAGGAGAAGAAGAAGGCTTTCAAAGCCACATGGAGTGATAGCTCCACATCCTCCTCCTCCTCCTCTAGTGACAACGGTAACAAATGCCTAATGGCATTCCATGAGGTAACTTCTTCCGACTCCTCATCCTCTAGTTCTTCAAATTCTTTTAATCATTTGTCTTACGAGGATCTCCAACATGAGAGAGATCAATTGGAGGAAGGTTTTCACGAACTTTCTTCCAAATTTGTTTCTTTAAAAAAGAATTTCAAAAAACTCTCTTCCGAAAAAGAACAACTTCTCAAAGAGAAGGAAGAGTTGACCATCAAAATCCAAAACCATCCCGATGTTGATTCCATGGAATCAACTATCAAAGATTTAAGGGAATCCCTAGCCAAGTTCACCCAAGGTGAACAAAATTTGAACATTTTGCTTGGTTCTCAACGCATATCTAGAACCACCCAAGGGCTTGGCTATTCCAATAAAGCTTCCTCTTCCCATGCACCTACTATTTTTGTAAGGGGGAGCTCTCAATTTTAATTTTGCAATTATTGTAAAAAACCCGGGCACTTAATCTATGAGTGCGATTGCAAAAATGCCCGGTATGGTAGGCCCAAATCTATTTCCTTTAATGATGAATTTTTTAGGAGAAGACCCGCCACTAGACAAGTGTGGATTGAAAAATCCCTCTTAGCGAGTCTCTCCAGGCCAAAATTTGTCTTAGTTTCAAAATCCTCTCCCCGATGATTTGTTGTTTTTATTTAGGGGGAGTTAGGATCGTTTAAGTCTTTTTGCTTTCAACACTTGGTATCAAATTTTTTTTTTCAAACTTTCAATTCAAACTGTTATTAAATTTCTTTTCAAAACTTTCAATTCAAACTGTTGTTCAATTTTTCATTTCAAACTTTGATTCAAAACTTTCAATTCAAATTTCAAAAATTTCAATTGATTTAAAATCTCTATCTTGTTTTTCAACGTTATCCCTCAATCAAGTTTTATGCCCCGTGCTATTTTGATAATCACAAAGGGGGAGAAATTCTTGGTTGATTGGGGGAGAAATATTTCTCTCATGCATTTCTTGTTTTCAATTTATCCTTTAAAGCATGCCATTCATTTGATTTTTACATTGTTTGTTTTGGTGATTGTGATCATCAAAATAGGGGGAGATTGTTGTACCTCTCGAACCCCTCGTGGTGTAATTTTCATGATCACAATCACCCTCTTATGTTTCTAATCTTGTTTTAAGTGTTTGTGTTGATAGGAAAAAGGTGGCCGAGGAATTAGGCCAAGAAGAAGCCAAAGTGGACTGAGTTTCAGTCCACCGGCCAACCGATGGAAGAGCACTGGCCAGCCGATGGAGGCCTAGACAGAAGGCATCCCTCTGTCTAGACCACCGGCCAACCGGTGCCACACCAGCGGCCAGCCGGTGGCACCCAGACAGAAGGCCGAGCCACTGCCTCAGCACCGGCCAACCGGTGGCCTCAGCATCGGCCAGCCGGTGGTGCCTGAGCCCAAAGCCCTCTCCATTTTGCACGCACCGGCCAACCGGTGGCCCTGTACCGGCCAGCCGGTGGAGCCAGTCAAACTAGCCGTTGGGCTGTTGACCAGCCTGTCCACTTGGCCTCCCAACGGCTCCGAAGCCTTTTCAAATGGCTCCAAAGACCTCCAACGGCCATATGAGGGTTCCCCCTCTATAAATAAAAGACTAGGAACCTCCGGAAACATAACCAAGCCATAAGGAAGCCCACGGGACACATTTTGATCATTTGGCTAACCTCGGGCGGACTTCCTCCAAGGAACCCCAATCGCTCCAACTCAATTCCACATCCAAGGAGCATCACCAAAGAAGCTTGGGAGTGCACGTCTTCAACTCCAATCATCCATTGGCGCCCAAGGCTTCTCCAAATACGGTTCTTATTATTTTATTTATTTTGAGCTTCAATTTGGGTTTGTGCCTACAAACCCCCACTTCTCTCATCCTCCATTTCATGGGGTTGTCACACCACCTTCAAGGTGTGAAGAGGTTAGTCAAGCCTTTCCTTTTAAAAGGCTTGAGTCAAAGGTGAGCTAGCCTTCACCCGTAAAAAGGCTAGTGGGTTTCTTGCTCAAACCATTAAAAAGCAAGCTGTAATAGGTGAGCTAGCCTTCACCTGTAAAAAGGCTAGTGGGTTTCTTGCTACAACCATTGAAAAGCAAGCGGTAGTAAATCTCTCAACGGTTGAGTTGGGAGCGGAGACGTAGGAAGGGTTTTAGGCCAAACTCCGTTATCAAGTTGCGTGTCTTGCCTCATTTATTTCCGCTACATCTTAACTTTGATTTTAAATTGTTAATCAATTTTTAAAAGGCAATTCACCCCCCCTCTTTCCATCACTTACTTTCTTTCTCCGCCCAACAAGAACTAGTAGAGAAATAGCCTACAGAGGACTTCCTAGATGACTACTGATCTGATGGGGAGATATCAGTATTGGGAGAATGTCGACCCATCCAATGTCTGTAAAAACCACCATAGTTTGGCAGCCTCTTGCTGTTCTGGAGTTCCCGACATCGGTGCAGACATTGAGATAATGTGGGTGAGGTGCGGTGGCAGGCACCATGTCCCGTTGAAGGGGGAAACAGTGGGATTCCCAAAACCGGAGGGTGCTGGAATATTATCCAACCATACCTTATAATGTTATCCATGAGGCGGTATTTCCACCTTTTGAGTCTCTAAAGCATCAAGGCGGGCAATGTGTGTCACAATTGGATCATCTGGGTGGGGGTACCTCTCTTGATGGGGATCCTTGACCACCATTGTGTTGGGGGTTTCTTCCACTGGATAAATAGTCCCATCATCTTATCGAGCGGCTGGTGGAAAGACCCATGGAGTAGCTCTGGGATCTTGAGCTGGGTCCTAATGATTGTCATGATGTTCAGGAGGATATGGTGAGACATATAATTCTTTCTTGCCATAAGTTCCAGCTGCAACCTTGTCTACATGTGCAGGATGGTCAAGGTCACCTTGGGAGTTCACAAAGTGGACATTGTGCATTCCCCATCTTCCTTGTCCAAGGATCATCGTAGTCTGGCCATCGGTCCGTAGCGCAGTCCATAATGAGTTCATCGACAATATTCTTGTGTTTGGAATGTTTCTAACACAACGCAGCTTTTCAAGACCATCTTCAGCCTTCTGCATTGAGCCATACGAGTCATAGTGTTTGACGGCTCTTAGATGTTCCTTTCCCTTGTTGGGATTCCAGCTACGGACTAGTACCCTAAAGTGCATGGTAAGACACATTAGATTCTTATGTCGATGATTAATACTTCCCAATGGAACAAAGATTTTTGAAACTCCCTCGGGGGTATGCCCTCTCCAATAAGCTCTAGCACATTCCCAACCCTCGGCAGGCCATCCTTGTTAATTGTGACCCTAACTAAAGGCATATCTTTTATTTCTCCTTGAAAATTCTGAAGGAATTGGATGGAACTGAAATGGGGGGTTGCATATTCACCCCCACCATAGATTTATACATCATGGGAAGCTTCCAATATTATCCTATGGAGCACATTAAAGAACTAGAATCATCATTGTTGGAGGGTCCTATGACGACCTGGTAACTCTGGGAGATGGGCCATGAGGATTGTGGACAAATCAACCAAACAACATTTTGGGATGATTTCTTCAAAGTTCTCCAGAATATTGTGGTAGGCCACATATCCATGAAAAATACGATCATGAGTTTCCCAAGGGTCTGGCAAAATCATAACACCTCATCCTAGGTGATTGCTTCTAGCACAATAAATTTTTGCTCTTATAGGGGCCAAATAATCTCTGGAAAATGGTCATCCATGAGAATATACCACTATATCCATTTCTCAGATTCAGGGTCTGGACCTTTTTTTCCCCACTCTCCAACTAGATGTGGTCGGGGAATAGGTAGTGGTACAGTTGCGGACTGCTGAGACGGTTGGCTGGCTAAGGGATTATACGGTGAGCAAGCTGACAAATCGCCGCATCATGGGATATATTTCGAAGAGTGTACTGGCCTAGGCAGCAAATCATGATATAACGGGCGGGTGACTGTAGTTTCTAGAACACGGGATACAGATACTAGTGATGGGCCACAATACTTTTCATCCGCCATTGGTCCCGATAATATCTCTTTGTGTTCTCTAATTAAGGTAGAGAGTAATACATGTGATGATGGCTGCGATTTCACGATCGGAGCCTGTGGGATTTCCAAATTTTCGTCCCCTAGATATACATACTAAGGGAGGCAGAAATCTGATGGACCTCACATTTTGGATGTTTGAGGCTGATGTGCTTAGTTCTTGCCACAGCCCTTGAAACAGAGGATCTAGGAAAGGGTTCCATCACTGAGTCGTATTCTGCTTCAGAATATGAGAAGAAAACCTGTTAGATCTGAGTCTGAATCTTCTCCGCATTATTTTTATAGTGGTGATGACCCTCCCTCATTCCCCATGATGTTTTTATAGGATATTCAATATTTCTGTCATGAGGAGGTCCTTCAGTCGTACTGCTGCTGGGGCGTGGAGGACTTTTTCCTGAGTGAGCTGGAGTGTGAGAAGCACATGTACATATATCAAAGGGAACATGGGAAAGACCATCGTACCCACTGGCTAATGTGTGGAGGGAATATCAATGAGAAGTGAGGGAGTGGGTAGGACCTCCACTAGAGCTAATAGGATCATAGTAAGGACCACCATTCTTATTTCCCCTGACAGTATTAGCACTTGTAGGGTCCTCATACTGATGATGCCCAACACTGGTAGGACCTTCTTGCTAGGTGCTAGTGAAGCGAAGCTAACCCTCAACCCACTAGTTACTAAGGAATGGTGGACCATTTCTAGCTGCTTCAAGAAAATGGGGAGGGACCCCACACTGGAGATTGAATGATCCCCACACCGTCGATTTGTGGTAGGTGGAATGACTCAATACTAAATGTAGTGAGAACGAGAAATGTTTCTGTACTGATTGTCACCATAGTGGGAAGGTCCCTCATTCGAACTGATAGAATAATAGGTCATACCTCCTTGTTGATCATGGAAGCTGGGGAAACCATCATTCTGTATGTTGGTGGTATAGGGAGGTCCTCTGTACTGGGTGTCGTTGCTGCGGGTCGGCCATCGGTGGGCACTCCCTCTGCCGATGATCATGAGTGTCGACCCCACCAGCCAGTGGGGCGATTGGGGCCTTGATCCAGGTCTGTTATATAAGTCTCACTGGTCATCATACATAGGTGTCTGATGATACACATTAGAAGTCGCATGGGCCAATGTAGTTGTAGACGTTAATTCCTCATGGTGGGTGTCCTCCTCTACCTATGCAAAATGCTGGCACCAGGTTAGCCGAACTAGTGAAAGTGTTGTTGAAACATGGATTAAATTCTCCTTGACTCATGGGATGTGGTGGTGCACTGACAAGACATAGTGGGGTCCATCATTGGGGGCCCATAAAATGGGATCCCGACCGAGTTGTCCCAGAAATCCTCTAATTCATTGGCCTAGGGTAGGGAGTCATCGAGGTGTTCTGGGGAGAGGCTCCCGAAAAGATTTTACAATGGAGTGGGGAGTAGTGGCTCCCTGCACGGCCCTTGGGGGAGACTGTGGTGATGAGGAACATATGCATGTAAATCATGGAAGGCCATATCACACGTTGGGATAATCCCCCTCCTCGTATCGGCATACAAGGTCATTTATTAACCTTCGTTGAATGATTTCAGAAGGGGAGATGAGGAATCGGTGCCTAGCAGCTGTGAGTGTGGAAGACATCTTAGAAGCGGTGGTGTCATGGGAGATTTTCACATTGGTGCTACACCTTCCCCTACATCAGTGGGAGGGTGGTGATAGGATTCCTGATACAACAACTTGCTTCCTGAATGAAGGGATATTATACCATTAGTTCTGAAACAAGGAATTCAACGTCCAGTTACCCAATTCCATTTGTCTCCCATGGATGGTAAGAGTGATCCACACTAAAAACAACATTGACTATGATGTCTAATGTTTAACTTCCCCAAATTCTGGTGAGTTTCAAACCAGGCCCACTTTTTTCATGGAAGAACTTTGTGCTAGATAACTTGATCTATTGTCATGATATTCCACTAATGTCTTGAACGAAACTAATCTCCACATTAGGGATAAAAACATCATGTTGGGATCACCATTCCTATTTCTGACACTATAGATGGGGCACACACATATGTCTGTTTTGAGGATAGAAAGGATGCGATGACCGTTGCCCTTCATTCCAGCATTACAAAATAGGCAGCTTCCATTCCGTATTTAGGGATGTTATCTCCTGGATTTAAATAGAATGATGTTATTTCAGTTCTTTGTTCTTTCGATTCCACCCCATAACTCATTACATAGTCTGAGTCTCCCATCTAGACTTAGTCGTTGTTGGTGAAACCCTTCGAAAGTGTCATATCTTTATGGATTCCTGTTAATTTGACTGCTTCAGTATGGAAATTCTAAATGATCTATTCAAGGCAGCAACCGTCCCTAGCAGGATTAGTCATGTTGGAAATTAGTGGTGTGTCAGGACACTGGAATACTAGCATGTCTCATTTTTTCCACTTCTAATAATACTTCTTGATGGCAAGGAAGCATGAAGCATCACATGTCTAAATGGTGCACTGATGTCAGGGCTAACATGTTGTTAGTTATCAAGTTACCACTGTGAGAATTTAATAGGTGAATTGACATGATCTCACTGGCATGTAGAGGCCTGGGCAAGAATCAGGATGGATGATGGATGGTTTAGGTGATGTGGAGGGAGAATGTGATGCAACCATTGTGAGGATGATGGTTACGATGGTCTTGATCCTTGAAGTGTCTTCCATTATATCCTCGTGACTGGGAATCATTGTCCACATAGTTTGGTCAGATGATAGGACACCTAAGGAGGCATCCCGAGAGAATGGATGCAAGGATGATATCCAAAAAAAACCTCCAGGTTAGGTTATGATCTTCCTAGAACTCATGGGATTGGTGGATAAATTAGGATTATACAAGGGTTATGGGCTTGAACCTCAGGGAGTATTCATATGTATCCTTGTGGCAAGGAATCAATGTGCAGGTAGTTTATATGACGTTGACTTATTGTCAATTTCAGACTTCAAAGGATTTTCATCCATTGGGAGACATCAATTTCATATAGCCAAATTGAGATGAAAATAGTTTACCACTGAATGGTGTTCGAAAAGGCTTATATCTAAATGAGGCTGACAATGGCTTACTGCTAGATGTAAATTAACCTTAGGGTGGCTTCCTACGTAGTGTGTCTAAGAGACAGTAATCGAATCCAATGTAGTTCTGGATGGAGTTGGTGAACCTACGTGAAGGGGGTTAGGACCGAAATTTGTTTGGATTGACCCTCAGGTTGGTTTTCTATGTACCATTCCATGGCAAGGATCAATGTCCATATAGTTCAGGATGATGGGAACAAACGTGAAGGGGGTCAGATACAATGGATGATGGGCTTGAACCTAATGGAGGATTCCTACGTACCATTCCATGGTAAGGATAAAAGTACATGTAGTTAATAATGGTGTTGGTGAACCTAAGGGAAGGGTGTCGGAACCAAGTGTTATTGGGCTTGCACCTCAGGGAGTCTTCCTACATAACATGTCGTGACAAGGATCAAATTTCACATAGTTTGTAATGTTGTGGGCTTAAACTATAGGATGTCCTGAGAGGATGTCATGGTCGATTCTTACTATAAGAATATGTGAGTCATGCTTGGTGCGAGAAACAAAAGGCAATAAAGACCTAACGATCACGTCAGGAAAGGTGTGCCTATGGGAAGTGTGGTGGTGGTTACACGTTATTAGCATCCCAAAAAATAAATTGGGGAATATTCATGGTCTGTAGCACAAAGTGAAAAGGGGGCTTACCTATTGTTAGTAGCCCCGAGAGATAGATATTGAGACTTAATCTAGGGTGGAGGCCGGGGTGGTGACAAAACCCAAAGGGAGAGGGACTTCGCATAGATGAGAGGAGGGCTTCAGTGCCCCCCCCTCTAGTCTTCGTCTAAGAATAATATAAAAGGAGAAGGGCTACATCATATAGTATGAAAGTCTAGTGGCTTACACCAAGGTGGATTCCCATTCCTTATAGAAACATACCACTCTGATAAAGATGATCTTATTCCATGTGAAAAATGATTTCACTCCCATTAGGACCATTGGGCGTGCAGAATATCTACGTTGGGGATCCCCATGTACAACCCATGGGTAGAGGACATAGTTTAACATCATGTGTTGTGGATGATGGTGCTTGGCAATATGAAATCTGTCAACTCGGATGAGGAAGGTTATCTCCACACCAATAGGACTTGAATAGCTGATACCTGCCCTCTCTTAGGGAAGAGAAGGCATCAGCAATGCCTTGGAGATGGGGGGGGGGGTGGTTATAGATTGTTCCATTGAGGGGTCCAAGATTGCGTGGCTATGTGAAGAAGCAATATCCATTAGCGTGCCTATTCAAACAACCATGATGTGAGGCAACACAATGGGAAGCACTGCCCAATGGACTTTGATATTACTTCATATGAGACAAGAGGGTTGTATAAGAAAGGTTGTGCAGCGAAGATGTTTTGGGAATTTGATGCGTCGGGAGATGATGTACAGAATAGGAATATTGAAGCGAAATGGTATTCACATGTTGGTAGGCTTGCGCGCTTATTGATCATTTACATAGAGAAGTCTGGGGTGAGTAAACCCGAAGGTTTCCATGCAATATGGGAGGTGTGTGCATAGTTGGCACACAATCAGAAAATCCACACGGAAAAGGATGGGTGTGGATGCAAATGAGGATGTTTTGGAACAAGTGGTGGCTAGGGTTTTGCATGTAAGGTAATGAGATTGAATGAATGGGAAAGAGATTATGTGCAAGGGACCCAAAATTTTTAAATTTAGGCGAGGGTCAAGACAATGCGGTCCCGCACGAAGGTGGACCCCTAGGAGACCAGTCACACAAAATCACATACCTAAGATCCATCTTTTACGTGTGGGAGAGGACTTTTTTTTGCAGAGGAGACGGTTAGGATTCTTCAACTCCCATAAGTCGAAGGGGCCCCATTCTATTAATAGGTTCTCGGGGTCACCGTGCAAAAGATTCTACAACTGGTATCGGTGGCACACATGTTTCCAACCCTGTAGGTAGTTGCACACAAGATTTCACACTGCATGATGTCCACTTTCATATCCCACAGTTTTTTGCATGAGAGAGTTGTTTGTTTCACACACCCATTTGATTTTCGGCATGCCACTTCTGTTCCTCCATGAATTAGTTGATGAGTCGAAATATGTCATCTCAATTAACTAGAAATTAGATAAAACTTAACGAGTACCTATTTATTTATTAATCTGAAACATTTAAAAGTAAACATGATTTCATTTTCTTGATAATAATCACATTTACGTCTTCCAATATCTTACCCGTCCTTTAACCATTTGAAAACTTTTTAAAATCATTGGATGATCATTAAAAAATTATTAAGGGTTATCAAATATAGAATGAAATTGTATGTCTATTAATATTTATGAACCCAACAAATCATTAGAATCCTAAAAAAACGTTTTAGCAATCTAAAAATCCTAAAGGTATCTTGTGGAAACCATATCATACATACATTATATCATTCAATGCTACATAGGGAGTATCATTTTTGATAACATTTGGAATACACATCACAGTATATTCCCTAAATATCATAGGAGAAAGCATATTGTTTTACCATATCTCATTACTAAATGAATTGGAGATATATCATAGGCTAAACCACCGTTAGTTTATCAGGAAACCACCTGTATATATAAGAAATTCCCACAATCTATAACATAATCATAACACATAAAACATGCATCAAGGGAAAATAACATCTCCACATTAAAATCATTATTTCAAGATATTGATATAAAAATCAAATCTAAAAACAAATTTCAATACCAAAATACCTAAAACTAGAATATGATATTATTTATATTTTAATAACATTACAGATTTTATAAGAATCTAAATACCGAATAATAGTCATGGAAGTTGAAAGGTCATTGTCAATGTATATATAACAAACATTCCCTTTTTTCATTTTGTAAAACACTTAATAGAGAAGTATTCCTTTTAAAAAATATGAATGATATAAAAAGTCAAAGGGCTTGAATATGCACCATTTAAAATAAGGTTGTCGATATTATCAAAATATGCCTCAAAGAAAGGTGATTGAGATGATGTCCATTACCTTGAGTCTGACTCACCACATAAAATCATTATATTATAGAAAAACATACATAGCTTAATTTATAACATTAATCAAGTTTCTTATTCCTTTTATATCACGCATTTATGTGTTATAAAAATTATATAAATTAATATCATAAAAGATGTTTTGTCGATATTTAGTACTTGAGTAGAAAATGAACTTGGATGATGTCAATAGTCACTGATGTCCTAAATATAGCATATATTGAATAACATTGATGTAATAATAATAAATTTTATATAAAAATATAATTTTTGAATCAAACCATTAATTATAATTATGAAAAATGAACAATGTTATATTCATGGAGATGGTATGTGGTATGCACGTATGATTAACAATTTCATTTTTCATTGATCATAATGGAAATATGGTAATTTATTTATCATTACAAAATTATTATAAAACTATTATATTCATAATAATTATTGGTGTGTATATATATATCATACAAATTATGTGGTGAATAAAAATGATTCACATCATTTCATTGATTTGATAGTTCACACATATACATGAACGACGTAATCATTTTTATGTGCAGGTAATATAAGAACATAATTGGAATATTATTATTTTACAATGAAAAATGTTTTATGAATATAATATATAATAATTAATTCATTACTACTACCACTCTTGTAAGATTGTAATGAAAAATGAACAATATGGTTCGTGAGATGGTAGTCCACTATACACACAAACGAAATATTAATTTCAAATTTGATGAAATTGGAGATGGATTTTGTTTTTGTTATTGAGATAATAAAATATCATCATATTTAGGATAATGGAGTGGTAATTTAATCTTATAAAAAGAATATTTAGTGGAAGTGGAAGAATAAATAAAACAGAAACACTAAAAAATGATACCTTCAATTTAGTTGATCAGCTTTGACGATCACCATAACTCCTCTTTGATATTTTTTTCTCTAAAAAATGGCATTAAGAACAATGGGATGTATTTTTGGAAGATTTTTGATAGACCTTATCCCAATCAAAAGTCATTGGATGTGTGAGTACTATAGAGGAGTGGGTCACATTTATTAGAGATAGGAGGCGAACCCTTGGGAACCCCTAAAATGTTAAATTAATATTAATACAATTTCTGTTCCAAATTGTTCCAAAATCATTTTTTTTCAATATTATATAATTTTGGGCCGAATCCCAATATTCTAATTCAATTTATTCATGCTTGTAATAATATATTTAATCCCTATATTTTTTGTTTAATAATTTTTTTACCTTTTTTATTCTAATTATTATATTAGTTTATTTAAACATTGTGGATTTATGTAATTACCATATTATGTCAATCGACATAAAGAAAATTTATTCATGGCATATTTCTACTTATTCAAACAATTTTCTTGAATATAATTTATTTAGAAATTTTATATAATTTAATAAAATATTAAATATTTAAAAATACCAACAGTAAAATTTGGATATTATTCCAAAGTTGAGTTTTAAAAATATAAAATGAATATAATTTCAAACCAACTCCATTAAATAATCAGTAAAATGCCGACATTTTCCATAAAGTTTCTTATTGAATAAATTATTTCATAAAATATTTGTTTTAATATTTATAATATAATTTATTTGAATCATTCATTAATTACGAAATTACTACATCCACTTTATGTCACAATTTAATTTAATTAATTATTTCTTAAAAATTATAAACAATTTACCAAGATCTAGTTTATTATTATATATTTATATGTTATATTTATTGTCATTGAAATTACTTTAATAACCCCATATTAAATAAGATTTAGCTTTGAGTGACATGCTTATGACATCATGTTCTTTATTTTAAATTAATAGTTTATATGTGTCATAATAACATCCTTGTGGATCCATGTGGTCCAAAAATCTACACAAGGATGCTCACAGTCAGGATAAAAACATCCAATTAAAATATTATAGCTTTATAGCTATTTTTATATTTTTATAATATTATTATTTCTTTTAATTACATAATTTACCCTTAAATGTGTTAAATAAACTAATTAATAAAGTCACAATTCAAAATGTACATAAAATAAAAAGTAACTATATACATTTTTTAGACATTATAATTAAAATTATGTAATACATTATTCATAAATCCAAACACATAATTTGAAGAAATTAATTTAAATTAATCCCTATTTCAAAAACAAAAAATCATATTTTTAAAAACTAAAATTCATTAAATGATTGACATGCCTTTATATCTAATGTCAATGTAAAATTATTTCTATGGACCAAAATTGGATAAAATGATAAAAATTATGTAATTATACTTTAAATCCCCTTAAATAGATAATCTATCCATATAATTAAATCATATGAAAATTTAGTTTTGAATAAAGTTTCAAAAAAATTCACTATTCATTAAAATTGAATGTTAACAAAAAGTAACAAAAATCCAATCAAAGTAAATTTTGGTGTCTTGCTTCTTTTGAGGAATTTTATATTTTTCAAATAGAACATATAAAAGTGAAATAACTAGCTAAATAAAAGGATTTCTTACAAAATTTAGGAAAGACTACCTTTTAAATATAATATATTATTTTATGCTTAAAATAATACATAATCTCATTTTATGCCTCTAACATTTATTAAATGAAAGTAAAAAAATTAATAAACTTGTGTAAATATAATATAGAATTTTTAATTCAGTGATTCCAATACAAAGTCTAGCTGAAAACTACCATTTAAAATAATAATATTAATAATTTAATATTTTATGGAATATCAAAAACGTTTTTGCAACATAATATTTTGGAGAAACCAATTGTAGTGTGTCATGTACACTATTACACATAGTTCCCATTTAAGGAACAATTACTATAAAATTTATAAATATAAAAGTTATTATTCTATAAATACATGGGATGTTACACAACATTAGATATTATTTCTCCAAGAAGACATGATGTATAGTGCTTCTATAGAAAATAGTTAGTCCACTACCCCTTCCTCAATTATTCATGCACCCAAGTATCTAGAGAATCTAAATTGTGTAACCATAACTCTCTGAGGAATAAGATTAATTTCACATGCAATTAAATCACCTAGTTATACGTGATATCCATTTCTATCTCTAAAAAAATACTTCAATCATCAAATCAATATCATACCAACATAGAATGAGGTAGGGATTTTGGATTGAATTTCTAGAGTTTATATATGTGAATACCATCAATGATACATTCCAAATGAGCTAGAAAATCAAAATATAAAACCAATTATACCAATCCACTTAGTGAACTCAATAAGGTTGAACATATATCATAGTAGGATTCCATTATTTCCCATGTTGATAGTGACACAATATTATATAAAAATTTAGGAGAACATCATCCCCATTAAAACCCCATATAACAATATCAGAAATCATCATATGATTTCCTCCCATTATATTCTATAACATATTATTGATACATATATTTAATCCTCATTAATGATTCTTGTATGATATACTATATTACTTGAGATGAATTTCACAATTTCTTCCCATCATGTAGGTGTCCTTCATGGGTGAACATACAAAACCTCAAAGGGAACAATTCTATTCAATGAATGAAATGTATTATTATAAAAAATCAAAAAGAAACATTGGGATATCTAATGATCCACTAGAATCCATGAAATGTAACTATATCATATCCCCCAGAATCTAATAATCATACACTAACTCAATATACATCTATGTATTATAAGTTGTACCCTACCTAATATGATCCCCAATATCTAATGGGATACATTTCCAAAATATAGAAGTAACCCAAGGATTATGGACGAATAAAATTGAGAAGGAACCTTATACAACATCATAATATCATTCCTATATAAAATATCAAGACCATTATTATTATTTTTGTTCCATATATGAATGAAATTATTTTTTAAAATTTACTAAAAAATATCCACCTAGATAGAATTATTCCAACATATTGTTTATATTTATCCAAAAAAATTATATGGACACTTCTTCACATTTCAATACTAGAACCAAAATAGGATCGATTATACTTGAAATATTCTGAAGCTAGGACTTTACCTATTGGAATAATTAATAGCGAGAAATATGAAATGTGATTTCGTTCCTTATAATCAATAATTAGAAACATTTATTCATGTAAAAATAAATATTCCTAAGATTATGATGAATGGACCATGATAGACTATAAAAACCATGAAATATTGATTTTACACAGATGATGGGTTTTAAAAATGATCCCAGAATCAAATAATATTTCCATACATGGTATTCCAATAAAAATTGGTCTCCACAACATTTATGGTTTCCCTAATTCCATGGAATTCATTATCCTATGGCAGGTGCCAAAAAATATTAAAAATGAGGGAAAATGGTAACTAAGAACTACTCATAACCGTACTAGGATCATCCTTCTGAGCATATACATGGTTCTAATTATGTAATGAATTTCTGTTTCATTCTTATTTTTTACAAATAAATCCTATTATTGAACTTATCTACTAAGAGCATCAGTGATAACATTCCCTTCCCCGAGGTATATAGAATGTTTATGTTAATGACCTAGATGTGTTCATACATTTGTCTCTGTATGATATTAATGTCTATCAGAGAAACAATATTGCTTAGAAAATTATGATAATTTAATACCATGAAACATTCCCTAGAAAGGTAGTGCCGCTAATATTTATGAACATGAATAATCGCAGAAATATTAAAATCATATCGGGTGTACTTGTTCTGATGACACCGAAGATAAAGATTTCCATATTCCACCCTGTGATCATCCTCCATAAGAACAATAACATGATAATAATCAGAGTAATCAATGTATAGTAAATACCTGTAAATAGTTTAACAAATGATCAAAATTGGATCTCATATTATAGGCCACTTCAACTCATCAAAATAAGAATTACATTTTTTTCACCCCTTGTGATATTCTCCCCTCTTTAGTCTGAGAATTTAAATTTGTATCCAAGGTAATGAAATACGTGATGAAACAACCATAATACACAATTGATTCATTTGAATCTATGAATCATTAAATCCTTCACTTTATTAGCATAGTAAAAGATATCCTTCACCATCTCAAGATTGACTAAGAGTCAATATTCTAAATTTATATACCGCAACTACATCACTTCCATAATCCTGAAACTGAATTCTGAAATAATCCCATAATATAGGTTTATTTTCAGTAATTATAAAATAATGACTATATTTTTCACAATATCATGTGAGTATATTTAATAAATGCATGATATAATAATCAATCACAAAATAAAGGTTTCAAAAAACATATGGAATATTCAGATCATTGATGCCGTGAAATCTATTGTAGAATTAGTTATACCAACAGACATGAAGTTATATTAAAAATGATCATAAATTATCTGAAATGAGATCACCATAGTAGGAGTAAACCAATACCATAGTTGATGTTATCCTGTTAGAAGATCAATTTTTTGAAAATGCATCACTCCTTTAACCAATCATGGAAGTCATCCATGTGACGAAGATGATACTTATTCATAACTCTAACCTTATTCAACAAACATGGAATCATCAGGTAACAAAAAAACATGGTATTATCACCAAGTCGATAAAAAATATCATGATCAACTATAATGACAAAAAATCAAGAACTCATGTTTGGATGTTATTTCAAGAAGAGACCTTGGATCCCACCCCCATTGATACACATGAGGACTCTCATTCGTAGAAATTATCAGGACATGAGGTTGATAAAAATTAATATATGCATATTAATAAAAGGATACAATACATCTAATTAATGATGTCAATATGATCTATATTGAGGACCATGAAATCATAAATAAAAAATTGCATTTTCTATCTGCATATTATAATACAGACATTGAAACCCCTTTCATTTACTCTTTCTAAGAGTTTTATCCAGATCAATTACATAGTACATGTACCTTTTTGGAATATTATTAATATCAATTAAAATATAGATATAAATTCATGGGAGGAATTAGTTAAAATAGAAGTGTTTTTTATATATGATGCCATAAAAAATGATACCTCTCACTATCACTGTCCCTACATTAACCTCCAACCAGAAGTTCTTATCTGGTATAATGGGGCTCCACTGTTGCGGAATGTGTCTGGATCCATGTTGTATTTGAAGCATCTAAATGGATCATAGAGATCCTTTGTGGAAAATATCTTAGAAAAAAATGAGGGTAGATACAAATCTTTGTGGAACATCATTAGAGGGGATCGATTCCCATAATCAAATATATCATCAAGGTATTTAGAAATGTATACATATTATTACATTCATTTTTATATTTTAGATATTAAATGGGAAAACTAATAGAAGATACTAATAGTTTAAAGTGGGCCAACTGCAGATAACAACATCCACCACTGAAGATGTTATACAGAAACATCTTATACATCACATACATGCCGATGAAACTATTTTTGGGAGGATTATAATTACCATAAAATACAATCACACCCTCCATATTCATCATTGACAAGAATTATCTTTCAACCATGTCATAAAATGTGGTAAAAATTATAACACATAAAAATGATATGATATATGGTTGTAAACACAAAAGGTATTAGTTATATCTTAGATAATTATTCATCACCACCTCTAGAGAAAAATGAACAAACTCTGCAAAATGATTGGGGTACTCGAACACCATGTGATCTACCTAGTTTAATGAGAGAAAACTTATTGTATTTTCTATAAAAAAGGACATTGGGGAGAATATATAATATAAAAGAATAATTAAAAAATCCTTTTAATGGTCATGTGATGATTTACATGTAACATGGAATCCCACCACTGGGTTGATGGAACATTGATTAATAATTTCATTCACTTCAATTAAATTGTATATGGTGAATATAAGAAGTATATCATTTGATCAGTATTCTTTATCCAATCCTACACCCCATGTGGATTAGTTTTACTTCTATTAGATGGGGTTTTAAAAATCAAGAACTCTTGATAATAATTTTTATCTCCTGCATCTACAAGTTACACATAAATATATATTTTTGGAACAAATGGTAAATTTTGGCCCTTGTAATGAACATATGGTTTTATATAATCAATAATATTATAATCTATTAGAGGATAACAATAAGGAAAATATATTGTATGATTCCATGGAATTCTTAGAAGACATATCAGAGGCATGATAAAACCCAAAAAAATGAAGAAAATTAAAACTAAAATTAAAATTTCAAAACAAAACTGAAAATAATAAAGAAAAAAATAAGATTTATTACAATGCTAAAAACTTGAAATTCATATCCCAACATGTCGAGGTATCTTTGAGCTCATCATAGTGTAAAATTTCTTGATACTCCCCACATCCTACCTCTCATGCATCAAAAAATCATAGTTGTAATCTACGAACATCACATGAATTAGAATAACCTTGATCATATAGCAAGTCAAAAAAAACTAAAGGAGGATACCCTCGATTCAATGGTAGAAAAACCGAATCCATACGTAAGAAAAGGGTGATCACAGTCACCATGGGTTGGATACTAAAACCAATATATCAAACAAAAAATAAATGGAAATATTCTTTATAACATAAAATAAGATAAATGGAATATATATATAAATAAAACGAAAATAAGAAATATAATAATTATAATCAATAACCAATTAAGAGAAAAAGGGAGGTATACAACTCAATGAAGTTGAAAAAAGTTATGAGTAAAATTTATAATAAAACAATTAGATACCACTAATCCATGTGATTTAATGGAGACGTCCCACCATCTCACAATAAGACAAAAAAATTAAAAATTGACAACAATTATAATGTCTCAATATGGAAACATCCCTCCTACATCAAAAAAATACATTACATGGATTATACAGCATAGAAAGACTGTGTAGACTATGAGATAAATAACATTAGTAGGATCCCACCTCTGTGTTCCATATCTTGTAATTGTAAAACAACCCCAATATTGTCAATTTATAAAAATATTTGATGAAGATTAGTATTGATGTTAATATAATAATCACAATAATCACTTCACAATTTTATATAGTTAAAAGAAATGTATATTAACAAAGATTCAAATTATATTTTCCAAAGTCATTTCACATTTATCAAAATTAGGGATATTAATGATAAATATATATTAATTCAATCAATATGTTAAACATACTCTTATGATAACATACTTTATGTTTAGTGGAGTCATCCTTATATCAATATAAAAATGTACAATTCAATTCCCTATAACCCATTCATTATGGTCCATAGAACATAGGATATCCCTATAATGTGAACCCTCATACTCTAATGATTATTTCCTTGAAAAATTAAGAATATTTATCTAGGAATATAATAAAAACCCATATAGTGAACCCCGATACATTATCTAATGATGATTCATATTAAAACACATCCCACCTTTATAAATAATTTTCCAAAATGTTTCATTTAAAATCATTTCAATGTACTTAAAAATTTCAAACTAAAATTTAAAACACTCTTATTCAATAAAAAAAATATTTTAAATGATTTTCCAAAAATCTAATTATCAATTATTTGAAAATAAATATTCATATAAAAAATAAAGAGATAACAAAACTATTCTAAAAAACCACACAAACCAATCAACCATGACACAAAAAATTTTCATTTGTGAACAATTTTTTAAACAAATATAGAAAAATTATTCATAAATTACTGGATGAAGTTGTATCATCCTATCTCAATCTTGAGACACAAATTACAAACAATGGGATATAGAAACACTAGAAGGAATGTTGTCAAATCCTCAGTTTACCTGGTAATAATTACCAGATCACAGAATTGATTACTGAGTAAAATATTTTTTATAGATGATACATCAAACCATACACAATGTTACTCATACATCACACTATAACCAACACTATGAATATCCCATGATAAAGATTATAGAATAGAAAAAGAAATGATAAAAACCTATTGTAAACTACCTACTAGATCACATAGATATTTTTAAAATCTACTCACAATACTATGAAAATTGAAGATTTATAATATCCATTCTCACCAAATGATATGAAACACAACCAATCCTATTATTTAGCATTGAATAGTGGATCTCAAAATAGTAGAGATCACCAATGATCAATTTGAATGATACATAGTGTTAGAGTGTCACGACCCGTCCTCAGGGCCCGTGCCGTGACTACCCCAAGCCCGCCTTCTATAGGCCAGGGGCTGGCGACTAGCACCTAGGTGTAAATCCCAACAAAAGGGAAGGCATTGCCTTTGAAAAATAAACAAGCACCACAGAGTAAGAAAGCGGAAAAATAAACACTAAGAAAGAACAGTAAGAAGCTGTGCTGAAAGTAAAAGGGGCCGGAAATACAAGCCCAACTGTAAAGTACAACTGAAAGGGAAAAACAGCAACTAAAAAGTAAAAGCCGTTACACTAGGCTGTCCACTAGAAATCCCACCTGAAGGGTGGGTACAGATAGCTCCACTGCTCCTCGGGTACCGCCGTCCGCTCCGAGCACGTTCACCTAGTGGTCCACCTCTATGTACCTCCTGCTCAGCACGCCTCCACCACGATCAGTGTTGTCCATCGTCTGCAACCAACAAAACGAAGTGCGGGCATAGCCCGTGTAGGGGTGAGTATAAGCTACTCAGTAGGGACCCCGAGACCCCTGAAGGTCTCCCGAAAATCCACAAAGGATAAACCACAAAGGAAAGATTCAATCACGAAGTAACATATGACACGGCTTAGGTATATGCCCATACATATACCTAAGTCATCAATTCTCGTTCGGCTCCATCGTCCGAGCCCATGCACAACCCAGTCCACACTGGAAATCAAACGTATACCAACACAGGATAGCACAACACAAATACAATGGAGAGTAAACAGTAAATCCACATTGGATAGCTCAACATAATCCACAAAGGAGAGTAACACATGATTCAACTCACACAGGTATACTTTTTCAATTGATGATAAAGATGATCACTGATCCATCTAAGTCATCGGACCCATGAAGGATCGATAGGTAACTAACCCCTGCAATGACCCACAAAGGATCGGGCCCACATAGGACCTGTAGGCGCTGGCTCACACAGAACCGCTGAGCGCTGACCCACACAGGATCGGACCCACACAGGATCGGGCACACACAGGACTTGTAGCACTGATCCACGTAGGATCGCTGAGTGCTATAGTCGTCGCAGTCCACTGAGGATCTCTGCACAGTCGTTGGCGCAGTCCACTGAGGATCTCTGCACGGTCGTCGCCGCAGTCCACTGAGGATCTCTGCACTATCTTCGCTGTCGAAGTACCAGTCGCAGCCAGCACTAGGGTTCCTGCACACAACAAGCTCGTTCGGGAGGGTCCGCTCCACGAGCCAAGAGGCTGATACATAAATTGTCACAAAGTTCGAAGCTGATGTATCCAAAAGTTTTGTATCGTCAACAGGAACTCAACGTTACAGACGGCGCGTCAATCGGACGCCCGGTCTGAGAGTTATTGGCTTTTTCGTCCTAGGGGACCGGTTGGTTTTTAAGGAAAAACCTACCCGACCGTACTCCACATGCGTCCAAACCTCGGTTAGAGTGAGCCAAAATATTCTTCTCACTTAGAGGAAAACAACAAAGCCGACTGCACGTCAATCGGACGTCCGTAGCCCAAGATATGAGCGTTTTCGCTCCGAGGGCCCGGTTGGTTTCGTCTACGAACCAACCCGGTCGAACTCAAAGTATTCCAAAACCTTGAGTGCGATATACCGAAACGACCGTCTCAATCCAAGGATCGTGTTGCCGTTGAAGGAGCGTCGTTTGGAGGCTCGTAGCTCATGTAACATGCATTTGACCGAAAATAGTCCGAAGATGGGGGTCCGGGCCCGGGCCAACCCAGCCCGACCCCCCCCCCTTGGGTCGGCCGAACCGGGTCTACCCGACCCGGTCTGACAGTGTTGGCCCGGCCCGGCCAGGCCAGGGCCGGTCCGTCTTGGCTCGGCCTAGCGGCCGAGAGGCCGACGCGGGGGGAGCAGTCGCCCCGCGTGACACCCCCACGACACAGGCAGGGTGTCGGCCAGACAGCCGGACGCGGCTTCAGCCGCGTCCCGAGTGACGCGGGGGGGGGGGGGGGGGCGCCGCCCCCACGTGACACCCCACCGGACGTGGCTTCAGCCACGTCCCGCGTGCGCCAGACCTGCGCGGCCGCGTGTCCGCAAGTGCCGCCGCCGCGCTGGCGACCCGTGCCGCCGGCGGCTTCCACGGGCCACCAGAGACGCTCCGGTGGTCCGATTTTGTTCCCGTCTACACCGCTGCTCCTCCCGAGACTTGCTCTTCACTGTGGAACCATCAAACTTCCATTTCTCCACGTTCCGCCGTTGCCCGTAAAATCTGTATAATAACGATGAACAACGGAGGGTTGTCGGGCCGTGTTCGTTTGGCCCACACCCTCTGCGTTAGTGACAAACAACAGGAGGAACAATATTCAACATATGAATACATATCCGAAAACAAATTATTTAAGGAAATAAATTTTTTTTATGAATCAGGTTCTTCATTCTTGAACGGAAACAACAAGGGAAAAAAGAAAAGTTCACAACAACCCCTACCTCGTTGGTCGTCGTCGTACACACGTTCTTCGCGGATTTTCTTGTAGCGGAAGGAGGGGATCATCATGTTGTCGCGGAAAGGCATCGTGTCGTCGCGGAATCTGGCGTTGTGTCGACGAACTCAACGGAACAAGAACCAACAGATTTAATTATAAATATATAATTAAACCAGTGTTTTGTTTTAAACTACAAATAACTTTTAGAAGAAACCCAAAATCACTCACCTCAAACGGTTGGTGATCGGAGATCGGGGAGGGGAAGAACGTCTCGGAATGGAGCGTCGTCGATTTCCGCGGATGACGGCGTTCTTCGCGTTCTTCGCGTTCTTTGCGTTCTTCGCGAAGGAGAAGGAAGGTACAGGCATTCTGTAAAATCCTCTCAACGCCCAAATAACCAGAGGTCGTGCGTTGGCCTTATTTTATTATTACACCAATGAATTGAAAACTAGTTAGGAAACGATTGAATTAATTCAATGAATTAATTCGATGAAAGAAACTTCCCACTTAATTCATGAAAAAAACAGCCCAATTAAATGGTGCGTTAAGGATTTAAGAAAACGCATCAGTTGACTTTCATATTGACGGGTTTTCGCGGGTGCGTTACATAGCGGAAAGAAACGGCGGGGCTCGTGCGGGCCCCACCTCACAAATATCCTACCAAAGGGGTAGGATATTTCTGGATATCACCCAATCCGTTTCAAGTCAGTTTAAGTGACATTCAAGTGGCTTCAAGTGGCTTAAGTGAAATAAAATAAATTTTGTCGAACAAATTATTTTATTTCTAAACTTTAAGCCCAAAAATTAAAAACCACACCCAAGCAAACGCAACTCTAGAAGAGGCATTTCTAAGCAAATACTGGCGCTGCAATTTCATCGGTGCCCTCAGAATTCGATTTCGGGCACCGGTTCAAAAGTTAGAAAAACCCGCTCGTCCGTTCACTGAATGTACCCGAGCCAAACTTTGGAAAATGATTTCGGGCACACCGGGCCTCAAAATCAGGTGCCGTCAGAAACTGAGTTCTTGTAAAATCCAAAGAAAATTATGAAAAAAATTTCCTTGAAATTTACGGGCCTTTACATTACTCCCACATGAGGGCTTTACGTCCCCATAAAGATACATCATAAACTAGGGAAAAAAAATGTGGGTACTGAGCACGCATCTGAGCCTCCCTCTCCCATGTGCTCTCCTGGAAGTTCCCGTGCTTCCATCTGATGCGCACAAGAGGAATTGATCGCCCATGTAGGACCCGCTCCTGTCGATCCTCTATCTCCACTGGGACCTCCGCAAAAGTCTCCCCATTATCCAAGTCTAGCTCCCCATAGTCAATGATGTGCGTCGGGTCGTGCACGTATCTCCTCAGTTGAGATACGTGGAAGACGTCGTGCACCCGGTGCAACTGAGATGGTAGAGTCAGGCGATAAGCCACCTCGCCAATCCTGCTGAGGACCTAGAAAGGTCCGATGAAGCGTGGAGACAACTTTCTGCCTCGACCAAATCTCTGTAGTCCACGTCGAGGTGAGACACGCAAGAACATGTGGTCGCCATCCTCAAACTCTAGTGGCCTCCGCCTCCTGTCAGCATATGACTTCTGCCGGCTCTGAGCTGTCCTCATCCGCTCCTGGATGACCTGGACCTTCTCTGTCGTGGCCCGGACCATCTCTGGTCCCACAAGTGTTGACTCCCCAGGGTCTGTCCAGCAGAAAGGAGATCTGCAAAGTCTGCCGTACAACGCTTCGTATGGTGCCATCCCGATGGTGGAGTGGTACTTGATGTTGTACGCGAACTCCACCTAGGGTAGGTGGTCCTCCTAGCTACGACCAAAGTCGAGGACACATGCACGGAGAATGTCCTCGAGAGTCTGAATGGTCCTCTCCGTCTGACCATCCGTCTAAGGGTGAAAGGCGGTGCTCAGACTTAGCCACGTCCCGAACGCCTCCTGCAACCCCTTCCAATGCCGGTAAGTAAAACGAGCATCTCGATCGGAGACGATAGTCGATGGAACACCATGAATTCGTACGATCACCTGAACGTAGAGATGCCCCAAGCTCTCCACTGAGCCCTGCTCTCTGATGGGTAAGAAGTGTGCCAACTTGATGAGTCAGTCAATAATCACCCAAATGTAGTCGTGACCTCTGGAACTGCGTGGAAGTCTAGTCATGAAGTCCATAGATACCCCGTACCACTTCCACTCCGGGTCCTCCAAGGGCTGTACCAAGCCTACTAGTACCTGATGCTCTGCCTTCACCTGCTGGCAGGTGAGGCACCATGAAACGAACTCTGCCACAGCCTTCTTCATGCCCGGCCACCAGTGCTGTCATCTAAGATCCTAGTACATCTTCGCCACTCCAGGATGTACCGCCAAAGGAGAAGTGTGAAACTCTCTCAGCACCTCCTCTCGTAAAGTGACTTGTACCAAGGTACGTCCTTTGAAAAGGACGTCATGCTCTGCTCTAAGGGAGAAACCATCAGGTGCCTGTCCCGAGGATATCTGTGCACGCCACGTCTCGCAGTCAGCGTAACAATGCTGAGCCTCTCTGACCCGCTGTAGAAGTGGAGGAGAGACGGTGAGAGACTGAAGGAAGGCTGCTCCGTCTCTATCCACAAAGGATATCCGCAAAGTGGCTAACTGCTCTGTCTCCTCCTCAAGTAGCTGGATGCCCATCCTCCTGCTAAGGGAATCAACTACCACGTTCCCCTTCCTAGGAGTATAGACTATCTCAAAGTCATAGTCATGGAGGAACTCGAGCCATCGCTGAGGTCTTAGGTTCAGGTCCTTCTGCAAGAAGATGTACTTGAGACTCTGGTGGTCAGAAAAGACTGTAAAGCACTCGCCCATCAGATAGTGCCGCCATGTCTTCAGGGCGAAGACCACTACTGCTAACTCCAGGTCATGAGTGGCGTAGTTCTGCTCATGCGGCCTCAACTGACGTGATACATAGGCAATCACGGATTGCTCCTACATCAGGACACACCCGAGTCCGGTACCTAATGCATCGCAGTAAACTACGTATCCAACTCCCACCTCAGGAAACCTCACGATAGGTGCGCTGGTCCATCTCTGCCTTAGCTCCTGAAAGCTCTGCTGACATCTGTCTGACCACACAAATGGTTTCCCCTTCTTCGTCAAAGCTGATAGTGGCGCCACAACTCTAGAGAAGTCCGGAACGAATCTCCGATAGTATCCGGCTAGGCCCAAGAAACTCCTCACCTCCGTCACGCTCTTGGGTGGCTCCCAAGCTAGCACTGCCTCGATCTTCGTGGGATCCACAGCAACTCCCACCTTAGAAATGACGTGCCCCAAGAATTGGACCTCACTTAACCAGAACTGGAATTTCGAGAGTTTTCCATAAAGCTGGTGCTCTCAGAGTGTGTCCAGTACAAACCGCAAGTGGTAGGCGTGCTCCTCCTCCGTGGTCGAGTACACCAAAATGTCGTCGATGAAGACCATGACAAATCGATCGAGGTATGGGTGGAAGATCATGTTCATGAGGCTCATGAACAATGCTGGAGTGTTGGTTACGCCGAAGGGCATAACCATGAACTCAAAGTGGCTATACCGACACCTGAAGGCCGTCTTCTGCACGTCCTCGTCTCGAACACTGAGCTGATTATAGCCTGACCTGAGGTCTATCTTCGAGAACCACCGTGCTCCCTTTTTCTGATCTAAGAGGTCATCAATCCTCGGTAGCGGATACTTGTTCCTCACTGTCACCTGGTTTAGGCGATGATAGTCGACACATAGTCGCAAGCTCCCGTCCACCTTCTTGGCGAACAGAATCGGGGAAGCCTAGGGTGAAACACTGGGTCGGATGAACCCCTTTCCCTACAAGTCCTCAAACTTTATCCGCAGCTATCGAAGCTCATCGGGGGCCATCTGATACACTAGAGTGGATATCGGGGCTGTCCCGGGGTACATATCAATATAAAAGTCTACCTCTCTACGAGGAGGTAGCCCTGGAACGTCGTCGGGGAAGACTTCCACATACTAATCCACCACTGCAGGAAAACTAGGACTCCGCGCGTCCACTGCTCATAGGATGAGGCTAGCCAACTGATGAGTGATGGGTTGTCCTCTCCTCTATGAGAGTCCATCCTGTGCTACAAAGGCTCCCTTCTCGCCGGTGAAGGTGAACCTACTCCCGTCGGTGCGCACACATCGCACCTTCCGCCTAAAACACTCAATCTGAGCATGGACTGTAGATAACCAATCTATGCCCAAGATAACATCGTAAGGCCTCGACGCCGCTACATGAAGATCCCAGCCGAAGCTCTCGCCTCCTAGAGTAAGCTCACAGTACCGGCACCAGTGCGTAATGGTCAAGTCTGCTCCCGTAATAGTCTCTAGCTGTAAGGATCGATCCAACGGCTCTGTCAGAATCTCCGAGCTCCGAACAAGGGCAGCGGCTATGAAAGTGTGACTCGCTTCTGTGTCTATAAGATCTTCGGCAAGGGTGGAATAGACACTGATCGTACCTCGAATCGTCTCTGGCGCACCGTGGTCGTAGGCCTCCGCTGCCTGGAGTTGTGCCTGTCTCTTCCTGCCAGCTCCATGTGGTCGGGGCGGGCCTCCGGGTGGTGGTGGTGGCAGAGCCTCAAAGCGTCGCCCACCACCTACTGCTCGGCCAGCTCCTCTGCCTCGTCCGCCTCCTCCATGCGGACCGCCACGGTCGATCCTCTGCCTCTGCCTGGGTGTCCCCTCCACCGTCCGATGCGCCTTAGTACGGCGGGTCGGGCAGTCACGAGCCATGTGGCCCTACCCGCCGCACTCGTAGCACTGCCTGCCTCTCGGAAAACTGGCTCCGCGCAATGTGCCCCGCACTGCTGAGCGAGTGTCCCGAGGTTGTCTGCCGGAAGGTCTGGTCTGCCTGGAACCTTGAGTCATCAGTTGGCTACCTGCTACCGAAGACTCCGCCACCTGCAGCCCTGCGGTAGGTCTCGCAATAGACTCAGCCAGAAAGCTCTCGATCAGAAGGGCTCGCTCCAGCACTCCTGCCTGGGTCGGGATGCTGAGGGAGATCATCGATGCCCTGATCTCGTGTCTCAATCCCTTCTTGAAGGTACGGGCTCGGAAGAAGGGGTCTCGTACCATGTCGGTCGAGTAACGAGAAATATCGGTGAACCTTGCCGTGTACTGGGCGACCGTCAAGCTGCCCTGCCGCAGCTGAAGAAGCTCCTGAATTCACACCGCACGAAGGGTGGCCGGGGCGAACTCTGAGCGGAAGAGGCTCTCAAAGTCCGTCCAGATGAGAGAGGCCTCATCGTGCACTTGGAGCATCAGGCTCCACCATCATCCCGCTGTTGCGTGCAGTAGGCTCGCCGCGAGGATCATCATGAGGTCTGTTGTTGTCCTCACTAGCCTGAAAACTCGAACGACTGCCTCTAGCCAGTCCTCGCCTGCCTGGGGGACCATCTCCCAACGGAACCTGGGTGGTCGTTGGCGCTGGAACTCGTGCAGAGCTCCGAGGCGTCGTGCATCATCAGTGGTCGGTGCTGGAAGCATCGGGGGCTCGGCGGGTAAAGGTACCGCTGGTGCCTCTGCTGTCAACGGCCACTGTACCGAGGCCTCGTCACTCGGCGGGCTGTCATCACGCTCTACTCTCAGAACCCTAGATGGCTGCTGTCATCGAGCCATCCTGAAAAGGAAATAAGTGTGCCACGGTCAGAACAGTATACCTGGTGAGCTGACAAAAGTAATCACAAAGAAAACATAAAACACACATGCAATCAATGTTTTCGTGCATTATGTCGGAAATCAGAAGTCAGGGTCCTGGTGTACGGATACGTCGGCCGCCACACCAACCCTGGACTCCCTGGACTGATAACCACACTCAATACACTAAACACTATTGCTTCACATAGAAGAAAGATCAGATTCTGCGGTAGAACCGACCACCTCTGATACCAATTTGTCACGACCCGTCCTCGGGGCCCGTGCCGTGACTACCCCAAGCCCGCCTTCCATAGGCCAGGGGCTGGCGTCTAGCACCTAGGAGTAAATCCCAACAAAAGGGAAGGCGTTGCCTTTGAAAAATAAACAAGCACCATATAGTAAGCAAGCGGAAAAATAAACACCAAGAAAGAATTGTAACAATCTGTGCGGAAAGTAAAAGGGGCCGGAAATACAAGCCCAACTGTAAAGTACAACTGAAAGGGAAAAACAGCAACTGAAAAGTAAAAGATGCTACACCAGGCTGTCCACTAGAAATCCCACCTGAAGGGTGGGTTTAGATAGCTCCACTGCTCCTCGGGTCCTGCCGTCCGCTCCGAGCACGTCTGCCTAGTGGTCCACCTCCAGGTACCATCCTGCTCTGCACGACTCCACCACGATCAGTGCTGTCCGTCGTCTACAACCAACACAACGAAGAGTGGGCATAGCCCGTGCAGGGGTGAGTATAAGCTACTCAGTAGGGACCCCGAGACCCACAATGGTCTCCCGAAAATCCACAAAGGATAAACCACAAAGGAAAGATTCAATCACGAAGTAACATCTGACACGGCATAGGTATATGCCCATACATATACCTAAGTCATCAATTCTCGTTCGGCTCCAACTTCCGAGCCCAAGCACAACCCAGTCCACATAGGAAAGCAAATGTATACCCACACAGGATAGCACAACACAAACACAAAGGAGAGTAAACAGTAAATCCACACAGGATAGCTCAACATAATCCACAAAGGATAGTAGCACATGATTCAGCTCACACATGTATATTTTTTCGGATGACGATAAAGATGATCAGTAATCCATCTAAGTCGTCGGACCCACGAAGGATCGATAGGTAACTAACCCCCGCAATGACCCACACAAGATCGGGCCCACACAGGACCTATAGGAACTGGCTCACACAGAACCACTGCGAGCTGACCCACACAGGATCAGACCCACACAGGATCGGGCCCACACAGGACCTGTAGCACTGATCCACGTAGGATCGCTGAGTGCTGTAGTCGTCGCAGTCCACTGAGGATCTCTGCACAGTCGTCATCGCAGTCCACTGAGGATCCTTGCACGGTCGTCACCGCAGTCCACTGAGGATCTCGGCACGGTCGTCGCTGTCGAAGTAGCAGTCACAGCCAACACTAGGGTTCCCGCACACAGCAAACTCGTTGGGGAGGGTCCGCTCCACGAGCCGAGAGGCTGATACATCAATTTTCACAATGTTTGAAGTTGATGTATCCAAAAGATCCATATCGTCAACAGGAACTCAACGTCGCAGACGGCACGTCAATCAGACGCCCGGTCTGAGAGTTATTGGCCTTTTCGTCCCAGGGGCCCGGTTGGTTTTTAAGGAAAAACCAACCCGACCGTACTCCACATGCATCCAAACCAAGGGCGGAGTGAGCCAAAAGATCCATCTCACTTAGAGGAAAACAACAAAGCTGACGACACGTCAATCGGACGTCCGTAGGTCAAGATATGAGCATTTCTGCTCCGAGGGCCCGGTTTGTTTCGTCTACGAACCAACCCGGCCGAACTCAAAGTATTCTGAAACCTTGAGTGCGATATACAGAAACGACTTACCTGATCCAAGGATTTTGTTGCCACTGACGGCGCATCTTTTGGAAGCACGTACCTCATGATACGAGCATTTGACCGAAAACAGTCCAAAGACGGGGGGTCCGGGCCCGGGCCGTCCCGGCCCGACCCCCCCCCCTGGGTCGGCCGAACCGGGTCACCCCGACCCGGTCCGACCGGGTTGGCTCGGCCGGGCCCGGCCAGGGCCGGTCCGGCTCGGCTCGGCCGAGCGGCCGAGTGGCCGACGCGGGGGAAGCCGCCACCCCGCGTGACACCCCCGCGACACCTGCGGGGTGTCGACCAGACAGCCGGACGCGGCTTCTACCGCGTCCCACACGCGCCGGACCCGCACGGCCGTGTGTCCGCGAGAGCCGCCGCCGCAGCGGCCTTGTCCGGCGGGGCGCCATGGCGCCGCCGCTCCCGGCTGCCGGCACCACCGCGCCGGCGACCTGCGCCGCCGGTGCCTTCCACAGGCCACCAGAGTCACTTCGGTGGTCCGATTCTGTTCCCGTCTGCGCCGCTGCTCCTCCCAGGACTATCTCTTCACTACGGAACCATACAAACTTCTATTGCGGCACGTTCCGTCGTCACCCGTCAAATCCGCATAATAACGAAGAACGGAGGAGGGTTGTCGGGCCGTGTTCGTTCTGCCCACACCCTCCGCATTAGTGATAAACAACGGGAGGAACAATATTCAACATATGAATACATATCCGAAATTTTTTTTTAAGGAAATAAAAATTATTTATGAATCGGTTTCTTCATTCTTGAACGGAATCAACACGAGAAAAAAGGAAAAGTTCACAACAACCCCTACCTCGTTGGTCGTCGTTGAATGCACATTCTTCACGGATTTTCTTGTCGCAGAAGGAGAGGATCGTCGCGTCATCGCGGAAAGGTGTCGCGTCGTCGCGGAATCCGGCTTTGCGTCGACGAACTCGACGGACCGAGAAACAACAGATTTAATTATAAATAAATAATTAAATCCGTGTTTTGTTTTAAACCACAAAGATCTTTTAGAAGAAACCCAAAATCACTCACCTCAAATGGTTGGTGATAAGAGATCAGGGTGGGGAAGAACGTCACGGATTGGAGCGTCATCGATATCCGTGAATGATGGCATTCTTCGCGTTCTTCGCATTCTTCGCGTTCATTGCGAAGGAGAAGGAAGGTACAAGGATTCTGTCAAATCCTCTCAACGCGCAAATAACCAGAGGTCGTGTGTTGGCCTTATTTTATTATTACGCCAACAAATTGAGAACTGGTTAAGAAACGATTGAATTAATTTGTTGAATTAATTTGACGAAAGAAAATGCCCACTTAATTCACGAACAAAACCGCCCAATTAAATGGTGCGTTAAGGATTTAAGAAAACGCGTAAGTTGACTTTCATAATGACGGGTTTTCGCGGGTGCGTTACTTAGAGGAAAGAAACGGCGGAGCTCGTGCGGGACCCACCTCAAAAATATCCTAACACGGGGGTAGGATATTTCTGGATAGCACCCTATCTGTTTCAACTCAGTTTAAGTGACTTTCAAGTGGCTTCAAGTGGCTTAAGTGAAATAAAACAATGTTTGTCGAACAAATTTGTAGAGGCCCGAAGCCTGACGTACATGGACATTACATTACTTTTGCGGAATACTTGGTACATAACAAAAACACACACACAAGGATCGTAATAGTTTAGTGTCTTTGGAAACTCGGAACGTAATCTTCTAATCGTGGTGAAAGATCTTCTATATCTCCCATAAAGATCTTCCTCTTTTTTACCTAAAACCTTTCTTTATATCCTGGGGAAAAGAAAACCTAAAAGGGTGAGCTCAAATGCTCAGTAAGGGTAAACAAAAGAAATATCAATCACATCATATACACAAGCACATAACTTTTGGAAATCTTAACCTGCAAAAGAGATCATAATTTCATAACATGGGATAAATCATGACAGTGAAATGTAATCACAATAATCATAACTTAAAACATTAAACTTTGTGGCATTCACACATAATCATAGAGAATCATTTCTTGTTAGTCAAGACTCATTTCGAAGACTATCTTAGTGGACAAAGTCCCCTTCTGAATCGAGTAACCCTCGTTTCAGTCCTGTTTCACTGAACCGGTATAACCTACCGTTCCAGCCCTGTCCATCTCATGAGATATAAAATCTTTACCCAATGCATTGGAGGGAGATATAGGTCCCACCCATCTTATAATGAATCCTTTCTTATGTGTGCCACATAATCATAAATCATACATCATTGCATAACCCATGTAATACAAATGGGATTCTTAAACAACATGACATCATAAAACCATTCATATAAGATAAAGGAATTCATAAACATAATTCAATCACAACATAGTCAAATCAATGTAAAAATATGGATAGAAACAGAACCCTTTATTATCTTAGATGGAAAATAATTTTGATAAAACACTTGAATTGAATTCTTGAGGAAAATATCCTTTCTTCTTCAAAATCAATTTCTTTTCACAAAACATCATGAAATTTTAAAAGAAAGATATTTTATTGAAAATAGTAATGAAATCTTTTAGAGGAAGCTTCATGAAAATAAGGCTTCATAAAACAGTAGAACTCCGTTCGTGCCGTATAAGTTAAAAAAACATTATTTTTTACTTTTGTCGAAAAAGTCAAAATGTACCTCGTACGAAAAACGACAAAAGATTCATTTCATATCTTTTACTAAAAACTCACCAAAGGGTAAAATTGGATTTAAAACATTTTAGGTGGATGGAACTAATATTACATATTGAGGAAACATGGATGTGGATGATAAAATACACCCCAGTAAATACTTACGAATAAACAATCTCGGATAAAAATGAGATTGTGATATTCCCCTTACCTTAGGTCCGATTTGCTTTGTACGTGTCCTAAGCTCCTGTATAATGGTTTAAATAATGTCATTGACTTATTCCAGAATCATACATATTGATATGATATCATATATGGTTCACTTATGACATTATATTACCCGTTCTTTTGTAAATTCCATGTTAAAGAAGCGTTTTGGGTAAAATCGTTTCATTTATCGTAGGTGTTTTGACTTGTTGTTCTTGACATCATTATTACTTATATCATGATTTACTTAATTCCAAAATATAAAATATGATTTATATATCATATATATTCAGTATATATATATATAATAGGTAGATAAATAAAATGAAAAACACCGTTCATGGAGACGGTAGTCCGTACGTACGCATAAACGCTGTTTTCCTTTCCTTATTGTCTTGAATGGAAGTAAGTAGATGACATACATATATATATATACATAAATCCAGTAGCTTTATAATGTCATATGTTTCATTATTATTTCTTATATATACTTTATAATCATTTTTAAATGGTTAACATGGAGAATGAATCTCATCGCGTCGTGGAGACGGTAGTCCGTACGTACGCACGAGCGATGATATCATTTCTATAAATATTGAATTGAATTGGATTGGATTATACAAGATATCAGAATCAATATGATGTTTTAATAACTATGTATAGTTATTCTTTACACCATTATACCCATCCATGTAAGGTGGTGGCGGAAAATAGATTACACCACGGCGTGGAGACGGTATTCCGTACGTACGCACGCGCGGTGATTTCCTTTTTTTCGTAGGATGGATAGAAGGTTAATTAGAGTTGTATCATATTTATAATAACATATCAGTGTATAAGAAATACTTATGTTATTACTTTATCATGAAACAACTAAAGAAGAAGAAGTTGAAGAAGAAAGAAATCGAAAAAGATCGGTAATGGATATTACCTCTTCTTTGGAACGCCTCTTTGAATCCTTCACTTAGGGAACTAAGATTGGTCTTTGAAGAAGACCAGAACCTCTAGGATTATTCTAGGGAAGTGGAGAAGAGATTTTGGCAGGGGTTGTCTGAGCTTGAAGGCTCAATGTTGTGTGAGGAGGAGAGGGAGGAGGTGCCCTTTTATAAGGGAGGAGAGGGGCACCTTTGGAATTCTTAAAAATATTAATTTATAATAAATCTAACCCCACTTAAAAAATTCCAAAAATGACTCATATTCGAAGATTAGATGAGATAGGTTTGTAATCTCATCAACCAATCAAATTTAGACATGTTTGGATCTTATTTTAAACCTTATCATTTTGATTTATCCTTATTTAATCTATTTAAGTTTATTTGTGGAAATAAAATTCTAAATTTTAAATTATAAAAAATAATTACTTATATGTTGTGAATTTTCCATAATTGTTTACTTTATAACATTATAGACCATATAAATATAAATTTATAATTTTTAAATATTTTTGTGACTTTTAAACAATTTTATAATATGTTATTTTTGTAAAATAACAATAGTGTCAATTTTGACACTATTCATTTATTTGAATTTAAATAAAATATATACAGAATATATGTTCGAACTAAAAGAATTAATATATTAATAAAAGGTCATATGTATCTATAAAATTAGTGCATCACATTAAATAGTTCATATAATATTTATTTTTTTATTTTTAAAACCATTTATTTGGTTTATCTCTTAATAAAATAAATACGACAAAATTTTTGTATAATTATTTAATATACTTATTTGTTGCATATAAATTAAAAATAAAATCCTATGATGAAAATAAATCTATTACCTTTCACAATAATACTTTTACTCGAATTTATCATCTTAAAATCACAATATTTAAATTGTTATATTTATTAAATTATGAAGGTGACAACTTTGGCATCTTTTAAAATAAAATAATATAAGTGTCATAATCGCTTTTATAAGGCTCCAAATGGTCCAATATTAGACCATTGGGTGATTATGGTTTACATTTACATGGCCAATAAGTTTTGGTTAGGTATTTGTGCATTTTATGGTCACTATTAGTTTAATAAAGACAATATTCTTGATTTTTCACTAGATTAACAATTTCGGCATCACTATTGTTTCATAATTAATGATAATTATTTAATCCTTAAAAATTATAAATAAATTTATATGATGTAGATAATTACATTAGATTTCTGGAGACTATTCATGTTCGAAGTTTCATGATGTTTATCACTAAATTAAAATTAATATACTTATAAGATTTAAGAAAGTGACATGTTGTCACTTTCTTTGGTTTAATAATAATTAAGTTATTTTCATGGACAAATGTCCATTAAATGATTCTAATCCGACCCTTAGGTGATATGGGTCTACTTTTAGTCATCTAATAGGATTTTGACATTTGTTAGGGTAATTTTAAAATATTATATTTACCCTTAATTGCCCGATTTACCTTTAACTATGGTAAATAAAATTTACCGTAGTTACTATTCATAATTCCCAAAAATAAAAAGTAGCTTATTAACATAATTTGGAACCACTGATTCCAAATATGGAATCCATTTTTCCAAATTCAATACACAAAAGATGCAGAAATTAAATTAAAATTAATCCTGTTGTCGAGAGAAAACGGGTTTTTCTTTAAAACATTGCAAAAGATTGAATTGATTTAACCTACGAATTCAAGGTAAAATCAATGCCAATGACATAAATTATATTAAATGGTAAAAATATATTCTATTTATACTTTAAAACCATTAAATATTATAATTTAACCACATAAGATATTACGATGAAAAAAGTTGTTTTTAATTAAAATATAGCGTGTTTTTACTATTCATTAAAATATGAAAGTTATCGGAAAAATATCAAAACTTTATCAAATGTAAATTTTTATATCCTGATTCAAAAGAAGAATATTATTTTGTCAATTTTAACATATAAACATGTCAAAAACTATATTTAATGTGGGTGCGCCATCAAAAGGCGGTAAAACAACATTTTTTTGAAAAATACTTATTTTACCCGAAAAATTTATTTTGTTCTTATACCATGTTCTAGAAATGTGTAAGATGAATAATAATGTTATAAAATTAGAAATTTAGTTAATACTATTCATAACGGCTAGTTCATGACAATATTATAATAATATAACATTGTTTATTAAAACCGGGTATTGCGTACAACACACGCTATTGAGGAAGGTCGCGATTGCGTGTAATGCAAGCCAAGTCAGGGTTGCGTGTTGTGAAAGAATCCTTCGTTGTTTCGTATAACAGAATCCAACCATATTTCATTTATACATTTAATATATATATATATATACTCAATGTTGCGTAGAATAACTATTATCAAAATTGTGTGTAACACGGTCCAAGAATAGTGTTGCGTATACTGCAAGCTAATACGGTGTTGCATATAGCGCAAGGTAATCTTGGTGTAGAATACAACAAAAGACATTAATGAAATTAAAAGAATATTTTTCATAAAATCTCGGGCTGTTACATTCTACCCCCCTTAAAATGAATTTCGCCCTCGAAATTCATCGGGGTTATAAATGGTTTACTATTCGAAAGTTTCTTTAATAGAAACCCACATCGTAAAAAGGAATACCAAAACTTGGCTTTAAAAACTAAAGTATAAAACGAAATGGTTACCCAAGTCAACTAATCACTGGGTATCCACATAGGAGAACATAGGTGAAAATATGGACATGGAAGAGAAATCTAACCGTCATGTTCTCATGGAGAGTTGTAGAGGACATGGCTATGGAAAAGCCAACATTCACAGATCCATAAATTTGTGACGATCTAAGGTACCATCTGATTAATCAGATATAAGAGCACTAGGACAACATTTTTGGTTTTCAAGATCATTTCCCTAAAGTTGATGAATTAAAAGAAATACTTACATGATTTTGTTACAATCTCACTGTTGTTCGTGAATTGAACAATTTCCACTTCATATCATAAAGAAATGAAGTTGAATTTGTTATTCGTGAAGCATTAGCAGATCATGTGATAGAAGGATGGGTCATTCCATCTATTTCAAACAAAGGGTTAGCAAAAGTTATAAGTCCATCTTATAGTGAGATTAATCGTATATGGTTCCAAAAATGAATTTATACTTCATATATCATACCGCTTAATAAAATAAAACTAGTTTATACTAACCAGGGACTTCCTGTAGGCCAGTGGTAGGTGATAAAGGCCAGTCGCACTTCGGTTGAGGGTTCGATTCCCACAGCCTTGTCCGAAGCGATGGGCTGTCGCCCGTCCTGCAGGTTGTCCTTTTTCTAAAACTATATTACTATAACATCCCATCAATAATATCGAAAAAACTTCTATCCTTAAACAATACTAACTTATGTCCAACATAATCCATTCCAATCTTTAGGCTTATCCATAATACTGCAGTCCATTCTCATAACATAGTGAAAACGATTACCAGAGATTTAATACCATCGTTGATCCCCATATATCATAAGATATGTTTTGTTGGTCACATTCCAAACATTCAAAGTCCTTAATCATGTATTCTCTTGAATACCTTAGTGAAAACATGAATGTAGTTTAAAGTTAACACTTTCCACATACCAAAATCCTCAAAATTCTATATACTCAAACCATGATATCACCTTTTCCTTATATCAATCATGAGCTCATGAATACTATTAAACATTTCATTTTCTCCTTATCCCTTAATTATGCGCGTATCATCTACATTCCAAAATATTTGAATCACTTTTCATGGTTACCGGTACCTTAAAATTATTGAAAACTATAATAGACCAATACTTAAATATTTCAATACACCATAAAAGTACCTCAACAACATTATTATTGAATACCAATACATAAAAACTTCAGTCCATCCACTTCAATGATTGTCCTGAAATATGTCCTTCCTTGATTTAGAAGTAACTTTTTAGGTCAGGGCATTGAGTTGTGTAATGCCATTGTTCTCCACAAATAAGACATTGAACTCCATAACAGTCTGTCACTCTATGACCCTTTTCTCCACACAGATAACATCGGTCCCTCCATTTGAGGTATTCCTCAAGGTTCTTCTTCCCTTCATTAGAAATCTCAATCTTCCTTTCTTTATGCTCCTCAACATGCGAACATTCAAAATAGTCTATCTTCCTTTTCTTTGATGAATTAGGCATACCAATAAATTTCACCTTGTTAATCATATATCGCGATGACTGATTCGGCATAATCATAACATATTTCTCTCTAGGGATTACACAATTTTGTTGCTCATAGTCACCAATTTGTCCATTGGATTCAATGTTAACTGAATTCCTTTTGGTTCCCTCCATTAAATAATTTTGTGAGAGGCAAAAATCGTGCTATAGAAAACAACATCGTAAAGGGAAAGTATCCTCAATATCTAATTTCTTAGGTTAAATTCTATGATCGTTACCGTAGTTCTAGGATTGTATCTTATACGTATACTTATCCTTAGGGACATCCCTAGACATACCTTAGAAATATCTCTAGGGATCTCACTAATGTTTTCGCATCCTAGTTTCCAAAGGTTGACTAAACCTTTCCTCTGATACCAACTGTAGAGGCCCGAAGCCTGACGTACATGGACATTACATTACTTTTGCGGAATACTTGGTACATAACAAAAACACACACACAAGGATCGTAATAGTTTAGTGTCTTTGGAAACTCGGAACGTAATCTTCTAATCGTGGTGAAAGATCTTCTATATCTCCCATAAATATCTTCCCCTTTTTTTACCTAAAACCGTTCTTTATATCATGGGGAAAAGAAAACATAAAAGGGTGAGCTCAAATGCTCAGTAAGGGTAAACAAAAGAAATATCAATCACATCATATACACAAGCACATAACTTTTGGAAATCTTATCCTGCAAAAGAGATCATAATTTCATAACATGGGATAAATCATGGCAGTGAAATTTAATCACAATAATCATAACTTAAAACATGAAACTTTTTGGCATTCACACATAATCATAGAGAATCATTTCTTGTTAGTCAAGACTCATTGCCAAGACTATCTTAGTGGACAAAGTCCCTTTCTGAATCGAGTAACCCTCATTTCAGTCCTGTTTCACTGAACCGGTATAACCTACCGTTCCAGCCCTGTCTATCTCATGAGATATAAAATCTTTACTCAATGCATTGGAGGGAGATATAGGTCCCACCCATCTTATAATGAATCCTTTCTTATGTGTGCCACATAATCGTAAATCATACATCATTGCATAACCCATGTAATACAAATGGGATTCTTAAACAACATGACTTCATAAAACCATTCATATAAGATAAAGGAATTCATAAACATAATTCCATCACAACATAGTCAAATCAATGTAAAAATATGGATAGAAACAGAACCCTTTATTATCTTAGATGGAAAATAATTTTGATAAAACACTTGAATTGAATTCTTGAGGAAAATATCCTTTCTTCTTCAAAATCAATTTCTTTTCACAAAACATCATGCAATTTTAAAAGAAAGATATTTTATTGAAAATAGTCATGAAATCTTTTAGAGGAAGCTTCATGAAAATAAGGCTTCATAAAACAGCAGAAATCCGTTCGTGCCGTATAAGTTAAAAAACATTCTTTTTTACTTTTGTCGAAAAAGTCAAAATGTACCTCGTACGAAAAACGACAAAAGATTCCTTTCATATATTTTACTAAAAACTCACCAAAGGGTAAAATTGGATTTAAAACATTGTAGGTGGATGGAACTAATATTACATATTGAGGAAACATGGATGTGGATGATAAAATACACCCCAGTAAATACTTACGAATAAACAATCTCGGATAAAAATGAGATTGTGATATTCCCCTTACCTTAGGTCCGATTTGCTTTGTACGTGTCCGAAGCTCCTGTATAATGGTTTAAATAATGTCATTGACATATTCCAGAATCATAAATATTGATATGATATCATATATGGTTCACTTATGACATTATATTACCCGTTATTTTGTAAATTCCATGTTAAAGAAGCGTTTTGGGTAAAATCGTTTCATTTATCGTAGGTGTTTTGACTTGTTGTTCTTGACATCATTATTACTTATATCATGATTTAATTACTTCCAGAATATAAAATATGATTTATATATCATATATATTCAGTATATATATATATATAATAGGTAGATAAATAAAATGAAAAACACCGTTCATGGAGACGGTAGTCCGTACGTACGCATGAACGCTGTTTTCCTTTCCTTATTGTCTTAAATGGAAGTAAGTAGATGACATAAATATATATATATATATATATAAATCCATTAGCTTTATAATGTCATATATTTCATTATTATTTCTTATATATACTTTATAATCATTTTTAAATGGTTAACATGGAGAATGAATCTCATCGCGTCGTGGAGACGGTAGTCCGTACGTACGCACGAGCAATGATATCATTTCTATAAATATTGAATTGAATTGGAGTGGATTATACAAGATATCAGAATCAATATGATGTTTTGATAACTATTTATAGTTATTCGTTACACCATTATACCCATCCATGTAAGGTGGTGGCGGAAAATAGATTACACCACGGCGTGGAGACGGTATTCTGTACGTACGCACGCGCGGTGATTTCCTTTTATCGTAGGATGGATAGAAGGTTATTTAGAGTTTTCTCATATTTATAATAACATATCAGTATATAAGAAATACGTATGTTATTACTTTATCATGAAACAACTAAAGAAGAAGAAGTTGAAGAAGAAAGAAATCGAAAAAGATCGGTAATGGATATTACCTCTTCTTTGGAACGCCTCTTTGAATCCTTCACTTAGGGAACTAAGATTGGTCTTTGAAGAATACCAGAACCTCTAGGATTATTCTAGGGAAGTGGAGAAGAGATTTTGGCAGGGGTTGGCCGAGCTTGAAGGCTCAAAGTTGTGTGAGGAGGAGAGGGAGGAGGTGCCCTTTTATAAGGGAGGAGAGGGGCACCTTTGGAATTCTAAAAAATATTAATTTATAATAAATCTAACCCCACTTAAAAACTTCCAAAAATGACTCATATTCGAAGATTAGATGAGATAGGTTTGTAATCTCATCAACCAATCAAATTTATTCATGTTTGGATCTTATTTGAAACCTTATCATTTTGATTTATCCTTATTTAATCTATTTAAGTTTATTTGTGGTAATAAAATTCTAAATTTTAAATTATAACAAATAATTACTTATATGTTGTGAATTTTCCATAATTGTTTACTTTATAACATTATAGACCATATAAATATAAATATATAATTTTTAAATATTTTTGTGATTTTTAAAAAATTTTATAATATGTTATTTTTGTAAAATAACAATAGTGTCAATTTTTACACTATTCATTTATTTGAATTTAAATAAAATATATACAGAAGATATGTTCGAACTAAAAGAATTAATATATTATAAAAGGTCATATGTATCTATAAAATTAGTGCATCACATTAAATAGTTCATATAATATTTATTTTATTATTTTTAAAAACATTTATTTGGTTTATCTCTTAATAAAATAAATACGACAAATTTTTTGTATAATTATTTAATATACGTATTTGTTGCATAAAAATTAAAAATAAAATCCTATGATGAAAATAAATCTATTACCTTTCAGAATAATACTTTTACTCGAATTTATCATCTTAAAATCACAATATTTAAATTGTTATATTTATTAAATTATGAAGGTGACAACTTTGGCATCATTTAAAATAAAATAATATAAGTGTCATAATCGCTTTTATAAGGCTCCAAATGGTCAAATATTCGACCATTGGGTGCTTATGGTTTACATTTACATGGCCAAAAAGTTTTGGTTAGGTATTTGTGCATTTTATGGTCACTATTAGTTTAATAAAGACAATATTCTTGATTTTTCACTAGATTAACAATTTCTGCATCACTATTGTTTCATAATTAATGATAATTATTTAATCCCTAAAAATTATAAATAAATTTATATGATGTAGATAATTTCATTAGCTTTATGGATACTATTAATGTTCGAAGTTTCATGAAGTTTATCACTAAATTAAAATTAATATACTTATAAGATTTAAGAAAGTGACATGTTGTCACTTTCTTTGGTTTTAATAATAATTAAGTTATTTTCATGGACAAATGTCCATTAAATTATTCTAATCCGACCCTTAGGTGATATGGGTCTACTTTTAGTCATCCAATAGGATTTTGACATTTGTTAGGGTAATTTTAAAATATTATATTTACCCTTAATTGCCCGATTTACCTTTAACTATGGTAAATAAAATTTACCGTAGTTACTATTCATAATTCCCAAAAATAAAAAGTAGCTTATTAACATAATTTGGACCCACTGATTCCAAATATGGAATCCATTTTTCCAAATTCAATACACAAAAGATGCAGAAATTAAATTAAAATTAATCCCGTTGTCGAGAGAAAACAGGTTTTTCTTTAAAACATTGCAAAAGATTGAATTGATTTAACCTACGAATTCAAGGTAAAATAAATGCCAATGACATACATTATATTAAATGGTAAAAATATATTCTATTTATACTTTAAAACCATTCAATATTATAATTTAACCACATAAGATATTAGGATGAAAAAAGTTGTTTTTAATTAAAATATAGCGTGTTTTTACTATTCATTAAAATATGAAAGTTATCGGAAAAATATCAAAACTTAATCAAATGTAAATTTTTAGATCCTGATTCAAAAGAAGAATATTATTTTGTCAATTTGAACATATAAACATGTCAAAAACTATATTTAAAGTGGGTGCGCCATCAAAAGTCGGTAAAACTGCATTTTTTTTTAAAAATACTTATTTTACCCGAAAAAATTATTTTGTTCTTATACCATGTTCTAGAAATGTGTATGATGAATAATAATGTTATAAAATTCGAAATTTAGTTAATACTATTCATAACGGCTAGTTCATGACAATATTATAATAATATAACATTGTTTATTAAAACCCGGTATTGCGTACAACACACGCTATTGAGGAAGGTCGCGATTACGTGTAATGCAAGCCAAGTTAGGGTTGCGTGTTGTGAAAGAATCCTTCATTGTTTCGTATAACAGAATCCAACCATATTTCATTTATACATTTAATATATATATATATATATATACTTAATGTTGCGTAGAATAACTATTATCAAAATTGTGTGTAACACGGTCCAAGAATAGTGTTGCGTATACTGCAAGCTAATACGGTGTTGCATATAGCGCAAGGTAATCTTGGTGTAGAATACAAAAAAGGACATTAATGAAATTAAAAGAATATTTTTCATAAAATCTCGGGCTGTTACAAAATTATTTTATTTCTAAACCTTAAGTCCAAAAATTATAAACCACACCCGAGAAAACGCAACTCCAGAAGAGGCGTTTCTAAGAAAATACTGGTGCTGCAATTTCATCGGTGCCCTCAGAATTCGATTCCGGGCACCGGTTCAAAAGTTAGAAAAACCCGCTCGTCCGTTCACTGAACGTACCCGAGCCAAACTTCGGAAAATGATTTCGGGCACACCGGGCCTCCGAATCAGGTGCCGTCAGAAACAACGTTCTTGTAAAATTCCAAAGAAAATTATGAAAAAAAATTCCTTGAAATTTAAGGTCCTTTACATAGAGGGAGATGATTCATGATGAATGAAAGTGTTTTTATTATAAACCATACTTTACACATAGATATTACTTCAACGATATTGAATATTTATTATATAACACAACAATACCACGATATAACCATATAGGATTAGTGTCTTTAAAAACATTGGAACACATACAACTGGTTCATTAAACATCCACATTGTCTCTTGCTTATTTCAGCATAACTAGACTCCTCCTTGACATATCTTACTTAATACACTTAATCATTATCTAGGGAGAATAAATATATGAAAGGGTGATCTCAAATGCTCAGTATGGGTTAAGAAGGGAAATATAATTCATAAACATAACAATGGAAAATCATATCCTCTATATAAAAGATCGAAATATCATGTCATGGGAAAATACTAAAATTTAAATGTAATTCCAATAGTCATAATAAAATACATGAAAATAAGGCTCATACAAATTTAATAAAAGAAAATAATTTCATTTTAGTTAGGGCTCATTTGTGAGACCATCATAGTAAAAAATGTCCATTACTGAATCATGTTCACTCATCATTCTTTCCCTGCATTAATGAATTGGGTTTACTTACTATTCATGTCATATATATCTCATGAGATATAAATCTTTACCCAATTCATTTGATGGAGATATAGGTCCCACCAATTTCATAATTAAACCATTCTTATGTGTGACACAAAGAAAGAACATTCACCATAGCATAAACCATGAAATAAAATGGGTTTCATAAACATCATTCTTTTATAATTGATATAAACCAAATGGATTCCATAAATAATGTTTCATCATAAAAAATCCAATCATGGAAATAACGGGGATATGAATATATCTATTTTTATATAGTTTCATCATATATGGAAAATAATTTTGAGAAAACACATGAAATTAGTTCTTGAGTAAAATATCGTTTTTTCGTCAGAAATGTTCATCTTCTTCAAAATGACACACAATATTAGAAGAAATAATTTTATGGGAAAATATCACTGTAATGTTTTATGGTACTCATCAAGGAAATATGGTTTTATTAAACTGTATAAATTCATTCATGTCGTATATTTTAAAAAAACATCCTCCACGTAATTTTTCTGGAAAATAAAAAAAGTACCTCAAATAGGATAACGACAAAAGATTCATTTCAAATAATTTAATAAAAAATTACAAAAGCATAATATTATGTTTAAATATTTTTATAAGAATAGAAAAAATATTACATTGTTATGAAGCATGGTTGTTGATTATAAATATTCCCCAGAAATTGCTTACTTGTAAACAATCTCAGATAAATCTGAGATTGTAAGATTATATAATAATATAGATCTGATATGCTTTGTATGTATTCAAAACAAATGAATAATTATTTGAATAATGCTACAGATTTATTCTAGAATCATAATCATTTAATGATAACAATTATGAACATATTTTCATCTGTTGGTTAGTAATATTTCATTACTACTTGTTATTCGGGTATTAACTGCTTTATGTACTTATGTATGGTTTTTCAGATAACTTGTTATTACTATTTAAGGTTATTGTATTATCATTAAAAAATTGTATTAGTATAATATATATCATATACATTTAATTTGTATAATCATTCTTTATTGAATATTATATTGAATTTATCACATCGCACCATGGGGACGGTAAGCCGTATGTATGCATGAGCGACTGTATCAATCCCATAATTGCAGAATGGTATTGAAGTGAATGGAGTATGGAATATAAGAATAAATATAATTTTATATCAATCATATATATTTATTTATTCCAAAATTTTACCAATCCATGTACGGTGCTGGTGAAAAATGGATTCCACCATGACATGGAGTCGTTATGCTATACACTCACACACGTGGTGATTTCATTTTTCATAGGATGGGTAGAAGGTGGAATATGGTTTCTTCAGGTATTTAATATCATATCAGTATATGAGTCATATGTGAGTTATTACTTTATAACGAAACAACTAATTAATAGGATGTAGGAGTAGTAATAAATTTTAATGAATCTGTAAATGATATTACCGTACATCGATGTGTGTCCTCTAAATGTCATCAAAGAGTAATAGAGTAGGACATTAATGATGACCAGAACCTCTATAATGAAAAAATGGATGTTTATAAGAAATACGGGTACATGGTTTCCATGAATGCAGGCCCAATGTTATGTGAAGAGGAGAGGGAGGATGTGCACATTTATAATTGAGGTGATGGGTACTTCTGCAAACTCCATAAATAATAGATTATAATAAAATAGAACCCTTCCCAAAAACCACAAAAGATTCATAATATTGATGATGAGATGATATAGTGCGGTAATATTATCAAAAAATAAATTTTGGTCAACTTTGTTTCTCAATTTAATCCTTATCTTATTAATTGTTACATAGTTATTCTCTTAAATCTAAATTGTGGTAATAACATTCTAAATATTTTATGATTATAAATATTAACTTATTTTTTTTAATTGACCATAAATGGATATGTCATGATATTTTAGACCTTATAATTATAAAATTTTATTTTTTAATTAATTATATGATTTTTAAATTATTTTAAAAAAATTATTTTTATAAAATATCAATAGTGCTAATTTTGATAGTATTCATTTATTTGACTTTAAAAAGTCCACAGAGAAGATAAATTCTAACTAAAATATTTCATACACTCCTAAGATGTCATGATCACTTATATATTTAGTGGATAACATTTATTATTTCATATGATATTTATTTTAATATTTTTAAAACTATTAATTTTACATGTCTATTAATAATATAAAGTTTACATTATTATAGTGTCTTCGTGAATAGTAATTATTTAATCTCTGAAAATCATAAATATATTCCTATGATATATGTAATTATTTGTAATTTTCATTTAATATATAATATATATTATCTTCTAGTTATCAATATATTATAATTAATATACATATATAAAATGATATTGAGACATTTTGTCACATTCATTAGTTTTTATAAAATTCATGTCATATTCATTGGTAAGTGGAAATAGAGTGATTCCATTTAAAAAAATTGATGATAAGGGTAAAATTTAGTCATCCAATAGAGTTTTTAAAGGTATTAAGTTAATTTTATAAAATTATTTTTTCACTTAATTTCCTAATTTATCATTAGCCATGGTAATAAAAGCAATTAGCCAAGTAACTATTCATAATGCCCAAAAATTAAATTAGGGTATTTACATAATTTAGGCATAATAATTCCAAATGTTGAATAAATTTTTCAAAATTTAAAACACATAAGTTGCAATAATGAATTTAATATTAAAATCATTTTTGGAATGGGAAAACTGGTTTTAAAAACATTAAAAAATATTGAAATGATTTTACCTTTCAATTAAAGGTAAAATTATTTCTAAAGACCGTCATAATATTGAATAAAAAAAATTCTATATATATACATTAAAACAAATACGTAATATAATTTAACAGTATACATTATATCGTTAAAGTTGTTTTTTAAATTAAAATTTATCTAATTTTTAATATTCATAAAAACCTGAAAGTAATTACAAAAATATCAGATATTTATCCAAAGTAAAATTTTTTACACAAATTTAAGATTACATGTTTATTTTTTCATATAAAAATTATTAATGTGCCAAAATATTAATTTAAAATGTGTTCTTCATTCAAAGGTGTAGTATTAACGTTAAAAATACGGTTTTAAAATTCAATCGGGATTTAATCGTACCTAAGAGTAAAATATCCATTGGATGAATATAAAAAATATCTATTTATTATATAACACATATATACCTCATTAATTAAATTTCCAAAAGTAATTCAACCAAAAATACAAATATGAAATTGATTTATATTTTTCATAAATAATTCATTACTAAGGATTTCATAATTCATTTTCATAAGATAGTTATAATTATTAGAGAAAACTTATCGGCTAGTATATAATGATAATTTTTTGGTTAATACCATCTTGTGGTACATTTAAACTAATAATTTCCTTTAAATAAATCTACTAATAAATTAATTTTTTTTAAAAAATATGTCATAAAATAATCAAATTGTTACATTCTACCCCTCTTAAACTGAATTATGCCCTTGAAATTCATCATTTGGAACCAAATAAGAGGGGATTCCTCTCCCTAATCATATACCCAAGTACCCATGTATCTTTTTCAAATTGTTGGTTTCTCTATTAAACATTAACAATGTGGGTGGTAATGTTTCATAAAACATTTTCACTTCGATCCACAATCCTGATCGACTATTCTACATAAGAATGATATTTCTCTAGTGGTAAGACTTTAGATCTTAGTACATATGAAGGATAAAGTATGTACATTCTCAGGGAAGATATATGGAACACATCATGATATGGAGAGATATAATTTGGATGTCCCAATCGGTAAGATACATTCCCAACACGATAAAAAATTTCAAAAAGATTAAAATAACTAGGGCTCAGCTTGCCCTTCTTTCTAAATCACGTTACTATATTCTTGGGATATATTTTTATCAACACCTTATCACCCACATTACACTCTAAGTATTTTATTTGTTTATCATCATAACTTTACTATTGACTCCGATATACTCTTATGTGTCATTGAATAGATTTTACATTTTCATTCATTTCATTAAGAAGATCATGTCATAATAAATTTCATTCCCCAAATTCATCTCAACAAGAAGGATTTATGAACATCTTTCCATAGAGGGGTTAACAAGTAGCCATTTGAATACTGGAGTTAAAGTTATTAATGTTTAGAATTTTACCTATGGTATGTGTTGATCCTAGCCACCTTTAAAATCCATAGAGAATGCTATCTAAATGACTTCCAGAGTATGAATTTTCCACTCAGACTAACCGTCTATATATGGATGATAAGCAGCACTGAAACTGATCTCTATATCCATATGATGCTAATGTCTTCTCCAAAACGTTGTGTAATTCCTCAGATGTCGATCGGTTATACTGTAAATTTATACTCCATGAAATCATCACACTTTAATTACATATATCCTAGAAATCTAATCAAGGGAGACATCTTCTCAAATAGCAATGAAGTGTGCCAACTTCATAAGGTGATCAACAATTACCCAAATTTCATTATTTTGTTTGGAAGTTTTGGAATTTCTGATGAAAATGCCCATAGTGATGTTTTCCAATTTTCATTATGGTATGGGTAATGGATATAAAATCCCCTTAGTGTTCTAACTCTCATCCTTAACATAATGACATTCCATGCTTCGAGATACATATTTAGTGATATCTCTTTTCTTTCCATTGTAACGCCCCGACCCTAGATACCCAGAGTCGGTGCATTATTACATAACATTGGCATGATCACAATAATGATCAATTCTCGAAAGACCGATTAGTTTAGTAGCCTTGTAAATATTAGATATATTCATAAAGTTTACATTATAGTAATAAGTGAAAAACTATAACAACATATTGTCTTCATATTCGCTCATTCTATCCCTGTAGGTCATTCATAATATACTTTTTCACATCCAGGAAAAATAAAACATTGAAATGGGTAAGCTCTGATGCTCTGTAAGGATAACAATATAGCAGAAACATTCATAAATAAACATAAAAATTTAAGGGAATGTATTACAAAAACAAAAGCCTTTTAAACATGATGTTCAGCCTAATATGGCAAGGATAATATGAAATAATTCCATTTACGTATTCACATGGATATTCTACTAGTCGAATAATCACATGCAAATATTAATAACCACTTTCATAATGACAGAATGCATAATTTCAGACTATCATAACCATGTAGCCAATGCCTCGTGCCAAGACTACAAATAAGATTTTGTCAAGGCCTCGTGCCAAGACACTAGTTTGTCTCATGAGACCAACCGATGTATTGAGGAGCTATAGCGGGATCCACCCATCACATACTAAGTCCAATGCATTCCTCATATGAAAATTTTGAAATATGACATAAAAATTCGTATTAAACTAGCATATGAAATGTCAATACTTAATTGTCAATCCATGAATGGTATAAAAATAGCACACCCACATTCAAAATAGATATTTGAATACAAGTGTCCCATACCACTTTGAAACTTTTAAAAGGAGTTTTAATTTTAAAACATTAATGTCCATATAAATAAATCCTTAAAACCATTTTTAAAACATGGACATTAATGAGAAAGATTTAGAAGAATAAGTCTTTAAAACATTTAAAAATGGTATTTTAGTTAGAGTTTCTAAAAAAAGAGAGACACTTGAATACAAATAATTGAGGTAATCAAAACATTGTAAAATCATGAGAATAAAGGGATTCATGATATACTATTTCCAAGTACATTATATACACCACAGAAAAGTGATTTGGTGTATAACAACAAAGAAGTCTCAATGGAATTTTAATTGAGATGAAATGTCTCATAAAGGCTGTATCCTGAGGATAAGGATAAATCAACGACATAATTATGTGTGGAAAATATAAATACACTAAATATGATTTTATCTTCAGTGTAAAACAATCATAGGACATTCACACATATTCATCTGAAAACAACACCAATGAATTGGATGTTTATCTCAACAATTCGAGATTGAGTAAAAATTACTCTTATCAAGTTTATACCGATAACTTGAGAATTTATCAATAGAGTGATTATGAGTATAAAAAGTATATACACATAAAGGGGAGTGGAAATTATGACATAATCAAATGAATTGCGATTCCACACATAATCTTGGAGTAAAATAATCAATAAAGTATGCATAAAGCCGAATGAGTGGAAATTGAAATTTCAAATTCCCTTATTTATTTGGTAACATAAGAAAACATAAACCCATGAAAGAAGGATCATATAATGATGATTTAAATATACATGAATTAAAGTATATTACACAATGAATACAAACATGGGCAGTAAACACACGACATGTAATAAATAAGTGGCGAATACTGGAATTCTCACAGAATTAAAAGTGAGAAAAGAAACCCCTTACTTGTTACTTTTTCCTTTTTCAATGGTAGGTTAACCTCTTGTATAATAGGGAAATAATTTTTATTGAATTACACAAGAATAATTGACATTAATATGATGTCATATATGATCTTTTAACATTATTTGTTAACAATATCTTAGTATTATCGTCATTTCGGGTGTTAACTTACTCGTTTTCCTTTATATTATTTGTTACGTAGGACATGTTTGTTATGGATAGGTTGTATCTTATTCATATTCAGAATTATATCAAGTCCATAAACATTATTTTTAATCATCAAATGAGAATTCTACTTGAATGGATACAAAGCAGAATGAATCTCATCGTGTTCGTGGAGACGGTAGTCCGTACGTACACACGAGCGACAATATCATTATTTTGATGTTAAAATAGTATATAATTGAATGGTATATCATATTCAAAGAATAATTATCATTTTATATTTATTATTTACATGAATTACACATCATTATTATACCCATCCAAATAATAATTTATTGAATGACAATTACACCACGACGTGGAGACGGTAAGCCGTACACACGCATGTATGGTGACATGCCATTCAAAGGATGGATAGAATACTGAATATGGTGGTACCTTATTTATAATAACATCATAGTATATTGAATATATTGGAGTTATTATTTTAGAATATAAATATCAAAGAAAGTAGAAGTTGAAAAAGAAAGGAACATGAAAGAGGGTGGTGAAAACATTATCTCTTCTTCGGGTTCTTCAATTTTGATATGATCAAAAGGGCCTCTTAGGTTGGATTTATTATCACACTAAGGCCTCTAGGTTTTAGTGAGGTAAGTTGAGAGAGTATTTGGGCAGGGTTTTCCCGAGCCAAAAGGCTTTTAATGTGTGAATTAGTGAGAAGGGGGAGTTCCCTTTTATAAGTAGGGTGAGGGGCACCATTGGAAAAGCTAGATATATTATTTTATAATAAATTCATATTCGATTTCTAATTGCTCCAAAGTGGATTATTTAGAGTTTAAGGTGGGTATAGGTTGAAAACCACTCAACCAATCGGATTTATACAGGTTTGGGTTAATATATTAACCTTATCTTTAAGTATTAACTCTTAGTTAATTAGTTTCACTTTTACAGTGTATATTTGTATTTTTATATTATATGGTTAATCAACATAATATATACATCCAATAGACCTCCAAGTGGTCCATTAATAAAAAAACTATAATTAAAAAAGTCTCTTGTCCGAACCTTAGATTTTTTGGAATTGAATATCAATTAATAATATAATATTTGTTTTAAAAAGACATTAATGTTAATTTTGACACTATTAGATATTTTGTTTTTGATAAATTCATAACAACATTATTACTTCAAAAAAATTTGTATAATCAATCCTAATATTTCATATTAACCTATACAATTATTCTAATTCATAAAAAGTCTCAAATTACATTTATTTTGATATTTATAATATCAATTATTTTAATATTTCATTAATTAGTTAATTACTGCATCACCATTGTGTCATAAGAAATTACATTATTTAATGTTTAAAAATTATAAATAAAATACAATTATGTAGGATATCTTTTTATATTTCTAATGAATATTTTCAATCGAATTTATCTTATGTATAACCATATATTAAAAATGTTTTTGTAAATATACTTTGATTTTAACTCTTTTAACAGTTCTTTGAATTAAATAATAAAAAATGACCTAATCTAATCCATTTGGACCTAAATGACAATATTTTTTTTTCCTAAGGTTGTTTTTGGTTGAGATACACTTGTACAATAGAATTATGACCTGTGTTAGGGTAATATTAATATCATTTTTACCCTTAATTATCCTATTTACTTTTAACCATCGTAAATTGAAGTAAAAAGTTACTATTCACCAAAAATTATTTTCATCTCATTGAACCACATTTTACTCTTTGATATTAACCGTGCCTCTCAGATTTTCGAAATTCCACTCACAGAAGCGGTAAGATTATGTTTTATGAAAAATTCAGTTTTTTAACTACCACTTAGTGGTTTCACTATTCATCAAAAAATTGAAAGTTTCCAAAAAAATACCAAAAATAAGGTCTATGAAATATTTGATATTATGAATTCAAAAATGATGTCTATTTTACCAAATTAAAAACATATCATTTGTATTAATTAATTTAAAAATTATTTCCCGTCGTCAAAAAAATTGCGTGTTTTTAAGAGATAATAACTATCAAAAGATTGACACTTGTTTATGTCTTGTTTAAATGTGAAATTATATCCAATGTCCAACATTGTATTAAATGGTAAAAATATATTATAAATATAATTTAAAGCCAATAAAATTAATAATATATCATTATTAATTTTTTCGACTAAAAAATTTGTTTTTAATTTAAATTTAGTAATTTTCACTATTCATCAAAATATGAAAGTTATCTGAAAAGTACCAAAATTTCACACTAAGCTAATTTCAATATTACGAATCCAAAAATGAAGTTAGTTTCAAAAGATCAAATTTATAAAATTTCAAAAAGTAGGTATTACTATTCATAACGGCTAGTTCGATTGGTTGTGGTGTGATATAATCTCGAAGTTACGTACAATGCACGCCATTGCATTATTCAAAGGGAAATATAACGTGGAACCTTGGGGTGTTACATTCTCCCCTTCTTCAATAAATTTCATCCTCGCAATTTCTTTTGAAATTGGGATTGAGAATATAACGGAAAGTCCCAGATCAGTAAAAGATTCAAAAAAACTATTACTTTAAAAGAAAGGAAGAGAGGTATAATGGTCACCCAAGATAACCCAGACTAGGATTTCACATAGGAAAACATTTATATGGACGATAAAATAAGTGTTAAGTTCTGATGGAGAGGGATAGAAATCATGATCAGGATAAAGTTAACAATAATATAATCACAAACATGTGTTGGGACAAACGGTCATTAGTCTCCCAGTAGGAAAATTAAACGAACAAAATTTTTTGTTTGAAGTTACATTACATAAGGACGAGGAATTCATTTATGATATTGACGAAGAACATAAAGATATATTCTTACTTTTTAAGTAGAGTTTCATTATTTAATAATGTTCTATCACTAACTCATTGTTTTTTGAACAATGAGTATTCAAGAAGACTTGGTCACAATGGGAGATCTAGAATAAAATTCTATAGAAATACATGATCCATGTAAGATAAACTATATATTTAACTTGTATTTAGAGATTAATGAAAACCAAAATGATTAGTATAATATCTAATGATCCCCCAAATGGATATTCTATTAGTGAAAAAACAGTAATCTTAATTTCTAAAATTAATCCGTCAATACCCCAATGTTACATAAACACCATTCAATAATCAATTGTCCTCAAAATCCATAAATATAATCCAAACTAATATTAATACCCAAAACTTATAAGAATGTAGTCTTCCACGTTAAATTGTATCTCCAAATGACATTAATTACTCCTAAGGTCACATACTTAAAAGTAATTAACCTAATCATTTCCATAAATAACCCAAATCACTATAAATTCACAATAAAAACATAGATAAAAATCCACCATTACTCCTCAAATGAAATCCCATACTATTCTATTTTCCTTGGGCATATAGTGTTCACATCAAAGTGAACAACTTCCAAAATAACATTTATCACTTAATCACCAAATCATTTTCCTATACTAAGGGTATTCATATGAGAAGATATAAGATCCCAAATCAAATTATTATTGATAAATAATATCATTTAACTAAAAATAATAGTCACACTAACCAGGGAATTCATGTAGTCCAGTGGTAGGCGATAAATCCCAATCAGACTTTTGTTGTGGGTTCAATTCCCACAGCTTTGTCCGACACGACGAGTTGTCACACAGTCTGATTGTTCTCCTTTTTCAAAAACTATATTTTATAACATTACCAAAATGAGATAAATTCCTCAAAATAACCATAACATAATTTAACCACAAATCTTATCTTATACCTTGCATTTTCATCCCAAATTATAATAACATACAATTTCCTCAAACCCAACGATCATATAAAACAAAATGGTTATTTATAACTATATCCACAAGAGAAAAGACAATTATTCCTAAAATATTATTATCACATGGAAAGTTGCAGGGTTAAAAATACAAGATAAAATTATTTTAAAGTAAACCCATCAACAAAGATCACTAATACTTTTTAAACATTTCTATATCCATTTATTTCCACATTGATTCTTCTTTGACCAAGAAAATATCCTATAGAATAGGGCATTCACTAAGGTAATGTCCGTGACCCCTATATTTACGGCAAATGACTAAAAATGAATTCTTGGGACCATTTTTTATCTTCTTCCATAGTACTCTTCAATTTTTTCGGCAATTTTTCACTCTATGTCCTTCTTTTCTGCACGTAAAGCATTTCATTGTCCCATGGAGTCACTTTCCGGGGTGTCTCCTTCTACATTTCCTACATGATGGAGATTGATGGTTCCTTTCTCCATAGTCTCCACTACTGGAGCTCTTATCATTCATCACCTTTCTCTTATTTGTTGAGTCCAAGAATTGGTTAATATATATATATTTAATCATATTTTTTGAAAATTGATTTGGCATAAGAATGATATCTTTTACGCCTATCAACATTCCATTTTGTTGCTCATTTCCACCATCATTCCCACCTTGTACATCATTCTCAAAGTCACTATGACTTCCTTGGAATCCAGCTATTGACTAAAACCAGAAAGAAATGTGGGAGTAATAGTTGACATAAAATCATTTAGAGATTAACATGTCACCATATTCTCAATTTGAAACACATTAGGATTAACCAAGGTCGTTTACTCCCATCTTATATATATAATATTTCAAATATATTTGTAATGAAAATGTAAATTATCATAAGCATATCCCTCGGGAGTGTCGTAACCAAGAGTTCAGCAAGGCCCGTTGTCGTGCACAAGTTCCCATTCGAGTCTAGCTCAAAGCGGTATTTTCTGGTTTTACCTCTAGGTACATCTATGCCCGAGCCGCCTCTACCTGATCGTATCCATACAAGGATTTATTGCTCGGAAAACTCACAAAATCTATACAATAACAAAATTCATGGATGTTCTTATATACTAATCCTCAAAATTCATCTTAGGTCTACGTGCTCTAATTAGTGTTTATCTAAATCTGGCTTCAAATGTTTTGTACTAAACTTCCTCTGATACCAACTGTAATGCCCAGGCCCTAGATACCCATAGTCGGTTCCTTATTACATAACATTGGCGCAATCACAATAAAGATCAAGTCTCGAAATACCAATTAGTTTAGTATCCTTGGAAACACTACATATATTCTTAAAGTTTACATTACATCAATAAGTGAAAAACCACAACAACATATTGTCTTCATATCCCCTCATACTATCCCAACAGGTCATTCATAAAATATTTCTTCACATCCTGGGAAAAATAAAATATTGAATGGGGTGAGCTCAAATTCTTAGTAAAGATAACAATATAGCAGAATCTTTCATAAATAAACATAAAAATTTAAGGAAATGTATAACTAAAACAAAAGCCTTTTAAACATGATCTTCAGCATAATATGGCAAGGATAAAATGAAATAATTCCATTTACTTATTCACATGGATATAATACTAGTCGAATAATCAAATGAAAATATTAATAACCACTTTCATTATGACAGAATGCATAATGCCAGACTATCATAACCACATAGCCAAGGTCTCGTGCCAAGACTACAAATAAGATTTTATCAAGGCCTCGTGCTAAGACACTAGTTTGTCTCATGAGACCTAACGATGCATCGAGGAGCTATAGCGGGTTCCACCCGTCACTTAATATGTCTATTGCATTCCTCATATAAAAATTTTGAAATACGACATAAACATTCTTATTAAACTAGCATAGAAAATGTCAATACTTAATCGACAAACCATGAATGGTATAAAAATTTCACATCCATAGTCAAACATAACTCATTTGACATAATATGGAAGATTATATTATATCAGATTAATCTTAATCAATAATAATGAATCATATTGACATAGAAGAAAATAATCGTCAAACCTATTAGAGAGAACTATCTCCCATTTTATTGAAATCATTTAAAAGTCACACTATTTGTCAAGAAGCCATTTATAAGTAGATTTTTTAATCAAAGTGTCCCATACAACATTGAATCTATTAAAAGGAGTTTTATTTTTAGTACTTTAATGTCTATATAAATAAATCCATAAAACCATTTCTAAATCATGGACATTAATGAGCATGATTTAGAAGAATAATTTTGTAAAATATTTAAAAATTGTATTTTAGTTAGATTTTCTAACCAAAAGAGAGACACTTGAATACAAATAATTGAGGTAATCAAAACATTGTAATATCATGAGAATAAAGGGATTCATGATATACTATGTCAAAGTACATTATATACACCACATAAATGTGATTTGGTGTATAACAACAAAGAAGTATCAATGGAATGTAAATTGAGATGAAATCTCTCAAAAAGCTGTATCCTTTGGTTAAGGATAAATAAACTCCATAATTATGTGTGAGAAATATAAATACACTAAATATGATTTTATATTCTATGTAAAAAAATCAAAGGACATTCACACATATTCTTGTAAAAACAACACCAATGAATTGGATGTTTATCTCAACAAATCAAGATTGAGTAAAAATTACTCTTATCAAGTTCATACCGATGACTTGAGAATTTATAAATGGAGTGATTATGTGTATAAAAAAGTATATCCACATAAAGGGGAGTGGAAATTATGACATAATCAAATGAATTGTGATTACACACATTATCATGGAGTAAAATAATCAATTAAGTATGCATAATGTCGAATGAGTGAAAATTGAAATTACAAATTCCCTTATTGATTTGGTAACATAAAAAAACATACACCCATGAAAGAAGGATCATAAAATGATGATGTAAATATAATTTAATTAATTTATATTACATAATGAATATAAACATGGGCAGTACACACACCACTTGTAACAAATAAGTGGTGAATAATGGAATTATCACGGAATTAAAAGTGATATAAGAAACCCCTTGGTACTTTTTCCTTGGTCGACGGTTGGTTAAAGTCTTTTATAATGGTGAAATAATTGTTATTGAATTATACAAGAATCATTTACATTAATATGATATCATATATGATCTTTTAACTATGATTTGTTAATAATATCTTAGTATTATCGTTATTTCGGATGTTAACTTATTCATTTCCCTTTATATTTTTTGTTACATAAGATGTGTTTTGTTATGGATAGGTTGTATCCTATTCATATCCAGAATTATATCAAGTCCTTAAACATTTTTTTAATAATCAATAGATAATTATACTTGAATGGATACGATGAAGAATGAATCTCATCGCGTTCGTGGAGACGGTAGTCCGTACGCACACACGAGCAACAATATCATTCTTTTGATGTTAAAATAATATATAATTGGATGGTATATCATATATACAGAATAATTATCATGTTATATTTATTATTTACACGAATTAAAAATCATTATTATACCCATCTAAATAATAATTTATTGGATGACAATTACACCACGACGTGGAGACAGTAAACCATACGTACGGACATATAGTGACATACCATTCAAATGATGGATAGAATACTGAATATGGTTGTTCCATATTTATAATAACATAATATTATATAGAGGATACAAGAGATATTATTTTAGAATATAAATAACAAAATAATGATGATGTTGAAGAAGAAAGGGACTTGAAAGTGGGTGGTGAAAACATTACCTCTTCTTCAGGTTCTTCATTTTGATTTGATCAAAAGGGATCCATAAGTTGGCATTATTATCAAACTAAGGCCTCTATGTTGTAGTGAGGGAAGTTTAGAGAGTATTTGGGCAGGTATTGGCCTAGCCAAATGGCTTTGAATGTGTTAATTAGTGATAAGAGGGCGTGCCCTTTTATAAGAGTGGTGAGGGGCACCTTTGGAAAAGATAGAAATATTAATTTATAATAAATTCATATTCGGTTTATAATGGATCAAATGAGGATTATTTAGAGACTAAGGTGGGTATAAGTTGAAAACCACTCAAAAAATAATATTTATACAATTTTGGGTTGATATATTAACCTTATCATTTAGTATTAACTCTTAGTTAATTAGTTTCACTTTTACAATGGTTTTTTTATTTTTATATTATATGGTTAATAAACATACTATATACATCCAAGTGAACCCCAAGTGGCCCACTAATGATACAAATAACATGATATAAGTCTCTCAGACGAAGCATATATTTTTAGGAATTGAATGTCAATTAATAATATAATGTTTATTTTAAAAACAATTTTATGTCAATTTTGACACTATTGAGTATTTTGTTTTTGATAAATTCATCACATCATTATTACGTTTAAAAAAATTATAATCAATCCTAATATGTAATATTAACCTATAAAATTATTGGAATTCATAAAAAGGCCCAAATTCCATTTATTTTTATATTTATAATATCAATTAATTTAATATATCATCTAATAGGTAATTACTGCATCACCATTGTGTCATAATCAAATTAAATTATTTAATGTTTACAAATTAAAAATAAAATACCATTATGTAGGAAATATTTTTATCTTTCTAATTAATATTTACATTCGAATTTATCTTATGTATTACCCTATATTTAAAATATTTTCTTAAATAAACATTGATTTTAACTCTTTTAACTCTTCTTTGAATTAAATAATAAAAAATCTCATAATCTAATCCAAGTGAACCTAAATGATAATAATTTATTTCTAAGGATTTTTTTGGTCGAGATAAACTTGTCCAATAGAATTAGGACATGTATTATGGTAATATTAATATCATTTTTATCCTTAATTGCCCTATTTACTTTATACCATGGTAAATAAAGTAAAAAGTTACTATTCACAAAAAATTATTTTAATATCATTGAACCACATTTTACTCCTTGATATTAACCATGTCTATCGGATTTTAGAAATTCAACTAACAGAAGTGGTAAAATTATGTTTTATGAAAAATTCAGTTTTTTAACTACCACTTACTGGTTTCACAATTAATCAAAAAATGAAAGTTTCCAGAAAAATAAAAAACATTAGGCCTAAGAAATATTTGATATTATGAATTAAAAAATTATTTCTATTTTACCAAATTCAAAAAAATATCAGTTGCATTAATTAATTTATAAATTAATTCCCGTCGTCAAAACAAATAGCGTGTTTTTTAGAGAAAATAACTATAGAAAGATTGACACTTGTTTATGTCTAGTTTAAATGTGAAATTACATCTAATGACCAACATTGTATTAAATGGAAAAAATATATTCTAAATATACTTTAAAACCACTAAAATTAATAATTTACCACTATTAATTATTTTGATTAAAAAAGTTGTTTTTAATTAAAATTTAGTAATTTTAAATGTTCATCAAAATATGAAAGTTATCTGAAAAGTACCAAAATTTAACCCTAATCTAATTTTGATATTAAAAATCCAAAAATGAAGTCCATGTCGAAAGGTAAAATTTATAAAATTTAAAAAAAGTAGTTATTACTATTCATAACAGCTAGTTTGATTGGTTGTGGTGTGTTAGAATCTCGACCTTGCGTACAATGCATGCCATTTCATTATTCAAAAGGGAAACATACCGTGGAATCTTGGGGTGTTAGACAAATCCCACCAGAAATAGTCTTTCATGTCCTTATACATTTTTGTAATTCTAGGGAGAATAGTTAATGCATAAATAAGTGCCTCGTCCAATATCTCCTTGTTTAATTTGGATATGGAAGTAATATAAACCCGATTCGTAAACCTTATTATTTCATCACAATCAAGTTATATTACTGAATATTTCACACCTTCTTTTTTAAAACTATATTTTCCTTTTGTTCCTCTATAATATTTACATATATTGATGGATGACCATTCATTTAATAATGTTAATACTTATCCCCCTCTATTAAAATTTAAAAATCCATCCTTTAAAAATCCATAAATATTGGATCTTTTTTTATCCTCATCGTGGAAAATATAGCATGGTTTTTTCAACATAAATAATCCACCACATTCTTTGTTTTTCCAATGTGATAATGTACTGAGTAGTTGTAATATTTAATCAACACCAACCATCTTCTGTAGTGCATATTAATCTCCTTTCATGTGATAATATACTTTATTCTTTTATGATCTCTATAAATATCACACCATTCACCATAAAGATCATTAATCCATATATTTAATGCAATGATTATAGTAGCTAAATCCAAATCATGTGCTGGGTAAATATGCTAATGAATATTTAATTGATTGGGGTATATGCTATCACCAAATAATTTTTCATGAGAACACATCCTAACCTCTTCATGGATAAATCAACATAGATCACAATCCTTTCTCCACAACAAGGATATATGATCATAGGTACACTAGCTATCCTTTTTTCAACAATTTGAAATTTTCTTCCCATTCCTCCATCCAAAAGAAAATAACTCTTTTATGAGTAAATATAGTGAGTGGATTAGATATTTGTGAAATTTATTTTACAAATGACAATAATATCATTCAGAAATAAGAAAAATTCTAATCTTAGTTACTGTTATTGGTCTCAACCATCATTCTATAACCTCTGTTATTGCTGGATCCTAATATATCCACATTTTTGAGATTATATGACCCATAATTGATACATTATGAATCCAAAATTCAATGTTGGTAAATTTGGCATAAATATTTCTTTTTCTTAGGGTGTTAAGTAAAATTATCACGTGATCCTCATGTTTTTCCTTTCCCTTTGTGTAAACTAGAATATCTTCTATAATTAATACAACAAAATAATCAAGATAGACTCCAAAGACTCTATTCATTAGATTTACGAAGATAGTGGGGGATTTAGTAGGACCAAATGGAATCACTATATACTCATAGTGACTATACATTGCACGTAATTTCATTATTGTTTTATAAATATTTTCACCATTAATTGATGATATGATGATTGAAGATCATTTTTGGAAATGTATTGACCTATGTATAGTTTTTAAAATAATTAATCAATACAGGGAAGATGATATTTTTTCTCGATAGTGATCTTGTTAAGTTCTTAACAATCTATGCACAATCTCATTAATCTATTATTATTCATAACAAATAGAACATGTGATCCCCAAGGTGACTCACTAAGTCACATGAATCCTTTATTAAGATTCTATTTGATTTCCTTCATTAATTCCCACAACTCAATTGTGGACCTTATATACGGTATCTCTGATAAAGATATTGCACTCTGTATGAGTTCTACTGAAAACTCAACTTCATGATTTTGTATAAGACCTAGCAATTCCTATGGAAAGTCATCATCAAACTCTCATACAACAAGAATATTCTTAATCGTTAGCTTAGCACCTACCATTTGAGATAAATAACATTCATTTATTGTAATCAAGACCCATAAGATGGAATAAATATATACTTGGAAGTTATATTCCTCCTTGTGTTTATAGATGATCATAGATTGATCTGGAATATGAAATGTGACATCCCTTATTTGGATATTGATATGAGCTTCAGATAGGGAATGTCAGTCCATGCCAAAAATCAATTCAATTTATACTATATAATGGATTAGACGATTTCCAGGAGGCACTTTCCCACAAACATCAACCAGAGAAATATTATAAACTTTTGATTAGACTGTTGGGTCATTAAGAATTATCACTCCTAACTAAATATCTAATTTTTGAGGAAAAACCACAATACCCTTAATAAATTATTAAAAATTATAGAGTTGGTGGATCCAAAATCTAATAAATATTTTTCTACATTAGAGTGGATGGTAATTGTACCTTTCAAAACTCCATTATCATATTATAAATTGCTAATATTGATTGCATTTGGATTTCCTTTGTCTTTCGCCATATGATTTTTTTGACATCGATCGTCATCAATATCCATTGGATTATGGCAGTGATTGGCATAATTCCCCATTTTTGTGCACTTGTAAATTTGATGTGTTAGAGGTTTATTACATGTAGAAATCTTTTATGTTCACATCAGTAGAAATATATTACATGTCACTTCAGCATTCAACTACCCAATGACATGCTTTTACATGCTTAAGACATTTACTAGTCCCGTTTAGAAAATTCCCTCCATGTTTCATTCAAAAATATTTTTACAAGGGAAAACACATCTTATTTTTAGTATGGTCATTATATTTTTGACTATTGAATTGCATTTTTCTCTTCTTATCAACCACATATAACTTATGGGTTACTCCAATATCAATATCAACATTGAGAGAACATCAAAACATTTCCTTGTAGCTATTGAAGTCCCTTATTGATAATTCCATTAAGAGACATGGATTAATCCCAATAACGAATCGTTCAATTTAACACTCATGTTGGATTATAATTCAAAAAGAATTCCTTGAATGTTTGGTAAAATTTTCATAATAGGTACCAATGGATTCATCATCTTTTTTAATAAGATTAAGTATCTCCTTCTCCATTTTTGTTTGAGGAATAACTCAAATGTACTTATTGAAAAATATGTTCTTGAACTCGCCTTATTCCATGGAATCAATTTCAAATCTTTACCTCATATTCTTGATAATATTAATCCATTGATATGATTTTCCTTCCAAACAACAAACTGCTACGTTGACTTTAGAAAGGTCAGAACTTTGTAGAATTGAAAATATGTTTTTAGTGGTTCTAATACCTTTTTCAGCCATTAATGAATCAAATGACCTTCTAAATGAAGGTGGTTATTGTCTCAGGAAGGACACTAAAAATTGTTTCTCCCTCTTTTTCGCATTTGGATGTCCTGTATGATTCATTGCATGAGTAATTTGTGTGATCCTGGCAACATGATTTTTTATTCCTGCTCCAATAATATTTGGTATCTTAGGGGGAAAATCATTTCATTTCTAATCATGTTCAAGGTTAACGTTATTCATTCAGGTTTTGTCAATTTATAAAAACCAAGAATAGTAGTGTAAGAAACACTAATCATAGTATTAAAATATATTATTCAATAATAGAACTTCAATTTAGGACACTTTATGTTTTATACAAGGTTATTCACGAACCTATCTAAAACACTAAGATGTGATTGTAACCTCTATATAGAAATATCCTTATTATTCTTACTAAGGTTCTCTCATCCTAGTTTCCAAAGGATTACTAAAAATTCTATATGATACCAGATATAATAGACCAAACATTACACATATATATAACATCACAATTAAAGATTATTTGTTACAAAACCAAACCAAACCAAACTAGTACTGTATAGGTTTAGTTTCTTTAAAAAATAGGAGAAAAAACAAATAGTTCATAAAACATCAACATTTTGTGCTCCATAATTATTCATAACAAGAATCTTTTTAGACATATTTTATGTAGTACATGTTTTCATTGCCTATAGAAATGAATCATATTAAAGGGAGAACTCAAATGCTCAGTAAAGTTAATCAATTGAAATATCAATCATTAACATAACATTTGAAAATATTATCCTGCATATAAAAGATCATAATATAATGTCATAGGATATTCCTAAAATTGAAATGTAATCCCAATAGTCATAACATAATATATGTCCTTTCATGGAATACATAAAAAAGAATATGAAATGTTGTCATATTAGGCAAGGATCATTGTCGAGACCATCATAGAAAATAATTTTCATTACTAAACAGAGTTCACTACTCGTTCAACCATTTATTACTGAACTGGATTTACCTAATGTTATAGTCATTTCAATATAATTAAATACAAATATTTAACCAACCCATTTAAGAGGGATATAGGTCTCTCCCATATCTTAATGAATCATTTCTTATATGTTTCATAAAAACAAAAAAACATTCACCATTGCATAACCCATGAAATAAAAGGGTTTCTCTGAAACATAATTACATACAAATTCATATAAAAAATGGACTTCTTAAAGAACATTTCAACATAAACTCAATAAAATCGTGGTAATATTATTGATATAAATATAATCCTTTATAAAGTGCATCATCTTATATGGAAAATAAATTTGAGAAACCACTTCAAATTAATTCTTGAGGATAATATCATTTCTTCTTCAAAAATTGATTCCTTCCTAAAAATGACTCACAATTTTTAAAGAATATATTTTATGTGAAAATTACATAGTAATATTTTAGGTAAATATTCAAGGAAATAATTTTTCATTAAACCTTAAAAATAAATTTGTTTTGTATAAGTAAAATAACTATCAGTTCATACTTTTTCCAAAAAAATAAAAAACATACGTGAAATCGAATAAGGACAAAATATTCATTTCATATCACACAATAAAACTTTAAGAAAGAGTAAAATTTAATCAAAAAATTAGAATAATATAAATTTGATTAAATAGATAGGAATCATTGATGTGGATGATTAATATACACTAGTGAAAACAGACGTATAAACAATATCGAAAAAATTGATATTGTAAAATTACCACTTACCTTAAGTTTGATATGTTTTGTATGTGTATAATCTTCTTGTATAATGATTTAAATTATATTATTTATTTATTCTAAAATCAAAATCATTTTTATGATAACATTTATGATCAAGTTTTTATCCATTTCTTAGTAATATTTTATTGTTACATGTCATTCAGGTATTAACTACATTATATTCTTCATAAAGTTTTGTAGGATAAATTTTTATTCCTCTTTATAGGTTATATTTATATCATACATAGAAATGTATTGGTATAGTATATAATATATATTAAATTAATTTATATAATCATTTCTTAATGAAGATTATCTATAATGAATCACATCGCACTGTGGAGACGGTAAGTCATACGTACGCATGATAGACAATATCGTTCTCATAATTGTGAAATTTTATTTAGGTTTATGGTGTATATTATCAATTAATAAAATTAATATTATATAAATAATATTTATTTATTAGTCTCATCATTATACCCATCCATGGGAGGTGGTGGTGAAAAATAGATTCCACCAAGACGTGGAGACGATAAGCCGTACGTACACAGGATTGGTGATTTTATTTTTAATATGATAGGTTGAAGGTGGATTATGGTTTCTTAATGTTTCTAAAAATATATAAGTATATTAATGATATTTATTTTATTACATTATAATTAAATAACTAATTAAGAAGATGTAGAAGAATAATTCATATGTAAGAATTAGAAAATGATATCACCTCTTCTTCGATGTGCCACCTCTAAATAACATCTTAGAGCTCTACTATTAGACATTAATGATCAATAGAAAAACTAGCATGAAATTATGGAAGTTTTAATGGGAAAAGGGATGGGTGTGTAGGTTCCTGAGGGATCCAAATTACATAAATAAGTGAGGGAGGAGGTTCTCTTTTATATTTAAGTGGAGCGGTCCTTTTGGAGATTCCATAAATAACAATTTATAATAAAATAAAACCCTTCCCAAAAACCATAAATGTGTCCCAATTTCCAATATTAGATGGGATAGGTTTGTAATATCATCATCTAATAAATTTTGGAAAATCTATTTTTTCAATATAAACCACATATTTTTGATTGACACATAGTTGTTCTATTTAATCATAATTGTGGAAATAATATTCTATATCTTTTTTGATTATAAATATTTTCTTATATGGTGTTAATTGATCATAAATAGATATTTTCTTACAGAATATCGCATATTATTAGAATTTTTTATTTTTTAATTTAAAATAATAAATAATTTTTTTATGAATTATCCATAGAGTCAATATTGAAACTATTCATTTATTTGAATTTTAAAAAAATCATCACATAGTATAAATTTGAACCCGGATATTTAATAAACACCTATGATGTCATATTCACCGAGAATATTGTTGTATAACTTTAATTAGTAAATATGATATTTATTTTTTATATTTTTAACCACATTTATTTGATATTTTTATTAATAAAATAAGTTTTTCATCACAATTGTGTCATTTATAATTGTAATTATTCAATCATTAATCATTATAAATATATTCCTATGATGTAGGTAATTTATTTATATTAGTATATACTATCTATAGTCGATATTATCTTCTATTTATCCATATATTAAAATTAAAATACTAATATAAAATGAGATTGTGACATTTTGTCTCATTCATTAGTTTTTATTTAATTCATTTCATATTTGTAGGTAAGTTTGAATAAAGAGATTTTATTTCTAAATATGGATGATATGGGACATATATAGTCATCAATAATGTTTTTTAAAGGTGATAAGAAAATTTTATAATATTATTTTTACATTAATTAACATATTTATCTTTAACCATGATACAAAAATTTCAAAGTCACTATTCGTAATGCCCAAAAATAAAATCATCCTATTTGAATTATGTTGAACTACAAATTGAAAATATGGAATCTATTTTTAAATATTCAAAATTAAAAATTTTCAGTTATTAATTTAATATTATTTCTGTTGTAGAAAGAAGAAAATGGATTTTAATAACATTGCAAAAGAAAGAAATATTTGTACCTATAAATTTAATGTAAAATTCATTATAATTACATATATTATATTTAATGATAAAATTATAATATATTTATACTATAAACCCATTTAATATTATAATTTTAATATATAAATCATCTTGATGTAAATTGTTTTTTTAATTAATATTTTTGCGTATTTTTACTATTCCTCAAAACATGAACATTATAAGAAAAATATCATAAAGTTTTCCAATATAAATTATTATATTGCACATCCAAATTAGATGTTAATGTTGTCAAATAAAAATTATTAATGTGTCCAAATCTTAATTTAAAGTGTGTCCTCCATTCAAACGTGTAAAATTTACCTCAAATTATAGGGTGTTAACATCAAATGAGGATTTATTCAAACCTTATGACTAAAATATCCATTGTATGAATATAAAAATATTTCATTGGGTATATAACACATATATATCCCATTAATTAAATTACCAAAAGTAATTCACTCAGAAATACAAATATCTTATTAATTTATATTTTTCATAAATAATTGATAGCCAATGAATTCATAATTTATTTTCAAAAGATAGTTATAATTATCCATGGAAATAAAAGGACTAAGATATAATGGTAATTTTATAATAATGGAATTTCACAGTTAGTTTAAACTCATCATTGGGTGAAAATCAATCTACTGAATAATAAAAATTATTGAATGAAAAAATTTCATGAAAACACCTCGGGGTTATAGTTATTGATTTTGTAACATTAAAACCCACTTGGTAGACAAATTTTTAGACATAATTCTGGGATTCACTATATAATATCTTTTCATTTCATTTACTCTATACATCTTGTCTCCTCAAGATAAATATCTTGAATGGAAATTTTACAAACTAAAAACAAATTTATAGTGTAAAATCATTGTATTCCTCCTTCCTAGATCTATTTATAAATCATAATATTTGGATTTATAAAATAATTTTACTCTGAATAAATGGAAAGTTAAAACCACTTTCTAAAAAACCTCCAAAAATTTCTAAAAACCACCAATCCGGAAAAACAATCTCGTTAAAAAAAAAGACAAAGTACATTTTATATAGGATATCACATTTATTATGTCAAACCTATTCAATATCTAGGTTTTATCATAATGTTATTTTTGATGAAGATAGATCTCTGTATATCTACAATATAATACTTAATAAGTTGAGTATCATGTTTTACATTTATATAATAAGGACTATTATTAATTATGATCTCACTAAAATCATCATTTAATTTAAATACTTTATATCTATTATTGTTCTAATATCAATATTTCACAAAGAACTGAACTCGTTGTGAAACAAATAACACACTTGATTCCTTTTATATTCCATTATCTCAAAAATACTATATATTACGTTCGGATGGTGGTATAGAAAAACATTTTACAATCCATCCTTTAAATATTAACATAAATATTCACCACATATTGTTATTCTTAGTGATTATATACATTGAATAAAACAATTAAATTTATATTAATGATTGGAAATACTCCAACAGTAACCTAATTACTACCATTACATCACCATGATAATCTATGGAAACTATTATTTGACATTAATAGATAAGGATTATAATAGAGTTATTGATTAGTTTTATATTTTTAATTTTTTTTTGTCAATTAGTGATTTTCTAGAGATAATCTCACTTTCATAAGTAGTTTGTTAACTTTATTTATTTTCTTTATTTTAATGATTTTTTGGCACCTCATTAACTCCCCCAATAAATATATTCAATATACAGTAATGTGTACAAATTTGTAGAATCTATTGAATTTTTTTACTAATAAACTATACACATAACTAAATTTATCCACATTCAAATGCATTTTATGCATCTGTTATTTGGAACAATTTCTTATGAATCCATATATTAATATGTTATAAAAAATAATTGATTTGTAATCCAAGATAGATATTTATTCATCCACAATCATTATTAATAAGGTGGAAGGTTCTATTCTATTGAGCTTTCTAACCCAAAGATACTCATCCCAAGGGAATTTTAGTCCTCAATGAATTCAATTCAAATTTATTTCTACAACCTAATATATATAAAATATATTGAACCTATAAATTAATTTTCATAACCTAGTACAATTGAAATTATTGGAGAAATAAAAGTAAGAACACTATTATAGATTATATATGTCTCTTTATCTAAATGTATGAAAATTATTAGAAGTATTTTAAATATTGCATTTATTTTTTCATCAATTAATAAAATAAAAACAATATCCATTAGTAGACATGGAAAAAATTATAAAAAAAATTTATATATCAAACATGTGTTGAGATATTTGTTAAATTTGTTTGAAATAAATTAATTCTAATGATATTTAAATTTATCAATACATTATAAATGTTCAATGATTAAAATACATATATATTATTTATATTTATTCTATTATAAAGCCTATAAATTATCTAACATAAAGAATAATATATTTATATTTCATTTTATTTTAATTATGAACATTTAATATTATAGTTTTATTATGTAATAAATATATAATATTAATATAACATATTTCATGTTACGAACAGCTAGCTGACATCAACCCACAAATCATTATTTAAGATGGTTTAGATAATATATCAATATAATAAATTTGAATAAATACAAAAAATTGTTATTTTTTATTTTCATCCAGGTAATTATAAATTTAAAATATTATATATTTTTAAATAAATTTATAATTATTCTAGAATTTTAAATTGTATAATCTCATTTATATGTATGACCATTTTTTATAGTTTTTGTTTTATCACACAAGAAATATATTATTTATAAATTACTATTAATATAATGAAATATTTTTTATTTTACTTTTTTATAGATATTTAATAAAACATTAAAATTATTTTTAAAAAATATTTTATTATTTTAAAAATATATATTATATTTAGACTAATTATATATATATTTTATAAATACATAATTAATTCATTTAAATAAATTTATATAAGATATTTTGAATTTTTTATATCATGTATAATTCTATCATGATTCTATTATTCATTACTTGGTTCATAATTGTTATATATATTTCAATAACACAGAACAATGTAATTGATACATAGAAATAAAATCATTATGGTGTTATGCATCGTATTTGAAGATAGATGATTTGAATTGTTATATCACCTTATACGACATTCTATTTAATTGTATGCTACCAATATAACATATTATTTAAAAAAATTTCTATTTTTTCATGTAAATAGGTCTTCATAGTGAAATATAATATAATGATAACCTATATAATACATTCTAATATAGAAAAAATATATGGAAAAAAAATTTTCTTATAACAGAAAAAATCTTATAAGGTGTGTTGTAATACTCTCACTTATTATCATGTCAAATATTGTATACCATGATATATGAAAAACCCAAATTCTAGTTTCAATTAGAGATATATAAATTTGTTTTCTCAAATCATATTTCATCAATTTTTTTGTGATTATATGAATTTCATATGGATTAAATGAATTCATTTCATCGGTGAGTTTTAACATAGTGTGGAACAATCATTAAATGTAATGGAGTCAAATAAAGACAATGAATCCCATGACCAACCCGGAATGAAAATAAGACCATATATAAACTAAAATTAATAATAAATTTTACCACACAACATTGATTGATGTACCTAATGATTTTGATTATATAAAATATGATTATCTATTAGACGAGTCCAACAAAATATATCATCTAAACTGTTTCCATGAGTTAATATTGAATAACATGATTCTATAGTGGGATTATTCAACCTACACATGTCAATTGTATATTACACAATAGTGAATTATATGAGAATCATAACATATGAAATTTAATTACATCCATGGTAGAGGTATTTTATATATTCCACGATGATACTCCATTAGTCACTATTCATTATAAAAAATGTTTTCCAATATAAAAGGTATGCTTGTGGTTAAAAACAAATTTAATCTCTAATCTATTACAAAATATTTATTTTGTTCCATCTCATGTAATGTAATATTAATAATATATATTCATGATCATGATTCAAATGTAGATCACATAATTCCTAGCAGCCCTTACTAATCTAATTATGCCACATGAACTGTACGTCATAATTTAATTCATTATGATATAATTATGATATACTATATGATATTTTGTGGTAGAAAATGTTAGATATTCATATTTTACTAAAAATTATAAAAAAAATTCAGATGATAAGTCCATTTATCATGGTTAACAATCAATGAGTTATTTTTTTAAATAGCCATTGTACGTTAACATGAGCATTAGGGAATATTTCCATCACTTCAATCCTGAAAACAATAATAAAGAATACTGATAGATTTTATTCCTATATACATTTCATATGTTCATATGTATATATATATATATATATCTTCCCATATGATAATCATGAATTGGAATTATTGAAAAAATCATCATATATTTCCTTTTATTCCAGACTTAGATTTATATATTATTTTTTCTAATTTCACAATTGTGTAATTTATTATCAAAGAATACCAAGAAACATGAATTTATAATATTTATTGGTATCTAATCCCATTTACATAATGAATAATTATTTATCATTTCATCTAATTCCATTTTCCATAATGATTGATGAATTGGAAATTCATCAATCAAAATTCCAATATCAAAGGCAATGATAAGAATAAAAACAGCTCACATAAGATGGAACTATAACATGTCATAGTTTATTGGTTACATAAAGAAAATATTTTTTGGTTGATCAAACATATAATATTATCAAAAATATTCATCTTACTTTATATTATTTCAAATCCTAACTCAATTTATTAATCACACAATAATTTGAGTAATATTTTATGAAATACCCCTAATTTAGAAACTCATTATCTTAATCAACATGTCAATATATATTCTCACCAAATAGAAACATCTTCACCACTAAAAAGCGTTAAAATCCATAGTATCCATATATAAATAATTTATTTTAAAACAATATAAGTTTATACTATAAACACATATTCTAATCCTTCATATCCACACTCTCTTGTTCCCTCAACTATGTGTCCCAAAATGATTATCTACATACACTATTCAAAAGATCCAATTGTCCCCAGTAGTGATACCACTCACTAACCCCTGGTGGATCTCCATTTTGATTTCACTATTAGCCTACAAACCGCACATAGAAATCTCATTTTATTCATATAGGATATCCTTATTAGTGTAGTAAAATATTATATGTTCCATATAGAATATTAAAAATAGTCACCATGTCCCCTGAATATTAAAAAAACCACATATTAATTTATACATGACACTACTATGTTGCATGATCATTTAGAGAAGTCTGAACAACCATTTATTATGACAATGAATTTATTAATATGAATCCTCACTAATTAGTGTCATATAAGAGTAAATAATCTTGAGGAGTTCATCAAATATTACACCAAGATATCTAAATTGTATATCCAAATCAATTATTAACAAGTTATCCCCCGAAACAATTCATAATTATTGAACACACCTACATACGTAGAATTTTATTCCAAACAATCCATAAAATTGTAATATAAGTGACATAATATAATGGAACACATTCATTTGAGAAAATCATTTCCATATACACAAATCCAATCCGAATTTGAAATGTCCATAAAATCATACCCTATTCATCTTTCAAATTCTTAATCTCATTACTCAATTACTAGGAAAAATAATTATTCATAAAACCATTTTTAGTTATTTTCACCTTATTCAAAATTTATTTATAAAATAAAAATCAACAAAAACAAATAGTTTCCTATATTGGATAAAACCTAAATAATAAAATTCTATGAAAATTAATAAATTCATATATAATATAAAAATTTGAAATAAAATTTTTTTATATATCATCACATAAATATTGCCTCTAAATATGATGATTATATTGAAATAATCAATATATAAATCCACCTTTTTCAGTATAATGATATGCAATTTCGTCTTGTCCTTATTAAATGTGCATTTTAATTCATAGTTTATATCCCTATAAAGATAAACAAATTTCATCCATCTCTTGTGACATTGTCTCTAAAATAACAAATTCATTGAACTAATCATAGGAAATGCTAGGCTAAAAAGGTGAGGTTGCATAGTTGAGTACAAATCACAACTATATATAATTACCTCTATGAAAAACCTGAAACAACCATGGATTATATTGTATATTAATTAAATAATTGGGGTATATCCCAACACATCTCTTATATAAAGTGATAAAGAACATATAGGGGATTAATATTACATTTTTGTAAGAAATTTCAAACATTTGCATAGTATGTGACAGTAAAAAATTCACATTGATTGTATTGGGGCATATAGTTGGATTTATAATAGGTTCATTATTATTATATAAATAGTGCACTATATAAAAAATCTATGATGGACTGTCTTATGGTTTACGGTTTCATTTTTTACTAAAACAAATTTCACATCCTTTATCAAAAAGTTGAAATCTATATACATTTCCTCAAAAAATAACTATTCAAAACTACATTTTAGAAATTTAAAACATTTAAAAAGACATACTAAAAAATATCATTTAATAACAAAAAATAACGCTAAATTATATTCATCATGAACCTAATTTTTTCTGAAAATCCATTAACCCACAATGGCATTGGTCATTATACATGCCTTATATTATAGTCATTTAATCAAATTTTATTCCCATTAATGTAATATTATTATTAAAGGTTGTTCATTTATTAAATATAAAATTACATTGGTAGTAATTATAGCTAACAACTGATACAACTAATTTGAATTCTTATCGATAATTTCAATGGATTATTAAATGGTGGATGAATAATTTCTCTATATATGTCCTAGTATGAATGTTTAAAATACAATTACAACAATTTCATTGCATATTATTTAGTATTCACTCCATGTTGTGATGATATGTGAACTAATTTTATTAATATTATAATTTTGTAAAATTATAATCTATATAGTTCATTAATATTGTGGTCCCATTGGCATAGTCGTAAATAACCTCATAAAAAGCATTTCTAGGAGAGAATTTCTCGTATAAAATACATTAATTATTTATAATTACCCATGTAGATTTATCATATTATATGAAAATGAAATAGGATTATTGATCCACTAGGAATGGAGGATCTCTAATTCCCCCAAACAAAAAATTCACAATCGAAATATAAAATAATATTAATTATGAAATTTATAATGTCATGATTTTATTGTATTTAGTTCATTGACAATGAGATATATTTGAATAAAACCCTAAAATATTCGAATTATATTTAATATATGGTGTATGGTCATCTACAAAAGAATGTGGTCCTAAATATAATAAATTTATTTCTAAAATATTTGGGGAATCTATATTAAAATTGCATAGTAACAACCATAAAACAATAATAAAATTAAATATAATCAATCTATTATAAAAAACCCTATAGAGTTGTAGCCACCTAATTCAAAACATCACTGTGAAACCTTTTTTTTGATTTGTTTTTTCTTCTCTGATGAATTGGAAAACATCTATTGAATTTTATAATTTATTGGCAATTTTAAATTTATACCCTTTCATCCATTATTATATAAATAAATAAATGTATTCAGGCCCATTATCAATGAAATCAGTGCATAATCCTTTAGTATGAAACTAAAATACAATATGAAAAGGTTAATTATAAGAGGCTAATCTCTCACCCTAAATATCATCCTTCAAATAAATATTACTTTTATATAATTTTTGGTGTTTTCAAAAATATAAATCTAATTTTATATTGGGTGAAACATACCATGGATGTCATTAATTATTTATGGGAAACCAATTTTATGTGTTCCCTATATTTCAATTCAAAATTTTATCTTAGTGTGGATTGATGGTAGAAAAGGATAATTGAATTATATTCCCAATTTATGAAATATAAAATTATGTTCATAAAATAGAAATTACATGTTCCTGATGACACCATAAATCATGATTTATTATATATATGACTCAATATCTAGGAAATATTTCTGAACCTCAAATCCCCATGACTATTCCATTTGAAAATTAATCAGTTGATGAATAACAAATTGATAAATGCACTATTTTATCTAGGTATTTAAGGAGGAAAAAAGATCTTTAATTTCTCAAGAATGGATTTTTAACATTAAGTATATTGTTTATACATCATAACATAGGATACACTTATTTAGTATGAATCCTTAAATTATTCTCTTCAATGATTTGTTCTCCATGTTGGATGTTTGTTTGGGTTTAACCTAAGCTAAGAATATAAAATGATAATATGTAATAAAATTTAATTATAATGAACAAATTATTAATTAATAGAAACCTATAAAATTAACGATATTTTAATGATTGTTATGTATAAATATCATATCATGGTATGTTTTTGAGTAACTTTCAATGAGAAAAAATAATATATAATGTTTTATCCTCATAGTTTTTATACATTTAATTCCCCTTATTTTATTTTTCTTGTGAAGATATTAAGAATAAATCATTGATTTTTTTTAAATAGAGAAGAAAATATAAATTTAATATCAAAATGATATAATCGGAGCATGATTTGTTTCATCAAAGTGAAGAAATATAAATTTTTTACAAATTCAAATGTTTAATATAGTCACAGGAAATAGGTTGAAATGAAGATGAAATATATAAAAATGGGATTACCAAATTAATAATAATTATATATTTGTGTATGGTTATTTTAAAGTAGTTAAACTTATATTAATAAAATCACTAATGATGCAATTAGATAATTTTCAGTTTGAGAAGAAAAATATTTCATGCCTAATTCCATGTGATCAAAAATATAAATTTTGTCACGATCCATGATAAATGTTCATTATAATCCATGGTCATTGGACTTTTTGATACACACTCCTAAGACATATAATTTCATGGTCATGGATATGATTCTAAATCACAATTTCTAATTAAATAACAATTATAATATTATATTAGTAGATTGATTGTATATACACATAGATAAATATAAATAATTAGATTCATTCTTGGTGTTTTCCATAACATATTATCCATGATCCATTAACTCACATATCATATTTAATAATAAACGCAAAATTTAAAATATGGTAATAACTAATTTTTGCAAATGTTTTAATGGATCTTTTCTTCCAGAATGTACACATTACTAATGCCCTAAACATTTTCAATAATTATGTAAATACACAGGGAAATAATTTATAGAATGTTTTTAGAGTTTATAATCTTTATGAATTTTTATTTCAATGTGATTTATCACATCATTTATATTTTAGCCATATATAAATACTTTTTATGTTTTCATAAATGTTTAGTTCCCTACAGTACAACCTAGTTGTTTTAATAACTATAAATTATAGTTTCTCTAACATCCTAGAACTAAAACATATCATCTAAAATATCACATCCAAAAAAATAAAACCAATGATAACACAATATTGATGATGTGTATATTATGTTTATATAACCAATGGACATTAACATAAATTTTTAAACTAGTTCTTGAAATGTCCATATAAATATTTTATCAAGAGAGTTTGATAATTAATAATCCTAATAAAACATAATATTCATTTCATTTATATCAAAATAAGGTAAACTATTATTATTAATACCATTAGAAAATTATTATAATCACTATATTAAAATAGAATATTAGAATCCATATATTTATTATTCTTTGTGTGCTGATACTAACATGATATGTTCATCATTAATTTTCTCTCTTTTATTATATATGAAAAATACATCTTTGATATTTCTGTGAGTGTATTTTATTTGATTCTTTATAAATTATTATTCTATATCCCATATGTTTTAAAACAATTTTAATGAATTATAATGTCATATAACACTAAAATATTCATACAATTTGATGAAAAATATTCATGTCACCCAATTGATGTCAATAAATCCATAATATCTTAAATTAAAAATGTCTTGAATTATACCCATATATACATAATCAAATAAAAATAAATTCAATTTTTTTTGAGATATACCCCATAAATGTTATATTTATTCTAGTGGCATAGTAGTACATTGAATACCGAATAGGGGGAATAATCAAGGAATATTTACATCATGGTGGGAAAAATTAATATTCCATACAAATTTTAATAGGTATTGAATTATAATACTACTGTTTAATTTTGGAAGGGTGAAGGATATACCTCACATTTTGTGTCTAGGCATTTTTCAATCATATTAAATTGATCAAAAAGATGTTGAATGGGATATACAATGAATATTAAAATTAAATGAAGAAATACATAAATTAGAGGACCATGATTATATGAAGTAGTCAAAAGAAGAGAATATGATATATAAGTTGTGTTTGACATATAGTTTGTTTTAGATGTAGTATGTCTGGTAACAATTTATCATAAAATGAAATTTCTTCTAAATATATGTGACGGTGTAAAAAATAAAATTAAGAACATTTGATAACATTTATTTATAAAAAATATCATTAATAATAAAATTAGGATGTTCAAATATAAATATCATGGTTAAATATATTGGAATACTTCATTAAAAAATAGGTATTCCCCCTAGTTTATTACCTGAGGGGTGTGTATAATTTACGAATGTATATCATGTGGAATATTTCAAATGAATTATGAATGAAATATCATTGTTCCTCATATAATTATTGATTTATAATATCAGATAGTTCATTTTTGTTTCTTTTCAAGGACGTAATTATCTATACATTAAATCTTATGTACTCTTTATATGTCTATGTTATGCATTCAAAATCATGGAATGATGAGTGTGGATCCATCCACATGGGAAATACAATTTATTTTAATCCATATTTAGAGGTTTATATGTAGTAGAAAGAATAACTTCTCTTTCAATATGTTGGATATGGAGGAACACTATATTAATAATTATTTTCCTATGATATATCATATAAATACTAATTATATGTTTCTTAAAAAATGTAACATGTATAGGAAGATTATTCCTAAGTTATAATATGAGATAACTACTTTTTATGGAAATATTCATTATAGTATTTACATTAAATATTAACATGAAATAGAGTTCAATTCAATATATTTAAATATAGAGTCTCTACATGTCATAATATTAATCTATATTTTTATTTTCCTATTCATGATGGGTATATTTGAACAACTAAATATATTTTGGAAATATAATCCTAGAAGGATACTCAATAGGAATATACAATGATGTTTGGACTAAAAACAATAATCTATTTTTCTCAACAAAATATTCATAAAAATTATATTTCAAATTGATATATGGAGGTACATCTATTTTAGTCAATAAATTGATGAGATATAAAAAAGAAATATGTATTAATTGGGACCATGTTAATTATGAGATTCCATAATGGTTTTTGTGTCATTTTTTATCCTGGAACCACATTCTCCTTAAACAATGAAAATTATTAACCCATGCATAAAGATCACCTGGAAAATCTATTTCTGTTATTTGGATTTTATAAAGAATGTGATATTTAATATTTTATCTACATCATTGAGAACACATAATAACCACTCATCTTATATTTCTTAAGGATACCATTTAAATATTTATAAAATATATTTTTTCTATGATGTAATGAAAGGATGATAATCATGTTTGGGCTATCTAAAATGTCATATATAAAATATAAAATCTAACAAAAATTTGTTGCTTATCCTAAGTAGTTATCATAGTTATATTTTCATAGTATGAATAGATTTTGTTTAATTATTTATTATTCATTTTGGAAATTCATTCACGAGGAATTAATTGGATTACATAAACATTATTCAGCATCTTCTGTTTTGAGGCCTATTAATTTATTAGACTATGTTTAGGATTAGTTTCAGGGATCACTAAATGAGATATTATGATGTCTTCTCTAGTTTTAGGGATATATTTAAAAATATCTAGGTAAATAGTACCCTTCATTGAATACAAATTGAAAATTATTTAGGGTTTCGACTGCACTTATCATCTACATATATATGTCATGGAGGTGGGGTTAAAAAATATAATGATTCGGTTCATGATTTATCTCAAATATTCATACCAAATGTCCTACTGTCAAAAAAATAAGAAGGGATGAAATTTCTATTTCTCGCTAATTATCTAATATATGTATGGGTATTGGTTTCTTAAAAATATAGAATATGATATATGATTTCTATGGATTCGACCATTGAGAGGATTGTACTAACATTTGATGTGTTCAGACCATCATGTGTGGATGAAGGATGAAACAGACTACCCTAATTATAATGTCCATTCATGCTTTATATTGGGGACAATAAATACATTATAAATCATATTTACCCAATTTCACATGGGTTTTACTATGTAAAAGGTAGTGCATTCTTCATATTGGGGCCAGATTTGGACCAACATTCAACAGTTGAAAAGTATATTGACCATTTTTTCCTTGGAGAAGAATCACTATAGATGACTATAATATTATTATGTAGATATATGGATTACTCCTTGGGATATCTGGTAATTAATGTCTAGAGATCATTACATATAAAGGTGTTATTCAAAAACCAATGAAATAGAAGAAAAAAATATTTTTTCTATTCTCCAGGGATTAGTCAAATTACTACATCATCTGTAATTACCTAGGGTTTTATAGTAAATCTAGTAGCCAAAAATATTCGGACCATGTTTTAAAAGTTATGTTATTTTATTAAATTAATTACCATACAACCCTAATATTCTATAAAATATTAAAATAAAATGGAAAATTTCATTTTTAAATAGATTAATATTTATATTTTATGATTCATGGATAAGGTGGAAGTATCTAGATAACATAAAATATTTATCGAATCATTATTAAATTTATGAATTATATTATTTTGAAATGAAATATTAGTGAAATGTGGAAACAATAAAAGAACATTTGTATTAGGTTTTTGAACCATCATACGATTGGTATTCCCATGTAAATAACCAATAATCACTATTTATTATCATTAGCTAACTTCTTCCACGATGAGGCGTAATATTGGTTAAAATGTGACTCAGAACAGTTTGTTTTTAGTTTCAAATATCGACTACCTTAAAACATTTTGTAAGACCTTGTTGAAAATATTTTTTTCATGTTGGCTAATAAAATCTAATGTTCAGAATGTTTTTTAATTATATTTAATAAAACATATTCATCTTCCTAATACATTATAATATTGGAGAATTTTGACATGATATATCTAATAACTAATATGAAATCACATTAATATATTGAATTTTAATAGAATAATGATTTTCTAAATGTTTTTAATGTTATTTTTTGTAAAACCAATATGAAATAGAATCTTTTAAATTTCAACAGATTGGTTCAATAATTTATTAAATGATGAATATTTTTTCTTAAATGGAATTGTACATTGTATACCATCCCAAAATGAGGAATATATATTAGATACAGGAACTGAACATCAGAACAACCCATCATCAAAAATTCAATTCATATTATCATAAAAGTAAGAAATATAATATTTAGCATGTACATTAAAAATAGAATAAAATCTATGATGAACTATAACATAACAATCACATATATGTTGTCTGTGTCATATCACTATTACTTATAAGTCCATGGGTACTCAATAAGAAACAAATAAAAAATAAATCATTGATCATGTATTTTTAATATAATCAAACAAAAATTAATGTAATTTTTTATAGAAAAATCATAAAAAATTTTATTTTATGATTATATCAATTTTTATTATTAAAACCTGAATGATATATCAAAGGATCCACAATAAATTTCTTAATATTTATATTCATATACCTATGTAAAAAATAAGTATTCAATTAAAAATAACATTGGAAATAAATATATCTTAAATTTTGTATTTATAAATTCGGAGTCACCTATTCTTGTACGTATTTGATCTTTGGGATATTTTTTATGTTTTATCTCAAAATTATATAACTATCAATTTAAATATAATTTGGATGAAATAAATAGAAACTCCAATCTAATATAAAAATCAATTGAAAATTTCAAACAAATGTTTTTAAAACATTCATTTATATATATCTCACATCTCCATGTATAGATCATAGATGGTTTGCTTTCATAAATTTTAGGGAAAACACCAAACATCGGATTCTCACAAAATATAAATTTAATATAATGATAGTAGTAATTTATTTAACATACAAATCTAATTTTGAAATATATATTACCAACTATTGATTATAAGTAATCCTCCAACATAGAATTACCTTATTGTAAAACAATTAAAAAATATTAATTGTTATTTATGTATCATTCACTGTTATTTATATAGGATATATTAATAGTGGTTCAAAAAATTCAGATATTCACGTTCTATCATTCTACAATGAAAAAAATATATAGATAAATTGTATAAAAAAATTGATTCAATAAATTAAAATAGATTAATGAAATAAGATATTCTACTAACGATGAACTGAATTAAATTATGTAGATTCCCAGCTGATCTGTAGTTACATGATCATTGACAAATAAAAAATTAAAATAAATAAGGTTATTTAACAGAAGGAAATATTAGTGTCCATTAAAATTTCAAAATATTAGCAAAATAATGTTTTATATGTTGATAAAATTTTATGATTATAATATATTATATATGACATTATTACATTCCATATTTGTTACTGTCTATAAAGAATAACTTCAAAATTAATGTATTCGGGTAAAAAATAAAAAAATCTAATTATTAAAATATGAAAAAAATAAACACCAATATAAATTAAATTATATAACATATACATAGCTCAATATGATTTTTTTTCAAATATTTCATGATGGGAAACTAAAAAAATGAATGATTAATTATGTAATAGTTTCAGACTCATCTATAAAATAATTGAATTATTGAAAATAAATAATTAATATCTTGTACAGTGACACTAGGATTATCTATATAAATCTATTGAGGGAAAAATATTTCCCTAATATTATATATAATACCATACACAATAATATTATGACAGTTATTATCAATGTATTAATTATAATGTCATAGAATTGACATAAATAATAAATACATCAAATTTTGGGAATACTTGAAACATTACAAAATGTGATTCCCAATGACCATATTAAATTATTGACTCTGGGAACATGGAAACATGAAGGCTAATACATATTTGAGATAAATTATCTCCCAATATGTTCTTCTTGACTAGAACCCTCCATAGGCACATAATACTTAGTATATATCTTCATAACATGGTTGAAAGGATACATAAAAATCGATGTGTTCGGATTTACAGTAAGAAAAAAACTGTATATATTTAAATATAATATTAATCACAAGAGTGTGCTAAAATGATAATGAAAATTTAAGACCATACCCAACATATAAAATATCATGAAAAAGAATCATATAATATACCTAGGTAAATCGTAGAACATGGATCACAAATAAAATAAGGAAAATAATCCATGGAAGCATAACATAGGAAAAATATCTGTTATTTTGGAAGACACATAAGCATATATAATAATTACCATGGAAGTCATGGCATCATTTCCAAGTACATATTAATAGAAAAAGTCATTTTTTGAACCAGATTACACCCCAATCTATTACTTTATTACTAAACCAATTTTTCTTCTCATTCCATCCTTGTAATGCTGAACTGAGATCAATTCTCATGATAATCTTTTCTATCAAATGAGATATCAAAATTTTCAAAATGCCTTAAAGGGATATATATGTCCCACCCATGTAATAATGAACTCAATTTTACATGCCCCATAGGATCATAAAAAATCATATCAAAATCCATGAAATGAATGGGGTGACATAAACATGTAATCATACCATTACATTTTGAAAATAGATAGGTTTCATAATCTTCACAGCATAGTATCACACATGCAAATAAGTGGGATTCATAATTATATGACCCATGAATGTGAAAACAATTTCATATATAATATGGAATAAAAAATAAACCGTTACAGGAAATAATAGAAATTGAAAAATGATTCTTATCCCTGGACAGGAATGAGTAACCCCAACATATGATATCTAATATTGGAAAGAATATTTAATGATATTTTAAAAACACTTAAATAAGAAATTATCTTTTATCCTAGAATATTTTTCTTGTAAATATATTATACAATTTAAAAATAATATTCTTGATAGTAAACATGAAAAAAATTAATGTATGCAATGCAATCATTTTGAAAACCTCTCTCATTAAAATATATAAAAAATATTGTCAATCACTTCAAAACTATTTTCCTTGAAAATTTATAACACTCTTAAAATACATGTGAGACCTAAAACCCATTAATGAAATAGAATAAAATATATATGTAAATAACCATACATTTAAAAATGTGAATCATATAATATTTTCATTATAATTATATACACCACACAACATAAATGACTGGTGAACATGAAATGTATCTCACTCATATAAACAGGGAGATGAAATTCCATTTTCCATAGTCTGACATATCTCGTGTGTTGTTATATTCATGATAAATAAGATCATTTAAATTAATTTATTTCATAATAAACATTATCTTGTTTATTATTTATTTTAATTCACATATTATAATTTTATATAAAACTATTAATACAATTATGATTAAGTCGGGTGTTTTTAGCAAATTCAGTTCATGGGTTAAAAACAACATTCATTGGTTTATTGTGGAAAAAGAGGTCATTTTATAAATAAATCCATAATAATAATAATAATAAAATAACTATAATATTTATTCCTCAATTATAATTTTATATCTATTCAATAAATATTACGTTAAAAAAATTCAACCATACAATTAGGGTGAGGGTAGGTCATACATATGCCGGAGTATTGTTCCCATTTCTCAATGTTCGTTATATAAAGACCAAAGTATCATTAATCATTAAACTATTAAAATTATTTATTATATATAAAATTATTCATTAATATATAATTATATTTAGAATTATTTTGATTTATGAGGAATAACACAGTGTTGATGAGGTGGTAGACCACATGACCATGAACGACATTATCACTTCATAAGTGTCAGAAAGGGAAATAAAGAAAACATGAATATGTTAAATTTATTTATATGTAATTAAGTCATTAATAAATAATAGATATTTTTTATTTGACAGAATATTAATTAAAACCATCATTTATATATTAAATGCATTGTGTGAATGATTCACCACACTTTGAGGGGCGGTAGCCACACTTCCACAAGTGATGTTATTGTGTTTACACGTATGGAAAAAATAATGGAATTTGTTTTAAAATAATTAACGAATAAAAATTCATTATATTTATCATATATATCAAATATTAATATCTTTTCCATCATAATTCCCAACCTTCAATGGTAGGATATGAAAAATGTACAGTTTTCATTTTACAGGACAGTAGTTCACAGTACACGAACAGTATGTTCATTACCTAAAAGATCGTGGTGTATGTAAGTGTAGGTAAAACCCTTAATATACAAACATCTTGATATAGTTATTATGTAGTTGATTTTACATAACATTTAAATAATTATATTGTAATAATGGATAAAGAAAAAAAGGAGATTGAGAAAGGATGTTACTTATTCTTTGGGAAACAACTTTTTTGGACAAAAGAAGTTACATGGATATATTTATGCCCAAAGATAAAATTAATGTTGTTATAAAGGCATGTTTTGGAGCTATATAGGCATATATTAGACATGAAAAATTGGAATGACATGTGTGAGGATGCGGGATGAGTGTATGCCTTTTATAATGGAGGAGTGGCTCTATTGGAATAAATTTTAAAATTGAAACCCCAGTTGAATTTTTTAACTGATAGTGCATCCAATAATGATCCAATGTTGAAATAATGTTTGAAAGGGTCAATATATGGTCAAAAATAGAAATTATTTAACTTTATTTTTTGTTTTTTGATTTATTTTTATATTTTAGTCCCTTATTTAGCATAATTTAACCTTTATCGTTATAATTAATTTTGTTTACATTCACTAATATTTTTGGTAAAACACTAATATTAAAATTAGATAATAAAAAATATGTCTATTAAAAATATGGAATTAATTTTTAAAAATCACATACATATAAGTGGTTGAAATTAATTTAAATTTAATCCTACCGATGGGGAAACAATGCATGCATGTAATATAAAAACATAAAAAAGACTTATCTATTATTCAAACCAATTTCAAGTTGAAAATTATTATAATTATATAAAATGGATAAATTTCTAAAAAATTTATCTAATAAAACATTAATATCTCATAAAACAATAATATATCATTAAAAAAATATATGAAAAGGCAATTTTTTGTTAAATTTTGGAATATTTAATTATTAATTAAGAAAATAAATCATTACAGAAAAAAAGTAATAATCACCCAAAACAAATTTTGTTGATTATATTTAAAAAAATATTATGAAATATTATATTAATATATATTAATAAATATATTTCTAAAATAGGTTCTCTATTGATTGCTGGTAATATTATATTAATAAAAATTTTATGTTTTATTTGTTAAATTGGTTTTAATCTTATATTCTCCCTATAAAATATATTAAATGATTGTAATAAATATTTTCAAGGGTATATAACATGTATATTAAATTAAAATTAATTTATAATTTTATTAATTTTAATTCATTATGATTAAAACTATATTTCAAAAATGAATAAAATTCTATAAAAACATCATTTTATTCAATCCTTTCTTATATAAATTTATAAATAATTTATTACTAATTAACATCTTTTAAAAATTTAGAAACCCAAATTTTATCAGAGGGTAGATAATAATTTTAATAAAATATTATTTAACAAATATTTCATATAAAATTATATATAATAAAATTATTTTAAATAATATATTATTATTTGGTAACACAATTTCTCGTATATCATTAAAGCTGTTATATAATGTAATCCCCACATGAAATTTAAACTTAAATCAATGAGTTATATAGAACAAAATATCATTTATGTTGCGTTTAGTGAACAATTAACTTGGAATTGCGTATAACTCAATCTAAACATAATACATTAATATATATAAAATAATTACTTTCAGTTTTGCATGAAATGGAAAATATTAAAATTAATAAATTAGTTTCATAAGGTATTTACCATAATCATAGGGGTTTACACAACTAAGATTAAATTAAATTATAATGAATAGAAGGATTACATGTTGGATAAATCGCTAGGTGTTGTGGAGTTGGATCTAATATCCACGGTGGAATAAGCAGCATGAGGTGGAGTAGTAAAATATGTATCATGAGACTATTATTTCATGTCTATAATCATAAATTTCAATATATCTTTAAATATCCCCATGATTATATCTCTATATTCATGAAAAAACCTTACAAAATTTTTTATTAATTTTTATACATCATCCATTGGATAATATCTAGAATTATCGAACACTTTTTTCGATACAAATTTCATGTATCCCTATACATGAACTAGGTGATTGGGGTTTCCCAATGAAGTAGATAAAATATATTTCCAACCCTTAGGAATGATGGTCCTTTGTTTTCACTTCTCCTCAATGTATTCATGTGTATATTAATTGAAAAAATAAATATTTAATCCCAATAGACCTTTATTTAAATTAAATTAAATAACAGAAAACATGAAATTACTTCTTATAATATTATCAACTAAATACCTTGAATTTTCCATAAGATATTGCCACATTCTCATAATTGTTACAAATTAAATATATTGTGTCAATCCGGGTGGATAGAGTTCTAACGTACTTAGAACTTCAAGACTCATCTCTTTGCTTTTCAAAATTATAATCGATTATATGTTCTTCCAATATGGTATACAATCCATGATAATAAGTATGTGGGTATATGCTTTTATACTGGATGTCATAATTTTAACTCCAAATTGTCTACAAATTAGGAATAAAAAATTCAATAATATTATCCTAAACATATAATAAACTTCTAATAGATAAATGTTTTCATAGAATAAACAATTATGGTCTTCTAATTTGGAAAACTATTTTCCCTATATCTTTAGATAGATAAATATTTATTACTCTTGGATATTTATTTTCCATTCCCAATTAATATATCACATTTTAAGGTTGATTTAAAATCTATCCATATCATTTATTCAAAAAATAAATATTTCAATAGGACATTCCTAATGTCAAGTATATCATTTATCATTTAATAAGACGGGACAAGATCTTATATTAGTAAAAAAGATTTTATGATAAGTAAAATAATAAAATTTCGAACAAATAACACTTCCCTTAATTTTTATATTGTCATTTTTGGAGAGTTTTCTATTAAAAAATTCATAATAATGAATTTTTCAAGACATTACATTGAAATTAAAACTTTATTTTATGAAAATTCTACACATATGAATATTATTATTATCAAATTTAACTTAAATCCTCTCATCTGAGCTATAAAATATTTAATAATTTTTTTAATCATGTGCATCCATTTTTGAAAACCCTAGAAGTATTCTTATCTCCAATGAATGTATATGGACCCAATATAGAAGGAAGTGGTGGCTCCTCAGATGAAGTGTCTGTATAGTCCCCCCTAGATGGACTAGATGATTCATTTATTAGATATGTTAATATTCAAAAAATGTAAAATAATATTAGTACAAAAAAATTTAAATAAAAGAACACAATATAATAAAAATAAAATAGTTTAAATGATCCAACATAAATTTAGTTAGATGAAAAAAAATTATTCATATTTTTATAGTATTCAACTATATTATTAAAATTATTAATGATTGGAGGGTGAAAATGAATAAATTAAGGAATGAAAAACTATTACATAAAAATTGGAAAAATATTTTTAAAATATAAAATAAAAATGGAAAAATACAATTAAAAAATAAAACAAATATTGTATAAAAATAATTAAAAATTCCACAGGTATATATTATTATTAATAATTAAAAAATTAATCTAACAAAACACAATTAATTTAAATTTTTTTAATCGTATTACTTATAAATTTTGTTTAATATAAAAAATTGATGTAATGAATCTAAAATATAATGAAATATAAATGTAAAAATTAAATAAAAATAATTTATCATTAATAAAAGGACATAAATAAAGTTATTTTCCCCAAAATCATTCATCATTGTAGATTTCTGTTGAAAAACCGTATATATGAGGTGATAATAAATATTATGTCATGATCCGTCCTCAGGGCCTGTGCCGTGACTACCACAAGCACGCCTTCCATAGGCCAGGGGATGATGACTAGCACCAAAGGATTAAATCCTGATAAAAAGAGAATGCATTGCCTATATGAAAGTAATAAACACTATAGAGAACGGAAGAGAAGTAATCTCTAAGTAATACTGAATACAAAAGTAAGTGTTGAAATGTAAATGGGCCAGTATACAAAACCAACTATAAAGTACAGTACAACTGAAAAACTAGTTCAATTGCAGTAAAGTAAAACATCGACCACTGAGTCATCCTCCGGGAATACCACCTAAAGGGTGGGTATAGATGGCCTCCTCAACACCTCATGTCCATCCGTCCACTCCATGTAGGTCTTTCCATGCGGGCCACCACCGGGTACTGTCCAGCTCTACAGGTCTCAACCTCGATCAGTGTTGTCTGTTGTCTGCATCCAACATAACGTAGTGCATGAATATTCAGTGTAGGGGTGAGAATACAATACTCAGTAAGGACCCCGAGACCCCTGAAGGTCTCCCAAAATCCACGAAGTATAAATCACATAAGAGAGACAAAAACATGAAATATCAACCAACCCTACTTAGGTACATGCCCATACATACACATATATTTTCAACCATTGTACAGCTCCAACTCTCGAGCCCAGGTACAACCCATTCCACATAGGAAAAGAAGTCAATTACATCAATGATATTGATTTTAAGTCAAGAATCAGCTCACACATGTATATATATTTTCTATATCGATAGATATGATCATATGTCGTCTCTAATTCATCTAAGATATCAGAGCCACATAGTACACAAGACCAGCTATGCTGTAGGACCCTCATAGGATACAAGACCAGATACTCTTCCGGACCTACACTTGATACAAATACAGAGGTCAAACTACCAGACCCACACATTATACAAGAACAGTAGTCATCGTTGTCGAACTCAAGGAGGATTGTAGTATGGTAGTCATCCCAGTCGAACCCACGGAGGATCCCAGTAAAATAGTCATCGCTATCAAACCCACCAAGGATTCCTGTATATTAGTCGATTCAGTCAATCCCACAGACGATTCCAGTATAGTAGTCTACGCAGTCGTAGTCGCAGCCAACTCTAGTTTTCCCACACACAGCATGCTCGATTCAAGGAGGGTCTGCTCCTCGAGCAAAGGGGGTCAATACATCAACTATCACTAAGTCCTAATTTAATGTATCTCGAAGTTCTGTCTCATCAAACGTAACCCAACGCAATAGACGACACGTCAATCAGACATCTGGTCTGAGAGATATTGGCTTTTCTGGTCAAAGGGCCCGGTTGGAATTACGCTCATTCCAAACCCAGCCATTTTTCAATGTTGACCAAACCACACTAAAAGTATCGCAAATGTATCGTCTCGTCGGAAGGGTCCCAATACCGCAGAAGGTGCGTCGACCAGTTACACGGTCGAGAAGTTATTCACATTTAAGCGAAAGGGGACCGACCCGTCAATCCTGGTGGGCTGGTGGGACAGCCTGTCCTGGCACAACGGGTTCTAGGCGGCTGAGGGACATCCTGACCCGGTGGGGCGTGGCCCAACCCAGTCAGGCGCGACCGCCGGCTTTCTGAAACGGCATCCTCGAGTGCTGCCACACCTCCCAACTGGCCGGTCGAAGATGGTCAGCTCTTCTGGCGCGAGCGGCCCTCTCATGTGGGCCGCTATTTCCCCACACAGCACCTTCAGGTTCCACGACCCTCTTCAACACAGCCAGCTGCCTAGTGGCTGGTTCGCTAGTCAAAGCGACCCACGGAGAGTGGGCCACGGTCCTCGACAGTGTGGTGCCACATGGCACCGCGGTACTCTTCTCTGGACCTCTACGGTCGGCCAGTCCTTCTTCGGCCGAGTGGCATGGTTGCGGACCGCAGTCTTCCCCTCTCCACGTTGCATCTGGTGTCGCAGTCCACTAATGGCCTGCGACATTGCCGTCATTTCCGCCACCGCCTCAGCCATCACCGCCTCTTCCATCTCCCCCTCCATCGCAAATATAAACAAGGATTAACATAGAGTCTTCGGGCCATGATCGTTAGGCCCGTGCCATCCATGTTAGGTGGTAGCAGGTGACCGATGATAATCCAAGAACAATCAATGAAGAACAGGGTATAATTATTCACTTAATGAATATACAAAAATACCTACCTCGTAATTGACGCCGCACGTCGACGAGCTACGGAAGATGAGTGTCACAGTAGTCTGGTGTCGCGGAAGACGGCGTAGTGAAGAACAATGTCATCTCTTCAACGTGGGGGGAAGATTGGTTTTCGTGACGCAGGATTAGAATCCGTAGACGACATAGATTCATTGATGCGAGTGTGCGCCCGAGGAAGAAGCGTCGTTGGAAGATGTTCTTCACGTTATGAGTCAGGGACGTTCTTCTTTGAAGAATGATGTTCTTCTTCGAAAATGATCACCTCTCTTCTAATTCACTAGAGCCTTCCCAATAGCAAACTTTCCAACACAAATGAAATAAAAGGCTGCCCATATAATAGAATTTCCATGCAATTCAAATTGATTCGAAAAAGTTTTAAATAATTCATATAGTTATTAATTAGATAGGTTGGGGCATTCAATGGATGGGTGGTGGAGATCATCCACCATAATAAATGATAGGATTTATCAATATAAATGTAATGGAATTAATGCGGAGTTGAGTGGAGGTGAAAGGTTTTGGATTCTTATGGGCCCCACCACACTAAATCCTCTCATGGGAGGTTATGTGGGTGTGGGACCCACCTCTAACTTCTCCTAGTAGTAAATAACCCCCATTTATAAATAAAATTGTGTACAAAAATTTTATTTAATTTATTATAAATCCCCAAAATTAACTATCAACCCGCATAAAACGCAACTGCTGTAAAGGTCCCCTTAACTGAATACCGACACTACAAGTTTATCGGTACCCTCTTAATTTTATTCCGAGCACCGGTTCAAAAGATTGAAAAACACGCACGTACGTTTTCTAAATGTAAGTGAAAAAAACTTCAAAAAATGATTCTGGGAACACCGGGCCTTGGAATTCAGAGCCGTCAGAAACCGCAGACTCCTAATATTCTAATTAATTTAAGAAAAAAATCCCATGAAATTTCCGTGTCAATATATTACACCCACCTCTGAGATTTACGTCCACATAAAGCTATAACACACACTAGGGAATCAAATGGGGGTACTGAGCATGTATCTTAGCCTCCCAATCCCATGTACTCTTCCGGAGGTTCCCGTGCTGCCAGTGAATGCACACCAGTGGAATCAACCATCCACAAGGGACCCGCTCCTGTTGATCCTTGATCTCCACTGGGACCTCCGTGAATGTCACCCTGTCAGCGATGTCCCACTCCCCATGGTCGATGATGTGGGACAGGTCGTGCACATATCTCCTTTGCTGAGATATGTGGAAAACATTGTGCACCCGATGCAACTTAGGTGGAAGGGAAAAATAGTAAGCCACCTCGCATACCCTAATGAGGACCTAGAAAGGTCAGTTGAATCATGGAGAAAACATGGCTCCTTGACCAAATCTCCATATACCTCATCGAGGTGAGACCCATATAAAAATGTGGCCTCCATCCCCGAACTCTAGTGGTCTTCATCTCCTATCTGCATAGGCATTATGTCTGCTCTATGGAGTCTTCATCTGTTCTTGAATGATCTGTAACTTCTCTGTCGTATAATACAACATCTCTGGCCCTACTAGTTCAGACTCCCCGGGGTCTGTCCAGTACATAGGTGATCTGCAAGGCCAGTCGTAAAATGGCTTGTAAGGGTCCATCCTGATGGTGGAGTTGTAGATGTTGTTGTATGCAAACTCCACCAAGGGTATGTTATCTTTCCAGCTGCGACCAAAGTTGATGACACCAGCACAGATCATGTCCTCGAGAGTCAGAATGTTCCTCTCAGTTTTACTATCCGTCTGTGGATGGAAGGTGGTGCTCAAGTGAAGCAGCTTTCCAAAAGCCTCCTGTAACCCCTTCCATAGACAGAAAGTGAAACGAGCATCTCGATCGGAGAATATAGTTGATGGTACACCAGGAAGCCGAAAAATCTACTGAATGTAGTGGCTTCCCAAGATCTCTATTGAGCCCTGCTCTTTGATTGGTTGGAAGTGGGCCTACATGGTGAGTCGATCTACGATCACATAGATAGAGTCGTGTCTTCTAGATGTACATGGAATCCCCATCATGAAATCCATAGATATCCCATCCCACTTCCACTCTGGGACCTCTTAAGGCTGCACCAAGCCTACTGGTACCTCATTCTCCGCCTTCACTTGCTGACAAGTGAGGCATTGTGAAACAACCTCTACCATAACCTTCATCATACCTGGCCACCAGTGCTGTCGTCTGAGATCCAGATATATCTTCGCCACTCTTGTATGTACCACTAGAGGGGAAGTGTGGAACACCCTCAACACCTTCTCCTAAAGTTCAACTTTTATGATGGTACGTCCCCTGATGTGGTTGATGTTCTCCCCTCCTCCAAAAAAATACAACAGGTGCCATCCCTGCAGATATATGTGCACGTCGTGTCTCATAGTCAATGTCCCCACATTGTGCCTCTCCAAACCACGGAAAAAGTAGAGGAGTGACTTTGAGGGACTAGCGAAAGGCTGCTCTATCTCTATCCACAAAGGATATCTATAACGCGGGCAGCTACTCCGTAGTGTCTCCTAGCAGTGGAATGCCCGATCTCCTGCTGAGAGCATCTTCTACAATGTTCCCCTTCCCAGGAGTATAGACTATATCAAAGTCAATGTTCTGGAGAGATCAAGACATCGACGTTGTCTTAGGTTCAATTCCTTCTACAAGAAGATTACCTCAGACACTTTTGGTAAGAGAAAACTGTAAAATGATCACCCATCAAGTAGTGCCGCCACATCTTCAAGGCGAAGGCCAATTCTGATAACTCCAGGTCATGGGTAGCGTAGTTATCCTCATGACCCCTCAAATACCGTGAACTGTATGCGATCACTACTCGTTCCTGCATTAGGACATAGCCAAGTCTAGCCCCTAAAGCGTTGGTGAAAAGTACGTACCCTACACCCTACTCTAGTAGCCTCAATATGGGCACACCGGTCAACCTCTGCCTCAGCTCCGGAAAGCTCTGCTGGCATCTATTTTACCACATGAAGGGTTTCCCAATCTATGTTAAAGCTTAAAGCAGTGATGAAACTCTGGAGAAATATGTCACAAATCTCCGATAGTAACCAGCCAGGCCTAGGAAACTCTGAAACCCCATCACACTCTTGGGTGGCTCCCAAGCAAGCACTTCCTCGATCTTCGCTGGATCCACTGCTACCCCCCCTCTGAAATGACGTGTCCAAAGAAGTGATCCTCACGAATCCAGAACTGGTACATCAAGAGCAGACCATAATACTGGTGCTCCCGGAGTGTGTCCAGAACAACCCATTAATGGTCGGCATGCTCCTCCTTAGCAGTAGAGTAAATCAGTATGTCATCGATGAAGACTATGAAAAATCGATCAAGGTAAGGTAGGAGGATTCTGTTCATGCAGCTCATGAACACTGCTAGAGCTTTGGTTATGACGAAGGGTATAACCAGGAACTCGTACTATCCATACCAACACCAGAAGGTCGTCTTCTACACATCCTCTTCTTGAACACTAATATGGTGATAGCCTAACCTGATATCTATCTTCGAGAACCATCTTTCTCCCTTGAGAAAATCGAAGAGGTTGTAAAACCTTGGAAGTGGGTACTAGTTCTTCACTATGACCTGATTTAGGCGATGGTAATCAACACACAATCACAAGATCCCATCCACCTTCTTGTAGAACAAAATTGGAGAAGCCCCGGGTGAAACACTGGGTCGGATAAATCCCTTTCCCTGTATATCCTCCAGTTGTACCTGCAGCTCAAGAAGCTCGGCGGGAGCCATCTGATATGCTGGGGTAGATATCAGTGATGTCCTAGGTTACATATCTATACAGAAGTCTATCTCTCTTCAATGAGGTAGTCTCAGAATGTAATCTGGAAGAACATCCACATACTGATCCACCACAACAGGAAAACTCGGTCTCCGCACATCAACTTCTCTGAGGATGAGACTATCCCACAAATGTGTGTTTGATTTCCATCTCCTCTACGTAAGTCCATACTACACTGCAAAGGCTCCCTTCTCGCCAGTGAAGGTGAACATGGTCCCATCCGTGCGGACACACTGCACATTGATCCTAATACAGTCGATATGAGCATGGACTGTAGATAACCAATCCATACCCAAGATGTCGTCGTAAAGCCTCGACACTGCTACAAGAAGTTCACATCCAAAGCTATCACCTCCTAGATTAATCTCAGACTGTCGGAACCAGTGCATAATCGTCGATTCTGCTCTCGTAGGAGTCTCTAGTCGTAAAGATAGATCCAACGGCTCTGTCGGAATCTCCGAGCTCTGTACAAGGGTAGAGACAATAAAAGAATGACTGGCACCTGTGTCTATAAGTACTGCAGCAAGGGTAGAGTAGATATATATAGTACCTCGAATCAACTCAGGTGCACCGTGGTCGTAGGACTCGACTGCGTGGTGCTGAGCCTGCCTATGTCTTCCAGCTTCCTATGGTCGGGGTGGACCTCCTGGTGGTGGTGGTAGAGCCTCGAAACGTCGTCCACCTCCCGATTCTTAGCCAGCTCCTCTACCTCGTCCTCCCACTCTCAGCGGACCACCATGGTAAAACCATTACCTCTGCCTGGGAAGTCCCTCTATTGTCTTCTACTCATCTACATGGCGGTTCAGGCAGTCACGAGCCATGTGGCCCTACCCGCCGCATTCATAGAACTGCCTATTACTCGTAAGGATGGCTCTGTTTCGTGTTCCCCACACAACCAAACCTTTATCAGGAGGCCTCCCACCAAATGGCTTGGTCCTCATGGACAACTATTATATCTATCTACTGTCGGTTGCATAAGACTCTACTACATGTTGTCCTCTAGTGGGTCTCTCCACTGGTGAATGTTCAGCGAGAAAACTATATACTAGAAGGGCTATCCCCAGCACCCCTGCCAGCGTCGGGATATAGAGGGGAATCACTGAATTCCTGATCTCATGCCTCAGTCCCTGCATGAAGGTCCGAGCACAGAAAAATGTGTCTCATACCTTATCTGTGGAGTAGCTTGAGAGGTCAGTGAACCAAACTAAGTACTGAGCTACTCTCAAGCTACCCTGCTGCAGATGACGTAACTCATGAATCTACACCGCACGAAGGGGTGATCGAACATACTCTGAGAGGAAGACACTCTCGATGTCTGTCCAAAGTAAAGATGACTCATCATGTACCCAGAGCTTCAGAATCCACCATCTACCTACTATTGCGTGAAAGAGACTCGCAACAAGGATCACCATTAGGTCAGCTGGTGTCCATACAAATCTAAATACTCTAACAATAGCCTCTAGCCAGTCCTCAGCTTCCTGTGGGTCCATCTCTCTGTGAAACCTGGGAGGCCTCTGTTTCTGGAACTTGTGCGACACTCTCAGACGGCGTGCACTCTCTGCTACTGGAGGTGGTGGTATCGGTGGTCCAGTGTGTAGAGGTGTCGCTGGTACATCCACTGTGATGGGGCCCTGCACTGAGGCCTTGTATCTTAGTGGGATACCATCTCACACGTAACTGGAAACCCTAGCTGGCTGCCTTTGTGGGGCCATCTTGAAAATAAATCGGTGCTCCATGGTCAAACAATATACCTAGTGAGCTAACACAAAGTAATCACAAATAAATATTTTCAAAGGAAACACCCACGCAATCAGTTTTTTCATGCACTGAGCCGGAAATCATAGGTCAAGGTCCTGGTGTGTTGATACGTCGGCATCCACAACAACCCTGGAATCCCTGGACTGAAAACCACACTCAATACTCTTAACATTATTGCTTAACAGAAAGGAATGATCAGAGTCTTGAGGTATGCAGTAGAAATGACTCATATGATACCAATTTGTCTCAACCTGTCTTTGGGGCCCATGCTGTGACTACCCCATGCCCGCCTTACATAGGACAGGGGATGGCGACTAGCACCAATGGAATAAATCCAGATAAAAAGGAAAGGAATTGCCTTTATAAAAATAACATAAACAATAGAGTATACAAGAGAAGTAACCACTAATTAATAATGAATACAAAAGTAAGGGCTGATCATTAAATGAGACTGTATACAAACACAATTGTAATGTATAGTACAACTGAAAAACAAGTACAACTGCAGAAAAGTAAAACATCGACCACATAGTCGTCCTCCAGGAATCCCACCTGAAGGGTGGGTACATATGGCCTCCTCAGCACCTCATGTTCGTCTGTCCGCTCTATGTATGTCTTTCCAAGTGGTCCGCCACCGGGTACTATCCAGCTCTACAGGTCTCTACATCAATCAGTGATGTCCGTCATCTACATCCAACACAATGTATTGTAGGAAAATCACGTGTAGTGGTGAGTATACGATACCCATTAGCGACCTCGAGACCCCCGAAGGTCTCCCAGAATCCTCGAATGGTAAACCCCAAAATAGATATACATACACGAAATATCAACTAACACTACTTAGGTATATGCCCATAAATATACCTATTTTTTCAACCACAGTACAGCTCCAACTCTCGATCCCAAGTACAACCTAGTCCACACAGGAAAAAATTATATCACATCGATCATATTGATTGTAAGTCAAGACTCAGCTCTCACAGGTATACATCTTTCATATAATGATAGAGATGATTAGATCTTGTCACTGATTTAACTAAGATGTCAGACCCACATAGGATACAAAACTAGCTAAGCTATCAGACTCACACAAGATACAAGTCAAGCTACTTTTCCGAACCCACACATGATACATGTACATAGGTCAAACTGCCATACCCACACATGATACAATAACAATAGGCATCGTCGTCAACCCCACAGAGGATTCCAGTATGGTAGTCATCATTATCGAACCCATGGTGGATCCCAGTACAGTAGTCTTCACTGTCTGACCCATGGAGGATTCTGGTATAGTATTCGATATAGTCGAACAGAAAGAGGATTCTAGTACAGTAGTTGATGCGGTCGCTGTCGCAGTCAGCTCTAGGGTTTCCACAGAGAGCACGCTCGATTCCGGGGGGGTCCGATCCTCGAGCAAAGGTGGTCAATACATCAACTATCAGGAAGTCATGTTTTTATGTATTCTGAAGTTCTGTCTCATCAAAAGTAACCTAATGCAATATACAACGCGTCAATCGAACGCTATGTCTGAGAGTTATTGGCTTTTCCATTCCATGGGACCAATTGAAATTATGCTCGTTCCAAACCCGGACATTTTCCAATGTTTTCCAAATCTCACTTAGTATTTCGTAAAAGGCCCGTCTCGTACCAATGGTCCTAGTGTTGTAGACGACGCATCTATCGGACGCACGGTTATGAAGTTATTGGAAATTAAGAGAAATGAGCTCGACCCATTAAGCCCGATGGGTTGGCTGGACTGCCCGTCCAGGCTCAGCGGGTCCAACCCAGCTGAGGGGTCAGCCCGGCCCGGCACGGCGTGGCCCAGCCGGGCGGCCGATCGTGGCTCATCCGACTGGCCCAGTAGTCTGCGGGCATGACCCCCGGCTTCCGAAACTGCCGCGCCGAGCGGCGCCGACCCTCCTGCCCAGCTATCTGAAGCTAGTCCGCTCTTTTGGCATAATAGGCTCGCACGGGCGGTCCGCTGTTTCCCCACACGGCACGTTCGGGTGTTGGAGCCTTCTTCCACCCGATCAATCGCCTGCAGGACGGTTTGCTCGCTGAAGCGGCCCGCGGAGCAGGGGCTGTGGTCCTCTGCATTGCAGAACCACATGGCGATGCGGTCCTCTTGTCCAGCCGGCTACGGCCTACAGGTTCTTCTTCATCCGAGTGGCCCGGTTGTGGGCCGCGGTCTTCCCCTCTCTGTGTGGCATCCGGTGTCACGGTCCTCTAACAAACAGGTGCATGGTTGTCGTTGCTGCAGTCTCCTCGTTCATCATCAACTCTTCCATCTCTGCCTCCATCGTGAATATAAACAAGGATTAATGGAAGGTGGTTGGGCTGTGTTCATTTGGCCCGCACCCTCCGCGTTAGGTGGTATCATGTGACCGATTATAATACAAGAACAATCAACGAAGAACAAGGTACAATTATACACATAAGGAATATACAAAACCTCTACCTCGTAATTGACGTCGCATGTCAATGAGCCGCAGAAGGCAAGCATCACGGTAGTTGGGAATTGCAGAAGATGACATCGCAGAGAACGATGTCATCCAGTTAATGGGGGAGGAAGAGTCGTTAACATGACACAAGAAGAGAATCCGTAGACGACGTAGATTCCTTGACACTGGGGTTCGTCTGAGGAAGAAGAATCGTTGGAAGAAGTTCTTCATTCGGGATGTTCTTCATTGAAAAACAGTGTTCTTCATCGAAAAGGATCACATCTCTTCTAATTATCCATAGCCTTCCAAATAGTAAACTTTCCAATGAAAAAGAAATAAAAGGCTCCCAATTTAATAGAATTCCCATGCAATTGAAATTGATTCAAAAGAGGTGTCAAATAATTATTATAGATATTAATTAGATAGGTTTGCATATTCAATGGATGTGAGGTGGAGAGGCTCCACTATAATAAATGAGAGTTTTCAAATTAAATAATAGAGAATAAATGGGGAGTTGAGGGGAGGTGAAAGCTTTCGGGTTCTTATGGGCCCCACGACACTAAATCCTCTCATTGAAGGTCATGTGGGTGTGGGCCCCACCTATAACATCCCCTAGTAGGAAATAACCACAATTTATAAATAAAATTTTGTACAACCATTTTATTTATTTTGTTATAATTTCGCCAAATTAACTTTCAATCCGCAAAAAAGAATTAAAGGACCCCTTATGAAAATACTGGCATTGAATGTTCATCAGTGCCCTCTGATTTCTATTCTGAGCACCGTTTCAAAGGATAAAAAAACTCACACGTACATTTTCGGAACTTACCTGAACAAAATTTTAAAAAATGATTCCAGGCACATCGGGTCTCGGAATGTGGCTCTGTCAGAAACCACGGACTCGTAATATTCCAATGAATTTATGAAAAAAATTTCTCATGAAATTTCCTTGTCTTTACATATTATCTTTGAATCATACAATGGATTGAGGGAAATCACATTAATTATCAACATCATAATTTTTTTTCACCATCATATCATTTTCATTCCAAAAAATTGTTATACCACTATATAGTTGAAGGATAAACAACATAGAATCATTGATTTTAACTTTATTCGATGAAATTTGAATCATATTTCTATTATAGTATTTTAAAATTATATAGTTTCATGTGAAATTCATCATCATTGACAATTTTTTTAACATTAACCCATGAGGAGATAATCAAAGGAACTCAAATTTTAATATATTCACCATACATTTTTTCTTTATTGATTCTTTAATAGGTATTTGATGAATAGATTTGGTTTTTTTATTTCACACATGAAAAAATAAATGACCTCAGATCTCCTAAAAACAATAATATTCTAAACTACAGTTCAATTATCCTTATATTTTATTTGAAATGTAATGCAATTAATGTTCTATAAAGACCATGTTATCAAATTTTAACATGTGCCACTTACTAACCATCTCAATGTTTTTTATGCATCAGATCTACAATACACAATCTCAATAAAATTGTGGATAATTTTTTATAGGCCATTAAAAATCAACATTTCATTTATCTGATGATAATAATGATTTGAAACAATAATTTGAATTGTTATTTATGGGTGAAAATCATCGTTGTTGTTCATTTTAAATAAATTTATATTCCTTATCATATCACCTATCAAAGAAGTAAAATTAAATCCGTATGTTTCTTTTCAACCAAAATTTTCTATTCTTTGGTGACTGATAGGATTTATTATATTCCCCACTGTAGAAAATTATATTTTAAAAAACTATACAACTTACAATGAAATAATGATAACAAAAATAAATTCATCATTTCATATAGAGTCTTAATATATCCCATTAATATCATTATATTCCATTCAAAAGGGAACATATAATATTGGTATAAATATATATAAATAATTATCATTCCACCCAAATAAATCCATAAATGATATATGATATCCAAAAAATATGGAGGAAAATACACACCTTGTTCAAAAAGTGTTGAAACATTACATTTCCTCTAAATTTTCAATGAATTGTCAACAATTACATTTCAAAAAATTGAATTGAAAAAATAACACACTATCGTGATAGTATCTATGTGAAGATGGAAATATTATACACAATGTAACTGGTATGATTTGTAGAATTAGGAGGTGAAAATCATGATATTTCAGGCATTTCAACTTCAAATATATTAATAAATAAAACTTTTTCCCCAAAATATAATTAAGTTAGAGAACATTGATTCCATGAAGACTCCAAAAACCTAATTTTCTCACTCTCGGATAACATATGTCATGTTATAGGCTATTTTCTCTATCATCCATTGGAAGTGGGAGCAGACTTCTAATGAATAATCATTTAGAATACATCAATTTTGGTATCCAACCCATCATTGATAGTAAATTAATATTTTACAATACTGCAACAAAACTAATAAATATATTTATATCATCTTACTTAAAATCAATGTTATGTTCCAACTCTTTATTTTTAAAATATGGATTCTCAAAAAATATTTAATGTTTTTTAGACAAAAATCTCATATTACCATATTTTTATGTCATTCTTAATGTGACCTGAAATTTATCGTCCATATAAAATATTGATCTGTGGAAAATAAATTTATTGTAATATCAAATTATTTTATAATGTTAAATGAATTTTTTAATCTTCTATATGAGTGATCCATACAAAAACCCCTATATGACACATATATACCATTTTTTTCCAAGTTGATGTTCATAGTTTAAAGACTTTTGTTAATAAATTGGACAATATTTATTCCCGCAAACACTCTATCTAGATAAACATCGATATATTGGTCATTATCATAGCATATGGTTTAAAATGTTACATGTTTTTGTAATCATATCTTATAATACCATAAACACAAAAAAAATCATTAGTTAATCATGACATGAAAATGTCAATATAGTTTACAAAATTTTATTCCATAAATTATTATACTCAACATGTTATTTAACAAATTAAAAAAAAATTGGGAGAAGGCATCAAATTTACAATTAAACATTCCATGGAATATGTTCTCTACTATGTATTCTAAATGTATACATTCCATATGTTAATTTTACAAGTTTTAAAATTCTACCATCATTTAAATATATTATAATATTTTGATAAATTATCATCCACTATAGAAAATCATCAATAAGAAATAATTTTCTAGTAGATATATACTCTTCTACAAGATGTCATGCACTTTTTAAATATTTTTATTTCAATATAAACATATCATATGAGGAAGTAAATGTATCTAAAATATTATGCTATAAGGGGTCTCTATAACATCTAAATTAGATATTAAAATTTATGATAATTTATATATTAATTTCATACAATTATGTCACTATAAAACCAATTATATTCCACAAGGTTTAAAAAAATAATTCTTTTAAGAATGTGCCTCTTATGCCCGAAACCCCCCAAGAATAAAATTTTCATCAAATTATTATGTTAATATTAAAAAGAGTATACCTTTGGATGAATGTATTTTAATAGCTGTAATAAATATATAATACTATTGTCAATACAATCATTTTTTAATTTCATGTTAATAAATCATAACAGTATTGATAAAACTATAATGTGGAAAAAACATTACCATAATGAATTTATTTCATCACCAAAAAATATAAACTATTAGTTCATTTAAAAAATTTTCTACAATATTATCATGAATCATTTATATGATTTTATCATTTTAATCATCATGAAAATCTTCATCCCCACAAACTCTTGAATTTTACCCATTTTAACAATGTTAGACATAATAGAAACAACATGGATAAACACCATGATAAATTAAATGATATTTTATTTCTATACATTTTATCATCATAATATTTTAACCTTTAACTGATGGATAAAAAACATGTTGACTATTAGATATTTTCATTTAAATAATTAGATAAAGTAATTAACACTATCTTTATATTTATAAAATGTTGTCCATATAATAATCCAACATCAAATCATTATTATATATAATAAATATCAGTAGTATAAAATAATTAATGAAATTATTTTTGATAATCTAATTTTACATTTTAATATATTGAAACATCAAACATTCATAAAAAAATAAAAAAATTATTTTCCAATAAATATGATAATCTAAAAATTTATTGTCATCACATTCTATTGAGAAATTAATATATGTTATACCTTGGAACCACCCATTTTTAATTAAAAAAATAACATACATTATACACACAATAATCAGTTAATTAACTTTATTTATAATATAAAAAAATTAAATAATCAGTGATATATACAATGATATTAAAAACACCATAATTCATTTAATATTACCTCGTAATTGTGGATAATAATTGGGGAAAATAAAAATATAAAAGAGATGAAAAATAATGTTAGGAGAAGATATAATTCATTTTAACAAGACCACAGAAAACATTCATCATTTTTAATATACCATGACACGAGGAATATTTAAATACTAAACACAAATGGAAAGTGTATTTTGGAAAATGGACAAATAAGATGTCGATGATACTGAATATATGGTTCCTAGAGATTAAAACTAGAAGAAAATAATAGATGCGTATAAATGATGATGTTAAATCCAAATAAATTATATTATATTCCATTAGATCATAGAATAAAGATTTATTTATTCCCATGAGAAATACATTAAAACGCATTATTTAGAAATAATAAACACAAAATGAAAGGATGAGAGATCTCAAATAAATTAAATGTTTTTTAATTCAGTTAAATAATAACAAATGTGATAATCTATTAATCCCATTTTTATGAAATAAATGATGTGATAATCAAATTTTTAAAAATTAATTATCTATTAAATGACACTGAAAATAATCATTTTTTGTTTTTAGGTAAAATATAAAATAAATGGTGATATTTTTTATTGTTTTTGTTTTTTATAAACAATGTTATATTATTTTGATGATAATTATATTTTGATGTATCCAAAATTTTCATCATTATAAGGAAATCATTATTAATTAAAAAATGAATAAAGAAACATCCAAAATTCAATTACATTTATATATATATTTTTTATAAAATATATTTTCTATTGAGGGTTGATAAAAAAAATTATTTTATAACCATTTGGTTAAAATTATATAAAACAAACTTTATCTCATCCTTGGGGTGGGATAAGATTATACTAGAATAGACGTTCATTAACTCCTTTAATAGTATACTAAACAACGAAAATGGGAGGAAGTTTAATATTGAAACATATCTTCTAGTAATATTTAATGGACTGGTAGTCTACATCACATCTGGTGCACCTCCCAAGATTCCAATGACTATAAACTAACAAAATTTTTTAATGTAGTAACATGGGGTGTCTATACACACATAGGAGAGTGTAAGATTCCAAAAATTACTAGTCAACATAATCAAATTTGTATTCTATAATACTAAATAAACACAAAATGGTTTAAAGAGGTGGATCCTAGTCATAAAATAAAAAATACTAATAACCCACAATTATTATTTCATATATAGAATAAATAAGTATTATAGAAACAAGGCTACAAAACGATACATTAATCCCTAACAACAACATCCACATCAACTTGTATTACTCTATCTAGATTGCATAACACCAAGTATCTTCCAAGACGAATGCGAAATAAATGAAGTTTCCTCATGTTCTTTATCGCCATGTATACCATAGTATCTTATTTTTACAAAAATGTTGGGAACCACCAATTTATTATCATAAACACAGATTAAACGATTATTTTTCACGTGTTAAATGGACCAAATAATGTAATAGCTACTAAATTTTAAAAAAATAAAAATTTCCATTCCATGGTTTCCATAGTGATATACGAGGTTAGTAATATATATATTATTCTATGTGGGGGTGTAACAAATCACATTTCTTAATTATATGACCATAGAAACCCAAACCAGACCATTAGTACACATAATAATCACGATTTATCCATTGAAAAGCATCGATAACAAACCATATTTTATTTTCCAATTCTATAATTTCTATGATCATATCTCAATAATCATTCCAACCATTATATAAACATATGGATTTAAACATCATTATGTATTCTGAAAAATAACCGAGATTAAATCAGCTATATATAAAGGACATGATGCACATCAATTTGAATCAACAACCATAATATATTTAATATCATATCCCCACACAAGGATACTAACACTGGTAAAGAATGATATGATAGAATTAATATAACTTATGGATAGTATGGTCATAATATCTTTATCAAATAGAATTCCATCTACAAATTGTTGGGAAATATCTTCCACATAAAAATATAAATTTGTATAACATGTAGAACTCATCCAACCAAAGTACCACCGTAATATCACAGTTATAAATCTATGGTATCCTCACCAATATAGTTATTCATAAACATAAAGGACATAAAATGAATCAAAAATAGCTACTATAACTCCATGAAAAGTTTCTAAACAACCTGGTGATATTATACCATTTCATATCTTATCTATATTTTATGATACTTTCCATTTAACCAGCAAAAACCACATCAAAGGTGTATTCTATACATCACAATGATCCATATATATAGGATCATATAATAATTATTATGAGGAAAAAAATAAGAATCCATATTTTTTAATCATTATTATTTACAACCCATATGTTTTTATTGGATTTAGGGGAGTCACAAACACATATACACTACTGAAAATGTTTTCTCTCATGGTGTTATTATATTACTATGGTACTATTTTGGGTCCCCATTGTGTCATATCAATTAGATCACCCTATAATATTCCTTTAATGTCCAATGTGTCCCATTGTTTGGCACCAATTACTCATAAGGAATCATGTTCCTTGAAAATATCAATTAACATCGAGCCCCTATTGACCTCCGAGGGAAAACCATACCTGAATATTTCTAATGAAATGTCATAAGGCCATTCTATGAACAAAATTCACTAAATGGTTTTTTTAAATCACCTGACATATAAATCAACCTAAATGGGGTATAAAAACATATATCATTAAGCCTTAGTGGGATAGATATATCAACTCTTGTAATTGTCATATTTTCTAAGGCTTAATGGAATGTCTTTGAAACTAACATGACCAAACCCTAGTTCCATAAACTAAAAACCTAAAATACCTCCACTATGTGGCCTCTATGGGATCCTAATATTTATAACTCTATGTCACATTCATAAAATTTAAAAAACACCCCATACTTGGTCATAGGGAAAATGAAATACAGAATATTAATCATTTTCTAAGCCATCACAAACACATGAAATTAATCCAATGCTAAGGAACATGTTGAATTTGAAAAAAAATGTTTTACAAAGAATTTAATTTTTAATAAATAGAAATATTAAATCATTCTAATTTACCATAGTATAAGAATCACATGCCTTGTGATGCATTAAAATAATAATAAATACAATAATGAATGTGACGAAGTCCACATATCTCATTTGATTTTATTTCCATTTAATTAAAATTATCTTTGAAGATAATCTTTGACTTCACATTACATTCCATGTAAAATAACCACTATTTGAACCACATATGTCCCTATCTAAAAATAGTCACAAAATTTAATAAATTTTAATCATCTATAATCCATTAATGCAGCGAAATATATATTTAATATAATAAAGCTAATTTATTAGTCAACCTCTTCACACAAAAAAAATTATAACCAAGAGAAGAAAAGATTTATATGACGTATTATCCATATCATTTTAGTATAGTGTTCTGACATGTGTAATTAATTAAAATATAAATTTAATTTAATTTAAGTTATCATTATTTTAAAAATCATTATGGTGACGTACCACATTTAAATTTCATGAAATAATGAGTTTACATTATCTTGATACACTATCAAAATACACTATAAAAAATAAAAAAAAATCAATGGATAATTCATCCATACAACCATAGAATTGAATCCAGAAAAAATTAAGAAAAGTTATATTACCAATGGGAAAAGAAATAAAAGACACAAAGGAGAAAATATATAATACTTCAAATGGTCTGGACCTCTACAGTCCAATCCTTCATGATAATCATGAGATTGAGTTGATCAGGCGTATCAAGATTACTCATTTCATCACACTGCAAAATTCCACCATTCTTCAAAATTTTCCAATGTTTTATCACCCTAGTGGAAACTCTCGAGCGATCACTCACTAGCGGTGGCTCACTAAAGGTGACTCGCATGCAGTGACTTGTTTATTTGACATGCCAGTGGTCACTAAACGGTGATCTCTTTCTAGATCTGGCTCGCTGAGGGACGATCAACTAGAATTACCTCATCCAATGGTTTCTTGCCTCATGATAACTCATTGATGGTGGTAGACTTATCAACGGGTATTCAGTCGACCAAATGGTGACTCACATAATGGTGACTTGCCATTTATTGAATATAGTGTTGTGACGTTTCAAGAGATCACAGGTGAGTAGTGACTTGTTGAGAGGCGACACAATAGTGGTTCCTCATCGATTGGTGATTCATCTAATGGTGACACATGTATATTACATACAACATCATCTAGTTTCTCCATTATTATGTTTTCATTGATGTACAATTATACAAAAACCATGCTAGAAATGATTTTATTCCAATTAATAAAATTATATATTGATTTTCATATGGGCACATGGGATTTTATATGGACAATGTTCATTTCCTTGTACATATCCACCATTAATTTAAAATCAAAATGTATCAAAACTGCTTCACTATTTAGATCTTTTGAAGGCCAAGATAAATTTAACCCCATGGCTTTTTTATTTATTTCCTTTTGAATGAGCCTCCCCAACCCCTTCCTCTTTTTGGAGTTATGCAGTCATGTAGAATATTTTTATCAGGCTTCCCCTAGTGTTTTCCTTCTGAATATTTGCCAACGACTTGGTTAAATTAGGTGGTGCATTTTTTTCTTACATGTAGTTTTTCCTACCTCTCTCTTAATTTTATATCATGTGGGGGTATATTAATGTTCCCCTTATGAATATTTTCTTCCAGATTTAAAATTTTAATTTAACTAGATATAAATCAATAAATAGGTTCTCAGAGATGTGAAAATATTCTATTTAATTGAATATTTTTTATACTATGATTTATATTGTCTAACAACAAATTAAAAATAATTTCTATTGGGTGTACTTTTTTTAGATATAATTTTTTACTGAATATTTCTTTTTTTCCCTACCAAATGATAATATGTGAAAATTTTTAATCGTGTATATTCGGCTAATAAATGAAAGACCCTTGATGATACTGTTATTTGATAACCACTAAATAAACAATTGGAAATAAATGATGGATTCCTGGATATATTTGAATATTTTTTTCCTTTGGTTGTTATGGTGGTGTTATTGAGTTTGGTTGTGCACATGATGTTAATTCAACTGAAATTGTAATCTAGGAATGGTATGCTTGTGCTGAAAGGTTGCAAAACTAGTTCTAGTCAAATGTGTTGCTGGATATGGTTGTGAGTTGGTTGTTGTTGTGGCTGATGTGATGTATTTGGGGGGGCTAGTTGACATTGATTAATCATGGTATTGGTTGGTATGGGTTCTTTTCCATTGATAACATATAGAATGCATTAACCCATATCTTTGAAAAAATTTTAATATAACATGGATGTGTTATAATCATGTATGTTGTTTAACAATGTGTCTTCAGTGTTATGTGAGTTAATTTAACATGAATGTGGTAGTTTTGTGCTTATTAGTTACCTGGATAGTGATGGAATGTATAAATTAAATGTTTAATAATGTATGGAATTGGTCAACAAAATTGGTATAAAATATGAAATGGGGTTTGTTTTTTGGTGTGCGGTGTTTTAAATTTAGAGGTTTCTATAATGTTGGTAGTTTCATATGTTGGTGGTTTTTATAAGAACCCGTAGGTTGGGTTTGAGTTTTTGGAATCATATATTTGCATTCATTTTTTTATTATGATTCATATAAAAACCCCAATCTTGTTGAGAACTATGTTCTGAACACCCCCATCGTCATGGGGGAGGGTGTCTTTCCGAATCATCATGCTGGTAGGATGATTGGATGGCCAACTTCTCTTCCCATCCCCATCTTCAAAGTGGTGATAGTCCAAGAATCATCAATTAGGCTATTGTTTTTAAGACCCATGTGTGTGTAGGAGGGTTTTTCATTCATAGGATTCTTCTTGATGAGATGAGTTATGGTTTCCTAGGTGTCTCCAATATATGTTTTTTGTACATTCCTAGGATACATTGGGATGTGGTGTGGTTTTGTAAAAGGTTTATATGAGTGGGATGTGATGTGGTTTGTGGACTATGAGTGTGTGTGTGTGTTTTATGTGTTATGAATGCATGGTTTCTATGTGATGTTTTAGACATTGTACACTCAAAATAGTTAGGAGCACAATGATGTTTTCCTTTAGGAAAGTGAAATTAATAAGTGGTAATGATGTGTGATTTAGCTATCATCGAGGTACATTTTATTATAATACTTGTTTTGAGTTATTTGGTGATAATTACTTGGTGTGGTTTGGATGGTTACAATAACTGTTAGGTGTTGTTTGGTTCTGATATTTTTTCACAGGTGCATTAGAATGACTCTTTTACATGTGCATGATATACTTTGGTTTTCCAACTATATAAATTTGTATGATCACCCTACTAATTTAAAACTATTTTTAGGTTTCCTGGAGTATTTTTGGGACCATCCTACACCAAACTAGCTTCTATCACGATAGATGAAGTCTCACTTATTAGTACTCATTTTGGTATTTACAATGGATTTTTTTTCACTTATAATGGTTTTACATCATTCATGCTAGTGAGATGGGTTTTTTCTATCGTATATGTATATTTCTTGATGTGTTTCTGTGTATGATATGTCATGTATCTCAATATTTATTAAAAAATATTAATGCCCCTATATTGGGATATTTGTATACCTTTGATGCAAGTCTCCTACCTGGGGCCTACTGAAGGTAGGACTCAGGGGACATTATATCCCATTCTTCATTACTATCCCAATAGGGGAATATTTTGAGGGTTGGGTCATGAAATAATGTTATCAAGTGAATTTAATGGTTGAGAGATAGGATGGATTTTGGAGTTAGGAATAGTGAGGGTTACACGGGATAGTATGAAGATAGTTCCATTTTTTTCTTTGTGCATGACATGGGCTAGGTAAACTGGATATGATAGTAGATTATAGGGCCTTAGTGGTCTAGTGGATTGACACAGAGCCTATTGAATGACTCTTTTAGAAGGAACTATTTGTAAGGTACATATGTATGAAATGTACATTTCTCTTAATGATTTGTGTTCTTCATTATGTTGGGTGTTTTGGGAGTTTAATAAAATAAATGATACAAAATGAGAGTAATCCTTAATAAAATCCATTCTACTCAATCATAGGAAATTTTTTCCGAATTTAATGATATGGATCCAAGTCATCATCTAGATGTGAATCAGGAAGTTAAGGATCAATATAATGATTAGTTTTATCAATGGAGGGTGGATCCATTTGAGGTGGTTGACCAGTGGAAGAGGATGTTGCATATATTCTTGCTGTAGGATTTGGGAAAATATGAGTGAAATGTTTTAGACATGGAGATATAATGCGGGCTCAAGGATCTATTGATCACCTTCAATTTGATGTAATCCCCAGTATATTTCTATGTTCCATTAGTAGTTAGTTAGACATGAGGAGCTACATATTACTTGTGTAAACTTTCACTAGGGGATAGAAAGGAAATAGACATGTTGTGGGTTAACTTTCATAAGTAATTTTGGGTGGATTTACTTTCAGTAACCATTATGGGTTTGAATAATTAGGATCTACTCTCCCTTCAGCAGGGGGGGTTTTAGGATATGATATTGGGATCATGTTCATGGTCATCCTTTTTCCCCAAAAATCATTCCGTATAAAGATTCTCAATTGAGATTATTTGTGAAGTCACTCTGTCCATTGATCTATTTTATGGTTACTCTTTTTATGTTACTAACAAAATTGGTGTTTTAAAAGAAGGAAGATGTGATCAAATAGATTCACTCATAAGGATGAATATCCTGATAGGTTATCTAAAATAGTTATTCGATAGGTGAGATTAGGATCCATTGGCTCATCCACCAGTACCTATGAGGTTGCGAGCTGATGGGAGTTGACCTCAATAGTTACTTTTTTCACCTTCTGACCCTTATTCTCATCCATCTGGGATATGGAAAAGTTGTTTCATTTGTGGGGTTTGTTGAAAAAATCCAATAAACTATATATAGGGTATTCATTCATAGTTTGGTAGAGGTTGAAAAGCTCAACATCTGCCTCATCGTCAGTTTCTCGGGACACATTCAATACAAGGGACATCATGACCTTTCTCCACTAAGGGGAGATGGAGCAGGTACATGACATCCTTATAATGATTCTCATGTATAGGGGTATCAACACATTCATGGTGTTGGTGGAGGTCATATGTTGAGAGGGAGAGTGTTCAAGCATGTTTTGTCGTAGGTAGCATATTTTGCAATTTCTGCAGGGCCAGAGGTCGTTTGATGTACTATCAGATTTTTTAGTATCCTTGCTTGTGCATTGTTTTATTAAAGTTATTTTTACTCCTATGTTTCACCAACTCTAACTCATTATATAGGTACATATTTAGAGATTATTTACATTCCCCTCATGTTTATTACACTATTTAGAGGCATGCTAATTTCGTTTGATGTGCACCGAGTAGTAGACTGAAGATGGGATCTCATATGTCCTATTTGGATATTTAACTACTAATGATAGAACCATACAATTTAATTCTCTTAATCAATTTTTTAGGTTCCATGCATGATTTTATCAACTGATTATGGATGTTATTAGTGTTTTTATATGTGTATCCCAAGTGTATAGTTTTCTTGTTGACTAGCATTGTCAGGTTGGTATGTCAGCGTGTATTTCCCCTTCATTCCATGTTGGTTGATCTATCGGTGGAATCCATAGATGTAGAGACTTTAGAGTTTTTAAGGGTTTTTGGAGAGTTATTTCATGTTTTCCCAAGGAGTTTGTGACACTACACCATTTATGGTATTTTGATTTTGGGACAAACTTTCAACCTGGTGCTTACTCAATTTCAATGGACCCATACCAGATGATTCCTTTGGAGTTGTAGGAGCTGAGGATTAATATATATGATCTGATTGTTAATTGTAAAATCCATCATACATTGCTTTCATGGGTTACTCTAGTGTTTTTCTCCCAGAATGAGGATGGAAATATTATGTTTTTTATATACTACTAGAGGTTGAACTAGCTAATGATCAAGAATAAGTACCCTCTTACGATGGTTGGTGATCTTTTTTACAAATAGAGAGGGAAATTTTGGTTTCTTTGATTGATCTATGGTCGGGATATCACCAGTTAATGGTGAAGGATGACGATATATTGAATAAATGCTATATATTTAGGTATTGGAATTTCAATTCTTTGGTCATTTCATTCGGTGTTACGAACACACCAGATCATTGGGCATATGAACTATGAGTTTTGTGTGTTCCAAGAATGGTTCTTCATCGTTTTTTATGATATCACAATCTACGTGATGTCAGAAGAGGATCACTGAAAGAATCTCATAACTATTTTATATTTTCACTAATTCCACTAGATCTATAGAATATTTTCAATGTGTAATTTTTGATCACAATAGGTGCATTTCATTTAGAATCAATTGTCTCATCAGGGAGTAGCAGTAGAACAATCAACTTTAATGTAGTTTTTACTTTGGAATCACCCAAAAATGTGTCATTGGATTGTCATTTACATAGTATCCAACTATTTAATCCGTGATTTGTACCAAATGTATCACATGTTATAGACCCATTAACACACTTGGCTAAGAAAAAACATGATTTTGTGTGGAGTGTGTGGTGTCATGAATGGTTTGGGAACCTGAATGAGATGTTGGGTAGTGCTCCATTGCTCTATTTTCCTGAGGAATGTGTGATATTTGAGGTTTTCTATTGTTCTTACCATATGGGTTTGGTTTGTATAATGATGAAACTGTGAGAAATGATCTCTTATGGGTCCAGGAAGTCACATCCCCATGAACATAACAATTCCACCCATGATCGGGAGATAGAAATATTTTTGTTCCCTCTAATGATATGGTGGTATTACATCATTGGGGAGGAACATGTGGTCATCAAGGATCATAAGACATTGATGTATATATTTTCCACAAATGATCTAAATTTGACTAAACAGAGGTGAATTGAGTTTCATTGGGACATTTATTTTGAGATCTTATACACCATAGGAAATGGGAATTTCAAGGTTGATTAGATGTGCGTAAAACCAAAAAATAGGCTTTTCAAGAATACTTAAATTCTTCTAGAGAAATGGAGGATTTGGAAGATTTTAATTTGGATGATAGAGGATATGGCGATTGGGGTTTTTTGTTTCATTTGACAATTCCATATTCTCCAATGAACAATATGTAAGAGTCTCAATGCAGATATTCTTAGGTAGATGTTTTTTTTGATCGTGTTGGTCTTGGTGATGCTCTGAAAGGATGGTTAGAGAATGGAGAGAATAAGATATTATTTTATGGAAGGATCATTGTTTCGGTGAAAATTTATAGTTTAGTCCTTTGTAATTATCATATATCACTCTTGGAAGTACATCCAAGAGTATATAAGATGCACCATATCTAGAGGAATTAGTTTTTTATTCCCCAACATGAAATTGGATGTGGATGAGTTTGTGTTGAATAGCCTAATTTTCTTATAGGTAAATGGTGATCACCATGTCCCTGGTGGTTATTTGTAGGCACTGGATGACCCAGAGTAAAATTGGGATGAAATCTCAATGGATTTCATTTATAGGTTACCCAATTCTCAATGATTTTACAATGTTTTTTGGGTGATACTGGATCAGTAGATGAAATTGGCATAGTTTTTTAACAATCAAGGAGTTGAGAATAGTTGATTCTATGGATACTAGGTATATTGATGAAGTGGTGTAGTTTCATGGAGTTATGAGATCCATTTTCTTGGATCATGATTCAAGTTTCACCTCATGATTTTTTATATGATTACAAATGCATTCGTCAATATGTTACGCCTCAACACTACATTCCACCCTCAGATATATGATAATATAGAGTGGATACCCATAAATTGGAGGACATGTTGCAAACCTTCATCTCTAATTTTGTAGGATCATGGTTATGACACATTCCCTATGTGAAATTTTATTATATTAATTGCTATAACTCTTCAATTGGAATTACTACAATTGAATAATTGTATAGGAGGACATGACATTCATCTTTATTATATAATGTGGTTTGAGAGATTTTTGACCTTGGTATGGATTAGGTTCAGAGCATGACCAAGAAGGTTCATCTTGTTTGTGAGAGGTTAAAATAAGTAATAGACTTGTAGAAGTGTTTTATTGATCAAATGTGGACCCCCTTATTTTTTGAGGTTCCGGAAAACGTATTCATAACTGTTTTCCATTAACATGTGAAATTGATTTACAGAAGAGGGAGAAAGTTTTCACATGTTTTTTAACCTTTCAGGTGTTGGGGATAGTTGGTTATGTGGAATACATGTTGGAATATAAACCACAGTTGGAGAAAATCCATGTCGTCTCCCTTGTCTCACATCATCTCTGATATCGTCACAATCACTCCCATGATCATGACTGTGTAGAGTTGGGTATTTCGGATTAAGAAATGTTTATACAGCAGTTAGTAGCGATCTAGGATTTTTGGGAGAAGGTTCATCATGGATGGAACATTCCTTTGGATCTTTTTCATTTGAACCAAAGAGGAAAAGAAGAGAGTTTTTGGGAAAGAGATATGCATATGCATGAACCAGTAATCATTTATTAGATTTTTTTTATATGTTTCTCTTTATAATGAGATGTTTGGATCCCCTTATTTTATGATATAAGTTGTTTTCCATTATTTTTTGATGATTTGTGTTCTATTTGAGAAAATTTATTATCCGGTAAGAGGGGAGGACCAGATTCTTAATCGAGACACATTAACTGTGATGTGATTTAACATATATGGTGAGTGACTAATGTTCAAAATGGATAATATCATGACATGTATAATGGGATTACCTGATAATTTTTTTCAGGATGTCATGGTTTTTCGGCTTGTTTTGTGTATTTATGGTCCATTGGGTTGAAATTATTTGTCCTAGGTTGAAGATGTCAAAGGTGGTGTTCTAGGATGTGGATGTCTCACTACATCTTATGAGCAATAAATATTGGTTTATCATTAAATCATGATGTGTATCTTCTATAGCATTGTTCCATGTTTTAGAGGTTCCATGATATTTATCATGAGAGATGGTTTTTCAGACCCTTTTTCTATTTTCATTCATGTTTCGTTTAGAATTCTAGTTGGAGATAATTGTTTCTTATGTATCTTATTTAAAATATTAGATCTCTTTGGTCAATTTATTTGTTATAATATGGTGTTTTAGGTGTTATGGTGAATCATGGTGTCTCATTTCATGAAATCAAAAAATTCCTAGTTTTCCAAATTCTAAAACCATTGTCCCACCTTGGAAATGAATTACTATTGGTTGTTCACTAGGAGTGGCTTGCTAGCAGTGACTCACTGGAGGTCGCTAGCTATATGTATCTAGCTAGCGTTGGCATGCTGGTGGTCGATTGACCAATGACACCTCATCTAGTAGAGTCTCACCTACCAATGAATCACTGATAGTGGAATTTTATTCACATGGTTGTTGCTCAAAATAATAGTGACTTTTAAAATGATGACTCAACAGTAGTAACTCACTGAGTGGTGACTTGCGAGAAGTGACATGGTGAGTGGTGACTCATTGAGTTTTGAGAAATCCATCGGTGACAATTGTTCAGTGTTTCTGAATTCCTCTATTGTCAGCATTATTATGTATCCATGTATGTAAAACACACCTATATCACTATATGATAAGATTTTATGTAGCTCCAATTACCATAAATCTGATCATTATTTTCCTTGGGGCCTAGGGTATTATACATGGTAAAAAGGAATTGTATTGACCAGGTTGACCTTTTAATGGAAAATCAAAACATATCTAAATTGTTTCTCTATTTTTATCTTTTTAAGGTCATGATACGTTAAACCCTAATTATTTTATATTTATTTACCATGGTGAAAGGCTCCCTAATCCATTCCTCCCATCGTAGTCAGGTGAACATGTTATGGATTGTCATCATGCTTCCCCAGGTTTTTTTCATGCCGCATGCACACCCATGTCTTTGAGAAAAAGGAGATATTGATCACCTTTTTTCCAAGTGGGATTTTACATGTGATTTCTATATCCACCCCACCCCAATTGAGAAGTATGTTCCAAACAGCCTCATATCACAGGGGGTGTCTTTCCCAAAAATACGGGTGAGAGGATGGCTAGCTGGCCACCTGAAGATACCCTCTCCCTTCTATAGGTAGTGATAACCCATGAATTTACAATCATGTTGTGGTTTGTGAGGACCATGTTTGTGCATACATATGTTTTTTCCTAGGTGCCTTTGGGATGAGATGAGTTATTTTTTCCTATGAATATTTTGGATTATGTGTGTTGTGCTTTCCCATGTTTCTTCGAGGTGTGATGTGGTTTTTTTCCTAGGTGTCTACGAGTGGTATTTTATAGGGTTGTTACCCTAGGGTTTTTAGTGAGGGATGTGTTGTGAGTCCCATATGTGTGCAGGAGGTATATGATGTGGTACTTTCAGATGTGGTAGGAGCAAAAGGACTTTCTTTGTTAGAAAAAAGTAGCCAATCTGTGAGAAATTTGTGTAGGGTATCTATCATCGATGAGAATTATATTATAAAAAATGGGTTTCATTTATTGTTTAGTATCCCCTTTGGATTTTGGGATAGTTAGTGTACCTATTTTATGATGTTCAGTTCGGATATTTTCAAATAGGTGCATTAGTATTCCTCTTTCACATTTGTACGAGAGACTTTGGTTACCCTACTGAGTATTCTTTTATGATCACACTATATAAATAAAACTATTTTGAGGTTTCCATGAGGACTTTTTGGGTTGTGATTGACCCTACTAGCAAGCATCTTGAATGTTGTTGTGTAACTGCTTAACATTACTTTTGGTATTTACATAATAGAATATTGAACTTATAACAATTATACTTTATTCATGCAAGTGGGATGGTTTTTTGATATATATATATGTGTGTCTGTGTGTGTGTGTCTTGGAGTTTTCTTGTGGATGATCGGTCATATGTCCTGGCCAATTTTTGAAAAACAATAATTCCTCTCATATTATGAGATTCGTATAAAATGGGTTCTATTCACAAACCTGGGGCCTACTAGAGGTGGGAATTAGTTGTTCAATATGTCTATTTCTTCATTAGCATCCCAGGAGGGGGATCTCTAGAGGGAGGGGATCATGATACAAGTAATCTATTATCTAAGAAAAAATACAATAAAATTACCCATAATAATGGAGTGTCAAAGTATATAAAGACAAACTGTGAGTTTTTCCATGCACAGATGATGAATGGTGTAAAAGAGGTAACCTCCTAATTGAACATTGTGGGGGCTATCATTTTTTTACATAAAAACAACCAACTAGATAATGGATATCAAAACTAACAGAAGTGGATAAAAAGTATATCTATATCCTTGAACATCAATTGGTCTCCTCACATAGCTCCGACAACTATTCAAACCTCATTCAACAATGAGAAAAACCATTAAAAGTTCAAAACCTACTAAAATACTAATTAGTGTGATATTTTTAAAATTGATCCACCCCTAAATTTAAAATTTTTATTCAATCTTAATTTCATTACACCAAAATATTTTGGTTCGTTATAACTCTTCACCACATCATATCACATCCTAAAGAATCCATTGTTTTTATCTTATAATAAATCCCAATGATCTTCGAACATTATTTCACGATTCAATGACCATGTTCTATAATTAAATCAGAAACATGATTAAATAGCTCCTTCCTAATAAAATTTAGTTTTTTTAAACATGAACAACCATTGGTCTTTATAATAAAAAATTCAACATGGAACTCCATGACATATTCCCTTCACAATAAACTGCTGCACAATCATGTAATTAACAACAAATCATGTGGAAATCCCCACTATAAGACTCAACATATATTGGTTGATGTAATGTATTGAACGTCCCCACCATTAGAATCACCAATGAAAACATGATTGTAGTGTTTTATTTATATGATTAATGATCTTTACAATATTTCACACTGAGTTACATGTGAAAATAATAGTCAAACCTCCTCTTCGTGACGTGCCAGAAAAATTCATAGCTTCCCCTTCGAAAAAATCACTTTATCCAATTGATCAATATACATCTAATAATGAATGAATCCTAATATCATACTTATATATACACTATTGATTCAACCAATTATTTTGTGTAATTCTATAGTTTATAAATTTATTATTTTATAAATTTGTCATTTCATGTCATCATCACAAACATAACCCCATTCCAAAACAAAATTCGGTCACCTAAATCATATCAAATGAGTAAAACAAATTCTTCAGTCCTATTTTCTTCACATAATGATCAATTAATATCATTTCATAAGTAATGTAAAATAATTCAAATTTACAGATTCTCCTATATCTAATATTGTCATGAATTTCCACTAACCAGTTGCAAATCAATCTGAACCATCAAAAAATAGGTTTTTGAACCTAGTATATATGCCTTGATCCCAATCATTGTAGGGCTCGTGTTTTCACATCACATTACAGAAATTTATATCATCATGTACCATCTCCATCCCTTCAAATGACATTGTAACTGGAATGGATGAATTTTCTCAAAACCGATCCTTAAGAAAAACATTTATTTACTACATGTTCCCATCTAATCCAACAATATTTATTCAGCATTTTATGGAAACTCATATAACATATATACGATTCCCCAAAAACCAATCTATGGAATGACCTCTTCAGCGTCAATAATAATCTTACAGATGTCCGTCTTCCATTTCCACATTCAATGATTCAATTAAAATCTATCATTCCACAGAATGGGAATAGATTCAAATAAATTTAAATTGACGATATGACATATTAGAATATTTTATATCTCATTGATCTAATATAATACTCAAGGGTTGTACACTCTTCAAATAATATTTAGAAAAATTAAATATGTCCCTGTGATATGTATTTAAATGAATCTAGGTATCCAAGATTCACAAAATTTTTTTATTTCAATTCATAATCCTCTATGAACTCCTTATCCAGGAATGACTTATATAAAATTTATGTCAATGCTCACTGTGCAGAACCACTAACAATGATCATATTGATGTTCAAACAAACTGTGACTACATTAGAAACAACTCATCAAAATTAGGCACATAACTGGTTCTATGATTTTTCAAACTACCTATCAATAATCATAGTAGTTCCATATAACAAGAATCCACCCATTCATTAACCATTCATTTATATATATATATATATATTCAAGTGGTTCATGAATGAGGCCTTTCCTACCCATAAAATCCATAATCAATACAATGAACCAATTCCCTATGTTTATTATTTTTCATGATCCTATATTTTATCACCATATTAATAGAATATACATAGTAACACCTCACATTCACATTTCTCATAACTGTTTCACTTATTGGTGTATCAAATCTCTCACAATGTCACAATATCAATTTAAACCCTCACATGGGTTACTCCCATAAGACATATCTCATATTATATAATAAAATGGATTTCTAACATCATGATTCATCCATTAAATCGTAGGACCTACTAACTAAATCATAGTTAAAATCTAATATAAGACACTAATCAATTGTAATATATTTATTCATGTCCTAATATCGAAATATGAATAAAACAAAAAAACACCAATTGTAGGTTTATCATCAATATATATATATATATATCTGTTTGTGTGTGTGAGAGATGACTTGAGAAATAACCCAGTAACATAGGATCTGATTCAATCAAAATAATGTTCATATGGGTATATCCAATTTATAATCAAATATATCAAGACAAAACTTATGATAATCTTTAAGGATCTCAATTTTATTTGTTACAATTGAAATTTATACGTGCATCTCACTACCACAATCTGTGTTTGGTATCCCATATCAAGAGGGTTTAATTTTTTATAATTAAATTGACATAAATAAATAAAACCATACATGTTTTGATAGAAATTATATATTACTAAAAAAATACTATATATCACCCCTATGAGTTTTTAATATTTAATAAAATACTAATACTATCTAACTAAGGTCTTCATGAATCCCTTACTCTTTTTAAATAAAAATATTTCATCAAGGATCATCTCACTGTATGTCAAAATACAATCCATCAGATAAATATAAGTACACTATATTTTCCAGTTGGGTGGAATAAAAAAAACAAATATTGGAAAAATATAAATGAAATATTATTAAACATTATACGATTATCCATTAGACATCAGTGATAAAAATCACATAAATGAATGAATATATTTCATATCGACACTATGTGGAAAATCACGACTCTTAAAACATCACTTGGAGTTATGAAAATAATCAAATTTTGTTACTAGCCTATTTTAAATGGTCCATTAAACTAAAATATTCATAAAGAAGAAACCATTAATATTAATATCTCATGAATAGTAGACATGGTAAAATTATTCACCAATCATATCAAAAACCTCCAACATCGATCCCCAGCCCCTAGTAGCCTTGAAATTCAAATGGAATTGTTTTTCTTGTGTCACTAATTTGATATCCATCACAAAGTCAATCATAGATCACATTATCAAATCTACCATCACTAGAAATAGTAGTATAGAAAAAAAATTCTATAAAAATTTTTACAACCTAGAGAAGCTCAAAATTAAATAGTAACTAGAGTGATGGATCTACATGACCCCAATAATTTTTCATTCTATGCCATAGGCATCCGACATGCAATGTAATTCTAACATAATCATGCGTTATTACTAAAAATATATATTAAAGTTCCTAATTATGACAAATTAATAAATCATCAAACATATAATGGTTATATGGAATGAATAATAAATTTTAAATTCGATATTGAAGTAAAATGTAGTAAACAAATTATATTTTACTTATCACAAAATGTTTCAATTGCGTATAAAAAATAATCAAAAAGAATAAATGAATGTGGTTTTGAAACTATACCATGAGCCTCACCTCTAATTTCCATCTCTATAAGAGCTACTACATCTCAATCATAGACAACAATGATTATTCAAGTATTGAAATTGATACAATTGAGGGATCGTAGAGTACATAAGCTATTTTTTTTAATTATGATTGTGGGAGTACAACTCAGTATAGAACCACCTATGTATACCCATACCTTTCCATAAAAATTATGAGGTAATCCATATCACATAGTTATATTAAATGATTTATTTCAAAAACATTCTACATAAATTTTTTCATCCCATAAGTTCATTGGTGAAACCCAAGGCTAGGTATAACTACATTGTGTCTTTCCAGAGTGCATATAAGCATTTCATGAAATCATTATAACAAAATTAACTAAAATCACATCATAAAAATTTATAATAATCATCATAAATCCTAAAATACACATCCAAAATTGTCCAAACCTAAATTATCAATAATAATATTCTTATGATAATTTCACTGAGAGAATACCTATTAATATAAAAACCTAGATCTATAGAAACCTTGGTTTTGCTAGTTTGTGCCTTCCCAGTCTATTATATTGTATGTCTTGGTTGATGGAGGTGTTCATAGGATGCTTGGAGGGATTATGGGGATTTTCCGTTTCTAATGGATAGAAGCACAAAGAATAAATGTCATGTATATGGATTACATTGTGTGAAATTCCATTCCATGGAATGTATATAGAGGTTTAAGGATATGTAAAAATTTTACATTATGTGAAGAAGGGTTTCACGATGTTATATATATAGCCATTTAAAATGAAATAATAAAATTGGAGGGGAAAATATAATTTCAACATTAACTGATCCCTAGAGTTTATACATTTTGAATGGGGATTACATATCATTTAATACATTGATCTTCTTTGGTTTTTATAATTATTTTTGAACAAACATTTATTAATTTGGAAATTCGATCTTATTCTTCTCATTTTGAGAGAATCGTAGGCACCTAGAGCTATTATTATATTCCATTTCCTCCCCCATTTATCTGTTAATCCCAATGGTATTTCGTTGTTGATTTTTATTCAATATATATTGAGGTCTCTTCCCATTCTCATCTATTTTATTCCATTCTTCACATGGGGGATTCACTGTGGTGGTGTTTCTTTTGTTTGAAGGTACAATCATGTTTCATTTTGATGGATCATTTGGGCGGTATTGGTTGGTGTATAGTTCTTGTGGTGTGGTCATTGATTTTTAGTATTATTTATCCCCCACTAGTGTATAGCATGTTGAAAATATTCATTTAGTTGGATTGACATTGTTTCTCTTTACATATTCATCATGCAGGAGGGTTAAATTTTTTTATTAATGATATATGTTAGTTCCATATTAATCAAAGAAAATAATTTTCTAACTGAATTGAAAATGGGATGTGGTATTTGATTCAGATTTTTTTTAGATTTTATTCTAATTGTGGTTTACTGATTGTTCAGGATTAATTCCCTTCTAATAATTATTGTGTTTGTGGGATTTTATATGATGTTTATATTTGTGTTTATTGTTGTTTTGTATGAGATTTTTTTTATCATTATAAATTTGATTTTGGATAACCATTTATATTTAGAAAATAATAATACTTTCCCTATATTTTTTTTTGATTTATGTGATAACACCCCTAAATAATAGTCGAATGGGATTAAATCCTACTTATAAATCTGTAATATGTTATAGGTGTAACGTGGCGTGTGGTCATGCTTTTGGGGTGATGGTGTTTTGTTACAATGGGTTGTGGGGAGAGTGTGGGGTTAATTTGTCCATGCTTTTTTTGTGAGGATATATTTTGTTTGTTGTAGATAGGGGGAGACTATATTGTATAATGATCAACTATTTGTGAAATGTGGTTTTGTTGTGCAAGATATCTGTGTTGTGATGGACTGAGTGAATAATAATTTAAAAATGCATGAGATTACTTGGGATGGTTTGGTTAATGGAATAAAATTTGTTAGTATATAATGTAATGATGGGTTGTTTGTTTAAAGGTTTTTGATGATATATATTGGAACAAATCCATCTCAAATGTTGGGGAAATGTGAAGACACCTCTCTGGGATATTCACATTGTTGAATAACAGTTTCATATAATAACAAATTTTTTTATAGGTGGAAACATATGTGACAGTGATATGAGTTGGTTTGTTTGTTGGTAAATCCATAAGATTTTCTTGTTTACTTATGTTTGTGTGTGTTTACACTATACATTCCTGTATAATCTATAAACACCACAACCAAATTGATCAATATTTTCCAAACAACCACATTTTCAAGTGAGGGTGAATATTCCAACATCTGGTAGGGAGTAAAGATAACTGGCTACCCGCAATCTAACATACCCTCTTTAGTGAAAGATAGTTATATAAAATTATGTGATATGTAGAGGACTATTAGTGATTTATATTGTGGTTCGGATTCCATAGTTGTCTTCAGGAGATAAGTGATATACCATGTGATTCTTGGTGGGTGACATGTGTCCCATATGTCTTTGGGATGACCTATGAAAGCCCATGTGTTTTTAGATGAGACATGAACATACGTTCGAGGGTATCCCTTTTTGTTTTGTGTTAAATTTATGTTGTGATACTTATGGGGAATCTATCTCAATTGTATGTTGGCGAGATGTGTTATGACCATTCTTAGGGGAAGTGTGGAATAAAAATGAGAATGGAGCTATAGGATGCAGGCTGATGGGTGGATAATGACATACTTGTGGGATAGTTGTATGGGGAACCGTTATCAATGTGATTACTATTTTATAAATTTATTTGGAATCCATCATTTGGTGATAATCCATTTGTGTGGAAGGTATGGTTATTATACCTTGATAGGTATTTTTTTCATCTAAAATTTTCTCATAGTGGATTAGTACACATCATTCTCCTATGCATGAAGGACTTTGGTTTTCTTACTGAGAATACATGTATACTCAACCTATGTTTATTAAGCAATTTTCATGTTTCTTGGATGATTTATTTCATCATGTTGGACCTCACAAGCTTGGATCTTAATATATTTTATGGGAATTATTGACATTACTTTTAGTTATTAACTTTGTAGACAATTATATTATCAATTATATTTATTCATAAATTTTGAGATTTTTTTATCTCTTTCTCTATATACATTTATATATATAATGGGGTTGTTTTTGGGTCATTAATCTTATTTTCAGATACTGATTTGATAAAATGGTAATACCTTCCATATTGTGATATTTCTACTCCCTTGGTGTTGGTCACCAATTGGGGCCTGCAACTGGTGAGACTCAAGATTCATAATATCCCTTTCACCATTTCCAGCAAAATGCATGTATCCTTAGGGGAATGGGTCATGATAACATTGTATTAAAGCTGATATTTGAGATATAGATGTTAGTTTTGATGTAGGAACTGTAAGGATTTCAAAGGATGGTATGGAAATAGTTTTAGTTGTCCCTGTTTCCTAACATAATCCAGTGAGGCTAGCTAGTAAATGGGATTTATGCGCCCCCATGATCTAGTGCACAGACTCTAATATTATCAAATAACCCAGTGAGATGGACATGAAATAGTTAAAAGATAGAAGAAGGTATGTGTATCAAAATAAATTGTGGTTTTTTTAATTTTATTTGGTTGGGAAGTTAAAAAATGAAAAAATGAATTAAGTTGAATATAAATGAAATTTTCAAACTATTCCAACTTCATAAATTCTTTTCTTTCTTTTATTTAGGGCTTCCAGTCATCTTCCACGTGTGGGTTATACATTTTAGGATTAGTGGACATCTCTTGTAGATCCTTGTAGGGTTGTTCTATTTGAGGAGGATAATAAGGGGAATAGTATGTTGTGCACATTCTATTGGATATATTTTGGAATGTACAAGGGAATTGATTCATAATTGGAAACAGAGATATGGAAGATGAAACTCAAGATCTATTTATGTTTTATATAGTCCCTAATCGAGTACTTGGTCCCATCGGCAGTTAGTTAGATGGGGATATCTTCATGTCAGTGGTGGATGTTGTATTTGGGAATGCAGAAGGGGGTAGAAGTTTTGTTGGACGATTTCCTTAAGGAGTTACAAGGAGAGTTCATTTAATGGATAAAAAGGTATTAAATAGGTAGGAGCTTCTTTATATTTAGTATGTGAATCAGGTTACTGTTGGATTTGGGAATCCTGTTCATGGCCTTCTGGGGATTTTCCAGATATATTATCATGAAAGAGGATTCTCATGTGAGACATGATGGGGATTCCTTATATCCATATATCCAGTATGCAGTTAGTGTATTAACATTGCTGACATATCTCGGGTTTCAAATGAATGTAGATGTGATTGTGTGAATTCACTCGTGAGGTGGGTTACTACAAGAGGTGATCTAGTATGTTCTTGGAGGGGTAGAGTTTCCATTGGTAGGTCTCAGGTACTAGGGTCACTGAGGTTTCGACCATAATGGAGTTTCCCTCAACATCTTTCTTTCTATACTTCTAGTGACAGTGGTATGTATGTTTTTTATAGGTTATTTTTTATACTGTGTTTTGGTTTTAGGTTTCATTTCCATCACCATAACTAGTTCACAGTGGTTCTCCATGATTAGTTTGGTGGAGGTTGATAGGTCCAGTTCCATCCTAAGAATTAGTTTCAAGTAAAGAAATTTTATCAGTAGGGTAGTAGGAATATGATCTATTGATGAAAGATAACAATGTTATAGGCTGGAATCAGGATGTTCCTCATGTTCACGGACCACGAGATGATCCTGATAATAAAGGTGGACTTATGTAGAGAGTTGTAGGTATTGTTCATGGTCATTTTTATGTAGTTTAGGTAATAGTTCTAGTGTGGCCAAAGATCATCAGGGGTGCTATAATTTTTTTTAGTAATTTGGTTTTGGACAATTTTGATTTAGGGAGTCACAATCATTTCTTTCACCCACTGTAGACCATGATCTGAGACAACACATACAAATGTTTCCCATTCCCTTGTTATTCAGTACTCTAGTTGGAGGCCATACCAAAATGTATAATGTGTGCGAGGGGGTGTAGACTGATGATGTGGTCACATTAGTCCTATTGGAGTTTTTTATTACCACATATGCAGCCATAAAATTTCATCCTTACCATCTACTGGTTTTATTCATTACATGATTTTACTAACTTCTTCCATAGGGGAGATGTTTTTTTGGATGTGGATAGAAATCTAGTGGTTTTCATTGGCAATAAAAGTTTTCAGGTGGGATGCCATCATTAGGATCCAATTAATACCGTATCGACTAAGTAATTAGTGGAATCCCTGGAAGAAGTGACTATGTTGGTCCAGAGGGTTATTTGAGAAATCATAGATAATTTCCTCAAGGTGGTTGTGAAGCTACCCACTCAATGTAATTTTGTGTCCATGATATACATTCACCCTAGAACATCTATAATTTTTATGGACCCTTATCAAATGACACCTTCCTAGTTTCTAGAGATATGGATTTATATAGATGATCTGTTGATGATTGGATTTATCTAGCTTGGTCTTTCACCATGTGATTCTCCTGTTTTTTTACCAAATATTTTGAATGGTAGTCTGAGGAGGTGAATATACTACAAGGGGCTGAATCAGGTGACTGTCCAAAACCATTACCCAATTCAACAAATAGATGAACTTTAGGACTAGCTATGATGGGAGACATGGTATTATATGATTCATCTAAGGTATCGATATTAATAGATTAGGTTAAAGGAGGTAGATATCCCAAATATTTGTTTCATGTGTATATATAGGAACATCAGGTTTTAGTAATTCCATTTGTTGTATTGAACAAACCATTTATGATCATGGGGAATATGAACTCTATGTTTTGCTTGTTAAAGGATTGGTTTTCATCGTATTAATTTATGTTATCTTAATCTACTAGATGCTATCGTAGAAGCATTTCGTGCTTCTCAGAATTGTCGTTAATATACTTGTATTCCACCATATCAATGTAATACATACCATGACTATGTAAAAATGATGAGATATTAATTTCATAAGGCATGTGGTGTCACATTATGGTGTGGAAAAAGACTCATCAAAGGTTGAAGAAATTGTTTCAGGTGTAGCACCCCAGAATGTTTTATAGGATTGTAGTTTCTATGGGTTTTCATATAAATATCAGAGTATTGAACCCTATTTCTCCCGAGTTTCCACCCCATTGAAATATTTTAATAGGAATTACCAAGATTTGGAATGGAGTGGTTAGTGTCAGGCAGTGTTAAATTACTCGAAGTAGGAGTTATCTAGGGCACCAGTACTTCAGCATCAAGAAAAGGGGGTGTTGTTTGAGAATTTTTGTGATTCTTCTCATCTCGGCTTGGGATGCATGCTGAAAAAGAAAAATTTAGGGATTCCATATTGTCCTAGGATGTTATGGTCCCATTACTGTAACTAGAAACTGATGATATTGAGCAAGAAGCTTTTGTGTTTTCACAGATTTTATTGTTGCCTTACCTCATTGGGGATAACATTATGGTTATCATGGATCACATGAGTTTATTTTCAATAATACACAGCATTCCGTATGTCTTTGATATAATAGGTGGATGGAGTTTCATCGGGACTATGATTTTGATATCTCTTACACCTAATCAAATGGAAATGTTGTTGTCAATTCAATGAGCATGATGTTTTGGGAGGGTGTTGTACTGAAGTATGAGGTTTCATGGAGAGATATTATACATTTTACATCCTTGATATTGCATTCTATATTGTATGGTGAAAGATGTTTTTTTTCACATGAATATAAGGTCATGTCTAATGCATCATGTGGAGGATTTTTATTATAGATTCATAGAGGTAATGAATATGTGCGAGCAAGTTAACCAGGTTGATGATTCGGAGGGATGGTCATCAGTTGGTTGGAACACGTTTTTATTTTGTAAAAGGGTATTTTTTCGTAGAAATGTGAAATAGATTAATTAATGAGTTCAAAACTCATCCTTTCTTTTACAAATTGTAATTTCCAAAATTTACCATTCCTCGAAAACTCATTTTTGGTGGCTCGAGATGAAATGTCCACTAGTTGATTTTATGGAATGATGTAATGCATTACAGCATATAAAGGTTGAGTATCATGTTTTTATTGGTTTGTTTCATCCCATTGATTTTCAAGAGAGGAAATTGGATCAAATTTTGATGGATTTCAATTTAATTTTACCCATATATTAGTTAGGGTGTGATTCTATATGTGTAATATAGGATTGGTTGAATAAATAGGGCAACTTCTTCAAAATTATGGAGTCAGGCATGTGACTATGTGGTATGTTGTTGTAGTTTTGTGGTTTTATGGAGTTACATGCTCTATTTTTTCAAATCAATACACTCTTTTTACCTCACAATTCTTTAGTGGAATGCATCATGATTCTATCACCCAGTTACAACCCAAAACAGTTTTCACCCATAGACAAATGGTTAGATTGAACGGATTGTCCATATGTTGGAGGATATGATTTGAGTGTGTGTCTTAGAAATTGGTGGATATATGGTATAAATTCTACCTTTTTTTTAGTGTTCTAATAATAATATATACCATTCATCCATTATAATGGCTCCATGTGAGGCTTTGTAAGAAAGACTGTGTAATTCTCTGTTGTTCTAGATGGGTGTTTTGGAGATAACTGTTGTTGGTCTTTGTGTGTTGTAGAGCCTGAAATAAAATGTTCAACCTCTTTCTGAGAGGATGAATGCATCCCAAGTCTAGAAGAAATATTTTATTATATCATAGTGGGGGCCTTGGAGTTCAAGGTTTGGGACCATGTGTTTTTAAAGGTTTTCCCTTGACTTGGGAAGTTGATAATTGGTAGAGGGATTAACATTTATCCTAGGATATTTGGGCCCTTCGAAGTGCTGGGGAGTGACATTGAAGGGGATTATTAGATTGAATTTCCACCACATTTGGGAAGGATACATGAAATCTTCCATGTCTCTCATCTTCATCAATATATTCAAAATGACTCCCATTTCATTGATTTGTGGGTTTGGATATCGAGGATGACACATTATAGGTGAAATGAACAGTATAGATCTAGGACCCTAAAGATATGTTGTTTCATAGACATAACATTACATTGGAATTTTTTTTGTATGAATGGGGCCTAATAAGAGAGTACTAGGAATAATGAAATGAAAATTCATTCCTAGAACCTGTATTTTTTTTGATTTGTTATTTTCCCATCAATTAATTGTGATGTTATGTTTTGATCCTTTTTTATGTGGTGATCAATTTTACTTCATTTGTGATGTGTGTAGTGTGATTTGTGATAATGTCCCAACATATGAAAAGGGGAGGACCAGATTCCAAATTGATATTCATTAACTATGATATGATTAAACTCGTGTAGGGGAGTCATTTCCAACAATAGTGAATACTATATTAACCTGTAAGATGAAATTATCTGATTCTTTTGTTAGGATGGTGAGGTTTGTCGGTTTCAGCCGTTGTTCGATTTTTTTTGTTGGGATATTGTTATGTGGTTGTGTGGTTTTGTAAGAGGAGAGAGTTTGGAGTTCTAGATATGTTATGATGAGTTTTTGTGATCTATTTTTGGTCATTTGGTTTGGAGTGTCCTGGAGGGGGTAGAATTTAATGTGTCATGATATCCTTGAGAAGAATCTTGCATGGTGGTTTCTTGAACCATCTTTATTCTGGGATTTGTTTTGGATTCTCCAGGGAGTAAAACATTTGAGAGATATCTAAGTTAAATGTTTGTGCCCTATTGAACTATTACATTTATGGTCTTGGTTGTTCAAGGTGTTTGGGGAGGCTTAGACATTGTATGTAGATGTTCGATTGCTAAAGGCTGCATGTAGGGACATTACATTTCATCTATGTTCACTACACTATGTAAAATTAAGTTTCACGACATTTCTAGAGAGATTACAAAATGTGTAAAGATTCTATATGAAGTGATGAAGGGTTTTATGGTGTTTATTCTATCAAGGATTTAAAATTAATAAAAAATCAAGGGGTGATGGGTTTTTTGGAAGTAACTGACCCTTAGAGATTAAATGATGTGAAAGGGAATTTCACATCATGTAATAACCCAATCTTGTGAAATTTTAAAAAATAAATTCATATGAACATTTATCTAATCAGTCATTGGTTCATATTCCTTTAGTTTTTGGAGAAACCTAGGTTCCCCTTGGTTTTTTTAATATTTTTTATCCCATCCTTATTAAATAATAGTAGTGGTCATCTGTTGGAAATAATTGGTTGATCTATTGGGAGTTCTCTTCTCATTCTTAGCCATTTTCTTCTACTCTTCTCTTGGGGAATTATTATGGTGGAGTTTCTATGGTTTGGCGTGCATTTGGTATTCATTTTGATGGATCATTGGTGTATTATTGGTCTATCCATGGTTTTTTTTTTGTAAACATAGTTTTTTAGTTTTCAGCCTCGCCTTGGGATGTGTAGCAAGTTGAAAATCATCCATTGGGTTGAAATTCCTTCATTTCTCTTTATTTTAACATCTCATGGGAGGGTATAATATTGTTTATTTTTGTTATATGGTTGATCCAAATTAATAAAATATAAATAATTGTCTAATTTAATTGAAAAGGTGAAGTTGTGTTTGATGCTAATGCATTTACAACTATTATATTTATTGTGGTATTGTTATTTTTTGGTCTTGATACCCTCCAAAATATTATGGTCATTCATGGATTTGTTTTCATTGGATATGTGTGTGGGGATTATTGTTTTGTTTGGGTCTATTTGTTACTACCAAAAATAGATATTTTCTAAACACATATGCTTGGATAATAAAAATGTATCCATGATATTTTTTGATTTGTCTTACAACAACCCTAAATTAACGTGTCATGAGATAAAATCTCGTTTATAAATCATTAAAATGATCATGGTGTGATGCGATGTGTGGTAGTGATTTTGGGAGATTTTGTGTGGTTAAAATGAGGTGTGTTGTGATGATGTGGTTGGTTTTTCCATGCTTTTGGGTCGTGAATAGATAGTTTGTAGGCAGTGATGTTATGCGGTGAAGTGACTTAATGATGATCTCTTGGTGAAATGTGGTTATGTTTTCCAAGATTCTAGAATAGTGATGAAATGAGTATATATTTAGTTAAAACTAATTTAAATGTTAGGTGGTTTGGTTAATGGGATTATATCTATTGATAACCCATTTCATGTTGGGTTGTGTTAATAAAGGCGGTAGATGATAAATAAAGAAATGAATGGGTGTTAAACATCGATGAAATGAGAAACCAATTGTCAAGGATATTATCCTTATAGAAAGACAATGTCAAATTATTATTTAATGAATTTATATGTAATATCCAAAGTTATAGTGATGTGAGTTGGTTAGTTTGTTTATAAACCCATAGGTTGGGATAGTTCACATATCTATATATATGTTTATAAACTATATGTCATTTTGATTTCAATATCCCCCACCCATGATGATACTAGGTTCCAAACATATGCATAGTGGCATGGGGATAATTTCCCAACATCATGCATGGAGTATAAATAGAAGGATACCCTATCTCTCCCTCTCTCTCTTCTAGGAATGGTAGGTATGACATAATCTGTGATTTCTAGAGGTGTGTTGGTTATTTTGATAGTTGTTGTGATGTATCAGGTGTCCATGAGCTAGAAGTGATACTCATGTGTTTGTGGGAGTGGTGATATGTTTCCCAGGTGTCTTCCTAATGATTTGTGAAGGCATGAGTGTGTTTTAGTGAGATGTAAGTGTGCTTGTGGGGTAGTAGACAATGTATTTTTTTGGGCGAGATATGTGTGGTCATTCTTATTGGTTGGGAAGCCTAGGTATCTATGTGCAAGATGTGGTGTGACTGTGTTTATGTGTTATTGTCGTATACAGAAGGCATGGGAGTGCCATGACATACAAAGATGGGTTTTAGAGTGTAATAGTAGTCAAAAAGTAGTGTCGGGTTCCCATAACGATGTGATTCAAATTATTATAGATTTAATGTCTTTCATTATATTGTGAGTGTGCCTTAGTGAGGACGGCATGTTCAGTATACTGTGATTGGTGTTGTTTGGTAATGATGTTTTCCAAACATGTGAGTTGGTATTATTTTTCACATGTGCATGAGATACATTGGGTTTATGGCTAAGTATACTGGTATTCTCACAATAATAATATAAAATGGTATTCAGGATTCTATGAGGTTTTTGTGGACTGTGTAGGACTCTACATGATTGGATCCTTGACAGTAGTTATGTCACTATTTTTCTTTACTTTTGGGTATTTATATTAAATACATTTAGTTTATTAGTTATATTTATACATGAATTGTGGGATATTTTTTTCCAATATATATATATATATATTGTGTTTTTTTCATTATTCAACAAATCTCCAAATCATTTTTCCTTAAAAAAGTAATTCGTTTCTTATTGTGTGATTGTTTCTCCCATGGTTCTGGTTTGAAACCTAGATCCTACTAGAGGATAGACCAAAAATTCATTATATCTCATTCTCCATTGAGAGACAAGTAGGGTTAACCTTGGAGTGTGTGGGTCATGAAACATGTAAAAGGTGATACAAAATCATGATAAAATCTCATCAGTTTAGGGGACTCACTATGCCTTGGTAGATTTCATTGCCCCTAAATATAATAGCTAATGATACACAACCATGAAACCACCATCAGAATTACATATGAATGTTGTTATCCTTATCATATAATATAAAATAATTGACCATTCCTTCATAGATAGAAGTCCCATGTCATATAAATACCCATAATCCCCCACCATATGTCCCTTAATGGGATAAAACAGATCACTCACCCTAATATGGCACTAATATTATATTCCACCCTTGTATTTATTATATCTACTACATTATGATAATTTAGGTCCTTGAATAGTTTTTATGAAATCTGAATTTATTATAACCACACATAATTATTTTTTCAAACTACCCCATGAGAGTATAAAACATCAAATCAATACCCTTACATAGTGATATTTCCTTTTATTTGAATAAAAAACATCTTATAGTGGTTTTTCTATTTATAATACCTAAACCACCCCTATGGCGTCTTATATACAGCAACTAAGTAACACAGTTAGGTACATAATATATTCCTAGGAAACACATATATTTATCCTTATAATATCATAATTTGGATCCATGTTCCACATGTTTAGATTGTGTTCTTATATGACCTGATTAATCAATAATGGTATTAAAAAAATCTCAACCTCACATTGTAAATATATCTACGAGGAATAATATAAAGTCTCTTAAACCGAATATTAGTTATTATATCCTAATATTGTACTCTTATCTCTATCATGACCCTCATGTAAACACCCATCATTTAGATTTCATCACATCTTTTGACATCAACAAATCTAATTGTTTCCTAAGAAAATATTTTATCTTTTCCTTTATATAAGAGTCTCAAAGATCTTCTCAACACCCCTTTAATTCATTTGTTTTTCCAAACCCAAATCCCACCCATCTGTTTTATCAGGTTCTACTTACCAATTTCATAAACTGTTATTGTTGGAGGAATGCTTCCAACATAGTAATTTCACTTCTGGTAATTTCTTAAGTAATATCATTAGTCTCACATGTTCAACCCATATTCCATTAAAATCATCATACAACATACTTCTACATGGAGGTATATATGGTATCATAAAAATAGGGTTGTTGAATCATGTTCATAAAAATTTAAGAAAAATTATGGGAACCCAATTCTAAAGTAATAAAAAATCATAATCAATTCCATAGCCATTAATGGAATATGTGTTTTAAATAAGATCCATATAGTCGCATATAATTTCAAAAATATATTGTTTTAATAAGTAGTTTCCTTTCAAAACACTTTGATAAATCATGTTCATCGCCCTTTTAAGCAATAAAATCATATAACATGACACATTAAATCAGTAATAAATACCAATGGGTTTACATGGACTATTTTCATACCTCATTTGAAAATATTCCCATTTAAATTTCATGTCTATAATAAATTCGTAAGGCTCATTGTGCATTTATGGGTGAACCATCAATTTTCTAATGTAGAAATTCCAATAACTCAAAAGGTAAATATATTTTAATCAATTATAAAATTTTATAAAAAAATAATCAATTAAAATTGACAATTTTTAAATTAGAAAAAACCAATCAGTCTACCTAAAAAAACTAAAACAATGATTAATAGAACATGGGAGTCACATAACACACTCCTAGTATCATCTCAGACATATCATCTTACATGATGTATTCATTTAATTCCAAATTTAATTTGATTAAAGGTTAAATAAATAAAAAATTAGGCACTATGAGTACCTCACCAAAAGAGTGTGTGATGAAATATGAATGTGTTTTCAATATTCCCTCTAACTATGGGGTTCAAAATTCAAAAAAATATTTTGAATAATACACCATTATCAAATGAAATTATATCATTCACCATTATTAATGATAATAGAAATTAACATTGATCTATGGAATGTAATAAACCAAATAATCACTATAAATAATCCAAAAATCACTATTGTTTAAAGAAAAAAAATTAAGGAGAGATATATTTTATTTGAAAAAATTATAAAGAACCAAGAGGGAATACCCCAACATAATAACTGAGGGGAAATTTTTTTTTAATCCAATTTAATATTTACTAGGTACTCAGCATTGGGCCACTAGATAACATGAATTCTTAGTCATCAGTCTAGGACCTATGCTTTCCTAGAAGCCAACGTGTGCCTATAGAGTATATCATGGGCCCCCAGACATTATCCCATGTGCTCCCCCTACTCATAAAAGATAATTCAAACTAAGTTGAATGCTTAAAAATCTATTAAATGAATATTAAACTCCTATTATACTGTTCCAAATTCTGGATTACAATATGTAAATCCCATTTAAAGAAATTTAAAATTCTTTCATTATATTATTACTTGTGTGGATATTGGAACACAATGGATGATTAAAATCTACTGCATAAAAAGATAACTACAAATGTTCTTTGCGGAAAATGTGGTTCCGTGGGTAGTCAACTGAGATTCATGAATGATATGGGAGGGATAAACTGCCAACTACATCTTTCCTAATACAATATATTAGGGTTTCTATATTCAAAAATAAATTCAATTAAATATATATTTCAAAATTAATGCAACACCAAACTTAAATGAACATTGATATAATTTTAAAAATTGAGATGACCATTGGATGAGTAATTTGATAGTTATAAATACTAATATGGAAAATAGAATATTAACATCTCCACTGAATTTATAAAAAGATTTTAGGTATCATATTAATGAATAGAAGTTATATTTATATCACATACTAAGTAAAGAAATGTTTTAAATTTGATAAATTGTGAGTTCATTATTTTTGTAAAATGAAATTATTTATTGGAATTACTATAGTAAATATGTTTATTAAAAAAATTATTTTCATTCAAATTATTCATTAATTAATATTTTGTTGTACTAGGATTATATGATAAGTATATTAGAGTATCATTGCATTTCCATGTTTTCTAACATCAGTTATAATATTAAAATTTTTATTATTTTAATAAATGAAAATTTAAATTAGAAATTAAATATCATATATTAATTTATTTATTAAACAAACCCCGTTTTTTAAAATATAAACCTCTAAAAATGGTTTGGGTGAATCATTATGATTTTTCTAAAGTAGTTGAATGTTTTTTGAATAGTGAAATACAATAATTTATGTTATTTAAACATATAAGGTAAATACACGAATTTATGATTCACTATTGATATAAGAACCCATTTCATCAATATCATATGCCCATGTTACTATATTTAGTCTCATTAATCCACAAAATTTATAGTCCTGATCCAAAAATATAAAAAATTTAATAAAATAATCCAAAAATATTCTTATCATTACCAATAAATACCACCCTCACCACCACTACTCATGAACACCTTCTATGATGTGAATTTTTTCAAAATGTTTCTGAATTCCATTTTGGATCCTCTTCTCCAATTTCAAAAACTAATTTTTTTTCAAACTGTCAAAATCCAAGAGTCTTAAGGAATCCCCCAATATAATTATATCCAAGAGATAAAATCATTTTTAGTTATCTTTTAATTTATTTTCTTTTCTTATTCTCTCCCCCACATACTTTTATCCTATGTGGCATGATAACACTAGTATAATATATATACTACATTTTTATTGTGTAAATTTAATATGCATAATAAATTTTCTTCTCTTCTCTATTTATTAGGAAAATTAAAACACTATCTCAAACATGTCGATTCATCACCTTCACGGATGATGAGTTTTAATATAAAATATTAACTTCATGGTTGGTCAAAAAATAATTTTTTATTGTAATATAAAATTATAATATAAAATAGGTGAAATTGGAGTTTCATGTGATGTTTGTTATGTTCTTCCATTTAATTCCCTAGAGGACAAAGGTTGTAAATTCCTTTAATATTCATTTGATGTTATTATATTATTCATGGAATCCCTTTTTGTAAATCATGATTTATAATGAAAACTAATTTCTAAATGAATAAATAGGTAAAGACATATTTCCTTATAAACGTTTTGTTAATTATCATTAGTACCAAAGAGTAAAAATTAGTTATAATACATGAAGACATCAATTATAAAAATACGATAAGAAAATTCATGAATTTTATTGAATGATATATCATATTATTTCAATAATGAAAATGTGATCAGAAAAAATCTTGAAAATTTTTGAGATTGTTTCAATAATATCTTACCACATGATAACCTTAAATCGTACTCCCCACTTAGGGAAGTAAAATTTATTTGAAATTAAAATAACCTAAAAGGAATTATATTAATGATATTTTATTTCAGAGACAATATATACACCTCTTATTATAATATAAGTGTATAACATGGAATGTTTCTCAAAGAAGGAAAATTGAGTCAAAATTAATTTACTGATTAGGTAACTTTTGAAATGTACACACCATGGTAGAAAAATAATAAAATGTTTATGAATATTCCCATATATTTATGTTTACATTGAATATAATACATTCATGGGAATAATATAAAATAGAAAATATAAGTGAGCAGTGAATAAGGCATCTATCTCATGAAAATAAAGAGCGAGATGAAATTCTCTTACCATATATCTTGAATCTCAGCATACCCATTGAAAACACCTGAATAATAAATATGAATTTATTATAAATATATCACATAACCATTTAATTACCAATAATTCCATATATGTATTTATTATGGATTTATATTACTCGATTTGTTAAAAATAATGTGTTAAGGTTTCACTATGGGTATTATCAAGTTTGTTTTTAACATGTGTCTATATTTGTTATATCGTTGATCCTTATACTTATATCACAAAATCAATAATTTAATCCATGAATTAAATATAATATAAATTAATTATATTGTTATTATAATTTTTAATATAATATTAAAATATCAAATATAATACTCCATTTCTGTAAAGGATAAGTTGTACGTACAGATGAATGATATTTCCATTTAATAATTGTGTTGAAATAAAGAAAGTAAAACAAATATATTTGTATATATCTTAATTAAATTAAAAATATTTAAACATATATATCATATATATTCTGTAAAAATGTCCTTAATTAATTTCTTGTGGTGTATGAATGAGTCACATTGATTTGAGGATGCAGTAGTCTACACTTTTTCATACAAAAATATAATATTTTAAAAAATCGAAATTATAAAGATAAGTGTTATAAATGAATATATGAAAATTTAATAAATATAAAATTTAATATATAACATATATAAACATGTCTTACATCGTAAAGTCGTTTATAAGTGGAGGTAAAGGAAGAATTGAATAATCATTATTTGGATTGGTAGGAGCTCACCGTAGACGTAAACAATATGTTCATTACCCATTTTATGGGAGTGTATATGAGTTAATAAAAAACATATAATGACAAAATAAATGTATATTTTAGATTCTATTGATATTTTCAATTCCTAGAATAATAATATTGTATTGATTGGTGAAAGAAAATGAAAGAAAATACTTTTTGAGAGGCTGTTACTTATTAATTAGGTAACTCCTTTTCATTTTCCCAATTTGGATTCCTAAGAAGGATTTCATCCGAAGGGATGAAAAAAAAGAAAATATGTTATTTTCTGGAGAAATTTTGGGATAGTTAGTCCAATAAAAGGTTTCTTCATAGGTTTTTAGATGTAGGAGTAGAGGAGGCCTATTCTAATGGAGGAGGAGTAACACTCTTATAATATCTAGGAAAAGGGAAACCCCAACCACATTTTTATATTGAAAGTATATGAAATAATGGTCCAAAGTAAGGAAAATTGAGAATAGGGTATAAATATGTGCTTTCAATGGGTTTCGAACAAGTATATAGGTTTTTCGGGCATTATAGTTTTGGTTTCATCCCTTATTTTGATTAATTTAACCTTACTTGTTGTAATTAATTTTAACTAAATTTAACTAATAGTTTTGGTAGAAAAATAATATTAGCTTATAAGACATTATAACATATTATTATTCCAAATATGGAATCCATTTTTATAAATTTTAAATACATAAATGGAAGAAATTAATTATTATTTAATCCCTTCAAGTGGACGATAAAGATGGTTTTTAAAGTAAAACTATTCAAATATTTATTGAAATTTTATAATCGGTTTCATTATGGAATTGATTCCAATGACCAAAATTAGATGAATTTATAACAATTTGGTAAAATTTATGTTTAAAATAATGTTAAAATATAAATTAACTATATAAATAAATTATATGACAAATAATTTATTAGTTAAATTTTTGTATTCATCCATATTCATTAAAAAATTAGACTTCGCAAAAAAAACCACAAATTTACAGTAACCAAATATATTTTATTATTAGTAAAAAATGATGTTTATTTTGATATAGTATATTTATATTTGTTCAATAATATATATTTAATTTATGTTACCCATCAAAAGTCATACCTCAATAAAAATATATTTTTTTGTTAAAAATTTGGTTTCTTCTTATTTACTTCTTATCGAATAAAAAAGATGAAAATAAAAAATATTATAGAATATAATATATATATTACATTAATATAAATCAAATATTTTAGTAATTTTAATTTATTAGTAAAAAACATCTTTGTTAGTATAAAAATAGTTTTCTTTCAGAATGTTCCCTTTATATTCAATTGATCCATTGTAACGAATGAATTTATAGTATATTTGGGTAAACCATAGCTTATCAAAAGAAAGTTATTAATATTCATAACCTCTAACATAATGGATAGGCTATGTCTTAATATATTATTATATAATATTTTATTAATATCATTTCGTTAGGTAAAATTAATCTTGCATGTTGCACACAACATCGAGGAATGTAAGTCTTTCATGAAACATAAGCATACCTCATTATTCCATATAGAAAAAGTTTAACATTATATTGAATCAATTGCATGATAAAAAATTAATTTCATATAAAAAAATCCAGTAATTATGTGTTAATATATATAAAGTAACTATTTTTCAATGGTGTGTTAAATGAAAAATATGATGGAAAAAAATTTATATTGAAAAAAACTAATTCACATAATTTTGGGTTCTTAAAACCTCACATTGATTATTTGAATGATCTAAATAACAAATCTCAATATTGTTTTTTGATTGATATTTTTTCTTCTTATAATCAATTATGAGTAAATAATTATGATATTCTGAATACATCAATTTGGATGAGGTATAAACATTATGTGTTTTTAGTAATGTTCGTTGGATTGACTAATAAATCTTCATTTTTTATAAATATAATTAATAGTGTATTCATGGAATATCAAAAGGATATATTGATTATTCAGTAATGATATTTTGGTGTATTCAAAAACATATTAATACTATGGGAATCACTTGTGGATCATTTTTGAGACTCTCATAATGAAGGTGTTATATAGTAAATTTATCACGTGTGAATTCTTGGCTTTATGAAATTTCATTTCATGGATATATTGTCTCTATTTATGTAATAATAGTTGATCTGATAAATAAAAATTAATTAAATAGTGGATTTAGCAAATGAAAGTAACTGGATTTGTAGTTTCATTGGTTTCTCAGGTTACTATTAGTGTCCCATTCAAACGTTTTCACAATTTGATATCATATTAACAAAGTCCTAATATATAAAGGTTAAGTTAATTTTGAAACGCGAATATGAATAATTTTATGAATAATAGAATAGAATATTAGTCAAAGATATTATTTTGAATCTATAATTAAGGAATAGTCGGTTGGGGATTTACAGTGATGAATCAAAAAAACTATAGGTTTGTTTCCATATGAAAAAATATATTGTTATTGCATATGAATTGATAATGTTGAAGTGTAATGAATAAAATTATTCAAATCATTATATTATGATAAAAAAATAATATTTTTTCTAATAATATGTAGAGAAATTTTATATTGTGAAACATATGAGATATATATAAATATTATGTTTTTTAAATACATCTTTTGACAGAAATTACACCGCACGAGGAAAAGGTAATGCCTCTAGTTACTCAAGGATTATGATTTATAAATACAATTTCACCAAGAGATGTTTTTAATGTAGAATATTAATTAAGTAGAAATGATGACATAATTCTAACAAAAAATTTTATTGAAAAATATCCAATGTTCAAATATTTAGTAAATATGAATAGAAGAATTTTTAATGAAGGGAAAACATCAAACATTTTTCAAATATATAAGAAATAATGTTTGTTAATCAAGATAAAAATTTATCAATATGATGATGAGAATTTTGATATGAAAATTAAATATATTATGTATTGAAGATTTTAAGTCATCTAGTATGATGGTTGAATTCATAAAATTGGAATGGGGTTACATATTTCATCAATACTGGATGAAAAATTGGAAATATTAGATGAATATCAAGGCTTAAATTTCTCTATACACTCTGGTTGTACAAAGTTGTATAGGGATAAAAGGTTACATTTTAGTGGGATAACACGATGTGGGAAATTATTCGCAATGTGTCAAGAGATATATTTTTTAATAAGTGAAGTCTTAGATATAAAATCCTAGAGGATTTAGGAAAGACCTAAATATTCAAATGTTGAAATGGAGTGATATTTTTATGGACTTCATCACTGGATTGAAAAAGTCCCCAATAACAAATGATACGATATTTTGTTATTGTTGATCACCTTACCAAATTGGAACATGTTTATGATATAATATATTAATAACCTCTTTAGTGCCAATCAAAAACTATATCAATGAACTTGTAATACATCATGGTGCACCTCTCATAATTGTGTTTGATCGATTTCCCAATTTTAAATCGGACTGAGGAATATTCAATATAAGAAGTTGAATAACTAGGTTGCTTTGAGTGAAAATTTTCATCCCCCAACCGATGAATAGGTTGAATAGGAATTTCAAATGAGGATTACATGTTGATATCATTATCACATGACTATCAATGTGTGTGGGTTATTATTTATCCTTGGTATAGATTTAAAATAATAGTACCTTCCATTAAAGTACTCAAATGACACTAAATAATGATGTTTTTGGAATGATATGTTTTTCTAAAAAAAATTGGGATGATGTTATTGAGAGGAAACATATTGGGACAAAACATACATAATAGTTGAAAAAAGGTAAATAATATTCAGGATCATATTAAATTACTTCAATATAGGCCAAAGAGACATGCTGATCACTGGAGGAAGGATTTTGATTTTCAAATGGAGAATCTTGTCGTTCATGATTTTTCTCTATTAAAGTGTGTGTTATGGTTAGGTAAGAATAGTAAAATGAGACCTACATATAACAGATCATTTGAAATTATAGAAATATTTGGATCTGTAGCTTATAAAATAAAAATGCCACCATTTCTTTCCATTGTTCATGAAGTGATCCACATATCATTTTTAATGATATACATGATAGACCCAACACATGTACTCACTTATGATAATATATAACTGGAACCAGATTATTGATACTATGAAGAGACTATAGTGATTGATTACACTACATAGGTAGTACTGACAAATAAGGTGACTAAACTTGTAAATTCACTTTGGTGAAACCATAATTTTGAAGTATAAATATAAGATCAAGAGGATTTTATGATGAAGAACCACCTACAACTATTTAGATGTAAATATTAATGAAATTTTTGAGGATAAAATATTTGATGGAGGGGAGAATATAAAACCCCAAGATTTAATTGTATGTATATTCATAAATAATTTTAATTTATTTGATAGATTCAATCCATTGAAACATTGACTATAAAGAGACCATGATATACTTTTAAATATTATTATTAATAGTTGTATAGAAAAATGACATTTTGTAATAGAAAGTTGTCCCATAAAATTAATAACCTAACCTAAAAAACTAAATACATTATTTAGTGATCTCATAAATAAAAATTTTATACATTTATATAAAATTATATGTAAATATATGCTTTTAAAATGATAAATTAATTATTTTAATTTTTAATGAAATGAAACTTTTTATTTACTACTTTATAATTTATATAATGATTATAATGAAAAAATATTTTAATAAAATTTTTTAGACCATAATAATTTTTTCAATTTGTCGTAAAATAAGTTATAATATTTAAATCAGAATATTTTGACGAAATTAATTTTTTTATTACAAACTTTTCTTTGTTTCATAAAATGATGTCCATTTTTGAAATCTACAAATTGAAAAATGTTTATGGTGATTTTTTGGTTGATTTTTTCATAATGGTGAATTATTTGTGAATAGTGAAACAAGGCAATTAATGGTATTTAACATTATAAGTTAAATATATGAATTTTTTAGTCATTTATGATGTAATAAATAATTATTTATAAATCATGTGACTGATTATTGTACTTATTGACATGATTCAACATAATTGATAGTTTTTCTCCCAAATAATAAACTAATGAATAATATAATTTAAAAACTCTCACATCCTCCACTATAAATAAAACCTCCCACAAAACCTTCTCATTAAATATTATAATACCATAATATTGATGAAATTGTTCCCACATAACTTCAAAATCCTCTTACTTTCATTTATAACTTTATGTTCTGACGAACACACCAAATCAAAGTGTCGTGTAGTGGTTACCAAGGATACAATATTCAAGAGGTAAAATCCTCGATCTAACTTTTTTTATTATCACCTAACCTAACCATATATTATTTATCTTGATACATTCAGTTTCATATATATACTATATCTTAATTGTTTTATGGAATATACCTCATAAATTATCTTCTCTCCTCCGTTAATTCTATAAATTAAAACATTGCCTGTTATGTGTCGATTCACCACCATTAAGGGTAATGAGTTGTCATTTTCCATTACCACATTTAAATATATTAAATATCATATTATTATAGTTAAATTATAGTTAAACATGCACATTATATGTTATGTCATGTTTTCTAACAAATATAAAAATATAATGTTAAATAAAATGATTTATGTTCACGACATTAATAAAAACTGCCAAAATAAATTTAAACATTTTCTTCAATATTTTATCTAATGATTAACCCATATACCATATAGAAAGTGATATATGTTACCATTTAAATTTAAGGATGTTCATTAAAAAAAATAATTAGACTTCTATAGTTTTCCATTATTTGACAAGAACTCCCAAAATTATATAGAATAGAACTGACAATAAAACCATGAAATAAACATTCCAAAAACAACAAAATTAAATATTATAACTCATCATAAAATCTATTAATGAACCTAATAATGTTATAATAATTTAAATATATGTTTAATATGATCTAAATTAAGTAATTACAATATATAATTTAAAAATCTATTACATTATGTTTAAGTTAATATCACTATAAAAAATAAGGAAAGGGGTTTCTCATATCACTTTTACTTATATGGGATATATTACTTATTCAACCATTATTTATTTTTGGTGGTTTAAAAACCCACCATTAATATATAACATCCAAAATATCTTTATATTAATTTAATTTAAAATTTCATTTAATAATCAAAATTTTTATGGTGCATACAGTTTCACTGATTACGAAGTTGTAAGTGTTCGTTGTCTAAATTTAAAATATCGTGGGAAATTATTCATATTTATCACCTTTTTACATTGTGTACCACTAATTATAATTACGATCACAGATTATTATTTATTTCATTAAATATCCATATGGATCGTATCATTGATATGATTAATGTCTATGATGTGGACCATTTTTATAAATTGTGATTACTTTGAATGTTATTTCAACCGAGGAAATATTGATAAATATGTTTAATATACTCAATACAAATATTTAGATAACGTATATGGTTTATGAATTAAAGTTGGATTTTAAAAATACTTTGGAAATGATGTGATGGGTGGGGACAATAATTATATATCCATTAATGCATCGACTAATCTCATGATACAAAACTATTAGAAAAACACCCTTCCTTTTAGTTTCTCTTTATATTATTATGGGTTTATACACATAGGAATGAACCATCTTTTTAATTTTCAATATAGAAGTTTTTCTTGTTTCAAATACGTTTTTTTAAAAATTAATGTTTTTATACGTATATTTTTAAATTATTTATATCTATGATATTTTCACCGTGTCAAAATTTATGGATTTATTTTGATTCTCACTTTATTGTTTAAATATATTGTTAATTTATTGTTATTTACCCTCTTATAATGATTATAACGTATTTATTTTTCTTAAATTATTATTGATTCTTGTTTGTTAGTTGGGAACCCCTTAATAGTCATTTTAGCTCATCGTTTTATTTTCTTCCCTACCACACTTTATAAAGATGAAATCATTGAATAAGTGTAAATAAAGAAGTTTATTTTTCTTCGTAATTTTCTATGTATAATTACATATTTAATAAGGGATCCATGTATAATTCCAGTTTTTTAGGAATAGTAACCTGATCGATCCATGGTAATGTGATCTCTTATATATATGATTATGCAATAAATTAACCACTGAATCTTAACTACTGGGAATGGGGTTGGTACACATTGTTTAAGAGAATTTATATCAAAAAACTAATTGAAATTTATGATAAATAAACATGAGTATTATAAGAACTATTTATAAGAAATTTTTTCTCCATAAACATGATGATAATGAGGAAACTCTATGTTTTCCATTATTTAGTGATGGTGCCTAATTGAAGAATGTGAACCAATAACCATGTACAACGTAGGTATTTTCCCACTAAATAGGTAAATAAATTTGATGATTGTGTAGATCTAATCATTATTATAATAAGGTAGCTTAATCAGGCTATGAGGAATAACCAGAATACACCAATGTTGTATCATTTTATGTAGAATAAGTCCACATATTATAGGGATACATATAATCAAGTTATAGTTGAGAAATGGATCAATTATGTTGAAATGGAAATTCATTAGTTATGATGTAATGAAAGGGAAATTGAGGAACCATCAATATATTGCATCAATGATGAAGATTATCAATGGTGGTCATTCAATCTAACTACTAAGGAGGAAGATAAAATTGGGAACATGGAATGTAAATCTTTTAAGGAAACAACCTTTCACAAATATTTCCATTCTTGAAAAGAAATAAAATGAATATAAAATTCATTAACATAATGAAATAAGAATAAGAGTCTGTTTCAGGGTATAAGGATAACTTTACAATACAAGATTGATATGATATACATTACATATGTGAATTACAAAACAATATTGTTCATTTATAGGTGTTATTAGGAAATGCCCCTAAATAGCGCTATATTCTCAATCATTTTCAACATATGATGAAATAATAAAATGTTCCATCAATATAGAAATGTAATTAAATTGAATCTATATGTTCAAGATAATTCAAGAGAAGAATAGGTGTTCTGGTAACCTTTAGAAATGTGTAGCACCCAATATGTATAGGGAAATGATGACATTCACATTATTTAAAAAATATGAAAAGAATCATTTTACAAAAATTTGGAATGTAATGGTGGGTTTTTATAAGTGAAGATAAAAGGGTTATTCATATAATGAATGGATGGGGAAGATAAAAGTAGACAATTTTAGGTTTTCAAATTATATTGAAATGGGAAATTATTCATACTAATGTCCCATGGGCCATGGGAATATATAAAAAATGAAATGAAGGGGATAAATAAAAGCATATGTGATCTAAAAAAATGATTTAGAAGTACCCACTGAAATTGTGTAATGTAGATTATTCTTATATTAAAATATATCGAAAGAACTATTTGATTCTTGAGCATCAGTCACTTTTATTTCTACCCAGTTTTCTATGAAATTTAGATAGTTACTTTTTTATTTAATAATGTATTTTTCAGTAAAAACATATAAGGGAAGTCTCCTTATAAAAAATATATGTTGGGTAGTCCCTAATTTTGAATATAAATTTTCTTTTATTTTCTGACCGTCTCAGCATACATATGGTTGAATTTGATATAATCATAGGTATCAAATATCATCCAATATATGATATGAGAGATTTTTCCAATAACGTAGGCATTATGATATCTATTAAAGATGTATAATTAATTATTTCTTATGGATAATCATAATCATCATGTTCATTTATAGGTCCATTCCTAGTAACAATTCAAAATGAAATTATTAGGGAGGAAGAGAAAACATTGTATCATAATAAAGAATGTATTCTTTAAATTGAGGATGTACAAGTTTTATTGGAATAAAGCAATGTATTTCTTAAGTAATTACATGGACACCCCAAGAATATTATTTTGAGTTTTCTTATGATTTAATCACTAATGTGTGGAAAATATCAATGACACCTTATAGAATTATCACAGTTTAATTAGTGTAGCTCGATATACAAAAAGAATAGTTTAGTATTATGTGATGTATTATACAAATAGTTTTTTCATGGAGAACTTTTGTTCCTTTTGTTACAAATAATTTGGGATCCATGAGTAGATACATTCACTATATATAAATTAATGATATTAAAATATATAAGATGTACCCTATGCAAAACATTGATGACTTATTTGATAAAATTCTAAAAGATAAATATTTTTCAAAGGATCAACATAATTTTTGGGTATCATCAGTTTGTGAGAATGGAAGAAATATATTCTAAATACAACATTTTCCATGAGTTATAGATATTATGGGTCCATATTAATTCCTTTTATATTCCCTATTAAACAATTATTTATCATTAATGAAATGAAAATATTAATCAATGAATATTTGGAAGATATTGATTTTGTATTCATTGATGAAATTTTTTTATATTCTAAATCATATTATGTATATGAGAATAAATTTCTTATCTTTATAGAGACAGTTACATGAAATGTGTGAAATGGTAAATTTAGAAACTCTCAATTTATGCATTAAAAAACAATTTCCATATTCAATATAATTATAGAATTTCAATATATCATGTAATGAAAAATTAAATTCAATAATGTCATATGACAATAAACATAACTAAGGGTCATATATTCATTAGTTTATCTAACTACTATCAACATTTAATTTATAAATTATCTTAATTAGATATCCCTTTAACCATGATCATATGTAATATGGTTATGTTCAGACGCACAAATGAATATTCCAAATTTTTTAATAAGTTCATATATGATTATTAAATGCTATGATTTTAAATTTACCATCAGGGAAATATAGGTTTCGGTAATACATTTCTGCATCTATGGAAGGATTGGGTTTTTTAATTCTAAAAAATAATATATATATTTCACATGCATCAGGGAATTTTTTTATTAATAATAAAAATTTTCAAACTCATGATCATGAGTAAGATTCTGTAATAATTTCACTGAAGATATAGGGATATAGTATGTATGTTAAAAGATGTGAGATGTATATGAATTACAATAGTTAGAAATACCTATTTTCATATAAATAAATCAACATGAGACGGAAATGAAGGATCATGTTAATCAGAGGTTATTATTTCTCAATACACCAACTCCTAAAAAAAGAAAATTAGGGAACGAAAGAAGTTAGAAGGAAATATAATGGACTTATAACCCAAATAAGTATTTGGTAATATCTTATGTTCATGGATTTATTAATGATAGATATGTTAATTATGAAGGAATGAGAACATCAGAATTTTTTCAAATGTTTGTTAAACCATCATTATTGGAAAAGATAAAAATATCTCAATATAATGATGATAATTTTGAAATTAATTTTAATGTTATTAATGATGGATGATTAAATGAAATTGTGTGTTTGGATGGAGTAATGAAATTTTGAAAGAGTTTATATGATCCATCATTACTTGTGGCAGAAAGGGAACTATTATATGATATTTATAACAAAAAATTCCCTATACACCCTTGTAGTACCAAGACATATAGAGATATAAAGGATTTTTTTTGGTGGGTTAATATGATGTAGTAAATTTATGAATATGTTTCATGATTTCTATTTTATCATGATGTGGAGGCTAAGAGAAAACATACAAGAAGATTCATGAAAACTCTAACTATTATTATGTGGATTTGGGATAGATTTACTGTGAGATTATTCTCTATATTCCCAAATACCCCTAAAATGAATGATACAATATGGTTTATTGTTGATCACCATACATAAATGAAAAATATTATTTCTTTTTTTCAATATATTCTTTTATAAGTCCTACCATGCCACATTATTTATGATGTTGTACGAAATTTTAGTCCACCTCTATTGATTTTATATGATTGAGATCATCATTTTAAATGAAAATTGTGGAAGTGTATTCAGAAGGATTTGGGTACTAAGATTCATTTTAGTAGTAATTTTTATCCAAAAACTTTTAGATCGTCTGAAATGACTATTCGACCATTGGAATATATGTTGAGATCATGGTCTTTTTAATTTCAAGGTATCCTGGATCTATATTTTACATTTGTAATGTTTTCAAACAAAAATAGATTTATTCTAGTATTCAAATGGTTCCATATAAATAATTATATGAAAATTGATGTCATACCCGAATCTTTTTTGGATAATGTAAGTGACATAAAACTTATAGGATAATAAATGATAGAAGAGACACCAACATAGGTAAATACTATTCTTGTTCATATTAAAACAACAAAATTTTGAAAAAATAGTTATGATTAACACCAAATAAAGGATTTAGAATTTCAAGGTGGTCATCTCTTTATGAATATATCTCAATAGAATGGTGGCATAAGGTTTAATATGAAATGAAATATAATCCCCACATTCATCATATCATTCCAAATTTTGGAAATAATTGAAGAAATATATTACTAATTAGTAATTACACCATGTATCTACATAGTTCATTATTTGTTCCACATATAATTGTTAAATAAGTACGTGCTCGACCCAACACATATTCTCATGTATAAATAATTATAACGGGAACCATGTTTTTTATACTTTTAAGAGCACGACATGATTCTAGTTACTATAGATAAAGTATTAGAAAACCTGATTTCTTGGCTGGTAAAATTTCATTAGGTAAACATTAAAATTGATGAAGCAATATAGAATCCCAAAGATGTTATGAAGAATATAAACCCTCATATATTTAGAAGGAAATATTGAGAATATTTTTTAGGATAGAATTTTGGAAGGAGGGAAGAATATGACACCCCATGATTTTTTTATATTTATCTTCATAGAAAAATTCAATTTATTTGATAGCTTATATATCATGCAATAATGAGTTATGTGAACTCTGATATAATATTAAATATTATCATTTCTACCAGAATAGTACTATTACCATTTTGAATAGTATTGCTCCCATTAAAAAAACTCACATATGAAATTACAAATAAATTTTATTTATTACATTAATGAATATATTACATAACGATATCACTGATTAAGAAAAACAAGTTAAAAATGATAAAATGTGTTTTTGCATTTCTCTGAAATATGAATATTCATTTATAATTATATAATTAATTTTAAATTTTAAATTTATTTTATAACCATAAAATAGATTCATGATTTAAAATTTTCGTATATTAATATTATTGTATAGTTTTTTGATAGCATAATTAATTTATCACTATACAATAAAATCAGTTATAATATTATAATATATATTTTTTCAATAAATGAATTTTTTTATTAGAAATTAAATTATTCATAAATAGAAAATTATTTTTATAAAATTTATTCCATTTTTTAAATATATAATTCAAAAAATGATGCTGGCCTATTTCTGGGACTTATCAGAAATAACAGAATGTTTTGTTAATTGTGAAATATAGTAATTTACATTATTTACCACTATTAGTTAAATACATGAATTTTATGTTCATTTCTGAAGAGTTAAAACAATAGTTATATTTAAAATTCCCAATTTCATATTCATTTTCACAATAATAAAAAATATTTATAGTCATTTTCTGAATTAATAATCTAATGAAAATAATATACAAAAACACCCCTCTCCTCTTATAAATACAATCCCTCACCACTGATTCTCATAATATCATATAAAACATGAATATTTTATAAATTATTCTTAATTTACAATCCAATACTCTCTCCCTCATCCATTAAATAATTTTCTTACCATACTACAAAATCTATGTATATTAAGGCTGTTTCCATGCAGATGATATTCCAGAGTTAAAATTCCCTTTATTTCTGTTTAACTTTCTATTACTTTATTATTATATCATCATGTGCCTTTTTATAATGTTTAAGGATTACTCAATTACTATATTTGTAATGATCTTTTTATATAATATACATCAACAAATATCTTCTATATATTTAATCTAAAAATGAAAACATCATCTATGAAGTGTAAATTCACTGTTTTCATGGAAGATGAGATTTAATTTTCTAGTACATCCTTCATAGCTAGTAATGAAACCATTAATATGGATAAATCATATTTTAATATAAATATAACAACTTAAACCATGATATATATCAACCATATAAACATAATATTAAATAAAATTATACAACTTCATGATGGTCATAAAATTAAAAAAAATAATCATTTTCATCAACATTTTTTCTAATGAGTCAACCTTATACCATATAACCGAATGATATAAGAGAAAATTTAAAACTATTTATGTTAATTAATACTAAATAATTTATCTTATACTTAATTTTTTATATTTACAATGACCAATAGTAATTATACAAAAGGAATCAACCAAAAAACGATTAATGGAAGGCTCTAAGAACAATGAAATTAAACATTATAACTCATCAGAATTACCATAAAAGAACATATAAAAATAATAATTAATAAAATAAATTTTTAATGGGTTCGGAAATTATTATTTTGTGAACCTAATATTATTATCATGGACATTAAGTATATGTGAATAATTCTTTCTCACATAAGGTAATGGGTTTCTTATATCACCTTTACATATGTGAGATATATTTCTTATTCAACAATTATATTTTGTTCATTGTCTAAATAATTACCTTTAATATAAAAGATAAAAAAAATCTCTTCTTCTTTATGTCATTAAATTTTTCACTTCAAAATAATTAATTATAGTGCACATACAGTTTGAAAGATTATAATATCTATAGGCAATTATTCTATGTTTAATTTTTGTTGGATATATTCCATATTCAACACTTATTTCCATTATGTACATCCACTTTTATTTGTGATCACAAATCATAGGATATTTCCTTAAATATAAATATATCTTGTATAATTTATTTGATTATTATCTATATTATATAACATCATTACAAAATGAGGGTTTCTTTGAATGTTTTTTTAAATTTAGAAATATTGATAATTATGTAACCTCAACTCTGGTCAGTTTAATGAGTAATTTTTTCAATGAATGAAATCTATGAATGAATAAATATTTTTAATTTTTGATATGTTTTTGGATCGGAGTAATATATCCCCTTGATTCATTGAAACTTCTCTATACAAAAAAATGGAAACAATCACCTTATGATTAATTCTAAGACCAATCTTACATTTCCACCAAATGATTTAAACTATATTAGGAAAGTAAATAATCGTAGTGTTATATCATCTTGATATATTAAATCTAATAATTAATCATTTACTTCATTATATATATATTTTTTTACTATCAATGAAATATTCACTATGATAGAATTTGTGTATGAATTTTTATTCTAGGATTATTGATTAAATGGATGGGATTATTAGGTTATTTATCTTATGATACTGATTATGCCTTATTTATTAGGATTAACTGAATATTGATCATTTTTTTCTTTGTATTCCTTACACTGAATTTTATCATAACCATTTATTTAATCTACTTACCAATGTTAGGAATATGAAATACATATTAAACTCTTAGGGAAGTAGTTTATTTTCTGTTGTTATGTTTTATGAATAATTTCCAATGTAATTACAGAACCATTTAGGTATATAAATCTTAAAAAATTCTAAAAAAATTTCCCTGTTTATTTGATCTATTATATATATTCCATTGTAAAAAATTATCAACTAAATCATTAGTATTGGTGTTGGAATTTTTACATTATAAAATTTGAACTACACTGTGAAATCAAAACTGGGTTGTTAGTTATTAATAGAATAATAATATCGATATGAAAAATTAAAATTATGTTTATGATTTATAATAAATTTATAAGGTTATTCAATTTAACATCTCATATCCAATAAAATATCTCTCTATATAAAAAAATTTAATTATATGGATCCATTATGCATGGTCAATTTTAAATCTATTTGATAAATTTAGTCCATAGTATTATTGATCCTATTACACATATACTTGATTTTAATTCAAGCATATATATGGTCATGGATAGTTTTATCACGTAGTTGTTGTTTATGTGTATGAGTTGTCTACCCAACTACCATTCCATATCCTATTGGTGATACTCATGAAAAATTCTTATTTCTACTTCCTTGGCACAACATCCATAGAGAAACTCCCAATACAAATGACATTATCATAATTTCTTTTCAATATTTTGGGATATTAATATATGATTCCCATTAAATTACTATCCCATTGCATGTTTTTCACGTTTTACATGGATCATGATAATAAAGAACATGACATATTTTTATTTTCACGATAACATTAAAAATATTGAGATAACATATCCTTTCAATAAGAATATAAAATTTAATAAATGGAATCCATATTCCATAACAATAAATAATAAAATTTTCCATAGTATGTTTATTTAAAATATTATATTTTTTTCTATTACTAATTTCATGTCCATCACACATACATTTAAAATATATTTTATTTCTTATTTTTAGGAAAAAATTTACATGTCTTATTTATGAGAAATGTGGAACAAACTATGACATGGATTTAAATTATGATTAATTAATTCAATGGAATTTTATATTAAACAATATTTTCATGCATAAATATTATATATTAGTACATGAATATCAATAACATGACTGAAACATCCATTCCATAATTATTTTTTTCATGTTATTTGGGAATCATAGACACATAAACAACTAGTCCACAAGTATCATACTCCATCTCCCACTATGTTCATCATAACATGCATATTTCTTTAACATATCATACATAATAAAAATAATCATAACAAGGGGAATGAGAAAATGAAAAAGGGTGAGGTTAGATTATTTTTAATTGTAAAAAAGGGATATATAAAAATACAACGATCATGTAGAGACCCGAGGCTTGACGTACATGGAAATTACATTACTTTTGCGGAATACTTAGTACATAACCAAAACACACACACAAGGATCGTAATAGTTTATTGTCTTTGGAAACTCAGAATATAATCTTCTAATCGTGGTGAATGATCTTCAACATATCCCATAAATATCTTCCTTTTTTACCTAAAACCTTTCTTTATATCTTGGGGAAATGAAAACATAAAAGGTTGAGCTCAAATGCTCCGTAAGGGTAATCAAAAGAAATATCAATTACATCATATTCATAAGAACATAACATTTTATAAATCTTAACCTGCAAAAGAGAACATAATTTCATAACATGGGATAAATCATAGTAGTGAAATGAAATCCCAATAATCATAACTTAAAACATGAAACTTTGTGGCATAGATACATAATCATAGATAATCATTTCTTATTATTCAAGACTCATTGCCAAGACTATCTTAGTGGACAAAGTCCCTTTCTGAGCCGAGTTCACTCCTCATTTCCGTCCTGTTTCACTGAACTGGTATAACCTACCGTTCCAGCCATGTCTATCTCATGAGATATGAAATCTTTACCCAATTTATTGGAGGGAGATATAGGTCCCACCCATCTCATAATGAATCCATTCTTATGTGTGCCACAAAAAACATAAATCATACATCATTGCGTAACCCATGTAGTAAAAATGTGATTCTTAAACAACATGACATCATAAAACAATTCATATAAGATAAAGGAATTCATAAAATATTTTGATCACAACGTAATAAAATCCATGTAATAATAGGGATAGAAACAGAACCCTTTATTTTCTTAGATGGAAAATAATTTTGATAAAACACTTGAACTCCATTCTGGAGGAAAATATCCTTTCTGCTTCAAAAACACGTTTCGTTTCTTAACATGTCATACAATTCTGAACTAAAAGAATTTGATTAAAAATAAACTTGAAAACTTGTAAAGGAAGCTTCTTTGAAATAATGTTTTAAAAATCCATTCATGCTGTATAAATTAAAAAAACATTCTTCGTACTTTTTTCGGAAAAGTTAAAAAGTACCTCGTACGAAAAAAGACAAAAGATTCCTTTCATATCTTTTACTAAAAACTCACCGAAGGGTAAAATTGTATTTAAACAATTTTAGGTGGATGGAATTAATATTATATATTGAGGAAACATGGATGTGGATGATAAAATACACCCCAGTAAAATACCAAAGTATAAACAATCTCGGATAAAAATGAGATTGTGATATTACCCTTACCTTAGGTCTGATTGGCTTCGTAAGTGTCTGAATCTCCTGTATAATGATTTAGATAATGTCAATGACTTATTACAGAATCATATTAATTGTTATGATATCATATATGGTTCACTTATTACTTTATATTACCCATTCTTTTGTAAATTCCATGTTAAAGAGTGTTTTGGGTAAAATCGTTTCATTTGTCATCTGTGTTTTGGCTTGTAATTATTCATATGATTACTTAGATCATGATTACTTAATTACAGAATATAAAACATGATTTATATATAATATATATTTAGAATATACATATATATAATAAATACCTAAATGGAAATAAATACACCATTCATGGAGACGGTAGGCCGTACGTACGCATGAACGCTGATTTTGTTTCCTTATTGAGTTGAATGGAATTAAATAGATGACATAAATATATATATATACATAAATACAGTATCATTATTATGTCATATATTTCATGATTACTAATTATATATACATTATAATCATTCATGAATGGTTAATAGTGGAGAATGAATCTCATCGCATCGTGGAGACGGTAGTCCGTACGTACACACGAGCGATGATATCGTTCTCATGATCGTGGGACTGTATTAGAGTGTATTTATACTATATAAGAATCAATATAACTTTAAATTATTCATATATAGTTATTATTTACACCATTATACCCATACAACTAAGGTGTAGGTGGAAAATAGATTTCACCATGGCGTGGAGACGGTATTCCGTACGTACGCACGTACGGTGATTTTGTTTTCTATAGGATGGATAGATGGTGAAATAGGGTAGTTTCATACTTATAATAACATATCAGTATATGAGTGATACTGATGTTATTACTTCATAATGAAACAACTAAAGAAGAATAAGCGGAAGAAGAAATAAAGATGAAAGAATCGGTAATGGAAATTACCTCTTCTTTGAAGCGCCTCATTGAGACCTCCTCTTAGGGCACTAAAAAGGGTCTTTGAGGAAGACCAGAAACTCTAGGATGTCTATAGGGAAGTGGAGAAGAGAATTTTGGAGGGGTTGGCTGAGATTTAATGCTCAACATGTTTTGAGGAAGTGAGGGAGGGGTGCCCTTTAATAAGTGAGGAGAGGGGCACCGTTGGAATAACTAAAAATATTATTTTATTATAATGCCAAATTCGGTTTTAAATAGCTGAAAATTGATTTATATTGAAGATAAGGTGGGTATGGGTAGAAATCCTCTCATCGAATAGAATTTTGACAAGTTTAGAATCCTATTTTAACCTTATCATTTATATTTAACTTTAAGTTAGATAATTTTACTTTTACCGTGTCTTCTTGTTTTCTTACACTATAAGGTTAATAAACGTACTATATCAAGCCAAACGAACCCCAAGTTCTTTATTATTAATATATATAACCTTATCTAAGTCATTTGGCCGATCCTTAGATTTTTAGGAATAAAGTAACAATTAATAATATAATATTTGTTTTAAAAAACTATTTTATGTCAATTTTGACACTATTTAGTAATTGATTTTTGTGAAAATCACAACATAATGATTAGTTCGAACAAAGTTAATTAAATCAATATTAATATGTCATATTAACTTATAAAATTAGTGGAATTCATAAAATGTCTTAAATTACATTTATTTGGGTATTTATAACATCAATTATGTCAATATTTCATTAATAAGATAATTACGGGATAATCTTTGTGTCATAATAAATGATAAATATATAATCTATTAAATTTCTAAATAAATTCCCATGATGTATATAATTGTATTATCCTTCTGGAGACTATTCATGTTCGACATTTCATGATGTTTATCACTAAATTAAAATTATAATACTTATAAGATTTAAGAAAGTGACATGTTGTCACATTCTTTGGTTTTAATAATAACTAAATTATTTTCATTGATAAAAGTCCATAAAATGAATCTAATCCGACCCTTAGGTTATATGGGTCTACTTTTATCCATCCAATAGAATTTTCCAAGTTTTAGGGTAATTTTATAATCTTACATTTACCCTTAATTACCATTTACCTTTAACTATAGTAAATAAAATTTGCCGTAGTTACTATTCACAGTGCCCAAAAATAAAAAGTAGATTATTAACATAATTTTGACCCACTTATTCCAAATAGGGAATCCATTTTTCCAAATTCAATACACAAAAGATGCAGAAATTAAATTAAAATTAATCTCGTTGTCGAAATAAAACGGGTCTTCCTTTAAAACATTGCAAAAGATTGAATTGATTTAAACTACGAATTCAAGGTAAAATCAATGCTAATGACATAAATTATATTAAATGGTAAAAATATATTCTATTTATACTTTAAAAGCATTCAATATTATAATTTAACCACATAAGATATTACGATGAAAAAAGTTGTTTTTAATTAAAATATAACGTGTTTCTACTATTCATTATAATATGAAAGTTATCAGAAAAATATCAAAACAATATCTAATGTAAATTTTTATATCCTGATTCAAAAGAAGATTTATATTTTGTCAAATTGATCATATAAACATGTCAAAAACTAGATTTAAATTGGGTGCGCCATAAAAAGGCGACAAAACTGCATTTTTTGAAAATACTTATTTTACCTGAAAAATATATTTTTTTCTTATACCATGTTCTAGAAAATGTGTAAGATAAATAATAATGTTATAAAATTCAAAATTTAGTTAATACTATTCATAACGGATAGTTCATAATAATATTATAACAAGATATCGTTGTTTAGTAAAACTTGGTATTGCGTACAACACATGGTATCAAGGAAGGTCGCGATTGCATGTAATGCAAACCAAGTTAGGGTTGTGTGTTGTGCAAGAATCCTTCGTTGTTTCATATAACATAAACCAACCATATTTCATTTTTACATTGAATATATATATATATATACTCAATGTTGCATAGAATAACTATTATCAAAATTGTGTGTAACACGATCCAAGAATAGTGTTGCGTATACTGCAAGCTAATACGGTGTTGCGTATAGAGAAAGGTAATCTTGGTGTAGCATACAACACAAGACATTAATGAAATTAAAAGAATATTTTTCATAAAATTTCGGGGTGTTACATTCTACCCCCCTTCAAATGAATTTCGCCCATGAAATTCGTCGGGGTTATAAATGGTTTATTATTCGAATGTTTCTTTAATAGAAATCCACATCGTAAAAAGGAATACCAAAAACAATCTTTAAGAAAAAAAGTATGAAACGTAATAGTTACCCAAATTAACTAATCAACGGGTTTCCACATAGGTGAAAATATGGATATGGAAGAGAAATCTAACCATCATGTTCTGATGGAGAGTGATAGAGAACATGGCTATGGAAAATCCAGAAATCACAAGGCCATAAATTTGTGACGATCTAAGGTACCATCTTATTCATCAGATATAAGAGCAGTATGACAACATTTTTGGATTTTCAAGATCATTTCCCTAAAGTTGATGAAATTGGAATTATAAGAATTACTTTCGTGATTTTGGTATAGTCTCACCTTTGGTCGTTCTTTGGACAATTTCCACTTCATCTCTTAAAGAAATGAAATTGAATTTGTCATTTGTGATGTGTTAGCAGATCATGTGATAGAATGATGGGTCATTTCATCTGTCTCAAACAAAAGGTTAGAAAAGTTATCATAAAAAACATAAGTCCATCTATAGTGAGATTAATCATATATAGTTCCAAAAATGAACTTATACTTTATATATCATACTTCTTAATATAATAAAACTAGTTTCTACTAAACAGGGACTTCATGTACGCCCGTGGTAGGCGATAAAGGCCAGTCACACATCGGCTGTGGGTTCGATTCCCACAGCTTTGTCTGACGCGATGGTCTGTCGCCCGTCCTGCAGGTTGTCCTTTTTCTAAAACTACATTACTATAACATCCCATCAATAATGTCAAAAAAAAGTTCTATCCTTAAACAATACGAACTTATATACAACATAATTCATTCCAATCTTTAGGCTTATCTAAAATACTTCGGTCCAAGATCATAGTATAAAAGAAAATGATTACTTTAAATGTCGTCAACCAAGCATGTGAATAACATCATTTATACCCCATATATCTTGTTGGTCACATTCCAATCATGTGAATAACTTAATGATGTATTCTCTTGAAAAATGAATACCCATTGAACCTTAGTGAAAACATGAATGCAGTAAAAAGTTAACTCTTTCCGCATACCAAATTCCAAAAATTCTATATACTCAAACCATGATATAACCTTCTCCTTATATCAGTAATGAGCTCATGAATACTATCAAACTTTTAATTTTCTCCTTATCCCTTCATTATGCGCATATCATCTACATTCCAAAAATATCTGAATGAACTTTCATGGATACTGGTAACATTAATCATACACTTTCAAAACTTAAGGAAAGACAATAGTGTTACAATCCATAGATGTCTCTTTATTCCATAGTACCATGAGATTACTTATGCAACATTACACATGATAAACATGTAATCATTCCACTACATTCTTAAACCATTGACCAAGCATCAACAAGTCTTTCATCTCACATATCATTTGTAGTCTCTTCATCATCATCCACATAAATACTACCCATACGACCGTACTGATTCTCTTCATGAGACTTTCCCTTAGAGCATTGGTTTGCATAATGCCCGTACATTCCACATTTAAAACATTTAACCATTGTTGATGTCGTAACAATACCATTATCCTCATCCCTGGTGTTAACTGAACCTTTTCCTTTGCACTTACTAGCTTTGTGTCCTTATTTTCCACACCCAAATCATAGTCTAGTTCCTTTGAAACATTCTCCTTGATGCCTCTTCCCACATGATTTACATAGGTGAAATTGAACTTTCTTTCCTCTATGATCATCATGAAACTCCATCTTTCTCTTAATAGCCGAGTCGGGAAACTAAACAAATTTTACTTTATTGATTATATAATGAGATTGCTGATTCAGCATAACAATGATGTTTGGACTTCCAAATCCCATTTCATTTGGTTGCTCATGAATAATATCATTCCATTGTCAATAATATCCTCCATTATCATGAATCATCTTGTTTCCAGCCATTTTCTAAAACCCAAAAAGAATAGTGTGAGAGGAAAAAATCATGCTAGGGAAAGCAACATAGTAAAGGGGGAATACCTTCAATATCTAACATCTTAGGTTAAATTCTAAGATCATTACCGTAGTTCTAGGACTATATCATATACGTATACTTATCCTTAGGGACATCCCTATACATACCTTAGAAATATCTCTAGGGATCTCACTATCGTTTTCGCATCCTATATTCCAATGGTTGACTAAAACCTTCCTCTGATACCTACTGTAGAGACCCGAATCATGATGTACATGGACATTACATTACTTTTGTGGAATACTTAGTACATAACAAAAACACACACACAAGGATCGTAATAGTTTAGTGTCTTTGGAAACTCGGAATATAATCTTCTAATCGTGGTGAAAGATCTTCAACATCTCCCATAAAGATCTTCCTTTTTTTACCTAAAACCTTTCTTTATATCTAGGGGAAAAGAAAACATAAAAGGGTGAGCTCAAATGCTCAGTAAGGGTAAACAAAAGAAATATCAATTACATCATATTCATAAGAACATAACATTTTGGAAATCTTAACCTGCAAAAGAGAGCATAATTTCATAACATGGGATAAATCATAGTAGTGAAATGAAATCCCAATAATCATAACATAAAACATGAAACTTTGTGGCATACACACATAATCATAGATAATAATTTTTTATTAGTCAAGAGTCATTGCTAAGACTATTTTAGTGGACAAAGTCCCTTTCTGAGCCGAGTTCACTCCTCGTTTCAGTCCTGTTTCACTGAACCGGTATAACCTACCATTCTAGACATGACTATCTCATGAGATATAAAATCTTTACCTAATGCATTGGAGGGAGAAATAGGTCCCACCCATCTGATAATGAAACCATTCTTATGTGTGCCACAAAAATCATAAATCATACATCATTGCATAACCCACGTAGTAAAAATGGGATTCTTAAAAAACACGACATCATAACATATTATTATTCCAAATATGGAATCCATTTTTATAAATTTTAAATACATAAATGGAAGAAATTAATTATTATTTAATCCCTTCAAGTGGACGATAAAGATGGTTTATAAAGTAAAACTATTCAAATATTTATTGAAATTTTATAATCGGTTTCATTATGGAATTGATTCCAATGACCAAATTTAGATGAATTTATAACAATTTGTTAAAATTTATGTTTAAAATAATGTTAAAATATAAATTAACTATATAAATAAATTATATGACAAATAATTTATTAGTTAAATTTTTGTATTCATCCATATTCATTAAAAAATTAGACTTCACAAAAAAACCACAAATTTACAGTAACCAAATATATTTTATTATTAGTAAAAAATGATGTTTATTTTGATATAGTATATTTATATTTGTTCAATAATATATATTTAATTTATGTTACCCATAAAAAGTCATACCTCAATAAAAATATATTTTTTTGTTAAAAATTTGGTTTCTTCTTATTTACTTCTTATCGAATAAAAAAGATGAAAATAAAAAATATTATAGAATATAATATATATATTACATTAATATAAATCAAATATTTTAGTAATTTTAATTTATTAGTAAAAAACATCTTTGTTAGTATAAAAATAGTTTTCTTTCAGAATGTTCCCTTTATATTCAATTGATCCATTGTAACGAATGAATTTATAGTATATTTGGGTAAACCATAGCTTATCAAAAGAAAGTTATTAATATTCATAACCTCTAACATAATGGATAGGCTATGTCTTAATATATTATTATATAATATTTTATTAATATCATTTCGTTAGGTAAAATTAATCTTGCATGTTGCACACAACATCGAGGAATGTAAGTCTTTCATGAAACATAAGCATACCTCATTATTCCATATAGAAAAAGTTTAACATTATATTGAATCAATTGCATGATAAAAAATTAATTTCATATAAAAAAATCCAGTAATTATGTGTTAATATATATAAAGTAACTATTTTTCAAAGGTGTGTTAAATGAAAAATATGATGGAAAAAAATTTATATTGAAAAAAACTAATTCACATAATTTTGGGTTCTTAAAACCTCACATTGATTATTTGAATGATCTAAATAACAAATCTCAATATTGTTTTTTGATTGATATTTTTTCTTCTTATAATCAATTATGAGTAAATAATTATGATATTCTGAATACATCAATTTGGATGAGGTATAAACATTATGTGTTTTTAGTAATGTTCGTTGGATTGACTAATAAATCTTCATTTTTTATATATATAATTAATAGTGTATTCATGGAATATCAAAAGGATATTTTGATTATTCAGTAATGATATTTTGGTGTATTCAAAAACATATTAATACTATGGGAATCACTTGTGGATCATTTTTGAGACTCTCATAATGAAGGTGTTATATAGTAAATTTATCACGTGTGAATTCTTGGCTTTATGAAATTTCATTTCATGGATATATTGTCTCTATTTATGTAATAATAGTTGATCTGATAAATAAAAATTAATTAAATAGTGGATTTAGCAAATGAAAGTAACTGGATTTGTAGTTTCATTGGTTTCTCAGGTTACTATTAGTGTCCCATTCAAACGTTTTCACAATTTGATATCATATTAACAAAGTCCTAATATATAAAGGTTAAGTTAATTTTGAAACGCGAATATGAATAATTTTATGAATAATAGAATAGAATATTAGTCAAAGATATTATTTTGAATCTATAATTAAGGAATAGTCGGTTGGGGATTTACAGTGATGAATCAAAAAAACTATAGGTTTGTTTCCATATGAAAAAATATATTGTTATTGCATATGAATTGATAATGTTGAAGTGTAATGAATAAAATTATTCAAATCATTATATTATGATAAAAAATAATATTTTTTCTAATAATATGTAGAGAAATTTTATATTGTGAAACATATGAGATATATATAAATATTATGTTTTTTAAATACATCTTTTGACAGAAATTACACCACACGAGGAAAATGTAATGCCTCTAGTTACTCAAGGATTATGATTTATAAATACAATTTCACCAAGAGATGTTTTTAATGTAGAATATTAATTAAGTAGAAATGATGACAGAATTCTAACAAAAAATTTTATTGAAAAATATCCAATGTTCAAATATTTAGTAAATATGAATAGAAGAATTTTTAATGAAGGGAAAACATCAAACATTTTTCAAATCTATAAGAAATAATGTTTGTTAATAAAGATACAAATTTATCAATATGATGATGAGAATTTTGATATGAAAATTAAATATATTATGTATTGAAGATTTTAAGTCATCTAGTATGATGGTTGAATTCATAAAATTGGAATGGGGTTACATATTTCATCAATACTGGATGAAAAATTGGAAATATTAGATGAATATCAAGGCTTAAATTTCTCTATACACACTGGTTGTACAAAGTTGTATAGGGATAAAAGGTTACATTTTAGTGGGATAACACGATGTGGGAAATTATTCGCAATGTGTCAAGAGATATATTTTTTAATAATTGAAGTCTTAGATATAAAATCCTAGAGGATTTAGGAAAGACCTAAATATTCAAATGTTGAAATGGAGTGATATTTTTATGGACTTCATCACTGGATTGAAAAAGTCCCCAATAACAAATGATACGATATTTTGTTATTGTTGATCACCTTACAAAATTGGAACATGTTTATGATATAATATATTAATAACCTCTTTAGTGCCAATCAAAAACTATATCAATGAACTTGTAATACATCATGGTGCACCTCTCATAATTGTGTTTGATCGATTTCCCAATTTTAAATCGGACTGAGGAATATTCAATATAAGAAGTTGAATAACTAGGTTGCTTTGAGTGAAACTTTTCATCCCCCAACCGATGAATAGGTTGAATAGGAATTTCAAATGAGGATTACATGTTGATATCATTATCACATGACTATCAATGTGTGTGGGTTATTATTTATCCTTGGTATAGTTTTAAAATAATAGTACCTTCCATTAAAGTACTCAAATGACACTAAATAATGATGTTTTTGGAATGATATGTTTTTCTAAAAAAAATTGGGATGATGTTATTGAGAGGAAACATATTGGGACAAAACATACATAATAGTTGAAAAAAGGTAAATAATATTCAGGATCATATTAAATTACTTCAATATAGGCCAAAGAGACATGCTGATCACTGGAGGAAGGATTTTGATTTTCAAATGGAGAATCTTGTCGTTCATGATTTTTCTCTATTAAAGTGTGTGTTATGGTTAGGTAAGAATAGTAAAATGAGACCTACATATAACAGATCATTTGAAATTATAGAAATATTTGGATCTGTAGCTTATAAAATAAAAATGCCACCATTTCTTTCCATTGTTCATGAAGTGATCCACATATCATTTTTAATGATATACATGATAGACCCAACACATGTACTCACTTATGATAATATATAACTGGAACCAGATTATTGATACTATGAAGAGACTATAGTGATTGATTACACTACATAGGTAGTACTGACAAATAAGGTGACTAAACTTGTAAATTCACTTTGGTGAAACCATAATTTTGAAGTATAAATATAAGATCAAGAGGATTTTATGATGAAGAACCACCTACAACTATTTAGATGTAAATATTAATGAAATTTTTGAGGATAAAATATTTGATGGAGGGGAGAATATAAAACCCCAAGATTTAATTGTATGTATATTCATAAATAATTTTAATTTATTTGATAGATTCAATACATTGAAACATTGACTATAAACAGACCATGATATACTTTTAAATATTATTATTAATAGTTGTATAGAAAAATGACATTTTGTAATAGAAATTTGTCCCATAAAATTAATAACCTAACCTAAAAAACTAAATACATTATTTAGTGATCTCATAAATAAAAATTTTATACATTTATATAAAATTATATGTAAATATATGCTTTTAAAATGATAAATTAATTATTTTAATTTTTAATGAAATGAAACTTTTAATTTACTACTTTTTAATTTATATAATGATTATAATGAAAAAATATTTTAATAAAATTTTTTAGACCATAATAATTTTTTCAATTTGTCGTAAAATAAGTTATAATATTTAAATCAGAATATTTTGACAAAATTAATTTTTTTATTACAAACTTTTCTTTGTTTCATAAAATGATGTCCATTTTTGAAATCTACAAATTGAAAAATGTTTATGGTGATTTTTTGGTTGATTTTTTCATAATGGTGAATTATTTGTGAATAGTGAAACAAGGCAATTAATGGTATTTAACATTATAAGTTAAATATATGAATTTTTTAGTCATTTATGATGTAATAAATAATTATTTATAAATTATGTGACTGATTATTGTACTTATTGACATGATTCAACATAATTGATAGTTTTTCTCCCAAATAATAAACTAATGAATAATATAATTTAAAAACTCTCACATCCTCCACTATAAATAAAACCTCCCACAAAACCTTCTCATTAAATATTATAATACCATAATATTGATGAAATTGTTCCCACATAACTTCAAAATCCTCTTACTTGCATTTATAACTTTATGTTCTGACGAACACACCAAATCAAAGTGTCGTGTAGTGGTTACCAAGGATACAATATTCAAGAGGTAAAATCCTCGATCTAACTTTTTTTATTATCACCTAACCTAACCATATATTATTTATCTTGATACATTCAGTTTCATATATATACTATATCTTAATTGTTTTATGGAATATACCTCATAAATTATCTTCTCTCCTCCGTTAATTCTATAAATTAAAACATTGCCTGTTATGTGTCGATTCACCACCATTAAGGGTAATGAGTTGTCATTTTCCATTACCACAATTAAATATATTAATTATCATATTATTATAGTTAAATTATAGTTAAACATGCACATTATATGTTATGTCATGTTTTCTAACAAATATAAAAATATAATGTTAAATAAAATGATTTATGTTCACGACATTAATAAAAACTGCCAAAATAAATTTAAACATTTTCTTCAATATTTTATCTAATGATTAACCCATATACCATATAGAAAGTGATATATGTTACCATTTAAATTTAAGGATGTTCATTAAAAAAAATAATTAGACTTCTATAGTTTTCCATTATTTGACAAGAACTCCCAAAATTATATAGAATAGAACTGACAATAAAACCATGAAATAAACATTCCAAAAACAACAAAATAAAATATTATAACTCATCATAAAATCTATTAATGAACCTAATAATGTTATAATAATTTAAATATATGTTTAATATGATCTAAATTAAGTAATTACAATATATAATTTAAAAATCTATTACATTATGTTTAAGTTAATATCACTATAAAAAATAAGGAAAGGGGTTTCTCATATCACTTTTACTTATATGGGATATATTACTTATTCAACCATTATTTATTTTTGGTGGTTTAAAAACCCACCATTAATATATAACATCCAAAATATCTTTATATTAATTTAATTTAAAATTTCATTTAATAATCAAAATTTTTATGGTGCATACAGTTTCACTGATTACGAAGTTGTAAGTGTTCGTTGTCTAAATTTAAAATATCATGGGAAATTATCCATATTTATCACCTTTTTACATTGTGTACCACTAATTATAATTACGATCACAGATTATTATTTATTTCATTAAATATCCATATGGATCGTATCATTGATATGATTAATGTCTATGATGTGGACCATTTTTATAAATTGTGATTACTTTGAATGTTATTTCAACCGAGGAAATATTGATAAATATGTTTAATATACTCAATACAAATATTTAGATAACGTATATGGTTTATGAATTAAAGTTGGATTTTAAAAATACTTTGGAAATGATGTGATGGGTGGGGACAATAATTATATATCCATTAATGCATCGACTAATCTCATGATACAAAACTATTAGAAAAACACCCTTCCTTTTAGTTTCTCTTTATATTATTATGGGTTTATACACATAGGAATGAACCATCTTTTTAATTTTCAATATAGAAGTTTTTCTTGTTTCAAATACGTTTTTTTTAAAAATTAATGTTTTTATACGTATATTTTTAAATTATTTATATCTATGATATTTTCACCGTGTCAAAATTTATGGATTTATTTTGATTCTCACTTTATTGTTTAAATATATTGTTAATTTATTGTTATTTACCCTCTTATAATGATTATAACGTATTTATTTTTCTTAAATTATTATTGATTCTTGTTTGTTAGTTGGGAACCCCTTAATAGTCATTTTAGCTCATCGTTTTATTTTCTTCCCTACCACACCTTATAAACATGAAATCATTGAATAAGTGTAAATAAAGAAGTTTATTTTTCTTCGTAATTTTCTATGTATAATTACATATTTAATAAGGGATCCCATGTATAATTCCAGTTTTTTAGGAATAGTAACCTGATCGATCCATGGTAATGTGATCTCTTATATATATGATTATGCAATAAATTAACCACTGAATCTTAACTACTGGGAATGGGGTTGGTACACATTGTTTAAGAGAATTTATATCAAAAAACTAATTGAAATTTATGATAAATAAACATGAGTATTATAAGAACTATTTATAAGAAATATTTTCTCCATAAACATGATGATAATGAGGAAACTCTATGTTTTCCATTATTTAGTGATGGTGCCTAATTGAAGAATGTGAACCAATAACCATGTACAACGTAGGTATTTTCCCACTAAATAGGTAAATAAATTTGATGATTGTGTAGATCTAATCATTATTATAATAAGGTAGCTTAATCAGGCTATGAGGAATAACCAGAATACACCAATGTTGTATCATTTTATGTAGAATAAGTCCACATATTATAGGGATACATATAATCAAGTTATAGTTGAGAAATGGATCAATTATGTTGAAATGGAAATTCATTAGTTATGATGTGATGAAAGGGAAATTGAGGAACCATCCATATATTGCATCAATGATGAAGATTATCAATGGTGGTCATTCAATCTGAATACTAAGGAGGAAGATAAAATTGGGAACATGGAATGTAAATCTTTTAAGGAAACAACCTTTCACAAATATTTCCATTCTTGAAAAGAAATAAAATGAATATAAAATTCATTAACATAATGAAATAAGAATAAGAGTCTGTTTCAGGGTATAAGGATAACTTTACATACAAGATTGATATGATATACATTACATATGTGAATTACAAAACAATATTGTTCATTTATAGGTGTTATTAGGAAATGTCCCTAAATAACGCTATATTCTCAATCATTTTCAACATATGATGAAATAATAAAATGTTCCATCAATATAGAAATGTAATTAAATTGAATCTATATGTTCAAGATAATTCAAGAGAAGAATAGGTGTTCTGGTAACCTTTAGAAATGTGTAGCACCCAATATGTATAGGGAAATGATGACATTCACATTATTTAAAAAATATGAAAAGAATAGTTTTACAAAAATTTGGAATGTAATGGTGGGTTTTTTATAAGTGAAGATAAAAGGGTTATTCATATAATGAATGGATGGGGAAGATAAAAGTAGACAATTTTATGTTTTCAAATTATATTGAAATGGGAAATTATTCATACTAATGTCCCATGGGCCATGGGAATCTATCAAAAATGAAATGAAGGGGATAAATAAAATCATATGTGATCTAAAAAAATGATTTAGAAGTACCCAATGGAATTGTGTAATGTAGATTATTCTTATATTAAAATATATCGAAAGAACTATTTGATTCTTGAGCATCAGTCACTTTTATTTCTACCCAGTTTTCTATGAAATTTAGACAGTTACTTTTTTATTTAATAATGTATTTTTCAGTAAAAACATATAAGGGAAGTCTCATTATAAAAAATATATGTTGGGTAGTCCCTAATATTGAATATAAATTTTCTTTTATTTTCTGACCGTCTCAGCATACAAATGGTTGACTTTGATATAATCTTAGGTATCAAATATCATCCTAATATATGATATGAGAGATTTTTCCAATAACGTAGGCATTATGATATCTATTAAAGATGTATAATTCATTATTTCTATGGATAATCATAATCATCATGTTCATTTATAGGTCCATTCCATAGTAGCAATTCAAAATGAAATTATTAGGGAGGAAGAGAAAACATTGTATCATAATAAAGAATGTATTCTTTAAATCGAGGATGTACAAGTTTTATTGGAATAAAGCAATGTATTTCTTAAGTAATTACATGGACACCCCAAGAATATTATGTTGAGTTTTTCTTATGATTTAATCACTTATGTGTGGAAAATATCAATGACACCTTATAGAATTATCACAGTTTAATTAGTGTAGCTCGATATACAAAAAGAATAGTTTAGTATTATGTGATGTATTATACAAATAGTTTTTTCATGGAGAACTTTTGTTCCTTTTGTTACAAATAATTTGGGATCCATGAGTAGATACATTCACTATATATAAATTAATGATATTAAAATATATAAGATGTACCCTATGCAAAACATTGATGACTTATTTGATAAAATTCTAAAAGATAAATATTTTTCAAACGATCAACATAATTTTTGGGTATCATCAGTTTGTGAGAATGGAAGAAATATATTCTAAATACAACATTTTCCATGAGTTATAGATATTATGGGTCCATATTAATTCCTTTTATATTCCCTATTAAACAATTATTTATCATTAATGAAATGAAAATATTAATCAATGAATATTTGGAAGATATTGATGTTGTATTCATTGATGAAATTTTTTTATATTCTAAATCATATTATGTATATGAGAATCAATTTCTTATCTTTATAGAGACAGTTACATGAAATGTGTGAAATGGTAAATTTAGAAACTCTCAATTTATGCATTAAAAAACAATTTCCATATTCAATATAATTATAGAATTTCAATATATCATGTAATGAAAAATTAAATTCAATAATGTCATATGACAATAAACATAACTAAGGGTCATATATTCATTAGTTTATCTAACTTACTATCAACATTTAATTTATAAATTATCTTAATTAGATATCCCTTTAACCATGATCATATGTAATATGGTTATGTTCATACGCACAAATGAATATTCCAAATTTTTTAATAAGTTCATATATGATTATTAAATGCTATGATTTTAAATTTACCATCAGGGAAATATAGGTTTCGGTAATACATTTCTGCATCTATGGAAGGATTGGGGTTTTTTAATTCTAAAAAATAATATATATATTTCACATGCATCAGGGAATTTTTTAATTAATAATAAAAATTTTCAAACTCATGATCATGAGTAAGATTCTGTAATAATTTCACTGAAGATATAGGGATATAGTATGTATGTTAAAAGATGTGAGATGTATATGAATTACAATAGTCAGAAATACCTATTTTCATATAAATAAATCAACATGAGACGGAAATGAAGGATCATGTTAATCAGAGGTTATTATTTATCAATACACCAAACTCCTAAAAAAGAAAATTAGGGAACGAAAGAAGTTAGAAGGAAATATAATGGACTTATAACCCAAATAAGTATTTGGTAATATCTTATGTTCATGGATTTATTAATGATAGATATGTTAATTATGAAGGAATGAGAACATCAGAATTTTTTCAAATGTTTGTTAAACCATCATTATTGGAAAAGATAAAAATATCTCAATATAATGATGATAATTTTGAAATTAATTTTAATGTTATTAATGATGGATGATTAAATGAAATTGTGTGTTTGGATGGAGTAATGAAATTTTGAAAGAGTTTATATGATCCATCATTACTTGTGGCAGAAAGGGAACTATTATATGATATTTATAACAAAAAATTCCCTATACACCTTTGTAGTACCAAGACATATAGAGATATAAAGGATCATTTTTGGTGGGTTAATATGATGTAGTAAATTTATGAATATGTTTCATGATTTCTATTTTATCATGATGTGGAGGCTAAGAGAAAACATACAAGAAGATTCATGAAAACTCTAACTATTATTATGTGGATTTGGGATAGATTTACTGTGAGATTATTCTCTATATTCCCAAATACCCCTAAAATGAATGATACAATATGGTTTATTGTTGATCACCATACATAAATGAAAAATATTATTTCTTTTTTTGAATATATTCTTTTATAAATCCTACCATGCCACATTATTTATGATGTTGTACGAAATTTTAGTCCACCTCTATTGATTTTATATGATTGAGATCATCATTTTAAATGAAAATTGTGGAAGTGTATTCAGAAGGATTTGGGTACTAAGATTCATTTTAGTAGTAATTTTTATCCAAAAACTTTTAGATCGTCTGAAATGACTATTCGACCATTGGAATATATGTTGAGATCATGGTCTTTTTAATTTCAAGGTATCCTGGATCTATATTTTACATTTGTAATGTTTTCAAACAAAAATAGATTTATTCTAGTATTCAAATGGTTCCATATAAATAATTATATGAAAAGTGATGTCATACCTGAATCTTTTTCGGATAATGTAAGTGACATAAAACTTATAGGATAATAAATGATAGAAGAGACACCAACATAGGTAAATACTATTCTTGTTCATATTAAAACAACACAATTTTGAAAAAATAGTTATGATTAACACCAAATAAAGGATTTGGAATTTCAAGGTAGTCATCTCTTTATGAATATATCTCAATAGAATGGTGGCATAAGGTTTAATATGAAATGAAATATAATCCCCACATTCATCATATCATTCCAAATTTTGGAAATAATTGAAGAAATATATTACTAATTAGTAATTACACCATGTATCTACATAGTTCATTATTTGTTCCACATATAATTGTTAAATACATACGTGCTCGACCCAACACTTATTCTCATCTATAAATAATTATAACGGGAACCATGTTTTTTATACTTTTAAGAGCACGTCATGATTCTAGTTACTATAGATAAAGTATTAGAAAACCTGATTTCTTGGCTGGTAAAATTTCATTAGGTAAACATTAAAATTGATGAAGCAATATAGAATCCCAAAGATGTTATGAAGAATATAAACCCTCATATATTTAGAAGGAAATATTGAGAATATTTTTTAGGATAGAATTTTGGAAGGAGGGAAGAATATGACACCCCATGATTTTTTTATATTTATCTTCATAGAAAAATTCAATTTATTTGATAGCTTATATATCATGCAATAATGAGTTATGTGAACTCTGATATAATATTAAATATTATCATTTCTACCAGAATAGTACTATTACCATTTTGAATAGTATTGCTCCCATTAAAAAAACTCACATATGAAATTACAAATAAATTTTATTTATTACATTAATGAATATATTACATAACGATATCACTGATTAAGAAAAACAAGTTAAAAAATGATAAAATGTGTTTTTGCATTTCTCTGAAATATAAATATTCATTTATAATTATATAATTAATTTTAAATTTTAAATTTATTTTATAACCATAAAATAGATTCATGATTTAAAATTTTCGTATATTAATATTATTGTATAGTTTTCTGATAGCATAATTAATTTATCACTATACAATAAAATCAGTTATAATATTATAATATATATTTTTTCAATAAATGAATTTTTTTATTAGAAATTAAATTATTCATAAATAGAAATTTATTTTTATAAAATTTATTCCATTTTTTAAATATATAATTCAAAAAATGATGTTGGCCTATTTCTGGGACTTATCAGAAATAACAGAATGTTTTGTTAATTGTGAAATACAGTAATTTACATTATTTTCCACTATTAGTTAAATACATGAATTTTATGTTCATTTCTGAAGAGTTAAAACAATAGTTATATTTAAAATTCCCAATTTCATATTCATTTTCACAATAATAAACAATATTTATAGTCATTTTCTGAATTAATAATCTAATGAAAATAATATACAAAAACACCCCTCTCCTCTTATAAATACAATCCCTCACCACTGATTCTCATAATATCATATAAAACATGAATATTTTATAAATTATTCTTAATTTACAATCCAATACTCTCTCCCTCATCCATTAAATAATTTTCTTACCATACTACAAAATCTATGTATATTAAGGCTGTTTCCATGCAGATGATATTCCAGAGTTAAAATTCCCTTTATTTCTGTTTAACTTTCTATTACTTTATTATTATATCATCATGTGCCTTTTTATAATGTTTAAGGATTACTAAATTACTATATTTGTAATGATCTTTTTATATAATTTACATCAACAAATATCTTCTATATATTTAATCTAAAAATGAAAACATCATCTATGAAGTGTAAATTCACTGTTTTCATGGAAGATGAGATTTAATTTTCTAGTACATCCTTCATAGCTAGTAATGAAACCATTAATATGGATAAATCATATTTTAATATAAATATAACAACTTAAATCATGATATATATCAACCATATAAACATAATATTAAATAAAATTATACAACTTCATGATGGTCATAAAATTAAAAAAAAAAATCATTTTCATCAACATTTTTTCTAATGAGTCAACCTTATACCATATAACCGAATGATATAAGAGAAAATTTAAAACTATTTATGTTAATTAATACTAAATAATTTATCTTATACTTAATTTTTTATATTTACAATGACCAATAGTAATTATACAAAAGGAATCAACCAAAAAACGATTAATGGAAGGCTCTAAGAACAATGAAATTAAACATTATAACTCATCAGAATTACCATAAAAGAACATATAAAAATAATAATTAATAAAATAAATTTTTAATGGGTTCGGAAATTATTATTTTGTGAACCTAATATTATTATCATGGACATTAAGTATATGTGAATAATTCTTTCTCACATAAGGTAATGGGTTTCTTATATCACCTTTACATATGTGAGATATATTTCTTATTCAACAATTATATTTTGTTCATTATCTAAATAATTACCTTTAATATAAAAGATAAAAAAAATCTCTTCTTCTTTATGTCATTAAATTTTTCACTTCAAAAAAATTAATTATAGTGCACATACAGTTTGAAAGATTATAATATCTATAGGCAATTATTCTATGTTTAATTTTTGTTGGATATATTCCATATTCAACACTTATTTCCATTATGTACATCCACTTTTATTTGTGATCACAAATCATAGGATATTTCCTTAAATATAAATATATCTTGTATAATTTATTTGATTATTATCTATATTATATAACATCATTACAAAATGAGGGTTTCTTTGAATGTTTTTTTAAATTTAGAAATATTGATAATTATGTAACCTCAACTCTGGTCAGTTTAATGAGTAATTTTTTCAATGAATGAAATCTATGAATGAATAAATATTTTTAATTTTTGATATGTTTTTGGATCGGAGTAATATATCCCCTTGATTCATTGAAACTTCTCTATATAAAAAAATGGAAACAATCACCTTATGATTAATTCTAAGACCAATCTTACATTTCCACCAAATGATTTAAACTATATTAGGAAAGTAAATAATCGTAGTGTTATATCATCTTGATATATTAAATCTAATAATTAATCATTTACTTCATTATATATATATTTTTTTACTATCAATGAAATATTCACTATGATAGAATTTGTGTATGAATTTTTATTCTAGGATTATTGATTAAATGGATGGGATTATTAGGTTATTTATCTTATGATACTGATTATGCCTTATTTATTAGGATTAACTGAATATTGATCATTTTTTTCTTTGTATTCCTTACACTGAATTTTATCATAACCATTTATTTAATCTACTTACCAATGTTAGGAATATGAAATACATATTAAACTCTTAGGGAAGTAGTTTATTTTCTGTTGTTATGTTTTATGAATAATTTCCAATGTAATTACAGAACCATTTAGGTATATAAATCTTAAAAAATTCTAAAAAAATTTCCCTGTTTATTTGATCTATTATATATATTCCATTGTCAAAAATTATCAACTAAATCATTAGTATTGGTGTTGGAATTTTTACATTATAAAATTTGAACTACACTGTGAAATCAAAACTGGGTTGTTATTTATTAATAGAATAATAATATCGATATGAAAAATTAAAATTATGTTTATGATTTATAATAAATTTATAAGGTTATTCAATTTAACATCTCATATCCAATAAAATATCTCTCTATATAAAAAAATTTAATTATATGGATCCATTATGCATGGTCAATTTTATATCTATTTGATAAATTTAGTCCATAGTATTATTGATCCTATTACACATATACTTGATTTTAATTCAAGCATATATATGGTCATGGATAGTTTTATCACGTAGTTGTTGTTTATGTGTATGAGTTGTCTACCCAACTACCATTCCATATCCTATTGGTGATACTCATGAAAAATTCTTATTTCTACTTCCTTGGCACAACATCCATAGAGAAACTCCCAATACAAATGACATTATCATAATTTCTTTTCAATATTTTGGGATATTAATATATGATTCCCATTAAATTACTATCCCATTGCATGTTTTTCACGTTTTACATGGATCATGATAATAAAGAACATGACATATTTTTATTTTCACGATAACATTAAAAATATTGAGATAACATATCCTTTCAATAAGAATATAAAATTTAATAAATGGAATCCATATTCCATAATAATAAATAATAAAATTTTCCATAGTATGTTTATTTAAAATATTATATTTTTTTCTATTACTAATTTCATGTCCATCACACATACATTTAAAATATATTTTATTTCTTATTTTTAGGAAAAAATTTACATGTCTTATTTATGAGAAATGTGGAACAAACTATGACATGGATTTAAATTATGATTAATTAATTCAATGGAATTTTATATTAAACAATATTTTCATGCATAAATATTATATATTAGTACATGAATATCAATAACATGACTGAAACATCCATTCCATAATTATTTTGTTCATGTTATTTGGGAATCATAGACACATAAACAACTAGTCCACAAGTATCATACTCCATCTCCCACTATGTTCATCATAACATGCATATTTCTTTAACATATCATACATAATAAAAATAATCATAACAAGGGGAATGAGAAAATGAAAAAGGGTGAGGTTAGATTATTTTTAATTGTAAAAAAGGGATATATAAAAATACAACGATCATGTAGAGACCCGAGGCTTGACGTACATGGAAATTACATAACTTTTGCGGAATACTTAGTACATAACCAAAACACACACACAAGGATCGTAATAGTTTAGTGTCTTTGGAAACTCAGAATATAATCTTCTAATCGTGGTGAATGATCTTCAACATATCCCATAAATATCTTCCTTTTTTACCTAAAACCTTTCTTTATATCTTGGGGAAATGAAAACATAAAAGGTTGAGCTCAAATGCTCCGTAAGGGTAATCAAAAGAAATATCAATTACATCATATTCATAAGAACATAACATTTTATAAATCTTAACCTGCAAAAGAGAACATAATTTCATAACATGGGATAAATCATAGTAGTGAAATGAAATCCCAATAAACATAACTTAAAGCATGAAACTTTGTGGCATACATACATAATCATAGATAATCATTTCTTATTATTCAAGACTCATTGCCAAGACTATCTTAGTGGACAAAGTCCCTTTCTGAGCCGAGTTCACTCCTCATTTCCGTCCTGTTTTACTGAACTGGTATAACCTACTGTTCCAGCCATGTCTATCTCATGAGATATGAAATCTTTACCCAATTTATTGGAGGGAGATATAGGTCCCACCAATCTCATAATGAATCCATTCTTATGTGTGCCACAAAAAACATAAATCATACATCATTGCGTAACCCATGTAGTAAAAATGTGATTCTTAAACAACATGACATCATAAAACAATTCATATAAGATAAAGGAATTCATAAAATATTTTGATCACAACGTAATAAAATCCATGTAATAATAGGGATAGAAACAGAACCCTTTATTTTCTTAGATGGAAAATAATTTTGATAAAACACTTGAACTCCATTCTGGAGGAAAATATCCTTTCTGCTTCAAAAACACGTTTCCTTTCTTAACATGTCATACAATTCTGAACTAAAAGAATTTTATTAAAAATAAACTTGAAAACTTGTAAAGGAAGCTTCTTTGAAATAATGTTTTAAAAATCCATTCATGCCGTATAAATTAAAAAAACAGTCTTCGTACTTTTTTCGGAAAAGTTAAAAAGTACCTCGTACGAAAAAAGACAAAAGATTCCTTTCATATCTTTTACTAAAAACTCACCGAAGGGTAAAATTGTATTTAAACAATTTTAGGTGGATGGAATTAATATTATATATTGAGGAAACATGGATGTGGATGATAAAATACACCCCAGTAAAATACCAAAGTATAAACAATCTCGGATAAAAATGAGATTGTGATATTACCCTTACCTTAGGTCTGATTGGCTTCGTAAGTGTCTGAATCTCCTGTATAATGATTTAGATAATGTCAATGACTTATTACAGAATCATATTAATTGTTATGATATCATATATGGTTCACTTATGACTTTATATTACCCATTCTTTTGTAAATTCCATGTTAAAGAGTGTTTTGGGTAAAATCGTTTCATTTGTCACCTGTGTTTTGACTTGTATTTATTCATATGATTACTTAGATCATGATTACTTAATTACAGAATATAAAACATGATTTATATATAATATATATTTAGAATATACATATATATAATAAATACATAAATGGAAATAAATACACCATTCATGGAGACGGTAGGCCGTACGTACGCATGAACGCTGATTTTGTTTCCTTATTGAGTTGAATGGAATTAAATAGATGACATAAATATATATATATACATAAATACAGTATCATTATTATGTCATATATTTCATGATTACTAATTATATATACATTATAATCATTCATGAATGGTTAATAGTGGAGAATGAATCTCATCGCATCGTGGAGACGGTAGTCCGTACGTACACACGAGCGATGATATCGTTCTCATGATCGTGGGACTGTATTAGAGTGTATTTATACTATATAAGAATCAATATAACTTTAAATTATTCATATATAGTTATTATTTACACCATTATACCCATAAAACTAAGGTGTAGGTGGAAAATAGATTTCACCATGGCGTGGAGACGGTATTCCGTACGTACGCACGTACGGTGATTTCGTTTTCTATAGGATGGATAGATGGTGAAATAGGGTAGTTTCATACTTATAATAACATATCAGTATATGAGTGATACTGATGTTATTACTTCATAATGAAACAACTAAAGAAGAATAAGCGGAAGAAGAAATAAATATGAAAGAATCGGTAATGGAAATTACCTCTTCTTTGAAGCGCCTCATTGAGACCTCCTCTTAGGGCACTAAAAAGGGTCTTTGAGGAAGACCAGAAACTCTAGGATGTCTATAGGGAAGTGGAGAAGAGAATTTTGGAGGGGTTGGCTGAGATTTAATTCTCAACATGTTTTGAGGAAGTGAGGGAGGGGTGCCCTTTAATAAGTGAGGAGAGGGGCACCGTTGGAATAACTAAAAATATTATTTTATTATAATGCCAAATTCGGTTTTAAATAGCTGCAAATTGATTTATTTTGAAGATAAGGTGGGTATGGGTAGAAATCCTCTCATCTAATAGAATTTTGACAAGTTTAGAATCCTATTTTAACCTTATCATTTATATTTAACTTTAAGTTAGATAATTTTACTTTTACCGTGTCTTCTTGTTTTCTTACACTATAAGGTTAATAAACGTACTATATCAAGCCAAACGAACCCCAAGTTCTTTATTATTAATATATATAACCTTATCTAAGTCATTTGGCCGATCCTTAGATTTTTAGGAATAAAGTAACAATTAATAATATAATATTTGTTTTAAAAAACTATTTTATGTCAATTTTGACACTATTTAGTAATTGATTTTTGTGAAAATCACAACATAATGATTAGTTCGAACAAAGTTAATTAAATCAATATTAATATGTCATATTAACTTATAAAATTAGTGGAATTCATAAAATGTCTTAAATTACATTTATTTGGGTATTTATAACATCAATTATGTCAATATTTCATTAATAAGATAATTACGGGATAATCTTTGTGTCATAATAAATGATAAATATATAATCTATTAAATTTCTAAATAAATTCCCATGATGTATATAATTGTATTATCCTTCTGGAGACTATTCATGTTCGACATTTCATGATGTTTATCACTAAATTAAAATTATAATACTTATAAGATTTAAGAAAGTGACATGTTGTCACATTCTTTGGTTTTAATAATAACTAAATTATTTTCATTGATAAAAGTCCATAAAATGAATCTAATCCGACCCTTAGGTTATATGGGTCTACTTTTATCCATCCAATAGAATTTTCCAAGTTTTAGGGTAATTTTATAATCTTACATTTACCCTTAATTACCATTTACCTTTAACTATAGTAAATAAAATTTGCCGTAGTTACTATTCACAGTGCCCAAAAATAAAAAGTAGATTATTAACATAATTTTGACCCACTTATTCCAAATAGGGAATCCATTTTTCCAAATTCAATACACAAAAGATGCAGAAATTAAATTAAAATTAATCTCATTGTCGAAATAAAACGGGTTTTCCTTTAAAACATTGCAAAAGATTGAATTGATTTAAACTATGAATTCAAGGTAAAATCAATGCTAATGACATAAATTATATTAAATGGTAAAAATATATTCTATTTATATTTTAAAAGCATTCAATATTATAATTTAACCACATAAGATATTACGATGAAAAAAGTTGTTTTTAATTAAAATATAACGTGTTTCTACTATTCATTATAATATGAAAGTTATCAGAAAAATATCAAAACAATATCTAATGTAAATTTTTATATCCTGATTCAAAAGAAGAATTATATTTTGTCAAATTGATCATATAAACATGTCAAAAACTAGATTTAAATTGGGTGCGCCATAAAAAGGCGGCAAAACTGCATTTTTTGAAACATACTTATTTTACCTGAAAAATATATTTTGTTCTTATACCATGTTCTAGAAAATGTGTAAGATAAATAATAATGTTATAAAATTCAAAATTTAGTTAATACTATTCATAACGGATAGTTCATAATAATATTATAACAAGATATCATTGTTTAGTAAAACCTGGTATTGCGTACAACACATGGTATCAAGGAAGGTCGCGATTGCATGTAATGCAAACCAAGTTAGGGTTGTGTGTTGTGCAAGAATCCTTCGTTGTTTCATATAACATAAACCAACCATATTTCATTTTTACATTGAATATATATATATATACTCAATGTTGCATAGAATAACTATTATCAAAATTGTGTGTAACACGATCCAAGAATAGTGTTGCGTATACTGCAAGCTAATACGGTGTTGCGTATAGAGAAAGGTAATCTTGGTGTAGCATACAACACAAGACATTAATGAAATTAAAAGAATATTTTTCATAAAATTTCGGGGTGTTACATTCTACCCCCCTTCAAATGAATTTCGCCCATGAAATTCGTCGGGGTTATAAATGGTTTATTATTCGAATGTTTCTTTAATAGAAATCCACATCGTAAAAAGGAATACCAAAAACAATCTTTAAGAAAAAAAGTATGAAACGTAATAGTTACCCAAATAAACTAATCAATGGGTTTCCACATAGGTGAAAATATGGATATGGAAGAGAAATCTAACCATCATGTTCTGATGGAGAGTGATAGAGAACATGGCTATGGAAAATCCAGAAATCACAAGGCCATAAATTTGTGACGATCTAAGGTACCATCTTATTCATCAGATATAAGAGCAGTATGACAACATTATTGGATTTTCAAGATCATTTCCCTAATGTTGATGAAATTGGAATTATAAGAATTACTTTCGTGATTTTGGTATAGTCTCACCTTTGGTCGTTCTTTGGACAATTTCCACTTCATCTCTTAAAGAAATGAAATTGAATTTGTCATTTGTGATGTGTTAGCAGATCATGTGATAGAATGATGGGTCATTCCATCTGTCTCAAACAAAAGGTTAGAAAAGTTATCATAAAATACATAAGTCCATCTATAGTGAGATTAATCATATATAGTTCCAAAAATGAACTTATACTTTATATATCATACTTCTTAATATAATAAAACTAGTTTCTACTAAACAGGGACTTCATGTACGCCCGTGGTAGGCGATAAAGGCCAGTCACACATCGACTGTGGGTTCGATTCCCACAACTTTGTCTGACGCGATGGTCTGTCGCCCGTCCTGCAGGTTGTCCTTTTTCTAAAACTACATTACTATAACATCCCATCAATAATGTCAAAAAAAAGTTTTATCCTTAAACAATACGAACTTATATACAACATAATTCATTCCAATCTTTAGGCTTATCTAAAATACTTCGGTCCAAGATCATAGTATAAAAGAAAATGATTACTTGAAATGTCGTCAACCAAGCATGTGAATAACATCATTTATACCCCATATATCTTGTTGGTCACATTCCAATCATGTGAATAACTTAATGATGTATTCTCTTGAAAAATGAATACCCATTGAACCTTAGTGAAAACATGAATGCTGTAAAAAGTTAACTCTTTCCGCATACCAAATTCCAAAAATTCTATATACTCAAACCATGATATAACCTTCTCCTTATATCAGTCATGAGCTCATGAATACTATCAAACTTTTAATTTTCTCCTTATCCCTTCATTATGCGGATATCATCTACATTCCAAAAATATCTGAATGAACTTTCATGGATACTGGTAACATTAATCATACACTTTCAAAACTTAAGGAAAGACAATAGTGTTACAATCCATAGATGTCTCTTTATTCCATAGTACCATGAGATTACTTATGCAACATTACACATGATAAACATGTAATCATTCCACTACATTCTTAAACCATTGACCAAGCATCAACAAGTCTTTCATCTCACATATCATTTGTAGTCTCTTCATCATCATCCACATAAATACTACCCATACGACCGTACTGATTCTCTTCATGAGACTTTCCCATAGAGTATTGGTTTGCATAATGCCCGTACATTCCACATTTAAAACATTTAACCATTGTTGATGTCGTAACAATACCATTATCCTCACCCCTGGTGTTAACTGAACCTTTTCCTTTGCACTTACTAGATTTGTGTCCTTATTTTCCACACCCAAATCATAGTCTAGTTCCTTTGAAACATTCTCCTTGATGCCTCTTCCCACATGATTTACATAGGGGAAATTGAACTTTCTTTCCTCTATGATCATCATGGAACTCCATCTTTCTCTTAATAGCCGAGTCGGGAAACTAAACAAATTTTACTTTATTGATTATATAATGAGATTGCTGATTCAGCATAACAATGATGTTTGGACTTCCAAATCCCATTTCATTTGGTTGCTCATGAATAATATCATTCCATTGTCAATCATATCCTCCATTATCATGAATCATCTTGTTTCCAGCCATTTTCTAAAACCCAAAAAGAATAGTGTGAGAGGAAAAAATCATGCTAGGGAAAGCAACATAGTAAAGGGGGAATACCTTCAATATCTAACATCTTAGGTTAAATTCTAAGATCATTACCGTAGTTCTAGGACTATATCATATACGTATACTTATCCTTAGGGACATCCCTATACATACCTTAGAAATATCTCTAGGGATCTCACTATCGTTTTCGCATCCTAGATTCCAATGGTTGACTAAAACCTTCCTCTGATACCTACTGTAGAGACCCGAATCTTGATGTACAGGGACATTACATTACTTTTGTGGAATACTTAGTACATAACAAAAACACACACACAAGGATCGTAATAGTTAAGTGTCTTTGGAAACTCGGAATATAATCTTCTAATCGTGGTGAAAGATCTTCAACATCTCCCATAAAGATCTTCCTTTTTTTACCTAAAACCTTTCTTTATATCTAGGGGAAAAGAAAACATAAAAGTGTGAGCTCAAATGCTCAGTAAGGGTAAACAAAAGAAATATCAATTACATCATATTCATAAGAACATAACATTTTGGAAATCTTAACCTGCAAAAGAGAGCATAATTTCATAACATGGGATAAATCATAGTAGTGAAATGAAATCCCAATAATCATAACATAAAACATGAAACTTTGTGGCATACACACATAATCATAGATAATAATTTATTATTAGTCAAGAGTCATTGCTAAGACTATTTTAGTGGACAAAGTCCCTTTCTGAGCCGAGTTCACTCCTCGTTTCAGTCCTGTTTCACTGAACCGGTATAACCTACCGTTCTAGACATGACTATCTCATGAGATATAAAATCTTTACCTAATGCATTGGAGGGAGAAATAGGTCCCACCCATCTGATAATGAAACCATTCTTATGTGTGCCACAAAAATCATAAATCATACATCATTGCATAACCCACGTAGTAAAAATGGGATTCTTAAAAACATGACATCATAAAACAATTCATATAAGATAAAGGAATTCATAAAATATTTCCATCACAACATAATCAAATCAATGTAAAAATAGTGATAGAAACATAACGCTTTATTATCTTAGATGGAATATAATTTTGATAAAACACTTGAACTCCATTATTGAGGAAAATATCTTTTCTGCTTCAAAAACACTTTTCCTTTCATAACATGTCGTACAATTATAAACTAAAAGAACATGATTAAAAATAAACTTGAAAACTTGTAAAGGATACTTCATGTAAATAATGTTTTTAAAACCCATTCATGCCGTATAAGTTAAAAAAACATTCTTCGTACTTTTGTCAGAAAAGTCAAAAATTACCTCGTACAAAAAATGACAAAAGATTCCTTTCATATCTTTTGCTAAAAACTCACCAAAGGGTAAAATTGGATTTAAACAATTTTAGGTGGATGCAATTAATAATACATATTGAGGAAACATGGATTTTGATGATAAAATACACCCCAGTAAAATACCAAAGTATAATCAATCTCGGATAAAAATGAGATTGTGATATTTCCCTTACCTTAGGTCTGATTTGCTTCGTAAGTGTCCAAACATCCTGTATAATGATTTATATAATGTCATTGACTTATTACAGAATCAAATTAATTGTTATGATATCATATATGGTTCACTTATGACTTTATATTACCCATTCTTTTGTAAATTCCATGTTAAAGAGCGTTTTGGGTAAAATTGTTTCATTTGTCATCCGTGTTTTGACTTGTAATTATTCACATGATTATTTAGATCGTGATAAATTAATTCCAGAATATAAAACATAATTTATATATAATATATATTCATAATATACATATATATAATAAATCAGTAAATGGTAAGAAATACACCGTTCATGGAGACGGTATGCCGTACATACACATGAACACCGTTTTCGTTTCCTTATTGAGTTGAATGTAATTAAGTAGATGACATACATATATATACAAAGAAATCAAGTATCATTATTATGTCATATATTTCATGATTACTAATTATATATACTTTATAATCATTCCTGAATGGTTAATAGTGGATAATGAATCTCATCGCGTCCTAGAGACGGTAGTCCGTACGTACGCACGAGCGATGATATCGTTCTCATGATCGTGGGACTGTATTGGAGTGTATGTATACTATTTAAGAATCAATATCAAATTAAAGTAATCATATATAGTTATTATTTACACCATTATACCCATCCAAGTAAGGTGTTGCTAGAAAATAGATTTCACCACGGCGTGGAGACGGTATTCCGTACATACGTACGCGTGGTGATTTCGTTTTTTGTAGGATGGATAAATGGTGAAATTCGGTTGTTTCATACTTATAATAACATATCAGTATATGAGTGATACTGATGTTATTACTTCATAATGAAACAACTAATGAAGAATAAGTGGAATAAGAAATAAATATGAAAGAATCGGTAACAAAAATTACCTCTTCTTTGAAGCGCCTCTTTGAGACCTCCTCTTAGGGCACTAAAATTGGTCTTTGGGGAAGTCCAAAAACTATAGGATGTTTCTAGGGAAGTGGAAAAGATAATTTGGTAGGGGTTGGACGATCTTGAAGGCTAAAAGTGTTGTGAGGAGGTGAGGGAGGGGGTGCCCTTTTATAAGGGAGGAGAGGGGCACCTTTGGAATAACTAAAATATTATTTTATTATAAAGCCAAATTCGGTTTTAAATAGCTCCAAATTAATTTATTTTGAATCTAAGGTGGGTATGGGTCGAAATCATCTCATCAAATAGAATTTAGACAAGTTTAGGATCCTATTTTAACCTTATCATTTATATTTACCTTTATGTTAGATAATTTTACATTTACCGTGTCTTTTATTTTCTTACACTATAAGGTTAATAAACTTACTATATCAAGCCAAACGAACCCCAAGTTGTTTATTATTAATATATAAAACCTTTTCTAAATCATTTGTTTGATCCTTAGATTTTTTATAATAAAATAAAAATTAATAATATAATATATGTTTTAAAAAACTATTTTATGTCAATTTTGACACTATTTAGTAATTGATTTTTGTGAAAATCATAACAGAAATATTGGTTCGAAAAAAGTTAATTAAATCAATATTATCAGGTCATATTAACTTATAAAATTAGTGGAATTTATAAAAAGTCTTTAATTACATTTATTTGGGTATTAATAACATTAATTATGTCAATATTTCATTAATAAGATAATTACCAGATCATTTTTGTGTCATACTAAATTATAATTATTTAATCCCTAAAAATTTTAAATAAATTCCTATGATATATATAATTATATTATATTTCTGGAGGATATTCATGTTCTACATTTCATGAATTTTATCACAAAATTAAAATTATTATACTTATAAGATTTAAGAAAGTGACATGTTGTCACATTCTTTGGTTTTAATAATAACTAAATTATTTTCATGGACAAAAGTCCATAAACTGAATCTAATCCTACCCTTAGGTTATATGGGTCTACTTTTAGATATACAATAGGATTTTTTCAATTGTTAGGGTGATTTTATAATCTTATATTTACCCTTAATTACCCGATTTACATTTAACTATAGTAAATAAAATTTACCGTAGTTACTATTCACAATGCCCAAAAATAAAAAGTAGCATATTAACATAATTTGAGCCCACTTATTCCAAATATGGAATCCATTTTTCCAAATTCAATACAAAAAATATGCATAAATTAAATTAAAATCAATCCCGTTGTCGAAAGAATACTGGTTTTGCTTTATAACATTGCAAAAGATTGAATTGATTTAACCTACGAATTCAAGGTAAAATCAATGCTAATGACATAAATTATATTAAATGGTAAAAATATATTTTATTTATACTTTAAAACCTTTCAATATTATAATTTAACCACATAAGATATTACGATGAAAAAAGTTGTTTTTAATTAAAATATAGCGTGTTTTTACTATTCATTAAAATATGAAAGTTATCAGAAAAATATCAAAACAATATCTAATGTAAATTTTTATATCCTGATTCAAAATAAGAATTATATTTTGTCAAATTGATCATATAAACATGTCAAAAACTAGATTTAAATTGGGTGCGCCATAAAAAGGCGGCAAAACTGCATTTTTTGAAAAATACTTATTTTACCCGAAAAATTTATTTTGTTCTTATACCATGTTCTAGAAAATGTGTAAGATAAATAATAATGTTATAAAATTAAAAATTTAGTTAATACTATTAATAACGGATTTTTCATAATAATATTATAACAACATATCGTTGTTTAGTAAAACCTGGTATTGCGTACAACACACGGTATCGAGGAAGGTCGCGATTGCATGTAATGCAAACCAAGTTAGGGTTGCATGCTGTGCAAGAATCCTTCGTTGTTTCATATAACATAAACCAACCATATTTTATTTTTACTTTGAATATATATATATATATATATACTCAGTGTTGCATAGAATAACTATTATCAAAATTGTGTGTGACACGATCAAAGAATAGTGTTGCGTATACTGCAAGATAATACGGTGTTGCGTATAGAGCAAGGTAATCGTGGTGTAGCATACAACACAAGACATTAATGAAATTAAAAGAATATTTTTCATAAAATTTCGTGGTGTTACAGATCATATGGGAAGTATAACATGAGAATATATTTTTAAAACCACACCATTCACTACATAGATTAAAAAAAGGGTCATGTAATAATTCATGTCAGTTCATAATACCATACTCATAGTGGAATCAAATAACACAATCCATGGAACATTAACAATATAATATTTCAAAGATTATTTTCATACCCATAAGCTTATTCCATAATGAATATGTATCAATAGAATAAGTTAAACACAATACTTTAAGGATATCACATTAATCCCACAAATGAAATTATGGATTTCAAACATGGGCCTTGCGTAACTATATGGACATGAAATAATTTTTCCCGCTTAACATATATATAATGTACTGAGTTTCATGTATAATATTATGAACATGTAATTGGGTTCACTTGAATCATTATGATATTTTAATCAAGTTCTTCTATATCATATTTAATAAGAAATTATCTATCATTAACCAATTAATTGGAGGGGGATATAATTAAATCCCTTCACATAATATATACATCTATGTTCCAAATTAATTACATTAATACATGAGAAATGGGGACTAGTTATGTGAACATTTCATTATTTTAACATCTTATAACCCATTCAAAATAAATGGTTTCCTAAAAATATCATTAGTATAATCAGTAACCATATTGATAATGAATAAGGATGGTATTACAAAATATTATCCCAAACAATGCATATGTTACGATAAATAATTACATCATATATTGAAAATGGTTTTATAATGTTACATGAATCATTTCTTGAGAAAAATAGATATTACAATTTGAAAAAACAATTAAACACAAAAAATATTATCAATATAAATTAATTTGAAAAAAAACTATTGAAAAATATAAAATAATATTTAAATAAAATTTAAAACATTTCATGAGGAAAATAACCATTTCACATTGAAATTTGTTATTTAAAATATAGAAATAAGTTCCCATATAAAAATTAATATATTTTCAATGAAACAGTAGTTGAAAAAATTATTGGGAATCCTATAATCAAGGAAATGACATAATTGTATGGAATGTTATTCATTTTATTTACATTAGAAAATTTTTCCAATCAAATTTTCAACAAAATAAAAAAAGTCTCTATTTTTGAAAATTATATTCCGATATATTTTAAAACATATTATAAAATCCAAAAATGATAAAATTTTTCCTAAAAATCATAGGACATTTGAAAAAATATAAAACATTTTTATAAATCATGTATACAGAGGGAAATGAGTTTTTTGACCCAAAATGATACACCTATACATAATTTCCTGACGTACTAGTATATGAACTATCCTATAATAGTATTTTGAGTAGTATATTATTTTACTAGTGTATTTTTGGAGACCAAGATTATTTCTTTCATGAGATGAAAAACATAAAAATTTCTGAGATCAGACCCTCTTAGATAACATTAATCTGGAGATAGAGACATAATTTATTTACCACATACTAATTCATGAAATGATTTGGTGTATCTGTATATTAGTGTTGTTATTTTCCATTCTATCTCATTGAATATTTAAGGCATACATATCATAATTGTGTGTATAACTCAGTTATACAGAAGGAGATCATTGATATCTATTACATACAAGGACCAGTCATGAAATTTCTATGCTCAATTTTTTAGTAGTATACTAGCATAATTCATTTGACTAGGTTTTACAATATGTTTCATGTCTTAGTTGTCAAACTACTACATAAATTCTTGTTATATTGTAAGGAATTAATTCATAGATCAAGATTTTTTCCTCAGTTAATGATGATAATGATTATAATTATAGTCAAGTAGTAGAATGTGGTATTTAAAGGACATATATATTATAGTCCACTTGACTTCATGGTCATAAGAATACTGTTAATTAAAAAAAATTATAAAACATGGGTGTGTATAGTATATTATTTTTTGAATCCACATCTTCCAAACTAGTTTAATATCAACTAGGATTGTTCATAGAAATGAGACCCTATCCCCCTAGGGATGGACCAAACATTCATGATCATAATGTAAAAATAATGGGATGACTATACTGATCATGTGATGTTGTATCATCAATTGATATTGACATTCAATAAGTCGTTAATTATATTACCTTCGAAAAATCAATTTTTTTTGAATAATTTATGGTTCGACAGTGACTCCACTATAATCAAGAATGAATTTATAAATGGTGCACAAAACCATTGTTGGAGACTTATGTCATATTCGATCATTTTCATATACATCCTTTTAAGCCACAATTTCACTCTAAATCATTAATTTTTTTTTTGAGGCAAGCATTGTGGTAAATTGGAAATCCAACAAAGTTGTAGGTATCAATCTCACTTGGTCGAATATTCATTCTATTGGTTTGGAAATGAATTATTACAATTATTTTCTTAAAATAAATCATTTAAGAATCTGTTAATCATTATTTATGATTAATAAATTCCCTATCCACATAGGTCAAGGATCCGTACAAAATATAAACAATCCCGACAAATAATGAGACTGTAAAATCAAACCTTTACATGTTTATTATTTTTGAATCGCAATACCAACTATGTAATTACATAAAATTAAATAACAAATTACATTAAAATAAGTATTTTTATTATATAACATTTACATGGATGGATATATTCACCTCCTAATGGATGATAGGTGCATACCATACCATATGCATCAATGATGTTAAATTTGCGAGAAAAATCCTTGTATTTTGAACCAAAACCCCCATGAAATAATGATACTCAAATGGATATGTAAATCCCAATATTTTTAGAATAATAAATGTAAAATATATACTTGGGTTGTATATAAACCACATAATATAAGCAAGTGTCATGTGTCTCAAAGATGTAAAATTGTTAGATGAAAATCAATTAACCTAAGTCTCGACATCTTTTGTAAACATTCAAACTTCATGTATAATAAAAATAATTTTATAATAAATATATTATGTTAAAATAAATACATGTCATATTTCATACTATTGTTATCGTAATTTATTAACCATTTATTAAATATTCCAATTTAATGTCATGTTTTATGTAATAAATCCATTATTTTTGTGTATGTTATGATTTTGTATTTTTGGTTATCATAATGATATCATGGTTTCTTAATATAAATAATTTAAACCATGATATAAATATTTAATATTTTTATTAAATTTTTATTTATAATAATCAATTGTAGTTAAATAAAGAAAATAGAAAACATCATTCATGTAAAAGGTCGACCATCCTTACTTATAAATGATGATTCCATTTTCAAGATGGTTTAAATGAATGATGGGTAAATAATATAATATCATTATAGAAAAAAATTAATGTAATATATTTGATATATTTTTTATAAATAGTCATTAATTACCTTCCATTCCCATATTTAGTATCAATCAAATCCCATAGCTTTGTGAGGCAGTAGTCTCCTATACACATGAATGTTGTTATCATATCCCCCACATAATGTAATGCATTATGGTAAATGTGACATAATAATTAAAGAATTATATTGATGATAAATATTGAATATATATTTACAATATATCCATCATCATAACCACTATAGAAATGTTTTGATCAAAAAAATGCCACATAAGTTTATGATGCAGTAGTCTGTCTTATAGATGGACGATGTAGTCATTTTTCATTTGAGGGTAGAGGATATAGATCTTAGTAACAACCATAGTGTAATAACATAAAATTATATTACATATTCTAATGTTATCATATTTTCATTGTTTAATAATAATTTAATGGTGTGGATGAAAAAATAAAATAAAATGCATAGATTTAGATTTTGCCTCTTTTTCAAAGAACTTATTTTGGTTTGAAAAAAAGGCCTTTAGTGGATAGATTTATGACTAAAAGTTGAAATCTAGGATAATAATTCTGATATCAAGAAGATATTTTAGATGTTCATTGATTTTAAAAAAGTTTTTCAATGAGATAAATAGACATGTGAGAATGGGGCCATTTTTATGTGAGGTGGGTGGCACACATGTAATCTCATGAAACGAAATAGTGTACCTACATTTTGATGAACGAAAATTGTTTTTAAAATTAAAACTTATAGATAATAGAATCTATTAGTTAAATATTTGGACATAAAATAGGTTTTTTAATTATTTATATGTAATTGGAGCCTTTATTATTTAATTTAAAACCCCCTCGAAAAACAATTCTCCCTTTAATTGTTTTAATTAATTTTTCAACTTCTACAATTCATTATAGTCGAAAAAACTATAATTGAAAATATTAGTTTTTCATATTCATAATATGGTATCCATTTTTTATATTTATTTTATGTTAATTGAATGAGTTTAATTCAAAAATAAAACAACATATTAAAAAAATTTCTTCTTTCAAAAAGGAATATTCACCTATTTGTATGGAGTTTTAATATCCCAATTCCATTTATAATTGATTCCAATGAATGAAAATATTTTTAATAAATATATAACAGAAAAAATTTAAAATTTAAAAATTATATAAATGATTATTTATGTCTTAAATATTTTAATCAAATACACTTCACTATAAAACAAATTGTTTTTCAATATTTAATGATTTGTTTCCCAAGGTTCCAAAATTATTACTCCAAGATAGTTTTTTAATCAACAATAAAATTTCATTGCTCATTTTCTCTTGGTAGAAGTGGATTGATGGTGGTTTTTCAACTAATGGTGCCTCATTTAGTAGTGTCTCTCATTGCGGTGACTCGTTGATAGTGGTAGGTGTTTCATCTACTGGTCGCTCAACCAAATAGTGACTCATCAAACAATAACTTGAGAGTATTGACTCCCCAAGCGGTGGCATGCAAGAAGTGATAGTATGAGTGGTGACTCATGAGTGGTGCCTCATCTAGTGGTGGTTCATGAAATTGTGGCAATTGTAAATTGTTTACAGCCTCCTCCAGTTACACCCTTTTTATGTTTTCATAGAAGCAAAACACGTCTATAGCCTTGTTTGATAAGATTTTATATCTATTCAAATACCATAAATTCTATCATTATTTTCTTAATGTGCTGAGGGAATTTACATGGGAAATATTCCTTGTCATTACTTTATCGACCTGTAATAGAAAATGAAATCATATCTAAACTGTTTATCCATTTAATTTTTTCGGAGGCTGGGGTACTTTCCCACTAGTTATTCCTTCATTAGTTCCCATGGTTCAATGTGCCCGGAACCATTCCTCCAATCATATTCAGGCATTCGTGGTATGGATTTTTTGGTGCTCCCCTATTTTTTCATGTTGTATGCACACCCTTTTCTTGGTTCAATAAAGAGATGCATATTACATTTTCTTCCAAGAGGGGTTTTTTTATCTCTCTTAATTTTGTTTCATATGGGGTACATATATGGATATTTCAATTATGAATATATTTTTTTCCAGATTAAAAAATATTATTGAACTATTTTTAAAATAATTTATATGGATCTAGGAAAACTAACTTTTGTTTTTATGGTTTGAATGTTATTGTTAATATTATGAGTTGTATGGGATAACTACCCAATGAAACCTGTGACCATTAGGGGTAATTTTTTCCACATAATTGATCATGTTTTTTTTCTTGGTGATGTATTATACATCAAATAATTAACCATGTATATTCACCTAATAAATACATTCCCTAGGAATATATTGTTTTATGATAACAGTTGAATATTAGTGGAATTAAATGATAGATTTGTTTTTAAATCTGACTATGTTTTCTTTAAGTTCATGTGGTGGTATGGTTGAGTAGGTTTGTTCCCTGGATATTGTTTCTATTGATATGGTCATATGGGCATGGTACTATTTTTTTATATGGGATGAAAAACTAGTTGTGTTTTAAATGTGTTGTTTGATGTGGTTATGAGTGGCTATTTATTTTGGTTGATTAGATGGATTATAAGGGATTAATTTGATGATTTATGGTATTGTTTGGTATGTGACCTTCACCATTTATAACATGTATGAATCCTCACCACAAATCTAGACACTAATTTTTTATATATCATGATAGGGTGTTAAACATGGAGGTCAAAGAACTACGTGTCATTAGTGTAAAGTGAATTAATTTACCATGGATGTGGCTATGATTTTCATAGTATATTGTTGGGTTGGGATGGAATTGATAAATGAACTATTTACTAAAGAATGGAATTGGAAAAATATATTGTTTGGGAAAAATAAAAGGGTTTTGAGGCTTATTGCGTGGTCTAATGCATTTAGATGTAGAAATAAAGTAGGAAATGTAGTGAGTTGATAATTTTCTGAGAACCCATATGTTAGGCTTTCATGTTTGGTATCATATATATATTTATAATTATATTTTCTTTGTGATTTCTAAAAGCATTCCACCCCAATTGAGATCTATGTGCTGAACAACCCCATCATCACGGGACAAGGTGTCTTTCCCAAAAATACAAGTTAGAGGATGGGTAGATGGCCACCAAATCATCCCATATCCATCATTCAAGTGGTGATAGCCCATGATTTTCCAAGAATTTTATGGTTTTTGAATCCCATCATTGTGAAAGGGTGTTGTGATTTACTTGTTGTATTCGAATGAGATGAGGTATGCTTTCATAACTGTATCCGGGATGACTAGTGTTATGTGATCCCATGTGTCTTCGAGATGTGATGTGGTTTTCGGGCCTAGGTGTCTATAGGTTGTTTTTGGGGTGGTTTTTCCCTATGTGTATGAGAGAGGGATGTGTTGTGAGGCCCTGTTGTGGGAAAGAGTTATGTGATGTGGTACATTCAGAAGTTGTACGAGCATGGGGAAATATTTTATTAGGTCCATTCAACTAATTAATTTGAAAGTGGACGGCGGTACCCTATCAAAGATTTTCATTATATTTTATTACATGGTTTGAATTATGTGTATAGACTCCCATAGTTCGGTTGGAATGGTTTTTGTACCTATTAGGTGATGTTTGGATCTTATCTTTTCTCACATGTGCATTGGTATTTCTCTTTAACATGTGAATAAGTTGCTTTAATTTTCCTATAGAGTATTGCTTCATGATCACCCAATATAAATAAAACTATTTTATGGTTTACTAGAAGACATTGTGGTATTTTTGCACCATATAAGCAAGGATTATGAAATTTGATGTGTCACTTCTTAGCTAAACTTTTGGTATTTACATTAGATAATTTTTTTCTCTAAATAGTTTTACATTATGAATGCTTATGAGATGATTATTGGAATTATTATATAAATATTTATTAGAGTGGTTTTTTGGATGATCCATCATATGTCATGATCTAGTTTCAAAAATGGGAAATTCCATCCATATTGTGAGATTTGTATAACATCGGTTCTAGTGTCCAATTAGCTGCATAATAGAGGCGGCACTCAGGGATCATTATATGTATTTCTTTATTGCAAGCCAAGGAGAGGCATATCTGGAGGGAGGGCGTTTTGATAAGTGTAAACTATTATCTATGAAAAAATACAACAAAACAAACCCTAATAATGGTTGATCAATGGATATAAGAACAATTTATGTTGGTTTTCATGCACATATGATGAATGGAGGAAGAGTTGTTAACTCCTGACAGAACTTTTTGGGGGTTGTCAATTTTTTTACAAAAATAATCAACAATTAGATACTAGAAATCCCATAAAACAATAGTGGCTACATAATATATCTATATCCCCAAACATCAATTAGTCTCTTCACACTACTCTCAAGAACCATTCAAACCATGTTTAATAATGAAAATAAACCTTTAATGGTACCCAAACTACTAAAATACTCATTAGTGTGATATTTGTTAAAATGATCTACCCGCCAAAAAAATTCAGATTCACTCTAAATTTCATTTCCCCACAATATTTTGGTTCTTACTAACTCCTCACCACAACACATCACATCAAATGTAATCCATTATGTTAATCTAACAGTAAATACCAATGAAAATTGACCATTATTTTATTATTCAACGGCCATGTTCTATCATCAAATCTTAAACATGCTTCAGTAAAACAAGTCCAATGAAATGTAGATTTTTTTTAAACCTGAACAACCGACTATCTTATTAATCAAAACATCAACATAAAACTCTATGATATATGCACATCTCAGTACATTGATGCACTATCATGGAATTAATAACAAATTTTGTGGCACTACCCACTATAAGACCCAATATATATTGGTTGATGTTATGTAATGACATCCCCCACTATTAGAATCACTAATTAAAACAATGTTCTAGTGTTTTATCTATATGAATAGTGATTTTTACTACATTACACACTGAGTTACATGAGAAAATAACACTCAAACCCCCTCCTGTTGATCTGCCAAAAAATTAATAGCTTCCCCCACAAAAACATCACATGAACCAATTGATCTATATTCCACTAATCATTAATGAACCATAATATCATACTTATATTTACACAAATGTTTCATCTATATATTTTGCGTAATTCCATAGTTTATTGATAAATTCGATAATAAATATACCATTTCTTGCCATTAGCACAAACACAGCACCAGTATAAAACTACATTCATTCACCTAAAAAATATCATGAGACTAAAATGAATTCTCCAGTTATATTTTCTTCACATCAAGACCCATCAATATAATTTTATAAGGAATCAAGAATTAATCAAATTCACACATTCACCTATATCTAATATCATCATGTCTTTCAACTAACCAGTCATAAATCTGTATGACCCTTAAAAATTAGGTTTCTTAACATAAGATATATGTCATGATCCCCATTATTGTAGGATTGTTGTTATCACATCAGATGATAAAAATCTACATCCTCATGTCCCATCACTATTCCATCACATAACATAGTAACTGGAATGGCTAAAATTTATCAAAACTGAGCAATAATCTAAACATTTATTTTCTCAATTTTCCCATCATATGCAAACATATTCATTCATATGTCTATTGAAACCCATATAATATTAGTATGATACACCCAAAACCATCTATGGAAATGAGAACATGAGGGATGAACATAATTATACAAATGTCCCTCTTCCATTTCATCATTCAATGAGTCCATTAGAATCTATCATTCTATATCATGGGAATGATTTCTTGTAAATTTATATTGACCATTTGACATATGAAAAAAATGTATGTCACATTGATATAATCTAATAATCAAGGGTTGTACATTGTTCTATTAATATTTAAAATAATTGATTATGTCATTGAGATGTGTGTGTAATTGAATCTAGTTATCTATGCTTCAAAGCACTTCCTAATAATAATTATTGAGGTACCCTTGATTCATCATCCTTGAAGGATTTATATTACATTTTTGATTAATCTCACTGCATAAAACCTATAACAATGATCATATTATTGTTCATACAATTCATGACTACCCTAGAAACAACAAATTATTATTATGAACATCACTGGTTCTTTAATTTATGAAACTACCACCCAATAATCAATTTCATTCTATATCACAAGAATCCTACCATTATCTAACCATTCATTTATAAATATATCAAAATTCAAGTTGTTCAATAAAATAACCTTTGTAGAGACCCACATCATGATTTACATAGAAATTAAATTAATTTTGCAGAATACATAATAAGTGATAGAAACATATGCCCAATGACCGTATTAGTTTAGTGTCTTTGGAATCTTGGATCATAATCATCTAATCCTGGTGAAAGATCTCAAACATCTCCCCTAAATATCTTCCCTTTTTGTTCTCATAACTAAAACCTTTCATTATATCCAGGGGAAAATAAAACATAAAATGGGTGAGCTCAAATTCTTAGCAAGGGTAATCAATGTGAACATAAAAACAATCCTTAAAAACTTGATCGTAAAAAAACATGAACATAAAACATCAAAATCTTGAGAAATGACATAAATCATGACAGTACATAAGGAATAGATCATACATGAACATTAATTATGATAAAATGGAATGGGAATAAAACATATAATTGTGGAAAATCATTAATAACATGATATTATTTCCATAGTAGACAATGTATATATACCTAAACCATCATAGTGGAAAGTGTCCATTACTGAACCAGGTTTACATAGCGTTCCAGCCCTGTATTATTGAACCGGATTTTACTTGGAATTATATACATGTCTATCTCCTTAGATATAAATTATTACCCAATGAATTGGAGATAGATATAGGTCCCACCCATCTCATAATGAAATCATTCTGATGTGTGCCACAAAATAAACATAAATCATTCATAATAACCCAAAGAATAAAATGGGTTTATAAACATCATCCAATCATTAATTAATAAATATAAAACAAATGGATAACATTTCATAATAATAATATTGAAAACATTTAAATCATATACACATTATAATTGAAAAATACACATATGAAATAATGTCAACTTAGATGGAGAATGGTTTTGATAAAACACATGAAATGAATTCTTGAGGAAAATATCATTTCTTCTCCAAAATCATTTTATTTTTCCAAATTGCCATGCAATTTTAGAAGAAAAATATTTTTTTGAAAATAGTCATTAAATCGTGTAGAGTATGTTTCAAGAAAATAAAGCATTATGAAACATTAAAAATATGGTCATGCCGTATAAGTTAAAAAAACATTCTCCTCGACTTTTAACAGAAAAGTTAAAAAGTTCTTCATATGGTAAACAATCAAAAGATTCCTTTCATAACAAAAAGAAAAAGTCAATTTTTGGAAAAAATGACATTAAGAATAAAAGGAACAATATTAAATACTTTATGAAAAACATTTTTAATTACATGGATGAAAAATATAACCCTAGTAATTAATTACGTATAAACAATCTTGGATAAAAATGATATTGAAAAATTATCCCTTACCTTTTTGAGATTTCATTTGTATTTGTTGGATATCACTATATAGTTGTTATAAACATATTATTATCTTGTAAAAGATATACAATAAGATTTATGTTATCATATATGATTCAATTAAGAATTTATAGTACCCCTTTATTTTTCAATTCCATGTTAAAGTATCATTTTGGGTAAAATCGTTTCACTTAACGTCCGTGTTTTGACTTGTAATTATTCATAAGAATACTTATATCATGATTACATACTTCAAGAATGTATAACATGATTTATATATAATATATATTCATAATATACATATATATAATAGATCCATAAATTGAAAGAAATACATCGATCATGGAGACAGTAGGCCACACGTACGCATGAACATTCTTTTAGTTTCTTTATTAAATTGAATGAAAGTTAGTAAATAACATATAAATAATTCCAGAATCATTATTATGTCATATATTTCATGAATATTTTTTTATATATACTTTATAATCATTCTTGAATTGTTTATTTGAATAATGAAGCGCATCATGTCGTGAAGACAGTAATCCGTTTGTACACACAATCGATGATATCATTCCAATAATTATTGACTGCAATTAGAGTGGATGATATAATATATCCAAATTAGTATCATGTTATAATAACTATATAAGTTTTTTCATTACACCATTATACTCATCCATGTAAGGTGGTGGTGGAAAAATAGATTACACCACGACATGGAGACGGTATTCTGTACGTACACACGCGCGATGATTTCGTTTTTTGTAGGATGGGTAGAAGGTGAAATAGGGTTGTTTTATATTTATAATAACATATAAATATATTATTTACACTTATTCAATTATTTTATATTGAAACAACTAAATAAGAAGAAGTATAAGAATAAACAAACTTGAACGAATCGGTAGAAGATATTTCTTCTTTTTCGGCGCGCCTCCTCTTTTCCTCCTCTTAGGGCCCTATAGTTGGCCTTGGAAGAATATTAGGACCACTAATAGGTTTCTAGGGATGTTTAGAAGTGAAATGGGCAGGGTTTGGCCGATCATGAAGGCCCAAATGGTATCAATAGGAGAGGGACTAGGTTCTCTTTTAAAAGAGAAGAGAGGGGTACTTTTGGAAACCGCAAAGATATTAATTAATAATAAAATAAAACACCACATATAAACTATAAATGTGACTAAAATTCAGATATTAAGTAATATAGGGTTTTAATATCATCAAACAATTAAATTGAGACATGTTGGAAAATTATTTTAAACCTTATCAATTTGATTTATCCTTATTCAAATTATTTAATCTTATTTGTGGTAATAAAATTATAAATTCTAAATTATTATAAATACATACTTATATGTGGTCACTAATCAAAAATTGGATACTTTATAACCTTTTTGACATTATAATTTTCAGTTTTTTATTTTTTAAATGTTTATGTGATTTTTAAATAATTTAATAATATGTTATTTTTATTAAATTCCAATAGTGAAAATTTTGACTCTATTCATTTATATGAATTTAAATAAAATAAAAAGAAAGAATATATTCGAAGAAAAATATTTAATAGGTTCCTATAATGTCATATCAATCTATAAAATTCGTGGAGCTTATAAATTCGTTTATATAATATTTATTTTAAATTTTCTAAAACCATTTATTATATATTTCTCTTACTTAAATAATTACTACATTATTTTTGTATAATTATTTAATATACCCATTCGTTGCATAAAAATTAAAAATAAAATACTATGATGAATATAAATCTAATTTCGTTCATAATATTACATTTAGTCTAACTTTTCATCTAAAACTCCAAACTGTTAAAATGATATATTTATTAAATTATGAAGGTGACAACTTTGACATCATTTAAAATAAAAAACTATAAATGTCATAATTGCTTTTATAAAGCTCCATATGGTCACATATTCGACCTTTGAATTATTATGGTTCATATTTACATGACTTATAAGTTTCAGTCCGGTTTGGGGGCCTTTTTGGGTATTATTATTCAAATAAAAACTATATTATTATTTTTCACTAAACAAATAATTTATGCATCATTAATGTATAAGCTATTAAAGTAATTATAAATTTTATAAAAATTAAAAATAAATTACCATGAAAAAGAAGAATATTTTATCTTTAAAATTAGTATTTATAACTGAATTTATATTCTGTATTACATTATAGTATTAGTAATTTAATTATTAAAGTTTGAGTGAGACATATTTCACATTCATTTAAATTAAATTAATTACAGGTCTTAATCATATACAAGTTGTTTTTAATAGATACCATTTCTACCCATGTATATTTTAGGATTAAATATAATCTTCCAATTGTATTAAGACAAGTTTTAGTGTAATTTAATTATATTATTTTTACACTTAATTAACTAATTTAACTTTAACTGTTATAAATAAAATATACCTTAGTTACTATTCATAATGCCCAAAAATAAAAAGTATCCTATTAACATAATTTGGACGTACTGATTCCATATATGGAATCCATTTTTCCAAATTCAAAACACATAAGTTTCAGTTGATAAATTAAAATTAATCACAATGTCGAAAAAACGGGTTTTTGTTTAAAACATTGCAAAATATTGAATTGATATAACCTACAATGTAAATTTAAAATCAATTATGATGACATACATTATATTAAATAGTAAAAATATATAATATTTATACTTTAAAACAATTTACTATTGTAATTTAACCATATATGTTTTCTCGATGAAAAAAGTTTCTTTTAAGTAAAATTTAGTGAGTTTTTACTATTCATCAAAATAAGAACTTTGTCAAAAAAATATCAAAACACTATCCAATGTAAATTTTTATATATTTATTAAAAATAATAAGTTTATATTGTAAAATTCAACTTATAAATTTTTAAAAAAAATTTATTTAAAATGGTTGCGCCATCCAAAGGTGGAAAAACTGTATTTTTTTAAAAATACATATTTTATCTGAAAATTTGATTTTATTCTCATACCTCATTCTAGAAAATGTTTAATAAGAATTATAATGTTATAAAATTTAATATTTGATTAATAATATTCATATAGGCTAGTTCATAATAATATTATAACAATATATCATTGTTTAGTGATACTCAGTATTGCGTACAACACACGCTATTGAGGAAGGGCACTCATGCGTGCCACACAAGATAAGAATAGTGTTTGTGTATACTACATGCTCATACAGTGTTGTGTATAGCGCAATATAATCTTTGTGTAGCGTACAACACAAGATATCATTGAAATTAAAAATAATATTTATAATAACACCTTGGGGTGTTACATTCTACCCCCCATAAATCAATTACTCCCTCAAAATTCATTGGGGTTATAAATCGTTTAGTACTTGAATGTTTGTTTCATGGAAACCCACATCATAAAAATGTATACTGACAAATAATTTTAATAATTGAAGTATGAAACATAACGGTAACACAAATTAACTAATCACTGGGTTTCCACTTAGGATAACATACGAGAAAACCTAGATATGAAAGAGAAATCTATCTATCACGATCTAATAGAGAGTGGTAGAAAACATAGTTATGTAAAATCCAACAATCACAAAGACATAAATTTGTGATGATATATGGTACCTTTTGATTCATCGGATATGAGAGTACTAGGAATACATTTTTGGTTTTCAAGATCATTTACCAGAATTAGATGTATATTTTTACATAAGGAGAAATACTCACTTGATTTCAGTGTATTATCATTAATGGTCATTCCATGAACAATATCCACTTCATATTTTATTTAAATAAATGTAGTTGAATTTATTATTCTTGAAGTGTTTTTATATCATGAGATAGAATTATAGGTCATTCCATATGTCTCTATCAAAAAAATGTTTGCACAAGTTATTAAATATACATAAGTCGATCTATGCTGAGATTGTTCATATATGGTTCCTAAAATTAACATATAATTCATCTTTCATACCCCTTAATAAAATAAAATTAATTTATATGAACCCGAGAATTCCTGTAGGTCAGTGGTAGGCGATGAAGGCATATCGTACATTGGTTGTATGTTCGATTCCTGCATCTTTTCCCAACGCGAATGGGTGTCGACTGTACTTTGGGTTTTCCGTTTTCTAAAACAACACTATTATAACATTCCAGAAAAAATATTGAAAAAAGGTTCTATCCTTAAACAATATTATCTTATGTCAAACATTATCCATTACAAATCTTTATAATTATCCAATATAATTCTATCCGAGCTCATAGTATAAAGAAATTGATTACAAGAAATATCATCAACCAAGCATGTGAATACCATCATTTATTCCCCATATATCATAGTACGTATTTTGTTGGTCACTTTCCAATAATGTGAATACATTAATCATATATTCTCTCGAAACATGAATTACCATAGTATCGTTGTGAAAACATGAATACTATCAAAATTTTACTCTTTCCACATACCAAAATCATAAAAATTCAATATACTCAAACCATGATAATACTTTGTCCTTATATGAGCTCATTAATACTATCAAACAATTCATTATCTCTTTATCCATTCATTATGCGCATATCATCTTCTTTCCAAAAATATATTAATAACCTTTCATGGTTACCAGTACCTTCCAATATTTAATTTCAAAAACTACTTATGTAAACAAATAGTGTAATAATCCTTATATGTTTTATTATTCCATAGTACCATGAAATTACTTATAGAACATTACTCTTGATAAACACGCATTCATTCCACTACCTTCTTAATCCATTGACCGAGCTTCATCATTTTATTCCTCAACACTTCTTTCATATCTTATATCATTTGTAGTCTCTTCATCATCATCAACATAAATACTACCCATATGACCATGCCGATTCACTTCATGTGATTTTCCTTTAAGGCACTGGTTTGCATAATTCCCACATGTTCCACATGTAATACATTTAACCATTTTTGATGTCTTAGGAATACCAGTATACTTGTACAATGTGTTAAATTAACCTTTTCCTTTAAATTTACTTGATTTGTGTCCTTCCTTTCTACACCCAATGCATCTTGAAGTTCCAATGAAACATTCTACCTGATTCCTCTTCATACATGATTTACATGAGGAAAATTGAACTTTTTTTCCTCTATGATCATCTAGAAAGTCAATTTTTCTCTTAATAGCTGAGTTAGGAAACTTAACAAAGTTGAGATTATTGATCATATTTTTAGATTGGTGATTAGGGATAATAATGATATATGGACTTGAAGATCCCATTTCATTTGGTTTCTCATGATGAATATCATTCCATTGTCCATCATATTATCCATTATCATGAATCTTCATATTTCCAGCCATTTTTTTAAAACCCAAAATGAATAGTGTCAGAGGAAAAATCCATTATAGGAAAATTACATAATAAATGGGGATTACCTAAAATAAATAAAATATTATTTTTAATTATAATATTTTTACTGTATTTCTAGGATTATAACCTACACTTATACTTAACCTTAAAGACATCCCGGGAAATATCTTAGAAATATCTCTAGGGATATCACTAAAGTTTTTCTATCATAGTTTCCAAAAGTTTCACTAAACCTAAACTCTAATACCAACTGTAGAGACCCAAATCTTGACATACATATAGATTACATTAGTTTTTCAGAATACTTAATACATGACAAAAATAGATTCCCATTGACTATATTAGTTTACTGCCTTTGGAAAATCGGAATATAATCTTCTAATCATGGTGAATGATCTCCAACATCACCCATAAATATCATCCCTTTTTTTCTTACCTAATACCATTCCTTATATCCCGGGGCAAAGAAAACATAAAAAGGGTGAGCTCAAATTCTCATTAAGGTTCAACATTAAGAACATAAAAACAATCCATAAACATTTTAATGTAAAAAAACACGAACATAAAACATCAAAATCTTGAGCAATGACATAAATAATGACATTACATATGAAATAGATCCTAAAGGAATATTAGTCATGATAAAATTGAATGGAAATAAAACATGTAATTGTGAAAACCCATTATGCACATGATATGATTTTCATAGTAGCCAAGGCATTTCTGCCAAGACCAACATAGTGGAGACAGTCCATTACAAAATTGAGTTTACATGCTGTTGAAGCCCTGTATTACTTAACCAGATATTACATACCATTCCAACCATGTATATCTAATGAGATATACATATTTACCTATTGGTTTGGAGGGAGATATAGATCCCACACATCTCATAATGAAATCATTCTTATGTGTGCTACAAAATAAACATAAATCATTCATCATAACCTAAAGAATAAAATGGGATTCATAAAAATCATCCCATCATATCATAATCCATATAAAACAAATGGATATCATTTCATCATACGAAAAGTGAAACCATGTAAATCATAGATACATTATACTTGAAATATACAAATATGAAATAATTTCATCTTAGATGGGATGTAGTTTTGTTAAATCACTTGAAATGAATTCTTGAGGAAACTATCCTTTCTTCTTCAAAATAATTTTAATTTAAAAAAATGCAATTAAATTTTAGAAGCAATGGATTTTGTTGAAAATAGTAATGAAATATTTTAGTGTATGTTTCATGAAATTAAGGCGTTATGAAACCATAAAAATCTGCTCATGCCTTGTAAGTTAAAAAAACATTATCCTCGTACTTTTAACGGAAGAGTCAAAAAGTACAACATATGGTAAAAAAAAGATTCCTTCCATAACAAAAACTAAAAGTCAATGTGGGGAAAAATTACTATAAAAAACATGAAAGAATATTAATCACATTATGAAAAACATTTTTATTGACATGTATTAAAAATATAACCCCGGTAAATACTAACGTATAAGCAATCTCAGATAACAATGCGACTGCATAATTTTCCCTTAACTTATGTCCAATTTCTTTTGTATGTGTCTGAGACCCCTATATACGAGGTTTAAACATATTATTAACTTTTAACAGAACAATATTAATATTTATGATATCATATATGATTCACTAATGACTTTATATTAACAGTTTATTTGACAATTCCATGTTAATGTTTGGTTTTGGGTAAAATCTTTTCATTTATCATCCGTGTTTTGACTTATAATTATTCATATGATTACATAGATCATGATTACTTACTTCTAGAATGTAAACCATGATTTATAAATAGTATATATTCATAATATACAAATATATATAAAATATCCATAAATGGAAAAAAATACACCGTTCATGGAGACAGTAGGTCGTACATACGAATAAACGCTTTTTTTAGTTTCTTTATTAAATTGAATGGAAGTAAGTAAATAAAATATACATAAATACAGAATCATTAATATGTCAAATATTTCATGATTATTTATTATATAATTACTTTATAATCATTCTTTAATGGTTAACATTGAGATGAATCTCATCGAGTCGTGGAGACGGTAATCCATACGTACACACGAGCGATGATGTCATTCCCATAATTATTTAATGGAATTAGAGTGGGTGATATAATATATCAGAATTAGTATCATGTTATAAAAAAAATATTTAGTTATTATTAGCACCATTATACCCATCCATGTATTAAGGTGGTGGAAAAACAAATTATAACACGGCGTGGAGACGGTATTCCGTACGTACGCACGCGTGGTGATTTCATTTTTCATATGATGGGTAGAAGGTGAAATAGGGTTGTTTCATATTTATAATAAAATATAAATATATTAGTTATACTGATGTTATTAATTTATAATAAAAAAAAGAAATAATAAGAAGAACAAGAATAAATAAACTTCAAAGATTCGGTAGAAGAGATGACCTCTTCTTCAACCCGCCTCCTCTTAACCTCCTATTAGGGCACTAAAGATGGGCTTGGACAAATACTGGTACCTCTAGTAGGTTTATAGGGAAGTGTAGAAGTTAAATGGTTAGGGTTTGGCTGAGCATGAAGGCTCAAAATTGTGTGATGAGGAGACAGATGAGGTGCCCTTTTATAAGGGAAGATATGGGTACTTTTGGGAACAACCAAAATATTAATTAATAATAAAATAAAACCCCATATTAAAACTTCCAAAGTGACTCAAATTCGGATATGAGGTAATAGAGGGTTGTATTATTATCATAAAAATCAAATTTAGACATGTTGGGAAATTATTTTAAACCTTATCAAGTTGATTAATCCTTATTTAATTTATTTAATCTTATTTGTGGTAATAATATTCTAAATTTTAAATTGATTTAAATACATACATATATGTGATAAATTTCACATAATTGGAAACTTTTTCACCTTTTAGACCATATAATTTTCATTTTTTATTTTTTTTAATATTTTTGTGATTTTTAAATAATTTAATAATATGTTATTTATTTAAAATAACAAAATTGTAAATTTTGACACTATTCATTTATTTGAATTTAAATAAAATACACAGAGAGAATATATTATAACCAAAATATTTAATAGGTTCCCAAAATGTAATATTAGTCTATAAAATTACTGTATCATGTTAATTAATTTATATAATAATTATTTTAATATTTTTAAATCAATTTATTTGATATTTCTCTAAATAAAATAATTACAACAACATTTTTGTATAATTATTTAATATATTTATTTGTTTCATAAAAATTATAAATAAAATACTATGATAAATATAAATCTAATAGATTTTATAATATTACTTTTAGTAGAATTTATCTTCTAAAACACTAAACTTTTAAAATGTTACATTTATTAAATTATGAAGGTGGAATCGTTGACATAATTTAAAATAAAAAACTATAAATGTCATAATAGATTTCATAGAGCTCTGAATGGTCAAAAGATCATCCTTTGGATTCCTATGGTTCAAATGTACACTAACAATATATTTTGGTTGGGTTTATGGGCCTTTTATGTGTATTATTAGTCTAATAAAAACAGTATTATTGATTTTTTACTAAATAAATAATTTATGCATCATTAATGTATAATTTATTAAGGTAATTATATATTTATTAGAAATTAAAAATAAATAAACATCATAAAAAAATTTATCTTTCAAATGAGTATTTATTACAGAATTTATATTCGGTATAACCTTATATTAAAAATAATTTAATTAATAAAATTTGAGTGAGACATATTTCACTTTTATTTAAATAAAATAAATTAAAGGTCTTAATCACAAAGAAACAGTTTCTAATAGAAAGAATTTTGAACCAGGTTTATTTTAGGAAGAAATATATTCATCCAATTCCATTAAGACAATTGTTAGGGAAATTTTATAATATTATTTTTACCCTTAATTACTTAATTTATCTTTAATTGTGGTAAATAAAATTTACCGTAGTTACTATTCATAATGCCCAAAAATAAAAAGTAGCATATTAACATAATTTGGACCAACTGAATCCAAATATGGAATCCAATTTTTTCATATTCATAACTCAGAAGTTGCAGCAATTCATTTAAAATTAATCCTGCTGTGGAAAAATGGGTTATTTTTAAAAAAATTGCCAAAGATAGAATTGTTTTAACCTACAAATACACTGTAAAATAAATGTTAATCACATAATTTATATTAAATGGTAAAATTATAATCTTGTTATAAATTGAAACAATTTATTATTATAATTTAACCATATAAATTTTCTCGAGGAAAAAAGCTGTTTTTAAATAAAATATAGCATGTTTTTACTATTTATCAAAATAAGAACATTGTCAAAAAAATATCAAAACATCTTCCAATGTTAATTTTTATATAATGATTCAAAATAAGAAGTTTATATTGTAATATTAATCTTATAAACTTGTCAAAAATTGCATTTAAAATGTGAGCGCCATCAAAAGGGGGAAAACTGAATTTTTAAAAAAATACTTCTTTTATCTGAAAAATTGATTTCATTCTCATACATCAATCTAGAAAATGTGTAAGACGAATTATAATGATATAAAAATCAAAATACGGTTAATACAATTCATAACTGCTAGTTCATAATAAAATTTTAACTATATATTATTGTTTAGTGAAACTCGCTTTTGCTTACAATACACGCTATTCAGGAAGGTAACTGTTGCGTGCTACACTAGCCATGAATAGTGTTTGTGTATACTAAAATCTAATACAATGTTTTGTATAGCGCAATATAATATTGGTGTAGCGTACAACACTAGACATCAATGAAATTTATAATAATATTTCTCATAAAATCTAGGGGTGTCACATTCTACCCCCCTAAAAATGAATTTGGCACTCGAAATTTGTCTGGGTTATAAATCATTTACTACTTGAAAGTTTATTTCATAGAAACCCACATCAAGAAAAAGGAATACTAAAAGAGAATTTTAAAATGTAATGTAAGAAATGTACCAGTTTCCAAAGTTAACACATCACTGGGTTTCCACATATGAAAACATAGGTGAAAACATGGATATGGAAGAGAAATATAACCATCAAGATCTAATGGAGTGTGGAAGAGAACATGGCTATAAAAATTCCAACAATCACAAAGACTCAAATTTTAGATGATCTAAGGAACCATTTGATTCATCGTATCCGAGAGTACTTGGAAAACATTTATGGTTTTCAAGATCATTTCCCCAAAGTTGATTTATTTTTTGCATAAGGAGAAATAGTTACTTGATTTCAGTGTAATATCATTGTTGGTCATTCCATGAACAATTTCCACTATATCTCTTATTTAATGAAATGATGTTCAATTTTTCATTCGTGATGTGTTAGTAGATCATGTAATAGAATTATAGGTCATTCCATTTGTCTCTATCACGAAAAAGTTAGCACAAGTTATTAAATAAACACAAGTCCATCTATGCTGAGATTCATCAGATATGGTTTCTAAATTTGACTTATACTTCATGTATCATACCCCTTAATAAAATAAAATTAATTTATACGAACCCGGGACTTCCTGTAGGTCAGTGGATGGCGATAAAGGCCTATCACACTATGGTTGTAGGTTCGATTCCTACATCCATGTCTGATGTGAAGGGTTATCTCATGTCATATGGGTTGTCCTTCTTCTAAAACTACACCATTATAAATTTCCAGAATTAATATAGAATAAAGTTTCTATCCTTAAACAATATTATCTTATTTCCAACATTATAAATTCCTAATCTTTAGTCTTATCCAATATACTTCTATCCAAGATCATAGTATAAAGAAAACTATTACTAGAAATATCATCAACCAGGCATGTGAATACTATCATTTATCCCCCATATATCGTAATATGTATTTTTTTGGTCACACTCCAAAAATTCGAATACCTTAATCATGTAATCTCATGAAACATGAATTACCATAGAATCATTGTGAAAACATGAATAATGTCAAAAGTCAACTCTTTCCACATACCAAAATCCCAAAATTTCTATATACTCAAACCATGATACCACATTGTGCTTATATGAGATCATTAATACTATCAAAAATTTCATTATCTCTTTATCCTTTCATTATGCACATATTATCTTATTTCAAAAAATATCTGAATAACCTTTCATGGTTACCAGTACCATTCAACATATATTAAAAAAAATTACGTTAGTAAAAAAAATGGTGTAACAATACTTAGATGTTTCTTTATTCCATAGTACCATGAAATTTCGTATACAACATTACTCATGATAAACATGAAATCATTCCACTACCTCTATAAACCATTGATCGAGCTTTATCATTTTATTCCTCAAAAGCTCTTTCATCTCATATATCATTTGTATTCTCTTCATCATCATCAACATAAATACTACCCATATGAAAATGCTGATTCTCCTCATGATATTTTCCCATAGGGCACCGATCATCATAATGACCACATGTTCCACATTTAAAACATTTAACTGTTGTTTATTTAATATAAATACCATTGTCCTTGTACATTGTGTTAACCGACCATTTTCCTTTGCATTTACTGGCTTTGTGTCCTTCCTTTCCACACCCAATGCATCTGCCAGTTCCTTTGAAACATTCTCTCTAATTTCTCTTATCAAATGATTTACAATAGGGAAAATGATATTTCATTCCTCTATGATCATCATGAAACTCCATATTTCTCTTATTAGCTGAGACATGAAACTTACCAAAGTTGAGATTATTGATCATATTATTAGATTTTTGATTTTGCATAATAGTGATATGTGGACTTCTAGATCCAATTTTTTTTGTTTTCTCACAATGAATATCATTCCACTGTCCATCATATTCTCAATTATCATGAATCATCATGTATCCATCCATTTTTCTAAAACCCAAAAAGAATAATGTTAGAGGAAAAAATCATTGTAGAAAACAACATAATTAAGGGGGAGTACATTCAATATATAACTTCTTAGGATTAATTCTATGATCGTTACCATAATTCTAGGACTATAACATATATTATACCGAACCTTAGATAGATCCCTAGACATACCTTAGAAATATCTATAGGGATTTCACTAATGTTTTCGCATCCTAGTTTCCGAATGTTAACTAAAACATCGCTCTGATACCAACTATAGAGACCCAAAGAATGACGAACATAGAAATTACATTAATTTTTAGGAATACTTTATTCATGGAAAAAACAGATGCCCAAAGACTATATTAGTTTACTTTATTTGGAATGTTGGAACATAATCTTCAAGTCATGGTGAAAGATCTGAAACATCTACCATAAATATCTTCCCCATTTATTTTCTTACCTACAACCTTTATTTATATTCTGGGGAAAAGAAAAGATAAAATCGGTGAGCTAGAATGCTCAGTAAGGGTAAAAATTGAGAAAATAAAAATAATCCATAAACATTTTAACATAAAAAAACATGAATATAAAATGTCAAAATCTTGAGCAATGACAGAAATCTTGACAGAACATAAGGAATAGATCCTAAAGGAACATTAAAAATGATAAACTGGCATGGGAATAAAACATGTAATTGTGGAAAACAATTAAGCACATGATATGATTTCAATAGTAGCCAATGCATTTCTGCAAAGACCATCATAATGGACAAAGTCCGTTTCTGAATCAGGATTACATGTCATTCCAGCCCTGTATTACTGAACCAGATTTTTCATTCCATTCCATCCATGTCTATCTCATGAGATATATAATCATTAACCAATGCATTGGTGGGAGATATAGGTCCCACACATCTCATAATAAAACCATTCTTATGCGTACTAAAAAATAAACATAAATCATTTATCATAACCCAACAAATAAAATGGGTTTCATAAATATCATCTCATCAGAACATAATCCATATAAAACAAATGGATATCATTTCATCATATGAAAAGTGAATACATGTAAATCATAGAGACATTATACTTGAAACATACTATCTCACGGTGCACAACAAGATCGTGGTGGAGAAACGTGTTCTACCCGACAGTTGATTAGAGAAAATTCAGTTCTGCTTAATCACTCGTATAGGGTGCACCCTTTTCACCTCGAAATGCCCAATAGTTACATATCCAGCAATGTGTGGAGCTACTTTCCAATGGTAGGCGTTCAGTGGGTGGTTTGACCTGCGATGCTTAAGAACTCACTTTGGTCGATAAGATGAGAGGTCGGGCTCATCACACAATTTTGGGGGGAATTATTACATGTTTTGGGACTCTTTGATATATTTAAGGCATATAAATATGTTAGAAAGTATTTTCTTTATTACCAAACATAGAATCTTCTGATTACTCATGGTTGGCAATGGTCTTCTGGACATAGGGGTTCAGAATCATTTAGTCCTGAGGTTTACCATCCCTCGTTGGATTAATAACCCCAAAGAGTCTCGACTAATTGAGATAACACTGGCTTAAAGCCTCATAATTGGGCACTCTAGAGTTTATTGTCATCTAGGGGAGACATATAATGACTTGAGAATTTGGATCCGACCCGTGATATGGGATCCCTATGTATCCCTGTGAGAGGAATCAGAATTCACGTAGTTTGGTTTGACATGGTGCTTACACTCTGAGGCGGCCCAAGGTATGGGTAAATTGATGTAAACGGGATTAGAATGACTGATTGTTGGGATTGAACCTTAGGGAGGTTTGCTACGTACCCTTCCTAGGAGACAGGGGTCAAAGTCTACATAGTTTAGCTGGGCACGAGGCTTAAGCTCTGAGGAAACCCTGGGTCGGTGCGTGAACCGACGTGAAGATGGTCGGAACGACCGTGTGTTGGGCTTGAACCTTGGGGAGGCTTCCTACGTACCCAGTGTAGGATACAAGGATCAATTTCCACTTATTTTGGATGGGAGGGTCCGAGAACAGACGTGAATGTGGACGCGGGGGTCTGATGGTGATCGGGCATGAACCTCTTGGAGGCGTCCTTTGTATCTCTGTGGTGGGGAATCAAAGTCCACGTTGTTCGAATGGGAGTGTCGGAGAACCGATGTGAATGTGGCCCCTGGGGTCTGATGGTGATCGGGCTTGAACCTCTTGGAGTCTTCCTACGTATCCCTATGGTGGGGAATCAATGTCCTCATAGTTCTTATTGGCATGGGTCATACACTCTGAGGATGCCCAGAAAAGGATATCAGGGTCAATGCTTACTCTAAGCCAACGTGAGTCATTCTCTGTGTGAGAAACAAGAGGTGGCAGGGACCAGATGATCAGGTCATGAAAGGTGCATCTGTGGGAAGTGCGATGGGGCTTACACGTGGGGTGGCCCAGAACGTTGGGGATTATTCTAAGATGGAATCCCACGGTGTCTTCCTCATGTCTGGCCATGAGGGCATCCTAATCCATTAGAGGGATGAGGAATATAATTGTGGCCAAGGCATATGCGCAAGTGCACAAGTGGGATAACACCAAGGGCATTTAAATCAGTCCGAACAAAGGGAGATGAAATGTGTGAATTACATGCCCAATATTCTGAACGCAATGAGGGTGGAATATTGATATAGGATAACTACTGACCATGTTCAAATCACAACATCCATATCACATTCGCCTGAAATGGGGTCATACAAATGTGGGTCGACTGCTGACCGTGTTTGAAACACAGGAACTGACTCGAAGTGTTGTCCAAAGTCTTACAGGTCGTTGGCCCAGGACAGTAGGTGAGACGATGCGGCATGAGGCCAAGCCGTTAGGGGGTACCTTCAGACAAGTAAGAGTACAATGATCTGAATGAAGGACACGCAATGCGTGAGGCAATGTGATGGAATGTTTGAATAGATTCCAATGCTCTAGAAGGTACGCCACAATGATCATGGCCTTAGGCATCATATGCTTGGAGCATAAGGAATATATTTTTTGGAGCAAGAGGTATACTACATTTGGAAGATAGGGAATAATATAGTTTAAATTCATGTAGATAAGACTATTTCCATATAGTTTAACGTCATATGGATAGGATGATGGCCATACAGTTTAACCTCACTTGGTCAGGACGAGGGCCATACAATTTAACGTCATGTGGTTTGGATAAGGGCCATACAGTTTAACGTCATGCGGTCAGGATGATGGCCATACAGTTTAAATTCATGTGGTCAGGACGAGGGACATATAGTTTAATATCAGGATTTCAGGACGATGGACATACAGTTTACCGTCATTTGGTCAGATAGACTAGGTAAGAGATTCCTAGAAATGGTTGCTGTAAAGACCCGGAAATTTCAAGGAATACTTTTCTTAATTTTCTTTGGAATTTTACTCTAACGCAGTTCTTGACGGTGCCTGATTCCGAGGCCCTGTGTGCCCGGAATTAATTTCTGAAGTTTGGCTCAGGTACGTTCAGTGAACCAGCGAGCGAGAATTTCTATCTTTTGAACCTGTGCCCGGAATCGAATTCTGAGGGCACCTATGAACTCGCAGTGCCGATTTTCGCTTAAGGAGACCTTTTCTGAGGTTGCGTTTTATGCGGGCTGAGAGTTAATTGTGGGGGAATTAAAAAGAAGTTAAATAAAAAGTGGAAAAACATTTTATTTTTTTATCCATGATGGTTATATCATCTCAAAAGGAGTTAGTGGTGGGACCCACATCCACTTAACCTCCCTTGAGAGGATTAAGTGTGGTGGGGCCCACACGAACCCTAACACTTCATCTTCCCTTTAAACTACCAATAACTCCTCTCTAATTAATCTTGACAACTTGGGTTATTAATTTAGTTGAGTTGTTTGAATTTCAATCTTTTGAAATTCTTGCCAACACTTTGCATTTAATTAATTAAACCAACTTAATTTATTACTTTGAGTGTTTGATTTCTTTTGAAATCATTGTTACAACTTTAAAATGAGAGATTCAATTCTTCTCTTTGGGTGGGCATAAACTTTGTGGGGAGAACTAAGGAGAGGAGAAGAACTTTTAGAAGACCTTCAACCTCTCGAAGAAGAACGATCCACGTCTCCAACGAACGTGAAGCAACACCTTCTACCTTATTCAACCAGAGCAAGGAAGGGAAGCGTCTCCGTCCACAAAGTATTCTGAGAGTGTTGACTCGACTCGACTCGAGTTCACCAAGCACTTCTTCAACCAACATTGACGGAACGACGCCATTTCCGTGACGCCCGACGTGCGACATCTTTTATAGAGGTAGGGGATTGTTGTTGTTTTATTTAATTATTTCCATTCTTGATTCTAGAATGTCGAACTTCGAGGATAATGAATACATGTTAACGTTTAACGAGAGGGGGGCCGGACCGCACAAACACGGCCGAACCCCCATCCTATGTTCATATTTGTTTCCTTGCAGATGGAACGGGATGGCGTGGTGCCGTCGCACCACGTGGGAATCGCACAGAAATTATTGCGCGGCGCCGTCGCGCCGCGCCGAGGATTGAAATTCAAGAACGCAACGCTGTCGCGCCGCGTCAAGAGAAATCGAAGGCGCTGCGGCTGGAGAGTGGCCATGGAGGAGGGCCGCGGTGCCATCGCACCGCTCCGGACGACGAAGGCCGCGGCCGGTTCCGGGCCGTGGCGGAGCAAGGTGACTGGCGGCCGGACCGGGCCACCGGTGTCGGAAGCCGGAAAGGGACCGGCCTTTGCCGGTCCCGTGGAGGATGAACCGGCCGGCCAGGTTGGGCTGGCCAGAAGGGAGATGAATCGGGGGAATTTAATTCCCCCGGCCAGCAAACCGGCCCCCCATAATGAGGGGGGGGGGGTCACAAGGGGGGGGGGGGGGGGGGCTTTGCCCCCCGCGCGCGGCGCCCACGCGGCGCCCAGGCCGCGCCAGACCGCGCCGCCAGGCCGTCGGCGGGGCCGGATTTTCCGAGCCGGGGCCGGGTCGTCGGGCCGGGTCGCCGCCCGGGTCGGGTCGACCCGGTTCGGCCGAGCCAGGGGGGTCGGGCCGGGTCGGCCCGGGCCTAGACCCCCGTTTTCAGGCCACTTTCGGTCAAATGGTCGTAACATGAGCTACGGGTCTCCAAACGACATGCCGTCAGTGGTAACGCGTTCCTTGGATTAGGACGGTCGTTTTGGTATATCGCACTCAAGGTTTCGGAGAACTTGGGGTTCGGCCGGCTTTGTTCGTACACGAAACCAACTGGGCCCTCAGAGCGGAAACGCTCGTAACTTGAGTTCTGGATGTCCGAATGACGTGCCGTCGACTTTGTTGATTTCCTCTAAGTGAGGCGGATCTTTTGGCTTACTCCGCTCGAGGTTTGGATGCCGTCAGAGTGCGGTCGGGTTGGTTTGTACACGAAACCAACCGGACCCCTAGAATGAAAAAGCCAATAACTCACAGACCGGGCGTTTGATTAATGCACCGTCTGTCTCGATGTTTTGCTCTTGTTAAGACGGAACTTTTGGCATACTCTGCCTGAGTTTTGGATTCAGTTGAGTTACGGCCGGGTTGGATTGTACCCGAAATCCAACTGGGCCCCTGGAACGAAAAAGATGATATCTTTTAGACCAGACGTCTGTTTAAAGAACCGTCAGCAGCGTTGCTGATCACGTTGCGAAACGGTCCCTATTAGTATACCCTATGAGTGTTCGGGGTATAGTTGAGTTACGACCGGATTGGTTCGCACACGAAACCAACCGGTACCCTAGAACGAAAAGTCTAATAACTCCCAGACCGTGCGTTCGATTGACGCGCCGTCTGCTGCAATGAGACCCCTAGGACGAGGCGGTCCTTTGAGATACTACTTTGTGGGACATTGTAATACTTGGAGTATCGACCAGTAGCTCGTGGAGCGGAGCTTCCCAGAGACGAGCGTGCGGAGTATGGAGACCGTGTAGCCGGCTGAGACCTGACGACTGCTTGACCGACTCTTCTTGGAGTGAGTCGACTAGCCTAGTGGATAGAGCGCCCGATATTTGGAGACAGACCCACGACAGACGGAGCGCCTGGTAGTTGGCCGCAAACCCACGGTACTCGACAGGAGAAGTACCTCTGTAGGCTAATGGGGGGAGCACCCGGTATTTGGCGACAGACCCACAGCGGACGGAGCACCCTGTAGTTGGCCGCAGACCTGCGGTACTCGACAGGAGGAGTACCTTAGCAGTCTTAGGTTAGTGAGAAGTACCTCAGAGTCGTGATAGGACCACTGTACACTCCAGAGACGATGCTCTTCAGTAGTTACGGTTTCAATAATGAAAATCCTGGTTTGAGCTGAGACTTTTGACCATTGTGTTTACCTCATGATTGAGATGGGTCACTTCATAAATTAGGTATATGTATGGTCATATACCTGGGTAGTGGTTATCCATTGTTTTCACAATCCTTGTGTTTCCTCATGATTGAGATGGGTTACTTGAAAACTTAGGCATATGTATAGGCATATATCTAAATAGAGGTTATATGTTGAGATTTTTTGTGGTTATCCTTGTTGGTTTTAGTGAGACCTTGAGGGTCTCGGGGTCCCTACTGAGTATCGTTATACTCACCCCTGCATGGGCTATGCCCACAACTCGTTGTGTTGGTTGCAGACAACGGACAACGTTGATCATGGTTGCGGCTTGTAGAGCAGGACGGTACCTTGAGGTGGACCACTGGGCGGGACGTACTCGGAGTGGACGGCGGGACCCGAGGAGCTGTGGAGCTATCTGTACCCACCCTTCAGGTGGGATTTCCAGAGGACGACGCGGCATAGCTGCTTTTACTTTTTCAGTTGATGTTTTCCTTTTTGAGTTGAATTTTACTTTCAGTTGGGGTTTGTATACTTTCCCATTTACATTTCCGCACTTATAGTTGTACTTTGCTTTCACTTAGAGTTTACTTTCCGCTTGCTTACTCTATGGTGCATGTTTACTTTACAAAGGCAATTCCTTCCCTTTTTTTACCTGAATTTACAACTTGGTGCTAGTCGCCAGCCCCTGGCCTATGGAAGGAGGGCTTGGGGTAGTTATGGCACGGGCCCTGAGGATAGGTCGTGACAAATTGGTATCAGAGGAGTTCGGTTATACCGCTGAACTTATAACTCTGATGTTTCTTTCTGTGAAGAAATAGTGTTTAGAGTACCAAGTGTGGTTTTCAGTTCAGGGAGTCCAGTGTTGGTGCGGGCGGCCGACATATCCATACACCAGGACCCTGACAACTGATTTCCAACTTTGTGCATGAGAACACTGATTGCATGTGTGTTTTCAAGAAGTTTTATTTAAATGTCATCTCAAACCAGGTCAACTCACCAGGTATAAACTTTTGACCATGTCACATTGTTTCTTTTAGGATGCCTCCTCGTGGACGACCAACTAGAGCCCCGAGAGTGGTGCGTACTGCCAGCCCGCCGAGTGACGAGGCCTTAGTACAAGGCCCTATCCTAGTTGAGGCACCAGCGGAGGCACCAGTGGTAATGCTACCCGTTGGGCCACCGATTCCACCAGCCCTAGTAGTAGAGGATGCACGTCGCTTGAGCGCACTGCACGAGTTCCAGCACCAGAGGCCACCCGGGTTTAAGGGAGGTACAGACCCGTAGGCGGATGAGGATTGGCTGGAGGCTATGGTGAGAGTCTTTAGGCTAGTGGGGACACCAGCAGATTTAATGGTGATCCTTGCAGCCAGCCTTCTTCAGGCAGCAGCAGGCAGATGGTGGAGCCTGATGCTTCAGATGCATGACGAGGTGACACTTCTATGGGCAGACTTCGAGAGCCTGTTCCGAGAAGAGTTTGTACCAGCCACCCTTCGAGCGGTGCATATACAAGAGCTACTTCTGCTGCGGCAGGGGCAGTATGTCAGTGGCGCAGTATTCAGCGAGGTTCACAGACCTCTCGCGCTACTCCACAGATATTGTAAGAGACCCGTTCTTCAGGGCCCGAACCTTCGAGAGGGGGCTCAGGCGAGAGATTAGAGCTTCTGTTGTTTCTCACAGCATTCCGACCAAGACCGGGGTGTTGGAGAGAGCCCTCTTAGTGGAGAGTTTCCTTGCTGAGCAGCCTCCACCAGCACGACCCACCACTAGCCGACTTGCGGCAGAGTCTTCTGCAGTAGACAGTAGACAGATGACGCAGAGGTCCAAGAGGACCAGACCTACCGGTGGCCGACTGCACGACTCATGTTCATTTGTGCGGGGAAACAGGGGTGGAGTCAGAGCCAGATGTGCCGAGAGTGGACAATGTTAGCTCTGCGGTAGAATGGGTCACATGAAATGTGACTGTCCGACCAGCCATTTAGATGAGCAGTAGTTAAATGAAGAACCTCCGAGGCAGAGGCAAAGGTTCGATCAGAATGGACCGCAAGGAGCAGGCGGCCATGGCAGAGGATCTGGCCGAGCAGCTGGAGGTGGGCGACTCTTCAGGATGTTTCCACCACCACCTGGAGGCCCACCCCAACCGCAGGGGACATGAGGACATGGGAGAGCTCAGCTTCAGGCAGCTGAGATCTACGGTCATGGAGCTCCGGGAGCAGATGGACAGGAGCGGGACTAGATTCCGACCTGGAGGCTATTGATCATTTTTCTTCTAGTTTTGTTTATGTTTGTCTGTTTTTGCTTTGTGTCTTTGTACTATGAGCTGCAATAATGAAAAGACACTTATCTTCGTAAAGATTGCTTTCCTGTCCTTTTTGTTTGGTTGATACTGAGTGGTCCCAGTTAAGACTGTTGACTTGACCCTCACTTTCGAGATTTCTACTGGAGGAGACCCAGTGACCTCACACTGATGCCGACAGTGTGACTCGACCCTTGGAGGCGAGAGTGATAGTTGGATATCTTGGTAGTTACGTCGAGGCCTTAGGACGTCATCCTTGGCATGAATGCATCATTCATGTCAGGATTGACTGTATTAGGCAACGAATGTGGTTCATCCAGGGGATGAGACCGGATTTCTCTTATCGGTAAAGAAGAAATCATAGCAGCTCTTGTGAGACTAGAGAAGGTCAAGGTCATCCAAGAGCGAATGAGGACGGCACAGGGCCGACAAAAGCCTTATGCTGTCAGGACTTGGAGGCCTCTAGAGTTCGAGGATGACCATAACGTCCTTATATGAATCTCACCTCGACGAGGTTTACGGAGGTGTGGCTAGGGAGGAAAGTTATCTCCGAGGTTCAACGGACCTTTCTAGGTCCTCAGCTGGGTAGGCGATGTGGTTTACCGCTTGACCCATCCACTTCAGTTGCACTAGGTGCACGACGTTTTCCACATATCTCAACTGAGGAGATACGTGCTCGACCCTCCGCATATCATCAACCATGAGGAGGTGGAAGATGGCGATGGGGTGTCTTTCACGGAGGTTCTAGTAGGGATCGAGGATTTACATGAGTGGATCCTACGAGGACGATCGATTCCTCAGGTGAGATTTCTCTTGCAGTACGGGAACCTCCAGGTAAGCACATGGGAGCAGAAGGCTCAGATGCGTGCTCTGTACCGCTTTTGTGACCCTAGTTTGTGTTGAAGCTTTACGGGGACGTAAAGCCCTGAGGTGGGAGTAATGTAAAGACCCATAAATTTCAAGGAAATTTTTTCTTAATTTTCTTTGGAATTTTACAAGAACACTTTTTTTGAAGGTGCCTGATTCCAAGGCCCGGTGTGCCCGGAATTAATTTCTAAAGTTTGGCTCGAGTAAGTTTAGTGAACGAGCGAGCGGGAATTTCTAACTTTTGAATCGGTGCCCGGAATCGAATTCCGAGGGCACCGATGAACTCGTAGTGCCGATTTTCGCTTAAGGAGACCTTTTCCGAGGTTGCGTTTTATGCGGGTTGAGAGTTAATTTTGGGGGAATTAAAAAGAAGTTAAATAAAAAGTGGAAACACATATTATTTTTTTATCCATGATGATTATATCCTCCCAAAAGGAGTTAGTGGTGGGTCACACATCCACTTAACCTCCCTTGAGAGGATTAAGTGTTTTGGGGCCCACACGAACCCTAACACTTCATCTTCCCTTTAAACTCTCAATAACTCCTCTCTAATTAATCTTGACAACATGGGTTATTAATTGAGTTGAGTTGTTTGAATTTCAATCTTTTGAAATTCTTGCCAACACTTTGCATTTAATTAATTAAACCAACTTAATTAATTACTTTGAGTGTTTGATTTCTTTTGAAATCATTTTGCCAACTTTAAAATGAGAGATTCTATTCTTCTCTTTGTGTTGGAATAAACATTGTGGGGAGAACTAAGAAGAGGAGAAGAACTTTTAGAAGACCTTCAACCTCTTGAAGAAGAATGATCCATGTCTCCAAAGAACATTAAGAAACACCTTCTACCTTCTTCAACCGGAGGAAGGAAGGGAAGCACCACCGTCCACAAAGTAGTCTGAGAGTGTCGACTCGACTCGACTCGAGTTCCCCGAGCGCTTCTTCCTCCAACTTTGACGGAACGACGCCGTTTCCGCGACGCCCGACGTGCGACATCTTTTATCGAGGTAGGGTATTGTTGTTGTTTTATTTAATTATTTCCATTATTGATTCTAGAATGTCGATCTTCGAGGATAACGAATAAATGTCAATGTTTAACGAGAGGGGGTCCGTACAGCACAAACACCGCCGAACCCCCCTCCTATGTTCATATTTGTTTCCTTGCGGATGGAACGGGATGGCGTGGTGCCGTTTCACCACGCGGGAATTTTACGACAATTATTCCGCGGCGCCGTCACACCGCGCCGAGGAATGAAATTCAAGAACGCGATGTCGTCGCGCCGCGGCCGGTGTGGGGCCGCGGTGGAGGGGCACGGTGCCATCGCATCGCACCAGACGACAAAGGCCGTGGCCGGTTCTTGGCCGCGGCGGAGCAAGGTGACCGGCGGCCAGACCGGGCCGCCGTTGTCGGAAGCCAGAAGGGGACCGGCCTTTGCCGGTCCCGTCGAGGTAGAACCGGCCGGCCAGGTCGGGCCGGCCGGAAGGGAGATGAATCGGGGGAATTTATTTCCCCCGGCCAGCAAATCGGCCCCCCATAATGGGGGGGGGGGGTTCACAAAGGGGGGGGGGGGGGGCTTTGCCCCCCGCGCGCGGCGCACATGCGGCGCCCAGGTCGCGTCGTCGCACCGGACCGCGCCGCCGCGCCGGACCGCGCAGCCGCCCGGGCCGGATTTTCCGAGCCGGGCCGGGTCGTCGGGCCGGGTCGCAGCCCGGGCTGGGTCGACCTTGTTCCACCGAGCCAGGGGGGTCGGGCCGGGTCGGCCCGGGCCCAGACCCCCGTTTTCGGGCCACTTTCGGTCAAATGGTCGTAACATGAGCTACGGGTCTCCAAACGACTCGCCGTCAGCGGCAACACGATCCTTGGATCGAGACGGTCGTTCTGGTATATCACACTCAAGGTTTCGGAGAACTTGGGGTTCGGCCGGGTTGGTTCATACACGAAACCAACCGGGCCCTCGGAGCGGAAACGCTCGTAACTTGAGTTCCGGATGTCCGAATGACGTACCGTCGACTTTGTTGATTTCCTCTAAGTGAGATGGATCTTTTGGCTTACTATGATCGACGTTTGGATGCCGTCAGAGTACGTTCGGGTTAATTCGTACACGAAACCAACCGGGCCCCTGGAACGAAAAAACCAATAACTCACAGACCGGGCGTCCGATTGACGCACCGTCTGTCTCGTTGTTTTCCTCCTGTTGATACGGAACTTTTGGCATACTCCACCCGAGTTTTGGATGCGGTTGAGCTACGGCCGGGTTGGATTGTACCCAAAATCCAACTGGGCCACTGGAACGGAAAAGCTGATATCTTCCAGACCAGACGTCCGTTTGACGAACCGTCAGCGGCGTTGGTGATCATGTTGGGAAACGGTCTCTATGTGTATACCCTATGAGTGTTCAGGGTATAGTTGAGTTACAGCCGGATTGGTTCACACACGAAACCAACCGGTCCCCTAGGACGAAAAGGCTAATAACTCACAGACCGGGCATCCGATTGACGCGTTGTCTGTTGCATTGAGACCCCTATGACGAGGCAATCCATTGAGATACTTCTTTGTGGGACTTTGTGATACTTGGAGTATCGACCAATAGCTCATGGAGCGGACCCTCCCGGAGACGAGCGTGCGGAGTACGGAGACCGTGTAGCCGGCTGAGACCTGACGACTACTTGACCGACTCGTCTTCGAGTGAGTCGACTAGCCCAGTGGACAGAGCGCTCGATATTTGGCGATAGACCCACGGCGGACGGAGCGCCTGGTAGTTTTCTGCAAACCCGCGGTACTTGACAGGAGGAGTACCTCTGTAGGCTAATGGGGGGAGTGCCTGGTATTTGGCGACAGACCCACAGTGGACGGAGCGCCCAGTAGTTGGCCGCAGACCCGCAGTACTCGACAGGAGGAGTACCTTAGCAGTCTTAGGTTAGTGAGCAGTACCTCGGAGTCGTGATTGGACCACTGTTCACTCGAGAGACGGAGCTCTTCAGCAATTATGGTTTCAATAATGAAAATCCTGGTTTGAGCTGAGACTTTTGACCTTTGTGTTTACCTCATGATTGAGATTGGTCACTTGATAACTTAGGTATATATATGGGCATATACCTGGGTAGTGGTTATCAGTTGATTTCACAATCCTTGTGTTTCCTCATGATTGAGATGGGTTACTTGATAACTTAGGTATGTGTATTGGCATATATCTAAGTAGAGGTTATCTGTTGAGATCTTCTTGTGGATATCCTTGTTGGTTTAGTGAGACCTTAAGGGTCTCGGGGTCCCTACTGAGTATCGTTATACTCACCCATGCACGGGCTATGCCCGCACCTCGTTGTGTTGGTTGCAGATGACAGACAGCGTTGATCGTGGTTGAGGCTTGCAGAGCAGGACGGTACCTTGAGGTGGACCACTGGGCGGGACGTACTCGGAGCGGACGGCGGGACCCGAGGAGCTGTGGAGCTATCTGTACCCACCCTTCAGGTGGGATTTCCAGAGGACGACTCCGCGTAGCTGCTTTTACTTTTTCATTTGTTGTTTTCCTTTTCGAGTAGTACTTTACTTTCAGTTGGAGTTTGTATACTGGCACATTTACTTTTCCTCACATATAGATGTACTCTTCATTAAATTAGAGTTTACTTTTTCTTGCTTACTCTATGGTGCATGTTTACTTTACAAAGGCAATGCCTTCACTTTTTTTACCGGAATTTACGCCTTGGTGCTAGTCGCCATCCCCTGGCCTATGGAAGGCGGGCTTGGGGTAGTCACGGCACGGGCCCCAAGGATGGGTCGTGACAGTTGGTGTGGGACTTAAGCAAGGGTGGCCCTTTCTGGATGAACCTAGCAAAAGGAAGTTGGTATTGGGGTTATAGTAGAGTCATGATGAGTAGCTCGACTCATGGAATTTATAAGAAGGATGTGGGAGTGGCATAAGGGTGAAAGAGAAAATGATGTTGACCTGGCCGACTAGGATGTCCGTAAACGAAATTGCTGCTAAGGGCTGGCCGCATGTGGTTCAGGGATTGGTTGTCTGTGAAAGGTGTCTACAAAGGGTCTAGTGCCCATCCTAATTCAGACGCACGGAGGGGTTACCTATACCATTTTGCGAACGACACTGGTCCGCGGAGGGGTTGGCCATGAAGGACATGGCTGCACGTGGTTCACAGTTTGGTTTCTCCTCTATGCGGAAGTGTGCATCCGCGGAAGATATGAGGTCTGCGGATGGTCAGGGAACCTTACCTCTGAGTGAAATTTCTACAATGTCTCCCCATGGGTTTTCACCCATCCTTCCCCCTTTGAATTTTTTTGGTGCCCCTCGGTGACTATTTATAGGGTCGTGAAGAGGCTGTATCGATGGACACATGACACTTTTTGCGGAAGCCCATGAAGACATCCCCAACTGCGGACGACTCAGTCAACCAGAGATTTTTTGAACTGTGTTTTGCAGAATTGCTCAGCAGTTGTGGCCCCCTATGCCTCTATTCCACGAACGATGAGGTTTGCAGCTACATACGCCTTCCACCTCCATTTTGTGATCGACGCTGTTTGCAACCGCATACTGCTTCCGCATATGTCCCTCGAATGATGGGGTCTATGATGGTGGATCGGGCTGGTTTCATTGGCGGTCTTCTTGGCTCGTGCCCGCATAGGCGCTCCCCCCCCCCATTTTGCGACCAACAGTGTCTGTGGGAGGCAGGTTCGCCAAACCAGCCACGTACTGTTGCTGGGAGCCGGTACACAGACTGGTTCATCCCTTTTTCAAGTCATGGGGTAATGGGATTTCCCCCTAATGGAAATTTCAAGACCCTACATATACACATACGAAATAATTTCATCTTAGATTGAAAATGGTTTTGATAAAACACGTGAAATTATTTCTTGAATAAAATATGCTTTCTTCTTCAAAATCATTTTCTTTTCACAAAATAAAATGCAATTTTAGAAGAAAATGATTTTGTTGAAAATAGTCATGTAATCATGTAGAGTATGACTCATGAAAATAATTCATTATGAAACCATAAAAATACGTTCATGTTGTATATGTTAAAAAACATTCTCATCATACTTTTAATTGAAAATTCAAAAAGTACCACATATGGTAATCAAAAGAATCATTCATTCCATAACACATAGAAAAAGTAAAAGAGGGGTAAACCTGACTTTAAAAATACATGGATGAATTTTAATCAAATTATGAAAAACATATTTTTTGTGTGGATCAAAAATATAACCACAACAAATTCTTATGTATATGAAATCTCAGATAAAAATGAGATTGCAAAATAATCCCTCATCTTTTGTCCAATTTCTTATGTGTGTGTCTGAATAGAATTATTGAATGGAATTAGAGTGGATGATATAATATATCAGAATTAGTATCATGTTCTAATAACCATATTTAGTTATTATTTTCATCATTATACCCATCCATGTAAGGTGGTGGTGGAAAACAGATTACACCGAGGCGTGGAGACGGTATTCTGTACTTACGCATGCGTGGTGATTTCATTTTTCATAGGATGGGTAGAAGGAGAAATAGTGTTGTCTAATATTTTTAATAAAATATAACTATATCTTATATACTAATCTTATTAATTTATAGTAAAAAAAACTAAATAATAGGATGTATAAGAATAAAGAATCTAGAAAGAATCGATAGAAGAGATTACCTCTTCTTCGACGCGCCTCCTCTTAACCTCATATTAGGGCACTAAAGTTATGCTTGGACGAATACCAGGACCTCTAGTAGGTTTATAGGGAAGTGTATAAGTAAAATGGTCAGGTTTTGGCCAATCATGAAGGCTCAAAATTATGTGAAGAGGAGACAGATGGGGTGCCCTTTTATAAAAGAAGAGAGGGGTACTTTTGGAAACCAGAAAATTATTAATTAATAAAATAATAAAACCCCACATAAAAACATCCAAAGTGACTAAAATTCAGATATGTGGTAATAGAGGGTTGTATTATTATCATAAAATCAAATTTAGACATGTTTTGGAATTTTTTAAAACCTTATCAATTTTATTTATCCTTATTTATTTTATTTAATCTTATTTGTGAAAATAATATTCTAAATTTTAAATTGATTTAAATACATACATATATGTGATAAATTTCTCATAATTAGATACTTTAAAACCTTGTAGACCATATAATTTTCAGTTTTTATTTATTTTTATTTTTTATGTGATTTTTAAATAATTAAATAATATGTTATTTTTTTTAAATACCTATAGTGTAAATTTTGACACTATTCATTTATTTGAATTTAAATAAAATACACAGAGGGAATATATTCTAACCAAAAAAATTGATAGTTTCCTAAAAAGTAAAATTAATCTTTAAAATTCTTTGTATCATGTTAATTAGTTTATATAATAATTATTTTAATAATTTTAAAACCATTTGTTTGATATTTCTCTAAATAAAATAATTACTACAACATTACTGTATAATTATTTAATATATTTATTTGTTGCATAAAAATTAAAAAAAATACTATGATGAATATAAATCTAATATCTTTTATAATATTACTTTTAGTAGAATTTATCTTCAAAAACAACCAACTTTTAAAATGATACATTTATTAAATTATTAAGGTGACAACTTTGACATAATTTTAAATAAAAAACTATAAATGTCACAATAGATTTTATAGAGCTCCTAATGGTAAACAATTATTCCTTTTGAATATTATTGTTCAAATGTACACTACCAATAAATTTTGGTCTGGTTTATGGGCCTTTTATGGGTATTATTAGTATTATAGAAACTATATTATTGATTTTCCACTAAATAAATAATTAATGCATCATTAATGTATAAGCAATTAAGAAAATTAAATATTTCTTAAAAATTAAAAACAAATAACCATTATAAAAAAATTTATCTTTCAAATGTTTATTTATAAAAGAATTTATATTCCGTATAACCTTATATTAAAAATAATTTAATTATTAAAATTTGAGTGAGACATATTTCACTTTCAATAAAATAAAATAAATTAAATGTCTTAATCACTTAGAAGTGGTTTCTAATAGATACCATTTTGACCTAAGATTATTTTAGGAAGAATAAATTCATCCAATTATATTAATACAATTGTTAGGGAAATTTTATAATATTATTTTTACCCTTAATTACCTAATTTTTCTTTAAATGTGGTAAATAAATTTTACCATAGTTACTATTCATAATGCACAAAAAACAAAAAGTAGCCTATTAACATAATTTGGACCAACTGATTCCAAATATGGAATCCAGTTTTTTCAAATTCAAAACACAGAAGTTGCATCAATTAATTTAAATATAATCATGCTGTCAAAAAAAATGGGTTTTTTTAAAAAATTGCAAAAGATTGAATTGATTTAACCTAAGAATACACTGTAAAATCAATGTTAATCACATAATTTATATTAAATGGTAAAAATTTATTATTTTTATACATTGAAACAATTTACTATTATAATTTAACCATAAAAATTATCTCAATGGAAAAATTTGTTTTTAAGTAAAATTTAGTGTGTTTATACTATTCATCAAAATAAGAACGTTGTCAGAAAAATATCAAAACATCATCCAATGTTAATTATTATAAAATGATTCAAAAGAACAAGATTATTTTGTAAAATTAAACTTATAAACTTGTCAAAAAGTAAATTTTAAATGTGTGCTCCATCAAAAGGGGGAAACTGCATTTTTTTAAAAATACTTCTTTTATCTGAAAAATTTATTTCGTTCTCATACATCATTCAAGAAAATGTGTAAGACAAATTATAATGTTATAAAATTTAAAATACGGTTAATACTATTCATAAAATCTAGTTCATAATAATATTATAACAATATATCATTATTTAGTGAAACTCGCTATTGTGTACAACACAGGCTATTGAGGAAGGTAACTGTTGCATGAAAAACTAGCCAAGAATAGTGTTTGTGTATACTACAAGATAATACAGTGTTGTGTATAGAACAATATAATACTGGTGTAGTGTACAACACTAGATATCAATGAAATTAAAAGTAATATTTCTCATAAAATCTGGGGGTGTTACATTATATCCCCCTTAAAATGAATTTGGCCCTCGAATTTTTTCAGGGTTATAAATAATTTAATACGTGAAAGTTTCATTCAAAGAGACCCACATCATAAAAAGGAATACTAAAAGATAATTTTAAAAATTAATGTAAGGAATGTACTAGTTTCCCAAATTAACACATCATTGGGTTTCCACATAGCAGAAAATAGGTGAAAACATGGATATAAAAGAGAAATATAACCATCAGGATCTAATGGAGTGTGGTAGAGAACATGTCTATGAAAATTCCAACAATCACAAAGCCTCAAATTTTAGATGATCTAAGGAAACATTTGATTCATCAGATATGATAGTACTTGGAAAACATTTCTGGTTTTCATGATCATTTCCCAAAAGGTGATGTATTTTTTTCATAAGGAGAACTAGTTAATTGATTTCAGTGTAATATCATTCATGGTCTTTCCATGAACAATTTCCACTTCATCTCTTATTTAATGAAATCAAATTCAATTTGTCATTCTTGATGTGTTAGTAGATAATGCAATAGAATGATAGGTCATTCCATCCGTCTCTATCACAAAAAGGTTAGCATAATCTATTAATTATACATAAGTCCATATATGCTGAGATTCATAATATATGGTTTTATAAAATTGACTTCTACTTTATCTATCATACTCCTTAATAAAATAAAATTAATTTATACGAACCGGGGACTTCATTTAAGTCATTGGTAGGTCATAAAGCCCTATCACACTTCGGTTGTATGTTCGATTCCTACATCCTTGTCTGATGTGAAGGGTTGTCACATGTCCTATGTGTTGTCCTTTTTCTAAAACTACACTATTATAACATTCCGGAAATAATATCAAAAAAAGTTTCTATCCTTAAACAATATTATCTTATTTCAAACATTATGAATTCAAAAACATTAGACTTATCCAATATACTTATATCCAAGCTCATAGTATAAACAAAACGATTACTAGAAATATCATCAACCATGCATGTGAATACAATCATTTATCAACCATATATCGTAATATGTATCTTGTAGGTCACATTTCAAAAATTTGAATACCTTAATCATGTATTGTCTTGAAACATGATTTACCATAGAATCATTGTGAAAACATGAATAATGTCAAAATTCAACTCTTTCCACATACCTAAATCTCAAAATATCTATATACTCAAACCATGATATCACATTGTGCATATTTGAGTTCATTAATACAATAAAACTTTTCATTATCTCTTTATCCTTTCATTATTCGAATATCATCTTCTTTCAAAAAAATATCTGAATAACCTTTCATGGCTACCAGTACCATTCAACATATAATTTCAAAAAAATTACGTATGTAAAAAAATAGTGTAACAATCCTTAGATTTTTTTATTCTATAGTACCATGATATTTCTTATACAACATTACTCTTGATAAACAAGAAATAATTCCACTACCTTCATAAACCATTGAACGAGCTTCATCATTTTTTCCCCAAAAGTTCTTTCATCTCATATATCATTGGTAGTCTCTTCATCATCATCAACATAAATACTTCCCATACGACCATGATAATTCTCTTCAGGATATTTTCCCATAGGGCACCGATTTTCATAATGCCCACATGTTCAACATTTAAAACATTTAGTTGTTGTTGATTTCATAGCAATACGATTGTACATGTACATTGTGTTAACCAAACATTTTCCCTTGCATTTAATGGATTTGTGTCCTTCCTTTCCACACCCAATGCATCTTCCAGTTCCTTTGAAACATTCTCCTTGATGCCTCTTCCCACATGATTTACCATAGGGAAATTGAACTTTCATTCCTCTATGATCATCATGAAACTCCATCATTCTCTTATTAATTGAGACATGAAACTTACCAAAGTTGAGACTATTGGTCATATTATTAGATTTCTGATTTTTCATAATAACGATATGTGGACTTCCAGATCCAATTTCATTTGGTTTCTCACAAAGTGTATCATTCCACTATCCATTATATTCTCCATTATCATTAATCTTCATGTATCCGTCCATATTTCTAAAACCCAAAAAGAATAATGTGAGAGGAAAAAATCAGGGTAGGAAAACAACATAATTAAGGGGGAGTACCTTCAATATATAACATATTAGGTTTAATTCTAAGATCTTTATCGTAATTCTAGGACTATAACATATATTATACCTAACAATATAAAGTTCCCTAGACATACCTTAGAAATATCTATAGGGATTTCACTAAATTTTTCGCATCCTAGTTTCCGAATGTTAGCTAAACCTTCACTCTGATATCAACTATAGAGACCCAAAGAATGACATACATAGACATTACATTAATTTTTCATAATAATTTATACACAACAAAAATAGATGCCCATAGACTCTATTAGTTTAGTTTATTTGGAAACTTGGAACATAATCTTATAGTAACGGTGAAAGATCTGCAACATCTCCAATAAATATCTTCCTCATTTGTTTTCTTACCTAAATCATTTCTTTATATTATAGGGAAAAGAAAAAATAAAATGGGTGAGCTCAAATGCTCAGTAAGAGTAAAAATTGAGAAAAAAAAACAATCCATAAACATTTTAACATAAAAAAATGAACATAAAATGTCAAAATCTTGAGAAATGATAGAAATATTGACAGAACATAAGGAATTGATCATAAATGAACATTAATAATGATAAAATGGAATGGGAATAAAACATGTAATTGTGGGAAACCATTAAGCACATGATATGATTTCCATAGTTGCCATTGCATTTCTGCAAAGACCATCGTAATGGACAAAGTCCATTACTAAATCAGGTTTACATGTCATTCTAGCTCTGTATTACTGAACCATATTTTAATTTCCAATCCATCCATGTCTATCTCATGAGATATAAATTTTTAAGAAATGCATTGGAGGTAGATATAGGTCCCACACATCTCATAATAAAATCATTCTTACGTGTACCACAAAATAAACATAAATTATTCTTCATAACCCAACATATTAAATTGGATTCATAAACATCATCTCATCAGAACATAATAAATATAAAACCAATCGATGTTATTTCATCATAAGAAAAGTGAAAACATGAAAATCATAGAGGCGTTATACTTGAAACATACTATCTTGTGGTGCATGACAAGATCGTGGGGGAGAAAAATGTGCTACCCGACTGTTGATTAGATAAGATTTGGTTATGCTTAATCACTCATATAGGGTGCACTGTTTTCACCTCGGAATGCCCAATTGTTACATATCCAGCAATGTGTGGAGTTGCTTTCCCAAGGAAGGCGTTCACTGGGTGGTTTGACCCATGATGCATTAGAACTCACATTGGTCGTGTGGATGAGAAGTTGAACTCATCGCACCCTTTTGGGGGGGATTATTTCCTATTTTGAGACTCTCTTATAAATTTAATACATAATCATATGTTATCAAATCTTTGGTTTATTCCCAAACATAGCATCATCTGATTACTCCTAGTTGGCAATGGTCATCTGGACCAAGGGGTTCAGAATCATTTAGTCCCGAGGATTCTCATCCCTCATTAGATTAATAACCCCAAGGAGTCTGGACTAATTGAGACAACACATGCTTAAATCCTCGTAACTGGGCACTCTAGAGTTTATTTTCATCCAGGGGGGACATATAACAACATGAAAGTTTTGATCAAACCCTTGATATGGGCTTCCTATGTATCCCGGTGAGAGGAATCCAAATTCACGTAGTTTGGTTTGACACGGTGCTTACACTCTGAGGCAGCCCAAGGTATGGGTAAATCTACATAAAGAGGATCAGAATGAAGAATTTTTGGGATTGAACCTTGGGGAGGCTTCCTACATACCCTTCCTAGGAGACATGGGTCAATGTACACGTAGTTCATTTGGGCACGAGGCTTAAGCTCGGAGGCAGCCCAGGGTTGGTGTGGTGAACTGACTTGAAGATGGTCGGATCGACCGTGTGTTGGGTTTGAACCTCGGGGAGGCTTACTACGTACACAATATTGGAGACAGGGATTAAAGTCCATGTAGTTTGAATGGGATTGTCGAAGAACCGACGTGAATTTGGACCCGGGGTTCTGATGGTGATCATGCATGAACCTCTTGGAGTCTACCTTTGTGTCCCTATAGTGTGGAATAAAAGTCCACGTAGTTTGAATGGGAGTGTCGAAAAACCGATGTGAATGTGGCCCCAGGGGTCCGATGGTGATTGGGATTGAACCGCTTGGAGGCTTCCTACGTATCCCTGTGGCAGGGAATCAAAGTCCCCATAGTTCTTATTGGCATAGGTCTTACACTCTGAGGTATCCCAGAAAATGAAATCATGGTCGATTCTTACTCTAATCCCACGTGAGTCATGCTCTATGTGAGAAACAAAAGGCAGCAGGGACCAGACGATCACGTCAATGAAGGTGCATCCGTGGGATGTGCGATGGTGCTTACACGTGGGGGTGGCCCAGAAATTTGGGGATTACACTGAGATGGATTCCCATGGTGTCTTCCTCATGTTTGGCCTTGAAGTCATCCCAACCCATTGGCGGGTTGAGGAATATAATGGTGGCGAATGCCTATGTGCAAGTGCACAAGCGAGATAACTCCAAGGGTGTTCGAATCAGTACGAACAAAGGGAGATGAAAAGTGTGAATTACCTGCCCAATATTCGGAATGCAATGTGGGTGGAATATTGATGGAGGATAACTGTTGACCATATTAAAATCACAACATCCATATCACGTTCGCCTGAAATGGGGTCAAACAAATGAGAGTCGACAGCTGACCGTGTTCTAAACACAGGACCTTACTCGAAGTGTTGTCCAAAGTCTTACGGGTCGTTGGCCCGGGAAGGTATGTGAGATTATGTGTCTTGAGGCCAGGCCGTTAGGGGGTCCCTTCAGACATGGAATAGTATGAAGATCCGAATGAAGGACACAAAATGCGTGAGGCAGAGTGATGGAATGTTTGAATAGATTCCAATGCTCTTGAAGGTACACCGCTATGATCATGGCCTTAGGCATCTTATGCATGGAGCATAAGGAATCACTTTTTTGGAGCAAGAGGCATAATAAATTTGGAACATAGGGAATAAAACAGTTTAAATTCATGTAGATATGACTATTTCCGTATAGTTTAATTTCATATTGATAGTACGAGGGCCATACAGTTTAACGTCATGTAGTCAGGACGAGGGCCATACATTTCAACTTCATGTGGTCAGGACGAGGGTCATACAAATTAACGTCATGTGTTCAGGATTAGGGACATATAGTTTATCTTCATGTGTTCAAGACGATGGCCATACAGTTTAACTTCATGTGGTTAGAAAGACTAGGTAAGAGACTCTTAGTAATGGTTGGTGTGGGACTTACGCAAGGGCGGCCCTTTCTAGATGAACCTACAAAAAGGAACTTGGAAATGGGGTTCTAGGAGAGTCATGATGAGTAACTCAACTCATGGAATTTATAGGAAGGATGTGGGAGTCGAATAAGGGTGAAAGAGAAAACATTGTGGACCTGGCCGCCTGGGATGTCTGTAATGGAAATGGCTGCTAAGGGCTGGCTACATGTGGTTCGGGGTTTTCTTTTCTACAAAAGTTGTCTGCAAAGGGGCTGGTGCCCATCCAAATTTGCACCCGCAGAGGGGTTCCCGCCACTATTTTGCGAACGACAGTGGTTGGTAGAGGGGGTGGTCGTGAAGTAGATGGCCACACATGGTTCACGGATTGGTTTCTCCTCTATATGGAAGAGTGAATCTGCAGAAGATATGGGGTCCGTGGATGGTCGTGGAACTTTTCCTCTGGGAGCGATTTCTCCAACGTCTCCCCATGGGTTTTAACACTTCCTTCTACCTTTCCTTTTTTGGTTCCCCTCGGTGACAATTTATAGGGTCATGAAGAGGTTTTATCGATGGGAACATGACTCTTTTTGTGGATGCCCATGAAGAAATCCCCACCAGTGGACAACTCGGTCAAGAAGGGATTTTTATGGAACTGAGTTTTGCGGAATTGCTCAATAGTTGTGGCCCCCTCCGCCTCTATTCCATGAATGACGTGGTTCACAACCGTATACGCCTTCCACCTCCATTTCATGAGCGACGTTGTTTGAAACTGCATACTTCTTCTTCCTCTGTCCCACGAATGATGGGGTCTACGATGGTGGAACGGGCTGGCTTCATAGGCGGTCTTCCTGTCTCACGCCCGCGTAGGCGCTCTGCCCCCCCATTCCGCGACCAAAAACATCTGCGGGAGGCTGGTTCACCAAACCGGCCACGTACTTTTTCTGGGAGCCGGTGCACAGACTAGTTCATCCCTTTTCCATGTCATGGGGTAATCGGATTTCCCCATTATGGAATTTTCAGGACCCTACATATACACATATGAAATAATTTCATCTCAGATACAAAATGTTTTTGGTAAAACACGTGAAATTATTTCTTGAGTAAAATTTTCTTTCTTCTTCAAAATAATTTTCTTTTCACAAAATGCCATGAAATATTAGATGAAAAGGATTTTGTTGTAACTATTCATGTAATCTTGTAGAGTATGTTTCATGAAAATAAGGTGTTATGAAACCGTACAAATTCGTTCATGCTGTATATGTTAAAAAACATTCTCATCATACTTTTAATGGAAAAGTCAAAAAGTACCACGTATTGTAATCAAAATAATAATTCATTCCATAACTCAATGTAAAAGTCAATGAGGGCTAAACCTGACTTTAAACATACATGGAAGAATATTAAACACTTTATAGAAAACATTTTTTGTTTATGGATGAAATATATAACCCCAGAAAATTCTTATGTATACTAAATCTTAGATAAAAATGATATTGCACAATTATCCCTTAACTTATGTATAATTTCCTATGTATGTGTCTGAGACCCCAGTATAGTGGGTTTAAAAATATTATTACGTTTGAACAGAACAAAAATAATATTTATGTTATCATATATGATGAATTTATGAATTTATATTACCCGTTCATTTTTCAATTCCATGTTAAAGTAGTTTTTTGGATAAATCGTTTCATTTATCATCCGTGTTTTGACTTGTAATTATTCATATTATTAATTATAACATGGTTACTTACTTCCAGAATGTAAAAAATGATATATATATATATATATATATATATTTATAATATACATATATATATAATACATCGATAAATGGAAAGAAATACATCATTCATGGAGACGGTAGGCCGTTCCAACGCATGAACGATGTTTTCATTTCTTAAATTAAATTAAATGTAAGTAAGTAAATAATATATACATAAATCCAGTTTCATTAATATGTCATATATCTCATGATTATTTATTATATATATTTTATTATCATTCTTGAATGGTTAGACTGGAGAATGAATCTCATCGCCTTGTGGAGACGATAATCCATACGTACGCACAAGCAATGATATCATTCCCATTATTATTGAATAGAATTAGTGTGGATTATATAATATCTCAGAATTAGTATAATGTTATGATAACCATATATAGTTATTCTTTACACCATTATACACATCCAAGTAAGATGGTGGTGGAAAAACATATTACACCATGACGTTGAGACAGTATTCCGTATGTACGCATGCACGGTGATTTCATTTTTCGTTGGATGTGTAGAAGGTGAAATAACATTTTTTTGATATTTATAATAACATATAATTATATTATTAATACTGATTTTATTACATTATAATGAAACGTTGAGACAGTATTCCGTACGTACGCATGCACGGTGATTTAATTTTTTGTTGGATGTGTAGAAGGTGAAATAAAATTTTGTTGATATTTATAATAACATATAATTATATTATTAATACTGATTTTATTACTTTACAATGAAACAACTAAATAATAGGATGTTGAAAAATAAATAAACTTCAATGAATCGGTAGAAGTGATTACCTCTTCTTAGATGAGCCTCCTCTTAACCTCCTCTTATGGATCTAAAGTTGGTCTTGGAAGAAGACCAGGGCCTCTAGTAGGTTTATTGGGAAGTGGAGAAGTGAAATTTGCAGTGGTTGGCTTAGCTTTAAGGATCAAAATGGTGTGAAGTGGAGAGGTATGAGGTTCCCTTTTATAAGAGAAGAGAGGACCACTTTTGAAAACCTCAAAATATTAATTAATAATAAAATAAAACCCCACATAAATACTTTGAATGTGACTCAAATTAGGATATGAGGTAAGAAAGGGTTGTAATCTCATCATGAAATCAAATTTAGACATGTTGGAAAATTATTGCAATCCTTATCAATTTGATTTATTAGTATTTAATTTATTTAATCTTATTTGTGGTTATAATATTCTAAATTTAAAATTGTTATAAATACATAAATATATGTAGTCAATTTCTATTAAATAGATACTTTATAAACATTTACACCATATATTTTTCAATTTTTAATTTTTTAAATATTTTTTTGATTTTTAAATATTTTAAAAATATGTTATTTTTATAAAATACAAATAGTTTTAATTTTGATACTATTAATTTATTTGAATTTAAATAAAATACACATATAAAATATATTCAGACCAAAATATTGAATATGTTCCTAACATGTCATAGTAATCTAGAAAATTTTTGGATCATGTTAATTTTTTCATATATATTTATGTTAAAATTTTTAAAACCATTTATTTGATATTTCTCTTAATAAAATAATTACTACAACATTTTTGTATAATTATTTAATATACATATATGTTGCATAAAAATTAAAAATAAAATACTATGATGAATATAAATATAATATATTTACTAATAATACTTTTAGTATAATTTATCTTCTAAAACACCCATAATTTAAAATAAAAAATTTATTAAATTATGATGGTGACAAAATTTACATAATTTAACATAAAAAACTAGAAATGTTATAATCTCTTTTATAAAGCACCAAATTGTCAATAACTGGACCTTTGGGTGATTTGGCTTCATATGTATAGGGACACTAAGTTTTTGTTAGGTTTTTGGGCCTTTAATGGGTATTATGAGTCTAATAAAACATATATTATTTATTTTTAACTAAATAAATAATTTCTGAATCATTAATGTATATGTTATTATGGTAATTATGAATTTCTTAAAAATTAAAAATAAATTACCAAGATAAAGAAAAACATTTTATCATTCAAATTAGTATTTATAACCGAATTTATATTTTGTATAACCTTATATTAAAAATAATCTAATTATTAAAGTTTGATTGAGACATATTTTACTTTCATTTAAACAAAATAAATTAATAGTCTTAATCACATACAAGTGGTTTCTAATAGATACCATTTCGACCCAAGTATATTTTTTGACTAAATATAATCATAAAATTATATTAATACAAATGTTAGGAAAATTTTATAATATTATTTTTACCCTTAATTAGCTTATTTACCTTTAACTGTGGTAAATAAAATTTACCGTAGTTACTATTCATAATGCCCAAAAATAAAAAGTAGCATATTAACATAATTTGGGCCTATTTATTCTAAAAACGGAATTCATTTTTCCAAATTCAAAACATAGAATTTTCAGTAATTAATTTAAAATAAATATTGTTTTCGAAAATATCATGTTTTTTTTAAAACATTACAAAAGATTAAGTTGATTTAACCTACGAATTAAATGTAAAATCAATGATAATGATATAAATTATATTAAATGGTAAATATATATTCTATTTTTACTTTAAAGAAAATTTATATTTTAATTAAACCATATAAATTATCTCGATGAAAAAATTTGTTTTTAAATAAATATTAGTGCGTTTTAACTATTCATCAAAATAAGAACGTTGTGAGAAAAATATCAAAACGTTATCCAATGTAAATTTTTATATCCTAATTCAATAGAAGAGTTTATTTTGTAAAATTTAAATTATAAACTTTTCAAATTTATAATTAAAATGGGTTTTCCATCAAAATTAAATAAAACTACATTGTTTGAAAAATACTTCTTTTATATGAAAAATTGATTCTTTCCTCATACCTCATTCTAGAAAATGTGTAAGATAAATTATAATGTTATAAAATTCAAAATGATGTTAGTAATATTAATAATGGATAGTTCATAATAATATTATAAAAATATATCATTGTTTAGTGAAACTCAATATTGCGTACGACTCACGCTATTGAAGAAGGTCACTCTTCCGTGCAACACAAGACTAGAATAGTGTTTGCATATACTAAAATATAATACGGTGTTGCAAACAGTGCAATCTAATATTGGTGTAGTGTACAACATAAGAAAAAAATGAAATAAAAAATAATATTTCTCATAAAATCTTGGGGTGTTAAAACCTTGCGTACACTCGACATCCAAAATCTAAACAATGAACTAGTTCTCCCGGGTTATTCTTAATCATGATCCTCTATATTATCACCATATTAATGGAATATACATAGTATTAGATTACATTCAATTTTCTCATAATTGTTTCACTTACTGGTGTTTCCCATCTATAACAATGTCACAATATCAATTTAACCCCTCACATTGGTTATTCCCATAAGTCACATCTAATCTTATCTAAACAACTTTTTTTCTAACATCAACAGGTTTACATAAAACAATAGGATATCCTAACTAAACCAATGGTAATATCTCATATAAGACACAACTCAATTGTAAAATCATTCTTTAGGTCCTAATATTACATTTTTAATATGACACTAAAATATCAAATGTAGGTTTATCATTGACAAACACACATATGATTATATATATCTGTGATGGCATAAAAAATAACCCACATAGATGGGAAATGAATATAACTAAAGAATGTTAATATGGTTCTAACATCTTTATAATTACATATATCATGATAATACTAATGAACATCATTATCAATATCATTTTAATTTGTTACTTTTCACATTTATATCTACATCATACTACCACAATCTATGTTGGCAATCCCATAACTATATTGTTTTTTTAGAATTAAATTCAAATAAATAAATAAAACAACATACATGTTTTTATAGAAATTTAATATAACTAAACATATACTTTATATCAACCCCTAATTGTTATTAAAATTTAATAATATACTTACATTAGCCAACTATGATCTATCTGAATCCCTTACACTATGTAACTAAAAATCATTCTTCATCAATCATTTCATCATATATCCAAAATACCATCCATTAGATAAATACAAGTACACTATATAGTCCAGTTCAGTTGAATACACAAAAAATTATATCAGAATTTTTTTTAACTATTATAGAAAATTATACAAATATTCATTTCTCATCAGTGATAAAAATCACTCACATGAATTACTATATTTCATATGAACATTATAAGGCTAATCATGACTCATATAAAAACTCATTAATTTTTCATCTATAATTAGACATAGTAAGTGACCTATTTTAAATGATCCATTAAAAAAAATATGTAAACAAGAATCCATTAATATCAATAGCCCATGCATATCATGTATTCTAAAATTAGTCACCAATCATATCAAAACCATCCATCATTAATCCCCAGTCACTAGTAGCCATAAAATTCCTATGAGAAATGTTTTTCCTTTTTCACTAATCTCATATGCATCATAAAATCAATCACATTCCACATTATTAGATCTACCATCACTCCAAATACTAATATAGAAAAAAAATAACTATTTAGAAAACGTGTTACAACATAGGGAAGCTCAAAATTAAATAGTGACTAGAGTTATGGCTCAACATGATATCGGGAATGTGCCATTATATACCAGAGGAAGTTGACTTGCAGTAGTGATCTAACATAATAATGTGTGATTAATATAACCTTATATTATATACCATAATTATGAAAAAATAAATCGTCAAACACAAAATAGTTCAAAGGAATGCAAAATAAATTTAGAATTATATTATGAATTAAAATGTAATAATTCAATTATATTTCACTAATCTCCCATTGGTTAAATGGACTATAAAAAATCATCAAATGGATCAATGAAATGATGTTCTAAAACTATACCACTAGCCTCACCTCAATTTTCACCTCAATGAGAGCTACACCATATCAATCATAGACAACCAAGACAATTTATTTATTAAAAATTAAATAATTGAGGTCTTTTAGAGTACCCATGCTTCGTTTTATAATGATAATTGTTGGAGAAAAATTTATTACAGAACCAACTATGTTATCACTTATATTTCCATAAAATTTCGTGTTTATCTATATGACATAGTGATATGAAATGAATTATTTCAAAACATGCCTTTGTAATTTATGTCATCCCATAAGTTATTTGGTGACACCCAAGAACAGGCATAACTACAATGTCTAGTTTCAGATTGTATCTGAGCATTTCATTAAATCATTATAACCAAATTATTCCAAATAACATCATGAAAATGAATGATAATCACTATACACCCTTATATACACATCCAAAATTTTCCAAACCTAAGTGATCAATTATAAAAATCTTATGAGAATTTCACAGAGAACATTCCTAGTAATATAAAAACCTTGATTCTTATTCATCATAGTTGTACTGGTTTGTGTCTTCCCAGTCTGATAAAGAGATAGTTTAGTATATTGGAGATGTTTAGAGATGTCTTATAGTGATTCATGAAATGTTCAATTTCTAAAGGATAGAATCATTATGATTAAACATCGTGTAAATCGATTACACTGCGTGAAATTCTTTTTCATGACTTTTCTATAGAGGTTTCATAATGTGTGAACATTTTAAATGATGTTAATAAGGGTTTCATGATGTGAAATATATTGGGGTTTAAAAATAAATAATAAAATGAAGTGGAAAATTTATTTTCATGAGTAACCAAACCCCATGGTTTACACTCTGTGAATTGGGATTACACATCATTTAAGACACTAGTACACTGCAGTTTTTAAAATTATTTTCAGAAAAACATTTATACATTTTGGAATTCTATCTTCTAGGTCTCATCTTTGGAGAACTATTGTCACCCTAAGAAATTATAATATCCCTTTTCCTCACTCCATTAACTATTAATCATATTGGTTCAATGTTGGTGATTTGTAGTTGATTTATGGTGAGTTCTCTTCTCATTATCAATTTTTTCTTCCATACATCTCTTGGTGATTCAATATGGTCATGGTTCATTGGTTTTCGGTATGATTTGGTTTTATTTTGATGGATCATTTCTGTGGTATAGTTTGGTCAACAATTATTGTGGTGTAGTAGTTGATTGTGTGTGTTTTTTGTCTCCCTTTTGTGTATAGCCTATGGAAAGTATTTATTATATATGATTTTCTTTTATTTGTCTTAATATATTTGTCATGCAGTGGGAGTTAAATTTTTTATTAATGAGATAATTTTGTGTCGGCATAGTTAAAGAAAATAATTGTAAAATTTAATTTAAAATGGGAATTGGGGTTTGATGGACATTTTTTTTATGTTTTATGTTAATTTTTGTTTATTGATTACTCAAGATTGTTTCCCTTCAAAAATTGTGGCCTTTTTAGGATTTTTTTGTGCTGGAAATATGTGAAGTGATTGTTGTTTTGTTTGAGATATCTTTTATCAGCAAAAATTTGAAATTGTTTAACCATTTATTTTTGGATAAAAAATATAATTGCCTAGGATTTTTTTTATTTATGTGATAATAAACCTAAATAAAAGTCTAATGGGATAAAATTAACCTTTAAATATGTAATATGTTCTTGGTGTGATGTGATATGTGGTCATGATTTTTGGGTGACAATGTGTGGTTACAATGCGGTGTGGAATAGTGTATGTTAAATTTGTCCATGCTTTTGGGGTGGTGATGAGATATTTTTTTGGTTGTACATTTGTTGTAATTATGTGACAGAATGGTGGAGTAATTGGGAAATGACATAATGTTGTTCTAGATAACTGAGTTTTGATGGAATGAGTAAATAATCTCTTAAAAATGATCGATATTTCTTGGGATGGTTTGGATAATTTTATTAAAAGTGTTAATAATTAATTTAATGATGGGTTGTGTGATAAAAGGTGGTTTATGATAAATAATGAGATTAATACATTTTAAATTTTTTGGAAATGTGAATCCACATATCCAGGCTCATCATTTTATGGAATAACTATATTTGATAATAATAAATGCATTTAGAGGTAGATACAAAAGTGAATATGATATGAGTTTGTTTGTTTTTTTATAAATACATATTCTTGAACTATATACATATATATATGTATATGTATGTGTGTGTGTTTAATAGACAATATTATAGTATCTATAAAAACCACACCCACACTGATGACTATGCACCAAATACCGACCTAGTCATGTGGGGGTGTATTTTTCCAACATTTAGTGTTGAGTACGGATTGTTGTGTACCCACTCTATCCAACTCTACCTTTAGGAAAAGATAGGTATGGAACATGATGTGATGGATAGATGAATATTAGGTATTTAATTTGGTCATGATCCCATAGTTTTATTCAAGAGAGAATTGATAGCCTTTGTGTTTTCTGGTGGGTGACATGTGACCAATATATCCTCTGGATGAGTTTTGAGGCCATGGTTTTTTTCAGAGGAGATATGACCATTATTCTGGGTGGTATCCCATTTTTTTGGTGAAATGTATGTGGCCATTCTTGTGTGGTGTTGATCCCATGTGTATATAGGGGATATGTGTTGTGGCCATTCTTATGGGAAGTGTGGTATAATGATGAGATGGGATCTCTAGGATATAAGATGGTGGGTGAGATAGTAGTATACAAGTGGTAAAGTGTTCAAGGGAACACATAACAATGTGATTCATATTTTATTTAATTACATGTAATGAATCATTGGGCGAGAATACCTTGGTGAGGATGGTATGGTCAGTATACCTTGATAGGTTTTATTTAAAACTAATATCTTCTCATAGTGGAATTAGTACTCTTCATTAACGTGTGCCAAAGAGACATTGTTTTTCTACTAAAAGTACTTGTATACTCTCTGTATGTATATTAAATTGTTTCTATTTTTCTATGAGGATTTAAAGCACTGTGTTCGACCTCACTAGATCGAATCCTTGATAGTTTTTATGTCGTTTCTTATCATTACTTTTAGTTATTCACATGGTAGACAATTATTGTATCTTTTTTATTTATTCATGCATAGTGGGATTGGTTTTTTCCTCTATATATATGAATTTGGGTTTTTTGTGTATTTTAATTCATATCTCCCGATATTGATTCCATTAAAAGGAAAATATATTATATATTGTGAGATTTGTACACCCTTGGATCTGGTCACCATCCCTAGGCATACTATTGGCAGGACTCAGGAGACATTATCTCACTTTGATCATTTCCATCCAAAGAGGTGTATCCATGTAGTTAGGAGGCCATGAAATCATTGTATTAGAGCTTATTGTTGAGAGATAGTATATATTATGTAGATATAATTAGTGATTATTTCATATGATGGTATGGAAATAGTTTCATTTTACCTTGGTGCCTAACATAGATGAGGGAGACTAGCTCAAACATGAAATTTCTGTGCCGCCCATGATCTAGTGCACATACTCTATGATTATAGAATGACCAAGTGATATGGACCTTCATATAGGGTAGAGATCTAGGAATTTAACAAGAATCAAAATTAACTATATTTTTGTTTGAATGGAATTGTTTTTGGATGTTCAAAAATGAAAAAATGAATTATATAAAATAATAATGAAAATTACATACTACATTGGTAGAGGAAATCCTTATTTTCCATTCATTTATGTCTTTTACTTGTCGTCCATGTGTGTATGATGAATTTTAGTTTTAACAGAAGAATCTGGTCTACCGTTATAGGGTTGGTTATGTTAAGGAAGATGATTAGGGGAAGAGTATTTGTGCACACTCACCTGGAAGGATTTTGGAATGTACAAGAGAATTTTTTTCATAAGTAGAGGTAAAGAGTTGGCCGATGGAGCGTGAGATTTATTTTTGATTTATTTGGTCCCTAATAGTCTACATGGTCTCATTTTCAGTCAGTTACATTGTGATATCTTCATGTGATTTGTATATGTTGTATCTTGGAGTGTGGATTGTGTAAAATGTTTTGTCAGTTGATTTTCATAAGGAGTTCCTAGGAGAGTTCATTAAATAGATCAGAAAGGCAGTAAATAGGTAGGAGGTTATTTTTCTTCATTAGGGGATCAAGTCAATGTGGGATCTGGGAATCGATTTCATGGCCATTTTTGAGTTTTCCATAGGTATTTTTATGGAAGAGGATTCTTGTGTGATGCATGTTAGGGATTCCCTCCATCCATATATCCAGTATGCAGTTAATCTGTTTACATTTTCGACATATCGAGAGGCTCAAAAGAACATATATGGGATTGTTTGAATTCGCTCATGTGTTTGTTTTCCATGAGAGGGGAGATAATAGGGTTCTTCTAGAGGGAGAGTTTTTACTGGAAAGTCTCAGGTATTATGGCCATTGAGGTTTCTTCTTGTAAGGAATCGACCTCAACATCTTGTTTAACATATTTGTAGTGACTGTGGTTTACATGTTTTTTCTATGTTAATTTGATACTGCTTTTTGGTGTTGGGGTTTGTTTACATCACTAGAACTAGTTCCTTGTGGTCCCCCATTCCTTTTTTTGGTAATGGTGGACAGGTTCAGTGCCAAGATAAGAATTAGATTCTAGTGAGGCAATATCATCAGATGGGGTAGTAGGATTATGCTCCTTTGAGAGAAGATAAATAAGTTAGAGTCTGACAACACGATGTTCCTCTTATTCACAGACCATGAACTGAACCGGGTCATGGAGGTGGTATTTTGTAGATAGGTGGAGGAGTTGGGTGTGGTTACTCTCATGTAGTGGTTGCAATAGTTCTAGAGGGGCCAAATATTATTAGAGGAACAATAATTTTGTTTATTACTCTTCTTTGGGTCATGTTTGATTTAGGGTATTATTAATCCTTTGTTTTACCCACTATATCCCATGATCTGGGACTATACATAAGTAGGTTTCCCATGCCCCATATATTTATTACTCCATTCAGAGTCCTGACCGGCTTGTATGATGTGTGTGAGGGGTGTTGACTGATAATGTGGTCACGTCAGTCATGTTGGCATATTTTTCTTCTATAGCCGATGCCATAAAACAACCACCATATCATCGGTTGGTTTTATTCATTACGTACTTTTATTTACTTCTTCTTGAAGAGGGAATGATTTTCAAATGTGGATGGAAAAAAGTGGATTTCATTGGAGAGTAGGGTTTTTTAATGTGAAGTCATAATTCAAATCCATTTAATTCTTTATGGGCTATGAAATCAGTGGAATATATGGAATCTAGTAATTTCTTCGGCCAAATGGTCATTAGGGAAATTAGAGATGGTTTATTTGAGGTTGTTTTGTTGCTAACTGCTTAATGTAATGTTTAGTTCCGGAAAGACATGAATCTTGGTACTTCTCCAATATTGATGGAACCTTATCAAATGACAACTTACATTTTTTGAGTGATAAGGTTCCAGATAGATGATTGGATGATAAAGGGTTTTATCTATCCCAGTGTGTCTCAGTGTGGTGATCATGTATTGTTCCCCATAAAGATGAACAGTAGTCTAAGGATTTGTTTATAATACTAGATGTCCAATCATGTGACAGTCAAAAACCATTACTCACTTCAATGGATAGATAATATTTTTTAATAGCTAAAAAGGATGAGATGTTATTATATAATTGATCTAAGGTCTGGATATTGGCAGTTTAGGGTAAATGAAATTGATATCCTTAATATTTAATTCAAGTGTATGTATGGGAACATCATGTTGAAGGAATTTCATTCGATGTTATGGACACATAATTTATTTTCAAGGGGCTTATGAACTCCATGTTATGTTAGTTTTAGTATCGTTTAGATTTTTTATTCATTTATGATAACATAATATTATATTATTTAGAGGAGGAGCATGTCATGGATATCCGAACCATCTTCAATGTACATTGACACCACCAAATATATGGAATGTCTTCCATGTGTATGTTCTGGACATGAGAGATTAATTTCCTAAGTCATGTGGTGTCACATCAGGATGTGTCACTAGAACCATTAATTGTTGAACACATTGTTTCTTAGTTATCCCCGAATAATATGTTATAGCTTCAAATTTTCCATGGCCGTTCATGGAATTATCATTGGTTTTTACTCGATTTATCTTGTGATTCCAACCCATTGAAATATTTGAATATGAAGTACCAAGATTTTGTGTTCAATGGTTACTGTCAGGTAGTGTTCCATCACCTTAAGGGAAAGATAACTGGAGCAGCCGTTCTTTACCTTCCAGAGAAGTGGATATATTTTGAGCTATTTTATGATGCTTCTCAATTGGCCTTGGGATACATGATGATATAGAAAATGGAAGGGATATTTTATGGGTATAGTAAGGAACTTCTCCATGAGCGTAACTAGCCACCCATAATGTTTAGCTTATAGATGGTGTGTTTTAACTACTCTTATGGTTTCATTACCTCATTTTGAATCACATTGTGGTTATCAAGGATCTCATGAATTTAAGGTATATCTTCACTAACATGACATATATCTATAATAGAATAGGTGGATGTAGTTTCATTATGACTATGATTTTGAGATCTACTACATATCATTAAATAGAAATGTTGTTGTAGGATTATTGAGAATGATGTTGGTGGAGGGTGTTTTTTAGGTGTCTTTGGATGCTTGGAATAAAATGGAGGAATTGGTAGCCTTGAAATTATATGAAACATAGTATGGTTCTAGATGATGTTTGTTTCCAATGATGATAAGGTCATGCCTAATTCTACATTATAGAGGATTCTTAGAGTAGTGACTCAATGGTATTGATTATGCATGATCTCGTTGACCATGTTTATGCTTTAGAGGGATGTTCAGTATTTATTTGGAACAAGATTTTATTTCATAAATGATTTTTTGGTCTATTTGAAATGTGAAAAGGGTTAATTAATAAGTTTCTTAACTCACCATTTCAGATACACCTAGTAATTTCTAAAATGTATCATTCCATGAAAACACATTTTTGTTGGATCAAGTTGAAAAATGACAGTGGAGGATTTTGTGGAACAGTGTTCGGTTTTACAGCATGTAAAGGATGAGTATCATATCTTTTTGGGTTTTGTAGCACATGGATGCTCACAAGGGGAAAATATATGACATCTTGGTAGATTTAATCATGGGGATACTTATATCGTAGTGTGGTTGTGATTTTATATAGGCAATAGGGGATTAGAAGATTAAATTATCATATTTCATGAAGTAAAGGTATAGGAATTGTGGATTCCTTATCTGTGAGTTACGTGGATGATGTTTTGTGGTTTCATGAAGTTAAAACCTTCGTTGTCTCTGATCAGGACAAACATTTTACATCCCAATTTTAGAGGGGACTACAATAACATTCTGTCACCCTTTCACACCTCAAAACAACTTTCCACCGACAAAAAAATGGGTTGATGAAATAGAAATTCTTTATTTTGGATGATATTATGTCAATGTACTTCTTAAACATCGATGAATCTAGTTTATGAATTCTAAATTTGGTAGTGATCTCTTATAATAATATATACCACTCATCCATTAGAATGCCTTCATTGGAGGCTTTGTATGAAAGTCTATTTCATTCTCTGTTGTTCAGGATGGAGATTGGGGGGTAACAATTGTTGGTCCGGATGTGGTGAAGAACATGAAAGAGATGGTTCAAATTGTTATTGAGAGGGTGATTTCAACATTTGACTAGATATATTATTCTTCCGATCATTGGGGGGTTGGAGTTCGAGGTTAGAGACCATGTGATTTTTATGGTTTCCCCCCGATATAGGATATTGAGGTTTGGTAGAGGGTGTAAGATTTATCCAAGGTTTGTTGGGACCTTCGAGCTGTTGGGGAAGGTTATATGTGTGGTGTTTTATGTATAGTTTCCTCCATAGTTGGGAATCATCCGCGACATCATCCATGTCTCTCATCATCATTAGTATATTTTAAATGACTCACATTTCATTGAATGGGGGATATGTATACTAAGGGTGACACAATATATGTGGAATGATCGATAAAGATCCGGGACCACCAAGATAAGGTGTTTCATAGACATATTATTCCATTGGATCATGGTTTTGGAGGAATGGTGTCAAGAAGAGAGTACTATAGAGCATGAAACAAAAATTCATGATTTTGAAACATATTTTTTAGTTTTTCTTTTCCCTACATTACATTGTGATGTTATGTTTTGATAGTTTTATTAATGAAGTTATCTATATTCCTTCATTTTCAAATTGTGTAGTGTGATTTTTGATAACAACCACAAATATGAAAACTGGAGGAATGGATTCCAAAATAATAATTCATTAACTATGATATGATTAAACTCATGCAGGGGAGTCAGTGAAACCTAGAGTTGTTAGTATGTTGACATGGAAGATGGAATTCATTGATTCATGTGAATAGTATGGTGTGATTTGTTGGGTATAGCAGTTTATAGATTTGGTTGTATGGATGTTGAGTGGTTATGTGGTTGTGTGGTTTTGTTTGAGGATACATTTTGTTGTTCTATATTTGTGATGATGAGTTTGTGTGATCTAATTTTGGTCCCTTCATTGGTGTCTTTGGCTGGTGTTTGCCTTTGAGGTATGATATGATCCTTGAGAATCATACTTCAGGGTGGTTGTTGGGCCTCATTCCATCTAGGAATAGTTTTGGATTATCTACAGAGTGAATCATTTGATGGAGATGTGAAATAATGGTAGGTATCTTCCAGATCTATTACATTGCATTTACTGGTTATTTGAGGTGTTCTCTGGAGGCTTGAAGGGTGTCTAGAGATGTTATATTGTGATAGGCTATATGTAGGGATATTAAAAGTAATTTATTTAGATTTTCTGACATTAAATTCGGGTTCACGACATGTCTAGCATGATTTCACAATGTGTAAACATTTTATACAAAGTGAAGAATGGTATCATGAAATGTATTATTTCAGGGTTTTAAAATAAATAAAAAATAATGGGTGACATGTTTTTCATTAGTAACTTACTCTCAAGGATTAAATTCTGTGAAAGGGTATTACACATCATGAAATACCCCAATCTAGTGAAATTTTAAAAAATCAGTTCTTCTGAACATTTAACCATTCCCTCATGCTCTCTTCTTCCTATGGTTTTGGGAAAACCCTATGTATTCCCAGGTTTTCATGGAGGCCTTGTTATTACTACTTTATAAATTAATTTTAGCGTCCATCCATTGGAAATATTTTGTTGATACAATGTGATTTATCTTCTCATTCCCATATATTTTATTCTATTCTATTCTTAGGGTATTACTGGGTGGTGATTTTATAGATTGAGGGTTCATTTGTGTTTCATGTTGATAGATAAATTTTTTGGAATATTTTGATCCATGGTATTCTTTGTTCCATCATTTTATTGATTTTTATTCCTCTCCTTGTGTTTTATAGTAAGTTGAAATGCTTTTTTCGGGCTTAAATTCCATCTTTTCTTTTAATTTTTTCATCTTTTCAGAGGGGATAATTTTGTATTTGAATGATATAATGTTGTTCTATATTAAAAAAATATAATAATTTTCTAATTTAATTGAAAATATTTAGTCGTTTTGACTCATATTCTCTTTAAAAAATTATATTAATTTTGATATTGTGATTATTTAGTCTTAATACCATGCTGTAAATTGTGTTTGTTGGGGGATTTTTTGCATTAGATATGTGTTTGTTTATTCTTTTTTGGGTTGTGAATGTTTGGTATCACTCTAAAATGGATATTGTTTATATAAATATATTTGGTTAAAAAAATGGATCCCCTAGGATTTTTTCATTTGTCTGATAACAAACATTAATTATATTGAAATGAGATAAATTCCCCCTTATAAATTAGTAAAACGATGACGGTATGATGTGATGTGTGGTAGTGCTTTCGAGGAGATGTTGTGTGGTTGAAGTGGGGTGTGTTTGATTGGATAGATGGGGTTTCCATGCATTTTTGACTAGCAAGGATATAGTTTTAGGGCTGTGCTATTGGGGTGGTGAAGTGATAGAATGAAGAGCTCTTGGGTAAATGTGGTATTGTTGTGATAGATGCATGAATACTGATGGAATGAGTAAATAATTGGTTAAAAACGATTGAAATGACTTGGGTTGTTTTGGTTTTTGGAAATATATCGGTTGATATAGAATTTAATGGTGGGCTGTGTGGTCAAAGTTGGTAGAAGATAAATAATGAAATAAATTGATGTTAAACATTATTGAAATGTGAAACCACTTTTCATGGATCTTCACCTTCTAGAATAACTATTTCAAATACTAATTAATGGCTTTATATGTATAATCCAATGTGATAGTGATATGATTTGGTTTGTTTTTTTGTAAACCCATTGGTTGGTCTTGTTTGATTTTATCAATATTTGGGTATACATTGTACATTATTTTTATTTCAATCTCCCCCACCCACACTGATTCTATGTTCCAAACACCAGTATAGATACATCAGGGTGTTTTTACAATAATATGGTGGGGATTATATATGGATGGGTACCCCCTCTCTCACACTATCTAATCCAGTTTAGGTAGGTAAGACAAAAGTTTTGATGGCCAATGGTGTGATAGTTCATTAGATGGTTGTTGTGATGGATCAAGTTTTATTGATAGAGATTTTATACCCAAGTGTTTTTGGGAGAGGTGATATGTTTCCCAAGTGTCTTACCGATGATGTGTGATGGCCAAGGTGTTTTTAGGCTTGACATAAGTGTGCTTTGTGGGGTTTTAGACAATTTGTTTTCATGTGAGATATTTTTGGTCGATCTTATTGGGTTTAGAACCTAGGTGTCAATGTGGGAGATGTGTTGTGACTATGCTTTTGAGGCAATGTGGTATACAAAAGGGATTGGAGTTCTAGGATATATGACGTTGGTTTTGAGAGTGGAATACTGTTTGGATGGTAATGTCGGGTACCCATATCGATGTGATTAATAATTATATTATATTGCATGTATTTCAATATTTTTTGAGCGTGAGTTGGTGAGGATGGGATAATTAGTACACCTTGATAGGGGTTGTTTGGTTCTGTTGTTTTCTCGTAGGGGAATTAGTATTATTTTTCACATGTGTACGAAAGTCATTGGTTTTCCTATTGATAATATTTTTATTTTCACCCAACGTATATAATTTTTTTTTCAGGTTTACATAAGGATTTTGTGGACTGTTTAAGACCTTACAAGAAAGGATCCTTGCCAGTTATGTAACCATTTATCATTACTTATGGGTATTTATATGAGATACTATAAGTGTATCCATTCTATTTTTACATGATGTTATGGATGTATTTTTTACTATATATATATATGGGGTTTTTGGATGATTTTTCTTAGTTACCAATCTTGTTTCCATAAAAATTGCAATTCCTTTCATATTTTTGATATTTTTTCACCCTTTGTGCTTGTTTCCATCCCAAAGCCAACTGGAAGAAAGGATCAGGGGTCAATATCTCAAATTCTCCATTTCTAGCCACATAGTGTTATCCTATGAGGGTGGGGTCATGGAACTTATGTATAATTATTATTACTACTTCCATGGGGCATGGTTTATAGAGAAACTCACAATATTAAGCCCATTATCATCAATTTTCATATATTAGGATATTCATATATGATTCACATAATATTACCATCCCAATCCATATATTCTAAATTGTCTTTGGACCATGATTATAAAAAACATGAAATTGTTTTATTTTTGGAACAAAATTAATGACTGGGATATCAAATCCTTTCTAAAAGAATTTTAAATTTATAAAATTAAATCCATCTTCACTAGAAGATAAAAATAAAATATTACTATAGAAATTGATTTAAATTATTATAATTATTTACTAGGATAATTTTTATGACCATCTAATATGAATTTAAAATATATGTTATTTCTAATATTTAGGCAAAAATTTCCAAGTCTTAATTATAAAAAAGTTGCATAACCTATAACGTTGATTTATATTATGATTCATAATTTCATTGGTTTTTTTAATGCACCAATATTCTCATCAAAATATATTACATCTTAGTGGACGAATATTCATTACATGACCTAACCTTCCATTTGTGAATCATTTATGTCTATTTCTGCGGAAAACATAGACACATAAATAACTAGTTCACAATTGATATATGTCACCTCCCACTATGTTATTCATAACATTCTACATTCCTAGACTTTTTATACATAGTAAAATTTACCATAACAGGGCGAAAATATTAATGGGTGAGCATAGATTCTTTTTAAGGGTAAAAAAAAGATATATCAAAATATCTTGATTATTTGGGGAATTGAACATGGTAATATAATTTAAAAACCACGCCATTTATAAAATATATAAAAAAGATTCATGGAATAGATCATGGTTGTTCATAATACATAAATCATAATGGAATAAAATTACAAGGATCCATGAGACATTAACAATTTCATATTTCAATGATTGATTTCATACCCATAACCTTATTTCATTATGATCTTGTATCAGTAGAATAAGTTCAACTCATTATGTTAAGGACATGACAATAATCCATCACATAAACACACACACACACACACACATATATATATATATATAATGCATTCCATTCATAAAATTATGGATATGAAGTCCATGTCTACACATAACATATAGATAATGTATTGATGATCACAAATAAAATTATGAACTTGTTATTTGTTTCACATGAAACAATAAGATCATGTTGTCAAGTTCATTTATGTCATATTTAATAATGACATACCAATATTTTACCAAATAATTGTAGGGAAATATTACTCACTCGCATCACAAAATCCATACCCTTATGTTCTACATTCATTATATCAAAAAATGGGAAATGTGGACGTGTTTCATGAACATTAAATTAATTTAACACAATATACCCCACTAATAAAAAATGTGTTTCATAAAAATTTCATCAATATAAACAGAAACCTTACTGATAAAGAATAAGGATGGTATTATTAAATATAATCCCAAACAATACATTAGTTGCACTAAAGGAATACATCATATACGGAAAAATGTTTTGAAATGTTACATGAATATTTTCTTGAGGAAAATAGATATTCCAATTTTAAATAAAATTAATCACAAAAAACATTATCAATATAAATCAATTTGAAAATAACCAGGGAAAATATTAAAAAAATTAAAATAAAATTTAATACATTTAGTGAGGAAAATATCCCTTTCATGTAGACATTTGTTTTTTAAAACGTCAAAAACTGCAATATAATGAGGAACTAATTTAATATGAAACAAAAATCGAATGAAAAAGTTAGGGAATCCTCGAATCTGTGAGATGATATGATTGTCAGAAATTCAATTAAATTTATGTACATTAAAAAATATTCCCATCACATTTTCAATATAATCCAAATAGTCCATATTTTTTAATTTATATTAATATATCTTATAAAACATATTAAAAACCCCATAAAGGGTAAAATTGAATATAAAAATCATATAAGGACTTATGATAAAAATTTGAATCATTTTTATAAAACATAGATATATAGGGAAAATGAGTTTTTGTCCAATGAGGATACACCAATGCATCATGCCTTGATGTACTGGTATGTGAACCATCAATGACTATTATTTTGAGTAGTATGTTATATTACTAGTGTATTAATGGTGACCTAAATAATTACATTGATTATATAATAAACATAAAAATGGATGTGATCAGACCCTCTCAACTAACATTAATCTTAAAAATGGAATATAATTAATTACCCACCGATTGTGCATGAAATTTAATGGAGTATCTATATATTAATGGTGTTATATGTCATACAATCACATGGAATATGTGAGACATGTATTCCATAATTGTGTGGACAACTTGTTTTTTTGGAAGGATCTCAGGGATATCTCAGATTTACATGGACCAATCATGAAATTTCTGTGCTCAATTTTGCAGTAGTTCACAGTCATTATTAATTTTATCAACTTTTACAATAATTTTCATGTATTAATCCTCAATATACTAAATGAATTATGGTTCAATTTTAACACATTAATTCATAATGGCTCTAAATTTTTTACTTGGTCAACAATGATGATGATCGAAATGGTAGTCAAGTAGTTGAATGTGGAATATAAAGAACATACTGATTATAGTTCACATGACTTCTTGGTCATAAGAATATTGAAAATATATATAAAATATAAACCACATATGTGTAAAATAAATGTTTTTTTGAATTGCCATCATCTAAATTAGTTTTATATCAACTCAGTTGGTGCATAGAAAATGCACCCAAGACCCTTAGGGTGTGGCGCAAACATTCATGATCATAATGGATAAAATATGGTGTTATTTTATGGATCATTAAGAGTTGTATCAATAATTTATGTGAATAATCAATAATTTATTAAATTTTTATCCTTAAAAAGTAATTTTTTTGAAAAATTCAGGGTTCGACGGTGAAATAAATTCAATTGTGAAAGATATCAGTATTGGTAAACAAAAACATTCTTGGATATTGATTTCTTATTGTATTAATTTAATAGACATCCTAATGAGCCTCAATTTCATTATTAATTGCGTATTATGTGAGGTGAGAATTTTGGATTATTTGAATTCCACCAAAGTGGAAGGTATCTATTTCACATGGTCGAATATTTTTCCTTTTGATTTGGAAATTAATTATTAAATTTTATTTCCAAACATAAAACTTTTAATACTCTTGTGAAATATTTTTCTCTTTAATAAATTCCTCATTCATATAGGTCAACGAACCCTACAAAAAATATACAATTCAGATAAATAGTGAGAATGTAAAATCATACCTTTAATAGTTTAATTAATTTTGAATCAAAAAATACATTACGTTATTAAATAAAATGAAACATTATATATAATTAAATTAATCATATTATGTATATAACATCTACGAGTTTTGATAGTTTCTCTTCCTAATTGAAGATAAGTGCATACCATACCATATGTGTCAACGATGTTAAATTTGAGTGAAAAATAATTGTATTTTGATCTGAACCCCCTAGAATATGGATAATTAATCAAATATGTAAATCTCAATTTAATAGGAAAATAATAATAAAATATATACATGTTATTTATATACACCACAAAAAAGAAACTAGTGGGTGGTGTCTTATTGAATTAAAAAAGTTATATGAAAATCAATTTACCTAACTCTCGACATCATTTGTACACATTAAAACCTCATGTATAATATTAAAAAGAATATTATATATCTATTACTATAAATATATATATATATATCAAATGATATACAATTTTTATGATAAATTATTACCCATTTATTGACAATTCCGTGTTAATGTCATGTTTTACGTAATAAATCCAATTTTTTTGTGTATGTTATGATTTTGTATTTTTGGATCTCTAACATATATCATAGATACATAATATATGTAATATAAAACATGATATAAATACCACATATATTCATTATATTTTTATTTAGAGTCATCCATTGTAGTTAAATAATAAAAATGAAATACTTTATTCTTTGAAAAGTTTGGTCGTCCTTACACATACATGATGATTCCATTTTCTACATGGTTTAATTGAATGATTGGTAAATAATATAATCTCATTTAAGAAATATTTTTCTATATATTTGATGTATGTTTTATAAATAATCATTAATTACCTTCCATTCCATGAGATAGTGAAAATTTAATCACATCGCATTGTGAGGCAGTAGTGACCCATACACTAGAATGTCATTATCATATACCCACAAAATGAAATGTAATAAGGTATATGTGACATAATAATTTCAGATATGTATTGATGATAAATATATATTGTATATATAATATATCTATCACCATACACAACATTTATATGTGTTGATCGAAAAAAATTCACATCAGTTCGTGAAGCCGTAGTATGTCATATACATGAATGATGTTATCATTTATCATTTATTATATGTGGATGTGGATGTTGGTAATTACTATAGTATAATAACATAAAATTATATGAAAGATACTATTGTTAACAAATTTTCATGGTTTAATATTACATTATGGTGATGATAATGACATAAAATTAAACACATAGCTTCAACTGTTATCACTTCTTCAGATAACTTATTTTGGTCTGAAAAAAAGTCCTTCCATGGATAGATTTTTTAACAAAAAAAGTAATATAGACTAGTATTTCAGATATCTAGAAGAAATTTTGGATGTTCATTGATTTCAAAAGGGCTTTAAGATTTTTGAAATCGACATGAGAAAATATGGCCATTTATATGTGAGGTGGGTGACATACTTGTAATCTATTAAAACAAAACTGTGTACCCACGTTTTTATAAACCAAAGTATCTTATAAAAGGTAAAATTCTATAAAATTGAAGTTATATGTTCAATATATGGTCATAAAATTGTTTTTGTTCACATTTATATTTCATTTGAACCATTATCATTTAGGTTTCAACCCCATGGGAAAACAATTTTCCCTTTAACAGTGGTAAATAATTTTTACAACATTGACTTTTCATAATTATAAAAAAATTTATTTTAATATTATAAAAAATTGATTTTATAGATTATATATATTGTATCCATTTTTGTGAAATTTATTTTATGTTAATAGGACGATTTTAATTGAAAATTAAAACAACATATGCAGTGAAAGAAGAATTTTACCAATGTAATGTTCTCAAAAGTATTGAGAGTTTTACTATCCCAATTCAAAATAAAATTGATTCCAATGAAAAGAAAATTCTATTAATAAATATATAATTGAACTACTTTTAAATTTTAAATTTAATTTAAGGATTATTTATGTTTTCAAATGTTTTCAACACAAATACACATCACTAAAAAACAGATTGTTTTTAAATAATCAATTATTTTTTTCACATATTTCATAAAATATTAATCTAATATGTTTTTTTATATTTCATTTAAAAATGAATTTTTTATTTTAATATTAACATTCTAAAATTGGTATTAATTAACTCTACAACTATAAAATAAATTCATCAAAACTACTTTTTAGAAAAAATATTGTTTTTCAAGGTCAAATTGTATTTATTCATATATAATAAATATAAACCACAGATTATGAATAGTGAACATTTAATTTAATTTATAATTTATAAATATAATTAATCTAAATTAAAAATGATTTTTTATTATTTATTTTAAAATAAGATAATTTTGTGACCATAAATATTGTTTTTAGAAAATTATTTCTATTATTTTATAAAGGATAGTAATTTCATTTATAATTAATTTGTAAACAAATAATTAATTATATAAAAAAATGTAAAATAAATATTTTTATAATTTATATAATATTATTCATACCGTTTATTCAAAATGGTTGGTGATAAATATCAAATAAAATAATAATTTTTTAATTGTATGTTTTCTTATGTTAAAACTCAGTGTTGTGTGTAACAGAGGCTAATTTGGATGTTGTGTGTTTTGGAAAAAATTTGTAAATGATTGTAATGAATTATTAATATCAATTTTCATGTAATTCAAATTATATAAAATATTAAGCATATTTTTTGAAAAAAAAATTTAAAAAATATCAGATATTTACATTATTCCCCCATTAAATGGTTCATCCCCTCAAACTTTGTGACATTTTTATTGACAAATGAGGATTATTTTGTCTCATTACGTCCACATGATTTTATATACCTTCCAAAAATAGGGGGTTTAACAAAAAAACATTGACATGTTAATTGGTCTTTGTTCATACATGTATCATTCAATTACCCTGATTCTCAATGGATTATTACTTATATGAATGATCATGCTCCATGGTATGACAATTGAGTTTACTATAAGTGAATGATCATGTATGTAATTCATGAATGGATACATTGACAACTTATTGGACTAGTGAGTGGTTTAGTGCAAGTAATAACTGATAATATTTGTAAACAAGATAGAATAGGGTGTTCCATTTTATAAGGGAGTAGGAGTTGCATTCATGTAAACACTGAAAACTAGTCAATAATGAAAAGTCAATCTCATATAATGTGGATCAAAAATTGAAAAATAAATTATTTTCTTAGATATATTCCTAAAAAAGGCCCCTAATATTTAATGAAAACAAATTTACACATGATATTTAATTTACCCCAATTTTCTTTCAATTTTTACCCATTTCATTTATCACCATGGTAGCTAGTTAGTTTACTATTTTTTACTATTCATTACAAACAAAAAATTATTTTTACTCATTTCTTAATTTAAATTATTTTTATTCCAAATAATTATTCACTTTTATAAAATTCAATTCCCATTGTAGGTATAATTTAATAAAAAATTATACATGTAGAGGTGTTGACAAAATCATTTTTCAATAAATTTTTTTTATAAATTAGAGGATATTTTTGTAACTGTATTACTAGTAATAAAAATTAAATTAATTATAAATAATTTTTATTGAAATATTATATATAATGTTAATTTAATTTAATCATAATTTTTGGTTATTTCAATAAGTTAAAATTGATAAACATTATATAAAATACTATTTTCTGAAAAATGTGCTTTAATGCCTAAATATATATATATATATATATATATTAAAATTTAGTAGTAACATTAAATAAATTAAATCGTCAAGATTAAATATAAATAAATTTTATGTTTATTACTTTGAAAAAATATTTATATAATAAACGCACTTTTAAATTACTTATCTGATTAAAAATGATGTAAATTTTTTTTAAATTTTTTTATCAATATTCACTAAAAATATATATTTCCTAATAAAAAATCACCCTAATATAATATTAATATGTTGATCTGAATTTTTTTTACTTTTATATAATAAATTTTCTAAATATTAATTATTAAATTATAATTTTATATCATAAAAACTATAAAACTACATTCAATGTAACCATATTTATTTGTAAAATAAAATATCATTACTGTATATGAGTTCTTATTAATTTATAAATTTTAAATAAATGTATATTTAGTATTTAATTTTTATATATTTCATTATATAGTTAATATAATTAATTACTTCTAATTTTGATGTCTATGTTATATCAGTCACATTTAAATAATAATATTTTAATATTATTTGGTTTTTATTAGAATTAGACATTTGTGTTGAATAAACTATTGATAATAGATTTTCATTGAATGATATTGGTGTAAAATTTTTCCTTCCTAAAATAAATTTAATTCTTACAATTATAACTTATTCACATTAATCATGGTTTCAAAATTTAAAAATTCATTTATAGAAAACCCAAATCGTGAATCAGTTTTATAAAACATCCTAATAAATGTTGTAAATTAAAATACATATGTCAAATGAAACAGAAATTGTCTCTATTTCAAATAAGGGTAGTATATTTTGGAATAGAAAATAAGTACCTGTAAGAAAAACATTAATGTTTATGAAGACTGATAGAGATCATTGATAAAAATAAAGTGGTTGATCATGCTATAGATAACAACAACAAGTCCACAAATAAATCATGAATTAATAGAGAAATGATTAATTATATATGAAATTAATAGGATTGATTTTTTTTCATGGCCTAATATTAGATTTGATGATATATTTATCTATGGATATAGGGATCACTATACAAAATATTAACGTAAAATATTTATATTTCATAAATACAATTTTCTCTTTTAATTAGGATTTAAAAAATATCCATTTCACATATTATATTATGTGTGAATATATAATAGGATATTTTTTATGTCCAAATATATAAATTTAAAATTTAATATATTTTTATTTCATGAAATGAGTAAAAATTTATTGAACCAATATTTATTAAAACTAAAATGGTTAGTATATGGAACAGTTACACCCAAAATGAATATAAATATATTAATCTATAAATTTCCCAAATAAAAATAATTAATGAACATATATTCTTCATTAAATAATTACTCATATAACCACAATAACATAAAAATCACAATAATAAAAAATTATCCCCAAATGTTACCTCATACACCTCATCTCGAATTTCAGAAAATAGAAAATCATTCTTACCAAATAATCCATTACAATTAACTGAAGTTTTATTTAAAAGTATTAATGAAATAAAAAATTTATCATTTTTTTGATTTTTTCATGATAAAATATATAAATGGGAAATATATAAACATTATAAATAAAATTAAGAGTATAAAAGAACATGTGTTTCAATGATGAATTTTTTTGAGACGAAACACCTAAATCAAGTCAAAGCATTATTTTTAATGTAATTTGACTCCATTGTAATTAAAATATATGTTTTAATTTACATATTACTATAAATATATAGGTTTAATCATTTATATATATTAGATTTTATTTATTTATTTAAATGGAATAGTTAATTAATTAATTATAAATTTTCACTTTGGGTGTCTTGAGAACACCTGGTTCATTATATGAAAAATACATCTGTTTATTGAACATGGTCCATAAGTTTAGTGTTCTATATTTTAAATAATAATTATTTGGACATAATTATTAATTTATATAAAATATAAAGTTTTAAATATGATATAGAGGGATGTTTATGAAGAATAAACTACGAGAATATCCTTCGATGGAAGTTAATATGTACAAATGAGTAAATTTTACAAATTTAAATGATAATGAAGTAATAAATTAAGTGTTTTTTTTTATATTTCCAGAATGATAATTATATATTAAATATAATATTAATTAATTATTTTTAATTAGATATACAATCCAAGTTATATTTTGGTAAAATAAATGAATAACATCATGTGATGAAGAGGTTGTCATCAATAAACAATGAAAAAAATTATATTAAATGGATGTTAAAGTAAAAAAAAACACATCATTTCTGGAGGTTATATTCTTCTATACATCATTTATAATGTTGATAATCTTTTATACAAACGATAAAAAATTTAATTTCCCATTTGATACAAAAAGATATAATTAAATATTATTCCATAAACCTAATGAAATATTAGTATATGTTTGATATTTTTTTTATTATATATGAAAATATACGACAAAAATTATGGTAGAAAATGAATTATTAAAATTAAAGTGCTCATTGATGATGATTAACGAAACATAGAAGAACCACTTTTTGATATCTAAATATAAACATTATGATTTGTTTTTTGGGAAGATCATAAGCTATAGAATATGGATAATGTGGTTCTGGAGAAATTTACGAGGTTTTAGAACTAACACAAGACTCCATTGGTGTGAATAATAGAAGATATGGGGTATCAATTTATAAAGGAGGAGGAGTGGAATTCTTTTAAATACTCAAAACAATTTTGTACTTGTAACTGACTCTACCACCGTGTGCCTAAAATAGTGAAAAATAAAAGAGTGGGGAATATTTATTTCCAGGAAATCCCTAAAATTTAAAATAGACCACTTTTAAAATTGTATATAATTTATAACTATAGTTACTATTTTATTTAAATTGTTTTTCACCATAATAACTAGTAATTTAATGTTTTTAATATTCATTATACAAAATTTAAGAAGAAATTATTTTATAATATAAATTATGATGAAAAAAATAGAAATTCATTTTATAAAATTAGTTTCTTATAAGTGGAATAATTTAATTTATTAGTAAACCCAAAGGCATGTTGAAAATACGATTTTTTTGGAAAAATAATTTTTCAAAAATAATATTGTTTATAATAACAATAATATTTTGTATAATATTGAAAAATTTATAATTAATATTTATATATATAATATATATATTGAATTTAAAATAATACCAATTTCTGAATAGTTTTATTAGTTATAATGGGAAACTATTATACACATTAAAAAACATCATATTATTTTTTAAATAAAAAAAATTAATAATATTTAAATCAAATATAAGGATGAATATTATAGTACACACCAATACTCTAATAGATTTAAATTTTATCTGAGGTTTTATTTAATATATATATATAGGTATAGGTATAATGGGGACATTGGTCTAAATTGACAATTTTAGAGACAACAGACCAACCGCATAGTGGGGTCATGGAAACTAATAATTATGAGGTTACATTGTTTGATAACAATACGTTATAAGAGAGGTGTTTAAAAAAGTTTGAAAATGTAATTAAAACCTTATATATCTATAGGGATGATCGTATGGAAAATTAGTGTTTTTATCAGGTTTCTTGGTCTGAAAAACTATATATATTGTCCTAAGAAGTCATGCAGCTTGAGACCATAGACACAAATATTTAGTGCATGGTTTTTCTACCTCTATATCCTAACGATGAATATGATTCTAATAATTATAAAATAACATTTTTAAAATTGTTCCCATTGTTATTGTTATTCATAGTCTCCCATTAATATAATTTTTTTGGACATATTCCTACCCCATTACTCTAAAGAGTTATTATGTGATATATATGGTGATTTCAATTTATTCATAATAGATCTCATTATGTCGTGTCACATTAATGACAAAATATTTCCTTCTATTTATAAATTATCAATAAATACCTTCTCCTATCATCATATGGGACATAATGGGATTTGTAATATAGATCTATGTTGGTTTACAAGTGATTTATTTGTATTATATGGATATTGGATCACGAGGACACGATATTTTTTTCATAAGAATCCAATTTCAAGGGATATTAATTCTACCTTCATTAATTTGATATATGTCTCTATATAAATGGTTAATTATTTTTATTCATTATTGATATTAAAATTTCTTTTATTTTATACATTGAGATGAAATGATATGTGATTATGATGGTTATTTTTGTCAAGTATATTTTTTAAAGCGGTATAAATTGAAAAACTAAATATGAACACATAGTGTTTGATAAAAATGACAAATCATTGTTTTAGTTTAAAAATATTTTTTCAATCCCTAAAGTGGATAGTGTTTGTTGTATATTTTCTTTAAATTTGTTCTAATGGATTTTAAATAATTTTGTAAAAAATATCACCTTATGTATCCTTGGGTGTTTTAGAAATAGTCATTTCACTCATATTTTATGTAATACAACATGAAGTATTAATTTTCATTAGTCAGTGTAAAACAATATGATATTATTCCAATTGGATCCAAAATAGAAATTGATAATGGATTTACATTTAATTAATAATACATATAACTAAAGGATTTACATTTAATTTGAATTATTCATCTTTCTATAGTGGTCATTTCACTCCTCATGGTCATTCCAAATAATTTTTTTTGTTTACTGAAATAATGAGAGGATGATTTTACCATTTTACTCTTCTATGGAATGATTCACATTTTTATTCCTTCTTATCATAAAGACCCTTATGATTTTATTGATCATAAATTACATCTTGCGATCCTGAACATTGGAGGATTTTTTAAACCATTCATGTTCATATGGGCATCATATGTCCACTTTTCAATGAAGGATGATGATAATATTTTAATTTTTCATGGTTTATAAAAGATATTTGTTATTGTTATGAACATGAAACCCTTTAATAGGATTAATGATCTATTGGATCAGAATACACAGTATCATTGGATATCAATTATTGGTCTTTAGTTTGGAATCATCCATTTCAGAGTATAAGGAGAGGAAGTACCAATGATAGACATTTTGAAATTGTATTGGAATTTCAGGATTTTATTTATTTCATTTAGTTTCAATAACAATCATATTGTATTTATATTATTTATGAAAAATATCATTCATAAATTCATAGTCTCTATTATTTTTCTCTTCATGGATGATATTTAGTTTTCCTCCAAGTGAGGGAAAGAAAAAATTAAAAACATTTTTATATAATTCATAAATCATTCCAAAAATATAGTTTAAATAGATTGATTTCAAAAATTTATTTTGGGATACATGATGTATCACCCCAAGATTCTATGGTATGCTTCTCTTTGAATAATGCAGTAGCATGTGTTGTACGCAACGTCAGGTTCTAACACACACCACAACCAATCAAACATACCATTATGAATAGTAATACCCACTTTTTGAAATTTTATAAATTTTATCTTTCAAAATGCACATAATTTTGGGATTCTAAATATTGAAATTAGCTTAGGGTTTATTTTTGGTATTTTTATGAAAAAATATAATTTCTTATGAATAGTGAAAAACACTAAGTTATATTTTAAACCCCAATTTTTATTTAAATAATTATTTATTTTATTTAATATTTTTTAGGCAAAAATAGATACCTAATACCTATATATATTCAATTTAATTCATTGGAGTCAGTTTAAAAAAATTTAAAATATATAAAAAGTTTATTGAACATTTCACCATCATTTACCCATCTCCTAGGAGAATTTACTAATTCACATAAAACATAATTTTACCATTTCTATGAGTGGAATTTCCAAAATCTAAGTGACATGATAAATATCTAGAAGTAAAATTTGGTTCATTAAGGTAAAAATAATTTTTTGTGAATAGTTACTTTTTACTTTTATTTACCATGGTTAAAAGTAAATAGGGAAATTAAAGGTAAAAATGATATTATTATTACCCTAAAAAATGTCATAAATCTATTGGATAAATATAATTTTAACAAAAAGAAACATTAAGAATAAAATATGAACCACTTTGGTCCAATTGGATTAGATTAGGACATTTATTATTATTTAATTCAAAGAAGAGTTAAAAGAGTTAAAATCAATGTTTAATAACTAAAACATTCTTAATATATAGTTATACATAAGATAAATTCGATTATAAATATTAATTAGAAAATATAAATGATTTCATACATAATAATATTTTCTTCATAGCTTTCATACATTAAATAAGATAATTTATTTATGACACAATGGTGATGCAGTAATTACAAAATTAATGAAATATTAAAATAATTGTAATTATAAACATCCAAATAAATGTAATTTTTGACTTTATATGAATTATAATTATTTTATAGGTTAATATGACATATTATGGTTGTTTATATATATTTTTTTTGAATTAATAATGATGTTATAAATTTATAAAAAATAAAATACCAAATATTTTCAAAATTTACATCAAAGTGTTTTTAAAACATATATTATATTATTAATTGATATTTTATTCCTAAAATTATAAGATTCGGCCATAATAAATTTATAATGATGGGTGTATCATTAATGAACCACTTTTGGTTCTATTGGAAGTATATAGTATATTTTTTAACCATATAATTTAAAAATGCAATGAGACGTGGTAAATGTCAAGCTACTTAACTAAGAGTTAAATCTAAAATATAAAGTTAATATAATGACCCGAATAGGTGTAAAATACATTGGTTGAGTTTTTTTTGACACCTACCCACCTTAGACTTTAAATAATCCATTTTGGAGCCATTAGATACCGAAAATTATTTAATTGTAAAATAACATTTCTAGCTTTTCCTAAGGTTCCCCTCACCACTCTAATAAATGGGCACACCCCCTTCTCTATAATTCAAACCATCAAAGGCATTTTTATCAGTCAAAATTGGGACAAATATAATCTCAACATCCCTCAAATCATCTTAGGGGCCTTTATTTAGTCATAAATACAACCTATTTATCCCTTTTGATCAAATCAAATCGAAGAACCCGAAAAAGAAGTGATAATTTCACCAGCCAATTTCAAGTTCTTTTCTCCTTCCACATCTTATTTATTTGTTATTTCCATTCTAAACTAATATCTACAGTATCTTCTATATTATTTAATGTTATTATAAATATGGTAGATCCATTTTCTTAATTCTATCCATATTTTGAATACCATGTCACCATACGTGCGTACGTACGGATTGCGGTCTCCTATTCGTGGTGAAATTGTTATTCAATACATTATTATTTGGATGGGTATAATAGTAGCTTGTAGTTCGTGAAAATAATAAATATAACATGATAGTGATTCTGTATATATGATATAACATCCAATTATATATTATTTTAAAATAAATAGAATGATATTGTCGCTCGTCTATAGGTACATATTAATGTCTCCACGAATGTGATGAGATTCCTTTCCCATTGTATGCATTCAAGACTAATTTTCATTTGCTGATAACAAATAATGTTTAAATAAATGATATAATTCTATATATTAATAAGATACATCCCATCCAAAACAAATATGACTCACATGACAATGAATATAAAGGAATATGAATCCATTGACAACCGAAATGACGATATCATTAAGATATTATTAACAAAACAATATTAAAAGATCATATATGATATCATATTAATGTATATGATTCTTGAATAATTTAATAAAAATTATTTCACAATTATATAGGAGGTTATCCTACCCTCAACCAAGTAAAAGTACAAGGTAAGGTTTTATTTTACAATCTCTTCATTATCCGAGGTTGTTTATATATAATTATCTAATGGGTCCTCTTTATCATCCACATCCATGTTTCTTAAAAATGTATTTAAATTTTTTTTTACAATTTTATAGAATATGGGTTAAAAAAATTTAATCCCATTTTTTAATTTTTATTAGATTTTTATAAAGGAATAATTCCGTCATTTCCCAAATGAGGTGCTTTTTAACCTTTGCTACAGAATTAAGGTAAGAATCACTTTTTTAACTTATACGGAGGGTGTGGTAATTTTCCTCCATTATAAAATCATCTAAGCTTCCCTTAAAATATTAAAGAATATATTCAAAGTAAATTTGTCCTTTTATTATTATGTGACATATGAATTATTTCAAAAAAGGAGATATTTCTCTCAAATAGTTTTGATTTCATCTATGTCAAAATCCTTTGATGGATTTTAAGCTTATTTGTAGTTGATTTGTTATAATACAAAAATTCCATATTGTATTGAATTTTTTGTGATATATTTGACTGTTTATATGTTATTTTTATACCATTCATTGTTTATGGATAATGTATTGACATTTCATATACTTGTTTTAATATGAATGTTAATGTTATGTTTAATCATGTTTATATTAGGAAGGCATTGAACATAGTATATGAATGATGGATCCCTCTATAGCTGTTTGATTCATCAGTAAGTCTCATGAGACAATCTAGTGTCTTGGAACAAGTCCTTGAAAAAATATTACTTGTAATCTTGGCACAAGGCCTTGACTATGTGGTTATGATAGTCAGGAATTATGCATTCCATCACTATGAAAGTGGTTTTTGATATTGCATGTGATTATTTGACTATAAGAATATCAATGTGAATAAGTAAACTGAATTATTTAATTTTATTTTTTCCATATTATAATGATGTTCACGTTTAAAAGGATTTTGTTTTAGTTATATATTTCATTAAATGTTAATACTTATTTATGATAGTTTATGCTACATTGTTATACTTACTGAGCATCTGAGCTCACCCCTTTATATGTTTTATTTTTCCTAGGATGTGAAGAAGTATTTTATGACTGAACTACATGGATAGTATTAGGGGATATGAGTGTGGACTATGGAGACTATGTTGTTGTATTTTTTTACTTTATTATTTAATGTACGATTTATGAATGTTCTAGTTTTTTCATAGCTACTATACTAATTGGTATTTTGAGACATGATCTTTTGTGATCATGACAATGTTGTGTAACAATGCACCGACTCTGAGTAACTGGGGTCCAGGAGTTAGAGTTTGAATAAGGGGAATTTTAATACAAACCATTTAAGATATATTTAGATAAACTCATATTAGAGCACATAGCCCAAAGATAGACTTTGAGGATTAGTATAGATGAACATCCTAGAATTTTGGTATTGTAGTGATTTTGTGAGTTTTTCGAGCAATACACCCCTATCTAGATACGAGCAGGTAGAGGAAAATCTGGCACAGATGTACCTAGGGGTAAAACCCAAAAACACTACTTTGAGCTAGACTCGAACTGGAACAGGTGAACGATAATGGGCCTTGCTGCGTTTTTGGTTATGACACACCCGGGGGATATGCTTAGGATAATTCAAATTTTCATTACAAACAATTATAAAGTGTTTATGAGTATATACTTCCTCAAAGAATTTTTTTTATGACTATGGATTATATCCATAACTGTTCAATTTATGTTTAGTGATTTACAAGTATCGATTTATGTATTTTGATTCATAAACTAATCTAGTGTATGCCATTGTTTAGAAATGGTGTCTATTGTAATGAATGGAAACTGAAACAATGCATGAACAACTTGTATGGATTTCCCTCCTATGAAAAATAAATATAGTGGAGCTGGTGATGCAACTGGTGCTGATCAGCTAATCAGTATACTGGGACAACTCACTCAGGTTTTGAATAATAACCTTACCCGTATGGAGCACCCAGATCCACAGCGTAGAGAATCAATGTTATATCACTTCATGAGGCAACAACAACCAACATTCAATTTAAGTACAAATCCATTAGTATCTGACCAGTTGATAAATCTCTTAGAGAAAATATTTCATGCCTTGTAGAGTAGTGAAAGGGGAAATGTTATCATAGTAGTTTACCGCCTCACTAGAGATGTTGATCAATGGTTGTTATTAACTCAAAACACAAAGGAAGATGATGAAGTATAAAATTTTTAATGGAGTGAGTATAAAGAGTTTTTCTTAGAAAAATACTTTTCTCATGACCATCATGTAGATATGGGAAGACAATTTTTGAGTATGAGTCAAAAGGAGGATTAGAATGTCGCAAACTATGAGTCTAACTTTACTAGGATAGAATGGCCTGCTATATATTATATAAGAAATCCAATAAGTAAGATTTATCATTTCATTTATGGGTTAAAACCATTTATCCGACGAGAATTAGTCTCACTATATTTCTCATCGTATGAAGATATTGTCTAATGTGCCATCAAGATAGAAAAGGAATTCATTATGTATTATGACTTTAATGAAAAGAAAGAGAAGAAGAGAGCTATTGATCACACTGGAAATGGAAATAATTAGAATAATGTAAAAGATGAATATCCATCCTGTAGTAAATGTGGGAATAAACATCCATGTACTTGCTTGATGGGAATGAGATTCTATTACAAATGTGGTGAGAAGAACACCTTGCTCGTGAATTCAAGGGGATGAAAGAAGCTACCGATGATCAATGCTACAATTATAGGGAAATTGTACATTATTCAAATGAATGTCCTATGTGTCAGTGGAAGATACCATAGAAAAGGCCAATATTATGTGATCACTGATTCTAAGGTAGAAGCCCTGAAAGACATGGTGGCATGTAATTTAATGGTTTCTTCAAGTTTAGCCAATGCTTTATTTGATTATGGATCATCGCATTGTTTCATATCATCCCAATTAGATCAAAAAATTAGATATTTCCAATTTGATTTAACAAGGGTGTTTTTAGACAAAACTCATAAGGGAAGTATCATTGCTACAAAGTTATGTGAATCACTTCCCATTAGTGCATATAAATGTTCATTATCTGCTGGTCTCATCGTTATAAACATGATGGAATTTGATATAATCACTTGTATGGATTGGATGTCGGACCATGATGATAAAATTTATTGATAGAAGAAGGAGGTTACTATTTTTGATTACGATGATAAAGAACACCTTATCTGTAGAGCAGAATCGTCACCACCTAATTCTTATCTAGATCCACCCTGAGTATCTCAGCTAAATTCAATTATTGGGGAGGAAGAGAATGAAATGACTGTGGGTGAGGAAAGGAATGTTCAAATAGAGGATGTACCTATTGTGAGAGAATATGATGATGTGTTTGTAGAGGATTTACCTGGACTTCCTCTAGAATGAGAAATTGAGTTTTCCATAGATTTAATTGGTAGTTCAAGGACCATATCAAATACCCCTTATATAATGGCCATTGTGGAATTAGTGTAACTAAAGAAACAACAAGAGTAATTGAGTAATAAGGGATTTATTCTCCCAAGTGTTTCTCCATAGGGAGCCCCTATCCTTTTTGTTATGAGGTATGATAGATCTATGAGGTTATGTATCGACTAAAGTGATATCAATTATATAAAAATTTTGAAAAATTATCCCCTACCTCGAATTGATGATTTATTTGACCAACTGCATGGAGTTTAATATTTTTCAATGACTGACCTTTGATCTGTATTTCATCAGTTGTGTGTAAAGAAGGAATGCATTCTGAAAACAGAATTTTGAACCAGGTACAGGAATTACAAATTTACAGTAATGCCTTTTGGGTTGACTAATGCACCCTCTTTTTTCATGGATCTAACAAACAGAGGTTTCAAGGGATATCTTGATTATTTATAGTGGTATTTATTATTGATATCTTTTTATAATCCAAACGCTTTGAAGATCATGAAAATAAGTTGCGTCTTATCCTAAAGACTCTTAGAAGACATGAATTAAAAGGTAATTTTTGCAAGTGTGAATTATGGCTTTAGTAGATTTGTTTTCTTGGATGTATTGTCACTAACGATATAATCTCGGTTGAACGTTTTAACAAAATATAAATCCAAGAATGGACAAAACAAATGAGTATAACTGAGGTACTTAATTTTATTGGTTTAGTAGGTTATTATCGACGTTTCTTCCAGAATTGTTCTTGGTCAGCTAACACCTTAACAAAGCTTACATGTAAAGGGGTTAAATTTGTTTTAAAAAAAGTGTGCAAAGAATTTTTTGAAGAACTGAAGAGAATATTAGTCAATGCTCATATATTGACTATACCACCGAGGAATTATGGGTTCGTTATTTATAGTGATGCATTGAATAATGACATGGTTGTGACCTTATGAAAAATGATAGGGTTATTGACTATGCATCACGACAGCTAAAAATTCATGAGCAAAACAATCCTACTCATGATATTGAGTTAGCTGTTGTAATCATTGCTTTGAAGATATGTAGAAATTACTTATGTGGTGAAAAATGTGAGATATATTCCGATCACAAGAGTTTGATGTATACATTCTCACAGAAAGAACTCAATATGAGTAAAATGTGATGGCGTGAGCTGATCAAAGATTATAATTCTACGATACAATACCACCCAAGAAAGGAAAATAATGTGGATGATGATTTGAGTATAAAGGATCATGAGGTTTTGAATAAGATGAGAGTTGAAAGGGATCCTAATCTCATGGAACTATTAAAGATGGATATGGGAATAACCATAAAAGGTGACCCATCTAAGCTTTTACCAATGGTTACCAAACCATCTTTAATAGAAAGGATAAAAAGTTATCAGGCTGATGATGAAGAGTTTCTAAATAAGATTAATGTTGTGAATGAGGGATGATTGAGTGACTTTGTGTATGAAGATGGAATTTTGAAATTTGGGAAGAGAATTTGTGTTCCCCATATTACTGATCTAAAATGGGAATTTTTGGACGATGCTCATAGTTCCAATTCCTCTAAACACCATGGCGGCACTATGATGTATAAACATTTGCAAGAACATTTTTGGGGGTATAACATGAAGAGGGATATTTTAGATTTTGTGTCAAGATTTATGGTTTTTAAACAAGTGAAAGATGAAAGGAAATATCCTAGAGGAGTCATGAAACATCTTCCCATACCTGAGTGGAAATGGGATCAATATTTACCTTTGGTAGAATTTTCCTATAACAATATCTTCCATAAAGATTTCAGATGGCACCATATGAAGTATTATATAGAAAGAGATGTTGCACACCATCATTTTGGGATGATATTAATGAAAAAAACTTATAGGCCAAGAACATGTTGAGGAAATGATGGAAAAGGTAATGATAATCCAAACCCCCATCAAAACAGCACAATTTAGGTAGAAGAGCTATACTGATAACCAAAAGAAGGATTTGGAATTTAATGTAGGAGAACATGCTTTAATGAAGGTATATCCATGGAAGGGTGTTATATGTTTTTGAAAGAATTGTAACTTGAGTCCCTGGTACATCAGACTAGTCTAAATTATAAATTGAATTGGGGTTGTAGCTTATCGTTTGGAAATGCCTCCAAATATCTCCCATGTTCACGAAGCATTCCACATATCACTGTTGAGGAAAAAAATGCCTCACCTAATGCATGTACTCACCTATGTGGAAGTAGAAGTAGAACGTGATATGTCTTATTGCGTATTGCCCATCAGGATTCATGATAACAAGGAACAAGTGTTGAGAAACCAGAAGACTTGTCTAGTAAAAGTTCTATGGAGAAACCATAAGATAGACGATACAGTGTGGGTACCCGAAGAACATATGATGAAGAACCACCTAACTCATTTTACTTAGTAATACTCGAGACATTTCGAGGATGGGATTATTTTAAGGATGGGAGAATGCAACACCCCAAGCTTCTATGGTACCATTCTCTTTGAATAAAATAGTAGCGTGTGTTGTACGCAACTTCGAGTTCTAACACACACCACAACCAATCAAACTAGATGTTATGAATAGTAATACACACTTTTTTAAATTTTATAAATTTTATCTTTCAAAATGGTCTTCATTTTTGGATTCGGAATATCGAGATTAGAATAGGGTAAAGTTTTGGTATTTTTTTGAAAACATTCAATTTATGTTGAAATGGAATAACACTGAGTTATAGTTTAAAATCGATTTTTTATTTAAATAATTATTTATTTTATTTATATTTATGTTATATCAAAATAGAAACATAATACCTATATAAATTCAATCTAATTCATTGGAGTCAGTTTAAAATAATATATATATATATTTATATAAATTTTATTGAACTTTTCATAATCTTTTAACCATCTCCTATGAGAAATTGAAAATTCATATAAAACATAATTTTACCATTTCTGTGAGTATAATTTCGAAAATATGAGTGACATAGTAAATATCAAGGAGTAAAATATGGTTTAGCAAGATAAAAATAATTTTTGGTGAATAGGAACTTTTAAATTTTATTTATCACGGTTAAACGTAAATAGGGAGATTAAGGGTAAAAATGATATTATTATTACCATAACACATGTCCTAATTCTATTGGCTAAGTATAATTCGACCAAAAAAACCTTAGGAATATAATATGATCCCCTTCGTTCCTCTTGGATTAGATTAGGACATTTATTATTATTTAATTTAAAGAACAGTTAAAAGAATTAAAATCAACGTTTAATAACTAAATGATTTTTAATATTGGGTTATAGATAAGAAAAATTAGATTATAAATATACATTAAAAATTAAAAATGATTTCCTATAAAATGGTATTTTATTTCTAGTTTTTATACATTAAATAATTTAATTTATTTCAGACACAATGGTGATGCAGTAATTACCAAATTAATAAAATATTAAAATAATTTATATTATAGATATCCAAATTAATGTAATTTGAGACATTTTAAGAATTGAACTAATTTTATAGGTTAATATGACATATTAGTGTTGGTTAGATTAATTTTTGTCAATTAATAATGCTTTTATGAGTTTAGAGAAAACAAAATACCAAATATTGTCAAAATTGACATCAATGAGCTTTTAAAAAAAATATTATATTATTAATTGATATTTAATTCTTAAAAATATAAGGATGGGACATAAGAATTATATAATTATAGATGTTTCCTTAAATAAATACTTGGTGTTCTATTGGAAGTATATAGTATGTTTAATAACTATATAATATAAAAATATAAAGAGACATGGTAAATGTCAAACTACTTAACTAAGAGTTAAATCTGAAAGATAAAGTTAATATAATGATGCAAACCTGTCTAAAAAATTTTGGTTGAGTGGTTTTCGACCCATAAAAACAATATCTTTTATATTATCCATTTGGGAGCTATTATAAAATGAAAATGATTTTATTATAAAATAATATTTCTAACTTTTCCTAAGGTGCCCCTCACCCCTCTTAAAAAAGGGCACTCCATCCTTATCTGTAATTAAAACCTTTTAAACGATTTTTCGTTGTCAAAATCTGCCCAAATATCCTCTAAAAATCCCTCTCTTACTTGTAGATTCCTTACTTTAGTCAAAATCCAACTGATGGATCCTTTTTAATCAAATCAAAAGGATGGACCTGAATAAAAGGTAATAATTTTACCACCCGCTTTCTTGTTCTTTTCTTCTTCCACTTGTTCTTTCTTTTTTATTTCCATTATAAAATAATAACCCCAGTATATTCTCTATATGGTTATGATATTATAAATATGGTACAGATATATGCATTATTCTATCTATCCTCTGAATGAAATGTCACCAGACATGCGTACGTACGGATAACCATCTCCATGCCGTGGTTAAAATGTTATTCAATACATTGTTATTTGGATGGGTATAATAATGATTTTTAATAATTTAAATAATATATATAACATTATAATGATTATATATATTTTATATAACATAAAATTATATATTATTTTAATATCAATAGAATTATATTGCCGCTCGTGCGTACGTATGGATTACAGTATCGACGAACACAATGTGATTCATTCCCCATCATATCCATTCAAGAATAATTTTCATTAGATGATTAAAAAGATTTTTTAAGGACATTATATAATTCTGGATATGAATAATATCTATCCCATCAATAACAAATATGACTCACATAACAAATTATATAAAGGAATACAAATCTATTAACACCCAAAACTACGATAATACTAAGATATTTTTTACAAAACAATGTAAAAAGAACATATTTTATAGCATATTAATGTATATTATTCTTTAATATTATAATCACAATTATCTCACCATTATATAAGAGTTTAACCTACCCTCGACCAAGTAAAATTACAAGGTAAGGGTTTATTTGACAATCTCCTCATTATCCGAGGTTATTTATACGTAATTATCTACTGGGACCTCTTTGTCATCCACATCCATGTTTCATAAAAATTTATTTCAAAACATTCTTAATATTTTATAGACTATGGGTAAAATTCATTTATACCCTTTTTTGAATTTTTTTAATATTTTTTTAAAGCAATCCTTCTATCGTTTTCCAAATAATTTCCTCTTTAACCTGTTCGACCGAATTAAGGTACAAATGTCTTTTTTAACTTATATGGTGGGTGCGACTATTTTGTACCATTATAAAATCGTCCAAGCTTCCCTTACAAGATTATAAGAATATTTTCAAAGTAAATGTTTTCTTTTATAATAATGTAACTTTTAAATGATTTTAAAAAATGATATATTTCTCTTAAATGGTTTTAGTTCATCTATGTCAACATCAATTGATGGATTTTAACCTTATTTGAAGTTGATTTATTATGATACAAAAGTTCTATATTGTATTGAAGGTTTTTTGATATGTACTACTATCCTCCAATGGCTCTAAGGCCTTCATTTTTTATTTATATTGATAATCCACATTTCAAGAGTTGAGGTGGAACCCTTACAAGGCCCGTAGGCATATGTATTACATGGCCCATAGGCCTTAGAGAAATTCACTGCCCGTAGGCTTCAAACTTTACATACAACCCAGACCAACTACTTGGAACTGCTCCTCCCCAGCATCTTCATCATGAAATCAACTCTCCACCTTCGCATGGCTATTCGGATAGGCATTCTCATGCATTCACAGGCTTGTCCTGATGGCAGGTGCCATAGCCTCTCATTCATGCAATCCGTTTAGATTCTACTGTTGTGAAAGCTCCTTGCCCATCTTCTTTATAGAGCTTGTTCGTTGTAGGTTGTCTGGATTGCATCTACACTAAGGTGGCCCGAAGGCCTTGAGGTGGCACAAAGGCCTTACTGACCCGATGGCCGGGGTGGCCCGAAATCCTTACCAGACCAAGGGACCAAATTGGTGGCTCAAAGGCCCAAACAAGGGAATATTACTGACTGCTACAGTTCCAAATAGTGCATGCTACAGTTCCCCCTACAGTACATCTATAGTACATGTTACAGTACTACTACAGTGCCCTGGAAATTCTACCTCCGCCTGGATTTGACCCATGGTCATTTAGATGCACTTACAGAGTCCTTACAAACTGGGATAATGCTCATGTGCATATATATGACTATGGATGTGTTATTTTTATACCATTCATGGTTTACGAATAAATTATTTACATTAAGTTTCCTCGTTTTAATACGAATGTTTATGTTATGTTTAAACATGTTCATATGAGGAATGCATTGGACTTAGTATGTGATGGGTGGAGCCCGCTATATCTCCTTGCTACATCCATAGGTATCATGAGACAAACTAGTGTCTTGGTACAAGGCCATGAAAAAATATTATTTGTTGTCTTGCCACAAGCCCTTAACTTTGTTGTTATGATAGTCTGGAATTATAAATTTTTTAATTATGATTGTGGTTATTCATATTTCATGTGATTATTATACTAGTATAATATCCATGTGAATAAGTAAATGGAATTTTTTCATTTTATTTTTTCAATATTATGTTGATGTTCATGTTTAAAATGTTTTTGTTTTAGTTATACATTTCCTTAAATGTTTATATTTATTTATGAAATATTCCTCTATATTTTTATCCTTACTATGCATCTGAGCTCACTCCTTTCTATGTTTTTTTTCCCCGTATGTGAAAAAGTATTTTATGGATGACATGAAGGGATATTCTGAGGGGATATGAGTTTTAATTATGGAGACGATGTTGTTTTAGTTTTTCAATTTATGATGTAATGCAAGACTTATTAATGTATCTTGGTTTTCCATGCCAACTAAACTAATCGGTATTTCGAGACATGATCTTTTGTGATCACGCCAATGTTATGTAGTAATGCATCGACTCTAGGTAACTGGGGTCAGGGAGTTTCACATGATTTAAAATATATGGTCATGTCATGTCTGAGATGGGTGTATATGTTGATCCTAAAAGACACAAAATTTCATGTCCTTGTAGTATACTTGAAATATGCTTGAGATCTAGAGCTTCAAATTATATAATTTTTTTAGTGAATTTATTTTAGTTTTCATCCATGAACATATATATTATGGAAAAATAAACCCATAATTGTGAAAAAATTTGGTGGATTGGAAAATTTCCTATATCAATTGTTTAAATGAATGTGAGGTTAACATCAACACTTTTATTTATTCTAATAGAACTATTATTAAATTATGAATTTTTATAATATTATTCATATATGGGTGTTGTATTGGTATTGACAAGCGGAAAACAAGTATTGGATTTTGGATTATTCCAATTACACACACGTGAGTTTGACTACCCTAATGGTGTGAATTATTTAGTTTTAGTAAATCATATACTCAAAATAAGGGGTCATAATATATTTAGGGATTGTTTTTTGTAAGTATTGATCATAAGATCTGAAATTATATTTTTAGTTATATGGATCTAAACTTGTGACATATATTCTAGGTTTATTATCTTGATTCCATTTATTTTTATATGGTATATACTCCTTGAAATGATTATGTGTTCATGAAGAACATTAGTAATAAATTATCAACCCAATCCATGGAGGACTCTTTAGGGGAGTCTTTTCACATGAGTTTTTTGATAATCTAATCTTGTGAGTAAAAGAGGGTGGTGGGTAGGATTTCTGGGATACGATGAGTAAAGAATCATTTGTTTGTGAGCATGAATTGATGGATTGGATGACATTTATTAGATACCAATATAATAGTAAAATAATTTTTTTATGGAGATACATTTGGAGAGTTGTGTTTGTCTCCTTGTTAGTCAATGTGAAACTATATCAATTTGGTTGTTCTGGTTCATCTATTGTATCTATTGAGGGATAGTGGACACTGATTTTGTCAGACCATGCACCAAGGGGTTATAGACATTTTTAAATAATTATGATGTCGGTATTTTTGTCTTGATATTATGTGTACAGTCTCATATTGCATATCATAGTTTATTACTGGCCAATAAACTAATGTAGAACACAATATACCTGATTCATTGATAAAAATTTACTCATTATTATGTGTATGTTTGCTGATATTTCTATACAATTTTCAATACTTTACCATTCACTCATAATTTTAAATATGAGGCTTGTTTAATAATTTATTGACATAAAAAAATCTCTCATTTCACACATATGTTGGATATGATGAATGTCGTATACCTTAGACACTTGCATGTATGAGATATTATGATACATGATGGGTTTGCGTTTTGATTTCATTATCGGGATTTTATGTTCAAATCCCGATTCTATAATTTTTTTCAAGAGTTTATGTGTTATTTTTTGAAATTGTTCATTCCATATCATCTCAAAAATGACGGATAGATGTCGAGAGAAATCCCACCTCCTGAAAATAGGCTCTAGGATTTCGTTCTTATAAATGGTTGATCATTGAAATAGAATTTTCATCATGTAAAAATTTACTATACCAATATTTATCCATATAATATAAATATGGAATTATTTAATAGGATGTAATGATGTTCATATAGATCACTCTTGCGCTAGAATGTGTTGGGAGTGTAGTCCTTGGTTTTAATGAGTTTCATTAATGACATGATAGAAAACATGAATTTGATCCAAATGAGGATGGTATAAACATGTAATAATAAAAAATTGTATGTGTAATTCTTTCATCAACCACTAGTTTTTGAGGATGGTGACCGGCTATTAATAAGAATCTCCCCACTCAAGGGAAGTCAATAGTTTGGTAAGCATGGTATGTTGGGTCTGTGGTTTTCAGTCCCCATTTATATCATGTGGTGACTCAGAATGCTTTCGTATTGGATGGACATACATTCCATTTATAATTTTATCAACAATGTATATCATGTGTTCCTTGGTAAGGAGGTATAATATAGATCCATACCCCATAAATAGATGTGATTATATTGTTATTAAGTCAGATACCTCCATTTTCTAGCAACATGTTATGTCTATGGGTTTCCAGGATATGTGATATTTTCTAAAATTATTCTCTTGTTAAATGTATTGTGAAATTTTATGTGGGATACCCACGTGAATATTGGGTAGGAGTTACTTTTGAAAAATACCTCAAGGTTTCATCTGGATTTTTTTTAGGTGATTGATTTTGATGAAAAATTCAGAGGGCTTTGAATTTTACGGTTTGTGTTTTGAAGAAGATATTTATGGTGGTATAGTTTCACGTTGTTTGTAAACTTTTTTGGGCTCAAAATCAGGAGTTTTTGTTTTTGGAAAATTAATTATTTCCGCAGAGCCGTTATGTTATGCATACTATAGTGGTGTTCATGTTAGGCGAAACATGGAGTTGAAGGACTACATTTAATGTTTGTAGAACCATGAAGGATGTTAATTTTTTGGATGATGGTACCATTTTTAACTATAAGAATGGATAATTATCTAAGCATACAATGTAGAGAGATTAGTCTGAATGTGTTTTATAGTTTTCATTAGGAAAATGATTCACCGATGGCTTATCATTTATGGTTAGTAGATGGTGATTAATGGTGATGTGAAGGTGTCTTTTATATGTAGAAGAAATCAACCAATATAAAGTATTACAATTCTATGTGGTTCAAATATCATAATTTTCAGTGATGTTTGTACTATATTTATTTTTCTGAAATAATGATTAGTGGGTATTCTAGATCAATTTTCCTAGATAAAAACCTCCAATCAAATTATTAGTCTGAGAGAACTAATTTATAAAGTATCATCACTCCATGAATAATTAATTGATGTCCAATGTATTCAATGATGGATTATTCTACAATGAAGGGAACAGTTCATGATTAAATTTCTCAAAATGGGTTTATGGCACTCTATAGCATAAAAAGGAAAAGGGATGACGTTGCATATGCAATTTTCAAGGCATCATACTTTCATAAAGTATAGGTTGTATGAAAAGGAAATATTGTATGTGAATAACCCATGAAACACAATTCAATTATGTTCATATAGGATTCATGTTTTTTTATATAGGATATATGACAGTTTTTAATAGAAAAGATTAGTTTGAGGAAAAAATATATAAAAACTATAAGATTGTGGAAAATATGTACTTCAATATATCATAATCATAAAATTTAGTATGTATTCATTAGTGAAAATTAGAGGATATACATTTCTAAAAACTAAGTGAGTATTTTTTCCATAGCAGTGACAAAAAACAGAGAAATAATGGGATATTTTCCACCCGTATTAAGCAAGAGTAAAAGACTCGGGGAGTGAAACATTGGAAAGGATCGAGCTTACCATTAACTTTTCAAAGGAAATGAGCATCTTCATAGAATTTCCTTATCTTGAACATTGTAATTTTTTATGGAGACATAGTGTATTCGGTAAAATTATACAATGGAATAATATACTCATTATATATATCCATGGGAGGGATCACCATGTAAAATTATTGTGTCTCATGCATGATAAAATTTATTTTCATATATTTCTATGGGAATATGAGAGATGAGTGTTTTTTAACAATGATACATGATCTAAAGTAAAAGATGTTTTAATCTAACATACCCTAATTCACATTCTCCCTCTTAATTTATTTAGCTTAATTGGGAAAATATATTTATTGATGTGCATAAGTGTCATGCTATTGTTGTGAGTCTTTTATGGGGTGTAATATTTGGGGATTGAAATCATTCATTGAGGATATAATTATAATTCCTACTATAGATATGGTATAGTTTTATCTCATATTGTATTACCTTAAATGTCATTTTACATGATGGTGTAATGTGGGTCAAAGGGGGGGGGGCTTTGAATAATTAAGTTCATGTTCATAGTTGGATCATGAGTAGAAATTTTTTTACAATAACCATACGAGATACGTCTATGTTTTAAAACATGGGTTTTAATTGTTTTCAAAGAGTTATCTAATCTATATGTGTAATGTCCTGCCCTCATATCATTGGATTAAGAGGGTATAAGGACATTACTTTTCCTTAAGTTACATCCTTATTGTCCCATAGGATGGACATAAATGTTGAAGGGTTCCATTAAATGGGTGGGGGCGATTTTCGCTTAAAGAATCAAACAAGAAACTAACAATCCATTAAAAAAAATTCCACTACAGATGCATGATAACAATTTAATGTGACTCAATATCACATTTATCAAAATCATACAAAAATTATGTACATCGATAGAAGTAAGAAAACAATTTAAATAGTGGAAGACAAGATAACAAGACTCCAAGACAATAGAAGACTCCATTCTACACATGATCCATGCTTCTACTTCATCACACATCCCATGTATCATAAAGTGGTTCTTAAGATGTGTGATACATTACCTTTTTCCATATATTGATAAATGACATTTAAAAAAGAACCAATGTGCCAACGTAGATGTGAGTAATAAAACTCCTTAGGTTTTTCCAAAGGAATTCCCTTATCACACCACAAGGATAGAAGAGTTAGAAACATTAATATATAAAAATATATCAAAAATAATTCTAATATAGTTTATAAACAAACATAAAAACATTTTCATACAATTTATAATAAAATATAATCAAGTGTTATGTAAATCAATTTTCTAGAAAAAATTTATTTTCAAGAAAATAACCAATACATTCTTGAAAACCATTTCAAAATTTCCATTTGGAATAACCAATACATTCTACAAATTTGTACTACTAACCATGCATGTATCATTATGATACTTCAATACGCATGAGTATTCTTCCTTCAATATATCGTGTTATCAATTTTTATTATATCCCATATTCCATTAATCAATTAACACCGAGCATAAGGCCATATTTCAACTGAGCCTTGTAAATTCTATATGAACATATAGAATATGAAATCCTGAAAACCATTAAATCCTATCTGGCCAAAAATATTTAAATAAAATGAAATTTTTATTGTAAAATATTTTTCCAAAAATATATATGAGAATTTCAGAAAATCCATATTTTAAAATAAAAATTTTATAATCATGCAATGAAATAATATTACACGACCATTCTCCAAAATTCCAAAATTTCTCTTGAACCCATAAATAATTACTATATAGGATTTATATCATGATTAAACCATGTTTTAAAAATCAATTTAAATCAATTTAATCATTTTGAAACTAATCCAATCATTTTTAGTAAGAGGAGTTGCGAGTGAATCCACATAACTCAAGAATGTTAGTGGAAATGACAAATAACATAAAAATTATCACAAAACATGTTGAATTTTTATAAACCCACTTATATCACTCCCCCTTTCATTAAAAAACAAAAAATGAAATTATGTAATATCCAATACCACAGATCTAACCACAATGGGAATAGATAATAGAATCCAAATGGATCGGTGATGTAGATATTGGAAAGAACAACAAGTATGATCAATAAAGGTGAATTGCAGAGAGAATCGGGCTTCAACGTACCCGGGAAAGGACTTGGATTGATTCCAATACTCATGTGAGAGTTTCTCCAACCATTTAGAGACCCAAATCCGGATTTTGGGATGTATATGAGTGTAAATGTGTCTGTTAATGGGAATTGAAGCGATATACACTTTTTAACGATATAGTTCAGACTTGTGCATGCTTTGGTTTCACAGTTGGACAAAATGTATGTTAACTGTGCTCCTACTTTCATCATAAGATATACCTAGAAAGATTGTATTGATCTACTTCCAAACTATCCAATGACCATCAAAAATTTCTTTGTCCATCATTTTCGCCACACTGAATGGTTTCTCCTATTCTTACACACAGATTAGACAAACCGTGCACAAACCATTCGACTCCACTTTTTACACTGAATCATTGTTCATGGTTACCTAAATGTGATGCTCATTTTCCAAAAAGAAATAACAATCCATGAACCTATATAATATAATCAAAATAACAAAAAAATCATATAACTCTACAATTAATTACACTTATTCTTTATATAAATGAGAATTTTTAAGAAATGGTTACATACTAGAAACAAGATTACTAAATTCATCCCACCATTGGTCATTCCTACCTAAACATATATAAAACAATAGGTTCCATGAAAGAGATCATTACATTTCCATTTCACCTCATTCCCATTTTCCCATGTATGTTCCAAAAATATGACCATGTTTCCACAAAACTCACACTAGACTAATTCTTTTCTTATGCATGAAATTCTCTTTTCTATCCAAAATTTGCATCGGGTAAGTACAAACAAACCATTAATATCCTAGTAAATATGATTCCATCTGATCACACAGTTCGAATCAGAAAAATAATTATTAGATATTGTTACATGGAACGATTTATTCCCCATACTGAACCATGGTGGAAATGATAACTAATATTCCCCATATACAACACATTACATTATCTCAAAAAGGGGTATTCATTGAGGAGATAACATTCCATGATTCATAAAATGATGATGTATAAGTCTTGGAGAGAACCTCAAGAAAATGTGATCAATAACTAAGAAGTAAAACTGCAATTGATGATGACCCATATACAATTTTGGATGACATTGAGCCATCCCCATCTATTTCATGATCAACTAAATAGTCTCCATTAGTTATTGGACAAGGCTCATCCCAACTAGTGAAGCCTCACATATTTCCACCCAGCATAGTTTAGAATGAAAATGACTCCCATAAAATGATTCAAAAAAAATCCAAATATATTGAGGCCTAGTAAATTTTTTATATGAGAAGTACACTAAAAAATATTTCTCCATAAATTAGCCACCAAAAACCATTATACAAGCCCAAAACATGCCCTCTAATGTTTGTATCATCCTCTTAGATTGTCAGTCCGTCTGAGGATGGTACTCTATACACATACTTAGTTGAGTCCCCATGGATTTCATTATGGTTTTATTGAAACCAGACATAATCATTGGGTCTCTATATAATATGATGAAAAATGGTATTTCATGTATCCTTATCATTTATTCGATATAGATGTTGGAGAGATCCTCCACTATATGATTTTAAAAGATATAGATGAAGTGGGAAGAATGTTTGTGCCCATACTCTATCACCCAAATGGAATCATTTTTTTGAACCCATTTTGTGAGACTTTTAAATAAAATAAAGGGATATATGCTCCCATTTATACACTATAACATGTACGAGATGCAACATAACTACTAGTTTGTGATGTTCTTCCTTAACATGCTGAATATTTATTCAACTTAAAATGAACATTGAAACATTTATTTCCATGACACTCAACCAAAATAGTGCCTTCAATTAATTCTATATCTTATATATTCCTTGATGAATATCCCATATCGACTGGTGGTAACAATTAAGAAGTTATTCCCGACAATCCCTAGGTACAACCATCTGATTTGTGAACCACAAAACCAATGACACATATAACATCCACTCCTCAATGGTATCCCCCCCCCCATCGAGTTTTTCTACTCATCCCCACACATTCTTCATTAGATTCCTGGTACTCTTTATGAATCTTTAAAATATATAGATCCATGAAAACATAAATTAAAGCTACTATATGATGCTTCTTTTGACAACTGTGCATATGTAATTCAACTTAATGAATAATTAAAATAATTTCCCTTACCATATATACACACCAAGTCAAAGTCTAAAATTTAAATGATACAATATTCATCTTATTTGTCTCATATTTAAATAAATTAGTGATAAAATATGATTTATGCTCTTATGATTCACTAACCAAGTAAATTTTTCACTGAAGAGATAATGGCGCCATGTATTCTATTATGGATAGATATATATATATATTTATAAGTATTCTATTGTCTATTTCTCTCATGTAATCTTACCTTAATTGATCTATAATAAATAGCATAGTATCCTTTAATGAGAACACACCCCAACCCAGTTCCCAAAGAATCATAATACACCTTGTACCACTGTCTTAATTATATCAAAATCAAGATTAGTGTAGATATATGGAGAACCATTATCTCATGAAAATAACTTTGGGAAACCCCACTCCATGGGAATATAACATTCTTATTTGTTAAATCATTCAAATTCGAAGCTATAAGTGATAGGTCATGAAAACAAAATCGTTAATAACTACTTAGACCAAAAACCTTTTTATCTCAAAGACATTTTTTGAAGGTTTTCATGAGATCAGAACATTTATCTTTTCTATATCCAATGATTTAATTATTTTATAATTTAAAAGGACAATAAAATTTACCGATTATATCCAAAAATTTCAATATGCTATTTTTTCAAACAAATAATGATATCTTAATATTTTCAACATTGTCATCTATTGTTTCTCTTTCTCAGCCCCTGTTATTGAATACACCAATACTTAATCCACAAAATCCATTAAAAAGAATTCATATATAACCGAAATATATGAGTCATAAATTTCACAAAGACTTGTGTTTCATTCATAATAACAAAAAGACATTTCCACTTATTCATAATGTCCATATCATCTTCTGAAATATGAATTTATAATATCATCTTTTAAAACTATCAATTGGTGATATCCTAATCACAATCACTAAAATAAAACCATTTAGATACCCTCAATTGATTGAATGTTTCATCAATTAATAGAAATGGAAATCGATTATTTATCATAATTAGATTAATCTTATATTAATCTATATATATACTTTCGGTTCCACCTTAATTCTTTACGAGGGAGACATGTACCACAGAAAGAGATATTCTAGTCTAAATGAAAACTTTTCAATCATACACTTCAAACAACACATTCTTCTACCTTAATTATATTGTATCCATTTGATAAGACAAAGGTGATATAGAACTGGTCCCCAAGAGGAGATCAATTCTAAACTCCATTTCCCTTACCATTGGTAACCCCATGATGTTATTGGGAAACATATCATTAAATTTTATCATGAATTAAAGAAAACTGGTATTCTCAATCTACTTCATTGATTAAAAAGGAAACACATAAAAATGTTATGAAATGATTTTTCACTACTGGTGACAACAAGCTCGTTTCACAAGTCGTCATGTTCTTTTATCCATTAAATATTTTCTTGATGACATTGTGAGTTCCAAAACCAACAATTCTATTATAATAGTCAATGTGAGACTTGAACGTTATAAACCTATCCATACCTTGGATTACATATTATATGTCTATGTCCATCACTGAGAAATATCATTTCAACTGAACTCCATCAATAGTTATAGAACATCCTCAACACATACGAGCTATATATTAATTTTTCCCTAGAGTATTTTGAGGTTTATGAAAAATGGAATCATATGACTTTTAAAAATATAAAATAATAAGAGTGAGAATAAATTATTTAATGTGATTAAATTGTATCAAACAACACTTCCATAATGGTAGAATTTAAAAAGAATCTTACTTATCACTATTGATGGTCAAACCTGATCATATGTAATCACCTGATTAGCTCCATATAACAGCTTCATTGTGACACATTTCTCTTTATTTCCATTATGATATTTCACTTGTGGTTGTGTCATCATATTTTTATAATCTCCTTGGCTAGCTCAATTATTCTATTGAGAATGATTCTATTTCCCTCATCCAATAGAATCATATAATTCATAGATCACTGATGATTATTGTTGGGAACATGACCTTTGTGCATTGCGACAATAGTACTTAAGATGTAAAATACTGTTCCAGTTATGGAATTATCTAGTTGTCTTTTTTACAATCCCATATAATTTGATCAAAAGAGACACATTTGAAACATCCCACTTTTGTTGTGGGTCTCATAAGAAGATTCAATGATCCTTCTGTCTAACTGAGATTTGTTCTCGGACATTGGACGTTGGCATCTCTCATCTGTTTTCTCCCAATGTTAAGGATCCCACTATTTCTCATGGGTATCAACATAGTTCCTCCTCCCATATCTCATGAGATATCCCTATCACCAATGGTTACTCTATTATCCATATCTGTATAGTAAGTAATAAAAATTACAAAATTCATTGATCGAATCCCCTTCCATAGTCCTGATTCCACGATGCATGCCTTTAAGGCCTCACTGCGAGAAACTTCGTGTGGAATGTACACAAAATTCATAAATTGATGAATACGTTTTACCAAAGGGGTGGAACAACTTGATATGGATTATGTAAAACATGATTTTAGATCAATTTATGATAAAACATGTAACATCCTTCCCCTTTTCATTTACTTGATATAGAAGAATGGATTTACATGTCCTTAAGCAACATCTGCACTTTACCAAAGGTAGGATATAAATTTCTAAGGCTTTATTATCTGGGTGGTGGAGATTTTCACTTAATGAATAAAACAATCAACTAAAAATCTATTATGAAAACATGCCACTATATAATGCATGATATCTATGAAATACTACTCAAAATATAATATATTTAAATAAAACTACAATTTAGTACTTCGATGGTAGACTACAAAACCAATATAAATAGTTGAATAAAAATAACAGGACTCCAAGACAACATATGACTTGATGCTCCACATGATCCATGCTCTAATTTACTAAATCAATTCATGTATCATGAAGTGAGACTAAAGTCATGTGATACTTTACCTTTTTCACATGTCCCTGTAAATGAAATTTAATAAATTCCAATGAATTCCCTTCCCATTTTAGTAAGATAGAATAGATGGATACATTTATATATAATATTTTACATCCAAATGTAAATAACTTCTAAAACAGTTTATAGCAAAAAATATACAACTGTTATATCAACCAATTTTCTAGTAAAATCTATTTTCCATAAAACAACCAAACAAATCATTAGAACCATTTCGTAAGTTCCTTATGACATAACCAATCCATTATGAACATTCACACTACCAATCTTGCAAGTATCATTACAATAGTTACATAATCATGAGGGGTATATCATCAATCTAACATGAAATCACAAGTTAATTATATCATATGTTCCATTTCACCTTTTTCGCCAATCACATGGTCCTATTTCAATAAAATCTCATTAATGCAATATGAACACGGACAAAAAGTATGGCAAAAACACCATTCCACTCAAAACATTCCAAATCAATTTCAATAAAAATGGCTATATATAGAAAAAATATCCAAAAAACCAGTAGAAGACACAAGATAATCATTGTTTTAACATGATAATTTTTGAATCTAGAAATAAATTCACATTGTACAGATATTCACCGAATTCAACAAATTGCAATGAAAACCCTAAATCATCATTAATGAGGATTTATTTAATAATTAAACAAATATTTAATAGTCATTTTCAATCAATTAATTTTTTTTGAAACTAATCTAATTAATTCATTCAATATGAGTTGATAGTTAAGGTGCCTTGAACTAGTGTTTTTCATTAATTGAATAGACATTTTGATAAATGTCACAAAATGGGTTGAATCTCCACGAACCAAGCTTAGATATAATACCCTGCCACAAAAAATCTAAAATTTGAACTTATTGGTTATCCAAGACATTATATCTATTGAAAATCATTTTAGATCAAAGAAACTGATAGGTCGGGTGAAGTAGATCTAAATAATCACGAATGATAAATAATGATGACTTACTATGAGAATCAGGAATCAACACACTAAAAAAAGGAATCAAATTGATTAAAATTCATATTTTAGACGTTATACACCCTTTAAGATACCAAAATACAATGTTACGTCCATAAAAGTTAAAATTAGTTGGCTAAAGGAAAAACCGAGTGAGATCCACTTTTTTAGGAGGTAGTTTTCACTCATGCATGGTACAGTTGCATGATTAGATAAACCATTTGATAAACATGATCCTCTATCTATCCAAAAAACGACCTCATATGTTTGGTATGCATGGATTCCGAACCCCGTGTGGATTATGCAGTACCTCTATGTCTAACATTTCCATCACACTACATGGTTTCTCTTAGGCTTCCACTTGGTTTCAAAAAACTGTACATAGCTCGTGGGCCTCTTGTTTTCCCCCTGAGTCACTGTGCACAATTACCTGCATGTTTTATGAGGATTTTAAAAACCATTAAACTCCAATTAACCTATATAAAATCCACATGCCACATTAAAACTTCTTCAAACTCTCCCAAGATTCACCCTAATACTGACTGAAAGTTTACTTTTTTTTATTAAAGCATAAAGGATACAACCTATTTCCCAAAAAAAACTATGGGGGGTAGAAATAATGAAGACCCAAAGAGTCCCCCACCACAAAATTATTAGAAACTATAGGCAGCGAACCCAAACTATAGTAAACAATCAGCTGATCGTTCTTGCTACCTTCCCACGATAAAGCATCCGCCACAAAGATGGCCTCCCTCTTGGTGTGTCGATCCATACAACCCTGGTTAATCTACAACAAGCATTGCATATCGAAATAAATTAAATTCGAAGGAGCAATTATATTCCCATGCAGAATACGAACCAGAAGTTCAAAGTCAAATTCAACCTCTGCCACATTCAAGGAGAGGATGTTGCAAACAAGAACCCCGGAGAGGAGAGCTCTTATCTCGGCTTCTGAAGAGCTACCCGGACCATAAATGGCACTAAATTCCACCATGACCAAACCATTCCCATTCCGCAGAAGTCCTCCACCCCACATTTTTTCATTAATAAAGGACCCATCTACATTGAGCTTGAGACCATTCACCAGAGGCTGCCATCTAACCCAGAGACCGCGCAAACCAGAAAGACCAACCGATCTGCCGAGCAGTTTACACAGAACCGGGGATTATTCTCCCCCCTTGAAAAGAGACCCCAAATCATGCAGTAACAGTTTCATTTTTAAATGAATAGAATAAAATGAGGGTGATTCACTAGCATGACCATGTTGCACGCCGTCCACAACGTCCAGTAGGCTGAAATCACAATAATATATTGTGACTTCCTTTCCATCTTCGAAATTGAAGTGGTCACGAACCAACTAGTTAGGAACTCAAGGAAGGAGGAGTATGCAGGATTATACAAACCCCAAGACCCCATGGCCTACTAGAGAGAAGATTCCCATTCACTATTGAAAAATAAATGGGTGACATATTCCACATTGGGATGTGAACAGTTGAAGCACCTTGAGGCCAATGACACCCCTTCTCATTGAATATTCTCTTCTGTAGGAAGTGCATAATTTTTTATCCTCCAAACAAAAATGTTCATCTTAAAGGGGACATATTTACACCAAAACAATGAGGCCCAATCATCATGTGCAGCTTCTGGCCATAGGATACCACGATAATCCTATCCGCTAAAGCATACAGAGCTAGAACCAGCGAAGCAACATCAATCATCATCATCATCCGAAAACTCAATATCTCTAAACATAGACAGCTGGACTTCATTAATAGTGCATTCAATAAAGCTGGTAAATAGGTTATCCTGTTTGACAGTCATCTCCGACACTGGAAAAGACGGAAATAACAACCTATGTCTGGCCCAATTGTCACGCCACAAGCTCACTTCTCCTCTCCCAATAACCCACTGTGATGATCCATAAAGCAACTCTAGATGATAGTGAATATCTTTAGCTAACCTGGAAATCTTGCAGACATTCCAATATTCCCAGTTATCCCTATATGTAATATTCATTGTTTTTTACCAAAGAGTTCCCCTAACAATAATCTCCAAGGGGGTGATACATATAAATCATTAAGAGAAGCTTACATATAAGAATCCGGGGGTGATACATTTTTTCTTGCAGGGGATGGTAATATGGGATCAAAGTGTTTTTAATGGGGGATTCATTATTTAAAATAAACGTTTTTCTGGTCCCTAGAATCCATGTGGCATGATATAGTTGAAATCCCTTGTTGGAACATAGTTATTCTAACCATGAGGTGTAATTCTGTGCGACACTCCAAGCCTTATTTTGTTTGTTTTTAAAAATTTCTCCATGGTGATTTTTAGGATTAATAATAGACTAATATTATTTTTTAATGAACTAATCCATACATTATATTCTAGATACATATTATTTGGTATTTGTGGAAATTTCAATTCATTTTTTATTGTTATAATATGGCAATTTTGTGTTCAGGATCCAATTTTTTATTTTAATCATATATTCAAACTATACCTATTCCTCTATTATGATGATGATTCAATGGTGTATAATAATGAATGATATAATGTGTTTTGACATGTTATTATTACATTTCTTATGCATCTAGGATCATGTGGACCAAAACTACTCTTCATTAGTCCCCAATTTCAATGGTGATTAATTCAACATCTGTTATTGATGTTTGTGTCTCTATAAAAACTTTTAATTATATAAATTTTTTATTTTACATTTAATTTCATTATATTATTCACTAAAATAAATTTTGTGTGATTATATTTATATGGTGTACTGAAATAAATTAAATTTCATTTCCCAAAAAAATAGTTTGTCTACAAAAAATGTTTGTTAAGATTCTGTAATTTTTATTTTTTTAACAAAAAATTGGTTTTCACACTTTGGATAGTATTGGATTTAAATTTAATATTTCTTGTAAATTTTGATCATAAATTTTTGAGTTTTTTTAGTTCTTAGAATAGGAGATACCAATGGGTGTGTCATTAATATAAATGTGAATCATATTTTTGTAATGCAATTTTAGGTTTTCTTTTACATTATGTGTTTAATTCCACATGATATCATACCGATTGGATCCACCATAGGCCAAGATTAATGATTTAATTTTTAATTCTCTTATGTAAAACCGTAGGTCAGAGACCAAACTGTGATGTTTTTCAGTTATGATTGTATTAACACATTATGGAATTTGAAATAGTTGTTTTCTATCCTGATTTCACATGATGGATTGTTTCATTACTATATTTCTTAAATTTTAATCTTCTAATATACCAATAGAGTTTACTGATTATGATATTATTCATATCAAAATTACATTACATATTATTTATCTTTTGAACATTAATGGGGTTTAATAATAACAATTTTTTATTTGAAATGGTTATGATTTCTTAATATACTTTGTAAAACTACAACCCTTTTAAATATAGAAGATATTTATTCTAGGTAATAGTCATTTTAATGATTTTTTAGTGAAATACTACATGGATTTTTTCCCAAATAGAAATTTTTATTTTGGAATTTTTTATACGTTGTTTCTATTGATTCATGTAGAAGGAATAGAATAATGTTGAATGTGAATGTCACGACCCGAACAATTATAAGTGAAATATCAATATTTATTTAATTAAATGATTTATTTTGTAAAATGTGTATATAAAACTCATGTGCTCCACATATTTTATTATATATAATTGGATATTAATGACCATTATGTATCATTACCACTGATAATATTGTCTTCTAATTGTGATCACATGACTAGTATAAATATAGGGTTTTAAAAAATACTTTTGACATGGTCAAAGGAGGTGATGACCTCAACCAGTAGAATTGTTCCCAATGAATCCCATTTTTTGGAGCATCTAAGGAAGATAGATCTTATGGAAATTTCTATATAACATGCCAAAGACAAGATATAACAACATAATCATGAGGGAAACCATTTGCGAGATAAGTTTAAGATCATTGAGATCATGACCCGACCCATGTTCAATGAATGGCCCCATGAGAGCCCCACTATCTCACACCATACTTTTATAGAGTATACTAGTGTAATAAAGGGATATGTATCAAGACACTAGAATTATGATTAGGTAGATTATTTTTATATAGAATAATGAAAATACATTCATTTTATTATTGTTTTAAAGAACAAAGTGTATCTATAGTTAATATTAAATTTCAGTTAAGAAATATATTATGGTGAATTAATGGATTTTTGAAATAAATAATATTTTGATAAAACATTTTAATTAACATAATTTTATTAAATTAATTTCATCATATAATATTTAAGATGTAAAATTTAATCTTTATTATGTTTTGAAAATTATTGTTGTCAAAACCAGTCAATTTTCAATGAATGTCAGTTTAAAATTTAAAAGTTAAAATTTTCATATCATGGATTTTATTACATGAAATGAATATATTTTTTTGAATAAGGATTTAAAAATTATCAAATAGTGAATTTTTTAAATTTTTTTGATAGAGTCGAATTATAGGGAAAAAATTAAATACCATATAAATATATTTTCTATTTTATGACTTAATAATAGACCAATAGTGATTTAAAAAACACTATAAAAATAAAAATTTGTCAAAATATATGTTTTACATTAATTTTTTTTTCTTTGACTTATTTTATAAATCCATAGTGAATCATAAAAAATTTATAATACTTTTTATGATTTTAAATTCATTTCTTTAATACTGTGACAATCCTCCACAAAATGAAGGTTAATAAGTGAATTTCATCATCTCATGGACGTATAAAATAAATATTTCTACTACTCTTTGGAAAAATAACATTAAAAAAACTGAGGTATGATTTATGGTTTTTAATATATAATTATATAGTTTTAAAAAACATTGTGTATGAAATATTAAAGACTTCCCATCTTATTTACTATAAAAACCAACCCATGATTCCTCTTATTTTCATTGAAAATCATTTTATCACGTCCACAATCTTCCCTCCCATCTCTAGAATCCTACCAAGTCTCCCTAGGCTCTCATGAATCCTCTCTTGTTGATTTTGATGTCACATACTCTAGTTAGGGTTCCTTCCATTCTCATTTTTATCCAAGTTTCCGTATATTATCACACTATTTAATTTTAAATTAAAAATTATGCGGTATATTTGACCACCGCCACCATACTTTCGTTATTATGCTTGAATGGTGAGACACCCATTTATCTATCATTAATCCCTCCCATGTACACCTGTTACAATGCCGAACATTCAGATGACGTATTTAATTTTTCCCCTTCCTTCAATTTTAGTTATTATAATATTCCTTCTATTTAAAAAGTACATACATTATGAAATGTATATATATGTCCATGTTACTTTTAATTTCATTTAAATATGATGAGATATCCCTTAATATCTCATTAACACTTTTTATTAACTTTCATGCCATGTGGTTATGCAGCCAAAATTACACCATGATTTTCCATGCCAAAATCGTCATGTAGTGAATACCATACAATTTAATCTATCAATGTTATTAAAATTTATGCACATATAAATTCTTATTAAGGACATAAATATACCTATTCCACACTTCTTGATCATGGAATGACATATTATGAAGAATTAATCCATGTTTTATGATCTTTTTGGCACACTTAAGAATTAGAATTAAATGAAAGTGATGGTTACACTCGGAATTATATAGAACTAAAATGCATTGGGTAATGTATAGTATCATGATATGTCATGTTGGGATATGTTTTTACCTGATTCATTTATGTTACATTGACCACTATGATTTCTTGGCAGTTTATCTGTGAACTATGACGTAGTGTATAAATTTGTTTCCATATTTCCATGTTATGAATATCATGTCATATCATTCATTATGATTTATGCTCCATTATGGTTAATTTGTATTCCTTTCCTAACATGTATTATTATCTTAATGTTATTACATTTTTACTCCCATACTACTCATTATATCTCACCCTTTTCTTATGTCAATCCTTTGGTTATCTCTTGCAATGTTATGTATGAAGGAATGTTGTGGTCATGTAAAGGATGTTTTCAATAATGATATTGTATTTCATGCATCATGTTGATATGTAATATACATAATTCACAAAGAAACTATACATCTATATATTTTAGGTCATATTATTTGTAATTTTATATAATTGATTCATGAATGAATGTAATAAAAAACCACAGTTTTTATAGTTGGTATTAGAGGAAATTTTAGTTATTTATGGGATTAGGATTCGAAAACACTAGTGAATGTCTTAGGGATATGATTATGTATAAGAAATATTTCCCTAAATCATGGTGTGTATAGTTTTAGTGGTTTATAATGGATATAAATTCATCTCTGGATATGATTAAGATAATGTGGCTCTGAAACAGAAGTATCTAGGGGTAAAACCAAAAAACAACGCTTTGAGATAGACTCAAAGAGGTTTTACTACACTCATGGTTTGACACTCTAGAGGGATATTCCTTGATAAAATCATAAGCTTAGTATGAACCATTATTAAGGGAAGACAAAAATCACTTAAGAACATATGATAGGAAGTAGATCATGGATAACAAAGATTGAACCCTATAAATTCATAGGTTAATAAAATTAAGGTAATATATATGTTATCCATTTAATTACATTGGATTATTTTTTATGTGTATAATACTTAAAAATACATACCCCTAATTTCTATTTTATTCTAACCAATCACCTAAAATAATAGGAATTTATATAATAATCTATGTGAATATCAATTTAATGACTTACCACAAAAGATGGACAATACGATGATAGCAGGAATCAAAAATTTTTTATGATACTCTCTCAATTAACTCATGTTTTTAATCAAAACCTATATAAATAGGATATTTCACACCTCAATGAAAGACCATGTCACAATTGAGACCATCATGAGACAAATGCCTCCCAATTTCAAAGGAACATCTGAGCCCTCAATTGCCGAATAATGGATTAAATCAATTTAAAATATCATTCCATCATTTATGTATATTAACAAGAGATGGTTATAATGGATTATTATCATATAGAGTCTGAATCTATTCAATTTTGTACACTGATCACAAATAAAAATCATGTGGAATAGATCACGGTGATGGGATTGAAGGATTTCTAGAAAATGATTTTGGATAAATATTTTTCTTTGCACCATCCAATTTTAAATTGAAATAGAATTCCTTGACCACATCTAAATAAAATAATGAATTCATTAGAGAGTATGTGTATAACATCACGAGGCATTCATGATAGGCCTCTATATTTGTCTTTATCAAAGAATTCAAGGTTGACCGCTTCATTGGTGGGATAAAACCTAGCCCTAATGTTTTTTAGTATTATGTGACATTGATAAATATGAAAAACTTTTACATGGTTCCCTCAATGTAAAAATAAATATTTTCAAATATCAGAGGTATCATAATGATAAGAATTATATGGTTGAGTCGAATTTTGTTGATGTCATAGAGAGATCTAACAATGTGAAGAAATTCCAAAACCCCACTTACTAAATGTGAGGAAAGAATAACTATGTAAATTTTCTGAAGGGTACGAGGATATGCTTAGGTGTGATAGAGAAGGCCACCTTGATGGTGATTTATAGAAAGAAAAACCAACTACCACATTGAAGGAAAATAATTCTCTGGTAAAAACACAACACATTATTCTTTTCAATAACTATATGAATCTTTGGAATTTCTCAAACCAATACACTAATAAAAGGTTTTTTAGAGGCAAAAAGAACCTCTATGGTATAAAAGGAAATCTTTTACCATCATATCTACTGAAGTGAATCTAGAAAATCAAGTGGTGATATATACTCTAGTTATTCTTTCACGAATAGTGAACATGAATTTTTATTGTAGTCTATGCATTATTTTATATCCCAAATGTATAGAAGTAAAACCCAAAAACCACAAAAAATGTTGGAAATAGAGATGTCCTTGAGAATGAAAAAATGGGAAATTATAGAATCCCACATACAGAACTCATCCCCTACCACAATTTTTGGATTGAACCTCCTAGTGAATATTATCATAATTTTCATAGTGGAATTTTATTCCATTCATGATAATAATTTTATTTTCCTATATAAATCCAACATAACTTTTCATGGGATAGAAATCACTCACCATATGGATAATCAACCCTCGGTTCTATACATGTGAAAGGAGGAGAATGAATATTCATTATCACCATCATAATAATACTACATATTACTACAATGTGAGTATTCATATCATTCTTAGATGATCGAGTCTAAATAAGGTCCTATCCTTGAAGACATTCCTATTATGAGGGAATTCCTTGATGTGTGTCTCAAAAAATTCCTTAGTATCCTCCAATCAGATATTTTAATTTATAATTTGATCATGTACCTATATAATTAGAAATATCCAAGACTCTATATATAGTGGTTGTTGTGCGACTTGATTAGCTAAAGAAACAACTACATATGAATATAAAAAATGATTTATACACCCAAGTTCATCACCCTGATGTTCACTAGTCATCTTTGTCAGAAATAAGGATCGGTCATTGAACCTTTTCCTTGAATATTGAGAGCTCAATCAATCCTGATAAAGAAAAATTATACTTTTCCATGAATTAATGACTTGTTTTATAAAATATGTGTAACATAATAATTTTCTAATTTGGATCTACGATCATGATATTTCCATGTAAGGGTGATGATGAAAGGTACCCTCATGACTAATTTATAAACAAGGTATTGTAATAATGAATTCATTGCAATGCCTTTCAGACTCACTAATGCTCCAACAATCCTCATGAACATGATGAATAGAGTTTTCCGGGATTACCTTGAAAAATGTGTGGTAGTATTTATGGATGATATTATAATATATAAAAAATTAATAAGGACCATGAGGAGCTTTTATGTATTATAATAAGAACGTTATAAAATTAAAATCATTATTCAAAGTACAAAAACTGTGGGTTCGGGTTGAAGGATATCTCATTCATGGGGAATATCATCAAATGAAATGGGATTTATATTGACCCTTCAATGATTATGAAATTAAACGATGTCCTAGGACAAAATTCGATGTAGATATCAGTATTTTCAATGTATAAGCTAAGTGTTATCATAGATTAGTGAGAAATTTAAAAGAATTTTCAAACCATGTAACCAAACTAACTGGACAGGGAGTCATGTTTTCATGGAATTATGAATGTAAATATTTGATCAAGGAGATAAAATATAGGCTAATCACTACACTAGTGCTCACACTAACCTCATGATGAGTGCATTTGTTGTTTTTAGTGATGCTTCAATGAAGGGTCTAGGAAGTGTGTTGAGGAAAATTGAAAAAGTCTTCACATATGAAATAAGGAAGAAGAAATTTAAAGAGAAAAACTATCCAACACATGATTTGGAGTTTGTTGAACTAATGTTCACATTGAAAATTTGGATACATTACTATTCTTTGGAGAAGAGTGATATCTATACAATTCACAAAATCTGAAGGTATATATTCACAAAGAAGCAGTTGAATTTGTTCCATTAAAAATTATTAAAACTAATAAAGGATTGTAACTACTAAAATAACCACCAATTTTGGAAATTCAATAATGTGGAAAATGTGATAAAGTAGAGAGGATCAATAAACAAATTAATAGATGGGAATTTATAAGGATATAATCTTCGTAGAGTTGAATAGTATGGATAAGAGAATCATAAAAGGAAGTAACATCATTAATCCTTTCATAAATGATTTCTCAATCATATCCTCTGGGGAGGTTAAAAGATTCTCAAAGAGATGATGTGGGGATTTAGAAGAAATTAGAACTTATTAGAAAAGGAAAATCCTTAGAGTTCGGTGTTAATGAAGAGGGTGTTTCATGATTTGTGTCAAGACTATGTGTACAATAAAATCCTAAAATAGAGTATGATATTTTGGTTGATACACTAATCTCAACCATCTCTATCTACCTTTGAAGCTCGAATATATATCATAATTTTCAAGAACACTATGGTTGGGACAATATGAAGATGGAGATTGTAGAATATACATCAGTGTGTATCATATGTCAACAAGTGAATGAGGAAAAGAAAAAATGTAAGGGGATGATTAAAAAATTACCCATACTTACACAGAAATTAGAGAAAATCACAATGGACTTTTTCATTGGGTTTACTATGATATCTAGTGGAAATAGTGATATTTGGTTTTTGGTAGATCAACTTAAAATGACTACACACTTCATTGTGATTTGATGGGATTTCTCATCGAATAAACATGAATGGATATACATCATAGAAGGGGTGAGGTACCATGGTGTACCAATATCAATTTAATTTGATCGAGATCCAAGATTAACTTATACGTTATGGAGGAGTCTCTACAATTCTATTAATATTGAGTTAAACAATAGTACATCCTATCACCCTCAAACTGATGTCCAATATAAGAAGACTATCTATAAAATTGAAGACATGTTGAGAGCATGGTCAATGAACATTAATGGAGAATGTGAACACCATAATTCTCAGGTTGAGTTCCCTTTCAACAAAAATTTACACTCAAGAATCCATATGTCTCCCAAGGATTCCCTTTATGTGATGAGTTGCAGAACACCTGCATGATGGGATGAAATCGGGGAGCAAAAATTGCTAGGTCCTGAAATTGTTGAGGAAATAGTTGAGAAGATTAATTCAATTAATTATCCCATGAAGGACACTTATAGTTGACAAAATGATATTCTGAAAATAATTGACAAGACCTAGATTTTGATTTTGGAGACATTGTATTCCTCGACATAACTCTATTGAAGAATGTCCTGATATTTTATTTAAGCATTGAAATATAAGTCAAAGATACATTGGCCCCAATTATATACTTGATCGCCTCAAAGAAGTGGCCTAGTGACTAGCACACCCACCTTACCTATCTCATTTAAATGATGTATTCAATGTATCCATATTGATAAATTACATATCAAACACCCCTCATCTACATAATAAAGAGGTGAAATCATTGGAGAATGACCATTCTTATGAGGAGAATCCAGTGAATATCCTAAATCATTGAGAAAATGTTCTATTAAATAAGAAAATGAAAAAAGTTATAGTGTTTTGGAGAAACCACATGTTTGAATTACTATTATGGGAACTGGAGGTGGTCATGAAACTGAGTTACCCTCATCAGTATTAATGTGGGTAATGAGAATATCGAGTGTGAAATTTCATAAGAGGTTAATATTTAAATGTCCAAAACTATAACAATTTGAATTTATCTTTCGATATAATCAATTGTATCATTTTTTAAATTTGATATAGAAAACATATGAACTCCCTTTTTTTATTATATCCATTTGGGTTTAAATGACTGTTATGTATCATTATCGTTGATAATAATGTCGTTGAACAGTTTTAACTTGACTAGTATAAATATATTTATTTAACAAATCAATTCAATATTAAAAAAGGAGGTGATGTAATCAATTTGTAGGATCATTCCCAATTAAGCCCATTTATTAGAGCGTTTAATGAAGAATTAATATCTTGTATTTTCCCTATACCAAACCCACGCCAATATCTAACAACTTAAGCATCATCGAAACCATTTATGGGAGACGATCAAGCTCATCGATATCACATCCCAAAATGTGATCACTGTATGGCCCCATTAAATCCCCACCATCGCACACCATAATCTTTGGGAATTTGCTGGTGCAATAAAGAGATGTTAACAATACACTAGAATTATGATTTCTATATTAAATTTTATACAATAATGAATGTAATTTAATTATATAATTTATTTCAAAGAAAAAATAGTGTCTTTGATTAATATTAAAATTCAATTAAGATATATATTATAGGGAATTAATGGAATTTTGAAATAAATATTATTTCAATAAAATATAATTATTAAATTACATTTATTAAATATAAATCATCATATAATTTTTATGATGTCAATTGTTACCATTATTATGGCTTGAAAACTATTTTTGTCAAAACCCATCAATTTTCATTAAATTTCCTATTTAAATTTAATATTAAAGAATACCATATTTATACTATTACATTGATATAATTAATACTATTTTTGAAATTAAGTGGTTGAAATTATTCATCAGCGAATTTTTCATATTTTCCTGTGAGATGAATTTTTTGGTAAAAATTAAATACCATATAAATATATATTGTGTTTTATGACATCATAAGGGCCCAATATTGATGTCATAAACACTAAAAAATATATATTCGTCCAAATAAATGTTTTACCATTAATATAATGTAATTTTATTTTAGTTTGAATTACTTTATAAAGTCTTAGTTAATCATCCAAAATGTATAATATATTTTTTGATTTTATAATCAATTCTTTAATAATGTGACCCACCTCCACATAAAAATGGAAAATATCATAATATATTTACACAATCGACATATAAAACAAATTTTTCCAATGATATTTTGAAATCATGTGAAAACACCCATTGAAAGGTCTATAATTTTGAATAATTAATTATATTGATTCCAAAACCATTGTTTGTGAAATATTAAAGAATTCACCTCTCATTTCCTAAATAATACCACCAAATCACCCACTTCACTTCACTAAAAAACATAAATAACGTGGTTATTCTGTCATATTCTCTCTAGATTCCTTCTAAGGTACCCCATTCCCTCAATAATAGCTTATTCTATTCTTTGATGTCACACACTCATGTATGGGTTCCTTCTATTATCATTTTTACCCAAGATTCCTTTTAATGATACACCCTTTGATTTTTAGAGTAAATTTATTGGTTATGTTTTATCACCTCCCCCATACTTCGCTAATTATTTTTTAACGATGTGACGCCCATTTTTATCTAATTAATCGCTCCTATGTTTACGTGTTACCATGCTAAAATTTTGTAACAGTTATTCCAATTCTACCCATTCTTCATGTTTATTTATTATGTTACATTTTATATTTCCAAATTCTGTACACTGAGACATGTATTTATATAACAACATTAATATCCATTTAATTTATATATTATTATATACTCCTTCCTCTCTAATCTACCCTTATTATTAATTTTTATTCCACATCGTTATTTTTTCAAAATGGCATGACGATTTTCCAAACCAAAATCTTCAGTTATTGAATACCATACCCATTATTATACCAAGGGTAATCACCTTTACTCACTAATAGATTTTTCAGGACTTACATATGTATATTCCACACTTATTTAGTGGGAAATTAATTATAGTGAAGAATGATTCCATGTTTATTTATTTATGTGGCACTCTTAATCATGATAATGAAACGAAAGTGATAAGTGTTCCTAAAATTATATAGTGCTCCAATGCATTATGTAATGTTTAGTGACATGACACATCATGTTTGGATAGGGGTTTACCTAATTAAATTATTTTACTTTCAGAAATATGATGTATTGACAGTTTATTATTGATACGAGATGTAGTGTCTTGAGTTGTTGTCACATTTACATGTTGTAAATATCATGTTAGATCATTCCTTATGATTCATGTTCCTTTATACCACACTGATATTCCACAACTATTATGTATTATTATCTTTATTTTATTCCATTTTTACTCAATTATTAGTCTTTATAGCTCACCCCTTTCTTTTGTACATCATCTAGTTATCCCATGCAATGTTACATATGAAGGAATGTAATTTTCGTGTAAAGTAGTTTTTAAAAAAATATGTTTTATTTCATGTTTCAAGATGATATGTAATATAATTAATTCACAAATACACTATACGTATCAATATTTTGAGTTATATTAAATGTAATTTTATTTATTTAAATCATGAATTGATGTAATAACAAGAACAAGGATGTTATAGTGGAGTTATTTTGTTCTCTTTTACTTCGTATCAGGTTATATTTTAGGTGATAATTGTTTACATAGAGACTTGTTAGACATTTTAAGAAATATTTTTTTAAAATTTTTCCATATAATTATATATATTATGATTATTTTATTCTTCCATGTTATCATATTGTTCTTATTTTTGTAATATTAGATACATATTCCTACTATCTAGTTTCACCTCACCACATTTTGACAGTCCAGTTTATGTATCTTGTCTAGTTAATCAAGGATAGTTTATTACATCATTTATGTAATTAGTGGGATGAAAACAATCTATTTTTTACTATGTAACTTCAAAATAATATGTAATTAATAATTGGTATTTTAAATTAAATAATTTATCTACGATCAATTTCATTCTTACTAATATTTGATGTCCATTACTATTCACTAAAAGAATCAAAAAACAAACAAAAAATACAAAAAACCCATTTTTTAAAATCGATATTATAATTTATAAATGATTTAATTCTAAAAGAATTTATTGTTCCAAAAAATTTATTATAATATTTTCCCATAAGGGAAATAGAAATTTTTAGAAATGAAAATAATTTATTATAAAATAAAATATCATTATAAAATTTGATTGATTTTTTATTAAAGATATCTTAATAAATAAATTTTGAGAATGAAATTTATATATATTTACTAATGTATAAATTAATATTCATAACATTATATTTAATAGCTAGGTTATATGATTCATCTTTTAACTCTGATTTTTTACAATTATATCACTGTTTATTTATGTTCATTATTGCAATTTGAATTCTCTAGAAAAAATAGTGATCCACTAAAATGTAATGGATTCAAATTCTGAAACCTAAAATAAATTTTTTCATTGTAATTTGAATGTATTCATATTACTAAATGGTTTTAATTTTGAAAATTATTTATGGAAAACGTAAATCACAAATGATTTTATATAAATTCTTTATAAAATTGGTAATGGGAAATACTAAGGTCTTCAGAAATAATTCATGTGTAGTTATCCACATAGTTGAAACTTGGAGGGATGTGAATATATGGACATGGAAATAATGTATAAATATTAATTGAGATTAATTAAGATAACTCATTAAAATAATTTGAATGATTAACAAAAATTTAAAAACCATAAATCATTTATGAAATAAAACACAATTCATTCATTTGATATTAAGGTAATACAATAGGTTTTTTTTAATCAAGATCTTTTTACTATAGAATATGAATTATCATTCTATCTAGATAGGGATTTCTAGAAAATATACAAACATAAAAAAAATTCAAGAACACAATCTCATTATTTAATTAAGTTCTGATCAACACCCAATTCACCTACTAGACTATGGAATGAAAATCCATTATTAATTTTTTTCTTACTGAAGCACTAAACATAAATTTTAACAAATCATAATTTGTAAAAATGTTTAATGATATATTCATCTTATATTCACATAAAATAAAATGGTTATAATTATCTAATAAAATTACAAAGATGAGTGTGAATATATCAATCTCAAAATACAAACAATATAACCAAAGAATTATCATTTCACATTCATTCAATAAATAACACTATATGCATATAAAACTCAGTAACCACATCATGAATGGATGTTTTAACCAAAAATATTATCTGATACACTTCAATATAAAATAACAAAAAATAATTTCATTTATAAAATATAATCATTTACATTAAACATATTGAATATCTATATATATTAACCCAATAAAGAATTTTTAAAAATATAATTAAAAACATGGAAATGAAAAAACATAAAAAATTGATCCTAAAATGTTTTTCTTACTCTAAAATTAACATTTTTCTAACATATATTTTATATAAAAAATAAATACATGATATTAAATCACATAGTCTAGTAGTAGGTGATGCACCTTTATCTACTTTCAGAACTAGGTTCAATCCCAAGGGATTTTACAGAAACAATGAGTTGGTACACAATATGAAATATGAGCTTTATATAAAAATAAATCAACATAAATCCTATAAATTTTCATAAAATATGATAAAAGTCATTAAAAATTAAGATTTAAATGGTATTATAATCTCTTAATATATCAATACCATTAAACATATGTTATGGGTTTTTCACTATAAATATGTTTTCAACTGAATAGATACTAAACCAAATGGTTATATATATTTTAATTTCTCCAAATAACTACTATAACTCATATATGATTTTCATATCTTAAAATCTCAAAAGGTTAATTTTTTTGTGTTATACTTATGATCATCCATTGACTCATCATCCTAAGAATAGTAAATATTAATCAAGATAATAAATTATTTTAATCTATTAATTTCATTTAAAAAGTTTTATAATGTGTCATTGAATTTAAAAAAAATATTCCTCATGAGAGTCGAATGATGTTCATAGTAAACCTTATTGTGGAGTACTATGTAACAATATAGACAAGCCTAAAATTTATTCTATGATGAAATTACCCCATAGTACATCATGTCTACAATCAAGTCAACATATAATGCCTATAAACAGAAGAAATTTTAATTAATAACATTCTCTATACTTCAATAAGATTAAATGATATATTCTATTCTTATTCTTATACGTAAACATGTCCTTAGTGTTCTCTCTAAAATTTTCTCATTCTAGTTATCGATAATAAATGAAAAATTTAGCATATAAAAACTCTTGTGACCAGAGAATATTACAAATATCATTATTTAATTTTTAAAATATAAATCCATTAATTAAAAACCTATCATCCTATGACACAGTTTCATTAGGGGTATGAGTTCAAAATACATGAAAATGATGTCGAAATAAAAGAACTATAGTTTTAACTACATATTGAGTTGCCTAATACTTAAAAGTTACGAAAACTATATGGACAAAACTGGGGAATACAGAGGAAAAATGGTTGATCTATAAAGAAAACTTTTGAAATTAACGTGGCAAGGAATCACAAAATTATAGTTGATGGTATAACATGATATCATATAAAAAGGAATATGTTGAATAACAAAGAATAATAACATAAGGAACATAGTATCATAAGATCCTTGAATCATAAAAAATGTATAAGAAACATAAATAATGACATATACAAAGTTCAAGGCTAACAATGATGCAATATAACATAGTAGAAAAGTCTTATAATGGACTATGATCACCCAAAAATACCAAAAATGACATCTCTTTAGGCTAAAACAATATCCAATAGATTGAATGGATATATAATTCAAGGTAAAAAATATAATAAATGTCATGTACATGAATATGTGTTCCAAATAAATAATCATTAATAAGGCATAAAAAATAATTACCCATTTATTGAAAATAGGTTTCATAATCGTAAGTCATATCATAATCAAAATGAAATTCTTCAATGAATAATTTGAAAAGTGCTCACAGAGAATGTACTACCCCCATCAAATTTAACAAGATTATGACATATATATATATAATATACATATATTTTGAATTTATAATAATTAAATAAAAACATATATTGTTTTCATTCATCAATATAACTAAAGTTAATAATAATTAAAAAAATCCAGAAAATAAACATTTCTCTTTTGAATCCACTTTTGAAAAATTAACCTTTTAAATAAATTCAAGAAAAAATATTAATTACACAAAAAATCTCAAATAATTAAATAATATTAGGTTAATTAATATTTCAGGATTTTTGAATTTCCCATAGATATCATATGTGCTATAAAAAAATATATCCTTACTATTGTAAAAAAGGGAAACAATTCCACCTTTTAGAAAAATAATAGAAGATTCATTTCAAAATTTTATTTTAAAGTAAAAGGATTTGTTAAAATTTCTTTAATAAAAATAATAAGAAATGTAAAAAAACTTTATAGTGTTTTAGAAACCATAGATATGGATAAAATGTATGTTAAATGAATTTGAAAAATAATGTCATGTTTTATAAAAATTAATTATTAATATAATTAAGTAACAAATAAATAGAAAATTTTATTATTAAATTAAATACTAATAAATAAATAATTCATAAAAAAATACGTTGTGTGTTATTTGAAAATTATTATGTTATTTTATATAATGGAATTTCATGTTTAATATATCCTGATTAAAATGAAATTGATAAATAATACCTCACTGCTTTTTTAACATTTGTATCTTAAATAAAATGAATGATGTATAATAATTGAAACATAAAATTCCCTGATTTATTAAGAATTCATGATATAATGTTTAAATTGATATTAAATTCATACTATAAAAATAATATTCATATAAAAGAACATCTTTCTGAAAAAATGAATCTTTAAGAGAATACCTTACATTGATAAAAACATTTATATGTATGTTTTGAAAATAATTAAAAAATATTTATCAATTATTTTATATCATAATATCATTTTATGGGTCTTATACCTTATATTGAAATCAATTTTTTTATTATTTTATTTATGAATTTATTTAATAAATTAGAAATATCTCTGTTGGGTGTTTTTAAGATGCGATGTCCATAATTTCAAAATGGAATTAGTGTGTTTAAAATGATCAATGTGGACATTCACTAATGAAAAATAGAAAAATTATTTCCAAATAATTATCAATTTTATAATAAAATTATTATTTTAAAACCATTAATAATTTTTATTTGTTTAAAATTAACTATGATACATTCATGACGATTGTCAGTCGAATGTACACAGAAGTTACTATTAAAATTTCCAATTGTCTTGATGGAAGGATGATACCTATTATTTTATATTTAAATAATTAAATTTATTTTAAATATTTAATATAATCTAATTAAATATAGTTACAAATACTATTCATGTGATGTAGTTGTGCAATAAGAGAATAATATCGCTTTGTGTGTTGATATTCTACCATGCCCATGAACGACATTATCAATTTTAAGGAATTTTACAGTATGAGATTATATGATATATTAAATTTAAATATACTTTTTATATTTATTGGTCATCATATATAAAAATTAAATCCATAATTATAATAATCCAATAGGAAAGATGATGGAAAATAAAATAAATCTGTTCATCATGTAGAATCTTGTCGTATCCATGATCAATGGTTTTGTTTCCCTTTTGATTCTTGTGGAGGTAAAATATTGTTGTTGAACAAATGTAATAAAATAATATTATTTAGTAGAAAATGATGGTATTATATTCGAATTTTTGTGACATAATTGAATATAAGAAAAGAATAAGTAAAAAACGGTGATCAGTAAAGAAGATCAGCTTCACCTAGAAAAAACTCATTTGTATCACCTATTTTGATGCCAATGGTTTTCCATTTGGAAAAACTATAAGAACTATATAATAAAAATGTACTTTTAGAAGATATATTTGAAAGTTTATTCAATCCAAATGTATAAATAGTATTGATGAAGAGAGGATATAGTGTTTCTTTTTAATAGAGGGGAGGGGAATTCGTATAATTACTCCAAATTTTTCAATAATGGGATGAAACTCCCATGTAATGTGCCTCCAAAATGTATAAATAATTAATAAGTAGATATAAAATGGTTATCCAATCTTATTGAATTTAAAATAAACATTTTTTAAAAATTTTATATCATTTAACTAAATGATTACTCACATTTTTACAATTTATTATTCACCTTTTTTTATTAGTTTTCTAAGTTTATTTAACTTTTTAAGATAATAAAATAACATCACCATATTATATGATAGAAATTATTAGGGTGAAAAATTCAAAATAAATATTATCAAATTAATAGATCAATTTTGTAGAATTTAGTTTAAAATAAAACCCAATGATGTTTCAATAAAAAAATTTAATCAACAAAATCATTTTTCATGAAATCATTAGTCATATAATAATTATATTATTTTTTGTAATAAATAAATTAATTTTAATTAATATTTATAAATAAATAATATAAATTTTAAATATAAATGAATCCAAAACAATGTCTATTTAAATTGGATAAAGTTGATAAAATTTATTTACCTTAAAACAGTTTTCATAAAAATGTGTTTTAAAGCCAAAAACTAATCTGATATTTAAATATAGTATTAATATGAATTTTTCATAGAAGAGGATGTTATCATGGTAGAAATCCGAGGCACGAATATTATTAAATAAGGAAGACACAATAATGTAAAATATGGAATAATATTATATTCCTTTTTATGAAAGGGGGTAAATTGTCAGGGATATTATCATGAAAAGTAATATCTTGATTGAATCCTTTTTAGCTAGGGTATCTAAAATATTGTTTTATTCATGATATATATCATTAGTATTTAATGTCGGGAAGATAGAAGGTGAAATCCATACATCGGGTGATGAACGGCCTTGCATGATGTGTCAAACCATTCCAGATCGCTTGAAAAATGGTAGTCGAATCACAGTAAATTATTTGGTTGTTCCAAATATTATATTTAGTGAAATAAATTAATTGAATAATAAAAATCATTTCAGATTCTAGTGAGGAGGAAATGTCACAGCTACCATAAGAGCATTTTAGGATTTTATCAACATGGTTCATGTACATAGAACCACTACTCGATAGATCTAGGTTTATTTTAGAGGTTCCATCTACATTTACTTTAACCAATCCATTCAAATGAGGACTCTAGAAAAATTAAAATGTTCTATGAGTTTTGAAAATGTTTCCATAAATTCAAAGACTTGGTATAATTTCAGAATCATTCATAGCATTGTATCAGTGTCCCTTTTGAATCGTAGAAGCTTCACATGTGGCAATAAAGATCCTTATTCAACCTTCATTGTAACTAAATGAGTAATTTTTGTGAAGAAGAGAATTTCTATCATACCAGATCACATGGTGGAGTTCGAAAAATAGAATCATGAAATAGATTCTTTATCTATTGAGAACTATCCATTTCCACATGTCTCATTATTTTAGATTTGACAGAGTAATAGGGTATCCATCTATAGTCAATGATGTCAAACATATAGTTCCAATGAGCAGAATCAGTAACACAATAAAGAAATAAGTTATTGGTGTCTTTTATGTGTTGATTATAGAGTCAATATTTTGACTAGAGTTTAATAGCAAACGATTGAAGAAATCCATATGTGGGGGTCATGAAATTCTCATGTTTCCCAATAAGTGTGAATCTAAAGGGTTTTATCCAAGGTTGGTCACTGTATTTCATCCAAAAAAATTATATTTAAATTTTAAAAATAAATTATGGTATAAAATATTAAATTAATCCTCACATTATGATAAGGCTTCTAAATTAAAAAATACTTTTTGTTAGAGAGAAGATAGTTGTCGATGACTTTCATAATATTGTTAGGAATCTGATCATTTTTTCATTTGAACTATCTCTAATAGAACAATTTGAATTCATAGATCATTGAATAGGGTTAAACATGGAAATTAAGTGAGTGCTAATATAGTTATCAAATCAGAAATTCATGGAAGAGTATCTAGAGTCCATCAGTATGGAATTTTTCATAATTGATTAGAAGGATTGCATTATAGATGTCCATATAGAAGAGCTAAACAATTTAAATTTCCATTCAAATGATTTCCAATAAATAATTTTTTTTGAAAATTCGTGGAGTTAGATTTACTATCGAGGAGGATCTAAGGGAGTCTGTATTGTTGAGCTTCATTCGAGAACATAACGTTTTTACTGAGAATACCACCTTTATATATAGGTTTGAAACCTGTCTAGCAACGAATGGTGAAATGTTTCCCATATAATTTTGTACTAGTACAAATGAACTTTTTCATATAGATGTTCATATTTTTATGAGACCAACAAGCCAGTTGTTAACATAGACTAAACCATTTTAGAAAAAAAATCATAGATTTACAAGTCATATTCTACATTCTATAGAGAGTTATTTTCCTTTCCAAGATGATATATTATTAATAATTTGATCAAAAATGTTAGATAAATGAAAGGATTTGGGAATATCCCTAAGGATGGGGACTATTAGGTATGTTAAGGGTAGAGTTGCCTCTTTTACGATTAATTTATATTTTTCGATATTCACATAAAAAACATAATTTTAAGAAACAAATTCCTGATGTTAGTATAAAATATATTATTGTAAAAACAATTATTTTTATAAAATATAAATTCTATAATTTCCTAATATTACTTATAATATTTGCACATAAATGAAATTGAAATCATTGATGATGGAAACAAATTTTTTATAAAATAAAATATCTTCATTAATTTTGATTAAATATGTATTAAGATTTTGTTTATATATATTTATTTACATGGAAAATTATATATATTATATATAGTTGCTGATATTAATCCTACCATCTAATTAATGGACAATTTTTTTGTCCCATTATGATAATAATATTTAAAAATATATCGTTATATTTTTAAACACACTGATGTGATATGAATAAAATAACGAGCATAGTGTTCCTTCAAAGTATATTGGTTTTACAGTTATTGGAATGCAATGAAAATAGATATTGCTATGTGTTCAAAATAAAAAATATAAATTCAATTTTAATGTATAATAATAATTTATTTTATTGCATGTTATAGTCATTTGAAAAAAACAATAGTTTGGTTGAAATACATCAAAAATAAAATATTATTATTCAAAAAGAACTTATAAAGAAAAGGTGTGAAATTAATGAACATAGGAAAACAAAAAATTCCCAACACATAAGATACTATCAACCCATTCTATAAAAAATTAAAGTACTCAGATTTATTTACCTTAAATACATTCAATTTGATAGTGGTATCCACCTTTTATATGTTATCCTTCATAAATCCAAAAAATGAAATGCCATTTTCTCTCAGGTCGAAACATGATCCAATAGGATTTCCCCTCATTGAAACAACATGTCATAATTCTAATTAATTCAATCCCAGATGAATTTTCATTATTTAAATCAATGTGAAAAGGTATATTAGACATTTTATGTGTGTCTTCCCTCGTTATTTTGATTAGGAGAGACTCTTATGACATATATTTACTAGAATTCATAGAGATATCATTGGTTTATTCTGGTGAAAAAACCTTCTTATCTATAATCCCCTGAACATTTTTGGTTTGATCACATATACTCACATTAGTCTTCTCAAAATCAACTAACTCAACATGAATAATTGAACCCATATACTTACTCTTATGATTTAAAATGTAATAATTCAACAATATTTTGTGGGGGTTTACCTTTACTAGAGGATCTTATAATAAGGGGGATTGTAAAATTTGAGTAATAATTCCATCTCCATGACCACCACATATGCTGAATAAATTTATCCTAATCAATAAGTCTAAAATTTCCTTTTGTTGACTAGAATCATTGATATTATTCTACATGTTCCACTTATTTTAGCTCTATGAACATTGATTTTGAGGAAGAATCATTATCCACTGTATCGTATTCCACACTAATGGAAGATTCAATTATGATAACCAATAACACTATCACATAAAATACCTACACTATTAATAATATAGTAATATGATCCTCATCAAATATATGATACACCATTGTAGGAGTTTCCCTATTCACAAAACCCATCCTAGACCCATAATCCATACCACCAACTATTCTACATGTATCTAGTTGACGTTACCAAAATACCATCATCACATATTTCCTGTAAAAAAAGACCTAAGTTGAATTGAAAATATACTTCATATTATCTACATATAAGGATGTGGGGTTCATTGAACTTCATCTCAAATCCTTTCACACCCCATCATCCTCCCACGACAAGCCCTAAACCATCCTTCAAAATGTACTGATACCCAAATCAAACATTAAATAAGCAAAAAATTCAACATCTGACAGCCATAAAACAATAGGCTTTACTACCTTTTGGGTGACTGCTTGTTTTCCCATCCTCTTACTAAGATGATCCACCACATGGGAGAAACACGATAAACGAGTATTCAAGTTTTTGGGACCCTACAACTCTACGACCTACATGGTATGATCGTATCAAGAAGATGTGGGGACCCTCCAACTCTTAAATAGGAATTTAATTTTGATTTTGTGATTCGGATTCCAATCAGAGAGTGTTTTACACCTCTTTAACCACACCGAGATCGAATAGGTCCTCCAAATAAATAGAATCATCATGTGATTTATCATTCTGGTTGACTGGTGGGTCTTCATAAGCCTCTATCCTAAATTCAATTTTTTATAGGTTCAGATAATTTATGGTCACTACATTCTCAATGAAATGCTAAAACCAGATCCCCCATCCATTTTCATGATGAGAAAAAATAATTCCATGACTCAAAATCCACATATTACATCCATATAAGTTCATCCTCGACCACAATCCAAATCCATTTGTTTAGAGTCGTTGATAAATCGACCCACAACATCATATAAGGAACATCATGTTTCATGTGGAACCCAAAATACCTACCAAAGTTGTAGAAGTGGCACCCATTGAGGGATCGAGGAGATCTAGAAAAGTAAATAATTAGGACAACCACTGAAGAAAAGTGTATCATCATTTGATTCCTAATGAGAAGATTGACCATCACACATTCATTAATCAACCAATATCCTAATACAAACATCATAATGGCTTCAACTAAAAGATGATGATTCCTAAAGCGATCCACTAGAGTAACATTGAAATGATCTGAGTCCATAGTAAACCCTTTCTTCAAAATCGCCAACATGGGTAATACATTAATGGGGTATGGGTCCTTAGGAAAAATAGAATTTTATGTGAAATGAGGTATGAAATAAGGATTTAAAAATCGAAGGAAGGGAAACACCAAAAGGAATACAACAAAAGGTCATCATCCCCCCATCCACAATTGACAAGAGAGATAGAGATGCAGGTATCACAACATTATAGAATCTCACCCTTAGAGATCAAGATCCACATGGAATATTTCACACATCGATTAAATTGAAAATTTATAATTCATATGATTTTATGATAGAAATGAAAATATTCATTCAATGATTGTTCCCTTTCAAAATTATATTATTTCATCATAATTTTACAACAAATAAAAAAAAATTACATTTATAATTAAAGAAAGAAATTATTACAATAAATTATTTTATCGATAATATAATCTATAAAATATTATATATATGTGTCATTTAAGTATAATATAATTAAACCAATGTCCCAAAAAAATATAAATTTAACATATTTTATAATTTTGGTAGTATTGGAATTTTTTAGGAATGAAAAAGTGACTTTATTTATTAATTACTTGTCACATAATTAGTGAATTTGTTTTCAAAAATTAAAATTAAATTTGGGATCAGTGTATCCATATTAACCCAAATATAACATTAAATAATTCAGTGAGAGGGTCAGTTTTATTGTCATAATTAAAAAATGAATTGTATTATGACATACCAATGACATCGAAATGATGTATTGAGTAATGTAAAATCTTTATATATTTTGAAAGACTTTATTTTAAAAAATATATTTTAATGTGAATTTATTTGTTTTCTAATCATATATAGAGTCATCACGGACAAGTATATTATGTTTAATGGACATGAAGAAACAATCTTCAGAATAAGAATATTATACACATGAAAATTAATCAATATTAAAGGATTTTTTTTCAAGAAAAATTAATATATAACATCAGATACATCTATTAATTATATAATGGGTTAAAACAAGAGTATGGGTAATGGTATTATTTTAAACTAACATCCATATCTCGTGATTTAAAATTAATAAAAAAATTCAGTCATTCACTGTAAATAACAAACTATTCTCTAATTACACTTTACTATATTTTTATTCCGCATTATTATCCTCTCAATTTTTATCCAATAATATTATCCAATTCATTTATAGGGTTTCAAAATTTAATTTTAATGATTTAATGAGTTAACATTTAAGGTAATAGTTCCCAATTCCATGTATGTCTTTTTCTATTGAAATCAATTTTTATAATATCTGTTAAAATTTATACCATATACTTCCATGTGTGTAGTTCCATGATATTATCATACATTTATATATTTTCAATGACGGATTCCATATTTATTTTCAGTGAAACCAATTATTATGTTGTTATTAAGCTATTATAAGGGTCCATAATCAATTATAATCAAATATTTATGTAACCATCTTAAAATACATTTCATTTATATAGATAATTTAAATGTGAATATATGATTGGAAGTTGATATAATATTATCAATGATATTTTATTATTAACAATTATCATACTACCTTTATAATACCGTATAATCCTTATCCTTTAGGGGATACCCATTGGGTAAATCGAAACTGACATATCATTTTTGTAAAGAGGGTTTGGTTTCCATGAAAAAACAGTTCTTCATAGATATTATAAGATGAGTAGGGATATATATTATGTTTATGTAGAGGTAATAAAATTGTATATAATATTTTTTTGGAATTAAATTGATCTTAAATCAGTGTGAAAAAAAATATTTCTAACTCTTTAGTTGGATTGATATTACTGATGTTGATTATTTCGACTATTCACAAAACCACGAAAACCATTATATAAGATTTTAATATATTATTTTAGACTACTCTATTTAGAATTCATTGATCCATGATAGTACCATACACCATTTTTTATTACAAATATATTGTAGAATATATTTTCAATGAAATTATTATTATCATATAGTGTAAACATTTATTACTGGATATTCACCAAGATTTTCATTTAATCCCATTGAATGATAATGTATTAAAATATATACCATTTTTATGCATACCTATGATTTTCAAATACTTGATTATATAAGACATTAAATTAGGAATATTATGATACAAAATTATTATCTACACATTTTATATGACTGATGAATTGAAAATGACATTGACAAGTGGGTTATTGAGTTAAATAGAGACTTAGTTCTTTGGTAGGATTAATGTGAAAAAATAATTTGGTACTTTGTAAAATAATTACAAATTTATGTTTGATGTAATTTTAATAGCCCTTAATTGTATTTTTATGATATTTACATTATATATTCCATCCTAAAGAGATAAATTATGTAATACCCTTGAATGATAATCAATTATATGACTAAATTTCATGACATATGTCAACATGGTGTACCTGTATTTTAGAGATAATACCTAATTAGAACTCAACTATTAAGTGTGATTGGCATATAGTAATGACTATGATTGGTGACCTTATGGGATGTTTCATAGGGTGTGTGTGATTGAGGTCAAATCAATCTATAATGAACTAATGTTGACTTATGGGGATAATTATAATATAAGTAACATATTCAGGAACTGGGGTGAACCCTAGTGTGGGGACCATGTGTCTATGGGGAATCTAGTGTTACATGGAGAGATAGACTTGATTTCCATTTAAAGGCAGGGTTTATGTGTTGTTAGTGGGGCCCGGTTGTGACATTGGTATCATAGGAGTAACCTGGCCTTATGTGTTGTACACTTTCTTGGTTGAGATGTAATGTCCCCTACTAGGATTTTATTCACTAATGGGGGGGGGGGTTGTAACACCATAGAATGAAAAATACTTATTTGGATAAATGATATGACTCATGTCAAAAAGGTCCACCAATCTTTTTAGAATCCGATTGAATTAGAACTCCAGAGTTATGCGTGTTTGACCCAGAGTAGTGACCAGGATGGGTGACCTTTTGGGAAGTCTCTCAGTGTGTGTGTGAATGGGGAAAATTCACATTGGAAAGAAAATATCTTGGATTTTTGGTATAGTGAATAGTGAGATGACACGTTTGGGTATGTGGGTTTGCCCTAGGGTGGGGACCATGTGTCTATGGGGTAACTAGTGGTACTTAGTGAGCCATAACAAGACATCCCTATTACTGATAGATGTTTGTGCTCTCATTGGGGATTAGTTGTTACAATTTTTTGTAATTTTGAATTACATAACATTTATTTAATCCATATATATTATGATAACTATTCAATTTATTATTAAATTAATTTATTATTGTAATAGTATTTATTCAATAATTGTGTTATAATAGATTCCATTACATATTACCCCATTAAATGAATCTGAGATCAGTTATTTACATTATACTATGTTTCCACATGATACATGGAATATTTATGGACCAACCAACCATGTTACGTCATGGTGCCTGTAGTGTTGGGAGGGGGCATTTGTTACGTTGGTATCTGAGTAGTAACCCAAACATAAGTGCGGTGGCATACCTGGGTTGATATGTACGGTCAAAAATGCTTAAATTGATATATAGGGGGGTTAATGTAACACCCTAAAATGATAAATTGTTAAATAAATAGATGACATGACTCATGTCAGCATGACTCACCTCTTTGGGAATTTTCATTATTAGAAGTCCAAGTTATGTTTGCTTGTCATAGAGTTGTTATGAGGATGGGCGACATTCTGAGAATTTTCATGAGGTGTGTGACCATTTGTTTGTGGTTAAACATATGGTGGTTGGTGGGTCACAACCCAACATCTCTGTTAAGGTGCGAAGTCTATGCGGTTAGAAGGGCCCAATTGTTAAAATTAATTTTTTTTGAATATCTTATTTATTAAGAAATCTTTTTAAATATTAACAGAAATTTTTAATTAAATTTATAACAGTATTTATTTGATACTTATGTTATCATATATTATAAAAATAATTACCCCATAGAAACCATATGAGGACATATATTTGTATTTTACATTGTTTCCCTAAGATTCCATGATTACTAATCGAGGAAACATATGTATTTGAATGGATATGTCATAAATTTCATGTATTAGATCAATGTACATTAACATTAAACTACGATTTAATGTTAATTTATATATCATGTTTCATGTGATTGTTAAAATAATGTATCTTGTGTAGATTAATTTATGTTTATATAGTTATATAATGTATTAATTTCCTTCATTCAGTTAATATAATTTGGGTGTTAAAGTTGGTGTTAGTGAAAGAATTTTAATGTTGTATTTATATAACAACATTAATATCTATTTAATTTATATATTATTATACACCCCTTCCTCTCTGATCAACCCGTATTATTAATTTTTATTCCACATCGTTATGTTTTAAAAATGGCATGACAATTTTCCAAACCAAAATCTTCAGTTATTGAATACCATACCCATTATTATACCAAGGGTAACCACCTTTATGCACTAATAGATTTTTCAAGACTTACATGTATATATTCCACACTTATTTAGTGGTAAATTAATTATAGTGAAGAATGAATCCATGTTTATTTATTTATGTGGCACTTTTAATCCTTATAATGAAATGACAGTGATAAGTGTTCCTAGAATTATATAGTGCTCCAATGCATTATGTAATGTTTAGTGACATGATACATCATGTTTGGATAGGGGTTTACCTAATTAAATTATTTTACATTCAGCAATATGATATATTACCAGTTTATTATTGATATGAGATGTTGTGTTTTGAGTTGTTGTCACATTTACATGTTGTAAATATCATGTTAGATCATTCTTTATGATTCTTGTTCCTTTATACCACACTGATATTCCACACCTATTATGTATTATTATCTTCATTTTATTCCATTTTTACTCAATTATTAGGTTTTTAGCTCACCCATTTCTTTTGTACATCATCTGGTGATCCCATGCAATTTTACATACGAAGGAATGTCATTTTCGTGTAAAGTAATTTTTTAATAAATTTATTTTATTTCATGTTTCAAGATGATATATAATATAATTAATTCACAAATACACTATGCGTATCAATATTTTGAGTTATATTAAATGTATTTTTATGTATTTAAATCATGAATGGATGTAATAACAAGAATAAGGATGTTATAGTGGAGTTATTTTGTTCTCTTTTACTTCGTATCAGGTTATTTTATAAGTGATAATTGTTTACATAGAGACTTGTTAGACATTTTAAGAAATATTTTTTAAAAAAATTTCCATATAATTATATATATATTATGATTTTTTTATTCTTCCATGTTATCATATTGTTCTTATTTTTGTAATATTAGATACATAATCCTACTATCTAGTTTCACCTCACCACATTTTGACAGTCCAGTTTAGGTAGCTTGTCTAGTTAATCAAGGATGGTTCATTACATCATTTATGTAATTAGTGGGATGAAAACAATCTATTTTATACTTATGCAACTTCAAAATAATATGAACTTCATAATTGGTATTTTAAATTAAATAATTTATCGATGATCAATTTCATTTTTACTAATATTTGATATCCAGTACTATTCACTAAAAGAATCAAAAAGCAAACAAATAATACTAAAAACCCGTTTTTTAAAATCGATATTATAATTTATAAATGATTTAATTCTAAATAAATTTATTGTTCCAATAAATTTATTATATTATTTTCCCATAAGGCAAATAGAAATTATTAAAAATGGAAATATTTTATTATAAAATAAAATACCAATATAAAATTTGATTGATTTTTTATTAATGATATCTTAATAAATAAATTTTGAGTATGAAATTTATATATATTTTCTAATGTATAAATTAATATTAATAACATTATATTTAATAGCTTGGTTATATGATTCATCTTTTAACTATGATTTTTTACAATTATATCACTGTGTATTTAAATTCATTATTGCATGTTGAATTCTCTAGAAAAATAGTTATCCATTAAAATGTAATGGATTCAAATTCTGAAACCTTAAATAAATTTTTTCATTGTAATTTAAATGTATTTGTATTACTAAATGGTTTTACATTTGAAAAGTATTTATGGAAAACCTAAATCACAAATGATTTTATATAAATTCGTCATAATATTGGTAATGGGAAATACTAAGGTCTTCAGAAATAATTCATGTGTAGTTATCCATATAGTAGAATGTTGGAGGGATGTGAATATATGGACATGGAACAAATGTATAAATATTAATTGAGATTAATTAAGATAACTGATAAAAATAATATGAATGATTAACAAAAATATAAAAACCATAAATCATTTATGAAATAAAACACAATTCATTCATGTGATATTAAGGTAATACAATAGATTTTTTTTAATCGATATCTTTTTCCTATAGAATATGAATTATCATTCTACATGGATAGGGATTAATAAGAAATATACAAACATAAAAAAAATTCAAGAACACAATCTCATTATTTAATTAAGTTCTGATCAACACCCAATTCACCTATTAGACTATGGAATGAAAATCCATTATTAATTTTTTTATTACTGATGCACTAAACATAAAATTTAACAAATCATAATTTGTAAAAATGTGTAATGATATATTCATCTTATATTCACATAAAATAAAATGGTTAGAATTATCTAATAAAATTACAAAGATGAAGGTGAATATATCAATCTCAAAAAACAAACAATATAACCAAAGAATTATCATTTCACATTCATTCAATAATTAACCCTATATGCATATAAAACTCAGTAACCTCATCATGAATGAATGTTTTAACCAAAAATATTATCTGATACACTTCAATATAAAATAACAAAAAATAATTTCATTTATAAAATATATTCATTTACATTAAACATAGTGAATATATATATATATATTAACCTAATAAATCATTTTTAAAAATATATTTAAAAACATGAAAATGAAAAAACATAAAAAATTGATCCAAAAATGTTTTTCTTACTCTAAAATTAACATTTATCCAACATATATTTTATATAAAAAATAAATACATGATACTAAATCACATAGGCCAGTGGTAGGTGATGCACCTTTATCTACTTTTAGAACTAGGTTCATTCGCAAGGGATTTTACAGATACAATGAGTTGGTACACAATATGAAATATGAGCTTCATATAATAATAAATCAACATAAATCCTATAACTTTTCATAAAATATGATAAAAGTCATTAAAAAGTAAGATTTAAATAGTATTATAATCCCTTAATATATCAATAACATTAAACATATGTTATGGTTTTTTCACTATAAATACATTTTCAACTGAATAGATACTAAACCAAATGGTTATTTATATTTTGATTTCTCCAAAGAACTACTCTAACTCATATATGATTTCCATATCTTAAAATCTCAAAAGGTTAATTTTTGTGTGTTATACTTATGATCATCCATTGACTCATCATCCTAAGAGTAGTAAATATTAACCAAGATAATAAATTATTTTAATCTATTAATATCATTTAAAATGTTTTATAATGTGTCATTGAATTTGAAAAAAATATTCCCCATGAGAGTCGAATGATGTGCATAGAAAACCTGATTGTGGAGTACTATGTAACAATATAGACAAGCCTGAAATTAATTCTATGATGATATTACCCCATAGTACATCATGTCTAGAATCAAGTCAACTTATAATGCCTATTAACAGAAGAAATTTTAATTAATAATATTATCTATAATTCAATAAATTTAAATGCTATATTATATTCTTATTCTTATATGTAAACTTGTCCTTAGTGTTCTCTCTAAAATTTTCTCATTCTAGTTATCGATAATAAATGAAAAATTTAGCATATAAAAACTCTTGTGACCTGAGAATATTTCAAATATCATTATTTAATTTTTATATTATAAATCCATTAATTAAAAACCTATCATCCTAGGACACAGTTTCATTAGGGGTATGAGTTCAAAATACATGAAAATGAGGTGGAAATAAAAGAACTATAGTTTTAACTACATATTGAGGTGCCTAATACATATGAGTTACTAAAACTATATGGACAAAACTGGGGAATACGAAGGAAAAATGGTTGATCTATAATGAAAACTTATGAAATTAACTTGGAAAGGAATCAAAAAATTATAGTTGATGGTATAACATGATATCATATAAAAAGGAATATGTTGAATAACAAAGAAGAATAACATAAGGAACATAGTAACATAAGATCCTTGAATCATAAAAAATGTATAAGAAACATATATAATGACATATACAAATTTCAAGGCTAACAATGATGCAATCTAACATAGTGGAAAAGTCTTATAATGGACTAAGATCACCCAAAAATACCAGAAATGATAGCTCTTTAGACTAAAACAATATCCAATATATTGAATGGATATATAATTAAAGGGAAAAAATATAATAAATGTCATGTACATGAATATGTGTTCCAAATAAGTAGTCATTAATAAGGCATAAAAAATAATTACCCATTTATTGAAAATGGGTTTCATAATCTTATGTCATATCATTATCAAAATGAAATTCTTCAAGAAAGAATTTGAAAAGTTCTCATAGGGAATGTATTGCCCCCATCAAATTTAACAAGATTAAGACATATATATATATATATATATAATATACATATATTTTGAATTTATAATAATTAAATAACAATATATATTGTTTTCATTCATCAATATAACTAAAGTTATTAATAATTAAAAAATTCCAGAAAATAAACATTTCTCTTTTGAATCCACTTTTGAAAAATTAACCTTTTAAAGAAATTCAAGAAAAAATATTAATTACACAAAACATCTAAAATAATTAAATAATATTAGGTTAATTAATATTTCATGATTTTTAAATATCCCATAGATATCATATGTGTTATAAAAAATCCATCCTTACTATTGTTAAAAAGGGAAACAATTCCATCTTTCAGAAAAATAATAGAAGATTCATTTCAAAATTTTATTTTAAAGTAAAATGATTTGTTAAAATTTCTTTAATAAAAAAATAAGAAATGTAAAAAAACATTATATGGGTTTAGAAACCATGGATATGGATAAAATGTATGTTAAATAAATTTGAAAAATAATGTCATGTTTTATAAAAATTCATTATCAATATAATTAAGTAACAAATAAATAGAAAATTTTATTATTAAATGAAATATTAATAAATAAATAATTCAAAATAAAATACGTTGTGTTTTATTTGAAAATTATTATGTAATTTAATATAATGGAATTTCATGTTTAATAAATCCTGATTAAAATAAAATTGAAAAATAATACCTCCTTGCTTTTTTAACATTTGTATCTTAAATAAAATTAATGATGTATAATAATTGAAACATAAAATACCCTGATTTATTAAGAATTCATGATATAATATTTAAATTATTATTAAATTCATAATATAAAAATAATATTCATAAAAAAGAACATCTTTCTGAAAAAATGAATCATTAAGAGAATACATTACATTGATAAAAAACATTTATAGGTATGTTTTGAAAATCATTAAAAAAAATTATCAATTATTTTCTATCATAATATCATTTTATGGGTCTTATACCTTATATTGAAAACGATTATTTTATTATTTTATTTATGAATTTATTTAATAAATTAGAAATATCTATGTTGGGTGTTTTTAAGATGCTATGTTCATAATTTCAAAATGGAATTAGTGTGTTTAAATTGATCAATGCTAACATTAACTAATGAAAAATAGAAAAATTATTTCCAAATAATTATCAATTTTTAAAAAAAATTATTATTTTAAAAACATTAATAATTTTTATTTGTTTAAAATTAACTATTATACAGTCATGAAGAGGGTTAGTCATATGTACACATAAGTTACTATTAAAATTTCCAATTGTCTTTATGGAAGGATGATAACTATTATTTTATATTTAAATAATTAAATTTATATTAAATATTTAATATAATTTAATTAAATATACTTAAAAATACTATTCATGTGATGTAGTTGTGCAATAAGAGAATAATATCGCTTTGTGTGTTGATATTCTACCATGCCTATAAATGACATTATCAATTTTAATGAATTTTACAGTATGAAATTATATGATATATTAAATTTAAATATATTTTTTATATTTATTGGTCGTCAAATATAAAAATTAAAAACATAATTATAATCATCCAATAGGAAAGGTGATGGAAAATAAATTAAATCTGTTCATTATGTAGAATCTTGTCGTATCCATGATCAATGGTTTTGTTTCCCTTTTGATTTTTGTGGAGGTAAAATATTGTTGTTGAACAAATGTAATAAAATAATATTATTTAGTAGAAAATGATGGTATTATATTCGAATTTTTGTGACATAATTGAATATAAAAAAAGATTAAGTAAAAAACGGTGATCAGTAAAGAAGATCAGCTTCACCTAGAAGATCCTCATTTGTATCACCTATTTTGAAGCCAATGGTTTGCCATTTGGAAAAACTATAAGAACTATATAATAAAAATGTACTTTTAGAAGATATTTTTAAAAGTTTATTCAATCCAAATGTATAAATAGGATTGAAGAAGATAGGATATAGGGTTTCTTTTTAATGGAGGGGAGGGGAATTCGTATAATTACTCCAAATTGTTCAATAATTGGATGAAACTCCTATGGAATGTGCCTCCAAAATGTATAAATAATTAATAAGTAGATATTAAATGCTTATCCAATCCTATTGAATTTAAAATAATCATTTTTTAAAAAATTTATATCATTTAACTAAATGAATACTCACATTTTTACATTTTATTATTCACCTTTGTTATTAGTTTTCTTTGTTTATTTAATATTTTAAGATAAAAAATAACATCACCATATTATATGATATAAATTATTAGGGTGAAAAATTCAAAATAAATATTATCAAATTAATAGATCAATTTTATATAATTTAGTTTAAAATAAAACCCAATGATGTTTCAATAAAAAAATTTATTCAACAAAATCATTTTTCATGAAAACATTAGTCATATAATAATTACATTTTTTTTATAATAAATAAATTAATTTTAGTTAATATTTATAAATAAATAATATAAATGTTAAATTTAAATGAATCCGAAAAAAAGTTTATTTAAATTGGATAAAGTTGATAAATTTCATTTACCTTAAAACAGTTTTCATAAAAATGTGTTTTAAAGCCAAAAACAAATCTGATATTTAAATATAGTATTAATATGAATTTTTTATAGAAGATGATGTTATCATGGTAGAAATCCGAGGCACGAATATTATTAAAGAAGGAAGTTACAATAATGTAAAATATGGAATAATATTATACTCCTTTTTATGAAAAGGGATTAAATTGTCATGGATATTATCAAGAAAAGTAATATCTTGATTGAATCCTTTTTAGCTAGGGTATCTAAAATATTGTTTTATTCATGATATATATCATTAGTAGTTAATGTCGGGAAGAGAGCAGGTGAAATCCATCCATCCGGTGGTGAACGACCTTGCATGATGTGTCAAACCATTCCAGATCGCTTGAAAAATGGTAGTCGAATCACAGTAAATTATTTGTTTCTTCCAAATATTATATTTAGTGAAATAAATGAATTGAATAATACAAATCATTTCAGATTCTAGTTAGGAGGAAATTTCACAGCTACCATAAGAGCATTTTAGGATTTTATCAATGTGGTTCCTGTACATGGAACCACTACTCGATAGATCTAGGATTATTTTAGAGGTTCCATCCACATTTACTTTAACCAATCCATTGAAATGAGGACTCTAGAAATATTCAACTGTCTATGAGTTTTGAAAATGTTTCCATAAATTCATAGAGTTGGTATAATTTCAGAATCATTCATAGCATTGTATCAGTGTCCCTTTCGAATCATAGAAGCTTCACATGTGGCAATAAAGATCTTCATTCGACCTTCATTGTAACTAAATGAGTAATTATTGTGAATAAGAGAATTTCTATCATATCAGATCACATGGTGGAGTTCATAAAATAGTTTCATGAAATAGATTCTTTATCTGTTGAGAACTATCCATTTCCATATGTCTCTTTATTTTAGATTTGACAGAGTAATAGGTTAGCCATCTAAAGTCAATGATGTCAAACATATAGTTCCTATGAGCATAATTAGTAGCAAAATAAAGAAATAAGTCATTGGTGTCTTTTATGTGTTGATTATAGAGTCAATATTTTGACTAGAGTTTAATACCAAACGATTGATGAAATCCGTATGTGGGGATCCTGAAATTATCATGTTTCCCAATAAGTGTGAATCTAAAGGGTTTTATCCAAGGTTGGTCAAAGTATTTCATCCAAAAAAAGTACATTTAGATTTTTAAAATAAATGATGGTATAAAATATTAAATTAATCCTAACATTATGATAAGGCTTATAAATTTAAAAATACTTTGTGTTAGAGAGTAGATAGTTGCCAATGACTTTCATAATGTTGTCAGGAATCTGATCATTTTATCATTTGACATATCTCTAATAGAACAATTTGAATTAATAGATCATTGACTAGGGTTAACCATGTAAATTAAGTGAGTGCTAGTATATTTATCGAATCAGAAATTCATGGAAGTGTATCTAGAGTCCATCAGTAGGGAATTTTTCATAATGGATTAGAAGGATTGCATTATAGATGATCATATAGAAGAGTTAAACAATTTAAATTTCCATTCAAATGATTTCAAATAAATCATTTTTTAGAAAATTCTTGGAGTTAGATTTACTATCGAGGAGGATCTAAGGGAGTCTGTATTGTTGAGCTTCATTCGAGAACATAACGTTTTTACTAAGAATACCACCTTTATCTATAGGTTTGAAACCTGTCTAGCAACGAATAGTCAAATGTTTCCCATATAATTTTCTACTAGTACAAATGAACTTTTTCATATAGATTTTAATATTTTTATGAGACCAACAATATAGTTGTAAACATAGACTATACCATTTTAGAAAAAATTCATAGATTTACAAGTCATATTCTACATTCTATAGAGAGTTATTTTCCATTCCAAGATGATATATTATTAATAATTTGATAAAAATGGTAGATAAATGAAAGTATTTGGGAATAGCTCTAATGATGGGGACTACTATGTATGTTAAGGGTAGAGTTACCTCTTTTACGATTAATTTATATTTTTAGATATTCACATAAAAAGCCTAATTTTAAGAAACAAATTCCTGATGTTAGTATACAATATATTATTGTAAAAACAATTATTTTTATAAAATATAAATTCTAAAACTTCCTAATATTACTTATAATATTTGCACATAAATGAAATTTAAATCATTGATGACGGAAATTTTTTTTTATAAAATAAAATACCTTCATTAATTTTGATTAAATATGTATTAAGATTTTGTTTATATATGTTTATTTACATGGAAAATTATATATATTTTATATAGTTGTTGATATTAATCCTACCATCCAATTAATGGGAATTTTTTTTGTCACATTATGATAATAATATTTAAAAATATATCGTTATTTTTTAAACACAGTGATGTGATATGAATAAAATATCGATCATAGTGTTCCTTCAATGTATATTGGTTTTACAGTTATTGGAATGCGATGAAAATAAATATTGGTATGTGTTCAAAATAAAAAATATAAATTCAATTTTAATGTCTAATAATAATTTATTTTATTGCATGTTATAGTCATTTGAAAAAAACAATAGTTTGGTTGAAATACATCAAAAATAAAATATTATTATTCAAAAAGAACTTATAAAGAAAAAGTGTGAAATTAATGAACATAGGAAAACAAAAAATTCACACCACATAAGATACTGTCAACCCATTCTAAAAAAATTAATGTACTCAGATTTATTTACCTTAAATACATTCAATTTGATAGTGGTATCCACCTTTTATAGTTTATCCTTCATAAATCCACAAAATGAAATGCCATGTTCTCTTAGGTCGAAACATGATCCAATAGGATTTCCCCTCATTGAAGAAACATGTCATAATTCTAATTTATTCAATCCTAGATGAATTTTTATTATTTAAATCAATGTGAAAAGGTCTAGTAGACATTCTATGTGTGTCTTCCCTCATTATTTTGATTAGGAGAGACTCTTACGACATATATTTACTAGAATTCATAGAGATATCCTTGGTTTATTCTGGTGAAACAACCTCCTTATCTATAATCCCCTGAGCATATTTGGTTTGTTCACATATACTCACATTAGTCTTCTCAAAATCATCTAACTCAACATGAATAATTGAACCCATATAATTACTCTTATGATTTGAAATGGAATAATTCAACAATTTTTTGTGGGGTTTACCTTTACTAGTGGATCTTATAATAAGGGGGATTGTAAAATTTGAGTAATAATTCCATCTCCATGACCTCCACATATGCTGAATAAATTTATCTTAATCAATATGTCTATAATTTTCTTTTGTTGACTAGAATCAATGATATTAGTCTACATGTTCCACTTATTTTATCTCTATGAACATTGATTTTGAGGAAGAATCATTATCCACTATATCGTATTCCACACTAATGGATGATTCAATTATGATAACCAATAACACTATCACATTAAATACCTACACTATTAATAATGGAGGAATATGATCCTCACCAAATATATGATACACCATTGTAGGAGTTTCCCTATTCACAACACCCATCCTAGACCCATAATCCATACCACCATCTATTCTACATGTATCTAGTTGATGTTACCAAAATACCATCATCACATATTTCCTGTAAAAAACACCTCAGTTTAATTGAAAATATAATTCATATTATCTACATATAAGTATTTGGGGTTCATTGGACTTCTTCTAAAATCCTTTCACACCCCATCATCCTCCCACGACAAGCCCTAAACCATCCTTCAAAATGTACTAAAACCCAAATCAAACATTAAATAATCAAAAAAATAAACATCTGATAGCCTTAAAACAATAGGCTTTACAACCTTTTGGGTGACAGCTGGATTCCCCATCTTCTTACTAAGATGATCCACCACATGGTAGAAACACGATAAACTAGTATTCCAGTTTTTGGGACCCTAGAACTCTATGACCTACATGGTATGATCGTATCAAGAAGATGCGGGGACCCCCCAACACCCAACAATACTTTCCTTAATTATAATCCAGGACCTCTTAAATAGGCATTGAATTTTGATTGTGGGATCCAGATTCCAATCAGAGAGTGTTTTACACCTCTTTAACCACACTGAGATCGAATAGGTCCTCCAACTAAATAGAATCATCATGTGATTTATCATTCTGGTTGACTGGTGGGTCTTCATAAACCTCTATCCTGAATTCCATTTTTTATAGTTTCAGATAATTTATGGTCTCTACATTCACAATGATATGCTAAAACCAGATCCCCCAACCATTTACATGATGATGAAAAATAATTCCATGACTCAAAATCCAAATATTACTTCCATATAAATTCATCCTCGACCACAATCCAAATCCATTTGTTTAGAGTCCTTCATAAATCGACCAACAACGTCATATAAGGAACATCATGTTTCATGTGGAACCCAAAAGTCCTACCAATGTTGTATAAGTGGCACCCATTGAGGGATCGAGGAGCACTAGAAAAGTAAATAATTAGGATAACCACTGAATAAAAGTGTATCATCATTTGATACCTAATGGGAAGATTGACCATCACTAATCCATTAATCAACCAATATCCTAATACAAACATGTTAATGGCTTCAACTAAAAGATGATGATTCCAAATGCGGTCCACTAGAGTAACATTGAAATGATCTGAGTCCATAGTAAACCCTTTCTTCAAAATCGCCAACATGGGTAATACATTAATGGGGTATGGGTCCTTAGGAAAAATAGAATTTTATGTGAAATGAGGTATGAAATAAGGATTTAATAATCGAAGAAAGGGAAACACCAAAAGGAATACAACAAAAGGACATCAACCCCCCATTCACAATTGACAAGAGAGATGGAGATGCAGGTATCACTACCTTATTGAATCTCACCCTTAGAGATTGAGATCCACAGGGAATATTTCACACATCGATTAAATTGAAAATTTATAATTCATATGATTTTTTGATAGTAAAGAAAATATTCATTCAATGATTGTTCCATTTCAATATTATATTATTTCATCATAATTTTACAACAAATAAAAAAAATTACATTTATAATTAAAGACAGAAATAATTACTATAAATTATTTTATCGATAATATAATCTATAAAATATTATATATATGTGTCATTTAAGTATAATATAATTAAACCAATGTCCCAAAAAATATAAATTTAACAGATTTTCTAATTTTGGTAGTATTGGAATTTTTTAGAAATGAAAAAGTGATTTTATTTATTAATTACTTATCAAATAATTAGAGAATATGTTTCCAAAAAATGAAATTAAATTTGGGATCAGTGTATCCAAATTAACCCAAATTTAACATTAAATTATTTAGTGAGAGGGTCAGTTTTTATTGTCATAATTAAAAAAGAAATTGTATTATGACATACCAATGACATCGAAATGATGTATTGAGTAATGTAAAATCTTTATATATTATGAAAGACTTTATTTAAAAAAAATATATTTTAATGTGAATTTATTTGTTTTCCAAACATATACAGATTCATCCCAGACAAGTATATTATGTTTAATTGACATGAAGAAACAATCTTCAGAATTAGAATATTATACACATGAAAATTAATCAATATTAAAGATTTTTTCTCATGAAAAATTAATATATAACATCAAATACCTTTATTAATTATATAATGGGTTAAAACAAGAGTATAGGTAATGCTATTATTTTAAACTAACATCCATATCTCGTGATTTAAAATTAATAAAAAAAATCACTCATTCACTGTAAATAAAAAACTATTCTCTAATTACATTTCACTATATTTTTATTGCGCATTATTATCCTCTCAATTTTTATCCAATAATATTATCCAATTCATTTATAAGGTTTTAAAATTGAATTTTAATGATTTAACTAGTTAAAATTTAAGGTAATAGTTCCCAATACCCTGTATGTCTTTTTCTATTGAAATAGATTTTTATAATATATGTTAAATTTTATACCATATACTTCCTTGTGTATAGTTCCATGATATTATCATAAATTTATATATTTTCAATGATGGATTACATATTTATTTGCAGTGAAACCAATTATTACGCTGTTATTAAGCTATTATAAGGGTCTATAATCAATTATAATCATATATTTATGTAACCATCTTAAAATACATTTCATTTATGTAGATAATTTAATTGTGAATATATGATTGGAATTTGATATAATATTATCAATTATATTTTATTATTAATAATTATCTTACTGCCTTTATAATATCTTATAATCCTTATCCTTCAGGGGATACCAATTGTGTAAATCGAAAATGACATATAAATTTTGTAAAGTGGGTGTGGTTTCCATGAAAAAACAATTCTTCATAGATATTATAAAATGAGTTAGGATATATATTATGTTTATGTAGGGGTAATAAAATTGTATATAATATTTTTTTGGCATCAAATTGATCTTAAATCAGTGTGAAAAAAATATTTCTAACTCTTTAGTTGGATTGATATTACTGATGTTGATTATTTGGACTATTCACATAACCACTGAAACCATTATATAAGATTTTAATATATTATTATAGACTATATTATTTAGAATTCATTTATCCATGATAGTACCATACACCATTTTTTATTAAAAATATATTATAGAATATATTTTCAATGAAATTATTATTATCATATAGTGTAAACATTTATTGCTAGATATTCAACAAGATTTTCATTTAATCCCATTGAATGATAATGTATTAAAATTTATACCATTTTTATGCATACCTATGATTTTCAAATACTTGATTATATAAGACGTTAAATTAGGAATATTATGATACACAATTATTATCTACACATTTTATATGACTGATGAATTGAAAATGATATTGACAAGTGGGTTATTGAGTTAAATAGAGACTTTGTTCTTTGGTAGGATTAATGTGAAAAAATAATTTGGTACTTTGTAAAATAATTACAAATTTATGTGTGATGTAATTTTAATAGCCCTTAATTATATTTTTATGATATTTACATTATATATTCCATCTTAAAGAGATAAATTATGTAATACCCTTGAATGATAATCAATTAAATGAGTAAATTACATGACATATGTCAACATGGTGTACCTTTATTTTAGGGATCATACCTAATTAGAACTCAACTATTAAGTGTGATTGGCAGACAATACTGATTATGATTGGTGAACTTATGGGATGTTTCATAGGGTGTATGTGATTGAGGTCAAATGAAACTATAATGAATTAATGTTGACTTATGATGATAATTATAATCTATGTAACATATTCCGGAACTGGGGTGCGCCCTAGTGTGGGGACCATGTGTCTATGGAGAATCTAGTGTTACATGGAGAGATAGACATGATTACCATTTATAGGTACGGTTTCTGTGTTGTTAGTGGGGCCCGGTTGTGACATTGGTATCATAGGAGTACCCTGGCCTTATGTGTTGTACACTTTCTTGGTTGAGATGTAATGTCCCCTACTAGGATTTTATTCTCTAATGGGGGGGGGGTTGTAACACCATAGAATGATAAATATTTAATTGGATAAATGATATGACTCATTTCAAAAAGGTCCACCAATCTTTTTAGAGGCCGATTGAATTAGAACTCCAGAGTTATGCGTGTTTGACCTAGAGTAGTGGCTAGGATCGGTGACCTTTTGGGAAGTCTCTCAGTGTGTGTGTGAATGTAGAAAATTCACATTGTAAAGAACATATCATGGATTTTTGGTATAGTGATTAGTGAGATGACATGTTTGGGTATGTGGGATTGCCCTAGGGTGGGGACCATGTGTCTATTGGGTAACTAGTGGTACTTAGTGAGCCATAACAATACATCCCTATCACTGATAGGTGTTTCTGCTATCATTGGCGATTAGTTGTTACAATGTTTTGTAATTGTGAATAACATAAAATTTATTTAATCCATATATATTATGATAACTATTCCATTTATTATTAAATTCATTAATTATTGTAATAACTTTTATTCTATAATTATGTTATAATAGATTCCATTAAAAATTACCCCATTAAATAAATCTGAGATCAGTGATTTACATTATACTATGTTTCCACATGATACATGGAATATTGATGGACCAGACAACCATGTTACATCATGGTGCCTGTAGTGTCGGGGGGGGGGGGCATTTGTTACGTTGGTATCTGAGCAGTAACCCAAACATAAGTGCAGTGTCATACCTGGGTTGATATGTATGGTCCAAAATGTTGAAATTGATATATAGGGGGGTTAATGTAACACCCTAAAATGATAAGTTGTTAAATAAATAGATGATATGAATTATGTCAGCATGACTCACCTCTTTTGGGCGTTTTAATTATTATAAGTCCATGTTATGTTTGCTTGTCATAGAGTTGTTATGAGGATGGGTGACATTTTGAGAATTTTCATGAGGTGTGTGACCATTTCTTTATGGTTAAACATGTGGTGGTTTTTGGGTCACAACCCAACATCTCTGTTAAGGTGGAGAGTCTATGCGGTTAGAAGGGCCCAATTGTTAAAATTAATTTTTTTTGAATATATTATTTATTAAAATATCTATTTGTATATTAACAGAAATTTTTAATTTAATTTTATAATAGTATTTATTTGGTACTTATGTTATCATATATTATAACAATAATTATCCCATACAAACCATGTGAGGACATATATTTGTATTTTACATTGTTTCTCTAAGAATCCATGAATACTAATCGAGGAAACATATGTATTTGAATGGATATGTAATAAATTTCATGTATTCGATCAATGTACATTAACATTAAACTATGATTTAATGTTAATTTATATATCATTTTTCAAGTTATAGTTAAAATAATATATCTTGTGTGGATTAATTTATGTTTATATAGTTATATAATGTATTAATTTCCTTATTTCAGTTAATATAATTTGGGTGTTAATGTTGGTGTTAGTGAAAGAATTTTATAAGAATTGGAGATACATAATTAAGCATAGTTATAGATCGTTACACTATGAAAAAATATGTGGATATTCCTAAATTATTTCTATAATAAATAAGATGAATTTAAAATCAATGAATATAATTTATATATTTTAATTTATAATTATGATTTTTATTCATTATATATTGTAGTTTGTATTTTTTATAAAGATATCCTAACAATAGGAATGGAAAATATTTCAATAAAATTAATAAATGTATAGTTCACCAATAAGTTCATGTCAATGATGAAGATGTTTGATTTGAAAAGATTATAATTATATTTGTGTTATGGACATTGGTTATTCCCATAAACATTTCTCACGTTGAACAATGAGTTTCATAATAACATTGAATGAAAATGTTTTATTGCTTTTTGAGGGAACAACCTCCATCCATCAATCATACCATTAATTGATTTTCATCTAAATTGTGTATCTTATCCATATTGAAGGAATTACATTATGTGGTATGCACTATGTTAGATGATGTTATCATGTATACATATCATCAAAGAGGAGAAACTGAATAATTTTGGGCTTTTATTAAATAATCATTGAAGGATGATGAGATACAAGAAATGGTATGGATGTACTTTCAGGTGATTGTATTTATAATGTATTTTCATTTTTGGAAATGAGCTATAATGGAGATAAAATTAATAAATATTGATAATATGATTTGGATGTTGATGTTCACTACGAGGTTAACATTAAAATGCTTTAAATACATGATATATTCTCAATGTAATATAGAATACAATATAAATCACTTAATTGATTGGTTGATGTAAATCTTTTTACCTATATTTAAATCTCAATGAATTTATACACATGATACGATAATGATTATTTCCATCAATACCTTGATATAATTACACATGTATTTTACAATATTATGACTATAAAAGATGATGACAGTGGTTATGTGTTATAGAGTATGAAATTTGGATATGAAAATTATAGGTTGGATGAAAATACTTACAGAAAAGAACTATTTGAAAATATAGATTTAGAATTTATTGAGTATTATTGATGATTGATATATATATATATATATATATGAATATGAAATTCATTATTATCATGAGTGAATGGGAAAAAAATGAAATATAAAATGACAACGATTCAACTGAACGTTTAGGGTAAACTATTAAAATCAAATACTCTAGAATCATAAAAATCATCCACAAAAGATGAATAGGTGGTAGGATATTTATTATGCAATCACAAGAATTGAATTTTTGGTCAAAGATGTATTAAAAACATATTGATCAGAAACACAATTTTGGAAATTGCATTATATGATTCGTGATCAATGAACAATTTTATATTTTATAAAATATCGAACAACATTTATTCACACCTTGAAAAATTAATGAATTAGTTTTGTTTTATTAATATATATAAAAATCATATAGAAATAATAATATATTTGTATTCCAATATTTATTGGAAAAACATTTTAATTGTCATGTAGATGATTATAATACAAATTCACAATTATGATGCGATAACTTGGATGAGTTGTATCATAATGTATAGAGCTATATATTTTTCATTAGAAGGAAATTCAAATTTATGATGATGGTATATAATTTTTTCTTTTTAAAAGTTACACTAAATGTATGGAAACATGTTTTGGAAAACCTTTAGTGGACCATCTTAATAAAACTCATAAAGATGATGAAATTTTAAAGAAAATTTTATAATAAAAATAGTTTCTGTTTTTTTGTTATTGAGTTTCATCATATTTTCATAAGGTACTACCTGGATATCGACCTTATAGTATAGTTTATTTCTGTATTGAACGTGTATCTAATGGAAACATTATATGTTTCCATCCATATAAAATAGATTTTATAATTTTTTTGAATTAATGTTACATCTAAAATAGTTGTGCGATATGTAATTCATAAGAGATATTATTTCACAATAGGGATTATCTATCTTATTTCTGAAAAAGGATGGTTTAATCTGATTCTGTATCAATAATAGAGATATATTTTCCATTTCTAAAAACGAATATTGTACTCTAACTCTCTTAAATTTTCTATTTGACAACGTGATGTTTTTTTAACTTATTAATGATTGGTATAAATTTATCACGATTTTAATGAAAATAATGAATAAAGAAATACCAAATCGGATTTCTTATAAAATTTATCGTCATTATGAATTCAAAATAATACAATATCATAAATCCTTTATCCAAATTATTAATTTATATTATGAAAGATCACTCAAAAATTATATTCATGGAATTTTTGATATTTTTATTGATAATAACCTGAAATAATATGAAACCAATGATTCTCATAAAGAATTTTTATGGATTTTATATGAAATTTAAATGTATAATGAGATATATGGGAAATTAATAATGTTTGAATTTTGGGTTTTATGATTTTAAATTAATAGAAATATAATTTATAAGGGTGAAATATCATTCAACCCCATAAATAAAATTTCTCTGAAATAATATGTAACATAAATAAATATAAATTACATACATTTTATACTTTGTTATAAAATTCATTTTTTAAAAAATATATACATTTTCACTCATTAACAATTATTTTAAATACGATGACACATAATGTTGTTAAATTAACACTGTTAATGTAACATAATGAAATAATTAATATAATTATTTGAAATATTACTCAATGTGGTGGAATTGGTCTTACCATGAAGAAGGTAATTATTTTATAAATATTGATTAAATGATGAAAATAATTGGGTATATCCTTAAGAAAAATTATTTAGTTGTTGAATATGCATTGAAGAAATTAATTACCCTTAAAAAAAGTTCCATCTCATGATCTAGAGCAAGTATACATAATATGTTTAATTAAAACGTAGAGTCACTACCTTAGTTGTTGATATGCGACATTTATTCTACACATAAAAGATTAATTTTTATATAAAAACATATATTCCTTGTTTTTAGTTTAATGATATATATGAAACCACATAACTGATTTTATAATGAATTACCCTACAAAAATTATATGATGTACATTATGGATGATAGTTTGAGGAGAAGTGATAATGGAGTTCAATTCCTAATGTGGATGGAAAAGGATCGTATATTTCTAAAATTATTAATGTTGTATATGGAACTTCTTAAAAAAATATTATTATCATTCCTTTTCCAAATTATTTCCAAACAACCATGACTAGATAATATAATTTCATCTAATGAAAATGATAATGGTTTAGAAAATAAAATCAATTCCTGTAAATAAATTAAATTTATGGAATTATCTTTGACGGTGGTGTGTTTTAGTTTTTAGAGATAGTAAGTTCCACATTAGCACCATATCTAAAGATGGAATTACACTATATAGTTCATAGAAAAATATTTCCTACCGAATATTCTTCTAACACAATTTATATTGATCAAAAAGAGAACTTATAGAATAAAAATATGAAATAGAAAATATAAGAGTATGTGTTTAGATGTATGGAACACCAAAGATTAAAGTCTATATGAAAGCTTTAGTGGTGATATTTAATCTTTCCTCAATACAATTATTAACGTATGATAAAATCACAATATACTTTTTACTCTATATGATTATATATCGAATAAAAATAAAGATATATGGGAAATTGGGGATCACATTACCAAGAATATATATTCCTCAGAAATAAATGTGTACGTACACAATTACCATAGTTAATGGATCACAATCAATAATGTTGTTAGAAATCATGTATCACTTTTGTAAATTTTATTTATCCATGACACACATTTCACATTAAAACATTTGAAATTTATTAATAAGAATTTGGATACCCAGATACATTTATATACGTAATATATTCCTAACATAGAAGTGAATTCTAAGGACCATTTAATCCCAATAGATATACTGAGGAAATTCATATTTTATTTTCAAGGACAATGGTATTAATAACATACTCTATTGTAATACAAAAGAAAATTAAACAATAATATAGAATTATATTATTGTTGTATAAATATTTTAATAGAATATTTTTATCATAACCCATTTTTATTATGCTAGGTAAAGGAGTCCACTTGTCCTATATATAATTTAGTTTCGAACATGTATGGTGTGAGGTATCCAAATCAAATATAAATAGCGTATAAATAAAATAAACTCAATAATGAAAATGATTTGATGGAATTGTATTTCCATGTATGAAATATTTTATTTTTTAATTTTTCACTATGAATGGGAGTTAAAAAAAATTAATAAGTCGAATCTATGTTTGAGATACATGCGAACATTTTTCCTTTTTCAATATAATTTTAACTACGACATAAAATTTAGTATTTCTATTTATCCTCATTAATTTGAACTATAGATTCTATGTTGTGATTTTATGTAATCAAATGAAATATCATACCCTTATAGTACTCATTAATGAAATTTTATTTTAACTATTATTTTCTTATAATGAAGAGCCTATAATAATCATTAACACTAAAGTGAATGTGTTATGAAGTATCATAACTCAAATAGTAAATGTTCTTTGCATGAATCACAAATTAAAAGATGAAACATGGGATGCTATGGATGAAATAGAAATGTGTTATATTATTTTGATCATGTGTTATTGGTATAATAATATTATTTAGATTCTTTAAATTAATGTGGAAAAAATTTTCACATGAGATTTGATAATTTGAAATAAAAAATTCATCTCATATTTAGAAACAATTAAAATTCAATATTTTCATTAGAATATTTATACATGTAATAATAAATTGAAAACCTGAAATTTAAATTGAAATAAATATTAAATATAGTACAATAATTTTTTCGGTAATATATAATTAATAATTTATAATTTATATAAATATATGAAGAATAATATAAACAAATCCCCAAGTATGAGAATGAAAATGAAAATTGTTTCAATATTTGAAGTTCTGAATGTGTGAATTTTTTATACAGTAAAAATTTCATTAAATATTAAAATTAAACATAGATATTATTTTATATTCATTATGACTAATATATGTTTGGAATCATGATAATTAAATTATTTATTACAAAAATAAAATGGATTTTGAGACACAATTTTTTGGGTAATGAATATGAAATTGAATGTATTTTAAATCCATAATGACATATGAATTCATTTAATTATAATTATAGAAGATGATATTTAAAAAAATTATTTATTGATTTAAATAATATATTTTATATAATTATTTCATAATTTATAGAACTGTAATATATCTACATAATCATAATGTATTCCATAATGATTCTAAAATAAAATAGTTAAGAATAATATTTTTTAAAATTTAATATAGAATGTTTAAAATTATTTCATTACTATAAAAATTTAAATTCATAAATTTTTAATGCATATATATTTACATTACCTAATCCCAAAAGATTCCATATTTTTATAATTTTTATTAAGCCTCTAAAATATACTCCATGAACTTAAATTATGAAAAAATTCATTACATCCAACATAAATTTGTATCCATCCCCACATTCCAATTTACTCTAAATTTAAAAATAACAAGTTTACCCTCATTTTATCACTCTGGTGTCTCTAAAATAATTTAATATTTTTTGAAATTTCTCTTCTCAATTTTTATTAGAATAAATTTCATGTAAAGACATTCCAATCCTCCTCTTTTTATTTCTAATAGAAATCCAAATATTTTCGTAACTCAAATTCATTTCTATAATCACCCATTTGTTATATTAAAAAGAATATATTACATTTTTCTTCTCTTTAATGTTTTCTCCCATGGAATCGTGTTACATATAATGGGGTCCTTAACCCATTATTATCCATTAGGTTATTAATCACCTAGAATTAATTTAGATTTAAATATTTAATATTAGTATCATATATTGTTGTAAATTGATTACCATATTATCAAAAACAATGTATTTATCATTCCCATTTTACTAAAATAAATATGTATTATTTAGATACAATAATGGTGACATAAGACCTGATAAATATAAAATTTAATAGATTTTTCTTTTTTTAATGAGTGTGTGGTTTTTGAAAATGATATTTATTTTTTGGATTCAATAAGTGGATACATTATCCAGCTCATATAAATATAAGGGTAATAACACTGAAAATTGTAAATTTGATGTTAATAGGCAATTCAGTCGATGATCGAAAATTAGGCATAGCTAAACAATTTTATGATACTCTTGAGGGATGTTAATTGGTTGATTAAAATTTGTTTTTTATAATTATAATAATGGTTTTTAATATCTTATTGCAGTAACCTACTATTTAATTTCATGTACCGTCGAATTAATTTTAAAAATATTTCATCACCATTCCATTGTTAATGGTTCATTCCATTGTGTTTTGAACATATTTTTTATTTATATGATAAATATTGTACTTTTAACATGATATCTATATAATTCCATTTAATTAAAAACTATGAAAATTCAATATATAAATTATTTTCTCATTGGAACATATTTATTACTTACCAATGATCAAGTGTCAGTTTATTTAGGGGTAATTATGAAGTTAATTATTTATCCAACCTCTAAAATTGATGGATTCATTGTACATTTATATCATGGGTTGGATAAGGTTTTATATAGTACCTTAATACATCTTTAGGTCTGATGATAAAAATAAATTATAAATTTAGTATAATCCATACCTATTTAGGAATGATGTCTTCACCCACGAACATGATGTTATTGTTATAATGACCAACATTATATATCCCATAACTATAAAATTATTTATTATTTTCTTTTATGATTTTTGTTACAATGTTATGTTTGGATATATTATGTCAACTATTTATATTTGATAAAAATTTATTTATCTTGATTGTAAATATTATGACAGGCCTATATTAGATTATATATTAATTAATACTACCACAAACCATGTTTTAATGCTCACTAATTCATCTTATCCCTCACATCCCCAGGAGACCATGATGATTACTATATGATAAATATGAATACATAAGTTGAAATAATAAAATATAAAATATATAGTTGATTAACATTATCTACCAAGGGAATTTAATATTCATTTATATCTCTAGTTTAATGAGACTACTACACTATTGGATTCTATTTATTTTTTAATAATATAATAAAATAACCATGGGATCCACTAAACTATTAAATGTTCATTATTTTTATTTCATGTTATATAATCATGTAGTGTGTCTTATGTGTTTTGAGAAACCATATAGAACATTCCCAAATTTTTTGTTTTAATGAGTTAATTATTTATTTATTTATCCATATAATGACTACAATTTGTTTCATAGTGGTTGAACATATAGAAGAAATCAATATTAATAGATGATTAAATGACTCTTCTTGATTATATTTAAATAATGACAAAATGAACATTTATTCATTGCATTAAATATAAATGAATTAAAAAGTATATTAATATAAAAATAAATGTTCTTTTGATATTTTTACTATATTATTTTATTTGAAAAAATATTTTTTTCAAATATTTATTATGATTAAAATTATATGATGATTTTTATATAAATTAATTATCATTTAATATATTATATAATAATATTGAGAATAGAAAATAGTTTTCATTTATTTTGTCTATGAAAATGATGTATACCCATATATTTTTTAAAATACAATGTTGTGGGTTTCCACTTCCTATGAATGTAATATTTAATTGATTAAAATTTTATATTTGCAATTATTTTCCAATCTCATATAATGCCATATATGATATAAATATTTTTTAAATTTAACTTCCCCTTTAATGAAACCATTATTATCTTATAGAACAACTTGTGTTTTTACTCTCTGAATTATATTAAAGTATAATATATTTTTTATGATTCTGCTAGTAGTATGATCATATTTATATCTGGTAAATATTTATTAAAAAAACTAAAAAAACTTGTTAAAACTCATCTTTATTGTAACAAATAATTATTAAACCTATTAGTGAATATGAACAACGAATATTTTCAAATGTTATATTTATTGTTTTTTACAATGAATATATATTATAATTTAGAATAAATTATGAGGTGGTTAGTATGAAAAATAATTTCTTACATATTCTTAATAATATTATTTCAACCAATTTTATTGTAGGAATAGGTTTCAAATGAAGATGTTGTTGATGGAAAATAATATTTAATTGTAAAATATTAATTATGAATAATGTACCACTATATGTTGTGGTATGGAAGAGATCAAATATTTAATTAATGAATCTATATATTAAAAATATGATTCAAAAGAATCTAAATTTTATAAACAATAATTGATCATAGATGTTTCACTATAAATAATTTTTTTGGGATTGATTTTTAAGATTGTCACATATACATGTGGCTAGATTTTCAAAAATATGTAATAAGATATAATAAAAAATAATTATACAATAAAAAGGGTTTATTTATGTATCTTACAAATGATTTGTGATAGTATGTGTAATTATGTATTATTTTTAGTGATCCTAAAATAGTTTAGTAAAATATATCTTTTTAAAAAAAAAAGAAGTGTATAATTTTCCCACTAACATGAAATATTATTTGAGTATACCACTCAATGTTAATCTTTAGTTTTAAACCATACCAATATTCTTGAAATGGTAATATATCTTAGGAAGATATAATAGATTTAGTTAAATTAACAAAATTTATAAAGATAAACAATATATTTTAAGGAAACATAAAAAATATTTATGTGTTCGACTTACCCCCCCTAAAAACACAATATTGAGATTCTAAAAAATTCATTCAATAACTAGATGTATATGTTATATATTTTTATGATAATATACATTATTAAATAGAGATACATATTCTAATAATATTCATTGGTAAATATTATTTTGTACATAATATTTTAGGCTTATCTAATCAGTGGTTGTAATTTATGTTTCTGATCCTCTAATCAGTTGGATATCGATCATGATTGTATTTTATGGTCATATATTTTTATTATTATTACATTTTAGTTCTCTATTAATATAGGATAAAAAATGTAATAAATATATAATGATAGGAAATTTTGTGTACCTAAAAATTCAGATGTAAGGGAAGTGATGTGACCTTATGTAAATTTAAATTAATGGTGTTTTATTCCCAAAATATTCCAATATATACAAGAATAGTAAATAATATATTAATATGATAAAAGAGAATGTGATTATATATATCCATTCATTAATTAATTTATTAACAAAAGTGATCATTCTAATATACATGTGTTTATGAGATTCAACATGTCCGTATATGTATTGAGATGTACATGTTTAATGTATTTCATACTAGATCCATTTTTTTCTTGATAAGCATTAATTATTTTCCAAGGGCCTCCCATTTCATAATTTGTTTAAATCAAGAATTCATTTTGGTTTCCAATACTAATAAGTATAGTAGTGTATCTTTTTGTGGTATTTTTAATGGAGATTTAGTTTTATTTTGAGTGGTTTTGTAATATGATTTTATATATTATCCAAAAGTACATATAAATATATATTAAAAAATGAAATTAAAATAATTATACATAAGAAGAATTAAATAATTATTTTATATAAATATTTTGAATTATTTCAAGTAGTATTTTCAATATGTTTTGATATGATATTGAATATGGTATAATATAAAATTTAATGGAAGAAAATGTATATTATTAGTGCATATAAGATACTGATTCAGTTATACCTAGAATTTAATATTTATAATGATTAGATATATTATATTTTGGGTATTATATTGTATGATGTGTATGATATAAATTCATATTTTATATTTCATTGGTAGAACATTATGTATGATATAGATATATCATAATGTATTTCATGAACATATTTTATGATGGTGCATAGGAATATCATGTTTCATTAAATCTTGATCTGTTACTCATTGTCAATATTTTCTCTATGGATGGAAATAAATTATATGATTTTTATGATACGATATCCATATTGACTATACATCAGTAATATTATATTTCATATAGTGAAATAGACAATGTATATAAATGGGTTTTAATCACATTAATCAGCAATATGTTTTTAAACATATGAGTTAATTAATTCTCACATAGAGATAATTCATGAAGACTATTTAGCGCTCCAAATCCACTAAGATAGTTTGAATTTATAATTTATAATGAATATCTGATTATTATAAACAAAGATTTATCCTCTTCTCAACGAATTATTACTTGAAATTAGTTTTTCCTCAATGTTTGTTAGTCCCAAATGAATTTATTGTGGTAATGTTTTACACCAAATGATACACCACAACGTTGGGTGTTTGATTGATTAGTTAAGGGATATATATTTAATTATATTATAAATGACAATATCTAAAACTATCTACAGAATATTCGACATAATATTATTAATATTCTATATATATGTTTTTTGTTTTTCAGAATTTATCATTGTATTTGATGTTTCTAATTTTTTTCACTGAATGAGTGTAATTTATTCCTTAAACACTGATAATGAATACTTGTGAATATAAATGATAAATAATTATTGAAAGGTAATGTGTAATCATATTCTCATTTATTTTTATTACATATTAATTATGGATTTTTTGATGGATTAAATCAACATAACATCAATTTAATTTCTATAGTAATGTGAAAAGACTACGTCAACCAAATATTTTTGGGGTGATATTTTTTGATAGGAAACTAGAAGTTGAAGGAGAAATTAAGCTTTAAAAATATTTTTATATTATTGAGAATGCATTTTTTGATAGTTTTTTTACATGTTATTAATTTATGGTTTATATTTTATTCGATACGTGTATTCATATGTTGACTCAGGTGGTCCCTTCACTATAGTGTCTTGTATTTTCATCGAAATGTTTTCTTGTATGATAACCCTATAGTCAATTATGACCATGTTTTTAATTAATATTACAACCACTTTATTGTGGACAGATTATGTAATCATTTTTGGTTTGATTTTATAGTATTATTTTTTTTAATATTTTTCGGTTTCAAATTACATCATTATGGTGACGTGGTTTCAAAAGTCCATTCTCCATTTCTAATAGATTTTAATTTTGTTTTCAATTAATAAATAGTGAATGTATAAAATTTCATTTATTGTATAACACCACAGGATTTGTATAGTATTTTAGTTGTGAGATGATTCATTCTGATGGAATAAATTAGACCAATATAGTTCTGAGTTAATTAAGGATGTATTTTTCTTAAATTAATCTCAATTTACATTAGGTTAGTTATTGAATCTTGTTTCCTGTTATAATATTCTTGAATTTTTACCCATGGACGTTTTTATGATTTCCATATGAAATAAATTTTAAAAAAAACTATTTTATCATTAGGTGCATCAAATTTTATTGATGATGACGTAGTTCCTCATGTGTAGTGATGCCAATAATGGTGAATAGTGGATAAAAGTATTTCAATTTGATATGACCACAAGTTTTATGGTTTGGAGGATATGGCAGAATGATTTATAGATAACAAGATTCTATACTATTATCATGATAGTGGGGGGAATATATATTCTAATTTCTATAAATTATTATTTCAATTTGGATATTTCAATTTTTATATAATTCTCATTTAGTTTTGAACTTCTCAGTACGAGTGTTTTGAATTCTATGAGAGCTATCTCTTAACTTACCAATTATATAATTTAATTAAAAAAAATTATTTTTAGAAAGAGGATAGGATTATGAAAAATATTTTTAGTGTCTTACTATTTTTTATTCTCATACATAACATGTGAATCAAGATGGATCTATTGGATATTTTGGTAACATAGATATTTTAGTGATTTCCTTATAATAAGTGACTAAGTAGAAGTATATAGATATAGTTTAATTGAAATGTATTATTAATAGACTCCATTAGGGATTAATTTTTATTTTCATTTTATTTTTTGGTATGATTTTTATTTTAATAAATATTTACCAATTTGATGATAATTTTTAGAAAACATAATTAATTGAATTATATGTGAACCATATATGATTTTCTTAAATGGATTTGATAAAATAAATTTTTAATGATTTTAAATTTGATTTTTGTGATATTAATGAATCATGTGATTTTTTCCCATTATAACACGGTATGTAATGTGCTTCTCATATTTGGGATACATTTGAAGATAATGGCATGGTAAATGAATAATGTGGATTCTGTATGTTGTTTCTATATAAATAGCAATTATTATAAGTTCTAGAACACAATAAATTATATATGATGACTAGTAAAGTGACATTCCTTTTATATATTTATATTTATTTAGATAGACTACATAAATAAAATTTGATATATTTTTATATATTTTATTTTCCATATCAATTTAGTTACTAATGTTGATGGATAATGACTCTAACGGTTGATTTTGAACAGAAACCAAAGTTTTTAATATTAAATAAAAAGTAAAAAATTTATGAAGATAATAATTCGAAGATATTTGGAGTTTATTTTTAGTTATTGACAATTGATCTAATAGTGTTACCTGATTCTTGAATTTAATTGAGTGATGCCCATAATTTTTGGACATAAACATTCATAAGGGTTGAGTTCATAAGACTCTTTTCTTTCAGAAAATGTTTGGAAAATAATATATATCTTTAATTAATTCATTTTTATTTTATATTGAATTTATTTGATATTATAATGCATAAATAGACAATAAAAATACATTCTCTATTCTTTTTAAAAATTTAATTATTTTCATTAAATTTATAAATTTAGATGGAATTCAAAAAATAATATACTCATAGCTACTTCAGTCAAATTATTCACTCTCTAAAAATATCAAATTTTTAAAAACTCAAACTATTATGGATGTATAAAATAGAGTATATATAATTTATTTTTATATGAAAAAATATTCAACTATATACAAACATGAAAAATTCTTTGAGTTACAATGGTGTTCATAATAAATTTAATTTCTAATGCTATATCATATATTTTAATAATTTGTTATAATATTCTTTTCAAATGATATTACAAAAAACAAAGAATGATGAAATCATGTGACAAATATATAATAAAGATATGTTTTTTACTCATATAATTTTTAGTATCTTTTCTTATTAAAATACAATATACTAATATAAATTTTGGATTCGTGCTGTAATATTCTGTACCCTCTTGTAACAATGGATATTTACCTCACATGGTGTATTATTTTTTAAAAATGAGGAGGAGTAAAAACTAAATTGAGGAAGGATATTTTAAATAGATTTAATATATGGAATATTAATATCATTAGATTTGATTTCATTTTTTAATTCACCATAATCTTTATTAAAGCTTATTTTTTTATTCAAACATGATAATTTTGGCTAATTTCCATGAAGAGATCATGAGTCCCAATGATTAATTAGAGAAATATTATTTTTATAAGGAATATTATTTCTAAAATTGTAAATAATATTTCATGAATATAAAATTATATTATCATAAATAAGAATAATTGTTGAGAAACAAATAATACTCAATTGAATAAAATAGAGAAACATATTGAGTATAATAAATAATTCATATAGAGGATAGAAAAAAAATTATTTACCTCATTAGTTGAAGGTATTAGAAACATTAAAATGAATTAAGATTTACTAATGAAAACATAGATAGGATGTTTGTATTGGAAATATTAGACACTAATTTTCTGCATTGTGTGATTGGATGGATTTAATTATCTAAAAGGTCCGTGAAATTAAATTATTATTCAATTTTATAGACAAAACTAAGAGTGAAGGAGTGTCATATTTTTGTTGTTGTATAAAACATTATTATTCTACCAATGATAAGATATTATTTATATGGGGCCTCCAAATTGATCATCTTGTTACTCTATATTGAATGTATCAAAATGATTCTATATTTAATCTCTTACTTTATATAGTAGATAATCTATGCTTCGAAAGTTTAACAAATAATAAAAATGTGTAGGTTCACATATAATGGTTAAACAATGTAAAAATTCATGAATTTTATAATTTTTTATTTTTTATATAAGGTTAGATATGGTTATGATAGAATGAATCAAAACAATAATCTATCACAGGTTTTTAAATAACCATAAGAAATTATTATAAGGATTTAATAATTAAATACCTCAAACAACTGATTTAAACAAATATCAGACCTAATTATGGTATCAGAGAAAACCCTTTTCTCATATTTTGAACCCATGAAGATATTTAGTATGAAATTCTGAATTTGGTGAATTTCATGGTTTTTTATGCTTTCAATGGAATTTAATGTAATATTTTTAATAATAATTTGGTTCCTTACATTAAATCACAAGGTCTACAATTCCAATTATTGTATAATATGTATAATGATGTGTTTTTCCATGTAATCCTTTAACTCGAAAAAATTGAAATATTGTCGTGTATGAAAAAAAATAATATTTTATTTTAACTTTGGTTTCCTGAAAGGTATACACATTAAGAATGTGTAATCAAAATGATAATGAAATTTGAGATATAGTAGAGATTTTTTGTGAGGAATGATAAATGTCAATGTGCATAAAATAAAAATTTTATATTGATTATATTAATATATATTATGGATGAAGTAACAAGAAACAATTAATATATTACTAGAGTAAATGAAATAGTATAAAATATTGGGGATTTGTTGAATGTAATGATTGTTCCCTGATTAAAAAACGTTAAATAAATATTTTATGGATAGGACTGATAATATAATTTATTATGTGTAAATTAACTAGGATCTATAAATTATATACTTTATACTATTATCAATTATTATTAAATAATGAAAATTATAGTGTTAAAAAATTTAAATTGTAAGATGACATTTCAACTATTAGTAAAACTCAAAATGAGATTTGGTGAAGATACAAAATAAATTGAAAGCGATAATAAAGAACAATATGATGATAATTAAAAATCTATTTCTCAAATATCAATGATACTATTATAGTAAATGAGAAGAAAATATTGATAAAATCTCCCATTATAGTTACAACTATAAATATATTTTACATTTTATATATGTTTTATGAAAAAAAGATATTTTATGGACTACGAATTAGATGATAATAATGATGAATGGAACCCTAATTCATGTTAATAAGAAATTTTATCAATGGATCAGAAAATTTATAGAATAATAATGGAGATATATTATATTGAATGATTCAATTTTATGAGAAAATAATATAATTATGACTCCCTATCAATCACCCAACCAAAAAATGAACCAACTTAGTAGTTAAATTTTTTAATTTATATAGATGATAATGTTTTTGATAAATTATTATGTGATAATGAATAATGTGAATTAAAAAAGTTGGAATATATTCATATGAAAGATGTATAATCATATCATAGATAGAATATAATGAAAAAGTTGGGGAAGGTGCCACTGATAAAATAAAAATAAAATAAAAATAATATTATGGAGATATATTTCAAGAAAAATGATTCATACAGTTTTGTTGTAAAAATTTATGAATTGAAAAAAGATGTGATAGAAAATATGATATCATATTTTCTTAAATATTGGTTTTGAATGGTTAAAAAATATTTATGATTCAAAGAAAATGTTTTGATGAAAGGAATTATATAATAAAGATTATATAAGTCATAAATATGTGAGACGAGGTTAAATAGTTTTCAAATCATGTTATTGAAAAGAAGTGTTAGAAGTGAAAACATCAATATATTACTAATTAGTCAAGAAATAAACTAATTATCAACAATTTTACTGAATTTAAATAAAAATTTGAAATAATATATAAAAGTGTGTTATTGGATAAACCATATACTATATTAAAGGAATAGTGGGTTATAATAATATTACCTCATCATTTAATGAAAAGTAAAGTAAAATTTGATGTTAGAAGACAACATTAACTCTCAAAAAAATATATATCTGTATAAAATATTAAAATATACAGGATACTATTTATGTATTAGGGTTTTTGGTCTGAAATAAAACTGTTTCATGTTTTACAAGTCATTATTAAGAAATAAGAATAAATTAAGTGGGAGATATTGTGAGGTTATTTGAAAATATTATAGAAGAATGAATCTGATGACTATTGAATCACCTAATATGACAACATATCCAAGTTAGAATATTAAGAAAAACCATAAACAAATTATTACTTTTATAATCATAGATCATGGGAATGATGAGTATCTAACCTAGATAATTTTCATACATTGGGTAATTGTAGTAAATTTATATTATAAATGATGAAATGTTTTGTTATTTTGAAGTTACTAGGGAACCATGTTATTAGTAAAAAAATTTGATGATGGTATAAATGAAGGAATTATTTTATACTAACCCAAATATATTTTTTAGACATATAGTGAATGTAAAAAATAGTACCCAAAAAAATACTATATTTCACATTTTTTGACCAAATGTCATTATATGTTTTAGAAAGGTGGTGATATAATGACAAAAGGGAATTTTGTTTTGATATTTGAATGAATCAAGAAATGGAATGAAGTAGATTTGACCATTTTTTCATCTCATAATGATGTTTTGGAAGATATGAAATAAGAATCATGTAATATTTTATCATTGATGGTGAAATTTATTAACAAAATTATATAAAATAAAATAATTAAAAAGTAAAATATTTGCTTGAAAAAACCTTATGACTCCTGAAAACAAAGGGAGCATGAAGAGTTAAACCCATATTTATTTTAAACTAATTGATAATTCATGAATGGGTGGAAACTCTCAATAGTTTTGTTGAAATTGAACAGTAAAGAAGAACCACCATGTTATTTCATCAAATTTATTTAGTAACATGAATGAGGGTAATTTATGGTTGGGAATAAATATAAATTACAGGTAACAATTGTAGTATTTTTATAGTTTGAAATGTTGAATATCAAATAATACAATACCTTCTTTATGTATAATATATTCGGTCTCCAAATCGTGGATTAGATTAAGAATAATTTATTGAAAAAAAGAATTTGTATAAATTTTGAATATATAGTGAATCTATTAATAATCGATATTGATGAAAAAATCCATCTCACATCCTTATATTGAAATATATAATCCATTTCAATCAAATGGTAATGAATGATGAGATTAATAAGGTTGTAATTTTATGTTTATACTTATAAATAATTCAGATTATTTTTTGGTTCTTATAAGTTGGTGTTTCTTGATAGATATGGTAATAAAACATCAAAAATGATAAGAATGAAAAGATAACAAATTCTGGATAGATTAGAGAACATATTTAAAATCATTGAATATTAATTCATGTTTTCCACACTTGTTTATCCCATGTTGAAAAATATATGAGGATTTAATTTGACAATTGGAAAGAATATATTACGTCATCATTCCCTCTATAGTTTATCTTAGGGTTTTCCAATATATAAAATAGTGTGATATCAAATTAGCTTGTATCGTCATGGAAATATAAATGGTAATTAATTTATTACCAAAATGGAGTTTTGAGGTTAATTTTTCCCTTCATGTATACAATTTTTTTGAAGTAAGTTGACATGGAAAAGTAGGATCCAGAACTATATAATGAATTGAATGTTCTAGACCTTATTGGGATATTTTTCTTAATGATGTTTGACATTGTTAAAAATACAATTTTTGTTTTTTTAGATTCAATAAAATATTAAATGAGAGTTTCAATGTAAAAAGTAATCCATGTGAGTATTGGTGAAGTAATTATTAGGATTAATACTTATTTTGTTAAGATACAATATATATAAAAATTTAAATTTTTTTTATGTAACTGTTCTAGTGGTAAAACAGAAAGGTTAATAACACCAACAAATTTGTCAATATTATGTTACAAAAGAAAATGAATTTTAATTTTGAATGAAACGATACAATAAATTATATAAATTAATATATCTATGTTTAATGGGGTTACCATTGAGTTTTTTAATAATCCATGGAATTTGTTAGTTTTGATATAAATTTAAATAGCAATGATCTTGATTTTTAATCCATGAAAATTCATAGCTTCTGATTAAGTAGGATAATTTTGATTGAAATATAAAATTTAATTGGAATTTTTTTCCATTTTGAGGAATCATATTATATATATATGAGTTTTATGACATGCATGGACTATATAAGCCTTTATCTTGATTTTTCAACAGATTTCTAAATATATTTATGACTTATTAGTATTTTTGTAATAGGTAATGAAATATCATAATAATTAATTCATAAATAGCATATAGTATTTTGAAAATAAATTTTCCCTAATAATTGGAATATACTTTATATGTATATGTCATTATAAAAATATTATTATCTTAAATAAATTTAAATATCCTTTATAAAACATGTTAATACAATTTATGTACATTGGAGTTCAAATCTATATTTTATGACATGTTAATATGTGAAAACTATTTTAGATCATATCTCTGAAATATTATATTACTATGAAATTGATTTAAATTAAGAATAAATATATTATTTAGAAATTTTCATTATTAATTTAATTTATAGAATCTATTCACTATTGAAATAAAATAACAAAATGTAGTATTACTATTCCATTGGGAATATTGAGAAGCAATAATATATAAGGGAAATGTCCCCTTCATAACGCATCCATTCATTGACATGTGCAGGGTTTGAAAAAATAATAATTATTTATATTCCATGTATAATTAATTGAATTATTATTCAAAGTAGTTTTATGTGATATAAATAGAGGATTGACTAGGATTTTTGATTAGGATCTTGAAAGAATTAAAATGATATAATATACATTGTTTCATGGAATATATCACATTTCATTAAGATGAAAATGAGATTTCATATATCCAATATTGACATCATATAAGGAAATTTTCTATTAATGTTACATGAATATGTCCTTATAGTATAATGATGTTTAATGGAAATTTAAAAATAAATAACTGGTTACCCTATAGTAATAAAGATGTAAAATATGTATACATGAGGTAATAGTTCTGAAGGAGGAATGAGAATGATAGAAGTAAACAAACATTACGATATTTTTTGAAGAATAATATCATTTAGGATTCAAAAAATATGAGTAAGAAAAATTACTATAATATTGATTATCATATTTTATTTTTCTTAAAGTAATGAGAATGTGTTGTTTTATTTACCTAAATGGATAAATAATGAATAACCCAATTTAATATTGATAATGTAAGCATGAGAAATTGATTTAATTTCATTTTTATTTTTTTAATAGTTTACCTCAATATAAAAAAGATATTTTTTCTAGTGGAAGTATTGAATTACCATTGTGTCACTATAATAATATCATCAAAAAACAACTTTTTTAACCATAAGGTATTATAGTGGATAATATATTGTTTTTATACCGACCAACCATATCATAGGGGATTATCTCACATTGATGTTAATCCATATACAAATCATTATGTTTTGTGGATTACATTATTATTATATATTATTATGAGAAAATGGTACATATTTAGTGATATTAGATATTCTCATATTAAATAAGTTGAATTAAAAGGAATAATATATATAAATGGATAATCCATTTATCCCCCAAAAATTGATTTAATCATACATGGGATCTATGATACATTATATCATAGTTTACATTTATTGATATTGTCAACAATGGGATGTAAATCAATTTACTATATAATTTTGTTTATATTTATATTTATATTATTTATCTATTATATTATTTTATTATAAAGTGTTTATATTCTCATTACATAGTTCAATTGATCTATCATTTCTAATCATCAGCCTTCAATATAATGGGGGGAACACCTGGGATATTATAGCAGTCCAGTTGGGTTACTACTTTTTATTGTATTTTAGGAGTATTATTATGTGGTATCATATAATTTTTTTATTTTCAGAACATGTGGGTCATAGTTTATGGAGAATGGATTGATCATAACATTAGAGAGAATTCAAATTTTTCCCCAAAAACCATAGTCTAGGAATAATTATATATTTATATTATTTTTATATTCGTGTGAATTTTTTTTAATAATAATGTTTTGAATATAATCATGTTTTGTCTCTTGTAGTAGAGTGATTGGAGGAATGTGTTCAATCATCATCTTTGGAATGTCGATTCATTAGACTAGTGTATTCTTTTATGTTATTGTAATGAAGTTTGTAAAAATAAAATGTCTATATTGTTTTGAATGATTTATTAATGACTTGATTCAAATTTTACATTTTTTATATTACTACTCTTTTATAAAATGAAACTAAATTAATGATGGTTTTTTATATATGAGTCACTATATAGTAATGTCATTGAGATAAATATGTTCATAATATTGATTACCAAAATTTGTGTTGTTCAGCTTTTTGGATACTAAAATGTGATGGGAATCCTTGGATAGGTAAATAATCATATTATGGTATGTGATTATATCAGATAGAGAAATATATGATACGTCGTGTGAAATAAACTATACGGTTTAATGTTCTATAGACATGGATGGAGTGTTTGGTGATTATAATATATGTTATAGGATATTGCATGGAAGATTATATTAATAGTGTGATACGATTGTTATTGTATTATTTGTATTGGAGGGTTATAATATTTTAAGATATATTGCATAGAATATTTTTCTTATACATACTGATACTATAATATTGTCACGACCTGTCCTCGGGGCCCGTGTCGTGACTACGCCAAGCCCGCCTTCCGTAGGCCTAGGGATAGCGACTAGCACAAAGGCGTAAAACCTGGTAAAAAGGGAAGTAATTTCCTTTTTAAAGTAAACAACAAACACCACAAACCAAGTAATCAGAAGTAAAACACTAAGTAGAAATTGGTACAACAGTATGTGCGATAAAGTAAGTGGGCCAGTATACAAACCCAAACCAAAAGTAAAGTACAACTGGAAAGGGAAAAAATCAACTAAAAAGTAAATCCACGACGTTGAGCTGTCCACTAGAAATATCACCTAAAGGGTGGGTACAGAAAGCCTCCACTGCTCCTCGGGTCCAGCCATCTTCTCTGAGTATGTTCCGCCCAGTGGTCCGCCTCCAAGTACCGTCCTGCTCTGCAAGCCTCAACCACAATCAGCGCTGTCTGTCGTCTGCAACCAAAACAACGTAGTGAGGGCATAGCCCATGCATGGGTGAGTATTAGTGTCACATACATGACTTATTTTGAAGTTGAATTACATTTATTTTCCTTTCATTCTTTGTTTTGGATGGTTTCCAAAGGGTATATGGAGAAATAGATGAGTTTTCATGAATTGGGCCAAACCGTGAGCCCAATTCCAGATTTAAAAATAAATGTTGTTTCCTTTATAACTTTTTCATTTTTTAATATTTTTCCCACATTCAAATTCCTAAATGGTCTCCTTTGACGAATTAACACCAAAATATAAATTTGGAGCCTTTATAAATCCATAATCATAGAGGATATGAGTTTTTATTTAAGATATTGGGCCTGCCCGAAGGCCCATTTCCTGCCTTAAAAATAATTTTTAATTTTTTTATATATCCTTTATTATTTGAGTTTTGTCGGTTATTCGACCTCCCCCTCGACCCTAATAAACCCAGACGTGCTCCCATTGCCTTCCCCCCCTCCTTGGATCTCTTTGAAATCGCGAATTAGGGCTGATCGTCATAGGGTGTCTCAAATCGTCCATAATTGAAGAGGTAACTTCATCCCTTCTTAAATCTCTAAATTCTTACTCTTTTACTTCCATTCTAGTTCCTAAATTACCTCCCAAATCTTGTTCCAACCATCGTGGAATTTTGGCTATTTTCAATTTCAGAAACTATTGTTTTTGGAGTGATTAATTCAGGATACTTCAAGTAGGTGAGTCTATTTCTTTCCTCTTTCAAATTGCTTAGGGTTTCTTCCCTAATTCAGGAATTATGAAAATTCCAGAAGTTAGGGTTCGTGACTAGGTTCTAATATAGTGTATTTTGGATGAGATATTCAGGTTTTAGGTTTCTTTAAACATCCTTGAGGTGCGGCGGTCATGCAGTTGATGTTTCACACCAATATTTGAGGGTTTCGACACATTCGATAGGTGATTCCGTGGATAACCATTTAATGATGAGTTAGTTTGCTTGATTAAATAATTTTACATGTTACTTATGTGCTTTTCATTATGAGAAAATAATTTTTGGTAGCAATAGTAAAGCATTTGTTTTTAAATTTACATTTTTTCTTGAAGTGTGTATATTTCAAATGTATTTCATGTGTTATCTCTTGTGGTAATTTTGTAAAATGTAGAAGTGGTTTATTTGTTGTTAAAAGGGGCGGCCAATTATGGCTGGGAAATGATATAGTTCCATGTGGCCTAAAAAGGGGGTGTATTTGAATGGTTTTATTTTTATAACCTTGTTATACTCCTTGAAAGTGTTTTATGGATTTGTGTGTTCTCATGGGTATCGTTTGTGATATTAATTAAGGTGACTATATAAAATTTGAAAGTGGATTATTACATGTTTATTGGGCTGCCAATTCTGTTTTGGTAGGGTCTTGGTGGGCTTTTGTTTTAAAAAGTGGTTTTTAAAATGGATTTTATGTGCAAAGTTTTGTTATACTCTTTATAATTGTTTTATGAAAGTTTTGAATGGTTTATTGGGTTGTTTAATAGGTGAAACTATATCAGAAAAATGTTTGGGTAGGAGTATATTTTTAAAAGGTCCATTTCATTTGTGAAAATGTTGTTATGTGATATGTATCATCTTGTAAATATTTTATTAAATTGTATGAAGGAGATATAGAGGAGTGAAAGTGATGTGAATGTGATGTGGAGTGTTTTGTGTGAGTGTGATTTGAATAATTGAATTTTTGATTATGAAAGAAGTGTTATATTCCATGTGTGTGGGCTGTTATATGAGTTTAAATATCTTATAATTGTTTTATAAAATTGTTTAATGGTTTTATGGATGTGTTGAAGAAATGTGAAACGTGTTGTGGGCTATTTTTGTGTGATTCGGATTTCAAAATCATTTTGAATGAAAAATGGATTTTTGTGACTTGTGTGGTATACATATCGACTGTTTGGTAAATTTGTGATGTGGAAATAATTTTTTCATGTTCAATGTATATTTCATGACTTTTTGAACATGTTTGAGCACAAGGGGAAAACCTAGGTATCTAGGTTGGTGGACGTGTACTAGTATTCTAGTGAATCCGTGGGGTTTGGCCTCAGTTTCACTTAGCAATATTGACGCTTAAAACTCTAACTAAACTATGATGATGATGATTGGGGACCACTAGGATATGGGTATGTTCCCTATTAGTGGCACGTGCATGAGAATGGATATTTGTTATGGTTACTCTCACCGAGATACGAGGTACCTGGGACCCACAGCTAGCTAGTGCCTAGGGGTTATTTCCTATTTCTTGTGATCATTATTTACTTTGTACTTACCATCGGCATACGGTATAGTTGGCTGGAAAATTCACCAGTGTTGTCATTATTTTTAGAAGTGTTTATTCTTAATGATAGCCCACTTGAAAACTGTTTTTATTCAAAGTTGCATCTTTTAGAAATTGTAACTAGCTTTTCATGTTTTTAAAAACATGCATTCTTTTTGTCATTAAATGTTTATCACATGGAATCTCTTAGTGGTGGTATCCTACTAGGCATTTTCTCACACCCTACTTACACCCTTGGGTGTAAGTAGACTTGGTTATTTTTTTTGTCGCATGTTGGGTACAGTTTTTTGTTCCAGTGGTTCGGGTTTCTAGCAGGTCTGTGGTGGTAAAGTCTTGTGGAGGTGGCTTGAGGGAAGTGCCCCTTGCCATGAGGGTTCATGGGCGGTCCTTATTTGGTTTTGTACCTTTGGTGTAGACCATTTGAGTTGTTTAAAGCTATGTAATTTAGTTCTGAATTTTTTTAAAAGATTGTATGGTTTGAAAAATCCAGATCTGTTTGATTGGATTCTTTTGTTGTTTTATGTTTATAAACTCCGGTAAATCATTCCCAATTTTTGTTTTATGATACCCGAGCACTTATGCCATCCCGTGGGGATCGAGAACGCCCTTAGGGCCTTGTCACAGGCTGGGTTTGGTGCCATTTTTTGTGGTGATCGATTCGGTTCGTGACAAAATGGTATCAATGGAGGTTCAGGTTAACTCTTTGGGTCATGTTATTTGGGGAAGAGTCAGGATAGTCTGGAGTTAGGATTGTTGGGACCTGAAATTCTTGTTATGGGTAGTGTGCTTGATCACCAAACCTCATATTTGGATTCAAGTTTCGAAGAGAAGTCGGGATTTATCTAAGTCCTTCAGTTTTATTGGTTCGATGATGATTAAGGGAAATGAAAAGAGAGTTGGGTTAATGGTCCTAGTGAGCTCACAAGGCCTGGCAAGCCATGTGGAGCCAAGGATATTCCCTATAACACTCTATGTGATAGTGAAGTGATTTGAATATGGCTGCCAACCATATTTCCAAGTCACGCACTGAAACTAGTTTCCTCTTGCACTGTTTTGTGCTTAGGTTTTGAAACCTCAGCACTTTGGTTTTATGAAGTTTATAGTTTTTGTGAAATGATTTTCAAATAATGAGGGGATGGTTTGGTTTATGAAATGGCAGAACTTAATTTTTAGAATCATTTTGAAATGTAAATTGGTGCGCTTACACCTCTTTGAAAGCAGGAACTATATTGAAGATGGTTTTGAAAAGTGATTCCAATAGAGTTTTCTAAACATTCAGAGTGTGTTTTAATGGGATGATATGTTTTGAAATTGATGTGAATATCTTGAAAGTGAGTTATTTTCTAAATGTTTGTGACTTAATGGAAATTTTTTTAATATTTGTGTTGGGATTTTGATCTCGTGGTTTACAGTTATGAGATAAAAGGATGTGTTGGTTGACTGTTTTGGTTTTGAAAAGTGGAAACAATTTTTGTTTTAACCTTTGGTATTTCCATTAGCGACCACATGAATGGGGTTATATGGGATGATGGATGGTTGATGGCACGACTGGATGAGTGCCGGGACGGATATGAGGAGGGTGTCTTGTGTGGCACAAAAACCTACATGTGTGAGGTGCATGGAGTACCATTGGTGGATACGCTTACTGCTAAACTATTTGTTTTCAAAGAATTGGTTTTAAAGAAAAACATGATGTATTGATGAATAGTTTGGTATGGTTTGTATTATGGGTTTTTGAAATTGATGATGTTGTGGGATGTTTTGAGTTCAAGAACACCTTTTTTTTGAACTGTGTTTTGGGGTTGTGTTTGGTCGGTAAGCTATGTTGTAGGGATGTTTAGTGGTCTCTTTTGAAAACAAATTTGGGATGCCTTTACAGTGTTTCCCTTAATGTGTTTGGATCTGTTTTGTGGCATGTTTTGACCAATGGACCAGCTTGGATGGGTCCTTGGGTTCTCTCATTGGATAAGGTATGCCCCCATTAAAGGTTAATGCATAACTGAAAGGCAACCCAGATTGTTTCTCCATTGGAAAATCCTCTAGTTGATCAATATAAGGAATCTATATCTTGAGCTTTTTAGATTGAGTATACACCCCTTCTTTTATTGGTTTTGTGTATCCTCTTATAGTGGGTGATTTATTATGGATGGTTAAAAGTGACCTTAGCCACTTAAGATTCCTAATTTTTTGAAGGTGGAAGTGTTCTGGGGTTGTTAGCATGGATGAGTATTTGGATAGTGTCTAAGAGGAACTCTCGGTCCTTCATAGTCTCCTCGAAGAAGGAGTTCATGTTAAACTACTAGTGTGGGAAATATGGTCATGAGAAGATATTATGGCCACTTTCTAGAATTGTGTGTTGTTTGGGGATGTTGTACAAGTTCCCTCTCTATTCATTGTTTATATCAGTCGCAATGGTCATGTTCGGTGATTCCTTGTGATGTCATGTGCTCGATTGACTGTAAAGGTGAAAGTTGGGCAATCATCTGAGAGTCTCTATTATGTTGGGAGAATGTCTCCCTTGAAAAAAACATAAAAAAATATTCCATTTTAGAGGAAGGTGAGTATAAGTGTTCTTTACTTCTATTGTTACTCACCCGAACAAACAAGGTGTGATGTGTGTACATATTCTAATCCCTTGTTTCAGTGAAATATCATGTTAGGGTAAAGTGAGTTTGGAATGTGTTATGTCTTGGAAAATCTTATCGGGGATTGCGGTGTAGTTGTTGTTTGTAACGAATGAAGAATTCTCATTCAGGTGGTTTCCAAAGCCTAACTGTGAGGCCGAAGAATATTTAATATTTTGAGCTCTAGCCATAGGTCCCGGAGAGAAGCTGACGCGTAGTCAGGGGACACCCGAGTGTCATTTAAACCCTAGTGAAAAGTCCTATCCTCAATATGAAAGATAAGAAGAGTTTAAACCTATGGTGTCATCATATTTCTTCTACTATTCATGTTCGGTGGAAATAGGTGGAGGTCCTTGTACCCATGTCATCACCCAATGTTATTCCATCCCCCTTTGGTTTCCATTGAGTCTTTAGAGAAAGGTATGAAGCTTGGATAGACAGTTTGACCACATGGTTTTCACTTGGTTAGTAGTGACCATGCCCCCAAAAACACATGTAGATAGAAGAATATCCACTGTTAGTTCATGGTTTCCCAAACCGTGCAGACTAACCATGTGGTCGCCCCAACACTTTATATTTTGGGGTCTTTCTGTACCGGCCCATGCTGGTCGATTATGATTGTTGGTTCTTATGGTGGGGAGCCTATTTTTTTCCCCGTACCAATAACTTAGACTTATCCATGGTCAAAGATTTGTGGTAGGTAGTCTCATTCGGATCAATCAAGATACCTAAATCTTCCTTGGGTAACCATTGAGATTAGAGAGTTCCCAATGGTTTAGTTATAGCAAGGTATGTGTAACCTTGTTCGATGTTGTTGTTCGTTTGAGTGAATTGCATGAGTCTTTTTCGGATAGTGTTTGAGGAGTTTTCATTTTGAATAAAGCCTGAATGTGATTGATTTTTTTTAGGAAAGTGGTGTATGTTTTTGTTGTGAAGTATTCCTTCCTTAATTGATCAATGGAGGTGTTTTGGCCTTTGGGGGTGAAACCTGGAAAGGGAGTACATCTTGGTTTATCAGTTCGGTTTGAATTTTGTATCTGGCCTTTCTTTAGCTTTCATGGGACGAAAAGTTTTCATTGTGGGGATAATTTTCACATAAATGACTTATCTTGAAGTTAAATTTCATTTAAATTCCTTTCATTTTTATTTTTGGATGGTTTCCAAAGGTTTTATGGAGAAATAGATGAGTTTTCATGAATTGGGCCAAACCGTGAGCCCAATTCCAGATTTATAAATAAATTTTGATTCCATGATAACATTATCATTTTTTAATATTTTTCCCACATTCCAATTCCTAAAAGGTCTCCTATGACATATTAACACCAAAATATAAATTGTGAGCCTTTATAAATCCATAATCATGGTTGATATGGGTTTTTATTTAAGATATTGGGCCTGCCCGAAGGCCTGTTTCCTAAATTAAAAATTATTTTTAATTTTTTTATATCTCCTTTATTATTTGCATTTTTTTGGTGATTCCACCTATACCTCGACCCTAATAAACCCAGGCGCGCTCCCATTATTTTTAATTTTTTTATATCTCCTTTATTATTTGCGTTTTTTTGGTGATTCCACCTATACCTCGACCCTAATAAACCCAGGCGTGCTCCCATTGCCTTTCCCCCCCTCCTTAGAGCTCTTTGAAATCGCGAATTAGGCCTGATCGTCATAGGGTTTCTCAAATCAGACAGAATTGAAGAGGTAAATTCATCCCTTCTTAAATCTCTCAATTCCTACTCTTTTCCAACCATTCTAGTTCCTAAATTACCTCCTAAATCTTGTTTGAACAATCCCTGAATTTTGGCTGTTTTCAATTTCAGAAACTATTGTTTTTGCAGTGATTAATTCAGGATACTTCAAGAGGGTGAGTCTATTTCTTTCCTCTTTCAAATTTCTTAGGTTTTCGTCCGTAATTCTTGAATTATAAAAATTACAGAAGTTAGGGTTAGTTCCTGGGTTCTAATATACTGTATTTTTGGTGAAATATTTTGGTTTTAGGTTTCCTTTAACTTCCTTGAGGTGCGGCGGTCGTGCGGTTGATGTTTCACCCCAATATTTGAGGGTTTCGACACATTCAGTAGGTGACTCCGTGGATAACCATTTAATGATGAGTTAGTTTGTTTGATTAAATAATTTTACATGTTCCTTATGTGCAGTGCAATACGAGAAAACCATTTTTGGTAGCAATAGTAAAGCATTTGTATTTAATTTTACATTTTTTCTTGAAGTGTGTATTTTTCAAATGTATTTCATGTGTTATCTCTTGTGGTAGTTTTGTAAAATGTATAAATGGTTTATTAGTTGTTTAAAGGGGCTGCCAATAATGGTTGGGAAATGATATAGTTCCATTTGGGCCTAAAAAGGGGGTGTATTTGAATGGTTTAATTTTTATAACCTTTTTATACTCCTTGAAAGTGTTTTATGGATTTGTGTGTTCTCATGGGTATCTTTTGTGATATTAATCAAGGTAATTATATAACAATTGAATGTGGATTATTACATGTTGATTGGGCTTCCAATTCTGTTTTGGTAGGGTCTTGGTGTGCTTTTGGCTTAAAAAGAGGTTTTTGAAATGGATTTTATGTGCAAAGTTTTGGTATACTCTTTATAATTGTTTTCTGAAAGTTTTGAATGGTTTATTGGGTTGTATAATAGGTGAAACTGTATCAGAAAACTATTTCGGTAGGTGTATATTTTTAAAAGGTCCATTTCATTTGTGAAAAGGTTGTTATGTGATATGTATCATCTTGGAAATATTTTATTAAATTCATTCAAGGAGATATTGAGGAGTGAAAGTGATGTGAAAGTTATGTGGAGGGTTTTGTGTGAGTGTGATGTGAATAATTGAATTTTTGATTATGAAAGAAGTGTTATATTCCATTTGTGTGGGCTGTTATATGAGTTTCAATATCTTATAATTGTTTTATAAAATTGTTTAATGGTTTTGTGGAAGTGTTGAAGAAATGTGAAATGTGTTGTGGGATATTTTGGTGTGATTCGGATTTCAAAATCATTTTGAATGAAAAATGGATTATTGTGACTTGTGTGGTATAAATATGGGCTGTTTGGTGAATTTGTGATGTGGAAATGATATTTTCTTGTTCAATGTATATTTCTTGACTTTTTGTACTTGTTTGAGCACAAGGGAAAAACCTGGGTATCTAGGTGGGTGGACGTGTACTAGTATGCTAGTGAATCTGTGGGGTCTGGCCTCAGTTTCACTTAGCAAGATTGACGCTTACAACTCTAACTAAACTATGATGATGATGATTGGGGACCACTAGGTTATGGGTATGTTCCCTACTAGTGGCTTGTGCACGTGAATGGATATTTGAGATGGTTACTCTCACCTAGATACGAGGTACATGGGACCCACAGCTAGCTGGTTCCTAGGGGTTATTTCCTATTTCTTGTGCTCATTATTTACTTTGTACTTACCGTCGGCATACGGTATAGTTGGATGGAAAATTCACAGGTGTTGAAATTATTTTTAAAAGTGTTTATTCTTAATGATAGCCCACTTGAAAACTGTTTTTATTCAAAGTTGCATCTTTTAGAAATTGTAACTAGCTTTTCATGTTTTTGAAAACATGCATGCTTTTCGTCATTAAATGTTTATCACATGGAATCTCTTAGTGGTCGTATCCTACTGGGCATTAGCTCACACCCTACTTACGCCCTTGGGGGTAAGCAGAATTGGTTATTTTTCTTGTCGCAGGTTGTGTACAGTTTTTTGTTCCAGTGGTTCGGGTTTCTAGCAGGTCCCTGGTGGTAACGTCTTGTGGAGGTGGCTTGAGGGCGATGCCCCTTGCTATGAGGGTTAATGGGCTGTCCTTATTTGGTTTTTTACCTTTGGTATAGACCTTTTGAGTTGTTTAAAGCTATGTAATTCAGTTATGAATTTTTTTAAAAGATTGTTTGGTTTGAAATGTCCAGATTTGTTTCATTGGATTTTTTGTTGTTTTATGTTTATAAACTAGGGTAAATCGTTCCCAATTTTCATTTTATGATACCTGGGCACTTGTGACAGCCCGTGGGGATCGGGAATGCCCTTTGGGCCTTGTCACGGGATGGGTTTGGTGCCATTTTTTGTGGCGATTGATTCGGTTTGTGACAATTAGCTACTCAGTAGGGACCCCGAGACCCCGAAGGTCGCCCAGAATCCACAAAGGATAATCCAAAATGGAAAGATACAGTCACGAAGTAACATCTGACACTACTTTGGTATATACCCATACATATACCTAAGTCATCAATTCTCATTCGGCTCCAACATCTGAACCCATGTACAACCCAGTCCACAAAAGAATGTAAAACGTAAATCCACATAGGATAGCACAACACAATCCACATAGGAAAGCAAAACATGATTCAGCTCGCATAGGACTAATTCATTGTATGACGATAAAGATGACCAGATATTTCAACTGATTCATCTAAGCCGTCGGACCCACAAATGATCGATAGGTACTAACCCCTGCAATGACCCACAAAGGATCTGACCCACAAAGGATCGATAGTTAACTAACCCCTGCAATGACCCACAAAGGATCTGACCTACATAGGATCGATTGGTAACTATCCCTCGCAAAGACCCACACAAGATCAGTCCCACACAAGATCTGTAAGTGCTGGCCCACATAGGACCACTGAGCGCTGACCCACATAGGATCGGTAGAACTGACCCACAAAGGATCGCTGAGTGCTGTAGTCATCGTCGTTTAATCCACTGAGGATCTCTGTACAATCGTCATCGTCACAGTAGTAGTCGCAACCAGCTCTAGGGTTCCCGCACACAACAAGATCGTTCAGGAGGGTCCGCTCCACGAGCCGAGAGGCTGATATATCAATTGACAAATAATCTAGAGTTGATGTATCCAAAAGTTCCATATCATTAACAGGAACTCAATGTCACAGACGGCGCGTCAATCAGACGCCCGGTCTGAGAGTTATTGGCTTTTTTATCCCAGGGGCCCGATTGGTTTTTAAAGAAAAAACCAACCCGAACATACTCCACCTGCATCCAAACCTCAGTAGGAGTAGTCCAAAAGATCAGTCTCATTTATAGGAATCCAACCAAGTCGACGACACGTGAAACAGACGTCCGGATATCAAGTTATGAGCGTTTCCACTCCGAGGGCCCCGTTGGTTTCGTGTACGAACCAACCCGATCGAACCCAAATTATTCAGAAACCTTGAGTTTAATATACCAAAACAAACTTCTTGATCCAAGGATCGCATTGACACTGACGACACATCGATCAGAGTACTGTAGCTCAAGATATGGGAAAAAGACCGAAAATGTCCGAAAATGGGGGGTCTGGTCCCCGACCTACCCGGCCAAACCCCCCCTGGGTCGGCCCGAATCAGGTCGACCCGACCCAGCCACCACGCTGGCGCTGGCCCAGCGCCGCGCAAGGCAGCCGAGGCCCCCTGCGGGGGGGATGCTCCGTGACACCCGGACGCGGCTTAAGCCGCGTCCCTCCTCTGCGGTCTCGGGCGGCCGCGGGACCGGCTAGTGCGACCGCGACTTCAGTCACGGTGGGTCTTCCCGGCGGCACGCCGGGCACCGCCGCATCCTGGTGACAGGCTGCCGCTGGCCGCCGTCGCCGCCATGCCGGTGTGGCGCGCTGGTGGGGGGTTACGCGGACCACCGGACGCGCTCCGGTGGTCAGATTTGCGCGCGGTCATCGCCAATGGTCATCCCGAGACTCAAACTTCACTGCAAAGCCTTCAAAATTAACTTGCGGCCTTGTTTTTCGTTTCCCACCAATCCACGCATCAACGAAAAACTGTATAGTGTTGTCGGGCCGTGTTTTTTTGGCCCACACCCTCCTCGTTAGGTGACACCAATTGGAAATAACAATCAACACATGAAAAACATAACAAGGCACAATTTTAATGAATATAAAATTGCACTTTGATCCGGGTTCATTGTTTTAGGAGAAACAACCATTAATAAATATTATTCTCAAATAAAACCCCTACCTCGTAGCTGTCGTCGGACAAGGGTTCTTCACGGAATTGACCATCGCAGAATAAGGGGATTGTCGCGTCGCGGAAGGGAGTCACATCGTCGTGGAAGGGCGTCGCGTCGTCATGGATGGGCGTCGTGTCGACGATCTCCGAAGGATAAAGAAAACACAAGGATTTAATTTCACGAATTAAATCCATGTTAATGATAAAATCCACAAAGGAAATTTAAAAGATCTGAAATGTCATACCTCAAGCAGTTGATGATCGGAGATTGTTGCGGGGTAGAATGTCGCGGAAGAAGCATCGTGGAAGGAGAATCGTCGGCGTCGCAGAACACGGAGTAGCGTCGTCGATCTCCGAGGGTTCGGCGTTCTTCACATTATTCACATTCATCACGAAGGGGAATGAAGGTATATATTCTCCAAATCTTCTCAATAATCAACCTGTCAACAAAAAGGAAGGTGTTGGTCTTATTTTATTATTATGCCAACAGTTTGAAAACATGTTAAGAGACGAACCATTAATTCGGTGAATTAATGGTAACGACTTAACTATCCATTTAATAGGAGCATTTAAGAGTTTTAGAAAACGCCCCAGTTGACTTTCATTAATGAGGAGTTTGTGCGGGTGCGTTACTTAGAGGAAAAGAAACGTTGGGGCTCGTGCGGGCCCCACATCACAAATATCCTACCAAGAGGGTAGGATATTTTGGATTGCACCCTATCCACTTCAACTTATCTCAAGTATCTTTAAGTGGATTTTAAGTGGCTTTAAGTGAAATAAAAATGAAGTTGTCACACAACTTTATTTTATTTTTTAACTTATCCCCAAAAATTTGAAAACCACACAAGAGAAAACGCAACTCCGGAAGTGGCGTTTCTAAGCAAATACAGGCGTTGCGATTCCATCGGTGCCCTCAGAATTTGATTTCGAGCACTGGTTCAAAAGATAGAAAAACACAATTGTTCATTCACTGAACGTACCAGAACCAGACTTTGGAAAATGATTTCGGGCACACCGGGCCTCGGAATCATGTGCCTTCAGAAACTGTGTTCTTGTAAAATTCCATAGAAAATTATGAAAAACATTTCCTTGAAATTTATGGGTCTTTAAATCACTCCCAACTCAAGGCTTTAAGTCCCCTTAATGATACATCATAAATTAGGGAAACAAATGTGGGTACTGAGCACGCATCTGAGCCTCCCACTCCCAAGTGCTCTCCTGGAGGTTCCAGTGCTACCATTTGATGCGCACTAGAAGAATCGACTGTCCACGTAGGACCCGCTCCTGTCGATCCTCGATCACCACCGAGACCTCAGCAAAATTCTCCCCATCATCAACGTCTAGCTCCCCATGGCCAATGATGTGCGTTGGATTGTGCACATATCTCCTCAGCTGAGATACGTGGAAGACGTCATGCACCTGGTGCAACTGAGGTGGTAGAGCCAGGCGATAGGCCACCTCGCCAATCCTACTGAGGACCTGTAATGGTCTGATGAAGCGTGGAGACAACTTTCTGCCTCATCCAAATCTCCACAACCCACGTCTAGGTGAGACACGCAAAAAAACGTGGTCGCCATCCTCGAAATCAAGTCGCCTCCGCCTCCTATCAGCGTAAGACTTCTGTCGGCTCTGAGATGTCCTCATCCACTCCTGGATGACCTGGACCTTCTCTGTCATGGCCCGACCCATCTCGGGTCCCACAAGTGCTGACTCCCCAGGGTCTGTTCAGCACAAAGGATATCTCCAAGGTCTGTCACACAACGCCTCGTATGGTGCCATCCCGATGGTGGAGTGGTAGCAGTTGTTGTACGCGAATTCCACCAAGGGTAGGTGGTTCTCCCAGATGCGACCAAAGTCGAGGACACATGTGCGGAGCATGTCCTCGACAGTTTGAATGGTCATCTCCGTCTAACCATCAGTCGGATGGTTAAAGGCAGTGCTCAGACGTAGCTGCGTCCCGAACACCTCCTACAACCCCTTCAAAAGCCGGGAAGTAAAGTGAGCATCTCGATCGGATATGATAGTTGACGGCACACCGTGAAGCCGTACGATCTACTAAATGTAGAGACGTCCCAAGCACTCCACTGAACCCTGCTCCCTGATGGGTATGAATTGAGACGACTTGGTGAGTCGGTCGACAATCACCCAAATGGAGTCGTGACCTCTGGAAGTGCGAATAAGCCCAGTCACGAATTCCATAGATATCCCGTCCCACTTCCACTCCGGGACCTCCAAGGACCGTACCAAGCATGTTGGTATTTGATGCTCCACCTTCACCTGCTGGCTAGTGAGGCATCGAGAAAAAAACTCTACCATAGCCTTCGTCATGCCTAGACACCAATGATGCCGTCTGAGATCCTGGTACATCATCGCCACTCCAGGATGTACTGCCAAAGGAGAAGTGTGAAAGTCTGTCAGCACCTCCTCCTGTATGGAAAATGGTACCATGGTACGTCCTCTGAAAAGGAAATCGTGCTCTGCTCCAAGGGAGAAACCATCAGGTGCCTGTCCTGAGGATAACTGTGCATGCCGCGTCTCACAGTCAGCATCCCTATGCTGTGCCTCTCTGACCCGCTGCAGTAGTTGAGGAGAGACTATGAGGGACTGATGGAAAGCTGCTCCATCCCCATCCACGAATGATATCTGCAAAGCGGCTAGCTGCTCCGTTGCTTCCTCAAGTAGCTGAATGCCCGTCCTCCTACTGAGAGCATCGGCTACTACGTTCCCCTTCCTAGGAGTATAGACTATCTCATAGTCATAGTCCTGGAGAAACTCGAGCCACCGCCACTGTCTCATGTTCAGGTCCTTCTGAGGGAAGATGTACCTGAGACTCTGATGGTCAGAAAAGACTGTAAAGCGCTCGCCCATCAGGTAGTGTCGCCATGTCTTCAGAGCGAAGACTACTACTGCTACTTCCAGGCCATGGGTAGTGTAGTTCTGTTGATGCTCCCTCAACTGACGTGATCCATAGGAGATCACCGCCCGCTCCTGCGTCAGGACACATCCGAGTCTGTTCCTTGATGCATCGTAGTAGACTACTTACCCTACTCCCTCCTCAGGCAACCTCAAGATAGGGGCACTGGTCAATTTTTGTCTCAGCTCCTGGAAGCACTGCTGACATCTATCTGACCACACAAAGGGTTTCCCCTTCTTTCTAAATGCTGATAGTGGTGCCGCTACTCTGGGGAAGTCTGGCACAAATCTCCAGTAGTATCTAGCTAATCCCAAGAAACTTCGCACCTCAGTCACGCTCCTCGGTGGCTCCCAAGCTAGCACTGCCTCGATCTTCGCAGGATCAACTACAAATCCTGCCTCAGAGATGACGTGTCCCAAGAAGTAGACCTCACGCATCCAGAACTGACACTTTGAGAGCTTTCCATAAAGCTGGTGCTCTCGGAGTGTGTCCAGCACAACTCACAAGTGGCATGCGTGCTCCTCCTCAGTCGTCGAGTAAATCAAAATGTCGTCGATGAAGACCATGACAAATTGATCATGGTATGGCTGAAATATCCTGTTCATGAGGCCCATGAACAGTGCTGGAGCATTGGTTACACCGAAAGGCATAACCAAGAACTCATAGTGGCCATACCGACATCTGAAGGTCGTCTTCTGCATGTCCTCGTCCCGAACTCTGAGCTAATGATAGCCTGACCTGAGGTCTATCTTCGAGAACCACCGTGCTCCTCTGAGCTGATCTAAGAGGTCATCAATCCTTGGTAGCAGATACTTGTTCCTCATCGTCACTTGGTTCAGGTGATGATAGTCAACACAAAGTCGCAAGCTCCCATCCGCCTTCTTGGTGAACAATATCGGGGAAGCCCAGGGTGAAACACTGGGTCGGATGAATCCCTTTCCCTGTAAGTCCTCAAATTGTACTCGTAGCTATCGAAGGTTAGCGAGGGCCATCCGATACACTGGAGACGATATCGGGGTTGTCCCGGGGTAGAGGTCAATATGAAAGTCTACCTCTCTGTGAGGAGGTAGCCCTGGAACGTCATCAGGAAAGACGTCCGCATAATGATCCACCACTGCAGGAAAACTAAGACTTTGCACGTCAACTGATCCTAGTATGAGGCTAGCCAACTGATGAGTGATGGGCTGTTCTCTCCTCTGCGGAAGTCCATACTGTTCTGCGAAGGCTCCCTTCTCGCCAGTGAAGGTGAACATGCTTCCGTCGGTGCGTACACATCACACCATACACCTAATATTGTCAATCTGTGCATGCACTATAGATAACCAATCCATGCCGAAGATGATGTCGTAAGGCCTCGACAGCGCTACAAGAAGATCCTAGCCGAAGCTCTCTCCTCCTATAGTAATCCCACACTGCAGGAACCCGTGCGTAATCGTCGAGTCTACTCCTATAAGAGTCTCTAGTTGTAAGGATCGATCAAACGGCTCTATCTGAATCTCTTAGCTCCGAACAAGGGCTGCAGCTATGAAAGAGTGACTTGCTCCTGTGTCTATAAGAACTGCAGCAAGGGTGGAATAAACACAGATCATACCTCTAATCATCACGGGCGCGCCGTGGTCATAGGCCTCCGCTGCCTGGAGCAGTGCATGTCTCTGCCCGCCAGCACCCTATGGACGGGGTGGACCTCCTGGTGGTGGTGGTAGAGCTTCAAAGCGTCTCCCACCACCTACAGCTCGGCCATCTCCTCTGCCTTATCCGCATGCTCCCTGCAGACTACCACAGTTGACCCTCTGCCTCTTACTGGGTGGCCCCTCAACTGTCTGCTGCCCCTCTGCACGGTGGGTTGGGAAGTCACGAGCCATGTGGCCCTACCCGCCGCATGTGTTGCACTGCCTTCCTCTAGAAAGACTGGCTCCATGCTCTATGCCCAGAACTGCTGAGCCAGTGTCCTGAGGTCGTGTGTGTGAGGGTCTGGTCTGCCTAGACCCCTGAGTCATCCTTCGACTACCTGCCGCAGAAGACTCTGCTACGTGCTGCCCCGCGGTAGGTCTCACTGCTGATGAAGGCTCAACAAGGAAGATCTCGATCAAAAGGGCTCGCTCCAGTACTCTTGCCTGTGTCGGAATGCTGAGGGAGATCAGCGATGCCCTGATCTCATGTCTCAATCCCTAATCAGATGTTCAGGCCTGGAAGAATGGGTCACGTACCATGTTTGTCGAGTAGAGAGGGAGAGATCGGTAAATCTCGCCATGTACTGGGCGACCGTCAAGCTGCCATGCCGCAGCTGAAGAAGCTCTTGGATGCGCACCGCATGGAGGGTGGCTACGATGAACTCTTAGAGGAAGAGCCTCTCAAAGTATGTCCAGAGAAGAGATGCCTCATCGTGCACATGGAGCATCAAGATCCACCATCGGCCTGCTTCCGCGTGAAGTAGGCTCGCTGCGAGGATCACCACGAGGTCTGCTGATGTCATCACTAACAAGAAAACTCATATAATTGCCTCCAGCCAGTCCTAGGCTTTCTGGGGGTCCGTCTCCCCATGGAACCTGGGTGGTCGCTAGTGCTGGAACTCATGAACTGCACTAAGGCGATGTTCATCATCAGCGGCTGGGGCTGGAAGCATCGGTGGCTCGGTGGGTAGAGGTACCATCGGTGCCTCAGCTGTCAAAGGGCCCTGCACCGAGGCCTCGTCACTTGGTGGGCTGTCGTCACAGTCAACTCTCGGAACCCTAGCTGGCTGCCATCGTGGGGCCATCCTGAAAAGGAAACAGGTGCACCATGGTCAGAACAGTATACCTTGTGAGATGACACAAAGTAATCCCAAAGAAAACTTGAAACACACATGCAATTAATGTTTTCGTGAATTAAGTCGAAAATCAGAAGTCAGGGTCCTGGTGTATGGATACGTCGGCCGCCGCACCAACACTTGTCTCCCTGGATTGATAACCACACACAATAAGCTAAACACTATTGCTTCACATAGAAAAAAGATTAGAGTCCCAAGTTCAGCGGTAAAACCTAACTCTTTTGATACCAATTTGTCACGACCCGTCCTTGGGGCCCATGCCGTGACTACCCCAAGACCGCCTTCCATAGGCCAGGGGCTGGCAACTAGCACCAAGGTGTAAATCCAGGAAAAAAAAGGCATTTCCTTTTTAATGTAAAAAACAAACACCACAGAGCAAGCAGGCAGAAGTAAAACACTAAGTATGAACTGGTACAACAGTATGTGCGGAAAAGTAAGTGGGCCAGTATAAAAACCCAAACCGATAGTATGTACAACTGGAAAGGGAAAACAACAACTGAAAATTAAAGCTGTGACGTTGAGTTGTCCACTAGAAATCCCACCTGAATGGTGGGTACAGATAGCCTCCACTGCTCCTCGGGTTCAACCGTCTGCTCTGAGTACGTTCCGCCTAGTGGTCCGCCTCCACGTACCTTCCTGCTCCGCAAGCCTCAACTACGATCAGTGATGTCCGTCGTCTGCAACCAACACAACGTAGTGCGGGAATAGCATGTACAGGGGTGAGTATAAGCTACTCAGTAGGGACCCCGAGACCTCGAAGGTCTCCCAGAATCCACAAAGGATAATCCACAAAGTAAAGATACAATCACGAAGTAACATCTGACACTGCTTAGGTATATGCCCATACATATACCTAAGTCATCAATTCTCGTTCGTATCCAACATCCGAACCCAAGTATAACCCAGTCCACACAGTAATGAAAAACGTAAATCCACACAGGATAGCACAACACAACCCTAATAAGAAAGCAAAACAAGATTCAGCTCACACATGAATACTCCTTTGTATGATGATAATGATGACCAGATATTACCACTGATTCATCTAGGTCGTTGGGCCCACAAAGGATCGATATGTACTAACCCCTACAATGACCCACAAAGGATATGAACCACAAAGGATCAATAGGTATCTAACCCTCGCAATGAACCAAATGGATCTGACCCACATAGGATCGATAGGTAACTAACCCCCGCAAAGACCCACACAGGATCAGACCCACACAGGATCTGTAGGCCCTGGTCCACACAGGACTACTGAGTGCTAACCCACACAGGATAGGACCCAAACAGGATTGGTAGAACTGACCCACAAAGGATCTCAGAGTGCTGTAGTCATCGCCATCGAATCCACTGAGGATCTCTGTACAGTCGTCCTCCTCACAGTAGCAGTCCCAGCCATCTCTAGGGTTCCCGCACACAGCAAGCTCATTCAAGAGGGACCGCTCCACGAGCCGAGAGGCTGATACATTAGCTGACACATCGTCCAGAATTGATGTATCCAAAAGTTCCGTATCGTTAATAGGAACTCAACGTCGTAGACGGCGCGTCAATCGGATGCCCGTTCTTAGAGTTATTGGCTTTTTCATCCCAGTGGCCTGGTTGGTTTTTAAGGAAAACCCATCCCGACCATAATCCACCTGTGTTCAAACCTCAGGCGGAGTAAGCCAACAGATCCGTCTCACTTAGAGGAATCCAACCAAGTCGACGACACGTCAAACGGACGTCCGGATCTCAAGTTATGAGCGTTTCCGCTCCGAGGGCCCAGTTGGTTTCGTGTATGAACCAAGCCGGCCGAACCCAAAGTATTTTGAAACCATGAGTGTAATATACCGAAATGACTGACTCGAACCATGGATCGCATCGCTGCTGACGGCGCATCGATCGGAATCCCTTAGCTCAAGATATGGGAAAAAGATTGAAAAGTTCCGAAAACAGGGGGTCTGGGCTCAGACCGACCCAACCCAACCCCCCTGGGTCAGCCCGAATCGGATCTACCTGACCTGGACGGTGAGGCCCGGCCCTGCCGGGCGCGGCCCAGACCTGCGGTCTGGCCGGGCGGCTCGGCCCGCGCGCTGACGCTGGTCGGCGCCGTGCAAGGCAGCAGAGGCCCCTCGCGCGGGGGCTTCTCCGTGACACCCGGACGTGGCTTAAGCCGCATCCCTCCTCTGTGGTCCTGCGCGGCTGTGGGACCGGCCAGCGCCGCAGCATCCTGGTGGCTAGCCACTGCCAGCTGCCGCCTTCGGTCGCCTGCGTCGCCGTGCTGGCGTGGCGTGCCTGAGGGGGGTTCCGCGTAGCACCAGACGCGCTCAGGTTGTCCGATTTTCACCCGGTCTTCGCCAGTGCTCGTCCCGGAACTAGAACATCACTGAAAATCCTTCAAAATTAACTTACAGCCTCGTTTTTCATCGCCTGACAATCCGTGCATCAACAAAAAACTACGGAGGTTTGTCGGGCCGTGTTTGTTTGGCCCGGACCCTCCGTGTTAGGTGACAACAATTGGAAATAACAATCAACACATGAAAAACAGAACAAGGCACAATTTTAATGAATTAAAGTTGAACTTTGATCCGGGTTCTTTGTTTTAGGAGAGAAAACCATGAATAAATATTATTCTCAAATAAAACACCTACCTCGTAGCTATCGTTGGAGGAGAGTTCTTCACGGAACTGACTGTCGCAGAAGAAGAGGATCGTCGGGTCGTGGAAGGGCGTTGCGTCGTCGCGGAAGGGCGTCGCGTTGTCACGGAAGGGAGTCGTGTCGATGATCTCCGATGGTTAAAGAAAAAACACGGATTTAATTTCACGAATTAAATCCATGTTAAAGATAAAATCCACAAAAGAAATTTAAAAGATCTGAAATCTCCTACCTCAAGAAGTTGATGATCGGAGATTGTTGCGAGTAAGAACGTCGTGGAAGAAGCGTCATGGAAGGAGAATCGTCGGCGTCACGGAACAGGGCGTCACGTCATCGATCTCCGAGGGTTCAATATTCTTCACGTTCTTCGCGTTCTTCGCGAAGGGGAATGAAGGTACATATTCTCCAAATCCTCTCAATAATCATCCCATCAACAAAAAGAAGGTGTTGGTCTTATTTTTTTGTTATGCCAACAGTTTGAAAAAATGTTAAGAAACAAAACATTAATTCGGTGAATTAATGGTAACGACTTAACTATCCATTTAATAGGAGCGTTTAAGAGTTTTAGAAAATGCCCAAGTTGAATTTCATTAATGAGGAGTTTTCTCGGGTGCGTTACTTAGAGGAAAAGAAACGGTGTGGCTTGTGCGGGCCCCACATCACAAATATCTTATCGAGAGGGAAGGATATTTTGGATTGCACACTATCCGCTTCAACATTGCTCAATTGACTTTAAGTGGATTTAAGTGAAATAAAAATAAAGTTGTCGCACCTCTTTATTTTATTTCTTAACTTAACCCCAAAAATTTAAAAAACCACACCAGAGAAAACTCAACTCTGGAAGATGCGTTTCTAAGCAAATACTGGTGCTATGATTCCATCTGTGCCCTCAATATTTGATTCCGAGCACTGGTTAAAAAGATAGAAAAATATGCTCGTTCGTTCACTAAACGTACCCAAGCCAGACTTCAGAAAATGATTCCGTGCACACCGGGCCTCAGAATCAGGTGCCGTCAGAAACTGCGTTCTTGTAAAATTTCAAAGAAAATTAAGAAATAAATTCCCTTGAAATTTATGGGTCTTTACAAATATTATCAAGCAATTGAAATATATATTGATTGATGTGAATACATCATTGTAGATTTATTATTTTTTATTTCAAAAACATGTGAGATTTAATAGTTAAGATACTTAATTAACAGAATATTGTTATTCATGAAATGGATGTTAATGAAATTACTGAGGGTTATGTTTTTTGTCACTTATTTAAGTAGGATGAATATCAATTGGATATTGATCATGATATTGTGTATTATAAACTAGAATGAATTACTTTTTACACTAGTATTTGAGAGGATCCCAACAATTAATGATGTGTGTAATCAATTCCTATGTGTTGTAGACCAGAACCTATCATCATACAAAATATAATATTGAAATAACATTCCTTAAAAATAGTGTAATATAATGAAAAATATCAGTATTCTCAAAATTCAAAAAAGACACAGTTTCAAAAACTAATCAGTTATATCAAAATCAATAAAATATTACATAAATTCATCACAAATATAAATGATTACCCCAATATCCTAGTGTACACATCACTCAAATACCAAAGGGATTAAGAACATCCAAAAACATTTAAGTGGTGAATTCCCATTACTCAGAACTATTAGGAGAAAATCTAAAATCCCAAATGAATTGGTAGTGTCTGATCTAACCATCCCAGTAGGGTCTCAGAATGTATTCAATAATAAGACGAAAAAATAAAGAAAAAAATAATTATATCATCATTAAATTAAATAAATATGGAAGAATGTATTTTTAGTTTATAAGAAATATTTATTTTCATTTCAAATGATATAATTATTTCATAAAATGGCTTCAAAATTTTTTTTTATAAATTGTTTTTATTAAATAATTGCAATGAGTAATGTAGTTGAATAGTGAATGGAAATGATACCAATGTAATATTTATATGAAACATCCATATGTTCTCTATAGTGAAATATATACTAGTTTTGGGATCCTAATCTATCCTGTTAGTAATCATGGAATTGATTACACAAGTCCCTTATGCTCAAGATGAATAGGAATTATTAATAACCAATTTGGGATAAGATATTCACAACTAGGTATTTTAGAGTTTTGAACATTAATATATTTTTATGTAATTACCATATAATCATTCTAAACCAAAATAGACAATGAACTTCAAAAACATGCATGTGCTCAGTCAATAAATCAATAATGAGGAAATCAATTCAAACTAGTTTTAAATAAAATTTCCCCATTTACAATTTCAGTATTCCAAATCCATTCCAACACCACTACACATGTTTTCATCATTTTATACCCTTTTAGTTGATATATGATAATAGATTTTTATCAAATAAATTAAATTATTTTTTTCAAAATATAAATTCACAAATCAATTTCAAAAATTTATTCATTTTAAAAATACTCATCAATCATGAATCCCATTGAAATTTCGAATTTTATAACTGTGAACAAAAATTATATTCAAATTAAAATGTTCGAAAAAATGGGTTACAAAAATAAATTAAATTATTTTATATAAATTCAAAAAAATAGGGATTAATTATTGGACAATATTAAGATAGAACAACCTACCTAAAACACATAAACCATCTAACACAAACCCTACAATGAGGTTTCCAAGGATGAATAGATACAATATATACTTATACATCTCACCTATATCAATGATCAAAAGATAATTATTTTATATTAATAGAAACTTTTATGGTATTAAATTCTTATGGAGGAAAGAACACGACTATCTGAGAGAATGAATGTGATAATAACAACTCACTGGAGAGGGATGTAACGAGATCTTTAATGCTTAAAATATCTTGGAGAGTGGTTTTGTGGATCCAAAATAAGTTTATATGAGTCTACAAGACCATTAGATTTATTATTATAATAATTTGGGCTCTAGTGGGAGGTAAATAGGATGTTCATTATTTTTTAAAAAAGAAAATTATGAATTAAAATTATTATTCATAGAGAATACTATATACAACAACACAGTTATTATACATGTTCTCCCTAAATGTAAAGACCTATAATATTGTGAATGGAATCTACTATGCGTGTAAAGACTGTCGAACCATGCACTAAAAATGATAACTCTGACTGATTGAGTTTATATGGTTTTCACTTGGTGGATACATTGTTTGAGATAAAATAAGCAGCAACCATAATCCACATTAAATTGTCCAAAATTTTAAACATTTCAACTGAGAAAAGGTTCATGGAATACATGAAATTCAGTAATTGTATGTTAAAACTTCCCCACCATAGAATTATTCTTCTGTAGTATTCCAATTAATAATTTTCCATCTGCTTCAAACAATTCATATCCACTTGAGGAAAATTAGAGCATTAGAATGATTTGGTATTCTAGTGAAGGATATATTAAAAAAACATGATGTTGTGTCTCTATAAAGTCTTACATATAGATCATTAATGGTAATAAGTTAAGGTTTCTATACAAAAAATTGGACAACATGTACTATAGTATTAATAATATTGTGCTCTAATGTAGGATTCACTCACTATGCTTGGCCATAGGTTTCTTATTGGGGCCTATTTATGGATCTTATTATAGTAATGATATCATTATATCAATTAGAACATAGTAATACTAGATAAACATTTATATTAATCCCATCAAATAAGAAATTAGTATTTCTATTTCTAAATATCTAAATCAAAATCATGGAAAAGATTATAACTAATCCACAAGACACATTTTCCAATCCCCCCATAGTGACGTACATTCATATTTGTGAGGTTTGGTCAAACACTCACTCAAAAGTAATTCTTATGTATTTAAAACATTTATGACCTACATACTTAAATAATGTATGTATTCTTGACATGTATTTTCTACCACTTTTTCACAAAAGGGTACAAATACCCTAGTAACAACATAACGAAGAAAATTACAACATAGATTTAATGGTGTTCCCAAACCAAATTGTTTATTCACTTGAACTAGGAATCATAAATAATACATAAGGGAAAATATTACCCAAAAAAAATCTTAAGATAAAGATAAATATTAGTGTGTTCAAAACTCCAAAAAGAGACTGTACCCAAAACAAAATAGGTACATCAAAAACATAAGAGTTCAACATCATATTACAAGAAATAGTAAAGTTAACCCTAATTTTCTAATTGAAACATCACCACCAATCCAAAAATGATCAAAAACAACCCCCTACTCCCTTAGGGATTTTTCCATTACTCAAAACTAGATTGATAAAATATAAAAATTCATGCAGGAAAAGGTTGGTTGTGAGATAACAGGTCCTAAAGGGACTCACCATGTGTTCCATAATAATATTATATTAAAATAAATTAAATAAGGATTTTAATATTTAAAAAAAAAACGTTATTTTAAATTCAATTTATTGATACATTTCAATGAATGGATTATTTAATTTTTTTAATAATCAAATTATATAAAACAATAAGAATTTACAATGAATTTCCAAAATGAATAGAATATATCTAAAATTAATCAAAATAATAAAAAAAATTTATCTTTTATGTGGTATGAAATTTTATATTTATTGGATTCTCACACCGTCTTATCCCTGACCATGGAAATGTATGCACACATCCCACAAGAACCGGATGAATGTGACTCAAAAAGTTCTTATCTAATATAAAAAAATTCAACATGATTTATGGAGTTCTAATGATCAATATTTTTATATGGAAATACCTTCATATATTTCTTGTATATAATAACCAACAAAAATACTATGAATTCATGTAATCATCCTATCTATAAATAAAATAAATTTTTTTTCAAATCAGATTAAATTAAAAATTCTTCAGTTTCATTTTTAATAATCCAATTTAATTCAAAATACAAAAGATAAGTTTTTAATAATTTTATCCATTTTCAATAAAAAATATTAATTATTTTTTATCAAAAAATCATAATATAATTTTCTAAAAATAGATTATCAATGAAATTTTACAAATTTCATCAATTTTAAAATACTCTCTAATCTCCAATTTCATTTCAATTTTTAATTTTACCAAAATCCAAAAAAATAATTAATATTTAAATACAACTTTAAATATGGTTTAAAATCTCAATTGAAAGTAATTAAATCAAATATATAAATTTAGTGTTTAATAATATGTCACAACTCAAAATGAACAATGTGAATTTTCATAGAGATCACATAATATAAAAACCACAATGATATTTTCCAATAACGAACTATATAAATATAGATATGAAAATACATCCAATATTTATGATCTAGAACAATAGAGTTTTAGATACATTAAAAACATGGTGATCTAAAAAATCCTAAGGATGAACGGAATAACGAGCCATAGGAATGGAATGAAAGAATAACCACTCACCAGATATTGATGAAATGAGACCTACCTAGATTTTATCAGCCAAGGAAGGGGTTTTGAGAATCTAAAAGTTTTTCTTTAGAATGACCTTGTATTTCAAGTTATAGTGTTTTGGGGTTGATCATGAGGTAAAAAGAGGCATTATAAAATTGTTATATTATTTTTAGAACATTAAACTAATGATTACATGCTGTTCAAGGTTGGAATCCTCGATTAGAAAAAATGTGCACCCAAAAAGTGATCTGTACTACTGAGGTTCAAGTTATTTAATTGGTGGGGGAATGATTTTCCAAACCCCTTACTGACCTTGGAAACCCCCACTACCTAGGGATGCATGGTTTGAACTTGGAGGGATTAAAGTTTTGGAAAAATATTAGCTAACAATTCAAAACCTATATTTTTCCAAAAAAAATAAACAATCCATATTTAACAATTTATAACATAAACCAACAAAATCATGATCGAAACGGTAGGTGAATCATATTAGAATCAGTAAAAAGGATCATGTTTAATTATTATTATGAGGGACTTCATATAAAAGTCTATTTTATTTGGAATAATTGAGTTTCTTTTGAATAGATATAAAAAATGTTTTCTTACATAATATTATATCATTGAATGGGGGATATAGAAAGATTGTTATATATTATAGATCATAGATATACTATAATAAACCTTGATTGGATGATTTTTAATAATATATCAAATATATATATTGTTCAATATGGGTTAAAAAACACATATGGGATACTAATAAAGAAAATTATTTATACCAAGTGAATACATATGATGCATTTTAGGAAAAGGGATTCATTTTGTTGATATTATTTATTGGTAACCTAAACAATATATTGGTATATCATTTAAAGAGGTTCCTATTAATTATAAACATGATTGTGATAGTAATCTTTCATTAATATCCAATGTGTGTGGATGGGTTTTTTATGTGGATGAGAAATTTTATTTTTTTAATTATTAGACTTATTAAATTATGAACATTGTTTATATTTTTATTCCAATGGAATAATACTTCTAAAATAATTTTAATGGATGAGGAGTTTGTATTTATGATTGTCCAACGAGATCGATAGACCCCCTTGAGTTGTTTTTGTGGTCATTTCAGCCATGTCAGTAGCATATCACTGGTCCTATTGTATTATCAGATCACCTTTTTTCATTGGTCACTTTTATGTTGGTGTCTATAATGATAAGAAATGTATGAAACATTAATGACCATCTCAATAGTGACCATATACATACTACTAAGTTTCCCTTTTAAGGGTTTAATTTACATTCTCCTCCCCAATTTTTATGTGTTATTCCCCTTTATCCCTTCGTCCAATTTCATAAAAGGGGTGTATAAATAACCTCCTAAAAATATAAAATTAGATTGGATATGAGGTTATGTATATGAATTTTTCAGGTCCAATGTGTGTCATGTCTTTTTATATCTTCTTCTCATCATATCCTTCCTCATTTTATAATTTTTTGGTCATTCATTTACTATTTTCAATGATATTCCATGGGTGTATGTTGAAATTAACCTCGAATGTAGGGCACTTTTGTCTATCATGAAAGAGAGAATCTAGATGTTAAATCTCTATATTTGCACACTATATTTCTATAATTAATGCCATAGAAATGATTTTTCTATAAATATTTCATTCCATTAAATTTTATTTAATTTTTCTGCATTTATTTTTAGGGAATTTCCTTCAAATTAAGAGGGGGATACATCATAGTTTTTTAGTTTGATTTTTGTCAGGGTTCATGTGTGATTGGGTGAATCATTAGATATTATGTGTTTATGAATTATTTATTTTTAGTTTTTTGTTAATATTGAATAGATTAATTGATTAATAATTATTATAATTAAATTGATTAAAAGTATTGTGATTTCAGTAGGTCTTTTCTTCGAATACCCATTGAAAAATATATTTGAAAATTTTTGTAAAAGATTTTCAATTCATTGATATTGAATGATATTTTAGAATGAGTATAATAATTATTTAATTCTACACATTGACTATGTATTTGATAAATTTTTTATGATTCATGGGATGTGTGGTCATACCACTATGGTTATTGTCCTGTTTAATTATCTAATTATTATTTTTTAAATATTATTAAAATATTTAGTTATTACCTAAATGGAACAATGTTTTATTTCCATTTTGGGCTTTGAATGTTTGATATATGGCTTGATAGTCAATGGATAAGTACTCATGTATTGACATTCTTATATTTTTGACTCCTGTTTAGAGGGGTGAAATTAATTACAACAATGTGAACTTATATTTTTATTCCATAGTTTAGATTACATTTGAATATTCTAACTAAGTAGGATTATTATATTGAACTTGTTTTCCTTAGTGGGTCAAAGAATAACCATGACACTTCAAAGTGACCAACATTGAGAGGAATTGGAGTTAGTGATGATATTTATGCCACATCATTAGGGTCTATCCTTTGATGTGTAACTTAGTTAACTTATGAGGAACTTTTTATGATCATGCAATTAGTGGGGAAAGTAATATCATTGATAAATGGGTAATTACACATGATGTTTAATGAATTCTATTGGGCCCCATATGGGGTTCCCAGAATAGATTTGACCCTATGGATATAGTGGGAGCCCTATTGACTTACCAACACAGTTAAGGTTTATTGAGATTTTAAGGATGTTGGTAGTGAATATCACCATATAACATGTAATGAACATGAAATATCTTGGGGATATAAACAATGATACCATTCATGGATTTTCAAAACTTCCTTTTTAAAATTTTATTTTTTGCGAATAAAGTTGATTTACATTGAATTTTAGAGTCATTCATTTTGATTGAATTTATTTTAACTACTTGAGGTTCTCATGTATACATAAATAGAGGGATTATACCCTGTGATGTAAGAATATTTTGGATCTAGTATTATGGTTTTTAGGAGTGGGATTCATATTTTGGAAATTATCCACATTGTGTGGGTGATTTATTTATTGATTTCTATAGATGGTTCCTATAATCCAACAATGGGTGTAGTACTGGTGTTTCTACTATAATTCCTATGATACATATGATGATAATAACAATTTAAAATCATTGTGAATTCCATAGTTGGATGGGATTTAAATTTATATGCCGTTAAAAAAGTAAAAATTTTAGGATATTCATATATAAGAACATTTATATAAACATTAGTGTGGTAATATATCTACAATCATGTTTTAGGGACCTCATAATGGAGACTATTATCTTCCCTAGATTGATATTATGGAAGCCCCGAGATTATTAGGATTCACCATTAATGGTGTGTGAGAGGTTATACAACATAATGATTCTTGGAGAGTGGAATAGATATGTAGTATTGTATACAATTAAATTTCATATTTCACCAAAGAATATGTCATTGCTAGAAGTATAAAATATCCTTGGGGCTTTCCCCTCCTAAAAATTAGAGGGAAACCTGATGTTGAAAATAATATATATTCTATCATAGGAATCATTATGTGCATTCGATGACAAGTAATTAATCATGATACCCCATTATTTGGTACACATTTTATTCTACACATGATCATAATATCCCAAATGCTGGTACTATGGATCCTCATAGACGAATCTCATTCTAAATGACACCCAGACATAGGTTGGGGCCAGTATGGTTTATTAGGCCCATGGCCTAAAGGTTCAATGAATTTTATTTTATGTTTAATTTGTTTTAAATATATTTTAATTGAGAAGTATGGGTTTAATGGTTGACACATTCCTCTTGATAACATCAATGAAATTCTACAAACATGATGAAGAATGTATTATACATACATTTATTATAAGTGGTTTTTTATTTATTGTTAGAGTTTAATATGAATATATAACTACATTGTATGTATATTATAGGACATGTTGGTGAATCATGGTTATGTACTCACTCCCAATATATGAATCCACAAAACATAGTTATATATGTTTTTTTCACTATGTTGCAGCTATCAGTTGTTAAAAAAATCTATGATTTATAGTCCTAATGAGAAATCTATGAGGATATTAAAGATGTGGCTATGATATAGAGCAGCTACGTAGAAGGTCCTATTTTGTTTCCTATATCATTATTTCATTTATTTTTTGATTGAACTAGTGGGAGATTGACATTGAAATACAACATGAAAATATGTTATTTATTATCACATATATATACTATATTATTATATTTTTACAATGATGGATCTTTTTTGGATGTTTATTTGGTTTTTTTATTATTATTTCACATCCTAATATCTGGTTATTTTCCTCACCATAATACCTACTTAGAATTTAGTGGTTGTTGGTATCCTCTAGCACTCATCAAGGCATGCATGTGGTCCATTGGTAGTCTTGTCTCAAAACTATTAAGAGTGATTTGACATAGGTCATTGCAAAGTATAATTAGAGAAATGTCATTATTATTAATTCTATTTATGGATATTGAATCCATGAGACATATAAATGTTTTCGATCCTATGGTATATATGATGATTGTGTGTCATGAACACCGGTTTTATTAAGAATACAATGATACATAGAATAATATTGAAGTTATGGATATTTTATTATTATTTTCAAACGGTTTTATCCATTAATTTTCAACATTACACTTGAGATTGATGATTTTATAATTTTTTGGATCTTTTTTATAGGAAATAAGAAAATTACTGAAGTTGGATTTTGGACCATAGTATAAATATGTGTCTCTTAAGTTATGATTTTTAATATTGGATTAACTAGTCATAATAGAATTATACTCCATGATTTTGTAATGAAAAATAAGATCTAGTTTTAACATGTTTGAAACCACACATGTGAAATTTCACTGTATAAGAATGTTGTATAATTATACATACATGGGATGGTTTGTATATATATCTACATTCATTGCTAGTTTTTGTGGATGTATGGAATGATTCTTGATAATGAGTATGATTATGTATATTCATGTTTAAAAAAAGGTATAACAACTGAAATGGTCAATATGTGAATATTTTACCGTAGTAATAAACTCTTACGGGTGTTTCTATCTAGGTGTAGTTACTTATAGCATCTATAAAAAACACATAATTTTTCTTCCCAAATATCTTCAAATTATTAAAAAGATAACTACAAAAACTGATTATTGTTTAACAACATAGTTAATTTTGGATGGAATAATTTTGTATAGACCGTTAATAATTTGATTGTGAATATTGAGGTAGCTATTATTTGATTCAATAAAGTGTCAAAATATATGTCCACTGTGTTTAATTGGTCTGAGGTGTCAGATCAAGGTTTATCTAAGACACTAGAGTGGGATTTAGGAACATTATAAACCATGTTTATTTTTATATGGGAGTATATTTGGTTCCCTTATTATTTGATTCATGAGACAGAATATTTTTTGGGATGGGTTAGAGGCTATATTTTCATCAAGATATGACTCAGGATATATTGAATTAGAACCATTTGGTATTATTCAATGATTAAGTTATAGTTTTTTTGTTTTATTTTAAATAGATTTTTTCCCATATGTGGTATTATCTGATGGATTTGATATTTTTTAGATAGGTATAATATCTGTTTCTATGGGTTATAGGTGGTTCAAGTGAGTCGATACATCTTTTTTTCATGGAATTGGTATTATTTTAGAATGATATTATGGACATGGTATGCATTAGTGGGGAGAAATAGATTAGGAACATGAGATCCTAATAAAAGAGAACTCCTGTAATGATTTCAATGGAAGATACCATGTGCATCTATGATATGATTCAATTATGATTCTTTTGATTTTACCATTTGAAATAATATTATTGTTAAATTAAATTCTGGTGATTATCCCTGTAGACCATAGATGTGTTTTATCATGCGGTAGGAGCAATGTTAGAAAATCATAAAAAGAGAAATATCAATATGATTTCTCTGAATGTGGGTGAAAAACTGAAATTACATGGAGCATGATCAATGATTTTTTCACATCACCAATGTTCTAATGGTGTGGGACTTGTGGGATTTTTGAATTTGTTTTTTGAGTGAGGGGTACAAGAAAATATGATCATTTTATTGATTTTTGATTTATAATGATTGTGTGTGGTGAGATGTACATCAAATTATGTTATAAATTGGTGGGTGATAAAAGGTGGTATGTTGGACGATAGAGTATTATGAATTAAATAATGTCCATGTTCACTATAAACTTAATGGGAGAGAATCACTTGGAGAAGTATTACTATAATAAATATCTACCCTCATGTAAATCAGACACAATTGTAGAAGTATGGTGAGACGTGTTGTAGAATATAGATTTTTTTCCAAAATTTATCTTTAAATAAACTAAAATTCATTGATTTCTTGGATTACCTGCAACACCAGGTTTTAAGGAAGCACCTTATAATTTTGAATTAGTTTTACTAAAATGTGGCGATTATTACATTTTCATCGATTGGTTATATAAACAATAAAAACCAAAAATTTAAAATATGTTCAATGATTTCATATAGTGTAAATATAATTCATATTTCTAAAAAAATACAAACCTAATTTTTAATAATGTCATAATTTCTTCATAAATATACATTCGTCAAAAATAATATAGAATTTTTGTGAAAAAACACTATATTTTTAATATAAATGATTCTAAAACATTATTTTTGGAAAATAAAATTGTTTCTAAATTCAACATGTTATATTTTACTAATGAGTGAATATTTGGGATATATCTGAAAAAGTTGAATTTTTATGTGAATAGAACCAAATACATATTTTTATGAAAAATGCATTTTTTTTCATGTATGTGAAAATTGACATTTTATTTTGTATTTCAATTGAAATGATAACCAACTTTTTTATAAATACATATTTTTAATGCAACCTATGTCATTAGAATGTATCATATCCCAAACAATTTGAAATATCTTTCACCTCGTACGCAATAAAAAAATGTAATTCACAATACAAAATGATTTTATATGCCATTTAATAATATATATTCTCTTAGATAGATGTATTATTTTATTGAATGTAAATGTATTTAAAGTGCTTATATTTTTTATTACTATATTAAAGAATATTCTTTACATACACATGATAATGTGTCATATTCAATATGGACCATTATGATATATATTTTATATAAATTCTCAACAAGTGATAGATGCGTTGGACATTTTATATTATAGGTGGGACACTTAATTATACAACACCAATATGTATTGGTAGGTCCTATGAGGCGAATACATTTTTAAATTTTTTAATCCATACATATTTTGGTATAGTTTCTAAGCTAAAGGCCTTGACGATTACAGTTTTGATTTTCGACATTATTTTGTTCTATAACAATGTGATTTGATATTAGTATCCATATATATTTTTATTTTTATTTAATCAATTGATATATTATTCCTAGTGTTTAAATTTTTAAATAATTTATTTATTCATCTAACAATATTTATTAAATAAGTATACTATGATGGTTTCCAATTAATACAAGGAAATTTAGAGAATTTAAGATCACTAATATTTATTATCACTCACATCTTAAGAAAACAATGGTTATTAATTAATGACAAATATTTATTTTTGGTCGTAGATAATAATTTTTTTGTGTTCAATTAAATTAAATTATATTTTAAATTTAAATTAATAGTAATTTATGTATCTAGTTTCCAGTGACTAATTAAATATTGTATTCTATTTTTTTTGTAACATTGCAATAAAATTCCCATTGGCTCTAGTCTACTATAGGGTGGGTGTCATTTTGATTTCATGTTATAAAATACCATGGTATATTTTATATCTATTATGAAGCTCCATGGAATTTACACGTGTTATTTGTGTTATAGAACCAAAAAAATAAAGTTTTATTATATTTCATGGGGAAAATATGATATTAATAGTTTAAATTAATCATTAATTCAAAAAAATGTATCAGTTGATTATCTTCAATGTTTTTTTTAAATAATTATCACATTTCCATTGAATCATAATAATAAATGAAAATTAATTTACATGTCATAAAAATGATAATATTAGGTTACATTATTAATATTACCTCCTTTGTATGTTACAATAGGTTTTTTCTCAAATATTTGTTATATATATAATGAAATGATTATTTTGAAAAAAATATGATTCATTATGTTTTATAACAGTAATGAAATAAACGTAACAATTTAATGACTAATGTCTATGATAATGAAGATTTTCCTATATATATTTCTTCAAATAATTTAAATAGTTCCCACCAACTATGAGTTGAATATTTTATTAAATAAAATATTATTTTTAGATTATTTATTAATACACATATAATACCATATATGATACAAATATTATATTTTTTTCCCAATACATAGAATTTAAATAAGATTTATTTTAGGAAATATTTGAATTTGTCAGTCGTCGTATGATTTTATATTGATAACATCATATTTACGTGGTTATGGGAGTTCAATTAAAATTAAATATTTTTATAGTTTTTAAAATAAATTATTTGTCTTATACATATTCAATTTTAAATTTTTAAATATATATTTAAATATAATTAGGTATATCAATAAAAAATAATAGATTTGTATTTAGTTATTGTAATAATGTGGACATTACTTTATATAAAACTCATTCACAATTTGTTACTAATGAAATATGTAATTTTAACTATAATGTAAAAAATAATTTAATGGAAATTTTTTTTGATGCAATTAAATTTAGAATATGATGATCTCAATGTATATAGAAATAATGTATTATAAAAAATACTGGATATTAACATTTAGCATTTTATTTTTTAAAAATTGAATTTTAAAATTTCATTAATTTTATTAGACTGAATTATGATTATTCTTAACAATATTAAAAATTCAAACTTGTATTCAATATAGATGTTACTCTATAATGATGTTATTATTATGGTTTTTTAGATAGACATATATAGATGGGGAAGGAATTAGTGAAATATGTAGTATGAAAAAAAAATTACTATAAAAGACTAACAAACAATGAAGTAAATATAGTACTTTATCCTATGTGATTCGATATGGTGGATGAATAATTATTTTGGTATTAATGATATAAAAGGATTTTAAGACTATAACGTGCATTATATTTAAATTGGTGTAATCCTTGTTTTCCTTTTGAAAGTATATATTATTTGAATAAACCTAACAAATTATGGGTTTTGATGTATCCATTACCATTATTCTTCCTGGTGTAATGTAGGTAATAATTAAATGATAACATTAGAATTAATAAAATATATTTTAATGATATAAAATATAATAAAGGGATATTATTTGATTTTTGGGTGCTGGATGACTCCCCAAATGAACCACATTTAGATTAATTGTCATTTCCATTCAAATACTAGGTGTGCATATTTTTTTATTCTTTAGTACTTGAGGATTCAGAGACACATTTCTTAATAACCATTATATAATAATAAAACTTCTACAATATTCTTGAAACCTAACTAATCTAGAATTATTATTTATGATGTTGACTATTTCATAGGATGGATTTTAATGCTTGTGATATTTTTTATACTCTATAATTAGTATTAATTTTGTGTTATCTAATGATAAAGTATTAAAATTATTCTGACAATATCTATATATGAACAATTATTTTTTAAGAAAAAAGCGATGAATGGATATTTATGTAATAATTTATAAAAGAAAATGATTGGTATTACATTTTCCCATAAATATAATATATACATAGAGAGTCAAGTAGAAATTAGTGGCACAGAGTGGTGGTTCTCTAAAACTATCTTAGAGGTTATTGAAATGAATTTATATATATATAGTCATAATGAAATTCATATAACATGATATAGGGGGAACCAAATGATTGATTTGAAAAATGATAATGAAAGAAATCTAAATGTGTTTTTTAGATATCATTTAATGAGATATTTTATATTGTATAATAAAACATAGAATGAATAAAGGATTATAAATCCATAGTGAATGTTAGATATTGATGATGATATACAAAAAATCACATGTTTAAAAATGTATATTTCTTTTAATGGAAAATTTATTATGTGATATCCATGATAAATTAATTTCTTAATATATTTTTGAGATATCATTTGGAATTATATTATTATATCATAATGATCTTCCTATGAAAATTTAATGGTGTTTCATGGGCATATAATATATGATTAATTCTTATAATATGATTTATATTGAATATTAATATCATGGATGAAATCCAAAATTTTCCTTAATAACGCTAATATCTCTCTCGTGATTATTTACTAATAATATTTTATTTTATATGATTAAATTATTATGAAAAAACTAATTCACCAAAGTAATATATAATTTGTAATTTCATGACTTCTTCATATGTTTCATAACATATGTGTTATATAAAACTACCGAATGAGATAATATAATATTGTTTTTTAAGGGTCCATATCTAGTATGATATTTTGGGTTTATATGTGCCAATGAATATGTCATACTAAAAATAGTTCTATTCTACACAACCCATTATTACTAAAAAAAATTAATTTCCTAAAATGGGTGTTAATCTTAATGGGTTTTCAATCAACTATGTTTTAAACACATGGATACTCCAAAGAGGGTGGTATATTTTAATTCCATTAATGGATTTTTTAAATAAATTTAAAATTATAATTCCTATGAAAAACTATGGTTTATGGTATATAATATTTTTTAATAGATAATTTTTATTTTATGCATTTATTTTCATGGTAGTTTCGGTTTCTAATGTTTTTTTCTATAAAAATTAGTGTCATTAAATCCATAAATATTCTTTATGTGTTTTTTCAATAGATGGTCACCTTAAAATCATTATTGTCCTGGTGTTTTATTGAGATTTGACCCACTTTTAATGACTGGTTTTTCTACAACTTCTACATAATTATTTCATTAGATTGTTTTCCCTAGTATGCATGCTTCTATAACCAGTAGCTCGGTGTTCAAGTACTGTAATTCCATTTCAAATTTATCATTTCATTGCTTTCCCACATTTGTAATGTTTTATTGTATCCTCTATCATTATTTATTTCATCCTGTAAGTGCAATACCATGTTACTATTATGATGATCTATTATTAATATAGAATAACATTATAAATACAGTTCTGGAGTTTTTAGGATATATTTTTCAATATAAATTCTCAACTATATTATTGATTATTTATGATTCATTTTATGAAAAAATGATATCCAATGTATTTCAATGCCTTTCAGGATTTGTAGTTAATTATAAATATGATCTATGAACACATTTCAAATATTCTTTGTAATCAATTTTAGAGATTCTGATGTTTTAGGCGATGCATTTTGATGAAAAATGGCTAATAATGATGATGATAATTCAATTTTGGCATGATGATTTTTGGTTATTTTTTATAGATATTGATGTATGATTTGTTGATGTCGTGATCCTTGATTATAATCAAGCAATTTGGAGTAACAATTACGTTGTTTATAAAAAAATTTTAAAATGAAATTTGAAATTTAATCATATTTATTTTATATATAATTCAAAAAAAATTTAAATGGTATATTTTAGGGTTTTTGAAATATTTAATGTTTATATATAACCTATATTTTTTAAAAAAAATTTAGAAGAACATGAATTTTGATGGAGAGGATTTTTTTTAAAAAAAATTCATTATCGTCCAATTGTTTATGTCTGACACATACCATGTCAACAATTATGAATCTACAGATCATATAGTTTTCATACGTATTTGAGTGATGAACCTCTAATAAGGTAGTAAATAGAATGATCTTGGTAGGATTGTAGAGATGTAATTTATGTAACAATAATAATTTATTTTGGGCCCCAATGCTATATTATTTTTATTTATAATTTTCATATTTTTTCCTCAATAAGATGATCTACTTTTTGGTTCATCACAATCAGAATTATATCTATAGTATCTGTGATGTTCCTAAATGATTTTGGAAATATAAATTTGTAATTGTTTTTATTAATATTTTTTCAAATTCAATGAATAATGTGATGTTGGTTCAAGTTATATCAAGATAATTAAGGTGATTCTCACATATTTTATATTTAATAAGTTGATATTGTGTTTAGTGAAAAATTGGGAATCTAAATATTGTTATTTTTTATAAAAATAATGATCCAAACAGGTTTTTGAATTTAATCTCTTATATGTGATGTATGTTGTTCCATTATTTATATTAATGATAGTTTTATATAAAGAGATAGTGAAAAAATAATTACTAATGTTTTATGGAATTTAATTAGAGGGAAAATTAAAGGATGAATAATTATAAACATATATAGTAATTGAATATATTTATCACCATCCCAAGGATTTTATATATCACAAAAACACTAACATGGGGAATAATTTTTTATTGAGAATTAGTGTGGAATTTTATTTATCGATAATTCCTCTATATGTGTTAGATATGTCTTTCAATGATTTGAGTGATATATAAAATGTTGGACATGATCTTTCCATAATGATGGGTTCACATGATTCTTTTATTAGGATACAATATTGATAATTGAATTATTCATTAATACATTATTATTTTATGGTATATATCATATATTCAATAAAATAAGTAACATATTGACAATTTAAAACATTTTATTGAGTGTGTATAAAATTTCATTATGTTTATAATAATTATCAATTTTATTGGAAACTAATAAATGCATTGATTCACTGTGATTTCATAAAACCCATAATTTCTTGGAAAATTATAATATTTTCTAAAAAATAAATAATAAATGGATTGTAAAGATAGTTTTTCTTAATTTTTTAGTCAAAAAAAATGTTATTTGTAGTATAAAAATGTCAATATATCATTGAATAAAACTATAGTTCATAATACATTTAAAATCAAATGTTTCCCTAGTTGTTGGACTAAATTTTCCTAGTAATAGATAAAAATGATATTACTAAAAATTGTATTAATGAAATCATGTATCAAATATATCATAACAAAAATAATTTAATTCAGATAATTCTTAAGATAAATTATTTTTGAAAAAAATAACACAATGGAAAATTTTCGGGTAATATAGGGAACCCAAAATAAAAAATGTAATTCTCGAAGCATTGATGTAATATTCCATAGACACATGGTGGAATTTAAATAGGATTTTTATAGTATATGTCATGTATTTTTAAAAGGTGATATATGAGAAGTCAAACTGGAAAATATCAACCCTATTTAATGTAGAGATCTAAGGATTATATGATTAAAGCTTTATTTCATATTTATAATAAGGAAATAATTTCTAAATATACATATAGTAATTGGTTAATATAATAGTCTAATATAATGAAAATAATAATGATGGAGAATGTAATAAACTAATACATGATGATAAATATAAGTGAAAATAGTCATATTATTCGTATAAAGTCTTGTTACAGATTTAGAATAGATGATATACACTAACATTTGAATGTTTAATAAAGAATCAAATCATCGAATATATAGTGAATAAAATATGGATATATTATTTTGATTTAAATATAATAAATTGAGTCTAACGTTGGACTGAATAAATGATGTTTTATTTATCTAGAATGCCTATGATGGAATATCTATCTAACAAGTTATAAAATAAACTATGAGTAAAGGGCTAAATATATATGTCATGGTATAAACACATAATAATACTGATAGTGATAACTTATTATTACATAGGGATTATAAATGGAGAATACTATGACTCTAGGCTTATGGTATTATAAAGATAATTTTTTTAATCACTTGATTTTTGTAGTTGATATATAGTTAATAGAGGGTTTATCTAATCACAAAAAAGTGTATTATCTCACAATAAGGATAAACCAGGTAAAAATCGTTATTATTTTTTTGTAATTTTTTACTATTTTTATAATCTTATGGAGATTTTATATTGAGTTGATCATGATCATAATTTATCATAGTATTTGAATTAAAAAGAAGGGTTTGTTAAAATAATTTAATAATTAACCACAATCTAATCACTATATAATCTTGTGTAGGTTATAAATGGGGTATAATAACAAGTCAATGTTCCTTATTTCTAATACAAATGATACTGAGAATGATAATATTATTTTATTAAAATTTATGTCGTCTCTAAATATACATGGAATGAATTTGCAGATATTGCATAATATGGTCCTTCCATTCCACCAATAACATGAACATGTATGTAAATAAATAGTAACTATAGGATTAAAACATAATTATGTGTGTTATCCTATGTCTCAAATTGAAAGGATAAATTGTGTTTCATATTCAAAGGATCAACATTACACATTTCTATATCTTTAGAAAATGATATATAACAAATAATTGGGGTTTCTAACTACTAATGAAATTATATATATTAATGAGTAATAATTATGTGATTTTCATAATAAATAAGCTTAAAAGTAATATTATTTATAGGATGTTTTATGATATTATTATGGATGGACAATAAATTATTCACAACTAAAAACTAGATTCAATAAAAAGTAATCAATATATGATAATTTGGATAAAAAGTATTTTTATTCTAGGATTGTGAAAAAATGGATGAAATATATTTAAGAGAAGTTTAATCCAATTATAATATATTTGGGAGATAACTATGATATGTCATCATATATACTAAAACAATTCTCAATCGTTTTCTAATAATGAAAATTCTCGAATTAAAAAAATCAGTGTCTACATCACAATTATGGTATTCAATGAACTAAATATCATGGATTTGGATAATACATTATCATTAGTATTTGAAAACATTGAAATAAATTGAATATTATAAAAAATAGAGTTCCAATAATATCAATGATATTATTGATATTAATGATAATATATATACATAAACTCCAAAAAAAATTGACACCTAAAATTCTATTTGTAATATCATAGTTATGTCTATAAAAAAGATTTTTTTTGAAAATAATTACGATTAATATGATGGGAAAACTATTTAATATAGATGGATAAATATGTAAATTTGTATGAAAACATCTTATAGATGTTATGGGACGTTATTGGGTATAAAAATAACAAATTTAATGATTAAATAATAATTGGTTTACTCCACATCAAACATCCAATTATAATACAAATCAATATTGAGGTTTATTTATATATTCTCTCGTGTTGAAAATTATTTTGACACATTATAAAAAGAAAATTATGAACATTAATTGAAATATGTTTCAAGAAATTCTAGTGAGTGTTATAGAATCTTATTTGGTACAGAAAAAAATGAATAATAAGTGGCTTTCGATAATTGAAAAAATATGAAATGGGTAATGAGTAGGTGGTGTATTTCATGGAAAAATCATTACATTGAATAATTCATGGTATATAAAATGAAAGTGGATTTTTTTGGAAAATATTTTAAATAATAATAACTAAAAATGAATTAGAGGATGAAAATTTTATAAGATACAATAAATGAGTCTGTATGATATGAGTTATTTCAGTAAGATTATATATTAAATAAATATTTCTGTTGAGGTGAAAGTTATGTTTTATCATGGGAGATACAATAGGGGTAAAAGGATTAATGAAAAATATTTTCCATATCATTATCAATGTATACCTATTACTAAAAATAATTGTGTGTTATAATCAAAATATAAACCGATATCTACAAATAAGACGTAGTAGATATAGTATTCTTCATTATAGGAGGAGAGATACATATTAATAAGTCAATAAACCTAATCTAATATATGGAATAAATTTTAATTAGTATGTAATCAACAACATGTAAAGAATAATATATATTAATATTAAATATTAATGCTAATGTCATAATATTTGTGGATTCTGGTATTTGGACACAAACATTGGACTTCGTAGTTTAAAATGTTATTATTTGGATAGTTTAAGGAAATAAGGTAGATATATACTGAGAAGATGATAATATATTATCGAAGAATGATGATTGTGACTATGAAATCAACTAATATGAAAAAAATTGAATGTTTATACGAAATATTTGGAAAATGTGATCTTTACGGTTATCAAGTTGAAAAATTCATTACATTACTACATTTAAGGATTCCCTATAATTTGAATGGGATGTAAAATGTTAAAGTTAAATATTTATCATCTATTGTTGTTTTTGGTTTCCATGAAACTAGAATAAAATAATCTAAATGAGAACATGAAAATGGTATTTTTACTTATTTGGCCAAGTAAATTACAAAAAATTTAATGATATAGTGATAGAGAAATAATATTATTCTTAAACTAAAAAACAACATATTTCTCATTATTTGACACAATTTCATGGTTTGTTATATAAAGGTGGTGATGTAAAATCTTAAAAGATTTTTTGTTGTAAAGTATATCAATATAGTCAAAGAGTAAATGATTGCATGACCATTTTCCATCTCAATATGAATTGATGAAAAAAATAATATATTATCCACGAATTAGATTTTATTTCTAAAGGGATTTTATGAAGAAAAAAATATTCAATAAAATAATTGTAATGTAGAGAATTACCATGAATCCGATAATGATTCATTATAAGAAATGTAGAAAAAATAATTATCCCCATTATTAAGTTATAATTATTGAAGGATGAAGGTTGAAAATAATCTATTAGATGATCTATTAAAATTATTATGCTAACAAGTTCTACAATAAACATTTATTTCATTTTTAACAATCACTCTTGAAATTGAAGGAGATGAATAAAATTGAAATATTTATTCATATTGTTGTAGTTTCATAGTAAAAAACATTGATAATCATAAAATCTTATAACATTTCCCATTAGGAATAGTATGTATCAATTATAGGGGTATACAAGAGGTCGAATATGTTAAAAATAATTTTCATTGTATGAATATTCAATATATAATGAAACTCTATAACCTAGATATTTGATGATGTAACATATTAGTGAATGTTTAGCATATAAATTAGAACCCAAACAGATTTTCCACTAAGTCTATGTGAATTCTTGATCTGCACAAGCTGGAATCAATCACTCGGGAATTGATAAAACAATAGATGGAAGGATTTCATGAAACAAGAAATTTTAATAATGTAACATATAAATAGGAAAATAAATAACTATAAATGATATATTAAATATTCAAATAACCAGTAGTAGTGTTAGAAAAAAAGAAAAAAACACACAAATATTATGTCTATTTATCAAAAGGAAAAAAATATGAACCAAATACTGTGAATTATACGTGGACAATGTTCCCTCATCTCACGACCAACAACCCCTACCCGACTATCATAACCCTCACAACATCATTGTCTTTTCATTCCTTTTTCTGCAACAAATGACATCACATTGTCATTAAATTATTGATGTAATGAGTAGGGAATGATCAAACCTCTTTATCATGGTCCCTATAATGTGTTCAATATCAATTCCCTGTATAATAATGAATACATCTTCAATTTGAATATGTAAGGCATAGTAATATGATATATAGTTTTTATTTAAAAATATACACGTATTTTTGCCCAATTATAATGATATTAAAAAATCCACCTAAAATAATTTGCAATAATAAATCAGAAAATTTTAATTATATTTATTAAAATACCTATATAAAATACAAAATAATAAACTAAAATGAAAAATTGAAAGCATTACTTGGCCTAAAAATGATTGTCTAGATACAAAAATCATATCTCAGTATATGACTACTATTTATATAATGCCAAAGAACATATGATTGAAATCATGGGAATAGAGAAACGTGTAAAAATGTGGACCCCTAAAATTAAAATCTAGTTATAAATACCATGTATCAATAATTTGGGTGTGGATGAACATCCCAGACGTTGAACCACTCTCATATTACCCATGGGTGAGACCCAATTGTACTGCCTCTAAATATTTAACTAAGGATACCATATTTTGAATATGATTCTTAATTCTTAATTTTTAATTTTCATTTAATAATTAAATTCCATACAACCATTCTCATAGATTTTTTAAACCAATTTCTCAATCCATTTGACAATTCATTAAAATAGAAGTTACTTTTACACAAATTTGACGGAAGAAACATTTTTTCTAAAACCCAATTAATAAACAGAAATCATCTGTAAAATTATCATACATATTCATATAGATAAAAATATATAATAAAAATATAACTTATAGTAGAAATTACATTATATAGAGTGGATACCACCTTCCTCAATCTCAGGTTTCACACTAATTGTGACTAGATCAACACACACTATAATGAATGTAATGAAATTTTTATATAAGAGGCCTTATCACTAATTCTGACATGTTACAATAAAATTTCATAATAAAATTGGTGGAAAAGGTTTTCATAGTGAAACATAACTTATGAAAATTTCTCACTACAAACCAATAAAAATATGAATGAAACTTTTGAGGACAAATAAATAAAAAATTTATAATAAATTAAAAAAGATTAAATCAAGATTGATAGAATCCATAAACCACATTCAATCCCCACTAAACAAACCAATTTAAATACATGTATCCAAAACAATATGGTCACACTGATCAATGAAGTGAAACCATGTAATATATAGAACAATGAAACAATATACGAGGGTCATAAGAGTGGAATCCCCCCATATTTAAAGAGTACATCTAAAGGGTTTGATAGAGAAAGAAAATATATAGAATAAATTTTTTTCAATCATTAATCACATTAAATCCCACATAAAAGAAGCTGATTACATTGTGAATTATTGATTCCTCATGTAAACTCTTAATCATTATTTTATTCTAGAAATTTAATATCGTCACATGAAAAGCTATAATGACCAGTTCATAAAGTGGGATTCATTCATATAATTTATAGGTTTTAAGTCATGAACCCAAAATACAAGGATTATGTGTATTATTAATTCATAAAAATAATAATTAATTGTTAATGTGATTTGTCTCTTATTGACATTTGCTATCCATTTCGATAGAAAAAAATGGGAACTTGTCTGAAATTTCTCCAACCAGAGAAGAAACCTATTAAAATAAAAAAAAATATTGTTTAATATGTCACTAATTATATAATAACCACACCATTATAATTTCAATCCCTACTAACTGAATAAGATTAGTTATTCTAGTGAAATTGGTGAAGGAACCACACCCAAATTGATGATTCGTTTTCGAAAGTCTCTTGAGAATATGATCTGTTCTACCATGACACATTTGAAAAACCAAGACATCTCATAGAAGTCTATCATTTTAGAATAAATGATCTATATTTTTTGTTATGAAATACAATCATATTTCTCTATCTCAATCGCTTCAAAAATCAAAATTTTTAATTGATCAGCGTGGTATTTATTGAACTCAGATATAGAGAATAAACAATTTATAAATGTCATCGTATATGATAATTCCAAATGATATAAATTCTTCATATATTGATTAGTGGTCTCAAAAGGTGCACCATATCTTAAAAGAAGCTTCCCCTATTTTTCAATTTGATGGTTATCGAACATAAGATACAAAATAAATAAGATATGGTTTATAACAAAAACATCATAAGTGTAACATAAGGGATCTAAATAAGATCGATTCTAACTATTAGATTTATCCATTATTTAATTTATATCATAGATTGAATCGGAAATATCCTTCATGACTTCCAATACATGAATATAAGGCTCACCAACTTTTTTGAAAAAATTATTTGACCTATAAATTCAATCAAAAAAATCAACGATGCGATCCATTTACATTAATGATTGTAAATTTAGTTTTATAAGGAAGTGACTAGTCCGAGATCGATATAACATGACCTAATGATAACCAATATATATGGATAGTTAATATTCACTATGTTATGAATTACATGTATCATTAAACTATACTTCTTTGGATAGTATGTTAAAATTAATCTAATAACATCCCCCATCACCTCTTAGAGTATATTATAGAATCTAAAAGTAATCATAGACTACATGTATCGAACAATTTCATATGGAACCCAATAAATTATAAAGATCTTCTTCACATACAGAATATTTAGGTCATCATCCTTGGGGGTTTCACTTGACATAATAAAATGAGATTATTTCTTTAATTGATAAATCACCACGAATATAGGATTCTTTCATTAATAAATCTATGGTAATTCAAAATTTATTGTAATGAATGACATGTATCATTTTAAAATTGGATCTATATGAAGCATGAACATAATAGAAATGATAAAATGCACTACATTTACCTACAAGTAGGTGTAGAGGTGTGAAAAAAACCAATGACATCGTGACTCATACCAAAGCACCGAAAATATATTCTCATTTCACTCCACTAATTTATTGAACCATGTTGAATTGACTATGAGTAACATTGAAAATATTTTATTTTTGACTTCTATATTGATGATAGATTCAAAAACTGATCACCAATGTATTTATTTCTATAAAAAGTGATATAGTAGCAGAAATAGAATCCCAACCACAAAAAAATTCATTAATTCCACTAAACACGTCACCATTCTAAAGGTACAAATGAATATAATCACCTAGAGATTATGGTACACCACAATACATTACAATAAATATTATTAACAATAATTTTATTTTTTAAATATATTTTTATGCACACAACAACTCGTTCAAACAAAACACTACTTATTTATCCTCAGAATAAAAATTTTGAAATTATTTTTTAACTGTTATTGAAAAAATTCTACAAAAATAATTTCATTTTATTAATCACAGTAGAAAAATTATTTTATTTTGAAAATCTTGGAGTTTTCTGAAATATTTATTTTTTAAATGAAAACTGATAAGAATGAATTTAAATTGAAAAAGTCATTTTTATTTAATTAATATATAATGTTAATATAAATATTGAAATTCATAAAATTATAATTAACTCAATTTTATAAAAATTAATTCAACTAAGGTCAGTGAAATCATTTCCATATAGAATTTTTTATATGAAAATATTTCTAGCTTTTAAACTTTTTATTATTGAAACCCGTTATCTTTTCACGTATACGAGATTGTTTTTAAATTAAAATATTTCATTATGCAAATTGAATTATTAAAAATTGATTCCATATTTTGAATCATCATTATAAAAAATTTATAATAAGGTTATATTTATTTTTTAAAAATATATATAGTGAATCCAATAGAAATTATTTACCATGGTTATTGGAAAATTGAATTTACAAAGGGTTAATCTATAATGACAAGAGTGAAAACAATCTACTATATTACCATAGATTCATTGAATAAATTTCTATCATCCATGGAAACAAGCCTTTCTTAAATAATGAAATTAATTATATCATTCATTTGAATATGACTCATATGTTAAATGATGTTAATAAAAAGAACATAAGGATACATTTCATACATTTAATATATATGAAGCCTTGGGATAGTAAAAAAGAACACATGTTTGTTTATATAGATCATTAATAAATATAAATTAGTTTTCTATAATGATAATTAGTCATATATTTTTTGATATTATATGCTATCATTAAATTCTTAAGAAAAACCAACACAATATATACATATTTATAAATATAATAAAATAATATATACTAAAAATATTAAAAGTTAAATAAATGGAATTAATTAATTTATTATATAATTTTTTTTTAAAAAATTATGATCATAAACAGGTTTGAACAAAATATATTTTAGTTCCCTTATATTTATGATATTTTTAAATATAATTTAAATGAATAATTTAAAAATTGACATTAATGTTATTCTATGCTAAAATAAATTTTATCAAATGACAAAAAATTACTTATAAAATAAAAAATATTGTTAAATGTGAAATTGTAAGTAAATACATATAATCTAGGTTTTATTTTTTGAATACTTTTTCTTTTATATTGAATTGTTTGATCCCTAAATAGTAAAACCTCAGTAAGCATAGTTATGGTAAAATTCTTAATTTTTTATGATACCTGTGGATGTGTTAAAATTTATTTTCAACAAACATATTAATTATATTTATTACATTATATTTTATATTTATAACCAATGAGAAAAGAATATGCCATAAGGATTCTTTAATTTTAGTTTTAATTTATAAATCACAATAGTAAAAAAACAAGTTACTATAGTGAAATAATTAGTAAAAATAGTAAAACATATACGTTCTGAAAAATGTGTTAAAAAATGTGTTTCAATGCATGGTAGTGGTGTGGGTCAACCAATCCACCACTATAAATATTTATTTATCATTTTTTAAAACACATTATGAGCCATTTACCTCCCAATATATAATACATTTGACTATTTATATTAAATCCCCTCCCCCTTAACAATAAAATGGTACATAATCCCCTCACATAATCACATATTCACACCACATTGGTTCATTCTAGACCTTCCCAATTCACTTTCAAAATTAAAACCCCTTGACCTATGTTTTTTATTTTTGGACTAAATCTATTCTATGATGTCTCTAGCTCGATCGTACTGAATATATATATAGAATATGTCATGTTATATGATGAGAGTCATTATTTTACTAATATCATTAAATCATTAAATTCAAATTAATCTATGCAAATATAATTGCATCAGTATTTTCCATATACTAGGATGTTTTTATAATAATTTAATTACATTATATCGTGTCAACTTCCATCAAATGTGTTTTGAAATCAATTTTCATCTGTATGGAGGACGACCACCTCATGAACTGATGTCTTGAATTTTTTTCATTTCCTCCTATCATGGTTGGGTATGATAATTTATATAATGTATATATCTTATATTTACAAAATTATTATTTTTGTGGAGTCAATAAATCACATACACACACATATATATATTCCATTTCATAGGAGATTAGATAATATTTCTCATGTGTACTATAGACTACTAGATCGCATAGCGCTTTTATTTTTATTTCAATAACCCTCCACATGGATGGTGATTATGATATATATGTTAATTAAATGTAATATAATTGAAGTAATTATTATTTTAATGAATTAGTTATCATTATATTAGAGAATTATATTTTATATGTTTTTTTCTTTCCATTAATATAACTATTATAACATCGTTCAGGTTGGTGTTGATGACCACCTTCATGAAGCTATTTGGCTTTATTTTCATCAACACTCCACATGAATTATATATATAAGTATAAAACATGGTAATGGTGATATTATGATAAATATATAAACTTAATATTTTACATACCTCTATTCCATATTTATCATTGAAAACTAGAAACGTTACTCATGCGAACAAATGACATACCTACTCCATTATCACAACATACATAATTTTTCATAACAATTATTCCTTGAAGGATTTTAATTTAAAATAAACATAGAAATAAAAATATTATTTCACTATCATTATTAGGGTGATGATATAACTATATAATCATTGAGCGAACTTGTATATTCATTTTAATGAAAGAATTATAAATTAAGGTAATTATCACTGAAAATAATGAAAAAAAAGGAATATTATTAACAAATGGATGGTAAGATATTATAAGTATATCATATATGATATTATAAATATTAAAAAAATTTAATTTTTATTTAATAAATCATTTAAAATAAATATACATGATGTTTAATTATTTTCAACAAAAAATAAGTGTGTGGTCAGATATTTCAACTCAATTTATATTCCATTGAAACTTATTTGTTATTATAAACAAATTCCGTTTTATGTGCTATATATACATCCAATTGAAATGTAATATATTGATGTATTAATTTTTCAATATATTATATGGTATAATTTTAATTATTTCTTACAATGGGATTTGACCTCATATTCACCATGTTTTCGTAGTATTTCAATAATATAACTATAGTTTTTTATTGTTATTTTTCTCCTAAAAAAATTATTTTATTGAAATAATTTTCCATTGGACATTACATTTACCATATATATCACTATTTTTTTAATAATGTGATTATTTCCTAAAAAATAATATAGTTTTTACATAAATTATTCACAATGATCGATATTTTATTAACTGGGGAAATATTTATAAATCATTTTCATTTATACAATTAAAATACATGATGATAAGGAACATTGATTATGAATTAAATAAATTATTTAGTGTTTGGGGAATTCAGTGGAAATGTATGAAATGGGATGGGGGTAATTTATATAATTATGCATGATTTACCAATAGTCTAATTATATAAATCAATTGGCCAATAATATGGGTTTATACAAATTATGTTTTAAATTGTCTAGTGAATCATCTTGATGGTAAATTAATCATGTAGCTAGGGAAAATTTTGTCCAATAATAATGAATTGATTTTTTTGGATTTTGTTAATATTATATCCATTTTATTTTCTTCATTACATTTTTTATGGATACACTTAATTCTCATTTTATTGATTAAATTTAATTTGTTTTCAGTTATTTACATTTTAATATTTTTTCTTGCATGTCTCACCTTGACAATAAAATTATTTTAATGGAATTTTTTGTTCACGTTTTGTAAAATTTAAGGTTGATTATAAATATTGACTCAATATATATTCTACATTACACAACCCTTTCTAAGAATGTGTTCTTACACATATTTTTTTTCATTAACTCACATATGAAGATAAATATAATGAATGAGTTTCAATTATTCCAAGAATTTAATTGTGTTATGATATATTTTTTTTCTCAAGGTAAAATTGTTTTCATTTACACATCTAGTTTTCCATAACATCTATACTAATAAATAAATTGGTATATGAATGGTTTATCTCCTCGAATGTAATATTTTAATGCCTCGAATGTGAGCTACTAGGGTCAAGGTTATTAATGTTTGAATTAGATGATGTTTAGTTGAATCAATGGGAACTGGATTTATGAAAACATTGATTAGGGATCTTAAACCTCAGCTACAATTTAAGATAATGTATAAAAAATAACATAATGTTTTTTAGGTAATGTTTATCTGGATATTGTTGCAAATATACTGTTAAATGTATACTATTGTTGGGTGTAGTTCAAGAATTGACGTCCAATGGGGTAAAAACATTTAAAATGGTTTTGTAGGCATGGCTCAATAAGTACATTGTATATGAAAATGGGTTTTACTATGAACCTAGTTTGAAACACTGTGGGTTTATTAATGGGATATTCCAAATTTCATAGATTGACCATTACCAAGGATTCGAAATGAATGATATTACAAATAAAACAATGTTTTGGGTTATGATATTAATAACGAATAAATTTTAATTTAGTCGAAGTGTAAAATTATATTTTTAATTATATGTTATGATAAAAAATATATATTTTATGATCTAATCCATTATATGGAAATGATTAGAAATTTAACATGTAAGGATAAAGGGATTCAATTCACTAGGCCAATGAATATATTTACATACTAAAGAAGCCAATATAACATGTATTGGAACATAAAAAATTTATGGATATTTTTATGTAAATTAATGAGTATATGACAGATAATTCTTCTAGGATGGAGAGAAATATTAAAAAAATGAGATTACCAAATGTAGAAGCTCATTATGGAATAATGTAAACCATCATTTAGTGGGACATGTTATCCATTTTAAGTAGAGAAATGGATTAAGTCTCAAGAGAAGATATTTATTTCAATGGGTTCTAGAAAAAAAGAAAATTGTTAGAATTTATGTATATTTTCTCAATGTTCATACTACTTAATTGTTTTATCTGATCTAAATTACTAAATATGAAGATGAAATGGAACTCATAGATAGGAATTATATTAAGGACAAAATCATTGACACAAGTTAATTCATGAAAATTCTATCAAAGATAATGAGAATGATTCTTAGTATTACGAAAAAATATTATTAATGTGTTTTGGAGGATGAACATACAATTATAAGGATATAAAAGTATTATATAAATTACGTACACTACAGTGAGGGAATGATTTATAATTTATTTAAATTGATTAAACCTATCCACCAAAAGGAACTTTTCTCACAGACAAATTTCATCAAAAAGTGATATAGTTTAAGGTTCTATAAATACTGAGGAAAATGTATCCACATAATATGGATTTAGAGTGAATCAAGATTAGAATATAAGCTAAAATAAAAAAGAGAAGAATTGATTTATGGATTTTACCACATTTAAAAATTGTGGAATGAATCCCCAAGTGAAATACTTTATGGGAATGAGAGTTTATAATAAGTGAGTGTGAAAGAGACAATAGGATAAATAATGAAAAATGATAAAATAAAACATTTTTACTCAGTTTATCAACTATAATATGATGGAGTAATATGAAAATAAATTCCCCATGTGTAAAGAGAATATACCTTATAGTAAGATATTTTATATATGGAAATATTATGTTATTGATACCACTGAAGGGGAATAATTAATTCTGATAAGTATTTGGATCATTGGAATATGATGTGAAATTATTTTATTATTTATATTTTTAATATATTGATTATAAAATTTATAGGTATTTTACAATAGTGTTATTTTATAATGAATTTTAAAAAATGAATTGTTTTTTTCACAGAAATGTGATTTGATGGAAACGTTATCATCTTGGAAAATAAATGACTAATTGAATAATATCCCATAATATGTTCATGATTCTAACATAATGATGTTGTAATAATGATATTAATTATATTTATAATGTAAATTGGGTAATGATTATTTCCTTATAACTGCATATTTATTTGTTGAAATTGTGTCTAATACTATCATTGGTGGAGTTTATTAAATCTCTTGATTTAAGGATTTTATAAAATAATATTTGTTTAACATAAGTAATGGGAAGTATAAATGTCATCAATAATATATTATGGTGATTTAGATTATTTGAATATTTTAAAATAATATATCATGAATGTATACACATGTTTTGTATGTCTCGGTTAAGGGATACTGCATATTAATTGAGTTATTAATGGTAAGTTTATTTTTTAAATATACGTTCCTTCTTTCTAAAAATCTTTATATTGATATTTTATGGGTCCCATAAGGTTAACCACATGTAAAATGGTTTATGTTGAAAATTTAATGAGATTTTACTGAAACTTTTATTACTTAACCATTTGAGTATTTAAGAATATTAGATTACATATTCTAACTATTTTTATTTCAAAAAATTGTTTTTTGATAGAAAAAATTGCTGTTCACACATTGATGGGACTTCAAATCAATTAAATATATATTTAATCACTTTATGAATAAAAAATAATTTTTGGATATTTATTTTTTGTATTGACGGATGAGTTTACCAATGAAAAGGATGAATTTACACTTATAAAACAAAATAATATCATGTCTGTATATTTCATTATATTATTACACTAAAACATTTCCCAAAACTCTATAAAAAAGTATCTTCCAATCAAATAATATATTATATCTATAATTTTTGGTTTCTAAGGTCTATTATTTACACCTATTTGGTTTATGGTTTTGCGGTGATTAATCTTCTATAAACCACCAAAATTCGTGGGAATAATGACCTTTATCACTCTCCATCTATATTTGGTTATAATTTTTTAATTTATTTCTATGTTTTAATTTCGCACATATATTCTCCAGCAAAAAAACATTTTTATGTGATTATTATAGATTACCTTTTTTACATTCCTTTCTATCTTATTAAGTGTATATATTATAATCTGTTTTATAATGTGGGTTATTTAATAAAAATATTTTCCTATACAAAACCCTTGATTGTGTGATAATTTTTATATAAATAGAAAGAAACTTTTTAATGGTCTGGATAATTTAAATCCCAAAAACATTATAAAATAACTTTTTGGAATAATTTAATATCATCAATATCTTGCGATGCCTGGAACAATGAATATAAACAATAAACTATTTAGTCCAGCTATGAAAACAAAATTAAAAATATAATATAAAGATGTTTTAATTTTTTTTTCAAAATATAATAGTAATTATTTATATTTTTAACACCAAAATTAATTTTGGTTATTTTCTAGGATTTTTTTGAAATATTTCTTTTTTTGTATAATATTGAAAATAATGTTTTCTATTTGAAAATATATTTTTTATTTAAATAAGGAATATTTTTTGTAAAAATTTTAAAATTTTTTGGATATAAATTAGAAAATGTTTATATCATTTAATCAAATTTATTTTATTTTAATAATTCTAATATTGAATTTTAATATAAATTTATAGTAACCTTCTAAACATTATTAAATTATAATAATGTATTCTTGTCACATCTATAAGATCAATTTTAAATACATCTTCCCGTTCATTCAGGAATTGATGAAAAATGGATTCCATATTTGGAATATAAATTATATATAATTACTAATATTTTTAGATTATTTTTTTTTCAAAATTATTAGTGATTGTAGTAACAATAAATTAGCGAGTTTAAGGTAAAATTTTTTCTTAACCATGATGTTAAAGGAGAATGATATTAAAGAAAATGATCAATAATATTATATTATATATAGTAATGAATTTATTTATATAATACTCAAAATATTTATAAAATATTGATATTACATGACTAATTCATTTTAATTTGACCCATGTAATAAGTTATGTAATGAAAAAAAAGAGACAATATAATTTTCATACATTAAATATCTATACAACATTGGGATAAGAATAAATTCTTTTTAAATTATATTTATAATTTTAATGATAAATTATCATATTTTTTAGTGATATTTTATTTTATTTTTGGAGTCGAAATAATTTCATTAAATGATTAATAAGCAAAAACATGGTAATTTTTTAGAAACCATTTACATTAAATAAATAATACAAAATATATTAAAAGTTGAGTAAATTGAATAAAATATAATGTTATGTTTTTTTGGATGAACATATAATGATTTACAGGTTTCAACATAATATATTATAATTACATAATTTCATTGAGAATATAAAAAACCATATAGATGAATAATAAAAAAATTACATTAATGTTATTTTATGATAATTTATAATTTATTAAATCATATAAAATTACTAAAAATACTATATTAATACAAGTAATTTTTAAATGAAAATAATTATTTTTTATTTTTTATTAATGAAATAAAATTTCTATCATAATTTATATATTGACCCCTAAATTGTAATCACTCTGTTAGCATGGTTTAGGTTAAATATATGCTATTTCAAGTTAGATGAGATTGTTTAAAAATTAACATCAAATACCCATAGAATTTTTTAATTTAAATAAGATGTTATATTTATAAAAATTTGGTAAAAATTATAATAAAATTCTCAATTTAGTTTATCATTAAATTATACATTATGAAAAATAAAAAAACTATTAACATTTGTGTGAACTAAAAATGGTAAAAATGTGTAACCAATGAAGTTACGTGAAAAATGTTTAAAAGACGTGTTTCATTGTGTATTGGATGTGTATATTGAACATATAATTTGTAAAACCATTTAATTAAAAAATTTTACCACTTTAAATAATATTTATCTCCCATCTAAGAATAATTTTGAATATTTATAATAATACAACTATTCCCCATCTAAAAAAGGCCACTCACAACACTCACATATGAACATCATAAATCCTATTTGTATTGCCAATGATATTCCAAAATTAATTCCCAACCTCCCTCTACTCATCCTTGAATTCATTGTTTTGGATTAAATATGACTTATTAAATATTTAGTTAAATCCTAACTTGGATACCCGAATAAGAGGTAATGTTCTTCAATGAGCTCCATTATTTTACATCTTTCTCTGCATCCTTTATTTTTTAATAAAATTTTATTATATTATAAACTCAAAATATAAAATATAATGGGAAGTTTTTATAATATTTTACTATCATAAAACCATATCCACTTCTATTAAATGTGTTATGAAAGCATCATTCATGTGTATAGTGTACTACCACCTCAAAAAGCAATGTATTTTTTTATTCATTTCGATCACTAAAGGTTTTGTATGATGATGGATATAATATATGTATATGTATATTATATTCATAATATATTAATATATATTTATTCACTATATTATATATATTTATATAATTATTATCCTTCACTATCATCCAACTTTTTATGTCTGACACATACCATGTCAACAATTATGAATCTACCGACTATATTGTTTTCAAACATATTTGAGTGATGTACCTCTAATTAGGCAGTAAATGGAATGATCATGGTAGGATTGTAGAGAAATAATTTATATAACAATAATAATTTATTTTGGGACACAATACTATATTATTTTTATTTAGAATTTTCATTTTTTTCATCAATAATATGATCTAATTTTGGGTGCATCACAATCAGAATTATATCTATAGTATCAGTGATGTTCCTAAATGATTTTGGAAAAATAAATTTTTAGTTATTTTCAATATGATTTTTTCAAATTCAATTAATAATTTCATGTTGGTGCAAGTTATATCTACGTAATTAAGGTGATTTTCATAGATTTGATATTTAATAAGTTGATATTGCGTTTAGTGAACAATTGAAAATCTCAATATATGTATTTTTCTAAAAAAATAATGATTAAATTGGTTTTAGAATTTAATCTCTTATATGTGATGTATATTGTTCCATTATTTATATTAATTATAGTTTTAAATAAAGAGATAGTGAGAAAATAATTACTGGTGTTTTATGGAATTTACTTAGAGGGGAAATTAATGTATGAATAATAATAATAATCATATATAGTAATTGAATATATTTATCGCCATCCCAAGGCTATTATATATCACAAAAACACTAACATGAGGAATAATTTTTTTGAGAATTAGTGTGGAATTTTATTTATCTATTATTCCTCTATATGTGTTAGATATGTCTTTCAATGATTTGAGTGATATCCAAAAAAGTTGGACATGATCTTTCCTTAATGATGGGTTCACATGATTCTTTTATTGGGATACCAGATTGATAATTGAACTATTTATTAATACATTATTATTTTATGGTATATAATATCTTCAATACATTAAGTCTTATATTTACAATGTAAAACTTTTTATGGAGTGTGTATAAAATTTCATTATGTTAATAATATTTATCAATTAATTGGAAACTAATAAATGCATAGATTCACTATGTTATCATAAAACCCATAATTTCTTTGAAAATTATAATTTTTCTAAAAATTAAATAATAAATGGATTATAATGATAGTGTCTATAATTTTTTAATCATAAAAAAATATTAGTTGTAGTATAAAAATGTCAATATATCATTGAATAAAACTATAGATCATAATACATTTAATATAAAATGTTTCCCCAATTGTTAGACTATATTTTTCATAGTATTATATAAAAATGATATTACTAAAAATTGAATTAATGAAATCATGTAACAAATATATCATAAAGAAAATAATTTAATTCAGATAATTCTTAAGATAAATTCTTTTTGAAAAAAATAACACAATGGAAAATTTTGGGGTAATATAGAGAACCCTAAAAAATGTAATTCTCCTAGCATTGATGTAATATTCAATGAACACATGTTGGGATTTAAATAGGATTGTTGTAGTATATGTCGTGTATATTTAAAAGATGATATATGAGAAATCAAACTGGAAAATATCAACCCTATTTAATGAACAGATCTAAGTATTATATGATTAAAGGTTTCTTTGATATTTATAATAATTAAATAATTTCAAAATATACATATAGTAATTGGTTAATATAATAGTGTAATATAATGAAATTAATAATGATTGGGAATGTAATAAACTAAGACATGATGATAAATATAAGTAAAAATAGTCATATTATTCGTATTAAGTATAGTAATAGATTTAGAATAGATGATATACACTAAAATGTGAATATTTAATAGATAATCAGATCATCGAATATTTAGTGAAGGAAAGACTGATATATTATTTTGATTTCAAATATAATAAATTGAGGCTAACGTAGGTGTGATTAAATGATGTTCTATTGATCTAGAAGGAATATGATGGAATATTTATCTAATATGATATAAATTAAAATATGAGTAAAGGGATAAATTTTTATGTCATGGTATAAACACATAATAATACTGATAGTGAGAACTTATTATTTCATTGGGATTCTAAATAGATAATACTCTGACTCTAGGATGATGGTATTTAAAAGATAAATTATTTAATCACTTGATTTTTTAAGTTGATATACAGTTAATAGAGGGTTTATCTGATCACAAAAAAGTGTATAATCTCACACTAAGGATAAACCTGGAAAAAAAACATTATTTTTTTGTAATTGTTTTACTATTTATATAATCATATGGAGATTTTATATTGAGTTGATCATGATCATAATTTATCATAGTATTTTAATTAAAAAGATGGGTTTGTTAAAATAATTTACTAATTAACCACATTCTAATCGCTATATAATCTTGTGTAGGATATAAATGGGGTATAATAACAAATCAATGTACCTTGTTTCTAATAAAAATCATACTGAGAATGTTAATATTATTTTATTAAAATTAATGTCTTCTCTAAATATACATGGAATGAACTAGTAGATCTTGAATAAAATGGTCCTTCCATTCCACCAATCACATGAACTTGTATATAATTAAATAGTAAGTATAAGATTAAAACCTATTTCTGTATGTTATCCTATGTCTCCAATTGAAAGTATACATTTTTTTTCAAATTCAAAGGATCAACATTACAATTTTTAATATCTTTAAAATATGAAATATAACGAATAACTGGGGTTTCTAACTACTAATGATATTTTATATATTAACTAGTAATAATGATGTGATTTTCATAGTAAATATTGTAAAAATTAAATTTTTTTTAGAATGTTTTATGATATTATTATGGATGAAAAATAAATTATTGACAAATAAAAAACTAGATTCAATAAAAAGTAATCAATATACGATAATTTGGATAAAAATTATTTTTATTCTAGGATTTTGAAAAAAGGGATGAAATATTTTTAAGATAAAATTAATCCAATTATAATATATTTGGAAGATAACTATGATATGTCATCAAATATACTAAAACAAATTCTCAATCATTTTCCAATAATGAAAATTCTTGTATTAAAATAATCAGTGGCTACATCAGAAATATGGCATTAAATTAACTAAATATCATGGCTGTGGATCTTACATTATCATTAAAAATTGAAAACCTTGAAATATAATGAATATTATAAAAAATATAGTTCCAATAATATCAATGATATTATTGATATTAATGATAATATATATAAGCAAACTCCAAAACAAATTGACACCTAATATTCTATTTGTAATATCCTTGTTAAGTCTCTAAAAAAGATGTTTTTTGAAAATAATTACGATGAAGATGATGGTAAAACTCTTTAATAGAGATGGATAAATATGTAAATTTGTATGAAAAAATCTTATTGATGTAAGGGGACGTTATTGGGTATAAAAATAAAAAATTTAATGATTAAATAATAATTGGTTTACTCCACATCAAACATCCAATAATAATACGAATTAATATTGAGGTTTATTTCTATATTCTCTCTTGTTGAAAATTCTTTTGACACATTATGAAAAGAAAATTATGAACATGAATTTAAATATGATTCAATAAATTCTAGTGAGTGTTATAGAAGCTTATTTGACACATAAAAAAATTAATGAGAAGTGTCTTCCGATAATTGAAAAAATATGTAATGGTTAAGGAGTATGTGGTGTATTTCATGGAAAAATAATTACATTGAATAATTCATGGTATATAAAATGAAAGTGTACTTTTTTGGAAAATATTTTAATTAATATTAAATAAACATTAATTAGATGATGAAAATTGTATAAGAAACAATAAATGAGTCTTTATGATATGAGTTATTTCAGTAAGATTATATATTAAATAAATATTTCAGTTAAGGTTAAAGTTATCTTTTATCATGGGAGATACAAGAGGGGTAAAAGGTTTAATGATAAATATAGTCCTTATAATTATCAATATATTCTTATTACCAAAAATAATTGTGGGTTTAAATCAAAATATAAACTTATATCTACAAATAAGACATAGTAGATATAGTATTATTCATTATAGGGGGGAGAGATATATATTAATAAGGAAATATACATAAATTAATATTTGGAATAATTTTTAATTAGTTTGTAATCAACAACATGTGATGAATAATTTATATCAATATTAAATATTAATTATAATGTCATAATATTTGTGGATTCTGGTATTTGGACATAAACATTGGACTTCGTAGTTTAAAATGTTATTATTTGGGTAGGTTAATGAACTAAGGTAGATCTATACTGAGAAGATGAGAATATATTATCGAAGGATGATGATTGTGACTATGAAATCAACCAATATGAAAAAAATTGAATGTTTAGACGAAATATTTGGAAAATTTGAACTTTAGGGTTATCAAGTTGAAAAATTCATTACATTAGTACATTTAAGGACTCCATATAGTGTGAATGGGATGAAACATTTTAAAGTTAAATATTTAAAATCCATTTTAGTTTTTGGTTTCCATGATACTAGATTAAAATAATCTAAATGAGAACATCGCAATGGTATTTTTACTTATTTGGCCAAACAAATTAGAAATTTTTAATGATATAATGATATAAAAAGAATATTATTTTAAAATTCAAAAACAACATATTTCACATTATTTGATCCAATTTCATGGGTTTTTATCTAATGGTGGTGAGGTAAAATAAAAAAAAAATCATAATTTATATCAATATAGTCAAAGAGTAAAGGATTGGATGACCATTTTCCGTCTCAATATGAATTGATGAAAAATTTAATATATTATCCATGAATTTAGTTTTATTTCTGAAAGGATTTTATGAAGAGAATATATTCAATAAAATAATTTTAATGTAGAGAATGACCGTGAATCCTATAATGAATCATGATAGGAAATGTAGAAAAAATAATTATTCCCATGTTTATGTTATAATGATTAATGGATAAAGGTTGAAAATAATCTATTAGATGATCTATTAAAATTATTATGCTAACAAGTTCTTCAATAAACATTTATTTCATTTTTAACAATCACTCTTCAAATTGAAGGAGATGAATAAAATAGAAATATTTATTCATGTTGTTGTAGTTTCATAGTAAGAAACATTAATAATCATAAAATCCTATAACATTGCCTATTATGAATAGAATGTATCACTTAAGGGGGTATACAAGAAGTTGAATATGTTAAAATTAATTTTCATTGTATGAATATTCAATATAAAGTAAAACTATAAACCTTGGATATTTGATGATGTAACATATTGGTCCATGTTTAGCATATAAATTAGAACCCACACAGATTTTCCACTAAGTTTAAGCGAATTCTTGATCCACACATGCTGGAATCAATCATTTGGGAAATGATAAACCAATAGAGGGAAGGATTTCACAGAACATGAAATTTTAATCATGTAACATATAAATACGAAAATAAATAACTATAAATGATATATTGAATATTCAAATAACCTGTAGTAGTGTTAGAAAAAAACAAAAAACAGAAATATTATGTATATTTAAAAAAACAGAAAAAATATGAACCAAATATTGTGCATTATACATGGAAAATGTTCCCTTGCCTCACGACCAAGAACCCCTACCCGACTATAATAACCCTCACAACATCATTGTGTTTTATTTCCTTTTTCTGTAGCAAATGACAATACATGGTCATTAAATCTTAAACGGAATGAGTAGGTAATGATCTAACCTCTTTATCGTGGTCTCAATAATGTGTTCAATATCAATTCCCTTTATAATAATGAATACATCTTACATTTGAATATGTAAGGCATAATAATTTGATATATAGTTTTTATTTCAAAATATACATGTATAATTACCCAATTATAATGATATTAAAAAATCCAACTAAAAAAATTTGCAATAATAAATTAAAAAATTTTATTTATATTTATCAAAACATCTATATCAAATAAAAAATATTAAAATAAAATGAAAAATTGAAAGCATTCCTTGGCCTAGAAAAATGATTTTCTAGATACACCAATCATACATCAATATATGACTACCGTTTTTATAATGCCAAAGAATGTATGAATTAAATCAGGGGAATTTAGAAACGCGTAAAAATTTGGACCACAAAAAATATAAATCTCGTTATAAAGACCATGTATCAATAATTTAGGGGTGGATGAACATCCCAGACGTTGAACCCCTCTCATATTACCCATGGGTGAGACCTAATACTACAGCCTCAAAATATGTAACTATGGATACCATATGTTGAATGTGATTGTTCATTTTAAATTTTTTATTCTAATTTAATAATAAAATTCTATAAAACCCTTCTCATAGATTTTTTAAACCAGTTTCTCAATATATTTGACAATTCCTTAAAATAAAAGTTATTTTTATTCAAATTTGACAGAAGAAACATTTTTCTAAAAGCCCATTTATACACATAAATCATCTATAAATTTATCATACATTCTGATGTATATAATAATATTTAATAAAAATATAAATTATTGTTGACATTATATTAGATAGAGTAGAAACCACCTACCTCAATATCAGGTTTCACACTAATTGTGACAAGATCAACACAGTGTAATGAATTTAATGAAAATTTTATATAAGAGGCCTTATCACTAATTCTGACATGTTACAATAAAATTTCATAATAAAATTGGTGGAAAAGGTATTCATAGTGAAACATAACATATGAATATTTCTCACCACAAAACAATAAAAATATGAATGAAACATTTGAGGAAAAATAAATAAAAAATTCAACAATATATTAAAATATATTAAATCATGATTGATAGAATCCATAAACCACATTCAATCCCCACTAAACGGAGCAATTAAAACACATGTATCCAAAATAATATGGTCACACTGATCAATGAAAGTGAAACCAAGTAATATATAGAACCATGAAACAATATGAGAGGTTTGTAAGAGTAGAATCCCCCCATATTTACAGAGTACATATAAAGGGTTTGATAGAGAAATAACATATAGAATAATTTTTTTCAATCATTAATCATATTAAAACCCACATTGATAGATGTTAGAGGAGTTCCCATTTTTTTCTAATCGAAATTGTTAGGAAATTTTTATAAGAGACAAATCACATTGAAAATTAATTTTTATTTATATGAATGAATAATACACATAATCCTTGTATTTTGGGATCATGACTTAAAACATATAAATTATATGAATGAATCCCACTTCATGAACTTGTCATTATAGAAGAAGGTGTTTACATTGTGATTTATTGATTCATCATGTAAACTCTTAATCATTATTTTATTCTATACATTTAATATCCTCGTATGAAAATCTAAAATGACCAATTCATGAAGTGTGATTATTTCATATAATTTATAGGTTTTAAGTCATGAACCCAAAATACAAGGATTATGTGTATTATTCATTCATATAAATAATAATTAATTGTTAGTGTGATTTGTCTCTTATAGACATTTCCTAACCATTTCGATTAGAAAAAATTGTGAACTCCTTTGACATCTCTCAAACCAGAGATTAAACCTCTTAAACTAAAAATATACTCTTCATTATGTCACTAATTATACAATAACCACACCATTATAATTTCAATCTCTATTAATTGAAGAAGATTAGCTATTCTAGTGAAATTTGGAAAGGAACTACTCCCAAATTGATGATTCCATTTCAAAAGTCTCTTGAGAATATGATTCGTTCTACCATGACACATTTGAAAAACCAAGACATCTCATAGAAGTATATCATTTTAGAATAAATGATCTATATATTTTTTTATGAAATAGAATCAAATTTCTTTATCTCAATCGCCTAAAAAATAAATTTTTTTAATTGATCGGTGTTGTATTTCTAGAACTCAGATATGGAGAATAAACAATTTATACATGTCATCATATATGATAATTCCAAATTTTATAAATTCTTCATATATTGATTAGTTGTCAAAAAAGGTTCACTATATCTTAAAATAAGCTTCCCTTATTTTTCAAATCAGTTGTTACCAAACACAAGATACAAAATAAATAAGATATGTTTAATAACAAAAAACATCATAAGTGTAACATAAGGTATCTAAATAAGATCGATTCTAACTATTAGATTTATCCATTATTTAATTTATATTATAGATTCATTCTGAAATATCCTTCATGACTTCCAGTGCATGAATATAAGGCTCACTGACTTTTTTGTAACAATTATTTGACCTATAAAGTCAATAAATCAAATCATCGATGTGTTCAATTTATATTAATGATTGTAAATTTAGTTTTATAAAGAAAGACTAGTCTGAGATCGATATAACTTGTCCTAATGATAACCAATATATATGGATAGAGAATATCCACTATGTTATGAATAACATGTATCATTAAACTATACTTCTTTGTATATTATGTTTAAATTAATCTAACAACATCCCCCATCACCACTTGGAGTATCTAATAGAATCTAAAAGTTATCACAGACTCCATGTCTCGAAAAATTTCCTATGGAACCCAATAAATTATAAAGATCTTCTTCACATACAGAATATATAGGTCATCATCCTTGGGGGTTTCACTTGAAATAATAAAATGAGATTATTTCTTTAATTAATTAATCACCACGAATATAGTATTCTTTCATTAATGACTCTATGTTAATTCAAAATGTATTTTAATGAATGAAATGTATAATTTAAAATTGGCTCTAGATGAGGCATGAACATAATAAAAATGATAAAAAGCACTACATTTAGCTACAAGGAGGTGTAGTGGTATAAAAAAACCAATAACATCGTGACTCATACATGAGCACCTAAAATATAATATCATTTCACACCACTAATGTATAGAACCATGTTGAATTGATTATGAGTAACGTTGAAAATATTTTATTTTTCACTTCTTTATTAAGGATAAAATCAAAAACTGGTCACCAATTTATTAAATTCCATCAAAAGTGATATAGCAGTGGAAATAGAATCCCCACCACATAAGGATTCCTTGATTCCACGAAACACATCATCATTCTACAGGTCCAAATGTATAGAATCACATATGGATTATGGTACACCACAATACATTACAATATATATCATTAACAATAATTTTATATTATATATATATTATAATGAACACAACAACTCTTTAAATCAAAACACTACTTATTTATCCATTGAATAAACATTATAAAATTAATTTTTAACTCTTATAGAAAAAATTCTACAAATATAATTTCATTTTATTAATCAGAATACAAAATTTATTTCATGTTGAAAATTTGGGAGTTCTCTGAAATATTTAATTTTAAAATGACAACTAATAAAAATGAATTTACAAAGTGTTAATTTATAATGACAAGAGTGAAAACGATTTACAATTTTATCATAGTTTCATTGGATAAATTTCAATCATCCATGGATACAAGGATTTCTTAAATATTGAAATTAATTATATCATTCATTTGAATATGAATCATATATTAAATCATGTTAATATAAAGAAAATTATGAAAAATTTCATACATTTAATATATATGAAGCCTTGGGTTAGTAAAAAGGAACATATGTTTGTTTATTTAGATAATTAATAAATATAAATTAGTTCTCTATAATGATAATTGGTCATAATTCTTTTTTGATATTATATACTAACATTAAATTCTTTAAAGAAACCAACACAATATATACATATTCATAAATATAATAAAATAATATATACTAAAAATATTAAATGAAAAATAAATGGAATTAATTAATTTTTTATATAATTTTTTTAAAAATTTCATGATCATACACAGGTTTGAACAAAATATATTTTAGTTCTATCGTATTTATGATATTTTTAAATATAATTTAAATCAATAATTTAAAAATTGACATTAATGTTATTCTATGCTAAATTATATTTTATCAAATGACAAAAAATTACTAATAAAATAAAATATTATTAAATGTGATATTGTTAGTAAATAAATATAATCTAGGTTTTATTTTTTGAATAATTTTTATTTTATATAGAATTAGTTGATCCCTAAATTGTAAAACCACAGTAAGCCTAGTTATTGTAAAAGTCTTCATTTTTTATGATACATGTGGATGTGTTAAAATTTATATTCAACAAACATATGAATTATATTTATTACATTAGATTTTATATTTATGACCAATGAGAAAAGAATATCCCATAAGGATTATTTAATTTTAGTTTTAATTTTTAAATTACAATGGTAAAAAAACAAGTTACTATAGTGAAATGATTTGTAAAAATAAGAAAACATATATGTTAAGAAAAATGTTTTAAAACATGTGTTTCAATGCATGGTAGTGGTGTGGGTCAACCATTCCACCACACTAAATATTTATTAATCATTTTTTAAAATACATTATGAACCATTTACCTCCCAATATATAATACTTTTGAGTATTTACATTAATTCCTCTCCCCCTTAACAATAAAAGGGGACATGATCCCCTCACATAATCAAATATTCACAGCACATTGGATCATCCTAGACCTTACGAATAAACTTTAAAAATTAAATCCCCTTAACATAAATTTTTTAATTTTCAGACTAAATCTATTCTATGATGTCTCTAGCTCGATCTTAATGAATATATATATAGAATATGTCATGTTATCTGATGAGAGTCATTATTTTACATATTTCATTAAATCACTAAATTCAAATTAATCCATGCATATATAATTGCATCAGTATTTTCCATATACTGGGATGTTTTTATAATAATTTAATTACATTTATATTGTCCACTTCCACCAAATGTGTTATGAAATCAGTATTCACATGTATGGAGGACAACAACCTCATGAACTGATGTCTTGAATTTTTTTCATTTCCACCATCATGGTTGGGTATGATAATTTATATAATGTATATATATTATATTTAAAAAATTATTATATGTATGGAGTCAGTAAATCACATATATATATATTCCATTCCATAGGAGATTAGATAATATTTATCATGTGTACGGTAGACTACTAGATCGCATAGCGCTTTGATTTTTATTTCAATAACCCTCCACATGGATGGTGATTATGATATATATGTTAATTAAATGTGATATAATGGAAGTAATTATTATTTTAATGAATTAGTTATCATTATATCAAGAAATTATATTTTATTTGTTTTTTTCTTTTCAATCATATAAATATTATAACATCGTTCAGGTTGGTGTTGACGACCACCTTCACGAAGCTATTTGGCTTTCTTTTCATCAACACTACACATGAATTATATATGTAAGTATAATACAAGGTAATGTTGATATTATGATCAATATATAAACTTAATATTTTACTTACCTCTATTCCATATTTATCATTGAAAACTAGAAATGTTACTCATGTTAACATACGATATATCTACTCCATTATCATAACATACTTAATTTTTCATTTCAATTATTCCTTGAATGTTTTTAATTTAAAATAAATATAGAAATTAAAATATTATTTCACTATCATTATTAGGGAGGTGATATAACTATATAATCATTGAACAAACATGTATATTATTTTTAAGGATTGAATTATAAAATAAGGTAATTATCACTGAAAATAATGAAAATTATGGAATATTATTAACAAATGGTTGGTAAGATATTATAAAAATATCATATATGATATTATAAATATTAACATGTTTATATTTTTATTTAATATATCATTTAAAATAAATATACATGATGTTTAATTATTTTCAACAAAAAATAAGTGTGTGGTCAAATATTTCAACTCAATTTATATTCCTTTGAAACTTATTTGTCATTATAAACAAGTTAACTTTTTTGTGCTATATATACATGCAATTGAAATGTAATATATTAATGTATTCATTTTTAATATATATTATGGTCCAATTTTAATCATTTCTTACAGTGGGATATGACCTCAAAATCACCATGTTTTAATAGTATTTCAACAATATAACTATAATTTTTTATTGTTATTTTTCTCCTGAAAAAAATATTTTTATTGTAATAATTTTCTATTGGACATTACGTTTATCATATATATCGCCATATTTTTAATAATTTGATTATTTCCTAAAAAATAATCTAATTTTACATACATTTTTCACAATTATTGTTATTTTATTAAATAGGGAATTTTTTTTAATAATTTTCATTTATACAATTAAAATACATGATGATAAGGAACATTGACTATGAATTAAATAAATTATTTAGTGTGTGGGGAATTCGGTGGAAGTGTATGAAATTTTATGAGGATAATTTATATAATTCTGCATGATTTACCAAAAGTATCATTATATAAATCAATTGTCCAATAAGATGGGTTTATACATATTATGTTTTAAATTGTCTAGTGATTCATCTTGATGGTTAATTCATCATGTAGCTAGGGAAATTTTGTTCCAATAATTAAGAATTGAATTTATTTTGAATTTCATTAATATTATATCCATTGGATTTTCTTCATTACATTTTTTGTGTTAAATTAATTCTAATTTTATTGATTAAATTTAATGTGTTTTCAGTTGTTTGCATTTTAATATTTTTTTCTTCCATGTCTCACCTTAACAATAAAAATATTTTAATGGAATTTTTTATTCAATTTTTTTAAAATTTAATGTTAATTATGAATATTGATTCAATATATTTTCCACTTTACACAACCCTTTCTAGGAATGTTTTCTTACACATATTTTTTTCTTTAACTCAAATATGAAGATAAATATAATATATGATTTTCAATTATTCTAACCATTTAATTGTGTTTTGATATATTTTGTTTTATCAATGTCAAATTGTTTTCATTTTCACATCTTGTTTTCCAAAACATCTAGACTAATCAATAAATTTGTATATGAATGGTTTATCTCCTAGAATTTATAATTTTAATGACTCAAATCTGAGCTACTTCGGTCGAGGTCATTAATGTTTGAATTAGATGATTTTTAGTTGAATCATTGGGAACTATATTTTGGAAAACATTGATTAGGGATCTTAACCCTCAGCTATAATTTAAGATAATGTATAAAAAATATCATAATGTTTTTTAGGTAATGTTTATGTGGATATTGTTGGAAATATATTTATAAATGGATACTATAGGTGGGCGTAGTTGAATCTTTGACATCCTATGGGGTAAAAACATTTAAAATGTTTTTTGAGGCATGGCTCAATAAGTACATTGTATACGAAATTGGTATTTACTATGAACATAGTTTGAAACATTATGGGTTTATTCTTGGGATATTCCAAATTTCATAGATTGACCATTACCAAGGATTTGAAATCAATGATATTCCCAATGAAACCAGGTTTTGGGTTTTGATATTAATAAATAATAAATTTTAATTCATTCTAAGTGTGAAATGATATTTTTAATTATATGTTAGGATAAAAAATATATATTGTTATGATCTAATCCAGTACATGGAAATGATTAGAATTTTAACATGAAAGGATAAAGGGATTCAAATCACATGGCCAATGAATATATGTACATATGAAAGAATCAAATATAACATATATTGGAACATAAAAATTTTATTGATATATTTGTGTAAATTAATGAGTATATGAAAATAATTCTTCCAGGATGAAGAGAAATATTAAAAAATGAGATTACCAAATGTATAATCTCTTTAGGGAACAATGTAACCCATCATTTTTTGGGACCAGTTGTACATTTTAAGCAGAGAAATGGATTATGTTTCAAGAGAATATAATTATTTTATTGGGTTATGGAAAAAAGTAAATTGTCACAATTTATGTATATTTTCTCATTGTTCAAAATAATCACTGGTTTTATCTGATCTAAATTAATAAATATGAGAATAAAAGTGAACTCAAGGATAGGAATTATATTAAGGAAAAATCATTGACAAAATTTCATTCCTGAAAATTCAATCAAAGATAACGGGAAGGATTCTTAGTATAACGAAAAAAATATTATTAATGTATTTTAGAGGATTAACATACAATTATAAGGATATAAAATTATTTTATAAATTACGTAAACTACAGTGAGGTACTGATTTATAATTTATTTAAATTGATTAAACCTATCCACCAAAAGGAACTTTTCTCTCAGACATATTTCATCAAAAAGTGATATAGTTTGAGGTTCTATAAAGATTGAGGAAAATGTATCCACATAATATGGATTTCGAGTGAATCAAGATTATAATATACGCTCAAATAAAAATTGAGAAGAAATGAACGATAGATTTTACCACATATAAATATTGTGTAATGAATCCCCAAGTGAAATACTTGATGGCAATGAGAGTTTATAATAAGTTAGGGTGAATGAGACAATAGGATAAATAATGAAAATTGAAAAAATAAAACATTTTAACTCAGTTTTTCAACTATAAGATGATATAGAACTATGAAAATAAATTCCCTATGTGTAAAAAGAATATACCTTATAGTAAGATATTTTATATATGAAAATATTATGTTATTGATGCCACTGAAGTGGAATAATTAATTATGTTAAGTATTTGGATCATTGGAATATGTTGAAAAATTATTTTATTATTGATATTTTGGATATATGGATTATAAAATTTATAGGTATTTTACATTCGTGTTATTTTATAATTAATTTTAAAGAATGAATTGATTTTTTCACAGAAAAGTGATTCGGTGGAAACTTGAACATCTTGGAAAATAAATGATTGATTGAATGATATCCCTTAATATGTTCATGATTCTAACATACTGATGTTGTAATAACGATATTATTTATATTTATAATTTAAATTGGATAATGATGATTGCCTAATAACTTCTTATTTATTTGTGGAAATTGTGTCCAATACTATCGTTGGTGGATTTTATTAAATATCTCGATTTAAGGATTTTATCAAATAATCTATGTTTTACATAAGTGATGGGAAGTATACATGTATTCAATAATATATTATGGTAATTAATATTATTCAAATATTTTAAAATAATAAATCATGAATGTATACACATGTTTGGTATGTCTCGGTTAAGGGATACTACATATTAATTGAGTTATTAATGGTAAGTTTATTTTATAAATTTACTGTCTATCTTTCTAATAATCTTGAGAATGATCTTTTATAGGTCCCATAAGGTTAAACACATGTAAAATGGATTATGTTGAACATTTAATGAAATTTTACTAAAACATTTATTACATAACCATTTGAGTATTTAAGAATATTAGATTAAATATTCTAACCATTTTTGTTTCAAAAAATTGTTTATTGATAGAATAAATTGTTGTTTAAACATTGATGGGACATCAAATCAATTAAATCTATATTTAATTACATTATGAATAAAAAATAATTTTTGGTTATTTATTTTCTGTAGTGAGGGATGATTTTACCAATGAAAAGGATGAATTTACACTTATAAAACATAATAATATCATGTCTGTATATTTCATTATATTATTACAAAAAAAAATTTTCCCAAAACTTTTTCAAAAAGGATCTTCCAATCAAATAATGTATTATATCTATAATTTTTGGATTTTAAGGTCTATTATTTACACCTATTTGGTTTATGTTTTTGTGGTGATTATCCTTCTCTAAACCACCCAAATTTCTGAGAATAATGTCTTTTTTCACTATCCATCTATATTTCATTATTATTTTTTAATTTATATCAAAGTTTTAACATCCCATATATATTCTCTGAAAAAAAAAATTTCTATGATTATTGTAGATTACCTTTTTTACATTCATTTCTATCTAATTAAGTGTATATTTGATTATCTGTTTTACAATGTGGGTTATTAAATAAAAATAATTTCATATACAAAACCCTTGATTGTGTGATAATTTTAATATAAATATAATGCAATTTTTTAATGGTCTGGATAATTTAAATCCCCAAAACATTATAAAATAATTTTAAGGAATAATTTATTATCATCAATATCTTGTGATGCCTGGAATAATGAATATAAACAATAAAATGTTTAGTACAACTAGGAAAAAAAATTTGAAAATATAATTTAGAAATGTTTTAATTTTTATTTAAAAATATAAGAGTAATTATTTTTATTTTTAATAAAAAAATTAATTTCGGTTATTTTTTAGGATTTTTATGAAATATTTCATTTTTTGAATAATATTGAAAAGAATGTATTTTATTTGAAAAGATATTTTTTATTTAAATAAGGAATATTTTTTGTAGAAATTTAAAAAATTTTTTGGATATAAATTCGAAATTGTTTATATAATTTAATCCAATTTATTTTATTGTAAACATTGTAATATTGAATTTTAATATAAATTTATAGTAATCTTTTAAACATTATAACATTATAATGATGTATTCTTGTCCCATCTACATGATAAATTTTAAAGAATTTTTTCCTTTCTTTCAAGAATTGATGAAAAATGGATTCCATATTTGGAATATAAATAATATATAATTACTAATATTTTTAGATTAATTTTTTTCAAATTTATTAGTGATTGCAGTAACAATAAATTTGCGAGTTTAAGGTAAAATTTTGGTTAACCACGAGGTTAAATGAGAATGATATTAAAGAAAATTACCAATAATATAATATTATTTATAGTAATGAGTTTATTTATATAATACTCAAAATATTTCTAAAATATGGATATTACATGGAAAATTCATTTTAATTTGACCCATGTAATAAGTTATGTAATGAAAAAAAGAGACAATATAATTTTCTTACACTAAATATCTATACAGCCTTGGGATAAGAATAAATTATTTTTAAATTCTATTTATCATTTTAATGATAAATTATCATATTTTTTAAGGACATTTTATTTTATTTTTGGATCTGAAAAAATTTCCTAAAATTACTAATAAACAAAAACATGGTAATTTTTTAGAAATCATTTACATAAAATAAATGATATTAAATTTATTAAAAGTTGATTAAATTGAATAAAATATAATGTTATGTTTTTTTTGGATGAACATATCAGGATTTACAGGTTTCAACATAATATATCATAATTACATCATTGCATTGAGAATATAAAAATCTATATAGATGAATAATATAAAAATTATATTAATGTTATTTTATGATACATTATAATTTATTAAATGATCTAAAATTACTAAAAATACTATATTAATACAAGTAATTTTTAAATGAAAATAATTGTTAATTATTTTTAATTAATGAAATAAAATATCTTTCATAATTTATATATTGACCCCTAAATTGTACTAACAATGTTAGTATGGTTTAGGTTAAATCATTGTTATTTCACGTTATATGAGATTGTTTAAAAATTAACATCAAATACCCATGGAATTTTTTAATTTAAATAGGATGTTATGTTTATAAAAATTTTGTAGAAATTATATTAAAACTCTCAATTTAGTTGAGGATTAAATTATACATTATGAAAATTAATAATACTATTAACCTTTGTGTAAACCAAAAATGGTAAAAATATGTGACCAGTGAAGTTACGAGAAAATTGTTCAAAAACGTGTTTCCTTGTGTGTTGGTTGTGTATATTGAACATATAATCCCTAAAAACATTTAATTAACAATTTTTACCACTGTAAATAATATTTATCTCCCAACTAAGTATAATTTTGAATATTTATAAGAATACCACTAATCCCCATCTACAAAAGGCCACTCACAACACTCACATATGAACATTATATAACCTATTTGTATTGCCAATGATATTCCAAAATTACATCCCAACCTCCATCTACTCATCCTTGCATCTATTTTTTTGGTTTAAATATGACTTATTAAATATTTAGTGAAACCAAAAGAGGATACCCGAATAAGAGGTAATGTTCTTCAATGAGCTCCATTATTTTACATCTTTCTATGCCTCCTTATTTTTTTTTTAAACTTTTATTATATTATAATCTCAAAATATAAAATATAATGGGAAGTTTTTATAATATTTTACTAACATAAAACAATATCCACTTCTATTAAATGTGTTATGAAATCATCATTCATGTGTATAGGGTACTACCACCTCAAAAAACAATGTCTTTTGTTTATTCATTTCCATCACTAAAGGTTGTGTATGATGATGGATATAATATATGTATATTTATATTATATTCATAATATATTTATATATATATATTCACTATATAATATATATATATATAATTTCTATCTTTCATTACGTGGGTGAAACAATAATGAATCTTGTTATATGGTAGACCACCAGATCGTGAAGAGATGTGATACATTATTCTTAAATGCTTCACATGGAAACTGATAGAGATAAATTTAATTTTAATAAGTATTATAAATGACATAGTAATAATATTAATTATATATTTATCATTATATAATGATAATATATATTATTTTAATTCTATATTTTTTCACTAACATGAAGATTATAACATCGTTCGGGTATGTGTCGACAACCACGGACACAAAGATATTTGACTCTATTATGATCCTTACTACACATGGAATATATATATATATATATATATATATATGTATATAATAGGGTTACAATTATATTATTATCACTATTAAATGTTAATGTAGTACATACCTCTTTAAATAATTATCAAAGAAAAATAAAAACCTTATTCATGTAAACATACGACTAACCGTCACTATAATGTTAACATACTTCATTATTCATTACCATTATTCATGATAGGTTTTTAATGTGAAATGGGTAAGAAAACTATTATAATTATTTCCTTATTATTATTCTACATATTTTTAAACTATAAAATATGTTCTTGAATTACTACATTAATGAAAAAAATGAATGAGATAACAACAAAATTAACACCAAAAAATAAAAATAAATACACGTTGTCAATTAACCATAGGTATTTTGTCGTTATTTTATCATATATGATATTATATAAATTAATATTGTCATTTTCTAAGTTAATAAAATATTTAATATCATTATTCATTGGTTTAAAACATTTTTAACTGAAAAGAAAATTGATGTAATGGATTTCATCTCAATTGAAATCCCATTGAGTCTTGTTTTATATTATGACTGTATTCACTTTTATGTGGTGTTAATTTTTTGGGCTTTTCAGGTAACATCCTACTTTCATTTATAATAGTTTTTTTTCAATTTACTAATTTAATTATTTCATCTTAAGGGATTTGACATGAAAAATTCTATGTGGTAAAAGTAACTGTGAAATTGTACATTCTTTAGTGATTGTTAAATTTATCTGGAAAAAATTACCTTATTATTATCAACTTTAATTTGAAATTATTTTTCTCTTATATATATATATATTATTATGTTATTAATAATATCATATCCTAAACCAAATATAATTTATTCATATGGCATTCAGTTTGAATGTTATTTTATGAAATACGAAAATGTTGATATATTTTTATCCTTTATTCAATTAGAATACTTAATGATAAAAAACATCGGTTATTAATTAAATAAATTATTTGGTATTTGATGAATTATTTTGATAGTGAATTTATTGGTTATAGACCATTTATAGAAATTCATTCGATGTGTAGGTTGTTTCAAGAGAGAAAGCATTTGTCCAATCATATTTTTTTACCGACTATGTTTCAAGCCGTATTGTGAATGGTGTAGATGGTAATGATTTCATGTACTTGGGAAAAATAGAATCCATTAATTAAGAATTTACTACATATGTAATTTATATATTTTTAATATATAAAAGATTTTATCTATAATATATATATGTGTGTGTGTGTGTGTATTTGTTTCATTATCATTTCTTTTGATTAAATTCTATTTCTTATCAATAAATTACCTGGTTGTATTGATTCATTTGTATCTCAAAATAATTTTTATGTTATCTAAATGTATTTTGGGATCTGTTATCTACAATTCCTTGTTGATTATGGTTATTTATTAAGTTAACAAATTACTATAATTAACCCTTACGAGTAATTTATGGCCACCCTTATTTTCATTACATTCCCCAAGATATGAAGACAAATACATAGAATGTGTTTCAAGGATGATAAATTTTTTAATTATTTAATCATTAGTTTACTATACTAATATAATTTTTTTTTCATGTATGTACCTAGTTTTCCAAAGCAAGACTAAACTATTCGATCCATTGGGATTTGAATAAGGTATTTTTTCACATGTAATAAACCAATTAACTGGATATGAGATACTAAGGTCGGGGTAGTTATAGATATTGTTACCTATAACTTGTTAAAACAATTCTAGAATCATCATTATGCACGTTTTAATCCAACTGGTTGGAAATCCATAAAGGATCAAATCCCCAATCATTTCTAGGATAACATGTGGTAGAATATTCCAAATGAAAATATCATCTACAAATGTTTCCAAAAAGCGGTGTAGGTTTTGTCACAGTTATTTATCATTATATATTCCTACCATTTTCTTATTTTATGATTTATTTATTTTTATAAAAATTGTATTCATCAAATAGTTATTAAATCATTATAACATGATAATCTCTCTAGAAATATGGTTATGATAATACATTAGTGTATATATAACAAAATAAATTTCTAAATCCACAGAGGAGGAATTCATTTAACACTACCAAATATATAGAGGTTTTAGGGAATTATGAGATCCTCCTACATAATAAAAGTACCCATACCTCAGCTAGAAGGACCATTTTATATAACATACACCTTAATGGTCTTAAGATGGAATAAAATTGAATATGGTGTCTGATATATTTTCAATTGAAAAAATTAGTATAACATTTTTTTTACAAATTTATTTTAGAACCATTATTTTCAAGGGAATACAATGGTGACCATAAACAATATAGATCCCTAACAAACCATTAATATTATCTAGAAATACCTTATTATAATTTTATCTTTAAAATATTTATTGGTTCCTCAATTGAAAAGAAAACCATTATATTTCTAGTTATACTAGGATACTATGATTTGATATTTCATTTCCATATAGAATTAACTTTTGTATATATAAATTTATTTTTATAATTTCATATATATTTGGTTAATTAATTAGATTCCCAAATCCAAATTTATAATTTTCACATAGTCATTATTATATATAATATAGTAAATGTAATCACTCGCAAATATGGAAATGATTTAATCAATATAATGATTCAATTTTTTATTAAATAATACCATACAAATCATAGGACTTTTAGAAATACAATAATGAATTACAAGAAAATAATAATGGTAATACCACATTTTGAAATCATCATATTAAATATAATATTCTATAAAATAGAGATGCATATATGTTGACCGTTGATATATTTTTTTAAAATATATTCCCACCTTAATTATAATGACAATTAATCCATTAATGTAAGAGGGTATATATGTTTAATAGATTTCTAGTTAAACATCTGAAAATGGAGTCACAAAAAAGATAACTTTTAGCATTTCTATCTAAGAGAATAAAGTCTTCCCATGGTGAAACACTAGGAAAAATAATTCTCTTCCCAATATAATCATCAGAATATGTATTCATCCCTCTCTACATAGAATGTGACATTTTTAATTTGGTTATTAAGATCAACCATGTACCTCGACCTAGATCAATGATGATATCTTCCTCCATTTATTGAGGATAAATATAGAGGTTGTCACTAAAAACATCATGGGAGGCCCAAAAAATTGTAGCAGGATAAAAATGAGATAATGTTATAGGGATCAAATAGAATGATAAAAAACTTCTCTGATATTGGTATAATACATTTCAAAACTTGGCCGCAAGTATAGCTCTCCCTAAAGCCTAGGAGAGAACTCTTTTAGGGAATAAAATAAAAAAATATGATTACACTCAATATGAACATGATGGGGAATAAGAAATTCCATCTTGTTTTTTTAATGGGTCCTAATATTGAAGTGAGAATTACTAGGATAAATCGTCATCAGATGTTGATAGTGAATATGATTGACATAAAAACACCTTCTTTATCCCCATTCTATGATATTTCACTAGAACCATAATAAATTAAATTCAATCAATTGAATGTTTTTTCCCATAATTAAAATGGTTAAATAAAAATTAGTGTTAAATATAGGTATCAAAAAAATTATAGAAGATGCAATATATATTTTCACTACCAAAAAATCATCCACTAATTGAATGTGCATCACTATTGATCATATACATGTATCCATTTGCAATGTAATGATTTTAATTGTTCAAAATTATCCATTATATCTGAAAACACATGTAAAAAATGGGTTTATAATATATGTTGTAATAACCATATAAAAGGGCCTTAGTGACCATATGATTGTCAAATAATCATAGGTATACGATAATAATTTCAGTTGTGACACTACTTTCCAAAATATTATAAAGATAGGGGACCACTGATAACTGACAACTACATCATCCTTTCCATATCTATGAATGTTTTTTCCCTACGTACACACCATTTAAGCAAAATCTAGTTGGAAGAGAAGGTCCAAAAAAATCTTATTTCATTTCTATATCCATATTTAAAATTATTTCTCACCTAAACATGTTAAAATGGGTTGTATGATTCATTTTATATAACATTAATTTATTTTTTATTTTCAATAACAATGTATATTTTTATACTCCAAACATAAAATTAATCTCCACCCTCTCACAAAATGAATTAACAGAGAAAAATGATAGGTGTACTCTTACATTGAGTACTCTCCCTTCATAGAAGAAAGTAATTCTAGAAAATAAGATATCATCAAAGACTCTGGATAAAAATATTGAACCAAGTTGGTCATGAAAAATAATAAATATGACCTATTGTGCTTTTGTTCTAATACAAAATAATCCCACCACTATAATCATGGAATGTCTCGAATAAACATTATCTATCTAACCCTATTTCTTTAGGATTTTATTGGAAATCAATGAACTGATCGATCATATCAATAAATACCTTCACCTATTAGAGAACATTTGTACCCTTAAGGTAATAGTTATTCTTAGTTATGAACTCATGTTAATGGTCCAACTCTTGATGTGATCATTTACATACATTGATAGCAGGGATTTGAACAAACATTAAAATATTTTCAAGAGAACAATATTCTTGTAAGATATACTCTAAAATATTTCTATTCAATTGATGATTCAACTTAGGATCATCCCTCACTACACCATCATTTGAAACTCCAGGAATACATATAAAACTTATGATAGTCAACACCAGAGAAAAATCAAATTATCCTGTAATAGTATGTTATCATTTTATACAAGAATTATATAAAAAACAGTAATATCAATACAAATCCCCAAAAATATGGGACCAAAATACCAAAAATCATTTGGAAATTTTAGGAACCTTACAATATGTTGCAATTGGACACTCAAAATAAATTTCCATGAAATTAAGGAAAATAAATGTTATTATTTAATAGAATTACACATATACATTAACATGAGGATATACATCTATTGACAGCAATTTTTAACAAAATACCCATAGTTACCGTCTCTATATGCTCATTAATTGATTAACGTCTAACCTAATGTGAATACTTGATCCCAATAGGTTTTTGTAAAGAACATGATAATAAAAAAACAAAATATGTAATATTTTCATGGAATAAAAAATGAGATAAATTGAACATATCCACAATCATAAAGAACATAAATAAAATATATATACTATAACTAAATAATTAATGTTATTTCATCACAAAAAAAACAATATTTTTCAACCACATGGTATATGCTCAAAATATAAATGGAAAAATAAAAACATCAATCTATTAATCCATGACATATGTGGGTAGTCTCCAACCATTTGAAAATATCTCTCTTTAGAACAATGATATATCCCTTGCTACATCACCACAATGACTTACCTTTTATCTATCAAAATGAAGTATAAGATCTATAAATCAATGAGGAAAAGGAAAGGTTCTATATTAAACATGATCTATAGGATCCCACCTATGCGTTCCATATCAATTCTCTATACATTAATCCCAGTGATCTAAAATTATAGAAAGAAAATTGTAATAAAAAGTTTAACAATTTAATCACAATGCATGGTTGTTGATGCTCCTTTTCGTCACATTTTCTAAAATAATGGAAAGGGAAATGACTTAACACAAATAGATTCATCCTTTGAAGAAAACATCAAAAATCGACAAAGGCGTGAACAATGCTTCAAAAGAACAAGGGTCGCACAAGTTTCATCATTGTCTCACATGTATACTTGTGCGCCACCTAATGGTCGCACATCTGACTTGCGTGCCCTAAAGGATAACCGACCGTGGTCTTCTCCAGCCTATAAATAGACCCTATGGGCCCCCTATTTTGGGGGAGGATTTTTTACAGAATTCAGATTTAGAGCTCTGAAAGCCCAAGTATCTTCTTCAAGTCTTCCGAACACTTCTAAGGTAATTATTTACCTAGAATGGAAGGTCTAAATAAGAGGAGTAAGGTCTAAGTGTTATAATTCACTAACACTTGAGAACCTAAGGTGTTTTACCCTTAAGGGAAATGAACATACTTGAGCATCGCCCTACTTCCTCACCAAAACTTGCGTGCCTCTCTTCTGGAAGTAACTCCGGATAATTATAAAGGCATTGGTCAGGGATCACCCATGTATTACCATGCTGGTTTACAAACACGCAAGTACCCATGTATCGCGCATGTCTACCTGCATGACTAGGACTTGTGCGCCCACGCAGTACTTGCGCGCCTGCCAGGACTTGCGCGCCCCTACCTTTTTGGGTGACTTTCTTTCCCATTTAAACCCACTTATTTCGTTCCACCTATCATATTCAAGATTTAGTCTTCAAGACACCCTTCAAATCCATTTATGGAATGATTTCATGATTTGGATTCCTTATCTAAAAGGAACTATGTGGAACATTTCTCAAAAACTAATGATTTACACATATTTTTATCCCTAAAGATTGAGATTTAATTCATTCAACCTCATCATTTATTGATTAGAGAACCTCATAAACTGGGCCTCCTTTTCAGGAATAATCCCCAATCTTAATTCTCAATTCTGTGCATCCTCCTTAAGAGTAAGCCCCAAGTCCCCTAATCTGGGCATCCTTTTCCGGAGTAAGCCCGAATCTTAATATTCACAAATCTGGGAATCATCCTTAGGAGTATTACCCAAGTCCTCATTAACCATGGCCTCCTTTTTAAGAGTAATCCCCAGTGTCAAATATGTGCATATTCCTTAGGAGTAAGCCCCAAGTTCCCAAATCAAGGCATCCTTTTTAGGAGTAAGCCCCAATATTAAAATTCCCAAATCTGGGCATCCTATTTAGGAGTAAGCCCCAAGTCCTCATTAACCTGGGATACATATTCAGGAGTAATCCCCGGTATCAAATATGGGCATCCTCCCTAAGAGTAAGCCCCAAGTCCCCTAATCTGGGCCTCCTTTTTAGGATTAAGCCCCAATCACAAAATTCTCAAATCTGGGCATCCTCCTTAGGAGTAAGCACCAAGCACTCATTAACATAGGACTCCTTTTCAAGAGTAAGCCTCGGTCTCAAATATGAGAATCCTCCTTAAGAGTAAGCCCCATGTCCTCATTAACCTTCGCCTCCTTTTCAAGAGTAATCCCCAGTCTCAAATATAGGAATCCTCACTAAGAGTAAGCCCAAAGACCCTTAATTTTCTCTTAACTAGTCCTAATTTACTTTTGATCTGGATATCCTTCTTAGGAGTAAAACCCAATCATAACTCCCCTCTTAATTTGGGCCTCCTTTTTAGGAGTAAGCCCCAAATTAGAGTATCCAAATCTCCATAAAGTACATATACCTTTATGGACCCTATTCATGGATTTCATCCCTAAAGTAAATCCTAATCTTCATCTATTTGGGAAGTTATATATACATAAGTCCCACATCATTTATTATGATTCCATCTTTAATGGAACACCTTTCTGGTTTTACCAATACCTCTTCTTTCTCACACCAAGCATGACCCACGTGATCTTAGAGCGTAAAAGCTATTATGACATCTTTCATTGAGCCATCAATCATAAACATCATATTCCCTTACTCGAACTATGTGGGTTCTGATTCCTTTTCCAAAACAAAGGATACGTAGGTATCCCATCTGCAGGTATGATCCCTACTCTGAAATAATTTATTTCTTTATGAATGAAAATAAAATTCAAGTGCCCCACATAGTGTCTTTAAATCCAGTATGGTCATCATAATGACCAAGAGACATTTATATATCAAAGGATACCATTGAATAAGAATCTCTAACAAATAAATATGATTCCCTATCGATGAAGAATATCAAATAAATATAAAATATTCTCCAAATTTCATACATATCAATCATTGATTGTCAGATCTAAAGGAAATCTCATTTTATACTTAGTAATGTAATAAGGATTCACGAACATAACTTAAATCTATAAAGAGTGTCCCAGAGTAGACAATAATTCCCCTAAAAAAGGTGTGATTAGTCCGACCTCCCATCCTCTCGACCTATTCAAATTCATAATCCTCATCAGTCCACAACTAATGAGAACCTACCTTTGGAAAGTAGGTTCAACTGGATATGGAATCATTGGATGTTTCCGGTTCTACGAACGAACCCATTAGAAACCGCTTGTAATGTTTGAACCCTAAATCAATGAGGTCATTCCCAATTATAGAGGGGAATAAAATATGATGATCCCGATGTGAATCCTTAACCATGTCAAAATGATGTTTTCTTATTTGTTAGGCCCCTATTTAAAACTCAATGAGAGGGCCAACAAAAACAATCATTGACATATGTGCTCATCCAAAAGATACAGTGGCTGAAGTTATCTTGATTACATATGTTATATCAAACATGCACTCTTTTCCAAGATTTTCTTCATTCTAAGAAATGGATGCTCTCATGTTCACACCTGTGAATATAGTTGCTGTGAATGCCACTGCTGCTACTCCTGCTGGATCGTCGTCCTCTCTGAGGACGATATCACCTACTCAGCGTCTTCAATGCTAGTTATCAAATGCGCTGGTTAAGGAGTACCGTCAACACGGTACCATTCCAACTCTGGAGGCTGCCCGAAAAGCCCTCCAAGTTAATAACATTCCCTGGTCGTCCGGACAGAGATGACCAGTTATCAAGAAGCAGGCAGTGCTAACCATCGTCTCCAACCATTTCGGGTTGTTATCCCTGGAAAGAAATCACAATTCGCTACCTAATTCTGGGGAGGTTAATGAGAAGGTCCCTCAAGGCCTTAATTCATGCAGGAAGGGGTCCTTCCCGAGGGATCCCACAAACAATCACCGCCAGACATGTGCGACAGTGCGCCCTCAACATGATGAGGGTACTGACTCCAGGAATTCGGCTCAGGTTCCTCAAACGCGAGCAGGCAAGACTAATCGCCAGAGGTGAAGTCCGGTTAACAGTGAGCAGGTTCTAATCTTTGCCAACTACGGTGAATTCCACAAACCTAACTTGGTGGAAAACAATGTGCAGGCACACGCACCTGCCCATTTTAATTCTGTTTTCCATCAGTCTCGTCTAGCAGCATCACGCCAATCCCACCAGGCAATTCCAGTAGAGTACTATAGGCATGAACATACACCTTTTTATAAATCACCAGCTAGTCAACAGGCTCGTTTGACTACATATGATAGATCACATCAACCACATTTGGTGAAGCGAAATCATCAGGCACAAAAACCTGCTAGTATTGATCATGCCTACCAATAGTCTCCCTTTGTAGCATTCAGAGAAGTCAGTAGAAAAGCTCTGGCGACAAACAGGAGGCAAACATTACACTCTGTCCCTACACATGAGTACTGTCATGATTCACTGACAGGAAAAGGAGGACAAGAAAAGGCACATACACCTACTCCAAGCCCAGAATGGATGTATATCCCCGTTCTGGTAGCTGAAGTCACCAAGCATATTCTATTAATGGTGAAAAATCATAAGAAAATTCCTGCTCATATCCTTGATGCCTGTCAGGATTTTATAACAACTTCAGTGACATCTCAGGGAAAGACACATAAATTTATCCCTACCAGTGGATTGAGACATCAATAGTTCACTCCGAAATAGACACACACATCGGTTCCAGTCCAAGAGGGTTGTGGGGCATAGTCCCCCAAATCATACGGACAACAAAGTCAGGCAAATACACATGATTTGAGTGGAGATCGTCAGCCTAACCTAGCCATATCTCCTGATCATGAACATACACCTTCTCAGAGCTGCCACTTTCGTCAACAAGTGGTTTCCAAGGAGAGTAAGAAGGTGTATAAGAAAAAGACCAGCCCAACACAGTTAAGAGATCAAGATCCAATGTGTAACAAGGCCTTACTCGATGCTGGAGTATTTGATGCTCTCAGACAGTTATATGTTGGAATTCATGATTCTACTTCCTCATTTCCCAATAGTGGGAACATTAATTCTGAAGGTTTACAACAGACACTTCCTCATGAAGGCTTGCTTCATGACAATTCGGTCGATCTTGATGTTTCATCTTCAGATGTGAGCCACATGAACCCTCTGTGTGACCATAAGACCAAGGAGCAGGAGATCTCATCATTTGTTGTAACCCACCATAGAGGTCCTTATCATGATGATGAATTTTTCTTTGAAAGTCCTCTCCACAGTAGTGATGCACGTTGCCCAGAAAATGCTCTAGTGGACAATGTAGTGCCGAGAAATCCCTCTTATCTTGAGGAACTTGCAAATGAGAAGATGTTTCATCGCAGGCAGGTGAAATAATTTCTCAATCGGAATATAGCCCAGGGTGTAGGTCATTCTCTGAACCACCCCTAAGTCATGCATCTTCACGTTTAATCAATGATTTCTCTACCAATCCTGTTGAATTCAATGAAGCAACATGGAAGCACCATCTCTGGGCAAAAAAGGTAGAATAATCTTCATCAAATGATTAAGAGGAAATGCTGAACATGAGAAAAACAACTGGAGAAAGGTGAAGTGCCAGTCCTTTTTTGGCCTCTGGCTAACTCTCAGTATGACATTCCAGAAATTTTGACGGAAGATGGAATTCATGATATTCATCTCAAAATATGGAAAAATATTTTTCAGTTTTAAAAAAAGTATTATCTTATGATGAATATGAAAAATCATTTTAAGATAATAGAAGTATTAAAATGCCCAATTGACTTGGCATCTCTATCAGGATCTTGATATCTGATGGCTGAAAAGCAGCAGAGAGCCCTTCAACGTTCATGTCTTGGCACACTAAGAAAGTTGCGCCAGTTAATTGCTAATACCCCATCTGTTATTCATGCCAAAGGATGGTGTGTTCATGGAGCACTGCATTTCACGGTGCTCTCCAGTCAGCAAAGCCCACCGAAAATGGTTTCATGCAATGTTATTACACATGGCTGGCCACAAATACGTAGATTTATTTGTAATCAAAAGCATGCCCAAGAACTAGATTCAACTAGTTCCTATCAAAATCAAAAATACAAAGAACAAGTTGTTTAATTACTCCTGCATCAAGCAAAAGTGAATATTGAACATGCCACTCATTTGAAGAAAGCACATCACCATGTGACAGAAGTGTCAGAAATCATCCAACGGTCTTTTTCACCGGGTGATAAAAGTGGATGTTGATTGGTGCATCTAGCTAATTTCCACACCAAGGTCTGTAAGATAAGGAGAGATTTTAAGAATGTCTCAGACATAGCATGTCAAGAGTCACCCCATCTCGCCAGACTGGGGACTCTTTTAAACCAACCCTTGAAATCAACAAATAGGATTCAAGGAGTTGAGTAAAGATAGCAGGAACTGCCCTAGTCCACCGGACTGGGGAATTTTTATATCATCAATCCCCTCCTCAAATGAAGTCGGTCTTCTCTTGATTAGGGAAGAAGCCACAGGAGGAACGAAGAGCCAGATTATCATGATATTCCCTCTAAATTACAGTTCGTCAAGAAGTTACTCAGGGATCAAATCAACAAAAGGCAATGCCTCATCAAAGACATGGAAGGAGACAATATCACAAAAATGATTATATAAGGGATGCGATGCATTATGCATCAATCAATGTCATCAATGCTATTGTTGCTGATCCACCAGATGAGGCTCACTTTGAGGGATTAGATGAAGAGGTTATTGTTCAAGAACATGTATGCACAGACACAAATGAAGAAGGTGTGCATACACGAAATCAAATATTTACAAAAAATCTGGTTGTTCTTTCAAATAAACCACTCCCCCCTATCCGAAAAGGATCAAACAAGTAGAAAGGAAAGAATTAGGTTACATTTCATCCCTTTGGAGAAGACCAATCGCTCTCACTAGAGATAAGATTTGTGCAATAGGAGGATGAAATGAAGGAATTGAGGAGGATGAACGCAGAACTACTTCAGGGTAGTCTTTCTCCTAAGCGTGCTACAGTCAGTCAGCCAAGTAATTTTGTTGCATCTACTAAGATGGATCAAGAATATCCTCCATTATCCGTACACCCTAAGATGTTTAATCCTATGGATCAAGTGCAACTACAATTGGCAGTGCCTCCATCAGTTGCAGTACCAGCTGCCATACCTGTCCAACCTCCAGTCAGTGCACCAGTTCAGATTCAAGCTCAACTGGATGTTTCAGAAAAGTTAATAACTATTATTGAGTCATTAACAGCTCAGTTGGAAGCTATGGAGGGAAAGTGTGTGTAGGTTCAACCAGAAAATAAAGAATACCCTGAATGGGTAGATTCAATCTCTCACCCAACAAATTTTTGGAACCCTGTATTCCCTAATTTCAATAGATCAGGCGATCCTGAACAACATTTGACGCATTACGTGTATTGTTGCGATCCTATGATGGGAACTCTAGAGCAGCAATAAGTGGTGAAACTCAGATGCTTCGGGCGATCCTTACTAGGACCAGCTTTTGTCTGGTATACAAGCTTGAAATACCGGTCAATTACCAGATGTGAAGATCTTCGTCAACGATTTATTCTTCAATTCATCTCAACATTTCCAAAGACAACATTTTTCGATCATACAAACTGTAAGCAATGGGAGAATGAAATAGACTCTGATTTCATTTCTTGCTAGAAGAGCTTAACATATTCCCAGAGCATAGCCCTCCATCAAGAGGAACTGTTGGCAATCTGTGTGGAAAATCTGCGTGACGAATTACGCACACTGTTGATCCCTATGAAATACAAAGGAGTGTTTTGACACCTTACATCAATCACACAACAGATTTAAGATTCACTTATACAGACTAAGGCTAAATCTCGTTTAATTCCATCAGCTCCAGGAAAGAGAATGGGTAAAGCAGATTCTACTATTGTTGTGCTTAAGCAACCACCTGTAGCTGCTTATACTACAAAAATGTCACCTTCTTGAAGGGATCCTCCTCTTTAGCACCAATAGTAGAGGTCGTTACATCATGACGATCAAAGAGATCAAAGACGAAAACAATTTTAGGAAATGAAGATCAATACATACTCTTTCTAAAATGAACAAGTTCATGGTTATTTTATTTCAGCTCTGGAAAAAAAATTGGTTCAATTGCCAATGCCCATGAGGCAAAACAAGGAAGGATATGAAGATCGTCCCAATTATGGACCATCTAATCAGATGATGGGACATCCCATCCAGGAGTGTTTATCATCAAAGACCTCCTGCAAATGATGGTCGACTCGGGACAAGACAACCTGAAAAGATCTTCAAATCAGGTTGCATGTGTAACTGGTACAGTTTCAGAGGAGGATGGAGAATGGCCAGAAGTTAAGAACAAAAATGCACAAAAATATGATGAGTGGATGGTCAGAAAGATGATCAACTGAACTCATGCTATTTTGTGACCAAAATTAATGAAACCAATTGTGCCTTATACCATGAATGCTGCAAAAAACCATCTTCATCAGAGGGAAAATCTTCGAAGAAACGACACGATTAAAAGAAAGAGAATGGATCAAGAGAAGATGGGTATGTATCAAATCCTAATTTGTCTTTGACCCTTGCAGGATTCATGCCATCTACTTCAAAGCAACGGGAACTACCCCATCAAATGGAACAATCTAAATTGGCTAGTCGGGCAGAGTCTTCATCGGATGAAGAATCAAATTTCGGTTCTATTAATACGATTCAATTAACAGATATTTATGCCAGTTGCACTTTCGATTATTATGAGCCAGAATTCCTTATATCAAATAGAGGAATCAGAGGAAGTTCCAGAGGCTCAGGATATAACGGAAGAAGTGGATCTTTCAAAATACACTATACGAATTCTACCCCTGCTAGAACTGTGTACGCAGTAGAAACTCATGGTAGAGCCATTTAGTAAGCTCAACAAAAACAATCAAGTTCTTCTATTTAGTAAATTCAGTCATGGCACATTTATTCTGGAAGACCGATAGAAGGTTCCATATTCTTCCTTTCAGCATGTAAATGTATTTAATCGGTATAATCTTCCAATGCCAAGAATATTGCCAACTCCTATCCCGATACAAGATGCATCAACTTCCAAATAATCTACTTCCAAGGAACATGCTAATCCACATTGTCTTTTTGGGAAATGCAGACGTCTGGATCAAAAGTATGATGTATTGAAACACCTGGCCCAAGTACCGGCCACGTTATCAATTCTGGATGCTTTGAATCTATCAAAGGATCTTTAGGAGGCACTCATCAAGGATTTTCCAAGTCCTCAGGAGTTTGAAAATGAAATTCTTGCAGATGATGTCTATCACGTAGAGCACAATCCTACAGAATTCCATGCAGTGATATCATTCACTAATGAAGATGAAGATGATATCGTGCATGGACATATTAGACCTTTATACTTATTTGGAAAGGTCAATGGTATAGATGTCCGAAGAGCTTTCATTGATAATGGTTCAGGAGTCAAACTCATGCCCATTAATACACTTCATCGATTGGGCCTCACGGAATCTGATTTATCTCCTTCTACCATAATGATACAAGGATATAATAAAAATGAAAAAGAACCATCGGACGAAGTTACACTCAGAACATAGTTTGGATATCTTGTATCCAATTCATATTTCATGGTTGTTGATCATGACTCAGCTTTGAACATCTTGTTTGGAAGACCCTAGTTACATAAACATGCAGATATCCCTTCATCAAACTACCAATGTCTAAAATATTGTTTTTATGGTCAAGTTGGGACATTGTTTGGTGATAAGGTCCCGTTCAAGACATGTGAGTCTCAATACAATGAGGTGGAATTCTACCACATGAAGGGAAATGATAAATCCACAACCATGGAGATTACCAAAGTTAATGCTCCACATGGTTTGGAAAAGAATCGAGTAAATCCATTTGTGCATGTGAGTACAGATTATGTGTAGCCTATCAGTCAAATTGATTGGGTAGACCCAAATAAAAATACTCTTATGTAATGATCCATAATGTCAATTACTGAAATCGAGCTAGACAACATGGGAGAAACTTGTAACCCAGTAGGCAATGATGAAATCTCAAACAGAGATGTCGTCATTTCATCTGCTGAAATCCAGCAAGTCTATACTTCGCAAACCAGTCCAGAAGAAGTTATAGTAGCATCAGAGGTGAAAAATGATGTAGATTCTCAACCCATAATCTCCTCTTTATTTCCAAAGGAAGACCATTCATCATCAATTGGGTCATAAATGGAAGCCTCTTCTCCAAGATGTTAAAATTTTATCATCTCTTGTAATCATGGAAATTTTGCTTCATCATCTTCTATGCAAGTAAAAATGGAAGAAATAAAACATGACGAAGAAGAAGAGGAAGATCCCAAAGATTCTCCTCCAGCATTTGAAGAGGGTATCTCTACCACCGGGGATGAACTCTGAGAAATAAATCTTAGTACAAAAGAATATCCACACCCCACTTTAATCAGTGCTGCCATGACTCTTGAAGAACCAGAGATGTATATTTCTTTCCTCAAGAAAAATTGAGATATATTTCCTTGGAAATATACAGAAATTCTCGGGCATGATCTTGATGTGGCTACTCATCATTTGGGTTTACCAAAAGAACATTGAGGATTTAAGCAAGTCGCGAGATGAACACACCCAACTTATGCTTCCAAAATTGAAGATGAAGTGTATAAGTTTATCAAATCTAACATTTACAGAGAAGTTAAATATCCCATGTGGTTGGATAATATTGTCCCTTTGATGAATAAGACTGGACAAATTAGAGGTTGCATTGATTTCAGAGATATTAATCGGCATTGTCCTATGGATGATTTCCCAGTTCCGATTACAGAACATTTAATTGATTCAATAACTGGCTCTGAAGAACATCCCTTCATGGATGGATATTCTAGATATAATCAAATCTGAATGGCCCCAATAGACGAGGAATCCACAGCCTTCGGATCCCCTCAAGGTGTGTTTTGCTACATGGTAATTCCCTTTTGCTTAAATAATGCAGGTGCAATATATCAGTGTGCCATGCATCGTATCTTCAAACCCATTTTGGGAAGTTTGTTGAATGCAATGTGGAACATTTGGTGGTCAAATCCAAACAACGTCCTAATCACATGGCTGATATGGAAGTCATATTCCTCAAGCATCGACAACATAATTTAATGATGAACCCATTAAATGGTGCTTTTGGGGTAACCTTAGGAAAATTTCTCTACTTTGTTGTACGCCATCATGGTATTGAAGTCGATCCAGAGAAGACAAAGTCAATCCCTGGTATATCACCTCCTCTAAATTTGAAATAATTAAGAGGACTTTAAGGACACGTATCCTATATTCGGAATTCCATCTCTAATTTAGAAGGAAAAAGTTTACCATTTACCAAATTGATGAAGAAAGGAGTAACTTACCAATGGACTGAAGAATGTCAAGAAGCATTAAATATTCTCATGAAGTATCTCTTGAGTCCATCGGTACTTATGCCACCTGTTGAAAGAAGGCCACTTATCCTTTATGTGACAGCCTTAGAGCGATCATTGGGTTCCTTTCTTGCTCAGAAGAATGATGCTGGGAAAGAAAACAGCCTCTACTACATCAGTCGGACTATACTTTAAGCAGAAACCCGGAATTCATGTATTGAGAAGTGCATCCTGGAATTAATCTCTGCAGTTTATAAATTGAGACACTACCTGAAATATGACAAGGTCCAATTGATATCTCGCAATAACCCGCTCAAATTCATCCTTAGTTTTCCAATGCTTACAGGACCTCTGGAAAGGTGGGTAGTTATTTTGCTACAATTCGACATTCATTATGTGTCTCAAAAGTCTATAAAGGGCCAAGCTTTGGTCGATTTCCTGGCTGAACCCCCTTCAGTGGAAGACACATCTTCAGATATTGAACTCCCTGATGAGGATGTCTTCTCTATTCAGGATTGTCCTCAGACATGGGAAATGTACTTTGATGGTGCTTCCAGAAGTCCAACATGGAAGAAAATGGAAAATCCTAAATTCAACAAAGTTGTCTTAGGAATTGTGCTTATTTATCCAGAAAATAAATTATTACCTTATTCCTTCTTATTATGGGATGGTGGTACCAATAATGAAGCAGAATACCAAGCTCTCATCGCGGGCTTGGAATTGGCGCTTCAAGCACAAGTGAATAATTTAAAGGTGAAAGGTGATTCAGACCTGGCAATCAAACAAGTCAATGGGGATTATGCCATCATAAAAGAAGAATTAATCCCTTTGTATTATTACTTCAGAGAGTTAATGGCGTAATTCCCTTCAGAACCGACATTTTCTTATGTCCCACGATCACAAAATGTAACAGCCCAAGATTTTATAAAAAAAATATTCTTTTTAATTTTATTAATGTCTTGTGTTGTACGCTACACCAAAAGAAGCTTGCACAACACACCTTCTTGACTTGCCTTGCATTACACGCAATCACGACCTTCCTCGATAGCGTGTGTAATACGCAATACCGAGTTTCACTAAACAACGATATGCTATTAAAATAATATTAAAACTAGCCGTTATGAATAGTAATAACAACTTTTTGAAATTATGTAAATCTTATTTTTCAAAGTGAACTTCATTTTTGGATTCGGAGTATCGAATTTAGCCTAAGGTGAAATTTTGGTACATTTCGGATAACTTACATATTCTGATGAATAGTGAAAATTACTAAATTTTAGTTAAAAACAACTTTTTCAATCGAAATAATTAATAGTGATAATTTATTAATTTGAGTGGTTTTAAAGTATATTTATAATATATTTTTACAATTTAATACAATGTTGGTCATTGGATGTAATTTCACATTTAAACTAGACATAAACAAGTGTCAATCTTTTGATAGATATTGTTTCTTAAAAAACACGCTATTTGTTTTAACAGCGGGATTTAATTATAAAATTAATTAATGCAACTTTTATGTTATGAATTTGGTAAAATAGACTTCATTTTTGAATTCGGAATATGAAATATAGCTTGGGATGAAATTTTGGCATTGTTCTGAAAAACATCAATTTTTGATGAATAGTGAAACTACTAAGTGGTAGGTTAAAAACTGAATTTTGCATAAAACGTAATTTTACCGCTTCTGTGAATGGAATTTCGAAAATCCGAGAGACACGGTTAATATCAAGGACTAAAATGTGGTTCAATGAGATAAAAATAATTTTTTGGTGAATAGTAACTTTTTACTATTTTTACCGCGGTTAATAGTAAATAGGGTAACTAAGGGTAAATATGATATTACTATTACCCTAACACATGTCCTAATTCTATTGGACAAGTGTAATTCTACCAAAAACAAACTTAGGAATAAAATATGACCATTTAGGCCCACTTGGATTAGATTAGGACATTTATTATTAATTTATTTAAAGAAAGGTTAAAATAGTTAAAATCAATGTTTAATAAGTAAATCATTTTTAATATGGGGTTATACATAAGATAAATTCGACTATAAATATTCATTAGAAAGATAAAAAGATTTCCTACATAATGGTATTTTATTTGTAAATTTTAGACATCAAATAATTTAATTAATATATGACACAAAGATGATGTTGTAATTATCTTATTTATGAAATATTGACATAATTGATGTTATAAACACCAAAATAAATGTAATTTGAGAATTTTTATGAATTCCACTAATTTTATAAGTTACTATGATATATTAATGTTTATTTAATCAACTCGGTTCGAACATTTAGTTCTGTTATGACTTTCACAAAAATCATATATAAAATAGTGTCAAAATTGACACAAAATAGTTTTTAAATCAAATACTATATTATTAATTGTTATTTTATTCCTAAAAATTTAAGGTTCGGCCAAATGACTTAGATAAGGATATATATAATAATAATAAACAATTTGGGGTTCGTTTGGCATGTTATAGTAAGTGTATTAACCATATAGTGAAAGAAAACAAAAAGACACGGTAAAAGTCAAATTATTTAACTTAGAGTTAAATCTAATTGATAAGGTTTAAAATAAGATCCAAACATGTCTAAATTTGATTGGTTGATGAGATTACAACCCTATCTCATCTAATCTTCGAATATGAGTCATTTTTGGAGGTTTTTAAGTGGGGTTAGATTTATTATAAATTAATATTTTTAAGAATTCCTAAGGTGCCCCTCTCCTCCCTTATAAAAGGGCACCTCCTCCCCCTCCTCCTCACACCAATTTGAGCACTCAAGCTCGTCCAACCCCTGCCATTTTCCCTTCTCCACTTCCCTAGAATAATCCTAGAGGTCCTGGTCTTCTCCAAAGACCAATCTTAGTTCCTTAAGTGGAGGATTCAAAAAGGCGTTCCAAAGAAGAGGTAATATCCATTACCGATCTTTTCAATTTCTTTCTTCTTCAACATCTTCTTCTTTAGTTGTTTCATGATAAAGTAATAACATCAGTATTACTTACATACTGATATGTTATTATAAATATGAAACAACCCTAATACACCTTCTATCCATCCTACGGAAAAATGAAATCACCGCGCGTGCGTACGTACGGAATACCGTCTCCACGCCGTGGTGTAATCTATTTTCCACCATCACCTTACAAGGATGGTTATAATGGTGTAATGAGTAACTATATATGATTATTATTAAGTAATATTGATACTGAAATAATATATATATATACTCCAATACAATTCCACGATCATAGGAACGATATCATCACTCGTGCGTACGTACGGAATACCGTCACCACGATGTGATGCGACTCGTTCTACATGATCTTCATTTCATAATGATTGTATAAATGAATTGAATGAATGAATATGGTATATACTACACTAATACCATTCTGGAAATGAATTATCTATAACCTAAAGATAAGAATAAGAATTTATTCGACAAAACACGCATAAGAACAAAAAGTTATAAAAACCCGAGTAACAAGTAACAATGAAATATTACTAACAAGAAGCTAATAATATGACCATATATGATATCATATCAATATGTATGATTCTGGAATAAGTCAATAACATTATTTAAATCATTATACAGGAGGTTCGGACACGAACGAAGCAAATCGGACCTAAGGTTAGGGAAATATCACAATCTCATTTTTATCCGAGATTGTTTATTCGTAAGTATTTAATGGGGTGTATTTTATCATCCACATCCATGTTTCATCAATATGTAATATTGTTTCCATCCACCTACAATTTTTTAAATCCATTTTTACCCTTCGGTGAGTTTTTAGTAATATCTATGAAAGTAATCTTTTGTCATACGAGGTACTTTTTGACTTTTCCGACAAAAGTACGAAGAATGTTTTTTTAACTTATACGGCACGAACAGATTTCTACTGTTTTATAAAGCCTTATTTTCATGAAGCTTCCTCTAAAAGATTTCATGACTATTTTCAATAAAATCTCTTTCTTTTAAAATTGCATGATGTTTTGTGAAAAGAAATTGATTTTGAAGAAGAAAGGATATTTTCCTCAAGAATTCAATTCAAGTGTTTTATCAAAATTATTTTCCATCTAAGATAATAAAGGGTTCTGTTTCTATCCATATTTTTACATTGATTTGACTATGTTGTGATGGAATTATGTTTATGAATTCCTTTATCTTATATGAATTGATTTATGATGTCATGATGTTTCAAGAATCCCATTTTTGTTACATGTGTTATGCAATGATGTATGTTTTATGATTATGTGGCACACATAAGAAAGGATTCATTATAAGATGGGTGGGACCTATATCTCCCTCCAATGCATTGGGTAAAGATTTTATATCTCATGAGATAGACATGGATGGAACGGAAGGTTATTTCGGTTCAGTGATACAGGACTGAAACGAGGAGTGAACTCGGTTCAGAAAGGGACTTTGTCCACTAAGATAGTCTTGGCAATGAGTCATGACTAACAAGAAATGATTTTCCATGATTATGTGTGCATGCCACAAAGTTTCAAGTTTTATGTTATGATTATGGGGATCTCATTTTCACTTCTATGATTTATTCCATGTTAAGATATTATGATCTCTTTTGCAGGTTTTGATTTTCAAAAAGATATGATATGATATGTTTTTTTTAACTTATACGACAAGAATGGATTTTTAAAACATTATTTCCAAGAAGCTTCCTTTAAAAGTATTCACGTTTATTTTTAATCAACTTATTTTAGTTTATAATTGTATGACATGTTAAGAAAAGAAAAGTGTTTTTGAAAAAGAAAGGATATTTTCCTCAAGAATGGAGTTCAAGTGTTTTATCAAAATTATTTTCCATCTAAGATAATAAAGGGTTCTGTTTTTATCCCTTTAATTACATTGATTTGATTATGTTGTGAGGGAATTATTTTTATGAAGTCATTTGCCTTATATGATTTTATGATGTCATGATGTTTCAAGAATCCCATTTTTGTTACATGTGTTATGCGATGATGTATGTTTTATGATTATGTGGCACACATAAGAAAGGATTCATTATAAGATGGGTGGGACCTATATCTCCCTCCAATGCATTGGGTAAAGATTTTATATCTCATGAGATAGACATGGCTGGAACGGAAGGTTATTTCGGTTCAGTGATACAGGACTGAAACGAGGAGTGAACTCGGTTCAGAAAGGGACTTTGTCCACTAAGATAGTCTTGGCAATGAGTCATGACTAACAAGAAATGATTTTCCATGATTATGTGTGTATGCCACAAAGTTTCATGTTTTATGTTTTGATTATTGGGATTACATTTCACTTCTATGATATATCCCATGTTATGATATTATGAGCTCTTTTGCAGGTTAAGATTTCCAAAAGCTATGTATATGATGTGATTGATTTTTCTTTTGTTTACCCTTACTGAGCATTTGAGCTCACCCTTTTATGTTTTCTTTTCCCCAGGATATAAAGAATGGTTTTAGGTAGAAAAAAGGGAAGATCTTTATGGGATATGTTGAAGATCTTTCACCACGATTAGAAGATTACGTTCCGAGTTTCCAAAGACACTAAACTATTACGATCCTTTAGTGTGTGTTTTTGTTATGTACTAAATATTCCGCAAAAGTAATGTAAAGTCAATGTACGTCAGGCTTCGGGTCTCTACATTTGGTATCCGAGGAAAGTTTTAGTCAACCTTTGGAAACTAGGATGCGAAAACGTTAGTGAGATCCCTAGAGATATTTCTAAGGTATGTCTAGAGATGTCTCTAAGGTTAAGTATACGTATAGGATACAGTCCTAGAACTACGGTAACGATCATAGAATTTAACCTAAGATGTTAGTTATTGAGGGTGCTCCCCCTTTACTATGTTGTCTTCCCTAGCATGATTTCTCCTCTCACAAAATTATTTTTGTGTTTTAGTTAATGGAGGGAACCAGAAGGAATTTGGTTAACATTGAATCCAATGGACAAATTGGTGACTATGAGCAACAAAATTGTGTGATGCCTAGAGATAAAGATATTCTGATTATGCCGAATCAGTCATCGCGATATATGATTAACAAGGTGAAATTTAGTGGTATGACTAATTCATCAAAGAAGAGGAAGATAAACTATTATGCATGTTCGCATGTTGAGGAGAATAAAGAAAGGAAGATTGAGATTTCTAAACAAGGGAAGAAGAACCTTGAGGAATACCTCAAATGGAGGGACCGATGTTATCTGTGTGGAGAAAAGGGTCACAGAGTGACAGATTGTTATGGAGTTCAATGTCTTATTTGTGGAGAACATGGGCATTACCCAGCTCAATGCCCTGATCTGAAAAGATACTTCTAAATCAAGGAAGGAATTATTCCAGGACAGTCATTGAAGTGGATGGACTGAAGTGTTGGTATTCAAGAATAATGTTGTTGAGGTACTTTTATGGTGTATTGGAATATTTATGTATTGGTCTAATGTGGTATTCGAAGTGATTGAGGTATTTTTGGAAAGTATATGATATGCGCATAATGAAGGGATAATACGATAATGAGATGTTTGATTGTATGCATGAGCTCATGATTGATATAAGGACTAAGTGATATCATGGTTTGAGTATATAGAATATTGAGGATTTTCGTATGTGGAAGGTGTTAACTTTTAACTGCATTCATGTTTTCACTAAGTTATTCAAGAGAATACATGATTAAGGACTTTGAATGTTTGGAATGTGACCAACAAAACATATCTTATGATATATAGGGATCAATGATGGTATTAAATCTCTGGTAATTGTTTTCACTTTGTTATGAGAGTGGACTGTAGTATTATGGATAAGCCTAAGGATTGGAATGAATTATGTTGGACATAAGTTAGTATTGTTTGTTTTTCGATATTATTTAAGTGATGTTATAGTAATGTAGTTTTAGAATAAGGGACAACCTGCAGGACGAGCGACAACCCATCGCTTCGGACAAGGCTGTAGGAATCAAACCCACAACCGAAGTGCGACTAGCCTTTATCGCCTACCACTGACCTACAGGAAGTCCCTGTTTAGTAGAAACTAGTTTTATTATATTAAGCAGTATGATATATGAAGTATGAGTCCATATGTGATTAATCTCACTATAGATCGACTTATGTATATAATTTTGCTAACCTTTTGTTTGAAACAGATAGAATGACCCGTCATTCTATCACATGATCTGCTAACACTTCATGAATAACAAATTCAACTTCATTTATTTAAGAGATGAAGTGGAAATTGTTAAAGGCACGAACAACAGTGAGATTGTACCAAAATAAAGTAAGTATTTATTCTAATTCAAATTCTTTAACTTTAGGGAAATGATCTTGAAAACCAAAAATGTTGTCCTAGTGATCTTATACCTGATGAATCAGATGGTACCTTAGATCATCACAAATTTATGGATTTGTGATTACTGGCTTTTCCATAGCCATGTTCTCTACCACTCTCCATCAGAACATGATGGTTAGATTTCTCTTCCATATCCATATTTTCACCTATGTGGAAACCCAGTGATTAGTTTATTTGGGTAATCGTTACATTTCATACTTTAGTTTTGGTATTCCCTTTTACGATGTGGGTTTCTATTAAAGAAACTTTCAAATAGTAAACCATTTATAACCCCGACGAATTTCGAGGGCGAAATTCATTTTAAGGGGGGTAGAATGTAACAGCCCAAGATTTTATAAAAAAAATATTCTTTTTAATTTTATTAATGTCTTGTGTTGTACGCTACACCAAAAGAAGCTTGCACAACACACCTTCTTGACTTGCCTTGCATTACACGCAATCACGACCTTCCTCGATAGCGTGTGTAATACGCAATACCGAGTTTCACTAAACAACGATATGCTATTAAAATAATATTAAAACTAGCCGTTATGAATAGTAATAACAACTTTTTGAAATTATGTAAATCTTATTTTTCAAAGTGAACTTCATTTTTGGATTCGGAGTATCGAATTTAGCCTAAGGTGAAATTTTGGTACATTTCGGATAACTTTCATATTCTGATGAATAGTGAAAGTTACTAAATTTTAGTTAAAAACAACTTTTTCAATCGAAATAATTAATAGTGATAAATTATTAATTTGAGTGGTTTTAAAGTATATTTAGAATATATTTTTACAATTTAATACAATGTTGGTCATTGGATGTAATTTCACATTTAAACTAGACATAAACAAGTGTCAATCTTTTGATAGATATTGTTTCTTAAAAAACACGCTATTTGTTTTAACAGCGGGATTTAATTATAAAATTAATTAATGCAACTTTTATGTTATGAATTTTGTAAAATAGACTTCATTTTTGAATTCGGAATATGAAATATAGCTTGGGATGAAATTTTGGCATTGTTCTGAAAAACATCAATTTTTGATGAATAGTGAAACTACTAAGTAGTAGGTTAAAAACTGAATTTTGCATAAAACTTAATTTTACCGCTTCTGTGAATGGAATTTCGAAAATCCGAGAGACACGGTTAATATCAAGGACTAAAATGTGGTTCAATGAGATAAAAATAATTTTTTGGTGAATAGTAACTTTTTACTATTTTTACCGCGGTTAATAGTAAATAGGGTAACTAAGGGTAAATATGATATTACTATTACCCTAACACATGTCCTAATTCTATTGGACAAGTGTAATTCGACCAAAAACAAACTTAGGAATAAAATATGACCATTTAGGCCCACTTGGATTAGATTAGGACATTTATTATTAATTTATTTAAAGAAAGGTTAAAATAGTTAAAATCAATGTTTAATAAGTAAATCATTTTTAATATGGGGTTATACATAAGATAAATTCGACTATAAAAATTCATTAGAAAGCTAAAAAGATTTCCTACATAATGGTATTTTATTTGTAAATTTTAGACATCAAATAATTTAATTAATATATGACACAAAGATGATGCTGTAATTATCTTATTTATGAAATATTGACATAATTGATGTTATAAACACCAAAATAAATGTAATTTGAGAATTTTTATGATTTCCACTAATTTTATAAGTTACTATGATATATTAATATTTATTTAATCAACTTGGTTCGAACATTTAATTCTGTTATGACTTTCACAAAAATCATATATAAAATAGTGTCAAAATTGACACAAAATAGTTTTTAAATCAAATATTATATTATTAATTGTTATTTTATTCCTAAAAATTTAAGGTTCGGCCAAATGACTTAGATAAGGATATATATATTAATAATAAACAATTTGGGGTTCGTTTGGCATGTTATAGTAAGTGTATTAACCATATAGTGAAAGAAAACAAAAAGACACGGTAAAAGTCAAATTATTTAACTTAGAGTTAAATCTAATTGATAAGGTTTAAAATAAGATCCAAACATGTCTAAATTTGATTGGTTGATGAGATTACAACCCTATCTCATCTAAGATTCGAATATGAGTCATTTTTGGAGGTTTTTAAGTGGGGTTAGATTTATTATAAATTAATATTTTTAAGAATTCCTAAGGTGCCCCTCTCCTCCCTTATAAAAGGGCACCTCCTCCCCCTCCTCCTCACACCAATTTGAGCACTCAAGCTCGTCCAACCCCTACCATTTTCCCTTCTCCACTTCCCTAGAATAATCCTAGAGGTCCTGGTCTTCTCCAAAGACCAATCTTAGTTCCTTAAGTGGAGGATTCAAAAAGGCGTTCCAAAGAAGAGGTAATATCCATTACCGATCTTTTCAATTTCTTTCTTCTTCAACTTCTTCTTCTTTAGTTGTTTCATGATAAAGTAATAACATCAGTATTACTTACATACTGATATGTTATTATAAATATGAAACAACCCTAATTCACCTTCTATCCATCCTACGGAAAAATGAAATCACCGCGCGTGCGTACGTACGGAATACCGTCTCCACGCCGTGGTGTAATCTATTTTCCACCATCACCTTACAAGGATGGGTATAATGGTGTAATGAGTAACTATATATGATTATTATTAAGTAATATTGATACTGAAATAATATATATATATACTCCAATACAATTCCACGATCATAGGAACGATATCATCACTCGTGTGTACATACGGAATACCGTCTCCACGATGTGATGCGACTCGTTCTACATGATCTTCATTTCATAATGTTTGTATAAATGAATTGAATGAATGAATATGGTATATACTACACCAATACCATTCTGGAAATGAATTATCTATAACCTAAAGATAAGAATAAGAATTTATTCGACAAAACACGCATAAGAACAAAAAGTTATAAAAACCCGAGTAACAAGTAACAATGAAATATTACTAACAAGAAGCTAATAATATGACCATATATGATATCATATCAATATGTATGATTCTGGAATAAGTCAATAACATTATTTAAACCATTATACAGGAGCTTCGGACACGAACAAAGCAAATCGGACCTAAGGTAAGGGAAATATCACAATCTCATTTTTAACCGAGATTGTTTATTCGTAAGTATTTACTGGGGTGTATTTTATCATCCACATCCATGTTCCCTCAATATGTAATATTGTTTCCATCCACTTACAATATTTTAAATCCAATTTTTCCCTTAGGTGAGTTTTTAGTAAAGAATATGAAAGGAATCTTTTGTCGTTTTTCCGTACGAGGTACTTTTTGACTTTTCCGACAAAAGTACGAAGGATGTTTTTTTTAACTTATACGAAAAGAATGGATTTTTAAAACATTATTTCCAAGAAGCTTCCTTTAAAATTTTTCACGTTTATTTTTAATCAACTTATTTTAGTTTATAATTGTATGACATGTTAAGAAAAGAAAAGTGTTTTTGAAAAAGAAAGGATATTTTCCTCAAGAATGGAGTTCAAGTGTTTTATCAAAATTATTTTCCATCTAAGATAATAAAGGGTTCTGTTTTTATCCCTTTAATTACATTGATTTGATTATGTTGTGAGGGAATTATTTTTATGAAGTCATTTGCCTTATATGATTTTATGATGTCATGATGTTTCAAGAATCCCATTTTTGTTACATGTGTTATGCGATGATGTATGTTTTATGATTATGTGGCACACATAAGAAAGGATTCATTATAAGATGGGTGGGACCTATATCTCCCTCCAATGCATCGGGTAAAGATTTTATATCTCATGAGATAGACATGGCTGGAACGGAAGGTTATTTCGGTTCAGTGATACAGGGCTGAAACGAGGAGTGAACTCGGTTCAGAAAGGGACTTTGTCCACTAAGATAGTCTTGGCAATGAGTCATGACTAACAAGAAATGATTTTCCATGATTATGTGTGTATGCCACAAAGTTTCATGTTTTATGTTATGATTATTGGGATTACATTTCACTTCTATGATATATCCCATGTTATGATATTATGAGCTCTTTTGCAGGTTAAGATTTCCAAAAGCTATGTATATGATGTGATTGATTTTTCTTTTGTTTACCCTTACTGAGCATTTGAGCTCACCCTTTTATGTTTTCTTTTCCCCAGGATATAAAGAAAGGTTTTAGGTAGAAAAAAGGGAAGATCTTTATGGGATATGTTGAAGATCTTTCACCACGATTAGAAGATTACGTTCCGAGTTTCCAAATACACTAAACTATTACGATCCTTTAGTGTGTGTTTTTGTTATGTACTAAATATTCCGCAAAAGTAATGTAAAGTCAATGTACGTCCGGCTTCGGGTCTCTACACAAAATGCTTAAGCTGAAGCAGTGGCTAATATAGCCACAGATCTAGAAGATCGAAATCGAGACGAGACAACCATCAGTATTGCCCACCGTCATGCAATTTCAACTAATGTTTGAATCAGAATAGAGGAAATTAATGAAATTAGTTCCATTCCTGAACCGTATGGTCATACTACAGGATGGATGTCATCAATAAGGGAATACCTTCAAAATGGAACACTTCCACCTAATAGAGCTAAGAATGAAAAAAATCTGGTGATGTGTGGTCAATTTTACTCTTAATGATAGCCCAGATCACTTAGGGAAAATTCTATTCAAACGTGGTTTTGATGGAGTTCTATTTAGATGCATTGATGGGGAAGAGACAATTGTTATCATGAAAGAAGTGCATGTAGGAATCTGTGGTGCCCACCAGTCTGGACATAGACTGTCTGATCATATTCGAAGGCATGGATACTTTTAGACTTCAATGATACAAGATTATGTTGATTTCACAAAGAAGTGTCATTCATGATAAGTACATTACAAATTCATTCATCAAACTCCTGAGTTAATTCATACACCTAAATACTCATGGCAATTTTCCACATGGGGAATGGATGTGGTGGGACGTTACCATTCAGCTACGGCCAAAAATTTTAAGTATATTCATACTACAACTGATTTTTTTCCAAATGGGCAGAGGCAGTACCTCTCAAGGAAATCAGTTCTAAATGCATTGTTAGCTTCGTCAAGTCTAACATCATTACCAGATTTGGTGTCCCTCATACCATATTGATGGAAAATGTTTCCAAATACTGTTCATCCGATGAGAAGAATTTGTATCAAGAATACAACATAAAATCCAACCATCCATCTCGGTATCATGCAGTGGCCAATGGCCAGATAGAAGCCTTTAACAAGACTCTATCAGATATACTACAAAAGATGGTGGATATAGATAAGAAGTCATGGACTAATAAACTCTTTCTTACTTTATGGGCTTATCAGACCACCACCTACACTACAATGCGGTTAACTCCATATTCACTAGTATATGGACCTGAAGCCATCTATCCCATTGAAGTTCAATTACCCTTACTCAGAGTAGCCATTTTTGATCAGTCATCTACATATGAGAAATCTCAAAAGCGTTTGAATGAATTGGAACAGTTAGATGAGAAATGATTGTGCACTTCGCACCACATGAAAGTCTATCAGAATCGAACAACACGAGCTTTAAACAAAAAAGTTCGTCTTCATTCATTCACTCATGTAGAATTGGTATTAGTTCCCAGAACTCCAATGATACCAGGAAAGAAACCTCCCAAGCTTGAGCCAAAATGGGATGGACCTTACTCAATACATAAGGTCTACTCCAATGGAGCTTATTCATTAATCTCAATGGATGGAGAACTCATCAATACTCCAACCAATTACAGATTTCTGAAAAAATATTTTGTATGAACAAAAAATTCAGCACCTCGGTCTAGTATGACCTTAAACTGCACCGCAGTCCAGTATGACCTTAAACTGCACCACTGTCCAGCATATGACCCTAAACTATTTGCAAGTCCCTTACGTCCCGCAAGACATTAAACTGCACCATCCATGATCCATACATACGACCTTAAACTGTTTGTATCCTTTCGTCCAACATGATGTTAAATTGCATCATCCCATTTTCGTCCAACATGATGTTAAAATGTGAAAATGTCCTTAATACATCCAACATGACGTTAAATGGTATACTCTTTTGTCTTCACTACATGACATTATACTGCACAGTCCCCTTTTGTCCAACATGACATTAAACTGTATTGTCCCTATCGTCCTAACTACGTGATGCTAAACTTTACAGAAAGTCAATTAATATGTCCTACATGTCTTTAAAATGTAATTTGTCCATGCTACATGACATTAAACTGTGCACCACCAATTACCCTAACTGGAAGACATTAAACTGCATAGTCCCTTTATATGTCCTACATGACATTAAAATGTACATCGTTAGGGTTGTTACTACATCTTGTTTCTCACACCGAGTATTACTCATGTGATCTTAGAGAAAACTTCAACCATAACACTCTCTCTGGGATACTAACCATGTGTTAGTCCCAACACCTTTTTCTAGGTTGTTGCCCCCAAGAACAACTTGATCATTAATTCATTCTTTAAATTGAACTATGATGACTTTTATCCTTGCCTTCTAGGATGGGTACGTTGTCAACCTACCAAGTTTCAAGACCAAAACCAATCTCTTCACATCGGTTCACCTCTATCTCATATGATTTTGATTCATGAAACCGCCCCTAGAATTAATATTTTTTACATTGGTTCACTTTCATCCATGCTATACGACGTTAAACTATACAACAATTTTTCCCAGTATGATAATAAACTACATTGTTCTTTGATACCCTCACCTGGGAGGGAATCATTATTTCCATTGATTTTCAATCATGTTTTATTCCAATGACTAAGTGCATACATAGCAATTCTTGAACCTTTTATCTTGGGTTAAACCATAATTGCACTAAAGTCTCCTTTCACCCTACACATGTACGAACCAAATCACTACAGAGGGTATTTCTAGAACTATGTGGGATTGATTCCCATCCTTATGGGTTACGTAAGAGTGATAGAGTGTCCCTCGAATCCACCCCCAAGTCTTTGGGCCTAACCCCAAATTCCACTTTCAGTCCCTTGGTTAAAAACTCCCCATGAAAACACACATTCTGTATTTCTTATAATGGTACAATCTCTATGACCCTAAACTAAGATCTCTAATCCTTTTGTCCCGCACGACATTAAACTATAGTTAAATAACTATGTATGTCTTGATTCCCATCCTTTCGGGATACGTAGTGAAGTCCAACTGAGGACCCAACCACAACATGATTATGGTTAGCATTGATCTGTGTATCTTTGTATACATTGGACAATACCGATCATTATGTGTCATAATCCTAACCTTAAATATTTTCAGATAATCATAAACCTTTTCTTGAATTCTAGTCACAAAATTTCAAACTTCTGAGAGTTGTTTTTCCTAACAATGCAGTACGTGCCCTTATGCGGGCCTGCATAAACAGTCTCCATAACAGACCTATCAGCCAAAAGATTCTATTATATGACTATGAATCCAATGCCTATAAGTGTCCTTGAAATATTCAACCCCCTAATGGGTTTTTTGGATATGGGTAACTTCATTCTTTAGAAGAAATCCCCTTTTGACCTTGTTTTTTCTTAAACGAAAATATGTAGGGATCAACAAAAATATCCATCCTTAATATATTTGTCACAAATCATTTTTCATGATCTAAAAGTATTAAAGTCTATGGTTTATATTCTCCTTCCCTACGTTTGGGTCATACCTTCGTAAGATTGATATCCATCCAGTTCTCTGATAATCTTGTATGGAATTATCTTCTCCATATTCAAGTAACACTTTCCATATAGCAAACTCTCTACTTTGGAAAATTTGAATCTCCATAATCTTTCACTGGATTTTAGCACTGGGAAAGTAAATTATTGAGAGTTCTTTTTCCTGACTATGTAGCATATTCCCTTAGGTGTCCTTGTATATGTAGTCTACATAATGGACCTATCAGTCAAAAGATGCTATTTATTTGACTATGTAGCCAATGCCCTTAGGTGGCCCTGCATAATTCAACCCCTAACGGGTTTGTTAAATAATAGTAACTTCATTCTTGGGAACTACTTCTTCTAATGACTTTTAGCTCTTTTTCATATCATTCCTCAAGATTCAAATATTCTTAAGTCATAGTTTACATATTTTCCCTCATTCTTGAGTATGGTACTATGTTTTCAGATGAATTATCAAGGAATTGAGTCAATTCTAATGCATTCGGTCAAACTTATTTCTACCTTAATCATTAGCCTCTTTATGTCTGATGTGCATGAATTTAAACTTTCCACAGAAGAAAATGGAACTCTGAATAAATGTCAAGTACCAGCTCACTAAACATACATTTTGTATGATTTAGGAAATATTGAGCAGTGAAAAGATTCAAAGTTTGTAGGGTTATTTACAATAATGCTAGTAAAAATAATACTATGCTTATTAAGCCCATTAGCTTAGGTAAAACATAAAACAGGTAGCAGGAAAATATGCAGGTACAAATGATTCAAGGTAAAAGTGTTTTTCATTGATGAAAAAGAGTTAGAAGTACATCCACAGACAGGAGTCTCTTCGCTTTTTCACGAATTATAAAAGACATTAAATATAACTCTTCATTTGATATACGAAATCCTGAGCTTCATCAGCAGCCACCTGGAATTCATTCATTCAACTGGATACAATAAGAGATGCAGTGATTCCAGCTCTTCTGGGAACAATTGTAAAAGAATGTTCTTGAGTGTGGTTTGAAAAATTTTCTACTAATCATACTGTGACTCTGTTTTTGTCGAAGAGACTTGGAAAATGGATACATGGATTTGAGAATGAAGCATTGGAAGTAAAGATCCATTTGGAGATAATTCTCTTTTCAGATATTTCACTAATTCCATGTTTGTATTCTCTCCACCAACTGGCAGTGGAAAACAGTTCAGCCCATGGGTCTTCCATTTTAATATCTGCAAGGAAATGACATGGATGAAAAATTTGAATGTTCACACCATTTTTGTTGCTCGTAATGCACAACATAACCAAAATAGAGGAGTAGCAGTGCAACTGCATCTCAGGCGTATTGTTAATTTCTTCTGGATTATTGAATCCTTGTAGATGACCATGACCACATAGAGGAAGATAGATGTATGTGGGAAATTAAGATGATATTCCTTCAAGTACTTAGCCAAATCTGGGAGAGTGATTTCGCAGATATTATAGTAATCATGACCAACAATGTTCATCATGTCATCAATCTACTTTCTTTCCAGTTTATCAGTCATTCTAATTCTCTTGGGAGCCGTTAAATATGCACAAGAGTTGAATAAATTAACTTTTATGTTAGTTTATTTTTCATAAAATTTTTGAAGGAATTTCAAAGAAAATGCAAAGGCATTAAGGCGCACAAGTTTAATTTTAGCCCGCAAATATGGATGTGCAGCGCAAGTTTTTTGGCATGCAAGTATCATCGTGCAAGTCCAAATACCTATACAGCATCACGACAACAATGAAACATCGGAAAACATAGCAACATGCATGACAAAGGTGACCTACGTGGCGAGAGCTTGAAGGTTTGAAATCTGGATGTTTTGTACGGAAATGGGGCTGTATATTTATAATCCAGGATACCCACCTGTGAGCCTACAGCCTGCTCACTCCATCCATGCGCGACTCGAACCTGCGCGCCAAGTGTGGCGCACTGAACACTTGTACGCCGCCTTTCCATGAGTTTTCATATTTTCCTTAGAGTCAAATCCTCCTTTCTTTCCGATCCAACTCTGAGGGGGACCTTTTTTCTATGCTCCTTTTCATCACATTGTCTGAATGAATGGAAAGGGAAATGACATAGCGCAAATTGATTCATCCTTTGAAGAAAACATCAAAAATCGACAATGGTGAGAACAAAGCTTCAAAAGCACAATGGTCGTACAAGTTTCATCACTGTCACACAAGTATACATGTGATCCACCTAATGGTCGCACTAGTGACTTGCGCGCCCAAATGGATAACCGCCCGGGGTCTTCTCCAGCCTCTAAATAGACCATGTGGTCCCCCCATTTTGGGGAGGATTTTTTCTAGAATTCGGAATTAGATCTCTGAATGCCCAAGACTCTTATTAAGGTCTTCTGAACACTTATAAAAAAATTTATTACCTAGAATAGAATATCTAAACTAGAGGAGTAAGGTCTAACTATTAGAATTCACTAACACTTGTGCACCTAAGGTGTTTTACCCTTAAGGGAAATGAACATACTTGAGCGCCTCCCTAATTCCTCAACAAAACTTGCACGTCTCTGTTCTAGTAGTACCTCAGGATAATTCGAAAGGCATTGGTCAAGGATCACCCATGTATTACAATGCTGGTTTACAAACGCACAAGTACCCATGTATCATGCATGTATACCTGCACGACCAGGACTTTTGCACCCACACAGTACCTGTGCGCCTGCCAGGACTTGCGCGCCCGTAACTTTTTTGGGTTCCTTTCTTGACCATTTAACCCCTCTCTTTCTATTCCACCTCTCCTATTGATGATTCAGTTTTCAAGACAGTCATCAAATCCATTTATGGCATGATTTCATGATTTTTCGTCCTTATCTAAAAGGAACTCCGTGGAACATTTCTCAAAACCTAATGATTTACACATCTTTTTGTCACTAATGATTGAGATTTCATTCATTCAACCTCATCTTTTAACGATGAGAGAACCCCTTAAACTGGGCCTCCTTTTCAAGAATATTCCCCAGTCTTAATTCTCAATTCTGGGCATGCTTTTTAGGAGTAACCCCCAAGTCCCCTATCCGGGCATCCTTTTTAAGAGTATGTCCCAATCTTAAAATTCCCAAATCTAGGAATCCTCCTTAGGAGTAATCCCCATGTCCTCATTAACCTGGGCCTCCTTTTTAGGAGTAATCCCCAGTCTCAAATATTGGCATCCTCTTTAGGAGTAAGCCCCAAGTCCCCTAATCCGGGCATCCTTTTCACGAGTAAGCCCCAACCATAAAATTCCCAAATCTGGGCATCCTCCTTAAGAGTATTCCCTGAGTCCTCATTAACCTGGGACTCCTTTTCAGGAGTATGCCCCAGTCTCATATATGGGCATCCTCGTTAGGAGTAAGCCCCAAGTCCCATAATCTAGGCCTCCCTTTCAGGAATAAGACACAATCTTCAAATTCCCAAATCTGGGCACCCTCTATAGGAGTAAGCCCCAAGTCCTCATTAAACTGGGCCTCATTTTCATGAGTAATCCCCAGTCTCAAATATGGGCATCCTCCTTAGGAGTAAGCCTCATGTCCTCATTAACCTGGGCCTCCTTTTCAGGAGTATTTTCCAATCTCAAATATGGGCTTCCTGCATAGGATTAAGCCCCAAGTCCCTTAATTTTTTCTTAACCAGTCCTAATTTACTTTTGATCTAGATCTCCTTCTCAGGAGTAAAGCCCAATCATAAGTCCCCTCCTTATTTGGTTATCCTTTTCAGGAGTAAGCCCCAAATTAGAGTATCCAAATATCCATAAAGTTCATATACCATTATGGACCTTGATCATGGATTTCTTCACTGAAGTAAATCTTAATCATCATCTATTTGGGTAGTAATATATACATAAGCCCCACATCATTTCTTATGATTGCATCTTTCATGGCACAACTATCTGGTTTTACCAATACCTATTTTTTCCCACACCGAGCATGACTCACGTGAGCCTAGTGTTTAATAGTAATTATGACATATTTCTTTGAGCCATCAATCATAAACATTATATTCCTTTACTCGAACTACGTGGGTTATGATGTCCTTTAAAAAACAATGGATATGTAGGTAGCCCATCTGCGGGTACGATCCCAACTCTGAAATAATCAATGTCCATCAGAATGACAATAAACATCAAGTTCCCCACTGAGTGGCTATAAAACCAGTATGGTCATCATAATGTCCAAGAGACATTTATGTATCAAACGATACAATGGACTAAGAATCTCTAAAAAATATAGACGATTCTCTATCAATGAAGAACCTCAAATACATATAAAAGATTCTCTGAATTTCTTACATATCAATCATGAATTGTCAGATCTAAAGGAAATCACATTTTATACTTGGTAATGTAATAAGGATTCACGAACATAACTTAAATCTATAAAGACAGTCCTGGAGTAGTCAGTAATTCCCTTAAAAAAGGTGTGATGAGTCTGACCTCCCATCCTCTTGACCAATGAAAATTCCTAAGCCTCATCAGTCCACCACTAATGTGCACCTACCTTTGGAAAGTAGGTTCAAATGGATATGGAATCATTAGATGTTTCCGATTCTACGAACAAACCCGTTAGAAACCACATGGAATGTTTGAACCTTAAATCAATGAGGTCATCCCCAATTCTAGAGGGTAACAATGGTAAACAAAATCCCTTTTTCTGTAGTTATAAAAAATATAAAAAAATATAGTCATATTTTTTAAAATAAAATTACATATATATAAAAAAAAATATCAAATACAAAACATTAAAAATTAGCATAGATATAGACATTAGTAAGATTAGAAATTGTTTGGATAGATATATATATCATACATCAACCAATGAATATTTTACACTACATGTTCGTAAAATTATTGCATCTTGTATTTGGATAGAGGAACACCCCAGAAAGGTAACCCTGTAAAATATCTATAAAGACCTAAAACCCATGTGTTATCATTTAATTAATGGAATAACACACCATACACTTGACCACTTAATGAATACTAAGGCGAAAGTCTCAATACTACAGCCTCCAACTAATTTCCCAAGGATCCCACATGATGTATTGTTTAATACATTTTATAATTTTTATTCAAATTTCGCAATATACTTCAAAAAAACCTTATTACCCAAAAAATGTTTCAAAAAAATTCTTCAATCCCATTAACAATTATATGATATTAAATTTTTATTTCCACAAAATTTTTGGAGAACCATATTTTCTCAAAATATAATTTGAACACTCAAATACTAATTCATGAATCAATAAAATTATTATTGAAAAATATTAATAAAAAAAATAATTTTTTTATTTTAATAAAATAAGCTATATGTGAAAAAAATACCTAAAATTCATGTCATGGACCAACTGGGTTGGTATCCACAAAAAATTGATTGAAATGAAAACATGTTTAATAAATAGTGTACCCAATATTGACTCACACATCATAGAATATAATTCCAAAATAAATATGGTCATTAGGGATCTAATATTAACACATACGTCAAGAATATCTTATAACACACCACAATAAACATATAAAAAACACCCCAAGTGATATAAAGAATGGAATATAAAAAGGATTTAGAGATACAAAATCTCAATCATTGGACTCCAAAATCCCAACCCACCACCACTTCTATATCCATATGAACAAAATATAAAATAAATTTAATGATATCACCCATCATCATAACATTAACAATACATTGAGGTGATCATCATGTCGACCAGGGTCATCATGATGTTTGGAAAATACCCAAAATCAATTAGTGTATTATTAAGGTTCAAGGGAGAAGGCTCATTCCAAATGTTAGGGAATTCAAGTGTGAATACCATGAAACCTCACAGGAAGAAGAGATTTACATCCCAAATCGTTTACAAAAAATGTAAACTCATTATTATTCATAAATGATGAAACATTATTACATCATATGTCACTCATAATAGACTATTTCATTATGTCAGTTTCATTTCATTTGTATCAGGGCTTCACATCATAATCCCAAAAATCAAGGTTTGTGTGTAAGATTCACTCACATTTTGATTCTCTATTTCAATTTATGTATTGAATCATTTATTGGGTTCAAATATCATTCAATTTTATAACCATAGGGAACTCTTAAAACAATTAATGATTCCAAAAACAACCTCTGAAACACATTATGTTATTATACCCTAACTAGAATATTATAGAAGATAATCAATCACTATCTCATCGTTATTTTTAATTAATGAAACCTTTTCAAATGAGGGGTTGATCATGGTTAGATACAATGTTTACAGATTTTAATATTTTATACATTAATATTTCTAATGTATTTGAGTATAAAATATAAAAGATTTGTTTTTCGATAAATTTGTTCTTATATCCCATTAAATAAGATAATTGAATACATTATTTATATTGAATAAATAAATGAATTTATTTAAGAAAAAAGATTATTAAATCCTTTATAATACACCTTGTTATCACAAGTGTACATTGATTTATCTTGTTATAGGCCAAAACATATGGTGCATGGGATTTCAATATTCTCAAAAAATTAGTTATGGTTGTCACATTATATATAATTGGGGATATATAATTAATTTATAAAATCATATAGTAATCAAAAAAATGTAATAATACATATTATTTTTATTCACCATTGAATTTATTATCTATGTGTGAAAAAATGTAATATTAATTTTGTATATTAATTTAGTGTTATATAAATTGAAAAAAATGGAAATTGAATTACACAAATGGTTCTGTGAATAAGATGTTTTTATTATAATAAATATGATTTTAGTTTTTTAAATAAATTATTTTATATAGTATACATTTCTATATAGTGAATGGAATGTGTTACTAATTGTTGTTATATTTTAGGTGATGATATTGAATTTATTAGAATATTTAGTTTTTATTTGTCTCATAAGATAGAACATACAAATATATTGGTTTTATGATAAATAATTAAATGTGCTTATTTATGATATGATATTAAAGTCAAAGAAAATTATTGATTAGGATACACTATCAACAAAAGATAAAAAAAATTTCTATGGATTTTTTCTTGTGGTAAAATTGATTGATTAAAAATATGGATTAATTTTTATTGATTAATTTTAATGGAATCTCCATAAGAATTTGAATAAAAAATTAACAATATATTGTATTATAAAATATTTTAATGCGGTCTTTAGTTCACATACTATTATTTAGAATTCCTTGGAGTAAATTAATGATGATTTGAATTTACATGACTTATATCATAAATATCAATACATCAAATTCCATAACATTATAGTCTTTATAACTCTAATGTTTGAGATTTAAAATTGATAAAATTATTTTATTGGAAGTCCTCATTGAGAATTAATAATACTTTTTTTATGTTTATAAGAAGAAAAAAATACTAGATACCTCTTTCGATTGGTATTGTATGATATTTTTAAATGATTATATTTCTTATCAATTTTTTTAGATATCAATGTAATATATTATCAATTAATTCATAAAACATAAATATTCTTATGAAAAAATTATGAAATACAGAAATCATAAAGTCAACATACTCTAGGAGTGTCTGTGTGACTATTAATACCTTATAGAAATAAAAATTTCATGATAGAATTCTGTGAAAATAATTTATTTATATTTGAGTTCTATTAACATTTTGTGTATTATAATATGATTTTTTTTAAATTGAAATTATGGTATTATATAAAAAAATAATAAATTAATGAAAAATATCTCTGAAATTCTGAATAATTATATTTTATATTTTATTTTTAATTAAAATTATTCATAAGATCTATTCAATATTGAAGAAAAATATTAAAATGGAGGAATGAGATTCATATTGTTATATATAGAATAACATAAACAGAATGTAATCTTCATCATAAGAATAAATTCTTATTTAATTCTTCCGAGATAAAAAAATATAAATTAACCATATTCTATATTTATTTATCAGAATAAGTAATCAAAATAATAGTGATTTAAATGGAGTATTGATAAAAATTTAAATTGGAAAATATTTGGAAAAAAATTGGAAATATCTATAGGTATTAAGGTTAAAATATATCATTTCCTTGAGATTAATGTTAGTATCAATATTTCAAATATTGATATAATATTATGTGAAAATGAAATTGAAATATAAATAACGATAATAATAATTTATAAGTTAATAAATTGAAAATATATAGTATCATAGTGATTAAATAAGCATATTGTTGATATGAGTTAATATGAAGGATAGAGGTGAATGGAGGTAACTATACATGCAATGGTTTTTTGATGTACCATATCATTTAATATCAATAAAATATTATTCCGACTGTTTACTAATATTTTGTTTATCATACATTGATATTTTGAAATGGGAGAGAATGTGATCTTTTTTATTCATGGTGTATCAAGAATAAATATCCACATCTGAATATAAAAGAGTAATATATATGAAAAAATTGAATAATCATGTTGAGGATAGAATAATTGGTTACACATACTGTAATAAACTAATTTTCAATAAAAATCTAGTTAGATATTGGTTTTACTTTATAAATATGGAATCATAATTAATACTCATTTATCCATATAGATTTATAGAATATAATCAAATTTTTTTCGTTATAACCATTCCTAGAATGAGAGGGGCCATAACATTGATTAAATACAATTTAAAGGTAATATTTGTTTTGAATATAATTATAATTATTATACATAAGGTGAAAAATATATCAAATTTAGAGGGATAGCATCATATCATATCACATTTGTTCATTGAATAAGAATAATATATAAATAATGGGTCATAAAATCATCCCTGAAACTAAATGATTTACCCAATACATAGCCCAAAAATTAATTATATATTTGTCAAATTTTATGGACATGTTGTACCTTTTTATATAATTCCAATTACTATGATGTTTTTTTTTCTTTACCTATTGATATTATTTATTAATTGACATATTTGATGATATTGATTTGTATTTTCCCTATCATGTTTAATAAGAACATCATTGTTAATAACCTTCTCCTAATATATATGGAGGCTCAAAAGAGATACTATTAAATACATATTTGGAGTCTACTTGGGTAGACCATTTTCATGATATTATAAATTTTAATCAGAATTTTTGGCTAGATTTTCATTCAATGTTGATTCATGGATTACAAATCTATAGAATTTTAAAATGAATTAATGATTTTGACTGATAATATTAAGAAGAAAATGATTATTACTTTTTATCCCCCAAATATAATTCTTAATATGAATATGATTTAATGCAAATATTCTAAATAGTGATTAAATCTAATTGTATATCAATGAACCACCTATTAAGAAAATATAATAACCATAAAATATATTATGTAACTACCAAAGTGGGGTATGAGAATTGTACAGTCAATGCTATACTTATCATCCACTGTTGAAGAAATAATTTATTATTTTATTTGGTATCTTGTGAATATTTTATATATTTGTAAATTTATAATGGAATTATTTTTCTACATCAATTATTAGATTTTGAGTGAGAGGTGAATGCTAAAAAGGTATAATGATAAGTTATCATGTCTATATATCGTCTAAAATAAATGTTTCTGGGAATGTGCTACCATAAAATCATGTGATTATTTATGTAGTTGAATTTTAATAGTTCTTGAGAATTTATTAACACTATATATATATATCCCAAATTAATTAAAAAGGAAGTTATGATGAGTTTTATATATGGAATCAACCTATGATCTTTTATTGGTTTGATGAGGAAAATTAAAATTCAATGGTTGTTAAAAACATTTATGTTAAATATTAGAAAATAAAGTTGGATATTTATCATAGATCGTTGGGGATGAACTAAACATTGAATATATGTCAATTTCATATAATTATATTATATTTTTTTATAATTACATTCCTATTTTTCCAGCAAATCTAAATGTTGAGTATTATATTAATGTTATAGGTGTAAATTCTATTTCAAATACATCATATATAATTTCCCCAATTGGGATGTATGAATCAATGAATCCATAATAAGAGAATATTTATTTAATTTTTATGTTCCATAGTGTCTGTTCATATTTTGTACATGTTTTATTTGATATCAAATACAGTTTTATGTGTTTTTTAAAGATTATTGAAAACCTAATATGTTATCTATGATGAAAAGGTATCATTTAACTTGTACGGATTACATGATTAACATACTACCTAGAGATAAATGTTATTCCATGATTATCTTTAATTCATTTTATTAAATAAAAAGGGTACCTATAAGGATATGCCATTATAACCAATCATAAGACGAATAATAATTATTAAATTATATTTATATAATTTTGACTGATCAATTCCCACTCTATCATAATAGAGTTAATAAATAGCACCTTTAGTGAAATCATTGATTATATTTTGGTAGTAATTATATATGGTATTTATATATATTAAATTTATATATATGGGAATGAATAAAACTTGAGTATTGTGATAATGAACATGATAATTCTGAATTATTATTCTAAATTTATCATGTCAAAACATTATCAATAAAATAATACATAATTGAGTCATATAACATCAAGTGATGTAATATCATTGGATCCATCATATACAGATGTTATTAGTCGATGACGTAGACCAACCATGGTACATAAGATTCTATATTTTCCAGGGGTTGAAAATATATAATTCACTCTTTGTGACATTCCACTCGTGAATATATATTCACTCCCTAAATTGACTAAAAATGGTATTATGTTCCTAAGCATATTTTTATATAAATATAATATCAATGTGTCTCAGGGAATGTTATTCAAATTAAAATTTACTCAAATTACCATAAAATAGAAAGGGTATTTTAATATATAGTTATGCATAAAATAATTGGATAGTATATGACCTTATAAATAATGATATAATGTATCATATTCTTTTCACAAATTTAATTTACATGATAATAATTATGTAATAAATGATTTAGAGGTAGAACTGGTAGTTTTGGTATTATTGAAACATAGGAAGTATCATTATATTGAATGGTGTGAAATAGATTTGGTTCCTAAATATCAAAATATGTATTCAAGGAGAAATCATAAAATATTCCTAATAGAATATTTTTGGAGGTAAAAAGGGATTATTATTTCTTAAGAAATTTCCACCATGTAATGGAAAACATGTTTGCTGATTCTCTACGTCATAATTATAATGATACTTTAACTAGGATGGGAATTGAGTGAGATTTAATATTTATGGATTTTAGTATGATGGATCTGGAAATCGTGTTCAAAGGTTACACATCATAACATTCATAAGTGGATTTTCAACAATACATCAATATGAAAAATAAAGTGGTGCAGAATGAGGATGTTGAACTAAAGAATATGTTTAGTGATATTACATAGTTCAATATTGATTATGATGGAGTGATAAGGTTTAGTAACCAACTATATGTCCCCTAAATACCAAACATGAAAAATTATCCATTGGTTAATGCTTATAGTTCATTATTCACCACCCATCATGGATGTATTTGGATGTATATGGATTTTATAGAATATATCATGCTAGGCATTATGAAAATTTATATAATAGGGTAAATATCACAATGCTTTTTATATAATCAAGTTAATGATTGGAAATTGAATACGATGTTTCTGTTATAACTATTACACATTACTGAATATATAGGGAAAACATTGCAAAGGATATCATTATAGGACTCCACAAAAAATATATTAGTTTACAGATATTTAGTAAATTTCATTAAAATTAGATATTTATTTCTCATGATTTGTTTTTAATGATATAAATTATATATTTGGTAAGGGTTAATGGGACACCAAATTTTATATTTTCTTATCATCATCATGGGATTACATCGGGGTTCTAGAGAATTAATCAGTTGTATCGAGATATAAAGTATAATTTTAGTATATTATATCATATTCACTTAAATGGTAAATATGATTAGAATATTCATATTGAAGAATAAATTTGGATAGATTCCTCATGATATTTCAATTATTTTTTGGTTCAAAACATTATTTTTGTTTAATTTTCATTATGAAATAGGATTAAATAATGTTTAGATATGGCTCTTTATGAGAAAAATTATAGAACAAAAATTATAATTCCAATATTCTATGATGGTGTAAAAATTTAATTATATTCATACTTCAAAAAATGAGGAAATTTTAGTGATGATTATATCTATTCATAATCACATCATTGAATTTAATAATTGGTAAAAATGGAATCCTAACAATAATCATTGATATCTATAGTTTGATGTTTTTTATTAAGTGTTACTATGATTATATCCCTGGTAAAAGATTTTGAGATAAGGAATGATTGGAATAATGGACTCCGAATATATTAAATCTTTAAATTATCATGAGTGTAATATGATTGTCACATAATGATTTCATATAAACCAAATCTATATCAAGATTATTGTTTGTTCCACGTATCTCTCCAAAAGAAGTATATAAAAGATAATTAATAATAATTAATTTTATTGGTAATACCTATGGATCATGATCTCTTATATGAGAAAGGATAAGGGGAATATACTATATTTATGAAATTAATTTCTAAAAAACACAACAACTCACATTTTTAATTTCTTTTAGCCAATCCATACATTTGAGGATGTTGTAAGAGAAATTGAGAATTTGACGTGGAATAAATGTAAATAGTTGTTTCTATTTGAGTGATAGATATTGAAGTGAAAAATTCTTATAAGTTTTCGATAATATATCACCAAAATATTTTATGATATATTTATATTTAAATATATTTAATTTTATTGATATGATTCATTACATGGAGACTTGAAAAAAAAATGTGCCTTATAGTTTTGAAATATTATTATTTTAATGTTAATTCTATAAAATATTATTTAATTTTTATATATTAATATGAATAAAAATTTTATAATAATATGTATAAAAGGTTTATATAATGATTATGTAATTACATGTATATAATAAATATTTTCTGAATTTAATGAAATGCCATATTATGGTTCAAATATTTTATATCATTTGAAATTTTATTTATTATATTTAAACAAGAAAAATTGATTAACCTATACAGTATTTATAAATTGAAATTTATTAATAAAATAACACATCATGTTTTATAATTTCTATAAAAACATAGGGTTAATTGTTTCAGTTTTTTTCAAAAGTTTTATTTATCTTTTAATAGTAGCAAATACATATTTCTAGGAAAACAATATTTTTATTTCATTTTTTTAAAATGAAAAATTATATTCTAAAATGGTTTAAAATTTTTATTAAATCTATTTTTGTAATCATGATACACTAAATTTAATAAAAGTCCAAATTAGACATCAATTTGGTATAAATTCATTTTCATACAAAAAAAGTCATTTTCTTATAAAATAGTTTTTCATCACATATTACTAGTTTTTTATATAATTCAATTATAAAAATATTATAAATTGAATTATATAAAATGGGAATATTTTTGAAATTATAATATCAAGTTCTTTTACTGTGGAAACAATCTATTTTCAGAATTATGAATTTTTTGTTTTGAAATATTTTATAACCATTTAAAGAGTTAAAATAGGTTAAAACTAAAATGATATTAATAAATTGAGCTAATAATAATTATAAATACCATTTTATGAAAATATTACAAACATATATCATTTAACAATTGAATATGAGTCATTTGGGATACATTTTTCTTGAATACATCAATCATATATTTTAATCTTTTGAAAAATTACAAGTTTGTCCTCCCCCTTAATTATAAAAGGACACCACCACTCATATCTAATGCACACATCATTAGAAATGCAGCTATGGCCAACCATACCCAAATACATACCTAAAATAACTCCCCTTATATGTGATGTCTCTTTTTTACATAAACATTATTCATAATATGGACTTCATTATAAGGTTATAGAGGTTTCCCAAAGAATTATTTTATATTATAACTAAGATGTTTAAATATAATTTATTCATCTATATTCTATAAACATGTTTTATTAATCAGTGCATAATTAGTGTAGTATTATAAATATTCATAGTTATTAGTGTTATGATTTAATTATAATTGTCACCTATATTTCATCAAATAATAAATGAATGTATCGATTGTCAAAGTGTACAGACTACTGCATCAAGGAAATGATATGATATATTTTACCATAAAGCCTCAAAAGGTTAATTATAAGAATGGATTAATTGAATATATATTATATTTATGATATAATTGTGATTTATCAATTGAAAAATACTATTTAAAATCTTTTAATTATTTTTGTTGTAAGATGAAAAGTATATTCAAGAATAAGTAGAGACAATGATCTTTATGTGTAGTGTAATTAATTATATCAAATATATATTTTATATAAATTAATTAATTCCAATATAAATGATATATATTTAATTTATATATTTTTATAATTTTATTATATAAATTAGTCCTGATCAAAATGTAGAAACATTAACATCCAAACCAAAAAACACATGAAAAATGAAATACTTAACAAAAAAATAATGTATTATTAAATAATAATTTATGAATAATAATTAAAATTTAATAGGTGGACCTTATATGATAATATTAATATTAATATTAATATAGTTCTATAATATAAATATAAATAATTTTATTTTATTATAAATGATGTAGGACTGCTTTCAAATCAATTATACAAGATCTAATTGTTTCATATAAAAACGCATTTATGTTAGGCATATTACACAGTCACCACATATATATTTTGTGTGGTGTATATAATTACAACGAATATAATTCATGATTATTCTCACAAATATTATATTTACATAAAAATTCGTATATAGTTTCATAATTCATGATGTCATTTATTTAAATATTACCAATATGGTAATTTTTTATTTTTAAATCTCACTAATTTTTTGGATTTCTTATGAAAAACTATAGTTGATAGAATTATTATTGATCATATCATTTAAAATTAATATATTTAGTTACACTATGATTATTCTTATAATTTTATAGTATTATTACTATTTATTAAGTTGTTTTGAATAAAAATTTTGAGTAATTGTTTTCACATAACATATAAAATTTATTTCAGTTTGGTAAATATAAAACTCCTCCATTTTCTATATTTAAAAAATGTTTTACTATTATTTATAACTAAAGTAGTAGTGTCTTAGATAATAAATTTTCAAAAAAATTACATTATTTGTAATAAATTAAAAGTTATTCATTATAATTGTTTTCAAAAGGAGTTATTTTTTAATTTTTTTATACAATTTAGAAAAATATAATTATAATAAACATATATATCATGATTGGATATTCTATCCTTGATGATAATTCTATTTACTGAATATTAAATTATTAAATTACCTAGATATTTTCAATGCAATTGATTTTTTCAGGATTTTTGGAATTCGTAGGTAATTCATTATTAATAATATAGGGAATTTTCTTATGTCTTCATATAAATGTAAGAATAAATTTTAGAGATATTTTTCATTATTTCAATAATTTTTTATTTATTATATTATTTTGGAAAATAATAAAATTATTCTATATTTATTCATTCTCTTTATGGTTCACTATGATGATTATTAGATGTTTGAGTAATCCATTTTTTTCTATGTGTTATTTTAAGATTATTTATGAAATTTTTACAATATTCTGACACACATGTGTGTGGTATTCATTATCTAATTGTTGGATCCAGATTTATATAACCTTTTGAAGCATTGGATATATCCTTCAATCTAATGATGTAATTATAGAAAATTAGTTGATATTATTTATCCGCTATTAGAAGAATGAATGGCCGATGGATCCATTATGATATGTGAAACACATAGTGATTCATGACCTACTATGATATGTTTTTATTTGTGTTTAACCTTGACAAATGATTTTTTATAGTTATTATTATTTTTAAATATAATGAAAATTGATATCCATATTTTTATAATTAATATATTATAAATAACTTTTATTAATCATACCTCAATATTTCTACATACTAATGTTTTATTAGATGATCAAAAATTACGATCTATGAAATGTATGGTAGAATTTTCTATTGATAATAATATATTTTCAGAATCTTTTTCTCATGAAATTATTGTTTATGATTATTGATTGATATCCTTCATGTTAAAACATATGAAAAAAAACGTTCTCACCAAAAATTAAGTTTGAAATTTTACTGCATCTATGAATTATGGTATTATGTTTAATTAGTCTAAAATGGTAAATTATGTAATGAATTTTTATTGAGATTATAAATATTCTACTCAATTAATATTCTTATGTTTCTTCTCTCCATGTATAGTAAATTATTATGTTTCTCGAGAAGGATAATATGGATGATACATTAAATATTTATTAAAATATTGAAATATTTAGGTATGTTATTCCTTAGTATCTATACACATGGTAATGATTGCACCATGGGATGACTGAGGGTGATAACCCTTATGTTTATATGATATCTATTGTATTTTGTGGAATAAAATTCCATGGTCTATGTATGAATAATGAATTTGGTTTAATTTTGATTCTCTGGTATTGGAGTAATGGAAACATTTGAAAATTGGGGTATGTGAAAGATTGGTTTTGTTTCATTTAGATCTGTGTTTTTCCAAGTGATATAAGGAAAAAGAAATTCATATAATAGGGATCGAGGTGTTAGTCTTTTATTATGCACCTCAAATGATATAGATCATGGATGAACATAATACCTATTTGAATCATGATATGTAATTTTCAAGATATTGATGAAATTCAAATAAATTTATCTGTATTTTTCTGTTGATTCATGGTATGAATTAGTATTCATTATCATATTGGGATAGTAGTTGTATTTTAGAAAATGATAATTTTAGGTAATGTGAGTGTGATCATATTTGATGAATTTTTTATCATTATATGATGGAGGAAAACTAGTTTCAGTTAGTTGAGGATCATTATATGATGTTCATAAGATTTAAAATATAATCACCAGTGATCATCATTGAGTTATTTTAAGAGACCACTATAATTAATATCATTTGGAATAAGATATCTTTTATGAATAATGGAATCTTTTGTTTATTTTCATCGGTATGGCCTTAATGAGGTATGTATTTTATTTTTTATTTAAATTTATATTTTACGAGGGAACCAAAACATATTTTCCTTTTTATATATTATGGTTTGTTTAGGGATTTCATGAATCCTTTTCGACAAAAATATAGTATTAATGAACAATATTTCATGGTTTGGACATAATAATATTTTTTTATAATTGTAAACGATTGTGGGTACTAGTTTATGAATGGTATTCCAAGGTATGATTTGTTATAGTGTGTTGGGAACTATATCAAATGGGTCTGTAGACAACTATAATTTGGTTGGATAAGGAATTTTAAAGGAGTACTTCACCATGGAATGTAATTAATTGTAATGTTATTTGATTCGTGGTAAGAATAACTAATGGTCGAGTGATGGATATATTATTTGTGTTAATTTCCCTTGTTCAAGATGATTGGTGGTAGAAACCAACTTAGATTTTTGGTGTTCATTTTTTGTGGGGGATTAAGATTAGAAAATAATGATTATTTGTTTTTTTAAATTATTTTAGGTATCTTGATTAGGATTCTGACTCACACGATAAGTTTGTTATTGTTTGGAATCCTGAATTGTAAAAACTATTTTTTGAATGAAAAATGATACATATTAGAGATGATATGTTATATATATGATAGATATAATACCTTAAATTTATGTATGGTTTCTGGATATTAATGTGAAGTTTTATTTTAGAATTATTGTTCTCTATTAATTGAATATCATGATTTAGCGAATAATTACATAAAATGGAACCCATCAATGGAATGTTTTTATAACGAATGGAGATCAGTATATAACTTGATAAATTCAGAGGGCCATGGGATGGACTTGCGTAGAGGTTGGCTCCTATAATTGAGATATCCACTATCCTATCCATATTTATAGATAATAATATTTTATGATATTAAATCTACTAGATGTAAAATATTTTATATTGGAAAGTTGGTATCTATTAAATTTGGAAAATATTCATTTCCCCTAATTAATTTTATTGGAGGAAGACTACACCATCACAATCATTTGTGAAATATAAGTGGCTAATAATCCCTATCATCCTCCTTCAGTATTACATATATTTTGCATCGTTTCCTATGTTTTTAGATGTTCATGTTGTGTCTTATCCTATGATGTCTACTTATCATCTTTTCATTCAACCTCAATAATTGTTTTAGTTCTTATTTTAGTTTCATTAAAGTGATTCCTTTAGATAATTTATTAATAAAATAATAATTAATGCAATTGTTTCAAACATCTATAGAGGGTCAAACAAGGCTACTTATTCACATCACTACGTACCAACATCATAATGTATGTAGCGATGGTTATTTTTAATGAATTTTATTTGACATAATTTTAATTCCCAATCATTTCGAAATTAAATGTTAGACATTTAAATAGAATGATTATGAGAATACACTATAGGTTGTGACTGAGTAACATAGTCACAATTCAAATTAAATGTGTCATTCTATGTGATATTCGCCACATATTAATTATTTAAATTGAGTTTGAAATAATTTATTATTTAATAATTATTTATAAGTTTTTATAATTAATTAAATAAAATATATTATTATATTATTAGGGCCTGAGAATTATGGGAAATTGTTTTTTGAAGTTGGAATACTCTTGGTGAGTGATGGTAGACCTAGAGATTATTATGGGTTTTGACATGCCAATATGGATGTTCAGCCAATATACTATCCATATGGAATTTATTATTCTGTTTTTGATGCATGGGACATGTGGTTACTACACTAAGGGAATTAGTCCATTTAATATAAAAATCATTAATGATTAATTACATATTAAATTAATTTATTATGCTTCGAATCTAATAATGGGCCAAGTCAATGTTGGATAGTTTGCAGGGGTCTTACTCCTCAACTTTCAATAGATAGGGACATATCTTTTGATTAACCTATAACAAGTATGTCCCATTGGAGGGGTTAAATAAATAAAAATGAAGTGAAATTTAGTTTAGTGGACCTAATATAGTTTACCCTAAACAATCCTTATACTGGATGGTGATGAGATGGTATATGATAGCTACGGTGGTCCATAACATAAACATTGGTGAAAAATAGACTACGAGTGACCATGGTATTTGAGACGTTCATTATTCTATCTATTAAGTGGGATTCAATTTAGGTAAACCTCCGTTATCCAAAATTGTTAGGCATCATTAATGACCATGGTGATGAATGTTATACCATAGAATAATGTTCGTTTACAAAATATTTCTCTTGAATTTTATAGGTTTCCATTAAAGTTTCTATGAATTATTTTGAACTCAAGGACCCAAATGGGTTCTTGGGTGTCTGTTCAATGATCAGAATTGGTGTTAGTCATGTTTAGAGTGGGTATTATATTTCACAATTGTACTAGTAATAAATATTGTGAACTTGGGTTAATGGACAATAAAAATGGGGGTGAGTGATCATCAAATTGTTGTTATATTTTATATAATTATTTAATGGGTATATATGGTTTCACTGGATACATAGGAATTGGATATTGGTCCAATAATAATTATTATTTCCATGGATTCCTTATAGAAACTCGAATATATGGATGATATCATCAAATTACCGATATTTAAGGGATCCAAAAAATAGCTTTGTTGGGGTATATTCATATTTTCACAAAAAATTGAATGTTTTTTTGTTTAAAGATTATATATTAACTGATTCTAAGTGTTATCTAATAGGTTTCAGCATTGGTTATTGTGTTAGTGTTTATGTATAAATTAATAGGTTTCAAGGGATTACTATTTACTTCTAATATCATTATGACTACTCGTGCATCCTTGGATGTAAACTAATATACATTAATAACATTTAAAACTCATTTAGTAATGGAATTATAAATTTATGTTGGAATTATATCCCTAAAAATAAATGATGGTTGTTATAAGTGTTTTTTTGGGTCCCTATGTCCAAATATTATAATATCCAAAGGATCACATGGAAACAAAAATGATGGGTTTTTAAGGGGACATGTTATTTCGATACTTGAGTGAGTCCATAAATATTATAAGAGGGTATGCAATTTTATTTCTTATTACTTACTAAAATCATTCATTCTGGGTCATATATGATTTCATTTTTCCTTTAACATCTAATAAATTGGACATCTATATGAAACAAAATTACATACAGTTACTACCATGGTGTTCATCCTAAGGGCTTGATGATGATGGATTCATTATGACATAGAATATTCTATTTCACAACAAGATTGTGGAATGTGGGTGAGATCTCATGGTAATGGAATTTGGGACCCGTAAGGGGGTTCTAATACCTATTGTGACCCCATAAGTAGTAAATACTTTTATATTCAATTAATGTTGAGGAACTAAAGATAACATATGGTTATCCTACATGAACTTTGTATTATATATAAACCATTAGGGTGGTTCAAATATAGAGGTTAGAAAGTTACTTTTTTAATTTTTAGATACATTCTTGCATCACATTGAATAATAACTTTTGCTTAGTTTTATTTATTTTATTCTGTACTTTTTTTTGTATTTGACATGGATATATCATTGCATTTTCATAGAATAGATTGGGTGAAAAATTCAGGATACTTACAGAGTTATTAACTCCAACTGTGACCATGTAGCTATTGGACTTGGCTATCAAAGTAGATTTTTCTTTGTTGTGTGTTGCAATTTGGAAAAACAAAATAAGACTATATGATCAAAAAAATCTATATTCAATGTGATTATAAATTATATTCAATTATTCCTTGGGATAATTGTTATTATAATAATTTTTCATATTGATTTATTTATTCAATATATTTTTCTTTCATGGGGGATATCAATATCATATTCCAATATTCCATTATTTTATTTTGTATCACATGTATATGAATCATTATTATTTGAATGATCAGTTTGATAATATATTGTTGGATGATATTTTGTTATTCATTTTTATTTCACACGATAAAAATAATCAAAATATTATTGATCATACATTATATTACACTTGTTGCTACCTAGATACAATTGATGTTTTCAAAGGTGAGACGAATGTATTTTTTTAATGGTCTTAAAAATATTCAAATTAAAATTTGTTAAGGAATCAATAATTATTATCAAATAATTTTTTTTATTTCTCTTTCAGTTTTTTTTTTGTATTCCAACTAGTAGATGTATGAATGTATTAGTGAAATTGACCGATATTAAGATGGCATGTCATTAATATCAATTATAGTATAAAGTATTGGATATTAAATATGAGATTGTTGTTGTTGGTTTTGAATGTAATGTTGAAATTTCATTTATCTAATGTAACATTTATTTTTATTGATGATGATGATTAATTATTTTATTATCTTGTTAATTTTTAATTAGAATCACGATATAGTATTTGGATCTTAGCTTATACTGTAAATACGATTATCATGAATCATTATTTCATAAAAAAAAATTCACGTGAAAATTAAAAAAGGATAATGCGTGATATCAAGGACAAATTTTGGCTCCTCCAAACACATTCCATGTTATATAGATTCTAGGAAAAGAGTGTTCCATCCCTCCTCAGTAAGTGTTATTGTCATGTTTTTTATCTTACGCTCTATCCATCCATCCAATTTTCTATTAATAAGATATTATTTTTGTTTAGAGATATATGATCATTTTTCTAATTCATGAATCATGGATTTTTTGGATATCTAGTCCGTATATTCTTTGTTGGAGTTTCTCAATGTTGGTGTTGTAAACCCTTATCGACTTGATTCTTTGGGTGATTCCATTTATGATTGTCAATTTATCATAACATTTAAATGATTGATGGTTTTATATTTATTTCAATATAATATATGAAAAAATCACATACTATTAATTGAGATTTAAATTCTATTGGAATTAGAAATTAAGGAAAACAACTCAAGTTTCATAAATTGGGATATGATTTGGATTTGATGGAAACTGGGGAATTTTTATAAATTGATTTGTTAATTTTTTATTTATAAAATGTATTGAATTATTTGTTTATGAACCATGGATTTTTATTAAAAAAAATGAATGAATGAATTAAATACTATGTATTAGTTTTTAAGATGAATTTAGCATGTTAAAATTTGCAAGTGGGACAATTGTATTTATTTAATTTTTAAAATAATGTATCCATTATTGATTATTAATTAATTAAATGAAATCATATGTAGTTAGTGAGATATTAGTGAAAACAAAAATAGGACGGTAATTTCCCTTCAATTGATTAATGTTTTATAACTCCAACACCAACCTATTGATAGGTATTACCCCCAGTGGGTTGTTAGTTTGTCCTCTATGACAAGTGTTGATGGACTATGTGATCACCTTGACTTTACCACTATATGGGAGTGTGAGGATCAGATAACCTAGATATAACTATACTCTTATAAAAGAACATGTTTATCAATTGTGAACATTATTTAAATATATTATATTTATTTTAATACAAATGTAAAAATTTCTTATGAGGGAATAAAACCTATTTAATCGAAATTTTTTAATAAATTAATATTTAATGTGATTCCATCAGTTGAAATTAAACTCACGATTTTTTTTAAATATTATCTTATAAATCCTTTATTTTTTATTTTAATTTTAAAATAAATAATATTTAACAAATTTTGGCTTATTATTCTAGAAATAATTTTTTAGATCTAACTGGGCTTATAGCTCCAACCCAATCATTTCCTTTAAGAACTTGTGGATTTCATTATTCCAAGTATACGAAAGGTAATGTGACACATAGAGATAGAAGTTGTTATTGAATCCATTATGGATGGTGTTCTATGTCATATAGGACAACGATTATTTCTATTTCATATTTAGGGTACTTTTTAATTGTAATTTTGGTTTATATACTATTTTGACTTCTGGTATAGTTTTCCTTCTTGTGGGTTCATTTCAGAATACAAAATTGCACCGGTGTGGTATTTTAATTCCAGGTACTTGGGTATCTTTGATGGTTCATGATAGACCGAAATGGGTCTAAATGGGTATTAGGTTCCCTATTAGTGATCACATGTTTGTGTTTTATTGGGATTTACATTATAAATAAATGGTAACAATGTATGTGGTGTTTTTTCATATATCATTTAATGATATTAAATCAAACAAAAACTACTAATTAGGGTTTCTCAACAATAATATTATAGGATTTAATATTTATATATAGAAACCAAGTTTATGTGAACATTAATCATGTGGGAGAATATTGAATGTGGTTGCTCAATATGAATCTGTTCCCTGGCTAGTTTAATTATATTGTGGATACTTATCATTTTGTGCATGATTACATAGAGTTGATTTTTTGTAATGTTTTATATATTTTTTTATTTAATATGTGAACAAATTTGATACAATGTTGATTTTGATTCATGAGATGTGTTACTTTTTGGGATATTTGAAATGTTGTACTGACATGTTGATATGTCTGAGTGTTTAGTGTGTTATAGACCTATGAATTTCATTTATGTCATAATTATAGAGATTAAGGGTCTCATTTTTTAGTGAGGGAATCCCTTGAGAAGGGTTATCTTGGAGTTCAGATCCATTTGAGATTGGAAGCATGGGTCAGTACATTTGGTTATTAGCTTTGAATTAGATGTCCTTCTTGCTGTGTCATATGCACTGTGATCCCCTGATGAAATTCTATATACATGTTGGGCTAAATAAAAAATATTTTGATATTGATTTAGAGACCATACTATTTATTTTCCTCTTTTACCATAATCATTTCTTCTTTCAATTATTATACATCCTCAATCTGATAATCTATGGTAAATTTGAATTGTAAAAATACATCAATATATTTAATACATTAGAATAAAACATTTAAAATATGTGTATATTGTTTAAATAGACTTTAATCTCTTCAAACATTATTCATCACACTATTTTATGTCCCCATCTGCTTTCTTTTGCAAGTTATATTATGATGGAATTTTTTTATAAGCCATTCACATGAATTTTTATGTTTTGATATCGGTATCATATTAAAAATATTATCAAAAAAAAATTCTTGAATTATCTATATATCCCTATTCCTTTTCTTGGGGTCAAATTACCATGAATATGAAGTGTTACAACTCTCACTTCTATAGTGACATGATACATTAATCATACCCTCTCAAAGGATGTAGATTATGATGCATAATTTTGTGACATATCAAGATTAAATTTATTCATGTTTTTTGTGTGTGATGGTGGATATGAATATCATTCCAATGGAACATCAAAATTATTAGAATCATGTTGATATGTTATCATATTAATTTCACCAAATTTTATGAAAAAATATATATATATTCAATATCATATCCTGATTATATTCAACTATATAATAAAATATTGTTACTATCCATAAATATTTATAATTATAAACCAATATTCCTAAAAAAATCTTATCCAAACCATTAAATATAAATAACATTTCAATAGAGGAATTAATTATTTTGTACTAGGAATTCATAAATAATTTTTCTCTTACAAATGAATGCTTCATGTAATCTTCTTTTATTTAGATCTAATTAGAGAAGATTCTGTAACACTGACTAAATAATTTATCAGATGAATGGTAATCATCTAGAATATGATATAATATTTTTATTATGGTTTAAGAGTGAAAAACTAATGATCAATGTGGGTCATGGATACCCATCCCAATATATTAAGGCATGTGCAAATGTCTAAAATTCCAGAAAATAAAAATTCATGGATTAAAAACCCATTTTTAAAAATCTGGGTTGGATTAATCCTCAAATTTTTATAAATATATAACTTGAACTTTTAAAATTTTATTAATATATACTACTCATCAGAATGTTTAATTTTTTTATTATAAAATATTAAATTTTTTAAATAATTTAAAATTCTCAAAAATATATTGAATATATTAAAAAACATAGAAAAAATTTATAGAAATTTATAAATACGAAAATATTAGAAGAATAATTCTAAGTGAATTAGTTATACTATAGAATGAAATTTCTTTCTAGTAACATATTTATTTTTGTTTTTTTAATAGAAATTAAAATTTGTAATCATTAAAAGATCACTAAGGAAATTATTGAAATAAAATATTATTCTGCAATACAATGTAAAATATATTTGAAGCATGAAATTTATATCAAAAAATATAATTATAAACATAAAAATTTTAGAATATTTAAAAGATTATTTTTTATTCTAGAAAACTCGTTTTAGAAAACCAAAACATATGTAAATCCAATTTGAGTATGAATTTATTAATTTATATATATTGTTCATCATTGGGTATATATGAATAAAAATTTCATTTCAAATATCCCTATATTATATTCAATATCTGTAAATCTATCAAAATGATGTGTTTTAGGTAAAATATTTTCATATTTTTATTCAGTTTTATTGATTAAAATAAAATATATCACCATTTAATATATGATACTAATGGTCATGGTCTCTTATATCTATGTCCTTTATTCATAATGGATGAGATGTAGTTTTAGATTAATAAATAGTACTTTTTACATCACATAGAAATTGAGTTCCTGTAAAAATCATTCAATAGTCATTCAGTATGTTTTTCATCATGACATTTGATCAAAAAAAAATCTAGGAACCACATGTTCAGTTACAGTAGTAGAAAGTGCATTTGACTACTGTTTCCATTATGATAAAAAATATGATTGAGTTTAATAATGATAACCTTTTTAAAATGTTGATATATATCTTATAATGACATATAAAACATTATATATGTATGAGTATCTATTTTCAAAATAAAACATCCAATCATTTCTCAAAGGAACATTTGATCAACATGTTTAATAGCTTCATCAATAATTAATTTTAGTTTCAATAAGTTTAATGATACTTTTACTATTATTATATATAAATATCATAAGAAGATAATTAATATAAATATTTTGAGATACAAAAATTACATATGATTTTGTTTTCAAAATTTGAAAACTATAAAATATGTAAAATCGTTGATCATAATTTTTTTGAACATTGAATCCATATGATATGTAAAGAAATCAGTTAAATGAAATTGAGTTGAAAAAATTATATTTTCATCAATATATGTTTCTACAATTATTACATTTCTATAGATCATATTATAAAAAGTGTTGGATATATAGGTCATTAAAAAATTTTAAAAATCTTATTATCCTATCACACTTGGTTTTAGGGGATTTGTTGTGTCTATAATGTGCCTTAGTAAAGTTAATAACATGTTTTTTATGTTTTTTATTTTCATATCCTTGTTGTTGTTTTTAATAAACATCTTCATGATCATAATTTCTTAAATACATGCACATAAAATCTATTTAATATAATATTGAATTTAATAAAACTTCCTAAGATAAAAGTATAAGAATACATTCATGTTCAGATACCCAGGTATATGTTACTTCAAACTCTATGTCATCATGTTTGTTATACCCCTTAGTAACAAGTCTAGATTTATTTTCTACTATTATTAATTTTTAATCATTTTTTCTATAAAAACCATTTTAATCCTACTATTGATGTATCTTATTGTCATTCAAAAAGTTTCAAAAAATGATTTTGTCAAACACATTCCGTACAACATTCATGTATTTTATCCAATCCCCATTACTTAAATCCTAATCAATTGTTTAATATTCATATTCTGAAAACAATAAGAAAGTAAAATTTTATATTATTAGGATCTTTTTATTATATCATGTGTTTCAATATCTCCAAGTATATTATAACTTTGTTTATTCCAAAGAAACAACAAATTTCAAGGATTTATAGATTTCAATTCATTACCAAAAATTTGAATGTATGGTGGAGGTATAACTTAAGATAAATATTAATCAGTTATTTCCTCAGGAGGAGAAAATTCCACCATTGGTTGAATATTTGTTTTATAAATGATTTGTGAAGATATAAGTTTATGTTTTTCAAAATAAAAATTATTTTTTTCATCCCAACAATCATATATTTTTTCTTAAAAAGTTCTAAATTTATTATTTCATACTTCCTTACTAGTTTTATAATAAAATATAATAAATTGTTTAGATAATTATTTTAAATATTTATGAATGTTATATTTACTATTTTTAATGAAAATATTTCATCACAAAACATTTAGGTAAGACATATTTTCCCATTTAGTCAAATAATCAAAAAAAATTAATCTATCAAGGGTTTTATTGAAAATAAATTTATAGTATATACGGTAGTAATAGTAGTTGTATCCAAAAAATATTAGCAACTATGTATTCACTATGTATGTTTATAATAATATATTGAATAAATATATATATTTTTTACATCTAAACCATTTTCAATGGATTGCACAACTCCAACAAATATGTGGATAATAAATTTTTTTCTATTTAATTTTTAAAAATTAGAATTCAAAATTTATTCACTATGATTACTATGAATAGGTATCAAGGAGATGTTTTTCTCATTTGTTAACCTAGAAAAAATAGTTTTAGAAAAAATAATGGATTTGTATTTATATATTTGAAAATAGAATCATGTATATATAATGAATTTATCATCTAAAATATATACATGTTACATTCCACTGATATATTCATATTTTGTTGAAAAAAATAATTCAATTTTTAATAACTCTAAGCATTCTCATGTTGATACTCCACTTTATGAATATTTTTTATGCTTATATTTATGTTTACAAAATTCAATGACTTTATAAATATAAAACCTATTTTTTCGTTGGGAAAAAACTAGTCTTTTAATATAAAACATATCTAATGTTAAATGATTATTATTTATTTATTTTTTTCTTATAACCAATATTGATGATCCATTCCACTAAGGAAATGTAGATCTTGGATCCTATGGTTTTATATGATTAATTGTTTTTAAAAAATCATGTTGATTGATAGAAATAATAATTTCATCACTAGAACTATGAAAAGTACATTTTTCTAATCCCAAAATTCACACGATAACCCTCATTAGATAATTTAAATATGAAAATATGGTTGGGCTTATCTCTTATAATAAATAAATAATTTGAAATTATGGCATTTAATAGAAAAATGATGCCACAAAAACCAATAAATTATACTAAAAATGATATCTATATAATGACTTTTCAACCATTCATTATGATAATATTCTTAATGGAGTCATTTTTTATTCATATGTCTAGAAAAAATTCAATCCATTTACCAAATATTCCTATTGTTGGTACATTACATTTCTTTATGAAAAGGAAATAACATATTGGAACATATATCTTCTTAAGATTGGTAATATAGAAATAAAAAAATTTAATATTCCCCAACAGATTGAATTTATGATGCTCATAAAGCATTGACTCAATTGGAAAATAATCATTATGAAAACCTAGATATTGAGCATTGTTAAATTAATATTTGTTAATAAAATATCCATCCATTCAAAGAATAGTAAAAAATATGGAACATTTCATATGAAAATATTTTTATAAAAAAATTGATTCATATTTAAAAATTCTATTCTAAAAATATCTTCAGGAGGCTTAATATTTTATATATCTTTTTAATGATTTCCAATCTAGTATAATACTATGAAAAAATATCTCCAAACTATAAATTTATTGATATCTTTTATAACTAAACTTTTATCTATAGTATATTTGTGTTCGTAATTTATTCAAAATTTTGACTACTACTATCTTGATAGTTAAATTACTTTTCCCTGAATTTTCATTAAAAAATTTACTTACAAAAATTATGATGTATTTTAAAAATCCCATTATTTTTATTTTCAATAACATTTGAAAGTCATTAATCATTTACAATACTTGGTATTGTAATATATTAATCAATATATGAAGAATATTTTTCATCAAAATATGTAGAAATATTTTCATCATTACTTTAATGGTATTTATAATTTAATGTATATTTCGTAAGTGATTATACAATTACAATATCAATGTAGAATTTATTCAACATCGATATTTCTATATAAAAACTCAGATTAATATCTTCTAAACAGTAAATGTCTAATGAATCCAAAAAATACTATCACATAAAAAATGGAATCCAAGTGTCTGAAGCATGAGGCCATTTATTAAACTTGTTCTTACATTAATTCATATAATTCCGATTATAATTTACTTGCATTGTGTCCATTATTTTTAGATTATTGTAATCTGGCCTAATGTGTCTTAATTTCTTATAATCATAACATATCCCATAAAATATCAATTCTTAAAAAATTCATCCATTTCATATTTCATCTTTCTATGTTGATATTATTTTATTAAAATAATATTATTCATACTATTTTCAAAATTATCTACTTCATTCCCTAATTTATGTGATGAACTATATTCTGATTCAATATAAACAATTATGTTTTTACAAAACATCAAAAAAATAATATTAGATAATACATTATGATGAATATAATTTTAGTTTCAAAAGAAACTCCCCCATTTATATTTCCATTTTCACTGAAACATATTTATGGCTTCCTTCATTTATTATATGGTTTCTAATAAAATCATATAGAGTAATATTTAAAATCATTATTCTATCCTAAAAAATGTTTCTCATGGATTCTAATTCACCATGAATGATTTCTATAATATTTTCAAATATGATTTCATTCTTATGATTTATCTAAATTATAGATTCAAATATATTAACAAGGATTATATAACCTCACTGAATCTTTTCCACATTATTTCCTACATGAAAAAAAACTTAATAATTATCATTAAGAATTCATATTTTAGTATTAATGAAATTATATTATCTAATGTGAGTTACATATATAATATTCCAAATATTATTATCATCTGAACACAAAGATATCATACTATTTAATTTACAATCATTGATGAAAAAAGAGTATTCCCTACTCTATAATTCACCAATTACTCTATCATTTCCCAATTAGTTGAATCATTAACTTCTTTCCCAAGAATCAAAATATTTTTAGTCCACATGAAAAAACAGTTAACTGTGGTTTTCATATAAAAAACTATTCAATATATCACTCTAATACTCATAATAATTACCAAAAAGGATTTGTTGTCTACGTGGATTTACACTCTAAATAGTACAAACATTCAAAACACACATATTTTAAAAAACAAAAACTCTTCTTGACAATATACCGTTTCATAATAATTATTAATAAACAACGAGTTTAAAAAACATATCTACATGCAGTAGACAAAAGATGTAAAAAAAGAGTAGTTATTTCTCTTATGATACAATTTATTTAATTTTGGGATTTTCCGAACGATATAAGATTCCATTGAATTTTATTACAAAATGATTTAAAAATTTTACCAAAAAAGAAAAATATTTAGTCAAAAATATCAGACACAAAATTCATTTGAGGACAAGAATGGGTTAAGAAATATTTTCTAATATTTTGATATCAGAAAAAAACATAATTACACTAAAAATGATGGAGTAATATTAGAACATGGTTGAAATATATACTTACAACAACAATAATGCAATAAATTAATTCATTATTTCAATGTCTAGGTAGTTTACATTCATGATAGTTTGATTCTTATGAAATAATGAATTATCTATAGATGTATTAATATAATATATAGTTTTATCTATGATGTTAGTTTTTATTACATATACTATATGTTACTAACCTATATAATTTTATAATTTAATTTTGGAAATATGTTAATCTATATTATGATGGTGTTGACTAGATGTTATAGAAATTGATGAAATTTACAATGAAAATTGAATTAAATGTTATGTGAATTAGGTTTCAATAATCAATTTGAAATGATTCACTATAACTATTAATTATTTTTAATTCATGTAACATCTAATTACCTTTATGAAAGGAATGTTTAATGTTTTCTCATGGGTTTTCATTGTAATTATCCTGATAGGGTTGAAAAGGAATTAGAAGGATACTTATAATGGTGAAGTCAAGGATCTAATGGATTTTTAGTATAACACATAATAATTCTACGGCCTGGTGGGGATTTACATACCATGAATTGTGGATACACAATGTGTAATTGAGAAAATAATAATAAATCAAATTTAAAAAAAAGGGACGTGTTTTTTAGCTATTTTAGGAATTTTCAATTTCACGATGTTTAATTAGGTTAGACATCATATACAGTTATAATGGTTGTTTTTTATAACCATCATTACAAATATAATTTTTCCTCCTCTAAAAATTAGTTTATCTTGACCTAATATCCTCTTCGAAGTCATTTTTAAGTTGTCAAACCATTATAGTTTATTTTGATAAGTGATTGATCATTGTTACAATTATGGTGTGACTCGTCACGGATGAGTTATCCTTGTCTCTTTATGTCATTCTCTTTCCATCCATGGTGTTTGATATGTAATCTTGGGATTGATGGATAAAAAATATGTTTTGTCAGATCATTTTATTATGTTGAGTTCTAATTTTTTCTAAGCCTTCGTTCTAGATGTTGGGTTCATTTATGAGGATGGTTTCTTTGTGTGAATGATTGGTGGTTCCATTATGATAAACAAATGTGATGAATAATTAATTAATAAATTTACATTAATTTTTTTGATTTATTTTTAGTTAATAAAAATATTAGTATAATCTGTTTATTAAAAACCAAATTCCATTAAATATTTGGATTTTCATGGGAATTGATTTTCTAGAATAAAAATGGAACCCCCCCCAATTCCCTTCAAATGAGGTGTGTTTGAAAATTTTATAAAAAATTATGGAATTTAAATTATAGAATTTATTTTTCATAATTGATATAACAGTTATTATTAAGAAAAAGGATTGGAATGATTTTTAATATAAACTTAATTGATTTATCATTGAAAAATACATGATTTGTTTAGAAATATATTAAAAATTTTTAATGTAATATTGGCACCTTTTAAATGAGGGGATGGTATGAATTGAGTTCAAAATTAGGTTAAAATAAATAATACATTTTTTTTTGTAATTGATCACATAAAATCCTATTTTTTTGTTTCTTATTTGATGTACACTCTTTTGACGCATAAAAACTGAAATAAAATCTAGTATAGAAGGTCACATCCCTAATGTGATGGAGTGGATTCTACATTTTCCACTATTAGATGGACGTGTATATACACATATTTCCATGATCACTATCAATTTTGTAAGGATCTTGTATCCTAGAACAATAGTACCTTTTTGGCAGATGATGATGATGGTACCTGTTTGAATATGAGATTTAAATGTGTAAATTTTTTGTAAATTGTATCACTTTCCTAAAATATATATATAAACTATTTAATATAAATAGTTTTTGAATCCATGTTTTCAATATATATCCATAATTTTAAATATAAATAATGATTTTTAATTTTTCTCGAAACATTCATTTGTTTTTATTTGAGTGTTAAATATTTTTCAATTAATTAAATGTTGGCATCTTTGTTGGAATATGTGGTGAGATTCTAAAGGGATTTTAGATCACTCCTTCTATTTACCTTCATGTTTTTGTAGATTGTCTCACTACAAGTTCGATAAGGGGAAAAACCAACTTAGATGTTGTTCAAGATACTGATCTGTGGACATAGAGGGTCACATATATTATGACATCGGTATTTATTTAGTTTTATGGTATATTTCTAGTGTAATTTGAGTAGTTTATACCTGTTTGAATTCTAGTTAACTTCAACATATGGAGTTTCTTTTTGATGCATAAAATATATTTATCATAATTCTGAAATATTTTTTAATAAATCAATCTCATATTCATTTTTTATAATGTCAGGTGATAATTTTCAACCCATAAGGATCAAGAAAAACTTTCGGGATGTGTCATTTCTCTCTTGGTTATCGGGTTACCAGCTTACACATGCTGGTTCATGATAAACTAGTATCAAGCCTCTAGGATGAGTTTATTTTGATGTCCTTATACATTTGTGTATACTTATCAGGACATAAGAGGTATTAGTTATTGAGTTCTTAGATATATCTCCTCACAATGTAACTTAAGTCACCATTGGTTTTGAGGGGATGTCTTCATGAGGTTTTTTATAGTCTTCACATAGGTGTTGATGTGGAAAAACTAAATTCTAAATATTTTTTGTCTATTTGATGGTATTATTGTCCCTTATTTCCATGGATGTGTTTTAATATGATATCTTATATGATGATATTTAATGTTTTGTAGCATTATGCCATTATGATGATTTGTTAATCCGATCCAAGAGGAAGCTACTGCTAAACCACAATGAGAATATATTCTCATGGAATCATGTCAAGTTAAGGTTATTTTTAATACATTCAAAACTCTAGCATATGAACCACCTATATTCCCCATTTAGGTTCCATCTATGAATCCTTAGTGGGATGTTATCCAAAATAATTCTCAACAGTTCCATTGCAAGAGTCCAAATGGGCTCCAAGGATCTAATGATCTTCAAGGGGATGATTAATGGTTGAGAAGGATGGTGTTTTTTTAATTTTTAGAGACCCTTTATTAGATAAATGGCATGTGTTCCACCATTGTTATAGATATAACAAGAAAGTTAAACTGGGAAATAAGGGACATAATGAATAAACATAAGATCATAGAGTGGAATGACATCAAGGATATTATCATCGACCAATTCTATATGAAGTCAATTTTATCATCCAATTATTAGAATTCATTAAACATATTTAGGATAATAGAATCATAATAGGATATGAAAATAATTTTTTTGAGAGAGTGCAGATTTCACCTAAGGTAGTTTTAAAGAACAAAATAACGACTATATTGCTTTATTTGGGACATATTGTTGATATTCATTCTCAGGGTTTTATATTTAAGATTCCCTCTTATGATGTTTTTCATGATAGAGATTTTATGTTTGAAATAGGTTTGGTTGGTATTTTAAGGATGTTAGGTGTTTCTTTATATCACATTGGTGGAGCAAAATCCTTAAAAATATAGCATCTACGTGAAGATTATTTTGGTGGTTCATGATGTGATGGTTTTTTCTAAAACTAGTGTAGTTCATGGAAGAGGTCAATTGATTTTTTACAATTTTGGAATTATTATAAATTCAAAGGGGTTTTTCACTAAGGATCTCATGATATTAGGCTCTTGTAGACACTCATGTCACTTCTAGAAGTTCTATAATATCATTTTCACTATGTATAGTGGAACAAGATAAATATATCCTACAAAAACTATGGGTAATCAAAATTTTCATATGAAAATGGTTACCAAACACATGCATCTGAAATGAATCTTATTCACACAGTGGAAGATTATCTAGAGGATGTAGATATATGTCTAGTGACATTCAGAGGTGAAATTAATGTAAAATCATCAATAGTGACTAATTTATTGTATACTGGTTCATCACATTCATTCATTTAAACCAGTATTGTTTATCTACTAAATATTACTACAAAACTTTTCTCTTACATGGTGGATATTACTAAACCCCATAGAATATGGACGGAGCAGGGCCTCTAAAGTCCCTCTTTTTCTTTATCTATATAAAATGTTGATATTTCATATAGTTTTCTAGTTAATTACATTAAAACTACTGATGTCACATTCATATTGGATTGGATCAATGCCAATAAATCACGAAAATATTATTTTATTCAATGGGACCCATTTACTACACCAGATGGTGTATCTTGTATAATTTATGGAGAATTGGTCCCAAGGTAAAGTAGAGAGAAAGCTTATTATATATATTTTGGAAATGTATTATTAGTGCTCACTTTTGATCTAATGTGAGAACCTATGAGTGGAATTCTACCTCATGTTTCCTCAGAGGTTCCTGATGTGTTTCCTTCTGAATTCATCATTCTTCTATAGGTATGGAGGCTATAATTTTCATTCTCATCTGTACATAAAATATATCAAGTTTCAATTCAATTTTACCTCATGGATCCATCCTAAATTAAATAGATTAAGACTCAGTTTTTTGGTCATCTTGAGAAAGGATTTATACTCTTGAGTTTGTCTCATTGGGATGTTCCAATTCTATATACATATATGAATAATGGTTCATTAATGTTATTTATTGACTACCAAAAATTAAATAGATTCATGGTGATTAAAAATTATATATTAACATGGATGTATGATATATTCATTCATTTTAAATATTTATAATAGTTCTCAATGATTGATCTCTGATCTGGTTATCATTAACTAAGGATAAAACAATCCATAATTTAGTAAGACACATTTCGTTTAAGTTGTGACCTTTGTGTGTATTTTTTCAGAATCATTAGTATAACCAATGCTGCTATAGTATTTATGGCTTTAGTGTATAGGATATTCTACTTGTACATTGATACCTTATTGGTAGTCTTTGTGGGTAATATCGATTTTTACTCTACATCCGAGGGGGTCATGTGGATCATCTTACAATTCTTCTGAGTTTTTTGAGAAATCGTTAACATTACTCCATGCTTTCAAAATGTGATTTCTAAATTAATAATTTGAGGTTTTTTTGACACGGATAATTGAATCACTATATTTCTGAATATATAATGAAGATGAAGGTTGTTGTGACAAGGGATAAACCCTAAAATGGTATCTAGAATTTTTTTTCTTCAGTCAATGTAGGTAATATCACTAGTGTGTAAAGGACATATTAGATATTTATTCATTGATGACAACTTTAACTTTAAAGCTAGTGAAATTTTCTGGGAAGTAAAAGAGATGGAGTTATTTTATCGAGATGAAACATCATTTTAATACTACTTTGTTGTTTACTATTCCAATATTTGAGCAAGGTTATATGTTCTTATATGATGCATGTGGTTAAGGTTTTGGTTGTGTTATTATGATAGGGGTTCAATTTTTTTCTTTTTGATCTTATCAGATTAGGCCATGAAAGAATTATTTTCAGACCCATGACATCGAATATGATGTTTTGATTCACACACATAAAATTTGGTGTCTTTACTTTTAGTGATAACAGTTTTATTTCATTTTTAGACCACAACAACATTAGTAAAATATTCTCTTAAATGGATTTATAACTCTTATAGACGATTTTGGTGTAATCCATATAGTATTTCAATTTATAAATTGGAATTTACCCCGGGGAAAGATAATTTCATTATTGATTTGTTGACTAGGACTCTTCTATACCTTGAATAAATTAATGATCATAATTTTGAAACTTTATGTATCTTCTTTCATAGTTTCAAATTACTATGAAAAAATAAGGATGAGGATTTATTGGATAGTGTTCAATATATATATCATCTCATCTCGATTTGATTCTCCAAGAACTGCATCTTAATGATGATTTTTGTAACATTGGATACTCTATTTATTGTGGGGATATAGTTGATGATTTTCCTTCCTCAAATGATTTAATTTTATGATATACTAATCACTTCAGTGTACTGTTTGTAATAAAAAAATATGTTATAGGGTATTTCCAAAATTCCCAGTGGGATTTGAACCCATGAATGATTAAAATGTTCTATGAAATGTAGAGTCTATTATATTGACTATTTATTTGGATATAACTTAATGAGTATGCCTCTCATAGATATACATTATATTAGGTATATCCTGATTACTAAAATCCATAGGGTTTCCATAAAACAATTTATTCCCAACAAGGAATTGGGTTGAGATATCCATGAATTTTGTTTTTTTTTTACACGTACTAAGTAAAATAAGAATATTATATGGATTTTAAAAAATCATATGACAAAATCAGATCACATTATACCCATTAATGATGACTCCAATGTTGAGGAGTTGGGAAATAACTTATTGAAGGTGATTTTTTTTCATGATGTTACATCGGTTATAGTCTCTAATAGGGATCATTGGTTCACTTCTTTCTTCATACGAGTATCTTCAATACGAATTAGGATTTTAGGTATATTTGATTTTGGCAGATCATCCATAGTATGATGTCCAAATAGAAACATCTACAAGGATTCTGTAGGATATGCTTTATATTAGTGTTCTCATCAATGGTGGAACATGGAATGATCATCTTTTGAAAGATGGGTTTTCTTATCACAATAGTTACCACTCTTCTATAAAAATGTATCTTTTTGAGGCCATTTCTATCTAGACTAGTAGATATCAATTATGTTGGTAATGGATTGGTGAAATATTCCTGGTTAGAAGTTCATTGTTTCAAGATATGTAATTAACAATTTATTTTATTCTTTAGAGGATTTTGATGGCACAATTCTGGTTTAAGTCCTATGATGATCATCCTAAGATACTATTGGTGTTTGTAGTTGGAGATCCTGAGTTCTTAAATGTTACACCTCATTTTGGTCATTGATGACTTTAGAGTTATGGGAAATATTCCCATCATTTTTTGGGACATTTAAATGGTTTTCAACATTTGGGTAACATTTCATACTATTTAGTTATCACACTACATCTGTGGTCGATATATACTATGTTCCATGAATCTGCACAAGGAAATTATCTATCTGATTCATCTCGTTTTATATGCTGGAATTAGTGTGATATCAAATTGTACTTATCTGTGACTAAAGAGGTGGTCATGATAGTTCATTTTAAAACTATGGTAATCTGTGGTAGGATTATACCATTTTTTCTTATTTTATAGAATTACAGTTCATATATTCATCATACATTGGAGTGTGAGGCACCTATGATAGAACATTAGCCTCACAATTTTGATATTTAATCCTTTTGATTGGATTTTTGGGGACATAATTTTTTTTCATTGGTATTTTCTAACATTCCATTACACACTTTACAGTTTTTTTTCTATTTGGTTATGGTTTTCTTTTTAAATTCTCTTGATAGGTCCATGGAGGAATTATGTTGATACCAATGATGGAGAGGTTAGTGATTTTTGGGATTTTATGTATAAAACATAATGGTTCTACATCCAAATAGGTAATTTGATTTCTTGTAATTTGGATACATGATGTGTATGTGTAAAAAATATTTATAAATTGTTTTTAACAATAAGCAATGAGTTTTTTTCATAATTTTTGGATTTTTCAATTTAATGACCTGTAATTGGGTAAAACATCATGTAAATTCTATATGGTAACATTGTAAATGGATACATGGATTAGTATTATTTTCATTTTCTCCAGATTTATTTTCACTCAACCCAAGAGCATTTTCTAGGTGATTATGGATCCCTAATACAAATTTCGGTTAAATCGATTAATGATTTTTCATTGTTCTAATTGTGATGCAACTCACCAAGTGATCTTTCTACCAAACTTTTTATATAATTTTTTTTTCTACCTTGAAATTTGGTAAATCATATTTGGAATGATGTATCTGAGCATTATTTTTTGGAATCTCGTTTCTTGGTTGAGTAACTATATCATTTGCACCTTTAGTCTTGTTAGTGTGTTCAATTGTGAGCTTTGTGTTTCGATGTCAAAGGTAGGTGGTTCCATTAAGAGGGTCAAATTTGATTAACCATGAATTTATTAATTTATATTCAATTATTTGATTTTAATTTAATTATCTAAAATTTTATTTCATTTTCATTTTTAAAAACACATTTCCATTAAATTGGGGGATTTTAATGTGTAATTGAATTTCAATAATGAAATTGGAAAAACAATAATTCAATTGAATTGTGGTGTATTTAAGAAAATGATAGAAATTAAAAGAATTTTAATTATGGAAGGGTTTTCTTCAAATTGATATTGATGTATAATTTTAGAAAAGTGTCTTGAAATGGTTTTTGATAGAAACCTCATGGTTTATTCTGAAATAATGCATGATTTGTTTAAAATCCAATACCATTTATAAATTAAAAATTTGAACTTTTGTAAAGGGGGAATGTTTTGAATAGTATTTCCAATAGTTTATCAATAAATTTCAAAAAAATTATTGTACTATATACCATTCAACATTAGGTAATAAGTGAGGTATTGGGATATCATTATTGTTTTTTCTTAAAACTTAAACAAATCCTAGTACAATAATCCACATCCCTAAAACGTTTGTGATGATTATTCTTTGACCCATGTCAGAGGGTTGTGTTTATACACATATTTCATAGATAATTTTAGAGTGAGTTTGGATCCAGTATCATCGAACTATCATACCTTTTGGCAGGTGTCCATGGTGGTCACTTATTTATATATGATATATAAATGGGGAAAAATGATCAAATTATTTTTAAAAGAGTAATAAATTTATATAACCTATTTAATATAAATAGCTTGTGTATATATATGTTTAAATTATTTCCATAATTTGAAATATAAATCATTAATTTTTTAATTATTATAGGAACTTCCATTATTATTTATTTCATCATTAAATATTTATTTCTTTAATTATTTATAGGGATATTCTATGGAATCCTTTGTGATAGCCTACTGGTATTTTTTATCACATCCTAGATGTGAAATCAGGGGTTTCTTGATTATATCATTTCAATTTTTTGTAGGGTTAAAGAACCCCTTCATAAAATTTATAGCTATTGATCCATGTACTTGGAGAGTTTCATCATGGTGTGCCTAATTTGTTTATGATTTTTCAAATATAATAATTAGCATAAAAAGTAATTTTTCACCAAACATAAATCATTTTGTGGATCAAATTTTATATATTGGTGATTATGATGATTTTTAGCTGTTTTCAATCCAAAGTCACATATCAGGAAAGGATAGAACAAAAAATAAAATATACATAGCATGTACTTAATATACACACAGTGTACTATTTCCATGACATGGATAAGCAAGACTGGATACACACCCAAGTTACCATTCAAAGTACACACCATGTACTAACCATATAGATGATATTTAATCCCATATTGAATTGTTTTGTTGCTAATGATTGATATTACACACCATTTTAGGGTATAAATACTTGTGGTGTAGCCGTACCTAGAGGGTGGTGATGTGTTCCAAGTCATGGATGGGGTGGTAGCTCACCCACGAAAGGATAAAGGAGGGCCAAAACTTATAGATGAGAGTACACAAACTGTACTTTCTAGTTCATGTCTTGTATTCCTATTAAATATAAATATAAGGGATGGCTCACCACATTCAAGATATACTCATTCAATGATATAACAAGGGGGGAAAGTCTAGAAACGCCTTAGAAAAGAAGATGAGAGAGAAAGAGAAGGAGAGAAGAGATTATAGAAGGTGCTAACGTGCTACCTTCTTGTCAACCTTCACTATTAAGATTTTTAAGGGTAAATTTATCTATCACTAGTATTTTAGTTACTAGATACTCCAAGAGTGACTAAATCACTTATGTATTAGGGCTATGGATGAATAGTGTTCGTATTTGGTCAATGTTTATTTTGTACTCGTGTTATTCATTATCCTCATGTATTTCTTTAAATATCCTTTCTAAATATCACTACAAACATCATATGAGACCAATATTGTGATTTATATAAATCATTATAAGAATTACTATTAATAACATTCATCATCATTGTATGTGTATATCGTCTCAAAATGGATGAGATTAATAAAATTTAATGAAATAAAATTATGAACCATGGAATTGGTTTCTGATCATTTAATCAAAACTCACAGAACCAAGGGGTTCTGTTACATTCATATCTTTGAGATTTTATTTATAATGAACAACAAATCCTTATTAGAAAATGGATTTAATAACAACAACAAAATCTACATTCTCGATGCATTCTTCCAATTTCTCATCAAGAATCAAATTTTTGTGTTTTTATTAATCATTAAATGTAATTTATCTTGAAATTAAATGTATAATTATTATATAATTGAAAAAATAACAATCAACACTAAATATCATCAAACTCTACTAAATCAATCACAAACTTGAAAAAAACACAATAACTCTCTTTCCCTGTGGATCGATCCCTTATATTCACTTTACTTCTTTGGGTATTTTAATTTGAATTATCAGAACTATTACTTCGGTGGAAATGATACCAAATTTTGGTGACATTACTAGGGAAGTGAAAGTTAATGTTGTTTGTATTAATCAGGTTATATTAAATAAAATGAAAATAAAAATAAGAAATTCTAAAAAATTATATATTTAATCTCATTTCTATTTTTCATAATTTCATTTTTCATCTATTACGCTTGTTTTATTGTTTTATGTTATGAAGTTTCAAAATGCATGAGTGGTCAAATCACGTGTTCTAAGAGCACTAAATTATTGGATATCCTTATACGTGATCCGATGATCGAATAATGGATCTTGAAACAAAGACGAGAACATGTGGGCGAGCAAAACCAGAACACCCCCATGGCGAACATTGAAGATTGAGATCCAGATATTCTATAAAGATTTAGAAAACTTTTTGTCCCAGATAATAACTGGAACCAACAAATATCTGTGGAGAATTAGTAGATACAACTTCCACTAACAAACAAATTGGAGTTCATTCCATAGAACCATAAATGAAAATTAGCTCCATTTGTTCTAGGATATGGCCCGCAGTATCCCCAATTGTTGCACCAGAATAGTTTCCATACCTAAAGTCAAGTTAAGGGCCTTATTTTGTTCCCAAAAAGATATTTGATCCCCCCATATCCTCAAGAGAAACTACCCACATGTTGTACCCTTATGGAGTATGTTCTTCCTTCTGACCAAGGGGCCGATAAATTAATTATCAGAACACTAGTACAAGCAATACATTTCGTGATCAAGCCCGCCATCATGCAACTAACCCAAAACATAGTGCCATTTGATGGATTTCCAAGTGATGACCCCAACACACATCTCTCTTATTTAATTGGATAATTGGGACACTATTCTCTATCATGGGGTATCTGATGATTCCATTCTCCCTGATTTATTCAATTTTTCATTAAGGGATAAATCTAAGTGCTGGATCAAAGTATTACCTCAATGATATATCCTCAACTGGGAGTCATTGGATGAGGCATTTCTATAAAAATATATTCCACCCTCCAAGATGGTGACATTGACGGATGAAATACACAGTTTCCAGAAGTATGATTTTGAATCCTTGTTCTAATCTTGGGAGCATTTAAAAAAATTACAAGTATGTTCCCACGTCATTTCCATCCATTATGGATGAAAGTCCTAACATTGTATAGTGGTCTCACAACGAACACCAAATATATTGTGGGGACAACTTCTAGATGAATAGTAATGAATAAATCACCAGAGGAACTCGTCATATTTCTCGAAGACCACTCCTAAAATAGATTTGAATAGAACTCAGAGCAGGGAACTCAGAAGAGAGAAATGTACAACATTATTTCCACTACAATGATTTCTTGTCAAGTCGATGTCGTATCTCAAATGGTGAATCAACCAACATGTAGTGAGTGTGGTGACAATCACATCTTGGATGAATGTCCAGATACTTGTGTTAGTGCTTTTACCAATGTGGAAAATCTTGTTTTCTATAATACGGGGCCAAATATGTACCCTCGGAACCAAAACTCAAAAGAGAAATGTAATTCCCATATGACATGGGGACAACAACAACAAAAAACTTCTAAACCCCACACCAAAATGAAAACTGATTATGGTCAATATAAATACTAGAATACATACCATAGACCAAATAAATATGGTTCTTTACAATTATAAGTATATTAAAAACATCATTTGGCGTAACAACCGAGGCAGCCACAACCTCAATTGACTGGACAATAACTTTAACAAGATCGTAGATTAAAGCTAGAAGAAATGATGACAAAATTCATTATAAATGATGAAACAAGATTTCAATATCATGAGTCATCCATTTAAATCCTTGAGAATTCGATTGGGAAACATTCCAATCATCTCACATCAAGGATTCCTTGTACTCTAATAGGTAACATAGAGAAAAACCCACCAAAGGAAGCCAATTCTATCATATTATGAAGTGTGAAAAATCTAATGTAGAAAATAACATAAAATCAATGTGAAAATTCAACTCTACCTTATCCTTAGTAGAATAATTAATACACGATCAAATAGTACCCCTCAACACATTTCTTATCAGAATAGAAGGATGCTGAAAAACGTAAGGGAAAATTGGTGGTCAATCCTTATGAACATCCCTATCCATTTCATGGATGAATGATGAAAATGAATCTAGATCAACAATTTACAAAATTCATGGAGGTATTCTAGAAAAATCATATCAATATTTCTTTTTCTCGAGGAATTAACTCAAATTCCATCTTATACGTTGTTTATGAAGGAAATAATCTCTAATAAGAGGTTGAAAAAAGATTTGAGGACTATTCCCCTCACTAAGGAATGCTTAATAGTGGTAAAACATTCTATTCATCCCAACCAACAAAATCCAAGTAGATTCACAATCCCATTCACAATTAGATCATGTGAGTTTGGTAAATATCTTTGTGACTTTAGGGAGAGTGTTTTCCATATGCCATATAGAGTCTTAAAAATGCTTGAGGATGTTCTCTTAAATGTTGGGCATCTTATTCTTCCTACTGACATCATTATACTCAATAGGAAGGAAGATAAAGATTCACCTATTAATATAGGAAGACCCTTCTTGTATATAGAGATGTTTTTGATCGATGTTCACCAAGGTGAGTAGATCTTCAGTTTTGGAGATAAAAAATTCCCCTACAATATCCTCAAAAAAGTTAATCATGTATCACTAAAGGACAATTAGTATTTTTATGCCTTGACAGTTGCGAACGATCCCTCGGGTTACATGGGAGATGATATTAAATGTTCTAATATCATCACTGAAATAGTTATAAACAACATTCCATCTTAATATGTACCAGAAGAGTTGCAATATATCATCTTCTAGGGTGGTCCTTATAGGCAACATGCAATCATTGTAGATATCCTAGAGTGATCCAATGTATTACCAATGTTTCCCACAGTTCTGAACTCCACTCAACATGAACTCAAACCTCTCTTGTGATCCATAATATATGGGTACCATAGTAATGGGAACAGTCTGCCGGTAAACATCAACAAATCACTAAAAAAAGATCAATAGGAGGAACACTTACACATTATTAGGAGAAGAAAATAGGCCTTTGGGTGGACAATTGAGGATATTAAAGAAATCATTATAACCATTTTAACCCACTAGGTGTTACGTGATGAAGGATAAAATACCTCTCAGAATCTACCATGATGGTTAAATCCTTCCAAGAGGGAGGTAGTTAAGGAGGAGGTAATCAAGATAGTAGATTTATGAATCATTTAATCGATCACCGAAAGCCCATGGGTATGTCCTCTACATGTGGTACCCAAAAAACGGGGTATCACTGTAATCACTCATTATAAAAATGAATTTATCCCAACTAGAACATTGATGAGATGGAGAGTATATGTGGATTAATGAAAAATAAATTATTCCACATGAACCGACCACTTCCCATTTTTTTTTCACAGATCAAATGTTGCAGCGCCTATCCAGTCATGAATTCAATTTCTTTCTGTATGGTTATTCTTCTTATAACAAAATATCCATCTACCCTTATGTAAATCAAAAATAAATTCTCATTCCCTTATATAAATTTTTTCCTATATAATTATTTCTTTTTTTATATGTAATGCTCCAGCCACCATTCAACATTGCATGTTGTCCATATTCCATGATATGGTAAAGAAAATTTAAGAAGTTCTCAAGGATGGATTTGCCATATAAGGGAAATAATTCAAAACATGCTTGTGAAATCTTGAATTAGTTAAGGAATGGTGAGAACATACCAATATCTTTTAAAACTAGGAGTAGTGCCACTTAATGGTATAACATTGCATTGTCTTAGTCCATCAGATTTCTAAGAAGTGCATTGATGTTGAACCGACCAAGAATGAATCCATCTCACTATTGATTATTCCAAATTCTGTCTGGGCAATATGAATCATTCTTGGGCATGTAAGATTCTAGAGGACATTTTTTCATATATGTTTTATTATAGACCACCCATTAACAAATATTTTTATAAAAGACACTATCTATGAATTTTACAAACAATTCACCCAAACTTTCGTGGTTATGAAGCAGAAATTAGTAGAAGCCCCATACATAATTTCCCCAAAATAAGAGTAGAAGATTGAGGTCTTGTGTGAAGAAAGTGACTATTTTGTTGGTGTAGTTATTTGGTAGAGACTCAATAGAATCTTCAGACTGATATATTATTCTAGTATATCCTTAAATGAAGTATAGATCAACTACACTACTAATTAGAAAGAAATGAACTGCTTTGGGTCTTTCCATCAATAGGTTCTGTTCATTTTTATTATTATCCAATGTAATTATCTACACTGACCATGCATCAATTAAATATTTTATAAACTAGAAGGATGCAAAACAACAACACATTTTTGGGTGCTTATTATCCATGAAATTTACTTGGAGATCCATGAGATGAAGGGGATTGAATTTTTTTTCTAATCATCTATCCAGGTTAAAATTTACACATCTATAAAGGGAAGATTATTGATAAATCCATAAAGACTTCCCAGATGACCATTTTTTCTATGTCGGATCTTCTCCTCATATTTGGTATGCTGACAAAGACAATTACTTGGCTACGGGATTCATTAACCATGATATAACATTACACCAAATGGAATGATTTCTATCTTATGTGAAATGATATTTTTGGGAAGACTCTATGCTCTACCGCTGATGTGGAGGTGGGGTGATCTGATGCTACATCTCGAAAGAATAAATTCAATCAGTTCTGTCATTCTTTCAATCTTCCCTAGGTGGGTGACATCATGGGCTAGATCAAATGATGGAAATTATACTCCAATCTCATTTTTATTGGCGCACCATGCACAAGGATGCCATAAATTTTGTTACATACTATGATCGATGCCAGAAGATAGGTATCTTGGGGAGCCATGTTGAAATGCCTTAACATACCATTCATGATGTGAAGGTCTTCGACGTATGGGGTGAAGACTTTATAGGACCTTTTACTCTATCATTTTTTAAGACTACCATACAAGTCTACGTGGAGTGCATATCAAAATTGGTGGAAGCTGGTGCCACAACACACAACTCCACAATTTTAATCGTTTCTTTGTTGAAGACGGACATTATCAATAAGTTTGGTGTTTAGTAGGTGCTTACTATTGATATAGGGATGTATTTTGATAGTTTTTTTGATGAGAAATGTCCATCTCAAGTATGGTGTGAGATATAAACAAGGGACACCTCACCATTCTCATTCAAGTGGTCAAGTGGAGGTCTCAAACTGTGAATTAAAGCAGATTCTAGAGAAGATAGTGGGAGCTTCACGGATGGACTTGTCCTATAAAAATGATGATTCCTTGTGTGTATATGGGACAATGTTCAGGTCACCATTAGGGATGTATCTTTTCCGGTTGATCTACAAAAATCAATTTCATTTAACTATGGAGTTTGAGAAAAAATCATACTAGGAGTTCCCTAAACTACAATATCATGGTTGTAGAAGAAAGGCGCATGTTTCAACTGATAGAACATGATGAAATTAGGCGGGAGGCAAATGAGAATTCCAGGAAATATAAAGAGATGACCAGGGCTATCCATGCAAACATGATCTCTTATAAATCATTCCATCTTGGTGATGAGGTATTGTTATTTTACTCCCCTTATTGATTTTTTTCCAGGTAAATTACAGTCTTGGTGGCCCATACCCTTTAGTGTGATTTTGGTTTTCCATGGATATGTGGTGGAAGTTATTGGAGATGATGGTAAAACATTCAAGGTAAATGGACAGTGTCTAAATCCCTATTATCAAATTTAAGATATGGTGGGTATAATATCCCCCATACAATTTTGGCTGCAAAATTCTCATGTAAGTTTGAGATAATGACATAAAAAAATCATTTCTTATGAGGAAACATATAGGTTACACATCATGTACCACCTATACACACGTCGTGTACCTATCTTTTAAATGTACATTATAATAGAATGTGTATTAGAAGTATATATTAAGTATGTAATACAAATGATGATTCCTGTGTCGATGGTAAGGTCACTAGAATATATCTGGGTTTCCACCGGTTCAATTCCCTCCATACCTACCTTTGGTATGAGGTTCATCCTTTTTAACCCCTGTTTAAATAAATGGTGTGTGTGGTATTTTTCAAAATAATATATAAGGTATCCAAATATAAGAAAACCAATGGTCGGGATGGACCGACTGGGTAGGGTCGTAAAATTGTTCCAAAATACCCAGGGTCGAATCTTGACAACTGGAAAATTACCATAATTTTTCATATTTATAATACCACATGGTGTGAAATTTGATATACATCATGTGCACCATATTTCAATAATAATTTATATCGTTTTGGAAATAAGAACATACATGCAGGTGAAGATGGTAGAATGGTAGTGTCTTGGCCTAGGATTCAATTGATCTGGGTTCAAACTCAGCTAATCTCCCTACATAATAACTTTTTATTCAAATTGAAAACACACATTGTGCGTTTTCTTCATCCCATGTCGAATAATACCTTTGCATGAAATATTAATAGTAACAAAAAAATGGGAAGTACGACATCCTTTCCCTAGTGGTTGAGGGATTTCATTCATAACAGAGGATCACGGGTTCGAATCTCACCCAAAGAACCAGACCAGTGGTTGTAGTTCTATTTTTTTAATTTTAGAACACACTACGTGTATGTCCTCAATACATTACATGTATAGATTTATTTTTTAGTAATATATAAATATATATTTTATTAATATTGTTTATTATATAGTTTAAAATAATAATTATATTATACAATTCATCTATATTTAAAAAAAACTACACAGTGTTAACGCGCTATGACATGTTGTGTATACCAACTATAAAGGCCTGGCCCCTACCTGGCCTCAGTCCATATCACATGACCCCCCTACTCTCTATTTTATTCCTATTGAATCTGGCTTGCCTCCCTCTTCTTAAACAACCTTTTTTGTGTATTTATGATACTGATTTCTTTCAAATTTCACTCCTCGCATCAGGTACGTCATTCTTTACTCTTTATTTCTTGGATATAGAGGAATTAATGGTTTTTTTGATTCGTCCATCCCTTCGGCTATTGTGAAGTACATTGGGTGCATGAAGAACCCAGGATGTGTACCACTTGTTCACGGACACAAATGGAATGTTTTCACCTCTTGAAATAAATATGGAATGTATATTTGTTATATTCTCTTTATTGTTCCTCCCTTGGTATTCTGGCCTAGACCATGACCTTTGGGATACAACCATTCCCCATCTCACAACACAAAGTGTTCATGTTTGGTACACATCGTTTCCTCCAACCCTTTGTAGGATTCCATGTGGATGACGTACATGCCCTGAACACCATGTGGTTCCACATTTTGTTTCACCCCAAACACATGACATGCATGTTGTTTGATCTCTTTCTCTAGCTGAGTCGTGTCTGGATCCTTACACAGGAACCACTCCATATTTTACTACATTACATGTACCCAGTATTACATGTCGTCTAATGGTGTTTACCAGACCATATGCCCTCATCACATGGCAATCTAAATTACATTGGCTCTTATATAGATCATACTACACACCGTGTACCATTGATCAACATGTTGTTTTCTCCGTCATTTTATGTCTTCACACATTTTAATTGTTTCTTCTTTTTCTTATTTTATTTTTTTTTGTTTATTTTTTTCATATATGGTATAAGGAGATCCCATGACTTGAATGCAAACCATTTCGGCTACTAAGGGTGACCGACCCCTTGCTGTTGGACTCATCTTCGACATTCCGAGCAGTCGGCTTTGGATTTCCTGATATTCCAGCCCCATCCATAGATACTCTGCCTTCTCTCCTAAAGGACACTCCCTCTGTGACTTCCATTATTCTTTAATGTTTTATGGAACCTATTCCTACCCACAATAATTCCACACCTTCTCCAGTGGCTGAAATATCTAGTGTTGTGACTCCCTCTTCTAGATCCATCCCCTGAGAGCTACCCTCCACACCAACAGTGAACCTAACCAAGTCATCACCTCTGCCTACTGGCTAGACCTTTGAGCTAGTTCAGTTATCCCTTGGTCCACGTCTAACCACTACGTGAGGACCTTATTCTCTCGCACCAGTAGTTACACCAACATATGATTGTGAAAAATCCCACCCTCTTCTGCATCCATTCTAGATCATTCTTGAGGTTCATCCTACAGTAGACAGATTGTGGTGATTCTCCCACTACACTAGCTTGTGGAGTGTCCTATACCAAGATTTCAGTGTTCCCCAGCATCTAGGAATTTGGGAGGAGACTGTGGATCTCCTAGGACATACCCATTTCCTTGTGGAATTACAGGTCATTACACATACATATCGGGATTTATTTTTGGAGTTCATATTTACCATTGAGTTCTACTATCCGACCTTCCATAATAAGCCCACTAATACAGCCCGCATGGTTTTATTTCGGTAATAGGGACACCCTCTTTCAATTTCCATTGAAGATTTTTGCCAATGGTGCGGCTTCTACCCCTTCTGACACCCACCTCTAGTTTCCACCATTACATACCCCAAGTGCTCTAGTCTCATTTCCATGTGGTGATAGTTGATTGGGACTGACCGTAGGTTCTCCCCCACAATGTAGAATATAGTCATCACCATTGAATATCCCCTTTGTTTCCTTTATCAGTGCTTTATCACCATCATTTTTTCCCCATGAAGACATGGGTATCGTGTCTGAAGAGGACATGGAGCTCTTTACTCGCATTGTCTGGCACAACTTCCATGATATCTCCTGCCATGCCTCCAACTTCATCAATTTCATAATTCATGTCTTTTAGGGAAACCTGAACATTGGTTTCTATGCCACCTCCCTGGAACAACATTTTGGAGACTTTGAGATCTCTCTCCCTCAACTCCTTGTGGAATATCCTTAGTGTCTTGATGTTATCACTCTTATTCTCATGAGGATGGTTGAGAGATGGGGTATGGATAAGGGCTTGTTTAGGATGCCCATAATCTTGCAGGGGTAAGAGATAACTTAGCTACACCCTTTGGAGTTTCTGACCCCGACCTCCTTCATCCACCAGCTGATGTTCTATCATTTTCCAACCCCCCTTAATTAATCCTTCCATCTTCTTATACCATCCCATATTGTTCTATGACATCCTCCTCCCCTCCTCCATCCACACCCTCGCCTGATCTCTCACTCTCCCTCGCCATTGTTGATATAGAGTGCCAACAGGATGCTATGGTGGAGAAACATAGGCAGATCGAGCTAGTGTTGGGGATTATTCTTCACCACCATGGCCTTTCCCCCCTAGCGATATCCCCTATGACAATACCTCTCCCCCCCACTCCTTATAAATATTCGACATAACCCCTACTAATAGCTATATCCATTGATTTAGTTTTTCTCTATACTATTATCCTCGCTACTATCTCTATTGATGTGCCCACGATGCATGTTGTGCCTTCTACTCAGTGTGTCGGTCTCATTACTCCAGTTTCTATTATGGATATTTCTCCTATGGTGGATTCCACTGTTAAGGATGATTCCCTTTCTGAGGCAAACTAGTGACTAGTTTAGGGCACATTTATTTCCATTATATATATATGTGTGTGTGTTTTTTGCGTTCTAGGGATGTGATGATATATGTATTTGTAGAATTATTTTTTCATTCCATCTATAGTCACACGTCCTCTAGTACTCCTTGACCATCTCTCTTTTCTATCTACGTCCATATTTTTCCATTCACCATGAATGGAGTATTATTCATTTTTTATTTTTTATTTTATAATTTTGATTTACTTCATCCATTGATTTCCTCATCATATGCTCATTGTTTCCATAAATTCTCCCCTCTTCCTTGGTGTTGCACATGCTGGACAATCTGCTTTATTATTTTTGTGGGAGGGTCTCTGGCTAGACATGGTTTTTCATTGAACTGATTTAGGAGACCAAATTAACTGTTGAAATATTTTAAATTTTGGAATTTTTTTGTTTTTCTTTATAAATAATATATACATAAAATGTAAATTTCAAAGTAACATGATTATTTCGATAATAAAAATATTTTAAAATGATTACTGATATAGTTTGATATTTGATTTACAATCTCAAACATTAACATTTATTAGACTGCTCATTTTTTTCTTGTCTTTAACTTATTAACCTATTATTTTTACTCATTCCCAAGTGTTATTCTCAGTCACTTTGATATATTATTTCTTATATCCTCTTTCTTATGAGATTGTAGATGCCAGAAAAGTCCGTTGTTCCCAAACGAAGCTCCGGATGCGGAAAGCGAAGTGATATTTGGAGTCAGAGGCACGTTCCGGAGGGCCCGGAGGACTTGCGCGAAATTTCAGAGGTCCGCGTGCAAAGTTGAGTCGCGGCACGCAATCCTCTCGGGATGCGCGCAATGCGCTGGGCCGGCGCGCTATTTTGCGTGCCCGTGGCCTGCGCGGCTCCCTTGCGCGCCGGGTCCGGATTCCGCACCCGCGAAGGGAATTCCGCGCCCGAGACCGGATTCCGCGCCCGGGGTTGCCTATAAATATAAGGCGACCCCCGACGTTTTGAAGGATGCCAGAATCCGAAGCGTCGCTCGTTCGCGCAATCCAACCCCTTCCGCGCGCAATGCCAATCTTCAGGTAACCTCCTTTCTTTCGCGCAATAGAGCCTTGGGGTTCGCCTTCGCGCGCAATCCCCTTGGCTCCTTTCCTTTGAATAATCCTTAACCCGAAGGCCTTTGGGCGCAAAAGAAGCCTCTTGCGCGCAATTGCCCCCCGGGTGCGCGCAATCCAGCCCGATTGCGCGCACCCCCCTCTTCAAAGTGGCCGTTCGTTAGAGAATGAGCCGTTGCCCCCGCGTGCTACCCGAAGCCCGGTGCGCGCAATCTCAATCATCCGCGCGCAAAGGGCTAGCCCGATTGCGCGCCAGCCCGCCATTTTGCGCGCCGACCTGCTGTTTTGCGCGCAAAGCTCCTCTTTTGCGCGCAATCCGCCAGGGTCGCCCCCTTTGACCCCCCGAGGGTACCCGCCTGCGTGGCGCCCGATGATCTTCGTCCTGGGTGCCCGCACCGTGCGTTGTCTTTCTGTGCGGCCCTCCAGGCTTGCGCGAAGTGACACAGACCCATCGGCAGAAACCAATGTCCAGCATGACGTTAAACTGCACATACGTCCAGCATGACGTTAAACTGCGCATTTTTCCAGCATGACGTTAAACTGCACATACGTCCCGCATGACGCTAAACTGCATCCGTCCAACATGACATTAAACTGTACTACGTCCAAGCTGCACGACGCTAAACTGCCTAGCCCCTATCGTCCGTGCTGCAAGACGTTAAACCGCCAAGCACCTTCGTCCTCAACACACGACGTTAAACTGTACTTCGTCCGGCAAGACGTTAAACCGTCCGCTTCGTCCTCAGCACACGACGTTAAACTGTACTTCGTCCGGCAAGACGTTAAACCGTTCGCTTCGTCCTCAACACACGACATTAAACTGTACTTCGTCTGGCAAGACGCTAAACCGTCCGCATCACCCGATCTCATGCCTCGCACGCAGGGTCCCCCCCCGGTTTGGATGTGGCCCCCACCCGCTCGTCTCTACAGGGATGTCGGGATTTCCCCTCTTTAGGGACGATTTAATTGGAGCGGCTTTTCCCCACGGGGGGTAGGGTATTACAAACCCCTAGTTTCTTGTGGGGGGCTGCACATGTGTATCTCCATTGCGCCTCCCCACTGCCGAAGCCAGTAGAGGTGTCTCCTGTTCGATCGCTGACTTCGTGACCTCCAACATCATTCATCGATTTGGAGTGCCTCACGCTATCTTCACGGATAACGGAACCAATTTCCGAGCAGCCGAGTTGAAGAAGTTGTACGCCAAGTATAACATTCGCTCGAACCATACATCTCGCTATCATGCGCAGGAGAATGGACAGATCGAGGCGTTTAACAAAACCCTCTCTAACATTCTGCAAAAGATGGTTGGTCAGAACAAGAAGAGTTGGCCGGACATGCTCCCCAACGCCCTCTGGGCTTATCGGACGACGACTCGCAATTCCACCCAGATGACCCCTTATTCCCTGGTGTATGGAGCTGAGGCCGTCCTGCCCATTGAGATCCAGTTGCCGTCCTTGCGCACTGCGGTCTACGACCAGCAAGCGCCGGACAGAGTTGCTGAAGCCCGTCTAGTCGAGTTGGAAGCACTGGATGAGAATAGACTTCGCCCTTTGCACAACTTGGAGAGGCATCAAAGCAGAATGGCTCGAGCTTTCAATAAGAAGGTTCGCCTCCGCTCCTTCCTGCAGGGTGATCTAGTGCTAGCCCTAAGAGCACCGATGATCCCCGGCAGGAAGCCGCCCAAGTTGGAGCCCAAGTGGGAGGGAGCTTTTTTTGTCCACAAGGCCTATCCCAATGGCGCGTACTCCCTAGCGACTATGTATGGTGAGCGTGTCACTCCTCCCACCAACTCTAGGTTCCTCAAGCAGTACTTTGTCTGAGTGCGCCAACGTCCTGCACGACGTTAAACTGCATACGTCCGCGCGGCAAGACGTTAAACTGCCAAGCACCATTCGTCCACGCTACAAGACGTTAAACTGTTCAGCATTCGTCCGCGCTGCAAGACGTTAAACTGCCAAGTGCCACGTCCGGCACGACGTTAAACTGCCTACGTCCTGCACGACGTTAAACTGCATTCGTCCAGGCTACAAGACGTTAAACTGTTCAGCATTCGTCCGCGCTGCAAGACGTTAAACTGCCAAGTGCCACGTCCTGTACGACGTTAAACTGCCTACGTCCAAGCTGCACGACGTTTAACTGCCTAGCATATCGTCCGCGCTGCAAGACGATAAACTGCCAAGTGTTTCGTCCAACATGACGTTAAACTGTACTACGTCCGAGCTACAAGACGTTAAACTGTTCAGCATTCGTCCTGCATGACGTTAAACTGCCTCTCGAGAACTACGTGCGGCTTGATTCCAATCCTTATGGGATACGTAGGACCGCCTGAACCTTCATGTTTCAGGCCCAGCCCCATCCTTCGGGAATTTCCATCCCATCTCGGGCCCTTGGCCCAGTTGCCCCCGGGTGTGCGGCGTATGGTGTGAGCGCGGGGCTATGCCCTCATTCACGTCGGTTTTCTCGTCACGTTGTACGCCCCCCCACGTTTGGGGATGCCTTCTGCTCCCCCCTTCCTTTTTTATCTCTTTTCGTCCTGCACGACGCTAAACTGCACTTCAAGAACTACGTGCGGCTTGATTCCCATCCTTATGGGATACGTAGGACCGCCTGGACATTCATGTTTCAGGCCCAGCCCCATTTTCCGGGAATCCCTATCCCGTGTTGGGTCTCTGGACCAAGTTCCCCTCCTTTTTGTGCGAGGCGTATCGCGTGAGCGGGGGATTATGTCCTCATTCGCGTTGGTCTACTGGTCGCGCCGTACGCCTCCCCCCGTGTGTGGGACCACCTCACACCCCTCATCGTCCTGCATGACGTTAAACTGCCTCTCAAGAACTACGTATGGCTTGATTCCCATCCTTATGGGATACGTAGGACCGCCTGGACGCTTGTGTTTCATGTCCAACCCCGTCTCTTGGTTGATCACGGGGATCTTCCCTCTTTTGGTTGCTCTCAGGGTGATTCCTCCGACCCTTCCCGGTGATCTGTTAACATGTTCTGGGTACTTCGGTCTATGACTCGTAGTGTCAGATTCAATCCCGACAAGTCCTGTGTTGCTTGTCAGGCCTCGCGCTTCCTCTTGTTCGAGCCTTCACTCAAAGGGATCCTCTTTGGCGGTTTGGGTACGATGCCTCAGCGCTCTCCTACCGCTCCGGGTCGATTTACCGGCGGGTCTTGGGCCGCAAATCGATATGAATCCTGCGATTGAGCTGTCGATGCTCGTTTCCTTGCCCCGTCATAGGCTGACGCGATCGGATGTTGTGTTGCGAATATGGTCAGCAACATCCTTGATCGCCATGTCGGCTCTTTCAGGCTCTGAAAATTGGTTGTGCAGTCCTCATCACACTCCGCCTTTGTGCGTTGTAGTGGAATCTCGACGCTCTCTTCATACTGACCTTCAGTACACCTCTACACGTTAGGAAGACCAACCAGGGTAATGATGTCGTTCGAGGCTCCCATGATCTGAGCACCAAGGATATATGCGGATATCCTCCCTAAGGGCCATGCGTAGCTGGACCCTCGTCCCCATAAGGAGGAAGGAATCGCCCGAACAATCGCGTTCTGGGCCCAGTATATCTGGAGGCTAGCATCTCTGCCCCTCGGTTGATGGACATACGCAGGCCCCGATCCCAAGACTCTTCCCTTGGAATCGTGCGTGACCGCAGGGCTGGGTATGTTCCCACCTCCGCCGTGTCCGCCGTACCGCAATAAGCGGGTTCCTCCATGGTCCGAACCACACGACCTTAAACTGTGTTGTCAGGTCCTACCACACGACCGTAAACTGTGATCGTCTTGGCCGCCCGACGAGAAACGGCACTGCATCGTGATGTCCTCCTCAGGGGACACTCATGTTGGGCGCTGGTTAGTAACCACGGCATTCATCAATGCCTTCTGTGGCTTGATTATTGTGGCGACGCCAGAGATTTCTCAATCACAGGCATGTCGCCGCACAAAGAAAAACCATTCATCTTTAAGGACAAACAAGAAATATCAAATGCTGCTCCTTCTGTGTGCGAGGGTCAGACCCGCACTCTTCCCCGCGCCGATGCCCGATTGTGTTGCGCCGCGCTTCAAGAACTACGTGTGGCTTGATTCCCATCCTTATGGGATACGTAGGAACGCCCGGATGTTTGAAACTTCGGGTCCAGCCCCCCACCTCTTAGAGATTCCCCCTTCTCTGGGGAATCCGCCGCCTTCAGGTCACCCTCAAGGCGTGTTCCCCGACCCCTTGCAGTGGTCCACCAGTGTCAAGAGTACTCTGGTCTATTGCCAGGAGGGTCAGGATCCACTTGGTCAGGTTTCCTCCACTTTTCAGGCTTCGTGCTCCCTTTCATTCGGACCCATCGTCTACGCCCTGGGTGGAGCCCCCGTGAACGGTTCGGACACAATGCCTCAGTGCTCTCCCACCGACTCGGGCTGGTACCCCCAATGGCCTCGGGCAGCAAATCGATATGAATCCTGCGATTGAGCGGTCGATGCTCGTTTGCTGCCTCATTCCACCAACGGTTAGTGCGATATTGATGCTGCTTTTCCGCCACGGTCGGCAGTACTCCCATATCGTTACTCCGGTGCCCCCAGTCCTTGAGTGAATGGCCGCATGATTCACATTTTCCACCTCCCATTCTGACCAGGAGAAACCTCGACACTCTTGACACTATCCCTCAGTGCATCTTCGCATACCCAGGGGATAGGACCACGATGTGGCGTACTTTGAGGTCCTTATGGTCCGAGCTCTAAAGACCTTAAACTAAGATCTCTCCTTATGGTCCGAGCTCTAAGACCTTAAACTAAGATCTCCCCTTATGGTCTGAGCTCTAAGACCTTAAACTAAGATCTCCCCTTATGGTCCGAGCTCTAAGACCTTAAACTAAGATCTCTCCTTATGGTTCGAGCTCTAAGACCTTAAACTAATATCTCCCCAAACGGGGTTCTGCGTCCTGCATGACGTTAAACTGCACTCTCAGAACTACGTGTGGCTTGATCTACAGCGTGATGGAGTACGTAGGAACGCCCGGGCATCTCGACTCGGGTCCAGCCTCAGGGATCGTTAAGTCCCGCCCCTCCTCGTCGCCGGCCGTCTGGCCTGGCTTCTGGTAGAGTGGTGCAGTTGTGATATTCTCCCCGATTCGGCTCGGGATGCCCCATTGCAATGATGGGAAGTGACAGTTTCCTCGTCAAAGAGGTGCTGTCTGAGAATTGGGGTGATTCACGGCCAGATTAGTGCATCCGCCTAATACGCTTTCCCCACGGTGGCGCAATTTTGAGAGCGTTGGATTCTGTCCGAACAAATCGTCACTTCGCCCCACGCTTCGCATGCCCTGTTGATCTGGATTTCCACCCTTGTGTCTGAAGGGACCCCCAAAGCGGTATTCATGATGACATGTGGTCCGCCTCCTGCAATATGAATAATGACCTTCGGTCCGTCTATTGCAGTTGTTATGGTCGATCCACTGTCCGCCTACCGTCTTGGGCATTTCCTGGAAGACCGACCATTGTGGATGTCTGGATTCGGGACACGCGATTCACCCTTTCTCATTTCCCTATGTTCGGATAAAATCTCAACACCCCTAGCATTGTCCCACTCGTGTGTTGGAACAAGTTGGGGGGATGATACATTGATTAGGCTTGAGGTCTCCTTTCCTAGGAATGACCTCCCTCTTTTCTCCAGCAATCCAGGCCCAACTATGGATGCCTGATGCTTGGTTAACGCTCCCGCAAGACAGTGAATTGTGGTTGAGCATGTTAAGCCAAAAGATGCAGATAAATATATTGGTTCATACAAATGGATCAAGGTAGCAGAAGCAAAATGTTCTGGGAGTGGCAAAACAAAGCCCCTAGGGATTAGCGTGCTGAATGAGTCTTTCTAATGCCGCTACCCTTTGGCTGGTGGCCTCCAGAGCTGCTTCTCGCTCTCTGCGTGCCCTCTCCTCGTCGGCGGTCGCAGCACGCAGTTCGTCGATTCTGGCCTGTGCACGCTCCCGCTCGACCTGAATTGTGACCATCTGTTGGCCCGCCTCCGTCAGCTGTACCTGGGCGTCAACCAGCTGGGCTGCTAGTTGCTCCACAAGCTCGGTACACGTTGCGACGAAGGCCTCCTTCTCTGCCGCCTGCCCTTCGAGGCGCCGGACTTCCTGTTCCGCCGCGAGGAGCGCCCGCGTGCTCTCCGACATGTCCCGACTTTGTGTGATGTCGGCACGCCGGCAGCTCTCGCGCATCTTTTCGGCAATGAAATCACGGACCGTCAGATGGAGGCGTTGAGCATCAGCTCCCCCGGCACACAGGAAGCGCAGCCAGGTTTGAAGTGATCCCATGCACCCCAGCCACTCCAATGGGTCTCGCTTGAGGAAGCGCTGGATGCACTTCCACCCCCTGCGGCGCGTTATCCGGCTCTCCTCGACCGCCTCCGCGTCCGAGTCGTCCATCTCCTCGGGGTCGGCAGGCCGGTAGGCAGGGAAGGCAGCCAGCAGGTCTGCTGCAGGGTCCTCCCCTGGGAGGTCCTCATGAGGGATAGGTTCCCCAACATCTGGGCGACCTTCGTCTCTCTCCCCAGCGGCGCTGACACCCTCGTCAGCCCCCGACCTCTCTCCGATGTCAGCACCGCCGGCGTCCGCATCCCCCTGATCAGCAGTTGGTGGGGCCGGCTCGGTTTGGGAAGTCTGTTCCGGAGCAGGCGGCATGTCCACCACTGGTCCACTCGTAGATGGCCCAGGTTCGGCAACCCGACGAGCCTCCAGTGTTGAGATCACTGCGCGGGGCATGCCATGGTTAGTCACGGATCGTCAACGGCAGGCACCAGCAGTAAAGCAAGGAGACTTACGGGAGGTCAGAGCGTCATCTTCCGCTATCCCGGCCACCGCAAGAACAGTTGCAGTAGGGGGCCCTTCCGTGCCTGTCAATTCGATAATGGGTGCATGTCCCCCGCCTTGTCCTGCTGGCGCCCCTCCTACTCCCGCTGAGGACGCCTGACCAACATCCGTGCGCTCCTGAGAAAGATGGAGAAATGGGTTAGAAGCTGCATAAGAGAATGGATGAAGCAGATTGAGTAGGGATAGAAGCAGACCTCGAGGAGCTCGGTGACATCAACATTGTCAGAGCCGGCCACCTCGCCGCTCTCCCGCGGACTCCCCTGATGGGATCTTCCCTCGGAGCCTTCATCCTCCCCCATCTCCTCCTCTTCCTCGGAGTCGTTGTTACTGTCGTCTTCTTCCGGCGGCATCTGTTCTGGAGCGGGCTCTAGACCGAGCATCACCTTCACCAGAAGGGATGGCTCCGCACGCTGACCACGTTGGCGCGCGTAATCGTCCATGGCCGTCAGATACGCATACTGCCGGTTGAAGTCCACCCTGTCGGCAATATGGAGGCGCCCGACCTCTGGTAGATGGATTCCTTCTCTGAGAATCTTTCGCCAGATGGCGTCGGTCCCCAGTGACTGCCGCAGGGTCATCCAGGCCGACCACAACGCCGGGAAGACTGCATCGTGGGAGGGTTCGAGCAGACGTCTCACCTGCTTCCCGGGCCGCTCTTCGACCACCGCACGTGCCCCCTCTCTGGGCGCTGAGGTCGTGGAGGCAGCTCGCGATGTGCCCGCCGCCGAATTCCCTGCCCGCGCCGGCTCCACTGCTTGGCGCGCCTCCGTTCTCCCCCGTGTGGTGGCGCCTCGCCTCCTTCCTTGACGCCCGGTCTCCGCACGGGTAACCTCGAGCCGCCGAACTGGCTTCCGTAGAAGCCCCTCGGGGTACGCGATGGCCCAGTGTTCGGCGTACTCGGTTGCCAAGCCTGCGTCAACCCCGGTCGGAGGGAGAGTGATGACGTCGCCAGAGCCGAAAGCAGCAAACATCAGCCACATCTGGCGAAGGACGCACGGGTTCGTCTCCTCCCGGACAGTAGTGAATACCCTCTTCGGCATCCGTTGAAGGCACCCGAACTGCCTGGCGAACCGGGTTGGCACGTAAGGCTCGCAGATCACCTTCCAGTCGATCCGAGCCACGAGCACCCCGCCCCGCATGTTCAGGAAGTACTCATGCTGCTCCAGCGGACCCTGCCCGTTGTCGATCATTTGGCCAACGGGAGTGGGGAACGGACTGAAGTTGAAATTGGCATGATTTCCAATCCGAATCCTCATGCCCTCCTCACTTAGGGTCATCGGAGCGACCCCCGCGATTTTCTGCAGGGAGGGTCGCAGGCCGTTGCCTGGAGGAATGACGGCGTTCGTAAACGTGTACCCACCGAGGTGAGCAGCCACCCAGCCGTGGAAGAACTGAAAGGGCCCACAGATCCTTCGTGGCGACCCCCCTCATGAGATGCGTCCCAGGATGGCATACAGCCTCGCCAGCACTGGGACCCCGAGGTTGTATCTTTTGTTGGCGGCCATAGCGCCCGCCACCGCAAGTGTCGCCGGGCGAACGCCCATTCTCGCGTCCCGCACTGGCAGGAGCCACCCACTCAGAAAGGCAGCCAGGAACGCCGCGTACCAGACATTTGGGTCCCGGGCCTCGATGACGCGGTACCCCCATGAGCGGTAGTCGCCCGTCTCCAGGACCCGCCAGTACGACCCGTTCCGGCTCCTCTGAGCTGCGGTCGGGCACCGCTTCCCCCTGCCTGGCATCATGACCGCCGGGTCATGCTCCAAGAACTTGCCGAACCACTCCTTGTAGGCTATGTCCTTCTGGAAGTCCTTGACCCCGAGCCGCTCTATAGCCAGGTCCAGTAGATGCCACGTCAGGATGGGAGTCCGTGACCTGTCACCTCAGGTGTTCCTCGGAGGCAGGAACTCATCATACTGGTAGCCCTCCAGCGGGATACCTCCGATGTAGTGGATGTCCCAGAGACCGATGTCGACCTCCCCATGGTGAAAATGGAAGGTGTTGGTATCCGAGGACCAGCGGGTGAACAGCTCCGGCCCGAGCTCGGACTGCTGGTAGAAGTGGAACTGCGACGTCCACACCGCCTCAAATAGGCCAATGTACCGCAGCTCCTCTGCGAAGTGATCGCAAGTGTGGCGTACCCAGAACGCCCAGGCCCACTCGCTGGTGAAATTGCCCCCATACCGCAAGTCCCAGTCCTTCAGCCAGCCCTTGGTGTCGTCAGTGACACTCTGGCGATATGTGCTCGAGTAGAGGGCTGGAGAATTCTCCGCAGTAGGCTCACCTCCGTCAATGGTTCGCGTCCTCGGGTTCAGGACATAGACGTCCAAGTGCCTGGTCTCCCTGGCAGGATGCCCATTGTTGGTGATGTTATAGCGGGGAAGCTCGTCCTCCCGAGTCACCCAGGTCCGTGGCGCATCAACCTCGAACCCTGGCACCGGAACCTCATCCAGGATGCCGAAGTTCCAGAGCGGCAGGTTGTCCGACAGTGGATATGTCTTCTGGGCCGGCGTCAGCAAGTCGAACTGGGATTGATTGTTGGAAACAATCTCCTTGGCTCCGTAAACCTCCTCGTTCGTCGCCATCTCAGCTCTGCGAGTGGCGGCATCCCCCTCATTTCCTTGACGTGCGGCCATCTCAGAAGTTTCGGGAGTCGTGCGGGTTAAGGGATGAAGCGTGCGGGATCGGACGAGGCTGGTAGAGAAGTTTGAAGGTTGGCGCGCAATCCAAGTGGACGGCGCGCAATTGGGAAGAATGTCGCGCAATGATCCGGGTTTTCGCGCAAAGACAGGCGAATTTCGGATGGGTTTGCGCGCCGATCGGGCGAATTTCGCGACCGGAAAAGGCAATTTCGCGCACGAGAGCGTTGAAGCATATCGCGCGGAAGGCCTGTGTACGGAACGCGGAACCCTGGAACCCTATTTATAGATGAGGTCGGGATTCCGCGCCGCGCGGAATGCTCGATTGCGCGACCGCGGCTGCGAATTGCGCGCCCGGCGCCCCTTTTTGCGCGCCTAAGTCCCGCGCAGCCCAGGACTTCGGCATTCCGGCGTCTCCCTTGGAACCCGATCGTTGCGACCTCTCGCCGATCAGATTCCGAGGGGGGGCTTTTGTAGACGCCAGAAAAGTCCGTTGTTCCCAAACGAAGCTCCGGATGAGGAAAGCGAAGTGATATTTGGAGTCAGAGGCACGTTCCGGAGGGCCCGGAGGACTTGCGCGAAATTTCAGAGGTCCGCGCGCAAAGTTGAGTCGCGGCGTGCAATCCTCCCGGGATGCGCGCAATGCGCTGGGCCGGCACGCTATTTTGCGCGCCCGTGGCCTGCGCGGCTCCCTTGCGCGCCGGGTCCGGATTCCGCGCCCGCAAAGGGAATTCCGTGCCCGAGACCGGATTCCGCGCCCGGGGTTGCCTATAAATATAAGGCGACCCCCGACGTTTTGAAGGTTTCCAGAATCCGAAGCGTCGCTCGTTCGCGCAATCCAACCCCTTCCGCGCGCAATGCCAATCTTCAGGTAACCTCCTTTCTTTCGCGCAATAGAGACTTGGGGTTCGCCTTCGCGCGCAATCCCCTTGGCTCCTTTCCTTTGAATAATCCTTAACCCGAAGGCCTTGGCGCGCAAAAGAAGCCTCTTGCGCGCAATTGCCCCCGGGTGCGCGCAATCCAGCCCGATTGCGCGCACCCCCCTCTTCAAAGTGGTCGTTCGTTAGAGAATGAGCCGTTGCCCCCACGTGCTACCCGAAGCCCGGTGCGCGCAATCTCAATCATCCGCGCGCAAAGGGCTGGCCCGATTGCGCGCCAGCCAGCCATTTTGCGCGCCGACCTGCTGTTTTGCGCGCAAAGCTCCTCTTTTGCGCGCAATCCGCCAGGGTCGCCCCCTTTGACCCCCCGAGGGTACCCGCCTGCGTGGCGCCCGATGATCTTCGTCCTGGGTGCCCGCACCGTGCGTTGTCTTTCCGTGCGGCCCTCCAGGCTTGCGCGAAGTGACACAGACCCATCGGCGGCAACCAATGTCCAGCATGACGTTAAACTGCACATACGTCCAGCATGACGTTAAACTGCGCATTTGTCCAGCATGACGTTAAACTGCACATACGTCCCGCATGACGCTAAACTGCATCCGTCCAACATGATGTTAAACTGTACTACGTCCAAGCTGCACGACGCTAAACTGCCTAGCCCCTATCGTCCGTGCTGCAAGACGTTAAACCGCCAATCACCTTCGTCCTCAACACACGACGTTAAACTGTACTTCGTCCGGCAAGACGTTAAACCGTCCGCTTCGTCCTCAGCACACGACGTTAAACTGTACTTCGTCCGGCAAGACGTTAAACCGTCCGCTTCGTCCTCAACACACGACGTTAAACTGTACTTCGTCTGGAAAGACGCTAAACCGTCCGCATCACCCGATCCCGTGCCTCGCACGCAGGGTCCCCCCCCAGTTTGGATGTGGCCCCCACCCGCTCGTCTCTGCAGGGATGTCGGGATTGCCCCTCTTTAGGGACGATTTAATGGGAGCGGCTTTTCCCCACGGGGGGTAGGGTATTACAAACCCCTAGTTTCTTGTGGGGGGCTGCACATGTGTATCTCCATTGCGCCTCCCCACTGCCGAAGCCAGTAGAGGGTGTGACTGGGATCGAGGTGTCTCCTACTTTCGGTCCAAGTCCCTTCCAACTGAGTTTTGCCGCATTCGGGCTGCCTCAAGTGCGTAAGTCCTGACAGAATGAACTATGTGGACTTTGATCCCTGTCTTCTAAACAGGGTACGTAGGAAGCCTCCCTGAGGTTCAAGCCCACCACCTGGTCGTCCCGGTCGTATTCACGTCGGTTCGTCCATCAGTGGACCCCTCCAGGGTTCACGTTTGCATCGATTCACCTATGAATCCGCCCATGTGGGAGACTGCCTGTGTGTATCTCCATTGTGCCTCCCCACAGCCCCTTTTTCCATCTCTCCTTTTATCGTCCAGCATGACGTGAAACTGTGATCCACCCGGCCGTTCCATCCCCCTCTGTGCGAGGTGGTTCGGTTCAATCCTCCGCCCGGCGGCCTCGACCCCTTCGTGAGTCGGCTTGCCGACGTCCAGCATGACATTAAACTGTATACCCGAACTATGTTGACTTTGATCCTTGCTAACGCGCGGTACGTAGGAAGCCCCTACGGGGTCCAAGCTCTTCAATCCATCATCCATCCTGATCCTTACCCGGGCCGCCACATCCCGGTGGGGTCATGCCACTTCTCTCCACTCCACATCATTTGGGAAGCCGCCCATGCGCTGGCCCCAGCGTCGGAGGTTCCCCGCAAGGGGTTCTGTCATCTGATCCACTTTTCGTGTTGATCGGTCCGATGCCGTCCCCGCTGGACGTTAAACTCGCGGCATTCCCCGTGTTAAACATGGGAAGCTGAGGAAAACCTCAGGGGACACAGTTCCCCGCACCCAGTACGGGATGCCTCAGGCCATCATGCCTTCGAGAAGCCCTATTTGGGACGGAAGACAAACGTGCAGAGCCGCAGTGTTACGACACGCCCCCAGCACCCAGAGCCACCCGGCCTTCTCACCGCAGGTTGCTGCCCTGACCAGACTCCTTGGAGCGTCCGGGCGGAAGCAGCGTAATTAACCAATGTCCATGAAGATATGGCGCCGGGAACGAGATTCATGAGCATGTCTTAAATCTATGAGGGAGACCCGGATTAGGCGACGAGTTCCGAGGAGACGTCCAAGGAAGGAGGAGCCGACATCCCATCATCCCGGTATCGATCAAGGAGCAGACGCCCCTGAATAAGGGACGGATGCCGCCCGCCTTTGGAAAGCGGGACTGCGGGACCACAAGCCGCGCGTCCATCCCCTCGGGTTGACGGGTGCACGTGCGAACGCGTCCTGGCGGAACAGCGTAACCCGACGCACATCCGCACCGAAATAGAGATTATGAGGATATGCATCACTATAAGAACATGGTAGTTTATTTCTTCAAAACATGAAGATTATTGCATCACATTAAAATGATTGAGGTATTTGATTGTTTTCCAGCCCCTTTGACCTTGAGACATAACCGACATCTTATCATCATAAAACACTTAAAAACCATGAAATGAATTGATAATAAGCTACATTACAATCCTATTTTCCCTTCCTACCCTAAATCTTTAATAAATTTTCATGATTATTCACATGAGCTTTTGAGAGGGTCTCTCATCCAATCTTGTAATATTTTGGTAAGAAACCATGAATTTAATTATAGGGGAGTTTATCACATGTAAAATTGGGAATAAGGGATTCCAAAACCTCTATATATGATATTATTAGTGGTCACATATTAAAAAAAATGTGAAAAAAATATAAAAGAGGTTCCAGATTCATTCAATGTTTTGAGCCCATATTGGCCTGGGAATATCATGCGGATGATACACTTTTAGAGATATTTATTGGTAGTGCATTTTCATACATATTGGTGTTGAATATCATGCATTATTATTTAAAAATTCATCCTCCTTTTCAAGCATCTGATATTAAGTTTCATCATTACTGACTAAACCTTAGCCTTAGAAACATTTAACATAATTGAAATCTATAATTATTTATGTGATTTTAATTCTGATTTGATGAATGATAACACTTGAATGCCTATGCATATAGTGAATATTGTCACGACCCCCTCCCACCAAATATGCCCCTCCTGAGCTGGAAATGGTGAAAGGGAGATAATGACCCACCGAGTCCTACTTCCAGTAGGCCCCGGGTTGGCGACTAGCACCAAGGGTATGAGTTTTCAAAAATATTAGAGGCATTACCCTTTTATTAATTTAAGATCGGGAAATATGATGCATCAACTACAAAAAAGAAAAAGAACAAGTGTATAGAAATAAAATACACTTTATTGGTGTTTTGTATGAATCTAAAATTTTTATTTAATCTCTAAAAAATAAAAAAAATATCATACTAGAAAAAAACATTAATATTTAAATTAATATTCATAATAAAACTTATTATATTTTTCTCCATATCATAGATTGCATATATTAAAGACACAAAGTTTCCTTTTTGATATTCTCTTCATATAACATATAATACCTGTCACTTTAATGGAATAATATCCCCTTAAAACATAAAAATATATAAAATGTTGGTATAGGTATAAATATGTTTATCCAATGGGTTATGAACATGTTGCTTGGTCATTTTAGACCTTATATTATATGATTAGTCACTATTTAAAATCGATTATACCATAATCAAATTAATTAATTTTAAATTTCTTTATTTAAAATTGTTCAAAAAATCATGTTTCCTTATTATAAATTATGAATTATTCCATTTAAATTTATTTATTCCATTTTATAAATTTAATTTATATTATTTCTAAAATTTAAATTGAAATTAAACAGAAAACCATGATGAGAAAGTAGGTTTTAATGGTAAAAATGATTAAATTTTAAAGTGTTATTATAATAGTATCTAATAATGAAATGATTCAATTTTATACATCAATGAAAGAAAAAATATATATTTATATATATGAACTATTATGACATTTAAACCAAATAAAAATATATCTTTTCAATGTAACTAATTTTACGGAAAAGGTTGTAATAAATTAAAATTTAGTATTTTTCACTATTCATAAAAAATAGATCTTCTAATCAAAATAAAAAAAATTATACCATGAATAATTTTTATATTCCACTATAAAGTAATTTTGTTGAATAAATTTTCAAAATGTGTAAAAAATTAATTTAAAATTATTTGCACCATGAATGATTAAATTGCCTTGATAAAATATTATTTTTCAAGAAATCATTACTTTTTCTTTTAAAATATTACTATTTTTGTAAATAATGGATATCTATTAAACATGATAAAATGATATATTTTTATCTGTTAGTAAATATTATTCATTCATTCTATTTTAATGATTATTTTATAACAATGAAATTAAATAATAATATTAATAATACATTATATTTCATTAAACCTCTCTATTGTGTGTAACAAAAACATTCAAAATAACTCGATATTGTTTGTAACATAAGCCAAACATAGTGTTATGTGTATAATAATATAAACTCAATGTTCAATTGGTGTAATAATATATTCTCTTTGCATATGAATCATGATTAACTTTGAGTATCATGCAACACAATCCATCTAAAAATTATAATTCATTTAGAACAAATTAATTCTATTAAAAATCATGGTGGTAAATTTGACACTTTATAAAATGAATCAATTCATAATCATTATTATAGGTTGTCAAAGGTTTAATACATTAATTTTTCATTCATAAAAATCTACATTTTAGAAATTAATAATACAACATTATTTAAAAAGAGAAATTGGAAACATTACAAATACCAAAAATAAATCATAACTATGATCCCACATATGAGAACAAGTGTCAAAATTAATGGTTTTGGGCTTGGAATAAAACCAAAAATAATTATACAGAGTTATAGAGATCACTGATCAAAATAAATCATGAGATTAATTGAAATCTAATGATCAAAAAACCATAAATCTGTAATGATTTGATAGCGAATATGAGGAATATTAAATTATGTAACTAGGATAACATATTTTCTATGATCATTTTCATAATGTTAAATTTTCATAAAAGATATACTCTCAAGATTTCATTACATTTCATATTCACAATGTAAACCATTGGTTGTTCCATGATAAATATTCACTTCATATATTATCTCTATTTACTAAATTTAAAATTATCTCATCTAAATAAATAATGGATAAGAAGGCCCATAAATATATTTATATTTAATTATTTATATCATTATTTATAAAGAAAAAATGGGTTTCATAGTTTATCCAATATTAAAAAATATTCATATTTTGGAACAATAATATTTAAAAACTCATTCAATGATCATTACTATCCTTTTCATAAATTGTTAAAAAATTGACCTTTTTGAAAGTTGAAAATACACTAATTTAGAAAGAAATAATCAAAATTTCTCAAAATAATATTCACATTTAGACTAATTATATCATAATTTATCCATTAATTGTCACATAGAAATAATTTACAATATATTAAAATTTCAAATCTCTTCATTCCTCATTTTTAGTTACAACCTTTTTTCATTTACCATAGTCAACGCCTCAACTCATTCCTATGATACATTACCATTGTTTATTCTTTACACATTCTAGATATATAAGTAATTGAATATTATTTTATCCCAGGAAACCATCACCCAATCTAGTGCTGATTTGTGTCATTCCCTTTAGTGTTTATTTTGTTATAAGGTTCCGATAAATGTTTTTAATAATATTTCTAAAAATATATTATGCATAATAAAAACATCAATTTTTTTTAGTTTTCATCCTATTTGATTTCTCATAGACAATGAATTTTTTATCATGGTCAATTTTAAAATGATTTATTTTTGTCATAAAGAATGAATAAAACTATAAATCATAGTGTGTGATACATTAATCATAACGGGATCCCAGTTTATAATGAAAATCACTTATATGATTTATAAATCATTACACAGTATTCTTTAATGAATGATACCTTAGTTTCATCCTAGGTTATTAATATTCATTTTCTATTTAGATATTATATTGTGGTACATAAAGTGTTTTTTATTTCCAATGCATATCCACTAGGAGTGTCAAACTAGGTTTTAATCAAGGCCTGTTGTTATTTACTAGTTCCCAATAAATTCTAGCTCAATAATGTTTTATAAGTGTTGATTGCCCTAGGTACATCTATTATAGAGCCATATACACTTGATGTATACATACATTGGTATAATATTATATATACCACTTCCTATATCATTTACCAAAATCCGATTACATTTTACTATAATTTATCTCATCATTAATCTTATTCTTATATGTAACACTATGTTGGCTTCTATTACCCAAAATTCTGAGTTTCTTTAATATCTTATATGATATGAAAAAAAAGAATATAATTGAATATGAAAAACTCATACATTATGATTCATTTTCTAGATATAAAATATTCTATAAAATTTGTTGACATTCATCCAATAGACTTCATAGACATATGATAATGAAAAATTCAATTTACGCAAAAAAATGATATTTCTGTAAACATAGATTTAATGACTTTTAAAGTTGCATCTATTTTAATGTTATATTTTTAAAAAATTATATAATTTATTATGATAAAAAAACCTAAATTTTCAATTTTGAATTTAGAAACTATCTTAGGTTTTATTTTTTGTATTTCTCTGAGATGTTTTTATGATAAATTGTGAAAGATATTGAATATTATTTAAAAATGACATTCGGTTTTTATAATTATTATTTTTCAATTATATTTTAATTCTTTTAATTAAAATATATAAATTATACAACTATAATATATCTAATTAATATAATAAATTTTATTTTGAATATGGATTTACAACCATAATAAAATTATGAACATTTTCACTTTAAAAACACTTTTCCTATCCACGACAATAGGACTAGATTTAAATTTAACTTTTATTTTTATGTGAATTAAATATGAAAAAAACATCCTAAATATTTTTAATAATTATAAAATATATAGTCTGATAATATCAACATTATTTTTTATGAAAATATTAGTAAATGTAATTATTTATAATTATGGTGATTGGGGAAAAAATTTGTTTACCTAATGATTAAACCATTATCTGAAGTGATGCAATTACTTAGAAACATTTCCAAAAAACCATAGATTCGAATATTTAGACCATATTAAATTTTAGTTATGCTTTTATTAGTTATTGGGATAATATTCCCTTATATTGACATATATAATAAATTAAGTAAGTTAAAATGAAAAAAGGAACTTTCATTGGCTTAAACATTTATAAAGCCTTTTGATACATATAAAACCTTATATATTAAGATATTCATAAATATAATGAATGATAAATGACATATATTAATCATAGTAATTTTTCATTTATTTTTATAGATGAATTAGCTTCTTAAAATTCACAAGAAACACCAATGTAGTTGTTATTTTGTTAATAATTAAAAAAATTAAATGATACTAAACATATTACAAGTGAATAATATTGAATAAATAATTATGTTAAATTGATTTTTGAATATTTATTGGTCATGTTACATATATTTTAACATAAATAAATAATTTTCATGATATTTTATTATTGAAATTAATTTAATAATTTTAAAATTAGAATTAATGTTATTTATATTAAATAATATTTTATTAAAATAAATCAAATTAGTAAAAAAAAATATTATAACTAATGATTTTAATCCATAAAAAATATAAATTTTTTTTATATTTTTTAAACAAAATTCCTTTTATAATTACAATATTGACGAGTAAATAGTAAAAAACATTTTTAGCATGGTTTGTGTCATATTAATTTTTTGTGGATTATATGCAATTTTTTTATAATTAATTTACACATCAATGGGATTTATTATAATGAAAATAAAATTAATAATTAATAATTAAATGGTTCTATATTTTAAATTTATGTCACCTTAATTTATTCTTAATTGTAAAATTAGATATGATATGAAACTAGTTAACTTAAAAAAACCAAAAGGGTAAAAGTTTGGAAACTTAGATGTTAATGAACAAAAATTTAAAAATGAAAATATTTTAGTATAGTCGATGTTGTGATAGATAATAAACTCACTTAAATTAATGGTAATTTTTTTTGGAACATGAGGTATTGAAGACCTCTTAATAGTGTTTACCTTTTAATAATTTCAAGAATACAAATCCCTCTAAATAATAAAATTGAATTAAATCCCCATATTCATCTCATCTAAAAATCAATTTTAATTAACCAAAACCTATGAAATTAATACCCCAAAATCCCTCTCATAATATTATATAACAAAAGTTGGGAAAAAATAAATCCAATGATGTCCTTTAGTTAAAACTAAAATCATTTAACAAAAAAGAAGTAGCATTCTTCAATGATCACTTTTATCATATTTCTTTCTCAAAACAATCAAATATTTTTATTACATTATTATATAACGACCTAAATATCGTACATATACTAATACATTTTATGTTAATTATTATACATAAACATATTCAAACTTCAATGAATTGGGTATCAAATATATTGTTAATGTGTACGACGAACTTCTGCATAATGAAATGATGTCGTTGGTTTTTCCATCACCAAGTATCATGATTAGGAAATATGGTAGACATAATAATTTTAAATGATATTTATGATATTTATTTCTTATTTAAAATTCATAAATATTTACGTAACAGGTACATCATTGTATCCTATTTTTTTTTCATATGATAACATCGTCTCCATAATTTATTGACTACTACGTCATCAAAGCGAGGTGTTATGTTCAGAAATTACATAGAATATATTAAGAGTTAGTTTAATTAAAAAATTAGTCACAAATGGAATATATATGATATTAATAGAATAATTTCCTTTATAGAAATAAAATATCTCATTTTAGATGTTACCCTTTTCAAACACAAAAAACGTGATAATGTAATTTGTGGATGTGTGGACTACTACCTCCTCGATGTAATATGAATCCATTTAGATCACAAGAACTATATAAATAATTATATGTTATTAAAAAACAAGGTATTTATGATATACTGAAAATTATTTAATTATTTAATTATTAATTATTAATTTCATTCTTTACATTATGATCATTGAAATATTTTATTATTTCACAAGATTACGTACGAACAACCATATCTATGATTGTAATGTTGGTTCATTTTTCATGAGTATATTTAATGAATGGTTTTAAAATTATAATTTATATATAAATATGTAAATTATTTCATGATTATTATTTTTATATGTCAATATAATTATGCATTTCACCATAGTCGACCTACAAAATTTATTTTTGACACATGATCTGAATATGGTCAAAACCCTAGATGTGATCTAAATTGTTTAAGTAGTGGTATAAAATATTGTAACAAGAAAATTAAAAATAAAAATAAAATAAATAAATTGTACCAGTTATGTAAATAATTATATCATTTTTTCAAATTTCATTATATAAATACACATGCGATAAGTAGAACTCATGGTAAGGAATTATTGTCTTACTTATTTTTTTCATGAGGCATACAACATTTTCTACATTAATTTCATTTGTGGGGTGTATATTCTTACCCTTATTAGTTTAATATATATAATCAATATTATTTCACAACATTATAAGTTATAATTTTAATTATCTCATTATAGGGTTTTGATTTTAAAATTTACATGTTATAAAATTTATGATTGAAATATCAGTTTATTTTTGGATTGTTACCTTTCTATTAAAATGATCACTATGTTATAATAATTTTTCATTTCAAATCATTTTCGTTTTAATGTATATATTATTTTATGATTTATATTATTATTTATAAAACAATATTATATTTTTAAACATTGTTTTCACTTTTAATATTATATGATTTATGGGGGAAATGTTACAAAATATGTATCCTTTAATCAATTAAGATATTAGACCATGAAAATTTCCTACATTTTAAATTTATTTTTCAATGTTTTATGAATGTATATGACACTAATTATATTTTTTAGGAATTAGTTCATACAATCCCCTCGATGAAATGATGGGCTCATGGGACAAAATCAGTTGTTGATAAAACCTTCGTATTTGTTTCCAAGTAATTATAAATTATTTGGAGGATAAATCTAAAAAAAATCAAACTGGTTTCTACCTACAAAAATAAATTCTCTTTAGGATCCCCCAAGAGTGTAACAATCTTGATGATGAATATTGGAATATAAGAGATCAAATATATGTGTTCTATTAGTATAATTATTATTCAATGTGTTAATTTTATTTTTTATAATATACATGATCAAGGTTTTATATCATTTGTTTATTTATATTGAATTATTAAATCATATTTTATTATTAAAATACTGATTATTAATTATTAATTCTTGATATCTTCCCCTATAATTTATTATTACTAATAATTTCAGATAACCTTTATTTTATTTCTATTCCCTGGGTATGAAGATGATTTCATGGTCTGACTTTCATAGATGCTGATTATTTTATTTTGTTATCAATTTTATTATTTTTATTCCCATTTTAAAATTGGAATAATATAGGAAATTTAGTTTTCTAGAATATCTAAACATTTTTGTCATTGTAGATTTAATTACTTATGTTGATTTCAATGTAATTAAATAGGGAACCATGTCCATGATTCAAGGGTTGGAGTATTACTATCACTATCAAAGGTTGTTTATAAGAAACCTTGGACACTGTATATTGGAAAACCATGATTATTCAACATAGGATCATGATATACTCAGAGGAAAAAAATATATGAACAATAAAATGAAACCATATTTATTATTATGATATTAGATAAAATTAATTTATTAAAGTTATGTTATATATTACAATAGTTTGTGCATTAAATATGATATGATATAATATATTCAGCATCTTAATTTTAAAACGACTCATAAGTAATGTGAACCTAACCAGTGGAGTGATACATAGATAGTTAATGATAATTTGAATTATTCTCATAAGAAAAATGTTCTAATGGAACTAGTCACTCAATAATTACAACTATATAATGACATGACATCATGTGAAATAGAGATAAATATATATATATATATATATATATTTGATTAAGAGGGAAGCATGAAAATATGACTGAATAAAGTAAATATTCATATTATGGAATAACAAAATGAAATATTTTTTCATTTGTAAAGATTGTCGGTATAATCACCATAGTAGATTCTTAAAAGGAAGGGTTGTTTCCTATAAGTGTAGACATAAAAACCCCTATGCTTGTGATTTCAAGAATATAAAAATGGTTTCCAATGTACAATTCTTCAACTGTAAGGATTTGGGACAATACACAAATCAATGCCTCAAATTTCAATGGAATATACACAAAAATAGTCCATGGAATCATGTTTAAGATTTTTATACATCCATAGCCGATGAAGAATCATTAATATTACCATATTTGGATTCATAAATTATGTTATTTAAATGAGGTAACAGTTTTGATAATTATAAAATATATAATGATTATTAAGTAGTACTATTTCAATATGAATTTCATATATTATGTTGAATAAAAAAATGAAAAGTGATGTAGTAGAATTTTAATCATTTGGTAAAATAGATCATTAAGTAAATACATCCATTAATATGTTCCTTAGTATGAAAAAATGATTATTGAATAATGAAATGAATTATACGTGTAATGTAAATTGGATATTATTAACTTCCTTGTACAAAATTCAAATGTTTTGAATTACAATTCATACAAGGGACAAAAAGTGAACCACGGATAAAAAGGATTATATTGTACTTTTCACATGATTTTCAAGTTTAATGTATTAAATCTCCCAATAATGAAACTTCTTCTTAGTGATTATGTATAAATAGTCCAAGACACATCTAGAGGATAATATTGTGATAATGAATAAGAAAAAAATCAATTCATTTTATTTATTCGACTTCTTATACAGTAAAATAATACCTCACCTCTGAGAAATGGATCTTAAAACAAAAAAAATTCCCAATATCATCATTTTTTATTATATTCATGACCTTTATTAACAAATATACTTTATGGATTTTGGTTAAATAACATTCTCATTGAAATATTCTCCATCACTCTATATCTGAACATGATAGTTTATTTCTCTTCCATCTCTAGTTTTTCACTTCTATTCTCTTATACGAAAGACTAGTTTTGTGGTGACCATCACATTTCTTATTCCTTATTTATATAGAGTATTTGTTATAAACACTATATATGATATAGGGTTTTCAAGAATAGTATTTTCAAATATCTAAACACTTTATTATTGTCATAAATTATAAATTTTGTGGATGAAATTTAATTAATTTAGGGAGAATTTAACACCCCGAAACAATAAAATATTTTCCTTGTTTAAAAAATTTAATTTTGTTTCTAGGATAATTTCTACAGAACAGTAAGTTGTCATATGTTATACACAATACTAGTTTCTTTTGATATCACATATGACAAGTATGATCTAACATAGATATTTATAAAAAACGTAAGATAATATTATATTTTTCATTCTATAAACATACTCAATAAATATTTTATACATTCATTCAATATTTTTCATAGATTCATTATAATAAAAAATCAAGTTTATGAATAAAATAAATATTTTTCTAAAGTAATATTTACCATCTTTTAATGGCACACCAATTTCATTTCAAAAATTATACAATCAGATAATTTTTTTTTCAAAATAATATTCACTTTTGAATATGGAATGTCAAAATAATTTATCTTTAATATTTGGAATTTTATGAAAATATTCAACTCAAGATGAATATTACAAAATACAACAGTTTTTTAAAATGTAATTTTTTTTTAAATATATATTATTGATAAATAATATTTTAAATAAATATTAATGTAATAATAGATAAAATATATTTCTATTAATTATATTCATGTCAAGGGATGAATTTTTCTATATAATATAAACATAAGAGCTTTATGAACATCTAAATATTTTTAGTTTAAAAAAATATCTTTCTCAACACTTCCATGGGATTAACATTAAATTTAATAATACAACATTGGATAATTGAATTAAGAATACAATAAGAGAAAAATAAATTAACTAAAATTATATGCGAATGAAATTAAAATTAATTTCAAGGAATAAGGTAAAAATTAAATTACAGAGTGAAAAAAATTAATCTTAAAACGAAATATGACCAATACAATTATTCAAAAGTCATTATTTTCCTAATATTTCGACCATATCCACTCTAGGTTATAATTTTATGTATTACAAGGATATAATTCCATGAATGTCAATGATAGAATAAGAGATGTATGAAAAATCGAAAAAATTAAACATAAATACATTTGACATTTATAAAGACTTCATATATGGGAAAAACCATTTATTTTAATTTATAATTCTCGTATTGAATGATAAAAGTATTATTTTATTAAAATTAATTTATTATTAATTTTAGAGACGAATATGTAACATTAAATGCTTAAGAAACACCAGCATTGGGATTTTTGGTTTAATAATAAAATAAAATAAATGGTACTAAAAATAATATTAGCAAAGACAATGGAATGAATTATTGTGTTAGCATAATTTTTATATATCAATTTGAAATTTCAAATAGATATAAAGATATTTTAATCATTTTATTGATATTATTAAATTCAAATTATGTAAATAATGTCACAATTGATATTAATGTTATTTTATAATTGATGATATTTTATTAAAATACATAATATTAATAAAAAAATTTATTTTTAAATATGAGATTTAAATGTAAAGAAATATAAAATATTGTCTAATTGTGGATTAACCGATCATTTATAAGGAATATAAAGACCCATAGATAGTATAAACCTTGTTTCCCTGATTCCAGTTAAGGTATTATTTTATCTCCTTACATGTGTTTGTTTAAAAATAAATTCCCAATACACATGGTATTTTTATTTTTTAAATTATATATAGTATTTATAATTTAATGCATATAAATTTTCTAATAAAACTAACTTTATTATTTTCATAGTGGAAAAAATAATTTGGATTGAAAGGTGGATACTTTAATAAAAACCAAAATGGAAATGATTGAGAAAAATATATGTTAAGGAAAAAAATTATTAAAATGAACATATTTTTTGTGGTGAAGAATCTTATCCACCATAAATTTAATTTAAACAATTCTTTGTCAAATTTTTATCCCCATTATGTATGGGATACCACCCACATATTTTTTACCATTTTATATCAATCAATATTTTAATACCCCAATAATATAAAGAGGAATTATTTATCCCCATTAAAAAAAACTAAAAATATATTTATCTCATCAAATCCGTAATAATGTAATCTCTTATAATCTCTCACCTAATCCTATAATCCAGAAATTGAACAGATAGTCATACAAATAGTTCCTTTGTTAAAAAACAAAAGGAGTAACCCGAAAAAGAGGTAACATTCCTCAACAGTAACTTTAATTTAATTTTATTATCAAACAAATAAATTATTGTTATTAATATATTATATAAAAAATATACGTACTATATTTATATATATATTTTTACCTACATCTAAACACACTATTATCTAATGGTTAACAAATTTATAGTTTCTAATTGGGAAGACTACCACCTCATGAAATGATGCGGTTAATTTTTCATTTTAAAACTATATTATTTGGGAATTATGATGTAGACATTGTTTTTATATTATATATGTGAAATTTATGATTTATTAGTACTTCTTGAATTTTTATATAACACATACTTTAATACATTTTATTTGGGGTAAATATGATAACATCATTCGTGATCATGTGTACAATAACATCCTCAAAGTGATGTAATACGTTCACACATTTCATTTAATGTGTAAAAGACTATTTTAAATAAAAATATATGACAGAAAATAAAAATATATTTTTATTCGTGACATAAAAAGCATTCTAGATACCTAATATATCCTTTTATTTATTATGATTTTCACACTATAAAAAGTTATAATGTCATTCGTGGATGAGTAGAATACTCCCTCCTCTACATGATGTTATTCATTTTACATCATAAAAATTATATATAGAAATAAACATTTTTACATTAAATTTAACATCTAATATAATTAAAATTATATAACGATAGAATTATACTTTCCACTATTCTATAACGGTAATTGGAAAATACTAACATTACACAAGCGTACGTACAACCTACCAACTCTAGGATTGTTCATTGAATTTTTTTTCATAAATAGATTTCATGATTGGTTTAAAATTTTAAATTTACTTATAAATATTACTGTTATGTATTGATTATTTTTTGCTATTTTTTATTTATTAACCTCATTTCCCATAGTCAACATATAAAAATTGTATTTGATAGATGAACTGATTTTGTTCAAAACAACTGATGTAAACATAATGGTTTAAGTAGTTTTATATGAAATTGTAATAAGTTTTATAAAATAAATAAAAAAATTAAAAATATTCTCAATACATTTATTAATTGTATATGTTTTCAATACAATTATGTGATGAAACACGTGAAAATTTGGACTCATGTAAATGGATTCTTATCCCACTTATTATTTCACGAGAAATACATCATTTTAACCACTATTTCCTTTTTTGGCTTATATTCTACCCCTTTTTAATTTAATATCAATATTAAATATTATTTAAATGTATTATAAGCTTCAATTCTAATTTTCTCAACCAATTTTTTTGTTTTTTATATTTATAAATGTTAAATGTTATATTTGAAATATCTTTTTCTATGGTGATTGATAACATTATCTTGAAATAACCTATTTTTTGTTATCTTTATTCAATGGAAATTATATTTTTTTAATATCCATATTCTCTTATTTTTTATATGGTTATTTCCAAGAACATATACCCATTTTACATTTTATTTTCACTTTGAATGTTATATGATTTATTGGGAAAATGTTGATAAATTTTTATCATTTACCCAATACAGATATTAGATAAAGAAAATTATCAACTAATTAAATTTATTTTTCGTATATGATAAAATTTTTTTATATAAATTTTATAGGGTTGGAAGTAGTCAATAAAAACCCATATATGCATCGGTAGTTTCATGGGAGCAATCACTTGGAGGTATACCCTTTGCATTTGTTTCCAATAAGTTTTAAATTTTCATGAGGACATATCATCACACAAATAGGGAATGTTTATACATATAGAATTAGCTATATTGAGGAAAATTCAATATTATAACTATCTTGTGGATTGATCAAGAAAGTGGAGACATACAACATTATGCATTCAATCATTATTATTATAAAATTTAATTATTTGATTAGTTATAATATATGTTGTCAGTATTTAAGATCATTTCATTATTAATATGGAATTATTCAAAATTATTTTATTATAACCATTTTTATTATTAATTATTTATTCATGATGGCTTCATATATATTTTACCCTTACTATTAATTTGTGATCACAATTTTTTATTCCATTTGATAGGAATATGTATTCGAGGAAAGAGTATCAATGATTTTATTCATTTTATTTCTTAATTTATTATTTATTTATATTTTCAATGTAAAATGGGTATCATTTAGATATTATTGATTTCCAAAACTACTAATCTTTATGTTCCTTAGGGATTTCATTTCTTGTAATAATTCCAATTTGATAAAATAAGTCACCGTATTTGGGATTCAAGGTTTAGGTTGTTACATTTTTAGATGAAAATTCATTATATTCTATAAATACTCTCTTGAGGAACATATTTTTTTAGTGACATTGGAATCCTAGAACAAGATATTCTAATATGGTTATATGTCTTCAATTTTTCAATTTAATATCATCCCTTTTAGTATTCATCAGAAAAATACCGTACATAAAACATATCTTCAACACATGGGTAAATGAAACATAATAAAGTGTGACCTGAAATGCTCAGAACGGGTAAATTTATGAGTTATTAATATACTATCATGAAAAAGAAAAATATTATATATGGGTTTTGGATAATGAAAAAAATTATGAAGTTCATACCCATCCTATTATTGATCATAAAAATTATTCATTGAAAAAATATTTGAATTTAAAGTAAGTGAATCACAATTGAAAAGGAGAACATGAACCATGAGGCAAAATTAATTTTAATATGAAAACAATTTTGTGGATAAACATAATCATAGATAATCTTATTTATAGGTTACCTAAATCATTGGTCTTGGTATTAATACTTATATACCCTTAACATGGCTCTTAGCTTAAGCACTCATGAACACTAATCCATATGCATGTTCTTCCGCCAAATGTACAATTATATTTTTTTATAGTAAGAACACCCATATACCCTCCTTTTTTGGATTACAATTATCACCTGTGTAACCTCAGAGGTCATATAACATTTATAATTAACCATGAATTAGTGTTTTATTCATCACACCGATTATTTTAATGATGACAGTGTCACATAGTTCTTTTAATGGATTCCCAAAAAAAAATTGATAGCATGATTACCCACCATTATCTTGATACCCACATCATATAATAATTAATTGTCGTACCATATTCTATATAGACTACCACATTATATAAGTAATTTTGAATGACCACAACATTAATAATGATATAAAACAGTTTATATACATAAATGATTTTCACAATCCTTTTATTTGAAAATAAAATATGAAACTTTATAATGAAAGAATTGAAAATAACATAACATACATAGAAAACCATATATCATTTTTAAAATAATTCTCCACAATAGTTTACATAGTTTATAATTTAACAAATATTGAAAATATTTTTAGATAACATTTTTTCATTGGGAAAAAAATTTCCGACCTAAGAGAAAAATAATGTAAGATTCTTAAAATGCAATTTAATTAAAACAATTTAAAAAATATGTAAAATTGTACCATTACTTAATATGTCCTTAACAAGAATAAAAATGTGAATATAAATAAATTTAATCATTGCTAGATCGTGATATATCAAAATTGGAGAATTAATCATAGAAAATCCTGATAAATGATGAGTGTTGACCTCACCTCGTTTGATAATCCCAATCGTGTATTTATATGTTTTGATAATCCCAATTATGTGTTCATATATTATTCTATTCTCAATTATTTTTGATCTACACTTTAATTCTTTCAAATCAGTGATCAAGTTAATAATAATGTTTAAATAATCACTGATTTATGTTAATCTCGATTATCCTTGTTTATATAAGCTTTGAAACAATTCTAAGTCAATTAGATGTGGTTTGCATAGCCAGAGCTACCGATAGCCAGAGCTACCAATAGCCAGAGCTACCGATAGCCAGAGCTACCGATAGCCAGAGCTACCGATAGCCAGAGCTACCGATAGCCAGAGCTATCGATAGCTAGAGCTACCGCTGGACATAGAGCTACTGATGCACAGAGCTACCGATAAGAGCTACCAATAAGAGCCACCGATAAGAGTTTGAAGGGCTATCGATGCAATTTAAGGACCCAAAGCCTGACGTACATGGACATTACATTAATTTTGCGGAATAAATAGTACATAACAAAAACACGCACACAAGGATCGTAATAGTTTAGTGTCTTTGGAAACTCGGAACGTTATCTTCTAATCATGGTGAAAGATCTTCAACATCTCCTAAAAAGATATTCCCTTTTTTTTCTTACCTAAAACCTTTCTTTATATCCTAGGGAAAAGAGAACATAATAGGGTGAGCTCAAATGCTCAGTAAGGGTAAACAAAAGAAATATCAATCACATCATATACACAAGCACATAACTTTTGGAAATCTTAACCTGCAAAAGAGATCATAATTTCATAACATGGGATAAATCATAGAAGTGAAATGTAATCCCAATAATCATAACATAAAACATGAAACTTTGTGGAATAAACACATAATCATAGAGAATCATTTCATGTTAGTCAGGACTCATTGCCAAGACTATCTTAGTGGACAAAGTCCCTTTCTGAATCGAGTCACCCTCGTTTCAGTCCTGTTTCACTGGACCAGTATAAACTACCATTCCGGCCATGTCTATCTCAGGAGATATAAAATCTTTACCCAATGCATTGGAGGGATATATAGGTCCCACCCATCTCATAATGATACCATTCTTATGTGTGCCACAAAATCCTAAATCATACATCATTGCATAACCCATGTAATAAAATGGGATTCTTAAACATCATGCCATCATAAAACAATTCATATAGGATAAAGGAATTCATAAAAATAATTCCATCACAACATAATCAAATCAATGTAATAATAGGGATAAAACAGAACTCTTTATTATCTTAGATAGAAAATAATTTTGATAAAGTACTTGAACTCCATTCTTGAGGAAAATATCCTTTCTACTTCAAAAACATATTCCTTTCTTAACATGTCATACAATTTTAAACTAAAAAAGTTGGCTAAAAATAAACTTGAAAACTTGTAAATGAAGCTTCGTGGAAATAATGTTTTAAAAATCCATTCATGTCGTATAAGTTAAAAAAACATTCTTCTCGTACTTTTGTCGGAAAAGTCAAAAAGTACCTCGTACGAAAAAACGAAAAATGATTCCTTTCTTATCCACTACTGAAAACTCACCGAAGGGTAAAAATGGATTTAAACAGTTGTAGGTGGTTTGAAATAATATCACATGTTTATGAAACATGGATGTGGATGATAAAATACACCCCCAGTAAATACCAAAGTATAAACAATCTCGGATAAAAATGAGATTGTGATATTTTCCCTTACCTTAGTTCTGACGTGCTTTGTACGTGTCCGAACCTCCTGTATAATGATTTAAATAATGTTATTGACTTATTTTAGAATCATATTCATTGTTATGATATCATATATAGTTCACTTATGACTTTATATTACCTGTTTTTTGTAAATTCAATGTAAAAGAAGCGTTTTGGGTAAAATCATTTCATTTATCGTAGGTGTTTGGACTTGTTGTTCTTGACATTATTATTACTTATATCATGATTTACTTACTTCCAGAATATAAAGTATGATTTATATATCATATTTATTCAGTATATATATATATATAATAGATAGATAAATGAAATGAAACACACCGTTCATGGAGACGGTAGTACGTACGTACGCATGAACGCTGCTTTCTTTTCCTTATTGTCTTGAATGGAATTAAGTAGATGACATATATATATATATATACATAAATAAAGTAGATTTACCATTTCATATATTCCATTATTATTCATTATATATACTTTATAATCATTCTGTAATGGTTAACATGGATAATGAGTCTCATCGCGTCATGGAGACGGTAGTCCGTACGTACGCACGAGCGATGGTATCGTTCCCATGGTCGTGGAATTGTGTTGAAGTGTATGTATACTATTTAAGTATCAATATAACTTTATAATAATCATATATAGTTACTCATTACACCATTATACCCATCCTATTAAGGTGGTGGCGGAAAATAGCTTACACCACCGCGTGGAGAGGGTATTCCGTACGTACGCACGCGCGGTGACTTCATTTTCTGTAGGATGGATAGATGGTTAAATAGGGTTGTTTCATACTTATAACAACATATCAGTATATGAGTGATACTGATGTTATTACTTCGTAATAAAATAACTAAATAAGAATAAGTTGAGGAAGAAAGAAATTGGAAAGGATCAGTAATGGATATTACCTCTTCTTTGAAGTGCTTCTTTGAGACCTCCTTTTAGGGCACTAAAATTAGTCTTTTAAGAATACCAGGACCTCTAGGATGATACAAGGGAAGTGGAGAAGAGATTTTGTCAGGGGTTGGCCGAGCCTTAATGCTCAAATTGGTGTGAGGAGGAGAGGGAGGAGGTTCCCTTTTACAAGGGAGGAGAGGGGCATCTTAGGAAAATCTCAAAATATTATTTTATATTAAGGTCAAATTCGGTTTATAATGGTTCCAAATTGTCTTATTTCGAAGCTAAAGTGGGTATGGGTCGAAATAATCTCATAAAATAGGATTTAGACAATTTTAGGTTATTATTTTAACCTTATAAATTAGATTTAACACTAAGTTAAATAATTTAACTTTTACCGTGTCTTTTTGTTTTCTTACACTATATGGTAAATAAACTTACTATATCAAGCCAAAAGAACCCCACATTGTTTATTATTAATATATCGATCATTATCTAAGTCATTTGTCTGATCCTTATATTTTTAGGAATTAAATAAAAATTAATAATATAATATTTGTTTTAAAAACTAATTTATGTCAATTTTGACACTATTTGGTACATGATTTTTATGAAATTTTTAACAGAATGATAAGTTCTAACCAAGTTACTTAAATATACAATAACATGTCATATTAACCTAGAAAATTATATTATGTCATAAAAATTCTCAAATTACATTTATTTGGGCATTTATGACATTAATTATGTTAATATTTTCTTAAAAAGGTAATTACTGTATCATCGTTGTGTCATAAATAAAATAACTTATTTAAAGTATAAAAATTACAAATAAAATACCATTATGTAGGAAATAGTATTATCTTTCTAATGAATATTTATAGTCGAAATTATATTATGTATAACCCTATATTAAAAATGTTTTAGTAAATAAACATTGATTATAACTCTTATAACTCTTCTTTGAATTAAATAATAATAAATGTCCTAATCTAATCCAAGTGGGACTAAATGATAATATTTTAAACATAAGGTTGTTTTTGGTCGACATACACTTGTCCAATAGGATTAGGACATGTGTTAGGTTAGTATTAATATCATTTTTACCCTTAATTACCCTATTTACTTTTAACCGTGGTAAATAAAAGTAAAAAATTACTATTCACCAAAAATTATTTTCATCTCATTGAACCACGTTTTACTAACTGACATCAACCCTGTCTCTCGGATTTTTGAAATTTTATTCACATAAGTGCTAAAATTATGATTTATGAAATAATTAATTTTTTTTAACTACCACTTAGTAGTTTCACTATTCATCAAAAATTGAAGTTTTTCAGAAAAATGCCAAAATTTCACCCTAAGCTATAATTGATATTCCGAATTAAAAAATGATTTCTATTTTACAAAATTTCCAACATATAACTTGCATTAAATAATTTTATAATTAATTTCCGCTGTCACAACAAATAACGTGTTTTTAAGAAACAATATCTTACAAAAGACTGACACTTGATTATGTCTGGTTTAAATGTGAAATTACATCCAATGACCAACATTGTATTAAATTGTAAAAATATATTCTAAATATTTTTTAAAACCACTAAAATTAATAATTTATCACTATTAATTATTTCTCTTGAAAAAGTTGTTTTTAACTAATACTTAGTAATTTTCACTATTCATCAAAATATGAAATTTATCCGAAAATCACCAAAATTTCACCCTAAGATAATTTCGATATTTAAAATCCAAAAATGAATTCCATTTTGAAAAATAGAATTTACAAATTTTCAAAAAGTGGTTATTACTATTCATAACGGCTAGTTTTAATAATATTTTAATAGCATATCGTTGTTTAGTGAAACTCGTTATTGCGTACTACACACGCTATCGAGGAAGGTCGCGATTGCATGTAATGAAAGGCAAGTTAAGGATGCGTGTTGTGCATGCTCCTTTTGGTGTAGCATACAACACAAGACATTAGTGAAATTAAAAAGAATATTTTTTTCATAAAATCTCGGGGTGTTACATTCTACCCCCCTTAAAATGAATTTCGCCCTCGAAATTCTTCGGGTTTATAAATGGTTTACTATTCGAAAGTTTCATTAATAGAAACCCACATCGTAAAAAGGAATACCAAAACCAATCTTTAAAAACGAATGTATGAAACGTAAAGGTTACCCAAATAAACTAATCACTGGGTTTCCACATAGGTGAAAATATGGATATGGAAGAAAAATCTAACCATCATGTTCTGATGAAGAGTGGTAGAGAACATAGCTATGGAAAAGCTAGCAATCACAAAGCCATAAATTTGTGACGATCTAAGGTACCATCTGATTAATCAGATATAAGAGCACTAGGACTACATTTTTGGTTTTCAAGATCATTTCCCTAAAGTTGAAGAATTTGAATTAGAATAAATACTTAATTTATTTTGGTACAATCTCACTGTTGTTTGTCCCTTGAACAATTTCCACTTCATCTCTTAAATAAATGAAGTTGAATTTGTTATTCGTGAAGTGTTAGCAGATCATGTGATAGAATGACGGGTCATTCCATCTATCTCAAACAAATGGATAGCAAAAGTTATATACATAAGTCGATCTATATTGAGATTAATCATATATGGTTCCAAAAATGGGCATATACATCATATATCATACTGCTTAATATAATAAAACTGGTTTCTACTAAACAGGGATTCTTTTAGGCCAGTGGTAGGCGATAAAGGCCAATCGCACTTCGGTTGTGGGTTCGATTCCCACAGCCTTGTCCGACACGATGGGTTGTCGCTCGTCCTGCAGGTTGTCCTTTTTCTAAAGCTTTATTACTATAACATCCCATCAATAATATCGAAAAACGTTTTATCCTAACTTATGTCCAATATAATCCATTATAATCTTTGGTCTTATCTAAAATACTTTGGTCCAAGCTCATAGTATAAAGAAAATGAGTGCTTGAAATGTATCAGAACAATCACGTGAATTCCATCATTAATCCCCCATATATCATATGATATATCTTGTTGGTCAAATTACAAACATGTGAATACCTTAATCATGTATTTTTTGAAGAATGAATACCCATTGAACCTTAGTGAAAACATGAATGCAGTTAAAGGTTAACACCTTCCACATACCAAATACTCAAAATTCTATATACTCAAACCATGATATCACTTAGTCCTTATATCAATCATGAGCTCATGAATACTGTTAAACATTTCATTTTCTTGTTTTCCCTTCATTATTCGCATATCATCTTATTTCCAAAAATATCTCAATCACTTTGAAAACAACATTATACCAACACATAAATATTCCAATACTTTATGATACCACATTATTTTGGAATCCCATTACATAAACACTTAATCATTCCACCACATCATTGTCATATTAAACATCGCCAATAGCGATCGCATGTGACTTCTCTTTGTCCTTTGCCTTCAGTGGTTGCTCATGTTGATCATCACTAACCCTTGGATTAGGGAATTTATTAGCATAATGCCCCATTTCCTTGCACTTGAAGCATTGACGTGTTGGTGGTGCGTTCACTGCAGTGTTTGCTTTATTTACATCATTAGAAACCCTTTTTTCCATTACTTCGACACTCAGCTGCTCGATGACCTTATTTTCCACACTTAAAACATTTTCTAGTCCCTTTAAGACAATATCCACCATGCTTCTTTCCACACTTTGAGCATAAGGAAACATTCATCTTCTTTTCACCATTATTCTGAGATTTCTCCTTGAACTCCATCTTTCGTTTCTTGTCAAAACCATGAGATGGATATGTAACACCAGCTTCCATTTCTACCTTGATAGCACAACACACAATTTCTTCATAGCTACTGAAGTCTCTTATAACTAATGCCCTTCGAAGACTTGTTTTTAAGCCACTGAAAAATCAATCAACTTTACTTTCGGGTTGGATGATAATGCCAGATGCATACCTTGCAAGTATTGTAAAATTCGATTCGTATATATCGACAGATTCATCATCCTTTTTCTTTAGTTCAAGAAACTCCTTCTCCATCTTTGTTCGAAGAATACGAGGGATTTATTTACTGAAAAACAAGTTCTTGAACTCGTGCCATTCCATGGACTCAATTTCATATCTTGGCCTCGTATTCTTGATAAGATTCCACCATAGATCAGCTTCACCTTCCAAACGATATACTGCTAAGATGACTTTATCATGTTCAGGACATTGAAGAACTGAAAATAACTTTTCAGTGGTACTGATCCATTGTTCAGCAACAATTGGATCATAAGTCCCACTGAAAGAAGGTGGACGTTGCCTCATGAAGGACTCAATAGAATATTGTTCCCTTCTCTGCTCATTTGGAAGTCCAGAATGATTCATAGCTTGTGTAAGTATAGTAATAAGATTTTTCACTCCATTTCCCATAACATTTGTTTGTTCAGGAGGACAATCATTGCATTGTCCATTGCATTGATCAACACGGTTCCTTCGGGTTCCAACCATCGTCTAAAACCTAAAAATAATAGTGTGAGAGGCAAAAATAATGATAGGGAAAACAACATAATAAAGGGGGAGTACCCTCAATATCTATCATCTTAGGTTAAATTCTAAGATCATTAGCGCAATTCTAGGACTATAACCTATACGTATACTTAACCTTAGGGACATCCCTAGACATACCTTAGAAATATTTCTAGGGATCTCACTAACGTTTTCACATCCTAGTTTCCAAAGGTTGACTAAACCTTTCCTTTGATACCAACTGTAGAGACCCAAAGCCTGATGTACATGTACATTACATTACTTTTTCGGAATACATAGTACATAACAAAAACACACACACAAGGATCGTAATAGTTTAGTGTCTTTGGAAACTCGGAACGTTATCTTCTAATCATGGTGAAAGATCTTCAACATCTCCCATAAAGATCTTCCTTTTTTTTCTTACCTAAAACCTTTCCTTATATCCTGGGGAAAAGAGAACATAAAAGGGTGAGCTCAAATGATCAGTAAGGGTAAACAAAAGAAATATCAATCACATCATATACAAAAGCACATATGGTTTGGAAATCTTAACCTGCAAAAGAGATCATAATTTAATAACATGGGATAAATCATAGAAGTGAAATGTAATCCCAATAATCATAACATAAATCATGGAACTTTGTGGCATACACACATAATCATAGAGAATCATTTCTTGTTAGTCAAGACTCATTGCCAATACTATCTTAGTGGACAAAGTCCCTTTCTGAACCGAGTCACCCTCGTTTCAGTCCTGTTTCACTAGACCGGTATAACCTACCATTCCAGCCATGTCTATCTCATGAGATATAAAATCTTTACCCAATGCATTGGAGGGAGATATAGGTCCCACCCATCTCATAATGATACCATTCTTATGTGTGCCACAAAATCATAAATCATACATCATTGCATAACAAATGTAATAAAATGTGATTCTTAAACATCATGCCATCATAAAACAATTCATATAAGATAAAGGAATCCATAGAAATAATTCCATCGCAACAAAATCAAATCAATGTAATAATAGGGATAAAACAGAACCCTTTTTTATCTTAGATAGAAAATAATTTTGATAAAATACTTGAACTCCATTTTTGAGAAAATTATCCTTTCTACTTCAAAAACATTTTTCTTTCTTAACATGTCATACAATTTTTAACTAAAAGAAGTTGATTAAAAATAAACTTGAAAACTTGTAATGTAAGATTCGTGGAAATAATGTTTTAAAAATCCATTCATGCCGTATAAGTTAAAAAAACATTTTTCTCGTACTTTTGTCGGAAAAGTCAAAAAGTACCTCGTACGAAAAACGACAAAAGATTCTTTTCTTATCCTTTACTAAAAACTAACCGAAGGGTAAAAATGGATTTAAAAAGTTGTATGTGGATTTAAATAATATCACATATTTATGAAACATGGATGTGGATGATAAAATACACCCAAGTAAATACCAAAGTATAAACAATCTCGGATAAAAATGAGATTGTGATATTTTCCCTTACCTTAGGTCCGACTTGATTTGTACGTGTCCGAACCTACTGTATAATGATTTAAATAATTTTATTTACTTATTACAGAATCATATTCATTGTTATGATATCATATATGGTTCACTTATTACTTTATATTACCCGTTTTTTGTAAATTCCATCTTAAAGAAGCGTTTTGGGTAAAATCATTTCGTTTATCGCAGGTGTTTGGACTTGTTGTTCTTGACATTATTATTACTTATATAATGATTTACTTACTTCCAGAATATAAATTATGATTTATATATAATATATATTAATTATATATATATATAATAGATAGATAAATGAAATGAAACACACCGTTCATGGAGACGGTAGTCCGTACGTACGCATGAACGCTGCTTTGCTTTCCTAATTTTCTTGAATGGAAGTAAGTAGATGAAATATATATATATATACATAAATCAATTAGATTTACCATGTCATATATTCCATTATTATTCATTATATATACTTTATAATCATTCTGGAATGGTTAACATGGATAATGAGTCTCATCGCGTCGTGGAGACGGTAGTCCGTACGTACGCACGAGCGATGATATCGTTCCCATGGTAGTGGAATTGTGTTGAAGTGTATGTATACTATTTCAGTATCAATATCACTTTATAATAATCATATATAGTTACTCATTACACCATTATACCCATCCTATTAAGTTGGTGGCGGAAAATAGCTTACACCACGGCGTGGAGACGGTATTCCGTACGTACGCACGCGCGATGACTTCATTTTCCGTAGGATGGATAGATGGTTAAATAGGGTTGTTTCATACTTATAAAAACATATATGTATATGAGTGATACTGATGTTATTACTTCGTAATGAAACAACTAAATAAGAAGAAGTTGAGGAAGAAATAAATTGGAAAGGATCGGTAATGGATATTACCTCTTCTTTGAAGTGTTTCTTTGATATCTCCTTTTAGGGCACTAAAATTGGTCTTTTAAGAATACCAGGACCTCTAGGATGATACTATGGAAGTGGAGAAGAGATTTTGGCAGGGTTTGGCCGAGCTTGAATGCTCAAATTGGTGTGAGGAGGAGAGGGAGGAGGTGCCCTTTTATAAAGGATGAGAGGGGCATCTTAGGAAAATCTCAAAATATTATTTTATATTAAGGTCAAATTCGGTTTATAATGGTTCCAAATGGTCTTATTTCGAAGATAAAGTGGGTATGGGTCGAAAACCTCTCATCCAATAGGATTTAGACAAGTTTAGGTTATTATTTTAACCTTATCAATTAGATTTAACTCTAAGTTAAATAATTTAACTTTTACCGTGTCTTTTTGTTTTCTTACACTATATGGTTAATAAACTTACTATATCAAGAAAAAAGAACCCCACGTTGTTTATAATTAATATATATATCCTTATATAAGTCCTTTTGCCGAACCATAGATTTTTAGGAAATAAATAACAATTAATAATATAATATTTGTTTTAAAAACTAATTTATGGTAATTTGGACACTATTTGGTACATGATTTTTATGAAATTTCTAACAGAATGCTAAGTTCGAACCAAGTTACTTAAATCAACAATAACATGTCATATAAACATATAAAATTAGTTTATGTCATAAAAAGACTCAAATTACATTTATTTGGGAATTTATAACATTAATTATGTTAATATATTCTTAAAAAGGTAATTACTGCATCATCGTTGTGTCACAAATAAATTAACTTATATAAAGTATAAAAATTACAAATAAAATACCATTATGTATGAAATCTTATTAGCTTTATAATGAATATTTATAGTCTAAATTATATTATGTATAACCCTATATTAAAAATGTTTTATTAAATTAACTTTGATTATAACTCTTTTAACTCTTCTTTGAATTAAATAATACTAAATGTCCTAATCTAATCCAAGTGGGAATAAATGAAAATATTTTACACTTAAGGTTGTTTCTGGTCGAGATACACTTGTACAATAGGATTAGGACATGTGTTAGGGTAATATTAATATCATTTTTACCCTTAATTACCCTATTTACTTTTAACCGTGGTAAATAAAAGTAAAAAGTTACTATTCACCAAAAAGTATTTTCATCTCATTGAACCACATTTTACTTACTGACATCAACCGTGTCTCTCATATTTTCGAAATTCCATTCACAGAAGTGGTTAAATTAATATTTATGAAAAAATTAATTTTTTTAACTACCACTTAGTAGTTTCACTATTCATCAAAAATTGATGTTTTTCAGAAAAATGAAAAAAATTCACCCTAAGCTATAATTGATATTCCGAATTAAAAAATGATTTCTATTTTACAAAATTTCCAACATATAAGTTGCATTAATTAATTTTATAATTAATTTCTGCTGTCACAACAAATAGCGGGTTTTTAAGAAACAATATCTATCAAAAGATTGACACTTGTTTATGTCTGGTTTAAATGTGAAATTAAATTCCAATGACCAAAATTGTATTAAATTGTAAAAATATATTCTAAATATACTTTAAAACCACTCAAATTAATAATTTATCACTATTAATTATTTCTATTGAAAAAGTTGTTTTTAACTAAAATTTAGTAATTTTCACTATTCATCAAAATATGAAAGTTATCCGAAAATCCCCAAAATTTCACCCTAAAATAATTTCGATATTACGAATCCAAAAATTAATTCCATTTTGAAAAATAGAATTTACAAAATTTTAAAAAGTGGTTATTACTATTCATAATGGCTAGTATTAATAATATTTTAATAGCATATCGTTGTTTAGTGAAACTTGTTATTGCGTACTACACACGCTATCGAGGAAGGTCGTGATTGTGTGTAATGCAAGGCAAGTTAAAGATGCGTGTTGTGAAATCTCCATTTGATGTAGCGTACAACACAAGACATTAGTGAAATTAAAAAGAATATTTTTTTCATAAAATCTCGGGGTGTTACATTCTACCCAACATAAAATGAATTTTGCCCTCGAAATTTGTCGGGGATATAAATGGTTTACTATTCAAAAGTTTCTTTAATAGAAACCCACATTGTAAAAAGGAATACCAAAACCAATCTTTAAAAATGAAAGTATGAAACGTATTGGTTACCCAAATAAACTAATCACTGGGTTTCCACATAGGTGAAAATATGGATATGGAAGAAAAATCTAACCATCATGTTCTGATGAAGAGTGGTAGAGAACATGGCTATCGAAAAGCTAGCAATCACAAAGCCATAAATTTGTGACGATCTAAGGTACCATCTGATTATTCAGATATAAAAGCACTAGGACAACATTTTTGGTTTTCAAGATCGTTTCCCAAAAGTTGAATAATTTGAATTAGAATAAATACTTACATTATTTTGGTACAATCTCACTGTTGTTTGTACCTTTAACAATTTCCACTTCATCTCTTAAATAAATGAAGTTGAATTTTTTATTTGTGAAGTGTTAGCAGATCATGTGATAGAATGACAGGTCATTCCATCTGTCTCAAACAAAAGGTTAGCAAAAGTTATATACATAAGTCGATCTATAGTGAGATTAATCATATATGGTTCCTAAAATGGGCTTATACATCATATATCATACTGATTAATATAATAAAAGTAGTTTCTACTAAACAGGGACTTTCTGTAGGCCAGTGGTAGGCGATAAAGGCCAGTCGCACTTCGGTTGTGGGTTCGATTCCCACATCCTTGTCCGACGCGATGGGCTGTCGCCCATCCTGCTGGTTGTCCTTTTTCTAAAGCTATATTACTATAACATCCCATCAATAATATCAAAAAACGTTTTATCCTAACTTTTGTCCAACATAATCAATTCTAATCTTTAGGCTTATCTAAAATACTTCGGTCCAAGCTCATAGTATAAAGAAAATTATTACTTGAAATGTCTCAGAACAATCACGTGAATGCCATCATTAATCCCCTATATATAATAAGATATATCTTGTTGGTCAAATTACAAACATGTGAATACCTTAATCATGTATTCTCTTGAAGAATGAATACCCATTAAACCTTAGTGAAAACATGAATGCAGTTAAAGGTTAACACCTTCCACATACCAAAATACTCAAAAGTCTATATACTCAAACCCTGATATCACTTAGTCCTTATATCAATCATGAGCTCATGAATACTGTTAAACAATTCATTTTCTTGTTTTCCCTTCATTATTCACATATCATCTTATTTCCAAAAATATCACAATCACTTTGAATACCACATTAGACCAACACATAAATATTCCAATACATTATGATACCACATTATTTTGGAATCCCATTACATAAACACTTAATCATTCCTCCACATCGTTTTCATATTCAACATTTCTAATAGCGATCGCATGTGACTTCCCTTTGTCCTTTGCTTTTAGTGGTTGCTCATGTTGATCATCACTAACCCTTGGATTAGGGCATTTATTAGCATAATGCCCCATTTCATTGCACTTGAAGCATTGAAGTGTTGTTGGTACGTTCTCTGCAGTGTTTTCTTTATTTACATCATTAGAAACCCTTTTTCCATTACTTCGACACTCAGCAGCTCGATGACCTTCTTTTCCACACTTATAACATTTTTTAGTCCCTTTAAGACAATCTCCACCAAGCTTCCTTCCACACTTTGAGCATAAGGAAACATTCATCTTCTTTTCACCATTATTCTGAGATTTCTCCTTGAACTCCATCTTTCGTTTCTTGTCAAAACCATGAGATGTATATGTAACACCAACTTCCATTTCTACCTTGATAGCACAATGCACAATTTCTTCATTGCTACTGAAGTCTCTTATAGATAATTCCCTTCGAAGACTTGGTTTTAAGCCACTGAAAAATCGATCAACTTTACTTTTCAGGTTGGATGATAATGCCAGATGCATACCTTGCAAGACTTGTAAAATTCGCTTCGTATATACCGACAGATTCATCATCCTTTTTCTTTAGTTCAAGAAAATCCTTCTCCATCATTGTTCAAAGAATACGAGGGAAGTACTTACTGAAAAAAAAGTTCTTGAACTCGTCCCATTCCATGGACTCAATTTCATCTCTTGGCCTCGTATTCTTGATAAGATTCCACCATTTATCAGCTTCACCTTCTAAACGATATACTGATAAGATGACTTTATCATGTTCAGAACATTGAAGAACTGAAAATATCTTTTCAGTGGTACTGATCCATTGTTCAGCAACAAGTGGATCGGAAGTCCCACTGAAAGAAGGTGGATGTTGCCTCATGAAGGACTCAATAGAATATTGTTCCCTTCTCTGCTCATTTGGAATTCCAGAATGATTCATAGCTTCTGTAAGTATAGAAATAATATTTTTCACTCCATCTCCCATAACATTTTTTTGTTCAGGAGGACAATCATTGCAGTGTCCATTGCATTGATCAACACGGTTCCTTCGGGTTCCATCCATCGTCTAAAACCTAAAAAGAAAAGTGTCAGAGGCAAAAATCATGATAGGGGAAACAACATAATAAAGGGAGAGTACCCTCAATATCTATCATCTTAGGTTAAATTCTAAGATCGTTAGCGCAATTCTAGGACTATAACCTATACGTATACTTAACCTTAGGGACATCCCTATACATACCTTAGAAATATCTCTAGGGATCTCACTAACGTTTTCGCATCCTAGTTTCCAAAGGTTGACTAAATCTTTTTTTGATACCAACTGTAGAGACCCAAAGCCTGACATACATGGACATAGCATTACTTTTGCGGAATACATAGTATATAAAAAAAACACACACACAAGGATCGTAATAGTTTAGTGTCTTTGGAAACTCGGAACGCCATCTTCTAATCATGTTGAAAGATCTTCAACATCTCCCATTAAGATCTTCCCTTTTTTTCTTACCTAAAACCTTTATTTATATCCAGGGGAAATGAGAACATAAAAGGGTGAGCTCAAATGCTCAGTAAGGGTAAACAAAAGAAATATCAATCACATCGTATACACAAGCACATAAATTTTGGAAATATTAACCTGAAAAAAGAGATCATAATTTCATAACATGGGATAAATCATAAAGGTGAAATGTAATCCCAATAATCATAACATAAAACATGAAACTTTGTGGCATACACACATAATCATAGAGAATCATTTCTTGTTAGTCAGGATTCATTGCCAAGACTATCTTAGTGGACAAAGTCCCTTTCTGAACCGAGTCACCCTTGTTTCAGTCCTGTTTCAGTGGACCGGTATAACCTACCATTACAGCCATGTCTATCTCATGAGATATAAAATCTTTACCCAATGCATTTGATGGATATATAGGTCCCACCCATCTCATATTGATACCATTCTTATGTGTGCCACAAAATCATAAATCATACATCATTGCATAACCCATGTAATAAAATGGGATTCTTAAACATCATGCCATCATAAAACAATTTATATAAGATAAAGGAATTCATAAAAATAATTCCATCACAACATAATCAAATCAATGTAATAATAGGGATAAAATAGAACCCTTTATTATCTTATATAGAAAATAATTTTGATAAAATACTTGAACTCCATTCTTAATGAAAATATCCTTTCTACTTCAAAAACATTTTCCTTTCTTAACATGTCATAAAATTTTAAAATAAAATAAGTTGATTAAAAATAAACTTGAAAACTTGTAATGGATGCTTCGTGGAAATAATGTTTTAAAAATCCATTAATGTCGTATAAGTTAAAAAAAACATTCTTCTCGTACTTTTGTCGGAAAAGTCAAAATGTACCTCGTATGAAAAATGACAAAAGATTCCTTTCTTATCCTTAACTAAAAACACACCAAAGGGTAAAAATGGATTTAAACAGTTTTAGGTGGATTGAAATAATATCACATATTTATGAAACATGGATGTGGATGATAAAATACACCCCAGTAAATACCAAAGTATAAACAATCTCGGATAAAAATGAGATTGTGATATTTTCCCTTACCTTAGGTCTGACTTGCTTTGTACGTGTCCGAACCTCCTGTATAATGATTTAAATAATGTTATTGACTTATTACAGAATCATATTAATTGTTATGATATCATATATGGTTCACTTATGACTTTATATTACCCGTTTTTTGTAAATTCCATGTTAAAGAAGCGTTTTGGGTAAAATCATTTCATTTATCGTAGGTGTTTGGACTTGTTGTTCTTGAAATTATTATTACATATATCATGATTTACTTACTTCAAGAATATGAAGTATGATTTATATATCATATATATTCAGTATATATATATATATAATAGATAGATAAATGAAATGAAACACACCGTTCATGGAGACGGTAGTCCATACGTATGCATGAACGCCGCATTCCTTTCCTTATTGTCTTGAATGGAAGTATGTAGATGACATATATATATATACATAAATCAAGTAGATTTACCATGTCATATATTCCATTATTATTCATTATATATACTTTATAATCATTCAGGAATGGTTAACATGGATAATGAGTCTCATCGCGTCGTGGAGACGGTAGTCCGTACGTACGCACGAGCGATGATATCGTTCCCATGGTCGTGGAATTGTGTTGAAGTGTATGTATACTATTTCAGTATCAATATCAATTTATAATAATAATATATAGTTACTCATTACACCATTATACCCATCCTATTAAGGTGGTGGTGGAAAATAGCTTACACAACGTCGTGGAGACGGTATTCCGTACGTACGCACGCGCGTTGACTTCATTTTCCGTAGGATGGATAGATGGTTAAATAGGTTTGTTTCATACTTATAATAACTTATCATTATATGAGTGATACTGATGTTATTACTTCGTAATGAAACAACTAAAGAAGAAGAAGTTGAAGAAGAAAGAAATTGGAAAGGATCGGTAATGGATATTACCTCTTCTTTGATGTGCTTCTTTGAGACCTTCTTTTAGGGCACTATAATTGGTCTTTTAAGAAGAAAAATACCTCTAGGATGATACTAGGGAAGTGGAGAAGAGATTTTTGCAGGGGTTGGCCGAGATTGAATGCTAAAATTGGTGTGAGGAGGAGAGGGAGGAGGTGCCCTTTTATAAGGGAGGAGAGGGGCATCTTAGGAAAATCTCAAAATATTATTTTATATTAAGGTCAAATTCGGTTTATAATGGTTCAAAATAGTCTTATTTCGAAGATAAAGTGGGGATGGGTCGAAATCCTCTCATTCAATAGGATTTAGACAAGTTTAGGTTATTATTTTAACCTTATCAATTAGATTTAACTATAAGTTAAATAATTTAACTTTTACCGTGTCTTTTTGTTTTCTTACACTATATGGTTAATAAACTTACTATATCAAGCCAAAAGAACCCCAAGTTGTTTATTATTAATATATCTAACCTTATATAAGTCATTTGGCCGAACCTTAGATTTTTAGGAATTAAATAACAATTTATAATATAATATTTGTTTTAAAAACCAACATATGTCAATTTGGACACTATTTGGTACATGATTTTTATGAAATTTCTAGCAGAATGCTAAATTCTAACCATGTTACTTAAATCAACAATAACATGTCATATTAACCTATAAAATTAGTTTAAGTCAAAAAAAGTCTCAAATTACATTTATTTGGGAATTTATAACATTAATTATGTTAATATTTTCTTAAAAAGGTAATTACTGCATCATCGTTGTGTCATAAATAAAATAACTTATATAAAGCATAAAAATTACAAATAAAATAAAATTATGTAGGAAATCTTATTAGCTTTCTAATGAATATTTATAGTCGAAATTATATTATTTATAACCCTATATTAAAAATGTTTTAGTAAATAAACATTGATTTTAACTCTTTTAACTCTTATTTGAATTAAATAATAATAAATGTCTTATCTAATCCAAGTGGGACTAAATGATAATATTTTACACTTAAGGTTGTTTTTGGTCGAGATACACTTGTCCAATAGTATTAGGACATGTGTTAGGGTAATATTAATATCATTTTTACCCTTAATTACCCTATTTACATTTAACCGTGTTAAATAAAAGTAAAAAGTTACTATTCACCAAAAATTATTTTCATCTCATTGAACCAAATTTTACTTACTGACATCAACCGTGTCTCTCGGATTTTTGATATTCCATTCACAAAAGTGGTAAAATTAAGATTTATGAAAAAAGTAATTTTTTTTAACTACCCTTAGTAGTTTCACTATTCATCAAAAATTGAAGTTTTTCAGAAAAATGCCAAAATTTCACCCTAAGCTATAATTGATATTCCGAATTAACAAATGATTTCTATTTTACAAAATTCCCAACATATAAGTTGCATTAATTAATTTTATAATTAATTTCCGCTGTCACAACAAATAGCGTGTTTTTAAGAAACAATATCTATCAAAAGATTGACACTTGTTTATCTCTGGTTTAAATGTGAAATTACATCCAATTACCAACATTGTATTAAATTGTAAAAATATATTCTAAATATACTTTAAAACCACTCAAATTAATAATTTATCACTATTAATTATTTCTATTGAAAAATTTGTTTTTAACTAAAATTTAGCAATTTTCACTATTCATCAAAATATGAAAGTTATCCGAAAATCACCAAAATTTCACCCTAAAATAATTTCTATATTACGAATCCAAAAATGAATTCCATTTTGAAAAATAGAATTTACAAAATTTCAAAAAGGAGTTATTACTATTCATAACGGCTAGTTTTAATAATATTTTAATAGCATGTCGTTGTTTAGTGAAACTCGTTATTGCGTACTACACACGCTATCGAGGAAGGTCGCGATTGCGTGTAACGCAAGGCAAGTTAAGGATGCGTGTTGTGCAAGCTCCTTTTGGTGTAGCGTACAACACAAGACATTAGTGAAATTAAAAAGAATATTTTTTTCATAAAATCTCGGGGTGTTACATGGAAGATCCTACACCGAGTCAACCGTACACGTCTACAAACAAACGGCTACCTATAATGAACTGAGGAGTCAAATCCTATATCCTAGACACTATTTGTTTATTATACTAATGGTTATATTTGTTAATTTTGATGCATTTAATGTTATATAATGATTTATGTTTCCATTTCAGGAAACCGTACCAAGTACGATCGAAAAGCATAATCATTCCTTCTTCTCAGAAAAACAAAAAAAAGGCATAAAAAAGGACATCGTGCAGTTATCAAAAAAGTGTGAGAGACAAGAGACTGGATGAGATCGAGCACACAGAAACACTTGCGATCAAGCTCAATACATGCCAAGAACAACTGGAGAACTCACACTCAAAATACTATTACCACCAACCTCCAGAACATAGAGCATACATCGAGAAATATATGCTAAAGAATAACTACACAAAACGCTTCATTCATTGAGCCGATAAGAAAGCTGAACCTGGAAGTCAAGGAAACAGATGATACTCTATTTTCCAGACAAAAACCAGAAGAAGACTCAGAACGAATTCTAATCAACAAAAGGAGTCAAGAGCTGCACGATGATCACTAGAGCCATTTCTAAACTCTAAATATTTATCTCTGTGATTTACTTTGTACATTGCGAGCAGTGTGGGTTATCTGTTGTATTTTACACACACACTGTCTCCTAAACATTAACTGGAGGATTTGTAAATCCTCACTCACTATCTTTTCATTCATTTTCCCACTGTGGATAGTGGTAGAGGTCGTGTGTGACCTGGATAGCAGGTTGTTGTTGTTTTGTTTCCCACGAATAACAGTGGTAGAGGTCTTGGACCTAGACAGTTGTAAACTGTTGAACCCTGATCCAGGGTGTGGATCATATTTATATAAATTTTTGAGAGGACTAAGTCTCTGCTTGAGACTGAACCTCTTGGTTAGCTCCTCTGTGTATATTAGTTAAAGTTTATATCCATACTACATATTTATTTCATATTCCACTGCTATTACTTTTAAATATAATTTATTTTCAAAGCTACTTTGATAGTTAAACTCACAAGTGTTTATATTTATTATATACCAGTATTTTAGTTTCAAAAGTTAAATTAATCATATGATTAAGTTAACTGAGAACTAATCAATCTTTGAGAAACTTATTGAACCTTTATAATCAGTATATATTCACTACTGTTTAATATGTTTTGGAAATTGGAGGATTTTAATAGAAATTGTTTTTAACAGAAATTTTAATTGGAACTATATTCACCCCCCTCTTGAGTGTCCACTCCGACCAACATTTGGAATCAGAGGGTGGAAAATATCTTCTAAATTACTCTGTTTTCAACTGTGATTTTAGTTGTATTTTAATGTTCTTAAAATTTCTGTTATTTATAAATTTTTATCTATTTAAATTTTATTTATAATGGATAATAGACTTGAGGGTGATGCTACTAACCGGACACCTTTCTTTAATGGAAATAACTATGCTCAGTGGAAACTTAAAATGAAAATTCATCTAGAAAGAATGAGTTTTGATATTTGGACTGCTATTGAATCTGAATACAAAATTCCCACTACTGATAGATCTACCTGGGATGAACCTACAAAGACTTCTTATAATATTAATTGTAAATCTATGAATGCTCTGTACTGTGCTCTAGGAGATGAAGAATTCAACAGAATTTCTGCATGCAAAACTACTTTTGAAATTTGGGATACCTTGGCTGTTTCTCACGAAGAAACAACTAATGTTAAAGAAATGAGATTAAACACTTATAATATTAAATATGATAATTTCAAAATTAAGCCTGATGAATCTATTTATGACATGTATCTCAGGTTTAATGAGATAGTAAACACAATGCGCTCACTCTGAAATATTGTTCCTGCAAAAGAACAAATTATGAGAATACAGAGATGTTTGCCAGATAGATGGAGAGGTACATCCGTTTCAATTAGAGAATCCTGTGACATTGGAGCACTGCCTATCAAGGAGTTAATTGGTAAGCTGATGATGTAAGAAGAAGTGCTTAAAGTAAATAAAGAAGAAGATGAGGAACCCAAAAGAAAATATGTAGCATTTAAAACTACTGCCTTTAAGAGTAAAGACAAGGATAAACTACAAATGGAGACTGAGAGTTCAACGAGTGAAAATTCAGAATCTGAAAGTGATGCCGATATGGCTCAAATAGCCAGGAGATTCAAGAATTTTTATAGGAAAAAGAAATTCTTTAGGAAAACAAATTACAATGGAAATTATGATCAACAAGGAAAATGGAAAAAGGATTCGAAGAAGGCTGACAGGACTGATGAAGTTGTCTGCTACGAATTCAAGCGAAAAGGACATATCAAAGGAGACTGTCCAAAGTTAAAATTCAAAAGGATATATGATTACAAAGACAGGAAGTAAAAGAAAGCCATGAAGGCTACCTGGAGTGCTTCATAAGACTACACTAGTGAAGCCGAATCTTCGGACTCTGAAAGGAATCGAGCCAACATGTGTTTCATGAGAAATACTTCTGAGGTAACATCTGACACTCATGTTTTAAATTCATATTATTCTGGAGATGATTCTGATTCGGAAAACATGTCAAAATATGAACTATTTGAGTACTGTGATATATTGGAAGAAACCTATAATGAGATTAAAGTCAAATACAAAGGTTTAAAGAAACAGTATGCTTTAAGTGTTAAGCATAAATCTGATCTTGATATAGAAAAGGAAAATAATGCTCAACTACTAAAGGAAAATATAGAACTGAAACTATCAAATGAGGAACTTAGAAAGGATTTAGAAAAATTCACAAATAGAAAGGATGCTCTAACTCAACTTCTAGGAAAGCAATATGCACCTAGATATGCTACTGGTTTAGGATACCAACCAGGACAGAGACAGTTCACCAGAACCCGATTTATTCCTAAGTATGAAAAAAAATATTGCTAGTTCCAGTTTTGGAAATTCATATACATCAACAAGATATTCATATGGTTATAGACCAAATAAAGTCTATCTTTCAAAATCTGTTACTTCTGTTAATTGTATATAACCAATAAAACAAATCTGGGTACCTAAAGCCCTGATTGCTAACCTATCTGGACCCAAGAAAATCTGGGTACCAATGTCATTTCCTGTTTAAATCTATTTTATAGGATACCTGCTTGAAGATTTGTCACAACAAGATATGGTATTTAGACAATGGGTGCCCAAGACACATGACTGGAGATTATTCTTGCTTCAAGAGCTTAATAAAGGTTGATGGAGGTCATATCACCATTGGTGACAACTCTAAAGGAAAAATCATCGGCCTAGGCCAGATTGGTAACACTGACTCAGTATTAATTTTTAATGTTCTATTCATTGATGGACATAAATATAACTTGCTTAGTATATCTCAATTATGTGACGATGGTTTCAATGTCATGTTTTAAAATGATTCATGTGATGTTTTTAACTCCAAAAATTCGTTAGTATTTTATGCTCTAAGGAATGAAATTGTTTATGCTGTTGATTTAAATTCTTTATCCAAAAAAAATTTCTTGGTTGAATGCTTTTAATAAAGAATCTTGGATATGGCACAGAATATTAGGACACTGCAACATTCAGTCACTTAGAAAACTATCTAGGAAAAACTTAGTTAGAGACTTAACCTAAATTAGAATTCCCAAATGACAAAGTGTGTAATACCTGTTAAAAGAGAAAACAACACAATGTCTCTTTTAAATCAAAGAAAGAAGTCTCAACTTCTCAACCACTTGAGTTGGTTCACATGGATTTGTTTGGACCATCAAGATTTTCTAGTTTAAATGGGAAGCATTATGTCTATGTTCTTGTAGATGACTTTTCTAGATATACTTGGGTATACTTTATAGCTCACAAAAGTGAAGCTTGTCCTTACTTTGTTAAATATTCCAAGTCTGTAGAGAACCTTTGTGGACTTAAGATTAAAACCCTAAGAAGTGATCATGGTCGTGAGTTTGAAAATCATGAGTTTGAATCTTACTGCTCACACAATTGCTATAGTCACAATTTCTCTGCCCCTAGGACACCCCAACAAAATGGTGTAGTAGAATGGAGAAACCGAACCCTTCAAGAAATATCTAGATCCATGCTCAATGAATATGAACTGCCTATTTACTTTTGGGCTGAAGATGTTAATACAACTTGTTATGTTATCAATAGATTCTTTATCAGACTTGTTCTTAAGAGGACTCCTTATGAGTTGTGGAACCATAGGAAACCTAAGGTTAACTACTTCAGAGATTTTGGCTAAAAAGTCTTTATTCTCAATATCAAAAAAAATCTTGACAAATTTGCATCCAAGAGTGATGAAGGAACTTTTCTGGGTTACTCTATTTCAATTAAAGCATATAGAGTTTTAAATAAGAGAACCAAATGTGTGGAAGAATCTGTTCACATCAAATTCGATGAAACTGATCCACATGAGCCTAAAACCTATCTTGAGAATCTTGAAGAAGATTTGTCTATTCTGGACCTTAATGATAAATCTAAAGAACCTGTTATAAAAACATCCAGTTCTGGACTTTTTCCAGAATCTGCTTCTGTTGAACCCGAACCTATAGATGAACATGATGTATCTAGTCCAACCTTTTCCAAATCGACTAAGATTCTAAAGAATCATCCATTAGATGTTGTTGTTGGTAATCTTGATAGAGGAACACAAACTAGAGCATCTCTAAGGAACCAGGTTGAACATCATGATTTTCTGTCACAACTAGAACCCAAAAATATCAATGATGCTACCAATGATGAATTCTGGGTAATAGCCATGCAAGAAGAGCTAAATCAATTTGAAAGAAACAAAGTCCGGAAATTAGTTGACAGACCCAAGGACACCTTGACAATAGGCACAAAATGGGTTTCTAGAAATTAAGTTGATGAATCAGGAATCATAGTTAGAAATAATGCTAAACTAGTTGCACAGGGATATAGTCAAAAAGAAGGTATAGACTATGGAGAAACTTTTGCACCTGTAGCTCGACTGGAAGCTATTAGGATGTTACTTGAATATGCATCACATCTGAATTTCATGTTATATCAAATGGATGTCAAAAGTGCATTTCTAAATGGTTTTATAAATGAAGATGTTTTTGTGGAACAACCACCTGGATTTACAAACCCTCATTTTCCAAATCATGTTTTTAAACATTATAAAGATTTATATGGTTTAAAACAAGCTCCAAGAGCTTGGTATGATAGACTCAGCAATTTTCTTATTTCAAAAGGTTTTACTAAAGGGATTTCTGATCCAACTCTTTTTATTAAAAGAATTTCTAATGATGTTTTAGTTGTACAAATCTATGTTGATGATATTATATTTGGATCTTCTAAACACTCTTTATGTAGTGATTTTTCAAAAAGTATGCAAAATGAATTTGAAATGAGCTTAATGGGAGAGCTTAAGTATTTTCTTGGTTTTCAAATTTTTCAAACTAGAGATGGAATTATTTTAAATAAAATTAAATATACAAAAGATCTTTTAAAACGTTTTGGATTGGATAGTATTAAGGAAAATGATACACCTATGAGTACTACCTGTAATTTGGATATAGATGAAGCTGGGAAACCAGTGGATCAAACAAATTACAGAGGTATGATTGAGAGATTACTTTATCTTACTGCTAGTGGACCAGACATTATGTTCAGTGTATGTATGTGTGCTAGATTTTAAGCTAATCCTAAAGAATCACACATACTGGCTGTTAAAAGGATTTTTAAATATCTTAAGCATACTATAAATTTAGGGTTGTTTTATCCAAAAGGACAATCATTTGACCTAACTAGCTATTCAGATGCTGAAATTGCTGGATGTAAGTTAGAAAGGAACAACACATCTGGAATATGTCATTTACTTGGAAGATCCCTAGTGTCATGGTGTAGTAAGAAACAGAACTCAGTTGCATTGTCTACTGCCGATGCAGAGTATATAGCTGCTGGTAGTTGCTGTGCACAAATTCTGTGGATGAAACACACTTTATTGGACTATGGATTTGAGTTTAATCATGTTTCAATTAACAGTGACAACACTAGTGCAATAAACATATCTAAGAACCCTATATCTCACTCTAGAACCAAACACATAGATTTAAGACATCATTTTCTGAGAGATCATTATCAAAAAGGTGATATTACTCTTGAATTTATTGGCACTGAACATCAATTGGCCGATATTTTCACTAAACCATTATGTTCTGATAGGTTATGTTACATTATGAATGAGCTAGGGATGTTTAATTCTCACAGGTGTTGAAATTCTCACCGATGTTGAAATTCTCACCGATGTTGAAATTCTCACCGATGTTGAAATTCTCACCGATGTTGAAATTCTCACCGATGTTCAAATTCTCACCGATGTTGAAATTCTCACCGATGTTGAAATTCTCACCGATGATGAAATTCTCACCGATGTTGAAATTCTCACCGATGTTGAAATTCTCACCGATGATCAATTCTCACCGATGAAATGTTTTAAAACTTCTTTCTGCCGCCAAGAATATGAATCGTTTTATTTTTATTTTATTTTACTTTATTCGTTTATTTATGATTCCTACGTGATAAAAATAAGCCTATGCCACTTTTCACTCCACCGGACCCAAAACCTTTCAACTTCGAATCTTAGCTCCCTAATCGACTGAGAACCCTAAATCCACAATGGAAAAAACCAAGATTCCTGCCATCAGAGATGACAGTGTAGAGCCTAAAACAAAGAAGCAGAAAGTGCAGCAAGAACCTAGCGGAAGTAATGTCAGAACTTGGTCGGGAAAGCGACCAGTAAACCCTCATTTGAAGAATCGAGATATTGTGATTGAAAAGGAGATATGTATAGATTGGCTGCTACCAAGAAAGTAGTTGGTGCTTGAAATTCTGGAAGATCAAAGATGGGTAGATTTTTTTTCAAATAACAATGGTCCCTACTACCCGATGTTAGTAAAACAGTTCTACGAATTTGTAAGCTTCGAGAAGTCTGTGAATGAGAATCAGGTAAGTTCTTTTTTAAATGGAAAAGAAATGTCGTTTTCTTTAGTAGAGCGGGATGAATGTTTAAAAGTCCCACATGAAGGTGTATCCAGGTATGTCTCAAGAGAAATTCCACCTACCAGTAACATCTTTGACTATGAGACCGCTTTAAAAGAACTAACAGGTAATGGAAGTCAAAGGCAAGTGGTTGCTGCTGAATTGGATGGAGAGAACAGATTTCTTTTCAAATGTGTTCAACATGTTTTGATACCGAGGAGAGGATATTTTTCTAATCTGAGATATCAAGATATTTAACTTCTACATCTGTTAATACATGGTGTGAAAGTTAATCTATGTAGACTGCTGTTGAGTCAAATAAAAGACATGATTAGGCCGAAATCAAAGACTAATGCTTTATTCTTTGCCAAAATGATCTCTGTGATGATAAAAGTGAAAGGGATAGCTGAGTCTCAAGATGAGACAGTTGTAGTTATGAATAACTTATGTATCACTACTACAGTTTGTAAGTACATGAAAATCAATTGGAACCCGTGGAAAGGAGAATGGGTCAGTGATGACCAGAAGGTGTATGATAAATTTAATATTGTGGATTATCCTTCAAGGACAAAGGATAAAAGAGATCCAGGTTTAGGACCTGATGAAGAGGAACCCGAGTACAGTGATGAGTCAGAAGAAGAAGAAGAGGAAGAAAGTCCTATAGATATTGGAGGAGATCAAGACTTGCCCCCAAGTCCTGTTACTGAGTTTGTATGCTCAAGAAAAGGAAAAGTAGAGGAAGTGTTATATATTCATGAGGAAGACCAGTCAGTTCCTCAGCAAGAAGGAGAAAAAGAGAATGTATCTGAATCATCTGATTCTGCTAGGTTGAGTCTCAGTCCATTGATTGGAAACTCAATTGTGCCTACTGCTGAAGTAGAAAAAGAAATAGAAGAAGCTGTACCTTTTCCAGAAAATCTCCTTACTACTGCTGAGATGGAAGTTGTTATGGAAGATTCTGATGAAGAAAGACCAGCAGAGAATGTAGTTGTTGTACATAAGAATGTACCCATTGAGGGAGAGCATGATTCCAATCTTGGAAATGTTACAGTGGCTGTTGAGGTTGATGACTGGGTAGAAGACCCAGGTTTTATAGTCTGTGGTTTGGATTATCCTGATTCGGATAATGAAGTATCTTTGAAAAGACCATAGATCAGCTATGACATCAATTCTGAGTTATTACCTGCTGCTGTGGTCCGATTACATGATTTAGATGTGCTGAAAGAAAATCTCAAAGTCATTTTTGTAGAAGAAGTAAAGATAATGGAATCCTTTTTAGTATCATCGATTCAATCAGGCATGAATGATTCTGTAGTCATTTTAGCTTCTGCAAGAGTATCTACTACAGTTGCTCCTACTGATTTTGTTACAAGATCTGATCTCGAATCCCTAAAGCATGAGCTGAAAGAATCTTTCAGTGCCTCAGTTGCTGAGATGAAGCACTGTTTTAGTGAAGATATGAAGTTATTAGAACAATCTTTTGAGCTTTCTCTTGGTTTCAATCTGTCAAAATTTATGGGTGAGCTGATGGAAGTAGTCAAAGAGTGCTAGACCCAATCTTCTAGAATAGAAGCAGATTTTGAAGCCTTAAAGATGTCTGTTATTGCTTTAGATTCTTACATGAGCTCAAATACTCATGCTGATAAGGATTTAGCCTAAGTGAAATGTGTTGTAAGCCAAATGGTCTCAGTATTTGAAGATTTCAAATCTTCTATAAAGGATCATGTTAAAAATCAGGACTCTCAACTGCAAACTCTGATTAGTGGTTTGACCAAAAGTTTCAATGAAACTGTATCTTTTTCAGTTGGTCCTCTAGCTTCAAAACTTTCATTTGATTTGAATCAATTACGAGCTATGATGAAGGAGGAGCTTGGTTCTATTTCAACCAGTGGCTCTGTGGACTCATCATATCTAAGCCGAGTAGTGCTCTCTACCAGAGATTCAGTAAGGGAAATAGTGAAAATTGTCAACAACCATATGAAAGAGGCCTCTGCCTCTCAGAAGGAAATCAAGAACAAGGTGGATTATTATTTCCAAAGGATTTTTACCAAACAACAACTCAACCATCATTTCAAGCTGATGTTGGAAAACATGATGTTACCCCCTGTAACTCAAGCCTTCCGAGAACAAGTGAGCATGCTAAGGAAAATGACTCCTGCCTTAGAAAAATTCATGGAGAACAAAGATGATTTTATATCTTCTATGGAAAGAGGAGGAGGAATCATTATGGATTTCAGAAATCTGTTACTGCCATTTTTACATGTTGATGCCATACCAGTTATTGTCCCTCCTGCCTTGCCTGCCTCTGCCTCTACTGAGTCTCCCATCCAGATGACTCCTGCTCAGGCCATTAGATGCCTCACACCTATGATCACCCAACGAACTTCCCCATACAGGCCAGGCACTGTATCAGTGGCTCAGCCTCCTGTGATCATTTCTGGAATTCCAAATCCCTCACCAACATCCTCACCTCCTGCATCCTCTTCTGCTCCACAAGGAAGATCTCATGTTGAAGATCAGGATTACTAAAGTGGCCAGGCTGTTTGATAGGAATTGTTTTTCTTTTCTATTCTATTTATGTAAGTTTTGTCTTGTCTAATACAAATTCTTTTCTTTACACTATCTCTGTTTATCAGTTTTCAATGTCTGCTTTCCCACTTTTTGATTATCACAAAGGGGGAGAAAATATAAAGAGAGGGGGAGAAATATGCTATAAAGAGGAGGATAAATATCAATGGGGAGAAATTTATGCCTTTGATACTATTTATTACATTTCCTTCTTTGGTACCAATTCATTCAAAGCATATCTCTGATACTATTGTATTTAATACTAACTATGATAATTTTTAATCTATATCATTCTTTTATTATTTCCTCTATTTCCTATGATACTGCTTTTTTTGAGAAATTAGAATATAAATGTTATATTCTCTTATACTATATTATCACTATTTTTGGTCATATCATAAGTTGTGATTATCAAAAAGGGGGAGATTGTTGACCTCACATGGTTTGATAATCCCAATCGTGTATTTATATGTTTTGATAATCCCAATTATGTGTTCATATATTATTCTATTCTCAATTACTGTTGATCTACACATTAATTCTTTCAAATCAGTGATAAAGTTAATAATTATGTTTAAATAATCTCTGATTTATGTTAATCTCGATTATCCTTGTTTATATAATCTTTGAAACAATTCAAAGTCAATTAGATGTGGTTTTCATAGCCAGAGCTACCGATAGCCAGAGCTACCGATAGCCAGAGCTAACGATAACCAGAGCTACCGATAGCCAGAGCTATCGATACCCAGAGCTACCGATAGCCAGAGCTACCGATGGAAAGAGAGCTACCGATGCACAGAGCTAGCGATAAGAGCTACCGATAAGAGCCACCGATAAGAGTTTTATGAGCTACTGATGGAAGATCCTACATCGAGTCAACCGTACACGTCTACAAACAAACGGCTACCTATAATGAACTGCGGAGTCAAATCCTATATCCTCGACACTATTTGTTTATTATACTAACCGTTACACTTGTTACTTTTGATGCATTTAATGTTATTAAATGATTTATGTTGCCATTTCAGGAAACAGTACCAAGTACGATTGAAAAGCATAATCATTCCTTCGTCTCAGAAAAACAAAAAAAAAAGCATAAAAAAGGACATCGTGCAGTTATCAAAAAAGTGTGAGAGACAAGAGACTGGATGAGATCGAGCACACAGAACACACTTGTGATCAAGCTCAAGATGTGCCAAGAAAAACTGGAGAACTCGCACTCACAAGACTATTACCACCATCCTCCAGAACATCGAGCATACATCAAGCAATCTATGCTAAAGAAGAACTACACAAAACTCTTCATTCTTTGAGCCGATAAGCAAGCTGAACCTAGAAGTCAAGGAAACAGATGATACTCTATTTTCCAGACAAAAACCATAAGAAGACTCAGAACGAATTCTAATCAACAAAAGGAGTCAAGAGCTACACGAAGATCACTAGAGCCATTTCTAAACTATAAATCTTTATCTCTGTGATTTACTTTTTACATTGCGAGCAGTGTGGGTTATCTGTTTTATTTTACACACACACTGTCTCCTGAACATTAACTGGAGGATTTTTAAATCCTCAATCACTATATTTTCTTTCATTTTCCCATTGTGGATAGTGGTAGAGGTCGTGTGTGACCTGGACAGCTGGTTGCTGTTGTTTTGTTTCCCACGAATAACAGTGGTAGAGGTCTTGGACCTGGACAGTTGTAAACTGTTGAACCCCGATCCAGGGTGTGGATCATCTTTATATAAACTTTTGAGAGTACTAAGTCTCGACTTGAGACTGAACCTATTGGTTAACTCCTCTGTGTTATTTAGTTAATTTTTATATCCATAATACATATTTATTTCATATTCTGCTGCTATTACTTTGAAATATAATTTATTTTCAAATCTACTTTGATAGTTAAACTAGAAAGTGTTTATATTTATTGTAAACCAGTATGTTAGTTTCAAAAGATAAATTAATCAAACAATTAAGTTAACTGAGAACTAATCAATCTTTGAGAAACTAATTGAACCTTTATAATCTGTATAAATTCAGTACAGTTTAATCTATTTTTGAAATTGGGGGATTTTAATAGAAATTGTTTTTAACAGAAATTTTAATTGGAACTCAATTCACCCCCGTCTTGAGTGTCCACTCCGACCAACAATGAGATTGAAATATAAACCCCTTAACTATTTGAAAACCTTGAATCATATGTCCTATAAAGGAATAAGATAAAATGAAACATAATATATCATGAGAATTAATAATTTCACGATATAACATGGAAAATGGAATGTATATACACCTTGTGAATTAATATAAGTTCATAACATAATATACATCTCAAATAAACATAATATACATCTCAAATAAATAATAAACGACATTGATTCTCGAGGCGATTCTCTTCTTTACCCACAAACGATGATTTTGTAACCCATTTGATGGAAGTGGGTATGGTTTTTTGTTGTCAAATAAACACAATATACTGTATTTATATATATATATAATAATATAGATATTATTTAATAATAATATAAAAATAATTTTTGGTGTTATAATAATTATTAAAAGAAAAACAGTCGTTGATGAACATTACCTCTTCTTTGGATATAATTTTTATATTTTCACTAAAATACATCCATTGATGGATTAATAACCATAAAATTTAATCTCATAGTACATGATGGATTTTGGGAAGTTATTTTGTTAGTATTTTGTCGATAAAAATGTTTTGAGAGGGTTTATAAAAGCGGTAGGGTGATCCAAAATTGGAAAATAGTGGATGATATGGTTTCTTTGGTTAATAATTACATCCAAAAATCAAAAATAAATTCACTTTTATTATGATATTCATTCTATTATATGTTTACATACTTTTACTATTTTGGCTATTCATTAAATTAAATAATTTAATGGCCTGGGAAATAAATTACTTAATACTAAATTAAGATGATAATTTTATAAAAATGTATACCAACATATAAAATATGTTATATATAATATAGGATATAAATAAATTCATCTATTTTTGATATTAATTTTAAGAGAAGCTCATTTAATTCACAAATTCACTGATTTAACCCAAACCACACTAATGATGTTTTTACAATTTGGGTAGGCCAACAAGTTTATTATTAAAGATGAATTCGACCATTAATGTGACAGAAATTATATTTATCAAAATTTCCAAGTAAATTTTCATAATATATAATTTTTTGTAATTTTATATCATTTAATAAAATTTCATTTCTTATAAAATAACATTAATATAAATTTTGACATTATTTTAATTTGAATTTAAATTTTTTTTAAAAATAACTGAATTTTAATATAACAATTTACCACCTATGAAACATGATATATTAATATAAAAACATATTGTATGTAAATAATTCATTCAATACAATTCACTTTTAATTTTTTTAGTATCATTTATTTTTGTTAATTATTAACTAAATAATTCTTTTGTTCGCATTTGTTATGAATTTGAAGTAATTATTTAATCAATAAAAAATTTTATAATTGTATTTTGATAAAATATTTCAATTAATAATGAAAATAATACTTATAACTTGGAATATGATGTTTTTTACTTATCCCAAATATGTTTAAATATTAAAGTCATAAAATGTTCCTTTTTTTTCTTTTTCATTAAATAACATATATGTATGTAACATTAAGGTAAGAGTATCCCAATAACTATATAAAACATTGACAAATGTTTTAAGGGTAAATATATTTTTCTATAAAATGAATTTTTGACACATTGGTTGGTCATTTTACACATTCTATTATAATTTTAACTATTATGTACACTCGTTTTCCTTATTCACTGGAAATACTTTTTAAATTTTTTCTCTAATAAAATTTGATAAAAATTATGTTTCAAATATTATAAATTTAATATTATTCTTATTCAAATTTAATAATTAATTTTTATAAATAATATTTTAATAAATGGTATAATTTAATTTAAAACCAATCCCATGTATGTTACGAGAAAGAATAATTTTAATGTTTAAATGTTAACAATATTAAAATGTTTTTTCATCTATAATAATTATGAAAAAGAATAAAATAAATAAAATTTTATAAATATTGGAATAATTTAAAAATTGAGACTTTGAAGCAAGATCAAAATAGTGTTTGATAAGATAAATTATTTAAAATAAAATGTAATTTTCAATTGAAATTTAGTTGATTTAATAATTAATTAAAAATTTAAGCTTCCTAGACACATTCAAAAAATAAATAATATGGTAATTTTTATATTCCTCTATCAAGGTTGATGTGTATTTATAATGAATTAATTTTTTTAATGAGTTATAATTTAATTTTAAATTATGTATTTTAAAAAAATTTATTCCATCCTTCAAATAATATATTATATTTAGGAAAACATTTCTATTTATATTAAATGTTTTTTATTTTATTTCAAATTAATAGATAACTAATAAAAATGGTAAATATATATAATTTTATAGTTATTTAACTATATTAATTACCTTCTATTGAAATGATTAGTTGATAAATATCATATTAAATTTTTACATTAATTTTTTATTATAGCTTGATAAAATTATATCATTTTTTATAATGAAGAATATGGATGGCACATAGTATTTTGTGTAATAAAATCCAGAAATAGTGGTGTATTTATTGAATGATATACTCAATCAATCATGTAGAATAATATTTACTGGTTATTATGTCGAAATAAATATTGACATTATAACATCTCGGGTTTTTATTACACAATTGAACATGATTTATTACATAAAAATCCACATAATAAAACTCTTAGGATCGATATGTCTATTGCCTTCAGGGAATAGGAACATTACATAATGAATTAAAACATGAAATACTACATCATTATTGAAAACATTCTTTACATGACCGCTACATTCCCCCATACATTGCATTACATGGGATAACCTTAGAACATGAATACGAAAAGAGTGAGTCATATAGCACAATAAGGGAGTAAAATTGAATGACTTTATGAATATAATACTTGTTAAGAAATAATAATATCAATATATTATAAAATATACATTAACATAATTACTTGACATAACATGATTAATATAACATGGAAATGTGGCAACGACATTGGACATGATATTAGCCTGACTGAAGGCCCATTGCATAAGGAGCATTAGTAAACCATCATTTCACTTGACGTATCATGATACTATTCATTACCCAACGCATTGGAGTGCAATCAGGGAGCACCCTTATTAATCATTCGTATTCATGCATAAGTGTTCCACATGAATCATATTACATGAATTCATTAAACATCATCATTTTTTCCAAAATAAAGGAATGTGGAATTTATACCGAAATCTTCATAATTAATAAGTAAATGTTCATAATAAATAATACCTTTGATAGTTATTTGGGCATTTTACTCACTGCTTAATGAATTTGTATTGGAAAGTCACCTTGCAATTTAGGCAGCATAATGTCATGAAATAAGAATTGATAAAAAAGATTGATGACAGAGAAAGGGGTGTCTCATCATATGTACATGAAGTGGATAGTAAGGGGGTCATATAGATAAATTTATCAACATATCTAATGGAATTTAGTCTCAAAATATAATAAAATTTCATGAATGTAAATGAGGATAGAGAATTTTTTTTTCAAAATTTTGACAAGATAACAGGTGTGCATTGGAGGAATTAATGATAGTGAATGGGGACTCCTTGAATTTTAATCATAAATAGTGAGGTATGGGTGAGGTGAGAAATCATACCTCAATATTTATAATTTCAAATAAAAAAGACATAAAAATATTAAGAAACGTGGATAAAATGATAAAGAAAAGAATCTCTTACTTGGAAGTGTGATGCCAAAGGCTTGTAGTGGACATGATAGAGGCATCATGGCAGCATGGTCCACAATGGGAGGATTATAGAGATAGGAGGGAGGTTGGAAGAACTCCAAAGTCTTTGAGTGAAGAGTTAGTTGATGCATTGGTGGGATTAATAAGAAAAAATATGGAATTCATTATTATTTAGGGTTGGGAAACCACAAATTAAACAAAAAAACCACAAAGCAACAAAATGTTTTTTCAAATGGATTTTTCTAATGTGTAGTGGAAACCAATTTTTTATGTTAAATGGAAGAATTTATTAGAATAAAAGGGTAGCTTATGTGAAGGAGAATCACACAATCAAAGAAATCAATTTTATAAACTAAAATGTATTATATGTATTGGAGGGTCCACTAAAGCATTGTAAAATAAATAAAAAAACAAAAATAAAACTATATTAATTGAAAGTCATATATTGTCTAAAAGAAAAAAATATTTTATTTTATTACACCACTTTTCGGTAATTATTATTTCCTAAAACATATTATATATTTAAACAGATTTTAATTTTTACCCAAAAATTCGATTATATCATAAAATAATGGAAAATTCCCTATTGTATAATCTTCATGTTATGAGTCCAAAAAAATATTCATTTTATCCAAATAATTTACTTAATATGAGAATTTTTATAATTAAAATAAAAACCGAACTTTATAAAATATTCATGGTTTTTGACAAATACAAAATCCATATTTTAATAAAAATTACAACTGTATTAAAAAAAGTATATAATTTCTTATATTTAATAAAAAGATATTTAATTATAATAATATTTTATTAAAATATTATTTAATTCAAAAATACATTAATTTATATAGATTTCATAGCTGAATATTAACTAAAAATATTATTTGTGCTTTAAAAACTATTTACAATGTAACAATTAAAAAAAGAATGTATATTATTTGTATAAAATATATTTTTACATAGTAATAGTTATAGAGTATTGTTACCTAACCACTTAAAATACTCTAATAAGACCATAGGGTATGGTGCGTGATGGTGAAAGACTCTTGTGGTGGCTTAGATAACATCACTATGGTGGTGATCTCTATCAACTTCCACTTCTCTCGTAAGATGTTCTGCTCGAGTTCAAAGTATTAACGCATTGATTGGGTTTGGTCAAGAGTGTAGCCCAATACACCACCTAATTTTCGAGCACTAAAAAAATGGGATTCTTAAGGAAAAATTCTACAAGATGAGTCCATCACTTCATTTTTCTATGTAAATTGAATTTGTTAAATCCCTACATTTATTCTAATCATGTGATCAATGTTCAACAGCTATATTAGGAACAGTAGAAATTCTTAATTCTATTAAAATTTTAGAAACAATAATCCACATATCTGTATATGTTTTACATAACTACTAAAAATAATAAGACATTTAATTACATCAATATGTATTTTCATTTATAAATGTTTGTGTCCTTACAATATTCCCTCCTTGAGAAATTTCAACCTCGAAATTTTCATTTCCCACACTAAAATAGATGAGGGTAACTCTAATTTTACACTTCCAATGATTCCATTATCGCTTCTTCAAAATTTCGGTTTTTCCACAACACCATGATGAGGGTTGTTGACTTATTTCATAGAATTTTTTCTCTACGATATCAGATCATCACTAGCTAATCCTCATAAGAAACATCATCCTCTAACTATACTACCTCTGAAGAGAATACATTTGAATCGTTCTGTATATACTTTCTCAGGAGAGATACATGAAATAAATCATGTACATTGGCCATTGTTAGTGGAAGTCTTAGTCGAAGGGACACAACCCTGACACAATCAAAAATCACGAAAAGGCCAAAGTACCAAGTACATAACTTTCATTTCATTCCAAAACTCAGGTCCTTATACTACGGAGATATGCAGAGGAATAACTTGTCTCTAACATGAAATGCTAGGTCTCGTCGATGATTATCATCATTTCTCCTTTATAGACTCTAAGCAGCTTTAATATGCTGTTGGATGGTCTTATCCTTGTCCACCATTTCTTTTCCCATTTCTGGACTTTGGAGTTTTCGCTCCCCAATATAATCCCAACATGCATGTGTATTTCATCTCTTCCTATATAGGTCATTATAGTGAGAAATTTTGATGTTTGATGTATATTGTTGTTATAAGGGTACTCATCTAAAGGTAGTTGTTGATTCCATCCTCCATTGAATTCTATTGAGAAAGATATCATCATGTCGTTTAGTGGATAGATAGTCTTCTCATATTGGCCATCAGATTTGAGGATAAAAAGACGTATTCATTTTCAGCTCAGTATTCAGATCATGAGGAAGACTCTAAAAAAACATATAGATTAATATTGGATATCAATTAGATACAATAAATAGTGGTACTCCATGAATCATTACTACATCTATAATGTATATTTGTGCCAATTGATCCAATGATAAATCCTCCCAAATTGGAATGAAGTGTGTAGTCTCTGTTAGGTGACCCCTAACAACCCAGATAGCATTGTTTCCTACGGAACCCATTTGATGTACAATGGAAATGTATATGTTAATGTTGTTCGACGTCCATGTTAGTATGTGTAGTGGTTTCATCATCCCCTTATAATTTTTCCTCTCAACCTTCACACACTGACATAGCAGGCACATAGATTTATATTTAGAACTCCCCCTTTTTATGTTTTCCGGAAAATTTATTTCTAAGAGATCTTGATAAATCTTTGTGATCCTTGGGTAAAAAGAGAAGGTTGATCTATGTGCATCATTCAGAATCTAATTATTTATCTTTTAATCAGATGGTACACATAATCGTGACCCAAATCTCAAAATTTCATCCTTCTCAACCACGAACTCTGATGATTTCCTAGTTTTTATAGCTTCCAAACTTTTCATAATTTCCACTTCCATTCTTTGAGCATCCATTACATTCTCCATGTGAGATGGCTAAGATGTTATTTGAGATTATATTAATGATGTTCCTCCAATAAAATTTTTTGACCTCGCAATTTGATAACATGAATAAATAACTCTAAAAATTAAAAACAACTTCATGGATTCTTACTCACCACAATTATGCTTCCCCAGCCTTCATTATCATGTCAATCATGGATAGAGAGGGTAAACATAGTTCAATAATTCCTCAATTCACATTCAATGTGTTACACTTCCTTAATTCAGACGTAGTACGTGCAACTTGGATCATACCAAAGGAAGATATGATGCAATTTTTGATTTTTTTTAAATATATAGCATCATAACATTATCATGTACCAGGTTTTTGTTAAATATTATGATAGTGTCATATTTGAACTTTTTTATGTGGTTCATCTAATATATTGTATATGTTTTAAAAAATAATGGAATAAAAGTCAATATATAAAGGCTTCTTAGATGTCTCCCTCTTCAAAGGTTATTCTAATATAAAACATTTCATCATACTATCTGGATAGGGTGAAATTTTTAAAAATACCCTAGTGGTACCATCCACATCGTGAATGGTGGTTGAGTTGGCCGCTTAATGTGAGATAATAAGTGTGTGATGATACTAGATGATTCTGTGGTATGGAAGAGATGTTTGACATGTCGTAGAGCATCTTGCAATAAATTTGGACATTGAAAAATTATTTGATGCTATGAGTGCTTGAATTAAAAATAATTATAGCTCCTAAGTCATCAAGAAGGGACAAGTGTGTTGTAATATTTTCTTCCCCTTCCTTCTTGAAACTATCATTTATCATGTAAATGATATATATCAAATTTTGAGTTACCCTCTAGCCATGATAAAACATTGATATTTGACTACTTGATGTATAAATATATATATTTCCATATTGAATGTAAGGTTATGGGTAACACATAATGGTTAATCAAAATACAAGAACATATGACTTATAAATTACATCTATTTCCATATCATATGATTCTATAGGCTTATAACAATGTTATTCATGATCTACGTCCCAATATATATTCTTATGGGAATTTTTTTATTCTCTTCATAATGGTTCATAATAATATTATGAATTTATCAAAGAATTTGCCTTGGGATTTTCATAACCGAAAGTGCAGAAAGGCCTGTTGTCATGTACTATGATACTCGAGTGAAGCCCAAAACTCTTTTTCAGAGTTTTCACTCCTAGTTGCTACTATTTCAGAGCTCCCTCTACTGACTCGTAATGGTTGCCTTAGTCTAGTGTTATTCACTCTTTGGGGCCTTACTTATTAGTATGATCAGTTTCTAATTATTCATTAAGAACATTATTCTTAAAGTAGATATGTTTAGTGTTGGGCCTAGCTATAACATCATGTGAGGGAGTTTTAGTAGTAAGGGAAGCTAGACTTTCCTACATCTTGAGGAGGGGGTAGGAATAGAAAACCTTGAGGATGATTCTCATGTTCATGGACCCTGAATAGAGTTCAATCATGTTGGTCCCCATAAATATATTATTAATACTGGTGGTAATTATTAGTTTCAAAAAGTGATGGAAGCATCACCAGATTAGAAGTAGATACATTGTGGTGTGTTTTTTTTATCCAGTGAATTTTTATATATTATTATATTGGTGAACATTGCAATCATTGGACTCATCAAATCAATTATGTTCAATGGAACTAGTCATAAATAGTATTCATGTGACCCTAGTGTTAATTATGCAAGTTAGAGGGAAAAATATCTTGTTTTTTGGGTGTCAGGGATGTAGACCAATGTTGGGTCACATTAGTCATCTGGGGATATTTTCAATATATTGATTAAACCATAAAATTTAATTCATGGAATTTAATATCTATATTCTATAAATTTTATTTTCTATTACATCTTTAATAGATTCATCTTCTTTAATGATGATGTCCATTTTGTAGTTTTCATTGATAAGAAAGGGTTTTAGATATGAAATATATTTATTAGTATCCATTTTTCCATATTGGTTGTCTTATATGAGGTATTAATAGATAATAGAATATAAGGGGATCCTAGGGTTTTCTGAGAAATTATAAATATTTTTCTTTATAAGGTTGTTAAATTAACCCATTGATGCGATGTTGTGTTTGGGATAGATTAGAGGCCACATGATTCGAATATTTTGATGGATTTCTATGTGATGACACAATTTATGTTTCATGAGATATGGTTTTAACTCAAAAAGGATTTATCTATACTAGTTTGGAAACATGGGGTGCTCCAGTCTTTAAAAAAAGATTTTTACTGGTAGAAACATGATATATATTTATAAACTTATTTCGAATCATATGACTTTAAATAATCACTGCCCTATTATGGAGATCAATCAAAAAATTTGTTCAACTGATGGAGTTATTTTTTTTTCAGTGATTGATTTATTGTCTAGGTCTCACAAGTTGGGGGTAAATGAAGGTTATATCCTAAAAAATCTTCTATATAAATTTATGGGGACATTGAGTTAATTATTATGTCATTTAGGGTCAATAACTCACCTGATATGTTAATATGGAACATGAACTCCATTTTTATTAATTCATATTACAGTTCATATACATTTTTATTGATGGAATAATTATCTATAATAAGATAAAATAGAATAAATATGGTCATCATAGATCAATATTAATGTTTTATTGATGAATCTATCTCTATTGAATTTTTATATATTGTTAGTTTTGTACGGAAGGGGTGAATTTCCTTGAGAATGTGGTATCCCATCAGTGTCTATATATGGCCCCCAAGAAGATTGAGGATTTGGATTATTTTGTTGAATAAATATTGTGAAATATTTTTTTAGATTTATAATTCACTGATGATATTGTCAAAGGTTATTATTTAATTTCACATGAACTTTTAATGCACTAAATTTGTTTCCCAAAAATTATTTTTTTATCCATATGGATTATTATAAATCATTGTTTGAGTACCTCATGGATATACTAGAAATATCTCTGATGCATTGTTTAATACTGTATATTTAAGTGTTTTAAATTTTTTAAGACTCATCCCATACCAGTATGGTATGTATATTAATATAGTAGATTTTAATGATAATTAATGTGTCTAGAAAATTATAATCAAACACGTGTAACCATTCAACCAATGATCTATAGATGAAAGTGTTTTTTATATGTTGAGGTGAAATTAACATAATTTTTAATTAATTATGCTTCTATCATAACATATATTCTCGAAGTATATCTTTTTTCCTTGTGATATGAATCGGCTACAGTTGATGGGGATGATGTTTTTTCAAGATTATGATTTAGAGACCATTTTTTCATTGTAAATGGAAATTTTATATCTATTTCATTCAGTCTAAAGTTGAAAACAGATATGTCATGGGTGTCTTGGATACATGGAATGTGCTAAATTAGTTGGAAGCACTACACTTAACTATGATGGGTAGTTGATGGTGGAGGGTTTTTGTTTCAGTTGATTTTTAGTCCACTATAATATGGGTAGTGGAGGAATCCTTGGTGGAGACATAGAGGAAAAGGTGATATGTGATCCTATTTTCAATGATTATGCTATGGTGGAATGGATAGTGGATGATCAAAATAAGATTATGATGTAGGTGAGGTTTTTTGTTCTGATAGATCTTAATGAGGATGTCATTCGTGAGATTCATATATCACTTATATTGGTGAATCCATGACAATCCAACATGATATATAGTTTTTGAATTCCATTAATGTGTCCAAATAAAAAATATGAGGTGGAAAATTCCTTGGCTTAGGGAATCAATTTCCTATAATAAGATGTAAAACCCTATGTTACATGTGGATTGTAAAAGCCTTTGGATTTTACTTATTACAATTAGGATGAGAACAAAATCGATATTTTCAATGGTTTAACCCAAGATTGGGGATATTGTGATGTTATTTATATAATCATGAATTATTTGATGTATTCATCTCAACATCTACTGATCAAATAGAGAGAACTATGGATGTTATTAATGTGGAAATCTGGATGATGTGGTGTAATTTTATATATTCTAAAAATAAAATGTCTTGGATTGGAATATATGTTTTATGTTATGATTCTGGTGGGATTAAGATATAATTTTCATACTCAATTGGGGCTCGACACAACATTCCAACATCAAAATGACGGGATTATATAAAAACAATCCACACGTTAGAGGATACATTATAGGAATTCATCTTATACATCTATGAATATTCATAAAATTACATTTCATCTATTTTTTTCTAATAAAAGGTTATAAAATACATCAATTAGTGTATCCATGTCTAATTATTTGTATGGGTGGTCATTTTTTTCTCTGTTGTGATAGGTTGATATTGGAGATTCTTCAATTGTTAGCGCTGATGTAGAATAGATCATGACATAGAAGGATATGTTTTTTCCTGACAGGATAAAGCAACACATGACTGAAATAGGAATAATGTTGATCATTGTAGGAGGCCCTTGTAGTTAATGATGGTATATATCGCGTTCATGAGAGTCTCCCATTGACATGTGTATCATATGTTAGTAAAGGGATGTAAGTTCTCTCCTGATTTGATAGTCCTTTCCGAGACATGAGGTGCATTAACAAAGTTGATTATTGGTTTTCACTCAAACCACATCTTGACAAGATTCATATTCTCTACCATATCTACCATATCAAATGTAATTTATATAATGAGTCAAATTTCATTGAATCAAGATAATTGGATATCAAGGATGAAACATCATTCATGGATCTTATAGTATAGATCTTGGATAATCCGTAGATGGTTATGTAAGGACAAATTATTCCCTAGGATTCTGTGTCATGGATGCATGGATGACAAGAATAGATTACATAGGATAATGAAATGAAAATATGTTCCTAATACCTAGTTTTTTTATTTTTCCATTTCTATAATTTTCTTTTCTGATTATATGATTAGAAAATGTTATTTGATAAGTTATTTTTGTTTCATGATTATGTGATGTTTGGTAAACATTCACAATACAAATAGAGTAAAACATTATCCCCAAATGAGATGCTTTATACTTTTACCTCATTAATACCCTATGGGTGAGTCGGTGAACAAAAATGAAGTTAATAAAATTACATGGGATGTGGAATATTTGAATTTTTAGTCTTGGTGGCATGTTTGTGGAATGGTTTAATTGGTTTTCATCTTTTGTTGTGGGGATGTTGATAATTTAATGTAGATGGTTATACCAAAAGGGGTGGTGCCTTACTATTGATCTAATGTTTTGTGGTGGCTTCATTGCATCGTGTTTTTGATCTGGGCTTTTATATGGTTTCGGTGTTTTTATTATAGGAAGGTGTTTAATTTTAATGATATCCTATAGAGTTTTCTCATAGGGTGAGTTTTTAGACCCACTGTATTCTTATATCTTTACCAGGAATGGTGATGACTTAGAAGGATGATAATAATTTTAGATGTGTCTTCTATAACATCTTATTATATCCATACAACAAAATATCTGGAATAATGGAGTTTTAGTTGATCTATGATATTTCCAATGGGATGTAGAGTGGAGGAGAGGTCACAACAATAAAATATAAAAAAAGGATTATCAATCATAGAGGAGTTTGATATGACATAGGGGGTAATAAATGTGGAATGGAGGTGTCTTCAATAGAATATGAATCCCAAAAGAGGTGATCTACTGTTAATCCATTTTGGGTGGGTAGCATTACTATAGTGCCTTGGTAATTCCATACCCACATCATGGTAGTTGGGGGATAAGAAATGCAGTCTTCTTTAAAAGTTTAGTGTGTTCCTACTTACTATGGTTATGTTTCATAATTTACTGGGAAACACTATTATATCCTACACATTTTATAATATCAATAGTGTATAAATAATCGTAGATTTTAGAGGATAGATTTTTCATCCATGATAGGGAATAGTTCTGACCACATCACCATATTCCTCTCTATCTACAGTGTGGTGAAGGCTGGATATGACATAGTCATTAATTATCAATAAAACATTTATATTATTATGTATATTCAAATACATTCACTTTTGAAATAAATTCATTATGTATTGGGTAATCCAAATGTGTCCCAATGTGTCATTTCATTCCCTTATTACTGTATTTCAACCCCAACTATTAAAGATCTGTCTATGGTTGTTTAAGGGAGATTAACCATTAATTTCCTAGTTTTTTTCTATTATTCTTATCTGGGGTGGTTTCTCCCAAGTGAAAAAATTGGATTTTGTTTCTTTTTATAAAGGAATGTTGTGGTTGTTATTTTTCACAATCCGACCTGACGCTTTACATTATTTTAATTATTCTGGATCTCATTTTTGAGCCGCAGGTTTAGTTTGTTTTTTCTGTAGTGTTTTGGATTCATATATGGTGCACGACCATATGTGTGACCGTGCATAATTCCCAAATTAAATAACAAAACTTTTTATTCTCATGTATATTTTACGGAGGCATGCAACTAGGCGTGTGACCGCGCACGCAACCGGCCATGCACCACGCACGTGACCGGGCGCACAACCTCACACGCAACCTTGCAGTTCCCAACCTTAATAACAGAAAGCTTTATTATTAATTTTATGATTTCAAAAGCGTGCGACTGTACACGAGTCCGTGTGTAGACAAATGATTTAATGCTATTCATTCGTGGCTAGTTTTATTACTTTAGTTTTATTATTGACATTAAATTCATTATTATTAATTATTAGGGTTTTATTTTATTTTTCTTTTTATTCTTTTATTTTTATCTTTATTATTATATTTTTATTTTTATTTTTATTTTATTCCCTTATTTTTTCTCTCTCATTTCCTCCGCTCCCTCTGTTTCCCTCATTCCCGTCGCGCCCCCAACCCCCTTCTAACCCTAGCGCTCCCTGTCCGCCGCCTCGACACCCTGCTCCTGCACCCAGCTCTCCTTCGGTCGCGCTGCCCTCCCATCGCCGGACCAGCCTCGCACTGACCTCCCTTCCCCGGACCAGCCTCACGCCGCTGACCCTTCACCGAAGCCGCATGACCCCTTCGTCGGCCTCCCTCTGCCTAGCCGGCCTCCCGACCTCCTCCATCCCCTACCGCAACCGCACCGGCCGCCCATGTTGCCTCGCTCGAAGCCGCGCCGCCCGCTTGCCTCGCCCGAAGCCACGCCATCGACTTCGCCGAACCTCCTCACTGAGTCGCCCTACTTCCTCACCCCTCCATTCCGGCATGTTTTTGTTCCTAAGCGATTCACCCCTGACGACCTCCATCATCCTCCAGCCGACCTCCCACACCCTCATCGTAGGTGCGTTCTCCTCAAATCAGTCGATTCTTCTATTGGATGTTGTTGCGACTAGGGTTTAGCTTGGATTTTGGTTTGTCTTTGGTGTTATTTGGTTCATTTATTATGTCATTGATCAGATTTCTTGTTTTAAGGATTAAATGCATTGTTTGAGGTTTGTTTGTCATGTGGCTAAGTTTGCACACCACATTTGAAAATTTTTGATACCGAAGGTATGTGTTTCCATATATATGTGTTGTTTGACGAATTAATATTCTTATTTAATTAATTTATTTTACTCATTGATTAGTTTTCTTGGTGCGAATATAGTTTCACTTAAGGTGTAATATGATTTCGATGGTCTTTGTTGTGTTTTTATTTAATATGAATGTTTGGTTTATATGAAAACCTAATTTGAACTATTTAAATAGTGCTTTACAAATTGTGCAGTTAATTTTTTAGTATGTGCAGAGGGTGCAGTTTTTGTTTTAGTGTAGCGTCAATGTCTCTGTAGTAATAAAATAAATTTTTATTAAGTCTTTGTCATTTTGAGCCATTCAATGCATTTTGAAAACTGTATAATAAATTTTCCATTTTGTAGTTGGTTATTTTAATTGTGTGGGTGATACAGATGGTGTTTTCAAAAATTTTTATTGTGCGTCATTTTTCAAAATGGAATTGGGGTTTCGGTGTGTCTTGTTTAGCATCCCTCAACATGTATTGTGAATTCTTTTAAAATTATGTAAGGTTTGTTTTAATGTCTATTTGTTGTAAATTTGGTTTCAAAGTGGCTTCCCAACATGAAGTTGAGTTTTTCATTGACGCGAGTCTTTGATGTGTTATTTTTGAAGTGTTTTATAGATTGTTTAAGTGTTTCATTTGTTTTATTAAATTATTTGTGTAGTGTGTTGGGCCTCACTACGGTGGATTGGGGCCACAGGTTCAAGGTATCCTACACGTACCAGCATAGGGTAAGGCATATATATATATATACATATATATATATGCCCTCTTTGTAAATGTTCCCTCATGGCATGGGGAATATGTGCAATGCAGCTAGGAATGTATATATATATATGTATAAATGCATGTGAGTGTATGCGTCAGACGTGGGTTCGAGTGGTTGTCGACAAATAACGACATGTTTGAGGTAGGTCCCCTATGCCTATGCATTTAATTTGAAATTTGAAATTGATGGATTGTTCTAAAAATATGTTTTACACTATTCTATATACACATGCTATAGAATCTGTTTGCAGTTTCTAGAAACTATTATGCCCTTGTTTTGGAAATTGAAATGTATTTCAAACGACGTTGGTCTTAAGTGAATTTTCTTGAAAATTGATTTCCTAAGTGGTTTTGAATTGGTAAGGTGTATTTACAAAGGTATTTGGCCTTTTGGCCATTTTATTGTAAAAATTGTTCCCTTTATGTAATTAAGCCCGTTTGGCATCTTAAGAATGTTTTGTGAAAAAGAAAAACCTCTCTTGAGGCACGCCCACCTTGTTTTCAGATTAATGATTTTTTTTAAGATGAATGTGTTATCATGTGCCTAATTTGATGCTTATACACTGTGTGACATGATAGAGGGGGAATGTGTTCAAAGAGGGAGAGCGGTGGTGAGTTGTTGAATGAGTTTTATAAAAATAATGTGTTATGTACATATATACTTGCTTGATAAAGAAAACTCACCACCACATGAAATAGAGAACAATGGGAAACCTGAGTATCTAGGTGGGTGACCAGGACTAGAATGCTAGATGACACTACAACAGTTCGTCCTGGTTTATCTAGCAGGATTGACGCAACAACAGTAACTAATCTTATGAATTTCTGAGGGTCGTGGTCTTCTAAGCCACGTTTTCTGATGGTCTTGGTCTTCTAAGCCACGTTTCACCGAGGTACGAGGTCTCTAGGTTCCCACTTGTTATAGCTACCTATTGGGTTTTACCCATGGTGCTCATTTGTGACAAGATGCTAGTGATGTAACATTATTTTTAGTAGTTTCTTACTTGAATTCATGCTTGTGAAGGCCATATTTTAATCCAAACTGGTTTCTTTTCATTTTGAAATGTTAATGCATCCTTGAAACCTATTTTGAAAATGTAGTGGGAGTAAAATGATTTACCTAAAAATGAAAATACGTTACTTGAATTTGAAAAAAAGAAATATTATTTTATTATATCTTATTTTCAAACTGGAATAATTGGATTTCTTACTAACGATGGGGACATAGGACATGTTTATATTTTGGAATTCCTACTGAGCATTTCGGTGCTCACGCCTACTTTACTTTTCAGTTGCAGGTTTTAGTATTGGATCGCTTTTGGAAGAAAGTGTAGTTAACATATTGTGGTGATCTACAGGGTCAACTGAGGTATGTCACATTGCTTTGTTTATTCATTTTTCTGATGTCATGTTGTTTAGTTTATTTTCATTTATTGATCTGCTTGTCCAGTTTATGTTCATTTATCTTTGATATAGGACAAACCGTTCCCAACTGGTTTTTTTTTTGGATTCTTGACACTAGTTTCCAGACCGTGGGGATCGGGAATGCCCTTCGGGCCTTATCGCGGACCGGGTCGGGCACCAGGTTGGATAATGACCCACCCTGGTTCGTGACAAAATGGTATCAGAGGAGGTTTTTGTTCTTGTTATTCGGGATGTCAGGTAGATTGAAGATAAGACTGTCTATACTCGAGGGAGAGGTGCGAGAAGATAGTCACAAAATCTTACTCATTCTGATCCTCGAGAAACCAGGGGTAGTTTAGGATTTAATTTTTGGCCTTGGTCTTTGTGGGTGGGGGATGACAATGGGAGTAAACTGGTACTGCATGTAGTCCCACATGGAGTAGCGACCCATGTGATGCCTGAGAGTACGGTTCGACACTCCTAGTAGTTGATGCTTGCCTAGGGCATGGTCTAATAAACCATGTAGCCAGGTTAGACATGACCATTAGTCCTCTACCTAGGTTCTTTAATGTTTGTGATATCTTTCTTCAATTTTGGTGTTGGCACGAAATTGTTTTCCTTTAAAAGGGGAAGCAGACTTTATTGTTGCTCTTATTATATTTTGGTGTCTGGTTGGCATGGTTTTTGGGGTGAATTTCTCTTAGACATTGTTTTTTTTTGGAAATTTGGTGTTTGATTTGTTGAGAATCGAATTCCTAAAATAATGTCTTGGTTTATCTGAAATTGAAGTGGGTTGTTTTAAAAATGGGAATCATTTTGAAAATTTTTCTTGAAACATTGATATGTTTTATTTGAAGAAAAAGGAGAGTATTTTTGAATAGTGAAAATTTATTATTCTTGAAAGCAGAATAACCTTGCTTTGTCTATTGGTATTACTATGGATGCTAACGTGGGCACGTGGAAGTGATTAATGGATAGTTGGTGCATTGTGTTGATGGGTGCCTGGGTGGCACGAAAATGGAAATCCACGAGGCATCCAGGAATATCAGTGGTGAGTGACTGATTTTTATATTTTCTTCTTGTTTCTGGAAAGGTGGGGTTTTATATGAAATGGGGTTTATGCTTAAATGGTTTTGGAATTGGATAATGGTTTTGAGTCTACAGTTAATGAAATGGATTCAAAAGAGTTGTTCGGTCTTATTTCACTATGTTTGGTTTCTCAAGCGGGTGTTTTTCTTTCAGAATGTATTGATGTTTTAGATTGGAATTATTGTATTTTTTTCTGGAATGATGATGTTTGTTTTGTAATGTTTTTGGGTTTGTTGAAGGTTGTTTTGTGTTCTTGTTTGGGATATTCCACCTAGAAAAGTCCCAAGGGTTCCAGCAGGTCTCTATCATTTCATGGCCCGGCTCAAACTCTTAGTGGAGTGGCAAAGTTAGGTTCTTGCCGGTGGCGTCGACTGTTCGTAAATCTCAATGTCAGTTGAATGTTGTTGAGTGCTTTGGGAACGTTGGATGTTTCTATGGTTTTGGAGGAACTCTAGATGTTGTGTATGCATATTTTGTCTCGAGTATATGTGGAGGAGCGTGACTAAACCAGAAAATGGTGATAGTTCCATTTTCATTGCGAATAGAAACACCGTGAGGAACCCTCAAGACTAGTCTCATTCCGTGATTGTACCTAAGTGAAGGTGAAGAAAAGTGGTGGGTCTTGTAGGTTCTTGAAAAGTCAACAAAGGGTGAAGGAGTTAGGTTGACCTTTCTGATGAGCTATTTTCACGTTCTCTAGAGGTTGTGTTGAACAACCAGCTTAAAGTTCATAATTGTTGTTGGTCTCGTTTATATTGTGTTATGTGCAGGTTCCTCCTCTAATGAAGAGTGTGAACCAAAGGGACTTGTTAATGGAGTGTCCCTTTCATCAGTTGTGTTGCGTGTTTGACAGACCACTTAATCTCCTACCTCTAGCATGGTCAGTGAGACACTCTAAGTCGTTCGCTGCAATTCTTTGTTGGTATGATGATAGAGTGGCCACGCGAGACACGAGGAGACGTATGCAGACTGCTTTTCCAGTGGAGGAAGTTCTAGTCAGAGGTGCTCAGCTTGTGACTGTGAGGCCATAGATGCTTCATACATCAGGTCCCCAACTATAGGTTTCGGGGTGAAGCTTGCATGCAGTCAAAACTCGTCAGACGTGGGACGGACTTGGTTTGATGTAAGTCTGCAATGTCTGGATGGGGACTACTTAAATTTCCATATTGTTATACCATCTCTGAAGGCCTTGTATATTTTTGTGGTATTAATTTATGGGAGTTCCTCTTGACTCTTAAAGAGGTCTGAAGAATCAGTATCCTTGTAAAAAAAATAAGCGGGCATGTTTTGTGAACCTTCTCGTGGTCAGTAATGGATCGAAATTGCAAATGTTCCAAAGATGCCTCTGTCTTGTGGAATTTTATTTTTCGTGTCTGGTTTACCTCCTGGTTAGTGGTTTCTGCTATCAAAGCTATCTCATGTTGCAGAGTGTTGTCCACTATCGGAATAATTAGTGCAGGTCAACCTTTGTTGGTGGGTTCATGATGCTGAGTTCAGTCTGTATTGCTTCAAGTAAACTTGGAATTCCTGCGCGGGTTCCGTGGTGTTAGGAAATTTTAAAATTGTGGGGAGACCCACATCGGGTCTCACCGACGTCCCCTTTTGTGTTTGTTGGTAAAACCTAGGGAGCTTAGATGGTCAACATAGTGATATTTTTGTCTAGGTTGGTGAATTGTTTTGATCTAAAGAGCCAATGTTTGATGAAAACCCTAATATGGTGGGGATACCACCATAGGACGAGCTTGTGGAAGACTCTGTTTCCAAACTGCACTTGGCGGTGTAACCCCTTGCTTTTTCTCTGCCCGACCTCGACCATGCTAATTGGTTACCTCATATAATGGGTCGCTTGATGAGTGTTATTGGAGATCTCGAGCGTCCCTGGTGATCCCTATGTCAGGGGTCGGGGTGTTTCATATTCTAGTTCTATTTCGAGATAAATTCCTTGTTGGCCATTTTGCTTGGTGATTCTGGTTTTGAGAAATTGGAGTATCAGGTCATGGTTTTTTTGAAATCTGGGTCTCTAGGAGGTTGAGGTTTGGATTTAAGTATCTTCATGTTCTTTAGTGGAATGTTTGGTTGACCCAGTCTTTGGGGACTTTCTGGGGGTAGAAAGTGTCATGGTGGGGAGAATTGTCACAACCCGACCCGACGCATTACATGATTTTAATTATTGTGGATCTCATTTTTGAGTCATAGGTTTATCCGGGTTTTTCTTTAGTGTTTTGGATTCATATACAGTGCACGACCCTAAGCGTGATCATGCATAGTGGCCATATTAAATAACAAAACCTTTTATTCTTAGATTTATTTTACGTAGGCACACAATTAGGCGTGCGATCACACACGCAACCGGGTACACACCACCCACGCGACTAGGCGCGCTACCGCACACACAACCTTGCAGTGCCCAAACTTAATAACAGAACGATTTATTATTAATTTTATAATTTCACGGGCATGCGATCGTGCACGAGTCCGTGTGTAGACAAATTATTTAATGCTATTTTTCGTGGCTAGTTTTGTTACTTTAGTTTTATTATTGACATTAAAATCATTTTTATTAATTATTATGTTTTTATTTTGTTATTATTATTATTATTATTATTTTATTTATTCTTATATTTTTATTTTTATTTTTATTTTTTTCCTTCTTTTTTTTTCTCTCATTTCCTCCCCCTCCCTCTTTTCCCCTCATTCCCATCGCACCCCCATCCCCCATTCTAACACTAGTGCTCCCTGTCTACCACCCCGACACCCGGCTCCGGCACCCAGCTGTCCTTCGGTCGCACTGCCATCCCTTCACCGGACCAGCCTCGCGCTACCCTCCCTTCGCCAGACCAGCCTCACTCCGCCCTCCCTTCGCCGAAGCCGCACCGCCCCTTCGACGGCCTCCCTCCGGCCAGCCGGCCTCCTGACCCCCTCTGACCCCTACCACAACCGCGCCGGCCTCCCCTGTTGCATCGCTCGAAGCCGTGCCTCCCGCTTGCCTCACCTGAAGCCACACCTCCCCCTTCACCGGACCTCCTATCGAGTCGCCCTGCCTCCTCACACCTTTGTTACGGCTTTTTTTTCATACGCGATTCACCCCCGACGGCCACCATCATCCTCCAGCCGACCTCCCGCACCCTCGCCGTAGGTGCGTTCTTCTCCAATCGGTCGATTCCTCTTTTGGTAATTCTTGCGACTAGTGTTTAGGGTGGATTTTGGTTTGTCTTTGGTGTTATTTGGTTCATTTATTATGTCATTGATCAGATTTTTTATTTTAAGGATTAATTGCATTGGTTGAGGTGTAGTTGTCATGCGGCGATTTTTGCGCACCACGTTTGCGATGTTTCGATACCGAAGTTATGTGTTTCCATATATATGTGTTGTTTGACAAATTAATTTTCTTATTTAATTAATTTAGTATACTCATTGATTAGTTTTCTTGGTGAGAATATAGTTTCACTTAAGTTTTAATATGATTTCGATGTGTTTCGTAGTGCGATTATTTAATATGAATTTTTTGTTTCTATGAAATCCCATTTTGAACTGTTTAAATAATGCTTTATAGATTGTGCAGTTAATTTGTTAGTATATGCAGAGGGTGCAGTTGTTGTTTTAGTGTAACATCTATGTGCGTGTAGTAATAAAATAAATTTTGATTAAGTCTTCGTCATTTTGATTCATTCGATGAATTTTGAAAACTGTTAACTAAATTTCCCATTTTATAGTTGGTTATTTTAATTGTGTGGGTGATACAGATGGAGTTTTCAAAGGTTATTATTGTGCGTCATTTTTTAAAATGGAATTTGGGTTTGAGTGTGTCTTGTTGTGCATCCCTCAACATGTATTGTGAATTCTTTTAAAATTATGTACCGTAAGTTTTAATGTCTATTTGTTGTAAATTTGGTTTCAAAGTGGCTTCCCAACTTGAAGTTGAGTTTTTCATTAGCGCAAGTCTTTGATGTGTTATTATGAAGTGTTTTATAGATTTTTTAAGTGTTTGATTTGTTTTATTAAATTATTTGTGTAGTGTGTTGGGCCTCACTAAGGTGGTTTGGGGTCGCGGGTTTGAGGTATCCTACATGTACATGCATAAGATACATCATATATATATATATATTCCCACTTTGTACATGTTCCCTCATGGCGTGGGGAATATGTGCAATGCAGCTAGGTGTGTATATATATATATGTATAAATGCATGTGCGTGTATTCTCCAATCATGGGTTCGAGTGGACATCGACAAATAACGACACATTTGAGGTAGGTCCCCTATTCCTATGCTTTTAATTTTAAATTCAAAATTGCTTGATTGTTTTAAAAATATGTTTTACACTATGTTATATACACATGATATGGAATCTTTTTGCAGTTGCTAGAAACTATTATTCCCTTGTTTTGGAAATTGAAATGTATTTCAAACGACGTTGGTCTTATGTTACTTTTCTTTAAAATTGATTTCTTAAGTGGTTATGAATTAGTAAGGTGTATTTCCAAATGTATTTGTCCTTTTGGCCATTTGATTGTAAAAAAGTTTTCCATTTATGTAATTAAGCCCATTTGGAATCTTTAGAATGTTTTATGTAAAAGAAAAACCTCTCTTGAGGCACGCCCCCTTGGTTTTAGATTAATGAATTTTTTTATGTTGAATGGGTTATCATGTTCCTAATTTGATTCTTATGCAATGTGTGACATGAAAGAGGGGGAATGCGCTCAAAGAGGGAGAGAGGTGGTGAGATGTTGACTGAGTTTTAGAAAAAGAAAGTGTTATGTACATATATGTTTTCTTGATAATGAAAACTCACCACCACTTGAAATAGAGCACAATGGGATAACTGGTTATCTAGGTGGGTGACCAGGACTAGTACGCTAGATAAAATGGTAGAGGTTCGTCTCGGTTTATCTAGCAGGATGGACGCAAAAACACTAACTAAACTTATGAATTTCTGAGGGTCATGGTCTTATATGCCACATTTCTGAGGGTCGTGGTATTCTAAGCCACGTTTCACCGAGGTAAGAGGTCTCTAGGTTCCCACTTGTTCTAGCTACCTATAGGTTTTTACCCATGGTGATAATTTGTGACAAGCTTCTAGTGATGTAACTTTCTTTTTAGTTGTTTCATTCTTGATGTCAAGTTTGTGAAAACTATATTTTTATCCAAACTGGTTTCTTTTCATTTTGAAATGTTAATACATGCTTGAAACCTATTTTGAAAATGTAGTGGGAGTAAAATTATTTACCTGAAAATGAAAACACGTTACAAGAATTTGAAAAGGAGAAATATTATTTTATTATATCTTATATTCAAACTGGCATAATTGGATTTCATACTAAAGGCGGGGACATAGGACGTGGTTATATTTTGGCATTCCTACTGATCATTTCGGTGCTCACGCCTACTTTACCTTTCAATTGCATGTTTCAGTCTTGGATCGCTTTTCGAAGCGAGCGTAGTTAACGTACCGTGGTGATCTACAAGGTCACTTGAGGTATGTCATACTGCTTTGTTTATTCCTTTCTTCACTATCATGTTTTTTAGTTTATTTTCCTTTATTGATCTGCTTGTACAGTTTATGTTCATTTATCTTCGTTATGGGCAAAACCGTTCCCAATTGGTTTTTTTTATGCCTGACACTAGTTGTCAGCCCGTGGGGATCGGGAATGCCCTTCGGGCCTTGTCGCGGACCGGGTTGGGCGCCGGGTTGGATACGACCCACCCTGGTTCGTGAAATTATTTTATTGGCCATTAATAGTAATATCTGTTATCTTGGTTCTTAGTGGTGGCCTTCCTCTTATAATATCTTTTCATGGATGATCTAGAACCCCAATTTTTGGTTTTTTATAGTTCATTTCCTTGTATTTCCATCACAAAAAAAGGATTTAAGTACATTTCTATCAAAGTTATGATAGTTCCTACATTCTAATGAAAAAAATTAGTTGGTAATATTATATTTGAAGGGGAAGGGGAATGATATTTCATGTTTGTTAGCATTGATAAATAATAAATTGGAATTTTATGTTTCTAACACCATTATGAATGTAATCATCATTGAGGGGTTATTTAAGATGGGGATATTTTTATTATGGATCATTTTGATGTAGTTTTTTTCATCAACTGAAATAGGAATTTGATTAAAAGTTATATCTAGTTAATATAATGGATTTCAATGTATATGTATGACTTCTTTGATAATTTAATTAAATAAATAAATTGTATATGATTAAATACCCTAGTTAAATAATAATATTTTTTTTTGAATAAATTTCATGTGAATGTGTGATGCGTCATTTTGAGAAGGGTTGATGATGTGTCATTTAGTTATTGGCATGGTGTGTGGGGATTTTTTGATGATATGTTGTTTTTATGCTCCATATATGTTGAGATGTTGTTGGTATGTAGATTCTTTATTGAGAATTGGTCGGTATGTGGTGGTTTTAATGATAAGTATTGGTAATATAAAATGGTGGCAATGTGGGGTTATTTGGAAGAATAAATGCTGATATTTTGATGTTTTTTGATTTTTTTAACAGATTACCAAGTTTTAATGGATTAAATGTTAATTTTTAATTAAAATTGAGTGGGTATAAATTGATAATGAATGTAGCAATATTATTAGATATATTATTATAAACAGTTATTAATAAATGTGAATTTCACATGATTAATTAATGATATATTTGGTAATCGGAAATTTAAAAAATTTATTGACTTCTATTTAATTATGGAACATATTATATGGATTATAGAAATTTTTATGCTGTTGTACATTTAGAAGTTGCATCTAATGAGTAATATTTTGTGAAATTTAATGGTGATATTGTGAAATGGATGGTGTTCATGTTTTAAACCCTCAAGATATGATTGTGTGTAGATATATGTGTGTATATATATATATATTATATTATAATTATGATTTCTATTCACACCCCTCCCATGTGGACCACATTGTACCAAATATTTTTAGTGGTGCATATCCCAATGTCCTGTTTGTGTGGATGGATTTATGGTTTTTTTATCATCCCCACTATCTCTTCTATGTGACATATATAAGCACTAGATGTGATTGATATGAGTTGAAATTTAAATAATAGTGGATGTTTGGTGAGATTTTAATAAGGATTATAGAGGATACATGCATTATATGTGTATTGAATGAGGTTGATGTCCTTAATCTATAGGATACCCTAATATTCCTATTATTAGTGTAATTTTATGTGATAGTGGAAGTGGGTTTAGTTGAGTTGTGATGTTATGTGATTGATAAGTTTTATTGGGTGAGATTTTAGGTGATGGGATTGACCATTTTTATTCATCCAAGATGTGATATTAAGTGATGGTTTAGGTTTCATCATGTGAGAAGTGATTTAATGGTTTGAATGGATGTTATATGACCACCAGGATGTATTAGGTTGTGATAGATAAAACATAGGGGGGAAGATGTATGAGGTACCCTTACTTAATATTATCTTTATTATGTCACTATACCCTAATGAATTATTAGTGCATCATACCATGGTTAGGATTTTATTGGTTTGATTACCGACTTAGGTGTTGTTGGATTTTTTGTTTTCTCACAAGTGAATTAGTTTTGTCCGTTTCAAACTTCCATGAGAGTTATACACTATGAAACAAATTGGTATAATTTTATTATCACCCTACATCAAAAATAAAGTTTTATTCTCTAAATGTGGCTTATGTGGACCATGTAAAATATTATTATCTTAGACCCTTGTGGATTTCATTTTTTGTTCCTTAGATTTTCTTTTATGTTTTTTTGGGTGAAATGTATCTATATATATTTTATTTATACATGAATCGTGGGGGTGTTTTTAGTTTCATTTTTATATAATTTGATGTTGTTATATGCAGTTGATTTGTCTGGTATCGTGATTTTATTATTATAGTGGGTAATGAAAACCATTTGTTATATTTTTATACCCTTGATTCTATAAGCCCGTCAGAGGACTACTAGAGGTAAGACATGTGGGTCATTATCTATTTCCCTACTTTTTCAGCCTAGCAGGGTTAATCATGCATAGAGTATTCCATGAAAACATATATAATATATTATTCTATATGAAATATAAATATTTCGAATCTATTTAGACCACATTAGATGCAAGATAAAATTAATAATGACATGACAATATTCTAAAGGAATATAATTAAATATCAAAGGATATGGTATGATTGTCACTGAATATGGTAAAATAATGGGAAATTTACCATTCCAATTTCATTTTATATAGTGGGTTAATAATAACCATGTTTGAATGTTCGTTTTCGGGTTATCTCCCAAATGATATCATGAACATTGTGAGGGGAGACTCCATTATCCTTCAACACTTATGACCACCACGAATTGGTTCTTTTGTACATTTTATATTATTAAATAAAATGTAAATTTTTAGTGAATCGTGTCACAATGATGTATTAATATATATTTATATAAAATTACTATTTAATGTATTTGAAAAAATTTTGTAAAAAAATATTTTACCTTGGATAATAATTAGTATCCAATATTTGTGTACATCATCCACCACTGTACTAAAGGGGGTCCCCATAGACTGGTTCAATCATTATTAATATCCATGCGTGGTATGTTAGTTTATATATATATATATATCAATATATGTTTTTTGTGATTTCATTAATGTAATAAATAGATTTATAATTTGATAAATTTAAATATTTTTATATTAAAAAAGATTCCATTATTAATTTACATATAGACCTGGATTATGAATTGAGGATCTATACAAAAAGTATATTATTAAGTTATTACTTCAAAATGGATTTTATAAAATGACATTATTATATATATAAGTATACATTTCAATAGAATAATAAATTTAATTATATATTTTTTTACTCCAACGATATGGATGATGCTTCAAATGAACCTATAAATGAGATTAAACCATTATGTGTTTGTACTAATTACTACAACTCATGAAATTGTCAAGATTAAAAATACCATGTAGAATGATAGAATATATAAATGTTATGTCATCAATGTTGGATAGAAATATGATATCTATTGTGCTATAAATTTCAAATGGGAGTATGAAACAATCAATACAATATTTTCCAAATGCATATAGACATGAGAAAGAAAACACGAGTTATAGTGAGGTGGGAATATCAAACTTTGAGTAATGGAAAATAGGATGGTAGGAAGAAATATATTTGATTTCATGAAAATTATATATTTATTTGGTTTATACATTATAATGTTAATAATTTCTAGTTTTACATTAAATGGTGAATATAATTTCATATAGAATAAGGTTATATTGGATAGACCACACCAATATGTTTAGGTACATGTGACAAAGACCACATGTTATATAGATTACGGTGTAATGACTAGTAAAATGAAATATTATTAAAAAATTGAATTAATGAAAATAAGTCACTTATTTTATGTACATACCATATCGAACATATACATAATATTTATTTTACATGGAATAGACCATTTAAATTAATCAGAAATTTTTACATGAATAACTTCAAATGAAATATAAAATCCCTTATAGGAAAAATACTCCATCCATTAGTATTAAACTTTTAGTAAACTCTATTTTAGTTGATAATGAATATAATATTAGGTTCATTCTATTTAGTATCTAATATAAGAATAAAAAAATTCATATCATTGGTGGAGTCAATATAAAAAAATCATTGAAAAATTGATGAGATAAAAAACTATATATTAACAACTACTGTTCCACGATATCAATGAACCTCATGGTTTTGATATTAATAAATATTATTATTGATATTATAAAACCAATCAAAAATACATTATTTTCATTCATCATTAATAATTTAATCGTTCTCATTTTTTATGGGAGGGTAAGAAAAATGAAATAGTTAGTACCCCAATAGTCACATAAACTAGTGAATAAGAGGTTTCATGAGTTAAGGCATACATAATAGTGTAGTGATCCAATAGATTATTGATATATTTTTCTATGAAATTAATCATAGACTTTTTTAATATTAATAATTAGATATTTCAAAATAACATTTAAAAAATATCAATTAAAATATATACTTTAGGTTTAATAATGCTAGTATAGTTGACCTATATGTTATAGATATAATAAAATATTATAAAATAATAATATAAATATTGTAATTATCAATAAAAATATAATCGGGATAATTAAATCTATTTATATTGATATATTTTACAAATATTAGTAAAATTTGTGTACTTGATATATTACACTGTCCAATTAGAAAAATATTAGAAATAAAATTATTGGATGTCATAGAGAACATAAACATACTCATAGTTTCCCTAGTATAAGTACATATAAAGTATAATCAAGCCATATTATATTTAATGTAGTAGTATTTTTCTTGTATAAAAAATTCTTTTTATGAATTAAACAAAGAGACACTTGGAACACATGTCACTTCATTCAAAAATACATATAGTGAAGCATCTTTGAGAGAAATGTATTATTATCTTTGATATAGGTGAGAAAAGTGGTTTCTTTTTATGTTTACCAAACATGTTAATGGTTTTTTATCGTTAAAATAAATAGAAGTATATACGTCACTAATTCGTAGAGGAAATTCCAAATAAAATCACATTTTATTTGTAGTTTTAATGAAGTTAGTGATGTCATGGATATAATTATAACTATATGATGTGAAATATAGATAATCACTTCCTTTTAAAATAATTTCTTGCAATAAAGTATATTTTTTTACAATGTGTATTTTTATTCAATTTTTTATTATAGTATGTGATATCAACTTAATTTAGTATAAAATTACTATATTAGCTCCAATGTATAGTTACGAAATGGTGTATATTACCCATATTTATACCATATTACATTTTGATCTACTTAATGGGAAACTATTTATTTTTTGATCAATAACTAATATATTGGTATCTAAAAGTATAATATAATTATCATAAATAGGGAATTATATTTACTGTTGTTTTTAGAGAAACCCTATAATATATAAAACATATTTAAATTGTATCATTATGTGGTATATAAAAAATATTCCCAAACAAACCATATTAGGTTAGAGATCATTAATTGGAATACTAGTTAGACAATTTAACTCATTATAAATTTTCTCCTCCAGGATTTTGAAGGCATTATTAATAGTTATTACTTCATCACTGAAGACCATAATGGAAAATTTAATTTATTTATAGAGGAATGTACTAAAATAATTTATACATATATGTATTTTCTTCACAATCAGAGAAATAAACCATTTATAAGACATCTAGGGAAACATATATCATCATTATTAATATCCAAGGATTATGTGTTTTTTGAGGAAATATTATAAAGGATTAATAAAGGAAACCATGTTAACATCATGAAATTGTAGAAAATGTAATACATTTTTCTATAATAAATAAAAAAGTTTCAATCTATCAATAATTGAGTTTTTATTTGCTCAACCTATAGTATGAGTTGTCTGATATTATATATTCATGTTTATGTTCAATTATCTATCTTCAATGTGTTAATGGTTATATAATATTATTATAAGGAATATTAATTGAAAATAATAATTTTCTAATCTAATTGTTTCATTAAAATAGTGGATACCATAAAAACACATAAGGGAAAAATTTATCTTCAAATATATTTCTCATTGGAAAATTAAATAATTTTCCATTAACATTGAAAAATCGATTTTTTTGAGTATTTAATAATGAAACAATTAGTGCAGGATAGAATCTTTTTAATTCCTTTCAGTTATAATTGATTTATACAATGTATAATGTTGATGGTAAACATGGGATTCTCTATATAAACCTCATAAAGAAAATTAGACCATAAATCTAAATAAATATAATTAACTTAAATCATAATATGCAAGTTTATGCATTTTTATATATATTGTTTAATATTTTCATGAATACACCCTCTAATTTTCCTTGAAGTTTCTCAAAATCCAACATTCCTTGATTATCATATTATATTAATAAAATTATGTTGTTTTTCATTCGATGGGTTAATATATATATATATATATATATAATATATTCGATTGAATAGTATATATAGTGATCATGTTTCTCAATGTAATATCTAATTAAAATTTACATATTGCGGCTCACATAGATATTTAAATCTTAATATAGAGGAATATAAAAGGTATGTTATATAATGGATATATCACCATGAATAAGATGGATTTGACACCCATTATTTCATCGATTCAAATGCCTCAGACCAGTACCACAAAATCAACCTTTTAAAAATTATGTTCATGGTAGTTGATGTCGATATATACAATGAATTATTAATTTTTATTTTAAAAAATGGAGATACTATCTTTATAAGAATATTATAATACCTTGTCCATAATGTCTTTATTTATTTCAATTCCCTTTATAGCATCAACCATGTTAATGTGTAAAGATTACATCATTCTCACTACTCTTTTATAACCAAGGTGATTATCTAATAGACCAATGTGATGGATCGATACATCAGGATCCAATTATGGATCATCTATGTAACTCCCAAAAAATTATTCATAAGGTTGTCTCTAAAATTCATTGAACTTCATATGCTTATTTATAGTCATGTATGTTCTCATTTGAATATGAAATTTCTATTCTTTAATCCAAAAGTCCCTTTTCATATAGTTTTAAATTACTATATAGGTAAATTGTTCAACGTTTTGTGGAGATTCATCAATATTTACATTATAAATATGATTATATATGAAGGATTGATCCATATTTTCCACATTACATGGTTGAACATGACTTTTATAGCAATTTTTTGGGGAAGAATACAATAATGGACATCATCACATTATAATAAAATGTTATCAATAGATAGAGATACTAAATTCTTTTTTTAATGTGATTCGGTGCCACAAATATATCATTCCATTTGTTCCATACACAAAGTTGTTAAAAAATATAATCTATTTTCTTGATCAATGGAGAAAATTATATTCTTTGGATATTTAAGTTTAGATTAATTTTTAATGTGACTAGTTAATCTCGATATATGGTATAAATATGATTTTTATAGAAAAATTAGCAATCTTTAATATTTTAAGGGCCTAATATTTGAATCCTCTAATTCATTTTTACCATTCACATATAATATTTTCCTTCACAATCATCCCATATTTCAAATTATGGAATCTGACATTAATGTATCAATCTAATCACGAATCCATAGGGAAACCGTAAAAATAATGAACACCAATTTTTTAATAGTATAATATATCATTATTTTATAATATTAATATGTTATCGTATTATTCATAAGATTAAATAATATTCATAATAGTGTAGTACTTCAGTATCATAATAAAATATTATTAAACATGTGTCAAAAATATGATCCTCATATTAGTTTTACATTTCGATCATTATATGGGGTTTTTTAAAAATTATTTTACCCATAAATTTAAAATAAAATAAATAATGTTTAAATTAATTTTCTCCCAAATCTTAATGGGTAGAAGAAAAAATATGTTTGATCCCTAATATAATGTTCACTACGACAGAAAATGATGACTTCATCAAACATATTGTATATATTTAATTATTGTATATACTATTTAATTGTTATTTCCTACTAATTTTCAATCATAGAGACTAACATACGGATTTTGGTGAATACAACCTCAAAATAATATGACATGATAATACTGACATTAATTTATAACTATCTATTATTTGATAAATGATATGAAATAGATCACCAATTATATTTTGATATATATAGGGCTATACAGAATAGAATTACATCTAAAAAAAATTAATTAAAGGAAATAATGTAATATTATTATGAATAGGGTATGATATTCTTGATATGTATTTAGTTATTAAGCACAATAAATATATGTTCTTTCTCCAACAGGGATGTCTCCATTTTTCTTTGGTATGATGATGTCGCTTCTATGATCTAGTTGGGCTGATTAAACCAAACTATACAATATGTATAACATGTTATTTATATTATAGATAATTAATGAACCATCCCAGATGGAATATGATTTCTGTGGCTTTCCCCTAAATTATATTATCACTCCAATAATACACATTGAATTTACAACATACATTTTTTTTCAATATGTATTATATGGCCTCTAATGATAATTTAATTATATAATATGTATTTGGAATGACTTCTTCTTCACTGAGATAATAATTATGTATTTATAATATATCTGATGTTATAAAAATCTTTTTTTCTGTAATCCTATATATAAATATATTAGGATTGATAGAGGTAAATAGATACCATTCATCATAGGTAGTTTTTATTTAGTGGGGAAATGTCCATCCTCTCTATGATGGGGAAATAGAGTAAAAAAGTAATTAGAAATGGTTTGGGTATTCATAATGGATCGCCATATTTTGACATATTATAGCACTGATTGTGATAAATTGTCATTTTCAAGAGGAATCTAGTAACACTCCATAAATATATGTGGAAATTATGGTTGCATGTGGTAGATTCTTTCAAAACCTAATGATCAGATATCCAAAGCTCATTGATTTCTAGACTCTCCAAAAGATAAAATATATATACATTTATATAAACAAATCTCCACCAAACCCCTTGTTTAGTAGTTAATATAACTTATATATTTCTTACAAGTTACATATAATTATCTAATGATATATATCCTCCATATTACATTTTTTATGTAAAATAATTGAAAATGGAACAATCTTGGAATAAGTGTCACAACATTTGATGGTGTGTGAAATAAATATCTAAATTTTCAACCATCATTCACTATGATTTTGAAACTCTTATATTACATATTATTTCCTTAAATGTATTATATTAATTACTTGAAAACATTATTACTGTAAAATAATAGACTATGATTATATTTATTGAAATAATTATCTATTTTCTAGATCATAAAAGCCCATGTATTTATACTTAGTGTCTCTATTTATTTCAAAACAATACATAGAGGTTTCAACACATGGAATTTTACTATAATAAAATTCATAATTTATACCATATATGGAATTTGAGTGAAAGTAGTACAATATTCATTTCAAGAACTCGTTGATCCTTAGATCTGTTCTAAAAAAATATTAAACAAGGTGTAAATATGGTTCAATAATAATTTTATTATTTCAGTGAATTCTGAGAACCCACTGTGGAGTTGTTTTGGAAATTTAATTTTAGAAAACTCATTTTGAAAATTTAATCTAAAAAAATTTATACATTAATAAATTATTATTTATATCTACAAGTAATATATAATAAAAATTAATCTTTTAATGAAGTCTAAAACTCACTCTTTCCAATTTTTCATCAAATTAAAGAGGATAAAATATAATTATTTTTAAATGAAATAAACATATCATATATCATTCAATAAAAATCCTCACAACTAGTTAATGTCTCAACAACTATATTTCATTACAATAAAAGTATAGAATTGTACAAGAGTTTTATTAAATTTTATAAAATTGGATCCTCTGCTCGTATGAGGGTTTTTCTCATTATGAAACAATTAGAGAAATTAATGTGATAAAATTTTCAATATATGATTTATTTTAAAGGTATTAAATAATATAAAATAATATATGGTAGTAAAAGATCCATCACTATTAACTTAGGTTGTTAAATGTTATCTTAATATATTTTTGGACTCTATTAATTGGTCGACTGAAATTATGTTATATAATTATCAATAATAATTATTTTTTTCATGTTCCTTGTGATAATATTTATATAATTTAAATTTCTTATCATTATTATATAATTAATCCCAATAGGGGAAATCATGGGAATCTATTAGTGTATTTATTAGTCTAATGGTTGACTATGGTCCTGATATATTTCAGTGGATCAAATTTGAATTCCATGATCATGATAGATCATTATTCCAGGAATTCTTACCAACTGTTGGTATATTTAAATCTATTAATTCATCATTATGTGGTATACTCTTTTTATAAAAAAACAACATTATATTGAATTGTAATTTTTTATTATTATTTATGTGTGGAAAATTATTTAGTGGTATCAATAATTAAGATAGATTCTCATAGACTGTGAGTAGTTGATATGGAAACAGCCATTCCTTTTTTAACATAACCCTATACATTACTAAATAGATTACCATGTTTTTATTATAGATCTTAAGTCTAACTTCAAATTGAGTATATAACCTTATATATTACCCATTATGAAAAATATTTTGTGTGAATAGTAATTATAATCCATAATTGTTATCTAAGTCACCTTCATTGTTATTAATAATATCTATTGATATGATATGCACTATTGAAAACAAAATGGATAAAAAAAATAATTATCAATAATTTTGAAATATATTTCATTATTTTTATTAATTCAATTATCTATGATTTGAACATAATTGTATCTAATTATTAATATATTAGAGTAAGCAATTGATTTTTATCCCCTATATAATTTTCGTGTATCATTCATACATGGGAACTGATGATATAAAATTGAATCCTCATGATATATAATTCCTTGTGAAATTTCTCACACTACCATTTAATTACAAATATGTGAAAAAGAAAGATCATGATATGTAAATAGATATTCCTCTAGCCATAGGAATAAATATTTCCATAAATGAGGTTTATCATTGATCTTCGAGATCAAGTTACCATGTGACATCAAAACATTATCTACAACTATTTATGATTATCAAGATCATATTATAAGAAAATCTAGATTATGTTCCTCCTCCAGCATTATGTTCTAATATATGAAATTTATAATATGTAATTTCTATTTAATGAGTTTTGTCCCCAATAATATTTATTCTACTGTTATATATTTTTGGATTTATAATTGAATTAATGAATCGCATTAACCAATCTAACTGATTTCCTCTTTTCAGTAATAGATTTATAGCATCATCAAACTATCCATTTTTTTCTAATATACATTATTTTTTATCAATCTTTATACAGAAATGTAACTCAAGACCACCTTGTGCGAATGACTTGGTAGAGGATTAAAATATTGACGTGTAGAGTTCCTCTATAGATTGATGATAGTGTAAATAAAAATCATTTAACAATATTCATACTCTATTATGTATATTTATAGAGGTATTATAAATAATTTGGTGGATTTTAGTGAATAATATTCTTAATGGTTAATTGCATTACTTCATGACATTTTTAGGATATATGGTCCCTTTAAAATTTGTTAGATTTGTATTCTACGTAGTAGTGTTTATCATTAAGCACCATGAAATAATTATAATTACCAATATATTTAGTTATCCATTGTCAAACCCAATTAAACGTTTCATACATATTACAAATTATAAATGATATATATTATTCTAAAATGAAATTTTAAATAATATATAGTGTTTCTTTTTTTGTAAAATAAATAAACTATGATTTATCACAGTCTATTTAGTTTCATATATACTTGGAATCATAAACTTTATCAATGGATGGTCTGTCATGTCTTCTAACAATAGGTGTTATATTATGGATGTTTCATCTTGTAGGGATGGTTTATGTACAATACAATGAACATTTTCAATGTTCAAATGTTCCGGTGAAGTGAATGATGACTATTATTTTCTGGGAATGAAGATGAATTTAATGGAATATTAATTGGAAGATTATTTCAGATATAATAACTATGGTACTGCATTAATTACCACATCTTAATAAAAAGTTTGTCAAGGATTTACTAGGTCGTTAAGACCACTATTTGGACCATCCTTTTAAACACATAATGGGCCACTAGTGTGATGAAATTTTGAGGAAGACAATTGGAACCAAATAATTCATCCTCGAGATAGCCTCTATGGTGGTGTTCATAGGGAGGAAATGAAGGATCAATATACTCACCATCAAAATGGGGAGAACATCCATGTTAGTAAAACATGTCTCCATGGGGAAGACCTTGGTGTAGGGGACTATTGGTTAATTAATACATGTGGATTTGTTCATGTATCATATTGAATCTAAGACACACTATATTACATATTTATTGATAACTATATTACAAATGTGAGCATTAAAAATTTGCACTACTATTCATTATATAGACATCCCACTATTTTCAATAAATATCTTTTATATTTACTTTAAGAAGTTTATAATCATTCTATATATTCCTATATAACAAAATAATTAATCTATGTCCTCTCCATTGTATCCTATACTTCCCTTAAGCCATAATGACCTCATTCAGGTAACAAGGTCACTAATACGTAAATAAATTCTAGTTATTTATTCAAATTATTGACAAATATTAATACAAAACAATATACGGAACTAAATAGCTACTAAATATTCAAACAAATTCTATGTTAAATTTTTCAATATAATTATTAATCTCTCTTCTAATTTTTTTTCTCATTTCGAAGGAGTCTATTTTTTATTGAATAACTCATTGTCGTCATCTTATTCCTGATTCTTGGAAACAAATTTTATTACATAGGCTTATATCTATATTTCTATGTTCTCTATAGGTTATATATTCTCCTGTTTGTTTTCTATCTTTAATAGATCATATTCTCGAATAAAGAATAATTTTTTATCTATATTTGAAATCTTTTATTAAAAAAAATTTCCTCATCCAATTTCTACATCTCCTTGATCTAATCATCTAGTTGCATTTATCATATTTTCCATAAATGAATTCTTTGATATAACGACCCATACTTTACATACATTTTTAATACTTCAAAATTGAAGAACACTTATTACAACATATGACAAAACCACAAAGGACCGTATAGGTATAGTGTCTTTAGAAACTGGGAAACATAAACAACTGGTTCATAAATCATCTACAGTGTCTCCCATTTATTTCATCATATCTAGGGTCCCTTTTAGCATATTCTACTTAATATCCATCTTCCTGACCTGGGGAAAAGAAAACATAAAAGGGTGAGCTCAAATGCTCAGCAAGGGAAAATAAAGGAAATAAAAATCATATCATATCTTTTTGAAAATCATAACCTGCAAAAGAGATTATAATATCTTAACATGGAATAAATCATAGAAGTGAAAATGAGATCCCCATAATCATAACATGAAACATGAATCTTTGTGGCATGCACACATAATCATGGAACATCATTTCTTGTTGGTCATGACTCATTGCCAAGACTATCTTAGTGGACAGAGTCCCTTTCTGAACCGAGTCACCCCCGTTCCAGTCCTGTTTCACTGAACCGGTATAACCTACCATTCCCGCCATGTCTATCTCATGAGATATAAAATCTTTACCCAATTCATTGGAGGGAGATATAGGTCCCACCCATCTTATAATGAATCCTTTCTTATGTGTGCCACATAATCATAAATCATACATCATCGCATAACACATGTAACAAAAATGGGATTCTTGAAACACCATGACATCATAAAAAAAATAATATAAGGTAAATGACTTCATAAAAATAATTCCCTCAAAACATAATCAAATAAATGTAATAATAGGGATAAAAACAAAACCCTATATTATCTTATATGGAATATAATTTTGATAAAACACTTGAACTCCATTCTTGAGGGAAATATCCTTTCTTCTTCAAAAAACACTTTTCATTTCTTAACATGTCATACAATTATAAACTAAAAGAAGTTGATTAAAAATAAACTTGAAAACTTGTAAAGTAAGCTTCATGGAAATAATGTTTTTAAAAATCCATTCATGCCATATAAGTTAAAAAAACATTCTTCATACCTTTGTCGGAAAAGTCAAAAAGTACCTCGTACGAAAAAACGACAAAAGATTCCTTTCATATTCATTACTAAAAACTCACCGAAGGGTAAAATTAGATTTAAACTCTTGTAAGTGGATGGAAACAATATTACATATTGAGGTAACATGGATGTGGATGATAAAATACACCCCAGTAAATACTTACGAATAAAAAATCTTGGATTAAAATGAGATTGTGATATTTCCCTTACCTTAGGTCCGATTTGCTTTGTACGTGACCGAAGCTCCTGTATAATGGTTTAAATAATGTTATTGACTTATTCCAGAATCATACATATTTATATCATATATGGTCATATTCTTATCTTCTTGTTAGTAATATTTCATTGTTACTTGTTACATGGGTCCTTATTGCCTTTTGTTCTTATGCGTGTTTTGCTGAATAAATTCTTATTAATATTTTAATGTTATAGATACCTTATATCCAGAATGGTATTAGTGTAACATATATCATATTTATTCATTAAATTCATTTATATAATTACTATGTAATGATGATCATGTAGAACGAGTCGCATCACATCGTGGAGACGGTATTCCGTATGTACGCACGAGTGATGATGTCATTCCTATGATCGTGGAATTGTATTGGAGTATATATATATTATTTCAGCATCAATATTACTTTATAATAATCATAAATAGTTACTCATTACACCATTATACCCATCCTTGTAAGGTGATGGTGGAAAATAGATTACACCACGGCGGGGAGACGGTATTCCGTGCGTACGCACGCGCGGTGATTTCATTTTTCCGTAGGATGGATAGAAGGTGAATTAGGGTTGTTTCATATTTATAATATCATATAAGTATGTAAGTAATACTGATGTTATTACTTTATCATGAAACAACTAAAGAAGAAGAAGTTGAAGAAGAAAGAAATTGAAAAGATCGGTAATGGATATTACCTCTTCTTTGGAACACCTCTTTGAATCCTCCACTTAGGAAACTAAGATTGGTATTTGTGGAATACCATGACCTCTAGGATTACTCTAGGGAAGTGGAGAGGAGAAAATGTCAGGGGTTGGCCGAGCTTGAGTGCTCAAATTGGTGTGAGGAGGAGGGGGAGGAGGTGCCCTTTTATAAGGGAGGAGAGGGGCACCTTAGGAATATCTCAAAATATTATTTTATATTAAAGTCAAAATCGGTTTATAATGGTTCCAAAGGGTCTAATTTTGAAGCTAAAGTGGGGATGGGTCTAAATCCTATCAACCAATAGGATGTAGACATGTTTAGGGTATTATTTTAACCTTATCAATTAGATTTAACTCTATGTTAAATAATTTAACTTTTACCGTGTCTTTTTGTTTTCTTTCACTATATGGTTAATACACTTACTATAACATGCCAAACGAACCCCAAATTGTTTATTATTAATATATATCCTTATCTAAGTCATTTGGCCGAACCTTATATTTTTAGGAATAAAATAAAAATTAGTAATATAATATTTTATTTAAAAACTATTTTGTGTCAATTTTGACACTATTTGATATATGATTTTTGTGAAAGTCATAACAGAATTATATGTTCGAAATAAGTTGATTAAATCAACAATAATATATCATAGTAACCTAGAAAATTAGTGGAATTCATAAAAAGTCTCAAATTACATTTATTTTGGTGTTTATAACATCAATTATGTCAATATTTCATTAATAAGATAATTACAACATCATCATTGTGTCATAAATAAATTAAATTATTTAATGTCTAAAAATTACAAATAAAATACCATTATGTAGGAAATATTTTTAGCTTTCTAATGAATATTTATAGTCGAATTTATCTTTTGTATATCCCCATATTAAAAATGATTTACTTATTAAACTTTGATTTTAACTATTTTAACCATTCTTTAAATAAATTAATAATAAATGTCCTAATCTAACCCAAGTTGGCCTAAATGGTCATATTTTATTCCTAAGTTTGTTTTTGGTCGAAGTAAACTTATCCAATAGAATTAGGACATGTGTTAGGGTAATAGTAATATCATTTTTACCCTTAGTTACCCTATTTACTATTAACTGCGGTTAAAAAAAGTAAAAAGTTACTATTCACCAAAAAATTATTTTTATCTCATTGAACCACATTTTACATACTGATATCAACCGTGTCTGTCAGATTTTCGAAATTCCATTCACAGAAGCGGTAAAATTATGTTTTATGCAAAAATTCAGTTTTTAACCTACCACTTAGTGGTTTCACTATTCATCAAAAATTGAAAGATTTCAGAAAAATACCAAAATTTCACCCTAAGCTAATTTCGGTATTCCGAATCCAAAAATGAAGTCCATTTTGAAAAATAAAATTTATAAAATTTCAAAAAGTGGTTATTACTATTCATAACGGCTAGTTTTAATAATATTTTAATAGCATATCGTTGTTTAGTGAAACTCGGTATTGCGTACGACGCAAGCTATCGAGGAAGGACGTGATTGCGTGTAAAGTAAGCCAAGCAAGTGTGTAGGGAAAGATTCCTTTGATGATATATAAAAACAAAATATTACTCATAAAAATCTCGGGTGTTACATTCTACCCCCCTTAAAAAGAATTTCTCCCTCGAAATTCGTCACTTTGTAACAAACAGATGAGGATACTTCTCCCTCATCATATCCTCCAGCTCCCATGTAGCTTCTTCAAGTTGGTGGTTCCTCCATAAATCATTCACCAAGCGATTGGTCTTGTTTCGTAAGACTTTTTCGCTACGATCCAGAATCTCTATCAGCTGTTCTTAATAAGAAAGATCTTGCTCCAGCGGTACAACTTCTGAGCTGAGTACATGTGAAGGATCTGGTATGTACTTTTTCAGGAGAGATACATGGAACACATCGTGAACTTGAGAGAGATTCGGTGGAAGCACCAATCGGTAAGCTACCTTCCCAACACGATCCAGTATTTCGAAAGAACCGATATATCTAGGGCTCAACTTCCCCTTCTTTCCAAATATCATAACCCTCTTCCAGGAATATATTCGTAAGAACACATTATCACCAACTTAAAACTCTAGGTCTTTTCTTCGGTTGTCGGCATAACTTTTCTGTCGACTCTGAGATGCTCTTATTTGTTGATGAATAGATCTGACCTTTTCTGCCATTTCATCAACGAGATCAGGTCCTAATAGCTTTCTTTCCCCAACTTCATCCCAGCAAGTTGGAGTCCTGCATTTCTTTCCATAGAGAGCTTCACAAGGATCCATCTGAATACTGGAGTGAAAGCTATTATTATAAGAAAATTCCACCAAAGGTAGGTGTTGATCCCAACCTCCTATGAAATCTATAGAGCAAGCTCTCAACATATCTTCTAGGGTTTGAATTGTTCTCTCAGAGTGACCGTCTATCTAGGGATGATAAGCAGTGCTGAAACTCAACTCTGTATCCAGAGTATGCTGAAGACTTCGCCAGAACTTCGAGGTAAATCTCGGATCCCGATCAGATATAATAGAAAGTGGTACTCCATGAAATCTTACCACTTCCCTTACATATATCCTGGCAAGCTGATCTAGAGAGAAATCCTCTCTAATAGCAATGAAGTGTGCAGACTTTGTAAGACGATCAACTATGACCCAAATAGCATTATTGCCTTTGGATGTTTTAGGAAGTCCTGTGACAAAGTCCATAGTGATGTTTTCCCATTTCCATTCGGGTATGGGTAATGGTTGTAACATCCCCTTAGACTTCTGTCTCTTAGCTTTAACTTGTTGACAAACCAAGCATCGAGAGACATATTCAGCCACATCTCTTTTCATGCCATCCCACCAGAAGTACTCTTTCAGGTCCCTATACATCTTCGTGCTTCCAGGATGAATAGAGAATGATGAACTATGAGCCTCATACAGCAGCTCCTTCTTTAATTCGGCGATGGGAGGAACACAAACCCGATTCCTGAACACTATTATCCCATCACAATCATGGTTGAATTCAGGAACATTTTTCACCTTCTTTTGTAACTCGGCATCTTCTTTCTGTGCCTCTTTAATCTTCACATGTATAGATGGTTGAACATTCATTTGAGAAAGATAAGATTTTCCCCTTCCATTATAATTCCAAGATCCATCCTTTGTAAATCCATAAATATTGGATCGTTTGTGATCCTCATCATGGATAAACTATCATGGTCTTGTCGACTTAATGCATCTGCCACCTTGTTTGCTTTCCCAGGGTGGTATTGGATTGAGCAGTCGTAATCCTTAAGCAGCTCCAACCATCTTCTTTGAAGCATATTCAACTCCTTTTGTGTGAAAATATACATTAAACTTTTATGATCAGTATAAATATCACACCTTTCACCATAAAGGTAATGCCTCCAAATCTTTAATGCAAAGATTACCGCAGCCAACTCCAAATCATGTGTTGGGTAATTTTGCTCATGGATTTTCAACTATCGTGAGGCATAAGCCATCACCATATCATTTTGCATAAGAAAACACCCCAATCCCTTCTTGGATGCATCACTATAGATCACAAACCTTTCTCCACTATAAGGCAGTGTGAGCACAGGTGCACTGGATAACCTTCTTTTCAACTCCTTGAAATTCTCTTCACATTCCTCTGTCCAGACAAACTTAACTCCTTTCCGAGTCAACTTGGTGTGGGGATTAGATAATCGTGAAAAATCTTTTACAAAACGTCGATAATATCCAGCCAAACCAAGAAAACTTCGGATCTCAGTTACTGTTGTTGGTCTTGACCATCTTTCGATAACCTCTGTTTTAGATGGATCCACAGATATCCCCTCTTTTGAGATTATGTGACCAAAAAATGCAACTTTTTGAATCCAAAATTCACACTTGGTAAATTTGGCATAAAGCTTCTCCTTTCTCAGGGTCTTCAATATAATTCTCAAGTGATCTTCATGCTCTTCCTTTCTCTTTGAATAGACAATAATATCGCCTATAAAGACTACCACAAATTGATCAAGATAGTCTCTAAAGACTCTATTCATTAGAACCATGAAGATAGCACGAGCATTAGTAAGACCAAATGGCATCACTATAAATTCATAGTGTCCATACCTTGTACGGAAAGCCGTCTTTGGTATATCCTCCCTTTTGACCCTTAATTAATGATACCTTGAACGAAGATCAATCTTGGAAAAGTATTGAGCTCCGCGTAGTTGGTCAAATAAGTCATCAATGCGTGGGAGGGGATATTTGTTCTTGATAGTGATCTTTTTACGTTCTCGATAATCAATGCAAAGTCTCATTGATCCATCTATCTTCTTAACAAATAAAATAGGTTCTCCCCAAGGTAATGCACTAGGGCGTATGAATCCCTTATCAAGATTCTCTTGGAGTTGCTTCTTCAATTCCTGCAACTCAATTGGGGCCATTCTATAAGGTGTCTTTGAAATTGGCAAAGCACCCGGTACGAGTTCTATTGAAAACTCAACTTCATGATTTGGTGGAAGACCCGGTAATTCCTCCGGAAAGACATTATCAAACTCCCGTACAATGGGCATATTCTTAATCGTGAGTTTCTCACCAACCATTTGAGATAAATAACCTTCATTTAGTGGAATCAATACCCATAAGATGGAAGAAATTTCCACTGGAAGGTTATGTTCATCCTTGCATTGATAGACGATCATAGATTGATCTGGAATATGAAATGTGACTTCCCTTCTATGGAAATTGATATGAGATCCATGTAGAGAAAGCCAATCCATGCCAAGAATCACAGCAAATTCCACTAAAGGAAGGATCAAAAGATTTGCAGGAAGCACTTTCCCACAAACTTCGATCGGAGAAGAATTATAATCTTTTGATGCGACTGTTGTGCCATTAGGTGTTGTCACAGCTAACTAAACATCTAATTGTTGTGGTAGTACGGTGATACCCTTAGAAAATTTTTTAGAAATAAAAGAGTGTGTGGATCCAGAATCAAATAAAACATTTGCTACTTTAGAGTGGATGGTAAGTGTACCTTTCACCACTTCGTTATCGTACTCCACATCGCTGATAGAAATTGCATGTGACTTTCCTTTGTCTTTAGCCTTAAGATTTTTTTGACGTCGACCATCATCATCAACCCTTGGATTTGGGCATTGATTGGCATAATGCCCCATCTCCTTGCACTTGAATCATTGAAGTGTAGTAGGATCATTCTGTGTATTCCTTCCTTTGTTTGCATCATTAGACATCTTCTTCCCATTATTGCGGCATTAAAATGCCCAATGACCTTCCTTTCCACATTTAAAACATTTACTTGTCCCTTTAAGACAACTCCCTCCATGTTTCTTTCCACACTTTGAGCATAAGGGAAATCTCAGCTTCTTTTCAGTGTGCTCTTTATATTTTCCTTTGAATTCCATCTTCCTCTTCTTATTAATCCCATGTGACTGATGGGTTACTCGAATCTCCATCTCGACTTTGAGAGCACATCGAACGATTTCCTCGTAGCTATTGAAGTCCCTTATGTCTAACTCCCTTCTAAGACTTGGTTTTAATCCACTAAAGAATCGATCGATCTTACTCTCAGATTGGATAATAATACCAGAAGCGTACCTTGCAAGTCTTGTAAAATTTTCTTCATAGGTACCAACAGATTCATCATCCCTTTGCATCAGTTCAAGAAACTCTTTCTCCATCTTTGTTCGGATAATATGAGGGAAGTACTTATTGAAAAATAAGTTCTTGAACTCGTCCCATTCCATAGACTCAATTTCATCCCTTTTCCTCGTATTCTTAATAAGATTCCACCATTGATCAGCATCTCCTTCCAAACGATACACTGCTAGGATGACTTTATCATGTTCAGAACATTGAAGAACTGAAAATATCTTTTCAGTAGTACTAATCCATTGTTTAGCAACTAATGGATCAGTAGACCCGCTGAAAGAAGGTGGACGCTGCCTCATGACGGATTCAACGGAATGTTGCTCCTTCCTTTGCTCGTTTGGAAGTCCTGCATGATTCATAGCTTGAGAAAGTTGTGTGAGCATGGCTACAAGATTTTCCATTCCAGCTCCCATATTGTTTGGTTGCTAAGGGGGACAATCATTGCATTTCCCATCGCATTCCGCATTAACACGGTTCCTTCGGGTTCCAGCCATTGACTAAAACCAAGAAGAATAGTGTGAGAAACACTAATTATAATAGGAAAACCACATAATCAAGGATAAAATTTCACACATAAGGTCTTATCCTAGGGTATTCATGGCCATTTCTAAAACACTAAGATTGTGTTCTATGCTTCGACTTATCCTTAGGGTTCTTACTAAGGCTTTCACATCCTAGTTTCCAAAGATTGACTATACCTTTCCTCTGATACCAACTATAACGACCCATACATTACATACATTGTTAATACTTCAAAATCGAATCACACTTATTACAACATATGAAAAAACCACAAAGGACCGTATAGTTATAGTGTCTTTAGAAACTGGGAAACATAAAAAACTGGTTCATATATCTTCTACAGTGTCTCCCATTTATTTCATCATATCTAGGGTCCCTTTTTCCATATTCTACTTAATATCCATCTTCCTGACATGGGGAAAAGAAAACATAAAAGAGTGAGCTCAAATGCTCAGCAAGGGTAAATAAAGGAAATAAAAATCATATCATATCTTTTTGAAAATCATAAACTGCAAAAGAGATCATAATATCTTAACATGGAATAAATCATAGAAGTGAAAATGAGATCCCCATAATCATAACATGAAACTTGAAACATTGTGGCATGCACACATAGTCATGGAACATCATTTCTTGTTGGTCATGACTCATTGCCAAGACTATCTTAGTGGACAGAGTCCCTTTCTGAACCGAGTCACCCTCGTTCCAGTCCTGTTTCACTGAACCGGTATAACCTACCAATCCAGCCATGTCTATCTCATGAGATATAAAATCTTTACCCAATGAATTGGAGTGAGATATAGGTCACACCCATCTTATAATGAATCCTTTCTTATGTGTGCCACATAATCATAAATCATACATCATCGCATAACACATGTAACAAAAATTGGATTCTTGAAACATCATGAAATCATAAAACAAATCATATAAGGTAAATGACTTCATAAAAATAATTCCCTCAAAACATAATCAAATCAATGTAATAATAGGGATAAAAACAAAACCCTATATTATTTTAGATGGAAAATAATTTTGATAAAACACTTGAACTCCATTATTGAGGAAAATATCATTTTTTCTTCAAAAAACACTTTTCTTTTCTTAACATGTCATACAATTATAATCTAAAATAAGTTGATTAAAAATAAACTTGAAAACTTGTAAAGTAAGCTTCTTCGAAATAATGTTTTTAAAAATCCATTCATGCCATATAAGTTAAAAAAACATTCTTCGTACCTTTGTCGGAAAAGTCAAAAAGTACCTCGTACGAAAAAATGACAAAAGATTCCTTTCATATTCATTACTAAAAACTCACTGAAGGGTAAAATTGGATTTAAACTATTGTAAGTGGATGGAAACAATATTACATATTGAGGGAACATGGATGTGGATGAAAAAATACACCCTAGTAAATACTTACGAATAAACAATCTCAGATAAAAATGAGATTGTGATATTTCCCTTACCTTAGGTCTGATTTGCTTTGTACGTGACCGAAGCTCCTATATAATGGTTTAAATAATGTTATTGACTTATTCCAGAATCATACATATTGATATCATATATGGTCATATTCTTAGCTTCTTGTTAGTAACATTTCATTGTTACTTGTTACTCGGGTCCTTATTGCCTTTTGTTCTTATGCGTGTTTTGCCGAATAAATTCTTATTCTTCTTTTAAGGTTATAGATACCTTATCTCCAGAATTGTATTAGTGTAATATATATCTTATTTATTCATTAAATTCATTTATATAATTACTATGTAATGATGATCATGTAGAACAAGTCGCATCACATCGTGGAGACGGTATTCCGTACGTACGCACGAGTGATGATATCGTTCCTATGATCGTGGAACTGTATTGGAGTATATATATATTATTTCAGTATCAACTTTACTTTATAATAATCATAAATAGTTACTCATTACACCATTATACCCATCCTTGTAAGGTGATGGTGGAAAATAGGTTACACCACGGTGTGGAGACGGTATTCCGTACGTACGCAAGCGCAGTGATTTCATTTTTCCGTAGGATGGATAGAAGGTGAATTAGGGTTGTTTCATATTTATAATAACATATAAGTATGTAATTAGTAGTGATGTTATTACTTTATCATGAAACAACTATAGAAGAATAAGTTGAAGAAAAAAGAAATTGAAAAGATCGGTAATGGATATTACCTCTTCTTTGGAACGCCTCTTTGAATCCTCCACTTAGGGAACTAAGATTGGTATTTGAAGAAGACCAAGACCTCTAGGATTATTCTATGGAAGTGGAGAGGAGAAAATGGCAGGGGTTGGCCGATCTTGAGTTCTCAAATTGGTGTGAGGAGGAGGGGGAGGAGGTGCCCTTTTATAAGGGAGGAGAGGGGCACCTTAGGAATATCTCAAAATATTATTTTATATTAAAGTCAAAATCGGTTTATAATGGTTCCAAAGGGTCTTATTTTGAAGCTAAAGTGGGTATGGGTTGAAATCCTATCAACCAATAGGATTTAGAAAAGTTTAGGGTATTATTTTAACCTTATCAATTAGATTTAACTCTAAGTTAAATAATTTAACTTTTACTGTGTATTTTTGTTTTCTTTCACTATATGGTTAATACACTTACTATAACATGCCAAAATAACCCCAAATTGATTATTATTAATATATATATCCTTATCTAAGTCATTTGGGCGAAACTTAGATTTTTAGTAATAAAATAACAATTAGTAATATAATATTTTATTTAAAAACTATTTTCTGTCAATTTTGACACTATTTGATATATGATTTTTTTGAAAGTCATAACATAATTATATGTTCTAACCAAGTTTATTAAATAAAAACTAATATATCATAGTAACCTAGAAATCTAGTTTAATTCATAAAAAGTCTCAAATTACATTTATTTTGGTGCTTATAACATCAATTATTTCAATATTTCATTAATAAGATAATTACTGCATCAGCATTGTGTCATAAATAAATTAAATTATTTAATGTCTAAAAATTTCAAATAAAATACCATTATGTAGGAAATATTTTTATATTTCTAATGAATATTTATAGTCGAATTTATCTTATGCATAACCCCATATTAAAAATGATTTACTTATTAAACTTTGATTTTAACTATTTTAACCCTTCTTTAAATAAATTAATAATAAATGTCCTAATCTAACCCAAGTGAGCCTATATGGTCATATTTTATTCCTAAGTTTGTTTTTGGTCGAATTAAACTTATCCAATAGAATTAGGACATGTGTTATGGTAATAGTAATATCATTTTTACCCTTAGTTACCCTATTTACTATTAACCGCGGTTAAAAAAAGTAAAAAGCTACTATTCACCAAAAAATTATTTTTATCTCATTGAACCACATTTTACTTACTAATATCAACCGTGTCTGTTGGATTTTCGAAATTACATTCACAGAAGCGGTAAAATTATGTTTTATGCAAAAATTCAGTTTTTTACCAACCACTTAGTGGTTTCACTATTCATCAAAAATTGAAAGTTTTCAGAAAATTACAAAAATTTCACCCAAGGATAATTTCGGTATTCCAAATCCAAAAATGAATTCCATTTTGAAAAAAAAAATTTATAAAATTTCAAATAGCGGTTATTACTATTCATAACGGCTAGTTTTAATAATATTTTAATAACATATCGTTGTTTAGTGAAACTCGGTATTGCGTATGACGCAAGCTATCGAGGAAGGTCGTGATTGCGTGTAAAGTAATCCAAGCAAGTGTGTAGTGAAAGATTCCTTTGATGATATATAAAAACAAAATATTACTCATAAAAATCTCGGGTGTTACATTTGATAATTAATTATGGTAAAATATAAAATGTTTGGATAACATTTCGTCTATTTTTAAGTTATTATTAAACAATAATTATTTTACACCTTTTAGGATTTTGGGGATTTTTTTTAAATCAATGTATATTTAAATAATATATTCCATAAAGGCTCTTCATTAAACAAATTTTTTATAATTTATATGGACCATCATCATAGCATCCCGATTTAATATGCCACTAAATGGTGTCCTATGCCAGATTTTCCACATTTACTCAATTAAATACAATCTGACCCCAATGGCTTATGACTGCTAGTGAGGGAATATGGTGTGTATGTGGGGCGTTTTTGACCACATGTCAAAGAGTAACACATCAGAATAATAATTTTATTAAATATATGAATCATTATAATAATTGAAGAGTATGGTGACATTCAATGATAAAAATATACAAATATAAAAAAAAGTCTCTTATAAATTGATATTATATGACATGTGTATATAAATAATCCAAAATAGATATAAATACATCAATATATTAAATTCATAAAATTAACAAAAAGACCAAAATTAACCAATCTCATCCTATATCATAAGCCTAAACTCAGACATGGGATCCCCAACTCCTCAGTATGGAAAAAAATCAAGCTTCAAACTATGGTTTCCATACCGGATTCCTACTAACAACCTAATATTATATCCATGTAAACAATTGTGGTTTAAATAAGGTGTGAGATTAAATCCCACTATGTCACCACCCACACTATCTATAATAATTCCTTTCTGTTCTATATATGCTAATAATTGTTCATAATCTAACATGTATGGCATTAATAATGATAATGTTTCCATGGAAATAATAATGAAAATAGTGATACTGTATATCTATATAAGGCACCCAAAAAAAGTGTATTGCTCCTATAAAATGGAATCATTAAAAATTGATGTAAACAACATGACTGTATCATTTACATAATAGCCCATGTCATCCATGGCCACACCATATGACATATAATGTAACATGAACCATATATTTGTCGTATAATATAGAATATCACATTTATCATAGTCGAACAATATGATAAGAAATGTTATATCACACAGGGGTAGAATCAAGGTATAGTGGAAAAATGTATTCTCATTTATTTCCAAGATTATCTTGATGAAACCATAGAATGAAATATATTTTGGTCTAAGGAGTATTCAAATAAACCACGTCCACATTGACCCAAAATATGACAAATCTTAGGGGTAATAAGGCCTGATGCATCACACAGAATCAAGACCTATGGATAATTCTAAGTCAATGAATCAACTACCTCTATCATTATACAAGGATTTAAATAATCAGTATTGTGGGGAATGATTTATCAATTATTCAATTTACCAATTCAAAATAATTCAATTCCATGATATTAACCACCCATATAACAATTTTCATTCTATTTCATTCAATTTTTCAACCACAGATAAAATATTTCACATATTAAAAATTATTTAAATTAACATGATGTATAACATGGAAAATAATGAATAATATCACCAAATAAATAAATTCATTACAATTTATTTATAAATGGGGTTCCTCTAATAAGGAAAGATCAAACACACACCCCATGTGTGGTATAAACATGTAAAATATCAATGGAACACCCCTTTAGTGACCTTGGTTCTGAAAAAACCACTAATAAGTGTCATGGTAATAGTGGTCATCCCTATCAAGTTCCAATATGTTCATATTAAATAGTAAATTCATTTATGGTGATTTTAGAAGGTCAGGCATGCTATAATATTTGAACAAGCTATATAATGCATCAAACCACTCAAGGAATGTGTATACCTCCTACCATATTTATGTAATAGAGATCATGTCCACTATAAGAATTCGATTTGACTTAGATTGAGTGAGAGAAAATAAAAATATGAAGAATATATAAATAAGTACTATTTGATTGACAATAAATAACTCTATTAATCTAGGATGAATGATATAGACATGAATATAATGGAGTACCCACTTGTGCGAATCCAATGATACTGATGGCAATCAATTTTGTGTTTCAATAGAGAGAATACTCAAGATCATATGATTTGGATTTAAACAGTATATCCCACAATTGAGCTTCTATCCAACATAGGATAAGTGGACTGGAATTTTGTTTACAACAAATTTTAAATGAAATCTGAACATTTCCACTAACAATAATGTGTTTTTTGGTTTGGTTTCATGGTTGGAAAAAAACAGTTCAATCCATGTGCACTCTACTATCCTATAAGAGCACATGCGTGGTCATTGCAACTAGTTTGACTAACACTGTGAAAACCATACATTTTGGACCTTCTAAAATCAACAAATTCAACACACAGTTTCCTCAAACTAGTTAGAATCCTATTTCCCACTACCTAGGTCTTACATGGTTAGTCAGGCATTGTGGCGTATCCCCCGATTTTTCTACGAACCATGAAGGCACTCTTAATTTTCTAAAAAATGGTTTCGAGCTATGAAAAGTCTCCAGACACCACTGATACCCCTATGATCACAATGTGTATTCAAATTAGGCAATAAAAAAGAATATATACTGAAAATAATGAGATTTATACCTCATTATAAAAATTGGATTCATAAAATCTGCCCCCCTTATAGAAAATCATCACAAAAATTCCCTCTAAAGGGTGGTAATGAATCATCAGAGAATCACTCCATACACTGAGCACATATGTCAGCCTAATACTCCCAAGTCTCTTAGTATAAATGGTAATTGTATCATAGCACCCATAAAAAGGGAATATACTAGCCTCAAATAACATTCACTCTCCTTTAAAAGATATGAATAGTATGATCTTAAACAGAAACATTTTTCATTAAAGCATCCTTAAAAAGCTGAAAATTAATAGTTTGGTCAAAGTAATAATGGTGATACTGAGATATATATTATAAATCCTACGTAGATCTGTATCTCAGAGGTAACTACAACTTATAGGCTACCTACTTTGCTCTCTCTACAATCATTAATTAACCAACATTTCACTGTGGAAGCTGACCGTATCTCGAGATATTTCTGTGTCCTAGGCTCAGTGGCATACATAAAAAGTCATGATCCCGGACTATGAACTCTAGAGGTCATCTTCTGTGATTGGAATATTCTTTATGCTAAGACTGTGCAGTATCTATCCACATTCTAATCAACTATACCTACTCAGAATTATATTTATTGAGATTAAGTCCGAGTAATGCTATCTCACAAGCCTCTATCTAGATCATGGGTGATCAACATGGAATATAATAAAGAGCCTCATGAAGTTTTATTTATACATTCACTAGAAATATATTATTATATGATAACTAAACTAGTTGTATGAACCTCTCATGAGTTCCCCCAAAACATAGGACACATGCTCACTGATTGAACTCAAGAAACTATATTATATTATATGATTGGAAATTGGTCTAAGGGAGGTATATTGTTTTCAGGATAACCTCTATACACAACAACATTTTTAAATTTTTATTAAATGATGACATAAAATCCTAATCCTTATATGAAATAATATTATTGGGGAACCCATGAAGAAGTGTTGTCACATGAGTATAAAACCACCCAATATTATCAATAAATTAGGTCTCCTTGATAATAATGAAAAAAATCATCATGATTAAGTCAAAAAAAATGAAAATGACATCACTATCCTCAAAATACATCATAAAACTGGTTCTGAATTCCATCATAACATCATCAAATTTTTTACATAAGAATCGGTAACTACTGTTAAAGGATTAAAGTTCACTGATGTTTTGGATCTCCTTACTAACTGATGGTACACCTCATAAAAACACATCTATATCACATTTCTTCTTCGTTAACCAATACTGGTGATGCAAATCATGATCAATCTTGGTAACACTAGGTGGAACTTATGAAATGGAGGCATGATACTCCCACATCATATCCTAAAAAATGTCTATCAGAACACAAGTGTGAACATGGATACATAATATCTCATCATATCTTATAGTCCATTTAGGATACGTTTCCCCACCTTCCACACAATTACATTAGAATATGCCTTTATAATATGATATCTTCCTCACCCTTACTCTTTCAAGAATAGTATAGGTCATAGATAATGATGGAAGGATTATTTACACCAGACCATCCTTTTACTCAAAGAAAATCTTTTAAAATTAATCTATAACATTCCACTCACTACTAGCCTACAGAACATCCTATATGTGATTCATCCTTCTTAGTTAATCCAAAACTACATTTCCATTTCTAGGAATATGGGCATGCTTAATGTCGAAATACTATTGGTACTCAACCCACCTATTATTAACAAGATTCTGTTCTGCATGTGTTATATATTTGAGGATTTCCTGGTCTGTGTACACCAACAAAACACTCCCTGACTAAATAATGTATCCAACAATGAAAAACCTGAACAACTGCAGCCATTAGAAGGTCATAAATCAGTTAATTCATCTCATGTGGACTCAAATCCAACGAACCATATAGCACAACCCTATCCCCTACAACATAAAATCTCCTAGACTGAAAACATATGAATCTCAATAAATTTTGTATCTCTTACCTGTCTCTTGAAGAATCAATATCAACGATGAAGTCAATCCCCCTTCCATCTCCTAGAAGGATATATCATAGGTAGATATCCATACCAACACCATACCCATCTTGGTCAAAATTGTATGTGGATATTCTAAATATGATATATCTTGTATAAAATGTTTATAATATATATCTATCTCCATGAAATAAATATGTGTAATTTGTTCGTGGTATTATCCTAGGAAGCTATAGACTTCACCTAGTCTAGGGAAACTTATACTCATGTCTCTGATATAATATGGACCATGAAGTGAATATTTTCCATCCAGAAGTAAATATTTGAGATAATTGAGTATAACTAGTTCTTTATTATTGTATCCCAAATAATTTAATGTATTTTTGGAATTATCAAGTCAATTTTTGAGAATTAATCAAGATATCTCCCATGAAAACCACAAAAAATGAAGCAGGAAAAGGATAGAATACTTGGTTATTCCATTCCATTAAAAATTCTATAATTTTCATGAGACGAATATATATTACTAGATACTTGTATATAACATACATTTCATGTAATATTGTACAATGTATTCTTTCTGTTCTATCATTTAAATCATGTATAATGATCGCAAAATTATGTTTTGAGAACAAAAGGTCTCTTTGAATCTAATCAAATAGATCTTATATTTTTTGGAAAGGGATATTCGTTTGTAACTTTAAACTAAATCAATTTTAAATAATTCATTCAAAAAATGAGGTTCCCATCCACCTTTTTCTGAATTAGTAATGGTGAACCCCATGGAGAAACATGTGGTCTAATAAACCTATTTTCTTCTAAAACAACTACCTATCTCATGAGCTCCAACAACTCCAACATAGACATCCTATAAAAAGGAATAGATACTACTGATTCACCTAGATCTATCTCAATATAGAAGTAAACCTATCCATTTTTTGGTAAATCCTTAAATTCATACTGAAAAAAATTCATTAAGTTATCATCCATTTGATATAAACCTACCTAACTCTCTCCCTGATCACAAGATATAAACTATAAATATGGGCTGTTATTCGTCCCTTCCCATAGTTACCTAGTCTAGTTAAGCGCACAAGAATGTCCAATTCGCCCATGTGAATATTAACTATTTCCTATGGTCAGGTGAAGTATACCCTATGATGTTAGAAATCAATATTGGATTGATAATCTTCTAGTCAGTACATAATGATTATAATATTGGCCCTTGTCATCTAGAGGACAAAAATATTCCATATGATGTGACACCCACAAATCTCAAGGGGGTCTCCCTACCCTAATTTAAATTATATGTTTCGATCACAAATTGTGTGTCATGTTTCATATCATCATGATAAAATATAATACAAATCTCAATGATTACAACCAAAGGTACATATATGAAACTATGTGATAAAACTATATCACAGATACCAAATTTGAGATTTGAAGCTTCTAGGATCATACCTTTCAACATATATGGTCTTAACCATGATCCTCAAGGTTATATAGTATTTAATATTTATGTCCAACACCATGTGCATGCAATACAACTTCACTACATAGAGTAGGCCCACTCTATGGACTTAGTACAACTATTGTCTGGCTTTATCAGACATGAAATCCTATATATTTTCATGAATTACTCATACTTCTCCAACTCCCTACTTGACAAAAGGCTGTGAAACATACTCATGATCATAGTCTCAAAGATAACATCATTCCATAAAAAAGTAGATATCCGACCGTGTAATATATATGTATTTTGTCAGTCCTATCGTAAGCTCTACACCTGACTTGTCATGATCGCACTAGTTCCTCATGTGTCCTTTTCTACCACAATGATGATATAAAAATTCACTTGCATCACTATAGGTATAAATTCTAGTCATATCAAAGTAATCCTAAACACATTACTTCATTCCACTAAAATTTGAACTACTGGGATAATAAACTATATTTCTCAACTCTCCACCCCCAAATTCCATCAGGTTGTTCTTTGTAATTAGTGCATGATTTTATATCACTATAATAATTTTCTACCTGAACATGTTGAACTCTGTTCGAACATATTGTTATTGACCTTGCTCAAATCATATCACCCATTATAACTCATCATCTAGGTATGTCACCAAAAAATGTTACAACATAGTAAATCAACGCAAATTAATAATAAAATTCATAGTGTCCTTCTCCCAGTGAATAAACTTCATATCCCTTACTATTCATAGAGTCTTGGAGGATAGAAATCAGGAAATGTTTTTTGGAAATCACCATTAACCATGTTGAATAGTCTTCAATCCTAGTTCATGACATCCAACTAGATCTTTTCATATCCCAAAAGTATATACATTATTGTCTTCAATCTCCTTTCATGAGGTTCCTCTAGAAGATCAAATATTGGTCGAGTAGTCTCAAACCAAAGCCTAGTAGGCATTATAAAACCATATACTAAATATTTTGGAGGATTTTGTTGCTAGAACACATGTGCGTGGTCATACATAGACAAGTCAGGCTAGAACTCTCCCAATAAAGTATTCATAAAGAAGAAAAAACTTTCAGAGAACAATGACTCATCACTTATGTATAGAACAACTATTTTTTTCCTTATATAGAACTATATTAGGATCCCCTAGTATCCCATGGCCCACCACATTCACAGCATAGGTGGAGCCACTCTCAATGCATAATACTATAGGTCATCAAGGTGGAATGTCTCTACAATGAAAAACACACAGTAGATGAAATAATGATATAAAAGTTCTCAGCTAAAAGTACATGAAAGGTTAAAAAAATCTAATTAATATGTCACATATAATATTTACACTTAAATCCATGATTGGGTTAAAAGAAACAATCATATCATAATGAGAGTCACTGCCTAATTGTTGAAAGTGGGTTCCCTAGAACCAACTTCTATTGTACATTTATTACCAGTACATGTATATAGTTTGTTATATATATTTTTTTTATCCTTCTATAATAGTATATAAACTTCTTGTATCCACTTTTTATATATAAATTTCCTTAGACTACATGTCATATCAAAGGGTTATAGAAGATCCCAAGCTGCAATGAGAACCCTCGATATTCCATGACTGTAATCTTAAAGTAAATTCATATGGTCCTCCTAAATCATTACGAAAGGAAAAAATGATGTGTGACCATCTGGTGTTGGGGGATCATAAGAATTTATATTTCTTCTCATTATTTCTGCACATAATGATATCTAGTAGTTGACATCATGATGATAGACCTGCATAATAGCAACACCATATGTTTCAGGTGTCGTTGGTCGTTCATATCAATAGACATGTGTAATGGTATCAAAACATGAGATCACTATCAATGTATGTCATTTTTTACATATATTTATGCAAGTATAAAATCATGGAAATAATGTTGTGGCGAGGGTGTTTGTGTTGGGTACATCATTTGTGACACAGAATTGATTGATTGACTAAGATAGTATTTTTTATCCAAGTAAATGAAAAGATAACATGGGACTGGTGTATTTGGATGGATTCAACTTTTTTAAATCAATGGATATAGTAGTGGAAGGTAAGACCATCCAGGAAAATCAAATAATAAAATAAATCATGATTTAGGATGATGACACTAGTGTTCATTGTCCACTATTGAGATATTGATGCCGATGAGATTATATTACACAAACCATGTTCGTAGGAAGGTAGTTGTTTTTGTTACTTTACCTTATCTCTATAGTGGCCTTGATGGGATGATTGACTCCGTTCTTGGTCAACAAATATTATTTACTACTATTTAGGTAAGGGGTAATAGGGTTACACACTATAGAGCTTTGAGAATATATCCTACTCTATGGAATAAGAATATAGAACTAGGTGGCACCCTCCATGGGGTATGAGTATTATTCATGTTCTATGGAGAACCATGTAATAAATAAATTCTTTAATTATTCATGTTTGGAGAAAAATTTGAATATATTTATAATTTGAATATAAAATTTATTAGGTAAATAAAAATATAAAATATTATTCGAACGGATTTAAATATCCACTAATCAGTTAATATTTTCAGGAAAATTGAGTCTAGTAATAGACTGATGTTTATCATGAATTATATATTTAATATATATTATAGTTAGTGATAAAATTATAAATATTATTTATGGAATAATCTAATGTGTCATAAATAAATATTTAAAATATTTATACTGTGAAAATCTATTACATGGGGGTTGAGAACCCATAACGGGTATTTTAGATATTCCTTAAACAAGTAAGAGAGACGCTCTCCCCGTTTCACTATTTATGTGTTATGATTGAGAGACTCTCTCTCCTCCTAGTTTATAGAGAGAGATTATCTCATGGAGAAATGATCTTCAGGATCATCCTTATTGGATCAAAGACTCTCATCTTGTGGTGATCATTGTTTCATCAAAGAGCTCATTATTGTACCACGCTAGCAACGAGAATCCAACGAATAAAGTGTGATAAGATTTAAGAGAGCAGTGTAGATGATATAGAGTGATTCAATGTCAGAGTGTTCGAGAAATGATCATTGGAATCCAGTGATGGGCATTCACACCTAAAATCTAAACAAGATAAATGTTCAATATATCTTTCGGCCCTATCAAATCAGCATGTTTTCCTCAGACCATACTGGGATAAGATCATCAAATTAGACGTTGGTACATCTCTTTTCTGATATAAAAAATTTTAAATTCCTAGCCCATTGGCTTCCACATCTATTTATGGTACCTAATAGTGGAGGGTTTCTTAGGGTAAAAGAAAATAATAAAATTTTATTAAATTGAATTACGGGGATTAAAATTGATTCAAACGGATATGAACGTACATCGTTCCATTTCAGAATGTCCATGTTACGTCAATTTGAAAATTTTAATTCGATCCACGTCACCAGTTTTAAATATTTTTTATTTTTATATTATGATGAACATATTTTAATTTTATTTAAGTGTTCATCAAATTACCGAAATATGGCCACACTTTGGCCGGAATCCGGTCGCCAGAATTTTTTCATCTGGTTTATTTTTATGAGTTTAATTAAATATATAATAATTTTATTTTATATTATTTTTCTAAAATAAAAATAAAAATTTAAAAATGGAATCCTTTAGACATGGGTTCATGTCCTCCTTTTCATTATTTTTTAATGTCATTAGACATTAATGTTAGAAAAATCGGAGGACAAGACAACAAATTGTGTCATCTCATTTTATTTTTAATAAAAAAATATAGGTTTGGTTGTTTATGTCAAAAGAAAAAACAATAATAATAAATGTAAAGAAGACAGAAAGGGTCTTCCTCCTTTTATTCGTGCGAAACCCTCCCTGGAGAACCATGGCCACAATATAGTATAACACCTAGGAAGATCGAGCGATTCCTCCCCTCAGCTCACTAGAGCACCTTGCCATCATAGCCTTGGGCCACCTTCCTATCATCATCCCGATCCCCCTCACTGCTTCCATTTCATGTAGCCCAAACCCCATAGCTATGCAGGCTCCGCCTCACCTTCCCGAATAGACCCCTACAACCCAGTCGACCACATCGCGTCGCCATGTCTCCGTCGGACTATTTTGCACTTGGCCTCTTATCTAGCTACACGAGAGTGCCTTGTCATACCGGGTCGCGGCCCTTGCAACTCTTCAGAGTAGTGCGCCACTAGACCAGCATGCCTGACCAGATCTGCGTGCCTCACCACTAACTTTGCGGCTCACCGGAGTAGGGTTCCTCTACCATCGCCCCTTGCTGGAGGATTCAACTATCATCCTTGTCTGGTCGCACCTTACAAGTGGATGCTTCTATCTTTGGTTGTTTCTAGACCAGTCAGTCACACCATAGTATCATCACAGTCACGCCGTGGGCACTCTGCGGTCACGCTGTGACCATGATGTGGTAACATTGTGGTCACATGGTGGTAACGCCATGGCCACACCGCTATAATGTTGTGGTCACAACATGGAAACTTTTTAGTCACATTATAGTCACACCACAATTTGGCTTTACTCCAGCAAGACACACTTGTGGTGGTTTTCAGTACAGATCGACTCCTTCCTCAGCTAGAGGTAGCAATTCTAATACTTATAATTAATTTAGTTTTTTAAATTAAATTAATTAATTTTTTGGGGTTTATGTTTAAATAGATTCTAAATCATTAATTTAATTATGAATCAAAGTATATTAATTGTTAATTTTTATTTTTAAAATTAAAATTAATTTAAAAGTTTTTTTAAATTTGTGGAATTGAAATTAAATTAAACAATTAGAACTGATAAAATAAATTACTTAAATTTATTTATATTATTTTAATTTATTAGAGATCCCTTGTACTATTTAAATATAATGCTGTTTAATTTTAATTGTACTTTATTTATACTGACTAGTATTGAGAAAGAAACTGAACCGTGCAACTTTGGTTTGTTTATTTAATTATTTATTCATTGTATGGGATGAATGTGATAATTAATTAGATTAATGACAGTCTGTGAATCATCATTGAATTCAAATATGTATAAGGGTTTACATGTCCAATGCACTAGTTGTATGTTGTACCCATATACCCCCTCGGCTGCATGTGAGTATATTTGTAATTATACTATGAAGATTAGAGACGCAGACCATGCTAAGTCGAGGTGGTAATCAAGATTGCAGCTGAGCACATTGCACTGGGGCAAGCTACGACCTGAATCAACTATCGACTCAGGTATGGATGCCCCTATGTGAATATTTATCTATTCGGGATTGATTAAAATAGAATTCTCAAGACCAATCAGATTGCAATATTTACCTTTATGCATTTTTTATTGTCTTATGTGAGTTCATGATTATTGCTTTATCAGAAAGAATTGTAAAAAAGATAAATATGCATAATGATGTGATGAATTTATTACTATTTCACGTTTAGTTTTGAGCATGAGAATCTAGTTTGAACATATAAATAGAAAAGTATTATTTTAGACTATAAATAAAAATAATCCCTCAATGTAATATTAAGTCTAAAATCCTTCAATTTATCACATTAATATGAAAGTTGGTGTTTGGGGTGCTCTTTATCCATATTTGAGAGTGCTTCCTTCTACCGATCCATTTTTATGAGAGAACTGGTTCGACAATACTTAAATGTGTAGTCAAATGATATCCATAGTTAACTTTTTATCACAATTGAGGCAAATGATGAGGTAATCAGGTTTGGATTCCAAAAGCTGGTACTTTACTCAATAAAACAAGGAACCATGAGTCAAGTGGTTTCTCAGCCTAGTGCCTACATTGAAACCCTATTGGTTGTGGTGAATTCATATCCTGTAAAATATGAGGGTGGTTTTGAAGATCCTTTCACCTAGAATACTCAAGAGACAATGTATTCAGAATTGTATAGTGTGGGATATTAAGGTTCACTAAAATAGTTGGAGGCATTAAAATGATATAATAATTTATTAATTATAAACTTCAGAAGGTTATCAAGAAAAAGTGGCAACTAGTAATTCTTATCTTATGTTTACTTAAAATGGAAGTCACCAACACCACAAGTACATTAACATTGTGATCAATTCTGGAAAAAGAAAATATCACGACCAACAATAATATCCAGGAGTGGGACAAGTTCTTGTGCACATTACTACACCAAGAAAAGAAGTTATATGTTCTAGAATCACTATTTACAGTAGAGCCTTATCAAGGAAAATTAAGGAGGAAAAGGATAAATTGAGAACACATGTAGATGATGAACATGATGTGAAATTAATCATGTTTCCGTCCAGTTCTAGTCAATTAAAAAAATGATTGAGGATGAGTATGCCTACAAGATGCTTTCACAGCACCAAGAATTATATCATGAGAGGGTCAGGCAAGAATGGTATGCAATCTAAAGTACCCTTTATAAGTTCATTAAAGTTGAAGGTATCCAATCAAGTTCTCATTTACTCAAGATGATTCATTATATTGAGAGGCTTGAAGCCCGTCAGTTCATATTGAACCATGAACTAGTAGTGGATCTCATTTTTTCATTTTTACCACTATGCTTATCAAATTTCATTGTCAATTGGAACATGAATGATAAGAAAAATTAACTCCATAACCATTTGTCTTTAGTTCTCTTTGATGACATGGAAATGACAAATATCAATTTATCTATCCTTTTGGTGAACAAGAAAATCAAAGTCAAGGAAACGGGGCCTAATTCCAATTCATGGACAATGAAACAAATTCATCATCCTCCAAAGAAGTCAATAATTCAGAGCTAGTGTAATGAGAATGATGTTTTCTAATTTGGATTTGAAAATAAAGGCCACCGTAATATGAATTGTAGAGCTGGGAAGAAGACAAAAAATAATTCTTCTACAAACGGTATTATTTTTATTGAATGCAATCTATATTTATCTTCAAGTTGTGTATTTGATACGACATGTTGATCACACATTTCTATTCTTATACAATATCCAGGTAGGTTTAAGGATATTGAAAAAGTGGAAATGGATCTTCGAGCTACAAAAGGTGAAATTCTTGTAGCCTTGGAAGTGGGGGACTGTCACTTAACCTTGATATGTGGATTGGTTCTAGTTTAAGAAAATGGCAATTTTGTACCTTATATAACCTGGAATACTATCTATGTTTCGAGTTTAGAAACTATGGGAATTTATTTTCATTTGGGATTAAATGTTATTTATTTTATTGAGATACAATATATTATGCTATGGCACATCTTAACAATGGTTTATACAAGCTGGAACTCAAGAAAAATGTAATAGAAATCACGGAAAAAATAGCCAACATGACTCATATATCACTCGCATGTGGAACATGAATTTTTTTTGGTAAATGAGATGCGATTATGAATATTAAACCAAGAAGGGTATTTAGAATTGGTATAGTTAGAACAATTTGATATATGTCAATCTTGTGTACAATAAAAAATTACTAAAGCACCTTTCTCAAGAATGGTAGAATGAGCCAATGCTATACTAGAATTAATACATTCTGATGTATGTGGTCCATTTCCAATAGTGGAATGGGGTTGCTTTTCATACTTAATTAATTTTACCAATGACTATTGAAGGTATGGCTATAACTAGTTAATGTGGATTATGTCTGATTCCTTTCATATTTTTAAGGAATAAAAATGTGAAGTAGAAAATCAACTTGGTAAAAAGATAAAAGAACTCATCTCAGAACAAGATGTAGAATATCATAATGAAGCTTTCATTTATCACTTGGAGGACTGTGGGATAATATCACAACTCATGCCTCCTGATACAGCACAATGGAATTTTTTAGTGAAATGAGGAATATTACATTCCTTGACATGGTTGGATAAATGATGAGTAATAAAACTCTTCCATTATCATTTTGTGGATACGCTTTGTAGACCACATCATATACCCAAAACTGAGTAGCAACTACGGCTACATATGGGATTCCATATGAGTTACGGGATGAAAAAAAATCCTAGTCTGACACACATACATGTATGGTGGTATGCGGAATTTGTCAATACATTTCGAAGTGTCAAATTAGCATCCAAAAGTACCAAGTGCATCTTTATAAGATATCCTATAGAAACCAATGTATATTACCTATAAAACCATTTAAATATTAATGATTTTGTGGAATGATAAATCATATTAATATAAATGGAATACATTTATATTGGAAGTAGTGGGAGAATGATCGAATTTGATAAATATAATGCTTCATATGCACAAGAGTTGGTAAAGGAAAAATCTCTACAAGATATAGTGGAAGAAGAATATTTTCTTGAAACAAAAATATTGTGTAGGTCTATGTGAAAGGTTATATAACTAGCGTGTTATGGTTCTCTTGTCACAGAGTGAGGTGACACATTATTCCTTGAGGATTATGAACCTATAACATACAAGGAAGATCTATAAGGGAACAAAGCTGCAAAATGTCAAGAAGCTGTTTATTCTGAGATGGAGTCCATGTAGTAAAATCAGGTTTGGATTTTTGTAGACCCTATATATGATGTAATGCAAATTGGATAAAAATGTATATTTAAAAATAGGTTGTACATGGATTGTGAGATTAATACCTTTAATGAAAGATAGTTTGAAAAGGGTTTTAGGAAACATCATGGAATTAACAAGGATGGAACCTTCTCACTGGTTGTAATGCTTAAATCCATTAGAATATTGCACGCTATAGTAGCCTATCATGATTATGAAATTTAAAAAATGTATTTCAAAACTACATTTCAAAATGGGATGATATTTGAAGACATCTATATGACTCAGCCCTAAGGGTTTTTCATGTAAAATAATATCGACAATGTATATAAACTGCAGAGATAAATTTATGGGTTGATGCAGGCATCCCCATCATGGAATGTTCATTTTGAGGAGGCCATAAGAGAAATTGGTTTTGGCAAAAAAGTTATACTTTTGTGTATAAAAATGAGCAAGTTAATGACTTCATTTTAATATTTTAATATGTTGTTAACATATTAATTATGGTAAATGAGGTTCATGTCATATAATCAGTTAATACATGGTTAAATGAATGGTTCTCCATGGAATATTTTGGTGAAGAAGACTACAGTATAGGGATAAATATCAATAGATATGGATATGAAATGATAATTGGGAAAATTTAATATACATATAATAACAAGGTACTCAAAATGTAAATTATGGAACAATCCAACAAACAGTTGTTGCATATGTTACCTGATATAAATCTCTCCAAGAAAATGTGTCCACAAACACAGGAAGGGATTGATAGAATGAGTAGAATCACTTATTCTTCTGTATTAGTTTCTATCTTGTATGACAATCTATGTACTAGGTATGATATTCCCTTTACTTTAACCATGGTGGGTAGATTTTATGACAATCCATGAGAGAGGCTTTGGGAATCTATTAAAACTATACTAAAGTACTTGATGCATACAAAGGATATGTTCCTGGTGTATGGGGGAGATGAAAAACTAGTATTGAAAGGATACATTGATGCTAGTTTCCAGATTGATCATGATGATTAGAAATCATAGTTATGCAATATATATTTCCTGAATGGCGGTGCAGTGAGTTGGAGAATCTCAATGAAAGTTGTGGTTGTCATTTCTATAGTACAGTATGAATATATTGCTGCTTCCTATGAAGAAAAGGAAATCATTGGGATACACAGATTTATTTTAGAAATTGGTGTTTTACCCATTAATTTAGACCCTATTCTAGTGTATTTTAATATTACTGATGCAGTGGTGCTTTCCAAGGAGCCCAGGTCTCCCCAGAGGACAAAGCATATTCTTTTGATGTTTCATCTCTTGAGGGATTTTACTCGAATATGTGAAGTCACAGTTAGAAGAGTACTCATTAAGGTTAACGTATAAGACCCATGGACTAAAGCCATTTCTTATCAGAAGAATGATTCTCATGTGAGAGCTAGAGGATTGTGACTGGTTAGTAGTTGTCTCTAGTGAATGTGGGATTGTGTAAAGTGGGTTCCCTAGAAATAGATTATATTGTACATTGATTACCACTACATGTATCCAGTTTTTTTATATGTGTGTGTCTATCATTCTATAATAGTGTAGATACATCTACATCCAATTTTTATGGCAGTTTAATTATATTTCACGTCGTATCAATTGGATAGAGCAGATCCCAGTCTATAATGAAAACCACGAGATTCCATGAATGTAATCATAAAGTAATTTCCTATGGTCCAGTTAAAAAATTATGAAAGGAAAAATATGATGTATGAACATCAAGTGTTGGGGCACATAATCATCTATAATTCTTCTCATGAAGATTGCAATTGATGATTTCTAGTAGTTTAGATCATGTGGATAGAGTTATATAATACGAACACCACTTCTTTAAGGTTTCATTGGTCATTACTATGTATGGAAATGTCTAATGGTCTCCAAACATGAGATCATTATAAATTTTTCTCATTTAATTGTGTACTCTGATCCAATGTGAAAACCATGGCCCTAAAGTAATGGTTAGATAGTTTTTGTTGGGTACATTATTGTTGACAAGACATTCATTAAATGATAAAGATAATATTTTTGTTGCTTCCGAGTTGAGGAAAAGATATCTCAGGCATGGTTGAATAGGATGAATACAACATGGTTAAATCCATAGTCAAGGTAAGGGACAATATGACAGTTCCAACAAGTCAACAAATAGAGTAATGCAATATTAGAGATGATGACACTAGTGTTCCTTTTATTTTATTGAGATATCGATGACAATGATATTATATTACAAAGACCATGTTTTAAGAATGTAGTAATTGAATTGAAATTACCTTATATCTATAGGGGTCTTAATGGACTACTAAACCCCACTCTTGGTCGGTGAATATTATTCACTTCTATTGAGATAATGGATTAGAGGGTCACAAACTATATTTCATTGATAAACATCCCTATTATGTGGAATAAGAATATAGAACGTTGTGGGGACATCCATAGGGTCAAAGTATTATCCATGTTCCATGGATAACCATGTAATAAATAAATTCTATTATTATTCATGTTTTGAATAATTTCATGAATTTATTGATTATATTTATTTACAAGTGATTATGTAAATTCAAAGAAAAAATATTACACAAATGCATTTTAATATCCATGGATTGTTTAATATTTTCAGGAGAAGTGATCCGAGTTATAGAATCAAGATTATCACACAATATATATTCAATACATATTGAAGATAGCGATAAAATTATAAATATTATTTATGGAATAATTTTATTTTTCATAAATAAATACTTATAATACTTATACTATGAATATCTATTAAATGGGGGTCCAAAACCCATACTAAGTATTTTTTATTTTCCCTGTATTAGAAAGTGAGAGGTTCTCTCCATATGACTATTTATGTTTTAGAATTTAAAGCCACTCTCTCTTCCTATATTCTACAGAGAGATTATCTCAAGAATGAAATATCTTCAAGCTCATCCTTCCTGGATCAATGACACTTTCCTTGCAATGATCATCGTTAAGTCGAAGAGCTAGTTGGTATACCTCGTTTGCACCAAGATTCTAATGAATAATGAACGAGCATATTTAAGAGGCATGTGTGGACGATATAGAGGGATACGATATAAGAGTATTTGAGAAGTGGTCTTCAATATCCTACAATCGACTTGCACACGTCATATCAGATCATGGTATAAGTTTGATTTTTTCCCTCTGTCAATTCCAGATGTGATCCTCAGACTATATCGGGATAAGATCATTAGAGTAGACCATGTTACAGTGCTCTGGTGATGCCAAAAAAATTATATTCCCAACCCATCAGCATCCTTTTTCCTTCACGGAAACTAACACTAATGGCCACAGAAAACCATATTCATGGTCATGTTATCTGTTTCAAATACCATGGACCATTTGAATTCAAATTTATATCATTTTTCACTAAAAATAGTCAAATCACGTGGTTAACAACTTCTGATCTATAAGGGATCCAACAAATCATGAACTAAAATATGGAATACATACAATAAACAATATAACACATTCTAGTATATAAGACACATGGTCCATTACAAAACATTCCAAAATTGGATTCTTAGGGTCTCTATTGTAGCCTAATATGTAAAACACTACATAGGTTATGAAATGAACTATAAGAACCAAATTTTTTTTCCAATTCTATAAATAGAATATCTATAATAAATTCATGTATATCACATAAGTCACATATCAATAATTATTTCAGTCTAGCAATGCACCCTATATGGCATGGCATCATACATGACATTTAAATCCCAACAGGTTTCAACATTGATGAATGATATGAAATACACTCATATCATCATGTCATAAAAAATATATAACCCTTAATCATATCAATGAAAACTTCACAATTCATGTGCATCACACAATAATGGAATAAACTCAAATTTATTACAAAAAATCAATAAAACAACAATTTAACATCAAGGAGATTATGGATTTTTTCAATTCTTGGGTGAGCTACTCAGTGGCATAAATCATTACTAGATTCCAATCCTCAATAAACCTAGTTATATTGTCCCAAAATAGAAAATCCATAAAATAAATCTCTATGATTCAACTTTGTAATACCTCCGACATAGATTCCACTGAATATTTCCCCTAACCTAGTTATTCATGTAGCCCCATGTTCATATCCAAAAAATCTAGAGGCTTCGAACAAGAAATGAGGGCCTAGGTTGTTTCATTGGGTTGAATATTCCCTCATTTCATATTATAACAGCATTGAATAAATATAAAAGTCAATAGTGTATGTACTAAAAAATTAACGATGGGGTTAAAATAAAATGGAATATATATGAACCAATTTATGAAGTTGACTCTTATAAATCATAATATGACATGAAATTTGTCTTCAATGAATCTGAAGCATATATACATACATCGGTATGGTACAAGTATCAAAATTACAAATATAAAGAAAATATCCCATAAAGCATCACAAGCCTCATCCCAGTCATGTGCTTCCATGCTCCTATGCATGGAACAAAGTCAACCATAGAACTCTGGGTGCTATCCATGATCCCCAAAAGAATCCAAATAGTATATCTTTGTACCCAACGACAACCCAATCATGGTTACAACCACAAAATTGGTTTTTCATAACCCATTATGTATATAAAAACATTTTTGTGTAATAAAATGTAATTAGAGTGCATTATATTACAATTATTGTGGCATAGAAGGTTCAATTACTAAGTAAAATAACAACCAAACAAGTGATATTGTACATCCATACAAATCTCACTCAAAAATAATTGTCTATATCATATTAAAGTTAATTTAAAGATAAAAGAATTTAACACCGTGTACATCCGATATACCCAAAATTTCATATCATCTGAGACCAATCAATATTACCTATAATAATATATTAACCCCAGCCACATTTTATAATCAATAATATAACATTTACAATGGAAAGACCATATAAATAATATTTTAAGCCCAACTGAGGCATATCCAAGGAATAGAAGACCATGGAATCCTCTTCATGTTTTAGGAGTATCTCTATGGAAACTCAATTAGATATAGTTTGGGATCCATTGAGAATGTAAACAGACCAAGTCCATTTCTAGCTGAAACAATATGTATCAATAGGGTAGTAAGACAGAATCCATCCCATTGAATAACTACCCATGTTGAAATAACATCCAAGGAATCCATTTATATTATCATGATCTGATTTGTAAAATAAAATAAATATAATGGAATCACATATCATTCATTCCATATATCAATACAAAATAATTCAATTACTTGAGTTTACCCACTCATAAAAAAATTCCCAATCAAATACATTCCATGATTTTAAGTACTCATATTTCATTTCACATTTAATTATTTTTATAAAATAACATCATATATCACATGGATTTGGAGGGATGATATATCCTAACCAATAATTTATTACTGGAATTACCCTACCTAGGAATTCATAAAAAAACACTCCATAGGTTGTATTAAAAAGTAAAATATCAATGGAAAACACCATGGGTAACCTTCATTGGGGAGACAACAATAAACAAGTCTCATTTAACTAGTGGTAATACCTAACATATTCAAATATTTCAACTTAAATATTCAACTGACTATAGGGGTGATAGTGGAATATCTAGAATTACAAACTATATAAATGATCTCTATTAAGCATAAAACCACTCTGGAATGGAATAGACCACTTAACGTTGGACTGTTGTAGAGTTTTCATCCTGTAAAATGTGCTCATCCAAATTATATAGATCAAAAATGAAGAAATAATGAAGATCGTAATAATATGGAATATTATCTTGAACATAAATAAAAATGTCAATTGAAATAATGATGGTTGTTGAAAATAAATGGATTGCTCACATTCATGAATCTAACAACACTAATAACACTTATTCATATTTGAAGTAGAGAGGCCACACCAAATCCAATGTTTTAAAATTAATGGGGAATTTCCATGATTTATATTATATCAAACAAAGAATAAGTGAATTATAATTTATGTTATTACATCTTTTTTAGTAAAAAACTATTAATTTCTTCTCAAAATAATGGGATACATGGTTGTGTTGTGCAATTTTCCAAACCATGTACCAAATGTGAACCCTTACTATGCTATGGGGGAACCTACATAGTCATTTCCTCATAGTTTGTATATCCTTGAATAGTAAAAAAATTCAATGCTAAAAATTATTGGTTACTTACATGAACATCCTTTTACATCCACATGGTTTACTCTAATAGTGTGGTATCTTCTTTCCCTCCACCATGTTCTCGCACAGTTTTTCAAACTGTTTGGCATGCCCTGCACAGTTTCAATAAACCATATAGCCTATCTATTTTTTCAAAAAAAAATTGTTCGAGGATTTGAACAATCACGATAAACACCTGATACCCTAAATACCTCAAATGGTATTCACATTAGGTCATAAATAATCATTTAGAACAAAAAAAAGATATATATACCTCATTGGATAACCTGTAACCTTACAATATTTTTCTTATTCAAATGATTATACATTATTATCCTTTCATATATAATCATAGTTATAATGAAATTTACATCAATAATATTTATGACATGGAACAATCTCAAAAAATTCAATGAATCATAGGATACCCTTAAATAATTATGTTTGAATATATTCAAATAGAACTGAATATGAAATATTTTATCTAATAAATTATTTTATAGAATAATTATTCACTTTTATTAAGAAACAATTATCACATAAAAATAAATATTTTCATTATATTTGATAATTCAAAAAATTTGTCAATTGGTTTTTGTAATTTCAATAGAAATCATTTCAATCCTTGTTCTTCTTCCCCATTATCAAAAATATCATCATCTTGTCAACTTTTTGATTTTAAAATTTACCTTGTGATTATTTTGAGTTTTTTTATTGTGTCATGAATTATTCTATTTCTTTTAATTATAACCTCAATTTTTTTTGGATATTTAGATTTTGATTCTTCCAATACCTCCAAATTTATCCCTTAGCATTTATAATATGATATCATCTTTACTAGAAATATATAAAACTCATTTTAATTAGGGGATACACCTTTTCCAAATCTTTAATAAAATTTCCATAAAATGGAAGTTTTTTCTATAATTTACATACATGGAATTTTACCCATATCTCAATTTATCTACATCAATCCAAAATATCTTATAAAATCTCCAAGGTATATAAATATAAATTGATAATTCCATCAAATTTAAATGGGATTGATGATATAGAATGCATTCTATTTATTTTTCAAAACATTCTAAATTTTTTTTGGAATGAAATATCATATGTGTACCTTACTTTTCTCAAACATGGAATATATTATTTTTGAAAACATTAAATGATTTTTACATTATCCAGTTGATTTATGAGTTTTTTTATGTCGAATAAAATTTTCCTTTTTCATAAAACCCCACACTAGAAATCATACTTTTATAATTTAATTAACATAAAAAATTATATCAATGTGTATGCATTATAATACATCCTTTAATAATAGAAATTATTCCAATTACAGTTTTCAGGATCCATCAGAAAAATTATATTCATTTTAAAATGATCTTTGGTGGAATCTAAATATTCAATATCATTTCCAAAACATGTAATATTAGTCTGAAAATAATGTAAAAAACATATAAATTATTAATATATTTAGAAAATTCATATTGCTCCTTTTAATTGTGTTTTATCATATAGAATTAATGATTTATATTTTATCAAAAAAATCATCATCCACCTTAAGATTATATAATCCTTTATAAATCAGGAACCACCTAATTTTAATTAATACTAAATTTAAGATTGTGTACCCATTAAATACAAAATAATTCATACAAGATGAACCATATATGGATCATCTATATCTAGGGGAAATTATCATCATATTTAAAATAGATTTATATATTTTACCATAGTGGTATAATAAGTTTAGGTAGGAAACATTTAACTTTATTCATTATCATTTCCACATAATTTCAGTGCAAATTATATTTCTTATTTTACTTGATGCATCACATTCAATTTCAATATATTATATTCCAAAAATGATTAGATATATTTTTTCAGTGGAATTAATACCACCGTCTATTCCATGATAATTTATTCTTCTATTTTTATATATAACCATAATGGAAATAACATGATCACCTTTTAGGGGTTTACACTCACTTTTCTTCTCATTCATCACCTCACATTATCATATAAATTAAAGATAAATAAAATAAAAGTAAAAATATTATTTTCATAAACCCATTATAATAATAATAAATACCCACCACAATCCAAATTCAATGCACTATTATCTCACCCCTTATTAACAATGCATGACTATATATAAAATTATTCCCCCCAATTAATTTAAAAATATTTATAGGGTGGTTTTCTAAATTATAACAATATTTTATTTTGGAAACACATATTATCCCCATATAGTTATTCTCCCACATTGATATGTTAATTAATTTTTTTAGTATTAATTATTCCTTAATCACTTAATATCAGTTTCATTTATTGTAGAAATTATAGAACTATAATCCATTGAATAAAAGTTTAAATGGAGAAAAATTTATATGTATGATGTTCCGTCATCTTATATAATATACTTATATAACAATTTGTTTTAGAAAATTTTAGTGATATATATATATATATATATATTATTTCCCCATGTGCGGTACATGTTATGGGTCTTGAATTCTTGTTTATAACTCACATTTATTTTAAATTCATTTAATTTAAATACTTAAACATGATAAAAAACATATAATCATTCCGATTTTATTTTTTCCCAATTTTTTTTGTATAACCACACCTTGTAAAATTATTTTATATGAGTTTCTATTGTGATAAGAAATTGAAATCTATACATATTATTTTCATTTTTTATGGGGAGGTCAATATTTATGGATTTAGAGAAATTATTAAATTCCTAATAGATTTATGTATTTTAAGATATCCTCCGAATGGGACACTCAAAATTCATCATCCCCTTAAATTCACAAAATTTAAAGATATATAAATATATCATTTAATAACATAGACCATTAAAAAAATTTACTTAATATAGTATAGATGAGATAGATTTCATTGTGAATAATGGGTTTTCATTAATGCTGTAAATTGCATATTCAATTTAAGGCTAAAATAACCCTTTTATTTCAAAATCTATTAATAGGATCAAAATTTGGGTTTAATATTTTTATCATTATTAATAGTGGACATAATAATTATTAAATGATTCACTAGTGAGTTTAAATTATTTGAAAAATCACTTATTATATATATTCTTCTAGTAATTTAGAATAAATTATTATGGTATAATTAATCACATATACTTAATTATTTTTCAGTTAATATTCATTTATTGTAGAAATATTTTGTGGTATATATATTATTGGTGATTTATTATTATATTTTAATAATTCTTCTTTTTGGGGATGCATTGTCATACATTATAAAACCATATTACTAGCCATATTACACCATTAAAATATATCTTCATCAATTTATAATTTTCCCTTTTATAGAGAGTATCATTCATTTATAATTTATTTTAAACAACTATTCCAATAAGATTATATCATACAAGGAATCTCTCAATTAGATTATAGATAAACCACATCAAATTTTTCATCATTGGAATTCATGAAATGGACAATAGTGTGGCCTCTATTTCAATAATAACATGATTTATTCCCTTTTATTTGTGAACACAAACTAATTTTATTCAATATCTTCTTGAGTGAAACATTTTAAACTAATTTATATCCCATTTAATGTTGACATTATTTCTTCAAATATTTCTGAAAAATTGACAGTTCTATGATTTCGTCAATGAAAAGATTATACCTATTAGGATTATATAAATGACCACTAATAGAGTAACCAAAAATGATACACATTAAAAATAAATATTAATTGATATTTAATATATATCATAATGAAATATTTTATATTTATTATGTTTTATTTTCCACCCAAACATCATTACATTTTTATTTTATTTTTTTCATTTTAATTTATTGTCATTAGAACATATGTGTAATGATGTGTTATGTAATAAATAAATTTCATTAAACAAATACCCCATCCACACCACTAGCGTCAAACAAGACCTCTTTCAATTACAATAATATGACGACATTCTAGTATAAAATTCCCTACAATATGTGGATATAAAACCTATCATTTTTGGATCATTGAAATTAAAAAATTTCTAGAACATGATCAAAAATATCATTGATAATGTTTCGGGATTCATAAGATTTTTTATCTCACATATATATATGTATATATGTTAATAATTTTAGAATATTTAATGAAATATTAGGCTTTCGTTGTCTATATCATTGATCATGGTAAAGTGGATTCTTTGTATGATATAAGCGTGTATTTAATTTCATTTTGAGGTGTATTTTATTATTTTTATAATTATGCTTCTGTGGATACAAACCATTTATAAGAAATTTTAGAAGCAATAATTTTTTCTTATTTCTTTCTCTTCATATGATTTTTCATCCCTAGAAATTTCATTTTCACTTCTTTCATTTAATATTTCACAAATATTATCATGACATCTTAATCATTCTCTAATGATCGAATTTGAATGCCATTCATTTTCTATATATCTATAACAGAAAATTAAATATAATTCTCCTATTTTGATTTAAATTCTAGTAACATAAATTAACATCCATAGAGATTTTATAATTTTTATAAAACAAAAAGATTGAATCTGAATAAACATTAAAAACATTCTTTCAGAATAATAAATCTTTGAAATCCTTCATCATCCAAAAATAATATACTCATTTTTTTGTTGGAAAAAAATATTTCATATCTTTTAAATGATTCTTGAGGTTAATATATGATCCCATTTTTATTCCTTATTCTCCATCCATTACAATAAATTCATTCTAATGTTTTGAATTTCAATAACTCAACTCAATAACAAAAGAAAATAGATATTTGGGATCTTTTAATGAACCTTCTTCAAACAGAGTTAGATTAAATAACAATTTTAAATATGATAGTCAATAACAAAATCCTTTTCATATATTTGTCTTTTCAAATAAGTGGAACTATATAAAATATATTTATTAAAAAACATACTACTCTAACTACCATGAACTAGATTTTGTTCCACATACATATTTAAAATTATTGTTTTGTTTATTTCATCTACCTCAAACCTATTTATTAATGAATTAACTAGAAAAAAACAACATTTCATATTGTGATGGAGTGAACAACCTCTATATTATATTCTTTTTCAAGTATTTAAAATATTTCAATCACATATTATAGTTAATAAAACTCAAAAATCCTTTAAGAATCAATCATGGGTAATATATTCTATAATATTAAGTGTAGTTATCCATCACATGCAATCAGAATAATATTATTATTTAATAATGAAATATACGAAAATTTAATCATGAATACAATCCGTAGAGATTGTGAATAAGTTGTAGTGAAATATTACCAATTATAACTACTTATTTTCATAATTATAATCTCTTTAGACATGAACCTATATTTTTTGTTAATTTTTTCACATGAATTGTTTTTATCATAATATATAGAAACACAAATAGAGATATAAATAATGTAAATAAAAACACTAACTGTATAAGGATCTCCCAATGAAACCTACCCATTGAATTTCATAGAATAAAAAATTATTGTATAATATATTAAACTATTATCATCAATACAAGAATAATTTTATAGGTATTATCCAGAAACAATTTAACAATATATTACATAGTTTCGAGATCACTATATTATAAAAATGATCTCTACAGTATATCATGACTATTCTTTATACGTATGTCCCTTGCCTTCCACTTTAACATTAAATTCTAAACATTTATATTATTAAAAAAATATCAACTGATGTTCAAGCACACATAATGGTAACAGGTTTACACACTAAAGAGTCTTTGAATACAATAATGTCCTAAATAACACATCTATGCAATATAGCCTCATGTTTTTCTAGAGATTACGATATATTATAGAAAATTTTATTGGAAACAAATAATACAATATTCTATAGATCTCTAATGACATAAAATATATAAATATTACTTTTTTGTAATCATTACATACATAGATAATATAACTATCAACTAACATGTTTTCACCATCCTCCATATATTCATTTTTATCGAATAACTTCATAGCACTGACATCATGATTTTTATTCAACCCCTAACTTTTCTCACAATTGTAGTTTAATCATTAACTTTAGAAAATATCATTTTCTGTACTTTTGGTTCTCATTTCTAAATTTATATGGCTATCTACAACATATTAAGACATTGTCTATCTCATATATCTTTTTAGATAAAAACATATTCTTACTAATATATTTTATTCTTAATTATGTTATCAACATCTCTTATTCATGGTTGAATCATTATATTTACATTTTTTCATAACTATAAATTGGTAAATAAGTGGGAAATGTAACCACTATGCAAAAATTATTATTAATAAAATTATTTCTATTAAATTTATGATTTTTATGAACATCATCTACATACTAGAAAAATGAATTTATAATCAATTAATTATCCATCATTGATGGTTTGTTTTACATTTATTCATTAGAGGGGTCAAACTTAACTTATATAAAGGTATTATTAATATGTCTTATATATAAAATTATACAGTACCATAAAAATTTAAAACACCCTTTTCTAATATTTCGATCTCTACATTGTAGTTTAATATCATTACATTAATCATATATAGAACTTGGTTTGAGTAAATTCAAACAGAAGATAAATAAACACTCATTCTTCTTTCATCATCCTAATAATATTTCTTCATAAATGATTCTTTGAAATTTTCAACAAAAATTCTTCAAAGAAAACTATTTTATGAATTATTATTTAAAATTTAATAATATAATTATAACTATTTTGAATATTTCAATATATCTTTCTACTCTCTTCTATTATTTATCAATGTCTTAAATATTAGAATGCAAACATCTTATATATTTTGAAATTTATTTTGTTTTATTAATTTAATGAATATATCACTTATATACTCATTTTATTTCAACCATGTCATAAAATTTGGTAAATATTTATTTTTCATTATAATGTGATATTGAAACTTTTCCTATTGAATTATTCTTATGATATTAAGTATTTTCTGAATGTGGATAACTCATTTTAAAGAAGGTATTCTTAAATAACATCTAACTAACTAAATTTAAATATTTAGAAATATTAATAATAGAATTTACATACTTGGTTTTTTATGCACAACTCAAATTTCATAAACATTCCACAAATATATTAAAATTTTTCATTTCTTTAATCATTTCCATTTCATATTACATAACAAAATAGTAGTGTAGATTTACATTCTTATGTACTAGATTATTCCATTTTATAAATTTAATGATAATTAGGTGATATATTATTTTAATATAATGATGATTAATTCACTCACACACAAAAAAATCATTTATTTATCGATCTATGTAAAATGATTACTTTATTCAACTTTGATGAATTCCCTAAAATTAAATAAAATCTTCCATTTTACTTATCCTATTCACTAGAAATAGTTTAGTATTATTTTTGAGACATGATAATAAAATCGATATTTTTTAGAATAGTTATTTTTTGTGATTATTTTGTAGTATAATTTCATGACCATTTTCATGGTCCATTTTCTAAATTCTAGTCATGAAAAATAAACTCATGGTGACTCAAAATTCTCTAATTCATTAAAAAAACATCAAATCATCATGAATAATATCCAAATAAATAGATATAGTATTATTTTAATTTTTAACTCCTTAAACAACAATTATTTGGTTTTCAGTATATATTATACTATTGGTAGTGTTTTCAATCAAACTCGTATCCTATTAAAAATTCATTCATTCTACACTAAATTGAGATCGATAATTAAAAAAATATACATTAATCAGGGTGTGTATGAACTCTAGATACAAATTTATACATATATTGTAATCATTTTATTATATATATATATATGACTATATTTAATCCTCTACATTGAACATTTTATAAATAATTTTTTCAAAACAATAAATGTTGTCAGGTGTTATGAAAATAAGTCATCTCATCCAACTTTTTCACATATTTAAATTATTGATGATTTTTCTTATTCATCATGATATAAGATATTTAATTTCAATAAATTCAGACTCCATAATCACTAATTACAGTTTTTTAAGGATTATTTCATTCTATTCATTATATAGAAAATTGTTATCCTAAATTTTATAGAAAAAATATTTACAACTACTTGATATAATTTCGCTTTTTAGATAGATACTTTGTCAACTAAGACATCAACTCATATTTAATTGTTCTTTGAACCAGAATAACATTTCATAAAAAAATTAAACATCGACAATATGATTAGTTTCTCCGTGATTGATATTATCATATTTGGAATGTTGACAACCTCTGTAAAGATTTGTGTCCTGAGATATTTGAGGGTTATAACAAATGGTAAACGAAATATACGTAGATATTGGTACAATACTAAGACTCTTTGTAATGTAAAATTCTAGATGGGTAATATATTAGTTATTTATAAACAAAATATATGTGTTTTCAAATAAAACATCAAGAACACATTCATTAGTTATTATTGTGGGTTTCCCTAAAATGGTTCTCTATCATTATTTTTTTGTCATCAAGTTTGGTGAATACACCAAGTAAAAATTTTATATTGATGTTATGGTTGGGTAGTAGTTTTTTAAGTAATGATATTTTGAATCTATAGGGAAGAATCATGGGAATAAAAATTAATATATCTGTTTTTGTGATTATATATTTATAGATACGAAATAAATAGAATGAATGTTTTTTTTAATTTTAGAGGTCTTATGAATGATATTTTATTTAATAATGTGTACTTCTACCCCAATTATATATTTTTTATGTGAAATTTCCCTTTTTTCATTATCCCATGAATGTTTTCATGGGTTAAAATAGTGTTTTTGAATATTATATAACATACATAATCCCACACCTATGTGTTCACTATCATATTAAGAAATAATTATATGGGAGAATGTTTATAGGATTTTATCAATGATAAGTCAATTGTGATGGATGTAATGGAATTTACGAGCGTACAACCAGTAAATAATTATTTAAAAATTTGACAAAATTCACACTACTGAACTATCCAATGATGTATAGGACTAATGTAATCTCAATATCTGTTATTTAATGTATCTATTTTTTAGGAAGAATCATGATAAAAAATTGTCAATTATTTAGAAAAAATAAACAATAGAACATAAATCAATTTCAATGTAAAATACATTCCATCTGGTTCACTCTTTTTTTATTCAAACCATTTCCCCAAAACACCCACTTTATTTTTTGTTTAGGTATAAGTATTCCATGTTCATGATGATGGAATATCATATCATCTCTTGACATAACTTTTATATTGTTTATCAATCAACCAATGAAAATAAATCATACATTGATTTTTGGAAATTGTTACATCCAAAAATAGTTTCATAACATAAGGGCCTAAATATTTAGGGTATAGAAGACTCAAAACATATAATATATTATTTTATAATCTTTTAACATATAAATATATAATATATATATAATCATATACATTACATGTGACATAATCTTCCTCAAATCATAAATAATTTAATATATATAAACGAGTTATCTAAAACTGTCAATAAGGGAAATCATATCCACGGTTATAACGATTAAATAAAAAATTGTGGAAAATCATGAATATGTTAATATATATGTTATAAATGTAACATAAGTCAATATTTTTTAACCATAATCATGGATTAGAGAATAAAAATTCTAAAAGATAACTCATTCACTATTGAATGAGAAAATGAAACATGAACCAAATAACATGATCAATGAAATATAAAAAACATAATAGCAAACCAACAAACACATGATTTATAATATTTTAAACCCAAATACCCACAAAACCATTGAATCGTTAATCTTTTTAAATTGATAAATTTCCTCACAATCGTTATTTTTAAACATGGATACATTCTATCTTATTCACATAATATTTAAATATAAGGAGATATATTCCTTTACCAAATGAATTAGAGGAATATATATGTCCCAACCATCTCAAAGCCCACAAATTTTTGTTCCACATTAAAAAATATGATTACATTATAATTAAATCATATTAATAATTTTTTTAGGAAATGATAAAATCATCACATAATGAACCTTTTTAAAAATATTTTTAATCATATAACCTAAAAAATGAAATAATTTTCTTTTCATAAGGAACAATTTGAAAATATATTTGTATCATCAGACAACCAAAAAATACTAAAATAAAATCCTGAATTAATTAATTTGATATCAATAAAATTATTAAATAAAATTATCATATAATAAAACAATATTATATTTTTAAATATGATACATAACTATAATGGAGATATAAAATTTCCAAATGAAGAAAAAAATGAATAAATAAATATTGAAAATGTTTTTTATTTTTCTTTTATCAATTCATGATTGCAACTCACATTTAAAAATTATGATTTTTTCTTGATATTTTGAAATTGAAACCTATCATGAAATTTGAATTGTTTCAAAAAATATTTTCGAGCAATGGAAAAACATAACAACTTTTTAAATATATTTTCTGATAAAAATAAATTAGAAAAAATGAGTTTTATAATTAAAATATTTTTATTGAGTTTCTATGTCAACTGTGTGTGTCATAACCCATGGATCAAGGGAAAGAGCAGAATTTGGAAAAAATTATTATACAGTGTTATAGAAATGGTTCCTTGTAATAAATAAAATGACTAAAAAAGTGATTTCAAATTATATTTATGATTATTTTATGTGTTCATTCAAGCATGTGAGGAGAACATTGGGTGAATAGGAAATATATATATATGCTAGTAAAGAACCATTGGTATAAATGGGAGTTATTCATTAAAATAACGAAAATTTATTTTGTAAAACCTTAACTAAAAGTATTATTAATTGATAAATAGATTTCATATCATCTAAAATCATGTGATAATAAAAAATTATACATTATATTGTTATAAGATATCATTCTTGATTTATGATATCTAATTATGTTTTATTATTATAATATAAAGATATTTGAGTCTTGGAAACCCCTGATCACCATTATAACTTTTGATATGAAAACCATGTAAGTATGAATAGTAAATAGAAAAATTGAATATCATTTAATAATATATAATTATTATACAAAAGTAAAAAATTTAAATATATACACCATTTCATATGAATCATGGTGTTTATCATAAAAAATATCTGATTGAATATATTTTTATGAGAATTATAATGTTAAATTCTGAAAACTGCATGGATTTAAATAACATGTAGGATGTATTTCCAAATAAACAAATATATATCATTAAATAGGGTTAATGATATTTATTTAAATTAGTTGGGTATTTAATATTCCACATATAAAATAAATTGTATCAAAACATGAAATAAAGGCTTTATGAATGGTAATTTTTGGTAGTAAACACTTTTAATTCTTCCATAATTTGATGAAGAATATATCTACTCAAATAAAGAAACATATTAAACATAACAACCTATTTCATACCCATAATAATATGTACTACCCAATTATAATCCCTATTATAGTTATTTAACATTATTATATTAATGGGTTATATGGATTTATAACCATTGGTTGCTATTACCTTTTACTATTTTTATCTTGTTTAATAATTTGGATATCATTACACATAATTTTATAAATTATATTTATTAATATTCCATATATTAATAATTGATATATAACTTATATTTATATAAACCATTCATATTAATTTTCAAATGTGTTTTTTTGTGTTTTTTGACAACTAAATTTATAACGACATATTTTTGAAATATTATCAAACCAAAACATAACATTATTGAAACGTTAAATTAACAATCTTTTATTTTTAGAAATATATTATATTTATTATTTTATTAACAGACTGTGATAATAATTTTTTTATGTTTCAACAGCCATCCCAAACTATATTTCAAATAATTTTTTACATTGGTGGTTAAATTGGCCCAAACAAGAACACACTAAAACCATATTCGTGAAAGTGAATAGTATGGTATTTCTATATACATAATTTACTTTTAAAGAACTCATAATGATATTATCATAATTCATTCTTTATTTTAAGTTATAAATATTTATTTTCATATAAATTAAAAAAATCTAAACAAAAAAAATTAAAATGTGATTATGGAAGTTGTAACACTCTTATTTTTAGGATTATTGTTCATATTTTTCAGAAAATACTAAGGATTTAGTATTAAAATAAATTTAAAGTTAATAATAACATTTATATTATATTTATCTAATTAGTTCATCAATTATATACTCATTATCATCAAATTATGGTGATGATTAAATATAAATGATCTTCCTGTAGGTGAATGTCTGTGTAATGCAAAAATCATGTTATTTTGTTATACTATGTATATTTAAATAAATAAAAATATATTTTAAAATAAATATAATGAAATAAATATAATTATGATAATAAATTCATTATAATATTATGTTAATAATTTTTTATAAGAATAAATAAAAAATGAAATCATAAGAAAGAGAAAATACTAACATTGAACTGTTTTATTTTCCCATGGAAGTCCCATTAAAATTGAATATTATATAAAAAAGAGTGAAATTGAGATTGTGTTATATTATTAAATATAAATTTATAGTTAAATGGATTACATACAAGTAGATATTATAATTATAGGTGTTTCTTTTAAGTGTGGTAGTGTAATTATTTTATAAGAGGAAAAAATCAGATCCTTTGTAAACAGTAATCATTTTTTGGTAATTTCATGACACTATTGAAAGACCATTAGCCTGGAATATAAGAAATTATTTAATGTGGGGTGTATTAGGGTAAATAAAAGAATGAAAATGTGCCAAAAAAATATGTTACAAATGTGTTATATTGATTTTATAATAATGTTTTTTCTAGTAGATTTTTTAAATTTAAAGTAGATATATAGATCTTAACTATTCTATTTTATGATTAATTGAAAATATAACGTAACCCTTATAACTGAATATGAGAGTTATGGAAATATATTTAATTATATTTAATAAAAATATTTTTATGTTTATTATATAATGAACATTGATATTAAAAATGATAATGCATAGAAATTGAGTTTTAGTTGATAAGTAAAAAATTTACCATCATAGAATCAAAATATTAAAATATATTGATTAATAATTAAGTGAGTTTTATTATATGATTTTCTCTGTGTTTAAAAATAAATTTATAAAATTTATAAAATTTTCATCTGAATAATATATTGATATATATTCAATGATAAATATATGATAAAATTTTTAATTTAATTGTTTCATCCTTGTCATGATGAATAGAATAACCCTAATAATCATAATTTTATATAAAAAATATTAAAATTTCCATTTTATATAATATTAACATTATTTTATCAAATATAATATTCATTTTTTATAATTTTGTTTTTATCTCCTAGGAAATTGATCTCAACGTCAGAAAAAAATTTGTAAAAACACCAATTTTTAGGAAAATTATATTGTGATGAAAAATTGTTTTAAATGGGATTGAATTATAAAATAAATTTATTCCAAAGTAATTTTAGTAAATTTTATCATGATATATTAATTATTTAATATTATTTTCAATGATAATATAATTTCGTCATTTTATTTATAATTAAACAAAATAATTGACATATTGTTTTCATCGAAATTCAACATAAATTTGCAAATTATTGAACATGAGTCTATATTATAAAAATATACAACAAAAGTATTTATTTTATATAACTCCTTGATAAAAATTAGAAATATTATGTGCATTATTACATAACAATGAAATTATACAAGGAATTATGTCTCTAATGACCGATTAGTTTAGTTTCCTTGGAAGTACTAGATACACTCATAAGTTTTACAATACATCAATAAATAAAATCATCAAAATCATTTTGTCCCCTTTTTAAACACACTTATATCCTTAGGCTATCCCTACAGTTCAACCATAAAATACTTCTTCAAATGATTTATGAAATAAAACACAAAAGGGGTGTTCTTAGATGCTCAGTAAGGATAAAAATATAGCGAAAACATTCACAAATAAACATAAACATTTAAGACAATGAATAAGACTAAAACAAAAGACTATTAAACATAAAATTCATCATAATATAATAAATGAAAAATAAAATAATTCCATTTAAAAATTCACATATATGTTCTACTAGTCGAATTATCAAATTCAATATTAATAATTACTTTCATAATGACGAAATGCATAATGTCAGACTTTATAACCACATAGTCACGACCTTGTTCCCAGACTACAAATAATATTTTGTCAATTCCTTATACCGAGATAGTATTTTGTATCATGTGACCTACCGATGTATCGAGGAGAAATAGTGGGCTCCACCCATCAATTACTATGTCAAATGCATTCTTCATATGAAAATGTTTAAACAAAACATAAACATTCATATAAAAACTAGCATTCGAAATGTCAATACATTATCCATAAAACATTAATGGTATAAAAATAACACATTTGTAGTAAAAAATATTAAATATATTATAGATTATATGTATCATAATAAATCAACCTCGATCAAGAATAATAACCCATAATGGATGTTGACATAGTTGAATATGACCAATAAAAATCATTGAGGGAATTATCCCTTTTTCAGGAAAACATTTAAAAGACTCGATATTTATCAAAAAGTTGTTTAAAATATATTTTTTATTCAAATTTACCCATAAAAAATTGAAACATTTAAAAAGAATTTAAATTTTGAAACATTAATGTCCATATAAATAAAACCTTAAAATAGTTTTTAAAACATAGATATTAACGAGAATGATTTAGAAGAATAAATTGATAAAAAATTTAAAATCATATTTTATTTAGATTTCCTCACCAAATTAGATACACTTAAATACAAATAATTGAGGTAATAAAAAATTATAATATCCTGATAATAAAGGTATTAATGACATACTATGTCCATGTACAGTATATAAACCAAATACATGTGAATTGGCACATAAAAACAAATAAGTCTCAATGGAATGTATGTTGAGTTGAATTCCATTATAATGATAATATCCATAGGTTATGGATAAATAAATGACATAATTATGTGTGAGAGATATAAATACAATCAATTTGATGGGATATTCAGTGTAAATAAATCAGAGGTTGTTCACACATATTCTTGTAAAAACAACACCAATGACTTAGATGTTTAACTTAATTAATTGGAATTGAGTTAATATAACTCTTATCATGTTCATAATGACAACTTGAGAATTTATCAATGGAGTGATTATGTGTATAAAAAGTAAATCCATGAAAAGGAGTGTAAAAATTACTACATATGTAAATAAATAGTGATTTCACCTGTAATTGTGGAATAATGTAATCAATGAAGTATGCATAAAGCCCAAGGAGTGAAAATTGAAATTTAGAATTCCCTTACTGATTTGGTAACATACAAAAAATACACCCCATGAAATAAGAATCATACAATGATGATTTGAAAACACATAAATTAATTTATATTACACAAATAATACAATCGTGGGTAGTACATACACAACAAAAAAGGAATTAGTGTCCAATATAGCATTAATCTTACATGAATAAAAAAGTGAAATGAAAATCCCTTACAGTATTCTTTTCCATACTCAAGGGTACGTTAACCTCATGTATAATATTTAAATAATTTTTAATAAATTATAAATATACTATTAACATAAATATAATAACATTTATGATCCTCTAATATTTCTTTGTAAATAATATTTTTGTAGTATCCTCATTTCGGGTGTTAACAGATCTGTTTTCCTTTATATAATCATTTTCGTAAGACATTTTTATTATGAATAGGATGTATTTTATTCATATCTTTAATGATATTAAGTTAATAAATGTTATTTATGATTAAAAAATGCAAATTATTTTTGAATGAATATGATGGGGAATAATTATCAACGCGTTCATGGAAATGGTAATCCATACATAGACACGAGCGACAATATGATTATATTGATGGAGAAATCATTTGTAATTGGATGGTATATCAAATATAAAGAATAATTAACATGATATATTTATTATTTACATAAGTAATGCTCATTATTATACCCATCCAAATAATAAAGTGTTTGAATAACAAACTACACCACAACATGGAGACGGCAATCCGAACTTACACACCTATGGTGTCATTTTCATTTATAGGATGGATAGAATAATGAATATTGTTATAAAATTTCTAAAATAAAACCAAATTACAAAGAAGATTCTAGATTTATTATTTTTTAATGGAAACAACAAATAAATAGGAAGTGGAAGAGAAAAAGAACATGAAATAGGTGGTGAAATATTTACATCTTATTTATGTTCTACATTTTGATTTGATTGAAAGTGCTCACTAGGATGGATTTATGACCAATGAATGGACTCTTGGATGAGGGTACGAATGTTGGGAGGATATTTGGGTAGCTTTTGACAAATCCAAATTGAATTGGAGGTGTGAAATCAAGAGAAGGGGAAGTTCCCTCATATAAGAGAGGTGAGGGTCACTTTAGGAAATGCAAGAAATATTATTTTATAATAAATTAATTTTCGGTTTATAATGGATCAAAAATGAATTATTTAAAGTTTATCATGGATATGGGTCAAAAAGCTTTCAACGAAAAGTTTTTAGATATGTTTAGTTCATCATATTAACCTTATCTTTTAAATTTAACTCTTAGTTAAATAGTTTGACATTAACCGTGTCTCTTTGTTTTTTTATTATATAGCTAATAAACGTACTATAACAATCCATGTGATGCCCATACAATTAATTATTAAAATATATAACATTATCTATGTCCTTTGGAAAATACATCGATTTTTAGGAATATTAACTTAATTAATAATATAATATTTTTTTAAAAAACTTGAATTATGTCAGTTTTTACACTATTTAGTATTTTAATTTTTCTGAAAGCCATAAAAATATTATCACTTTGAATAAAAATTATTAAACTAACCTTAACATGTCATTTTATCCTATAAAATTAGTTTAATTCAATTGAAGTCTCAATTGAAATTTATTTTTATATTTATAATATCAATTATTATAATATTTCATTAATATAGTAATTACTACATCATAATTGTGTCATAAATAAATTTAATTATTTAATGTATATAAATTATAAATAAAATACCATTATTTAAGAAATAATTTTATATTCCTAATGAATATTTTTTGTCGAATTTATATTGTGTGTATCCAAATATTAAAAATGGTTTAATTATAAAACATTGAATTTAACTCTTTTAACTCTTCTTTAAATTAAATAATAATAAATGTCTTAATCTAATCCATGTGGAAAAAATATGTTCATATTTTATTCCTATGGTTGTTTATGGTCGAATAATACTTATCCAATAGAATTAGAACATGTTTTAGGGTAATTATGATATCATATTTACACTTAATTACCCTATTTAGTTTTAACCATTGAAAATAAAAGTGAAAGGTTACTATTCACAAAAAAACATTTTCATCTTAATAAACCACATTTTACACACTAATATTAATCATGTCTCTCATATTTTGGAAATTCAACTCATAGAAGTGGTAAAATTATATTTCATGCAAATTTTTAAATACTCCTAGTAGGTGGGTAAAAGACGGTAAAATGATCAATACAATTTTATACGTCTAATTTTATTATAAAATGACTCCAATTATTTAAATTGAACTTATATAGGTATTATATATATTTTTTTATTAAAATTAAATTTATATAATATAAGTAATTATTTAAATAAAATGTTGTTTTAAACAATAACGATATGTTTTTCAATATTCATAAAAAATTTAATGTTTTCAAAAATATACCAAAAGTTTACCCAAAGAAATTTAGATATTCTGAATTTAAAAATTAATTATATCTTACCAAATTCAAAAAAAAATCATTAATCTATTTAAAAGTAATTCTCATTTTCAAAACTAAAAATCAGACTTTTAAAAAGTTAAAACAATCAAAAGATTGACATGTGTTTATATCAAATTTAAATGTGAAATTACTTATAATGTTCTAAATTGTATTAAATGAAAATAATCTAATCTAATTAAACTTCCAAATCATATTAATTCATAATTTACCACCATAAATTATTTCTATTAAAAATGTATTTTTCAATTAAAATTTAGTATTTTTCAGTATTCATCAAAATATGAAATTTATCAAAAAAGTACAAAAAAAATAAAAAATAAATTTTTATTTTCTAGTTCTAAAGAATAATTTAATTTAATTAATTTGAATATATATAACTGTCAAATATTGGTTTAAAAAAGGGTTTCCCATTAAATGTTGGTAAAATTAAATTTTTTGAAAAATACTTCTTTTATCAGAAAAAATGAATTTGTCTTATAGTATGTATAAAAAACACAAAATATAGATTCTAAAATTATATAGATTATATAAAATTCAATATTCAATTAATAGTCTTTATAACCTATTTTAAAAGCCTAGTTTGATAAGTCGTGGTGCGGTCGAACTCTGTGTTGCATATAGCGGAAGCTATTGATTTACATTACAGAAAATAACTTACTATGAAATCTCGGGGTGTTACATTTTATCACATAATATTTTATTTTAACAAAAAATGATTTATAACATTAAATATTTACCCAAATGTGAAATAATTAATAAAACAAGTATTTATTTATTATTCATAAAAAAAATTTAGTTTATAAAAAATAGAAAAATATATCCTAAGATAATGCATTTTATGGAATGAGAAATTATATATTATTGGATAAAAATAAATTTATATAAAATTTAAATTTTACTTTTTCATAAATTAATATATTATAAATAATTTTTTTTGAAAATAACCATTATAATGTTAACTTGTATTAATTATTTACCATCTAATGGAAAAACTGTTAATGATTTACCATAAAAATAAATATTATCTATTTATTAATATTGTATTCATCATATGTTTTGGAAAATAAATATTAATTTTATCATGAGATATATGTTATAGAACATAATATTTATTTTTATGTATTTAAATTCTAAGGTGGATTCATAATACACCTATAAATAAATTATGCCCTTAAAATCTAATTATCATTTACATATAGAAACGTCTAATGGTTGAAAAAATATTAACATTCATCATGATATTATATAAAATGAGTAAGGATAATCAATATTATAGGTAATTCTATGATGAACTTATTTTCCATAACCATTTCCTGGAATAATATCTCCTAAAAAGTTATTAAGGCCGATATTAAGAATTTAGTATTCATATAAGATAATACAATGTATTATTTAATCTAATATATTTTCACAATTTATTTAAAATTATTTAACATATTCTATAAATTATAGTCTATTCAATGTTATGATAACAAATCTTTTTGTAAAATTGATTCATTTCATAATAATCGGTTAATATAATTTTCTAAAATATAATTTCAAGAAAAAATTACAAAACTAATTATATGTTATAAAAAACAAAAAAAACACTAAGAGAGGTGAATTTATGTTATTAGAAAACACCATATATAAAATATGGTTCATAGAAATCGAATACACAACACCATTAAAAGTTGAGGGTATGTGAAACCTAATTAAAACTGTTTTTGTTAATTATAGTCATTTAATATGTTTTTTTCTCCCTATGTCTAGGGTTAGTAGATTGCAAGCATCCTTTGCCTTCTAGGTATTAGATCACTGGATATGATAATTCCAATGTAATCTTTAAATATGAAATCTAATTAGTTGTTGTTCTCTAGGATGAGTTCTATCTCATATCATCATTATAATTGAACCCTGTATTTTCTAATAAAAAAATTGATTCATGTAGACCCCCTCCTTCATAGTTGTTTCATATTATGGTATGTTATTTAAATTCCTTTGTGGCTAAATCAAAATTTCTTGACATTGGGTAATTTTAATTTAATTCCCTCTATCAACATTTCATATTAACTATTAATTAGACAACGTATATATCTTCTTCAGTGTGTTGGTGAATTATTATATTCCCTTATTATGAACAACATTATATTATAAATATTTATAATTTTTATGGAAGCCATTGGATTTCTCTTCCCACCCATGCTTCCTGTATGTTCTAAACATTACTAATAAAATAATTATTGATATGAGTTAAAACACATTAAGAGTATAAGAAGAAAATTAATTATTATAAAAGTAATTAATCAACTATAAAACACACACTTTTATATTTATATGATGCCCTTTTTTTCTTTAACCTATATCAATATATGTATTATCTATTTCACTTAATGAGGGGTTTTAATTTATCTATGATACTAATTCCTTTTGTTAACTATTAAATAGATCCATTATAATTGTTTTTAATGATGATATAATCTTCCAAATTGTATCCCATTGTTGTGTCTTGCCAAGTGTGTATTCTTATTAAAATTCAACAGCGATAAGAGTGATTATAGAATCATTTCTTAAATATTTAGTTTCATGGTGATTACCAATAGGTACAAATATGTCACATTTGTATCCTCATCCATGTGTGAAAACATGGATAAATTTATAGGAAGATTACTTAATCAACATATTAGTAATATTTAAATATTTCATGCTAACAATTTTAAAGGAATATAAGTTTTTTTAATATGGATATATTAACCTAAAAATAAATTTAACATAATAAATTTCAAGAAATATCTAACCTAATATCAAAAATAACTAAACCCTATCATACCATGTATAGTGACCTAATATATTCATTTATCGATAATGCATTGATTCCATTGTTTAATTATTACATAAAAAATATTTTCATAACCAAATGAAATAATATTTCCGTGTTATGGAGACTAGAAAAATGAAAACCCAAATTTTAAATGATATGAATATTTATCCATATTATCAATATACTCTTATAAATCACATGTTACCTATTATTTTTCCGTTAAAATGGCAGGGAATCCATAATAAAGGGATTTCTTTATTGATTAGTAAGTAATGAAATAAAATAATTGATAATTGTTTTAAAAATAAATTCAAAGAATAGATATGTTGTGGGAAAATAACTAATTTAAAATAAATATAAATCAATAAATAGTTTAACATAATGCTTATGTATAGTGATGACACTAAACAATGATTTCAATTTTACTATGGAATGAGAAAATAAAACATGAATTGTCAAATTGGATCCACAAATCTTTGTACAGAATGTAGTATCATCATAAACATAGGATTTCATATCAATATCAACTTGAAAACCCATAGAGTAATTCATTCATAAAATTGTGAGTAAAACTAAATACTGTCATAATCAGCTACTATTTACCAATAAATTTTTTAACCCTTTCACATAAAATATAGATATCTTGTGATATTAGAATTTAAAAAATGTATTAGATGGAGATATTGTCCCCACCATTGACATAATCCATAAATTTGGGTAATACAAATAATAATCATTGCATCATAAAACAAAAAAGATAAAAAAAATTGGTTTCATGTAATTTCCAACCAAAACATAAGGAACCAATGAAAAAAATGGGTTTCATATAACAACAATTATAAATAAGTAAATACATATAAGGAATCCATTTCAAAAAAATGGGTTTCATAAATCATGAAAAATGTATAAAATACCATCCAGAACTATATAATATGATACCTAAAATTTGATCACCCAAAATAATCATACAATAAAAAATAATATATAGTGAAACATAAAAGGAAACTCAAATTGGTATAGTTCAATTAAATATAACACAACAATATCATAATGAAACTATCTTTTAAAAACCTTATTTATATTCCAATGTAAAATTAATGTTTATAAGTATATATTCAAGGGATTCATTTTTTAGGAATCATAAAATGGAAACCATTCATGAAAAAAGACTAGGTTGAAATAAATAATCAGGGCAAGAACAAAATTTGAAAATTATTTAAAAGTAATTCTTGGGAAAAAAATATTCCAAAAAAATATTGTATAACACAATTAATGACGTTTTAGTATCCAAGTCCCTTATTGATGTACTAATTCATAGATCAAGGGAATTAGAATACTTAAACATTTTTATAAAGGATTCCAATAATATATATTTGAAATAATTTTATGTTTTAAAATAATCGAAGGGAAAACAGGATGAAAATGTTTACACTAAAAATAATCTTTATAATTATTTGAGATTGGGGATGCTGAAATATTATTATATCATTTAAATTACTAAATATTAAAAATGTATAGAAATGGGGAAAAAAGTTAAAGTGATAATAGCTTAATATTATTGTTTTTAAAAATAATATCTAATAATTGAAAAATTAAATATGGGTTGTTAAACTAAATGTGATATTTATGGTGAAAATGTTTTATTTTGGGTGAATGGAAAATTCATTTGGACCACTATAGAATTACATTAATAAAATAAGTTAAAGGGGACAAAATTTAAATTTTGAAAATATATAAATATTTATAAAAATTAAATAAAATTGTTCATTTTAGGTATCTTAATAATAGAAGATTATATAAGTTTGAATTGAAAAGTTTAAATTCCAAAAAATTAAATTTATTAAGAATGAGATTTATTATTACGAGCCAAACATGTTTGTTTTTGAAATAATTTAAATAATAAATTGAATATTGATAAATTGAATTAATTTACCCAAAAATGAATGATTTAGTACAACATTTCATCCTTATATGTTATAATAGATCATCCATTAATGATTATATTCAGAAAAGTTAGATGGTTACTCTATGATGAGACTGAATTTATCAATGTCTTTATTTACATTTTGACATTTGAATTGAATAGCCATGTGAAGTATAACATTAAATCAAACATTTAATATCATGAAATATATAATAATTATCATAAAAATTGAATATATCAATGTATTTAAACCATTAAAAAAGTAACATGGTTTTTATTATAAACATATCTCATGGGATTCTAATTTTAGAAAAATAAACCAATAAAAGTGCAAATTCGTTGGATTGAATTTAAATATAGAAGTTATTTTCAATAATCATTTATATATAAAGAAAACTTGTAATTTATTATGATATAATTCAATTTTGTTAGAAGTTATTACATATCTATTAAAATGTTTTTAAAAACATGTAATCAAGAATCATAGAAATTAAAAATTTAGAGAAAAAACACTTACATTGCTTGCATGCTCTGTGTCGAAAATATCACAATATCTAAAACCTGAATAACCCAAATAGTTTAACATAATGCTTATGTATAGTGATGACACTAAACAATGATTTCAATTTTAATATGGAATGAGAAAATAAAACATGAATTGTCAAATTGGATCCACAAATCTTTGTACAGAATGTAGTATCATCATAAACATAGGATTTCATATCAATATCAACTTGGAAACCCATAGATTAATTCATTCATAAAATTGTGAGTAAAACTAAATACTGTCATAATCAGCTACTATTTACCAATAAATTTTTTAACCCTTTCACATAAAATATAGATATCTTGTGATATTAGAATTTAAAAAATGTATTAGATGGAGATATTGTCCCCACCATTGACATAATCCATAAATTTGGGTAATACAAATAATAATAATTGCATCATAAAATAAAAATGATAAAAAAAATTGGTTTCATGTAATTTCCAACCAAAACATAAGGAACCAATGAAAAAAATGGGTTTCATATAACAACAATTATAAATAAGTAAATACATATAAGGAATCCATTTCAAAAAAATGTGTTTCATAAATCATGAAAAATGTATAAAATACCATCCAGAACTATATAATATGATACCTAAAATTTGATCACCCAAAATAATCATACAATAAAAAATAATATATAGTGAAACATAAAAGGAAACTCAAATTGGTATAGTTCATTTAAATATAACACAACAATATCATAATGAAACTATCTTTTAAAAACCTTATTTATATTCCAATGTAAAATTAATGTTTATAAGTATATATTCAAGGGATTCATTTTTTAGGAAACATAAAATGGAAACCATTCATGAAAAAAGACTAGGTTGAAATAAATAATCAGGGGAAGAACAAAATTTGAAAATTATTTAAAATTAATTCTTGGGAAAAAAATATTCCAAAAATATATTGTATAACACAATTAATGACGTTTTAGTATCCAAGTCCCTTATTGATGTCCTAATTCATAGATCAAGGGAATTAGAATACTTAAACATTTTTATAAAGGATTCCAATAATATATATTTGAAATAATTTTATGTTTTAAAATAATGGAAGGGAAAACAGGATTAAAATGTTTACACTAAAAATAATCTTTATATTTCTTTGAGATTGGGGATGCTGAAATATTATTATATCATTTAAATTACTAAATATTCAAAATGTATAGAAATGGGGAAAAAAGTTAAAGTGATAATAGCTTAATATTATTGTTTTTAAAAATAATATCTAATAATTGAAAAATTAAATATGGGTTGTTAAACTAAATGTGATATTTATGGAGAAAATGTTTTATTTTGGGGGAATGGAAAATTCATTTGGACCACTATAGAATTACATTAATAAAATCAGTTAAAGGAGACAAAATTTAAATTTTGAAAATATATAAATATTTATAAAAATTAAATAAAATTGTTCATTTTAGGTATCTTAATAATAGAGGATTATATAAGTTTTAATTGAAAAGTTTAAATTCCAAAAAATTAAATTTGTTAAGAATGAGATTTATTATTACGAGCCAAACATGTTTGTTTTTGAAATAATTTAAATAATAAATTGAATATTGATAAATTGAATTAATTTACCCAAAAATGAATGATTTAGTACAACATTTCATCCTTATATGTTATAATAGATCATTCATTAATGATTATATTCAGAAAAGTAAGATGGTTACTCTATGATGAGACTGAATTTATCAATGTCTTTATTTACATTTTGACATTTGAATTGAATAGCCATGTGAAGTATAACATTAAATAAAACATTTAATATCATGAAATATATAATAATTATCATAAAAATTGAATATATCAATGTATTTAAACCATTAAAAAAGTAACATGGTTTTTATTATAAACATATATCATTGGATTCTAATTTTAGAAAAATAAACCAATAAAAGTGCAAATTCGTTGGATTGAATTTAAATATAGAAGTTATTTTCAATAAACATTTATATATAAAGAAAACTTGTAATTTATTATGATATAATTCAATTTTGTTAGAAGTTATTACATATCTATTAAAATGTTTTTAAAAACATGTAATCAAGCATCATAGAAATTAAAATTTTAGAGAAAAAACACATACATTGCTTGCATGCTCTGTTTCGAAAATATCACAATATCTAAAACCTGAATAACCCAAATAGTTTAACATAATGCTTATGTATAGCGATGAAACTAAACAATGATTTCAATTTTACTGTGGAATGAGAAAATAAAACATGAATTGTCAAATTGGATCCACAAATCTTTGTACAGAATGTAGTATCATCATAAACATAGGATTTCATATCAATATCAACTTGAAAACCCATAGATTAATTCATTCATAAAATTGTGAGTAAAACTAAATACTGTCATAATCATCTACTATTTACCAATAAATTTTTTAACCCTTTCACATAAAATATAGATATCTTGTGATATTAGAATTTAAAAAATGTATTAGATGGAGATATTGTCCCCACCATTGACATAATCCATAAATTTGGGTAATACAAATAATAATAATTGCATCATAAAATAAAAAAGATAAAAAAAATTGGTTTCATGTAATTTCCAACCAAAACATAAGGAACCAATGAAAAAAATGGGTTTCATATAACAACAATTAAAAATAAGTAAATACATATAAGGAATCCATTTCAAAAAAATGGGTTTCATAAATCATGAAAAATGTATAAAATACCATCCAGAACTATATAATATGATACCTAAAATTTGATCACCCAAAATAATCATACAATAAAAAATAATATATAGTGAAACATAAAAGGAAACTCAAATTGGTATAGTTAATTTAAATATAACACAACAATATCATAATGAAACTATCTTTTAAAAACCTTATTTATATTCCAATGTAAAATTAATGTTTATAAGTATATATTCAAGGGATTCATTTTTTAGGAAACATAAAATGGAAACCATTCATGAAAAAAAACTAGGTTGAAATAAATAATCAGGGGAAGAACAAAATTAGAAAATTATTTAAAATTAATTCTTGGGAAAAAAATATTCCAAAAATATATTGTATAACACAATTAATGACGTTTTAGTATCCAAGTCCCTTATTGATGTCCTAATTCATAGATCAAGGGAATTAGAATACTTAAATATTTTTATAAAGGATTCCAATAATATATATTTGAAATAATTTTATGTTTTAAAATAATGGAAGGGAAAACAGGATGAAAATGTTTACACTAAAAATAATCTTTATAATTCTTTGAGATTGGGGATGCTGAAATATTATTATATCATTTAAATTACTAAATATTCAAAATGTATAGAAATGGGGAAAAAAGTTAAAGTGATAATAGCTTAATATTATTGTTTTTAAAAATAATATCTAATAATTGAAAAATTAAATATGGGTTGTTAAACTAAATGTGATATTTATGGAGAAAATGTTTTATTTTGGGTGAATGGAAAATTCATTTGGACAACTATAAAATTACATTAATAAAATCAGTTAAAGGGGACAAAATTTAAATTTTGAAAATATATAAATATTTATAAAAATTAAATAAAATTGTTCATTTTAGGTATCTTAATAATAGAGGATTATATAAGTTTGAATTGAAATGTTTAAATTCCAAAAAATTAAATTTGTTAAGAATGAGATTTATTATTACGAGCCAAACATGTTTGTTTTTGAAATAATTTAAATAATAAATTGAATATTGATAAATTGAATTAATTTACCCAAAAATGAATGATTTAGTACAACATTTCATCCTTATATGTTATAATAGATCATCCATTAATGATTATATTCAGAAAAGTAAGATGGTTACTGTAACAGCCCAAGATTTTATGAAAAATATTCTTTTTAATTTTATTAATGTCTTGTGTTGTACGCTACACCAAAAGGAGCTTGCACAACATGCATCCTTGACTTGCCTTGCATTACACGCAATCACAACCTTCCTCGATAGTGTGTGTAGTACGCAATAACGAGTTTCACTAAACAGCGATATGCTATTAAAACTAGCTGTTATGAATAGTAATAACCACTTTTTGAAATTTTGTAAATTTTATTTTTCAAAATGGATTTCATTTTTGGATTCGTAGTATCGAATTTAGCCTAAGGTGAAATTTTGGTACATTTCGGATAACTTTCATATTCTGATGAATAGTGAAAATTACTAAATTATAATTAAAAACAACTTTTTTAATCGAAATAATTAATAGTGATAAATTATTATTTTGAGTGGTTTTAAAGTATATTTAGAATATATTTTTACAATTTAATACAATGTTGGTCATTGGACGTAATTTCACATTTAAACCAGACATAAACAAGTGTCAATCTTTTGATAGATATTGTTTCGTAAAAACACGCTATTTGTTTTAATAGCGGGATTTAATTATAAAATTAATTAATTCAACTTCTATGTTATGAATTTGGTAAAATAGACTTCATTTTTGAATTCGGAATATGAAATATAGCTTAGGATGAAATTTTGGCATTTTTCTGAAAACTTTCAATTTTTGATGAATAGTGAAACCACTAAGTGGTAGGTTAAAAACTGAATTTTGCATAAAACTTAATTTTACCCCTTCTGTGAATGGAATTTCGAAAATCCGAGAGACACGGTTAATATCAAGGACTAAAATGTGGTTCAATGAGATGAAAATAATTTTTGGTGAATAGTAACTTTTTACTTTTTTTTACCGCGGTTAATAGTAAATAGGGCAACTAAGGGTAAATATGATATTACTATTACCCTAACACATGTCCTAATTCTATTGGACAAGTGTAATTCGACCAAAAACAAACTTAGGAATAAAATATGACCATTTAGGCCCACTTGGATTAGATTAGGACATTTATTATTAATTTATTTAAAGAAGGGTTAAAATAGTTAAAATCAAAGTTTAATAAGTAAATCATTTTTAATATGGGGTTATACATAAGATAAATTCGATTGTAAATATTCATTAGAAAGATAAAAAGCTTTCCTACATGATGGTATTTTATTTGGAATTTTTAGACATCAAATAATTTAATTTATTTATGACACAACGATGATGCAGTAATTATCTTATTAATGAAATATTGACATAATTGATGTTATAAACACCAAAATAAATGTAATTTGAGATTTTTTATGAATTCCACTAATTTTCTAGGTTAATATGATATATTAATGTTGATTTAATAAACTTGGTTCGAACATATAATTCTGTTATGACTTTCACAAAAATCATATATCAAATAGTGTCAAAATTGACACAAAATAGTTTGTAAATCAAATATTATATTATTAATTGTTATTTTATTCCTAAAAATCTAAGGTTCGGCCAAATGACTTAGATAAGGATATATATATTAATAATAAACAATTTGGGGTTCGTTTGGCATGTTATAGTAAGTTTATTAACCATATAGTGAAAGAAAACAAAAAGACACGGTAAAAGTTAAATTATTTAACTTAGAGTTAAATCTAATTGATAAGGTTTAAAATAATATCCAAACATGTCTAAATTTAATTGGTTGATGAGATTACAACCCTATCTCATCTAATATTCGAATATGAGTCATTTTTGGAGGTTTTTAAGTGGGGTTAGATTTATTATAAATTATTTCCTAAGGTTCCCCTCTCCTCCCTTATAAAAGTACACCTCCTCCCCCTCCTCCTCACACCAATTTGAGCACTCAAGCTCGGCCAACCCCTGAAAAAATCCCTTCTCCACTTCCCTAGCAACATCCTAGAGGTTCTGGTCTTCCTCAAAGACCAATTCTAGTGCCCTAAGAGGAGGTCTCAAAGAGGCACTTCGAAGAAGAGGTAATTACCATTACCAATTCTTTCATCTTTATTTCTTCTTCCACTTCTTCTTCTTAGGTTGTTTCATTATGAAGTAATAACATCAGTATCACTCATATACTGATATGTTATTATAAGTATGGAACAACCCTATTTCACCATCTATCCATCCTACGGAAAAAGAAATCACCGCGCGTGCGTACGTACGGAATACCGTCTCCACGCCGTGGTGTAATCTATTTTCCACCACCACCTTACATGGATGGGTATAATGGTGTAAAGAATAACTATACATAGTTATTACAACATCATATTGATTCTGATATATTGTATAATTCACTCCAATTCAATTCAATACTTATAGAAATGATATCATCGCTCGTGCGTACGTACGGACTACCGTCTCCACGACGCGATGAGATTCATTCTCCATATTAACCATTTAAGAATGATTATAAAGTATATATAAGAAATAATAATGAAATATATGACATTATAAAGCTACTGGATTTATGTATATATATATATATGTATGTCATCTACTTACTTCCATTTCAAGACAATAAGTAAAGGAAAACAGCGTTCATGCGTACGTACGGACTACCGTCTCCATGAACGGTGTTTTTCATTTTATATATATATATATATATATATATATACTGAATATATATGATATATAAATCATATTTTATATTCTGGAAGTAAGTAAATCATGATATAATTAATAATGATGTCAAGAACAACAAGTCAAAACACCTACGATAAATGAAACGATTTTACCCAAAACGCTTCTTTAACATTGAATTTACAAAAGAACGGGTAATATAATATCATAAGTGAACCATATATGATATCATAACAATGAATATGATTCTGTAATAAGTCAATAACATGATTTAAATCATTATACAGGAGGTTCGGACACTTACAAAGCAAGTTGGACCTAAGGTAAGGGAAATATCACAATCTCATTTTTATCCGAGATTGTTTATTCGTAAGTATTTACTGGGGTGTATTTTATCATCCACATCCATGTTCCCTAAATATGTAATATTGTTTCCATCCACTTGAAATAGTTTAAATCCAATTTTACCCTTAGGTGAGTTTTTAGTAAAGAATATGAAAGGAATCTTTTGTCGTTTTTCCGTACGAGGTACTTTTTGACTTTTCCGACAAAAGTACGAAGAATGTTTTTTTAACTTATACGGCATGAATGGATTTTTAAAAAATTACTTCAAAGAAGCTTCCTTTACAAGTTTTAAAGTTTATTTTTAATCAACTTCTTTTATTTTAAAGTTATATGACATGTTATGAAAGGAAAAATGTTTTTGAAGAAGAAAGGATATTTTCCTCAAGAATTCAATTCAAGTGTTTTATCAAAATTATTTTCCATCTAAGATAATAAAGGGTTCTGTTTCTATCCATATTTTTACATTGTTTTGACTATGTTGTGATGGAATTATGTTTATGAATTCCTTTATCATATATGAATTGATTTATGATGTCATGATGTTTCAAGAATCCCATTTTTGTTATGCGATGATGTATGTTTTATGATTATGTGGCACACATAAGAAAGGATTCATTATAAGATGGGTGGGACCTATATCTCCCTCCAATGCATTGGGTAATGATTTTATATCTCATGAGATAGACATGGCTGGAACGGAAGGTTATTTCGGTTCAGTGATACAGGACTGAAACGAGGAGTGAACTCGGTTCAGAAAGGGACTTTGTCCACTAAGATAGTCTTGGCAATGAGTCATGACTAACAAGAAATGATTTTCCATGATTATGTGTGCATGCCACAAAGTTTCAAGTTTTATGTTATGATTATGGGGATCTCATTTTCACTTCTATGATTTTTTTCCATGTTAAGATATTATGATCTCTTTTGCAGGTTATGATTTTCAAAAAGATATGATATGATTTTTATTTCTTTTGTATACCCTTACTGAGCATTTGAGCTCACCCTTTTATGTTTTCTTTTCCCCAGGATATAAAGAAAGGTTTTAGGTAAGAAAAAAAAGGGGAATATCTTTATGGGAGATATTGAAGATCTTTCACCTGGATTAGAAGATTACGTTCCGAGTTTCCAAAGACACTAAACTATTACGATCCTTGTGTGTGTGTTTTTGTTATGTACTAAGTATTCCGCAAATGTAATGTAATGTCCATGTACGTCAGGATACGGGTCTCTACAGTTACTCTATGATGAGACTGAATTTATCAATGTCTTTATTTACATTTTGACATTTGAATTGAATAGCCATGTGAAGTATAACATTAAATCAAACATTTAATATCATGAAATATATAATAATTATCATAAAAATTGAATATATCAATGTATTTAAACCATTAAAAAAGTAACATGGTTTTTATTATAAACATCTCTCATTGGATTCTAATTTTAGAAAAATAAACCAATAAAAGTGCAAATTCGTTGGATTGAATTTAAATATAGAAGTTATTTTCAATAAACATTTATATATAAAGAAAACTTGTAATTTATTATGATATAATTCAATTTTGTTAGAAGTTATTACATATCTATTAAAATGTTTTTAAAAACATGTAATCAAGCATCATAGAAATTAAAAATTTAGAGAAAAAACACTTACATTGCTTGCATTCTCTTTTTCGAAAATATCACAATATCTAAAACCTGAATAACCCAAATAGTTTAACATAATGCTTATGTATAGCGATGACACTAAACAATGATTTCAATTTTACTGTGGAATGAGAAAATAAAACATGAATTGTCAAATTGGATCCACAAATCTTTGTACAGAATGTAGTATCATCATAAACATAGGATTTCATATCAATATCAACTTGAAAACCCATAGATTAATTCATTCATAAAATTGTGAGTAAAACTAAATATTGTCATAATCAGCTACTATTTACCAATAAATTTTTTAACCCTTTCACATAAAATATAGATATCTTGTGATATTAGAATTTAAAAAATGTATTAGATGGAGATATTGTCCCCACCATTGACATAATCCATAAATTTGGGTAATACAAATAATAATCATTGCATCATAAAACAAAAAAGAAAAAAAAATTGGTTTCATGTAATTTCCAACCAAAACATAAGGAACCAATGAAAAAAATGGGTTTCATATAACAACAATTATAAATAAGTAAATACATATAAAGAATCCATTTCAAAAAAATGGGTTTCATAAATCATGAAAAATGTATAAAATACCATCCAGAACTATATAATATGATACCTAAAATTTGATCACCCAAAATAATCATACAATAAAAAATAATATATAGTGAAACATAAAAGGAAACTCAAATTGGTATAGTTCATTTAAATATAAAACAACAATATCATAATGAAACTATCTTTTAAAAACCTTATTTATATTCCAATGTAAAATTAATGTTTATAAGTATATATTCAAGGGATTCATTTTTTAGGAAACATAAAATGGAAACCATTCATGGAAAAAGACTAGGTTGAAAAAAATAATCAGGGGAAGAAAAAATTTGAAAATTATTTAAAAGTAATTCTTGGGAAAAAAATATTCCAAAAATATATTGTATAACACAATTAATGACGTTTTAGTATCCAAGTCCCTTATTGATGTCCTAATTCATAGATCAAGGGAATTAGAATACTTAAACATTTTTATAAAGGATTCCAATAATATATATTTGAAATAATTTTATGTTTTAAAATAATGGAAGGGAAAATAGGATGAAAATGTTTACACTAAAAATAATCTTTATAATTCTTTGAGATTGGGGATGCGGAAATATTATTATATCATTTAAATTACTAAATATTCAAAATGTATAGAAATGGGGAAAAAAGTTAAAGTGATAATAGCTTAATATTATTTTTTTTAAAAATAATATCTAATAATTGAAAAATTAAATATGGGTTGTTAAACTAAATGTGATATTTATGGTGAAAATGTTTTATTTTGGGTGAATGGAAAATTCATTTGGACCACTATAGAATTACATTAATAAAATCAGTTAAAGGGGACAAAATTTAAATATTGAAAATATATAAATATTTATAAAAATTAAATAAAATTGTTCATTTTAGGTATCTTAATAATAGAGGATTATATAAGTTTGAATTGAAAAGTTTAAATTCCAAAAAATTAAATTTGTTAAGAATGAGATTTATTATTACGAGCCAAACATGTTTGTTTTTGAAATAATTTAAATAATAAATTGAATATTGATAAATTGAATTAATTTACCCAAAAATGAATGATTTAGTACAACATTTCATCCTTATATGTTATAATAGATCATCCATTAATGATTATATTCAGAAAAGTAAGATGGTTACTCTATGATGAGACTGAATTTATCAATGTCTTTATTTACATTTTGACATTTGAATTGAATAGCCATGTGAAGTATAACATTAAATCAAACATTTAATATCATGAAATATATAATAATTATCATAAAAATTGAATATATCAATGTATTTAAACCATTAAAAAAGTAACATGGTTTTTATTATAAACATATCTCATGGGATTCTAATTTTAGAAAAATAAACCAATAAAATTTCAAATTCGTTGGATTGAATTTAAATATAGAAGTTATTTTCAATAAACATTTATATATAAAGAAAACTTGTAATTTATTATGATATAATTCAATTTTGTTAGAAGTTATTACATATCTATTAAAATGTTTTTAAAAACATGTAATCAAGCATCATAGAAATTAAAAATTTAGAGAAAAAACACTTACATTGCTTGCATGCTCTGTTTCGAAAATATCACAATATCTAAAACCTGAATAACCCAAATAGTTTAACATAATGCTTATGTATAGCGATGACACTAAACAATGATTTCAATTTTACTATGGAATGAGAAAATAAAACATGAATTGTCAAATTGGATCCATAAATCTTTGTACAGAATGTAGTATCATCATAAACATAGGATTTCATATCAATATCAACTTGAAAACCCATAGATTAATTCATTCATAAAATTGTGAGTAAAACTAAATACTGTCATAATCAGGTACTATTTACCAATAAATTTTTTAACCCTTTCACATAAAATATAGATATCTTGTGATATTAGAATTTAAAAAATGTATTAGATGGAGATATTGTCCCCACCATTGACATAATCCATAAATTTGGGTAATACAAATAATAATCATTGCATCATAAAACAAAAAAGATAAAAAAAATTGGTTTCATGTAATTTCCAACCAAAACATAAGGAACCAATGAAAAAATGGGTTTCATATAACAACAATTATAAATAAGTAAATACATATAAAGAATCCATTTCAAAAAAATGGGTTTCATAAATCATGAAAAATGTATAAAATACCATCCAGAACTATATAATATGATACCTAAAATTTGATCACCCAAAATAATCATACAATAAAAAATAATATATAGTGAAACATAAATGGAAACTCAAATTGGTATAGTTCATTTAAATATAACACAACAATATCATAATGAAACTATCTTTTAAAAACCTTATTTATATTCCAATGTAAAATTAATGTTTATAAGTATATATTCAAGGGATTCATTTTTTAGGAAACATAAAATGGAAACCATTCATGAAAAAAGACTAGGTTGAAATAAATAATCAGGGGAAGAACAAAATTTGAAAATTATTTAAAAGTAATTCTTGGGAAAAAAATATTCCAAAAATATATTGTATAACACAATTAATGACGTTTTAGTATCCAAGTCCCTTATTGATGTCCTAATTCATAGATCAAGGGAATTATAATACTTAAACATTTTTATAAAGGATTCCAATAATATATATTTGAAATAATTTTATGTTTTAAAATAATGGAAGGGAAAACAGGATGAAAATGTTTACACTAAAAATAATCTTTATAATTCTTTGAGATTGGGGATGCTGAAATATTATTATATCATTTAAATTACTAAATATTCAAAATGTATAGAAATGGGGAAAAAAGTTAAAGTGATAATAGCTTAATATTATTGTTTTTAAAAATAATATCTAATAATTGAAAAATTAAATAGGGGTTGTTAAACTAAATGTGATATTTATGGTGAAAATGTTTTATTTTGGGTGAATGGAAAATTCATTTGGACCACTATAGAATTACATTAATAAAATCAGTTAAAGGGGACAAAATTTAAATTTTGAAAATATATAAATATTTATAAAAATTAAATAAAATTGTTCATTTTAGGTATCTTAATAATAGAGGATTATATAAGTTTGAATTGAAAAGTTTAAATTCCAAAAAATTAAATTTGTTAAGAATGAGATTTATTATTACGAGCCAAACATGTTTGTTTTTGAAATAATTTAAATAATAAATTGAATATTGATAAATTGAATTAATTTACCCAAAAATGAATGATTTAGTACAACATTTCATCCTTATATGTTATAATAGATCATCCATTAATGATTATATTCAGAAAAGTAAGATGGTTACTCTATGATGAGACTGAATTTATCAATGTCTTTATTTACATTTTGACATTTGAATTGAATAGCCATGTGAAGTATAACATTAAATCAAACATTTAATATCATGAAATATATAATAATTATCATAAAAATTGAATATATCAATGTATTTAAACCATTAAAAAAGTAACATGGTTTTTATTATAAACATATCTCATGGGATTCTAATTTTAGAAAAATAAACCAATAAAATTTCAAATTCGTTGGATTGAATTTAAATATAGAAGTTATTTTCAATAAAAATTTATATATAAAGAAAACTTGTAATTTATTATGATATAATTCAATTTTGTTAGAAGTTATTACATATCTATTAAAATGTTTTTAAAAACATGTAATCAAGCATCATAGAAATTAAAAATTTAGAGAAAAAACACTTACATTGCTTGCACGCTCTGTTTCGAAAATATCACAATATCTAAAACCTGAATAACCCAAATAGTTTAACATAATGCTTATGTATAGCGATGACACTAAACAATGATTTCAATTTTACTATGGAATGAGAAAATAAAACATGAATTGTCAAATTGGATCCATAAATCTTTGTACAGAATGTAGTATCATCATAAACATAGGATTTCATATCAATATCAACTTGAAAACCCATAGATTAATTCATTCATAAAATTGTGAGTAAAACTAAATACTGTCATAATCAGCTACTATTTACCAATAAATTTTTTAACCCTTTCACATAAAATATAGATATCTTGTGATATTAGAATTTAAAAAATGTATTAGATGGAGATATTGTCCCCACCATTGACATAATCCAGAAATTTGGGTAATACAAATAATAATCATTGCATCATAAAACTAAAAAGATAAAAAAAATTGGTTTCATGTAATTTCCAACCAAAACATAAGGAACCAATGAAAAAAATGGGTTTCATATAACAACAATTATAAATAAGTAAATACATATAAAGAATCCATTTCAAAAAAATGGGTTTCATAAATCATGAAAAATGTATAAAATACCATCCAGAACTATATAATATGATACCTAAAATTTGATCACCCAAAATAATCATACAATAAAAAATAATATATAGTGAAACATAAATGGAAACTCAAATTGGTATAGTTCATTTAAATATAACACAACAATATCATAATGAAACTATCATTTAAAAACCTTATTTATATTCCATTGTAAAATTAATGTTTATAAGTATATATTCAAGGGATTCATTTTTTAGGAAACATAAAATGGAAACCATTCATGAAAAAAGACTAGGTTGAAATAAATAAACAGGGGAAGAACAAAATTTGAAAATTATTTAAAAGTAATTCTTGGGAAAAAAATATTCCAAAAATATATTGTATAACACAATTAATGACGTTTTAGTATCCAAGTCCCTTATTGATGTCCTAATTCATAGATCAAGGGAATTTGAATACTTAAACATTTTTATAAAGGATTCCAATAATATATATTTGAAATAATTTTATGTTTTAAAATAATGGAAGGGAAAACAGGATGAAAATGTTTACACTAAAAATAATCTTTATAATTCTTTGAGATTGGGGATGCTGAAATATTATTATATCATTTAAATTACTAAATATTCAAAATGTATAGAAATGGGGAAAAAGTTAAAGTGATAATAGCTTAATATTATTGTTTTTAAAAATAATATCTAATAATTGAAAAATTAAATATGGGTTGTTAAACTAAATGTGATATTTATGGTGAAAATGTTTTATTTTGGGTGAATGGAAAATTCATTTGGACCACTATAGAATTTCATTAATAAAATCAGTTAAAGGGGACAAAATTTAAAATTTGAAAATATATAAATATTTATAAAAATTAAATAAAATTGTTCATTTTAGGTATCTTAATAATAGAGGATTATATAAGTTTGAATTGAAAAGTTTAAATTCCACAAAATTAAATTTGTTAAGAATGAGATTTATTATTACGAGCCAAACATGTTTGTTTTTGAAATAATTTAAATAATAAATTGAATATTGATAAATTGAATTAATTTACCCAAAAATGAATGATTTAGTACAACATTTCATCCTTATATGTTATAATAGATCATCCATTAATGATTATATTCAGAAAAGTAAGATGCTTACTCTATGATGAGACTGAATTTATCAATGTCTTTATTTACATTTTGACATTTGAATTGAATAGCCATGTGAAGTATAACATTAAATCAAACATTTAATATCATGAAATATATAATAATTATCATAAAAATTGAATATATCAATGTATTTAAACCATTTAAAAAGTAACATGGTTTTTATTATAAACATATCTCATGGGATTCTAATTTTAGAAAAATAAACCAATAAAAGTGCAAATTCGTTGGATTGAATTTAAATATAGAAGTTATTTTCAATAAACATTTATATATAAAGAAAACTTGTAATTTATTATGATATAATTCAATTTTGATAGAAGTTATTACATATCTATTAAAATGTTTTTAAAAACATGTAATCAAGCATCATAGAAATTAAAAATTTAGAGAAAAAACACTTACATTGCTTGCATGCTCTGTTTCGAAAATATCACAATATCTAAAACCTGAATAACCCAAATTCTATGATTATTATGAATTCTTTTAATTAAAATTATATTTATATGTTACTTATTATAATTATATACAATGACTATATTAATTAGTTATATTGCATTATGACCTTCTGGTGTTAATAACATTACCTATTTTGTCCATAATTAATAACATTGATATCATAACCCATCATTTGAAACATTATTAATTATTTAACTTTAATATATTTGTCTATTATATATAACGTATCTTTTTTAAAATATTTATTTATTTCATTCTTTAGTTTTTTTTTGTTTTCTTATGTGAAAAAAAACTTATAATGGTATATATTGATAATTTTATTAAACAACAATGATACAATAAAAATAATTTAAATACATAATATGTTATTTCATAAGAAAAATAATAGTAATTATTTTCATTGTATATTATATTAATATTAGTTTCAGTTTTACCATAGTTCAAAAGTATATTACGAACCAATAATAACATTGGTGGATAAACTATCCCATTCATGAGCATGCTTTTTCTCAATTGATATGTCTGGTTATGGATGGGTTCACGTTGAAATAAAATAATTATAAAAAATATTTTCCATATTATTTTAATTATTTTAATATTATTAACCATGTCTTAATATGTTTATTTATTTTTTGAAATAATTAAAAAATATGAAAATATTTCATCATGGAGCTGGTAATCCTTAGGAACACAGAATGTATTCCTATTTCTCTATGAATTTGTAGTATTAAAGGTGGAAGAATAAATTTGAAATTATAATTCTAATTATATGATTACAATATTATTAATTTAATTATATTATTCATTTTATTATCCATGGATGGTGGTTATGAAAGAAATGACCTTGCTTCATGGATGTGGTAGTCGGCACAACTCACAAGCAATGTTCATTTTATTTTAAAATTCGATATAAATGAATAACTGAGGGAAATATAATTAACATAATTAAATATCAATGTAATTAATATAATATATTCATCACATTTTTATGGAAATTAAATGTATGTAACAGAAATAGTAAGAATAAAATCCCTATATGAAAATAATACATACTTTGATGACTTGATTTTTCCATTGCACATCCCCTTAAAATTGAAATGATTATGCTAAATTTGAGTAAAAATTGACTTTTTTATGTAGGGATCCTAGTTGACTAATAAATATTTTTTTTATTTAATAAATATGGGTATTATTTTAGTTTTTAGTAGTGGTAGTGATATCCATTTATTAGGGGATAAAGTAGGTAGTTTTTTAAACTAATAATAAATTTTCAATAATTCTAGGATAATATTAAAAGTTCAATGGATACAATGTATCTAAATTACATTTCTTTGAGTTAATTTTTCTCATTAATTTTACAAACCTATGTTTATTTAAATATAAATAAATTTGTTAGGATTTTTAACATTAATCCATTATATTTTACTATTTAGATTTTAAACATCGAATATGTTTTTGAATATGACATGTTAATTGGATTAAAAATATAACATCACACAGATTTTAAATACTCATTATTTAAATATAAATCATTTTATTTTTATTTTGGATTATTATGAGGTATTGAAAATTGACTGCATGTTATAATAATAGAACTCTGGAGTTATATTATTTATTCCTTGGAACCTTTGACTAATGAAGGTTAAAACATATTGCAACATTGAAAATTTATTCAGAGACATTTAATGTAATAAACCCCTCATTTCCTTGGTTTTTTAACTACACTATTTATATATTTTATTGACTCATTAATTACTGTAAATTAATGAGACCAAATATTAAACATAACATGTGAGATTATTATCATATTTAATCAAAGAATGGGCGGGGGTTTTGGGAGATCTATGAGAGGAAGCTCAAAATTAAAGCTGGTGATTTTCATCTTGAACTATGAATGAAAATCAAGCGATAGTCAATGGAGATATCAGTGGGTGATGGAGAACTCTAATGAGATCCCTCAGACGTAGACACTATTTCCCCATCTGCATCAACTTCCAATGAATTCAATATAGGGATTTGATGTGATTTATTTCTAAGAGATTCATCTATCGATGATGGTGGAAAATTCATTCCACGTAATAACACTGACATAGAGGGTTCGGGATGAATGAACAATCCCTAGTCCCTACACCGATCTGGATATTGTTGGCGTTCTTCATAAACGATTGAACAAAAATGACGGAAAGATAAAAAAATGGGTGTCACATAGTGATGAAAACGCCCCAGGGGGCTTTTTGGCACTGTCATAAAAGAAAACAGACCTCTGGATCTTAAACAGAGGCCTGTGGAAGTTTAGATGGTGTAGCGGTGATGACGACTGGAGGAGGAGGCGACCTACTCTCACCAGCCAAAATGAGATGGTGAAACATGAAGGTGTCTTGACAGATAGGGGAGTCCAACTGAAGCCAGATGTTATAACAGTAGTGGCACGCCATGGAGAAAGGAAGAAGCTCTGAGAAATGGTGGAGGGCATACCTGCGCCCATGCATCCTCTTTCAACACATCCATGCGAACCGGCAAGTTGGAGCGGTTCCAACTGGTGTCGCTCCTTTGTAGACCTGAACTGGTTGACTTCTCAAGAGGGGAGCCGACACCCGTGCCTAGCTTGTGGGCCGCGCCATGCTAGACGGCTATGTAGGTCCGGCAGCATAGTGGTTAATGCTTATCCGGGTGGGCATGGCTGGTCATGTGGCCCAGCAGTCCGACCCTGTGGCCATCCAGCTAGGTCTAGTTGAACAAGACACTAATCCACTTATAGCTCTGTTTCAACTAATGGTCTATATCACCTAAACAGTACGTCTATTAGACCAACCGTCTACTGTTTTGGTACCCTTAGGATGAGGTGGTCTTTTTGAGACACTTCACATAGATTTTGGAGAATGTTTGAGTACGGCTGGGTTGGATCAGACTTGAATCATACTGGGCCCCCAACACTAAAATGCCTATAACATACAGACCCGGTTTCCATTGAATGCATTGTCTATTGCATTGGAACCCATATGAAATGCCGTCTGATAGGGATAATTCTTTGTGGGAATTCATAGAGGTTGAGGTATGAACAATGGCTTGAGGAGCATACCATCCCGTAATTAAGTGTTCCTAGTGCAGGAATCCAGTGGTTGTCTGTGACGCGATGAAGGAATAGAAATCTTAAATGGGTCAACACATTGAAATATGACATATATCAACACCAAGATATCCTCCATTGGCCAGCATGTATCAATCCTCTGTGCGTCAGTACCTACCAATTCTCTATCGTACAACACCTAGTGATTCACTCTAGGTCAACACTGTGTGATTCTCTTTGGGATAGCACTTAGCGATCCTCTGTGGGTTAGCTCATTGAGATCCTCTCTAGGTTTTCACTATGTGATATTCGATGGGTCAGCACTAAAAAATCCTTTGTGGATTAGAACCAGGAGATCCTCTGTTGGTCAGCACTTAGTGATCCTTCGTGGTTCAATATCTTGTGATCCTCTGTGGGTCCACACATAGCGATCCTTTGTGGGTCAGCACTCAATGATCCTCTATGGATCAGCACCTAGTGATCTTCTTTGGGTTATCACTTAGCGATTCTCTGTGGGCCAACACTCAACGATCATCTATAGGTCAGTACCAAGAGATCCTTTGTGGGTCATCACATAACAATTCTCCATGGGTCAGCATCTAGAAATCGTCTCGGGGTCAGCACCTAATGATCCTATGTGGGTCATCACCTAGCAACCATGTATAGTCTAGCATAAAAATTCCATCTATAGAATAAGATGATCTATCTTTATGAATAATCATCTTTGTCCATATTATTTATGTTGTATACCTAGTATGAGGTGAGTTTTTACATGGGCCCTATGATTGGGATCATGATTTGTGTTTTTCCATTGTGATATTCTGGGAGACCTTCGAGGGTCTCAGAGTCCCTCCTGGGTATTGTTATACTCACCCCCATTGGTTATTCTCACACCTCGTTGTGTCTAGTGTAGACGATGGGAATCATTGACCGTGATTTGGGAGCTAGGACTAAATGGTGTTTAGAGGTGACCGGTTAGCATAGAGAGCTGTATAGACATGCTTTACCTACCCATTAGGAATAATCCTTGGAAAAAGATCTCATGATATTTTAATCCCTTTTTGGTGTACTTTTTTTCCAGTTGGGCTTTTATACTTCCATCTTTACTTTTAAAACATTCTTTTACAATTGGTGGTTTTTTTAGTTGTTGTTGAATATTGCTTCTTCTATTGTGTTTTACTTTTGTGAACTGATCTCTATCTGTGAGTGTATATGTTTTGAGTCAATGCCTTCCCATTTTAGGGATATTCCATTCTGGTGGTGGTCACTAACCACTGGACCATAGATGACATGCTTAGGTTAGTCATGACATATGCCCTGGTGGATGGGTTGTGAAATATTTGTATCAGAGGTGGTCGGATGTACAGAAAAAATAATACACTGGTCTTTTGAATGGATCAATAGTGTTATGTGTTTGAGTTTGGATTTTAGTGCATGGAGCATAGTGTTGGTATGGAGGTCGATGTATCCATACACCAGGACCCTGAATTCATATTTCTAACTCAGACCTGAAAACACTGATTCTGTGTGTTTTTAAAATTTATATTTTTGATCTATTTTGAGTCAAATCCCCTTATATAACTTATTGAACGTGTCACATCTATTTATTTAAAAGATTCCTCCATTTATATAGCCAACTAGGATTCTTGAGAGAGTTTATGATGATGGAAAACTGAGCGATGTGGCACTGATGTAGGGCCCTCTTAGAGGAATAGCACCTTTGGGTGGTGTTCCAGCATCACCCCTAATTATCGGATAACAGATTACACCATCCCCACCAGCATACTATGCATACCGACTGAGCATGTTGGATGAGTTCGAGAGAGAGAGAGGCCTCCAAGGTTTCGATGTGAGATAGACCCACAGGTAGCTAAGGATTGGCTGGAGGCTGTGGCATGGGTTTTTTTGTTTGGTCAAGACACCAGCATACCAGAAGGTGATCCTACCAAGTATCCCTTTTACGGAATATCAGGAGATAGTGGATCCTAACGCTCAAGAAATATTTAAAGGGAAAACTCTCTAGGTTGGACATCGATGGCCTCTTTAGGGAGGAGTTCATACCAGCTACACTACGCTTCAAGAGTATTCATGAGATACTTCACTTACAGTAGGGAAACCTGACAGTTTCCCAATACTCGGTAAGATTCAATGACATATCTCTCTACTCCATTAAAAAGGTATGGGACCCTTTCATCAGGGCCCAGAACTTTTATTAGGGTCTCCAACTTGATATTAGAGCGACAATGATATCTCTAAATACCCTGACTCTCGGTCGAAGGTGGAGAGATCGAGATGTAGAGGAGTTCATCTGAATAATATTGTCATTTACTATTGTGTTGTACAGGGGCGGATGGCTCACGATTGTCTAACATCCCATATGGACGATCGGTAGATTTTTTATGGACTTCTGATGTAGAGCCAGAAATTCGAGTGATGAGGTTTGTAGGGAGGCGAATGTGGAAGAAGAGCAGGTCATGCAATAGGTGGTGGTTGATGATTTTAGTTTCTACTTCCACCACCTACAGGTGGCCCACCATGCCTTTAGGGAGTAGGTAAATAGGTACTATCATATATTCAGGTAGCAGAGTCCAATGACCATGATGCTCCAAATCTGATTTGAGGTATGATCTTTGTCTACTACACCCAAGCTACAGTTTATATTTAAATTGGTGCAATTCACTCTTTTATTTCTACAATTCTTGTTTGGAGCTCGAAGATTATGGTAGATCCATATTATTGAACCCTATGATTATATACCGTTAAAGGAGGGGATTCAACTATGATTCTCTAGTGACGGTAGTGTGGGGTTACTCTAGGAGGCGAGAACATTATTTGGGATCTACTAGTAGTAGCATCAAGGCCTTACAATGTCATCATGTGTATGGACTGGTTATCCACATTCTATGTTCAGATCAACTGTTGTAGGAGCAAAGTGAGTGAGGCCGAAAATATGAAACATGATTTTCCTTCACCAGTAAGAAGGGAAACTTTGAAGCTCAGGATGGAATTTCTTGGAGGAGGGTTCATCAAATCAGTCATCTATTGTCAAGCGTCACACTCGATGTAGTTGATGAGAGGGGTCTGAGATATCTGGTTGTGGTGGAACAGTAACGGATGTCTTCCCTTATGATGTTATGGGAATAACTCTTCATAAAGAGGTTGACTGTTAAATCAAATTGTTTCCCGGGATGACACCAATATCTACACCATCATATCATTTTTCTCCCACATATCATCATGAGTTGAGGGTACAACTGGAAGACTTGCAAGATAAGCGGTTCATAAGGCCCTATTTTTCTCCATGGGTAGCCCGAATTTTGGTTGCAATGATGTCAGATAAATTTTTGATGCTTCTGGTGGACTATCGGTGCCTGAATGAGGTGATAATGAAGAACAAGTATCCACTCCAGAGGATTAATGATCTCTTCAATCCGTTGAAGGGAGCTCAGTGGTTTTAGAAGATATATCTCTGATCAAGATATCATCAGCTCAGGGTATGGTATGAGGTCATACGAAAGATGACCTTTTTATGCCGGTATGGACACTATGAGTACTTGGTGATGACTTTTGGAGTGACCCATTCTCCATTAGTGTTCATCAGACTCATAAACATGATTTTCTAGTATTATCGCAATCACATCATGGGGGAAATCATTGGAAACATGTTAGTGTACTCGGCATCAGAGAATGATCATTCAATACATCTATAGATAGTTCAAGGTACACTCTAAGAACACCATATTTATAGAAATCTATCAATGTGCCAATTTCAGATATGGGAATTCCACATTCTGGGGCACGTTTTCTCATAGGATGGATTTTTACTAGATCTATAAAGGATAGAGGTAGTTATTTCTTGGGAGCCACCTAGGTGTCAGACCGAGCTGAAGATTATTTTGGGATTGGATGGGTACTAATGAATATTTGAACCTGACTTTTACAAAGAAATAGTAACCTTTTCAGATTTGAAAAAGAAGGGGAAACTCTTTTTTGGACAGAGAGATGCCAGCAGAGTTTCTAGGAGATGTGGCTGAGACCAACGAGAGCACCCATCATGAGGCTACTAGAAGAGGGGGATGGGTATGTAGTCCACTATGAAGCATTATGTACTAGACTAAGATGTGTTATGTTGAAGGACAGGGTGGTGATCTCTAATGGCTCATGATAGTAGTGATATCTCGAGTAGAACTATTCTACCCCTAACATGGAGTTATCTTTCGTGGTCTTTTCCTTGAAGATGTGGCATCAATACCTGATGGGTGATGAGTTTACGGTCTAATACGATCAAAATAGTCAAAAGTATAATGTCTCACAGAAATACCTGATCCTGAGACATTTGTGATGGATGGAGTTCCATCAGGAAAATGACTTTGATATAGTCTACGCTCTTAGGAAGGGGAACATGATGGAAGATTCACTCAAAAGGAGGTATAGACTAAAATTTCTATGTGAGGTGACATAAAATCTATCTTCATTTCATATATACAACGTGGATGGTGATGGAGTAGCTTACCACTACTGTATGAAAATGGAACCCCCACTCCTTTATCCAGTCAGGGAGGCACAACTTGGGAACATTGACTGCGAGGAACAATGTGCTCAGATATCCTAAGGACAAGATAATAGAGTATTGTATGATGTTAGGGAGCACATCATCATTTTCAGAGGATTCACCATGGTACATGTGATGCTACAAGAGGTGGTTCTGAAGGAGTTCCACATATCCCCATTGGAAGTACATTCTTTTGTGGCAAAGATATACCAGGACCTCTGGTGTCTGTACTAGTGGCTAGGGATGAAGAAAGCAGTGGAATTTTTTTTATATTGATGCCTCACTTATCCACAATTGAAGGTCAAGAATCAGGTTCCAATACTCTTATTACAGAAACACGAGTTGAGAGAATGGAATTTCTATAGTATTCCCTTGGACTTCGTGGCAGGTATACCTCATACGTCCCGGGGCCACAATTCTATCTAGGTGCTCATTGATTGACTCACAATGTTGTCCCACATCCTACCCATCTAAGAGTAGGGATCAGTAGAGGGATTGAGATGCCTTTACATAAAATATATTTTACGACTTCATAGGGTATCATTGACAATCGTCTCAGATTGTGATGCTCATTTTATATCCTAGTTGTGGAAGGGATTAGAGGAGGCATTAAGGACTTAGCTATGCTTTAGCAGTGCCTTTAATCCTCGAAAAGATGGTCAGATAGATCAGACCTTACAGACACATAAGGCCATGCTTCCTGGTTGTGTCATTGATTTTGGCAGTAGTTGGGAGGACCACCTACAATTGATAGAATTATTATATAAAAATGTTATCATTCCACTATTGGAATGGCGTCGTTTTAGTCCTTGTACGGGTGACCACGCATATCACCTCTATATTGGACTGACCATGGGGAGTCACAACTCATTGGTCTAGGGTTTTATGGGCTACCACTTAGAAGTTACATTTCATCCATTATCATAAGATGACTACATAGAGGTGTCAGAAGTCTTATGTTGAAAGTAGAAGAAAACACATGGTGTTTAATGATGGAGACCATGTATTCCTACAGGTTTCACCTCGATAAGGATTAAGGAGATTCGGCAGGGGTTCAATCTATCTCCCAGTTTCATCACAACTTTCTAGATAATCAATGGTGTTGGCAAAGTGTCATTATGCCTAGATCTTCCCCATAAAGGCACATGGTGGATAATTATTTCCATGTGTCAAAGATGAGGAGCTTTGTGCATGATCCATTACAAGTTATCTACCAAGGTAAGATGGAAATTGATGATGTGGTTACATTTAATGAGTAACCATTTTAGATAGAGGATCAAAAAGAGTATGTCCTTCGTTGGTGGTCGATTCCTTTGGTGCAATTTTGGTGGTAGCACAGGAACCTCTAGGGGATCACATAGGAGCAGGAGGCTCAAGTTTGATCCCAATACCACTATTTATTTCACTAGTTCTATTGTATCATATAAGGAAGAAAATCTCTAAGGTGGGGAGAATGTAAAGACATGAAATTTATGTATAAGTGATTTTAAATTATTTTTTATTATTATGAGTCTATGAAAATTGACTGTACATGATTCCGAGTCCCAAAGAGACTGGAACAAAATTCTGAACATTTTAAAGTTTTTTTCAGTAAATCTGCATTCATATATTTCTATATTTTCAATCAGTGAACAAATTAAAAATATAATGGAACTATTTAATTCTTATTTCCGGGATTCCCTTAAGGTATGTATAACTTTGAATAAAAAGGGTCGGATGAAAAATTAATTTTAGGACCATATAAGAATAATTATAAAATAAATCCAATGTTATTTTATTCATTACCTATAACCATTATGTGAGGGAGGTGGGACCACAGTGCAACGTAAGACATTTAATGAGATACTTTTAATGTTTTAATCCTCTAATTTCCTGGTATTTTTAATGAAAACGCATTGGTTTTTAATTAATTCATTTATTATGTTTAATTAATGATCTATAATATTAAACACAATGTGGGAGATTATTGTCGAATTTAATCAAAGATTGGTAATGGATTTTTAGAGAGTTGTGAGAGAAATCTCTAAAAAATGTCGGCGGAATTCTACTCCAATGAAGAATGGTGATCAATCGATGGTCGTTGGAGGAATCAACATGCGACAAAATACACAAACAGATACATTCGGACGTAGAACTACTTCATCATTTGTTGTGCCTTCCATGGAATTCATGGTAGGGGTTTGACTTGATTTATTTCTATGATTTTAGTCTTCCATTGGTGATGATAAATTCTCTCCTTGTAATAACGCTAACATAGAGGGCATGGGCTAAATGAACAAGTCTTTTTCCATCTTCTAATCTTCCTATTGTTGACGTTGTTCGGGAAAGACTGATGAAAACGGCAGAAATATGAAAATGAAAGTCATTCAGGGATGGAAGTATCCTAGGAGGCCTATAGGTAGAGTTGGAAAAGAATATGGACCTCTGGATCATCGATAGGGGTGCTGACCCCATGCCCAACTTGCAGGCCACATCCAGCCAGCATGCCATGTTGGTCACATAGCACGGCGGGTCAGGCCCAGCTAGGCGGGCCGAGCCAGTCCTATGGCCCAGGGTTTCAAGCCCATATCCAACTAGTTGGGCTCGCATCCCATAACCTTTGGGTTGGGCCCACCCAAACTGGGTTGGGTATAGCGGGATGGGTTAGACCGGACCCAGACCCACTTACAACCCATTTTCTATTAAAGAGTTATATCTCTTGAATGAGATGTCTATTTGACCAGCCTTATATGGCACCAAAACCCTTACTAATAGGTGTTCCTTTTAAAATAATCCACATGGGATTTGGTGAATTTTGGTGTATAACCATGTTGGATTAGACTCGAATCTAACCAGACCCCAGGGACTGAAATGCATATGACATATAGATCAGATGTATGATTGATGGGACGTTTGTTGCGTTGGAACCCATTTGACATGACATCTCATAATCTTATATAATCATGGAATTTCATGGAGGTTGATGTACAAAAAATTTCTTATAGAGAGGTCCCTCCTAGATTCAACCATACATAGTAAATGTATCCAGCTGCTGGCAGTGATATGATAAAAGAATAGTGATCCTCAGTGGCTCAGTACTTAGCGATCCTCTATGAGTCAGAACCTATCAATCCTCTATGGGTTAAAACAAATATATCCTCACCAGATTAGCACCAACTGAACCTCTGTGGTCCAGATCCTTGTGATCCCCTATGGTTCATCACTTACATGACCCTCTAGTGATCCTCTGTGGGTCAACATCTAGTGATCATCTGTGTGTCAGCACAGACCGATCCTATCTATGTCTACCGGAAATGATCCACTGGGGGTCAACACCATGTGATCATATATGGTAAAAACATTGTAATCTTCTGTGGGTCAGAACTCAACAATCCTTCGTGGGACATCACCTAGAGATCATATGTGGGTCTTCACTTAGGGACCTTCTTTGGGTCAACATCTAGAGATCCCTTGGAGATTAGCACCTAGAGATCCTATGTAGGTCATCAACTAGTGTCCTCGTACAGTCTAGTATAAAAACAATATCGATAGAATAACATGATCTAACTTTATAACTATTCATCTTTATTCATGTTCATTTTGTCGTATATCTGGTTTGAGGAGAGTCATTACTTTTGCTTTGTGTTTTTCCTTTGTGAAATTCTGGGAGACCATCGGGGGTCTCAGGGTCCCTAATAGGTATTTTTATACTCACATATGCATGGGATTTTCCTACACAATGTTGTATCTGGTTCAGAATGGGTAGCCTTGACCGTGACTTGGGAGCTAGGACTTGGTGGCATACAGAGGTGACCAGTTGCTGAGAGAGCCGCAGAGACTATCTTTACATTCCCATCTGGTAGGATCCTTGGCGGACGATCTCACGAGTTGTTTCTCCATTTTTTTGTACCTTCATATTAGTTGGGCTTGTATACTGGCCCCTTTACTTTCAGAACATACATGTACACTCAATGGTGGTTTTAAGTTGTGATTTTATCTTTCTGGTTTTATTGTGTTTATTGTTTTCGTAGTTTGACCTATCTATGTGAGTATAGGTTTAGAGGAAATGCCTTCCCATTCTAGGGATACTCCTTTCCTATGTTAGTCGCCTACCCCTGGCCTATAGAAGTCGGGCTTGGGGTTGTCACAACACGAGCCCCAGGGGACGGGTTCTGACACATAAAACATAATTTGGGTGTCATAAAACTAAATTGAACCTTTATTATAACCATATTAATTTCATAATATAATAAATTATATTTTTCAATTAGAATATATAATTTTTAGGGAAATTTTTTTAGTAGAACAATTAAAATTTGAATATTAGTATTATTAATGTTATTTATTATTTAATAATAATTAAATATGTTTCTATATATTACTTATTTTGGGAAAAATTTCATACTATATCCATTAATTCAATTTGTAAATTTAATTTATTATAAATAAATTCCTTTATATTAATAAAATAAAAATAATAAAATATTTATTTTATTATTATCATAAGGATTAACAACAATCCTAAAAATATATTATTTAAACCAACCAATTAGATTTGAAATGTTGTATAACTTTAAAAATTATTATCTAAAATATTTGAATTATTTCATGAAATTATATTAATTACTGTATGAAAATTATTCCTAATGTTTTCATAGGAAATCATACAATCCAATTTGTTGACATTGTTTTATTAATGTAGGGATTTCGGAATAATTTGAATTTTCTATAAATTTAAATATTATAGGATGGTTATCAGATGATTAACATTATCCATGATAGAATAATGATAGAGCATCACATTGATGATGGGGTGAAACACAAAAAGAGATATGCATATATCCCTTTAAAGGAAATCATCACTAAAATTGTTTCAAGAAAATGATTCAATAAATGTGGCTAGGAGTTCCACTCATCATTGATAAATGATTTTTTAATTATTTTCATATTAATAATGCATGACATGTTGTTTAATGAAAATTTAATATGGGAATGAAAATAAATTTATATAATGATCCATATAATTTGAATCTTTAATATAGAGATATCAAGCAATTTAATATCATGATAGAATAAAAAATTTATGGAATAGTTTATAATAAGGATTCTAATATATATTTTTTCATTAATTTTTTGATTATTTTATGAAATCTATTATGGATTATAATACAAGGTCACATAGTTAGGAGGGAAATGAAAAATATTCATAAGCATGGTATGTGTATCTAAATTATATATGAAATCACTGAATATGGTAACATGGTGATTGAATTGTAAAACAATATAGAATTATATTAACAATAGAATCCAATGGAATTATTAATGGGTCTAATTAATGAAAATATCTTAATGAATACTATGTAGTTATTGAAGAAATTTATAGAGATGAAACTAATAAGGTTGCATGGTATTAATGATTCGAAAAAATAATAATTTCATGGAATTTAGAGTGATCATAAAATCAATTAATACATAATATAAATAATATTTACTATAAATGTGATATATGATTATATACTCTCTAAGAATACCTGTAATAAAATAGAATACAATTTTTACCACATCAATAGGATGCATGTCCTCTGTTATCAAATTATTAAACAATTTTATATTTCATTAACATGCTAAAAATGAATAATCATTCAAGATATGTGTTATATGAAAATTTATTGGAATATCATCCTCATAGGGTCTATACATTGGAAAAATAAATCTATTAATTTCGTCATTTCAAAAAAGGTAATATAAGTGGGATTCACCAAGGTAAACATTCTCAGATCCCAAGTCCTTTTATAATAGATAGAGTATGGATAGATATACATAAATTGAAAAGTTGTTATAAAGGGTTCCCAATTACAAAAAAAAAATAAAAAATATTCCACAAAGGATGGTAATCACATTTTTCTATCCTTGTAAAAGTGGTCGTTTTTTGAATTGTTATATATGATACCTCTTTATAATCCAAATTCACCACTCTTCACAAATTCCAATTTTTTATGTGCTATGTTATCATTTGGAGTTTATAGAGGTGGGTGTTGAATTATATTGACATCCTATCATTTTTAAATAACAATTATTAATACCATTTTTCATAATTATCCACACCCTATTGGGTAAAAATAGTATATAAAAAAGATTGTTATATGATAACCCATCAATGACAATGGATATTGTTGCTCCTAAATTATGGGTTCTAATAATCTTTGATAATGGAATACACTAAGAATCCACCTTTATATAAAAAATGCAATGATCATTTCACTTACATAGTTTTCAGAATGTGAAACACGTTTTTTAACTACAATATTTGGTAATAATTCTATTAAACTTATGGGACTTAGTTGAATATTTTTCATCACCAAAATATGTTTTTTGGATTTTATAATTTCATACATATAGTAATCCTTATTTTAGAGTAGAATTAATATTTTGAATTTATATTGTTATAGAATTATCATTGATTTATTATGAAAATAGTTTTCCACTTATATTGTTTAATTATTCATGGTGTTATATACCATTTTCCATTATAGTCATCCAATATATTCTCTTTTTGGTAAAGCCTCCAATTTTTTTGAACAACACCCTAGCTCTAGTAATCAAAATTTTATTATTGGAAGGTATATTTATGGTTAATTTAAAATATATTCATTAAATTATGTAATAATACTGTGAGGGATAGATCATAATAAAACAATACCATAAAAATAATGTTTTTTTTTGAATTTTTTGATTAATTAAATAAAAAGAAATACAATATCACATGTTTGTTTAAAATTATTGGGACCATTTCAAGTTCATTTGATATGTGAGAAAAATATATATCAACCACATCCTAGATTTCATAAGGTTGATTCTTTTGACATGGTTTTTAGATGTGAAAAACATCTTCTACACTGGACATGGTCATATCATTTGACATTTTGAAGGTTATTTTTCTATTTTAGTGTATCATATTGATTCCATCCTTCTCACATCATAATAAAACAATTATAAAATAAAAAATTTCTCACTAATATTTGATATATTTTATAATATCATATGGAGAAACATTGATGGTTTTCTACAGATCAAATAGGTTGATCCAAAAAATATCACTGCATAATTGGTAGAAATGCATATGAAGATTGTGTTAAATAATACACCCAGAAAACATATTCAAATTGAACACAAATGGTATCAAATCAAAAATCCTTATAAACTATGGGGTTTTAAAATTAAATGTATGTGGTGTTGATATCATCAATTTTCACACATACTATTGCTAGTGATTCACCCATAGTGTCAATATAATGACATTTAGTACAAATTTATCTTTTTTTAAAATAATGTTTTTCACTATAACTATGGTTTAGTGTGAATATTTATGAACAATAAATTTAGTTTTTCATATTTTTTCATTTCATTATTCTATAATATATATTATCCTCGAGTGTTAACATAATCTCAATTAGAATAATTTTCATTATCATAATTATCAATTCATCATTATTAGCAATATGAAAAACGTGTAACAAACTCAATGGAATACAATTATGATATTTATAATAACTGTACAAACACTATGGTTTAAAGTCAATAAATAATGACTTATGGTTGATTTTTCATGGGGTTTACCTTGTGGACTATCATGATAGGTCCCCTTGAACTCATATGTATTTCCATTTCACTATTCGAAAATATTTTTTAAAATTTAATTTAATTATATATATATATTATACAATCATAAATAAGAAATTGATTATTGTATTCTTTTGTAATTAATAAATGTTAAACTATTTCATTATTACTAACATAATAATTACACTACAATTCTTAATAGAGGGATATGATTTCTATAAATTACAATGAAAGATCTTATTATACGATTTCCAACATCAAAATTAAATTTATATTATTAAAAATATTATAAAAACATTTTAGATTCTTAAAAAACATAAGTATCAATTATTAATAAATAAAATTTCATGTAAATACAAGAAAATAATAAGAGATAGAAAATACATACCTTATTTCAAATCATAATGTATGAATGTAAATATACAAACTTATAAAAAACACAGATATAAGAAATATATAATCATTTTTATGGAATAATATGGTTCATTAAAAATTCATTATCAAAAAATAGTATAGAGATATTGGAAATGATTATATTTGGGGGAGATTTATAAAATAATTACCGAATATTATTCTAAAGAAAAAATAATTTATTCCCAAAAAACTATGTATTATTATTGTTGAAAAAATAAATTGTAAACATGTCATGTGTGTTTAACAGAATCCTTTCATATATCATGCATAAATTTATTCAGAATATGTAAATCTGAATATAAAAAATCTTGTACATTATAATATTACACTATTCACCTACATATTCATCCATTTAAGAGGATTCCCTAAAAAACACCTTTATAAATTGTTATATAATGAACCCATATTTTTTATAATATTTTTTCATAACAATATCCCTTTTTTAAAAACATATTTTGTAAATATAAAATATAAAAACAATATATTATTTATATTTTTGATGAAAAAAATATTTTCCATTAGATAAAAATATTGCAATATATTATTACATACATATGAAAAATTTGAATGGGCATATTAAATTAAATAATTTATAATACTCATAAATTAATTATAATGATTCAGTAAAAATAATTAAAAATGAAATATATATTTAAATATATATTTCATTATATCTTTTAACTCATCTTCTACTAATAATAACAAAGACATTACTATCTATATTTAAAATCATAGAAATTCTCATAAATAAAATCTAGAAATTATATTTTTTAGATAAAATATGTGTCACCATTTATAAAAAATAAATATAAAGAATTGATTTTTTTTTTGAATGTAAAATTATTCTAATAAATATTTGGTTTATTAGAGGAAATAATAATATATAATTCTATCTCATAGTGGGAGGATTAATTTTTTAATTATAATAATATTTATTTACGAATAAGTTTTTATATTTTATTAAACATAATAATGTATTTATAAGATACTATATATAATTAACTATAATAATTATATTTAATAAACTATTATTAAATTAAAATCTAAAAGTTATTATATTCTCTTGAAACTATAAAATGTAAACACATTTTAGTAAAAATTATAAGCATTCTTAATAATAGTTTATTTAATTTCCCGATATAAGTTCCTCTAGAACTCACATTTAGTTTTAAAATTTATGATTACACAACATAAACTCTATCAAACATAAATTTTATTCAATAAAATTTCATTCTATGGTAACATATATGGACAAGTTATTAATTATATAATATATTTTAATAAAATATTCAATACACTATATAAAAATTTTGATATTCCGATAAAACAATTTCACGAACTATGTATGATGACCATAAAATATTATTCATGAACCGTAATTAATTATAAATACTAAGTAAATATTAATAATTTCAATGTGATTATTATATAGATCCAACTGAATATGTAAAAATCTTTTTGGCTGGGTTTGATTCTCAAACTTAACCTTTGTCAAGAAATTTCCCTTGAAAATTTATTAGTGTCCATTAATATTCAATTTTTTTATTTATCTAGCAATTTTATCGATATATATATAGTTTTTTCATAATTATTCAAAAAATGTTCACTCTACACAGACTAATTGAATTATTATTCATCATGAAATCTATTTAGAAATATCTTGCATCATTTTCTCCCATTATAAATTGACATTGAAATATCACAAAATATATATATATTATTAATAAAAGAATTTATCCTCTTCGTTTCATATAATATTCTCTTATTTATTTCATGATATAAAATCATTTTTATTATTTTTCCAGAAATGTGTACAATATTCACGTCAATGATTAAGCAAAAGAATTTCTATATATTAAATACACTTTTACTTTATCACCCAACCCATTTCATCTATTTACACCTTCATGTTCACTATAACGATGGATGGTTAATTTCATCGGATAAATATTACACAAACCAGTAACTCGCAATTAATAATATCAACATTAATATAAACCTAGTAATTGTATTATTCTCCATCCTAAACATAATTATATAAATATGACCATTCATATATTATTATTTTTTTCACCTTAATTATTTATAGAATAATTTTAATAAAATTTAAAATTCACATAAAATCTCAATCCTTATTTATTCCCATATTTTTTCAGTTTTATTATATTAATATGTAATTCGAAAACATTATATTTTTATATATCATATTTATTTCCATATTGGTAAATTATACTTTTCTTCCATGAGATGATTACTATATCAAAATCTATTTCATTATTTTTATAACTATTTTCATTTGGAATTAGATACAATTTTATATTTCATATTATATATTTATTATTCACTAAAAAATAAATATTTCATATTTTTTGATGAATTACTACTGATTATATATAAACCAATGTGTATTCGAGACATCTGTATAGCTTTATAAAATAAATTCCCATTTATTACAAAAATAAAATAAAATTTCATAACAGTAACTTTTTTAATTTTACATCATACAATATTGAATGGTTGATTAATTTAAAAATCATGTAATATCGATAATTGGAAAATATATTAATTTATTAATCCATTACAGATATATATTTCATTTATATTGACACTGCATGTTTATAATTTGATAGTATTTTTATTTTATAGGTAGAATTATATATCACACTTTCAATCAACCTGATAAGAATATATAATTGAATTTGAATATATATTACACATTTTTGGATTCTTAAATAGCTATTTTTATCTTTTGGTTTAATTTATAGTACATAAGATTCCCTCTTCTTTTCTTTAGACACATACAGTATACAATGATATAATTGGAAAAAACTACTAAAAATTATTCTATATAATAATTTAATTGTTCACTAATTAAATCCATATTTGTGGGGTTATTTTTTTATATTGATTTACATTCACATACAACCAAAATGGGAATTAATTTATTGAATATAAATAATTTGAAATTTCCAATTTCATTAAATATAAATGATTACATCTAATAGTAAAATAACTCTAAATGAAGCTACTATTCGACGTAGAATTGATCTATTTTGTCATATATTCATGGAACTACCTAATTATAACATTTTTTGGGTATTTGTGATATATTTATAGTTAAAATAATTCCACATTGGACTATGTCGCAATATTATGAAAAATATTAGTTCCTTTAATGATGCATATATTTTCATATAATTATACTTATTGATAATTTATCATTGTAAAATGTAATTGATTCATTATGTAATGTATCATTTAAGTGTTTAGTTCAATAGGATGTTGGTAAATAGGTATATTTTCATTGATATTATTCATAAAATCATTTAACATAAATAAATAATCAATTTATTTGAAAAACTATAATATTTATTTTCGTTGTAAAAGTCCTGTGATGTTATTATTAATATTTAACCTACATCATCAAATTGAATTATAATATGAAGTTCAATAGTGATTTATTCCATAAAAAATTATGAAAAACAATATATATAAATATATATTTTTGTAACCTCATAATAATAATTATAAATAATTAAAAAATGTATATTTTTTCTTTATAATGGGATATATAAATATTTCATCAAATTATATAGAAATAAATATTTAAAATGTATATTCTTGTATCGTATGAAATATTGACACATTATATTTTTAAGACACTAATGTTTTTGCATGGAAGTTATGGTTATAGTTAGTATTTGAATTACTAATCCATTTATTAATATATTATAAGTATTATTAATATTTTGAAGAACTTTTAGAAATAAAACCATTTTTATTTCTCTAATAACATATAATATTAGCTTATTTTATTAAATGATAATTTTACTATAAATCAAAGTATTCAAATATTATGCCTCAAGAATTACAATAAAATGAATAACTGTATATCATTAAATAATTTATTGAGTATTTGAAATGAACTATTACAATTTAGTGTATTATTTATTCATATTTTAGTAATTATAATAATGAAACATTAATGGTTAATATATCCCATTTAACATAATTCACATATTTTAATATTAAATACATTGGATGAACAAATATAATATATTAAAGCATTCTCTATGGTAGATATTTCTATTCATCTACAAAATATAATCTTCATCCTCTAGTTATAATTTTTTTCCAACCACAATACACTATTATATTACATTATCCCCATTTTTGAATTTATAAAATGAATTTAATGAATTGATAACTACATATTCATATTTATATAACTCGTAAAAAATTATATATACATATATATTAAAGGGTTAATCCATTTGACGAATTGATTATAATCCCTAGTATAATTGTTCATCCCTAAATTTTATGTTGTTTACATTATGAATATAAAATCAACCAAATCTCTTGAATATTTATTCATACATGGATCTTATTAATCCTAATTTTTAAAATTTCCAAAAACCATCACAAATAAATATAAATAAATCCTATAAATAAAATAATATGTAACACTAAACTATTAGAAGATATCCATGACTTGTTATTTATTTCATACCACGTTATTTGCTTTTTATGTTGAAAATAACTATTTATTTGAATATAATACTACAAGATATTTAATGATTATTGAATTTTATCTTTATTTATATTATTCTAATAAAAAACAGATTTTCTTGATAATTAATTAAATACTCCACTATCAATGATTTCTTTATCATATTACATGACAAGGGGTGATACCATATGATTTAATGAAGTGTAATTGAAATAAATTGAGTTACAAATAGTTTATCCATTTAGTTTATAAAATATTATACCAATTGATAGAAACCTTGTTGTGAACCATATGTAATTTCAAACAATAATAAAAAATAAATTTCATAACATTCAGAAATACAAAAATAACACTACATGAAAAAATTACATTTTAAATGATGACGTTATTATCCAATAAACATGAAAAAAAGATCATTAATACCATTAAAAATAATTAACCACTATCAATAAAATTTTTTATAATGATCAATAAATAATGTAGGTTAAATAATTTTAAATAAAATTATAATTTTAATGATTAATATATTTTACATATTGATAATCTCAATGATCTGTTTAATCTCCAATTTTAAAATTTTCAATGAGTGTATATTATTATAAACAATAAATAATATATAACACTTGAATATATAATCTATTTTCATTATTTATTTTCAACGTCAAGCTAGTAACCTTTATTAATGATGTATTACCTGTAATCCTAAAAGAGAAATATCAACTAAAAAATTAATGTTAATTAATAACCATGTATATATAATTGTTAATATTATTTATAATATAAAATGAAAATTATTAAATATATTAAAAACTATTAAATCTCTTGATCATAAAATCTTGTTGAAAACATGAAAACAATATCATTTCTGATTAAAAAAAAATAATCAATTTATTTTATCCATTGAATAAATTTTAATAAATCCTTAAATAATTTATATTATAATATATTAATTTTTTTTATAACATTTATATAAATTTTGTGACATTATCCTTATAATGGAACTAATTTGGTAAAAAAAATTCCAATAGTCACTTTGCAAATAGATAGCTTACTATATCTCAGAAACCCTCACTTATTCCACATTAATGATAGAACTATAGTAAAAAATAGGATTCTTTTATTTTTAACTTTATCATTGTGAGAAAATAATTATATCCATTAACACATAATATTTTAAAATGAATTGATAATCTCTATTATTCATCAGTAAAAACCATAATCTACATTTTTTCATTATAAATATTTCTTTTTCCTCTGACATATCAAAACAAATCCATCCAAAAATATAAATATATAATGCTCATTATTTTCTCAATTATATGAATGATAAATAAAATATGTCCTCATATTTTTGTGTGTCTTGTAAAAAATATTTACGTATTTTACCTCTTTAGTAAGCACCAGATAAACTCTATCTATTTTCATAATCAATGGGAATGTATAAAAACGTCATTAACATAAATGCAATGTATTTCACTATTTTTTATAAAAAATAAATTTCAAATACCACCTATATTAATGAAAAATAAATAAATAATTATAATATTATAATATTATTCACTAATAATTTTTCCATGGTAATTTTTCAATAATAGATAAATGAAAAATAAATTTTTATTGATCTCCATTTGTTTTTTTTCTTACAACCTCATAAAAATATTCACCATCTAAAACACATTTTATGGACATATTAATTATTATGGGTATATTATTATATATATATATTCAATGACTCATAAATCATTCACATTATGTACACATGAGTGAGGTCTATTTAAGGAGATGTGGAATGAATGATATGTGTTTCATGAAGTATAATATTAAATTCATCAACATTCTTAATAACACCTAATAAATATGATGTAAAAATATATAATAATTATTGTTAAAATATTTATTCCTATCCATGTCAATTTATTTACTATAATAATTTTTTTTATTAAACCACCCTAATCTATATTATGCACATTGTGCATAATACCTATCATGAAAAAATGATACCTCCAATATTATGAGTGTCTCCAACATTTTCAAGAATCCAAAAGAAAATTTCTTACAAGTTTATTTTAGAATCAATGACTCAATTAAATACCACTTGATATAATTTCTGATTCATAGCACTGCACATATATAATTTATATATTGAAAATATTTCAATGTGTTTTTCAAAAATGTTACATGTGACAAAACCATTATAATAGAGGATGTATATCTAGAAATAATCATGTGGGTTGAGATGGAAGATCATCATTATTCAAAAAATGATTCCCAAGACTATCATTTTATAATAAATTTTTAATGATATATACAACATGATATTATATAAAAAAATATTGTACTATCAACATTACAAGATCATTTTTCGCCTCAATAAATTAATAGTTTCTCATAATAGATTTTTTTATCATATAATTCCCTAGGTTACTTCTAAGATTAATGGAATAATTGTCTTCATGAAAAATTACATTATATTAACAAGGAAAAATAAAATATAGTATTTGTTTTTCTCATATATGAGTTATGTGTTCATGCTTTAGTAAAGGTAATATAATTATTTTTATATTACGTAATTATATTTTTTTTTGTACACTGAAAAATGTAATAAATAATTCACTAAGATAGAATCTATATACTATTAAAGTTTTATAAAAATTCATATCGAGTTACCCATGGAAAATTAAAATATATACAAATAAATTCAACTTCATTATTCATGTATATGTAACTATAAATCCATATTACCTTCGGTATAATGATATTTTCATTCCCATTATAGCAAGTGGCCATTCATGATGTTAACATTACTCTTGTGTTGTATTGATGTTTTAAATTTCCATAAGAACATAATATTTTCCAACACACCAAATTATTGACTATATTTCTTACATCATTTATAAAATATTTATTTTTCATTCCAAACAATGTTGTAAAATGTTTTTTTCCTTGTTAACAAACTATTTTAATACTTATTTTACATTTAAATAGTTTGAAATAAATGTCCAAATAAATATTTTAATAACCTACTCATCATTAAAAATTATTAATCATTAACCAATTTAATCTCAGAATTTACTTCTCTTATTGAAAAAATTACTGCATTGATGTTATTCTGATATCATGACATAATTTAACACACATATAAGATAACTATACATATTTCTACAATGTATTTCATTAAATTGAGTTTATGATCAACTTACAGTCAAAATAATACAATCATTTTTAAAAATGTACCATTTTTAGAATATCATATTGATAGTTCATAGTTTAAATAATATGATACTCGTAGTTCTAATGATATAATTATCTTGTATATGTACCATATAATTATTCATTTTCCCATTTTCATATAACTGCTTAAACAATTTAGAATGACCATCCATCTATCCTAAACTAGAATCCTCAAAAAAAAATATAAATAAATTATCCCTCATTTAATATCAGCCTACTGAATTAAACGATGTCATCTATTTTCTAATCATTATATTTTTAATTTTTTATCAGAAAGAAATATATATGGTCGAATGTATAAAAATATTAAATATGGTTGTATAATATATCTCCCATATGTTTTCCATTAATTACTTTTAGTTAATATGAAATAAAACTTAAAATAGTGGTCATGTTCTATCAATTAATATATATTAAAATGTATCCAAAAATATTTTTAGAATTATTATATTGAATATAAAAAATGATCCAATGATGGTTATCATCGCAATTCATAATTTAGTGGTTTTTTTAGTAAATTGGATTACACTAAAATAAATTTTCTCAATATATTCTAATACTTATTTATTATAAATTCCATTATTATTAAATTATTCTATAAAAAATGCACCATGAAATGGTCTGTATTTTATATATAATGGTTTTTATTATCATTATATCGTTTTATTCTAATTTTAAAATCCTATATTGTAATTTAATATAAATACAACTGAATATTTCTTAATTTCAACCTCCTTTTCATTATAACATATGTCGTGTTGTGGTACTCTGACAATGAAATTGTCAATAATAATTTTTACAACATTAATTTGGAAATAAAATTATCCCCAATTCAACTTTATTTAATATAATTTCATAGTAGTCTAATTCATTGAAATTATTATACAATGAGTCTGTTTTTGATATAATATACTTAAAATAATAAATAAAAAATGGGTATGTCATTTCTTACACCATAGAGGAGTTATTCATTAAATAGTATAGTTATCTAACTAGTTTTATATAATAATGCTAAACTACTAAATTTTTTAACCATCAATTTACCACCTAACTATAATGATCATTTTAAAAATATAATGACATGAAAATAGAATAATATTGATTTCCATGACATGGATTGGATTAAAATCTGAATAATATCTTCTTTCTATCACCAATCTAAATCCATGACCATTTCTTTTACGTCATATCATCCTAGATCATTTTTTATTATTCAATCATGAAATAATAGAAATTATTTGGACCTATATTCATATTCTAAAATTATATTATCATTAGTTAAAATGTATCTATTAAATCATATTGAGGGTCATATTCTATGAATAATAAATTCCATTATCAAATCACTAAACATTTTAATATATTCAACCCATCCTTCTCCTGAAAAATATGATATTTCATTATTACTAATCAAATATCACGTTTTCATATATTTTTTCACTCTGATCAAATCTTTATTGTTGGTATGAATACCTATATTCTATTAAATGAGATTAATTTATTAATTTAATAATAATTTACAATTAATAAATGCATCATATTGACTTTGCTAAATGTCTTTATCCTTATATTGTTTGTTTCACCTAAAAATAACCTCCAAAGTATCAATTAAATATGAAAAATTTTCTATTGTGTTATTAATACAAATGATTATAAATCCTACCATGGATTAATTAATTAATCAAAACTACCATGTTATTAATTTAGAACCCACTAAAATATTTCTGTAAAATAGCAACACTATGAATGAGTTGGATTCCACTAATTAAAAATGTTCATTATTGATAATCTTATTATACAAATAGTAAAAAATCCATAATTTTAATCATTGTTTAATTTATATAATTCAATATGCTTCCAAGAACATGATTATATGAAATAAAAATTATGAATGATAAAAAATACAACACAATAATAATTTATATTTTAGTAATTTATTTCTTTATATTGTATTTGTAACCAATATGCAAAATTTATAATTGTATTAAAATTATGAGTAAAGAAATTGTCACGAACCGAATCTAGTCGCCAGAAAACCGGCACCAAACATGGCTCATGGCAAGGCCCGAAGTGAATTCCCTTTCCCCACGAGCTGGTACAGTTTCCCAGGTATCATTAATTTAGGTTTGGGAATGATTTACCTGGGTATGAAAGCATAAAACATTAAAAACAATCCATAATATAAATCTGAAAATTTTTGAGCCAAACAAGTCTTAATAAATAACCAGAACTGAATACATTGGTTTAATGATAATTAAATTTTTCCAGATACAAATAAATATAGTAGCACGATATCAGCAAGGACCCCGCACGACTAGGGTTCATCGCCCACAAGTCGTCTCTACTACTCCGCCCCAAAGATGGGGACTAACACCACAAACCTCCATCACCATTAGCCTTTCCATTACCAGATTCTAGCATAACCAAGTCTACATACACCCAATGGGTGTAAGTAGGGTATGAAACTATGCCCAGTAGGACACCACCCAATGATTCCGATGATCATTCAATACAATGTGATAAATCTAGCAGTTTTAATAGGCAAGGAAAACCAGTGTTAAAATTCCATGAAATGTAATGTTCATTTGAAAATAGTTTTCAATCAAAAAATTTCAGAATGTACAAACATTTAAATATAAATGTCGCTACTGTAATTTAATACCAAACACACCCTATGATATGAGTTGATACTACAAATCCAATGAGAAAAAACATTGGTAACACCCCTAGGCACTAGGTTATCTTGCGCCCTATGTACATTGTACCTTTGTGTAATGTAACGATATCAAAATAAATTATCATGCATGAGCCACAAGTAGAGAACATAACCATAACGTAGTGGTCCCCAATAATAATCCACATAGTTTATTTAGAGTTTTCATTATCCAAATTATATGTTAAACAAGGACAAACCCCATCCGGTCCACTAGCCGTACTAGTACAAATCTACCCCACCTAGGTACCAGGGCCTCCACTTTTTTGTTCAATCAATTTCAGCATAAAACAGAAATCAATTATCATATAAAACCTCGTTACTGGTCAAACACAACCATTATTGTTTCTATCACATTTTATATGACTTAAAGCATGCAAGAAAACACATAGATTTTTAATAAAATAGCCTCTCAAAATTTCACATTATTTTGCACCAAAAATTCTTTGAAATATCCACTTTTCACACTATGTGCACCCTTTTGAGTCACAAAAACTAAATGGAAGTTCAAAAACCTTTAATGAAACCAAAAATTCAGTAATGGTTCAGCCCCATGTGAACCATGAAGTTATATCTTTTAAAAACTCATGTTTTCACACAAACACGACACTTTAAGCCCATTTGCTTCCCAAACACCATCTAAACAAACTTTCATAGCAACATACAAAAACAATAAACATTAAAAACATTGTTTTTAGTCCTAATATAATTCAAAAAATCAATTATGTAATTATATGACAACCCTAAATGAACCAATAAAAGATTTGAATGTAAAATCCCCAATTTCACAAAAAAATGTCACTTAAAATTCTTTTTCATTATAAATTCCACTAAAACCAATTTTATCAGAAACATTAAAATGAAATAAACATTAAAATTCCAAAAAAATCAATCTAAGTCAGAAAAATTGCACGCACAATGGAATCACCTACCAATGTAACAAAACCCTTAAATCTCTGTGCGAAAAACAAATCGCACCCCCACCGCACCAAGAGATACCTAGATCAATCCAAAAACCACATGAATTGGCCCAGAAAGCCCAAATTTAAACACTATGTTCAAAAACCTAGTTTTTGGACATTAGGAAACTCAATTATAAGTGAATAAATCCGAAAAACAATGAATTAAACCCTATGTAATTTGATAGAGGAAAGAAATGTACTCATTTACTTGAATTATTGTGAAATAATCACTCCACAACACCAGTATTTGAAATCTAAAACATCCAAAATTCAGGTTTCGTTTGAACAAGATATTTTAGGTCATTTATGGAATATAATTGAAGAAAAATATTTAGAAATGAAATAGTTATGAAAGAAATACTTTACCTCTTCAAATATGGATGTTATAAGGAATCCTATTCATTAAGGCACCAATTCGAGATTAAAAAAGTTCAAAAGAGGGATTAGAGAGCTCAGACGCGCGGAGGGGTTAAATGTTTTTGTCTGAGACTTGGAATCAACGAAAAATACTATATATTGAATAAGTTATAACATAAACAAAAATATTTTTTAAATCAGGAATTGGGATTTCTGGTATGCCCAACTCCTTTGATAAAAACCCCAATAAACCATGGTTATGGATTTCTAAAGGCTTAAAATTAACTTGGTGGTGTTAATAGGTTAGGGGAGGCCATGTTAGAATTTTAATGGATGAAAAATGTTGAAATATGAAAAAGTTATAATTGAATCAAAATTTATTTTTCAATCTGGAATTGGGCTCACAGTTTGACCCAATTCATGAAAACTCATCTATTCCTCCATAAAACCTAGGGAAACCCCCAAAACAAAGAATGGACATAAATTAAATGAAAAAATACCTTTAAAATATGTGATATATGTGAAAATTATCCCCACCATGAAGGACTTTCCTCCCCTGAATGTCAACATGAATCTTGGTTGGAAAACCAGAATGGGTATTATTCATCAACCCATGACTTTTTCTCCCATGTCTCATGTTTATCATTCCCATGCATCCATAGAACTCAAACTATTGGAAGAGACTTCCCTCGAAGTATTTTTTCTTGGGAGTCCACTATTTTCACTGGCCTTTCAACAACATACAAGTCAATATCTATCTCCAGTTGTTCTCAACTCAACACATGAGACTGATCCGGGTTGTATTTCTTCAAATGAGAGACATGGAAGACATCATGGATGGATGTCAACTAAAAAGGTATGGCCTACCTGTATTCCACCTTTCCAATATGCTCGGTGACCTCAATGGGCCCGACATACCGCGACATCAGTTTTCCTTGCTTCCCCAATCAACGATGGCCCAGACAAGGGGCCACATTCAAGAATACCCAGTCACCCATAGAAAACACTAGGTCTCAACACCTCCAGTCAGAATAATATTTATGAATACTCTGAGATGTCAACTAAGCACTGCCTGATCAACGTGACCTTCTCAAAAGTCTCTAGCACAAGGCTCCGCCCCAACAGTGAAGTTTCTCCTACCTCAGCCCAACATAGAGGGTACCGACATGTCCGACCATAGAGTGCCTCAAAAGGGGTCATTCGAATCAAGTATTGGTAACTATTATTATAATAAAACCTAACCAATCCCCAATGGTTATCCCATGAACCTCCAATGTCTAGGACACATTCATGGAGCATGTCCTCCAAAATCTGATTCGCCCGCTCTGTCTGACCATCCCTCTGAGGATGATATGATGTTCTCATCTAAATCTAGGACCCCAAGGCCTTCTGAAGGCTTTCCCAAAATTGAGAAGTGAAATAAGGGTATCTATTTGAGATAACTAATTATGGAACAACATGGATTCTCACCACCTCCTGAAGACACAAACGGCCCAACTCATCCACATTAGATGTATCTCTGATCGGAATTAAGTGGGATGATTTGGTCAGATGATCCATCACCACCCAAATGGAATTCTTACCCCATGGTGTACGAGGTAAGCCAACAATGAAGTCCATGGAAAACTCTTCCCACTTCTAGGTAAGAATGGGTAATTGTTGGAGGAAACCAGAGGGACATTGGTGCTCTGCTTTCACATGCTGGCATGCATAACATGTCGACACAAAGTCTGCTATGTCCCGTCTCATACCAGGCCACCAAAACTACCGACGTACATCATAATACATCTTAGTGGCACCCGAATAGATGGCCCACTAAGACTGGTGGCTATCCTACATCACCACATTCCGTAGAGATAATGGAACTACTGAACGGACCTTGTAGCACAAGATGCCCTCGGGAGACGACGACCAATCAGAGGATGTTTCCCCACAATTAGCAAACTACTTCCACCATTGAAAATGCTCATCACTGGGTTGTTCTCTCTAAATCAACTCCAATAGAGATGTAGTCAAATGGACGCTCGCCAAGAATTCCCCTCCACTGTGTTCCCTAGTCTCCACATCCATCTGAGAAAAAAGCAACATCAATGTCCACTCATCACTGGACTTCCTCAAAGCCTGTACTGGAACCCTTCTGCTCAAGGCGTCAGCCACTACATTACCACTACCTGGGGTATAGACATTCTCAAAGTCAAACACCTACAATTACTCGATCCAACAATGCTACCTCAAGTTGTGGTCCTTCTGTGAGAAGATATAATCCAAGCATTTAGGATCAGAGTAGACCACAAACTTCTCCCCAAAATGTAGTAACTCCATGTCTTCAAATCATGCATCTCCACTGCCAACTCCAAGTCATGGGTAGGGTAGTTCTTTTAATGTTCTCGGTGTTGGAGAAAGCCATACGTGACCACATAATCATTATTCATAAGTATGCACCCAGGACCCATACCTAAAGAATCACAATATACCACATATCCCTTTCTTGCCTATGGAAAAATCAGCACGGGGGTGCTAGTCAACCGCCTCTTCAGCTCTTCGAACAATGCCTGACATTCTGGACCCCATACAAAATTCACCCCTTTCCGGGTGAGGGAATTAATTGGTGAATCAAGATGAGAGAAATCCCGAACAAATCACCTGTAATAACAAGCAAGTCCAAGGAAATTCCTGATCTTGAACACATTATTCAGATGCCCCCATCACATAACCGCACTAATCATCACAGGGTCCACTAATACTCCTTGCTCTGAGATAACATGCCCCAGAAATCTCACCTCCCTTATCTAGAAAGAGCACTTTGTCAACTTTTCATTGAGGTGGTGATCCTATAATGTACGCAAAATGATCCTCAAGTGATGTTTGTGTTCCTCCTCAGAGCTAGATTATACCAGAATGACATCCAAGAACACCACAACAATGGAATCAAGATACTGATGGAACACCCTATTCATAAGTTCCATAAATACTGTCGAAGTATTGGTCAATCCAAAGTCCATTACTAAATAATCAAAGTGGCCGTAACTACTTCAGAAGGCTATATTTGGAATATCTGACTCCTTCACCCTAAGTTAATGATACCCTGAACACAGGTCTATCATGGAGAACCAGTTTTCCCCCTTCAGTTTATCAAACAAATCTTCTATTCTAGGCCAAGGGTATCTGTTTTTAAAAGCTACCTTATTTAGCTTCCGATAGTCAATACACAACCGGAGTGATCCATCATCCTTTTTCGCAAACAACACAAGAGCAGCCTAAGGAGAGACGCTCTAGTGAATAAATCATTTGGATTCTAAGTCTTCCAGCTATATATTTAATTACCTCATCTTGGTGGGGCCATACGGTAAGAGGGAAGTGATATCATCTATGTTCTCGGTGCCAGATCAATTGAAAACTCCACATCCTGCTCCGGGGGAAAACCATAAAAATCATCCGGGAATACCTCCGAAAACTCATTCACTACATGAGGTAGTGAACCTTCCGGGGAAATACCATCCTCTAAAATGAGTGAAGATAACTGGAAGATAACACTTCCCAACTCTGGGAGTGGAGGCACTGCACAACCTGACCGAGGATCAAATTCTCCATGAAAAACTTGACGACTCCCATCAGGTGCTGTGAAACTCACACGTCTTCTGTAGCAATTGATTTGTATTTGGAAGTGTACTATCCAATCCACCACAAGTATGACATAAAAAATGGCCATATCTAAGACCAGTAGGTCCCACATTATCTCGACCCCTGACACAGAAAGCGCACACGAGGGGAACCTAAGGCCCTTCTCCTTCTTCTTTCCCAGCGGTGTCACCAAATCCATCGCCAAAGACATCAACTCAGTTGGAAAATTCAGAATGTCCGCTAAATGGGCAGAAATTAATGAAAAAGAGGCACCAAAATCAAAAAGAGTAGTATCTATTGAAGATGTGATCTGAATGGTACCTTGAACTGTCGACGATCCCGCCTCTGATCATGTTTGTGCCTAATCTGCATCGTGGAGATGTCCAGTATCTACCTGAGGACGACCGATAGTATGTGGTTTTTCCTTGAACTGGCTCCGACCAGAAGATGATGCAGCCCTTCCAACATGCCCACCAGATAGAGATATCGTAGTCCTCGATGGCTCAGAATGTGTTGGAACTCCTCGTGAAGCCACTGAACCAGGCCCACTTGGAAGTGGACGTGCCACACCACAAAAATGCTTCAAATGCCCCATACCTCCACATTGGTAACAAGGCATCAGAGGAAATGGGCATGCTGTTCGGAGATTCCTAGGACTCCCACACTGGTGGCACATGACCGATCTCGCATTAGTAGCCGCAGAAGAAAACTGCCAGGAAGAGTGGCCTGAAATGACACCTCCTTTCTTCACAAGATCATCCCGCTTCATTTTCTTCTCTGAGGAGCTGCCACATCCCACTGCTAATACTAAACCATAGAAATTTTCCATGCATTTCTGATTAATCTCCACCATGCATGCCTGATCAAAGACCTCATCATATGTCCTCAGCTTAAACAAGAACACCTGGGAGTATCTCTAGTCCAAGCCTTTCTCAAACCTCTGGGCCTTCGCTTTCTCATTAGAGACAATTTCTGGAGCATACCTAACCAAATCATAAAAACGATTTGCATACTCCATCACAAATTGATTCCTTTGAACATGTTCCATGAACTCTCTAGGCCTATCATAAGACAACACCTCAGGGCAGTACTATTCATTGATGACAGCCTTGAACTCCCCAGCGCATCTGCTCATTCTTCCCAGACGGAGGCACTGACTCCCACTATTTACGGTTGTGACCCTCCCACAGAAACGAAGCACACTTCACCGTAAGCTCCTCGGGTGTTTCCAGGAACTCAAACATATTCTTAATCTTCTCGAGCCATTCCTATGCTTCTTGGGGTTCTGAGCTGCCTCGGAAGGTTGGATGATTATTTTTATGGAACTCCTTGGCCTTGTACTTTCTAATACCATTTCATCATCTCTAACAGGAGCTAGAACTAGATCTAGTCCATATCCTAGAACCTGTACATCCCAGACCACGACCATGACTAGCCTCTGATCAATTGGGGTGGGAGAACTCTCTGCAGCTTCTTCCCATGGGTGCATGAGAGCTTTCCAGGGAGGCATGTTGCTACAAAATGCAACAGTCCAAAAATAAAATTCAATACCCTCATTATGAAAATTTAAATCAAATAAATCAAATATGAATAAGCTAAACACATTTCAGTAATAATAGAAAAAACTACTCCACATCCTCATGATGTCCACATGTGGTCTACAGCCCACACGTGTATCCTGGAAGTGAAGTCAATCTGTATATTCCAACATCCCCTAGTGACTCATGGTCTTCCATGAGTGGCGTGGGTAAGAAACCCTACTCAAAACGAAATCCTCGATCCCTGACAGTCCTAGATCCTGTCTATCCCGACTCATCCCAAAATATCAATATAACCAAAAAAGATTAACCCCCTCTGATGCCATTTTATCACGAACCGAATTTAGTTTCCAGCTAACGGGCACCAAACCCGGCTCATGGCAAGTCCCGAAGGGCTTTCCCTATTCCCACGAGATGGCACAAGTTCCTAGGTATCATTAATTTATGTTTGGGAAAGATTTACCCATGTATGAAAGCAGAAAACATTAAAAACAATCCATAATACAAAGCTGAAATTTTTGATCCCAACAAGTATTAATAAAAAACATATCTGAATACATTGGTTTTAAGATAATTAAAGTGGTACAAATACACATAAAAATAGCATAAAGATATCAGAAAAGACCCCAAATGTCTAGGGTTCATCTCCCACAATCTGTCTCTACAACTCCGCCCCAAGGATGGGAACAAACACCCCAAACCGCCATCACCCTTAGCCTTTACATTACCTGAGTCAAACATAACCAAATCTACTTACAAAAAATAGGTGTAACTAGGTTGTGATACTATTCCTAATACGATACCACCCAATGATTCCAAATATCATGCAATAAAATGTAATAAATCCACCAAATTTAATAGGCAAGGAAAAGCACTGTTAAAATTCCAAGAAATGTATCTTTCATTTGAAAATAGTTTTCAATCCAAAATTTTCAGAATGTCCACAAATTTGAATATAGCTATGGCTACTATAATTTACTACCAAACACACCCTAAGACATGTTTTGATACTACAGTTCCAATGAGAATCAAAATTGGGAACACGACTAGGAACTAGGTTGTCTTGGGCTCTATGTACCTTGTACCTTGGTATAATGTAACCATAGTAAAATTCATTCTCGTGCATGAGACACTAGTAGAAAACATACGCATAACCTATTGGCCCCCAATAATCATCCACATAGTTTAGTTAGAGTTGTCTTTATACAAATTCTATGTGAACCAGAGACAAAACCCATTCGGTCCACTAGCCGTACTAGTTCAAATCCGCCCCAGCTAGGTACCCAGGCTTCCATTTGGTGCTCAATCAATTACAGCATGAAACTGAAATATATTTTAATATAAAACTTCACTACTGGTTAAACACAACCTATTTAGTTTCTATCACATTTTATACCACTTAAAACATGCAACAAAACACTTAGATTTATAATAAAACAACCTCTCAAAATCTCACATTATTTTGTAAAAAAATGCTTTGAAATATCCTCTTTTCCCACTATGTGAACACTTTTAAGTCACCAAAACAAAATTTCAGTTTAATACCTATTAATTAAACCAAAAATTCAGTTATGGGGCAGCCCCATTTGAACCAATAAGTTATATACTTTAAAACCCCACGTTTACACACAAACATGACACATTAAGCCCATTTTCATCCCAAACAGCATCTAAACAAACTTTCGCATCAGCATAGAAAAACAATAAACATCAAAAACATGATTTATAGTACTAATAAAATTCAATAAAATCAATTATGTAATTATAGGACAACCCTAAATGAACCAATAAATGATTTGAATGTAAAACCCCCAATCTCACAAAACAAATGGCACTTAAAATTCATTTTCTTTTTAAATGACACTAAAACAAATTTTTTCAGAAATATTAAAACAGAATAACCTTTCAAATACCAATAAAAAGCAAGATATGTCAAAAAATTGGATGCATAATGGAATCACCTACCAATGTAACAGAACCCTTGAATCTCCGTGCGAAAATCAAATCGCACCGTTGCCGCACCAAGAGAGCCCTAAATCAAACCTAAAACCACAATAATTGGCCAAGAAATCCCAAAGTGAAACCATAGGTTCAAAAACCTAGTTTTTTGATTTTACGAAACACAATTATAAGCAATGAAACCCTATGAACAATGAATAAAACCATAAGTAATTTGAACGAGGAAAGAAAATGACTCAATTACTTGATGTATCTTGAAGTAATCACTCCACAACACCAGTATTAGAAATCTAAAAAAACAAAAATTCAGGGTTCTTTAGAACAGGATATATGAGGTCATTTACGAACTATAGTTGATGATAAATATTGATAATTGAGAAAGTTATTAATGAAGGACTATACCTCGTCAAATCTGGACGATTTGAGGAAGCCTATGATGTTCGGAACCAAATCAAGATTAAACAGAGCTCCAAAGAGGGGGTAGATAGTTTAGACAGGCCTAGGGGTTTAATGAGATTGTCTGGGACTTGGAATCATAAAAAAAACCCATATATTGAATATGTTATAACATAAAAAAAATTTATATTTGAAAATAGGAATTGGGCTTTTAGGCAGGCCCATCCCCTTTGATAAAAACCCCAATAAACCTTGGTTATGTATTTCTAAAGTCTCCAAATTAACTTGGTGGTGTTAATAGGTTAGGGGAGGCCATGTAAAAAATTTAATGGAAGAAAATTTTGAAAAATGAAAAGTTTATAATATAATCAAAATTTATTTTCAATCTGGAATTGGGCGCACGGTTTGGCTCAATCCATGAAGACTCATCTATTCCTCCATAAAACCAAGGGAAACCCCCAAAAAACTACAAGGATGTAAATTAAATGAAAAAAATACCTTTAAAATATGTGATTTATGTGACAACAATAAATTATCTTGTGAAATATATCAGAAACATACCCCCTGAATGATGTTGTTATATTATAATCATTTTAATGCATATTTATACTTTGATATTCTCTACCATAGATTTAAAATTGATTGTGTTATTATAAAATAAATCATTATTAAAATGGAATCTTATCTAATTCATTCATCTTTGTATAGAATTATTTATATACCTCTGAATTATAATCTCTTATTCTTATAACCTAAATACAGATGAGTAAACATAATATTTCTCTTCGATATATGAATAAATCCTACAAATCCAATTTATCTAACAACAATTATAGGAAATAAAAATAGTTTAGATACATTTATGTAGTCAATAGAAAAAATATACTAAATAAATCTTAGAAATATTATTAAACTTATTCAATCCCATGAATCGTTTTTATCTCTCTAACAATTTACAAAATTAATTAGTATATACCAAATAACCAAAATTTAACATTTCATACAATGTATTCCTCAAAATGGCTCAGATGATGGGAACCCTAATATTTATAGTTCTATTAAAATCTAGAATTAGATGTACCTTAATTAAAATTCTTCCTTTTATGGATTTTTAATTATATTTAAAAAAACATAGTCACCATCAATGTTTTATATTATTTAGTATCATATGGTTTCCAAAAACAAATGTTATATAGTTTTTATGAAATAAAAATCATCTAATAAAAAATAATTACCTTCAAATTTTATTTTTTACTCTTTCTTCATGAATATTAATTTTTTTATCATCATTATATATTTACATATACATGTTTTTTATATTAAAACATTACTAATTGAATCGAATTCTTAATTTTATTAGTGGAAATGTAAATTTCTACTAGAGTTATAAAATCTTCAATGTAACCTCTCCAAAAACATTTCCTTAATAAGATAATGAATTTCCCTCTGATTCTACTATTTATCATTATATCTCTTTCATTAATATATGATGATGTTTTATTGATTTTGATAATTACTATACATAAGTTACATATTATTATTTTTGTATTGAATGTTACTGTTTATTCCATCCAATCATTGAATTGATTGAGCCCACCGATTCTACATTCACCATTGATCATGTACCTCAAGATACAATTCCCAATTATATTAAAAATATTTGAGGGTAAAATAATAAGATTATTAGAATAACTAACCATCATCAAGGTGAGTAAAATAATTCGATATTGTTATACCATCATGCAATAAAAATAATTTGAATAATTCATTTAAGTTTTCTTTTATGTGACACAAATTATGTAAATATGATTATATATTTCATAATTTATTTTTAATATTTCATTACATTGGAATAAAAATTCACTATTTCCTTTCAAATAATTATATAAAAACATATCTTGATTTAAACAGGATACTTTTACCTTAATAATTTGTTAGACTAATATAGTGTTTTTCATTTTTCATTAATATAATAATAATCAAATAATTTATATTTGTTTTCCATTCATCATTTCCTTTTAATTTAGTTTTCTTTTCATTTTTTGTGTGAATATACTTTTCGATATATTATTTATTTAAGTATAATATAAAGCAATATCATGATAATAAATGAAGAATGCAATAAACCACGATCATTAATTTTCTTATAGAAACTACATGATATATGATCTTATTATCCTACGTTTGAAAATATTAAATTCCAACGTATATTTTTATTTATAAAAAATTTCATGGTACTTTTTAAATGTTAATATGAAATGGGCCATAATGACTAATAAATTATACATGATCCTCAAATAATAACCATCTAGAAAAAAATTATCAAAGACATAAATCATTCTAATATTCTAAAAAAATAGTAAATATATATTTCATTTATGTAAAACAATGTCACACTACCAATATAAATTATATTATAAGGAAAATTCAATTCAAAAATGTAAAAATTTACATGGAAAAGGATTTTTTTAAAATATATCATATAAGGATAGTCAAAAAATTATTTATATGGTTTCTTTGATATCATATTATAAATAAATATTTTATGATTTCATCATCAAACATTAGAACGAAAACTCCATCAACACATGGGATTCCATGTCATTCTACCTCATGAATACCATAGAATAATTCATATAAAAAGCGGTAATCACAATTAAAAAATATTTCACAATGGGAAACTGAATACTAGTCTTTAAAATACTATCCACATCTACTAGTATTTCATGGTAATAATATGTTCAAATAATTTTAAAATAATTTATCTACCTGTAATAATTTAGAAAATACATCAACCATGGGACATGATAGTGTTTTTTACAATAAATTTTACTCTATATTCAGTAATTGATTGTGAGTACTAGTTTTCCATCACAATTTAATAGGAATAACATTATACCTTTTAACAATTATTTTAATATCTCAAAAATCAGAATGGTACATTTATGTTTAATTTTGTTTTGACTCTATTAATTTTGGATAATGAAATGTTCACCAGGTGTATAAGAATATTTCATGGCATCCTTGGGGTTTGGGAAATTAAATTAGTGAAAATATGAATTATATGCATGTCACATGATTTTTTCAATGTTTGTTCAAACCATGTGATTGGTAAACTAAATGTGTAGTTTGAGATAGTGGCATTATGCATGATTGGTGCTTGGTTTTTCAAACCATCAATGTCTATCCAGGTAACATTGTGACCCAGACTCCCTTAGATAGTGGCTAGCATATTTTTTTTCTAATAGTTTGGAAAACTCTAAGGACAAATAGTGAACCCCATTTAATTTTCAAAATTTGATAGTCTTTCCATCTTAGGATTAATATTCACTCTTTTAATAATTCTCCCCTTTCTCCTACCCCTATCCCTATTGAGAAACCAAAATCTTCAAGAGCTAAAAAGTATCTATCTGTCTCATTTAATGGATTTTTGGAGCATCAGTGGTTGTAGATCCATGATTCAGGTATGTCTAATTCCTCCCTTTCATACCATTTTCAGAATTGGTATTGTACCGTGGGTCATATTCTTTTGAATCCCTAATACTCTCTCTTTCTAGAGGATTTGTGGTTGAAGATTAAAGGTTTACATAAATATGATTGTTATGGAATGGTTTAGGGTGAGTTCATCATCTAATTCTTGTTAGCTAGTCTAGAAATTATATCCCCTAGTTTTTGAGTTGACTAGGAAAGTTTGGTTGTGTTATCGGTTATATCTCATAATGATTTTAGTTTATATTGTATTATTTGGTAAAATGTGTGTCTAAATGATGAATTGAACCAATCAGGATCCCCATTGGATGTTTTTATATTGAATATAATTATTTGGGACCACCCATGGGGTGAGATGACATTTTTGAACATGGAAATCTATGAACATAAGTATAGAGTCAACGTGTAATAATGTTGATCCCAAGAATAACATATTTATATATTTGGTTTATTTAGAAATTAAATATTTGGTTGTTGTTTCGGGTGTTGATAATTTTATATGGTGTTATTTGGAATGGCATGAAAATATGTTAATTAGGTCAACTGTGTTTTTTTTCAAATGAGCTATAAATTATGAGAGAAATCCCTATGGGGGATAGTTCATACGAAATGATGAACATTAAGATATGTAATGTATTGAGTATTTAGAAATATGTTGAATAGGGGATCATGATGGAATTGATGGAAATCTAAAATGGGTTGATATAACCAGAATTATGGAACATGCAAAATGGGTTATGGAATAAGAAAGGGAAATGGAATTAGCAGGCTATGTAATTTAAATGGAAAATGTGTTATTGGGTTAAAGAATAATATTATTTCCCATGATTATTGATATTTATGTTTATTGTTATGTGTATTGTTTTCATTATTGTTTGAGATAGCATATGTCTCTGGTTATTACATAAAGAATCATGTGCACATGGCTTGGTATTGTGGTTTGTTGTCAGAGGATCTACCCCCACAGGTCGAGTTATACTCGTGCTCTAAACTACACCGAACAACGTATAGGTTAGGGAAGGTGGTGAAACATATTACCCTAATGGATTCATTCCACCCATACATAACCTTCGAGTTTAGGATAATGTTTTTTTGATCTTTGTATCCCTAGTGAGATAAGGACGTGACTTATTCCCTTATTCATAGTAATTAGTACCTCTAACCCATGTGAGAATGATGTAAATTCCTATTACATAGACCAAATGTTGAAAAAAAATAAAAAAAAAATGAATATTATAAAAATTATTAAAATTATTAAAATTATACAAATGTCCAAAATAGATAATGTAATGATTATAAATAGATGGAAACTATGTTTTCTTCTGTTATTTCCCACTTTTATAGTATTTTCATGCTATATTTTTTAGAATATATATTTTTTATCCATCATTAGTGATGGCCTGCTGAGATATACTCTAACCATAAATAGTTGTCATTGTGTACCTGAGAAAATTTTGTGGTTGTAGGTTAGGATAAGGGAAGAGGCCCGATGCTTTGGAATTGATTCAGGCTTGCGAGGATAATGGATGGGGATCAGGAAATTGACTTAGGACCACATTGTGGATTCTTACATTTGTATTTATTTAGGTTTTCCTTCACTTTTGGCACTACAATCATGACATCACATAGTTATTATTGGTCTATGATTTGTACCTAGTTTTGGAAGATGATTGGTTTTTCATGTTAATTAGTTATTGTATATTGATTCTTATATTTATGTTGTTTTCTTCTTTGGAATACTCTGTTAACCAGAGTATAGTCTCCCCACATGGCTTACTAAACCCTTTCCCCTAGTCAACAACCATTGGGATGTGGTGATGCATGCATCAGGTCATGTAAAAACTCGTCTCGGAGCACCAGTTTTGTGGATTCTAGGACAAGAATGGAATAAAGTGAAATAAAATGAGGAATTTTATATTTTTTAATATTTTGGGAAGGAATATGGGAAGTTATTATGTCTTGTTTCATAGAAATTATCCTTCTATATGTAGTACCTTACCCATTTATTTGATAAAACTCAACTCCCACAGGGTGGGAATTATTGTTATTATTACGCATTGAAACATTTGATGATATTTCAACATTGGGTGATGCCTTTATTGTGTGATGTGATAGTTTTATGATAATTATATCATATAAATAATTTATTGGGATTTTACATTCATGAATCAATATTGGTACCTTGGTATATAAGTTACATGCAATATGATAGCCACACACGGGATGGGTGTGTGGGATGTAAAGGGGTAGAATTAATATTATCTTCTTTAATAACATCGAGAACATTAAATTTAATAAAATAAATATTTTGATAAGTAGGAAATAAAATTATGAATAATATTCTAATTTTTTTTTCATAATTTAGTGTTTAAGTGAATCAAACTATTCATCGTGACAAGTTTTGGAATGTGGCATTTCACTAAGAGGAAGATGAATGTGTTGAACATGAAGGTGGTTTAAACAAGATTACAAATTAAAGAATCATGATTTTTTCTATTGGATTACCCAATATATACATTACCCACAATAGGGACCATCGATGGTATTTTCGTTGATGTAATGGTTTATATTCGGGGGTGTATGCGAAATGATTTTTTACGGCTAATTGGGAGCCTTGGATTGTATGAACTATGAAAAACTTATGTTATGTGTTCCAAATATCATGTTTGTAATTGTATTTAAATTCTAACATTAATTAATTTTCTTACAAGTTAATAAGAGGATGTTTCTTTTAATTATCCCTAACTAGTGGAGCAATATGATATGGTGATTCAGGGTAATAGAAAAGAGGAGTTTTATGAGAACATCATTTACATTATGCCGATGATGGAAGAAGACCTTGGGATAGTTTTAAGATGATTGTTTGGGAAGAATATATAGTTTTAACTACATCACCCTCTAACCTTTTTCAGAGAGGGTGTTCTAGATGTAGGTGAGTTCTTGATAGAGTCTATATATATGATTCCTGAACATTTGGAGACTCCATATGAAAAGTAAGTCATGTTATAAGATTATATGTTGTGTGGTTAGTGTCCCCATCCACCAGTTGGGTGCCGGTCATGCCGCATGTTGGGGAATATACATTGGTTCTATAAAAACCCTCAATAGCTAGGCCTAGATGGATGTCATAGGAAGATCACATATGTGGCAAGGGGGTTGGTTACCCAATATAAGTTAGGAATTTGTTGTTCTATGGGTTGCATTGGTTGAGGAATAATACATGATACTCTTGGGAGGTATCCCCTATATTATAAGGATGGTGAAAAATTTTGCACTCATGTCAGATCCCATGGAAAATGGGCTTGTAAGATTCATGTATATCAGTCAACACCATGAGGAGCCAAGGCTGGATCCTCATTAGCGCATGGTAAAATCTATGTTGTTTCTACATTTAAAATTTTTTTATTATAAATTATTGTCTAGAATTCTTTTGTGTCTTCTCAACATATAGTTCTGTTAGACATAGTGATTTTATGTTAATGTTCAGTTATTTAGATTGATACACCATCGAGGGTACAAAAAGAGGATATCATGCAATGTAATGGGTGTTCAATCATTGTTGGTGGATTCCATTTCTTCTGGTATTAGTTTTTGATTGAAATGAAATGATTGGATTTCATTCTTGTTATAGACTAGCACATTTTGTACTGATCTCTTTTTAACTATTACCATTATAGAGTAATGTTCATGACCAACAAGATAGATTTTGATTTCACGATAGAGATTCTACCAAGAGTGGAACTAGTTTTTATCTCTCTATAAAGAGTGAAACCTACATAACTCATCAAACTAATGGTTTAACAAGTTGATATGAAGAGTGAGGGGTCCATCCATCCTATAACATCCCCATAGGGATTGTCCATGCTGTTTTCCAAGACAGATGATAAAACATTTTAGTTATGAGTTGGTTATAGAAAGATGAATAAGATGATGGTAAATAATATATACACTCTCTATAGGATTCATGATTTGTTTGACCAACATAGGTTTTTGTTAGTGTCTTCCAAAATTGATGTGATATATGGGTATCACCAACTAATGGAGATTAATATTGATATAGAACATACATCCATCTGGAAGAGTTATAAGTTTTTTGTATTTGTTGTGATTCTATTCGGGTTGAAAATTAAATCGACATAGATTATGGCTCATATGAACTGAATATTCCATCCCAATATGGACTAGTTAGAAGTTGTATTTGTTGATGAAATATAGGTATACACTAACAATAACGACGATCATGGCAATCCTATTGAGTACATATTATGTACACTATGACCATATTGATTATGCCAATCTATCCAAATATCATATTTGAGTTGACAAGCTTCATTTCATGGGAATCATTATCTCAGAAGAGGGTGTGTTAGTATATGAAAATAATGTGCATTAAGTGGTATCTTGGGAGAATCACAAGAATGTTTATGATAACAAAACAATTTTGTGTTTGGTTGGTTATTATTGAAATTTTTCAAGTATTTCTCCCATTTGGTAGTACAAAATTTCAGTTTTACAAGTAAAGGCATCATGTCTGAGTGGAATGAGGCATTTGAGAATTTTTCTCAAGGGTTGATGAAGCTATTGACAACTTAAATGATTCCGATCCTATCTATGTCTAAATATGTATATATCATGTTTTGTGATGCATTTGGTGTGGGTATTGGGGCTATGTTAATGAATGATGATCAGGTTGATTCATATGGGTCATGAAAATTGAGGCCTCATGAAAATAATTACCATATAAATATCTCAGATTGGTCTTAGTTGTTTATACTAGGAAATGTTTGATGCTTTACTTGTTGGTACAATAATTTATAATACCAACTGTAAAACTCTTAAGTATATATTCTCATAAAATGATATGAATAATTGGATGTGAATATAGGTTATTAACCTAAAATCCATTGATTTATAATTTGTCTATACTAAAAGAATGGAGAACCGTTTATCAAATTCTATGAAATAGTAATCTCCACAACATATAGTTTGTGAATCTAGTTCCATGTGGAAAATGATGGATTTGTTATTAGTGATACATCTTGAGGTACAAGATGGTCCCAGGTAGTCAACCCTTACATCATTAAAAGTTGATTCCACAATCTTGATCCATTTATAGGATATTCATCTAGAAGATTCATAGTGTTTGGAAATGGGTAATAGTCATAAAGATTTTAATTAACATCTGAGTTGGACTCTTGGTGATAATGGAATTGTTTATGTCTGGGGACATGTGGTTGTTCTAGTATTTTTGTGATAAGAGTTGATAAGAATTTTTAATGCATTGATGTGGGATTTGAATATTGGTTTTATCTATAATTACCATTATCCTTATAGGAATTATTGGTATCCATGAATGAAAAAATAACTCACATATTTTATGGAATGATGCCTTACATGTTAGTAGGTGATGGTTGTTAATAAATTCCAATGTGGTTTGTTCCATCCATTTTCCATTCCATAATGGAGGTGGGATAATTTAATAATGGATTTAAAAGTGGTTATACCGAGGATTCCTTAGACAAATAATGAAATTTTTTGGTTAGCTCATTTCTTTTGGATTTATGTTTCTGAAAATTTTACCAGTAGGGTGTGATAAATGTTCGAGAATATTTTTTGTTTCATGGAGTTCCAAGAAATATAATTTTGGATGTTGATATTTGTTTCAAATTGTTATTCTAGTAGGTACTCTAGAATGATCTTTGTTCCTAGGTATTTTTTAGTACAAATTTTAATTTGTAAATGGATTGTCAGTCAGTGCAATACATTCTATGAATAAGAGGACATGTTGAGGGCATGAGCCTGGGATTTTGGTTGTTCATGGGAAATTCGTGGGGCACATGTTGATATTTTTTACAACAATGGATTGACGATATAATGCATATTGAATCGTTTGAGGGACATTATTTTATATTGGGTCAACCACCATTATGTTTGATAGAAATAGTGGAATCATAGTTTTTTGTGTTCAGTCTTAGGTCAGATATGTCGAAGGTGATGTAGTTAAATTTGGAATGTATGAAAATGGCTCGATGTATGTTATATTTTATGTGAATAGGAATCTTAGGCCTCTCAATTTTGTGGTAATTAATTTTATGTTTTTTTGTGTCACCATGGTTGTGTCACCATTGAATTCAGAATAATAGATAGATAGTACCCAGGTACATGGGGACATTTGAGATCAATGAGAGTTTAGTAAAGGTGGAATACCAATTTTCCCTTATAAATTCATATAGTTGGATGCATGAAATCTATTATGTTTCGATGATAAAGGAATATCACCCTGACCTATCTCATGTGATTGATGTTTTCGATTTTGTGCTAGATGATGATGTTTTCTTCAAGGAGAATCCAGTTTGTAATGTGGATCGTAAGGAGAAATTCATGTACAGAAATGTTATTCCTTTAGTTTATTTCATTTTTTTCATTGGAATGGTTCGAATTAAACATTGGATGAAGATTCATATATATGGGCCTATTGGCCCGATATATTTTTTTCATAGGATAAGTGATTCTTGGTAATGCATCTTGATGAAGAGATGTTGTAAGGTTTGGAAGTTCTATTAACTTTGAATTCATAAAGGTATATTCTTGAATAGTTTCAGGTTGAATCCATTAATTGTGGATAATTAAATTTTCACTGATTTTATAAGGATGACTAAAGGTGTCCTTGGGGATTAATAAATTAAATAAATAGAAAAATTGTAATTCTATTTATGTCACATTGTTTAGGAATGGTTAGTGAAAACCCATCTAGGCGGGATCCAAATTATGTAGTTTGAGATATTTGAATTCACTATGGTTTTTCCATAGTTTGTTAACCCATGGGAGTCTCCCCATGTAACTGTGTGACCCAAATTCCATTAGATAGTGGATTGTGCATGGTTATTATATGGTCTGGAAATCCATATAGATATCACGTCATTATCAAAACAAAATAATCATAATATTATGAATATATTTAGGGTTATCATCCAATAAAAAAATATGACATTGTTATTAAATAAATTTTCCAGTCCATCGGAATCATTCGACATGCTCTAGTAAATACATACTTAAAAAATTAAATGAACTATCCTTTTATATTTCAGCATTCATACAATATAACTCAAGAATCCAAATACAATGAAACCTGGATTATTTCACTTTATATTTAATTCATAATAAGGCTACATCATCCGATAGCTTAATATATCATTCCTATAACCTTTCATCATTTTTCTCATCATTAAAATCAATATAACCATTACTCATAATACATTGTTGGTTCTCATTAAAATATTTCCACTTAGGACATCGAATATAATAATGACCATTCATTCCACACTTAAATCATTAATTCATTAATTATGTCATTGGGATACCAATATTCTAATCTATTTGGTTAGCATATTCCTTCATTTTTACCTTGTCATTACTTTCATTGTATCCTTATTTATATGGTCAAAACACCTTATTATTTATATAATACATTCACTTCAAATATTTTTTCAAAAATTTGAATCAAATAAAACCAAATATTCATTCCACATTGGTCTCCATTATATGAACTATCAGTGAACTCCTTCCTTCTCTTCTAGGTGATTCTAAGAGTTGGATAAGGTGGACATTTATTATCATGTTCATTCAAAACTGATTAGTCATGATCACAACATTTTTCACTGTATTGTTCATCCCATTTGACTTATCATAAATATATTTCCCACTACATTCAATAATAATCCAATTCCTTCTTATCCCCTTTGTTGGATTAATCTATATATCATTGAATAATAAATGGTTATCACAGTGAGGAACTATGTAGTTATGAAAAGTAACTTATTTTATATATATGTTATGAAATCATCCTTAATATATTACACCATATGATTTTCCTAGTTTATTAATAGTTATATTATATTCAAATACTCCATAATGTTTCATGAAGAGTTTCTAAATTTCGAGGGAATTTCCCACAGTAGTGTCAAATAAGGTGTGCAATAAGAACCATTATCATGTACCAAATTATCCCGGGTCAGGCCTAGGATATATTTTCAATGTTCTTTCCACAAATTACATATATTATATACAAACATCCAATTATAGTATCCTAACATTGATGTATTTCTAGGAATTCACATCCTAGTTTTAAAACGGTTAACTAAAACATCACTATGATACACACTATAATTACCCACTATTAACGTAAATAAAATTACATCACTTTTTTGGAATACATAAAAACATTATAAAAATGATTCCTACTGATTGAATTATTCTAGTTCCTTTGGAAACCTATAAAAATAAAAAATGATATATAAGTGAGATCCATTATCCTCTATTAGGGTCGCCTTGACTAGGTACATTCTTAGACACATCTTTTATAATAAATAGCTTCATAAAATGGGGAAGGAAGCATAAAAATGGTGGATCTTAGATGCTTAATAAGGAGAAACATGGGAGACATGTAAGAATGAACATGAGAATAAGTGTTTGAGAACATGATAAAAACATTTTAAGATCATACCCTACATATAAAATATCATATTTATGACTAATGAAATAAATCCTGAGTGTTTGTAGGAAATATATCATAAGAAAATGAAGAACAAAATATCTGAAAGCAGAACATAGTAATAAAACATGGAATTGGGGCAGATAGATAAGCATATATAATTATTGTTGTAGTAGTCATGCAATCACATCAATGTCTATGATAGTGGAAAAATTCATTTACATACCTTAGATCATTCCCTATTAAAGCCTCATTTTAATAAACAAATTTCACCCCTTCATACAGCCTAGTAATACTGAACCTAGTTCACAACTCATTTTGGTTATGTCCGTATCATTAGATATATATCATTACCTGATGTATTATAAGTAGATAAAGTTCAAACCTATTTCATAATTCAACAATAAATAATTCTTCCAAATATTCATTAATAATAATGTCATAATACATCAAATGTAATGGGTTTCTATATAAATAAATCATACTTAATCCTATTGAAGAATAAATTAGTTTCATAATCGTTTCATCAAAGCATAACTTGTCAAAGATATAGGCTTTAATATCATATAACTCATTAAAGTGAAATGGGTTTCATAATTATAATTCCATAAAAATAACCATTCATAGAATGAATGTGAATGGGAACATTAATAATTTCAAATAAATGAATGAAAATCACCTTGTGTTGTCTTCTTAGATAGAAAATATTTTTAAAATATAATTTAAAAATTGTTCTTTGGGAAAATATCCTTCATTATTAAAAATGAATTTCAAAACCTAAAACCTTATAAACATTATTTAAATTGAATATACACTAGATAAAATATAATGGAATTTGAAAAACATTTGGAAAACATTTTCCTTGAAACATATAAAGAATCATGAAATACATTTCAAAATAGTTTTCCATGAAAACTTATAAAGGACTCTTAAAAAACATTTGATACCTAAACCCCTTTAAATATAGTCCATTAAATGGATATATTAATACCCATAAATATAATTATAAAAATCATATAGTACAATCATAAGCATTGTATATTCTATAAAAAATAAAATAATGGTGAACATGGCATATCTCTTAGGGATATCAAATGTGAGATGAAATTATGTTACCTTTTGTCTGACTTGTCTCATGTGATTTTATATTCCTTAATAATAATATAATGTAAGTTAATTACTTGGTTCATATCCCTTTTCAGGTTTATTATTACTTTTAATTATATTATTACCATTTTGTATATGATTACTTGAACAATTATGTTTAAGTCGAGTGTTTTGTCAAAATTTGGTTCATTTGTTAAAAACAACATTGGTTGGTCGACTATAGTTAAAGGGTTCATTATATAAATATATATATTATAATAATAACGAAATATTTGTGACATTTATAAAATAATTAATATTTTAAAAACATTCAATAAATATAGTTGTGAAAAATCAATCATCTTTACAATAAAGAAGACGGTATGTCATACGTCTACAAAAGTAACGTGTCCATTTCTCAATGATCGTCAATAAAAGGTGACAAGTAAATTTAATCATTATAAACTTATAATTATATCATAGATAAAATATTATTTAATAATTTATGCTTATATAAATATATATTTTTTTTTGATGTAAATTTAATTACATCCTGTCGAGGATGTTGTAGTCCACACATCTAAAAATGATGTTATCACATTATAAATATTTGATATGGTTATAATTAAAATGGTATATATTAAATTTCAATAAATATAAATATTTAATGAATATAATATGATTTTTTATGTCACATATATATAATTAAATCTATTTGGTTTACATTCTACGCATCATGTGAAATAATCACAACACTTTTCGGTGGTTGTAGACCACATTTCCAGAAATGATGGTTTCATTTTTACACATAATAGAAAGAACAATGGAATGTGTTATATGATAAATAAATATGAATTTATAAATTATATATATCATATATATCATATATAAATAGATTTTCCATAATAATTCTCAACCACGAAATGTTGGAATGCAAAAAAAATCAACAATCATTATTTTGCGAGGTGGTACTTAGTCGTACATAAAGGTGAGTATGTTACTCATTAGATGATGGTGTGATTAGGTGATTTTATAACATTAATAAAAAACATATCATTATATTTCATATAATGGTGTTTTTATAAATCATCAAAAAATTAGATTTTAGGGGGTGGATAAAAAAATAAAATAATGGATCTTGAGGAGGAATGATACATCTTATTTGGGAAAATCCTTTTGGTTTTAACCAAATGGAATACTTGGATGGATTTTTTCCCAAGTAAATGCTTCAAGGAGGAAGGTAGTCATGTTCTGGAAAAATATATTCTCAGTTTCGTTGAACTAATGTGTATTGAGAGGTGTAAGGAAGTGGGAGGAGAAGAGGCCTTTTGATGTAATGGAGGAGTGAACTGCTATAATATTTTTGAAAAAGGGAAACCCCACACTCATTTTTATAAATAAAGTGAATCAAATAAAAGTAAAAACTAGATCCATATAAGGATAGGGATGAAATATATAAATTCAATTGATTTTTTAAGAGTGTACAGGTTATTTTGGGCCTTACGGTTACTATTTAGTCCCTTGTTATTATTAATTTATCATTAACCACTATAATTAATTTTAACTGTTTTCATTTATAAATTTGGAAAAAATTAAGTTGAACTAATTTTAAATTATACATTATTCTTATTCATAATTTCGAATCAATATTTTTTATCCCCATTATGGATGTGGAAAAAATTAATTTAAATTTAATTTCATAGAATGGACGACAATGTATGTTTTTAAAGTAAAAATATTTCAAATGTTTTCTATGTGGTTATAATACATATCAAAGTTAAATTGATCCCAATTACCTAAATTGAAATGATTGATTTAAAATTTCATTTAATTAAACTTAAAAACAAACAAAAAATTTAATTTAACTTATATAAAAATATAAAAATAAAAATTTTGATTTCAATTATAATCCAGTATTTTTAATTATTCATTTAAAAAATAATAAGTCACAGAAAAATACAAATAAATCATCCTAACAAATTTTTTTATGATTTTAATTCAAATATGAAGTTTATATTGACCAATATTAAATTTAAAAGTTCCCAAATTTTTATTTAAAATACTTTCTTCATTAAGAGATGGTTAAATTTCCTTAATAATAATATTGGGTTGTATGTGTTAAATTGATCTTATTCTTATCATACCCTTATAAAATCTATTTAATGAATATAATAAATAATTTCGTTGTTATATAACATTTATATTAAATTTATTTTATTTTTATAAAATGTTCTTTTTGATAATAGTTTTAGTTCTCTATAAAAATACCCTCTTAATATTCAATTGTTTCTTATATTCATTCCTAAATAATTCATAACTAAATAAATCATTTAATATTTTGTAAAAACATTATAATTAGATAATTTAGTTAATAATATTCATAAAATATAATTTAATATCTTGGTTATATATTATTATATTATTTTTAATAATATATTATTTTTCAGCTACCCTTGGTGTTTCATGTTACACAAGCCATCAAGGACGGTCAGTCTTGAGTGAAATGTATGTTATCCATCGTGTTCCTTATAGAGAAAGAAATTTTATATTAAGTTAAATTAATCATTAAAAATTAATTATTTATAATATAATCATGTAATTGTCCATTAATATGATATAAATATTTTCAAGGTTGCGTGAGTTGAAAAATAACAAAAAGATTAAATTATTTTAAGAAAAATATTTCAAAAAATATAAGGGAGTTTCATTCTACCATCCTTAAAGTGAAATTTTACCTCAAAATTACTTTGGGATAAAAAAAATTTAGCACATGTGTTTTGCTTTCTCATAACCAATAATTTTAAAAATGAACACTAAAATATCCTTTTAAAAATGGACATTGGAAACATAATGATTACCCAATGTAACTCATTATTAGGTTTTCACAAGGGAGAACATTGACAGAATGTAGAAATTTGGACTTAGATGAAGAGATTAAATATTTACATAGAATGATTTAGGTCTAGAAACACAATCAAGTTAATTATTAAACAAAATTTACAAGCCTCAATGTCATGAATTTATGATGATTTAAAATTACATAAGCTCATAAAACTTTAAGGTATTATGAAATTTTTTTATGATCATTTTCATAATGTTGAATAATTATTTTATTGAGAAAGTGTTTAAGGAAATATATTTACTATATATATTTTTTCTAATCTAGATTCCATTATTTGGATTTGATTTTACAAATTTCAAATTCAGTTATTACTTCTTGTAATGGACATCCAAATAATAATGAAATGTTTAACTTTTTGTCTATAACTTTTCATAAGAATCAGTATAGTTAATACATGGAATATAAAAAAGTAACAATTCGTATTAATCATTAATATATATTCATCAAAAATAATAAAACATTAATCATGACATCATGTAGGCCATTTATATGTGTAAAACCCTTATCATCCATCGGTTTTGAGTTCAAGAAACACAGGCTTTCTGAACATTTCTGTTTGCCACCTGACATATATGATGTTGTTTTCTAAAACCACACTGATATAATTTCCAAAATAAATAAGATTTAAATCTATGGAACAAGGATAATCACTAAATAGTCATTAACTAGGTTTATCAATACAACCGAATATATAAATACATCACCCATATGTTAACATAAACATTCTATAAATGGTTAAAATTATAACCATTCCAAATAAAACTAATACTTTAGAGACCAAGTCATGAAATCAACTTAATATTTATCCCTGATATTTCAACATGTATCTCATCATTGTCTCATTTCAAACATGTAAATATCTTCATCAAATATTCTCTTAAAATAGGGTCATAACATGAATTACCATAAATAAATATTTTAAACATGAATGTATCCTTATATAAAAGTACATTGTATATATTATATAAATCCAAACAAAGATGTAAACTTGATAGCATAAACCACTTGTTAACAAGTTGTGAATTAGCTCCAAGGTAATAAGTAATGTCCAATTCACTTATTCATATAAAAATTATCTTTATCCAAACAACATTATAATAACATAAGATATATATTACGGGAAACATTACCTCAGTCAAAATACCACATTATCATTTAATCTCTTTTTCATTCCATTTGAAACAATAAAAATAATTTTTTAAATCCTTGTAAAAAACAGAAATTATATATTCCTTTCATATTTCACCATTCATATTAAATAATTCTTGAATCAAAATAGATTGAAACATTGATTATTCAACTCTGTTAATAATTCATAAGAATTTTACCTAATACTATTACATAAGACCTCTTTCCATTAAAATTTCCCCTATAGTATCTTCATCAGCAACAACATAACCATTACTTGTATCATAATGTTTAATCAATTCCAAATCCTTACATATTGGATATCAACATTCACTTTTATCATGCATTCATCAATTATATCGTTTAACATTTCAGGACGACTTAGACAATAAAATATTTCAATCCATTTGGTTAGTCGAACTCTTCATTTTTTCATTGTAGTTACATTATTTGTGTCCTTATTTTCCATTGTAAAAAAACGATTGTTTTCCTTTAAAACATTATCATAGGTGATTCTTTCCACATTACTGACACAAACGATACCAAGTATTCTTTCCTCCATAGTCTCTACTACCTAAAAACTTAGTGTATTTCTTTATTGTATTATTTGGTGAGTAATATAGTTGGTTGGGTTAAAAGTTATTGATCACGCTCCTTGATAACTTATTAAAAGTTTCATAACATCATTCACCGTATTGGTCATCCCAATTTACTTATCATCGTTATATTTTCCTTCACATTAAATTTTAATTTATTATATTTTCATTCCATTTATTGGATTAAATTAGAGAGCATTGAATAATAAATGATTGTCATAGCGAGGAACTAAAAAATCCTAAATAAAAAAATTAAAGGATTTATAAGTAATGACTCATTCTATAATCAATGACGTATTAGTTTTATTATATATTGTTCAAAGTTTTATTTTATGAAAACACTTAATAATTTTTAGTGATGAGTTCGTCAATTTCAAAAGCATATCTCATAGGAGTGTCAAACCAGATGTTCGGCAAGGCACGTTATTGTTTAGCAGATTACCCTGAGTCAGGATTGAGACATATTGTCATATTTGTTAGCCCAAGGTATAACTTTTATACATCCACAACCAATTTTGGTATCCATACATCGATGTATTGTAAAGAAATTATTCACTTTATCCTTTAACAAAATTTGAAGACATTCTTTGATTTTTTTCTATTTTCCATAGACTTATCTCTAAAACATTACATGGAGTTTTCATTAATGTTTTTTATTCCTAGTTTACTAATGATAACTAGACCATCACTCTGATAAAAACTACAATGAAACAATATTTACATATATACACAATACATCAATTATTTAGAAAACATAATACATTATAAATAAAATTCCTAATGTTATTCCACAAATATATTTATAAACATAATAATACAATTTTGTTGGTTATTATGATTATTAGTATTTTTTGGTTTAATATTGGTTACATGAAAAATAAATGCTTGAAGAATGAAATAACACAACAAAATTTCAGTAGAAATACTGAAACATTACATTCCAATAAGGCTGAAAGACCACAACTATCATAAAATACCTTTTACGAGGCCTATCAAGATCAGCAGAAGACCAACAAGCTTATCAACTAGAATAATCAAGCAGTGTAAATACCTCGATTCATTCATAATAAAAAATATAGTGGAAAGTACTATAGAAAAAGTACTAAAGTTAAAGGTAATGTAGAGCACCATCATTATGATAATTTATTTTAAGTTTTAAAATATCTTATTCATATATTTATAATGAACCTATAACAATTGATGATAAATATGGTAGTTATTTTCTCCTAAGTGAAATTGGCATTCAGAAAAATGAAATCGTATGTATTTTTATAAAACCTTTATAATGTCATTTTGAATTTTAATTGTTTTAAAATTATTTATATATTTTAATGTTATATCTTCTGTTTAATTATGACACGATATTAATTGAAGTTATATATTATATTTAGATATTGAAATTATAATGAATACAAATTTTTGGAAAAAAATAATGTTTATAATCTGTTTTTAAATATTAGAAAGAATGTTTTTATATATAAATATATTTATATATGTGTTATGTTTTTATTAACTATTTGGGTCTAATAATTTTTCAATAAATATATACTGAGTACCCTATATGATGAATGAATGCCTTGAACGGAAATTCATGAGGTAAATGGGAATCTCACAAAGGCAACCAAGGTCAGGATGAGCGCATGCATGGTGCATGCTGAGTCGAACATGGGCTCGTGTATAGGGCCTCGTCAGTTGAGTTTGATAAAAGTTGTGCACCACTGCAGGTGAGGGTGGTCCAATGACTATGTATGGGGGTCCCATGTATAAGGACTCTACTATGTGTGTTAGTATCATAGAATGGATGTAATCGACATTGATCCTTATAAGACGGTCCTAAAACCCTTATTTTATTGCTATGGGGTGTGGATTTTTAGTGGAATGAAATATTTGTTGTCCGATCTCACCGTGTGAGATCTCATCCATCTATAGCAGTTCAGCCTTTGAACACTACAGACACATCATTTCCTCCACAGTTTTCAACAGCCATCTGATCTGTCTACATAATATCTAGACCGTTCAAGCCTTTAAAAAAATGGGATCTTTTGTGGCCATCATATCATGCTGATCTAATCTTGATCATTCATCACTTCTAGAATGTGCTAAATCATCGTAGTTTTATAATCGTACTAAGATGATTGTATCCCTCCATTCATTTTCATCTTTTTCTTTAGTGAAACCCTCAAACTAATAAGCCTCCACCCATGGATTCCTCTCCTGCAATGTTCTTCCTCATCCCATGACCCTCCCATCACTCTCCTTGGTCCCAACCATTATGTTTTCCCCTAAAACTACCTTGCGAAAATTACTTTAATATTAATATAATTAGATTCCAATTTAATCTTTACTAAATTATATATAAAATAAAATGACCAATTAATTTAGGTTTTACTTTGATTAGGTTGTATTTTCTCATCTACATCAGTCATAATCAAGTTTCATTATTTATATATTATGTTTGAACTGTTGTGTATGAAAGTATATATAAATAGCTTTTATAAACCCTTGATTGCACAATTAACCCTATAGGTTTTATTCTTCCCAACTCTCCATCTACCACTTCTTGATTTGGTCTCCTTTATGGAGTCAGTTGAGGGTTTGTTTTGTTTCTTTTTCATTATTGAAACCCATTATATACATTTCAGTGTCAAAACATATATATATATATATATCTTAATATGATTTATTTTTTCATATGGTTGATATTTGTGATTAACTGAGGTATATGAAGAATTTAATGCATTCATAGATTTATTATTTTTTGTTTTATTTATTCATACCCAATATATATACTTTGTTTATCTACACTTTTATATAATTTTCAATCCAAAACTATTTTAGGTTTTTAAATGTTGATTAATCATAATTGATTTATATGATGCGTATCACACTTGAAAATGACCTCTATGTGATGTTTTTGGAGTTCTCTAAACTCTTATATTTATACTAGTATATATATTTTTGTATAAATGGCATGCTCATCAAATTTTATGTTTCTTTTTAAAGGATGATAAATTATTTCCAAAATGGTGTTTCCTTACCAATATATTTTACAGAATTATTATATTGATTCTATATTTATTTATGAAAATCGAATATATATATATATATATATTTACAATTTTATAAAATATATGTCAATCCTGTTTTTATTTAAATATGTTTCTAATGGTACTAATTTTACTATGATTAAATGTTTTTAATGTTCTAAAATTTATTAGATCAAAAATAAAATTTATGTTTTGGCATTAATATATATGTATGAACTTATTTATCCTCACCTGTAAACATGTTTTACATTTATTAGTCAATCAAAGAATTTATTGTTTTCAATTACATGTCCTAATTGTATTGGTGATCATTAAGAAAAATTATAAATGGAAAACAATAACAAAACCTTGTTTTGTTATTGTGTGCCCAAAATTTGAAAATGGGTCGTTACCTTGTTATCATTACATGCATACATCCCAATTTATTATTTTAGGATATAAGGTTGGAATTATCGTTTTTTAATACATATATATACATTCATAAAAATATATATTGAAGTGTGTTTACTTATTTTCTTGTGAATCATTATCTCACCTGAAATGAATTTTTACATTTAAAAATATTTTATTTTAATTCTTAATGAACCTTACAAAATGAATACTATTAATTTATTATTTTATGTGCACTAGTTTCATCACATGTGAAAAACCATGTTTTTTTCCTTGAATATCATTGATAAATTTGATATATCCATATCCTAAAATATAACTTCCAATCCATGAAATTCCAAGATTAATTTTTACATTTATTACATGATTCACATTTTTTATTGACAATTTATTCAAGAATGACATGTATCTCTTATGATAACATATGGATTAATAATTTAATTATTAATTGTGGTATGGAACACCTTTTATAAGAGACATTTAATTTTTCAAATGGAATGGGATTCATTGAATATATGATATAGTAGACATATGAGTAATTTATTCGACTTATTATGTGAGGGATGAGGCCCACTCTAGCCTCTCTATGCATCAACAGGTCTAATGAGAAAAACTAGGACTTGTCACATGGCCACGATAGTATGATTATGTATAGTCTTGGCATGAGGACATGATATAATGATTATGATTGTATTAAATTATTCATTCCCTTTTAATTATCCTAATAAGTGGAATTCCATGTGATTATATAGGTAATAAAATATTCACGACCAATGATAAACCTCTAATGAACTGGTGTTATTCAATTTTAAATTTTCATGTGAGTATGGCTTGAAGTTTTTATACATGTGTAGAGACTCAATAACAGATTTTTTTATAAACCACAATGATAAATGATATTGTTTTATGTAAAATTATAAATAAATAATACATCATGTGTAAATTCTTATCCACACCCATGTCTTCATTGAGTGATTAGGTTTGGTCATTATCCAACTTATATGAGGCACTAAATGAATTTTTTTTCATGTTCATGAATATTTTATAATGCATTATATTTATATCTCATAAATATGTTTAAATATTTTAATGCATGAGTTATCCTAAAAATTGGTTCATATTCTATCAAGAAAATGATAATGTCATGTTATGATAAGTATTCATGATTTTAATGCATGTTCTTTAATGAAATGTTTTGATGAAAAATTATTTATTAATGGTTTTGTTTTAAGCCCCCTTGCTGGGAATTCTTGTGCTCACCCTATATATTTAAGCTATTTTTACATGTTTTGTGGATGTTCCATAATAAATTCCTAATGCAGAAGCGTTTCTCTAATCATACATTGTAAATGTTTACTACACTTTTTACTTTTGTACCAAAATGATTAATTGGATTCAATTTCTCTAGAACCAAGGACAGTAAAAGATCATATGTTTCTTGTCATGATGTTTATTTATTTATGTTTCCTTTATAAAAAACTTACACAGCATATGTATGGGCTGTGTCCGGTTGCTCAGGCTAGGTTCATTGCATGCAAAGACTGTATTTGTCTAGTGGTGCTAGAAATTAGGTAACATAAACACTAGTACACAATTGAGACAGTTTGTCACATATTGGGTCCTTAATTACTATATCCCTTCTTAGAAACATCATATAAAATATATATTTTAATAACCTGGGGAAGGAAACATAAAAATCGTGAGAATATATTATTAGTTAAGGTAAATAATAGTGACATGTAATCATAAATATGATAATTGGAGTATAAGAACATGATGAAAACATTTCAAGATCATAACCTATATATCAATGATCGTAAACATGAATAATGGAATAAATAATGGAAGTTCAAAATGAATGAATCATAAGGACTCAAAGAACAGAAGTCAGGAAAGAATAACATAGGTATAGAGTATTGAATTGTGGAATACACATAATAATATATATTGATTTCTAAAGTAGTAAAGGCATCACAGCCAAGGAAAACATAGTGGAAAAATTCCATTTTTAAACTGGGTTAACTCCCATTTATAACCCTTTATTATTGATCTGATTTCACTCCTCATTCTAACACTCAAATACTAAACCAAGTTCACTCCTCATTTCATCCACGTGTATCTCTTGAGATATAAATCATTACCCAGTGCATTAGAGGGACATATAGGTCCAACCCATCTTATAAATAAATTGTATATACATGTTCCAGAACATTATAATAAATCATGAAATAACCCCTGAAATTATATGGGTCTAATAAACTAGAAATCAAACTTGAACATGAGAAAAAAAATTATATAGGTTTCATAACCATTTAACAAAAACATAACACTTTAAAGAGGTAGGTTTTTAAAGAATATAACACTTGAAAGAGAAATAAAATTCATTAATATCTTGATATGTATACATAAACTGTTGAGGTAAATAATATAAATTAAAACATAGAATCATTTCCCCATTAATGCATGAGTAACACCAATACATTTAATCATATATAGGAAATAAGCATGAAATAAAGTATAAAATATTTCTTTGGGAAAATATCATTATTCATTGATAAATATTTTCTAAAACCTAAAACATTTTCAAAACTATTATCATTGAAAATAAAATTGAAACATTATAAAATAATATTTAAATCATTTTGAAAACCATTCTCCTCAAAACTTATAAATATTCATGAAAATATTTTCAAAACTGTTTCCCTTACAAACATATAAATGTCTGTTAAAACTATTTTGAAACATATAACTCATTAAAGAAATATCATATATTGGATATGTTAATACCAGTAAATTTAATAATAATAATCATATTGTTAATTCATGAAATTTATATACACAACACAAAAGAGAATAGTGGTGAACATGGCATGTATCCTATAAACATAAACAATGACGTGAAATTTTCATACCTTCTATCCGACTTTGTCTATTACATCTTCATTTTCCAAAATTATAAACATATGTTATTTAATTAATTGACTGGGAATGTTTTTAAATTTTTTGGTTACTTTTACATCACTTATTACCATGTTATATACAACTATATAAACAATTGAGTTTATGTTGGGTGTTTTTACCAAATGTGGTTCATTTGTTAAAAACAACATTGGTTAGTTGGATATGGTCAATGGGATCAACATATAAAAATCAAAAAAGAATCATCATGAAATAATTTCCATATTTATACGTTAATGATATATTTAAAACAGATTATTAAATATGGTTGGGAAAATGGAATCAAAGTTACAATAATGGATATGGTATACCGTATGTATGCAATAGTAACATGCTTGTTTCTAAATGGTCATTCTAGAATGAATTTTAATAACATTAATTCTTCTGTAATTATAATTATATCATAAATAACTTATTGTTAATTAATTAATACTTATATTGTGACTTCATTTGATTTCAAAATAATCACATAATGATGAAGAGGTGATACTTCACTTGTATACGAAAAACATTATCACATTATAAGAGTGTAAATGAGCAATATTGAAAATGGTATATATTATATTTATCAAATTTTAATAATTTCATTAATATCATAGATATTTTTTATGTCACTTATTATCAATTAAAATCATCCATTATAAAGTCCATGTATCATGTGAATGAATCACATCTCTTAGAGGGGGCGGTGGTCCAAACATCCACAACTGATGTTACCTTGTTTATACATAATGGAAATAAAAAAAGAATGTGTGATAAAAAGAATAAAGTATAATAAAGAAATTATATATATCATATATGTTATATGTAAATATATTTAACATTATAAGTCCCAACCATGAATGGTGGGAAAGGAAAAATATACAATTATCATTTCATGAGGTGGTAGTGGTCGTACATGAATGTTATGTTTGTTGGCCATTAGTTTTCAGTATGTGTTAGTGGAGCTATAAAAATTAATATAAAAGAATCTATGTATATTCAATATAATATTTTAGTTATATAATCATGATATTATTATAAATATTATTATGTGATAAAGAAAATAATATAAAGGATTTGAGGAATAATGTTACATCTTATTTGGGAAACTTTATTTTTTCACAAAAGTGCTTCCATGAATGGACTTCGAAAAAATGTAATCATTTGAAATGAATGGCAGGGATAATGGTGATATATATAGAATCAGTTTCCTTGAGCCAAAGTTTCATTATATGTTTCGTTAAGTGGAAGGAGATGATACCTTTTATAGTGGAGGAGGAGTTACACTCTTGAAATATTTTGGTAAATGGGAAAACCCATCCATGAATTTTTATTGAATGTTGAAAAATAATGGTCCAATGTATATAAAATGAGTATATGGTCTAAATATCACTATAATAATCATTTTTACATGCATAGAGGTCTTTTTGAGCCTTTAGGTTATGTCTTAGTCCCTTATTAAGTCTAATTTATCATTAACCATTATAAATAATATTAACTATTTTCTCATCTTTTTTGTCATAAACTGACATAGCCTTGATAGAAATTATAAATTATTGTGATTCCAAATATTTAATCCTTTTTTTTAAATTCTAATCATGGATGTGGTAGAAATTTAGATACATTTAACGTCACTAATGGGGCAAATATATGAGTTTTTAAAGTAAAAACATTCAACTTTTTTTTGATTTTATTGTCAATTTCAAAGTGAAATTGATTCCAATGTCCTAAAAGGATTTATAGATAAAAAGTTAATATAATTAAAATTTAAAACAAACATAATAAATTATTTTCCAATATAAATAAATTTTATGAAAAGGCATTTTAGAATTTAAAATCAGTATTTTTAACTATTCATTAAAAATAAAACCTCATAAAAAATCCCAAAAAACCACCCTATAAAACATTTTATTATTATATTTCCATGATGAAGATAAATTTGACATATAATATTTATAAAAGATCAAAAAATTATGATTTAAAATAGGTTTACCATTTTGTTGTAGTAAAATTACATTAATAAAAATATTGGGTTTTATGTAATAAATTGGTTTTATTCTTAAATTATCCTTGTAAAATATATTGGATTAATATAAAAAATAATTATTTGAATATATAACATATATATTAAATATAATATATTAGTATTAGAAAAAAATTATATGCATAAAATATTTTTATATTAAAAAAACTTCCTTTATAATCTATTGGATCTTTTATTCATTCCAAAATAATTTGTAACTAATTAATTAATTTCATAATTTTGAAAAAAATATATTTAAAAATATTATTTTATAATTTTAATTAAATATAAGTTAATTTCTAGTTTATATATTATTTTTTAGTAACATATTATTATCTGTCAATAATTTGTATTGTGTGGTATGGAAGCCATCGATGAATGTTAGTTGTGCATGAAACGTAAGCTCACTATAGTTTTACATGTAGAGAAAGCTAAATTATATATTCTGTTAAGTGAACCATTAACTTTTCATTTCATATATCACATTCCAATCAATGTCATTTAATGTAAAAAAATAATATTTGGTGTTGTGTGAAATGAATAAAATTATAAATTTCAATTTTATTCAAAAATAATATTTCACAAAATAATAGGGCATCACATACTAAACCACTTAAAATTAACTTCACCCTCAAAATTCAATGTTGATATCAAAGGTTTAATACATTGGATTTCCATTCCTTTAAAACCACATAAAAAAATGAACACTATAAATTCATTATAAAAACTAATGTGCGAAATATAATAGTTTCTAAAAGTAACTCATATGTAGGTTTTTATTTGGTATAACATCGGTGGAATGTGAAAATATGGACTTGGATGAAAATGGTAAATATTTATAGGGACTGATTGAGGTTATAAATCACAAACAGTTGAATTGTCAATGATATATTGAGGACCTCAAATTCATAAATCATTTATGATTTAAAAGACCATTTGATCAAAAAAATTATGTTATTTGGAAAAAAAAATTTGATCATTTTTTTGATGTTGAATAAATATTTTGTTGACCAAGAATATCAGGAAATAAAAATCCTTGATATATTTATAAAAAAAATAATTCATTGGTTTTTATTTTATCACATTTTAACTCATCCATTACTTCATGTAATGGACATTAAAAAATTAAATTTGATTCCTAAAGCAATAAAATGAAATTTTAGCAGAGTGTAAGGCCCATAAGAGAATGAAATGTTCAAATATTTGTATCTAAAAATTCATAAAAATAAATTTTATTAATACAATTGTTCTTAATGTAACAATAATATTTCATCATTAATATTTATAGATTGGAAATAATTTCACATTAACCATGGTAATGTGTAGGCCAGTGGTAGCTGTGAAACCCATATCATCCTTCAGTTTTCGGTTGAAGACCCTCATCCATTCTATAGTTGAATGTATTTTACCTGATATACATTATGCCTTTTTCTACAAACAATCTACTATAATTTACAAAATAAATAATATAGAAATATTTGAAATATGTTTGACCACTAAAAAAAATGTTAACTATGGTTATCAACACAAACTCAATAAATTATTACATTATCTTATTTTTTATCATAAAAATTCGATAAATGGGGTGCCTTATAACAATTATAAAACCATTATATTATAGATAATGTGAAAAAATCATCTTAACATTGGTCCCCATATATGACTTAGTACTTCATGGTTTTCACGTTTCAAACATGTGAATACCATAATCATATATACTCTAAAAAATAGTAATAAATGAAATTACCCTAAATCATTATTTAAAATATTCATATATCCTTATTTAATAATTTATTTGATATATTCCTTAAATCCTATAAAAAATCATAAAAATGATATCTCAAACCACTTATTAATATTTTATTCATTAGTTCCAATGTCATCAGTATTTTCTAGTCGATTTATTCATATCCAATGTAACATTATTCAAAAAACATTATCATAACATATGGAATATATTAATGGTCGTATTGCCTTTATCAAAATATCGCATTCTTTGGAAATCACTTCTCCATTCCATTAAAATCATTATACATAATCTTGTAAAGCCTTTGCGAGAAAATATAAACTAGGAAATTAATGCATATTTCAGAAACAATATTACATACTTATTGAATAAAAATACAAATATATTTTATTATTCCAATTCATCAATAAGACATAAGAATTCTACCTCATCCTTATAATTAATACCAGTTTCTTTCACATTTCCTTCTTAAGTTTATCAACATCAGCAATATAACCATTACATGTACCACATTAAAGATTACTTTAAGAATATTTCCACTTAGGACATATATTTTTATAACGATAAATCATTAAACATATAAATAATTTAACCTTTGATGAAGTCTTATGATGGATAGTATTCCCATCCATTATTTTATCCAAACATTTCATTTTTCCTTTGTAGTTACTTTCTTACTATTCTTATTTACCACAATAAAAATGCCTTTTTATTCCTCTAAGACAATCAATTAAGAGATTCATTAAAAAATCATTACACAAATGAAAAAGTGTAATCTTTCTTCCATGTTCTCTATTACCTAAACACTATTTAAACTCATTCTTTATATTTTCGGTGAGTCTGAGAGTTAGTTAAGGTAAAAAAATTTGATTATATTCCATGAAAATTGATTAATAATTATCACATATTACTTCCCTTCAGTGGTTATCCCATTTTTAATTTCCTAAATATATTTTTATTCACATTAAATATTAATAAATTTCCTTCTTATTCCATTAATTATCATAAACATGAATGCATTGAATAAGAAACAATCTTCATAGCAGTGTGACACACAATCATGAAAATTCAAGTATATGATGTATATGTTATAAAACATTCATCAATATATAAAACATTATATTTATCCTAGGTTTTTAATAAACAATTTTTATTAAAATATATTCATAATAGATATTTAAGTGTTTCTGAATTTCCAAAGCATGTCCCTAGGGCGTGTCAAACAATGTGTGGAAAAAGGATCATTATCATATACCATATTACACTGAGTCATACCATTACCATATTATCAAATTTCTTACCCATAGATTCTTCAGTATCATGCCACATCTATATAGAGTATCCAGACAGTGATTTATTTATAGTAAACCACTCACATAATACATTACAAAAATTCTATGTTATTTTATTATATTTTCATTATCCTTGTACTATTCCTTAGGCATGTACTTACACTTATCACTTTTCTTTCAATCCATTTTATGAAGGATAACTAAAAATTTTCTCTGATACCAACAATAATGAACCAATGATAACATTTATATAAATTAAATCACTTTTGCATAATACTTAAAATATTATAAAAAATACTCCCAAAGAATATATTATTCCAGTAACTTTGGCATCTTAGATACATAAACACCAGTACAGAAGTGAGAAAATTTTTCTCACACTAGGTTCTTCTTGACTAGAACCCTTTTTAGACACATAATAATTAACACATAACTTCATAACCTCAATGAGGAATCATAAAAAGTTATGATCTCAGATTCTTTATAATGGTAAATACGGGAGACAAGGAAAAATAAACATGAGAATATGATTATGTGTATGTGATAAAAAAATAAGATAATACCTTACATATCAAAGATAATAAAAATAAATAATGTCATAAAACATGATATTTCATTGGACATGAATCAAAAAAAAAATATATACCTGAAATCATGACATAAGAAAAATCATGGAATTGTGAACAACACATAGACATATATAATAATTTTCATATTAGTCAAGTAATTCATTCTAAGGACATGTTATTGGAAAAATTCATTTACTGAACTATGTTCACATTTTGTTCTTACCCTATACAACCTAACCATGTTCACTCCTCGTTATAGCCCTATAATAATAAAACTATTTCACTCGTCATTCCAACTATGTTTATCACAAGATATATAAATCATTACCCTATTCATTGGAGGGAAGTATATATCCCACACATGACATAATGAAATTATGATACATGTTCCACAAAATCAAAAATAATAATATCATAACCCATGATATAGAATGGGTGTCATAAACATGAAATCCTACCTAGTCCTGTGAAAATATAAAATATTTTAAAATAATTTCATCAATGCAGAAAATATAATCAATGCAGGTTTTTAAAGAATATAACCTATGAAAGGAAACCTAGATTCATAAACATAATTTAATCAATACATAAACCATTTGTAGAAAAAATATTAATTGAAACATATAATTATTTCACCTTAAATTCATGAGTAACAAAAATGAATTTTATATTAAATGGAAAATAATATTTAATTATCCTTTAAATACATTTCAATAGGAAAATATCATTCTTATATGAATTTTTTTAAAATATAAGACATTTTGAAAACCATTTTCCTTAAAAATAGACTCAGATTATCATAAAGAAATCTTGAAATCATTTTTAAAACCTTTCATTTTGAAACATATAATGAAATATGAAATTCATTTGAAAAATATTTTCTCTAACAACATTTAAATTATATTTAATCCATTTTATACATAATACTAATTAAATAAATATCCTAGAATCGATATGGCAATACTCTTAATTTATATAATAATAATCACATAATACTTTAATGAATTGTATATAAACCAATAAAAATAAGACATTGGCAAACATGGAATATATCTCACCAATATAAAAAGTGAGATGAAATCCCAGTACATTGTGCCCAACTATTATTGTACATATTTATATTCATGAATAAAAAATTATGGAAATTAATTATTTTATTCATAACTTTTTTCATTTTTATTATTTATTTTTCTTAAAGTATTACCATGTTGTATAAAACTAATTAAACAGTTAATTTTATGTTGGGTGTTTTGACCAAATCGTGTTCATGTGTTAAAAATGTATCTAGTTGGTTGATTATGGTCAATAGGATAATTATATAGACATATCTAGAATAACAATCACAAAATAATTTTCATATTTATAAATTAATTAAACATTTAAGAAAAATAATTTAATATTGTTTTTAAAAATGATTCAATGTTAAATTCATGGAGATGGTAGTTCGTACGTATGAATGAGTAAGGAGCACATTTCACCATGATTTTTATAAAAATAATAATATTAACATTAATATATCCACAATTATCATAGTATCCTAATTAAAAAATTATTTAATCAATTGTAATTTAATATATAATTCCTGTGATGTAAATGGAATCAAGTCATGTCGAGGAGGTGATAGTTCACATATCCACCCACGATGGTATCACATTATAAGTGTATGAATGTGTAATAATGAAAATTGTATATATAATATTTTTAGAAGAGTAATTATTACATTTATATAATATATATGTTTTTTTTCAAATATTTTTAATAAAAATCATCATTTATATATTTCTTTTATCTTTTGAATGAATCTTATCGCTTTGATGTGGTTGTTGTCCAAACATCCACAAATGATGTTTTCATTTTTACACATAATGGAAATAATAAGAAAATGTCTTATAAAATAAATAAATATATATAAATACATTATCTATATCTTATATATCACATATAGACATATTTTCAATCATAATTCCTATCCTTGAAATGTGGGTATGGAAAAAATGAATAATCGCTGTATCATGAGGTTGTAGTTCGTCGTACAAAAATGGTACGTTTGTTACCAATTATATAGTATTGTATGTATTTTTATATATAAAACTTAATATAAAAACATATAAGAATATTTAGGTCACTTTTAATGTCATATAATCAATAAATAATAATATTTTAGGGGAATGATAAAGAAAATTAATGACTAGATATTTGGGAATAAAATTACCTATTTGTTAGGTAACTCAATTAGAATTATAACAAAGGGTTTCATGGATGGATCTATGAAAAACATTATGCTTCAAGGTTGAAGTTAGGGATTTTGGAGATATATTTTTGTATATTTTGGTCAATCAATAGTGTCTTTAGAGGTGTGAGGAAGTGGGAGGATATAATGCCTTTTATATTTTATTATGAGTGGAACTATGGTAAATTAATTGGAAAAAGGGAATCCCCACCCACGTTTTACTGAATGTGGATCCAATAATGATCCAAATTCTATCCAAGTATTTATGTGTTCCAAATATGTCCAACAAAGGATTTTGGACTTGCTTAAATGTTTTTTTGGGCCATAAGATTATGGTTTAGTCCCTTATTAAGATTAATTTATACATATACATTGTATGTAATTTTAATTTCTTTCACTATTCCTTTTGGTAAAAAACTATGTTGACCATATCAGAAATTTTATACTTTTCTGATTCAAAATATGAAATAAATTTTTTAAAATTCAAATTAAGTATGTGTCAGAAATTAATTTAAATTTCATCTCTTAGATGAGATGAAAATTCAAGTGTTTAAATTAATAATGTTCAAAAGTTATGTATTTTTTATAGTTAATTTTTATGTAAAATTGGTTCTATTGAACAAATTCTGACATGTGGACAAAAAATTAATCCATTTCATCTCTAAAAATAACATAAAATAAGATTTAATAATATAAATAAATTAGCTGAAAAATAATCTTTGAATTAATATCCATTTAATTTAACTAATCATGAAAAAAATAAAACATCCCAAAAAATAAAATTAAAAAGTAACCTAACCAATTTTTTTTGATTCACATTCAAATATTACGTCTATTATGACAAATAATATTTATAAAAGTTCTGAATTATATATTTAATATAGGTTATCGATTAAGAGGAAGTAAAATTTCCTTAATAAAAATATTGGGTTTTATGTGTTAAATTTGTATTATTATTATATTATCTATATTACATCTATTAGATGAAAATTAAAACTATTTATCTCAAGATATAACAAATTTATTAAATTCTATTTAGTTAAATTAATAGAAAATTTTGAGTATAATAATAATTAAAAAAATCCATTATAAATCAATTTGTTGTTATAATCATTCCTAAAATACTTGTAACTAATTAATTTATTTTATATTTTGTGAAAATATTATATTTTCATATGATCGTTATTAATATTCATAAAATCTTATTTAATGGAAATTTTATATAATATTATATTTTATTCTAATATATAATTATATGGTAACACTTGGTATTTGGTGACATGGAATTCATTGAGGAATGTCAGTATTGCGTGAAATATAAGCCTACGATAGATTTACATATAGAGGTATGGAACTTTTATAAGGAATTTAGGGCATGATTAAATTTTTATATCATAAAAAGAAAGCCATAAATAGTTATTAAATATAAAATAACTATTTTTATTGTTGTGTGAATGAAATATATCAAAATAATTAAATTAACTGCAAAAAATGTTTCTCAAAAACCCAGAGAGTTAAAATTTCCACATTTCAGACTTAATCATAAAATAATCCAGATACAGGGATAAATTGTGACCTAAAACTATTAATACTTTGTTAGCCATGAATCATAAGCCCCGTGAAGGAATTAAATAATATGGATAATAGAAAATCATGACTGTGGATAAATTCATGATAATACATGAGAATGGTGTGGAATATACCCTCATCATTGAATATTGGAGCATACCAAAATTTACATTTCAAAGATGAAAAATTGAGAACACAATCCCTAACTGATATCGTAAAAGTTGAACCATACATATCATAAAATAGATATTATAAAATATATAATTAAACAAACAAACACAACTTGTAAGTATCATAAATTACATTCATAGTTTTTATAGATACCATATGTAATAGAGGTGATGGATAAAGAATATGTGTCATAAATTTTAAAAGTGAGACATAAATCCCATTACTAAATAAGTAACAATTGAATAATGAGATACATAAGATAATGATATCAATTTAAACCTTTAATATATTTGAGTAAATGAAATTTTTGATATAACATGTTAAATTTCAGTAGATAAACCACAAAAAATATACAACTACTGAATGTGACATATGTCTCAGAGAAATAAAATTGAGACTATAAATCCCTTTAACGTGATTCATAACTCCCATCATACTCTGTCAAAACTCCTATATAAAAATCATATGATTACTATTAATATACCATAGAACCATTATATTATATATAATACAATATGTTATTTAAATATTACATTATTTTTCCATTTTATAAATAATTCCATGTTAATGTTATGTTTTGGGTAATAACATTTTTGATTTCCATACATTTTTTTTAATTTTATTCTTATTAATATTAATTAGATCATAACACCACAATATAAATAATTTTAAACATGATATAATTTTCATATATATTCATTATATATGTATTTATAATAATCCCCAAAATTGAGTTATAGGAAATGAAATTCACTGTTCATGGAGATGGTAGGCCATACATACGGTTGATGCTCTATTAAGTTTCAATTCATACAGAAATAAACAAAAATAAATTATATAAATTATATTTAATATAATTCTTTTATTTCATATGTAACACATATGTATATTTTATTCATCCGTAATTCATTCCATTAATATAAATAATGTATCATAATTTTTCATGAGGTTGTAGTATTCCAGAAACAAAAATGATGTTATCGTATTCTAAATTAATGGAAATAATAAATGAATGTCTTATATAATAATTATAAAATCATAAATATATGATAATTATGATATATAAATTTTATTTATTTAATTATTTTAAATTATTATAGTTGTTAATTAAAAATAAATGACATCAGTTCATGAGGCGGTACTCCACCATACACATGAATGATGAATTTATAATCTATAAGATAGAAATGTGTGTTTTTAGTAAGTAAGATTTATCTAAAAAATGGACTATGTTTGGTATTAAGGATCTTATATATACATGATTTTGAAATAAATGAATCGGTTTGAGGAATAAATACAAAAAAAATGGTTATTGATGAAACATACTACATATTCTAGTATATCATTTTTGTTTGCAGCAAAGAACATCATTTGATATATTTATGACTCAGGTAAGTGTTATATAATGATGGTAGAGAGGTTAATAAGTGATATTTAAGGGAACCATCATGTAAAATATCATTATAAGTGTGATGATTTTTGGAGATTCAGTTCCATTTTATAGATGAGGAGTTGTGGTATTCTGGTAAATACTAAATATTATTCAGTATTGGGAGGTCAGTATTACCTCAACGTTCCCCAAAACTAAAAATTATAGTTTATTTGTGATTATATTTTCTATAAAACACTACATGAAAAATTTATATATATTTTTGAAACATTTTTTTTCTTAAAACGTTAGTATCCTTATTTAACCATTTTTACATTTTGGTCACTATTTTTATAAACTATGTTATTAATGTATTGAAATTAAATTAACGTGATTTTTAATAGATAATTCTTACTCAAATATTCATAATATTCTAACATGGTTATAAAACAAAAAAAATTGTTTGTTGGAAATTAATTTTAACACAAGTCCTATTAACGTGTAAAAACACTACTTTAACCCTAACTGCTCTAACAAATTTATTTACAATTTCATGGTCAATATAGTAGTTTTAATAGTTAAATTTTCCCATTAATGAAAGATATTTTATATTTATTAAAATATAATAATTTATTAATAGATGATATTATTATTATTTTTCTTTTAAAAAATTTAAAAATTATCATTTATTAAAAATAACATTAATGAAAATTATAGAATTATTTATTTTAGTACATTTAAATAAAAATATACATAGAATAAATTATTTCAAATGTATTATTTTTATTTCATTAAAAAATTTAAATTCACTGAAAAACGTTTAACACAATTATTCATTCAATTTTCATTACTTTAATTGTTTTTATTCAGTTTAAATTTTCTTATTAACTAAAGTATTATTGTGTTGCAATTTCTTAAAAAATAAATCTAATTATGTCAACTCTAAGAAAAATAAACTAAACTATCAACAAAAATTTTTTTGTCTTCCAAAATTATATTGATAATTGATCTGATGTTTTTTATCTAGTCTAAGGCTATTAAAAAATTAAATGGATAAATGGTACATATTTTGGTAATTTTCATTACGTGACTTATTATATGGGTAACATTGATAATAAAGTGTACAAAAAACAAGTAATATTTGATCCTAATGTTAGAAGGTTATATATATGTCCATATAATGTTTTTTACATGGTTTGGGCCCCTCATAAACCATATATTCTATGTTCTATAACGATGTAAAATAATTTATCCTTACTCATTGTTATGAATTTAAACATATTCCACTAATAATGTTGGTTAAAAATTAATATTTCTTTATTAGAAATTAAATATTTTTCTAATTAAAAATATGTGATCCATAATTTCATATTAAAATTAACTAAATGGATAAAATTAATCTTGCAGATGTAGGGAGATAGCTTGGTTTAAATGTGAAAATTTTCAAAAGATTTGAATGTTTTTATAACAATATTCTATATAAATTAGAGTACAATGACCTAAATTGTATTAATATATGACTAATTTAAATATTTTTACTTAAAAAGTAATTAAAAATGTATATTATTGGCATAAATCATTTAAACAGTCATCATTTTTCAATTAAAAATAAAATTTCCACTACTCAACAATAAAAATGATACGACATAGGATATACCAAAAATTAACTCTAATATTATTTTGTTTTTCTGATTTCAAAAATAATTTCTATATTTTAAAATAATTCTTTTAATGTGTTAAAATATTAATTTTAAATAATTTCCACCAATCAAGATTAACCCTTCTTTTAGATAAATTTAGTATTTTTCTGAAATCATATCTTCTTTTCTTCAATTGATTCATATTTTATTTTTAATTAGTATATGAATAATAAAAATGTGAAAAAATATATTTTTTTAATGGAATTAAAAATATTCACTCCCAACATTCCAAAAACTAGAAAAAATAATAATTATTAAATTATAATATAAATGGTATATTGTAGTTCGATAAAACTCGATATTATGTGTAAAATAAATACTATGTTGTTGCATTCACCACATGATAAAAAAAGTGTTTAATTTAGTGAAATATTACCATGGTGTTTCAGATAAATATATATTATCTTATTGTTTCACACAACTTAATCGATCAATTAATTTTTTTTAGTTGAAAAGAAATAATTCACAAAAATGCAGGGTGTAACATTATGTCTAACATAGAATGAGATTCGCCCTCAAAATTAATCTTGGTCGGTAATGTTTTAAAATTTTAATGTTTCATCCATATAAATGAATATCATAAAAATTAATTTTAAAAATTTCTATAATATGTTAATGTTTAAAATATAACAATTACGAAAGTTAAATCATAAATAGATTTCCACATAAGATATTATATATGGGATGTAAAAACATATACTTTGAAGAAAATTATAAATAATTATATAGAGTGGTAAATATAATTGAGAACAATAAATTGGTTGATCTATAGAAGTTTAGTGATTAAAACACTAAATACTATAGATTTGTTAAAAATATCATTGATATCATATAAAAAGTTTAATAAAATGAAAAAATTATTTTCCAATATCCTATTCATGTGGAATAATTTCAATGAGAAGATGTACATACTGGATTTCATTCAAATTAATAAGAAAAATATCACCTTGTATGTATTACCTGATCAATTTTTTCTTCATCTCTTACTCAATGAAAGGATATTTATTTTTTTGTATTAAGAACACTTATAAATCATTTAATCCACATATATAAAATGATACATGATTTTTTCTATCTTCAATTATCATAAAAAATGGTAATCATGGGTTTTCATATATGAATAAATATTTATATGGTGATGTGATAAATTAATATCTAATTCTTTATTCAAACATCAACATAAACTATTTCATAAAATCATAACACTATATACCATTTTGAAAGAAGATAATCCAAAATATTTGAAATAAGGTCACTAAATAACTCAAAATCATCATAATATTGATCCCTTGTGTACCACAAGGTATCTATTAATTGTCACGTAAACAAATTTGAGTAACTTCATAATTTATTCACCTAAAACAATGAAATAACATGATTGACCAGAAATCATTTTGGGAAACATGCATGCATTCCTTTTATTTATTCAAAATTTTGGATATATTCCATAAAAACAAAAATGATGTAAAATTCATCCATATAAAAATAAAAAATTCAATTAAATCTATTAATTATTTTGATTTTATATATACTATCCTATTTACATTATTCTTGTATAATATACGATTATCTAAGGTAAAACCCATTTTTTTAACATTAGGAACAAATTAAGAATTAATTTCCTATTATAATATTCATTCTATAAATCATGTCCATACTATTAAATAATCATTCTTGGTTATCGATAACATTTAACATATTTCTCCAGATCATTGATTATATTATTATAATGACCAATCCATATATATTTCACAATTCATAATTCTTGAATCTATGTACATAAATACATCAATCCATCTACATAAACGATTATAATTGAATAGTTCATTCCATGATAGAAAAGTAAAGATATGTTTCAAGGAAATGATTTGGTTAATGAAAATGTTCATCATAGATAATACATTTAAATCATCAAAAATTCATCACTCTATGATCCTTGTTTCCATATAGATAACATATCCACCACAATTTGGGGATATACCATTTGGTTTTTCATCCCACCATCTTAAAATCTAGAAAGTTGTGTCTTCTATCGTCTATGTTCATTACCATAAAAATTTTCATAACTCTTCAAATTCCCCATATTATATGTTTTAGAAATACCTCTTATGTTCTTGATGTTATTAAGATTCCATGATAGTTGATGATGAATAACCACAACATCTTTCACTTCATACATCAACAACTTTTTTTATCATATTAAATTCATTTGTCATCATATTTAATGTTAATATGATTTTTTATTCTTCTTTTCATCTAATAAAATCAAAATCATAGTGTGAGCAATGCTAATAATGTTTGGGAACCACATAATCATGAAAAATTACTTATATGATGTCAAAATCATGACACATTAATCCTTGATATATGACACCTTAGGTTTATTTTCGGTTATTCACAGTCATATTCTTTTCAATTCCTACATGATGTTTCATAACGATTTTGTGAATTTTTAAATTATATCACAAGGGTTTGTCAATCCAATTATGTAGCAAGGACCATTTTCGTGCACTAATTGCCAATTAAGTCTTGATTAATAATATGTTTTTTGGGTTACTTTTCCTATGAGCATATTTTCTAGAGACACATCAACATGTATTATCCAGACTATGATTTGTTTCTATGAAACATCTTATTATATCATTTATCCATATTCTATGGAATTTTCTTATACATTTACTCGTCCATATACCTATCCATTATTACATACCAAGGTTTATCTTTAAAAATATCCCAATGGATATCTATAATGATTTATCATGCTAGATTTCAATGGATGACTAAACCATTCATTTCATTCCAACTATAGAAAACCCAATATTAACAAACATATAAATTACATTATTTTTTTGGAAACTTTATTACAATACCTAAACACGAGCCTATGGATAATAATAGGTTATTCCCTTTGCAAATGTATAAACAGTAACAATTGTTCTGAGTTGAGCTACATCGTATCAGAATATGTTCTTCATAAATCAAAAACCTAATATATTTAGCATACTTATTATATATATTCATAAACAGGTTACTGGAAACATAATTACGGGTGAGATCAAATTATTAGTTAAGGTACACAATAGATACATGTAAGAGTAACATGAACATTAGGGTATGAGAACATGAGAATAAAATTTTAAAAACATTTTCAACATATCAAAGATCACAATAATCCATCAGGGAATAATGATTTGAAGTACATAAGACATGAATCATAATTGAATAAAAAAATTATCTATCAGATAATATCATTGGTATAAGGAATGAATTTTTCACATAAAAATATACATAAAAAGTCATTTTCTTATTGGTCAAGTCTTACTTCAAAGACCATAATAACCGAAAAATTCTTTTATTTTATCGAGTTAACACCTCATTACAGGACATCATTACTATATTTAGTTCACTCCTCATTTAATCCCTATAATAATATACATGTTTGACTAACCGTTATAGGAATATCTACCTCATGATATTTGTAAATAATTAAACAATAAATTGGAGGGAGATATAGGTCACACCTATCTTATAAGGAGAAATTATTTAAGTGTTCTATAATTTGATATATGTTCATCATATCATTAAACATGAAATAAAATTTATATCATAAACATTTCATCGTATCATAATCTATGTAAAATAGATAGGTTTCATAATTATTTCACCTTACATTACTCGTGAAAAGAGGAACTTTCCATAAGAATATATCCCATTTAAGAAAAATATTCTTCATAAACATAAAAAACATAAAACATAAATAATTTAGATAATGATTACAAATACTTCCCTAAGATAATTTATCCATGAAGGAATCAGTGAAAACATTGGATATTTACTTTTATTGATTATTTTTTGAAGTATCGTTTAAAACATATTTTGAGGAAAATATCCATTCATATTTGAATATTATTGTCAAAACATGAAACATTATTGATAAATTTGAAAATATAATAACATTTAAAAAATAAAATGGAATAATTTAAACAAATATTGGAATGGATGTCAGCATCTTCCATTCATATTGTATAGAAAATTGAAATGATCCATTAACATTTTCAGTAAAATCCAAATGGTCATTATTTTGGAAGATGATTTGATTATTTCTTTAAAAAATATTTAAAAATTTTATAAAGTTTATAAATAATTATTTTAAAAATAATAATTTACTAATAAATTATTTTTAAAAATAGTTATTGAATACCTTTTTAGAAAACATGGTTTTGTAAGAAAACATTTTTTTGAAGGAAGAGTAAAATAAAGTCAGATATACATAAAAAAATTATTAATTAATTTAATTAAAAAATAGTGGAAAAATGGAATCCATATATGATGAAATAATGTGTAATAACCAAAAATTTCATAGTAAGTTATCTCATTAATGTTATTCAATAGCTTACACTACACGCAACATCGATTTTGAGCACACCACAACTTATTAAACTAACCGTTCAAAAAGATGTTATGAATAGTATACACTATATTATGAATCTCATATACTCTATATAATTTTAACTTCTATATTAGATGTTTTAAATACATAATATAAGACCAAATTTTTTTTTCGGATAAAATTAGTATATTTCAAAAAAATTGCAATTTTACCACATTTTAATAGAGAACACTTTTTAAAACCAATATTTGACACTTTTTTATATTTAATTTAATGAAATTAAATTCTTATTTATAAACGAGGCGTAAAAATTTAGTTTGGAAAATTTTTTGGTACTTTTCTGATAACCTTCGTATTTTGAGGAATAGTGAAAATACTATGTTTTAATTAAAAATAAGTTTTTTCATAAAAATAATTTATAGTGATAAATTTTGAATTTGAATGTTTTGGAAGTATAATTAGATTATATTTTTATCATTTAATACTATTTAGGTCATTATATGAAATTTCACATTTATATTTGACATAAACGTTTGTCAATATTTTGATTGTTTTTTCTTTTTTTAAAAACTCGCTTGTTGCTTTTGACAACATGCTTTAATTTTAAATTAATAAATGAAACATAAATGTTTTTAATTTTCTAAAATACTGTTCATTTTTGAATTCCTAATATCAAAATTATCTATCTGTATTTTTTTTTATTTTTTGGAAAACATTCAATTTTTTATGAATCGTGAAATAACATGGCGTTATTGGGTAAAACTGACCATTTATTTTAATGATTAGTAATTTTATTTTAAAATATTTTTGGTCATAATAGATATATAATACTTATATTTGTTTATCTTAATAATTGGTGTCATTTTATAATAATTTTAGATATATAAAATTTTATCAAACTTTTTACCATCTTTTTCCCACCTCGTAGAGGAATCTGCAAATTTGAATAAAACATAATTTTACCGCTTCTGTTATTTGAATTTCAAAAATAAAAGGGACATGGTTAGTATAAGTAAGTAAAATTTTGTTCAATATGATGAAAATAATTTTATAGAATAGTATTTTTTAACTTTTATTTCCCATGGTTACAGGTAAATAGGGTAATTAAGTGTAATAATGATATCATAATTTCCCTAACATATATCTTAATTCTATTGGATATGTATAATTCGACAAAAAAACCTTATTAATAAAATATGACCCTATTTTTCCACAAGGATTAGATTAAAACATTTATTATTATTTTATTCAAAAGAGAGTTAAAAGAGATAAATAAAATGTTTAATAACTAAACCATTTTTAATATAGGGTTATACACAATATAAATTATAATATAAATATTAATTATTATGATAAATAGATTTAATAAATAATAATATTTTATTTAGAATTTTTTGACATTGAATAGTTTAATTTATTTATGAAAAAATGATGATACAATAATTACATTATTAATGAACTATTTAAATAATTTGTATTATAAATATCCAAATAAAGGTAAATAGAGACTTGTGATGAATTAACATAATTTATAGATTAATAGGAAATGTTAAGGTTGGTAAAATATATTTTATTCGAATATATAAAGTTCTTATGGCTTCCAAAAAAATCAAATACTAAATAGTGTCAAAATTGACATAATTGTAACATAATTGAGTTTTTAAAAAAAATTATAATTAATTTATATAATAGTCTTAAACATCAATTGATTGTAAAAATAATTATATAATAATATATTTGACATTAATGAACCACTTGATGTTATATTGGAAATTTATAGTATGTTTGATAATCATATAATATAAAAATACAATGAGACATGGTAAATGTCAAACTATTTATCTAAGAGTTAAATATAAAAGATAAGGTTAATATGATGACTTAAACCTATATAAAACCTATTTTTTGAGATTTTTTCGACCCATTCCCACCTTATCCTTTAAATACTTTTTTAGAGCCATTAGAAACCGCAAGTGATTTTATTATAAAATTAAATTTTAGGATTTTCTTAAAGTGACCCTCACCTCTCTAATAAAAGGGTACATCCCCTTCACTTAATTTAATTCCTAAAAATTTATTTGGATCATCCAACCGCAGCCCAAATATCCACTCAACATTCCTTCCTTAATACTATAGGCCATACATAGTCATAAAGCCAACCTATGGAGACCTTTTGATCAAATAAAAAGGAAGAACCCGAAGAAGAGGTAAATTTTTCCTGACCTCTTTCACGTTCTTTACTTTTCTACTCCCTCTTTCTTTGTTGTTTCCATTATAAAATAATAACTAATGTATATTCAATATAAATTTATGTTATTATAAAAATGGTACAACCATATTCATTATTCTATCCATATTGTAAATTACAATGTCACCATACGTGCATAAATACGACTTACCGTCTCCACGTCGTGGTGTAGTTTTTATTCAATCCCTTAATTTTATTGATGGGTTACATAATGATTATAACTAATTTAAATAATAAATATAACATGTTAATGATTCTTTATATATGATATACCATCCAAATATATACAATTTCACCATGAATATAATGATATTGTCGCTCGTGCGTATATACGGATTACTGTCTCCCAGACGTGATGAGATTCATTTCCACATTCACCAATCAACGATAATTATAAAATATATATTATTAAAATGTAGCAAATATGTGAATTAATTAATCTACTGAATAGATAGATAGATATATATATTTATATGTACATACATATATCTTATTCACTGCCTTCCATTCATTAGGACATGAAAACTGAGACGGCGTTTATGCGTACGTACGGCCTACCTTCTACAAAAATGGTGTTTTCTATTTCATATATATTTCTATTATACATATTTATATTCTCATTATATATAATATATAAATTATATGTAATATTATGAAGTATGTAAGTCATGATCTAAATGATACGGTCAATAGTAACCAGTTAAAACACGTACGATAAAGAAAGAAATTATTACCTGAAATGTTAATTTACTTGGAAATAATTATTAAATGGGAATTTTAAATTCATAAATGAATATTTTATGATATAATAAATATGAATTTGGTTCTTGTATTATTTAATAAAATACTACTATCATTATAAATGAGGTTAAACATACCCTCGACTAAAGGAATGTGCAAGGTAAGTGTTAATTTCACAATCACTTTATTATCTGAGTTTGTTTTGACGTAAGTATCTTCTGGGAAATATTTATTATCCATGTCTATGTCTCATAAAATTATTTTAAAATGGATTATTTTAATTTTCCTTTTTACTATAACATTATTTTAAATGATTTAAAATTTTATTCTTCTAAATCATTCTCAATAATGTCCATGTTTTGAAAATGATTTTACGGATTTATTTATAGGGATATGAATGTTTTTAAAATGTTAATTTCATTAGAAAGTTTCAATGTGGTATTGGGATCTTTTATTAAAAAATTTCTTTCAATGTCTTCCTTAAAAAATTGAGTGATTTTGAAATTTTTTCATGAAAAAATGATATTTGTTTTAAATAGTTTTACAATTCATTTTCATCTATTAAACATCCTTTGATGAGATTTTAATCTTTGTTTGAAGTTGATTAACTATGATAAAAATATTCTATAATGTATTGATGGTTTTGTGATATGTTTTACTATGGATGTGTTATTTTATACGATTCTTGGTATTGGAATATATTATAGACATTTCGTATGCTAGTTCTAATATGAATGAATACATTATGTTTAAACCTTTTCTTATGAGGAATTAATTGGACTTAATAAGTGACGGGTGGAGCCCGCTATAGCTCATCGATGCATCAATAGGTCTCATGAGACAAACAACAGTCTTGGAACAAGGACATGACAAAATCTTATTTGTAGTCTTGGAAAAAGGCCTTGACAATGTGGTTTTGATGTCCGGCGTTATGAATTTTATCATTATGAAAGTGGCTATTGATATTGTGTGTTATTATTTGAATAGTAGAATATTCATGTGAATAAGTAAATTTAATTATTTGATTTTATCTTTGAAATATTATTCTGAAGTTAATGTTTAAAAGGCTTTTTTAGTCTTATACATTGCCTTAAATTTTTATGCTTATTTATGAATGTTTTCCTATATTGTTATCTTTACTAACCATATGAGATCACCACTTTCTATGTTATATTTTCCTAGGATATGAAAAAGTGTATTATTATTGATAATCCCCGTTGTGCTAGGGGATTAATGGAGTTCTAAAATGATCATTTATGTTGCGTTTTATTTTCTAATATGTAATGTAACGTTCATGTATGTAATATATTTTTGAATACTGCTAAACTAATCGGTCTTTCGGGACTTGATTCCTTGTAATCATACCAATGTATTAAAATATTTCACAGACATTGAGTAACTGGGGTATGTTCATTATAGTTAGTATCAGAGTATGTTTAGAAACAACCTTGGAAACAGATTTAGTAAAACTCTAATCAGAATACATTACCCTATGATAGACTTTGAGAATTAGTATAGAAGAACATCATAGAATTTTGGTACTGTATAGATTTTGTGAGTATTCCAATCAATATGTCACTTTTTGGATACGAGTAGGATTAGGAGGATCTTGCATAGATGTACCTAGGGGTAAAACACGAAATCACCGCTTTGATCTAGAATCGAACGAAAACTAGTTCATGACAATGGGCCTTGCTGTACTCGTCGTTACGACACTCCTAAGGGATATGCTTTCGAAAATTTACATTTTCAATATAAGCCTTTATAATGGATTTAGGAGTAAATACACTCTCCTATATAACATTTTATGATTATAACTTATTTGATTAATCTTTTAAATTTACATTCTATATTTTACCAGTTTGGAATTATGCATTTCAATTCATAAACTAACCTCGTGTATTTCATTGTTTAGAAATGGATTCTAGTAAAATGAATGAGAATTCCAACAATACACAGGATCGAATTATTAAGAAGGATAATATCATTCATGGTATTAAGCCACCATTTAATTTTGAAATCATCTCCCACATATTCTCATCAAATGAAGAAATAGTATATTTTGTTAGTAAGATAAGTAAAGATTTCACTGAGTACAATGGAATTTAAGGGAATAAAGAGAAATAATGGATGGAAGAGAGAAAGGTGGATAAATGGAAGAGGGGAAAGAAGGATTTTTTTATATGTGATAACAGGGGAAAAAATCACCATGGTAAATGGTTTAAGGGAGTGGGAGTTTGTTATATGATTGGAGAAAAAGGATTCAAACTACATGATTGAAAGGGTAAGAAGAAGGTTTCATATGTATAATTCTTAATCTGCAAGGAGTTTTGAAAATACATGAATCAATGTACAAATCATCAGAGTTTACCACAATTGCTGCTACTAAATAATAATCATGTTGTGATACTACCGAAGATGAAGAGGAGTGATTAATAGTTTTTTGTTGTTATTAATGTATTGTGGCATTTTAATATTGTATTAATATTGAACATGTTATAGGAATTATAGATTATATAAGGATTATACTGCAGTACTATTTCATTAATGACTTGATATAGTGTGGAACTAGGAAAAGTGACTCAATGGAAGGTTAATTTATTGGGAAATTTATGGCTGAGAGAAATTAAAACTATGACATGACTCTGATATTGAGGTAGTGTTATTGGAATAAGATATGATATATTTCGATAAATTATATGGGATATTATGGACAATCTAGAAACAGTTTCATGATTTATATATTCCATCATTGTTGCAGTTTAAAACATTTTTGGATATAAAGAGTATATCCAGAATTAAATAAGAAATAAGAGATCATAAATGTAATCAATATAGTTATATGATAATTCAGGGTGATACCATGTTTAAAAAAATATATTATGAAGGTATTCACTTGTTATTACATGGCCAAAAAGATCTTCATTGTGTTTACCTTCATTATTAATTTTGGACTGCGAGTTTTGACAGAAGTATTTTGGATAAGTCTAAATGTTTGAATCGAATATGTTTGTAACTGAATATTATATTTAAGGTTAAATAATTTCATGAGATTATTTTTTTATTTTCATAAAAAGGAAAACCCAAAGGACGGGTGAAGACCCGTCACGTCCGACTATGCCGCAAGACTTGAACCTGCAACTGAACAGTGTCAAGGTTGCTTCACCTACCCCTAGCCTACGCGATGTCCTAGTTTGTATAATGTATTTTTGAAAATAGTCTAAAATATTAATTATAAATTCATTTTTTTTGAAACCTATATGATTAGGATAAATAGAATAGATTTTAAATATATTATAATTTGGAGTTAAATATGAGTCTGTGTTAGAAATTAGTTGAAAGATGAAAATCTACTTGTCATATTTATTTTTTTCTCTTATTCTATGAATAAACTAATTCATAAACAATAGGGATTGGATCTTAAAACAAAAAAATTTGTTACCCTAACACCTTCTGTTTTGTTGAAATGATGATATATTACAACATCTTAGATTGATGGAATTGAGGCCCTCAATTTTACACTTGGTTGTTATTAATGACCTCAATCACTAACTATAAATATTTACATTTTTCCTCAAATTATGTGTCTCTAGTTTCCACGTATATTCTCCTAATTGAGATTATAATTTGGGGGTGAATTTTTCATTTTCCTTCACCTCCTATTAAGAGTAAATTTAATTAAACCAATTTCCGATGTGGGTATTCCAGATATGTATTTTTCTATTTTTAACTATTTATTTTATAAGAAAAATTTCACATTTCTAGGACACATTTTATTTAAGTAGGGTATAATGTTACATCCAAATATTTCATAGTACGTAATCACATTAATGTAATTCAAAAGTCTGTGTTACACGCAACACCGAGTTCGAGCGCATCACAACTTATTAAACTAACCATTCAAAAAGTGGTTACGAATTGTATTAACTGAAATTTTAATCTTATATACTCTGTATAATTTTAACATTCATATTATGTGTTTCAAAGACATTATATATGAACAAATTCCTTTTTTATGATAAAATTAGAAATTTTTTAATAAATGAAATTTTACCACCTTTTAATCGAGAAAACTTTTTAAAACCAATATTTGACACTATTTATATTAACTTTAATGAAATTAAATTATTTTATATAAGAGAGACATAAAAATTTAGTTTGGATAAATTTTTGGAAGATTTCTTTTAACTTTCATATTTTTCGGAATACTGAAGAATACATTGTTTTAATTAAAAACAACATTTTTAATCGAAAACAATTATAGTGATAAATAATGCATCTGAATGGTTTGGAAGTATAATTAAATTAAGTTTCTATCATCTAATACAATATGGGTCATTATATATAATTTCACATTTAAATTTGACATAAACACATGTCAACCTTTTGATAGTTTTTATTTTTTTTTAAAACCTGCTTTTTGGTATTGAAAAAGGGAATTAATTTTAAATTGTTAAATTAAACTTCTATGTTTTGAATTTGGAAAATTAGACATTATTTATGAATTTAGAATATCTAAATTACCTTAGGGTAGTTTTTTGGTGTCTTTTAGAAAACATTCAATTTTTTATGAAAAATGCAAAAAACACTGTGTTATTTGTTAAAACCGGCGTTTTTTTAAATATTTAGTTATTTTATTTTAAGTTATTTTAGGTCATAATAGATACATAATACATATATATGTTTAACCTAATTATTTGGATTAATTTTATAATAATATTGGACATAGAATATTTTATTGATCTTTTTACCTTCTTTTACCCAGCTCATAGGAGCATTTTTAAATATGAAAAAAACGTAATTTTACCACTTCTGTGTGTTTAATTTAAAAAATCCAAGAGACACGGATAATATCAGTGAGTAAAATGTTGTTGAATAAGATGAAAATATTTTTTGGCGAATAGTCACTTTTGACTTCTATTAATAAGTTCAAAAGTAAATAGGGTAATTTTGTGTAAAAATGATATTATAATTACCATAACACATGTCATAAATATATTTGATAAGTATAAATAGACCAAAAAAAAACATTAGGAATAAAATATGATCCCCTTTGATCCACTTGGATTATATTAGAACATTTATTATTATTTTATTTAATGAAGAGTTATAAGAGGTAAATTCAATGTTCAATAACTAAACCATTTTTAATACAGGGTTATACTCTATATAAATTCTACTATAAATATTAATTATAAATCTAAAAATATTTCCTACATAATGGTATTTTATTTTAAAAAACTATACATTGAACAATTTGATTTATTTCTGACACAACGATAGTTCAGTAATTACATTAGTAATAAAATATAAAAATTATTGATATTATAAATATCCAAATAATTATAAATTGTTACTTTTGATGAATTACACTAATTTTATAGGTTAATATGACCTATCAAGGTTTTTCAAATAAAAATTATTTGATGTGATAATGTTTTTATGGATTTCAAAAAAATAAAATACAAAATAGTGTCAAAGTTTACATAATTGATATCTTTTAAAAAAATATTATATTATTAATTGATAAAATAGTCCTAAAAATGTAAAGTTCAGAAAAAGGATATATATAATAATATATATGACAATAATGAACCATTTGGGGTTTTATTGTAATTTTATAGTATGTTTATTAACCATATAATATAAAAATATAAAGAGACGTGTTAAATATAAAACTATTTAACTATGAGTTAAATATAAAAGATAAGCTAAATATGATAACCTAAATCTGTCTAAAACGTATTTGATGATAGTTTTTAGACCCATCCACTCCTTATCCTTTAAATAATTAATTTTTAGAAATTAGAAACCGAATATGATTTTATTATAAAATAACATTTCAAGCTTTTCCTAAAGTGACCTTCAACTCTCTTGTTAAAGGGTTCTTCCCATTCACATAATTTCACACCTCCAAATTCATTTGACTCGGCTAACCACTGCACAAATATCCTCCAAAATTTCCTTCCATCATTATAGAGTCATTCCTTTGTTCATAAAGTTAATTTAAATATCACTTTTGATCAAATAAAAGGAAGAACATGAAGAAGAGGAAAACATTTCATCACCTCTTTCGAGTTCTTTTCTTTTTCCACTACCTCTTTATTTGTTGTTTAAATTATAAAATAATTACTATAGTATCTTATATTTAATATTATGTCTTTATAAATATGGTACAACAAAATTTATTATTATATACATCCTAAAAATTATAAATTCACCATATGTGGGTACATATGGCTAACCGTCCCCACGTCGTGGTGTAGTTTGTTATTCAAAAACATCATTATTTTTATGTGTATAATATTGAGTATAAATAATGTAAATAATAAATATAACATGTTAATGATTCTTTATATATGATATACCATCCAGTTAAATATGATTTAACCATCAATATAATGGTATTGTCACTCGTGCGTACGTACGGATTACCGTCTCCAAGACGTGATGAAATTCATTTCCATATTCACCATTCAACGATAATTATAAAAATATATATTATTAATAAGTATGTAATATATTAAATAGTATTTCTAATTAATTTATATATTTGTGTGTGTGTGTTTTTTTGTACTTATATATATTTTATTCACTTACTTCCATTCAATATGATATGAAAACAAAAACAACATTTATGCATACGTACGGCCTACCGACTCCATAAACGGTGTTTTACATTTTATATATATACCTATTATACATGTTTATAATATAAATATATATGATATATAAATAATGTGTTATATTCTGGAAGTATATAAATCATGATCTAAATTATACGATCAAGAATAACAGGTTAAAACACTTACGATAAAGAAAGCAATTGTTACCTGATATTTTAATTTAACATGGAAATAATTATTAAATAGGTTGTATAAAATTGTAAATAAATCATGTATGATATAATAAATATGAAAATGGTTCTGGTATAATTTAATAACATACTATGGTCATTATTCAATAGATTAAATGTTCCCCTGACCAAAGAAAAGTGCAAGGAAACGGTTAATTTCACAATCTCTTTATTATTTGAGGTTATTTTTATTTACTTATCAACTGGGAAATATTTATTATCCATGTCCATGTTTCATAAAATAGTTTTCAAGTGGTTTAATTTAAGGGATCCTTTTACTAAGAAACATTCTAAATGTTTTAAATATTTATTCTTCTAAATCATTCTCAATAATTTTCATATTTTCAAAATAATATTTAAGGAATTATTTATATGGAAATGAATGTTTTTAAAATGATAATTCCTTTCAAAATACTCAATCATGTATGGGACACATTAATTAAAAAATTTCTTTAAAAGTATTTCTTTCTAAATTGTCTGGCCTCTAATTGTTTTCATGAAAAATCAATATTTCTCTCAATTAGTTTTACAAATAATTTTTATTTATGTCAACATTAATTGATGGAATTTTAAACATGTTTGACGTTGATTTATTATGATAAAAATAATCCATATTGTATAGATGGTTTTATAATATGTTTTATTGTTGATGTGTTATTTTTATACCATTCATGGTATATGGATAATGTATTGACATTTCGAATTCTCGTTTTAATACAAATGTTTATGTTATTATTAAAACTTTTCATATGAGGAATGCATTGGACATAGCGCGTGATGGGTGGAGCCCTCTATAGTTCTCTGATGCATCATTAGGTCTCATGAGACAAACTACTGTCTTGGAAGAAGGCCTTTACAAAATATTATTTTTCATCATGGCACTAGGCTTTGACAATGAGGTTATGAAGTACGGAATTATGAATTTCATCATTATGAAAGTGGATATTGATATTTCATATGATTATTTGACTAATAGAATATCCATGTGAATAAGTAAATGAAATTATTTGAATTTATCTTTTCCATATTATGCTTAATTTTATGTTTAAAAGAACTTTTTTAGTCTTATACATTGAATAAATGTTTATGCTTATTTTATGAATGTTTCTACTATATTTTTATCCTTACTAAGAAGATGAGCTCAACCCTTATAATGTTTTATTTTCCCAGAATTCTAAGAAGTGTATAATGATTGATATTAAGGGTTAAGCTAAGGGATTAATTTCATTTTCAAAGGATCATTGATGTTGTTTTTTATTTTCTAATGTGTAATGTATCATTCATGTATGCAATCTATTTTCCAAGACTGCTAAAATAATCGGTCTTTCGGGACTTGATTCCTTGTAATCATCCCAATGTATTAAAATAAAGCACTGAATCTGGGTAACTGGGGTCAGGGAATTACTTCTTGAAAAAATAGATGATAAAAAAATTCATGAAATTTCCTAAGAGGTATATCATAATATTTCTACATTATAGACCTGAATATAAACAATCCTCATAAATTTTGAAAATGTAACATAAAACTGATACTGCTTTTGTAACCATGAATCATAATTCAAATGAAATAATAACATAAAACGAAACATAAAATATAATTATTATTAAAAAATTCATTATATTAAATTTCAGTTGGTATTTTTACTCCTCGTGAAATAATATATGTTAATGACCAGACGAACATCTCAAAAAGGAAAATTGAGACAAAATTGCTTGACAGTTTTGTTACTTTTGATCCATAGATCCCAGGAAATATATATATATATATATATATATATATATTTATAAAAATAGATATTTAAATAAAAATATTCTTCTTTATTAATAATAATTTACATTCTAAGATATTATATACAACCAATATAAGAAGGAGTTGGTGGATATAACATCTGTCTCCTGGATGTAAAATGTGAGATGAGAATCATTCACTGCATGAGTAATATTTGAATCATGATATAAAATAAATAATAACAAAAATTGAAACATAAAACATTAGAATATAAATATAATTCATGATATATCATTACATATGTCTAATCATATGTGTTAGGAATTCCTTCTCCTTTGTCGAGATATTATCCGCTTTAGGCGGCGCTGACTCGCCTGCATGGGTTTAATCACATCCTCATTAATGCGTCTCTATTAAGAATTGGGTCTTCCCACTTTCATACATTGGGATTTTTCAACTCGCACAAACCCTAACACCACACAACCAACAAACTACCTGAACACATGGGTTTGGGAAATTACTTTACCTATGTTAAGATATTATCCGCTTTAGGTGGCACTGACTCGCCCGCATGGGTTCAATCTCATCTGCATTTATGAATCTCGATTAAGGGTCAGGTTTTTCCCTTTCCCACACATTCGGACATGTTACACATTACCAGGGAATGGAAAGAAAAAGGTCTCACAACTGACAATCCAAGCATTCCATATAACAAGGGTACATAGTACAACATCAACACAAGTTCAGAAGAACAAGGGAAAACACAAGTCAAAACAACTCCAGGTACTGAGAGTGTATCTGGGTCTCCCACTCCCAAGTGCTCTCCTCAATGCCACCATGCCTCCACAACACACGAACAATGGGAATAGTTCATCCATGGAGCACCTTCTCTTTACGATCATAGATTCTGAATGGTCGTTCCTTGATGTTCGTGTCGCCTCCCATATCTAACTTTCCCCAGTCAATAATTTGGGAGTCGTCAGGTAAGTATCGACGAAGCTGGGAGACGTGGAAGACATCCTGAACCTTCTCTAACTGAGGTGGCAGGGCTAGCTGATATGCCACCTCGCCGACTCACCTCAACACCTCAAAAGGTCTGATGAAACTAGGTTAGAGCTTTCTCCACTTCCCAAACCTCCGATGCCCCTGTCGAGGGGAAACCTTCATGAACACATGATCCCCCACCTCGAACTCCACAGGCCTCCTCTGAAGATCAGAATAAGACTTCTGTCGGTCCTGAGCAGCTTTCATACTCTCACATACAAGCTGGACCTTCTTTGTGGTGCTCTTCACTACCTCTGGCCCAAGAGCACCTGTCTTACCAACCTCTGCCCAGCAAATGGGTCAATGACATGGCAATCCATACAAATCCTCAAACGATGACATGCCAATAGTAGAGTGGAAGCTGTTGTTGTATGAAAACTCTACTAAAGGCAAGTTCCATACCCATGTTCCTCCGAAATCCAGAACCCATGCTCATAGCATATCCTCCAACGTCTGGATAGTCTGCTTCGTCTTCCTATCCGTCTGGGGGTGGAAAGCAGTGCTAAGGTGTATCTGTGTTCCAAAAGCATTTTGTAGCCCCCTCAAGACTCGCGAGGTAAATCGAGTATCCCGATATAAGACGATAGTCCTCGGAACTCCATGCAAACGAACCACCTCGTCTACGTACCTCTGTGCTAAGGTACTCACCGGGCCCTACTCCTTGATTGCTAAGAAGTGAGATGATTTCGTCAAACGATCCACGACTACCCACATCGCATGATAACCACCCTATACTCTGAGTACTCCTGTGGAGAAGTCCATTGAGATGTCATCCCACATCGACTCGGGGACATCTAAAGGATGCAACAAACCACTGGGAACACGATGTTCAGCCTTCACTTGCTGACACACTAGGCATTTAGCCACAAACTCCGCCACTGCCCATTTCACCACGGGCCACCAAAACTGATCCCTCAGGCCTCGGTACATTTTTGAAACACCTGGATGTACCGCCAAGGTTGAGCTATCGAACTCACGGAGAACTCCCTCACGCATTGTCTCCGAGACAAACAACCTTCCAGGGAAAAGCATATGATGTCGGCTGTCCTCTGACCATCCTTCCAAAGCATTCCCCTGATCGACATGATCCCGCATCACTTCCACCTTGGAGTCCCCCCACTGGGACTCATCCACCTACTGCAACAAGGAGGATTGCACCGTTATCTGAAAAAAACTGCCTCTAACACCTTCTACCCTGACATCCATGTTCAAGGCAGCAAACTCTCCCATCACCTTCCAAGCATCAGCAGATTCTCGAACCACTTCCTAATGCGACATCCTGCTCTGGGCATCAGCCACAATGTTTCCCTTACCTTCAGTGTAAGATATCTCAAAGTCATAGTCTTGGAGAAACTCGACCCATCTCTGCTGCCATATGTTCAGGTCACGCTGGGAGAAGATATAATGCAGGCTCTTGTGATCTGAGAAGACCACAAAGTGCTCCCCAGAGAGGTAATGTCTCCAAAACATCAGTGCGAACACTAATGCTGCAAGCACTAGGTCATGGGTGGCATATTTACGCTCGTGAGGGCGTAACTGCCTAGACCCATAACAGATCACTCTCTTCATCTGCATCATCACGAACCCCAGACCAAGGCCAGAAGCATCACAAAACACCTCATACAACAAATCATCCTCTGGAAACCTGAGTATGGGAGCACTGACCAACTTCTCCTTCAGGTATTCAAAAGCTTCCTGGCACTACTCGCTCCATAAGAAGACATGGTTCTTCCTCGTCAAAGATTTCAAAGGAGCAACAACTCGAGAGAAGTCTGAAACGAACATCTGATAGTAACCTGCTAACCCCAGGAAACTACGAACTTCTGCCATGCTCTTGGGTGCTACCCATGAAACAACTACCTCTACCTTCGACCGGTCCACTTACACTCCATGCTGAGACACCACGTGCCCAAGGAAGTGTACTTCTTGTTTCAAGAACTTACACTTCGTCAATTTCCCATAAAGCTGGTGGTGTCAAAGGACTTCTAAGACTTCCCTGAGATTCTCAACGTGCTCCACCTCTGACCTTCAGTAGATCAGAATTTCATCGATAAACACAACGACGAACCAGTCTAGAAACTCTCGGAAGACAACGTTCATAAGTCCCATGAACACAATTGGTGCTTTCGTAACTCCAAACAGCATCACCACAAACTCAAAGTTCCCATACCTTTACCTGAAAGCTATCTTTGAGATGTCATTGTCCTTCTCCCTGAGCTGATGATATCCAGATCATAGATCAATCTTGGAAAAAAACCTGCTCCCCTGAGTTGGTCAAAGGGATCATCTATCCTTGGAAGGGGGTAACAGTTCTTGACCATTACCTGGTTCAGCCTTCAGTAGTCTATGCATAGCCTGAGACCACCATCTTCCTTCTTCACGAAAAAAATTGGAGTATCCCATGGCAACACGCTGGTTCAAAAAAAAACCCTTCTCCATCAGATCATCAATCTGAATCCGCAACTCTCACAACTCCTAAGGTTCCATCCGATATGGGGCCATCAAAATAGGATGGGAACCAGGCTATAAGTCTATCCCGAACACAACGTTACGTTAGGGGGGGGGTCGAGTCACAAACTCCTCCGAAAAAACATCGAGGAACTCCCCATAAACTTCTGGGACATCCATCATCTCTGTATCAGTTCAAACCACTGATAACCCGTCCAAAAAGAAAAGGAGAGGCTCCACACACTGGCTTCCCGCATGAAAGCTCCTCTCACCAACAAAAGATGCGCGCTGCCCATCCATGTCGGAGAACATGACTCTTCTCTAGAATCAGTCGATAACGGCACTATAAGAAAACAACTAGTCTATGCCTAGGATGACATCGTATGGCTACATCTGTAACAGATGAAGGTCCCCACTAGATCGATGTGGTCCCAATGTCATCCCACATCCCCGGCAAACACAAGACACGCTGGTCTGGGCCCCAACTAGTGTACTCAGTACCAATGGTATGGAAATTATATCTATTTATAATCCCAAAGCATGGGCTAGACCAGGTGCAACGAAAGAGTGCAAAGCTCCCGAATCGAACAAAGCAGAAACAAGAGTGCTGAACAAACAAATCGTACCTCGCACCACCTCTAGTCCTGCTGGAGCTGTCAACACTACTGCGTGAAACTGTCCACGCCCAGATCCTCTGCCTCTCTGATGTCGTCCACTTCCCCGACCACACCCTGGTCGAGGTCCCTGAGGAGCACCTTGAGGTCAGCCTCCTCCCGCAAAGTCTACCCTCGGAGGAGCATGGGCCAGCTGCTGCTGGAAGGGCCTCGCCGGAAACTCGTGCTGCTGAGGTGGGCGCTGAACCTTCCCACCGACACCGTGCTGAGTATGGGTCAGGCACCGACTCTAAACATTCCCGAAACCTCCACAAGAAAAACACCTAGGACTTGGGCTCTTGAAAAAGGGATGAGGACCCGAAGATCTGAACTGCTGGGGCCTACTCCCAACTGGCCTGAACCTGGAAGGTCCCGTCGCAGGAGACCTGCTGTTGACTCCCTTCCCCTTCGATGAACCTGGCTGGATCCCCTCTCGGGGTGCACCTCCCAGTGAGTGCATCCTCTCTACAACATCTGTCTTCTTTTGTACTGCCAAGTATGTCGGAAGGGTGAAGGGGGTGACAACATACTGGAGTGAAGGACGACGCTCCTCCTCCAAATGTCTCGCCCGAGACTCCTCATCCGGAATGTGATTTGGGGCAAAGCGCCTGAGATCTTTGAACTTGATCCACAGCCCTCATACCGTCAGACTCCCCTACTAAAGGGAGAGTAACTCCTGCAGCTTCTCCGCCTTGATCATGGAAGAAAGGAATTCCTCTCGGAATTCCTTCTCAACGTCAGCCCATGGAACCTCTACCTCTATCCTCTCTCTGAGGTAGAGTGACCACCACTGTCGCGCCACACCTCTCAGCTGACTAACTGATAGGGGAACCCAGTACTCTCTTGGAGAACGGATCAAGGTAAAAGTGATCCCTAGATCCTCAAGCCACTCATCCGTCTCCATAACCAAAGTACTACCCTCGTACATCATGAGGGTCTGCCGCTGAAAAGAACAGAGGGTCTTATGCCATTGGATATCATACTCCTCTCGGTCAATCCTCAACTGATCGACCACCTGAATATGCTGGGCCTCGGCGGTCTGAGCCTCCCGGGGACGACGTCCAGGTGCCATAGATGTATGGTAAACAAGGATTGCCTAAGCCCAAGTAGTAAGGAAAAACTCAAGGTTTCATTTTATCATTTTATTTTAATATATTTCCAAGAAAACCCAAATCAATTAAAACACAATCATGATGATGCATGTACCTCCCGTAGGATCTCTACCCTGCAATCAATGTTGTATCTCTTGGACTTTTCGTATGCTCAGAGTCCTTGCATAGGATCACGGGGGGGCCTAAAATCCCATGTCCTAGACGGTATTCCCTGGCCTATGTCACACACCACGATTGACTAACACTATCACCCTACCATCCCATGCAATCCTCACTATGCCTAACTCCAGACACCATCCTATCTCTCAACCATGACAACTGATACCATTCTGTCACGACCCCCTCCCACCAAAGATGCCCCTCCTGAGCTGGCAATTGTGAATGGGAGATAATGATTCCCAAGTCCCACCTCTAGTAGGCCCCGGGGTGGCGACTAGCACCAAGGGTATATGTTTTCACAAATATGGGTGGCATTACCATTTTTTTTAATGATCGGGAAATAGGACAAGTCAACCACCAAAAAGGAAAAGAACCAATGTATAAAAATAAAAATAAACCAAGCCCACATGCATGTTTAAAGTGTTTATAACAAGGTAAAAGTACAAGAAAGATCAAAGTACAATACTAAAAGAAAAAAGGTACAACAACAGCAACAACTCCAACTGTCCTACTAGTAGGGTCCCGCACGACCCTGGTAGTCCACCTGGAAACCTGAAAGTAAATGTAGTGTGATCATACAAGTATACTCAGTAGGGAAACCTAATGCTCTCGTGCACAAGTGGGGAGACATCCTAATGTCCTGTGAGAACAACAGAAGAAACCTAGCAAGGAATTCTATCCACCCAACCTCACCAGCCACACTCACCAAAACACAAGCACAATAGGTAGTAGTATATAAGAAACAACAGTATTGGGTACCCCGCACTAGTTACCATTAGTTAGCTTCTCTTCCTAACGACGAACGTCCTGACGCTGCCACACTCTCCCCACCCGCACACACCTGGGCCTCACAACCACATATCCCGCCCGCACACACCTGTTCCTCACAACCACGTATCTCGCCCGCACACACCTGGGCCTCACAACCACGTATCCCTCCCTCACACAACTGGGCCTCACAACCACATATCACGCCCGCACACACCTGGGCCTCACAACCATGTATCCCGCCCGCACACACCTGGTCCTCATAACCACGTATCCCGCCCGCACACACCTGGGCCTCATCCCGAAGATTCTTGGGAAACATAAGAACATTCCTAAAGAGTCTTGGTCTAAAGATACCCCAATCGAAACCTACTCGAAGAGTCTTAGGTGTAAGGTCTCCTCAAGCCATCACAACATATGGGAGAAGGAGCAGGATGGAGCTAGTAACTAAGGGAAAAACACCCTCTCCCATGAAATGGGAGTGTTCGGAACTAAGTGCTCAACATGGGTGGGGTGTGACAAAACACAAAATATACAGATATATATATATACCAACCACATATCCCAATATATGGATTCTAAACAGAGAAACTGAGCACGTGCCTCAGCAATGCTACCACGAAGCATGCATACAACAAACAAACCCAACCACCTTTAGGTTTTCACATTTAAGAAGAAATAGTTATTTAATTCATTAACTACTGGGCAACTATCCACAACTAACCACACCAATAATTCATAAAACATATCCCTACCATCCAAAAATCATGTTAGGAAAACACAAGTAACACAACCAAGTCATTCTTATTAGCCAACCAACCCCATTGATAATTATTCATGTTCTATTATCATGACCCACCATTAATTAACTCTTTCACATTTATTTATTAATCACAACCCATAAACCGTTCACAAATAAAACCCAACCCTGCATCCCCGCTTCCGACCACCATAACCAAAACCGCACCGAAACCCATACATCAATATCCCTTTAATACCATTTATTGCATCCCCACTGTCTGTCACCAACACAACATTCACACCAACCAAGAACCAAGTCAACCGCAGCCCCGCTGCTCACCTGATCCACATCAACCAACAAAAACACCCCCAACACATGACACGTAACCAATCCAACACCCACATGTTCATTATTCCATTTTGTTTAACCGGGGTGATCACACAAGGCTTCCATATTTTCATTTAATCAGCCAACATTACGTGATTATCCAATTTCCACATTCCACAAGCTTCCATACGTAAGAAAATACAGAAGGAGAGGGAAACATTTAATTACGTAAGCAAAGGCCTCCAACGACCGTGATTTTCAGTAGGTATAAGTTCATTCAATTCACAACATAATATCACAGGATATAAAAAGTAAAGTAACAGCAATCACTAACTTCCCAACCCCATTCTTTAAACAGTTATTTTCTTTATTTAATGGTTCAACTATTTCTCATGAAAACAAAGGATACCTGCCCCACATGATACACAAATTAAAGAGACAAAGGTGATATCCCTACCTCAATAGGTTCTGATCGCAACGCTCCCCCTGATCAACCTTAGAAGACGTCTGTCAGCATCCGTCACTTCTGTCAGGTCCCGGAAAAACCTCCTCGGGTGGATGTTAGAAAGAAAGGGCTGAAGGAAAGATGATAGATCGAAGCTCGTAAGCTCCGCCTCGTCGTTACGATCCCGTGGTTGCTGACGGATCGTAAATCGGAGATCGGACAAAGAAGTTATTGTAGAAAGAGCCTTAGTGTCTCTTGGGAGAGATCTGCTCAGAGGAGAGGGGAGGAGAGGTGTGAGTTGAAAGGAGGAGGGGACCCCTCCTTTTATAGGTGTGAAAATAAATAGTATATTGTGTGTACTTTATGGTACATGACGTGTACTCGGTTCTTTCACATTGTCTCCATGCGGCTTCTATCATAGCTCTGAGGCCATTGACTTGTCAACACACAGTTTGAGGGTAACACATATGCGGGGAAGGACTACACGACGTGTAGTTTAGACACACGGCGTGTACTCATGTATTGCACATGGAATGGACACTGATCCTACACGGTACACTGTCATTCACTGGTAACGCATACGCGGGGAAGGACTAGACGACGTGTAGAACTGGACACACGGCGTGCACCCATAATTCCACATAGCAAGGACACGGTATGCAACACGGGGTATACCCGGGAAGGGGGTACACGGCGTGTACTCAAACTACACGGCGTGTAGTTTCAAAATTCTGGAAAGTGTTGGAAAAGTCCATTTTACCCTCCAGAACACTTCTTGACCTTCTTTTTGACAAAGGAATGGGCCGGAGAGGTCTGGGCCATTTCCACTATGGCATCAGTAATGATTGAAGCATCACTTTCGGTAAATGTCACTCTATTTTGACCTATTCCCTTGTTAAACACTTCATAGTAATGTCGGAAATATCTCTTTTCATTCCATCCCCCAAGTAATACTCTCGATGATCTCTGTACATCTTTGTACTTCCAGGATGAACTGAAAACAAAAAACTAGGATCTTCACTTAATAACTCTTGATTCAACTTTGAATCCCATGGTAAACATATTATATTCCAAAAAGTCATAACAAATTCTTTATTAATGTTAAAATGAAAAATCATACCCTTCTAAAAAAACTATACATTTTTATACAACTCACTTTCTTTCTTCTTCGCTTTCTTAATTCCATCTAATAGAGATGACTTCACTGACACCTTAAACAAAACATAGGAATTTACCACACCAACCACATCTATACCATTGATAGACAAATAAAAAACAAAATAATATCATTCCAAATGATTCATGCTTAATGTAGCATTACTATTTCGACTCAAATCATCAGCCACTTTATTTTTAATTCTTTAATGGTAATGGATTCTATAATAATGATCCTTTATTAATTCCAGCCATATCCTCTATCTTATGTTAAATTATTTCTGAGTGAATATATACTTTACATTTTAGTGGTCAGTATATATATCACATTTTACTACAAAAAAATTATGCCTCAAAATTTTTTAAACAAAAACAACAGCATATCAATTCAAATCATGTTTATCAGAATTCCACTCATGAGGATTCAACTGACGTGAAGCATATGAAATTACCTAATCATTCTGCATAAGGACACAACCATGTCCTTTCAACAATGCCTTTTTGTAGACAAAAAACTCACCATATCTATAAGGTAGTTCCAAAATTGGAGCATTTACCAATCTTCTTTTCAATTCGTGAAAACAATCCTCACATTCTTTTATCCAAATGAACATAACACCTTTTCTAGTTATCATCGTCATTGGGCAAGATAACCGTTTAAAATTTTCAGCAAATACTCTGGTAATATCCAAACAAACCATGAAAAATAGGATTCATGGTTATATTTATCGGTCTTGGCCATTTTTAAACAACATTTGTTTTTGCAGGTTCAATAGTTATTCCATTTTTCAAAACAATGTGACCGAAGAATGAAATTTTTTGCAACCAAAACACACAGTTTCTGAATTACCCATGTAGTTTCTTTTATTTTATGGATTGAAAGACAACCCTTAAATGACATTCATGTTCCTCTTTAATTTTAGAATAAACCGAAATATCATTATTGAACACAACCCCAAACTTATCCAAGAACTCACCGATAATTCTCTTCATATGTCCCATGAAAAATAGTTGGTGAATTGGTTATTCCAAAAGGCATAACCACAAATTAATAATTTCCATATCTAGTATGAAACATGGTTTTAGGAATTTCAGTTTCCTATACTTTCAACTGATGGTACCCCAACAACATGTCAATCATTAAAAAATTTTGAGCTATCTGCAGATGATCAATCAAATAATTGATATGTGGTAAAGGATACTTGTTCTTAACAGTGATAATATTCAATTCTCTATAATCAATGAAAAGTCTCTTTGAAGAATCTTTATTTTTAACAAACAATACTATAGTACCCCATAGTGATGTTCTAGGTCGATTGAATCCATTATCTAATAACTCTTGCAATTTCTTCTTTAACTCTAAATGTTCAATTATAGTAATTCGATAAGGGGGTTTTTAAATTGGCTTAGCAAGAGGAACTATGTCAATAGTAAATTAAACTTCCCTATCATGTATTATACCAGGAAACTCATCATGAAGAACATCATGAAAATCATGTACCACTGACACAGAATTAATCTAGACAGTTCTTTTGTTTCAAACAAAATGTGCAATGTAACATTCATTTATATCATTTACTAGTTTCTCAACTACCTGATATGTTATCAAAAGTAAGGGATCATTCTGGTTCACACACTAAAAATATTTAATGAATGAAACCTCTTTATCTTTTCATTCAATAATATCATGATATACAAAAAGACAATCCATACCAAAAATAAAATCAAACAATACTAGAGGAAAATCAATAAGGTTTGCAGGTATATTCTTTCCGCACACAACGAAAGGTTGGTACTTAAAATTTCTTTTTATCTCAACATTTCCCCTAGTGTTTTTACCATATGTTTAGGATTCATATCATGAGATGGAATTCCAAAATTTTCTAAAAAACATTTCAGAAATGAATGAATTTGTATACCCTAAATCAAACAACACATTGGCATAGTCTGATCAATATAACATTGTACCTGATAATACATCATTAGATGGACCAACATCTTTTGTAGTAGTTGCAAAGGATTTCACCGCATCTTTCTACTTGTAGTCTGGCTACTTTCCGTTAGTTGAGTTCTTCATTGGACACTCATTTGTATAATGACCCATTTAATTATAATTATAACATTTTTTTGATTGTAAATTATATTTTGTCTTACCATTACCCTGATCTTTTTAGTGCAATTATGATCCTTATATCCAATTTTACCACATCATTAGAACATACCAAAATTAAAATTAAAATACCCAGAATTCTTATTACAACAATTTAAAAAAAAAATAATCTTATGTTTCATACCATCAGACATTTTTGAATACAAATTCCCTTTCGTCTGCAACCTCGACCACTTATTCGATTATTTTTCAATGAACAACTGATCATCAGTAAAATACATTTACACCTTCTCATCACATCAAAATAGTTTTTCATAACTTTTAGACTAACAAGAAGCTAAATACCTTCGATAATGTTTCTTTAATCTGATGTAAAAATGATTGATTTTACTCCCAAGATCTCATATGAAATTTGGTGCATAGCTTTTCAGTCACGTGATTTTTTCTTTGTAAGTAGCCACTGAGTCATTTTCCTTCCTCAATTCAAGGGGATTTTTTTCATCCTAATATGAACCACCTTATAAAAATATTTCTAATGAAACATACCATTGAATTCATCCCAATGAAGAGCCTTAATGTCTTCATTATCCCTGATATTTTTCACCATCGACCACTACTGATCAGATTCACCTTCAAAATGGTAATCAATGATAATATCCTTTTGATGTTCAGAACACCCCATGACATCCAAAATCTTATCCAATACATTAATCCACACATCAGCTACCACAGGGTCATATTATCATCTGAATGATTGGGGATATTGCCTCAAGAAATGCTCCACAACTAAAATGATCATCTATGGATGATATGTATGTTCTTGTGAATGGTTACCACCACCATTTATAGCCTGAGTCAACTGTACCATCACTGAATGAAACTGTTCAGTTATGATTTTGACCATCTCATGTTTTCGAATTGGATGGTAGTCTAACTCATGATGTTGTCCCATCGTAACTACCGTGTTTCCTCTACAGAAAACCATTCTAAACAGATAAATATCCTAAGCGACGCAACATGGTAATATATAAATGCTATATCATTTAAATATTAACATAAATTAATTTGTGGATATTAATTTAACAATATCCTAACTCTTAAAGTTATCTAAACCGACCATTGATACCAACTATAATGACTCATCCTAAAAACATTACATAATCTTGAATTAAATGGATAATTTATATTTAGGATCTTTTTAGCTTTACATTTTTAGAGAATTAGTCCATAACTATTACATTACATCAAAAAAATTTACAATGTTAACACTTCTACTGAGTTTCCATTATATTTATAAAATAAAAACTCTGAAAAAAACTAATGTTTAGTTCCATGTTTTACGCAGCATGACTTTTCCTTGAAACCATCTGTGATGCTATTCATCTTTCAGTCTAGTGAAAAAAATTTCAAAACATTGGATGAGCATAAAAAACAAAGGGTTATAAAACAATGAAAAAAATTGTAATTACTCAATACATACTTTACAAAAGAACTTTAACATACCTCATGAAATCATAATATTTATGAATAAAATGTAGTAATCACAAATCATAAAGGTAATGTGTGGCATCCATAACATACATACATTGATGTGTTCACAGCTATGTAGGGAGTCACAATTAGAATACCCATGATAGTACATTTTTTTAAATCTCTTGGTAGAAACATTATCATTTACCTCCATCACGTTTCCTAATTCATTAGAGAGATATCTAGGGCTTACCTGCTACAGGTTTATCAATGAAGAACATGTATACATAAACAATTCCCAATAACCATAACATATTCATAACACTTAAAAAAACATAAATGAAAGATAGAATTTTCTACATTTCAATCATAATATATCATTCTCACCACTTATATTAAAAAGAAACATTGATTTTTTTAATTTAGTAAAATGCTATGTAGAATAAAAATATTACTATTGATTGAAATGAAAATTCATTGGTATTTATAAAATATATAAATTATAATCATATATAAAACAAAATATACCTCAATGGAAAGAGATTGAGATGAAGTTATTTACCTCATGTCCAACATGAACTATTCGTTCTATAATCTCTTGAATAATAAACTTATGTTAATTTATACCTACATAAAAAGTTTTTTCACGTTTATTATTCCTTTTATATCACTTATTACTGTGTTATAATCATTACATAATCATTTAAGTTAATAACTGTCGTTTTGAAGATATTTTTTACTTGAGTCAAAAATAAACCTCTAATAATTACTAGTGGACCATGTGGTAAAGATTTCATTATATCCATAACGATATTCATTATATAGATATCATTTATATTATATATATCCAGTATATATATATATTTATAATAGTACATAACATTTGGAGGTAAGAAATGAAATGCACCGTTCATGTAGGCGGTAAGTCGTACGTACGCATAAACACTACAGTCATTTCAATTTCATATGAAATGAAAAAATTATGATAAATATGTGTATTATAAATCCAGTATAATATCATATATAATTTCATTAACTCTATACTTAATGTGTTCCACATATGGAATTAATGAGTCATATTACATGGAGGGGGTGGTAGTCCACACTTCCTCAAATTAAATTATAACTTTTACCAATTATGGAATCCATAAATATAAGATATAAATGAAAAATAAAGAAGAATAAAGACAATATGAATATAATATATATCACATATAAATACATTTACCTCATAATTTCTACCATAAAATGTGGTAGGAGAATATTGAAAAATCATCGTTTCGTCAGGCGTTAGTTCGTCGTCCACAGAAAAAGTATGTTCTTTACCCATTAAAAGAAGGTGTGTGTAAGTGTAATTTTAATATTTCATAAAAATAACCTCGAATAATGAGGATTCTATTGTCGATATAAATTAATAGAATAAATATTGTTTTGGGGGTTGGAAAATAAAATAATAGAAATAAACATAAATGAAGATGTTATCTTTAAATTAGGTAACTCCCGTTGGTTTGAACCAAAATGATATCTTGAAGTTCCTTCTGCCTAAGATAAGGAATTTAGGTGGAACAAATGAATCTTGATAGATTATTTGGGTAGAGTTTGGATGATCCAAGGGGCTTGATAGGTGTGAGGAATGGGTTAGAGTTGAGTTTTTCTTATAAGGGGGAGCAGGGGCTTTTTAGGAAACACTGAAAATATTATATCATCAAATAATGATTTTCAATTTATAAAGGTATAAAACAAAGTAAAATCGAAGATAAGTTGACATTATTTCTAAAGAAATCCATCCAAAAAATATTATAGGATTTGGATATTTTTTAATGTTTTATAATCTTATTTATTTTATTCATTCATTAATGAGGTAAACACTGCATCAACATTATGTCATAAATAATTTAATTTATTTGATGTATAAAAATTATAAATAAAATACCATGATTTACGAAATATTTTTATCTTAAAAAATAATATTTATAGTTAAATATATCAATTATATAAACACACATTAAAATTGTTTTATCAAAACAAAACAAATTTATGATATTTTTATTTATACTTGAAAAAAATGTTATTAATATAATTATCTTACCCAAGTGGCATTAAATGGAAAAACTTCTCACCCAAGGATTTTTCGGGTAGGCTATTACTTGTCAAATATTGGTAGGACAAGTGTTGAGGTATTTTTATATTACTAAAATATTTTTGGTACCTCGAATTACCCTATTTACCTTTAACCAGGGTAAATAACAGTCAAAAGTAACTATTCACAAAAAACTATTTTCACCTTATTGAACCACATTTTACTTATTTATATCAACCATGTATTTCATATTTTCCAAATTCAATTCCCAAAATAGGTAAAATTTCATTTAAATGAAAATTTCTGTTTTTTAACTACTACTGAGTGTTTTCAATATTCATCAAAATTGATGGTTTCCTGAAAAATACCAAACAGACAGCCTAAGATATTCTTGATATTCTGAATTTAAAAATGATTCTTTTTTTTACCAAATTACAAAAATATATGTTTGATTATTTATTTTTAAATTAATCCCAGTTGTAAAAAAATAGTGTGTTTCTATGAAATAATAACTATCAAAAGATTGACTTTTGTTTAGGTCCAAATTCTAAGTGAAATTACTTCCAATGACGAAAATTGGAATAAATAGTTAAAATATAATCAAATATAACATTAAAACCTATTAACAGTAGAATCTAACCATTCAATTAAATATGATTAAAAATAAGTTTTGAATTAAAATACACTATATTTCACTATTCATTAAAAATGAATTTTATCAGAAAAATTCCAGAAATTTACCCAATGTATATTTTGTTATTATGATTCTAAGGAATAATTTTATTTTTTCAGATAAATCAAATAAAAGAGACCAAATCTATATTTATAGAGGCTTCCCCATTAAAATATGGTAAATCAACCTTTTAAATAATATTATAGTATTTCTGATTAAAATTAGATTGAATCACATTTTAAGCCTCCAACATTTATTAGATAAATGTAAAAATATTATAAAAACATTAATATTAATATTGATGTTAGTTATGTTCATTCTCTCCACTACAACGGTCAGGCATTAACTACCATTAAAAATAATATTCTATTATTCTATTATTTTTAGTTGGAACATAACGTTGTGTGTAACGTAAGATTTCAAAGAAACTCATTATTCTGTATCAGGTACGACATCGAACATGGAATACACATTAATGTAAAATTAATATATAATTCACAAATATTAATAAATATGAAAATGTATTATTCATTGTTTACTATGAATGTTACAATGAAGGCCTAAAATATATGTCTTCATGAGTGGCCATTTATATGGTACTCTGATAGCTGTTATTAAAAGAAAGTCAGCATGTTTTGCTTGTTTCTCCCAAGAACCACTAAAGTCAAGGAAGAATTCATAGAGAGTGTTCTATAAATCCTAAATCATAAGATCTATAAGGCCATTGGAGTGATGGTGTTATGACGTGCTCATTAGAACCTATGTACCCAAGTTCATGTATATCTCCCTACAAAACTGATACTTGAAGAGTAAATCTATTTTAGATACGGTAGAATTAGGAGGTCCTTCCTGATGTATGACCTCCCTGTCATATAGAATCATGATCTAGTCTACTTAAAGATTCTCTCAAATGGGTAAAAAGTGTGATAAATTTTCTAAATGATCAATGACTAACCAAAATTCATTAATCACACATGTAGTTATGGGTAAGAAGTCTCATAATACCCAGAGAGATCGTACTATTTCAATATATGAAATGTCATTTGCTGTAAAAGTCCAAATCGTCACTAATTTCCCACCTTCAGTTGTTGATAGGTGCCACACCAACGACAAAAACCAGAATTATCTTGTTTCATAAGAAGTCAAATATACTATAGATGTATTTATCGATAAATTTTGGTTAAAATGGAATTTACTACACAAATTGATTCATGAAATTCTAGTGACATCTCCTCATTGATTTCGGTTAGAACCAGAATATTCCCAAGAATTCATAGGGCATCATCTTCAAAATGATTCCTACTAGAAGATGAATCATATTCTAAGATACTCCCACTAATTAATATGAATTAATGATTGGACGATTTCATCATTCTCAATACATATAGAAGGGTATAAGTCACTTCCAGGGTTGAGAGGAATATCTAACCATGATCATCAGGAACCACAATATATATCTCTAAAAATAAGGTCAGAAGATTCCACTCTACATAACCCACCTGATATAACAATGTCTAATTCATTTGGATCCAAGAGTCAACTACCACATTGCCTTTTACAAGAAATATTTGTATCCTAAATTTGATTTAATTGAGGTATTGAAATATTCTACAGTACCTGATATTTTTATCATGCTTTGTAAAGATATTACAGATAGTTTTTTATCTATGACTACCAATAAACAATAACCCTGAAGACAAATGTCTCCAAATTGGTAGAGCATGATCTTCAATTGATATCACGAGTTCATGTGTCAGGTAGTTCCACTCATGAGTCCTCAACTACTAAGACCAGTATGTGAAAACTCAATCATCCTCTATTGGAATATCTCGTAGCATGATAACTGATGTGTCACAATAAACTATATAGACTCATTTTGGCACCATAATACTTCAAATCAGTGCCAAATTGAATATCAACATAAACTATTGAATAGATTCTTCAAATTATTATAAAAATATAAATTTGACACAATTATGTGTCGGTAATGTAAGAGGCACATTATGGAATTACAAACCCCTTAAAAGGTTTTTATAATACTGGGATTTCCCCAAAAAACTCTACATATAAATTATTTTTCTTGGGATCCTCCGTAGAAAAAATAAAACTAACCATATCTGGGTCTTCTGATACTCGTCTCACTATGAAGATATTACCCATGTAGTAGACTCTATTAATACAAAAGATTCTGTTAATGGGAATACATTAATCTGGTTCTCTCTTTTTATATTCATCTTTAACTCATGTTTTTTGTCTTGTTCATGATCATAGTGTGAATACAATGATATGTAATCCACATTAATTCCATGAATTAATCCATATTTGAGGGGGATTACCAATTAATTCGAGAAATAAAAACACATTGTTCATTACTGAGAATATAAGATATTGTCAGGTACTCATAAAGGCCATACCAACTCTAATAAACTATCAAAGGCATGTTTTAAGATATCAATGAAACATGATGTTCCCCATCCTCAAATTAGTCTTTAAAAACAACCTCAATCCTCATATATGACCGTAGTGATTGTCTATTCATAATAGATGATACATATTCATTTCCATAATCTGATCCAATTAATCATAGTCCACACAAAGCTAATTTATATCATCATCCAACATTGGAAAAATGACATGTGAACCCCATAGAGATGTATTGGGTATATAAATCCCTATGAATTCATCTCCTTGACCTATTATTGAGCAATAGAATATCCATATGTTATATCCTATACAAAAATTGACACATGTGTTATTATTGACACTGTCACAATTATTAAATCTATCTCTATCAATATAAGTAACAAAAAATTTCATCATGGGATATTTCTATAAAATAATCCACCACATGAGGTAAATTAGTTTTTCATAACCCCAAATCATTCAAAAAGAGAATCTTAATCTGAAATACTTCTATTCCCATAATTTTCAGGAAGGGATTAGCTCAATTCAAGAGAAAAATCACATTCCCCATAATGTATATACCTACCACCATATGGTTATCTAATATTCACACTATAATGATAACATTAAATAACGTCTTGATAGGGATCTAGTAAACATTCATTATAATTACATTGATCCTAGTAATGTCAAGCATGATGAGATTTCATACAAAGAGTTATCTGCCTGTCTTAAGGGGAAATCCATACATCTGAGAATGATATATAATCAGAATCCTAATGAGGTTTAGAGAGTCATTTAATCAAAGATGGTTTCTATATCAAGGCCCAAACACTTCATGATTTTATAAAATATGAAATAAAAAGATACAATTGTGTCAATTAATGATGACATTAATGTAGTGCCTAAAATAATAATAGCTAAAACATTAGAAGTTCTAGCACTCTTCACCCCCCGACATAGGCTTTACTCCAAGAAACTATACCATACCAAGTCCCAAATTCACATATATACTACATAAATAAAACTATCACTTCTAGAAATAAAATTCCAACTTCTGAATTAATCTACCTTGACAGCCACCATGTCTTAAGTGGATTTTGGTATTATAGATGCATTAATGGAGAGATAATATTGGAAAATCCACAAAATATGGGGTCCAAGTAGATACTCACTTGCTATAAATTGATTTAATGTTCCTCCAAAAGTAATGTATATGGTAAATCCAAACATAGCATCTACATTCCATTGGATCGTGTATACACATGGGATTCATTGTCCTAGTTTCTCACACTGGTGAGTAATCAAGAAACTGTCAGTGTATGAATTATTACTACTTATACCACCATGAGAATCCTAGAAGAAATTTTTTCCTCACATGAAGAAACAATAGAAGATTTTGGTGTCGAAACGCCCTGGTATCCACAATTGAATTCCCTCATATTATTCTAAAAATGACTCCATGGTTCATAATATTAGAAATATTCATCATCTAAAAGAATTTTAGGTGTGATCAGTTAAAAAATCACCCCATAATTGAATTAGATAATATTAATAATATCAACATCCTCTTTGGTCTTATTGAACAACTGAAACTCAATAAAATTATAAAAATATTCTATAGCAGACAAGACTTCCTTCTGGATTTTCATAAACACTCTACCACGGTTGGACCTCAACATTTGTTTAAAACATTCATCATATAATATCATATTTAAATCCACCCATATCATATATGGATATTTATATACCTGGGTAAAAACATCCCACCATTTCATGGTGGAATCACATAGAATATATAAATCATATTTGATACTTAGCTCTAGAGGTGTCTCCATATGCTCAAATCTAGAAATCATGCACTCCAGCCACGAATTCGGGCCATGTTTCCCTCCATCCACTGAATCAATGGGTAGATGTAGACTATGAAACTCCTATATATTTTGGGAATGTATAAATACATGATGAATTGATTTCATAATACAAAAAAACCCTTCTCAAAATTGGGCATCAATGACCATAACATTAACAAGTTGTGGTTCCAATGGTGGTACTACTAGAGGGTTCACTTGTAGCTCAGTACCCATCACTTACAATGCTAGGTTTTCACTTCCTTCATGGTTTATGAATCAAAGATGACATGGATGGATGATTCTAAAATTAATAAATAATTCACATGGAGAGAAAATTATAGTCCAATGAATCACAAATAGAAAACAATGATGGGTATAAGGCCTTCCTATAGAAAATATGAGACCTCTATTTCTACGCCAAATTCAATGTCTTTCTGGTATGAAACGACAATAAAAGTTCATTAATTCTTAAGAGACACCCCAAATACCAACTACTGAGGTTGGGTTGATGTTTAGGTCGCATATATCATAGAAGAGGTTATTATATATGGAGTTTCAATTACAAGGTATATAGTAAAAAACATTTACTTTTCAATTGACACCCCATATAATGATAACCATTATACTATTAATTATTTAAATTAAACATAATTTTATGTTATCATATATATGATATATATCACATTGTACAGTAATAATTGTAGAACCTACAGTCTGATATACTTATAAATTGAGACTGTAATTACTAATATATTTATCAAAATGGCATTTTGGTTGAATTTTTACCTCTAATTAATCTTTTTATATTATCCCAGTTAGAAATATCAGTATAATTCTATATATAATTAATAGGAACATAGAATATTTATTATTATAAGGCACACGAAATGTATATGATGTATGAAAAAAAATTATGGAATATTAGTCCAAAGGTACCAATAATAATGAATGTAATTGGAACCTTAATTTCATCAATATAAGTAAAAATAATTCTCATAAAAATTTTACCGATAATAATATTTCCAATAATAATATACTATTACATGTGTGTCAACCAATGGTGAATTCGTATCATCTATTACAGGTGATAAGTCTGAAGAGAAATACATTATCCCATGTAATTTGGGTTTTCCATGTACGAGGTTTATCTTTAACTAGGAACTGGTTCATTACAAAACTCAACTACATACAATCCTCATTTCTAATTTCCAAATAATAAGAAAAATAAAAAGAAAATCCTATAAAAATAATTTGTAACATATTGGCATGGTATACACTAAACCATTTACCAGAGTTGATGGGTCACATTGCCTCAAGATCACATCCTCTTATTTTTTAGGCTTCCAACCAGAAGTGAGGGTCTAAGGATATATAATGGGGGATACTATACCCTCATATAAGAGTAAAACATTTAATAAAATAAATAATAATACGATAGTGGAAGCATTTTATAATATATGGAAAAAAAATGAATATAGTAAAATTAAATCCAATATGGATAAATAAATAACTTACAAGTTCTATAATAACAATCAAAATCCCAAATGTTGAGACATATATAATTATACCATCGAATGATGAAATATAAAAATAAATAAAAGACCCGAGGGTTATATAGGTAAAACTTGTTATTCAAATATACAAAATGTCCAAATGTCTTCTTTACTAGCACAAAAAGTATATTTGTGGTCTTATTCTCCCATGCCCCATTATATAAGTAATAAAATCATACATATATACCTGAGAACATTCCATTATTGATACCTCTAGAAATGAATTTTACTTGTGTAGCAAAGAAGATTGTATTAGAGAGTGAGATAGACATAGAAGACCACCACTGATGGGGTCAATAAATAATCTGCCTATTGTACATAACTACATCTGGGTGAAAATAAAGGTATTATAAACAGTGTTGAAAAAATACTTACCAGTTTGCTTAGGATCCATCATGTCACATGATGATTGTACAATCCTCAGTGTATGTATGAATATTACTGATATGAGTACCAATAATATATAAATAATAAAAATAATATATTGTTATATACTATACACATGTATATGCACTATGTTCATGAATAAATAAGTTGGCATATACGTGGATACTAGTATCTATCTAGATCCATGGAATATCTCTAGAATCCATAACTAGTCTAACAATCCTATGGGCTCTAGAATGGGAACATTTCATGAATCTAAAAATGAAGTCAAGTCTCTAAGATTAACACTGAATATATGTGGTTGAGTAATCATTCCTAACAAATGACATAGAATAAATTTAATGTAACAACAAATTGTTTTTAAAAAAATAAATGAAATGAAGGAAAAAAAATTTAAGTATATATTTATAAATATATTCTAAATATATTTTTTCTGCTTCTATGTATTGTATTTTTGAAAACCGGTTATCTACAATTGTGTTCAGTATGTTATTAGGAGTTTTATTGAACTGATATGTTTTTTTTTGAATTGTTAGATTCCCCTATGAGTAGTAATATGAGTAGTAATATGACCATAATGAATAGTAAATTGTATTATAATTTTATTTTCATAAGAAATTAAGATAATGACATATTGGTTATTTTTTCAGTGTGATCTAAAAATTAGTTATAGAAATAAAATTTAAATTTTTTAATTAATAATGATTTTATTTAAAAATAAAATTATTAATATTTAGAAAATTATTTTTAAAAAAATAGTTTATTTTTAATTCAACATGTTGATAAATGGTTAGGGTGATTTTTTGATATATTTTTAAAATTATTGAAACTTTTAGGAATAATAAAATGTTGTAAATAAACATTATATTCATATTATCAGTAAAATACACTATTTATGAAATCATAAGTGATGTAAGGACACATGGCCAAACTAACAAGACATTATTACAATTTTGGGTAACTTTAGTTGATATTAATCAAATTAATGAAAAATATATATTATAATAATGATTTAAATATTATAAAATATCTCATCCCCTCCTCTACAAATACCACCCTCGTTAACATCTTTGTACCACACCTCTCAATCCTTGATAATTGACTAATTTATACCAAATTCCCTCCCCAATCTCCTTACCCACGTCTATGACCTTATGATATCACCCAAAGTCAAAATCAAAGGCCTTAAGGAGGATGTCCTGGAGAAGATATCAAGAGTTGAGAAATCATCTTCCTTTTCTTAAGTTTTCATTTCCATTATTTTTCACTTATAGTCTCTTACCCTCCACATATCCAAGAGGAATTAAAGCACTAGAAATCATGTATATTTTGAATTTTCACATTTCCATGGAAAATACATCATCATTCTTATTCTCTTCTCCCACTTATTCTAGGAATAAAAACATTGTCTGTGAGGTGTCAAATTACTGACATCATGGATGATGCGATTTCAATTTCCATAAATTATTTCATATCTAGTCATGATAACATTTTTATAGTTGAAATAGGTTATAATATATGTATTATGTCTCATACATTGTTCTAGAATTATATATTATATATGGTTTGATTTTATAAAACAAAATGAGGTTTTTGTTGTCAATGAACCACTAAATTGATCTAAAAGAACATCATTAATGTTTTAACATAGGTATATTCCTCATTTACGAATTAAAAATCATAAATGTTATTATTTATGGTTCTAAAATTATGTAACTACCATTCCATTCCAATTCTGGGGTTTCACTTCCAATCGACAAGAATATCCATCATGAGCCAATCATGGAAACCATGTAAATAACGCACTCGACACAATGTTAAAAAAATATATTACTAATAAATGTGACGAATGTAGTTATAAAATTGTCATATAAGGTTTTATAAACATGATTATTTTTCATTGAGATATTAATAACAATGTTTTAACCATTATATTTTAGTTTTAAACACATCTAAATTAAGAAGAACCCAAGGTAAGGGAATTCTTAACCCAATTTCAATTCTTTGGGTTAACCATATTCTTTATTAATAATTTAGTATTAATATTATTTGGGTGCAGACATTTTGTTTATATTATGTTTCACTACATGAGTTTATTTTATATACACATATCAATTCCATTCTGATAATTCTCACTCTAATTGTATATTAAGGTAATTTCTTTTAAAAATCCTTTTAAAACTCTCTTTAATAAATTTCAAATGTAATGTTTTTATATTTATATGGAATGAGTGGTTTCTTCTGATTTTCAAGATACATTTTTAAATGATATGTTCCTTGGAAATTATTCATATTGGGTTGTGCCCATTGTAGCTCATGATATGTTGGGTTGATGCCATTATAGCTCAGATTATGTTTAGTTGAGCCCATTATATCTCAAGATATAAAGGGTGATCCCCATTATAAGTATCCAATTAATTGGGCACTCCAGAGATATAAGTTAACCAAATGTATATTCAATGATTAAGGTTGAATGTAAGTGTGATATGGTAAATATTTCCTTAGGAAACTACATCACGTTTCTATGAAAATGAAATTATAATATTATGGGTTTTATTAGTTTTTTTATCACTTGATTAATGATTAATTTTTATATATCCTTTACTAAGATTTATATTCATCCAAAGTTTTCTAAAAAAAATTAAAGGATATATGTATGGGTTAGATAATGTTTGGATTCTGGGTTTTTTATATAGAGTGTTGTTAAAGAAATCATGTTTCAAGTATAAATGTTTTACATTTTGAAAAAAATGGATACTATTTTAGTTCTATCCTATTATATGACAATGGAATTTCATTTATGAAATATATAATAATTATTTAAAAAATTATACCTGAAAATATCCTCAATGTGTAAAAATTTATGGTTTTGTCTAAAATTCAGGATTAAGAATAATTTTATGACTGGGTCCTTATAGTTGGTATCAATTGATGGTTTTGATAACAATAGGGGTTGAGATGATATTAAAAGAATACCATAACTGTTTTTTATTGAATGATAATTTGAAATGATATAGAATTTATTGATTAACATGTTGATTCATCTATGATATGTTTATACAGAGTGTTTTTCTGTAGAAGAAATAGGGAAGCTAAAGTATGAAGGCATTGAGGGGCTGTTGTTTGTCCGAATATGCTTTTAGAAATGTTGGGAATCTGAACCGAGCAGTTTGTGATAGCAATGGATCAGTTGACACAAGTAATAAATGGGGGTAGTATCCATTCTATAGAGTAACATGATCTACCACTATGAAACATGTCTTATGAGAATCATTTTAAAAGGAAACATCCCCCAGCATTCATTGGAACCACATATCCAGTGATAGAAAAAGGATAGATCAATTCTCTAGAAAAGATATTTGATGCCATGGGATATTCAGAACATCAAAATGAAATACTATCAATTTATCATTTGGATTTTGAACCCATTCATTGGTGGTCTCTGGTTATTAATACGAGAGAAAGAGATGGACTGCATAGTCTTGAATGATGTGATTTTTAGAGACTTTCTGGAAAAATATTTTCCCAAAACTGTTCAACTCATAATGGAGAAACAATTCTTCAAACTGAAGCTGAATGATGACGATTTTTTGGTTTCATATGATTCCAATTTAACAATACTATCTAGTAATGGATAAGATTTTACATGGGATTTTGAATGTAAAATTAATAGATATTAGTATGGTTTGAAACTGTTTTTGCAAAGAGCTTTGGCCTCATGAGAGTTTAAAAGCTATGAGAAGCTTTTTCGTTTTGCTGAAAAAGATGAGATGGCATTTTATAAAACATATGTTCCTTTTGATGACATGAATAAGAAGAGTTCATGGTGGATGGTAATGTGGAATAACTCATCAATGAATTCTCTAGGTAAGAAAATGAATTTCCCTTCTTCTGAATTGTGTGGTAAAAGGAATCCGAGTGAATTTATTGTAATTTAATTGAAATGATACCGATGTGGATTATTTAGACATATTTATCATGAGTGAATGGAAAATGATCCTAAAAGTAATGATAATGTGATAGTGAGATGAATTAACATTAAGTATTTGGACTATTTTGTTAAAGATTGTCTGATGATAGTTATTCAAGTAGGGAATCAGTAAGATTGGAAGAAAAGTATTTGGTAAAATCATTTCAAACCACTTCAGCAGATGTTGATCTGTCATATGATCTATTATCAGGTACATTTCTTATTTTTACATATTTCATAAAAAAAAATTTGATCCAGGGTCTACCCATTCATTCATTTATGAGAAATTTTCAGAAAAATTTGGAATTCAACCTCAAGAAATAAAACCCTATATCATGGTAAAATCACCTAAAGGAAATATTCTACAAAAAAATTATAAGTATCTTCCTATCCTTGACCATGGAAAGATTTTACCTACAAACATGGTTGTTTTTTCACTAGTATAGTTTTATGTTATTCTGGGTATGGACTGGAAGTCTTTTTATCATGTTATGATAAATTGTTGAGAAAAATAAGTTGTTTTTGGAATGAATTTCTATTTGATTACAATAATGAACCCATAAAATTAATAACATACCGGGAAGCTAATAAACTGATAAAGGATGGAGTTGAACATTATCATGATCATATTTTTGAAGATAAAGGATCTATCCATATTAAGGATGTACTAGTGGTAAATTAATTCTTTGATGTTTTTTTTTTGATGATTTTCTCAGGGTTATTCATAATCGAGTGGTTGAGTTTACTATAGAATTAGTTCCTAAATCTAGGACAAATTCTAAATCTCCTTATTGAATTGACCATAGTGATCATATGGAATTAAAAAATATGTTGTATGAATAATTAGAGAAAGGATACATTAGACCGAGCACTTCACCATGGGGTGCTTATGACTTGTTTGTTATGAAAAATTTTGGTTCAATGAGACATTACATCGATTATAGAGACTTGAATAACATTACTGAATTAAAAAAGTATCCATTGAATCATATCGATGATTTTTTTGATCATTTCATGAGATTTTAGTTTATTTTAAATGTTGACCGATGGTTGGGGTAACATTTGTTGAATGTAAAGGACGAGGACATATCGAAGACTGTATTCAATAATAGATATGGTAATTATGAATTTGTAGTTATGAATTTTTTTTATCTAATGATCCTTATGTATTCATATATATTATGAATATAATATTTCATGAGTTCTTGGATAATTTTGTGGATGTGTAAATTGATGAAATTTTTTAAAATTCATGAAGTAAACCAGATCATGAAAATCATCTTAGGGTTGTTTTGAAAACCTTAAAATAAATGAAATTGTATGGATAATTCATAACTTGTGTTTTTTGGTTGTAACATGTTTATTTTCATTGGAACATTGTAAATAAGGATGGAATTAAAGTTTCTCCTACAAAAATAAAAGTTGTTGAGAATTGACAAGACATAAAAATGTTACAGATATTCGTATTATTCTTAGATTAGCTAGTTATTACTGATGGTTTGTTAAAAACATTGTACGACTATCTAGCCCGCTAACAAAGTTACCCTGAAAAGGGGTTAAATTTATTTGGACAGAAGAATTTGATTTTTGTTTTTAGGAACAGAAGAAGAGATTGGTGAATTCTCATGTTTTTTCCATGTATTCACGAAATGGTGAGTTTTTCATCTACAATGATGTTTCATTGAAGGGACATGGTTTTGTTCTAATGCAGATTGATGAGGAAATTGCTTATGCATCAAGGCAACTACAATCTCATGAGTTAAATTATCCAAAATATTATTTGGAATTGGTAGATGTGGTTTATTATTTGAAAATTTGTAGGCACCATTTATACATATCTATATTTCAAATATATAATGACAATAAAATTCTAAAGTATATATTCACCGAGAAAGAATTATACATGAGGAAGAGAAGATGGATTAAATATATAAAGGTTTATGATTTCACAATCAATTACCATGTAGGAAAATCAAATAAATTGGAAGATTCCTTGAGTCACAAACATCATGCATTATTAATTGGGTTATGTTTGGAACCTGATCCATTGATAAATGATTTGATGAATTTTGGTTTATAAGTTGATGGTGCATGAAATTCATCCGTTTTGTTTTAGGATTTAGTGTAGTCATCATTATCAGAGAATTTTATGCAACTTCATAAATAATACTATGAGCTTCAAAAAAAGGTAAAATTTATTAAAACGGTTATGTTTCTAAAATTTAACCTTGATAAAGATTGTGTTTTACGATTTGGAAAAAAGATATGTGTGGATGGTGTTTCCTAGTTAATGAATGATTTTTTTGAAGCTCATAGTTCCCTATTTATAATTTATCCTAGAACTAATAAGATGTATAGAGGACTTCAATAATATTTCTTGTGGGATTAAATGAAAAGGGTTATTTTGTAATGTAGTATGAAATGTTTGATATGTTAACACGTTAAAGTAGAGCAGAAGTTACCGAAAGGAATGCTTCTATCTATTCCAGTTCTAGAGTGGAAATTGGAGAATATAACCATTGAATTCATGGTGGAACAACCTAAAAATTATTGAGGTAACAATGTGATTTGGGTTATTTTTGATCAATTGAGAAATCTTGCAAATTTCATTTCTATTAGAGATGCAATTCTGTTGGATCCGCTTTCTCGACTGTTCCTTAAAATGATTTTTAAGTAACATCGATTTTATCTGTAACCTCCCAGGTAAACAATGAATATTATATTTTCATATTTAATAATATATGAATTTTTTTTATTTTAATTTAAAGGGGATTCTATGTTCGATGGTGTACCTGATACACAACAACGTGTTTCTTTGAAATCTTATATTTCCAACAATGCTGAGTCATACTGAAAAATAATAATATAATATTATATTAAATGGTAGTTAACGCCTAGTCATTTTATTTTTGTGAATGGAAAAAACTAACTAAAATATAAATATACATGTTTGTTAAATGTTTTTGACATTTATACTACATATTTTAGTGACTTTAAATAAGAAACAATCTGATTTTAAGCACAAATACTATAATATTCATTAAAAGGTTGATTTTCCACCTTTTGATGATCATCCCTATTTAAATCTATTTTTGGTCACTTTTATATTTTCTATTAGACAAAATATTATTATTATTTAGAATCAGGACATCCAATTTTATTTTGGATAAAATATTTGTATTTGTTCTAATAAATTTCATTTTTATGAATAGTTCGTAATACTGTATATTATTTCAAAACATCTTTTTAATATAATTTATTTTTAAGGTTATATTATCATTCTAAATGGTTTTAGGGTGTAATTAGAATATATTTTTACCATTTTATAATATTATGGTCATTTTAGGTAATTTCACTTTGAAATTTTACATAAACTAGTGTCATTATTTTGATAGTTATTATTTTTTAAAAACACACTATTTGTTTTGACAACAAAAATTAATTTTAAATTAATTGCCTCAAATTTTGTGTATTGAATTTGGAAAAATGGATTCTATATTTGGAATTAGGTGGACCAATTTGTGTGAATAGGTATGTTTTATTTTTCACCATTATGAATAATTCAATAAATAATTTATTTACCGTGGTTAAATGGTATATCAGGTAAATAAGGGTAATAATATATTTTTATAACAATATAAAATTATCCTAACATGTGTCATAATCATATTGGTTGACAGATGTCTGATAATGGGCATACTTGGGTTGATTTTTTGACCCCATGTAGCCACTTAAGAGTGATAATGACATGTTATGTTAATTAATTGAAAGTAAAGACAAAAATTATAAAAACAAATTTCTTTTAGAAAATTAATTTTTACATGGGGTAATATAGTTTATAGTATAGACTATAAATATTCATTTAAATTATTAAAATATTTACTACATCAAGGTATTTTTTTATAGTTTTAGACATCAAATAAATAAAATTAATTATGAAACAAAAGTGATGTATTATTTACCTCATTAATATATGATTTAAATAAATAAAATTATAATGATTAAAATAATATCCAAAACCACTCCAATTGTTGTTGGATTATTTTATTTAAACCATGATTCATCATATAATTTAATTTAATTAGTTTTTGTTCTTTATAAACTGAATATAATTATTTAATAAAATAATACTTTCACCCATTCCTAAAGAGCCCCTCTTACCCCCTAACAAAAATCCCTCACTACTAACCCATTTCACACACCTCTTAATCCCCTTGTCTCAACCATCCCCTACAAATATAATCTCTAAAGATCACTCTATTACTCCTAGAGAACATACTTTACGCATAAGTCACTACAACAAGTCCTTTCGGTTCAAACCCAAGGGAGTTACCAGAATTAAAGTTAGTTGTTTTCTTAAATTATTTAATTTTATTTTACTTATCCAAACCCTAACATATTTTAAATAATTTCAATTAAAACCACACAATTATAATAAATATACTAGTATTTTTTTATTAGAATGATTCTACTTCACTCACACACACCTCTCTCTAATGGGTAAGAACATACTGTTTATGTGGATGGCAAACTAACGCATCACGAAACGATGATTGTTCAATTATCCTCTACTGTCTCTTATGGAAGACATTATGATGGAACTGTATTTATATATGTTATATATTATGATTATTTCTTCTTTATTATTCGATATTTCTAATTTATAACATACCTTTATGGATTCCATTATTAGTAAATTTGTTAATTTCATTAGAGGAAGTGCGGACTACCGCCCCTCAAAGTGATATGACTCGTGCATACCATTCATAGGACAGATAAAAAATTTAGTAATTGAAATTATATATTATATTATACTAGAATTATTATATAACTCTGTATCATTATTTTTTCATTCAATTAAAATATGAAATCGAAATGACTGTAGCGTTCATGCGTACGTACAACTTACTGTATCCATGAACGGTGGATTTCATTTCATATCTCCAAATTTTATGTACTATTATAAACACATATATATTCTGAACATATATGATATATATGATATCCACATCATGAATTTAATTCTGGACATAATGTACTCTTGACCACATGGATAACATGTAATTATAAGGTGTTAATTTTTAAGTCAAGTACCAAAGATCGAAAAAATGACCATTATTAACATAAATGATTACACACTATTTATAACATTGAAATAAGTGATATAAAATGAATAATAAAATTGAAAAATTGTTCTTAATCATGGAAAAATTAACTTAGATATTTTATTCGGGAATAACAAGGAACAAACAAGTCAAGTCGGACATGAGGTAAGGGATTTCTTATCTAACTTTAATTTCTGTGAGATTTCTATTGTTCTCTACTTAATTGTTGCATGTGGTGTATTGTGTACTACCGTTTGATATATATTAAAATTATTCTATTTATCATTATGTTACTCTATGAATCATTTTGTGTTTATTGGCTTTTGGTCTTACGACTTGATTGATTACAACATGCTAAGGGGTTTTTATCTCACTTTTATTTCTGTGAGAATCTTGAAATATTTTAGACTATTTTCTTTTTTTGTAGAATAAGTATTTCCAATGATTGTATTATTTGTGTAAAATACTATAACTTATGGGTATTTAAATATTCAAGGAATGATTTTTACTTCATGTGGTGTATATTTCTTATGTTACCAAATCCGTAAGGGAACCTTTCACACTTCTATTTTTAAAAGACTTCTTTTTGTTACGTATTTTAATTTACATCTTCTTTTATTGGGATATGTTCTTCTATAACTATCAATATGTATGAGTTAACACTTTTTTACACTTAATATCCAATTATATTGGTTTTATTATTATTAGTCACACATAATTATGTAATTAATTTATCCTTAATCTATGGATATTATCTTTGAAGGAGACTTTGTCTCAATTTAAATTCCATTGAGCATTATTTTTTTTATACACCAATTCACTTTTATTTGGTGTATATACATCCCTTTAAAATATTATATCCTAAATATCCTTATTCTCATGATATTATAATTTTTGTTTCATTTTATTCTTTAATTATGTCTAGTATGGTGTTTCTCAAGTGTTATGATACTCCTTAACTAAAACATCATTTTAAATTCATTGAAGATTTATTATTCTAAATATTTATCATTAATTTCCATGTTTTAAAAATGGTTTTATGGATTTATTTATATGGGAATAAGGTATTAAAATGTAAATTACTTTAATATAATAAATGTGGTATGGGACTCCTTGATTCAAAAATAACTTTATTAAATGTTTTTAATAGTTTTAAAAATGGATTGATAAAGCAGGGATTATGTCAACATATTGAAACGAAATATTTTTATTTCAATGTTTAAATGATAGCTTTCATTTATATTGGTATTATGTGTTTTGAATATGTTATGGTAATTCGTTATTGTTTATGTATACATGTGGTTCTGTGATAAACATAGCGTGGGTAAGCCTGAGGTTTCTCTCCAATGCATTGGGTAACATGATAGAGGTAAATGTTTATGTTTCTCCTAATAGATTTATATAATATACTGTGATGGTTATTCCAAATGTGACTCTATAAGTAGTGGTGATAACTACAGTGTACGTTTGATATGAATTCCATTAGTTACCTTAATGAATTATTATTTCTGTATGTTATTAATAAGCCTTATGTTTTCATGTAGTATGTTATGATTGAAAATTATGGTTTCATTGATTTGTATTTATTGATGGGATAATGTTTCATTTCATTATTTTATAACCCTTAACAAGCTTTTTATGATCATTCCATTTTTTAAAATGTTTTTCATAGGACATTAAGATTAATGGGGTCATGGATGAGATCATGGAAAGGTCATGTTGTCTAAAACATAGATATAGACATGTCTCTTTTTTTCAAAAATGTATTATTTTATGAAAAATGATTACAAAATAGTAGTTTCTACATGTAATATTCGAGTTGTTATATAATATTTATGGCCTAATTTTCTAAAACTCTAAATGTGAAAACATGTTCAATGTGAAATCCTGAAATTATTCAAGATTTTGTAACGTTTAGGGTCAGGTCCTTATAGTTGGAATCAGAGGTCGGTTTAGACAAAATTCGGGATTATGTGTTTTCATTAAACACATGGTTAGTCCCTATGTCTATTTTATCAGTTCAATCCTTATTGTAAAACTTTTTCAGATCAAAGAAAATCAGTTACAAATGGATGGAGGAGGTTCTCAAATGAGATTCATGTCTCTTTCTGTTTACATCTATGCAATAATTATATAAATATCATGTTTAGATGATTTTGAAAATTTTCATAGCATACAACTCAAATAAAATTACTTGTTTGAAATATCAAACACCTCTATTATACCATGATAACATCATCGATCATGGGTTGTATTTAATCAAATCCTATTTTCACAATAATCTCATATTTTCAATAAAGGTAAATATTATCAAGGAATTTTCAAAAACACTACATTGTCAAATGATTTTGAAGAATATTATGATTTTGAAAAAGGTGATGAAGAAGGATACCCTTAGGAATCCTATATATATTTTTTATATAATATATTCTATCAACACATACTTATGGTATTTTAAAGGACCATTAATTGAATGTTTCAACTCAAACTCAGTCCGACGTTTTTATAAAAATCATTTTTTATCAGATGTTTTGACATTATATATCATATATGATTATTTCCAAAAACTATTTTTCTGCAAACACCCAAATAACCCAAGTTGTACAAGGTTTTTTTATGAATGAATCCAATGATTCTGATGGACCTCTAAATCATTGTTACAATGCATGGACCTTCTTACTGCATGAACAAGTTGACGATGAAATAATATAGACACCATGATCAAGGTATCATGTTATTTATTTTGGGAATTGTTTTATTTTATCATATGGTGGTGAAATATATAAATAAAATTATATATAAGATTTCAAAAATTAATATGTTGAGATCATAATAAATTGAGATTAAAATGAGAGGTATAAATAAACCATTGAGGTTAAAACATGTCAATGTTATTTTGGAGTTTTATAAAAAGGAAAAAACGTAAGGTGGGTGACAACCCATCACATCCAGCAATGCCACATGAATCAAACCCAAAATTGAATTATGACATGGGTGCATCACCTACCACTTTCCGACGTGAATTCTATGGTTAGTATGACTTCTTATTTTATGTTAAATGATTTTATGTATCAATAATAATTTTATTTTGGGAACTTATGTTTTATCAAATGGATATCCTTATTATTGGAATATGATTTGGTGATTATGCGATAAAGGTTATTTTAAAATATAATTTCTCTTCTAGAAATATTATATTCTTAATGGGAAATAAAATACTATGGGATTTAATTTGTGCAGTAATGGTTGAAAATTTATTTTCGAAGAATCTTTTTTTATATGGACATAAGGTGATTTGGGCTATTTATGGAAATGACTATTCTATCATAGAGAATATGTGTTTAGGTGAGTTACACTTCAGTATGAGACTTATAGATTAGTCGATGTTATTTAGAGATAAATGATAAGATTTATCTTGGAGGACAATGTGATTAAATCGTTCCGAGATTTTGGTTTCAATCTTAGTTTTTATTACATTGAAAATTTTTATGGGAAATTGTTTTTTGAATGGTCTTTAATGATCATGGGGTATTGTTTGATAAATTCTGGAGATGAAGAGTAGTTTCTCTTTCTGGAAATGATTATCATTTTTTGGGGATTATCTGATCTTCTACTAACCATTTTGGTTTTTCTTAATGCCTAAAGACATGCTAAAACCATAGTTTATCTTTTGTGGATTATGTGATTATATAGAAGTTGATTATATATCATTCAATAAGTCATCTTAAATACTCATCATTTGAAAAAAAATGGAATTTGTGGTAGGAATTTAGTAAAGGATGAAAGTCTACATGAAAAGTATGTATGTTTCCTAATTTTCTTAGTTATGCTCCTAAATAAATTCTTCAACATTATGAAATGTAACTTAAACAGAAAATTATTATATTATCTTTTCATACTAGGGAATCAAAGACTGTGTACCCCATCACACGTTTGTGATTTTATAGTTTTTTTGTATCTCCTAATCATGTTTTCTATCACCTTCCATCAGAACGTGAAAGATTGTTTTCTCTTCCATATCCATGTTTTCCAATATATATTCTTAGTATGGGTTATCATGGGTGACCTTTTTACTTATCTTTCATTATTTTAATGTAATAGTTTTTTTACTCTTTTTCTGATGTGGGACATTCAATTATGTTTCGAAGCCCATTTTTTAAATTGCAAGGATGCAATTCCCAAAAGGTGGGAGGATGATATATCATAGGTAAATAATGAATATGAAATCTATATTTTAATTAATATTTGTAAATTAAATTTTAATTTTTCTTTAAAGAGGATTCTATGATTGATGGCATACCAGATACACAATAACAGTTTTCTTTGAAATCTTATGTAGCATACAATATTCAGTCATACTTAAAAATTATAATATAATATTAATTTAAATGACAGTTAAAGACTAGCCATTGTATTTGGGTGAATGATCCAATATAACTACAATATTAAAAGGTCGATTAATCACTTTTTGATAGCGAACCCTTTTTAAATCTAGTTTTGGTCACTTTTATATGATTTATTTGACAAAATAATATTATCATTTTGAATTTGGTCACCAAAATTTACATTGGATTATATTTTGGTATTTTTTTATGATAAAGTTCATTTTTTATGAATAGTGTAAAACACTGAATTTTAATTCTAAACATCATTTTAATATAATATATTTATATTGTTATTTTATCATTATAAATTCTTTTAAGGTGTAAATAGATTATATTTTTACATTTTAATCATATTTTGGATATTTTATGTAATTTCAAATTGAAATTTGACATAAATTAGTGTAAATATTTTGATATTTATTATTTCATAAAAACACGGTTTTTGTTTTTACAGAGGGAATTAATTTTAAATTAATTTCTGCCCCTCCTGTGTTTTTAATTAGGAAAATGGATTAAATATATAGAATCATGTGTTCCAAATTGTGTAAATAGGTAACATATATTTTCAGGCATTAGAAATATTTACTTCAGTAAATATTTAATTTTCCACAGTAAAATGGTAAATCTTTTAAATAAGGGTAACAAAATATTATTATAATAATATAAAATTACCCTAACATGTGTCCTAATCCTATTGGATGATTCATGTCATTCCATGGAAATCATTGTGTCTATTTTTGGACACCATTGAGCCACATAATAGTGATAATGGCACTTTATTAATTAATATAAAGTTAATACCAAAATGACAAAAATGAATATCTTAAAGTAAATTTAATTTTATATGGGGAGATATAAGTTATCATTAATTCTATAAATAATCATTGGAAATCTAAGACGATTTCTGAAAACTTGGTATTTTTTATAATTTTTATACATAATATATATAATATTATTTATGAGACATAAATGATGCAGTTTTTAAATCATTAATATATGATTTAAATAAATAAGATTATAAAGATTAATATAATATCCAAAACCTATACGATTCCTATTAGATGATTTTATTTAGACCATGATTCATACTAAAATTTACATTAATTAGTTTTTGACTTTTAGATACCGAAAATCAATATATAATAAAATAAAATATTTGGAGATTCCTAAAGAGCCCCTCCACCCCCTTATAAATACCCATCACTTGTAACCCATTACTCACATCCCTAAATCCTCTTATCTCATACAAAACCTACCCTAATAACCTCCCATGGTCCCTATCATCTTGTTATAAGACTTACCATAGGCATAGGGTACTTCAAGAAGACCTTTTTATTCATACCAATGGGAGTTTCCCAAATTTAATGTAACCGTTTTTCTTAAATTATTTTATTTAATTTTACTTATCCAACCCCTAAAATTATTTTATTCACTTATTTTAAAAAATGTGTTCTAAATATACTAGGATGTTTTTATGAAAAGTATTCTAAATACACTTACACAGACCTCCATCTAGGGGGTAAATATCATAATGTTTATGTGGGTGGAAATCAAACGCCACACGAAACATTAATTGTTCAATTATCATCTAACAACTCTTATAGAGGACATTAGGAATGAAATTTATTTATATATGATTTATATTATTTTTATTTTTTTATGCTTCTGGATTTTTAATTTATACAATACGATTATGGTTCCCATTATGAGAAAACACAATAATTTCATTTGAGGAAGTGTGGACTACCGCACCTTCAAAGTGATACGACTCTTTCATACCATATGTAGGATATATAAATGATTGAGTTACTGAAATTAAATATCATACTATACTTGAATTATAAAATAACAATGTATTATTATATTTTCATTCAATTAAAATATGAAATAAAAATTAATGTAGTGTTCATGCATACGTACGGCTTACCGTCTCCATGAACGGTGAATTAAATTTCTTATATCCAAATGTTATGTACTATAATAAATACATAGATATACTGGATATATATGATATATATGATATCATAATCATGAATATAATTCTGTAGATAATGGAAACTAGACCACAATGACACCATGTTATTATAAGGTGTTCGTTTTGGACTCAAATACCAAATATTGACAAAACGACCATTATTAACATAAATTATTACATAATGTTTATAACATGGTAATAAGTGACATAAAAGAGATAATAAACATTAAAAAAGGTTCTTACTCAAGTATAAATTAACTTATGTTTTTTATTCATGAATAACAGGGGACAAACAAGTCAAGTCAGACATGAGGTATGGGATTTCTTATCTCACATAAATTTCTGTGTGATTTCCATTGTTTGCCACTTTTTTTCCATGTGGTATTTTTGTACTGAAATTTGATATATATAATCATGATTCCCTTTATATTATTTGTATTATATTAATCATTTGGTGGTTTCTAAATTTTGGCCATATAACTTGATTGATTACATCGTGGTAAGGGGTTTTCATCTCACATTTATTCCCATGATATTCATCCAATATTTGCCACATTATTATTTTTGTGTGGCATATTTACTTCTCATGATTTTATTATTTGTGAAATATACATTAATTAATGGGTATTTTCATTATAATTGTATGATCCTTCCTTCATGGGGTGTATGTTTCGTATGTTACCAAATCCATAAGGGAACATTTCACCCTTCCCTTTTTATAATACTTTTTTGTTATGTCATTTAATTTACATTTTCTTGTGTTGGGATATGTTCTTCTATAACCTTATTGAAGAAAATTTAACATCCATGTGATGATATACCCTTTTCTCTCCCATCACCCTGTTTTTTGAATTTTAATGTGACGTCGTTAGGCTGACGAATTTTTAATGGAACTTCATTACCCAATTCCTATTTTTCCAATTAAACTACTACTTATTGATTATGTCATTATATGAATATGTTTGAATTACCTTTTATTGTCTTACACATAATATCCACTTATATTTGGTGTATTATAATTAGTCACACATAAATTTGTTATTGATTTATCCTTAATCTATGGATACAGTATTTGTATGGGACTTTGTGTCAATTTAAATTCTATTGAGACTTATTTGTTGTTATACACCAATTCAGTTTTATATGGTGTATATACTGGCCTTTGATATATTATATCACGAATAATTTTTCACATGATATTATAAGTATTTTTAATTTTATTCTTCAATTAGAATTAGTAAAGTGCTTTTCATGTGTTACGAGACTCTTTAACTAAAACATCATTTTAAATTAAGTAAAAGATATTTTTCTATGTTGTTATCATTAATTTCCATGTTTTAAAAGTGGTTTTAAATATTTATTTATATGGAAATTAATGTTTTTAAATTTTAATTCCTTTAAAATAATCAATGTGGTATGGGACACTTTGATTCAAAAATATCTTTTTAAATGTTTTAAATTTTTATAAAAATGGATTGATAAAGCATTGATTATGTCAATATCTTGAAATGATATATTTTGATTTAAATGTTGACACGTTAGCTTTCCATTATTCTTGTTTTATGTGTTAAGAATAATTAATTGTTATTGGGAATTGTTTATGTAAATGGGTGGTTCCATGATTAACCATGGGAAGGTGAGCCCGAGATAGCTCTCTAATGCATTAGGTGACATGATGGATGTAAACATTAATATTTCTCATTAGAGATTTTTAAATATAGTTTGATGGGTATTCCAAATGGGACTCCCTATGTATTTGTGATTGTTATAATGTATGTTTTTTATGAATTCCATATGTTACCTTTATGATTTATGATTTTTGTATTTCATTTAGACATCTTTTTAATTCATGTGGTATGTTATGATTGAAAAGTATGGTTTCATTTATATGTATTTATTGATGGGATAATGTTTCTCTAAATTATTTTATAACCCTTAATGAACATTTTATGCTCATCCCATGTTTTGAAATGTTTTTCACAGTACTTAATGTTGAATATGGTCATGGATGAGATCAAGAAAAGACATTATGTCTAAAACACTGAACTAGACATGTATCATTTTTTCAAGAGTATTTATTTTATGAAAAATGGTAATGGGGTAGTAGTGTCTACATGTAATATTAAAGTTACTATGAAATAGTTATGGCATAATTTCTAAAACTCAAAACCTGAAAAGAAGCTCAATGTGAATTCTTGACCTAAATTAGGAGTATGTAATGTTAAATGTCTGGTCCTTATATTATTTTTTCCATTGTATCTCATCAGGATCCCATGTTCACTTCTATCTTTTGGAAGGGTCTTTAGAATTCGATGGGCACAGAATTAAATTTCAGGACATCTTTTCATCCTCAATCAGATGGGTAGTCAGAATGAAATATTCAGACCTTAGAGGATATTCTTTGAGTTTGTTCAACGGACTATGGGGGATCTTGGGATCAACATAATTATTTATTGGAGTTTTCTTATAATAACATTTTTTATTTCAGTATATAGATGGAACCTTTTGAGGATTTGTATGGGAAGCTATGTCTAACTATAGGTTTTTGGGATGAAGATAAGGGAAAGGAATATATATGGAGAATACTTTGTAGAGGAAGTGGTTGATAATGTGAATAATGTCCAACAACACATGAGCACAACTTATAGTAGGCAAAAACGTTATGTAGATAACAGAATGAAAAACTTATCTTTCGAAGTAAGTGACCACATTTACATTAATTTATCTCCCTGGAAATGTGTGATTCATTTTGGTATGAAAGGAATGGTACGTCGATAATTCATTGGTACTTTTAAATTCATTGGGAAAGTTGGACCAATTTAATACTATTAGTTGTGCATCTGATTTTATCTCAAGTATATAATGTTTTTCATGTTTCGATGTTGAGAAAGTATGTTCCAGATTCATCAAATTTCTTGAACTCAGAAATAGTTTCGCTGGAAGAGATCCCTTCTTATGAAGGGAAACCAGTTCATAGTTGTGATTGAAGGGAACATGTATTGTTGAATAAGATAATACACCATGTAAAAGATTTTTTTGGATAATCCACATGGTTGAATAATAAATGTGGAAATTTGAAAAAGTTCTGAGGGAAAGGTCCCCTCACTTGTTTAATGCGTAAATAAAATATAGAGGACACAATTTCTAAAAGGTCAGTATAATGTAACACACTAAGGTTTTAAAAAAATAAATTAATTTCATGAATATTTGTTTCAAGTAGATATTTATATCTAGTATTTAAATATAATTATTCTTCTTCGATGTTTTGAATTTTTAAAAATTTTCATCTACAATTTTGTTCAGTAAGTTATTTGAAGTGAGATAGAACCAATATGTTTTTTTGTGAATAGTATCATACCCCAATGAATATTAATATGAAATTTTAATATGACCACAATGAAAAGTAAATTATATTATTATTATATTTTCATAAGGCTTTAAGATAATGACATTTTGGTTATTTTTTCAATGTGATATAAAAGTAGTTATAGAATTAAAATTGTTAATTTTTGAATTATGCTTGATTTTATTTAAAAACTCAATTAGTAATATTTAGAAACTTATTTGAAAAAAATGGAGTTCAGTTTTTAATTCTACACATCAAAAAATGGTTTGGGTGTTTTTTTGGGATTTTTCTGAAATTCGCCAATTTTTTATGAATAGTGAAATACTGTAAAATATCGTATACTAAAATTATCCATAAAATACACATTTTATGAAATAATGAGTGATTTATGGCCAAATGGTTCAAACTCAAATTACATTACTACTATTTTGGTCACATAAACTGATATTATTTGTAGTCTTAATCAATAATTTTATAATAATGGTTTAAATAATGTAAAATACCACCTCTGATGAAATATAAATTCTACCCTCATTCCCTGCATCCTCCAATGCCTGTAAATCATTGAAAAATGTCTAATTTCAACCAAATTCCCTCTGTAGTATTCTTCACCACGTCTAAGAACTGATGGTCTAACAAAAAGGACAAAATCAATGGCCTTAAGGGGGATCTCAAGAAGAAGAGATCCAGAGGTAAACAATCTTCTTCCTATTCATGTATTTTACTTTTTCCCTCTTCTATTCTAGTCCATTACCCTCCTCTAATCCAAGAGGCATGAAAGCACCATAAATCTTGTATATTCTATATGTTATATATTTATGGTAAAATTAATCATCATATATTTTATCATCACCAACTTATTCAAGGAATAAAAACGTTTTCCGTGATGTGTCGAATTATCGACATCGTGGATGATGTGATTTACATTTTCTTTAATTCCATCATGTCTGGGCATGAAACAATTTTTCTGCGAGAATCAAGTAATAATATATGTATAATTTATCATCCATGTCTATGGAATTAATTTTTATATAAGTTTTTATTTTATAAAACAAAATGAGGTCGTTATTATCAAAGAACCACAAAAATAATATAAACAGACATCATTAATGTTTTAACATATGAATCAACCTTATTTTAGATTTCAAAATATGATATTATATAATTTATGGTTCTTGAATTATTTAACTATAATTACATTAAAATTCTAGAGTATCACTTCAATCAAAAATAAATATCTATCACGAACCAATTATGGAATCAATGTAAATAACACACCCAACAGAATGTAAATAACAAAATTATACTAATAAATGAGTCGAATGTTGTTGTAAAATGATCATATAAGGTGTTATAAATGTTAATATGTTTCATTAAGATATTAATAACAATGATTTATCCATTATAGTATAGGTATAAACACTTCTTCATTAAGACAACCCAAGGTAAGGGAATTCTTAACCCAATTTTTATTATTTGGGTTAACCTTATTCTTTATTTATTATGTGGTATTAAGATTATTAGAGTGATTATTTATTATTTATATTATTTTTTATTATTTGTATTTATAGTGTAAATTCATATCCAATCAATTCTATTAATTCTCACTCAAATTTTATTTTATTGTATTTTCTTTTTAAAATACTTTTGACACTCTCTTTAATAAATGTCAACAAGATTGTTTTTTATATGTATATGGCATGGGTGGTTTCTTATGATTTTCAAGATACTTTGCTTCCATTATATGTTCCATGGATAGTAGTTATGTTTCTTTGAGCCCATTATTTCTCAATATATGTGGGTTTGTTACCATTAAAGCTCAAGATATGTTGGTTTGAGCCCATTATAAATCAAGATATGACAACTAAGCCCCATTATATCTCTCCATTGAATTGGGTAATCTAGATATTGAGGGTGAAAAAAAGGTTATTCCATGTGTAAGGGTGAATGTAAGAGTGATATAGTAAATAGTTCCCAAGGAAAGTACTTGATGTCTCTATACATATGAGTTTTTATGATTTTGGGTTTTTTTGGTTTTTATGTTATCACATGAAAAACATGTTCTTTATTTATATCCTTTAATGTGTTTTATATTTTTTACATGTTTTTTTTTAAAAAATCATTGGTTATAAGAATGGGTTAGAGAAATGATGTAGTCCTGAGGTGTTATATGGATTGTGGTTATAGAAATCATGTTTTATGTTTAAATGTTAAACATTTTGAAAAAATTGACACTGTTTTAGAAGTATCCTCTTGTATGAATATTGTATGTCATGTATTAAATATATCCAAATTCATTAAAAATATAAACGTGAAAATTTCCTCAGTGTGTAAAAATGCATGGCCTTTTGTAAAATTCTTGATTAATTAATGTTTTAAGGGCATGTCTTTATTGATAAACATCATGCCCATCCCCGGGATAAATGTATAGTAGTGTGATTTATCATGAGCAACAAGTGATGAAATGGATAATGAAACAGATTTCTCAAAATTTTCTTTATCCATTATTCCAATACCAATATCAATGCATTACCGAAAATAAAAATAATTATAACTGAAGGATCACCTCATATGCTTCATAATATCCATTCCCCAATAAAATCAAGTGTATCACAGTTCATATTTATAATATTTACTACTATATAACACGAGCCTTGTCCTTGAAACCCATTTCCATTACAATTAGACAATAATATAAATTAATTATGTCATTTTATTTTTTATTCAAGGAAAACAAGCACTTAGAAAAATCCTTAAATAATTTTGAAATTACATATAAAGGGGAATGTCCATTTATGAGCCAAAATAGACCCATAGAATGTGTTTGGTCTATTTAATTATTTTTAAAAAGAGGGAAATTAATTGATCATACCCAAATTGGTGTAAATGAATAATTTTTTCATAATTGTATCACATATAAATGGTAAAAATAGTATAAAAACATTAATATAATTAATTAGAAAGGAAAAACAAATATTATAGCATTGTGAAACAATTGATAGAGTGCGGAACAACATCAAATCAATGTAAATTACTCAAATTTTATGTAAAACAATTAGTCTACCTCCCATGGGTTTTGGTATGAATCCTCATCCAATATCACCTTTATATTTAATATATAAAAGTATAAAAATGATGAATGGTCCCACTCCCAAAAAACAGGGTGAATGAACTCCCACAAAAATAGCATAAGATAAGAGAAGATAAATGTTGAAATGAAATAAGAGGATTAGAGAGAAAATAACTAGTTATTCAATGATTCTTATGGAGTTTAATTTTTAGAATGCATCAATAAGCTATCAATAACACTATAATAGGTATAGAGAGAGCTCAACCAGAGAGGGGAATAAGTTTAGCAACATGAAATTAAAGAGGACAAGTATTTTTATGTATAAATATTTATGAGATAAATCCCTTAAATCACTCTTCCAAATAGGTTTGTATGGTTTGGAAAGTCCTTTAGAAAAAATTTGTACCAACCTTGCACCACCCATAGTATATAGAGAGAACCTACATGGGATAAGTGTATTGTTTCACTAACCATACAAAAGTTTTGAATGAAGTCACTATCCTAATACAACTACAACCTTCAATGGAATGTTCCTTAACACTCACAATTTTAAAGTACTATTCTTCTCCCTCCTACCCTCTGAATTTCCCCACCTGACTAGGGGAAATAATACGGTCACGGTGTAATGGTTTAATCTGTTTTTGAAATAGAGTTTGTTTCTCTAAATACTAGGGTTATGGGAACCTAACCTGACTAGAAACAATTGTGACCATTGTGACTCCATTAGATATATTTTCTTTTTCTTGATTAAGGAATTTATGAAAAAATTAAAAGACATAACTTTATGAAAATACGAGCCCATACAATGATGATGTAAAATAAATTATTATTACTTCCACAGATTTCTTTTAATGACTAAATTTATATTGATTTTGTTAATCAATAATTTTGCAACAGAATAACATTTAGGAATAATAAATAATAATTCGGTAAATGATTGAATACCTATAGAAAATTTAAAAAATTAGATGATTTTTTATATGACATATATATAGTAAATATAAATAATTTTTTTTGTAAATATATTTGAAAGTGGTTGTTGGAATATTATATTCAATTTCATGATATTTTTATAACAAAAAACATGACTACATATATTTTATGAATAAAAAATGTTTAATAAAATAAAGGTTAAAAAATTATATAAATAAAAAATTTGGATTTCATTGTGATTGAAAATTTAATACATTTACCTTTGTTATTAAATTTTTACCATATATGTATATTTAAAACCCTATCATAAAGAAAATTTGATATAACATTCAGGGTAAAAATTTGATAAATAATGGGTTTTAGTAAAAATATATTGTTTAAAATGGTACACACACATATATATAATTTATTTATTGAAGGAATTTAAACATTAGTCACTAATTATTTTTATATTTATTCAAATGGATACACATCAATATGAAAAATATAATTTCATATTTAAATATTTTATGTGATTCAATATGCATCATTTCCTACACAATAATAGGAAATCACCTCTCTTACAGTAACAAAATCACCTTGAGAGACATATCTCAACCAAACCCTAAAAAACAACTTAAAAAAATTCACATATATATTATAATGGTTCTATTATTATAAAAATAATAACAATATCATCCTTAACTAAATATCTAATTGTGGTTCTTGAAAAAAAAAATATTTACAAATTATTTCATGTTTATTTCTCATCTTTATCGAGTAAATATATTATACCCATAAAAAATTAATAAAGTATTAAAAATATTTTATGATGTTATTATGGAAATGGTAACCCAATTGTTATTTACTTTTTACCATAATAAAGAAGATAACTCACAAATATATAGGATCATCTTATAATATAAAAATCATCTCCTTATAATATATATAGATTAAAATTTCCATGTAGCAATGTAATTAATTTTTCTCCATCATTTTACATTGATTATCATAGATAAATAATTAATTAATATATATTTTATTTGTCACATTAATATTTTTTTTAATTTATAATATTTTATTTACCTTATTACACTTCCTCCTATTAAAAATGACGATGTTTCTCATGCTTACGTGAGGACACACTCCTCCAAAAAATTATGTGATTATTTATTCAAGTCATATAGACATGAATGATTATATATATATATATATATATATAATTAATATATATGAAATTTTGGTAATTATTAAAAATAATTCTTATTTAACCGTGATAATGATTCGTGGACAAAAACCATGGAACTAAAATTTACATACAAATGAAATAGTTAAGACTCAAAAATGGAAATTTAAATATTGTATTACTTTTAAATGAGACTTGAATAATTGAATGGGGATCATATATGAAATTATAATTTTGAATATGTATCTATTATATAGATTTTATTAAATTTAAATTATTATTATAGAGGTTACAATCACATATGAAGCATGTGAGACCTCAGTTATGTGGTTTTTTAATTCAATGAATTTTCATTAGGTTATATTACATATTCATTAAAAATTTAATTCAATAATTATTTTTGACATTATATTTAATTATTTTATGTTTTATTTGGATACACAATTGATACCCTATATAAAAGAATTTATTAATTCGAACGTCAATGTTACTATACTTGTAATGGTGTCTCATGTCACTTTTTATTATGTGAGACAGATGATATATTCAAAAAAAAATATTTTTTGAGAACTTTTGTATCTCTAATTTGATTATTTATATCACTATTTAATTTATATTAAGGGGTTTTATAGTTTGATTTTAATACATTTATTTAATGGAAGATATGATTTAGAAGATACCAAATTGGTGAGGGTTATTTTACAATAACAATATTTTCCGGATTTATTATGTTTAAATTTATATAGATGGGAATTATAAGATAATTATATTTTAAATATAATATTTTTAATTGTTATCTAGTTTTTTGTAAATTTTTTATTTATTTCTTTTTGTTTTATATCTCTAATACTTGATATGATTGATAAAAAAAGTCATCTTAAAGACAACTATATTACCAATTTAGTAAATATAAATTATCTTATAAAAAACTCAAAAAAAATTTATTATGTATGTATTTATATATATATAATAGATAATATAATGTACAATTAAATTTAATTTTAATTTATCAATAATCAATAAATGTAATATTTTATTAGAATCATTTTTTGAAGAACCATTTTTATGAATTTTTACAAAATATTGAATAGAATTTTATCCTTGAACATATATGGTTCAAAAATAATTTAAAAATATAATATCCATTAATTACATTAAATCATTATATCCATGATAAGATATTTCAATTTAATGATAATATTTAATAAAAATTTGTAATTTTTTTATTTTGAATAATTAATATCAATATTATTATGTTTTTTTCATAAAAAATATTTTACAAAACTTTTAAAAATAATTTAATCAATGTCAACATACTCATTTGAATTTTATGCTTTATTTAGGTTATAAATTTTTTAAATCATCCACCTTATTTATTGAGATGCCTTTTGATCACTCTAATCAGGGAATATATTCATATTTAATATTCATGTTATTAATGTATGAACATTTATTAAAATTTAATGAATATTTTATATGGTTTATTATTTCTTCATAGAGTGAGTGTGTTAGATTTATTACATATTTAGTTGGGCCCATAATTAAATATCCTTTTTATAAAAAGGTGTGTCTCCAAAAACAGAATAGGTTAGGTATTTGGCATAGGCTTTACCCATTTATGTAATATATAATAAATTGATTCTTGGATGAATCATTTATGATATTTAGAAATAACTATTTCAGGTTTTTGTAATATTTTATTGATGTGTATGGGATTATAAAAATAGTTATATTATATATATATATGTTCAATATCATGTTATTATTTATATAGAATTATTTTATTATCTTTTGTTCTTTCCATATTATTTAGGGAATATTTATTCAGTGAATGATTTATATTTTTTCATTGCCAAATGTAGAATCTAATAAAACATTGTTATTATGATTATTCTTTGAAAAATCTCATGATGTTTACTATGATTGATATTCATAGATATTCTCAAAAGAATAATGATGTACTCAATGAAAAAATATTATTTATTTATAAAATATAATGTTAAATTCAATCATATATCATATTTTCAAGGCCTCTTAATTAATCAATCATGAATGTGTATATCACTTTTATCTTGTTCCAAGATAATATAGAATCCCCAAGAACCATTCAACTTCGGTCTATTTTGATAATGCATGTTTCTGAAAATTTTATAGTTATTTTAAGTAAATATAAATGGGAAATAGAAGTGAGGACCCTTATGATAACAAGAATATTAGGGAACAACACAAGTTATTTTAAATTAAGTTTTATTATTATCCTTTAAAATACATTTATTTTTGAATATTATAATGTAGATCCATCTATAGAACAAATTATCCTAGGCGGAACAACTCTGAATCGGGTAGATTTAGTGTAATCGTCATTATAATTAGTGTATGAAGTGTAGTCCTAATACAATATATATGTGAAAAACACTCATATGCAATATTATTGTGATAATTCTAATTTTTTTATAATACATTATGACAGTTTTGAATAGAAAATTGATAAATATAGCTTATATTAAACAAGAAATTCCATAAATTGAAAAAAATGTTTCAAATTAATTATATCCTATTAAAGATATTTCATGATTATACTATTAGTTAATATAGTTTTATTTCACTAATTATTATTTGTAGATTTCTATAAAGGAAATAATTAACTAGGTAAAATGTTATGAAATAGATTGGTTACAACAGTATCTGAAAAACATATTTGATCACGACATAGCTCAAATTCAGTTCTTGATCCTCATAGGATGGCTACTAGAACCTGTCATAAAAAAACATGAATGTGGGAATGGTTTTTTCCACAACCATTGAGGAAGTAGAAAAAAAAGTTAGTATACATACAATGAAAACGTCATAGAGAGTAGTGTACCAGTATTTAAATTGGTAAACTACCTCAAAGTACTACAACAATGTTCCAGATAATACAACAAAAAACAATGTCCAAATAGATAAAAACCTCCAATATCAACGACCAATAGCTACTACCACTCCAAGTGGATCCATACCCTTTCTTGATCATTAAGGAAGACAGTATATATGTTGTCAAAAGAATAGTTATGGTGTGAGATAAAATCCTCATAAGGTCTCACTACGGACTACATAATAAGATTCCAACATGTAATTACCATAACAAGGATTTAAATTTTAATAAAAATGAATGTAAGTTCATAGAATAATTTGAAAATTCATTACATACGAAATTATGGAATTACTTTAAACAAATGGATAAGTAAATTTATTTATATAAAATTTTATTTATAAATTCATATGTCTTATAAAATAGTTTAGAAAACATTGGAACACATTTATATATAATATATAAATAAGAGAGAAACATAGAAATCAGCCAAAATGATTGATATTTCTAGGATATGGGATCCTCAAACACTCAATGTTGATCATCACAAAATGTCTATACACAACACTATCATTTATCAAAGGCAACTCATCATAATCCCATAGATTAGGTGACATTCTGCATTTTAATTCGTTTGAGTTGTATGTTGTCAAAAGTGTGCTATCCAAATAACAAACTAACTATATAGGGTTTCATATTCACTAAAAAAATCTATGGAGGTAAATTAATATTAAAAATATTTAAAAAAAGATTCTACCCATTCTCTATTTTTTATATGTTATAATTCTCCACTAAAAACAAAAAAAAATGAGTTTTTAATCAAATTTTCCTTATTTCCTAGATAAAACCACTAGGATTATATCAAAACCCTATTAATAAATATTTTAAATTTAAACAATGAAGTCTATTTAAAAAAATAGATATCATTATTTCAATTCAACAATTTTAATTCCATAGTTTTTCATCGATTTTAGAAACACACAACAATTCAATGAAATTTTTTTCCATAGTTTCAAACCAAATAAAATCAAAATCATATGATTCATTGTAATTTGGATTAAAAAAATTAAATTTCGTGAATTTGAATTTAAATCAAATAATTTAATTTAAATCATGCCATTTAGGGAGAATAAAAATTTCACATCATAACAAAAACATTTTTCTTTTTCTATAGAAACACAAAGCCAACAATGGTACCTGCCAAAAATAATGGAGGTGAAAAAATATATAGTAACTATTACAAGAAACAAGATTCAACTGAAATGGTTTTAGATACCTAAATAAAATAATGATACACCAAACTCAATGAAGGTAAAAAAAATATCAAAACATACATTAAAAACTATTATATGAAAATTCACACCCCAATCGCTATAATATTCAATTATGGAATGAAATGAATTAAATGGTTTTGAGGGTTCTAAAACTCACATGGGGATGGATTTTTAGTTGAGATAAATTAAATATGATGTGGATAAAATATAATTTTCCTCCAAGATGTTTGTTTAAAAACAACAGTTAAGACATTACATGAAAAGTAAACCAATTACACTTTCTGTAATTAAAATATCCAAAAATCACTAAAAACATGTTTTATTTTTTAGAAAATAGATATATTATTATTTTAGAATTTAAACATCATGTATCAATATTACAAGGAATTTAAATCACCAAAAATCTATAATACTAATAGGATTTATGATAAAAATTATTCAAATATCTAACACTAATATTTAAATTATCTTTCTAATTCAATCATATCTCTACCCAGATAACTAAAAAGAAAAACCACGAAAATGTTTAAAATGTTCATGTATGAAAGGTAATGGGATATTACAATATCCCCACCATAAAATCATTTTATCCCTATTAATCCCATCAAGAAGCTTCCATATTGAAATGTTGAGTCCACTAATCTCTAATTAGTGCATCCTTCTCCCATGTATCATGAGAATCAAATTTTTGCTTCCAAAGAACATGGTCGAGATGTATTTACCTCCCACATTATACAATAGTTTTAGAATCAACTATCATGATAACACATTATGTTATTGATAAATCAGGTTCTACATCATGATCACTCATTCTATGAAAATGAGACAGATCAGAAAGATACTTTCATTTGTGAGATACATGAAACACGTCATGTTTCAACATCTGTTGTGTTTGATGTGAAAAATAGTAAGAATAATTCATCATTTTCTCAATAACTTCAAAAAGATTCATATAAAGATGATAATTATTATCATTCATCCCAATCATTCTATTACCCAATATAGGTGAATATTTTATGAAAAACTGGTAAAAACTAATAATTCTATATATTTTTGATCATACTCAGCATAAGACTTATATATTCTCTATGTCGTCAAAAGTATTCAATGAATAAATCAAATATATATGTGAACAATGCTTGGTCCAACCCTGTAACATTCACCAATATCAAACTAACAAAATGATGATCTACAAAACTAACGATACAGCTCCTCAAAAGGAGGAATTCTGATCACATAATGCTATATTCTATTGTAAGAAAACTCAACCAGTCTCATATGGACATCCCATACTCCACCAAATTTTAGAACACAAGCACAATGCATTAACTCAAGGATCTATATATCTATTTCTATCTATCCTTCTTTCTATGAATGGTATGCCATAATCAAAGAAACCAAAGATCCCACTACCTCCTGATGGAGTCTCCAAATGAAATATGTTAATCATGGATTTTGATCAAAGACTGTAGAATATGAAACTCTGTTAAAATGAACAATATAATTCAATATAGATTTCACAAATCAATAAATTTGGTTATATTAGGAATGTGTAAAAAATGATACAAATTTATCACATAATAAATCATTACCCATATCACATTCTTCTTTAGTTGGGTACACAACAACCTAACTACAATATTTTTTGATATCTCATCCCACATCCTTGATGGAACTAGAAGTTGGTGAAGAAAACCTGAAATTTTTTTGTGTTGTTCCTTGACATCTTGGACGTATAAAAATGAGAGTAAAATTCAACAATTCCCCTCTTCCTAAATGAACACTAGAATAGTCAATGAATGTCATGGAACATCTTCATGCTGCCTAGGTGCACTTCACATTTGGAGTTATAGAACTACCCCCATCACGAAATACCATATCACTTGTGGAACAAAAATTCAATTCTAGTATCATCGAATTCCCCTCATTGGAGAATGACCATTCAAAAATGGCCTCTAAACAATAAATAGAGTCTCTAAATCCATATAACTCATTACAATGTTGTTTTTACTAACGAATCTTCTTGAGAAATGTATATGTAATGACCCAAAAAAAACAAGGAATTTTTATTTAATTTTCTTTGGAATTTTACAAGAACGCGGTTTCTAACGACACCTAATTCTGAGGCCCAGTGTGCCCGGTATCAATTTCCGAAGTTTTGCACTGGTATGTTCAGTGAACGAACGAGCGGGTTTTCTTAACTTTTGAACCAGTTCTCAGAATCAAAATCTGAGGGCAATGATGGAATCGTAGCACCGATAATTTCTTAAGAACACCTTTCTGGTGTTCCGTTTTCTCGGATGAGGTTATTAAATTTTGGGGTTTACTAAAGAATAAAATAAAATTTTGGGCAACCAAATTTTATTTTTAATAAAGGTAGCTTAACACAAATCATGATGGTTCTAGTGGGACCCACTAATAGCTTAACTCCAAGGTAGGATATTAGTGAGGCGTGGTCCACATGAGCCCCATCCCCTTTAATTTTTCCTTTTACCTCCCACGTGCTTTTATTTATGTAACTCATCCACACCCCCTCTTAAATGACAATTAAACTCTCATGTTTAATAGAATTATTAAATGCCTCATTAATTGGAAAACACTCGATAATTAAATCATTATCTGTTTCTGAATTACAAAAATAGATTGCATGTGTAATAAAATGAGGCAACCCTTATTTTATCATGTGGTTGCATTGTGTGAGAAGAATTGGGGGGGAGAAAGCTCAAAGTCATGATGTTCTTCTTCCTCTACGAAGAATGTGAAGAACGCAGAGCCATTGATGAAGAATTCCGTCACCACAAAGGGGAGTTCGTCGTACCCTATTCTTCCCTCTCTGCAGCCCGTGAGAGATGCCATACTTGGAAATCGACGACATGACACCATGTACCACGACGCTGACGATTCTCTTCTCTGGGACGTCATCGATGCTTATGGAGACTTCTTCCGTGATGATCTTTTTCAGTGATGATCTTCGTTCATCAACACCTTGAGGTAGGGGGTTTTGGTTTAATTAAATCTATGTGATTTATATCCTCGACATGTGTTTAATTGTCGGAAGTCATTTGAAATGCTAACGCGGTGGGTGCGGACCAACGAACAAGTCCTAACCGACCGTTTCATTTTTCTTGGTGTGAAGATCGAATTGGCGACGACGAAGCAGGACCCACATGCGTTATGAGGACTTTGCAGTAGTGCGTCACCGGGAAGGACCGCCGCGGCTTCAACCGTTGCGGCAGGCGGCTGGTCCCGCGGCCGCGCAAGACGGAGGGTGACTCGGGGCCAGGCTGCATCCGCAGGAAAGGAGTGGCCCCCATGTGGGGGCCGCGGCTCCAATCATAGGGACATCGCCCCCTTTGCGCGTCTGGTCGGCCGGCGCAGGGCCGAACCCGCTCAGCCAGCGCCGAGCCGCCCAGGGCCAAACCGGCCGCACCGGGCTTGGCCGCCCAGGACGGGCCCGGCCATGCCGGTGGGGCTGGGCCGCGCCCACCAGGCCGGGAAGCCACTAAGGGGCCGGACCTGGACCCGGTTCGGGTCGCCCCAGTACGGGCCAACCCTGGGGTGGGTTGGGCCGTGTCGGTTTGGGCCCAGACCCCCCATTTTCAGACCACTTACGGTCATTTCCCATATCATGGGCTATGAACCTCCGATCAATGAACCGTCAGTTGCGATGTGATCCTAGGATCGAGATGGTAATTTTGGTATATTACACTAAAAGTTTCAGAGGACTTTGGGTATGGACTGGTTGGTTCGAAAACGAAGCCAACCGGGCCCTCGGAGTGGAAATGCTTATAAAATGAGCTCTGGACATCTGATTGACATGCCGTAGACATTGACGGATTCCTCTTAGTGAGACAAACCTTTTGTATTACATATCTCGAGGTTTGGACATTGTTGGAGTGCGGTCGGGTTGGTTTTAAAATTAAAAACCAGTCGGGCCCCGGGACAAAAAAGCCAATAACTCTCAGACCGGGCATCCGATTGACGCGCCGTCTGTCACGTAGAGTTCCTCTTGTCGAGATGGAACTTTGAGATACATCAGCTTCAGACTATGTGTCAGTTTATTTATCGACCCCCTTGGATCGTGGAGCGGACCCTCCAGGAATGAGCATGCTGTGTGAAGGAACCCTAGAGATGGCTGCGACGGAGATGAATAATACACTGAAATCCTATGTGGGTTCGGCAGTGATGATGACCGTACTGAAATCCTATGTGGGTTCGACGGAGATGAAGAATGGACTGAAATCCAATGTGGGTTCGACAGCGATGAAGACCGTACTGACATCCGTTGTGGGTTCGAAGGAGATGAAGAATGCACTGAAATCCTATGTGGGTTCGGTAGTGATGAAGACCATACTTAAATCCTATGTGGGTTCAACGGAGATGAAGACTGCACTAAAATCCTATGTTAGTTCGGCAGCGATGAAGACCGTACTGAAATCCTATGTGGGTTCGACGGCACTAACTACTGTTCTTGTATCCTATGTGGGTATGGTAGTGTCTGACTCTGTTCTTGCTATCCTATGTGGGTCTAGCATAGTAACTGGTTTAGTATCCTATGTGGGTCCCATCTTAGATGAATCAGTGGCTATATCTGATCATTTCTATCACCGAAGAGGTATACCAGTGTGAGATGAGTCTTGACTTTCAATCATTATCTTCGATATGATTGACTTTCTTTCCTATGTGGATTGTGTTGTGTTATCCTGTGTGGACGTGAACGAACATTGGATCAGATGTTGGACCCAAACTGGAATTGATGTCTTAGGTATATGTACGGGCATATTCCGTAGTAGTGTTGAATGTTACTTCGTGATTCTATCTTTCATTTTTGGATTACCCTTTGTTGATTCTGGGAGTCCTTCGGGGGTCTCGGGGTCCCTATTGAGTAGTGTATACTCACCCCTGCAAGGGATATGCCCGCACTAAGTTTTGTTGGATGCAGGCGATGGATAGCGCTGATCATGGTTGAGGCTTGTGCAGCAAGTCAGTACCTTGAGGTGGACCACTGGGCGGGACGCACACGAAGTGGATGGCTGGACCCAAGGAGCTGAGGAGGCTATCTATACCCAGCCTTCAGGTGGGACTTACAGTGGACGAATCAACGTTGCTGCTTTTCTTTCAGTTGTTTTATTTCCTTTCCAGTTGTACTCTACATCCAGTTTGGGTTTGTATTCTGGCCCTCATACTTTTCCGCACTACTTTTTGTACCCAGTTATACATATTTTTTACTTCTGCTTGCTTACTCTGTAGTGTTTGTTTACTTTATAAAGGCAATGCCTTCCCCTTTTTGTCGGGATTTACGCATTGGTACTAGTCGCCAACCCCTGGCCTATGGGAGGTGGGCTTGAGGTAGTCACTGTACGGGTCCCAACGACGGGTCATGACAAATTGGTATTAGAGGAGTTCGGTTCTACGCAGAAATATGCACTCTGATCTTTATTCTATGTGATGCTATGGTGTTAAGGGTATTGAGTGTGGTTATCAGTCCAGGATGTCCTGTATTGGTGTGGCGTCCGACTTATCCGTGCACCAGGACCCTGACTTCTTATTTCCGACTCAATGCACGAAAACACTGATTGCATGTGTGTTTCAAAAGTTTTATTTGTGATTAATTTGTGTTAGCTCACCAGGTATACTGTTTTGACTGTGGTGCACCTATTTCTTTTCAGGATGGCCCTTCTATGGCAACCAGATAGGGTTCCGAGTGTTGTTCAAGACGATATCCCACCGAACGACGAGGCCTCGGTGTATGTCCCTTTGACAGCGGAGGCACCGGTGGTACCACTACCCGCCGAGCCACTGATTCTACCAGCACCGGCCGCTGATAGTTCATGTCACCTTAGTGAACTGCACGAGTTTCAGTGTCAGCGACTGCCTAGGTTCCGCGGGGAGTTGGACTCTCAGGAAACCGAGTATTGGATGCAGGAAGTTGTTAGAGTTTTCAGGTTATTGGGGACACCAGCTGACCTCATGGTGATCCTCGTAGGAAGCCTCATACACGCAGAAGCAGGCAGATGGGGGGGGGGCCTAATGATCCAGGTGCATGACGAGGAATCTCTCCTCTGAACGGATTTTGAGAGCCACTTCATCTCAGAGATCGTCCCTGCCAACCTCTGAGTGGTACGCATCCAGGAGCTTCTACAGCTGCGGCTGGGTAGCATGACAGTCGCCCAGTACTCGGCGAGATTTACTGACCTCTCACGCTATTCTCAAACATGGTATGAGACCCATTATTAAGGTCCTAGAACATTGTGCGAGGACTGAGCCATGAGATGAGGGCATCGATGATATCCCTCAGTATTCCGACACATGAAGAAGTACTGGAGAGATCTCTTCTCATTGTGATCATTCTTGCTGAGCCTACGCCAGCATCGAGACCTATTGCAGGGCAGCATGTAGCGGAGTCATATGCAGCTGGTAGTCGACGGATGTCACAGGGGTCCTGGCGGACTAGACCATCAGGCAGATGACCTCAGGACACTGGCACAGAGGTGCGGGGAACAGGGCACAGAGATAGCCTTCCAAGGAGCATACAGGGCTACGCATGTGGCGGGCAAGGCCACATGGCTCATGACTGCCCAACCCGCCGTATAGAGGAGCAGCAGACGATTGAGGGGTCACCCAGGAAGGGGCAGAGGGTCGACCGTGGTGGTCCGCTGAGAGCAGGTGGACGAGGCAGGGGAGATGGTCGAGTAGCAGGTGGTGTGAGACATTTTGAGGCTTTACCACCACCACTAGCACCAGGAGTTCCACCCCGACCACAGGGAGCTGGCGGGTAGAGACAGGCTCAGCTTCAGGCATCGGAGGCCTACGACCACGGCGTGCCAGAGATGATTCGAGGTATGATCTGTGTCTACACCACCTTTGCTGCAGTTCTTATAGACACAGGAGCGAGTCATTCCTTTATTACCGCTTCCCTTGTTCGAATCTCGGAGATTCCGACGGAGTTGTTGGCTCGATCCTTACAGCTAGAGACTCCTACGGGAGAAGACTCGATGATTACACACTGGTGCGGGCAGTGTGACCTTACTCTAGGAGGTGAGAGCATCGGCTGGGATCTTCTTGCAGCTGCGTCGAGGCCTTACGACATCATCTTGGTCATGGATTGGTTATCCATAGTCCATGCTCAGATCGATTGTATTAGGTGGAAGGTGCAGTGTGTTCGCACCGACGGGAGCAGGATCAACTTCACCAGTGAGAATGGAGCCCTTGCAGCACAAGATGGACTCCCAAAGAGGAGAGGACATCCCATCACTCATCAGTTGTCTAGCCTCATCCTAGGAGCAGTTGACGTGCAGAGTCCTGGTTATCCTGCAGTGGTGGATCAGTATGATGACGTTTTACGTAACGATGTTCCAGGACTACCTCCTCGTAGAGAGGTAGTATTATATATTGAAATTTACCCCGAGACGGCCCCAATATCCACTCTATCATATCGGATGGCCCTCACTGAGCTTCGAGAGCTACGAGTACAGTTGGAGGACTTGTAGGGCAAGGGATTCATCCAGACCAGTGTTTCACCCTAGGCTTCCCCGTTATTGTTCTCCAAGAAGGCGGACGTGAGCTTGTGACTGTGTGTCAACTATCATCGCCTGAACAAGATGACAACGAGGAATAAGTATCCGCTACCGATGATTGACGACCTCTTCGATCAGCTCATGTCATCACGGTTGTTATCGAAGATAGACCATAGATCAGGCTATCATCAGCTCCGATTTCGAGATGAGGACGTGCAGAAAATGGCCTTCAGATGTTGGTATGGACACAATGGGTTCTTGGGTATCCCTTTTGGTGTAACCAACGCTCCAGCAGTATTCATTGGTCTCATGAACATGATCATTCAGCCATTCCATGATCAAATTTTTATGGTATTCATCGATGACATATTGATGTACTCGACCACAGAGAAGGGGCACGCCTACCACTTGAGGGTTGTTCTAGACACACTCCGAGAGCACCAGCTTTATGGCAAGCTCTCGAAGTGTTAGTTCTAGTTATGTGAGGTCCACTTATTGGGACACGTCATCTCTGAGGTGGGATTCGTGGTGGATCCTGCAAAGATCGAGGTAGTGCTATCTTGGGAGCCACCCAGGATCATGACGGAGGTGCGGAGTTTCTTGGGTCTAGCTGGGTACTACCGGAGATTTGTACTAGACTTATCCAGAGTTGAGGCACCACTCTCAGATTTGACGAAGAAGGGGAAACACTTCGTGTGGTCAGACATATGTTAGCAGATCTTCTAGAAGCTGAGACAGAGATTGACCAGCACACCTATATTGAGGATACTGGAGGAGGGAGTAGGGTATGTAGTCTACTGTGATGCATCAGGGATCGGACTCGGATGTGTCCTGATGCAGGAGCTGAACGTGATCGCCTAGGCATCACGTCATTTGATGTATCATGAGTAGAACAACGCTACCCATGACATGGACTGAGCAGTAGTGGTTTTCACTCTGATGATGTGGCGATGATATCTGATGGCCGAGTGCTTTACAGTCTACTCTGACCACCAGAGTCTCATGTACAACTTCTCGCATAAGGACCTGAACATGAGATATCAACGATGGCTCGAGATTCTCCATGACTATGACTTTGAGATAATCTATACTCCTGGGAAGGGGAATGTAGTAGATGCTGCTTTCAGTAGGAGGACGGTCATTCAGCTACTCAGCAATGCGACGGAGTAGCTAGCCGCTTTGTATATATCCTTCGTGGATAGATATGGAGCATCCATTATTCAGTCACTCACAGTCACTCCTCCACTACTGCAGCGGGTCAGGGGGAACAACATGGGGAAGCTGACTATGAGACACGGCGTGCGCAAATATCCTCAGGACATGCACCTGATGGATTCTCTGTAGGAGTCGAACATGACGTATTTTTTAGGGGATGTACCATGGTGCCAGCTACATTGCAGGAGGAGGTGCTGAGAGATTTTTACGCTTCCCCTTTGGCGTTACATCCTGGAGTGGCGAAGATGTAACGAGATCCCAGATGACAGCACTGGTGGCTAGTTATGAAGAAGGTTGTGACAGAGTTCCTTTCTCGATAACTCACCTACCAGCAAGTGAAGGCAGAGCATCAATTACCAGCAGGCTTGATACAGCCCTTGGAGGTCCCAGAGTGGATGTGGGACAGGATATCTATGGATTTCGTGACTGGAAATCCACATACTTCCAGAGGTCACGACTCCATTTGGGTGATTGTCGACCGAATCGCCAATTCTGACCACTTATAACCCATCATAGAGCAGGGATCAGTAGAGAGCTTGGGATGTCTCTACATCGAAGAGAATGTATAGCTTCATGGTGTGCCATCATATATCATCTCTAATCGAGATGCTCTCTTTACTTCATGGATTTGGAAGGGGTTGTAGGAGACATTCGGGAAGCAGCTACGTCTGAGAACCACATTTCACCCTCAGACAGATGGTCAGATGGAGAGGACCATTCAAACTCTCGAGGACATGCTCCATTCATGTGTCCCTGACTTTGGTCGTAGATGGGAGGACCATCTACCCTTGGTGGAGTTCGCGTACAACAACAGCTACCACTCCACCATCGAGATGGCACCATACAAGGCATTATATGATTGGACTTGTAGATTACCACTGTGCTAGACAGACCATGGGGAGTCAGCACTTGTGGGACTAGAGATGGTCCAGGCCAAGACAGAGAAGGTCCAGGTCATCTAGGGATGGATAATTACAGCTCAGAGCCGGAAGAAGTCTTATGCTGACAGGAGGTGGAGGCCACTGGAGTTTGAGGATGGCGACCACGTCTTCATGAGGGTCTCACCATGACGTGGGTTACAAAGATTTGGTCAAGGAATAAATTTATCTCTGTGCTTTATCAGACCATTCTAGGTCCTCAGCAGGATAGGCGAGGAGGCTTATCGCCTGCCTCTACCACCTTAGTTGCACCGGGTGCACGACGTCTTCCATGTATCTTAGCTGAGAAGATATGTGCACGACCCAATACATATCATAGAACATGGGGAGCTAGAAATTGATGATGGGGCAACTTTTGTGGATGTCCCGGTGGAGATCAAGGATCGTCAGGAGCAGGTCCTACGTACATGGTCGATACCTCTAGTGCACATCAGATGGTAGCAAGAGAACCTCTTGGAGATAACATGGGAGCAGGAGGCTCAGATGCGTGCTCAGTACCCACATTTGTTCCCATATTTATGATATATCTATTTCAGGGATGTAATGTACTGAGGTGGGAGTAATGTAAAGACCCGTAAAATTCAAGGATTTTTTTTACTTTTCTTGGAAATTTTACAAGAACGCAATTTCTGACGGCACCTGATTTCGAGGCCCGGTGGGCCCGAAATCAATATCTGAAGGTTTGATCGGGTACGTTCCGTGAATGAACGACCAAGTTTTCCTAACATTTGAATTGGTACTCGGGATCGAAATCTGAGGGAACCGATGGAATCATAGTGTCAGTAATTTCTTAAGAACACCTTTTTCGGAGTTGCGTTTTCTCGGAGGAGGTTATTAAATTTTGGGGTTAACAAAATAATAAAATAAAATTTTGTGCAACCGAATTTTATTTTTAATTAATGTAGTATAACCCTAAGATTGATTGTTGGAGTGGGACCCACTAATATCCTAACTCCTATGTAGGATATTAGTGAGGATGGGCCCACACGAGCCCCACCCCCTTTAATTTTTCCATTTAACTCCCAAGTGCTTTTAATTAAGTAACTCACCTGCACCCCCTCTTAAATGCCATGTCAACTCTCACATTTAATAAAATTATTAAATGCCTCATTAAATGGACAACGCTCAATAATTAAATCGTTATTTGTTTTTGAATTACAAAAATAGATAGCATGTGTAAAACAATTAGGCAACCCTTATTTTATTAGGAGGTTGTGTTGTGTGAGAAGAATTGGGTGGAGAAAGGTCTAGGACGTGGAGTTCATCTTCTTCGACGAAGAACGCGAAGATCGCCAATCCTTCGACGAATAACTATGTCTTCGCAAAGGGGTGTTCGTCGTACCATCTTATTCCCTCTCCATAGCTCGTGAAAGTCACCATCCTCAGAAATCGACAACACGACGCCGTGTACCGTGACTCTGATGATTCTATTCTCCGGGACGACGTCAGTGCTTACGGAGACATCTTCCGTGACGTTCTTTTTCTGCGACGATCTTCATTCATAAACACCTTGAGGTAGGGGGTTTTGGTTTAAATAAATATATGTGATTTATATCCTCAACATGTGTTTATTTGTTGGAAGTCGTTTGAACCTCCAACGTGGTGGGTGAGGACCAAAGATCAAGTCCGAACCCACCGTTTCTTTGTTCTTGGTGTGTGCATCGACTAGCGATGACGAAGAAGGCCACAAAGGAGTTATGAGGACTTCGCAGTGAAGAGCCTGTCCCGAGAGGACAACTGGCGAAGGCAGCAGGTAAAACTGACCACCAGAGTGTGTTCGGTGGTCTGAGGAAGATTCTGTCGGCACGACGGCGCCGGCGGCCGGAGGCGGCAGCGGCGCCCACCGCGCCGCTGGGAAGGACCGCCGCGGCTGAAGCCGTAGTGGCAGGCAGCGGGTCCTGCGGCCACGCGGGACCGAGGGCGACACAGCACCAGGCCACGTCCATGGGCAAGGATCAGCCCCCACGAAGGGGTCGTGGCCACAATCAATGGGGTTGTGCCCCCTTTCCACGGCCACTCGGCCTGCGCCGAGCCGACCCCGCTCGGCCAGCACCGAGCCGCCCCGGGCCGGACCGGCCGAACCGTGTCGGGCCGCCCAGGCCGATCCGGGCTATGCCAGTGGGGCCGGGCCGCACCCACCGTGCTGGGCCACACCCTAATGGGCCGGACTTGGACCTGGTTCGGGTCGACCCGGTTTGGTCCGACACAGGGGGGGTTGGGCTGGGTCGGCCCGGGCCCTGACCCCCCATTTTCAGGCAACTTCCGGTCATTTTCCCATATCATGGTTTACGGACCTCCGATCGACCCACCATCAGTTGAAATGTGATTCATTAATTGAGACGGCCTTTTCGGTATATTACACTCAAGGTTTTGGAGAACTTTGGGTACGACCAGGTTGGTTCGAACACGAAACCAACCGGGCCCTCGGAGCGGAAACGCTTATAACATGAGCTCCGAACATCCGATTGACATGTCGTCTACTTTGTTGGATTCCTCTTAGTGAGACAGTCCTTTCGGCTTACTCCGTACAAGGTTTGGATTCAGTTGAAGTGTGGACAGGTTGGTTTTGACTTAAAAACCAACAGGGCCCCCAGGACGAAAAAGCCAATAACTTTCAGACCGGGTGTCCGATTGACGCACCATCTGTCACGTTGAGCTCCTCTAGTTGAGACAAAACATTGAGATACATAAAATCAGTACTACATTTCAGTTGATGTATCGAACCCCTTGGCTTGTGGAGCGGACCCTCCCAGAACGAGCGTGCTGTGTGCAGGAACCCTACAGCTCGTAGCGACGGAGATGAAGACTGCACTGAAATCCTATGTGGGTTCGCCAGCGATAAATACCGTACTGAAATCCTATCTGGGTTCGACGGAGATGAAGACTACACTGAAATCCTATGTTGGTTCGGCAGCGATGAAGACCGTACTAAAATCCTATGTGGGTTCGATGGAGATGAAGACTGCACTGAAATCCTATGTGGGTTCGGTAGCAATGAAGATCATACTGAACTACTATGTGGGTTCGACGGAGATGAAGACTGCACTGAAATCATATGTTGGTTCGGCAACGATAAAGACCGTACTGAAATCCTATGTGGGTTGGACAGCACTGACTACTGTTCTTGTGTCCTATGTGGGTCTGGCAGTGCATGACTCTGTTCTTGCTATCCTATGTGGGTCTGGCAGTGTAGCTGGTTGAGTATCATATGTGGGTCCCAACATAGATGAATCAATGGCTATATCTGATCATCTCTATCACCGAAGATATATACCTGTGTGAGCTGAGTACTGACTTTCAATCATTATCTTTGATATGATTGACTTACTTCCCTATGTGGATTGTGTTGTGTTATCATGTGTGGATGTGATCAAACATGGGCTCTGATGTTGGAGCCAAACTGGAATTGATGACTTAGGTATATGTATGGGCATATACCTAAGTAGTGTTGGATTTTACTTCTTGATTGTATCTTTCCTTTGTGGATTACCCTTTGTGGATTTTGGGAGACCTTCGAGGGTCCTGGGGTCTCAACTGAGTATTGTATACTCACCCCTGCACGGGATATGCCCACACTACGTTATGTTTGATGCCGAATACAGACAACGCTGATTGTGGTTGAGGCTTGTGGAGCAAGTCAGTACTTGGAGGTGGACCACAGGGCGGGGTGCAAACGGAGTGGAAGGCTGGAGCCGAGGAGCTGAGGAGGCTATCTTTACCCACCCTTCAAGTGGGACTTCTAGTGGACAGATCGACGTTGCTACTTTACTTTCAGTTGTTGTATTTCCTTTCTAGTTGTACTTTACTTCCAGTTTGGGTTAGTATTATGACCCACTTAATTTTACACACTACTTTTTGTAACCAGTTATACATAGTGTTTACTTCTACTTGCTTACTCTATAGTGTTTGTTTACTTTATAAAGGCAACACCTTCTTCTTTTTGTCAGGATTTACGCCTTGGTGCTAGTCTCCATCCCCTGGCATATGGAAGGCGGGCTTGGGGTTGCCTCGGTATGGGTCCCGATGACAGGTTGTGACAGTATATGTGAACTGAAAATGGAAAATATTAAATTGTCCCTTATTTCGCAAAATCCAATATACAACTCAGAGAATAATTCCATCATTTTCACTCTTTTTATTATTCACTCACTTCTTGGGTTGTATGATTCATTATAAATTATTTAGCAATGACATTCTATTTCCCTAGGTTATAGTAGATTCTAAAATGAAAATATTCTTAGTATTCCCCCTAATTAATCATAGGAGGATTCAGAATCTTTTTAAGAGAAGATTTATATCTCAATATTCTGGCCTGAAGATATGCTAAAACTTTCTATTTAAACCTAATGTATCCAACTCTTAAGTCCAAGCATTATTGATGGACATTCAAGGTAATGGGTTGGGTAATTATTCTCATGTGGACTAAAATTCCAAGAGCCATAAGCACGAACTTGATCACCCTGAATAGGAATTCAACTCATACCCAAACCTATTGCAACAAAAAAAACCAAATTAACAATTAACATACTCTAAATAATCAACCACACTAAATAATTCAAATGAAGTTTCAGCACACAAATGTTAATTCTGAAATTTATATTTCTAATAAAACAATACTCGTTTCTAATTTAGAGAAGTAATTAGAAAAGAGAACTTTTAGAATACCATAATTTATTGATTGTAACGACAAGTTAGAACAAAGAATTTAATAATATTGAAATCATTTCTTATTTGTTACCATGTCATAACATTCTTTACTATTTAAAGATCAACTAAAATATTATGTTCAGACAACATTTTTTCCAATAGTGTTACTTCCCAAAAACAAATAATCATATTTCAAAATATTGTAATTAAGATGTGATTTATCATCAAATCAAGAACTTATCTCAGATGACACAAATCATCATCCATATACATTGAGTAAAAAAAAATTTCATTCAAAAAAACTACTATAATGCTATCAAGATACACATGTAAAATAAATTTAATTAAATACATAAAGACTACCTGATCATTTTTTAAACTAGAGGGCATGAAAATGTACACATAATGGTTGTACCTGCTCTAAAAGAATTTTTTTGTTTATATGATACTTTTATCATCATCTAATAGAAACTAGACCAATGATCAATATTTCAGAAACACTTTTCACATTTAAAGTGGACCAAAATATTTTCAACTCATGGAAATAAATACTTTTTATTTTTCATGAATCGATTGATTTTTTTGTAATCCACTCATATTCAATGTGAATCGAAAAATTTCTTGGAAAAGGGAAATAACACAACCCAAATTGACACACTCAGGTATATAAATCCTATATCTATAATACCATCCAAGAAATATTATATTCTCACATTACAAATGGTTACAAGTTTTAATAATTGATATACACTATTTGAATACAAGGTAAAAAATCAATAGAAATCTCCACCTTCCTTGCCAGTTGTTAACTAGTGAAGTCAGAAGGAAAACATCGAAAAACATGTCGAAAACTAGAGGGAAATCGCAACTCAAAGATTCTCACTAAAGATTAAAGGTTAAACATATATCAGATTACCCTAATCTATATAAAAAGGTACTTATCAACTCAACCTTATGTCCCATTCACCTTGAAATTTAAGATATACCCCATTGATTATAGTTAAAGATATCCATAGAAGATATCAATCCATCCAGAAATTATTGTAAATGATCTAATAGATTCCAAATATAAAATCAATAATATTAATGTCAAGGAATAAATAAATTCTAGGAAAACTAGCATATGATAAGTAGAAAGAACATGATGGATTACCAAGTCCCTTCTCTCTCATCATTCAATGGGTGTTTCAATATCAATCACATATGAAAAACACTCCATAGGAATATTTATAAGAAAAAAAATATGTGTTGAAATAAATAAATGTGATGCACTAATATCAAATTAAAAATTTATTGATGATTAAGCTATTGTGATGGGTCCTCTCATAGTTTTTGGACCTGTATCTTCACCCTCTAGAGACACTTCTACTACATTAAGAAACTAAATTCTGGATGCTTGTGTATAGAATCCTATTGTTCATGAATCATTTTATTATACCAAATTTTTAATAGACATTTATTATCATGTACCACTATTCATTGTGGAATATACATGTAAGAACTACTCCAAGTGAACTGAGCCCCCGCAAGTGAAACCGATCTTGGATGCCTCAGTGCAAAACCTCTTCATATGACTAGGCTTGATATAGTGGTAAAAAATCAAAGGGTCTATACAAATAACATCAGGAGTTCTCAAAATAACATTCTTTCCAAATCCACCATGACAATTATTACACTTCTTATTTATATTATAAGAATTCCCACTACCACTAGGAGAAAAAGAATCTCTTGGAAACCATTACCTTCCATTCAGGCCCATCACAAACAAAAACACTCTACCCCAGATAGTATCATAAGAATGAAACATTAGAAATAAATCCAAGCTATGAATATAAAATCAAATTACAAATTCGAACTATCAACTATCAATATTCTCTTATGATACCACCTCATGTGAATATTGCAGTAGATCGACAAAACAGTTCATATAATATTTCACAGTACTATCATCCTATTCAATTGTGAAGAAATATAAAGCCTTGATAATATATTTTAATCTCTATAGAATTATTGGTGAAAATATCCATGAACTTATTCCAATCTAGTTCTTAATGTTTCTTCACCAACACATTATATCCCACCATCTCCTTCCTAGACCTTCCATCATGAATGTGTCACACTTCACCTTGATCTACTTATGTAGCTCTAAAAAATCCAAAAAATTATCCATCATACTCTACCATTCATTGGGATCATGAGCATCATTGGATTCATTGATCATTGATGGGTTCTGGTGAAGGAATGTGTGAGAAAGGTTCCAGATAACATCTCTCTAAGGTTCCATGGCTAGTGCCTAAATAAAAACATGTAATGTTTCCTCTCCCATAGCATGGGTAGTATGCACAATCACATCATCCATACATAGGTCCATGAAAGAATTATCATGATGTTGTTCAATCAATAGCTTCCTACTGAATATGATTCAAATATCTTTATTGATGTATGTTGTTACAAAAAATAATCTAAAAACATGGAAATATCAAATTTAACAATCCAACAAAGATACACGGGTGAATTAGTCTCATGAGAAAGGTAATATGATTTTTTTTTCAATATAACACAATCAAAATCAATAAAATACTATAACTAATATTCAATATGTCATTCTAGAAACAACCACTAATGACTGAAGGCTCGTTTCGAAGTGTGATAGTTAGGAAATAAATAGTAATTACCTATTAAGTGGTAAAAATATCCCATAATTGCATACTGACATCTAGGAATGATGTGAATGTAATACATTTAATACATACATTTCATGAACTAGCTCAGCTTACCAGGTTCCTGATAACTGAGCTGATCCCATCATATATTGAAGGGTGTTTCAAATTTCCATGTGTTTTAGAATCATTCATGGAATTGTGAAATATTAAATTGGGAAAAAAAATTCAACAATCATTGAAGAATAAGACAATCATGTTATTATTTGTATATGGAAAAAACCAGATGAGTAGTGTTGCAGAATTAAAATGGATAAACTGACCCAAAGTAATATTTCAAATTAATATAATACAAGATAAAAACTTATATCAAAATATAAAAATCTATCCAAGACTAGTTATCAATATCTACTACCACATCTAAGTCGCACCGTACACTTGTTTGAACTTAAAATAAAATAATATACAAAACAGCTGAAGGCACACATCGGGTGTGAGCTAAAATCCCAGTATGGTCTCACAAAGGATCTCATCATAAGGTTACCATATTGAATTAACCATTTAATGATTTCAATTTTAATAAAAATGTATATATGTTCATAATATAAATAAAATAATTCATTCATTAAATTTCAAATGATGGAAATACATTACTAATACGGATAAATAATTTTCATTATATAAAATATTTTAAACAAGATCTAAAGTATTGTAAAAAAACTACAAATATTGTTTCATGTTTAAATATCAGATATATACAAGATAGAAACATTGTAATATTTTAAAAGTTGTGACATTTCCCGGATTTGGGATCATCATAAACTCAATGGTGACCATGGAAATATTTGTACAGAAATCACTCTGAAACTGGAAAAAGAATACTAATCACCATCCCTTATGTTATGTGACATGCTACACTGTGTTTTGTTTTCAGTTATAAGGACTCAAATGGGTAATTTACCAATAACACATGAACTACCTAGGCTAACATGTTCTCTAATATAATCAATGATAGGTAAGTAATTTTAAAACTTTTTAAAATATAATTTATCACATTATATATTTTTAGAAGTGAAATTTTTTCATTAAAAAATCAATATAGGTTTTTAATCAATTATTTCATTTTAAAATACAAAACAACTATGATTATATACGAACTATTTGTTGAAATTTTCACAAATACATCATTTTAATTGATTTATACAAATCATTTTCATTAGTTAAATTCTATAATTTAAATTATACATTTTTTCATTAATTTAACTAACACTCTTTAGTTCATTAAAACTAGGGAGTTTCCTGATTTAATTTCAAACCAAATCCATATCTTCCAATTAAAATTAAACCAATTGAAATATGATTCATGAAATAGAATAAAAATAAATAATTGAAATTAAATTAATCATTTTAGGTTTAATCAATTTACCGTCATAATGGAACCACATACCTTTTCCACAAAAACTCAAAGCTTAAAACAGAAACTGTATTCAACAATGAAGGTGAAAAGGATCTAAAAACTAGACCTAGATAAAATAGTACACCAAAATTGTTTTAGATTCATCAGTACCCAAATGATATATTAAACAACAACATGGGAAAATAAAATATCCCAAAATAAAAAAGAAAACTTACCAATAAAGTCGCACTGTAATCACAACAACATTCAAATACTGAAAGAAATGACCTGAAATTCTTTAAGGGGACCAAAATCACCTTAGGATGGATATTGGGTTAGTATAAATGAATTAAGAAGAGGATAATATTGAATTTTCTTCCATTTTTCTATTTAAAAACAACACTTCAGACAATACATGACATGAAAACTAGTTAAATGTCGGGTAATTAATAAGTCCCAAAATGTATAAAACCACCAAATTCTATTTTTTCAAATGTATTTATTATTATATAATAATTTACACATTATGTAACAATACAAAACAGTGTGTAATTCATTATAATGCTATAGAACCAATTTGTTTTATGCTGAATACTCAAAAAATCAATAAAAGAACCATTATATGTATCCAATAAATTTATTCTCATCCCCATATAGATATCATAAAATGAAAACCTTGATTTGTTTTTAAACATGACATTTATTAAGTTAATTAATTTTCAAATCGAATCAAATTAACATGGAATATTGTGGATAATTAAATGATAATTCTCATGATAAATCAAATGAAATAAAAGATAGAAATATAAAAATTATGATTATGAATAGAAAATTATATCCCTATATGATTTCAACCTAAAAATATGTGACAATCTAAATAAAATACATATAAAAAATATTATTTTTGTAATACCATGGATAAATGATGGTTAAACATCAAACATAACAATAGTGTGGTATAAATAATACATTGAAATGTCTCACTATAAAAAGAAATTGGTTTGGGTGTGAACAAAAAAGACATAGACAAAGTATGTTCCAATGAAAATGAAGAGATAAATTTTGAAAATAAATTTCATCCTATGGATCCCTTAATTCTTCAATTTCTTATCAGTGGGGGTCATGGTGATTATCGGAGTGAATTTGTTATTCCATGTGTTAACTAAATTGATATGGAGGATCAAATTCTCTTCTAGTTGTTGTAACACCCCTGAATAATTGGGACATAAAAGGATAAATGTTACAACCCATTTCCTCGTAGTGAACATTTCTTTTAGGGAGCCTACCTGATTAGAACTTTACAGTTATGCATGATTGGCCTAGAGTAGTAATCAGGATGGGTGAACTTCTTGGAAGATTTCAAGGGTGTGTGTGAGTGATGACAAAACACAGTGAAAGAACAACTATTTTCCTGTGGGGACAGTCATTAGTATGATAAGAGACCCTAGTGAGTAATAGCCTATGGTGTGTTGGGAAGGCAACCACAATATTACAGGATAACCATGGGGTCAGATGACAAGTTTCCTGGCCCGGGTAGGTGGGTCGTGACAAAATTGTATCAGAGCCAATACCCAACTAGAAGTTCTTAGGCACTACCTCGGTTTGAGGCATGGGGTCCACAATGAGGGAGTTGTGCTTTAAAGGTGTGGATAATGTAACTCCCATGAAAAAGTGAGACTTAAAATGATGAAAGTTAAAACCCATGTCGACAAGGTTCGCCTTTTTTTGGGAGCTTTCTTGATTGGAACTCCATAGATATGCATTCTTGACCTAGAGTAGTAATCTGGATGGGTGACTTTCTGGGATGTTTCCTAGGGTGTGTGTGAGTGATGACCAAACACCCTGAAAGAACAAGTGTTGACCTATGGGGATAGTAATTTGTCTAATAAGAGACCATGGTGTGTAATATCCTATGGTGTGCTGGGAAGGCAGCCAAGGTATTACAGGAGACTCATGCGGTCAGATGACAAGGTTTATTGCCCGGGGAGGAGGGTCGTGATAGTAGTTGAAGTTGAATTTTTGAATCATTTATGTATTAATATTCAAAAATTAGGATTAAATGTTTTTATCAATGATATTATAGTTATTATAATAATTAATCTTCTAATGTTTTTCTTTTAGTAGCTTTTAATTGAGTATTTTAATGTTTATACTAAGTGGTACTGATAACCTACAAAACTGATTCGTTAGTAAGGTGATTTTTTGGAGAATATGATATTTTGGTAAAGATAACCCATAATATGTTCCTTTTGTTGAAATAATAATTTTTACTTGGGATAAAGATTAGATTATTTTTTATAAAGTAAATATCATAGTCTTGGTGACCATGAAAATTTAATGTTATTTAATAAAATGTTAAATATGCAGATTTGTTATTTTTTATTTATTTATGAAATATATTCAATGGTATATGATTATATATATTACATGGATTGAGTTATTTATTGTATTCATATATGATTTTATTTTGTTTTTATGGTGATTTATTTTATTTAATATCATCAGTATAATATTATTTAGATTATATGATATTGCTAATACAATTTTGTTGTATGCCTTTATGAGTGATTCATGTGGTATAGAGATAAAAGGAAAATTGATCTCAATAGAATATGTGATCAAAAAAATCAAATTTTTAGTGCTACAACATGGTTAAAAATATCATGATAGTTTATACAGTAAGTAACATAAATAATTATTCTATTAAATTTAGAATAATGGTTGAGTTTTTAGAGACTAATTTCAGAGGTGTTCATATGAAGGATTATACATTTTGGTCATTATCTTATATGGTGGAAAAAAATTCATTTTAAGACAAGACTAATTAAAATTATTCACTTTAAAGATCATATATTTTAGTTAGTGTTTATTTTTGTACATTGGGCATGGAAATTTCATTATGAAGATAAAAATCAATAATGTAATTTTGTGAATTGAATTATAATAAATCATATAAAAAATATTATCATATTTTATACTATAATGGTAAATTAATTTTATAACATTATGATAATAAAAGTCCATTATATTAATTCTTATGTTGAATGTATCACTCAACTACCATGGTATTATTTTTGAAATTAATTTTAGTCTTATAAAGATAATTAAATAATTGGTCTCCTAGTTTTTGTCTATAATTTAATGATCATGATAAAATCTATATCTGAATTTATTAATATGTTTTATTTAATATATAATTTTTAGGATTTAATTTTTATATTGAAGGGAAAATGTACTAGAATAAAATTTAAGTTATTATTGTCTTTTAAAAACAGATCATTTGATATCATGTAGCATAAAAAACAAGATTATTAAAAAATCATTAAAAAATATTATTTAATTAAGAATTTTATTTTCTAGCCATTTAATTGTCAGATATGAATTGGTGTAATATAATAATGATATATATATATATTCATCATAATCAATATAATTTTATAGAATAAAATATAGTAAACTGTATTTAATTTTATTATTCATTAACATATGTCTTTGTTAAATTGAAACAAATTATATTATTACATTAGAATAATTATTTTACTCTATTTTTTTATATCTTATTTTTTTGGTTTAAAAATTACCTTTTAAAAATAAAAATTTAAATATTTGTGTGTGAATATTTTATAAATAATTTATAAAAAATTGAATTTAATTTGGTGATATATGATTGATTTTTTTATTCATAAGGTTAAATTATGACTCTGATTAATTTTATAACTTATTCTAAAGAAGAAAAATTATATTCGAATAATAAAAAAAATTAGTTTTAATGATGTATGGTATATCTAATGGTATCATGATGAAATAAATAGGATATTAAATTTTTGAAAATTATAGAATGAATATTGTATGATAACATAATTCACAAGTAATAACAAAAGAAATACATATAATATATTATTTATTTTTTGATAAATATGAAAATAATGTTTACTATCTATGTACTTCCACTCAATCACTGATAAAGTTGGATTTTTTTTTCATAAATATAATATATAAAAAATATGAAATAATAACTAAAAATTATTATTTTAAAATATTTTTACTTCATTATATGGACTGATATTTTTGAAATGTGGAGTTATATTATAAGGATCATTTATTAATGATTTCGTTTTACTTCTACAAGACATGAAAATTCAAAATCTCATGTTAAATCATTTTTCATTAAATATATATTATTTAATATGAAAATTTAATTAAAATAAATAATTATTACCACAAAAAAATTATTATGTTTCAAATAATTTCATTCTATTTTTTTAATCCATTATAATTTTTTTACACATCAATGTCATGATAGAAAAATATTTTGGAAAAAAATAAGAAAACGTAAATAAATAATTTTAAATAATATTAAAAATGATAATAACTTGTTGAATTATGTTATTCAAATAATTTTATATATATTTATAAGATTAATGGATTATAAAGTTTATTATATTTTAAATAATTGGATGTTCTATTAATTTTTTTAAGATAAGTTTATATAACAGAAAATATCATTAAGTGAATTTAATGATAATATAAATTTTAATAGTGGAATTACAAGTCATAAAAATTATATATATTAAAATGATAGATTTAATATGGGTAATAAGTTCATACCATTACAATTTTGAGGTATTAATAAAAATTATAAATAAATTAATCAAACATTATAAATGATAATGTTGTTACCACTGTTAAGGATAAAATTAGATAAAATGAAATATATGGTGTAAAATTTAATGTAATCCAAAAAAATGTATTGGTTAGATATATTTCGACCTTAAAATATATAATCGTCCAAATTTTATCCTCATGGTTCCACTTCTATGTGATAAATAATTTATTACATTTAAATCGTTTCTTTTATTCCATATTTTTCAATTCCTTCACAACAAAAGGAATCAAACTCTCCACTATTATTCAAATAAAATTAAGAAACATATGAAGAAAAACACCTACCATTTAGTATTATTGACATCCTTAATTAAATATTATATTTTATTTATTCTCAAAATACTAATCACAGAGTCAGAATGTGAAGATCATAGAGAGGATCTCCAAGGAAGTGGTAATCATATTTACCAACTATTTCTAATTAATTTATTACTTTACATCGCTTTAATATATTTTAAAAATACCAAAATATTAAATCCATTATCATAAATTTATTTTTTTATTTATATTATTATTTTACAATTTCCCCAATCTATTTTATTATAAAAAAAGAGAAAACATTGCATATGTGTATATATGGCTTACCATCTCCACATTACCGTGAAATTCATTTTTATCACTAATTTATTATGATGGTTTTATTGATGAATGTAATGGATATATATTATAAATATCACATAAATAATGGTATTGAAATTTAATACATCATTTACCTTCTTACATTCTTCATGGAAAAAATAATGTCACATCTGTGTACGTGTGGACTACCACCTCCATGATGTAATGGCATTAATTTTTCACATATAATGGTAATATTTTATAATAAATATTTATATAATGAATATATATTGTATTTTTATAATGATTTTAATTGTTGATATTATATAATTATGAAAAATATTCATAGATAAAAGCTACAACACTAAGAGATACATAGTAAATGAAACATTTAACATTAAGAATGGTAATTTAAATAATTAATTATTGATAAATAAATGATGGGATGTTGTAAATGAATCATATATGTTATTATAGGTATTTAAATATTTCTAATAAATATGTTTAATAACTTTTTGTTATCTAAAATAATTTAAAATCAGTTATGAAGAATGTCGAACCAGAGGTAACAGGTTTCACAACTCAAATTCTTTTCATTCAGTTATATTATGTATTCATTGTCTTAGTTATTATATGATTTTTTTTGTAATGAAATATGATTAATTATGTATTATAAAATAAATTATGATTATTTACATTTATTATTGATAACTATTTCATTGATTATTCCTTACTTCGGTGTTACTATAATTGTAACGGATTTATATCTAACATTTGTTTCTATGAAACATATACGTCATTGTAATGTTTTTTCTTTTCTATGATATTTATACTGAAAATATTACTACTTATTTTAGTAATTATATTATATTTATTATGATCAAATATTCAATTTATATTATTTATTTCATCATTTTTATGCTTTAAAATCTATCATAGTGTTATTATTTTATGGTACAATATAATTTTAATTTATTATTATGTTTTTTTAAATTTTCATTAACATAAATTAAAGAATAATTATTTTTGAGAACTAATATATTTCCCACTTATGTGGTTACATATTCTATAGAAATTTTTTCTTTTCATTTTCTTATCATTGATACATTTTATGATATAGAAATTTTTTTAAAGATGATATGACCATATTTTTTTATTTAGTTGACATAAATTGGTATTCATGCCTATAGAATTAAAAAAAATTATACCAATATTTTTCAAATACAATTATTGTTTTAAAATTATTTATTTCATTACATTTTAACTTTTTTTAAATGATAGTTTGGAAAATTTTTAAATTTTTTTTATAAATGTATTTTTTTCTAATTTCAAATGTGTTTATAGAATATTTAATTTTATTCCATATTGAATGATCATAGTTTCTATATTTTGTGTGAATAATTTTTTTTATGATTCCATTTTAATTATCTAGAATTTATCCCATAAAAATTATTTTACTAAAATTTTAGATTAGTATATATTAATAACAAAATATTTTAAAATTGATATGGTATTTTATACATTAAAGTTTTTATTGATATTTTAAAAGTACCTTCATATAGGTGAAAATAATTTTAAAAATTTTATGATTTACTGAGAAAATACTATAATGATACCACCCACCATATATCATTGAATCGATTTTGATCAATATGAACATTGAATGTTATGAGATTTTGTTTTGTAGTTAAGTGAATATAGACATTAATTAATTATTAACTAATTGATTTTGTTTTATAGATTTTTTCTATGATGATAAAATTGGATTAATTAAGTGATGTGTTGTTACCAAAATTTGATTTCTCCTCAATTCATCAAATGGTCACATGTGACAAAATAGGTTATGTATTTGGAATAGAGATTTCCAATTTCTATTTGATGTCATTGAATGAGTTCTCAATAGAATATTCTGGATGTCTTATAATATATATACTATCATTATGATATTAGTTATTGAAATTAATTTGAATATTTAATATTTTATGAATTCAAATGATAATTTTTAAGCTCATTTAAATATTTATATTAAATTATTTGATATTCATTTATTCATTGCATTTTTTATTCATTATTTATTCTAAAAATGAGTCCATTGAATTAATAATCATTATTATATATAATATAAATTCATTATTTTCCCCTAAATGATTTTTGGTTATTTTATATGATTTCTAGGGATCAATATGATAAATGGAATAAATGTTTTCTCAAAAATAAACTATATTTAATGTTTGGATTTCAAATATAAGGTCATATTAAATCATATATCTAGTTTTCCATGTCATCAAAAATAATTGATCCTTAGAGATGTGATCACGTGATTATTGTTTCAATTCAATGATGTAACCTCTATCTCTGGGATACTATATTTGGGTATGTAACATTATTTATGAAGTCATTCAAAAAGGAAAAATTCAACATTGTGCAGGGCTGTTATATGTTTCCCCAAGACGTGAATGTGAATTTGAGGTTATGATATGTATATATAATGGGGATAATGTGGTTGGTAATTTAAAGATATGGTGACTTAATTTTTTAAAATAATTGCATGTGATGGTTTCAAATGGGATTATATTTAACTTTATGATAGAAATACTATGATTATAATGTTATTTTGGGGGATTCATATAAATGTTGAAGGGAATGAAGTTTATTCCCTTAATGAATTTTTTACCTTATGGACATGGGTTTATAGATGTGAATATGTGATTGATGTGATGTGATGATGATATTGTAAAATTTTGGCGGTCTTATATTGCAGGATGAGGGAATGGGGATTATTTTCTTTCAAGTTCATTATTCCTTACCAAATTTAATGTGATGTATACTTGGTATACATATGTTTTGGTATAGTGTTAGATAGATACCAATGATAAATTCCATACCCAATAAAAGTTTTGGGATGTTAAGGATGTATTATATCCAACATTATAAATGAAAATAACATTATTTAGTTGACATGTTTTGGTCAATAGTGGTAAATATATTTATATACATGATTTATGATTAATGTTGTTCCATTCTCTCATTCTAGACCATTTGGTGAGGTTAGTTCATATTATCTTTATAAATGTATGAATTGGACTATATTGTGAATTTATAGGTATGAGTGGTTTTTAATTTATAATAGATTTGTTTTAATATATTTTAAAAATGGATATTCAATTTCTGGTATATCCCAGTATTTTTTGTGTGAAATGTTTTGGGATACGTGTTTCTGAAATTTGACATTGATGTTTTTGGAAATAATGGAGGTGGTGGTAATTTTTTGGATGATGTGTTTTAGTGATTTTAATTCTCTTTATTTATTAATATATTATTAATTCTGTTATATTTTGTTGATATAAATCTTCATTACACTTTCATATTTATTACTTGTGGAAGTATATTTCTTTAGATGAATGATCCTTCTGATTACAATCTAGTTTATACCTCAATGATGTTCTCTAAATTTATCAATGATATATTGATGTAGATTAGATCCGTATTTTGGGCAGGATGGATGTTCTTGGTAGATTACATGGTTCATTAGAGAAAATTTTGTAATTTCTTAATATTATTTTTCTAACATATATGTATAACAAAAATTTTAGAAATTTATAATTTATAATAGAAATTTTTTGTATCAATTAGTGTTTTATTATTATTATTTATAACAATGCTAGTGTTCAACCACACAAGATAGTTTTTTGGGACACAAGTACTTGTTTCAATACTTTTCATAATTAGGGAACGATTTTGGGAGTACTATCACATTCATTACAAGCCCTACTGGGGTTTTAGTTAGGGTCGTTTAGGAAAAATCATATCTTTTGAGAATTCATAAAAACATCTGAAATTATAATTCAACACCTTTATATTTCTTAAAATTCCTATCTCACCCAACACATATCATTTTAAACACATCTTTAGATATTCATTTCAAATGAAATTTGAAACAACATCACTTTTAGATGAAAAATCTGTAACTAATATTATGGAATGGCTTCGAGAACATCTCCAATTATAGAAAATATTTTGGAATAATATTTTCTCCATCCAGTTTATATTTCTATTCCTATTGTGAAATATTAGGGAATTTATATATATTCCCAATACACACATCTCTATTTTATCATATACAAAACCAATACAATATATCATTATAATTAGATGTTTTCAATCTCCCCATGTATATTTTTTTGAAATGCTATGTAGATTTGAAAACTAATAAAACATTAAGAGACCAATAAGATACCTCAATATATCAATTATAATTGCTTATATAGTTATTTTAGATTCATGATATTCATTTCTACCTCCTTTTCATAAAATCTATGGCATTAACTCAACCAAATGTATCAAATCTGAAAAAATATAATAAAATGAAAAATGAGGAAAAGGGAAATAAATTTCAATATGTTTCCATACTAGTATTGTATTTTTTATGTTAAATTTTTTCTTATTTCATATATTTCAATTATGATTCAACATTTTTTAATATATAGGAGTTTTGATTTATAATGGTTGTGTTTGGAGAGAAAGTTAGATGGGTAGCGTTGGTTTTAATAATTAATCATACTACAATGTTTACATTTTTATCGGAGGTATATATTGTATCACAGGGTTACGTCCCTGATAAATAATAGTTTATTTATATAGTGATGCATTTTTTATTGTTTTTTTGTTTTTATCTATTGTGTGAATTTATCTCTTTATGTTTGTGGTCAATATAGGGAGAGTTGTAATTTTACTTAATTAGTTGTCATAGTAATAGGAATCGTGACATATCATAAAGGCATAATTGATATTGGAAAAATATAATTTTGAGTTAGGTTAAATATAAAACATGGAATGTTTTCTATATGGTTATATCTATTTAATTTGGAATTTAAATTTGTTAAACTCTTTAGATCTATATTCATATATACCATATTTACATGGTGTAATGGCTACACCATGGGTATAACGTAGGGTTTATTTGGTTGAGAAATAATTTAAAAAATTACATCATATATTTAGTTTGATGGATGGTTGTGCAATTATATTAATAGTCAATCCATGGTCCTTCTTATATTAATTATGAAATATTCATTAAACAATAGAGAAATTGGGTTCTTATTGGACAATTTTTTCATGATGCTTAAGGGACTTCTTAAAACGATGTTGCATTGTGATGTTTTACATCTCATCATGATGTATGAATATGAAAATGATTTGGTATTCAATGTTCCAGCTCTGTTGGGTTTGATGGTAAATTTTTCACTCAAAATCTTTGTATCTTAATTATTTCAATTAGAAATATCTATGTTCCATGTTGGCAGTTCATGAATCCATGTCATTGATGGTAATTTCTATTTTTATTTGAGGATCAATTTCATATATTTTCATTTATAATGCGGTATTCCATTTCACTAAAAAATATCTAAATAGAATATATATAATTGAGTATATTTTAATTAAACATTACAAGAATTAGGTTGTTTATATTATTTAATCGATTCATTGGTTCTCATCATTGATTCTATAATCATAGATTTTCTTGGAATGATGTTTAATTTTTTTAATATTTTATATTATTTCATAGAAATATATATCCATTTTTGCAGATGAGTAATATATAAAGGTAATGTTATTGATCTATATGTACTAATATTATTATCCAATTTAAATATAATAATATAAGACATTATATTGGTCCCATTCAATGTACCACTATACCCTTTAATTGGAATCAATATGTTAAAATCAACATGTTGCAACTCTTTAGTTTTATAACCTTGACCAAATCTATTCTAATACATTACTTAACTTTTGAGATTATAATTTTATGTGTTATGTTATCACTCTTACAATTTTCATGATGTTTTCATTATCACTGTGATTGAGTTATTTTATAACATCCATTATTTAGTTATTTACTCCCTTCTCTCAAGATTGGGGTGGTGATTTTTTATTTAATGGAATAAAATATTTTAAGTTTATTTATATATTTAATTACTAAATTTATTAATATTATGAAGTATATATTTCATAGTAATTTTTTTATCTTCAATAATTTATATTTAATATCATATTATCATAATTATTCCATTTTTTCCTTTCAGAGTGTAATTTTCAGTAAAATAATAATGACATTATAATTTCATTAATGTCTAAAATAAATCACTATGGAATCATTGATAAATATTCCATTATATAATTACTATTAAATGATATATATATATATATATAATATTATGTAAAATTACATGTTAAATGGGATGTATTTGGAATTTGGAATAGATAATAGAAATATGTAATGATATTGAAAAATATAGACAGTTGAAATTATTTAGATGGAACATTTATTATACAATAATAAATTACTATACGATGTATTTTTTATTGTTATTTTTGATATGAATATTATTTTCGTTATATATGTTTAATTATATACAATTTTAATATATGAAAATTTCCAATGTTATTTACTTAGACTTGATGATATTTATGATACCTTTAGAATTTATTATCTTTTCACAAATATTATAGTATTTTTTATCTCAGGATGATAATATCAATTATGGTTGTATAAATGGTAATTTTGAATCTTAATTTGGGGTTTTGTTTTTGTATTGTATGTTTTTTCTCATGTATGATTATTTTTTAGTTTTGGGTAGGATCGTGAGATGTTACTAGTATGAAAATGGTTCAGGTTTCTCATCCTAAATAGATTCTATGAATAGAATTATTCAATAGGTGTGTACTATTTATAATATGTTATGTAGGTCTATTGTTGACAGATTTATACATTTTTTATTTTGGGAATATATGGGATGTTATATTTAAATTTTAAAAGATGGTTTATAGGTGTTGGGTAGTTAATGATATTTAGATTGTGATGTATTAGGAAATGGTCTGTGTAGTTTCTTGTTCATAACATTTTTTCAATAATATATATTTCCTCCTGTATATTTGTAATAATATTACAAATTAATTAATGAGAAATATATATTGGAATGTCCTAGATTAATTAGTTTTTGATTCATAATATTGTAATTTAATTAATTAAATGAATATACTATTTTAGGAATGGACTAAATATTAAAACCATCATAAGAATCTGGTATAGATATTTATTTAAATGATGGGTGATAAATAATTAAATGCTAATTTTGAGAATTATTTTGTTGATGCAATTTTTTCTTGTTTTTTTACTATGTGAATAATTAGTCAATCCGGAAATATTGTGGTTGTTTTTTAGATATTAAATTAGTATTTTTTATTATGATTATTTTAGTTTTATAATTAGTTTTTGCTTTCATCTATGTTTTTTTATTCATGGTCATTATTTTCATTACAATAACATATAGTATATCTCTAATTTGTTTCTATTATGTCTACACAAATATGCACTTTAATTGATTAATACCTTATTTATCTATACATACGCTATTGTGGTCCAAGGTTATTAAATGTAAAAATTGTATATGTTATAATTGATTTTAGGTATAATTATAAATTATATATATATAAGGTATCTAATGGAGAATGTTATACTGTATAAATATTTTTAAATATATAATATCTAATAGAATAAGTATTTGTAATATTGAATTCTATATGGGAAATAATGTCTTACAGTTATAACATATACACATATCCATGATCCATGATGGTTTATGGTTACTAAATACATTAATGAAATTATTATTATTATATATAGAATAATTTGATGTTATTATTATGTGGTGATATTATATAAGCTGTGATAATTATGTGGTTATGGTGATGTAGAGGGGATATGATCTACATGTGATTGTGGTTATATTGTGGTCTTTCAAAAGTGGATATAGCTGTGGTGATGTGGTTTTGGTTTTGATGTGGTTGCTGATATAGTGATGTGGTTGTGGTTTTTCTGTGATGGTGGTTGTGATGTTGTTGTGGTTTCTAGGATTTAGTGGTTTTTGTGATTTCATTCAGGTTGTGATCATTTTTGTGAGGTGGTATTATAGATTTTGGATGATATTTTTGATAAATTTTGATGAATAAATGTGTGGTGATATATTTATGAATCATTACATTAATTATTATATGATTTAAAAAAAAATATTATCCTCAATTTTTTAAATATTTTCTATTTTTGTAATGTTTTGGTTGTATATGATTTGACGGAAAATAGGGATTATGTTTACATTTTACACCAACTAATTTTTTAACCCTAATATTGACATAGAAATTATACCATTTATTTTTTAACTTACTCATATCAATATTGGCATTATTATTTGATGTGGATAAATTATTTCATTAATAATATGGTCCTACTAGCTATTACCCTATGCTCTCACCTCTACTATTTATAGATTGATTTTTATAAAAGTTCTCATGTGATTTGGGGATATAATTGATCATGAACATGAAGTCATGTCTATGAATTCATTTATCCACATTCCATGATTACATTTCAATATTTTTCATGTACAAATGTGGTGTTGGTGGTTTTTTCCTTTGCATTATATAAATATTGTTGCATTTCATTAGTGGGATTAATTTTTTTCGTGTCACATATAAATTAAATTACTTTCATATGATTGATAGATAAAAATATTCTATTAACAAAAATTTGTAGATTTACATTAGGTATTTTGGGGTCATACTTGTATTCACTGCCAACTATGGAGGGCTATTATCATGGGCTGGATTTTCCACCACAAAATCTAAAATCTTTTCGTATAATTTGTTTCATACAAATATACTCCATTATCCATGAATATCATTAAGATATTTCTATTAAATATTCTTAATATTATCTATATAATCCATTAATTTAATTTTGAAAGACTACACTTTACATTTACGATTAACTACACTAATCCATCAGTTTATATATCAATATTCACTTGATCACAATGATTCTAGATTTCAGTTTCCCTATATAGAGACATTGTTAATTATATTTAGTGAGAGAACATACCAAATAACAACGGTAAAAAATCCTCTATTACATGTATGTTGGACCTCATTGTAGATAACATGAATTAAAGTAACTATATTTAATGTTTTATATTTCACTCACTTAATTCCTCAGATTCGACTCAACCATTTGTTTTCACATCAATTAGGGAATATCTCTGTCAGGTAAAAAAAATTTCAAAAACAACTATCAAATAACCATAACATAAAAAAAACGTTTGAGTGATAATATTTTACTGTTCAATGAATCTAATTATGACATATATTTTTAGAAATATTATTTTCCTACAATTCATTGAGCGTATTTTAATTATTTCTAGAAATAAATCCTCCTAATTTATTAGATCCAAACTCCTGCAAAATGCTTCACCTATTTCTCTAAATATATCATTCCTAATTAGTAAATTTTCATTCAGATATTTTAGATTTTGGAATTTTAAAAAAATTATATAATATCACATGATATATTAAAATAAATTAATTTATACTTTTTTAGAATTTTATCCAAAAAAGTATCCACTTATATATTCACAATATAATTCATATTGATTAGTACATTCTTTTGACCCCAACATTTCAATTATACATTGAATCAAATTTTTATTACATTAACACCATTAGAGGCACATTTTTATAAGTAATTCATGATTTATAAAAAACAAATCAAGATACTCGAAAAACAATTGGAATTCTAGTTCATGCTTTGATAAAAAATCATGTTTTCAATTTAACATACACATGGATTATAACACACCCAAAATTGCCCTCACATCGGTAATAGTAATTGAATTAATATATATGGGGAGGAGGATCTTCAATTTTCATAACATTTTGGATGATGGTGTGTCAATATTTCCAATCACATATACATTAAACTTTATCTTGGAATCCATCATTATATATGAAATTGTTTGGATGAAATCCAACCTTTTATTATCATTGTGTATTTCTTTCTTATATTTGTGGAACAAATGAAAATATTTTTTATACATGGCTACACTTTCCAAAATGGATACCAAATAATTATATATATTTGTATATTCATTTCAAAGAACTATTATTTAAATTAATTTATCTTTTCTAGTGTCAAGTTATTGGAAATTAAATGCATTATTTTGTAACATATTCTTCACATGGGGATGCTTTATTTTTATCTAAATTTTCCATATCTTTTTCATATTTTTACAGGATTAATTTTAAATAAATATCATATTCATTTTTATTCATTAAACAACTTCCATCATTGTGATATTACTAATCCCTCACCTAAAATATGTTTTTTATAAAAAATATAGTTTAATTAAGGAAAATTACATCCATTAATTAGGGCTTAACATATCCAAAAATAGATTCTACCAAGATAATTTTTGTGGTAATAATTTTTTAAATTAAATTTATACCACCACTGTTGAGGTCAATAAAATTATTTTTTATATCATTGTTATTAATTATAGAACAAAATATTATTCAAATAATCATAGAAAGGATGAGATATAAGGTCAGTCGTTATATAACAAATCCAATTTCTATGTACCTTATCAAAAAACACATTATTTTATCATAATATCATGTGAGAAATATTATTTGTGTTATTTAATTATAAAAAATATCATCCATTTTCTTGGGATTACTGATTTATTTCATTATATAAAACATTGGGTGGGTTTCACGTGGTGTCCCCATTGTGATTAACACTAAACTGGTTCCATGATATGGTTTGTCACATAACCTATAGGGCACGTCCGTATACTCTAGGTGCTTCTATATGGAAATGTGGATCTATGAAGATAAGTTGGTGAGAATATACCCATTTATCAATGTAAAATAATGATTGAAACCATATCAACAGATAAAATAACCCATAAGAAAAAAATAATTGGGTAACATGTGACAACAATCAATAAGTCAAAAAAGAGCCACATTAAACAATAATATGATAAACTTACAACATGTAAAATAGTTATAAAAATAATGTCCCAAAAAACAACTACAAAAAATATCCCATGTGCATACCTGTCTCCCATCTGGGTCCAAACATCCCTTGCTCCAACCAAAAAACCATTGCACAGACCAAACATCATATCCCTACCCTAAACATATACCAGAAAACAAGTGACATCTTCTCGACTACCAAAGTTCCATGGTGGCAAATGTAGGGTGTGATAACAACTCAGTATGCCATCAAATATATATTCTAAAGTAATATCCATTCTATACAATATATTATGTACATAAAACAAATGAAAAAAATAGACAAGTCATTGAACAAAAAGCCAACATCTATTCATGTCATAGGTGAGAAATTATCAAATAACTATTTTCATAATTTAATTCACTTGGGGAAAACTAATATAAAAACTAGTTCTGCTCTCACTAGAAGCCATAACCATAGCATAAGGGGATATATAGTTTTTATCATTTTGCGAATTAACTAATAGTAATCTATCCACATTCCACAGAGCCTCAGTATAATAATCAGGCCTTGTCCTTCTGTTTGGGAAGTGTAGAACCTCAGTCTCACATATCAACCTAGATCTCATAAAAAATGTCTTCGAGCATCAAACAATGTAGTCTTTTATAATGTAGATGTTATTGGACTATATCATCTTTCCGACTCCCTAAACCATGTCTACTATGTGTGGGGTTTAGATCATTGTTCCAATATCCTGCATACCACAAAAGCATATTCACAATCTTCATTAAACAAAACATATTTATCAAACATAAACCAATTCAGTAAAAACATTTATAATTTACAATCCGGACTCTCTACACATATCACACATCTATTTTATAACCCATTAACACATATACCAATGTGCATGACACCACTTTATACATTATTAAACTAGAAGTTAATAAACATAATCTAATTTCACAATTTATAGTAACATAAAAGTAAAAACCCTAATTTGAAAAAAATATTTAAGCCTCCCTATAAAACAAGATAATTTTCTTAAAAACTAATCAATGCCCTGAAGGCGGTCATTCCCATTTCCAATATTTTCGAAAAATCATTATGTAATTTTATCAAGAAAGAGATAACACCCTCATTTCAAACCATCATTTTAAATTTTAATGAAATCCCCTTTTTTAGGTCACATTGGTGATGATCCTCCTATTAAAAAATTGACCACCTCAAAAAATAATATTCATAGTTCAAAAACTATAACTGAATCAAAATCCAAAATGCATCATTTATCCTGTTTCAATACCCCATTGGGAATATCATCATCTACGTCATATATATTAACGAACACTTTATTAACCTCATCCCTTGACCCACATTGAAAAATCATTAAATCCCAATATTATAATCTTTGGGAGAAAATAGGGTATTAGGGTTTTAGATGAATAAGAACAATTCTATAAGCTCAAATCTGAAAAAATTATGGGATATGAGTGTTAGAGTCACCCTAATCTTCGATTGACACCCAAAATATTTCTAAATAGACAAAAAATGGAAGGAGAATATTCCATTGGATTTCGTAAATGTTTGAATAATCACCCAAGATATTGGAGTGGAAATTGGGAGGGAATTTGGTTGATAACCCTTAATGAACATGATAGATAAACCAGAATTTACCACTTTTTAAGGCCAAAATGGTTTGGATGCATGGTATTCCAGTCTAGGTGCCAACCATGTGGCTCTATCTGTCCCAGATGGGAACAATAGTATTGTTTCATGGAGGAATGTTCATGGAATGGAATGCCATGTGGTGTACATACATGATCATTTGTATGAAAGGAGTTATGGGAAAAGAATTTCCCAAGCTAGGAGGATTGGTTTCACTAACCAAGTTCCCACCATGAGTTACACACTATTTGAAAACTATTCCTTCTCTATTTATGTCTCGTATCCATAATACACCATCAAAACATCCCATACTCCCAAAAAAATATTCATTATAAATGAAAAAACGAATTTAACCAAAATTTATTTAGGATGATACCTTCATAGAAATGTTTGGACCTTACAACGTTCCCAAAATATAAGAACTCATCATTGAGCTACACATCTATGTCTTACTGAGCATTCAAGTCCAAAATGTATCTCAACAGGGCCCACCTACCAACCTTCACCACCCAAAATTCTCTTATGAACATGGATATGTTCACCACAGCCACACTACAGGAACAATCCCACTTCAAATGAAACTTATGATCGTGATCCAGGACCATGAACCAGATGTTCATGAAAGGATGCATCAACATCTATGCCATACTCACCAACATCATTCACTAGAGAATGGAATGGGTAACACCACTAAATGAAGACACCAATAGGGTTCCTAACAAGACACTACACTATTTGGAAGAGACGATCAGTGAATAATTGTTTTGATTCACTCCATAACGGATTGCTTAAATTAGATTTTTTCCATCTCAAATGGTTTCTAAATTTTTTACCATGATTCAATATTGATATCTCCCAAATGATACATAGATTTAAAACAAAATTCATTGCACACATATGTCCATAAAACAAGGACCAACTATCTCGCAACACATATTCACATTATGAACAACGCAAGGATAACCATCATCTAAATGATCTGAACTATTTAACACCAAGATAAATCACATAACCATAACTAATAGACCAAGATGGATCCTACTCAAGTCCATCCAACTCAAAAAACAGGTAATGCCTTTAACTAAATACATGTTTGGTATGGTTCTCCCCACCATTAACATTATTTCACCATAACCATTTCGTAGGGTTGAAACCTTTATCATCAAAAAGGATCCATTTGAAACATCAGATCAACCTATACAACTTACCCAACACATTTCCCAATACAATATGCCCACTAACCCATGAGGACTCTACCTAACTCTATAATTCATCTTTTCTATATAATCATCCTATAATGGTAACATTTCAATTATCTATATAATAAATAAGTACTACATGGTTCTTCCTCAAAACTCATTCCCATTACCAAGATGCACATATCATTCCAACAATAACCATAGGAGGATTCTAGACCCCTACATCCATTCCCTTAACCCAACATAGTCGTAAATATTTTAGCTAACTCACGTGATTGGTTCCCATTATCCACTATTAGCATGTCACCTCTCTACCAAATCATGATTCCTTCTCACATCAGGAATATAAAATCCCCGACCTAGAAGCCAATATACAGTTTCTCAATGTCGGGTCATCACATGACCTCAAGAACTGCTCCCTATATGTCAGAGATTTTTGGCTAGTAATGAGGGTCGAATAAGAAACATGGGGAGACTATACCCTTTTAACCAGAGTAAGACAAAGCATATCACTATAAAAATGACATAAAATGTATAAAACAACCAATAAACATTCATAACCAAACGTTCCCAGTAGGGTAAAACACCAATCAAATACAAAAACATCATTCCATACTAGTAGTTAAAGTGAAAGGAACTAAAAATTAAATAGATGACGAAAACTCCAAACGGATCATGACTCCATGTCTGCATTTTTCTCTATGTACATACCTAGCCCAACAAAACAACCTAGAATATTTCCTTCCCCTTATCCAGACCTACAACCAATAAATCTTATCGTGTACACAATGATGGCCCTAGTAGGGGGTGGGTACAAAAATTAGTAGGCCACCACCAATGGTGTCTAAAAAATATTCAGTCTAAAATATTGTGCAGGAAAGTAGAAAATAAATGGTAATTAGACAAGGAATAGTTTTGGTACCATAGCTTAATATGGTTCATTTAAATTCATTACTAGTATTTATCCAAATTCCATTTCATATACCATCATCATTACATAAGCCTAACTGATCACATATTCCATGGGACATGCATAATTATCCTCTACACAAGGGCCTAAGGAAATCAATCACAAAGCATTGGGGAAACAAGTCAATTCCCTAACTCACTAAAGATACATATATCCAATAAACAAATTTCCCCAACTCAAAGCATTTGTCTAAGTAGAATGACCTCAATATAACATCCTCAACTCAAATCCTCAGTCCGAGTGGAATTCAATTTTTAGGGGAACAGATCCTCAACCATCTTCCCTAACTCGTTCATTAGGGGTGGTGTTTAGAGCCTCAATCTGAATCAACCCATGGTCATAAAACATCATGTTTAGACCCCACTCTACAAATCCATGTGCACATTCAATATATATATGTATATATATATATATCCACAAACCATTCACACAACATCACTCCATTTCCCAAGGAAAGCACAAATCATGACATTAACATGAGTTTTAATACAATGCCATAACTTATTAACATATTTACCACATTTCACATCATTTATCCATTTACCAAATTCTATTTTATTGAACATATATCATTAATCATTCATTCATCGTTCATATCTCACTAGTTTCGTTCATAATGCCTAACTCACCATTACTCATTATCAGGCTCATAATCCATTCCATTATTGTCTTTAATCATTTCTGAAGTTTTTCCCATTTAGCCATTCATCATTTAATAATCATTTACCCACGTATTCTTTCCGTGTACAATTCTAATATCACAAAACGAAATACCTTCATTACATTTGATCATTTAGGTGTACCACATAATTTTTTAGTATCAACCAATTCCACAAATTCATCCCCAATTCCCAGTTCCCATGATTATCTCGCTAAGCATAATCATGTATAAAGCTAATCCCTTAGAATTTCCCCTTATCTCACATAATCAATTCTAAATTCAAACAAATTCCCACATATGTCACCACCCATCCAACAAGTGTTTCTAGGACACCCATTAACATACTTCAAGCATAATATCATATTCACCCTAGGCTCTATGTTCTCACAAAACATCCTTATATTTAATTAGCCAAACTCTATGTCGTGGAATATGTGCGCACCCCTTTGGGGGAACTAACATAAGTCACATCATACTACTCACATCCTGTGGGGATCATAAGTGTTCAATTTGGTAGTCTAGACACCATAATCATGAAATCAGAATAATGGAAAGAAAAACTCATCACAAGAAGTTAAGAATAAAAAGACTACATGTAAAAATCTCTATAAAACTCAAGGGATATAACTTTTAGACTCACCTGTATCTTCGAATCGCATCCTACAACACTCCAAATTGTGATGAAACTAAGGAGATTGATCATTAGATGATCTTGGCCCCATTGGTCCGTTCCTAGAGTATCAAGGGAGGTGGAGGAGGAAAAAACGAGTTTTTCATGAAATAAAGAGGTGGAATTATTGTAAATTTTTTAAAAATTCTGGACCACACGGTTTACTCAAGCAGTTTTCCAAACAATGCACAAATCATGCAGAATCTACTGCAAAAGATCACCCACTTCCCAAATTTTCATGTGAATTCCCCATGGTTTTCCCAACCATGTGCCAACTATATATGAGATTTTTTCCATGGTCACACGGTTACCTGGGATTCTTTACATGGTTTGAAATAACTATTCACAAACCATGAAACATGCCTACAAATTCTTTTATCTTCCACTTTCATGCCATGAAACCCTGGAACAACCCCATTTCTTAACATGAACATTGGAAAAAACATATTTACCAAAAAATGAAATTGCAAACAAAAACATACCTTAAAAATATCATGGATCTTACAACCAACCCACCTAATAATGGATCATCCTCGAGCCGATCTTCTGAGCATAAATAATATCCATAATAAGAGATCATGCCACAAGACCTGCATATCCATTACCACTTTCCATGCATATGGTATTCACATCATAAGTCCACCTATCACAGTTCTAGGGAATATACATGCCCCTCGAGACTTCCTCACCACAACCATCTTCACAAACCAGAAAAATCCTCAAACAATCATCCACTTCAACCATTCCCACCCCGATAATTTCATGGTAAAACAAAGGTTACCACACCAAACTCTAAACACATTGAAGATTACAATAGAAAATCATCATGGAGGAACCATTTGGCACCTCATAGTTCTAGGGAATAGACATGCCCCTTGAGACTTCCTCGCCACAACCATCTTCACAAACCATAAAAATCCTCAAAAATTCATCCACATCAACCATTCCCACCCCGATAATTTCAGGGTAAAACAAAGGTGACCACACCAAACTCTCAACACATTTAATATTATAATAGAAAATCATCATGGAGGAACCATTTGGCACCTCATAGGACCTATCCTCCACACAACTCATGACCCAAATCACTTAGCGTCATTTTCCTGTTCTCCCAACACTAATGATGACCAAACTTGGCATCACCTAGAGGAAAACACATGACCCTTACAACTACATTTTTTGATTTTTTTCATTCCATAACTATAAATTCAAATGCAACTCAATACACTATTATATATTATCATTTAAACCATGAAAAATCTTTCTACCAAGGCACACTCACCCGAACGGTGACCACCCGAGTCCTTCCAACCTAAAATTCTGATCACGTCATCAACAAAATATTTATCCTATATGGTACTTTCCACCATTTCCAGTCACCTTGTACCTTCTACATCGATGAAGGACCACTATAAATCAACCCAAATTCTTATATCTTAACATGTTCCAACCCTACTCTCCCATGAACCATTTGGGAATTACACCATATTGACATCTAGAAACACCGTTGAAAACATTTATGGGGACATTCTCTCACAATCTATTCAAGGATTACGATCAAAACAACCTCACTCAGGTACCACTTCATTTAAAGAGGCACATTCTGCCACAACATTAACCAGGATGTGGGTCACTACCACCACACAAATTCTTGTTTATCATCTCAGGTCGGACCACACCTGGATGGCTTACCCGAAAACACCCATCTTCCAATGATGATATTCTACTCCTTTCTTACTTCCCCAATGCGCTTAATCAATTAAAGTATATCATTTCCATCTTGTGCACCAACTGAGGCTATTTCCTGAATTCTTGTAGAATTCATTATCACGGAATTAACGACCTACATACTATCATCGAACCCCACCCTTGGTATAACACCACACCACATGTCCATGCTCCACTCACTTCAAGCCATTTCCAAATCAACACAAGGGAAATTTATTCGATTATAACCCCAATCTTCATTTGATTCATAGAACCCATCCTCTCCTTCCAAAACCTTCTATCATATTCAAACACACCCTATTATACTACAGTACAACCATTGAAAACATCACATGGAACCAACATAAGCTCAGAGGCAACACTTGTCTCATTAGTCACCACATCCAAGGCCCCCAGGCCACTCCATGGAACCTAGCATGCACCATTTAGGTTCTTTATTGGAATCATGGTACCACTACATTAGTTAAATGTTCTTCTCTCCAAATCTATGTTTGACTTATCAATCCACACATTTTGATAGTTTTTACCACTTCTCCCAGGAGTGATTCCAACCATCCCATCTCATACCCAGTCACAAACCGAACCCCAAACCTTTTACATGTCTATCTAAATTTTTCAAAACAATGAATGACACCCAGTTCCCATTCTCAGATTACATGAATGGAACCTACGTACTTAATTGACATTAGGATTGTCCTGGGGACCTCACCCCTAGCCAATGAGGGTGTTCATCCCATCATCATGTTCAAAATATATGATTTCCATGAGCGTAACTCATGAATATCCCTTATCCAACCCAACACCTCCATGTCTCTTTTCATGAGATAGAGATTCTCAACATTCCAAGGACTATGTCATGATGATGGGCATGCTATTCAATAGCTAATGTATACAAATATATTTTCGAGGAACACCACCACTAACTTATCCATTTCTATTCTCGAACTATGGGACACCATGACCTGCCATGGATTTCATCCGTCATTTTCAAACATTTCTCATCAACACTTGACCACCACCACTATTGTTTGATAGCCAAACAGATCCAACCATCACTCCACAACCAAAACTCCATGAAACCGTGAAATAACATTTCATGTGGAACTATATCCACCACTCTGCTCGAATTATTCTAATGTGTCCCTGATAGCCAACAATCACAGTACATGGTCTTCCACACCTTACAAACCATTAGTCTGTCACCAAATCAACCTTAACTTGCATATATTCCATCCCCTTCTTACTTAACTAATCATATCTCCTAGTTAGTCAACCACATAAACCTTGTGGTGGCCTCTACATCTCACCCAACAACAAATAAATCCAGACAAGAAGTCAGCCACGTGTCCACCCTCACCTCGGGTGACACCATCATGTAAGGGCATATATCCACACTTTAGCCACTCATTCTTCTCAACTCGATGTCTACCTCAAAAACCATATTAATCATCATCCCAAAAAGGGTGATATGGGAATATCTAAGGAACAATCCTTTAAAACATACCTCACATCCCATCACAAGCACCAGGGTGCCCTTATGGGAGAACTGTACATACTGGACCATCCCCAAAGATGCATTGACACCGCCTCTCCAGTATCTCTGATAATTTATATTAAATGGAACCTATATACATGGGATATCCTCCAATGAAGTCACCATTGATTTCCAAAACTATCATTACATAACCACAAATCGGGTGGCACAACCAGCCATCAACATTCCCACATATCCATGGAGGCCAAACCTACACCATAAGGCACTCTAAGTCCCACTACCAGTCCAAAACATCTACACATGTCGAACCCACCCTACCGAACCTAAGACTCAGTCTGACCTTTCTCATAGTTCAACATGGAGGATGAATGATACCATCTGCCTTGACTGGAGTCACAACCAGGAAAATCCAATGACACTCTTGCCAAACCATATTAATCATGAAACGAACAAAGCAAAGCGCATGAATAAAACTCTCACTCCGATTATGATACACACTATACTCACCATACCAAAAAATCATTTACTCTATGTTCCACACGAAAGGTGTACACATTCATTGGAAATATCGGTAAAACATCATCTTCCAAATTCAAGACACAATTCAAAAGGTCACCAAGACCCTGCCACCATCCTCAGGGTCCGATATGTACTTCATACGGTCATAGACCACAAGAGTTTCCAGTCTCACATCACTGAACAACGCCTTGCAACCCAAAGACCACAACCCTACTAATGGTACCCTAAACACCCCACCTAGTCTATATCATAACTGGAAAGGCCCCACAATCCATGCCCAAAGTCTCATATCTGGCACTCTCACTGCACCACCACATGCATACAACTGTCAAACCGACAACACAATGGGTACCCACAATTGAACAAAAACATTCTCATTAAAAACATTCCATTCAGTCCACACTTAGAAGAATGACCGATATAATATAACATTAGATAGAAAGACCCCATGTGATCAATATTAAACTAACCATTATTCATACTCTACCAAAATAGTCTACACAAATCATTTAGCATTGCCCTCAAACATACCTACCATGGATGATGGTCGACATGGGGGTAAAATATTACTAATCCAAAGAAATTCATAAAAACCACTTCAAACACAATCTTCATTTATGACATGATCCCTTCCCCTCATGCACATTTCCTATTTCACATCTTGTTAAAATAATCATTTTATCTCATTTACAAATATCATTAGGAAAAATTCATTAACAATATTACCATCATTATGAACCCTTTTTTCCATTAGACACTAAAAAAACTTTTACAATTTGTTACATACAAAATTTTTAACCCAATTATAACATATTATAAATTTCATTAATTTTCCTTTACCCACATTCATTGCCATTATTAAGAAAAATTTTATCCATATAAATCAAGTAAGTATAATGCATTCCACTCTCTATTCCTGGCACACCCATCCAGTGTGTGTGCCTATACTGATGCATGCCACCAATATCATTAGGTGCTTAAAATGATGCATGAATTCAAAACCCCAAGCAATTTCGGTAATGATAGAAATATAAAAAATCAGTCATATTACACAACATGTTCATCACCCAATGGTGAAATATCATCCATCTATAACAACACATATCATGAAAAATAATTTCCACCCATGGTGACTAGGGTTTTACCTCATACATTGGTTAGCTACGTCCAAGAACAAGCTCATTTAAAAGGCCCGAAACATCCTAATATATTTTCTACCATTCCCAATGATTTAGAAGCGAAATGAAATCCTCTTATATCAATTTATTACATATCCGACCTGAAATCAACTGAATCGGTGCTCTATGTCAGGTCATCACATGACTTCAAGCATGCCTCCCCATATACTAGAGGTTTCCAACTAGCGATGATGGTATAATAATCCTTAAAGAGAGACTATACCCTCTTTAAAAGTGTAATCTAGAACATATCACTATAAATAAAAAACAAAAATAGTATGAAAAAACCAATATACATGCATAACCAAATGATCCCACTAGGGTACAAACACCTATCAAATACAAAAATGTCATGTCTTACTAGTAGTACAAGTGATAGGAACCAAAAATAAAAAAAAACATCCAAATCTACAAACATGTCCCGAATCTAATTGTTGTTCCTTCTCAATGTATATCCTAAGCCGAACTCAACATACTAAAGTAGGGCCTTCTCCTTTGTCCTGGCATTCAACCAATAAATCTGCTTGGGTACCCAACAGAGGCCAAGCAGGGTGTGAGTAAAAAATTCAGTAGGCCACCACTAATGGTGTCTAAAAAATATCAAATCTAATATATCATTCATGCAAGTACAGAATATATGGTATGTTAACAAGAAGAAGTTTGGGTCTCATAGGATAAAATGGTTCATTTAATATCATTACTAGCATTTATCATAATTCCATTTCTTATACCCTAATAATTAAATAATCCATATTGATCACATGTTCCATGGGTCAGGCATAATTATCCTCTAAACACAGGTATAAGAAAATCAAACACAATGAAAAGGGGAAACATGTAATGTCCTTAACTCACTAGGGACACACATATCACATCTACACATTTCGTCCCTTCGAATCCTTAGTCCGAGTGGAATTACATCAATATAATATCCTCACCTCGAATCCTCGGTCCAAGTGGAATGAAAGTGTTAGGGGAACATAGACTCATTCCTCTTACCTAACTCATACATTAGGTATGGAGTTTATGCCCTCATTCCAACTCAACTCATGGGTATAGAATCACAAGTCGATATCCCACTCTACAAAGCCATGTGCATAGGCTATATATATATATATATATCCACCAACCATTCACTCAAAATCACAAGAATTTCCCACGGAATATGTAAATCATAACAATAACATGGGATTTAATAGCATGACTTAACCCAATAACATATTTACCACGTTTCACATTTTTTAGCCTTGTAGCCCCATGCTTATGTCACTAAGAATTCAATCATTGTGCCTATATCACTATGATTTTTTAATAATGGATAACTCAATAGGCCTCAATAACATGCTTATAATCCATTCCATTGTGGTTTTTAATAATTTCAATATATTGTCCCATTTATCCATTCATCATTTCACAAGAATTTACCCACATATGCATTCCATGTACAATTCTCATATCACATAACACAATCCCTTCATTACAGTCGATGATTTAGGTGTACCACATAATTTTTACTTGTTAACCCATTCAAAAAATTCATCCCCAATTCCCATTTCACATGCTTATATCACTAAGAATAATCATGTATAAATCTAATTCCTTATCATTTCCCATAATCCCACTTAAGCCCTTTTTATGCAAAACAAACACCCACATTGGTCACTGCCCAAACAAGTTGTTTTACTAGGACTCCCATTCACATTCTTCATGATTAATATCATATTCACCCTAGGCTCTATGTTCTCGCCCATGGACCCTACATTTACATATCTAAACACTATGTTTGGGAATATGGTCACTCCCCATGGGTTTCCCTAACATAGGTCACATCATCCTCCATGAATCCCATGAGGTTTCCATTTGGTTTTTTGGACAACCTAAACATCACATCACAATAATGGATTGATTAACTATTCACAAGAGGGTATGAATCAAAACAATTCCTTTACATATCTCTATAAAACACAGGTATGTATCTCTTTGACCACTTACCACGTATCCGATGATGAAAGTCATCCAAATCAAGGTCATAGATCCCAATATTACACACCTTTGAAACCCCAACCTAGATCTCACCTAAAATTAAAGGGTTGAGATCATTGGATGGACGTCGCTCAAAATACAAGACTAAAACAATAAAATATAGTGTAGGGGAAGATTAAACTCACCTGGATCATCGATTCCCATCCAACGGTACTCAAAACATTCAATTATAAAAGGATATCCATTGTTGGAAACTCTTGTCCCCTTTGGTTAATTCTTAGGGTTTCAAGGTAGGTCGAGGAGGAAAAACCCGAGTTGGGTCTTAAAATCATGAGGTGGCATTTTTGTAATTTTAAAATGTTTCTAGGTCCCACAGTTTACATGCACAGTTTTCAAAACTGTCCACATACTATGTGGAATCTACCGCCAAAAATCACACCCTTTACATGATTTACTAGGAATTAAGCACGATTTTCCCAACCGTGCACTGACTGTGTGTGAGATTATATGCATGGTCTCACAATTACCTAGGATTCTCTATACAGTTTTCCCTGACAATGCGATTACTGTGAAACATGCTCATAAATTTCTTTTTCATCCTCTTTCATGTCCCCAGCCCTTGGCACAACCCCACGTCTTCACATGAACCTTGGGGAACACTTTTTAGCAAAAACGAAAAGGGAGAACCAGAACGTACCCAAAAAACATTCCTTAAAAATATATGGGATCTTACAAGGCATACCTCTAACATCATCATTCACCCTCGAGAGTCCATTCTCAGCCCACTATGGGACTTATCCACCATATAATCTACTACTTCACAACCCATTGTTAGTTTATATAGATCCTTCCAGTGTGTCCTCAATGAAATCACTCATGTTAACACTAAATCCAATGTGGGCCTAAATCCATCTCTCATCTCAATCTACTGACACATCCAAATCCCACATGTTCATCCCAATGGTTCCCAAACATTCACCATTCCATCCTCTCATTGGCATTCTAATTCCACCACAACCACTATAACGGTTTATATATACATTTTTGACTTACATACCACTCCCTAACTTAGGAGTATTATCTTCAAATTCTAAATCAAGAAAATCCAACCACCAATGAGTAATATTCGATCACAAGTTCAACCTCCAAAATTTATGTGCCCTTCCATCTTCCCAAAGAACCACAAATTAAAGACCACTAACCTACACATCCTTAACATTCATGAGTATAATTAATGACATTTTCTGATATTTTGACATCCTGATAAACTCTACCTCAAATGGTCTATATTTCATCTTCTACGAGATGGTTCCATACACATCTCTCTTTGAGAAAATATCTTAAGTGGCTTTCTTTCCTTCCAAATCACATTTTTTATCTAGTAGTAAAGACTTAACTCTCTCACCATTACCTAAATTATGTCATGTAGTTATTCATGATCGTCACATGTTAAATGTATGCTAATGTAGACACCGAAAAATACACCAAAAAAATATATCCCCTGATTTCACCTCCCATTGTGGGGAAACAGTAACATCTTGAATGTATCAAACTTCCAAGCCAAACAACATTTCACTGACATACGACAACCAAAACTCATGTATGATTTCCAACAAGACTCAACAACACTTCACAATACCCATACCAAGCTATTAGGAATCAACACATCCTATAGAAATAATACCACAACATCACTTGAGTTCTTCCAACATGACCCTGATGGATCACAATAAAAATAGGATGATCCATCACACAAAAAAATCAACCATCTGAAAAACCATCACTCTTGGCCATTTTTTCTCAGAAAATGATAGGTGCCCCTCCAGATATTCTTGTTCACCAATCCCAAATGAAATCATATCATTATAGTATGTGGCTACCTGTGTACATCATCAGATCCATTGAGGTATCACTATATCTTAAAACCATATAATAAACCTAATTATATATTACCTGAGCCATAAATCCACAAAGTTGTGATCTATATCTATTCACACTAGTTACCGTGACTTGATTTCCATCATCTTAATTGGGCTGGATAAATTATAAACATCATCATCTAAAAAACTAATCAATCATGAATGGAAGCCCAAGAAAATTACAACAACATCCCTTTTATCACCTATATATCAAAGTATTACATAATCACATCGGTCATCCTATATTGGTATTCAAAAAAAATTATTTCTGTAAAGAAAACCATTAGTCCCCTGAACAAGGGTTCTAACGACCTAGCATCTTTTAAAATTTACCATACAACCGACCCAAAGAACTCAAATATTTTCTTTATGAAATAAATAGAAGAATAACCATGAAATTTTACCACATTTACTTCCACACACCATAATTCGATTCAACTTCTAATGAACTCATATATTCTTCATCTTTCTATGCAACTGCATCATTATGATAACCACACCTGAAGCCCTTAATAATTTCCAAAGTCTTTAGACTCACATCCAAAACTACAGTTACATATCTTGGACCATCAACCTTCCCACATATACCTCTTGTCCATACACACACTTTTAAACAATCTCCATGTTCCACATCCAAAGTCCAAAACATCCACAAGTCCCTTATACTCCCAAAATTAGTACACACCCCAGGAAACCTTTCTCCCATGCCACTATGAGATTCAAATGATACAAAAACACCAAAACGGAGTCATTATTAATAAATGTCTTTGGATATCTATTTAATCCATTCAAATTAAATAAATAACAACCCAATTATCACATTTTACAATCCCAACCCTATTCCAAACACACTAAATCTAATGTAGTAAGAAAAAATTTACACTATGCTTCACACCAATGATATCATACATACACCACAATACCACTTGTGAAACACCCAATCTAGGGTCCCGAACACAACTCACAAGGTCTCAATACACCAGAGTCCCCACATCCACATTAAGATGTGTCATTTCAGAACATGGATGTCACAACCTAACCATGAATACCACCAATATCATTCCATTAATCAGAACATCCATTCCATCAATGTCAGATGACCTTTAACCCAAGGATTCAAAACAAAGGAACTCACACTACCCAAACCACCCATACATAGGGCCAATAACTATCACATGCGATACCCACCACCAATGACTCTAAAGATCCATCATCTACTCATTTCCCATCTTTATTAAACATTAAAATTTAGATTCCATGGTTCCAGATTCCAAAATATTTCAAAACAATCCTTTTAAAAACACAATAATTTAATTTTTCAAAAATCATTTTCAAAACCCAGAATTTAATGAATCCAAGATTAATCAGATCCAAATATCTAAAAATCTACATTATGAAACCTATCACGGAAATTTCAAGAAGTAAAATCCAAAAGATGAAAATAATGCTACCAATTTATGAATCCCAATGAACAATCATTATATGAAACAAATGGATGACCTACCAATCCTATGTGGCTAGTATGATGAATGAACAAACACATTATCTCATTCTATTTCTATACAAATGATAAAATCTCAAAAACCAATATGATCACATAAAACTGAACCACTTGAGGAGGAAAAATCCTTCAAATGCAAAATAACAAAACTGAACATCAATTTCAACCCCTGAAAATACTTATTTTCACTCGTTTCTTCGGTAGTATGTACTTAAGCATGATCTTATTACTAGGCCCTGAAAAGATCCTAGTATAATAGCTATCATTCCCAAAGTAGTATGAAAAGACACAGAACTATGATAAAACTTTGTAACATCCCCATAATGTTATCCACAAAACAGGTGTAACTATCTAGGTCATCACATAACATTAGGCGTGACATCCCATATGCTAGAGGTTGTCAACATGTTGTGTGGGTCTATATAGATATGTTTAGGACACTATAAACACATCTTATAATAAAACCACAACCGGAACAATATCAATAGACATGAAAACAAATAATAACAATTAAATGGAAAATTTGATATAAAAGTCAATAAGTGGCAAAGAAATACAAGCCATATCAATATGATGAATATAAAACATGTCAGGAATTTATAAAAATAATTTCCAAAAACAAATTGACCAAAAGATATTAGGGACATAACCATGTCACAATCCATTCATGAGATAACATGATCCAACCAGATTGCCCATGAACAAACCAAACACCGGGTCCTTATCTTGAACCTATAGATGAAAATTGTCATCTTCTTCGGTACCCATGTTCCATGGCAGCCTGAAAAGTGTGTGTGTACAACTTATAAGGCTACCACATAAAATGTCTAAATAAATAATTGGTCTATCCCACAGTGTATGAAGATAATATAAATGTAATAAAAAACAAGTAAAAATAAGAATTATTGATATATAATCATTTCAAAGTTGATAAATTTTCAAATAATTATATTTACCTTTTAGTTCACTAGGTGAAACAGGTTAGGAAAAATAGTTCTGGTCACCCCAAATGCCTAAACCATATCAGATGGGGTTACATACTATTAATCACTTGTGTAATTCACTATTCATAATTTATCAACATACATGGGATGCTTACTCTGGTTATTAGGACATTTCCATTTGTTTTCGAATCATACAACCTCATTTTGACTTCCCAACCATAAATAACATAACACAAACCTTGGATCATTAGTCTAAGAACACTCATCCAATTGCAACTATTAGGGGAAAAGAGCCTCAATTAGACTCCCTAACCCATGAATTCTATGTGTGGTGTTTAGACCCTCATTCCAATAAAATTTCTGGGTGGAGTCTCAATCCAATACACCACATACCACCAAGCTGTGTTCGCTTGGTTCTTTAACGATAACACATTCCTCAAAAATAATCCAATCCATTAAAAACATATATCATTTAAAATAGTGATTCACTGCAAATATATCACATATAACATATAACCTATTAACACATATACCATTATTCCTCACACTGACATGTGATATATTATACTGAAGATCAATCAAAATCAATTAATTTCTTAATATATGGTAACACACAAGTCAAAACCCTCGTTAAAAAATCAGTTTGATGTTTACCAATAATACACGGTCATCCCTTTTGATAACTAATCAATCCACTAAGGCATTCATTATAATTTCCACCCATAAAATATAATCATTGTGATATTTTCTAAATAAGGAGAGAATTACATTATTTCAAACCATTATTTTAAATTATATATAAAATCAATTATTTAATCCCACTGATCCTGATTTTTTAAAATGATTATTTTGATATGTGTGAGGGATATGATCCGTTGAAATCAAATACATATGTGAAAAATAAAGAAATTTTCTTAACAAAATCAACTAATCCCCAAAGGAGATTAGTTGAGTTGTATAATCAAAATTTGAAAATTAGTAGATGTAATTCTAGAAGAATTAATTCCCTAAATTGTTTTTGAAAAACATATACAAGGGAAAAATAATGAAGTATCTCTCCCATCTTGATATACATATGATCTGATGACCTCTTCTTATATCTACTACAATGGTGTTCTCTATATCTCTTTCCATGGGAATCTGGAATTGGTGCTCTGTTGATCTGTTTCTTAAGGTTATAGTATCGTGGGTTTGGATCTGGAAGTCATGGATGATCTCTCTCTACTTGTGGTCTCCTCCACACTACTAAAAATGGAACAACATAATGTCTATGAAGTAAATCAAATCCATACCTATCCCACCTCTTCTCCTGCATTTGGATCATTCAAATTCTTTTCACCCACTACTCTACTAGTTAGTGAATAATATCATTGGCCTCTTCGGGGCACCTTCAGAGTGTTTCTTCTTCCTCAACTGTCACTAACGAAGTTATTCAGATAATACAATGAAATTCCCTACCATGTCCCACCTACCAGACAATCTCCCCCTGAAACAAAAAATAAGAAATGAGAAAAAAAAATAATATTGTTACTTAAAATATTATAAAAAGAAATTATTAAATTAAATTAAAACATATAACATAAAATACATATTATAGGATATGTAAATATATATAATAATTACTCGTTATTATTACATTTACATACTAATATTCACTATTGTATAAATAAATATTCCTCAACAAATAATTGTATTGAAAATTAATATAAAATAAATTAACAAATAAATATTAATTTTTATTTTCATTATTATAGTAATATCACTTTATTATATATATAATATATATGTATATATATATATATTATAATAATAAAAGAAAAAAGTGGCAGAATGGGGAGTTTCATATAGAGTGGGGAGAGTGTTTTTTGTATATATGGGTATTAAAAAAATTTATTTAAAATGGATAGGCATTGAAATATTTTAAAAAATGGATCACTAGATGTGCGAACCGCATTCACGCATCGTCGGTTCTGAGTGATACGTGAACAGGGTTCACACATACTTCATCCCAAAATCGATGGATGTGTAAACCCTGTTCACAAATCCTAACAATGGTTGATGTGTGAAAGGGGTTAACACATCCGTTATGAAGTCTCTAAAGGATGCGTGAAACCCATTAAATAATCCTACAGAATGGTTAAAAAAATTCTCATTTATTTAGAAGCAAAAACATTTTATGTATTTGATTAATTCAATTACGGCCCCTTTCTATTCTTTATTTTTTTGGTAACAAAGGAAGAGAGATTTATAAAAACATTTATATTAAAAAAATATCAGCCTGAATGTACATAAGTAACTAAATTTTATTCTAATTTATTTATTAATTCTAGAAATAATTTATTATTTCTTAATATACATACCCCTAAAGAGAGACACTCATAAACATCAGTTTTGAAATATTATTTAACATCTCCAAGGATAGTCTTCTTTAATACTTATTCTTACATATGCTAAAAAATTATCAACCCTCTTAAGGATTGTTTCTTATTTTATAATAATATGAAATAAATATTTTTCATAATATCCCTAATTTTATCACATGATGGAGGTATTTTAAAAGTAAAATCCTACCCTAATGATTGTGTACCCGTAAAACATGTGTCCTTTTATAAAGGTAGAATATGTGTTTTCTCAAAATTAGCCAAATGAACATCTAATTTCATACCATTCATATTGTGGTTATTTTGATTTTAAATAATAATCATCTAATATTCCTAATTATTCATTATTCATTGAAATTATTCTTCATTCAAATTTAATTTATTTAATCAAAGATTCATTTTCCATGATTTTAGGATTCAAATCATTGAGATCAATAATATCTTCCATGATTTATTGATGTTCACAGATCTTTTCATCTAGAGTATAAATATTTATTAATTATTACCAAATAGAAATTATTAATTTTGGAAGATAATTTGATGGTAGAAAGACAATTATTAAAAAATGTAGAACTCTATAAATGATAATAGTAATGCCCATACATAATGTTTCATAAATCAAAAATCAACCAAATTTAGGCCTCTGGCATTGATGCTCCTTTATCCAACAACCAGGTGTATAGTGGACATTTCCATGCCATATCTATCTCTGGTCTATGCTCTGAAGTACACTTCACATCATCCTTAACAGCCCCCCCCCCAACATTCTCTTGTGTGACAGGCGGTGAATGTGCAGTCTCACCATCTGTACCCTATCCTATATCTAATGATAGTGGAGGATCGCTGGAACCCTCACCAACATGGAAAAAATATGGATGATGGGTTGAGGATTTCTATAATAAATAATCAATATCATCCAATTCAATGTCTGTATCAACTAGTGGCTAAGCCTGAGAAGTTGGTGGAGCATATGATTGATCATGCAGAACACCCTCCTCATGTTGAACAATAGAATCTTACTTATCAATCTGAATATCATCCTCTTGTTGAGCAGTAAGAACCATAATAGGGTTTTCATCCCCTGGTACATCTATAGGAGCCTCATCAGGCTCCACAACCTCCTCCTCATCTGGTGGATCATACAAAATCTCATGATAAATATTGTCCATCGATGGAATCAACTACGATATAAGGTTGTGAAGATATGATGGGTCAAATAATGTGTGCTCTAATGGATCAAACATTTGTAGTAGATTATATATACAAGCGTCCTACGAAAAAAAATTTGTTGTTATGTAATATGAATAAAAATTCCACTGAATTGTTGAAGGAAATATGTATACCAACTCATAAATGCTTCGTTTGTGTCGTGTCTGAAATCTGACTGGGGACCGGTAGTACCAAGTTGCATAATCCATCTGATTCACCAAATGAAAATTCACTTGTCATGCCCTTGGGAATCGGAAGACATGTTGTCTATCCCATAAATCAATATATCTGGTGTGTTATCTCCTCCAATAAAAAAGTTTCTTACCTGACATCCTTATGGAATTCAGTGAATCAACTTGACTGGGGGTCGGGAATATGCAGAAAGAATTCGAACTGCCTCAAAACTCTGTCAATCTGATACCACTCGACTATATGAAAATGAATCAATGGAACCCTACAAGGGATGATAGCATGCAGCAAGTAGCACCATACAGTATGGTGGATGACTCTGGATAATATCATCTATATATAGAATCCATAAAATCTGAAAGAAAAAATAAAAAATAAATTAATAAATAAATATATGTATACTAAATAATAATGATTTATCAATATAAATGATAATCACTTTCATTGTGTTGTTGAATGCTATCCAACATAAGTATGTAGGCATGTACGTCTTGTTTGGGGGAATCTAAATGTCGATGTGCATGAATACACCTGTAGATAATATTTTTATAATTACATTTCATAATATAAAGTTATACAATTAAGTTAGAAAATATAAGGAAGGAATAACATATAAATGTCCACGTGGATCCTCTGCTACAATATCTAATGGTAATGGCACACGAGCATGTGGAGCTACACCTGGGATACGCTCCCATACCCACATATGTAGAAGAACCATGCATCATGGGATCTGTATCTTATCGATGTGGAATGTGAAACATAACTCCCTGTATGCATAAGCTAGACAAGCATACCCCCAGCTATATGGGTCAGCCTCATCCAAATCGTCCAAAAAATATAAATACATCATATGTACACAAGTATTTGAGTGATGACAAAACATGTGCCCCCGATTAGCATCAAAATATATGCACTTTCAAATCACAACACAATAATCTATTCAGAATCCTCAGTAAACTATGTGAAGTGATGGTCTAACCAAGGCATGCGTAATCGACCACCAATGATTGTTTTTCCATCATCAGGGACCTCTATGAGTAGTAGTCTATGAAAAAGCTCCAAAAAAACTGCTCCAACTCAGCCAGTCAGAACTATACAATCGATGGGAATGCCCAACATAATGGCCACATCTTGCAGGGTAATAGTCATCTCCTCCTCTCTATAATGCAATTTATGTTACTCTAGCCTCCATCTTTCTACAAATGCCGCTACAAGCTGATGATCAAGAAAGTTGAAGTCACACATCACTATGCCATAGAATCAGGCATGACAATGATGAGGGATGATAGCAGGAGGTGGTGCAGAATGATGGAAATGATGAGATCTGTAGACACTCAATAGAGGCAATAAAAATCCCTCTAAAATTCATAATCATACATGAGTAGCCTGAGATTTGAGCAATGGAAAATCTATCATCTCCACTAATGCTATCATCGTTACTTTATTATATTTAATTTAATTGAAAAATTCACCTATTATTTAAATAAATTTAGAACAATGAAATGATAAATTATTGCGTTAATATTTTTTATTTATAATTGATTAGTTGTGGGAGGATTGGTGTTTGTATTACATGACCAATCCCCTCAATAAAGAAAGCAACCAATTACCAAATTCATTGATTCAATATTTCTGAGGACTGCATTAATTAAAACCTTTAGAGGTCTTCTAAGCATTGCATGTGGGATTCCATGAGATAGTTCTTTTGTGTAGCCCATAAGATACTAGAATTCATAGGGATGGTAATCATATGGATGGTATCAGTGAGATGTCATTTTTATCATATAATATTAATGTAGTATGTATTTGAGCAAGTGGTATGAGAGGATCAATAAAAATTTACAACTGTTATTTAATTCAATCTAGAATAATCAAATGAAAAATTATTTTGTCAATATTTTTGACTTATTAGTCATTTGTTGTGTGTGCATTACTTTCATTGATATATGTTGAAGAATGATATATTCATTTTTGTTCTATGTTGTTTTTTATGTTGTTTGAGTATCCCAAATTCATTATTAGAGAATCGAAAAGTGAGAGAAACCAAAATTGAATCCTGTTTAAAATAGAGCAACTCAAAAATAAATGGATTCAATCATGAAACATCCATATACAAATAAAAATATACATATTCATTAAACAATACACTAACTCGATCCTGGATGTTGAGATGTTGAGCTCTGTGCTGCCACATGGGGACATCTCTTACGAGTATATCCTTCAATATGACAAATACTACATCATATTCTATATCGTCATTATCAAGGCCAATCCATTTCATTTATGATTCAACTTTATTTTGGTCATCCCCAATGCCAAAACCTAGAAGTATGAAGCAAGTAATTAAAAAAAATAGACAATGAAAAAAATCATAAATGAAAATAGAACCAAATTATGAAAACTAGAAATATTAGGGATGATGGTCGGCTGATCAGTAGGAAATGAGAAAAAATTAAATTTACCAACAGGAAGCCATGATGCACTATAACTATTAACCAATGTGTTCATGTGATACACTGGGTCAAAATTTGGATCCCATAATATATTTACTCATGCACAAGCTGCAACAACATGTGCACATGGATATCTAAATTCTTAAAAGTTACCTCAATCACAGTATCTGTTGTCTAACATCACTACAAATATAACACTAGTGCGTGTTTCCCGGTCGCAATGCAGTCTTACCTGAATGATCATCTTCTCCCTGTCAATGGATAGAAAAGTCCATATTGAAGCTTAATTCACTATCAAATCAATATTACATTGGAAATGTGGCATAAAAAGCATTCTTTTTTAGATTCTCTGATAGGCCTCTTCTGATCGGTCAACAATGTATTGACCAAATGTGTAAAATGTCTCTTGCACTAACCCTATGATCGGATGATTGGTCAGACCGCATTTATGCAGTCCACTATATTATTGGCCATATGTACATATATTCTGCCACCATCATAAGCTAATGCCCATTTTTCCTTCGAAATCTACATTATATATTCATACACATCATCATTAGCAGTTTAGATCTCTTCAACACATTGATCAAACCATTTATGTTGGGGATCATATGCTAAATCGATAAGATAATAATAAATTAAAATAGAGAATAATTTTTTTTTAAAATGTGTTTATAAATACACACCCAACATGAGGATCACCTTTTTTATAGCATGATCTCTAAAATGCTTATACGCATTACATGCAATATGTCTAATGGAATAACGATGACAATCATTCAGCTCAATCATTGAAACCCCATCACTATCCACCGCCTATATAATCGTTGGATGGTGATCATATATTAGACACACACCGCGGTTTTTTGTGACTTGAACACGTACACATGAAAAAAACTAGATCTATCATTACAAATTCTCTTTTTCAAGAATAGAAAAATCATGTGGCATAGGAGCACTATTAAAATCTTGTGTGAAAGAAATGAGTAGAACAATTTTATTCTATCCAAACAAGAAATTTCCATCGAATTGAATAAATGTTTTACAATAGGGAAAGGAAGCAATGCATGGCATGAATTCCCAAAAATCCCAATTGGACATCACTTTTGTTTGAACAAATCAGTGATGGGGGGATACATATTCAACAGTGTCCAACTGATAAACAATTTTATTGTTGAGATATAAAAATTCTATAAGTTGTGGAAACATAGCATAAGATTCATCCCAATCACCATACTCTTTTACAATTCCCTTCTGTTTTTCATTCCATACATTGGTATATGATATCTTGTAGTTATAAAAATGTTGATTTCAATTCACAACAAGGGAAATGAGAATATCCTAACATGATCATATCATCTCACATATAAAATTTGTTATAAACTCTGAATCAATGTAAGAGTGATCTTGCGACAAGCTTGGATGCACACTAGTGTGTGGCCCTTCTATTATGGTTATCCTCCAACATGAAAAAAAAATTCTTATATTTTCCTTAATCAAAATTTACCTTATGTCCCATATTTTTCACAAAAAATGATATATTATTCTTTCATTGACTCATCAAACACAAATGTGAAATGTCACTCATTGTCGTATTGATTTAACACATTTTTAATGAAAAATTTACTTTCAATATTCTTCTCAACATAGATGGCGTTATCATTTGATGAAGACCATTTTCCTGTAATTCCATGGAATTCAGAACCCATTGTAATGACATCCAAATCAAAATTCTATTCACGAGACATTCAGTTAACTAAGGAAGTGAAAATTGAAAGATGATTACCACTAACCGGTGGATGTTAGGGATTTCTGTAACTCGAAAAAACCTCATATGGTTCATTTCCCACCTCACCATCACCATTATATCTCAAAGGAACCTCAAAAGGATCGTTCCCCACATCACCCTCACCAACATCATCTCCTGATGTCTACCATGATTCTGCTTCGTCATATAAACTTTTATTCACTATATTAGCACAGAAAGGGATGTCATATACATTTGATTCTAAATTTTGATCATCTTATTCATAGTTTGCTTCTATTACTGAAGTCAAATGAGAAAGAGGCAATGAAAAAGAAATATGTGAAGGGCCAACTTGTATAGACCTCACAAAACAAGGTTCTCTAGTAGTCAGTTGCAACACATATATATCAGAAATCACCACATACGGCTCCATCAAACTATTAGCACACTACTTTCTAAATAAGGGATATGCATCCATCCAATCATCATCATTGACCAGAGTGTACTTGGTGTGCCAAAAACATTCAAGATGTTGTAGATGTTGAAATTTAATTGAATAAATGTATTGATTGACCCTCAATTTTATATGATTATAAATCTTATTACGAACTATATCGAATGTCATTCAACCATGTAGATTTACCACTATATCATGAGTCACACTATAGCTAAATCCATTCTCTATAAAAATGGTCTCACAGTTTCAATATATGTGTGCATACATTATTACCTATAAAAATTAATTTATAAAATATTATATATTACCTCAATATTTTACATATATAATATAACATCATTTATTTTAAATTGTTATGAATAATTAATCATGGCTTGATCTTGAGAATTATGATTAGTTTATTATTATTTGATAAACTATACAAAACCTATCGGTAGACTTTTAGAGTCTCTATTATCAAATAGTTCAATAATGGTTAGTCTCCTTTCAAACAGAAACACCTCATTGGGAACGCTTATTCTCGAACGCCTCTTCAGGGACACCTCTCCGGGGACACCTCTTGTTGATTTCCTTTTAATTACAAATTTACTCACATGCATGTGAGGGGGTATAGGGGTATAAAATACATAACTTTTTTTAAGTGTACATGCAGGTCCAGTCATACTTAATCATAGATGACTCACATGACGTCAATATATAAAAATAAATGCAATTATTACAAATTTTATAACAACATTAACAAAAGAAGACATAAAAATTCAATTATGCATTGGTCGGTCATCTCAATATTAGTCATCACACGATAAACAATTTTTTTGGGTATACATATAATATCTTTTACTATATCAAATACATATTAAATATCTTCACGGATTTTATATTTAATAAGTATAATTATAATTAAAAAATTAAAAAAAATTATGTATAAAAAGATATTTTTATACCATTAACAATAAAAAACATTCTATTTATTTAATAAATTACAATATGATATATATAACTAATATATTATTAACAAATTATATTACTGGTGTATAAAATATTATAATTTAAATTAATATTACATTCACAATAACATTTTTTAAAACATACTCAATTAACATAAACATTCAATTTGAATTCATACATCATTTTATAAATTTCATAATTAATTTTCCTAAACATTCAATATGAATTCAGACAACAAACACATCGTTCATATATTAAATAATACAAATACACTAATTTACACATCAAATCATTTGAAATAAAAAAACATACACACAAAAACATGTTTCTACATATCACAATTCAAATAAATAAATTATACAAATGAAATATATAAACAAAAATAAACAATTGAAAATTTAAATATAAAATTTTCCTTCATAAAAGCATAAAATATTTTTTTAGAAATAAATTCTATAGCGCTTTGCAACAAAATCCAGAGGAGAATAACAAATTTGGGGGGGGGGGTACCCCCATGTATATATTTTATCAACTAGATGCATGGACGAGGTTTGCACATCCTTCATCACATCTTTGAAGGATGTGTGAACCCCATTCACGCATCATTAGAGTGGAGATATGCCTAAACGGGGTTCACACATCCTTTGAAGATGAGTAGATGGATTCATAAACCGGACACATCTGTCCATGACGAAGATGTATGAATTGGGTTCATGCATCTAGAGGCCCATTTTTAAAATTATTTCAAACCCTGTCCATTTTTGTAAAAAAACTCAAAACCCATATATACAAAAACATGAGAGGAGAAGCTAAAGGGTAGGGGTTGAATGGATGGGGCTATGCTGAGAGAATCATTGGCGAGGCAATGCATGATGTTGTAGTGATTTTGGTTGGAGTTATATTGGCGACTGCGAGCAAGGGCGTGGGAAGGTGGGACACAAGTGGATCATGGGGGTGGCGTTATTTCATCATGAGGTTATGGTTGCACTAGTGGTTCCAGGTTTGATGAGGGTTGTAGAAGGAATATGATGGTGAAGGCACTTAGATTTCGTAGCGGTGGTGTGTTTTTAGGTTCGATAAAGTATGATTTTATGTTCGATATGGGTTTTAAAGACGTGATATTGAGTTCTTCAGATCTGGAACATTATTTTCTTCAATGTAATTTGTTTCTTAATTTTTTTATATCGTGTAATTTGAGGTATTGTTATTCAATCTGTGCTTCTGATAGCATTTTCAATTTTTATACAATTGAGTAAATTGAAATGGCTTTGAGGATGGTAGTGAATGGGGAATGGAGAGGGTGGCATTTTTTATTGTGAAGAAAGGGATGCATGTCAGGATAAAGGTTGAGGAACAATGACTCACATGGAGGAAAACAATGACTCTATGTCTCCATTGGGATCAGCAGAAGTATATTAGACTAGTGGTGTCTTCTATAGTGGAAGGGGTGACAGTGAGTATCTGATTATCCACTATTAGAATGTAACGTTGAAATGGGGATGGCATGTTGTGACTTGTTGGTGTCACCACTGGCGGATGGGGTGATATGGGAGTAGAGAAGTGAGTCACCACTCAGATAGTTACTGGGGTTGATAGTGGGATAAGAATAGTGACTCCGAGTCAACGTTTAGTGATAGTGGTTGTGACTAGGAATGGAGGTAACTGCCGCTGGGTGCAGGTGGTGACACAAGTGATTCATGGCTGGCTTGGTGGTGTTGGTTCCTAAAATCATAAATAATAAAAAATATAAATTAATTTTTATAAAAACAATAAACTTATTAATTTAATTTAAATATCATTTTACTAAATTGACAATTAAAATCTACATTCATGTTCGAAAATATTATTGAAATAAAAATTGAATTTAAAATAAATAAATAATTAGTTGTAGTTTAAAGTTTACTCACAATTAATCTATAAATAAAAATAACTATATTGGTTTGTGTATATTTATTTTGAAATTAATAATTTAAATAGTTAATTGAATTAATATTAAATAAATAAAATATTTTGAGAATTGAAACAATTTTTAAAAATAAATTTAACAATTTAATGAAACAAAAAATAGTATCAATTTATTTATTTACAGATGGATAAATTAAATTAACGAAAAAACTAAAATAATTATTTTGAAATAAAAAATAGATGAAATAATAAAATAGTAAAATGATTGTAAAATCCTTATATAAATAAAAAATATAAAAAAGTGATGTTAATTCAAAATTAATAAAATAATTTTATAATTATTTTAAAAAGAAAAAAATAATCAACAATATACAAATTTTCATAAAATATAACTATTTTAACAGTTATATATATACTTTAAAATAGTTTCCAAATATTTTATAGAAATAACATGGTTTTAAACATTAATATATAGTAAATACCAAAAAATATTATTCTTAAAACATATTAAAATTGTGGCCCATCAATCTCCCCCGTAATATAGTCATTTTTTTCCTCAAAAAAATATATGGTTTTCATTTTGAAAAACAAAAGGAATAATTTTTTAGTCTTTTCAAATAGTTCATGTCTAGAAATTGCAAAAGATATGAGTAGAACAATTCAGGTTTTTCATGAATGTGTAAAAAAAAGTGGTAATGCCTAGTTTCAAAAATGCACTAGAATTCAATGGAAACATAGACTCATCTACTTTCAGGATTTTCATTCATCCTATATGAAATCAAAAACTATTATACATCAATTCCAATTCAAGTTACAATTCAAGAGTGCGCACATGTTAAATAAATTGTAATTAAAACCATGACCAAAGGTACCTTAAATTCTCACATTATCCTAGGATTCAAAAATTAATGTCATGTTATGTTTCCACATTATTGATTCGACTAAAATGTTTTTTAATTTTGTCATGTATTCCCTTCATCATTTGGTTTCAAATTTCACCTCAAATAAATGAGTTCATTTTTTATAGGGAACATTATAATAATATTTATAATACATTTTTATTGTGTAAATAACTATATGTTATAGTTTTTCAAATTAAATATGGATCTTATGTATTAATTGAAACAATCACATTACACCTTGTCTCAGAGACTCTCATGGGATCTCATTTTAGTCCATTATTATCCAATTATAAAGGATATAAATAATTATCATTTTAGTTGACATACAAATGTGATAATCTTTTTTTTTCATTATTACCTATGGTAATGAACATAATTCCACAAAACTATCTTCTCTCACACCTTTACTCAGTTCCTAAATAGTATATCCAGAAGGAAATGAAAATATTCATTATGTAATAACTCTTCATCAACAGTTTCTGAATATGTAAAATACATAACACCCATCAAGATATTATCCCCATGGAAAGAAATAATTGATTTGTAATTATATGCCAGACCTCCCTTAGTTTGTCAAATAAATTTTGAAATCGTTTTAAATAATATGAAATTTTTCGAAAACAATAGACCATTTTTTAACAAAAAATAATCAGAAATTGATGTGATCATAATGACCCATATCCCCTATACATAGAATGGAATAATGTCCCCATTTTATGACAATCATGGTGGGAGATAACAATGTTCAGAAATGATGGACTATTTAGCCTAAACAGTTTGTGGAGGGGTACCAGGGAAGATCAAAATGAGTTGTTTGTCTCGCCGAAAAGAAAATAAAATAAAAGGCATATATATAAAAGAAAAATCAGCAAACATCACAAGAAAAAAACATTTTCTATTACATTGCAGCAGAAACATGACATAGAATGTGTATACAAGAACAATCAAATCAAAAAGAATACATGGGGGCAAGAATGTTTAATAATGTGGTTCATCAAAATGTTCAACTCACAATATTTTATTATTCAATCACCCTAGAAGAATAATATAATTTCATTTTTAATAAAATCATAATAGACCTTCCCAAATATAGAATCATATAGAAAATACTAGAAAACGAGGATAATATTAAAATTGAAAAATAGAACCAAACTTCAGTAGATATGGATCATTGACATTAATTATGTTTCAAAAGACCCTCCTTTATAAAACTAAGTGTTTACTCCTCTTAATTTCCAATATTTTTAGAAACAAAAGGCATAAGAATACATAATTTAATGTTCACAAAAATTTAACCAAGGATTGAGTTGAAGAGGTGTTATCCATATGATGTACTATGATGCTCCCTTGGTTTACCTATACTAAGTTTCTTGAAGAAAAAACTCTTTATAAAAGCATTAGGATTGAGGCATCAATATAAAGGAAATAAATAATACTATAGAAACAAGAATCAAGCCTTATCGTTGTTGAAAAATATAAATAGAATAAATAATGACTACCATGGGGTTGTTTTCATGGAACACTTGGTTTAATGTCTATAGCTAGATTATAGACATCATCATTCATCCAATATTTAATTTACAACCAATAACATTATATAACCTTTAAATAAATATTTTATCCTTTTCTGAATGACCAATAAAGGCGTTTTTTCCTCTTCTACCAGCTCCGCATCTCCATAAATCAGAACTCTAAAAATTGTAAAGCATTCTGACAACATGGTCTTCAAATACTTGAAAAAAAAATTAGTATAAAAATAAATATCATGACCATATAACAAAACATAAACTCCATATTATGAAGGCTAAAATCTAGGAAAGAAAATTTTTCCCAGATTATAAATTTTATAATTTCCATAAGACTCACTCTTCATCTTCTACAACTCACTCAGCATTAACATTATTCCCTGACTAGGAGACTTGAAATCATTGTTCAAGGCCATCCCTAACCAATAAGAAATTTTCTATAATTCTAAAACCAAATCAAATAATTTCCCAATATAATATTTTATGGTGAAATCACTATAATAGTATTGTAGGCAGTTCTATATGGCCAAAGATCCTCATTCATCATTACGGACCAATCATTCCTAAAGCGTGACACTAGATTTCATGAAATCTATTTGAGCTACTTTTTTGACACTTATTCATTCCCACTAGTTTGTGGGAGATAGGTGGTAAATACCCTATGAGATAATCTATTCATCTCAATAATATTTTTGGAACACTTAATTCTAGAATTGGGTATAATTATTAGTGATGAAAGCACTAGGCACACCAGAAATAGAATATTTTTCCTGATAAACGTTACAATAGTACCAGTATAATTGTTTGGAATAGTTATTCCCTCATCCCACATACACAGGTAGTACACATAAAAAAATCATTCCCATAAGATGAAGGGAATGGTAACGTTAATTCCATGAACCATACATCAAAAACTTATATATTCAGAATTCCTTTTTGAGGTAGCTCCATCTTACTTGAAACATTTCCATGCATTTGAAAATTTTCATAGCCTATAACTAAATTCCTAACATTATTGTGAAATATTATTCCATAGAAACCATCATGTTATACCATCAATGTGTTTCTCTCTCATCCATAATGGCCTCCCCAAGGTGATAAAAAAATATTCTCATATAGGGGAAACATTTAATCCTCATCATCATACCTACTCAATATACCATAAGCACACCTTCTAATTTATAGAAATTCATCCCAAAAATAAGATTTAAATTCAAAAAAAACTCTTTATTTAGATGTTTGAGGGGTCCTTGGGATGACAAAGACTTCCATAAAATTGGTATTATCTACAAACCAAATAGTCCACTACAAAAACGTAGCAAACATGTGTTCATTATGGAATGAGGTGCTTATTTCTTTTGGTTCCCCAATTTGAGGGTGTGTCATCCACTTTTTCCCTTAATATGAAAAGAATATTCTTGTAACTTCATGGTCCAAATCAATAGTATAGGTATTGAGTCATAGGACAACAAGTACTTATGGGATGCAAGATCAATGAGAATGATTACTATGGACCCTATAGTGTATTGTCTAAACCATTCCAAAGAAAACATCAGAGAAGCCAACTCCTTTTAAATTTTGGAATATTTCTTTTTGGAATTATCAAGTAGATTTATAGAATAATAGATGATAGGGGACTTATTATCCGTCCTCTATTCCAAAATAGAACCAACTGAAAAAATCACTTTCCATGAACATTACCTCAAAAGGGATATTCCTGTCAGGGGTAGTGATCACAATTGAGGTTTTCAACTTACCCTTTCTCATTAGGGACTCTATGACCAACTAATAAAAATACCGGATTTACTTAACCAGATTTGATCATAGGGGTCTTGTGATATTTAAAAATTCCTTAATTATAATTATGTAGTACATAATATGACCAAAAAACATAAGACATCTGTGACATTTTCTAGTGTGGGAATCATTATGGTGAACTCAATCATTGCATATTTACCTGCATCTCCTTCTTAGAAACCATGTGTCTTTACAAAATTCCCTTAGTAGCATTGAATTTTATTATTTCCCTTTAGCGAATCATATTGGTCTCTTGGATTCTATCAAGGAAAAATTTCACATTTTCTGGGAATTTATGAATATCACTTCCTATAATAGAAAACACCTCCAAGAAAATGTCATTTATTCTTTCAATAATATCTAATATTATTTATATCATCAATATTTCATATGTGGCTTTCACCATACAAAACCCAAAGGGAATCCTTCTATAGGACAATTTCCCAAATTGAAAACTGAAGGTGGTTTTCTCTTAATCATCAGGTGAGTTGGAAATTTGGTTGTAATTTGAGTAACAATCAATAAAATACATGTCTTCCATTCCAGCCAACCTCTTGAACATTTGGTGAAAAAATGGAATAGGAAAATGGCATTTTATTTATAAGTAATTCAGTCTTCTATAATTTATATAGACCCCCGCCCATTTATTCCAAAATCTTGTTGGAATTTTCCCTTACTTTTCATTGGTGACCACTGTACCTACACACTATTTGTTGAAAACCTTGATATGAATTACCCATAGACAATCAGAATGGTTAAAGAATATCCCAGGCTTTAGCAACCTACTAACTCCTTCTCTAATTACATACTTTAATTTTGGGTTGAGTGTTATTTGGGATTCCACTCCTAGCTCACACTCAGGTCTTATGGGTTTTTTTGTGAATAATGATGTACATATACACTCAATATCATCTATTTTCCATTTAATTACAAAATTGAATTTTTTCAAAAATGTTAATGACCCAACCCCTCATAGTTCATTAATCATTCATATCCTAGTGTTCAAGGCATCATGGGGACCATCGTTTACACATTAAAGAGATTTCCAAATTTCAAGTTGAATTAACGGTGGAACTGATGGGCATTATTGGCCCCGATTTTCCAACATTGTCACTAATCAGCCTCTGTATAATTGCGTTTGTGCATGGGAAATAATGAAAGGGTTTTGGAGACGCAACCATCAGTGATTCATTTCTAGTTTCTCCACGGATTTCCAGTTTCTGTCCTGTATCGTCTCTTTTGGTGTAAAAGTGTTTTAATACAAATTTAACGTGATTTAACACTATTTTAAAGATGATAAATGATATGTCAAATCACATTGGAGTAGGGTGATGTTTGATTTACCCAAATTTGTGGCCTCTTTCAGTTTCGCACCATTTATCGCATTTCCAGTCAGGTCCCTATTACGTGTTTTTCCCCATTTAATATAATCCATCAACTAACAGTCATTCGCTGGTATATCTATGATGTTTCCAAGAGGGATTATTAAATATAAATTAATCCCCACATGGGATACCACACGGTTTTGTGGGTGATCCATGATCTGACTATTATGTAATTTAATATGGCTTCATGATTTTAGGATCTCGCTTGTTCATTAAATGATATCCACTTTTCATTATTTCATTTTGTTTCTCTTAGTGCACCTTGACTCATCCTCCCTAAAACAATTGTGAGCACGTGATAGATCCCTTCCCGCTTAGCCTTTGAGTTCTTCTTGCAAGACGTGCATCCCTTGTTCTTGAAAAAAAGAAGGAACTTCAATCCCTGATAATCCATGTTGGGTTTTTATTTATCTCACTTTTCTATACATCATGTGGGTTGGGTATGATGATGTTCTCTCAATATTTAGATGAATCCAACTGTAATGAATATAATAAATGAAACATTAAATAATTAGGGGTTGGGAAATATGATGTTTTAATGTATTTTACCAACGTTTTTATGTTATGATTTGTAGGGGCTCATGTGAAATAAAAAATCAAGGATGTTGGTGCCCTTTTATTCCACACTATCAAAGTTCTATTTTATGGATGATCTTATTGATGAATGGGTGTTTCTTGGAAACTGGTTAATCACATAAACTCAAATGAATAAATGGATTCCCAATGGATTATAATACTTGTGTGATCCCCTATCTTAATCAAATTAAAATAATAAACATAATGAATGATGTTTTCAAAATCTCAAATAATTCGTTCTTTATTTTGATTGTAAGCATTGTTTTTTTTGTTTAAAGTTTGTGGCGTGAAGTGGAGCATAATGGAACCTATATTTTAGTGGTTGATGGATTTTGAATATATGTTCGTTTTGATCTGGAAGTAAATATTATGGACCTTGTATGTTGGGACTTAGTTTTATTCAATTTTGTTGAGGAATATATTAGATCTCTTTTGATGTTGTTACGTACGAGAAAACTAGGAGTGAATGCTTAAACACTTGCATTGATGTTGTTTTCATATGTTTATTTATCTTGTGGTTAATTTTATTAGTTTCCTTGTAGTGAAGAAATTTTTAAATGGAATTATTTGAATAGTATAATGAGAACTGGTACAATGGAAAACTGTTTTCCAGAAATTGGTTTTGATTTGGTTATTGTTGTGGTGTACTTTTGCAAGTAATGTTTGCAACTAGAGTGTTTTTGTATGGGCGAGTTGTTGGATTTGGGACCCTTAGGTTGGTATGAGTTCTTGTTAAGCTATATTTTTTAATTTTAGTTCTTGTTTTTCAAATACACACCCCAACTATGTTGATCACTTCGTGCTGAACACCCCCATTTCATAGTGGAAGTTGTTTTTTCCAACATTCCTCTGAGTGGTTAGTTATTAGCTCTTTTATTCTCCCTCATCCAGGTAGCCTAAGGCTTTTTAGGCAGGTTATGATAGACTAAGGTCTATTATATCCTAACGATCTTCAAGAAGGGTGTGAGGTTGTGAGTTTTCTAGAGTGTGTGGGTGAAGGTTAGATCCCTAAGTGTCTACCGGATGAAGCCCAGGTGTCTTCGGGCATAGAAGTGTTTTTTGTAGACTAGGATTATTCAGGTGTGGATGTGGTTGTTATTGCCAAGGTGTCAATAGCTGTGGTTATGTGTTGTATTAGTGCACCAGGTGTCTACAGGTAGGAAGTGTGGTTGTGGTAGCCCAGGTGTGTGCACGTAGAGTACACCAAAGAGACTGCAGTGAAAATAGTGGGGGAGGTCTGATGCATAGGATGTTCTAAATATCCAATAATAAATCTGTATGGGGTACCCAAATATCAATGTTCTCTGACTATTAGTTTACTTAACATGTTTAATTTGGGGAGTGTGCCTTGGTGAGGCTGGGTGGATAATTTCTTTAGTTTGTGTTTTGGTTATCTCTTTTTCTCACGGGACATTAGAATGTCTCCCCACTTGTGCATGAGAGATTTTTGTTTTCAATACTGAGTATACCTGTAAACTCACCCTATGTATATTAAAATGCTTTCAGGATTCATGGAGGACGTTAAGGACCATGCTGGACCATACAAGCTTGGGCATCAGAATAGTCGTCGTTGTTGCTTTTCATTCTTTTGGTACATTCCTTTAGAGTTTTCCTGTTCTTGTAGCACATTTTTTGAACATGCATGTGGATAATGGGTTTTGGATTTATTTTTAATTTCTATATTTGGAGTTTTTTTGGATTTACCATATTATCTATTTATCTTATTCTACAAAAAGGTAATGTCTTCCATATTACTTGCAATTTTATACCTTTGTTGGTAGTAACCACTTCGAGGGATATTGAAGGTGGGACTCGGGGGTTTTATCTCTTCTTCAATAAGATGAAGCAAAGGTATGGTTGTTACATATCCCTTCCCTCATCTTGGAGAATGTGGGTAATGATAAAATGTTATCAAAGGTGTTGGTTGAGAGATAGGGTGATGTTTAGGGTTAGGAATAGTGGGAATTTTATGGGATTGTTTTGAAATAGTGCTAGGAGAACTTGGTTCATGAAATAGGCTAGGGAATACTAGTTAGGGAACCAGATTTTAGGGCCCCCATGATCTGATTCAAGGAATCTAACCCCACTAAATGATAAGTTGAGGATACACTAATTTCCAGGGTAAAGACACTAAGAAAAGAACATGATTCATAATGACTTTTATTCTTGTTTGTCTTGGTAGTTTTGAGAAATTCAAATAAATACATTTTTTAAACGAAATTAAAAAAGAAATATACTACACTACCCAGGATTAGAAATCCCATGTTTATTATTCAGCTATGGCACCCATATGATATCCACATGTAGAGTGGGATTTCAAGGCATAGCATGTTGATCTGGTCGATCATCAAAGGATTTACTAAGAGGAGGAGGATGACCAGTGGATGAAGATGCTTTGATTCTTCTACTGGAAGGATCTAGGGAAGAATGAGGGCAGTATCTCAGATATAGAGATAGAGAGATTTATTGAAGAGATGGTAATAAATTTCAGCTAGATCTGGTTATTCACAGAGTATTGGGTCCATCTGGATGTGATCCAGATGTAGGGAGTAGTGCATTAGTGGTGGATGCTCTATCATGGAGAGTGGAAGGAAGTTAAGTTTTTGTGGACTGACATAGAGAATAAATTCAAAGTGGAAATTCATTATTCCATGTTGAATGCCAAAAATAGTCAAGATAAACTCTCTCTTCATCATGGGAGTTAGATAATAAAGGGGTTTGGGATCAATTTCAATGACCTCCTTCATTTTGCTACATACCTCTTCCCGAACGAGGAGTCATGGGAAAGATTCTTTGAAGAGGTTATCCAACCATCTCTTTAGTATGTTGTTACTCCCATAACTCTACCAACATACATGGAGGTTTAGAATAAGGAAGAAGTAGTGGAGAGGATGCACTTGTTGGGATATGTGTTGTGAGAGTGGGGCCAGCTGAACTCGTCAAAGGGGAAGCTCATCAGTAGTAGGCCTCTATCATGGGGGCCTTCCATATTTCATCCTACAATGATAAGGAATCATATGTTTTAGTTCACGTATCTCTATCTGGTACCATTCTACATGGGCCAAGGACCGAGGTGCTTTACCTGTGGCAGTCGTGTGAATTATTGAAATTAGTTCCCAGACCGAGTGTAGTACGGTGGGGGTGGGCAGGTTCAGCACCCACCTCAGCAGTAGCAGTTTCAAGCCAAACCTTTTCAATAGCTACAATAGGAGTAGTGAGCTCCCACTACATTGAGGAAGGATGCTTCCTGAGGGGGCCGACCTAATGGTTCTCTTCAAGGACATCAACTAAGGTGTATTTCAGGAGGCAGCCGACAAATTAGGGGTAGAGGAGTGGGGCATAGGAATTTTTACCCCATAAAGGCAGTAGTTCCAGCTAGGCTAGAGGGTGTTTGATGTACGATAAGTCTATTTAGTACTCTTTCTTGTGCCTTGATTTACTCCAGAGATTCCAACTCATTTGTTTCACCTATTCTAGCCAATGCCTTGTGTCTATACATAGAGAGAATTTCCATAACCCTTATGCTGAACACGCCAATTAGAGGTCAGACCGTCTTATTTGATGTTTGTCGGGGATGAAACCAGATCTTGGGGTTGCATCAGTCTAGTGGGGATATCATTATACTACATATATAGCCATACTATGTCATCATGGGAATTAAGTTGTTGAATTCTGTGCATGATGTTATTGACTACATCTAGGGAATGGTCATGTTATTAGATATGGGTGGTAAGCATGTAGCATTCATTGGCGAGTGAGGTTTCAAAGTGGAAAACTTGTGTCTTTAGCCCCTTCTTCCCTTGTTAGCTGAGCTGTCTGTGGAATCAGTAAAATCAGAGATTATGGATGTTATGTGGATTTTCATACAGTTCCTAAATGTCTTCCTAGAAGAGGTTGTGACTCTAAGAACGTGACATGATGTTATGTTCGGGATAAACATACATCCCAATGAACATCCAATTTCAATTTCCCCCCATCCGAATAGAGCATTCTACATTACGGGAGTTTCAGATTTAGGTGGATAACATGATGATGAAGGGTTTTATCATACCAAACATGTCTCGAAGGGGTACTCTAGTCCTGTTTGCAAAGATGGTGGATGGTGGTATCATGCTGTGCATAGACTACCAGATATTGAATCGGGTGACGTTCAAGAACCATTACCACCTCTCGAGATTGTTGACCTTTTTGACCAGATGAAGGGAGAAGGTTGGTCTTCTATGATTGACCTGCGGTCTGTATATCACTAGTTGAGAGTGAAGGAGGGTGACATTCCTAATACAGATTTCTGGTGAATATATGGTCATTTTGATTTTGTGGTCATGTCGTTAGGAATTAAGAATGCACTATCCATGTTCATGAGGACCATGAACTCTATTTTCATTTTGTTTCTGAAATGAGTTTTGGTTTTATTCATCGACATCATCCTAATATACTAAATATCGGAGCAGGATCATGTCGACCATCTAAGGACAGTCTTGGAGGTCCTCCAATGCCAACAGCTCTACAAGAAGTTTCCCAGGTTCATGTTCTAGACATGAGAGGTTCACTTCCATAGACACATGGTACCCTAGAAAATAATATAATTGGAAAAATCAAATATCAAAGAACTTTTTTTGGGTAGAAGCCAAGAACATGTAAAAAATTCATAGTTTCTTGGGACTGACATGTTAATACTGAAGGCATGTTCTCAACCTCTATCGAGAACGAGCACCTTTGATAGCCTTGACCAAAAAAGACCAGTCCATTGTATGTAGTGAGAAGAGACATGAAGCTTTCAGTTAATTAAAACAGAATTTGGTTAAGTCCCCATTACTATGGTTTCAAAAGGAAGGGGTAACATATAATGTGATCTTTCATGGTTTTGGTCTAGGATTTGGATGTGTGCCAATGTAGTAGAAGAAAGTGATTTCTTATGGGTCAAGGAAGTTACATCCTCATCAACGTAACTATGCCACCCACAACCTGGAAAATGCAACTACTGAGTTTCCACTAAAGTTGTGGAAGCATTACCTTATGAAGGAAGGCTTAATGGTCTTCACATATTACAAGATCATCATGTATGTTTTCTCCCATCGTGACAAAAACATGCAGTAACAAAGGTGGATGGAGTTTCATCAAAACTACAACATTGAGATCTCATAACCATCAGGAATGTGGAATAAGGTTTATTATTCCTTGAGTAGGATTTATCTTAAATATTTTGTTCGAGAGTCAACTGATTCTTGGAAGGTAATGGAGGGGTTGAATACTTTTCATCTGGGTGTGAGAGTGGAGGATGGGAGATGCTATCTATTTTAGATGACATTGAAGACTTCCTTGGTGTGGAAGGTGGAGGAGCCTCACTGGGGAGACTTAAAGGTCTATGTGATGCGTTATTACATATGTTGGGGTAATTCCATGAATGGATGGTCAGAGGATGGTCAGAATCATATGATTTTCTGTGGAAAGTTGTTTGTCCTAGAGATGATCTGTGAGGGAGTTCTTTGTGAGTTCAATAGCTCAGCACAAGCAGTAAACCAAAGAGATTCCAATATGTACTGAGTCTTGAGAGTTCATTTTTGGAGTACTTTTAATGAATCGGGCATTGGTGGAGTGTGTGAAAAATTTCCTCAGGTGTTAGCATGTGAAGGTTGAACACTTTGTTCCCTGCAGTCTGTTTCATACCATAGACGTTCCCGAGTGCATGTGGGATGATGTTTCGATGTATTTCTGCATAATAATACATAAGGATGATAAAGGATTTAATACCAAAAAGGTATTGGTGAACCGAATGATGAAATAAGATCACTTTTTAGCAATTAAATATTCGAGCACAGAAGATTCCTTAGCACATAGGAATGTGGGTGAAGTTCTATGGCTGCATGGAGTTCCTAGAACCATCGTTTTGGATCGAGATACATGCTTTACTTCATGGGTCTGGATGGGATTACAGCATGTTTTTGGTACCTATCAATTCCTTAGCACTACTTTCCACCCTCATATAGAGGGGAAGACAGAGACGACCATCCATACATTGGGAAATATGCTAAGAGAATGTGTTCTGGACATCAGGGGATCATCAGTATGTCACTTTCCCCAGGTAGAGTTTTACTACAGTGACAACCTTCAATTCATCATTGGTATAGCTCAATTTGAAGCCTTTTATAGGGAAATAGTATCGTTCAACTGGGTCTTAGATAGAGGTTTGGGAGGGAGGTGTTCTTGGCCTAGAGTTGATGCAAAGTACAATAGAGAAGGTTCAGCTTGTGTGTGAAAGGATGAAGGTGGCTCCAAACCTAAAAAAGATATATTCCTATCATTGGATGAGACACTTGGAGTTTAGTGATAGGGACAACATGTTCATAAAGTTCTCTTATCTGTGTGGATAGAGGAGGTTTGGTAGGGGGAAAGCATTCTGTAAGGATCATTGGACCATTCGAGGTGTTGGGATGAGTCGAAGAGGTGCATTGCTGCTGGCATCGCCACAATGGTTGGAGAGGACCGACAACATCATTCATGTACATCATCTATGTCTGTATCTACATGATGACTCCCACTTCTTCTACTGGGTAGAGTTGGATATCAAGGACGATGCGATGTTAATGAAGCGACCAGTGAGAATCAATGATTGTAATGAGAATGTGATTTTTGGCTAACACATTCCCTTGGTTTGTGTGTTGTAATGGCATAGTGGAATCATAGTGAATACATAGTAATGAGAGGAACATATTAATTTCTAGTTCCAGAGATGTTTTGATTTTTGATCTTGTGTTTCTCTATGCCATTATTATGATGTAATGTTTGGAATTAATTGTTGTATGATAAATTGTTTTTTATTGACCTTTTTGTGCGAAATTTTTTAACAATGGGGAGGGTATGAACCGAACACTAATCTAGTTTGAATAATGTTTATGTAATTAATCCTGTGTGGATGAGTCAGTGCTTCCGAAAGTACATAGTATCTTGACATGGATGAAGGATCTCCCAAAATCCATGTGTTTAGACGGTGTGACATGTCTATTTTTGTGTGGTTATATGGGGGAGAGGAGTGGTAATGTTTCAACACCTATTTAGGAGATATATGTTAGAGGAATGTCCCAAGATATCTATGTTTTATTCTATCTTTTGAACAACTATAGGGTGGTTTGTCCCTAAGAGGAATCTTACGGAGAGGATGTTCGAACACTTCTCTTTTCTTCGGGTTTACTCTTGAATTTGTCAGGAAGAGAATAGTTTCAGAGGTATCTGATGAAAGGACCCAAACCCTCAGGATCTATTACATTGTCATATACTTGTGTTTGAGGAATCATGTGGACCATCAATGACTCATTTAGGAGTTTTATAAATTTTTTGTTCAATGAACAGTGGCACCGATCGACATCAGTGGAAGAGATCAACCATTGGTGGTATCGATGGGAATCTGTGGCACCGATCAGCCATCGATGGCACTAATCAGCCATTAGTGGCACTGGACAGTATTTTTTATAAGGAATTGGTGCTAGGGTAATAGTTTCAAGGTGTTGGTGAGTCATTTCTAGTTTGTCCAAAATATACCAGTTTCCCTCCCATAATGTCTCTTTTGACGTAAAAGTGTTTAAATACATTGTTAATGAGATTTATGGCCACATGAAAGCCCATAAATCAAATCCCAAATCCCCTTGGAGTGGGGGTATTCTTGAAATTCCAAAATGTGTGGACTTTTATTAGTTCCAAATATTTTTTCAAGTTTCATGCCAGACCCATGTTTTGTGTTTTTCTCTATTTAAAGTAAATCCATCAACTCAAAACTATTCATGGGTCTATCTCCACCTATTTAGAGAGGTATTATTAAATAAAAATTAAACCAATCATTTGAAAGCACACAAGAATGTGGTCTAGCCATGATCATACTTTTATGTACGTCGAAATGGTCTCCTTGTTTTTTGGATCTTGCCTCTTCGTAAGCCGACATCCTCTTTTCCTTCTTCATTTTCATTTCTCCATGTGGTCCCCAACCCTTCTTCCCAAGACCACTCATGTGGGTGTGCTAGAGCCCTTCCCGCTCAGCCTTCAAATTCTTCTTGCAATTCATGCATTCCTAGTTCTTGACAAAAATGGAACTTTGATCCTTGGTCATCTAAGAAGGTGATTTTTTGTATCTCTTTACTGTGCATCTTGCGGTGTGGGAAAGATTATTTCCCCTCAAGACCTAGATGAAACCACCTTCAATGAAGATAATAAATATACTTTTAAAGAATAAAGTGGTGGTAAAGATGATGATGTTGTTGTATTTTTACACTTGTTTTAATGTTGTGATTTGTATGGTCTCATGTCTATTGAAAAATTGATGTCACTGGTGGTATTATCTTCTACACTAATAAAGATCCATTTTCTGGGAGATTATTTGATTGAATGGGTGTAACATAGAAACTGGTTAATCACATAAACTCATTTGATAAAATGGAATCTTGATGTATAAAAAATATAGTTTGACCACCATGGTTAACCTAATGGAATGAAAGAACATAATCCATGATGGTGGATACATCTGAAAACTTAATTGCTCTATTCTGAAGATATGCATGGTTATTATTTTTAACATTTTTGTGGTGATGTGGAAGAGAATGGGACATCTGGTTAAAATGTTTTTGGTTTTCAAATATGATGTTATGTGGATCCGGTTGTAAATGCTTTGGACCCCATATGTTAGGGATTGGTTGGGTTCCAGTAATTCGAGGGATCACTCAGATCCCATTTGTCGTTGTTGCTTATGAGAGAACCAGGAGAGAATGTATAAAAAAATTCTTGGATGATCAATATAGTGGTTGTTTTTAATGCGTTTATGATTTATAATTTCCCTATAGTGAAGGGATATTTAAATTGAATCTTTTTACATTGATGATGAGGACTAGTACAATGGGGTACTATTTTTCTGAAATGGGTTGTGCTCTGGTTAAGGCTGTGGTGTACTTATGCATGTAGGGTTTTCAATAAGAGTGGTTGTGTAGGGTCTGGTAGTATGTTTTTGGAACCCTATGTTTGGATGAGTTCTTATTTACATATTTGTATAAATTTTAGTTCTTCTGTTTCTTATATTCCCCCAATCTTGTTGAGTACTTCATTTCCAACACCCCCATTTCATGGGGGAGGGTGTTTTTTCCAACATTCCTATGAGGGGATGGTTATTAACTACTTTAATCCCCCTCTCCCATTTATTCAACATCTCTTCATTAAGTCTATGACATCATGAGGATCATTATACCCCAAGAGTCTTCGGGGAAGGGTGTGACGTGGTGAGTTGGCCCAGGTGTGTGTGGGCGTGTTCTTTTCCCAAGTGTCTACAGGATGAGGCCCATGTGTCTTTGGGCATAGAAGTGGTTTTTCAATAATAGGTCTCTATGGATATAGTAGTGGTTGTTGTGGCCCAGCTGTCACTGGGAAAAGTTATGTGTGGTTGTGGTGTCCTAGTTGTCAGTGGGCAGGAAGTGTGGTTGTGGTGGACCATGTGTGTGTAGCTAGGCTATCAATGTGGGAATACAGTGAAAATGGTGGAGGAGATCTGATGTGTAGAATGTTCTATATAACTAGTATGAAAGCAATGTCGGGTACCCAAATATCGACGTGTTGTTACTATTAAATTACTTTAATTGCGTTATTTGGGGAGTGTGCCTCGGTATGGCAGGGAGGATAGTTTCCTTGGTAGGAGTTTTGGTTACCTGTTTTTCTTATGGGGCATTAGAATTTCTCCCCACTTGTTCATGATAGATTTTGTTTTTCCCTAATAAGTATACGTGTATACTCTCACTACATATATAAAACTACATTCATGTATCCTGGAAGACTTTGAGGACCATGCCTAACCTTACTATCTTGAGAGCTGGGATAGTTTTCATTGCTTCTTTTCATTCTTTTGGTACATTTCTTTAGAGTTTTAATGAACTTGTAGCACTTTATTGTGAATATACATCTGGATAAAAGGTTTTTTTCATTACATTTCTTTTTGTATTTGTAGTTTTTTGGGATTTACAATCTTATCACCTGATCTATTTCTACAAAAATGGTAATGCATTCCATATTACGTGAGATTTTATACCCTTGGTTCTAGTATCCACTCTTGGATCTATGGAAGGTGGGATGATTGGGGTCATTATATATCCTTCAACATTAAAAATGAAGGACATGGAAGTTAGTTTTCCCTTCCCTCATCATGGATAGGGTGGGTCGTGACACTATCCCTACACCCTATTTGGAAACCACTGTCCCTGCACACTGTTTTTGGAAAACATTGATATGAAATACCCATGGAATATTAGAAATTTTAAATAAGATCCCAACATCCAACAACTTGATAACTTCTTCCCTAACCAAATCCTTTATTTTTAGGTTGAGTATTCTTTGAGATTCAACTATTGTCTCGCACTAAGGCTCCATCAATTTTTTCTAATGCATGATGATATACATATACACTAGATATCACATATTTTCTATCCAATTACAGAATTGTATTTCCGAATAACACTCAACATTTTTTCCTCTTGTCTTATCTCCATCATTGATGAAATATTCTAAGGAAGGTTGTATTTCTCCCCTATAAAGGAATATTTCATATTTTATGGAAAGGTTTTGAGTTCTAGGATCGGTGGTGATTAACTAGATTGAAGAGACTTGAGCATAGGTGGGTTAATGTCTTCATGATTTATATTTAAGAAGGTAGTATATAAGGATCATCTTCATCATTGTTTTTTCATAAATCATTTCCTCACCCTGAGATTCATCTATAGAAGAACGAATTGTTCATAATAAAACTCATCCATATTCTTCAAAAACAATTCCTCACACTCGTCAACATACTATCTCTACTTAAATGAGTTGATCCCCATGAAAGATACAGTTGGGTGTTCAGGTTCACAATTAATCACCTCTAGTATCATCAATAACTCTTATTATTCTTCTTCAAGAGTAAACTTATCAACTAGAAGCTCAAAATTGGGAAATAATGTGTGGGTGGGTTCTTTTATTTTATTAAAAACATTGAATTCATCATTTTGTTCATCCATGATAATAATTTATTTTCCTTTGGATACAACTATCATAGATAACCTTATGGTTAGGAAGGGACAACTAAGGATCATAAGTGCCTCCTGGTCACACTTCATATCTAGTTTGAGAATGTCAATAGGAATAAAGTATCTATATAATCCCACCAGAAAATCATCAAACATACCCACTAAATGAGTAACAGATCTATTATCAATTCATAAGACACCATTTTTGTGCCACGTAACTCTTAGTCTAATGTGTTGAAAATGTTAAAAAGGGATCAAATTAATATTAGAACTAAAATCAAAAATAAAATTGAAATTTCCACCTCTATCTAAAATTATTAAAGGGATGAAAATAATCATTGCAACTAAATAATAAGAGGTATACTATTTTGAATAACAACACTACAGTCCTCAATTAGACAATAGGTGAAAAAAATTATCCAGGGTATTTTAGTTTGAAATGATTTTCATTAGTTATTTTTAGTTAGATGGACATTGGATCAATTATTATAATAAAAAAATATCAATATTCATTTTTTAAAACATTGAGATATTTAAATAGTTCAGAATCATGGGATTGTTTTTTTAATTATTTTCGGAAAAGGAATTATAAGGGGAAATGATTTAACAATTGGGGTCATCCTTATAGATTATTCTTCAAGATTATTCTCCCCATTATTTCCATTGTTTTTCCAGACACTATCGATGTGTATTTTAGCTTGAATATTAGGAACCAGAGAGTTTCTAGTGCTACAGTAAAAATTCTCAGTTTCATCATTTTCTAGCATTGATTTTTTAGATTCAGGATGTATTTCATTTCCAGTAGTTTGAGTCACACAATTAGGTTCGTGGTATTTATGAATATCACTTATGTTTGTCACATCCCTAGAAAATTATCTATTATTGGATTCAATTTTACTGGGCAGCATTCCTCTATCTCAGCTACAAGCATCCCTATCCAACATCCGTCTTTGAATTTATAGATTTTTCGTTCATGAGTCCATTTGAACTTTATCAATGATATTTTTAGTTTTTTGTTCATAAAATATTCTTATTAACTATTTAAACATTACCCTCAACTAATATTATTAATTTTAAGACTCATACATGTGTTTGGTATGGGGTTAGAACTCCTCCATGCGAGGCTACTAGAATCCAAGAGTGGTACTCTGTCAAAGGACACAATTCATCCTTTGAGAAAGGATCTGGTTCTTCCTATACCCATAATTGTAGTTTTTTAAAAAATGATCTTACCTAGACATCATCGTAAGACCATATCCCTCAACATTTTCATTCTTTGGTGTTTGGTGGGAATGGAAAATTTGGTACTGTAGTTATGTGATTGACTATACATGCAACAATGGTGTAATTGTTTCAAAAGAATGTTATGCGTTTTTCCATTGAAATCCAAGCATATTTGGATTCATCATTATGGAGAAGTTGAGTTTTTTTATAAAAATAGTTATTTTTCTTATCTAATTTTGTTTTGATATTTGTGCTATATTATTGAAGATATGCTTGAGATCCTAAGCTATCATATCACTAAAGCCCCCTCAAGAAGACTTATAGACCATGGTTTGGTAGTAATGGGTATGTTTGTTATAGAATGTGTCAATCATGAAATAATGGGTGAATCAATAAATTATAAACTGTATTTGTAAACCCCTAATCCTATCCTAGGATTCATGAAACAATTAACCTCCATTTTGTAGGAATCCTATAATCTTTTATCTAATCTAAAATACCATTCTCCTAGAATAGGATTTCATTGGAAACGAAATGTATATTTGTTTCCCATTGACAAAAATCACAATCGCTAATTGTTAGAACTAGGTCCTAACATTACACTATAAGGGAAAAGGAAAAATATAAGTTTTAGGATATTTCTCAATCAATCATTTCAATGGAGGATGTTGGAAACTACAATACAAATACCTAATAAATTCATATGAGTATTCACCAGGCATACCATTGAATATTTCTAGTTGAAAAAACATAGAGAGCTTGACTTAATAATTCCTTAATATAGGAGGGAGCCTAATACAGTAATGGTACCTATACAATAAAGGAGGAATAAAATATCTCAAAATATACCTCTAAAAAATCTTATTTCAAGGTTGATTGACATTTTCATGAAGGTTTATGTTATGGTTTTCAACATCTTGGTGTTCTTGCATTTTATTTGTGTTTTGTTCTTATTCATGTTTTTGATGTGTTTTTCTATATTAAGAATTAATGATTCTTCATCTTCAAAGAAAGACCTTGTTCTCATATATCATGTGGTTCATTATTGAATTTTATTGAATAATATTTTGACAAATTTTTTTTGTTTATGTATTTATGATTTTGTTAATATTTTGTTTTTTATGTTTTCATTTGTTTATATTTGATTATATGAATTTAAGTTTTTTAAATTTATAGCATTGGACATCCCAAGTAATGGTGCCAAAATCTGAAGTCATGTTCCATTTAGAGCATGAAAAATAGAATTTATAAATTCTACTTACTATATAGTACATCGGTAAGATAGTGTCGATCCACAGGGAATGATATAATTTGTGCTTAAGAACAATGAAAAAAAAAACAAAATTTCAAACAAACCAAGAGAAATAAACTAATATAAAACAGTTTTGGTGATGATGATGAAATGAGAATTAAATTGGGAGTGTGTGGATGTGTAAGCAGGAAGTATAATAAAAAATACTACAAGGAAAACAATTATTGGAAACAATCAATAGGTGAGTAGGGTTAATAAATTAACCAACTTCAATATTGCTTTCCCTTTTTCACACACTAGAGTATATATATTTGGATCAAATTTGAGGTAGCTAGCCATATTTTACCGGTCAACTTGTGACAGAGTAATTCATATGGTTTTTTCAATATTATAAATCATTAACTCTCATAATGATAAAAAATCATTGAGTTCAAATTTTATTTTGAACATAATATGTCACTCTATTTTGAACATGAATAAATTTTCAATGAAATCATTGGATAGAAAAAAAATTTGTATTAATTTTAACCAAATAAAGATCAGTTTCATTAATCATTATGGATTGAAAAGAAATTGTTTGAAATGTGAGAGATTGAGATATATATCATGTTAAAATAGAACTGTGCATGAACGATAATGAAACAGTTTTAACCATTACAACAAATTTCCCAAAGAAGTATATTATCCATGTTATATAGTGGAAATTAACAAATTAATAGATGTAAACATAGATGAATTCATGTTGTCGAATGTTGTAGAAAATACGCAAACTGTAAAATGAAGGATGTCTCTCTCCCAGTAAGATCTCTAGGTGTTCTGATGACCTATGCTCATAGATTCTCAAATTTTGTTCTCTAGATATCATGCTCTGGTAATTTGGAAGTGATTTTATGCTGAACTTCTTCTTGAGGTAGTGGAATTTTTGGTTTTAGATCTTCATGTAATGGTTGATCTCTCTATCTATTAGTGGTCTCCTCCATGATGCTAAAAATGGAATGTCCTATTTGCTCATAAGTGAATCAAATCCAATCCACTCATACACATACTTCGGCTTCTAGAGTCTTCCAAAGATTGTCCCTCATTGCACTCATAGTTCATGAATAAATTATTTGGTCTCTGCATGGTAGCTCTGTAGTGTTTATTCCTTCCCAACTATTACCAAAGCATATGATACAATAACCGAATGAAATTCCCCACCATATATGCCCTAATACAGGACATCCCCTTGAAATATAAAATAGGAAAGATGAAACAAAATATAAATGTTAGATTATTATTTTATAAATACTATAAAAAGTTAATTAAAAATAATAAAATAAATAATTTTATAAGTTATTTAAATATTAAAGATAAGTATTTATTATTACAATTAATATTATATAAATATATATTATTCAACAAATATATGTATAAACAATTAATATTTTTTGAATTTATAGTAATATAGTAATTATTATTTTTATTATTTTAGATATATGGTTGTTATTAAATATATTAAATATATTTTATTATATATATTATAATATATAAAAATAATTAAAATGGAGGATAAAGTGGTGCATGACTCAGAGTGGGGAGAAGGGAATGGGGTCGGGCTCATGCATGCACGACTATGGTGAGAGATGTAGTGGCAGGGCTGTGCAAAATAGAGTGGTGATTTTTCCAGAGGGAGATAAGTGTCTACAAGTGAGGAAATGAGATAGAGGGTCACGATTTGTTAATGGTAGAGGCATGATTTCTTAAGAAGGCCATGACGGTGCTGGTTGTTCTAGATCTAGTGAGGCAGAAATAAGGCGGATAGCGGAGAATGTGCACAGATCTGGTGGGGTGGTGGGCTTCGAGGTTCGGCTAGATTAAATTTCAGTTTTGATCTTGTTTGTGAATAAGTTAATTTTATTTCATAATATAATGAACATTATTTTCTTCAGTGTAATTGGATACTGTATTTTAAGATTTCAGGTAATTTGAGTTGCTGTTATGAAATATGTGTTACTGCCTGAATATTCACCATTGCTGTTGTTGTGTTGATCGTAGTGTCTAGAAGATTGTACTGAATGGAGAATAGTGGGGATGAAATTGTGTGAGGTGAAGCAGCAGAAGAAGAGATGTGAGAAATGTTGATGAATGTTGATTTGTGGGAAGTAAAATGGTGAATCCTAGTCATCATTGTTGTCAGTGGAAGCAGATGGGGTTGGTGGTGGCCTCTACCGTGGAGGGTATAGCGGTGAGTCCGAGACTCACCACATGGGGAAGGAAAATGTGTTATATGGTTGTGAGGTCCTGACTCGTTTGAGTCACCTCTTTTTGCTATGGTTGAGATGAGAGTGTATGGTCATGACTCAAATGAGTCATTGGTGTTTTGGTCGTGGTGGGACTTGAAAAAAAAAATCAATAATATTTATTTTTTAACAAAAAATTATAGTTTTTACCATTATGTAAAATCATGACAACAGTTGGAAAATATTTTAAATAAGATACAATTTTGATATTTAAAATACACATTAAACAATGAAATGATGTGGATTATTTTATTCAAAAGAAGCCACATCATGTACCAAAATCAGTTTATATTCATGTTTCATTATATTGATTTCTATTTTTTATATAAGAGAATATTTTTCTTTATTTAATGTCTTCAAATTATATATTTAATCCAATAAAAAAGGGAATCATTTTTGATAATGTCACATTATTTATCTATATTTGTATACATATATGAAATTGAATACATAATATTCACATTCTATTATTTCATCCATTGATTATACTTTACTAAATTTTTATTCTTTGTAGTGAGTCCATAATTGTTGGCCTTCTAGATTTGGAAATAATTTTATATAATTCACTTATCCATTGAACTTATCTATGACATTATCATTGAGGAAATAATTTCAAGTTCTCTGGTTTGGTCATCATTCTTTTCAATATAATCTATATTGAATTTATCAAATATTTTGAAGTATATTTTAAATTTATTATCTTGAATCATATATACTACATCATGGATGTATATATACAAACTCTCATTTCATAACAACGTGATTTTTTCCACATATCCAGTTCCTCTCATGGGTATACATCATCTAGAATGTTATTTTTCAATAACTTTTAATGTTTGTTTTTCATTTCTGGTTATGTCCTCTAATGCTATCATCTACCTTCTCTTTCTTAATTTATTAAGATCCTGTATTTTTGATAATTGATTGAAAACCACTTCCATTAGAGGGGTTGATTATTATATGATATAATAATGAATGATTTCATGATAATGTGGAACACATGTATATGAATTCTCATCATTTTCAATATTAAAATGAAATTATAAATCCTTATGAGGCATTGGGTAAAATGTTAAATGATTAGAAATTTCATTTATCGGATAATAGATTCAACTGAATAAATAATATAACTATATAAATTGATTATTTGAATTAAATGTAAATATAATAAAATATTGTACTATGTTCACTATGTGGTTATGTTTTTTTAAATGATTCTTCATATATAAATTGATTTCAAATATTTTTTAGTTTTCTATATACATATTACACATTTTATTATTAAGATGTGTACCACTATAATATTTTCTTGGACCATTCTTTTAGACCTATCATTCTATACTCTCATTATACATGACTAATGTCATGAAAAATTACCCATTTTATTAATCATTTATGTCATTCCATGTGTTATTTATTATGAATTTATTATGTTATGCTCATTCTGTTAATCATAATCTGATAAAAATGTGTTCAGATTATACACACTTAGGATCTTTAATTATTATCATTCATGATGAGCCATTACAAAACATATATTCTTCAAATTTCTCATTTTGAAACCATGTCCTAATCATCCAGTAATTACATTATTTAATATAAATATTAAAAACCATAGAGTCAGATGGAATTTTTGGAATAGAAATTTAGATAACAATAATAAAACATTAACTAAAAAATCACATATTTTTCAACCATTTGATATTTTCATATAATAAATTAAACAAATTAATCTATAAACAAAATATAAATATCTAAAAGAATATTCATATCATAAGATAAACTTCTATTCACATCAAACATATTAATTCAATTAATATACAAGATAATTAAAAATTTTTGTAATGTGTCTAATCAGATTATGTGTAAGGATACATATAAGTGATAATAATAAACTATAATAAGTGAAAATATGTTTTATATGTGCTAATGATCATGATATAAAGTAAATAGATAACCAATATATCATATATTATAATGCATTGAATATGGAATATCATATTAGAAGACATTAATCAAATGGATGAGAAAAAATGAGTCAATAAAAAGAACAACCACAACATTATCCATGAAACATAAGAATGAATGTAAAATAACTATAAAACATAATATTTCATATAATTTTCAAACTTGTTTCCCAAAAAATTTCTCTCCCAAAAAAATTAGTAGAACTAAACTCCATCACACACATATATTTCAATCTTTTATACACACTATCATATTCATATTATATTTATATATCATGAGATATAATCACTACCCATCACATTATATATAGATAAAATCAATACAAATCACACATACATATTTTAAACCATTCTACTCACAACATATCTTCAATTGTCTGGATGGTCCTCTATGTCTGCCCATCCGTAAGATGGTAGAAATCAGTGCTAGGATATAGATAGATGATAAAAGCATGTTGTAATCTCTTCCAGTCCCATGACGTAATGCATGTATCCCGATCCAAAATGTTGGTTCTTGGAACTCCATACAACAGCGCAACTTTAACCACATAATTTTTTGTTAAGGCATATATTATGCCTCCTTAATCACTATGATGTGAGCCTATTTTTCTATCAATCTACCACTACCTAGATGGAATCATAGAATCCCTCATCAATGGGTAGTCTATTGAAGAAACCCATCGTGACATCATCCCACTTCCACTTGGTAATGTCTAAGGGATGCAACTGACCGTCTGGAACCCAGTGTTCATCCTTCACATACTGACACACTAGTTACTTTGCCACAAACATCGCCACTTTCTGCATCACTCCAATCCACAAAAACTGACCTCTCTAGCCTCGGTACATCTTTAAATCTACTGGGTGTACTACTAGGGCTAATATATAGAACTCAAAATGAACTCCCTCATGCATCATCTCTAAAATGTCATATCATGAAAAAGTATCTGATGCTAACCGTCCTACGACCATCCTTCCAGAGCATCACCCTTTCTAACACAACCATGCATCACATGGACATTGAATCTCCCCACTGTGACTCATCCACCTTCCACACCTTGGACGAATTCACTACCATCTAAAACAAATATTAGCATCCATCCTATACTCTCACACCCAAATGCAGAGAATCCAACCCCTCCATTACATTCAAATCATATATTGACTCATGTACCACATCCTTCTATGACTTCTTTCTTAAGGCATCAACCATCATATTCACTTTCCCGGTGGTTTAGTAGATCTGAAAGTCATATTATTGAAGATACTACATCCACCTCTACTTCCACAAGTTTAAATCTCCCTGGGAGAAAACATACGTCTAGCTATTAAGATATTTTAATACCACGAAGCATTCCCTAATAAGGTTATGCTGTCACAACTTCAGTTCAAACAAAACCGTTATAAGTTCCAGATCATCGGTGGCATAGTTATGTTCGTCAGGATGTAACTCCACAAAAAATAAGAAATCACTTCCCACTACTACATTAGATCACACCCCAATCCTAGACTAGATGCACCACAGAGCACTTCAAACATTACCCCTTATACCGGCAACCTCGTGACTAGGGGAGTAACCATCTTCTCATTCAGATAACTGAAAGCTTCCTGACACACCACAGTCCATACAAATGCATTGTCTTTTTTGGTCAAGGCTGTCAGAGGTTCTGAAACTCAAGATATGTCTGTAACGAACCTTTGGTAGTAACCTACATGCCCCAAGACATCCATTAGTTTTCATAGTCGCACAAACACCTACTAAAAATAAATATTGGTGTTAGATACACAATGGTTTATATGTTTCCCTTAATAATGTTCCCAAATTCTCCCATGTCCCATATTTCATCAATAATATAAAAAAACATTCTCAAAATTTTAATAAACATTTTATTAATTATTGTATCATAAATATTATTCATTAAAAATAAACTTTATAATAATAAAAAATTATCAATATAATATTCGTATGAAAGGAATAACCAATGTAAGGATTGAAAAGAAAAATATAATAAAAATATATATCCAATTTTCACTTTTTAATTACCATAGAATGAAAATAATTATTTATAATGTCAATCACATTTAATATTATATTAAATAAATTGATTTATATTTTTTAAACTAAACACTAATTTTTTAAAAAGGAATCTGAAAATTAATGTAGAAGGACTACCCAATAACACACAATATCACCTCAATTAATTCCAATGTATATATAAACCTAACTAAGACATGATAATCTTTTTCATGAAATGGAAAACATAGATGGAAAGATGAGGATTGAACAAATAATTGAAAAATCCTTTATTTTTTATCCTATATGGAAAGTATATGAAATTTATGAAAGGAATCAATCTTGTTCCATTGATCACAAACACATTGAACTCTAACCTCTTGAGTATAATGAAAATCATATGTAACACACCATGGATTATTTTAAATTAAAATACTAGTAATTATGGTTCAAAAAATAAAAACATAAAGAAAAGAAAATAATATGGTGATATACATTATGAAACATACCATACATTCATATGATAGTTAATCATACTTATATTTCCTCAAAATACATTAATAGTTTATACTCTAATCTTATATAACCAATAATATACCACTTTATATATTTTCAAAATAAATAAAAATTCACTGATATATATTATATCACTAATTAAATAGATAAAAGAATAAATATTTAATTTACATTAGGATGTCAACTTCTTTTACTTATATTTGACATGAAAAATAACTTTTCAAACATAACTAGAATTTACAAAGGATTTATTTATAAATTTATAATACTTTATTTTGTTACATTACATTGTGGATTTTTAATATATTACATGATCAATTTAAATATCATGATCACATGTCAAAAATAATACTTGACATAATTAAACGGATAATATCCAAAATAAATATTTTATATGAATACAAATCCGCAATCATAAATTTATAATCTCTAAATCATCCATTATTTCATCCAATTAAATTTTCACAAATCATATTCACTAGGAGTGCTAAAAAAGACATATATTTGGGCATCATGATTATACACCATGTGATGATCTAATTAATACACAAAACATTATTTTCAAGGTTACTAACATAAGGTAAAATTGATCCAGAACATGGACTCACTTTTCATTTATAGATAGGGATTCCATTGTGATGAAATTTTCACAATATTTAAATATAAAATACTTTTAGATGTTTACATATTCATATTATTATCCTTTATACTTGTATATTAGTTTTACTCTAATTTTATATTATCTTAATAAAAATAATAATAAATATTACCACAACAAACCTAACGGTATATTTTGTCATTGGATGTTTGGGTAAATGTTAATTTATCAAAAATAGATGATTTCTTAAACTAAAACATTTTCTTTAACCGATAAAAAGATAATATATAACGTAATATATAACATTATCTAATTACAACTATAGAAGAACCTGTGTGATATTATCTTAAATAAATTTATTAAAGAAAATATATCAATACATTAAACTCACATAACCATATATGTACAATGATTAACATTACTAAGAAAAAAATAGCATCTAATAAAACTCACACTTCTTAACAATTGGTTCTTTTGTCATTATAAAACAACTATTTAATCCTCAAAATGCATCATTATCACCTAAAAATTCATCTCATATTATATCCTTATAAAAACATATTATATATTAAATTTCTCCATAACCATGGGAAATGGAAGCATTATAAGAGGGTGATAATTTAATCTCAATAGGGGTAAACATAAGTAATAAAAATAGAATATAGTTAGTGAGAATAATATTATAATATAGTGTTGTCATGTTACCTAAAAAAATGAATACCAAAATATTATTAGATAATAAATCACTTAATATTTATTAGAATATCTAATGATATGAATCAAATGATTTAAAAAACAAGATTCCATAAAATGAAATAATATACATGAGCCATATAACATAAGAATTATAGTAGAGGAATTATTGAAATTATTTTTCTCATAATTGTGTTCCTAGACACATGAAAACCTATTAACACATAAAATTTATTGTATAAATACAGTCCTTCAAAAATAACCATTTTGAAACTATCTACGTTAATAACTATTCACATAAAATTTATATTTAAGTAGATATATTCCATAAGAATATGAATAATATGTACAATTTTTAAGAAATTATTATAATATTTACATGATTGTTCCACTAAAATGAAACATTCATCATCATAAAAATAACCAATGGAAAATGAATGGGTACCATAAACCATTCAAAAAAATCACTTAAACCAAAAAATAAGAAATCATATCATGAAAATTATAAAAATTTACAAGTGAATTAATATCATAAAAATATATATAGGATGATAAAAAAATCACTTCATGTTTGATTATCCTTTGACTAATAATATAAGTGAAAATAAAAAATCCAACACAATTACCTTTATATATTATCATAAAATATAATGTGAAAAATACTATTTATTACAACTTTTTCATGTAGGAAAGGGAATATTTTTTGATAAAAAATTATAATCTCTTATACATAATATATTTTTTACAAATAATGATTTTTTTTAATAAGGATATGTGAAAATACATTGAGAAATTTTACTCGTAAAATAATTATTAAAAATTTAGCTGTGAGAATAAAATAATGTTATCAAAAAGTGATGTTAAAATAAACTAAAAACTATTACATTTATAAATTATAATAATAATGGATCCTTGAAAAGGAGAGAAATTAATAAAATAAAATTTGTAATAGATGATGAATCCACATTATTTAGAAAGGGTGAAAACCCATTTTAACATTTTGAAATATCAATTTTTGAAAAGCCATCATTTCAAAATGGAAATATGAAATCTTATTTTAAAATTATTTAAGTTGAATAAATTAATAAATGAATATAATTACAAATAAATTTTCTATAGAGAAGAATATAAAATTAAAATAATATTAAATACATGTATATGAAATAAGAAATACATTAAAATTGAAAGGAATTATTTCTAATAAAAATTCAAGTTAACAATATTTTATAATATTTAAGCAATATAAAAATGTTTTGAAACATGAATTCTATATTAAATATGATTTAATGAAACCATTACTATGTCATAGGATAAAAATGATAAATAATTAAATATAGTATATAATAGAGAGTGATTTTTACCCTGGGAAGATAATTGACTAAAAAATAACCCCTTACAATCATTGAAAATTATCAATCCCACAAACATGAAAATTATAAATTAAAAATATTTATTTACAATTGGATCATGAAATTAAATTATAATTTTCCATTTCATAAAAAATTGAAAACTTATCCTAATGTGAAACGTTAACATGTCCCAAGATATTCAAATTTTTTACAAATAATCAATTTTGAATATTGAATATATTGAGAAAAAATTCATTTGATCCATGATATTAAAATTTTTCTACAGATAAAATAAAATAAATAATTGTGTCTTCTGAAATTATATCATGGGTTGTATATACAATTTGAGAATAATAAATTTCTTTATAACATTATAACATGTCTCAATAAAGAAGAGTTATAATGAAAAAACCAATAACGTGTTTCCTTGTATAGTTCATCACACATTTGAATTATATAAAAAAACAAAACTACATTAATATAAAAATTTATTTCCCTACCCATGAATATATACATTTTATAAAAATCATTATAAACATTTTTCATGAGTAATTTAATATGTTATACTTATTATGGCCACACAGTGTTATTAACATCAACTATTTTCAACATGTTTAATACTTTTTGATATCATCACACATAATATTTTGAAATGTTATGTAATGATATATCAATTAATATTAGTAAATATATATTATAATGATTTATATTTTTCATTTTTCAATGCATTTTTGTTTTGGTTATATGAGCTAATACACAATTTTATAACAACGTATTATTGATATTCTGCTGGTCAGAAAAGATTTATTAATAATAAATTATATATTTTATTTATGTTTTGAAAAAAATAAACTTATATTTATTTTCTTAATAACATATAATAGTATAATTTTTTATTTTCTCATATTCATGAATCATCCAATTTTAATGAATTGTTATTGTTGGTGGCTTTAGCCAAAGAAAACATGAACACTCATTAACTTGATTAGAAAATATGGATAAAAGAGAGTTTTTATAAACATAATATGACTATAAAAGTATAATAATTTGGTTAATTTGTTTTTTATTATTAAAATAAATAGAATTTTATGATTTTTGTGAAATAGTGAGTAAAATTAAAAAAATCCTTTTTTGTGGTGGCGGTATTCTATGTACTTGAATGATGGGACTTCCATTGTTTTTATAAGGGTAAATATATGAAAACTAATGTTTCTAACACTAATATTACAACATCTTATGTAATAATTCTAGTGTCGCGGCCTCCTCTTGCGGTGCGCGATGACGCGCTGTCTATATCATTATCGGTCGGTGCCATTGCACTAAAGGTATACCAAGGAGAATGCAAGGGTTGCAATGTAGTGGAGGGTCTGAGCCGAGTTTTTTTGGTCTGCGCCCTACACATTAGCTTGTAATCTAGATGGAGGATTAATAGTTTCAATATTCACTGGAATTTAACAAAAACAAAACACTACTTCATGAACGATGGAGAAATTCCTGCAGATGAGGAAGTGGGTCCATGTTCACCGTCCCCCCAAACTAGCCTCCAACAACATCGCTCGATCATCTGTCTTCAGTTCAGGTTTTCGGTTGTGGATCATCACCGCTCGTCGGAACCGGCTATATCATCCATGGTATTGACATCATGACATTTTACCAGTACTTCATTGCTTAGTGAATATGTGATGACACCTATCTCCAAGAACAATATTAATATGATATTAGGGAGGGTATCTAACACTTTTTGAATTAATGAGGGTTCATTAATATGATCCTTCCAAAATTCTAACGATGCGGTTACATAAGATTTGATGGGTCAATATAATAAATTGCATAAGATGTCACGGGTCCCAAATTTCCTCTTGTCTGTTGGTGGAAAAGAAAGAAAATAAAATTGTTAAGTTATTTTATTATTCTTTTAGGAGTCCCAAAATATATCATTTTATCCTCACCTACTATGGTTCAAGTGAAGCCTCCCTTAAGCGAATCTTGGCGCATCAGATTCAATGGTGAACTAGGATTTTTAATCTGATCAATGTTACAAATGACAAAAAATGATGCTCATGCCTTTTCTGAACGTACATTAAAAAAAGTTCATAAACTCATTCCAGGAAGACCGAGCCTTAAGATCTTGTGCCATCAATATATTCAGACCGATAATAAATCCATATAAGTCTAAAATAATAACATGGAAAATCTTCATCTTTACATTTTCCCCATGTTAGGGATTTTATTCTATGAACGCCACAACATAGACTAAGTTAAAAATGAGGGTACTGAGCACAAATATGAGACTTCCACTACCAAGTTCTCTCCTGGAGGTTCCCATGCTGCCAGCGAATGCACACTAGAGGTATCGGCTACCCACGAAGGACTCTCTCCTATCAATCCTAAATCTCAACTAAAACCTCTGTAAACGTCATACCATCATCAATGTCCAACTCACCATGGTCGATGATGTGAGATGGTTAATGAATGGATCTCCTCAGCAGGGATATGTGGAAGATGTCATGCACCCTCTCCTACTACAGTAGATGTTCCATGAAGGAATTCCAGCTTGACTCTTCTCTGAGGTATCTGAAATAGTTTGATAATCCTCGATGAAAACTTGCCAACTCATCCAAATCACCATAAACCTTGTCAAAGTGAGACCCATAGGAAGACATGGTCTCCCGCCTTGAACTCCAGTGGTATCCACCTCTAGTAATCATTATATTTTTATCAGCTTTGTATAGTCTCCATCCGCTCCTAGATGATTTGTACCTTCTCAGTGGTAGCCCTTACCAACTCCGGATCCATAAGTGTTGACTCCCCTAGGCCCGTCTAGCATTGAAGTGATTTGAAAAGTTGACCATATAGTTCCCCAGATGGTTCTTTGCTGATAGTGGAGTGACAATTGTAATTGTACTCGAATTCCACCCAGGGAAAGTGATCCTCCCAACTACGGCCAAAATCTAGGATGCATGCACCAAGCATGTCTTCCAGCGTCTGAATGGTCTGATCTGTCTGACCATCCATTTAAGGGTAAAAGGTGGTTATCAAATGTAGATGAGCCCAGAATGTCTCCTACAATGGATTCCACAACTAGGAAGTAAAATGTGCTTCATGGTCAGAAAAGGTCATCAATGTCTCCCATTAAGTCAGCCAATCTCTTATAAGTAGAGGCTTTGAAATCCCTCTTTTTGATCCCAAATCTCGAATATGTAGGATGTTGGGTGACATGGTGAGACGGTCAATGATAACCCTTGTCTAATCATTTTACATGGACGTACGTGGAATCCCTATCACAAATTCCATGGAGATTCCATCTGAATTCCACTCCAAAACCTCTAGTGACTAAGCTAAGACAGCTAGAACATGATTCTCGGCCTACACTTTCTAACAAGTGAGGCATCGTGAAACAATATTTTCCACATCTTTCATCATCACTGGACAGTAGTGCTGAAACTGGAGTTCCTTGTACATATTTTTCTCACCAGGATGTAGCACCATAGTGAAATTATGAAACACACTCAAAACCTCCTCCCATAGCACCACAGGTACCATGGTACATCCTATGAAGTGGATATCATGTTCCACACCTTCAGAAAATCTTTCAGGTGCCTATCTTGTGGACGTATAAGCAAGTCAAGACTCACATTCATTGTCTCCATGCTACGCCTCCAAAACTCTCTAATGGAGTAAGGGAGTGACTGTCATAGAATAGAGTAAAGTAGCGCTATCTCATTTCCCAATTGATATATGCAACGCGACAAGATGTTCTGTCACCTCACCCAGCCACTACAGACTAGACCTCCTACTGAGTGCATCTACTACCACGTTCCCCTTCCAATGAGTATCGACTATCTCAAAGATATATTCATAGAGGAACTCTAACACTCACTATTGTCTCAAGATTAGTTCATTCTGAGAGAAGATATACCAGATACACTTGTGATCAGAGTATACTGTAAAACGTTATTCCATCAAGTAATGTCTACACATCTTCAAGGCAAAGACGCTGCAAACTCCATGTCATGGGTATCATAGTTATACTTATGTTGTCTCAACAGTCACTAACATTAAGAGATCACTACTCTCTCATGTATCAGTATATATCCATGTCTAATCCATGATTTGTCGAAGTAGAATACATACCAAATTCCCTCTTCTGGTAGACTCATGATGGGGGCAGTAGTTAGTCTCTTCCTCAGCTCTTGAAAACCATGCTAGAATATCTCCATCCATACAAAGGGTTTTCCCTTGTTCATAAATGCTAAAAAGTGATCCACATCACTGGAAAAGTGAGGCTTGAATATACGGTAGTATCCATCCAACCCAAGGAAACTCTGCACCTCAGTCACACTCCTGGGTGGCCCCCAAGCAAGTACAACATCTATCTTTTCGAGATCCACTTCATCCCCAGCCTCCGAGATAACATGTCCCAGAAAGTGGACCTCTTGTATCCAGAAATGGTACTTTGAGATAATACCATAATGATGATTCTCTTAGAGTGTATCCTAAACTATCTGGAGATGATATGCATTCTTCTCCTTTGATGCTGAGTATATCAAGATGTCGTTGATGAAGACAACAACGAATCAATTGAGGAATGGATGGAAGATCCTATTCATGAGACCCATTAACACTGAAGGGGAGTTGGTCACACAAAATGGAATAACTTGGAACTCATAGTGGCTATTCCAAAATATGATGTTCATCTTATGCACATCCTCATCTCGTACCCTAAGCTGATGATATCCTGATCTGAGATCTATGTTCGAAAACCCACGAGCTCTCTTCAGCTGATTGAAAAGATCATCATTCCTTATAAGTGGATACTTTTTCTTCACAGTTGCCTAGTTTATCCACCGATAGTCCACACAAAGTCACAAACTCCCATTTTCCTTTTTGGTGAACAAAATAGGGGCTGCCCATAGAGAAACCCTAAGCCTTATGAACCCCTTCTTCTACAAGTCAACCAAATTTACAAGTAACACACGAAACGTTTTGAGAGCCATATGATGTGTAGGAATAAAAATAAATTCTATTTAGGGGTAAAGGTAACTGTAATAGTCAAACTCTCGATGTGGTTCTAGTCTCGGGACATCATTAGAAAATACATCAACATATTGTTCCACTACTACAGGATAGCTCGGACTCTCATCATCAAATTCACCAAGGGTAAGGCTGGACAAATGATGTGTGATCTGCTTCACCCTATTTTGGGTATGACCATATTGTGATTTAAAGGATCCCTTCTCCTTGGTGAAGAAAATCCTGGTCCCATCCACACAGACACACTGCACATTGTGCCTAATAGAGTAATTATGAGCATGGAATGTAGATAACTACTCAATACACAAGATGATGTTGTAAGGCCTCGATGATGCTACTAGATGATCCCAGCTAAATATATCATCTCTTAGAGTAATCTAAAACTACCAACACCATTGTTTAATCATCAAATCCTCTCTCGTAGGAGTCTCTAGCCATAAAGATCGATCCAACGACTCACCAGAATCTATGAGCCTCGAACCAGGTCTGGGGCAATAAAAGACTGACAATCACCTGTGTCTATAAGTACATCATCTACGTAGAGTAGATATAGATCGTAGCCCTAATCATCACCAGAGTGTTGTGGTCATAGGCTTCAACTTCCTGAAGATGATTTCGTCCTTGTCCACCTACTCTATGTAGTCAGTGTTGAAAACCTAGAGGTGTTGGTGATAGAACCTTGTATCACCGCCCACCGCTTGCTGCATGGCCAACTCTACTTCCACATTCGCCAACTTCCTACGGACATCCATGATCAATTCACCTCCTCATCATAGATAGTCCCTCAACTGTCTGATAGTTGTTCGTACGAAGGATCTGGAAGTCATCAGCCATGTGACCCTACCCGCCGCATGAGTAGCATTGTTTGCTCCTTAACTGCCCACATCTATACCGTGAGACCTGCACCACTGAACCTGTATCCTATGGTCTTCCTCCAAAAGCACAGGCTATCATGAGCTCCTATTTCATCAATCTACTACATTCCACTGATGAATCTACTACATGTCTTCTGGTGGTGGCTCTTGCAGTCGCTAACTGCTCAGCTAGGAATATCTCCACCATGAACACTTTATCAAGCACCCCAGCCTATGTTGGAATACAGAGCGATATCATTGATGCCCTGATCTCCCATCAGTGTCCCTTATCAATGGATCAATACCATAAAAAGGGTCTCATACCGTGTCGGGGAAGTAATGGGAGTGATCATCGAACCTCGCTGAGTACTGGCCCGTGTCATGTTGCCCTGCTATAAGTGCAGTAACACCTGTATACGTACTGATCATAGTGTCATAGGATTGAACTCTTCCCTTAAAAGACCCTTGATGTGTACCAAAATGAGGATAAACTCGTCGTGTATCTAGGTCATCAAGATCCACTATCTAGCAACCTCTACCTGAATGTGACTTGCTTCTAGGATCACCATCAGATCAGCGGGTGTCCCAACTTTGTGAAAATCTCTATCCAAAACCTTCATCTAGTTCTTAGTCACCTGTGAGTCTGTCTCAGCTTAGATCCTCAGAGGCATATTCCACTGAAACTCATGAATCATGCTCAGTCAGTTTTTACCCTCTGTTGGTGGTGCTGGGGGCAATAGTATCCCAATGGGTGGTGATGTTGCTGGTACACCACCTAATAGTTCTAATGTTGTAAGAGGGACCTGCACCGAGGCCCCAATGCTCAGTGGGCCGTCAATTCTTACACTCTCAGTAATAATTTCTAGCTGTCTACATGGAAGAATCCTAAAATAATATTGGTGAGAAACAGTCAGTAAGTTATACCAGGTCAGATGAATAAAAAAGATCATAAGAAAAACATTAAATTCTCAATTAGTGTTTCTGTGCATTGAGACAGAAATTGTAAAATCTGGGTCTTGGTGTATAGATATGTTGACCGCTTCACCAACACTGGATTCCCCAAATAAACAAACTTATAAAACATAACACTATTTCAACCTTGAAAGGATCAGAGTCCATGTTCTTTGGTAGAACCAACTTCTCTGATACCAATTTTTTCATGACCTATCTCTTGGGGGCCATGTAGTGACTACCTCAACCCCACCTTCCATTGGCCAGGGGATAGTGACTGGAATCAGAAAAGAGTATCCCTAAAATTCGAAGGCATTTCATTTTTTATCATGTACCTACGCACTATCCAATAACACACCAAGAAGTATCCCTAAAGTAAAATACTATAGTAAACGTGTGTTGAATTTAATTGGGTTAGAATACAATCCAAACTGAAAATTAAAAGTATAAATAGAAAGTAAAAAATACAACTAAAAACTGAAAAATAGATCTTGGATCATCCTCTGAGGATCCTTCCTGATGGTTTGGTACAGCTCACAAGTAGTAGTCCATGTGTCACATCACGCCAAATGATTCCCTTCCGAGCATCATCCAGACCGGGTTCCCTCAGCCATGATCAATGATGTCCATCGTCTGCAAAAGACACAAAGAGGGTCGGGTGTAACCCGTGTAGGGGTGAGTATAACGATACTTAGTAGGGACACCAAGACCCCCGTCGGTCTCAAAGAGTTCCAAGAATGAAAAACACAAATCCAGACATCAAGTATACTTAGGTATATTCCCATACATATACCTATGTTATCATGATATACTCATGTCATAAATGTGGAAAAAATAGCACAAACGTAACAACACAATGGTATAAGTACCATGTAGGTAACACCATGAAGATAACACCAAGAAGGTATATGTACCACACATGTAACACCATGAAGACAACACCACGTAGGTAGAATTACCACACATGTAACACTTCAAAGATAGAAGTACCTCACAGGTAACACCATGATGTTAACACTACAAAGGTAAAATACATAGATCACACTAGGTATCACTTATGTACATAAATATAGGTGTTTAGTCATATGCTAGATCATCTTATTCTGTTAAAAGGCACTGATGCTGACCATCACAGGATCAATAGGTATTATCCCCCGCTGATCCACACCTGATGTGACCCACATAGGATCAGTATGTGCTGACACACACAAGATCACTAATCACTGACCCAAATTATATCTAATAGAAGATTACTCACACATGATTGATGTTCTTACTTCACATTTCAGCCGGCCATAAGATTCCTCACACCCTATGCGCTAGAGTTTCGCAGAATTTAACCCTCGAGATATTGGTCCTACATTTACTGCCATTAAGATCTAAAATGTAGTAACCCAATGTAACTCTATGTCATAATGGTTCCAACGTAATAGACAGTGCATCAAACGGACGCCTGGTCTGTGAGTTATTATCATTTTTTCTCTGAGGGCCCAGTTGGATTCGTGTTCGATCCATCCCAGGCATACTCCAACATTTTCCAAAACTGAAGGAAAATATACAAAAAGATCCATCTTTCTCCAAGGGTCTTGGAACCATATACGTTTTATCAAATAGATGTATTATTCTCACGATATGGCCATTTAAGTGTTTCTTGTTCCTGTCCGGCCCGTCCTGGTTTAGGCCGACCCAACCCAGTTCTGGTGGACTGGACCCAGTCCAGGTCTTAATCAGCTGTGTTGGGCGGCGGTGACATAGATTCCTAGGCCAATGTTAGGCCTGACCATTAACGGGGAGGCCCCAACCACAAGGGGGAAGTCCGACCTAGAAGGGGGTAGCCCAGCCCGGAAGGGGGCAGCCCGACCCGCAAGGGTGCGGCCCATCCCGCAATGGGGAAGCGCGACCTATGGTGGAGCGCGACCCGTAGTTGGTGCAACCCAGTGTTGTGAAGTCTTCCAAGCTAGCAGGGGGGTTCCCCCATCCTGAAGATGAAGAGTAAATGCCTTTTGGTGGTGCTAGGTCCCTACGGAACCTGATTTGGGTCCCGCCGCCACTGCGTCCGACCCGTGACTACCCTGTTGGCGTACTGGTCGCGCAACCCCTCCCTTACACGACCGGCCAATGTGCCTACAGCCTCATCTGACTATCTCGGCTGATGAGCCCCAATCGATTCGTCCGACACTGCATGACGACACACCACCCTGTCTCCTCCTTCTTCGACAAGAAAATGTGTATGCAACCTTCTTCACCCACCGCAGTATTGGTCGCGACTCCATGTTCACTAGAGGTGAATGAAGATGTTCTACACCTCCCCCAGGGCTGACCAGTATCAGGAGCTCTGCATACCACCACAACTTAGTGCCCCATCCTCATACTGATGTTCGCGACAACACGCCGCCTCCATTGTAACCGATTGATGCCATTTCCCTGAAGGTCATCCACAATGAACACAAGGGTATCAAGGTAGCGAAGGGTCTGGTCCATTATTTTTTGGACTACGCCCTTCGTATTAACTTTTAATCATAAGGCTGGACTGAAGGGTTCAAAATTCACATGAATTTAACTAAAACAAAACCCTACCTAATGAACGATGTTGAAACACCCACAGTTGAGGAAGTGGGTCGGTGTTTGTCGTCCCCTGCAACTTGTCTCAAACGACATCACTCGATCATCGATCTTGGGTTCGGGGTTTCGATTTTCACTTGTCAATTCTCACCAATACCATCTCCATTCATCGAGGGTTTGTCATCACGACACGTTACCAGCAAGTCATTGCTTGGTGATGTAATGTCAACTCCTCTCAACAAAATCTATATAAAAAGTAGAGGTGGGAGGGTGTCTAACACTCGTAAATTTATTAGGATTCACTAATAGAAACCATCCTAAATTCTAATGAAGTTGTTACATAAGATTTGACGGGTCACACTAAAAAATGGATTAACATGTTGTTTGTCCCAGGTTGTGTCTTGTCCATTTGAGAAAATAAATGAAAATAAAATAGTTAAGTTATTTTACTATTCCTTTAAAAGTCCAAAATTCTATATTTTTAACCCGACCTACTATGGTTGAATTGAAGACTCATTTAAGAAAATATTGGCACTTCAGATTCAACGGTGCCAACTTATTTTTAATTTGATCACTAGTTAAAATGTTAGAAAATTTCACTCGTGCATTTATAGAACTTAAATTAAATAACGTTCAAAAATTCATTTCTGGCACACCGGGCTTTGGAATCACACGCCGTCAAATTTCACAGACTCATAATAATTCTATGTAATTAAAAATAATTACATGGAAAATCTGGGACATCCGAATTTCATCATATGGTGAACAATTTTACCTTTTCAGGAATAATGATGGATACATGAATCTCTACCGTGATTATCATGAACATAATAAGTTCATGGTTTGGGGAAAATACAATTTACTTCATATTGATGACTTTTTTGATGAACTTAGAGGAATAATACACTTTTCTATGATATAACTATAATATATATAAATCAACTAATGGTTTAAAGATAGTATAGAACACATATATCTATTTATATAATATTTGGAGCCGTTGAATTCATAGTGAAATCATTAACACATATAAATTACCTCATATATTAATGGATTATATGAATATTGTATTTATGGATAAACATAATAAATTAATTTATTCCATTATAAATGATGTTATCATATAACATTAAATAATGAAATAACACGAATAGTATTGGATCATTTTTATGAAGCCAATTTTTTCCTAATTTAGAGACCATTATTTCGGGCAATTAAATGTTCTCTTAATGGTTAATATTATCTCATGTGAGGGAATATTTTTGGTAATTAAAACTAATATGTAATTAAAAAATTTTATATACTAAAAACCATAATATATTTTCATTGTTTTAATTGAATGGTAGGATATTATCGAATCTCGATAACAAATTTCTCTTTATCCACCAATAATGATAACTACGAGAATAGTCTAGTTACTTTGGAATATTAAATTTGAATAAAATATATTATAGATTTATATTTCTTATTTCATATCTCTTTTACTCAAGTTACTATAAATATGATGGTGGTTTTAATATACATGATTCATAAAATAAGGGATTGTTATGAATCCTTAAGAAAAATTATATGGTTCTGTGTTGTCGATAATTTTATTTTTTTCATGAGAAAATTTACCATATAGAATATTTGGAGCTAGAAATGACAATATCGTCATTAAATATAAAATTCATTATCACTGTACTGATATGTTTGATATATATAATGAATAAATTTGAATAAATTATATTTTCATACATAAGGTTAATAAAATATACAAAAAGTTTTGGTTCGACTTGATCTATGACTATGAAACTTGAATACATTAGAACTAAAGAATGGTTGATAATGTTGTTGATTATAAATTTTGGAATGTTTATGAGAGATTATACATAATGATGAGTGACAAAGAGATAATAATAATGTATTCTAGAACTATATTCCTCAATATTGTAATGGAATGGGAGAAATCCTACTCTTCCATATAGAATAATCAAACAATAAACCATGTAAATAATAGGGAAGTTGTTAAATATGATATATAGCTAAAATATAATGTAGGGAAATTTCATGTTTTTTAAATTTAAAATAAATGAATAATTTGTTTTAAGAAATGAATATGTGTACCATAAATACCCTAATTGAAGTGGGATCCATTGGATGATTCCCCTAAAAATCATTCATTATCCATCATAGATGATATAAATATATAGATATATCATGGGTTATTTATGGTGGGATAATATAATGAAGGAAATTGCAGTATATATTTCAAAATTCATAGTATATCATAAAATAAAAGAACAAGTAAATTAGTTAAAGGGGTTGATGCAACCGATAAATATAGATTTTTTTAATATTTGGGGAAAATAGACTATAATATCTACCCCCTCATTATTGGATTGGTGAAGATGAAACACATGACCTGGCATTTAGTGACTTCCCCAAGACACTAGTGGCTAGCAATGAATTCCAATGGATTCATGAATTTATGGGTGATGATTTTCCAATTATAAATAAAACAAGCCAACTAAAATAACCAAAACAAGATTCCACTACATGATGCATGATAATAACATAAACCAACTATGAGTAATTCTATTGAAGAAACACTAAAAAATGTACAAAAATGGAATACAAAAATATCGAATTACAAAATAGAAGACAGAATAAAAATTACATAAAGCCTCCACAAAATCCCATATCAAACCATTATCCATTCTCAACTCCAAAATACATCCCATGTATCACTATGCACCACTAGATATATGGGATACTTTACATTTTTTCATGTCCTGGTAAATGATATATGCAAAATAAAAAAAGTTATAAATTTGGGGTGAGTAATGAAACTCAGTCAACATTCCCCAAATTTCCTTCCTACTCAATCCACTAGGATATAACACATTGAAAAATATAAATAAACCAATTTATATAAATTACTTGAATCCAATTGTTAATACAATATAAAAAACATTCCATGGTAAAACAATTATATCAGAGAAATACCATGTTTAAGGGAAAAAATCCAAACCAGGAATATAAACAATTTTATTAATCTAATTGTAATTTCTCATTCCACACCACAAATCCACACACACCCATACACATATCCATGATAGATTGGTGTTTCTATTATGAGTGTAGCATTCACATCCATTACCCGTCCATTTGATGGCGGTACATGACAACAATTATCCATCCTATTCAATCAATTTTTAACAATTTATGAAAACACATGAATATACAAAAAATATATAAACCAATTAAATTGTTTCATTAAAACCACTATTTTTTTAAAACCATAATAAAAACTCATTTCAATAAAACACACTTTTTATTGAAAACACATTTTCAAACAAGACCTTCCAAAAAACCAGAATTTAATGATTTATTTTATCATGAATAAAAGAATATCATTTGGAAAAAAAAATCATTTACAATCATTTTACTCGTTTAAACTTTGTTCAAAACACCCAGTTTCTCACAATACCATCAACTATCTTCAAAGAAGGTTTGCATAAATCACTAAAAAAATTCACATTCAATTTATCACAAAAAACCTATTTGAAATCAATAAATCGTGTTCTAAATAGATTAATTGATATCAGATCCACATACATTGAGATTTATGGAAAAAATAGTAATAACAGAAATACTATTTCTAAACTATGCTGTATATTAAAAAAACCCACACAATATAACTTCCCATATCATTAACAAGGCCATATATAATCAGGATTGGTATTTCAAAACATTGATATATCCAATGTAAAACTATATCGATGAAATTGGGATACATAAGAATGTATATATAATAAAAAAACAAAAAACTATCATTAATGATGACTTACAGCAAAAATTGGGCTTCAATGCACCACAAAACACCTCCACATTGCTACCAAATCAATGAGAAATGGAACCAAGATGTTCATGTGGAATATTATTCAATTTAGTGATAAAATTTAGGATAAATAGTTCTTAATGGATAATCAGAACCAAGATCCACTTTTGTTGATATTTTTTTTAAAATGTACATTTAATATCGTTTTTTTGAAAATCGTGCACTAACCATGCAAGAAATATTTCCTCCTGTAGGACCACCCACAGTGTTCTAGTAAAGTTAGAATAACTATGTACCAACCTTAGAAAATATCATTGTATAACATTTCATGGTTTTTATTAGGCATCATCAGGGCTTAATAAAACTATGCTCCTACACATGTTCCTCCCCCTTGGCTCATGTCTCATTTTTCATGGTATCATGTAGGTGTTGAATCATTTCTAATAATCGTTATCCTTTATAAAATCCCCAAAAACATTCAAAAAGTATTATAAACCCTTCCAAACACCCCCCAAACAGTATAAACATTTAATAAATATATGTTGGGTAACTTAGTGGAAATCATGGTAATAATATTTCCCCCCCTAAATGTCCTTATTGTCCACGGGAAGTAGAAAATAATTGGTATCCCAAAATATTTTGGGTCATTTTTCGACAATTTCCTTCTCCCATTCATATATCTATTATTGAATCAAACAATTTTTCATTAAAACCTCACTATTAATATGATTTTTCTATGTAATGCATTCTCTATCCCATCCACAACTAGTGATAGTATATAAAACAACGATGTATTCATCTCTAGGACAACATGATCCCATCTGATCTCATGGTTATGATAAAAATAATATTTTTTAATTGAGATAAATAAGGCAATATATAAACCACATTGATACATTGTTGAAAATCCAACTGATTTTCCAACTACCAAACCAATTCAAGTATCTAAATTTGGAAAATGTATCAATGTGATAACATAAATTACTTCCCAAAATGATGATGTCCTGGTATTAGAGAAAAATTCAAGAACACATGATCACTCACCTCAATGGAAAATTCCTTCAGATGATGATCTATATAAAATTTATGACTACTCTAATCTTCCTCTATAATTTTAATAATGAACTGAATATTCTTCATTGTCTCTTGAACAAAGCTAAGCCACACCAAAGAAAACTCCCAGATTTCCACCCAACGAAGTGGTGAATGACAATGACACCCAAACAATGATTCAAAAGTATGAATTAATTTCATGGAATGATAGTTTTTTATAAGATCTCCACTAATAGTATGTACACTTTTCATGATCATCCAAAATTCATTACCAATGCCCCTGACATGTCTTCCAACATTTGTATCATCCTTTAGGATTGGACATCCATCTAATAATGCTATCTCATACTCATAGTCAACTGACATCCAAAGGATTTATTTAAGAATTTCCAGTAAAAAGACATAAAACAAGAATTTCTATGTGATACTATAAAACTGGTATTACATGTCTATTTACAACTTCATGGATATTGATTTTTTTCCATGTAATCACCCGTATGAGTTTCAAATGTAGTGATGATATGGGCTGACTATGTGAGTTCATCCAATATACCTGATATCAAATAATGTTTCAGAACTATTTTTGGGAGACCAGTTACAAAATACAATGTTATATTATCTTATTTCCAGTTTGGAATAGGTAATGACACAACATACCTGTTATTTTCTAATGTCTTCCTTAACATGTTGACATCTTATGCATCTCAAAACAAACTCATCCACATTCATTTTTCTAACCTACAAGAACTATCCATAATATGCCATAAAAAACTTCTGTATTATAAGATGAAAGGCCTATCTTGATTTGTGTTAATTTTAAAGATTATTTTCATAACAATCCTTAGGTATGAACATTTTATTTTGAAACTATAATAATGAATATCAATCGATTTTCTAACCTACAATAGTCTGTCGATGATTAAATTTTGTCCTCATAGAAACACATTCACAAAAACAAATCTATGCCTTCTAAATCATCTTCACTAAATCATTAACCAACAAATTTGTAATAAAACCCTTTGTACTCCCACTGTCTTCAAAATCAATGTGCCACTCATATTGGAATGACATCGACTGCCACTCATATGAAGCCTCTTTTTACAACTGGGCATATGAAAATCATTTACATGCATATGTAATTGTATTTACTTTTCACTGTGTATACATAATGTCAATGTAGAACATTTGGACATATTCCATCAATCTTCATTTTCTTGATTTCAAATATATTTGTGATAAACTTGGATTCACGCTCTTACAATTTTTAGAAAAATTAAATTTATCAACAAATTTAAAATGATTCGTAGTATTCAAACCATGTACTACGGTATATAAATAAAAATCATGTTTTGGGAAATTAATCTCAATCCACATTAACTATATTGAGTCATATGAAACTATATCATCTAATTTCATAATAACACATCTGAACCTCTATCCTAAAGCATCATGTTGCACCAAATATACTTTTCCTAATTCAAAGAAGTCATGATTGGTGATGATGTGGGGATAACTTTAATCACTTTAAAGGATTTATAACCATCTTGATCACATTGGAATGTAACATTCTACCTTATCAAAGATGTCATAACAGAATATTCTCTTGAAAAATCAAGATCAAGGTGTAACTAATAACTAGTTACACTATTAAAATTTAGTATCTCAAAGACATTTATTGGTGGTTTCCAGGAGATAATATCTTCTATCTTCTCAGGATGTAAAAAAAATTTCAGAGATTTCCTGGACATCAGTATCACCAAGTGTTGTTCATGGCCATGTTTTTTCCTCGAATAAAAAAATTTGTCATCCACAAACACCTACACAAAAGAATAAATATATTTATGAAATATCAGATTCATCAATTCCATAAAAATTGATGGTGCATTCATAAGTTGGAAATTAATATGAGCTTCCTCATATTTTCCATATATACTTCTGATAGATTTTTTCAGAATATCCACCTTTCAAACTCCTAATTAGTTATATCACAAATGAAATCCAATCTTAGAAAACCATTGTGCTCTCATCAATTTATAAAATATGTCATCAATGCATCACTGTGGATACTGATTCTTATCATAACTTGGTTAATATTATGATAATATGCACTTACTAAAGAGTACCATACACCATTTTTCATAATAGGATCTGTGCTGCCCACAAAGAAGTTCATGGAAAAATAATACCTTTGAATTCCCACTCTTTTATAATAATTTTCATCTCCCTTAATTATTTTGGTATCTTCTGGAATGATGGAATGGAAATATGACCAGTCCCCAAAAGAATATCAGTATTAAACTCAATTGTTTTATCTATGTAAACCATGACAAATGATAAGGAAAAACATTTGGGATCTTATCAAAAACCACTATAAAACATATATTATTAAACTATTCCATCTATTCCAATGTAAAATATCCCAAAATTTATGAAATCATTCGAACATCTAGTTCAACAAGATCATTTTACCTTCCACAACATTACTTTTTCCACTAACGAGATTCCTGATGATGTCCTATATCGTGAAGCTAACTGTTCTAGTATAAATATTTGTCGAATCCTTAAAAATTATCAAATTGTCAATAAAACAATTATATTGTAGAAATAAATATTAAGCATAGATAATAACCATATTAACTCAGTTTCATCAGTAGTCCTATAACACGATTTACACACAATTTCTCGACATTTACTTTAATTTTTTAGAGTTTAATGTTTTGACACCAAAGGTATCATCTTGACTTTTAAACCTAGAAAATCAATAGAAGGAGATGAAATAAAGGAAATGGACACCCCCTTTTCAAATAAATCTTTCTTAAGGGATGAATTCAAATGAATTTTACATCTCAAGGTTGATGGTCCAGATTGATCATCTAAAATAAGACCTTCCACTCTATATAATTTCCTACTCATAGAACATTGTTCTTTATTACTATATTGAGAATACCATTGTGGAAGAGTTATGGTATTCCTTGAGTAAACATTTCTAGATCTGTTCTGCTTATGAAATTTATTCTGATACCACGTCTCATCAAATCATATGACACCTACAACACATGATATGTTTCACAAACACCTAATCTCATAGAACTATAAAAACAATGTTCATGATAGGCCATATAATTGAAATTGTTTCATTCATTAAGTTTTTTCAAACACTCTCACTTCATGATACTAAGAGAACCACCTTAAAAACATCCTATATCAAATACCACATGTAAAATCCCACCCACCTCATTAGATAGAGAAGGGGGATGGAGATAAATTTCCCTTAAAAGACAACCCCATGTAACCAATATTTTTTTATTAAATTCCTATAGATTCATCCATTTATAGGGGTGATTTTACCTTTCTAAAATAAAACAACTTGACCAATTATTTCATAATAATATAACCACTACATGAAGAGATATAATCATCAAAAAACATCCTGATGAAATTCCATAGATATAAAAACCAAAGTACAAATGATTACCACATTGAAATACTAAATCATCATAGTATACAACTGATGACACATCCATTAAAACCCAATGAATAAAAAAATTCAATATCCAACCATATTTCACGATCTACTCCATAGTCCATATCAATTATCTCTATTCACCACTAGATATGTGTAATATGTTACATTTTCCTCCATCCTTGTAATCAATGTCCGCTAAACCACCAAAGATATAAAGGAGTGATTAATGATAATCTATAGGCCTTCCCCAAATAACTACCCTACTCACGCAAATATGATATAACATATTATAACATTTAAATAAAAAAATTATAATGAAATTGAATAATTTGTATGACCAAATACAAAACATGTTCCATCATAAATACATTTTTTAGAGAAAGACCATGTTCCAATGAATTAAACCAAACCAGAATTATAAAAATTTCGTTAATCTAATTGGAATTACACATTCAATATCACATTCCCAATAACTCTCATACACACAACCACAAAATCATGGTCTTACCATTGATAGTGGAACTTTAACATCCATAACTCATCCCTTTTATGGTGGTTGTTCATGACCATTATCCATATAATTCCATCAATTCCAAATAAATTAACCCAATTTCGTTAGAGTATATGCTCCTTCCATTCCAGTTCAATCATTTCAATAAAACTACAATTTTATTTAAAAACATAATGACAAATCATTTTAGTAAAACAATAATTTTATGGAAAACATTTTTCTACACTGAAGAATTCCATAAAATATATAGTTTTTATTGAAAAAAAAATCAATTTTTGAAAAAAATATATTTTTTAAATTCATCAATTTAAAATAATTTTACCGAATTCACATTTACGCATAACACCCAAATTTATGCAATACTATAAACTATCATCAAATAAGGATTTCATCAATCATTTCATAATAAATTCCAAATCAATTTAAGAGAAGTAAACAATTTAAATTCAATCATTAAATATATAAATATATGATTCAAGGTTAAAGAAACATATCATAGGATTTTTTTCAAAATGAAGAAAGCTACAAAATATCCAATGAAGCCGTGTTGAATATCCAAAATCACGAAATAAATCTCTTCCCATATCAACAAAAAGCCTATGTATAACCATTATTGGAATTATAAAAATTGATATATCCCAAGAATAATAAGATATAAGAAATTGGTAGTGAGTGGGATGTAGATTTATGAAAAAACAACCAACAATTTCCTAAAGAGTGACTTATAGTAGTAATATGTCTTTAAAACCCCATGAAACACCTCAATAACACTTCCATGTCGATGGAGAAGGGTTATACATCCATTGGGAAAAATAATTTTCTATTTATGTATCAAATGTAGAAAAAAATAGGAGTCGCTGGCTAATCCCTACCAAGATCAACTTTTGTGGGTCATATTTTAAAACAATGCATGGTCAGTTGTAATGTTATGATGTTCATTGTCTGAACATGAAAATCCAATGACTCAAGGATGGCCTTAAATGGTTGTCATTCACCATTATAAAATCTATGTGGCAAATATAAAAAAATCAGTATCTCACATTTCACTGTATCTATTAGGCAACCACACGATTTCGAAAAATCATGTGCATGCATGTGCACATTCCCCTTAACCACTTGTCTCATTACACATAGTTTTATATAGGAGCTTCAAAAATTCCACTTACCATTAACCAACTATTCCCCATTATCAACCCCCAAATACATTACAAAAGTCATAAATATCATCCCAAATATTAATTAAACACTTTACATACAAGGAATAAGTAAATGGTGGGTTACTTACTTGAAATAAGTGTTTCTATATAAAAATATATTTTTTCATACAAAATTGAATGATATTTAAATGTAATAATAATTTTTTTTTCTGTAGATCAGTGTAAAAATGACACACATTTCCTTAATATTTAGTATCATTTTATTATGATAAACATTAAATGAAAAATATATTGAAAATTATAGTTATTTTTATAGTGGAATTATATCACCCTTGTCCCAATTATAGATCATGTACCTAATACATATAGTCTTCACATAGGTATTATAATTATACGAAAAAAATATATGACTATAACTAACTAAATATCTATAAAAATTATTTAATCACATTAAAATAAATTATAAGTTATGATTTTTATCATTATGAAGTGATGGTATATCATTAATTAATAAGCCCAAAAAATGGATAGTATTTCCCCCCACAATACTATGAAGTTTTCTAAATCATAACAATTCAGTAACAACTACCACCAACACACCTCATAATATATTATTAATTTTATATCAAGTGTTATACAAATATTTATAACCTATGGAAGAATATATATATGACTGGAGACCTAAAATGATATAGAATGGAAATCATACAACTGGTGAAATAATGAAATAAATATGGTAGGAATAATTAATACTCATAATTACACTATTAAATAAAATAGAGAGAATACTATATAAAACAATAATAATGAAAAAATTAATTAGACGGAAAATAATAATGGTATTCTTGGGGAATTATTTCATAATGTCAGGTATCATGATATTATCATCAAGGCCTCAGTTATATAATAATTCATTACATTAAAAATATTACTAATAGGTCAATATTACAATTAATAAAATTTTAAAAATATTTTTGAATATGGTTTCCATATATAAAATACAAAAAAAATTATTGTATCAAGATAATCACAAAATAATCAAAAATATATATAAAATATATCCTCGTATATAAAATTTTCATGTACAATGAACATATCTTATGGGATAATGAGTTAACTATACCTAATCAACTTCCCTATGTAATTAATACTCATCTGTATCAAAATAAAACAAATACTAATTTGGAAATATTATCCTATAAATCAATTAATTTTTTATAGGTGAAAACATATTAATTAATTGATAGTTATAAGTAGTATTCACTAGGTAACAATATTGGATGAAAAACTATACTGATATATAATTCATGTATATGTAATTCTGATGTAGTGATCGATCAATACTATAGGGTAAATTAAAATTTCATACTCTATCCCAAGTGGAAGGAGGATTGTTTCAAATGTACCCTAACCAATTTGTACCGTGTAATCAAAATAATATGTTAGGTGTAATTTAAATATCCTTGAAATTTAATACTTCAAATGGTTTCACACAAAAGGGACTTCAAGAATCAAATTTTTTTATTCCATGAGATAAATCACATAGCATATAAATATATATATTTATTCCATGATAAAAAATGTATAATAATTCAGTTTATTGTAAATAATTTTGAATAATAATAGAAATTATGTGAATAAATAAACAATTTTAAAAAGGTTTTTAAAAATAATTTCATGTAATAAATTAAATATAAGGTTCTGAGTTATGTTTTGAAATTTTATTGTGTATAAAATTTAAATATAGCATATTAAAAAATAATATATAATGATGGATACTTGAAAATAAAATAATTTTTTTTGGTAAGAAATATAGAGCCAATGATAAAACTATCGAATTATAATGGTGTCCTTTATATATAGTCAAATTACAATTATTGAAAAGCTGGATTATAAAATTAGTAAATAAAACATGTTTGTATTAAAAAATTACATTACTAACATGGATTAATATCATATAATAAAAAATTGGGGTGTTAAATCATATGAATGGATGAATAATGATAATGAGGAAATAATATCACTTAATGATATGGTTTTTTATATATCAACAACCCTTATGAGAAGCATATATTGTTTGATAAAAAATACTAAACATAGTTTTATGTTGTTGGACTGTAATATAACAAAAAAGTTAAAATAACAAATAATATAAAAAAGTCCAGTGAAATCAAACTTATATGTACCAATATCAATATAATGATCATTACCTAATAAATTAAATTTTTTTTTAAAAATTAATAATTCTTGGGATAACTATTAAAAATTGATATTTTTACAGGGATATATCATATGGATTAGTATATCCTAATATCTAAAACTATATAATAATAATAATAAATAATTAGGTAGCAAATACACTATACATTAAAATCATGGTAAAATGTATTATTTCACTAAAAATATAATTGATATGTATAAATCACCCACAATAATAGAAAATATATAGCAAAAACCTCTTGAATGATATAATTTAAAGAGCTGAATTTAATGTTGGGAATAATGTGACTTTTATGACACAAAATATTAATGGGGATGTAGATACAACATTCTAAAGTAAATATGAATTATAATAACAAGTATGTATGAATTAATTGAATATTTAAACAATATACACTTAGCTTTTATCTAGTATTCCATGAATGATCCCTAACGTATATTATAAAAAACACATCTTTATTGAGAACTGGTTTGAGAACCTTAAGAACCTATTTTTCCATTTTTACTATTTAATTATAAAAATTCTCTATATAAATTCTACTTTTTTTATTACCATTTTTTAATGTCTTGTTTAAGTAACCATGACTATATTGAAATAGTTTCATAAAAACCATGTTGATATTACCTTTTAATAAAAATTTCATAATTCATAGATATTCAGTGGTATATATGAATATTTATTTTAAATTTATTAATTTATAATTTCCGACCATGGATACTTTGGTTACAATTAATGAATATAAAAATTATGTTGATCATGTTATGATGATTCTTAAGAATAAAAGGTTTTCAATTAAATATTTAGTATATTAAAAATTTTACAATTAATGAACCAAAAAATAATTATTTAAATATTTATTTCACCCTTCAAATGTAGTTCCAATTTTCATCCATGATATAATTTACAGAATTTTTTTTGTAGGTTTTTAATCATACACAAACTTAAACATTCAATGATTAGTGAATGGTTCTGTGTTTGTTTGGTTATAAAATGATTATATATGAAGTAGAATATTATCATATAGTTTTTTTAGTGTCATTAATTATAATTACAATAAAATATAATATCAATTAATGTATATGAAAATATGACGTAATATGTAAAAAATAATCCAAGTATGCATGTTTTACTTAATTGAATTAAATATTCTTTTCTTTCATCATATAAGTATTAGGAAATCTGATATATCTTAACTGTACAACAATGACATCATAAAAAATTATATATCCATTTAAACAATTCTTAATTCTATATTATAAATGTTTAATGAAAATATAAATTCATCATTCTGTGGAGATTGTATTTCATGCTTACACATGGATGCTGATTTAATTTTAAATGTATAGGAGAAAGGAGTAATATGGTATATAATTTTGTAATCATAAATGAAATATAAATATAATAATTATATAAATAATTCCATTTTTATACTCTCCATGTTTTGGAAATATGTAAAATGAAAATGGTGGGTTTTAGTGTTGATACACCATAGATACACAATAATCAGGTTTTCCCTTCCCAAATGGGATGTTATAAATGTTAGTTGATGGTCATCAAAATAAAATAATTTCATTATTTATATATCCATAAATAAAATTAGTTATATATCTATTTGAAAAATAATAAATCATTAAATCGATGAATGTAAAGAAATATGTTAAAGGAAAATTAATACCTAGGTGAGAACATTATAATTTCCTTAGAAAATTCATTTGAAAAAAATGGTTTAGGATATTAAATTGATAAAAAAAATTCCATACGAAGGAGGAATATAACTATATTGAATATAGAAATATTATTGTTTTATTAGAAAATAATATTTTAGGAGTGGTTTTTAAGGGATTTTGAGAGGCCCATTTTATAAGTGATAAGGGATAATGATAATATAAAAACACATTACTATTTTTTGTTAGGAAGTCAAAAATATGTAATGTTACTAAAAAAGGTATAAATAACATTTTGATGTATATTTAAGGCTATGAATGTCTTAAAATACACATAACAACAAAGGTTTTGAATATTCATTATCCTTTTTACTAGATCAAATCTTATTACACTAATTTATTCTGATTGGTGAATGTAGTATTTATATAAGTAATTATCCTTTATGAATAAACATAGGCATTATTAAATAATATATACATAATAATTAAAAATATTATATATATTTTATATAAATAAACTTCTAACTCTTATTAAAAATAACTTTAAATAATAAATGTATTATTTATTAAAAAATTATTGTGAAAAATATTAATTTGGTTTTAAAATAAATTATAAAGGTTTGTAAACTAGAATCAAAATTTAAATATTTATATCATGAAATATATAATAAATAATCATTTAATATTATAGTTTAATTATTTATATGACATAATTACATAATAATAATTTAATTAATTTATTAAATTTGTTAAAAATGTATATTACAATTTTCAACTTAATATAAATAATATATAAAAAATCCCAATAACCACTACTAAAAAATCATTACTATGGTGACTGGATAAATATGGATATTTTGGAATGTTCTAATTCTAAAATTTATGACATTAACTATTATATGAAAATATGTTATATATTGAAAAACTGTTTTAATCGGAAAAATATCTCTTTATAATACAATTGTTTCTTCTTTATATTTCACATCTTTTAACAAAATTTTAACCATTTTTTACGACAATATATATTCCCACAAATTATGCATTTGTTTCTTGTGAATACAATTCAAAGTTCATATATTTCATATTTTTGAGAAAATTAATGTTTTATACTATAAAGGATATTCATTGTCATTTTGATGTATACTAATTGAATATCATTCATATTAACAGTATCATTTATTTTCATTCAATAAATAATTAAAACGGTGTTAATAAAAATTTATTATTTTATATTCCACATCTAGGTTTTAATGTTCATATATGAATATTTATAATTTATCTAAATATATCATGGTTTTATTTTATTTATGTTTTATCATTTGGAGTAATTGATTGATCAAATGATATTTTTTAATTGAAATGTTGAATAATTTTTTTTTTCTTTCTTCTGATTGGATAAATTTTATCTTGAAAAATTGACAAATAATATCATAATATTTTATTTCTACTACTCATAATCAACCATAAAATTATAGATTATTATAATACTATTTATGATGTGGAAGTATATTTATCAACATAATAAATTGTTAAAATAACCAAATAGTGGGAAATAATATTATTATAATTTCAAAATATGATTCTAGAATGGGATGAAAAGTTGGATTTATAATGAATAAACTCCAACATTCCTTAAAAAATGATTTAATAATGATCATATCCATGTGTTTCATTATCCTTAACTAAATATTGAATAATTGTTGAAAAGATTCATTACATATTACTATGTAAATATTGTGTGAAAAATTATTATCCACTATATTAGTTTTAGATTCACCAGAATATCCTCATTCTCATTATTGATGGTGACTATTTCCAAGGGTGGAACTTCAATTAAAACATAGATTCATATAAATATCAACACCCTATAAATTTAAGGAATATATTTATGTATATTCTTTCATCCCTTAAAATGTTGAGATTAATGACCTTAATCTCAAAAAATTTGTCATTAGTAAATCTAGTTATGTTAATTTCTATAGGGATTGATTTTAATAGTTTTTAATGCACAAATAAATCTCCATTCCATTATCATATTCAACCCCTGAAAATCTATAAGACTACATTATTCTATGATTCAATTTGATTAGGGTTCAATTATAATCAAATGGATTATCATATTTCATGAATTTTTCATCAAAATAATAATTACCTTAATCAATATAACTCCCATTTATAGTCATTAATAGTTGAGACTGTAAGAACATTTCACTCCCAACCATTATCATGTTTTTTATTTGTTAGACTACCCATTTCAAATTCAAAAATACTATTACAAAAGTGATGAATAATTAACATCATAATATATGTATTATAATTTTTTCTTAATAAATCCTATATTACAACAATATCATGTTATCATATTGTTTAGTTTTTCTAAACAATACCACTCTAATTTCGTCATATAACTTCATTATCTCAATATATATCAAGTTGTGTTCAATTTATAATACCATTTTTTGAGTTTTCTCAAACTAAAAAACCCAATATGATGAAGTATCATGGAGATAAATACATAATAATGGTTATTGAATAAAATAGGATAAACTAAGTCATACCCACCAATATATTCAATAATGGTTTGCAGTATTAGGTCCATTCTATGTTCTCCATTATAACGACCAATTCAAGGCGCTATTAGACATTTTTTTGGTGATTACTCAAAGAATCATTGAGTCTATATATGAATCCAATTTTTAGAATAAAAAGTATGTAATTTCTAGGATGAATTCATAAATAAGACATTACCAAAACAACAGTATGAAGTCATATACTAATATTTATTTCAAGTATTTTTAATCATGTTTTCTTCTCAAAAACACCAAAAGAATTATTTATTAATACCATAAAAATTAGTCATCCACTATCCAAAAGTGATATGTATACCATTGAAATTATGATCAACCATAACATCCCAAACCATTAAATATCATTAATAATATCACAATACCTAATTTTATGTAACCCTACTCTGATCTTGACTATATCTTCCTAGACCCGCAATCCCATATCATTTTCATAAAAAAACATTGCATACTGGATTTGATATAAACATTAAAATCCCAAGCATAAAAACAATTATTTAATAAATAAATTATTATTATTGGATCCTGTAATATCCAAAAAAAATTATAATTATATATATTTAGAGGGTTATGAATATTTATTAACTAATATATCCAATGTAACACCTCGAGATGTTGTGAATTTTTTTCCCAAATTAATTTATATTTTTTATATATTTCATTTTATGTGACACTAGAAATAGTATATATATATACATACATATATATTAAAACAGAAAGAGAAAAATATGTTTCACATGACACTAAATAGGATTCTTCTACACGCAATACCTTCTTGGATTATGATACACGTAATAACTAATTGCCTTGTGTTACACACAATACCAACTTGGCATATATTACACACAACACTGATGTTTCTATAAAACATCATTTTATTGTTAAAAATATTCAATTCGGATAATTATAACCTACATGATAAAATTTTTAATAAATTATTTTTAAATTTTGTTTCCAATGGTTTTATATAAAAAAAATATTGATAATGAATGATATAATTTTTATTAAAAATATTATTTGTTTGAAAATCATATTTTCTAAAATGAACTACACTTCGTGACATTAAATTAAAAAAATAGAATTATATTTAGAAAAATATATATGTTTAATTTGATAATTTAAGAATAATTTTTTAATTAAGAATCTAAATTTATATTAGAGATATTTTTTCAAATAATTTTGAGAAACATCAATTATTGATGAAAAGTGAAAAGTCGTGGTTTTTTGTTAAAATTGCAATTTTATTTAAATTGTGATTAATGATCATCATTATATTATTTTTTTAGGGCCACATTAGATAAATTATAAATATATTAATACAATTTAGGTCATTATAATCATTTTCACCTTGAAATTAAATATAAATTCATAATAAACATTTGAACATTTAATTTTAAAACATGCTTTCTCACAACTTCTATGAGATTAAAATTAACCCTAAAATTTTTTCTAAGGACAATTGAGTTTAAAAAAATATAGGTACACTATTTTAATCAGTCTAATATTTAATATCTAATAATATCAAATTAATTTTTTACAAAAAATATTGGTAAAAGTGATAAAAATTAATCAGAGTAATTAAGATCAAATTAAGCTTAATTAGGGACTAAAACATATTATTAGGAGCACAAATTACCAATCCACTTACACAAAACCATTCGGATTCAAATATTTCATTCATAAAACTTTCATTAATTAATTTTGATGGGTTTTAGGACATTTTTATGTAAGAACATGTCTACACATAATTAGTTTTAAAAAATTCATAGTGAGTCCTTTTCCTTTCATATTAAAGGTCACCACCACTCCCTCATCCTAAAATCTCTCAAGCCACTTGTCTCACCCAAACTCTAATAAAATGAGATCCCAAATTCCCTCCATTCATCTGCAAAGCCTATGTTTGTGCATAATGTTTTTTGAGGTAACATTTTTCCAAAATCTAAAAGGAGTTACCTGATTAAGAGGTAACATATTCTCTTAAGATCTATAGTTTCATTTCCATTCTCCACCCCTATAATATTTTCATTTACTTGATTATATTAAAACACTATTATCCTAAATATAATATTGTTTTTAATTTAATTATCTCTATGAAAAATCTCACACACCTCAATCTAATTGGTAATTAACAAACTGTTTCTGTGTACTGGGTTTGGATCACATATAGGAAGTAATTATGTTGGAAGAAGGAGGTATTTTTAGAGTCATGGATGTGTTAATATGTTACTTAAATTTTTATTGGTCATTTGGTATTGATTTGGAATTATGGAATGGTGAATAATGCCTAATAATTTGTGGGTAAGATGAGAATCAATGGTTGTGGTGACACTAGTGTGGCTTAGATGATTTTGAATTTGAATACTGAGGACATTATGTTAAGGTGAGGGAGTGTGAATAGGGGAAGGGAAAATCTCACAGAGGAGAGGTGTGAGGGTATCTCTTTTATTAAGACATCTGCTGATCCGGTTGTCTCTTATGATCAGGGAGTTCATGTAGGGGCTTCACCATATGGTTGTGCAGTGGTCGATGTAAGAAAGTCAGATCTCATAAAGGCATATGCACCTCTGGTGCCAATGAAGGAGGAGTGGTTGTCAATGAATCCTTCAGTAATGCATGTACTTGATCTTCTAATGTGTGATCTTGGTTTTGGGAAACTAACATATTTTGATGATGTTTCAATCCCCTATCCTCTTTTAGTGGAAGCTAGTTTCGTGGTGCCCTGAAGAATTATGTCTTGTGAATATGGTGTAGTAGGTGTGGGAACTCTTACATTTGGTTATGAGGATCAATTTAATTTTCCTACATGTATTAAGTTGATTGTTCTGAGCAGTATAATGACCTTGTGATGGAAGGTCATCAGGAGTTTTAAATTGTCAGTGTGAAGATTGTTTCCAATAAATAGAAGACAGAGGTTGAAGAGGATTGAATGAGTAATGATTACAATGATGATCATGAAAATGTGGAACACTCTCAATGTTGGGCTCTGATTGATATTAACAGGCACCCACAACTGCTGGGAGGTGGGATCTTGTATGCTTTAGCGGATGTGTTGTTAGTAAAAAATTATGGATGCATGAGTTATGGCTCTAGGATTATTAGTTAAATGTTGTGAGATGTTTCTGATAGCAATAAAGTAAATGAAAGTGGAATTTCCTGACCTTTCCACAGTGATATTTTTCATGGTGGGACGTCTAAGGTATAAGAGAGTGAAGGAGTGTTGACTGATCCATCATGGATATGATGAAGGAAGGACTAGTATTACATACCTAAGCTGACAAACACTATTCATATTCTATATTAGAATGAGGGAATTCCTTTTCTCTTAAAAAAGTTTGTTTTCTCAAGTAATTATATACTAAAAATACCTCATTGGATCAATTGAATCTTAGAAAGTAGCACATTAGGCTCTTGAACCATTATGAATTGAATTCCAAGTGGATATTAACCAATATAAAGGATGATCTTTTGGATGGATATGGTGAGGGGAATGATTATTAGGATATGTAGTTGTCTTCTTTGGTGGGACAAGTCATTTGATTATTGGTAATATTCATGCGTTCATTCTTATTCTTCTCAAATATATTTTCTCTTTATATTTAATAAATGGTCAATGGTTTTCACATTTGACAGATATTTCGTAGTATAATTAACAAGAAGGTAATATATAGACTTAATAAATTTATAAATTTAATTATTTATAATAATATGATTCTATAAAATATTTATAATAATCTTATATTGATTATAATGGAATCCTATATGAGTATGAAGTGAGTCTAGACATAACCCTGAGGTATTTTATCTCGTATTTTAATTCTATGGGATACAACCTATGTTCACCACCCTTTCCTTTTTTTATGTGTTTGTACTACCCATGATTTCATTAAATGAATCATAAACTTATTTTTATGGGTATTCACATGTCGATTTCATGATATGTATTTTATGGGGATTAATTTTCTCATGTTTGAAAATAGTTGAAAACGTTTTGTCTAAACTTGATTTCATTGAGAGTCCTCTATTTTTATGAAACTAAAATATCTATAGGTCTATATACTTCCATTTCAAATGTTATATCATTAAAAATATTTTTTTAATAATATTTTTTGTTCAATTTAATTTAATTTTCTGACATGTATAGTATGATCCCATGATACCAAGTGATAAGAGTTTATCGAAATGATCTCATCACTTTTCAAGAATGTTTATGATTATGCTTCCCCTGTTGAATTATTATATTATATATCTCAAAAAAAATCAGTAATTTTATTCTTCTCAGGTTATTGATTCTATAGGAATTTAGTTTTATAATATTTTTACTCTTTGGTACATAAGATATTTAAGAAATTGTTTTTATGAAATAATGAATTTTCCATATATTCATTCGGATATATGCTTTCCATAATAACAATAATTCCAAAAAAGGATTTCTTATAATATTAGACTAGTATCCTATAAAAATTAAAAATATATATTTACCCCTTTTGTCTTTTAACATTTGTTTCAAATGAATCTTCATTTCCAATTTTGAATGAGTTAATTTTCTAACTTTTATACTACAAAAAATGAATTTCATTTTTTACTTATACGACATGTAAAAATTACCATCCTTCAATCCTTTGAAGATTTATATTGATGTTTAAAGGTTATATTTTAAAAATATATTTAAAATAAATCATAAAATAAAATAGTTTTCAAAACTGTTTCAATATTCATTTATATGATTCATGGAAAAAGGCTTTCAAAACATTTTCATGATTATTTTATATGTTTTCAATGAAATTGGATTTGAAAAAAAATTCAATATACTTTAATAAGTTTTAAAGAAAAACGTTTTTGAATGTTATTTTAAAATTATTATATTTGTTTTCTATGAAAATGGTTTTCAAATCATTTTCCAGATTCATTTAGAAATTATCACGGAAAATGATTTTCAGAACATTATTAAGATTTATTTATAATTAATTAATGTATGTTCAAGGGAAATAGATTTCAAAATGTTTTGAATTAATATTTAAAATTTTCGAAAGTGTTTAAAAAAAATAAATTTTAAAACATTTTAAATATTTCATTATATGTTTTCATATTATTATAAATAAAATTTGTATTTAATCTATTTTTAATGTTATTTTATATGTGTTCATGGAAAATGAATTTAAAAATATTTCATTTATTATTTATATACATTCAATCAATATTATATGAATGTTTTTATCAAATTGTTTTATGAATTAACATTATAATTTCAAATAGGAATGGTTATTTTCATCTGGTAATCTTTTTGAAAAATATTTCATGATTATATTCTATCTAATATGATATCTGTTGATGTTACACAGTCCCTTTAAAAAATATTCTCAAGGATCCATTCATTTATTTTATTGAATGGTTTCTTTTTTTATATAATGATGCTAATGAAAAAAATTTATACACCACATCTTATATGTCTATGAATCCCGATACTTTTTATTAGATACTAATTGATGAAAGGAAATCTATATATTTCCCATAGGTTATGATGTGTGGATATTTTAATAATTCCCAATTAATTTCAGGTGTTATGAATTTATGTTTATAAAACCCATACCATTTTATGGGTCATGATATGATGATTTTTTATTACCATGTGGCATATGTACAGATAATTTTATCATGATATGGGTGGGAAATATATCTCCCTTTAATGAATTGATTAATAATGGATGACACAAGATTAAAAAAATTATGTGTGAACCAGATTACATGTTAAAAATGTTAATCAAGGACATGGTTTCATGTCTATATGTTTATACATGAACCTGATTATATGTTCACAATTTTATGAGTTAACTTGATTAATTGTTCAAATTGTTTTGAATGGACCTGGAATCATGTCCATAAGTTTATGTGTGAAACCAATTAAACATTCCCAATGTTATATGTGAACCTAATTACATGTTCACAATGTTACGCAGAGATGTGCTTTCATGTCCATAATGTCATGCGTGAACATGATTACACATTCACAATGTATTGAATGAACCTGTTAGAATATCCATAAGGTGATTTTTGTTCTAGATTTCATTTCCTTAACATAATTTGAAAAACTATTTCAACTTATACATGTTCACAACATTATAAACGAACAAGAATTCAAATAATTCCATATCATGTTCATATGGTTTGATTTCATTAAATATTCTCTATATTTCATTATTATTCATGTCTTATGAACTTCCAATATTTATTATGACATCGAATATTTATGGTGTGATCTTTAAATGATATACTCAGGTTCTATAAACTATTGTTCATGTTATTCTTACACATTTATTTTATTTACCTGATGAGAACATATGAGCTCACCCATTTCATATTTTTTCCTTCCCATGTTTATAAACAAAGGGTTTATGAATAATTATTAACGGTTTATATAATTAAGGGACATATTAATGATATTTCCCAGGATATAATATTTTTTTCCATGATTTGGATGTAAATAAACTATTATAGTACTCGATTAGGTATTTATTTGAAATGTACTAAATATTCATCTTAAATGATGTAAAATCCATGTATGTTAATCCTTGTTATTTATAGTTTCTTTAAAAGGAATTTTCTTGTTAACCTTTTTCTATTTCTAATGATATATTTATGGATATCTCCTATGATATGAATAAATATGAGTTAACATTTAGTAAGATGTCTAGAATTTTAGTAAAGGGTATAGTGAGTGGTTTTCAAGTAATACATCTTGATCTTGATACTAAAAAGGTATGTGGATATGACATAGATGAACCTCGGGGAAACAACTCCAAAATGGTGTTCCAAGCCAGACTCTGGGAAATATAGTACATGATAATGGGCCTTGTTGTACACCTAGTTTGACACTCCCAAGGGATATGGTTTGGGAACTCACACACTCATAATGAACCATAAAATATGATTTCAATATAATTTTATTATGAATAGCCAAGAAAAAACAAAAGGCGTGTTAGATTAAAAAGGTAGGTGTTGTCATTTAGATATCCGACGAGTAATTGTTCATGATTATTTGGTTTTCTATAATGACATTTGTTTCTCACATCATGATATCTGGTTTAAGTGAATGGATAGAAAAAGATAGAACATGGTTAAAATTGAATTATTCATATGTTGAAATAATGGGAACTATGAAAATTGATTTCCCATGTGGAAATATGATATATATAATCAAGAAGGTGGTATGGCATCATTTATATTTCTGAATATATAGAGATTTTATTATTTTAAATGTATGTGTTGTTCATATAGAATTTTTTATGTTAAAAATAAAAATAATTATTATTAAATTGAGGTTGATTAACATTAAGACATGATTTATATATCATATTCTCAGAATGAGGTATTAAAGAATATGTTGATGAAGCCTATGTAATGGTTAAAGAATAATGTTTGATGAATGAAGTTTTTATAGTTTGGAATTCAATGATTATGTTATATGAATCTTTGAATGAATAAGTTCTTTTAGTATAACTTTTCATTAAGAATTTAAAATGATATTTCAAATGGTGATGAGGACATAGAAAAGTGATTTCATGGATGATTTATATTTTTATTAAGGTTATGTAACCCTTAATATAATCTTTTTGTTATGAAAATTTTGTTGGATAAACATATATGGGTTATGAATAATTATGTTTGAAGGAACTTATTACCTAGGAACAATGTAATGAATTGTTGATAAGTAAGTTATAACAATATTTTTTTATGTAATAGATCCAATTTTATTTTTCAACAAGGAAGCATTCCTATTTTCAAAATGTTTTCATGGTAATTAAGACAATTTCTATGTTTCAAGGGAATATATGATGAGGGTATTCACATGCATAGAATGTGACAAAAAATTTTACTATTTGATATATGGGTGATCAATTTTATATTATTTTGTGACTTTATTTCTAAATATTTAAATTTTCATCAACTATATGGGTCATAATGTTAAATATTTATGAAATTTTTATGTTAAATATCATATAAAGTTATTATGATTAATGTATTGTTTATTCATAAAAGGATTTATAAATATTGAATACCATATTCAATCTCGATTTTTCTAATGATAACTAATGAAAAATGGTATTCCTTATCATTTATCTCATGATCAATTAGTATACCGAAAATGAAAAAGCCACATTCGATTTTAGATAAATAGCTGATTTTGGTCAAATAATAAAATAGGGTGATAGTGTCCTAAATCATGAAAATATTTCATCTCATATTTTTTTTACATTATGAAAATTGATCATCAAGTTATATTAATTTTCATTGTATCATCGTTTCTGATGTATTAGAATGTCAGTTAAGTGCTCTTATATTTTTGGTTTTTTTATTTTTGACATTATCCAATCATTTTTTCTATCACCCTACATCAAAACATAATGGTTATATTTACCTTCCATGACCCTGATTTCATCTACCACCTATCTTTTAAAATTTGGTAATCTCATTACGAGTTAATTTGTGTAATAATTATAGTATTTACATCTCCTTTCTAATGGATGTTTTACTACAATTTTTTATGATGTGTGTTTTTATGTATAAAACATTCAATTTTTAATTATTTGATATTGTCGATAAATATGAAGGTATAAATAAATTTAATTTTGGTAAAATGTAACAACCAAATAATTTTTTTTTTCAAATTAATTTATAATATTGTTATTTTTCATTTCATGTGACACTAGTTATAGTTAATATATATATATATATATATATATATATTATACACTATGTTAACAATTCCTTTCACATGACATAAACATGGCTACCACTACATGAAATACCTAATTGGATTGTGCTACAAATAATATCCATATACCAATTGTTACACCCAATACTAACATGGAATATGTTACATCAAACACCAATGATTCTACAAAACATCTTTTTATTGTTAAAATTATTTAATCATGATAATTATAAATTAGACATTAAACATATTAATACAATTATTAATAAAAACTTATAAAATATTGTAAAAAATTGATTAATATAAATAAAACAGATTGATAATTAATGATATAATTTTTAGTAAGGTCTATATTTCACTAAAAATCGATTTTCTCAATTGAACTATAATTGATGTCCTTCTATGAAAAAAATAATTTTTTTAGAAAAATATTGAAATTTAAATAGATAAAATAAAATGATATTTCTTAATTTATAATTTGGAAATTTTCTAAGGGTTATGTTTTTATTTTTTCTGAGAAACATTGTTTTTTGAGGGATAGTTGTAAATAATTTTTTTTAGTTTAAAACTGCATTTTTGTCTAAATACATATTAATTTAAATTTTTATTTATTTTTTTAAATCCTGAATTAGATCAATTATATCTATATTAATATTTTATTTAATTATAATTAATATTCATTTGAAATTAAATATAAAAACATAATAATCATTTGAACATTTTAGTATTATAACCAAATTTTTCAATATTTCTATGGGATTAAAATTAACATTAATTTATCAACTTCTACTAATAAAATTTTGAAAAACAAGAATACAAAATTGTAATAATTATAATACTCATATTTTAATAATATAAACTTTATTTTGACTACAAACATTAGTAAAAGTGATGAAAATTAATTACTGCGATTAAGGTCAATCTAAGATTAATTAGTTAGTAAACAATAATATTAGGGGCCCAAATGACCGTGCCACTTCTCCTAACCCCATTTTATTGAAATATTTTGTCGATAAACCTTCCATTAATGATTATTTTGTGTTTCAATACTTTTTTAATATATGAACAAATGTACATATAACATGATTTTTAAAATTCCATGTGAGTCCTTTTCCTTCTAAATTAATTGCAACATACAATACCTCTTTGTGTGACCTATCATGACAATTGGATATCCAAACCTATAACAAAATAATCTCTGTAACCATTAAATTCATCCATGGTTTTTTCCTTTGGGAATAATGTCTTCAAAGGAAGCCTTTCAGAATAATCTAAAAGGCGTTACATGATTGAGAGATGACATCTTCATAAAATATCTCTATTTTCATTTATATTCTCTACCCCCTCAAATATGTTCTCTTCCATAATTATATAAAATAAATTATGATCAATATTCTTGGATGTTTTTATGTAAATATTTTTACCTATACATACTCAAACCTCCGTCTAATGGGTAATAGACATATTGTTTCTTTTTATGGTGAACTACATCCTTATGAAATGATGATTGTTCGTTTATCCTTTCTCACCTATTATAGTGGCCATTATGATGAAAAATATGTTTATATATTTTATAAATTAAATTTATTAATTATATAAGTTTAATTATTCATTTTTAATACACATATTTTTCTATTTTCACTATGTATTTAATACAATAATTTCGATTGAGGAAGTGTGGACGACCGCCCCCTCAAAGCGAAGTGATTAATTAACACATGACATAAAATATATTAAGGATGGGTTTAGTAAACTTTTAAGATATATATAATATAATAATTCTTATGGAATTATTATATATATATATATATTCATACACATACATATGTATATATATATATATATACAAATGACATTAACATACTTTCTTTCAATACGACATTAAAAATTGAAACAACATTCATGCGTAAAAACTTCTTACCATCCTCAGTCATGTATTTTTTTCAATGTAAAAATTATTCATCTAAATTGATGTAATATTTATGTATGTTAAGCCTGATTCACTATATGAAATCATATATAAATATTTCTCCCATGATAGTAAAAAATATGTAAACTATAAAATTGTATTTAATATATCACTACAATCCCCACACATTCTACTATTTTGTTCATGTCATTTAAAATGATATTTTCTATTACATTGGGGGAATATAAACATAATAAGGGGTGATAAAACTCTATCAACAATAAAATATAGTCAAATGAGGAAATCGAGTAATAATCATTCATTACATATTATGTCCATAATAATTAATACTAAAAATTCCATAATGAAAATAATATTGAGAGAATAATATATTAATTATTTGTAATGTAATGGATAAAAATAATGTATATAATTATTATTGAATGATTTATTGATGAGAACATGAAATTATAACAAATTATTCAACTAATAATCCATTCATGTCATTAGGGTGATACCCAAGACACCAATCTTATCATAAACAACACGTTTATGACATCTAAAAAATTGGTATGTATAAACTAAATACCATAAAATTTTGGTCTCAAGTGACATACTAATGCCTGATGTGGCTAATAATGTTATGGACCAACCTAGTAGTTCATTACATATGATTAACTCGCCATATGAGATAATGAATAAAAATTCATAATAATGATCCTTAATTTACTAATAATCTTCTATGTCAAAATAAAATGTATAACGACTCCAAATATATCCCTATTCAATTATAGTATATAAATTTTTTTCATCCACATTCAACTCAATAGTACTACAAATACTCCTTTTTTCAGCCCTAAAAATGGCGTTTAACAGTGTTAGAAAAGGGATTTTAATGTCAGCAAAGATATATGGGGGGTCCCCTTTATTAGCACTCCGAAAACTGCTGATAAGGACCCCTTTTATCAGCACTAAAAAAGTGTTGATAAAAGGGGACCTTTATCTACCCTAAAACAAATAACTCATAAAAGGGCCCTTTTCAACACATTCATTTTAGCACTGATAAAGGGCACCTTTTATCAATGATTTTTTAAAAGCATTGATAACGGTTAAAAAATAAACAATTTTTTTAAAAAAAATCATGCCAATCTGGGTGGCTTTTATAGCACTTCATACCCTGCTATTACACCACTCCCCCCTCCAACACCTCCACACACCCCTCGACCATTTATCAGCGTTATCTCAACACTTTATCAGTGTTAGGCCCCAGATTCACCCATGCACGCGCTTCCCTGCTTCCACCCGGATTTGATATCGAGACCTCACCCCTTCACACCTGAAGCCTTTGCCACTCCCCTATATTGATTTATTCTCGTATTAATGATATATATATATATTTAGTTATATTTATTCGTATAGTAAAATATATTTACATTAATATATATTTATATATTTATATTAATATATATATAGTTATATTAATATATATATATATATAGTTATATTAATATATATATAGTTATATTACAATATATATATTTATAGTGATATTAACATATATAATTTATAGTCATATGAATATATATATGTAGATATATTAATATATACATATATAGTAAGATTAATATATATGAATATATGTATTCATATATTTTTATTTTAAATAAAATTTAAATTAGTTATTATTTTGAAAAATCTAATATATTTTATATGTAAATATGTTTTATTATTTATATTTTAAATTAAATTTTTTTGAGTGAATATATAAAATATATGTAAATATTGATATATATTTGATTATAAATAGCAGTGCATTATAAAATTTGATAAAATTTCAAAGACATGATATCAATATGAATGTAATACATTGGAATAAATTCAGTCCTAACAAAAAAAATCCAATAATACCCCGTTAAATGAGGCTGAGAATCCACAAAATGTTAAAAATCGGGGTATCCCGATTAAAAACACATTTTTAGAGTCATTCTAGGAAATTTTTAGCCTTGATAAATGTGACAAAGGCTTTGCGTTGATCAGTATCACATAGATCTTGTCACAGGCTTCGATATGATATGTGGTAGAGCTCAAACAGACACCCGGATCAAAAGTTATGGTCGTTTGAAGTTAGAGTTGTGTTTTCAACATATTTTGGATTATTTATTAATTTTTTTTAATTTTTTTAGACATAAAATTATAATTAAGTGACTCTTACTCCATTATAATTTGAAAATTATTAATTAAAAATGTTTTTTATATTTTTAAGCCATTTTCACTAAATATCTTATATATTAAGGGTAACTTAATATTTATACTTATATAAAATATATTTAAAAATATATTTAAAAAATATATATTATATTTATATCAATATAACTATATCTATATATTTAAATATTAATATATTTTTTTAATTAATTTTTTTGGAATTATACCCTTTATCAGCAATTTTAAAAAAAAATCGTTGATAAAGACCCCCTATTATCAGCACTACTAAAAAAAGAACTAATAAAGGGGTACCCTTTAACAATGCTAAAAAAAGCACAGATAAAGGGGTTCCCTTTAATAACGCTAAAAATAATACATTGGGTATAAAATATATTACAAGGATATATGTAGAAGAAATATAAGTCCTATATAATTAATGATAGAATAACACATAATCTAATCAATGGTAAAATTTCCCACCTTATAAAGAATATTCTCAAGATAATGATTATAATCTAATAAACAAATGTTGAGTTACAAAAAAACCATACTACTTGTATAAAAAGGTAATTGTAATCAATTTGATGATTAAAATATGACTTGTATTAATATATATAATTAATAATCAAAATGCAATAAAAATGAAACCATTGGAAGTAAATACACCAAAATAAATTGGATCAAAAAATGAGTTATTTCTAAAATAATAATAATTGAGATAATGAAAACAGTTATAATCTAGAAAAAAGATTCAAAACACATTAAAGGAAATAATTTAATTTAAAAAATGAAATACAATGATTAATTATATGATCATGATACCAAATATTAGCAGACATTTATATTAACCATTAAAAGGTATACAAGGTATATAATAAGTAGTTTGTCCTGTAGAATAGATCATTAAGATAAGAAAATTTTATATTTTACACTGCATTATAGGAATTCACATTAAAATCATATATAAAAAATAATTATATCTTAATAACCTAACTCAAACCAATACTCTTATATTTTTTCTTTTACACTCTTACATGTAATCATTTAATGTATATTTTTTGTTTATTTGTCACCAATATTAAATATTTTGTGTTATGAAATTTTACACGTCAATACTAGATTTCATAAAGATATGTTATTGGTATTATTATAAATAAATTGAATATCATTAAATAAAAAAGAAATTATCTAGGAATATATTTGCATTGTTATTTATGTGGTTAAAATATAATTTCAATGATTTATTGGATACACATAAATGTAGGTGAAATCAGTGATGATCATATTTTAGTGATTCTAAACAAATGAATGGGTATTTAAAAATTATTGATTGAAATAATAATTTCTCCATTATAGAACCAAACAAATAAATATAAATATATATATATATATATATAATTATATAATTAATCATGATCATATAGTCATCCAAGATAGAAAATCATATATTTTCTCTAAAATTTTGTTAATTCGACCAAAAAATGAATATACAATGATTAATGGATTATTATGATTATGTTTAATTGGATTATCATATTAAAAAAAGAATTATATTATTATTTAGTGTCACAAATAGTGATATATATACTTTTTAATGAATTTATAATTAAATAACTTATAAAAAATGTTAAAAAATAGGAAAAGAAATATGTTCTTCTTAGTATGCTTATTATAAATGATTTTATTGACGATGATTTTTTGGTGATCAAATCATTAACAGGTTATATAGTTTTTATACCTTAACATTAATGATTTATTAAAATCATATTTATTCATTCAAATAATTCATAAGACTATCCATGTGTAGTGGTAATGAAAATAAAAATGCATCATTCCATGGAGGTGGTAGTACTATTGTATTCATAAATTATTATTTTCATTCCATTGGTTGAGTGAAATGAATAATATAACTTATATTTAAAAAAAATTAAATATAAAATATATATATATATATAATTTATTAAAATTTATTTTTGGATCATAAATTATTGAATATGAATGGAAATGTACATGTTAATCATGATGTTGGTAGGACACACATAAATAAGAATTATTCTCAAGTTATTCGTAAGGAATTATGGGAAATGTGTTTAATAGTAATTATTAAGGAATAATGGGAAATGTGTTTAATGGTTATTATCATTGCAAAATAAAATTAAGTATTTTAATAGAAATATTTTGTTAATTTATGTATTTTAATATTATTATTGTAAATCTATGATAGAATGTATTAGATTTGAGTAACATAAATTACTCACATTGACAATATTGATTTTTCCTTATCTTTTTTCAAAAATAAAGATGTACTATGATAACTTAATATTTCTAGTTTCATAATAAAAATGATTTTTTTGTAAGTAAAATTTTAATGGTTTTTTAGTTAATTTATTTCTATTACTGTAATTGATAGTGTCGTTAGAGGGCCATATTATATGTTAATAGAGATGAAATTTTTTAATAAATCATTAACATTTTTGTATTGGGATTTCATTTAGAATGAATGTTATCCAATATTGAGAAATAATAGAGTGTATAAGAGATATGATTGATCAATTAATTAAAACTTTAATATAAAAAATATTTTTGACTTCTTAAATTGGTTAATCATATTAAACCCTTCATTATTAGTATAATAGTAAATATTTTTTTCCAGTATAATTTAGCATTTATATATAATGACAAAATACTCATTGTTACACAAGATTTACCAAATAATTCCTAATTTTAAATCAATTTAATTTTTTTATAAATTTCATAAATATTATTAAAAAAAATAATTTTATAATGAATAAAAAATAATTTAAAGACATGAATGTTACATAAAATCTAAATATCAGATATTTTTTATTAAATTATAATAAATATTTTCAGTTTTTTATCGTAAACTAAAAAATATATTGATTTTGTAAAAAATATATCACAAATTTATATCAAATACTATCATATTGATAGTATTAATAAATCATGGTAGTGCTAGAAATGGAAATGTTCACTTATTATAAACCCTCCCTCAAAAGGTACATGTTGTTCGTCAAAAATAAAAAATATCAGATAATGCCAGTCAGAAGCACCCTTTAATGAGGAAGTTCATATAGACAAGAACTTTGGGAAAACATATAGAAAAAAATGAGGAATTAATTTTTAAAAATTTATTTAGGAAATCGAGATTTGACAGGAACACTAGTACTATCCTAATAATATTATCATAAAATAAATTACCCTTGTAGATACATGTACTTCCTTAAAAAAATTAATACAATTAAATAAGAAATAATATTAAATAATTATGATCAGAGTAGTAACTATAAAGAAGAAATAGATCCTTCAACACCATGTTCTAGTGATTTCCATAACATTTTCTAACTAGCATCTGGACTAGATAATAGACTACATATATATAGGGGGGAACAACATTTATACATAGTTGGATACTCCATTGACCCAATATTCAAGAGGATAATTAATAATTAATAAAGGCCAGTGAAAAAATAGAAACCTTATAGTCACCTTCTAGGAATAGTATGTTCTCAAACTCACTATGGCTATCACTCCATTGGAATATATATAAGAGAAAATTAATTATTTAAATTAAATGGGTGATTTTCGTTTTTGATTGTCCACTAGTTTTCTGATATGATCCAATGTTTTACATCCTTAAACATATCTCTAAAAATTTATCCATTCTATAAACTGTTGGATTATAAAAAACAAGATACATCTCATGCATTATATTATCTCATAAATACCATGCCACATCATTAGGTATTTTTTGGTATTCACCATATCCCATATTATAGGTATCAAATAATTGGTACTCTATCCTAAATAATCATAACAAATATAATGAGAATGTATCTCAATCAATCATATCATGTACACATAATACCACCAATAACCATTTGGATACTTTATTCAATGTTAAATGTGTGTGAAATAAATTCATTTCATTATAAAACTCTAAACACATATATGGAGAAAATAAACCTCATGAATTCTATAAATTTTTAATACAAATATATTTGAGAAGGTCCATTGGGATTAGTCATCCCAAAATCGTTATCTAAAATATATTTTTCTGAAAAAAGATCATAGATTTTTCTTTTGTCAGAAATCCTACTAAAAAAGTAATAGTAAAATTTGAAATCTCAAAAACAAAGGATATTATATATATCACAACCACACATTAGGAAGTAACAAAGTAATAGTATGAAATGCATCTATCATTTATCAGACACTTGCTTTCAACTAATAAGATTTTACTATCGTATTACACCAAAATAATTTAATAATATTCATATAAATTAATTATTTTCATCATATAAAATTTGTTTACATTTTTTTATTAATGATACATTGATAAACATTACTCTAAATTACATTAATTTATCCATCACTAAAATGTCAATGTAACTAATAATATCTCAATAGTGTCCAAATTTTCCATTATTACCAACATTTTTATTTCATCATTCACTGAAATAATTTTTTGAGACATTATTTGTCATTTAAAAATTAAATTATTCCATGAACTCTTGGAAACATCAGAAGATTCCCTAAAATCCAAAAAACCATATGAAACCACCTTTATAAATATTTGGGAAAAGGGATGCATCAAAACAAGAAACTCATCCATCGAGTCCATTTTTAGAATATTTTTAAATAAAAAAACATATTAATCCTTATGAAAATTGGTATCCCAAATTAAAACTATTTTACCAATTCTATTAAATCCCTTACACAATAAGGCATATCACATTGAATTTCACAGTTACATCCATAAACTACTTTGAAAAACTCTTCCTTTCCCTAAAAATATATCATCATCCATATTATGGTCACACTGCATAACATAACAAGGTACACATCTTGAGAAACAAAAGATGAAAAAATCGTCAAACAATGATAATTGGGAAATTAGGCTCTCCACACAATTATTTGATCCTTTAAATTAAAATAAACTCACTCGGGCCTAAAAATAAGGCCATAACCCTTCATTTGAACATAGTGTCACTGAACCCCAAATATACATATTTATCATAAAATGGATTCAATTCCATATTAATTTAACTGATGTAATATCCTAGCCCAGGTGCCATGCCCTAGTTCCCCTATCCAGAATTCTACATGACCTCATGTGCACATGTCATTTAAGTAAATTTTTTAAAGTATTGTAACATATAAAACATGTACATTATTTGTTAAATGACAAGAATATTACTTGAAAAAATTAATGTATGTATTAAAAAATGTGTAAAAACTACATTAATATATCACTTGGTTAATATTAATAATATTTGAAAATATTTTTGGAAGACCAGGAAATTGAATAAAATTTAATTTAAACTAAAGTCATATTTTAATAAAAACATTTTCAGAGTAACTTCCTATATAAAAGAGTGAAAAATGTTACTATCCCCTGAAATCTTTTCTAATAACTTGAACTGAATAAAATTATCATTAATTATTATAATATTTTTAAATAATTTTTTAAATATAATTTCATGAGTAAATAGTATCAATTTTATTGTGATAAGAACATAAACCCTTAACTATTCATTAAAATTGGAGAAATAAACCACATTCATGTAATAATATCAAATATGAAATTAAATTCAATGGATATTGGGAAATTAATTATGTAAAAAATAAAATTGTAGAATATACACCTCATAAAAAATAAATGCATAACACAAAATTTTTCTAAAATGAGTAGAAAATGGGATGAAATATATTATAATGATCATACAAATGAATTGATTCTAAATACATGGATTCATTATATGAATCAAATATAAATCAAAAAAATTGTGCATACAACATAAAATTATCAATTTAAAGTACATAATGAATCATATAATATGTAACATAATTAATATGTAATATAACAAAATGAAAAAAAATTGAGTTATGATGTCCTTTACAACATCATAAATTTCATGTGAAATATATTTAGATAAAATAATTTAATTTTAAATATTCTAAAAAAGAAGGTTTAATGTATTGTTTATATTACATATGAATAGAAATTATATACACCGAACAAAATTATATGGTGCATAGTATTAAAATATGCCTCAATGAATGGAAACTGAGTTGATATACCTTACCTCAAATTTCCCTTTTAATGATCATTCCAAATTATCCTTTAATATTTATTTTAAAATGATATTTATTTATTATATAACTATATTAATAATTATAATATCATATATATTCCACATATAACACATTAAAACCTTTTCATTAACAATAATTTATTATAACTATTTTTCACAGGTCAATTTCATAGTTCTCTGATGTCTGTTTTAAAAAAATTTCATATTTTCATAGGATTTACAACCATCTTATACATAATTATATTAGTGTAATTAAATTTATATTTAGTAATTGGATATATAATATTAATAATTTGTAATTGTTTTATAAGGAAAATGAATAACCTGGAATTTTGGAGAAGGTTGGTTATACGTATGCTTGATCAACTATATAATTTCAAAAATTAGTAAACATGTTTAGAAGATGATGATATATTAAATTTAATATATAAATATATGTTCATATAAATAATTTATATTCATTATGTATAGAATTATAACTACATATGTTAGTTTTTTATGGGAATAAATTATATTGGTTCGTAAGCCCATAGTCTATCATAGACAAAATTGATGGATTTGTTTCCCATTGGATGTGGAAGGAGATAGATTACTATAATTATATTTGAATATTATAGTCTTTTAATATGATATATTTAAATGTTATAATTTTATAAATGATGATACATAATTGTTATATGCAAATTAAAAAACAAAATGAAGGACCTTCCTTTAGATGATTACCGACTATTAGAGATATCCCTATTATATATCATATTTAGAACTATAGTGTTTTCCTCTTTTATTACAAGTAGATCTATAATTTTATAATGAGTGATAGAAAGATATTTTGAAAGGGTTTTGATGATCTAAATTGGTTGAGAGGATTGATAAGGTGTGGTGAGGGACTATTTTCATAATTGAGGTGGTGTTGAGTTTTTTAAATACCCAATACAATTCAATAAAATAAATTCAAACTAATCCCAAGTGAGAAAATATTTATTAATAAATTAGGTGATGTATTCTATTGTTAATCAATGCTTCTAACATAAAACATGAAACATGTAATAACATGTTATTCCCTTATTCGATATGTTTTATCAAGTTTACCATTTTTATTTTCATCATGATAATATGTTTATCTATCATTGATTGGTTATAAATTTAGATTAAAATAAAATGATAATAAATGCATAATTTTGACATAATAATTAATCATATGCAATCAAAATTTTCAAATAACTAATAATTTTTTGTAAATTTAATTTTAACGCATCATCATGTAACATGAAAATTTTCATTTTATCATTAAATTTAGTAAATAAATTTTACAATATTTACTAATAATTATGTAAAAATAATGTTGAAATATTAATATAATGATAATATGGATTAATCCAAATATTGAAAAAAAATTACGTAATTATATTCACAAAAGTGGAATAATTTAATTCTTAATAATTCCACAAAATTTTTCACAGAAGTTGGTTTTCAAGAATTGAATTTTCAATCATTAAATGATCATACATAAATACATAACATATAATTATAATTACATGGATTTAAATTTTCATATTGATATATATTCTTTATAAAGTTTATTTAAATAATTCATCATTTTGGGTATTTTTAATTAAAGAATATGGAGAAATTTTATAAACTTAAATGGGTTTTCAAAGACGGTTTTTTATTCCAAAACATAAACTTATTCCAAAATAATATATACAGATGATTAAAATGTAATTATTAATATTAAATATTACAATATAATAAATATGTTACACTAAAATAAAATTCCATAAATAACGGGAAATTAGTATTTAATTATATAATGAAAATAAATAATAATATTTGAAAAATTATTATCTTTCATTATTCATTTAAATTTAAATGTTTGAGGAAAAATATACAAATTTAACCCTATGATATGTTTGAGATGATGATTTGAAAAATTATTTTCATTTTTTAACAAAACGTTTCTATTTGTTTCGTAAATATATTATGATTCCTAAAAAAATATTCCAAATAATCCATTTCTTAAGAAAATATATTTTTGAATCATATAATTATTTTGTTAATTAATATTTATTGGTTTATAAAAACATTATATAAAACAATAATATATAATTTCATAATTTTATTAACAATTTTTCTTCCGTCCAACATAAGGTCTAGGTTATAACATGTACATTTAATAATAATAAATTAATAGTATACCCTAGGATGCTTAAAATCAATTGTTTTGTGTCGTATACACTATCGAGCATTATGTCATTACATTAAAATATCAGGATGGTAGATTAATTATCACATCATAAATGACTAATAAAACATTAATAATGTAAATATGCTTTAATAGTGAAAAATTTAATAATTCATAAATATTATTGAATGGAAGAATCCATAATTATGTTATGAAATCAATTTATTTATTTTGATACCAATATAGTCACCAACTGAATATTTTCTATTTTCTATGATAATTTTCCCTACATGTACTATTAAATTTACTATGTTACTATATCCGCTATAAAAATAATTAATACAAAACATTACATTTATCACATGAATATTTTTTCCATAATAAATAGTCATTATGCATATAAGAATGATTTTTGAATGACAATTATTAAATAAAAAAATAAGTATAATTTTTTTATATATAAAAACACTAAAAAGTAAAAAATTTATATATGAAATATTTTGTACTTGATCGAGGGAGAACATAATAATTGTGTTTTGATCTTATACTATAATGAAATTTTTATTTTTCATTCAAATTTCTATTCAGTGAAATTTTATATAGATTCTCCATAAAACCAATATAATTTATTTTCTCATCTAGTTAATTATGGTTATTAAATATATTATTAAATTTTTAGCCCAACATTAATTATTTACTAAAAAAGTGTTTTTCTGCAGTCAATTGAAAAATTAAATCATTTTCAATTAGGACTAAATTTAATATGTTTACATATAATTTATATTTTTTATAGATGTCCTTTTAAATATATCTATTTAATAAAATAATTATATATTAACGTTAAAATTAATAATAATATTATTAGATGAATAATATTTTAATGTTTTATAAAAGGTCCCAATCTATAACTATTTTATTTCGATTTCATTATGAAGCATACTTTTCTTTTATGCAGCATTTCTATAGTAATTTGTTGCAATATTTTATAAATTAATTTGTTTTAAGTTAATATTTTCAAAATTTTAATTATTATTTCATATTATATTTTCAAATAATTTTCTAAAAATAACAAAAACTATATTCCAATTGCTTCAATATATTTTCAATTTTCATATTATAATCAAAGTTTATAATTAATTAATATCATCAATAATATCTTTCTAGATATGTTATGACCAATTCATAAATATATTATTATGATAAAAAAATTAGTTCCATGTAATTATTATGATCAGACATGGTTATTAATGTTTCAATGATCATGTGGCAAAAAAATTAATTGTTATTCATTAACCACCTAATGGTCCTGGAATTATATAATGCTGAGATAAAATAAATAATGATTTATATATCATTAGAAAACATCAATGTTATTACGGAGTAATACTAGACTTCATTGGGCAATGATCCACTATGTTTATAGAAATATAGAGTAATTCAAATCTGAAATGGGAAACTTTGAAAATTTTTATTATTATCTTCACAGTGAGTCATACTAAATTATTTTATTTGATATTTTATATAGAAAATTTTAATGTCAAAAGTCATTTATATTTAACATATATATGTTATTTGTAAATGATTCCATATTAAGGGATCATGATTACCCACATATATAAATAGAATAATATGTTCTATAAAATCCCTTATATAATGATTTTTTTAAAATTCATTTTTAATTGGTTATGATATTCATGTATTAGTTCAATAAAACATCATTACGTACTCATATGTACCAAATCATCTTATTAAAACTTATGATATTTCAATATTATCACTTATATCCACCATTTACTATGCATCTAATATCAACCATTATTATTATTATTCAATTACATATAATAGAAATAATAGTAATAAATATTTAATCTTAACTTACATTTTTTTAAGAAATAAAATGCATGTTCGATAAAGTACATGATATGCTACATCTGTCTTAAACGAACAACTAATTATTATTTTTAAATGTAAGAATTATAACCTAGCTGTTATAATGATGTAAATGAATAATAATAACTTATTTTTTAAAATATGGTTTACACTTGAATATCTAATTCAGAATTTTATGACACAATTTTTTTAAATTAATTTAAAACTTTTTTTAAATATTAGAAAATCATTTCCTCAAAATTTATTTATATGTAATGATTTTTGTTTTATAAGAATAAACAAATAAATTCCACTTATTGTATTATATTTATGATATAGTTATGTAATATATTAAAAATAATGTCTAATATTAATTTTATCTATTTATAGGCATAATATGAGAACAAAATATAGTTTTAGTCATAAAATAATTAATTTAAAAAAAAGTATATTTGCCTTCTTTTTTATGGAAACCATGTTGTAAATAGTTGTTTTGACAATTTTTTATGTTATATATGTCAAAATAATCGTGATGTATGTATAATGAGTATCAAAATTTATCTTGGAGTATTTTTTTAAATTTTCTAACAGGATTATTTTTTTGATGAGTAGTGAGAAATAAAGCATTTTAATAAAAAAACTTATTTTTCAGAAATAATATTTATATTGATAAATTATATATTTAAAGGAATTTAATGTATAATTAGAAATTTTATTTATTCATTAATATAATTTTCTTTATTGAAATAAATTTCACATTGTAATAGGATATAAAACCATTCTGAACATTTGAACGTTTTTATATTAAAAACATATTTCCTCCTCACGTAAATAGGGTTAATTTTAAATAATTTTTGAAATTTATTTATTTATAATCTTGAAAATTTTATTCCATATTCTAAATAACAATGTCAAAATTTAGTAAATTGGTACCTTTTTTGAACATTATGAAATGTAACTTGTGATATATTTGTTTAAAACTGTTATTGTTAAATTTAGAAATTAAGGGTCAAAATATTATTATAAATTATTATAAAATTCAACTAAATCATGTAAAAATATTTTTGTATGAATCTTACTTGGCCCCATTTTATGAGAACTATGTCTGACTTGGATGATATTATATTTATTATAGTATTTTATTTTAATGAAATGAAAAATTATACATACTCATGTGTTAATGATATATTATTTTTAATATATAAGTATTTGTATTATATATTAAACTGAAAATAGTAATTGGAAAGAAAAAATATTTATTTGTATCATAACAAAATATTTATTATTTTTATGAAATAAATAAACAAATTGATTGGTGACCAATTGATAGTGATGTAATAGCTTCAATAATGGAAGAATCAAATAAATGATATTTAAAATACTAAAATAAATATAATTGATATTTAAATGTCATATAAGAATTTTATGGATTGGATTGACATGTATATTATAATTTCTTGTAGTTTCCTCGATGATATCATGTTTTCATGATATTTTTAAAATGACAAATAATTAATAGTGTCAAAATTAACATTAATAATTTTTTTTAAAATAATATTTTATTTTATGTTTTAAAATTGATAAAAATATAATATTTGGAAAAATAATTGGTTTGAGTTCTAATATATCATGATTTAATCAGGTATTTTTCATATTTTCTATTTTTTTAATTATATTAACCTTCATATTTTATATTAAATGACGACATGGTAAGAGTAAAAAGGCTAAAATTAGGGTTAAAACAAAAAGTTATGGATTTAAAAAATAATAACAACATGTATAAAAATTATCTGATGAAATGTATTTGAACCATATCACCATAATATCTAATTGGATTTTTTTAATGCACAAATGTCTATGAAAATAACTTATATATAATTTGTTTTACATATAGTTATAAAATATCACATTCTTTGTATATAATATCATTTATGAGTCCATAGAGGGGAAAATCATGTTATAAACCAATATAAATTTCTAATTTGAAAATAATGAAATCAATTTCATTATAGAATATTATTTTTATTTTTCATAAAATATATAATTACCATAAATGCTTCATCATTGTTAACAACAATATTTTTATAATTTAACAGAAAACAAAAATGATTCATATTAAAATATTAATTTTGATATATTTTGGATGAATAAATGTGTATCAATATGTCCATAGAACATTATGAAATATTATATATGTGTTAAATGATTATATTCAAGTTTCCAAATTTCTATAATGTATTTGATCTTCAATTGAGTGAATATTATCAAATTTTACAATAATGATATTTTCTTGAATTAATATAGTATTAAATTATTTACAAATCAATAAAATGTTAAATAATAACATTGTTTATAATATAGGGTCAAAAATTATTTCACCTATTTATTTAAGGGCCATTTTTTGGTCTTTTTATATAGAATAGTTATATTATTTTTTAATATTTTCAATAATTCCAAGACATCATCTACTCTCTCATATAAGAGGCAACCCATTATTCTAAATTCCTCTCACTTAAATTTTTTATGTTATCTACAAATATCTACCCAAATACCATCTTATAATCGATAGACACAATATATTTGAAGTTAAATTGGTATAAAACACTCCAATGAGGTTTCAATGTGTTATTCAAATGAGGTCATCTGAAAAATAGTTGTTGTTTTAAATTATGTGTTTTTATTTTATTTCTTAATAGGATTCCATCAAATACTCTTTAGGAATTTTTAAATAATAACTTCAGTATCATCAATATACTGATATTTTATTATGTAATTTTCAACACCTAAATCCATCTCCAATTTCATCAAATGAGAAAAATAAATAAAACATTTGTGCAAACATGCGAACATTCTCCTCCACAAACTCATATAAATCACTTCCATCACAATATCTCATGGATGGTTATAAAAATGAAATTACTGTTTATATATTATATATATTAAATAAATATCATTATATTTTAATAAAATATCAATTAAAATCTTTACATCCATGCACATAAAAATGATAATACCATTTGTTCTTACATGTGATGTGTCACCTCCACAAAGCGATGCTTTTCATTTGAAATCACTAAATCACATGAATAATATATATAAATATATTTAAATATGTAATACGATATTAGTTATATATTATTATTATTTAAATTTAAAATAATACATAACTTCTTTCTATAATGATAATTGGAATATGTATACATTACTCATGTGTGCGTACGACCTATAGTCTCCATGATGGATTCATAATCATTTTTAAAAGACATTATTAATAAGTATATTTAAACTAAAATTAATGTATAAAAGTGATTATTACATCATGAATATTATCATCTATATGATGGAATAATGAACACTTTGACTATTTACATCATACCAAGTTCATTTTCGAAAAAAATAACAAATATCTACAAAATATCCTACATGAACATAATTAACTAATTATCAAAACATGATAATAAATGATATAAAGATAATGATAAACATTAAAAAAGTATTAGGAAAATAAATAATTAACATATGTTAATTAAGAATGAATATAAATAATTTTTCATGAATAGAAGGTCTCAATGATATACATTATTTCCCTTCCACATCATTTAAAATGTTTTAATAATTTATTCTACTAAATCATTATAATTCATTTTCATGTTTTAAAAATGGATTTGTTGATTTATCTATATGGAAATGAATTTTTAAAATTGATTATTTCAATTAATTTTTTCACTGTGGTATGAGACAAATTGATTCAAAAACCACTTTAATAAATGTTAGAAACTGGTTTTTGAAAGTCGATTGGTTATTAAATTACATGAAATGTTTGATTATGAATAAAATTGAATTTTTATGTGGGATATGCTTTTAAATATCATCATTTTATAAGTCATGATTATATAATGATACTTAGACATTTGACGGGTTGGTACTTGATAAAACAAGGATGGATGGTCACATTATATACTTTAGTGTCTTGGGAATGGAAATCTGCAATATGGTTATTCCATTTTTAGAGTGACGTGTATGGAAGTCGGCTGATTGGTTATTTAATTTCTAAGATTGAAATGTAAGGAATTCAAACGAATTATTATTACATTATAGTTTAATTATATCCCACGTTACTTATATATATTTTAAATTATTTTTTTTCAGTTTTCATTTAGAACATTTGTTTTTGCAAAAGTTAATATTGATATTTTTTTAAATGATGATCAGTTTTTCATGTTATAAAGGAATATTATTTTATTAAATGTTTAATGGGATTTATCTGGACCATTGGATTGCATTTTTTCTAGACTCTTACATTTTTTTTTCTCATCACATATTTTAATATGCTTTTCACTTGTTTCATGAAAGAGTTGGTTCATGGATCATATCATGGGAAAATTGTGATTATATTCCCATATAAGAAATTATGTTTTATTTTCATAGGGTTTACCTTTGTCACAACAATGGATATTGTGTATAAGTGTAAACTTGTAATTTATGGATTTACTTTGAAATGATTGTCTATATTCTCTACAACACACAACATAAAAGATCCAAGAATGTGAATTATAGTTAAAAATACCAGAATAAATTAGGTTTAAGGTCAACCCCATATATTTAATATGTATAAGGTTAGTATATATGACTATTAGTTATGTGAGATGATTATTAATGTCTGTTATATTATTTTGTCATGTATCTAGTCCCCAGAGAAACTACACATTTATGTTTTGGGTTTTGAATTAATTTGAGATGCATTGAATATTTTTATAAAAATATATATTATGATTTAACGATATGATACAATTTTTTAAATTTTTTCACCCACCTCCTTACTCGTCTCACCTTTCTCACCACTGTATGAAATTTAAAAAATGTGGTATGAATGCATTAATAATAATAGCTTCCTTCTCATTTTCAATCATCCATAGAATGTATAATGGAAATTTTTGATGACCAATTTCATTCCCTAAAAAATTAATTTTTATGATAACCATGAGTACAGTTTCACAATATTTTTTAGTTGAACAAAACCAAAGTATCATTCATTAAAATGATAATATAAGTGTAAAAATACATTTTTTTGTTTTCTCTGTCTAATATTTTTATACCTCTTTATATATAAATATTTTATAGTTTACCATTCCTTTTTTCACCATGAAAAATGAAATATTTTTTATAGAGACTGATATTTACAAAATCAAGTTAAATTTCATAAAAAAATTAACATAATGAGAAGATTATATTCTCAATTAATTATCGAAACTAGATATTTTTATCTCTCATTAAATTCCTAAAATGGCCTTGTATTTATATTATTATCATAAAAGAAATAATCATTTATTTATCAAAAATATCTAGGATAACATATTGACGATTAAATCATGAATTATCTGAAAAAATAACCAATAATATGACAACATAGATTGTAAATAATTTTTTCATTTACATCTTTCAACAGGCTAAGCCAATTTCTTAATTAATGATTTGGAAATTAAAAAAATTACACCAATGTACGATTTCATTGAAGAATAAAATATTATATATTATTTTTTTAATAGTAATGTATAAGTGTAGAACCTTAGTATAAATTTAAATACCCCTTGTAATTATGATGCATATGAATTTTCTATTAAAAAATGTTTATAATTTAGAAAAAAAAATCATTTTTAAGGTAATTGTTATTGATTGTGTTGAAATTCGTACTACATATAATTTTAAAAACCCCATTTCATTAATTTAAAATTGAATCGTTTTAACAATGTAATGAAAAACATTGTATCATAGACCGAAGATTATTAATCTCAATGTATAAAATTAATCCATTATAGTGAATAAATCAAATGAGGAATACATATATATAATAATATAATATTCTAAATTGAAAATCTCTATGATCATATATTTGCTTTAGGATCACCAATATCTAATAAAAAAATATATTTTATAGTATCACTATGAAATGATAATAAATTATTATTGTTCAATAATATTAAATAATAAATACATCATTGGAAGTAAAACTATAATGAAAAAAGGATTTAATAATGTATATGTGTGAGAAAAAAATATATTCATCGAAACTATCATAATTGTAAATATTGTCAATGGAAATATGGGTTTTTCAAATATGGTTTTTACAAATATTTTCATTTGTCACATATCATATAAGTATACTAAAAAATGTATTATTAAAATGTAGAATTAAAATAATATAACCCCACATCTAATATAAATATGATATTAAAATATTATATATTTGATTATACATTAATTATTCATAAATAATATTAATATTATTGAAATTTTATATTGTTTTACATAACCATTCATATATGTATTATAATTTCAAAGGATTGTTATAATAAAATTATAAAATGTGAATAATTAAATTTTAATTCTATTTGTTAAATCATATTTAGAATAAAAGTAATATTTTTGTTTTTTGTTTTTTAAATTAGAAATATTTTATATATTTCATATTTTATCCGAGAAAATTAAATTGAGTTTATTCAAAATCTATTTTTATATGAAATTATATATTAAAATCATTTAAATTGGATTGATATATGAATAAATATAATATTATCATAATTTTGAATAATATAAGTTTTTCAATATATATTAAATATGTTTTATTATTTAATAGATCGGTTATTTTATAATTAACAACATATATTTAATTAAAAATTCTAAAATTATATTTGGATAAAATTTTCATGATTTTTTAATGACATTTTTTTATTTGAATATTGAAATAATTTCTATTTTACTACCACATTTACTTTTATAAATGTTTTCTATGAGAATAAAATAATTTTTTTGAAAAATTATTATTATAAAGGAATATATGGTATAAATTTGAATAAATAATTTAAAATTAATTTTTTATATAAAACCTGGGACTAGTATTTTTTTTATATTTTGGTATTGTTATAGTGAATGTTATTTTTCATCTATTTATTTGAATAAAATTTTGACATGGTTGAATTAAGATTCAGTAGTTTTTATAATTTAACTACATATTGTTTTTAATAATTATATATTTTAATAGTAGTAAAATCAATAAATCTAAAAAATTTATAGTAAACATGAAACATATGAAAAACTAAAAATTATTAATATAAGAAGTTACTTCGTGATTCATGCACCAAGTTAAAAAATAATAAAAGTTACAAAATAAAACATTATTTGATATTTCGTAATTAATATAACGTATTGGTTGCTTCAAATTATAAACTAAGAATCATTTTATTTTTATAAATTAAAATAATTTAATATTTTTAATATTATTCTCCTCATTTAAAATTAGAAATGGTTAATGTTAATATCTATGAGTATATTTCAAGAAAATATTTATTAAAAAAGTATTAAAATTGATTTAGGATTTATAAATCATAACCCTTTCTATAATCTATTATGCTTCATATTGCCTTCACATTCAATGTGAAACATGTTGTCTTTTTATATTAATTTTTTATATAATAAAAATAATCCCTTCTATAATATTATAAAATCAACCACAATCCCTCCAAATAATAAATAAATATAAATACCTTTAGAATCAAATAATTCCCTACCCAATTCTATCTTGAATCCTCCACAATTTTCATGTATTATTTTATATTTCCATATGACCAAGATGTGGACCCTTATTCTGGTGACTAATTTAGAACAATAACAATAAGGGGATATACATTCCCCTCCACCTTATTAATTTTTATAAAATTTATCACCCCAAATAATCATATTTACTTGATATTATGATAACACTATTATTATTAATATTATATTATATTTTCATTCCAATTCAACAACAATTTCATAACATTCTATATAATTAGTGAGAAAACTAAAAACATCATCATGTGTGTGTGCATACAGCCACCTAAATAAAAAAAATGATCATTATTCAATTACATAATTTAATGTCCTATTAAAAATATTTATTAATAAATATAAAATGATATAGAAAACATGTTAATAATTGTAAAATAACTTGATATTTTATTTTCAATATATCATTTATTCTAAAAAATGATAATGTCATCCAGGTGTACATGAAAACCGGAACCTCTATATGATGATCTTCCTCATTTATTTCCCATTCTATCAAACATGGTTGGAATAATAAATATATTTTTTTGTATAAAAATAATAATCAATATAACATTAAATTTTCGGAGATATATTATCTATCATTCTATAAGTGATATTTACATAAATCAATTATATAAAATTTTATTTCCATAAATTACATATCACAGTAGCCTTTTTAATTTACATTATCTCTAATGAATATATATTAATTATAAACATAATAAATTGTACTCCCATGTGAACTTAGTTTTTACATTCAATAATTTTCAAATGATTATTTTTTTTATATTGCGATATTTTTTAATGGTTTCTTTATATATACATTAAGGTTCCTTTTGTACCTCTATCAATACTTGGTTATTTGATATCTACATATTCATACATTTATTTAAATATTTTCCTCATAAAAAGAATAAATAATATTTTTATATTTCTAATATATATATTTACATGGTCAAATATTCTTTTAGATAAAATTTTCATACATTTTTTTAATTATATTAATATTTTTATTTTTATTAAACCCTATTTAAGAAAAAATTCAGACATATTTTCAAATATTAATCATCACTACAATAAAATATTTTATACCTTGAATATATAACAAAAAAAATATTATTATTTCATATATAACCTAGTTTGAAAAATTCTAGTTTAATGTAATATAATAAGATCTTTCCTCATATAAAATTTTCATTTACCTATTTCGAATACCACCACCAAATTTGTTCAGCATTATTCATTATTATATATATCATTCCCAATAATTATCAATTTAAGTAGTCTATGTTCAATTTATATGTACAAATTTTCGATTAGGAACATTACAAATGATTTAATTCATTAATATCATTAAAATTCCAATGGTTTTTCCATTGTTTATGCCTTAATACCAAATTATGAACATATGTCCTCCCTATGTGTTTGAACATGTTTATGATTTCTATATGGATATGTATAACCACATATAAAAAATATATATTCTTTAATTTCTGTGATGTGTGGTCCAGGAATTATATATCCTTATAATTCATTAGGTAATTATTTATATCTAATGTGATTAAATGTTTGGGATTTGTTAGTGAACATCATACATTATAGGCCATTGTGGTAATTTTTTTATGTGAATGGACATAAAAATAATTCCTCCATGGGACATTTACCAATATTTTTATTATATTAGGGAGATATCCCAATCCAAAATGGTACATATTCACTTTATTATTATTATCTGAGGAATTACCATAGATTTAGATTAAGTTATCAACTTATAAATTTATTAAATTTTTATTATTACTATGAAGTCATTTTATTATTATATATATCTATTTTTGTGTTTATCACATTAAAATAAAATATTTTTCATCTTGAAAATCATTTTATATCTATTTCCCTTGTAATTCAATTATATTTCATTGTAGCACTCCCTTTATTCTATTTATATTCCAAATGTTATATGTTTCAATTTTAGAAAACCATACAGAGTTGGGACAAGTAGATTGAGTTTTAAATATTGATGATGTTTTTTATCAGTTATATGATGTATTGGAATGTATAATATAAAAAATACACTATAAATATATACCCTTGAATTTTATTGTATTAAAATTAATGTTACTAATTATGAAAAAATATATATTTAGTTATTATTTCTTTATAGTTGGTATCATAGGATTATCTAGTAATTTTTTTATGATTATGATAATAAAAAATTAGTTAAAACCATATAATAATTAAGTAGTTATATTTTATGATCAATAAGTTTTTTAAAAGTTTTTATTTGTTGGTTTTCCTAGAAATTCAATCCACATGTTGGTATTAAAAATTTATGATAAATTTATAACGTGTTTACCATGGGAATAGTACCCTTAAAATGAATAATGTGTATTAACATAATCATTATGTTATGTATGAAAGATAGAGAGACAATTCTATATTACATGACTAAAAATACATAGGGATATGCATTAGGAAGTTATATTCTCATTACTATACATTATAATATATTTATTTAGTAATTACTATATGTGATTACATTAAAAAGAATGTGAAAAAATGCATGCATGAAGGGTGTTGGGATTGGTAGGATTAACCATGTTTGAAGTAGTTTAAATAAATGTATATTTGAAAAAATTATGGATTCAATGGATTATAACACATTGGATTGAGATTTAATTTTTATATTCACTTATAATATTTGATATTATCTTATTAATTATAGTAGTATTTTGTTGTCGAAGGATAATCACCATGATGATTATGAGAAATTTATATATCCAAAAAACAATCGATCATAAAATAGAAAATAAATTTCCTAGTTTTTTTCTTTTAATATATTTCAATATATTAATATGTTTTATAATATCTATGAGTTGAGGTTGGGTTATATTTTTAGACCCAATCATCCTTGGAATTGAAATAATGAAAATATTTAATATATATTAAAACACACATGTATTTTTTCTAAAATAATACATTAACTCATCAATTGTATATTATATGAGATATAAAATACCACCATTGATCATAGATTTGGACTATACCTGTAGGAACTACATAATATCTATTAGTGGTTATTATTATAATAAAATCATCCATGTGAGAAAATAATATAAATTAATACAATTAATTTATTTTGATTTTTTTACATCGTGAACATGTATCATTATAAATATATTATGATATAAAATACTTGTTGTAAATTAAGTAAACATAAGATTTTATTGTAATACATAAATGAGATATTTCTTTTACATAGAGGGATTAAGTGTTAGATTGGTACCACCATGGTTGACTATGACAATGGAGTGGTTTATCTCACGAAATATGATGGAATAAAAACCTAATTCACCAAAATATTTTCCATACAATTAAGAAGATAATTTAATTTATTTATATTTATTCCATAATTATATCACGTGATTAATGAGAACAAATTTTAAAAAGGATTTCTTTTTTATGGTTGATTTTGGTTAATGATTAATCATCATGTTTTTCAGGAATGGATTTTTTTTGGTTCTTCATAAACTGATATAATGACATTGAAGTGATTCTAAATATGAAAAATTGATAATTTTTTGTAATATATTTTTGATCACTGCATCCCCATTTATTCACATGTTCAATGATGAAATTTCCATTCACTCCGGGTTTGTCAAATTCTAGGTATTATATCATTACTTGATTTTACCTTAATTCAAATAATCATTACTAATGGTTTGATTTCCTGGTTTATATATCAATCTAGTTGAAATGATGATGCTTTATTATGAGACATTATGTGATATTACAGAATGTATCCCCTTTATTATGTTTTCGAGTGAATAGATGTATGTGTGTGAAAATATCTAATTTTTTGTGATTTGTGTGGCCTGAACCTAGCTAACATTGAGAGATGGGCTTGGAATGACGAGACCCAAATTTATAGGAGATTTTGATGGAGACATTGGATGTGGATGTCATCATGAAAGGAATTCTTCTTCATTCTGAACATTTTTAAAATTACCATCTTCACTGTATGTAGTTTGAAAATTATAATCTATATATTCACCCATTTACTAATATAGGGTTTCTACATTGTGATTAATGTCACAGACTATGTGACACGAACCACACACAAAGTGAAATGACCTATATATTGGTAATGTACACTCATGGTACAATTTTATGGACATGGAAATGTACAAAAGAATGAAAATAGTACTTGGGAATGAACCAAGACATATACAATACAAGGTACCTCGATAAATATTGGTACATTACATTAGATGAATTACCTAGGAACAACCAAGAGTACACGATCATGGACCGAAGCACACTAACAGACTATGGGATATATTGACACACCGTTTTCCTCATGTACATAACATGTACATCCTATTGAATAACCCAATTCCCATGGACTCATTATTATGGGCAGGATTTCTTATGGTGAATTCCCTTTGTAAACTCCCGATGAGGGTAGATTTATGAATCTTTTTCCGAAAATATACTATGATCCCCTAAGTTGGATTAGTCTCAAATGGAGTTGTTGGAATCCACCATATATCCCATTATGGTAACTTATATTCTATATTTTTTCCAAACAGATACCCTACAAATCTACCTGATCAATAATCAATGGTTTTGACACCACTTTTAAATGGTTAATATAGTTAGAGTTTGTGTTATCCCATCTCAACCTAGGAAGTGATCCCATATCTCTGTATCGATAGAATCTGAATTATAGTTTTTTCGTCATCACAGTGAAAACCATTGAGAATGACCTTTTAGATGATTTACATTCGTTTTATCTTGTATATTATGTAGGAATCCTAGGATCACGTTATTGTTTTAACCTTTCATTGAGACAAAATAATTATCACTAGTCTATCTACAAGATGCTATTTTATATCTCATATATATCACGGAATGCACTAGTGATGAGATGACTGATCTCTTGATGCAATATGATGGGTGTATTCATCGTGTCCTACTATTTATTGTATTACTCACCCATCTATGGGTACTATCACCACATGGAATGACTTATATCGACAATAGGATGTCAGATGAGGTCTTTGGTGGACATATATTAAATAATTAATTTCTAGTATAATGAAAATTAGAATCATACTAGGAATTTCATTTGACTATCATAACCTTTTTCATGATGGTTTGAACATCGTTACAACATTGAGGGGATTATATTTTTCCCTTTTATAATTTCATTATTTATTTTCACACTTAGATTATTGGATTTATATGTATTTATTCATTCATATTTTTATATTTTACTCTTATCATCGTGTGGGTATTTGGAACTTTATTTGTATACATATGTTCTAAATGATATGTATTATCATGTGACTAATATAATTACATATTATTTATTACAAAACCCTATCCAATTGGATGAGGTAATGGTGTGTTACACTCATATAGTCACAATCCATGTGGGCCTTGTTGGGTCAACTGATTATAGAGTGGTATCAAATCATTTTTCATTTTATGAATGGATTTTTGAGATTTTCTATTCTTGAGGTACGGATTGGGATTTACTTCGTTTGTATTTGTGTGTTTTGAGTCCCTCTCACAAACTATGAAATAAGTGGATGTTGTTGTAGTTGGTTTATACACTTACTAAGACTCTAATTACAAGAATGTTGACTTAGTATATGTAGGTACTATGTAAAAAGGTAACATTGGTACTTGAATCTTATAGAAATGGGTAGGTGTTTCATGTCATTGTTAAGTCATCTCTCTTGATGAACTATTGACCATGGATTATAAAATAAATTGTACGATGAACCTGTAATATCATCGAGATACAAATAAACATTCATATTTCTTGGTTTATTCAATTAGTTATTATTCACCATTATATTAATCTATATAGGTGGTTACATGTTTAGATTGTTTTAGATCCAAACCACCTCCCATGGAGGTGTAGGTTGTACCAGGAGTATACGTGGATGAGGTCAACTGGATGATCATAATTCATGAGTTTCAATGAAACCGACTTATCCAGATTTATTGAATGCTATAACCAATAGTTTCTATGGACTGGATTGATGTAATTAAGTGATTATTTTACCTCATTAGGCTCCCATCAAACTAGATGGTGTCATCGTTTAGATCAGTCTACATTGGCCTATATAGAGATCATGGGTCCTAGTAACACCATCATATGTATAGATGTATCTTTTAGGGATATTTTTTTAGAAAAATTTCATATAATAGATAAATCGAGTAATTTTTTGTTGTATTTTACATCCTGTAGATTTTGTGACTTCAATAGGGATATATGATTATTGATGAGAATTCATCAAGGTTCACTAAACTCTTGTGATAGTAGACATATATATTTTATGAACATTTCATCATGGCATACACATTTGATAGATTATTATTAAGTTTTATATATTCTATAATGATAAATATTTTAATTTCTACCTTTATTGGGGTACTAGAGCATGTTTGGTAGTGGAGGTCTTTTTGAAGATGAATACATCGATAGTTTTTTATTACAGTAGGTACAACTGAGATGAGTCATTTGATGTGTGTATTTGATGAAATATACAATGATTTTGATATTTGAGACATTTTATGATGGAATATAAGGATACATTTTCTATAAATTAGTGATATTAAGATGTTGTGATTTATCACAGTGAGAGACAATGCTACGATTGGTATTGATTTAGATATCTCATATTGGATTTCTTAACCAAACATTATGATAATAGAGAGATGATAATAGACTAACAAGGTACATAAGAAATAAGATTAGAGTTTTTAATTGGATTATAGACATTTAAATGGATCAATTAATGCCATTGGATGTGGAAGATGGTATGAACTGTGACACCACCACCCCACAGGTTACCCATTTCAACATTGTGGATATGGTGGTAAAGATAGAGGACACCTGATGGAGGTGGAGACCTATAATCAAACGACTCTAGGGATGAACATATATAAAATCTAATTTTTCTCTAACATATATATCATATTTATTGATATAGGAATAATACACTCTTGTTAACGTATATCACTATTTTGAGACCTAGAAAATCTAGTTGACAATTTCCCTCAACCCATGTGTTTGGAGACTAATTCTAGAGTGTATTCATTGATTAGAAACATATGTCAGTAGATTGACATGACCATTGGAGGTGATAGAATCATTTTGGATATTTTAATAGCATCAAATATTTAATATGATGTCATACTAGGATTGGATTGTATATGAATAGTTTATTCAATGTGTGGTTTTATCAGGTGGATGATACACTATAGCATTGTAGATTGGATGAGGTCTTCATTCATGGGTGATATAGAACCCTCTCCAAAGGATGATGGTTTCATATAGATGATGGTATAACTAATTACTCACTAATTGGGTAGTATTACCCCAGAGACACCAGATTCTATGGGCCAACCATCTCCCAATGTTGTTATAGTGTACAAGGATGGATTCATAATGATGTGTTGGGATTAACTCCCTAGTGATAGATATATTTATACACATAACATTTCCTAGGGGTGTATATGATATCAACGATATCATATTGTATAACAAAATTAGAGCATCATATGTAAATGTTACAATCTATTGAACTAAATAGATATGGATTTGACGGAACTATGGCGTCATAATGTGTAGCCCCACTATTGTTTCCTAAATGAAGGTTCAGAGAATGATATTTTGTACATATAACCATACACTGTGTTATGAACCAGATATGGTCTCCATCAAAACAAACACATGAACTAGTATGTGGAAAGGGCCAAAATTTATTCCTGATCCCAACATGTTGTTACATGTTCATGGGTATGATAATGTAAAAGGATGGTACGATTTTCTCTCATTTACAAAAAAAAACAACTGAAATAAATAAACTGAATCTGAATAAATAATCCAAAGAAGTCATTAACAAAAATTCAGAATTAAAATAATTTTTTTTATTAAAATCACATACGGTATAAACTCAAAATTATAATCTAACAAATTCCATGTACCACTACATGTCAAAGGGGTCATAATCCCCAAGCCTTCTGCATAACACCACACTGAGGATGGATGTTAAGAAACTGAATCATCAATTCTAAAATATTTTCCAAAAACTACGTCAAATATTTCAATGAATACTCACACAAAAATGTGTAAGAAGGGTGTGATCCTAAGCCACATAGAATCCCACCCAAAAGAGATTCCAGGTTTTAAACATTATAAGAAAAAAATAATACAAGTTTTTATAAACAAATAATGCCATAAACAATTTTTAAATAATGAAAAATTCAATAAATAGTTTCCATGTGGGAAGATTAAACGATTCACACTTATAATGAAAATGCACATGCTACAAAATTTTCCATCCAAAACCCTAGGATTTCAAATGGTAAGTACAATATATCCAATGATTTCTATTCATGGGAAATCCCCTAGGCCCTAGTTAGTTGTGAGGACTAGGTACCTTGTATCTCAGTGAAAAGTAACCATTACAAATATATGTTCTCATGAATGGTCTAATACTAGTGGAATCACCCATAACCTAGTTTTCCCCAATATAATCATCAATTTTTAGTTAGTGTTTTCATCTACAAACATTCTATATGAAATATGGAAGAATCCACTACGTTTCTCTAGCATAATAGTACATGTCCGCCCAACTCTATACTTGGGTTCCCCTTTTCTTTCTCAAACTAGTTCCACATCTTATAAAATACCATATCACATGGAAATTGAATTTAAAAATTATATACACAAAACAATTCCCCACAGAAGCCTCAAAATATCCGTGTTCACATTCAAATTCATTTTAATATCATACTAAAACCAAAATAGCCCATAATCAGGTCTCACACCTTTCCCACAATTTAATAATTCACACTAAAATTTATAAAATATTCCCAAAATTATGGAAATCTTAAATCACCATGTTGTCATTATAAACCCATTTTAAGAATATACTCACTTCGAAAGAGTATGTAAATATCTTTTTCAAACTTTATATAACTCAATAAACACATTTAGATTTTTACAAAACAACTTCAAGGAGTTTAACAAGCCTTTTCACATAAAATTCATTCCTAAACCCTCTTTCAAGGCCAAAAGCAGACCAAAATCCTACCAAACCAGAATTAGAAGCCCCATCAACAATCAATAATTTATTTTCATATGTTACAGTTGGACACCAAATGATAGCACAAGAGTTATAAAAGAAGAACACAATATTTCAAGAAAAATGAAACATTACAATTAAATACTGAACCAATTACATTAAAAATAGATTTTCACAACACAAAAAATATAATAAAACATTATAAATAAGTCAATAAATAAAGATAACTCATCAATAAATGATTACACATGGAATCACCTACCATTTGTGTCTAGACCCCCAAAATCGTTGTGAGAAACATCAACTACACCACCACCGCACCACAGGGGAATTAAAATGAATCCTAATTCGAGAATATGCAACCAAGAAACTCAAAAATAAACACTTTATATGAAACCATTGTTTATGGATATTTGAAACATCAATGGAATGGGATAAAGCATAATGATAATGGAAAAAATTAGTGAAGTATTCACATACATGAGAAACATTAAAATAATCACCCCAAAACACCAATAGTTGAATCTCCAAGTAGCCATAATTGAAAAGAATGATTGAATATGGTTTAAGAGGTCGAAATGGAAATTAAATGGGGGAAAAGAGTATAAAAGGAATGATTAATGAAAAAAACAAATTACCTTTTCAAAATATGAGTGATTTGAGAAACAATGAGAAAATTCCCCCTAATAAATAATGAAGATGACCTCTAAAGAGGGAACGCTGAACCTTGGGCGATCACCTAGAGTTTTTAGGCTTGAGTTTGAGATAAAATGATAGAATAATGTTTTAAAATGAATGATATAAAGAAAAAATTAAATATTTTTTTAAAACTGGAATGAGCTAATGGGTTCGGCCAATGGATAAATAAATCACCCAAATATACCATAATTATTTATTACTAAGGGGAACCAATATATATGGTGTCTTGAATAGGTTTGGGGAGGACAAGTGGGAAGTGGAATGGGTGAAAAATATTTAAAAAACAATAAGTAATAAAATAAAAAAATTTACTTTTGTAAAATAGAAATTGGCTCATGGTTTGACCACATATTAATGAAACAACCCCAATAAACATACCCTACAAATGGATTCACTAGGTATATCAAAAATTATATTCCATGTTACCTCAACCTTATAGATTCCCATTACAAACGTTTGTGGAAAATTACCATCAAAGACTTGAAGACAAATAACGTAGATCAAGAACACCCGAGACACCAAAACTAATCCCAGAACTCACGAAAACCCAGAGAATAATAAGAACCAATTATGATTAGAAACAAAGCATGGAATCAAATATCTAGGTGTGAAAAACTAAATCAAGAAAACAGGATGGATATGTATCCCATTATTTTGATCAATGACATATTACATTAGTCAATGGATTCATGATTGTTCTTGATTATTGAGCTCAAATAGTGATGTTAAAAATTTTGAGTATGCAATCATGATATACTGAATATAATAATCAAATTTCATTATATTCATTATCAGAATTTGGTGTTACTTTTCATAATAATAAATTCCAAATTATTTTTCAATGTACACATGAAACAAATCATTATTCATTTTATATATTGTATTATTGTGGCCTCTAAAGATTAAATTATAGTATAATTAGCATTTGAGGTGGAGTATGTGATACACTTGACGATTATGATGGAAATTATCTGAGAAAACACAATTTTTGAGATTCTCAAAATACATCAATTTTTGATTATAGAACTACAATTCAATTGGAATGATATCTCTATAAAATATGTTGAGTTGTAACTAGTGGAGTATGAGGTAATTCATCATTTGGAGCCACACATGAGTGTGATTTATGTGTGGAACATACCTATGTTGGGAGTATGCAATAAGAAAATCATCCCCAATATCTCAAGGACATCAACACTTATTAATAAATATTCTATTGAGGGTGATAGTTTCATATATACAATGATAGGTTCTAACCTGATTTTTTTGAGTTTAGGTATAGGATGATGAGTGATCCCATCTTGAGATTTCTAAAGGAGGGTGTCAAGTAAATTGTGTATTTGAGATTTCTCATGGAATAGAAAATGTTGTGATCAGATTATGAGGAATAAAATGATTGGATATGGGACCCAATATTTTTAATCACTTGATAAGAATTGCATGACCCATGATATGGAGTTGTTATTAATCGTATTCAACCTAATAATATTGCAACACTATATTATGGTTGATATATTTATTGTCTATTATTTCTAGAAGACTACCAAGTATATTTTCTTAAAAAAACATTGAAACATTAGATAGATACATTATATAGGGTTCTTATAGTATTATTAAATTTTGATTTTTATACTCATCTAAAGGGGAAAATGGTGGTGGATTATCTTAGAATGAGATATTATTCATGGTTTTTCCCATATGTATTGGTGTAGTTAGGATAAATGGAGTTATCCCTTATTGGTGAGGGTAGTGTGGCTTATATATATATATAAATTAAACTGTTATTACACCTAAAAATTATAGAATTTTTTATAAAGGATCATATTAGGGATATTAGATCAATGAACTTATTTAAAATTAATTCTATATAATGTTATCTGGATTTTTTTCCAATGATGGGAGCTTGTTATCTTTTTTAAAAGATGGATGATTGTACGAATGATATTTCATGAGGTGTTACATGGAGATTTTATTTCACCCCCTTGGTATTACATATAGTTGCGGAGAAGATGAAATATGACCTTAAATATATTTTCTAGTTCCCATGACTGGTTATTTTAATATAATATATTTTCTCTCATTGCTTCAAATGTTAGTATGTAAAGGTTGAGCACTGGGTTCCAACACTATAATATCATCCCAATGCAGTTCTATAGAGGAAGTGAGATGGGATAACAATTTAATTAATGAAGGGTATATTAAAATCATCTTTATGAGATGACTCTATGTTAGTGATTGTAGACTAACCACCATTTTGGACCACTTCCATGCTATTCGAGTGTAAAGGTTAATAGATACTTTGACACCATGTTAAATGTAATTGGTATTATAGCATCATATAGTTCCGTTGATGATAATATCATAAAATTAATCCCGCTTCACGTCACAACCATATAAATCATATAATTACTTCATTTGTAATACCATTATATTTTAAAAGAACATTTTACTCTAAATTGTATTCAACACGAACTATCGATTTTAAATGAACATCGATATAATATTAAAATATTATAATTTAAATATTACATATATATACAAGACATGAAATTAGAGGGATTAAATAATATAAATTATTGTATGAAATATATATTAAGTACATAATCAATAAAAATTAATTAAGAACATTTTTATAAATAACCACTATACATTAATAAAAATATTTTATTTTAGAAAAAATAGGTTTACATAAAAATGATTTGTATTTATTTTTTGAGGTTACATTATATTTATTATCAATAATAACATTGAAATATAATTTTATTATAATAAATTAGTTTACTAAATTTTAATATTTATATTAATATATGGTGAAATTTTCATATATTTTTGGAATTTGATTGATCAATGAATACTGAAAAATGCATATTTTTTTGTAATGATACAATTTTATTCTTATAAATTATTTACATCAATATTATAATTAATCATTTAATAATATTTTAAAGTAACATAATTTTATTTTTGTTATATTTTATGCAATTTATTTTATTTTATTGAACTTTATACTAGATATTTATATATTTTTTTTATGGATAGAGAACACAATTTCCTGGAAACTATTTATGTACATAATGATTTTACATCTAATGAAATTAAAATGTATCCAAATAATGATTTATTCAAGAAAAATTTATAGATTATATATCTATAAATATTTCTTAACATTATTTTAATTGATTTTAATTTTCATATAGGTTTTATAAGATCATCTTATACCTGAAAAAATCTTTTCTTGGATATCCATTTTATACTTGTGAGTGAGTTTTATTATATCTTAAAATTATCCACTTCATTGAATGAAATTTAATGTAATATATTAAATATATTTAATGATTGTAATATATATTATATAATATTTTAAAAAATATCCATCAAATATTAATAATTTCGGAAATAAAAAACTATTTACAATGGTAAAAATATTAAAGTGTCAAAATTGTATTACTATATAGGAAAATGAAAAAAAATATTAAAAAAATGTTTATTTTTAATAGTAATAGTGAGTATCATCATTATAAATCCTACACTCATTTATTTAAAAAAAAATTAGGCATAATGAATGATATTGACCTCCCTTTTTTCAAATGTTTTGAGTTTATATAAGAAATCTACCCATCCTCTATTATATAATAGATCCAGACCTCTTATCCTTTTCACATCTATGAAACCATTTTTCTTTACAAAATCCAAAAAAAATCCCAAAATATGTATACATATTCTCGATATTTTTTCCAAAATACCATCCTTAGTTTCCATTGTAATAGATATACAGGATGTTCTTCTAGGAGAATTTAATCTTCCTCACTAAGGTCCTATTATTTAAAATTTTTATCTTCTTCAGTAAATTATTTCATAGAAATTATAAAATTATAACACCATTATATAATATATATTATAATTGTTTTATATTTAATGCATTATATTCATCAATATCTTCTTCCATAAAAGATGAATCAAAACTGTTGATCATATTTATTGAGGGCTACCACCATACAAACAGATGTAATTCATTTTCCATCATCATCACTAATATATGCACATATTCATGGATTTAAATTTTATATATGATAATCATTAAAATAGTAAAATTCTATAAAATTTATATATCATAAAATTTTTACAATTTTATCAATTGAAAATGAAATAATCATTCATGTGTACAGAGGACTACAACCTCACGAAGTGGTGTGATTCATTTATTTTATCATGGAAACACATCATTGGTATAGTTAATTATAATTAATGATAAATATGACTTTTGGAAATAATTATCATTTTATTTTGACATAATAACCCATACATTTATTCTATATCCACCACTACAAAATGAAAACATCTTTCATTGAAATGTATAACTAACTTTCTCTATTATTGAATCATAGTTCATTTTTCCTAATCATTCATAATTGTTTGAATTAAATTTATACTTGATTTATAAAAATTATAACTAGGAAGTTATTACTATTCCAAGTGTGATGCGACAATAACCCCTTTGACCATGCTCAACATACTATATCCACATTGAAATTAAAATGTGATCATCATCCAAATTCTAGATGATGAAATTAAATATTGAGTAATTAAAAACAACATTAAAATTAATTAATAAATGTGTAATATATAATGGATTAAACCTACAAAAGGTTATTAACAATATAAATAATGTACATGAGTTAATTGTACTGATTAAAAATATAAACACCACATTTTATACACACAATATAATTATTTTGTCTCAAAACATCCTTATTAGAGAAAAATTCTATATTATACCCCAAAATTCATTTATATATTTTATATACTACAACTATAAATAATATTCCATGAATACATTATAAAACATATTATTATAGAAATAATATTTAACATGATCCAAATATATTATTAAATACAGGTTTACTTCATATTTGAATATTACAATATAGATTTGAAGTAAAATTAATTTAGTTTTCATGACACAAGACATTTTATAAATTTTAAAATGTATAAAAGGAAAATTTTATTAACTTAAATTTAATGTGTGTAATTATACTCCATAATAACCAATAAATTCTATGAAAAAAATTTCAACATGTTTCCATTATTCTTTTTATATAAAATTTTTTCAATAATATTTGTAATATTCATACATTTTCAAAAATTTACTTTTAATGTGGGATGGTTATTTTCCCCATTGATTTTTTAATAAATATTATTTTATATCTTTTAATTAATTAAAATAACATATAATTTTATTGATTTGTTCTATTTTTTATTATTTATCTTATATGTATATATATACATAGACCACTCACTATTCTGTTGATGTGGTGATACATTCATTTTGAACACTTCTCCAATTTTATCTTTATGAATTGTATTTTGATTATGAGATGAGGTATAATTAAACAACCCATATTCATTCTATGGTTAATTGTAATTTATATGACTTATGATTTTTTCCTTATGTGGGACACATATTTATGTAGATGAAATTAATGTGACATGGGTGATCAAAATTACATTTTCGCTTAATTTATTTGGTAATAATTTAACCTCAATAGATGTCCTCTATGTGTTAATGGAGTGAACCAGAATCATAATGGGTATTTTTATAGGATGTATAGATGTCATGGATGTTATCCTTGACATATTTATATGTCATGTATTATATTTTTTTCACAGTTACTTCGACTATATTATCTTATGATACCATAATAATAATGTTATGATTCAATTTGATTACTCAACCTACCTCTATTTTATTATATACTTTTATAACACCAACACATATGTTATCATTCTCTTTCATGATTATTATTATAATTGTATTTATAGATCAAACAAATTGTCTTTGTATTTATAATTTAATACCATGTTTTTATGATTTTTAATGGATTTAAGATCTAATTATGATGAAGAAATTTATAAAATATTACTTTATCCTCACTTTGATGTACAATTATTATAATGTAACAAATACATTATTCCCCGTGTTATTTGTTTTTTAATTAATATATTCATCTTCTTAACATTTTGTGATTATATATGTAAATGTATTGGGTATTTATAGTTTGTATCAAATAATTATTTAGTTTAACCATAATGATATGATTAGAAAAATGTTCGTAAAATCTGATGGATAAGCATATTGATATGACTAATATATAAAAATATATTTTAATCTTGGTGAATTATAGAAAGAGTGTTTTTCATGAAATTTTATCCATATTTGGATACTTCAATTATATTTGGTTCTGTTATAGACGTACCTAGATTTAATAACTACAAAATGAATTTCAGTCTTCACTCGAGCATTACCTCACACCTAAAAACATGGATTTCCATGAACCTAGTTTGAAAATAATTGGGTATATGTTTCCTAAAATAATAAACTCTATTAAAACCACCATAAGTAAATTGAATATATGTTTATGAAGTAGGATCAATGTTAATTTTAAATTTTATTTGGATGTATGTCTATGTATGATCATAATATAAATAAAATAAATAGTATTTTATAGTTGTTAATTTATGAAATTCATTGATGATTAAATATTATTTAATATATTAATGTTAATATCAACCTTTGGTGTAATAATCATTTAGTGGCAACATGTTTTTTGGAAAAAAATTCTTTTTCCAATGTTTAATAGTACTAATAAATATTGTGGATTATATAAACATTGATGATTAATTATATTTTTAGGATTTTTAATAATGTTTTAGAATCATTATACAAATTATACTGATTTAGTTTTCGAAATAAAACAACAAAAAATAAGCAAATAATATCATTATAATTAGCAAGGACATCAGGCATGAACCCATAACATATAAATGATAAGAGTGAAGTGAATATAACTATCCTATGTGATGTTCTAGTTAGTGTGACTTATTTATTAGATAAATTATTTAATGGATAAATATAATGTTCATTTTGAAAAATAAACATTAGAATCATTTAATTTTTATGTTTTATGATATTGATGTGATTGAGGATATTATTGAAATGCATTTTTTAGGTTAATACACACAGACACTCATAATCACTAGTATTAATGTAATGGATCTTATATGAAAAATGAAATTATGTTTTTTAAGATAAATGTAAAATTGTAAGACATAAACAATGACGATAAACACACAATTCATATAGATTTTAAAAACTTTTTTTGGATATAGTGTATCATATTTATGGAATAAATAATGTCAAACCTTTTGATTTATTGAATTTTTTTTAATATTAATATATATATATATGTGAATTTGTTATTATTAAACCTTATTCAAACCAATTTGGTTTTAATAAATATTTGAGGAATAACTTGTTACAATTTTTTGTATTTGATGATCATTAAAATGATAATTCTTGTTATTATGAAATAAAAAAAATACATATTGGATATTCATCCATTAGAGGAAGAGGTGGAATGAAACAATATTAAATAAAAATTAAATAATTCAACCATGTTAATCAAATATTAATATATCATGTAAGAAAATAATATGGTGTTAACTATTTTGGTAGGAAAATAATTACTTGTCTCTTGAAAAAGTATTCTTATAAATGATATCATATTACATTATTATCATATTAATAAATGGGGGTTTAACATAACAATACAAAATTTTAAATGAACACCTTTCATAATAGTGTAGTCTACATGAATATATGATTTTTAAAGAACCATGATATAGTTTTATAATATTAATATTAAATTGTGAACAAAATAAACTAGTAATTAAATTGGATGGTACTAATAGAATAATAAAAAAAATGTTATATATATGTAATTTAATTACTCATTATAAATTCGATTAAAAATCATTAATAAATATAAACATAACTCTAATAATGATATTGTATTTTACAAAAAATTAATTTTTTTAAAAAATAAATATTATTTATTTTATAATAATATATTTTCAATAAATTATGGAACTATTCGATTTTTTATTTTATATAATTGTCAAAAAATTTGAAATCAAAATATCGATATTTAATTATTTTGATATTTTGGAATTTTTTTAGAACACATTAATTTATTTGTAAATAGTAAAAAATTACTATTTTTAGTAAAACTATCATTTATATTTAATAAAATAAGAATTTTTAATTACCCATTATTAATTTTATTTTATATAAACATATTATAATTATTTTTCCAACATATTTCATTAATATAATTAAATTAAATTTATCCGTATAATATTATTTTTAGTCATGAAAAAACTTTTATTATATAATTTTTTATAGTTTATAACATTACTCAATTTTAACTAAATAAAAATTCCTAATTTTGAAATATTAAAATTAACTTCATAGAATATATTTATAAGATAAATTTTTAAATGTGATTACCTTTCATATAGTTTATCATATAATGATTAAAAAAATATCTTTAAGAAATTGTTTCTGTCAATGCGTGTTCAAGATGTATTTTAAAATTATTTATTAAACTTATATTAATTTTTTCTATAAAATATATTCCATATTTACAGTTATCAAAATTTATAATGTATAATACTTTCAACATAAATCATGTTATTAATGAATAATAAATACCTTAAAAATTAGTTAAACTCTTGAAAAACTAAATGTTAAAAACTGTGTAACCGTAGAGGTCAAATGAAATAACATGTCTAAAAATGTTTTTTTAATTGTATATCTGTTTATCATAATTATATCTCAAAAATCATTTTTTAATTATAGAGTCATATTTCAGGATATTTAATACCCATTAATGAATTGTTTTAATGAATTTACAGGGTTATCAGTCCGGATCCATTATAAATGGGAACCCACTCTCATTAATTAGTCACACATATCAAGAAAAATGGATCCAAAAACACTACCAACATCTCTTCTCAACATACATAAAAATTTTATTTCACAATATTTTCCTCAATAATTGCGAAACATAGTGTTCTTAATAAAGATTTAAAAATGTGGTTCTTTTATGTGATGATAATTGTCATCACTACACTACTAATTTATTATTCTAATTTCACACCATAAATTATATAATTTAATTTAAAAACTAATAAAATAAGTAAACACTATATATATATATATATATTTTATTATTCATATTAAAATATATTAACCAATCCCAATTATTTGAAATGGGAAATGGAAATGTCGATGATTGGTATAGAGGAAAACATCATTGCAAACCAATGTGATCCATTTTATATAAAAACCTCTAATAAATCTTCGTAATGATGGATTTATGGTTTATATATGATAAAATAAAATACTATCCATTATTTATGATTCATATTTAATAAAATTTCATACGTTTACATATATTTAAAATGACAACATTGGTCGTGTATATGTTGGACTAACACCTCTTAAATCTATGTAATATATTTATTTTATAATAGAATAACATGGATAATGTATTTAAATGTATCAAACAAAATAATAATATATTATCTATTTTATTTTTATTATATAATTATCAAATTACACTTACCTTATTTCCTTCAAAATCAATAAAAAATGGAAATTTTACATATGTGTATGAATAACCAGCCACCTCCATGATTGTTCTGTAGTTCATATTCACTAACATAACTATTTATTAGTTTTAATATTATAATTGATATAAAAATATTAATAAAAACTTGAATATTTATATATTTTATATTATCAAACAATGAACTCTTGGTCCATGTCCAGCACTCCGATGTAGTTTAAAAATTATGAAACATGTTTCTCAAAGCACATGACATAAACATAACTTAAAAGTTAATTAAATCTAGATTCAAAATAAATTAACTAAATAGTTTATGTATAATATATTTATCCTGATAAATTATCATAATTAATAAAATAAATTATATATGATTATTATAATGGGGATGAAATATATACAAGACAATGTCATGACACGAGATAAGGGGTTCAGCTCAAGAAATCCTTCATTGAATTTTTTTTCTTTAATACACCATATTTCATTAATATGTTACATATATAACCCCTATATATATTGTATAATTAAAATTTTATTCTTACTCGTTTATTATGATTGAATTATTCTATGTTTTTTATTAGAGTTATTTTTCTATAGTTTCTAAATTGGTAAGTGTTTATGTATGAATCACATTTTAATCTGTTTTTCTTATTTTTGAATATCCATTGTAGGAAATTATTTAATCATTTTATAAAAAAATATATTTTTATTATTTCCAAGTAATTCATCATCTTTTAATAGAATATTAATATTTATTCTCTATTAAATACTATATTAATATATTATTAATTTATATCATTCAAAGGTACATTTTTTTATTTATTTATATAATATTTTTATAATTCAATGCTTTCTTAAAATAAATTTTCAATGTGGAATGGTTATTTTTGAAAATATTGTGTTAATTATTTTTTAAGTGTTTCCCATCATCAATGTAAACAATGAATAATATTATCGAATTATATTAAATTATTGATATATAAGGATCATAAATATATACCTAGAACAATATGAATTCAATTTATAGAGTATTACATGCATTTTTTCTCTTCTAAAATTCATTCTTTAATAAAAGTATTTTCATTATGATATGAGGCATGATTATGAATCCCATTTCCCTCACATTGGAAAATCTAATGTGTATTCCTTATGATGGGTTCATTATTTTGAACACATAAAATTTCACATGAAATTAATTATTTTTTAGCGATAAAATTATATAGGAATATAAAGAATCGGGTATTTTTTTAGTCTTAGGAGGAATATTGTATGGGATTAGGAAGAAAACCAAATAAATTATGATACTTTTACCTCCATGAGATATTTTCATGGTTGTTATCATTGAAATGATATTTTTAAAGAGTTGAGTGAAAAAGGATACATAATTGATAACTTAAATGGATCAAGAAAGTTTATATACAAGAACACAAGGCTACATCGAAATGAAGAAAAAAATTTATTAACCTGTTCGAGAAAGTGTGGGCGTACTGTGAAGAGAATGAAAAAACCAATAAAATTATTATTTAATTACCTTATCCATTTATTGACCTTCATCCATAAGAAACCAAGATCATAAATGAAATTAGAAACAACATCAACATTTATTAATTCATCTCCATAAAGGAAAATCTCATTTTCACATTAACACCATCTTCCCTATTGTCCTAAAAAAAGATGTCAAAATAATTATGTATAATAACATTATGATTTCATATTCTAATCTAAAATTGAGTTTATAAATAGTAAAATGGATACAAATCATCTCTTATCATGGGTTCTAATACTCTCACCACCAACTGATTAATAGGTCGATTCACAACCATGCTTTGAGAATGTTTAAAGACATTTGGACAAACATGATGACTAATACCACTTGTGTCCAATACAGAATTTGCCATCTTGAGCTATCCATGCCATGCATCATGATGCATATGCATTCCACTAGATATGTGGATAGAAAAAGATCTATATTAGGTCCTAATTCAATTATTGTAATGTCCATATATGACGGACTTATATACAATAGACGAACACAACACTTCTTAAATAGTTTTATTTCATGTTATACGTTTTTATAAAATATTCATGGATTCCATAATCTTATGATAGAATTTTAATTATGATATGATTCCATTTAATTCATCAAGTTGATTCAAAATTTTGATATCATGATATAACGTTTAATTAAATTTTTTTTGTTCCTTTTCTTTTTTATTTAATGTTAGAATGATTTAGAGAACCCACCTTTTCAATGTATTCATTATGTTTGCCAATGTTTTTAAGGATAATGAAAGGATTTAAGAGATTGTAATGGATAATAAATTAATTTAGTTTTGTTTTATCCTCAGATTGATGTATTAAAAGCCTATAATTATAAATACACTAGGTGTCATATTGGTTTGGTTCTAATTAATATATTCTAATTTTTAAAATCTTGAAATGATATGTGACAAACTATTTAGTTTATATTATTATGTGAAATAACAATGTTTTTTATGTAATATTTCTTCTAAATTGATCTTCAGAAAAAGTGTAACATTCATGTTTTAAAGGACGTGATTTAAAATTGCATGTCGGTCCTTGTCTATAGTTGGGATTATTAGATAAAATTATTGATGATTTCACAATTTTTTTACAGGTACACCATCGATATGAAATGATTTATAGCCATGTATGGAATTCCTTGGAGGACCCCACTATGATTGAATTATCTAGGTGATTTAGCAGTCATGGGGTCATATTTTCTGTGATTTATTAATCAGAATATGTATACAGTCAATGAGATTATGAATATTACACAGAGCTAGCAGAACTCTTTTTCAAATTAATGATGGAGACCTTTTCTGTTAAAAATGGACACCATGCACTATTGAATGACTCAACCCAATGTGTATTATAGATATTTTTATATTTGTAAAGGTTTTTCTAATAATAACTAGACCGTTTATATACTATGTATGTTTGGGGATGTGGTGTAACACAATGCAATACCTCTTTTTTTGGGCTTGGTAGACAATGTATTCAATGCCTTGCGGCAATGGACATATGTTCATGACACATCACACATTTTTTAGTGGGGTGATATGGACATTGAGGATGCATGTATATTTGTAGTCTACATAATTGAGATCAAGGTTCTTATGGAGATGATCAAACATGGTAGATTATTCCCTTGGTGTTAGTATGGTGGAAGTATATGAATTTGAAAGTGATCACCAGGGAGAGGGAGATCCTGATGTGATCAAAGAAGCCTCTTCCTTTTTAATAGTATTCTAGATATTTAGGTTGAAAATAACTTAAGTAGGGAGAGTGTAATATCCCCAGTTTATGACATCAAATAATAGAATATGTTAATAAATAACTACTTAGCCATCTTCTATGACTATAATATATTCCACAGATTGGTGAGTATCAATGATGAAAGAAAAAAATACTTAATATAATATATAACACATGCATAGTTTTTTCTGACATAAATTTAAAAATAAATAAAAATTCTCATATTGATCATTTAATACCTCATTTTAATATAAAACTTTGTATTTTTTATGTGTGAGTAAAAATTTCTTTCAAAATTAGGCATTTATAAATTTTTTGTCATTAGTGAAAAAAATAAAATAAAATAACTTGTTTGTTTGTTTTATTTTGATTTGATAGAAAAACCTAATATACTAAACATTCCCATTATTATGACCAATTATTTTGTTTAAAATATAAAACAATTATTTTATTTGAGCTTATGGAGGAGGAAATTTAATGTTAAAGTTGGGTATTGGATCATATATCGTTCAACCAGGGGCATCTACACTAAAATAGTTTTGGTTCTAAAAAAATGTCACATAACAATGCATATAAAATGATTTATCCAATCTTATAGAAGGGTATTTTTATTATTTTAATTTTATCCTTTTTTAAATCCCATGTTAAAATAGAATCATTTCACTAAAAATTGGTTTGTAGAAGGATTATTCAATTTGGTTTATGTTTTATGATACTATGATTTTGGAATTTGTTATTTTCATTTATCGATTATTGATTATTCATCAATATGGAGAAAATTACCAAACAATCCAAAAAATTGAATAGCTTCACTACACTTTTTTGGATTTTTCATTTCATCCCATCTCATCAAATGTTCACCATTTGCATGTACATTTTCTCAAGGTTCAACAGATATATAGTATTCGATCATTTTGGTATCATTTGTTAGTAAAAGTAATCAATGTCACAAGTTATATTTCACAATTATTGTAACAATCAATGATAAGTGATGATTATGGATGAAAAAAAATTAAAGGAGGGCATATCTAGGTTCTCCTTCTTCCCAGTATGGATTTTGTTGATGACCCAGTGAGATAAGAGGTAATTGTAAACTAATTTGGGTCTTCAGAATGGCATTGATGATTCCAGCCAGCATAAGAATGATCAATATATTTTATCATCAGTGTTATTGGTTGATTTTAATTATGAAATTAGTGAATATAGAAATTAATGGTTGATAAAAATATTTTTGGAAAGTCCCTGACATTAAAAAAGGTAGTATGAAGATCAAACATTTTGTATCCCCACTTTTTACGTTCTAGGATCATTACAGACATATAATATCCATTGATCATATAACATTAGCCACACAATATTTTAAAGGAATATGTGACTCAATGTGTACCATTTTGGTACATGATAATAGATATAGATAGGTACCATAGCAAAACCAATGTACAAAAAAAACTCAGGTAAAATGATACAACCATGTACCAAACCATGGCTTTAAAAATTGGAAGGACAAAATTATATAGGCATGGCCTAGAGTACACTTGGTCGGGATGATGCACATGAGCATACACGACTCTAGTATGTCATTTCGTTTATGAAGAATTCAATTTGTGTTAATTTTATATTATATCTTGAGATGCTTCATCTATTAAGTATGGACTAATTCCCTTAGGTTATGTCTCCTCAATTCATCCACCACGAGGGTAGAGTTTGAAAACATCTCATAAGAATATCATCTGATCCCCTATACTTAATTGGTCTAGTATAGAGTTGTATGATCCATCTTTAGTTCCATGATATGATCCACTATCATATATCTTCGTTCCATTCTAGGGTTCGAGGAATCATTAGGAGAAACAAATATGGGACTTAATCTCTGGTATTGATGGATAATCCATTTAATGTTTGTAGTGTCCACTATGGTATTTTGTTTGATAACTTATATGTGTATCAATCAAATTGAACAACTAGTGTGTACTTATTTTTATTGATACCCATATTGAATGACCTCTTGGATGAGCATCATCATAGTTATCCCACCCATTGAGTGATTTTCATAAAAGTGTATTATCCTTTATCCAGAAATTAAATCCAAGGATGAAATTATAGTTATGGGATTACCTTGATGTATATCCCTGATAATTGTTATATTTAGAGGATATTATTATATTTATTATATTTTGATGTTTATTACCCTATAATGATATTACTACTCTTTAAATGATTGGTAATTGTATTTATTGGTGACCAACCACATATTGTTATACTCACCCCTTAACAGGATATTCCAATACATGTCACGAATTATTAATTTGATAGTCCCTTAGATGGGGTCCTTGGAGGTCAATGAGAAGAGATGTAATATATAGTATAGACATAATGGGGTTCATAACAGTTTTATTTTTTTACTTTATTCCCCTCATTATAGATGTTTGGGCTTCTATTACTTTTTTGTGGGGAATAAATTTGTACCTTTATTAATTATAGTTTTATTTCCATAATCTAATTATGGGATTTAGATTTATGAATTTATTAGTTTCATTTTTTATAATTCAACACTATTTTGGAATTCAGATTTCTCTACATATGTATAGTTTCCATATGTTTTTTATCCCATGTGTATGACACGCCTACTCAGTGATTATCACCAATCCTTGAACTATTGGATTATAGATTTTTGTGTCACACACAACTTATCACCATCCAAGAAATCCTTAGTGGGTAGAGTAATGATATGAATAATGGAGCATAATAATTGTATGAGAATCTTATAATATTCCTATTATTCAAGAAATTGAAAGATTACTAGTCATACCAAAAGTAGTATAGTATATAACTAAATATAAATAAATATCTATAAATAATATATATTTTTATCATTGATTTATATTTATAGATGGTGTTCTGGTATATTATAAAATAAATTAGGTTTATGTGAAACATCTAATGTTCTTTATAATTTTTTTGTGATTTAATAATTTTCAAACATATAGTAAATGGAATAAATATCACAGTAATCTAATTTTATGACATAATTACTTTTTGGATATTTATTGAATAAAACAACACTTCAGTAAGTATTAATCTTTAGATGAATATTATATATATATATATATATATATTAAGGTAATAAGTGTGGTTTGGTTTCGAAAAAATTAGGTTTTATTATATTATAATTTATTATTATTTTCAAGAATATATTTCTATTAATATATTTTGAATGTTATATATTTTTTGTGATTCTAAAATATATTAGGTTGTTTATAAAAATTTTAAATAGTGATTAATACATTTAAATGTTTATATTCTGGTGTTATTTTTTGGAAAATATAATCTCATAGTGGTTTAATGTGTTGATAATTAAAACGGATTTTCAAAATATGAGTTAATGATAATATATGAATATGTTATCTAAATAATGGAGTTTATCTATAAAAAACCATAATTTTATTAATGTAAATTTCTTTTGTATAATTATTTCATTTTTTATGAATCTCATAAAATCTCATATAATACACAGGAAAATATTTATAAATTGCTAATAAGTAAAATTAGATGTATTTCCTAAATTTAGAAAAATTATTCTCATAGAATAAAAAATGGAATGATAGAATAGTAATATGAACATTATGAATCATAATCTACGTAATAGACTAGTATTCTAAACTTTTAATATTTTTATAAAATTTATTTATCTTATAAATTAAAAGATTATATATTTTTATAATGGAATATGTAAATAAATTTTTGAATAATGATAAAATAATTATTGATATTATTTTTAAACATAGTTTGTTATTTTTAATTTTATAATTTAAATGATGATTTTAAAAGAAATTTATGTTAAAATAATATTTTCATAAATTAATATTTTGATCTCTTATGATTATAATATAATTTTATAAAAATTAAATTATTGTTTCAATGTTACATAAACCCAGATAAAAATTAGAAATAAATAATTTTTTCTCAAAATGATGATTTGGTTTTAAAAATAAATTTCCCAAATTTATTTAATGATTTTCATAAAATTTACACCATTTTTTAATTATAATAATTATAAAATGGTTAGTATAAATTTTTGTTATCATTATGAAATATTTTAATCTTTTCTGATATGTGAAATATGATAATTTACAATATTTATCATAATAACTACATAAATGAATTTTTGTTTCATGGAAAAGTCATGGATTGTGTATTTGGGCATTATATAAAACAATAATTCTATTTTTTATTTAATTAGTCATAATAATGAACACTATTAATAGTGTTGACTCAAAAAAATCAAATTAACAAAATAATAAAAATACCAATCACCTACCTAACAAATACCACAACTCGTCACCTCTTCATATAATAACTTATAATCAATTGACCAAGATTATATTTTTTTCCATTTCTTCTTCCAATCGTCTTCCCCCTGTTTGGTTATTTTTGGTCTCTATTAAATACAATTTCTATATACTTGTTTGAGGTTCTCAATGAGACTAAATTAAATAGGTAAAACTCTCACTTTTTCTATTTTACTTTCTTTTCCCATTTTATCATTCCATAACATCCCTTATCCTATGTAACATGATAAATATAATAAATTATATATAATAGAATGTTATTATGTTAATGGTATATCATTCATTGAAAATATTCTCTTCATTTATTTGTAATAAAAGTGAAAGCATCATTAGTAATGTGTCGATTCACCAACTTCTTGGAAGATGATTTTTCATTTTCTTTTACCATATACATGGAAGGTCATTAAACCATTATAATGGTTAAACCAGATTATAAATTTTATATTTTTTAAATTTTATTTTCTTTATCTAATATATATATATATATAATCTTAAATAATAAAACCAAACTATTTTTTGATAAATTGAAATTCACCAAAATAATCTGAAATTCATAATAAACATTTTCTCTAATGAACCATCCTCGTATAATAAAAACATTATATTTGGGACAATTTAAATTTATCGAAATACATTTATACAATATCATTATATTTTAAGAGGTTTCCTTCCATTTTAAATGTTCTATCATATTTGTACAGAAGCAAACCAACCATGAATCCATGGAATGTACTCTACCAAAACGTGAGGAAATTATACTATAAATTTCCATGAAATGTATATAAATGAACCATATAAAATTATAATAAATTAAAAACATGTACTGAAGGTTACTAATTAATTAATATTTTGATTTAATTATAAAATAAATGACATTATGTATTATTCCATAACACATTCATACAAATAGTAAGGGATTCTCTTTGAACCCCTATTTTTATATTTTAGCAATGATTTCTCAAACATTAACCCTATGTAGTTCTAAATAATTATTATAAAATATTTTTAAATTATATTATTATGTTCAAAACATATTCACCAATATTAATTAGTCATTCCTTGATTGTGAAATACTTTTTTTATTACGTTCCATTTTCAATTTTTCTTCATATATAAGTCTGATTAAAGGGAACTTCCAAATTTCATAAAAATTTTCATGTAAAATACAAAATATGTTTTATTATACCATTATTGTTCTAATATCACATTATTATTTCTAGTTTTTTGAAAAGGGATTATACATTATCCCTCTTTATAGAGTCTGAAATTTTCCCATTAAACTCATTAAAAGGGATCATTTCTAATAGTTTTTGAAACACATTATTTTAATGTTTTATTATCATTTTGATATAATTTATCATGATATAATATTAATTTCCCTTATGAATATCCATTTATGATTTAAATCCATTCATTTTGTGACATTATTATGATACACCCATTGTTTATTTCTAATGACATTATTATGATACCCATTCCATTCCTAGGGTAACCATTTTTTATACCATATATTTGATTCATAATTTTGAACACATTCACATGATCATTTTTTTATTGGTGTAGCTATATTGTTATCTAATTAATTGTGTAAATTGTTTGTCTCTTGAGATGTAATGTTTGGACAGGTAGTAAACCTCATATATATTTGGGACATTGTGCACCCTGGGATATAGCCTTGAATTTTATCCTTGAATCATATTTCTGAAATGTTTTATATTTCCGAAACATTCCTATGTTATCTTTATTACATGATCAAATGTTTTAAATATAATAATTCATTAGGATTATTCATTTTCCATTCCATTTTATGTAATCAGTTTATGACTTATAGCACATGTGGTAATCTTTATTCCTATATTTATTCCATTACTGGTATTTTTATGTCATTCATTTTTTATATGTATTTCATAAGTAATTTTATGTAGATGTAGAGCTCAATAAATTTTATGCGAACATAATAGGTGATTAATAAAAATATGTTTTTTTAATTTTTTGTTTTATGTTTATATATATAATGTTCCATCAATACTAGACTGTACAATCCTAGCTTCAAATTTCATTTTTAGTTATGAAAAAAATTATGTAATAATATATTAAAATTTCTATGGATGTTATATATTTAATAATAGTATGTTCAATGTATTTTTATAGACGATGACTAGAAACATTAGTAAAAACCTTAGAGATGACTCTATCACCATCAATAAAATAGATTGAATCATAGTGAGTAATAGGATAAGATATAATTTCTATTTATATTCTTATAATTATATGTTAAATTATGTATTCTTATATGATTACTAGATTTGTAATCTGGAACCACCTTATTGTAATTTGTTTTTATTATTTAATTTTTGTAAATAGAATAACCCCAGACAATAGTCATTGTGATAAGAAATGTGGCAATGTACCTAATGAAATTCCAAATTTGATAGGAATGGGGGATAAAAAATTGAACTAAATACATTTTAAAATGGATAAAGATATGAATAATAATTTGAATCATGTGAAACTCCCTCCACCTAAAAAGATAAAATTTTGATCGAATGATTTTTTACAAAAAATTCCTCCTGTCTTCAGTGGAATATATGATACCATCATCATGAAAAAATGTATTAAATCCATTGCGAATTTATTCTCTATAATTTATTTCTAATAATAAGATAAATTCATACATGTGTTCTACCTTTTTTATTGGAAAGCTAATCATTTGTTTAAACATATCAAAACTATAATGTGAAAGAAGGATATTGATTCCATGGAATTATATTATTTCATTAAATTATTTTGAATTTATATTTTCCTTGAAATCTTCTCCTTATAATGAAAAAGTGTTTCTCCAACTAAAAAAATGATGAAAAGTATATGACGTTGTGTGAGAAAAACATAAAAATATTACATGAAATGAATATTACATTTTCAAGAACAATGAAAACATGTTGGATCACTTCATTAAAACATTAAAATCGAGTTTATGAATAGTTTTGGCATATTTGAGACAACAACAACTATGAGGTGATTTTATTTTCTATAATTATGTATAAAATAGATATTGGAATATTATTATGGACTCATGGTCCCAGAGATATAAAGAGTAAAATTATATTTTAATATTATGGATTAAAAATAAGACCTTTTAGGAAATTATTAATGAACATCCTTTTTATCAACTGTGTGGGAGGAAGCATTCTGAAAGCTACCAAAGGGGAACCTAGAGATATATCAACTATTTAAGAGAGGGTCACCTGGATAAGAACTACTGAAGGGATATGATGAATATCACAAATTTGGATGGTGAATGTAAGGTTCAAAGAAACACAAATCATGTAGTTTAGATTTTCAACTATAGTTTACTTGGGCATTACATGAGGTAATTCCATATTACAAGGGTTTTTGGATGCCACAACAAAAATAACCTTTGAGGAATCAAGGAGTGGAATATTATTTCCCTACTATTGTGGTGGAGGATTAAACTTGCGTGGATATAAGTACACTTGTTGTTTATACAAGAAAAAAAAATCTTCGATTTGTTTCTTTTTCAAAATATTATACCATATTATGCATGATTATTTGAAAAATTCAAACACATACACCACATATGGAATCTATGTTATCTCTGAGAATAGTAAATGGGATATTTATTTCATGAAAAGAATATATCTTCATTTTATTTTATGTTTTAAGAATATACCATCCCAAAAATATTATTCTACATTCATTGATGGAGTTTTATTATATATTGGGCATATATTAGTGATCTTTATAAACAATACAACATCATCTATTTTGAATTTGGGACCACTCTTCACATCTAGAGGTATCCCCCAATTTTGTATAAGTGTAATGAGGAGGATGATTATCTTTCAGAATCAACATATCCAATGGGGATATAACTACATTTTTATAATTCATATCTAGATAAAATTATTGATTCGAAGGCTAAAATCAAGACCTATGTCATTCCAATTTTGAGGGGCTTCCTTGATGTGTTCAAGGAAGAATTTATTTTTGTTCATACATATCGAGAGTATATGTTCTCAATTCAACTTCTTCATGGATCTATTTATATATCAATGACACCTTATAAAATGGACACTATCAATTTGAAGGAATTAAAGAAATAGTTACAAGAGAATCTAGAAAAGGTTTTCATATGACTGAGTGTTTCACCATAGGGTGCACTAGTCCTCTTCATATTGGAGCAAGATGGATCGATGTTCCTCTATATTGATTATCATGAGCTTCAAAAATATCAATATCTATTTCCATGTATTAATTAATTGTTTGATCTACGACATGGGTTCAATTATTTCTCCATGGATGACCTTCATTAACGATATCTCCACATTATGATGAATAATGAAGATATTCCCATGATTTCTTTTAAAACAAGGTATCGACCCTATGGGTTTATAGTGATTATTTTTACTCCTTAATTCTCTAGGAATTATAATGGAAATAATTAATAGAGTCTTTGGAGATTACCTAAAAAAAATCATGATTCTATTTATTGATGATATTCACATTTACGTAAAGAGAATGGATTCATATGAAGGTTATTTTAATATTGTGATAAATACATGGCAATGGGGGAAACGCTTTGAAATGTATAGTAAATGTGTTTTTGTATGGAAGAATTATCATTCATATTTAATGTTATCAGTTTAAAAACAATATAATTTAACACTTACATGACAAATTCAATCTAAGAGTGTCCTAGTCTATCATCAGTTATGGAGATCCATAGTTTCCTTTATAATTATGTGTATTAACAATGATTTGGGAGAGAAATTTGTTTAATTTTATAGCTCACACACCAAGATGTATCAAAATAGTGTATTGTTTATGTAGAAAAATGAATGTAAAGACTATATCAAAGAGTCTAAAAAGAGGATTATCACTTCACCAATACTCACAGTATCGATAAGTGGAAAACAAATTTTATTATAAATAAATGCATTGGAAAAAGGTCATAGACTATGTACTGATTAAAATTGATATGTTGATAACCTACACCTAAATGAATATGAACATTCATGATGAAAACCATACCATATCGGATCTAGAGTTTGTGGTTGTAATCATAGATAAAATATCTGGTTGAATTATCTATATAGGAGAAGTGTGAGATATATAATATTCAAAATATACTCAAATATATATTCACATATGAAGTGATTAATATACTTTAGAGAAGATTGTTATTGATCATCATGGATTATAATTTCTCAATCCACATCCATTTTGGAAAATAAAATATTAAGGTAGATTCCCTATGTAGAAAGGATCTTGTAACATTATCAATGATTATAATTGACAAGGATACAATCTCATTATACGTTAGATGTATGGAAACTAGATTCAAAAAGGAAAGAACCTCATAAATCCTTTCTTAAATAATTTCTCAACCATCACTATGGATAAAATAAAGGATTCTCAAAAAAATATAGTCAAAATTGGGAAAATGATTGATGATATCAGAAATGGGATATCATCAAAGCGCCAAAATTGATGAGGATGGTTTTATAATATTTTTATCACGACTCTCTATATCATCATATATAAAAAAAGAGAGTTCTTGTGCATGTTTCAAATATATCCTCTTTTTATTCCCACCTAGGACAAAAAATTATGTATCCAGATCTCTGCTATAAATTTTTGTAGGACAAATATTAAGAAAGTTATCACTGAGTATACATCAATGTTCCTGAAATGTAAAAAGATAAAGGATGAAATAAAAATTGTAAAGGGAGTATGCAAACATTATCATTACCAATTTGGAAATGGGAAAACTTCATAATGGGCAATACACTATACATACAAATACATATACAAAAATATGCATAAATGGGTCATTATTGATCATCTAAAAAATTTTGTTCTCATTATCTTAATTGGAGTGGACAACTCACATGTTCAACATTTATATATATACATCAGAGAATTGGTGTCGAATCCTGATGTATCATTATAGATTTATCAGATCATGATTTTAGATTTACCTCTATGTTCTGGAAAAGTATCCAATATTATCTAAACACAGATTAGAACATTGGTACGGCCTCACATCATTAATGTGATGTCCAATCTGAGAAGATTATTCCGACACTAGAATACATGTTGAGATCATGTTCTATGGACATCGAATGAAAATGGGACTAAAATAACCCTCTAGTTGAGTTCTCTTAAATAAAAGTTCCAAATAATTCATTGAATTAGATCCATATAAAGTAATGTGTGGGAAGAGATATTGAAAAAATGGAAATATCAGATAATTTTGGTGAAAATAATCATCTGGGACCTAAAAGGGTTGAAATTGTAAAAAAACTTCAGTAGCACATCACGATAGCTGAAATATGACATAATAGAAATTCATAAAATCATTAATTATACTTGTATTTTATGGTTAGGTACATGGTATTCCTCCTTATATATTTACTAATGAGGATCATGAGATTTTGGAATATAGTTAAGATAACTCCCAGGTGCATTAGGACCTTTGGGATTTGAGATCATGTCTGTGTTATGATCTGTAAACTAAAACTACCACAAACCAATTTTCCAGTACATGATGTATTCCACATATCCCTAAATTGGATTTATATACCAAATTCATCACATGTTTTCAATTATGAGGTGGTATAGTAGGAAAATGATCTCTCTTATGAGGAGTTTCCGATTAGGATATTGGCCATAGTTTTAATGTTATATGCTACAGTAATAATTACCTAGTTAATGTATTATGGTGGAGCCATTACTATGAAGTGGAAAAACTGGAACTAAAGGTAGCGATGAAGGAGAAGTACCCACACATGTTTTAACTTTTTTATTTAAAATGAAATTTTGAGGGAGAAAGTTTTCAAGGGGAATAATGTAATGACCCAGAATTATATAAATGGCAATTGAATTATTATTATTATTTCCTTTATAATAAATCACAAAAATTCACATAGAGAACAGGATAAAATCATTATAAATGAATAATTATTAAAATAAGTGTAATTTCAATAAATTAAAGAACCTCTACCAATGTATTAGTATCATGACCATTGAAATAGTAATGCGACCATTATGAATAATAAGCCACCTAATAGAATATTAACCTCACCAATAAAGGTGTAAATAAAATTTTGGCATATTTTGAATGAAAATAGGATATATTTATATCATATAATAATTAAATAAATGTCTTAAAAAATATCAATTAACTATTGATATTTATATGAAATATTATTTTTTATTTTTAAATATAATAACATAAAAGAAATTTTATTTGGACAAAATAGGTTTATTGATAAATATTTTTTTGACTTATGATTGAAACATAATATTACGAGACCTTAATTAATTTATCAATGTGTCAAAAAATTAGGTATTATTAATAAAATTTTTATATTTTGAATGAATGTTTATTTTATTTTAAAAATTAATTTATCATAATTTGATATTTATTTCCCTAAAACGGTGTAAATATATTAATTCTAAAAATTGAGAAATTGTTGTGGTGTTTTTTGGTATTTATCAGAAATAGTTGGGTGTTTAGTGAATATTAAAATACTGTAATTTAATGTATTTAACATGATAATTATTGAAATGAATTTTTAATTCATGGGTGAGTCATAGCTGATGTAAGTTTCCATTATCTCCAAATATAATTCTATTTTAAATATTTTTAGTCCAATGAATCAAAACTATTGATAGCCTTCAAAAAAATAATAATCAAATGATTAAAATACTCAAAAAACACCCATCTCTTCCCCTATAAATACAACACCTCACAACCTCTTCCCCACACACCATCAATTCCTTAAAGAGGGCTTATATTATTCCCAATTAATCTCCCAAATATCTTCCCCACATTATAGTCTTTTTTCTCACCAAAATACCATTTCTATGTGCTTTAAAGTGGTTCTTATGGAGAATACAATCAATAAGCATAACCATCCCCCTTTATATTTTAATTAATTTTCTTTTCTTATCATTACCTCACCTCCCCTATCGACATAAATGTTATAAATATAGTAACATATATAAATTTCTATGTTATTATGTTAATTGTATATCAATCACAACATCTCTTATTTTATATTTTTGACTTTAAAAAGAAGACATCATCAATGAATTGTTGATTCTCCACCGTTGTGGATGATATTTTTTTTCTATTATCACATACATTTATGTATATAGAAAGATTTTAATTGTAAAAATATATTCTAAAATTTATATTTAAACTTGTTTTATGATTTAGATATAAATCATAATCATCGTTATTTAAATTTTCATCATTATCAATTTATCTAATGAATAATTATCTTATCTGAAAACCAAATGATATATCTTAACATTTAAATTATTTAGAATAATTAAATACCATATCATTTTAGTTATGTAGTTTCTCTTCCATTTTATAAGTCCATTCATAATTATACACATGATAATCAACCATTAAACCATGAAACATTGACTCCAAAATGATGGAATTAAACACTCTATGCCAACAAAATGGCCATAAATGAACCTAATAAAATTATAATAAATAAAATATATATAGATGGGGTTATTAATTAATTAATTAGTTTCTATAATTTTATTATATATGATATTAATTACAACTGCATAAAACATTCCAACATACGCTAAGGGATTCTCCCTAGACATCCATTTTTCCTCCAGGTTACACTTCGTCACTCTATACCCAATGTAATTATTCATTATTCTTTTGTAATATTCCAAAAAATTTAGTACATGTTCCATTCATCATTACATAATTCAATTATTATTTATTATATTGGGATATACATGTATTATATGGTTTTTTTCACAATTCTCCATGATAAGTATTCACAACTAAAATTAACTTCAAAATTTATTACCCATTTAAAAGTACCATCCATAATATTTTTAAAGGAACTTTTTTTCCTTATATAACTAATTTTTTCATGAAATACTATCTACTTTCCTTTCATGTTTTATTAAAAGTATTATTCCTTTGAGAACATTAATTGTTATGTAATATTTTCCCTTAAACCACAATAAAGAGGCCCAGTTCTAATGTCTCTTAAAGAATAATTTTACGTATTTTCTGTATAGTTTGGATACAATTTATTATGATATATTCTTATTCCCTTTAATAATTCCCACATATTTTTAAAATCCATTATTTCATCAACTTTATTAGGATACATCAATTGTTTATGCATTAGTAAATGATAATGATATCTATTTCCATCAAAGGGGTAGAATTATTTTTATATCTTATGTTTGATTCTTCATGTGACACACATATTCCTGAACATGTTATGATTGGTGGGCCCATATATCTCTCCAAATCATTGGAATCATTTTTATCCAGATAAATTATGTTGGAATATAGGGTAACCAAATTACATTTAGGGGAATTGTCCACTATGTGATATAATCTTGTCAGTTATCAATGAATATTGTATATGTTTTCTTGTATGTTGTTGTAAATTTTCAATGTTTCAATGATTTAATGATCATATGTTTTATATTCTATACATATATATATGTTTATTCATGTTCTATGCAATTTTATTTTATCACGTTGTGACTTTTAACAGATGTTCTATGTTTTTTCCAATAGCGAGTCTCTTACTGGGAATTTTATCTCATCCATTTTGTCTACATATTCTAAAAATATCATATTAAAATGTATCATCTAAAAGGAATTTTGGATATCTTTATGGATAATTAATATAATGTTGTTTTATTCTAATTTCATTTTTTATGTATTATTTTGCTAATAATTTGATGATAATAGATTATAAGATCCTTGGATTGTATTTAGTGGTTAATTATTCATAAAATCTTTTAATTATTTGTGGAATGTTTAGGGATATTATAATATGATTTTATGAATAAATTTTTTATAGGAAAGATTAGTAATTTGGTTTAACGTAAGATGTCACGACCCGTCCTCAGGGCCTGTGCCATGACTACCCCTAATTCGTCTTTCATAGGCCATGGGATGGAGACTAGCACCAAAGGCGTGTATCACAATAACAGGGAAGACATTACCTTTATAAAACATAAACACATCCAACCAGAATACAAGGTGATGTAATACACTATGTAAAAAAGAAAGTTATGAAAGGTAAATGGGTCAGAATACAAACCCACTGAAAAGTACAGATACAACTGAACGAAAGTACAATAGAAAAGACAAACAACTGGAAGATAGAAAACAGCTCCTAGGTCATCCACCTCGGATCCTACCTCAAGGGTATGTACAGATATCCTCCTTAATTCTCTCTCCCACCAACCTCCTCCTTGTACCGTCTTTTCGTGAAGTCCACCGCCGCATAATGACTCGTCATGAGGTCCACCTACGGTTACCGTCCTATCCTCGTAAACTCGGTCTCTATCAGCACTGTCTTTCGTCTGCATCCAACACAACAAGGTAAGGGCATAGCTAGGGTAGGGGTGAGTATAACTTTACGCAGTAGGGACCTCGAGACCCCCTTGGTCTCACTAAATCCAACTAGGATGACCAAGAATAAGGATTTCAACAGATCAACCTTACTTTGGTATAATCCCATACTTATACCTAATTTATCAAGTAACTCATCTCAATAATGAGGAAACACACAAGTTATTGACTCACCTCAAACAAGGATTTTTATTTATGTTATCTAAACCACAACTGCTGAAGAGCTCCTCTTCTATGGAGTATAGTGATCTTGTCACAACTCTGAGGCACTGCTCACTAACCTTAGACTGTTGTGGTACTTCTCCTGTCGAGTACCGTGGGTCTGCCACACCACCACAGTAGTTCTCCCAGCCATGGGTCTACCACCCCAACATAGTAGTGCTCACCCTAATAGCCTACAGAGGTACTACTCCTATCGAGTACCACGGGTCTGCCACCCAAACACAGTAGTGATCCCCGCCATGGGTCTGCCACCCAAACACAGTAGTGCTCCCCACTGGGCTAGTCAAGTCACTCCAACACGAATCAGAAAAGCAGTCATCAGGTCTTATCCAGCTACAATGTCACAATACTCCATATGCTCGTCTCCTAGAGGATCCACTCCAGTTGCTTCTGGTTGATACTCCAAGTATCACAAAGTCCCATGAAGATGTATCTCAAAGGACTGCATCATCAAAGGGGTCTTAACTCAACAGACGACGCGTCTATCGGACGCCCGGTCTGTGAGTTATTAGCATTTTAGTCCTAGGGGCCCGGTTCGTTTCATGAAATGACCAACCCGACCGTATCTCAACTGTTCCCTAAACACTCATGGGGTATACTCAAAGGAACTGTTTCTCAACGTGATTACCAATGACACCGACGGTTCGTCAAACGGACGTCTGGATTGAGAGTTATTACCTTTTCCGTTCTAGGGGCCCGGTTGGATATCAGGTACAATCCAATATGGCCATACTCCAACTGCATCCAAACCTATATTTAAGTATTACAAAATAACCACCTCATCATGGGTAATCCAACAAAGTTGATGGTATGTCAATCGGATGTCCGGAGATCTTGTTATAATCATTTCTGCTTCGAGGGCCCGTTTGGTTTCGGGTTTGAACTAACCCAGCCATACCCAAACTTCACCAAAACCGTGAGTATAATATTCCAAAATGACGGTCTCGGTTCGAGGAATCCTACTCAACTGATGGTGAGTCGATCAGAGGTCCTTAGCTCATGATATGTCTGTTTAACTTGAAACGATCTGAAAATATGTGGTCTTGGCCCTGTCCGACCCAGCTCAGCACCCCCCTGGGTCGGTCAGAACTGGGAAGACCCATCCCGGGACCAGGTCCAGACCGGTTTGTCATGGCCCGGCTGGCACGACCTGGCCTGGCCCGGCCGACGTGGTCCAGTCCACGTGGCCTACACAGTTGTCCATGTGGCTGGTCGACCAGGGGGGTTACCCCCCCCCCCAGTTTTTCTGAAACGGCCAGCCATGAAGTCTGGTCCTTGGTAACCACGGGACCCCCTCGAGTACCGCCTCTTGATGGCACCAGCGGTGCAACTCGACGCCTCACTATCGTCCAAAGATCCCATGCAGACGCGGGATCCACCACAACGCACTGCCGTGGCAAGCCGCGACGAGTCTTCTCTGGTGGCTCGGTGGGGCGCCGCCGCCTCTGGTCGACCGTGCCGCTGCGCCGATGACCCGCGCCACCAGGAGCTTCCCCAGGCCCGTAGAGTTGCTCTGGTGGTCCGTTTAATCATCCTTTTGCACCGAAGGTCTTCTCGGGTCCCAATCATTACTACGAGGGCTTTCAATCACCGTTGTGGTCCTATTTCACCGTCACCCGTCAATCCGCGCACAAAAGAACAACCATGAGAGGGTCCGGCTTGTTCGTTATCATGTTCCCTCCGCATTTGTGGCTCAAACCATAAATCATCAAATTCAATGGTATAATTTATCAAAAATAAAATTATACAAACACCCTTCAATTAAATATTCATGCACGAGGGAATAAATTCACATATACACTATATACAAAGACCGCCTACCTCATGAAAGACCTCTGGTAGCTGAGCACCATGGATGACAGTGTCACTTAGGTCTTCGTAGGAGTGAACCTGAAGAATAATTGATGTCTCCTATCTTGTCGTGCAATAAAGTTGATAGAGGGTGTGTCGTTGTTCATCGTGGAAAGGAGTGTCGTTCTTCGCTAGAGTTTTGGTGTTCTTCAACAATGGAGGAATACCCCTCTTCCTTCACGAGCTCTCTCTCAAGAGGTTTCCCCAACAAATAAAATGCCAATCTAAATAAAATAAGACTTCATCATATTTTAATTAATCATTCCAAGACCTTCATATTTTGAATCACTTAATTAATTAATAGAATACGTTCCATTAATTAAATAAGTTGTATTGGAAAAAGTTAAGGAGAAAGAGATATTTACTTATTAAAGTGAAAGGTTTTCATAATAAAAGAAGGGAGATTAATAGGGGGTTATGAGAGTTAATTAAGTTGAGAGGTTGGGGATCTTGTGGGCCCCACATCTCATTTATCCACTCATGGAAGAGTTTAACATCCATGATATAAAAATAAAATTATTCTACAATTTTATTTATTTTAAACTAAATCCCCAAGTAATAAAACTCAGCCCGCTTAAAACACTCATGCTGTAAAGGTCCCCCTATTAATTTACCGGTTCAGCGAGTTCATCTGTTCCCTCATATTTCAATTCTGAGCACAGGTTCTAAAGATAGAAAAAATCGCTCGTTCGTTCACTGAACGTACCCGAGCTAATCTTCAGAAATTGATTCTGGGCACACCGGCCCTCGATTTCAGGTCATGTCAAAAACTGTGTATTCGTAAAATTACAAAGAAAATAAGAAATTAATTTCCTTGAAAGGACTTTGTAGTACTCCCACCTCAGGGCTTTACGTCCTAGTAAAGCTACAACACAAACTAGGGAAACCAAAGGGGGTTCCAAGAATGCGTCCAAGCCTTCTGCTCCCATGTTCTCTCCTGGAGGTTCCTGTGCTTCCAGTGAAAGCGCACCTGAGGAATCGACCATCCATATAGGACCCACTTCTATCGATCCTTGATCTCCACTAGAAGTTCCTTGAATGTCGCCCTATCATCGATGCCCAGCTCTATATGGTCGATGATGTGTGAAGGGTCGTGCAATTATCACCTCAGCTGAGATATGTGGAAGACGTCGTGCACCGAGTGCAACTGTGGTGGAATGGCCAAAAGGTAAACCATCTATCCTACCCTACTAAGGACATAGAAAGGTTTGATGAACCTTAGAGATAACTTTTTACATAGGACAAATCTCGGAAGACCTCGTCATGGTGAGACCTGTATAAAGATGTGGTCTCCATCCTCGAACTCTTGAGGCCTCTGTTCCCTGTTTGGAACTGAAAACTCAAAAATCCTACTGCCACGATGGTAAGGTTGGCTGACTCAAGAGTGATCAGCTGCACCCTCCTATGCATGAGTTTATCCTGTGTTGCATGGGGTTTCCGTTTCTCCGACAAAGGAAAACCCATCCCATCATAGTATGTAAAACACATATTTTTTGCCTAATACAATCAATCTGTTTATGAAATTTTGTTTCCTAGTCCATACCCAAACTAATGTCATAAGGTGTCGACGCTGCCAACAAGATGTTCCAACTGAAACTCTCACCTCAATGGGAATATCACACCATCGATGTTAGCATGAATATCGAGTCTCCTCCCAAAGGAATCTCTATACGTGAGGATCAAGTCAATGGATTTAACCGGAAACTCTAGGTCTGGGAACCGATTAGTGGAAGAAATATATGATTCGTATCAATATCTATTGTTATGGAATCTTGTAGTAGACACAGATCATACTTCAAATGATTCCTAGAGCCCTTGGGTAACACTCCTTGACTACATGCATCTACTCACTTCCCCTACCCTTCTACTCCCTGAGCCTGGCTGGGACTACAAAGGCTAGTGGTTGTAACATGTCGAAAAGTACACCACCTAATACTACTCTCCCACATCTTCATCCACGTCTGCTGCTCTACAGATTCATCAGTCCTTAAAACTTCCTCTTCATGAACCATTTTACACTCCCATGTCTCTGATACTCGAGCTAGTTTCCTTTTTTTTACTGCTTACATTCACTAGATTTATTCGTTCATCCAAAGAACATTCAACCAAAAATGTTTTCTCTATCACCATAGCATTATTGGGAATTCATAGAGGAAAAGTGATGGCTGAGATGTCCTTTAAACACACCACTCTCTAATGTCCGAGATCTAAAGCATTAATCATATAGTATTCATCAAGTACCATGAATGATCAGTTCACCTCGATGACTACTCATCTACTGACATGTCGTCCAACCGAAGCCATATATGTTTTAAAGAACCCTCAGCCACCTCCTCGAGCTAGTCTTCATCTTCCTGTGAGTCGGTTTGGCCTCGGAACCTGAGGGTTATCTCATGCTGAATGACATTTAAGGCACTAATCCTACATGTGTCATCTACCGATACCACCAGTTGTAACTTCTGACCAACAGGTAGTGATATAGATGGAACCCTACCTGAAGGTACTATCTCTGGAATAGGTCCACGTACCAAAGCCTCATCACTATATGGACCTACATCATGGTCACTCATGAGAAAACACTAGTAGGTAGGATCACCATCTTCTCTACTAGTGTATAAACTCGGTGTATAACTATATAAATCGCCTCCAGCCAGTCCAATGGTGCCTAGGAATCTGTCTCGCCTCGTTTCCTCAAAGGCCTATGCTGCTGGAAGTCGTGCAATTAGCTCTGTCAGTGTGCACCGTCCGCAAGTAATACTGGTGGCATCTACTACATAATGGGTGGTGCTACTACAGGTACACCACCCGATGGTTACAATATAGAAATATGGCCCTACGTCGGAGTCTCATAGCTCGGTTGGCCATCATCGAGTACTCTCTCAGAACTCCAACTGGCTGTCTGCGTGGAGACATCCTGAATAGATGTGACACGGGAAAACAATTTAAACCTGGTGAGATAACCTGGTTGAGCTGACATTATGAAAACTTTTGAAAACACACACAAAATCAGTGTTTTCTTGCATTGAGTCAGAAATCAGTAGTCAGGGTCCTAGTGTATGGATACATTAGCTGATGCACCAACATTGGAATCCCTGAACTGAAAACCACACTCGGTACAGTTAACACTCTTTCTTCACAGAAAAGAAAAATCAGAGTCCTATGTTCTGTGGTAGAACCGACTCCTCTGATAGCAATTTCTCCCGACCCGTCCTCGGGGCCCATGCCTTGACAACCCCATGCCTGGCATCCATAGTCCAGGGGTTGGAGACAAGAACCAAAGGCGTAAATCCTGATAACAGAGAAGACATTTCCTTTATAAAACATAAACACATCCAACCGGAGTACAAGCAGAAGTAATACACTATGTACAATTGAAAGTGTTAAATGGTAAATGGGCCAGAATACAAACCCAACTGAAAAGTACAGCTGCAACTGAATGAATGTACAATAGAAAAGACAAACATCTGGAATATAGAAAAAGCTCCTAGGTCATCCACTCAGATCCTACCAGAAGGGTAGTTACAAATATCCTCCTTAACACTCTCTCCCACCAACCTACTCCGAGTACTGTCGCATCATGAAGTCCACCTCTGGGTAGTGACTCATCATGAGGTCCACCTCCAGTTACCATCTAGTCTCGTACACTCAGTCTCTGTCAGCATTGTTTGTAGTCTGCATTCAACAGAATGAGGTTCGAGCATAGCCCGTGCAGGGGTGAGTATAACATTACTCTGTAAGGACCCCAATAAACCCAAGGCCTCACTAAATCCAACAAGGATAAACACAAAAAAGGATCTCAATAGATAACCCTTACATAGTATTAAGCCTATACTTCTACCTAATTTATCAAGTAACTCATCTTAGTCATGAGGAAACACATAGGTTATTAACTCAGCTCAAACCAGTATTATTATTAATGATATCATAACAAAAACTTATAAAGAGATCCTACTCTATTGTGTACAGTGATCCTGTCACAACTCTGAGGAACTGCTCACGAACCTTAGACTGCTGAGGTACACCTCCTGTCGAGTACTGCGGGTCTGCCACCCCAACATAGTATTGCTCCCCACCATGGGTCTGCCACCACAAAACAGTAGTGATCCCCTACTAGCATACATAGGTACTCCTCCAGTAGAGTACTACGGTTTTGACACCAAAACATAGTAGTGGTCGCCACCATGGGTCTGCAACCAAACACAGTATTTCTCCCCACTAGGCTAGTCAAGTCACTCCGACTCGAATGAGACAAGTAGTCATGAGGTCTCATCCATCTACAAGGTCTCTGTACTCCGTACGATCGTCTCCAAGTGGATCTAATCCATGAGATACTGGTAGATACTTCAAGTATCAAAAAGTACCACGAAGAAGTAACTCAAAGGACTACCTCGTCAAAGGGGTATCAACGCAATAAATGGCGTGTCTATCAAACACCCAGTCTGTGAGTTATTAGCCTTTTAGTCCCTCAGGCCCAGTTGGTTTCATGTAAGAACCAACCCGAATGTATATAAATAGTAGTTCAAACTATCATGGGTTATAATCAAAGAAATATTTTCTCAACATGATGACCAATGCCACTGATGGTTCATCAAACGGGCGCCCAGTCTGAGAGTTATTATCTTTTCCATTCCAGGTGCCCGGATGGATTTCGGGTACAATCCAACCAGGCCATACTCTAGATATGTCCAAACCTGAGATGAAGTATTCATAAAGAACTGTCTCATCAATAGGAATCCAACAAATTCGACGGCACATCAATCAGATTTCTGGAGCTCATGTTATTAGCATTTCTGCTCCGAGGGCCCGGTGGGTTTCGGGTTCGAACCCACTGGGACATACACAAACTTCACTGAAACCTTGATTGTAATATTCTGAAATGACCCTCTTGATCCAAATAATCATACACAACATACTTTGTGTTGATTGGATGTCATTTGAACAAGATATGTCCGTTTCATCGGTAATCATCCAAAAATAGGGGGTCCGAGCCTTGTCTGACCCTTCCCAACACCCCCTGGGTCGACACCGGGTCCGGCCCAGCTGGGCGCGGTCCGGCCAGGCCGACATGTTCCTGTCTCCATGGCCCAGGTTGGCCACGAGGCAGGGCGACCAAGGGGGGTTACACCCCCCGGTTTTTAAAAAATGCTCAGCCATGAAGGTTTTCCCTTGGTAACCGCAAGACCCCGTTGTGTCCCACCTATTGATGACACCGGCGGCACAGAGTGCCGCCCCGCCGTTTTCTCGGGATCCCGTGCGGCTGTGGGATCCACCATGCCGCATCGTCGCAGCATGCCGCTGCGGGTCTTCTCCGGCAGTGCGCTGGGGAGATTCCATCTCCGGTCACCAGCGTGGAGTTTCCTCGTGTCACCAGAGTTTCCACACGGTCGTGGGATCCACTGCGCCGCACCGCCAGGAGCTTCCTTGGGCCACCAGAGTTTATCTGGTGGTCCGTTTAAGCTTCTGTCTGCGCCGAATGACTTATCAGTTCCCAAACATTACTATGAAGGCTTTCAAACACCGTATTGGTCCTGTTTCACCTTCGCCCATCAATCCGCGAACAAAAGAACAACCAGTGTAGGGTCTAACTTGTTTTTTAGCATGTTCCCTCTGCATTAGTGGATAAAACCATAAATCATCAATGGAAAGGTTATAATTTATTCAAAATAAAATTATAAAAAACCCCTTCAATTAAATACCCATTCACAAGGGCATAAAATCACATATACACTATATACGAAAACCCCTACCTCGTGATAGATCTGCTATAGCCAAGCATCATGGATAACGGTGTCACTTCCGTCATCGTAGGAGTCCACCCAAAGAAGATTTGACATTTTCTCTCTTGTTGTGCATTGAATAAGATAGAGGGTGTGTCACCATTCATCGTGGAAAGCAGTTTCATTCTTCACCGGAGTTTTGGTGTTCTTCAACAATGGAGGAATACCACTCTTCCTTCACAAGCTATCTCTCAAGAGGTTTTCCCCAACAAAACAAATGCCAACCTAAATAAAATAATACATCACCTTTATTAATTAATCATGCCATGACATTTAAAAATTTAATCACTGAATTAATTAATTGAATAGGTTCCATTGATTAAATAATGTGTGTTGGAAAAAATTATGGAGAATGAGATATTAACTTATTAAATTGAAAGGTTTACATAATAACAGAAAGAGATATTAATGGGTGGGGGGTTGAGAGTTAAGAAAGTTGAGAGGTTGGGGCTCATCTGGGACCAACCTCTCATTGATCGACACTTGGAGGTGTTTATCTTCCAAGATATAAAAATATAATTATACAATAATTTTATTTATTTAAAAACTAAATCCCCAAATAATAAAACTCAACCCGCTTTAAACTCAACTGCAGTAAGGGTCTCCTTAAGCAATTATTGGTGCTTCGAGTTCATCGGTGAACTCATATTTAAATTCTAAGCACCGATTAAAAAGATAGAATAACCAGCTCATTCATTCACTAAACGTACCTGAGCTAAACTTCTGAAATTGATTCTGGGAACACCGGGTCTCGGATTCAGGTGCTGTTAGTAACTACGTACTCGTATAATTCCAAGGAAAATAATAAAAAAATTCCTTGAAATTTCTGGGTATTTACATATGAGTTTAATGTATATTTCATGAAGAATTTATATCATAAAGGATGAATGTTAATATAAAAAACTAACCAATATTCATTAGTTAGGTGTAATTAAATGTGCAGTGAAACAACTTATTTTATCCTTGATAAATTGATTCCCCATTGTCTTAAGATTTTTTATAGTATCATGTATTTATACTTTTAAACAAATTTTTATATGTTGTATAATAGAATTTAAATCGATTAAGAAATATTTACTGTAATATATAATATATAATTATTTTTTTCATTCATATGAGGAATTTAAATATTAATGAAAATAAAAATAAATATGTAACCCAATGGTCTATTACTCACCGTGGATAAAATACATCCATTAAATGTGTATAAATAAATACTATTTAATTGGTAAAAAATAATAACACCATAAACACTATGAAATTTCATGGATCACATACTATGTTGATGATTAATAATATCAAAAAAATTATAATGAGGAAGAACACAATGATAGGACAAATAATTATGATAAATCTATCATAAGAAATATGGATTTTTCATTGTGATATGAATCATTAATGAACAAATAATTTAGTATGTTCATATATATATGAATGATATATTTCCATTTATAATATGTTTATTGCATGTACGGTCAATACAAATATTGTTATTTCAAATATGGTTATTGTAAATATGGTCATTATTTATACATATGATAAGTATAAAGAAGTCATTTATTGGACAATATTACATGTAATGTAGCAAAACTCATAGTGGAATAAAAATATGATATCAAAGCAATACACACACACACACACACGCATATATACATATGCATTATAAATATATAACATTATTATAAATTAAAATATTATTTCTATATGAAATAATAAATAATATTGTAATATCAACGGATTAGAAAAATTAGATATTATAATATAAATAATTAAAATTTAATGTTATTTATTAAATTGTTTTTACTGTAAAAGTAATATTTAAATTTTTCATAGAACCATTTTGTTACATATTTTATATTTTATATAAATAGATTAAACTCAAAAAATTTAAAATATTAATATATATTAAATAATACATTAATAACTTTTAAATTAAATTTTTTTATAAAATAATATTAAGAGAACATATTTTTTAATATAATTAGTTACAATATATATATATATATATATATATAATTCATTTGGAAAAAATTAATATTTTTTTTTATTATAGAAAATGAACCACAATTTTAAAACTGTTGTATTACATTTAGCTTAAAAAATATTTTATTGAATATTATAAAATAAATTATATGAATTTGAATATTTCAAAAATATATACCAATATTTAAACTCTCATTAAATTATTATACAATAATATAAAAAATATATTTTAAAATCATTTTTACAAAGAAAAGAATATTTCATAAATTTAAATTAAAAATTTTAAAATATTATTTTCACTTATACAACCACATCATTACATTTTACAAAACCCTGTTTTTTGTTTTAACAAAAACATTTTTACATATATTCTAAATATTAGTATTTGAACATTTTAATTAATTTATAACATTTTTTAAATATTAATTAAATACCATTTGGGTGACAAAATGAATTTTAATAACAGTTTAAAAAATATCATTTATATAATTATCCTGAACATAAAAAGTATGATAAAAATATATAATTTACAAAAAGGTACAATTTCCTGTTACATTCACTAATTATAGAATTAACATTTTATACACATTGAAATATTATTTGATTGGATGGATTTCATATTTATTATAAATATATTATAATTATCTAAAAAGGAACATTTTTTTTATACATTAAATGAGAATTAATTATGTAAAAATTAGTTACATCAGTAAAAACCCAAAAATGGTAAAAGTCAAAATCATGAAGGTAATGAGTTAAAATAATGTTTAAAACATGATTTGAAATGTTTGATTTAGGATTACTCATCTATAAACCTTATAACAAAATATTATTTCCCATTTGAACTTTACATTCCTTATTAAACATGCATTCTATATTTATTAATGAGTTATAAGTGAAACAATATCCATCTCATAACATATAAATAGAACCACCTCTCCAACCCCTCTACACACTATGATTACCATATAGGGTCAGTTAATAATCAATAGTAGTATCTTCAATATAGTCTCCCCTAAAACTAGAGTATTTTTACATTCTTGTAGTAAATGCAAAGGTGCCTTAAGATGGTGGGAAAAGACGAAATCCTAAATGATATGTAATAGTTTACACCGCACCATGATAATTATTTACTACCTATAAAAAATATTCAATTTAATATAGTTTCATAAATTATTTTTACTAATATTATTTTATAATTGTATACTAATGGAAAATAAATTTATAACTTTCTCCAAAAGCATTGTAAAAATTTAAAACATCATCATGCATATCTATGGACTACCACCTCCTAGATTGAAATATTCAATTTCTTATAACATCCATTCATGGAACATTAATTTTTCTAATAATATAATATTATTTATTTATTCTAAAAATATGAAATATTTTATTTTATAACTTCCTTAGATTAGATAATAACATTATAATTTCTCAAGTGTACATGTGGACTACTACATCCATGTGACGATGTTTATTATTCATTTTACAAAACCAATTAACATAGGTTTAATAAAATATGCATGTAATGTGTAAAAAAGTTATTCGCTAAAAAAATAATATTATAAAATTATGATATTAAACATTTAATAATTAATATTATCTTTATTCGATGATATTTACTTTCAACTTCTAGAAGGAAATTTGATTTTGAAGATTAATATTTTAGTAAATTCATTGAAAACCTATTAATATATATTAATTATTGGACAATAAAAAAATAAATGAATTACTAATATAATTTTTTTTGTATAATGGAACTATTTTTCAACACTTTTACCTCGATAAATATACTTTCATTATTTCATAGAATGGAACTGAAGAACATTATATTACTGACATAAGAAAAAATGATGTAATATATTGGTGACTCATGATGACCAATAGAAAATATAAGAACTTATTATGGAAAATATTCATAGTAATATTTTCTAAAAAAAATGTTTTATTATAAATGATTTTATATGTATATTCAGAGTTAATTTTATGGTAATGGTTCACATCTCAATCTCCCATCATTATAGAATTATTTTATAAAATGGTTTAATATTATTTTTCATTTTGTAACTACTAGAATATTAATTTTTAATAACAAAAATTATTTTTTAATTCGAAAAAATAACATCAATTTATATTCTTCAATATTGTGGGGGAAAATAGATTTCTTTTGAATAATATAATAGGCACTCATACCCAATATCTCTATCATTAGTTGTATAGTTTCTATTTGAGTTTCATCATTCATTTCATATTGTATAGAAATTTTAATATCCTTGGTGCTCAATAATATATAAATCATTCAATATTAATGAGTTCTAATTGTTATTAAAAATGAAACTATATTATAAAAAATTTCCATCTCGTTAAATGATAGTTTGCCTTCCTTAAACATAATTACACATTCATCCAGTGTTATTATTTTAATTATAAACCTAATGACATTTTATCATATATAAATATCATATTTAACATCTCTAATTTAAAAAATAAATTTTTATTATTTTTTATGATATGGTTTTTAAAAGAGTGGTGTTTTATAACATTGTAATGGTTCTTAAATTCTACCATTGAAACATATCAGTTATATAATTTGAAATTTTCTCCATTTTATACATCATTATTATGGTGAACATTTTTGTATATATTTCACTCAAATATAAACATACATAAAATTTCGTTTTATTATTATGTTTATAGATATTTTTCATTCCAATCTAAATTACCACTTTTATGTAAAATTGATTTATTGTGAAATTAATATTTCATTTTTCATGTCATTAAACATGAACATTAAAAAACATAAACCATGGAAAACATATAAAATCAATCATTACCCTCTATATAACCCTCTTGGTTCTATTTTATATTAATAGAAAACAAAATCTCATTCAATATTTAAAACTGTCATATACATATTTCAAAAAACTGAACCCAAGATATTTATTTTTATATATTCTTACCTAGATAATTCTCATGAATTTTATAAAATGAAACAAAATTTTTATGCACTATATAAAATTTGATATTATTGAATTTTCAATTTCATTTAATTCCATATTCTCTTGAGAATCCTTATTATTTATCCGTTAATTATTCCAGTTATAAAAATTTTGATTCAGACATCCATCATATAGGTTTGCTATTTATTATTTTTTATGTTTTTTATTTTAACCATTTGGATAAAAAAAATATTATTTATATGATGTGATGGGGGTTTCAATAATTATATATTCCTTTATTGGAATGGTTTAATATTTATATTCTAGGATATTAAAGGTTTGTTATTAGAGAGTCAACATAAAATAAAATGGGACTTTTTAAATATGTTAATAGGAATGGGGTGTCAAAGTAATCCTGAATGGGAAATCATATTTAATGAAAATGTGAATATTAAGAGAACCTAATCCAATATTTGAATTTTTACTCTTTATTAAAATGTTCTTGGATGTGACCATTGACTTATTTTCTTAATGTTATGTTTTAAATTCCACATATTCATGATTTTATGATTTCACATCCATATTCCATGACACCATGACTGTAGTCAACCTATTTAAGATGTCATATTATGCCTCTTGAAACCATTGTTACATTTGTTACCAAGTGTATTACAATAATAGGTTTTTTGGATTACCATTTTTCATGTATTTTACAAGGATATAAAATAATTATTAATAATAGCTAAGGGAGATAGGATAACTATATGAAAATATCAATTGATGTGATGTTTTCTTGTATAATATTATGTGTTTTTTTCTAATAACCAAATTTCACAAGGCCTCTTGATCGTCATCATAATTATTTTTGGAAATATAACAAATTAATTATGATAAAATATATGTTTAGGGATTGTTTTTGTAAATGTAGTGTAAAATATTTTCAAAACATGATCTATAAACTATACATGTTAAAAACACTATATACAGGATCCAATATTTTGTATATTATCATAATATATATATATATATATTGAGATCATAACATTGATTAATAATATTTTTATCGATTTTTTCTCTAATTTTAATACCTTATAAATAAAATTTTTTATTTTAGATAAACGTTTCAAACCTAATATATCACATAGAACTAAACCTACAAATAGTATTTACTTATATTACAAAAAACATAACTATAAAATGTCATAATGTGTCATAAATATCTCGAATAATTTAAATATATATATATATTTAGGTTCACAAAACTATTCAAAACATCATTCAACCTTCCTACCACAAGTTTATACAATATTTATATTTTGTTTCAAAAAAACTAAAATATTGTTCAATTATAATATGATGAATTTATTAATATTGAAAACTATTAAAAAGAGATAATTTTAGTTATTTATGTTTTCATATTATGTTGATGTAATTTCTGAATCATTGATGATTTTCAACAAAAATAGGTCAAACATCTTGAAATCCAATGAAAATACCTTCACTAAATTACATATTATAAAAATTCTAACACACAAAGTTTGTTAGTATTTTATTATTCAACCCATAACCATGTGGTATATATTATAATTGATTATCCTAACTCCCAATTTGTTCTTTATGAATCATTATCTATTGAATCATTGTTGGAAATATTAATTTTCATTATAATAGTTCCACAACAATGATTTCCCCATACCACTTATTGTTTTAATCAAATATTTTAATTTTTAAATATAGTTAGGATATTGATTTACAATAATACATTTTTTTGAACGTAACAAAATATTTATGGATTGAAAAATTATGGGAAAAAATTTGAATTTTAAAAAATATTATCATCGGACCATCTAATATGCCTATAAATTGGATCATTGGGCATCCCATTTTTATATTAACCCAAAGTGTGTAACATTATTATTTTTGGGATTCCATGGTATAAATTCATCATCTATTATATTATGGATATCATAATATTTATATGATGAATATATACGAATAAACAGATCCACAGATGTATCCTCCTCCTCTTGAAGTGTATCAAAATGCAATGAAAACAATGTAAGGAATATATTGACAAGGAAACATAGTATTGAAAATTCTATTTATAATTAGATTAGGTTAATTTATGTTTTATGTATTACTTTTATTTTTATCCAGTAATTTTTCTTCTTCGAATATGTTCTTTTTCTTATGATTAAATGAAATATTTTTCAATAATCACTTGGTTTGGTTCTAATTTTTGGTAGGAATACTTTTTGTTTTAATTATACAACACAGTGGTCCTCATTAACATACTTTTATATGGGATAAACTTATGCTTTTGGATTACTACATTCATTTATGTGATAAAAACCTATAATATGATATTATTTTTTCCATGGGATCATCTATGTGAACCATTCTAAAGATAAAAATATTAAAAATATGTTTATGGTTGCCCTAAACTGATGAATTTCATTAAACAAAATTATTTGTTTTTAATAAAATTGTCATTTCATTTTGTATATTATATTTTAAATATAACCTTATTTTAATTTTATAATCATGTTCATGTTATAAAATTATATTTTGAACTAAGGTTTCCATTTTTATTCTACATCAAAACTATTTTAAAAATCTAATTTTAAATTTTTTTATAAAACATATTACTAATTCACAATTATAAATGAAATTATTCCTTTAGATATAGCATATAGTTTCCCATTAATGTAAATAATTTGTAAAATATAATAGATTTGAAATTTCATAATAACACTATATGTTTTTGGAACCATTTTTATAGTGTACTACAGTTTATAGGGTGAATTTATAATTTAATAATTATATATTGTGTAAATTTATATTTTTTAAATAAGCTAAATTGATATCTTTTGGAGGTATTATACTTTATTTTCTATATTAGTCTTGTGGGTAATGAATTTTTGTTCAGGTGAATGATCTACATTAAATTAAAAACTGAAGTTGATACTATATCATTTTCCATGATATATAAAAACGTTTTATTTGAAGGAGGATAGACAACCCATTGCAACCCTCTTAACATATATTTTCATATATTTGATGTTTATGTATAAATTTACATTTATAAAATATCTTGAAATAACCTAAAATTAAGATAAATAACATAACCAAATATTTATATTAAATATATATATATATATATATATATATTAAAACATTAATCATACCACCAAACAATTTACTAAAACCTAGTTGAATTAACATGTTACAAAAAAATATTAGGTCTTAAAAAGAATACCAAAATAAGTAGTTAACAGAATTTAATATTTTCTATTAAATATTAAAACCAATAATTGTGAATACAGAACATGAGAACCATAAGGCCATTAAATTCTATATAGAATACATTGAAAATATATGGTGTTACAATAATATATCCCAAATAATTGGTTGGTTGGACATGAAATTTATTTTACTAAAAAATAATTCAATACCTTTTAATCTTCAACTATATGAACTCAAATTTATTTAATAAGTCAATAACATGGGTTAACATTTAATTAATATTGAGAACCATTTATAATTGTTTTGAGAATTATTACCAAATCATCAATAGAATAATGAAATACTAATTATATATTTCCAAGATCATCTATTCCAAAAGGAATATAGTATGAATGACGTGGAAACTAGAGGATCCATCGAGGAAATTACACATTTCATTACCTGGAAACTCAATGAAACATGATGAAAAAACTGAATTATGATGGTTTGATGTCCATTTTGTGAATCATAAAAAACCAAGACATATAATGTTATTATTTTTATATTAGGTTTAACTTTATCATTGAATGTGTATATAGTTAACAGTATCAAAATATTTATCTCCAATATAAATTCCAACCTCCTCCACTATTTCATTATGTTTTATATGCCTTTGTAAGGAAGTGACCGTAAAAATTCACACCATTGAGAGAATCTCATGATAATCACGAGTCAATATTCCTTGATTTTTCATATAACCAACCTATGAGGCATGATCCATACTACACATCCAATATTGAAAAAATTATAATGTATCCTACAATCATGTTGGTATTGTATCCAACCTCAATAATCATATAACTATATAGGGAAAGATAATCATCCAATAATATTATATAAAAATTATAAATACCACAATAAATTTTCCATCCCTATTTGTTATATATTTACCAAACTATTTACTATATGGTAATTTAAATGGATTTTTAATAGCTTTAGTATAATAAAAAAAACTATCAATTGATAATTATATGCTTTTCGACTCAAGTCTGAATATCGAAAAACATAGTTTGTGTGAAAACAACTATAGCCATTGAAAAAATTGTCCATAACCACTTCATAATTATGAAGATAAATATAATGTGTCTTCTATTGTTATTAATTTATATAGAGATATAATTTTTACCAATGGTTTTATGTTTTTTCTAAACTAACACTATGGTATGTAATAATCATGAAATATTTCTATATGAATCTTAATAAGAATGAACTGTAAATAAAAATTAAGAATAGGATAAAATTTTTGTTAACAACAACACCATAAATTAAAATAAATCTCATTTATTGCCTCAAATAAAATAACCCTATAATAAATAAATTAATATTTTACAATAGAAAATATAACATTTATAGGATTTCAAGGATCGAATTATCTTCCATGTTCAGAGTATAGTGAGGAAACATCATTGTTATGAAATGATTCGAGAGCACCTTTCTACACATCTATGAAGACTTCCAGGGAATGAGATAATAATCTTATAGTGAAATTATATATCACTAAATCAATAAAATATACCATTACTGTAAAATAATACTATAACCATTTTGATTATAAAAAATTTTGGGGTTTTGTATTTTTATTATGATATTATTTATCATTGTTCTATAATCAATGTTATTACCCACTCCATTTAATCAAAATTCCACACTGAATAATTTATGAAAAAATATATCAAAGTTCAATATGGAAATTGGTGCACGAGACATCCAAATATATTATTATATGAGGATATATTGGTGAAATTTATGTATTTTTTGGTCCCTATAGACTGATATGTAAATTTATTAGGGGATAATAAATTATAAGGATACAAACCATTGATTAGTTTTTGTCCAATTATAAAAAAAAGAATAAAATATATTTTATTAATAGAACCTAATAAATTGAATTCATTGGTCATTTAATTATTTATATAATTTTAAATAAAAAATCATCTTGCAGGATAACTCCAAATTCATTATTAATAATATATATATTCACCTAAGGTATTGTTGTATTCTAGAATAATTCTATAAACCGTGTCAATTTTTTCCATAGAATTATATGTTTATTTCCATTATTTATGTTTATATTACAATATTATTATTTAATAATTAATTTTCTATAAATATATTGTTGATTTTATACATTATGGGAGTTTTGGAATAATTAATAATTCAATATTGACTAGTAATAAAATATTCTCTGTTTAGGATTAAAATAGTGACTTGATTGGTTATTTACATGATATTATTCCCATAAAACCATTTATTTTTCTTCTCAACAACAATTATCTTCAATTAAAAACACTTCATAATAATATAAAACATGCATTCCATGAGGTTATCAAAAATTACCTTCCATTTTGTCTGATAACCTTTATCCAAACCATATAATATACTTTCTTACCCATTAATGATAATTTAAAATGGTAATATGATCTAATTTGTTTGATTTCTATTTTATGACCCCATCTATATGAATTTATATAAATAAAATTGAGGATTATGTTAAATCTATAAATAATCCACAACATCTACAAAACCAAATCCCTCATGAGGTACTGATAATTATGGTATGAAAAATATTAGTTGTAAAGGTAATACATCCTAACTATAATAGTAAATGGGTTAGATGATTATAATTTTTCACTAATAATATTTCATTTTAAATGTTCATGGAAAAAATAAAAAAATTGATCCCACAATGGGTAATAATTATAATTGTGTATAGATATACTAACTGAATAATATAAATTCATTGAAAAAAATTAATTTCAATTACTTCTTTAAAACATGTTTTGTAATGGTTGGAGAGGAATATAATAAACAATTCTTTGATGGATTATCTGTATTCTTCATGATAAATATATAACCTGATGATCATAATAAATACAACATTTAAATTCACATTATAAAATTTACATATACAAGTATGACCTTAACCCAATGTAATGAACCTGCTATATTCCAAAATTTTAGGTTTAGTAATTTATTTGATTACGTAGAGAACGTACCATAGGAACAAGTGGTTATTTCTTATTTATGGTTACATTTTTGATGAATGAGTATATGATATTCATTAAGTGATATTTGAATGATTTTAATTTTATTTTATTTTATTCCATGATATATTTCATTTATAGTGGAATGGGGAATTGTTCTGGGTTATGTGATTTTAAGGAGTCTGTCATGAGATAATTCATAAATTCTTGATATTTCATCATTAAATTATATAATTTTTTTTCATCTGTGATTTCATTTATATCATATATTATTTTTCTGATAATTTATTGAATATTTTATTAAATTGGCATTCTTAGTGTCCAAAAAGTTATATAATGGCTTCAAGGTTATTGTTGAAGAAAATTATAAGGTGTAATTTGAGGAATTTAGATTTTTCCGAGTTCATAAATATTCATCCAACCAACAATGAATGATTTACTATTTGATGGTTTTTCCCTAGTAAAAGTAGACTTATTTTACCAAATAAGAATTCTTTTTGAGGTTTTTTGTATATCTAGAAATTTAATTATGAGTCACTTTTTAAAATTTATCTACAAATGTTATTTATGATCAATGTAATTTAATATTAAATTTTTCTATTCATGAATGTTTTTTGAAATATAAATTCAAAATGATTGAGGGGTTTTATAATTTTTGTTAATTATATTTAGTACATGTATTGTCAATGATTAAAGAAGAATTATTTATATTTTGAAATATTTATAATGAGGTATATAGATTTGGTTTTAAATGATGGAAAAATAATATTACATAAATTTTATTTGTTTTTTTAACCCTTTAGTGGAATTCATTATTTTTGAAATCATTTTTCCTTATTGTGATTCTTATTTGTGATTATATATAGATTATGTGATGCATGATGATTATTTTTTTGTTTTTCACCAATTGATATAACTAATTTTTCTAAAACAGGTTTGGTTGACCAAGTTAGAATGAGATTGAATCCTTAAAAGGTTGAGATGTTTACTTGTATTTTTTCATGATGACATACTATATGCCAAGGGATAACATCCCTAGGGATGATCCTGGGAGTTATGAATCATGGGGAAACCATTTTGTGTATTCATTTCTTCAAATGAAAATGTTATTATGATAAGTGACGGATTTATGAGTGGGAATATATGATAAGGCCTTGCCTCACCATGAGTGATATTGCGTTAGATTGATATCAAAATCTGATATTTTACTATTTTGATAATTATGTATGGACATACCCTAAGGGATTTATTAGTAGTGGTGGTAATGGAATTGCTTATATGGTATGTTTTTTATAGTATATTTTATTATAAATCATGGATTAATAGTTTGATGATGGGTTAGTAATGAGGGAGATGAGTAGGACAAGGTGTGAGATCTAATATTGGGATAAATGTGATTGCGATGGGATCAATTATTTGATGTGTTATGTGTTATGGAATCATTTCAAATACATTTATGAGAACGTTATGAAACATTATTGACACATCTTCTCTTGTGTGAGAATGGATGGTCATATGACTCCGATGAGAATAGAAATGGATAATAAAAATCTTTTTATCATTTTGGACAAGTGGATGAATCACAAGACACATTAACCTAATAAAATTTGTATGTAACATGATCATGGAACATGGTAACTTTTTTCTAATATGAATCCTAATTTGGTATGTTAGGTGTTGTGGGGAATTTTTTTTCATGTGATGATATAAACATTTTATTGTTTGATAATTTTATATTATCTTTTTTTGTGGGATTTTTGGAAGGAAAATAATTCACTAAATTATATGTATGGCATTGGTCAAAATAGAAATTTTTATTATTCAGGATTTTTAATTCATACAAAGTTATATGATTCAACCATTCCAGTATAAACAACATTCAAGGGAATTTACTTGCATTACAATTCTTATTATCTCTTATTAAATATGATTATCATATAGATATAGATGGGGTTAAGTTAGTAAGTTTTTATAAAATGTATATTTCATTAAGCTAGGTGAGTTCAATTTTTTTTGAGTATTTATTTCCAAATATTTATCATCATGTATGAAGATTTGTTATATTTAATTATATGACTCCGGATTTACAATGTTTATCTATTTCAACCCTTATATACTAAATTTTGAAAAGGTTATAAATCAATATTTAATAGAGAATATCCACCCCAAATTTTTTTATTCCCACAATTATAGTCCATAGTGAGTGGAATAAAAGGAGTAATTCATTATATTAAATAGTGAACCACATGTGTGTTTTAATAGGGTGATTTGATTTAGGGTATTATGAATGAGAATGTAAAAGATTAGTCCTAAAGGGATTATGATTAGTATCAAATGCATACTATTGTATATATAATGAAAATATAAATTCTTCCGGGTAATACCACATATATTGTCTATATATCCTAATTTGAAATAATTTCAAAATAAAAAATTCATGTATGAATTTTCATCTAGGTAGGATTCATTCTGACCAGTTTGTTCTACATATAGATACTAATATTAATATATTTTTATTTGTGCATGTTAAAAATGATTATTCACAATATAAATAAAAGATCAATAGGAAGAAAGAAAATATAATAAAATAAATCAATCTAGTCTCCATGATGGAGAAAATATTTATTTTATAACCTGTATACCTATGAAACCCAATAGGATATATCCTTACTTCACATCATCACATTAATTTATATATGTTCACTATAGATTTTAGGTGTGGGATGGATATTTTATTATATTTTTTATAACTCTTATAATAATTCCTCATTTTATATTTTTTGTTTCAACATTGTATTTATATGTTTTCTCAAAATATTCATCATTTATATTTTATTTCTATGATAATTATCATATTAAATACCCATACAATCAAGGGATTTACTTAAATTGCCATTATAATTTACCCTTTTAACATTTTATGGAAATTTATTTCTATGTTGGGATGTGATATTGAGAGTGTTGTGATCATTAATTGGTGATGTTATTATATATTTTTTTTATTTTTTGATCATATGATAATTTGGTCTTCTTAAACCAAATGTTATTTAGTTAATTATTATGTTAACTTTTATAAAAAAATACAATCATATATATCTCTAAAAATAATTGAAATCATCTATGAAATTTGATTCCTTCAGACAAAAATGAGATATATATATATATTAGTTAAATGTAATTTGTATTTATGAAATTATTTTTTCAAACATTCATTCCCTTTAAATTTTTTTCATTACTATTTTGAATTGAAATTAGTGTCTATACCTACAATCCAATTATTTTACACCATCAATGAAAAAACATAAAATAAATATATTATAAATAAATACGTGAGTGACTAAATTTATATTATATGAGGATACCAAAGGCAATAACATAAATTATCACATTCAATAATTTAAAAATGAGTGGTTTGTAATATTTTATTTCAAGGTTTGCTGTATGGGTTCATTTTAAATAATATGGTAAACTAAAAAAATTTAATTGACAATGGTTTTCTATATGTTAAAAATAATGATTAGAATAAAGTGGTTATCATAAAATCATTTCGGTATTTAATAGAATTATTATTATCCAAATCATTTCTATCATTAGTATCATCCATCTCCAAAGCATTAATTCTGATACAATCAATAAGAAAATCATTTACATATTTACTATGATTTACTACTTGGTGTATTTTTTATTATACTCTCATATTATTTTTAAAATTAATTTCCTATTGATGTTAAATAATATTGAATAAGGGAAAATAATCATGCACTATTTTTCTAGTGTTTTATATTACCAAAGAGTATGAATGTTTTTGTGGGAGGTTTAATCATTCTTTGATTCAATATTTTATTTATCTCCTCGTACCATGGTTTTAATCTTTAGATATATTTTCAGTTCAAAAAATAATAGTTAATTAAAAATTTTATATGATAAAATTTTATAATTTTAGAACCAATAAAATTGTGATTGTTTACATATGTTAATGTTTTCAGGTTAGTTTTTCATGATTTTAGAGACCAGGATAAAATTTTAGAAAACATTTCCAACTATGGAATAAAAAAAATGTCCACTTAAGAACTTATTATGAAACCAAATATCTATCAAATATGGTAATAATTTTATAGATTTTTTTAAAAGAATATGATATAGAGTTCTATTTAAGACCAGGAATCAAAATTCATACTTTTTTAATCAATGATATTGAACGAAAATATTGAATCTTGTTTATCCACAATCACATGTCCATTTTGATAATTAGGCCACATGTAGAGTTAGAGTAATATAATTACACATATAAATTGATTAATGATAGTTAATATGTTAGGAAAAATATTTGTTTATTTTTAGAGGAATATAATACTTTTTATTCCAAATATACGTTCTAATATGAATTTCAGAAACATGGTTCCCACAATTATTTAAAATTTACTTATAAATTGGAACCTTAAAGAACCCTAACTTATCATTTGTTAAATTGGATAAATATTTTTATTTAGAGATTAATTGTTATTTACTTCAACATAATAAATATTATAGAGATACACATCTTTATGTGGGATGTGAAATGATGAATTTGATCTACCCAATAACCCACATCTACTCAGTGGAATGATAAATAATGGGGTGATAGATGGAAAAGATTTACCAAAATTGTGGTGGGTATTTCAGAACTTGTTATTTTAAGGGTTTGTTTAAATTAATTTTTAAAAATTAATTTTTAATTCATCAAAATAATGTTTTAACTGTTACTATATTGATTTTGAATTATTTATTATATAACATTTTAAATCAATATTAGAAAAAAAATTATCTTTTTATTTGGATATATTTTGTTTTTCCGATTAGGATAAAAAATATAAGATTTTATCTAAACTGTTCAAAAGTTATCAGTTTTAATTGGTATCAATCATTCCATTGATGTCATAAAAACCATTACATTGATATTGTTCTTTAAATGTGGGGTTTTACATTTATAATTAAAAAGTGTATTGGCGGATCAATATCATTGATACTCTCAGCTAAATAATTTTATTAAAAAAATGTTTTTTAGTAATGTGAATATTCAATTATATGTATTAAATATGAAATGAAAACATTTTAATATTCCTCATAAAATATAATTAATATTTTAAAATAATTTTCATAAATCATTATTGTTTTATTATTGTACATTCTAGTTGTTTTCATCCCAATTCCTTTATTTTAAAATTATTTAATTACAAATATAAAAAATGATGATTGTAATTAATTTATCCCTTTGGGATATATTTTATGATCTTCCATAAGAAATAAAAAATATATATTAGAAAATTATTTTGATTTATATAGAAATAAAATTTAATGTGAATCATCTGACTATATGATCGAAAAATTTTAACAGTTAACAAATCATGACCATATATAAGAATTCTGAACATAATTAAATCACCAAAGAACATCATTATATCTTATTTATTCGAAATAATATCATATTTCACACCCAAAAAAATCATAATATCGACTATGTTCTCATTAATATAATACATATCACCTTGAAACGCGACAATATCTTAAATATCCATGTACTATATTATGTATCCTCAATCATATTTAATGAATCATAGTAAGAAATTTACAAATATTCAAGTTATGTATCATAAATATCATTGAAATACCCTTATAAAATCACGAAAATTTTTAATAAATAATTTTCATCTTCATGTATATATTTTGGATCTAGTTATCTCAATTTCTTTGTAATTTATTTTCTATACACTACTGATTAACTAAATTATTATCCTTTAAAATATTAATTCTTTTCGTAATCTAATAAATCATAAAATATTCTATTATGATACTCATATGAATTCACACATTATCCTTTTTAATAATAAAACTCCCATAATCATATCATCAACTTATATTTCTCCAACTCACGAATGAATTTATCAAAAACATCCACTTATTAAGAAAACATATATATCTACACCTCCAGTTTTTATTCCATAACATATCCACTTTTATAAAATCATATTCAAAATCTAATTTTCCATCAATCTTATATTTTATTAAAATGGTGTAGTTTTAATAAAAATAATGATTAATATAATTCATATTTATTTATATTGGTTTAAAAGAATTACAAAACATTACAACCTCATTATTTGAAGATGTAATATTTTATAAACAATTTTAATTACTATATATCCTCACAAGTAAACTTATTATGGCATACATGGAGGAATTACCATGGTTAGACATCATTAATATTATCTTCAACATTTTTTGTGGGATAATTTGGGATGTTAAAAACGGTAACATTTAATTTTTTATTTTGAAATATGATTTTATGTACCATATATAGGGATTGGAATAGTCAAAAAATGTGATGGAAATGAGTTTGACCTTCATGAAACACAATTCGGTGAATTTTGTCACGACCCGCCCTCGGGGTCCGTGCCGTGACTACCCCAAGCCCGCCTTCCATAGGCCAGGGGCTGGCGACTAGCACCAAGGCGTAAATCCCGATAAAAAGGGAAGGCATTGCCTTTGAAAAGTAAACACACACCACAGAGTAAACAAGCGGAAAGTAAACACTAAGCAAACAGAGTACAACTGAAAGTGCGGAAAAGTAAATGGGCCAGTATACAAACCCAAACTGAAAGTAAAGTACAACTCAAAAAGGGAAAAACAGCAACTGAAAAGTAAAGGCCGCAACTCCGAGCTGTCCACCAGAAATCCCACCTGAAGGGTGGATACAGATAGCTCCTCTGCTCCACGGGTCCCGCCGTCCGCTCCGTGCACGTCCCGCCCAGTGGTCCACCTCCGGGTACCGTCCCGCTCTACAAGCCTCAGCTAAGTCAACGCTGTCCGTCGTCTGCAACCAACACAACGTAGTACGGGCGAAGCCCGTGCAGGGGTGAGTATAAGCTACTCAGTAGGGACCCCGAGACCCCTGAAGGTATCTCAAATCCACAAAGGATAAACCACAAAGAAAAGTACATTCACGAAGTAACAACCGACACTGCTTAGGTATATGCCCATACATATACCTAAGTCATCAATTCAGATACGCTCCAACCTCCGAGCCCAAGTACAACTCAGTCCACGCAGGAAAGTATACGTAATCCACAAAGGGAAGCAAAATATAATCCACACAGGATTGCACAACACAATCCACACAGGAAAACAACAGGATTCAGCTCACACAGGTATACTTCTTCAAGGACGATAAAGATGATCACTGATCCATCTAAGTCGTCGGACCCACGAAGGATCGATAGGTAACTAACCCCCGCAGAAGACCCACACAGGATCGGGCTCACACAGAACCTGTAGGCGCTGGCTCACACAGAACCGCTGAGCGCAAGGACCCACACAGGATCGGGCTCACACAGAACCTGTAGCACTGATCCACGTAGGATCGCTGAGTGCTGTAGTCGTCGTCGTCGAATCCACACAGGATCTCTGTACTGTCGTCGTCAAATCCACACAGGATCTCTGTACTGTCGTCGTAAAATCCACACAGGATCTCTGTACTATCGTCGTCAAATCCACACAGGATCTCTGTACTGTCGTCGTCGCAGTCACAGTAGCAGTCGTAGCAGTAGAACAGTCGCAGCCAGCACTAGGGTTCCCGCACACAGCAAGCTCGTACGGAGGGTCCGCTCCACGAGCCGAGAGGCTGATACATCAACTGTCACAAAGACCAGAGTTGATGTATCCAAAAGTTCCGTATCGTCAACAGGAACTCAACGCAACAGACGGCGCGTCAATCGGACGCCCGGTCTGAGAGTTATAGGCATTTTCATCTCCGGGGCCCGGTTGGTTTTTAAGGAAAAACCAACCCGACCGTACTCCACCTGCGTCCAAACCTCAGGCGGAGTATGCCAAAAGATCCGTCTCACTAAGAGGAACACAACGCGACTGACGGCGCGTCAATCGGACGTCCGTAGCTCAAGATATGAGCGTTTCCGCTCCGAAGGCCCGGTTGGTTTCGTGAACGAACCAACCCGGCCGAACTCAAAGTAAACCGAAACCTTGAGTGCGATATACCGAAACGACCGTCTCGATCCAAGGATCGCGTTGCCGCAGACGGTTCGTCATTCGGAGGTCCGAGGCTCATGTTATGAGCCAAAAACCGAAACTGATTCGAAACGGGGGGATCCGGGTCCGGGCCGACCCGGCCCGACCCCCCCCCTGGGCGGCGCGGTGGCCGGCGGTGGCGGCTGGCGGCGGCGGACGGCGGCGGCGCGGGGGCCGGCGGCGGCGCGCGGCGGCGGCGGGCGGCGGCGCGGCGGGCCGCGGTGGCGGCGGCGGGCCGCGTTGGCGGCGGGCCGCGGTGGCGGCGCACGCGGGGGCTCAGCCCCGCGGCTTTTGTGCGCTGCGCGGCACAAAGGGGCCGTGCCCCTTTTGTTTTTAAAGAAGCCCCCCCCACGTGGGGGGCCTGCTGGAGCGGAACCGAGGGGGGCGCTGCCCCCTCCTTCAAAGAACCGCCCCCCTCTCTTAAAGAGGGGGGGTTTTAAAATACCAGCCGGGGAATTAAATTCCCCGGTTTAATGGCATCCGGCCGGCCAGCTGGCCGACCGGTCTTCTCCAACGGGACCGGAAAATCCGGTCCCCTCTTCGGCTTCCGACACCGGCGGCTCGGCCGCCGGTCTTCCCTTCCGCCGCGGCCCGGAACCGGCCGCGGTCTCCTCGTCCAGCCGCGGCCCGGAACCGGCCGCGGTCTTCTCGTCCCGCCGCGGCCCGGAACCGGCCGCGGTCTTCTCGTCCCGACGCGGCCCGGAACCGGCCGTGGCGTTCGTCATCCGGCGCGGTGCGTCGGCACCGCGCCCCTTCGCCGTGCCATGATTCCTTCCAACGCGGCGCGACGGCGTCGCGTTCTTGAAGATTCTCCTCGGCGTAGCGCGACGGCGTTGCGTAAATTATAAGCACTATCATCCGCGTGGTGCGACGGCACCACGCCACTTGCTTCCACCCGCATGAATAAAACAAGAACGATGGAGGGAGGTTCGGCCGTGTTCGTGTGGTCCGGCCCCCCTCACGTTAAAATAAAAACGCAACTTAAAATAAATCAAGTCACACGTTAGTCTTGATAGAATCACGATCAAGAATAAAAATAAGAAAACCAAAAGAAACAACAACCCCTACCTCGGGTTTAAGATTCGAAGAATCGTCTACGTCCCGCGGAAGACGGCGTTGCGGAGGTCGGGCGTCGCGGTCGTCGTTCGTTAAATCCGTTGACGAAGAGATACGTCCGATGCGACACGTCGTTGGCGGATCTTCGTTTGCCGACGAAGAAGGTCCGATGAGGGTGCGACGTTCCCTCTTGATGACACCGAGGACAAAGAAGAGAGGCGTCGTTCTTCGTCGGAGTTTGAGCGTTCTTCATTCTTCGTCAGAGCTTGAAGATGAAGAGGAGTTCTCAAAAAGCTCTCAAGGGAATGAACCAACAACCCAAAAACAAAACAGATTACATCTTATTTTAATAACACAACTCAAAAGAATTTCAAATGTTTGAAATTCAAAAGAGTTAACTCCCAAAATTAATTAAGAGTAACATAGGCCAATTAATTAGGGGTTAAGTACGTTGAGAGAATTTGAAAAGAAAAGGGGTTCGTGTGGGCCCCACCACACTTAATCCTCCCAAGGGAGGTTATGTGGGTGTGGGTCCCACTTCCAACCACCTTTGATAGGTTTTTTAAATAAGTTAAAATAAAATTTGTCTTACACAAATTTTTATTTAACTTAACTGAAAAACCCCAAAACGTAACTAACAACCCGCAACAAACGCAACTCCCGAAAAGGTCTCATTAAGCGAAAATCGGTGCTGCGAGTTCATCGGTGCCCTCGGTTTTCAATTCCGAGCACCGGATCAAAAGTTAGGAATTCCCGCTCGTTCGTTCACTGAACGTACCCGAGCCAAACTTCGGAAAATAATTCCGGGCACTCCGGGCCTCGGAATCAGGTGCCGTCTGAAACCGCGCTCTTGTAAAATTCTAAAGAAAATTAAGAAAATATTTTCCTTGAATTTTACGGGTCTTTACATTACTCCCACCTCAGGGCTTTACGTCCCCGTAAAGCTACATCAAAAACTAGGGAAACCAAAAGAGAGTACTGAGCACGCATCTGAGCCTCCCGCTCCCATGTGACCTCCTGGAGATTCCCGTGCCGCCATCTGTTGCGCACAAGAGGAATCGATCGCCCATGTAGGACCCGCTCCTGGATGACATGGACCTCCTCTGACGTGGCCCGGACCATCTCCGGTCCCACCAGAGCTGCAAGATTTCTCTTTTGCCGAAAAGAGAAATCTGGTCTCATCCCCTGGATGAACCACATTCTTTGCCTAAAACAGTCAATCCTAACATGGATGATACTAATCCATACTAAGGATGACGTCGTAAGGCCTCGACGCTACTACTAAAAGATTCAACCGTTACTCTCGCCTCTAAGGGTTGAGTCACACTGTCGGCATCAGTGTGTGGTAACTGGGTCTCCTCCAGTAGATGTCTCACAAGTGAGGGTCAAGTCAACAGCCAAAACTGGAACCTCTTAGTAACATTACGATAGAGGACAGGAACGAAAACATCACAAGGTATGCGTCTTTTATTAATGCAGCTCGTAATACAAGACGCTACACAAAAGCAACAAGGAACCAGAAGTACAAAGGATGTATCCACTAGTTCTGCTCCTGTCCATCGGCTCCCAGGGCTCCATGATCGAAGGCCTCGGCTGCCTGAAGCTGAGCTCTCCCCTGCGGTTGGGGTTGACCTCCTGGTGGTGGTGGTGGTGGTAGAGCCTCAAAGCGTCGTCCACCACCTGCTGCTCGGCCAGCTCCTCTGTCTCGTCTGCCTCCTCCCTGCAGACCGCCACGGTCGAACCTCTGCCTCTGCCTAGGTGGTTCCTCAACTGTCTGCTGCTCCTCCGCATGGCGGGTCGGGCAGTCACGAGCCGTGTGGCCTTGCCCGCCGCATGCATAGCACTGTCTTCCACTCGAAAGACTGGCTCCGCGTTGTGTGCCCTGCACTGCTGAGCCAGTGCCCTGAGGTCTGGTCTGCCTGGACCCCTGAGTCATTCGTCGACTGCCAGCTGCAGATGACTCTGCCACGTGCCGCCCTACGGTGGGTCTCTGTGCTGGTGTAGACTCAGCAAGGAAGCTCTCGATTAGAAGGGCCCGCTCCAGTACTCCTGTCTGAGTCGGTATGCTGAGGGAGATCAGCGATGTCCTGATCTCGTGTCTCAAACCCTGCTCGAAGGTCCGGGCCCGGAAGAATGGGTCCCGTACCATGTCGGCCGAGTAGCGCGAGAGATCAGTAAATCTCGCCGAGTACTGGGCGACCGTCATGCTGCCCTGCCGCAGCTGTAGAAGCTCCTGGATACGCACCGCACGAAGGGTGGCTGGGACGAACTCAGAGCGGAAGAGGCTCTCGAAGTCCGTCCAGAGCAAGGATGCCTCATCGTGCACCTGGAGCATCAAGCTCCACCATCGTCCTGCTGCTGCGTGTAATAGGCTCACAGCGAGGATCACCATGAGGTCTGCTGGTGTCCTCACTAGCCTAAACACTCGAACCACTGCCTCCAGCCAGTCCTCTGCTGCCTGGGGATCTGTCTCCCCGCGAAACCTGGGCGGTCGCTGGCGCTGAAACTCATGCAGTGCGCTGAGGCGACGTGCATCGTCAGCGGCTGCTACTGGAAGCATCGGGGGATCGGCGGGTAAAGCTACCGCCGGTGCCACTACTGGCAAAGGGCCCTGCACCGAAGCCTCGTCGCTCGGTGGGCTGTCGTCTCGCTCGACTCTCGGAACCCTAGCTGGCTGTCGTCGCGGGGCCATCCTTGAAAAGGAGAACATGAGCACTACAGTCAGAACAGTATACCTGGTGAGCTGGCACAAGTAATCACAAGGAAAACTTGAGACTTTCATAAAGCAGATCAGTATACCCGGTGAGCTGACACAAGTAATCACAAAGAAAACTTGAAACACACACGCAATCAATGTTTTCGTGCATTAAGTCGGAAATCAGAAGTCAGGGTCCTGGTGTACGGATACGTCGGCCGCCGCACCAACACTGGACTCCCTGGACTGATAACCACACTCAATACGCTAAACATTATTGCTTCACATAGAAAAGATCAGAGTTCGCGGTAGAACCGAACTCCTCTGATACCAATTTGTCACGACCCGCCCTCGGGGTCCGTGCCGTGACTACCCCAAGCCCGCCTTCCATAGGCCAGTGGCTGGCGACTAGCACCAAGGCGTAAATCCCGATAAAAAGGGAAGGCATTGCCTTTGAAAAGTAAACACACACCACAGAGTAAACAAGCGGAAAGTAAACACTAAGCAAACAGAGTACAACTGAAAGTGCGGAAAAGTAAATGGGCCAGTATACAAACCCAAACTGAAAGTAAAGTACAACTCAAAAAGGGAAAAACAGCAACTGAAAAGTAAAGGCCGCAACTCCGAGCTGTCCACCGGAAATCCCACCTGAAGGGTGGGTACAGATAGCTCCTCTGCTCCACGGGTCCCGCCGTCCGCTCCGTGCACGTCCCGCCCAGTGGTCCACCTCCGGGTACCGTCCCGCTCTACAAGCCTCAGCTAAGTCAACGCTGTCCGTCGTCTGCAACCAACACAACGTAGTGCGGGCGAAGCCCGTGCAGGGGTGAGTATAAGCTACTCAGTAGGGACCCCGAGTCCCCTGAAGGTCTCTCAAATCCACAAAGGATAAACCACAAAGAAAAGTACAATCACGAAGTAACAACCGACACTGCTTAGGTATATGCCCATACATATACCTAAGTCATCAATTCAGATATGCTCCAACCTCCGAGCCCAAGTACAACTCAGTCCACGCAGGAAAGTATACGTAATCCACAAAGGGAAGCAAAATATAATCCACACAGGATTGCACAACACAATCCACACAGGAAAACAACAGGATTCAGCTCACACAGGTATACTTCTTCAAGGACGATAAAGATGATCACTGATCCATCTAAGTCGTCGGACCCACGAAGGATCGATAGGTAACTAACCCCTGCAGAAGACCCACACAGGATCGGGCTCACACAGAACCTGTAGGCGCTGGCTCACACAGAACCGCTGAGCGCAAGGACCCACACAGGATCGGGCTCACACAGAACCTGTAGCACTGATCCACGTAGGATCGCTGAGTGCTGTAGTCGTCGTCGTCGAATCCACACAGGATCTCTGTACTGTCGTCGTCAAATCCACACAGGATCTCTGTACTTTCGTCGTCAAATCCACACAGGATCTCTGTACTGTCGTCGTCAAATCCACACAGGATCTCTGTACTGTCATCGTCGCAGTCACAGTAGCAGTCGTAGCAGTAGAACAGTCGCAGCCAGCACTAGGGTTCCCGCACACAGCAAGCACGTACGGAGGGTCCGCTCCACGAGCCGAGAGGCTGATACATCAACTGTCACAAAGACTAGAGTTGATGTATCCAAAGTTCCTTATCGTCAACAGGAACTCAACGCAACAGACGGCGCGTCAATCGGACGCCTGGTCTGAGAGTTATAGGCATTTTCGTCTCCGGGGCCCGGTTGGTTTTTAAGGCAAATCCAACCCGACCGTACTCCACCTGCGTCCAAACCTCGGGCGGAGTATGTCAAAAGATCCGTCTCACTAAGAGGAACACAACGCGACTGACGGCGCGTCAATCAGACGTCCGTAGCTCAAGATATGAGCGTTTCCGCTCCGAAGGCCCGGTTGGTTTCGTGAACGAACCAACCCGGCCGAACTCAAAGTAAACCGAAACCTTGAGTGCGATATACCGAAACGACCGTCTCGATCCAAGGATCGCGTTGCCGCAGACGGTTCGTCATTCGGAGGTCCGAGGCTCAAGTTATGAGCCAAAAACCGAAACTGATTCGAAACGGGGGGATCCGGGTCCGGGCCGACCCGGCCCGACCCCCCCTGGGCGGCGCGGTGGCCGGCGGCGGCGGCCGGCGGCGGCGGACGGCGGCGGCGCGGGGGCCGGCGGCGGCGCGCGGCGGCGGCGGGCGGCGGCACGGCGGGCCGCGGTGGCGGCGGCGGGCCGCGTTGGCGGCGGGCCGCGGTGGCGGCGCACGCGGGGGCTCAGCCCCGCGGCTTTTGTGCGCTGCGCGGCACAAAGGGGTCGTGCCCCTTTTGTTTTTATAGAAGCCCCCCCCCCCCCACGTGGGGGGCCTGCTGGAGCGGAACCGAGGGGGGCGCTGCCCCCTCCTTCAAAGAACCGCCCCCCTCTCTTAAAGAGGGGGGGTTTTAAAATACCAGCCGGGGAATTAAATTCCCCGGTTTAATGGCATCCGGCCGGCCAGCTGGCCGGCCGGTCTTCTCCAACGGGACCGGAAAATCCGGTCCCCTCTTCGGCTTCCGACACCGGCGGCCCGGCCGCCGGTCTTCCCTTCCGCCGCGGCCCGGAACCGGCCGCGGTCTCCTCGTCCCGCCGCGGCCCGGAACCAGCCGCGGTCTTCTCGTCCCGCCGCGGCCCGGAACCGGCCGCGGTCTTCTCGTCCCGCCGCGTCCCGGAACCGGCCGCGGCATTCGTCATCCGGCGCGGTGTGTCGGCACCGCGCCCCTTCGCCGTGCCATGATTCCTTCCAACGCGGCGCGACAGCGTCGCGTTCTTGAAGATTCTCCTCGGCGTAGCGCGACGGCGTTGCGTAAATTATAAGCACGATCATCCGCGTGGTGCGACGGCACCACGCCACTTGCTTCCACCCGCATGAATAAAACAAGAACGATGGAGGGAGGTTCGGCCGTGTTCGTGTGGTCCGGCCCCCCTCACGTTAAAATAAAAACGCAACTTAAAATAAATCAAGTCACACGTTAGTCTTGATAGAATCACGATCAAGAATAAAAATAAGAAAACCAAAAGAAACAACAACCCCTACCTCGGGTTTAAGATTCAAAGAATCGTCTACGTCCCGCGGAAGACGACGTCGCGGAGGTCGGGCGTCGCGGTCGTCATTCGTCAAATCCGTTGACGAAGAGATACGTCCGATGCGACACGTCGTTGGCGGATCTTCGTTTGCCGACGAAGAAGGTCCGATGAGGGTGCGGCGTTCCCTCTTGATGACACCGAGGACGAAGAAGAGAGGCGTCGTTCTTCGTCAGAGTTTGAGCGTTCTTCATTCTTCGTCAGAGCTTGAAGATGATGAGGAGTTCTCAAAAAGCTCTCAAGGGAATGAACCAACAACCCAAAAACAAAACAGATTACATCTTATTTTAATAACACAACTCAAAAGAATTTCAAATGTTTGAAATTCAAAAGAGTTAACTCCCAAAATTAATTAAGAGTAACATAGGCCAATTAATTAGGGGTTAAGTACGTTGAGAGAATTTGAAAAGAAAAGGGGTTCGTGTGGGCCCCACCACACTTAATCCTCCCAAGGGAGGTTAAGTGGGTGTGGGTCCCACTTCCAACCACCTTTGATAGGTTTTTTAAATAAGTTAAAATAAAATTTGTCTTACACAAATTTTTATTTAACTTAACTGAAAAACCCCAAAACGTAACTAACAACCCGCAACAAACGCAACTCCCGAAAAGGTCTCATTAAGCGAAAATCGGTGCTGCGAGTTCATCGGTGCCCTCGGTTTTCAATTCCGAGCACCGGATCAAAAGTTAGGAATTCCCGCTCGTTCGTTCACTGAACGTACCCGAGCCAAACTTCGGAAAATAATTCCGGGCCCTCCGGGCCTCGGAATCAGGTGCCGTCTGAAACCTCGCTCTTGTAAAATTCTAAAGAAAATTAAGAAAAAATTTTCCTTGAATTTTACGGGTCTTTACAAATTTCTCTGATATAATGGTGGATTGATTATTGTATTATTTTTTCATTAATAATGTTGATCTTTTATTCATGGATAATGTTATTAATCTTCGTATCTAGGTTCAGTAATATACCAATTTTGAATGATGTGTGCATAAAGGAATCATACATCATAATATGGATTACATGATATGAACATATCATCATTTTAGTAGAATGGTTTAAAAAAAAATTGAAATAGAATTGAAAAGGATTTTAGAAACAGGTCTATTTGTCAATGTTTTTTCAAATTATATTTTTATAAATCAAATTCAATAAGAAAATTTATTTATTGGTTTCTTGAAAAAAATTAGTTTATATTAATTAATTAAAACTAATGGAGGTGGTTTGATTCCCGTAATTATTTTAAAATTATTATTTTTTATATATGAAAATATGATAAGTTTATATAATTTTAGATCATGGATTTGATAATTTAATTACATATATGTGTTTATAGACGTGAAATATATACAATAGAAGTGTTTAATATGGAATTAATAACATTGGTATTGATTTATATTGTCATCAAATAGCTTAAGTTCTATTCTGGTATTGACCAATGATATTTGTTAAATTTTATCCCTATATATATTTTTATGGAATATTATTCGGCCTCATGAATTTGAGTAATGGATAAATATAGGTTGATTATAGTACATGAACTAAATTACTAGTAAGAATGTATTTAGGGTGAGTGTTTTGATTCTTAAATTTGTGAGATCACGAGTTTTATTGTCTAGTGAAAGAAAATTACTAGGTGTGATATTTTATTTAAGTTATATATAATGGAATGATATAGGATTGATAGATGATTTTATTATTTGAAAAATATATGGGTAATATTTGATAATGTGTCCTGATATTTTAGGTTTGTTGGATTAAGTATTATAAGATTGAGAGCATTGATATTTCCTCATGAATGATGTCTTGGTCATATAGTTATTAGACATAAGGGCCTACGAAGTATGAAATATATATAATAAAAGAATTATATTACCTTTATTTCATGAATGGATGAATATAAAGACAATTTATTGATATAAGTAACAATGATCATTGATGGTAAATATATATTTCAGGAGTGATTATATTGATTTTTAACTTTCCCAGAGATGAATAGTTTAATTTTTCATATTTTTCATGATATGTTCTAGATAGAAGTGATAGTGATACATACAAAATGAATTGAATTCATATGTTTGGTAAAGTGTTGGCCTTGAACATACAATGGGTACATTGAGAAAACATTGGTTACTATACTAAAGGGGTATTATTTGTATTGGAATATTTATATAGACACTTTATTTCATAGGAGTTGAGATATGTGGACCAAATTTGTAATTTAATATTATAGAAGATTATATTATGTTATATTAAGAATACATGATATAGATTTTATATTTTGTATTTTTTTTGAAATCCATTGGTATTGAGTTTATTGTTTATGATATTTTGTCAACTTGTTCAAAAATATTTCGTGAAACCACATGAAGATTATTAAAAATAATTAGATAACATATATTCTCTATTAATCATTTTTGGAAACCCAATTAGGGTCAATAAATTTTCACTATGAAATGTGTTGTGTATATGACGATATATCAATTGAGTTTCATAATAACGAATAAAATTGTAGATTTTCATATATGTGCATCATGGTCAATGATTATTATGATTTGTAATTTATAATCTGGGATAGTAATGGAATAAAACATTATAATGTATTTAAAAAAATTTATTAGGTGCTAAGACTATGTGAGATCGAAATTTTAGATAAGTGGTGGGGTGGGTAGAAATTTAAAAAATATTAAACAAAAATACAGATTATGGTACTAAATATGTCAATTATGAAAAAAAGACTAAAAAATAATTAATGAACATATTATATTATCAAATTAGTTTATATTAATATGAATATAAAAACTCTTTAACCATATCTACATTTATAGATTATTAGTATAAACTAATTAAATCACTTTTTTATGAATTTATAAACCATATAAAAAATACATTTTACTCACTTTGTGGATTAACCCAAGTAACATTAAAAAGAGTCACAAAACCCAAAAATCCTCAATTTTGATTATATCTGAAAACCAAAACATTATATTTATTTGGAGTAATTTCCTAATAAGTTATATTTTTGATCGAAAAAGAATAAAAACATGAAAGGAACATATTAAAGAATTAAAATCTATTAAAATGATTTCGTAAAATAAATTATGAATAGAAGAATAATATATAATGTTGTATGTTGATGGATATTAAGAACATCAATCACATCAGTAGATGATGATCAATTGTTAATATCTATCATGATCACACCAAGAAAATATTATCCACACGACGGATTAAAAACATCAGAATTATTGAATTATGGTCCTATATTTTTGTATATATCTATTGATTAAATTGTGTGGATATAATTTATTCATGTTCCCTCTATATTGTATTCCAATGGATAATACTACATAATCAATCAAATGATCTTATATAGTAATGAGGATAATATAAATATGGAATCTGAATATTTAAAAACATATAGAATAATATTCCATATAATAATTTTTTCTATCTATAATAATATTTATCATTCACATTATCAAATAAGTATTACCATTATATGTTCCTATAAGAAATTAATCAAAAATCCCATCAATATTATCATTATGAAAAATAATTATTTTTCAATTAATGAAAAAAATTTCAATATATGAAATAATATTGCAGTTAAAATATAAGATATTTCCATGTTATCATAAAATAAACTGTATTGATGAAATCATTTATGTGATTTACATTTTCAATGTTTAAATTTGAAAACAAAAGGAAAATCTATACATCTATTGAGATCCCACATCTAATAAAATTGATATGTAGAGCTACAATTGTGAATAGTCTACCAACGATATTTTTTAAATGCTAACACTAATGTTTACTACATACAGAAGATTTCCAACACTAATGGAAATAAAAAATTTATTGTGATTTTACATTGGTGTTACTATTATACTAGGATGGATAGTGTTGAAAATCACACCACTACAATGGCCATAAATTAAGATAAATGGTGATACCATTTGAACTATATATTTAATAAATTTAAGGAATGGTGGTACTATTAGAAGGAAAATGTTATACCTCATGTTAGGGATAATCATGTCATTAATTGTATGTGTAATGGTAGGAATTATTTTATATAGGTTATTTAATGATAATATCATGCATGTGTAATTGAATGATCAACTATAAACATCATTCAGAATGGATTATTATAACACAACATCATGCTAAAATTATTATGTAAGAACTATTTAATAGTTAATATGTGTGACATCCTCAACATAATCTCCTCATATTTTATCAATTTTTTTAAACATACCTCCAATATTCCTCCACATATTATAAATGAAAAATCATTATTATGAGAGTCAATAATTGTATGGTTGGGAGACTATACTGTCATGATCGTAGTGTAACAGGGCACTATAATAAAATATATTACATTGGATGCAGAATATGAAAATATCCTGAAAAAAATTATATCTTTAGGATAAAAAAAATGTACAACAATATCTAGTTACATAGAAAATATAGATGTGAGGATTATGAAAATAAACTGAGGACACAAGTAGAACATGATAGTCGTAATATACATGTCTTTTAAAAAAAATTTAGAAAGGGAATAAGATATATCCAAAAGGTTCATGATAACCACCTTGATCCTTTTTTCCAATAGTCAATCCCAGTACTGAAAATTAAGCATAAACCCTAGACGATAAACATTTTACATTCATGCATCCATGACATATTTTCAATTACCAATTAGTGATAAGAATAGGGTGGGATATACACTTAGGATGACACCTCCAATGTTATCAACAATTATCTATAATGTGAATATAATATGTGCAGTTCATATGTGAGAAAAAATTTAAAATTTAAAATATAGTAAACCCAAATAGTTTAGGTTCCTTGAAGGACAACATGAAAACACTACCATATTTGATTGATTAATTAACTTCTCTATATATTTTGTATAATAAGATTTATTATTATAAATATTAGATCCAATGTGAATAACCATGGAATATATATTAAAAAATAGAAATGTGAAAAAAAAATTCATTATTATTTATAAACTGGTCAGATTTCATTAAGGCCCACCCACTATAGTTCATTTGAGGGAAAAAAGGAACCACTAAAACAATGGTATGCTTTTCTAGTTATCTAAATTTCTATATATTAATGAACACAAATAATCTAACCAATGGAGTTTGTAACATCGATCGTAATCTAATGTTAATCATCAAAAGATATAAATTTGTTTAATTTATTTAATTTTCAGAAATATAGGTGGAACCACAGTGCTAAGATATGATTTCTAAATCTTATACAACGATCGATTACATGTGTTTTACAACACATGGGAGGAAAATAAACGAATCCATTGAATATAATGAGGTCATCTATGGAAAATCCATGTGGGAGACAGATAATAACTCAAGGCATGCCTCAACATTAATATTTATTATATGTGACGAAAATAATGAGTTCTTTAATTATTCTTCAAGAATACAAAATCATAATAATAACCCAAGATCACAATTATAATAAAATTTAGTGTAGTTTAAATGACCATATAGTAATACTTATATTCATAATAATTATTTGTATCATATAATTACATTAAATGGAAATTCAATCCACTATAGAATATGGTTGAAATCCATTATCAATTATTATAGGGCGTATAGTTAATTCAAAAAAATTGTTTAATCCAAATAATTCATTCTTTTTACAATGTCATATTTAAAAAACTCCTAATGTTTTTTAAAATCATTACAAGGAATATAATTCATTGACATTTAAATATGTATAACATCATGGGTTTATCACGTTGATATATAAAACCTTCGAATATACTATTTCGGTTGATCTTAAAACCAATTAATTATGAAAAAAAATTATTTATTCAAAATTTTATTAAAAATATGACTCATGGATTTCCCAATATGTGTCATTATCGATCATAACATAAACATAAATACATGTAGGGATAAAAGGATAGGCCAAAAATATTACAGTAGTTGATGAATTCTTATACCTTATCAGCATTGAATTTGAGATTGAATTAGGGATATTAGAGAAATTATAATAATATAAAAGTATGACATAGAATCTCACACAGATATATAATTTCATATAGTGAATTATACAAATAACATAATAAAGTGGAATAAGACATGTACCAAGAAGGATATAAGGGTATGAACAATGTTTGATTATGATTTTGTGTGATGGAGTAGTCTAAAATCCTAGAATATAAGAGGAGGTTTCCAATGAGATGAAGGAGTGGTTGTGTTTTTCGTAAAATAAAATGCATGAGTACTGTTAGATATAAAAAGTGCAAATTCAATAATTTTAACACGTTTAATAGGGTACCCGGTTTGGATGCATATTTTGATAAATTGTGCCCAATCCATTTATTATTACATCCCCATGGAACACAGAATTTACATTATTTGAACATGGTTATAAAAACAATGGGAAAACTACAAATATTGACAATGTATCCCATAAGAACCATTTTTAATTGATGTGTTTCCTATGGATAATAATATGAAAAAATATAAGATACCCATAAGGACAGAAATGGTTGACATGCATAGATATCACTAACTACACTCAAACAATTTGGATCACTAGTTATCCCATAATCAATAAATTCTGTTCTAATCAATCCCCAAACACCCCAAAACACATTCTAAAAATAGTATGGACATTCATTAGAGTAAAAATAGAGGATTAATACATAATTTAATGGAACAAAACCACTTATAAAAGAAGGGATCACAGAACCTATCTTATTTTGTACATACCATCCTTGATTTTCACTTTTCATATTGGTATCAAATCATCATAGAATATATCAAGACATTGTGTACATATGTTATAATCTATCTCATAATTTTCGTCTTATACATAAAAATGATATCACATTACACATACTAGAAGAACTGACTTCTCATGGAGATCATTTATCCTCCACTAAAATATATTCAATGCTTGTCCTCAAATGATTATTCAACCTCTAGCTCAATATTTTCATGAAAATGAACATGAGATGCAATTAAATGTTATGGAAGTAACTAAAAACGATGAAGAATGTCATATATACCCCTATATATCAATGGATGTGATATATGGTATAATTATAATTATACCCCTTATAAATAAATAAAATATTTTATAAATCATGGTGATAGATTTCTTGTAATTTGATGAAATAAATTACCCAAACAAGGATAAACACAGAAGGAGATTTGATATCAGAACTCAAACACTACAGGTCATCTACAATGATCAAAATAAAACTACTTCTTATACTAGGATATATTAAATATGATTGTTAGATGTTATTCCTTCTCTGATATCTCTGGAATTATATGAGTTCCTCGTAGGGATACCTCTCCTACCAATATCTAGTGGAATGATGAACTTCATGACCTATCACAAAAGTCCATATAAGGATCCTTCTATATGGTCATATGAAAACTATTATATAATGAATCATTAGAAATACATAGAATAACGTATTGTGAAAATCAAAATTCAATGACACATAATATATAACTTATCTAAATCCATTATAATATGCTTGATACAAAATTAATTATAATGATTACATGTTGATCTGAAAAGAATCTGTTATCCAAGATACCTCATTAACCCATTCTATAACATCAATGAAAATTGGGAATTTCTATCATATTTGAGGTTATATAATACTCTATGAAGATGGATGATTGACCTACCATGTATCCTCTCAATTGCTTTAACTAAAATTCCTCCCTTATATGTAGGATGTGGGTGACCTTCATCAACTGATTAGTAAAAACCAATATTGCATCTTGACCTCTAGGGGACCTATGTAATCCAATAGAAAATAAATAGTTAAAACCTCCTATTTCAACTCATTAATTGAATCCCCATATAAAATCCACAATGGTTTCTACAGTTTGTACCTAACCTTATGGGAGGTGGAACATAATGTAACAAAACTAGTTATCTATTATTTTGACCCAAACCACAAATATTGGTACTGTATGTCACAATAAATTTAGAAAGACACATATATACTCCCCTTGATGTGGAATGAAAATATTTCTTCAAATAAAATATTATATCATTCAGTAAATGAACATTGACATGATTGTTCATTATCTCATCCTCATCCATAATACGACTATATGGCGGGACCTTGTCTGAAACTCTCTACCATAGGAAAACACCATTAAGGCTAGAAATATTCCTCAACATTACTATATATAGAAGTGATTCAATCACTAAAATCAATTTCAGAAAAAGATTCCCATAATGGTTCTTTACCACACTGATTATCCCAAAAAACACAGGGATCATCTACCACACTCTTCTAGCTTCGTTTATAGCATGTGTCTATGTATTTTTAGCTTTGACTTTTTACCACTTCAATTACTTTTCCAATTGTATGATAATGTTTATTGTAATATTAATCAAATTAATCAAATTATACTCATTGTATACTAATTAAAATAATGTTACATGAAGATATATCTGATTAATTCGTGGTGGGTATATAAAATAAATAAACAATCCCATCATATATTTCCTCAAAAAACTGACAGGAGGGACCACATGTGGTAGATAAAGTTCATGCATAATTTTATTTTAATCATCAATCCTCCACTGATGAGACATATACAATAATACTCAATTTTGATGCATCATAAATACACCAATCTCGATGCATGATATTCCATTATATACTAAATATTTAATTTTTAGATATGGAAAAATCATGATTGGGGATAAATCCACATTTCCATTCCACTCGTAAATGTGTATCATACATTCTTCAAAACATACATATTTGATACCCTTCATTGTGGTTAAATGAATGGTGTTTGTAGGAGTGAAATGTCATGAATTTAATAAATATTATATCTATATATTAACAAGAAAATTCCAATTTTAAATGAATTATTGGGATTCTCCCACAGATCCATATCTCTCACCTTATCAATGTTTTCAAAAAATAATTCCTCTAAGATAATGAGACCTTGGCAGGGAACATAACTGATCCATAACTAACACTTTTGTATGACCCATTATTTACTTGTGGTATCAATAATATTTCAATGTATTTATCATGATCAATTAGATTATGACAATACACCAATGTGTCATCGACTAAAATAATAATTAAATAATTCATATGCTAGTGTAAAATTTATTTCATCAATGTAATGAAACATTTGATGTGTTCATGATAATTGAAACATCACCAATGTCTCATACATTACATTTCTATAAAAATGAAGTATGTGGTGTATCTTGATATCGAATTTTTACCTAATGGTGCCCTATAATCAAATAAATATTTGAGAATACCCTTTATCTATGGAGATATTCAAACATGTCACCAATATGATTTATTAAATACATATTCATTATCATAAACTAATTTTTATTTTGATAATACATGAAAATAATGATGGTGCCAACATCCAATTTGGCGAAGAGACTATGAAAACCCCAAATTGAAGTACTGGGCTATATAAACCCCTTAGAATCTAGGGCCCCTAGATTTATCTCAAAATCCTAATGTATAGTAGGCAAAATCTAAAATTTAGGTATAGAAACTATTTCTACTACTTGAACATGATCAATATACAACACTACCTCTACAATGTGGGGAAACATATAGATGTCTTTAGGGAATAAATCCCTAAAATTATCCACTGCGTGAAGGAAATATATATTCCACACTCCTTGATTATCAATAAAGCGGAATCCAATATATGATATTAGTCCAACTATTCTATGTTTATCTACTCCATCGTGAGCCGTCTATAAATTCCAATCATTCTTATGTATATAACCACAACCCTATAGTTGTAAAAATTCAACCCAATAGAAACAGTAATCAATATGATGATAAAAATCAACAAATGTGTTCATCATAATAATATTGTCAAAACCGTTAGCATAGATTAAGAATAGGTTCCATAAGTATTTAAATCCACATATCTTAAATTGAAACCCCCTATATTGGTGTACTCATTATAATGACACCCCAATGTATTATCAACTGCCATCACTCCAAAAATGTTTTACAAATCAATGGTAGGGATTACCCTGATATCCACATATACAATGGAATGTTAATTTCCCGTGAAAAATAAATTAAACACTAATGAAGATGACAATATGGTAATACCATCAATTATATATTGTCCAACACTCCACTACTCAATTTCTATCTACACACCATATATCTTGCATGATCTGTGGCCCTATGATATAGCATGACTACCCAAAAAAGTCCCACGTTATTGGATGAAAATATTTGGAGTTTGGAATCCATGGCAATGTTACTATGCTCATCCTAATCAAATGGTAAAAGTCTATATGATCTCACGATTTGGAGCTATATATTCCACTATAGCACCTAGACTCATCACAATTCATCACTCATTATCCATTGAATGAATATTTTTCCAATCAAGCTAAATATTTAACCTCATTCTGAAAGTCTAAAACTCAACATGGATGTTGATATGTTAGTGATTCATGTTTTCTAGACTATCTCAGTGATGAAAGAATACCAAGATACCTGAGTATAATGTATTATTACTATTTATCCTTCATGAAATCTTAATGTTTCTATTTCTACAACTAGATGAAGCACTTTCATATGAGGGTACAAAACGACCATGCCTCACATCTCCATTTTCACTGAGGATACACTCAGCGATGAAAGAACATTTCACTATATCATTGATAGTGATCAAACAAAATCATTCACTAGAATTCATATGGATTAAGTAATCCCAAACTCAAAACAACCAATATTGGGATGTTTGTCAACAATAATAGTTGGAATGGAAAAATGAATATCTATAAGTTGTGTAGAGAAATTGATAACAAACAGTGTTCCCATATTATTCTATATAACCTCCAATTTAATAGTCAAAACTCAAATTGTCATGAATTATGTAATTAAAGAATGATAACTGTCAATATCTATATTCCATAGTCCGATGCTTTTCATTATGAGTGGAAAAATCACGCCACAAATTTTTTATTCTCTAAGAACATGTGATGTTCGATTGGATCTCATTTAATGAGTCATATCTATTGGGAAACATATATATAATATATCATCTAGTCACTAATTGGTTTCCTTGGTATTAGTATCCCTTAAAATGGTATTAGGGCATTGTTGTGGTGATAACATAGTCAACTCTTACATAGTTTGGGAGGGTCCTAAAGATCCCGATATATATCACACTATTTATATGAATCTCTCTTGAAACTGAGCATTATCAACTAGATCTAAAATAGTTGGAGGTTACTCACGTGGAACTATATGACACACTAATAGTGGATACGGTCCCACCACCAATGACATATTATCATCACCACCTTCTTGGAGAATGAATTGAAGTCAGCATTTTTTAATATATCTATATTTACAAACACCTATATATTAAATGGATTTGCTAGTAGATATATATCTAATATGTGTATTAAATAAGGACATATCCTACTTAAACTAGAGTTATTTTTCCATTTCCTACTCCCAAATCTATGAAAAGGTGTCATAAATGATCATAAAAGTCACAATTGAAACACCATACAACCAAATACTAATGGTGGTTTAAGATTATGGTCTAATATCCCATATAATAGGTCCCCCAGTATGGTTTTTTCATATCATGTTATTTTATAAAACAACCTTAACTTTAGAATTATCATCTCTATTTAATGGAAAATAAATTATTTTTGTTATTAATTTTATCATGTTCACACACAAAAATATATATATAGCATAGTCATATTTTATGAGTAATAAATCCTATATTATAAATATATAATATTTTGAATTTGAAATTTTCAGTTCATGTAAGTAGAACCAAATCATTATATATGTTTTTAGAGTATCAAAATCCATATTTGATAATTTTATTGGATGAAATACAATTATGAATTTATAGACATACTGACATTTTAATTTATTATTAGTATTCATGTAATCATACTGAACCAATGGTTTATACAATGATACCATTTCTCCATCATTTTAAAATATGATAATTTCTTATTTGATGTGGAAATATAAGACATGATGGGAAAACACTATTTTTTGTGTTGTTGTCACATTATGTAACCAATTATTTATTTCCATGAAAGAATCATTAGCATAAAATAAAATTTCAAACAACACATAACCAAAAAATGACTCAATAACTTCTCATATAAATGTAAATATAAAATGTAAAATACAAGATTAAATTTCTTATGTGAGGGGGAGGAACGATGTAGGTGTAAGATGGTTCCAGTGGTGGAACAGCCGAGACCTAGGAATTTGATCCAAGATGATCCCACATTTCATTTTCCATGAATAGGTTTCATACCCATCATCAGATGGGGCATGTTTTTTAGATGTCTTGGACGTTTTTGATGGGGCGGAGATCTCTTTCAGGAAGGCTTTATTTGTGACATGTGGGTATAAGCGAGGCATGGATATTTTCCCTCTATATGATATTGTTGTGGTCGAGAAGGCTATTGTGGGTCATACCATGAAGACATATGATGACATAGATCAGACTCTTTAGGAAACAAATTCATCAAGTTCGGTGGTTTTGGGTGATGCAGAGGGTTGTCATGGTTCCACTACAGGGTTGGAGAACTGGCCTATATGAGGCATGGTGTTCCAAATAATGGAACTTCTGCGATTCAATCCTTTTCTAGATTCAATGGTGTTATTGATTCATACATTCAATAAAAATTAAACATTATAAAAATGAAAAATGACTTATAAACTACCTATTAGAGGGTAAAAATATATGCTTTTTGATCATTTCTATATTATTTAATTATAAAATCTCCCAACCACTAAAAATTGATTATCTAAATGAGAGAATTTCGTCGATTTGTGGATTTTTGTCCTGGAAGGGTGTCTTACTATGATGTGAATATTTTCATATTCCCTTCTACATATAAGAACATAACATTAGATATTAAATATTTGGTTCCATTGAACTCAAACCTGGGATTATTCAACTTCATGAAAGGGATAAAATATTCAATTCTTTTTAGATTGGCAACAACACCCCCCAAATTTGGCTAATGGATTATAGGTTAAAGTGTAAACTCGAGAAGCCCAAAATTTAGAATGATATAGAATTGTCAATAGGTATCCTAGTAAATATTTACAAGAAAATTGATGTGGCTCAGTTTGCTTACATCGTACAATTCTTGGTTGAGTTTGTACAGGGATCAACACTAGTTGATAATGATATGATTGAAACTGATGATTACTTTACTGAGTTGAAGATCATTTCTGAAAACATGATGTAATTAAAAAAGGACTATAAAAAATTAGGTAAATATTCATCTAAATGTAGAAATTTAACTATATGAAGCTTAGGTTATTTGCATGGAAATGAAATGAGAAATTGTCTTAAGAATAAAAAAAACTACACCTGCTCAGAAGGATGAAATTCAATTACATCAGCCTGAGGATAAAAATATCATTGAATATGTGATGATGGAATTTCAATTTTTTCTAATTATTCAAAATAAAAAAAATTAAGCACAATGAGTTATTCCAAAGGACCTAGTCTAACTTATAGATGATGACAAGGGTGGTCAGTCATGTAACTCTCTTAATTTCAATCCCTATACATTTTAGAATTAGAAATTGTCACGAGCTTCCATCCTTTATGTGTAGGAGAATATCCAATGTGCTGATTCTTATATAAAATTCAGGTGTTATGATTTATAGAAAATTCAATTTTTAGTCTCGACAAATTCCAGGCCATGATGACATATTAAGAGCTGAACTAGTGACTGAAAAATAAATTCAAAAAGTAGTTGATGCTCATCTTTAACATGAAAGAATGGTTGCTTTATGTATCCAAAATTGTAAGATTATTTTTGAAAATGGATATCTAATTATTTTTCAAATAATTAATGCTTCTATAAAACCCATTTTGATAATGAGGTCTTTTAGATTGTTTCCTGCAAGAAGACAAAGTATCTGAATGTGACTTCAGTAGTGACTGAGAAATAAATTATAGGTAAACCTGTTCTTTCCTCTCATAAACATATTGATGATACCACTGTGATTCAGGATACCATTCAGTGATCTCTTGATAGGAAACAAGATATCCTTTAGTAGTCATTAATAATGAAGATCTATGGGCTGATGACTCCAGTTACAAGATGTGATTCTCCTAACAAAAGAAAAGAGAAACTGGAGGATAACACTGATTCTAAAAACACTAATTCTATGACACTTCATGAAAGGCATCCAGATCTTCCTTCACGTATGGAATATTGAGAGGTAAGGGGTGTGGTCATGGAAGGGTTGAATTTAATTCAATTATAGATATGTAAGGAAATACGATTAAAATATTGATGGAAAAGAAAGGCATCAAGCTTCCAAACATGGGACTTACCTTATTTCATGTAGTATTTAATTATAAATTATATTAATTTGTTTAATAAAAAATGCAACCTCTATATTTCTAAATAAATAGAATGTAATATACAAAAAATGTGCAACATCGGTTTCCTATAATGATGCCTGAGAATATTTTTCTATTCCATTCAAGGAAATTGGGAAATGTGAATCCAAAGTGATAGGCAAAAAATCATTTGTCTCCCCTAATATTGAAAACAATGGAATATTAATTATTATATTATAGAATATGAATCCCCATAAAAGGTAAATTTTATGTTTCCCAATATATGGGTTATCTATTCATGAGAATATGTTCATTACCCAACTCTGACACATTACTAGTCTCATGCAAAAAAAATATTAAACCAAAAGGAAAAATTTTATTATACTATTATGTGAAATCCGAAACCCTATTCCCTCTTTGGTAATTGATACCATTTATCCATATGTCCACATCTCAATATTCCAAAGGTTTCTGACTAGTATCGAGGTTCTTTGATTTTATCATGGGGAGACTATAAACTCATAATATACTCATAGCACATCAGAATAATAATTGAGTTAAAATAAAATAAATCATAATGAATATAGATCAAAAAAATTAAATTATATTGAAACATATTTATAGATAACAATAAAATGTTTTATATACAAATATTGATGAAATTATTCAACATGAAAAGAGGGGCACAAGGGGAACTGACAAGAAGATTACAAAAGTCATGCTATATGAAAATGAAAGAAATGCAAAAAGAAATCTCAATACCATAGTGATCTCCATATCAATCCTCTCCTCCCAAACACAATCATATTTCATAAATTTTTGTTTATATATAAATATTTTAAACTTTTTCCCTAACTGTATCCACACTGTCTATTAAGGTATTAATCGGTACCATGAACACGGTATGCGATAAATGTAATTGATCATCACAAATTGTGTCTGTCCATCATGTGTACATAAAATGATAATTTTTATGGTAAAATATATTCTAAACTAGTAATTTGAATAATTTACCATCGTACAGGTTCTGAAAGGGACAACTTATTAACATTTCATCATTTAGGCAAAGACAAAATTTATATGGGAATTTTAAATTTACATTCATCTTAATAAGGCTTAAACCCAATGTGAAAAATGACGTAATATTGGTAAAATCATACTGATTTCGTCTCCCATAATGAATGTTCCATTAATATTAATTTGAGGGTTAATTTACAAATTGATTTACCCTTGGTTTCTCTCTTATGATAAATGTGTTACATAATCCCTAAAAACTTTTCATAGTAGCCTCTGGGATGGAAAAGATATGATATAGTGGATGAAATAATGGATTTCCTTAAAAACAATTGGAATACAAGGAGAACCATAAAAGTAATTTCATTCATTAAAAATATTTAGATTCATGATTTATAGAGGGAACCACTTTGTAATGTAAGGGAATCCACATAAAAAATATTGAATCCAAGTGTGTTCCTTCACCTGGAAAATGAAACAATGATTCAGTGGAATCGTATTAGCAATCCAAAGGTAATTGCCTATGGGATTCCAAGTATCACTTAGGAATTCATTAAGATTAACGTTTATAGTCTATGATAATAATCAACCATTATCAATTTTCTCATTAAAATTCAATAATCATAACAATATCCCAGATCACTATTCATAAATTCTTCAGGGTATAGTGACATGACCATGAAAACCAAATTTAATTTATAATATATAGTGAATCATTTAAATATATTAAAGGGAAATATGATCCAATATAAAATTTCGATCAACTCTATAGCATATTCATATATTTCAATTAATGATATCACTACAAACATTTGATCGAATAAAATCAATCCATTTACAATGTCAAATTTTAAAACACTTAAAGGGGTTTTATAAATTATTTTCATTTAATAGAATAAATGGGACATTATTGTGGTACACCCCAAGTGGTTCCTTACATCGACTTATAATTCATCTGGTGATGCTATTCTGGTTTCAATGGCAACCTATTCAATGTGATGACAATTTATTTATCAAGGTTTACATTAAAAACGTGTCACATGTAATTTCTCATTTATGGTACTAGAGAGAATAACATAAATTTTTATAATTTATTAAAAAAATGTATATTCCACCTAAAATTGCATTGAATATTACTATGTATAAAATATTTTTTTTCATTAGAGCTATAATAGAAGAAATTTGTGAAATAGTAAAATGAATTGAATATTTTCATATATAGTCACATTTTTATAGAAATCCAAAAAGTGATGGAAATTTAGAAAATATTTAATTGGAAAAGACCACATATGGAGTTAGATCCAATGGGTTGATCAATGTTCAATTAAAAAATCATATGATGAAGGATGGTCCTAGAATATAAGAAAGAATGTGGTTTTTAGTGAGGTGGAGAGGGAATATATTTCTAATAAGGTATGGGTGGAGAAGTGTTAAATTAAAATATAATTATTTAACTAATATTGAAATGTTAAATGGGGTGAATGTTTTTTTCCATGTGTATGGAAAAAATCTATGCTAACATTATCCCTTGTAAATCACCCATTACAAGGTTTTTGGGTTGATAGAAAACAATTTTCTCATCATGTGGATAACATATGTAACTATTAAACCCAATTCTCATAGTCATGTTTCTTAGGGTACACATGTTGACACACTATAAAACACCATCTATGGACTACATGATTTAGTTACATAGTTAGATTTGACAATCCACTAAAAGTGATACTCGCCTTTTTCCTATAAAAAATATGATCTTCATGCTCCAAACAAGCCCCAGATATCTCTCAATACATCATTTAGCTATTAAGAAAAGTTATTAGCGTAAATCCATTGGACTAAATAATAATTTAATGTATTTTTACCTCTAGGAAAATTTATTATAATATAATTAAAATAAATATTGATATATGGGAGTGAATAATAGTTTACTAAGGAACATTTATGTTTATATATATTGGTTATGGTTAAAATTTGTTTCATGTCAACAACGTCTTTCCTAAAAAATGGTTAATCATGATTGATGTGAAAATTTAATGTTGTATTATTAAAATAATTTTTAAGGTAAAACTAGATATTACCTTACTCAGATAAAGGAAAATTGAAATTCATTAGGCTATATAAAGGTATTATATGAAACATTTAATTGTAATTTGATATTTCTTAACCCCATGTAATGGTATATTAATACTTATGTAAAGGTAGAATGCAAGTCCAAAATATATTGAAATTGTAACAATAATTTAATGTACGTATCAAAAATTACTTATAATTATATCTTAAAATTAATACATTATTTATTATTCCTATATTAGGGTATAGATAGTTTTAAACTAATTATTTAATTGTAGAGTATGATTAATAAACATCGTGTAATGTTATATGAGTCTTAGGTAAAGGTGACAACATAGTTTTAAAAAAACATTTATGCCAAGAAAAAAACATGATGGAAATGAATAAAGGTATGAGAAAACATATGTAAATGTAATAAAAATATTGAATATGGGTAAATAATTGTATATAAATGATATATATGGGTAAATAAAATAATTATAAAATATTTTATATAATATATTTTAACAAAATTAAATAAAAAATTTAAATAAAATTAACAAATGATGAATTATAAACTCAAATAAAAAAGTTACTTAGTAAACAATTGGATATGTAATTATTAAAAAAATTATAAACCAAATCAAATTAATAAAATTTTACAAATTTTTATATGAAAAAACTGAATATTTATTTAAAATCTAATTATTCATCACCTTTTAAAATTTAACAATGTGAGAAAAAATTATCATAAAAATATATCTCCATGTTAATTAATCTATAAGTTATTCATAATAACAAGTACTATACATCAATATACAACTAAAAAATATTAAATAAATTAATTAGAAAAATTATATTGTCCCTATATTAATATATTTATATCAACGATATAAGAACTTTAAATCACTAATTTCAATTATCCCAGAACTAAAATATCCATTTACCCATTCTCAAACATAAATCTCTCAAATTATATTGAATTTAATGTTATTGTAATGGTATTTTCATGTTTATTTTATGATTGAACAAATTCAAGGATGATATCTCATTTATTAACATTATATCTAATAAATATAAATCTAACATAATTTTTTCCCTAGAATAACATAGATGATGAATCTAATTTTTTTTCATGATTAAAAAAATTAACTCCCTATGAGATACAATCCTTATGATCTATTCTTAATAACTCTACAACCTCTAATATCTTAGTCAAAAATTGGAAAAAATAAATAATCATTATAGGGGTAAAAATAGTGTTAATGGTTCCATTAAAATATTTTATTATTCATTTTACGATTATTTAATTATATTAATTTAAATTTGACTATTATCTTTTATGAATTTATAATACAAAAACTACGTCACACCATGGTGATGTTAAATTATTTAGGCTCCATTTAGTTCCTCTATAGGGGTGGAATATTAATTTTATATTAAATTTTAAAAATATAATAATAATGAAATAAATAATCCTACATTAAAAAAATTATTGAGAAATAAAATAACATATGATGTATTTATTTCAGCACATGCAACTATGATCCTAAAAAATTCATAAATATTCTCTAATTAGTGAGAAGAATAGTTTTCACTAAGAAAATAATTATTTTGAGGAGTGAAAACCATATCATATACTTACCTTTTGATCACCATGTTATATAATATAATGGATTTTTGAAGGGGTAACAACCTACATCCAACCTGATTTTTTTGGAGTCATAACCCGACCTTCCTATAGGATATGTGGAATAACTAGGGAAGACATCATTTGAATGAGAACAGATGAAACCATAATAATGGGCCAACGAATAATAATTAAAAGATTCAATAATTAAAACCTACAGTTCTCTATGTATTTATTTTGAGATGATTAAGATAACATTCAATGCATATTAATAACAAAATTCAATTTAGTAGCACGTGATAAAAAATAATGTCTTCCATGATCACAAAAATGAAATAATAGTCACAATAATAATTCAACCCATCCAAATTCATTAATTTATGTAGTATTTGAATATAAATTTCTATTAAATAAACAATGTAAATTTTATATAATGACATTCCCCCTTGATCACATTATAATATATTATTTTATATCATTAACGACCATATGACCTAAGTCATCACTAAGAAAAAGAAAAATTTATTATATATAAACCCTATATATGAATACTATAGTGTTGAATAGGGGTAGATTCATAGGGAAGAACATCCATATAGGGTTTGGTTTTGTTGAATCCAAGTAAAAAACAAAACACAAAATTTAAATAAGAAACATTGGGTTGAAAGGATAGTGCAATGGTATTGGTGATGTTGATGGGACAACTATTGGAAATAAGTTGGTCACCGATGTGTGAATGGTGAGAGTGTATAAACAAATATAAATAGAAAAAGTATATCATTAGAATATGTTATTTGAATTAATAGTTTCTTTATTAAAATATTATATTTTATGTTCTTCTTTTACATTCAATCATTAGAAATTGTGGCCGGATCAGGTGAAATGAAGTTTTCCATTTCTCTCATGGGACATTACTATAGAATAATGGAATATCCAGTTTCAAAAATATCGATTACATTGAAATATTTAATTAATAATCCATATGTACTAACCTTTCATGTAATATAATATTATAAAATAAACATCCTGTTGAGAGGTTAATATAGTACAATTATTCTAGAAAAAGTTTATGTGTTTTGGTAAAAAGTGACATATATTACTCAGTTATTGAAATTGGTTATATTATAATCGCACTCAACACATGAATGATGTAAATATATTAACAATGTCAATATTAATCCCTATTTAAATTTTGGACAACTATTTTCATGAAACAATACAGTGTATCAAAATAAATTTAAGAATATCATAGAATAAAAAAAATTAACTACCCAAAAAATAAATTCTAAAACAACTTCGGATGATGTAGGATAAACTAGATAATGTACCTTCTCCTCCATCATTCCCTCTTAATGTCTAAAAATTCGCATCTCTATCTCTCTCTATGTAAAAATGAACTCCATCCTATCATCCTATTTATCCAATAATTAATTCTATTATGTATATACTACTCCAAAATTCCATACATGTTTCCTAAAAAATGATTATCCACAATAAATATTTACATACATTATACATTAGCTTCAATCATAAAATCTTCATCCTGATAGTGTATCCTAGGTGGGATCCACATACAGGTTTAGAAATACTGTATTCCTTCCCTAAAGTTTCCCAAACCATTCATATGAATCAACATAGTATATTCTACTAATGTATTTAAATTTTTTCATATGTGAATTCAAATACAATAGATTCTATATAAATATCCATTCGCCCCCCATGTAGCCATTTGGTCTCACATATCTGATCTGATGGACATAACTGATCATAAATATATGAAAATAGCCACCAAGTAAAATAATTATACATATTCAAATCACCTTACATAGCCATTTTATGTGACATAGATTAATATCCACTTATCCATTTCATTTATGTTCTTAATATACAATGTATGTGTTTTTTCTCATATAGTAGACTTGTTCTCACAAAGGTTATTAGACCGCGCAACATATAAGTTCACATTTAAAATTGTTTTATATATCTAGTTAGGTGATGTAACTTACTGGAATATTCTATGAAATTTAAAACCTATCCTTCTAGAAAATTAAAATAATCAAGCGATCTAGGCTCTGTCGAACTGAGTAGTGTTTGAAGTCAAAATGATAGATGTAACTCTAGACTAGGAAAGTGCATCCTCATTGATCATATAAAAAAAGAGACCACCAATAGTGATTTTTTTATCATTTAATATGGTAGGATAGTCATTGACTATTAGTAGGACATGTAGCTGTAGATTCTCCAGCAATATCTCTATGATGTTCCACATAATTGTTTGAAGACTATGGCCATAATCATTCCAAATAAATCTTTAAATTTTTACTCCTCCATTGATGACGAAATAAATGGATTCACCCTCTTATGAATTGGTTAATCCAATATGATCGACCACATCAGAATACTTCTCCAAATACCAACAAACTATTGGTTGTGGAATTGAAAATCATATTTTCTAAACTCATCTTGAGGGGAAATAGACATCCAGATATTCTTTGAAAATTGTTTATGCGTTTAAAATTTTGAAAATAGGCCATAAAAAATGAGTTCATATGATTTATTTCTTTTTATATTTTCTTTAATAAAATTTCTATCTTCATTTATTATTTTACAATAATGTTAATTAGATTACAAAAATAGTAAAATAATATATTCACTATAATAAGAACAAAAATCGTTCAATTAAGTCCCTGAAAATATCAATTTCATTACATTTTCAGTGAATATAAAATATCTGTATATTTTTTCAATATTAAAAAATACTCCATTATAAGCATCATTTTCATAAAAATCCATTTTTTCCACAACAAAAAATATTGAAATGTTGGATAATATAGTTCCACAAATTTCACCACCACACATAATGATTTTCATTCATGCCCAATGTAAATAAATTATTAATTAACATGAAATTAGAATATACAATAGTGTATATCAATTGTATTTCAATTTTCATATTCTCGAGTTAATGAAAACCATTGATTTATCCACTACTAGAAATATCAAACCTCCAATGAGATATTTTCACACTACCTAGTTTCAATACAATTTTAATTCTAGTTCTATGGTTAAATAATAAATATATCAAAGTGGAATTATTTTTAAAAAAATGGAATAAAAATATTCACTTTTTAATAGGTTCCTCAATCTAGGACTTTTCATCCCACATTATTGATACTACTTCGAGGATTATATAGAAGGAAACTATCCCAATTTTAATTACGGTTAAATATTCCAATCATATTAATGATATCATTTTAAAAAAGGAATCATTATTAGTTTTATAACATTAAATTTTTAATAATTTATTTTTATAATTTATTTTTTTTCTCTATTTATAGAAATTCACCCAATTCCATTTTGGTAGATACTCACCGCGTGATCCCAATTACCCTTTTCACTCTATATAGAATGTATTTATAATAATCTTTATTGACTTGTATCCTAATGGTGTTTCATGTCATGTTGGGTAAGTAGTCATGTTATTGTCCATGTAAAATAAACCTCATACTATTGTTCTAATTCCATACAAATATAACCTATCGCATTTCATTTTCCTATTTTTCCTAAAACATTTCCAAGAATACAATGTACAATAACACCCATAAGTAACATAATTTTTATAAAATCAATGATATTAAAATCCATAAAAAAATATTTATGAAATTTATGACGATCTAGAACACTTGGAGATAATATTTTTTAATCTAGAATATAGCTAATAATTCAAATTTCAAATACAATTTTTTTTTTAATTTTTTAAAATTTAAGGAATTATTAAATAAGTAAAGTGTTTATTTTGATATTTTTTTATAAAATAATTGAAGATAAAATATGGAAAAAAACATTATACCCCCTCTACATACATAAAACCCATCATTTTCCACAAAATTGAATAATAAGGTAATGAAAATTTAAATTTCGATTGGAATATTCAGTTCAATAGTACATTGATTTTTAGAGGGTCTTCACTATTTCAGAAAATAACATAATTTATAAACAACCAATTACATGGTGAGGATTCGATATGATTTATCATAAAATAAATTTGGTTTTACACACTATAAAAATGATCAAATTAGACACCAAGAATATAATAAAAATATTCACTATGTTTTACAATAAAATAAATTTTTCATCATAAACCCATAACTCACCAAAATAAAAAATGAAATAATTAGAAATCACAATTAAAAAATGGATAATCTATTAATCTATCATTTAAATGAAAAAATCTACTCATTTCCCTTTTAATTTCCTCTTTTGAGTAGCTTAATCAATATCTAAAATGCTGAAAGCGTGTAAAGAATAATAAATGATTAAAAAACAATAAAAATAAAAAATGATACAATATAAAAATATTTAATGACTAACATGATTGATAGTTATTTTCCTATAAAGATCCATTTTTATTGTTTTTTTTTGCAGTTATAAAAAACAACACCTTTTTTAGGTGGAAGATGCTATCTGAACCCATTGCTTGACCCTCAAAATAAATTTTCATTCTTTTCCCATTGACTAATAAAGTTTGGTTATCAATTAAATTTAATTGCACTAACCAATTTAAAGATAATGAAAAATTTTTAAATGGAATTATACACATTGAAATGAGTTTAATTAGATAATAAATCAACCATTAATTTAAGAGAATCATCATAATTACCACTTGAAGGTTTCTATTTTGAAATAATTAATCTTGAAATTCATTCATCCTTTCCTTATTGATTCATGTTTTCTCTTATGAATATATTTTGATTTCATACATTATTCTTATAACAATTAACATGAATTCAATATTATACTTAATATCACCATTAAAATCTTATATTTCAAAAATAATACTTATATAATTGTTCCATAGTAAAATTTCAATTATTTCCAAAAACAAATTGATACAGTAACATATCAATTATTGTATTTAGAGAATGTGTTTATTTCTCTAATGAATCATTTATAAATAAGGTTAAATAATTCCATGGCAATGAAATTTTTTAAAAAATACTATTGTGCTCTATATTTGATACACCTCAATTACCAATGGTTTTTGGGTAATATGATGTACAAATTATGCGAAAGAATATATTTAACTCTCGAATTCCTGAAATTAAAATTTCTGAATATGGAAAAAATTTCAATATTTAAGGACTTGGTATAATTTTACAATAAATATATATTCATGTAGATAAACTTTAAAATCAATAACTTGGTTTTTGGTAGTTCCACCACCTCCACAAATTTTTATACATATTGTACCGCAACAAAAATGTATTCATTCTTAAATAAGGAATGAAAGGGGCCAATGGTTTAAATTAAGCTATTAAAGAAATATAATACAATTATAACATTGTGAGGAAGATCATTTTTATTCTTAAAATATTCACATAATTGAAATTTTTCACCTTTAAAAACAAGGACTCATAAATTCTTGAACAGTGTTTGAACTTAGAATACAAATTTCAAAACGATTGAGAAGTTACATCAATACCATGGTGATAAATGGTGATATAATATATATAGTATTAATTCATTAGGATCACATATTTTCAGAGTAACATCAAAAAAACATATTAACAGTAGGATCTCATATGATAAAAATACATAATCTCAATGAAAAAATTCTTGTTCTAGTTGTATGAATAGTACTTATGTATAATTTGAAACACATAAAATCACATGAATATGATATTATCCTGAAATATATCATTATAAACAAATTAAAATTAATTAATACATAAAATAAGGGTCTATCTCCATTGGGTCTTCATCTTTGGTATTGTGTACAATAGAAAAATTGTCATTTAAAAAATTTGCATCCCCATGCATATCCTTGATAACTATGTAAAATTCATTTAGTAGCAAAACCAATTTTGTAACTATTATTTTTTATTAATTAAAAGAAAACTAATATTTCTTTGATTAATTATTCAATTAAGAATTTGACTCTAGGTATGATCTAGTATTGAAGATATTTTTCAAAACTTATAAATATATATTAGTTTTCCTTATCTATAATGGCGCATCTCCTTTGATCCTCATATTGAATTATATGATTATAATACACTACCTAAAAATTACTTTCATTACCATTGCCTAAAAATTCTCCCACAAAAATTTAACTAACACCAAAATTAATTTCAAAATGTTTTTCCTAATCAGGGTGTCTGAAAATGCATGACGAAATAGACCTTTCCCTGGGCGTGTTAATATAGTTAAAACAATTGATGACATAAAACAAATGATGTGACCCTGAAAATAATAAAAAAATTATTTATTTATGTATTAAATATCCATAATGAATATATTATGAAAAAAATAAATTCCTGACAATAATATAATACCCTTTTCTGACATCCTAAGCTAGGTTCCACTTATGAGTGCAATAAACTAGTGGGCCACATGGCCTCAAGCATACATCTCCATATGCTAGAAGCAATGAACTAGTAATGAGGGCCTATGGAGTATCAAGGGAGAGACTATTCCATCTTTTTAATGTACCATACTAGTGAAATAGAAGGATAAATACTGGAAGAATATTAATATAGAAAAATATAGGGGAAACATAAATAAATATTAATGAAAAATATAATAATCAGAAGAAATAATTTGAATCATATAAAATATATGAGGATTTCATGTCTCTACAAAATAAGTAAAAAAATATAAATAGAAGTATTAGGATATCACACAACATGATATACAAAAGGAAGAGAAAGATATAAATTTTATCCAAGCATCTTGAGCTCGATCCTTGACATCTACTACTGATATCACATTCTATGTCATGAAAGATATCAAACATCCATAAGTGGATGCCTCCACTCATCTACACCTAAAATGATATAGTATGTCCATGTAAAATCAATGAACTTGATAGGGTGTTACATAAACATTGTATTCAATTACCAATGTTGTATATAAATACTATGTTATGGAATGTATTATGTATGTGTGATGATATAATAAGTATAAATGAAAATTATAATTGGCTGAAGATTGGTTCCTAAACAACACCAAGAAGATATTAACTACTTCACCCTAATCTGTATTTTTTGAACTTCTAACCATATGTATACACATATTTTAACTCTATATATAGTGATTTATATGACAATATATCTGTACATTTCCACTATCCAAAACCAGAGCCAAAACATGGACGTCCATAAGTTGTTGCATGAGCTTCACAAGTGTCAAGGGGTGACAAGAATAACATCACAATAGTAATGGTCACCATAACCAATATCTTAATCATTAAAACACCATGAACAATATCATAGTAATGGATTTCATTACCAGTATCATTTCATGAGGGGACATCATTCTTTTATATAGAATTATATGATCATCATTCACACTATCACAATATAGGTTCTTTATTCCATCTATTACAGTATATGGTATCCATTGAAAAATCATAGTTTAAGGTCCTCATTACCATATCACTTATAAAGGGAAACCATTCCCATGTAATGAATAAAGGATCACCAATCCCTTAATTTTTTTTAGTGATATGAAATAATCCCTTTATTACAATAAAAACTATAATTCATAGCTCATTAACATTTAATAAAAAATATGGTATAACCATTGTTCAGTTTAACCCCATCACGTGTTGTTACCACTAACAATTAATTCAATTCATTATAATTCTCCAAAATCAACTTTACACAAAAAACCATATTGAATATGGCCATTATAATTTAATAAAATCAATAAAAATACTTGAGCATGTCTAGAGGTGAATAAATTGATGAACATACCAAACTATACATGAATAATGGGTCACAATAACTTTTCTATTAAGGAAATTAAATAAAAAATTATATAAGTTTAATTTAGATAAATGATTAGGGAATCTGGAATGATTTACAATTATAAATATTATAAAAAATGTATACATTAATGGGTATCTAATAAACAACCATCCTTATTCATATATATGAGCCCTCATCTAGTATAAACCATTGGTTTTGTCCAGTTCATGAAAAAATGAAAACACAAATGTATTACCTTAAAATTTTAATAAATCCATAATAAAAAATAATATTTTTAATAGAATATAAAATTATTAATGTTACAAGAAGAATGAATATCATACCATCAGGAATCCAAAGAGATGAATGGAGACTATATCATAGTATGAATGGATGAGTTATCTCTAAAATTAAAAAGTAGGAAGTGTGAGTCTGTCACTAGAGGAGGATGACCTATGCATGCCAGAATAATTGAAAATGGATTGATGGATTAATATTATAATAAATTAATGGAATTTTAAAATAATTACCCATATTAAAGGTGTCTCATGTTTTGACCGCACAGTTGAGAAACCGTCTGCAAACTGGGAACCTCATACCATCTAAGGACAGATCCTACATAGTTTCATGTGCACAAATTTGGGAAAATGTGAAAATATTGTTATGTATGATCATCTAAAAACTATAGGTTCTCCCAAAATAAACATATACCCTTGGAGGAAATAATTCTTAATATTTTGTGTCATCATATATCCCTCTGTCTATGAATCTCATACATACCCAAGTCATACAAACAAGGTCACATAGTTTCTACAAACTATGTAGCCATGTTTCTGTTTCCAAAAACTGTGGCATGGGATTTAAAAAAGACCAAAAGTCCCATTGAATTTTTCATGATATCAATACTATTCCATATTAATTCCAAGAAAATGAATCATATAAAAATATTAATGATTCATATCTCATAGAAAAACTATGTTACTATGGTTATCTTTCATTAATGTATCCCATTATTAAGATCTCTTACAAGAGGAATGCAATTATTCCATGAACCATCAATATAATGGGAACATGCACGTATAATGTCTTCTAAAACTAATATAGTCCATTTTGGCTTGACCTCGGTCTATGATTGATAATTTATCCAAGAAAAACTTTTGTACCCTAATATCTCTTTCACCCTGATGAGAGCGATAATGTAAAATGTGTGTCTATATGGGAAATAGTTGTTCATGGAACCCATTGTAACTGTATGATCTAAAAAATATATATTAATCAACTATCATCAAATGATAATGTCTCCTAAATAGAATCGATGCGGGTTACATTCTTCATTTGATACATGAATAACCAAACTACTTCACTTCCTTAAAGAAACCATGATATTCCAATGAAAAAATACATCACAACATCCTCCCAATTACATTTTGAGATAAGTAACATTTGTAGAAGGCTATGAGGACAGTGGTGTTACACCATCACATGGTGCCACATGAAATACCCAGTGATAAATCCTTCTATCTTAATATTTATCCATCAACACCTATAACTTCTTTGCATATCATGATACATCATAGAGATACCTAGATTAAATACAAATAGATAAGCATGTGACTCCCACATCAACTCCACTATAGTATTTTTGGAAACACAAATACACCCATGTATAAAGAAGATATATTCACCATCGATAAGCCAATCTATATACAGGTTATCAAAAAAATAAATATTCATAGGACAAACCCTTCAGGATATGAAAAATACCTCATCTTCACTCCATCCGGAAGTGAAAAAGTTTTAGTTAATTGTGCATGTACAAACATTCTATGATGGTCCAATAAAATTATGTACATCCCACTAAAAAATACATATGATTTTTTTTCTAATAGACTCCTAGAAAACTGCATTGTATTACTCCCTCTTAGATCATTAACAATAATATTTCCTTTCCTAAGTGAATATGATACCTCAAATCCAAAGGATGACATATATACCACCAATATTCATTTCCTATTATTTAATCCATGCTATATGAAAATATACATGAGTGTTTTGTAGTCATTGAAAACCAAAAACATGCTCAATTAGTAAATAATGCCCCAAAAAATACAAGGTGTGAACATCAGCATCCAAATTGAGATCATGTGATAGGTAATTCTTCTAAGGAGGAATCTGATGCTAAGACTCATATATTACTTCCAAATCATCCTTCTCCACAACTACTCTTCCTCAGAAACATGATCCATTATAATATACTATATATTTTCTTCCTAGATTTTTCTGAGATATGATAAGCACTGACATCAATCTCTCTATCAACTCTTGAAATGCTATTTTAGATGACTTAGTCCATATAAACATCACACCATTCAAGGTCAAATCCATCAGAGGTTTTTATTATAATTATAATACTTGAATAAAATACTTTTAATTACTATCTCTCCCAAAGAAGATTCATATATCTGATATGTTTTGGGATGATCAAAGATAACAACATATCTAACATTCTCTTGGTCATCTAAAAATCCTTCCCTAAATATAATATTACCAATGAAGTAAATTTTGTTGATTCATAACTGACATTTAATAATAACACCATATATTTGATGATCTCAATGTGTATTCAAAATCAAATCAAGTTGATTGGAATAGTCAATATGAGTAATATAACATGATATGATGTCCCCTATGAAGACCACCAAAGAAGAATAAGGATACGTATGAATCGACATATTAATCAATTACAGGAATATGGATTACATGTTTGTTATATTTAATGAAATAAAAATCTAATCATATAAATTATACAAATGACATAAACCCATACATGGAATATTTGAATATTAATCTCAAACATTAAAATACATTGATTTCAATTTGATCATTGAGAACAAACTCACTCACCTGAGATAAGGTAAAATATAGTCTATTGAATGTAAGGGATACACATTCATCAAATTTTTCTGTACTGTCTTCCTATACTCCGCAAAAATCCTGAGATTCCCTGCACCATTTTGGTGAAAAACAGCTGGTGAACCCCAGGGAAAGGTAATGAGCCATATAAATGTATTCACCTCGAATTCTTTAAGCTACCTATTGAGAAATTTTAACTTGGTAATATCGACATTATAATGATGAATTTATACTATTGTAGCTCAATGAAATAGATCTATCATAATAATCACCTCCCTCTTAGAAGGTGACCCTAAAATGTCACTGGGGAAAAATCATTGAATTGATCGATTACCCGAGGGATCATAGTCGGATGTAACCCCAACTCATACATATATTGGAACAAAATAGAGGTGTTCACTCTACATATCCCAATTTACATTACCCTAGATCTATTAGTCTTAACATTTCATTTACCCTTTTGATGATATGTATGGACCTATGATGATGTCATGGACACCTTATAGTGCTATGAATTTACATAATCATGATAGGGATGAAACCATTTTATCCTAAGGATGACATATATTCCCTCCATCTTTATTGCTAAGAGGTTTTAAAAGAAAATATGATTTTATTTATTAATGTGTACAATTATTGCACTACAATATAATATCAAAATATATACCTTGAGGTGTATCAAGAGTAAAAATGCCACAACGGTTCTCAACATGAAACCCATGCCTACTCAAAATATGTTAATATATAAATGAAGGTTATTCACATGTATAAAATAATGCATCAATGGTGGTATAGACTATTTGAACTGTAGCTCATATATTAGATGGTCAGACATCCTTCTTCACAGGTATTGGTTGTACTGAAAAATATGGCCTAATGAACATCCGTGTTTTGTAACCTCAATACCAAGAGAGGGTCAAGTATTATAGATATTTGTAAAAAAATCATAGATAACGTGGTTTCAACTTCATATTCTACATGTATTGATAATAGTACATAAACTACTTTTATATTGAGGTGGTTATGATCATAATATGGATGTTGTAACTGATTTTGATCCTCTCCCACTCAGAATAGAATGAATGGTCATTCATTAACCTATAATATGCACCAATCTTCCAGAGCCTCATCATTAATTTTGGTCTCTTGGATATAAGGTATCCTTATTCACTAGATTCCAAAAAATAGTTATATGACACCACACAATTTTATTATATTCCTCTTTTAAAATTTAGAATATTTTATAGTGTATGATTCACAACACAGAGTCAGAAAAATGTAAAATACTATTAAATATTATTGCTTGAATAATAATGTGACAATTAGAGATTGTAATATAGACTATAATGTATTAACACACTCCATGAATGTATAAATTTAATTTTGGTATCATATGGATGAATATATAATATATTTATATCAATAATAAATAAATAACAGTTTGAAAAATGATAAATTAATTATTAGTATTTGTGTGGATCATTAATGTTTTTTCACAATATAAAAATAAAATAATTATTTAAAATAAAATTTATCTTTATATAATTGATTCATAAATTAATATTTACTTTTAAAATGATTTTATGATAAATTAATGAGACCTTCATTGATTTTGGAATGTGTCATAAAAATGGTTGTAATTTTAATATTAGTATTTTTTGAATACATGATGATTTTATTTAGAAAATAAATTTCACATTTGTATAAAATTATTAAAATAAAATTATGTTCATTTTTTAAATCAACATATTGAAAAATGGTTAGGTTTAATTGTTTTGATTTTTTTAAATTAGTTGAATTTTGGTGAATACTGAAATATGATATGTTTTGGAATTTAGAACATACATGAATTATTGTGTCATTGGTGATTTATGGTTGATGTAAGACTATAAAATAGACCTTTGCATCTCATTTTTCTATATGCCGTCAAGGTAATTAATAAAATTCCAAGTATTGTGAAAAAATAAAAAAAATGATTAAAATGATTAAAAAACTCCGCTCTCTTCCACTATAAATACCACCCATCCCTGCCCCTTGTCCTAACACCTGTAAATCATTGATAAATTCATATATTCATCCAAATTCCACTACCCAACATCGTCCACATGTCCTTATTTTTATAGTCTTAACAAAACACCATTCCGGTGTTCTTTAAAGTTATTCTATAAAAGAACACATTCAAGAGGTAAAATCCCCATTAGTTAAATTTTATTTTATTTTTTCAATTTATATTATATTATTAACTTAATACCCAACAATAATTCATAATATAATTAATTACATTGTCTTTGAGTATCCCAATACTCTTATTTGTTCAAATTAAAATCTATTCTTAGAAGGATCTAGGCATGGACGACTCATCCAATCCAACTTTTGTAATCCACTCTTCTAAATTTCATTTTTTCATACTCTTTATTTCTATTTTACATAGGGATTGTTAAATCATCATGGGATGATATGATCTTATCTCGACTAATTTTAATCATTATCATAGATTTTTTTTCCAGATCTCCATTATTATCAATCACATGGAAATTCTCACATTGTGTTTTGATTTTTGATATAGTGAATAACGGTTGGTGAATCCATTTGATATTTCTCCAATTTATTAAACCATGGCATCAAAATTTGATTCATATTTCATTAAAATAAATAATAAAAAACCAATTTTAATCTAATTTTAATTGGAAATTAAATTGGTATGTATTTTGTTGAAAATTTAAATTCCAAAGGAAATTGATATTGGGGTATATTTTAGAAATTATGGAAATTGTGAATATATTTGAGGATTTATTTTTGAAAAATAAACAAAATTGAATTGATTAATACAAATGATTATTTTTTATTTTTAAAATTCATGAATTGATAAAACCCCTTTTATTTGTTTTGAATGTGTCTTGGTATTTGAAAAAAAAGGAAATTTAAATTTTAATGATTAATGTGAATTTAAATAGAAAATATTTAAAAAAATTAAGTTGATTGAATGATTGACCACATACAAGCCTATTTAGTAAGAGGGTCATTTTGGAAAATAAAAATGAGGATGGTAATTCCTTAATGAGGGGTCCTTGATGAGAAATCTAACAAAAATATTGTTAGGAAAATCATATTCCTGATGGGATGTTGATGGGTCATATTTAGCCTAACCCTCAGGGATGTCTCTACACCTATTCCATGATCCCTATATGAGAGTGTGAGGATGTTTTTCTTAGGCATTATCACACCATATAGAAGATGACCATATTTATATTTTTACTATTTATATTATAGATTCCATTGATTATGGAATTATTTTTTCATGCATTATGATTAATATAAAATGTTTTATAAAACCTTTTAATTTAAGCCATGTTTGAAATTTCTAACACCGTTCTAAAATGAAAAGGATGCATTCATTTTAAATATTAATGGGTAATTCCAAGGATTAATTTTTTAAAAAATTGAAAAGTTTTCCTAGTTTATAATTATGGACTGTTATTATGGAACTCTTTGTGAGACGCAATTGTGATTTTAGCTTATATCCATCATTTTACATTGGGTGTTTAGAGATTTAAACCATCCAAGACTGAGAAGAGGAAAAATTACTATTGGAGGAGGTGGATTTTCATGATCCCCTGGGGATTGGGGTTAAGTGTCCTTTTGTTTGCAGATTTTTTCTTTACTAGTATTGATTTTTTTTATGATTTACTATTTTGGTTTTGCATGTCCCTTTATTTGAAGTAAATTAATTCAAATCAATTTTCTGTATACTGATATATAGCATTATCTTCAACTATTTTATGGAAAAATCATTCCTTCTATTATCTTGTATGCTGAAAAGTGATATTATCCAACCCCTGGGGATCATGAATTCCCTTTGGTCTAGGTCATATTCATCTTGGTTTTCAGGGTAAAAATTTTTCTTGGATAGTTTATGAATAACTATTATCAGTGGTCAATTTTGTACATATTTCTTTTATTGCATTATAAATTTTTGGTGTATATTGTCAATAATTAAAGTGTATTTATAAGTGACTGTTTATTAATATATCATTATAATCAGTATTATGAAATAATGGGTGGTTTTTGATCGGAAACGTGGGGGAATAATTCAAATAGTTTCCTTGATTTTTATTTGGATTGGTTGAAAATGAAATAATGATATAATAATCAATGGGAAAATTTCCTAATTTCCCTTTTTTGACTATTGATATGAGTAGTTTCCAAGTATTTTCAATGTTTTGTACTAATTTTTTGTAATGTAATTTCTTCAATGTGAGGTATTAATAGATTCCAGGATGAAGTTTTTGATGAACAATAGTGATCAAATCCTCTCATGGGTCAGAATCTTATTATGTATATTTTACATGTTCTCTATGTTCTAGGATTAGCACTTGAACTCATTCTTAATTAGGACATAGTAATGGAACAATAAAGTGATGAAATTTTGAATCATTCGTAGAAGATTATTCATCTGACCCCACCTACTATTCAATGATCTAATGATCCTTAACTGGAAGAAGAATTTGTGGGTAATACAAATATTCTAAATGATTCCATGGAGAATCGAAATTCTATTGATGAAATTTATGCCACCATAATGAAAATTGTTCCTATTATGAGGATGTTGGAATGGATGTATACATCGAATAAGAAGAGAGTCATGGAGTGAAATAAAATTAATGTTATATTCACGGATGAGTTCTATCCATATTGTAGGGTTCTCACAATGGATATGGATGTTTTAAAACGTCAGCTGGCCTAATTAAACCATCATAGAATATGGACACCAATTAAAAAAGATTTTGAATTTTTCATTTAATTTTGTATCTATTTAGAAGTTGAAGTATCTACGGTTGATATGGGTCTCTTATATGATATTCTTTATTAGAATTTCTTGTTTAATATCTCTTTTTATATTATCATACTAGATATGGAATTGATAGTAAAATGTGTTGTAACTGGAATGATAGGGTTGACTATAGTTACTATTTCTCGTAGTAGAATTTAATTGATTTTCCATAAAGGGAATTTAATGTGTGATGTGTATCATATTGGATATTGATATTTAGTTTATACTAGATCTTCTATTGTTCCTAGAATAATCTATTTGACTTTATTCCACTATGAAAATGTTATATACTAAATGTGGGTTCACACTCAGGCACCCATGATATACAACTATGGTGGATTTTTGGGATACTTGATTAAATTATATTATTTCTTTTCTACGCTATGTAGTAGAATGTATTGGACAACAACTAAATCTACTATGGTATAATAAGATGCATAATGATATAAGGGGATCCATTCATATGCATCTTGAATGAATCTTATTCATGTATTAGAAGCATATCCATATAATGTATATACGTGTACAGTGACTATGAAACGTACCGTCACTATAGACTCATCTTTAGTTATTTCCTTATAAACTCATATTTTAATCATTATAATTATTCTTATGGAGAATTTCACTTCTTCGCTGGATAATTCTAAACCCCTCAAAAATATGTGTGTACAAGTGCTTTGCTATCGAGGTTGTGTGTTCATTTTTATCAAATATTGATATTTCATGGGAATATCTAGTTCTGGACATGAAACCAAATGATTTATTTATTGGGATAGTTTATATAATTGATAAAAATAAATAATTATTTTTTATCTTTTCTAGGTCTTATTTTTTACAACTAATGTGGTGTGTTTTATATTTCAGGGTGAGTGGGACATGAGTTAAAGTAGATTCATTCCAAATTATCCATATTTTGGGAAATTAATATTAATTTTCAATATTATTCTAGGAATATATTTTTTGATTGACGATATCCCTCATGTTTTCATTGAGTTTTTTGATGTTTTTCCTTCTTAGTTCTATTTTTTTAAACCATTAAGGGAACTATATTTTTCTTATTATTTACTTATCTATACTCAAGTAGTGTATATTACTATTTAAAAAAAGTAAACAACTAAAATTAATGATTTGAATGATAAATTACATTATCTATTAGAGAAAGTATTTATTCAATTGAGTGTGTAACCAACGGTTTCCAATGTTCTCTTTTATAAGAAACCTAATGTCAAACATTTAAATGCGTTTATTATGAAAATATCTACAAAGTAACACTAATTTATAAGTATCAATTTCCGTATATTAATGATATATTTGTCTCGTAGAAAGTATATAAGTGGTTTAAAAAGTTTGATCATTTTTCATTTATATTGTAGTTGTGAATAAAATAATATTCCATTCATAATACTTCCATCCAGTATAGTTATGGACATTATTAGTATCTTTTCAAGCCATTTTTTCATACCAATTTTCCTACTGTATTTATGGATTTTATAAATAGTATTTTCCATGACTAGTTAGATACATCCTTTTTTGTCTTTGAGGATGATATATTTGTTTAATCTATGTTTGAGGTGGATAATATGTATCATTTGAGAGAAAAATTGGAAATGGTGAGAATCACTGACATTTTCCCATGCTATCAATATGTGATTTTTGTATTCAAAATGTGAAGATCATGTTATATGTGTTATCAGAACATTGTATCTTTTGTTTATCCTTAAAGGGTGAATGTTTTTATTTTATGGGAGAAATCATAAAATTACATAGATATTCAAATATTATTTTATTAGAATGGTATTAATGAAAAGGTTTAAATGATTTATTGAGTTTTTATTAGCTGATTACATTTATAACTCAGAAAGATGTAAATATCACTTGGGATGATAAATTTCAGAATTCACTTGTAGATCAGAAATTACTTATTTTTCTTTAATGACATTTTTTACTCTTCCAATTTCCATATAGGTATACATGGTATTCTTTGGAACATCAGGTTGATGTTTGGGTTTTGTTATTATATTGTATTATCACACCATTTCATATGGATCTCAGATGAGTTGGACACACAAGGAGAATAATCCCAACCATTAACATGAACTAACAATTGGGATTCATGTGCTAATGGGTTGTCATAATTACAATTTTTTAAGAATTCTTTATCATGTATTATGACCACAAATTCTTGAGTTATATATTCTTCGAAAAAATTAATAGCCTATTATAGAGGATTTGGGTGGAGCACTTTTAATATTTTTATTTCAATATTACCTATGCATCACAGAATTAGAATTTCATTGCTGATTAATTGAGTAGGAAATTTCAAAATAAGTCCATGAATGAATCATTACAAGATTCCATGTTGATGTATATTTATTTATAGTTGATTCTAGATGATTAGTAAATAAAGGTTGAGTTGATCTTGTCTAGTTTCCAATTGACATTTACACTTCATGACATGATTACCAATGAAAAAAATATTGATGAGAAATTCTATATACATGCAGACTCCATATACGATGGGGATACAATTTTTCAATTGGTGTTCAGTATAGAGGGAATTATTTAAAAAAAATATGATATTATATTATATATAAGAAAAATTTTGATGAAAGATAGAGACAATTTCATATGATATATGCCCACTTGTTCCATAATTATGTTTTATGATATGCAGTGGTGATTCTTTTGTCCTAGTATGATATGATGTATTGGTTGTTTTCTCTCTCATAATTATACATTTCAATAGGTAAAGGTGAAGCCTCAAAAGAATTCTGGTATAGTTTAGCATCATCATATGCCAACATAGAAGTCAGATGACATATCTATTGAATTTTTTGTTGGGTTCACATGTTCCTAGATAAGAATAAAGTTGATAGGGTTTTGACTAATAGTTTGGAAAAATTATCTCCCTTTACACCCTTCAATATTAATCCTATGGTGAATAGATTTGAAAACTATATGTGAGAGATATTTTTTAGTTACAAAGAGTTCTATAAACTTTATTGAATAATACAGATCCCTGTTTTACTTCTCACTTTTAAAGAGTCCTCCATGATGAACTGGGATCTTATGTTCATTTTAGTATGGTGCGATATTTATAGATTAAGGTCTAGATAGAGAGAGCTATAAACATTCTTTAGGATATTAATCATTCTTTCATAATTTAAATTGGTGTATATTTAGATGACCATTTGGGAATTTTTTATTTTTCTTATATCAATAGTAACCAGTCTATGAACAAAATGTCTATTTTAAGGATTTGTAGGGAAGGACATGTATATATATATTGTTTTGGTTAATGATTGGTGTAACATCCATGGTTAAATTGAGAGTAGTCTAAGATATTGTAGAATATATTTAATGTATTCCTCATATAAATTTCACTGTACGGAGATGATAGAAATATAATATTGGTCACCATCATAACTTTTCATAGATTTTATTTGGTAACCATATTTTCTTGAAATTTTCACCCCATTCAGGTCATCGATTTATAGGGAGGAAATGAAATCATACTCTACATTATGTGGGAATTTTATAGTGGTTCACCAAATGGGGAAAATGGATTACTATTTACCACTTCTTCCATAATTGACTTTGATACACAATTTTTTCAATGTATCATAGTAATGAATCATTCTTTCTGATCCATCTAATGTTTAGAGCAGGTGTGATCCTATTATTGTGCTTGATTTATCCATGATTTAAAAACTGGCATAGAAAATATATTCTAATATAATGGTACAACAATGGAAGATGAAAAATTTGGTCATTATAATTTGGAAGCATAGTTCTGATATGTAGGATTCTTGGTAGATGAACGCGCTGATGAGATAGAATAAAAATCTACTTTTCAATCTAGAAACATCATGACATGATTTCTAGGGAAATAAATATTATATGGTGGGTTGGTTTTAACATACTATTTTAAATTTTAAATTACACCTTGAAAAAACATTTATATCATTTTTTGGATGGATTTTTCTGTGGGTTCTTCTTTGTGGAAATTAGAAATATTATGAATTTTTTTGATTGTGAACAATAAGAACATGTTTTTTTTGTACCATGACCACATCAATTTCAAACCATTCAAATGCAGATTGTTTGATTTTGATGAGTCTGAGCACATTTGGAAAAACCAAGCACCAAATTAGTAGAAAAAATTCACCCTTGTAGTGGGTCTCATAGTTATGGACCATTGTTTGTCAATGAATATGACCTAGCCCACGAAACCATGTTGATAATGTTTTTGATTCTGAAAAATATTTTATAACTACCCAAAACCCTATTTAACCTCCAAACCAATCATAACACATGATTTCATGAATTCCCAGGTCCTTGAGGGACTCATTGGTCTTTATATGATTCTCCGATCCCATTAAAAATATATAAGCATGGTGGACCTCATTTGGTCACACTCTAGTAAGTGATTATCCATCCACTATTTCTCTCCCACTCTATCTTTCATTCCTCCATAGGGATTTTAGATCACCATGTGATTTATTCTTCTAAAATATGTTGATTTGAATCTGTACTGTATGATGTTTTTCAAGACCATGATGTCATTATTCATTATTGGAAAATCCTGATGTGCATTTTTTATTTTGATATCATAAATAAAGTCGGTGGATTTATTATAGATTACGAAAATTGATTAATCATTGGTTTCATTATATTAATTTAAATTATATTCAATTGAATTGTTAATAAACAATATAAAAGTAATTTTAATTGTAAACATAATAAGTATGTATTTTTTGAAAACACTAATTTCAATAGAATTATAAATTGTTGCAAATTTTTTAACTTATTAAAATGGTTAAAAAATTAAAGGATTGATAATACAAAAATAAATAAAATACAAATAAAAAAAATATGTTATTGATTTTATTTTCAAAATAATTAATTTGATAAAAAAATAAATGTTTTTGTTTTGAATGTGAGTTGGAATTTGAAATGGAACAATGAGGGATTGAATTATGAATGATGAATGAGAATTTAAAAAGAAAATATTTTAACTTTTTAAAATTTTTTAATTGATTGATCATATGTGAGCCTGGGTAGTTATTTGTTTAATTGGGGAAATTAATATAGGATGGAAACTACCAATGAATTGATAGGAGATGAAAAATATTAAAAAAATCTAGTTTGGAAAATTATATTTGTTATGGTACATTGATTACTCCCATTGTTCATGAGCCAAATGGATGTCTATACACATATTCCATGATCATAAAAATGAGAATTGGGGATACATATTAGGCTTTGGAGGAAAAAATTATAATTAATATATGTTTGGAAGTATTTCCATCATTTTGAAATGAGAAGACTATTTTTTTATATGTAAATATATCTCCATGAGTTATTTTGTTTAAATGTTTAATTAAATAATTTGTTTATTATCCTGGAATCATTTTATGGAAAACATGTTGAGACCATACAAGGATTTTTTCTCACAAACTATATTTTATTTTAGGAAATTTTATTATTTCAAATAACATGTATGGGAAATTATAAACATCTTATTGGAGGAGGTTTATGTTCTCAATCCCATGGGGCATGGAGTGACAAGTCCAATAGGAAGTTGAGTTTATCATGTATTATTTTTAGTATAGTAATGAAAATGTATTTGGGTTTTGAATATACCTATGTGTTTTTCTAATAATATTCCATGAGTGTTTTTTATCACACTGATATTTAATATTATCTTCCTCTTCTTCTAGAAAAATTGATCCTTCTTTTATCATATATGATTTCAGGTGCTAGTTTCCATCACATGGTGATCTGTAAAAACCGTAAGGTTATGTCGACTCTGACTCATTTATTATGGAACCATGGAATCAAATATGGTTCATGATAGGTATCCATTTTATTAAATGAGAAAACATTCATTATATTTTACAAAAATTAATAACACATAAGATTATTTATGGTATATTTTCTTGTAAATTAGGAACATAAATATATAATAAGATAAAAATTCCTCAAATAAGCTTTATATTATTATTAATAGGATATCACAAGTTATATTTATTTCATATAAATCCCTATTCTCATACAAAAGAATAAATGGGTGAGCATAAAAACAATATAGAATTAAAAAGGATTCATTTAGTATGAGACCATCAATACTGAAAATCAATCAGGATCATAAGATCATGTGGAAAATCATAACATTGAAATGTGGATACATCATAAAAATGAGACATACAAAAAAATATTACCATGATTTATGACCAAGGTGTTTTAAATCAAAATTATCATATATATTCGCTAAGTTATCATAAATTTTTCATATTTAGATATGATGATTTTAGCTAATTAATTTGAGAAATATCTGTGAATACACATCATATGTATCAATTTATTTTGGCTACATTGATTATAATCTATCATTTTATCAATAACACATGTATAATAATTAATGGGTTTTATATATATTGATCGTGTACATAATTTCTCAATAACATTATTATTACATTATTTTAACCATGGAAAGTGAATATGGTTTCATATTAGAGTTGGTTCTTTATAACCAACTTCATTGTACATTATTATAAATCATATGAATTTTTTTTAAAAGCTAATAGGATATATATCACATCATGAATATTATTATATATGACATAGCATGTGCTGATGTCCTAATAATATTTATCACGTTGAAAGTTTTTAGTCGTTCCCCGCTGTGATTAGTACCCTGAAGTCCTACGAATGTATTCTTAAAAATACATTCTATACCTGGATGAAATCATTTATGGGACACAAATTACATAGAATATATCTGGTAGAGAATAATCATAAATTGATAAAACATCTCATGAGACACACCGATTTTAATTTATTATGCATTGATCTATGATAAAGAGATTGTCTAGTATGATATTCATATTTATTTGTGTCATTAGATCTTCCTAATTGAGGAAGTGTATATAAATCATTGTAAATTTGAATAAATTTTAACTTATACCATGAGCATCATACATTGATATATTTATGATAATCAGGATGGAATATGTTTGCGGTGAGGTTGGATATTTTTTATTCATCACGATTTATATTTCACTATTGAATAATGTGAGAAAAAATTTTCCCCTTCAGCAATTCATTGAATATTGGTATCTATAGACCTTTGATAGAAATGATGCATCCTAAATAAATTAATGGACAAGGTCATTGGTATGAATTATCAGTTTCAAGAATTTCAATTAATAATTAAATGAGCAGATAGTTTAATGGAACGAATATACAACAATCATGATTATCGATATCGAGAAAAATGAATAATATTTCATTGTAATCTATCATCATAGGTTTTATGGAATTTTTAAATAAACTTATTTATATATGGGTTCTTTTGAATGTTTCTAGATATTTACCTTGGAACATGGGATGCTACACCCAATTCCACTATGAATGAGGCCTAGAGGGTCGCAAATATACAGTATATAGAACAATAGTTAGATAATAATTATATTTATTATTAAATATATTGAATAAATATTATTCTTCTTCATGATTTAATAATTATTCATGTTTTCTTGATCTTATGCATTATGTCACCAGTTAGTCTAGTTAATATTTTATGGGCAGAATATTTATTAAATAATTATATTCATTTTATTGAATATGACACTTGTTTATTTTTTAGCGAATAATGTAGTGATATTTTATAAATAAATAAATAGAAATTTTCTATGGTCTGCTAAATACTTTTGTGGAATGGTGAAATGATTTCAATCATCTAGTGATAATTAATATATTTTGAATATTGTTTGAATATATATAATAAACTTATTATCAATATTTAAGCATGCCAGTGAATAATTATATTAATATAATTATTTAAGACATTGGGTTCTTACAGTATTAAATAAATAATAAGGTCACATTATCAATTAATATTTTCTAAACCTTCCATTATATTAAATTAATTATATTATTTCCTTTTTTTATATAATTAATTTTTTTTCACATGAACATAGTAAGAGAATTCTCCCAAAATCCCTTGATATCTAACTCTCCAAGAATTATATCAAATATTAATAGAAATCCTTATACAATTTCACTATCATATCTAGAATTACCAAATAGAACTCTTTTGTGAAAATATTTATGTGGAAATTAAATAATAATGATGAAATCATTAGTATCTACCATGATAACACCCAATGAATCATATGGAATCATTTATAAGATCCTGTAACATATAAAGGTCACTACTATTTGGAATATACTTTACAACACAAGGATGGTATAGTGTAGAGACACTCCTAGATTTCTCAATGAAATTTATTCAACAAAAGTTATTTCGATAATTTTTTATGTTAATTATACATAGTTTGTGATGATATGGTGGAATAATTATATTTATCTCTAATTATTTATTCCATGGATGAATTATTGGGGTAATATAATTTAAAATTTATGTATATCTCATATAAATCATTGATTTCCAAAAATGGGGTGTTGAGTATGCCCCGTCGGGTGCTTCTTCTTTACACAAAAACTAAGTGAGGTTTCAGAGTGGTCATATAATAATTTATAATTATTTAATGATTGTTGAATTACCAATGCATTTTCAATAGTTTTCAATTATATCTTAATCATTTTTAATCAAAATAAAAATATATTCTATGTTTACACTCTATTCTCAGAAGTATAATCTATATAATTAATTTTATGATCTAATAAAATTAAAAGATATCATATGAGTGTGTTTTGTATTTCAGAAGGTAAGTAAATGGGTACATGCTATGTTTCTCAATAGTAAATTAAATTTTTCTTTGTTAAATTCCCAAATAATTAATTAGAAATTAATTAGATATGTTTTAATTTATTAAATAGGGAGTTTATTTAAGTACTCTAATGTTTACCAGGAAATGATGTAGACCAGTCTGTTAGACCACCTATCCCATAACATATGAACACGATGTGTAGTCTATTTGTGAAGAAATGGATTTCTGTTCTACTACATAGCATACATTACTGGCGGTTGTGTAGTTGGAGACCACACATCATTTAACCCATGTAAACACATTATACTTCATTTATATTAAGGTAAGATTAAATGTTAAGATCAAAGTAATATTCCATGGATTGATATTGATAAATATACATGTTATGTAACTGTATTTTACATGCTATTTATATGATGAAATAAAAAATAATTAAAAAATAATTTATCGTACTACTTAAACAATGTCATTTAATATTTTTTGGGTCATTATGATGGTATTATATTCCATGTAATAGTTTTCAAATATATAATAAATTCTTAATTAATTTATGTGTAATGTTCCGAACTATAGACCATGTATTATCACAATATGACCATTATTGTGCATTCATTGAAACATAACATGTTTTTTAAATACCATTGGTCTCATGTGGTACAATAGTTGAATTATATAAAATGTGACATTATAAGATAAGTCACGTAAAATAAATTTTACATGGGTAAATATTATATGAATATAATTGAAATTTGGTAGTTAAAATAGGTACTCACTAAGTTTCCTCCATGGTTCATAAATTGTACATAATTAATTCTAAATAAATTTACTTAATTTATTAAAAAGTATAATGATTGATAATGTAATGAAAACATAGTATGATAATTAATTTAAATGGATCTATTAATTAAATAAGAAATTTAATTGATTAATGTGAAAAATATCATAAATAATAAAGATTATAATTTAATGATAATTTTTTAAAATAGAAAAATCATTCTAAATATGTGGAAAATCATGGGAATTGATTAGTGATTTTTGTGATTAATTTCCATTAAAATTGTTATTAAATAAAATTTATGGCTCATTAATTATCACTCCTATCATGATGTAAGGTTTTCAAAGCCAAATTTTTAGTTTATGTAAACAGATTAATTAAAATGTTCACTCACATCCCCTATAAGTGAGTAAATGAATATGTTTTCCATGTGGAAATGAAGTCCATTTGAAGTGGAATTGCACTATAAATCAACGAGGAGGCAATTTGTGTTAATTATAATGTGTAGTTTTTAAATAACAACACAATAGGTATTATATATAAAATATTATGATCAAATATTAATCCAAAATAAAGTACCATTTACATTATGAAGGATTTATAGAGGAAACATATATTTCCATGCTTTTAGTAATGGGAGGCTGGATTCTCTACAAATTGGACACTAACTATTATCATTTATAATTGGAATTACATTCACCTTAAGATATTTTTATTATGTACTTAATGTTAAAAAGAATAAAATTTCAATTTTCTTTTATAGATATAGATGGTTTGAATCTCCAGATTGTAAATAAAATACGTTTCTTTTTAAAATAATTAATATTTTTTCATATGAATCATTTAAATAATGGTCTTTATTTATTAAATTATGATAAAAATTATATTGGAAATAGATATAAAATCAGGTTCACGTGGCTTATATAACACCTGGTAGTGTTATCATATTCAGGGTCAGGTAAATTAGAAGCATCTAAAAAATATCGTTCAAGATTTATATTTAGAATATTTTGAGTAAAAAAAATTTATTTATGTCATGATAGTTTACATGGAAAATTAAATAAACCTATTTTATATGTAAAAGGGTAAAGGACCACAATACTTCTAGAATTTTTTCATAATGATTTACAAATACCATTTCTAATAGAATCAAGTGGTGGGTATTTTTACATCATATGTTTTATTGATGAATTGATTATATATGAATATATCAACATGATGATGTATAAGACTACACCCTTTGATAATTTAAAGTAATTTAGAATTATGAAATAAATCATATTGGAAATAAGACAAAGATGAATCCATCATAACGATGTGAGAAATATCATATCATATAATGTTTCAAAATTTTACTGGTGTTTTTGGTACTATATCATATCAACACACCATACCCAGCACAACATAATGATTTTAGTGAAATGAGGAATTATTCCATTACTGACATCTGAAAAGTCAATGTTGAGTTATACAAATATTTCATTAACTATTTGAGGATACTAATTACAAACAATGACATACACCCAAAACCAACTACCAAGAAAATTGAAAATGGAATTCCATTTGAGTTATGGATTGTATGGAATCTATTTTTTCACATACACATGTATGGGGTGATGAAGAGTTTCTTAATTCCATATTAGTAAATTACTAGTTCCCTAGGTGAAAAATATATCTTCATAGGTTATCAAAAATAGTCAATGGAATATTATCAATAAAACCCCTTGTCAAATATATTATTATCGCCAAATAAGTCATCCTACTTGAGAGTAGCACATCCTCAAGAAGGATAGTGGTATAAAAGTAACATTAATGATGTTGACGGTAAATACACAAAATATCTCATATAAGAACTACTTCCATAGTACCAAAGGAATAATTTATTCAGGAATAAAAAATATGACATAGTAGAACTACTAAGGAAGTTTACTTGAGAAATATTTTTTTCTAGTTAAGAAATATGGGGAATCATTATTAGGTTATTATTAAGAACCACTATCCTATACAAAAATTTTAGAGTGTTTATAGGAATCAAAATGGAAGGATTCCATGAATTCTAAATGATATTCCATATATAAAAATGAAAATTTGTTTTTGTAGGATCATCTAGTTGATGAAAAAAATATTGGGTTAAAATGGAAATTATTGAGAAAATGTGAATTGATGGTAATCTAAGTACATATAAAAAAATTCTACATGATAAAGGGTTTAAAAAACATCATGGAATCAAATATCATAAAACTAATTCACTATATTTAATGATTAAATAAATCATATTTCTATATTGTAGAGTTATTTACCACAACTACGATGTTTTTAATATTGATGTTAAATTAAAATTACTAAAATTGATCTTTCATGAAGTTATCGATATGACATCAGTAAAAGGTTATATGTCTTTTAATTATTCCAAAAAAATATGAAATTTATATAGATCCATTTATCCTTTGAAGAAATCTTCTTGGTTTGTGAAAAATTGATTCGATGAAGCTATGATAAATTTTGGATTCATTATGAAATAATGGGATTAATTAGTTTGAAATTATTTTGTTCGGAATATAGTAATAATCTAATAATTATATGTTTATGAAATATTACATATTTCAAATGAAATACGAGTCACACAGTTTTTTAAGGACTCGTTAAAAAAGAATTTATTCATGATGGACATAGGTGAATCAACCAATATTATCAGGATTAAGATCAATTATTAATGATCAATGATTATTCATTGAATATGTTATGGTATACAAATTAGAAAGAGACTACAATGATTTATTATAAAAAATACATGATGTGATTAGTTCTAGTGTCACATTGTATATATCATTCCATGAAAATGTGTCCTTGAAAACATAATAAAGTTAGATTGAGTTAGACCCCACACACTATTTTTATCAGGTCAATCGTGTATTCCATGTTATATACAATGCATAATGTGTCTGAAACATTGATTATAGTAGGGAGATACGAAGAAGATCTAGGTGAACATTGTTTATATATTTTTCATATTATCCAAATGAAATATAAAATTTCTAGGTAAATTTTCATAGTGTGTGATTAATAGAATCATTTATTCTTCATGGGTATTACATATTTTAGTTTTCAAACGTATCATAAAGATTAAAATCCATAGTCAGGACATGTATTCAATATAAATGATGGATTTTTGGGATTCAAGTGCTCATAACAATTTATTAAAGGTAATTTTTCATTTGAGATAATGTTTATAATGTCTCATAATACATCCAAAGATAAATTTCTTGATAATAAACATTTTATATGATCATGATGCGGTACCTAGTATCAAATACTTCACTACATTAGATTATGATAACAATGCAATAATATCTTTTACAAATGATTGAGGGTCACACTTATATAAAAATATAATACTTTGAATGAATCATCTCTTGAGATAATATTCTTATAAGAGTGATGTTTTAGTGTTAAGAGACTGCACAAAATAAAAAATAATGTAACCCTTGACTAAATCACTATCTATTGAGAAGCATGAGTATCATGTGAGAGCAAAAATAATTAAGGTTTATAGACGATGGCTCTAGTTCAAGTGGGACTCTGTTGTAGAAGCCTCCTTGTAAAAAAATTCTTCTACTTCATGATTTCTTTTAATCATTGTATTGAATATAAATAAACACTTAATTACATCATTATTATTCTTATACACTACATGGTATGTGTTAATCTATTAATAATACCAATCACACTTAATTCTCATAGATGTTTCACTCTTTGATGTGAAACATATAGTGACACAAAATTATTATTAAATATTAGTAATTTACTTGGATGAAATAAATTTTGGGGAACATGATACTGGATATCAAGGGTAGCAACTCATAATACATTGAGAAACATTCACCTAGTGTATACTAATGGTGATGTCTCTTTTAATAAAGTGTTACAACTGGAACCATGAGTAAGAAATACACATTTATTTGTTTCATTGTATGATCATATCATGGGACATGAGAATAGATCCTTAGACTTTAATATTCCTATTATTGGATGTTATTAGATTCTTACATTGATATATTGGCGAAACCCATGATGAAATATGTCTACTGTGATGTAAAAAACATTAGGTGTGTCAGGAATAATGTTTCATTGATAAAAAATACGTGGAAAAATGTTTACGTTATTATATTTAGTTGAATTGTTTATCTTAGGTACATTGGTGGAAATTATATATCATAAATAAATACATGTTAAAAATAATCTATATAAATGTTAAATTAATAGAAAGTCAAATAAAGAAACATCAATCACATAGGTTGATGGGACAATCATGAATCCTATTTGCTTATATATATTGGAAAAAATGTATTATATTATAATGTAATAATATTTATGAGGTTTTATATAATTATGAAATTTACATCATTCTAAATGGCTTCCTGGTTGTGTTGTTAAATGTTGACCTTGGTCTTTGGGATGCATTTCATTACGCCACAAAGAAAAATGCCTAGAGGGTCACTTACCAAATATATCCACAACATCAGTAAAACAATAATATTATTTAAAATATAATATGTAAAATAAATATTATTCCTACCATATGATGTGATACTTATTCATGTTTTCATTGTTATATAAATTTCATTACTAGGTATTCAAAAAAATATTTTAGGAGTATGATATTGTATAATTATTTATTTTCTATATATTAAATAAAATAATTTTTTATTTATTATATTATAATATAATAAAATTTATTTTTTAAATAAATTGTAATAATTCTTTTTTCGATAAATAAAATGGTGTATGATAGACTGAGTTTATAGTTCAGTGAGAAATAAAATATAATAATTATTTCTCTAAATATTGATATGAAATTAATTCCGTGTATTTTTAGATGTTAATAAATAATAATAATATTATTTTTATTATTATTATAGATATGGGGTTATATTTTGATTATAAAAATAATAATGATACATGTGATATTATTATTTAATGACAATATAATTATAATAAACCAATTATTTGATTTTTTTAAGAGTTTTTATTTCAATTTTCATATACAATGACATATGGAGAGAGTTATTTTGAATCCTGATAGATCTCCCTCTACAAGAAAACTATAAATATTGGATACCAATCCTCATCCTACACCACTCATTAGTATTGAACGATTAATCAAAACCCTTCCTTGAAGAGATTCTTGGGGTGATATAAAATGCATGACATAAGCATTAGGTTCTATAATACTAGAATAAATAGATTCAAGAATATTAATTCAGAAATTCATGAAGTATATATGGATCATAACTAAATAGAATATACAATTATGTCCTAAAACACAATTATGGAGCATTATATAAACATTTTTATATAAACTAAAAAAGAAATCGTTATTTATTTTTAATTATTTATTTATTTTAATTAAATATAAATAATATCTAATGATCTGATCCTTTGGTTATGGAATTCTCTTGTCAGTTAATCTTTGATTAAATATCATTGTTATTGTTATTTCTAATAAATGTAAATATTTTATTAATACTAAATTATGATAATAATCCATGGTTGTAATGCCTCATCGGGTGCTTTCACGACACCTAGAAACATCATTTCATGCATGTATTCCGTCAAATAAATAAATTATATTTATATCATGGTGAAAACGTAATGAAAACCTAATGGTTTTTGTATTCAAAATATCATAATTTATTAAATGAAAAATATAAATTCAATAAAATAATTTCATATCATTTGGATATAAAACGAGGATTATGAAATTGGGAAACTTGGAGGGCAAGAAGGATTCCAATTGTAATTTTTTTTTCGGAAATGGGATAAAAAATGGTGTAAATTTATTTTAATATAGAATTTATTAAAAATTCCTCAAAAGTGATTCTAGAATTGAAAAGTGGAAAATGAAAAATCCCCATACCTTTGAATAAATTCTTCCTAAAACACGATCGTGGCACCTTGAGTACATAAGGAAAACTTTGATGTACTCTTTGGGAGGTAAAATGAGTAGAACGCCGTTGCATAAGGATTTTTTATTGGTTGTAATGGGAGATGGGTTTTAATTTATACAAAAACATGAGTCATAAATTATTTTTAATTATTTAATCCATCATTATATATATATATATGAAGTTATATATCATATTAAAAACACATCTCTATAATTTTATTATTGACTGAAAAATAATGTTCATTAGAAAATTATCAAAAATTAATATAAAAAATATTAATTTGATTGTTCTAAAAAGAATTCTTATATTCTCTAACATATATTCTAAAAATTTTAATTTTTTCCTTTTAATAAACATTCTATTTTTATTGAAGAATAATATTTTTTATTAAAATATTTAATTTCTGAAATATATAAAAATTTCATAAGCAATTTATAATAATACATTGTAATTTTAATAAACCGTTTTTATAAACAATATTTCATGAAAATAAATTTCATATAAAATCTATAACTATATTGTTAATGTGTCTTAATTTTCAAAATGTAAAATTATATTTGTATACGAAAATAAAATTTTCAATTTCCTCTTATTTTGCAAAATAATTTATAAAAAAACAAATACATAAAATGGGACTATAAAAATAACCATTTAATTTATATAAATGGGATTAAAATTTTGTAATATAAGGTTATAGAAACAATAATGATTGTTAAATTGGAATAATGTATAAGGGTAAGGGGAGAATCCCATTTATACTATCTATACCGCATGTTCTTCCAAATCGTCTTTAAGTATCATGACTGTATTGGTTTCGACCATATTTTCTCATTTCTTATCCAACTATCCTTTATCATTAGATTATATAAACACTAAATATAACTGAATTTTTTTCAAAATCTGATAGTTTCTAAAGTTCATTCTCACAAAAAAATTATTAACATTCATATTTTCGTACCACATATAATAAATACATTTTAATTTAATCATACATCATTCACTAAAACTCTTTTTATGTTTCTATATCTTTCCAATATCTAAAATTTCTATTGGTATAATAATATTAATTTAATTTTTTTATTTTTTCTTATAGGGGTGATAATCCTAAAATAATAGAAGTATCAGAAATATTTTAATATACTGTTTTATAATTTTTTCATCTGTTAAATTGTTATTAGTTTTTTAGATTATTTGCTGACTAATGTCATTGTCTCTATTAATGAAATATATTTTGGTTCTTTTTATGTTATGCTTGTGAATAATACCATGTAGTATAATATGACATTCGGTGATTTTTCTATTGGGGTCATTACATTCACCCCCCATTTGGATATTTCTTCCTTTAAATTTCAACTCATTTTTCTAGTTAAGAATATATAAGGTTGTTTTTTTCATTTTTTCATCATGTTCCTAAATCTATCTTAAATTTAATAGTTCTACAATAATACTTTTACATGGAGAGTTTTCATGTTAGTGGATGTTTTTATTTATCTTCTAATATCATCAATAGTGTCTCCATAGAAGAGATATCATTATCCATTTATGCCACCTATAGATTTAGTAACTATGAGGGATTATTTATGTACATCATCAATAGTAATTCATATAAATAATCCTGAACTCGATCTTTGTTTTTTGGAAGTGTTTTCCAATATTATAATGCTATTATATGATCTAATGCCTCAAAGGGTCCAAAAATCATGGGGATAAGATTAGATTTTTTTGTAAGCCATATAAATATCTCCCATGGTGAAATTATAAGTACATATTTTTCACTAATATCAAACTCCTAGTATGTTTGATAATTATCTGCATAATTCTTCTTCCTACTCTAAGAAAACATTATTTATGGTTGGATTGATTGAACATTTTATGTCATCCCTATCATAAGATTAGGTCCCAGTATCAATCAATTACCAACACTATCCCGACAAGTAGGAGTTCTAAATCATTTCCAATATGGTTCTATATATGGAAAAAATCAAATTCTCGAGTTGAATTCGGTATTATTTATGAACTCAAAAAATTGGATATTCTAATCCCATCCATGATTAAATTATATTTAGTATTTTTATAACACAACATCAAGTTTCTATGTGATCAATTAATGTGGGTCATCATTTTGAGTTAAATAAAAAGTATTAAAATTAAATTCAATATCCACATCATGTTGAAGACTTATCTAGAATATAGAAGTGAAATTTTGATCATGGTAATATATGATTTAATGTGGCACCACATGTAGCCCCAACAATACAATTACATATACCTTTCAATGTTTATTTGTATATAATTCCTCTTGAATATAAATAATCTATGCAGGGTTGGTGAGTCAATCACCCACAACCCATATAGTATTGTTTCCATTGGATGCCTTCCAGATACTAATGATAAAATATTTGGTGATTTTATCCCATTTAAATGTTAGTATAGTAAATGGTTACATCACCCCTATATACATTTATCATTATTATCAAACATACTAACATAACAAGAAATTAGAGTTCTATTTAGTGATCTTCTTAATAATTACGACCCAAAAAATGTTCCCTCAAAGTTCATGATACATTATAGTGACTCCCTGATGGATAGAAAAATATGTTATTTTTGAATTAACTAATATCTATTTAATTATATAAAGATATTAAGTAACATTAATTCTAATACCTACCTAAATGTTAGAATCATTATCGATTTGAAATTAATGAATCTTCCCCTCCATTACTAGTTTCACCTTTTTTGGATACTGCGGATAATCTCTTTGTTAATATTTAATCATATCTTGATTGGTTGGTTAGGTAATCATTTTGGAAACTATGATGTATTCTAATACTTTATGATTTCAATAACCATCATTCTAATATCCATGTAGATATTTTATTTCTTAATCCACATCATATATTGTGTAATTTTTTCTTTTACTAAGAGCACTAGGTTCCTTATTCTCCTTTATATGATGATAGTCATTGTAGTAGACATAATCCTTGATTATATCTATCCATATTCACTTATTCAAGTTGATATAATTCTATTCCATGTTCTATTTATATTTAAAATATCCCCATAAATACAATATATCTATATATTTAAAGAATTATCACATTATTTAACATTAGGAAATGAGTAGGATTGCTTTTATTCATGAGGCTATAATTTTCATGACTCATATAAAATAGATTTTTTATTTTTTATGAGAACATATCAATGTATATTTCATTATATATCACTATAATTTACGGATTCTAACCCGTTATAGTGTTTTTTATTTGTATGTACACTATTCAGCCTCTTATTCTGTTTGTAGATGCATACATCAGACTCCTTTTTCCAAACAAAATATCTCTATTTTGAGTAAACATGGTTAGAATATTATATATAATGAATGTATTTTCACAAACCTTATATAATAACCTCATAGAAAAAGGAAAATATCATTATCAACTCTAGTAGTTTTATATGTCCCCACCTTTGTTTCCATTACCTTTATAGTATCAACTAATATTCCTTCACTTGTCATGTTGTGCCCCAATAATGAATCATTTTGTAATAAAAACACACATTTAAAAAATTTTCCAAATAGATTTTACATCATTATTTATTTCATTATGAATCTTACTTGATCCTCATTTTTCTCACAAATGTTGAGATATATTATTTTATTGATAATAATTACCACCACAAATTTATAAATGTAATGTTTAAAGACTGATGTCTTTAAATAAATAAAAATTGTGTAGAATTGTCTATTATTAAGAATACAACAAACTCTTACATCCTATATATTTTTTGTACGGATGCCTTGAGAATTAATTATTTATTTAAACGTAAATAATAATACCCCGATCAGTGGTCAATCTTGGAAAATAAATGAGCCCCATGAAGCTGGTCAAATAAATCAATAATCCTTCAATTTTTTTATTCTATATGATCCCATTATGTTATCTATAATCAACTAGAAAGTAAATTGATGAATCATTATTATTTATAAAGATAATAGATACTCCACAAGGTTACTTTCTTGGTTGATTAAAACATTTCACAAAATATTTTAGAATAATATTCATCAATTCTTCTAACAACATTTATGATATTATATATATGGTATTTGTTATTATCTTGGATCCACATATGTTTTCAATATAGAAATATAACAATATTTTTTGTGGAGTACTTAGTGAATGTTTATAATATACATCAATGTATTCTCAAGAATGATGTAAGTGTTTATAAAGATCATATCTTTCTTTTATTTCTTCACCAATCATTAAAATAAATTGGTCTATATGATGTTCTCCTAGAATGAGTTCAACATTGAATATATTTAAATAGAAATTTACTCTAGTATTCCAATAAAAACACCTAAAATATACATTATTATGATGTTTTACCTAGTATTGTACATTGAGATCCAGTCCATATCTTTTGTAGTGTGAAATTATACAATAGGGATGACTACATGATTTGTGATGAGATATTACCCACCAATAAAAACCATATATTTTCTGAAATCCTTTTATTCTTTGGAAAAATAGACTTGATTATCTATACGATAACACTAAAAATATTAGTTCTCAATTTAATTATACTTTTTTTTAATTTTTTTGAAATAACAAAATGTGTTTAACTAGAATCTGATAATGTTCATTCTATCCTAAAGATCTTAATGACTGTGCATTTCAAAAAATCATTTAAATCCAAAAATTTATTAATTTGGATTAAAAATAATGAAATTTATCCCTTTCACATTATTGATATTGATGATGGGTTCTCTCAATTATCTTCTTGTATGGACATTGATATTCAATGTTCCCTTATTTCCCCCACATGAATCATTAAACATTGGACTATTGTAACACCCCCATCCATTTTTCATTTTCATTGAGTTGTTGAGGCATTACCTAACTATGAAAATTCCATTCTATATTTCCATCAATTCATATCACATATGTCTTTCCACTTCGAAGAATATTGTTTCATAAATTCTTTATAATACATGTGTAGTTAGAGGGATGTTTTGGTTTATTTCATCCTATTTCGTGATAAAAATTATTCCTTGAGTTTTTCTCTATTAATCCCATATATTCATTCATAATTTTTGACAACAAAATCTATCAATTATCCATTTTAACCTTTATAGAACTTTGAAATTTATCCTCATGACTATCATAGTAATGATTTTATTTATACCTTTGTAGATGGCATCTCATACCGCCAAAGAACCTAACAACCATCCCATTATGATCAATAAAAATCAATTGGCCAACTGGTAAAGTATTGTAATGCTCAGTTTTAGGCATCCAAATAATTATGTTACCTTCCTATATATATATATATATATATATTAGATTTCCATTTTTCTCATTGAATGTCGAAAATATATTATGAAAAAGATTATCTTACAATATTATCACTCCATAAATTAATCTATCTTTTTAGATTCAGGTTTATAATAAACACACACCAATAATGAGATTCTCATTATAAGGGGTATATTGAAAAGATAACATTATATACCTATTAATAATGAATTAATGAAAAAATATTCTCCATATAAGAAATAAATTGTTTAGAAAATAATGGTTCAATATATACACTAAAGGATGGTGTTTGTAGACACAGAAAAGGGCACAACTGCATGTTTTTCCCTTTCATTGAAATATAACCACTTGACATAATTTTTGTTATTATTCAGAACCCTAGATATTTAAATCATAATTCATATATAGTCATCCATTACATCTTTCACTACATTAGGAAGGTCTTTATCACATATTCCACTGATCACATTATTTATGTACTTCCACCTATTTCCCACTAATATTATACAACAATTAAACCGTAGTGAAAATTTGTTTCTTTTAGTAAGCATATAATTATAAATGGTGGTTATGTATTATAATAACATAATACAATATTTTATTATTTTTATCTCATATGATAAAATTAACATTTTCTATATATGTGTGTTATGTGAAAGGGTCATCTCCCCATACCCCTTGTGTAGATTAGTCTACATAGTGGTCATCATAACATAAATTTACATTATGTAAGGGTTTTGTAAAGGTAGTTGGGATTTTGATTTTTTTTAATTTAAGGGTATTCATAATATTTAAATTCTCATATAAAAGGCTACTTGTCTATTTATAATGGTGGACGATATTTTTTCATTGATGTGTTAATATATACTAGTACATAGGTTTTCATGAAGTTTTTATGTAATGGTAATCCATTATTTACTCTTATAAAACATATTATATATACTGGTTTCAGATATCAACCCTTACGGAGAACTTGTATGTATAGGTATATGGAGTTTACCCTTAGATATAATAGTTTTTCTATTTTATGGCGTACTAGAAAGTTATTTAAAAATGGTATTTCAATTTTTATAATGTCATAATTATTTATTAAGTCTCTATAAATCACAATTAATGGTATTTTGAAAAAATAAATTCTTCTTAATGAATATAAAAAATAATTATTTATTCACAAATAGTTTATAAAAAGTTATTTAACTAGTATGAATGTTTTTCATCAAAAATAGTATATTTTACTATTTGAAATTACTTTTAAATAATTTAAATGGATTGGATCATTATTTATTGTTAAAATTGTTTATTAATAAAGAATAATTTATCATTTATAAAATTTTACAAATTATGTTGCAATAAAATATATAATGTTTTTATATTTAAATATTTAAAAGTTCATAATTAAATAATTTTAACTTTTCAAATTAAAGGGTCCTAATTAGATTATTATTTAAGAGAGACCAAAAAGTTTTTTGATGATTGATATAATCATGTTTTAAAAAGATATCAATTATATGAAATTTAGATTAATATATTAATATATTTTGAAAATCATACATTATAATATATTAATAATGAAAATTTAATTTATTGACTAATAATATAGAGTTCGTATTATAAAAAATATTATAATTTTATATTAAAATTTATGAAACTCTTGTTAAGATAAACATGATATTATAAAAGGCTTTAAAATTATATTTTATTTATAATTTCTTGATAACAGTTTATCTAATTATTATATTTTTTAATTGTATATTTATTTAGTTTCTATTATCATCTATATTCATGTATGTGATTATTGGGTATGATTTAGTTTAAAATATTTTAATCCATCTAGGATGGATCCTTGAATTATTTCTATTGTTATATTATTTATTATTTCATCTAAATTTTAAAATGTTTTTTATTTGGAGTTATTAGATTGAATTTTGTTGTCACTAAATCATAATGAATTTCAAGATTTAGAGTAACGATGATTGGAATTATATGTAGATTAAGGTATCCCCGAGTAGGGGGACATATGATATATTTACCTAACGACCAAAATCATTATATCGTTACTAAGATATTGAATTTGAATGGATATATATTTATCTCAGAATGCACTTGATGATATTCTAAATATTATATAACTCAATTCATTTAGATTATATGCAAATGTATTCTATTCATACAATGGATTCTGATATGTACAAATTAACATGAATTATATATTTGGTTGAGTATCATAAACTCTTCAGTTCGGTAAAAGGTTACACATCAACATGGTTTGACCAAATTTATTTTGTGGGAGTATTTAGACTCCAATGTAAATTAATAGATAGTTGAATACATTAAAGAAAAAAACATGATAAAATATGGTGGAATTCAAATCCCCTTCTATGAGATCCCAACAATTAGGTAGATAAATCCTTTTCATTTTCATGGACTATTAAATAAATTTAGTATAAGTTGTTTGGTGTCATTTATGAATAGATTTCATTATAATTCGGAGAATTATGGATGATTTTGTATGCTTATTGGGAGGTTCACATTTAGTGTATGGTTTACCTAAACATTGCACCTAGAACTAAAAAACCATTAATTCCCCTTCAAGGGAAAATGCACATTCATCACATGAATTTTCAATATATGAGACCTCTTATTAGTAATCATCTGGCCTCAAAGAAGAGACACATGGTAAGGGTGCTTAAATTGGAAAATCGCCCACCCCAAACTTGGAAACCATAAAGTCAAGATTAATTTCTCTAAAAATATTTTAAAATTATTATACCCACTAATAGTACTCTTCATTCATTGTTGCTCAGATATGAAATTTTTCATTTAATATTTTTCTGATCCCAGATAAATTATAAGGACAATCGAACTCTACTCTTGACAAATCATTGATCATATTTAATGATCTACACCTCTTCAAGAATGTAATATCTTCTCATTCCTTTTCCTCTCTCTTCCATCACACTTTTAGGATGAAGATGAATGATTTATTGACCATTGGCATTGGATTAGATCCATTATTTTATAGATATTAATATATTGGATATTGTTATTAGGTTTTGATTCTACAGATGTTGTGTCGTCATGTTCCTGATCGACCTCCTTCGAATTAGGGTTTTCAATATTGAGATTATCATTAAAAATCATTATGGTAGTTTTTATTAATACCAATTCCCATAGTCTTGAAATATAATTTTGTTCATGTAAATTTAGAATTTCCATTTCAAAACATAGAAATTAAAATCGTGAATTGAATTAATTACTTGTTTACATAATTAATTTCTTTATGGAATTTGTATAATAATATGATTTTCAAATTTTTGAATGTAGAGATTTTGTAATTTATTAATTAATGTTGTTATCTGACTGACTGATAATTGGAATGAATAGTTTGGTTGGAATAACCTTGTAAGTTTAAGTGATATTGTGATAAAATATTGATAAATGATTTAAATTTAAATTTTTCATCTCATTCCATTAGATTAAAATGATGAACCATGATTCTTGTGACAAATTGAAATGTGATACCATGATTAAAATGATTATAAGAGGGATATTGATGATTAATCATGATATATTTATTATATGTGTCTTTTTTAATATTTTTGTTTGACTAATATATGACTGTTGGAAGATAAATATGTATCGAAAAACAGATTTATAATTGAATTATATATGAATGCGGGATACAAAATGATGATCCAAATACCCATATATGATAATAATGTGGTGTTGTATAGAGAATGATGCTCCAAATACCAATGGGGTGATATCCATGGTGTTTTAGGCCCATATAAATACCATGGGATTAGTGTTATATGTATCCATTAATTGATATGGAATTGAAATTAATGATTAAATCCCATTATATATTGAATTATGACTCCATATGTTAAATTTTCGAGTCACAGACAAGGGACAAAAGAGGTATTGAGGTTATGGGTGTAATAGTGAACCAATAAAATTTATGTGGTCAAATATAAAATAAATGAATGTCATAAATGTTTATCTTTTTTATTTAATTTAATTATTTATATAACTACATAACCTATTATTGAATGGATTTTGTTTAAGACGACATTGGTGGTGGCCCACTGTGTTTTATTCACACCATACTCAGGTTTCTAGATCAGTACGTGAATAAAATTCACGTTTAAAATATATAACAATGGAAGGAACTCTTTTTTATATAGACGAGTTGGTATGAATCATGGATGATAGAACCCTGCATGGTTTCAGAACATACATGGGAGTTTTCATTAAATCTTTATTTTGGTTTTTTAATATTTAAACATGACATATATGTAGAATTTCATATATAGTACAATAGTTTGGATAGTGTCTCCTTACATTTTTATCATGTGATACCGATTTATATTGGTTATGGTAATATTCTGGTTATTGGTTGTATTATTTAGTTATTGTATTTTTATTTCGGTTGTTATGATTCTTTAATAAAGATGTTATAGTCTCCACATGTGTTACATTTTTCCATCATTGGATGTCGGGATACAATAGAATGTGGGGTGGTGCGCTTTACCGTCTATGTCAGGGAAATGGAAAGTGGAACCTAGGATAGGATGTTACACATTCAAATAAAATGTGATATATTCCTTATAGAGTTCAATTTTTTATATCCTTGATTATTCATCTAGGTATTTTCCAATTCTCCATGAGTACCAGAATATTATCATATGTTGTGTAATGAATTTATAACTGACATTATATTTTCAATGGTAATTTATTATCATAATTTTAGTATCCAATGATTAATATATTTTGGATTATTCTTAGTGTTTTCTATAGGTTATAGTAGTTATGAATAAATAATGATTACTCTCATATATGAATATAGAGGATAATGTCCATGTGATGGATCTAAAAATGGTAGTTTCCATAAAAAATAAGATTATTATATGATATTAATGGAAATTGTTGACATCCAGATATATTAATGAATTATTTATGTGATAATAGGTTTATTTCATAGTGAATTATGTATCTTGGTTCTCTAATAGATGTCATATGTATTTAAAATTGGCCATATTTTCAATGGTATCATATTTAATACTATTCCTAGTTAACTGGTTAATAAAACAAGATATTAATCTAATAAAATATTATGTTGTAGATAAATATAATCATCTTCATCAAGATAAATTTTTTATCAATCAATTATTTATTAAATATTAATTTATGATACTCATTCGAATGGTATCTTAAGAAAAATTCCTATGAAAGATTTTTATTTAAGTAATGTTCACATATAAAATTGTATGTGTTGGAATAGTTCCTTCCTGAGTATCTACTGCTGAATTTTTTCAGAAATTATATCATGATGAATATGGAATTATATAGTTATTCATTCAAGGATTTAAAGTAATTCTATGAAAATTGTTGCAATGAGTCTTTCTTATCACTCATTCAATAAATACTACTAGGAATCTTTGATTTAGTCTTATATAATCAATATGATTGGGTATGTCACTTTATATTAAATATGATTGTATATATTATTTACATGATGAGACTAATAATTTCTATAAAGTACTACTAATTTAATAAATTGATGATACTATTCTAAAAGATATATAATATCAATTGTATGTTTTACAATGTGTGTAAATATACATGTGGTGATAATATAAAAATAACTTAATCTTGTTGTTTGGATACAATTACATGAGTAGAGGATTTATTTCATTGATAACATGGATTCTTCAATAATTTTTAAACATTTCATAATATGTGTTTCTTTTATCATTTCTTCATACATAATTTCAAGTATATATTAAATTCTCAAATGAAATGAGATTGGTGTTTTAAAAAAATGGTTTATGAATTCTTTAATTTTATAATAAAAATAATTTTGGGAACAATAAAGGTGGATTCTTGTTTTAGTTTTATCATATTTTCATCAATTGATTTTTTTGACAATATGATGGAATTTAATGAACATTTAACTGAAATTATAAATGGGTTTTAAAAATAATTGAACAGGGAAAATGATTTCTAGGTTCTAATGTAATCTGTAGATAGTAAAATTAGTTAAAATATTTAACTATAAGAAGAAATATTGATCATATGTTAAAATAATGAATTTTTAAAAAATCAATATGGATAATTGAAAATGAGGTTTTATTAAGAAGTAAGAGTATTAATTAAATATTATTTGATAATCCAAAATATACTTGAAAGAGTTTTTGAATGTCTATGAAATTCCCATTGTTGGTATGAATGTTATAGAAATTAATTAACTATTTATGATATGAATATGATGCAAAATTAATTTTGTAAAAAGTGTTATAGATATACAAGACATGAAAATAAAATGGTTAATTGAGTGATCATCCATTTTATAATCATGAGATCAAGTTAACATTTAAAATGTTTTGTATTTTGATATAAATTATCTGAAAATGAAAAATTAATCATATGATAATGTGGATATCATTATCTCATTTCAGCTATGTGATAAGAGAATATCATCAATTAGAAATGAGTTTATATCATTAATCATAATATTAAACATTTTTAATACATGGATAATTATTCCTCAGTTTATGTAACATGTTCTGAGAGAAATATATGTATATAAGTGTTTAATCCAAGATAAAATGTATATCCCTAATTTTGTTAAAATATGAGTTAAGATGTACTTTCCACCCATCAATGTAATATTTTAATAAATTATTCTTTCCAAATGTAAATATTATATAAATATAGAATACATAATATTATATAAATAAAAATATGTTATTTGTATAATATTACGTTTGAAAAGAAAAAAATGTTATTTCAAAACATAAAAGGTTGTGTTTTTTATCACTAAGATATGATAAAAAATGTATCATATTAGAAACTAGTAGGAATCTATTTTAAATTATATAATTCAAAAATTAAAAAAAAATATAATATTACACAAATCATAGTTTAAAATATATGTCACATTATACTATCATAGTTTAACAGTATAGTTAAATAATATTTTTTAATGTTACATTAATCCATGGAAAATTATTCATTTAATATTGTTCCATTGATTATTATGATAAAATTAAAAAGGGTTATATATATATATAATAGAATTATACATAATAAAATTTGATTTTGTGATTTCAGAATGTTTTTATACATTAAAAATCTCTATTTATATATTATATATCATAAGCCTCAACATTATTTGGAATTGTATTCTTCATAGAAGTTTCTCACTAAAATTTTTAATGATTGGTTTTTATTATTTTTTCACATAAATATGTGACATGGGTTACATATGATTTCACATGAAAATAAAACCCCATATCTATGGTAACTATATTTACAATCAGGTATTTTATTAAGTGATTATGTTGTATTTGTTCAATATTTTAAAATAATTTAATAATGTAAAACGGTATCATACTATATGAAAATTCCATTTTATCATCCATTCATGTTTTACTCATAAATCTATATTTACATAAATTTTTCCTGAAATGAAATTATAATTTTCTTCTCAATGCATGACTTTGAGTTAATCCTTATACAATGTTTTCTATAGATTATTATAGATTAAGATGACATGTTATTGTTAGAGTGAGTATAATTATAGTATAAAGGTATAAAATATGCTTATGAGGTATAATATAGATAATTGGATTCTCTATGTGCATATAAAGAAATAATAAGTATACCACATGAATTTTTATAGTTATTCCAATAATATACAAGTGGTTCACGGATCATATTTGATTACTTATTACCTGAGTTTTGAGATATACAATGTATTAGGATAATTATACAATGATATAACACTAATATAAGACTATATATATACATAGAAAAAACATGATTTTTGGTATGTTTTTGTTCAATTTATAGGTTGGATCATAACTATGATGTTATTTTTCCACTTATATGATGATAATGGAATCTAATAACATTATTAAGATAGACATTGAAATTGTGTGGATGCACCAAGATTTAATGTATCTATCTGGATTGTGGAGATGTGATGTAATTTTCTATAAAGACAAATAGTGTGTGATGTATTCATAGATCAGAGTAGTCAACACTCTAAGATTATATAATATATTGGCTGTCTATATGTAATTTTCATTATTAATGTTCCATGGTCAGTCAATGTATTAGAAAAAGGGAAATAATAAAAATTCATGTTTCCCTTCTAATATAAACTAAAGGGCTTGGTGATAGAGATATATGTGTTTGATGTAGATCATGCCAAATACATTTATATATTGAGTAAAATTATCTCATTACCATTCTATGATATTTTCTTATAGAAAGATATCTTGTGAATAGTATTTTTTCCAGATACATATACTTGTGGGTCACAAATTTTTGGTTGGAAAAATTGAGATGGAGTATGACTCTTAGAGATACTGTATACATTTTTTATAGTTAATACAAAATTATTTTTGATGGGTTTTCACAAGTTATTTCATATGATGTGATAAAAGGTAATTCAATTTATAGGATTCAAAAATTGCAGTGGAAGGAATCAATAAGAGTTTTGGATATGATTTCATGAGTCATTATAAACAATACAATTTAATTCATTTACTATTTATTGCAAGTGGAATATTGAATTAGATGTATTCTATAAATTTATATTCTTGGGAAACCTAAAATAATGCGATATTTATATGAGATGTAGAGATTCATGAATAAAATAATATTTCAACCATTATAAATTTTCAGTCACATCAACTATCGAATAATACGTTTCATAATATTTAAATATTTTAAATCACTTATAGTTATCAATTATCAATGCGATTCATAGAATGTGATGAAATAATGGATTTTTATTCAGGTTTATGATACATGTATTGGACATTTAATTTATTCAGGAGTTTTAATTAACATATAAATGAATAAAAACTAAGAATCATTTGATGGTGTTATATGTATCACTTACATGTGATGGAAGTATATGTGGGTAAGATAGATACATGTAAGGATTCTAAACCTCCTCACTTGAACATATCTTCATCCCCTTATTTTTGTAAGATGATATAGTTGATGATGGTGTTAGGATGGATCTTATCCACATTATGCATAATTAAGAAAATACCCACGTACACACAATATATAATGAATTTCATTAATTTAACCTTATATGATCATCATTAAATTTATATTAATATGAATATATATAAGTAGTTCTTTAAATAATGGTATGCTAATTAAACAAGTTCATAATGTTTGGTTTTATATAAAATTTCACTTTATATTCTTGAGAGATCCTTGAAAAATTGTTTTAATCACTTAAGAAGATTTATATAATCAGTGTTACACTCTAATAATTCCCCTAAATATAATCACTTGGTTATTTACAATTCATTATTTAAATTAGCAGTTGGATTGGTAAAGATATTATTTATCATACATGTTACAATTTGGTAACCCCAATTTATTTATTTTGATCATGAATCCATCATCTTATGAATTTTTATATTTTGAAATATATCATATGTAATATTTATATACACAATTATAACTTTTCAAATAAATTCGATATCAAAATCAATTACATCACTTCATGGGGTTGGTAATCTGTACGTACACACAAATGAGGTCTCAATATGTAATGAATGGAATAAATTAATGGTTAATAGTTATTCAATATTATAACAAAATTATTCTGTAAAAAAATTCATATATATTCATAATTGAAATCCTTATTACCATTAATTTAAATTAGTGATGAAAAAGTAATCACATCACTCTTTATAAGTTGTAGTCGATAACAATATATAAATGACATTATAACATAAAAATAGTTTGGAATTTAAGAATATATATAACAAATTAAAATTACATATGAATAATTTTCTCATAAATATCATATATAAAAATTAAATTAATAATAATTACAATCCAATAATAATATTTATGTAAATGGAATCATATCACTACTTGGAGGCAATAGTATGCACCTATGTGTGAGTCGTAAATTCATTTTCCACTTGATGGAATGAATTTGAAAAATAGTTGTGAAATAATATTGATAACATATTATTCTATTTATTATATTATATAAACGATTTCATGATTGATAAATAAGTTTCTGGTAAGTATAAGAAGAAATAAACATCGAATGTGTTGCCAAACACCCTTTCCTCTTCACTGTAAAGCCACTATTATCATACAACCTAAGACTTATTAAGATGAATTTAGGTGAAAAATAATCTATAAACGATGAATTTATGGAATATAAGAAGTTATTATGGATTCTCATCGATCATAAATAAGGCTCAATCATTGTGAATAAAAGACAATAGGGGGAAACTGTTTATAATTGTGGGATATATCAATCATATAATTACCTAAAATTTATAAAAATATACATACTTATGTAAAGTTTAAAAATGGAAGAAAAATTTATATGATAATATTTATATTGTATAAAAAACACACAGAAAAAAAATTATTCATGTTTTGAATACATTTTATGTATTATATCCTAATTATATATATTTACACAAATTTTAACATTAACAAATATAACTTAATATTTTTTCCTAAATACAAAATAAATTAAGAAAATAAAATGTTTTTTATAAATAAATATTTACATGAATATAAATATCATTATAAATATTATATCATATTAAAATTATATAGGTGTAATAAATAAATTTTATATTTAGTAGAGGAAACTCTTGAATTTTTTTTGAGAATATTCCCATTTTGAGCATAAATTCATTTTCACATTGAAATAAGGTAAAAAATATCACAAGAATAAATAATTTAGTTAATATAACAATTAATGGTTTTTTTGAATTTGGATCAATTAAAAATTGAATTTAACCGTCAATAAATATTATTTAAGGGAATTTCCAAAAAATAATTTTTAATTTGAAACAATTAAAACATGACATCAAAATGGTAAATATTGTGTTAGAAATTTAAAAATATTATAGTAAAATATTTTTTTAGTTATATAAACATAAATTATGTTGAAAAACACTCGTCCAATTATATAATGGCATGTTTAAGGGAGAAATACAATCATTGTCTCCTTTATTAAACTTTGATTTACATGTTTTACCCTTACGAAAGTAAAAAATATTTACCATGGTTACATTTTATAATGACCAAGAATTACATAAGACATAATAAATTATATTAACAATTAATATTAATAATATTTAATCAATTTTATAAAACTCAATTTCTATAATTTATATAAATCAACTTTCATACAATTGCAAAAAATGTAAGGAAAATCAGTTTCTAGAAAATTAGGATTCTAAAGAAAATTAAATATATTGTTGTTTTCTATGGGAGAAAATTTATTAATTTTTATAAAATTGATATCATAAAAAATTAATAGACATTAAAATAAAATGGGATTTTACATTACTTTATTAAATGAAAATAAATAGTTATTTGAAAAAACATATTATTTTGACTATTCACTGATTAATAAATATTTTTTGAGAATACATAAAAATAACCCTAAGATTATACTAACATGATTATTTAAAAATAAATATATTTTCTCTCAAATAAAAAAATTAAAATGGTAGAAATTAAATATAATTTCAATTAAAAAAACATATTAAAAAATATTCATCAGGAAAATATTTATTGAAGTATTGAATGACTTAACTAGAAATTGAATACATATTTTTTTTGAATAAGTGAATAAAATTTCATTCAATGATGCCATTTTTATTTTATTATTCATACTGATAAATTTAACTTCTTAGTAGTAATGGTAAATTTTAATTTTTTATATTCTATTGTTATTCTCATAATGTTCGTTGTTTTATATTAACATTTAAATGTATCATAGTATCTTTTAACAATATATTATATAAGTTAGAAATTATCTCCCTAAAATAAATTACATCATCACAATTTTCATCATGGAAATAAAGAGATATATATTTTAAATATCTAATATTGAAACCCCTAATCCTTAAAATAGATAATAAAATTTCATTTGAAAATGGAAACTGAGAAAATAAAATTTTACATAAACATAGAAATATATAGTTTTCCCAAATAAAGAGGGAATTAATGTTAGGTGAAAATATGAACCTAGATGGGAATGAAAATTTGGAAATGAAAATATATATTTATATAGTCTATGATCATGATAGGGTAAATAAAAACACCATAAATCAATAAGTGATAATGATGACTATAAATTCATTAAAAATTATTGTCAAATAATAAAATTTTTATTTAAATATATTATTCCAAATTTTAATTAATTAATTTACTCCCAGGGAATATAATATTAAAAATACACTTGGTTGTTTGATTTCTATTTTATATGAACATTTTCATCCTATGGTCACCATTTGATCAATATCCACTTCTTCTCATACTTTATTAAATGAAAACCTGAGATGAATTTTTCGTACAAGTTGAACAAAAATAAATATTTAATGGATTAAAATATCCATAAAAGAATGAAAATTGTTTTCTCCTATCATTATATATTTAGAAAATAAGATGTACATAACCTATATTATATTGATAAGTTGTCATTTGATCAAACAATACATTAATCTCTTAACACATAACAATAAAACCCAAAGTCCAAATTATACTATTCAATTCATAGTTAAACCTAATACTACATAAAAATATATACGATCAAATTCATAACCCAAAATATTATAAATAAGGATAGTATATTTATAAACTAATATTAACATTAATTATAAATTAATATAATGTACTCTATTATCTCATACAATTAACATCTGAATAACATGATCATATGTTTTCCAATAAAATGATAAGAATATCCTAAAATAATCTAATTCACAAATTAATCTCAGTTAAAATATAAATTCCACCAAAAATAACTATTTCCATATCTATTAATTAAAATCAATGATGATCAAACATATTCCTTAGAACTAAAATATTAACCAAACATCAACAAAGTTAACATAATCCACTTATTGAAAAAATAACTAATAAATTATAATGTCATAAATAGCATATAATTTACATTATCAATATAGATCATTTATAAATACCCAATAAAAATTAATATCATAATGTTAGGAATATATTACAGGTTTTGTGTCCCTCAACCATGAGTTTCCCAAAAACATCACTATACCTCTGAATCACTATCCACAATTATCAGTACCCTTGAAAATATTATTTCTTCTCCTTAATAATAAATTATATTATAAAAAAAATCGAGTTCATCATTATTCATATAATCAAAATATCATTGATAAAACACTTCTATAACATAATTCTGGAATCCTAATATATAAATAAATCAATAATTGCATTTAATCATTTGGAATAGAATGAAAACATCCCTGGTCCGTGAGTTTTCCATTTGATTTGGGAACTGAAATAGATAATTCAAATATTCCCACACATATATGTCATTTTACTATAAATGGTACCGTATAATCAATATCATTTATATACATAAAAATCTTCATTTTTTTCATTTTAATTAATTACTCCATTCCCATTATTTCCACACACAAAACATATTATAAGTTCATTTAAACATTTTCCTATTAGCTTATTCCGACATAAATGAAATGTAAAAAATATGAATCTTTTTCACTCTTTGGTCATCATAATCCTAAATTCAAAAAAACTGCATTTTTTACGTTGTAGATGTGTTAGTAAACTCAACCATGATGAGGTAGTTTATCATAGAATGAGAGAGATTATTAGGCATAATAACCATATTTTATAATCCATCTCTCATTTGATTTAGTTGGTCAGGAGGATAATGACTAAATTTACCATCATATATTTTTTAAGAAGAATCTTCTGGATTTATCCAATAAGTAAAACTAAATTGCATTGTGTGAGTAACAGTAATCATATAATCATGAAAAATAATGAATAATATGTCTAAATAATGAACAATTATTTTAAATAAATGATTTTGAATGTTTTAAACAATTTAATTAAAAGAAATCATCTATTACAATATTTTTTAATGATCAAAAAAGATAATATAAATTTACACAAAAAAATATCCCCCAAGAGGGTCATGTTAAAACATTAGTTATTAGGAAAAAAATTTCATTAGTGATAATCGAGTTAATACCCAATCCACCTCATTCATAGTGGTTACCCTGAGGGGAATCAATAAGATAGCCACATCCACTTTCGAATTTCTATATAGGGGTGTATTTTCTAGGAAAACGACAATCTTTTTAACACCCTTACATATGATATTCTCCAACATGTAGGCTAATTATAATGGTTATTAATATAGTTTCCTAATCATAATTGAAAATATAACTAATCCATATTATTCTAAATCTAATTTGTCTTGATCATTTTTAAATATATATTACATCATTTCAGATTTATATTCAATACATGTCATAACAATACACATCTAAGGTTCATAATATATTAGTGTTTTTTTAAACTAGACACATAATCATATAATGTTTTGAATGTTATTAAATATTTCCCACAAATATCTTCATATTGTTACCCCAAATAGACTAAAAATATATAAAACCTTTCTTCATGTCCTTGGGAATGGGAAACATCAGAAAACATGAGCATGGAGACTCACTAATGGAAAACAATGATGACATCAATTTTAAAATCATAAAGTTATCATAGGGGTGTGGAAAAGGATTTATATTAATTTTCTAATAATAAAGGATTTATACCATAGAAATATTAGATCATTAATACCAGAATAAATTAACATCCAAAAACATGATCAATAAGGGTTAAAATTACAAATCTAAATATAAGATTCAAAACATATGAATCGTTCATCGTACGCATATAAATTCATAATATTTTGAAGACATATATTTTCAATCATATTCATATATAATATTATGACATTAGATATAATGAAATCATAATAATGCATGAAAATGTGAATATATATATTCATAATCATTTTCCCACATAATCATTGTAACACCCCAGGTAAATAAAGAATATGACATTTCATATTTATCCGTATTTGTGAATAAAATATTTAAATAACTTTAAAGGGGACGCTATGCTCGATGGCATACCCAACACGCAACAACGAGTTTCTTGGGAATCTTACGTTGCACTCTAATAATAAAATAATATTATTTTAAATGGTAGTTAACATGTATCCGTTGTAATGGCGGGAATGTATAGAAATAACTAAAATATGATTATATATGTTTTAAATGTTTTTATATTTATCCAATAAAAGATAATGGCTTAAAATACGGAAAGAATTCAATTTTAGGCGTATATGCCCTAGTTTTCACTAAAGGTTCACTTATCACCTTTTGATGGCGAACCGTCATTAAATATAGTTTTGATCACTCTTATACATTCTTTTGGACCAAATAAAACTCTTATTAAGAATCGGGACATCAAAATTTACTTTGTGTAAATTTTTGGTATCTTTCCGATCAAGTTCATTTTTTTAATGAATAGTGTAAAATGTTGTATTTTAATTCAAAACCACTTTTTAATCTAATTTATTTCTATGATTATATTATATTTTTAATTGTTTTTAAAGTGAAATTAGAAAATATTTTTACCATTAAATCCAATAGTGTTCGTTGGAATCAATTTCACTTTGAAATCAGACTTAAACTAGTGTCAATCTTTTGATACTTATTGTTTCATAAAACACGCTATTTGACATGACAGCGGGAATTAATTATTAAATTAATTAATGTGACTTATATGTTTTGAATTTTTTAAACTGGACTTCATTTTTGAATTCAGAATATAAAATATATCTTCGGGTGAATTTTTGGGATTTTTCTGAAAAACTTCAATTTTTGATGAATAGTGAAACCACTAAGTGGTACTTATAAAATCTGATTTTCCATTTAAATGAAATTTTTCCATCATTGTGTTTTGATTTTCAAAAATCCGACATACATGGTTGTCATTAAGAAGTAAAATGTGGTTCAATGAGATTAAAATAATTTTTTGGTGAATAGTAACTTATTAAGTTTTTAATCGCGATTAGAGATAATTAGTGTAGTTTAAGGTAAAAATGATATTATAAGAATGTGAAAAAACCATAAAACTTGTCCTACACCTATTGGTTGTATCATGTACGACCAAGAAAATCCATGGGTCAACTTGGGGACCCCATTGATCCACTTTGGTTGGGAAATGACATAAATAACATTTTATTTAATGTAAAAGTAAAATTGACACAAACAAGATATGTTTTACTAAAACAATTTTTAAGTGGGGTTATACAAGTCATCATTTTTATTATAAATAGTCATTGGAAAGATAAAAAGATTTCCTACATCATAGAAATTTTTTTATAATTTTTAGACATTAAATAAATTAAATTTGTTATGAGATCATAATGATGCCGTGATGACATCATTATTTAACGATTAAAATAAAATGGAAAGATAATGTAAAATCTATGAACTAAACATGTCCAAAACATATTGTATGGGTGGATTTAGAACCTTTATAACCTTATCCACGAATTATATCAATGTGGGACCTTTTAAAACCGAAACACATTTTCAAATAAAGTAATATTTCCTTACTTTCCAAAAGTGCCCCTCCTCTCCTCTTATAAAAGGCCCCCACCTCTACCTCTTTTCACACACTCCTCAAGCCTTTGGCTCGGCCAACCACTGCCCATTTACTATCTCCACATCCCTATCCTCATCCTAGAGGATTCCTTTTGGGCATAATCCTTTCAAAGGAAGCCTTTAGGCTTAAATCAAAAGGAGTTACACTTTTAAAGGTAATTCATTCTCTCATGTTCATTTGTTTTATTTTGCTTCTCCAACCCCCTAAACTCTTTTTATTTACTTATTTTGTAACAACAGAAGTATATTCAATATACTACGATGTTGTTATAATATTTATTCTAGCTACACTCTCACACAACTACATCAAATGGTTAAAGAACATACGGTTTCCATGGATGGTGAAATTATGCCTCCCGAAACGATGATTGTTCAATACTTATTTAACACCTTCAACGGTGGCCATTATGATGTCACTATTTTTATATATGATATATAATATGTTTATATTTTATTTATGCTTCTGTATTTTTCATTTTTGTCTTACCTTTATGGCTTCCATTATGGGTATACGTGATATCTTCATTTTAGGAAGTGCGGACTACTGCCCCCTCAAAGTGATGTGATTCGTTAATGCCATACGTGGGACGTATAAAGGCTGGATTTAATGTTATTCTATATTATGTTATACTGGAATTATTATTTACCTCTATATCATTATTATTTCTTTCCATTAAAGTATGAGATAGAAATGAAAGTAGCGTTCATGCGTACGTACGGCTTACCGTCTCCATGAACGGTGCATTTCATTTCTTATCCCCAAATGTAATGTACTATTATAAGTACATATATATAATGGATATATATGATGTATGATACATAAAAATGATTAATATAATTCTGGAATTAAAATATACATACCTCTCATATAGTGTTAATTCCATTAATACGACATAGAAATAAAATTAGCGTTCATGCGTACGTACGGCTTACCGTCTCCATGAACGGTGCATTTCATTTCTTACCTCTAAATGATTATGTAATGTTATAAATGCATGCATGTACTGGATATATATGACATATATGATATCTAAATCATGATTACAATTCTGGATATAATAAACATTTGGCCACACGAACAACATGTAATTGTAAGAAGTCCACTTTCGACTTAAGAACCAGATATCGACAAAACAAATATTATTAACTTAAATGATTACATAATGTTTATGACATGGTAATAAGTGATATAAAAGGAATAATGAACTTGAAAAAGGGTTCTTAAGGAAGTATAAATTAACTCATGTTTATTATTCAGGAGAATAAAGAACGATCAAGTCAAGTCGGACTCGAGGTAAGGGATCCTACAACTCTCTTTCTTTTTAAGTACACTCTTTTATGTCATCTTTCTTATGATTGGGATATTCTTTTATATTAAATTTAATGTAATTTTTATGTTCATGTGATGAGAGACCCTATTCTCTCTCATCAATCCATTTTGGAAGTTTTATGTGGCGCCGTTAGGCTGCCGAGTTTTCGTAAGGGATTTTTCATCTCACTTTTATTCCCGTGAGATTTATGCTACATTTTCCACAAATTCCCTTGAGTGGTGTATGTACTGCCCATTATTCTACTCTTTGTGTAATATACTTTCGTTTATGAGTATTTACATCTATTATCTTTTGTCATTCTTTCATGGGGTTTAGGTTTTGAATGATACCCAAGTCGGTAAGGGAACCTTTCACCCTCCTCTTTTTTAAAAGACTTCTTTTGTTGGGTATTTTAATTTACATATCGTTATGTTGGGATATGTTCTCATATATCCTTATTGATGTAAATTTTATGTCCAAGTGATGAGATACTCTTTTTTTCTCTCATCAACTCTTTTTGATGTGATGCTGTTATGCTGTCAAGGGAACTTTTTAACCCAATTTTGATTTCTTTGGGTTCAACATGTAGTCATTGAATATGTCGTCCATTGAATATGTGTGAAAGACCTTTTTACACTTAATATCCACTTATATTGGGTGTATTTATATTTTTCACACATATTTTTGAGATTTATTTGTTTTTAATTTAAGGATACCTTCTTTATAAGGGATTTCATCACATTTGACATTTCTATTGAGGGTTCGTTGTTGTTATGCACCAATTCACTCTTATATGGTGTATATACTGTCCTTTGGAGTATTATATCATGAATCCTTTTATTCTCATGATATTATAAAGTTCTGACTAAATGTTATTCCTCGATTATTCTATTCAAGTGTCTCTAATTTTGGTAAAACCCCTTTAACCAAAATATCGTTTTAAATGTTTTAATTATTTGTTCTTATTAATATCCATGTTTTCAAAATTGTTTTAAGGATTTATTTATATGGATATTAATGGTTTAAAATGTTAAAAGCTTCAAGGTGGTATGGGACTTCGTCTCAATCTCCTTTCGTTGAGGCATATTTTATTTTATACACAACTTTCTTTTATACGGTGTATAAACCCCTTTGACTTTTACGTTTATTCAAAAGGAATCTTTTTTATACGAAGCGTTTACTAAATGAAAAAAGGCAATGTTTTTGTCGTACGTATGCGGAGACAACTACTTCTCTGCCGTCGTGACCGTTATTTGAGTTTCAGCTTCCTCTACAAGCCATACCTTCTTTTTAAAAGAAAAATAAATACCATGTTTAACTTTTCTTTTATTTTAGTATTGAAAATGGTTTTCATAATGTTTTTATATCTATGTGTCGTATTGATATCTCGTGATTGAAATGTGGAAATTTTATGTTTCCTTTATGCATGTTTTATGTGATATGATTATGTTATGGTTCTTGGGCATTATTATGAAGATGGGTGGTTCCGTGATAAACTAAGGGCGGGTGAGCCCGTTATAGCTCTCCAATGCATTGGGTAACGCGAAGGAGTGAAACGTTAAGGTTTCTCCAAAGAGATTTAGGGAATATACTGTGATGGGTATTCCAAACGTAACCAAGAGGGTTACTCCCCACGTAAGAATGTTATGAATGCGTCAAGTTACCTTTATGTCTTATGTTTTCTATGATTTATTCATGGTTTGATGAGGTATGTTAAAGTGCCTATGTTTTATGGGTAAAGTATTATTTCATTCTTATGTATATATGAACTCATGTTTCCTTTCCATATTTTTATAACCCTTACTGAGCTTTTTATGCTCATCCCAAGTTTTTGAAATGTTTTCCACAGGTCAAGGGAAAGGTACATGATGTGATGATAGTGTCAAGAATGTTTCAAGAAAGAATCCGTGTTATATTTTAAATATGTTTCCGTTGATGGGAAGAATGAATACTGTCTTTTATGTAACCACTTTGTTTAAATGTGGAATGTAATGAAAGTTTCATGATCTAATTCTCTAAAACTCTAAACCTGAAAAGATCCTCAATGTGTAATCTTGTAATAACTCAAGATTAAGTAAGGTTTAAGGTTGGGGCCTTATAGTTGGTATCAAAGGTCGGTTTAGATAACTTTAGAGGTTAGGGTATTCTTTAAGCATAAGTGACATTACCATAATGGTTAGGATTTTAGAAAGAGTCCTAGTTTTAGATAAAGTGAATGAGTAAGTGTATCTTATTGTTTACCTTCCTCATTAGTACATGATGTTTTTGTTGATATACTCACACTGACATTTCTATTTTTAGTGAATGGATGGATCTAGCAGGCACCAAAGAGACAACAGGTTTGAGGGAAACTGTGGTGGTTCTCTGATTAAGATACTAGATAAAATGGAGGATTCAATGAGGAAACTCGTGGTTGTTCTAAAACAAATATCCAGGAGTCATGATCAACCACTTCAACCTTGGTGAGTTCTCTAATGCATCATGTACGATATGGCCAACTCGATGTGGAAATTCAGGTAATAATTATTAAGGTAACCATTAGGGTTTATATGATACTTAATTTTTAGGTAATTATGGGTTAATCTATGATATGATGGAAAATGAAAGGAATGAGATAAACTTGAGGTTAAAATATGTTATGATTATTCTTGAAGATTTTATCTCATTTTGGGGAATGTTTTAAGAATTATATAGTTTTGAAAAATGGACAACACGCAGACCGTGTGACAACCCGTCGTGTCGGACAAAGCTGCGGGAATCGAACCCACAACCAAAGTGTGACTGGTATTTATCACCTACCACTGGACTACGTGAAGTCCCTGGTTAGTTTGACTGATTCTTTTTAGTTATTTGATTTTATGAATTAAGAGTAAGTTGATTTTGGGTTATTTATGAAAATGATTAACCTATCATAGAGGATATGTGATTAGGTTAATTACTTTTCAATACGAGACTTTAGGAGAAACTGATGTTGTTTGGAGATAAATGTTACGATTTAACTTGGAAGACTATGTGACTAAATCCTTCAAATATTTGGGTTTCAATCTTAGTTTGGTTTACTTTGTAGAATTTTATGGACAAATTGTTTATCTGATGGTCCTCGTTGAACTTTGGGTTTTGTTGGACAAATTTTGGAGATTAAGAATAAATTTTCTTTTTATAAGGGGTTATCCTTTTCTGTATTATCTGATCTTGTACTAACCTTTTTGGTTTTGGTTTTGGTTAAAGCCTAAATACATGGGATTTATATAGTTCTATTTTGTGGATTAGGTGATTCTCTAGAAGTTGATTATAGTACTCTTAATGTGAACAAGTCTTCCTAAATACTCGTCTTTTGGAGAAAATATGAGTTTGTGTAAGGAATCTAATAAAAGTTGAAAGTCAATATGATAAGTGATTATGATTCCTTATGAATAAATTCCTCAATAAAAAGTAACTTAAAACAAAAATGTTGTCTATTAAATGTTCCTACTGGGGAATCAAATACCGTTTAACCCATCACAAGTTTGTGATTTTCTCGTGGTTAACTTTCTCCAAAAACATGTTTTCTATCACTCTCCATCAGAACATGACCCTTTGTTTTTTCCTCCATGTCCATAGTTTCATACTTGGAATCCTAGTATGGGTTAACTCGGGTGACCTTTGTACTTATCTATCTTTATTTTAAAGTGTTTGTTTTTCCGACTTTTGTTCCTATGAGGGACTTTCAAGGATGTTTCCAAGCGCAATTTTAAAATTGTGAGGACGCAATTCCCAAAAGGTGGGAAGGATGTAACACCCCAGGTAAATAAAGAATATGACATTTCATATTAATCCATATTTGTGAATAAAATATTTAAATAACTTTAAAGGGGACGCAATGCTCGATGGCATACCCAACACGCAACAACGAGTTTCTTGGGAATCTTACGTTGCACTCTAATAATAAAATAATATTATTTTAAATGGTAGTTAACATGTAGCCGTTGTAATGGAGGGAATGGATAGAAATAACTAAAATATGATTATATATGTTTTTAAATGTTTTTACATTTATCCAATAAAAGATAATGGCTTAAAATACGGAAAGAATTCAATTTTTGGCGTATATGCCCTAGTTTTCACTAAAGGTTCACTTATCACCTTTTGATGGTGAACCGTCATTAAATATAGTTTTGATCACTCTTATACATTCTTTTGGACCAAATAAAACTCTTATTAAGAATCGGGACATCAAAATTTACTTTGTGTAAATTTTTGGTATCTTTCCGATAAAGTTCATTTTTTTAATGAATAGTGTAAAATGTTGTATTTTAATTCAAAACCACTTTTTAATCTAATTTATTTATATGATTAGATTATATTTTGAATTGGTTTTAAAGTGAAATTAGAAAATATTTTTACCATTAAATCCAATAGTGTTCGTTGGAATCAATTTCACTTTGAAATCAGACTTAAACTAGTGTCAATCTTTTGATACTTATTGTTTCATAAAACACGCTATTTGACATGACAGCGGGAATTAATTATTAAATTAATTAATGTGACTTATATATTTTGAATTTTGTAAAATGGACTTCATTTTTGAATTCAGAATATCAAATATATCTTAGGGAGAATTTTTGGGATTTTTCTGAAAAACATCAATTTTTGATGAATAGTGAAACCACTAAGTGGTACTTATAAAAACTGATTTTCCGTTTAAATGAAATTTTTCCATCATTGTGTTTTGATTTTCAAAAATCCGACATACATGGTTGTCATTAAGAAGTAAAATGTGGTTCAATGAGATTAAAATAATTTTTTGTTGAATAGTAACTTATTAAGTTTTTAATCGCGATTAAAGGTAATTAGTGTAGTTTAAGGTAAAAATGATATTATAAGAATGTGAAAACACCATGACACTTGTCCTACACCTATTGGTTGTATCATGGCCGACCAATACAAGCCATGGGTCAACTTGGGGACCCCATTGATCCACTTTGGTTGGGAAATGACATAAATAACATTTTATTTAATGTAAAAGTAAAATTGACACAAACATGATATGTTTTACTAAAACAATTTTTAAGTGGGGTTATACAAGTCATCATTTTGATTATAAATAGTCATTGGAAAGCTAAAAATATTTCCTACATCATAGTTATTTTTTTATAATTTTTAGACATTAAATAAATTAAATTTGTTATGAGATCATAATGATGCAGTGATGTCATCATTATTTAACGATTTAAATAAAATGGAAATATAATGTAAAATCTATGAACAACACATGTCCAAAACTTATTTTATGGGTGGATTTCGAACCTTTATAACCTTATCCACGAATTCTATCAATTTGGGACCTTTTAAAACCGATACACATTTTCAAATAAAGTAATATTTCCTTACTTTCCAAAAGTGCCCCTCCTCTCCTCTTATAAAAGGCCCCCACCTCTACCTCTTTTCACACACTCCTCAAGCCTTTGTCTCGGCCAACCCCTTCCCATTTACTCTCTCCACATCCCTATCCTCATCCTAGAGGATTCCCTTTGGGCAGAATCCTTTCAAAGTAAGCCTTTAGGCTCAAATCAAAAGGAGTTACACTTTTAAAGGTAATTCATTCTCTCGTGTTCATTTGTTTTATTTTGCTTCTCCAACCCCCTAAACTCTTTTTATTTACTTATTTTGTAACAACACCAGTATATTCAATATACTAGGATGTTTTTATAAGATTTATTCGATCTACACTCTCACACAACTACATCAAATGGTTAAAGAACATACGGTTTCCGTGGATGGTGAAATTCTGCCTCCCGAAACGATGATTGTTCAATACTCATTTAACACCTTCAACGGTGGCCATTATGATGTCACTATTTTTATATATGATATATAATATGTTTATTTTTTATTTATGCTTCTGTATTTTTCATTTTTGTCTTACCTTTATGGCTTCCATTATGGGTATACGCGATATCTTCATTTTAGGAAGTGCGGACTACCGCCCCCTCAAAGTGATGTGATTCGTTAATGCCATACGTGGGACGTATAAAGGCTGGATTTAATGTTATTATATATGATGTTATACTGGAATTATTATTTACCTCTATATCATTATTATTTCTTTCCATTAAAGTATGATATAGAAATGAAAGTAGCGTTCATGCGTACGTACGGCTTACCGTCTCCATGAACGGTGCATTTCATTTCATATCCCCAAATGTAATGTACTATTATAAGTACATATATATAATGGATATATATGATGTATGATACATATAAATTATTAATATAATTCTTGAATTAAAATATACATACCTCTCATATAGTGTTAATTCCATTAATACGACATAGAAATGAAAGTAGCGTTCATGCGTACGTACGGCTTACCGTCTCCATGAACGGTGCATTTCATTTATTACCTCTAAATGATTATGTAATGTTATAAATTCATGTATGTACTGGATATATATGACATATATGATATATAAATCATGATTACAATTCTGGATATAATAAACATTTGGCCACACGAACAACATGTAATTGTAAGAAGTCCACTTTCGACTTAAGAACCAGATATCGACAAAACAAATATTATTAACTTAAATGATTACATAATGTTTATGACATGGTAATAAGTGATATAAAAGGAATAATGAACTTGAATAAGGGTTCTTAAGGAAGTAGAAATTAACACATGTTTATTATTCAGGAGAATAAAGAACGATCGAGTCAAGTCGGACCCGAGGTAAGGGATCCTACAACTCTCTTTCTTTTTAAGTACACTCTTTTATGTCATATTTCTTATGATTGGGATGTTCTTTTATATTAAATTTACTGTAATTTTTATGTTCATGTGATGAGAGACCCTATTCTCTCTCATCAATCCATTTTTTAAGTTTTATGTGGCGCCGTTAGGCTGCCGAGTTTTCGTAAGGGATTTTTCATCTCACTTTTATTCCCGTGAGATTTATGCTACATTTGCCACAAATTCCCTTGAGTGGTGTATGTACTGCCCATTATTCTACTATTTGTGTAATATAATTTAGTTTATGAGTATTTTCATCAATTATATTTTGTCATTCTTTCATGGGGTGTATGTTTTGAAAGATACCCAAGTCGGTAAGGGAACCTTTCACCCTCCTCTTTTTTAAAAGACTTCTTTTGTTGGGTCTTTTAATTTACATATCATTATGTTGGGATATGTTCTCATATATCCTTATTGATGTAAATTTTATGTCCAAGTGATGAGATACTCTTTTTATCTCTCATCAACTCTTTTTGATGTGATGTCGTTAGGCTGTCAAGGGAACTTTTTAACCCAATTTTGATTTCTTTGGGTTCAACATGTAGTCATTGAATATGTCGTCCATTGAATATGTGTGAAAGACCTTTTTACACTTAATATCCACTTATATTGGGTGTATTTATATTTGTCACACATATTTTTGAGATTGATTTGTTTTTAATTTAAGGATACCTTCTTTATAAGGGATTTCATCACATTTGACATTTCTATTGAGGGTTCATTGTTGTTATGCACCAATTCACTCTTATATGGTGTATATACTATCCTTTGGAGTATTATATCATGAATACTTTTATTCTCATGATATTATAAAGTTCTGACTAAATGTTATTCCTCTATTATTGTATTCAAGTATCTCTAATTTTGGTAAAACCCCTTTAACCAAAATATCGTTTTAAATGTTTTAATTATTTGTACTTATTAATATCCATGTTTTCAAAATTGTTTTAAGGATTTATTTATATGGATATTAATGGTTTAAAATGTTAAAAGCTTCAAGGTGGTATGGGACTTCGTCTCAATCTCCTTTCGTTGAGGCATATTTTATTTTATACACAACTTTCTTTTATACGGTGAATACACCCCTTTGACTTTTACGTTTGTTCAAAAGGAATCTTTTTTATACGAAGCGTTTACTAAACGACAAAAGGGAATGTTTTTGTCGTACGTATGCGGAGACAACGACTTCTCCGCCGTCGTGACCGTTATTTGAGTTTCGGATTCCTCTACAAGCCATACCTTCTTTTTAAAAGAAAAATAAATACCATGTTTTACTTTTCTTTTATTTTAGTTTTGAAAATGGTTTTCATAATGTTTTTATATCAATGTGTTGTATTGATATCTGGTGATTGAAATGTGGAAATTTTATGTTTCCTTTATGCATGTTTTATGTGATATGATTATGTCATGGTTCTTGGGCATTATTATGAAGACGGGTGGTTCCGTGATAAACTAAGGGCGGGTGAGCCCGTTATAGCTCTCCAATGCATTGGGTAACACGAAGGAGTGAAACGTTAAGGTTTCTCCGAAGAGATTTAGGGAATATACTGTGATGGGTATTCCAAACGTAACCAAGAGGGTTAATCCCCACGTAAGAATGTTATGAATGCCTCAAGTTACCTTTCTGTCTTATGTTTTCTATGATTTATTCATGGTTTGATGAGGTATGTTAAAGTGCCTATGTTTTATGGGTAAAGTATGATTTCATTCTTATGTATATATGAACTCATGTTTCCTTTCCATATTTTTATAACCCTTACTGATCTTTTTATGCTCATCCCAAGTTTTTGAAATGTTTTTCACATGTCAAGGAAAAGGTACATGATGTGATGATAGTGTCAAGGATGTTTCAAGAAAGAATCCGTGTTATATTTTAAATATGATTCCATTGATGGGAAGAATGAATACTGTCTTTTATGTAACCACTTTGTTTAAATGTGGAATGTAATGCAAGTTTCATAATCTAATTCTCTAAAACTCTAAACCTGAAAAGATCCTCAATGTGTAATCTTGTAATAACTCAAGATTAAGTAAGGTTTAAGGCTGGGGTCTTATAATCATTTTCTTATATCTAAAATCAATCATTCTAATATTTCAAAATCCTATCATATCAATTCAAAGTTAAGTCATCACACAATCCTTAAATAATTCCTTGAATAAATTGTACTCACACATCATAGGGTGAACCTATTACAAATCATGTTCATTATTTTAATCATCATCTCATGAGATATAAATATCTCATTTCCCAATGCATTTGGGGATATAATTGACTAAACAATTACATAATCATAATCAACTCATATGTATTTCGTAAGGTCATGAAATAATTTATGATTTCTTCATAGCTTATCCATGGGAGAAAAAAATGACTTTCACCTATATTTCATCACAATAAGAAGTAATCATACAATGAAAAAATAAGTACAGAAACACTGAATCATATCCCCAGTGAATTATATTTAATATCAAAGCATGTGGTTAAAGATTAAAATACATTTGAAATATCATCATAACAATTCTTGGTGAAAAATAACTTTTAATTATCATGTTAAATATGAAAAAATAAAAATTACCATAATATTGGGAAAATAATTCATTTAAAACTATCTTGTAATCTTTTAAAGGTACACTTAAAGTAAATTGATATCATAATGGAGGGAAAATACAAACATTTTGTTTAAATTAGTAGAAATAATATATTCATACCATTGGTAAAATCTACTACATACATATAATGAGAATAAGATTATTTATAATACCTTATACAGAATTTCAAATATAGTTAAATATTAAAATAATAAGTTATTGTAAAAAATATATAAATTAGTGAATTTATTTTTAAATAATATGGACATTTAAGTACAATTTGATTGAGAAAAGAATAAATAAGGATTAATATTCAATACAAAATATTACCAGTTATATTATGTAGCGAATAGAGGATAACTGAACTATTACATAAAAATTACATGAATTACCTGAATGATACAATATATAGTGTTTTATGGATAACAACATTTTAATATCCCTTAAAATAAATTTATCATAAATACTCCATATAATAAATAGGATCTTATCATTAATACCATAACACTTTGGTAAAATATAATCTGAATCCTCTAAATAAAAATAACCATAGATAGAGTTTTAAATAAAAATAATTTTACCATTAAAAAACAAAATAAATTCATGGTCATCAGATAAACCATAAAAATGAAAATATTTGTTAGTATGGATTGGGTCTAATATAAATAAATGTGAGAGGATAATCTCTTTCCTCATGTCTCATCCTACATTGTATGAATTCACTACTCTTGTAAATTTAATATATTTTTATTATATATATTTTACTATTTTTTTCTTATATATAATTTTATATATTATTTACTTTTAACATATTATCCTTAACACAACAGGTTTTCATGGTATCTTTTTTTAAAAGTTAAATCATCGATATTTTATGCTTCACACAAATTTGTGTTTAATCTCACGATATATTGTTTATTATGAGAATTGTAATAGTAATGATACCCTTAAGAATAATAATATGAAAAATAGAATAATAAATTTTCCTATAAATGTATAACTAATATTTAGGTACCTTATGAATGAAAATATAATATATTTATATCATGGAGTAACTAAATATCTGTTTTGAATATTATGAATTATGTATTCTTATTTTTGTGAAACATAAATACATATTCACAATTTTATATATAAAATAATTATTTAAATGATTATATATTTTAATAAAAGTTATTCATAAATAAATATTTTTCTAACTATTGAGTATACGACAATTTTATTAGAGCTTATTTTAATGAATTTTCATCTTTTTTGTAACTACAATTTTAAAAGCATCAACTACTAGTAAATTCATATAAATATATTTCCACAAATGAAATATTTATGTAACAATGAAGAATTAATTTTTCTATGTTACAACATTCATAATTTTGTATAATATTAACAATATGATTTAATAATATTTTTATTTTTTCCTTCAATGTTAAAACATACTAATGAAATGTCATCAATTAAAATAGAAAAAAATAACTCCATTGTATCTCAAAAATTACCATTATGAACCTATTTTAGTTATAATGATGTCCAAATAAATCAATGATAATTAATATTTATGAAAATTTTCAAAATATATTTTTGAATGTGGTTTATAATATACATAAAAGGAAAATGAGAATATGATTATAAAGTAAAATTCATTATATAGAACATAAAAATTTATTTCCAAACAGACATGTTAGAATTTTTTTCTAGTATTTTTAATAATGATCAAATTTTGGTAGAATATTCCTCATTTTATGATCTATGCAACACTAAAATTTTTATAATTTTTTGAATTGAGTTTTTTCATTTGTTTCATTGGTTATCATATATAGTCAACTATTCTTATGGTCCACCTAAACATGCCTTAATCATGAGATTTATAAAATGGTAAATTTTAATTTAGAATAAATTTTTTTATTAATTACTTAGGAAAGGAATCATTGATAATTTGGATTGAACCTTCTCTGATCATGCACCATTACTATAAAAATATATTTTATTAGAAATTTGTTATATAAAAAATTAGGATCATATACCTTTGAAATCAGTACTAAATGACCCCAAAATAGATTTAAACACCCAAATAACTCTCTGAAAGGTATCATCTTAAATTTATTTTAATTTATAAGAAATAATTACTATTATGGTTAGGTATTCTAATAATAAAATATAATAATAATATACTAGAAGAGGATTGAGCTATATAGTTTGAAGAAAATAATATGTGGTAGAAAATATTTAGTTTACCAGATCAATATCCTCATGATGTGTCCTAAATAATGATGTGGAAAAAATCATCTTATTAATTAATTTTATCTTCAAAAAAATAGTTCACATAATTTGTCATTTAGATGTGTCAAAATTTTATAGTTTATTTAAATATGTCTCCTAATAATTCTCTATAAATTTATATGAGGAATCATTATCCTTGTATAAATTTATACCTATGAATGTTTTTAAGGTAACTTTGGTGTATCATTTATTTTTTTATGTATCTTTAAAAACACATCATCCTCTTCATTTATATATTAATTGACTTGTAAAATCCCATATCAAGGTAATATATGGTCATGGAGTAGTTCTTTAATTTCATTGAACATGTTATCATCTTCTTTATGTTCATCGAGTTTAAAAATAAGTTTTCTATTTAGCCCAAAAATATATCCACCTTCTAATTTTTAGAAAGGGCCTTACATTAATAACTATATCTTCTGGGTTACACTCCAAAAATTTATATATCAAGGCTAAAGAGATTAAATTGATACATTCACTAACATCTCAAAGAATATTAAACATTTTATCCCTACCACCCAATCAGAATGTATTGATAGAACACATTGGATCAAGAACATTTGGGGGTATTATATATTGTGAGACATCACTACACACCTTTATGAGATTATAGGTATAAATATATTATTATGTTTTATTTCTAAAACAACACATTCTGAGATTTTAAAAATAATAGGATCATTTATTAATATACTTATGAAATGAAATATTTATGTTTAGTTTCATGAAAAAATATAGGAATATTATTTATTAATAATCTTAATATTCAATCCAGATTATTTTACAAATTGAAATTATTATGGGAATCTCCTTCAACAATATAGTACCCTCCAATAACAACTCAATAATATTTTTTATTCAATTTCTATCATTTTTTTCAATTAAATATCTTGTGATTTCATATTACGCAAAGTTTACCTTAATGATATTAAGTATGGATTTCATTATTTCAAAATTGCCCAGCTTCCAAAGAATATTCTTGAAGTTCATCTTTATTTTTAGGAATTTATTTGAGTTTTTTCAACTTATTAATGAGTTTTAAAAACCCTTATAGTGGTGAAAATAGTCAAATTCATATTAGGATTAGAAAAGTTGGTGATTAGAATCTTTCTACTATCTAAAAATACTATATATTTGATGAACTATCCATGCCAAGTTTATTTTATTTAATTAAATTTTCATAGTGTTCGTCGTCAAAATGTATTTTCTTATTTTTCAAAAAAAAAAACTTCCCATAATATATTGGTTCTTCATAATAAATTAAATTTTCAAAAAGAATTTATTGACCCTTGGTTAAGGTTGAAATTTATAATTATTTTATTCAAATGTTGTGATGGTGTATGGTCTCGACACTAACTGCTCTTTCCATGAATAGTTTTAGTAGTTTCTTTAGCCTCTGTCATAGTTATTTGTGAAATATTAATCTTTCCTATTCATACATGTTACATTCCTAGTGATGTCTTCATATTAGGGGACATGTGATGTTATATCAATCTTTGGAAAGAAGTATTATAGTTTGTGAAGCATCTCAAATTGAAGAAATTGTTTCCTACCGTGTGTCGATAATTTTCATTATGATAACTAATTTTCAATTACATAGTATGCAGGTTTGGTTTTAGTTTCCTTCCTATGAATTTATTTTCTTCTATAATATTTTTAATATGAAATTTGTAGAATATTTTCAAATTTCACATTATAAACTTTAGATATATTATTTGAGAAATTTCCTACAAATCCCTAGCAAAATATGTTTTTATTTAATGGTGTGATACTATTATTAAATGTATCCATGAATAATTGTGGTGTGCACTAGTGGTTGGGAACTACATATTTTTCCTTTTGAATTTTCCAAAATACTCACTGAATAATTCAACTTCATCATGAAAGAAGGTGGTGATTCTATGTTTAATTCCAAAAACCATTCTCATCTATTACAACACTATTGAAATTGAATTATAAAAACCTTCCAATGAATAAAAATTTAGTCAACCATTTTTTTGGAAAAAACTATATTATTTACCTTTTTGGAAAATGGATAAACTCTAAACTTGAATTCAACCTCCATTAATCTAATAAGTGATAGTTGATTCATTGTTACATAGAATTCCATAATGAATTTATATTTATATTTATTGGGTAAACCTTGGTATGGTAGTTATATAGATATGTTGTATTTCCTAATTTCATAGTTTTTATTCAATAGTATCAACCCAATGGATGATAATTTTTAATAGATCATAGAAAACTGAAACACTCTCAGACTCAATACATTATATCATTTTTAAATTGTGAAGGGTTAAAATACAATTTCAGTAATATATTTTGGTTTCAGTGTTTGTTCAGATCATCCTCAATATAAAAAATTGAAAACATATTATTGGTTATCAAATAACATTGACATTTTTTATTATAGTGACGATGAACTATAATTTTTTAGATGATAACCTATTTTTATTCAACTCAATTTTTAAAAAGATTGTTTTTATATTGTTATTTTAATGGTTATTTTTTCACATGACCACTTCAAAAAATATTGATATAAAATTGTTTTAGAATTCTTTGGTTTTCACTAGGTTTACATAATTAGTAGTTAGTATACCGAAATTTTACTACTGTAGTGGTGAGTAGGATCCTTTCACAGGGAAAGATATCAATTGCATTTTTGTTCAGTGAGACAAATTAAAAACCAAAAAAAATTGCAACAAGAAACAAATTTTAGAATGTTGAATTCAATGATAATGATTACATAATTGGGATATCGGTTGGATTAATAATGATTGAAAATGTTTTAGTGTAGATAGTGGTAACACAATATTAATAGGAGATAAATTTGATAAGAATATATGAATTTTAATTACTGATTTTTTATATGAATATATTTTTAAAAAAAATTAATACATTGATTCAAATACATTTATATCTTGATATTCTAAATATTTATTAGCTATATCATTATATTGAATGATTTTTATACAATTGGTATTAATAGTTCCTCAAATAAAGATCCCAATATTATACTCCATGAATCATCTAGATGACCTACCATTGGATGGAAAATACTCTTGTTAGAAGGATATCTATTTTTCATATGAATAGATACTATAAAATAAAGATCCACTTTCAGTATAATTTCATAGTTAATGAACACATGTTAATTAATTTTTGAGAAAATATCAAATTCTAGCCACACAGAAATCATTAATCTTGTATACATCCTGACCAAATCAATCTCATTTACCATATAATAAATTGAAGGATATCTAATTTGTATACATTCATTATAGATTCCATTATTATGTATATATGAACTCATGTTTCCTTTCCATATTTTTAAAAACCATACTGATCTTTTTATGCTGATCCCATGAATTTTTTTTTTTGAAATGTTTATCACAGGTCAAGGGAAAGGTACATGATATGATGATAGTGTCAAGGATGTGTCAAGAATGAATCCATGCTTGATTTTTAGAAATGTTTCCATTGATGGGAAAAAATGAATACAATATTTTATGTAACCACTTTGTTTAAATGTGGAATGCAATGCAAGTTTTATGATCTAATTCTCTAAAACTCTAAACCTGAAAAGATACTCAATGTGTAATCATGTAATCACTCAAGATTAAGTAAGGTTTAAGGCTGGGGCCTAATAGTTGGTATCAAAGGTCGGTTTAGATAACTTTAGAGGTTAGGGTATTCTTTAAGCATAAGTGACATTACCATAATGAATAGGATTTCATAAAGAGTCCTAGTTTTAGATAAAGTGAATGACTAAATATATATTAGTGTTTATAATCCTCATTAGTACATGATGGTTTTGTTTATATAGTCACACTGACCTTTTTGGTTTTAGTAAATGGATGGATCTATCAGGAATCAATGTAATAGTGGATTTGAAGGAAACTGTGACCGTTTTTTGAGCAAACAACTGAATGATATGGGAACTGCAATGAGAACTCTTGTGTTTATCCTCAACCAACTATCTGGAGTCATGATTGTCCACCTAATCCTTGGTGATTTATCTAAGGCATCATCTATGCGAGAAAAAAATCCCTACGGAACTACAGGTAATAATCATAAAGGTAAGTGTGTTCAAAAACAAATGTGTCAACGATGTGGAAAGAAACACCTAGGAAAATGTTTCAAAGGGACAGAAAAATGCTATAGATGTGGAAATGAAGGTCATAAAGAAGGAACCTGCCATGGAAAAAGGTAGCATCTAGTTGACTCAAGGAAAGGGAAAGAAGTACTTCTTGAGGGATCAATTGAATGTTTTAAATGTGGTGTGCATGGTCATTATCCAAACACATGTCCTATTAAGAAGTTTCATGAATGGGATCACCAAGAACGTACAAATATTCGTTTACCAATACCTAATTCCATTCTGATTGAGGATGAAGAAACTGACAATGGCCAATCAAAGGTATGGATTATTTCATAACTTTTGTTTTCCTATTTTGGAATCTTAGGATATAATTCATGATTTTGATTGTAGGAAAGAATTAGTTCAGAATAAGTTGGAAAGGAATGGTTAATGGATCATGAAGAATGTTGAATGAGTAAGAAGTAAACATATAAGGGCTTCAAGGGTTATGGTGGAATTCTTAAGAGTATTAAGTCTCTTTTGATGATGGGGTTACATTAGAAGACTTTTTATAGTATATGTAACCCTGATGTTTAATATATGAAAATTTTATTCAAGGAATAGTTATCTATTCTTTTGTGGACATAGTTATAAAGAACCATTTGGGTTATATGATCCTTACATTTGAGGTAATTATGGGTTACTATATGTTATGATGTAAGTGAAAGGCATGAGATAAAATTGAGGTTAAATTATGTTATGGTTATTTTTGATGATTTTATCCCTTTTTGGGGAATGATTTGAGAATTATATAGTTTTGGAATAAGGACAACACGCAGACCGTGTGACAACCTGTCGCGCCAGAAAAAGTTATGGGAATCGAACCCACAACCAAAGTGCAAATAGTATTTATCACCTACCACTGGACTACGTGAATTCCCTAGTTAGTATGAATTATTATTATTTTGTTATGTGGCTTTATTAATTATGAGTAAGTTGATTTTGGGTTATCAATGGAAATTTATTAACCTATCATGGAGGATATGTGATTAGTTTAATTACTTTTCAATACGAGACATTAAGAGCAACTGATGTTGTTTGGAGATAAATGTTACGATTTAACTTGGAAGACTATGTGACAAAATACTTCAAATATTTGGGTTTTAATCTTAGTTTGGTTTACTTTGAAGAATTTTATGGACAAATTGTTTATCGAATGGTCCTCGTTGCACTCTGGGTTTTTTGGAAAAATTTTAGAGATTAAGAATAGATTTTCTTTTTATAAAGGGTTATCCTTTTCTGGATTATCTGATCTTGTTCTAACCTTTTTGGTTTTGGTTTTGGTTAAGGTCTACAGATATGGTTAGTATATAGTTCTCTTTTGTGGATTAGGTGATTATCTAGATGTTGATTATAGTACTCTTAATGTGAACATGTCTTCCTAAATACTCGTCTTTTGGGGAAAGTATGAGTCTGTGTAAGAAATCTAGTTAAAGTTGAAAGTAAACATGACGTGTAAGTATGTTTCCCTAAGATCAAAAATAAATTCATAAATGAATAGTAACTTAAAGCAAAAGTGTTATCTGTTAACTTTTCCTACTGGGGAATCGAATACCGTTTAAGCCATCACAAGTTTGTGATTTTCTTATGGTTAACTTTCTCCTAGACATGTTTACTATCACTCTCCATCAGAACATGACCCTTTGTTTTTTTCCTCCATGTCTATATTTTCATACATGGAATCCTAGTATGGGTTAACTCGGGTGACCTTTGTACGTATCTTTCTTTATTTTAAAGTGATTGTTTTACTAACTCTTGTTCCGATGTGGAATTTTCAATGAAGTTCCCAGCCCAATTTTAAAATTGGGAGAACGCAATTCCCAAAATGGGGGAAGGATGTAACACCCCAGGTAAATAAAGAGTATGGAAGTTTCACATTTATCAATATTTGTGAATAAAATATAAATATAACTTTGAAGGGGACGTTAAGCTCGATGGCGTACCGAACACGCAACAACATGTTTTTTGGGAATCTGACGTTGCACTCTAATAATAAAATAATATTATTTTAATTTATAGTTAACGCCTATATGTTGTGATGGAGGGAGTGAATATTACTAACTACAAAATTAATATATATGTTTGTCAAATATTTTTACTTTTTACAATAAATGTTAGAGGATTAAAAATGCAAATGAATCCAATTTTAAGCATAAACATTCTAATATTCTTTAAAAGGTCGATTAACCGCCTTTTGATGGCGAACCTATTTTAAATCCACTTTTTGATAATTTTATGTGTTATATTTGACAAAATAATATTCTTATTTAGAATTGGGACATCAAAATTTACTTTGTGTAAATTTTTGGTATTTTTCCGATAAAGTACATTTTTTAATGAATAGTGAAAAATGTTGTATTTTAATTCAAAACCTGTATTTAATATAATTTATTTATATGATTAGATTATCTATTAAATTTGTTTTAAAGTTAAATTGGAATATATTTTTACCATTAAATCCAATGGTGATCATTGGAATTAAATTTCACTTTGAAATTCGACTTAAACTAGTGTCAATATTTTAATAGATATTGTTTTGTAAAAACAGGCTATTTGTTTTGACAGCGGGGATTAATTATTAAATTAATTAATGAAACTTATATGTTTTCCAATTTTGAAAAATATAAATCATTTTTTAATTTCCGAATATCAAATATATCCAAGTGTGAATTTTTGGAAATTCTCTAAAAAACATCAATTTTGATGAATATTGAAACAACTAAGTGGTACTTATAAAAACAGATTTTCCGTTTAAATGAAATTTTACCAACTTTGTGTTTTTAATTTAAAAAATCAGATATACATGGTTGTCATTAAGAAGTTAAATGTGGTTCAATGGGATAAAAATAATTTTTTGGTGAATAGTAACTTATTAAGTTTTTAATCGCGATTAGAGGTAATTAATGTAGTTTAATGTAAAAATAAAGTTTTAATAATATGAAATGACCAAGACACATGTCCTACCCTCAATGGATGAGTCATGGCCAACCGGTAAAATACATGGGGCAACTTGTGGACCCCATGGAGCCACTTTGGTTGGAAAATGACATAAATACATTTTTATTTAATGTTAAAATTAAAATGACACAAACATTAGTCGTTTTACTAAATAAATTTTAAATGGGGTTATACAAGTCAGATTTTTAACTATAAATATTCATTGGAAAGCTAAAAGTATTTCCTACATAATATTATTTTTTTATAATTTTTATACATTAAATAAATTAAATTATTTATGACATCATTATGATGCTTTGATGACCTCATTATTTAACAATTTAAATAAAATGGAAAGATAATGTAAAATCTATGACCTAAACATGTCCAAAACCTATTGTAGGGGTGTATTTAGAAACATTATCACCTTATCCTCTAAACACATCATTGTGGGACCATTAAAATATGATACCCATTCTAAAATAAAGTAACATTTCTTTACTTTCCAAGAGTGCCCCTCCTCTCCTCTCTTATAAAAGGCCCCCACCTCTACCACCTTACCCACACTTCCAAAACCATTGTATCAGCCAACCCCTGCTAATTTTGTCTCTACACATCTCTCTATAACTCTTAGAAGCCTCACGTTGGTCAGAAGTCTTCCCAAGGAATCCATTGAGCACAAACCAAAGGGAGTTACCCGATTTTAAGGTAATGTCTTCACTTGAGTCCTTTTGTTTTATTTTTCTTCTCCACCCCGCTAAACTCTTTTAATTACATTTTTTATTAACAAAAACAGTATATAAAATATACTAGTATGTTGTTATATTAATTATTCGAGCTAAAAGTACACACACCTTCGTCTAATGGTTAAATAACATACTGTTTCTGTGGATGGTGAATTACTGCCTCACGAAATGATGATTGTTCAATCTTCTCTTAACACCTTTCCTGGTGGCCATTATGATGTCACTAAATTTATATATGTTATATAATATGTTTATTTTTTCCTTAAGCTTCTATATTTTTCATTTATGGCATAACTTTATGGCTTCCATTATCGGAATACGCGATATCTTCATTTTAGGAAGTGCGGACTACCGCCCCCTCAAAGTGATTTGATTCGTTAATACCATATGTGTTAAGTATAAAGGATATATTTAATGATATTCTATATGATACCATACTGGAATTAAAATACTATTATGTATCATTATGTTTTAATTCCATTAAATATGAAATAGAAATGGAAGTAGCGTTCATGAGTACGTACGACTTACCGTCTCCATGAACGGTGCATTTCATTTCATAACTCTAAATGTTATGTAATATTATAAATTCATGAATATACTGGATATATAAGATATATATATTATCTATATCATGAATACAATTATAGATATAATGGATATTTTACCACATGAACAACATGTAATTATAAATAGTTTATTTTTTTGAGTCATGTACCAATGATCGTTAAAACGACCATTATTAACTTAAAGGATAACATATTGTTCATGCCATTGTAATAAGTGATATAAAAGGAATAATTAACTTGAAAAAGGTTCTTAAGGAAGTAGAAATTAACTCATGTTTATTATTCCGGAGATTAAAGAAAGATCGATTCAAGTCGGACCCGAGGTAAGGGATCTTACTCCTCTCTTTCTTTTTGAGTACACTCTTTTATGTCATTTATTTTAAGCTCATATTTCTTATGATTGGGATGTTATATTATATTAATACTACTATAATTCTTATGTTCATATGATGAGAGACCCTATTTTCTCTCATCAATCCATTTTGGATGTTTTGAGTGGCGACATTCGGCTGCCGAATTTTCATAAGAGATCTAACCTCTCTCTTTCTTTTTAAGTACTCTCCTTTATGTCACTTATTTTAAGATCCTATTTGTTATGATGGGGGATGTTATTTTATATTCCTATTTCTGTACATTTTATTTTAATATTACGAGAGACCTTATTTGATCTCCTCTATCCATTTTTGAAAGTTTTAAGTGGCATCGTTAGGCTGCCGAGTTTTCGTAAGGGATTTTTCATCTCACTTTTATTCCCATGGGATTTATGATAAATTTGCCACAATTTCCTTTGAGTGGTGTATGTACTACTCATTATTTTACTCATTGTGTAATATACTTTCATTTATTAGTATTTACATCAATGTTGTATTGTCTTTCTTTCAAGGGGTGAATGTTTCGAAAGTTACCCAAGTCGGTAAGGGAACCTTTCACCCTCCTCTTTTAAAAGACTTATTTTGTTATGTCTTTTAATTCACATACTATTTTGATGGGATATGTTCTTCTATATCCTTATTGATGTAAATTTTATGTCCAAGTGATGAGATACCGTTTTTATCTCTCATCAACTCTTTTTCTGAATTTTGTTGTGACCCCATTAGGCTGTCATATTTTTGAAAGGGAACATCTTAACCCAATTTTGATTCATTGGGATAAACTTGTACTCCTTGAATTTGTAATACTATAAATATTTGTGAATGTCCTCTGATTTTTTACACATAATATCCACTTATATTTGGTGTATTCATTTGTCACACATAATTATGTAATTGATTTATCCTTAATCCAAGGATACCGTCTTTGTATGGGACTTCGTCTCAATCTCCATTCATTGAGGCATATTTTGTTTTATACACAAACTTATTTTATACGGTGTATAAAACCCTTTGACTTTTACATTTATCCCAAATTAATCTTCTTTATACGAAGCATTTTACTGAACAACAAAAGGGAATTTTTTTTGTATGTATGCGGCGACAATGACTTCTCTGCCGCCGTGACCATTATTTGAGTTTCAGATTCCTCTACAAGCCATACCTTTTTTTAAATAAAAATAAATACCATTTTTTTACTTTTCTTCTATTTTGGTATTGAAAATGGTTTTCATAATGTTTTTATATCAATGTGTTGTATTGATATCTTGTGATTGAAAAGTGGAAATGTTATGTTTCTTTTATGCATGTTTTATGTGATATGATTATGTTATGGTTCTTGGGCATTATTACGAAGACGAGAGGTTCCGTGAAAAACTAAGGGTGGGTTAGCCCGATATAGCTCCTCAATGCATTGGGTAACACGAAGGAGTGAAACATTAAGGTTTCTCCGAAGAGATTTAGTGAATATACTGTGGTGGGTATTCCAAACATAACCAAGAGGGTTACTCCCTACGTAAGAATGTCATGAATGCCTCAAGTTACCTTTTAGGTCCTATGATTTCTATGATTTATTCAGGATTTGATATGCCTATGTTTTATGGGTAAAGTATGATTTCATTCTTATGTATATATGAACTCAGGTTTCCTTTCCATATTTTTATAACCCTTACTGAGCTTTTTATGCTCATCCCAAGTTTTTTTTGAAATGTTTTTCATAGGTCAAGGGAAAGGTACATGATATGATGATAGTGTCAAGGAAGTGTCAATAATGAATCCATGATTTATTTTTATAAATGTTTCCGTTGATGGGGAAAAATGAATATTGTCTTTTATGTATACACTTTGTTTAAATGTGGAATGTAATTCACGTTTTATGATCTAATTCTATAAAAATATAAACCTGAAAAGATCCTAAATTTGTAATCTTGTAATAACTCAAGATTATGTAAGGTTTATGGCTGGGGCCTTATACTTTCACCTCGATGGTAGTGGGTTGAGAATGAATGTTAATTTTTGGGATTTTCATGGGGATAATAAAAAACACATGTTTTCTATTAATTATAACTATTACAACCACTCACTTGCAAGTTGGAACTGGGGATCACCACACCCTATCGTCCAATGAGATGTTATAGTGGTGGGGCCCACCTGACCCTAACCTCCCGCAATATGTTACTGTGGTAGGGACCACCTGGGACTAAACCCCCATTTTAATTCTGGGAAACCTCTCAAATCCCCTCAATAATGAGGGGGAGCCTCTTGGACTCTCCACACAATTAATTTGGCCAACGCAAATACCAATTAAATGTTCCATCCCCTCTAACATTTTATTCTTTTTCCCAACTTCTCTTTTGTTGGATTTTCTAATTCTTGACAACAAATTAATAGATAACATAATCTATTATTTTGGCTTGGCATTCTCATTTTGTTAGAACAAGGATGAAGAGATAACTTGTGAGAATGATACCAAAATAGAATGATCCAACCGTTGAAAATCGTTGACATCGACCTCGACTTTGGAGTCCTTTCTCAGAAACTCCTTCAACATAGGAAGTGTTTGCCTACAAAGAATAGATGTCTGCCTTCTCGTTCCAATGTCAATGATCAACGAACAAAAGTAGGGGTTTAATTTTATTTATGTATGTTTTACTCCCATTTTCGTCCTTTATTTTAAGGGAATAACACGGATATTTTCCTTTTTTGGGGTTTCGGATTAATCATTGCAGGAGGGTTGTTGTGCTTCATTATTGGGAGCCAGTTGCTACCACCCTAAATGCGGAGGGTGCGGGCCAAACCAAAATGGGTCGACTGCTCCGTCGTTCTTATCCATGATGTTCTTTGGAATGGCAACGAGGTGAATAGATGTAGAATTCGGCAATGTTGACAACCACGTTCACACAACCTCCGCAAACCCGTGCACCCCCGTGGCATTCTTACCACTGGCTAAACTGCACCTCGTGCCACCCCACCAGATTCTGAGACATTCGGGCCATGCTGAACTGGTTGAGCCATGCTGCGCCATGGCAAACATGCCCCCAGCCTCCGTCTGCCCAGCGATTCAGCCATCCGCGTGAACCGTTCACCCCACGAACCCCACGGTTCTACAGGTCTCGCGTCGCCACTGGCCGAACCGGCCCCGGCCTCCCTGGCCGAGCCATCCACACCGCCCCCCTTGTGGCACCCTGTGGGCCATGACTCACCCTCCAGTCCAAGATACACCCTCACGGAACCTCCAGGACAAACTACCCCACGCCACCGTGTTGAGCCCCCTACGCAGTGCCTCAAGGCCAAACCTGTCGCACGAACATCTGGGATGGGACGAGCAGGCCGTGCCAAATCCTATGAGGTGGCCCTCCCAATGGGCTAGGCCATACCCAACAGGTCAGGTCGGGTCATCCCAAACCGGGTTGACCCAGGTTGGTTTGGGCCAAGACGTTCCTACCCGGTCGGACCGGACCCGTGCCCATTATGACCCTTTTCGTTCTCTTGGCCATATATTTGGCACCAGACATCTGTTTGACAAACCGTCAGTGGCGCTGGTAATCCTAGAGCATGACAGTCCCTTTGAGTATACTCCACCATTTTTTGGGATATTTTTGATATACGGTCTGGTTGGATCATGCACAAATCTAACCGGGACCCGGGACTAAAAGACTAATAACTCATGCACCAGGCATTTAATTGGTGCATCGTCTATTTAATTGAGATCCCTATGACATGGAGGACTTTTTAGATAATTATTTGTGGGTCATATTTATAGTTGGGGTATCGAGAATTAGCTCATGGACCGGACCCTTCAAGAGACGAACAAATAGAGTGTAGAGACAGTATCTAGGTGATACCAGAAGACTGCTGAATGATTAACTCGGAGTGACTCGACTAGCCCAATGGGGAGCTCCTAGTTGTGGACACATACCCATGGTGAAGGAGCGCCTGGTTGTGGCCGCAGACCTGTGGTACATTACCGGAGTAGTACCTTTGTAGGCTATTGGGGGGAGCACCTTGGTGATGTTGCAGTCCCATGGCGGGGTGCGCTGTAGTGACGTGGAAGACCCACGGTACTCATCAGGATGAGTACCTCAACTGTCCAAGGTTAGTGTGAAGTACTTTGGTGTCGTGGAAGGCCCACTGTTCTCGACTGAGGAAGAGTTCTCTAGCAGCTGTGGTTTTGACAATGTGAATAAAAATCCATGTTGAGTTGAGTCAGTAACCTTTCTTTTTTCCTCATGATTGTGATGTATTACTTGATAACTTATGTAGGTGTATGAGAATATAACTAAGCGGGGTTATCTATTGATTTCATACATTTTGGTTTATTCTTGTTGGATTTTGTGAGACCATGAGGTTCTCCTGGTCCCTACTATGTATCGTTATACTCACCCCGGCTTGGGCTATACCCACTCCTTGTTGTGTTGGTTGCAGATGATAGACAATGCTTACTGCGATTGAGAGTACAAGGAATGTACGTCACCTTGAGGTTGACCTTAGGATGAGTCGGTACATGGAGGAGACAGATGGATGTGGTGTGATGAGGAGGTGATATGTACTTTCCCTTAATGTGGGAACCTCTAAGGATGACCCAATGGATGTTTTTCCAATATTCCTCAATTGTACATGTATTTTCAGTTTCTTGTACTTTCCAGTTGGGCTTGTATTCTGTCCCCTTTATACTTTCTATACTCACTAGTTGTTTATTCAGTTTACTCGTGACCATATCTGTTGTGTCAGTTTACAGGTTATGAAAGAAATAACTTCCCAGTTTTGGGGAATTACTCATTTGTTTCTAGTCTTCAGCCACTGGGCAATGGGAGGCGGGCTGGGGGTAGTCATGGCCCAGGCCCCGATGGACGGGTCATGACAAATTGGTATCAGAGTAGTCGGTTCTACTGCAGAACATAGGACTCTCATATTTTCTATGAAGAAATAGTTTTAAGTGTATTGAGTGTGGTTCTCAGTAATGGGAGTCTAGTGTTTGTGCGGGAACCGATATATCCATAGACTAGGACCCTGACATCTAATTTCTGACTCAGTGCTCGAAAACACTGATTGCATGTGTGTTTTAAAATGTTTTAATTAAGTCAGCTCAACCAGTTGAGATCAACATGTATAATCTTTTGACCATATCACATCTGTTTATTTTAGGATGGCTCCCTGTAGAAGACAAGCTAGTGTCCTGAGACTTGTATACACAGATATCCCACCGAGCTATTAGTCCTCGGTGCAGGGCCCTTTTCCCACGGAGGCACCAACAGTACTACTTCTCGTTGGGCTGCTGATGCCACAAGACCTATTAGTATACGATTCACGCTTCTTGAGTGCATTTCACGAGTTCCAATGCAATATTCCATCTAGGTTTAGGGGATAGACGGACCCACATGCAGCTGAGGATTGGCTGGAGGCTGTGATGAGAGTTTTCCAACTGGTAGGGACACCAGCCGACCTCTTGGTGATTCATACTGACATCCTTCTACAGGAAGTAGTGGTAAGACGATGGAGCTTGATTATTCAATTTCACGATGATATAACCCTATTATGGCCAACAGGGAGTGCCTATTTCGTGCTGTGTTTGACCCAGAGACTCTTTGCATAGTGCACATACCTGAGCTACTTCATCCTCAGGAGGGCAGCATGACTGAATCTCACTACTCAGCGAGGTTCACAGACCTCTCATGCTACTCCACCGATATGGTACGGAACCCTATATTCATTTCTTGGACCTTCGAATAGGGACTCAGGTGAAGAGATCAGAGATTCAGTGATCTCACTCAGTTTCTAGAGGTAGGCAGGGGTATAGAGAATGCCCTCATAGTGGAGAGTTTCCATGTGGATCAGTCTCTAGTGGAGAGATCCTCTACCATTTGACACGTAGCGGAGTCTTCTGCCACTAGCAGCAGATAGATGTCACAGGGGTTCAAGAGGACCGGACATTTAGGTCGACGACCACATGACTCAGGATCATATGTGCGGGGCACCCATAGTAGAGGCATACATGCCTCGAGTGGTCAGTGTTTCACATGAGGTGAGCAGGGTCACATGGCTCGTGACACTACAACATGTTGTTTGAATGATCAGAAAACAGTCGAAGGACCACACATGAAGAGACATAGATTCGATCAAGGCATTCTGCGGGGAGCTGGAAGATGTGGAAGAGGAGCTTGTCATGCAGATGTTGGTGGACAACATTTTTAGGTGTTACCGCCACCACCACCCGGATGCCCACCCCGACTGCAGGGAGAAAGTGGATATGGGATAGCTCTACTCTATATAGCTTAGCCATATGATCATGGCGCACTAGATATGATTTGAGTTAAAATATGTGTCGACTCCACCATAGCTGCAGTACATATAGACATAGTTTCCAATCACTCATTCACTTCCACCGTCCTCTTTCAGACATCATAGATTCTGACGAAGTCGTCGGCTCGATCCTTAAGGCTGTTGACTCATACGAGAGAAGATTCGATGATTACACACACATTTCGGCAGTGTGGGATTACTCTATGAGGCGATAGAATTAGTTGCGATCTCCTAGTAGTGGCATCGAGTCCCTACAACATCATCTAGAGTATGGATAGGTTATCTAAAGTCCGTGCCTAGAATGACTAAATTAGGTGAAATGTGCAGTGTGTCTGAACAGATTGGACCAGTTTTACCTTCACCGGTGAGAAGGGAACCTTTTCAAAATAGAAATGACTTACCCCAGTGGAGGGTGCAACTAATCACTCATAAACTGGCTTGCCTTACCCTCAGAGCAGTTGATGTAGAGAGTCTAAGTTATCTTGTAGTGGTGGAACAATACACTAATGTTTTCCCTAATTATGTCATAGGTCTAACTTCTCGCAGAGAGGTGGACTACTACATTGACTCATATCTCGTTACTACACCGATATATACACCAGTGTATCGTATGGCTCCAGTAGAGCTTCGTGAAATGCGGGTATAGCTGTAGGACTTGTAGGGGAAGGGATTCATCTAACCTAGTGTTACTCCATGGGCAGCCCTGATTTTTTTTTCACAGAAGGAGGATGGGAGCATGAGGATTTGTGTCAACTACCATCTCCTAAACGAGGTGACCGTGAAGAAAAAGTACCCACTCCCATGGATTGATGACCTGTTTGATCAGTTGAAGGGATCATGGTGGTACTCGAAGATAGACCTCAGATAAGGCTATAACCATCTTATAGTTCGAGACATGGATGTGCAGAATATGGCCTTCAGATGTTGGTATGACCAGTACGAGTTCTTGGTTATGCCATTTGGAATATATAATGCTCCAGCAGTGTTCATGGGACTCATGAATGGAATCATTCAGCCATACCTCGATCGCTTTGTCATAGTCTTCATAGAAGATATTATGATCTTTTTGACTACTGAGGAGGAGGATGCCTATCATTTGCATGTAGTACTAGACACACTATGAGAGAACCATCTTTTTGGCAATCTCTCGAAGTTCCAGTTCTTGATTTGATAGAATCACTTTCTAGGACATGTCATATCGGAGGCCGGAGTTGTAGTGGATCCAGCGAAGATTGAGGTAGTACATTCTTGGGAGCCACCCAGCAGTGTGACAGAGGATTGAAGTTTCCTGGCTTTATTCGGATATTACCAGAGGTTCATGCCAGATTTCTCCAGAGTGGAAGCTATGCTATCAGCCTTAATAAAAAAGGGAAAACCCATTGTATGGTCATAAAGATAGCATAATAACATCCAAGAGCTAAGGTAGAGGTTGACTAGTTCACCCATCCTGAGGATTCTAGAGGAAGGCATGTGGTACATATTCTACTACGACACATCAAGGACCAGGCTCATATGTGTACTGGTGAAGGATAGAGTAATGAACACTTATAGTTATCATCATCTGAGACATCATGAGGAGAACTATGCTTTCCATGCCCTGGAGTTAGTAGTAGTGGTCTTCACGTTGAGGATGTGGCGACACTATATGATGGGCGAATATTTTATCATGTAATATGAAAACAAGAGTCTCAGGAATATCTTCTCTCAGAAATACATGAACATGAGACAATGATATTGGATTGTGTTCTTCCAGGACATTGACTTCGAGATAGTCTATAATTCTTGGAAGAGGAATGTTGTTACAAATGCACTCACCAGGAGATCTGGCATACAACTGTTAGGTGAGGCGACAGAGAAGCTAGCTACATTATAGATATAAATTGTGGATGGATATGGAGTAGATTTTCTTTATTCTATTATAGTCACTCCCCCACTTCTTCTGCAAGTCAAGGAGGCACAACATGGGGATGCTGGCTGCGAGATGCGATGTGCTCAGATATCCACATGGCAGGCACCTGATAGCATTTTTGAAGGAGGGGAGCACGTCATTCTCTTCAGAGGACGTACCATGGTACCATTTTCACTTCAGGAAGATGTGTTGAGGGAGTTACACACATAACCTATAGAGGTACACCCAATAGTGGAGAAGATGTACCAGAACCTCCAACGACAGCATTGGTGGCTGGGAATGAAGAAGACAGAAGCAGTGTTTGACTCATGATTCCTCACTTTTTATAAAGTGAAGGCATAACATCATGTACCAGCAGGCTTGGTTCACCCCTTAAAGGTCCCAGAGTGGAAGTGGGATGGGATATACGTGGAATTTTTTAAAGGACATCCATGTAAATCCAGGGATCGCAACATGATTTGGGTGATCGTTGAATGACTCACCATGTCGCCCCACTTCCTACCGATCAGAGAGAATTGTTCGGTAAAGATCTTGGGCCACCTTTATGTGCATTAGATTGTGCGGTTAAATGGAGTACCTTCGACTATTGTCTCTGATAATGACACACGATTTACTTCCCACCTATGGAAGGGTTCGCAGGATGGTTTCATCTTGTAGCTTCCTATAAGAACCACCATCCATCCTCAGACGTATGGCTAGACCGAGTGTACCATTCACACTCTCAAGGATATGTTGAGTTCTTGTTCCCTCCACTTAGAAATCAGCTAGGAGGACCACATACTTTTGGTGGAGTTTGCATACAATAATATCTTTCACGCCACCATTGGGATGGCACCTTTTGGGGAGTTGTATTGGTGACCTTGCAGATCACCATTGTGTTTGACGAACCTAGGGGAGTCAGCAACAGTTGGACCAGAGATGTTATAGGCAACCACAGAGAAGGTGCAGTTCATCCAGGTGTCAATGAAGACTTCACAAAGTAGGCATAAGTCATATGTTGATAGTATACGGAGACCTATAGAGTTTGAAGATGGTGACCACGTCTTTCTATGGGTCTCACCTCGATGAGGTTTGTGGATATTTGGTCGAGACAAAATGTTATCTCCGAGATTCATCGGTCCCTTTCAGGTCCTAAGAAGAGTTGGCGAGGTGGAATCTCACCTAGCTCTTCCACCTCAGTTTCACCGGGTGCAAGACTTCTATAATGTATCTTAGTTTAGGAGATACATGCACAACCCTTCCCACATCATCGTCCATGGTGAGCTGGATGTCGACTATGGGGTGACTTTTACTGAGGTTCCAGTAGAGATTGAGGATCAACAGGAGTGGGTCTTTCATGGATGGTCGATACCTCTTGTGTGTATTCGTGGGATGCAGAGGAACCTCCATGAGAGAACATGTGATCAGGACGCTCAGATGCGTGCTCAGTACCACCAATATTTCCCTTAGTTATGAGTTGTGACATATGGTGACCTTATTCTTTAGTTGGGGATAATGTAAAGATCCAGAATATCCATGAATTTTTTTTAAATAAATGTGTATTTTACGAGTCCGTGAAAGTTAACGGCGCATGGTTCTGAGGCCCTGGGTGCCCAGAAAAAATTTCTGAAGTTATTTTTCGGGAACATTTAGTAAATGTATGAGAGGGTTTTTATATCCTTTGAACTGGTTCTTGGAATTGAAATCAGAGGGCACCGTTGAACTCGAAGCGTCGGTATTCGCTAAGTTGTACATTCACCTCAATGGCAGTGGGTCGAGAATGAATGATAGTTTTTGTGTTTTTCATGGAAATATAAAATAAAATGAACACATGTTTTATTTTAGTTTTATCTTTTTTAACCACCCACTTTCAAGTTGGAAGTGGGGACCACCTCACCTAAACCTCCTATGATAGGTTATGGTGGTGCCCCCCTGAAAGTAACTTCCAGTTAGAGGATATGGTGGTGGGGACCACCTAAGAGTAAAAACCCATTTTAATTGTGGAAAACCTTTCAATGCCCTCAATAATGATGGGGAGACTCATGGCCTCCTATATCCATCTAATTATTAAAAAAACATGCCTATTAAATTTTCCAACCCCTCAAACATTTCATTGTGCAACCCAGTTTTTCCTTTGTGGGCTTTTCGAATTCTTACCGACAAGATAATATGTATCTTAATCTATTATTTAGGAATGGAACTCCAATTTTGGTAGAACTTGGGAGTGGAGAGAACATGGGATAAAGCTCCCAATTAAGATTGCTCCTACTAACAATGAATGTCGACCTTGACCTCGACTTTGACTTTGTCCCTCGGAACCTCCTTCAACGTAGGACGTCTTCGTCAACAATGAATCGACAACTGCCTTCTCGTGCCAATTTCGACGATCAAATAACAAAAGTTGGGGTTTAATTTTATTTAATTTTGATTTACTCACATGTTTAGTCTTTTATTTAAAAGAAAATGAGGTTGTTTTACTTTTTTAGGTTTTGAGATTATTCATTGTTGTAGGGTTGTTGTTCTTCGTTATTGAGAGCCAATTGCTACAACCCTAAACGCGGGGGGTACGGGCCAAACCAACATGGCCTGACCCCTCCTTAGTTCTTAATTGTGATGTTTTATGGAAAAGAAATGATGTGATGAGACGAAAAATGCAACAAAGGAAAAGACCATGTTGCACGCGGCCTCCGCAACCAACGCACCCCAGTGGAAATTCTACCCACCGGCTGAACTGCGCCCTACACCGCCTCGCCGGCAATGCCACCACGCCGGACACGTCACCACGCTGGTGGCACTGCCGTACCAGATTTTGAGCATCTTGGGCCACACCGAACAGGTTGAGTTGTGTCGCGCCACAGCTAATCTGTCCCGGGCCTTCGTGAACCCCACAACGCTACCGTCTGCATGACCCTCGCGCCTCGCGCACCATGCGGCTCCACGCGCCCCACATCGTTGTTGGTTGAACCGGCTCCGGTCTCCCGGGCCGGGCCCCCAAAGCCACACACCTCGGGGGATTCCCTGGGCCGAGCCACGCCATCTCGGTGCCCTCCGGGCTGAGCCACGCCCTTACGGCGCCTCCGGGCCGAACCATCCCGAGCCACTGTGCCGAGCCACAAAAGCGGTGCCTCCAGGCCGATCCGCCCTTGCGACCTACTGGGCTGGGCCCAGCGGGCCTGGCCAAAACCAGCGGGCTAGCCTACCCAATGGGCTAGGCCAGACCCCGCAGGTTAGGTTGGGTTGACCTAGATGGGGTCAGACCGGACCCGGTACCATTACAACCCTTTATGTTCTTTTGGCCATATCTTTGGCACCAGACGTCCTTTTGACGAACCATCAGTGGTGCTGGTAATCTTGGAGCATAATGGACCCTTTGAGTATACCCCAAAAGAGTTTTTTGTATAGTTTAAAATAGTCATGTTGGATCGTGCACGAATCTATCTAGGCCCTCGGGAATAAAATGATAATAACTCACAGATCGGGCATTCGATTGACGCACCGTCTATAGCATTGAGATCCATATGACATGGTGGACCATTGAGATACATCATTGTGGCTCTTTTTGAAAATTGAAATATATACCTGTAGCTCATGGAGTTGACCCCTCTAGAGAGAATTAGACAAGCTGCAGAGACCTAGTAGCTGCCTGAGACCTGACGACTATTGATCGATTGACTTGGAGTGACTCGACTAGCACAGTGGGGAGCGCCTGGTTGTGGTGGCAGACCCAAGGAGGAAGATCCCATGGTTGTGGCTACATACCTGCTATACACTACAAGAGGAGTACTTCTACAGGCTATTAGAAAGAGTGTCTTGGTGATGCGGAAGACCCATGGTGGGGAGTGCATTAGTGATGCAGTAGACCCATGGTACTCAACAAGAGGAGTACCACAACATTTCAAGGATAATGGGAAGTTCCTTGTTGTCGCATAAGGCCCACATTAGTCGACATATGATGATTTCTTAAGAATCCTTGGTTATGAAAATGTTAATAAAAATCATGGTTGAGCTGAATCAGTAACTTTTGTGTTTTCTTCATTTCTGAGATCGATTATATGATAACATAGGTATATGAATGGGCATATACTTAAGTGGGGTCCTATGTTGATTTAATACATTTTGATTTATCCTTGTTGGATTTTGTGAGATCTTGAGGGTCTGAGGAATCCTACTGAGTATCGTTACACCCACCCATGCACGGGTTATGCCTGCACGTTGTTGTGTTGGGTGCAGACGACAGACAACCCTGCCCGAGGCTGTGAGTACTAGGACTGGACGCCAATTGGAGGTGGACCGTACGACGAGTTGGTACATGGATGAGACTGATAGATGTGGTGTACTAAGGAGGTGAAATGTTCCTACCCTTCAGTTTGGAACCTAAGAGTATGAACAAGTGGTTGTTTTTCCTATTTTCCATAATTATAATTGTACTTTCAGTTGTGTGTGTTTATAGGTTATAAATGTAATTCTTTCCTAGTTTTTAGGAATTACGCCTTTGGTGCAAGTCGCCAGACCCTGGCCTATGGGAGGCGGGCTTGGGGTAGTCACGAAATGGGCCCCGGGGGACGGGTCGTGACATTCATATATTGGAAGATTATTTTATTATTAATATATATATTTTTATAAAATAATTATATTCAAATCTATGATATGGATGAAAACAGTATCATGTATTAAATCTCATCTATTATAGCTTTGGAATGATACATATGAATGTTATATATTATTAAATTTTTTATTTAACTATAAATGATGATAATTGATCAAAAATATAGGTTTATGTTAAAACCATAATATAATTATAGTTTTATTTAATGAAATTAATCATATTGTTGCTAAAATAAAATATTATCTACACCATTCAATGAAAAAATCATAATTGGAATTGAAATTGTTTCCCATATGCTATTATTTTTAAAAATAAATAAATAAAATTTCAAATACACAATGGAGTTAAATATAATGATATGTGATGTTATTGTACCATTCCATATCAGATATAAAAAATGTGTGGTAGTGAACATGTTAGATATCATTTTATACACATTATATATTTTATAGTATATGTTATTTCAATTTAGTTATTATAAATGATATAATATATTTTCCCAGTGCAATAATTAAATTTATTAATTTTAAACGGAATTTCTATATTGAAAATAGTATTTTCAATCTATAATACCTCATAATGGTTCATGAGGATCGAACTACACTCATTAAACATAGACAATGTAATTATAAATAATAGAAAATAAACGATTTATTGAAACATGAACCAGGTATAGTATGAATAGAAGTCATAAAATTGCATTATATAAATATAAACTGATTCTACTATCATTAACAATATTAATGATAAAATCTTTATGTTGAATTCATTAGACTCCCTCCTTCATTGTGTAATCATTGCATCAATCGGAAAACATTTTTCTTTGGTGAGATAGATGTTAAGTCTATATTAATCTAATATCTCACATTTTAATATAGAATGGAATGGAAGAGAGTAAATTCTAAAATAATTGATAGTTTCTTATTCATTAAAATAGAATATTCTCATTGTGAGTAAATATTTATATAGCCATTTGAGACTCTCCCTGAGCATCATGTGAATTTATTAAAATTCTAACAACTATAATATAATTGCAACATTTAAAATTTATATACCCACTAAGCCAATTTATTTTTCTATATTGTTTCATCAAATAAATCATTAATTAATTATTATGATAATAATAATCATTAATGTTAATGTTTAATATTATGTAACTATAGTCAGTCATAATTGTGTAGTGAATTGTATACTATGATTTAATTCATTTCCATCTTGAAAAATAATACATTATTATTGAGTAGCTAAACGACTTGGAATTTATAAATGACAGAAAACATCATCCCCTCCATACATAATTTTACTTTCATCTCTTTGAAAAATTCATTCTAAATGGAATGGATAAGTCATACATGGAAATATAAGGGGTTTTGGGAATTTTTTTCATTATGGATATCCTAAATTATTCTATTATGAATATAAATGATGTGGTCATTATTTTTTAATGGTTTATAATAATATTTATAGAGATTAATGAAAAATGGTTTGATTTCATATGTACCATTTTGTGAAACATCTAATATTTTTGACTCATTTTCTCAAAAATGTTTTTTATGATGTCAAATGTCTATCGCATAATTTATATTATTATTTTATGATGATACCTTTATGTTTTTATGAATTTATATTGTGATGAATAACTATGAAATCATTAAATATATTAATTTAGTATATCTACATTATTATATTGAATTAATGATATCATTTAATTCATTTTTTTGTTTCTATATTATTTATGATCTAATGATATGTTCAGAATCAATCATTGATATTCATTTACATTACCAATAAATAGAGTTTATGAATTATATTACAATTCCCATTACCATATAGAATAAAAAATATCATTGTATATGATGTTTCTATAATGGGGCAAGGGGTGAATAATTGTCTTATAAAAAATGAACATAGTATTACGAAATATATTTGTTCAACAACTAATTTAACATTAGTCTACTATATGCTTTATTTTTAATATATAATGTATATTAATGAAAAATGTTTTAAGTTATTTTCTTGTTTATTTATTGTCATGAAATTTGGTATCACAATGTGATACAATAATTTATAGTAATTTTTTGAAAAGGGTCATTAGTATAAAAAATAAATCCAATATGATTGAATCAAAATTATCATAGGTCAAACTAATAGTGTCATAAATTAGATGATATTGAAATAAATGAATTTAATGAATTATATGTTGATAAGAAGGTGTCATGGAGAATAAAATATTTGATGTAACATTTCATATTAATTTTTTTTATTACAATAGTTATACTATATGATTATTATTTTTTACTCACCTTGTCCATTTGGGGTTTTAAATTACAAGAGTTAAAAGGAATTTTCTAAAAAAAATACACTGGAAAATAGATGATTTTTTACGAATTAATAATATAAATGGATGTGATAGTGTGCTCAATATTTCATATCTATACTATATCAAATTTTCAGTATTAAACCTAATTGTTCCTTGATGTAAATTTTCAAAAAATGTATCAAAATAATTAGAAAGTATTTCATGTGACATTAATGAACTTTCATTGATGGATCTTGTAATTAATAAACACATATGTATGTGATTAACATAATATAAAATATATTTTATTCTCATTAGATCAAAAATCCAAAGATATAAAATTTGGTTTTATATGATTTCAACGATGAATATAACATGTCATATATATTGATTATGAACATGAGGTATTGTAAACAAAACATTTCATAATTGGAGTGGTTTATAAAATACTTTTTATAAAATATTTTCTTTGAACTCTTCATCTAATGATAGAGATTTATTTAATTGAACAATGAAAAATATGTCTATAATAGGTAGGTTATGATGAATGAAATGATACGATAGATTTATGGTGAAACTTGAATTTTTTCATTGTTATAAAAATATAATATTTTTAAAATAATGATTATGGAATTAAATAATGTATCTAATAATAATTAACAATAATTGATGTTGGTAGCTTTGAAGAAATTGTATGATGTCATTATTAGGGTGAAATTCAAATTATTAAATCTCATTAACTGTCTATATTTTTTAATAATAAATTGAAAATGATGTCTAATAAAGTTTCAAATGTAAAATAATATATTGAAATGATGTTTAAAAAATAAAAAATTTAGAAAATTTGAGGAATAGAACCTATAATATTTACTCAATTTAACAGATAAATATTTAAAATATAATAGGGTAAGAGTTAAATTATATGATTTTTGATGATTTATATTTTTATTTATTCATATAACTGGGTGGAATAAGATTTCTCTAAAGGTATTGTGTTTCCCTTGACCCAAACTACCAAATACAGTGAAAAAATCACAAATTTACACAATGTATTTGATACCACGATTGATAAAACAAGATAATGATATCATCATTTTACATCATTTCAAAAAGATAAAGATTGTATCAAAAAATTAAAAATAAATAAAAGTTAATGAAATAATATTTTCATTATTTATAATGCTTATAGTCAACATTTTTAAAAATACATGTAAAATTTTAAAAAAAAATTACAAATAGTAGACTCACTTATCAAATCCTCATATGTTAACTTATATTCACACCCTAGGAAAATTTAAAAATAATAAATGGGTGACATTAATTGTTTATTAAAGGAATTTTTTTTAATATTCCTCGGAGGTAAGATGATTCAAATTCGAGAAAACATTATAAAGGGATAAATAAATATTTAAAAATTATATATAATAAATATAATTCTCTAGATTTATGAATCCAAAATATGTGATCTCAACATAGAGAGTAGATACCATGAATCAATGTAGTCATATAATAGTTAATATACATTATTCATGGATCAAAATTGTATTCATAAAACATTATAATTTCATTCAAATGTAATGTATCATTTATGTATTTCCAAACCTATATGAATAGTGATTCATTACGAAGTGTCTATTGAATAACATACCAAACACCCATTAGTGTCATAGGTATAATAATCCTTCAACCCATTAGTGGAATGGTTATCTCAATCCAATTTTCCATTCGTGGATTAGTTACCATAAAAAATAGACCATTAGTATCCCATTATAAGTAAAACCCTATCAAAGTTATTATATTTTGATATATGACCCCACTCATAATAACCCAATTCTATATGTTAAATAATATTTTTACCAATCATATATACTGATTACACATGGATGGAAATTGGATTTTAAATCATTTACAAATGGTATCACCTAATTTGATACTAATAAGTGATTAGTTTATACCAAAATTTCAATCACAAAAAGCGATATTTCATAAATTATTTTCAAATGAAATTTATAAAATGTATCAATAATTAACATAGATATTTAAGATTCAATTTTGAATAATAATTTCAATCATAAAATAATATATAGAATTTATTTTTAGTAAAAATAATAAATTATAATTCAATTTTGAAAATATAAATTAAGAAAAATTAAAATGCATACTATTTTTTTAAAAACATTTAATAAAAACGGAATAAAATAAAAATTGAAAATTAAATATAGTATTCTGATGTAAATTGAGTGTGGATGATTAAATTTTCTTTTTATAAATGATAAACCACTTATAAATTTTAATGATTACATAATTAAAACAAAAGTTATTAAAATAGTGATGAATATTTAATTTTAAAATAGGTGGAGAGGTTATTCATAAGATATAGAAATAAAACTTAATTTTATTAAAAATTAAAAATATAAAAATTATGCTATAATAATGTTTATAGAAATGGATTAAAAATATACCATATGAAGAGAATAATAATTATTGTATGAATAATTTTCCTTTATAAGGAATGAAATCCCTCAATTTAATTCAATATAAAATATGGTTGAAATTCCTTAAATAATTATACTTTAAAATAATATAATTCCTAAAAAACCATCGTCAGAGAGGAATAATTATGACACAAGAAAAAATGTTGAGTAAAGAGGCCCACATTATTGTCACTTTTATCTTCCATGAAAGCTATTTAAATAACAATATAATAATCATAACCATCTTAATAAGCTATTTTATAAAACAATTAATATCAATTACCCAAAACAATATTTAATTAAATCCAATTCAAAAATTTATTTATTTATTTAAAATATATATATTTTGCATTAGATTATACTCATTATTATTATCTTATACATGCTTTGATATGTAAACATCAATTAAATTGACATGATAAAATGTTTAATATTCCAGGATAATACATGGATGTAAAATATAATCATAATAATGATTTTTTGGAAAAAATTTAATATGGGGATATTAAAATTATTGATTTATCATGAATGAATTGGCGATGATCATGTTTCTATAATATTTCATTAACAATATATGATATATTATCATTGTATTAAATATTAATGTACCCATTCTATACCCATTGGGAAAGTATTTTTTATCATTAATTCCTAATATAAAATTTATTAATATTAAAATTGAAATAAATTATAGAACATTATGTAATTTTTCATGTCTATGGTTAAACCAGCCAAATAAATATAATGCTATTATTTTTGTGTAAGTATGGTAAAAAATTTATTCATATTTTTAATATAATTATTTAATTAGTATAACTATGTTATTTATATTTATTCCTGTTGTGATTTTTATTTTAAAATGGATTTAAAATGAAAATATATAATGTTGAAATGCATTTCTTTGTGGAAGTGGTATTTCGCATGTACACAATTTAAATGTTATCATATTCCATATAATTGAATAAAAGTATATATTTGTTTATATTTTCAAACAATTATTAATATTCTAAATATTATATTCATTATTTAAATACAACCTATGAACCATTCATGAATGTTGGTTTTGAAAAACATATCATGTTTCTTATGGAGGTGTAATTTAATTTATAGCATGTGTGACTTATTCATTTTTTAAATGGCTGGGAGTGAGTATATAAAAATGAAATCTAATAATAATAACAATAAATTCAATATAATTATGAAATATATGTTATTAAATCAAGATTAAAATTTTATATACGGGAAAGGAATAAATTAATACAAAGGAAAAGTAATGTAAAATGATTAATTAATAACTTTACCTTACTTATTAGAAATATCTATTTGAAATTTATATTTATGAATTCCAAGTTGGTAATCATAGAATACTAGGAACTCTAAGTAATTTTTTGGAGATAAAGAGAGATATTACGGTGTGTTTAGTCTCAAATATGTGTCCTATGGTGTGAGGAGAAGAAGGGTGTCGAAGGATCCTTTTATAAGGGTGGGGGTGTATAATTTTTGTAATAACATAAGAGTACAAGTCACAATAGAATGGACAAGTGGATATAATATTAGAATATAATGGAGTGGGGGAACTTTTAGGGTCCTGAAATCTTCGATAATATTTATTTACAAATATTTTAACAAGTTATTATGCCTATAAGTCAATATTTTTTCATTAATTTATTTCAAAATTTATAGGGTATCTAATATTTAACAAACTAAATAGTATCAAATGAATAAAACTAAAATGGTATTTATTATGTAATTTTTATTTATTGATTCTATATATGATGTGGTATTTTTTATTAATATTTTTATGGATGTTAATAATTAATTTTAATATTATTTCACATAACATATAAAAACATTTATAGAAAAAAGATAAATATTATGCCTAAAAATTATAATTATTAAAAAATTATTAATGTTTCAGATTTTAAATATTATTTATGTGATTTGAAGATAATATAATACTATTTTAGCCAAATAGTAAATTCATTAAAATAAACTATAATAATATTTCTTATTAGCAAAAAATATCAACAATGATTCCAAAAAGATAAAAATGTTTTTGTTAGTATAATCATATCATATTTAAATTAATTATATTTATATATATTTATATATTATATTAAAAATAAATTATAAATTAATTTATCAGTCCTAGGATATGAAAATGTAATAATAATTATAGTAATTTTGAAATTGTTAACTTCCATTATTCTCAACAAAATTAAATCATTTTAGAAAAATTAATGCTTTCTTCCTAAAATGTATTTATTTTCAGAAAATAAAATTATGAATAATAATTAAAATTTATTTTCAAAACATATATAATATTTATCTAAATTAAAAATATAATTAAAATGTTTTCCTTGGAAAATGACTTTTTAAAATATTAAAAGGTATTATTAATATTTCTTATAAATTAATAATTAAATTGTTTCCAAAATATGAATCATATAAACAAATTATTTTACCAATTATATATCTAGTTTCATATTATAGGGAACATAAAATGAATAATTTAGTTTAAAGTATTGTTTATAGCATAATGATCATATAATATAACTGGTTACATTAAATGAGATTTATCCAAAAACTTATATTAAAAATAATAACTTATTTATAATTATAAATAATCATCAAAATACGATTTAATTTATTTATACCCACTAATTAATGGATTATTTATAATGGTTATATTTTTTTAATTAAATGAATGTTTGTTAATTTTTTTTAATTGTTTTTCAAATAAGATATTTAACATATTTTTTATTTAAAAAAAATTAACGACAATAAAGGTATGTTACATTCTTCCGTACATAATAGTAATTTAAGTCATTAGATTTTATTTATAGGATTTTAAAATTGATGATATTTTGGCCTCATTTCATCATCATGTTCCCCTATAACAACATCGAAATTATTATTCCTCTATTATTCATTGTCAAGGTGAGTGGTCTTATTCTGTATCTCATTATCTCATTAATAAAATATCTCAACTAGTTGTTCCATATATAATAGAAATCATTTTTTCACATATTTTTTACATCTTATTTTTTATGGTTCTTGTATGTACTACTCCATAAGAGATATATGGAATACATCATGTTCATTGGAGTGTTTTTTGGGTGTTTTTGTGATAAAATAAAACCCATACATGACCAACAAGATATAAGGGGTCAATATACCTAGGGATAAACATTTATTTATTCTTAAAAACCATAACCAAAATCAATATAGCTTTCTATAGAAATACCTTATCACTATCATAAATCATTATTTATCATCATTTTTTATCCTTACTACTTATCTTTTGTCTTTTCCCGTCTTACATATGTCAACAAATATTTTTCTCTATTTAGATAATTTTCTATAAAAATTCAGTTCCAATGAGATTTTCCCCATATTCACACCAACATATAGGAGTCTTATATCTCATCCCATAGAGATCCTTATATGGTCAAACTGTATATCATGAATTTTTAATATATGCATGAAATGGGTTGTCAATAAAATTAAATATATAAATTTGATAAATGAATATTTCTAATATCCTAGAGATGATATTTCTAATGTTTATGGTAAAAAAATAGTGTCTTTGTAATTCAAAAATAATATCTCAGGTTGGATTCCATTGCAGATATATCAAAAAAAGTCCACTAAACAATTTATAAATTTTAGGGGAATTTTTTCTAATGAAATAAATCAAATGATGCATTGATATTTTCTAGAAGTAATTATGCATCACCATTAATAATTTAGATTATTATACTTATTGAGATTAAAAATTGATTATACAAGGGAGAAACTAGTGTTTAAGGTGTCAATTATGACCTCAATGGTTATATACCACATTATGGGGCTATGTGTATGCTGAAATAAAAAACTAATAATGTGAATTTTATTTTGGGGATATATTACTAAAATATTTGTAGTCTTTTCTTTAGGGGAATATAAATTATTATTTAAATGGAAACAAAGACCAATAATACCACGAAATGAAAGGATGTTAGTTTAGGATGATATAATAATAGAAGTATATGGAAGTTATATGTTCTAATATATTCAACTTTTATAATATATTACAAATATAAAATGTGAAGAAGGGAATATAACTAAATGTGTTGCTACATTTTATATTTATAATTGAGAATATAAAGGTTGAATTACTGCTAACAACTAAACCATATTATTAATGATGAAAGAAGATGACATAATGAAAATTGTATATCCAAAATGAGTAAGAAAAAAAAATAAAAAAGTGAGGATAGAGATCAAAATGTAATTATATAGATTCATTATATAAAATTAAAAAAAATGAAGATGAATAAAAATTATATGATAAGTGTTCATAATTTATATAAGTACAACTAATTTTCTTGTCATTGAAATATATACATAAATCTAGATCAATTACTAGGGAATTTATTAATATATCATTTCTACTATTGGTTACTACTTGATTGATACAATACATTTATTATTATATTGATGTAACATTGACGATTGTTTCCTTCTAGGGAAGGATATTAGACCATTTGAATAAATAATAGAAAGTTTTTGACTTTCCAACCATAAATAAAACAGAGGAGGATAGATCATATATTTTTGTAAATAATTAAAAAACCTAATGGTTTTATTCTTATGTTCATGGTCCTTTATAGGATTTAAGAGCCAAGGGTGTACAAAAGATAGTGATTCATTTGATATAGAAAATTTGTGTTTCATTTTTTGGCATGATAACGATCATAAACTAAGCACATATCTCTACTAACTGAGTAAAACCTCATTTAAAACATGGTAGTTTTTAGTGTTTCATTCTGATTTATATTTTCATTAATTCCAAACAAAAGTGTGATAATGAAATAGATATATCTATTAAATATATAAATACTGAATTTACAAGATATATAATAAAAAATATTATTAAATACTATACAAAAAGTTTATAAATACAATAATTTAACATAATTTACATCACATTATGATCCTTTTAGTTTTTATCAAAATAGAAATATACATCATTATACTGTTATTATTTATGATCTTTAAATAATTCATCCTCTATTTTTCAATGGTTTCATAATTTTAATATCATAAGAATATTTTTCATATCATATTACTGAAATAATTGATGAAACATCATCTATAGATACTGTGAATTTGATAGAATTAGACACATTATAGTTGATAATAGATAAATAAATTAAATTAGAACCTCAACTAAATAATGATAGTCAATTTTCAATTTTTATAATAAAATAATATAACTTATTTCATATTGAATATGATAGCTATAATAAAAATTCCCTAATTTTTCTAGAGGTAGCATTAAATTAATTAACATACTAACATCCAAAAGAAGACAAATCATTCGTCTAAAAATGATTTATGGTACATCAATAAATTTCCAATTAAAATGAAAATTTTTCTCCGCGTGTTATTCACCATATCTACATAAATTGGATTTTAAAAAATTTGTACTGAAAAAATTATGATATAAGGTAATAGAAAAAATGAGGATGATCACATATAAATAGAACCATGAAAAACATCATTTTTTTAGTAATAAGTTCAATTTAGAATTTTTTAATTTCAATAGTTACTTATATTTTTCTGGTAATATAAATTGATTAGGGTGAAATCAACAACAATGAATATTATAACAAAATAATAAAATAAATTTGGAAGAAAGGGTTAAAATATTGGTAAACTAGCCCAATGAAGTTAGATCTAGACAATCATTGAGTGTCAATCATGAAGAATAATGATACATATTGGGGAATTAATATCAATACTAAAATTAATGGGACTTAAAATGGGGAATATTATTTGGAATAAAATATCCATTAATTTGAGAAAATTCAAAAAATATTACATTAATACTAAAAATATACACCACAATTTTGAATTTAACAATATTTATGTACTAAAATATTATTTAAAGGAAATGAAAGCAATTCATGAGAATCTATTCAAATTTAGGAGAATGACTTATGAAAGAACCATAATGTAATTATTGAATAATATAATATTATTTATAATGCCATAATAAATAATTTTTTAAATTATCTATTTTAATTAATAAATTTATTATAATATATTGTATTTATTGAATATAAATATCATACTTGGGATATTATGGACCATCAGAACTTTTATTTGAATATATTTAAAAGAATATTAAAAATTAAAAACATTGATTTTATATTAGATGTCCTATAGACATTTCATATATATATAATATGGGCTATGATAATTACTAATTTACACATAGATAAAGAGTGAGTTATTTTTCTAATTAGATCATACCTTTTAAATCCAATTTATAATAGCATTAGTGGGAGAAAACATCGCTATGATTTTCCATTGACAATGAATAATATTATTTTCAAAAAATAAATATTAAGAGAAACCATTTATTGGATATGTTTAATGTAATTTTGATCATGGACCAAAACATGTTCATTAATACTCCCAATGTAATATCACTGTCAAACACCATACTCATAGGGAATATACAAGTGCAATATAGAGTTATGTTTATAGACCCTAACAGAATTATTTTTTAAATATTTTAAACACCATGTGATTTTAATGTAATAAAATAATATATAATAGAATAATGGACAAAAAAACTAATTATATATTCTATTTCATGGATAACTCATTTTATCTTGTGTTACATGAAACCAAGTATTTTTTATGTTCTATGCTGTATTCCGCACACAACATCTGACTTAAACGACCCATGATATATATCACCATTATAAAATTAACATTAAATTAGAGTATATGAATATTATTAACTAACATTTGAAATATATATATGTTAATTTATATTCAAATATATTTTTTGCTAAATTTTTATTAAATAATAAATTATTGTTTTAGAAAAGTTTTTTTATTCATAAAAAATGTTTTTTCCAAAAAATTATTTCTTAATAACTTTCATCCAATGAATATTATAAGAATTTTTTTAAATTTTTAGCAAATGATTTTTAAATAAAAATATTTTATAGAAATAGAAAATCAAAATTTATGTTGGGTGAAATTTTTAAATTTCTACATATATGATGATTTTTCAATGAATATTGTAAATTCATGAATTTTTAAGAAGATTTTATTTTCAATAAATTAATTAAATTAATAATAAAATTGTGTTTTGAGTTTTCTATAATTTAACCAAATTAGTATTTAATCTAATTTTATTACTTTTTAATGAACTATATATTAGTTTTTCATATATGATTTTTTTTTATATTTTGAAAACAAGTTTTCTTAAAAAAACGCTACTATATGCATAATGTTTTGTCTTTTTTAATAATTAAAATAATCCCAAATAGAAAAAAATTTAGAATGAAATATATATCTATATACATATATATTTATATAAATTATTAATTTAGTTTTATACAGTGATTATTTATAGTTATTTAGTTAATATAGAATCATCTTTTTGAAACAAAATACTCTTCATAAAAAATTTGTTGTTTATCCACGTTAGCAGAATTGACTTTAAATTAAAATTTTCTAATTTCAGAAATTAATTTGTAAAAATGGATACATAATATAGAATTGAAGTAATTTTTATTGCTCAACATGGAAAAAGTAATTTTTTGGAATATTTATTAATTAAAACTATACCATTTCGTTAAAATATTTAAGGTAAAAATTTGTTTTCAATGTTTTTAATCTATAAACATTAATGAAAAAATGTATTAGAAAATTATTAAAATACTATTAAATGGACTTAGGTCGACCCTAAAACCATTGGATACAATTTTTAAACTTTAATGGGATAATAGTTGATGAAAATAACCCATATAATTAATTATGTATTTAAAATGACAAAAAATGAAACCTTTTCCCGTCTCATTTATAAAATGCCTCGGGATAGAGAAAAACAACCCATTATCTGTTATATATGTAATTTTGAAATATAAATAATTTTTTATCATGATAAGTCATATATAATTTGTATTGAGGAAATAATTAGGAAAAATATATAATAAATGCCAACATAGTAATTATTTACTTAATAATTAACTAAATTAAATGACACAACAAATTTTAATTATGAAGTAAATTTAAGGTATTATTGTATCCCATTATTTTTAGATAAAAATATACTATCACAATAATTTTTAATTAATGTATTTAAATTTTATATAGGGTTTTAGGTTATTAAATTTCAATTAAATATATATTGTCAAAGATGACATTATTGTTTTTTGTAATAAATGATATTTTATTAAATGATATAATAGTAAAAAACTATATATTATGAAAAATTATGTTTTAAATTTTCATAAATATAATAAGTGTTCCCTTTATTTACCAATTTATTTTTTATACTGAACATATTATCCCCATAAATAATAATTATTATTTTACCACACTTAAGGTTTAAACAACATTTTTATATGTTACCTTCACTACTATTTATTTATTTTTTCAACAAACATAAGATTTATATTTTATATATTAAATTTATGAATTATAAAGAGTGGGTTCAAATTATATAATATTTTTCACATTAATTTACTCCTAATGGATAAATTACATTAGTTATAAAACTGATAACCTTAATGAAATTCCAAAAAAAACATTGGTGTTTGGCTATTTTTAAACGTATTTACTTTTATCATTTAGTTTTTTATATGAAAAACAATAAAATCCATTATTTTTAAATTTTTTCACATTATTTATGTTCTACCAATCAATAGTTAATACATTGATGTATTAATAAGAATTTCACACCTCCCAAACTATAAAATAGAACCCAGTCCCCTTATATCTTCCCAAATCTATAGATATTAGGCTCTTACAAAAACTACCCAAATAACAAAAAACTCCCTAATATCATATTATAAGTGCAATTTTTAGTATTAATAAAACGTTAGAATGTATTTGGCTCAAACTAAAAGGAGTTACTTGAATTGAAGGTAACATTCCTTAGTAAGCATTTCAGTTTTAATACATTATTTTCCCTTGAAATTATTAATTTACAATATTTATATAATAATTTAAGTATTATAAATATATTGATAGATATTTTTGTTACTGTTAAAACAAAAAACCAACTACATATCCATTAAACGGGTTATAAAATAATCATTTGTGTGTACTGTGGACTATTTCCTTAACAACTTATATCAATCATTTTTTAATGATCACTACTTGAGTTTTGGGATAATTATTGATATATAATTTATATATTATATTTATGAAATATTTATACATTTATATTTAATATATATATTTACCTTTTTATATTCTTTATCGTAGGGAATACGACAACGACCTTTGTGTGTAGAGTGGGCTACATCCTTACGATGGGATGCGAAGAGTTTTTTGATAACTTGTTATGTGAAGGTAATAAGTGTAAAAATAACGAATATATAGTATATAAATTAAATAATTATGATATTAATGAAAAAATTATATTTCTTAAACATATTATAACTGATTTTATTTAGTAAATTTTCACAAACTGAAAAATTCATATCATCATTTCTGGAGGTGTGGATTACCACCTCCTCGAAGAGATGTGATGCTTTTTACATAAAAAATATATATGTTATTGTACATAATTAAATATCATGTAATTTAGGATATAATTATCATTATATAAAGTTAAAATTTTATATACCTCTATTCCATATTTAACACTATAAAATGGAATGGTTACACATGAACATGTATGCCTGATCGTCTCTAATATCGTAACGATTGATCATTTTTCAATAACAACATTTCTTGGTTGGATTTAAATATATAATTTTTGTGTATATATATATATATTTATGTTTATTTATTATTCCAATGGAATAATTTTTGTTATGTTTAAATAAGGTCCATTTTTACAATATTTAACCCACCCAAGTAATTTATGAAACCTTCGTTGATTATTGTCAAAACATTTTAGTTAAATTTATTTCATTTTATAATTATATATAAATTTTTTATAAGGGAAATAAAAGTAATTATAAAACTATTTATGGTTATAAATATATTATATAATTAAAATACGATTAATATTAAGAAAGTTATTGAAAAATCATGATGAATCAGTCTCACCGTAAGGGTCTTTTCTCGTCTCACATTTATTTATGTGAGATATATTTTATATTCACCGCTCATTTTCGTTGTGTGGTGTATATAGTTTAGTTGAATTAATTTTATGATTAAAATACATAAATATATTATCTATTAACATATAAATTTTAGTATCACCCTATCATTTTGGTTATAGTTATAATGTTTCCAAATCGGTAATGGGGTTTTTCCAGACTTTCCTTTGTGAGACGTTTGTTGTGTTGTATAAAAATCTTATTTTATGAGATGTTAATACAAAAAAATTATATCTTATATAATTAATTTCATTATTTTCATGAAATTATAAGTTTTATTCAATTATATTCATTTGGGATATAATTTACTGTTACCAATTTTATAATAGTGTGACATTACAATCTCATATTTTATAAAAATTGATTGTAATTTTGAATCCAATGATGAAATATTATGATAAAAATCTAAAGAAACTAATTAAATTTATTATATTATGTTATTTTCTGAAGAATAAATGTCTTCAATTAATTTTAATATATTTTTTAAACAAAAATTCCTTGGAATATTGTTTTGAAAAATAATCATTTTGGAAGAAAACTTGTTTTCTTCAAAAACAATGTTTCAAAAAATAGGAAAGATGATTTAATTTTTTTTAAAAATATTATATGATATCTTACTTTTTAAATGGTATAAATTATATTTTATTTCATCTATTATAAAATTTCTTGTTTATTATCAATTAAAATAATTTGATAGTGTTTAATGTTAACAAAAAGTTTTTCAAAATAATATGATATTTTATAAAATGTTTTGAATGATCTTTAAATTGTATTTAATTAATAAAAATTAACAACCATTGTTTTAAATTATTAAACAATTGTGATATTTTTTTATTATATCATTCTTATTCTATCTCAAGATGGATTGAATTTATTTCAATGATATTGTTATACAACACATTAATTCTCAGAATAGATAATCTCATTTCAATGTGATTTTTATGGAACCCATTTATTTTCAATGAGATGATTATTTTTTAAATATAATAACATGAAAATAAATAATTTTTCAATGTTTAATTAGGTTATAAAATACTAAATTTTGTTAATTTGTGTTTTTAATTAATTAATTATGTACATTTTTTATATTGTGGTTCTTAGACATTATTTATGATGGGTGTGCCAAGATAACCCTGGGGAAGCCAATTATAGTTTATGATTTGGGTGGGCCTATATCTCACTACAATGAATTGGGTAATTTTTTGGTTCCCCAGATAATTATATTGGAAGTTTTATGAATGGTTATTCAGGTTTGTATGGTTTTTATAACTGTTCTATAAGTGTTTTAAGATATGATGTTCCATGAAACCAATATATTTTTTCTATAGTTTTTATGTGTTTCGAATTTTTGATATGATTAATACTCATATCTCGTGGTTTATGATTATCAATTCTAATGATTCTTTAATTCTCAATGTTTTTGTATTTTATGATAAAAGTATTGATGTGTTTGAGTTCAATTATTATTCTGTCATGAATTTAGATAAGGTCATCATTTGAATATGCTATTCATATGTTCATTAATGAAATTAATTTTTTAGTTATTTTGTTTTTCACATAAAATTAATTTCATGTAAAAGTCTTTATGATCCATATTCCTCGGTTTTTAATGATATTTATTGAACAAATTATTTCAAAACATTCTTTTATATAGATAATTCAGATAAGGTAATATGAAGTAAGAAAAAATAGGTTAAATGGGATAACATATCCTATACATTCCAACTAATTTTTTATGTAACAGTTTTTAATAATTACATAAAATAATAATCCTAAATAATAAATGAGAATTTAAGTGATAAATTTTTTTAATTTGATCTTGTATGGGATGAATGAAAAAAATCGTTCACAATTATCGATATCAAATATGAAAATATAATGATTATGATTTCCGTAACAGATCAAGGATTGTGGTTTCTGGGTTGTTATAGTCGGTATCAATGGTTAGTTTAGATAAAATTGGAGATTGTAATTTTTTAATCTGATGTTTTTATTAGAGTTATAAATATAAACATAAGACTATATGATAAAGGATGATTATGTATTAAATGTATTAGACCCCCTCCGCATTTGAGGGTTTTATGTAGTTAAAGTGTTGAGGTTATTAAAGTATATTTTGGAAAAAATTTATTGTTTTCATGTATTTGTAACCTCTAAGATAAACATGAATTGTTATTTACTGTGTATTAGTTTTCATGTTTATAGAAAAAATGGACTAACAATGTTCTAAGTGAAAACTGGTCGAATCAATAATGGAGGTGGGGGTTGCCCTTATAACCAAATGATGAAAAGTGTATCAGGTTGAACAATGGCCTTTTAAATGTTTAGGACAACTTGAAAGTATTACAGGTATTTCATATGTTTATTTCAAAATCATATTTTATTTTATTTGAATAATAATGATTGATTTATCTTGGAATAATATATAATTAACTCTTACTAATCATTGTGGTTCAATTTTTTTGGAAATGTTCTAAGAAAATTACGGACAATTATTTATAGAATAACTAAGCTTTAACTTTTTGTTTTACTATTAAATATCAAAATATAATATAAATAGCATGTTATCTCATTTATTATTATGTTCCATTTTAAATTGTAATTTTTATATATTGTAATGCCATTCATAATTATTACTCATCATTTAGAGGAAAATAAGATACTTTTAGGGAAATTAATTAAATGTTGAATTTATTCTTATCAAGTAAGAATTATTCCATATTCTATTTGTTAACATGGTAATATATTTCATAAAGACAAAAAATGGGATCTTGAAATAAATGTTATCCCAACACCTTTGAATTTGATGCACCTATGTTCATTTGGATCATCCCTTTTTTCCCTTAACATTTCACTAATCTTACAATTGTTTTTTATCAATAATCATAGTTACTCTTTATAATAATTTGGTCTTTTCCTATATTTCCTCATTTTTCTTCCAATTATGAAATATAGTTCTATTTTATTTCATTTTAATTTTGTTCTATACATTCACTTTTATTAATATTATATTTTTCAACAATTTTTATAATGTTGGTTTATAAAAACAATTATTTTATTGTGTCCATACATTGATAATAAAATTATAGTTCACATTACGAGGACCAATTTTATTAATTAGTGGGAGGACGTAACAACTAATTATTTTAATGGGAAAAATTATATTATAAGAAATAATGTAAAAAAATTATTTTATAATTCATTACATGTAACACTGAGATTATATTATGTTACACATAAACCTGATATTTTATTTATTGTCGTATTCATCACTAAACTCTAATGATTAATGACCCTTGATATATATTATAAAAATATCTTAACCATTCAATTAGATGGTATTAAAATAATTATATACATATTTAAATATAAATTTATAAATAAATAGTAATTGAAAAAAAATATTAAATATTTTTATTTATTAATCAATGAATTTTTATTAAAGTGGATTTATTCATCAGAAATATGATTTCATAAAAAAATTATTATTTATGCTTATATTGACAATAATAATATTATCATTATTAATTCTTTTCGAACATATATTTTATAAAATGATATTTTTTAGAATAGAAATATCATAATTTTATAATGGTGATATATTATGATTTTTAATAAAATATTGATTATTTAGTGAATTGTGAAAAATAGTCATGTTAAAAAACTCATTTTCTAATAATTTTATTAATTATTATTAAATAATATGTTTTCAATATTATTTTAATTTCTTAATTTAAAATAAATCAAATTTTTCAAAAACATATTATTTTTAAAAACCCTTACGCCACATCACATTTGTCAAATTTATTCTAAAATATAATTCTTCAAATATTAAAAATAAATTAATAATAATTTATTACATAATTGGAATTATAATCATTTATAATGTGTAATAACATAAAAATAATGTTTTCAACATGATTAGTGAAAATATTTAAATTAAATTACTACGATCACGGTAAAAATAAGTTTACCAAGGTACTAAATAGTAATGTTACTGAGAAAAAAGACCTAAAAAATTTTAAAAAACAACAATCATTGAAATATATACCATTTTAATCTTTTGATATTTTTTTAAATATTTTGTGGACATTATTCTATAGAAGTGATACAAATAATATGTTAAGAATAGAAAAAGACAAAAATGTTCCATTTCCCATTAAATTTATATAAAGAATAGGGATTTGAAAAAATAACAGATGTTCCGTTATATATATAATTAATATAATTAGATGTGTTATTTATCATGGTATTTCATATTTAGTTTTTTGTATATGATATAATTATATAAAATTATTAATAAATTACAATGTAGTAATTATTAATTAAATTACTAAAAAATTATTATAAAAATTTTAATGTAAAGGTAAATTGAAGGAATTATTTTATTAATTTAATAATTTAAATGAATATATCATAATACATAGTATTTAAATTAATTTATTTGAATTTCATATTTTTAATTATATTTCAAATTTTAAATTAAATAAATAATTTCAAAATCGACATTAATGTTTTTTATATTATAACTTCAATTTTATTAAATGATTTAAAATTTAAAAAATATATATATATATATTATTCTAAGTTATTTTTAAATGTTAATAAATATCAAATATGTTCCATTAATTTTAAAAAATTTCTCTTTGAATAATTATATTGATTCTATAATAAATAAATAACATATTGGTGTTATTATGATTAAAATTGTATTTTGAAAATTAGATATGTTCGTGTAAAAAATAATTGCCCAAAAATTTAATATTTTATTGATAAATTGGATTTAATAACTATAATAACTGGGTATATATTAATTAATAATTATCTCTTAAATTTAGTAATTATATATATATATATATAATACTTAGGTTAGAAAACTGGTTACCTTCTTATTGGATACCAAAATGAAAAAGGAAAATGAAAAAAATAAGGAGTAATAAGAGTTAAAGAAATAAATGTTAATTTTTTTTTATTATGGAGGTTATATTAAACAATTTATCCTTCCCCTTAGTTGTTAATTTTTTTTATAGTCATGTGAGGTAAGGGATAACTCATAATAGTGAAAACTTTTTTGAGTATTTACAAGAATATCACACATCCCCAACTATAAAATATTACTCACTCCCCATACATATTCAAACATGTTAGGTCATTTTTATCCATAAAACAAGAAAAAAATAAAGTACAAACATAACTCCTCTCATAATATAATCCTCACTATTGTCGAAAATGAATCTATGTGATGCCTTTAGTTTAAACCAATAAGATTTTTCTGAAGAATATGTAACACTCATTGATGGGATTTTTTTATTTTATTATCCACCCACATCAACTATTTATATCAAATGATATTATAATAATGTTAGTATCTTAATTTTAGATATATTTTTTTTATGTCCAAAAAAACACATGCTTCCATCAACATTTTTAAGAATTCATCATTAGGGTGTCCAACAGAACACTACATCACGAACATATATCATTATTTTTTTCCATTACCACATCTCATGGATGAGAATCGTGATGGATTTAAATTATATATATGATATTTATATCATAATTGGAACTATAATGTAATTATAGAATATATAAAAAATTTATATTTCATACCATGTGGGATATGAAAATATCGATCGTGTGTAGGGCTGACTACCGTCTCGTGAAGTGATGTGCAATGTTTTGAACTAACTCATTACATAGAAGTTAATATGTATAACTGTAATGAATATATATTATATAAATTAAATAATAATAATAATCCTAAAAGAATTATATTTTTGTTTATATAATATATAATTTTATTTATTTCCTTTTTTAACACAAAATTATTGATAAGTTTGTTTGAGGACTGTGGACTACCACCTCGTTAATGTGATGAGATTACTTTTATATCACAAGAATGATATATGTAAGTATACATAATAAATTATCAATATAATTATGAAATATTTATAACTATATAGATATAAAATATTTATTATCTTCATTCATTAGTGATCATTTAATGATGGAAACATTACTGATTAATATTTATGTCCTATCATCTCCATGATTGTAACATCAGTACGTGTCTCATAGACAAATTATATTATGGGATTTAAATTATAATATATGTATAAATATCATATTTATACATTTTTTATTTTTAATTATATGTTTAAATAATTTTTTTTTACAATATTCAATGTACCAATGTCATTTTGACACATAACCCGAATATGGTCAAAACAATCAACTTAAACTTAACTGAATAATAAATTATATATAACTTATATGAAAAATAAATTAACATGATAATAAACTTGTATAAGGTTATAATGGATGAAAAATTATTATCATATATATATTATTCATGAGGACAAATAACAATACTGTAAAGTCACAGTCATTGTGAGGGTTTTTTCTCATCAAACGTTAATTTCAATGACATATATGCCATATTCCCATTATTTTTGTGTGTGCTTCATATACATCACATTAATTTTATTATTTTCAATCATAAAATTTATTTTTTTTTATATCCATATTCCTAAAACCCTCTCAGGGGGCTTATAAGTTTGAATGATACCAAAAAGGTAAGGAGTTTTTGTCTGTATTTTCCTTCATTGAGAGGCAGTTATGTTATAAGACAATATTATTTTATGAGGTTTATATAATGTTTCTATGAAATTTCATTTAATTAAAACCATATTATTAAAATAATATATGTTTTGTTAAATGTTATTATTTCATGGGGATTATAATTCAATGCCACAAAATTGGAATGCTTTTTATATTACAGTCGAATCGTTTATTGGGATTATTTAATTATTAGTCCATTGATGAAATATTTTTATCCAAATATTAATAAAATAAATTATTTTATTCTAATATATTTATTTCACTTCAATACATGTTTTTGAATCATTATCCACTCTTTTTTTGTAGTTAAAAGATCAAGTTAACAATTTAATGAAAAATGTTCATTCCATTCAAAATATATTTTTCTTCAAAACCCATGCTGTTGAAAAATATCTACAAATGTTATAAATACCTTTTAAATAAAATGAATATTTACCTATGGAAATGATTTTAATTATTTTATAATGCATCCTTATATATGATTTAAATGTTTTTTTAAATGAAATATATTTTGAAATTTTTTCCAATTTAAAAAGTGATATATAAAATGAAATGGTTATTTTCCTAAGAATGATTTCAATGATATTTTAATGGTATTTATATTTATAAATGTTATAATCCAAAATTTTAAACATAAACATGTGTGGATAGTTTTTAATGAATCCACACACATTTTTTACTTGGATGTATAGATATTTTTTTTAATTATCATTTTAAAGAATCAATTTTATTTCCATGGGTGTTTAATGATGCAAAAAGATAGTTATAAAAAAATTCACACTGTGTTATTAATGTTTCAAACAGATTAAAATAGAATTTATTTCATTACCATTGGTTTATTTCGTTAAAATACATGATTCATTTTTATATTATTTTTCAGATTAAACATTTATTTAGGTAATTTACGTTGTGGTTATTTCACAATATAAATAATGGGTTCACCAATATAGAACTATTTGAATTCATTAAATCTTATACAATGGGTGCACCCAGATAGAGCTCCTATTCATTGTGTAATTTTTATGTTCTATAGATAAATATATTGGAAGCTATCGATATTGTTATTTCTATTCTTAAGGGTTATATAAGGGTTTTAGAAGACAATGTTCTAAGATAAAACTATTTTTTTAATGTCATTATAAGTGCATAATGAATCTAATGATCATGATTAATATCACATGGATCATTATTATAGATTCCAAAAACTAATAACAATTCTTAGATTTAATATTTGATGATCCTGGTATTGACTTGAATGAGATCATATGGAATTATCTCATGAAATTCTCATATATCATCACACCCTCATGATATAAATATGTTTGAAAATGATATTCATTTGTTAATTAATATGTTTTACCTAATATTGAATTTTATCTCACTATTTTTTTTCTTTCCCCATGTTATAAATAAATTATTTTCTTGAATTATATGAAGAATGAATTTCATATTTATTATCATTATGAATAAATATGAAATAAGAATATTTGGATTAATATGGGATAAGTTATCATTTTAGGCAACGTGATTTCATTAATTAATAGTTTTTTCTACTCAACTAATACTCTAAAACAAAATGTTCATTGTGATTTCAAGTTACCCAGTACTTCCTTGTGATATAATATGTATTACACTGAAAATAATTAATAATAATTATTGGAATTAAATGAAAAAAAATTAATGTTTGTGATTTTATCAACAAACATAGTACTGAGAGTTCTTGGTTGATAGATATTTATATTAAATAAAATTATTATTATATTATTATTTAAAATTTTTTTTGTAAAATCATGGCCATGAGGTTGGCCTCAATTTCTATTAGGATTGTCATCCCTACTGAATTTTGTTTTATAAAATGCATATGTATCAGGGATTGTCTCATTACAGCCTTATAATGTGTTAATAATCTTATGAAACCCACTAGAGGTGGAAATATTTCTCTCAATCATGATTTTAGAAAACCATTTGGAAATATGGATTGAAAATTATTTTGTAAAGTTATTCATATGTTTGGTTTTGACTGTGTTTTTACTACATCAGTCAAAATAATCTTTGGTTGTGCTCAAATATCTATCCTTATTAATGGGTCCCCTGAAGGTTACATAGATATTTCAAGAGGCATCAGGTCAGGTGATCCCATTTCTACTATAGTATATTCTTTTATGGAAGATTATCTTAGCAAGTTACTTTCAATTAGGGAAGACAATGGGAAAATGAAATATTGTAATGCAGGAAAAAGAACTATTTCCCATACACATTGGTCGTATGCTGATTATATCATTCTATTAACTATGTACTACAAAAAATATTACAAACATAAAACATTCTGTTTTACACAATGATAAATTTTTGGGCCATGAAATTAGATAGAGTAAATATTTTTTATATTTTGGTAAGAATTTATCTCCTCCTATTAAGACTAATATTTTCACATAATTATGTGTTCATAAGAGTACTAAACCTTTCACTTATCTCAGTATTCCTATATTTTGGGGAAATCCAAAGTCTTGACATTTTAATGGTATTCATAGAATTGATTGAAGGAAACTTTCAACATGGAATGGAACATCCATATTTCTGGCTAGTCATGTTTTCTTAGCCAGGGATATAATTATTTCCAATTGTTATTATTCATTTATGGTGTATAAATGTATTATCTAACATATCAATAGCATTAATGACTCTTTTATGAATTTTATTTTCAGTGGTAATATCCATGAAAGGAAGTTGGACATGGTATTATGGATAACTTTTGGTTAAAAAATTAATGTAGGGGGTTTACATATTAAAAATATTGAGATCTTCAATTATTCAATGTATGATTATTTTATTTGGAGAATTATTAATTGCTATTTTGTGGCCCTTGATTTTCTATGGAAAAATTTCACAAATAGGCTCAAAATGGGGCTTTGAATCATTTAGAATCCACATTGGAGAATTTTTTTAAATCCATTTATGTTTCCATTGATTCACATTCCTAATGATTTGTCGCAAAGGATTATTCTCAACCCCTTTAGAAAATCAATTGTTCTGGTAGTTCCATAGATGATGATGTGGTGAATGAAGATTTCAATCTATATCTGGATGTCACTATTATGGATTATCTTTCTATCATATAGGGACTTCTGAATTTCTTCATCAATATTGTGAATAAATATTGTTTCTCTATTAGAAATTATTTTTGGTCTTAAGAACATGATAATAATGGAATTCTATCTTATAATTTATTTCACTGGAACTCCTTTCATTGCAGTTTGGACTCTCTAATGATGGAGAAACATTATCGGAAATTCATCACACTTTCTCGGTCAATCCATGTATTGATATTGGTTAACTGAATAATTGCAACTCATAGTTATCTCTAGTCCTATGGAATAACTCTATATTATTCATGTGTTTATTGTCAATAGTGTTGGTAAGATGTTGATCACTGGTTTCTTAGTTGTGTTTCTAATTCATCAAAGTGGAATGTAGTTTCTGATATTTGTGAGGTATCTATGCAATGTGCTATTCCTATTTGGGATTTAATCAAATGATGCAGTTTTATTGCACTATCCAATCAACTGTTGGATATTTTTCATATTGTAGAAGTTAAAATATGTCACGTTATTTGGTATGATCCAAACAAAATAATTCATAACAGCATATCTTAGATAGTTAGTGCAACATTATCATCGATCATTTAAACTGTTTGTGAGGCTAACACACTAAAGAATAATTTCTTCTTCAATTCAGTTCATAACATGTTGGTTCGTAGTTTGATTGGTGTCAAGGTGATTTTTCTTCCTCCCTTTGGTACTTGTTACTTCATATGGAATGAAATTTTTTTTGGTTGGATAAATGTTAATTATAATGGAGAATATATAAGAAATATTGGGCCCTCTAGTTATGGTTCTATTTTAACAGATCAATATTTGGGGGTCTTTGGCTACTTTCATGGTTCCTACGGTTTTTCTTCTTCACCTGAGGAAGAGATGGTTTACATTATTTTCGTGGTGGAATAATCCAAGAACTGAGGCCAGAATATTATTTGGTAGGAGAGTGACTCTTCCACTATTTCTTCTACTATCATGATGAGATTGTGTCATTTATCAGGGAATCTCACTAAATAGTGGTGGAAATTTCTGGATTCTCTTTTCTCTATGGATGATATAGTCTCTCATATTAATCATGAAGGATGTTTGATGGAAGATTTTCTTGAAAAAAATGGTTTCAATGGTGTAGATTTTATATTGTATAATCAGGTTTCTGATGAGATTACACCCCTTTTTAATAGGGATCGACGAAAATATCCCATTTTATGACTCATGTATGTTGGAATTTGTTATTTAATAAAATATCCTTACCTTTTTGGTAAATTTTATATCTCACCTTAAAAAATATTAATTTTGATAAAACATATATTTTTATATGATGTAGATTTATTTTATATATGGAAAGACATGATTTCAATAAAGATTTTATTTTTAATTAAATGTAGACTATTTAATCACAAATGATATTCTAAAAAATATTATTTTTAAATAATACATTCTAAATATAAATTTAAATTTAATTTAACAAAGTGAAATGTAATTTTTATAAGGTTTTGAAAACAGTCATTGTCATAAAGATAAATATTTCTCAATTATTGAGATTATCAATTAAACAGTGTAAAATCTCAAATATAGGGAATTATTACAAAAAATTCATCTTCTTTTTTTAAATTACCACATAAAAATTTTCCAATGGGGATTTATTTGAACAATTTATTAGATATCTTAATTTTTTATGTCAATATTTAAATACAATATAAATGAATATTAGGTATTAGAACCGATTCATCACTCAACTGTGATATAATATATGAAAAAAAATGTAACCACGAAGAAATAAATATTTTCCCATTAATATAATAAGTTTTTTTATTTATTTTATTAGTTCTACAAAGCCTTAATAAAACATCAAAATAATATATTATATTTTTAGGTTTTAAAAATGACTGATTATGAATGTAAAATAATTCCACATCAGCAATGGTATTATTTTAATGATTTCTGTTATTTACCAAATACATTAATTCAAAAATGTTCTATATATTAGAGATAGTGGGAAAACCACTTTCGAATTTTTTTATTACATTTCAATTAAATTAAAAAACATATGATAATATGTTAATAAATATTTATTTTTCTATTTGGATATATAAATCCACAAGAAATCCTATAAAATTATAGTAAAAACACACATAGAATGATGTTACTCTAACATTACCTCTCTGGATCCATTGAATGGTTCTACCATAAACATAACAATCTCCTCTAAATGTAATAGAATCTCCTTCATAATGTATGTGATCATCTCTATCTTCTCATTATTTAAGCACCATAATTGTGTCATATCTTTTTATTTCCAACATTTATAGTCATGAAAAGATATAAAATTAACCTATTATCATTCATATAATTTCCATGTAATTATAGACCCATTCCACTATAATTTTCCACATCTTAAACTATTATTTTCATCTATTATGTTGTAGAAATTATACTAAAATTTTCCATGTGCACATTTGTGTAGTGAATAATCATATCCTTGTAAGCTAATGGGTATTCACATAGTTTTAACTATTCTACATATAGTAAGGAATTATATTTATTTATTTTTAAGAACATATTCATAGGGTTCAATAATTGAATAATTTTATCCTAATGATTCATGATATATGTGGCACCATTATGCATGTACATGATATGAATGTGATGGGTGATACAATAATTATATAGTCCTCTAATTCAATGTTTAACATCTTATCTAATGAGATTCAATTTTTGGTTCATTATAGATTAAATACTAATAATATTTTTTATATCTATGAGGGGATACATGAATATTTATGTAATTTCCATATTCCTATGTATCAATTATGCTATCATGTTATATAATGCAACATTATTTGAGTTTATGATCATTAATCATTATATGGTACTATAATATGACTCTTGAATCACACTAATTTTTTTTCTTATTATGCATTTTTTATACCCTCACTAGGATTTATATATCAACAATTTCTTCTGAACCTCCCTGTGTCATCCAATGTATTTTTAGAAGTCCATTGGAATACATTAATTTGTTATAGTGTTTATAAATATTTTTTTTATATTTATTTAAGTAAAATTTTATTCTATATACCTAATTACACAAATATAATAAGCCTCCTAATCATCTGTGGTTGTATTACTTTTCTCTAAATATAACAAATCGTGAATTAATGTGAATTAATGAAATGTTTGGTCTTATAGTTATTTTGATATTCCATGAGTTTGGGATGATGATTGTTAATTAAGGATATATTTAGTTTATTTCCTCAAAATAGAGTGAAATAGGTTATTATAACAATAAATTACATGAATGTTTCAAATTTAACATCATATATTTCGTATGAAACTAAAATCTTAATATATATACAATATCAATTTATGGTAGCTTAAAATAGAATAATATCATAAAAAACTGAGTATAATGTTTCTATTAAATATATAATTATTTATATAGAATTTTTTAATTTAAAAATATTAATAGATTTTCATGTTGATGAATTTTATGGTAATTGAAATATATGTAGGGTGGTTAGAAGCACTAGTAAGAGATTTGTTTCAAAAAATGAATATCATTTGGAGAATGATAAATCAAAATAAGGAATATAACAATCATTCTATATTTATTTGAGATATAATAATTCTGATTTGTTTGTTTTTTATATTTTTTGTGAGGGGATTGTAAATTAATGAAATAATTTTTAAACCACTTGATGAAAATAAGATCCAATATTTTTTCCGACTAAGGTAAATAAGATGAAAAAAGAGAATAAAGGTAAAATTAGTTTTACAGTGATTATAATTAAAATAATTTAGAAGTTAAATGAAAATTAAAGTAGTGGTTTTCACAAGAGAGTTATATACATCACAGCACACCAATGTATTTGAAAAACAGATATGAAGAATTAATTACATAATAATTGAAAAAAATATAGTAAAGAATTTTAATAAGAGATGAAATATATATTAAAAATAAATTAAATACATAGATATAACAGATTAGTATATTAATATTAATTAAATAATGTAATTATCCATTCTCTAATCATATGGTTCTAATTTTTGAAACATGGAAAAATAAACATCTCATTCAAAGGAGAACTACATCATCAACCACTATGCTTTTTCATAAGTTTAAAACATCTTACACAAGTCATACATAACACCATTCATTAATTACTAGGTAATTTATACATAATAAAAGGTGAGATCAAATATTAAATAAGGGTAGGAAAGTGATATATCAAATTAACATGAGAATAAGGGTATGATAACAAGAGAATTACATTTGAAAACCACAACTTATATATCATATGTCATGAAACATTCTGATTACAAAATATTTTTAGTTCATTACTCTTAAATCATAATGTAATCAATGAACATGATCTATGACAATAAAACATTGAAATTGTATATATATTTTTGTCATACACATAAAATAATAGTTATGTTAAAGAAACCCATAATGAGATTCAAAACATGTATGTATTGGTATAACCACATATATAATTTTTTATTAGAAATTTGATGACCTCTCACACACTCTCTTATTCATCCTTGTGGTAGCCTGCCATGTATGCTTTTTTTGGGTTTGAGATATCCTCCCATGAACCCTTTTATTTGGGACTGGGATAACATCCCTATTAAACATTGATGTCATGGTACATTAATAATTTCCAAATGAATTGAAGATATATATAGGTTACACCTATCAAATCTCTATAAATTATTGATATATGATAATAAATCATTCATCATATCATATACCTTAAAATGGAAATAGTTTTGACAAAGATATCATCATTATTGAACTAATGTGAAAGAAATAGGTTTCATATAAATCTCTTTTTTATAATCATAATCCAACAAAGGATAATATTAGGATGGTATAATAGGAACCTAACCCCTATAAAGAAAATTAAACAAAAAATATGTTTTGTTGTTGATGATTCTAAATTCCCTAAAAATATAAATAATAAAACCTAAGGTAAATATATTTTCTATTTTAGAGTCACTTCATTAAAATAAAAAAATTCCATAATATTAAAGAACCAAATTTCAATAATATTATATTTATAAAATTTTAATATAACAACTAAAAAAATGATCAGTAATGATATTGAAAAGTATTGTTCATTTCATACAAATTATCATGTTAATATAATTTATATTTTCTGGAAAAGAAAACAGAAAACTTTTCATAAAATTAAAAAAATATTACGTTAAATTTATTTTTTATAAAAGAAAAAATTAATTAAAATCACATTACTCAAACTATTTGGAATTTTAAAATCATACATTAAAACTATTTCAAAAATCACAATGGTGAAAAATTACATCTACCTAAGTAGTTAAATAAATTCAATTTTTAATAAAAATATTCTTTTAATAAATTAAAAACATAAACAGAGAAAAATTAAATGAAAATTTTAATTTTATGGAAGTTCTTTTTTGGAAATAAGTTACCAGTGTTTATTGAAGGATATATCAAAAAACATCATAATTATAGTCATAATAAATAACAATACTGATAAATATTAAGATTTTAATATTAATCCTTTAAAACATTATAATTCAAAAAATATAATATCTAAAAATAAATATCACTAGTTGGATATTTAATTCTTCATAATATTCTTATTAATCATAATTAAATTAATTCATAGGAAATATAACACAACATTAAATAGACGAAATGGTTAATTTGGGATATGTAATGTAGAAATTAAATTGTGGAAAAAATTCACAAACCACAAGTCTCATCATTCTTCATAATCGTTAGAACCTTATGTAATATTATATATATATATATATATATATATATTACTGAATGATAATAATTATTATTTTACCATATATTATTCACATATAATATTTAAGAATATGTTTTATAATGATTTTTAATGAAATCATTCTTTTATCCGTCATTATTTTTTTCACGTATGTGATTGTTTTTTGTTTTTTGTAATTTTATATTTATTATTTTTCTCTATTATTAAAAATGTTAAGAATGATATAAATATCATCTATATATTGGATGTATGTAAATTTATATTAATCAATATGTTTTATAGATAAAAAAATTCATCATTTTTAGAGGTGATAGTCTATCCATATAAAAAAATGTTGCATCCATTTTATCAAAAAAAGAAAAATAATAAAGTGAAATAATTTATAAAAAAAATGTATTCCTTATATAATGATAAATATTAACTAAATAAATACTTATTAAAATAAATTTAGAAATTAAATGTAAATAAATTATAAATCATCATGGATGAGGTAATCTACACGTACGCACGAAAGATGTTATCATAATTCACCATAAATTATGATAATATTATAGATATTATAATAGAAATCCAGGAGAAATAATTTCCATGAATATTATATATATAAATTAACTCCATCATTATCATTTTCTATGATAGATGGTGAGGTGAAATGAATTATAATGGTTCAAATGGAAGTTTTTATCTATACAGACGATAGAGGGTTTAATTTTCTATTTGATAGAAGTGGATATTGATATATGTTATGAAATTGACATAAAAACATCCTATTGTATGGTATATGTTTGTTTCATTACATTATTATAATTAAAATATGAATTAATATTGTAAGAGAATATGAAAAAATGAATGATATTGGTTAATACAATTACTTTTGATTATAAAATCCTCAGTTTGATAACTAATTATTAAACATTTTTAGGTCATTTAGGAGGCCAATAATCTATAAATATATTATTATAATGTCAATGAGATATTTTAGTATGATTTTGTGTAGAAAAATTTTGAAATTGGTTTGATAAAGTGAAGATAGAAGATAGCTTATTATAATTAAAGTGGAGTGATATTATTTTATATTGCCAATACTATTTAACAATTGGGAGTAAATATGAAGCCATGTTTCATTGAAATTAAGAAATATATTTTTTTAGAGATTTTATTATTGATCCATGTATCTATTAAAAATATAATTTTTTTAATCAAGATATACGTTTATCTTCTATGTTTACTCACTTTTACAATTCTGGTTTTCAATATAGAAAATATTCAATCTTTTTTTACAAAAGTAATTTATCCTTTTTTCATAAAATTAAAATGAGTCTTAAAATATAATTTTGATACATTTTTTATAAATTTGAAATATATTATCAAAAAAAACAAAAAAAATATTGTTTAAAATTAATTTTAGAATATGTGCATGTAACATGAAAAACCATGTTTTAACCTTAAACACCTTCATTATTTTTTCATATTAGAATATTATTTAAATTAAATCATAATGAAAATATTATATAAATCTAACAATTATTATTAAAATTTTGGAATCCATTTTTTATAATTAAATTCATAGATGTTCAAGCTTTTAATTTCAAACTAATATAGTAGACACGATAGAGTAGATGTTTCCAAAGAGAATATGATCTTATGTATAAATATTTTTCATAAAAAATAAACAAGAATATTATTAAAATTAAAAAAATGTATCATTCATAATATAATTTAATAATGTTCCATTTAAATAATTTTCAAAAAATATGAAACATTATAAATTCATTAATCTAAAAATAAATTTTTATAATAAGAACATTTTTCTCACTATTAATCGAAATATTAATTATTTCATAAAATTCTAAAAAAAATCTATATATTAATTTTGATGTGTTAATTACTAAATTTACATTATTTTTTGATATAAATATTATGAGTTTTGAATTTTTTTAAATTATTTCTTCAAAAAAATCAATAAATATCATTTTGGTTGATAAAAAAGTACTTGGCATGGATATAATGATAATTTAAAAAGTAAATTAATTTTTTATCAATATGGTTTCTTTAAATAAAACTATAATACTAATTCATGAAAATATATTCATTACTATTTATACAAAAATGTTCAATGTCTAGGTTAAAATGGTCTTCTTTAAATTATAATAGTAATATTATATCGTTGTACATTAAATCATGGTGTTCTGGATAATATATGTTATTGATGAAATTATATTTATTTGAAGAAAAATTCATAAAATAATATGGAAGTACATTTACCCCCCCAAAATAAAAATAAATTTATCCATATAAATACAATCAGATTAATATATACAACATATGATAGTTCTCCCAAATCATTCCCTCAGGTTTCCATGTACCTTATTTATGTTGGTTGTTTCGCCACCAAATATTGAGATCTGATTGGTCATGATACACTTCTCACTCTAATTGTGACCCATAATTTCATTATGTTATTCATTATAGGAATACTTGTATAATATCATGTACAGAAGAGCGTTTTTTTAGTCTTCATGTTGTTATAAATTGTCACGCACTAACCAAGAATACATAAATTGGAATTTTTCCTATGTCTCAACATTAAATTCATCTAAATTTTCATATCCTTATTCCCTGGATAAATTTACTAATACAGTTTCTCAACAACATCAGAATCCAAATCACGTCAAAGATTATGAGTAATGTTTTTTTTATGTTAGATTATTTTACGATATATTAGATGGTTTTAATAATCTGTCCCATTTCATTAAATAAAGCATCTTCAAATTGAATTTTTTCTACAACAATGTAGTGGAAAATTATATTTGTACAATTATTTCTATAGAATTCATCATTATGATCTATCTGATTACATAAATGAATGTTATTGTTGTATGGAATCTATAATTTCCATAATACCAGTGGAAAATAGTAACAAGTTAATTTCTTAAAAATGAACTAGAAACAATGTATCTGATATATATGGACAATATATTTTTTTAGTTTTCATAAAATAGTTACATACATGAATTCAAATAATATATTAAAACATAATATTAAAAAAAGTATATTCACTGATAATGAAATATTTCACCATAGTGTATCCCTATATATAAAAACCCAAACAAAAAATTGTGTCATGTGGAAAAATTGAACATAAAAAATGAGTAAATTCATATTTTGAGTATGGTTATGCATAAAATGGAAGCTATCATGAATAAATATGAATAATAAATATAAAAATGTAAGTAACTGAAACATATCCATTTAAAAAAATAACATTATAATAACAATTTATAAGAAATGATGATTAAATAACTTGGTATAAATAATCACATGAGATATGTACTATATCTAACGGAAGAATAACATGGAAAAAAAATGATCTCACATCAAGGGAATTCAAAATTAATGATATAAAAATAATATTTCAATACCTTCTAAAATAACGATTAAATATTTGGGTAGAAACTCAAATAATTTTAGAAAACAATTATCTCATGAGACCCATTGATGAATCATGGGACTATCTATAACTAGTATTCACGCATCATATATTAAGTCCAATTAATTCTTAATATTGATATTTTAAATCAAATTCCAAATAAACCACAAAATTATAGAACTAAAATCTTGATGTTAATACTTACGTGAATCAATATACATAATCATAAACTGTCGAGGGTTACATGGTGATTGATAATTAAATTTTACATCCTCATTCAAAATAGTCATAAACCATCCATTGAAATAGTAAGGAGTCAATCATTATAACATATCCCATGTGAATCATATGTAAAATAATGGTTTTATTTCATTGATAAAAAATAATATATTTAAAATTTCATTAATTTTTTTTTGTACTAAATAACATTATTACATGATAATATTGGTAAATTTAGTAAAAAAATAATGGCAAAATATTATTAAAATAATTATAATTTATAATAACATTTTAAACATATAAAATATCATTTAAAACATTCAGTGGTCATGTTGGTAGCAAATTTCATTTTTGTCGTACATGTTTTAAAAAAATATTCCTTTCACATTTTTTCTAAAATCCAATCAAGAATTAATTGGAAAATGAAATGAATATTACATTAATTTTTTTATTGAAATGAGAAAAAAGAATAAATAAATTTTAAAAAAATTATATATATATTGATAATTTTTTTATAAAAACATTTTTAGAACAAAAGGATTTTCATGGAAAAAATATTTTCAACCAAAAAGAGAAATAATCTTCTCTTATGTTAAAAAAAATTTCCAAATCATTTTGTGAATAAAAGAGTAGAAAAAATATAATATGAAAAAAATCATGAATAACCATAGTAATTGAAAAAATATTTGTTTTTTTATATAAATTGATAATTATTCCTCCATGGAAGACTTTAACAAAAAAAATCATGTATACTAATAAGATTATGAAATAATCACTTATAATATTGAATCTATTGAATCATAATCCCAATGAATTAAATAATTATATAATAAAAATATATATAAATTGAATAATATAATTCTTGATGAAAATTTTCAAAACAGAAGTATATACATAAAAAAATAACTCATGAATATGGCATATGTATCACAGAATTAAATTCGAGTTGAGAAACCCTTACATATGGTTCGAAGTCATTCTTATGTGTCCAAGACTATAATATAATAAATATAAGTCTATAAATAATATATTATTGAGACACATTCCCATATGTCATATGAAATATCTTTTACTTTTATTTTTTAATGACTATTTGTTTTATGAATTGTTTGTTAAAATCACAGTTGTGTGTGTTAATTGGATCATTTTTCAGGAATATTTTAGTTTAATTAATTTTGTACATTGAAATTTTATAATAGTTAAATTATATCTATAACTTTATCAAAGAAATAAATATCACATATATTAATTTTATATGTTTTTATAGTATTCTGATAAAACTATAAATAAAAAATAGATTACATCAATTATGGAGAATATATGTCATACGTACTCACAACCACTACATCTATATTTCAGGATGGATGTAATGAAAATTATATACTAATTAATACATTTATAATCATTATTACAGCATATAAATAATTTATATTAATAAAATTCATCCTTAATTTCATGCATGTTAAAATAAAATGAATAAAATTTCAACCTAATACATAGATGTTGTAGTCCTCCTGTATGGATGTGATTATTTTTTTCAAAAGATTAGGAGGAAAGAAATATATTTTGTGTTAAATTTCCATGATTATGTTATTTTAATAAATATCACACATAATCATTAATTTTAGTGTTAATAATTTCCATGTAAATAAGATGTGAAAAATGAATCACATTGTTACGCGAGGTGGTAGTATATCGTATGCACTAGTGATGTTATCATATCCCCCAAGGAATAGAAATTAATATGTTATATGTCATATTAATGTTACGTATTTATAATATTGTAATACATATCATATATATATATATTATAATCAATCATTATATACATCCTTGATATGTTGAGATCGAAAATTAATTACATCAATTCCTGAATAGATAGTTCACCAAACACATGATCGAAGGTTATAGTTCTCATTTAATGGAAGTGGACATGTATATGGTTTCTTTAATTAACATATCATAGTATATGGACAAATGATATAATTTTTCTATTATATTATTATATTTTATGTAGTTTTTGACTATATGTATGAATAAATAAAATTAATAATAATGTTAATTAATAATTCCTCTTAATCGGAAATACTTTTATGGTTTATAATTATTTCCATCATATAAGGGATTATAAATAAAAATATTGAAATTAGGAATTTTTTATGGATTCAAGGGTGGTATTTTTATAGGTATTTATTGAATAAAAGTGTTATAATATTTTAAATAAGAAAAGTGAGTGATTAGCCATATATAAGTCTTTGAGAGGACACAAATGGAATATTTAAATAGATTAATTAATACGAACATTTTTGTCAATTTAAAAACATAAAAATTGTGTAAATATAAAATTTTAGATATTATAAGGTCTAAATAGTTCCCTGATATTATTTTTCTACATGGTGAAGGGAATTTATTGAATTTTATCTACTTTTTTCTAACACCCCGATAATCCTATTTTTACATTTACTATTGTAAGATAATTTTTACGATTTTCAATATTAATTATAGTCTGAAAATATGGTGAAAATAATATATAATATAAATTATTCTATTTCCAATTATAGAAACAATTTTTCTGTATTTATTTCAGAGTATTGGTGTTATATAAAATAAAATTCATCTATATTTTAGAAGAAATAGAATTTTTCAAATGAAAAAATTCTCATCAATATAAAATGTTTTAATATAAAAATTAAAAATGGAATTAAATTTAAATATACAAATTTGTAATATTTTAATAATATTTATATAATTATGAAATTTACATAATTTTTTCTATAAATAGAACATTTAAAATTATTTGAAAGAAAACAATTTTATCAACAAAAATATATTTTTCCAATATTTAAAAAAAAATTCATTTTAAAAAATATATAATTTCATAAAAATAAAATATAAAAAAATCGATTTAAAAAATGTTGATTATTTTTTAAAATTAAAATTAAAATAATAAAAAAATTAACTTTTCTGAGGAATTCAAGACTAATCCAAATTTTGGAAAATTAATTTTTTTCATAAAATACTTATCATCAACATTAAAACTAATCAGATTTTGTTTATAATCAACAAATGACCATTTAATTTAGTTTATACATTTCTGAACCATATAGTTTTCATAATTAAGTATATTTAATTCATACTCACCATCTTGATGACTTATTTATACTAGTCAATGAAAAATATTAATATTACAATAGAGTATTATGTTCCGTTTAATCCTAGGGTTTCATGCTTCCAAAAATATCAAATAGACTGAATTTAAATTAATAAATAATAATGTATCAATGTGTTATTTTTTATATTAATCTTGGTGTTGAAGGTCATACATTCTATCAAACATGATATTAATATTTTAAAATCTCATGATGTAAAATAAAACCACATAAATTTAATACATCCTTGTAATTTAATGGTGATCCTGATAACAAAATCATTTAAATTTGAAATTAATTTTCCTGTAATCAAAAATTATAAAAGGTTTTAATAAATATTATAGTTCATAAGAGAGAAAGAGATATATGATGGTTATCTATAATTTCACACTATATAGTTTCAAGTAGGTCAAAATAAATAGTTAATGAATACATCAAAATGGAAGATAATGTTAATTACAAAGGAGTAATAGTGTGTTCATGATTATATACTCATGAAAATATTAACCAATCAAAAAATATATTAGATAAAAGGCCCTAGATTTTAAAGATATTTAATTAATAAGAAAATATTATTTTTCATGATATATGATTCCTGATATTGAGGAAATCTATTATCATTTTGATTTTGAAGACCAACAAATATAATTCATATATAATTCATTTTCTCTTCTTCAATCAATTAAAACAATTTTTAATACTCCAAGAAATTAATATTGAATCGAAATAATTTTCTAGAAGTAAGAAATTAAGATTTAATAGATTATTATATTAACAAAATAATGTCATCTCAGTCACCATGTCTCAAGATATATTCAAAAACCATAATGGTTTGAATAAGTTATACAATAACAGCCACTGTCTACATTAATCAATTAAATATATTTTTATCCTTTTTTATTTTATAAAATATGTATTTAAAAATTCTATATCCACTAATTTGGAAATAATCACATTTATTCAACCTTATAATTTCTATAAAATATTATATATCTCTTAATGACTCATTTCAAATATTTTAATACCTTTGATCTCCAAAAATAATTAAGGAAATTATTCATTTATCTTGAAAAAATTATCATATTGTTTACTGTATTATATATATCAATATATGATGTTAACTCCAAAAATATGAAATAAACAAAAATCCTTAAAAAAATTTCATAGTCACTAACTCCATCAAAAAATTATATCACGATTTTTTTAACGTATTGAACACTTTAAGGTTTACCCTCCCCTAAGTCATGTATTCTAAAAAAGTTACAACTTGTTGTTGGATAAATTTTCTTAGTCATCGATTTCATTCTACATATAATCCAAAATCAATTATATAATAATATACTATTAAAATACTTACATATTTTATGATTCTATTAACTATATTTCCATAGATATAATATTCATATATTATAATTCTTGATTCCCAAAAAAGAAAATTAATATTTCCACTTATTTAGTGTTAAAATCATAATAATTATCTTAAACGTTCCTAGATTACATCGTTCCATGATAAATAAGTCAGTCAAGTCATTTGCTGAAGAAATTTCCCAATAAAAACATATTGGAGACTAGAACTGAAAATTATATTATTTTGATGAAGGAAAGAATTTATTCAAACAAGATATAAGAAATATAAAAAACAGTATACATTCATGAAAAATCCAACATAGATAAATTTCAGTGAATTCAAATAGGTATAAACAACAAAATGAACAAAAAAATACGATTACCACACAATTCCACGAGAAAAAAACACTCCAAGTCCAAGGATCGACAATAAGAACCACCACTATGTTCCACTATCATCATTCATGAACCTGGAATAAGGTAATAAACACATTCCCGAAGTCATAAGTAGTGTGAGAGAAAAAATCTATGTAGGGTCTCACCAAGAATTTCATAATAAGATTCCATCATTTAATTAACTGAATAAATCATTCAATATTAAATAAACATGAATATAATTACAAAATAATATTTAAAACAAATCCCAATACACATTTAAAATGATTTAAATAGAATAAATAATTGTCTTAATAAAATTATTATATTCAAAAGTTTATATAATATCACAAGAAATGTGTAAAACTATTTATATGAAATGGAATATATATCGAATAAAAACAGTTATAATGATGTTCATCTTTGACTAGGTAAGTTAGTTCTAGTATAATGGATCCTTACACAATGGATGTTGAATCATGATAAAATGTGTATTGTTGGTCGGAGTGTATACTCAAAAGGGGGGGTGAATTGAGTTCCAATTAAAATTTCTGTTTAAAAACATTGAGTTGAAAATCCCCCAAAAAGAATACAGAATTAAACTGTAGTGAATTTATATCACAGTAAATGTTCTGTTAGGATCTCAAGGGATTGATTAGTTCCCAGTTGATCAAATCAGTAGACTTGATTATCCTTTGAAACTAACTTACTGGTTTACAACTAATATAAACACTTGCGAGTTTAATAATCAAAGTACCTTTAAAACAATTTTGGTTTTAAAGTATTAGCAACGGAATAAAAGAATAACTTTGAAAGATATAGCACAGAAAATATAACCAAGAGGTTCAGTCTCAAGCTGAGACTTAGTCCTCTCAAAAGATTTTATGAAATGATGATCCACACCCTGGATAGGGGATAACAACAGCAACCACCAGTCCAGGTCCAAGACCTCTACCACAGTTATTCTTGGGAACAAACACAACAGAAACAAGCTGTTTAGGTCACACCATCTCTACCACTATCCCAGTGGGAAAAACAAAAGGCAAGTGAGTTTAGTGAGGACTTACAAATCCTCCCGTTAGAGTACAAGAGAGAGTGTGTGTGTAAAATACAGCATATAACACACACTGCTCGAAACTTAAAAAGATAAATCACAGAGCAAATATATTGAGAGAAATGGCTCTTGTGATTAGCATGCAGTTCTGGACTCCTTTGATTGATCAGGATTTGCTCTGAATCCTCTTCTGGTTTTTTCTGGAAAACATAGTTTCGTCTGTTTCCTTGACTTCCAGGTATAGATATAGTCGATGAAGCTCTTGTGTTATGTTCTCGTTCTTAGCACTTCACTGGTATGCAGTAATGAGTTCATCGTGTAGGTTCCATCGTCTCTTTGCATTCACACTCTATGTTGTTCCAGCGCACTTTTTATTTTGTATGTCTCGTGTATTATTTTATTGTATCTCGCACAACCTTTGTTTTATATTTTTATTCATCTATTAATGCTCTTTTGTAGGATCATCCTACCTTTAGTTAAACCACGTGCTCCGGAAAAAGATGATTTACTTTTTGCAGATACGAGGTACGGTTCCCTGACATCCAACAACCCACATTAAATAAATGTCAGTATCTTAAATATACCAGATATGACCGTTGGTTAGATTAAACAATGATTAAGAAATTAAAGCAGTGTCAGGTTCTGTCTCTGGATAGCTCTTGATATCGGTCGATTTGTGTTATGGCTGGTCTGAGTATCGGTAGGCATTTGTAACGGTAGACTTGTCTTGGTAGCTGCAACTGTAGACTTGATCACATCAGTAGCTGTGGACTTGTAATGGTAGCTGTATATCTCTATCGGTAGTTGTGGCTCTGCCTTGTATTGGTAGCGGTAGCTCTCTATCGGTAGCTGTGGCTCTGCCTTGTATCGGTAGCGGTAGCTCTCTATCGGTAGACTTTTCATAACGGTGGACTTCAGCATATCAGTTGTTGTCAACTTTGCTGTAGAGGTAACTATCGAAATCATTGTATCGGTAGCTCTATGTTCTGACATTAGATCTCTTATAGCGGTAGCTCTAATATATCAGTAGACCTAACTGTATCAGTTGCTGTGAGCTGTAACCTTTTCATAGCATAAAACGGTAGCTGAGAACTATTTGAGCATTCACTTGGCAGAATGATTTAAGTCATAGTAAACATATATCATATAATTCCAAAGACTTAATTTAAGCATAATGAAAGAAACAACATATATTAAAGTATATTTGGAATGTATTAAGGATAATCAATATATAAATAAAGAATGGTTGGGATTATCAAAACACAATAAATCCACTTAATTCCCAGAGGGTTCAACAGTCTCCCCCTTTTTGATAATCACAACTTATGCCAAAAAAATATATATCAATGTATGATATCAACAGTATAGGATCAGAGAAAGAAAAAAAATCTCAGCAATTGATATCAACAATAAAATAGTATCAGAGGAGAAAGAAAAACACAAACAAGATTCTTTAGTTTGAGAAGATTTACATATTCCTCCCCCTATCAATTTAACTACAGGATTCACCTCCAAAGAAGTGATTTTCTCCCCCTTTGTCCCCTTAGGTGAACAACATGCTCTATCTCTCTCAATAATTTCTCCCCCTTTGTGATTAAAAAAAAGGAGGGTATCTGAGAGAATAGAGAAGGATGAGGAATAAAAATAGACAGAGTAAAATAGATAGTGAAGAGAGGAATGATGTATGTGATTGATAAGCCAAAATATACAGTGGTGAAATCAGAAAATTACAAAAAATACAATGAATCCCATGAAAAATGAAGCTAGAAGCACTCAATGATCCTCTTGAATAGGTGTTTTTCCCTTGGGATCAGTAGAGGGTTCAGAGGTAGAGTCAGCAGGCTTGGGAATTCCGGAAAGAACTACTGGTGGATCAGCAACTGATATAGTACCAGATCTGTAATCTGGGCCCTTCTGAGTGATCATCGGTGTCAGGCTCCTGATAGCTTGAACGGGAGTCAGTTGAGGATTACTCTCAGAGGCAGATGGTGGAAGGGAAGGTGGTAAAATAACTGGCCAAGCATCCACATGTAGGAAAGGCAGCAAGTGATTCTTGAAATCCATGATGATGCTTCCACCTCTCTCCATAGAAGAGACAAAATCATCTATATTCTCAATAAATTTGTCTATGGCCGGATTAAGTTCCTTGGGCTTACTAACATGTTCTTTGAAGTCATGGGTAACTGGAGGTAATTTCATATTCTCCATCAAAATATTGAAATGGTTGGTCATTTGGTGCTTGGTATAAACCTTTTCAAAATAAGCATCCACCTTATTTTTTATTGCCTCTTGAGAATCAGTAGCTTCCTGCAGGTGATCACGAACAACACTACTATCTTCCCTAGTGGTAGTAAGAATCTGAGTATCAGATGCATCACTAGGGCTGGCCTTATCCAATTCTTCCTGAATAATAGTCCGGATCTGGTCAAGGTTCACACTGGAGCTATTGGAGGGAAGAGGATTTATTGATAAGGCCACTGTCTCCTTGAAAGATTGAATCAGACTACTAACTACCTTCTGAACAAGTTCATCCTGACTGTTCAGATGTTCTTTGATAGACTTCTTAAAGGCCTCAAACACTTCCACAAATTGTTTGACCACTTCTTTGATATATCGAATGTCAGTGTGCACTTGGGTTTGAGAACTGTTCAAAGTAGTCAATGAAGCAATGGATTGTCTAAGAGCAACTACAGCTCCTGTCCAACTCTCAATCTGAGTGTGGCACACCTTATGTTCATCCACCATTTATTTCACAGGGCTGGACACACTAAATCCAATGGATAACTAAAGGTATTGCTCCATTCTTTTCATCTCTTCAAACATACTTTTCTTCATATCTGCCACTCATTATCTTATTGCTTCTATCAATTCAGCTTTTAAAGACTTAAGGTCATCCTTGGTTGCCAGATGTTCAGCTACAGTGGGTAAGGTAACTGATTCCTGTTGGGTTGGTCTTCCTCGTTAGAATCTCAATAGAAAGTCCAAGAATCATATATCCGGGATCTGATGTCCAACCTTCAATGACATATAACACTGATACTGAGCCAACATTCTCCTCCTCACATGGAACATTCTCCTGAGGTATCTCTTCCATGTTTTCTTCCTAAGGTAAATCTGCAATTTCCTTTACAACCACAACAGATTCAATAGCCACTTGTTTTGAGTCATTAATGACTCTCTCATTAATAGGTGTTGTTGCAACGTCTTCCTGATCAGCCAAATTCCTGACTGTAATGATTATTAGAGGACTCAAACTGAGCTGTTTTTCAATCTTTTCTTCATCATCTGCTTCACCATCAGCCTCTTTTTATCCATTAACATTTTGATCAGATTTAGTTGTCTCGTCCTCCTCAGAGGTGTCTTTGACAACATACTGGCATGCTTATTCCTCTTCTTCTGTACTCTCGGTATCATTGTCCTTTAAGACAGTTTCTCTTTTTGGTAGTTCTGTTGGAGGGCTGGCTGCTCCATAAGAAATAACTTGATGCACAGGACTAGGGGGAAGTCTGGATCTCCTCCTTCCTCTACTGATGTCTCTTCCTCCTCAGCTTCATCATCACTATTGACCGGTTCTGGCTCATCTGGTCAAAGACCAGGATCCCTCACATCCTTTGGTCTAGAAGGATGATCCATAGGAGTATACTTGTCATAAATTTTTCCTTTATCATTCACCCATGATTTCTTCCAAGGATTACAGCTGACCTTCATGTATTTACAGATAGTTCTTGTAATACAGAAGTTATCCTTGACCACTACCATCTCATCCTGATGTCCAGCTATCTCCTTCACTTTCAGCATAACAAAAATTAGTTTTGAAAAAAACAAGGCATTTGATTTTTACTTTGGTCTAGTCATCTCTTCCACTTAAACCATAATCAATGTACATAGATTGATTCTCACAATGTGCTTCAGAAAATGTAACAAATATATTTATTGGAATCTAAAATTGGAAAAGTCTCCTCTTCTCGGACTAACAACATACTAAATAAACTTAAACAACAGTTTGTCTTCTCCTGCCATCTCTGCAGCAATCAACTATCTAGGGATCCCATTCCCTGTGAGTTCCAGCAGAGCATCTTCATATTGAAACACATCACTGGTTGATGGTACAGATATTGAAAAGAACGCATAATCTCCTTCATGTGGAACTATTAAGTTCCTAGCCCATTAATCTGAAGTAAAAGATACTTCCTGACCATTTACCACAGAAACCATTCTGTTTTCTTCTTCAGACATTTCGAAACGAACGAATTCATAGATTTGTTTCACCAGTCCTGGATAATAAGGTCTGTTGTTGTTCGCGAAGCATTCTAGCTAACCTTTTTCTTCTAGTACTCTAAGAACTAACGATGTGCTTACCATCATCCATTCTGCACACACTTATTTTTCAACAACAATCTCCCTCCTTGAGAGATGTGGGTTTATTGGATTCCTTCGAGCTACACTTCCACTTCCACATCCACTGGCATTAGATACTTTCTTTCATTTATCTTGTGGCTCATCACTCCCATCTGTGAATTGGGGTCTCTTAACGCGGGCCGTTGCAGATTTTAGGCGAGGCTTCTGAAGGTTGAGAGGTTTAGGATTAGGGGATTTGAGTAGACAGGTTCACTGTGAGATTGAGTGAGTCTAGTTTGAGTTTTAATATCATTTAGGATTCATAAATCACATAAATCATAAATAAAATAAATAAAGGTTCGATGACTCGGCTTTACAGAATTTTAAAATAGTGCGAGATGTACCCGTAAAGTCTCTTAACGGTGAGGTCTTCTATCGGTGAGGTTTCTCTAATGGTGAGGTTTCTCTAACAGTGAGGTTTCTTTAATGGTGAGGTTTCTCTAATGGTTTAACGATAAGTTATCATTCCTAATTTGTGTTTAATGAAACTTAATCTTTCTGAACATAAAGGGTTAGTGAAAATATCAGCTAATTGATGTTCAGTGCCTATAAACTCAAGTGTTATATCACCTCTTTGATAGTGATATCTTAAAAAGTGATGTCTAACATCAATATTTTTAGTTCTAGAGTGAGACACAAGGTTCTTAGAGATATTAATCACACTAGTGTTGTCACAGTTGATTGAAACGTGTTTAAAGTCAAATCCATAGTCCAGTAGTGTGTGTTTCATCCATAGAATCTGTGCACAAAAACTACCAGCAGCGATGTATTCTGATTCAGCAGTAGACAATGCAACTGATTTCTATTTTTTACTACACCATGATACTAGGGATTTTCCAAGTAAGTGACATGTTCCAGATGTGATCTTCCTCTCTAACTTACAGCCAGCAAAATCAGCATCTGAATAACTTGTTAAGTTAAATGATTATCCTTTTGGATAACTCAAACCTAAATTTTCAGTATACTTAAGATATTTCAAAATCCTTTTAACAGCAAGCAAGTGTGATTATTTATGTTTAGCTTGAAATCTAGCACACATACATACACTGAACATAATATCTGGTCCACTAGCAGTAAGATAAAGTAAACTCCCAATCATACCTCTGTAATTAGTTTGATCAACTAGTTTACCAGTTTCATCACTATCCAATTTACAGGTGGTACTCATAGGTATATCACTTTCCTTAATACTATCAAAACCAATGCGTTTTAACAAATCCATAGTATATTTAGTTTGATTTAAAATAATTTCATCTTTAGTTTGAAAAATTTGAAATCCAATAAAATACTTAAGCTCTCCCATTAAGCTCATTTCAAATCCATTTTGCATATCCTTTGAAAAATCAGTACATAAAGAGTTTTTTGAAGATCCAAAAATGATATCATCAACATTGATTTGTACTATTAATACATCTTTTGAAATACTTTTTATAAAAATAGTTGGATCACCAATTCCTTTTGAAAATCCTTCTGAGATAAGAAAGATTGGATGTCTTTTATACCAAGATCTTGGAGCTTGTTTTAAACCATATAAAGCTTTAGAAAGTTTAAAAACATGATTTTGAAAATGAGGATTTGAAAAAGCAGGTGGTTTTTCTACAAAAACATCTTCAACAATAAAACCATTTAGAAAATCACTTTTCACATCCATTTGATATAAATTGAAACATAGATGTGATACATAAGCAAGTAAGATCCTAATAGCTTCTAATATAGCTACAGGTGCAAAGGTTTCCTCACAGTCAATTCCTTCTTCTTGATTGTAACCTTGTGCAACTAGCCTAGCTTTGTTTCTAATGATGTTTCGAGATTCATCAACTTTGTTTCTAAACACCCATTTTGTGCCTATGGTAATAGTGTCCTTAGGTCTTTCTACAAATTTCCAGACTTTGTTTCTTTCAAATTGATTTAGTTCCTCTTGAATAGCCATTACCCATAATTCATCATTGATAGCATCATTGATATTTTTAGGTTCTATCTCTGAAAAGAAGGCTTGATGTTCATCCTGATTTCTAAGAGAAGCTCTAGTCTGTGTCCCCCTATCAAGATTTCTTACAACAACATCTAAAGGATGTTTCTTTAGAGTCCTAGTTGGTCTTGAAAAGGTAGGGCTAGAGATTTCTGGTTCATCTACAGGTTGAGGTTCAACAGAAGGAGGGTCTGGAAAATTTCCAAAACTAGATGTTTTAACTACAGGTCCACTATTTTTATCATTAAGGTTCAAACCAGAGAGATCATCTTCAAGATTTTCAATAGAGGTCTTAGGTTCATGTGGATCAGTTTCATCAAATTTGATGTGAACAGATTCTTCCACACATTTGGTTCTGTTATTAAAAACTCTATAGGCTTTACTAGAAGTTGAGTAACCTAGAAAAATTCCATCATCACTCTTGGATGCAAACTTATCAAGATTATCTGTAGTGTTAATAATAAATACATTGCAGCCAAAAACTTTGAAATAGTTAACCTTAGGTTTCCTATGGTTCCATAACTCATAAGGGGTCCTCTTAAGAACAAGTCTGATCAAGACTCTATTAATAACATAACAAGCTATATTTACAGCTTCATCCCAAATGTAAACTGGTAGGTCATACTCATTAAGCATAGTTCTAGAAATTTATTTCAGGGTTCTATTCCTCCTTTCTACTACACCATTCTGTTGAGGTGTCCAAGGGGCAGAGAAATTGTGACTATAGCCACTGTATGAGCAGTAAGATTCAAACTCATGATTTTCAAACTCACGACCATGATCACTTCTCAGGGTTTTAATCATAATTCCACTAAGGTTCTCTCCAGACTTGGTGTATTTTACAAATCAAGAACAAGCTTAACTTTTATGAGCTAGAAAATATACCCAAGTATATCTAGAATAGTCATCTACAAGAACATAGACGTAATGCTTCCCATTTAAACTAGAAACACTAGAAAGTCCAAACAAATCCATGTGAACCAAATCAAGAGGTTGAGAAGTTGACACTTCTTTCGTTGATTTAAAAGAAACATTATGTTGCTTTCCCTTTTGACAGGTATTACAAACTTTGTCTGCTGGAAATTCATGTTTTGGTAGGTCTTTAACAAAGTTCTTCCTAGCCAGTTTTCTAAGTGAATGCACATTGCAGTGTCCTAATATTCTATGCCAAAGCCAAGACTCTTTATGAAAAGCATTTAAACAGGTAATATTTTGCTTAGCTAAAGAACTTAGATCAACATCATATACATTTTCATTTCTCAAAGCAGCAAACACTAAAATATTTTTAGAATTACTAACATTGCAGGAATCATTTTCAATTTTAACGTAAAAACCATCATCACATAACTAAGAAATACTTAACAAATTGTATTTAACTCCATAAACAAATAAAAATATAGAAATTAATACTGAGTCAGTGTTACCAATCTGGCCTAAGATGATGATTTTTCCTTTTGAGTTATCACCAATGGTGACAAAACCCCCATCAACTCTGACTAAGCTTTTAAAGCATGAGAAGTCTCCTGACATATGTCTTGAACATCCACTGTCCACGTACCAGGTCTTTTTACAAGAGCTCTTTAAGAAGGTTTCCTACAAAACAGACTTAAACATGAAATGATTTTGGTACCCAGATTTTCTTTGGTCCAGACAGATTAGCCAATAACACTTTAGGTACCCATATTTGTCTAATGGGTCTCATTAAATTTCTAGAATCAACATATTTTGAAAGATAAACCTTATCAGATCCATAACCAGTCATATAACTCTTTGAAGCATATGAAGTTCCAGAGCTAGCTACATTCTGTCCAGATTTAGGAATGAATCTAGTTTAGGTAATTTTCCTCTGTCCAGGTTGGTATCCTATACCAGTAGTGTATCTAGGTGCTATTTGCTTACCTAGAATCTGTGTAAGAGTATATTTTTCATTGGTAAATTTATCTAAGTCATTCATGAGTTGCTCATTAGATAATTTTTGTTCAGTGTTCTCTTTAAGCAACTGAGCATTCTTTTCCATTTCAAAATCACGATCAGATTTTTGTTTAACAGTTAAAGCATACTGTTTCATTAAACCTTTGTATTTGTCTTTTAGCTCATTACATGTTTCTTCTAACATATCACAATATTCAAACAGTTCAGATTTAGACATGTTATCACATTCAGAATCATCTCCAAAATAATATGAAATAGAAGAAGGAGTTTCTGAAGTTACCTCAGCAGCGTTTGTCATAAAGCACATATTTTCGTTGTTTCTTTGTTCAGTTTCAGAAACATTGGATTCACTAGAACTGTCCTCAGAAGCACTCCAAGTACCCTTCATGGCTTTCTTATAATTTTTATCCCTGTATTCATACTTCTTCTTGTATTTCATCTTTGGACAGTCTGCTTTTATGTGTCCCTTCCTTTTGCACTCATAGCAGACAACTTCATCTGATTTGTCAGATTTCTTCCAATCCTTTTTCCAATGTACATTGTTGTCATACTTACCTTTATAATTCGATTTTCTGAAAAATTTCTTCTTCCTATAGAATTTATTAAATCTTCTGGAAATGTGATCCATCTTAGAATCACTATCATAATCACTCTCACTATCTTCACAGCTTGAAATTTCATTGATAGCTTGCAGCTTTTCCTTATCCTTATTCTTTGAGGTTGTAGTTTTGAAGGAAACAGACTTCCTCCTAGGTTCATCGTCTTCTTCTTTGTTCACTTTGAGTTCCTCTTCATACATCATCATTTTTTTAATTAGTTCTTTGACTGTCAGTTCTCCAATGTCACATGATTCTCTAATGGAGACAGAGGTTCCTCTCCATCTCTCAGGTAGACATATCAAAATTCTCATTAACTGTTCCTTTGATGTAACATCCTTTCCCAGAGAAGTCATTGTGTTGAAAATTTCATTGATCCTGAGATACATATCATAAATGGGTTCATCAGGCTTCATCTTAAAATTATCATACTTAATAGTATAGGTATTCAACCGCATCTCCTTAACATTAGTTGTTCCTTCATAAGAAATAGCTAAGGTATCCCAAATTTCATAAGCAGTTTTATAGGAAGATATTCTAATAAATTCTTCATCTCCTAAAGCACAGTACAGAGCTTTCATATCTTTACAATTATTATAGTAGGCTATCTTAGTAGCTTCATTCCAAGTATTTATTACAGTAGTTAGTATTTTGTATTCAGATTCTATAGCAGTCCAAATATCAAAACCCATGCTCTCTAAATGAATTTTCATCATGATTTTCCACTGAGCAAAGTTAGTGCCATTGAAAAATGGTGGTCTCTTGGTAGAAACACCTTCAAGTCTATTATACATGATAGCTAACTATAAGAAAATATTTTAAAGAGATAAAAATTTAGAAATAACAGAAATTTTAAGAACTTTAGAATACAACTAAAATCACAGTTGAAAAACAGAGTACAAAATATTTTAAACAACCTCTGATACCAAATGTTGGTTTGAGTGGATACTCAATAGGGGGGGTGAATTGAGTTCCAATTAAAATTTCTGTTTAAAAACTTTGAGTTGAAAATCCCCAAAAAAGAATATAGAATTAAACTGTAGTGAATTTATATCATAGTAAATGTTCTGTTAGGTTCTCAAGGGATTGATTAGTTCCCAGTTGATCAAATCAGTAGACTTGATTAACCTTTGAAATTAACTTACTGGTTTACAACTAATATAAACACTTGCGAGTTTAATTATTAATGTATCTTTAAAACAATTTTGTTTTTAATGTATTAGCAGCAGAATAAAAGAATAACTTTGAAAGATATAGCACAGAAAATATAACCAAGAGGTTCAGTCTCAAGCTGAGACTTAGTCCTCTCAAAAGATTTTATGAAAAGATGATCCACACCCTGGATCGGGGATAACAATAGCAACCAGCTGTCCAGGTCCAAGAACTCTACCACAGTTATTCGTGGGAACAAACACAACAGCAACCAGCTGTTCAGGTCACACGACCTCTACCACTATCCCAGTGGGAAAAGCAAAAGGCCAGTGAGTTTAGTGAGTATTTACAAATCCTCCAGTTAGAGTACAGGAGACAGTGTGTGTGTAAAATACAGCATATAACACACACTGCTTGAAACATATAAAGATAAATCACAGAGCAAATATATTGAGTTTAGAAATGAATCTTGTGATTAACATGCAGTTCTGGACTCCTTTGATTGATCAGAATTCGCTCTGAGTCCTCTTTTGGTTTTTGTCTGGAAAACAGTGTATCGTCTGTTTCCTTGACTTCCAGGTATATAGACAGTCGATGAAGCTCTTGAGTTATGTTCTCGTTCTTAGCTCTTCACTAGTATGCAGTAATGAGTTCGTCGTGTAGGTTCCGTCGTCTCTTTTCATTCACACTCTGTGTTGTTCCAGCGCACTTTGTGTTTTGTATGTCTCATGTATTCTTCTACTGTCTCTCGCACAGCCTGTATTTTATATTTGTATTCGTCTATTCATTCTCTTTTGTAAGAGCATCCTTCCTTTAGTTAAACAACGTGCTCCGGGAAAAGATGATTAACTTTTTTCAGATATAAGGTACGGTTCCCTGACAACCAACAACACACAATAAATAAATGTTAGTATCTTAAATATACCGGATATAACCGTTGGTTAGATTAAACAATGATTAATAAAATAAAGCAGTGTCTGGTTCTGTCTCTGGATAGCTCTTGATATCGGTAGTTTTGTGTTACGACAGTTCTGAGTATCGGTAGGCATTTGTAATGGTAGACTTGTCTCTGTAGCTGCAACTGTAGACTTGATCACATCAGTAGTTGTGGACTTGCAATGGTAGCTGTAGCTCTCTATCGGTAGCTGTGGCTCTGCCTTGTATCGGTAGCGGTAGCTCTCTATCGGTAGCTGTGGTTCTACCTTGTATCGGTAGAGGTAGCTCTCTATCGGTAAACTTTGCATAATGGTGGACTTCAGCATATCGGTAGTAGTCAACTTTGTTGTAGCGGTAACTGTCGACTTCAATGTATCGGTAGCTCTATTTTCTGACGGTAGCTCTCATATAGAGGTAGCTCTAATATATTAGTAGACCTAACTGTATCGGTTGATGTGAGCTGTAATGGTTGCTTAGCTTGAAACGGTAGTTGAGAACTATTTGAGCATTCAGTTGGCAGAATGAGTTAAGTCATAGTAAACATATATCTGATAATTCCAAAGACTTAATTTAAGCATAATGAAAGCAACAACATATATTAAAGTATATTTTAAATGTATTAAGAATAATCAAGATATAGATAATGAATGGTTTGGAATATCAAAACACAATAAAGCTACTTAATTCCCAGAGGGTTCAACATATATAAACACATCCCTCACACACTAGTCAAATTGGACTGATCCCCATCCAATCAGGGATGTGACATGCTGCAGTATATTTTAATTTTAATGCATCTCGCGACTTCTATCAAAATAACTCAATAAGTAAATATGCGTGAATATTCTCTTCCAAATTACAATAATATGAAATTCATTTCCAAACCCTTTAAAATAATATGCATCCCATTTATCAGTTAAATATTCCTATTTCCGTTTAAGAATTAAAACATGGTGTTTTAATTAATACATGAACATTCCTCGATAAAACCACTGGATTTCTATCAAAACCATTTTAACACATATTATAAATAAAAAATTTCAAATAAATTTTATCAAAATAAATTTCAGATTCATATTCCACAGTTATGTTCAAAAATATAATTTAAATTATTCTCTATCCAATTCCAAAAAACATCACAATAAAATGGAATTGTGATTTTTTTTCTATTTTCATGAAAAATAAAATTTAAAATCAGAAATTCGATAGAGTTGAATTTTATATTTTATAATATAAATAAATTACATTTAAATTTTTTAAAATAATGAAATATAAAAAATATTTTAGTTCAATAAATTTATGGATAATTAATTTTTCCATCATAAATGGAACTACTTACCTCAGGATCAAGTGATATCGAAACACAAAGACGTTATCCAGAAATATAAATGATGAAAATTAGAAATGAGGATCTATGAATCAATCATAGTATAAATATCATAAAAAATTTGTTTTAGATCCCATAAAAACAAAACGACTCTAAAATTTTCTAGGTAGGATAGAAGAGAGATTGTGATAAAGAGACTTAAAAGAAAAATCATGTAACCTATTCATGTTCCCATTTATCCAAGGTAAACATTTTTTCTAGTTGGGGACATGAAATTTAAAACCCTAGGACAACTAAAAATAACCCTAGTATCTATATTTTAAAGAGACTTAGTAGAAGGGTTCATTATTTTCTAAAACTTTGTGATATCCATGCATTTCCCACAAACCTCTATTTTTTTGAAATATTCACCCAAAAAACCTAAATGAATCCCAAAAAAAGAATGATAAAATATGGATTTAGGAATAATATAAATACGTAAATGTATTTTATAACCTCCACATAATATAAACATTCTATCCCCAAAAATTCTATTAAGTAGCATCTATAGTAAAAAGATGAGAAAAATTCACTCAAATCAGTGAATCCCTCTCCCATGACTCCTCAAAATATAAATTTTACATTTATTAGACTTCTATCATGGTTATCATCCTCCCAAGAAGACCATTGTTTCAAAATCAATAATATCAACAAGATATTCAGTCATGGATAAATTGGGTTTAACATCACGATTACATCATATCATAATATGAAATGGATCAGAGAGATTCTTATTAAACATTGATACATAGAATAATTTATGTATCAATTTAATATATGGTTGTTGTTATAGATATTAAAAAACATTCACCAAATACTCCCCAACATCAATGTATACATAAAGAGAGGAGAATAATTTACATTACCCCCAATACATTAATGACCCATACGGTTTGAAACATTCATGAATGCCTGGTCTCCGACTGAAAATTTTAACAGTATAAGATGACAATCAACAAAAGGATAATACCAAATATATTCTTTCAATATTCTATTAAAAATAAAATAATTCATTATTTTTATCTCATTTCCAGAATCATTCCAATGATGGATCATTCACCAACCTCTTTCCTATTTAAAAAATATTTATATGGCTGGCCATATTAGACCCCAAAAGAATCAATTCAGAATATTTTCTATTAACTAGTGTGATATGGAAACACATTCAACCCCTAATGGTCATCCCAATCTACACCAAATCAGAGAACATAATTCATAATCATATCCTCAAGAATATTTATATATCTTTTTGACTTTTTATCCAACATTGGATGGTATTTCATTCAAAAATGGATCTGAGATCCTATTGTATATTAACGGACTCAATTAAATAGATAAGTGATCTAAAATAGCTATTTGATATTATAGTATATTGAATTCATTGAAATAGACATTTTATTTCTCAAAGAGACTTCCCAACTCCTAATCTTTGGTTATATCACAAATATGTATAAATTGGGAAGAAATAGTCAACATGTAATTCATATCTAATATCAAGAAAAAAAATTCTCTAGATATGTGGAACCCAAAAAACAAATTCCAATGAGATCTTATCCCCCTTCTATGTTTGAATGAGATGTGGTTGAAGAAAACCTGAATATTTTGGGTGCTCATCCTTGACATGTTGTAATTTAAAACAATGAGATAAAATATAAGATATGACCCATCTCATACTTATCCACCAAAACCAAATCGTCATATCATAGAATACATATTTGGTTTATGGTGACACATCCAACATTGATTTAGGACCTTGTCGAAGATGGAGGTTGTTGTTTTAAAATGTTTCATTTTGTTTTTAATTAAGTAATTATTATGTTAAAGATGTTAAATATGAAAAGGAAATAAACTCAGACTATATTTATTAAGAATTGTATTGATCCATTTTTTAAAACATTAAATAAAAATTATAAAAAATCGAAATAATTATGTCTTTAATAATGATAAAAAGATGCTTGGAATAAAATATTTTGATCAGACTCTCCATGGGTGTAGAATAGAAGAGAAAAAATCATGATGGAAGTCAATGGTCATCAGATTCACACTAAAATTACTATTAAATAAGGGGTTACATTGATGAATAATTTCAGTCTCTATGACTATGATTACACAAATATGACTGATCTACTATTCATAAAAGAGATTCACTTGGTATTAAGGGGAAGAAGAATATTTTTTATTCTACTGTATTAAATAATTTTTTATGGATTGAAATGATGGAAAAGAGACCAGATCCTAGTGTATTATTTAGTTAATCATCATAGTCATTGTTTATCTCACCAAAATGATTGCCATATTCATCTTTTCAATTATATTTTGCGGATCATCATATTGGTATGGATAATTGGGATCAATATTTTCATACTGAGATTTTTAGATAAAGGAATAATAATAAATGATGTTTTGTATTGTGTTTTCCATACTCAAAATTGATGACTTATAGATTCATTTATATCTTACTATATCAATTTCAAATTTTTTATACCGGGGAGATTCATATTGTTACATGTTATATAGAGAAGAATCATATTATAGAGCATCGTACTTGGAGGAATCTGAACCAATAAATAAGACTTGGAAAAATAGACTTGGGTTTTGATAATATTGTCAAAGAAGTTATTACCATCTTAGGGGTAATAAATTGACGAATTTTTATCAATTTAATACTTTTTTTTGAAAATAGTCACATGTAACCTGATTTGATACAAAAAATTTTTATTACCCAATTTTTGATAACTGGTTTCATGTGAACTATTGGAATTGTTTACATAGTGAAACATGAGTGTAATAGAATATCCTAATCATTGCAATCCATATATTTTTTTCCTTGTATAATGGGTGTTATTGAATCATCTTCATACCATACCAAGGACGTTGTTATTATTATTGAATAGGGAACCTTGTAAATACCTTTGTTCTTGTTGATGATTGTCTGAAATGTTTTTGTCAAAGAATAAAATCATTATCATGAGATGAAGGTTATTACAATTAAAGAGAATCATATATGAAAAATTACTTCTGATTCACCATTACCCCTTTTTGTTGATACACTCTTCCTGACTGGGATTTTCTAAGTTGTATCAAAGTGTAGGTTCCCATCACTTATAATATTCTAATGGATAATTTTAGAAGTTTGAACTGCAAAGGTATTCTAGTATTAAATGGAAAGAATTGCATTTACTGAACGTTAAAATGGTGCCTCATCTCATGTATGGTGGATATTATTTTATTTAAGCTATAACATATGGGTTTCCTACTATTGATGTTAAATCTACTCTTACATTTATTGAAAAAAGATTCTATAAATGATGGAAGTGCAAAGAATGAAATATTATAATCACATTCAAAAAGTGGATTATTAATACTGAAAGGATTCTACATAAACAAATGTATATAGAAAATAAAAATATATATACGATCAAAAAAGGTAAATATTGAAATGTTTAAAATATATAGATTTAAATACGAATGTTTGAGTAAGGGTGAGAATGAATATGTTGAATAATTAAATACTAGGGAAAATGGTACTCTGCTTATTATTAGATGTCTTACTAAAAAGATTAATGATTGACCAATGTTTGAAAATATTTAAAGAACCCTTCTAGAGACGTTTAATGAAAAACATTCTTCACTATAAGAGAGATATCCTAATATTTTTATCTCTAGATTATTTTAATATAGCTCTCATTTCTTATAAAATGAGAAGCAAGAAAGCTATTGAATTCAACGAAAAGGGTGATAGAGTAATTTCATCCACATCTTCAATGAATGAATAGTCAAAGAATATTTTTATTGAATCTGATAATGTAGATTCAAACTCAAAATTTTTTGTATATAGAAATATTAAGAATATTTTATCCTTGTTTTTTACAAACATGAAATGATATACATGGAAATATAAAGGGAAACATCCTGTAAATTTTTTTTAAAGTGGAGTCATTAGGAAATATATTTTCAATTAAGATCAATGAAAGTAAGAAGAAAATTATGAAAAATAAAGAATGAAAGCCAAGAAGATTATAGATGAAAATGGTAATATTGTAAAATATGATTCCATTGGGAAAGTTGAGAAATTATTCAATTCCCAAAGAAGATTATTCTTATCTGAAGATGGTGAAGAATAATATAATTATGTTAAATATGAAAAACCAGTTGAATATGTAATTGAAAAATTTTTTATTGAAAAAGTGAATCATGATGAATGTGAATTTATTATTTATGAGTAAGAAGAAACTTCACATGAAATTAATTTGAAAGATAAATTGAAAGAATCTTTGAGATATATCAGAATGTTTGAAAGGAAGAAAAAGTTAGAACATCAATATTCCTTTACATGAAATCATGAATTAATTTCTGTTGGGAAATTATGACTGATAAAAGAGTGTGGTGATTTTGAGAAATCACTCAACCAATAATGTAATCATAATGATCATCTAGAGGTGAAGCTAATGGTAAAAGTAGAAGAGATGAAAATTTTACAATAAAAAAATATCATACTGAATTGAGAAATACATGTTTCCAAAACTCGATCACTAAATTTTGTGAACTCTATTTAAATGAGAGAAATGAGAATGATCATAAAATGTTACCTTCAATGGATGAGATGAAATTTGGAATAATATCAGAAAACAAGAAATCTGGGAATGTTTTTTTTGTTTCCAAAATTGAAATAGTTAAGATTTCAGAATTAACAAATAATAATTCCCCTAAAAATGGTTTACCTAGATCCGAAAATATTTCAAACACATCTGCTTCTAGTAATTCTGAAAATAACAAGAATAATCTAATTGATAATAGAAAGGTTGATGTTTTTGAATATAGAGACAGATAAGTTACTAAGAATTTTATACACAATTCCAAATAATATGAATGATTAATAAAAAATACTCTCTATGGATATTTTTGGTATTATGGTGGATTCATAAATACAAAAATATTTTTTTAACCAATAACATAGTATTAGTCCAGAGATTATGGAAGGCATGATTTTAGGTAGAGAAAATTAAATAAACAATTTCTTATAGGATTGTTTTGAATAAACCTAAAAATGTTAGAGTAAAGTTTGAAGATAGTTTCCAACCACTAGAAAATATTCTTGAAGGATATGAGAAACCTGGAAACCATAAAAATCATTCATTCTTTTGTTACCATCACAACATAATATTCTTATCAATCCTCCAATACCAAAGCTGAATAATGAAAATGAAGATGTAAAATATCATTTTTAACTACATTGAAATGTGAAAAAGGGTAACTACCAAGGTTTCATGATATTGGGAATTCTACTCATATTATAGAATATTTAAAATTTGGAGTAATGTGAAATATTTTAAAGAAGTCACAGTGATACCTTGCAATGATGAATCCGTGAAAATTAAATGTCTTGGATCATTCATAATTCGGATATTAAAGATAAAATCCATACAATATTTGTTTTATGATGGGATGAAACACAATATTATAAGGGTTTCAAAATTGTGTGATGTGGGTTATAGGGTTATCATTAGAAAGGATAGGGTTTTTATGAAAAGTGTCGAGGATGAAAAAAGTGTTAAATGAATCCAACATACAAATGGAATTTTTTTCCATATTTTTGAAATACAAAACCCATGTTACAAGAGTATAGTGGAAGAGAATAAATTTTGGAATTAAATGATGGGACACACGTGTGAAAGAAATAAGGGTATGTTATATAAATGATATAGTGTTCCTGAAATTCCTTATTTTCCCGGAATAAAACAATGGTGTTGTTCTATTTTTCAGAATGGAAATATTACAAATGTTGTGCATAAAAAAATTGAGATTTCATAATGAAAAAACATGGATATGATTCATTCAGTCATGTTTTGGAAAATTTGAAAATAAAATAATGGAAATAGATAATTCATCACCTTAACTAATAATAAGAATTATATACATTTTGTTATGTTTATGAATCATAAATCATATTCTTTGATAATTTTTCAATGTTTTAGATATAATGTTGAGAATGAATATGTGTACTTTTTTATAGTAGTTCAAGACATATAATGGTGGTGAATACAAAAGTTAATAATTTTAAGGTTATATTTAGAATAACAGAATTTGGCATGAGTATTGTTCCCCATAAATTCCAAAATAAAATGGGGTTCTATAATGAAAAAATATTTATTTGGTGTAATTGAGATGAACTATGTTACTTGAACGTGGTATTTATCATTACATTTCATGGTAAACCATGACTAATAATATTTATATCTAAAAATATATTTTCTAGATTCCCTAATAAAATATAAATCTATATGAATTGTCTTATGATAAAAACACTATGTTTGAAACACATAAACGTATTCTGATGTCTTCATATTATAAATAAGAATTGTTGAAACTATGTAATGTTTGGGAAGAATGGTTAAGATGGAATCTTTCTAGGCCATGATATGGATGGAATATGATTAAGACATTTTAATAAAGAAACTGGAATAATTGTTAAATCAGTTGATGTAAAATTTAAGGAAAAGTTAGAGGAGGATAAACATACGAAGGAAGATAAGAAATATGAGAAAGACTTTTTTTAAAATAATCTTGATTAGGATATAGACAATCATATTCCTTATCATGAATAATAATATGACTCATCTATTAAATGTGATGAGGATGATATTTAAATATATCATCTATGTTTTTGGAATCAAGATGAAGCTCCAAACATAATTGGTGATCAAAATCAGAGGTTTCAAACATGTAGAACAACGAATACAATTAATCATTATTCTTTGTATTCTAAAGTAGAGACAAATGATGCGAAAATTGTATTTTGAGAATCATTAATGTGTTCATTCCATGAATGATGAATTTAATATAATTGAAAAGAAGGATACATGGAAACTTGTAACCAAGCCGAAAAATTAAAATATCATTACGAAATTAGGATTAATAGAACTAGATGAATGAAGATGTTGAAGGGGTAGTAATAAAAGAATTATTTGTCTAAAAAATAATCATAAATTTAATTTATAGATTTTGTTGAGACCATTCCTCCGATGGAGAGAATTGAAGTAATAAAAAGCTGTCTTTATATTGATATAGAATAAGGCTACATGATCTTTCTAATATATGTTAATTATCTATAATTGAATAGTGATCATGTAGATGATGTTTATATTGAATAACTAGGTGGTATTATTGTTGGAAAAGATGAATGTCAAGTCTGCGGATTAAAAACCGATTTTTATACCATAAAAAACCTTGAAGGGTATGTTATTCCAAATTGGATACATTATTAATGGATATAAATTTAAATAAAGGATGAGTGTATGAAATTCACTACAACAAATATAATCAAAAGTATAACCCCCTTGTGATTGGTTATGTTGATGACCTTATCCTTGTTGAGAATGAAGAAAGATGTTCTGAATTATTTTTTGATGAAATGAACTAGGTATTTAAAATAACTATAATAGGGGAATGAAATACATTCTTTGGTTACAAATACAGAAATGAAAGAAATTGATTTTACATTCTAAAGAAATATAAGCAAATGAAAATCTTTATAGGTTCCATATTGAAAACTAAAAACTTATTTCCAAAACAATATCAGTGGGATGTATGATTTATAATGATGGAGAAGTAATCGAAGTTGGTCAGAAAAATAATCAAAATTGGATTGCATTTTTGTTGTATTTTACTACATCAATACCTAAAAATGTTTATATTGATACCATATGTGATGGATTTTATAGTAGTTTAATATAGATGCAATTAATTTCTAGAAAAATAATTCCCAGATAATTCAAAGTCACAAAATAATTTGGAATTAGGTCTGGAATCTCAAATAGTATGCAATTGTTAGGGTATTCAAATACTGATTGGACATGAAAAGTTGATGATAGAACATCCACATTTGTTCAAATATTATTTTTGGAAAATAATTATTTTAGATGGATTCAAAGAAACAGAATTCAATAACACTAATTATAGAAAAAACTAACTATGTTGCTACCACTCATCACACAACTCAACTTTTGTGGATTTAAATTTAATTAAATGATTAATTTTTTTAAGGGATGTTACCCTTGATCATGGGATTGGATAATAAATTCAAAATAAATATAACCAATAATCTTGTTCAACACTCTCATTTCAATCATATTGATATCATATATCATTTCATATCAAATAATTTCAGGAAAATGAATTAAAGTTGGAGTTATGTCCCAACATCAGAACATGTTGTTGACATTTTCATAAAACACTTACCAAAGAAATCATACATTAAATTAAGGTTTCACAAGGGTGTCCAACCTCTTTATCTTAAATTTTTATGTATATCTTTATGTCCCCACTATCATATTTTATTTGGATAGACTCTTCATGGTGGATAAGGAACTGTTTCATAAATTTAGCCATATTATGCATATAAAAAGGGAGAGAAGTGGGAATGTTTTGAATACATTATTATATTTTGTGTGAATACATCTAAAAATTTGTTGGACTGTTTTTAATAAGATAAATTTATCTTTATTGAAGGGAAAATGATGAAATATGATGTTGAAGAAGAAATTTGGAAAGAAAAAATAATAATTCTGTTATGATCACTACTTTTGGAAATCATGGATTTTCCGTAAATTATTATTATTTATTATAATGAGTTTTCTCATGAAGGAATAGAATTACTGACAAGTAATAAACTTCTAAGGTATATAATATATAGTTTTTTATTAAATATGGTTGACAAAACTATCTAATAGGGGGATTATTAGGACCATGCTGAAGATGATAGTGGTTTTTTTCGAATGCTGTAATTTTTTATAAATGATGGATTTTTAGAAAAAAAAAATTAATATGAAAGGGAAATCATATCACAATGTATTTTTTCATAATTGTATTTATCCTTGTTTCAAAATATTCAATCTCGTGTTTTTTGAAAAATCAGACTCATTATATACGTCATAATGATAAGAAGTTGTTTGGAAGAAACAGTTTTAATTATACTCACTAGGGGTCTAGAAATGAAGAGAAAACATCTTGTTGGAAGTAAATGGATATCAAATTAACAGTGAATTCAGTGCAAAAAAATATTATATTCTGATAGATAATCAAAGTAATTATGTCTCAGATAAATAAATTTGTAAAAATATTTACAAATTCATATTTCATAAATCATAATTTTATTGGAGAACTTATGATGTGAGATTTGTAAAAGAAGGGGGGGAATTATTATGGTCTATTGTTTTATGAGAAAAAATGGTTGATGGGAATCATACTAAACTAATTGTACATAGGATAATTGTTTCCAAGAGGATATTACATGTAGAAATTGTATTCAATCTATGAAGAAAATAATGATGGGGTTGAGGATCATAATCATAATCATTGTAAACATGAACTGTAGAATCTGATCATCAAACGTATGCATATTAAAACCATTCATACCCTGAATGATCATTCACAAACTCAAGAATAAAATAATTGTACCTAATGTGATCATATTCATAGATTTAATTTATTGAGGTTTATGAATGAAAAATATAATTGGAGAATGAGATAATTATTGTCGTCATCCATTTCAAAAGGTATGAAGTATATTGTAAGAATACAACAAGGTCATGAGAATAATTGATATGAAATTGTTATCTTAATGTGGAAAATCATGAATGAATTATCCATAATGAACATGGAATTCATATAAATAATAATATTCAACATTCATAACTGATATCCATTTCTTCATACCCACTCTTACATTTGGTACATAGTTTTGGTTTGATGAAATCAAATTCAGAAAATCAGACCCATGAATTGAAATAAAATTGGATGTTGAATTGATTGTCTGAAGAAGAAGTTCATATTATGGAAAAATAATGAATCTTTTAGATGAGTTTAAAAATAAAAAATTTACCTGGTGATTTTTTTTGGGAAAATTTGATCAGAGTGAAATTGATTAAAAGGGGAAATTTTTGGGATTATCACCAACGTCACTATGATTTCATCAATAAAAGGTGAAATGTACAATATACATTTCTATAGAATGATGTAAAGTGAATGAGAGAGAATATTTATGTTTTAGAGAGAAAAATTAGAATTTTTATTCACTTTCATTGAATAATTTTAGATATATTGAAGTTACCTAGAAGAGACAAGATCACAACATTTTATTAAGATGATCATCATATTTTGAATTTATCATACCTAGCTGGTTACCCCCATTAATATTTCCAATCATATTTGGTTGATCATCATATCAAACTAGATAATCACATTCTAGATTTTCGAACTAAATTTTCTATACTGAGGAAGAATCATACCAAGAGTATTGTACTTGTATTTCCATACTCATAACTGAAGTGGTGTTGATTAAACTCTATTGTATTCTATGAAATTAATTTTTTTCACTCTAGGTAGAATTTTACTGGGAAGCATCATTATGAGTAGAATAATATAAGGGAGACTTTTACATGGATGAATCTGTCATGGAAAAATAGATTTTGAAAATAAGACATGGTTTTTCATAACAAATAACATGAAATTCTTACCATATTATAGGTAATAAATTTGGGATGTGTTTTCAATTGAATGCATTTTTTGGATTATAAATGTAAAATTGGTTACATGAGTTGTTACTCAAATTGAGCATTACCTTATTTCTACTATGATTGGGCACACACACAATTGTAATTATTCTGATAGTGCTCCTGGACTGAAAGGACATATCCTACATGTTATAATCCAAATAATGTTTTTAGTGGATTAGGTGGTACTGGATCATTTCTATTCCCTACCAAGGATGTAACTATTCATATATAATAGTGATCCATGAAAATAACTTTGTTCATGAGGATGTGTATTTCAATGGTTTTCGCCATGAAATAAATTTTTTATCAGGTGGAAGGTCATTTCAATTGAAAATAATCAAAAAATAAACAATGTCACTAATTAACCCACATCTAGTGATACGATCATCTTGACTAGGAAATTTCTCTATGAGTAATGTAAATCGACCACCAAAGTTTTCCTTACCATTAACAAAACAAAATAGTAATTCCGGTAGCATATAATTCCCTTCTATAGAGAATTACCACTCTGGTACAATTTCTACACTATGAATATATTCTCTAATATTGTCGGACTCAATATGAAGATGTTGTTCTTAAAAAATAATCATCAAAAGCGTGGAGGTTAACTGAACACCTTCCAATGTAACCTTGTCTAGTAATTCCCAGTCTTTAATATGAAATTGTTCAAATAGATACATCATGTTCCACATTTATGAAGATTCTTACACAGAAAGAGTCAGAGATTTCTTGGACAAATAATCCATGACGATTACACCTATCCTTGGGATGCAGGAGATGTGAAATTATAAATATTGTTGGTATTCCATCCAACACCAATGGTGGAGGATTATGTTTTCCAAAGGAAATATATAAATCAATATCCTGTGGTTTGAAAAAATGATAATGATTTTTTTGAAAACATAATTTCATTGACTTTTTAGTGTGTGTATCACAACTGCAGGTTTAAGGGACTTGATAAGGAAATTTCTTTCTTGTGGAATAAGATGAAATGATTATTAGGCATTTACATAATCATTTTTCATAAATACATATCCCAAACCAAATCCTGATGCATCATTGATGACCACATTACCATGATCATTTTTTGGAACAAAAAAATGAAATAGTCAATAGAAATTTCAACTCAACAAAATAACTCTAAAATCTTTCATCCAAAGAAAACATTACTCCATTACAAGTAATTTCTATCATCATAGAAACTAATTTTTAGAACTCCATGATAAACTAATGATAATATCAAGAAAACCCCCAATAAATTCCGAATAATGGAATCATTCTGCATTTATTCCCTAGTAATAATACTTTTCACCTTCCCATGATAAAATGAAATACCATGCTTCAACCCCATGTGTCTCTAGAAAAACACAAACAAAAATTTTGAAACCAAATTTTTGAATCGTGTATTAATTAATTTTTTATCAATAATTCAAGAACTCATTTAGATGATGCACATGATCCTCCTCATTTTTTGTGTAAATAATAATTTATCCATAATTAAAACTATTAATGCATCATGATTCTGATGGTATATACTATTCAGTAAATTCATAAAGTCTAAAATATTATTTGTTAAACAAAAAAGCAATGAAATGTCATTCATAATCGATGTACATCCTCTGAATGTTAGCTTTCTAAATGTATGATAATTTTATTGTCATCTATTGGTTAGCAGATAAAAGATAAATCTTCAAGAACCACATTTCTTATTTCATGCAATAAAATAATTCATATATCCATGGAATATTTTACATGTTCATTTCCATAACATGATTGTGTTTTTGATAATCCACACAAAGGGGAAGTGAACCATCCACTTTAACAGAAATGAGAATCACCACCACCCAGGGAGATAAACTCGAGAATATGAATCATTTCTATAAAAGATCATCCAAATACATCTTTAGAATACATATTTTAGCTAATTCCTTGTGTTAAGAGGTAGTAGACACTATTTGAGTACTTGGTATTATAATGATCGAAATATCAACCTTCATTAATATTGGAGTAAATGATAAGTCATAAATAAATACATTGGATAACTGGATGAAAATTTTTTGTATTTTCACTACTCCAATATTCCAACTCCATATAAAAAACAAACAATGATATTACATTCCCCAATTCAAGATAATATGGTCCTAGTTTTCTCAACCTCATGTCCCATTCTCCTTGAATGATATAGTACACCCCATCTGGTGTACTAAAGGAGACCCATAAAAGAAAACCATGAAATCGAAATTTATAGTAAATAAAAAAGCCCATCCCAAATTTTACCTCAAGATGTTTTATTTTGAGAACCATAAAACTCAATGAATTATTGGAATCTGGAAAGGAGAAAATACATTCAATACTACATAGGCCCTGCTCTAACTTCATTTCAAAGGGTATTGTAATATCCATCATTCAAGAAAAAATATCCATTAATTGATAAATACTTTCATGATACATGATGAAATGATAAAATGAGATGGAACAATATCAAATAAATTATAAGCTAATGAAAAATTTATACTAATGGTACCTCTTATGGTCACCAGACCCGTATCTGAATCATCTGAAGGCTCTTCCACTATGTGAATGTTTTTCCTTCTAGAAAACTATGGCTAGACCCCATTTCTACATGATGAATCTAATTTCACCACATTTTAAATAATTGATTATGATCTCATAGAACTACGTGGAGCTAAATATATATGGAATAAATTATATGGGTGACTTGATAATTTGTAGGAGACACATATCTTGGGTTCCATTGTACAATCCTTCTTTCAATGAATATGTTTTCTATTCTTGTAGAAAATAAAATGGAATCTTCTAGTAACTATAGAAATCAAAGAATAACTCTGCTATCAAGAAACAGTATGGAAGTCATTTTACTTCCTCTTCACTTTAGACGAATTCAAACGGCCATTGGGATAAAAAGGGACTCCTGCCAACCCTGACATATGATCCAAGTGAATTTCATCCAACAAATCTTTATCCAATACATCAACATTAAAAAGAACAATATTCAATAAATACTGAGAATCAATATAATATCAGTGTACCATATAGACCCATCAAATCTTCTTCTTCTCAAAGGATACTATCTTAGGAAAAAGCAGTAGTAGCTCAGTAAAGAGGATTTCATACATGTCGTGGTCTTGTTAACTAAATCGAGTTTGATAAATTCAATAGCCTTAGAAAACATCATTGACTCTAGATAGAACAATTTAGTGAAAAGCGCTTTGAATTTTTGACACTCCATGTCATTGTCCTTATTTACCAACACCAATAGGTCCCACAATCTTCTATTATATTCATCCATCATGATAGTAGCATACATAACCTTGATTTCATCTGGTGTATCCAAAAACAACAAAAATTGATAATTATTTTTCAAATATTCTACTACATCATGTTGTCCATTTGAGCCCATGAATGCTCGTGACTTCAGGAGAGGGAACTTCTGAGCATGATTCTAGAAAACGTACCCTTGGGTATCCACAACAGATGTATGAATTGGAAGTGGTGAAGGTGAATATCTCACCATATGGATAGTATGCACAATCACGTCAACTAATCACAGGAAAATTAAGGAATTTTCTTATTGATGTTAATCGGCATCTTCATGAGGGATATTCTTCTCACATATTATTATGGGCACAATTCTACCCAACATCAACATTAATTAATGAATACAGTATATTTAAACTAAAATACAGATAAAATGGAAACTAATCCAAATAGATAGATAAATAAGAGTGAGATTTCAATTTATTAAAATATGAAAGTAGAGAATATAATAGAAATAATCTACATTTTTTCATTCTCATACCACATTTTGTGAAATATGTTGAACTGTAGTAAGAGATGGCCAAGAACTAAATTGAAACTAACACATAAGCCCTAATAAATTCACTGAAATCCATACAACCATCAATAAATATGAAAAACATGCATCTTTGAAACCAATATATCATGAAGTTTCCCAGATACCCTTTTACATTGATAAATGATTCATCTTGAAATAGATCATACGAATTTTATGATCCCCATGGTAGGGTGAATTTCACCTACCATCATAAAATATAAATTTGAGAAAGAATTTACCATAAACACAAAAGAATAAATTTAAAAAATCTAAATTTCAAATAAGAAAAACATCAGAGGGATAACTAATACATAAGTCAAACAATTATAAAAACAATAAATTACCCAAAAATATTATAACCACAAAATTTACAATAGACCCATCACACCAAGTCAAACAATGAACATTAAGAACCACCTCCATGTGGTACTTTATACTTGAAAAAATAAGGATGTAGATATTCTATAGAAACCGAAAGGAAAAATTAGGGTGTGAGGTAATATACCAGTATGACCTCAAAAATGATAAAAAAATAAGATTCCAACATTAAATTAACAAAAAGACCTGCAATTTTAAATAAACATGCATGTAATTTCAAAATTATATTAGAAAAAATATATTTATATTTCAAATGATGGGATTTCATTAAAGAAATGGATTAATAATTATCTTATATAAAATCATTTATATAATTTCATAGGGATTGTGTAAATTCAATTAAATCAAATGGAATATATACCAAATAAAATCAATGAGAAACATGGTTTTTTGCAAAAAGGTATGATAGTTCTAGGAAACTGGATCATCATACACATGAATGAGAATCCTGGAAACATGTTCTTAGAAACATCACATAGAAATTTTTCAAATATAACTCATTGGAATCCCATCGGGGATGTGACCTATAGCAGTGGGTTTTAGATGTAATCCATCAAATGTATGTCATCCAGAAAACTCTCTAACTATAAAAGAATTAATGTGATATGACAAAATTAAATAATTAGAATTTTATTTCAATAATTTTCAAAATAGAATTCAATCCATTTACCATTTCTATATTCCAATTTCCATTTAAAACCCAAAACATTGGGTTTTAATCAAAAAATGCATTTTCCAAGATTAATCCATCCGGTTTCTATCAATACTATGTTAACATTGTATTCAAATTTTTTTTTTAAAAATCATCAAATATATTCTCTAATTAAAATTCAATAATTATTTTCCACAATTTATTTCAAATATTTCTCCTTCAATTTCCACAACACTCCCTAATTTAATAAAAATATTGATTTTCCCCATTTCATGCCAAATTAAATTTCACATCCCTAATTCGAAGGGATTGGGTTTTAAAAAAACCAATTTAATGAAAAAAAAATTAAATCAAATGATTTATTTTAAATAAAACAATTCAATTTACGTAAAAAAAATTAAGTGTTAATCAAATGGAATTCATAAACAGACCCACCTTCCTTGGGATCACAAGATCTGGAAAAAAATCCCTACAAGGGAAACTCCTTTGAAGAATGTGATGAATAAGGATATGGGAATAAAATCTAGATTCAAGATTCTCTAAAATGGGGATTAGATCATCCAACAACACGAAGATATACAAATCCTTGATGTGAGATAATACATAGTTGGAGAATGAGAACAAGAAGATGAAACATAGGAGGAAGATATCAAACGTCTTTCACGAATCATTTATTCAAATTGTGATAGGAAAAAAGGGGCCCACATCACATATTGAGATCGTAAAAGAATGAAAAAAAACATATTAGGTTTAGAAAAGAAACTTAGGAACAAAAAAAATATCTTTTTTGGTTTTAAAATTAATATTTAGTTAATTTAAATCTTGTACAAACTTTTAGGTGGGCACGACCACATGGATATAAATATTATGCGCCCTATCTAGGAATCCCTTTTTTCCAAGATTGAATTTTTCTTCATGATGTGTAAATGGGTTTTCAAACCATTTTCAAACCATGAAAACCTTAACATTAATATATTTTAAGGTTTTCACTGTTAGGGTGTGCTAGTTTAGAAAAATCGACGCCAATATTATTATTCCATTGAATCTCCAATATTTATAAATTTTACATAAAAACAACCATTAAAGGAACCAAATTAAATAATGAGAAAAATAGGGTTGTAAGAATTCTTAAAAATAGTAATATGATCTGTAAATCTTGATCATTATCACATTAATGTATGTTCTCATGATGCTTGGGGAAATCATTTTTTAGTTCCCCAACATTGTAAAATTGAATCATTTATCATTGTAAATTTATTTATTTATTATTTTAATTATAATCATGGTTTCCATTCTCTCTTATCATGATTAAATTTCACATTCTCATCAGTAATGTAATAGATATAATCATTCAACAATTATCACTTGTGAGAGAACCCTTCTTTCCTGTCTACCCATTACCAAGTTTTTTCATTCTCATTCTCTATTTCAATTTCTTCTATATAAATACATAATACATAATTAATTATTTCATTATGTTTATTGAACATGATACAATGTATTCATATGATTATTATGTTTTGGATACTAGTTCTCACTGAATGATTTTTTTAATCCCATTAATGAAATTATCATTCCAAATCATTTGATTATCTAAAATGATATAGTTATAATCCATTTTATTATGATCCATTAATAAAAATGGAATACACTATATTAGATCATAAAAAAATTATCATATTATATAACCCTAATTATATTAAAAAAAATATAACATTAGAAAAATTATTCAGGGATAATCTCATTATCATAAACTAGGATTGATTTGTAATGTTTCAATATCCTAAAAATATTTCCAAATCATTCAAAATATGTTGTAATGAAAACATGGATTATCATTATCATATCACTTATGATTGTTATACATGTTTATATTTAAGGCCTATTTTTTGTACTGAGTAACTCAATATTCAAGACCAATATGTCTTTTTTGGAGTTATTACACCCATATACATCTATTCCATAACCAGGTCTACTTGTAGTCTTCTGATATGGATGAATTTATTGGAAAAACCTCATAATGTACATCATAACAAACCAATTTCATGTTCGGAAATATTTATCAGTAGTTTATATCATATTTGTATGACAAAAATACATTTTTTTATTTTATATAGTAACCATGGATTCTATTGTACAACAATCTATTTCCATCATTAAAAACCACGTCCCTAGAATCCTAGATTCTATGTTGAAATTATTACATTGGATCTAAATACAAGGTTACACATCATCAAGGAACAAATAGTTTATTATTAATAGTAAACAACATATGTACTTGAATTTATATTCAAATTTAATATGTAAGATAAATTTGTTAGTATAAATAAGAAATCAATTATTCCACTTATAATATACATGTATATAAATCATAAAAAAAATCCTTATTGTCCCCGAAAAAAATAAATCAAAATAAAGATGTGTAATTCTATCCTCATCAAGTGAATGTGTACAATTAATCCATTCATGAATAAATAATAAGATTAATTACAGAAAGTTAAATAATTAAACTCATACCATTAGAAAAATAAATTAATCATTATATGGTAGAATTATATGAGGTTCAAATAAATCCTTATAATTAATAATATAATATTGAAACTTATAAATTTATGTTATAAAAATCAAAAAATAAAATTGGCATAAAAACCAATCTCATATTGGGGTAATGAATAATTCAAAAAAAATTAAACATTCTATCAAGACTAATCAAAATAAATTTTATAAATGTATTCATAAACCCATATACTTTGGAAAATATATTTGTATTACGATAACTATTGATGCATCGAGGAGTTATCTGTAATTAAGACCCATCCAAAACATTATAAGAATAATTAATTTATAATATTAAATTTGTGAAACAAAGTCACCAAGATCATTTATACTTTAAAATCAAATTATGAATTTTTAGTACATATCCAAATCAAATAAAAATGCATTAACAATATAGATTAATATGGTGAATGGTATTAGAATTTTACATCCAATGTAAAACTATTAATATATAATATAGAATAAGAATTATAAAAATATTAATATAATATTTCCCTAGTTAATCATAGGTATAATAAATATTTGTTGTTTTTGTTGAATCTATTTAAGAAAATAATTATATTTAAAACCTTTTTCCATGAAAATAGCATTTTCATAGTAAAATAATAAAGAAAACTTTTAAAAAACTTTTTAATAATAAATTTCATTGTAAATAAACATTGAAATATATAATGTAATCATTAAAACAATCATTGGTCTGGCTGGTAGGAAATTATGTTCATGTCATAAACATTTAAAAAATATTTCAATCATATTTAAGTAAAATGAAAATGGAAATATTATGAAAAAATACATGAATATTAGATTAAAATATTTTTTATAAAGTAAAACATGGGTAAAAATGACATCAACACCAAATTATGATAATGAAAAAAATATTGCCTTAATAGTTTTTAGAAAACCTGATTTTCAATGAAAATGTTATTTTCAACCGAAAAAGGAAATAATATTTTATTTCTCATAAAACATTATATCAATCGTTTTAAGAAAAAAGGAGTGGAAAATATTAATATTACACGTAATTTACTAGAATAAATAGAGGATAGTTGAAAACAATTTATGAAAAAACAACAAGTAATTCCCCCAATGGGGACTTATCTGAAAAAAATTCTTTATAAATATGTGATTGTGAAATAAACCCTTACCACTTTAGTAACTTTTTAATCATAAGACAGATGAAGTAAATAAGACAAAATCAATCATTAAATAATATTTATTTAAATTGATTATTGATATAATATATCCAAATTGGTGTTAAATACACCCCACAATGTAGTAATTAGAGAATATGGTATATGTCTCCCAATAGTAAAAGGGAGATGAAAAACCCATAAATCAATATCGAGATACATTATATGTTTATAAAATTCGTATAATATAAGTATAGTATTATTATAAATCTATTAAATAACTATACTCATATATATCATAGAATATTGGATTTACATATATTATTTTATCACCCATTTTGTTACAATTATTTTTCGTAAGCACTATTTAGGGTGATAATCACATTGATTTTCATTTATGATCTAGTTCAATAACAGTGGTTCTTTTATTTTTATAATGGTTAAATCAACTAAATAATTTTAATGATGATATATATGTCATATATATTCATTCCATTTGGATTATTATTATTTAATTAAATTTTTTATTTAATATATATTGCAACATTGATAGAGATAGTGGGTCAAAGATAAAAATGAATGTTTTTTATAGCATTATCAACATATATAAAGTAATGAAAATATATATAAATTTATATTCAATGATAATTATTATCTCATATATAAAATTTTATTAATTTAATAAACATATTTTATATTCTATTTAAAATTAAACTTAATAAAATTTCATGTTGCTACATGGAGGACGTAGTTCCCACAGACGCATAAGCATTGTTATTTTTTTCCAATAGACTAGATGGTAATAATTTTGATGTGATATTTTTTTTCAAAACTATATTAATTAAATATATATAAAAATTAATTATTAATTTTACCCATAAAAACTTCAATGTAGTGTTTAATTGAAATCGTAATCACATCTATTTGTGATGTAGTTTTCCACTACACATACGAGTGACATTATCATACCACCCATAGAATGTATATTGAGATAGAATATGTTAGATATTAATTCCTTAACTATAATTATTTCATAAGTAAGATATCAATTTGATAAATTAATCATTATATTTATTATTTAATGGTGGTGATGGAAATAAATTATTTATTTTTTCTGGTAGTAGTCAACTATACACATGTTTAACAGTTTTGTTTCAAGATTTGATGGGAACGAAGATGGATCATTATAATAATACAAACATAATAACATAAAATTATATGAGATGTATTATTTTTATTAAATTAGAATAATTTAATATTGTTAATGTAAGTGGAATATGATATAAACCAAATATGGATTTTTTAGAATTATTATTCTTTTTCATTGATTATATTTAATTTTTCTCCTAAATCCTTAATAATGGGCATTCATAGCCAAAATAATACATCTATAATTTGAATAGGTATGTAATTAATGTATCTTTTCTGGTATTTTCATTATAAAAATGGGGTTTTATATGTAATTAATGGAGGTAGTGGCTGAATGTTTATATGTGTGGGTGAGGACAATCATTGAATTTCTAAAAAGTTAATGTGATACCCTTGTTATTATAATACAAAAAAACACAAATAATTTGTCATTGTAGAATATTAGAGCTCATATATTCTATTTATGACCCTTAAATGATTATTGGAAATGTTATTGGTCATCTATATCCTTTATCATAATAGATTGACCACCCCCATCCCAGTAAATCCATTTTACCGCACCATTTGGAATAATTTTTTATACAGATTTTAATATCAATAACGTTTAAAAAATATTAACACATGGAATAATTGAAATTATTGTTACAAAAAATATTTAATATATATTAAAAAACACCTTTCATAGATTTGAAATAAATCAATTTAATATTAATCCATATATGAAATGAAAGAGTGGTTTTTAAATGAGAAAATTAACATAAATATAGTACTATTTAATATCAAAATTTAATATTAAATTGAGAAAATTGAAAAAATTATTTATTTTTAAATAATTTTGAAATAATTAAATTTAAACCCAATTAATAATATAAATTTAAATTATAAATAAATTAAATCAAAAGAATCATTTTCAAGAAAATCATTATATTTTCATCCCTCATCAGAAAATTATTCATCTAAGATAATTATAAAAAATTCATCCAAAAGAAATTTTATCATTAATATTTTCCAAATAATTTTTTTAAAATAAATTTTATGAAATATTAATTTTTTTTAAAAAAAAATTGAACAGTGTGTGATGAATTTTACATTTAGGATAACACTATTCTTCAAAAAATTATTCCTCATTAAAATGGCTCCAATTTTATTTCTAATCAATAGATATTTGTTTAATATATCTTATAAATTTTTAAAAAATAAAATATCATAATTTTGTTATAAATATTCTAAAAAAACTTTTTATTGTCTAGGATATAATGGTTATGTTTAAATAATAATATATTTATAGTGTATCACTTTTCATTTAATCTCAACATTTAGTTTATTGATTTCTATTAATTATGATCAATTTAATGAGATATAACATAATTTCTTATGATGTGTTGATCTATCCAAATATTTTTGTTTCTTTTCATTGATGTTATCAAATTTAATGATCATCTTTTAAAATCACATGGTGTTGCAAAAACTTATCTTGAGAATGGTGTTGATTCAAGCCATCCTTAAAATCCATTAAAAATATCTAAAAGTATCATGTCGGTTTCTAATGATTATATCAAACAACCCATTGGTCTAAGGTTCATACATATTATTGAAGCAAACTATTTATCCTAATGTTGGTGAGATATTTTTAATTAACATTGAAGTAAACATCATATCTAGATATTAAATAATAGAATGTGTTACTATATCAAACATAACAAACTGTTAATTTATATTATAGAAATTTGATCATGATAAAAATCACCCCTAATAGAAATTATATACGATTAAATTTCAATGAGACAGTTTACAAACCATATATATTGGTTTCCATTAGTTTTTTGGGCGACTGATTAGAAATTCCAAAGTTATGTTATCATATTTCCATTATAATATGGTTAATGGTACTAATATCCATTTATATTTATACATTATAGTCTTAACTATAAGGACACATCCTTAAATATTTCATAATATTTAAATAAATTAATAATTCCGATTGAGGATCTTTTCAGTTTTAAAATTATATAGAATTAAGTGACATTTATTACAACTCAAAAAATTACAAAGTAGAAAATTCTACACAGTTTTTGTTTTTTTTCATAAAATAAAAACACTTAAAAAAGAGTCATGTCTAGTTCTATGTTTTAGAGAGCATGGCTTTTCCTTGATCCCATCCTTGACCCTATTCATATTTAAGTCTTGTGAAAATATTTCAAAACATGGGATGACCATAAAATGATCTTTAAGGGTTATAAAACCAAGAACGAAAAATTTGTTCACATATACATACAAAACATGATCTCTTTTACATACCACATGAAATCGTAATATATTATGAATAACACAAAGAAATCATAAAACATAAAGGTAACTTGTGGCATCCATAACATACTTACATTGTAGTTATCACAGCTACATAGATAGTTACTCTGGAATACCTATCACAGTATATTCCGTAAATCTCATAGGAGAAACATTCACGATTACCTCCATCACATTACCCAATGCATTGGAGTGCTATATCTGGCCCACCCACCCTATGATTATCACGGAGCTACCTGTATATGTAAACAATAACCAAGAACCATAACATAATCATTACCCATAATATAAGCGAAAAGGAATGATAAAATTCCCACATTGTATAAAAAATATATCATTTAAATATATTGACAAAACAAATCCATTATCAACACCATTTTCAATACTTAAATACGTAAAAAAAGTATATGGTATTTATTTTCCTTTTTGAAAACATTATGGCTTGTTAAGGAAAAAAAAGGTCAAATAATACTCGTGGCGGCATAATGGTTGTTGTCACTACGTATGCTAAAAGGAAACATTATTTTTTTCATTTATTAAAAATCATCATAGAGAAAAGATTGATTTCAATTAAAAGATAAAGTCAAAGTTGTTTATACAACGTATAAAATAATGTCGTGTATTAAAACAAAATATGCCTCAATGAAAGGAAATTGAGACGAAGTCCCTTACCTCGTGTCCGACATGACTCGTTCGTTCATTATCATAATGAATAATAAAATTAAGTAAATTTATAATTGCTTCATAACTTTTTTAAAGTTTATTTTTCTTATATATCACTTATTACCATGTTATAAACATTTTATAGTCATTTATTATAATAACGATTATTTTTTCAATATTTGGTACTTGAGTCAGAAATGAACACCTTATAATTACAAGTTGATCATGTTGTAAGATATCCATTATAATAATAATGATATTAATGATTTACATATCATATATATCACATATATCTATTATATACCAGTATTTAAAATAGTATATAACATTTAGAGGTAAGAAATGAAATGCACCTTTCATGGAGATGGTAAGTCGTATGTACGCATGAATTCTACTTCCATTTCTATTTCTTATTTTAATGGAATAAAAATATAATGATACATAGTTATATTATAAATATATTATAATATCATATATAATATTATTAACTCCAACCTTTATACGTCCAACATAAGGAATTAATGAGTCATATCACTTTGAAGGGGTGGTAGTCCGCACTTCCTCAGATGAGATTACCGCGTTTACCTAATATGGAGTCAATAAAGGAATTATATAAATAGAAAATAGTGTATCATAAAGAAATAATAATAATATTATATATCACATATAAATATAGATCCATCATAATGGCGATAATGAGAGGCGGTAGGAGATAATTGAACAATCATCGTTTTCTGAGGTGTTTGTGTTCCATCCACAGAAACATTATGTTCTTCATCCATTAAGTGGAGGTGTGTGTAATGGTAGTTAGAATACATCTCATAAAAATTCCTATAATATTGAGGATACTGTTTTTGTTTCAAAATAGAGTAATAAAAATTGTTTAGGGGTAGGAAAATTAAAATAAAATAAAATAATTTAAGAGAAATTGTTACCTTTAATTCAGTTACCTCCCTTTGGTTTGAACAAAAATGACTTTTTCTTGTTATTTTAGAATAAGTTAAGGTTTTAAGAAGGGGGAATGTGATGTAGGGAGATCAATTGGGTAGAGGTAGAATGATCCAGAAGTTTGGGAGGTGTGATGAATTGGTTAGAAGTGGTCTCCATTTATAAGGGAGAGGAGGGGATCTTTAGGAAAGTGTGTAAACATTATTTTATTATAAACATATCATCTGTTTCAAAAGGACCAAAAATCATTATATTAGAAGATAAGATGATTCATGGTTGAAATAAAATCATCCATTATGAATTTTACAGGTTTTATATATTATTTTAATCATATAATCTTATTTATTTAATTCATTTATTAAGGACGCAAACATTACATCCTTATTGTGCCAAAAATAATTTTATTTATTTGGTGTCTAAAATTTATAAAAAAATAACATGATATATTAATTCTTTTTATATATCCATATAATTTTTATAGTGGAAAATATATCTTATATAACCAAATGTAAAAATTAATTTCATAAAAGATATTTCTTTGTGTCATTTTTTCCTTTACATTAAATTAATTAATCTAATGTATCATTATCACTCCCAGGTGGCTCAATGGGGCCCCAAAATCTACAAAAATATGTCCATGGTCGTAAATGACTCAACAAATAAGTTTTTTACAAGTGTAACAGAAATTTTGAATTATTATAGTACTCTTTTTACATTGAATTACCCCATATACCTTTAACCGCGGTAAATAAAAGTCAAAAGTTACTATTTACTAAAAAATATTTTCATATTATTGTACCTCATTTTTCTTAGTAATAAAAATCATTTACATAAAACCTTTAAAATTCAATTCAAATAATTTGGAAAATTTCATTTAAATGAAAAAATCAGATTTAAAATACTATTAAGTGTTTTCACTATTCATCAAAAATGGATGTTTTTCAAAAAAATACCAAAAAATCAGCCTAAGATATTTTTGATATTATGAATTAAAAAATGATTTATATTTTTTAAAATTTAATACATAGAAGTGTCATCAATTAACTTAAAATTAATTCTCGGTGTTAAAACAATTTGCATTTTTTTAAGAAACAATAACCATCAACTGATTGACACGTGTTTATGTCTAATTTCAAAGTGAAATTAATTCCAAGGAGGAAAATTGGATTAAATGGAAAAAAAAATATTCTAATAAAACATTAAAACCAATTAAATAGATAATCTAACCATATAAATAAATTAGATCAAAATGTCATTTTGAATTAAAATTCAATAATTTTCACTATTCATAAAAAAATTAACTTTATCAGAAATATTGCAATAATTTACACAAAGTTAATTTTTATATCCTTATTCTAAAGAAGGATTTTATTTTGTCAAATAGAATGTATTAATGTGACTATAACTATATTTATATATATTCAGCCATTAAAAGATGGTAAATCAACCTTTTAATATAAATTATGCTTAAAATTAGATTCATTCAAAATTTAAGCCTCTAAACTTTTTTGAATAAATGTAAATACTTTTTACTAACATGTAAAATAATATTTTAGTTAGTATTTTTCATTCCCTCCAATACAACGGCTAGTAGTTAACTACAATTTAAAATAATAATAATATATTATTGTGTGTACCATAAGATTTCAAAGAAACCCATAGTTTCGTATCGGGTACGCTATCGATCATAGAAACTTCATTAATGTAAAATTAATATTTAATTCACAAATATTAATAAATATAAAATATGTGTTATTATTTATTTACATAATATGTTACATCACTCCCACCTTTTTTAAATTGCATCATCGCAATTTTACTTCTCAAAATAAGTGGGGGTATTTATCCCTCATATCATTTTCAGATTCCCACATTGCCTTTTCAACCATATGGTTTTTCCAAAAAAACATTTTCCTGGGGAATTACCTTATTCTGAAACACATGAACTCTTCGGTCAAGAGTCTGGACTAACTGTTTCTCGTAAGAGAGATTCTCTTCCAACTGAACTACCTCTAGGATCAAAACAAGAGATTGATCTGTCATATACATTATCAACATAATAACATGAAAACATTGTATACCTAGTATAAACATTGATGCAAAGCCACTCTATACTCTACTGGTCCAAGTTTCTCTAAGATTTAATAAGGTCCAATAAACATCAGACTCAACATTCCCTTCTTATCGAAATGCATCACACATTTACCGGGAGAAACATTGAGAAAGACATGATCACCTCCCTCAAAAGAATGGTCTTCGTCCAGTTATCTGCATAAATTTTTTGTCTGCTCTGAGCTATTCTCATGTGTGTCTGAATCAACTGAACTTTTTCTGCCACATCTTCTACCTATTCGCATCCCATTAACATTCTTTCACCTACTTCATCCCTATAAGATAGTGTTGGACACCCCATCCCATATAATTCCTCAAATGGAGAAATCAGTATACTGGAATGAAAAATTTTATTATAAGAAAATTCAACCAAAGAAAGTTGTTGGTCCCAACATCCCTGGAAATCCATTGAACAATCACGTAACATAACATACAATGTATGAATTGTTTATTTTGATTGCCCATATGATTGAGGATAAAAAGATGTACTAAAATTTAATTCAGTGCACAATGACTTCTGAAGGCCTTTCCAAAATTTAGACGTAAACCTCGGATAATAATCAGATACAATGGAGAGGGGAACTCCATGCACCCTGACTATCAATTTAAAATACAACTGAAAACGTTGATCTAGAGATAATGTATCTCGAATAGGAAGGAAATGAGTAGATTTTGTCAATCCGTCAACAATAACCCAGATTTCATTATTACATCGACATATCTTATGTAATCCCATGACAAAGTCCATGGATATATTTTCTCATTTCCACTCTGGCACCAGTAAAGGCTGATTCATCCCTTTCGGTAACCGCCAATCTACTTTAACCTACTGACAAGTAAAACACATTAATTTAAAATCATCAATATCTCTTTTCATTTCATCCCACCAGTAATACACCAAAAGATAATTGTCCATCTTAGTACTTCCAGGTTGAACTGAAAATGGGGAACTATGAGCTTCACATAACAACATATTATGTAACTGTGAATCACAAGTTACACATAATATCTTTCCAAAACTCAAAACACAATCATTAAAAATGTTAAATTCAAGAAACATACCCTTATGAACCAACTCCGCTTTTTTCTATAACTCACTATCTTCCTTCTGTGCTTGATTAATTGTATCTGATAGAGATGATCACACTTACACCTGATACAAAATAATAGAATTTTCTTCAACATCAACTTTTATGAAAAAGTTTATCAAATGAAAAACCAAAGGATCTTGTTCCAAACATTACATGGTTAATGAAGCCTTACTTTTTCAACTCAATGCATCAACCACTTTAATTACTTTTCCTGGATGGTAATGGATCGTGCAATTATAATATTTGATTAATTCCAACCATCTCTACTGACTCATGTTCAATTAATTTTGAGTGAATATATACATTAAATATTTTTGATCAGTATATATTTCACATTTTTCTCCATTACAATGGTGCCTCTAAATTTTTTATGCAAAAACAACATAAGATAATTCCAAATCATGTGTATGGTAATTTAACTCATGTGGTTTCAACTGACATGAAGCATATGCAATTACATGATCATTCTGCATCGGCACACAACCAAATCCATTCAATAAAGCATCACTATAGATAACAAACTCACAATTTATATATGGAAGTCCCAATATGGGAGGATTTTCCAATCTTATTTTCAATTCCTGAAAACAATCATCACATTCTTTTGTCCAAATAAACATAACCCATTTTCAAGTTAACATATTCATTGGAGTGGATATCCATGGAAAATTATCAACAATCATACTATAATAACCTTCCAAACAAAGAAAACTATGAATATCAGTTATATTTGTGGGTCTTGGCCATTCTTCAACAACTTTTGTTTTATAATGATCAACCGTGAAGCCACTTTTTTGAAACAATGTGAACCAGAAAAGAAATTTGTTGCATCCAAAACACACACTTTCTATATTTCCCATACAGTTTAGTTTCTTTTAAGGATTTCAAGACAACCCTTAAATAAATTTCATGTTCTTATTTTCAATTGGAATAAACAAAAATATCAACAATGAACACAACCAAAAACTTATCCAAGAACTCAAAGAAAGTTCTATTCGTAAGATCCATGAATACAGAAGGTGCATTGGTTCAACCATAAGGAATAACTACAAATTTAAAATGGCCATATATAGTACGGAATCTGGTCTTCAAAATGTCTACTTCCATTACATTCAACAAATGGTACCCTGACCTCAAATAATTCTATGAAAAATACAGAGCTCCATGGAGCTGATCAATAACATAATTGATATGAGGCAAAGGATACTTGTTCATAACAGTAATGTTATTCAATGATCTATAATCAATGAAAATTCTCTTTTAACAATTTTTATTTTTAACAAACAAGGCAGGAGAACCCCATGTTGATGTGCTAGGTCGAACGAAACCTTTATATAATAACTCCTGAAATTGCTCCTTTAACTCTAAAAGTTCAATTTGAGTTATTTGGTAAGGGGGTTTTGTAATTGGCTTAGAATCTAGAACTAAGTAAACAATAAATTCATCTTCCCGATAAGGTATAATACTAGGAATCTCATTAGGAAAGACATCAGGGTACTTATTTACCACTGGCACATCATTAATATGAACAGTTCTTATGTTTTCAATAATATGTTCAAGGTAACATTCATTATCATCTTTTACTAGTTTCTCACCTTCCCAATATGTTATCAAAAGCAACGGTTCAGTTTTGTATACAAACTGAAAATCATTCTGAATAGAAACCTCTTTATCTCTACATTAATTATTTGTATGATAAATAGAAATCTATTCCATACCCAAAATAACATCAAACTATACTAGAGGAAAAACAATAAGTTTTTTAGGTATATTCCTTCCGTACACAAGTAAAAGAATGTTCTTATGTTTTCATTTTATCTCAAAATTTCTTCTAGGTGTTTTTACCTTAAGTTTTGTATTCATATCTTGAGATGAAATTCCCAATTTACTAGAAAACTACTCATAAATGAAAGAGTGTGTATACCCTGAATCAAACAACACATATGTATAATCTGAACAAACAATAAATTATCCTGATACTACTTCATTTGATGGCCCAACATTTGTTAATGTAGTTTTAAAGGATTTGACCACCCCTTCCTGCTTGTAGTTGGGCAGATTTCCCTTATTTTAGTTCTTTGTTTGAAATAATTTCCATAATGACCCATTGCATTACACATAAAAAAAATTTACTTACTGTAAATTAGATTTTGTCTTCCCGTTACCCTGATAATTTTCAGTGCAATTGTGTGCCTTATGCCCTATTTTACCACATTTGTATCACTTACCAGAATTCAAAAGAAATTCCACATCATGTTTTTCACCACAATTTTAAAAAACTATAAACTTATGTTTCTTACCATCAGTATTTTTTGAAGATTTATTCCCATTAACCTTCAAACTCGACCTCTTATTCTATTGTTTTTAAAAGAACATCTGATCATCAGAAAACTCCATTTAATCCTTCTCCGCACATCAAAAAAAAATTCATACCTTTTGATCTCACGAGAAGCTAAATGCCTTAGATACTTTGGATTTAATCTTGGGTAAAAACTGTTGATTTTAATATCAAGATCTCATTAGAAATTTGGTACATTCATTGACAGTAAAGTGAACATTTCTTCATAAGCAGCCATAGAGTCATATTCCTGCCTCAATTCAAGGAATTGTTTTCCATCCTAAGAGAAACCACCTTAGGAAAATATTTCTTAGGAAACATACCTTTGATTTCATCCCAATCAATATCATAAACCTCCTCACTATCCCAGATATTTTTCACCATCATCCACAATTGATCAAATTCACCTTCAAAATGGTAAACAATGAGACAACCCTGTTGATGTTTTAAACACCCGATAACATAAGAAATCATCTCCAGTTAATTTATTCATCCTTCTGCAACCATATGGTCATATGATCCTCATAATTATGGGGGATTTTTCCTCATGAAATGCTCCACTAATGACAGGTTCCTCTGTGGTTGATGTGGCTGATATGATGCATGGATACCACCACCATTTGTAGTCTGAGTCAATTGTGTCGTCACTGTAATAAAATATTCAGTTATGATTCCACAAATCTAATGTTGGTTATTTGGAAGGTTGTCTTCCTCTAGATGTCATCCCAATATAGCTCCACTGTTTCCTATGTGGAAAACCATTCTAAATGCAAAAATATCTTAGGCGAAGCAACATGGTAATATGTGAATGCTATATGATTTCAATATTAACATAAATTACTTTATGGATATTATTTGAATAATCCCCTAACTTTGAAATTTATCTAAATCGACATCTAATAACAACTATAAGGAATCGGCCCTAAAAATTACATAATATTGAATTGAATGAATAATTCACATTTAGGATCTTTTCAAGTATAGTTTTTTAGAGAATTAGGACATAGATATTACATCCCTAAAGATTAAAAACTAAACACCTCAACACAGTTTCCATTTTTTTCATAAAATGCAAACTCTTTAAAAAAATATTCATGTCTAGTTCCATGTTTTAGACAACATGACTTTTCCTTGATCCCATCCTTGACCCTATTCATCATTATGTCATGTGAAAACATTTCAAAACTTGGGATGAGCATAAAACGCTCAAAATGGGTTATAAAACAAAGATAGTAACATTTGTTCATAAATACATACAAAACATGAAATTTTTACTTACAACATGAAATCATAATATTTTATAAATAACACATAGAAATCATAAATCATAAAGGTAACTTGTGGCATCCATAACATACTTACATTGTAGCTATCACAAATATATAGGGAGATACATTCGAATACCCATCACAATATATTCCCTAAATCTGAAAGGAGAAACATTCATGTTTACCTCATTCTCATTAACCAATGCATTGGAGAGAAATCTCAGTCTCACCCACCCTAGGTTTATCACAGAACCACCCATATACGTAGACAATGCCCAAGAACCAAAACATAATCATAATACATTAAATAAGAAAAAGGGAAAGATAAAATTCCCACATTTCAATAAAAATATATCATTTAAATATATTGACACAAAAAATCCATTATCAAAACCATTTTCAATTCCAAAATAAATAAAATTGTTATATGTTTTTTAATTTCCTTTGTATAAACATTACGTCTTATTAAAGAATCCAAAAGATCAAATAATACTCGTGGTGGCAGAAAGGTCATTGTCACCGTGTACCATATAAAGAGACATTCATTTTCTTATGTTTAGTTAAATGCTTCATAGAGAAAATATCCCTTTCAAATAAAAGTTATAGTCAAAGGTGTTTATATAACATATAAAATAAATTCTTGTATTAAAACAAAATATGCATCAACGAACGAAGATTGAGATGATGTCCCTTACCTCATATTTGGCTTGAGTCATTCATTCTCAATCTTCCTATATATTAAACAAAAGTTAATTTCTGCTTTCACGATAACCTTTTTCAAGTATATTATTTCTCTTATATCACTTATTGCAATGTTATAAACATTATATAGTCATTTATGTTAATAATGGTCAATTTTTCGATATTTGTTACTGGAGTCAAAATGGAACACCTTATAATTACAAGTTGTTTATGTGGTAAGATATACATTTTCATCAAAATGATATTAATGATTTTTATATCACATATATCATATATATCCAGCATATACATGTATTTATAATAGAACATAACAATTAGTGGTATGAAATTAAATGCACCATTCATGGAGAAGGTATGTCGTACGCACGCATGAAGGGTACTTCCATTTCTATTTATTATTTTAATAAAATCAAAACATAATTATACCTAGTTATATTATATTTCCAGTATAATATAATATATAATATTATTAACTTCATCATTCATAAATCCCAAAGAATTCATTAACGAGTCATATCACTTTGAGGGGGCGGTAGTCTGCACTTCCTCAAATGAGATTATCGCATTTAACCACTATGGAAACCATTAAGTAATTATAAAAATGGAAAATACAGAGGCATAAAGAAAACATAAACATAAAATATATCATATATAAATATAGTTCCATCATAATGGCCACCATGAGAGGCAGTTAGAGATAATTGAACAATAATTATTTTGTGATGCTTTTTTTGCCATCTACAGAAATATTATGTTCATCACACATTAGATGGAGATGTGTGTAAGGGTAGTTAAAATCCTTATCAAAAAAATATCCTAGGATATTGAGGATACTGGTGTAGTTATAATACAAAATAATGAAAAAATTGAGGAGATTGATAAGTAAAATAAAAGAAAATATTTTAAGTGAAACCATTACCTTTAATTCGGGTATCTCCCATTGCTTTGAACTAAAATAACTTCTCAATGTTCCCTCTACCTTAGTTAAGGCTTATAGGAAGAGTATAGGTATGCAGATAGCCTTATTGGGTGGAGGTTGGACGTGCCAAATGTTTTGAGAGGTGTGACAAATTGGTTTGAAGTGGTCTCCTTTTATAAGGGAGAGGAGTGGCTCTTAAGGAAAGTGTGAAAACATTATTTTATTATAAACTTATATTTGTATTCAAAAGGTATATAAATCATTAAAGTAGAATATATGATGATTCATGGTATAATAAAAATCATCCAATAGGAATTGGATAGGTTTGGGATATTATTTTAATCATTGTAATCTTATTTACTTAAATCTTTTATTAATGAGGTAAACACTACATCATTATTGTGTCATAAATAATTTAATTTATATTATGTCTAATAATTATAATAAAACTACAAAGATATAGGAAAGATTTTTATATTTCCAAAAATTATTTGTAGTTTAATATATATCTTCTATTACCCTATGTAAAAATTAATTTACTAAAAGATGTTTGTTTGTGTAATTTTTTAATTTAAATTAAATTAATTAATCTAAATTATAATTATCACGACTATGTAGCTCAATGGGGTCCCAAAATCTAGTCATAGATTCCCATGATCGTAAATGAGTAAACCAATAAGCTTTGGACAAGTGTTAAGGTAATTTTGAATTATTAATGTATTCTTTTTACCTTAAATTACCTCAATTACCATTTATCGCAGTAAATATAAGTCAAAAGTTAGTTTTCACTAAAAATTATTTGAATCTTGTTAGACCAGAGTTTTATTTTAAATAAAAACCATGTTTGTCAGATTTTAAAAATTGATTTCATAGATGTGGAAAATTTTCATTTAAATGAAAAAGCCAGTTTTTTAACTTCTACTAAGTGGTTTCACTATTCATCCAAAATAGATGTTTTTAGAAAAATACCAAAAATTCAGCTGAAGATTCATTAGATATTCCGAATTCAAAAATGATGTCCATTTTTTCAAAATTCAAAACATTTAAGGGGAATTAATTATTTTAATATTATTTCCCATTGTTAAAATAATTAGCGTGTTTTCAAGAAACAATAATTATCAAATGATTGACACCAGTTTATACCCAATTTCAAATTGAAATTAATTCCAATAACAAAATTTTGATTAAATATTAAAAATATATTCTAATACCACTTTAAACCCAATTAAAAAGTTAATATAATCATTTAATTAAATTAGATAAAAACACAGTTTGGAATTATAATACAATATTACTCACTATTTATTAAAAATGAACTGTTCCGAAAAAATTTGAAAAATTAAAACAAAGTAATTTTTGATGACCCCATTTTAAAAAAAAGAATTTATTTGGTAGAATAGAATTTATTAAAGTGTCCAAAACTATATTTAAAGAGTTTTATCCATTAAAAGGCTATAAATCGACCTTTTAATGTAAATTATGCTTAATATTAGATTCATTAATAATTTAATACTCTACCATTTATTGGATAAATGGAAATACATTAAACAAAAATTAATAAGAATATTGTAATTAGTTTTTTTCATTTTTTCCAATACAATTTCTAGGAGTTAACTACCATTTAAAATAATAAAAAGATATTATTAGTGTGCAATGTATGATTTCAAATAAACATGTAGTTGCTTATTGGGTATGATATCCAACATAACAACCACTTTTAAAGTAAAATTAATATTTAATTAACAAATTTTAATAAATATTAATTATGTCTTATTATTTATTTTCATGGGATGTTACATTAACATTTTGACATACTTGTATCTAAGAAAAAAAATCATTAAAACCAACTTTAATTTATTATACCTTATATAATTTTTCCAATTTCTATATATATTTTTTCTTCTACTACAAATAGAGAATAAAAAACTATGAGAATCCTCTATCAACTCATTTTTGAAATATTTTATATATAGAACACATACATGGTTCTTGAACATTATCATACAATGAAAATCAATATTACACCTGGGAGCATTTTTATCATTATAATTAATCCTTTCATAATCCTCTCAAGCCTCATTAATCATCATTTGGATTGATGATTTATCACTTTTTGGTGAAATATATGATTCCTCCCATTTATTAAAATTTTCTATATAAACTCATAAAATATCCATAAATATGGGATATTAAATTATCATAGTTATATATAATATATTATAATCCTTTAAAAAAATTGGCCACCGAGTTTATTTCCAAAATATGGTAATTTATTAGGAATATAAAATCATTAAAAATCATTCCGAACTTCATTAGACCATGATCAAAGCTTTGTATCTAAATGTATATTTTAAAATATTATAATAAGTATATATATCACACTATTTCATAAAATAAATTTCCTCTATATATTAAATAATGAAATAGCCACAACTTATAACAAATCCTTATTTGGGTAATTTATCATAGGAATCATTAATTTCATTAAGTCAATATCTTTGAGTATAATAAATTTTAAATCCTATATTCATCTCTATGATAAAAAATGTGATATAGACCCAATTAATTATTTTATGTAAAAATATAAAAAATATTAAATATTTTACAGGAAATTACATAGGTAGTGGTTTCTATTCACTATTAATATACATCAACTGTGGTTTTAATCCCTACAGACCTGCTAAATGAGACTGGATATCATTTTAACAAAACTATATTAATATAATTCTAATAGTAACAGGAAGTATACTGAACAAGCTTAAAAATAACCTTAACCAATAAATTTTGTATAAATCGTAATGCTTATCAATACATTTAATCTTATGAAATATTATTCCTCTAGAAATAATACATCATGCGGAACATAAAATTTAAAAATACCTTATTTCAATTAAACATCACCCAAAATGACATTAATCACATTAATCCCCATAAATTAGAACCTAATATTGGGTAACATAGATTTTACCTTATGATTAATCTTATTCTCAAAAACCAATGATGGTATACATAAAACAATAATTCATCATACTTGAATAATGATATATATAAAAAATTTAACACAATCCATTTTTTTCATGATTCAAATAACCAAAAATCCATGGTAATAATACATAAGAAGAATAATTTTTCAATCAAATTTCATAAATACTTTAATTATTTTACTTGAATGATTTTTTTTAGACATAGGTAATTCATTATTCATGTAGAAAACCATTAATTTAGTAAATTGAATTTAATAATTACCATTTTCTCTTTATAAGAGACTTAAAATTCATTATTAATTAAATATTATATAACCATCATTTCATGAAAGAAATCATCTTCAACTCCATTTGAGATATTATTCTAGATTCGTATTCCCATTATGATTCCATTTAAATATTTTAATATAATTTAATCTACACTCATTAATAAAGGATAATTCTTAAAACCATATCATCCACTGATTATTCTTTTTCAAAATCTCAATAAAGTTTATTTATTTAATCATATTCTATGATAATTAATTATGAATAATCAAAACACCATTCCAAAAAATGGAAATCAATTTTTTCCTCATAATAATAAAATTTTCCAACACATTCCATGTCACCATTATTTCTCCTGGATTTATCTATTGAATAAAATAGTAAATCTTGGTAAAAAGAATAATCTTAATAGTGAAAAATAAATTAATCATTTATAGAATTTAAATAGAGTGAATGCTTTATTTCAGTATATAATAACATGCATTTAAAATAAGTTATTCACAATTTCAATCTACTATAATCATTAATAATAGTTCATAAAGTGTTTTATAATTTCCAAAAAATATACCTTAGGTGTGTCTAATCATGTTTGTAGTGAGGCCCACTATTTTTCACATGGTGATGATCGAGTCAAGTCGCAATACATCATGTTCAAATTTATTTCCCCTTAATATAACATTTCTAAATCCAAGTATATATATAATGCCGATTATGGGATGAAATTTAATTAGACCAAATCTATATATCCTACACGAAAATTTCATGATAATTTTATATACATAAACTTATCCTTATTGTTACCACTAAGGTTTAATCATCATAGACTCCAATAATTAACTCCCACTTTCCCTTTTTATAACAATAATGACCAAAAAAATTCATAGATATACATCAGATAATGATATATGAATATTCATTAAATAACATAATAATACACTTAACAATTATAAATTTCTATTGTATTTGGAAATATAGAAATATAAACATCTAGATTAATTGTTAACTATGTCATATCTCACTAAGATATTCATAACTATCACCCTTCTTAGACATGTCATTCAAAATACCTTTACTCATAACCTATGGAATCTAAAATTAATAAATGGAGATATTAGATTCTAATTATGGTTATAATATGATGATATCAATATGAAATTATCATTAGATTCTTTTAACATGAAAATAGCATTTGAAACCCATTACCAAAATAATATATAGTATAAAACCGTGTCATGTAATAAAATAAGGAATTTCATAAGATGTGAATCATAGATGAATCATGTAACATTAAACAATAGAAAATAAAATTATCATAATACAAATATTTGTTTCATAATTACAATTAAATAAAATGATATTTCAAGGTTACTGACCAAGATATTTAGAACATGTTATTCTTGTGATAACCTTCCATATACATGCTTCTAAATTCATATTACCACTATTTTACCATAGTTTGTTTTCATAGGTTAACATTATATGTACCATAATATTTAGACTTATTACAAAATCCCATGTATCATCATTTTATTAATTCGATTTCCTCACATGTACCCTCTTTTTAGAAATGGAATATCCCCCTACATACCCTATTTATTAGGGATGGGATAATCAATCAATTAATATATTTTTCTCAAATGGGATAACCTTTAATGTTGCCTTTGTGGCCATATAAAATTAATCATCACCTAATTAATTGAAGGGATATTTGGACCCCACACATCACATAACCAATTAATTATTTCCCATAATATAAATATACATTCATCATTTCATTAATAAGGAAATGGATATACTGTTCATAAAATTTTTCATATATCAATAATAATAGAAGTGAAATGGGTTTTTTAAACATATAATATTTTTGTTAATAAATCATCCATAAAAATGGTATGGATTGTATCGGTGGACCACAACCCAAGTATGTTATATTCAACATTACTTTTTTTTGTCTTTTATGAAATGAAATTACCTAAAAAATCATTACATCATTAATAAGAAAAATATACACTCTATAATAAAATTACCTTATCAAAATGAATAAAATTTCAAACAATAAAGAAAAAAAATTAATTTCAAATAAGAATAAAAATTTGTAATGTTAGATTTGAATAATTGATTGGTAGTGATGGTGGAATATATAATTCATGTTGTAAAAATTTAAATAATGATTCTTTTTGAATTTTAAATAAATGTCCATGGAATATAATTCTGAAAATGAAAATAATATTCCTATTCTAATATGAAAAAAATTTATAAATGGGTAAAAAATATAAAAATCCAAATGTTTAAAATAGTAAACACATTAATTACTACATTTTTACAATTAAATTACATGAATGAAGAATGATTTATTATTAAAGAGATAAATAAATTAGATTTTTATTAAAATAGTTCATTAAATATTTTCCATACACAGATAGTGTAAAATGACAAGGAATCATGTATTAAAAGGAATTTACCAGATTATAATAAATGAAATGAGTTCTTTAGATATATGACAAATTCATTTTACATTAGAATCATAATCATAAAAAATCCAAATAAATAGTGACATTATTGAATAAAATAATTGTTATTATGGAAATGATTTATTGACAAGTCCCATAAAAGTAAAAAGACATTATATGGATATAGAAATACACATTATTTTGGTAAAAAGCATAATAAAGGAAAAAAATTTTAGAATATACAGTGTAAAAAACAACCATGTTTTGAATATGGCATGATTCCATAGAAATTAATGTGAGTTATAATTTCAGTTACCGCAAGTCTTGAAATTATTTTTACCCATTCATACAACTTGTATATTAAAAATAAATTTCTTATTAGTTTTTTTAAACATAATAACATTTTATATAACATATATGATTTATTTATAATCTTTTACAAAACAATCTTTAAAATTCATTTATTTAAATTACAATTTGGGATAATGACTACTTCAGTTTTCATAAATATTTTGGTTTGGTAATTTTGATCTTTTTAGTTTGATCATGGTTACATAATGAAGTTATTTTTATAAATGGTACTAAAACCAAATATATTAAAAAAATTATATTTATATAAATCACTTTATTTTTTAGACAGAAAATAAATTACATCAGTCTTAGAGATGCTAGGACATATATATACATAAAGGTTGTATCCATTTTCTCAACGAATGGTTCAACTATAATGTAACTAATATGAAATATTTATGGAAACATATTTATGTCATAGATATCTTATATTTTCAATTAATTGTTCATTATTATGATTGATGTCAAAATAACATAAAAATTTATCAAAATAATTCATGTTGGCGGTAACCCACATATAGTCATTTGTGATGTCTTCTTTTTCAACGGTTTAGATTGAATGATGATAGATATGATATTACAATTATATGATAAAAAAATTTAATTATAATATATATATATATATATTTAATCAATAATATTCTTCATACATGATAAGTGATTATAGAAAAATAATAAAAATGGTTCTCATTGAAGAATCTCACAATTCACACGATGGAATTTTATTTTCCCATTTGATGGTAGATTATATAGATATGGGTTATTAAAATGACATAAAATATAATTATATCATATATTTTTTTTCAATTATTAAAAAAATAGATTAATGTGGCATGGTAAGAAGTAAAAAATATTGTTCTTGGTGAATGAAATTACATTATCTTTGAAAAAAATCCATTGAATATCTTTATATTGTATGTATGGATGGTATTTTTTGATTGAAAAAAGATCTAGAATATGTTTAATGATTGTTCTAATATATATTTTTATGTTCGGGTTGGTAAAATGTCTTATGTGGGGTGAATAATTTAGGGTAGGAGATACCATTTAATAATTGGAGAGGATTATAATTTTCATAAATACCTAGTATTATTCAATAATGGGGCTTCACAGTAAACACAAGAGCCTATAAAATTGATAAATAATATTTCTGATTTATGATATATTTTACACATAATTTTTACAATAAAATTCTTCTTTAAACATTTTATTGTATGTTCATCCATGTTAATCAGTTCAACAATTTGAGTTTTTTACATAGTAGCATGTTTCATTTTATTTACGTTGGTTATTATCATTTATTTATAAAAGTAAAATGTTACTTATGAGACAATTTTTAACCCATTTCTCTAAATACTGAATCATATTTTAAAATACAAAACAAAAGTATGTTGAAATTTATTTTTATCACACGCGGTTGTACCACCCAAAATCCTGTTTTTTCACTAACCACAATAAGATATTTTTTACAACAATTGAAATTAATTTTGACAAAAAATTAGTTTTAACATATTATAAAAAATTATTTATGAATTTTATTATTATGAAAACAATTTTTTCAAATTAAATTCATACATTTGGAATTATTTATTTTTATATTAAATCTATAGATGTGATAAAAAACTGGTTTCAAAAAAGAAAATGGTCATAAGTATAAAATGTTTTTATATCTGATTTCAATTTCAAATTTATTCCTAAAGAGAAATTTGATTAATAATATTATAATTTATATTAATTTACTTTCCAAACTTTTTAATAGGTGATTTTAACATTATAAATGATTTAAATAAAAAATAAATTTCAATAGAAAATGTTATTTTCAGTAATTATAAAAACATTATACTTTTCAAGAAAATATTTAAAATTACCATTTTAATATGAATGTAATTAATATCCCAAAAATGAACTTTTATATTAAATTATTTTAAAAAAAAATTCTATATTTTTTACCAAAAAATATTTTAAAATCATTTTTTGTGAAAAATTATGAATTGGTTATACCATTTATATTAATATATTTATATTAATATTATATATTTGTTCCTTACAACATTGTTTTTATCATAGAATAAATAATTGATGAAATTAAATTAATTTATAAAAAACATTTCATTAAATAATATTGTGTTTCAAGAAAATTCGATCACATGAATTTTATCATGAATGTAGTGGAAATGGTTGAATAGTTATTTTTTTGTAAAAAATAGATGAAATTTTGTCTCTAAAATAATTTTATGTTGTCAATAGAGGAGGATAAGTCAACAAAGTAGAGTTTCTTCTATATTGTGAAAATATATAACCCCACAGATCTCTACAGCATTCCATTTATATTAAATTTTATGGTGGATAAAATAATGAAAATATAAATTAACTATAAAAATTATTAAAATACTATAATTTCAAAAATATCCCTCTAAATAATCAATTTGGGAAAACCCATATGGATGATAACTCTCTCAATGAATTTATAATCATGTATCGATCCAAAATGTAAGTATCGCGATGGATGTAATAATAAAAAACATGTAATTTTATAATATAGAATGATGTTTTTATTCCTGGTCAATTTTAAAATATTGATATATTATAATTGTTTGATGACAAAGATTCTCATGTGGTGTTGTATACGATATGAATGAAGGATATATATAAAATAACTGTTTGACAAAAAATCTCACAACTTTAAGAGGAGATAATTAAATATATAAATTATCCAAATGTGAAACATGTCCTATGATTCAGATTTTTTTATGAAATTTCTCACGAAATTAATCTATAAAAAAATCCATGTGTCCTAAAGATAATACTAGCTTCATAAAATACCAAAATTCATGAATTTTAAATTCAAAAAAATATAATTAATGAAATAGTATCATTTCTTTAAAATTATTATCATATTAATTTCTCAATATAACAAGGTAATTGATTTCAGAATTATTATTCAATTTTTTGGGTTGTATATTTTTTCATTCATTGTAGGTGATATAAGGTCAAGTTATTTCATAAAAAGAAAACTAATATAGTTATGTCTTATAAAATAACTATTTTAGTTCTATTGAAAATACAATTAATTAAATGATGAGTTAATTTATGTTATAAATTTTATCTATAGGATATATATAACATAAAAAATGAAGATAGATATCAATTTTTTTGATTCGATTATATCTTTAAAAACCATATAATTCATATACATAAAAATTCCTAAAGGTTTTTAAGAATATGTTAGTGAAAAGTATTGTATACTTACACTCTCATACTTATTATTAATTTAACGAATCATAATATTTTTGGGGTTGAATTTCTTTTCATATGTGGAACCCAAATATGGAATTTTTTGTGGTATAATGGATTATTTCAAAAGCATTCTTCATATACTTTAATATTTTTGACCCTTGAATGATGATGATAAGTGTATATCTATTTTTATTCCAATATATATGAATATATCAATTAAAAATAATTTTTTATTGCCGATAACATTTTAATAGATGAATTTTTTTCATTCTAATAAATATTATTTTATTAGTGGACACTCTTATTACGTAAGTAAATAATTAATTTCATTATAATGGATCATGGATCACATAGATAGTGACTAGAAGGATTTATATAATATTAGATAACATTTCTTTGATTCCTTCATCATCCATTAAAATTCAATTTATTTTTAATGATGGGGAGAGAATAAAAATTAATATAGATAATAGAATAGAGAAGATAAGAAAACAAAATTTGTAGATCATATGAACATATATTTTTCTATAGTTTAATAATAATAAAAACAATTTTTGATGTATATGAACAGATTTTATATTTATTTATATTTCAAAAAATGATCAAATAAATTAATCTATGGTACATATTGAAAAAATATTTATGAAAAATTATTAGAAGTATTCTTGATGATCCAAATCATGTTTTAAATAATATCAAAATTCCTACTAATGGTTGCATAACATATTATTTACATTGAATATAAATTAATTTTCAATAATTTACATTATCAAAAGGAAGTGATACATGTAAATGGAATACATTATGTTATTTTAATGTAAATTTTATTTAATTACTATCATTGTATATATTGTATAATTCATTCAAAATGATGTGGTCATTTCAAGGTGCATCTCTTTAATCATTCATATAATGATTTTCATGAAATTATTATGAGTACATGATACATATAATTGACAATGTCATATGAGAAAATATATAATTTATGTTATCATAAATGAAATACTATATTGAAATATGCATGGATAAATTTTAAACTATATTTATTTATTTTTGTTTTATAATATTTTTCCATGTATTCATATAATAATGTACCATTGTTTACAATGTTTTAGAATTGTTATTTAAAAACATTATCGAGGGATCAATTAAGTGAGAGGAGTAAGAAATAAATATAAAAATTGTATATGATTACAAATTTTTGTGAATGATTATCTTTGTAAGTGATATGTTAAACTTTGATTCAAGTGTTTACAATGTATTTGTAATGAAATATTGGAAGTAAATTTCATAATGACCTAATGTAATGAATGAATTTATTATCATAATGGCTAGAAGAGATTAATAAATATAGATAAATAATGGAGTAGGTTTATATTTTCTTTGATTGATAAATAGTCTTCATAATTTTATTACAAAATATCATGGAATGTATCAAAATATTGATGTAAGGTTAATTAAACCATCTTCATGAGGTTTTATTATAAAAAGTTATGGTTGAGATAACTATTTCATATTCAAATGTTGTTGATGAAAATTATCATATGTTTTGGGATATATTCTCATATGTATTAAAAAATTTGTTATATTGTTGAGACATTGGATTCATATGGTTGATATTAGAACTCATACTATTTTTATACCCACATTATATGGTAATAAATTATAAGATAGAATTGAAAAATATTATCATATATGGGAATTAAAAATCTACAGTTGATGATGAATTTAGTCAAATATTACCTTAGAGTTATCATTAATGAATTGGGAATCATGATAATAAATTAATCCATGAACTATATAAATATTAATGAAATGAAAGTTAAATAGAGAATCATGAGAGTCCAAAGATAAATAATGAAATATGTGAGATCATCCATAACATAAGGTCATGCATATGTTCAAATATAGAATGAATTATGAAAACCAGATTTTTTGGAAATATTAATGTTATATTAGGTGGATATATTTATCCAAAAAAGTGAGGGTAATTTAAATGTAATTAGTGACTAGGAATACTGTGAAATTGAAATATATTTATTCATTAGGTGATGTTTGTTGTAGATTATGGAAATTACATGTTCAATATTGAATTTGTTCTGTGTAAAAATAATTTATGTGATAAGAAAAAGAAGGTTTTATATTTGATGGAATTTTTGTTTTATATTTCAAAATAAGTTTAAAACTGGTGATCTTATATAAATTATAGAATCAATTTCTAAAATTATAAACAATAAAAAGCTGAGTGGATACTAAATCAAAAAAAAATATTTACTACATATCAATGAGAGAAGAGATAACGATCTACCACTATAATCATATGATTCATTTTTATACAAAATAAGAATACAATAATTAGGAGGAATAATTATATAAATAATATAATATATCTTATTCTTGCATATAGTTTAATTATAGGTTGATGAAATTGAGGGATATAGAATAATCTAATACTATATTGAATTCAAAATGATATCATGACAAAAGTGTTTATAATATTTGTGAGAAATCATAATAATGCTAAAATGGTGGAAGTGTTGTAGATTACATTTCATAGATAATATATATTTCTTTCATTGATACGACATTTTATTATGTCATTGTTACCTAATTTTTAATATAAACAACATAATAGTGTTACAAATCCATGATCTAATGATTTAGTGTCTCGGGAATACTAGGCTAATAAATAATATTTATATGATAGAAAATAATATTAATTTAATTACTTATGCTCTGTATTCTAATTTTATCTCATGTTATCTATTGAATAAGTACTCTACTAATTGTATACATAGATGTAAAAGGTGAACAAAAAGCTATGTAATATGCGAAAAAGGGCCATGAACCGGTATAACATGGGTAACTATAATTATCGTCATCATATCATAAACGTAAGATAATCCTAAAAATTATGACATAAACATGTTATAATGGAATGAAAATTATAAATGCAATAAATTGAATCATTATATCATAGTGGTAAAATACCACCAATACTTATGAAAAATGATACCATCATGTTCATGCATAACATATGTGGGTAATCATGACATCATAACATTAACAAAGTATATAATCTTTTTCATGCATAATAAACATCATATAATGAGATAAATCACTTTACTGAATAAATTAGAGGACTACATAATTATTTTTCTACCCATTACATTATAACATTTACATAATCTTAATACATTATACATAGAACATACTACAATAATAACCACGAAATGACCCATATAATGGAAATTGATTATAAGGATTTAAAAAATATTGATTTTTTTAAAACATTTGGGGTTTCAAAAATAAATATTAGAAAAAAAAATGTATGTTATAAGAATCTTTATTGATTAGTAACGAAGTGAAAACACAATCAGAGTGAAGAAATTTTTTTAGAAATAAGTTCCAGGTTGGAAAATCGTTGTATTATCAATGAAATAATGTTATAAAAATTTATATATCCTATAAAATAAAAGGTAATAATAATTAAATAACATTTTTGGAAAATTACATAAATACCTATACCAAAATATTAATAATAAATGGATAACCTAATTTAATGGATTTGGATTCGAGAATTACATTACATTAATTCCTGTAGTATTTTGTCACTTTTCAATATCCGGAATATTAAAAATAGATTTATAAAAAACTAATTCCAAATGTAAATAATAGTCATTTATAAAACAATTTATCAATTATAATAATAATTTTATATTCCTTAATGTTTTTTTATGTTATTGAATAATTTTGATATCATGTTATCCTTAAAAATCCCCATTTCTCTTCAATATCTTTATATTAGATACAATTTTATTCATTAAAAAGTATAATTAACTATAAATTCACATAATAATAATCATTAAATATTTATTTATTACATATGATTAATAATATAAATCCATTAATGTTGTTAGAATAATTTACTTTTCAATGTCTTCGTAGGTGGTCAAAGGACCTTTAACGGGACTTTGTCGAATGAATGGATGTAACAACCCAAACTATTGAAAATGAAAATTAATCATTATATAATTAATTGTCTTAATATGTTAAATGGTTATATAACATTTTCACTTCATTGGTCTTAATTTTTTTGATTTAAAAATACTGTTAATAGTTGTTATCATTTCTATTCTAGTCGTTGAATAGTAATAACATTATTAATAAAAAGATAGGGCATTAACAAATCAATTTACTTAGAAAAAGGATGTTATGGTCTCATATAGTAGAATTTATCTATACGAGGACCATTTTTCAGATCTCATAAACTAGGTGGTGTCTTTGGGATTCGCTCTTAACTAAGCCCAAGCCTATCTTTAAAATGTTAAGCTTGAGCAGAACTACCTACGAGAGAAGTGAAAGATGCTAGAGATTACCACTCGAGCGATGTTATCTGATCCACCCCACTAGTCTCTCACCATCGCACACATTACCCTAATGTATTATTCAATTGTTTTAAGGGGTTATGTAACAATAATCGAACAATATGACTAAGTAAATTATTTTTTGTATAAAGAATATACATTTATATTATTATTGTTGTGTTATAAATAGTTTTTAAATCACAAATAGTATTTTTGGTTAATACTCTAATAAGAAATATATTTTTATGAATTAATGAAATAATTAAGTAAATAATATTTTAATAAAATATTATTATTAAATAATATTTTGGTAAATATAAAAGATCGTATAATTTTTATGAATAAAATTGTAATTTTTATTCAGTCTTGAAAGTTGTTTCTATCAAGACATATGGATTTCCGATAAATTTCGGTTATTATTTTAAAAATAAATATTCACATATTAAGAAAAATATTTAGATAAATTGAGTATTATTTTTAGAATTATGACGTCACAATTATGTAACAAAGATTTTTTCAAAATTTTCTATGAAGGCTGAATTTTTATGTTAAAATTTAATTTCATTTTATTGTATAATGTGCTTATTACATCATAACGACCCAATAGTGATTAATAAAAAATAAAATTTATGATATCCAAATAAATGTTTTACCATTTAAATAATGTTATTTTAGGTTTTTTTGTTTTATTTTACAATGCTTTAGTACACCCTTCAAGACTTATAATACATTATATATATTTAAAATGATTTCCATGAGAGTGTTACTCAACTCCACATAATCAAGCCTAATATTTTGAGATGTTTGTACATTGGATTTAAAAAATAACGATTTACACTCCCCTATCGAAAAAACATGGGAAAATACCAGGTGTTGGTTTGTGGTTTTGATTTTTTTAATGTGTGGGGTCCAAAACCTAAATAATAATGATTTTTTTCTCTTTTTTATTTAAACCCACCCAAGCTCAAAATTATTCATCACTCAAAGCCTTTAGAGCGTGACAACCCCTTGCCTCCTATCTCCATAATCCACTAAAGGTTCCCCAAGCTCTCAATAAGTCTCTCTCAATACTCTCCCAAGCCTTGGGGACGACATTCCAAATAAGGGATATCATCCTTTCTCAATTTTTTCCAAATAATATTATGTTGTTATGCCATTTTATATTCAGTTAAACAATTTTGGGTATGATTTTAAACCACCCCCATACTTCCCTATTTATGATTTAAAGATGATATACCCCTTTCTCTATCATTAATTCCTCTCCTTTACATCTATTACCATGATGAAATTTTATAAGGAATTTCCCTCCCCTCGTTTACATTCAAGCAGTTATTTTGTATTATGAATCTAAATTCCATGAAATATTTTTGTACATGTATCTATATGACCAACATATAGTCCATTTTATGTAAATATGATGAGAAACCCTTTTCTCTATCATCATCCAATTTTATGATTTTTATGTCAAGATGATATGCTGCCGAAGTTGCCCCATGATTTTCCAAGACAAAGTCATTATGTAGTGAATACCATGCCCATTTTTCTATCAATGGTATTCAAATATATTCACATTTAATTATTGATTAGGGAGTATTATATACGAATTATATGTTCCTATATTGTGTAATACATGATGATGTTTAATGAATCAATGTTATATGAACTATGTGGCACACATATACATGAAATGAAATCATTAAGAAGTGTGTGCCTTGATTGTGCTCTAATGAATTGGGTAAAGATTAGTGTCATAATACATCAATTGAAATAGGCTTTTACTCCTGAAAAATCATGTGAAATGATGGTTTACTAATGCTCCATGTGCAATGGTCCTTGGCTCATGCTATCATGTTACATGTTGTTGCCACATTTCCATGTTATGATAATCATGCTATATCTAGCCTTAATGTTAATGATTCAATTATTACCCATTGATATGTCTATTGACTAATAATTATTTTATCATTCATGTTATTAATTTTTTACTCCCTTATTGGGATTTATATCTCACCATTTTCTAATGTGTGTCGTCATGTTATCCAAGGCAACGATAATTACAAGGGAATATAGTTGTCATGTAACAGATGTTTTCAATATACATGGTGTGTTTCATGTTTTAAGTCTATTTATAATGTTAATAATACCTAATGACACTATAAATCTAGAACTTCTATGTTGTATCAAGTGAATATTTTATGTAATAAATTGGGGTTTAGTGTGCCATAAAGATCAAGGTTGTTATAGTTGTAATCAAAGTATTGGTTTAGTTATATTTGGACTAGTGTTAAAAACCCTAGAGAAAACAATAGGGATAAGAAAAATAATAAAAAATCATTCTTATTTTTTGGTGAGTATTGAGTAAGTGGTTTATTAAGAAACTAAATCCCTGTCTGGATATGAATAGGTAGAAACAGCTCTGGCATAGATATTCCTGGGAGTGAAAACTCTGACTAAGAATTTCAGGCTTGAGCCGGGGTATCCTAGTTCCCGATAACGGTCTTTGATGAACTATTGGATATGACACTCCCGTGGGATATGAATTGATAAATTAAAAATCATAGCATGAACCATTATTAAGGAAAAAAACAATTCCCCTAATAGTATATGTTAGGACGTAGATCATGGATAACATATATTGAAGCCTTTAATTTCATAAGTATTGGATTTAAATGTCATTTATAATTCATCAGTTCTTTTCATTGGATTACCCTTTATGTGTCACCCATAAATTTACTTTTATTCAAGCCAATGAAAGGTAATAGGAGGACATAGGCTAACAATTCATGCTATGATTAATGTGGTGATTATTCTAATAAGATTTTCAATCTGATGGGAGAAGGAATTGCGAACTTTGTCACGATACTCTTTCAGTTAACTCATATTTTTAATAGAATCATGGTACAATAAGATCATTCAACCCCCACTAATAACGAACATGTCATAATCAGGAGCTTCATGAGATAAAGGATTCCTACTTTTAATGGGCTATATGATCCCTAAATTTCTGAAAAACGAATCAACTCCATTGAAAATATCTTATCCATCCATCATTGTTTAGAACAACATATGGTTCTCTAGGATGCTTATCATATGGAGAGTGAAGATTTTAAATGGTGTACATTGATCAAAAATATGAAACCTGAGGTGGTATTCAAGGCATATGAATGGAAGGATTTTCGGAAGATGTTTTTTGATAAAAATATTCTGCGCAACCTCCAACATAATATGGAATGGTATATCCTTTCTCTCAAGAAAAAAAGATAACAAATCTGTCATAACTTGTGAGGAAAACATAAAAAGGATGGCACAATATCTATCTGGCATTGTCGTTAACCCTGAATGAAAGGTTTACCACTCCTTTTGTGGCATAAAACATTTCCTACAGAAATCCATTGAGATCCGTGACATTGATAGCTATGAGGAAATTTGTTGATGTGCCCTCAAGGTGGAAATTGAGATTGGTGAATCTTAAGGTATCATGGGGATAAGAAGAATATGCTGGACATCAATTCAGGTGGACCAATGGATAAATCCAACGGTTTAATAAAAATATAGCACCCAATATTCCAATGACGTGGAATGAAGAACCCCTAATATTTGATGAAGGGGACAATGAAAATGCTTTAAGTGTGTAAGAGAAGGTATCATTTCCATCAACTGCAAACAAGATAAACTCATGTTTGTGACAGAGAGTGAGGAATGCACCATTTGAATCTCAATGTGTTGTTCAATGCTTCAAATGTATTGAACCAATGCACCTGGAAAATTAGTACCCTAATCCAAGGGTTTTTCGAGACAACCAACAACCTTCAAGGAACCAGGGGTGAGGTTTTTCCACCACAACAGCCGAAGTGAACCATGACAATGATGTGGTGATATGTACAGTAGTTATTCATTAAATAATATAGAACATACTTTTTATTATGGTTCTATGCATTATTTTATATCCTGAATGTTTAGTATAACAACCCCAGCACCACCAATATTCATGGATGTAATTATGTCAAAGAATATAGAAAATGGGGAAATAATTGCACCCCATATATATAAATACACCTTTATTATAAATTGTTTATTGAACTTCCCCGCAATCCTCTCCATACAATATCTGGTGGAATTTTATGAAATTATTATCATGGATTTACTTACCTTATATAGAGACAAAATATATTTCCATGAGAGGGAAATCAGTCTCTAAATGGGGGATCAACACTTGATTATATACAGGTTCAAGGAGGAGGATAGATATTCTTTCACTCCATTATCTCATGCATTGATTTTTTTGCGCTATAAGCACGCATTTTTTCTCCAACGATTGAGTCCAAGGAAGCAACCATCCCTAAAAACATTATTATAGTGAGGGAATTCACTAAAGTATTTCTTGAGGAATTACCAGGTCTTCCTCCTAGAAGAGATGTTGAATTCACAATTGATATTATTCCTGTGGTATTTATAATATCCATGACTCTATATAGATTGGCTATTTTGGATTTTGAGGAGTTGAAGGAAAAACTAAAGGAGAATCTGGATAAAGGGTTTATACACCCATGTGCTTCACCATGGGGTGAATCAGTCATTTTCTTTAAGAATAAGGATAGGTCAATTCACCTTTTCATTGATTATCATGAGGACAACAAATTCAAGATTAATAACAACAATCATCCTCCACTAATTGAAGACTTGCTCTATCAACTATGTAGAGAAATATACTTTTCCAATGTGGATCTAAATTTGGGGTAATACCCAGTAAGGGATAAGAATAAATATATTCCCATGAATGATTTTCATACAAGGTATGGGCACTATGAATTCATAGAAATTCCTTTTGGTGTCACTAATAATACAAAAATCATCATGGACATGATGAATAATGTATTTAGATATTACCTTGACAAATTTGAGGTGGTATTTATAAATGATATTTAATATAATCAATAATCAAGGTGGAGCATGAGGATCATCTAAAAACAATACTAGAGACCATGAAAAAGGATAACCTTTATGAAAACTAAAGCAATTGTGAGTTCTGGTTGAAGGAGGTACCATTCTGGGGTCATATCATCACAAGTAGTGCGATATATTTGGATCTCTTGTGTAACATCCTAGGTAAATAAATATTTATAAATATTTTATAGTTATTAAAATTAGTGAATTAAACATTAATTTTACTTTAAAAGGGTTGCTATGTTTGATAGCATTCCTGATATGCAACATCGAGTTTCTTTAAAATCTTACGTTGCACACTAATAATATAATATTATTATTTAATGGTAGTTAACTCTTAGTCATTTTAATGGTGGGAATGAACAAAAATAACTACAATATGATTATATATGTTTGTTAAATGTATTTACACTTATCCAATAACAGTTAGAGGCTTAAATTTTGAATCAATCAAATTTTAAGCATAATTTACATTAAAACGTTGATTTATCACCTTTTAATGGATAACCCTATTCAAATATATTTTTTGTCACTTTAATACATTTTATTTTACCAAATAAAATCCTTCTTTAAAATGGGGACATCAAAACTTACTTTGGGTAAATTTTTTGAGTTTTTCTGATAATGTTCATTTTTCAATGGATAGTGAAAAATGATGTATTTTAATTAAAATCTACGTTTTAATATAATTTATACATATGGTTAGTTTATATTTTTAACTGTTTTGACTGTGTTATTAGAATATATTTTGACCATTTAATCCATTTTCTGTGATTGAAATTAATTTCACTTTGAATTTAAACATAAACAAGTGCCAATATTTGGATAGTAATTTTATCTTAAAAACGTGCTACTTATTTTAACAATGGTAATTAATATTAAATTAATTAATTCAACTTATATGTTTATAATTTGATAAAATATACATCATTTTTGAATTCATAATATCAAATAATTCTTAGGATGAATTTCTTGTCTTTTTCTAAAAAACATCAATTTTTTATTAATAGTGAAACCACTTAGTAATAATGAAAAAATTGACTTTTTCATTTAAATAAAATTTTACCACTACTATGAATTGAATTTAGAAAATCCAATATGCATGGTTGTTATTAGTAAGTAAAATGTGGTTCAATAGAAAGAAAATAATATTTGGTGAATATTAACTATTGACTTTTATTTACCGCGGTTAAAGGTAAATTGGGTAATTCAAGTTAAAAAGAATATTTTAATAATTTAAAATTACCTTAAAACTTGTTAAAACATTATTTTTTGAGTCATTTACGACCATGGTAATTTTTGGGTTGATTTTGGGACCCCATTGTGCCACATGATAGTGAACAGGACACTTTAGACTTATTAACATAAAGTAAGGGAAAACATGACAAAAACAAATATCTTTTAGTAAATAAATTTTTACAAGGGGTTATATAAATTATCATTTAGAATATAAATATTAATTGGAAATATAAAATGATTTACTATATCATGATATATTTTTATAATTATTAGACGTCAAAAAAACAAGATTACATGAGACACAATAATGATGTAGTATTTACCTCATTAATAAATGATTTAAATAAATATCATTATAAATATTAAAACAATATCCAAAAACTATAAAATTCTTATTGGATGATTTGTTTTCTAAAATTATTCATCTTATCTTAGACTTTAATTATTTTTTGACCATTTTAAACCAAATATAATTTTATAATAAAATAATGTTTTCACACTTTTAAAAATAGCCCCTCCTCTCTCTTATAAAAGGAGAAAACTTATAAACAATTCCCCACACCTCTCAAGGCTTTTGGATCATCCATCCCCTGCCCAATTAAGCTCCATACATCCCTATCCTCCTCCTAGAACCCTTACCTAAGGCAGACGACACTTCAAGAAGTCCTTTTAGTTCAAACCAAAAGAACTTACCAAAATCAAAGTAACAGATTCTCTTAACATCTATTCTTTTATTTTACATCTTTAACCCCTAAAATATTTTTATTCCTTTATTTTATAACAAACCCAGTATATTAAATATATGAGGATGTTTTTATGTGAATTATTCAAATTAAACTTACACACACCTCCTTCTAATGGGTGAAAAACATTCTGTTTTTGTTGATGACAAACTAACAACTCACAAAATGATGCTTGTTCGATTATCTACTACCTCCTAGCATGGTGGCCATTAAGATGAAACTATATTTATATATGATATATAGTATGTTTATTTTTTCTTTATGATTCTTTATTTTTCATTTATATCACACCTTTATGGTTTCCATTAAGGGTAAACGTGATAATTTTATTTGAGGAAGTGCGGACTACAGCCCCTCAAAGTTATATGAATCGTTAATGCCATATGAGGGATGCATATAGTATGGAGTCAGTGATATTATATATGATATAATACTAGAATTATAATATACCTATCTAAAATTATGTTTTAATACTATTAAAATAAGAAACATAAATGAATGCATCGTTCATGCGTACGTATGGCTTACAATTTCCATGAACAATGCATTTCATTTCATACCTCCAAATGATATATACTATTATAAATATAAATATATATATATTAAATATTTATGATATATATGATATCTAAATAATTGTTGTCATTCTGGATATAATGGACTATTGACCACATGGACAACATGTAAATATAAGGTTTTCATTTTTGACTCAAGTATCAAATATCGAAAAAATGAGCGTTATTAACATAAATGATTAAATAATGTTTATTACATGGAAATAAGTGATATAAAAGGAATAAAAATCTTGAAAAAGGTTCCTAAGAAAGTAGAAATTAACATTTTTTTATTATTCAGGAGATTAATGAATGATCGATTCAAGTCGGACATAGGGTAAGAGACTTCGTCTCAATATTTATTAATTGAGGCATATTTTTTTAATACAGGATTTTATTTTATACGTTGTATAAACTCCTTTGACTTTTACATTTTTTTTAAAAAAATCTTTTCTCTGTAAAGCATTTTACTAAACAATAAATATTAATGTTCCTTTTTAGCCTAAGTGGTGACAACATCCTTTCTTCCGCCATGAGTATTATTTGATCTTTTGGCTTCCTTAATAGGCCGTAATGTTTTCAAAAGGAAAATAAATATCATATACTATTATTAAATATTTTGGTATTGAAAATGGTTTTTATGATGATTTTGTTATGTATAAATATTTAAATGATATATTTTTATTGCAATGTGGGAATTTTATTTATATTTTTTCTTATGTTATGTGTTATGATTATGTTATGGTTCTTGGGAATTATTTACTTATATGCGTGGTTTCATGATAAACATATGGCGGGTGAGCATAAGATTGCTCTCCAATGCATTGGGTAACATGACAGAGGTATATGTGAATGTTTCACCAAAATAGATTTACGAAATATTATGTGAGGGGTATTCCAAAGTAACTCCCTATGTAGTTATGATAGCTATAATGTAAGTATGTTATGCATGACACATGTAACCATTATGATTAATGATTTCTATGTGTCATTAAAAAAATATTATGTTTTCTTGAGGTAAGTAAAATAGTTCATGTTTTTTATGTATTTATGAACATATTTTTCTATCATTGTTTTATAACCCTTGCTACGATTTTTATATTAATCCCATGTTTTGAAATGTTTTCATGGGACTTAAAGATGAATAGGTTCAAGCAAGAGATAATGTAAAATTCATGATGTCTAAAACATGGAACTAGACATGACTCCTTTTTCAAGAGTTTTTATTTGATGAAAAAAAATGAAACAATGTTAAGTGTCTAATTTTTATTCTTTTGAGATGTAATAGTTAATTCCTAATTCCCTAAAACTCTATACCTGAAAAGATCCTCAATGTTTATTATTCATTTAATTCAATATTATGTAATGTTTAAGGTCGGGCCCTTAAAGTTGGTATCAAAGATTGGGTTAGATAACTAAAGGATTTAGGGTATTATTAAATTAATATCCATAAATTAATATATGTTAATCTTTAAATCATATAGCATTTAATGATTACCATGTTGCTTCGCCTAAGATATTTCTTTGATCAGAATGGTTTTCTGTAGAGGAAACAAGGTAGCAATTTTGGGACGACATGAGGAAGAACACAACCTTCCAAATCAACTACATGAGGTGGTCGAAATTGGAACTGAATTCTTTATTATAGTGATGGAAATGCTGACTCAGGATATAAATGGTGGTGGTATCCATGTATGAGATCTGCTAGATCAACCACAGAGGAACATGTTAGTAGTGAAGCATTTTATGAGGCTACATCCCCTATCATTAAGAGAATCGTCTGACTCGGTGCTGGCAGAATGGTGGATTAAAGCACTAGAAAAGATTTTTGATCTCATGGGTGTTCATAACATCAAATGGTTATTCATGCATTTTACCATTTTGAAGTTTAAGTTGATCAATGGTGGTCGATAATGAAAAATATCACGGATATTGAGGAGATTTATTTTGTAAATTGCGATGAATTCAAAGGTACGCTTCTTGAAAAATATTTTCATAATGTGGTTCATCTTAGAATGGTAAAGTAATTCCATGAATTGAGGCAGGATGATGACTCAGTGGCTGCTTATGAAGCAAAATTCACTAGGTTGGAATGGTATGCTTTAAATTTTATACGAGATATTGATAGTAAACTTAACCATTTTTACTCAGGATTAAAGCCAAATTATCCAAGGGATTTTTCTTCTCGTTAGTTCAAAAGTTGTGAAAAACATTTTCGTTCTGCAGAGAAGGTGGAAATGGAGTTCGTTGAGGAACATCTGTTCTTTTAAAAACAACAGAGTAAGACATTGAGGTGGCAGGCGAAAGGGAAAAAATATTCAAAAATATCTGATGGTAAGAAACATAAGTTTACTGTTTTTAAAAAATGTTGTAAAAATCATGATGGGGAATGTATTTTGAATTCTCATAAGTGCTACCGAGGTGGTAAAATGGGTCATAAGGCTTGTAATTGCACTAAAAAACATGTGGGTAATGGTAAGACAAAATCTGATTTAAAGTCAGTAAGATGTTTTAAGTCTAATGAAATGGTTCAATATACAAATGACTATCCAACAAAGAACTCATCTAAGGGAAAGCAGTCAGACTACATGAAAAAATGTGTGGTTAAATCCTTTGGAACTACATCAGTAGATGATGGTCCATAAAATGAAGTAGTATTAGGTACATAGTTTGTTTGTTCATATTATGAAAATGTGTTGTTTGATTCAGGGTCTACAAACTCTTTCAATTCTAAGAAGATTTATAGTAAATTGGGAATTCCATCTCAATATATGAATATATAACTTATGGTAAAAATCTTGGAAGAAATGTTGAGACAAAAATAAAACATAAGAACATTCATGTCCTTCTTTGCGGAAGGAATATACCTGCAAACCATATTGTTTTGCCTCGAGTAGAGTTTGATGTTATTTTGGATATGGATTGTCATTATGTTTTTCATTCTATATTTGAATTCAGATTTAAAGAGGTTTCTTTTCGGAATAATTTTATGTTTGTATATAAAAATGAACCCTTTCTTTTGATAACATATCAAGATGCTGAGAAACGTGTAAAAGATGGAAATGAATGTTTCCTTGATCATATTGTTGAAAACAAAGGATCTATTCAGATTAATGATGTTCTGGTGTTAAATTATTACCTTGATGTTTTTCCTTATGAGTTTCCTAGTATTATTCCAGATCGGGAAGTTGAATTTACTGTTGACTTAGTTCATGATGCTAATCCAATTTCAAAACCCCCTTAACAAATGGCTCAAATTTTACATTTAGAGTTAAATATGCAACTGCCTTAGTTATTAGATAATGGATTCATTTGTCCTAGCAAATCACCATGGGGTGCTCCAGTATTTTTTGTTAAAAATAAATATATTTGAATGAGACCTTTCATTCATTATATAGCAATGAATAACATTACTGTTAAGAACAAGTATCCTTTGCCTCATATCGATGATTTGTTTGATCAGATCTAGGGAGGTCATTATATTTAGATGATTTATTTGAGGTCAGGATACCATCATTTGAATGTAAAGGAATCTTACATTTCAAAGACATCATTTCATACTAGATATGGATATTATGAATTTGTATTTATGCCTTTTTGTTTAACTAATTCACCTACTATATTCATGGGACTTAAGAATATAATTTTCCATGAGTTCTTGGAAATGTTTATTGGGTGTGTTCATTGATGATATTTTGGTTTATCCCCAAAGTAAATAAGAACATGAAATTAATTTCAGGGTTGTCTTTCTAACCTTAAAATAAAAGAAACTATATGGGAAATTTAGCATGTGTGAGTTTTGTTTGCAACAAATTTCATTCCTTGCTCACATTGTTTCAAAAAATGGCATCATAGTTGGTCCTGCTAAAACAAAATTTGTTGAAGAATGGGCATGAACCACATATATAACCAAGATTCATAGTATTCTTGGGTTTTGAGGTTATTATAGGAGTTTTGTTGAATAAATTTCACAGTTATCTAGTCAAATGACTATGTTAACAAGAAAATGGGTTAGGTTCATTGGGACAAAAGAATGTGATGATTTTTTTTAGGAATTGAAAAGAAGATTGGTGAATGATACAGTTTTGGCAATACAATACAGAAATGGTTAGTTTGTTATCTATAGGGATCCTTTATTTAATGGACATGTGTCTGTCCTGACGTAGAATTATCTGGTAATTGCTTATGCTTCACCTTAGTTGAAACCACATGAGTTAATTACCCTACACTTGATTAGGATTTAACTGCTGTTGTTTTTGCTTTAAAAATTTGGGGTAATCATTTGAATGTAGTATAATTTGAAATATATACTAATCACAAATGATTAAATTATATATTCACTCAAAAATAATTGAACAAGATATTGATGAAATGGCATGAATTAATCAAGGATTATGATTGCACGATCCATTACCATCCGAGAAAATCAAATAAAGTGGCTGATGCATTGAGTCAAAAGAGTAATGCCTAATTAACCACGTTAATTTTGGAAAAAGATCCTACAGTTATTGAATTGATTAACATTGGCATATAATTTTATGATGTAGAAAATTCTTCTGTTTTGTATCAAGTGTTAGTGAGATCATATCTATCAGAAAGAATTAAGAAAGCACAGATGGAAGATCATGAGTTATAGAAAAAGGTGGCATTCATTCAACAGGGTATGTTTCATGAATATAACATTGATAATGCTTGTGTTTTGAGTTTTTGAATGATATTATGTGTGACTTGTGATTCATAGATAAATAATGAGTTGTTATGTGAAGCTCATAGTTCCCCGTTTTCAGTTCATCCTAGCAGTAATAAGATGTACAGAGATCTTCGAGAGTATTGCTGGTGGGATGGAATGAATAGAGACATTGATAATTTTACTATGAAGTGTTTGATAGGTAATTAGGTTAAAGAAGAGTAGATGTTACTTAAAATGGATGTTTTAGCCTTTATCGGTGCCATAGTGGAAATGGGAAAATATATCCATGGTATTCATTCTGGCTTTACCTAAGACATCTCAAAGTAATATTGCAATCTGGGTTATTGTTTATTGATTGAATATATATGCTCATTTAATTCATTTCAAGATACATTGTCTCAAGATCAACTTTCAAGGTTGTATGTTAAATAGATAGTGAAGTTGCATGGAGTTCCACTCTCCATTGTATCTGATGAGGATCCCATGTTTACTTCTAACGTTTGAAAATCCCTTCAAAAGTCGTTGGGTACTGAATTAAAATTTAGTATAGCTTTTCATCCTCAGTCATTTGGGTAATCAAAATGAACAATTTAGACATTAGAGGATATGTTGCATGCTTTCTCAATGGATAATCAGGTAAGTTGGGACCAACATCATTCTTTGGTTAAATTTTGATATAATAACAGTTTTCATTCTATTGTATAGATGGATCCATTTGATGCATTATATATAAAGCTTTTTCTAAATCCATCATTTTGGGGTGATGTAGGTGAAAGGAAGATGATGGGACCAGAATTGGTAGAAGGGATGGTAGAGAATGTTTAGTTGATTCAGAAGAACAAGAGAATAGCTCAGAGTACATAGAAAAGGTATGTAGATAAATGGGGGAAGGATCTTTCTTTTGAGGTAGGTGATCATGTCTTTCTCAAAGTTTCTCCATGGAAAAGAGTGATGCATTTTGTTTATAAGGGAATGTTGAGTCCGAGGTTAATTGGACCTTATGAAATCCTGGAGAAATTTGGATGAGTTTAGTACAATGTGGCTTTACTTCCTTGTTTATCCGATATATGATATGTTTTTAATGTTTTTATGTTGAGAAAGATTATATGCCAGATCCATTGCATGTTTTGAGCCCAGAGGTAGTTTAGTTGAAAGAGAATCTCTCATATGAGGAACAACCTGTCCAGATTCATGAATGAATAGAGAAAGTGTTGAAGAATATGGAGATTTACCAAGTAAAGGTTTTCTGAAATAACCATATGTTTGAAGAGGTAATGTGGGAATCTGAAAATGCTATGAGTGGTAAATACCCCCACATATTTTTATAATTAAAATTGCATGGATGCAATTCCCAAAAGGGGGGAGTAATGTAACATCCCTGGTAAATAAATAAAGATACATATTTCATATTTATTAATATGTGTGAAATAAGTATTAATTTTACTTTAATGGGGTTTCTATGTTCGATATCATACCCCATACACAACAACAAGTTTATTAGAAATCTTATGTTGCACAATAATAATATAAATTATTATTTTAAATGATAGTTAAATCTTAGTAATTGTATTGAATGGAATGAAAAAAATAACTACAATATGATCATACATGTTTGTTAAATGTAGTTACATTTATCCAATAAAATTATGTGGCTTAAATTGAGAATGAATATAATTTTGAGCATAATTTACATTAAAAGGTCGATTTACAACCTTTTAATGGAGAACCCTCATTAAATATAGATTTGGTCACATTAATAAATTTTATTTGACAAAAAAAAATACTTCTTTAGAATGGGGACATGAAAATTTTCATTTTGTAAACTTTTGGAATTTTTCTGATAAAGATCATTTTTAATTAATAGTGAAAAATGTTGTATTTTAATTCAATACTGCATTTTAATCTAATTAATTTATAAATATAGATTATCTTATTAATTTGTTTTAAAGTTTTATTAGAATATATTTTTACCATTTAATCTAATTTTGGTCATTGGAATTAATTTTAATTTGAATTTGGACATAAACAATTTTCAATATATTGATAGTTATTGTTTCTTAAAAACGCGCTATCTATTTTAACAACGGAAATTAATTTTAAATTAATTAATTCAAAATCTATGTTAATAATTTGATAAAAATAGATGTAATTTTTTAATTCCTAATATCAAATATATCTTAGGCTGAATTTATTGATATTTTTCTGAAAACCATCAAATTTTGATGAATAGTGAAACCACTCATTAGTGGTTAAAAGATGACTTTTTCATTTGAATAAAATTTTAAAGCTTATGTAATTTGAATTTCAAAAATCCTACATACATTGTTGTTATTATTAAGTAAAATTTCATTCAATAAGATGAAAATATTTTTTTTGAATAGTAACTTTTGACTTTTATTTACCACGGTTAAAGGTATAGGTGGTAATTAAAGGTAAAAAGAATATTATAATAATTTAAAATTAAGTTAAAACATATCCAAACCTTATTGGTTGAGTCATTAAGGACAATGGTCTTCTTTGTGTCGATTTTTGGATTCAATTAAGCCACATGGGAGTGATAATGACACTTTAGATTAATTAACAAAAAAAAGGTAAAAATTGAAAAAATAAATAGCTTTTCGTAAATTAATTTTAACAAGGGGTTATATAAATAATAATTTTGACTATAAAAATTCATTGGAAATATAAAACAATTTAATATATCATTATATTTATTTTATAAATTTGAGTCATAAAATAAATTAAATTATTTATGACCCAATAATGATGAAGTATTTACCTCATTAATAATAGATTTAAATAAATAAGATTATAAATCTTAAAAAAATATCCAAAACCTATAAAATTATTATTGGATTATTTTATTTCTACCATGATTCATCGTATATTTAAATTTTATTATTTTTAACTTTTTTAAAATGAGAATATGTTTATAATAATATAATTTTTTTTCACACATTCCTAAAGAGCCCCTCCTCTCCCTTATAAAAGGAGACAAATTATATCCAATTCCTCACACCTATCAAGCCTTTTGGCTCATCAAAAATCCACCCAATTAAGCTCCATACATCTCTCTCCACCTCCTAAAAGCCTTACCTTAGGCCGATGACACTTCAAGAAGTCTTTTTGGTTCAAACGAAAGGATGTTACCCAAATTAAAGGCAACAATTTCTCTTAACTTCATTTCATATATTTTACTTCTCCAAACCCTAAAGTCATTTTATTAATTAATTTTATAACAACACAAATATAAAAAATATACTAGGATGTTTTTATGAGATGTATTTGTACTAGACATACACACACCTCCATCTAATGGGTGAAGAACATATTGTTTCTATGGATGGAAAACTAACGCCTCACGAAATGATGATTGTTCGATTATCTCCTACTGCCTATCATGGTGGAAATTAAGATTACAGTATATTTATATATGATATATTTTATGTTAATTTTTTCTTTATGATTATGTATTTTTATTTTATATTATACCTTTATGGTTTCCATTATGTGTAAACGCTATAATTTCAATTGAGGAAGTGTGGACTACCTTTTGCTCAAAGTGATATGACTCGTTAATTCCATATGTGGGACATATAAAGGATAGAGTTAATGATATTATATATGATATAATACTGTAATTATAATATACCAATGTAACTTTATGTTTTAATTCAATTAAAATAATTAATAGAAATGAAAGTAGTGTTCCTGCGTACGTACAGATTACCGTCTCCATGAACAGTGCATTTCATTTCTTACCTCAAAGTGATATGTACTGTTATAAATATGTATATATACTGTATATATATGATATATATGAAATATAAATATTGAATTTCATTTTGGATATAATGGACTATTTACCACATGGACAACATATAAATATAAGGTGTTCATTTTTTACTCAAGTATCAAATATCGACAAAACGAATGTTATAAACTTAAATGATTACATAATGTTTATAACATGGAAATAAGTGATATAAAAGAAATAATAAACATTAAAAAGGTTCTTAAGAGATTATAAATTAACTTTATTTTATTATATAGAAGATTAAAGAATGATCGATTCAAGTCGGACACGAGGTAAGGGACTTCGTCTCAATCTCCTTTCCTTGAGGGATATTTTTTTTCAATACACTATTTATTTTATAAGTTTTTTAAAAACCTTTGACTTTTAATTTTATTCAAAAAGAATTTTTTCTCTATATATCAATTTTACTAAATAAAAAAAAAACAAAAGTTTCTTTTTAGCGTAAGCGGTGACAATGACCCTTCCACCACAATGTGTATTATTTTATCTTTTGGCATCCTTAACATGCCTTAACTTTTTTAAAAAGATAAATAAATAACATATATTATTTTTACGTATTTTGTTATTGAAAATGGTTTGGATGATTGATGTTTTATGTCAATATATTTAAATGATATATTTTTATTGCAATGTGGTAATTTTATATTTCCTTTATGATTATGTTATGAGTTATGATTATGTTTTTGTTCTGGGTCATTGTTTACATATATGGGTGGTTCTGTGATAAACCTAGGATGGGTGAGCCTGATATAGATCTCCAATTCATTGTGTTATATGATGGTGTTAAATGTGAATGTTTCTCTTAAGATATTTGGGAATATACTGTGAAGGGTATTCCGAAGTAATTTGCTATGTAGCTGTGAGAGCTAAAATGAAAGTATGTTTTGGAAGGCACAAGTTACCTTTTTGATTTATGATTTTAATGTGTTAGTCATAAAATCTAATTATATCATGAGGTATGTAAATGATTTCATTTTTTGTATGTATTTATGAACAAATGATAATTTATTTGTTTTATAACCCTTACTAAGATTTTTATGCTTGTCCCATGTTTTGAAATGTTTTTATAGGACATAAAGATGAATAGGGTCAAGGATGAGATCATGGAAAAGTCATGCTATCTAAAACGTGGAAGTATGCATAAATATTTGTTTCAAGTGTTTTTTTATGAAAAAATGGAAACTGTGTAGAAGTTTCTACATTGAAATCTTTTGAGATGTAGTAGTTATGTAAAAATTATCTAAAATATTAAATCGTAAAATATCATCGATGAGAATTATTAATTTATTTCGATATTATGTTAGTTTTATGGCCAGGACCTTATAACGTGAATACAGCTCCAATAGAGGGATGACTGAGGCCAACAACAGTAACAAATATCTATAACATCCTATGGTTAGCTATATTTTATTGATGATCTGTGAGAAATTTCTCACTATTGTCTAACACTCATACCAAGCTAACTCCGATGGGAGTAACGTCTTTTGGATTGATGAATGTGAAGAGAGCTTCAAGGAGATGAAAAAGAGGCTTATCACTACGCCCGTCCTCAAACATCCCATGAGTGCAGAACGTTTTGTGGTATTTAGTGATGATTCAAAGAAGGTCCATGTAATTGTGTTGATGAAAAATTACATAGTCATTGACTATGATTCAAGTAAATTGAATATTCATGATCAAAATTCTCCTACACATGATCCAAAGTTGTTTATGGTGATCTTTGCTACAAAAATTTGGAAACATTACCTCTTTGAGGAGATGTGTGAAATTTTTATGTACCACAAAATCCTCAAGTATATATGAACACAGAATTAGTTTAACATCCTCTAGTAAGGATTGATATATCATATCAAAGACTATGACAACTCAGTCCATTACCACCCTGGGAAAGTGAACCAGGTGGTTGATTCATTAAGTAGAAAGGACCCAGCAATTATGTCATGGATTTGAATTGAAAAGGATCCACTCTCCTTATATTTGTTGAAGATGTATATGGGAATCATAATGAAGGGAACATTATCAATCCATTCACAAGTGATTGCTCAACCATAACTTTTGGAAAGGTTAAAGGATTTTCAAAAGGTTGATGTGGAAAAATATATGAAATTAGAAACTATCAGAAAAGGGATATCCTCAGAGATCCTTATCAATGAATGAGGAATTGTGAGATTTTAGAAAAGACTACATGTTTCATCATGTCCGGAACTAAAGAATGAACATCTAAATGGTGCACATATTTCAAATTTCTCTATCAACCTAGGAAACACAACTATTTATCTAGATCTTTGAGAACATTTTTGATTGGATAATATGAAGAAGTAGATCACTATGTATACATCATTGATCCTGGAATGCCCTCATGTGAAGGGTGAGATGTAGAAGTCTAAGGGGATTAGGAAAATATTAACCATACCAACATGGAAACAGGAGAAAATCACCCTGGACATTGTCTACAGACATCTAAAGACAACCAAAGGAAACTATACAATATGTGTTGTTGTGGATCGTCATACAAAGACTGCAAAAATAATTGCAATTCTAGACGATTTCTGATAGGATCAACTATCACATATATACATCCGAGATAGGGTAAGGCTACATGGAGTACAACTATTGATTGTATATGATAGATATATGAGATTAAACTCTATGATCTGGAAAAGTCTCTAACATGCTACGAATAATGTGATGAACTTTAGTATGGCTTAACATCCTCAAACTGATGGCTAATATGAGCAGACTATCCACACACAAGAGGACATGTGGAGAGAAGGATCAATGGACATCCAAATCGGATGAGATAAACATCTTCCCCTAGTTGATTTCGTTTACAACAACATTTTCCACTTGATAATTTAAATTGATCCTTATAAAGCCTTGTATAGGAAGAGGAGCTGAATAATGGCATGTTGTGATTGATATGGGGAGAGAAAATTACTAGTTCCAGAATTGGTCGAATAAATGGAGGATATGTTTAAGACCACCAGGAAGTATATTAATGTTCCTCATAGGCGACAAAAGATCTATGATTATAATAATTGATGAGACATAGGGTTTTATGTCTGAAACATGGTGTTGTTCCTCATATCATCATGGATGAGAGTTATGAGATTTGGGAAGAAGGTAAATCTTAGTCCAAGGTACATCAGCCCTCTTGAGATCCATGATCGCATTGGAGTTGTGGCTTATCGACTAGCAATACCACTGAACCAAAATAAGAAAATTCCCCTTGTGAATGTTTTGTTGAGAAATGTTTGACTAAGAAACATGGGAAACAGATGATGTAATGAAGAAGAGTAACACCCATCTTATTTTTTGTGGGAAAATTAAATTTTGTGGGAGAATTTTTTGAAGGTGGAGGATTGTAACGACACAAAAATTTCTTAATGGAAATTCTCTTTGATATAATTATTTTCCTTACTATGTAAAATAATTATATAACATATCCACATATTTTGTTTTATGTTTTTGGATATAAAAATACCGTTAAAAATTTTTATCTTTCCTAATATAGTCATTGAACAATGATTACATGATTAATATAAATATATGGCTTTAAAAAATCTAATTTACTAAGACCAAGGAAATGATGGCCTCATCCTACAGAAATGATCAATATGAGGCCCATTTGAAAATTCTTGGAATGGTTGTGGAATATGTGGGATTATCTCTTGTCAAATCCCATTCCATGCATGAATACGTTATGCTTTATAGGAACCACCTATGGGAGAAGTGGACTTTGATAGAGATTACCACTCGAGTGATATAATGTGAGCCACACCCAGAGTATGTCACCATCGTGAAACTGACCCTAAGGGGTTATGAGTAGGATTTAAGGGGTTATGTATCAAGCCCATGTAACTATTAAAATGTAAATTATTTTTTTCTAAATAATATATATTCATTTTATTAGTATTACTTCATAAATAATTTTTAAAGCAGAAATTGTATTTTTAGTTAATATTAAACTAAAAAATCTATTTTGATGGATTAATAAATTTTGGAAATAAAAATTATTTTAATAAAATAATATTATTTTTAAATTACTATTTATTAAATATAAATGATCGTATAATTTAATGACTATAATTGTAATTTTTATTAAAGCATGAAAGAGGTATTTGTCAAAACCCTTGAATTTTCTATAAATGTAACATTTTATATTAATAGTAAATATTCAAATATTTTGAAAATTATATAAATTAATTGAATACAATATTTGGAATGAGGATGTAGAAATTATCCAATATTGAATTTGTCATAATTTTCTGACACAGAAGAATTTTTGGGTAAAAATTAAATACCATATAAATATTTGAGGTGTCCTATTTCATAATAATGACCCACTAGTGTTGTAATAAAATAATAATAATGTGATTTTTGGAAAATATATGTTTTTACATATAAATAATGTGATTTTAGGTTTGGTTTATTTATTTTACAAATCTTTTGTGGACCCTCTATGAATTATAAAGTATTTTATCTTTTTAAAATGATTTCCTTGAGAGTGTGACTCACCTCCACATAAGCAAGCCTAATATTTTAATATGTTCGTCCATTTTCCATATATAAAAATTATATCATCTCCCCTTTGGAGAAAATCATGTCTAAAAACAATGGAATGGTTTTTTTCTTTTGAATCGTTTAATTTGTAGGGTCCAAAACATAAATAATAAATAATTCCAACTTTTTACTATATAAACCAACCCATGATCCCACTTACTCATCACTCAGATACTTTTAAGCTCGACCAACCCCGGAACTCTTCTCTTTAGAATCCTCCCATGGTGACCCAAGCTCCAAAGATGTCTCTCTCCAGCCACTCACAAGCCTTCGTGATCACACTAACATGTAAGGGATTTTTTACTCTCTTTTTTTGTCCAAATTTGAATATGTTTTTATTACATTATATATTAATTTAATAATGAAGGGCTATGATTTTCACCTCCCCCCATACTACACTATTTACGTTCTACTAATGAGATACCCCTTTCTCCCTCATAAATTCCTCCAATGTATACTTGTTACCATACTGAAATTCCTTATGTAGTGTTTCTCTCCTCGTTTACATTATATAAATTATTTTCAATTATAAATCAAAATTACATTATTCATGTAGGGATTTTCATTTATATTACCCCATTAATGACCATTTAATGTACATATTATGAGACACCCATTTCTCTCTTATCCAATATTTTTATGAAATATTATGTCACACTTTTATTTTGGTGAAGATGCACCCCGATTTTCCTAGCCAAAGTGTTTGTGTAGTGAATACCATGCCCATTTTTCTATCTAGTGTATTCAATATAATGGTCATTTATATATTGATTATATAGTTCCATGTATGAATTCAAAAAATTTTATCTTGGAATAAATAATTTTGATTAATGAATCCATGTTATATGATCCATGTGTCACACTTATGCATGAAATGAAATGATTATGAAGGGTGTACCCTGATAGAGCTCCAATGCATTTGGTAAAGATTAGTATCATAATACATCAAGTGAAATTAGTTTTTAATCATTATAATTCAAGTTAAATGATCAATTAATAGAGATCCATGTAAAATTAGCCTTGGATCATGATATCATGTTAAATATTGTTGCCACATTTCCATGTTTTGATAATCATGCTATATCATTGATTCCTCTGGAATTAGGGATGACCTCATTGATTGATGGTTCAAACATTCCAATTAGTTTTTAATGGGTTTGTTCGTAGAACCGGTAACATCCAATTATTCCATATCCATTTGGACCACCTTTCCAAAGTTAGGCACTCATTAGTTGTGGATTGTTGAGGCTTAAGAACTTTCATTGGTCGAGAGGATGGGAGGTCGGACTCATCACACCTTTTGTAAGGGACTTATTGTCTATTCTAGGACTCTCTTTTTAGGTTTATGTTACGTTCGTGAATCCTTATTACATTACCAAGTATAAAATGAGCATTCCATTAGATCTGACAATCAATGATTGATATGTAGTAGATTTAGAGAATATTTTATATGTATTCGAGGTTCATCACGGACAGAGAATAATCTGTATTTGTTAGAGATTCTTATTCAATGGTATCCTTCAATACATAAAAGTATCTTGGTCATTGTGATGACCATACTGGTTTTAAATCCACTCAGTGGGGAACATGAAGTTTATTTTCATTCAGAAGGACATGGATTATTTCAGAGTTGGGATCATACCCGCAGATGGGCTACTTACGTATCCTTTGTTTTGGAAAAGGAATCAGAACCCACGTAGTTCAAGTAAGGGAGTATGATGTTTATATATGATTGATGGCTCAAAGATAGGTGTCATGATTACTTTTACACTCTTAACTCACATGAGCCATGCTCGGTGTGAGAAATAAGAGGTATTGGTAAAACCAGACAATTGTGCCATCATAAGAAATGAAATGGGACTTAGGTATATATGACTTCCCAAATAGGTGAATATTAGGTTTTACTTCTTGGAAGAAACCCAAGAACAAGGTCCATAATGGTATATGTACATTATAGAGATTTTAATACTCTAACATGGGGCTTACTCCTGAGGAAGATACCCAAATTAGGAGGGGACTTATGATTGGGTTTTAATCTTGAGAAGGAACCCCAAATCAAATATAAATTAAGAGTGGTTAAGAGAAATTATGACAGGGGTTTACTCCTAAGGAGGAGGCCCATGTTCAAGGGATTTGAGAGATGGGGTTTACTCCTAAGGAGGAGTCCCAAGTTAAGGTACTTGGGGCTTACTCCTAAGGTGGATGACCATATTTGTAGACATTGATATTTGGGCCTACTACTAAGGAGGATGCCCATATTTGAAACTATGGCTTACTCGTAAAAAGGAACCCAGGTTAAGGGAATTGTGGTTGGGGATTACTCCTGAAAAGGATGCCCAAATTTAGGAAATTATGAATGGTGCTTACTCCTAAGAAGTATGCCCAGGTTAGATGACTTGGACTGGGACTTACTCATTAAAAGGAGCCCCATGTTAAGGATTCGATCATCCTAAAAGATGAGGTTTAATGAATGAAATATCTAACCTTAATGACATAAAGATATGAAAATCAGTAGGTTCTAAGAGTTGTTATGTTCTACCAAATTCCTTTCAGATAAGTAAGACAATAAGGAAATAATGCCATGAATGGCTTTGGAGAGAGTTCTGAAGGATTAATCATGAAGATTATTGGCGGATAGTCATAAGAGAGGTAAAATATGTAGAATGGATACCCAAAAAGAGACGGGCATGCAAGTCCTAGTCGGCGCGCAAGTATTGTGTGGTCACGCAAGTCCTAGTCGTGTAGGTGTACCTGCATGACACGTGGGTACTTGCACGATGGTCAATCCTTATGGTAGAACTTGGGCGAGACTTGGATCAAGCCTTTAATACTACCCCTAGAGACTTCCATAAGAGAGGTGTGAACGTTATGTTGAAGGGGTAAGGCGGTGCACAATTGTGGTCGTTTCCCTTAATGGCGGGCCACCTAGGCACACAAGTGTTGATGAGTTTCAACACTTAGGCCTTACTCCAACTCTTTAGATATTCAAATCTAGGTAAGAAATTACCATAGAAGTGTTCGTAAGCATTGAAAAGAGACTAGGGAACCATGAGCTCAAATCTGAGTTTCTGGAGTTTTTCCTCCTTGAAATGGGGGGCCCAGAAGGGGTATTTATAAGCCAGGGAAGATCTTGGGTGAAAATAAAAAAGGGTGCGCAAGTCACCATCACGACCACTATGCGGAGAGAATGTATACTTGTGAAACCATGATGAAACTTGTAGGACCCATGTGGGAAGAAATCCTTCTTCATGCCTTTGTCGATTTTTTATGTTTCTTTAAAGGATGAATCACTTTGGACTAAGGTATTTCCCTTTTTCAGTCATTAGACTTTGTGAAGGAAAGGAGTGTCAACAAAAGTCCCCCCACATATTTGGATCTGGAGTGAAAAGCGGATTTTACTCTATGGAAAAAAGAGAATCCAAGTGTCCTTGTGGTTATTGGCAGTTTAATGTCATGCATGTCAGACATAAAAAGGCGAGTGTTTAAGGTCGAAATAGCATTGACCGAATGGATTAAAATTGACTCAATTCCATGAAAATTTATCTGAAAACATATTACCACACTCAAGTATGCGGGAAAAAAATGTAAACCATGACTTTAGAAATTTTAAATCTGAGGAATGATATGAAAAAGTGCTAAAATGAATTAGAAAAACTTGTTCCCATAAATGAAGTTTTCATTATATTACAAACCCGTTAGGGGGTTGAATTATGCAGGGCCACCTAAGGGCATTGGATTCATAGACAAATAATAGTATCTTTTGGCTGACAAGTCTGTTGTTTAAACTGTATTATGCAAGACCGCTTAAGGGAACGTGTTGCATAGTCAGGCAAAAGAACTCTCATAAATTTACTTCTCTACTACTAAAAAGCTAGATTAAGTTTATGGATATTCAAATTTTCCAAAGCATAGAGTTTTCTGTATGGATAGAGGTACTGGAATATGGAAAAGATATTTCCAAGAAAGATCGTCTAAGAACTAGATGAATGTCACTCCTACCATGGTTTGACCCAAACGTAGGGAAGGGAAATATAAAGCATTGACTTCAATAATTTCAGATCATGAAAAAGAACATGGGGAAAATATGTTAAGGATTGATATTTTTTGGCAGATCCTTTACATATTTTTGATAAGGTAAATAAGGAAAAAAGAGGTTTTCTTCCCATGAATGAAGTTACAATTATTTAAAAAAAACCATTTGGGGGTTGAATTATGTAGGGCCGCCTAAGGGAATTGGCTGCACAGTCAAATTATAGTATCATTTAGCCGACAAGTATATTATGTAGACTGTTTATCCAAGGCCGCATAAGGGCACATGCTGTATATTCATGAAAAATAACTCCAAGAAATTGGACATTTTGTTACCAGAAGTCAAGAATATGGTTATGATGATTTGGAAGTATTTAAGACTAGGATTATGACACATACAAAATGGGTATTGTCCACTGTATGTAGAGAAATATAGATCAATGCTAATCAAAATCATGTTGTGGCTGGGTCCTAAATTGAAATATTGGACTTCACTACGTATCCCATAAGGATGGGAATCAATAAATATATAGTTCTTGAAATACATTTTAACGTCGTGTGGGAATAATGTGTAAGAGATCTTAGTTTAGGGTTATATAAATCGGACCATTACAAGAAATACACAGTGTGTGTTTTCACAGGGACTTTTCAGCCAGGGGAATGAAAGTGGAATTTGGGGTTAGCCCCAAAAGACATGGGATGGATTCAAGGGATTCTAGAACATTCCTAAGTATCGCAGAACGATGGGAATCAAGCCACGTGTAGTTCTATAAATACCCTCTGTAAAGATTTAGTTCGAACAAGTGAAAGGTGAAAAAGGGGACTTTAGTACCATGATGGTTTGACCCAAGATTAAAGGTTCAGGCATTACCATGTATCCACATAGTCTTTTAAATATAAAATGATTGGATATCAATGTATATAATTATTTCCTCTCATGTGAGGGTATCAATGTATGTTATAGTTTACTGTCATATACGACAAAAGGTATTGTAAAGTTTAACGTCATGTTGTAAGGACAACGGTGATCCAATGTGAAGAGATTGGTTTTGGGATTGAACATCAGGAGGCTTCCTAGATACTAAGCCTAGAATGAAAGGATCAAAGTCCGTGTAGTTAAATTTGAGACTTAATTAGTGGTTAAGTTGTTCTTGGAGACAATGACCTAAAAAATGATGTTGGGAGTTACGCATGGTTAGAAACTCAGAGAGGGTGTTATGGTTGAAGTTTGCTCTAATCTCACGTGAGTCATACTCGGAGTGAGAAATAAGATGTAGCAACAACCTTAACAATGCACATTTTAATGTCATGTAGTACATATGAAGGGACTATGCAGTTTAAAGTCTTACAGTTAGGACTGTTGGTGCTACACAGTTTAGTGTCATGTAGCATAGACAATACAGTTTAACGTCATTTTTGACGAAAGGGGGATTGTGCAGTTTAATGTAATGTAGAAAGGGAAAAAGAGGACATAGTTTAACGTCAAGTAGGGCGTATTAGGAATTTTTTCATAGTTTAATGTCATGTTGGAAAAAAAAGGGATGATACAGTTTAGCGTCATGTTGGATGATGGTGTGAATAGTTTAAGGTCATATGCATGGACCATTGCTGTATAATATAACGTCTTATAGGAAGATGAAAGGGACAAAGTTTAACATCATGTTGGACAAATGTGCGAATAGTTTAAGGTCATATTCATGGAACAAGGATGATAATGCAGTTTAATGTCTTACTGGATTATACAAATGCCAATAGTTTAAGGTCGTATGCATGGATCGTTTGTTATGAAGTTTAACGTCTTATTGGATGTAAGGGACTTCTGTATATTTTAGCATCATGAAGTTATGATGTCTTAGTTTAACATCATGTTTTACATAAGTTCCAATAGTTTCATGTCATATGCATTGACCCTTGGTTATGACGTTTAACGTCTTACTGGACGTAAGGGACTTCTGTACAGTTTAGCATCATGTAGTTAAGACTTCACAGTTTAACGTCATGTTGGACATATGTTCCATTAGTTTAAATTCGTATTCATATACCCTTGGTGTATTTTGTGTTCATACAAAATATTTCATCAAAAATCTGGCATTGGTTGGAGTAGTGATGAGTTCTCCATCCATTGAGATTAAAGAATAAACTCCATCGGAGTAGACCTTATGTATTAAAAAAGGTCCTTCCCATTTTGGCTCAAGCATCAGAGGTTTCTTTCCTGGTATCATTGGAGTTCTGAGGACTAATACCAATTCTCCCTGAACGAATGAATGAAGACGAACATTTTTGTTGAAAGCACGTGCTATTCAATTCTGATAGACTTCCAAGTGGTGTAGGGTGCACAATCATTTCTCATCTAACCGTTCCAATTAATCCTTTCACTTTTGAGGTTGTTCATGTATAGATGACTGATCACAAATGGATACTCTGAGTGAGGTTATTTGAACCTCAATTTGCATGACTGCTTCTATTCCATATACTAATGAATCTGGAGTTGATCGCGTTGCAGTGTGGGTGGTGGGTCGATAAGCCCATAATGCATGAAAGTGTTTACCAGGCCATGACTTCTTATCTTTATCCACCATCTTTTTCAGTATATTTGACAATGTCTTGTTGAAAGATTATATCTGTCCACTGGCCACTGTATGACACTGAGAAGAATGATTGGATTTAATGTTATATTTTTTATACAACTTCCTCACCTCGGATGAACAGAAGTTGGTGCCATTATCTATCAATATGGTATGAGGGACACCAAATCTGATAATGATGTTAGAAATGATTAAGCTAACAATTCATTTAGAATTGACTTCTTTGAAGGTTACTTCCTCTACCCATTTGTAAAATAATTCAGTAGCTGTAAGGATGTACTTAAACTGCTTGGATGTAGACGAAGCATAAGGTCCCACTAAATCCACTCCCCAATTGGCAAGTGGCCATGAGTATTTAGTTGTATGAAGAAACTCTGGGGGCTGATGAATGAAGTTGGCATGTACATGACATGAATGACACTTCCTTGCGAAATAAACACAATCTTGTATCATTAAACGACAAAAATATCAAAGCCTTCGAATTTGATCAGATAGTCTATGTCCAGACTGATGGGAACCACAGACTCCTGTATGTACTTCTTTCATGACAGCCATTGTCTCTTCACCATCAATACATCTGAAGAGAACTCCATCAGATCCACGCTTGTAGAGAATTATCTCTAGGTGATCTAGGATATCAAAAAGGGTAAAATTGACCACACGTCTCCAGACTTGTTTTTTCCTAGCTCTATCAGGTGGAAGTGTTCCATTTTGAAGGTATTCTCCGATAGGTGTCATCCATCCTATAGTATGACCATATGGTTCAGATATGAGACTAGTTTCATTGATTGACCTTGTTCTGATTTGAACATAAGTTGAAATTGTATGACGGTTGGAAATACTGATGGTTGTCTCGTCCCGATTTGGATCTGCCAGAGCAGTGGCTATATTAGCCAGTGCATCATCCTGGGAATTTTGTGATCTTAGGACATATGAAAATTTTGGTTCCGAAAAAACTCCGCCATTAACTCTCTGACGTAATCATACAAAGGGATTAGTTATTCTTTTCTGATTGCATAATCCCCGTTGACTTGTTTTATTACCTGGTCTGAATCACCTTTCACCTTTATGTTATTCACTTGTTCTTGAAGTGCCAACTCTAATAATGAAATAAGAGCTTGGTATTCAACTAAATTATTTGTAACACCTCACACCAATGAAAATTATAAGGTAACACTGCCTTTTCTGGGGAAATGAGTACAATTCCTAACCCAACATTGTTGCATTTAGGATTCACCATTTCACTACATGTTGGACTTCTGGAAGCACCATCAAAGAACATTTCCAATGTTTGAATAAATTCTTTCAGAGAGAAGAATTACTCATTAGGGAGTTCAATATCTATATATGTGTCTTATACTGAAGGGTTTTCAGCAGGGAAATCAGCCAGATCATGGAACTTTATTGCCTATTTGGACACATATTGAATATCAAATTGCTGCAAAATAACTGCCCACTTTTCCAGACGTTCTGTATGCATTTGATGACTAAGGTTGAATTTGAGCGGGTTAATGCAAGTTACCAATTAGACCTTGTGATGTTGTAGGTAGTGTCTCAACTTCTGAACTACAAAGATTAATGATATGAAGCACTTCTCAATACATGAGTATTGGGTTTCTGCATCAAGCATAGTCCGACTGACATAGTAGAGGCTATTTTCATTTCTAGCATCATTCATCTGGGCAAAACAGGAACCCAATGATCGCTCTAAAGATGTCACATAGAGGATAAGTGTATTTCCTTCAACAGGTGGAATTATCACCGGTGGACTCAAGAGATACTTCTTGAGAATATCAAATGCATATTGACATTATTCAGTCCACTGGTAAGTGACTCCCTTCTTCATCAATTTGGTGAAGGGTAAACTTTTGCCTGCCAATTTGGCAATAAAACGCAGAATATAGGCTAAGTGTCCCTGAAGTCCTATTAATTCATTCAAATTTCTATGAGGTGACAGACAATGGATTGAATTTGTCTTCTATGGATCGACTTAGAATCCATGATGGAGTACAACAAAGCCGAGAAATTCCCCTGAAGTTACTCCAAAAGCACATTTTATGGGGTTAATCTTCAAATTATGTTGCCGAAGATTGGGTAATATGATATCTAAATCATCATGGTGATTAGAAAATTGTTTGTATGTAACCACCAAATCTTCCACATAACATTCAATAAACTTCCTTAAAAAGTGTTTGAAGATATGATGCATGGAACACTGATATGTTGCGCCTGCATTCTTAAGTCCAAAGGGCATTACCCGATAGTAAAACACACCTTGAGGGGATCTGATGGCTATATATTCTTCATCTTCTAGAGCCATTCAAATTTGATTATATATATAATAGCTATCCATGAAGGAGAGTTCTTCATAGCCAGCTGTTGCATCAATTAAGAGTTCTGTAATCGGTACTGGGAAATCATCCTTAGGACAATGTCGATTAAGATCTATGAAATCAATGAAAACTCTAATATTCCTATTCTTATTTTTCACTAAAACAATATTAGCCTACCATTTGGGATATTGAACTTTTCGGAAGAAGTTAGCTTTGATAAGCTTCTCCACTTTAGCCTAAATTTTGGATGCATAGATTCGGTGTGTTCTTCTTGCAGCTTGTTTAAATCCTTGATGTTCTTCTAGAAAACCCCAATGATGAGTGGAAACATCAGGATCAAGCCCTGGAATCTCTGTATAGTTCCAAGAAAATATATCTTGATTTTCCTTTAGAAAGGGAAACTATGATGTATTGAAACACTTGGCCCAAATACCAGCCATGTTATCAATTAAGGATGCTTTGAATTTATCAAATAATCTTTGAAAGGCAAGGGCAGTGCCCGATTTTTTGAAGTAGATGGCATAAAATCTGCCAGAGTCATAGACAACATGGGATTTGACATAGTTTCGTTTTCTTCTGATAGTTCCTATTTCATGGAATTATGTTGTTTCTTTGAGTATTTTCTTTCTGATGAAGAGGGTTTTTCTAGGACATTCATGAAAGAAGTCACAATTAGTTTCTTCGATGGTGTTCGACAAATAGCATGAGTTCGATCGATCGTTTTTCTGACCATCCAATCATCATAATTTTGTGAATTTTTTTTCTTGAATTCTTGCCACTCGCCTTCCTCCTCTAGATCTTTAGCAGTAACAAATGCAACCTGAGCTGAAGAACATTTTAGTTTGACTTTTCCCAAGTCGACCATTTATTGTAGGAGGTCCATGAATACAAAAAACTCTTGAATGTGTGCCCCAATATCTGATGAAATGTGAAATAGTTGGGACGGTCTTGATCTCCTTCCTTGTTTGGCCTCTTGGGCCATGGCAATTGAACCAAATTATTTTCCAAAGCCGAAATGAAGTAATTATGAACATGTTTATTTCGAAAAGTCTAAACATTTATCTTTAGATCCTCAAATTGTTTCCGTCATTGATTTCATTGATCGTCATGATGAAACTGCATCTATTGTTGGCTCTTAGTAGGTGGAGACCTTAGAGAAGATGATGGTTTTGAAGTAGAAGCAGGAACAGGTGCTTGTTTAAGAATAACTATAGCAGTCTCTACATTACGCATACTCCTTCCTGGAGCTGATGGAATTATAAGAGATTTATCCATAGTCCTCATAATAGAATCATCAATCATTTGAGCGATTGAAGTACGGTCTCGAAACCCTCTTGTGTATTTCACAGGGATCAGCATTGTGCGAAACTCATCATGTAAATTTTCCACATAGATTGGCAACAATTCCTCTTGAGGGAGTGCTAAGCTCAGGGAGTAAGTTAATCCCTTCCATCGAGCAATGAAATCTGATACACATTCATTATCCTTTTGCATACAATTTTTAAGATAAAAAACAGTTGTCTTTGGCAACGTTGAGATGAATTGAAGAAGATATATTTGGCATAGATCCTTCCATCTGGTAATTGACTGGGATCGCATTCTTGTGTACCACACAAAAGCAAGACCTTTTAATTACTGTACAAAAAACCTGATCATAACTGATTCTTATTGCTGAGGTGTTCCCATCATTGGATCGCAATGAGAAACAAAATGTTTTATGTGTTTCTCTGGGTCTCCCGAACCATTAAAGATTGGGAATGTGGTACTTTATAAATTTTATGGGGGAGGAATTGCATCAACCCACTCAGTGTAAGCTCTATTTTCTGGTTGAATTTGAGAACACTTTACCTCCATAGATTCCAGCCAAACTGCAAATGACTCAATAGAATTTATTAACTTTTTATAAACATCTGGTTGAGCTTGGACCTGAAGAGGTGCAATGACTGGAGCTGGTACATATGTGGTGGCTGGTACTACAACCGATGGCATCACTGCCAATCATTGTTTCACTTGACCCATAGGATTTGACCTGGGAGGGTGTATTGATAAAGGAGTATATTTTTGATCCATCTCAGTAGCCACATTAAATTCATTTGGCTGACTGACTCTAGCAGGCTTAGGAGGAAGACTACACTGAAGTAGTTCAGCATTCATCCTCCTCAATTCATTCATTTCTTTCTCTTGTTGTGAAAATATTTTCTCTAGTGGTAGTGATTGGAATTCATCATAGGAAGGGTATTAAACATGATTCCTTCCTTTCCCCTTATTAGACACCTTTCTGAGAGGGGGAACTGGGTTACTTGAAGGATTTCTTAGGTTCTGAGTAATCTTTTGATTTCGTGTACGCACACCTTCTTCATTTGTGTCTGTGCATAAAACATATTGAGAAAAAAGATCTTCATCTAATCCCTCTGAGTGACCATCATCTGGTGGATTCGCAACTATGTCATTGATGACATTTATTGATGAATAAATCATTGAATCCCTTCTATCGGAATTTTTATGATATCTTCTTCTTCCATGTCCTCAATGAGACATTTCCTTTTGTTGATTCGATCACTCATGTACTTCTTGATGAACCGTAATTTGGAGGTAATATCCTGATAATTTGGCTCATCATTCCTCTTGAGGCTTCTTCCCTAATAGAGAGAATACTGACTTTCTTTGAGGGAGGGATTGATGATTTTAAAAAGTCCCCAGTCCGGTGGACTCGGGTTGTTCATGCTCAACTCCTCGAATCCTATTTGTTGATTCTGAGGGTTGGGTTAATGGAGTCCCCTATATGGAAAGCTGGGGTGGTTCTTGACATTCTATATCTGAGACATTCTTGAAATCCCTCCTAATTATGTGGACATTAGTCTGGAAATTCTCTAGATGCATCAACATGCATCTACTTTTATCACCCGGCTCAAAAGTTCGTTGGATGATTTCTGACACTTCTGTCACTTCATGATGTTCTTTCTCCAAACAAGAGGCATGTTCAATATTCTTGTTTGCTGGATGCAAGAGTAATTCAACAGCTTGTTCATTGTATACTTGATTTTGAGAGGAACTAGATGAGGCATGTTCTTGGGCATGCTTTTAATTACAAACAAAACCCATTGACTATGGCCTACCATGGGCAATAACATTGCATGAGACCATTTACGGCGGGCTTTGTTGACTGGAGAGTACAGTGAAATTTAGCACTCCATGAACACCCCATCCCCTCATATTAATACCAGATGGGGCATTGGAAATTAACTGACACAATCTTTTTAGTGCGCCAAGGCATGAACGTTGAAGGGATCTCTGCTGTTTTTCAGCCTTCAGATATCGAGAAACTGAGAGAGATGCCAAGTCAATTTGGCGTTGTAACCCTTCTATTATCTTGAAATGATTTTCATATTCATCATAAGATAATATTTTCTTTTTCAAATGAGAATTAGTTTTTCTATGTGTTGAGATGAATATCATGAGTTCCATCTTCCGTCACCATTTTTGGATTGTCATTCTAAGAATCAGCCAAAGGCCAAAAGATAACTGCAACTTCACCTTTATCCATGTATTTTCTCATATTCAATACTTCCTCTTTATCATTCAATGAGTATTATTATTCCTGATTAGACCAAAGCTGGTGCTTCATTTCTGCTTCATCGGATTCAATGAGATTGGTAGAGAATTCCCTGATTAAACTAGAAGATGAACGACCCAGGTTTGGTTCGGATAATGACCTCCACACCAAGCTATCTTCTAATTGAGAAAGTGGTTCTTCTGATAGTGGTAAATCATCAGACATGACTGGATTCACATTTTCAAGTTCCTCACGATAAGAGGTCTTTCTCGTCAATACATTGTTTTTTGGAGAATTTTCTAAGCAATGTGAATCACTATTGTTGAGAAAACTTTCCCAGCTAAATTCATTATCATGGGGAGGACCACCATGGTGGGTTACGTCAAAAGATGATACATTTTTCTCCATAGTCATCTGACCACACAAAGGGTTCTCATGGCTATCATCTGAAGATGAAACTTCAAGATCAGCCGCATTTTCAGGAATCAAGCCTTTATGAGGAAGTTTCTGATACAGACCTTCAGAATTAATGTTCCCACTATTGGGAACCAACAGAGTAGAATCTTGAGTTGCAACAGATAATTTTTCAAGTGAATCAAGAACTCCAAAATCTAGTAAGGCCCTATTATAGATTGACCATTGATTTCATGACTGTGTTGGGCGGGTCTTCCTCTTATGCGGCATTTTACTCACTTTAGGAAACACTTGTTGATGAAAGTGGTCATTATGGGTATGTGTATGTGCCTTATTAGGAGAAATGATCAGGTTAGGCTGATTGTCTTCACTCAAATCGGGTGAATGTGCCTGACTTGGCTGTCCGAATGATATGGGGAAGTATGCCACACTACCCTATTTGACTGTAAAATATGTGTGTGTATGTTCCAGAGTGAACTGTTGACGTGTCACTCCACTGGTATGGATATATTTATGTGTATTTCCATGAGATGAGGATGAAGATTTTATAATATCCTAGCATGCAACCAGAATATGACCAGGGATGTGTTTCTGCTCTTTCACCATTGACATAATGTGCTTGGTGACTTCAGCAGCTGGAACATGGATATATGTCCATTCCATGTTTGGAGGAGGTGTATGTGCCTGCTCCGGTCCTTCTTTTCATGTCAGTGAATTTTGACTATATAGAAGTGTGGGGGCAGAGAGTTGTGTCTGCCTCATATTTGTCATCGGAGCTTTCCGACGGACTTCTCCGAATGCAACCAAATGAGACTGTTGGAAGGCTTGATCAATACTATCAGGTGTAGGTGCCTGGTGAATGCACACTGCCAAACATGGTTGATGATCTTTCTTCAATACTGACAGACGAGGCTACTGGCAGGATTGATGAGTGTAAGGAGTTGTATGTACCTCTTTACCAGTTTTCAACACATTGGGTTGGCGGGATTCATCGCATGTAGTCAGACTAGCCTACTAACTAGTTGTTGATTTATAACCAGGTGTATGTTCCTGTCTATAGTACTCCATCAGAATTTCCTGGTTGTATTGGCATGCTGGTGCTAGATGAGTATGCTGGACAGAGGGATTAAAACAACCGGGTGTGTGTGCCCGCTCGTTTCATTCGACAATGTTATGTAGGTGGACTTCTCCGAAAATGAAATAGATAAGAACATGGCCACTGTTAAACAGTTGTTGCCTCTGGTGGTTCGTCCTGACTGGTCGGGTTCTAAAAACCTGAGTCGAATGCCTAGAGAAGACACCCTCATCATGTTGAGGGTGCACTTCCGCACGAGTCTAGCGGCAACTGTTGGTGGGAGCCCTCGGGAAGGACTCTTGTTTAATTGAATTAAGGCTCTGAGCGGCCTTCTCATTCACCTCCTTAGAATATTGGAGAGAATGGTTGTTTCATTCCATGGATAATGACCCGAAATGATTGGAGATGGTGGTTAGCACCACCTGCTTCATGATCACTGGTCGCCACTGTCCTGACAACCAGGGTGAGTTGTCTACTTGGAGGGCTTGTTGAGTAGCCTCCAGAGTTGGAATGGTCCAATGTTGATGGTACTCCTTGACTAGCACATTTGATACCAAGCATTGAAGATGATGAGTAGGTGATGTTGCCCTCAGAGCGGAAAACGATCCAGCAGGAGTAGCAGTAGATGAATTCACAGCAGAGGTTTTCACAGCAGAGGTATTCACATGTGTGAATTTAAGAGAATCTGTTCTTGTATTGTAGATGATCTTGGAAAATAGTGCATGTTTGATATAACAAACACAATCTATATAAGTTCAGCTGCTACATATTTTGGATGAGAACATATTATATTTATTTCTTTGTTAAACCTCACATTATGTTTAAATAGGGGCCTAACAAATAGGTAAAACATCACATTAACATGGTTAAGGATTCATGTCGGGTTCACCATTTTTTGTTTCCTCTGGAATTGTGGATGTCCTTTTTGATTGAAGGTTCAAACATTCCAATCAGTTTCTAATGGTTTTTTTCATAGAACCGGAAACATCCAATGATTCCATATCAATTTGGACATACTTTACAAAGGTAGGAGATCATTAGTTGTGGACTGATAAAGCTTAGTAATTTTCAGTGGTCGATAGGATGGGAGGTCGGACTCATCAGACCTTTTTTAGGGAAATTATTGCCTATTCTGGGACTCTCTTTATAGATTTATGTTATGATCGTGAATCCTTATTTCATTACCAAGTATAAAATGAGCATTCCTTTAGATCTGAAAATCAATGATAGATATGTAGGAGACTTAGATAATCTTTTTATATATTCTAGGTTCTTCATTGACATAGAATCATTTGTATTTTTTATAGATTCTTAATCAATGTTATCCTATAATACAGAAGTGTTTTTTGGCCATTGTGATGACCATACTAGTTTTAAATCCACTCAGTGGGGAACTTGAAGTTTATTATCATTCAGAAGAACATTTATTATTTCAGAGTTGGGATCGTACCCAAAGATGGGCTACCTACGTATCCATTGTTTTGTAAAAGGAATCAGAACCCACGTATTTCGAGTAATAGAGTATGATGTTTATTTATGATTTGTGGCTCAAAGAAAGGTGTAATAATTACATTTACACTCTAAGCTCACGTGGGTCATTCTTATTGTGTGAAAAAAGAGGTATTGGTAATACCAGACAATTGTGCCATCAAATGAAATGATATGGGACTTAGGTATATATGACTGCCAAATATGTGAAGATTAGGTTTCACTTCTGGGAAGAAACCCAGGAACAAGGTCCATAATGGTATATGTACTTTATGGAGAATTGGATACTCAAAATTGGGGATTACTACTGAGAAAGATTCCTAAATTATTAGGGTTATTATGATTGGGTTTTAATCCTGAGAAGGAAGCCCAAATCAAAATTAAATTAAGACTGGTTAAGAGAAATTATGAATGGGGTTTACTCATAAGGAGGAGGCCCAGGTTAAAGGGATTTGAGAACTAGGGTATTCTCATAATTAGGAGGCCCATGTTAAGGGACATGGGGCTTAATATTAATAAGGATTCCCATATTTGAATACTTTGAGATTGGCGATTACTCCTAAGGAGGATTCCCATATTTGTGACTGGGGCTTACTCCTGAAAAGAAAACCCAGGTTATGGGAATTAAGGTTGGGGATTACTCCTAAGGAGGATGCCCAAATTTAGGAAATTATGACTAGGGATTACTCCTAAGGTGTATGCTCAGGTAAGGGGACTTGGACTTGGAAATACTAATGAAAAGGAGGCCCAGGTTAAGGATTATCACATCATAAAAGATGAGGTATAATTAATTAAATCTCTGGCCTTAGTGACATAATGATATGTAAATCAATATAGGTTCTAAGAGATGTTATGTTCCACATAATTCCTTTCAGATATGGAATCCAACCAGTAAATAATGACATGAATGGATTTGGAGAGAGTTATGAATGCTTAATATTGAAGAGGATAGGTGGATAGGCATATGAGAGGTAAAATAGGCAGGAGGGGCACCCAAAAAGAGAGGGGCACACAAGTCCTAGTTGGTGTGCAAATACTGCATGGGCACGCAAGTCTTGGGCGCGTAGGTGTACCTGCGCGGCACATAGGTAGTTACACAACAGTCAATCCATCGGGTAGAACATGGGAGAGCCTTGGCTCAAGCCTTTAATACTACCCCTTGAGACTTCCAGAAGAGAGGCGTGCGAGTTATGTTGAAGGGGTAAGGCGGCGCGCATGTGGGGTTGTTTCCCTTAAGGGTTGGCCACCTAGGCGCACAATTGTTGATGTGTTTCAACACTTAGGCCTTATCCCCCCTATTTAGATCTTTTGTTCTAGGTAATAAATTACCTTAGAAGTGTTCATAATCTTTGAGAAGATACTAGGGCGTCGGGAGCTCGAATATGTGTTTCTGGAATTTTTCCTCCTTTAAATGGGGGTCCACAAAGGAGTATTTATAGGCTAGGGAAGACCTTGGAGGCAAATCAAAAAGGGAGTGCAAGTCACCTGCGCAACCACTATGCGGCACGCAAGTATACTTGTGCGACCATGATGAAATATGCACGACCTAAGTGGGGAGAAATCCTTCTTCATGCCTTTGTAAAATTTTTATGTTTCTTTAAAGGATGAATCACCTTGGACTAAGGTATTTTCATTTTTCAGTCGTTAGACTTTGTGATGGAATGGAGCGTCTAGAATTATTCTTTTTAGTTCATGATTATTTTATGACCCATTGATATACCTATTTCCATAAATGTGTTTTATTCTTCATTTTATGAATTTTTTACTCCATTACTGGGCTTTATTGCTCCCCTTTTCTTATTAATGTCTTTAGGTTATCAAATGAAATGTTATGTACGAGGGAATGTAGACGTCATGTAATGGAAATTTTCAATAAAGATGTTGTGTTTCATGTTTTAAGAAATTATGTAATGTTCTGAAACCCCAAAACACTAGACCTATTGATCATCTATATTGTATCAAGTGAATATTTTAGGTAATAAATCATGTTTATGTGTATAATAATGATAATGATGTTATAATGGAAAATGGAAGAATGACCTTTATATTTTTCATTGATATGAAATTACAGTAGGTTAAAAAAATTATTTTATTTTTATATTACTAAATAATTAATATTAAATTATAATTTTTTAATAGAACTTGTCTGAATAAGGATGATAAAAATAAAATACGGGTGATTTAGTAGAGACTAACTCTCTCATCGGTGTAACTTCACATATACGAACTATAACTCTCTTGGTGATTTCAATTGGATTTCTCTAGAATGTCCTTTATTTTTATTAGGGTCTTGAGATAGAGGTCATAGAAGGAGAATGGTTTTCGTAATGGGTTGATGGAATTGGTATCCTAGTAGAGGGAGAGAAGTTATTTATACTTTATGACATAATCATTTTAGATAAAAATATTGAAAAAACTATTATTTCCATGGTTAAAAATGTAATTATGTTTTTTGAAATTATAAACTATATATAAATTAATTTAAAAAATTTATTTCTTTGTATAACATTATAATTATGATTCATTACTTTAACAACAAGTAAATGTAAAACTGATAAAAAAAAATTTTAATCTAATACTTTTTTATTTTTGTCCTTTGGAAATGAATTATTATTTTTTAAAATTATTCGTATAATATATTAATGTACCATTTATGAAATTAATTACATTATATAATAATATCACATTATATAAATGATTATGTATTTATAACATCTTGAATGTTAAAAAATAATACATAGTCGTGATTTAGAATTTTTTAATTTTTATTATTCACCCAAAATTATAGTATTTCAATGAAATTGAACAAAATCACCCTTGGAAATTATTGATGTGATTTATAAAAAATGATATTAATATTATAAAAATAATTGTAAAAAAATAGTTAATTTAAATTATTAATTGAGTAGTAATTACACTTACAAAATAATTTATAATTTAGTTTATTATAAATGTTATTATATTTTCATTGAGTTTTCTAATTCCAGTATTTATTTATAATCATATAAAATTAATATTTACATCAATTAATATTGATAAATACGATTTATATCATAATTTTTAATTTTGGGTAAAAATAAAAATTATATTCTCATTTAACTATTTGTAATGGTCAGGATACTTTTATAAATGTTCAAATTACTATTCTTATAGTCACATTACCTCTTATATATACCAATCTATTTTTTTATTAAATATTTATCTCAATTCCTATAAATTCCCTATATTTTTTTTTAATATTTTTATTAGTTTATTAATATTTTTATTTCTTTTATATAGTTATGGTAGAGGGGGTGATGATTCTAGTAGATTGGGGTATTCTATATTTTTCCCATTTCAGATATTCTATTTTTTAAAATTTATCAAGTTGTTTTGATTTTAATTTTAAACAATTTAAGTGATGAATAATTTATTAATAATTATTAATGAAATAGATTTTTGTTATATTCATTATCTATATAATACTCTATATAATATTATATCACTAATTATTTTTAGGAAAAAAATATCATCTGTAAACTATAGTTTTTTACATTCATCCCGCTTTTAGAAATTTTGTCCTTGAGTGTTCAGCTTGTATTCGTTGTTGACAATAGTTGAGGGTACTTTTGGTCCATTCTTTCCTCATGTTTCGATTTAGAATATAAAAAATTATGATTTCTCAATATTAAATTTACAAGGTATTTTTTCTTTTTTGTATAGAAAAATTTCTCTACAGTCAATGATATTCAAATGATGATCTTCATATGAGAGGATGTTCTCCTGTTTTACCACTAATAGATACATTACATTTGATGGATTGGGTATGTACTCCCACTGGAGTTATTTGTGGCAGACATCATTAACATTAGACATACATGGTGAAATTGAAAGCACAAAGGCCACTACTCCAATGTGAACAAATATCTCTAAATGAAAAATGTATTATATGATATGCTTCACCTTAATTCAGAACTACCTCAATCTCTTAAATCTTAATATTTGAAGTTGAATAGTGTATCCATTATTTATCACCATGTCCATTCAATGACCTTTATCATAGTTTTTTTGTCTCTGGGTAGCTTTTATGTGCTATTGGATAGCTCGAGCCTTGTTTGTCATCACTTTCACTTGGCCAAATCCATGTAGCTCTCATTCTCAAACATCGTCCCAACATGTTGATGATATACATCACAACCCATATAAACAATGATATAGATACACTTGAATACTTGAAAGAAACTATTGTTTTATGATAACTAAACCACTGATTGTTGATGATACCATCCTCTATTTAATTCCATTGATAAGTCTCTCAATATTTTGTCATGCTTCAGAATTGTCCTTTTATATTGGGAATTTTATTGGGGAGATGGAATATGTTCAAATTTAACTCAATATAAAAATAATGGTGAATACTTCTCTAGAATTTATAGGTGATCCATATATCATGATTAATTATGATTTAACTTTGAACCCCATGAATCTTCAATACATCCTCCACATATATCATGAATTGTTTTTCAACAGATAACTCATCTTCTGTAATGACAATGTGGGATGTTTTGGTGAGTTGATCCAACGCAATCTATATCACATTATTTACCTGGGATATATTCAAGAGACTTGTAAAAATTTACATAATGAAATTCTACAATTTCCATGTTGGTATAGGCAATGGTTTCATCATCCCTTTAGACTTTTGTCTCCGTAATATAATTTTTAACCAAGACATACAAAGTGAGATATACATCAAAACTCCATCATCTTGATGTCTAATGAGATGTATTCTAAAATATTATATCACATCTTGGTACTTATATGTTTCATAAATAAATGTTTTCTATGTGTGTTATGAAAAAACTTTTTCTTTATCCTAACCATTGATAAAAGGAAAGCACTTCTTCCCAAAAAATCACAACATCATCAATGTTATGTAAAACATGTAGATTTTCATCCTTCACTACTTTCACCTTCATTGGTAGCTCCATATCATCCATTAAGTCCTCATTTATCATCTCTTGTATTGAATAATGAGATATAATTTGGGAAACATAGTATGTATTCTCTACTATTATGATTTCAAAATCCCTTAATTAAATATCTATAACGATAACAACTTTCTCTATGTGAATTATTGATATAATAGGAGGTTAATTTTTTATAATAACGTGAGATACATTGTTTTTATTTCATTTATGTGAGTGAATAGAAAAATCAATGTCCTTGATTAGATCTAACCATCATAATTGATGGTTGTTAGGAAAATTTTCTAGGAACATATATTTAATATTATTTTTATCAATATATATATATATATCAAACTTTTGATCCAAGATGTAGTGCCAAAAAAACATCAGAGTGAATATTACAAAAACTCACCCCAGATCAAGCATCACGTTGTTCTACTCATGTATCTTATACTATAGTGGGGAATATACTATAAATATATCATTCTATATATGTTTGAATAATAAGACTTTTCTAAAGATTAACTATATATAAAACAACATTCACCATTATCTGGTAGTGAGATTACAATAACATTGATTATCCTCTTCATAAGGTACATAAAGGTTTTCGAATATTCATTAATCCAAAAATACATTACTGCTTTCCATGTTAACATAGTAAGTAAGATAGAAAATTGTCACAAATTTCACTAAAAATTCTACTATTACACATCTAATCTATGAAAAATATGGATTTCCATGACACTAGTGTGACATGGACATTCCAAATTTACCTTTTCATTAGAAGGATCATATAAATTTTATCACATGTTATCATTTTTCCTATTAATTCTAATTTCTACATCAAAAATAAAAATGTTATAAACATAGAATATTTTGTTGCATTATTAATGTCACCTACAAAATCCCATAATCCCCTTAATTTTCATTCTATATCATAAATTAAATGAGAACCACCTCAATAAAAAAACAAAAATATGTCGACGTAAACTATAGAGACTATAATCATTAACACTGTGAATATTAGAGATGAATTGACAGGTCTGAATGAAAACATAATGAAATCATTGTGATCATACCTTGAATATAATGAAATATTTTAAATAACAACCTTATTAACATTAATTTAATGATATCCTCAATATATATTCACCCTTGAGATGAATTGAGATCCTAGTAATTGATATAAAAATTCATCAATACTTTGAAGTGGATATTTTTTCATTATGGGTATATTGTTATGTTTTTTATAGTTGATACAAAATATTATTGATCAATTATTTACCATTACAATGGGAACTAACGAAACCCAAGGTTATTCAATTTGGTTTACAATCCTTTTTATCATGATATCTTATGTCTACATCATTAAATCATCTTGTTCGATAATGTACATCTTTTAGCTGAATTTTATAATGGGTTTGTCTCCATGTAAGATCACTATTGATATATCTAACTTGAAGTCTAGGTGAATTAGGGCTAACACTACGGTAAATAAAACATCTTATTCCATAATAATGATAATATACTCATTTTTTATGTTTTACATTGTTGTGACCATTTAGGAAAATTATGATAATTCATAGGGTATGAACTCCCACAACATTGAGGGGTTTTTAAAAGGAGATTCCTAATCTTCCATTCATTTGTAGAGGACTATGAGATGGTTCAGAATATGAAAATTGGTTTTCTTTTCCCAATAGTTGATATTTTCACTCTATAATGACACTTAATCCTAGCATAGTATATCATAAAATTAATGAAATAGATTTATTATAATATTCACTGAAAAAATGTCCCCACATAGGATTATAAGATAATTATCCAACAGATGGGATCCATTTATTACGCCAACAAGAGTTTTTATAGAAATATCATCAACAAGGTTTCATGGAATTGATTCAACAATTATAAAAAATTATAAGATATAAATGATTTTTTTGAAAAATAATTTTGTAAAACTTTTTCCATCCGTGAGTGAGTTGGAAGTATACTTTGTATTACAAAATTTTCAGACTACACTTTACTAGTAGTGATGTAATATGATATCCATTGTTCCTTTCTCCTTGGTTAATAATGATTTTTCTTACCCTCAATTACATGTGGTCTATTTAACTATTATTACTAATACACATGTCCCCTATTTTTGAAGTATTGAACCATGGGTGGTGCATTAAGAGGTGATTTCCATTCCTCCATCATGTTAGATAATTTCTTTTTTTATCCTCTATATTCATTAGCTCGATGTCCTTCTATAACAAATATAAATCATTTCACTATCCCTTTAGGGAAATTCCCAAGAATATTTATCACATATTTTTGGCATTTGTGTAATATGGTCCTCATTCCCTCTTTTTTACATTGACAGACCAGATTGAAACACAATTATTTTCTTCTTACCTCCATAACCATTGGCCCATTTTATGAACACCATATCTACTTTGAAATAACATATAACAACTTCCTCATAACTCTCAATGTTTGGTATATCTTGATATATTCATTTTCTTAGTTTTTAAACAACAAAGAATTTTCCTATTAATCTATCATTGTGGTGAGAAATACTCAATGCATATTTCTCAAGCACTGTGATTTATCTCTCAAGATTTAATAGATTAAACTTTCTATTTCTTCACCAATAGGAATTATAATTCTTTATTTTTTATGATTTCGAGGGAAATAATTAGTAAAATATTTTTTTCATACATTTATCTCACACAATCTATTCAATTTCAACATTCATCTTGGTGTTATATATAAATTCCCACCATTTATTCACTTCTCCATCTAAATGATATATAACAAGAGTCAACTTCCCTTCTCATAAAAATTCATCACTAAAATGATCATCTTCATTGACATAAAAATATCCATGATAGGTAGATCATACCTTCCAATAAACATAAAATGTTTTGTATATATAATGGATTGAATGAATTGTTGATCTATAATTGGTAACATAGTAATTTCTCCATGTTCTACGATTTTATTCATAGCATAATTCAACTGGTTAAGTATTCCAATGAGGTTTTTACTTCACCACCAATAGCATTGGTGATGTTATATTTAATATAAATACATTGTCCTAGACACAAGATATTACAATGGTTTCTCCTATTTCCCACTATTTACAAAAATAATAATTAGTTTTAAATATATTTCATGTTAATAACTAAAAAATAATTTATTATTTTCCACAATAAATTCTAATGGAATATGATATGGAAACATTAGGTTCATAATTTTTTGAACTAAAATTTTTTCAACAATTACATACAATTAAAAATATCCTAAGAGTATTCCATAACCTTCTATGGTCATATATTACAAATTAAATAAGCTATTTTAAGATTCAAATAGTATCAAGTATAATTTATCTTACATTACTATAACATCATATTAAAGATCAAAAAACCTAACACTACAACAAATCTAGGATCCAATATTTTAGCTACTTTAGAAAATTTAGATTATACTTATATTTTACATAATAAAATATTAAAATTATTAAATTCATACTTATTTATATTCTTAGTTGTATCTTTGTTCTCCAAAGATAATGTAATAACCCAATGGTATACATCAATGTTAATAGTGAGAAAAAATCTCTGTAATATGATGAATAGGGGATATGAATCATTATAACATTGATGTCATAATCATAATAATAATATCACAAGAATGTAATCATTGTCAACATCATGTGGTAAACATGTGAAAAAAGACATGGAGTGCTGAAATTCATGAAAATTAAACATCATGTTATAGTTGGTCAAATACGGTACATAATTGTGAACAATGATAGCATCATGTTAACAAATAACATATGTCCATAATAATAACATCAGCCTTGTGATGAAATAGATCATCATAATCATGGATATTACATATAATATCATGATATACATCACTATACCTAATGCAATTTAGGGAAATATATTTATGACTCCACCCATCACATCATAACTTTTACCAAATCATGCATTCCTCATAGATCATATTATAATAACGGTCCTGAATTAACACATGGAATGGAATAGGATTCCTAATAATTTAATAAATAAATATTTATAGAAGATTCATATGTTTTACTAACTAAAAAGGGAAAAAATTGGTAGATTATTCTTCATTCAAAATATAGTAAGTGGAAACTCAATAAGAGTAAATATGGGTTTTGGAAAAATATAATTCTATTTGAAATCATGGTATTGTTCATAATGTCATGTTGGAAACATTTATATCCATGAAAAGAAGAGAGACGAGTAATTAAATGATATTTATGTAATATTATTTATGTTTTTATAATATATATGTTTTGAAAGAGCGATAAACCAAAGAAAAAGAGTTGGTTTCTAAAACACTGTTACCTTAATTCCACCTTAATTTCATCACATTTCCACTTTATGAATAATTATCATAGATTTATTATAAAATATATATATATATATAAGTGAATTATATTAATTTTTAAAGTGATTTATCATTTATAATAATTGTATTACAATAAATAATTTCTATTTATGTAATCGATATGTTTCGATAACATGTTTTCCTTTTTTAATTTTTGTTTATGTTTGATTTATCTATTTTAAATCAATGAAAAATATAGAAAAGTATAAAATACTCCAAAATACAAAAATAAAAAAAATTAAAGCTTTATATATTTCATATAATTAATAATATCCGCACATTAATGATGACATAAAAATTTCATTTTAAAAATTAATTTGTAGGTGGTTAAAAGGCATTTAATCAGATGTTGTTGAAATAGAGATAAAGGGAAGTATTAAATTTATAATTTCTATAAATATGATAATATAAGGAGGTTAAAATAAATAATGTAATGATAACATACAACATAATTAATATTTAAATATGGTCTTGAATGGAATTTTGAAAAATAATATAGAGAAGAAGAAAATATGGAAGAGTCAATAGAGGCTTACACTCTCCATTGCGTAGATTCTAAAACATGAAACTATTAATATTATAGTGATTGGAGAAATATTAATTTATATTTACCCTATTTTTTATAAGGAAATTTATAGGGTTTTTTGGATAGATCTTGTGTTTTCCAATGTGTAGCAGGATTTGTTTTCTAAGGGACTGCGAGGGTTTATTCATACCTAATTAGTGGGTTATTTTCAAAATAAAATGTAAAATAAAATAGTATATCCTAAGTAAAACCTGTAATAGTTATTTTTTACTTTATATAACCTATTTTAATTTAATAAATAAAATATATATGTCTGATCCAAAAATTTTATAAATTTCAATTCCATTATTACATCATTAATAATTTAATTTATAATACACCAATTAACAGCCACATCCTTATAAATTACATAATCTTGAGTTTTAATAAATTATTCACCTTGAAGATCATTTTACATATTTAATTTTATAGAATTAGTCCATTATTAAATCATAATATCCCATAATCATATAAGATGATAAAATTCATAAAATATCAATTTTTTCACCAAAGTGAACACTTTTAAAAGTAAAACATGACTTATTTTAATGATAAAAATATTTTAGAATAATTCATTTCTCATAATAATCCTTATAAAATATAAAAACATACGAAAATATAGGTATTTCAACAAAAAATCAACAAGGGATTAAATAAGAAAATAATAAATTAGTCCATGAATATTTAAAAACCAATGAAATCATAAGAATCCCAAAATTGTACATTGTAATCATAAATCATAATGGTATCTTGTGACAGCTATATCATACTAACATTATAGATTTCATAGATACATAGGGAGTAACCATCATCATTGCATTTAAGATACCCATCATAGTATTTTCCTTAAATATATTTGGAGAAACCTTAATGTTTAACTCTTTATCAATAATTAATGCATTTGAGAGCTATTTCTGGTTCATCCACCCTCATTTTATCACGAAACCACCCATATACAAATGAAATTCCCAAGAACCATATCATAATCATTACAGATAAAACATAAATAATGGGAAAATAACATTTCCTTTTTGAAGTCTGAGGATGTCATTTCATGATATTGTAATAATAAATTCATTCCCAAAACCATTTTTAATGCCAAAATACAAAAAATGTGAATATGGTTCTTACTTTTCTTTTTAAAAAAATTATGTCTTGTAGTGGAATCCAAATATAATTTATGTTTATAGCGATGGAAACATTGTTGTTGACATGTACGTTAAAAAAATCAATTTTTCATTTAGTAAGTAAAAAAACAATTCATGTTGAAAATATTTCAATGAAATTAAATGTGAAAGGGATGGATTATATACTATATAAAAGAATGAGGTGTATATTATAAAAATATTTTTGAATGAAAAGAGATTAAGATGAAGTCCCTTAAAAAGAAAATATCATTATATTGAGGATAATTCAATGAAATAATAATGTATGAAAAATATAAATATGACCAATATAAGTGGATATTAAGTATAGAAGATTTAGAGGTCATTTACTAATATTCATCTAAAAACAAAACCAATGACATGGATATTTAACTTAATAAATTTAAATTGAATTAAGATATCCCAAACCTAATGTTTGATTCATCATGTATGTTCCTTGTTCTTTTGAAATAATAAACATTGATTAATTTAATATTTATTGATAATAATTTTCATCATTACTTTAAATTATTAAAATTTTATAAAAAATAACTAACTATTTATTTTTGCATCAGGTGTTATGCTGATATTCAGAAATCAAGTATAAAATGGCAATGGTAGGATATCAATATTCTATGATGACGTAAGTCCATAAAATCAATAAAAATATTCATGGAATTACCATCACTTTTATACATTTATAATAATTTTAATATCAAACCCTTAATTGTGGTTATGAAAAATTAACAACATAATATTAATTGAGACATTATGCCAAATGTATGCATGACTATCATTTTCATTTTTCATTGATCAAGGTAAAAATAAGATAATAATTATTTTATCCAAAAATAATAATCATAATATTACTATGCCCATAATAATAATTTTAATATAATTATATATACTTTTCAATTGATGTGGTGAATAAAAGAGATTCACATCACTTTTGGGATGTGATAGTTCACATGTATGCACAAATGATATTATTGTTACGTTCATGGATTGTAAGAAAATAATTGTAATAATAGTATTTTTAAAATGATAAATATGTCATAAATATTACATATGAATATTAATTCCATCATTATAAATGATATTGATATACTGTATTGGAAAACAAACTAAATTGGTTCGTGGAGGTGTTAATTCATAGGTACAAATGAACTATTAATTCCTTTCATATTTTATTGTAGTAGAGATGGATTTATGAATAGATATTAATATTATAAAATCTTATTATATTTAGTATAATAGATTTATTATATAATCATGGTTTTAGGATACTTTATGGTAGTGAAAGAATTAACAAAGTTTAAATTCTTAAAGAAAATGATACATCTTCTTCGGTTGATCACCCGTGAAAAATACCTTAACTCCTCAAAGAAGGTTGTTCTACCTAGATATGGACTCAATAACATGGGGATATATTATAGTAATGTTTTATGGAATATCATGGCCTGAACAAAAGGATTTGGAAGTGTGCGTATTAGAGAATATTGGGCACCTTTTTATAGAAGAGGGGGCATCGTTATAAACTATAAAAAATATTTTTTAAATATAAAATATTTTTTAAATAAAAATTCCTTCAAATTGAGATATGAAAAATATAAGATGAGTATTGTACTAAATCCTATCATCCAATAATATTTATAAATTTGTCCATAATGTATCCTATGGAAGGGAAATGAAAACATAACCATATCATTTAGAAAATAACTTTTCAACATATACTCATGACATGACGCTTCTGAAAAATATAATGCACCACATAAAACATATAATTTCACTATATAAAACCCAAATGACATTTAAAAAAAACACTAGACATATGCCCACATTGACATAATTGGAGATTCACATCATAACATAGTTTTAACTAATTATACTCTCAAGAAAAGATCACAATAAATAACTAAATGATTAAAAACAAATTGGGAATTAACATGAACAAAAATAAATTACAAACACTTTAAAACTATATAAAACATTCTATAAAAATCCATTAACATCATAATTGACTAATTAGAAATATCACTAAATAGAGAATAAAGTAAAAAAAGATAATATTTAAAGCAATGCAAGAACAAAAATATTTCTCCAGAAGTTGAAGAGTACAGATTCATCTACCTCAAAGGCACACGACTGTGAAGAAACCTTCGAAGGAGGAAGATAACTCCCCGAAAGACCATTCTTCGCACCTAGCATCGTAGAAAAAAGAACTAAACATTGAACCAAACCATTAGGATTTTTTAATAAAAAAACCCCACATAGGAATCACAATAATGGATTAATACATGATTGTAGGGAATGTGCTAAGGTAAAACACGTTACGGTGAGGAGGGCGGCTATAGGAGGAATTTCTTACTGAGGAGGAGTCAGGCTGTGGGGATTTTTGTTGGATAGGGAGGCGTCAGACAAGGGAGGATTTGTCCAGAGCTGCGCATCGGAGAGGGGTGTCGCCAGATGGGGTTATGTCGGCATGGCAGGGCTCCCCTGGATGAGGCCACATCAGAGAGGAGGCCCAGATAGAGTTGGGAGTTTTCAGGGCGATGTTGGAGAAAGAGGGGGAGTACGGTCGTGAGATGTGCACATGGAGAAGGTCGAAGCAAGGGGTCACTACTGGAGGGGGCGTCGGTGAAGGGCATTAAGGAATGAGTCTGGCGGTCCACGGAGAGGGAGAGGGACCAAGGCAGAGGAAGGCGGCGAGTGGGCGTCAACCATGAGGGAGAGGTGATGTAGGTTGATTCGGGGGGTGCGACGACATGTGGGAGGAACCGGGTGTGCACAGTCGGATGAAGGGGAAGGCGGCGGGGGTGTACAGGGAAAGGGAAAAATGGGGGGTCGGGATTTAGTGTTAGTTATGAAAATTAATTTTCTGTTATAATAATAATAATAATAATAATATTAATTAAAATAATAATAAAAATAATAATAATAATAAAACAACCAAAACAATGATACTTTTATTAATAAAACTATAATTTTACTTTTATTTTATGATTAAACGATCTTTTATTAAACTCAATTTTATTAATTTTTATTTTACTTCATTTAATTTCACCTGACCAATAATTAATTTGGTTACTTAATTCAGATATTAGTAAATTTCATGGCTCGCATGTCGTCATGGGTGCGTCTGAGCAAAGTGCGCTCGAACCATGCCACCCAGCATTAAGCGCCCAATGTGTCATATTGTGTGTTGTCGCATAGTTTTATAAGTCGCGCGCATGTCGCTCTTCAAACTCGGTCGGGGTGTGACACCTATAGTGATTTATTGTCATAAATCCATATGTTAGGTTTTATTGTTAATTGATTTTACTTTTTATCAATAATGATCTAAAAAAGTTCATGATAAGAAAATGGTAATTCTAATAATTAACCATTATAGAGTATGATTTGATATTCTTATAACCAAACTATTATTGCATATCTTGTGTTTCGTTTTGAAATTATCATATATCAGGAGTTCCACTAGAACAAAAGAACATATATGCTGTAATTATTATATTGAGTGGGATCGCCATAAAACCAGATGTTTTAATGCAAATAGGGTTTGGACAAGATGTTGTAATACTCAGTTGGCCATTACCTGAATTTTGTAATACTTATAGGGATTTGATCAAAATCCATCTTATTATTCCATGTTTATTATTGTTTTTGGAATATTTGTGAGACAAGATCCATGAAATTCTTGGATGAAATCAATGAATAATATTTTACCATAGATATGTTGTGGTGGTTGACATGGTTGTGATAGATGCACTGATATATTCTTTCATGTATATTAATATGGATATTTTTCTTATTTTTTTAAATATGGAATTAATTAATACACATATTTTCACATTATTGCATAATCATTAAATTGTAGCAGTTTCTTTAGAAATGGATGTGTTAACCTACTATGTTATACTCAATCTATATTTTGAAATTTTTGGTACTATATTAGATTACATTGATAAATTGATAAATAAAGAAAATGGATCACTCTTTTCATTGTTTTCATTATATATGAGATTTTACACTGATATGGGGATGTCATAGGTTAGGGACAGAGGAAATATGAGTCTTTTCTAGAGTCTGCAACAATTTTTCTGTTTTTTCTTCATTCAGGACATTAAGTTAAATTATTCCACTTCATTACAATATTTCATTACTATATATTGGATTATTTAGTTGGAATGTACTATTTTTTATTCTATATTAGTACATTGATTTATTCTTATAAATGAAATATTTTTAAAACTATGACACTTCATACACGTGGGTGTATTCATCCTACAATAAATTTTACACCCCACTGCTAGTAGGTAGCATAAGGCCTACAGGGAGGTGTGCCTGAGGGCTTGTAATCAACTCATTTTGGCCACGTGAAAGAGTTTCTTGTCAAGGGATGTCACAATATTGAATCCAAGGGGATGGTAATCCTTTTATTATTATAATTTTTAACAATGGATTATATGATTATAAGATGTGTTCTCACATTGAAATGAGATTTTTCATCTGAGTAGATAAGATATTTATAGGGAGAATCAATGTTCTGAATTATGGTATTGTTGTTCATGATGTTTCTGGGTTATTGTTGGATTGTTTTCATGATGATTTAATTACATGTTATGTGATGTTTTTATTTCTTACGATTTTTACTCATAGAATGGTATGGTTCTAGATGAGTATGAATGCATCATAATAGTCCCACATGGATTTATTGATATGAATTTTTAATGACTATGAAAAATTTATTATCATGTAATATATACCTCCCTATTTAAATATGATATGAGATATCTTTCTAACATATTAAATGAAATGAATTGACATTTCGTGCTAAAGTAATTGTAATCCATGTTTAGAAAGACTATGAGTTAGTGGTCCTCTATTTTAATCACGTATTTTTGAGGACCTTAAAATTAACATGTTTCATATGGTGTGGCATTTTATTTTACAAAGAATACACCCTAGTTGACATAGTCTTGAGAGATAGGAGATTAGAAATAAAGAAACTCCTAACATAGATGAAATGTATAATATTGTATATTCTGAGGATTAGATGGATATTCAACTTAACGATAGCTTCTGGAGGTTCTTGAGATTCATGGAAAAGCATGGTGTTCATATTGGGAATTCTATATATGAGCTCAAAATAGTGTTTTATCTATAGTATCTTCCTTCATTCATTGGATAAGGATTAACCTTGGTATCTTAATTCTGGATCAATTCCAGCCATATCTTCTTCTATTATTTCTAGGAATGCATTGATTGGATATTGAACCATGCTAAAAATATGCTTCGTGGAAGTAATAATCTATGGGGGGATATTCTGGAAGAATATGGAAATCATGATGATCTACCATGTATTGAATTCAAGATGATGTTCCTGATCCATTCCTATACAATGACCTTGAGGATTGAAAAATCTATAGAATCATTATGCATGACATATCTTGGAATGTCAGTAAATGAAAATGAAGGATTTTTCATTGACATACATCATGTTGGGAAATATTGGAATGTTGTGGAGACCTCCATGGTGAGACATATTGAGGATGGTTTTAATTTTTAGATAATGTAATATGAAAATGTTTTATTTGATTAGTTTGTGGGACGTGATGCACTAGGAACTCATTAAGGAAGGAAATCTGTGAAAGGTCCCAATTAAAATCCAAGCTATTTCAGTAGTGCAAATAGGTAGATACTCATTAAGTAGAAACCAGTTCCACTATCATTTTTTTGTAAATAATGTAGTGATATATTAGTCTTCTAAGTGAACATCCATCATTGGAATTTATTCTATTATAGTTCTATCAGTGTGGCATGATTGGAAACATGCCCTCTTAGTTCCCTTACCCCATATATGAGTGTCATATACATTGAATAGTTGGACATATTATGATGTTATGTTTGGATATTATTCATAAGACTAGGTGAAGGGGATCAGTATATAAACATGAGTTGGAAAGGGGCCAACTACCACACAATATGTTGGTAACTAGAGATCCATTGATAATTCAGTCCAAGGTAGCGGTCACGGAAACCTAGTGCATGAGTAGTATTACCATGTAGATAAAATATCAGAGGGTAGCCATATTGGAGTACATGGAAGATGAAAAATTCATTTATAGGTTATGTAGACAACTTAAGATATCATGGATTCAAGGAAATATATTTTAGGGCTTTGGTTCTTGTATAATATACATTAGATTTTGTTTTGATTGATATAGGATAATCACATTCATTTCTGTCTTTTATTATTGAAATAGTGTTTATATTGTTTGTGTAAATCCTTGATGTTGTTATGACCATCAACAAATTTTTGTGAGTGCAATTATAGATTAGCAAATGTTACATGGCATGTTCTCTAATAATGGTGGTTACTATATATTTTGGAACATGTTCCTGATTAGAATACTTAGAACCAACTTGTTTATTTGTCTTGATTGATTAGATCTATATCAGGATTATGTCGAATATTATCATGTGGGAGTTAACTTTTTATCATCTAAAGGAGGAAGTTAATCACTCCAGGGTGAGTGGGATATTCAGGTTGGTCATACATGACCAATTCAGTGCATATTGAATTGTTATACGGATCAGATATCATGTATTTCTATAAAAGGTAGTTTAATGAATAATTATTTTTTTCCCAATAGTGGAATACCAATATTAAGATGTCTTTATGGAATATTTCAATGTATGACCTCATATTCGAGAGATTGAATTCCCGACCGAGTTGGTGCTGTGAGTAGAGCAAGTTTCTATCCCACCAAACATAATGGAACTAGATGAGTAGTGGGATTTAATGACCAGTTGGATGATTTATATTATAAATGATTTAAACTGGCTAATTCAAATCCTAAGGACTCTCATGTTCTCATTTCCATGATGGATGATGAGACATTACACTTATATGTGGTTTACCAAATATTGAACCAAACAAAAATAAAGAACTAGTATCCTCTTCGATTCATTGATGATTTATTCAACCAATGTAGAAGTTATAATATTGTCTCCAATAATGATTCAATAACAGTTTACAAAAATTTATGGTTGAGACTAATTGGAATACCTTATACTACTTTTAGAACGTATTATTACTTGTATGGGTTCAATGTGATATCATTTTGGGTTAACTGATGCACTAGAAGAATTAATAGACTAGATTAAAATCTTAATTCTTCCTTTTTGGAATTAGTTTTTCATGGTTATTATTGAACATATCTTTGTATACTACATGTCTATTGAATATTGTTCCCTATATCATGGAATCATCCTGAGTACATGGTGAGACGTCCGGATTTACACAATGCTAACAAAATGTAGTTTATGGATTAATAAAGTTCACTTCATGGGCCATTTCATCATTGCAGAATGAATGTTAGTGGACTCATATAATGTTTATATCAATGAATTTTTGGACCATACCAATAATTTCTTCATGATTCAGAGAATTACGGGTTTAGATGGTAATTAATGGATCATTGATGTGTATCTCTCCCATTTTGAATCAATGATGACTTGTATAACTAATAATGTGTTGATGTTTTCATGGTTTGATTCTTATGATGGAGTATTTTAGGAGATACAAGTCATGCATCCTAGGCACCAGGCCTCGTTTTATCTACGTAGGGTAAATAACACACCATTTATAGTAATTCATCTAGATTTAGACCAATATTACTTCTAATGTAGGAGGTTTGAGTGATTTTTTATGAATCTAGGATGATGATACTACATGGGAGAAATTATAGTACTCATAATCTAGATTTAGAAGTAGTGGTACATTCCATGATACATTGTAGTCATAATATCACTAGTGAGATGTTATTGGTATATGTAGACCACACCAACCTTAGGGGAATACTTTTTGGAAGATACATGAACCATCAATAGGGTATGCAGGTCAAGTAAATTTAGTCTTTCAAAGTCGAGTTGTATAATACACCAGGAACATGAAATTTAATTTATAATGTTTTTAGTTGAATGAAAAATACATAGGTTGTGTGGGAGTCAATCTACAAGTTAATGATAATAGTCTTCTTTGTAGTCATGCATATAGATGTTCATGAGTCTCAGGGGTGAGTATCGCAGACATTATCATTTGTAATACATTTTCTCAGTGAAAAGAACCAAACTAACTAGTTATCAGATCCATATGGATTAGTTTTGAGAGAAGATTCATATAGTGGGGAGACATCATCATGATGGCCTATTGGAAGCATATAAATAGGTATTTTCTATTCCCATGTATTTGTTCCTTAAGGCTTACAAGAGTTGTTGGAAATGGAGTTTCATGCAACTACATGGGTGGTGCAATATAGTTTGAAAAATGTGTATCATGATTTAAAAAATTATTATTGGTGTCCATTAATTTTGAAATATTTGGTATTATTTGGGGCAAGATGTTTCAATTAACAATAAGTGAACATAAATAATAAGTGGATAGTTGGGATTTTACATCCTTTTCACATTCATGAGAAAAAATTTAGTTCTTTCATTATAGATTTTGAGAACGGATTACATAGAAGAACCCATAAGAATGATCTTGTTTGGATAATTTTGGATCAAATAATGAATGTATCCCATTTAATACACATCAGAGAGAACATTACCATTGATTATGTCGGATTTATTTATGTGTGTGAGGTGGTTAGTTTTTTCTAGTTCTATAGAGTATCATATCATATTGAGATCGTTGATTCACTTTATGTTTCTGTAAATGTAATTAGAATTCTATGTTATCAATGGTTCCATTGAAAATATATTATTATCCCCAGACTAAGGGACAATCTCTAGTATAAATTAGTCATGTGTTTTCATAGGTCATGTGTAGGTTGTGAATATTATGAAGGTGTTCTATTTTTTATTAAGTAAATGGGTTGAAAATCTAGCTATAGACCACTTACAAGACATGTTAATGGATTTAAATTCTTGTAATTTTTTGGTGTTCTTAATATTCAGCTGGGGAGTTGGGGTTTTTTTGTATCCGATTAAAAATAATTACAGGGTGTGTAACTATATTACACAACATTAAATTCCATCACCATCAGTTTTAATGTATTATATGTGGTTCAATTTTACTTCTTCCATGGTACAACATTCTCCTTTCGACCACAGGGAACCTTTTAGAAGTCTTTGGGGTGCTAAACTCTATTTGGGTCATAATGATAAAACATTCAATATATGGTAAGTGGTTTTTGTCGTGTTTTCTCTTCACTAAATTGTTTCTCTAGAAAATGTATTTTAATATTAGGATTGTGTGCTTATTTTATTTTTATCATGTTTTGTTTTGATCTATTATCCTTCTTGCGATCAACCAAACCTTCTTTAACATGGGAAATTTTCATTGGATGTGTAGTTTGATCATCAGTTAGTGGTGTTTGTTCGAAATCATAACCATATGATTTGAGGACATTCTAATATATGTAATATTTTGGATGTTCCAACATAATAGGTTCCAAAATTAATTACATAATTAATTGGGATATCCATTAGAGTCTATTGGTTCAATTTTTTATTTGACATAGCTTTTGGGTACCATTTTGTGAGAGAAACATTGATGTAATTGTTGTGGTTAATGGAATAAATATTTTTTAATATGACAATAAAACATATGTGATTTCTTGATATAGAATACCTATGTTGGAAATTAATTCTTATTGTATTTACTATTGATCCATTGTGATATAAATGAATTGGTATTTGAAATTTGAATTGTAATTCTCAAAATTAAACATTGGTTGGTATGTTACATTATTGTGATATCTAGGAAAGTAAGACATATTTATTTCATTGTTAAGGTTAATATATATATTAAATGTGACCGTTGAACATGAAAACATATAATATGAAATTATTATTTAAAAAAGGCTTCTCATAATATTGAATATTGTAATGCTTATAGTGATTTGACTCAGATGTTGTAATTCTTATAGGTCTTTGATGCAGTTTTTGTAACGTTTATAGGGATTTGTGATGGTTTGGTCTGTTTCATAAATTATTGTTTTAAGGGTTGGAATGACATTGAAACATAATCAAAGATATACTTATGTGATTCTAATTTATATTACTTCAATATGGTTTTATAGATTTGGTTGGTATTGTTGTGAAACCTGTTCAGATTTATTCCAGTATAGATGTGTGGTATGTTTTTTTTATTTAATTATTTTTTTAATTAAATAATACAACACTTAATCATATTATTTCATAAATATATTATCATACAAGCTTGATTAGATGTTATTTCATCATCCTACCGAGTTATACTTACACCCTATTTGGTCCTCTTAATATGAAACATTCATATTATGATGATGCATGCATGTTAAAGGGAAATGAAAATTTTAATTGATTGTTTTATTCGTTGATGATATGGATTTTTTAGGTGTGGCCGACACTAGGTTAGGGACCAGAGGATTTTGAAGCATAATTTAATTATTAATATATTTTTCTAACTCTAGAATGATATTAAGTTACATTATAACTAATCATCACATTATTCGATAATTATTCATTTGACTATTCTATTTGATTTTATTGTTGGTTTAAACAATTTCTATACTATTTAAATGGGATATTAATAATACAATGACACATAATTCCAGGTGTAAATTCACTTCAGTATACATGCTACACCACCACTACTATTTAGAAGGCTTTGGAGTATGGGTATTATTTCTTTAGTTCTTATAATTTTCAAGACTATAATTTTTAAAGGTAATTTTTTAATTTATATGGGAATATTAAGAGTCCTTTAAAAATGACGGCGCATGATTCCGAGGTCCAGTGTGCCCAGAATAAGTTTCTGAACTATTTTTTACGTATATTCAGTAAATGCGTGAGCGACATTTTATAACATTTAAACCGGTGCTCAGAATTGAAATCTGAGGACATTGTAGAACTCACAACATCGATATTTGTTAGGAAGACCTTCACCATGTCCATAGAAGTTTGAGGGTGGAAGTTTGTATTCTGTATTTTTGTGGGAGGTCAAAATAATAAAAATAATATAAAACACAAATTTTTTTTTTCATGAAACCGCTTTTTTGAATTTTAGTGGTGGGGACCACCCGAGCGTGAAAACACCTCATTTAATATGTGTTAGCCCTTGTAATTCCACCAATTAAATGTTCCAACAATTAATAGATTTAATTTACATAACATAATAATGTTAGCTCCTTATCTCTAATGGGGGGATTTGGGTAGGAAAATTGGTGGTTTTGTGAGATCTTGGGTGGATAACTATTAAAGGAAGAAAATCCTCCAACGAAGAATGATGACAATGCTCGAACCCACATTAAAGCATCTTGTGGCGCAACGAAAGTTGATATCACCTTCATCATCGCCTTCCCTGCGACACTCCAATGGATGATCAGGGTAGGGGTTTGTTTAAGACTGTTCATCATCAATTTCAAGATTGAATCTTTCACATTATTTTTTCATGCTACCAGACTAATGTCAAGGGTACGAGCTAAATGAACATGGTCTGATCCCTCTTCCTCTTAAATATTGATGCGTTCTTTACAGTGAAGGATTATGATGACCAATGTCGGTGGGGAACCAGGTGGAGGCCGGAACTCCGGTCAGCCATGATGCTGGCTGTGGCAGAATCACGTTGCCGGAGGACATCATAGCCCGTAAACCACAGTGTGGCAGCGCGGAGGTCAGCATGCTGACCGGCCACATGAAGGCAGGGCAGCACACATCCACACTGCCAGTAGAAGAGAAGCTCATGGCCCGTCGGTTGTGGCGGCGCACCAAGGCAGCCGAAAACAGGCCAGCCGTGGGAGGAGCAGTGCTCGTCTACACTGCTGGAAGGGATGGCTGGCCGTTCCGGCCGGCAGTGTCCCACCGAGTAGGACTAGCTCTCACGGGTCCCACAATACTGCAGGAGGGGCCACCTGGTGCCGCCTAGATGGCCGATCCAAATTCTCTAGCAAATCATTCATAATACTGGGGGCCTCCCCCTCAGGTGTTGTCTAGGGATAACCCGCTATGGCAGGCCACCCAACCACGGGCCCCGCCAGGTGGGCTGGGCTGGGCCATCCCTTTCGTGGGCTGGGCCAATCCATGGCTCAGTGGGATGATGTCCAGGCCAACAAGGGTAGACCCAGACTGGGTTGGGTCAACCTGAAGTGGGTCAGGTCGCTCCATGCAAGGATGGGCCGGGTCGGACCGGACCTAAGCCCATCTGGATATAGATATGCCATTTTTGCCATATCATCGGACCCGGGTGTCTGTTTGATGAACTATATACGACGACAAAATCCTTTTATCGAGACTTTCCTTTCGATATACTATACATGTGTTTTGGAAAATTCTAGAGTATGGTCGGGTTGGATCGAACCCGAATCCAACCATTCCCTTGGAGTAGAAACACTAATTACATACAGACCGAGCATCGTATTGACGCACCATCTGTTGTGTTTGGTCCCTTATGACGTGATAGTACTTCGTAATACTTCTTTGTGGAGCTTTGTGGTGGTTGATGTATGACCAATGACATGAGATGTTATTCTCCCATAATCAAAGGTACTATGAGAGGGAATCCAGTGGCTGATAGTGAGGTGGTAGTTGGATACAGATTATATAGATGTTAGTACCGAGAGATCCAATGTGGGATAGCACCAATACTATTTGGGTCAGATCCTATCTAGGTCAGTGCTCATTGATCATGTGTTGGTAAGCATATACCGATCATGTGTGGGTGAAATCCTTTGGGGGTTAACGCTTAGTAATCTTGTGAGGGTAAGCGCATACCGATCCTATGTGGGTCAGATTTTGTGTGGGTCATTACAGTGTTTAGTACCTATCTATCCTATGTGGGCTAGACTTTTTATGGTCCGCAATAGTGCCTATTGAAATAATACAATGACCTGGCTTCGTGACTGATCATATGTACTTATATACTTCACTAATACTTGTGTGAGCTGAGTCTGTTACATTTGTGGTGTACCTGTCTGCTACTTCAACCACTGTGGTTTTACCTATGTGGTACTTCTACCTTCTTGGGGTTACATCTTTGAATCTTATACCATCATGGAGTACCAGTGTGGTACTTCTACAATCGTGATGTAACCTAAGTGGTTCTTCTACCTTCATGGTGATACCTTGTGTTATTCTTCCCTCTTGTGTGATATGTGTATATCCTAATAACATATTTATATTTATGGGAATATACCAATGTTTATATTATGTCTATTTCTTCATGCTCTATGGTTTCGTCTTTTGTGTCACTCTAAAATATCTACGAGTGTCTTCGTTCCCTACTAAGTATCGTTGTCACAAACCAAATCTGGTCGCCATCGAACCCGGCACCAAACCCAGCCTGTGACAAGGCCCGAAGGGCGTTACAGATCCCCAAAGGCTGGAAAGAGTTCTCGAGTATCATATAACATGAATTGGGAATGATTTACCGAAGTTTAGAAACAATAAACCACAAACAAACTCAATAAAACACATCTGGATTTTTGAACTGAACCAGTCATTTAAAAAAGATCATAACAGAATTGCATAAGTTAAAAATAAATTTAAAGACCATTACAAAGATATAAAGCAAAATAATTACATCCCAGGAACCCTCATTGCATGATGCACCACCCTCAAGACATCCCCACAAGACTTCACCACCATGGACCCACTAGAAACCCGAACCACTAGCACTAAACATTGTACCCAACCTGCGACAAAAAAAATAACCAAGTCTACTTACATCCAAGGGTGTAAGTAGGGAGTGAACCATTTCCCATTAGGATACCACCACAAATAAATTACATGTGAAAAACATTCAATGATGAAATTCTTGAAAGTTTTCATAAATAAGAAATGCTAGTTATGTTTTCCAAAAGATGCAACTTAAAATTTAAAACAATTTGCAAGTGGGATATCATTAAGAATATACACTTCTAAAAAAAATGTAAACACTACAGAATTTTCCATCGAACCATGCCATATGGTGACTATAAGAACAATTTAACTAATGAGAACGGGAAATAAGATATAACTCTTTGGCACTAGCATGTTGTTGGTCCTTGGTACCTCGTATCTCAGTGAGAGTAACTATCAAAATTATCTATTCTCGTGAACGAGCCACAAGTAGGGAACATACCCATAACCTAGTAGTCCCCAATCATCATCATCATAGTTTTGTTAGAGTTGTAATCTTCCATCGTGATATGTGAAACTGAGGCCAAACCCCACTGATTGACAAGCATTCTAGTACACGTCCACCCACCTAGATACCATGATTTTCCCTTTGTGCTCAAACAAGGTCAACAAGTCAGGAAATATACTATGAAAATGAATATATCATTTCCACATCACAAATTCACAAAAAATCCTTCATGCATACCACATAAGTCAAAAAATTCCACATTTCATTCAAATTGATTTTTGAAATCCAACTCACACCAAAATAGCCCACAAAACTTTTCACATTTCCTTACCACATAAAAAAACCAATAAAGAATTTTATAAAACCATTCCAATATATTACACCTCACATAATAGCACAGTCACTTGTTACATTGTTGCTCTGATGCTTTCGTCGGGGCGCGCACATCCGTCTGTGGGGAGGACGCGCTTCTTGTTAACCCGTGTTCCCGCTTTCCAAAGGTGGGCGACATCCATTCCTTGTTCAGGGACGTCTTCTACTTGATCGAAACCGGGATGATGGGATGTCAGTTCTTCCTTTTGTGGATTCCTCCTCGGAGCTCACCACCTAGTCTGGGACTCCCTCATAGATTTAAGATGGGTTCATGAAGCTCAATCCCGGTGCCATATCTACATGGACGCGAGTTAATTACGCTGCTTCCGTCAAGAAACTCCAAGGGGTCTTGTCAGGGAAGCAAATATCGGTGAGGAGAATGGTCACGTTGGGGCCTCGTCGGCATGTATGTCTTTGGTCCTTCATCACAGGGCTTCTCGAGGGCGCATAAGCCCGAGGCATCCTACATCGAACGTGGGGAATGTGTACCATATGAGGTTTTCATCAGCTTCCCATGTTTAACAGAGGGAATGTCGCGAGCTTAACGTCTTGTAGAGACGAATTGGGTTGAAGGACCCCTAGGGGGGAACACCGATGATGGGGCCAGTACGTGGGTGGCTTCCCATATATCATGGAGTGGGATGGGGTGGCATGATCTCACCGGGATGTCGCGGCCTGGGTAAGGATCAGGATGGATGGTGGATTGAGACATGGGGCTTACGTTCTGAGATGGCCCAAGAGACGGGATAGAGTTTAACATCTTGTGGGACGGGATACAGTTTAACGTTATGCGGGACGAGATACAGTTTAACATCATGCGGGACAGGATACAGTTTAACGTCATGCGGGACGGGATACAGTTTAACATCATGCAGGATGGGATACATTTTAACGTCATGCAGGACGGGAAATAGTTTAACGTCATGTGCGATGCGACACAGTTTAACGTCATGCAGGATGAGGGGTTTGAGGCTTATTCTCTGAGGCGGCCCATGGTTTTCAGGGAACTGACATGGAGAGGTCGGGACGACTGGGTGGTGGGATTGAACCTCGTGGAGGGTTCCTACATACCGTGGGTTAGCACAGATCAAAGTCCATGTAGATCGCTGGGATTGGTCTTACACTATAAGATGGCCCAAGGTGGTCAGAGAACCGACATGGAGAGGTCGGGACGACCGGGTGGTGGGCTTGAACCTCATGGAGGCTTCCTACGTACCGTGTGTTAGCATGGATCAATGTCCATGTAGTTTACTGGGATGGGGCTTACGCTCTGGGGTGGCCCATGGTGGATGTCATGGTTGATGCGCACTCTAAGCTTACGTGAGTCATGCTCGGTGTGGGAAACAAGAGGTGGCAGGGACCAGACAATCACGTCGCGAAGGGTGCGTCCGTGAGTAGCGGAATGGGGCTTACGCGTTGAGCGGCCCAAAGAGGAAACAGGGGCTTACGCGTGGTTAGCAGCCCTAGGTGCTGGGGTTTACTCTACGGTGGAGGCCCGTGGTGTGACAAAGCGCAGTGGGAAAAGGACTCCACTGGCCTTGGAAGGGGGGGAGTACAGAGATGCATGGGTGCAGTCATCCGCAAGAAAGGATAGAGGCTTACGCTCTGAGGCGGCCCTTCCCCTGCGGACAAACGCCGCTCCAACAAGGAGGATCTCATTCCATTTGAGGAAGAGTCCATTCCGTAGAGACGAGTGGCATAAAGAATTCCCGAGCTGGGGGGACCTTGCGTGTGAAGCACGGTGTCGGACCACAGTTTAACGTCTTGTGTTAAGGACGAGGTGCTTAGCAGTGTAACGTCCTGTATCTTCGATGAGGTGGGTTTGCTCCACACCCCTAGGGCTTACATGCCCAATTCCCTCTACCCCTTCTGGGAGGGAAGTCATTGGCAAGGCCATAGTGAAGGGGGACCATAGGGAAGACCACCGAGGGGTCCACGTTAGCGTGGCTACGCGAAGAAGCAATAGCTGTTAGCTTGCCTATGCGGAGAAGCATAAGGCAAAGCCACACAACGGGAAACACGGCCCAAGGGACCTTGAGGTTACTTCGCACAATCCTAGAAGGCCTTACAAGAAAACAACGCATGGAGCGCATGCCCTTCAAGGGAGACATCAGGTGCCGGGGCAGGGGGCAGCTAAAGGGCGTCAAAGTGAGGGGTCCTGGGCTTTGCGCGCAAAATGGAAGGTTTTGCGCACAAAACACCGGGACGGCGTGCAATTGGAGCAAGACAATTGCGCACAAAGAAGGAATTACGCGCAGGGTTTTGCACGCACTGCAGGGTATTGCGCGCACGAGACACGGATTAATCGCAAGGCTGGAACCCTGGGGAGGGGGAAAATTCACTGAAGCCGGTGGAGTTGCGCGCAAAGGCAATCTTCGGGGCGAGGTTGCGTGAAAATGAGGGATTACCTGGAAGTCATCTTGCGCACGGGGGGAGCCGAATTGTGGGCACGAGAGTTACTTTGGATTCCTCAACCCCCAAACCGTTTGGGGTCACCTTCTATTTATAGGAGACCTCCGGTGAGGAATCCGGGAGGCGCGTGAAATTCTTCGCGCCGAGCGCATCCGACGCGCAAAATATCGCCGTGCAGAACTGGGGCGTGTAAAGATTGCACGCGTCATCGGATCAATTTCGCGAAACCTGGTGATTCTATGGGCATAGAACAATTTTTTGCGCGGATCCTCCTTTATTTCGCGCACCACATCCCGGGCCTCCAGGTCGGGCCTCTGATTTCTAATATTACTTTGCTTCGTCATTTCGAAACTTCCTTCGGGAGTTACGGTCATTTTTCGGCGTCAAAAAATGCCCCCCATGGAATTGGATTGGAGAGAGGTCGCAACAATCGGATTCCTAGGGAAACACCAAAACACCGAAATTCTAAGTCCCCTGATAAAGTTGCGCGCAAAATTCTGATGGGGCGTGCAAAACATACGGATGTGCGCAGAATCCTCGTTCCGCGTGGCGTGAAACCCTAGTGTGGCCTATAAAAATGGGTGCTGGGTCCCAAATCCATACTTCCACCTTTTCCGTAGGATAAGCTCATCACTCTCGTGCGCAAAATTTCTTCCGCGTATGCGTGTAATAACGCTCTGGCAGCGCAGAATTCCATCCGAAATTCGGCCGTGATTTCGCGCATGTTCGGCCTTTTCCGTGCTTCGCATGCGGATTGCGTGCTCATCTCCAAGATTTCGCGCAACTCATTCATATTTATTGCAGAACACTTTGATTTCGCGTGCTGCATCCTGATATCGCCCAACTCCCGAAAGATTCGAGATGGATACAAACTGAGTTGATGAGGGGGAAGCCACTGCCCATAGGCCAGAAATGGCGGTGAACGAGGAGGTTTATGGCGCCAAGGTGATTGTATCCAGCAATATGACCATGTTCAATCTGTTGACTCTGGCCTAGAAGATGTATCCCTTGTCCGAAAACCTCCCACTCTGGAATTTTTCCATCATAAAGGAGGTGCCACTGCCGGGCTTCGAAGTTGACACGCCGCGGTCTTGGGTGACCCTGGAGGACGAACTTCTTCGCTACAACATCACCAACAACAGCCATCCTGCCAAGAAAACTAGACATATGGACGTATATGTCCTGAACCAGTGGACTAGGACCATTATCGGGGAAGAGCCTATGGTAGAGGATTCGCCGGCCCTCTACGCAAGCACGTTCCATCAGAGCGTCACGGATGACACGAAGGGCTGGCTGAAGGATTGGGACTTGTGGTCCGAGGGAAACTTCACCAGCGAATGGGCCTGGGTGTTCTGCGTTCGCCATACCTATGACCAGTTCAGGGACGAACTGCGGTATATCGGCCTGTTCGAGGAGGTATGGACATCGCAGTTCCACTTCCACCACCAGCCTGATCTTGGACCGGATCTATTCACCCGGTGGTCTCCTGACACCAACACATTCCACCTTCATCATGGGGAAGTCGGAATTAGTATCTGGGGTGTTCACTACATTGGAGGTATCCCACTGGAGGGTTACCAATATGACGAGTTCATTCCTCCAAAGAACACCTGGGGAGACAGGTCGCGGATGCCAATGCTGACGTGGCACCTGCTGCAGCTGGCCAAAGAGAGGCTGGGGGTCATGGACTTCCTGAAGGACATTTCCTACAAGGGCTGGTTCAGCCTGTTTCGTGAGAAGGATCTGGCCGTTAAGATGCCGGGACAGGGCAAACGGTGCCCAAACGCAGCTCAGAGGAGCAAGGAAGAGTCATACTGGAGGACCCTAGAGGCGGGGCAATACCAATCATGGGGCTACCGCGTCATTGAGGCCCGGGACCCGAACATCCGGTATGCCGGGTTCCTTTCCACCTTCTTGAGCGGTTGGCTCCTGCCGGTGCGGGACGCAAGGATGGGCGTCCATCAAGCAACTTTGGTGATGGCAGGCTCCATGGCCTCCAACAAACGGTTCAACTTGGGCAACCCCGTTCTTTCCAATCTGTATGCCATCCTGGGGTGCATCTCACGAGGGGGTCTCCTTGGAGAGTATGTGGTCCCTTCTAGATCATCCATGGCTGGGTGGCGGCTCATCTCGACTGGTATACTTTCCCAAACGACGTCCGTCCTCTGTGAAATGGTCTGCGACAGTCCTTGCTAAACATCACAGGGGTGGCTCCGATGACGCTCAATGAGGAGGGCATGAGGATCCGCATCGGCAACCATGCCAACATCAACATCAGCCCGTTTCCCACCCCATTCGGCTAGATGGTGGAAAATGGGTGAGGCTCTCTGGAACAGCAGGAATACTTCCAGAGCATTTGGGGCAGGGTTCTCGTGGCTCAGATCAACGGGAAGGTGATCTTTGAGCCTTACATGCAATCCCGATTCGCCAGGCAGTTAGGGTTACTCCAACAAATGTCGAAGAAGGTATTCACAATTGTCTGGAAGGAGAAGAATCCATGCGTCCTGTGCCAGATGTGGTTGATGTTTACCATGTTTGGCTCTGGCGATGTCGTTACTCTTCCTCCCACCGGGGTCAATGCCGGCCTAGCAACCAAATACTCCGAACACTGGACCATTGCGTACCCAAAGATGCTATTACGCAAGCACGTCCGACAACTCGAGGTTACTCGTGTGGAAACCGAGCGACGGGAAAGAAGGAATGGTGCTGTCGGAAGGGGAGGACCAAGGGCGCGTCAGGAAGCGAGGCCTGTGCAGGCCGGGACTTCGGCAGCGGGGACATCACATGGTGCTGCCACATCCTCGTTACCCACATGGGGGTCACATGAGGCGGCTAGGGAACTACCTAGGATGTAGATAAGATATCTTCTCAAACCTTCCCAAGACGCAATTCTCCCGGCACTGTGGTCAGCATGGATGACCCCGTGGCAATCACTGAGTGTCGAAGCCATATGGCAAAAGATAATGCAAAATGGGATCCAACTGCCAGAGGTCGGGCTCATTCAAATTACCGACCAAGTAAACATCTATTGGAGGCATGCTTATCTGATGGCCATGGATGCAAACATACGCCAACGGGGGCGGCGTGCGGAGCCAAATTTCCTAGTGAAAGTGATGCTCGTCTAGGTGCATGATCTAGAAGCGATGCCGCTGGGAGAAGGCGACAGTGATGAGGAGCCAGAGGGGGAGGAGGAAACCGAAGAGGACGAAGGCGAGGGAGAAGACGAAGAAGAGGATCCCAAAGGTGAGGGGTTGCAAGGGGCAACCTACCAAGGGAGTATCCGAGAGAGCGGCGAGATTTCCGACTCTGATCTTGACATAACCGAGATTCTCGAGTTTTGTATCTGTCTTCATTCATTTCCCTCATTCAAACATTAACCTTTCTGACTTCTAACTCACATCCCCATCCTACTCAGGAGTAGTTGAGCGTTAGATGGGTGTCCCCACCAAAGGATGGAGAAGAGGAACCAGTGGGACATGATGGGGATCCGACACCCATCATTGAATTAACAAGCGCGGTGGGGTCCCCCCTTACGGTGGCTCCTGCAGCGGTCGAAACACTGGGGACCGATGCTCTGGATTCTTGTAAGTCTCACACTTAACTCCTGGTGCTTGGTGTCAAAACATCCCGTCTACCAAGCGTATGCCTTGAGCAGTGATCTCAACACTGGAGGCACGCCTGGCTGCGGAGCCTGGGCCATCCACGAGTGGACCAGCGGCGGACATACCACCTCGTTCATAACATGCTCTCTACACTTAGCCGGCCCCAAAAATTGATGAACTGGGGTTGGCGGACATCAGTGTTGTTGTTCCTGAGATGAGGTCGGATACTGGTGGAGGCATCATTGCTGTTGGGGTGAGAGTAGAAGGTCGCCAGAAGTTGAGGATTCTATTCCTCATGAAGGCTTCCCTGTGGCGGATCCGGCTGCCGATCTACTGGCAGCCTTCCCCATATACCGACCCGCTAACCCTGAGGAGATAGATGAATCAGACTCAGAGGTAGCCGAGGTGAGCCGGATGACATGGCGCAAAGGGTGGAAGTGTATCCAGTGCTTCCTCAGGCAGCCCTAGTCGGATTGGCTGAGGTGGATGTGATCACTTCAGAAATGGTTGCGCTTCCTGTCCGCCGGAGGGGCTGACGCTCAGCGTCTTCATCTGACGGTCCATGATTACATGGATGAGAAGATACGCGAGAGAAGCTGGTGCACCGATATTACCCTGTGCTGGTAAGGATTGGCGAGTGCTCAAGCGCTGCTGAGGGTGGAGCAGGAAGTCCGGCACCTCGAAGGGCAGGCGGCAGATAAAAAGCCCTTCATCGCAACATGCTCTGAGCTCATGCAGGAACTGACGGCCCCGCTGGCTGATGCGCCAGAACAACTGGTGGAGATGAGTCACCAGATGACCGTACTTCAAACCAAGCAGGTGAAGGCACAAGCTAGGGATGGCGAGCTGTGCTCTATGGTTGCCGATGGGGAGAGAGTCTTCATAGAGCGAGAAGTGGTCATGAAGGCTACCAGCCAAAGGGTAGCAGTGCTGGAAAGATCGCTTCAGCACGCTGATCCCTAAGGGCTTTGTTTTTTTGCCATCTCATGGACTTCCGGCTTGTACTGCTCATCGTCTCAATCCAATATATGGCCAAATCCACTCATTTGTACCCTTGGTTTAATGCGCTCAACCATAGTTCCAAAACGAATAACAACTCATCCCTAGGCTCCTGTGGGTCGTGCCCAACGCCAGAAGCAGAAGATGCTCGTACCATCATTTCTTTCAACTGTGGTGCATTGACCAAGCTTCAGGCGTCCAAAATTGGGCCTGGACTTCTGAGGATACCCTGGGCCGATTGATGTGTCGACTCCTCAATGTGCTCTAACACACGAGCGGGGCGATGCCGGGGGCATTGAAATCCATCCGAACATATGGGGGATGGAGAGGAAGGGTGAATCACGCTGCCCAAATTCGGAACCCAATGGGGCGCAACCATGGAGGATAACTGTCAACCGTGGAGGGAAAAAAACCCCATATCATGTTAGCCAAGAATGGGGACAATAAATGAGGGCTGACCGCTGACCATGTTCGCAACACGGTTCCTGACTCAAATATCGTCGGTCAGTTTTCTGGAACGTTGCCTCAAGACAATAGGCGGACCATAGGTCTATCATCCATACTGTTAGGGGGTCCCTCCAAACATAACCAGTCTTCCGGAACGTTGGCCCAGGACAGTAGGCGGACCATAGGTCGAGCATCCATACTATTAGGGGGTCCCATCAAACATGACCAGTCCTCCGGAACATTGGCCCAAGACAGTAGGTGGACCATAGTTCGAGCATCCATACTATTAGGGGGTCCCTTCAGACATGAATGGAAATGTGGATCCGAATAAAGGGGGACGTAAAGCATGGAAGGTGGAGTGGTGGTTTGTTCGAACAGAGTCCAACACTCCCGAAATTGCGCCACCATGGCGATGGCGCATTAGGCGGACATACCGACCTGATCACGGGTCGTCCCAATTTCTAGGCGGGCCCTCTTTGGAGAGAGAACTGCCACTTCCCCTTATTATCAAGGGGCATCCTGAACCTTCTCGGGGTAGATGTCCTGATTACACCACTCCCCATGATGTCGGGCTGAGGGGCTGACAATAAGGAAGGACGAGGTTTAGTAATCCATGGGGCTGGACCCAAGACGAAATGTCTGGGCGGTCCTACGTATCTCATTAGGATAAGAATCAAGCCACATGTAGTTCTTCAAACACAGTTTAACGTCTTGTTGGATGGAATACAGTTTAACGTCATGCGGGACTGAATATAGTTTAATGTCATGCGGGACGAAATACAGTTTAACATCATGCGGGACGGAATACAGTTTAACGTCATGCTGGATGTAATATAGTATAACGTCATGTTGGATGAAATATGGATCTTAGTTTTCGGTCTTAGATCTTGGACCCAGAGGATCTTAGTTTTAGGTCATAGTACTCGGACCAAGAGGATCTTAGTTTTAGGTCTTAGAGCTCGGACCATGATGATCTTAGTTTTAGGTCTTAGAGCTCGGACCAAGAGGATCGTAGTTTTAGGTCTTAGAGATCAGACCAAGAGTGGGAAAGGGGAGAAACAGACACAAGGCAAGGCGGTTACAAAACACGACGTGAATGAGGACCTAAGCCCTACTTACCATGTGCTCTCTAGGGAAATGCTCGAGTCGAGGGACCGAACACAAAGGTAGACTGGTTGGGCCCACGGGGAAGTGCACTAGGCGCTCCTACATATCTCATAAGGATAATAATCAAGCCATACGTAGTTCTGAATGGTGACATGGTAAGATACCCGTGCCAGGGAAAAAGGGGAGTGCGGGTCTGGCCCTCGCACTAAATGAAGAGGAATTTGATAATTCTTGTTTGTCCTTTAAGGCGAGTGGTTTTTTTGTGAAGCGACAGGCCTAGAGTATTAGGCCATGGTGTCGCCACAAGAATCAAGCCGTGATAGGCGTTGAAAAATGGCATGGCATGTGACCAATACCCAAGATGATTTCCTCTACAGCGAGGTCATCACAATGCATTTCCGTTTTCTGTCTTGCGGCCAGGACGATAATGTCACAGTTTAGGGTCATGTGATAGGACCAGCAACAGAGTTTAAGGTCGTATGGTTTGGACCGGCACATAGTTTAAGGTCGTATGGTTTGGACCGGCACACAATTTAAGGTCGTATGGTTTGGACCACCAACACAGTTTAAGGTCTTTGGTTTGGACCAGCACACAGTTCAAGGTCCTATGGTTTGGACCAACAACACAGTTTAAGGTCATATGGTTTGGACCAACAACACAGTTTATGGTCATATGGTTTGGACCAACAACACAGTTTAATGTCGTATGGTTTGGACCCACAACACAGTTTAAGGTCGTATGGTTTTGACCAATAGCACAGTTTGAAGTCGTATGGTTTGGACCAACAGCACAGATTAAGGTCCTAGGGTTTGGACCAACAACACAGTTTAAGGTCGTATAGTTTGGACCAGCCGAGAGAGGAGCCTCGGGCCAAAGGGTCCTACGAGGGTTCAACAATCAGTGAGGGGAATGATATGACAAGTTGCACGCAACCCGTAAAGAAGAGACCCAAGCACATATTCTAGCGCTCAGATCGAGGGAGCCCCGAGAGACATCGTTACGCAGCTCGGTCTATCTGATATGCGGGGGTGTACTGAGGGTTAGTATAAGGAGTGTCAAGATTCCACCTTGACATGGTGGGGCAGAACATGACATGAACCATGCCACAAACATTTAGGGCCTAGGGAAACCAGCGTGACGATTGAGGATTACTACTGACCATGTTCGCAACACAGCATCCTGTCGTGTCAGCCATGGGGACCAATAAATGAGCATCAACCACTGACCATGTTCGCAACACGGGATACATATCAATTTGTTGTCTGAAACCCTCTGGGGAGTTGGCCCACAACGTTTGGAGATCCCTTGGGCGTTGTATCCAGGCCGTTCCTGGGGGTCCCTCCGCGTGTGAAGGATGACGAGGGCCCAAATGAATGGGAACACAAAGCCTGAAACGTGGATGGAACTTTTCTAAGTCGAATCTGTTACCCCAAGTCCTAGACCAGAGTACCCTGAGCACATCAGCAGACCTTTGGAAAGGGTCAGAGGGCTCGGTCCGAGAGCGGCCAAAAGATGGTGGATCCCTGGGCAAAAGAGGGGGCGTAATGCCAAACACCCTGGGAACCGGGAGATCGTGGGATATTATAAAATATGGGGTTGGACCTGACATCTAGGTGTTCAGGAGGTCCTACGTATCCCATAAGTATGGGAATCAAACCATACATAGTTCTTGAAAGCGTCTTCTAATGCTATTGGACATAGGAGGGATAAATCCTAAGGACAAGGTGCGTGTGGTGCAACTATTCTAAACCCGATGTGAATGGGGATATAATCTCACACCACGCCACACGATCCTGTGGTCAACGTACCAAAGGCAAAACAGACGCGACAACGGACTTCAAGCAGGACCCAATGATGAAAGGTCTAGTAATTCTTACGTATCCCATTAGGATGGGAATCAAGCTAGACGTAGTTCTGGCAATACAGTTTAATGTCATGTTGGACGAAATATGGATCTTAGTTTTAGGTCTTAGATCTCGGACATAGAGGATCTTAGTTTTAGGTCTTAGAAGTTGGACCAAAGGGATCTTAGTTTAAGGTCTTAGTGCTCGGACCAGGAGGAAAGGGCGGAGTTTGGTAACTCCTGGGACTGGACCCAAGATGAAATGTCTGGGAGATCCTACGTATCTCATTAGGATGAGAATCAAGCCATACGTTATTCTGGAAATATAGTTTAACGTCATGTTGGAAAAAATATGGATCTTAATTTTAGGTCTTATAACTCAGACCAAGAAAAGTGCGGAACCAAAAGAGGATCTTAGCTTTATGTCTTAGAGCTCGGACCATGGATCCCAGATGTAGGGCAGAGTGTAGTTTAAGGTCGTGTTGGACCATACAGTTTAAGGTCATGCAGGACCATACAGTTTAAGCAAAGTACTTCTTGAGGAACCTGACGTTGGTGGGAGGAGTGATATGCTCACCATCTATAGTCACCAGGGAATACGTGCCATTGGGATAAACCATGTGGACAATAAAAGTACCCTCCCACTTTGGCTCCAACTTGTGTGGTTTCATGCCAGGAATCATTGGCGCTCTGAGAGCCAACACCAAGTCACCTTGCAGGAAGTAGCGAAGGCAAACGTTATTATCGAAAGCTCGAGCCATCCTGCTCTGATGCCTTTCCATGTTATGTAAAGCACGAATCCTACTTCCGTCCAACACTTCAAATTCGTCTAGACGGATCTCGACAACTCTATACGGCGCATGCTGGTTGTAGACCACCGTGCGTAATGAGGGAAGCTGGACCTCAATGGGAAGGACGACCTCAGCTCCGCATACCCGGGAATATAGAGTCACCTGGGTGGAATTGCGAGTCGTCATCCTATAATCCCAAAGGGCATTGGGGAGGTTGTCCGGCCAACTTTTCTTGTTCTGACTAACCATTTTTTACAAAATGTTAGAGAGGATTTTGCTAAACACCTCGATCTGTCCATTCGCCTGTGCATGATAGCGGGAGGTGTGGTTAGAGCGAATGTTGTACTTGGCGTACAATATTTTTAGCTCGGACGCTTGGAAGTTGGTTCCATTATCCGTGAGGATAGCGTGAGGTATTCCAAACCGGTGGATGATATTGGAGCTCACGAAGTCAGTGATGGAACCAGCCTTGACTTCCCTGAGCGGGGCTACCTCTACCCACTTTGAGCAGAAATATGTGGTGGTTAAGATGAACTGGCACTGGCGGGCCATCGCCGGCGGGTAAGGCACTACGACATCCAACCCCCATACTGCAAAGGGCCAAGAATACTTAGTAGTATGGAGAGGATCCGGTGTCTGATGCACAATGTTAGCATGGACATGGCACGCATGACACCTCTTGGCATACTCGATGCAGTCGTGGATCATGGAGGGCCAGAAGTATCCCAGCTTCCGAATCTGGTGGGACAACTTCGACTCGGCCTGGTGTACACCACAGGAACCAGCATGCACTTACTGCTTGACCTGTGGGATATCAACTCCTTGACGACAACGGAGGAGAACACCGTCAAACCCGCGCCTGTAAAGGAGCTGCTCACGGCTGTGACCGCTTTGAAGGGTGTACTGTGGTGCGTGGCGCCAGATTTGTTCCCGTTCTGCTTGGTCCGTCGGAAGATTTTTGTGCCAGAGATATTCAACCAAGGGTGTCCTCCAGTTAGTAACTGTCTCGATCACCACGCCTGAACCCCAGGGGGTCCTGACGTAGGGGCACCAGCGGTGAGATGGTTCACTCGCGGGCCACGATCGCCCACTGGGATAACAGGAGTAATGACTCTCCGGTGCGCCACGTGGATGATTAGGACATCCTGATCGGGCTCCGCGAGTTATGCGGCCAGGCTGGCCAAAGCATCTGCTCGACTGTTTTGCGACCGGGGAATTTGAACGACATCTGGTCAGGATGGGAACTTAGCCATTAGATGGTTGGTTCACTCTAGCAACGGCAAGAGTTCTGGCTTCCTGAAAGCATAGTCACCATTAACCTACTTGATGACTAGCTCAGAGTCCCCTTTTACATACAGGTGGGGTACATTAACTTCCAGAGCCAACTCGAGGCCATTGATGAGGGCATGATATTCTGCCTCATTGTTGTTGCAGCCTTCTGACAACAAGATAGAATATGGCAGAACGGCTAGCTCCGGGGTGATGAAGATGATACCCAGGCCCACTCTGTTAAGCCTAGGATCATTGAGAATTCTATCGATAGGTCTTCGGGAGGCGTCGTCAAAGTGCATCTGCCAGCATTGGGTGGTGTGATCGACTGAGAGGATTGCCTCATCAAGAAAGCCCAAATCCAGTGGCTGGTCTGCAGAGGTTGGGTGGGCAGCTAGAAGCCTTCCAACACCTATCATTTGATAGCCTTCTGATGTACGAACCTAATGTCGAACTTCTGGAGGATCGTCGCCCAGCGTGCCAATCTGCCAGTCAACAGATGCTGGCTTAGGATGTATTTCAATGGGTCTACCCAAGAGACCAGCTATACCTCGTGGTTCTGCAAGTAGTGCCACAATTTCTATATGGTGAATACGAGCACCAGGTGTCTCTTCTTGATGGGAGAATATCTAATTTCCGCATCGAGGTTCATGCGGCTGAGGTAGTAGAGGCTATTATGTGTTCACTCGTTGTTCTTCTGGGCGAGAAGGGTGCCGAGGGATCGCTCCAGGGTGGTCACATAAAGGACCAACAGCTTTCCGGGAATGGGTGGCATCAGGACCAGAGGTTGAAGAAGATACTGCTTGATTTTTTCAAAAGAGTTCTGACACTCATCCTCCCACCCATAGGCGACGCCTTTCCTCATGAGTCGAGAAAAGGTATTACACTTGCTGGCCAGATTCGCAATGAATCGGTGTATATAGGCTAAGTGGACTTGGAGGCATCGAACCTCCCAAATATTATTCCGTGCAGGCATCTGACTGATGGCCTTGATCTTCTCGGGGTGGATCTCGATACCTCGATACCTAACAATGAAGTCGAGATACTTTCCGGAGGTTACCCTGAAGCCACACTTCAACGTGTTCATCTTCATGTGGCAAGAACGGAGGAAACCAAACACTTTCTCAAGGTCTTTGAGATGGTCCCGGCACTGACGAGATTTAACCACCAGATCATCTGCATAGCATTCCACCTGTGTCCCGAGGATCATCTTGAATATGTGGTGCATAGCCCGTTGATAGGTGGCACCCGTGTTCTTCAGGCCGAAGGGCATAACCCGGTAGTAGAAAGTGCCCTGGGGGGCCTTGAAGGCAGTGAAATCTTCATCCTCATGGGCCATCCGGATCTATTTGTACCAGGAATACCCATCCATGAAGGAGAGGGTGTCGAACCCGGTCGTTGTATCGATCAACAACTCTATCATGGGAAGGGTAATGTCATCCTTCGGACAGTGGTGATTAAGATCGCAGAAGTCAATACAAACCCTGATTTTCTCATTCTTCTTCCTGACGGGCACAATTTTGGATAGAAACCTGTGGTACTGGACTTCCTTGACAAAGTTGTCCTTAATGAGTTTATCAACTTCGGCCTCAACCATGGCACCATGAAAGGGGTGCATTTTCCTTGGAGGATTCTTGAACCCGCAATGGTTTTCTAGGAGGCCAAGGCGTTGGACGGATACCTGGGGATCTAGTCCCTACATCTCATCATAACTCCTGGAAAACACATCACAGTGATTTCTGAGGATGTCTATGTACTGTTGCTGTTCCTCGAGATGCATAACGGCGCTGACCAATGTGGGTCTCGGGTCCGCCTCGCTACCAAGGTTCACCTGTACTAGCACACCGACCATGGTGGAGACGCCCTCCTCAAAGGAAAGAGGAGAATATTTCATGTCTTCTTCCCTGCTTGTGGAAGGATCGTCCACAGGGGGAGCCTCTTGGGGCTGCTCGACCCTGATGGGGAGCTGGCACCGGCTTGGGCGGCAGAGGTCGTCACGACGGTAGACTCATGCAACGCAGAGACCATAGCGACGAAGGTGGTTGATCCAATCTCATCCGTCCTTCGGCCAAGGGGCCACACTTTACGACATCAAAGAAGTGGTGAAGCATTGTCTTGAGTCAGTCGATTCCGGCTTGGCGAAACAGACACGTATGACGTACTGCCATTGCCATGTGCCCAACGTCCTGATATCGTGCAGGGGTAGGAGGCTCGGGGATCACCTAATCCTGGTTGGTGTAAGAGTACAAGTCGATTTCCCACCGTCGCTTAGACCCGTAAATATGCCTTCCCCTAGTACCCGAGACAACAAAGCACTCTACCATATCAGGAGTTGTGGCCTCCAACTAATGGATTGGGAAGACATATGTGTCATCCAAACCTGCCCAGGGATCACTCGCGACAGCAGCAGGCTCAACCACACCTGCCAAGATTTGCATGTCCATGCTCTTGTAATAGTCAGCGTCCAAGTAACGAGCTTCACAAGAGGAAAACAGAGACGCATCTCTTTGGAGCACACCCACTCGAACCTTGAGGGTGTATTTGAGGCACTGATGATATGATGAGGGAACCGCTGGGTGAAGATGGAGCCACGGCCTGCCCATCAATGCATTGTGGGCAGTGTCCTGAGAGACAACCATGAATTCAGTATTGGCAATTATGCCGCCGAACTGGGTCTTCAGACGAATCTTGCCTTGTGGAGTTTTCTCGGTCCTGTCATACCCCTGGATTCTGATGTCGGTGGGAGTTAAATCATCCTTAGACAGCCCCAGTTTTCACAGTGTCTGAGTTGGGATAATGTTAATCCTAGAACCTATGTTGAAAAGATAGCGACAAACATCCACGCCATTGAACTAGCCGGAGATTTAAAGTGGGCGGATGTTCCCCTGTATGGGAGGGTCTTCATCTTCACCAGAGAATGAGATAACCACCTGACATTCGGCGTCCTCAATCACCTTGGTGTGGAAGGCTTCTGCGGCTGCTACCTCGGTTTCAAACTGTAGGGGGGCTCCTTAGAGACTCGGCGATCACGTCAAGCATTTCAGACGACAGGCGAAGGGCCTCAAGGATGGAAATCCTTGCCGAAATGTCTACCAGATGCTTCAGGACATCATACTTTCGCACCAAAGGTGATCTTTTTCTTACAGGAGGTCGCTCTGCGATTGGGGGCATGACGGGCCCTGCTGGCGGGACCGGTGACTGATTGGTACTAGGCACGTCCCGCTGTTCACTAGCTGAAGCCCGGGAGGTGGCTGTCATGCTAGTACCGGAAGGCCATAGTCGGCCAGTGGCAGGGCTGGGCTGGTTGCGATGCAGGCAAGGCGGTTCCGCCCGATCCAGCAACAAAAAACGGTGGTGGAAGCGAACCTGTTGTCACCTGGTGAGGGAGCCGCGAGTGATGCTCTCTGTACCGGGCATGCTTCCTAGTCTCAGTGACATGAACAGCCTAACTGGAGGTGACAACTACCATGACCCGGCGATTCACGTATCCACGGCTCCATCGAAGTTGGCGACGGCTGGGGACATTGGGGAGGCCCACCTGGCGCTCCTCATCGTCAGGAGCCAAAAAGGGATTTACCAACTCTACGGTGTTAAATGAAGTGTACCCCGGGCTTTCGGGGAGGTCCACCTAGCACTCCACATCTTTGGGAGACGAAAAGGGATTTACCAACTCTACGGTGTTAACTGATGCGTACCCCGGGCTTCGGGGAGGTCCACCTGGCGCTCCTCGTCGTCGAGAGCCAAAAAGGGATTTACCAACACTATGGTGTTAACCGAAGCATACCTCGGGCTTTCGGGGAGGTCCACCTGGCGCTCCTCATCGTCGGGATCCATAAAGGGATTTACCAACTCTACGATGTTAGCCGAAGCGTACCCCGAGCATTCGGTGAGGTCCACCTGGCGCGTTCTTTCTTCTTGCGCCGCTGCCTGCTCTTCTGGGAAGAAGTAGGCGGGGACGACGAAGCCAAAGTGGCGCTCACAGACTCTGAGGGCTCTGGCTGATTTAGGAAGGCACAAATGATGCCATGGGCACGGGTGACCGTTCTTCGGGTCATCCAGTCATTATACTTCCGTGACCCACGGTCAGAAACCTGTTCCCACCCATCCCTGTGGTCACTACTGCCACCTGATCCCACGAATACACCTTCCACCTATGTCGGGGCTGGACCCAACCTGACTATGTTGTTGTCAATCTGGTCTTAGAGCCAGTCCTTGAACACATAGCAATGTTGGATGGTGTGTCCTAGGATCCAATGATAAGGGCAATAGTTAGGGCGATCAGTGAGACATGCCTCTTCTGGCTTCTGGCACTCAGGCAGCCGCATGATCCTCTGCTCCAAGGTGCTACGGAAATAACTGGGGACCAGGGCCTCGTCAAACGAGTAAGCCTGATTCCTTCTGTCTGGAAAGGGGACTCTTGGGGGCTGACCATGGCCAGGGGCTGGAAGAGCATGCCGAGGAGGAAGAGCCTGATTACCTCGCCTAGGTGGTGGCGTCGCGTTACATGGAGGCGCCTGCTGATTTTGAGGCGGTCGCTGCTGGGCCGGAGGCTGTGACTGTGGGGGTGGACCCCAACGAGCCTGCTAAGCTGGCCTCACTGGCAGCAACTCTAGCTATCTGGGAGCCTCTATCTGGGCCACAGCAGCGGGCTCGGCTCTGGAGGCTCTTCTTGCAGAGATTACAGGAGGCAGCGAGCGTGCATGACCAGCCTGTTGTAGGGATTCTTCGAGGTGCTGAGACTTTTCCGAGAAGTTCTGGAACCCTCCAGGTTAATTCTGCGTCATCAGGGAAGGAACCAACTCCGCCTTGACGTTCCCCACACACATCGTCAGTAATTGCTCCTAAGTTAGCGGCATGTCAAGGGAGTACGTGAGCCCCTTCCACCGGGCGATGAAGTCCGCGACTCCCTCGTCGGGCCTTTGCTTGCACCTGAATTGGTCTAAAATGTTCGTCTTCTAGGTTTTGGAACTGAACTGGTAGAGGAATTTCCGGCGAAGGTCCTCCTAGCTAGTCACAGATTTAACAGGGAGCTGGCTGTAACAGATGAATGCTGGTCCTTCCAATGTCTGAACAAAGCACCGGAGCTTGGCAGCCTCCTGCTGTACTGGAGTCCCTAACATAGACCTCACCTCGAGTTGAAGTGGTCCAAGTTTTGTGGAGGGTCTTAGGTCCCGTTAAAGGGGGAAAAGTGGGGTTCCCAAATCCCGGCAGGGCCGACATGTCATCCACCCATGCTGGGTACGGCTTGCCATCCGGTTGGATTGCCACCTGCCAAGATTCCAGGGCCTCCAAGCGGGTGATGAGTACTTACATCAGATCATCCAGATGAGGATTCCTGTCCTGACAGGGATATTTAACCACAAGCGTGTTTCGAGGCTCTTCGATACGATAGTCGCGCTCAGCGGCTTGCGGGGCAGCTGGCGGAGCGACTCTCGGAGCGACGGGAGGAAACCGAGCACGGTCCCCCAGGTTGTCTCGCCGCTCGGGAGGGTTCGGAGAAACATATCGCGCCCTCTTGACATGGGTTCAAGTGTCTCCCCTGTCAGTGAACATGACACGGTCACGGTTTCACGAGGGGATCTTAGCAAGTGGTAGATTCTCCTGCCCCTGCTGTCCTGGTCTTGGGTCGGTATAGTCAAGTCGCCGCTCTGCAATGCGTTCGGCCAGGAGCTCATCCACCAGCCTCTTTTGCTCGGCTAGTTATTGGCGCAGCATGGCCATCTTGGGATCTTCCTCAACCTTCTGCAATGAGGCAGATGGGTCGGTGAGTTTGACAGACCCGACGGGCTCTTTACCCTTGCCGATGTTTTGGCCCAGCGCCAGTGCCTCCGTGGGTACAGGAAGACTTAGGAGGCTCCTCTGTTGGAGAGTAATCCTCCCAGATCGGTCCAGTAGTGGCCTGTCCTCGGGGGGTGAGTCCCCGTCTAGGGGCTCCACAATGTTTTCTTCATATGAAAGGTCAGCCATGTTGACTGCGACTGCACTTGGCGCTGTTTCCTCAGGGCCGCTCACTGGATTGGGATGTCAGCGGATCGCACAGAAGAGGAGAGCAGTGTAATGCCCCCATCGGCGGACGTGCGCGTGGGGGGTGGATTCCTCAATAACTCTGTGGATTAATTGATAACTCTATACACATTGTTGCTGAAGGGCCTCACGGTGTTCCAACGACTCAGGGTGTCGGACCACGGGGAGTGATGCTATGTCGAACCGGCGGTACTGCTCACCGATCTCCATGAAATGCGCTTGGCTCTCGGGATAAGGCGCTAGATGATGGTGGAGGTGGGAGTGTGTCACCCGAAGAATCTATCGGAAGCATTCAAACTCTCCTAGGGTGAGTGACTCTGGAACATCAAAATCCAATTCTATGACCAGCCTAATCTTCTTAAGGAAGTGGCCCGATGCAAGAATGGTCCAGAAGATCCACGGCTCTGGTTCGGGGTCTGGAACATGCTGCCCCTGCTCGTCCACCGAGTAAAGTCAGGGAATTGGAAATGGCACCGAGGCAGGCCGTCGGGGCGGTGGGATGGCCGGTAGGGAATACGGCGAACATGCCGATTGTCCACCGATCCCTGGGTCATCCTCCAGGGGTTGCAGTGCCCTGACTGCCAAGTCACGATAGGATGGGTCGGCGAATGTGCCTCATGTCACAACGTAGGTGCTCGCCGAGGGTGTATCGCCTCGCGATTCATTCGTCGGTCCCCAACAAAGTTCCTCACCCTCCCTAACAGGGGCAGAAGGTGCTTTCGAGGAGGCCAGTGGCAACTACGGGCTTGATCCCCGGCGGTACGCCAAGTCCTCATCCTCTTGGATATACCTTCGAAGGCAGGAGGGAATCATACGGATCTTGCATTTGGCGAGTACGAGACTGACGCACCGCATCCCCATCCCTGCCCTTAACTCGAAGGGTTGGTGGGGGAAGTTCCATCTTCGAGTCGTACTCTACCTCAGAATCCGAGAAACGGACAGGTCTGATTTCCGTCCGGACTCCCCTAACATTCCTCATATGGCGACGACGCCCGGCCTTCCTGCCCCTGGGTTGCTCCTCAGGGTAAGGACGATTTTTGTCATGGCGTCCCCCGGCCACAATCGAGATGGGGCAGAGGGGAATGAAGGCCGGGGTGCGAGAAACAATGGGACAGATGTCGAAAGGGACATGGGGAGGACCTCCATACCCCATGCAACGGGCGCTGGAAGGAGTCATGCTCGTAGCATAGCCGTCGTGAAGAAGCTTTCGGCTTCCCAGATCGGTGGCATGGAATGAACCTTCATGGTGAGCTGCACTACCGTGGATTGGTCCGCGGTGGCCATTGCCAGTGTCCGCGGCAGGGAGATTCGACCCAACTTGCCTGCAGGGCAGTCGGGGTTTCGATCCCAGTCGGGCACGTGGCTGCCCCTGCTCAACGTGTGCGGGGATCTGTTAACAGGAGTCAGCAGTGGCTCGGGCCATAGTGGTTGCTGATTTTGGTGCCCTAGGAAGGGCATTCTCTCCCGCTCGCGCCCGATGCTGGTGTCGAGTCTGATGGTCCGGAGCCGGTGGTGCGGGCAGGAAGATTGCTTGCTCCTCGGCTTGGCGAGTCAGGTGGCGGCGTCGACGCAGCCTGGAAGGGGTTCTTGCTGTTAACCCCTTGGGACGGATCACCGATCAGGTGGACCATGACATCCCCCACCTCATTGGTGTAGGGGTGGGATGTGTTAAGGCACTCCGGGGATAGGCTCCCGAAGCGGTTTAACGTCGGTGTGGGGAGCAGCGGCTCCCTGCGCGGCCCTCGAGGGCGGTGATGGTGGTGACGCGCAGCCCCCTCCAGATCCAAGCGGGTCATGCCCCTGGTGGGGATGACCCCTTCCTCGTCATACCTACAATCCAGGTCATTGATCACCCTCGGTTGGACGATTTCTGACGGGGAGAGAAGGCGCAAGCACCTGACTGCTACGACGATCGAAGTCGGAGTGACCGTGGAATAGGTGGGACCGCGCGGGGTAGCCGCGTCGGTATTTCCCCTGCCCCTACGCTGGTGGGCAGGTGGTGATCGAGCTCCAAATGCAGTTATCTGATTCCTGGAAGTAGGGAGATGAACCCATTAGTATCAATAGGAAAGGAGATCAACAACCAAGGACTAGCGTCATTCCATCTTCCATGGTAGGAGAGAGGGATCCATGATGACGACGTCGCAGAATGGAGTAGTCAAAGTCCTAACGACATCGACCCCTGGCGGGTTCACGTCCTGGTGAGGGTTACCCGGACCTAGTGACATGCTATTATTCTGACGCCCCAACGACTACCATTCCCCGTGTTGATGAGAAGAGCTTCACGTCGGGTTCACCATTTTTCTTGCTCTGATGCTTTCGCCGGGGCGCGCGCATCCGTCTGTGGGGAGGACGCGCTTCTTGTTACCCCATGTTCCCTCTTTCCAAAGGCGGGCAGCATCCGTTCCTTATTTAGGGATGTCTGCTCCTTGATCGAAACCATGATGATGGGATGTCGGTTCTTCCTTCAGTGGATTCCTCCTCGGACCTCATCACCTAGTCCGTGTCTCCCTCATAGATTTAAGACGGGTTCGGGAAGCTCATTCCTGGTGCCATATCTACATGGACGCCATTTAATTATGCTGGTTCTGTCAAGATGCCCCAAGGGGTCTTGTCGGGGCAGCAACCTTCGGTGAGGAGAATGGTCATGTTGGGGCGTCATCAGCATGTCCGTCTATGGTCCCTCATCACAGGGCTTCTCGAGGGCATGGAAGCCCAAGGCATCCCACATCGAACATGGGGAATGTGTTCCATCTGAGGTTTTCCTCATCTTCCCATGTTTAACACGGGGTATGTCGCGAGTTTAACGTCTTGTAGAGACGGATCGGGTTGAAGGACCCCTAGGGGGGAACACCGATGTTGGGGCCAACACGTGGGCGGCTTCCCATATATTATGGAGTGGGATGGGGTGGAATGATCTCACCGGGATGTGGTGTCCTGAGTAAGGATCAAGGTAGATGGTGGAGTGAGACATAGAGATTACGTTCTGAGACGGCCCAAGTGACGGGATACAGTTTAACGTCATGCGGGATGGGATACAATTTAACGTCATGTGGGACGAGATACAGTTTAACGTCAGGCGGGATTGGATACAGTATAACGTCATGCAGGACATGATACAGTTTAACTTCATTTGGGACGGGATACATTTTAACGTCATGCTGCATTGGAAATAGTTTAACATCATGGGGGACGAGATACAGTTTAACGTCATGCGGGACGAGGGGTTTGGGGCTTATTCTTTGAGGCGGCCCAAGGTGGTCAGGGAACAGACATGGAGAGGTCGGGATGACCGGGTGATGGGCTTGAACCTCGTGGAGGCTTCCTACGTACCGTGCGTTAGCACAGATCAAAGTCCACGTAGTTCGCTGGGATGGGGCTGATGCTTTTGGGCAGCCCAAGGTGGTCAGGGAACTGTCATGGAGAGGTCGGGACGACCGGGTGGTGGGCTTGAACCTCTTGGAGGCCTCCTACGTACCGTGCGTTAGCACAGATCAAAGTCCACATAGTTCGCTTGGATGGGGATTACGCTCTGGGGAGGCCCATGGTGGATGTCAAGGTCGATGCGCACTCTATGCCCACGTGAGTCATGCTCGGTGTGGGAAACAAGAGGCGGCAGGGACCAGATGATCACGTCGCGAAGGGTGCGTCCGTGAGAAGTGGAATTGGTCTTAGGCGTTGAGCAGCCCAAAGGGGAAACAGGGGCTTACGCGTGGTTAGCGGCCCTGGGTGTCGGGGCTCACTCTAGGGTGGAGGCCCGTGGTGCGACAAAGTGTAGTGGGAAAAGGACTCCACTGGCCTTGGCAGGGTGGGGAGTATGGAGATGCATTGGTGCAGTCATCCGCAAGAAATGCTAGGGGCTTACGCTCTAAGGCGACCCTTCCCCCGCGGAAAAACGCCGCTCCGACCAGGAGGATCTCATTCCATGTGAGGAAGAGACCATTCCCATGGAGACAAGTGGTGTAAAGAATGCCTGAGCTGGGGGGACCATAGTTTAACGTCTTGTGTTAAGGACAAGGTGCTTAGCAGTTTAATGTCCTGCAGCTTGGACAAGGTGGGTTTTCTCCACACCCCTAGGGTTTACATGCCCAAAGCCCTCTACCCCTTGTGGGAGGGAAGGCATTGGCAAGGCCATAGTGAAGGTGGGTCACAGGGAAAGCCACCGGGGGGTCCACGTTAGCATGGCTATGCGAAGAAGCAATAGCCATTAGCTCGCCTATGCAAAGAAGCATATGGCAATGCAACGCAACGGGAAACATGGCCCAATGGACCTTAAGGTTACTTCGCACAAGCCTGGAAGGCCTTACGGGAAAACAATGCATGGCGCGCGTTCCAGGCAGGGGAGACATCAGGTGCCGGTGTAGGGGGCAGCCAAAGTGCGTCAAGGTGAGGGGTCCTGGGCTTTGCGCGCAAAAGGGAAGGTTTTGCGCGCAAAACGCTCGGACGGCGCGCAATTGGAGCAAGATAATTGCGCGTGAAGAGGAAATTACACACAGGGTTTTGCGCACATGGCAGGGTATTCTGCGCACGAGACATGGATTTCGCGCAAGGTTGGAACCCTAGGGAGGAGGCAAATTCACTGAAGCTGGTGGAGTTGCGCGCAAAGGCGAACTTCGGTTCAAGGTTGCGCGAAATGAGGGATTACCTTGAAGTCATCTTGCGCGTAGGGGGAGCCGAATTGCGCACATGAGAGTCGCTTTGGATTTCTCAACCCCCAAACCGTTCAGGGTCACCTTATATTTATAGGTGACCTCCGGCGTGGAATCCGGGCACCGCGTGAAATTCTTCGTGCCGAGCACAGCCGGTGCGCAAAAAATCACCGCGCATAACTGGGGCGCGCAAAGATTGCGCGCCTCATCGGCTCAATTTTGCGAAACCCGGTGATTCTACGCGTGCAAAACAATTTTTCACGCGGATCCTCCTTTATTTCGCGCACCACATCCCTGGCCTCTGGATCGGGCCTCTGATTCCGATTATGACTTCGCTTCGTCATTTCGAAACTTCCTTCGGGAGTTACGGTCTTTTTTCGGCGTCAACATACATAATACCCTTTTTACCTTCAAAATAATTTTTTCATCAAACTTACACGAAATATCCCACAAGCAAGTTTGGCTCGAACATCACAGTTTCATAAAATATTTCTGACATTTACCAAACAGTCAAAAAAATTTAGAAATCATAAAACAACACTTCACCTTTCAAAAACCCATAATAGGTGAACACACAAACCACACAGTACATATGAACCCTATTCCCACTATTTCTAACCAACTAAAACATTTACAATATTCATAAAAATAACCCAAGTGGTGCAAATATGTGTTTCACACAAAAACCATTTCAAAACCCCCATTTAAGACCAAAACGCATATCAATTCCTATCCAAAACCTAATTTTCAGCCATAGTGACATTTTTAATACCAATTTAATGTTTTATAAAAAAACCTTTAATAGTACCACAAAAGATCCATATGAAAAAACACATTTTCATAAAATGCTCTCAAGAAGTATAACAATGTTTTTCAAATAAAACCTATTCAAAAACCCTCTTTTTTGGCCCCCATGACACAAATACAATACCAAAACAGAATAGGAAGGCCAAACAAGATTAGCCAAAAGGTCTGAGAGATAGAAAGAAACCTGCTCCCAGAAAAGTATTAAAAAAGAGGATAAAAAGTACATTAAAACACAGTGAAGTGGAGCCTTACAAATCTGTGAATAAAGAACATCATCTCGATCATTCCTAACCAGATTATCATAATAGTTGGCAAAAACAAAAGACCAACTAGAACTGGCCTCCCTGATAGCTATTTTGGAGAGGGCATCCGCAACCTAGTTTGCTTTATGATAAACATGAGAAACATCAAGGGATAAACAATCAACAAGACTAAGACAAGAAATCCATAGAGGCAGCATCATCCATGGTACATTCCAGGATCGGTCTTTCAGAATCTGTACAGCAACAGAGGAATCTGCTTCAAGCCATACTCTATGCCAAACATAGGAAGCCACATACCAGATGGCCTTAATCATCGCTAATAGTTTAGCTTCAATCTCATGAGCATGCTTGATACAATAGAAAAAACATCCTTTAACGAAACCCCAATGGGTTATGAAGACTCCACCACAACCAGCAGGACCAGGTGCACCAGAGGCTGTCCCATCAACGTTCACATTAACCGGTCAAAAATTGGTGGAATCCACCAGATGTATCTCATCACACTTGGTTTTATTTCCCTGCCACTAACACCAAGAGCTCTCAAAATAAGAAAGTCATATAAATCAATGTTCATTTAGCCGGTTTGATTCATCAAAACAAGTTTAATACTGTGATGGATCATCAAAACCCCTTTTCGAAAATAGGGCTTGCTATTGTTAAACACAATATTATTCCGAGACTTCCAGATATAAGAGATCACCGAAACAGAAGCAGCAATAAGCAAGGATTTAACCTATTCACTGAGAGCCGAATGAAGAACTGAGGATAGCAGCAACTCAATGGAGTATCAATTAAAATAGTATTGGAAAATCAATTGAAAATAGACCCTAAAAACAGCCAGCAAAGTCACACTGTATAAACAGGTGCAAGATAGATTCATCACCATTGAAACAGAATAGTCATACCAGAGCAATAGTAAGCCCTGTACGCTGCACAAGAAGATTGGATCGGCAGCCGTTGCTTACAGTTTTTCCAGATTAGCATGGCATCATTGGGGAAGATATAGGGATTCCAAACTGCCTCCACCCACAAAGGAATTCTAGGTGCAACACCACACATCAACCTGTAGTAGTCCTGGCTGGAAAAAGAGCCATTCAGAGTAGGTTTCCAGATCCGAATATCAGCATCAACATAGACATAATTTGTAATCTCAGTACACAGTTTACTAGGAATGATTTCATGGACAACTGCATTCTCCTAAATATCAGATATAGACAGATTTTTCAATGAAGGTGGAATGATGAAAGAATCCTTAATGGGATAGGACAACCATGGAGTGTTCCATAAATTCAAATGGGACTCATGACAAACTAACCATAAAGATTGAGACATGATGATAGAATATGATCTTTTGACTGATGTCCAAACAGAATATTTCAAGTACAAATACTTTCTTTTTTGTAACTTGTCAACAAACCTGCCAACAAGAAATTCAAAGGAGTAATTAGACTTGGCTCGAAGTCTCTAGGTGAAATTTTGAAGAGGAGCATGATTGAATATTTTGATATCCTTAACTCCCATTCCTCCCATATTAACTAGCTTTATACAATCTTTCCATGCAATAGTGAAAAGTTTCTTTTGATGTATTGACCCTGTCCAAATAAAATTACATATGAAAACACTTAATTCCTTGATAAGGGCTCTTGGAAATTTATAAAAAGAAAAAGAATAAACAAACATGTAAGTGATAACAGAGTTGACAAGACAAACTCTGCCAGCCTGAGACATGGTCTTCCCTTTCAAACATTCCAACTAATTAGTAACATTCTGTGCTATGCCTTCCAAGTGGATACATTTAACCCTTCCCCAAAACAATGGGAGCCCCAGATAATTAAAGGGAAAAGAACCTCTTTTGACCACAAGATTACAAGCTACCCGATTTTGCTTCAAAATTCGAACTCCTTATCCAAATACAACCAAGGATTTATTCAAGTTGATCACCTTTCCTACATCCTCTTCATAATGTGAAAAAATACTTTTGATGAAAGAAATAGTTAGCCTCACATAACAAAAGTATATCATCCACATAAAGATAGTGTGTGGGAGAAAACGAATTACTACATGCTCTCACTCTTTGATAAAAGCCAGTATTGACAAGATAATTCTGTCACATACAAAGGAAATCTTCAACCATGGAGAATAAAAGCCCAGATAAAGGATCACCTTTCCTAAATCCTCTTTAGGATTGAAAGAAACCCATAGGGGATCCATTAACAAGAATGGATAGATGCGCACATTTCAAAATAGAGGAGACTATAGTAATAAATTTCCCTGAGAATACATGCATCATTAGGATTGCGAAAATGAAATCCCACCATATAGTGTCGAAGGCCATTGATATGTCAACCTTCAAGGCCATGTTTCCATATTGAAATTTGCCTCTCATAATAATTATAAATTTTGACACAGTGAAGAGACATTTCTGAATATTCCTACCGGGTATAAAGCCAAATTTATTAGCAGAGATAAGATTCTTAGCAACTTCACCCAATCGGCCTAACATGATCTTACTAATAACCATAGGAATGGAGTTCCAAATTACAACAGTCTTGATGTCTTTAATATCCAGTTCATTGTCATTCTTTGGAATCAAAGCTATGAAATTGGATTTTATCCCAAATTGCAGAAAAGAATTATGGAAGTATTCCTTGATAACATTGATTACTTCAATGTGAATGACGTCCCGATAGAAAATAAAGAATTTATTAGTGAACCCATCCGGACCAGCAACATTGTCCACATTTAAGGAGAAGAGTGTAGAATGAATCTATTTGTAGGAAGGAACCTCAGTGAGTTTTTTATTCTGATTGACATACAGACTCAGTTCAAGACATCTGATTATCTTGCTTGAGTTGTTCTCCCCAGAATCCGAGAATAAATTCTCAAAGTAACTAGTCACTACATTAGAAATCTCAGTTTCATATGTGAACAAAGTGCTATCAATCTTAAGAGTCTTATGGGTTCTCCTGGTCTTTTTCTCAATGTGCATACAATTAAAGAAACTTGAATTTTTATCCCCATCCATCAGCCACTTAACATTTAGTTGATTCCAGTCCATATTTTCCTTATGAGCAAAGAGGCTGTCATGATTAAATGCAGCTTTTATCCCTTATTGAGATTGGTTGTCCTGATGTATATTCCTTTGCTAACATATTAACAGATTGGATTCAGCCCCATTAATATCATTCTCAATGTTAGAGAAGGATTATTTACTCCACTCATTGAGTCTAGCTTTGACAATTTTTAAATTGAAAGTCAAAATGTGGAAAGAGCTACCTATGACATCACTTGACCATGCCTCCATAATAATTTCCCTATATCCTGGCACAAACATCCATGCATTATTGAGCATAAAGGGTAAAGGGGCTGATATCAAAGTACTAAAACATAGGTCAACCATGATAGGATTATTGTCTGAATTTATTCTTGGAAGGGTCATCCAAAAACCTCCAATGTGTCACTTCATTCATCCATCTACACCAGAATCCTTTCTAATTTACATTCATGCCTCCCATTAAGAGTGTATATTCTCCATGTAAAATCTACACCTGAAATGGGAAATTCACTCAATCTGCATTGATCAATGTATTGATGAAAATCATTGGCTGAAACTCTACCGAAGTTACTGCCAGTTTTTTCCTCTGGACGAAAAATGGTATTAAAATCACCAAGCTGGATCCATCTAGTCAGCATATATTCAGATATGGTGAGTATGGTGTCCCATAATGATCGCATTCTGGTGTATTGATTGAATGCATAAACCAAAGTAACCCAGATGGAATTGGACTGATGAAAGCAGAATACTGTAGCTGCCTACTGATCAATCTGAAAAGAATCAATGATGACACTATTATGATTTAACACCCATAAAGAATTAGTCCCAATCTCTGGCTGATTGGTGGAAATCATGGAGTACCCAATATCACTCTAGATGAAGGCCACCCATCTCAAAAAATTCATTCTTGGTTCAGCAATCCACAATAACATAGGCTTGTTGGTCATGATGTTATGCTTTAGGGCTGTGACTGTGGGAGAATTCCCAGGACCCTGGCAACTCCAGAACATTATCTTCATTGATTGGATGACCTGCACCTGGTGAAGGGGCTAGCATATGTTCCAGCTAGGATTTTCATAGAATCTGATTTATCCTCATCCACTGATTCATTGGAAGTATCTCTAGTCTGAACAGATTCCATTTCATCCACATAAAGAGGGATAGATCTGTTATCTGAACAGATTGGCATTGTTTAGGTGGCATGTAACTTTTATCTAGAAACCATTGATAATGGTAACTGAGAGAATTCATCTATAGAATCCTTAGTATTTCACAATGGTTGAGATCCTCCCATATGGGGAACATGATTTGTTGAATCCTATATAATATGGTCACCAGAACCCTCATTACCCAGATCAGAATGCGTATCCCCATGGGAGTCGTGACCAAGGTCATCATGACCTGCTGAATCCTGACCAGCCGGCTCGACATCCCCTATAAGTGCCTCATTTTTCCTAATTCTTCCTACCATCAATTAAAGAAGCATCACACATATCTTGTGAACCAATAAAACCATCAGAAAGCACTGCGTTAGAAGGATCATGCACAATATTCCTTGATTCGATGATCCCATTCTCAACAATGGGAGCATTATCAACATTCGAGGTTAGGGCCACTCCCTGAACCTCAACAATATCATTCACTGCCTTACCCTTGGTATCAGGGTTGGATGGGACCTGATTAGTTTTCCTCTTTCGACAACATCCAACATCATGCCCTCAAATGTTTCATAGGGAGAAAAACTTATTCCTATTGAAATCAGATAATGTCTGCCCAAAAATATGACAGTGAGACAAAATTTCGCCTTCCGTTCATACCATGTATCAATGTTCATTCTATAATCCATAGTGGTGAAAACAACATCTTCCACTAGAGTCTATGACGTATCCCCCTCCACAAGAATCCTAGAATAGTGTCCAAAACATGGGTTATCAGTTTGCCTATCAAGCATTATCGGATTCCCTACAGAAGATGCAATATCACCCAAGATTTGTGGATTCTAATAAAGCCAACATAATTTGTAAATATGTATCCATACTTGGGAAAATGTATTCTTGACTGACCTGGGATCAAAATTTTGATCCCACTCATGGATGCGAAGGAAGCCCGGGTGTAGAGGAACCGAACCCAAACTCCATGCGGGCCTTTTCCATTCATGAGAGTAAAAAACAACATGTCAAAATCCACTCCCCATGGTCATCATCTTCCAGTCACTAAAGGCCCTGATTTCATCCAATCTTCTTATAAGATCATGAAATTTCCAAGGCCTCACTCCTTTTGGAATCAAAACTTGGGAAATAATTGAAAACTTGCCCAGTTTAACCCTCTCCTCAATGTCGCCTTTATTCGCCGATACATACTCAATTCGGCCCTTACAAATGATCCTTCCATTGTTACTCACTGCAGAATCCATGAACGAAAAGCCTCCAACCTTTTTGGCCACCTCCACAAATCTCTTCCCATGTTTGAACTCCGATTTCTCGGGTCTTAGATTCGCATAGAGACTAAAGAGATCTGCATGTCCGATTTCGTCTTCATCAACAAGATCATCAGCCTCCTCCCCTTTCGATTTCTCATTCACTTCAGCTTTCTCAGGGTTTTCACCCACCGCATTCTTGAGGGCCTCTATCCAAACAAAATTTATTAAACCAATTACATATGTTGTAAAATACATCCAAATAATACCCCCTGAGTAACACATGAAAACACCCAATTTCAAGTTAAAATGAAACTATAAAATTAAACACTTATCTAAATCAATATTAAACAGTTTCCGCACCACACCCAACATATGAAGAATATGAACAATGAGAAAATTGAGCAATCTAACTCGTCAAAAAATTTTTACACATGGAACCACTTTCCAAAATTGTTGAGTCCCTCAAAACACGGTGTGATACATCAACAACACCACTGCTGCACCACAAGAAAGATAAATAATGACCTAGAAAACAATATTTAACCAAAAAGACACCAAATAATACCGTAGGATCGAACCCTAATATTTGTAAATATTAGAACATAAAGATAGATGGAGAAAACCCATCGGAGAAGTAAGAAATTGATGAGAGAATGACCTCCCCAAAACAATCTTGACGAAAACAACCAAAAATCCACCAGTATCTGAATTATAAAACATCTAAACATTTAATGGAGGTTCGAAAAAATATGAGGATGTTATGTAGGAACTAGAATTGGGAAATAGTGTAAAAATAGAAGGAGTTATGAAAGTATCAATTTACCTCTTCCTATCTTGGTGATTTTTAAAATATTGAGATGTTTAGCCCAATGTCTCGATTCTATTGAGCTCAAGATTGGGGTAGGAGAAAATTTGGGTGCGCCTTATGTATGTGGGCTCGGTTGAGAGTTGGAATCACCGAAAAAAATTAAAATATAATGTGTTATTAATGATTTAAAAAATATTTTCAATGCAGGAAATGGGCTGTCGGGTTGGCCAAATCCCTTAAATAGAAACTCATATCCACAGTGATTATAGGTTTCTAAATGGTCCAAATTAATTAGGTGGTGTTCATAGGTCAGAGGATTCCATGTAGGAATTGAAATGGATGAAAAATGTTGAAAACATAAGGGTTTATAAATGTATCAAAATTTATTTTTAAATCTGGAATTGGTCTCATGGTTTTCCCCAAATCATGAAAACTCACCCATTTCTCAAAAAAAGAATAGAGAACCCCTGAAACAAAGAAATAATGGAAATTAAATTATACATACCTTTAAAAAAAGTTATGAATGTGACAAAGCTCCCTTCCATGAAAATTTTTCACCTTGGAAAGTCACACAAAGAAAAAAGCAACAAGAAAACCGAATTGAGAAACCAAGAGGTACTCCCTTTCCTGGTTTCACCCCAAAGGCCAAAACACATCTAGTGATCAATTAAATAAAGAATTCTCAAACAATCCAAACATACTAAATTAATGAAACCATCATGTATATTCATATTTTATCACAATATAAAACTCCTCAAACTCTATCCAAACATGATTCCATCAATTTACCCAAAAAAAACAACAACGAACATGGTTAAACTTACCTTGCTTTAACCATACCATTGGGAATTCTCCACTCCAAACATTTACCCAAGGAATATTTTGGTAGATATATAGTTCCAAATGAGACTAACTACCTCAAATTAAAGACCAAGGAAAAATCGTAAATATTGGAGCGGGGGGACAAAATAGGCTCCACACCAGAAGTGACAACCTATATTTTTCCGAGAAAGAATCGGGACACAAATAAAGGGAGGCCTAAACAGACTCCCTAGTAAAAAGGGTAGACTTCCATTCAAAATTTATGAAGGAACATACATTAGAATCATAATGGGACTTCCCACCATAAGAACCAACCATCTTAACCAACCTGCATGGGCGACACAGAAGAACCAAAAAAATTAATGATTTGGGAAAGGCACATGGTTAGTACACATGGTTTAGGAATCCATGCACTAACTATGCCGATCATTGTTTCCGCATGGCTTCCTGGCACATGGTCACTACTAATCATGCACAAACTATTTTCTCAAACTTTCTATCCTTAATTCCAACCATTCTCCAATTAATTAATGAAAAACAAAGTGGGAGGGAATAACATTAGGGGATGACGTGGGTATAGGGCCCTCCACCTATTTCCATTGAATGAGAACAACATAAGAAAGATGATGACCCTATAGGTTTAAACTCTTCATATATTTTACACAGAGGATATTACATTGTACAAGGATATAAACGACAATGGTATTTCCCTAGACTATGAGCCAACTTCTCTCTGATACCTATGGGTGGAGCTCCAATGATCAAAGAATCTTCGGCCTCACATTTAGGCCTTGGAAACCCCCTTGATCATGAATTATTCTTTCGGTGACACCAGAAGCTACACTTACATCCCAGATAATATTTCCAAGTCATAACACATTCAGAAATCACTTTACCCTAACACGATATTTCATTGAAACTAGGTTCTAGAAGATGCACACAAATCACACATTGTTTATTTGGGTGTGAAACAATAAAACTTAATAACACATATACTCACAATAAACAAAAAATGGAGTATTTTGATGTTTTTTCAACAGAGTCATTCTCCCAAAATAACAGAGACTCTTATATGATTTCTTGACATACACCATTACAGACAATCGAGAACATGACATCCAAAGGCATCACTGAATATGGCCACTGTGACTGATATAAAGAATGGATGGAGAGGGAACTTATACAACATCCCCAATCAATACACAATTCTAGAAAGTGGCCCCAATATCCTATCATGACCATATTTCCCACACTTGTGGTTTAACCATAACTCATGCTTTAAAGAAACTGTGAAGAACCTAGAGGTCCTCTTAGACCCCATCGAGTCTCCCATCCACACTAACAACCCTAGAACTTTTCCACCTTCGAAGAATCAGGAAACATAAGAAACTAAGGTTTCTTTAAACATTCCAGGAGAAATCTCGCGCTACAAGAGGATCTAAAAAACAATGAAAGGAATTGGTATAGACTCATTCTACCGAGCTCGAGAAAAAAATATTCCTTATATAGATCAACTAGAGGATTTTCCAATAGAGAAACAATCTGGGATGCACTTCAGTTTTACATTAACCCTTAATGGGGGCGTACCTTATCCAAAAAGAGAACCCAAGGACCAAATCAAGCTAGTACATTGGTCAAAATGTGCACCAAACCAGACCCGAACACACGAACTATAAAACCATAAATGGGTCCTGAAACATACTTAAGAGGAGACTACTAACCTGTCCTTCTACCCAGCTTATAGATGAAACACAAACACAAAACACAGTTCAATCATGAGGTGTTCTTGGACACAAAACACACCACAACATCAACATTTTCCAAAAAAATATAATATAAACCATCCCAAATAATTATTTAATACATCATGTTTTTCTTAAAAAACATTTATTTGAAAACAAACGGTTTATCGGTAAGCGCATCCACCAATGGTACCCTGTGGGCCTTACACATGAATGTTTCTGTGACACCCCAGAAACCCTCCTTAAATCCATACCAACACTCATCCAGTAATGCCATAAACCATCCATCATCCCATATAACCCCATGCATTTTGTTGCTCATGAAAATAACAATGGTTTAAACAAACATTATTTCCACTTTAGGAAACCAAAATGGTCTACCAACACAGCCTTTTTCTAAAAACTACTAACCACAAGATCAAAATCCCAACTCACATCTTACAAAACATTTCACAAAGACACAAACATTTAGAAAAGAATTCACATTAAAGATATTAACTTCTATTTAAATACATATCATCCCATTAAAACACCCTTTGATAGATTATAAAACTCTATTGAAAACACTTTTCAAAACCAACATCAATATAGTTCCTGCATTCAAAAGATGTTAAAGAACACCATTTTCCATTTCAAAACAATTCTAAAAATTCAGTTCCACCATTTCATAAAACAATCCATTCCATATTTATTTGAAAATCATTTTTCATGAAATTTCTTCTTCTTAAAACCAAGTCACTTTAAAACCAATGTTCCAAGAATTGAATTCTAAAGAACACAAGACAATGCGAGATGAAACTAGTTTCAGTGGGGACTTGGAAATATGGTTGGCAGCCATATTCCAATCACATAACTATGACAGAGAGTGTTCTAGGTAATATCCCCATGGCTTTCCAGTCCTGGTGAGCTCACTAAGACCATTAACCCAATTCTCTTTTCATTTCCCCTAATAATCATCAAACGAAGAAAACCAAAGAAATTAGATAAGTCCCAAATTCTCCTAGTGATTTGAATCCCATCATGAGGTGTGGAGATCAGGAACACTACCCATAATGAGAATACCATGTCTCGACAATCCTAAATCTCTATTATCCCAATTTTCCCCAAATAACATGACCTAAAGAGTTAACCTGAACCTCCTCTGATACCATTTTTTCACGAACCAAATCAGGTCGCCACTGAACCCGGCACCAAATTGGGCCCGTGACAAGGCCCGAAGGCCATTCCCACTCCCCATGGGAAGGAACAAGTTCTTGGTTATCTTATAATGAGAATTCGGAATGATTTACATGAGTTTATAAACATTAAACAACAAACTAACTCAATAAAACAATTCTAGATTTATCATCTAAAACTGTCAGTTACAAAATTTCATAATTAAATTACATAATTTAAAACTATGTTTAATGAATCTTAAAAATGGACACAACCAAATAATGACAGCCCAAGAACCCTTATCGCAAGAGGCACCTCCCCCAATCCACCCCCACAAGACTTCACCTCCAGGGACCTGCTAGAAACCCAAACAACTTGCACAACAAAATGTACCCAACATGCATCAACAAAAATAACAATGTCTACTTAAACCAAAAGGTGTAATTAGGGATTCATACAATTCCTAGTAGGATACCACTACTAAAAAATTCAATTTGATAAACATTCAATGATGAAAAGTTTGCACGTTTTCATAAACAGGAAATGCTAGTTACAATTTATAAAAGATGCAACTTTAAAATTAAAATAGTTTACAACAGGGATACCATTAAGAATGTAAACTTTTAAAAAATAATGTAAAGGCTATTGAATTCTCCATCCAACCATACCGTATGAAGACGGTAAGAAGAAAAAAACTAATGAGCACAAGCAATAAAAAATAACCTCTAGGCACTAGCTCGTTGTGGGTCCCAAGTAACTCATATATCGGTGAGAGTAACTATCACATATATATTTTCTCGTGTACGAGCCATTATTATGGAACATAACCATAACCTAGTGGTCCCCAGTCATCATCATCATAGGTTAGTTAAGGTTTTATGCCTCAATATTTCTATGTGAAACTGAGGCCAAACCCCACAGATTTACTAGCATACTAGTACACGTCCACCCACCTAGATACCCGAGTATCACCATTGTGCTCAAACAATTTCAACAAGTCACAAAATATACTTATAAAATGAAATATCATTTCCACATAACAATTTCACCAAAAGCCCACATTTATACAACACAAGCAACAAAATTCCACTTTTCATTCAAATTGTTATTGAAATCCAACTCGCATAAAAATAGCCCGCAACAATTTTCACATTTCTTTACCACTTACAAAAATCCAGTAAACAATTTTAAAAACCCATTCCAATATATTAAAACTCACATAACGTCCCACTCACTTGTTACATAATACCCTTTTTTCCTTTAAAATCAATTTGTCATAAAAAATACAAAAAACAGCCTAGAAAAAAGTATCGCTCCAAAATCAGAATTTAATAAAACATTTTTGAAATTTATAAAACATTATAAAACATTAATATATCATAAAACACGACTTCACCTTTTAAAAACCCATAATAGGTAAACACTCACACAAAACAGTAAATATGCCCCCATTTTCCACATTTTTTACCTACAAAATCAATTATAATTTTCATAAAAAGAACCCAAGTGGTGTAAATATGTCTTTCACACAAAACAAATTTCAAAAACCCCATTTAAGACCGAAAATCATACCAATTCCTATCCAAAATAGAAATTTCATCCCAACAGTCATTTATAAAACAACTTTAATGTTTTATAAAATCACCTTGATAATACCAGAAAAGATCAATATGAAAACACACATTTTCATAAAATTCTTTGAAGAAGTACAACAATATTTTACACATAAAACCTATTCAAAAACCTATTTTTAGGCCCACATGACACTAATACGTTAACAAACCTAAATTGGCAGTCCAAACAAGATTTATTAAAACAATTCAATATGTAACGAAATACACCCAAATAATACCCCATGACTAACACATGAAAACACCCAATTTCAGGTTAAAATGAAACTATAAAATTAAACACTTAACCAAATCAGTCATAAATAGTTATCTTAGCACACCCAACATATGAGGAATATAAAAAATGAGTAAATACAGAAATCTAACACGTCAATAATTGTTTACACATGGAACCACCTACTGAAAGTGCCAAATCCCTCAAAACATGGTGTGATACATCAACCACACCAATACTGCACTACAACAAAGATACATCCATCCCTAGACCACAATATTTTTCCAAAAAATACACCAAATAAAATCCTAGGATCCAACCCTAACTTCCGGAAATTTTATATCAGAATGAAAGGCAGAAGAAACTCTAAGGAAAAGAATAGAATTGAAGAGAAAAACACTTACCCAAAACAATCTTGAAGAAAACAACCCAAAATCCAAAAGTATCTTAATTTTATAACTGATAAACATTTAAGGGAGGTTTGAAAAAGGATGAGGAGATCATGTAGGAACTAGAATGGGGGGAAAGAGTAAAAATTGAAGGATTTATGAAAGTATCAATTTACCTATTCAAATATATGTGATTTGTGAAACCTAGAAATGTTTTTCCCAATTTCAAGATTATATTTAGATCTTAGTTGCGGAAAGAGAAAATGGGGGGTGCGACTTAGGTATGTGATCTCAGGTGAGTGTTGGAATCACCAGAAAACGTAAAAATTTATTGATTTATTAAAGATTTAATTTTTTTTAATAAATGAAATGGGCTTTTGGGTTGTCCCAATCACTTAAATAAAAAATCAAATCCACCATGACTATAGATTTCTAAATGGTCCAAATTAATTTTTTGGTTTTCATAGGTCAAGGGATGAAAATTAGGAATTTCAATGGATGAAAATGTGTAAAAATGAAGTATTTTTAATGGAATCAAAATTTATTTTTAAATCTGGATTTCGGCTCACTGTTTTCCCCAAATCATGAAAACTCACCCATTTCTAAGAAAATAAATAGGAAACCACCAAAACAATGAAATAATAGAAATTAAATTAAGAAAGATTTTGAAATAATTCATATATGTGATAATAATTATAATCAAACCTGCATGGGCTATACCCACACCTTTTTGTGTCTTGCGCAGAAGATAGACATCACTGATTGAGGTCGAGGATTCAAGACTGGAGGCTGACATGATGTGGACATTAGACGAGATGATCTACATGAATGACAATTATAGAGTTGTACCTACCCATATGGTAAGCTCTTGGGAGGGTTTTTATAGGATCTATTCTTTTTGTTTTTCAGTTTTTCTTGTACATTCCAGTTTGGGATGTATTCTGGACCATTTACGTACTATACACACCATGTTTATAATATAGTTTACCTCATGCATGTATCTTTATGTGTGCTTGGTCTATGTTAGTTTACAGTTTTAGAGGAAATGCCTTCTTGGTTTTTGGGATATGGTTTTCCAATGATATTTTGATTCCCCTGGCCTATGGAAGGTGGGCTTGAGATAGACACGAAACGGTCCCCAAGGGCGGGTCGTAAAAAATTTTTATTAGAGGAGTTCTGTCCTTCCTAAGAACTAGGACTCTAATCATTTTTGTGTGGAAAAAGTGTTATTCATGATGACTTTGGTTTTTAGTTTTGGGATTCCAGTGTTGGTGTGGTGTCCAATGTATGCATACACCAGAATCATGACATCTAATTTTGGACCCAGTTCATGAAAACAATTATTATGTTTGTGTTTTTGAAATGTTTTCATTCTGATCTGATTGAGTCAGCTCACTAGATATAACTTATTAACCATGGTTCACATTTTTACTTCAAGATCCCTCCCTGTAGACAGCCATCTAGGGTTCCAGGTATAGTACATTATGATATCCCACTACGCAACGAGGCTTCGGTGTAGGGCCCTATACAGTAGTTGTACTATCGGGTGGTTTACCAGCAGCACCACTACCCATTGGCTAGACAATTCCACCAGCCCTTGTAATAGAGGGGGAATGCTATGTGAGCATATTGCATGAGTTCCAGCTCTATAGGCCACCGAGTGTTCAGGGTGATATAGATCCCTAGGTGGGTAAGGGATGGCTGGACGCTGTGGTTAGAGTTTTTTGACTAGTAGGGACATCAGCCGATCTCATGGTGATCCTTGCCACCAGTCCTTTTCAGGAATCAGTGGGTAGATGCTGGAGCTTGATGATCTGGGTTCATGATGAGGGGACTATCATCTGGGTGGACTTTGAGTACCTTTTCAGGGCAGAGTTCATCCCAGTGACCTTACACTAAATGTGTATACAAGGGCTTCTCCACTTCCAGCAGGGTATCATGATCATGGCTCAATATTCAGTGAGGTTCACTGACAACTCATGCTACCCCAATAACATGGTCTGAGACCCATTCATCAAGGAATAGAACATTGAGTAGGGTCTCAGACATGAGATTAGATCATCGATGGTTTCTCTTATAATCCTAACGTTGGAAGGGGTGACAGAGCAAGCACTCTTAGTGGATATCATCCTGGTTTAGCAGCCACCGACAGCCAGACCCAACACCGGATGATATGTAGAAGAGTCATTAGTAGCTGGTAGCAGACAGATGATGCAGAAGTCCTAGAGGACCAGACCTACAATTGGATGACCTTAGGATACAATGTCGATGGTGCTGGGCTCTAAAGACATAGTAAGACAAGCGATGATCAGTCAGTGTTACTCGTTCAGCAGGCAGGGTCACATAGCTCGCGACTGCCCGACCCACCATATGGACAACCGACTAATGGTTGAAGGACCACCTGGGTAGAGGCTAATATTCGATCAAGGAGGTTTTTTTGTAGGAGACATACATGATAGAGGAGCATGTCGGGTAGTAGGTTGTGGACGATGATTCAAGGTTCTACCGCCGCCACCACCATGTGGTCCACCCGAACCATAGGGAGCAGGTGAACCGGTAGAATCTCAGATCCTCGAAGTTGAGGCCTACAAGAACGACGCTCCATTGATTATACGAGGTACAATATATGTCTAATCCACCTTATATGAAGTAATTATAGACACATGTTCCAGTCACTCTTTAATTGCCACAGACCTAGTTCGGAGCTCAGAGATACCGATGGATCCGTTGGCTCGATTCTAACATCTAGAGACACATACATGAGAAGATTAGACCACTACACACTGGTGCTGATAGTGTGATATTACTCTAGGAGGTGAGATATTCGGTTGGGATATTTTAGTAGGAGCTTCGAGGCCTTATGACATCATATTGGCTATGGACCGGTTATCTACAGTCCGTGGTTAAATCGACTGTATTAGGCGCAATGTGTTGTGTGTCTGCTCGAATGGGACCAGATTTTCCTTCACTGGTGAGAAGGAATCTTCTGTAGCACAAGATGGACTTACCCAAAGGAGGGTGTAGCCGATCACACGTCAATTGGATATCCTTACCCTTAGAGCGGTTGATGATGATAATCAGAGCTATGCTGTAGTGGTGGACCAGTACGTTGATGTTTTCCGGGATGATGTTACTTGTTTACCTCCTCGCAACGAGGTGGACTTCTGAATAGACTTGTACTTCGGGACGTCACTGATATCTACACTAGGATATCTGATGGCTCCCACAGAGCGACAAGAGTTATGAGTACAGCTGGAGGACTTGTAGAGTAAGGGGATTATTAGGCCTAGTGTATCTCCATGGTCATCCCAGATTATATTCGTCAAGAAGGCAGATTAGAATTTGAAACTCTGTGAAGACTGTCGGTTCCTAAACAAGGTGACCATGAAGAATAGGTACCCTCTCCCTAGGATGGATGATATCTTTGACCAACTGAAGGGATAACTATGGTTCTCGAACATAGACCTTAGACCAGGCTATCACTAGCTCAGGGTATGAGATGAGGATGGGAAGAAGACGAAATTTAGATGTCAGTATGTCCACTATGTGTTCTTAGTTATGCCATTTGGTGTGACCAACACCCCGACAGTGTTCAGTGGACTCATGAAAAAGATCTTCCAGCAAAACCTTGATCGATTTGTGGTAGTATTCAATGACGACATCTTGATTTATTCGACGATGGAGGATGAGCATTCCTATTATATGCAGATAGTTCTTGACACACTCTGAGAGAACAGACATTATGTTATGCTCTTGAAGTGCCATTTCGGGATCCAAGATTTTTAATTCTTGGGATATGTTATCCCAGGGGCTGGAGTGGCAGTGGACCAATCAATGATAGAGGTTGTACATGCTTGGGATCCACTATAGAGTGTGAGCGATGTGTGGATATTTCTGTGTTTGGGGTAGGAGAAAATTTTGGTGCTCCTTATGTATGTGGGATCGGTTGAGAGTTGGAATCACCGAAAAAAATTAAAATATAATGTGTTATTAATGATTTAAAAAATATTTTCAACGCAGGAAATGGGTTGTCGGGTTGGCCAAATCCCTTAAATAAAAACTCATATCCACAATGATTATAGGTTTCTAAATGGACCAAATTAATTAGGTGGTGTTCATAGGTCAGAGGATTCCATGTAGGAATTGAAATTGATCAAAAATGTTGAAAAAATAAGGGTTTATAAATGTATCAAAATTTATTTTTAAATCTGGAATTGGTCTCACGGTTTTCCCCAAATCATGAAAACTCACCCATTTCTCAAAAAAAGCATAGAGAACACCCAAAACAAAGAAACAATGGAAATTAAATTGTACAAACCTTTAAAAAAATTTATGAATGTGACAATTCTCCCCACCATGAAAATTTTTCACCTTGGAAAGTCACACCAAGAACAAAGCAACAAGAAAACCGAATTGAGAGACCAAGAGGTACTCTCTTTCCCAGTTTCACCCCAAAGGCCAAAACACATCTAGTGATCAATTAAATAAAGAATTCTCCAACAATAAAAACATACTAAATTAATGAAACAATCATGTATATTCATATTTTATCCCAAAATAAAACTCCTCAAGCTCTATCCAAACTTGATTCCATCAATTTACCCAAAAAAACAACAACAACGAACATGGTTACACTTACCTTGCTTTAACCATACCATTGGGAATTCTCCACTCCAAACGTTTACCCAAGGAATATTTTGGTAGATATATAGTTCCAAATGAGACTAAATACCTTAAAAGAAAGACCATGGAAAAATCGTAAATATTGGTGTGGGGGGACACAAATAGGCTCCACACCAGAAGAGACAACTTATATTTTTCCGAGACAGAATCGGGACACAAATAGAGGGAGGCCTAAACAGACTCCCTAGTAAAAAGGGTAGAATTACATTCAAAATTTATGAAGAAACATACATTAGAATCATAAAGGGACTTCCCACCATAAGAACCAACCATCTTAACTAACCTGCATGGGCGACACAGAAGAACCAAAAAAATTAATGATTTGGGAAAGGCACATGGTTAGTTCACATGGTTTAGGAATCCGAGAACTAACTATGTAGATCATTGTTTCTGCATGGCTTCTCGGAACATGGTCACTACTAATCGTGCACAAACTATTTTCTAAAACTATCTATCCTTAATTCCAACCATTCTCCAATTAATTAATGAAAATCAAAGTGGGAGGGAATAACATTACGGGATGATGTGGGTATAAGGCCCTCCACCTATTTCCACCGAATGAGAACAACATAAGAAAGATGATGACCCTATAGGTTTAAACTCTTCATATATTTTACACTGAGGATATTACATTGTATAAGGGTATAAACGACAATGGTATTTCCCTAGACTATGAGCCAACTACTCTCTGATACCTATGGATGGAGCTCCAATGATCAAAGAAACTTCGGCCTCGCAGTTTGGCCTTGGAAACCCCCTTGATCATGAATTATTATTTTGGTGACACCAGAAGCTACACTTAAATCCCTGATAATATATCCAAGTCATAACACATTCAGAAATCACTTTACCCTAACCCAATATTTCACTGAAACTAGGGCCTAGAAGATGCACACAAATCACACATTGTTTATTTGGGTGTGAAACAATAAAAGTTAATAACACATATACTCACCATAAACAAAAAATGGAGTATTTTGATGTTTTTCAACAGATTCATTCTCCCAGAATAACAGAGACTCTCATATGATTTCTTGACATACACCTTTACAGACAATCGAGAACATGACATCCAAAGGCATCACTAAATATGACAAATGTGACTGATATAAACAATGCATGGAGAGGGAACTTATACAACATCCCCAATCAATACACAATTCTAGAAAGTGGCCACAATATCCTATCATGACCATATTTCCCAAACATGTGGTTTAACCAGAACTCATGTTTTAAAGAAACTGTCAAGAACCTAGAGGCCCTCTTAGACCCCATCGAGTCTCCCATCCACACTAACAACCCTAGAACTCTTCCACCTTCGAAGAATCAGGAAACATAAGAAACTAAGGTTTCTTTAAACATTCCATGAGAAATCTCGTGCTACAAGAGGATCTAAAAAAAATGAAAGGAGTTGGTATAGACTCATTCTACCGAGCTCGAGAAAAATAATATTCCTTCTATTGATCAACTGGAGGATTTTCCAATAGAGAAACAATCCGGGATGCACATCAGTTTTACATTAACCCTTAATGGGGGCGTACCTTATCCAAAAAGAGAACCCAAGGACCAAATCAAGCTAGTACATTGGTCAAAAAGTGCAAAAAACCAGACCCGAACACACGAACTATAAAACCATAAATGGGTCCTAAAACATATCTCAGAGGAGACTACTAATCGGTCCTTCTACCAAGCTTATAGATGAAATACCAACACAAATCACAGTTAAATCATGAGGTGTTCTTGGACACAAAACATACCACAACATCAAAATTTTACAAAAACACATAATATAAACCATCCCAAATAATTATTTAATACATCATGTTTTTCTTAAAAAACATTTATTTGAAATCAAACGGTTTATCGGTAAGCGCATCCACCAATGGTACCCTATGGGCCTTACACATTCATGTTTCTGTGACACCTCAGAAACCCTCCTTAAATCCATACCAACTCTCATCCAGTAATTCCATAAACCATCCATCATCCCATATAACCCCATGCATTTGGTTGCTCATGAAAATAACAATGGTTTAAACAAACATTATTTCCACTTTTGGAAACCAAAATGGTCTACCAACACAGCCTTTTTCTAAAAACTACTAACCACAAGATCAAAATCCCAACTCACATCTTACAAAACATTTCACAAAGACACAAACATTTAGAAAAGAATTCACATTAAAGATATTAACTTCTATTTCAAAACATATCATCCCATTAAAACACCCTTTGATAGATTATAAAACTCTATTGAAAACACTTTTCAAAACCAACATCAATATAGTTCCCGTATTCAACAGATGTTTAAGAAAACCATTTTCCATTTCAAAACAATTCTAAAAATTCAGTTCCACCATTTCATAAAACAAACCATTCCATATTTATTGGAAAATCATTTTGCAAGAAATTTCTGCTTCTTAAAACCAAGTCACATTAAAACCAATGTTCCAATAATTGAAATCTAAAGAACAGAAGACAATGCGAGATGAAACTAGTTTCAGTGGGGACTTGGACATATGGTTGGCGGCCATATTCCAATCACTTAACTATGACAGAGAGTGTTCTAGGGAATATCCCCATGGCTTTCCAGACCTGGTGAGCTCACTGAGACCATTAACCCAACTCTCTTTTCATTTCCCCTAATCATCATCAAACGAAGAAAACCACAGAAATTAGATAAGTCCCGAATTCCCCTAGTGATTTGAATCCCATCATGAGGTGTGGAGATCAGGAACACTACCCATAACGAGAATACCATGTCTCGACAATCCTAAATCTCTATTATCCCAATTTTTTCCCAAATAACACGACCTAAAGAGTTAACCTGAACCTCCTCTGATACCATTTTTTCACGAACCAAATCAGGTCGCCACTGAACCCGGCACGAAACTGGGCCGGTGACAAGGCCCGAAGGGCATTCCCACTCCCCACGGGAAGGAACAAGTTATTGGTTATCATATTATGAGAATTGGGAATGATTTACATGAGTTTATAAACATTAAACAACAAACTAACTCAATAAAACAATTCTAGATTTATCAACTAAAACTGTAATTTACAAAATTTCAGAATTAAATTACATAATTTAAAACTATGTTTAATTAATATTAAAAAGGGACACAACCAAATAATGACAGCCCAAGAACCCTTATTGCAAGAGGCACCTCCCCCAATCCATCCCCACAAGACTTCACCTCTAAGGACCTGCTAGAAACCCAAACAACTTGCACAACAAAATGTACCCAACTTGCATCAACAAAAATAACAATGTCTACTTAAACAAAAAGGTGTAATTAAGGTGTGATACAATTCCTAGTAGGATACCACAACTAAGAAATTCAATTTGAATAACATTAAATGATGAAAAGTTGGCACGTTTTCATAAACAGGAAATGCTAGTTACAATATATAAAAGATGCAACTTTAAAATTAAAATAGTTTACAACTGGGATACCATTAAGAATGTAAACTTTTAAAAAATAATGTAAGGCTATGGAATTCACCATCCAACAATACCGTATGACGATGGTAAGAGAAAAAAACTAATGATCACAAGCAATAAAAAATAACCTCTAGGAACTAGCTCGTTGTGGGTCCCAAGTAACTCATATATCGGTGAGAGTAACTATCACATATATTTTGTCTCATGTACGAGCCATTATTATGGAACATACCCATAACCTAGTGGTCCCGAGTCATCATCATCATAGGTTAGTTAGAGTTTTATGCATCAATATTTCTATGTGAAACTGAGGCCAAACCCCACAGATTTACTAGCATACTAGTACACATCCACCCTCCTAGATACCCAAGTATCACCATTGTGCTCAAACATGTTCAACAAGTCATGAAATATACTTTTAAAATGAAATATAATTTCCACATAACAATTTCACCAAAAAGCCCAGATTTAAACAACACAAGCAACAAAATTCCACTTTTCATTCAAATTGTTATTGAAATCCAACTCGCACAAAAATAGCCCGCAACAATTTTCACATTTCTTTACTACTTACAAAAATCCAGTAAACAATTTTAAAAACCCATTCCAATATATTGAAACTCACATAATGTCCCACTCACTTGTTACATAATACCCTTTTTTCCTTCAAAATCAGTTTGTCATCAAAAATACACAAAACAGCCTAGAAACAAGTATCGCTCCAAAATCGGAATTTAATAAAACATTTTTGAAATTTATAAAACATTCTAAAAAATTAATAAATCTTAAAACATCACTTCACCTTTCAAAAACCCATAATCGGTAAACACTCACACACAATAGTAAATATGCCCCCATTTACCACATTTTTAACCTACTAAATCAATTATAATTTTCATAAAAAGAACCAAAGTGGTGTAAATATGTCTTTCACACAAAACAGATTTCAAAACCCCCATTTAAGACCGAAAATCATACCAATTCCTATCCAAAAGAGAAATTTCAGCCCAACAGTCATTTATAAAACCACTATAATGTTTTATAAAATAACCTTGATAATACCACAAAAGATCCATATGAAAACACACATTTTCATAAAATGCTCTGAAGAAGTACATCAATATTTTACACATAAAACCTATTCAAAAACTTATTTTTAGGCCCACATGACACTAATACATTAACAAACCTGAATTGGCATTCCAAACAAGATTTATTAAAACAATTCAATATGTTACAAAATACACCCAAATAATACCCCGTGAGTAACACATGAAAACACCCAATTTTAGGTTAAAATGAAACTATAAAATTAAACACATAACCAAATCAGTCATAAATAGTTATCTTAGCACTCCCAACATATGAGTAATATAAACAATGAGTAAATACAGAAATCTGATGCATCAATAATTGTTTACACATAGAACCACCTACTGAAAGTGCCAAATCCCTCAAAACATGGTGTGATACATCAACCACACCACTACCGCACCACAACAAAGATACATCCAGCCCTAGACCACAATATTTTTCCAATACACCAAATAATAACCTAGGATCAAACCCTAACATCCTGACATTTTATATCAGAATGAAAGACAGAGGAAACTCTAAGGAAAAGAATAGAATTGAAGAGAAAAACACTTACCCAAAACAATCATGAAGAAAACAACCCAAAATCCAAAAGTATCATAATTTTATAACTGATAAACATTTAAGGGGGGTTTGAAAAAGGATGAGGAGATCATTTAGGAACTAGAATGGCGGAAAATAATAAAAATTGAAGGACTTTTGAAAGTATCAATTTACCTATTCAAATATATGTGATTTGTGAAATCTAGAGATGTTTTGCCCAATTTCAAGATTATATTTAGAACATAGTTGGGGAAAGAGAAAATGGGGGTGCGACTTAGGTATGTGGTCTCGGGTGAGTGTAGGAATCACTAGAAAACGTAAAAATTTAATGATTTATTAATGATTTAAATTTTTTTAATAAATGAAATGGGCTTTCGGGCAGGCCCAATCACTTAAAAAAAATCAAATACACCATGACTATAGATTTCTAAATGGTCCAAATTAATTTATTGGTGTTCATAGGTTAGGGGATAAAAATTATGAATTTCAATGGATGAAAATGTGTAATAATGAAGTATTTTTAATGGAATCAAAATATATTTTTAAATCTGGATTTGGGCTCACTGTTTGCCCCAAATCATGAAAACTCGCCCATTTCTCAGAAAATAAATAGGAAACCCCCAAAACAATGAAATAATAGAAATTAAATTAAGAAAAATTTTAAAATAATTCATGTATGTGACAATAATTATAATCAAACCTGCACGGGCTATACCCACACCTTTTTGTGTCTTGTGCAGAAGACAGATATCGCTGATTGAGGTCGAGGATACCAGACTGGAGGCTGACCTGATGTGGACATTAGACAAGATGATCTACATGAATGACAATTATAGAGTTGTACCTACCCTTACGGTAAGGTCTTGGGAGGGTTTTCATAGGATCTATTCTTTTATTTCAGTTTTTCTTGTACATTCCAGTTTGGGTTGTATTCTGGACCCTTTACGTACTATACACACCGTCTTTATAAAATAGTTTACCTCGTGCATGTATCTTTATGTGTTCTTGGTCTATGTTACATTACAAGTTTAGAGTCAATGTATTCTTGGTTTTTGGGATATCTTTTTCCAATGATTTTTGATTCCCCTGGCCTATGGAAGGTGGGCATGAGATAGTCACGAAACGGTCCCCGAGGGCGGGTCGTAACAAATTTTTATCAGAGGAGTTCTGTTCTTCCTAAGAACTAGGACTCTAATCCTTTCTGTGTGGAAAAAGTGTTATTCATGATGAGTTTGGTTTTTAGTTTTGGGATTCCAGTGTTGGTGTGGTGTCCAATGTATTCATACACCAGAATCATGACATCTAACTTTGGACCCAGTTCATGAAAACAATTATTACTTTTGTGTTTTTAAAATGTTTTCATTCTGATCTTATTGAGTCAGCTCACTAGATATAACTTATTAACCATGGTTCACATTTTTATTTCAAGATCCCTCCCTGTAGACAGCCATATAGGGTTCCAGGTATAGTACATTATGATAGCCCACTAAGCAACGAGGCTTCGGTGTAGGGCCCCATATAGTAGTTGTACTATCGGGTGGTGTAACAACAGCACTAGTACCCATTGGCTAGACAATTCCACTGGCCCTTGCAATATAGGGGCATGCTATGTGACCAAATTGCATGAGTTATAGCTCTATAGGCCACCGAGGGTTCAGGGTGATATAGATCCCTAGGTGGGTAAGGGATGACTGGAGGCTGTGGTTAGAGTTTTTGACTAGTAGGGACATCAGCCGATCTCATGGTGATCCTTGCCACCAGTCCTTTTCAGGAATCAGCAGGTAGATGGTGGAGCTTGATGATCTGGGTTCATGATGAGGTGACTATCATCTGGGTGGACTTTGAGTACCTTTTCAGGGTAGATTTCATCCCAGTGACCTTACACTAAGTGTGTATACAAGAGATTCTCCACTTCCAGCAGGGTATCATGATCGTGGCTCAATATTCAGTGAGGTTCACTGACCACTCATGCTACCCCAATAACAAGGTGTGAGACCCTTTAATCAAGGAATAAAACATTGAGTAGGGTCTCAGACATGAGATTAGATCATCGATGGTTTCTCTTTTAATCCTAACGTTGGAAGGGGTGATAGAGCAAGCACTCTTAGTGGATATCATCCTGGTTTAGCAGCCACCGACAGCCAGACCCAACACTGGATGATATGTAGAAGAGTCATTAGTAGCTGGTAGCAGAAAGATGATGAAAAAGTCCAAGAGGACTAGACCTACAATTGGACGACCGTAGGATAAAAGGTCGATGGTGCAGGTCTCTAAAGACATAGTAATACAAGCGATGATCAGTCAATGTTACTCGTTCGGCATGCAGGGTCACATAGCTCGCGACTGCCCGACCCACCATTTGGACAACCTGCTATCGGTTGAAGGACCACCTGGGTAAAGGCTAATATTTGATCAGGGAGGTTTTTTTGTAGGAGACATACATGATAGAGGAGCATGTCGGGTAGTAGGTGGTGGACGATGATTCAAGGTTCTACCGCCACCACCACCATGTGGTCCTTTACATATTTTGTTTTATATTTTTAACTGTTTTGACGGTGTTATTAGAATATATTTTGACCATTTAATCCATTTTCTGTGATTGAAATTAATTTCACTTTGAATTTAAACATAAACAAGTGCCAATATTTGGATAGTAATTTTATCTTAAAAACGTGCTATTTATTTTAACAATGGTAATTAATATTAAATTAATTAATTCAACTTATATGTTTATAATTTGATAAAATATACATCATTTTTGAATTCATAATATCAAATAATTCTTAGGATGAATTTCTTGTCTTTTTCTAAAAAACATCAATTTTTTATTAATAGTGAAACCACTTAGTAATAATGAAAAAATTGACTTTTTCATTTAAATAAACTTTTACCACTACTGTGAATTGAATTTAGAAAATCCAATATACATGGTTGTTATTAGTAAGTAATATGTGGTTCAATAGAAAGAAAATAATATTTGGTGAATATTAACTATTGACTTTTATTTACCGCGGTTAAAGGTAAATTGGGTAATTCAAGTTAAAAAGAATATTTTAATAATTTAAAATTACCTTAAAACTTGTAAAAACATTATTTTTTGAGTCAATTACGACCATGGTAATTTTTGGGTTGATTTTGGGACCCCATTGTGCCACATGATAGTGAACATGACACTTTAGACTAATTAACATAAAGTAAAGGAAAACATGACAAAAAACAAATATCTTTTAGTAAATCAATTTTTACAAGGGGTTATATAAATTATCATTTAGAATATAAATATTAATTGGAAATATAGAACGATTTACTATATCATGATATATTTTTATAATTATTAGACGTCAAAAAAACAAGATTACATGAGACACAATAATGATGTAGTATTTACCTCATTAATAAATGATTTAAATAAATATCATTATAAATATTAAAACAATATCCAAAAACTATAAAATTCTTATTGGATGATTTGTTTTCTAAAATTATTCATCTTATCTTAGACTTTAATTATTTTTTGACCATTTTAAACCAAATATAATTTTATAATAAAATAATGTTTTCACACTTTTAAAAATAGCCCCTCCTCTCTCTTATAAAAGGATAAAACTTATAAACAATTCCCCACACCTCTCAAGCCTTTTGGATCATCCATACCCTGCCCAATTATGCTCCATACATCCCTATCCTCCTCCTAGAACCCTTACCTAAGGCAGACGACACTTCAAGAAGTCCTTTTAGTTCAAACCAAAAGAACTTACCAAAATCAAAGTAAAAGATTCTCTTAACATCTATTCTTTTATTTTACATCTTCAACCCCTAAAATATTTTTATTCCTTTATTTTATAACAAACCCAGTATATTAAATATATGAGGATGTTTTTATGTGAATTATTCAAATTAAACTTACACACACCTCCTTCTAATGGGTGAAAAACATTCTGTTTTTGTTGATGACAAACTAACAACTCACAAAATGATGCTTGTTCGATTATCTACTACCTCCTAGAATGGTGGCCATTAAGATGAAACTATATTTATATATGATATATATTATGTTTATTTTTTCTTTATGATTCTTTATTTTTCATTTATATCACACCTTTATGGTTTCCATTAAGGGTAAACGTGATAATTTTATTTGAGGAAGTGCGGACTAAAGCCCCTCAAAGTTATATGAATCGTTAATGCCATATGAGGGATGCATAAAGGATGGAGTCAGTGATATTATATATGATATAATACTAGAATTATAATATACCTATCTAAAATTATGTTTTAATACTATTAAAATAAGAAACAGAAATGAATGCATCGTTCATGCGTACGTATGGCTTACCAACTCCATGAACAATGAATTTAATTTCATACCTCCAAATGATATATACTATTATAAATATAAATATATATATATTAAATATTTATGATATATATGATATCTAAATAATTGTTGTCATTCTGGATATAATGGACTATTGACCCCATGGACAACATGTAAATATAATGTTTTCATTTTTGACTCAAGTATCAAATACCGAAAAAATGAGCGTTATTAACATAAATGATTAAATAATGTTTATTACATGGAAATAAGTGATATAAAAGGAATAAAAATCTTGAAAATGGTTCTTAAGAAAGTATAAATTAACATTTTTTTATTATTCAGGAGATTAATGAATGATCGATTCAAGTCGGACATAGGGTAAGGGACTTCGTCTCAATATTTATTAATTGAGGCATATTTTTTTAATACAGGATTTTATTTTATACGTTGTATAAACTCCTTTGACTTTTACATTTTTTAAAAAAAAATTCTTTTCTCTGTAAAGCATTTTACTAAACAATAAATATTAATGTTCCTTTTTAGCCTAAGTGGTGACAACATCCTTTCTGCCGCCTTGAGTATTATTTGATCTTTTGGCTTCCTTAATAGGCCGTAATGTTTTCAAAAGGAAAATAAATATCATATACTATTATTAAATATTTTGGTATTGAAAATGGTTTTTATGATGTTTTTGTTATGTATAAATATTTAAATGATATATTTTTATTGCAATGTGGGAATTTTATTTATATTTCTGCTTATGTTATGTGTTATGATTATGTTATGGTTATTGGGAATTGTTACGTATATGCGTGGTTTCATGATAAACATATGGCGGGTGAGCACAAGATTGCTCTCCAATGCATTGGGTAACATGACAGAGGTATATGTGAATGTTTCACCAAAATAGATTTACGAAATATTATGTGAGGGGTATTCCAAAGTAACTCCCTATGTAGTTATGAGAGCTATAATGTAAGTATGTTATGCATGACACATGTAACCATTATGATTAATTATTTCTATGTGTCATTAAAAAAAATATTCTGTTTTCTTGAGGTAAGGAAAATAGTTCATGTTTTTTATGTATTTATGAACATATTTTTCTATCATTGTTTTATAACCCTTGCTAAGATTTTTATCTTAATCCCATGTTTTGAAATGTTTTCATGGGACTTAAAGATGAATAGGGTCAAGCAAGAGATAATGTAAAATTCATGATGTCTAAAACATGGAACTAGACATTACTCCTTTTTCAAGAGTTTTTGTTTGATGAAAAAAAATGAAACAATGTTAAGTGTCTAATTTTTATTCTTTTGAGATGTATTAGTTAATTCCTAATTCTCTAAAACTCTATACCTGAAAAGATCCTCAATGTTTATTATTCATTTAATTCAATATTATGTAATGTTTAAGGTCAGGCCCTTAAAGTTGGTATCAAAGATTGGGTTAGATAACTAAAGGATTTAGGGTATTATTAAATTAATATCCATAAATTAATATATGTTAATCTTTAAATCATATAGCATTTAATGATTACCATGTTGCTTCGCCTAAGATATTTCTTTGATCAGAATGGTTTTCTGTAGAGGAAACAAGGCAGCAATTTTGGGACGACATGAGGAAGAAGACAACCTTCCAAATCAAGTACATGAGGTGGTCGAAATTGGAACTGAATTGTTTATTATAGTGATGGAAATGTTGACTCAGGATATAAATGGTGGTGGTATCCATGTATGAGATCTTCCAGATCAACCACAGAGGAACATGTTAGTAGTGAAGCATTTTATGAGGCTACATCCCCTATCATTAAGAGAATCGTCTGACTCGGTGCTACCAGAATGGTGGATTAAAGCACTAGAAAAGATTTTTGATCTCATGGGTGTTCATAACATCAAATGTTTATTCATGCATTTTACCATTTGAAGTTTAAGTTGATCAATGGTGGTCGATAATGAAAAATATCACAGATATTGAGGAGATTTATTTTGTAAATTGCGATGAATTCAAAGGTATGCTTCTTGAAAAATATTTTCCTAATGTGGTTCATCTTAGAATGGTAAAGTAATTCCATGAATTGAGGCAGGATGATGACTCAGTGGCTGATTATGAAGCAAAATTCACTAGGCTGGAATGGTATGCTTTAAATTTCATATGAGATATTGATAGTAAACTTAACCATTTTTACTCAGGATTAAAGCCAAATTATCGAAGGGATTTTTCTTCTCGTTAGTTCAAAAGTTGTGAAAAACATTTTCGTTCGGCAGAGAAGGTGGAAATGGAGTTCGTTGAGGAACATCTGTTCTTTTAAAAACAACAGAGTAAGACATTGAGGTGGCAGGCGAAAGGGAAAAAATCTTCAAAAATATCTGATGGTAATAAACATAAGTTTACTGTTTTTAAAAAATGTTGTAAAAATCATGATGGGGAATGTATTTTGAATTCTCATAAGTGCTACCGAGGTGGTAAAATGGGTCATAAGGCTTGTAATTGCACTGAAAAATATGTGGGTAATGGTAAGACATAATCTGATTTAAAGTCAGTAAGATGTTTTAAGTCTAATGAAATGGGTCATTATGCAAATGACTATCCAACAAAGAACTCATCTAAGGGAAAGCAGTCAGACTACATGAAAAAATGTGTGGTTAAATCCTTTTCAACTACATCAGTAGATGATGGTCCATAAAATGAAGTAGTATTAGGAACATAGTTTGTTTGTTCAGATTATGCAAATGTGTTGTTTGATTCAGGGTCTACACACTCTTTCAATTCTAAGAATATTTATAGTAAATTGGGAATTCCATCTCAATATATGAATATATAACTTATGGTAAAAATCTTGGAAGAAATGTTGAGACAAAAATAAAACATAAGAACATTCATGTCCTTCTTTGCGGAAAGAATCTACCTGCAAACCATATTGTTTTGCCTCGAGTAGAGTTTGATGTTATTTTGGATATGGATTGTCATTATGTTTTTCATTCTATATTTGAATGCAGATTTAAAGAGGTTTCTTTTCAGAATAATTTTATGTTTGTATACAAAAATGAACCCTTTCTTTTGATAACATATAAAGAAGCTGAGAAACGTGTAAAAGATGGAAATGAATGTTTCCTTGATCATATTGTTGAAAACAAAGGAGCTATTCAGATTAATGATGTTCTGGTGTTAAATTATTACCTTGATGTTTTTCCTTATGAGTTTCCTAGTATTATTCCATATCGGGAAGTTGAATTTACTGTTGACTTAGTTCATGATGCTAATCCAATTTCAAAACCCCCTTAACAAATGGCTCAAATTTTACATTTAGAGTTAAATATGCAACGGCATTAGTTATTAGATAATGGATTCATTTGTCCTAGCACATCACCATGGGGTGCTCCAGTATTTTTTGTTAAAAATAAATATATTTGAATGAGACCTTTCATTCATTATATAGCAATGAATAACATTACTGGTAAGAACAAGTATCCTTTGCCTCATATCGATGATTTGTTTGATCAGCTCTAGGGAGGTCATTATATTTAGATGATTTATTTGAGGTCAGGATACCATCATTTGAATGTAAAGGAATATTACATTTCGAAGACATCATTTCATACTAGATATGGATATTATGAATTTGTATTTATGCCTTTTTGTTTAACCAATTCACCTACTATATTCATGGGACTTAAGAATATAATTTTCCATGAGTTCTTGGAAATGTTTCTTGGGTGTGTTCATTGATGATATTTTGGTTTATCCCCAAAGTAAATAAGAACATGAAATTAATTTCAGGGTTGTCTTTCTAACCTTAAAATAAAAGAAACTATATGGGAAATTTAGCAAGTGTGAGTTTTGTTTGCAACAAATTTCATTCCTTCCTCACATTGTTTCAAAAAATGGCATCATAGTTGGTCCTGCTAAAACAAAATTTTTTGAAGAATGCACAAGAACCACATATATAACCAAGATTCATAGTTTTCTTGGGTTTTGAGGTTATTATATGAGGTTTGTTGAATAAATTTCACAGTTATCTAGTCAAATGACTATGTTAACAAGAAAATGGGTTAGGTTCATTCAGACAAAAGAATGTGATGATTTTTTTTAGGAATTGAAAAGAAGATTGGTGAATGATCCAGTTTTGGCAATACAATACAGAAATGGTTAGTTTGTTATCTATAGTGATCCTTTATTTAATGGACATGTGTCTGTCCTAATGTAGAATTATCTGGTAATTGCTTATGCTTCACGTTAGTTGAAACCACAAGAGTTAATTACCCTACACGTGATTAGGATTTAACTGATGTTGTTTTTGCTTTAAAAATTTGGAGTAATCATTTGAATGTAGTATAATTTGAAATATATACAAATCACAAATGATTAAATTATATATTCACTCAAAAATAATTGAACAAGAGATTGATGAAATGGCATGAATTAATCAAGGATTATGATTGCACGATCCATTACCATCCGAGAAAATCAAATAAAGTGGCTGATGCATTGATTCAAAAGAGTAATGCCTAATTAACCACGTTACTTTTGGAAAAAGATCCTACGGTTTTTGATTTGATTAACATTGGCATATAATTTTATGATGTAGAAAATTCTTCTGTTTTGTATCAAGTGTTAGTGAGATCATATCTATCAGAAAGAATTAAGAAAGCACAGATGGAAGATCATGAGTTATAGAAAAAGGTGGCATTCATTCAACAGGGTATGTTTCATGAATATAACATTGATAATGCTTGTGTTTTGAGTTTTTGAATGATATTATGTGTGACTTGTGATTCATAGATAAATAATGAGTTGTTATGTAAAGCTCATAGTTCCCCATTTTCAGTTCATCCTAGCAGTAATAAGATGTACAGAGATCTTCGAGAGTATTGCTGGTGGGATGGAATGAATAGAGACATTGATAATTTTACTATGAAGTGTTTGATAGGTAATTAGGTTAAAGAAGAGTAGATGTTACTTAAAATGGATGTTTTAGCCTTTATCGGTGCCATAGTGGAAATGGGAAAATATATCCATGGTATTCATTCTGGGTTTACCTAAGACATCTCAAAGTAATATTGAAATCTGGGTTTTTGTTTATTGATTGAATATATATGCTCATTTAATTCATTTCAAGATACATTGTCTCAAGATCAACTTTCAAGGTTGTATGTTAAATAGATAGTGAAGTTGCATGGAGTTCCACTCTCCATTGTATCTGATGAGGATCCCATGTTTACTTCTAACGTTTAAAAAGCCCTTCAAAATTCGTTGGGTACTGAATTAAAATTTAGTATAGCTTTTCATCATCAGTCATTTGGGTAATCAAAATGAACAATTTAGACATTAGAGGATATGTTGCATGCTTTCTCAATGGATAATCAGGGAAGCTGGGACCAACATCATTCTTTGGTTAAATTTTGATATAATAACAGTTTTCATTCTATTGTATAGATGGATCCATTTGATGCATTATATATAATGATTTTTCTAAATCCATCATTTTGGGATGATGTAGGTGAAAGGAAGATGATGGGACCAGAATTGGTAGAAGGGATGGTAGAGAATGTTTAGTTGATTCAGAAGCACAAGAGAACAGCTCAGAGTACATAGAAAAGGTATGTAGATAAATGGGGGAAGGATCTTTCTTTTGAGGTAGGTGATCATGTCTTTCTCAAAGTTTCTCCATGGAAAAGAGTGATGCATTTTGTTTATAAGGGAATGTTGAGTCCGAGGTTAATTGGACCTTATGAAATCCTAGAGAAATTTGGATGAGTTTAGTACAATGTAGCTTTACATCCTTTTTTATCCGATATATGATATGTTTTTAATGTTTTTATGTTGAGAAAGATTATATGCCAGATCCATTGCATGTTTTGAGCCCAGAGGTAGTTCAGTTGAAAGAGAATCTCTCTTATGAGGAACAACCTGTCCAGATTCATTAATGAATAGAGCAAGTGTTGAAGAATATGGAGATTTACCAGGTAATGGTTTTCTGAAAAAACCATATGTTTGAAGAGGTAATGTGGGAATCTGAAAATGCTATGAGTGGTAAATACCCCCACATATTTTTATAATTAAAATTGCATGGATGCAATTCCCAAAAGGGGTGAGTAATGTAACATCCCTGGTAAATAAATAAAGATACATATTTCATATTTATTAATATGTGTGAAATAAATATTAATTTTACTTTAATGGGGTTTCTATGTTCGATATCATACCCCATACACAACAACAAGTTTATTAGAAATATTATGTTGCACAATAATAATATAAATTATTATTTTAAATGATAGTTAAATCTTAGTAATTGTATTGAATGGAATGAAAAAAATAACTACAATATGATCATACATGTTTGTTAAATGTAGTTACATTTATCCAATAAAATCAAGTGGCTTAAATTGAGAATGAATATAATTTTGAGCATAATTTACATTAAAAGGTCGATTTACAACCTTTTAATGGAGAACCCTCATTAAATATAGATTTGGTCACATTAATAAATTTTATTTGACAAAAAAAAATACTTCTTTAGAATGGGGACATGAAAATTTTCATTTTGTAAACTTTTGGAATTTTTCTGATAAAGATCATTTTTAATTAATAGTGAAAAATGTTGTATTTTAATTCAATACTGCATTTTAATCTAATTTATTTATAAATATAGATTATCTTATTAATTTGTTTTAAAGTTTTATTAGAATATATTTTTACCATTTAATCTAATTTTGGTCATTGGAATTAATTTTAATTTGAATTTGGACATAAACAATTTTCAATATTTTGATAGTTATTGTTTCTTAAAAACGCGCTATCTATTTTAACAACGGAAATTAATTTTAAATTAATTAATTCAAAATCTATGTTAATAATTTGATAAAAATAGATATAATTTTTTAATTCCTAATATCAAATATATCTTAGGCTGAATTTATTGATATTTTTCTGAAAACCATCAAATTTTGATGAATAGTGAAACCACTCATTAGTGGTTAAAAGATGACTTTTTCATTTGAATGAAATTTTAAAGCTTATTTAATTTAAATTTCAAAAATCCTACATACATTGTTGTTATTATTAAGTAAAATTTCATTCAATAAGATGAAAATATTTTTTTTGAATAGTAACTTTTGACTTTTATTTACCACGGTTAAAGGTAAAGGTGGTAATTAAAGGTAAAAAGAATATTATAATAATTTAAAATTAAGTTAAAACATATCCAAACCTTATTGGTTGAGTCATTAATGACAATGGTCTTCTTTGTGTCGATTTTTGGATTCAATTAAGCCACATGGGAGTGATAATGACACTTTAGATTAATTAACAAAAAGAAAAGGTAAAAATTGAAAAAATAAATAGCTTTTCGTAAATTAATTTTAACAAGGGGTTATATAAATAATAATTTTGACTATAAAAATTCATTGTAAATATAAAACAATTTAATATATCATTATATTTATTTTATAAATTTGAGTCATAAAATAAATTAAATTATTTATGACCCAATAATGATGAAGTATTTACCTCATTAATAATAGATTTAAATAAATAAGATTATAAATCTTAAAAAAATATACAAAACCTATAAAATTATTATTGGATTATTTTATTTCTACCATGATTCATCGTATATTTAAATTTTATTATTTTTAACTGTTTTAAAATGAGAATATGTTTATAATAATATCATTTTTTTTCACACATTCCTAAAGAGCCCCTCCTCTCCCTTATAAAAGGAGACAAATTATATCCAATTCCTCACACCTATCAAGCCTTTTGGCTCATCAAAAATCCACCCAATTAATCTCCATACATTTCTCTCCACCTCCTAAAAGCCTTACCTTAGGCAGATGACACTTCAAGAAGTCTTTTTGGTTCAAACGAAAGGATGTTACCCAAATTAAAGGCAACAATTTCTCTTAACTTCATTTCATATATTTTACTTCTCCAAACCCTAAAGTCATTTTATTAATTAATTTTATAACAAAACAAATATAAAAAATATACTAGGATGTTTTTATGAGATGTATTTGTACTAAACATACACACACCTCCATCTAATGGGTGAAGAACATACTGTTTCTATGGATGGAAAACTAACGCCTCACGAAATGATGATTGTTCGATTATCTCCTGCTGCCTATCATGGTGGAAATTAAGATTACAGTATATTTATATATGATATATTTTATGTTAATTTTTTCTTTATGATTATGTATTTTTCTTTTATATTATACCTTTATGGTTTCCATTATGTGTAAACGCTATAATTTCAATTGAGGAAGTGTGGACTACCTTTTGCTCAAAGTAATATGACTCGTTAATTCCATATGTGGGACATATAAAGGATAGAGTTAATGATATTATATATGATATAATACTGTAATTATAATATACCAATGTAACTTTATGTTTTAATTCAATTAAAATAATTAATAGAAATGAAAGTAGTGTTCCTGCGTACGTACAGATTACCGTCTCCATGAACGGTGCATTTATTTATTACCTCAAAGTGATATGTACTGTTATAAATATGTATATATAATGTATATATATGATATATATGAAATATAAATATTGAATGTCATTTTGGATATAATGGACTATTTACCACATGGACAACATGTAAATATAAGGTGTTCATTTTTTACTCAAGTATCAAATATCGACAAAACAAATGTTATAAACTTAAATGATTACATAATGTTTATAACATGGAAATAAGTGATATAAAAGAAATAATAAAAATTAAAAAGGTTCTTAAGAGATTATAAATTAACTTTATTTTATTATATAGAAGATTAAAGAATGATCGAGTCAAGTCGGACACGAGGTTAGGGACTTCGTCTCAATCTCCTTTCCTTGAGGGATATTTTTTTTCAATACACTATTTATTTTATAAGTTTTATAAAAACCTTTGACTTTTAATTTTATTCAAAAAGAATTTTTTCTCTATATAGCATTTTACTAAATGACAAAAAAACGAATGTTTCTTTTTAGCGTAAGCGGTGACAATGACCCTTCCACCACAACGTGTATTATTTTATCTTTTGGCTTCCTTAACATGCCTTAACTTTTATAAAAAGATAAATAAATAACAAATATTATTTTTACGTATTTTGTTATTGAAAATGGTTTGGATGATTGATGTTTTATGTCAATATATTTAAATGATATATTTTTATTGCAATGTGGTAATTTTATATTTCCTTTATGATTATGTTATGAGTTATGATTATGTTATTGTTCTGGGTCATTGATTACGTATATGGGTGGTTCTGTGATAAACCTAGGATGGGTGAGCCTGATATAGATCTCCAATTCATTGTGTTATATGACGGTGTTAAATGTGAATGTTTCTCTTAAGAGATTTGGGAATATACTGTGAAGGGTATTCCGAAGTAATTTGCTATGTAGCTGTGAGAGCTAAAATGAAAGTATGTTTTGGAAGGCACAAGTTACCTTTTTGATTTATGATTTTAATGTGTTAGTCATAAAATCTTATTATATAATGAGGTATGTAAATGATTTCATTTTTTGTATGTATTTATGAACAAATGATTATTTATTTGTTTTATAACCCTTACTAAGATTTTTATGCTCGTCCCATGTTTTGAAATGTTTTCATAGGACATAAAGATGAATAGGGTCAAGGATGAGATCATGGAAAAGTCATGCTATCTAAAACATGGAAGTATGCATAAATATTTGTTTCAAGTGTTTTTTTATGAAAAAATGGAAACTGTGTAGAAGTTTCTACATTGAAATCTTTTGAGATGTAGTAGTTATGTAATAATTATCTAAAACATTAAACCGTAAAATATCATCGATGAGAATTATTAATTTATTTCAATAATATGTTAGTTTTATGGCCAGGTCCTTATAGCGTGAATACAGCTCCAATAGAGGGATGACTGAGGCCAACAACAGTAACAAATATCTATAACATCCTATGGTTAGCTATATTTTATCGATGATCTGTGAGAAATTTCTCACTATTTTCTAACACTCTTACCTAGCTAACTCCGATGGGAGTAACGTATTTTGGATTGATAAATGTGAAGAGAGCTTCAAGGAGATGAAAAAGAGGCTTATCACTACGCCCGTCCTCAAACATCCCATGAGTGCATAACTTTTTGTGGTATTTAGTGATGATTCAAAGAAGGTCCATGTAATTGTGTTGATGAAAAATTACATAGTCATTGACTATGATTCAAGTAAATTGAATATTCATGATCAAAATTCTCCTACACATGATCCAATGTTGTTTATAGTGATCTTTGCTACAAAAATTTGGAAACAATACCTCTTTGAGGAGATGTGTGAAATTTTTATGTACCACAAAATCCTCAAGTATATATGCACACAGAATTAGTTTAACATCCTCTAATAAAGATTGATATATCATATCAAAGACTATGACAACTCAGTCCATTACCACCCAGGGAAAGTGAACCAGGTGGTTGATTCATTAAGTAGAAAGGACCCAGCAATTATGTCATGGATGTGAATTGAAAAGGATCCACTCTCCTTATATTTGTTGAAGATGTATATGGGAATCATAATGAAGGGAACATTATCAATACATTCACAAGTGATTGCTCAACCACAACTTTTGGAAAGGTTAAAGGATTTTCAAAAGGTTGATGTGGAAAAATATATGAAATTAGAAACTATCAGAAAAGGGATATCCTTAGAGATCCTTATCAATGAATGAGGAATTGTGAGATTTTAGAAAAAGACTACATGTTTCATCATGTCCAGAACTAAAGAATGAACATCTAGATGGTGCACATATTTCAAATTTCTCTATCAACCTAGGAAACACAACTATTTATCTAGATCTTTGAGAACATTATTGATTGGATAATATGAAGAAGTAGATCACTATGTATACATCATTGATCCTGGAATGCCCTCATGTGAAGGGTGAGATGTAGAAGTCTAAGGGGATTAGGAAAAAATTACCCATACCAACATGGAAACAGGAGAAAATCACCCTGGACATTGTCTACAGACATCTAAAGACAACCAAAGGAAACTATAGAATCTGTGTTTTTGTGGATCGTCATACAAAGACTGCAAAAATAATTGCAATTCTAGACGATTTCTGATAGGATCAACTATCACATATATACATCAGAGATAGGGTAAGGCTACATGGAGTACAACTATTGATTGTATATGATAGATATATGAGATTCAACTCTATGATCTGGAAAAGTCTCTAACATACTAAGAATAATGTGATGAACTTTAGTATGGCTTATCATCCTCAAACTGATGGCTAATATGAGCAGACTATCCACACACAAGAGGACATGTGGAGAGAAGGGTCAATGGACATCCAAATCGGATGAGATAAACATCTTCCCCTAGTTGATTTCTTTTACAACAACAGTTTCCACTTGATAATTTAAATTGATCCTTATAAAGCCTTGTATAGGAAGAGGAGCTGAATAATGGCATGGTGTGATTGATATGGGGAGAGAAAACTACTAGTTCCAGAATTGGTCGAATAAATGGAGGATATGTTTAAGACCACCAGGAAGTATATTAATGTTCCTCATAGGCGACAAAAGATCTATGATTATAATAATTGATGAGACAAAGGGTTTTATGTCTGAAACATGGTGTTGTTCCTCATATCATCATGGATGAGAGTTATGAGATTTGGGAAGAAGGTAAATCTTAGTCCAAGGTATATCATCCCTCTTGAGATCCATGATCGCATTGGAGTTGTGGCTTATCGACTAGCAATACCACTGAACCAAAATAAGAAAATTCCCCTTGTGAATGTTTTGTGGAGAAATGGTTGACTAAGAAACATGGGAAACAGATGATGTAATGAAGAAGAGAAACACCCATCTTATTTTTTGTGGGAAAATTAAATTTTGTGGGAGAATTTTTTGAAGGTGGAGGATTGTAACGACACAAAAATTTCTTAATGGAAATTATCTTTGATATAATTATTTTCCTTACTATGTAAAATAATTATATAACATATCCACATATTTTGTTTTATATTTTTGGATATAAAAATACCGCTAACAATTTTTATCTTTCCTAATGTAGTCATTGAACAATGATTACATGATTAATATAAATATATGGCTTTAAAAAATCTAATTTACTAAGACCAAGGAAGTGATGGCCTCATCCTACAGAAATGATCAATATGAGGCCCATTTGAAAATTCTTGGAATGGTTGTGGAATATGTGGGATTATCTCTTGTCAAATCCCATTCCATGCATGAATACGTTATGCTTTATAGGAACCACCTATGGGAGAAGTGGACTTTGATAGAGATTACCACTCGAGTGATATAATGTGAGCCACACCCAGAGTATGTCACCATCGTGAAACTGACCCTAAGGGGTTATGAGTAGGATTTAAGGGGTTATGTATCAAGCCCATATAACTATTAAAATGTAAATTATTTTTTTCTAAATAATATATATTCATTTTATTAGTATTACTTCATAAATAATTTTTAAAGCAGAAATTGTATTTTTAGTTAATATTCAACTAAAAAATCTATTTTGATGGATTAATAAATTTTGGATATAAAAAATATTTTAATAAAATAATATTATTTTTAAATTACAATTTATTAAATATAAATGATCGTATAATTTAATGACTATAATTGTAATTTTTATTAAAGCATGAAAGAGGTATTTGTCAAAACCCTTGAATTTTCTATAAATGTAACATTTTATATTAATAGTAAATATTCAAATATTTTGAAAATTATATAAATTAATTGAATACAATATTTGGAATGAGGATGTAGAAATAATCCAATAGTGAATTTGTCATAATTTTCTGACACAGAAGAATTTTTGGGTAAAAATTAAATACCATATAAATATTTGAGGTGTCCTATTACATAATAATGACCCACTAGTGTTGTAATAAAATAATAATAATGTGATTTTTGGCAAATATATGTTTTTACATATAAATAATGTGATTTTAGTTTTGGTTTATTTATTTTACAAATCTTTTGTGGACCCTCTATGAATTAAAAAGTATTTTATCTTTTTAAAATGATTTCCTTGAGAGTGTGACTCACCTCCACATAAGCAAGCCTAATATTTTAATATGTTCGTCCATTTTCCATATATAAAAATTATATCATCTCCCCTTTGGAGAAAATAATGTCTAAAAACAATGGAATGGTTTTTTTCTTTTGAATCGTTTAATTTGTAGGGTCCAAAACATAAATAATAAATAATTCCAACTTTTTACTATATAAACCAACCCATGATCCCACTTACTCATCACTCAGATACTTTTAAGCTCGACCAACCCCGGAACTCCTCTCTTTAGAATCCTCCCATGGTGACCCAAGCTCCAAAGATGTCTCTCTCCAGCCACTCACAAGCCTTCGTGATCACACTAACATGTAAGGGATTTTTTACTCTCTTTTTTTGTCCAAATTTGAATATGTTTTTATTACATTATATATTAAATTAATAGTGAAGGGCTATGATTTTCACCTCCCCCCATACTACACTATTTATGTTCTACTAATGAGATACCCCTTTCTCCCTCATAAATTCCTCCAATGTATACTTGTTACCATACTGAAATTCCTTATGTAGTGTTTCTCTCCTCGTTTACATTATATAAATTATTTTCAATTATAAATCAAAATTACATTATTCATGTAGGGATTTGCATTTATATTACCCCATTACTGACCATTTAATGTACATATTATGAGACACCCATTTCTCTCTTATCCAATATTTTTATGAATTATTATGTCACACTGTTATTTTGGTGAAGATGCACCCCGATTTTCCTAGCCAAAGTGTTTGTGTAGTGAATACCATGCCCATTTTTCTATCTAGTGTATTCAACATAATGGTCATTTATATATTGATTATATAGTTCCATGTATGAATTCAAAAAAATTTATCTTGTAATAAATAATTTTGATTAATGAATCCATGTTATATGATCCATGTGTCACACTTATGCATGAAATGAAATGATTATGAAGGGTGTACCCTGATAGAGCTCCAATGCATTTGGTAAAGATTAGTATCATAATACATCAAGTGAAATTAGTTTTTAATCATTATAATTCAAGTTAAATGATCAATTAATCGAGATCCATGTAAAATTAGCCTTGGATCATGATATCATGTTAAATATTGTTGCCACATTTCCATGTTTTGATAATCATGCTATATCATTGATTCCTCTGGAATTAGGGATGACCTCATTGATTGATGGTTCAAACATTCCAATCAGTTTTTAATGGGTTTGTTTGTAGAACCAGTAACATCCAATTATTCCATATCCATTTGAACCACCTTTCCAAAGTTAGGCACTCATTAGTTGTGGACTGTTGAGGCTTAAGAACATTCATTGGTCGAGAGGATGGGAGGTCGGACTCATCACACCTTTTGTAAGGGAATTATTGTCTATTCCAGGACTCTCTTTTTAGGTTTATGTTACGTTCGTGAATCCTTATTACATTACCAGGTATAAAATGAGCATTCCATTAGATCTGACAATCAATGATTAATATGTAGGAGATTTAGAAAATATTTTATATATATTCGAGGTTCTTCATGGACAGAGAATAATCTGTATTTGTTAGAGATTCTTAGTCAATGGTATCCTTCAATACATAAAAGTATCTTGGTCATTGTGATGACCATACTGGTTTTAAATCCACTCAGTGGGGAACATGAAGTTTATTTTCATTCAGAAGGACATGGATTATTTCAGAGTTGGGATCATACCCGCAGATGGGCTACTTACGTATCCTTTGTTTTGGAAAAGGAATCAGAACCCACGTATTTCAAGTAAGGGAGTATGATGTTTATTTATGATTGATGGCTCAAAGATAGGTGTCATGATTACTTTTACACTCTTAACTCACATGAGCCATGCTCGGTGTGAGAAATAAGAGGTATTGGTAAAACCAGACAATTGTGCCATCATAAGAAATGAAATGGGACATAGGTATATATGACTTCCCAAATAGGTGAATATTAGGTTTTACTTCTTGGAAGAAACCCAAGAACAAGGTCCATAAAGGTATATGTAAATCAGTAGGTTCTGAGAGTTGTTATGTTCTACCGAATTCCTTTCAGATAAGTAAGAAAATAAGGAAATAATGCCATGAATGGCTTTGGAGAGAGTTCTGAAGGATTAATCATGAAGATTATTGGTGGATAGGCATAAGAGAGGTAAAATATGCAGAATGGATACCCAAAAAGTGACGGGCATGCAAGTCCTAGTCGGCGCGCAAGTATTGTGTGGTCACGCAAGTCCTAGTCGTGTAGGTGTACCTGCATGACACGTGGGTACTTGCACGATGGTCAATCCTTAGGGTAGAAGTTGGGCGAGATTTGGATCAAGCCATTAATACTACCCCTAGAGACTTCCATAAGAGAGGTGTGAACGTTATTTTGAAGGGGTAAGGCGGTGCACAATTGTGGTCGTTTCCCTTAAGGGCGGGCCACTTAGGCACACAAGTGTTGATGAGTTTCAACACTTAGGCCATACTCCAACTCTTTAGATATTCAATTCTAGGTAAGAAATTACCATAGAAGTGTTCGTAAGCATTGAAAAGAGACTAGGGCACCATGAGCTCAAATCTGAGTTTCTGGAGTTTTTCATCCTTGAAATGGGGGGCCCAGAAGGGGTATTTATAAGCCAGGGAAGATCTTTGGTGAAAATAAAAAAGGGTGCGCAAGTCACCATCACGACCACTATGCGGAGAGAAAGTATACTTGTGAAACCATGATGAAACTTGTAGGACCCATGTGGGAAGAAATCCTTCTTCATGCCTTTGTCGATTTTTTATGTTTCTTTAAAGGATGAATCACTTTGGACTAAGGTATTTCCCTTTTTCAGTCATTAGACTTTGTGAAGGAAAGGAGTGTCAACAAAAGTCCCCCCACAGATTTGGATCTGGAGTGAAAAGCGGATTTTACTCTATGGAAAAAAGAGAATCCAAGTGTCCTTGTGGTTATTGGCAGTTTAATGTCATGCATGTCAGACATAAAAAGGCGAGTGTTTAAGGTCGAAATAGCATTGACCGAATGGATTAAAATTGACTTAATTCCATGAAAATTTATCTGAAAACATATTACCACACTCAAGTATGCGGGAAAAAAATGTAAACCATGACTTCAGAAATTTTAAATCTGAGGAATGATATGAAAAAGTGCTAAAAGGAATTAGAAAAACTTGTTCCCATAAATGAAGTTTTCATTATATTACAAACCCGTTAGGGGGTTGAATTATGCAAGGCCACCTAAGGGAATTGGATTCATAGACAAATAATAGTATCTTTTGGCTGACAAGTCTGTTGTTTAAACTGTAATATGCAAGACCTCTTAAGGGAACATGTTGCATAGTCAGGGAAAAGAACTCTCATAAATTTACTTCTCTACTACTAAAAAGCTAGAGGAAGTTTATGGATATTCAAATTTTCCAAAGCATAGAGATTTCTGTATGGATAGAGGTACTTGAATATGGAAAAGATATTTCCAAATAAGATCGTCTAAGAACTAGATGAATGTCACTCCTACCATGGTTTGACCCAAACGTAGGGAAGGGAAATATAAAGCATTGACTTCAATAATTTCAGATCATGAAAAAGAACATGGGGAAAATATGTTAAGGATTGATATTTTTTGGCAGATCCTTTACATATTTTTGATAAGGTAAATAAGGAAAAAAGCGGTTTTCTTCCCATGAATGAAGTTACAATTATTTAACAAAACCATTTGGGGGTTGAATTATGTAGGGCCACCTAAGGGAATTGGCTTCATAGTCAAATTATAGTATCATTTGGCCGACAAGTATATTATGTAGACTGTTTATGCAAGGCCGCATAAGGGCACGTGCTGTATATTCAGGAAAAATAACTCCAAGAAATTGGACATTTTGTTACCAGAAGTCAAGAATATGGTTATGATGATTTGGAAGTATTTAAGACTAGGATTATGACACTTAAAAAATGGGTATTGTCCACTGTATGTAGAGAAATATAGATCAATGCTAATCAAAATCATGTTGTGGCTGGGTCCTAAATTGAAATATTGGACTTCACTACGTATCTCAAAAGGATGGGAATCAATAAATATATAGTTCTTGAAATACATTTTAACGTCGTGTGGGAATAATGTGTAAGAGATCTTAGTTTAGGGTTATATAAATCAGACCATTACAAGAAATACACAGTGTGTGTTTTCACAGGGACTTTTCAGCCAGGGGAATGAAAGTGGAATTTGGGGTTAGCCCCAAAAGACATGGGATGGATTCACGGGATGCTAGAACATTCCTAAGTATCACAGAACGATGGGAATCAAGCCGCGTGTAGTTCTATAAATACCCTCTGTAAAGATTCAGTTCGAACAAGTGAAAGGTGAAAAAGGGGACTTTAGTACCATGATAGTTTGACCCAAGATTAAAGGTTCAGGCATTACCATGTATGCACATAGTCTTCTAAATATAAAATGATTGAATATCAATGTATATAATTATTTCCTCTCATGTGAGGGTATCAATGTATGTTATAGTTTACTGTCATATACGACAAAAGGTATTGTAAAGTTTAACGTCATGTTGTAAGGACAACGGTGATCCAATGTGAAGAGATTGGTTTTGGGATTGAACATCAGGAGGCTTCCTAGATACTAAGCCTAGAAGGAAAGGATCAAAGTCCGTGTAGTTAAATTTGAGAATTAATTAGTGGTCAAGTTGTTCTTGGAGACAATGACATAAAAAATGATGTTGGGAGTTACACATGGTTAGAAACCCAGAGAGGGTGTTATGGTTGAAGTTTGCTCTAATCTCACGTGAGTCATACTCGGAGTGAGAAATAAGATGTAGCAACAACCTTAACAATGCACATTTTAATGTCATGTAGTACATATGAAGGGACTATGCAGTTTAAAGTCTTACAGTTAGGACTGTTGGTGCTACACAGTTTAGTGTCATGTAGCATGGACAATACAGTTTAACGTCATGTTTGACGAAAGGGGGATTGTGCAGTTTAATGTAATGTAGAAAGGAAAAAATAGGACACAGTTTAACGTCAAGTAGGGCGTATTAGGAATTTTTTCATAGTTTAATGTCATGTTGGACAAAAAAGGGATGATACAGTTTAGCGTCATGTTGGACGATGGTGTGAATAGTTTAAGGTCATATGCATGGACCATTGCTGTATAGTATAACGTCTTATAGAAAGATGAAAGGGACATAGTTTAACATCATGTTGGACGAATGTGTGAATAGTTTAAGGTCATATTCATGGACCAAGGATGATAATGCAGTTTAATGTCTTACTGGATTATAAAAATGCCAATAGTTTAAGGTCGTATGCATGGATCATTTGTTATGAAGTTTAACGTCTTACTGTATGTAAGGAAATTCTGTATATTTTAGCATCATGAAGTTATGACGTCATAGTTTAACATCATGTTGGACATAAGTTCCAATAGTTTCATGTCATATGCATTGACCCTTGGTTATGTCGTTTAACGTCTTACTGGACGTAAGGGACTTCTGTACAGTTTAGCATCATGTAGTTAAGACTTCACAGTTTAACGTCATGTTGGACATATGTTCCATTAGTTTAAATTCGTATTCATATACCCTTGGTGTATTTTGTGTTCATACAAAATATTTCATCAAAAATCTGGCATTGGTTGGAGTAGTGATGAACCTCAATTTGCATGACTGCTTCTATTCCATATACTAATGAATCTGGAGTTGATCGCGTTGCAGTGGGGGTGGTGGGTCGATAAGCCCATAATGCATGAAAGTGTTTACCAGGCCATGACTTCTTATCTTTATCCACCATCTTTTGCAGTATATTTGACAAAGTCTTGTTGAAAGATTATATCTGTCCACTGGCCACTGTATGACACTGAGAAGAATGATTGGATTTAATGTTATATTTTTGATACAACTTCCTCACCTCGGATGAACAGAAGTTGGTGCCATTATCTATCAATATGGTATGAGGGACACCAAATCTGATAATGATGTTAGAAATGATTAAGCTAACAATTCATTTAGAATTGACTTCTTTGAAGGTTACTTCCTCTACCCATTTGTAAAATAATTCAGTAGCTGTAAGGATGTACTTAAACTACTTGGATGTAGACGAAGCATAAGGTCCCACTAAATCCACTCCCCAATTGGCAAGTGGCCATGAGTATTTAGTTGTATGAAGAAACTCTGGGGGCTGATGAATGAAGTTGGCATGTACATGACATGAATGACACTTCCTTGTGAAATAAACACAATCTTGTATCATTAAACGACAAAAATATCAAAGCCTTCGAATTTGATCAGATAGTCTATGTCCAGACTGATGGGAACCACAGACTCCTGTATGTACTTCTTTCATGACAGCCATTGTCTCTTCACCATCAATACATCTGAAGAGAACTCCATCAGATCCACGCTTGTAGAGAATTATCTCTAGGTGATCTAGGATATCAAAAAGGGTAAAATTGACCACACGTCTCCGGACTTGTTTTTTCCTAGCTCTATCAGGTGGAAGTGTTCCATTTTGAAGGTATTCTCCGATAGGTGTCATCCATCCTATAGTATGACCATATGGTTCAGATATGAGACTAATTTCATTGATTGACCTTGTTCTGATTTGAACATAAGGTGAAATTGTATGACGGTTGGAAATACTGATGGTTGTCTCGTCCCGATTTGGATCTGCCAGAGCAGTGGCTATATTAGCCAGTGCATCATCCTGGGAATTTTGTGATCTTCGGACATATGAAAATTTTGGTTCCGAAAATACTCCGCCATTAACTCTCTGACGTAATCATACAAAGGGATTAGTTATTCTTTTCTGATTGCATAATCCCCGTTGACTTGTTTTATTACCTGGTCTGAATCACCTTTCACCTTTATGTTATTCACTTGTGCTTGAAGTGCCAACTCTAATAATGAAATAAGAGCTTGGTATTCAACTAAATTATTTGTAACACCTCACACCAATGAAAATAATAAGGTAACACTGCCTTTTCTGGGGAAATGAGTACAATTCCTAACCCAACATTGTTGCATTTAGGATTCACCATTTCACTCCATGATGGACTTCTAGAAGCACCATCAAAGAACATTTCCCATGTTTGAATAAATTCTTTCAAAGAGAAGAATTACTCATTAGGGAGTTCAGTATCTATATATGTGTCTTCTACTGAAGGGTGTTCAGCAGGGAAATCAGCCAGATCATGGAACTTTATTGCCTATTTGGACACATATTGAATATCAAATTGCTGCAAAATAACTGCCCACTTTTCCAGACGTTCTGTATGCATTTGATGACTAAGGTTGAATTTGAGCGGGTTAATGCAAGTTACCAATTAGACCATGTGATGTTGTAGGTAGTGTCTCAACTTCTGAACAACAAATATTAATGATATGAAGCACTTCTCAATACATGAGTATCGGGTTTCTGCATCAACCATAGTCCGACTGACATAGTAGAGGCTATTTTCATTTCCAGCATCATTCATCTGGGAAAAACAGGAACCCAATGATCGCTCTAAAGATGTCACGTAGAGGATAAGTGTATTTCCTTCAACAGGTGGAATTATCACCGATGGACTCAAGAGATACTTCTTGAGAATATCAAATGCATATTGACATTATTCAGTCCACTGGTAAGTGACTCCCTTCTTCATCAATTTGGTGAAGGGTAAACTTTTGCCTGCCAATTTGGCAATAAAACGCCGAATATATGCTAAGTGTCCCTGAATTCCTATTAATTCATTCAAATTTCTATGAGGTGACATACAATGGATTGAATTTGTCTTCTATGGATCGACTTAGAATCCATGATGGAGTACAACAAAGCTGAGAAATTTCCCTGAAGTTACTCCAAAAGCACATTTTATGGGGTTCATCTTCAAATTATGTTGCCGAAGTTTGGGTAATATGATTTCTAAATCATCATGGTGATTAGAAAATTGTTTGTATGTAACCACCAAATCTTCCACATAACATTTAATATACTTCCTTAAAAAGTGTTTGAAGATATGATGCATGGCACACTGATATGTTGCGCCTGCATTCTTAAGTCCAAAGGGCATTACCCGATAGTAAAACACACCTTGAGGGGATATGATGGCTATATATTCTTCATCTTCTAGAGACATTCAAATTTGATTATATACATAATAGCTATCCATGAAGGAGAGTTCTTCATATCCAACTGTTGCATCAATTAAGAGTTCTGTAATCGGTACTGGGAAATCATCCTTAGGACAATGTCGATTAAGATCTATGAAATCAATGAAAACTCTAATATTCCTATTCTTATTTTTCACTAAAACAATATTAGCCTACCATTTGGGATATTGAACTTTTCGGAAGAAGTTAGCTTTGATAAGCTTCTCCACATTAGCCTAAATTTTGGATGCATAGATTCGGTGTGTTCTTCTAGCAGCTTGTTTGAATCCTTGATGTTCTTCTAGAAAACCCCAATGATGAGTGGAAGCATCAGGATCAAGCCCTGGAATCTCTGTATAGTTCCAAGAAAATATATCTTTATTTTCCTTTAGAAAGGGAAACTATGATGTATTGAAACACTTGGCCCAAATACCAGCCATGTTATCAATTATGGATGCTTTGAATTTATCAAAGAATCTTTGAAAGGCAAGGGCAGTGCCCGTTTTTTTGATGTAGATGGCATAAAATCTGCCGGAGTCATATACAACATGGGATTTGACATAGTTTCATTTTCTTCTGATAGTTCCTATTTCATGGAATTATGTTGTTTCTTTGAGTATTTTCATTCTGATGAAGAGGGTTTTTCTAGGACATTCATGAAAGAAGTCACAATTGGTTTCGTCGATGGTGTTCGCAAAATAGCATGAGTTCGATCGATCATTTTTCTGACCATCCAATCATCATATTTTTGTGAATTTTTGTTCTTGAATTCTTGCCACTCGCCTTCCTCCTCTAGATCTTTAGCAGTAACAAATGCAACCTGAGCTGAAGAACATTTTAGTTTGATTTTTCCCAAGTCGACCATTTATTGTAGGAGGTCCATGAATACAAAAAACTCTTGAATGTGTGCCCCAATATCTGATGAAATGGGAAATAGTTGGGACGGTCTTGATCACCTTCCTTGTTTGGCCTCTTGGGCCATGGCAATTGAACCAAATTATTTTCCAGAGCCGAAATGAAGTAATTATGAACATGTTTATTTCGAAAAGTCTAAACATTTATCTTTAGATCCTCAAATTGTTTCCGTCATTGATTTCATTGATCATCATGATGAAACTGCATCTATTGTTGGCGCTTAGTAGGTGGAGACCTTAGAGAAGATGATGGTTTTGAAGTAGAAGCAGGAACAGGTGCTTGTTTAAGAATAACTATAGCAGTCTCTGCTTTACGCATACTCCTTCCTGGAGCTGATGGAATTATAAGAGATTTATCCATAGTCCTCATAATAGAATCATCAATCATTTGAGTTATTGAAGTATGGTCTCGAAACCCTCCTGTGTATTTCACAGGGATCAGCATTGTGCGAAACTCATCATGTAAATTTTCCACATAGATTGGCAACAATTCCTCTTGAGGGAGTGCTAAGCTCAGGGAGTAAGTTAATCCCTTCCATCGAGCAATGAAATTTGATACACATTCATTATCCTTTTGCATACAATTTTTCAGATAAAAAACAGTTGTCTTTGGCAACGTTGAGATGAATTGAAGAAGAGATATTTGGCATAGATCCTTCCATCTGGTAATTGACTGGGATCGCATTCTTGTGTACCACACAAAAGCAAGACCTTTTAATTACTCTACAAAAAACCTGATCATAACTGATTCTTATTGCTGAGGTGTTCCCATCATTGGATCGCAATGAGAAACAAAATGTTTTATGTGTTGCTCTAGGTCTCCCGAACCATTAAAGATTGGGAATGTGGTACTTGATAAATTTTATGGGGGAGGAATTTCATCAACCCACTCAGTGTAAGCTCTATTTTCTGGTTGAATTTGAGAACACTTTACCTCCATAGATTCCAGCCAAACTGCTAATGACTCAATAGAATTTATTAATTTTTTATAAACATCTGGTTGAGCTTGGACCTGAACAGGTTCAATGACTGGAGCTGGTACATATGTGGTGGCTGGTACTACAACCGATGGCATCACTACCAATCATTGTTTCACTTGACCCATAGGATTAGACCTGGGAGGGTGTATTGATAAAGGAGTATATTTTTGATCCATCTCAGAAGCCACATTAAATTCATTTGGCTGACTGACTCTAGATGGCTTAGGAGGAAGAGTACACTGAAGTAGTTCAACATTCATCCTCCTCAATTCATTCATTTCTTTCTCTTGTTGTGAAAATATTTTCTCTAGTGGTAGTGATTTGAATTCATCTTCGGAAGGGTATTAAACATGATTCCTTCCTTTCCCCTTATTAGACACCTTTCGGAGAGGGGGAATTGGGTTACTTGAAGGATTTCTTAGGTTCTGAGTAATCTTTTGATTTCGTGTACGCACACCTTCTTCATTTGTGTCTGTGCATAAAACATCTTGAGAAAAAAGATCTTCATCTGATCCCTCTGAGTGACCATCATCTGGTGGATTAGCAACTATGTCATTGATGACATTTATTGATGAATAAATCATTGAATCCCTTCTATCGGAATTTTTATGATATCTTCTTCTTCCATGTCCCCGATGAGACATTGCCTTTTGTTGATTCGATCACTCATGTACTTCTTGATGAACCGTAATTTGGAGGTAATATCCTGATAATTTGGTTCATCATTCCTCTTGAGGCTTCTTCCCTAATAGAGAGAATACTGACTTTCTTTGAGGGAGGGATTGATGATTTTAAAAAGTCCCCAGTCCGGTGGACTCGGGTTGTTCATGCTCAACTCCTCGAATCCTATTTGTTGATTCTGAGGGTTGGGTTAATGGAGTCCCTTATATGGAAAGCTGGGGTGGTTCTTGACATTCTATATCTGAGACATTCTTGAAATCCCTCCTAATTATGCGGACATTAGTCTGGAAATTCTCTAGATGCATCAACATGCATCTACTTTTATCACCCGGCTCAAAAGTCCGTTGGATGATTTCTGACACTTCTGTCACTTCATGATGTTCTTTCTCCAAACAAGAGGCATGTTCAATATTCTTGTTTGATGGATGCAAGAGTAATTCAACAGCTTGTTCATTGTATTCTTGATTTTGAGAGGAACTAGATGAGGCCTGTTCTTGGGCATGCTTTTAATTACAAACAAAACCCATTGACTATGGCCTACCATGGGCAATAACATTGCATGAGACCATTTACGGCGGGCTTTGTTGACTGGAGAGTACAGTGAAATTTAGCACTCCATGAACACCCCATCCCCTCATATTAATACCAGATGGGGCATTGGAAATTAACTGGCACAATCTTTTTAGTGCGCCAAGGCATGAACGTTGAAGGGATCTCTGCTGTTTTTCAGCCTTCAGATATCGAGAAACTGAGAGAGATGCCAAGTCAATTTGGCGTTGTAACCCTTCTATTATCTTGAAATGATTTTCATATTCATCATAAGATTATATTTTCTTTTTCAAATGAGAATTAGTTTTTCTATATGTTGAGATGAATATCATGAGTTCCATCTTCCGTCACCATTTTTGGATTGTCATTCTAAGAATCAGCCAAAGGCCAAAAGATAACTGCAACTTCACCTTTATCCATTTATTTTCTCATATTCAATACTTCCTCTTTATCATTCAATGATGATTATTATACCTGATTAGACCAAAGCTGGTGCTTCATTTCTGCTTCGTCGGATTCAATGAGATTGGTAGAGAATTCACTGATTAAACTAGAAGATGAACGACCCAGGTTTGGTTCGGATAATGACCTCCACACCATGCTATCTTCTAATTGAGAAAGTGGTTCACCTGATAGTGGTAAATCATCCGACATGACTGGATTCACATTTTCAAGTTCCTCACGATAAGAGGTCCTTCTCGTCAATACATTGTTTTTTGGAGAATTTTATAAGCAATGTGAATCACTATTGTTGAGAAAACTTTCCCAGCAAAATTCATTATCATGGGGAGGACCACCATGGTGGGTTACGTCAAAAGATGATACATTTTTCTCCATAGTCATCTGACCACACAAAGGGTTCTCATGGCTATCATCTGATGATGAAACTTCAAGATCATCCGCATTGTCAGGAATTAAGCCTTTATGAGGAAGTTTCTGATACATACCTTCAGAATTAATGTTCCCACTATTGGGAACCAACAGAGTAGAATCTTGAGTTGCAACAGATAATTTTTCAAGTGAATCAAGAACTCCAAAATCTAGTAAGGCCCTATTATAGATTGACCATTGATTTCATGACTGTGTTGGGTGGGTCTTCCTCTTATGCGGAATTTTACTCACTTTAGGAAACACTTGTTGATGAAAGTGGTCATTATGGGTATGTGTATGTGCCTGCTTAGGAGAAATGATCAGGTTAGGCTGATTGTCTTCACTCAAATCAGGTGAATGTGCCTGACTTGGCTGTCTGAATGATATGGGGAAGTACGCCACACTACCCTATTTGACTGGAAAATATGTGTGTGTATGTTCCGGAGTGAACTGTTGACGTGTCACTCCACTGGTATGGATATATTTATGTGTATTTCCATGAGATGAGGATGAAGCTTTTATAATATCCTAGCAGGCAACCAGAATATGAGCAGGGATGTGTTTCTGCTCTTTCACCATTGACATAATGTGCTTGGTGACTTCAGCAGCTGGAACATGGATATATGTCCATTCCATGTTTGGAGGAGGTGTATGTGCCTTCTCCTGTCCTTCTTTTCATGTCAGTGAATTTTGACTATACAGAAGTGTGGGGGCAGAGAGTTGTGTCTGCCTCATATTTGTCATCGGAGCTTTCTGACGGACTTCTCCAAATGCAACCAAATGAGACTGTTGGAAGGCTTGATCAATACTATCAGGTGTAGGTGCCTGGTGAATGCACACTCCCAAACATGGTTGATGATCTTTCTTCAATACTGACAGACGAGGCTACTGACAGGATTGATGAGTGTAAGGAGTTGTATGTACCTCTTTACCAGTTTTCAACACATTGGGTTGGCGGGATTCATCGCATGTAGTCAGACTAGCCTACTAACTAGTTGTTGATTTATAACCAGGTGTATGTTCCTGTCTATAGTACTCCATTGGAATTTCCTGGTTGTATTGGCATGCTGGTGCTAGATGAGTATGCTGGACAGAGGGATTAAAACAACCGGGTGTGTGTGCCCGCTCGTTTCATTCGACCATGTTATGTAGGTGGACTTCTCCGAAAATGAAATAGATAAGAACATGGCCACTGTTAAACAGTTGTTGCCTCTGGTGGTTCGTCTTGACTGGTCGGGTTCTAAAAACCTGAGTCAAATGCCTAGAGAAGACACCCTCATCATGTTGAGGGTGCACTTCCGCACGAGTCTAGAGGCGACTGTTGGTGGGATCCCTCGGGAAGGACTCTTGTTTAATTGAATTAAGGCTCTGAGCGGCCTTCTCATTTACCTCCTTAGAATATTGGAGAGAATGTTTGTTTCATTCCAGGGATAATGACCCGAAATGATTGGAGATGGTGGTTAGCACCACCTGCTTCATGATCACTGGTCGCCACTGTCCTGACAACCAGGGTGAGTTGTTTACTTGGAGGGCTTGTTGTGTAGCCTCCAGAGTTGGAATGGTCCAATGTTGATGGTACTCCTTAACTAGCACATTTGATACCGAGCATTGAAGATGATGAGTAGGTGATGTTGCCCTCAGAGCGGACAATGATCCAGCAGGAGTAGCAGTAGATGAATTCACAGCAGAGGTTTTCACAGCAGAGGTATTCACATGTGTGAATTTAAGAGAATCTGTTCTTGTATTGTAGATGATCTTGGAAAATAGTGCATGTTTGATATAACAAACACAATCTATATAAGTTCAGCTGCTACATATTTTGGATGAGAACATATTTTATTGATTGCTTTGTTGAACCTCACATTATGTTTAAATAGGGGCCTAACAAATAGGTAAAACATCACATTAACATGGTTAAGGATTCATGTCGGGTTCACCATTTTTTGTTTCCTCTGGAATTGTGGATGTCCTTTTTGATGGAAGGTTCAAACATTCCAATCAGTTTCTAATGGTTTTTTTCATAGAACCGGAAACATCCAATGATTCCATATCAATTTGGACATACTTTACAAAGGTAGGAGATCATTAGTTGTGGACTGATAAAGCTTAGTAATTTTCATTGGTCGATAGGATGGGAGGTCGGACTCATCAGACCTTTTTTAGGGAAATTATTGCCTATTTTGGGACTCTCTTTATAGATTTATGTTATGATCGTGAATCCTTATTTCATTACCAAGTATAAAATGAGCATTCCTTTAGATCTGACAATCAATGATAGATATGTAGGAGACTTAGATAATCTTTTTATATATTCGAGGTTCTTCATTGACATAGAATCATTTTTATTTTTTATAGATTCTTAATCAATGTTATCCTTTAATACAGAAGTGTTTTTTGGCCATTGTGATGACCATACTAGTTTTAAATCCACTCAGTGGGGAACTTGAAGTTTATTAACATTCAGAAGAACATTTATTATTTCAGAGTTGGGATCGTACCCAAAGATGGGCTACCTATGTATCCATTGTTTTGTAAAAGGAATCAGAACCCACGTAGTTCGAGTAATAGAGTATGATGTTTATTTATGATTTGTGTCTCAAAGAAAGGTGTAATAATTACATTTACACTCTAATCTCACGTGAGTCATTCTTATTGTGTGAAACAAGAGGTATTGGTAATACCAGACAATTGTGCCATCAAATGAAATGATATGGGACTTAGGTATATATGACTGCCATATATGTGAAGATTAGGTTTCACTTCCGGGAGGAAACCCAGGAACAAGGTCCATAATGGTATATGTACTTTATGGAGAATTGGATACTCTAAATTGGGGATTACTACTGAGAAAGATTCCTAAATTAGTAGGGTTCTTATGATTGGGTTTTAATCCTGAGAAGGAAGCCCAAATCAAAATTAAATTAAGACTGGTTAAGAGAAATTATGAATGGGGTTTACTCCTAGGGAGGAGGCCCAGGTTAAAGGGATTTTAGAACTAGGGTATTCTCATAATTAGGAGGCCCATGTTAAGGGACATGGGGCGTAATATTAATAAGGATGCCCATATTTGAATACTTTGAGATTGGGGATTACTCCTAAGGAGGATTCCCATATTTGAGACTGGGGCTTACTCCTGAAAAGAAAACCTAGGTTAAGGGAATTAAGGTTGGGGATTACTCCTAAGGAGGATGCCCAAATTTAGGAAATTATGACTGGGGATTACTCCTAAGGTGTATGCTCAGGTAAGGGGACTTGGAATTGGAAATACTAATGAAAAGGAGGCCCAGGTTAAGGATTATCACATCTTAAAAGATGAGGTAGAATTAATTAAATCTCTGGCCTTAGTGACATAAAGATATGTAAATCAATATAGGTTCTAAGAGATTTTATGTTCCACATAATTCCTTTCAGATATGGAATCCATCCAGTAAATAATGACATGAATGGATTTGGAGAGAGTTATGAATGCTTAATATTGAAGAGGATAGGTGGATAGGCATATGAGAGGTAAAATAGGCAGGAGGGGCACCCAAAAAAAGAGGGCCACACAAGTCCTAGTTGGTGCGCAAATACTGCATGGGCACGCAAGTCTTGGGCGCGTAGGTGTACCTGCGCGACACATAGGTAGTTACACGACATTCAATCCATCGAGTAGAACATGGGAGAGCCTTGGCTCAAGCCTTTAATACTACCCCTTGAGACTTCCAGAAGAGAGGCGTGCAAGTTATGTTGAAGGGGTAAGGCGGCGCGCATGTGGGGCTGTTTCCCTTAAGGGTTGGCCACCTAGGCGCACAATTGTTGATGTGTTTCAACACTTAGGCCTTATCCCCCCTATTTAGATCTTTTGTTCTAGGTAATAAATTACCTTAGAAGTGTTCAGAATCTTTGAGAAGATACTAGGGCATCGTGAGCTCAAATCTGTCTTTCTGGAATTTTTCCTCCTTTAAATGGGGGTCCACAAAGGAGTATTTATAGGCTAGGGAAGACCTTGGAGGAAAATCGAAAAGGGAGTGCAAGTCACCTGCGCAACCACTATGCGGCACGCAAGTATACTTGTGCGACCATGATGAAATATGCACGACCTAAGTGGGGAGAAATCCTTCTTCATGCCTTTGTAAAATTTTTATGTTTCTTTAAAGGATGAATCACCTTGGACTAAGGTATTTTCCTTTTTCAGTCGTTAGACATTGTGATGGAATGGAGCGTCTAGAATTATTCTTTTTAGTTCATGATTATTTTATGACCCATTGATATACCTATTTCCATAAATGTGTTTTATTCTTCATTTTATGAACTTTTTACTCCATTACTGGGCTTTATTGCTCCCCTTTTCTTATTAATGTCTTTAGGTTATCAAATGAAATGCTATGTACGAGGGAATGTAGACGTCATGTAATGGAAATTTTAAATAAAGATGTTGTGTTTCATGTTTTAAGAAATTATGTAATGTTCCGAAACCCCAAAACACTAGACCTATTTATCATCTATATTGTATCAAGTGAATATTTTAGGTAATAAATCATGTTTATGTGTATAATAATGATAATGATGTTATAATGGAAAATGGAAGAATGACCTTTATATTTTTCATTGATATGAAATTACAGTAGGTTAAAAAAATTATTTTATTTTTATATTACTAAATAATTAATATTAAATTATAATTTTTTAATGGAACTTGTCTGAATAAGGATGATAAAAATAAAATAGGGGTGATTTAGTAGAGACTAACTCTCTCATCGGTGTAACTTCACATATACGAACTATAACTCTCTTGGTGATTTCAATTGGATTTCTCTAGAATTTCCTTTATTTTTATTAGGGTCTTGAGATAGAGGTCATAGAAGGAGAATGGTTTTCGTAATGGGTTGATGGAATTGGTATCCTAGTAGAGGGAGAGAAGTTATTTATACTTTATGACATAATCATTTTAGATAAAAATATTGAAAAAACTATTATATCCATGGTTAAAAATGTAATTATGTTTTTTGAAATTATAAACTATATATCAATTAATTTAAAAAAATTTATTTCTTTGTATAACATTATAATTCTGATTCATTACTTTAACAACAAGTAAATGTAAAACTGAGGAAAAAAAATTTAATCTAATACTTTTTTATTTTTGTCCTTTGGAAATGAATTATTATTTTTTAAAATTATTCTTATAATATATTAATGTACTATTTATGAAATTAATTACATTATATAATAATATCACATTATATAAATGATTATGTATTTATAACATCTTGAATGTTAAAAAATAATACATAGTCGTGATTTAAAATTTTTAATTTTTATTATTCACCCAAAATTATAGTATTTCAATGAAATTGAACAAAATCACCCTTGGAAATTATTGATGTGATTTATAAAAAAAGGTATTAATATTATAAAAATAATTGTAAAAAAATAGTTAATTTAAATTATTAATTGAGTAGTAATTACACTTACAAAATAATTTATAATTTAGTTTATTATAAATGTTATTATATTTTCTTTGAGTTTTCTAATGCCAGTATTTATTTATAATCATATAAAATTAATATTTACATCAATTAATATTGATAAATACGATTTATATCATAATTTTTAATTTTGGGTAAAAATAAAAATTATATTCTCATTTAACTATTTGTAATGGTCAGGATACTTTTATAAATGTTCAAATTACTATTCTTATAGTCACATTACCTCTTATATATACCAATCTATTTTTTTATTAAATATTTATCTCAATTCCTATAAATTCCCTATATTTTATTTTTTTAATATTTTTATTAGTTTATTAATATTTTTATTTCTTTTATATAGTTATGGTAGAGGGGGTGATGATTCTAGTAGATTAGGGTATTCTATATTTTTCCCATTTCAGATATTCTATTTTTTAAAATTTTTCAAGTTGTTTTGATTTTAATTTTAAACAATTTAAGTGATGAATAATTTATTAATAATTATTAATGAAATAGATTTTTGTTATATTCATTATCTATATAATACTCTATATAATATTATATCACTAATTATTTTTAGGAAAAAAATATCATTTGTAAACTATAGTTTTTTTACATTCATCCCGCTTTTAGAAATTTTGTCCTTGAGTGTTCAGCTTGTATTCGTTGTTGACAACAGTTGAGGGTACTTTTGGTCCATTCTTTCCTCATGTTTCGATTTAGAATATTAAAAATTATGGTTTCTCAATATTAAATTTACAAGGCATTTTTTCTTTTTTGTATAGAAAAATTTCTCTGCAGTCAATGATATTCAAAGGATGATCTTCATATGAGAGGATGTTCTCCTGTTTTACCACCAATAGATACATTACATTTGATGGATTGGGTATGTACTCCCACTGGAGTTATTTGTGGCAGACATCATTAACATTATACATACATGGTGAAATTGAAAGCACAAAGGCCACTACTCCAATGTGAACAAATATCTCTAAATGAAAAATGTATTATATGATATGCTTCACCTTAATTCAGAACTACCTCAATCTCTTAAATCTTAATATTTGAAGTTGAATAGTGTATCCATTATTTATCACCATGTCCATTCAATGACCTTTATCATAGTTTTTTTGTCTCTGGGTAGCTTTTATGTGCTATTGGATAGCTCGAGCCTTGTTTGTCATCACTTTCACTTGGCCAAATCCATGTAGCTCTCATTCTCAAACATCGTCCCAACATGTTGATGATATACATCACAACCCATATAAACAATGATATAGATACACTTGAATACTTGAAAGAAACTATTGTTTTATGATAACTAAACCACTGATTGTTGATGATACCATCCTCTATTTAATTCCATTGATAAGTCTCTCAATATTTTTTCATGCTTCAGAATTGTCCTTTTATATTGGGAATTTGATTGGGGAGATGGAATATGTTCAAATTTAACTCAATATAATAATAATGGTGAATACTTTTCCAGAATTTAGAGGTGATCCATATATCATGATTAATTATGATTTAACTTTGAACCCCATGAATCTTCAATACATCCTCCACATATATCATGAATTGTTTTTCAACAGATAAATTATCTTCTGTAATGACAATGTGAGATGTTTTGGTGCGTTGATCCAACACAATCTATATCACATTATTTACTTGGGATATATTCAAGAGACTTGTAAAAATTTACATAATGAAATTCTGCAATTTCCATGTTGGTATAGGCAATGGTTTCATCATCCCTTTAGACTTTTGTCTCCGTAATATAATTTTTAACCAAGACATACAACGTGAGATATACATCAAAACTCCATCATCTTGATGTTTAATGAGATGTATTCTAAAATATTATATCACAACTTGGTACTTATATGTTTCATAAATAAATGTTTTCTATGTGTGTTATGAAAAAACTTTTTCTTTATCCTAACCATTGATAAAAGGAAAGCACTTCTTCCCAAAAAATCACAACATCATCAATGTTATGTAAAACATGTAGATTTTCATCCTTCACTACTTTCACCTTCATTGGTAGCTCCATATCATCCATTAAGTCCTCATTTATCATCTCTTGTATTGAATAATGAGATATAATTTGGGAAACATTGTATGTATTCTCTACTATTATGATTTCAAAATCCTTTAATTAAATATCTATAACGATAACAACTTTCTCTATGTGAATTATTGATATAATAGGAGGTTTATTTTTTATAATAACGTGAGATACATTGTTTTTATTTCATTTATGTGAGTGAATAGAAAAATCAATGTCCTTGATTAGATCTAACCATCATAATTGATGGTTGTTAGGAAAATTTTCTAGGAACATATATTTAATATTATTTTTATCAATATATATATATATATATATATATATCAAACTTTTGATCCAAGATGTAGTGCCAAAAAAACATCAGAGTGAATATTACAAAAACTCACCCCAGATCAAGCATCACATTGTTCTACTCATGTATCTTATACTATAGTGGGGAATAGACTATAAATATATCATTCTATATATGTTTGAATAATAAGACTTTTCTAAAGATTAACTATACATAAAACAACATTCACCATTATCTGGTAGTGAGAGTACAATAACATTGATTATCCTCTTCATAAGGTACATAAAGGTTTTCAAATATTCATTAATCCAAAAATACATTACTGCTTTCCATGTTAACATAGTAAGTAAGATAGAAAATTGTCACAAATTTCACCAAAAATTCTACTATTACACATCTAATCTATGAAAAATATGGATTTCCATGACACTAGTGTGACATGGACATTCCACATTTACCTTTTCATTAGAAGGATCATATAAATTTTATCACATGTTATCATTTTCCCTATTAATTATAATTTCTACATCAAAAATAAAAATGTTATAAACATAGAATATTTTGTTGCATTATTAATGTCACCTACAAAATCCCATAATTCCCTTAATTTTCATTCTATATCATAAATTAAATGAGAACCACCTCAATAAAAAAACAAAAATATGTCGACGTAAACTATAGAGACTATAATCATTAACACTATGAATATTATAGATGAATTAACAGGTCTGAATGAAAACATAATGAAATCATTGTGATCATACCTTGAATATAATGAAATATTTTAAATAACAACCTTATTCACATTAATTTAATGATATCCTCAATATATATTCACACTTGAGATGAATTGAGATCCTAGTAATTGATATAAAAATTCATCAATACTTTGAAGTGGATATTTTTTCATTATGGGTATATTGTTATGTTTTTTATAGTTGATACAAAATATTATTGATCAATTATTTACCTTTACAATGGGAACTAACGAAACCCAAGGTTATTCAATTTGGTTTACAATCCTTTTTATCATGATATCTTATGTCTACATCATTAAATCATCTTGTTCGATAATGTCCATCTTTTAGCTGAATTTTATAATGGGTTTGTCTCCATGTAAGATCACTATTGATATATCTAACTTGAAGTCTAGCTGAATTAAGGCTAACACTACGGTAAATACAACATCTTATTCCATAATAATGAGAATATACTCATTTTTTATGTTTTACATTGTTGTGACCATTTAGGTAAATTATGATAATTCATAGGGTATGAACTCCCACAACATTGAGGGGTTTTTAAAAGGAGATTCCTAATCTTCCTTTCATTTGTAGAGGACAATGAGATGGTTCAGAATATGAAAATTGGTTTTCTTTTCCCAATAGTTGATATTTTCACTCTATAATGACACTTAATCCTTGCATAGTATATCATAAAATTAATGAAATAGATTTATTATAATATTCACTGAAAAAATGTCCCCACATAGGATTATAAGATAATTATCCAACAGATGGGATCCATTTATTACGCCAACAAGAGTTTTTATAAAAATATCATCAACAAGGTTTCATGGAATTGATTCATCAATTATAAAAAATTATAAGATATAAATGATTTTTTTGAAAAATAATTTTGTAAAAATTTTTCCATCCGTGAGTGAGTTGGAAGTATACTTTGTATTACTAAATTTTCAGACTACACTTTACTAGTAGTGATGTAATATGATATCCATTGTTCCTTTCTCCTTGGTTAATAATGATTTTTCTTACCCTCAATTACATGTGGTCTATTTAACTATTATTACTAATACACATGTCCCCTATTTTTGAAGTATTGAACCATGGGTGGTGCATTAAGAGGTGATTTCCATTCCTCCATCATGTTAGATAATTTCTTTTTTTATCCTCTATATTCATTAGCTCGATGTCCTTCTATAACAAATATAAATCATTTCACTATCCCTTTAGGGAAATTCCCATGAATATTTATCACATATTTTTGGCATTTGTGTAATATGGTCCTCATTCCCTCTTTTTTACATTGACAGACCAGATTGAAACACAATTATTTTCTTCTTACCTCCATAACCATTGGCCCATTTTATGAACACCATATCTACTTTGAAATAACATATAACTACTTCCTCATAACTCTCAATGTTTGGTATATCTTGATATATTCATTTTCTTAGTTTTTAAACAACAAAGAATTTTCCTATTAATCTATCATTGTGGTGAGAAATACTCAATGCATATTTCTCAAGCATTGTGATTTATCTCTCAAGATTTAATAGATTAAACTTCTTATTTATTCACCAATAGGAATTATAATTCTTTATTTTTTATGATTTCGGGGGAAATAATTAGTAAAATATTTTTTTCATACATTTATCTCACACAATCTATTCAATTTCAACATTCATCTTGATGTTATATATAAATTCCCACCATTTATTCACTTCTCCATCTAAATGATATATAACAAGAGTCAACTTCCCTTCTCATAAAAATTCATCACTAAAATGATCATCTTCATTGACATAAAAATATCCATGATAGGTAGATCATACCTTCCAATAAACATAAAATGTTTTGTATATATAATGGATTGAATGAATTGTTGATCTATAATTGGTAACATAGTAATTTCTCCATGTTTTACGATTTTATTCATAGAATAATACAACTGGTTAAGTATTCCAATGAGGTTTTCACTTCACCACCAATAGCATTGTTGATGTTATATTGAATATAAATACATTGTCCTAGACACAAGATATTAAAATGGTTTCTCCTATTTCCCACTATTTACAAAAATAATAATTAGTTTTAAATATATTTCATGTTAATAAGTAAAAAATAATTTATTATTTTCCACAATAAATTCTAATGGAATATGATATGGAAACATTAGGTTCATAATTTTTTGAACTAAAATTTTTTCAACAATTACATACAATTAAAAATATCCTAAGAGTATTCCATAACCTTCTATGGTCATATATTACAAATTAAATAAGCTATTTTAAGATTCCAATAGTATCAAGTATAATTTGTCTTACATTACTATAACATCATATTAAAGATCAAAAAACCTAACACTACAACAAATCTAGGATCCAATATTTTAGCTACTTTAGAAAATTTTGATTATACTTATATTTTACATAATAAAATATTAAAATTATTAAATTCATACTTATTTATATTCTTAGTTGTATCTTTGTTCTCCAAAGATAATGTAATAACCCAATGGTATACATCATTGTTAATAGTGAGAAAAAATCTCTGTAATATGATGAATAGGGGATATGAATCATTATAACATGGATGTCATAATCATCATAATAATATCACAAGAATGTAATCATCGTCAACATCATGTGGTAAACATGTGAAAAAAGACATGGAGTGCTGAAATTCATGAAAATTAAACATCATGTTATAGTTGGTCAAATACGGTACATAATTGTGAACAATGATAGCATCATGTTAACAAATAACATATGTCCATAATAATAACATCAGCCTTGTGATGAAATAGATCATCATAATCATGGATATTACATACAATATCATGATATACATCACTATACCTAATGAAATTTAGGGAAATATATTTATGACACCACCCATCACATCATAACTTTTACCAAATCATGCATTCCTCATAGATCATATTATAATAACGGTCCTGCATTAACACATGGAATGGAATAGGATTCCTAATAATTTAATAAATAAATATTTATAGAAGAGTCATATGTTTTACTAACTAAAAAGGGAAAAAATTGGTAGATTATTCTTCATTCATAATATAGTAAGTGGCAACTCACTAAGAGTAAAGATGGGTTTTGGAAAAAAAATAATTCTATTTGAAATCACGGTATTGTTCATAATGTCATGTTGGAAACAGTTATATCCATGAAAATAAGAGGGACGAGTAATTAAATGATATTTATGTAATATTATTTATGTTTTTATAATATATATGTTTTGAAAGAGCGATAAACCAAAGAAAAAGAGTTGGTTTCTAAAACACTGTTACCTTAATTCCACCTTAATTTCATCACATTTCCACTTTATGAATAATAATCATAGATTTATTATAAAATATATATATATATATAAGTGAATTATATTAATTTTTTAAGTGATTTATCATTTATAATAATTGTATTACAATAACTAATTTCTATTTATGTAATCGATATGTTTCGATAACATGTTTTCCTTTTTTATTTTTTGTTTATGTTTGATTTATCTATTTTAAATCAATGAAAAATATAGAAAAGTATAAAATACTCCAAAATACAAAAATAAAAAAAAATTAAAGCTTTATATATTTCATATAATTAATAATATCCGCACATTAATGATGACATAAAATTTTCATTTTAAAAATTAATGTGTATGTGGTTAAAAGGCATTTAATCAGATGTTGTTGAAATAGAGATAAAGGGAAGTATTAAATTTATAATTTCTATAAATATGATAATATAAGGAGGTTAAAATAAATAATATAATGATAACATACAACATAATTAATATTTAAATATGGTCTTGAATGGAATTTTGAAAAATAATATAGAGAAGAAGAAAATATGGAAGAGTCAATAGAGGCTTACACTCTCCATTGCGTAGATTCTAAAACATGAAACTATTAATATTATAGTGATTGGAGAAAGATTAATTTATATTTACCCTATTTTTTATAAGGAAATTTATAGGGTTTTTTGGATAGATCTTGTGTTTTCCAATGTGTAGCAGGATTTGTTTTCTAAGGGACTGCGAGGGGTTATTCATACCTAATTAGCGGGTTATTTTCAAAATAAAATGTAAAATAAAATAGTATATCCTAAGTAAAACCTGTAATAGTTATTTTTTACATTATATAACCTATTTTAATTTACTAAATAAAATATATATGTCTGATCCAAAAATTTTATAAATTACAATTCCTTTATTACATCATTAATTATTTAATTTATAATACACCAATTAACAGCCACATCCTTATAAATTACATAATCTTGAGTTTTAATAAATTATTCACCTTGAAGATCATTTTACATATTTAATTTTATAGAATTAGTCCATTATTAAATCATAATATCCCATAATCATATAAGATGATAAAATCCATAAAATATCAATTTTTTCACCAAAGTGAACACTTTTAAAAATAAAACATGACTTATTTTAATGATAAAAATATTTTAGAATAATTCATTTCTCATAATAATCCTTATAAAATATAAAAACATACGAAAATATTGGTATGTCAACAAAAAATCAACAAGGGATTAAATAATAAAATAATAAATTAGTCTATGAATATATAAAAACCAATGAAATCATAAGAATCCCAAAATTGTACATTGTAATCATAAATCATAATGGTATCTTGTGACAGCTATATCATACTAACATTATAGATTTCATAGATACATAGGGAGTAACCATCATCATTGCATTTAAGATACCCATCATAGTATTTTCCTTAAATATATTTGGAGAAACCTTAATGTTTAACTCTTTATCAATAATTAATGCATTTGAGAGCTATTTCTGGTTCATCCACCCTCATTTTATCACGAAACCACCCATATACAAATGAAATTCCCAAGAACCATATCATAATCATTACAGATAAAACATAAATAATGGGAAAATAACATTTCCTTTTTGAAGTCTGAGGATGTCATTTCATGATATTGTAATAATAAATTCATTCCCAAAACCATTTTTAATGCCAAAATACAAAAAATGTGAATATGGTTCTTACTATTCTTTTTAAAAAAATTATGTCTTGTAGAGGAATCCAAATATAATTTATGTTTATAGCGATGGAAACATTGTTGTTGACATGTACGTTAAAAAAATCAATTTTTCATTTAGTAAGTAAAAAAACAATTCATGTTGAAAATATTTCAATGAAATTAAAAGTGAAAGGGATGGATTATATACTATATAAAAGAAGGAGGTGTATATTATAAAAATATTTTTGAATGAAAAGAGATTAAGATGAAGTCCCTTAAAAAGAAAATATCATTATATTGAGGATAATTCAATGAAATAATAATGTATGAAAAATATAAATATGACCAATATAAGTGGATATTAAGTATAGAAGATTTAGAGGTCATTTACTAATATTCATCTAAAAACAAAACCAATGACATGGATATTTAACTTAATAAATTTAAATTGAATTAAGATATCCCAAACCTAATGTTTGATTCATCATGTATGTTCCTTGTTCTTTTGAAATAATAAACATTGATTAATTTAATATTTATTGATAATAATTTTCATCATTACTTTAAATTATTAAAATTTTATAAAAAATAATTAACTATTTATGTTTGCATCAGGTGTTATGTTGATATTCAGAAATCAAGTATAAAATGGCAATGGTAGGATATCAATATTCTATGATGACGTAAGTCCATAAAATCAATAAAAATATTAATGGAATTACCATCACTTTTATACATTTATAATAATTTTAATATCAAACCCTTAATTATGGTTATGAAAAATTAACAACATAATATTAATTGAGACATTATGCCAAATGTATGCATGAGTATCATTTTCATTTTTCATTGATCAAGGTAAAAATAAGATAATAATTATTTTATCCTAAAATAATAATCATAATATTACTATGCCCATAATAATAATTTTAATATAATTATATATACTTTTCAATTGATGTGCTGAATAAAAGAGATTCACATCACTTTTGGGACGTGATAGTTCACATGTATGCACAAATGATATTATTGTTACGTTCATGGATTGTAAGAAAATAATTGTAATAATAGTATTTTAAAATGATAAATATGTCATAAATATTACATATGAATATTAATTCCATCATTATAAATGATATTGATATACTGTATTGGAAAACAAACTAAATTGGTTCGTGGAGGTGTTAATTCATAGGTACAAATGAACTATTAATTCCTTTCATATTTTATTGTAGTAGAGTTGGATTTATGAATAGATATTAATATTATAAAATCTTATTATATTTAGTATAATAGATTTATTATATAATCATGGTTTTAGGATACTTTATGGTAGTGAAAGAATTAACAAAATTTAAATTCTTAAAGAAAATGATACATCTTATTCGGTTGATCACCCGTGAAAAATACCTTAACTCCTCAAAGAAGGTTGTTCTACCTAGATATGGACTCAATAACATGGGGATATATTATATTAATGTTTTATGGAATATCATGGCCTGAACAAAAGGATTTGGAATTGTGCGTATTAGAGAATATTGGGCACCTTTTTATAGAAGAGGGGACATCGTTTAAAAAATATTTTTTAAATATGAAATATTTTTTAAATAAAAATCCTTCAAATTGAGATATGAAAAATATAAGATGAGTATTTTACTAAATACTATCATCCAATAATATTTATAAATTTATCCATAATGTATCCTATGTAAGGGAACATGAAAACATAACCATATCATTTAGAAAATAAATTTTCAACATATACTCATGACATGGCGCTTCTGAAAAATATAATGCACCACATAAAACATATAATTTCACTATATAAAACCCAAATGACATTTAAACAAAAACACTAGACATATGACCACATTGACATAATTGGATATTCACATCATAACATAGTCTTAACTAATTATACTCTCAAGAAAAGATCACAATAAATAACTAAATGATTAAAACCAAATTGGGAATTAACATGAACAAAAATAAATTACAAACACTTGAAAACTATATAAAACATTCTATAAAAATCCATTAACATCATAATTGACTAATTAGAAATATCACTAAACAGAGAATCAAGTAAAAAAGATAATATTTAAAGCAATGCAAGAACAAAAATATTTCTCCAGAAGTTGAAGAATACAGATTCATCTACCTCAAAGGCACACGACTGTGAAGAAACCTTCGAATGAGGAAGATAACTCCCCGAAAGACCATTCTTCGCACCTAGCATCGTAGAAAAAGGAACTAAACGTTGAACCAAACCATTAGGATTTTTTAATAAAAAAACCCCACATAGGAATCGCAATAACGGATTAATACCTGATTGTAGGGAATGTGCTAATGTAAAACACGTTACGGCGAGGAGGGGCGGCTATAGGAGGAATTTCTTACTGAGGAGGAGTCAGGATGTGGGGATTTTTGTTGGATAGGGAGGCGTCAGAAAAGGGGGGATTTGGCCAGAGCTGCGCATCGGAGAGGGGTGTCGCCAGATGGGGTTATGTCGGCATGGCAGGGCTCCCCTGGATGAGGCCACATCAGAGAGGAGGCCCAGATAGAGTTGGGAGTTTTCAGGGCGATGTTGGAGAAAGAGGGGGAGTACGGTCGTGAGATGTGCACATGGAGAAGGTCAAAGCAAGGGGTCACTACTGGAGGGGGCGTCGGTGAAGGGCGTTAAGGAATGAGTCTGGCGGTCCACGGAGAGGGAGAGGGACCAAGGCAGAGGAAAGCGGCGAGTGGGCGTCAACCATGAGGGAGAGGTGATGTAGGTGGATTCTGGGGGTGCGACGACATGTGGGAGGAACCGGGTGTGCACAGTCGGATGAAGGGGAAGGCGGCGGGGGCGTACAGGGAAAGGGAAAAATGGGGGGTCGGGATTTAGTGTTAGTTATGAAAATTAATTTTCTGTTATAATAATAATAATAATAATATTAATTAATATAATAATAATAATAATAATAATAAAACAACCAAAATAATGATACTTTTATTAATAAAACTATAATTTTACTTTTATTTTATGATTAAACGATATTTTATTAAACTCAATTTTATTAATTTTTATTTTACTTCATTTAATTTCACCTGACCAATAATTAATTTGGTTACTTAATTCAGATATTAGTAAATTTCATGGCTCGCATGTCGTCATGGGTGCGTCTGAGCAAAGTGCGCTCGAACCATGCCACCCAGCATTAACCGCCCAATGTGTCAGATTGTGTGTTGTCGCATAGTTTTATAAGTCGCGCGCATGTCGCTCTTCAAACTCGATCGGGGTGTGACACCTATAGTGATTTATTGTCATAAATCCATATGTTAGGTTTTATTGTTAATTGATTTTACTTTTTATCAATAATGATCTAAAAAAGTTCATGATAAGAAAATGGTAATTCTAATATTTAACCATTATAGAGTATGATTTGATATTATTATAACCATTCTATTATTACATATCTTGTGTTTCGTTTTGAAATTATCATATATCAGGAGTTCCACTAGAACAAAAGAACATATATGCTGTCATTATTATATTGAGTGGGATCGCCATAAAACCAGATGTTTTAATGCAAATAGGGTTTGAACAAGATGTTGTAATACTCAGTTGGCCATTACCTGAATTTTGTAATACTTATAGGGATTTGATCAAAATCCATCTTATTATTCCATGTTTATTATTGTTTTTGGAATATTTGTGAGACAAGATCCATGAAATTCTTGGATGAAATCAATGAATAATATTTTACCATAGATATGTTGTGGTGGTTGACATGGTTGTGATAGATGCACTGATATATTCTTTCATGTATATTAATAAGGATATTTTTCTTATTTTTTTAAATATGGAATTAATTAATACACATATTTTCACATTATTGCATAATCATTGAATTGTAGCAATTTCTTTAGAAATGGATGTGTTAACCTACTATGTTATACTCAATCTATATTTTGAAATTTTTGGTACTATATTAGATTACATTGATAAATTGATAAATAAAGAAAATGGATCACTCTTTTAATTGTTTTCATTATATATGAGATTTTACACTGATATGGGGATGTCATAGGTTAGGGACTGAGGAAATATGAGTCTTTTCTGGAGTCTGCAACAATTTTTCTATTTTTTCTTCATTTAGGACATTAAGTTAAATTATTCCACTTCATTACAATATTTCATTACTATATATTGGATTATTTAGTTGGAATGTACTATTTTTTATTCTATATTAGTACATTGATTTATTCTTATAAATGAAATATTTTTAAAACTATGACACTTCATACACGTGGGTGTATTCATCCTACAATAAATTTTACACCCCACTGCTAGTAGGTAGCATAAGGCCTACAGGGAGGTGTGCCTGAGGGCTTGTAATCAACTCATTTTGGCCACGTGAAAGAGTTTCTTGTCAAGGGATGTCACAATATTGAATCCAAGGGGATGATAATCCTTTTATTATTATAATTTTTAACAATGGATTATATGATTATAAGATGTGTTCTCACATTGAAATGAGATTTTTCATCTGAGTAGATAAGATATTTATAGGGAGAATCAATGTTCTGAATTATGGTATTGTTGTTCATGATGTTTCTGGGTTATTGTTGGATTTTTTTCATGATGATTTAATTACATGTTATGTGATGTTTTTATTTCTTACGATTTTTACTCATGGAATGGTATGGTTCTAGATGAGTATGAATGCATCATAATAGTCCCACATGGATTTATTGATATGAATTTTTAATGAATATGAAAAATTTATTATCATGTAATATATACCTCCCTATTTAAATATGATATGAGATATCTTTCTAACATATTAAATGAAATGAATTGACATTTCGTGCTAAATTAATTGTAATCCATGTTTAGAAAGACTATGAGTTAGTGGTCCTCTATTTTAATCACGTATTTTTGAGGACCTTAAAATTAACATGTTTCCTATGGTGTGGCATTTTATTTTACAAAGAATACACCCTAGTTGACATAGTCTTGAGAGATAAGAGATTAGAAATAAAGAAACTCCTAACATAGATGAAATGTATAATATTGTATATTCTGAGGATTAGATGGATATTCAACTTAACGATAGCTTCTGGAGGTTCTTGAGATTCATGGAAAAGCATTGTGTTCATATTGGGAATTCTATATATGAGCTCAAAATAGAGTTTTATCTATAGTATCTTCCTTCATTCATTGGATAAGGATTAACCTTGGTATCTTAATTCTGGATCAATTCCAGCCATATTTTCTTCTATTATTTCTAGGAATGCATTGATTGGATATTGAACCATGCTAAAAATATGCTTCGTGGAAGTAATAATCGATGGGGGGATATTCTGGAAGAATATGGAAATCATGATGATCTACCATGTATTGAATTCAAGATGATGTTCCTGATCCATTCCTATACAAAGACCTTGAGGATTGAAAAATCTATAGAATCATTACGCATGACATATCTTGGAATGTCAGTAAATGAAAATGAAGGATTTATCATTGACATACATCATGTTGGGAAATATTGGAATGTTGTGGAGACCTCCATGGTGAGACATATTGAGGATGGTTTTAATTTTTAGATAATGTAATATGAAAATGTTTTATTTGATTAGTTTGTGGGACGTGATGCACAAGGAACTCATTAAGGAAGGAAATCTGTGAAAGGTCCCAATTAAAATCCAAGCTATTTCAGTAGTGCAAATAGGTAGATACTCATTAAGTAGAAACCAGTTCCACTATGATTTTTTTTAAATAATGTAGTGATATATTAGTCTTCTAAGTGAACATCCATCATTGGAATTTATTCTATTATAGTTCTATCAGTGTGGTATGATTGGAAACATGCCATCTTAGTTCCCTTACCCCATATATGAGTGTCATATACATTGAATAGTTGGACATATTATGATGTTATGTTTGGATATTATGCATAAGACTAGGTGAAGGGGATCAGTATAGAAACATGAGTTGGAAAGGGGCCAACTACCACACAATATGTTGGTAACTAGAGATCCATTGAGAATTCAGTCCAAGGTAGCGGTCACGAAAACCTAGTGCATGAGTAGTATTACCATGTAGATAAAATATCAGAGGGTAGTAATATTGGAGTACATGGAAGATGGAAAATTCATTTATAGGTTATGTAGAAAACTTACGATATCATGGATTCAAGGAAATATATTTTAGCGCTTTGGTTCTTGTATAATATACATTAGATTTTGTTTTGATTGATATAGGATAATCACATTCATTTCTGTCTTTTATTATTGAAATAGTGTTTATATTGTTTGTGTAAATCCTTGATGTTGTTATGACCATCAACATATTTTTGGGAGTGCAATTATAGATTAACAAATGTTACATGGCATGTTCTCTAATAATGGTGGTTACTATATATTTTGGAACATGTTCCTGATATGAATACTTAGAATCAACTTGTTTATTTGTCTTGACTGATTAGATCTATATCAGGATTATGTCGAATATTATCATATGGGAGTTAACTTTTTATCATCTAAAGGAGGCAGTTATTCACTCCAGGGTGAGTGGGATATTCAGGTTGGTCATACATGACCAATTCAGTGCATATTGAATTGTTATATGGATCAGATATCATGTATTTCTATAAAAGGTAGTTTAATGAATAATTATTTTTTCCCAATAGTGGAATACCAATATTAAGATGTCTTTATGGAATATTTCAATGTATGACCTCATATTCGAGAGATTGAATTCCCGACCGAGTTGGTGCTGTGAGTAGAGAAAGTTTCTATCCCACCAAACATAATGGAACTAGATGAGCAGTGGGATTTAATGATCAGTTGGATGATTTATATTATAAATGATTTAAACTGGCTCATTCAAATCCTAAGGACTCTCATGTTCTCATTTCCATGATGGACGATGAGACATTACACTTATATGTGGTTTACCAAATATTGAACCAAACAAAAATAATGAACTAGTATCCTCTTCGATTCATTGATGATTTATTCAACCAATGTAGAAGTTATAATATTGGCTCCAATAATGATTCAATAACAGTTTACAAAAATTTATGGTTGAGACTAATTGGAATACCTTATACTACTTTTAGAACGTATTATTACTTGTATGGGTTCAATGTGATATCATTTTGGGTTAACTGATGCACTAGAAGAATTCATAGACTAGATTAAAATGTTAATTCTTCCTTTTTGGAATTAGTTTTTCATGGTTATTGTTGAACATATCTTTGTATACTACATGTCTATTGAATATTGTTCCCTATATCATGGAATCATCTTGAGTACACGGTGAGAGGTCCGGATTTACACAATGCTAACAAAATGTAGTTTATGGATTAATAAAGTTCACTTCATGGGCCATTTCATCATTGCAGAATGAATGTTAGTGGACTCATATAATGATTATATCAATGAATTTTTGGACCATACCAATAATTTCTTCATGATTCGGAGAATTACTGGTTTAGATGGTAATTAATGGATCATTGACGTGTATGTCTCCCATTTTGAATCAATGATGACTTGTATAACTAAGAATGTGTTGATGTTTTCATGGTTTGATTCGTATGATGGAGTATTTTAGGAGATACAAGTCATGCATCCTAGGCACCAGGCCTCGTTTTATCTACGTAGGGTAAATAACACACCATTTATAGTAATTCATCTAGATTTAGAACAATATTACTTCTAATGTAGGAGGTTTGAGTGATTTTCTATGAATCTAGGATGATGATACTACATGGGAGAAATTATAGTACTCATAATCTAGATTTAGAAGTAGTGGTACATTCCATGATACATTGTAGTCATAATATCACTAGTGAGATGTTATTGGTATATGTAGACCACACCAACCTTAGGGGAATACTTTTTGGAAGATACATGAACCATCATTAGGGTATGCAGGTCAAGTAAATTTAGTCTTTCAACGTCGAGTTGTATAATACACCATGAACATGAAATTTAATTTATAATGTTTTTAGTTGAATGAAAAATACATAGGTTGTGTGGGAGTCAATCTACAAGTTAATGATAATAGTCTTATTTGTAGTCATGCATATAGATGTTCATGAGTCTCAGGGGTGAGTATCGCAGACATTATCATTTGTAATACATTTTCTCAGTGAAAAGATCCAAACTAACTAGTTATCAGATCCATATGGATTAGTATTGAGAGAAGATTCATATAGTGGGGAGACATCATCATGATGGCCTATTGGAAGCATAAAAATAGGTATTTTCTATTCCCATGTATTTGTTCCTTAAGGCTTACATGAGCTGTTGGAAATGGAGTTTCATGCAACTACATGGGTGGTGCAGTATAGTTTGAAAAATGTGTATCATGATTTAAAAAATTATTATTGGTGTCCATTAATTTTGAAATATTTGGTATAATTTGGGGCAAGATGTTTCAATTAACAATAAGTGAACATTAATAATAAGTGGATAGGTGGGATTTTACATCCTTTTCACATTCATGAGAAAAAATTTAGTTCTTTCATTATAGATTTTGAGAACGGATTACATAGAAGAACCCATAAGAATGATCTTGTTTGGATAATTTTGGATCAAATAATGAATGTATCCCATTTAATACACATCAGAGAGAACATTACCATTGATTATGTCGGATTTATTTATGTGTGTGAGGTGGTTAGTTTTTTCTAGTTCTATAGAGTATCATATCATATTGCGATCGTTGATTCACTTTATGTTTCTGTAAATGTAATTAGAATTCTATGTTATCAATGGTTCCATTGAAAATATATTATTATCCCCAGACTAAGGGACAATCTCTAGTATAAATTAGTCATGTGTTTTCATGGGTTATGTGTAGGTTGTGAATATTATGAAGGTGTTCTATTTTTTATTAAGTAAATGGGATGAAAATCTAGCTATAGACCACTTACAAGACATGTTAATGGATTTAAATTCTTGTAATTTGTTGGTGTTCTTAATATTCAGCTGGGGAGTTGGGGTTTTTTGTATCCGATTAAAAATAATTACAGGGTGTGTAACTATATTACACAACATTAAATTCCATCACCATCAGTTTTAATGTATTATATGTGGTTCAATTTTACTTCTTCCATGGTACAACATTCTCCTTTCGACCATAGGGAACCTTTTAGGAGTCTTTGGTGTGCTAAACTCTATTTGGGTCATAATGATAAAACATTCAATATATGGTAAGTGGTTTTTGTCATGTTTTCTCTTCACTAAATTGTTTCTCTAGAAAATGTATTTTAATATTAGGATTGTGTGCATATTTTATTTTTATCATGTTTTGTTTTGATCTATTATCCTTCTTGCGATCAACCAAACCTTCTTTAACATGGGAAATTTTCATTGGATGTGTAGTTTGATCATCAGTTAGTGGTGTTTGTTCGAAATCATAACCATATGATTTGAGAACATTTTAATATATGTAATATTTTGGATGTTCCAACATAATAGGTTCCAAAATTAATTACATAATTAATTGGAATATCCATTAGAGTCTATTGGTTCAATTTTTTATTTGACATAGCTTTTGGGTACCATTTTGTGAGAGAAACTTGGATGTAATTGTTGTGGTTAATGGAATAAATATTTTTTAATATGACAATAAAACATATGTGATTTCTTGATATAGAATACCTATGTTGGAAATTAATTCTTATTGTATTTACTATTGATCCATTGTGATATAAATGAATTGGTATTTGAAATTTGAATTGTAATTCTCAAAATTAAACATTGGTTGGTATGTTACATTATTGTGATATCTAGGAAATTAAGACATATTTATTTCATTGTTAAGGTTAATATATATATTAAATGTGACCCTTGAACATGAAAACATATAATATGAAATTATTATTTAAAAAAGGCTTCTCATAATATTGAATATTGTAATGCTTATAGTGATTTGACTCAGATGTTGTAATTCTTATAGGTCTTTGATGCAGTTTTTGTAAAGTTTATAGGGATTTGTGATGGTTTGGTCTGTTTCATAAATTATTGTTTTAAGGGTTGGAATGACATTGAAACATAATCAAAGATATACTTATGTGATTCTAATTTATATTACTTCAATATGGTTTTATAGATTTGGTTGGTATTGTTGTGAAACCTGTTCAGATTTATTCCAGTATAGATGTGTGGTATGTTTTTTTATTTAATTATTTTTTTAATTAAATAATACAACACTTAATCATATTATTTCATAAATATATTATCATACTAGCTTGATTAGATGTTATTTCATCATCCTAACGAGATATACTTACACCCTATTTGGTCCTCTTAATATGAAACATTCATATTATGTTGATGCATGAATGTTAAAGGGAAATGAAAATTTTAATTGATTGTTTTCTTAGTTGATGATATGGATTTTTTAGGTGTGGCCGACACTAGGTTAGGGACCAGAGGATTTTGAATAATAATTTAATTATTAATATATTTTTCTAACTCTAGAATGATATTATGTTACATTATAACTAATCATCACATTATTCGATTATTAGTCATTTGACTATTCTATTTGATTTTATTGTTGGTTTAAACAATTTCTATACTATTTAAATGGGATATTAATAATACAATGACACATAATTCCAGGTGTAAATTCACTTCAGTATACATGCTACACCACCACTACTATTTAGTAGGCTTTGGAGTATGGGTATTATTTCTTTAGTTCTTATAATTTTAAAGACTATAATTTTTAAAGGTAATTTTTTAATTTATATGGGAATATTAAGAGTCCTTTAAAAATGACGGTGCATGATTCCGAGGTCCAGTGTGCCCAGAAAAAGTTTCTGAACTATTTTTTAGGTATATTCAGTAAATGTGTGAGCGACATTTTATAACATTTAAACTGGTGCTCAGAATTGAAATCTGAGGACATTGTAGAACTCACAACATCGATATTTGTTAGGAAGACCTTCACCATGTCCATAGAAGTTTGAGGGTGGATGTTTGTATTCTGTATTTTTGTGGGAGGTCAAAATAATATAAATAATATAAAACACAAAAAAAAAATTCATGAAACCGCTTTTTTGAATTTTAGTGGTGGGGACCACCCGAGCGTGAAAACACCTCATTTAATATGTGTTAGCCCTTGTAATTCCACCAATTAAATGTTCCAACAATTAATAGATTTAATTTACATAACATAATAATGTTAGCTCTTTATCTCTAATGGGGGGGATTTGGGTAGGAAAATTGGTGGTTTTGTGAGATCTTGGGTGGATAACTATTAAAGGAAGAAAATCCTCCAACGAAGAATGATGACAATGCTCGAACCCACATTAAAGCATCTTGTGGCCCAACGAAAGTTGATATCACCTTCATCATCGCCCTCCCTGCGACACTCCAATGGATGATCAGGGTAGGGGTTTGTTTAAGACTGTTCATCATCAATTTCAAGATTGAATCTTTCACATTATTTTTTCATGCTACCAGACTAATGTCAAGGGTATGAGCTAAATGAACATGGTCTGATCCCTCTTCCTCTTAAATATTGATGCATTCTTCACAGTGAAGGATTATGATGACCAATGTCGATGGGGAACCAGGTGGCGGCTGGCACTCCGGTCAGCCATGATGCTGGCTGTGGCACAACCGCGCTGCCGGAGGACATCATAGCCCGTAAACCACAGTGTGGCAGCACGGAGGTCAGCATGCTGACCGGACACATGAAGGCAGGGCAGCACACATCCACACTGCCAGTAGAAGAGAAGCTCATGGCCCGTCGGTTGTGGCGGCGCACCAAGGCAGCCGAAAACAGGCCAGCCGTGGGAGGAGCAGTGCTCGTCTACACTGCTGGAAGGGATGGCTGGCCGTTCCGGCCGGCAGTGTCCCACCGAGTAGGACTAGCTCTCACGGGTCCCACAATACTGCAGGAGGGGCCACCTGGTGCCGCCTAGATGCCCGATACAAATTCTCTAGCAAATCATTCATAATACTGGGGGCCTCCCCCTTAGGTGTTGTCTAGGGATAGCCCACTATGGCGGGCCACCCAACCGCGTGCCTCGCCAGGCGGGCTGGGCTGGGCCATCCCTTTCGTGAGCTGGGCCAATCCATGGCTCAGTGGGATGATGTCCAGGCCAACAAGGGTAGACCCAGACTGGGTTGGGTCGACCTGAAGTGGGTCAGGTCGCTCCATGCTAGGATGGGCCGGGTCGGACCGGACCTAAGCCCATCTGGATATAGATATGCCATTTTTGCCATATCATCGGACCCGGGTGTCCGTTTGAGGAACTATATACGACGACAAAATCCTTTTATCGAGACTTTCCTTTCGATATACTATACATGAGTTTTGGAAAATTCTAGTGTATGGTCGGGTTGGATCGAACCCGAATCCAACCATTCCCTTGGAGTAGAAACACTAATTACATACAGATCGAGCATCGTATTGACGCACCATCTGTTGTTTTTGGTCCCTTATGACGTGATAGTCCTTCGTAATACTTCTTTGTGGAGCTTTGTGGTGGTTGATGTATGACCAATGACATGAGATGCAGTTCTCCCATAATCAAAGGTACTATGAGAAGGAATCCAGTGGCTGATAGTGAGGTGGTAGTTGGATACAGATTATATAGATGTTAGTACCGAGAGATCCAATGTGGGATAGCACCAATACTATTTGGGTCAGATCCTATCTAGGTCAGTGCTCAGTGATCATGTGTTGGTAAGCATATACCGATCATGTGTGGGTGAAATCCTTTGGGGGTTAATGCTTAGTAATCTTGTGAGGGTAAGCGCATACCGATCCTATGTGGGTCAGATTTTGTGTGGGTCATTACAGTGTTTAGTACCTATCTATCCTATGTGGGCGAGACTTTGTATGGTCCGCAATAGTGCCTATTGACATAATACAATGATCTGGCTTCGTGACTGATCATATGTACTTATATACTTCACTAATACTTGTGTGAGCTGAGTCTGTTACATTTGTGGTGTACCTGTCTGCTACTTCAACCACTGTGGTTTTACCTATGTGGTACTTCTACCTTCTTGGGGTTACATCTTTGAATCTTATACCTTCATGGAGTACCAGTGTGGTACTTCTACAATCGTGATGTAACCTATGTGGTTCTTCTACCTTCATGGTGATACCTTGTGTTATTCTTCCCTCTTGTGTGATATGTGTATATCCTAATAACATATTTATATTTATGGGAATATACCAATGTTTATATTATGTCTATTTCTTCATGCTCTATGGTTTTGTCTTTTGTGTCACTCTAAAATATCTACGAGTGTCTCCGTTCCCTACTAAGTATCGTTGTCACAAACCAAATCTGGTCGCCATCGAACCCGGCACCAAACCCAGCCTGTGACAAGGCCCGAAGGGCGTTACAGATCCCCACAGGCTGGAAAGAGTTCTCGAGTATCATATAACATGAATTGGGAATGATTTACCGATGTTTAGAAACAATAAACCACAAACAAACTCAATAAAACACATCTGGATTTTTGAACTGAAACCGTCTTTTAAAAAAGATCATAACAGAATTTCATAAGTTAAAAATAAATTTAAAGACCATTACAAAGGTACAAAAGAAAATAATTACATCCCAGGAACCCTCATTGCATGATGCACCACCCTCAAGACATCCCCACAAGACTTCACCACCATGGACCCACTAGAAACCCGAACCACTAGCACTAAACACTGTACCCAACCTGCGACAAAAAAATAACCAATTCTACTTACATCCAAGGGTGTAAGTAGGGAGTGAACCATTTCCCATCATGATACCACCACAAATAAATTACATGTGAAAAACATTCAATGATGAAATTATTGAAAGTTTTCATAAATAAGAAATGCTAGTTATGTTTTCCAAAAGATGAAACTTAAAATTTAAAACAATTTGCACGTGGGATATCATTAAGAATATACACTTCTAAAAAAATGTAAACACTACAGAATTTTCCATCGAACCATACCATATGGTGACTGTAAGAACAATTTAACTAATGAGCACGGGAAATAAGAAATAACTCTTTGGCACTAGCATGTTGTTGGTCCTTGGTACCTCGTATCTCGGTGAGAGTAACTATCAAAATTATCTATTCTCGTGAACGAGCCACAAGTAGGGAACATACCCATAACCTAGTAGTCCCCAATCATCATCATCATAGTTTTGTTAGAGTTGTAATCTTCTATCTTGATATGTGAAACTGAGGCCAAACCCCACTGATTGACAAGCATTCTAGTACACGTCCACCCACCTAGATACCATGATTTTCCCTTTTTGCTCAAACAAGGTCAACAAGTCAGGAAATATACTATGAAAATGAATATATCATTTCCACATCACAAATTCACCAAAAATCCTTCATGTATACCACAGAAGTCAAAAAATTCCACTTTTCATTCAAATTGATTTTTGAAATCCAACTCACACCAAAATAGCCCACAAAACTTTTCACATTTCGTTACCACCTAAAAAAACCAATAAAGAATTTTATAAAACCATTCCAATATATTACACCTCACATAATAGCACAGTCACTTGTTACATTGTTGCTCTGATGCTTTCGTCGGGGCGCGCACATCCGTCTGTGGGGAGGACGCGCTTCTTGTTAACCCGTGTTCCCGCTTTCCAAAGGCGGGCGACATCCATTCCTTGTTCAGGGACGTCTTCTCCTTGATCGAAACCGGGATGATGGGATGTCGGTTCTTCCTTTTGTGGATTCGTCCTCGGAGCTCACCACCTAGTCCGGGACTCCCTCATAGATTTAAGACGGGTTCGTGAAGCTCAATCCCGGTGCCATATCTACATGGACGCGAGTTAATTACGCTACTTCCGTCAAGAAACTCCAAGGGGTCTTGTCAGGGCAGCAAACATCGGTGAGGAGAATGGTCACGTTGGGGCCTCGTCGGCATGTCTGTCTTTGGTCCTTCATCACAGGGCTTCTCGAGGGCGCATAAGCCCGAGGCATCCTACATAGAACGTGGGGAATGTGTACCATATGAGGTTTTCATCAGCTTCCCTTGTTTAACAGAGGGAATGTCGCGAGCTTAACGTCTTGCAGAGATGAATTGGGTTGAAGGACCCCTAGGGGGGAACACCGATGTTGGGGCCAGTACGTGGGTGGCTTCCCATATATCATGGAGTGTGATGGGGTGGCATGATCTCACCGGGATGTCGCGGCCTGGGTAAGGATCAGGATGGATGGTGGATTGAGACATGGGGCTTACATTCTGAGACGGCCCAAGAGACGGGATAGAGTTTAACGTCTTGTGGGACGGGATACCGTTTAACGTTATGCGGGACGAGATACAGTTTAACATCGTGCGGGACAGGATACAGTTTAACATCATGCGGGACGGGATACAGTTTAACATCATGCAAGACGAGATAAAGTTTAACGTCATGCGGGACAAGAAATAGTTTAACGTCATGTGCGATGCGACACAGTTTAACGTCATGCAGGATGAGGGGTTTGAGGCTTATGCTCTGAGGCGGCCCAAGGTTTTCAGGGAACTGACATGGAGAGGTCGGGACGACTGGGTGGTGGGATTGAACCTCGTGGAGGCTTCCTACATACCGTGGGTTAGCACGGATCAAAGTCCATGTAGATCGCTGGGATTGGTCTTACACTATAAGATGGCCCAAGGTGGTCAGAGAACCGACATGGAGAGGTCGGGACGACCGGGTGGTGGGCTTGAACCTCATGGAGGCTTCCTACGTACCGTGTGTTATCATGGATCAAAGTCCATGTACTTTACTGGGATGGGGCTTACGCTCTGGGGTGGCCCATGGTGGATGTCATGGTTGATGCACACTCTAAGCCTACGTGAGTCATGCTCGGTGTGGGAAACAAGAGGTGGCAGGGACCAGACGATCACGTCGCGAAGGGTGCGTCCGTGAGAAGCGGAATGGGGCTTACGCGTTGAGCGGCCCAAAGAGGAAACAGGGGCTTACGCGTGGTTAGCGGCCCCAGGTGCTGGGGTTTACTCTACGGTGGAGGCCCGTGGTGTGACAAAGCACAGTGGGAAAAGGACTCCACTGGCCTTGGAAGGGGGGGAGTACAGAGATGCATGGGTGCCGTCATCCGCAAGAAAGGATAGAGGCTTACGCTCTGAGGCGGCCCTTCCCCTGGGGACAAACGCCGCTCCGACAAGGAGGATCTCATTCCATGTGAGGAAGAGTCCATTCCCGTAGAGACGAGTGGCATAAAGAATTCCCGAGCTGGGGGGACCTTGCGTGTGAACCACGGTGTCGGACCACAGTTTAACGTCTTTTGGTAAGGACGAGGTGCTTAGCAGTGTAACGTCCTGTATCTTCGACGAGGTGGGTTTGCTCCACACCCCTAGGGCTTACATGCCCAACTCCCTCTACCCCTTCTGGGAGGGAAGTCATTGGCAAGGCCATAGTGAAGGGGGGCCATAGGGAAGACCACCGAGGGGTCCACGTTAGCGTGGCTATGCGAAGAAGCAATAGCCATTAGCTTGCCTATGCAGAGAAGCATAAGGCAAAGCCACACAATGGGAAACATGGCCCAAGGGACCTTGAGGTTACTTCGCACAATCCTGGAAGGCCGTACGGGAAAACAACGCATGGCGCGCATGCCCGTCAGGGGAGACATCAGGTGCCGGGGCAGGGGGCAGCTAAAGGGCGTCAAAGTGAGGGGTCCTGGGCTTTGCGCGCAAAAGGGAAGGTTTTGCGCCCAAAACCCCGGGACGGCATGCAATTGGAGCAAGACAATTGCGCACAAAGAAGGAATTACGCGCAGGGTTTTGCATGCACTGCAGGGTATTGCGCGCACGAGACACGGATTAATCGCAAGGCTGGAACCCTGGGGTGGGGTAAAATTCACTGAAGCCGGTGGAGTTGCGCGCAAAGGAAAACTTTGGGGCGAGGTTGCGTGAAAATGAGGGATTACCTGGAAGTCATCTTGCGCACGGGGGGAGCCGAATTGTGGGCACGAGAGTTACTTTGGATTCCTCAACCCCCAAACCGATTGGGGTCACCTTCTATTTATAGGAGACCTCCGGTGAGGAATCCGGGAGGCGCGTGAAATTCTTCGTGCCGAGCGCATCCGACGCGCAAAAAATCGCCGTGCAGAACTGGGGCGTGTAAAGATTGCACGCCTCATCGGCTCAATTTTGCGCAACCCGGTGATTCTATGGGCATAGAACAATTTTTTGCGCGGATCCTCCTTTATTTCGCGCACCACATCCCGGGCCTCCAGGTCGGGCCTCTGATTTCGAATATGACTTTGCTTCGTCATTTCGAAACTTCCTTCGGGAGTCACGGTCATTTTTCGGCGTCAACAAATGCCCCCCCATGGAATTGGATTGGCGAGAGGTCGCAACAGTCGGATTCCTAGGGAAACACCAAAACACCGAAATTCTAAGTCCCCTGATCAAGTTGCGCGCAAAATTCTGATGGGGCGTGCAAAACATACGGATGTGCGCAGAATCCTCTTTCCGTGTGGCGCAAAACCCTAGTGTGGCCTATAAAAATGGGCGCTGGGTCCCAAATCCGTACTTCCACCTTTTCCTCATGATAAGCTCATCACTCTCGTGCGCAAAATTGCTTCCGCGGATACGTGTAATAACGCTCTGGCAGCACAGAATTCCATCCGAAATTCGGCCGTGATTTCGCGCATGTTCGGCCTTTTCCGTTCTTCGCATGCGGATTGCGTGCTCATCTCCAAGATTTCACGCAACTCATTCATATTTCTTGCAGAACACTTCGATTTCGCGTGCTGCATCCTGATTTCTCCCAACTCCCGAAAGATTCGAGATGGATACAAACTGAGTTGATGAGGGGGAAGCCACTGCCCATAGGCCAGAAATGGCGGTGAACGAGGAGGTTTATGGCGCCAAGGTGATTGTATCCAGCAATATGACCATGTTCAATCTGTTGACTCTAGCCTAGAAGATGTATCCCTTGTCCGAAAACCTCCCACTCTGGAATTTTTCCATCATAAAGGAGGTGCCACTGCCGGGCTTCGAAGTTGACACGCCGCGGTCTTGGGTGACCCTGGAGGACGAACTTCTTCGCTACAACATCACCAACAACAGCCATCCTATCAGGAAAACTAGACATATGGACGTATATTTCCTGAACCAGTGGACTAGGATCATTATCGAGGAAGAGCCTATGGTAGAGGATTCGTCGGCCCTCTACGCAAGCACGTTCCGTCAGAGCGTCACAGATGACACGAAGGGCTGGCTGAAGGATTGGGACTTGTGGTCCGAGGGAGACTTCACCAGCGAATGGGCATGGGTGTTCTGGGTTCGCCATACCTATGACCAGTTCAGGGACGAACTGCGGTATATCGGCCTGTTCGAGGCGGTATGGACATCGCAGTTCCACTTCCACCACCAGCCTGATCTTGGACCGGAGCTATTCACCCGGTGGTCTCCTGACACCAACACATTCCACCTTCATCATGGGGAAGTCGGCATCAGTATCTGGGGTGTTCACTGCATTGGAGGTATCCCACTGGAGGGTTACCAATATGACGAGTTCATTCCTCCAAAGAAAACCTGGGGAGACAGGTCGCGGATGCTAATGCTGACGTGGCACCTGCTGCAGCTGGCCAAGGAGAGGCTGGGGGTCATGGACTTCCTGAAGGAAATTTCCTACAAGGGCTGGTTCAGCCTGTTTCGTGAGAAGGATCCGGCCGTTAAGATGCCGGGACAGGGCAAACGGTGCCCAAACGCAGCTCAGAGGAGCAAGGAAGAGTCATACTGGAGGACCCTAGAGGCGGGGCAATACCAATCATGGGTCTACCGCGTCATTGAGGCCCGGGACCCGAACGTCCGGTATGCCGGGTTCCTTGCCACCTTCTTGAGCGGTTGGCTCCTGCCGGTGCGGGACGCAAGGATGGGCGTCCATCCGGCAACTTTGGTGATGGCAGGCTCCATGGCCGCCAACAAACTGTTCAACTTGGGCATCCCCGTTCTGTCCAATCTGTATGCCATCCTGGGGTGCATATCACGAGGGGGTCTCCTCGGAGAGTATGTGGTCCCTTCTAGATCTTCCATGGCTGGGTGGCGGCTCATCTCGACTGGTATACTTTCCCAAACGACGTCCGTCCTCTGTGAAATGGTCTGCGACAGTCCTTGCTAAACATCGCAGGGGTGGCTCCGATGACGCTAAATGAGGAGGGCGTGAGGATCCGCATCGGCAACCATGGCAACTTCAACTTCAGCCCGTTTCCCACCTCATTCGGCTAGATGGTGGACAATGGGTGAGGCTCTATGGAACAGCAGGAATACTTCCAGAGCATTTGGGGCAGGGTTCTCGTGGCTCAGATCAACGGGAAGGTGATCTTTGAGCCCTACATGCCATCCCGATTCGCCAGGCAGTTAGGGTTCCTCCAAAAAATGTCGAAGAAGGTATTCACAGTTGTCTGGCAGGAGAAGAATCCATGCGTCCTGTGCCATATGTGGTTGATGTTTACCACATTTGGCTCTGGCGATGTCGTTACTCTTCCTCCCACCGGGGTCAATGCCGGCCTAGAAACCAAATACGCCAAACACTGGACCATTGCGTACCCAAAGATGCTATTACGCAAGCACGTCCGACAACTCGAGGTTACTCGTGTGGAAACCAAGCGACGGGAAAGAAGGCATGGTTCTGTCAGAAGGGGAGGACCAAGGGCGCGTCAGGCAGCGAGGCCTGTGCAGGCCGGGACTTCGGCAGCGGGGACATCACATGGTGCTGCCACATCCTCGTTACCCACATGGGGGTCACATGAGGCGGCTAGGGAACTACCTATGATGTAGATAAGATATCTTCTCAAACCTTCCCAAGACACAATTCTCCCGGCACTGTGGTCAGCCTGGATGACCCTCTGGAAATCACTGTGTGTCGAAGCCATATGGCAAAAGATAATGCAAAATGGGATCCAACTGCCAGAGTTCGGGCTCATTCAAATTACCGACCAAGTAAACATCTATTGGTGGAATGCTTATCTGATGGCCATGGATGCAAACATACGCCAACGGGGGCGGCGTGCGGAGCCAAATTTCCTAGTGAAAGTGATGCTCGTCTAGGTGCATGATCTGGAAGCGATGCCGCTGGGAGAAGGCGACAGTGATGAGGAGCCAGAGGGGGAGGAGGAAACCGAAGAGGACGAAGGCGAGGGAGAAGACGAAGAAGAGGAGCCCAAAGGTGAGGGGTCGCAAGGGGAAACCTACCAAGGGAGTATCCGTGAGAGCGGCGAGATTTCCGACTCTGATCTTGACATAACCGAGATTCTCGAGGTTTGTATCTCTCTTCATTCATTTCCCTCATTCATACATTATCCTTTCTGACTTCTAACTCACTTCCCCATCCTACTCAGGAGCAGTTGAGCGTTAGACGGGTGTCCCCAACAAAGGATGGAGAAGAGGAACCAGTGGGATATGATGGGGATCCGACACCCATCATTGAATTAACAAGCGCGGTGGGGTCTCCCCTTACGGTGGCTCCTACAGCGGTCGAAACACTGGGGACCGATGCTCTGGATTCTTGTAAGTCTCACACTTCACTCCTGGTGCTTGGTGTCAAAACATCCCGTCTAACAAGCGTATGCCTGGAGCAGTGATCTCAACACTGGAGGCACGCCTGGCTGCGGAGCCTGGGCCATCCACGAGTGGACCAGCGGCGGACATACCACCTCGTTCATAACATGATCTCTACACTTAGCCGGCCCCAAAAATTGATGAACTGGGGTTGGCGGACATCAGTGTTGTTGTTCCCGAGATGAGGTCGGATACTGGTGGAGGCATCATTGCTGTTGGGGTGAGAGTAGAAGGTCGCCAGAAGTTGAGGATTCTATTCCTCATGAAGGCTTCCCTGTGGCGGATCCTGCTGCCGATCTACTGGCAGCCTTCCCCATATACCGACCCGCTGACCCTGAGAAGATAGATGAATCAGACTCAGAGGTAGCCGAGGTGAGCCGGATGACATGGCGCAAAGGGTGGAAGTGTATTCAGTGCTTCCTCAGGCAGCCCTAGTCGGATTGGCTGAGGTGGATGTGATCACTTCAGACATGGTTGCACTTCCGGTCCGCCGGAGGGGCTGACGCTCAGCGTCTTCATCTGACGGTCCATGATTACATGGATGAGAAGATACGCGAGAGCAGCTGGCGCACCGATATTACCCTATGCTGGTAAGGATTGGCGAGTGCTCAAGCGCTGCTGAGGGCGGAGCAGGAAGTCCGGCACCTCGAAGGGAAGGCGGCAGATAAAAAGGCCTTCATCGCAACATGCTCTGAGCTCATGCAGGAACTGACGGCCCCGCTGGCTGATGCGCCAGAAAAACTGGTGGAGATGAGTCACCAGATGACCATACATCAAACCAAGCAGGTGAAGGCACAAGCTAGGGATGGCGAGCTGTGCTCTATGGTTGCCGATGGGGAGAGAGTCTTCATAGAGCGAGAAGTGGTCATGAAGGCTACCAGCCAAAGGGTAGCAGTGCTGGAAAGATCGCTTCAACACGCTGATCCCTAAGGGCTTTGTTTTTTTTCCATCTCATGGACTTTCGGCTTGTACTGCTCATCGTCTCAATCCAATATATGGCCAAATCCACTCATTTGTACCCTTGGTTTAATGCGCTCAACCATAGTTCCAAAACGAATAACAACTCATCCCTAGGCTCCTGTGGGTCGTGCCCAACGCCAGAAGCAGAAGATGCTCGTACCATCATTTCTTTCAACTGTGGTGCATTGACCAAGCTTCAGGCGTCCAAAATTGGGCCTAGACTTCTGAGGATACCCTGGGCCGATTGATGTGTCGACTCCTCAATGTGCTCTAACACACGAGCGGGGCGATGCCGGGGGCATTGAAATCCATCCGAAGATAGGGGGATGGAGAGGAAGGGTGAATCACGCTGCCCAAATTCGGAACCCAATGGGGCGCAACCATGGAGGATAACTGTCAACCGTGGAGGGAAAAAAACCCCATATCATGTTAGCCAAGAATGGGGACAATAAATGAGGGCTGACCGCTGACCATGTTCGCAACACGGTTCCTGACTCAAATATCTTCGGTCAGTTTTCCGGAACGTTGCCTCAAGACAATATGCGGACCATAGGACTATCATCCATACTGTTAGGGGGTCCCTTCAAACATAAACAGTCTTCCGGAACGTTGGCTCAGGACAGTAGGCGGACCATAGGTCGAGCATCCATACTATTAGGGGGTCCCATCAAACATGACCAGTCCTCCGGAACGTTGGCCCAAGACAGTAGGCGGACCATAGTTCGAGCATCCATACTGCTAGGGGGTCCCTTCAGACATGAAAGGAAATGTGGATCCGAATAAGGGGGGACGTAAAGCGTGGAAGGTGGAGTGGTGGTTTGTTCGAACAGAGTCCAACACTCCCGAAATTGCGCCACCATGGCGATGGCGCATTAGGCGGACATACCGACCTGATCACGGGTCGTCCCAATTTCTAGGAGGGCCCTCTTTGGAGAGATAACTACCACTTCCCCTTATTATCAAGGGGCATCCTGAACCTTCTCGGGGTAGATGTCCTGATTACACCACTCCCCATGATGTCGGGCTGAGGGGCTGACAATAAGGAAGGACGGGGTTCAGTAATCTCTGGGGCTGGACCCAAGACGAAATGTTTGGGCGGTCCTACGTATCTCATTAGGATAAGAATCAATCCACATGTAGTTCTTCAAACACAGTTTAACGTCTTGTTGGATAGAATATAGTTTAACGTCATGTGGGACTGAATATAGTTTAATGTCATGCGGGACGAAATACAGTTTAACATCATGCGGGACGGAATACAGTTTAACATCATGCTGGATTTAATACAGTTTAACATCATGTTGGATGAAATATGGATCTTAGTTTTCGGTCTTAGATCTTGGAACCAGAGGATCTTAGTTTTAGGTCATAGTACTCGGACCAAGAGGATCTTAGTTTTAGGTCTTAGAGCTCAGACCATGATGATCTTAGTTTTAGGTCTTAGAGCTCGGACCAAGAGGATCGTAGTTTTATGTCTTAGAGATCAGACCAAGAGTGGGAAAGGGGAGAAACGGACACATGGCAAGGCGGTTACAAAACACGACGTGAATGAGGTCCTAAGCCATACTTACCATGTGCTCTCTAGGGAAATGCTCGAGTCGAGGGACCGAACACGAAGGTAGACTGGCTGGGCCCACGGGGAAGTGCACTAGGCGCTCCTACATATCTCATAAGGATGATAATCAAGCCATACATAGTTCTGAATGGTGACATGGTAAGATACCAGTGCCAGGGAAAAAGGGGAGTGCGGGTGTGGCCCTTGCACTAAATGAAGAGGAATTTGATAATTCTTGTTTGTCCTTTAAGGCGAGTGGTTTTTTTGTGAAGCGACAGGCCTAGAGTAGTAGGCCATGGTGTCGCCACAAGAATCAAGCCGTGATAGGTGTTGAAAAATGGCATGGCATGTGACCAATACCAAAGATGATTTCTTCTACAGCGAGGTCATCACAATGCATTTCCGTTTTCTGTCTTGCGGCCAGGACGATAATGTCACAGTTTAGGGTCATGTGATAGGACCAGCAACAGAGTTTAAGGTCGTATGGTTTGGACCGGCACACAGTTTAAGGTCGTATGGTTTGGACCGGCACACAGTTTAAGGTCGTATGGTTTGGACCACCAACACAGTTTAAGGTCTTTGGTTTGGACCAGCACACAGTTTAAGGTCCTATGGTTTGGACCAACAACACAGTTTAAGGTCATATGGTTTGGACCAACAACACAGTTTATGGTCATATGGTTTGGACCAACAACACAGTTTAATGTCGTATGGTTTGGACCAACAACACAGTTTAAGGTCGTATGGTTTTGACCAATAGCACAGTTTGAAGTCGTATGGTTTGCACCAACAACATAGATTAAGGTCGTATGGTTTGGACCAACACCACAGTTTAAGGTCGTATAGTTTGGACCAGCCGAGAGAGGAGCCTCGGGCCAAAGGGGCCTACGAGGGTTCAACAATCAGTGAGGGGAATGAGATGATAGCTCCCAACTATGCTGGGCCTGAAACTTGATGTCCGGGAGACTCCTCGTTTCCCATGGGGATGAGGGACAAGTTGCACGCAACCCGTAAAGAAGAGACCAAAGCACATATTCTAGCGCTCAGATCGAGGGAGCCCCGAGAGACATCGTTACGTAGCTCGGTCTATCTGATATGAAGGGGTGTACTGAGGGTTAGTATAAGGAGTGTCAAGATTCCACCTTGACATGGTGGGGCAGAACATGACATGAACCATGCCACAAACATTTAGGGCCCAGGGAAACCAGCGTGACGATTGAGGATTACTACTGACCATGTTCGCAACACAGCATCCTGTCGTGTCAGCCATGGGGACCAATAAATGATCATCAACCACTGACCATGTTCGCAACACGGGATACATATCAATTTTTTGTCTGAAACCCTCTGGGGAGTTGGCCCACAACGTTTGGAGATCCCTTGGGCGTTGCATCCAGGCCGTTCTTGGGGGTCCCTCCGCGTGTGAAGGATGACGAGGGCCCAAATGAATGTGAACACAAATCCTGAAAAGTGGATGGAACTTTGCTAAGTCGAATCTGTTACCCCAAGTCCTAGACCAGAGTACCCTGAGCACATCAGCAGACCTTTGGAAAGGGTCAGAGGGCTCAGTCCGAGAGTGACCAAAAGATGGTGGATCCCTGGGCAAATGAGGGGGCGTAATGCCAAACACCCTGGGAACCGGGAGATCGTGGGATATTATAAAATATGGGGTTGGACTTGGCATCTAGGTTTTCAGGCGGTCCTATGTATCCCATATGTATGGGAATCAAACCATACGTAGTTCTTGAAAGCGTCTTCTAATGCCATTGGACATAGGATGGCTAAATCCTAAGGACAAGGTGTGCGTGGTGCAGCTATTCTAATCCCAATGTGAATGGGGATATAATCTCACACCACGCCACACGATCCTGTGGTCAACGTACCAAAGGCAAAACAGACGCGACAACGGACTTCAAGAAGGACCCAATGATGAAAGGTCTAGTCATTCTTACATATCCCATTAGGATGGGAATCAATCTAGACGTAGTTCTGGCAATACAGTTTAATGTCATGTTGGACGAAATATGGATCTTAGTTTTAGGTCTTAGATCTCGGACATAGAGGATCTTAGTTTTAGGTCTTAGAAGTTGGACCAAAGGGATCTTAGTTTAAGGTCTTAGTGCTCGGACCAGGAGGAAAGGGCGGAGTTTGGTAACTCCTGGGACTGGACCCAAGATGAAATGTCCAGGAGATCCTACGTATCTCATTAGGATGAGAATCAAGCCATACGTTATTCTAGAAATATAGTTTAACGACATGTTGGAAAAAATATGGATCTTAGTTTTAGGTCATATAACTCAGACCAAGAAAAGTGTTGAACCAAAAAAGGATCTTAGCTTTATGTCTTAGAGCTCGGACCATGGATCCCAGATGTAGGGCGGAGTGTAGTTTAAGGTCGTGTTGGACCATACAGTTTAAGGTCATGCAGGACCATACAGTTTAAGCAAAGTACTTCTTGAGGAACCTGGCGTTGGTGGGAGGAGTGATACGCTCACCATCTATAGTCACCAGGGAATACGTGCCATTGGGATAGACCATGTGGACAATAAAAGTACCCTCCCACTTTGGCTCCAACTTGTGTGGTTTCCTGCCAGGAATCATTGGCGCTCTGAGAGCCAACACCAAGTCACCTTGCAGGAAGGAGCGAAGGCAAACCTTATTATCGAAAGCTCGAGCCATCCTGCTCTGATGCCTTTCCATGTTATGTAAAGCACGAATCCTACTTCCGTCCAACACTTCAAATTCGTCTAGATGGATCTCGACAACTCTATACGGCGCATGCTGGTTGTAGACCACCGTGCGCAATGAGGGAAGCTGGACCTCAATGGGAAGGACGACCTCAGCTCCACATACCCGGGAATATAGAGTCACCTGGGTGGAATTGCGAGTCGTCATCCTATAATCCCAAAGGGAATTGGGGAGGTTGTCCGGCCAACTTTTCTTGTTCTGACTAACCATTTTTTGCAGAATGTTAGAGAGGATTTTGCTAAACATCTCGATCTGTCCATTCGCCTGTGCATGATAGCGGGAGGTGTGGTTAGAGCGAATGTTGTACTTGGCGTACAATCTTTTCAGCTCGGACGCTTGGAAGTTGGTTCCATTATCCGTGAGGATAGCGTGAGGTATTCCAAACCGGTGGATGATATTGGAGCTCACGAAGTCAGCGATGGAACCAGCCTTGACTTCCCTGAGCGGGGTACCTCTTCCCACTTTGAGAAGAAATATGTGGTGGTTAAGATGAACTGGAACTGGCAGGCCATCGCCGGCGGGTAAGGCCCTACGACATCCAACCCCCAAACTGCAAAGGGCCAAGAATACTTAGTAGTATGGAGAGGATCCAGTGTCTGATGCACAATGTTAGCATGAACATGGCACGCATGACACCTCTTGGCATACTCGATGCAGTCGTGGATCATGGAGGGCCAGAAGTATCCCAGTTTCCGAATCTGGTGGGACAACTTCGACTCGGCCTGGTAGACGCCACAGGAACCAGCGTGCACTTACTGCATGACCTGTGGGATATCAACTCCTTGACGACAACGGAGGAGAACACCGTCAAACCCGCGCCTGTAAAGGAGCTGCTCACGGCTGGGACCGCTTTGAAGGGTGTACTGTGGTGCGCGGCGACAGATTTGTTCCCGTTCTGCTAGGTCCATCGGAAGATTTTTGTGCCAGAGATATTCAACCAAGGGTGTCCTCCAGTTAGTAACTGTCTCGATCACCACGCCTGAACCCCAGGGGGTCCTGACGTAGGGGCACCAGCGGTGAGATGGTTCACTCGCGGGCCACGATCGCCCACTGGGATAACAGGAGTAATGACTCTCCGGTGCGCCACGTGGATGATTAGGACATCCTGATCGGGCTCCGCGAGTTATGCGGCCAGGCTGGCCAAAGCATCTGCTCGACTGTTTTGCGACCGGAGAATTTGAACTACATCTGGTCAGGATAGGAACTTATCCATTAGATGGTTGGTTCACTCTAGCAACGGCAAGAGTTCTGGCTTCCTGGCAGCATAGTCACTGTTAACCTACTTGATGACTAGCTCAGAGTCCCCTTTTACATACAGTTGGGGTACATTAACCTCCAGAGCCAACTCGAGGCCATTGATGAGGGAATGATATTCTGCCTCATTGTTGTTGCAGCCTTCTGACAACAAGAAAGAATATGGCAGAACAGCTAGCTCCGGGGTGATGAAGATGATACCCAGGCCCACTCTGTTAAGCCTAGGATCATTAAGACTTCTATCGATAGGTCTTCGGGAGGCGTCGTCAAAGTGCATCTGCCAGCATGGGGTGGTGTGATCGACTGAGAGGATTGCCTCATCAAGAAAGCCCAAATCCAGTGGCTGGTCTGCAGAGGTTGGGTGGGCATCTAGAAGCCTGCCAACGCCTATCATTTGATAGCCTTCTGATGTACGAACCTAATGTCGAACTTCTGGAGGATCATCGCCCAGCGTGCCAATCTGCCAGTCAGCAGATGCCGGCTCAGGATGTATTTCAATGGGTCTACCCAAGAGACCAGCTATACCTCGTGCTGCTGCAAGTAGTGCCACAATTTCTATATGGTGAATACGAGCACCAGGTGTCTCTTCTTGATGGGAGAATATCTAATTTCCGCATCGAGGTGCATGCGGCTGAGGTAGTAGAGGCTATTATGTGTTCGCTCGTTGTTCTTCTGGGCGAGAAGGGTGCCGAGGGATCGCTCCAGGGTGGTCACATAAAGGACCAACGGCTTTCTGGGAATGGGTGGCATCAGGACCAGAGGTTGAAGAAGATACTGCTTGATTTTTTCAAAAGAGTTCTGACACTCATCCTCCCACCCATAGGCGACGCCTTTCTTCATGAGTCGAGAAAAGGTATTACACTTGCTGGCCAGATTCGCAATGAATCGGTGTATATAGTCTAAGTGGACTTGGAGGCATCGAACCTCCCAAATATTATTCCGTGGAGGCATCTGACTGATGGCCTTGATCTTCTCGGGGTGGATCTCGATACCTCGATACCTAACAATGAAGCCGAGATACTTTCCGGAGGTTACCCTGAAGCCACACTTCAACGGGTTCATCTTCATGTGGCAAGAACGGAGGAAACCGAAGACTTTATCAAGGTCTTTGAGATGGTCCCGGCACCGATGAGATTTAACCACCAGATCATCTGCATAACATTCCACCAGTGTCCCGAGGATTATCTTGAATATGTGGTGCATAGCCCGTTGATAGGTGGCACCCGTGTTCTTCAGGCCGAAGGGCATAACCCGGTAGTAGAAAGTGCCCTGGGGGGCCTTGAAGGCAGTGAAATCTTCATCCTCAGGGGCCATCCGGATCTGTTTGTACCAGGAATACCCATCCATGAAGGAGAGGGTGTGGAACCCGGTCGTTGTATCGATCAACAGCTCTATCATGGGAAGGGTAATGTCATCCTTCGGACATTGATGATTAAGATCGCAGAAGTCAATACAGACCCTGATTTTCTCATTCTTCTTCCTGGCGGGCACAATTTTGGATATAAACCTATGGTACTGGACTTCCTTGACAAAGTTGTCCTTAAATGAGTTTATCGACTTCGGCCTCAACCATGGCACCATGAAAGGGGTGCATTTTCCTGGGAGGCTTCTTGAACCCGCAATGGTTTGCTAGGAGGCCAAGGCGGTGGACGGATATCTGGGGATCTAGTCCCTACATCTCATCATAACTCCTGGAAAACACATCACTGTGATTTCTGAGGATGTCTATGTACTCTTGCTGTTCCTCGGGATGCATAACGGCGCTGACCAATGTGGGTCTCGGGTCCGCCTCGCTACTGAGGTTCACCTGTACTAGCACACCGACCATGGTGGAGACGCCCTCCTCAAAGGAAAGAGGAGAATATTTCATGTCTTCTTCCCTGCTTGTGGAAGGATCGTCCACAGGGGGAGCCTCTTGGGGCTACTCGACCCTGATGGGGAGGTGGAACCGGCTTGGGCGGCAGAGGTCGTCACGACGGTAGACTCATGCAACGCAGAGACCATAGCGACGAAGGTGGTTGATCCAATCCCATCCGGCCTTCGGCCAAGGGGCCACACTTTACGACGTCAAAGCAGTGGTGAAGCATTGTCTTGAGTCGGTCGATTCCGGCTTGGCGAAACAGACACGTATGATGTACTGCCATTGCCATGAGCCCAACGTCCTGATATTGTGCAGGGGTAGGAGGCTCGGGGATCACCTAATCCTGGTTAGTGTAGGAGTACAAGTCGATTTCCCACCATCACATAGACCCGTAAATATGCCTTCCTCTGGTACCCGAGACAACAAAGAACTCAACCATATCAGGAGTTGTGGCCTCCAACTAATGGATTGGGAAGACATATGTGTCATCCAAACCTGCCCAGGGATCACTCGCGACAGCAGCAGGCTCAACCTCACCTGCCAAGATTTGCATGTCCATGCTCTTGTAATAGTCAGCGTCCAAGTAACGAGCTTCACAAGAGGCAAACAGAGATGCATCTCTTTGGAGCACACCCACTCGAACCTTGAGGGAGTATTTGAGGCACTGATGATATGATGAGGGAACCGCTGCGTGAAGATGGATCCACGACCTTCCCATCATTGCATTGTGGGCAGTGTCCTGAGAGACAACCATGAATTCAGTATTGGCAATTATGCCGCCGAACTGGGTCTTCAGACGAATATTGCCTTGTGGAGTTTTCTCGGTCCTGTCATACCCCTGGATTCTGATGTCGGTGGGAGTTAAATCGTCCTTAGACAACCCCAGTTTTCACAGTGTCTGAGTTGGGATAATGATAATCCTAGAACCTATGTCGAAAAGATAGCGACAGACTTCCACGCCATTGAACTAGCCGGTGATGTACAGTGGGCAGATGTTCCCCTGTATGGGAGGGTCTTCATCTTCACCGGAGAATGAGATAACCACCTGACATTCAGCGTCCTCAATCACCTTGGTGTGGAAGGCTTCTGCTGCTGCTACCTCGGTTTCAAACTGTAGGGGGGCTCCTTAGAGACTCGGCGAGCACCTCAAGCATTTCAGACGACAGGCGAAGGGCCTCAAGGATGGAAATCCTTTCCGGAATGTCTACCAGATGCTTCAGGACATCATACTTTCGCACCAAAGGTGAGCTTTTTCTTACAGGAGGTCGCTCTGCGATTGGGGGCATGATGGGCCCTGCTGGCGGGACCGGTGACTGATTGGTACTAGGCACGTCCCGATGTTCACTAGCTGAAGCCCGGGAGGTGGCTGTCATGCTAGGACCGGAAGGCCATAGTCGGCCAGTGGCAGGGCTGGGCTGGTTGCGATGCAGGCAAGGCGGTTCCGCCCGATCCAGCAACACAAACGGTGGTGGAAGCGAACCTGTTGTCACCTGGTGAGGGATCCGCGAGTGATGCTCTCTGTACCGGGCATGCTTCCTAGTCTCAGTGGCATGCACAGCCTGACTGGAGGTGACAACTACCATGACCCGATGATTCACGTATCCACGGCTCCATCGACGTTGGCGACGGCTGGGGACATTGGGGAGGTCCACCTGGCGCTTCTCATCGTCAGGAGCCAAAAAGGGATTTACCAACTCTACGGTGTTAAATGAAGGGTACCCCGGGCTTTCGGGGAGGTCCACCTGGCGCTCCACATCTTCAAGAGCCGAAAAGGGATTTACCAACTCTACGGTGTTAACTGATGCGTACCCTGGGCTTCGGGGAGGTCCACCTGGCGCTCCTCGTCGTCGAGAGCCAAAAAGGGATTTACCAACTCTATGGTGTTAACCGAAGCATACCTCGGGCTTTCGGGGAGGTCCACCTGGCGCTCTTCATCGTCGGGATCCATAAAGGGATTTACCAACTCTACGATGTTAGCCGAAGCGTACCCCGGGCATTCGGTGCGGTCCACCTGGCACGTTCTTTATTCTTGCGCCGCTGCCTTCTCTTCTGGGAAGAAGTAGGCTGGGACGACGAAGCCAAAGTGGCTCTCACAGACTCCGAGGGCTCTGGCTGATTTAGGAAGGCACAAATGATGCCATGGGCACGGGCGACCGTCCTGCCGATCATCCAGTCATTATACTTCCGTGACCCACGGTCAGAAACCTGTTCCCACCCATCCCTGTTGTCACTACTGCCACCTGATCCCACGAAGACACCTTCACCTATGCCGGGGCTGGACCCAACCTGACTATGTTGTTGTCAATCTGGTCTTGGAGCCAGTCCTTGAACACATAGCACTGCTGGATGGTGTGTCCCAGGATCCAATGATAAGGGAAATAGTTAGGGCGATCAGTGAGACATGCCTCTTCTGGCTTTCGGCACTCAGGCAGCCGCATGATCCTCTGCTCAAAGGTGCTACGGAAATAACTGGGGACCAGGGCCTCACCAAACGAGTAAGCCCGATTCCTTATGTCTGGAAAGGGGACTCTTGGGGGCTGACCATGGCCAGGGGCCGGAAGAGCATGCCGAGGAGGAAGAGCCTGATTACGTCGCCTAGGTGGTGGCGTCGCGTTACACGGAGGCACCTGCTGATTTTGAGGTGGTCGCTGCTGGGCCGGAGGCTGTGACTGTGGGGGTGGACCCCTACGAGCCTGCTAAGCTGGCCTCACTGGCAGCAACTCTAGCTATCTGGGAGCCTCAATCTGGGCCACAACAGCGGGCTCGGCTCTGGCGGCTCTTCTTGCAGAGATTACAGGAGGCAGCGAGCGTGCATGACCGGCCTGTTGTAGGGATTCTTCGAGGTGCTGAGCCTTTTCCGAGAAGTTCCAGAACCCTCCAGGTTAATTCTGCGTCATCAGGGAAGGAACCAACTCCGCCTTGACGTTCCCCACACACATCGTCAGTAATTGCTCCTAAGTTAGCGGCATGTCAAGGGAGTACGTGAGCCCCTTCCACCGGGCGATGAAGTCCGCGACTCGCTAGTCGGGCCTTTGCTTGCACCTGGATTGGTCTAAAATGCTCGTCTTCCAGGTTGTGGAACTGAACTGGTAGAGGAATTTCCGGCGAAGGTCCTCCCAGCTAGTCACAGATTTAACAGGGAGCTGGCTGTAACAGATGAATGTTGGTCCTTCCAATGTCTGAACAAAGCACCGGAGGTTGGCAGCCTCCTGCTGTGCTGGAGTCCCTAACATAGACCTCACCTCGAGTTGAAGTGGTCCAAGTGTTGTGGAGGGTCTTAGGTTCCGTTAAAGGGGGAAAAGTGGGGTTCTCAAATCCCGGCAGGGCCGGCATGTCATCCACCCATGCTGGGTACGACTTGCCATCCGGTTGGATTGCCACCTGCCGAGATTCCAGGGCCTCCAAGCGGGTGATGAGTACTTACATCAGATCATCCAGATGAGGATTCCTGTCCGGACAGGGATATTTAACCACAAGTGTGTTTCGAGGCTCTTCGATACGATAGTCGCGCTCAGCGGCTCGCGGGGCAGCTGGCGGAGCGACTCTCGGAGCGACGGGAGGAAACCGAGCACGGTCCCCCTGGTTGTCTCGCCGCTCGGGAGGGTTCGGAGAAACATATCGCACCCTCTTGACATGGGTTCAAGTGTCTCCCCTGTCAGTGAACATGACACGGTCACAGTTTCATGAGGGGATCTTAGTAAGTGGTAGATGCTCCTGCCCCTGCTGTCCTGGTCTTGGGTCTCTATAGTCAAGTCGCCGCTCTGCAATGCGTTCGGCCAGGAGCTCATCCACCAGCCTCTTTTGCTCGGCTAGTTATTGGCGCAGCATGGCCTTCTTGGGATCTTCCTCAACCTTCTGCAATGAGGCAGATGGGTCGGTGAGTTTGACAGACCCGATGGGCTCTTTACCCTTGCCGATGTTTTGGCCCAGCGCCAGTGCCTCCATGGGTATAGGAAGACCTAGGAGGCTCCTCTGTTGGAGAGTAATCCTCCCAGATCGGTCCAGTAGCGGACTGTCCTCGGGGGGTGAGTCCCCGTCTAGGGGCTCCACAATGTTTTCTTCATTTGAAAGGTCAGCCATGTTGACTGCGACTGCCCTTGGCGCCGTTTCGTCAGGGCCGCTCACTGGATCGGGATGTCAGCGGATCGCACAGAAGAGGAGAGCAGCGTACTGCCCCCATCGGTGGACATGCGCGTGGGGGGTGGATTCCTCAATAACTCTGTGGATTAATTGATAACTCTATACACATTGTTGCTGAAGGGCCTCACAGTGTTCCAATGACTCGGGGTGTCGGACCACGGGGAGTGATTCTATGTCGACCTGGCGGTACTGCTCACCGATCTCCACGAGATGCGTTTGGCTCTCGGGATAAGGCGCTAGATGATGGTGGAGGTGGGAGTGTGTCACCCAAAGAATCTATCAGAAGCATTCAAACTCTCCTAGGGTGAGTGACTCTGGAACATCAAAATCCAATTCTATGACCAGCCTAATCTTCTTAAGGAAGTGGCCCAATGCAAGAATGGTCCAGAAGATCCACTGCTCTGGTTCGGGGTCCGAAACATGATGCCCCTGCTCGTCCACTGAGTAAAGTCAGGGAATTGGAAATGGCGCCGAGGCAGGCCATCGGGGCGGTGGGATGGCCGGCAGGGAATACGGCGAACATGCCGATTGTCCACCGATCCCTGGGTCATCCTCCAGGGGTTGCAGTGCCCTGACTGCCAAGTCACGATAGGATGGGTCGGCGAATGTGCCTCCTGTCACAACGTAGGTGCTTGCCGAGGGTGTATCGCCTCGCGATTCTTTTTTCAGTCCCCAGAAAAGTTCCTCACCCTCCCTAACAGGGGAAGAAGGTGCTTTCGAGGAGGCCAGTGGCAACTACGGGCTTGATCCCCGGCGGTACGCCAAGTCCTCATCCTCTTGGATATACCTTCGAAGGCAGGAAAGAATCATACGGATCTCGCATTTGGCGAGTACGAGACTGACGCACCGCATCCCCATCCCTGCCCATAACTCGAAGGGTTGGGGGGGAAGTTCCATCTTCGAGTCGTACTCTGCCTCAGAATCCGAGAAACGGACAGGTCTGATTTCCGTCCGGACTCCCCTAACATTCCTCCTACGGTGACGACGCCCGGCCTTCCTGCCCCTGGGTTGCACCTCAGTGTAAGGACGATTTTTTTCATGGCATCCCCCGACCACAATCGAGATGGGGCAGAGGGGAATGAAGGCCGGGGTGCGAGAAACAATGGGACAGATGTCGAAAGGGACATGGGGAGGACCTCCATACCCCATGCAACGGGCGCTGGAAGGAGTCATGCTCATAGCATAGCCGTCATGAAGAAGCATTCGGCTTCCCAGATCGGTGGCACAGAATGAACTTTCATGGTGAGCTGCACTACCATGGATTGGTCCGCGGTGGCCATTGCCAGTGTCCGCGGCAGGGAGATTCGACCCAACTTGCTTGTAGGGCAGTCGGGGTTTCGATCCCAGTCGGGCACGTGGCTTCCCCTGCTCAACGTGTGCGGGGATCTGGTAACAGGAGTCAGCAGTGGCTCGGGCCATAGTGGTTGCTGATTTTGGTGCCCTAGGAAGGGCATTCTCTCCCACTCGCGCTCGATGCTGGTGTCGAGTCTGATGGTCCGGAGCCGGTGGTGCGGGCAGGAAGATTGCTTTCTCCTCGGCTTGGCGAGTCAGGTGGCGGCGTCGACGCAGCCTGGCAGGGGTTCTTGCTGTTAACCCCTTGGGACGGATCACCAATCAGGTGGACCAGGACATCCCCCACCTCATTGGTGTAGGGGTGGGATGTGTCATGGCACTCCGGGGATAGGCTCCCGAAGCGGTTTAACGTCGGTGTGGGGAGCGGCGGCTCCCTGCGCGGTCCTCGAGGGCGGTGATGGTGGTGAGGCGCATCCCCCTCCAGATCCAAGCGGGTCATGCCCCTGGTGGGGATGACCCCTTCCTCGTCATACCTACAATCCAGGTCATTGATCACCCTCCGTTGGACGATTTCTGACGGGGAGAGAAGGCGCAAGCACCTGACTGCTACGACGATCGAAGTCGGAGTGACCGTGGAATAGGTGGGACCGCGCGGGGTAGCCGTGTCGGTATTGCCCCTGCCCCTACGTTGGTGGGCAGGTGGTGATCGAGCTCCAAATGCAGTGATCTGATTCCTGGAAGTAGGGAGATGAACCCATTAGTATCAACAGGAAAGGAGATCAACAACCAAGGCCGAGCGTCATTCCATCTTCCATGGTAGGAGAGAGGGATCCAGGCTGACGACGTCGCAGAATGGAGTAGTCAAAGTCCTAACGGCATCGACCCATGGCGGGTTCACGTCCTGGTGAGGGTTACCCGGACCTAGTGACATGCTATTATTCTGACGCCCCAACGACTACCATTCCCCGTGTTGATGAGAAGAGCTTCACGTCGGGTTCACCATTTTTCTTGCTCCGATGCTTTCGCCGGGGCGCGCGCATCCGTCTGTGGAGAGGACGCGCTGCTTGTTACCCCATGTTCCCTCTTTATAAAGGCGGGCATCATCCGTTCTTTATTTAGGGACGTCTGCTCCTTGATCGAAACCAGGATGATGGGATGTCGGTTCTTCCTTCAGTGGATTCCTCCTCGGACCTCATCACCTAGTCCGTGTCTCCCTCATAGATTTAAGACGGGTTCGGGAAGCTCATTCCTGGTGCCATATCTACATGGACGCCAGTTAATTATGCTGGTTCCGTCAAGATGCCCCAAGGGGTCTTGTCGGGGCAGCAACCTTCGGTGAGGAGAATGGTCATGTTGGGGCGTCATCAGCATGTCCGTCTATGGTCCCTCATCACAGGGCTTCTCGAGGGCATGGAAGCCCAAGGCATCCCACATCGAACGTGGGGAATGTGTTCCATCTGAGGTTTTCCTCATCTTCCCATGTTTAACACGGGGTATGTCGCGAGTTTAATGTCTTGCAGAGACGGATCGGGTTGAAGGACCCCTAGGGGGGAACACCGATGTTGGGGCCAACACGTGGGAGGCTTCCCATATATTATGGAGTGGGATGGGGTGGAATGATCTCACCGGGATGTGGTGGCTTGAGTAAGGATCAGGGTAGATGGTGGAGTGAGACATAGAGATTACGTTCTGAGACGACCCAAGTGACGGGATACAGTTTAACGTCATGCGGGATGGGATACAATTTAACGTCATGCGGGACGAGATACAGTTTAACGTCAGGCGGGATGGGATACAGTATAACGTCATGCAGGATATGATACAGTTTAACGTCATGTGGGACGGGATACATTTTAACGTCATGCTGCATGGGAAACAGTTTAACATCATGGGGGACGAGATACAGTTTAACGTCATGCGGGACGAGGGGTTTGGGGCTTATGCTTTGAGGCGGACCAAGGTGGTCAGGGAACAGACATGGAGAGGTCGGGACGACCGGGTGATGGGCTTGAACCTCGTGGAGGCTTCTTACATACCGTGCGTTAGCACAGATCAAAGTCCACGTAGTTCGCTGGGATGGGGCTGATGCTTTTGGGCAGCCCAAGGTGGTCAGGGAACTGTCATGGAGAGGTCGGGACGACCGAGTGGTGGGATTGAACCTCATGGAGGCTTCCTACGTACCGTGCGTTAGCACAGATCAAAGTCCACATAGTTCGCTGGGATGGGGATTACGCTCTGGGGAGGCCCATGGTGGATTTCAAGGTCGATGCGCACTCTATGCCCACGTGAGTCATGCTCGGTGTGGGAAACAAGAGGCGGCAGGGACCAGATGATCACGTCGCGAAGGGTGCGTCCGTGAGAAGTGGAATTGGGCTTAGGCGTTGAGCAGCCCAAAGGGGAAACAGGGGCTTACGCGTGGTTAGCGGCCCTGGGTGCCGGGGTTCACTCTAGGGTGGAGGCCCGTGGTGCGACAAAGTGTAGTGGGAAAAGGACTCCACTGGGCTTGGCAGGGTGGGGAGTACGGAGATGCATTGGTGCAGTCATCCGCAAGAAATGCTAGGGGCTTACGCTCTAAGGCGACCCTTACCCCGCGGAAAAACGCCGCTCCGACAAGGAGGATCTAATTCCATGTGAGGAAGAGTCCATCCCCATGGAGACAAGTGGTGTAAAGAATGCCTGAGCTGGGGGGACCCTGCGTGCGGAGCACGAGGTGGGACCATAGTTTAACGTCTTGTGTTAAGGACAAGGTGCTTAGCAGTTTAATGTCCTGCAGCTTGGACAAGGTGGGTTTTCTCCACACCCCTAGGGTTTACATGCCCAACGCCCTCTACCCCTTGTGGGAGGGAAGGCATTGGCAAGGCCATAGTGAAGGGGGGTCACAGGGAAAACCACCGGGTGGTCCACGTTAGCATGGCTATGCGAAGAATCAATAGCCATTAGCTTGCCTATGCAAAGAAGCATAAGGCAAAGCAACGCAACGGGAAACACGGCCCAATGGACCTTAAGGTTACTTCGCACAAGCCTGGAAGGCCTTATGGGAAAACAATGCATGCCGCGCGTGCCAGGCAGGGGAGACATCAGGTGCCGGTGTAGGGGGCAGCCAAAGTGCGTCAAGGTGAGGGGTCCTGGGATTTGCGCGCAAAAGGGAAGGTTTTGCGCGCAAAACGCTCGGACGGCGCGCAATTGGAGCAAGATAATTGCGCGTGAAGAGGAAATTACACACAGGGTTTTGCGCACATGGCAGGGTATTCTGCGCACGAGACATGGATTTCGCGCAAGTTTGGAACCCTAGGGAGGAGGCAAATTCACTGAAGCTGGTGGAGTTGCCCGCAAAGGCGAACTTCAGTTCAAGGTTGCGCGAAATGAGGGATTACCTTGAAGTCATCTTGCGCGTAGGGGGAGCCGAATTGCGCGCATGAGAGTCGCTTTGGATTTCTCAACCCCCAAACCGTTCAGGGTCACCTTATATTTATAGGTGACCTCCGGCGTGGAATCCGGGCAGCGCGCGAAATTCTTCGTGCCGAGCACAGCCGGTGCGCAAAAAATCACCGCGCATAACTGGGGCGCGCAAAGATTGCGCGCCTCATCGGCTCAATTTTGCGAAACCCGGTGATTCTACGCGCGCAAAACAATTTTTCACGCGGATCCTCCTTTATTTCGCACACCACATCCCTGGCCTCCGGATCGAGCCTCTGATTCCGATTATGACTTCGCTTCGTCATTTCGAAACTTCCTCCGGGAGTTACGGTCTTTTTTCGGCGTCAACATACATAATACCCTTTTTACATTCAAAATAATTTTTTCATCAAACTTACACGAAATATCCCACAAGCAAGTTTGGCTCGAACATCACAGTTTCATAAAATATTTCTGACATTTACCAAATAGCCAAAAAAATTTAGAAATCATAGAACAACACTTCACCTTTCAAAAACCCATAATAGGTGAACACACACACCACACAGTACATATGAACCCTATTCACACTATTTCTAACCAACTAAAACATTTACAATATTCATAAAAATAACCCAAGTGGTGAAAATATGTGTTTCACACAAAACCCATTTCAAAACCCCCATTTAAGACCAAAACGCATATCAATTCCAATCCAAAACCTAATTTTCAGCCATAGTGACATTTTTAATACCAATATAATGTTTTATAAAAAAAAACCTTGAATAGTACCTCAAACGATCCATATGAAAAAACACATTTTCATAAAATGCTCTCAAGAAGTATAACAATGTTTTTCAAATAAAACCTATTCAAAAACCCTCTTTTTTGGCTCCCATGACACTAATACAATACCAAAACAGAATAGGAAGGCCAAACAAGATTAGCCAATAGGTCTGAGAGATAGAAAGAAACCTGCTCCCAGAAAAGTATTAAAAAAGAGGATAAAAAGTACATTAAAACATAGTGAAGTGGAGCCGTACAAATCCGTGAATAAAGAACATCATCTCGATCATTCCTAACCAGATTATCATAATAGTTGGGAAAAACAAAAGACCAACTGGAACTGGCCTCCCTGATAGCCCTTTTGGAGAGGGCATCCGCAACCTGGTTTGCTTTATGATAAACATGAGAAACATCAAGGGATAAACAATCAACAAGACTGAGACAAGAAATCCATAGAGGCGGCATCATCCATGGAACATTCCATGATCGGTCTTTTAGAATCTGTACAGCAACAGAGGAATCTTCTTCAAGCCATACTCTATGCCAAACATAGGAAGCCACATACCAGATGGCCTTAATCATCGCTAATAGTTTAGCATCAATCTCATGAGCATGCTTGATACAATAGAAAAAACATCCTTTAACGAAACCCCAATGGGTTATGAAGACTCCACCACAACCAGCAGGACCAGGTGCACCAGAGGCTGTCCCATCAACGTTCACATTTAACCGGTCAAAAATTGGTGGAATCCACCAGATGTATCTCATCACACTTGGTTTTATTTTCCTGCCACTAACACCAAGAGCTCTCAAAATAAGAAAGTCATATAAATCAATGTTCATTTAGCCGGTTTGATTCATCAAAACAAGTTTAATACTGTGATGGATCATCAAAACCCCTTTTCGAAAATAGGGCTTGCTATTGTTAAACACAATATTATTCCGAGACTTCCAGATATAAGAGATCACCGAAACAGAAGCAGCAATAAGCAAGGATTTAACCTATTCACTGAGAGCCGAATGAAGAACTGAGGATAGCAGCAACTCAATGGAGTATCAATTAAAATAGTATTGGAAAATCAATTGAAAATAGACCCTAAAAAACAGCCAGCAAAGTCACACTGTATAAACAGGTGCAAGATAGATTCATCACCATTTAAACATAATAGTTATACCCGAGAAATAGTAAGCCCTGTACACTGCACAAGAAGATTGGATCGGCAGCCGCTGCTTACAGGTTTTCCAGATTAGCATGGCATCATTGGGGAATTTATAGGGACTCCAAACTGCCTCCACCCACAAAGGAATTCTAGGTGAAACACCACAAATCAACCTATAGTAGTCCTGGATGGAAAAAGAGCCATTCAGAGTAGGTTTCCAGATCCGAATATCAGCATCAACATAGACATAATTTGTAATCTCAGTACACAGTTTACTAGGAATGATTTCATGGACAACTGTATTCTCCTAAATATCAGATATAGACAGATTTTTCAATGAAGGTGGAATGATGAAAGAATCCTTAATGGGAGAGGACAACCATGGAGTGTTCCATAAATTCAAATGGGACTCATGACAAACTAACCATAAAGATTGAGACATGATGCTAGAATATGATCTTTTGACTGATGTCCAAACAGAATATTTCAAGTACAAATACTTTCTTTTTTGTAACTTGTCAACAAACCTGCCAACAAGAAATTCAAAGGAGTAATTAGACTTGGCTCGAAGTTTCTAGGTGAAATTTTGAAGAGGAGCATGATTGAATATTTTGATATCCTTAACTCCCATTCCTCCCATATTAACTAGCTTTATACAATCTTTCCATGCAATAGTGAAAAGTTTCTTTTGATGTATTGACCCTGTCCAAATAAAATTACATATCAAAACACTTAATTCCTTGATAAGGGCTCTTGGACATTTATAAAAAGAAAAAGAATAAACAAACATGTAAGTGATAACAGAGTTGACAAGACAAACTCTGCCAGCCTGAGACATGGTCTTCCCTTTCAATCATTCCAACTAATTAGTAACATTCTGTGCTATGCCTTGCAAGTGGATACATTTAACCCTTCCCCAAAACAATGGGAGCCCCAGATAATTAAAGGGAAAAGAACCTCTTTTGACAACAAGATTACAAGCTACCCGATTTTGCTTCAAAATTCGAACTCCTTATCCAAATACAACCAAGGATTTATTCAAGTTGATCACCTCTCCTGCATCCTCTTCATAATGTGAACAAATACTTTTGATGCAAGAAATAGTTATCCTCACATAAAAAAAGTATATCATCCACATAAAGATAGTGTGTGGGAGAAAACGAATTACTACATTCTCTCACTCTTTGATAAAAGCCAGTATTGACAAGATTATTCTGTCACATACTAAGGTAATCTTCAACCATGGAGAATAAAAGCCCAGATAAAGGATCACCTTTCCTAACTCCTCTTGTGGATTGAAAGAAACCCATAGGGGATCCATTAACAAGAATGGATAGATGCGCACATTTCAAAATAGAGGAGACCATAGTAATAAATTTCCCTGAGAATACATGCATCATTAGGATTGCGAAAATGAAATCCCACCATATAGTGTCGAAGGCCATTGATATGTCAACCTTCAAGGCCATGTTTCCATATTGAACTTTGCCTCTCATAATAATTATAAATTTCGACACAGTGAAGAGACAGTTCTGAATATTCCTACCGGGTATAAAGCCAAATTTATTAGCAGAGATAAGATTCTTAGCAACTTCACCCAATCGGCCTAACATGATCTTACTAATAACCATAGGAATGGAGTTCCAAATTACAACAGTCTTGATGTCTTTAATATCCAGTTCATTGTCCTTCTTTGGAATCAAAGCTATGAAATTGGAGTTTATCCCAAATGGCAGAAAAGAATGATGGAAGTATTCCTTGATAACATTGATTACTTCAATGTGAATGATGTCCCGATAGAAAATAAAGAATTTATTAGTGAACCCATCCGGACCAGCAACATTGTCCACATTTAAGGAGAAGAGTGTAGAATGAATCTATTTGTAGGAAGGAACCTCAGTGAGTTTTTTATTCTGATTGACATATAGACTCAGTTCAACACATCTGATTATCTTGCTTGAGTTGTTCTCCCCAGAATCCGAGAATAAATTCTCAAAGTAACTAGTCACTGCATTAGAAATCTCAGATTCATATGTGAACAAAGTGCTATCAATCTTAAGAGTCTTATGGGTTCTCCTGGTCTTTTTCTCAATGTGCATACAATTAAAGAAACTTGAATTTTTATCCCCATCCTTCAGCCACTTAACATTTAGTTGATTCCAGTCCATATTTTCCTTATGAGAAAAGTGGATGTCATGATTAAATGCAGCTTTTATCCCTAATTGAGATTGGTTGTCCTGATGTATATTCCTTTGCTAACATATTAAAAGATTGGATTCAGCCCCATTAATATCATTCTCAATGTTATAGAAGGATTATTTACTCCACTCATTGAGTCTAGCTTTGACAATTTTTAAATTGAAAGTCAAAATGTGGAAAGAGCTACCTGTGACATCACTTGACCATGCCTCCATAATAATTTCCCTACATCCTGGAACAAACATCCATGCATTATTGAGCTTAAAGGGTAAAGGGGCTGATATCAAAGTACTAAAACATAGTTTAACCAGGATAGGATTATTGTCTGAATTTATTCTTGGAAGGGTCATCCAAAAACCTCCAATGTGTCACTTCATTCATCCATCTACACCATAATCCTTTCTAATTTACATTCATGCCTCCCATTAAGAGTGTATATTCTCCATGTAAAATCTACACATGAAATGGGAAATTCACTCAATCTGCATTGATCAATGTATTGATGAAAATCATTGGCTAAAACTCTACAGAAGTTGCTGCCAGTTTTTTCCTCTGGACGAAAAATGGTATTAAAATCACCAAGCTGGATCCATCTAGTCAGCATATATTCAGATATGGTGAGTATGGTGTCCCATAATGATCGCATTCTGGTGTATTGATTAAATGCATAAACAAAAGTAACACAGATGGAATTGGACTGATGAAAGAAGAATACTGTAGCTGCCTACTGATCAATCTGAAAAGAATCAATGATGACACTATTATGATTTAACACCCATAAAGAATTAGTCCCAATCTCTGGCTGATTGGTGGCAATCATGGAGTACCCAATATCACTCTAGATGAAGGCCACCCATCTCAAAAAATTCATTCTTGATTCAGCAATCCACAATAACATAGGCTTGTTGGTCATGATGTTATGCTTTATGGCTCTGATTGTGGGAGAATTCCCAGGACCCTGGCAACTCCAAAACATTATCTTCATTGATTGGATGACCTGCACCTGGTGAAGGGGCTAGCATATGTTCCAGCTAGGATTTTCGTAGAATCTGATTTATCCTCATCCACTGATTCATTGGAAGTATCTCCAGTGTGAACAGATTCCATTTCATCCACATAAAGAGGGATAGATCTGTTATCTGAAAAGATAGGTGTTGTTTAGGTGGCAGGTAACTTTTATCTAGAAACCATTGATAATAGTAACTGAGATAATTCATCTATAGAATCCTTAGTATTTCACAATGGTTGAGCTCCTCCCATATGGGGAACATGATTTGTTGAATCCTGTATAATATGGTCACCAGAACCCTCATTACCCAGATCAGAATGCGTATCCTCCTGGGAGTCGTGACCAAGGTCATCATGACCTGCTGAATCCTGACCAGCCGGCTCGACATCCCCTATAAGTGCCTCATTTTTCCTGATTCTTCCTACCATCAATTAAAGAAGCATCACACATATCTTGTGAACCTATAAAACCATCAGAAAGAACTGCGTTATAAGGATCATGCACAATATTCCTTGATTCGATGATCCCATTCTCAACAATGGGAGCATTATCAACATTCGAGGTTAGGGCCACTCCCTGAACCTCAACAATATCATTCACTGCCTTACCCTTGGTATCAGGGTTGTATGGGACCTGATTAGTTTTCCCCTTTCGACAACATCCAACATCATGCCCTCGAATGTTTCATAGGGAGAAAAACTTATTCCTATTGAAATCAGATAATGTCTGCCCAAAAATATGACAGTGAGACAAAATTTCGCCTTCCGTTCATACCCTGTATCAATGTTAATTCTATAATCCATAGTGGTGAAAACAACATCTTCCACTAGAGTATATGACGTATCCCCCTCCACAAGAATCCTAGAATAGTGTCCAAAACTAGGGTTATCAGTTTGCCTATCAAGCATTATCGGATTCAATACAGAAGATGCAATATCCCCCAAGATTTGTGGATTCTAATAAAGCCAACATAATTTGTAAATATGTATCCATACTTGGGAAAATGTATTCTTGACTGACCTGGGATCAAAATTTTGATCCCACTCATGGATGCGAAGGAAGCCTGGGTGTAGAGGAACCGAACCCAAACTCCATGCGGGCCTTTTCCATTCATCAGAGGAAAAAACAACATGTCAAAATCCACTCCCCATGGTCATCATCTTCCAGTCACTAAAGGCCCTGATTTCATCCAATCTTCTTATAAGATCATGAAATTTCCAAGGCCTCACTCCTTTTGGAATCAAAACTTGGGAAATAATTGAAAACCTGCACAGTTTAACCCTCTCCTCAATGTCGCCTTTATTCGCCGATACATACGCAATTCGGCCCTTACAAATGATCCTTCCAATGTTACTCACTGCACAATCCATGAACGAAAAGCCTCCAACCTTTTTGGCCACCTCCACAAAGCGCTTCCCATGTTTGAACTCCGATTTCTCGGGTCTTAGAATCGCATAGAGACTAAAGAGATCTGCATGTCCGATTTCGTCTTCATCAACAAGATCATCAGCCTCCTCCCCTTTCGATTTCTCATTCACTTCAGCTTTCTTAGGGTTTTCACCCACCGCATTCTTGAGAGCCTCCATCCAAACAAAATTTATTAAACCAATTACATATGTTGTAAAATACATCCAAATAATACCCCCTGAGTAACACACGAAAACACCCAATTTCAAGTTAAAATGAAACTATAAAATTAAACACTTATCCAAATCAATCTTAAATAGTGTCCGCACCACACCCAACATATGAAGAATATGAACAATGAGAAAATTGAGCAATCTAACTCGTCAATAATTTTTTACACATGGAACCACTTTCCAAAATTGTTGAGTCCCTCAAAACACGGTGTGATACATCAACAACACCACTGCTGCACCACAAGGAAGATAAATAATAACCTAGAAAACAATATTTAACCAAAAAGACACCAAATAAAACCGTAGGATCGAACCCTAATATTTGTAAATTTTAGAACATAAAGATAGATGGAGAAAACCCATCGGAGAAGTAAGAAATTGATGAGAGAATGACCTCCCCAAAACAATCTTGACGAAAACAACCCAAAATCCACCAGTATCTGAATTATAAAACATCTAAACATTTAATGGAGGTTCGAAAAAATATGAGGATGTTATGTAGGAACTAGGATTGGGAAATAGTGTAAAAATAGAGGGAGTTATGAAAGTATCAATTTACCTCTTCCTATCTTGGTGATTTTTAAAATATTGAGATGTTTAGCCCAATGTCTCGATTCTATTGAGCTCAAGATTGGGGTAGGAGAAAATTTAGGTGCGCCTTATGTATGTGGGCTCGGTTGAGAGTTGGAATCACCGAAAAAAATTAAAATATAATGTGTTATTAATGATTTAAAAAATATTTTCAATGCAGGAAATGGGCTGTCGGGTTGGCCAAATCCCTTAAATAGAAACTCATATCCACAGTGATTATAGGTTTCTAAATGGTCCAAATTAATTAGGTGGTGTTCATAGGTCAGAGGATTCCATGTAGGAATTGAAATGGATGAAAAATTTTGAAAACATAAGGGTTTATAAATGTATCAAAATTTATTTTTAATTCTGGAATTGGTCTCACGGTTTTCCCCAAATCATGAAAACTCACCCATTTCTCAAAAAAAGAATAGAGAACCCCCGAAACAAAGAAATAATGGAAATTAAATTATACATACCTTTAAAAAAAGTTATGAATGTGACAAAGCTCCCTTCCATGAAAATTTTTCACCCTGGAAAGTCACACTAAGAACAAAGCAACAAGAAAACCGAATTGAGAAACCAAGAGGTACTCCCTTTCCTGGTTTCACCCGAAAGGCCAAAACACATATAGTGATCAATGAAATAAAGAATTCTCCAACAATCCAAAGATACTAAATTAATGAAACAATCATGTATATTCATATTTTATCGCAATATAAAACTCCTCAAACTCTATCCAAACATGATTCCATCAATTTACCCAAAAAAAACAACAACGAACATGGTTAAACTTACCTTGCTTTAACCATACCATTGGGAATTCTCCACTCAAAACATTTACCCAAGGAATATTTTGGTAGATATATAGTTCCAAATGAGACTAACTACCTCAAATGAAAGACCAAGGAAAAATCGTAAATATTGGTGCGGGGGGACAAAATAGACTCCACACCATAAGAGACAACATATATTTTTCCGAGAAAGAATCGGGACACAAATAAAGGGAGGCCAAAACAGACTCCCTAGTAAAAAGGGTAGACTTCCATTCAAAATTTATGAAGGAACATACATTAGAATCATAATGGGACTTCCCACCATAAGAACCAACCATCTTAACCAACATGCATGGGCGACACAGAAGAACCAAAAAAATTAATGATTTGGGAAAGGCACATGGTTAGTACACATGGTTTAGGAATCCATGCATTAACTATGCAGATCATTGTTTCCGCATGGCTTCCTGGCACATGGTCACTACTAATCGTGCACAAACTATTTTCTCAAACTTTCTATCCTTAATTCCAACCATTCTCCAATTAATTAATGAAAAACAAAGTGGGAGGGAATAACATTAGGGGATGACGTGGGTATAGGGCCCTCCACCTATTTCCATTGAATGAGAACAACATAAGAAAGATGATGACCCTATAGGTTTAAACTCTTCATATATTTTACACAGAGGATATTACATTGTACAAGGATATAAACGACAATGGTATTTCCCTAGACTATGAGCCAACTTCTCTCTGATACCTATGGGTGGAGCTCCAATGATCAAAGCATCTTCGGCCTCGCATTTAGGCCTTGGAAACCCCCTTGATCATGAATTATTATTTCGGTGACACCAGAAGCTACACTTACATCCCAGATAATATTTCCAAGTCATAACACATTCAGAAATCACTTTACCCTAACAAGATATTTCATTGAAACTAGGTCCTAGAAGATGCACACAAATCACACATTGTTTATTTGGGTGTGAAACAATAAAACATAATAACACATATACTCACAATAAACAAAAAATGGAGTATTTTGATGTTTTTTCAACAGAGTCATTCTCCCAAAATAACAGAGACTCTCATATGATTTCTTGACATACACCATTACAGACAATCGAGAACATGACATCCAAAGGCATCACTGAATATGGCCACTGTGACTGATATAAAGAATGGATGGAGAGGGAACTTATACAACATCCCCAATCAATACACAATTCTAGAAAGTGGCCCCAATATCCTATCATGAACATATTTCCCACACTTGTGGTTTAACCATAAATCATGCTTTAAAGAAACTGTGAAGAACCTAGAGGTCCTCTTAGACCCCATCGAGTCTCCCATCCACAGTAACAACCCTAGAACTCTTCCACCTTCGAAGAATCAGGAAACATAAGAAACTAAGGTTTCTTTAAACATTCCATGAGAAATCTCGCGCTACAAGAGGATCTAAATAACAATGAAAGGAATTGGTATAGACTCATTCTACCGAACTCGAGAAAAAAATAATCCTTATATAGATCAACTAGAGGATTTTCCAATAGAGAAACAATCCGGGATGCACTTCAGTTTTACATTAACCCTTAATGGGGGCGTACCTTATCCAAAAAGAGAACCCAAGGACCAAATCAAGCTAGTGCATTGGTAAAAATGTGCACCAAACCAGACCCGAACACACGAACTATAAAACCATAAATGGGTCCTGAAACATACTTAAGAGGAGACTACTAACCGGTCCTTCTACCCAGCTTATAGATGAAACACAAACACAAAACACAGTTCAATCATGAGGTGTTCTTGGACACAAAACACACCACAACATCAACATTTTCCAAAAACACATAATATAAACCATCCCAAATAATTATTTAATACATCATGTTTTTCTTAAAAAACATTTATTTGAAAACAAACGGTTTATCGGTAAGCGCATCCACCAATGGTACCCTGTGGGCCTTACACATGAATGTTTCTGTGACACCCCAGAAACCCTCCTTAAATCCATACCAACACTCATCCAGTAATGCCATAAACCATCCATCATCCCATATAACCCCATGCATTTTGTTGCTCATGAAAATAACAATGGTTTAAACAAACATTATTTCCACTTTAGGAAACCAAAATGGTCTACCAACACAGCCTTTTTCTAAAAACTGCTAACCACAAGATCAAAATCCCAACTCACATCTTACAAAACATTTCACAAAGACACAAACATTTAGAAAAGAATTCACATTAATGATATTAACTTCTATTTAAAAACATATCATCCCATTAAAACACCCTTTGATAGATTATAAAACTCTATTGAAAACACTTTTCAAAACCAACATCAATATAGTTCCTGCATTCAAAAGATGTTAAAGAACACCATTTTCCATTTCAAAACAATTCTAAAAATTCAGTTCCACCATTTCATAAAACAAAACATTCCATATTTATTTGAAAATCATTTTGCAAGAAATTTCTTCTTCTTAAAACCAAGTCACTTTAAAACCAATGTTCCAAGAATTGAATTCTAAAGAACACAAGACAATGCGATATGAAACTAGTTTCAGTGGGGACTTGGAAATATGGTTGGAAGCCATATTCCAATCACATAACTATGACAGAGAGTGTTCTAGGTAATATCCCCATGGATTTCCAGTCCTGGTGAGCTCACTAAGACCATTAAACCAACTCTCTTTTCATTTCCCCTAATAATCATCAAACGAAGAAAACCAAAGAAATTAGATAAGTCCCGAATTCTCCTAGTGATTTGAATCCCATCATGAGGTGTGGAGATCCGGAACACTACCCATAATGAGAATACCATGTCTCGACAATCCTAAATCTCTATTATCCCAATTTTCCCCAAATAACATGACCTAAAGAGTTAACCTGAACCTCCTCTGATACCATTTTTTCACGAACCAAATCAGGTCGCCACTGAACCCGGCACCAAACTGGGCCCGTGACAAGGCCCGAAGGGCATTCCCACTCCCCACAGGAAGGAACAAGTTCTTGGTTATCTTATAATGATAATTGGGAATGATTTACATGAGTTTATAAACATTAAACAACATACTAACTCAATAAAACAATTCTAGATTTATCATCTAAAACTGTCATTTACAAAATTTCAGAATTAAATTACATAATTTAAAACTATGTTTAATGAATATTAAAAAGGGACACAACCAAATAATGATAGCCCAAGAACCCTTATCGCAAGAGGCACCTCCCCCAATCCACCCCCACAAGACTTCACCTCCAAGGACCTGCTAGAAACCCAAACAACTTGCACAACAAAATGTACCCAACATGCATCAACAAAAATAACAATGTCTACTTAAACCAAATGGTGTAATTAGGGTTTCATACAATTCCTAGTAGGATACCACTACTAAAAAATTCAATTTGATAAACATTCAAAGATGAAAAGGTTGCACGTTTTCATAAACAGGAAATGCTAGTTACAATTTATAAAAGTTGCAACTTTAAAATTAAAATAGTTTACAACAGGGATACCATTAAGAATGTAAACTTTTAAAAAATAATGTAAAGGCTATTTAATTCTCCATCCAACCATACCGTATGAAGACGGTAAGCAGAAAAAAACTAATGAGCACAAGCAATAAAAAATAACCTCTAGGCACTAGCTCGTTGTGGGTCCCAAGTAACTCATATATCGGTGAGAGTAACTATCACATATACATTTTCTCGTGTACGAGCCATTATTATGGAACATACCCATAACCTAGTGGTACCCAGTCATAATCATCATAGGTTAGTTAAGGTTTTATGCCTCAATATTTCTATGTGAAACTGAGGCCAAACCCCACAGATTTACTAGCATACTAGTACACGTCCACCCACCTAGATACCCGAGTATCACCATTGTGCTCAAACAATTTCAACAAGTCACAAAATATACTTATAAAATGAAATATCATTTCCACATAACAATTTCACCAAAAAGCCCACATTTATACAACACAAGCAACAAAATTCCACTTTTCATTCAAATTGTTATTGAAATCCAACTCGCATAAAAATAGCCCGCAACAATTTTCACATTTCTTTACCACTTACAAAAATCCAGTAAACAATTTTAAAAACCCATTCCAATATATTAAAACTCACATAACGTCCCACTCACTTGTTACATAATACCCTTTTTTCCTTCAAAATCAATTTGTCATAAAAAATACACAAAATAGCCTAGAAACAAGTATCGCTCCAAAATCAGAATTTAATAAAACATTTTTGAAATTTATAAAACATTCTAAAACATTAATATATCATAAAACATCACTTCACCTTTTAAAAACCCATAATAGGTAAACACTCACACAAAACAGTAAATATGCCCCCATTTTCCACATTTTTAACCTACTAAATCAATTATAATTTTCATAAAAAGAACCCAAGTGGTGTAAATATGTCTTTCACACAAAACAAATTTCAAAAACCCCATTTAAGACCGAAAATCATACCAATTCCTATCCAAAATATAAATTTCATCCCAACAGTCATTTATAAAACCACTTTAATGTTTTATAAAATCACCTTGATAATACCAAAAAAGATCAATATGAAAACACACATTTTCATAAAATTCTTTGAAGAAGTACAACAATATTTTACACATAAAACCTATTCAAAAACCTATTTTTAGGCCCACATGACACTAATACATTAACAAACCTAAATTGGCAGTCCAAACAAGATTTATTAAAACAATTCAATATGTTACGAAATACACCCAAATAATACCCCATGACTAACACATGAAAACACCCAATTTCAGGTTAAAATGAAACTATAAAATTAAACACTTAACCAAATCAGTCATAAATAGTTATCTTAGCACACCCAACATACGAGGAATATAAAAAATGAGTAAATACAGAAATCTAACGCGTCAATAATTGTTTACACATGGAACCACCTACTGAAAGTGCCAAATCCCTCAAAACATGGTGTGATACATCAACCACACCAATACTGCACTACAACAAAGATACATCCATCCCTAGACCACAATATTTTTCCAAAAAATACACCAAATAAAAACCTAGGATCAAACCCTAACTTCCGGACATTTTATATCAGAATGAAAGGCAGAGGAAACTCTAAGGAAAAGAATAGAATTGAAGAGAAAAACACTTACCCAAAACAATCTTGAAGAAAACAACCCAAAATCCAAAAGTATCTTAATTTAATAACTGATAAACATTTAAGGGAGGTTTGAAAAAGGATGAGGAGATCATGTAGGAACTAGAATGGGGGAAAATAGTAAAAATTGAAGGATTTATGAAAGTATCAATTTACCTATTCAAATATATGTGATTTGTGAAACCTAGAGATGTTTTTCCCAATTTCAAGATTATATTTAGATCTTAGTTGCGGAAAGAGAAAATGGGGGGTGCGACTTAGGTATTTGATCTCAGGTGAGTGTTGGAATCACCAGAAAACGTAAAAATTTAATGATTTATTAATGATTTAATTTTTTTTTAATTAATGAAATGGGCTTTTGGGTTGTCCCAATCACTTAAATAAAAAATCAAATCCACCATGACTATAGATTTCTAAATGGTCCAAATTAACATTTTGGTGTTCATAGGTCAAGGGATAAAAATTAGGAATTTCAATGGATGAAAATGTGTAAAAATGAAGTATTTTTAATGGAATCAAAATTTATTTTTAAATCTGGATTTGGGCTCACTGTTTTCCCCAAATCATGAAAACTCACCAATTTCTCAGAAAATAAATAGGAAACCCCCAAAACAATGAAATAATAGAAATTAAATTAAGAAAGATTTGGAAATAATTCATATATGTGACAATAATTATAATCAAACCTGCATGGGCTATACCCACACCTTTTTGTGTCTTGTGCAGAAGACAGACATCGCTGATTGAGGTCGAGGATTCAAGACTGGAGGCTGACCTGATGTGGACATTAGAAGAGATGATCTACATGAATGAAAATTATAGAGTTGTACCTACCCATATGGTAAGGTCTTGGGAGGGTTTTTATAGGATCTATTCTTTTTTTAGTTTTTCTTGTACATTACAGTTTGGGATGTATTATGGACCATTTACGTGCTATACACACCATGTTTATAATATAGTTTACCTCGTGCATGTATCTTTATGTGTGCTTGGTCTATGTTAGTTTACAGTTTTAGAGGAAATGCCTTCTTGGATTTTGGGATATGGTTTTCCAATGATATTTTGATTCCCCTGGCCTATGGAAGGTGGGCTTGAGATAGACACGAAACGGTCCCCAAGGGCGGGTCGTAACAAATTTTTATTAGAGGAGTTCTGTTCTTCCTAAGAACTAGGACTCCAATCCTTTTTGTGTGGAAAAAGTGTTATTCATGATGAGTTTGGTTTTTAGTTTTGGGATTCCAGTGTTGGTGTGGTGTCCAATGTATGCATACACCAGAATCATGACATCTAATTTTGGACCCAGTTCATGAAAACAATTATTATGTTTGTGTTTTTGAAATGTTTTCATTCTGATCTGATTGAGTCAGCTCACTAAATATAACTTATTAACCATGGTTCACATTTTTAATTCCAGATCCCTCCCTGTAGACAGCCATCTAGGGTTCCAGGTATAGTACATTATGATATCCCACAAAGCAATGAGGCTTCGGTGTAGGGCCCTATACAGTAGTTGTACTATCGGGTGGTTTACCAGCAGCACCACTACCCATTGGCTAGACAATTCCACCAGCCCTTGTAATAGAGGGGGCATTCTATGTAAGCATATTTCATGAGTTCCAGCTCTATAGGCCACCGAGTGTTCAGGGTGATATAGATCCCTAGGTGGGTAAGGGATGGCTGGAGGCTGTGGTTAGATTTTTTTGACTGGTAGGGACATCAGCCGATCTCATGGTGATCCTTGCCACCAGTCCTTTTCAGAAATCAGTGGGTAGATGCTGGAGCTTGATGATCTGGGTTCATGATGAGGGGACTATCATCTGGGTGGACTTTGAGTACCTTTTCAGGGCAGAGTTCATCCCAGTGACCTTACACTAAATGTGTATACAAGGGCTTCTCCACTTCCAGCAGGGGATCATGATCATGGCTCAATATTCAGTGAGGTTCACTGACAACTCATGCTACCCCAATAACATGGTCTGAGACCCATTCATCAAGGAATAGAACATTGAGTAGGGTATCAGACATGAGATTAGATCATCGATGGTTTCTTTTATAATCCTAACGTTGGAAGGGGTGACAGAGCAAGCACTCTTAGTGGATATAATCCTGGTTTAGCAGCCACCGACAGCCAGACCCAACACCGGATGATATGTAGAAGACTCATTAGTAGCTGGTAGTAGACAGATGATGCAGAAGTCCAAGAGGACCAGACCTACAATTGGATGACCTTAGGATACAATGTCGATGGTGCAGGGCTCTAAAGACATAGTAAGACAAGCGATGATCAGTCAGTGTTACTCGTTCAGCAGGCAGGGTCACATAGCTCGCGACTGCCCGACCCACCATATGGACAACCGACTAATGGTTGAAGGACCACCTGGGTAGAGGCTAATATTCGATCAAGGAGGTTTTTTTTGTAGGAGACATACATGATAGAGGAGCATGTCGGGTAGTAGGTGGTGGACGATGATTCAAGGTTCTACCGCCGCAACCACCATGTGGTCCACCCGAACCATAGGGAGCAGGTGAACTAGTAGAATCTCAGATCCTGGAAGCTGAGGCCTACAAGAACGACGCTCCATTGATTATACGAGGTACAATCTATGTCTAATCCACCTTATATGAAGTAATTATAGACACATGTTCCAGTCACTCTTTAATTGCCACAGACCTAGTTCGGAGCTCAGAGATACCGATGGATCCGTTGGCTCGATTCTAACATCTAGAGACACATACATGAGAAGATTTGACCACTACACACTAGTGCTGATAGTGTGATATTACCCTAGGAGGTGAGATATTCGGTTGGGATATTTTAGTAGGAGCTTCAAGGCCTTATGACATCATATTGGCTATGGACCGGTTATCTACAGTCCATGGTTAAATCGACTGTATTAGGCGCAATGTGTTGCGTGTCTGCTCGAATGGGACCAGATTTTCCTTCACTGGTGAGAAGGAATCTTCTGTAGCACAAGATGGACTTACCCAAAGGAGGGTGTAGCCGATCACAAGTCAATTGGATATCCTTACCCTTAGAGAGGTTGACGATGATAATCAGAGCTATGCTGTAGTGGTGGACCAGTACGTTGATGTTTTCCGGGATGATGTTACTTGTTTACCTCCTCGCAATGAGGTGGACTTCTGAATAGACATGTACTTCGGGACGTCACTGATATCTACACTAGGATATCTGATGGCTATCACGGAGCGACAAGAGTTATGAGTACCGCTGGAGGACTTGTAGAGTAAGGGGATTATTAGGCCTAGTGTATCTCCATGGTCATCCCAGATTATATTAGTCAAGAAGGCGGATTAGAATTTGAAACTCTGTGAAGACTGTCGGTTCCTAAACAAGTTGACCATGAAGAATAGGTACCCTCTCCCTAGGATGGATGATCTCTTTGACCAACTGAAGGGATAACTATGGTTCTCGAACATAGACCTTAGACCAGGCTATCACTAGCTCAGGGTATGAGATGAGGATGGGAAGAAGACGAAATTTAGATGTCAGTATGGCCACTATGTGTTCTTAGTTATGCCATTTGGTGTGACCAACACCCCGACAGTGTTCAGTGGACTCATGAAAAAGATCTTCCAGCAAAACCTTGATCGATTTGTGGTAGTATTCAATGACGACATCTTGATTTATTCGACGATGGATGATGAGCATTCCTATTATATGCAGATAGTTCTTGACACACTCTGAGAGAATAGACATTATGTTATGCTCTCGAAGTGCCATTTCGGGATCCAAGATTTTTAATTCTTGGGATATGATATCCCAGGGGATGGAGTGGCAGTGGACCAATCAATGATAGAGGTTGTACATGCTTGGGATCCACTATAGAGTGTGAGCGAAGTGTGGATATTTCTGTGTTTGGGGTAGGAGAAAATTTTGGTGCTCCTTATGTATGTGGGCTCGGTTGAGAGTTGGAATCACCGAAAAAATTAAAATATAATGTGTTATTAATGATTTAAAACATATTTTCAACGCAGGAAATGGGTTGTTGGGTTGGCCAAATCCCTTAAATAAAAACTCATATCCACAATGATTATAGGTTTCTAAATGGTCCAAATTAATTAGGTGGTGTTCATAGGTCAGAGGATTCCATGTAGGAATTGAAATTGATCAAAAATGTTGAAAACATAAGGGTTTATAAATGTATCAAAATTTATTTTTAAATCTGGAATTGGTCTCACGGTTTTCCCCAAATCATGAAAACTCACCCATTTCTCAAAAAAAAGCATAGAGAACACCCAAAACAAAGAAATAATGGAAATTAAATTGTACAAAACTTTAAAAAAATTTATGAATGTGACAATGCTCCCCACCATGAAAGTCACACCAAGAAAAAAGCAACAAGAAAACTGAATTGAGAAACCAAGAGGTACTCTCTTTCCCAGTTTCACCCCAAAGGCCAAAACACATCTAGTGATCAATTAAATAAAGAATTCTCCAACAATAAAAACATACTAAATTAATGAAACAATCATGTATATTCATATTTTATCCCAAAATAAAACTCCTCAAGCTCTATCCAAACATGATTCCATGAATTTACCCAAAAAAAACAACAATGAACATGGTTACACTTACCTTGCTTTAACCATACCATTGGGCATTCTCCACTCCAAACGTTTACCCAAGGAATATTTTGGTAGATATATAGTTCCAAATGAGACTAAATACCTCAAAAGAAAGACCAAGGAAAAATCGTAAATATTGGTGTGGGGGGACACAAATAGGCTCCACACCAGAAGAGACAACTTATATTTTTCCGAGACAGAATCGGGACACAAATAGAGGGAGGCCTAAACAGACTCCCTAGTAAAAAGGGTAGACTTACATTCAAAATTTATGAAGAAACATACATTAGAATCATAATGGGACTTCCCACCATAAGAACCAACCATCTTAACTAACCTGCATGGGCGACACAGAAGAACCAAAAAAATTAATGATTTGGGAAAGGCACATGGTTAGTTCACATGGTTTAGGAATCCGAGCACTAACTATGTAGATCATTGTTTCTACATGGCTTCCTGGCACATGGTCACTACTATTCGTGCACAAACTATTTTCTAAAACTATCTATCCTTAATTCCAACCATTCTCCAATTAATTAATGAAAATCAAAGTGGGAGGGAATAACATTACGGGATGATGTGGGTATAAGGCCCTCCACCTATTTCCACCGAATGAGAACAACATAAGAAAGATGATGACCCTATAGGTTTAAACTCTTAATATATTTTACACTGAGGATATTACATTGTATAAGGGTATAAACGACCATGGTATTTCCCTAGACTATGAGCCAACTACTCTCTGATACCTATGGATGGAGCTCCAATGATCAAAGCAACTTCGGCCTCGCAGTTAGGCCTTGGAAACCCCCTTGATCATGAATTATTATTTCGGTGACACCAGAAGCTACACTTAAATCCCTGATAATATATCCAAGTCATAACACATTCAGAAATCACTTTACCCTAACCCAATATTTCACTGAAACTAGGGCCTAGAAGATGCACACAAATCACACATTGTTTATTTGGGTGTGAAAAAATAAAACTTAATAACACATATACTCACCATAAACAAAAAATGGAGTATTTTGATGTTTTTTCAACAGATTCATTCTCCCAGAATAACAGATACTCTCATATGATTTCTTGACATACACCTTTACAGACAATCGAGAACATGACATCCAAAGGCATCACTAAATATGACAACTGTGAATGATATAAACAATGCATGGAGAGGGAACTTATACAACATCCCCAATCAATACACAATTCTAGAAAGTGGCCACAATATCCTATCATGACCATATTTCCCAAACATGTGGTTTAACCAAAACTCATGTTTTAAAGAAACTGTCAAGAACCTAGAGGCCCTCTTAGACCCCATCGAGTCTCCCATCCACACTAACAACCCTAGAACTCTTCCACCTTCGAAGAATCAGGAAACATAAGAAACTAAGGTTTCTTTAAACATTCCATGAGAAATCTTGCGCTACAAAAGGATCTAAAAAAAATGAAAGGAGTTGGTATAGACTCATTCTACCGAGCTCGAGAAAAATAATATTCCTTCTATTGATCAACTGGAGGATTTTCCAATAGAGAAACAATCCGGGATGCACATCAGTTTTACATTAACCCTTAATGGGGGCGTACCTTATCCAAAAAGAGAACCCAAGGACCAAATCAAGCTAGTACATTGGTCAAAAAGTGCAAAAAACCAGACCCGAACACACGAACTATAACACCATAAATGGGTCCTAAAACATATCTCAGAGGAGACTACTAATCGGTCCTTCTACCAAGCTTATAGATGAAACACCAACACAAATCACAGTTAAATCATGAGGTGTTCTTGGACACAAAACATACCACAACATCAACATTTTACAAAAACACATAATATAAACCATCCCAAATAATTATTTAATACAACATGTTTTTCTTAAAAAACATTTATTTGAAAACAAACGGTTTATCGGTAAGCGCATCCACCAATGGTACCATGTGGGCCTTACACATGCATGTTTCTGTGACACCTCAGAAACCCTCCTTAAATCCATACCAACACTCATCCAGTAATTCCATAAACCATCCATCATCCCATATAACCCCATGCATTTGGATTCTCATGAAAATAACAATGGTTTAAACAAACATTATTTCCACTTTTGGAAACCAAAATGGTCTACCAACACAGCCTTTTTCTAAAAACTGCTAACCACAAGATCAAAATCCCAACTCACATCTTACAAAACATTTCACAAAGACACAAACATTTAGAAAAGAATTCACATTAAATATATTAACTTCTATTTCAAAACATATCATCCCATTAAAACACCCTTTGATAGATTATAAAACTCTATTGAAAACACTTTTCAAAACCAACATCAATATAGTTCCTGTATTCAAAAGATGTTTAAGAAAACCATTTTCCATTTCAAAACAATTCTAAAAATTCAGTTCCACCATTTCATAAAACAAACCATTCCATATTTATTGGAAAATCATTTCGCAAGAAATTTCTGCTTCTTAAAACCAAGTAACTTTAAAACCAATGTTCCAAGAATTGAAATCTAAAGAACACAAGACAATGCGAGATGAAACTAGTTTCAGTGGGGACTTGGACATATGGTTGGCGGCCATATTCCAATCACTTAACTATGACAGAGAGTGTTCTAGGGAATATCCCCATGGCTTTCCAGACCTGGTGAGCTCACTGAGACCATTAACCCAACTCTCTTTTCATTTCCCCTAATCATCATCAAACGAATAAAACCAAAGAAATTAGATAAGTCACGAATTCCCATAGTGATTTGAATCCCATCATGTGGTGTGGAGATCATGAACACTACCCATAACGAGAATACCATGTATCGACAATCCTAAATCTATATTATCCCATTTTTTTTCCAAATAACACGACCTAAAGAGTAAACCTGAACCTCCTCTGATACCATTTTTTCACGAACCAAATCAGGTCGCCACTGAACCCGGCACGAAACTGGGCCCGTGACAAGGCCTGAAGGGCATTCCCACTCCCCCATGGGAAGGAACAAGTTATTGGTTATCATATTATGAGAATTGGGAATGATTTACATGAGTTTATAAACATTAAACAACAAACTAACTCAATAAAACAATTCTAGATTTATCAACTAAAACTGTAATTTACAAAATTTCAGAATTAAATTACATAATTTAAAACTATGTTTAATGAATATTAAAAAGGGACACAACCAAATAATGACAGCCCAAGAACCCTTATTGCAAGAGGCACCTCCCCCAATCCATCCCCACAAGACTTCACATCCAAGGACCTGCTAGAAACCCAAACAACTTGCACAACAAAATGTACCCAACTTGCATCAACAAAAATAACAATGTCTACTTAAACCAAAAGGTGTAATTAAGGTGTGATACAATTCCTAGTAGGATACCACAACTAAGAAATTCAATTTGATAAACATTAAATGATGAAAAGTTGGCACGTTTTCATAAACAGGAAATGCTAGTTACATTATATAAAAGATGCAACTTTAAAATTAAAATAGTTTACAACTGGGATACCATTAAGAATGTAAACTTTTAAAAAATAATGTAATGGCTATGGAATTCTCCATCCAACCATACCGTATGACGATGGTAAGAAAAAAAAAACTAATGATCACAAGCAATAAAAAATAACCTCTAGGCACTAGCTCGTTGTGGGTCCCAAGTAACTCATATATCGGTGAGAGTAACTATCACATATATTTTTTCTCATGTACGAGCCATTATTATGGAACATACCCATAACCTAGTGGTCCCGAGTCATCATCATCATAGGTTAGTTAGAGTTTTATGCATCAATATTTCTATGTGAAACTGAGGCCAAACCCCACAGATTTACTAGCATACTAGTACACGTCCACCCACCTAGATACCCAAGTATCACCATTGTGCTCAAACATGTTCAACAAGTCATGAAATATACTTTTAAAATGAAATATAATTTCCAAATAACAATTTCACCAAAAAGCCCAGATTTATACAACACAAGCAACAAAATTCCACTTTTCATTCAAATTGTTATTGAAATCCAACTCGCACAAAAATAGCCCGCAACAATTTTCACATTTCTTTACTACTTACAAAAATCCAGTAAACAATTTTAAAAATCCATTCCAATATATTAAAACTCACATAACGTCCCACTCACTTGTTACATAATACCCTTTTTTCCTTCAAAATCAGTTTGTCATCAAAAATACACAAAACAGCCAAGAAACAAGTATCGCTCCAAAATCAGAATTTATTAAAACATTTTTGAAATTTATAAAACATTCTAAAAAATTAATAAATCTTAAAACATCACTTCACCTTTCAAAAACCCATAATCGGTAAACACTCACACGAAACATTAAATATGCCCCCATTTACCACATTTTTAACCTACTAAATCAATTATAATTTTCATAAAAAGAACCAAAGTGGTGTAAATATGTCTTTCACACAAAACAGATTTCAAAACCCCCATTTAAGACCGAAAATCATACCAATTCCTATCCAAAAGAGAAATTTCAGCCCAACAGTCATTTATAAAACCACTATAATGTTTTATAAAATCACCATGATAATACCACAAAAGATCCATATGAAAACACACATTTTCATAAAATGCTCTGAAGAAGTACATCAATATTTTACACATAAAACCTATTCAAAAACCTATTTTTAGGCCCACATGACACTAATACATTAACAAACCTGAATTGGCATTCCAAACAAGATTTATTAAAACAATTCAATATGTTACAAAATACACCCAAATAATACCCCATGAGTAACACATGAAAACACCCAATTTTAGGTTAAAATGAAACTATAAAATTAAACACATAACCAAATCAGTCATAAATAGTTATCTTAGCACACCCAACATATGAGTAATATAAACAATGAGTAAATACAGAAATCTAATGCATCAATAATTGTTTACACATAGAACCACCTACTGAAAGTGCCAAATCCCTCAAAACATGGTGTGATACATCAACCACACCACTACCGCACCACAACAAAGATACATCCAGCCCTAGACCACAATATTTTTCCAATACACCAAATAATAACCTAGGATCAAACCCTAACATCCGGACATTTTATATCAGAATGAAAGACAGAGGAAACTCTAAGGAAAAGAATAGAATTGAAGAGAAAAACACTTACCCAAAACAATCATGAAGAAAACAACCCAAAATCCAAAAGTATCATAATTTTATAACTGATAAACATTTAAGGGAGGTTTGAAAAAGGATGAGGAGATCATGTAGGAACTAGAATGGCGGAAAATAATAAAAATTGAAGGACTTTTGAAAGTATCAATTTACCTATTCAAATATATGTGATTTGTGAAATGTAGAGATTTTTTGCCCAATTTCAAGATTATATTTAGAACTTATATGGGGAAAGAGAAAATGGGGGTGCGACTTAGGTATGTGGTCTCGGGTGAGTGTTGGAATCACTAGAAAACGTAAAAATTTAATGATTTATTAATGATTTAATTTTTTTTAATAAATGAAATGGGCTTTCGGGCAGGCCCAATCACTTAAATAAAAAATCAAATCCACCATGACTATAGATTTATAAATGGTCCAAATTAATTTATTGGTGTTCATAGGTTAGGGGATAAAAATTAGGAATTTCAATGGATGAAAATGTGTAAAAATGAAGTATTTTTAATGGAATCAAAATTTATTTTTAAATCTGGATTTGGGCTCACTGTTTGCCCCAAATCATGAAAACTCGCCAATTTCTCAGAAAATAAATAGGAAACCCCCAAAACAATGAAATAATAGAAATTAAATTAAGAAATTTTTTAAAATAAATCATGTATGTGACAATAATTATAATCAAACCTGCACGGGCTATACCCACACCTTTTTGTGTCTTGTTCAGAAGACAGATATCGCTGATTGTGGTCGAGGATACAAGATTGGAGGCTGACCTGATGTGGACATTAGACGAGATGATCTACATGAATGACAATTATAGAGTTGTACCTACCCTTACGGTATGGTCTTGGGAGGGTTTTCATAGGATCTATTCTTTTATTTCAGTTTTTCTTGTACATTCCAGTTTGGGTTGTATTCTGGACCCTTTACGTACTATACACACCGTGTTTATCAAATAGTTTACCTCGTGCATGTATCTTTATGTGTGGTTGGTCTATGTTACTTTACAAGTTTAGAGTCAATGTCTTCTTGGTTTTTGGGATATGGTTTTCCAATGATATTTTGATTCCCCTGGCCTATGGAAGGTGGGCGTGAGATAGTCACGAAACGGTCCCCGAGGGCGGGTCGTAACAAATTTTTATCAGAGGAGTTCTGTTCTTCCTAAGAACTAGGACTCTAATCCTTTCTGTGTGGAAAAAGTGTTATTCATGATGAGTTTGGTTTTTAGTTTTGGGATTCCAGTGTTGGTGTGGTGTCCAATGTATTCATACACCAGAATCATGACATCTAATTTTGGACCCAGTTCATGAAAACAATTATTACGTTTGTGTTTTTGAAATGTTTTCATTCTGATCTTATTGAGTCAGCTCACCAGATATAACTTATTAACCATGGTTCACATTTTTATTTCAAGATCCCTCCCTGTAGACAGCCATATAGGGTTCCAGGTATAGTACATTATGATAGCCCACTAAGCAACGAGGCTTCGGTGTAGGGCCCCATATAGTAGTTGTACTATCGGGTGGTGTACCAACAGCACCAGTACCCATTGGCTAGACAATTCCACCATCCCTTGCAATAGAGGGGGCATGCTATGTGACCACATTGCATGAGTTACAGCTCTATAGGCCACCGAGGGTTCAGGGTGATATATATCCCTAGGTGGGTAAGGGATGACTGGAGGCTGTGGTTAGAGTTTTTGACTAGTAGGGACATCAGCCGATCTCATGGTGATCCTTGCCAACAGTCCTTTTCAGGAATCAGCGGGTAGATGGTGGAGCTTGATGATCTGGGTTCATGATGAGGGGACTATCATCTGGGTGGACTTTGAGTACCTTTTCAGGGTAGATTTCATCCCAGTGACCTTACACTAAGTGTGTATACAAGAGATTCTCCACTTCCAGCAGGTTATCATGATCGTGGCTCAATATTCAGTGAGGTTCCCTGACCACTCATGCTACCCCAATAACAAGGTGTGAGACCCTTTCATCAAGGAATAGAACATTGAGTAGGGTCTCAGACATGAGATTAGATCATCGATGGTTTCTCTTTTAATCCTAACGTTGGAAGGGGTGATAGAGCAAGCACTCTTAGTGGATATCATCCTGGTTTAGCAGCTACCGACAGCCAGTCCCAACACTGGATGATATGTAGAAGAGTCATTAGTAGCTGGTAGCAGAAAGATGATGCAAAAGTCCAAGAGGACTAGACCTACAATTGGACGACCGTAGGATAAAAGGTCGATGGTGTAGGGCTCTAAATACATAGTAATACAAGCGATGATCAGTCAATGTTACTCATTCGGCATGCAGGGTCACATAGCTCGCGACTGCCCGACCCACCATATGGACAACCTGCTATCGGTTGAAGGACCACCTGTGTAAAGGCTAATATTCGATCAGGGAGGTTTTTTTGTAGGAGACATACATGATAGAGGAGCATGTCGGGTAGTAGGTGGTGGACGATGATTCAAGGTTCTACCGCCACCACCACCATGTGGTCCTCCCGAACCATAGGGAGCAGGTGAACCGGTAGAATCTCAGATCCTGTTAGCTGAGGCCTACAAGAATGACGCTCCAGAGATTATACGAGGTACAATCTATGTCTAATACACCTTATATGAAGTACTTATAGACACATGTTCCAGTCACTCTTTAATTGCCACTGACCTAATTCGGAGCTCAGAGATACCGATGGATCCGTTGGCTCGATTCTACCATCTAGAGACACATAAATGAGAAGATTCAACCACTACACACTAGTGCTGATAGTGTGATATTACTCTCTCAGGTGAGATCTTCGGATGGGATATTTTATTAGGAGCTTCGAGGCCTTATGACATCATATTGGCTATGGACCAGTTATCTATAGTCCATGGTTATATCGACTGTATTAGGTGCAATGTGTTGTGTGTCTTCCCGAATGGGACTAGATTTTCCTTCACTGGTGAGAAGTAATCATCTGTAGCACAAGATGGACTTACCCAAAGGAGGGTTTTGCCGATCACACATCAATTGGATATCCTTACCCTTATAGCAGTTGACGATGATAATCAGAGCTATGCTGTAGTGTTAGACCAGTACGTTGATGTTTTCCGGGATGATGTTACTTGTTTACCTCCTCGCAACGAGGTGGACTTATGAATAGACTTGTACTTCGGGACGTCACTGATATCTACACCAAAATATCTGATGGCTCCCATGGAGCTACAAGAGTTACGAGTACAGTTGGAGGACTTGAAGAGTAAGGGGATTATTAGGCCTAGTGTTTCTCCATGGTCATCCCAGATTATATTCGTCAAGAAGGCAGATTAGAATTTGAAACTCTGTGAAGATTGTCGGTTCCTAAACAAGGTGACCATGAAGAACATGTACCCTCTCCCTAGGATGGATGATCTCTTTGTCCAACTGAAGGGATAACTGTGGTTCTCAAACATAGACCTCAGACCAGGCTGTCACTAGATCAGGGTATGATATGAGGATGGGAAGAACACAAAATTTAGATGTCAGTATGGCCACTATGAGTTCTTAGTTATGCAATTTGGTTTGACCCACACCCCGACAGTGTTCAGTGGACTCATGAAAAAGATCTTCCAGCAAAACCTTGATTGCTTTGTGGTAGTATTCAATGATGACATCTTGATTTATTCGGCGATGGAGGATGAGCATTCCTATTATATGCAGATAGATCTTGAGACACTCCGAGACAACAGACAATATGTTATGCTCTCGAAGTTCCATTTCGGGATCCAAGATTTTTAATTCTTGGGATATGTCATCCCAGGGGCTGGAGTGGTAGTGGACCAATCAATGATTGAGGTTGTACATGCTTGGGATCCACCCTAGAGCATGAGCGAAGTGTGGATATTTATGTGTTTGGATGGTTATACTGGAGGTTTGTGCCTGACTTTTCCATAGTTCCATCACCATTATCAGTGTTGAAAATGAATGGGGAACTCATTGTGTGGTAGGAGTTATTCTAGAGGAGTTTCTAGAAACTGAGGAAGAGACTGACGAGTGCCCCCATCTTGAGGCTACCATATGAGGCAGTTGGGTATGTTTTCTACCGCGACACATCAGGGACTGGACATGGATGTGTCAAGATGTAGGATTGAGCTGTGGTCTCGTGTGGTTCACGATATCTATTACAACATGAGCAGAACTACACTACCCATGACTTGGAGTTAACAGAAATGGTATTTTCCGAGAAGACGTGGTGATACTACATGATGGGAGAACGTTTTATAGTATACTCTGATCACAATAATATCAGTTATATCATCCATCCAAAAGGACCTAAACACGAGACACAAAAATTGGCTTGAGTTCCTCCAGAACTTTGATTTCGAGATAGTCCATACTCTTGGGAAGGGGAACGTTGAAGCAGATGCACTCAACAAGAGATATGGTATACAATTGATGAGTGTGGCGATGGGGTAGCTAGCCGCTTTGCAGATATCCAACATGGATCGAGATGGAGCAAGTTATATTTAGTCTCTGGCAGTCACTCCCCCACTCCTTCATTGAGATAAGGAGGTTCAATTTGGTGAAACTGACTATGAGGCTCAAATTGCCTAGATATCCACAAGACAAGCACCTGATGGATTTTCTGAAGGTGAGATAATGGAATCCTCTTAAAAGGACGTACTATGGTACTTATGGCGCTTAGAGGGAAGTTTTTAGGAAGTTCCATATGTCTCCTCTATCAGTACATCTAGGTGTGACAAAGATGAACCGGGACCTTATGCATCAGCAGTGTTTACCAACAATGAAGAAAGGAGTGGTCGAGTTTGTCTCACAATGCATCACATGTCAGCAAGTGAAGGCATAACATTAGGTTTTAGTAGGCATTGTTCAGCCACTAGAGGTTTCAATGTGAACGTTGGATGGAATTTCCATAGACATCCTGACATGAATTCCACGTACGACTAGATGCCATGATTCTTTTTTGGAAATCGTTGACCAACTCACAATGTCAGCCCACGTACAACATATCAGAGAGCATGTTTCAGTAGAGGTTATGGGATGCCTCTACATGCAGTAGATTATATGGATTCATGGATTTCCATCTAAAATTGACTTCAATCGTAATGTACATTTTACTTCCCCGGTTATGGAAAGGGTTGTAGGAGGCCTTTGGGACACAGCTTTGGTTGAGCACCGCCTTCCATCCTAAAATAGATTGTCAGATAGAGCAGACCATTCAGAACCTAGAGGGATTGTAGCATGATTTTTTCATACATTTATGCCGTAGATGGGAGGATCACATGCCTTTAGTGAAGTTCTCATACAACAACATCTGTCACTCCACTTTCGGTATGACCCTATTCAAGGCATAATACGATCAAACTTGCAGATCACCTCTATTTTGGACAGACCTAAGTAGTTAACACTTGTGGGACAAAAGATGGTACGAGCTATCATGGAGAAGGTGAAAATCATCTAGGAGTGGATGAAAACTACACAAAGATGGTATAATTACTATGATGATAGGAGACAAAGACCACTGGAGTTTGATGATGGTGAACATGTCTTTCTAGTTGTCTCACCTTGATATGGTTTGCGGAGATTTGGATGGGGAGGAAAGTTATATTTGAGGTACATTGGATCCATTCAAGTCCTTAACAGAGTTGACAAGGTGGATTACTGCTAATAATGTCCCCCTCGGTTTCACTGTGTGCACGATGTTTTGCACATCTCCCAACTCAGGATATATGTACATTGTCCTTCCACATCATTGACTGGGGAGAGTTGGACATAGATGAGGGGGTGATGCTTTTAGATGATCTAGTGGATATTAATGATTGATAGGAGAGAGTCTTACATGGGAGATTGATACATCTGTTGTGTTTATGATGGTAGCACTGGAACCTCAAGGATAGCACAAGGGAGAGGGAGGCTCAGATTTGTGCTAAGTACCACTACATATTTCCCTAGTATGTGTTGTGGATTTCAGGGAAGCAAATCACATAGCTGGGGAGAATGTAATGTCCTGGATTTTCCCATTTAATTTTTTAGTTATAACAAAGATTATGATTCTGTGAAGATTTACAGTGTGTTATTCTGAGGCCCGGTGTGTCCAAAATGAATTTCTGATATATTTTTCGGGTACATTCAGTAAACGCAGGAGCAGCTTTTTTTAACATTGGAACTGCTGCTCTGAATTGATATCTGACAACACTGTTGAACTCATGGCTCTGATATTAGCTTAAGGAGACCTTCAACTCGATCGCAGAAGGTCAAGGGTGGATGTTAGTTTTCTGGATTTTCTTGGGAGGTTAAATGTGTAAAAATAAAATAAAACAAAAACTTTGATTCAAATTTCTTGAATCATCCATTTTTAATTTTAGTGGTGGCTACCCCCTGATATTGAAACCATCTCATTTAATATGGGTTAGCCCTTGTAATTCCCCCAATTAATTATGCCAAAAATTAATTGATTTAATTTACATAACAAAAAAAGGTTGGAACCACATCTCATGTGGGGAGGATTCTGGATTGAAAAGGGGAGGTTTTGTGAGAGCTTTAGTGGAGAAATCTTGAAGGAAGAAAAACCTCCAACAAAGAACAAGCACAACACTCGACCCCACATTGGAAGCATCTTGTAGGAGAAAGTAATGATGATGTCAACTAAATCGTCATCATTCTCATGACACCTAAATCAGACGATAGAGGTAAGGGTTTGTCTAAGATTGTTCATTGTAAATTACATGATTGAATCATCCTCTTTATGCCAGGTGCTACCATACTACCACCAAGGGTACATGATAAATGAACATTGCCTGATCCCTACAAATCATCAATATTGATGCATTCTGCACGGCGATGGAGGAAGACAACCGACGCTGGCAAGGCATAAGGAGAATGTATGCACTCTAGATAGTCTCGATGGAGGCGGCGGTGCAACCGCGCTGCTGGAGGAGGCCGCAGAAACTAATCACGATGGTCGGCACACCGACCAACCACATGATGGTGGGGCAGCACATTTCCACACCTCCAATAGATGAAAAGGTCACAGCCTGTCAGCCACTGTGCCACACTAAGGAGGCTATAAACTGGCTGGCCGTAGGAGGAGTGCTGCATGTCTGTGCCACTGGAAGGGAGGGCTAGCCGTTCCAGCTGGTGGCGTCGCACAGAGTAGGACCCTCTCCAGCAAGTCCCACATTCCATCAGGATGTTCCACATGGTGCCATCTGGTTGGATGAGCCGAATGGTTTAGCGGACCATTTAGAAAACTGGGGGGGAGGGTGCATCCCCTAGGTCTCGGCTAGGGCAGACCCGCAACGATGGGCCACCTGACAGCGGGATACATTGCAGGCCACCCAAGCGGGAAGGGTAAGGCCTCACCCTTCACAAGCCAGGCTGGTCCCACAATAGCCCCGAAAATCTGGCCAGACCCAGACCGTGTCGGGTCGACCCAAACCGGGTCGGTCGGACCAGACCTAGGCCTATCTGAACACAGATATGCCTTTGGGACCATATCATTAAAACAAATAATCCGTTTGAAAAACTGTATGCGGAGCCATAATCCATGGATCGATAAGATAATTTTTGAGTACTCCACATGATTTTTGGATAAGGTTTTAGTACAACCGAGTTAGATCGAACCCAAATTTAACCTATCCCTTAGAGCAGAAACGTTAATAACATTTAGATCGAGCATCTAATTGATGTTCTGTCTGTTGCATTGGGTCACTTATGATGTGATGGTACTTTGGGATAATTTTTCGTGGTTCTTCATGGTATTTGATATACGACTAATGGCTATAGGATCGATTCTCCAAAAAAAGAAAATTAAGAGTGGGAATCTAGTGGCTAACAGTGAGGCGGAGGTTGGATATATATCATAAATAGGTTAGTACCGAGCGATCCTTTGTGGGTCAGAAATGAACCAATGTGGGTTAGATCATGTGTGGGTCAGCGGTCAAAGATCCTGTGTGGGTCAGTGGATGCCAATCTTGTTTTGGTCAGATCATGAATGGGTCAGCATTCAATGATCATGTGTCGATCAGCCAATACCGATGCTGTGTCGGTCAGATCCTATGTGGTATATTGCGGGGGTTAGTAAATATCATTCTTTGGTGTGTTAGACTATGTATGGTCAGTTGCAGTGCCTATTAACAGAATATGATGATCTTTCTTCGCGACTAATCATATGTACTTCTATACTTCACTAATACCAGTGTGAGATGAATCTGTTACCTACGTGGTGTACCTGTGAGGTACATCTACCTCCGTGGAGTTACCTGTGTGGTAAATATACCTTCGTGTGGTTACATGTGTGGTACTTCTATCTTCACAGTGTACTTGTGTGGTACGTATACCTTCATGGTGTTACAAGTGTGTACTTCTACATTAGTTGTGTTACCAAAGTGGTATTCTTCCCCCTTGAGTGAGATGAGTATATCTTGATAACATAGGTATATGTATAATGATATACCTATGTATATTTTATTCTTATTACTTCATGCTCTGTGAATTATCTTTTTTGGGACTCTAGGTGTCCTAAGGGCGTCTCGGGGTCCCTTATGAGTATCGTTATTTTCACCCCAGCACGGGCCACGCCTGCACCTTGTTGTGTCTTTTTCATATGAGGAATAATGCTGATTGATGTCAATGATACCAGAATGGAGGCAGATCGGAGGTTGACAATAGATGAGCTGATCTATTGGGACAACCGTTCAAGTGTTGTACCTACCCTTCAGGTAGGGTCCTTGGTGGTTGTTCTCAAGAGTTGTTCATTTTTTCAGTTTTACATCAACTTTCTAGTGGGGCTTGTATTCTGGCCCCTTTACATTTTGTACACACCTTGTTTACTATATAGTTTACCTCATGATTTTATCTTGATGTGTTCTTGGATTGTGTGACTTTACAGATTTAGAGGCAATGTCTTCCTAGGTTTTGGGATATGATTTTCCAGTGCTAGTCTCATGCCCCTGACCTATGGAAGGTGGAATTGGGGTAGTCACAGAATGGGAACTGGGGGACAATTCCAGACATAAATATCCCATTTTGGACCTGTGAGATACTGTCAGATAATGGGGAAGTAACATATCTGGTGGTGAGAAATGGTTTTTGTAGTTTATATGTGGTTACTGAAAAATTAATGATAAACTAAATCGACTAAAATGATTCATTCATGATAATAGTTTAAATGAAAACTTACTCAACAACTTATAATAGGAAAAGAGGTAAATGGAACAACCTTCAATAGAATAATTTTAAAGGATCCATTTGGATTTATTCTAGGAATCTATTATTACATGTGACCCCCAAGAGTTCCGTATGATTCTACCATGATCCAATGAATTCTAAAACCAATGCTCATATCATGTCATCCTAAATGTGAATGGTATTTTAATATTAGATGTTTATTTGAGGATGATATTCTTTAAACTGAAGAATATATAATCACATTTCCATCTGAAGGCCCTAATAGATATTATATGTTAAATAGGGTCATGATAAAAAATGATACTACTGAAAATAACATGGAAACATACTATCTCCCATCTTCAATGACTAAAAATATCTTCCATGGTGATGGTCTTCCAGTTAGGCTAAAAGTGTGATACATTTTTATTTAATCCTTGATCACCCAAGAATCAACAATTTTCAATGGTTTCATGGGTAATCCAAAAATTAAATCAAGGGCGACATCATCCCAATTCCATTCAACAATTGTTAAAGGATACAACAACTTAGTATACATTAGTAATCTATATTGTTTTCTTGATTGGTGATACATCATTCCAAAATTCATGAAATATGTTTCTCCATCCCTGTACACCATTTCAAATTATAAAGATCATGATATATCATTGTTGGACTAGGATGTACTTCACATTTAGAAGAATGTGTATCCCTAATCATATCCCCATGAATTATCATAGGAACATAGATACAATCTCGGATAATAAGAAAGTAATAACTATAAAGAGACTGTCATGAATTGTATCCCCAACATATATAGTCATCTATAATGTTAAAAACATTGGATGAGATAATTAATCTCTCATGATCCAATCCTAATGTATGGGAATTAAAAATTTCAATTATATTATTTATCACCGATATGAATCATGATCATTAAAATGTATATTCATAGAGTGTTCCATCTCGTATAATTAATAAAAAAATATCACACATCCACTAATAGATAAAACCTTCTAATTTAATTGGAAAAGTTTCCACTCCTTCCAGAATTGAATTCATGTTCAATAAATAATGAAAATATATATTCTACCCATTTCCATTATTCATTGTGTTGGCCCCACTACGGAAAAATGTACAAGGGGATATTATAATATATATATATGTAAAAAACCACTCTCTCGGGAGTTATTTCTTCCAGTATATCAACTTTTGTTCAACATAATTTTACTCTATATAATTATAAATTTAATTCATGTCATTAATTCCCAAATATAAAAATACATAAGAAACCATTCATTCATGATACATTTGAGAAACCACAAGAATGGATAATAATTTGTCAAAGAACTCAATATTACCCATACATGACCTAGTTTGTGTGAATATATATATTTAGGTTATCATACACTTTATCTCTTTTAAATAAATTTTGAGATATTTTATAGAACATAAATCACCAAATTTGTGATAGAACATATAATTACACACTGAGAGGGGAGAATACCTTGTAAATTTTTTCTCTAATAGCCTTTTAATCATTTAATATTAATTATCATGAATAAATGATTATTTTTTTCACATGATATTATAGCTACAACCATATCTAGATCCACTGTGATATTTCCTCCAAGAAAACATTAAAAATGGTGTGATCCATGATAATACAAAAGGTTCATTTTTATTTCATATCAAAATGTCAATTATCTCAAAGTGTCCCCATGACACTTTTAGGTTACTGGGTATGATCATATTTTGACAAGTAGTACACAAATGATTCAATAATTAAAACCACCACAATACAATATTAAAATATATATATGATCAGATTCATGAAGGACCTAATTTTTTTGGCATGTTTGTCCAAGAAAACGACATCATATCCATAATTTATAGGCTATAAATTATCCCAATTTTTTTATAAACTATATCTTTAAATATCACAATTGACCAATGAAACATTATCTCAAATTCATTTTGAATAAAATTACTTCATAACTTCTCAAATCTAATAGACCATGAAAGCATGGATGATTATGTCATTTATTCATTGTTGTCTTCCTTTATCATTGATAATACACATATAAGTGTAATGTAAAATTATTCATCATGGTGAAGAGAGTGGTATTACCACACTGTCATGTGATAGGATGTACAAAACCCTTGGATTCAAAACCATCTAGCTGTTATTTCAATTCACTATTATCCAATAGTTACATCCTATTTGTAGGGACATAAACTAGCTTATCCCATTACAATAACTGAATAGTGAATTTGATAACATAATTGGGTGTTAATATGAAAACAATTTATAGAAATACACCTTATATATAATCAAATAATGGGGGGTAAATTAATCTAATAAATTAAAAAATCATCCCAATAAATTATTGCTTTCATTACTATAATGAAATAAAATTTGACCTGAATTAGTTGTCCATAACCATTTATAATACACTATTCTCCCTAATGCACATAGTAACGACCTTATGGTGATGGAAAATAAATTCATCAATAATAAAATCCATTGTAATCATGGTAATGGAATATCCAATCATTTCCCATAATCTAATATGAATCATCCATTTCAAACACTAAAGTATCAAAAAATAAACGGGGGAAAACAATTTCAATGAAACACAATGTGTAGTGTGTTATACCATCTCATCAAACTCCAAATAATCATATGATAGTAAAATCAACCTACAAGATCTAAAAAATTTTAAAAATTCCATTAGAATATTCAATGGATAAAAATAAATATTATTATCCTATATCAAATAAAACACTTGACATGGTAGATAATACAAGAAGCACTACATTTACAAAAGAAGGTATTACATCTACAGTGATAAGAGTATATCATATTTCATGTTACTAACTCTAACATCAATAATATTACCAATTGTGTCTCCCATATTATGATCCATTTATATCATTCAAAAATTCAATTATTTTAGTTCCACATCCTCTACCACCATAGGGAATCTAGTTAAATTCCAATTAGTAGCCTATCAAGGTGTAAATGATCTCTTACTATACATTCGTGTATGAAATGAAATTAAATCACATTTTTTATATATGACGTATCGAATAAAAAGTATGTATATGGACCAAATCATCAAAATCCGGACACTATAAATTAAGGTAAGTATGGTGAGGGTACTTGAGTCCACCCCTTCTACATAGATAACACTTTACCTACCTGTTCTCCTAATATGACTAGACATTCAATAACATACTATTAATACCAATGAATTATTTGTAAAATATGATGCAATGATTCATGATATTGGTGAAGGTACATACTAATATATATGTTGATGATGTAATTCATCTGAATAAGGAAAATTTCATGTTCTCTTCTATGTTGATTGCTTAAGAAATCAGGTTTGGGATGATTCACAGGTTAAAGTAGTTTACCTATGAGTTTATTTGTCAAAAAATACCATCATATAAATCATTTGACCTGGATCTCTCATTGGATGAAATGTATAGAGAAAAATTATATTAGATAAAGAAAAATCTATAATTTTCTATCTCTAAATAGATCTAATATGAATGGTGCATGAACTCAAGATCCCTCTCCAATATTTTTTGATATCAGATATATGTTTTTAAATATCATAACCATGATTTCCTTTTAAGTGGAAACCTACTGAAATATTGATTAGCCTATAATATTCAACCTATTCAGGGATAGTCCTACTAATATATTATAATAATTATTCATCTTAGTTTTACGGGTTTCATGAGTTGGATTATGATAATATGGATTGACATGATCTTGACCTTGTTATCATAGTAGCATACATCTCTATTTAACATTAGAATATGCCACCAAAAAAATATCACATAATTTTTGACATCAATGGTACTATGAGAGAAGCATCCCACTCTATCTATCAAATGAACTATAAGAATCAATCATGTTGTTGTTTCTCAATTTAGTTCATAGATACATAGAGAAAAATGTTTCATATGTGTTACAAATTTATTTATTAACACTGCTCTGACTATCAACTTGAAGACAATATATATGAAATTGTTCTACAAGGTCCAACACACTCATTAAAGAATATGATACACAATATTATCATCCTTAAAATATGAAATCAGCTGCAAAGAACCACTTGTTTAATGTTAATCTATAATATTATTTAAAATTGAATTGATATATCATTACAATTCCATTTATTCATTTGTATTAAAAATATGTAAAATATGAATAATCAGTAGGTATATATATCACATACAATAAATATGTCCCTAATAAGAAAAATTCATTTAAAATTGTATCCTTATGTTTCGAAAATGATGCATGAATACTAATCTCATTCTATACCATACCATGATTATAATATTAATAAACAATTACATAAAAAAAGAAGTGAATCACATGTGGTCAAATATAATCATAATTTTGACAAGATAACAACATGAACAACAATTATATCCCAGGAGAATCATTTTCCCCTAACACAATTGATAGATACACACTTTCATTAGAATATTACCAATAAATAACACATACTGATCCCATATATATCTTTCCCATTTTGTAAATAAATAGAGAATAAAACCTTTGATAAAACATTATATCATCCCCAAAATAGTAATTTCTCATATGTCTTGGATGTTTCTATAGTAGACCTCTAAAATGTCACCCCATTATACATAGTTTACTAACTAGATGGTGGGGTGTTATTAAGATAATTTAGATACGATACCCTGGTGTGTATAGTTGTAATGATATAGCAAATTAGATAAATAATATACTTTGAAACTGAGTGATTCAGAAGTAAAAAAAATTATAATAAATAATAATATATCATATCATTACATATTGTGTGAAAATAATAAAGATGTGTTGAAATTCATATAATTTATTCAATAATAGTATATACATAAAGTAACTGAAAATTGTGTCAAAAAACCCCTTGATCGATCCAATATCCAATCTTCATTCATGTAAACTAAAAAATCAATAAACTGTTTGATCACATTCCGTTATACATAAGTCCATCAAGAAAATCCTCCTAGATAAAGAATAATAACACATCATTTTATAAGTATAACGTAGTTGTTTAACACACATTGTGTCAAAGTAGTCATGTTGGAACGTTAATTTTTAATGAAAATGAGTGATATAAAAGTTTCATTAAATTATTATTTTATTATGAATATCAAATGAACCCTCCAACCCTCAAGATTCATGATGTCTCATGAGGTAAAACTATCCTTCTATAAAAAGAGGAAATTGGTCTTTATCCTTGGAATTTAATGAAATTATTAAAAATAACCCACTGTGAAACACATATTTTAATTTGATTTGGAACTCAATGTTCATAAAAATATATCACACAAGAAAAAGGACCAATCCCATAGTTTTTATTAAGGAATGAACACTATGGAAAACATATAATTTACTCCACACAGGAACACCATGTTTGATCTATAATTTCAACTAGGAAGAAACTACGTCTATTAGATATAATTTGATCATGGAAGAATTGAAATATTCATAATATATTTTCATTATTGATGTATTTACATATCCCTTTCATAATATCATATTAATACATTAGGTGAACAAGGAGTCCTAAAAGGATAAAAAGAACATTCAATCCATTAATAATCCTAAACTCCCACGATGAAAATGCGATAAAAAATTTTATTTCTCAATTCAACAAATAGGAAATTATCACCCGATTTACTATATTTACATATTACAAGAAAATGACCAAATACATAACAGTCAAAACAATTAACCATGTTTTTAATTAACACAATATTTGTAACTATTTCAATTCCAATTATTATATTTACACAATTAAAATTCTATATCTCATCATGTATCTATTTAAACATGATATTATTCCTATATGAATTACTTTTTATATTACCACACATAATCCATGTAATTAATTATAAAACCAACTAAAATGATTAACTTTCTAATTTATTTACCAGTCAATTCATGTTCTTAATTAATATTCTTAACAATTTGATTTTTTAGTAAAAATCATAACAATTTGAAAATTAATCTACTATATCTGGGTTCATTCTATTAATATTTCTACCTATTGTTAATGGTTTGTATAATCCTCAACTTGGAGTAAGTATTTGTTACACCAACAACATAACTAATGGGCTAGTTGGGAGGTCTATGCATATTTTCACATCAATATATTGTGTATCCAATTTGATTAGGTTAGGATAAAATTGTGTTGGCATGATCATAGTTATTTCAAATACTATAACAAAACAAAAAATATTATAGTGGGTTATTATTGAATACCAAACTAAAAATTATATATGATTACAAAATTACTCAATGATCATGAAATAACATGGTTCCTATTTCTATTCCATCGACTGATACCTCAATAGATTATTAGCACATGGAATAAATCATCTATCCCGGTATGAATGACCAAATATAATGTTTTCCCAAAGGGGAAACCAAGGAATCAAAAAAAAGTGATGAAGCACTGAGAGGACAACAAATAATATTTAAGCCTGAGGCACCAATATCCATTGGAACCCTTATTGTATTGAAGATAAACCTAAATATTACCAAAGGGATAAATCAAATTCAAGAGAAAATACAATCTGGAATATGAGATATCCATGTCATAGGAGTTGAAATTTTTTTCCTAAAAAGGCCTATTCAAGATGATAATTTGGGATTCAAGTTTTGAAATGTTATATTTATACATATACAAAAACTGAAATAACATATCTATAAAAATACCCCAAGAAACTTCATGTCTTGAATGAAATATCTTTCCATAAGATGGAATTTCACATGGTCTTCATGAAACAATTCCAATCATTAATTTCATGGGATATCCCCAAAAAACAATTTTGACAATACATTTTCACTGAATATGATTATCATGGTCTCTATAAAGAGTGGTTCACATCACAAATTGAAAATTCATGATTTGAATTAGTTTTTAAATTTATACATTATATACCTTAACTTCGTCCCTTAATAAATATTTTTAACACAAAATGATAAGGGAATAAGTGATAAATTATATTTCCTTTAATAATATATAAAAACTCAAATTGTTTTAACAATATAAGTGGATTATATGTTGGAAAATATGGGACAATATATTAATAGCATAGAAAATAGATGACTAATAGGAAATAATGTTTAAATGTATCAAATAGTGTGTGTTCATCAAGGTGTGTCATTATTCTAATATGTATCCTTAGTGAGTAATATTTTTTTGTGTAAATAATTTGAAATGATGTTTTTTTAGACATATATGTGTTGAGATAACAATGTTCATTGGAAATATACTTTATGTCATGATATGTTCTTATAAAGTTCTAATGATTCACCCATTCAGTTGTAGTAAATGTTACTGTAATGTATGATGAGTCTAAACAGGGTCATAAATGAATAATGTTTTCAGAGGAAGTGGTCATTTTATAATGAAATAAGAAAGTTGTCTCTCTAATTTCAAAATAAAAAAAACCATATTTTTCATCAAAAATGTGACTTTTTATGGGGTGGGATTATTGATATAAAAGAGATAAAGAGAAATTTTTTTTAGGGAGGAATGAATTATTTGGGCTCCAATATACCTCACCATATTCTTGGTGGTATCCCATAGTGAACCCAAAATTTATAAAGTTGTAACACTGAGTCCAATAAGAATCCATGTTAGTTTATATTCATATTTTAGAGGAATAATAATATCCATGTATCATTTGTGATCCATTTGATATTATTATGGAGTTTTTTTATAAACCTTTTATGATTATTTATCAATGGTTATTGAATGATCTTTTTTAAGGATCTCCAATAGACTTATTTCACAACAATTTTTCCTTTTTTATAAACTTTTAATTATGAATGTTTCTACATTGAATATAGTGGGATGAAATATATTGTTTTCTATAATATTAAAATCTTATTCATTCTCTATTATTTTGAATTTATTCACCAATTATTTTAATATTGAATTTATTTTATATATTTTTAAATATATCTCATATTAATATTCATAATCATGTGATAGAAAATGATTAAAATAAATGTTGAATTAAATTTTATAATTCCTATTTTGATTGAGGTAAAATACTAATTTTTCTTCAAAGATAGTTTATCAAATTCAATAAAAAATGAGATCCAATTAAGAATTAATTATATTTCTTGGTACAAAAAATGAAGATGAGATGGAATATTTCATAGATCATTAATTATTGAATTTTTCAATTTGATGTAATGAATATGTTAAAAAATATGGATCCAATTGTATTACTTATAAATTATACAAAAATTTCTTACAGGTTATACAAAATATAGTAGGCTTTATCACATATACTAATATATTTTTCGGGATTTTATGTGAGATTTTTCATGATTTTTTTGGTGTTCATGATTTGGTGAAATTTATTGGTAGTTAGTTTTGAAAATAATTAGTTGTATTGTATAGTCTCCCTTATGATGAAAACATTCTTTGAATCATATATTCTGTAATATTTGGAGAACCTGATAGCTCTATTGCATAATAGTGTGAAAAAATTATTGGTGGGGGACACTGAATGGGATTTTTGGATTATGATAACCATTAAAAACAACCTATGATGAATTATTAGAAAAAATAGAATGGTTTCAAGAAATATTAAATTTATAATTAGTTGTTATTGTGAAAATATGACTTTTTTGTAGTCGAAAACCACTGTTTTGTAGATGATTAGTAGTTTTAATATTATTTTGCTATGGATATTCCCATAAAGTCATAGTATGTATCATAGATTTGGTATTTTAGAATACATTATTTACTTTTTGATAAATAATATATAAAAAATATGGATATAATATATGATTTTTGAGAAATTCATGTTCCTTAAATTTCATTATAGATAAAATCTATGGTTATCCTGGATTGGGTTTTAGATGTAGATCAGGGGATGGATTGGTGAATCTGGCTACACGAACCACATTTATCTTGGAAAATAGTTTTAATAGGTGATGGTATTCATTATTCTTATATGTTATTGATTTGATATCACAAATTAATAATAAAAAACAAGTCCTTTGGAATATTGATGGATATTTTCCCATGTGAAATAAAGGAAAAATGATGGGGGTCACAAAGGTCATCTCATGAATGGAGTAATATCAAATAAAACCAAAATAGATGTCTCATGGAGTGAATTATTGTGTTCTTTCTTATCTGGGATATGTATTTATAAAAATATATTTTTTATTATATATTAATTTCATGTTTAATTTGATGTTTTGATATCAATCAGTGTGATAGAGAATGGGATTAGTATTCCATTCATGTTTGAGTCTTAAACTTATCTAGATGTGATATCATGTTCTTGTGAGGTGATTCATATATTCTGATTGTACACAAAATTAATGGGTACCAATGCAATTCAAGAGGATCATTATTGACTTTTTCATTAATGGAATTAGGTCATTATACACCATTTTTGTTACAAAAAATTTGGGATCTATTACTATAGACGTAGAAGATTCATATTCATATTGAAACATATATATCATTATTATAGATATATGATAACCACTATTACATATTCTCATTTAGATAATATGTTTATAGATTATTCCCTTCACTAGGGATGTGTTTCCCATTATAATAGAAATAGAATATTGATTATCATATGGAAACACATATAGTAAGTACATAGTATTACTATTCTATTAATTGAATTCCCATAATTATGGATATTTAGTCAAATTATTAAATTCATATTTACAATTAATAATGGAAATAATAATTTCTACTATTATGGTAGCATGTTATATTTGAAAAGAATATAGGGAATAAGTTTATATATTTTCTACAAGTTGTATTATATATTCCATTTACTGTTTCTGGATCCGCTATATAGATTGTTCTCTAATTAGATAGCCAAAATAGAAAGATTTAATGACACTATGATAGTATTATTCTAGTTAAAAACATAATTCGGACTTGTATATGGCCAATTAGTTAGGGAAAGGTCTCTAAGTGGCCCCATAAAAAAAATAATTACTAATTTGATAGCTTATATAATGTGTGATCGTACATATTAAAATTATCATTAATATAAAATTTTTATCATTTAATATATTGTGTAACACCCCAAGATTTCATATTACATCATCTCTTCAAATATATTCAATAACTTGGATACACGCAACACCGAGTTCGAGCGCACCACAGATTACCAAAATTGCCGCTCAAAAAGATGTTATGAATATTATTAACTGAATTCTGAATTTTATAAACTCCATATAATTTTAGAATTTATATTTTATGTTTTAAAGACATAATATTTGGACAAATTCAATTTTTCTGATAAAAGAATTATTTTGCAAACAATACATTTATATAAAGTATTAAATGGAGTATCATATTTAAATTTTTTTGACACCTTTTTATATTAAATTTAAAGAAATTAAATTATCATTAGAATCCAAACATTAAATTTTAATTAGAATAAATTTTGTTGTACTTTTCTGATAACATTCATATTTTGATGAATAGTGAATATTACTAAAATTTAATTGAAAACAAATTTTATAATCGAATTAATTTATAGTGTTAAATTATGAATTTGAATGGTTTATAATTTTAATTATATTATATTTTTATCATTTAATACAATATCAGTCATTATAAAAAACTTCACATTTAAATTTGACATAAGCTCATTCAATGTATTGATAGTTTTTATTTTATTAAAACCTACTTTTTTGTTTTGACAATAGAAATTAATTTTAAATTAATTAATTCAACTTATAGGTTTTTAATTAGTAAAATATAATTCCATTAAGAATACGGAATATGAAAATCATCAAGGATTGAATTTTTGATATTTTTCAAAAAACAATCAATTTTTGATGAATTGTGGAAAACACTACAATGTTGTTTAAAAAAGAATTTTTTTAAATAATTATTAATTTTAATTAAATTAATTATATGTTAAAATATATATATAATACCTATATAAGTTCATCGTAATTTATTGGAGTCATTTTATAATAAAATTAGATGTGTACATTTTTATTAAAATTTTTACTATCTTTTACCCACCTTCTAGAAGCATTTGAAATTTTGCATTAAACGAAATTTTAATTCATCTTTGAGTTGAATTTCAAAAATCCTAGAGACACATTAGAAATCAGTTACTATAATATGGTTCAATATGATGAAAATATTTTTTTTGGTGCATTGTAAAATTTTGAATTTTATTTTACACGATTAAAAGTATATACAGTAATTAAGGGTAAAAATGATATTATTATTACCCTAAAACATGTACTAATAATATTGGATTGGATTAAGTAGACCAAAAACTACATTTGGAGTAAAATTTAATCCGTTTGATTCACTTGGATTGGATTAGGACATTTATTATTATTTTATTTAAGTAATAGTTAAAAGTGTTTAATTTGATGTTTAATAACTAAAAAAATTTAATACTGGGTTATACATAATATATTTTTGACTATAAAAATTCATTAGAAATAAAAAAATATTTACTAAGTCATGTTATTTTATTAATAATTTTTAGACATTAAATAATTAAATTTATTTATGACACAATGATGATGCATTAATGACCTTATTAAAGAAGGAATCAAAGAAATGGTATTATAAATATTAAAATAAATATAATTTCAATTTTCTAATGACATCCAATAATTTTATAGGGTAATATGACATTATAGGTTTCATTCATTATATCTTTTTTGAAGTAATCAAGTTGTGAAAACTTTGAAAAAAACCAAATACTAAATATTGTCAAAATAGTCATAAATGAGTTTTTAAAACAAATATTACATTATTAAATTATAAAATATTAATAAAAATATAAGGTTCATAACTATGGGATAAATAATATTATATATGTCACTAATGAACCACAAGAGTTTCTCTGGGTAGTTTAGAGTAAGATTATTAACCATATAGTGTAAGAATACTAAAAGACATGGTAAAAGTTAATCTTTTAAAGTAATAGTAAAATCTAAACTTAATGGTTAATATGGGGACATAACTAGTCTAAAACATATTTTTATAAGAGGATTTAGACCCATCCCCACTTTATCCTAGAAATAAATTATTTTTGATCCACTAAAAACAGAATATTATTTTATTATGAAATAATATTTCATGATTTTCTAAAGTAATCCTCACCTCTTTTATAAAAGGGTACATTCCATTCCCATAATTTCACCCCACCAAAGCCATTTGGCTTTTCCAAAACCCACCAAAATACCTTCAGAAATACCCTCACTTCAATATAGTGGCCTTACTATGTTAATAAATCCATCCAATGTATCCCTTTTGATCAACTCAAAAGGAAACACCAGAAGGGGATGTAATAATTTCACCACACTCTTTTATATTTTTTTCCACATACACTTACTCTTTCTTTTTGTTTCCATACCAAAATAATAACTTCAGTTCCCTCTAAATACTTTCATGGTATTATAAATATAGTAAATACATATTCATTATTCTATCCATCATATAAATGACTATGTCACCATACGTGCGTACATAGGGATTACCGTCTCCATGTCGTGGTGTAGTTTGTTATTCAAACACTTCAATATTTTGATGGTTATAATAATGAGTATAACTGATGTAAATAATAAATATCACATGTTAATTGTTTTTTATATATGATATCCCATCCAATTACATAGGATTTCACCATCAATATAATGATATTATTGCTCGTCCGTACGTACAAATTACAGTCTCCATGAACGCGATGAGATTCATTCCCCATCATAATCATTAAATAATAATTTTCATTTTATGATTTATATAATTTTTATGAACATAATATCATTCTTTATATGAATAAAATAAATCGTATCCATAACAAAATGTCTTACGTAACCATGAATATAAAATAAAACAAATCAGTTAACACCCAAAATGATGATACTACAGAAATAATATTATAATAGAAATATTAGAGGATCATATATGATATATTATTTAGGTATATAGTTAAATTATAATTTAATAACAATATTTTAACTAGTATACATGAGTTTAACTTTGCATAAACAAAGGAAAAGTTCACGTTAAAAGTTAATTTCAATATATCTTTATTATCCGAGTTTGTTTTTGCGTAAGTGTCAACATGGACCACATTCTCATCCACATATGTGTTTCTTAAAAATATATTTCAATTTTTTTTACTATTTCCTAGAAAATGGGTTCAAGTCATTTATGTCCTAGATTGACTGTTTATAAAATGTTTATAAAGGAATCGTTTCTTCATTTTCCAATCATGGACCTTTACTACCTTTTTGACAAAATTATTAAAATACATTATTATTAACTTATACGGTGGGTCCGGCTATTTTCCACAATTATAACACCTTCGAAGATTCAATAACATGATTACAAGAATATAAATATTTTATTTTATAATTACATGGCATCTAAAAGATTTTAAAGTAGAAAGATATATTTATCTCAAAATGTATTGATTTCATCTAAGTCAACATCCTTTGATGGATTTTAAATTTATTTGAATTTGATTTATTATGATACAAATATTCCATATTTTATTTAATGTTTTGTGATACATTTTGATGTGGATGTGTTATTTTTATACAGTTCTTGGTTTCGGGTTAATGTATTGAAATTTAATATTCTTGTTTTAATATGAATGTTTATTTTATGTTTCAACCTTTTTATATGAAAAATTTATTGGACTTAGTAAGTGACAGGTGGGCCCCGTAATTGCTCCCTGGTGCATTGGTAGGTCTATTAAGACAGTTAGATGTGGAATTGGCTGAAACATTTCCTAATTTTGATATATGGTTTTGGTCGATGCCTAAATAATTTTTAGATGTCTTTGGTTGAGGCCTTGACAAAATGTTTCTGAATGTACCTTATTATAAATTCCCTCATTATAAAAACATTATTGATGGATTATGTGGTTATTCGACTAGTAGACTACCCATGACAATATTTTATTATGGAATTATTTACTCATCTCATATAACTCCCATAAAGTGTTCATGTCTATTATTTGTAATGGCATGTGTTTTTACTTAATCACCATGCCTAATGTTTATGTTATCATTCACTGTATTTATTACCCTTATTGGGCATTTGAGCTGACCCCTTTCTTACGTATCATCTTCATGGTATATGAAAGAGTTTTTTATGGGTGACTTACATGCATAATCTAAGAGACTTGGATGTTTCTAATAGAATAAATTAGTTTTGTACCTATTTTCATGTTTTAATGTTTTACTTATGTTTGTATCATGTTTCCAATAATACTAAACTGATCAATCCTTTGGGACATGATTCCTTGTATCATTCCAATGTTATGTAATAATTCACCAAATCTAGGTAACTAGGGTTAGGGCTTTACAATTGGTATCAGAGAATGTTTATTACAATTCCTGGAAAATAGATTTAGATAAACTCTAATTAGAGAACATTAACCTAAGAGAGACTTTGAGGATTATTATAGAAGAAATTATTATAATTTTGGTAATATAGATATTTAGTGTATTTTTTAAGCAATACATCCCTATCTAGATAAGAGAAAATAGAGGCGGATCTCACACAGATGTACCAAAGAGTGAGAACACTGGCAAAAAGATTCAGTCTTGACCTGTGGTATTCTCGTGCATGACAACGGGCTTTGCTACACACTTGGTTACGAAAGTCCCAAGGTATATGTTTAGGATAATTCAAATTTAATTTACAAACCATTATGGTGGAATTATGAGTATATAACTCCTCAACAAATTATTTTTTAGGATTATGGATTATATCCATAAACGGTTCAATTTATGTTTAGTGTTTTACAATATTGGATTTACGTATTGTGATTCCTAAACTGACCAAATGTTTTCCATTGTTTAGACATGGTGGCTTGTTGAAGGAACAAAAACACCTACAAAATGCATGATCCATATATTAAGAAAGATCATACCATTAAGGGTATTATTCCAACATTTATAATGGAAATAGTATCCCACATATTCTCATCATATAAAAAATAGTATCATGTGTTTCTAAGAGAAGTATATAATTTTTTGAATCATATCTCTATAAAGGGAAGCAAGAAAAGAAAAGTTTGTAAGAGAGAATGAGGGACAAAGGGAAGAGGGGAATGATGGATTATCCTAGATGTGATAATTATGGAATGATTCACCTTGGTAAATATTTTAAGGGAATGTATTTTTTTATATGTGTGGAGAAAAAGGACCCCTTGTATATGATTTTAAGGGAATGAAAAATGTATAAAAGGTATAATGATTTATTTTCAAGGAGTTGGGACACTATGATAATCTATGTTCAAATCATCAAAGTAGGACACAAATGAAGCTATTGGATAATAATAAAGTTATTATACTACCATAGATGAAGGGGAATTACTAATGTTCTTATATTTTTATTAATGAATTATTTTATTTGAGTGTTGTATCAATGATGTACTTGTTATATGAATTATGGAAATAAATAATGATTGTACTGTAGTACTATTTCTTTAGGGATTTGAGATTATATGGTTCTAAGAAATGTTACTCCATACCAAGATAATCTTTTTGGAAAATACATGGCTCACGGAAAGATAAACCTTAATATGGTATTGATACAGAGGTAGTGATTTTGGAATAAGATATGATTTATTTTGATAAATTATATTGTATATTCCTTACTACCTTGGAACTGATTAATGGTTTGTCTATTCAATCATTGTTGGTGTATTCAAATTTTTTTGAAATAAGGAATATATCAAGTACTATATAAGGAATAATGGAGCTGGAATGTAATTAATAAGGTTTTATGATAATTCATGGTTTTACCATGTTTTAAAATAATACATGATGAAGGTATTCACAAGTACTTATGTGGAAAAAAGATCTTCATTGTGTTTAACTTCTTTATAAATTTCGGACTATGAGTTTGGACAGAATTATTTTGGATAAATATAATGGTTGGAATAAATTATGTTTGACATTGGTTACTATAGTTAAAGTTAAATAATTTCTTAAGATTACTTCTTGATTGTTATAAAAGGGACAACCTAGAGGTCGGGTGACAACCCACCGCGTTCGGCAATGCCGCGAGACAGGAACCTACAACCGATGTATTTTTTCTGAATAGTCTAAAAAATTAATATTAAATTCTTTATTTTTGGAGCCTTATACTATTATGATAATTATAATATTCTTTAATTATATTATCATTTGTAGTGACATATGAGTTTCTGGTAGGAATTAGTTCAATGTTGAAACTCTACTTTTAATGTATTTTTTCCTCTTATTATATGAATACATTAATACTTTAACATTAGGGAACTGATCATAGAGACAAAAATTTGTTATCCTAATACATTGTGTTTTGTTGAACCGATGATATTTTAAATCATCATAGATTGATGGCTTTGAGGCCCTCAATTTAAACTTTTTTGTGATTGATGAACTCAATCACTCCCTTTAAATATATATGTTATAACTCCAATTATGTGTCTCTAATTTCCACAAATGTTATCCTAATCGATATCATAATTTGGTGGTGATTAAATAATTTATCATTCCTTCTTACTAAGAGTAAATTTCATTAACCTGATTTATGATGTGGCTTTTCAACAAATGTATTTTTCTATTTTTAACCATTTATTTTAAAACAAAACTTTTAAATTGTGAGGAAGAAATTTATTGACAGAGAGGTGAATGTGATAGTCCTTGATTTTGAAGAACATTATCTCTTCAATGATATTCAACAACTCGCTCTACACGCAACACCAAGTTAGAGCACACCATGTCTTATCAAACCGATCGTTCAAAAAGTAGTAATGAATAGTATTAACTGAATTTTGAATTTTATATACTATATATAATTTTATAATTTACATTATCTTTTTCGTAGATATAATATAAGGAAAAATTAAATTTTTCAGATAAAAGATATATTTTTAAAAAAATGTAATTATAATGCCTATTCAATAGAGAATCCTTTTTAAAAGAAATATCGGATACTTTTATATACTCAATTTAAGGAATTTTTATTCTTCTTTAGAATCGGGAAATAATAATTTAGTTTGAATAAAATGTTGGTACTTTTCTGATAAATTTCATATTTTGATGAATAGTAAAAATTACAAAATTTTAACTGAAAACTAGTTTTTTAAACGAAATAATTAATACTGATAAAATATGAATTTGAATATTTTGGAAGTATAATTAGATTATATTCTTATAATTTAATAAATCTTTGGTCATTATTAGTAATTTCATAATAAAATTTTACATATAAAAATGTAAATCATTTGATAGTTTTTACTTTTAAAAAACCTGATTTTTTGTTTCAACAACATGATTGATTTTTAAATTAATTAATGAAACTTCTATGTATTGAATTTTCTAAAACAAAAATAATTTTTTAATTCGAACCATCAATATTATCTTATGGTCAATTTATGGTACTTTTCTGAAAACATTCAATTTTTTATAAATAGTTAAAACACTGTGTTATTGTTTAAAACCAACATTTTATTTAAATAAATAAATATATTATTTAAGTTTATTTTTTATAAAAATAGATATATAATACCTATATATTTTCAATGTAATTTATTCGAGTCATTTTATAAGAAAATTAGATGTATAAATTTTTATTGAACTTTTTACCATCTTAAACCCACATTCATTGAGCATTTTCAAATTTGAAAAAAAAAACTAATTTTACTACATATTTGAGTTGAATTTCCAAAATTTGAGAGAAAAAATTGAAATCATTAAGTAATATTTAGTTAACAAAGGTGAAAAAAATTATTGTTAAATAGTAACTATTTACTTTTATTTACCATGGTTAAAAGTAAATAGGGTAACTAAGGGGGAAATGATATTATAAATACCCTAACACATGTCCTAATTCTATTGGATAAGTATAATTAGACCAAAAAACCATTGGTAGAAAGCATTATTCTTTGTGTCTACTTGGATTATATTAGGACATTTATTATAATTTAATTTAACGAAAAGTTAAAAGTTTTAAATTCAACGTTTAGTAACTAAACCATTTTTAATATACAGTTTTTAATAAGATAAATTCTACTATAATTATTCAATAAGATGATAAAAATATTTCCTACATCATTTAAGTTTATTTATAATTTTAAGACGTTAAATAATTTAATTTATTTCTGACCCAATGATGATGTAGTAATTACATTATTAATTTAAGAATCAAATAAATGGAATTATAAATATTAAAATTAATATAATTTCATTATTTTAATGAAATAAACTAATTTTCAATGTTATTATTACATTTTAATATTTAATAAATTAATCTTTTATGTAATAAAGTTATTATGACTTTCACAAAAACCAAATACTAAATAGTGTCAAAACTGAACTAAATGAGTTTTTAAAACAAATATTATCTTATTAAATTATATAATATTCCTAAAAATATATGGATCTTAAATAGGGACTATATAATATTATATATGTCATTAATGAACCACTTGAGGTCCTTGTGGATGTTTAGTCTATGTTTATTAACCATATAGTGTAAGAATACAAGAAGACACGGTAAACGTTAAATTATTTAACTAACAGATAAATATTAATTATAAGGTAAAAATGGTGACCTAAACTTGTATAAAACCTATTGGTTAAATTTTTTTATAACCATACCCACAGTATCCTAAAAAACATTTTTTACTCATTAGAAACCTAAAATAAATTTTTAATAAAATAACATTTCATGTTTTCCTATAGTGACCCCCACCTCTCTTCTGAAAGTGTACTTCCCCTTTTCATAATTTCACACCTCCAAAGCCATTTAGTTCGGCCAAACACTACCCAAATACCTTCCAAACTTACCTCACTTTAACATAGAGTCTTTTATTTGATCATAAAGCCAACCTAAGGAGCCCTTTTGACCACGTCAACAAGAAACACCCAAAGAAAGGGAAATAATTTCACCACCCTCTTTCATGTTTTCTTCTTCATACTCTTACACTTTCATTGTTGTTTACATATAAAATAATAACTCTAGTAAATTATACATAAAATTATGTTTTTATAAATATGGTAAACCCATATTGGTTTTTCTATCCATCTTATAAATGACCATGCCACCATACGTGTGGAAGTACGGCTTACTCTCTCCATATCGTGGTGTAATTTGAAATTATAACACATAATTATTTGGATGGGTATAATAATGAGTATAAATAATATAAATAATAAATATAAGATGTTAATTATTATGTATATACGATATACCATCTAATTACATATGATTTTAACATCGGTATAATGATATTGTGGGTCGTGTGTACCTATGGATTACTGTCTCCATGAACATGAAGAGATTAATTTCCCATCATAATAATTCAAGAATAATATTAATTTTATGATTCAAAATAATGTATATGAACATAATATCATTATTTATATGAATCAAATACATCTTATCCATATCAAACATGGCTTACATAAAAAAGTATATAAACGAAAATAAATTAGTTAAAACTCGAAATGATGATAGTACAAAAATATTATTAACATAGCAACATTAGATGATCATATATAATATCATATTTATTTATATAGTTAATTTATAATTTAATAAATATTTTATTTATTATACATTAGATTAAAATACCATCAAAAAATGAAATTCACAAGGTAAGGGTTTATTTCACAATCTCGATATTATCCGAGATTGTTTATACGTAAGTGTTTACTGAGACATTTTTATCATCCACATCCGTGTTTCATAAAAATATTTTACAAAACATATTTACTATTTCATAGACTCCGGGTTAAATAAATTTATACCCTTGTTTTACTTTTTATAAAATGCTTACAAAGAAATATTTCTGTTGTTTTCCAAATAAACACATGTATGAACTTTTCGATAAAAATTAAGGAAAGAATGTTTTTTTAACTTATACGGTGGGTGTGGCTATATTAAGGCATTATAAAAACTTAGAATACTCCCATAAAAGTTTGTATTAATATAAATATTTTTATTTATAATTACATGTGCCATGGCCCGGACCTCTCTTGTCCATTACGTTGTGAAAAATAGGGTTAGGAAGAGTCCGCGTGAGTTTTGTGGGAGAAAGATTTAATTGATGGGAGAGTGGGAGTAATTATAAGATAATAATTGGAGTCAATAATAATAATTATTATTAATGATAATGATGGAGACCCATTGATGAAATTGAAAGAGGATTTATTACTAGAATATTTAATAATAAATGGTAATGGTGGGTTTTAGTTTGTGATTAATTATGTTGAATGGTTTTAATTTAATATGTCAATAACCATGGAAAACTAAATTAATTGGATTAAATTAGAACATTAATTATGGATATGATTTTTATTAATTTTATTAATAATTACATTGAAGTGATAGTGGATTGGGGTACCACACACAAGTATCGCATGTGGTGAGGAGGAGGCGTGGAAATAGAGTTTTGTGTGAGTGATTGAACATTTATTCACTTTTAATAATAATTATGATATTTATTCCAATAATGTCAAAATAAAATAAATAAGTTAAAATATGAGTGAATCAAGGGGAGGGACCACATTTGTTGGTGTGTGAGGGAATTGTGGAAGAGAGAAAGAGATTGGAGAGAGAATGTTTTTAAGGTAAATTATGCTTTAAAATTAAAACAAATAAAATAAATAAATAAAAAAATGGAAAAAAATCAAGGTGGAATTGGGTGATGTGCACCAAATTGAAGAGCTTATGTGCCTGGATTTGGAATGTGAGAATTTAAGGAATGAAACTAAATTAAATTATTAATAATAATAATATAATAATGTAATTATTATTTCTGTTGGGAAAACTGAATTTTGACTGTATCTTCCTCGTGCGACCTCAGTTTGACGAACCGTCAGCGGAAGTGTGATGCAGACTTCGAGATGAAATTTATTAGTCCAATATTGGATGTCTTTTTCGGGTTTTCATATTGGGTACCCAAAACACTAGTGAAATAATTGATTTAATATCATTATTAAATATTCAAGCCTCCAAAACTTTCGCCTGCGACGCCTGATTGAATTCTCACCAGTGGAAATGTGATCCTATCATTAATATGATTGATTCAAGTCTAATTTGGGATATTAAATTATGGTTCATGGCTTGGGGCCACGAAACACCCAATAATAGTAATAATATTATTATTACTAGTTCTTGAATTCAACATATCTCCCTCATACGGTGTCGGAATGGAGAACTGTGTGTGACGTTGCAACCCTGAAATTAAGACAGAAGATTCAAAGACTATAAATCATATATTAAATATACCTATGGATCAATATTTTTTTACTTGGTCAAACCGAATAGGTTAATACAATCCTCTTTTAATGGGAAATTAAGTGTATATTGAACTGTCGCCCCATTAAATCTTCAAAAGGGACAAGATATAATCCTCCCAAGTTCTTCCACTTTGTTCTTAGCTATGGGTTGCTAGAACCTTTCAGTCCATCCCATAAGAGTTTCACAACTGTTTTGATGAAACAAAGATGTATCAATCAATACTTGATATAAGGTGTGTTTTATCATCATTATTTTGGGATCATCTTCTCCTATCTCTCCCCTCCATATTATATCATGAAATCTCGATGACTCTTATTGGATTTTTCTTGGGGTTTGGTTGGTGCGGTCGTATCGTGGCATCCTCGGGTGGATGCAGTTGGCGCGAGAGGAGGATCATGACCAGATGTGTGGATAAATAATTGCATGAACTCTTCGAGGTTAGGGATTCATTGATTCTCATTTCTTTTACGTGCAACTGTATTGTTAGCATGTTTAATCCAATTGGATGACAATGAAATTGACATAATAAATATTTTAACTGGATAAATAAATTGATATTGATCGTACGTTTTTTCTTCATGTTTTTCTAGATAGTTTCATATCTATGATTTTTTATTAGCTTTCATTCTTGATGGAAATCGGTAAAGAACATAAATTCGGATTAATTGATAATTGTTTGGATAAAGATAAAGAGGCATGTAAATGAATCTGGTTCTAGTTGTAATTTTATGTTAATCAAATTGGCGCAGTAAGCATGATTAATTCTTTGTGATATCATAATAATTTGGTTTCCTGAATTTAGAACCTATGAATAATAAATCTTTCAATTCATGATGGATTAATGAACTGATTGGTTGATAATTTATTAAATGGTACTGAGTTACGCTCTTTATTGTTAAAAGGCCAGGATAGCAATTAAATGTGGTGTTTGTTTCCTCCTATTTGTGTTGTGATGTGATCCTGGATGGATGTTGTGATATGATGGGGCATGGAGGCTTTTGGTTGTGGCAGATGATGACGCCTTGATTTGCGCGATGCATCGGTTTAGGTATGTAGGTGTCAGGGAGGATACTATGGATAATGGAATGGAGTGGATTTGGTTTTTGGATGCTTGGTAAATTTGATTGGTCATTTATCTACTTTACATTTCCCCACTACTCACTGCAGCTAGTCTTACTTACCCTTCTTCTGAAAGAGGCGAAGACACATGGGGTATGCCACGAGATTTCCATGATTAGATTTTGAAGGAATTAGGTTTATATTCTCTTGCTATAAGTGGAAAATACTCGATGTGTAGTACATTTACTCAATGTGTATATCCCCCTTGTTTTTAGAGTCATGTAATTTTTTTCAAGAATACCTAGGAATGTGGGAAAGTATTTCTATAATGAATAATTGAATAAATGGTGTTAAACCATGGGGATGGAGTTACTGGAACATAATGATAAGGTTGTAATTTTTTAAGGAACAATTGAATTTGGGTGTGATGCTAATGAAATTTAATGTGGAAATTTTCATGGTTAATTAATGTTTAAATATTTAATTAACGTACACTTGAACTGATACAAAGGGAATGAAGTACTGTAATAAAGATCTTAAAATGGTTGTGTGCTTACATGATACATAGTTTTAAAAGTAACAGCATGGAGTCTGAGATATGTTAGCTGTAGTTTGGTCTAAGACTAGGTAATGCCCACAGTGTGTTTGTGAGATATAATATATCCTATAATTTTTGTGTTTCTATATGCTACTCCACCCTGTCAGTAATGGGAATTGACACCCTGGGTATTCTGAACCCTGGGGGTGTTTTCCTCAACATTTTGGTGGGAGGGTGGATGGATGACTACCACCTTTGGCCATGCTCTCTTCTCTTGGTAGTTACTGGTGCTGGCAGGCACATTGGTTAGTTTTCCCCATATATGTGTCTAGATAGATGTGATGGATTTTTTTAGTCACACACATATATTCTGTATATAGTTTTATATGTACAACTATATGTGTAACATGAATAAGCTGTGATGGCTTGCAGATCCTTACTCTTCGTATTGGATGTAATGGAATGATGTATAATACCCGACGTATGATACACGCTATGCGAGCTGTGGTGGCTCCTAGACACTACTTAGTTACTTTGGTGTATGGACGTGGTGGTTTTGTTGCATGGGGTGCATATTGTGGTGCTTCTCCAAGGTGTCTGTGGGAAAGCCTTTTTGGAGAGAGATGCTCAGGACGTGCGATGTTGGGGAAAAGCGGTAATCCAGTGGGGAAGTAGTTGAAGGGTACCCATGATATTCATTATTATATGATATATTATTGTATACGTTACTTGGTGAGAGTATCCATGATGTGTTTGGTAACTTAGTATACCTATTTAGGTGAAGAGATAGTTTCACTTGTTTTTCAATGTTCTTTATCATGCTTTCTTTACATTTCACGAGAGGCTTCAGGTTGAATCCTACTGAGTAAACTATTATACTCAACCAATGTATATATAAACTGTATTCAGGTCACATGGAGGATGTTGGAGATCAAGCAGGTTTCTTCTATCTTGGGGGTGCAGGAGTAGTTCAGGTTTGTGGTTGCTGCTATTTTTACTTTCTTTTGGGTACTTGCAGTTTTTCCCATTCCAGTTGTAGTACATTTTCATGTCATTACATAGGTTCACTTGAGTTTTTTATATTTTAGTTCTGAGTTGGATTTGGTTGGTGTTTATATTAGCTTTCTCTTCCTCATGTGTTCTCATAGACGGTAATGCCACCCATTTGTGTGTTTATTATACCCATAGTGCCAGTCGCCAACCCAGGGCCTACTGGAGGCAGGACTCGGGGGGTAATTATCTCCCTTTTCACATTGCCGACTGAGGAGTGTACACTTTGTGGGAAGGGGGTCAAGATAAAGTGGTATCAGAGGTCTGGTTGAGTGATAGGATGGTGTATGGATTTAGGCACATGTGAGGTTGCATGGGTTGGTAGGGAAATGATTTCATTCATGAATAGAAAGTGTGGTAAACACTAGAGACCAGCTGAGACATAGGTGTTTAAGGCCCTCTATGATCTGATGTACAACCTTTAAGTTTACAATAGCCACTAAACAAGGTGATACTAGTTTCATGGTAGAGACCTAGGAAAGGTTCATGCTTCGTTATTCCTTGTGCATGTGTTTGAATGGGTAGAACTCGAGATTGGTAAACATAAAAGGAATAAAAGAAAATAATTATTTAATTAATGTTGTGTCTTCAATATTTCATGTTTAGGATCTATGATGGTTGTTATTTTACTAGTATGGCTCCAGGTCGATGTCCTTGTTATTTTTTGCACAGAACATGTCCAACTGGTTGTTCCATCACATTGCCAGAGGGTAGAGGTTGACGACGATGAGACATATAAGAAGACACTCTGAGATTTTTAGTGCCAGAGTCTGCAGAATTATGAGGTTTCCATTTCAGATTCAGTCACTCGAGACTAGTTAGAGGAGGTCGAGATTAGCTTCTAGTTAGATTCATGCTCAAAAGGAGCACTGGGTGTCCATGGTTGTGATAATTCTATGTGGAGAAGTGAGGTAGTGGTGGTTCTTCTTCCTTAGGGAACGTGAGGAGTCAATGATCTCATGGTAAGATTTCCAAGATAGGTTCAGTGTCGAGTTTCGTTATTTGAATGTGAAGGAATCCAGTCGTCAAGAGCTTCTTACCCTTCAATAGGGGATCTCTAGTGTTTGAGATTTTGGATTCCATTTCAGGAACCCTTTTACAATATGCTTCGGACCTATTACCAAATGAGGTGCCCAGGGCGATGCATTTTGAGGAGGCTTTGTGTCCTGAGATCTAATGCAAGGTCCCTCTATTTATGCTGATGACATATCATGAGGTACTCATGAAGCAGAGCTGTGGACCGGGGTTCCAGGTATTCAGGGCAGAACGGTTTCCGTTCAACCGGGGGTAGGTCCCAGCCCTTCACATCTTGTTTCTCCAGAGGAAGAAAATCTCAGGACTATTCCAAGGGATCAAGTTCTTGTTTCTTTGTGGTGGTCATGGCCACCAATTGCGGGAGTTCCATACCTTTTAGAGTGGTCATCATGCACTGGGCGGTATGCTCCAGGTTCCTCCATTGAGGCAGTTCCATCTAAGGTAGAAGCAGCCAGTTTCACATGATCTAGATCTGCATAGGGTATATGGGGCTGGTAGAGGACATCCACATGATGCTCCACATCCTAAAAGAGAAGAGCGCGACCATGGTGGTGGTCATCATAAGGGCCAGAGAGGCTGTGAAGGATGTCGTGGTTAGCTTCAAGCTCTAAAGTTTCCATCTCTTGGTGATCCAGACGTCGTTCGAGGTACCCTTTGTTAGTTTTCTACAATTGTGTGTGCCTTTTTTGATTCAATAGAGACACGCTCTTTCATATCACCAACCCTTATCCATGCTTTGGGACTTCAGGTAGAGAGGCTTCCAGGGCCCTCGGCGTTGACCACCTCAGTTGGAGGTCGAGCTGATTTGTTTGATGTTTGTAGAGACTGTGAGCTAGTGTTGGGGAAAAACTGCTCTTTGGGAGATTTCCTATGTTTTCAAATACAAACATATGATGTCATCCTCAGCATTTATTTGTTGTATTCTGTGTAGGTTATCCTGAATTGCTTCAGGAAAAGGTCATTTTCATTAGTGTAGATGGAGATAAAGTGGTGTTTTTTGGTGAGAGGGACCCCCAAATGGGTCATAGGTGTGTTCCATCCTTATCATCCGTGATGGATGAGATGATGCAAAGTTCATCAGAGGTTCAGATTTTGGCGTTTCCTAGGGTCGTAGGGGGGTACCCTGATGTCTTTCCAGAAGAGGTGGTAGCCTTACACCCTCGATGAGAGATCGAGTTTAGGATCGAGCTATAGCCATGAGCGCCTCCTATCTCTATGTATCTATATAGGATGGACCCATATGAGTTATGAGATCTATGTATTCAGCTTGATGGTATGTTCCAGTTCCATTTTGTTTGGCCAAGTGCATCACCATGGGGTGTACCATTTTTGTTCGTGAAGAAGGCCGACAACAGTTTGTGGTTGTGTGTCGATTATCTTCGGTTAAACTAACTGAAAATAAAAAATTGTTGTCCTCTTCCACGAATTGATGATTTATTCAATCAACGGAAGTGTGAATTTTTGTTCACAATTATCTAATTGGGGTCGGGTTAACATAAGATGTGTGTGAAGGATGAGGATATTCCAAAGACTTCTTTTCGTTTTCTTCATGGTCATTATGAGTTAGTTGTAATGCCATTTGGTGTAATTAATTCTCCATATGAATTCATGGGATTGATGAATTCAGTGATCTGTGAGTTCTTGAACAAATTTATGGTAGTTTTCATTGATGCCAACCTTGTGTACTCCACATTAGAAGAGGATCATGCAGAGCATTTACAAGCTGTTTTGGGAGTTCTTCACCAATATCAGATGTACGGGAAGTTGTAGAAGTGTTCGTTTTGGGCTTGAGAATTATGTTTCTTGGGGCATGTTGTGTCTCAACAGGGAGTATCTATGGATCCATCGAAGGTAGAAGCAGTTGTGTCTTGAGTATCCCCCATGATAGTGACATATGTGAAAAGTGTCCTTGGTCTCACAGGATACTACAAGAGGTTTGTAGACAATTTTTCATGTGTTGCAACTCCTATGATATCTTTGACCAAGAAGTGTCAGGCATTCATATGGACTGATCATTGTCAGGCAGCATTCGAGTTTCTAAATGAGAAGTTAGTAAGTTCTCTGGTACATTGTCTTCCAGCTGAGGGAGTCTAGTTTGATGTTTTCTGCGATCCTTCATATATGGGGTTAGGCTGTGTTCTTATGTAGTAGTGGTCAATTGTTTCTTATGGATCTCAGCAGTTGTGTCCCCATGAACTAAACTATTCAACCAATGATCTTGAATTTTCATCCATGGTGTTAGCTCTGAAGTTGTGGATACATTAGCTCATTGGTGAGTGCTTTGTGTTTTTCACTAATCATAAGAGTTTGAGTTATGTTTTCTCCCAGAGTGACTTGAATTTACGACAGTGTTAGTGGATGAAGTTCATATAGGAATATGACTTCTAAATATCATATACACCTAGAAATGGAATGTTGTGGCTGATGCGCTGAGCAAAATGTCACGTAGTGATGCTTTGCTTGAATCTGGTGATTCCTAGTGAGTAATGGAAGAACATTAAGCATTGAAACATAATATAGAGGAATTTGGGGGTAGAGGTTGTCTTTTCCGGGATGATGGTACATTCATCCGTGGTGTAGAAGGTGGAAGAGTCTCAGTTGCGAGATCTAGAAGAGGAGGTTTGGAGAGACCATGTTGTTTGTGGTGAGGCCCCTGCTTGTTGGTCGGAGGACGAAGAACAATTATTATTGTATCATGGAACGATTTTTTTTCCCTTGATGTTGCGTGAGACGGTTCTCTGAGAGTTCCATAGTTCTCCCTTAGCAGTAGATCCTCGTGTGACAAAGACGTATCGATCCTTGAGGAGTCAGTTTTGGTGGTCTGGGATAAAGCGTGCGATTACGGAGTTTGTGTCTCGATGTTTAGTCTACCAGAAGGTGAAGGCCAAACACTGTGTTTATAGTGGTCTTCTCCAGCCATTAGAGATTCCTCAGTGGAAGTGGGAGGACATCTCATAGGACTTTGTTACCAGTTAAACTCGATCTTCAAGAGGACATGATGCTATTTGGGTGTTAGTGAATCATTTAAGAAAATCATCCCACTTCATAGCGATCATGGAGTCGAGATAAGTGGAAGTTTTGTCGAGGCAGTATCCAGAGGAGGTGGTGAGACTTCATGGAGTCCCTAGGACGATCATTTCTGATCGAGATGCTCCTTTTACCTCCAGGGTGTGGAATCATTTCTAACGTGCTTTTTGTTTTTAATTATGCCTCAGCACTGATTTTCACCATAAAACGGATGGTCAGACATATCAATCTATCTAGACTAATGAAGACATGTTACGTTCTAATGATCTTGATTTTGGACGTTCTTGGATGAGGCACTTACCCTTGGTGTAATTCGCTTACAGGAATAGTTTTCACTCCACCATCGGTATGGCCTCGTTTGAAGCCTTGTATGGATACCCTTGTCATTCTATGTTGTTCTAGACTGGGGTTGAAGAGTTAGCAATTCTCAAACCGGAACTAGTGTAGAGTACAACAGAGATGGTTCAGGTGGTTCGTGAGAGGATGAAGATAGCGCTAAATCGTTATAAATCATGTGTTGATCAAAAAAGGAGGCCCTTAGAGTTTAATGTTGTAGATCAAGTGTTTCTGAAGGTGACTCCCCATAGTAGGAAACGAAGGTTTGGTTGTGTATGCAATCCTTCTACCTAGTTTGTTTGGCATTTAGAGGTGTTATCTTGTATTGGATCTTTGGCGTATCGAGTAGCACTTCCCCCAAAGATGAGTCGGATACATGATGTTTTCCATGTATCAGAACTGCTTCATTAACTTCATGATGACTCCCACATTATCGATTGGTGAGAGATCGATGTTGATGATGATTCAAACTTTTAAGAGCGGCCTATGGAGATCCAAGACCATCATGAAAGGGTGTTGTGCAGGCGTTCAATCCCCTTATTTCATGTCTTGTGGAAACACAGTGGCATTGAGGAGAGTACCTAGGAACAGGAGTCAAAGATATGTGCTCAGTACCCAGAGTTGATTGATGGTTAAATCTTTTCACGTAATGATTCCCCCTTTGTGATTAGATCTTTCATGATTTATTTATGAATTTACTTTTTAGCTTTTGTGGCTTGATCTATTTTGAGAGGTATCTAAATGGGTGGTTGTTAGAACCCTGTTTTTTGGTCTCCTTAGGTTGGTTTTGAATTAATGGGGGTGAGAATGTTTTGAGATGTATCTGATGTAAAGGTCGGGACCTCTCTGATCTATTACGTTGTGAAAATTAGGGTTAAAAAGAGGTCGCGTGAGTTTCGTGGGAGAATGATTTAATTGATGGGAGAGTGGGAGTAATTATAAGTTAATAATGGGCATCAATAATAATAATAATTATTAATGATAATGATATCGACCCCTTCATGAAATTAAAAATGGATTTATTACTATAATATTAAATAATAAATTGTAATGGTGGATTTTAGTGTGCGATAAATTAAATGGAATGATTTTAATTTAATATGATAATAACCATTATAAACTAATTTAATGGAATTAAATTAGAACATTAATGATGGGTGTGATTATTATTAATTTTATTAATAATAAAAATGAAATGAGAGTGGAGTTGGGTGCCACACACAAGTAGCACATGGGGGGAAGGAGGATGCGTGGAAATAGAGTTGTGTGTGAGTGATTGGACAGTTATTCACTTTTAATAATCGTTATGATATTAATGCCAATAATGATAAAATAAAATAAATAAGTTAAAAGAGGAGTCAATAAAGGGGAGGCCCAACTTTTGTTGGAGCATGAGGGAATTGTGGAAGAGAGAAAGAGATTAGAGAGAGAAAGAGTTAAAAATAAATAATGATTTAAAATTTAATGCAATAAAATAAATACGTTAAAAAAATGAAATCAATCATGGTGGAGTTGGGTGATGCACACAAAATTGGAGTGATTTTTTGAATAGATTTTGAATTTGAGAATTTATGGAATTAAACTAAATTAAATTAAAAAATATTATAATATAATAATGTTATTATTATTTTTGTTGGGAAAACTGAATTTAGATAGTATCTTCGTCGCGCGACCTCAGATTCATGAACCGTCAGTAGCAGTGTGACCCAGAATATGAGACTGAATTTATGAGTCCAATATTAGATGTCATTTTCGGATTTTCAGATCGGGTACCAGAAATGCTCTTGAATTAATAGATTTAATATATTTATTAAATCTTCAACCCGCCATAACTACCACGTGTGAAGTCCGATTGACTCTTCATCAGTGGAGATGTGATCCTGTCATTAATATTATTGATTCAAGTCTAATTTGGGATATTAAATTATTGGTCGTGGATCGGGTCCACGAAACACCCAAAAATAATAATAATATTATTATTACAGGTTCTTGCATCAAACATAACTCCCTCATTCGATGTTGGAATGGAGAACCATCTATGATGTTGCAACCCTAAAATTAAGATGTATTATTCAAAGACCATAAATCTTATATTAATTATTCCTATTACTCACGGAGTTTTTACTCAGTCAAACTTTGTTGGTTAATGCGATCCTATTTTAATGTGGAATTATGCATATCTTAAACTATCACCCCATTAAATATTTAAAAGGGAAAAGATATCATACTCCCTCGTTCTTTTTTTGTTCTTCACTATGAGACGCTAGAGCCTTTCAATACTTCCCATAGGAGTTGCACAATCAAACATTACTCCTAGGATCGGTTCCGCTCCGTTTTAATGCAACCAAGCTGTATCAATCAATCCTTGATATAAGGTATGTTATATCGTCATTCATTTGGGATCATATTCTCTTATTTATCCATAACATGTTATATCATGAAATCTCCATGCCTCTAATGGGGTTTTTCATGGGGTTTGGTTCGTGTGGTCGTACCGTGGCATCCTTGGGTGGATGCAGTTGGCGTGAGAGGAGGATAATGACCCGTTGTGTGGATAATGTATGTCAAGAACTCTTCAAGGTAGGGTATTCATTTTTTTTCTTTTATTTTACGTGCAATTATATTGTTAGCATGTTTAATCACACTGGATGACAATGGAATTGAAATAATAAATATTTTAACCAGATAAATAAATTGATGTCGATCATATGTTATTGCCACATGTTCGGCTAGATCGTGTGATATCTATGCTTTCTTTGATTAGCTATTTGTTCTTGATGTAAATTTGTAAAGAACATAAATTGGGATTAATTGATAATTTCTGGCTAATGATAAAGTGGTCTGTAAATGAATCTGGTTCTAGTTGTAATTTGATTTTAATCAAATTGGAACAGTAAGTATGTTTAATTATATGTGACAGCTTACTGATTAAGTTTCCCAAATTTGAAACTTATGAATAATAAATCTGTTAATTCAAAATGTATTAATGAATTGATTGGTTGATAATTCCTTAATGGGTTCTGAGTTACCCTCTTGATTGTTAAAGGGCCCAGAGCACAATTAAATGTGGTGTTTGTGTTCTTGATGTTTGTGCTATGACGAGATCCTGGATAAATGATGTCTTATGAGGGGGCATGGATACTTTTGGTTGTGGCTGCAGATTATGCCTAGAGTGGCGAGATGCATCGGTTTATGCATGTGGGTGTCAGGGAGGAGACCAGGGACGATGGAATGGAGTGGATGTGATTGTTGGTTGCATGGTAATTTTGATTGGTTGTTTATCTGCTTTACTTTTCCACACTGCTCAAGGAAGCTGCTCTTACTTAACCTTCTTCTGAAAGTGGTCAAGAGACATGGGGTATGCCACGTGTTTTCTGTTATTATCTTCTCAAAGAAGGATGGGTATATTCTCTTTCAAGAAGAGACAGTGACTCGACAAGATGTATATCTACTCACTGTGTTGAGCCCTCTTGTGTTTAGTAGCATATAATGTTTTTCTAGAATCCATGGGAATGTGGGAAAGTATTTCAATAATGAATATTTGAATAAACGGTGTTAAATAATGGGGATGGAGTTGGTGGAACATAATGATGAGGTTGTACTTTTTGAAGGAATAATTGACTTTGGGTGTGATGCTAATAAAATTTAATGTGGAATTGTTCATGGTTAATTAATGTTTAAAGAATTATTTAACGTACAATAAAACTGAAAAAAGGGAATGAAGTAATCTAATAATGATCTTAAAATTGTTTTGTGCTTACATAATTCCATGTCTTAGAAGTAGAATCCTTGAGTCTGAGAGGTTTTAGCTGCGGTTGTGTCTAAGACTAATTAATTCCCATAGTGTGGTTTTGAGATATAATATATCATGTAATTTTTGAGTATCTATACGCTAATCCACCGTAATTAAGGGAAACAGACACCCCAAGGATTCTGAGCCATATGGGGGTGTTCTCCCAAACATTTCGGTGGGAGCATGTTTGGTTGACTATCCCCTTTGGCCCCTCTCTCTGCTCTTCATAATTACTGGTTCTGGAAGGCACATTGGTTAGTCTTCCCTATATATGTGTGTAGAGGGCTGTAATGGCTTGTGGTTATTCAAACACATATATTCTGGATATAGTTTTCTACGTAATACTATAATTGTAACATGTATATGTTGTGATGGCTTGAGGATCCTTACTCGGTGTATGGGATGCAATGGCTTGAGGTATAATACCTGACATATGAAACACGTTATTCGAGCTATGGTGGCTCCTAGAAAATACAAGGTTACTTAGGTGTGTGGACGTTGTGGTTCTGTTACACGGGGTTTATATTGCGGTGCTTCGCCTAGGTGTCTCTAGGTAAGCCTTTTTGGAGAGAGATTCTCAGGATGTGCGACATTGGGGAAAAGAAGAAAACTAGTGGGGAAGTAGTAGCATAGTACCCTTGATATTATTTATTATATGACATATTCTTGTAGGAATTACATTGCGAGAGTATCCATGGTGAGGTTGGGAACATAGTATACCTGTTTAGGTGAATAGTTAGTTTCACTTGTTTTTCACAGTGCGTTAGCATGCTTTCTTTACATTGCACAAGAGGCTACAGGGAGGATCCTATTGAGTATACTGTTATACTCACCCTATGTGTATATAAACTATTTTTCAAGTCACATGGAGAAGGTAGGAGATCAAGCTGGTTTCTAATAGCTTGGGGTTGCAGGAGCTTTTACGTATTGTGGTTGCTTTTGTTTTTATTTGTTTTTTGGGTACATGTAGTTTTCCCCTTCTAGTAGTACCACTTTTTCATGGCATTAAATATGTGCACTTGGGTTTCATTTATATTTCAGTTATAAGTTGGAGTTGGTTGGTGTCTATCTTATCTCTCTCTGCCACAAGTGTTCTATTACAGGGTGATACCTACCATTTGTGTGTTTATTATACCCTCGGTGGTAGTCGCCAACCTGAGGCCTACGGGAGGTGGGACTCGGGGGTCATTATCTCGCTTTTCACATTTCCGACCCAGGTTGGGTACACTTTGTGGGGAGAGGGTAGTGACAACATGACATCAAAATGATTTCAAAATAAAAAGATATCTCTCTCTCAAAAAGATTGTATTTATTCTATGTCAACATACTTTGATGGATTTTAATCTTGTTTGAAGTTGATTTATTATGATACAAATCCTCCATATAGTATTTCAGTTTTTGGGATATATTTGATTGTGGATGTGTTATTTTTATACCTTTCATGGTTTAGGTTTAATGTATTGACATTTCATGTGCATTTTTTAATAAAAATGTTTATGTTATGGATCAAACTTTTCATATGAGGAATGCATTGGACTTAGTAAGTAATGGGTGGAGCCATCTATATCTCCCCGATGCATTGGTATGTTAGAAGATACAATTAAATGTGGAATTGGCTGAGGCATTTCCCAAATTTGATATATGGTTTTGGCTGAGGCCTCAATCATTTTTAGATACATTGGCCAAGCCCTTGACAAAATGTCTCAGAAGGCCCTGGGTTAATCATTCCCTCATTGTAAATATATTTTTGATGGTTCATGCAATCCTTAGACTTATAGAATACCCATGACTATGTTTTATTAAGACAATATTTACTCATCTAATTTTCCTACTATAAAGTGTTCGTGATTATTATTTGTAAAGTAATGTGTTTTTAATTATTCACCATGCCTAATGTTTATGTTTTCTTTCGCTTTATTTCTTACCCTAACTATGTTTTTTAACTGACCCCTTTAATATGTTTTATTTTTCCTAGATATGATGAAATTAGTTTGGAGTGACTTGAAGACATAATCTGGGAGTCTTGGATTATTTAAATGGAATAAATTATTATTGTTTTTCTTTTCAAGTTGTATGTTTGAACTTCTGTATGTATATTGTTTCCAATAATACTAAAATAAATGGTTTTTCAGGACATGATTCATTGTATCATGCCAATGTTTTGTAATAATGCATTGACTCTGGGTAACTATGGTCTAGTTGATACATATTGGATGCAAAATTGGTGGTACCTGAATAAGATTTATTCTCACAATGAGAACATTAACCATTGTTCATCAATACACAATATGATTGATATAATTTTTTTTACATTGTTGAAAAATATGGACAAGATTAAGGATGTTCTTTGATTGGAATGAGGAGAGGCATGAAATAATTTATAATTTCACAATATTTATTTTAAATTTCATTTTATTTCATTAGAGAAGCATAGTGGTAGTCCCATTTTGATATATTTGATAGATATGTCACATATATTTTTAATAGAATGCGTGATTTTTTTTCATTTTGGTTAGCTCATAGACAAAATTAAATATAATCTTAATCAAATATTATATTATGGGATGCTTAAAAATATTAATATATTAGTCTCTCATCATTAATAGGTTGATTTTGTCAAACAATTTCATGTGACTAACATAGAATGGAATCATATAGCTCATTCATTATTCATTTGAACATGGTTGGTGTTTTAGACAAATTGTAATGTTTTCAAACAATCCTCACAATATAGATTATTAATAAAATTTGAAAATACTATGGGGGATATATCATAGGGATCATAATGGAACATTATAGGGAGAGAAATGAAGATAATAAAGTGGATAATTACTAGTATTACTTCTGTTTATTGATGATATGAGTCACCTTCCATATTAATTTTTCAATTTTTATAAAATATTAAATAAATATCCCATTAGTTAATAATTTTAATATCCCTTATTATAAAATTACTATATCTTTTTCTCAATAGTCTATTCTATATCTGTAGGATCACATCATCACTGACACCATTACCTTTAAATAAATCATTTTGGTATTTTCATTTCTTAATTTTTTTACTCACATTCACACCAGAAATCACACATATAAATTTAATTCAGTATACCCACACACATGAACATCCCTCACTCTACCATGCACAATTAAACATAATCCATGAAATACATAATATATATATGTATATATTTTATTTATTTATATAATTAGTCTTTTTATAAAGTTTATTAATTATAATTAATATAGATATAAATATACTAATATAACTAATTTAACAGATATGTATCAATAAAAATATGTCAACAAGAAATATTAATATTTATTAGGGAATAATAATATTACAATTTACTATCTAAATATTTTTCACCGAAATTTTTTTTACCAAATCAATTATTATAATATCATGTTACCCAAAAAAAACTTGAATCTAATTTATATATGAAAATTTAATGATAATAACCTAAAGAGTTCAAATTACTATTATTTTTTTTTCTTTATATGTTCCACTTAAATAAAAAAACATAAAATAATACTTTAAAAATAATTTGTTTCAAAATATGATATAAATAATTTTTTATAGTTTTATAGCTTATCATCCATGTAATTTTCATATTATCATTGTATGGGAACATTTTTATTACCATGTTTTAAATTATATTTAACATCCTATGCACTACCACAAAACTGGGATTCCATAGCCCCACCCTTTATATGCACTTTTTTTAGAGATGTTAAAGGGGCCCCTTTTATCAGTGCTTTTTAAGTAGTGGTGATAAAGTGGGGCTTTATCATCACTTTTTCCTAGAGTCGATAATGAGTATATTTAAAAAAATCAGTTTTTCATGAAAAAATATATTTATGTATATGGATATTTATATTGATATAAATATAATGTATATTTTTTAAATATCATTTAGAAAAGTATAAATAGACTATTTTATTTAATATATAATAAATTTAGTTAAAATTGATTAAAAATATTCCAAAAATTACTATTAATTAATAAATTGATAATTATCATCGACTAATATTTGTTTAATATCATTTTGATGACAATAGTTAATAATTATAAATAATAATAAATGATCGAAAATTAGTTGAGAATGTAACTAAAACTCTAAATGGACATATCTTTTGATCCGGGTGTTTGTTTGAGCTCTACAACATATCCAATCGATGCATGGAACAAGATCTACATGCTATGATCAAAGGGACCCTTATATCGCACTTTTCAAAGCCAAAAAAGTACCCTATGGCCTCCGAAAGCAAGTTTTTAGTCAGCATACCCAAATTGTTTAACATTCGATGGAATTTTTACCTAGTTTGAATGGGTCTTTATTACCCTTTTCATTAGAGACTACATTTAATTCAAGGTGGTCCATTTATATTGATATTATGGATTGGAAATTTCATCGTTTTACATAATGTAATGTTACTTATAATAAATTAGATAACAATATATATTATTTAATATATTCACCAAAAAAATTATTTTAGAAATAAATAACTAATCATATTTACATATAAAGTATAATTCGCAATATATAAATCTAATCTAAATAATAATCTAATATTTATTTTATTTAAAATAAAAATATATTAATTTTTATTTACGTATATGATGTGTGTGTGTGTCTGTATTTGTGTGAATCGGTATTATCAATATGTTATATATTATCAACATATTCTAAACATATGTATTGACATATTAATATATAATATTTTTAAATATATATATATTTTTATAACTATACTTAAAAATACAAATATATTATGTTTTTGTGTGTGTGTGTAATTTATATGTATTTTTTTAATTATAAACACACTCAAAAAATCATATTTTATAAATGTATTTAAAACTAATCTTATAAAAATATATTAATATACAAATATAACTTTATATATATATATATTAATATATGAATATATATATATTATTATTAGAATAAATAACAGTAAAAATATATATAATTAAAAAGATATATTAATAAATGAAATGCAATGAAATTTGGTGGATTGGTAAATGCATAGGTGCATATACAACAGGTCCATTTTATTGTTTATTTTATCATTACATAAGTAACTCATTACCCTTTTGTGGGGGTTTTTACATTATACATACCCTTATCTATATGTATTGTACCATTAGGAAGCTTTGATAAAGTGGTTGTGGTCCTTATATAGCCAAGGAAGTGGGTTTGTTACCCTCTTGCAAGATACATTTGTAACATATTGTGGGATATGTGTCGGCATGTCTAGCCTTACTTGAGTGGGTCTTCTATAATTCATGTCTGTGAGTATCAATAGGTGAGTTGTAAATGACCCTTACATTGTTTCATTGACCATTACGTAGGGGAAATTTTCATTAGGCAGATAGGTTATACCATGATCAGAATCCAATATTTTCCATTTCATGGTCCTAATGGGTATTATATTGTATTGAAAACCCTTGCATATCTGTAATGCTAGAATTTCATAGAGTAATTTCTAATAACCATTGTGGTGGATTTGAATCCATAGTTTATCGTTATGTAAATTCACTTTTTTTGAGAAATATATTATAAAATATTAAATTCTATAATAATTACTCTAAAATACATAAAACCCATTAACATCATTTATTAATAAATTAATTTTTTTTAAATTACAAAATATATATTTGGAAAAAAATATATAATTTTTCGTTTATAATATTATATTAAAATTTTATTTTTAAAAATTTATTTTATATTTGATATACTGTTATTGAATATAATTAAATTGAAATCTATATTTTACTAACAATAATATATAAAATCAAAAAAATCAGTATAATTATATTTATATACAATTATTTTAAATTAACATACTTCATATGTATTCATTTCTAATTAATATTTCAATATTCATGATTAATTTTAAATTTCCATTGAAATTAATCTTTTTTATTGACAATCTTTTATCACTATCCTTATAAAAAATCATAATTATTTCTATTATTAACATTAATTTTAATAATATAATTTTCAAAAATATGGTAATTGTTGAACGATATATGTTTTATTCATTCGTGAAATATTTTCTTTGTATTAATGGTAGTAATCGATTTAATTTTAAAAAATATATAGTGATGTATAAATATTGATATTATATTTTATTAAAAGTGTATTTATGACTAAGAAAAATATATCCACATTATGAATATATTTAAAATAAATTTTTTATTCGTGAATATTTTCAATTGACTTATTGAAATAATATATTTTTTATTTAAAAGTTTGTAAATTTTTAAAAGAAACATTATGATAAAATAAATCATACATTGTTAAAAATTATATGTGGTTTATAAAAAGAAAAATATTCATGAATTACTGAGGTATTAAATTCCACCCCGTCATTGAAATTGAATATTTTCAATTCAATTTATGCAAATCATTTTTATCATCCAAATTATCCTTAATAACATCAACATAAAAATTCACTGAGTACAAAAATATTATTAATATCACATAACAGATTTATATAAAAATAAAAATAATTATTCTTAATAACATCAACATAAGGATTGTATTAAAATAAAAATCTCCTCGTATTTTGAAAACTAATATTACAACATATCTCATTTAACAAAAATATCATTAGTCACTTATGGAGTTATTTTAAAAAATTTAAGAAGAAAAACCAATCCATGACTAGTATCATCATGAACTCAAAAAATGTATAAACCCTTCACTGATACTAACTATGATATACCCAAAATCTGACACCCATATCTGATGAAAAAATAATAATATTTATATTTTTACAATGATACTAAAAAACAAAATCATATTACTACACATTAAAAAATACAACTTGAAAAGGAAAATTTCCATAAATGACACTATTAATCATATCTGGTCACTAATTTTTAGGGGATAAAGATACCATAAATATATATAATATTTCTTCCAAAAATATTCCAACAATTATCTGGAATCACTCATGCTCGATTTTTAATCAAGGCAATTCAAAAATATATTTTTTATGTATCATTGTACCTTTGGTAAAAATTTTCAATCATGGTGTGAGGGAAATTTTATATTAATGAATTTAGAAAAATGTGATGAAAATATATTATCTTTCTAAATCCCATAAATACCCATTTAGAAACCTTTCATTTTAAATAATATATAAATCAATAAATGTGATAATAAATTTATCTCAATATAATACAATGGGTTTTTAAAATACATAAGGGTTTCCATTGAAATCGTTTTTAAATAGTCTAATTATTTTTATGAATCAATAAATTTCAAAATATTACATCATTTGAAATAAATCTTCATTTCAAATTTGAAACATCAAAAACATACTTAGGAAATTGTGTATTATAGTGGAAAATAAAAATACATGTAAATCATTAAGAAACCCATGAACCGACTTGAAATATTTAATGTCTAAGAATTATTCTAGGATAAAGTCCACTTTCTATACTTTGTTCACTCCTCATTTCTCATATTCACAATCATGGTTCACTGAAATGGTTATCATTACTAATACCCAAGGGAAATATTTTTAAGTAATTCATTTTCTTAATTTTTTTTCAAATTTTAAATACATTGAAAATAAAATTCTTATAGATTCCATTCATTGTATTTTAGTTTAAAAAGAAAAAATAATTACATATTTGATATTCTTATTAATTTTCTTTATAATTATAATCAATATTATGATAACTATTAGGATAAATATAAAATCCATTGGAAAAACTCATAAACCGTTCATGATATAAATTCAAATTATTCTTATAATTTTAATATAATTATATAATGCCACTGATAAATATTATGCATAGATATATAATATAGAAAATAATTAATAAAACCCACGTACTGTTATAAAAATTATTACTATAATGTAATAATATTTAGAAAATTAAAACAATCAACAAATCAAAAAATAATATACATTGAACTAAATCACCAATAAAAAGGGACATTAATATATAATTTTAATAAAAATAATTTCTAGAATAAGAAAGGACTAATCATGAAATCATAAATTATAATTTTAAAATCATATTCAATTTTGGATAAGTTATGTTTGATATAAACAATTTCTCATAATATAAAATGGGGATTGGAAAATGAAATCAATTTCTCCAAAGGATTAGTGTTTTATGAAAAACAAATTTTCAATAAATGAAATTTACTCGAAATTGATATTTTGAATAATAATGGAAATGAAAATAATATTTGTTATATTAAAAATTATTATCAAAAATAGAATTTGAATCATTTTTTCCCGATGATTAAAATTTTAAAAACCATAAAATAGGAGTTATTTAAAACTATTACATTTCCTAAATTCCAAAATGATGTTCATTTATCCCCATATATCACTTTGAAAGAACTCTAGGACTCTAATATTTTTGTACTATTATAATGATTTCATTAAAGTGAATTAACTCTATATCTTTTTTTGAATTACATTATCAGTTTCCCACCCACTCTCTAAATTAAAAAATATAACAATGTTATTGTGACATCATATTACTATTTTCTGGTTTTCATAAAACATTCTGTTTGATCTCACATGGGTTTGGTTTCATTTGTTGTTTCATCAGGTTAAATTTTAATTTTCATTGATGTTTCTAGGCTAGTGCACGGATTGTGCATAGCATTCACATAGTTTTAAAAACCATGACCCCTTTTATCAAAAAATGAGAAAATCGTATAGTGGGATTCACACAACATTCACACAGTTTACTAAATTTTAAATCCTCTATAGAAAATCCATGAAACCCATTAACAATAAGAACATGTATTTCTTAAATTTTAAATAAATTGTGTGCCTCTTCCTAGGAAACCATGTAGATGGTATTATCTTATTCAAAAGTATAATTAAAATTCCACGAACACTCTTTCTGAAGTTCAAGATGGACATCCAAATATCTAAAAGTGTTTGTCCCTTAATTTGAGCTCACAAGAAGAATTCATGGCCACTAAAACACCAACCAGATGATATCTGATGCACATGGATTAGTATTAAATCATCTTCCAGTAAGTATCATCAATCTATTACTGGTCTCTTGGGATCTATCTCTATACCCTTAGGATTCTATGGATTCTTTTGTTTACATGTTGATCTAATACCCACTTTTTTTGTTTATAAACCATGTTTTTGATCCCCATTATCCATGATTCTATTTTTTCAGCTCTTCTTCATCAAATGCCAACTAGGGATTGATGATTCGAGATCTAGAGACTACATGGTATGTGATTTCATTAAAATGGACAATTTACATTTTCACATAAATTATTTTATAGAATTTAAACTATTTTGAATTTAAATAAATAGTTTTTTTTACAAAATAGTTTTGGATTAATATTTTTGGACTAAAACCCAATTATAGGCAATTGAGATTTTTTTTTGGAAATTTATTTCTTTGGAAGGAATTTGGAAAACAACCAAGTCCCTTGAATTGGACCCCTTTACAGAAATTGTGTTAATTTAATGTTTTAAATATAAATTGTTTTTTATGTAAATTTATTCTATTATATTGTTTTCATTTAACATTGAAAATGGTTGTAATGTAAAAATTGTAAAAATCAGAAACTCCACTAAATTGGAAGATTATTACAAAATTAATTGAAATTATTTGAAAAATAAATTGTTGAATTTTATTTTTAAAAGTGTATTTTTTAAAACGAATGAATTATTTTAATATTTTTGTTTTTGAAAAATGGATAAAAATGGGTTTTAATGGAATTCTACATGTTTCGTCTTTGTAAAAAGGCATGTTTTTTATAAAACTAGCATTGTGTGTTTGAAAGGAAAAATTGTATTATTTGAGATGGGTATTGGAGTTTAATTTTATATTATGGACTCTTAAAATAAATTTCACATAGTTTATTTTTTACTTGATAATGTTTATACATGAAGTAGTTGGATATTTATTTTGTACAAAAATTTACAATTCTACAATGTTCGGTATCATCAGACCACTACTTCCCATCCCATATGAAATGGTGATGAGTCATATTGTCCATAGTACAAATGATGTATATATATACATTGTATTATTCAAATTGGTGGGTACCTATAACATGTAACTATCATACCTATTTGGAACATTATTATGTTGCTCTATTTTTTACTATTTTAGTGGTATATATTCCACAAATGTAAACTATATTATATGCGTTTTGAATTTATATAAACCAATTTATATAAAAGTGTTGGTTTAATCCATTTTTTGATAAGTTCCATTTGTGTAAAAAACCCATTTACTAATGTTAAAAAAATCCTATGGAATGTATTCCCATATTTGAAATGTGATGCAAGAATTGATAAATGTTAATCCATGTTTTAGTATCTAAAACACGAAGTGATTCAATAATCTTTCGAAATAAAGAAACTATTGAATTTAAATTTTTTTCACATTACATTGTTAATTTGATATTTTTAAATGTTATAGAATCATGGCTGAAATACTACTTGGATTTGGCTAACACCTAACTCATGCGTTCATGTGTTTTTAGATTATTTACATATAGGTTCGAGCAAGGTAAAATGATCACTCGGATATGGATCCAGTTGTTGAACCATGGACATGGTTAGTAGTTTATCAAGGGACATTGACTATTTTCCATATTTTTGTACATGTTATGTAGTACATTAAGGATTTCTGTTTATGTGACTTTAAATATATTACTCCACATGAGTTTATTTTGTTATGCATATTGTCTTGTTTGATTTCCATCTGTATTGTTAGTGAAAAAATCATTCCCAGATTCATTTTTTAGGATTCTTGGTACTACTCATCGCCCCATGGGGATTATGGACCCTCTTCATGCTATTCTTGGTCTGTCTTAGTTATCAGGTTACATGGATAAAATGTTTAGTTTATGAGAATGTGGAATCAATGGTCCATGTTGATATTTTTTCATGAAGTGAGTATGTATTTGTGAAATCTTGGCATGATATATGTAGTAGTTTTGATTCTGGGTATGATCGTGTCTCTCCAAATTGAACCATAGGTCACTAGGGGTGGCTAGGGATATACATCATGAAGGTCACTTCATGTATTTATTATATTTTGATTTGGGTAGAATGAAATCCAAATCATTGTTTTCTTATATATTGGGATTAATATTCCTTATTTTCAATATTTGAGTTTGAATCTGATGAAATCCTTATTTTATTAAATTATTGTGTTTCACCATGACTTCGAGATGGAGTGTGAATAAAAACAAGAGGATGCGACTACTGAACATCAGTGATAATATCCTTTTGTTAACGGAACCTAGTTGAGGTGATTGTGTGCACTGTCCAAGCTCATATATAGGACGAACATCAAGTTACTATACAATTTTGAGATGTCTAACCTTAGAGGGATGTTCTCATTTTTTTCTCAAAAGTTTTTTTTCCAAAAGAAGGAAAAATTAAACTTCTCAAATGATACTCATGATGATGGGGAGGGGATGAGTATAATGTATTGTATTTTTTTTTGTTTTTTGGATAGACCATCCAAATTCAATGTGAAGTGTTCAACATTCATATTGGAAGGTCCAAACAAGAGATTACGTGAGATGATGATGATGGAATATAATCATGTGGTCTTAGTGTGGTAGGACATGGTTTTTATTTTAACAGAACATTTCCATCATGAAATTACGGTTTCATCCAAATCCATATAGTTCTATAAACCAATATGGAAATAGAACAATGATAGAGTATTGAAACTGTTTGGATGTTTTTGTCAATTTAAAACCTGAGATAGTATAAAATGAGATGATAAAGGCTTAGAGGATTGAGACTGAGTATCAGAAAAACGTTCATTCTTAGGTTTTCTTATTGGTGATGCATTCTTATACTGATGAACTAGATAAAGATTTGATAATTGCGATAGAACTCATGAGAAAGTTAGGGTTGTCGGCAACTTCTTTTCATCCCAGTGGAAGCATACATTCATTTAAGGTAAAATTATTTTGTGATGAATCTCAAGACGTTTCATTACAAAAGTCTAATTCTAGACCTCATGCAATGCCTTGAAGAGTTCATTTACATTATTACCAGTGTGGAATGTCAAGAAATTCAAACAGGGTTTACACTAATACAACAAATAATAGTGTCTCCAGGGAATAATTAGGGAACATACAAAGAATATTCCATATCAATTATACTCCAAATAGTTGAGTGGGATGATCATATCATCCTATAAAGGAGAGGAAATAAAATTATCTAGGTGAAACAGGGTTCCAACCACAAGCATATAGAATGATGCTTCTTTACATAGTTCAATAGTCCCTATAGGTAGAGGAAACTGGTCCAACGATTGTGTGAGGTACCATTACTATATCTTCATCATAATTTAATACTGTAATTTATACTAGATAACAACATTGATTTATATCAACACATGTGGTTAATATATTTAATAATTTAAATGAATTTTTATCAAGTGAAATGGATATTAAAACAAAAAACTGTGAATAGAGTGGTCTGGGTCTCTAAATTGCATATAGTATTATCTCTATATTAGATGTTGATTTTTCCAGGACGTTTATTTTTCTCTACCTGAAATATATTGACAGAATTTTCAGGATTGATTGGGTAATTACCAAAAAATAGCTCATTCATTGTTATCATTAAAGGTCAGCTTTACTGTACCTGGTGGTGAGTGGTGTGTCATTCAAAGAAAATTCGACCGAAGGTCGATTAGAGAAAAAACGTGTTATCCAATGGTGTGGAAATTAATATTGGGTTTTTACTTTGATAATTATCAGGATTGAATGATCGGTGGTCAACCTCTAGTTTTCATCGAGTTTTATAAAGTGTTTTTTGCCGACTTCTCTAGTTTTCCATTGGTAAGGGATGTAGATTTTTTTATTAACATGATGCATGGTACTAAACCTATTTTTATTATATCTTATCATATAGAAATAGCTAAAATTAAAGATCTAAACTCACAGTCATAAAATATATCAGGGATGGTATTCATACACCAAAGTGTCTCACCATGTGTGCTAACAGATCCCATTGATAGGAAAGCATATGGTCAACATCACTGATGTGTTGATAATTGAAAACTAAATCACATTATGATAGTGAAATGGTATATGTTCCCATAGATTTATGATCCATTTGATCATTTCAAAGGGAGGAAGTAGTTCTAAAATATCAACCTTTCTTTTGGTAATGTTCAAGTGAGAGAATAATTTTTGACATTCACAAATGCGCAATTCGAATGAGGTTCGATCATTAAGAGTACATTTTCATGCCATTTGGACAAACCAACACACATAAATTTTTCATGGATTTCATGAACATGCTTTCCATGGGTATCTTGAAAACATCATTGTAGTCATTGTGGATGAAATACATGTTTACTATATTTTCAGGGAGGATCTTGTGCATTATCTAAGAATAGTTAAGAGTTTGCTAAAAAATAACCAAGATTCATTCCAAGCCTTCAAAATGTAATTTATGCATTTGGTAAGTGATATTTATTGGACACATTGTGTCCGAATAGGGAATATCAGTTTATCGTAAGAAGAAAATTTCATTTTTGACATTGAAAAAACAAAAAAATATCGTTTAGATTTTAATATACATTGTCAGAACTAGATATTATCACTGGATTATTAAGGAATTCCAATATTTGGCATCTCTGATTGCTTCTATCACTCATAAGGGAGTAATATGTGAATGGGATAACAAATGATTGAATTATATTTTGAGATGAAATATATTTTTATAGTTATGTTGGTGTTGAATCTTCAAGAGAATTTCTAGAGCTATTTGGAACTTTTGGATGTATTAGGTTTAGGCTTGGGCAGTGTTATTCTATCAGGTGAACATGTCATTTCATATTACTCTCATCATATTATTCCAAATGAGAAGAATAATATCACATATGTTCTTGATATGTCAGCTGCAATAAACACGCTAAAATTTTGGTTGAACTACCTTTATGGAGAATGGTTTACCATGTTTTCTTGACCACATGATCTTGGCATAAATATTTACTAAATATGATTTTCATATATATGGGAGGTATTGTTTGGAATACCTATAGAATTTTTATATAAAAATCCTATGAACCTCAGGGAAATGAAATATCATTAAAAATGAATTGAGTAGTAAACATTAGACCCACAGAATGAATGAATCTTTGGAATAGTGTAATTTGATGGAGCATTTTACATAGTATAATATTAGAGGCCCAGAATCAGGGTCTATGGTTTCCTTTGTAATTATTTAGGCGAAATCCTCACATCATGAATTTATTCTGTTGGATCAGAAGCTTGATGATGAGTTAAATTTCATTAGATAATGTCTTGATGATGGAGAGATAATTTCTCAGTGGTCCTTATACAAAGAAAGAATTCTATGATATCATAATTTTTTTGTGTTACCGTCTTCAGAAAGGAATGTTCTGTTTGGTTATTTTCCTAATTACTAAGACATTGTTCAAATTGTATCTAGGAATATGTTATATGAAATTTTGTGGAAATTATGGTGGCCATATTTTATATTGGGATTTGGTATGTTTGTCTCTTATTTTTATACATTCTAGAAGATTATAGTTTATCACTATAAACCTTTCAGATTTCATCTTCCACTCTACTCCCGACATGGATGTGGGATGAGATCGATAGGATATTTTTAGTTGGGTTAGTGTTTACATAGATAAATATTAATTTGATAAGGGTTTTGATCCATCAGATGATGAAATTTGATAACAGTATTCCCATTCATGATAAAACCAAAGTTGAGAAGTTAGTAAATGTCCATGCGAAACATAAAGTTCATTTATACAGAGTACCTTCTACTATAATCACTGATAGTATTCCATGGTTTACTTATTTCTTTGGATATGAAAAACAGAGGTATTAGGATATCACATGTATTTGTGAATAGAATATTATGTACAGTAGGATGTCCAGAAAAAAAGTGCTATAGAAATTCTTCAGTATATTCATTGTGATTATATTCTAATATTTTTGTTTTCTTGAGATGATCACAAAGGGATAGTTGATTTCACATTTGACTATAGTTACATTTATATGATGATTATGGATCCTTTTATGTCCTTGTATGACAGGAATTGTAAATATCTTTTGTATTAGACGTAGATTGGTGAATGTTATTTGTTTGGACCAAGTCTTGTGCAAGAGATGAATATAATTATTTAGTTTATTCAACACATAATTTTAACGAGACAAAAAAATATAATTCATATGATGATCATTTATATAGACTTTTGGATTTCAAAGTTGGTGACATGATGTTCTTGATGGTTTTACCCTAGCAGGGTCATTAATGTCTCTTTAGGTTAGAGAAACTTTCTCCTTGTATTTTGTGAAATTTTTGGGGTTGTTCAATTGGTGGGGAAAGATTATCACAATTTATTACTTTCACTACATCTGACATTGATAAAAACATTATCTCATGTATTCCATATCTGAACCTATCAATTTGATCCATCTCATGTTTTGGGGAAGAGTTATCTTGATGTTGAACATGATTTATCCATGGTTGAATCAATATTCTAAATATTATATATTGATACAAATTTTCATTATGGGAGGGTGAAAAAATTGTTATGTGTTTTATGGAAGAGTGGTTCAGATTATTATGAGAAAATGGTGAGAAAGGCACTATTGATAGAGAAATGGCCCCATCTTTTTGGCAGAGAAGCATCTCTATAGGGTTTCCAGGGATAGAATGATCCTATCGTGGGGGAGGTTGTTACATAATGTTATTATTTTTTGTTATTCCAAAACAGAGCCTTGTATGATTTCATTGGTTGGGTTTCTTTTTGTATTTATTTAGCTTAAATTTTAATGTTTATGAATGTCTGTAGTCTAGTGAATGGTATGCACATAGTTGGAATACAACCTTCTTAAATGTCCACCCTGCTACAAAAAATGAATGAAAATGGACAATGGCATTCACACAATATGATTTTTTTAATAATGAAACTGTTATTTGAAAACCATAAAACCCATTTATAACTTGTGCATGGATTTTTCACTGTTGTACTAATCTATAATCATCTACCAAGGAAATCATTTAAATGAGTTTAAACATTATCCCAATTTTAATTATAAATTTCCAGAACCCAATTTTTTCGTTAAGGATGAGCTTCCTTCAAACCAAATGAGTTTCTCACATTCATAGAGCTCCCATAAGTGATTCATCTCCCCTAGAACCCCTCTCAAAAGCAACCCAATGAACAGTGAATGGTGGTCAATTCTTTTCTGGTTTGTTTCCTCCTTCTATTATTTAACCCCCATGTTATCTGTCTATATCCTTAAGGTTTTGTGGGTCATTGATTTTAGTTATGGATCTAATACCAGCCATGTTGTGAATATAATCCTAGTTTTGAGACTCATTTCCCCATGTCCTATTGTTGTTTTTCTTCTACAAATAAAATTGATTCAGGTTAGATGCCTCGGGATCTCAAAATTCTGAATTTGGTGATTCCGTTACAATGCCTTATATTCATTTACACAAAATTGGTTTCTTTATTTTAATCATTTTTTAATTTAATTAAATTGTTTAATTTTTATCTAAATGATTTCAATTATTATTATAATAAAAAAAAATTCCAATGAATTTATGGTTTTTAAAATTATGTCATTTAGCATGAAATTAAAAACCCCTAAATTAAATTGAAACTTGGTGGGTTTATAGAAGTTATAGAAATTTTTATTTTTAAAATTGAAATATTATTTTTATGGAAATTAATTCAACAAAATTGTTGTATTTAAATATGAAATGGTTTTGAGGGTTAAATTGTAATAAAACCCCAATTCCATTGAATTGGGTGTTTGTTATGAAATTGATGGAATTTATTTGAAAATTAAATTATTTAATATGATAGGAAAAGTGGATTTTGAAATTGACAAATTGGTTTCAAATGATTATTTTTGAAAAAATGGACAAAAATGGTTTCTAATAAAATATGATTGGTTTTATCATTGTGAAAAATAATGTCTTTAATTATAATACAGTTACGTGTTTTAAAGCAAAAATGGAAAATATGAAATGAGTAACTCGATTTAATTGTATTAAACAAGTCTTAAAATAAATTTCTGATCATGTATGTTTTACGAGGGACCATACATGCCTAAGGTCATTGTTGATTAATTTTGGACAACACCTTATGACTCTACATGATTTTAAAACATTATATTAGCACATCCTATGCTTTATGATTTGGTGATGAATCTTCATGTCCTTGATTCAAGGGATTTATGTTCATAATTTCCCTTATTCATAGTGTTGGGTCCCAATAGCCTGAAAATATCATTATTATTTAGAAGTTGACCATTTTTTTTTGTGGTTTTATTATGTTAAATTTATATATTCCACTCTTGTAAACTATTTTACATGACATAACAATTTTTATAAACATTTTCATTGAAATGGCATAGTTTAATCTATTTTTTAAAATTGACATTTTTGAAAATAACCCTTTTTATAAAGGTATATTCCATAGTTTGAAAGTATTTTCATATTTTTAAATGTAAACCATTACTTTATACACACACACACACACATACACAACCACATATATATATATATCAATATATTGGAATCTACATAATGATTTGATTAAATATTATTTTATTTTCCAAATCAGGTTGTTTTAAATAGTAATCAATTTACAAGTTTAATTTGATATTTACATCTATTATGGAATCATATATTGATTTCCTCATGTGTTTTTTCTCACACCATAGTTGTTCATTCATGTGCTTGCACATTATCTCCTTGAAGTTTAGAGTAAGGGAAAATGATCTCTTGTAGTTGGATCTTGCTATTGAACCTTGGACATGGTGAGTAGGGTCCCATAGGGTTTAAGTTGTTTACCCCAATTTAGTACATTCGATGTATGTCATTGGGCATTGATTCAGGTTTTAATTTTTTTACGTTACACCTATTAGAGTTTCTTTTGATTTTCATATTGTCTTGTTTCTTTTATTTCTATATTTTAATTTGAAAATTTGTTCCCACATTCATGTTTTATAATTCTAGGGGATTTTCACTGACTCATAGAGATTGAGAATGCCCTTCAGGCTATGTTTGGTTTGGATTGATGAGAGGATTACCGGTATACCATGGTGGGTTCATGAATGAAACTATAAAAAATTATTTAGTACGAAAATCAAATTAAAATAGATATCGATCAATATTTATTTATATTAATATATTATATATATAAATCTTTCATTGCATCATTTGTTGGACATTTGATAAAATAATTTTTCAAATAGCAATTTTTTATATATAATTTAGGCTACTATACTACACATATATATCTACACCAATTTATATCATTCAATCACATTACTAATTACTAATCCTCTATACTTGATATTCTCCTGTAGTTTGAGGTCTTTTGGTTTTCCAAGATAGCTGGTAAATGATATAAAAAATACAGATAAAAGAATAATGATTTATAATTTTTTTGATTATTTTTATGTCATGGTCTTAAAATCATGATTATATATATTATCAAAAATAATATGCATACCTATTGAGATAATTTTATATTATTCATGATGAATAATTATATATATAAATATATATTATAACTATTTTTTGCAGTAGATGGAAATGAAGATGTATTATTAATTCACGGAGTGCACATTTATATATATATAAATTTATTTTTATCTATATGTATGTTATGAAACAATAATTTACCATAATTTTGTTTTTTACCCCTAAAAATGATTTTATATACCCTTACATTACCCAGTTGATGTTTATTTTACCCATATATAAGTACCAAATTACCCATATGTGGTTTCTTTTTCATTATACAAACACTTAAAAATATTCCTTGTACCCATATGAATCTTTGTTAATGTTTAGTTTAACCATACATATCCAATATATTGGGTGTGTTACTATCATAGAAGTCATGTTGTTACCCTTAAACCAGTAGTTCACTGTTGGGTCTTCCCTTACACGAGTGGGTCAACCAATGTGAAATTAATGTATTACCATTAATAGATTTTTAAAAAACTCTTATAACATGATAACGACAATCAAATAGTGGCATTGACAATTAAGTAGTTGGTTTTTATCCTCATGTGAAGCCTCTAATTACTATTACACAAGTCGCCTGACCCAAATATAGTGTTTACTACCCTTACGTAGCAACATCCCTAGAATTAACAAACTACAAATACCTATATACATCATCTAGTTTAACCTCACATAGGTTTCAATATTCTTTTTATAATGGTTTCAAAATTTTATTTTACTATTATATAAATTGAATTTTTATAAAGAATAAGAATTTAACAATTAATTTTTATAGTTGTCATTATAAAAATCATATAATGTATTAATTTTAATATATTAATATAATTTATTTAAAATTATCTTACACATATAGGTATGAATTAAATTAATATTCTTATAATTATATTCACAAATAAATTGATATATAATAATTTATTATTTACGTGTTATGTTACTATTTTATATAATGACATTCAAATTAATGTATTCCAAAAAATAAAATTTATATTCCTCAATATAATTATAAATACGTATATATTTTGGATTATATTAATGTAATTAACCATAATTAATTTCTAATTTATATTTATGTTTTCTTGATAATTTTTTGGTTATGATTTCTTTTTATTTTTCTTATTTTCTATAATTTAACAAATTTAGTCTAATAATTGAAAATAAATAATATTATAAATATTTTTCATCCTAATATAATTTTCTAAAATATGATTAATGTAATATTAAATAATTGATAAGTTTTTATGTAACATATTACCCATTTATTTTGAGAAACTATACATTTAATTTTAAAAAAATAAATCATGGTAAGGATATATTTGAAAATACCATTATACAAACAATGAAATTATGTTTTGAAAAATATCACTATATTAAAAATATAGTCAAATCAGTATTATTTTATAAAATTAATATTTTAAATTGAATTTGTTAAAAAATTTATATTTTTATAGATATGAAGTTAATATTGTAAATGAAAAATAAGTTTCATATACATCATAGTCAATGAGAGAATCATTTTTGTTTTTTAAAAATAAAATTTTACTAAATATATCATGATATTACAATAATTAATATTACGTAAAATCATTCATATTATAAATATTTTTTACATTTATTTCATATTTATTGAATTTTATATGTAATATTTTATCTTCTTATCGTCTTTAAAATTTCATGAAATTTTGATAATATTTTAGGAATGATTCTTTTCTTCCTTGAACTAGATGTGTCAATGATACCCCCAATCAATTTTTCGTACTCCTTTTGGAAAGAATCAAATTCCTCTCGTTTCACACTTATATATTCCCAAATTTTTTATGAAATCAATTTACAACATAAATATTCATTTATATTAGGATTTTCCCCAAAAATATATCAAATGTATTATATATGTGTTATTCCCATTTAAGTTTCATTAATGGAACACATCTTGTTTCAAAAATAAAAATATATATATATATAGAATGAACCAATTGTATATCATTAGTTAACACATAAATATCTTTGACATTGTTGTAGTAATATAGAATTAATGTGAAGTTTTGGTGTTCAGGGATTTTACTCCATAATCAATTAGGTTAATATACTATTCTATGAAAATCAATTCCCATCTCTTTAATATATATTCATATTTATTCCACCATAGAATGATTTATATATGCCACATGTTATATTTTATGAATCATTTATTGAGATTCATATTATACATAAAAATCATTAGACACTTCATCCATTCTCATCAACTCAAAGATTTAGATAGAGATACACAAATTCAATTATCCTGGTACTATATCACTGTTTTCTTATTAACCCATTATTGATATCATTTATGTTATCACATTATGTTGGAAATTCGATCAACCATAAAATGAAATAATATACCAGAATTTTTTTAATGAATCTATATACAAGTAAATTGTACCAACACAAGACCTATATTTATTTTCATTTCATTAATCCATTATACATTAAATCATCGAAAACATATCTTCATCATAATATCCAAAACCATTGTATTTTATCCTCAGATTGGACATAGTCGTATCATCCAAGTCATGTTTGGATTTCTGCATCATCAAGTGTGTTTAAACTCTTTTAACTATCTTCGAAATTAATTCAAGAACACATTTAAACCACATTAAACTATGTAAGTCATCGAACTATTTTTTCTTATATACACAACATTGTGGTTTTTCTATGAATTACTAAAACACCTTTTACTCTTTATTTATTATAATATCATTTCTTTCACTTCAATGTATACTCAACTAATATTTATTTCCCCAATTTATTCTAAACACTATTGATTTTTCGCATAATTAGTATTCTTGAATCTACTAAATTTTATAATGATTAATTTTGGAATGAAAATTGTATTTCATGATCTATCATTTCAATAATCAGTTATAATCACTCTAAAAATCTCTTTTTTCTATACTATATCTTCTATAAAATTATATATCATTTCAACCATATAGTTTTCATTTTATTATATAATTAATCCTTTTCATTTTATTAGAATTAATCTGTCTCTATATATCATGATAACATGACTAATATGTATTACATGACCAGTTTGAAATACATTTTAGCATATAAAACATCTCAAGATGATTTTTTATTATCCCTGTATATAATGAAACTTCTCTTAATTTTGTTTTTATGTATTAATTCATCCAAATTGGTATATATTTCATAAGTAATTATAACCTATGTGGTCTTAAACCCTCTAAAAATCAATCCATTAAAATATCCATAAATTATTAATCAAAACATCATTATAAATTTTTAAGACATTTAATTATTTTCTTAAAAATAAATTTTTTTATAGTAATTAAATTCCAATAATTAACCATGTTACTTATTAATAATCATGTAAAATGTTTAATTATGAATATATTACTTTCGATGCTTTTGGTTTAATCTATTTTAAATGTATTTTTATACAATTAATAATTTTGATAATACTTATTATTGATAAAAATCTTACACATAGTCTACCTCTTGTAATAAAAAGTTTATAATAAAATATAAATATTATCAACTATAGCAGCACCTAACGCCAATGATTTATTTATAACAATCAATATTATAAAATATATGCATTATCAAAAAGAATTTTATTTCATATTACTTAAGATAAGATATATATTTATAAATAATATAATAATTTCAAAGGGTAAAATGTATCAATATGAAAATTGAAAATTAAAAAAAATAAATTTCTTTAATTTATTAATCTACTAAAATAATAATATAAATAAATTTCATCATCATCATAAAAGGGAAGATGTAAAATAATGAAATGATTGATTTCTAATACATATAAAGGGTTAGTGTATCCTATTTGATAAATATAAACATAACATTAGAATTTTAAACATAATAAGAAAATAACTAAAAATATAAGTAAATATAAATGATGTATAAGTTTTTTTAATCAATTATATAATGAAAATTGTAAACACTTCATGAAAAATACCAGTTTCTTATTCCGATAAAACATACTATGGTGGTCCTATTTCCATTCACAGAATTTATCCTGAGACTTATAGACAGATATTTGTGATCATTAAATATGCATTGTATTATTAAAATACTTGTTCCACACATATACATTATATCACAAATAAATTATAATTAAATAACTATTTAGTAATTAAATTGACTATGTTGATTTGAATGATTAAAATAAATATCCCCTTTAATAGATAATATTATAGAATCAATGTGTACATCATTGGGTTAGTGGACTAAAAATTTAATATAACCACATATATATTCAAATATAGATTAATAAAAATAATAATAAGTTAATTAAAATATATGTTACATGATTGATGTAAAACAAAAAAAATTAGAATTTTCATATGAATATAAAATAGTATTCAATGTATGAATCAAAACTATTTTTTAAAAATGATGCTCAATGAATACAAACATATATTTTTATCACAATATAAAATATTTATGGTATTTATATGTGGTCACAAATAAATATGTATATATTTCATATCATTAACATACCATGAGTACTAAAACGTTTCAAGTAAAGGACTATACGAGTACACATGACATCATAATAAGATTGTTCTTCCTTCTTTAATTTTAATATTACCCATGAAATGTTTATATAAAAAGATAAACATAAATTAGAAAATATTTATATTGGGGCACATGTCTTATATTAAAAAATATATAAATTGAAATCAAGTATATATGAAATATTAAATAATGGTTTTCGAAATTAAATGGCAACAATTATTTATATCATTGAATTATATCAAAAACTTAGGAACATAAAAAATTATTTACATTTCAGATTAAAACAATTATAATATATGATATATTTAATGTAAATGAAAATTATAAATTATTTGTTATTTTAACTGGGTGGATGTGTGGTAATTTAAAACATTATTCGTGTGAATTATTGTTAATAAAAAAATTTAATAATGGTATTTCATAAAAGAAATAGACATACACACCCAATATTCCATTAACAAACTGAGAAAGTTCATTATTCTGGGATAAAATATTATTTTTATAATACAAATTTCTTATTATAATATAAATCCCAAAATTAGTGACTCTCAAATCCATATAGAGTATATGTTCATCTACCCTCAATCATATCCATTAAAATATTCTTCTAAAATCATCATCGATCTAACCAAAACTATAAATTAGCAAAAATTTCCTATTAAATGATTCTATGTCAGCATAAATAGGATTTTAATTATGATGGAAAAGTAAAATTTAAATTTGTCACAGTCTAAAATAATATTTTATTAATATTTACCATCTAAATAATCAGAGATACATAGTGTAATAACATATTAATAATGTATGTACATAGTGGAAAATAAAAACATTCTAACTAAATTTAATTATTCAAATAATGATCAATATTATGAAATAATAAAAAATCAATTAATATTAAAAAAACATCAACTATAGGCTCAAAATAACAATAATAAATTAAATTACATTTATTATTAAATTGAAAGTATCTATACTAAAAAGCGAAAGACCAATAATTTTAGAACACCTTAATATAGAACCAATCATTCTACTCACCTCACACCACATCAGTCACTATGATCAAAATAATCTTACTTCTTAATAGAATCTCTTTTATCATTAGTTTTGAATGAAATTTTTAAATGAATGAGAAATGAATTTTTTTATAATGAAAAACCTAATAATAGAATATATTAGTAAAATTAATGAGGTGAATATTACAATCCAAACTATCATAAATGTGTGATGATACAATACTGAATTAAAAGATTTTGATATATGTAGATCATAATGCTAATCAATGTATAAAACTAATTTATATATTACTATGTTTTTATGGAAACCAGTATATACGATATTGTTTATAATATAATTAAAATTAGAAATTTTATAGTATGAATGGAATTAATCATATATGAAAAGGTTAGATTTGGAATTATTTTTCCCTAAAAATTTGATGCACCATCCTCTTCTACAAGGCATTGAGAATATAATGTTTTCATTTAATAATATATATTAGAAACATTAATTTTTTTTTCAAAATTCAAAATAAAATTTATGATAATTATCATATCAAGGTTTTTAATTATTTATTTGTACAAGAAAATATCAACCCATTTTAAAACCAAGAGTCTATAAATTAAAAAATGATTTAGTGAAACCTTGAAGGAAATTGACTATGACCCTCAATGGAACTCCTTATGAGTTTAATAACTATAAGACACCATTCTTTATTTACTTTAATGTATTTTTCATTATCTATTGAGAAAAATAGTCAATAAACGAGATAATATAAAAAATTATCATTCATAGTTGATTGGAAAATATATACATAATTATATAAATCCATAATCATTTCAAGTATATATCATTTTATCTAATTTGTCTCCATGTTTTTTATTTTTGAAAATATATCCACAAATTATAAATAAATTATGAATGTAAATGAAATTCATAAAGAAGTATGATTAGTATTTAACTCTCTATAGATATTTTCAATGTTCTTAATAATATATGTAAAATTTGAAAGAAATATTATAGAACTCATAAAATTTTAGTTTTTTATTAAACAATGATTAAATATTTATTAGATGTAATTGATGCATATTTATTTTCTAACATAGAAATATAAATATAATTTCCATATTCATATTTTTTTTAATAATTTATTTACATTCTTTAATAAAAAATTTCTAACATTTCTACGTAAAATAAATAATTTTATACATTTCTGCTAATGATACAGAATAAAAAACATCAAATGATGAAAATATACATTTAAATTATAAATTAAAATTCATATGATATAATAGAATTATTTTTTTAATAAAGAAAATTTGACATTGAAGAATGAATCTGTTAAATGTAATTATATTATTGGTATCATCACATTATAATAAAATATTGTCATCCAATGATAGATCTTCAATAGATCTTCATATATTTGGAGTTTCTCAATATACATTCCATCCTTTTTTCATTAATGATTTTATTTCTTTTAATAATCCAATCATGTTTAATTTACATGGACTAATTATATCAAATTAAATATGTAATGTTCCCTGATCTAGAAGCCTCCCATTTTGAAAAAATAGGCCAGTTATATGGGCATATGTGAGCATCCCCATATGATATAGGCTACCGACTAGTAGTGGGGTTTTGAAGAATATTTTTGGGACACTATAACCCAAGGTATAGGGTTATAATATAATAGGAATAAATATCTATCAAAAATTATTAGATAAGAGGAATATCTGAAACTATGCAAATTACAACCGGTATGTAAAATTAGGAACCAATAGACCATTATTAATGAATTATATTATAGTATGAAATGTATCTAATTTTACTAAAAAAGTAATAAAGAAATAATAATATGACATAATAATCCAAAAAGTCCCATATCTCAGACCACATGTCTATCCCATCTCAAAATTCCATCCCACCATGAAAGAAAAAATTAGCAACAAAAATTGTTTATGTTGCCCAAACTCGCATCCTTGTAATCTGTTCAAGTACAAAATGAAAACTTGAATATTATGTGAGTTAAACATAAATAGTAAAAAACCAAAATATTGTTTACGTAAAACATAAATAGAAAACAAATCGATTTTTAATAAAACCAGTTTGATAATAAGTGCATGGAAAAATTCATTTTATAGTTGTTTTAATTTATCAATGAAAAAAATGCATAAATAAACATGTTGGATCACCATGATAGAATATCTCTGAGTTTGTAGGACAACAAAGAGACACATAATCGTAAACAATGGGATAATCGAATAACTAGGTATATTTTATTTATAAGAATTTCATCCTCAGAAAAATTCCCTATATATATTTAATTCTATTTAGATTGGGAAAATTCCACTATATTATAATTTCAACATCTCCAAACATATCCCTATTTATAATTATTTCAGCTTCAAAATAGGATAAACCTACTTTATAATTATTTGATAATCCTTAGTAATTTTCTGATATATATATATATATATAAATATCATTAAATTGGGAAAATCCTACTATATAATAATATTAGCATCATAATGTGTAGATTGATATATAATAATAAGAAATCCAAACATTATAAAGCCCTATATATATGAATATCAGCATGAAAAAAGAATAACCATTAATTATAAAAATTATACCATGATATTACATATGTTTTAAATTCAAGGATATCACATGATCTTATATGAATGACTCAATAGATAACTATTAAAATTATCATTTTTCATTAGATTACTATTTTATTTATGTACCATATAATCGCTAGTCGTATCAATAGTTTGTAATCCATAAAAAATGAGATTCTATTTCAAACAGTCACCTAAAATATCATTTTAATTTAATCAAAATTAAAACCATTGTCAAATAATAGTTTATCCATGGTCTTCTGACCCAATATGTATCTATAAGTCGGGCTACAAAACATTTGAATCAAAAGGGATCCACAGAATAAACAAGTCTATTATTTTTCATTATTCATCATTCAATTAATTACTGCGCGTGTTGTGTCAGTAAAATTACAATATTTCACATACATAATATGTAAACACTCCCTATGGATAGGTCGTAGAAATCATACCACTAACCATTGATGAACACAATGCATCTAATGGGTTACACCAACAATAATCAAGGTGAATGAAATCACAAGAAGAATCATTGACCATATAGGATCAAGGTTAACATATAAAACAACCATAATGAATATATATACAACCAAATTTCACATAACCAAATAAATGGTTGAAACCCTATGAAAATAAACTCACCGTAAACATATGGCATCGACATGACGTCATGAGTGGATGATGAGACTTATAAAATAAGATGGAAAATGCCTAGGTATAGAGAGAGGAATGTATTCAGTATAAATATTGAATAAAACAAAAGCTTCATGGATTGATAACATGAAAGTCATTTGCACTATTAGTAAATTCCATGTAGATAAGATTAATAGAAAATTGACACTCTGAAGTTATTTTATTATACAATGGTGACACAGTATCTATTTTAAATGATACACATCATAACACATTCAAACTCAGATATCATAAAAGATACCCAGATTGTGAAGATTGAATTTATATTTGATATGAAATAATTTGGATTTTTTTAATTGATCCATGATTACCATATAGATTATTATTATGATGTTTTCTAAGTATTCATATTTATATATACATGGTTACATAATCCCATTTCCACTCAGGAATTGAAAGTGGATGAAAAAACTCAATAGGCCTATGATGCTCATCATTCACCTCCTCGTTGGTGAAACACCTTAAAAATAATATAAATAACACCTTATTCATTTATGGATACCACAATTTTTATAAGAGATCACAATATGAATTTTCCAATCTTGGATGTATCAAAAATCTGAAACCATGAAGCTCTCTCCTCATATACTCACACAAATCCATATAAACCCATAATCGACAAGAAATTGATAAAGGACACTAATCCCTTGAGACTATCATTGTGGTGTCTTCCTAGAATATATGTTGCCACTCAAAGCTATTCCCTCAGAATTAGATAAATACTATATGTTGATCTGGTGGAAAATATTTTCCAAAATATATATCCTTGAATGAGCTACTTGTTTCAGATACCCGTAAAAATCAATATGCATATATGAAAACAGATCCATCAGCCTCCCCTCATCATATGATTCCTTCACTACCCCGTCTTATTTTGTACAACTCATGGAATCATTATTGTTTTTTCCATTTCATCATGTGTATTCAAACTAAACATTGAAATACTAGAGATAATTATTCCACCACATCATTCAAAGTATAAGGTCTTAAATAGTAAATATGAAAATAAGGCACTTTTTTCTTATGTACACCAATATAATATCGCCCAAAAATAGTATTTATAGAATCATATGTTGTTTACATCCGATTGAAACTATTGATCGAGAGGCGGATAATTAATCTAATCCATTATTAGCTATAATAGGACCTATGAAACCACATGGTCCCCATGTTTCTGAACTACTCTATTTATAACTTCATATGTGTATCCATAAATGGTAGAATCCTTAAAATAAATAAGTTATGTGAATATCGTTAATGAGGTCATATTTCTCGTTATCTATTTTAATGCAATCTCAAAAGAGTATGAAGCACAAAAATATCCTCATTCATAGTCATCTAGGACATCAGTGAATCCCGATAAAATATACCAAGGATTAATGTCTAATAATATCATATTAAACCAAAAAAATTGAATCTTGAAGGCAATGATAGGTATCAACCAAGACACCACATCTTTCATCTTCGATGGGTCCACTAACACATCTGCCTCTAAGATGAGATATCCCTAGGATTCCTAACTATAAATCTAGATACAACATTTATATATAATTATCTAAAGTCATTTATCTCTCAATGTACTCCAAGTGATCTTCGATGATGAGAATCATCAATTGATGAAATGGAGTGAACTACGATAAGGATGATAAGAACTACCAAAAAATATTGAAGAAAAGGCTAAATATACTATCAATCAAGGCCATTAATACCTATAACAACATCTACAAAGAAATGGAATTATTAAAAATTATTATATTGCATAAAATCTAGTAAAATAAATTCATGTGGATTTAGGGTGCTCTAATAATAAACTCGTGGAATCCTAACCCCAATTCAAACATAGATAGAATCATGGGAGCTTTCTGCTGATCATAGAGATCATCAAACCCTTGAAGGGGGTTTTAGTTCTTGAGTATTATTTGGTTCAATCATTGATAGGCGACACTTAAATGGAATTCCTACAATCATTCAGGGAGAGAAAAAACATAGATCCCTATGTTCGTGCACTTGTTCGTATGAAACCCTTTACTTCTAGGTCATCGAACTTATTATTAAACTAATAATGATATACTAGGGGAATTCTATATAGTGGTAGATAAACCAAATCATATCATCGATCAATCATTATCAAGAACTAATTTCCCACTCATGTGGTATGCTATAGATTTGTTGGGGATATAAATATAGAAAAGCATCCATCACTAGAGGCAATGTATCCGACTACATTCCACCATATTTCTAAAAAAATATTTACATCTAATCATTGAAAAAATCTAATATCCATTTAATTGGTCCTAAATGGCATGTATGATGTTCCCACACACCCTGTTGACTATATCATCCCCCATATATAGATTGAGAGTAAAATATCAACTAATAATAGTCAATATGAGCCTTGTATAGAACTACACAATTCATACATATAATCAAATCAAATCCTATTGTTTAAATCACTAAAAATACAAAATGATATGATATCCACCTATTTCAAGAAGGAACTTTTGTGTTGTTTATTGTCCACCTTTCTCCCAAATTCCCCACTAACACATGGAAAGTCCAAAAAGTAGGCATGCATTATGTTCACCATTATATCTGTGTGTGTCTTGAGGTGCTCGATTATTGTTAGAACATACTCAATCTAGAACATCCCTTCTAGGTTTCCTCCCACCATAATGATCATGTGAAAATTCCATAACTAAAACACCATCACCAATTTCGACCTCAATTTTACTATGTCAATAGTATCCCTTTCCATGGAAAGCATAGGCTTCAAGAAGACATCAAAAAGTGAAACAATCCATTTGATCAACATAATATATAGGATGTGATGGTTTAAATATGTCAAGAGTGTGTTTATTCCCACTATATTGTTTGTCAAATCCATGAAGAAGTGGCATGAAGTTCTCAAAAATTCAATCACACTACTTCAAAAAATTGCTAGAAACATGTTCATTCTTAGTAGGTGAAAAATAGAGAACGTTCAACACATAGACTATCCAAAAATGGAATACAAATGTTTTATCATGATATAACAATAAATTCCATTTATTTTATCATATATTAATTTTATCTCAAATAGAAATTCATCATGGAAGTTATATCACATTAAAAATATATTCCCATTTTATCAAAAATGTTTGTGAAGATATATCCCACTGTTCATATAATGAAGGAGGATTAATTGTCTTATGTTATAGAGGTCCATTTTTGTAAATATTAAGAATCAATAAAACCACATAACATGTGAATCACACTTGGAGAAATAAATTCACTTGTAATAAGCGTACACCATGAATAGTGACCCCTTCTTGAGAACTTGTACTTTCCAGATACTTTGGTCAGATAATCCTATTAAAAGTCACATAAAAATTCCTAAAAAATCATGTTATCCTTTTTCTGTTATGATATAATAATTTTATATAAAAGAAATAACATCCACCTCTAATATCACTTTGTAACATCCATTGATTCTGAGCCCTATCGTGGGAAAAATTAGGGTTTGTAATATTACCTCATGCACACCTCCTCAAACTCCAGAGGCTACCAGTAGGGTGTGATAAATATTATGGGGGGACTATACCACCTGGAAAAATGTTACCAAACAACCTAAAATTGCATATATCAATAAATATCACAGTAATAAAAATAACAAAAATAGTTCTACATATAATTTGGAAGTAAAAGGAGGAACTAATCAAACACTAATATTGGATGTAATTTTTATATTAAATGTATCTAATGAAAAACTAAATGTCATAAAAAATAATATTATTACATTATAAACTCAAAATAACTTAGTTTAAACAAAATATCAGTCTAATATCCAATCATTACATAATACTTCTAGATATAATTTTCAAAAAGTTCCATTTACTATTCCACTACAATGAATCATGGAAATATTATATATTTCAAGTTTCCAACCATAATACGGTGTGAATAAAATTCACAAGTCTAACACCACCATGTCTAAAGAAACAGTTTGACAATAGTTACTATAATAAAGATATAAAAATGTGTATTAATTAATCAATTAATACAATATATAAAACAAAATCTTTAACCTCCAATCCAAAAAATTATAATAAGGTAGAAAAACTAATTAAACTGTAATCTGTAATGCCCCGACCCCAGTTACCCAGACTCGGTGCATTATTACATAAACATTGGCATAATCACAAAAGATCATGTCTCGAAAGACCAATTAGTTTAGTAGCCTTGGAGACAATAAATAAATTTATAATTTTTACTTTACATCATAAAGTGAAAAACTACAATAACATGGTCTCCATATTCCACACTCATATACCCTTCAGACTATCCCTGTAGGTTAGTCATAAAATATTTATTCACATCCTGGGAAAAATAAAACATAGAAAGGGGTGAGCTCAGATGCTCAGTAATGATAACAATATATCAGAAACATTCATAAATAAACATAAGCATTTAAGGAAATGTATAACTAAAACAAAATCCTTTTAAACATGAACATCAGCATAATATGGACAAAATGAAATGAAGTAATGCCATTTACATATTCACATGGATATTATACATGTCGAATTATCACATGCAATATCAATAACCACTTTCATAATGATGGAATGCATAATTCCAGACTATCATAACCACATAGTCAAGGCCTTGTGCCAAGACTACAAATAATATTTTGTCAAGGCCTTGTTCCAAGACACTATTTTGTCTCATGAGACCTACCGATACATCGATGAGCTATAGAAGGCTCCACCAATTACTTACTCAGTCCAAATCATTCCTTATATGAAAAGGTTTAAACATATCATAAACCATAACATAATCGTATCACATAAAACAAGCATAAAGGAAAAATAACATTTCCACATTTCAATAAAAATATATCAATACAACACATTGATATAATGAAACCATTTCCAATACAAAAATAAAAGAATGGTGAAACTTGGTATTTATTTTTCATTTAAAAAATGTTATGTCTTGTAGAGGAAGCTGAAACTCAAATAATGGTCACAACGGCGGAGATGTCGTTGTTACTCCATACATATGACAAAAAAATATTCCATTTTATTGTTTAGTAAAACTATTCGTATAAAAAGATTCATTTTGAATAAACATAAAATTCAATGAGTTTATACACCATATAAAAGAATGTTTTGTATAAAACAAAATATGCCTCAACGAAAGGAGATTGAGACGAAGTCCCTTAGCTCATGTCCGAGGTGACTTAATCATTCTTTATCCTCCAGAATAATAAACTAGAGTTAATTTATACTTGCTTAAGAACATTTTTTATGTTCATTATTCCTTTTATATCACTTATTTTTATGTTATGAACATTATGTAGTCATTTAAGGTAATAACAGTCATTTTGTCAATCTTTGGTACTTGAGTCAACAATAAACTTATTATAATTAAAATTTGTTCATGTGGTAAAATATACATTATATCCAGATATATATTCATCATTTAGATATAATATATATCATATATATCCAATATATATATTCATTTATAATATTACATAACATTTAGAGGTAAGAAATGAAATGCACCGTTCATGGGGACGGTAAGTCGTACGTACGCATGAATGCTACTTTCATTTCTATTTCATATTTAATGGAATGATATCATAATGATATAAAATCATATTAAAATTCCAGTATAATATCATATATAATATCATTTACTCTATCCTTTATACATCCCACATATGGCATTAATGATTCCAATCACTTTGAGGGGGTGGTAGTCCACACTTCCTAAAATGTAATTATCGTTTTTACCCATAATGGAAATCGTAAAGGTATTACATAAATGAAAAATACAGGATCATAAGGAAAAAAATAATAATATAAACCATATATAAATATAGTGACAACTTAATGGCCACCAGGAATGTTGTTAACAGAAGATTGAACAATCATCGTTTCGTGAGGCAGTAATTCGCCACCCACAGAAACAATATATTCTTTAACCATTAGACGGAGGTGTGTGTAAGTTTAAATCAAATAATTCTAATAAAAACATCTTATAATATTGGGTATACTGGTGTTATTACAAATTATACTAATAAAAAGGGTTTATGGGGTCGGAGAAGCAAAATAAAACAAAAGAACACAAGTGAAGACATTATCTTTCAATCGGGCAACTCCTCTTGGATTGAACCAAAAGGGTATCTTGAAGAGATTTATGCCTAAGGTAAGGCTTATATGATAAATAGAGGTATTAATATAGATATAATGTGTATATTTAGGCCGAGCCAATGGCTTTATAGTTTTGAATAAGGTGGTATAGGTGGGGGCCTATTATAAGAGTAGAGGAGGGGCACTCTTGGAAAGTCATGAAATGTTACATTATTTTATAATGAGTTTTGGATTTTAAAGGTCCCAAAATTATATATTTCGAGGATAAGGTGATAAGGGTTCGAAATATAATCATCCAATAGGTTTTTGACAAGTATATGTCTTTGATTTTACATTATCTTTTCATTTCATTTAAATCATTAATTAATGTGGTAATTGTTGCATCATCATGGTGTCATAAAAAATTTAATTTATTTAATGTCTAAAAATTATAAAATAATATCATCATTTAGGATATATTTTCATATTTTAAATTAATATTTATAGTTCAAGATATCATTTACATAGAAAAAACTAAAATTGTTTTACTTGGGTGATACATAGTTTAGTTTACATTCCCATAAAAAATAATATAATAAAATGTCACTATCACACAAAAGTGATTCCATTGGGTCCCAAAGTTCGGCACAAGGAATCCCATGGTCGTCCATGACACAACAAGTAGCATTAGGACTCATGTTGAGGTCATTTTTTATTATTATGATTTTATTTTATTACCCTTAACTATCTGATTACTAATTAATCAGGATAATTAAAGATTATTACTGTCGTTACTATTCATAATGTCAAAAAACCAAAGTGTCTTAATTACATAGTTTGGACCTTCTGATTAAAAATATTTAATCCATTTTACCAAATTCCAATCCCAGAAATTGTAGTAATTAATATAAAAATTATTATCGATGTCAAAACAAATAGTGTGTTATTAAGAAATAATATCAATCAAAATATTGACTATTGTTTATGTCCAATTTCTAAGTAAAATTAATTACAATGAACACCATTGGATAAAATGGTAAAATTATATTCTAATTATACATTAAAACCACTCAATATTATAATTTATCACTATAAATTATTTGGATTAAAAATGTTGGTTTTAAGTAGTTTTCATTATTCATCGAAAATTGGAATTTCTCAGAAAAAAACCAAAAATTCCACATATTCTAATTTTGATATTCCAAATCCAAAAATGAAGTCCATTCTGAAATATAAAATATATATAATTTCAAAAAGTTGTTATTAAAATTCATAATGGCGACTTTGATTGGTTACGGTGTGTTAAAACTCAATGTTACGTACAACAAATGCTACTCTATTATTCAAAGAGAAGCATACCATGGAAGTTTGGGGTGTTACATTCTCCCCTCAATCAAATTACTTCATCCTCAAAATTTATAGAATATTACTACATAAAAATACATGGGTGGTTGTTGATCATATGTTCCTCGGGTTCCCACAGTGCCTCTTCCATCTTATGGTTCCTTTATAGAACTTTTACAAGACGAGTCATCCAGTTTCTCAACACTTATTCTCTCATATCCAGAATCCTGGCATGCTCTTCACAATAAGATAGATCGGATTCCAGTTCTAATACCTCATAGGTGAGAACATGTGTTGGGTCATGCAATTATGTTCTCAACAGTGATACGTAGAACACATCGTGAACTTTAGAGATACTTGGAGGCATTGCCAAACTGTACGCTACATCCCCAATTCGTTCTAGAAATTAAAATGGTACGATGTACAAGGGAATTTATTTTCCATTCTTACCGAATCGTATAACTCCATTCCATGGAGATACCTTCAAGAAAACATAATATCCTACCTGAAACTCCAAATCCTTCCTTCAGTTATTATCATAACTCTTCTCCCTAATTTGAGCTGCATTGATTTGGTTTTGGATTACTTTCACCATTTCCCTCGTTTCCTCAACAAGTTCTAGGCCTATGAGTTTTATTTCCCCAACATCATCCCAACAGGTTGGTGTTCTACACCACATTCTATGAAACGATTCATATGGTGCCATCCAAATATTTGAATGGAATCTATTGTTAGTGGGAAATTCTACAATATGTGAATATTGAACCCACATAACCTGAAAGTCAAGTGAGCATGATATTAACATCACTTCTAAGGTTTGAATAGTCTGTTCTAATTATCCATCTATTTAATGGTGGTAAATAGTGCTCAAACGAAGTTTAGTGTCCAGGTATTTCTGAACACTTTTCCATAATTTTGATGTAAAATGTGGATCACGATCCGAAACAATCGATAGGGGCACTCCATGAAGTCATTCAAATTTTATAATATAAAGTCTTGCTAATCATTCAAGTGGTAAATACTCTCTTATAGTAAGAAAACGTGCTGACATGGTAAGATGATCAACAATGACCCATATTGCATCATGCCTTCTCGGAGTCTTTGGTAGTCCCACGAAGAAGTCCATCATAATATTATCCCATTTCCACTTAGGTATGGGAAGAGGTTGCATGACTCCTCAAGGAAGTTTCCTCCCAACTTTCACTTGTTGACAAACCATGAATCGTGACAGAAAATCATCAATCTCCCTCTTCAAGTTGTCCCACCAAAAAAATTTCTTCAAATCTCTATACATCATAGTGCTACCAGGGTGTATAGAGAAATTGGAACAATGAGCATCATCCAATATTTCCCTTTTTAGAGCTGCTATATCGGGAACACAATGTCTCTTCTCAAATTTCAAAATTCCATCTTCATACACAAAGTCACTCAATCTCCCATCTTTCATAGCTTTAATCATCTTTTGAAACTCTTTATCACCAGTCTGAGAACTATTAATCCTTTCTAGTATAGATGGTTTGGAAACCATTTGAAAAAGAATTGATTTTTCACCTTATATAGTTATTCCCATGGACATATTCCATATGTCCATGAAAATAGGATCCCTTTCAATTCACATAATGTTCAAAACTCCATGATATTTTTTCCCAAAGCATCTACCACCTTATTTCCCATCCCCGGGTGGTAGTGTATCATGAAATCACAATCCTTGAGTAATTCAAGCCATCTCCTTTGCCTCATGTAGAGTTCTTTTTGTGAGAAAAATATACTTCAAACTCTTGTGATTAGTATAAATCTCACATTTCTCACCATAGAGGTAGTGTCTCCACATCTTCAAAGTAAATATCAATGCTGCTAACTCGATATCATTAGTAGGATAGTTTTGCTCATGAATTTTCAACTATCGTGAGGCATATGCAATAACCCTATCATTCTGCATGAGGAAACAACGAATTCATTTCATCGATGCATCACTATAAATAATGAACCCATCATTTCCCGATGGTAGAGTCAATATAAGAGCATTGACTAATCTTCTATTTAGTTCTTCAAAACATTCTTTACACTCTTTTTTCCAAACCAATTTAACCCATTTATGTGTCGGCTTTGTTAATGGGTTAGTCAATCGGGCAAAATTCTGTAAAAAATGTCGATAATAACCTGCTAAACAAATAAAACAGTGTACCTCAGTTATACTTGTTGGTTCTAGCCATTCATGGATTGCTCTTGTCTTAGAATGATCAATAGAGATTCTATACTTAGATATAATATGGCCATGAAAAGAAAACGCATGAATCCATAATTCACACTTTCTATACATCCCATATAATACGTGTCTTCTAAGAGTCTTTGGAATAATGTGCAAGTGATTTTCATGATCTTCATATACTTTTGAGTATACCAAGATATCATCAATAAATACCACTAGGAAGTCATCAAGATATTCCTTGAGAACTCTATTCATTAGATCCATGAAAATAGAGGGTGCATAAGTCAGCCCAAAAGGCATTACTGAATACTCGTAATGCCCGTACCTAGTTCAAAATTCTGTATTCGGAATGTCTACGTTGTTTACACAAAACTGATGATATCCAGATCGAAGTTCAACCATTGAAAAGTATTGAAATCCACGCAGTTGGTCAAATAAATCATCAATGCGAGGTAGGTGATACTTGTTCTTTATTGTTATATCATTGATCTCCCTGTAGTCGATACATAACCTCATAGATCCATCTTTCATTTTAACAAAAAGAACAGGGGATCCCCATAGAGAAACACTAGGGAGAATAAATCCCTTATTACTCAGTTCCTCTAGTTTTTTTAGTTCAACTAATTCCACAATGTCCATTCTATATGGGGTTTTTGATATGGGCCTTGAACCAGGCATTAGGTCAATAGAAACTAAACTTTTAGTTCTAGAGGATAAACATGTAAATCATCTGGAAACACATCAACATATTCTCTCACAACAGGTACATCCTCTATTTGAACGTTCCGTTCCTCACCCACATTTATTTCATTATCTTCCTCCCCAATAAGTGAATTTAGTTGAGCCACTGGGGGTGGATCTGGATAATAATTAGGTGGCGACGAATCTGCTTTAAAGATAAGGTGTTACTTATCATCATCATCAAAAAATAGTAACCTCCTTCTTCATACAATAATCCTTCTCATCATGGTCCAAAAGCCAATCTATACCAAGGATTATTCAAATTCAATCATGGGTATGATGATGAGATCAACAGATAAGGAACATTTATGTGCTCTAATGGGAACTGATTTACAAAACATTATTACAATGAAATTCCCCTTAGGATTTTTGACTGACAACTCCATCGTTAAATCAAAATGGAAATATCTAATTTTCTTAGAAAACTGGGATGATATGAAACAATGCGATGATCTAGAATCAAATAATGCATTTTCTAAACATGAGAAAACCAATAAATTACCTACCACCATGTCTTTTAGTGCTTCTACCTCAGCAATAGTGATAACATAAGTTTATCCATGATCCCTTGTAATTTTTTGATGTAAGTTCCCTTGACTCTTAGGACATTCATTTACATAATGTATCGTCTCCCTGCAATTGTAGAATTTAACATTGGTAGCTTATTTATTCCCCTTGCAATCACGATCTTGGTGGCCTTTTCCACCACACATGAAACAGACACCCATTCCTTTCAAGCAAGTACCAGGGTGTTTCATCCCACATTTACTAAAATATGGATAATGAAATTTTCCCTTCTTCCCCTTATTTACATTTCCAGAGTGATCAGTAGACCTCTTCTTATCTGGATTTACTATAACGATGTAATACATAGAGAATTCCTTTTCCATCTTAATAGAAAATGAAACAATGTCTTCGTATAAATATAAGGATTGTGAGACAAATGCTCGATGTAGAAACAGATTTAACCCATCAAAGAAACAATCAATCTTACTTCTTGGGTTACATATATAATCAGCAGCATACCTCGCTAACCTTGTAATGATGGCCTCATACTTTGATACATTCTCATCATCCTTTTGTCTCAGACTCAGAAATTGCATTTCCATATCATCTCGATGGTCACGAGGAAATTATTTTTCTAAGAAAAGAACATTGAACTCCCTCCGTTCAATATTTGATACTTCATCATCTTCCTTTGTGTTTTGAATCAATGTACACCATTGATTAGCATCTCCATTGAGGCGGTAAACTGCCATGATTAACTTTTCCCTTTCACTACTCCCCATGGAATGGAATATTTTCTCTATAGAATTTATACATTTCTCAGCTACTAAGGGATTTGAATGCCCATTGAATTTTGGCAGTTGTTTCCTCATAAAGCGGTATAAAAATGATCCTCCGCTTTGCCGATCAGGGTGCTACATAAGAGTAAGGTTATTATTCATAACCCGAGTGATTTGTCCCAGTATGGTTATAAGTTGATTAGCACCTGTTGTATCACCAGCTCCACTATAATTCTCTTGAGTAGGAGGGAAATCCCTACATGAAGTGCATGCATTGATACAATTTCTATTCCTTCCACTAGGTGCCATTTCTAAACAATGGCATAAACTATATCAGTTTATGAATCAAAATACATAATTCCATAATTGTAAAACACTTAACCTAAATTGAATATTATATGGATATAATATATAAACATATGAATGTTTTCTTTGAGGATGTATATATTTATAAACCCTTCATAATAGTTTGTAAACATATTGAGTATTATCCAATGCATATCCCCCGAGAGTGTCATAACCAGGAGTGCAGCATGGCCCGTTGTCGTGCACCAGTTCCCGTTTGAGTATAACTCAAAGCGGTGTTTTCAGGTTTTACCCCTAGGTACATCTGTGCCAGAGCCACCTCTACCTGCTTGTATCCAGATAGGGATGTATTTCTAGGAATACTCACAAAATTTCTATAATACCAAATTTCTAGTAAGTTATTCTATACTAATCCTCAAAGTCTATCTTAGGGATATGTGCTCTAATCAGAGTTTTTCTAAATATAAATTCGAAGGTTAGTACTAAACTACCTATGATACCAACTGTAATGCCCCAACCCCAGTTACCCAGAGTCGGTGCATTATTACTTAAACATTGGGATGATCACAAAATATGAAGTCTCGAAAGTCCGATTAGTTTAGTAGCCATGGAAACACTAGATACATTCATAAATGTTACATTACATCATTGAGTGAAAAATGACAATAACACGGTCTCCATAGTCAACACTCATATCCCCTTTAGACAATCCCTACAGGTCAATCATGAAATATTTTTCACATCCTGGGAAAAATAAATCATAGAAATGGGTGAGATCAGATGCTCAGTAAGGATAACAATATAGCGAGAACTATCATAAATAAACATAAGATTTAAGGCAATGTATAAATAAAACAAAAATACTTTTAAACATGAAATTCATCATAATATGAAAAAAATAAAATGAAATAATTCCATTTACTTATTCACATGGATATTCTACTAGTCGAATAATCACATTCAATATCAATAACAACTTTCATAATGATGGAATGCACAATGCCAGACATTCACAATAACATAGTCAAGGCCTTGTGCCAAGACTACAAATAAGATTTTGTCATGGCCTACTACCAAGACACTAGTTTGTCTCATGAGTCCTACCGATGCATCGAGGAGCTATAGCGGGCTCCACCCATCACTTAATAATTCCAATGCATTCCTTATATGAAAAGGATTAAACATATCATAAAACATAAAATAATCGTATCACATAAAACATGCATAAAGGAAACATAACATTTCCACATTTGAATAAGAATACATCAATAAAAAAGATTGATATAATTCATCCATTTTCCATACCAGAATAAAATAATAGTAAAACATGGTATTTATTTTTCATTTAACAAAAAGTTATGGCTTGTAGAGGAAGCGCAAACTCAAATAATGGTCACGACGACAGAGATGTCGTTTTCACCGCATACGTATGATAAAAAAACATTCCCTTTTATTGTTTAGTAAAAAACTCCGTATAAAAATATTACCTTTGAATAAAAGTAAAATAAAAAGGGGTTTATACACCATATAAAATAAAGATGTGTATAAAACATAATATTCCTCAATGTAAAAAGATTGAGACGAAGTCCCTTACCTTGTGTCTGACTTGACTCGATCATTCTTCAACCTCTAGAATAATAAACTATAGTTATTTTATACTTTCTTAAATACCTTTTTCAAGTTCATTATTCCTTTTATATCACTTATTACCATGTTATTAACATTATTTAGTCATTTATGTTAATAACGGTCGTTTTGTCGATCTTTGGTATTTGAGTCAACAATAAACTTCTTATAATTAAAATTTGTTCATTTGGTAAAATATCCATTATCTCCAAAATTATATTGATGATTTAGATATCATATATATCATATATATCTGGTATAGACATTCATTTATAATATTACATAACATTTAGATGTATGAAATGAAACGCACCGTTCATGGAGACGGTAAGTCGTACGTACGCATGAACGCTACATTCATTTATATTTCGTATTTAATGGAATGAAATCATAATGACATAAAGTTATATTATAATTACAGTATAATATCATATATAATAACATTTACTCCATCCTTTATACATCCCACATATGGAATTAACGATTCAAATCACTTTGAGGGGTCGGTAGCTCGCAATTCCTAAAATGAAAATATCGTGTTTACCCATAATGGAAATCATAAAGGTATGCCATAAATGAAAAATACTAGAGCATAAGGAAAACATAAACATAATATAATCCATATATATATATAGTGACAACTTAATGGCCCCCATGAACGGTTTTAAAAGAATATTGATCAATCATCGTTTTGTGAGGCAGTAATTCTCCACCCATTGAACAGTATGTTCTTTAACTATTAGACGGAGGTGTGTGTATATCTAAATCAAATAATTCTCATAAAACATCTTATTATATTGGATATACTGGTGTTGTTACAAAATATAGGAATAAAAATAGTATATGTGGTTAGAGAAGCAAAATAAAACAAAAGAACACAAGTGAAGACATTAACTTTCAATCAGATAACTCCTTTTGGTTTGAACCAAAAGGGTTTCTTGAAGATATTTCTGCATAAGGTAAGGCTTATATGATAAAGATAGGGATTTTTAGAGATGTAATGATCATATTTTGTAATAGCCAATGGCTTGAGATGTGTGAATAAGGTGGTAGACATGGGGGCCTTTTATAAGAGGAGAGGAGGGGCACTCTTAGAAAGTCATGAAATGTTACATTATTATATAATGTTTTTCTAATTTTAAAAGTTCCAAAATTATATATTTAGAGTATAAGGTGATAAGGGTTCGAAATATACTCATCTAATAGGTTTTTGACAAGTTTAGGTCTTAGATTTTACATTATATTTTCATTTTATTTTAATCGTTACTTAATGAGGAAATCCCTGCTTCATCATGGTGTCAAAAAAATTTAATTTATTTAATGTATAAAAATTATAAAAAAATATCATAATGTAGAAAATATTTATATAATTAAAATGACTATTTATAGTCTAATATATCATTTACATAGACAAAACTACATTTTTTACTTTGGTGATACATACTTTGGTTACACATTCCTTTTAAAAAAATTATATAATAAAATGTCACTATCACCCAAAAGTGATTCCATGGGGTCCCAAAGATTGGCACAAGGCATCCCATGGTCGGAAATGACACAAACAGTAGATTTAAGATATATTTTGGGGTCATTTATTATTATTATGATATTATTTTATTAACCTTTACTATCAGATTACTAATTAATCACGATAATTAAAGATAATTATCGTCGTTTGTATTCATAATGTAAAAAAACAAAAGTTTTTTAATTACATAATGTGAAACTTATGATTCCAAATATGGAATCCATTTTACCAAATTCCAAACAGAGAAATTTTAGTAATTAATTTAAAAATTATTTCCGCTGTCAAAACAAATAGCGTGTTTTTAAGAAACAATATCAATCAAAAGATTAACAATTGTTTATGTCCAATTTCTATGTGAAATTAATTCTAGTAACCACCATTGGATAAAATGGTTAATTTATATTCTAATTATAGTTTAAAACCACTCAATAGTATAATTTATCAATTTAAATTATTTTTATTAAAAATGGTTTTTATGTATTTTTCACTATTCATTGAAAACATGAAGTTCTAGGAAAATAACAAAAATTCAACATAGGATAATTTCAATATACTGAATCCAAAAACGATGTCTATTCTAAAATATAATATTTATATACTTTCAAAAAGTGGGTATTACTATCCATAACATTTAATTTGATTGGTCGCGGTGTGTTAGAACTCGAGGTGGCATACAACACACACTGCTCTATTATACAAAGAGAATCATACCATGGAATCTGGGGGAGTTACATAATAAAAATCCATTCCATAATAAAAAAACAGAGAAAAGTACTAAGAATAATAAGTTCATATTTCTTGAAAATACATACATATAAGAATTTCATCATCAAATGGGCCAATTATTCAATATAATAATTTCATCATCACTTTGAGTATCCCTATATATATATATATAATTTGGGATTGAAATGGAAACAATAATACTATATCATAATTTCAATCTCAACAAAAATAAAAATATATATAACAGTTTTAGTATAAAATAAAAACAATCTCCGTATATAACAAATAAAACATAACTAGGAATAACTATATATATAATCATATCATCATATAAAATGTCCAAGATGTATAAACAAAAATTTGATAAGGAAACATTGTTGATCCTATAATATAAGTATTAAAACATGGAATACAACAAGTCACAATGGCGAGGATATAAAAATATCACTTCATAATCCTCAATGGGAAATTATGAAAATTATAATTTTTCATCTAATTAACATATCATATATATATAAAATTAGAAAAAGCATATCAATTGATTATAAAATATTAGTAATGTTATTATATATCATAAAATCTTCTAATATATCATGTCATGAAATAAAAATATTAAAACATTAACTGAATCATTATTGATAAAGATTCTTCTTCAATCAACATGTTGGCAAAATCTATGGAAATGTTTTTGAATTCAAATAGATCTATGAAATGGACAAATCCATGATTCATCATAATCCATAATTTAATTTAATTGATCTGAATATCGTGTTAGGGAAATCATAATATTTTATATAATTAATAATTTAACAGACCATAGGTTTTGGATTAAGACCACCTATCTTTAACCAACCATTAATGCATCTCTTATAATGGAAAAAATGAATAATAATAATGGTTCGTAACATATATAGAATAATCCTTGTTCATATAAGATCATGATCAACACCCTAGATAATTATGGAATAGGTGTTTACACTACAATGACTATTATAAATGAATATAAAAGATAATATAAGAAAAACAACATATCGATGATTGATGGATTTAATGTGTCACACCATTATCATGATGATTATTTATTTAGATTAATTTAATTATTATTTTGTGTTTCTCTATTGGGAAGGTCGAGTTTTAAAAGTTCTGAATCTTTTTCACTATTGGGCGGTATGCACGGACCATTAAAAGTAAATGTATATTTTCCCAGTATATTAAATAAATAAGTTCATTGAGGATTAAATGAGAAATAAAATATAATGAGAAATATGTAATAAAAAAATTAAAAGGTTTTGATAATAATAATAAAGATATTATTATTAATAATAAAATTGTTATTAATTTTTTTATTTTTAGAAATAAAATAAAATTATAATGAAATAATAATTTAAAATAATTCTATATAATAATAATAATTTTTATATATTATTATGAATAATAATATTAGTTTGTGCATTTTGAATAATAATAATAATAAAATTAATATTAGTATTAATAGATTCGGATTTTTTAAATTTATTTGTAATTTTTTTTCTTTAAATCTTGATCACAAATCTCCCCCTCCATGAATCATACCAGAAAGCCTTACTTCCCCCAAAATCACCTAGTATGCACCCCTCCCCCTTATGTGACCCATCATCTGTGAATCCCACCAAACCCCCAGACTCCCACCATGCACCGACAACCCCTGATCGAATCATTCTCATTGCACCATCCTTCATCTGGTGGCACTCTTATCATAGAATCTCAACCCCCAAGTTCCGACATACACCAACATGGGCATAAGCCCTACTCCACACTAGAATAGAATGGTCGACCATTCCATCCATGAACTGTGTCTTAGAAACCCTATTCTCATCTAGTTTATTTCATTTTTTATGGAATTTTCATCATCTTGGGAAAAACATAATCATTGGGATACATGTTTCTGTGTTTTTCTCAATGTTTAATATGTAAGGATGGTTTGTAGAGCCTTTTTTCTTACATCCACTGAAGTTTTCTTCATGTTCATATGCCATTGTGGTAGGAGATTCTATGTTATTAACTTTTCTAAAGATAATATGTAATTCTTGAATGATCCACGGTATTTTTAATCCTGATGCACAACTTCATGTTACAGTTAATTAGTTTTCTATAATGTTTTTAATTTTTTAGAACTTTTTAGAAATATGTGTTGATGAAATTCATGGTTAATGACTATTTTTTTCTTTAATAAATGTGTTTTATCAATAAATCAAATCATAATTTGAAAATTCATAAAATGTGATACACACATTGATAATGAAATTAATGAAATTTGGGTGGTGTTTTCCTTGATTTCATAATTTACTAAAAATAGACCTTGCAATGGATTTTGTTTATTCCTCTGTTATTATTAACATATTATATGTGATAATTTATTTTTCTTAATTGAAAGTGAAATGAAGTGTGTTTATAATTTTAAATTGGTATGTTTTGTGTTCTTCAAAGGATACATTGTTTAAAGGAATTGGTTTTTTTCAATTAGATGGAGATCTCATGATCATGGATTGAAAATGGAGTTTTTTTAAAACTGATTATTTGGGACATTTTATTGCTTATTAGAATGTGCTATTCTATGTTAGAACATACATGGGTTTAGTAGGTGAACATAATAATGTTCCTTCAAATGAAGAGGGTACATTAAAAATAATTATATCCTTTTACATTTTTTTCATAACTATTTCATTGGATGTAGAATCGTATCTTGATTAAATTGTTTGGATTAATTATATTTTTTTTGGATTTATGGTGTTTTAGATTCCAATAAATTTATCTAATGGAGTAGTTTTAGGCTTTAGTGTCACACAGTCATATTTCCAATTTGTATATGTATAAATATAGATATCTTCTAAGTGAATGATCCCAAATGACATGGGGAACATGTGCATCTGTTTAAGGATATATATATATATATATATGGATTTATGTGTGATCAAGTGGGGTGCTTCTTGAGTTAGAATTCATTGGCTTGTCCATATTTCATGGTATGATCTATATGCACTGACCTTTAAATTTATGGAAAATTTGTTTCTTGCATTTCACACATAGTTTTCATAATAATTATTGATATTTAATTGTTTATAAAAAGTCTATCATAAAATTGAGTAGTTTCTTTCATGTAATTATTTTCATAAATGGTTTGATTGTGTTTTTCATATCAACACCTTAACTAAATTCACATTTGGTCATGGAAAATGTGTTTTGTAATTAAAATTATGGTTTGGGATTCATAAAAGGGTTTTGATGTGCGTTTTTGTTTTTGAAAGTGGCATTTGTTGATTATTTGGAAAGTGGTTTAGTGTTAAAGGGTTTCATGATGCAGGTTTGGCAATTTTTTAAAAAAAATTAATTTGAAAACTCTATTTGGAATTCTCGTCTTGAATTGTGGGATATTGATGATAATGGGTTGTCCTCAGATTGGACATCCCTATTTTGTTGATGGTTCAATGAAAGATTGAAAAAACCATTGAGAGTTATTCATGGGTGACTTTGTTGTGTTTTTTGACTATGTAATATGAAAATTCATGTGTTGGATTTCATGTTTTAAAATGTTCACTCACCCCCTTATTATTCACGAATTGGGATCCTATCATAGCGATAAAATTTTCAATGAACAATCAATGCACTAGTTTAGATTTTTCATTGGCTAGTGGCATATAATAGTGGATATTTTGTTATTATTTCTATGGTATTGTGCCCCTCGATCAGCCCTGGTAGGGCGATGATTTGGAGTTTCAGAATTATGACATCATCATGTAGGGAATTTATTTTTGATCAGTCAAATGTATAGTATGTTCTAGATTATTCATGAGCTCTTATGATTTCCCATGTATTTTTTAAATTAGTTGTCTCTAACAAATGATTGAGGTACATTGTTTTGTTGGTTTATATTGCTTGTTATTTTCCATCTCCCTTGTGTGATCATTTCTCTTTCAATCAAATATGATATATCATATTACTAAAGTGGATAAAATTATATTCAAATTTTTGTGGAAGAAGGGTCTTAAAATGTTTTACAAATTTTAATCCCTTTTTCTCTAAAAAGGATAATGTTTCATTCATGGAAAATAAATTAGTTTTAAATTAGAAGGGAAATGGACTATGATTTTCATTAAAGGGAATGTGTGTGAAAAAATTATTTCATATATTGTAGTTCAATTATAATGTTAATGATTATTTATTTTAAAGAAGTGTATTAGGAAAAGTTTATCGAGCAAGCATATATATTTTTAATACTCACTCATATAGTTTATCTTTGTTTTTAGCATCATGTGATTCTTCTTGCTCGGTTTCATTCACAGGATTCCGTCATTGGATTGAGGTTATTAGTGACACATATGGCCACATGAAGGAATAAACACTTTTATTTTCTCACCGCAACACGTTTTTTATTTCATTTTTTCAGTTTGTATTTATTTATTTTTATATTTATTGTCAATGTAATATATCCCCAGTTGTATGTTTTGATTCATTGAACTTGTTGCTAGCCCGTGGGGAAGGGGAACACATTTCAGGCTATGCTATGGACTAACTCGGGTGACCGGTTCAGGTTCAACCTAGGTTGGTTTATGAAATACTGTATCATAGGGGTTCTTGATATTTGTGGTGTCTATTAGATGGAGATTAGGATTTTCGAGACTCATGAGGTTGGTGTGGGATGTGTTTCATGAACTCTTTCTCACATTGATTCTCAATTGTCACAATTTTTTTGGGATTTGATACAGTATTCAATGTATTTTATTGAGGGATTACAACGGAGGAGAGCCAGTGTCACATTGTGATCCCACATAGAGAAGGTGCCCATGGGGAGTCTGAGTGCATGGTTCATTACACACATAACATTTTTACATATTGGGGGCATGGAACACTACAATGTCACTGAGATAGGCATAGATGTCAGTTACTCCTTTTGGTAATTTGGTGTACTATGTTCATTATACTGTGTTTGGTTAATGTATGTGAGCTTTTGATGATAAATATAGTTTTCAAAACGAAGTACATTCTTCTTAATGGTTTTAACATTGTTAAGTGGGTTGTAAAATTTTAAAGAACATTATATTGAAAATTTAGTGCATGTTTAGAATTAGAATATAAGTGGCTTGGTGCGACCCATGGTGTTTGTTTTCATAGGTGGGTGTTTATGTATAGAATGTGTGTGTTGGAACATATGAATTGAAGCAGATGAGCACATGTGCAATGGTTCATTGGATTTCATTGGTGTGAATTTTACATTAAAGGCATGGCCATGTTTTGTAATGGTGGGTTTGGAATGGGATTGTTTTTTTCAATTTTTATATTTGGTTATTTTTTTAGCTGGCTACATTTAGATAAAGGTTATTTTATTGACGTTGCTTTAGCTTGATATCGGTTTTGACTGAAAGCTACCATTTTTATTGAAATAAAATCCATAGTACAAAGGAACCACATAAACACATCATGGTGGTCGAAATTAGTGCAGAACCATAGCATCATTGTCCACAAATTTCATCCCCTCCTTTGGAAACACACCCAAGAAAAAGAAATAAATTACCCTCTTATCTGTGGAAGCCATGGAAGCAAGATAATCCACCACCATATTCCCCTCCCTCCGTGTGTGAGACACCATCATATTGTTTCCCCTGAACGTGTTTCAATTTATAATGGTGTATGAGATATGCCGTGGAATATTACCCTTTCCATGAATTGCAATACAGAGCAGCAAAGAGTCAGACTCCACAGTATGAACCTCGAGCTGTCTATGACTACACATTTCCAACCCCGTAGCCATGGCCAGAGCCTTCGCCTGCAGCACATCACCTCTCGCAGAGAAATCCGTGAATGCTGCAACAACAGAACCACTATGATATCATACAACCCCACCTCTGCACATCTCCCTCCCAATTAGATATCCTTCCGTGTTGAGTTTCAGACCATGTCAAGGGGGAATCCAACGTACCCAGATGCCCTGTTCTGCACATCCAGACCGAGGAACAGTTGGATGAAAAGGAGCAACTGGACTTGCAGACGGTGGATGGTGACAGTAAGGACAGTGGCAAAGAAGATCGAGGAGGGTATTCTTCATCTTTAAGTGAATTCTTACTTGTGATCCATGTGCATCATTATGTCGAGCCTCATTCCTGGCCTTCCAAAGCGTCCAACAGCCTACAATCAGAATAATAGATTGGGTCTTCCTCTCTGCACCGTGTGAACCTGCTCCTCTAAAACACGACACCATGAAATTTTTCTTCTCCCCTCTAGAAGGAACCCAGCCGAAGAAATCCCCAAAATACTTCCAAAGTCTAATATCCCATTCACTCTTATAAAAAAGATTCTCCACTATGTCTTGGTTCGAGAGCCTACATCACCAGCACCTGGAAGCCAGATTCGCACCCATCTTCTTTAAATTTTCGTCAGTTGGAAGAGCCTTGTTCTACACTCACCAAAAGAGGAAGTTGTATTTAGATGAAATCTCCTTGAACCATAGCAGAGCCCCCCACTGATCTTCACCTGAGATATCTCTCATGATGTGCATAAAATCTTTAATGGAGAAGATAATTGACATTGAAGCAGTGAATATAAGTTTATCTGGGACATCGCTGGAGACAATGCTATTAAAGATGGCAATTTGATCCTCATCAGGAATAGCCATAATAAATCTGGGATGCCCACTTTCCTCTCTGAAGGACATGTTAGGAGTTAGGTATCCCGGGATGTATAGTCTCCCTGCCCACCAATCTTGTTGACAGAAATTGACATTCCCTTTACCCACTAGACACATAGAATGATGTTGCAGAATCTCCATGTAGGGGTGAATCACCATTCATATCCTAGAGGGTCTCGATCTCTGTGCACAGAGATCCTACTCATAAATATCATGCATAGTCCTTCCCCATAAGGATCTACCTTCCATAGCCCCCGATGCTAGCTTGGCATGAAGTCCCTTCATGTTTGGGATTTCATGAAATCTTTCTTCATCTGATGGTTTATATTTGAAGTGGTGAAGATGACGAAAATGGAATAGCTCATTCTTATACAACAAGAAAAGTGGATGGTGAAATAATATGATGATAATTTCAAGGGAATTGATTCCTTTTCTCCAAAGATATCATCGTAGGATTTTATATAAACATCTATTTTAATTAGGGTTTTTCTTCAAACTATCTAGGAGCGTGTTCTTTCTTATAAGGACCATTGTGTCTAGAATCTGGTTGATAGAATTATTAGATGGGTGGGTCTCTAGAGCAGAGGTGACTGGAAATCCGGAATCTCTAGCTACTCATGATGGTTTCCTATCTAACGATTAGGGTGTTTCAGATGGACATGTTTCTAAAAATTATACTACATCAGTTTCAGATTCTAGATCATCATATAATCCTTGGTTCTGCCGCCATTGTGGCTGGTTTGGGAACATGAATCCTCCATGTTTCATCCCTCCGAACATGTTTCATAATTAGAGATGTCCGTGTAACTTTCATATGTTTTGTAGAAATAATCTACTAAAAAACACCCTGACTAGAGGATTCTAGTGCCTGAATGTAATGAAAGATATGCTTCAACCTTCAGATCCCCAACCATAGGTCTTATGGTGATGCTCGCGCATTTTCAAGATTTTTATGTGGTGTGAAGCCTTCATCCAGTTATTGTGATCCATATTGGGAATCAAATATTTAAAGGATTTTCATTATTATTTTATATTATTGGGTTTTTTCCTCAATTTGAACTCCATCCTTCCTTTGGGAGACTGTGGTGAACTTTTCATTTTTTAATCCAATTAATAATGTTTTTATCTATATGGTTTTCTCAATCGTTCATTTATTAATGTGTGTTTGGCCCTTGAATGGGATGGTTTCAGTTTTACGGCCCTCATTTGGGGATTATTGAGTTTTGTGAGATATGTGAATGGTTTTTCTAGCCCATTTATTAATTAGAGTTTTTATTTGGGATGTTTCTCCTAATATTAGCGGTTTAATTGGTGAGAGAAAGAATCCTAGTTCTAATGGTGCAATTATTTTTCTTGTTATATAGAATTTGGTTTGGATTAGTAAGGAGTTCTCACATGGGCCCCCACATTGGGGATATATGTTTGGGTTTTAATTTCTATTATCGAATAATACTTGTGGTGGGGAGTACCCCCCCCCCCACATTATCACCGTGTTTTGGGATATGGTTTCTCCAAGATCGGTCTAGTGTGACATTGGGAATAAGTAGTCACCCAATATATTCATGTTTTCTTCTAGTTCTGTTAATGCATGGACTCAATATTTGATTAAATATTTGCTTTTAAATATTAAGGGGGTGTAAATTTTTATAGTGGGGATAATTTTCACAGTCTGAACTTTATGATTAATTATTTTAATTACATTAATAATTATTTTGAGTTTTGGTAATAGGTTGGTCGAGTTTAAAAATTTTATAACATTTTTCATTATTAAGATGCCATCCTGCACCATTACGTGTATCTATTCTGTTGCCTAGTATTTTAAATAAATAAAATCAATGAAGTGAAAAGATGAAAATAAAATAAAATGAGAAAGGTGAAATAAAAAATGATGATGTTTTGATAATAATAATGAAGATAATATTATTAGTATTATTATTAATATTTTTACATTGTATTTAATATTATCATTGTTCGAAATAAAATAAAAAAAGTATGAAATAAAAAATTAAAAAAATAAAGATAATAATAATAATTCTCCGATGTTATTATGAATATTAATATTAGTATTTTTATTTTATTTTTATTAATATTAATACTGTTAGTTTTTGTTTTTTTTTTAAATTTTATTTTATAAAACCCTAATCAACTTTTCAAATTCACGATACACACCAGATACCCCAGGCTTATCTTACAAGAACTTTTATAGACCCCCTGCAATAACCTTCTTCAGTGCATCCACCTCACCCGCTGGATGCCATTCTTGCTCCAGTAACCCCTAGCCGAAACCCTCTCAACGCACCATCCTTCCTCCCGTAGTGTTATACTCCTAGACGCCCAAACCATATTCTTCGACTTGCTCTAGTGTGGACCGACCCCCTACTCAATCCTACAATAGCTCAACAGACCTTTTCCACTATGACGCTTCTCTCGGGTAGCCCTCTCCGCCTCCAGTTTGATTCATTCCATCTAATTTTTTGTGTTTTGTTTGGTTGGAAAAACCATAATCACTAGGATTTATGATTGTTCGTTATTCTCGATGATAAGGATATGGTATTGGTATGTGGGGTCATATTCTTCCTTTAACCAAATGATTCATCATGTTCTAATTCCCTCGAGTTTGGTTATTCCAGGTTTTTATTCTTTTCGAATAAAATACATAATGGTTGAATTCTTTAATTGATTTTTTTCATGATGAAATGCTTCAAGTTACACTTAATCAGTTTGTTATAGTGTTTTTAAATTTTTAGAACTGGATAAAAATATGTTTTGAAAAAATTCATGGGTTTTTTCAAGTTCATGATTTTCCATTTATTTATGTTTTAAATATTACATTGATAATTATTAAAATTTTATTCAAACATTGATAATGGAATTACTGAAATTATGGTGGTGTTTTTATTGAATTCTTGATTTTCTAAACAGTGACTAATCAATGGATTTTGATTACGACTATGTGTTTTTATGCTCTTTGTATTCGAAAAATTATTTTGTGTTCTTTTAACATGTAATCAAGCCTTATTATTGTATTTGGCCTTGATTTGATTTTTGATTTTGAAAGGATAATAATTGTTTTGAATGTGATTGTTAATTTTTTGAACAAAATTGAGTTGTTAGGTTGGTTTATTGTAAATTGATTTTTTGTAAAAATCATTCTTTTGAGAGTTTTAATGGGTATTAGAATATTTTGTTGGATGATGGAACATCCATGGGTACACTAGATTCATACATGGATGTGCATTCAAAAGAAAAGGGTTCATTAAAAATATTTTTTCCGTTATTATGGATTTTACTAAAAGTATCATTAGGTTTTTAATCATATCCTAATTACATTTTGAGGAATAATTTTATTTTAGGGATTTATGGTATTTTTGAGTCTCGAGGATTTATTATTAGGAGTTGCAATCAGTATTGAGGTAACACTCACATTTTACAATAAATGGATATGCATAAATATATATATCTTCTATGTTTATGTTCTCTCATGGTGTTGGGAACACATTCATCAGTATAAGTATATTTATATATATATATATATATATGGAAGTGCATGTAAGTGAACAACCTTATGCTTGAGATGGAAAACATTGTCTTGGACATACTTTGAGGTAGAATCTCTATGCACCGACAGTAAAATTTTAGAATCTTTTATTTCAATCATTTTATAATTAGTTTTTTATATTAATTATTAATATAGAATAGTTAGTAAATTTTTCTCTCTTTTAATGGAGTGGTTTATTTCTTGTAACGTATTTCAATAAATTTTTTTCTTGCATTTTTCATATCAAATGATTAATGAAATTACACATTAGTCTTTGTAAATGAGTTTTTGATTTTCAATTCTGGTCTGGGTTTCTTAAATGGGTTTCAATTTGTGTATTTTTTTTTGAAAGTGGCGTCTGTTGGATCTTTTTGATGGATATTGATTTGAATAGTGGTCCTCATATGGGACATCCCTCATGTGTTGATGGATGAATGAAAGAGGGATAAAATATCTATTAGTGACTTGGGAGTAATTTAGTTGTGTGTGTTGATTGTGTTAGATGAAAATGAATGTGTTTTATTTCTTGTTTTACACCATTTGATCACCCACTTATTATATTGGACATAGAAAACTAGCATAAAGATAACAAATTTGGGGAACAATTGATGCACTACTTTAGATTATGCATAGGATTATGGCCAATAGAAGGGGGATATTTTGTAATTATTGCTATAGGGTTGGGTCCCTCGATATATCAGGGTATAGTGAAAATTGGGTGTTTGGGCATTATGATGTCATCTGGTAGGGATTTATTTTTAAATTAGTCTCATATCATGTATATTATAGAGTATTCACATGCTCCTAGTGTTTCCCCGGAATTTCATCCTAGAGTTTTCTACATCAAATTATTGTGGTGCATTGTTTGGTTTCCCTCTCATACTAGTTATTTCCCATTCCCCATGTGTGATAATTTCTTTATACTTCACGTATAGTGAATCACTTTTATAAAGGTGGTAAAATTATTTTGAAATGTTTTTGTAAAAAGGTGTTTTAAAAGTTTTATAATTATTTACCCCATATTCACTAAAAATCATAATTCTTCATTCGTTGAGAAAAAGTTAGTTTAAAATAAGTAGGGAAATTTCCCATGATTATTTAACGAAAAATAGTGTAAAAAACTTATTTTATATATTTTATTTCAAAACTGAAATTAATGCTTATTTATTTAATGGATATAAATTTGTAATAGTTTATCTAGCTTTCCAAATCTGGTTTAATACACAACCCTATAGATTATCTTTGTTTTAAGCTTTGTGTGGTACTTTTTTCTTGGTTTTTAGTCATCGATGTGTGACATTGGGTTGTGGTCAGGGGTAACCAATAGAGTCATAAGAAGGTATGAAAAATTATATCTTCATGTAAATACTATTTTTTATTTTTTTATTTAGTTATTATTTATTTAATTGTCATTTCCTTTTGGGATAAAATTATTTCCACTTGAATTCATTGATGCATTACACTATTCCTCCAATGCATGGCGATCAGGAATGCCCTTCGGGCCATGCCATGGACCGACTCGGGAGATTTTTTCAGGGTCGACCTAGGTTGGATTGTGGTAGGAAAGGACATATATATTACATATGGGTATTAAATTTGTCACGTATAATCATTATGGTATGAGAGAGAAATATAACACATAATACGAATAAATAAATCATATTAATAATGTATTTAACACTATAAACACCAATAAATAAATTTCATGTAATCTAATTTCATGTAATGTATTTTATATAAATGGTGTCTGCAAGAGATCATATTACCTTTGATGATTTTGTCCCTACTCAAACATTACAAATTTTGTAATATGTCTTCATAGTTTGAAATTTTTTCATTACATGAATTGAATCTTGTCCATTATTAATCTAACAAAACATTCCATTTGGAATGTACAGGTCATGTAATGCATTTTAATGGCATGTAAATTCTTATAGATTATTTAAAACAATATTTTTGGAAAAACTCACTAAAAAACTCGAAGAATGAAATAATAATGGCAATTCCTCACAATCCCATATAACATGTTTATACCTAGACCCAATTCATTCAATCCTACATAAATCCCTTAATATAGTTTCATTTACCCTATTAAAATATATATACATCTATGTTAATATCAAAAAATAATTTTAAAGGATACTACATCACTTAGATAAAATAGTTTTAACATAAAAATCAAAAAAGGACATACATGAAAAAAACGGATATCTTATAAAATCACATCTAATGAATCACCTATTATTACATTATTTTCATATAATTCCTTTCAAACCATCAAGATATCCTTCTTTAAAAAAATTATATTCATTACCCACAATAGTTGACAAACATATCACTCACTAATAATTAAATAACTATTGTATTAATGATATATATTTATTATATTTTATAGTTTTATACCTTGTTTTGTTAATTATAGAATATACTGATCACGGTATTAAAGATAAAATTCCCACATTTTACCTTTTTCTCTATATCTACATATCACTTTATCGGTTATACATATCATTTGATAGTGATTATATTCTTAATCAAAATATCATCTGTTGATGTTCATTTAGATTCACATTATTTTGAATGAATCTGAATGGATACTTTAAATAATAATTTTATCAATGATTTCCTTCACATGCACTTATCGTAAAATATTAAATATCACTATAATGAACTACTGAATTTAATCAATGTATCCTCTAAAATAATGATAAATAAAGTTATATATCTTTCACAACATTACACTTCTATTATCCAGGACTCCTGTAAAATTATGTTTTTTATCCTCTAACATTCACTAAATTTTATTCAAAGTATCAGAAAACTAGTTGATTGTGTATGTTCCTCATCTGTAAAAAATAAAATATTTATAAAGATTTAAATATTATTGATATTGAGAATTTTAAATATCATTTAAAAGTGATATTTCCCACTATTTTTTAATAAATATTTATTAAAATCATATAATGATAATATGATTTGTTGATAATAATATTCATCATATGATAATCACAGAACCCATAGTTAACTACATTGTAAATAATAGAAAATCTAAGATTCAAATTCCTAATAGTTTTTTTTCAATAATACCATAAAAATTAATAAATACCTTATCATTTAAATGTTAGTTTAGTGAAAGAATATTTAATGTATATCTAATATTAAAAAATGGGAATGTTATTATACCATTAGGTATCCCTGATAATCTAATTAATGAATCCATAATAGGGTGAATTTATGTAGTATACCTGAAACAAAATTTACTCCAAATATACTAATTTGTTGTTTATATGATGTAATTTCTATGATATTATATATAAACAATATAATAAATTTCAAATGAATTATGAGAATAGTGTAAAATACAAATAGTTGGATGATGTAAACATAACCTAAATATTAAAGATTGAATGTAATATAAATTAATCATGATAAAAAAATATTTTAATATCAGATGGCATCACAATTAACAAAATATAAATATTTATTATCAAACACATCATGTCAATAAAGTCATTCCTTTTATCATAATGTGGATAAATATTTAATAAATTGAATAATGGTGTCCAATTTGAATAGAGATAAAATTATTGAAATTGAATATATGAAGGTAAAAAATCAACCCTAAAAGTTCATCAATGGAGAATCCAATGTTGGTAAGTATATTTCTAATATCTTCATATAAATTATAACGGAAAACAATATGTTCAATTTTGGATTTATTCAAACTCCTTCATCTGGAAGAAAATAGTTCTTCACTTCGAACTTAATCAATCACTAATAACAAAAGATAGATATTCCACATGGAAATATCAACATTCACTATGAATGGAGGAAACAATTATTGAAAAGAAATTTTGGAGTTTTTGTAGTGAAAATCCCTAAAACTGATGATCATAGTAATATTTATTAGAAAAAAAATAAAATAAAAACTATCAGGGAGAGAGAAAATTTATATCTAGATTGATGGGATTAAATCGATCATGTTATTTATATTATTAGACTCCTTGATCAAATTTATGGATGATGATGTAACAAACTCTTCCATGGACTTCATGTTTGGGATATCCATGAATGATATATATGCATTTTTTAATGAAAGAAATTCATCTATGATGACATTTATTTTTGAAACTTCCTGATTCTATAAAAATTCAATGAAACTTTCAGTTCTCAGGAACACTATAAATCCAAATTAGAATTCTACACAACGAAATCATTAAAACATCTTCCTGTTAGTTTAAGAAAAAATATATTAAATATTAATTTTAAAAATATACATATGGAAGTTTAATTTTAATCATCGAACATGAGCTAGCTAACATGGACCGGGGACTTTTTTTTCAAAACACTCTTCCTTATAGAATTATATAATTGCTTTATTGATTCATCAAAATAAGCAATATATCCAACCATCCATAATTCAAAATAACCTCATCTAATCAATTATAAAATAAAAATTAGAATTTCATAAAAATTATATATTTTATATCATAGATAATGGTAATATAAGAGTTATTTATCAAGATTCATTTTAAATATAGATTTAAATATCCTATTTACACATTAAAATTATAGTTTAATTCTGTTATAATTACTTCCATTAATTTTTATATATCATTAATTAGGGTCATGATTATCAATTTTATAAATATTTTATACTTATGTTTATTCAATTAATTGTAATATTTTTACTATTTATGATTACTATAATAAATATATTTTTAGCGATTGTGATCCTTGAGAATATAGACACCTTTTAATTTACAAATTTTCTCATAAATTATTACATGATCAAAATTCCTATGACATTTGGCTTTTGGAATCAATTTTTGGGTGGCTCATTATAAAATGATCCATAAAATAATTGTTGATTAAAATGATGGATTTATGTTTTTTATATATAGTTCAATTTTTTATAGAAAAGGTTACAAAATAATCCTCTTCAATTTTCCATTTTAACACAATTTAGTTATTAATGAATATTTTGATGACATGATTCTTATATACCATCATATGTGATCTATTCATGTGTATTGGGATGAGTACCCCAACAAATATATTGAAATATAAGTATATGATGGATTTATTATTGGGGTATATGATTATTGTTCAAATTTGATTAATAAGGGTCATATAATATATTCCTTATTAATAATAAATATTCTATAATTTTGATTTAATTTTCTTTTGAGAGGTGTCACTATAATACAAGAAATAAATATTTTTCCTTATCTTTGTTATTATATAGTGAATGAAATTTTGAAAACATTTTGAATTATTTTTGATCTATAATGTATTATGTCATTTTAAAAACACTAGTGAATGAATATTATTAAAATAAGCATCTCTATGTTTGTTTCAAAACAATTTATTTTCTACAATTGAATTATCATTTATTATCATTAAAAATAATAAATGTGTAGAATTATAACAGTCATAAGTGTAGTATCTATTTGAAAAACTAAAATAATTAATGAAATATATTTTAATTTAATTCATAAGGATTCACAATTAAGAAAAAATGGGAATGAATAAAAATCCATATAGGAGACTAAAAAATAGTTTATAATGTGTATGATAATATTAAAACATATCAATAAAAACCATCATTAGATTAATATATGTGATAGAAAATTTATTAAAAATTAATAAATATTAATTATTAAATTAATATACACATCATAATTATATTATAAATGGAAACAAAAAAATTATTACATATTTGTGGATATACAGGAACAAATACTATATTGTGAGTAATGATATTTTAATTATTCTAAATAATTTGAAGTCAAATAATAAAAATTTTAAGACTAATATAGGGTTTGTTATACTAAATATATATGTTAGAATCATTCATGAAACATGCGATATGCTATGTTCAATAAAATTTTAATAACAATTTATAAATACATAACTCTGTAAATTCATAACTATTTATTAATCATTATATTAAACCGAAAAAAGAAATATTTTAATTAGTTAAATAGAATGTAATATTATAGAATGGTTTTAATAATAAAAATTATTCAAAATGATGAAAAAGGTATATATAATTAAGGAAACAAAACAATGAAGGCTAGAATTTAAAAATTCAGAATTTGGATTTTAAGTCAACATTTCATTCCCATACATTTGTGGGTATTTATATTTTAATAATTTTATAGAATTAGTTCTCAAATATTTCAAAAAACAATAATATTTTATAACGTGGAAAATTATGATTTTATCAAATTTTAATAATATAAATCCATTTAAATAATACATGAATTTTAATATTGAAAAATCATCATGACATATATAAAGATAGCAACATTGTTTTTACCCATTCATAAATCCATAAGAAATAAATTTTTAAAATATTATATGAGTAGAAAAATATGGATGAGGGGAAACCCAAATACATATGATTTTATTACCTATATCTACAATGTTATGTGAGCGTATGAATGAAAACCATTATATCTCAATTACAAACATTTTTCTTCAACGAAAACCCTTTAAAATACATAACATGACAATAAAACCCCTTTTTAACATAAATAATATCATTTATAACCAACATAAACAGGTTCATGAAATCGTTGGAGCCCGATTAAATCCATTGCATTAACTATTTGGTAACTCCATTAATCTTACATCATAAGATAAAATTAATTACCAAATTCATTTGATCATTATCTAGGAACACTAATATATTTAATGGGCTCACCCTTGTCTATCTGGGAGCATCCAACATATAAAATATGTTGATCTCATTACTGGGGTATAATGTGTCCCAACTTTTCATATAAATATTATCAGGATCATCCATTCAACATATAATGCTCATGTTACATACAAAACATTTTATATTGAAAAATATCATCATAAAATTAAATTAAAAACCCATTAAAACTCATATAAAAAACTCATTTGGATATCAAAAAAATTATTTTAAAATAACATTTTGTTTAAAAAATACCCTGATAAAGGGAAAGTGGTATTTTTTAGGATATTTACATAAAAACAATATAAAAGAAGATAAACATTCCATTTTGAAATCATTTGTTTTAAAAAATACGAAATTATAAAAGAAAACAGTATAATTGAGAATAAAATTTTAACCATGTATTTTATTATTTGTGGAAAACTTTATTCTAAATGGTAATAAATTATTTCCATGTTGTATAAGTAAGAAAAAATTCCTTTAATACATTTATTGGTATTTTCATAATGCACCTCATTTAAAAAATGACTAAAAGATAACCATCAAACAAATTAAAAAATGTAATTAATTGATAAATATATATTTCATTCTATGATAATATATTACTAAAAATTTATATAAATAATTTTCATAAAAAATGGATATTTATGAAAAATTTATTCTCTATGAAAACATTAAATGATTATTTTTAATAGAATGTATATTACATTGAGTTTTAATCATCACAATAATTTTATATCAATTAGAATAATAGAACAATGTTATTAATTCACTTCCGTATGAAACCTTTTCATTTTTTTATTCATTTTATATAGTATATAACAATATTATATATAATTACTTAATCATTTATCTTTATTTTATATGCTTATGATGATATTCGATTAATGTATTAAGAAAGAATTCATGTTGATCATACTGATAAAAGAGGCAATTATAACATAATCTAATGAATAATAATAATAAATTTTTATAACTTTTATATTTCAACAATGCAATAATATCTAACCATTAGATATGGTTATTAAAAATAAAATACCATACAACCAGGGAGAACATGGGACGTATGAATGCTTGAGTAATGTTTCCATTTTTCATTATTAATTTCATGAAAATGGTATGTATTATTTTATCTTTCAAAATTGTAAATAATATGATAAAAATCATAATATATATATTTCTATAATTCATGTTATGTGGTGATAAAAAATTAATAACATCACTTCGTTGAGGTGGTAGTCCACACGTATACATAGATGGTATTATCTTCTTCCTTGTACGAAAATGTATGAAAATATATTTTATATTATCATTATTGGATGATATATGTTTTATGATTACCGTGCATACATATATATCTGTTTATTTGAAATCCATCATTATAACATGTATATATGACAATGAAAAAAATGAATTCAATTATATCATGATGTCGTAGTAAATAGTACAATGAACCATGGTTTATTTTCCCATTTTATGGAAAATGATATGGGGATAGGTTGATCCATTAACAAAAAATTCCCTTATTATATGTTATATATCATTAAATAATATCTTAATATGATTTTATGGAGGTTGAAAAATAAATAATAACAAAATTTCATTTGAAATATATACCCCATTGTTGAAAATTCTATTTGGGTTAACACCTCATTGCTTCTGAGGTCAGTTTTATTCCCCAAAAAATTATTTTGGGGCTATTATAAGAATTTATTTGGTTATGGTTTCAGCTTCCAATTTTGGATTTAATGTGTGAATGAATGAGAACAAGAGGTTCCCTTTTATAAGAGTGGAGAGTGGCACTCATGGAATTTCTAAAACAACTAAATTAATATACAGTAATATTAAAATAGAAATGGATCCCAATGTATTTAATTAAAAAACTATATGAGAATTGTCTAAATCTCCTCATAAAATTACTTTTTTGATGTTTTAGCTATTTTTTATCCTTATCATTTAGCTTTACAACTTTTTCAACCCTTTTAAAACATAAGTTACCCACAAGGTTTTTTATACATTAAGGGTAAATATGGATACTATGAAATGAAAACATAAATACAAATAGAACATATATAATATTATAATCTTTATCGTAGTAACTTGGTGAAATAAAATGAGTTTATGAACATGTCCTATGTTGGATAAGGTTTCAAGGATGGAAGTTCAAGATGATCCTTACTGGAATTCTTCATTCTTTGTTGGAAAGTGATTTTCTCCCTATGCTCTCTCTCCACTCATGTTCTACCAAAAGTCAAAGGCCAAACCCTGAAAATAATATATTATGTTTATCTATTATTTCAATCATTGGAAAAAAATTCAATATTTCTGAATTAAATTAGGCTAGCTCAACTTAATTAATGTTTATAATTTGGAAAATATTATTTGTTGGGGATTTGAAGAGGCTCCCCTTTATATAATGGAAGGTGGAGGGATTCTCCCTATTAAAGGTGGGTTTCAAGGGGGTTTAACCCAAGGTGGTCCCCACCCCAATAAACAAGAAGATGAGTTTTAGACCTCAGGTGGGCCCCACCACCATAACCTCTCATGGGAGGTTAAGGTGTGGTGGTCCCCTCCTCCAACATTCACATAGAGGATTCAACCTACAAAAAATAAATCTAAAGCTACAAATTTAGTTTTATTTAATTTATTCATCAAAAACCGAAAAACTAACATTAATTCCCGACCAACTACCATTATGGTGAATGTATTCTTAAGCGAATACCAGCGCTGCGAGTTTAGTGGTGCCCTCATATTTAAATTCTGAGCACTGTTTGAAAAGTTAAAAAACCCACTCGTACGTTTAATAATCATACCCTATCAAAACATCAAAAATTGATTCTAGTAAAACCGGGCCTCAGAATCATGCTCTCAAAATTTTTTCACACATGTAAAATTTTAGTGTATTTATGAAAAAAATTTCCATGGAAATTGCAGGTCATTACATTCTCACCACCTTAGGGATTTATGTCCCCATAAGATACAACTTGAACTAAGGGACCTAGTGGAGATACTGAGCATGAATCTGAGCCACACGATCTCATGTTCTATCTTGGAGGTTCTTGTGCTGCCAGTGAACGCGCACAAGAGGTATCGACCATCCACGTAAGACCAGCTTCTATCGATCATCAATATAATTTGGAAAATGCATAAAGGTCACCCCATCGTCGAAGTATAGCTCTCCATGGTCTATGATGTGATATGGTTCCAACACGCATCTCCTCAGCCGGGATACATGGAAGACGTCATGCACCTGGTGTAACTAAGGTAGAAGAGCTAAGTTGTATGCCACCACATCAAATCCAGTGAGGACTTGAAAAGGATTGGTGAAATTCGGAGACAACTTGCCGCCTTAGCCAAATATATGTAACCCTCGTCGATGTGAGACCCATAGAAAGACATGGTCACCATCATCAAACTCTAGAGGTCTCTGTTTCTTGATGGCATACGAATTATGTCTGCATTGTGCAGTCTTCATCCTCTCCTGGATGATCTTCACCTTCTATATCATAGATCGTACCATCTCAGGTCCCACTAGTGCTGACTCCCTTGGGTCTGTCCAGCACATTGGATATCTGAAAGATCCACCATTGAAGGCCTCAAAAGGTGCTATCCCGATGGTGGATTGATAGCTGTTGTTGTAGGAAAACTCCACCAAAGGTAAGTGGTCCTAAAAAATTTGACTAAAGTCGAGGACACATGTACACAACATGTCCTCGAACATCTGAATGGACTTCTCGGTCTGGCCAAATGTCTGAGTATGGAAGGCGATGCAAAAAATGAAGTTGAATCCCGAATGTTTCCTATAACCCCTTCTATAGCTGGAAGTATAAAATGTGTCACAATCGGAGACAATAGAAGAAGGTACTCGATGTAACCGCACAATCTCCTGCACATAGAGGCATTCCACGCTTTCTACTGAACCCTACTCTCTGATCGGTAGAATGTTGGACGACATTGTGAGTCGGTCATAGATCATCCAAATGAAGTCGTGACCCCTGGATGTACATGGAATACATATCATGAAGTCCATGGATACACAATCCCACTTACACCTGGGGCCACTAATGGTTGAACCAAGCCTACTGGTACCTAATTCAATGCCTTCAATTGCTGTCAATTGTGGCATCAAGAGATAAACTCTACTACTACCATCTTCATTCCTGGTCACCAGTCCTATCGTCGAAGTTCCTGGAATATCTTCACCACTCCTGGAATTACATCTAGAAAGGATGTGTGCAAATCCTTCAACACTTCCTCCTGAAGTGACACGAGTACCATAATACATCCTCTTAAGAGAATGGCGTGCTCCCCACCTTCAGAAAATCCATCAGGTGCCTGCCTTGTAGAAATCTAAGCACATCGTGTATCGTAGTCAGCGTCCCCACACTATGAATCCCTATATCACTGAAGAAGTGGGGCGTGATAGTAAGAGACTGTAGAAAGGCTGGTCCATCTCTATCCACAAAGTTATCTATAAAGCAGCCACCTGCCTTGCCTCCTCGCCTTGCATATGTATACCAGGATTCTTGTATAGTGAATTGGCAACAGCAATCCCCTTCCAAGGAGTATAGACTATCTCAAAGTCATAGACAAAGAAGAACTCAAGCTAACGTTGTTGTCTCAGGTTCATGTCCTTCTGGAATAAGATATACCAGAGACTCTTGTGAACAGATTACACTGTAAAATGTTCACCCATCAGATATTGTCGCCACATCATAAATGCAAAGGACACTTCTTCTATCACCTGGTCATGTGATGTATAGTTCTTCTCATGTTGTCTCAGCTGACGAGAACCATAAGAAATCAGTGCTCACTCCTGTAACAAGACACATCCAAGTCTGGTACATGATGTGTCATAGTAGATTACGTACCCTACACCCTTCTCTGGAAGCATCAATATAATGGCACTAGTCAGCCTCTATCTCTGCTCCTGAAGGCTCAACTAACATATATCCAACCACATGAAGGGTTTCCCCTTCTATGTCAAGGATGATAGTGGTGCTGCAACTCTGGATATTTCTTCTATGAACCTCCAGTAATACCATGAAAAACCCAGAAAACTCTGAACCTCTGTTACACTCCTAGGTTTCTCCCGAGAAAGTACCACCTCAATCTTCGCTGGATACATTTCAACTCCATCCATCGAGGTGAAATGTACAAGAAATTGAATCTCTTAAATCTATAACTGGAACATAGAGAGCTTAACATAATGATGGTGCTCTCAGAGTGTGTCTAGTACTACCCACAGTTGGTAGTCATGCTCCTCTTCAGTAGTCGAGTAGATACGAATGTCGTCGTTGAATACATTGATAATGCGATCATGGTATGGCTGGAAAATCATGCTCATGAGTTCCATAAACACATTTGTAGTGTTGGTTATGCCAAAAGGTATAACCAATAACTCGTGGTGGTTGTACCGACATCTAATGTTTGTCTTCTGCACATTCCCGTCTTGAACTATGAGATGGTGATTACCTGATCTTAGGTATATCTTTGAGAACCACCGTGATCCATTCAACTAATCAAAGTGATTGTTAATACTCATAAGTGGAAACTTTTTTTTCATGGCCACTTAGTTCAAGCGATGGTAGTCGACACAAATCCACATGCTTCCATCCACCTTGTAGATGAACAGAATCGAGGCTGCCTAGGGAGAAACAATGGGCCAGATGAATCCCATCCACTATGATTCCTCCATATTTACCCGCAACTCACGAAGCTCTATGGGAGCCATCCGATACAGCAGTGTAGATATCAGTGTCGTCCCGGGTACAGGTCATGTAAAAGTCCACCTCTCTATGAAGAGGTATACCTGGGACATCATGAGGGAAAATATTTGCGTACTAATCCACCACAACAGGATAGCACAAACTCTACACATCAACTTCTCTAAGGGTAAGGCAGGCCAACTGATGAGTGATCCGTTGAACACTTCTTCGAGTAAGTCCGTTATGTGCTGAACAGGCTCCCTTCTGACCGGTTGAGGTGAACCGAGTCCCATCCATGCAGACACACAACACATTGGGCCTAATGCAGTTGATCTGATCATGACTAGTAGATAACCAGCCATACCCGAGATGAAGACGTAAGGCCTCGACGCTGCTACTAGGAGATCCCAGCCGAAGATCTTGCTTCATAGTGTAAGGTCACACTGCGGGATCCACTCCATAATAATCGAATCTTCTCCCGTACGAATATCTAGTGTAAAGATCGAGCCATTGGCTCTATCAGAATTCCGGATATCCGAACAATGGAAGTGGAAATGAAAGAGTAACTGGAACTTGTGTCAATAAGAACTACAACCAAGGTGGAGTAGACACAGAACGTACCTATAATCATCTATGCAGCACCATTATTGTATGCCATAGCTTCCTGGAGCTGAGCTCTAACCTGTCCACCTTTACCTTACTATCGGGGTGGACCTTTGGGTGGTGGTGGTGGTTACTCCTTTTAACGTCTTCCACCCCCAGCTGCATGACCAGCTCCAATTCCATGTATGTCTAGTCCTTACGGATCACCTTGATCGAACCTATTCTACTGCATGTGTGGTCCGTTTACTGTCTGTTGATTATCAGAACAGTGGGTCAGACATTAATGAGACATGTTACCCTACCCTCGGCACCTGAAACCTTTCATGTTTCACGAATGACGGGATCTATCTCATGTGCCTCACACAATAGATCATGTGTCCTGAGGTTGTCCATCAGATTGTCTGGTCTGCTTGGATATCTCTAACATCTGTCTTCTTCCAACTGCAGAAGACTCCGCTATGTGACACCCAGTGGCAGTTCTTGCTGCTGGTGAATCCTCAGCACAGAAACTCCCCACTAAGAGTGTTCAATCCAACACCCCCGCCTGTTTCGGGACGCTGAGAGAGATCATCGAATCCCTTATCTCATTCCCGAACCCATGCTCGAAGGTTCGGGCACTGAATAATGCATCTCGTACCATATACATGGAGTAGTGCGAGTGGTTAGTGAACCCCACTGAGTATTGTGCCATCGTCATGCTACCCTACTACAGATTAAGTAGCTCCTATGTCTGCACTGCACGTAGGTTGTCTTGGAGAAACTCTGCCTAAAATAGGATCTCGATGTCTACCCAGAGAAGTATCACCTCATCATGCCACTAGAGCATCAGGATCCACCATCTGCCTACTACCTCCTAATGTAGTCCCACAACATGTATCACCATATGGTCTGATAGTGACCATATCAGTCTGAAGACTCTCCCCACAGCCTCCAGCAAATCCTCAGCGGTATGCGGGTCCATCTCACCCGTAAACCTAGGCAGCCTCTGGCGCTGGAACTTGTGAAACAAGCTCAGGTGGTGTGCACTATCTCTTGCAAGGGCTGGTTGCATCGGTGGTCCAATGGGTAGTGGTACTTCTGGGGCCTCTTCTATAACAGGCATCTACATCGAGGCCTCATCGCTCGGTGGACTGCCAACTCATCGAAATCCTGGAACCCTCTTTGGATGTATGAGTGAGGCCATCCTGAAAAGAAACAAGTGTGCCACATTCAATAAGTTATACCTTGTATACTGACTCAAGGAGATCACTAATAAAACTCTTGAAACACACACGCAATCAATGTTTTCATGCACTGACTCAGAAATCATAAGTCAGAGTCCTGATGTATAAAAACATCTTCCGTCGCACCAACACATGACTCCTTAAACTAAAAACCAAACATTATAACCTTGATACTATTGCTTCACAAAAATTATTAGAGTCCATTGTTATGCGGTATTACTGACTCCTATGATACAAATTTATCATGACCTATCCCCCGGGGCCCATGTCGAGACTACCCCAAGCCATCCTTCCATACGCTAGGGGCTGTCGACTAGCACCAAAGGCGTAATTCCCTATATCTGGGAAGGCATTTCCATTATCACTATCAACCCACACAACGGGGAATATAGCTAGATACAAAAAACTATGTAAAACTGTATAACAAGAGAGTGTTGTAATGTAAAGGGGATGGAAATACCATCCCAAACGTAAAGTACAACAGACTGAAAGTACAACTGAAGAAAGAAATATAGATGTTGGGTTATCCAATGGGACTCCTACATAAAGGGATGGTACAGATAGCCTCCTCATCACTCCATGTTCATCATTATCCTCCAGGTACCTTCTAATCGTGAGGTCCACCTCTTGGTACCATCCAGTCCTAGTACTCTCAGCCTCGGTCATCACTGTTAGTCGTTTGCAACCAACACAATGAGTGGCAGGCATAGCCCATGCAGGGATGAGTATAAAAATACTCTGTAGGGACCCCAATACCTTCATGGTCACTCAAAATATAATATGGATAACCAAAAAGTATGAAATCAACAAATAAACCCACTTAGGTATATGCCCATACATATACCTTTGTTACAAGTAACACATCTCAATCATGAGTTAGCAAAAAAGTGAATCGCTTAGCACACACAGGTACACAACTTATGTAGAGAGAAAGAGATGATCATATGTATCCACTAAATAATATATTCTTTTAAACCCATGAAGGATCCTGGAACAGAAAAACAGAGCTGTCGAACACACATAAGATCCAGGAACAGAAAACAGAGCTTTCGATCCCACACAGGATCCAGGAACAGTAGTTAGAGCTATTGAACCCACATAGGATCCAAGAGCAATTGTCAGAGCTGTCGAACCCACACAAGATTCAGAAATAGTAGTCGGAGCTGTCGAACCCATAGAGGATCCTGGTACAGTCGTGAGAGCACAACCAACCATAGGGTTCCACACAAAGCATTCTTGATTCTACGAGGGTCTGCTCCTCAAGACAAGTGTCAACAAATCAACTACCATGAAGTCCCAAGTTTATGTATCCAATATATCTTTCATTCCAAAATAATCCCAATGAAAAATATAGTGCGTCAATCAGACACCCACTCTAAGAGTTATTGGCATTTCCGTTCCGAGGGCACAGTTGGATTTGCATTCTATCCAACTCATTCATGCGCCAAATGAATCCAAACCTCAAGTGGGGTTTAACAAATGATTCATCTCATTCAAATGATTCTGTCGCCGTAGACGGTTCATCAGATGGACGCCAGTTGCTCATGTTATGGGAAAAAGAGTGGAACCAGTCAAATGGGTCGGAATCTGGTCCGGACCCATCGTACTGACATGGCATGTACTGGGACTGGACTGGGGTCCAACCTAGTCCACGGGGGCGGCCCGGTCCACGCTGGGTCCGACCTGCACTGGGCCAGCGGCTGGTGGCCTGTGGGGTCCACCCTTGTCACGTTTAGTGGGAAGGTCTCGCCCCATGGAATCTCGAATAGCTTATCTGTTGGGGGGGGGGGTTCAAAACAGGTGCCATGTTTCGTCGGTCCATGTAATGTGGGACCCACGCGGTTGGGTCTCGCCATTCCTGCCTGGACAAATGGAAGGACACTTCCCGCGCGGCCCGGTTGTGACACTCCTCTTTCATCAACCTTCTGAGTTGGCCACCCATCCCACTCTAATGCGGCCAAGGCCGCGACCTGTTCATCCGCCGCGCGGTGTACACTACACCGCGCCTTCCTTGGTAACTCAGAGGCTCGGGCCACCCGTTCATCTCTCTTTCAGCCTTGCACCAGCCGCCACTGCACTGCTACATCCAGTAGGCCGCGACCCACTCCTCCGGCGGCGCGATTGCGACGCCGCAGTCCATGCAGCCAACCGGAGTGTCGACCACCCTTCCTTCATTCTACTAGTGTCATTTTCCAGTTCCGATAGCCGACTAACCTTCTGCGGATCACCAGACATGTTTCGGTGGCCTCAATCTCATTCCCTATTTATCCGTGAACTCCTTGGGACGTTTCCTTCATTTTTCAACCATTGTTGACGAGAATCTCTCATCCCAGACTCATGCTGCGTTTAACATAAAATTCCACAATGAAGGTGGAGGAGTCGTGCCGTGTTCGTTTGGCCTGCACCCTCCGCATTAGGGTGATAGCATGCAGCTTCGAATAATAATCCTCGACGGAAAATGAATAATTAGAAACAAAACAAAGATTTAACCCCTACCATTTTCTATTTATCATCGACGTTGGTGCGGGAAGACATAAGTCGATTTGTTATAGATGAACACGTCCTACGTCGAAGAGGGTTATGAGGTCGGATGTCGAAGACAATCCTCGCTGGCATTTTTCATTCATTGTTGGTGAGAGCTTTTGTCCCTAAGATCTCTCTCCCCTCATGTTCCACCAAAAGGCAAATACCATCCCCCCAAAATAATAGATTCTGTTTATCTATTATTTTAATCGTTGGCACAATATTCAATATAGTTAAATTAAATTAGGCTAGATCCAATTAATTAATATGGAGGATTTGGAAAACAATAAGTGTTGGGGATTTGAAGAGGCTCCCAAACACTAAATGGATGGTGGAGGCTTTCTCCCCCATTAAAGGGCAGTTTCAAGGGGGTTTAACCCCGGGTGGTCCCCACCACAATTAACAAGAAGATGAGTTTTAGACCTCCGGTGGGCCCCACCATCATAACCTCTAATGGGAGGTTATGGTGTGGTGGTCCCCACCTCCATCTTCAACATAGAGGCATCAACAAACCAAAAATTAAAATAATGCATCATCATTATTTTTATTTTATTTGTTCATTAAAAACCCAAAAAAACTAACTTTTATTCTCAACCAACTACCGTCGAAGTGAATGTCTTGTTAAGAAAATACCAGCGCATCATGTTGAAAGGAGCCCTTGGACTTCAATTCCGTGCACATGTTCAAATATTATAAAAACCCACTCATACGTTTACTGAACGTACCTGAACCAAATGTCAGAAATTGATTCTTGCCACACCGGGTCTCGGAATCATGTGATGTAAATTTTCACGGACTCATAAAATTACCACGTGTTAATGATAAAACTTTCCACAGAAATTCCAGGTCTTTACAATAAAATCTTGATATTATATAACCCAGTCCAAAAAAAATAAAAAATATTTTTTTTCGGATCAATAACTGACGTTTTAATTTAAAAAAATATAGTTTTCTAGAAGCCACATCATCAAAAAAATTCAATAATAATCCAATTAAAATAATAGAAACGGAATTATAGATCCATAATGGAATAATGAATAGTCAAAAATAAATTAAGAGAGCATTACTGTAAGTGTAATAAAATATGTTGTTAAAATATCTATCATTAAAGGACTGTCAGGGAGTGATAAACAATGTATCCATTAAAACGTAACTATCACAAAATTAAAAATCTATGATGGGTAAAATTTTCACTTCATTCACATAATGAAAATAAAATGTATAATGTATTTTTTTGAAAAATAATTACTACGTTGTCAAATTATTTTTCATATAACACAATGATTGTAAGGAAATATGAACACTTTTCCTAAATAATTACATCCATAAAGGAATTTCAAAAAAATTTAATTTATTCGATCTAAAGAATGAGTAATCACGATGATTTTTTCTCTCAAATCAGTAGATAAAACATATATGGATAACAAAATATACAAAAGTATAATAATATAGTAACATACACATTTTTATGTTACTAAAAAAAATGTGGTGAACCTAATAAAATCATTCACAAATCAATTAACACTTCATGATGTTGACTAATTCAATCTAAAAAAAGAAATAATAATACAAAATGTATACCATAGATCATTAAATTACTAAATATCGATAATGTAAGTAAAAATATTTCAAATTATGAATGAATTCCAAAAATTAAATAGATTTAATCATAGTCATCCAATATTAATTAAAAATTTATCATCACATAAAATCAGTCTCTCATCTTGTCTCATTCCAAAAAATATAAATCCCAAAAATATAATATGTATTATATAATAATTACATCCATAAACAACTTGAATCAACACAATCCAATAAAAAAATATACCTCTAATTAATAATTTATATATTTTTATAAAAAATATTATAGAATTTTGTTTACCCTAATCATGTTATTCTCCACAAAATTTAATAACCCATTATTAACATAGAATCAGATATCATATAAACCATATGGGTTTCTTCACCATCAAACATATATCTACAAAACTATAATCATTGTTAGTCAAATAACTATTTCTCACTTTTCAATCTAGAGGGTTACTTCTTCCCCCCATAATAATATCTCAAAAAATAGTATCATTTTTACTATAACACTCTTAAAACGTATTAATTCAATCTTAAAAATGTAAAAAAAAAATTAAACAAAATTCAATATATAATAAAAATATTGTGTTTCAGGATTTTCATGATAATTAAAATATATCCAAATATCTGGGATAAATAAAACTATCAATCAAAATCTATATTAAAAAATTAACATTCATTTTTTAGTCATTTGACAAGATAAATTATTACTTTAAATCAAGAATATTTAATATATCGTTATTAATTAAGAATTTGAACCCAAAAATTTTCAAAACTATATAATAATAAAATAATCCAAAAATTAAATCCATTCATTAATATCATCAATTTTTCTATTGACGTCTCTTTATATTACCACATGATGTACATATCTCTAGAAAATAATTAGTAATTTATTTGATTTTATATCCCATCCTTAAATAAATTCATAGGTTTTCATTTTGAAATATGAAAAAGTTGACAACATGATCCATATAAATTATAGAGAAATCAAAATTTATTTATTAGATCAAATAGTTTTTTTCAAGATATTTAAATATAAAGAATGATTTTATAATCATAATATTTTTCATTGATAATGTTGATCAAATAATTTTCTTGGGATAAGAATTTTTTGTGAGATCATTTTCTTTTTATATTGATGAGATATCATCAATCTCAATAAGATAACATCATTATAACATGAAATGAATTATTTCATATTAAAATGAATTTTTTTTCATTTAAGGATAATACCCTTAGAAACTCTATAATAAATTTCTTATAAAAGAAAATTTTCCAATTAAAATTCATATTCTATATCCAATATTCCAAAATATCATTAATCTCCTCAAAATAAATCACTTTGAATAAAAAATGGTTGTTTATATCTTTGAACTTATAATCATCATAAGTCAGGAAAACATATTATGTTATCGTTAACTCATAAGAAAACCTCACATGAAACCATCCTAATATTTTATATTTTAATATTGATCTCATATATACTGTAAGGACTAATGTCTAAAAATAAATAATCCCATGATTTATTTAAAGAATTCATTCCCTAAAATTTAATGTTGTTTTCATGTAGAGTGATTTGTAAAAAAACATAAATACTATTACTTAATATTCAATATATTGTAATGTATTGCCTTATAAAAGGTATCTATATTATTTCAAAGTATAATTCCATGATAATTAATCATGAATTCATTTCCTGAAAAATTATTCATAACATTAGCATTGATCTCCTCCTAATTGTTATAATATATAAAACTCTATGAACAGAATTATAAAAATGTTGGATGAGAGTAAATATCAAAATAATTTAAATAAATATAATAAATCAAATAAACTTGATAAAAATACTATTACCCTTGTATATATTACATTTATCATTAAATCTAATTTATAATTTTATATGAAATATTTCCACATAAAAAACAAACAAACCTTTTTCTCGAAGTAAAATTATAAAACACATTAAATGAAAATAAAATACAATTCAGAATCATGGAAAAATTATTTAATATATATATATTTTAAACCAATTTTAGAACTAATTAGTTCCAACTTTGATCCATTAGATAAAACCTTCGTTATCTCCCTCATTTTAGCCTTAAAAGAATAGTTGCATTAATAAATGCGATGGATAGTGATCTTGGTTCATGAAAAATATATAACGAGCCAACTTGGTGAAAAATAAAAGAACCCAACATATAATATATCTCATTCCTACCCATGATCTATAATTGGGATTAACCATTCATATATGTTTTATTAAGATCATTCCTTATATATATAATTTTTATGTGCCATATAAAAAATTTTATAATGGAACTTTCCATCATAAAACATTTGAATAACAATTTTATAACCAATCTGAAAATCAAATTTGGATATAAATATGTTGTTATATTTTAATACAAAATTTTCAATTTATAAATTTATATGAAAAATGTAAAATAGGGTTTTAATTATAATGAAATTTAATTAAGAACATTCTTAATGAAAATGACCATCAATATTGAAAAACCCTATTTTATGAACAATGACGGAATTAAAACATAAAAAATTTTCATTGAAATTTACAATGTAAAATATTTAATAAGTTTTGAAATAAAATATTTATCATGATGGAGGTAAAATTAGATCAATAAATTTATGTAAATATCATTACATTTGATCTTTTCTTGAAAATGTTATAATTTATCTCATTTTGAAATCAAAAAAATATTCCATTAAAATAGTTGTATAAAAATTCAATCATGGGTAAAAATGAATTCAGAAAATATTTGAATAATATTAAAATGATCTTTAAAAAAGTTTTGTGAAATATTATTATAAAATAAAAAGGGTGTTACAAGGGAAACATTAAATGATGATTTTTAAATGAATGCCCCAAACCTTGAGTTCAACTCATCGTGTACATTATTTATCTTATAGAATAATAAAAATAGGAAAAATTTCCCCTTGTTATGAAATTTTTTAATTTTTTTCTTACTCTTATATAACTTATTAAAATTTAATATATAATTAAAAAATCATTTAACTTCAGTTGTAAGTTCCTGATGATCATCAGCTCATATGATTGAAATAAATTTAGGAGGTTTCCAATGATAAAATTGTTCGATTTTATGTAATCAATAGAATAATATTAATTGAATAATTTTGAAATTAATATATCAATTGTACATTAATATCCAACAATTAAATATGGTTATGAAAAATGAGCAATGTTACAACCTTGGATATGGTAGGCTATACATACGAGTGAGTGATGTTACTAATTATCAATGATCATTATGGAAAGAAGATATGTATTATTATATATTTATTAATAAAGAATAATATAATAAATATCATATTTATTATTTTAAAATAATTATATATATATCATTTATGTTATTTTGTGATGAAACATGAATCACGTAACTTTTTTATAGTGGTAGTCCACACATTTAAATGAATAGAATTATAATTTTCATGTGTATGGTAAGCTTATAAAATATGAATTATATTATATTTAAATACCTATAGATATATCATTATTAATATATATATATACAACTAAAATCCGTCATTATATATAATATTGAGATACCTGTATGGAAAACAAATTGCAATGGTTCATGAAAAAAAATCCTATCATATAGAGGAATACTGGATTAATTTCCTATTTTAAAGAAGATGATATGGATATAGGATGTTCCATAAATATAAAAACACAAAAGTATAGGAATTTCATTTTTGAAAATATATAATCATTATTGAATAATATTTTATGATGGTGGATGGAAAATAATACTAAAACAAGTAGTTTAAACAATAACCGTTCTCTGGAATTCTTACTCTAATTAACACCTTAATCCAACTAGGGATAATTTTATGCCATTTAAATAAATCTATAATCATTGAATAGATTTAGGGAGATATTTTTGTAGACAACTGACAAAATATATGTTTTTATGTATGACTGCCTGAGAAGAATAGGTGATCTTTTATAAGAGAGGGGAGTGGTACCCTTATAATATCTCAAAATATTAATTTAATTTAAATTATTAATAAATTTAAAATGGATCCAAAATAATTTATTTAGATTATAAGATTTTTATGAGCCTTAATATCCTTATCAAAAAGTTATTAATGTTTCTCTCTTTATTTATACTTATAATTTTATGTCTTTGATTTACCTTTTTAATCATACCATGACGACAATGTTTTTTATACTCTAAGGATCAATATAATTATAATAAATTTAAAAATGAACCCTAAATTGACCATAGATGCTATTAGAAACCAGTGATTTGTTACATTTATGTGTATTATATTTATAAAAATTTTAAATTTTTTAATAATTTATTATTTTTTATAAAATATGAAAAATGATTATTTGTAAACGTATTTGTTATATAGACTTTAATTATATAAATAAAACACATATAATTAATAAAATATTTTTATACATCTATGAAATGTCAAATTAAAATATAAAATTCAAGGATCAGATAAATAATAAAAATTTATATTAATTCTAATATTTTCAATATCATTTATTTAATTTATACCTTAATTGATTTTTTATTATTTCATTATTTTGTGAAATTTTTTGGAACTTATTTCCTCACTAAACGTATAAAAATAATTTACCAACATTGGTTAAATAATTTATAATTTTGAAGAAAATTTAAAATAAAAATTATTTTATAGTATTGTCTATATTGAAAATATTATATGTAATAAAAATTAAGGGGATTTTTTTTTAATTTTCATCAAATAAAATATGATAAATGTTGAATATAATTTAAAATGGGGAAAATGATATATAAATAAAACATGGATGGGTATGGACCTATTTTACTTAGTCAATAATATTATTAAAAATTTTAGCGTCAATTAATACCCATGTAATTTTATTTTTGACCCTTAATTACCGTAATTACACTTTACATTAGTAAAACAATTAATATGGTTATTATTAATCTTGGTTTAAACTAAATGGTTACCATTTAAGATATTTTTGCCATAGGATTCCAAATATGGAGTACATATTTAAAATGTTCATAAAATCTAAGTGGATAGAATTAATTTACAACTAAACTGGAAAAAACAAGAGAAAGATGTTTTTCCTAAAAAATATCCATTTAAAATATATAATGATTTTATAAAAATTTTTAATATTATTTAATTTTTGAAGATAATTATTTTATATTTTTAAATAAAATAAAATAATTCATATTTTTACCTATTTCGAAAATAGAATTTTAATATTTAAATGATTTAATTTGAAATATGATTTAAAAATAAATATATTTTTCTTTATATTCATTGAAAATATTTATTTTCAGAGAATTTAAAAAATAACCATAACATAAATTTAAATTTATCATTCTAAAAATTATATTAAATTATTTTATGTAACATTTCTATAATTTATATTTATTAAATAATATATTCATTCACAAATGAATAAAATAAATATTTTTTAAGAATACATATTTTTCAACAACAAAATTACTTTACTATAAAATAATTGATTAATTTAAATAAATTTATCAATAAATATTTACTGAGTATATACATTAAATTAATTTCATAAATTATATATCACTATTTATACCCCTCAAATTAACATAAATGTTATTATAATCACATTAAAATAATGGTGATGTGATGTTTGTTAATGCTCATTATAGCATAACTTGTACTCTATAAAATAGTCATTCCTTTTAGATTATCTGGATATTACAATAGTTAAAGTATACAGTTTGGAAATAATATTATTTTAAATGATCAAATAAAGGGTTTATATGGACTAATGAAAATTAATGCCTCAAAGAGAAAGACTATGTATCAAATATGTTTAACATAGTTATCAAATATGGAAAATTATAATTAATTATTCAATGTAATTTAATTTAGATTACGATATTATGCTTATAGACTGAGAATAATAATAATGGCCTTATTAATCTTTTAACTAGGTATATCTGATATCAAATTTTAGTAATTCATATTTTTAGAAATTTTCATAACCACCAAAAACAGATATCATAATGCACACAAGAAATTAGTTTATATGTATAATATTTGATAATAAAATGGATATATTATCAAAATAAAATCACATTATAGGTAAAAAATCATATAGAATTGAGAGAAATTATTATTAAATTATTTATCAGTATATGATTTTTTTTTAAAAATTGTTAAAACCATAAAATTTTCATCATGATTCGTATAAGAGTAAATCATTTTCTCGAAAAACAATATACTAGAATAGTGTTTATAATGAATATAAATTTATTATATATTATTGGTCATATTATTTAAAATTTTTACTTTAATAATTTATTAAAATATATATTTAGATAATACCATTTTTTAAATTTCATTTAGATAAAATTATTCAAGAAATTGTTTAATGGATGTATGTTCATATAAGATTAATTTTGGTTTTTATAATTTCATAGAAAAAAATAATATAAAATATTATTTATCATAAAAGATAAATAAATTAGAAATAAATGTTGTTTCTAAAATAGTTGTTTATTTATTGAAAATGAATGATATTTTAATATTTATAAATTTAATAGATTATATAAATATAAAATAGATAACATAAAATGTAATTAATAATTTAAAGATATTATTTATATTATTAATGTAGTTTTCCAAAAAATCTAGGTCATCATTTTAGAATATCAAATTTTCATATTTCAGAACACACCCTGAAATTTTTAATATTGACCAAAATTAAAAATAAAATATCCAAAAACATCATAAAATATATTTTAATGTGATAGACTACATGATAGATGATGATATAGTCAAGTGGGTAAAAGTTTTCATTTAAAGGGAGATTTAGTTAATTGGTTGACATAATATATATGTTTTCATTAATTTTAAAGGGTTTTAATTTTACTAACAAATTGGTCATTATTAAAATATTAGGCTATTATCCTCAAATTATATTTTTTGTGAAATTGAGGTCAATCGATTAATATTGTTTATATAGGTTATTATTTTAAATGATTAATTTTTCATTTCAATTCCATGTGTATTATGATATTATTGATTCATATTTTATGTTATCTGTCCAGTGTAACAACTAAGTGATAATTATCCACTGGATTCTACATTGAGTAGGACCTAGGTTCATTCTTTCATTGGAATTTATTTTATTAGTTAATTTTGTATAGGTTGATGATGAAAATGAATTAGGATGGTGGTTGCTTAAGAAAGATGTATGAAGAATATATGAGGTGATGTATACCATGATATGCATGAAGGGTGATGTGGGAATGAAGCTACACTTGTCCTTCATGAAATTAAGTGGTCCACTAGGTCGTGTAATGGGATTTAAACCCAACAAGCATACATGCCAGATTAACAATGTAAGAAAGTGATGGGTTATATGGTTTATCTTTTAGGGGATACAACTTAACATTCCTCATATTATGTGTATGAGTGTGTTTGTTTATTTTGTGTTTAACCTAATAAATATACAAATTTAAATTTATTTTTTGAAATATTGGATCATTTATTAGAGGAAAATTTATCCATGTTTAATCTTAGGGATAAATTGTATTGAATGTATAACATGAAAAAATATTTGGAAACTTTTTCATCCATAATATCACAAACCTTGTTTTTAAATAAATAAAATAAATGCTTCATGGTTAATTTAAATAGATTTTAGACACTTCATATAATGGGAAAACTAACCATTTCCACATGTAGATTACCATTAATAGTGTTTTTATTACTATAATTAGTTGTATAAATATCACTCTCGATAAATGTATTGTCTTTATTTTTTAATGGATTATTTTATATCTCTTACCATTAGGTTAGAAATTGTAATATTTAATAAAATTATAACACCCCCAAACATAGAGTGTATATTTTTATTTATTTTAAAATGATTTTATCACAATAATGGAATGAATATTTCATTGTTCGTTTAATTTTTATTTTTTTGCAAGGTCAAAATAATTTATCTAATATTAATAAATAATTTATTATAACATGATTAACAATGATCAATATAAGAATTTATATCATCATATCATTGTTCTGAGATGTATAATATGTTTTTTAGAAAATTATTTCTCCTTCACATTTCTAATACACATTAATTATATTAAAAAATAATCATTTAAAAAAATCATCATTAAAAAAATTGGATCAAGTCACAAAAAAAAAATTAAAATATAATTATAATATGTTTAATAGATATTGGTGAATATATAATATGTATAATTATATAAACATGTTTAATTTTCAATTCATAAATATTTCTCTTCATGATTCTAATACCTCCCAACAAAAAAAATTCTAAATGAATGAAAAGATAAAAATATTAATATATAAGTATCGTAATATAAGATTTTTAATATATTTTTTCACATATATTATAAACATCAACTTCCTTTAATGATATTGGATGCATCTAAATTATATTGTACACATCTATATATATTTATGTTTTATCATAAATTGGGCTTGATTATGACCATGTATGTTTTATTCTTTATTTTATTATTAATTCATAAAAAATATAATATAAATCAAATATATGACATTCCACATATAGGGAAAACAAATTTCACCTTATAGTTTTATTGTTCATTCATTATTTGACTTAACTATCACTGTGATCTCATAATTACATTATATTTGACATAGATTAGTAACTTCAAATACATTGTGTGGAAATTTTTTATCACATTCTATAGAATTTTACTATTATGAAAAACCAATCATGTAACAATATTGTCCCTATCGATATGAGAGTACTAATGTTATGAAAATATTTTATCAACAACGACTAATAAAATTATTGATGATATCCATTGATAGTTATAATAATCATAGTTTGAAACCCATATCATATTTTAAAAAATTAAGTCACATTTACTTATTTACTCATCTTCGATTTACCTTAAGAAACATAAAAAAAAATATACTTATCTACCTATAAATTATGTAATTTACTCTATAAAAAATCTTTATTCAATGATTATGAATTGAATAACAGACCATATACATAAAAAAATTTGGGTTACATTTTTCAACATATTATATCATAATTTTACATGTATTTGATTGAAAATAATCATTTATAGAATAAAACTTTAATTCTATAAATACGCATTTTTATAATATAGAATTAATAAAGACATAACGGCATGAAAAATATATGAAACTATGCCCATGGCATTAATGAAAAATTCAACACATCAAAACCTTATAGTGTATGAAGAAATATTATATTTCAAAATATCTTTCATCAAAGACATGATTCAATTATAATATCATTAGATTTTATCAATAAATATATATCAATTACATTATAAAATTTTCAATTAATTCTATATATCCCAAAAATTCTATACTCTATAAAATCACATATATTCAATACGTATATTAAAATTTATAAAATTGGTTTGACTTGACATATTATAAAAAATATCTTATGTATTTTAAAATTATAAATATATCTATATAGAGGGATAATATAAATTGTAATATATTTGAAAGCCACATACATATTAATATATATATTTCGTTTTCGATTCATCATTAACTTCATATTGTAAAAATCTAAAAACAAAATATTTCTGAATAAAAACATAAATATTTATTTCCATCAAATAATTTTCTAATCTAACAGAATAATACCATAATGAAAATGATATTTTCAGGAAAAAACATAAAAATCATACCATTATTGTTCTCACATTAATGAATTGGTATAATGTATTGATTCCCCGCATTGTTATGCTATAGACCATATGGAAGGAGTAAGAAAACCCGTAAAATGATTATATACATATATATATTTTGTTTCATTCAAAAAATAAATAAAATTTATTATGATTACACACTCTATTATGATATTATATTTTAATATCATTAAAATATTGTGTTTAGGGCTATAGATAAATTTCCTATTTTTGAACACAATTCACTAATAATTGATGAATCACATATTCTTAGAACTCAATCCTCTTTCAAAATTTCATATACATTATATTTAAAATATAATTAATCAATTTTATTGATATTTATAACACTTTTTAATCTAAATATAGTATAATTCAATGATTAATGGGATGTTTGTTATAATTCTATAAAAATATGTTTCACTACATGTAATTATATTATTAGTTAAATTATTAATTATTTTATCTATGTTGATAAAAAAACCTATAATTTTTGAAAAATATAATCTTGTTAATGAAATAATCAAAAAATATATATATCAAAAAGTTTATCCAAATTTATATCATCTACATAGTAATTAATCATCTGGAATAAAATTTATTCTCTAATAAAATGTGAAAAAATATATGAGATTTAAATGAAATTAAAAAATATGATATAGGAATATAATATAATTAGATTATTTCAAATTTATAGTTACAAAATTATTAAAAATTGTTTTAATATATTATTAATTATTTCCAAAATACACATCAAATCATAAACTATTTTTCATTATTGACAACATGAAATATGTTATATATGTGAAATGAAAATTTATATAAAAGATAAATGAAAATAATAATAAAATAATTAATATTAAATTATTACAAAAAAATGTCAGTGGTATTAATAATTGAGGTTTTTTTGTATAACATTATACATGGGATTTAAATTTTGATAATATCAATACAATATGACATAATTAATTTCATATAATGAAATAAAATAAAATAAAAAAATATGAAATTAAACATCCATTTGGAAAAATTCAATATAGTGTGTTTAATAAAAATATAATTAAAATTATATTTTATAATAGCCCAAAATTTCATGTAATTGTTTTGAAAATTATATGGGATTAATTTGAGACCACGATTTGAGATGACACATGAATATGAGGCCTAGAGTAACCGTAATATATATTATAACTATTTTTAAAGTTTATTAAATTATAATGGGAGAATGTTTTTCTATCTCTTAAACTAGTTCCCTAATTAAATTTCTTGGATCATTGTTGAACTAATAGAATTTGGATTAACCTATAAAGGGCTTAAACTCAATTGGTGCGGGTCAAGGTAAAAAGTCAATTTTCAAATGTATTAAGGAAAAATAAAACAAACATAAACACATTATTTTATAAGAAAATGATTCACTACATCGTAGTGATGAGCAGACTATTTCTTCTTAAAAATGAAACTACATAACAATTATACAACCCAACATAATAGAAATTCGATTACATAAATGAAACATCGTAATGGAAGTGTATCGGGGTAAAAAACGATATAATGTGTTTTCTTAATTTAATAGAACAACACAATTTTGGGATGAGACATAAAGCATGAAAATAAATATGAATATCTGGAGGATCTCTAATAATGAATGAAGAATATATAATGATGATCAACAACAACATCGAGCACCCCACCTCTTAGAGAGATATCTGGCTCACGACGGATCGAGTACATTCCTGGAAGGATCGCCTTCAGCGACGAAGCCGTCATCCGATCAAACATATTCTCTAAGTAGGAATTTATACATCATGATTTCACTTCCAGTTCCTTCATTATAAAACAATTTTTGCAGACTAACTCACTAAAAAGTTGATACACAAGTCATTTTTTTGTGGGAATGGGTTAGGAAAGCGGGGAGACACTGTAAATTAGATCCTTGTAAGATTATAATAACTATTTCATAACATGTTTAAGATATATAATGTGGGGGGTTCAGGATGACACGAACAATGCATGATTCCCTCTATCGTGAGAATTCTGTTGTTATTTTTATATGAAACCACTTGATTAAAGGTGAGACAATGTTGAACTTGTAGTAGTGACATTAATAATCTCAGGATCTAGGAGGCATATTCGTGTTAGGAAATAGAACACCAGAGTATGTCTGATGGCTAGTGGAAAGAACCACTAGCGCATTGGAGGCTATGGTCAGGAGGCAGTATGACATGATAGATGAGGCCATAACTAGCAGGGGCCACAACATTGCAGGGTGCAGTTATGATCGGGTGATGCGTTAAGGGGAATGAAATGTGGGGCGGGCCGTGGTGTTCGATTGCATGTGGTCTACGTTGGACCTTGAGTGGAGGGAGGAAGATGGCCCCAAATGGTCATGTGTATATGTGAACTAGATGCTAGTGTGACGTCTGGGATGGACACAAGAAGGCCTGCCAATGCAGGCTCGGATAGATGGGAAATCAGGATACCTAGCATTTCAGATGGTCAGAACTGGTCAGACATAGTCAAACATGACCAGAAGAGAACTTGGTCATTGGGTGACCCCGTGGGCCAGACCCATGACCGAACTAGGCTGATTCCAGTAAGGCCAAATGACCATGGCCACTAGTCCAAGCCTGACTAGGATGGCGTAGACCCATCTGGGTCTGGTAAGATCCACCGAAATGGATTAGGTAATTCTAGACACCGAATGGGTTTGGTTGGTTTTGTCCTATGAAGTTGAACCGCGCCTGGATGCAAACAACCCCTATTTACTAAAACACTATTATCATTCCGACCATAGGTCTAATTTATGTTCCGTATATGGCTTTTTGACCCTTTTGACAAGAAAATCATTTGGGTATACATTATGTGTGTTTTTGTGGTAGTCGAGATACGACCAATGGCTTGAGGTGTAGGATCTCTTGTAATCAAGCACACTAGAGAGTGGGAATTCTACAGCTAGTTGTTATAGGGAGAATATGACAATTAGGACCTTAGTGTCCTAATAGAAAATTGGAACTTGATGTTCCAGTATACTTGGAGACATTAGTGGTCCAGTTGCCAACCAAACCATAGTGGTTCAGTAGGGGAGTAAACTGCAGTGCCCTAGTGTTGGAGAAGACCATTGTGGTATAATATACGAGCATACCTCTATGTTCTAGTATCCATGATGAAATTAGTGATCCAGTAGCAGAGTAATCCTCGAAGGTCTAGTAGTGGATCGGACCACCATTTTCCAGTAGCTGATTAGACATTAGTTGTAACACCCCAGGTAAATAAAGAATATGAAATTTTTCATATTTATACATATTTGTGAATAAAATATTGATATGACTTTAAAGGGGACGCTATGCTCGATGGCGTACCCAACACGCAACAACGAGTTTCTTGGGAATCTTACGTTGCACTCTAATAATAAAATAATATTATTTCAAATGGTAGTTAACATGTAGACGTTGTATTGGCGGGAATGGATAGAAATAACTAAAATATGATTATATATGTTTTTTAATGTTTTTACATTGATCCAATAAAAACTAAAGGCTTAAAATACGGAAAGAATTCAGTTTTAGGTGTATATGCCCTAGTTTTCACTAAAGGTTCACTTATCGCCTTTTAATGGAGAACTGTCATTAAATATAGTTTTGATCCCTCTTATACATTCATTTGGACCAAATAAAACTCTTATTAAGAATCGGGACATCAAAATTTACTTTGTGTAATTTTTTGGTATTTTTCCGATAAAGTTCATTTTTTAATGAATAGTGTAAAATGTTGTGTTTTAATTCAAAACATTTTTTTAATCTAATTTATTTATATGATTAGATAATATTTTGAATTGGTTTTAAAGTGAAATTATATAATATTTTTACCATTAAATCCAATAGTTATCGTTGGAATTAATTTCACATTGAAATCAGACTTAAACCAGTGTCAATCTTTTGATACTTCTTGTTTCATAAAAACATGCTATTTTCTTTGAAAGCGGGAATTAATTATTAAATTAATTAATGTCACTTATATATTTTGAATTTCTTAAAATAGACATCATTTTTGAATTCGTAAAATCAAATATAGCTTAGGGTGAATTTTTGGTAATTTTCTGAAAAACATCAATTTTTGATGAATAGTGAAACCACTAAGTGGTACTTATAAAAACTGATTTTTCCATTTAAATGAAATTTTGCCATCTTTGTGTTTTGAATTTCAAAAATCCGACAGAAATGGTTTTCATTAAGAAGTAAAATGTGGTTCAATGGGATATAAATCATTTTTTGTTGAATAGTAACTTATTAAGTTTTTAATCGCGATTAGTGGTAATTAGTGTAGTTTAAGGTAAAAATAATACTTTAATAAAATGAGATGAGCTTGAAACAAGTCCTACACTCATTGGTTGTGTCATGGAAGACCCAGAAATGCCATGGGTCAACTTGGGGACCCCATGGAGCCACTTTGTTTGGAAAATGACATAAATAACTTTTATTTAATGTTAATGTAAAAAATGGCACGAACATGATATGTTTTACTAAAACAATTGTTAAGTGTGGTTATACAAGTCATATTTTTTATTATAAATAGTCATTCAAAAGCTAAAAAGATTTCCTACATCATAGTATTTTTTATAATTTTTAGACATTAAATAAATTAAATTATTTATGACATAATAATGATGCAGTGATGACATCATTATTTGACGATTTAAATAAAATGGAATGATAATGTAAAATATATGAACTAAACATGTCCAAAACTTATTTTATGGGTGGATATCAAACCCTTATCACCTAATACACGAATTATATTAATTTGGGACCTTTTAAAACCGATACACATTTTCAAATAAAGTAATATTTCATGATTTCCAAAAGTGCCCCTCCTCTCCTCTTATAAAAGGCCCCCACCTCTACCTCATTTCACACACTCCTCAAGCCTTTGGCTCGGCCAAAACCTGCCCATTTTCTCTCTCCACATCCCTCTACTCATCCTAGAGGATTCCCTTTGGGATGAATCCTTTCAAAGGAAGCCTTTAGGCTCAAATCAAAAAGAGTTACACTTTTAAAGGTAATTCATTCTCTCATGTTCATTTGTTTTATTTTGCTTCTCCAACCCCCTAAACTATTATTATTTACTTCCTTTGTAACAGAACCAGTATCTTCAATATACTAGGATGTTTTTATAAGATTTATTCGATCTACAGTGTCACACAACTACATCAAATGGTTAAAGAATATACGGTTTCCGTGGATGGAGAAATTCTGCCTCCCGAAACGATGATTGTTCAATACTCATTTAACAACTTCAAAGGTGGCCAATATGATGTCACTATTTTTATATATGAAATATAATATGTTTATGTTTTACTTATTCTTCTGTATTTTTCATTTTTGTCTTACCTTTATGGCATCCATTATGGGTATACGCGATATCTTCATTTTAGGAAGTGCGGACTACCGCCCCCTCAAAGTGATTGGATTCGTCAATTCCATATGTGGGATGTATAAAGGATAGATTTAATGATATTATATATGATGTTATACTGGAATTATAATATACCTTTATATCATTATTATTGCATTCTATAAAATACGAAATAGAAATGAAAGTAGCGTTAATGCGTACGTACGGCTTACCGTCTCCATGAACGGTGCATTTCCTTTCTTACCTCTAAATGATTATGTAATGTTATAAATGCATGCATGTACTGGATATATATGAAATATATGATATCTACATCATGAATACAATTCTGGATATAATAAACATTTGGCCACATGAACAACATGTAATTGTAAGAAGTCCACTTTCGACTTAAGAACCAAATATCAGCAAAACAAATATTATTAACTTAAATGATTACATAAATGTCTATGACATGATAATAAGTGATATAAAAGGAATAATTAACTTGAAAAAGGTTCTTAAGGAAGTATAAATTAACTCAAGTTTATTATTCAGGAGATTAAAGAACGATCGAGTCAAGTCGGACCCAGGGTAAGGGATCCTACTCCTCTCTTTCTTTTTAAGTACACACTTTTATGTCATTCCTTTTAAAGCTCATCTTTCTTGTTATTGGGGTTATCTTTTATATTAAACTTACTTTAATTTTTATTTTCATGTGATGAGAGACCCTATTCTCTCTCATCAATCCATTTTGGAAGTTTTGAGTGGCGCCGTTAGGCTGTCGAACTTTCGTAAGAGATCTAACCTCTCTCTTTCTTTTTAAGTACTCTCCTTTATGTCACTTCTTTTAAGCTCCTCTTTGTAATGTTGGGGGATGTTATTTTATATTCCTCTTTCTTTAAATTTTATTGTAATGTGATGAGATACCCTATTTGATCTCATCAATACATATTCGGATGTTTTATGTGGTGCCGTTAGGCTGCCGAGTTTTCGTAAGGAATTTTTCATCTCACTTTTATTCTCGTGAGATTTATGCTACAATTGCCACAAATTCCATTGAGTGGTGTTTGTACTGCCCATTATTCTAATCTATGTGTAATATAATTTCTTTTATGAGTATTTACATCAATGATCTATTGTCCTTCTTTCATGGGGTGTATGTTTTGAATGATACCCACGTCGGTAAGGGAACCTTTCACCCTCCATTTTTTTAAAGACTTCTTTTGTTGGGTATATTAATTTACATATTGTTATGTTGGGATATGTTCTAATATATCCTTATTGATGTAAATTTTATGTCCAAGTGATGAGATACACTTTTTATCTCTCATCAACTCATTTTGATGTGATGTCGTTAGGCTGTCAAGGGAACTTTTTAACCCAATTTTGATTTCCTTGGGTTCAACATGTAGTCATTGAATATGTCATCCATTGAATATGTGTGAATGACCTTTTATTGTTTTACACATAATATCCACTTAAATTAGGTGTATTTATATTTGTCACACATATTTTTGAGATTGATCTGTCCTTAATTTAAGGATACCTTCTTTATTAGGGATTTCATCACATTTGACATTTCTATTGAGGGTTCATTGTTGTTATGCACCAATTCACTCTTATATGGTGTATATACTGTCCTTTGGAGTATTATATCATGAATCCATTTATTCTCATGAGATTATAAAGTTCTGACTAAATGTTATTCCTCAATTGTTGTATTCAAGTGTCTCTAATTTTGGTAAAAGCCCTTTAACCAAAATATCGTTTTAAATGTTTTAATTATTTGTTCTTATTAATATCCATGTTTTCAAAATGGTTTTAAGGATTTATTTATATGGATATTAATGGTTTAAAATTTTAAGCATCAAGGTGGTATGGGACACTTTGATTCAAAAATCTCTTTATTAAATGTTTTAAATGGTTTTGGAAATGGTTTCTTTTTTAATGGATTCATTATTTCAATATACTAAAATGTTATATTGTGATTGAAATGTGGAAATGATATGTTTCCTTTATGCATGTTTTATGTGATACGATTATGTTATGGTCCTTGGGCATTGTTATGAATAACGGGTGGTTTCGTGATAAACTAAGGGCGGGTGAGCCCGTTATAGCTCTCCAATGCATTGGGTAACGTGAAGGAGTGAAACGTTAAGGTTTCTCCGAAGAGATTTAGGGAATATACTGTGATGGTTATTCCAAAAGTCACCAAGAGTGTTACTCCCTACGTAAGAATGTTATGAATGCCTCAAGTTACCATTATGTCTTATGATTTCTATGATTTATTCATGGTTTGATGAGGTATGTTAAAGTGCCTATGTATTATGGTTAAAGTATGATTTCATTCTTATGTATATATGAACTCATGTTTCCTTTCCATATTTTTATAACCCTTACTGAGCTTTTTATGCTCATCCCATGTTTTTGAAATGTTTTTCACATGTCAAGGGAAAGGTAAATGATGTGATGATAGTGTCAAGGATGTGTCAAGAATGAATCCGTGTTTTATTTTAAATATGTTTCCATTGATGGGAAGAATGAATATTTTCTTTTATGTAACCACTTTGTTTAAAAGTGGAATGTAATGCAAGTTTCATGATCTAATTCTCTAAAACTCTAAACCTGAAAAGATCCTCAATGTTTAATCTTGTAATAACTCAAGATTAAGTAAGGTTTAAGGCTGGGGCCTCATAGTTGGTATCAAATGTCGGTTTAGAAACCTTTAAGGGTTAGGGTATTCTCTAAGCACAAGTGACATTACCATAATGGTTAGGATTTCAGAAATAGTCCTAGTTTTAGATAAAGTGAATGAGTAAGTGTATCTTAGTGTTTACCTTCCTCATTAGAACATGATGGTTTTGTTGATATACTCACACTGACATTTCTATTTTTAGTGAATGGATGGATCTAGCAGGAACCAAAGAGACAACAGGTTTGAAGGAAACTGTGGTGGTTCTCTGATTAAGATACTAGATAAAATGGAGGATTCAATGAGGAAACTCGTGGTTGTTCTAAAGCAAATATCAAGGATTCATGATCAACAACTTGAACCTTGGTATGATCTTTAATGCATCATGTATGAGATGACCAATCCATATGGAAGTTCAGGTAATAATAATAAAGGTAACCATTAGAGTTTATATGATCCTTACTTTTGAGGTAATTATGGGTTATTATATGATATGCTGGAAAATGAAAAGCATGAGATAAACATGAGGTTAAAATATGTTATGATCATTTTTGATGATTTTATCTCTTTTTGGGGAATGATTTAATAATTATATAGTTTTGGAAAAAGGACAACACGCAGACCGTGTGACATCCCGTCGCATCGGACAAAGCTGTGGGAATCGAACCCACAACCAAAGTGCGACTGGTATTTATCGCCTACCACTGGACTACGTGAAGTCCCTGGTTAGTTTGACTGATTCTTTCTAGTTATATGATTTTATAAATTATGATTAAGTTTATTTTGGGGTATTTATGAAAATGATTAACCTATCATGGAGGATATGTGATTAGGTTAATTACTTTTCAATACGAGACCTTACGAGAAACTGATGTTGTTGGGAGATAAATGTTACGATTTAACTTGGAAGACTATTTGACTAAATCCTTCAAATATTTGGGTTTCAATCTTAGTTTGGTTTAATTTGAAGAATTTTATGGACAAATTGATTATAGAATGGTCCTCGTTGAACTTTGGGTTTTGTTGGACAAATTTTGGAGGTTAAGAATAGATTTTCTTTTTATAAAGGGTTATCCTTTTCTGGATTATCTGATCTTGTAATAACATTTTTGGTTTTGGTTATTGTCTAAAGACATGGGAAGTATATAGTTCTATTTTGTGGATTAGGTGATTCTCTAGAAGTTGATTATAGTACTCTTAATGCAAACAAGTCTCCCTAAATACTCGTCTTTTGGAAAAAATATGAGTTTGATTAAGGAATCTAGTAAAAGTTGAAAGTCAACATGATAAGTGATTATGTTTCCTTATGAATAAATTCCTCAATAAAAAGTAACATAAAGAAAAAATGTTGTCTATTAACTTTTCCTACTGGGGAACCCAACATCGTTTAACCCATCACAAGTTTGTGATTTTCTTATTGTTAACTTTATCGTAAACATGTTTTCTATCACTCTCCATTAGAACATGACCCTATGTTTTCTCCTCCATGTCCATGTTTTCCTACATGGAGTCCTAGTATGGGTTAACTCGGGTGACCTCTGTGCTTATCTTTCTTTATTTTAAAGTGATTGTTTTACCGACTCTTGTTCCGATGAGGGACTTTCAAGGATGTTTCTATGCTCAATTTTAAAAATTGCGAGGACGCAATTCCCAAAAGGGGGGAAGGATGTAACACCCCAGGTAAATAAAGAATATGACATTTTTCATATTTATCCATATTTGTGAATAAAATATTAATATGACTTTAAAGCGGACGCTATGCTCGATGGCGTACCCAACACGCAACAACGAGTTTCTTGGGAATCTTACATTGCACTCTAATAATAAAATAATATTATTTCAAATGGTAGTTAACATGTAGCCGTTGTATTGGTGGGAATGGATAGAAATAACTAAAATATGATTATATATTTTTTTTAATGTTTTTACATTTATCCAATAAAAGCTAAAGGCTTAAAATACGGAAAGAATTCAATTTTAGGTGTATATGCCCTAGTTTTCACTAAAGGTTCACTTATCACCATTTAATGGAGAACTGTCATTAAATATAGTTTTGATCACCCTTATACATTCTTTTAGACCAAATAAAACACTTATTAAGAATCGGGACATCAAATTTTACTTTGTGTAATTTTTTTGGTATTTTTCCGATAAAGTTCATTTTTTAATGAATAGTGTAAAATGTTGTATTTTAATTCAAAACCACTTTTTAATAGAATTTATTTATATGATTAGATAATATTATGAATTGGTTTTAAAGTGAAATAAGAAAATATTTTTACCATTTAATCCAATAGTGGTCGTTGGAATTAATTTCTCTTTGAAATCAGACTTAAACCAGTGTCAATCTTTTGATACTTATTGTTTCATAAAAACACGCTATTTGCTTTGACAGCGGGAGTTAATTATTAAATTAATTAATTTGACTTATATATTTTGAATTTCGTAAAATAGACTTCATTTTTGAATTCGTAATATCAAATATAGCTTAGGGTGAATTTTTGGTAATTTTCTGAAAAACTTCAATTTTTTATGAATAGTGAAACCACTATGTGGTACTTATAAAAACTGAATTTTCCATTTAAATGAAATTTTGCCATCTTTGTGTTTTTAATTTCAAAAATCCGACGTACATGGTTGTCATTAAGAAGTAAAATGTGGTTCAATGGGATAAAAATAATTTTTTTGGTGAATAGTAACTTATTAAGTTTTTAATCGCGATTAGTGGTAATTAGTGTAGTTTAAGGTAAAAATAATGATTTAATAAAATGAGATGAGTTTGACACATGTCCTACCCTCATTTGTTGTGTCATGGCCGACCAAGACAAGCCATGGGTCAACTTGGGGACCCCATGGAGCCACTTTGGTTGGAAAATGACATAAATAACTTTTATTTAATGTTAATGTAAAAATTGGCACAAACATGATATGTTTTAATAAAACAATTTTTAAGTGGGGTTATACAAGTCATAATTTTGATTATAAATATTACTTGGAAAGATAAAAAGATTTCCTACATCATAGTATTTTTTTTATATTTTTTAGACATTATATAAATTAAATTATTTATGAAATAATAATGATGCAGCGATGACATCATTATTTGATGATATAAATAAAATGGAAAGATAATGTAAAATATATGAACTAAACAAGTCAAAAACTTATTGGATGGGTGGATTTAGAACTCTTATCACCTTATCCACTAATTATTTCAATGTGGTACCTTTTAAAACCGAAAAACATCTTCAAATAAAGTAATATTTCATGATTTACGAAAGTGCCCCTCCTCTCCTCTTATAAAAGGCCCCCACCTCTACCTCATTTCACACACTCCTCAAGCCTTTGGCTCGGCCAAACCCTGCCCATTTACTCTCTCCACATCCCTCTCCTCATTCTAGAGGAATCCCTTTGGGAATAATCCTTTCAAAGAAAGCCTTTAGGCTCAAATCAAAAGGAGTTACACTTTTAAAGGTAATTCATTCTCTCATGTTCATTTGTTTTATTTTGTTTCTCCGACCCCCTAAACTCTTTTTATTTACATCTTTTGTAACAAAACCAGTATCTTCAATATATTAGGATGTTGTTATAAGATTTATTCGAGCTACACTCTCACACTACTACATCAAATGGTTAAAGAACATACGGTTTCCGTGGATGGCGAAATTCTGCCTCCCGAAACGATGATTGTTCAATACTCATTTAACACCTTCAAAGGTGGCCATTATGATGTCACTATTTTTATGTATGATATATAATATGTTTATGTTTTACTTATGCTTATGTATTATTCATTTGTGTCTTACCTTTATTGCATCCATTATGGGTATACGCGATATCTTCATTTTAGGAAGTGCGGACTACCGCCCCCTCAAAGTGATGTGATTTGTTAATGCCATATGTGGGATGTATAAAGGATGGATTTAATGATATTATATATGATTTTATACTGGAATTATAATATACCTTTATATCATTATTATTCCATTCTATAAAATACGAAATAGAAATGAAAGTAGCGTTCATGCGTACGTACGGCTTACTGTCTCCATGAACGGTGCATTTCATTTCTTACCTCTAAATGATTATGTAATGTTATAAATGCATGAATTTACTGGATATATATGAAATATATGATATCTACACCATGAATACAATTCTGGATATAATAAACATTTGTCCACACGAACAACATGTAATTGTAAGTAGTCCACTTTCGACTTAAGAACCAAATATCGGCAAAACCAATATTATTAACTTAAATGATTACATAAATGTTTATGACATGGTAATAAGTAATATAAAAGGAATAATGAACTTGAAAAATTTTCTTAAGGAAGTATAAATTAACTCAAGTTTATTATTCAGGAGATTAATGAACGATCGAGTCAAGTCGGACCCGAGGTAAGGGATCCTACTCCTCTCTTTCTTTTTAAGTACACACTTTTATTCCATTCCTTTTAAAGCTCATATTTCTTGTTATTGGGGTGATATTTTATATTAAACATACTGTAACTTTTATGTTCATGTGATGAGATACCCTATTCTCTCTCATCAATCCATTTTGGATGTTTTGAGCGGTGCCGTTAGGCTGTCGAACTTTCGTAAGAGATCTAACCTCTCTCTTTCTTTTTATGTACTCTCGTTTATGTCACTTCTTTTAAGCTCCTATTTGTAATGTTGGGGGATGTTCATTTATATTCCTCTTGATGTACACTTTATTGTAATGTGATGAGATATCCTATTTGATCTCATCAATCCATATTCAGAAGTCTTATGTGGCGCCGTTAGGATGCCGAGTTTTCGTAAGGAATTTTTCATCTCACTTTTATTCCCGTGATATTTATTCTACATTTGCCACAAATTCCATTGAGTGGTGTATGTAATGCCCATTATTTTAATATATGTGTAATATACTTTCGTTTATGAGTATTTACATCAATGATTTATTGTCCTTCTTTCATGGGGTGTATGTTTTGAAAGATACCCAAGTCGGTAAGGGAACCTTTCACCCTCCTTTTTTTTAAAGACTTTTGTTGTTGTGTCTTTTAAATTACATATTGTTATGTTGGGATATGTTCTAATATATCCTTATTGATGTAAATTTTATTTCCAAGTTATGAGATACACTTTTTATCTCTCATCAACTCATTTTGATGTGATGCCGTTAGGCTGTCAAGGGAACTTTTTAACCCAATTTCGATTTCTTTGGGTTCAACATGTAGTCATTGAATATGTCATCCATTGAATATGTGTGAATGACCATTTGTTGTTTTACACTTAATATCCACTTATATTGGGTGTATTTATATTTGTCACACATATTTCTGAGATTGATTTGTCCTTATTTTAAGGATACCTTCTTTATAAGGTATTTCATCGCATTTGACATTTCTATTGAGGGTTCATTGTTGTTATGCACCAATTCACTCTTATATGGTGTATATACTGTCCTTTGGAGTATTATATCATGAATCCATTTATTCTCATGATATTATAATGTTCTGACTAAATGTTATTCCTCAATTGTTGTATTCAAGTGTCTCTAATTTTGGTAAAAGCCCTATAACCAAAATATATTTTTAAATGTTTTAATTATTTGTTCTTATTAATATCCATGTTTTCAAAATGGTTTTAAGGATTTATTTATATGGATATTAATGGTTTAAAATTTTAATATTCAAGGTGGTACAGGACACTTTGATTCAAAAATCTCTTTATTAAATGTTTTAAATGGTTTTGGAAATGGTTTCTTTTTGAATGGATTCATTATTTCAATATACTAAAATGTTATATTGTGATTGAAATGTGGAAATTATATGTTTCCTTTATGCACGTTTTATGTTATACTATTATGTTATGGTCCTTGGGCATTGTTATGAAGAGTGGGTGGTTCTGTGATAAACTAAGGGCAGGTGAGCCCGTTATAGCTCTCCAATGCATTGGGTAACGCGAAGGAGTGAAACGTTATGTTTTCTCTGAAGATATTTAGGGAATATACTGTGATGGGTATTCCAAAAGTAACCAAGAGGTTTACTCCCTACGTAAGAATGTTATGAATGCCTCAATTTACCTTTATGTCTTATGATTTCTATGATTTATTCATGGTTTGATGAGGTATGTTAAAGTGCCTATGTTTTATTGTTAATGTATGATTTTATTCTTATGTATATATGAACTCATGTTTCCTTTCCATATTTGTATAACCCTTACTGATCTTTTTATGCTCATCCCAAGTATTTGAAATGTTTTTCACAGGTCAAGGGAAAGGTAAATGATGTGATGATAGTGTCAAGGATGTGTCAAGAAAGAATCCGTGTTTTATTTTAAATATGTTTCCATTGATGGGACGAATGAATATTGTCTTTTATGTAACCACTTTGTTTAAAAGTGGAATGTAATGAAAGTTTCATGATCTAATTCTCTAAAACTCTAAACCTGAAAAGATCCTCAATGTGTAATCTTGTAATAACTCAAGATTAAGTAATGTTTAATGCTGGGGCCTTATATTAGTTGTCATGTGTCTCAGAATACTTTTGTGGCCTAGTGGAGGAGTATTCTAGTGTTGTCTAGTAGCTGAGTGTTACTCACTGGTCCCGTAGCGATGCAGACCTTAGTGGAAGTGTAGCCACCAGAACCGTAGAGACTCATTAGAGACGACTCCCGCAACAGTAAAAGCTGATTCAGATTTACGAATGATATTATTACATTCAATTCCGTATGTTATACCTTGTATGGCCTGTATTTTCATTGTTGTCGTGGTTTGTGGTATTTCTTTGTGGTCTTACATAATGGTATTTACTTTGTGGTTTAGTGTCCCTAGTGACTGTTGTGTTACTCACTTATGCATAGGGTTCTTCTACATGTGTCATGTCTCATGCATGTGATCAATTCTTTGATAGAGACCTTGGGGTCCATAACGAAGTGGTTCTCAGTGACATGAGATGGATTGGAATACATCTACAGATACATGCAACTACCCTACACATACCCTTCAGGTATGTTCTCGAGCAGACATACCTTGGTAGTTGTACTTTAGTTTTTGTTTATTCAATTGTATTCTGACCCCATAGTATTTTTAATTTTTACTAAACTATCTCTAGTTGACTTAGTGACAACTGTGGATTACATTGTGTTTACATTCATTTTTTTGATATTTGTGATTGTGTAAATAATTAAAGTAAAATACCTTCCAACTTTTGAGATTTTCCTACTCAGAGATAGTCACTAGACCATGGCCTATAAATGGCGGCCTCAAGGTAGTCATGGCACATGCATTGGGGGATGGGTTGTAAAAAAAATGGTATAAAAGGGTGGTCAGTTCTACAAGAAGATCTATGAGTTTTAAATTTTTAATGGGGCATCATGTTTATGTTCTTTTAGTTCCGGTATCATGATAGAGAGTCCAATGCTTGTGCAGAGGTCAATGCATCCCTACATCAGGACCCTAAATTCAGATTTCCGTATTAGTACATGAAAACACTAGTTTCAAGCATTTTTTATTGATTTCTAATGATCTTTCTTAGTTAGAGATGACTAACAAGATATAATATATTAATCATGATTCATTTGGATGTATATTAGGATTCCTCCAAATATAAATCCATCCCAGATTCCAGTGTGTGACCATGAGGATGGTCTATATATTGATGAGGCGTCGATATAGAGACTGTTTCCTTGGATGGAACCTTTGGGAGGTGTCCCAATGGTACCACAGTGCATCATTCTGAAGTTACTAACGGCGCTACCCATAGAGGGAACACATAATATCAATTCTTTAAATGAGATTCATAGGTAGTGACCTCCCATGTTCAAGGGAAAGACATATCATACGGTTGTTTAGGACCTTATGCAGGTAAGGACATGATTCATCCACTTAGTGAGGACTCCACTAAACCAAATAAAAATCCAAACCATGAGCCTTCTATAGGGATAGGTAGGGAGATGGTGGAGTTTGATGATCCCAACACATGAGGAGGCGACCAACACTTCATCTGACATTGAGTGACTTTTCCGAGAGGATTTGTTCCATGCAACATTGGGCTCAGTCATCATACATGATCTGCTTCAACCTACCATAGGGCAACATGATAGTAGTTACGTACTCTATGAGGATCGTAGATATATCCTATTACATTACATATATATTATGAGACCCTTTATTTTGGACACGTTCCTTTGAGAACGGGCTTTGATGGGAGAACATGGAATCAATGATCCCACTTAGAATCCCTATATAGGTTTGGGTTTTGAAGAAAGATATAATAGTGAATATCTTCTTCGAAGAGAAGGAACCAATAATGGGAGATACCACTAGGTGAAAAGTTTTCGAGTCATATATGGTGTGTAGCTGACATATGACATATAGGCCCGAATGGTCATATTGTTCAGAGGATGATCACCTTGAATCTTGTTTGGTTGTATGAGTCTCTTGGGGTAGATGTATTCATTTGAGGGAAAGAGAATGTTATGCCTGCGGCGAGTAGTGGAACATGGCTTGGGATTTCATGACATACCATGCAGAGGACTGATAGGCAGTCAAGGGACTGCAAGGGAAGCGGTAGAGACAATAATAGGGTGGTCCACCATGCGGCGGACATGGAAGTGGACTGTGATGTGTGGAAGGAGTTGTACGTAGGTATATGGTACTTCTACAACAACCCCAAGGTGTTCCACCACTGGCTCTTGGAGTATGTGGAAAATGGAGAGATAAGATTTAGGGAATTGAGTCTTGTGGTCCCGACGTCTTAGAATTATTACAAAGGTGTGATATATTTCTTTTCCACATTAGATATAGTTCTTATAAACACATGTTCTGGACACTCTTTACATTATGTGGACATGGTTTCGAAGCTCGAATATTCTGATCATGCCATTGGTTTGATCCTTTTGATTAGAACTTGTACGAGAGTGTTTTTGACAATCACGCACTGGATGAAAAAAGAGTATGCATACTATTGGAGGAAAGAGATTTGGATTGGATATCTTATTAGTGGGATTGAGGCCTTATGACCTCATTTTAGGTATATACTTGATATCTATAGTTCATTCTTAGATCGACTATTTTACGAGCACAGTGTATTGTGTTCTTATAGATAGGAACCAGTTTTCAATTATTAGTGAGATGTAAAATGAAGCAGTGAAGGATGGAATAAAACATATGGGGGTGTAGTCGATCACTTATCTATCAGGTAACATGACCCTTAAGGTAGTGGATGAGATCATTCCATAGTTTTCTGCAGTGGTGGATGAGTACGAGGTCGTCTTCCGAAAGGATATTCCAGGACTACCTCTTAGAAGATAAGATGACTTCTACATTGATATGTACCACAATATGACACTGATATCTATACTTTCATATCAGATGTCTTCCATAGAGATTTGAGAGATGAGGGTAATGTTAGAGGACTTACTGGGAATGAGAATCATAAGTCCCAAAAATTCACCATGGGAAGCCCTAGTTTTTCACAAGACAACCTACAGAAGCTTGAGGTTATGCATTATATTACGGCGACTGAACTTTGTGAATATGAAGAGAAAGTATCCTTAAACATTTATTGATGAACTCTTAGATTATCAAAATGGGACATTATGGTTTTTGATGAAATACCTCAGATCAGGATATCAACAACTTCGAGTAAAAGATGAGGATATCTCTATGAAAATCATCAGATGACTCTAAATCCATTATGAGTACTTAGTTATTATTTTTGGCATGATTAATTCCCTAGAAGTGTTCACATGACTCATGATAAAAATCTTCCACCAATACATAGACTGGTTTTTATTGGTCTTTCTTCATGACATCTTACTGTATTCAGTGTTTGAGGAGGAGAACATAATACACTTAAGGATGGTTCTCGACACCGTATGATAGCACCAACTTTTCAAAAATCACTCTAAGTGTGTGTTATAGATAAGAATGGTCTACATTCTGGGAAATGTCATCTCATAGGATGATGTTGTAGTGGATCCAACAACGATTGAGTTAGTTCATACATGGGACCAACACAAGAGTGTTACTCAGGTGCAATGTTTCCTTGGGGTGGATGGGTTCTATCAATGGTTTGTACCTGACTTCTATAGGGTGAATCACCCATGAAAAAGTTGATTAATAAGGGAAACCCCTTCACATGGACATAAAGGTGCCATTAGAGGATTCAAAAGCTGTGATAGATCAAGATGAGTTCTCATATCTTGAGGCTTCCAAAGGTGGGCGACGACTACATGCTGTTTTAGGAAAGATTCAGAACCAGGATTGGTTGTGTCCAGGTGTTGGGTTAAGAAGTGATATCTCTTGGATTACAAGAATTGAGACCAGATGAGCAAAAATATGTGTCTTCTGACCTTTATTTGGAAGTTTTACTCTTCACTATAATGATGTGGTGACTCTACCTTATCGAAAAACGATTCATATTCTACTCTTCCCCCAAGAGTCTCAAGTATATATTTCATTAAAAGGATCTAAATCTGAGATAGTGACATTGGATAGAGTTCCTATAGGACTTTGACATCATGATATTCTATACTACTTGGAAGGGTAAAATGGTGGTAGATTCTCTTAGTAGGAGATCTTGTCCCAACTACTGAATGTGGGCTTAGTGGAGTTGGCCTCAAATTAGATACCCTTAGTGGATAGAGAGGAGACATCTTTTCCTAAGTTAATGGTAGTTTCCCCTCCACACTTGAATAATTTCAGGGAGTCACAACCTGGAGATGGTATCAATGAAACAACATGTTCACAGATGTCCTTAAATAATGCCCTTGATAGAAATTTGATATGTGGAGAGAACATATTCATTTTAAGAGGATGCACTATATTACATTTGGGGTTACAGGAGGAGGTGTTGAGGGAGTTCCATATATCATCTTTAGAGGTACATCCTATTCTGTTGAAGATGTACCATGACCACTAATGTCAGTACAGGTGCTTGGTGGTGAAGAAGGCAATGGTAGAGTTTGTTTTATGATTCCTCACTTGTCAGCAAGTGAAGGCTGAGAACCTGGCTCTTACAGGTTTGGAGGAACTTTTCTAGGTACCGATGTGGATGTGGGATCAGATATTGATGGAAATTGTATTGATATTTACACTTATATCATCGGTGCACGATACCATACACATGATTGTAGACCAACTCACCAAGTTTAACCATTTCATACCCATTAGAGAGCTGGGTTTAGTAGAGATCCTGTGTCTCCTCTACATGAATGAGATAGTTAGACTCCATGGAGTCCTGTATATGATAGTCTCAGATAGTGATGTGTGGTTTCAATCCTTGTGGTGGAAGGGATTGCAGGAGTTGTTTGGGACTCATCTGAAAATGGGAACAAACTTTCCCACAACGTTGGATGGTCATATGGAGCGGACCATACTGACCATATAAGACTTGATTTGTGCTTGTGTTCTTGATTTTGGTCACATTTTGGAGGACCAACTACCACTAGTGGAGTTTTTTTAGAAAAATAGATACCACTCCACCATCAGTATGGAATCATTTTATGTATTATATAGATAACCATGTTGTTCACCATTATAAAAGACAATCCTAGGGGAGTCACCACTCATGGGTCCAGAGATGGTACGGGCTACCACTAATAAGGTTCTATTCATTTGTGATCGATGAGAACTACATAGAGATGACATAATTACTATTCTTATAGGAGACATAGACCCTTGATGTTTGAGGAGGGGGGCCACGTATTGTTAAGGGTCTCTCCTCGATAGAGTATATAGATATTTAGCTAGGGTGACAAGTTATCTCCGAGGTTCATCAATATGTTACTGATATTTCATAAACTAGGTGAGGTGGTGTACCACTTAGCTCTACCTCCATATATAGAGAGTGTTAATGTTGTATTCCATGTATCCTAGTTGAGAAGATATGTGCATTACCCTTCTCACACCATCGACAATGTTGAGATAGAAATTGATGATGGGGAGACCTTCTTAGAGTACCTTGTTGAGATAGAGGAGGAACATGAGAGGATCCTTTATGGATGGTTGATTCCTCTGGTGTGTGATCATTGACAACACATGAATCTCTATGAGAGAACTTGGGTGTGGGAGGCCCAAATTTATGATCAGTACCCCCATTTGATTATTTATTCCTTGTTTTGACATACGAGGACGTAATCCCCTAAAGTTGGGAGAATTGTAATACCCTAAAATTGAATTTAAATTCTTTTTTAAAATTAACGGGGAAAATTTCGAGTCTAGGCATGAAGACAGCTTTTGATTCTGAGTATTAGAGTGACAATAATTCATTTTTAAATAATTTGTTTTGTTCATTAAATTATCGGTGATCATATTTTTCTTTCTTTTAAACTGATGCCCATATAAAAAATTTGAGGTTACAGTGTGTATCTGGAACTTTCTATGGGCTTAACCATGACCAGAGAAAGACGAGGGAAAAAGTTAACTTTCTAATGATTTATGTGAAAAAATAAAACAAACATATAATGTTTATTTTCTTCCAAATTGTATCTCTACAACATTGTGAAGGGGAAAAAATTTATTTCCATAAATGAAGCCATGTGGGGACAATGTAAGGAAATATAATGAATGGTGACTGATTATCACCAATAACATTGAAAAATCACCCCCCCCCTTGAGAGATCATAGCCTCTACGACGGATCAAGGACTTTCACAGACATATATCCTTCAGCAAAGAATCCTTACTCTGATAGAACCTATTCTATATGTAGGGGTTTATTCTATGTGATTTTATTTCCAATTACTTATTTATAAAAAAAGAACCACCGACCAACCCACTAACAAGATGATCTGTGGGTTTTGTGTTCTATGTAAGAATGGATTTTTCAAAATTGGAGTGATGAGAAATTTTATCCGTGTTAGATTCTAAAACCACCTACAAACTATTTAGGTATTCTAACCCAGAGTTATAAGGCTTACATGAACAAGGCTCAGATACCTCTGCTGTTGAAGTTCTATTGTTTTTTGTGACAGAAACCATGGATCAATGACGAAGAAACTATGAACCTGTATTAGTGATGGTAACAATCCAAAGATCATAGAGGCACAATCTAGTGGAAAATGGACCATTGGAGAAAGTTGAGTAGCCCGTGGATGGAACCACCCACAGCCGCTACCCACCGTCAACCACAACTGGTGTAGGTGGTCCCATCCGCGAGCCACTAGATGTTCTCTGGTGGTCCATTTTCCAACACTCGAGTGATCTGATAGCTTATTCTAACTCAGTCGTCTAGTATCCATGCAGACCTCAGTGGTCTTGTGGCTCATTGGGCCTAATTTGTCCCATAACAGAGCAGACCACATTGGTCCAGTAGCCGAGCGTAAGTAAGTGGTACAATAGTGGAGAAGACCATAGTGGTCCAGTATCCAAGTAAACCTCAGTGACTCGTCAAGGATGAGTCCCTCATTATTCCCAGATGATTCATCTTAACGAATTATAATATTACATCTTATATCAGGAATTATACATGGTGTGAAATGTCATTACGTTGGGATATCTCTTAGTGGTTTTCCTATGTGGTATTTCTTTGTTGTATTTCTTTTATGGTTTTGGGTCCATACTGAGTATTGTGCTACTCACACCTACCTGGGCCTCACCCGCACATGTCATGTCTCGTACAAGAGATAGATTATTCAGTAGAGGCATTGGTGGTCCGAGACTAGGTGGTTCACTGTAGAGAAGGATAGACATTCGTACTTCTACTGCTACAATATGTTACCCTTCACCTTCAAATTATGTAGGGTCTCAAGAAGACAAACTGTGGCTACTATATTATCCATTAAGGGATTGGGCTAGTATTTTGGATTGTTTTAACTTTTAATTTGTATTGTACTCTCACTTGTAGTCACCGTGATAGTTGTGGTATATTATTTGTTTACATACCACAGTTTCTCCTTTCTGCATGTGTATCGAATTAGAAGAAAATTCCTTCCCTTTTTTGGATATGCCTACTGGGTTCATGTCACCATCCCTTGGCATATAAAAGGTGGGATTGTGGTAGTCACATCTTAGGCCTTTGGGGATGCTCGATAGAATAAACCTTCATAAACTTTCATATGTCACACTATGATTTAAAATATTGATTATTTTAAGTAAATTTTATTTATATTCAGTTCACTAATATTACAAAATTAGACATAAATGTAATTAAATTAATAAAAAAAAGTAGATCTATATTATTATAAGATTCAATAACCATAAAATCATCAATAATATTATGAAATTTTATGTGAAAATGATGAAAATATTATTTTAATTAGAATTAATATTTAATTAGTGTGAGGTTATATTTTCAATTTACAAATAATAATATTATCAGTCATGATAATAATGGTTGATGAAAATTATTTACAATTCGTTAATGTTGTAATATAAAATAATTAATGGCTGAACTATTAATAGTATTTTATTTATTTTCAATTGTATACTCGAAAAATTTACAAGAAATATATAATAAAAAAAATATAATGTAATCACATTCATCATATACACCTGGTTAGATTCAAATCTCAAATTGTATTTCCCAATAATTTCAATGATATTATTGGGAGAAGCCAAAATGATTATTGATTCAAAATGATATTAAATATAAAAGTTAGCATTCATTTCCTTTTAGTATAGATATATATATTAAAAAATCAATAGTTTTCTTCTATTTAAAAATTTTCATGATTTGATTTAATTTAATATTTAAAAATAGGATTCAATTTGTGGGGGGTGGGGTAAATGATCTTTATGATTTATTATATGAAAAATTTATGGTCAATTTTTTCAATTTTTAAATGAGTAAAAATAAATTTCAAAGAGGTCTATGTAGTAAAGAGGGACATTTGATATGAAATAATATATCAACAACCCATACACTAATTGAAAATGATAACAACATCATATGAAATTCAAAATTAGTTTAATGAACAAATTCACATAGTTGAATTTTATCATGCGACGATTGTCTCTAAAATTTGTTTAGACTTATTCTTTGAAATAATATATTATAAATAATTCATAAAATTACCAAATTCATTAATATCACTGAACATTGTGATTGATATAGATATGGGGTGAATCAATGTTGATACATCTGTTTTTAACACCACAATCAATATCCCACATATTCACTAAAAACATCTCAATATCTATATGGTGTAGTGAATAACATATTTGGAAATCATATTAAAATGTTTTCCCCCACAATATTAATGGTTACATCCTAGGATGGTGTATATTTGTTTCCCATACACACTAAACAGCTATATTAATATCATAATGAATTTATAAAAAATAATTATCATTAATCCATCTATAATCACTAGAAGCATCCAATTTCTAATGATCACCAACATTATTTTATAAAAATATAATAAAACCATTCATAAGAAATTATCATTGGTATATTTTTCATCCACTATAATAAAATAAAATAATTATATTATTCATATTCTCCCTAATTCATTAAACTCATGAGGTTATGTCTTCTAACAATTTTCCCTCAGAATTGCTACTGAATTTTTGAACTATTTCTTCGTATTAAATTTTATTCTCATATTATCTACATCATTATATTATTTTGATATCACATAAATAATAATTAATCCATTAAATATTAGAATGTAATTTATCCATAAATCCCTATACTAAAAAAAGTTTAATATGATAAAATATATTATATCAAAAATCATGTTATCATTACCCTTGAGTTATAAAAAATTATTATATTAATCCCTTTTCATAAGAATCTTTTTATTCACTCTTTGTTCATATGAACATATTATATAACATCAATTTTGTATGACGGTTATTATTATGGGGTATAAATATTATTATAATTATGAAATCATAAAAAATTGGCATGATTAAATATTAGATGTGTTACAATGTTATTATGATTACTGAACACTTTCTCAACATCATTGTAATTGAAACCAAATAATTAATATATTTATTGAATCTAAAAAAACATTACATACCACATTTTTCATTGATTTTTTCCTTACATTTAAATTATAAATAAATAAGAATATATTTATTTTTTCTATGTTCAAAAAAGAATCATTATTACACTTACTCATGGGCTTTATTCTTCATTTACTCTTATTTGTGATGTTAGAAAAATTTTAACCCTTTATATACAAAATGACGGACAATAATTCTCAATATTCTTATTTTCTAAATATTAATGAAATTTAAATATGTGTAAATGACTCTTATAAATCATTATATGTTACAAACCCAAATATTAAATGATGAACACTATTTTTTATACAATATGTGACAAATAAAACCTTGCATAAATAACTCAAGAAATATATTTCATCGAATATTATCTCATTTATGGATTTTAGATCACACAACCCCTAGTCCAAATAAGTCGATTGATAGTTTACCATATAACATAACCATTAAATTAAAGGATATAAAAATTTCTCTCAAAATTAGTAATATTATTTTTGTGAATTTATTAGAAATAAATAAAGAATCATTTAATTGTAAATTATATGTTTTCTAAAAAAAATGTTTTAATGTTATTTTACATTCTATTTATGCACATTATATTAATTTTTTTTTTTTTAAATTTATATTAATTAGAAAAATATTTTTAATGTCCTCAACTGAAATATATCTTAGAATTATCTGTATTATATTTCAAAAATGTTAAATTTCATGAATAAATGGGAAAATTATTTTAGTATATATATAAACTGTATTTTCATTTAAATTATTTAAAAGATAAATTATATATTAAAATTTTTATGTAAAGTAAGTAAAATAATATATATATATATATTAATCCAATTTAGTTCCAATAATTCATTTTTATGTTGAATTTTGATATAAAAACTTGGTAAGCATTTGAACAATTTCTCTTTAAAAACTTGCATTCACATAACATAAATGAGATTAACTAAAAATTAAATTTTCAGACTTCTCTGAATGGGTGTTTGAAAATTTAATTCATATTTAGAATTAATAAATATTTATATTATCTTTTAATTTAAAATTATTTTTCAAAAAAATGGATAGAGAAACACATAAATATTAATTAATATCTTGAATGTAAAAACTTATTTATCACGGGTAAAGAAAAAATGATAGAAAAAATTGTGTAGAAGCTATTGTAATGAAATATGTTGATATAAATATTCTTGGGAATATATAATAATTATTTTTTGGATCTATTTTAGGTGAAATCCGTGGGTATAGCTTTTTATTCTTAAAAATTAATTTTTGTGCTTCTAATAACTCCATAAATTAAAACATCATTTAAAATTTTTAAAGTGTATATTAAATAAATTAATCCCAAAATTGATCCATTCATTATAGTAAATTTTAGTCTATAAAATTTATTTTCATTTAAAATTAGTTGAAAATATTTTTTTTAATTTTAAATTTTTAAAATAAATATGTTATTTTCAAATAATGATTATTTTTCATTATGAATGTTACACATTATATATCAAAATATTTTTCAATATGTGATTTAATAATATTATGATACATATTCAGTAAAGGGGATAAATTATAATGATATCATCGTCATTGTTTTTACATTTTTATTATGATGAGTTGGATTAGAGTTATATAAGTTGAAATTATTCATAATACCCTAAAAGATATATGATTTGATTGACTAACATGGGAAGGTATTTAAATTATATATTCCAGTATTATTATGAATATTTAAGTTAAATATGGTTCAAAACATTCATGGGATTAATTTATGAGACATAATATGTGAGTTTGTGGGGTTTATTATTGCCCTTCGATTAATTGGTTAGTCTGTTGAGAAAAAGAAGATTCAGTTTTGGTCAAGGACGTACCCCTTTGTATAGAGGTATTAAAAGAAGTCGTCGAAATTATTATATGTCATGGAATATATATTTGACGGTATTATATGTTTTGGAAGTAGGCATTAATAATATATAAAATATGTCTAGTATGACCTATTACATCATTATGAATTTAGGAATTGATATTCAATGTGATTATTGTATTCATTATGATATCCATGGGTAAGTTTCACTCTCATGTTATTATATATATGGAATAATTTTATCATTACTTGTTCCTTAAATTTTTGGATCATTTAATTGATTAAATTCAATATTTTTCTGTTATTTATATTAATATATATATTATTCCTTATTTAGTCATATATTTCATTTTACATGTACCAATACTGTGCATCATTTCTCATTCATTTCCTAAGATTTATTTTCCCTAATATTAAAGGATGTGTTTTGTGATTGATGTGTTGGGATAAAGTTGGGGATATAATGAAGTTCTGAAAATAAATCTTTTGTTCATTTTATGTTTTAAAATGACATTTGAATTTAAATCATATTTTTAGTGAATCAAGACTACTAATTATGTGGCCATTCGTAGTATGATACAATATATTTTATAGAAATAAAGAAACGGAACAACTTTATCAAGGTTAATTTGTTAGTGGTGTCTATAGTTGGTATCAAATGATATTTACTTGAATCCTTTGGAACTAGATTTTTTGAAAAAAATATTTGAGAACATAACCGTATGATATAATTTGATATTTTGTATATAAGTACATTAAAATGTTTTTAATGAAGTTATTATGTGGTTTTTTCTTGAAATAAAACCCAATATTAATATAATAAAATGATATGGTTATATATCAGAGTAAACATGGGGTAATAAATCTGATAAGGGTCTATTTGGGTTACCCTTACCATCAAATGGTTCATGAAAATTCATCTTACAATTCTACATAACATTTATTGATCATTCACATTATAATTATCATAGAACTTTATTACTATATATATATATATATATATATATTTATTTATGATTAAATTACAAGTATATATTTTCACATCTCAATATTTTTCACGTACACACAAATCTAATTATGTGTTTTTACATATGACTGTTAAACATCCATTTCCCTCTTATTAAGGTGAAATTTTATTGTCCCTTTTAAAATTTGAGATTTTAGTAATGTTATTTCAAAATTCCGAACCCTTGATTAACAATATACATTTTTAATAGATAGGATGAAATTATATTATTCTTTGTAGAATGTAAAAAACTAATATTTCAAAATTATAAAATTTTATCTAATAACTAATTTGAAATATAACATTGAGATTGAAAACCCCATAACTTTTTTTTATTTTAATCTCATGGATATCTTGATGAACACACAACATCGATTTGAAATGAACGTTTTTGGTTATCATTAAAAAAATGAGTTTCTAAGTGTTAAAAAAATTTAAAATTATTTTTTAACAATTTTAGGAAGTTTTATTTAAAATACAAAAAAAATATTTTTTAGTATATTACTATAATTTACTTGTGGTGTATGTTTTTTATTTTTATGAATTGATACATTCTTCTATTAATAGTGAAAATGTTAAATTTTAATTGACAATTTCTTTTTATTTTAAATTATATATTATAATAATTAATATTTTATATGGTTATTAAGGTAAATTTTTAAACATTATTTATTAATTAATATTTATTATATTATCATTATTATTATAAGATTAATGATTTATATAAAATCTTCATAATCTGTTGAATGTTTTCTCTTTAAAAATAGTCTTTATCGTATTGTCTATGTGATTAATATTAACATATATTTCTCCATTTATGTTAATAGATATTTTGAAAATAAGATTTCATATATTTAATTTTATTTATGTATAATATCTAAATGATCAATCTATGTTTTGATCAAAATAAATAGTAAAACTACAAAAAATAATTACTACGGTTAATGTAAAAACACAAATAATGATAATTTAAAATAAAATGATAAGGGATTAAATAAAATCTAAAAAAATATAAAATATATTTCATGGATATATTTACACATTATAATATATAAATCTCAATAATAATATATTTTGGATCCTTATGACATGTGAATAATGTGGGTACATAATTTTTGTAAAGCCTTTCAAGTGATCTAATCAACTCACTTATAAATGAACACCAACACTCTTCACTTATTAATACCATGAAACCATTTTTTCGTAGCTAATAATTTACCAAATCTGTTAAATACAACCATACAATCATCCTATATTCATTTTTTTTGTTAAAAATAAATTGTAAAAATACATTAGGTATAATATTAAAGATGTTTTTACGAAGAGGTTAAATTAATAACTATCTATTATCAACTTTTATTTCTACTTACACATCATTAAAGAGTTATTAAACTATTATGGTATAATATAATTTATATATTTCACATAGTAAGAGGATTTATGGTAATATAATGACCTAAAACCATCCCAATATAAACTATATGGTTTACGAAATAAACATTTATGTGTACGGTAGACTTCCACATTCCATACTAAAGTAATTTGTTTTTTCCCTTACCAACTCACATGGAAGGTTGAATTGACGAATATAAATAATGTATATGATATTTATAGAATTATTATATATATACAGTTTTTAAATGATATATACCATTTTATGTTCTTTTTTATAGTGGTCATAAAAAGGTCATTCATGTTAAAGGACCACTACTGTCTTGCAGTGTGATTTGATTCATCTTCAAGTAATTATTTACATGTAGGAAAATAAGAATGGTATTTATGAATATAAGTGATATATATTCCTTAATAATTATATTCATGATTTATTTAATAGTTTGATAAGTATAATATATCATTTTCATTCTCGCATATTAAATTAATGAAAAATGACAATGTCATTCATGTTGTTTTCGAATACCACCTTCACTAAACGATGCGTGAATTTTCTCATCCCCACAAAAAATTTATGACATATACATGAATATATAATAAAACAAAATTGAATGTATGATTTTATACTAATTTAAAAAGGATAAAATATTACTTAACGTTTTTCCATATTTACCTTTGAAAAATGGAAATGTTACACATGAATATGTATGACATAACACCAACATAGTTCTAACATAATATCTTTTTAAATTAAATATTTCCTGATTGGTTTAAAAGTATAATTTATGGATTAATATCATAATTACTTAATTATTATTATTATGTTTTTGGTATAAAAATGAATCTTTTAATAATATTCATCCAACAAAAGAATTTTTGGAATCATAAGAAAAATATAAGAGAAACAAATGATGTAAACTCAATTGATTATATAAACAAGTATAACATTGTAATAATTAAAATAAAGGTATAATAATTATGAATAAATATATTAAGATTGTATATATAATACATAACGTTATATTTTCACAAGATAAAAAATTTATGCCATTGTCAATAATCAAGCTAAGAGATCCATATCCCAGTTTTACTTCCCTAAGATATACATCATATTCTCCACCTATTTATTTTGTGTGGTTTATATACATTAATTTATTCATTTTATATCTATAATTAATTAATCGTCTTGGTATTTAATGAATAATTTAGAGTTATTTCATTCAATATATTTTTAAAAATTGTTAATAAAGTTGTAATGGTTTATCTTCCAACCTCATCGCTACTCATAATTGTAAAGGTTTATGTCACCCATTAGGGAATTATTATATATTTTTATCATGAATTGAATATTTTCTCATCCCCTATGGTTATTAATTATATTTTTAATTGTTATTAAATGACCCATCATTTCTTTTGGAAAAATTTTTCGAAATAGGTTTTCCAGATAAAGAAAAAGGAATCATATTTTTTATCACACATGGCAAGTATGCAATTGACTACCATCATGAACACTCCGGGTTTTCAATTTTTTTTTGATGTTTCAATGATTATATCAAAAAAAAAATTCTATATTTTCTTACAAATATAACTTAAATTATTATTATTTAAAATATATTTAAAAAGGATACTAGAAATATTTTATGAAATATCTAGTTTTAAAATAAAAAATGTAACATTCACTAAAATGATAATTTATTCAAAAAACGTTTTGTGAGATCATTTAAAAAAAATTCCATCAGAGAAGTCATATTATAATGTTAATTACTCATTATTAGGGATATACTTCAATGATACCATCATCATTATTTATCTAGATAGTTCATGGTTATTTAAAATGGCGATGTAGAATATTGAAAGAATTCACATTGCATTTCATGGATTATATTTAAATTTATTGATTCGGAAAAATATTAATATTTAATACGACAATTTAAATATTCATTAATATGTCTTTTACATTTCACCCCATTATGTGGGGATTTCATTAGATATAGTAATTGAAGGATGGGGTCTATAACACACCCTTGGTTCATCAGTATGTATCTTTAGAATAATATATTGGATTTTGGCCAAGACCATAACCATTTATATAGATATATCAAAATAAGTCCTCAAAGGAATTAGATATCCTGTAACATCGAAATGACAATATGAAATATCTCATCACAAAGAAAAAATTAGTATCATTTAGATATCAATTATTATTAAATCCACAATTATGAATTTAGTTATTATTATTAAATGTGTTTATTCATTATGTTATAATAACCATTGTTAAATCTCATGATCATGTGATTATTTATATGGTATTATTTTATCATTTGTTATTACATAAATTTTATACCCATGTTAATTATTAAATGGAATGGGTTTCAATCATATATATTTATATGATCATTATATATTATTTATTCATATAACTAATTGTACAATTACACTTAGAATGCATTTGAGGTCACCCCACTCTTATATTTTATTTTCCTGTGAAACAAGAAACTATTTTTTTGTTATATGTTGGGATTCAGTAAGGAGAATAAATCATTTTCTAATTAAAATTCATAGTTTATTTCATTTTTATAAATAATAATTAGAATTGGATTTATGAATCTAGTTTACCAAGTCTACTAAATTGTTCAGTAATTTGAAAATGGATTACTTGTATTTTGTTCCAATTTAATTAAGAAACCACATGCTCAAAGATACAATAGTAGGGGTTTGTACATTATTTATTTTAGATTAACACTTAAAAATTTATTGATGATGAAAAATAATAATTAAATATACAATCCTTTATAAATTATTTAGTAATATACATCTCTAGAAAACATTAAAACACATCTCTGTCAGTATAAAAAAGTTTATAAACATCATCACAGAAATCAATCTCTCATTAACATTATTTTGGTTTAAAATAATCATCATCCTAATTTTTTCAAAAATCATTCCAATTTTAAATATTTCAATTAAATAAATTTATGTTATATATCATATATATTCACATTGACCTAAAAAATCCTCTATGAACCTTTAATATGAGACATGAAACAAATTTTTTCTCCTCATTATATAAATTAAATCCCAAAATGAATTTGAATGTGACATTATAAACCCCATTAAAAAGTTGGATAGGATGAAATGAACATCATAACTATGTGAGATATCATTATGTTGACTTAAAAAATGATAAATTTACGCTAAAAAGTAGACCATTAATAGTTTGACAAGTGATACAACTCATAGTCATCTTTTTGAAAATTATGAACTCCTTTATAAAAAACATCCTTAACTCACTCTATATAATAATTAATTTAGTCCAGAAATATTATGATTCTATTATCTATATTAATTTTCACCAATGTAAATCATATATGGTTGAAAAATCTTAAAACCTCAGTATTATTGGGAAATCATATTAATGGACATTTTACTTCTCAACATCTCAATATCCAAAAATGAATGAGCTTTTTAATAATGTAATCAACTTATTTAATGGATGAGAAAAAGTAAAACATTAAGAATCAATAAATATCATTTACATTACAAAAATATATCATTTTTAAATTTTTTTCCTCTAAATGTTTAATATAATTTACAGTTACATTTATATAACCTTTTTTATTATTGTTAATAATCAATGGATATCAAGCTATGACAACCATATCTTCAAAGGGGTCGTTTATGAAAATCATCAATGTAAATATCTACTTTTTTTAATATACTATGAATTTATTTATAATTAATTGATATATAATTATATATTTAAATACAATGAAACTATTCATCTAACTAGTTATAAATGATGATAATTCATATGAATTTGAAAAGAGTTAAAATTAAAAAGGCTCAAAACATTTTTATTATTTGATGGGTAGGTCAAATAAAAAAATTGGATTGATTTTTTATGAGTTTGGACCAATTAGATGTTTTGATATTGAGCATCAGTAATGGATCAAATAGATTCTAAGATGGATGGATGGGATTCGACAGCACTGAACTAGACAGAGGTGTTCGCATTTGCTGTGCACGGTTAGTTAAACCTTATGGGTTAGTTTTGCGTGATAATAATGGTTTATATTTATTTTCTCATAGGACATATATGGTTATTCAAAACTTGCAGGTCCACCAAGATAGTAAAAGATAATTTCTAGTAGTAGATGCACGGTCTGCACACGGTCTGTCAGACCATGCGAGTCAAACTATGCAGCTTAACTAGATTTGGGTTTCGGGTTAAATTATTTAATTGAATACATGTTTGGGAGGAATTTCATAAAATAATTTTAAATTGGAGTTTGTTTAATTACATTAATGGTTTTAAGGTATATAATTAATTGATGTGAAAATAATTTTTTATTTAATTAAATTTATAATGAGTTAATTTAATTAAATAATGATGAATTGAATAATTTATTTAATTAAATTCAATTAAGGAGAATTTAAATAAATGGTGTTTAATGGAGTTGGGGTTTATCAAAGATGTTTTATATTATGTGCTATTAATAATAATAATATGATGGTTGTTAATATTAATTATGAAATTATGATTAATTATGGGTTTCATTTAATTAAATTTATAATAAATGAATTTAATAAAATTATATTTAATAACGATCGATTTTATCAAAGAAATTTTATAATTAAATAAAGATAGTAATAATAATAATATTATTATATGAAAATAGTTTTATTTTTTAGGTTTAGATAAATCATAAATGGATTTTCTCACTTAAGAGGCGCAACTCCCCTTCCTTGCATGGTGAGATGTGCGACCCCCACTGGTTGTCGCTTCAATGCGCATGACACCCCTTCTCAGCTCCCTCTCCATACGTCATAATAATATGAATACTTCATAAAATTGTTCCCCCTTAATGAGGTGAGTCCATTTCCATGAGTTTCAATATTCGCATCATCCATTCCGTCTTCTCATATCACGGATTTAGTTTAACCAAAACCCTAACTGAGCCATTGATCTAGATTTCATGTTTCATCTAGTTTTAGGTTGTGTGATTTTTGCCTCAAAATTAGTTTGTCCATGTTATTTCATATGCCATGAATGGTGTGGAATATTTACTGGTTTCATTATGCATCCAATGTATTGAGTCATGTTTATACACCCTCTTTGAGGTTTTGTATCAACAAATTTATTGTATTTTGTGATATATGAGTCCCTGTTAAATTGCTTGGTGTGTATTGGACCACACCACAATAAGTATGATTTCCAGTTGTTGTTGTTGTTAATATGTTTCAATTAATTTATAAGTGTGTGTGCACTTTTTTAAACATACATGTACGTGAGTAAGTGGAGTTTAATTTAGAAATAATTGGCTCGGCCAATTCCTTGAGGTTTGGTCCTGAACACTGCTCGATTAATTAAAAATCTTAGTTGATTAGTTATGGTTGATGATCAATTTGAAAAAAATTCTGAATGAATTTTTATAGGTATAAAAATAATTTTTAGATAAAAAATTATTATTTTTTGAAATAAAATCCCTCAACTGTGGTGCACATCATTCAATATTAAAACATACTTATAGACTGACATGTTGTTTATCTTGCTATTACGTGTTTTGCTATATATGCATAGTTAGAAAAACATTTTTAATTTATAGCACAATGGTTTTATTAATTAGGAGATATATTTCATCCTTTAAATTTCAAAACAATTGGGTTATTTGGTACTTATGAGTAATGTTTTGGATAAGTTAAGATTATTAATTTTTTAGTTAATTGTGTTCCTTGATAATTGTAATTGAAATAATTTGTATGTGTATTAATAAAGAGTTACTGAGTGGGATGTATGGGGATAATTAATTTATAAATTTATTTTCTTCATTGAGATTGGAATATTGATAATTAATTTTGGGATTAATTAGATGATATTTAATTGGATAATTGATATAATTTACTATTGGATTAATTGTGATTTATTGTTTTGGATAAATTGAGATATTTATTGAGGGATTAATTGTGTTATTTTTCAGTAATGATTGGGATAATTAATTGTATAGATTAATTACATAAATATTGGATTTTGAATGAGATAATTGTTTCTAGAAGATTGATTATGATATGTGAAATGTTTTGTTGATTAATTAATTTATGAATTAATTCTTGGAATTGTGTATAAAATTAATTGCAGTGTAAAATAATGTATTAGGGTACACTTCACTAATTGATTGATAAGTAAAGGAATAAGTTTGGATAATTCATGAAGAATTAATTATTGGACTTAGAATAATTGATATATAAATTAATTACTGGTCTTAAATAATTAGGTGTCAGACATGGAACTACCGACCATTGATGAGATACATACATGGTTAAATGAGGGCTAGAAAAAATGTTCTATGATTGAAATAGATCTATTATTGTTTTTGGGAGTGAGATGTGGCATTCTATACCAATAATGCGTGCAAAAAATGTGTTTGGTGTTTTAGCGATGGTGTTATATGCTTGATGTATGTATACACATTGAGAAATGGTGTGTTAGACATGACTTTATACACCATATAAAATTCATTAATGTAATTAGAGATGAATATGTTTAAATGAAGACTAAATTATGAACATTGAGTGATGGCCTCACATGAGAATAATTCGAACACTAGCATGAGATATCAAATACCTTGAATATGTCAAACCCCAAACTGATTCGAAGAATGTACTAAGTTATGGTATTACATAGCTACTGCTTCAGGCTATAGAATGTTCCAATGTTAGTATTATGGTATGGGTATCAACGAGAACCCCAGAGGTAATAATTGATTTTATAGAGAAGAAATGGTAATGTGACCAAAAAATTTATTTCATGATAAATATGCATGTATGGTTCCTTTAAAAACATTTATTCTAGCTATAGGTCAAATCATGTAACATGGATATGTGTCTTTTTGGAACCTGGATGGGTTGTTGATTGATTATTTAGTTTTTTTATACCTTTGTTATATTTTCACACTATTTAATGAAAATTAATTGTCTAGATTGAGATGGAAAATTGGTGGTCCTATCCAACTAATATTTATATCCCATTCCATATTAGGGATTCCAATACACTACTGTTATGTAGTAGACATTACTTATTTTTAGGACTTTGGACTTTTCTTGTTGTTGTTTACTTGTACATGGGAGTTTGGAGCAAAGGACCGATCAGGAGATCGGGATGCTTGTGGAGATCTCCCTTGGGGATTTGAGTATTTTACATATTAATCGATTGAAATGTAAAGCATTTTTTTTGATTAATTATTTTCATATAAATCACCATGTCATGGAAGCATTGTATAAAATGTCACTAGCCATTTTCATTATTCAGTTAACTATTTTTTATATCATTATCCACTGTTGTCTGAGATTATTATCTATTTCCATTGTGCACAATGAATATGATGGTATAGTGACCACACTAACTATCCATATACCATCGATGACAATTAGTTGCCTCTGGTATATGAGGAGACATGTTTGAGTTCATGTGGTAACCGGTCCCACTACCGGTTTATTAGTAATCCAAGTCGGGCTGTTACAATGTGATATCAGAGAACCAACATTCGTTCATTTCATTTGGGTTTCTATTTTGGGATGGTATACATGAAACTATGAAATCATTGGTTCTTAGTTAATATCTGTCCTTGGGATTGATAACCCCATGTATAGGAAATGACCAAGTGGACAGTGGTGGGAATTGATGTTTATATTGTTTTTGGTAACAGTTTATATGATGTCACCATGAGTGAGTAATTTATTTTCCACTTCTTATTGATTCTGACAATTTTTAAATTCTATATTGACCTAATATAAAAATAATTTTTCATACATTTATCTCCTTGGGCACTAATATATTCAAATTTTAGGCATGTAACATTTCATGTAGTTGAATTAGTAGGATGCCTGTTGAATTTGATTGTGACCCTTGGTTGGAAAGCCATGTTTTGATCTTCTATTGTATGCCTACTTGTATATCATGTATAGATTAATATATCCCAAGATGCCTATGTTATTAGCATATTTGTAAGTTATTCCATGCTTATTTTTTATATCATTCTATTGTGTCACTAATTATAATAACACTATGGAGATTTTTTGATGTGTAAATGAATGCATTGATACAAATGTTTATTGGTTATGTTTACGATGAGAACAAAGTGGAAACCCTTGTATTCGAATAATTGAAAAATGGATTCTATGGTTAAAATGTTAAATAGAAATTTTATTTGATAAATGGGAGCCAAATTCCAATGGTATCGTGTATAGATGCCTTATCAATTCGTAGATGTACACCCATGTGACTAAGCCTACTATAAACATAGTTTTTTTCGAAAAAGGTTATAAATGTAAAACTGTTGAGTTTATTATAATGAACAACATTTAGTATTCATTTTATGAAACTTGGAATTGAATAAATGGGACTCTTATAGGCTTCCACTTTGTTAAAAGGAAATTAGATGTTAGATTTCTTTTTTAAAATGAAATGATGCTGAATATTAAATGTTAAATATGATGTTTGTTATATCTTCCCTATTTTTCCTATAGAGAATTGTTTGAAAACCATGTTCGTTGTCATGTAATAATAATAGTGTGTTTCTTAAATTTTTTTTTAAAAGTTTATTGGTTGATATGACATAATGAATTGGAAAAAATGAAACTAGGATTTTGAAACCAATGAGTATTTTTGTGTGTGTCCGAGAGATAGGATCGATAATTATTCATCATAAGGGACAAGATTTTAGTAGGTAGGGCCCTTATAACTTGAGGAAAAATGGTTCCACTGTGAGATTTTTGACATTGTTATAATTTGACTGACATTTTTCATAGCATGACTTTTGGGTTCTAAAGAACAACACCCTTGTCTTGAGGGGTGGTTATTGAATCTTAACACATGATATAGGAATAATCATTGGGGAATTATTCTTTTAGAAGGTTATATATCCATCGAGAATGGTCCTCTGTTTAAAATTCTTATGGGATAACATTTTTGTAGTCTGTTCGGAGCATTATTGTTTGTTCATCCCACTACTCAGGATCACATTTTGGGAATCGTGTGATTTAACATGTCATTCGGTTTAACTTTTCATCTTACATGCTTGATGATGACATGGTGATCATGGTTCATGGGACGTCACACATGTTATATGGTGTTTCCGAACTAGTGACCTTGTGAGTGACTAGTATTTTCATCAATTACATGGACACTCCCATGAGGGTAACATCACATCGGTTCTTATGTAAGTGTTAGTGTTTGTTTGGAGGAATGTCGTTGATTATTTCAGTTGTGTGTGCAAAAAATTACAATTTTTATTAGTTTAGATGTGTTTTAAAGGAAATATTTGAAATAAAAAAGATTAATTGGGTGATATAGGCATCAAGGATTGGTTGATGATGCATCAGTAAGGGAAGCAAATCAATTTTGTAAAGAGTACATCAGTAGAGGCTCGAATGATATTTGGGTGTCCTAGAGTTACTCTTAGTGTTCTCTTATAAATGAGATGAGAATGTCCACAATCTTGACCTCAACTTGGAGACATTGATATTGAATCGTTCATAAATCGTGCTGATGCTTTTAATGTTGTTGGGCTTGATAAGTAGTTGTTATATTGGTTGTATGTGGAATGCATTATTCTTCAGTTTAGGCATTTTTTCATAATGGGGAAAGACAATTTTAAAATACCCAATTGATGGATTGACCAAGATAGGTCACCAAAGGTTTATTGGGTACATTCATGTACATTCAATTGGTGAGGGACTTATTTTAATGGCACATCGTTGGTTTCTTGGCGAGTGTGGGTTTTATTGGTCAGCGATGTCTTTCTTGGAAAGAGTGTTGGTTTAAGAGTTTTTTTGTTAAGTGATAAGACCATTTCATGAAATAAATGATGACTGGGTGGTTGGGGAGATACTGATGGTATCATATGTTTAGTTGTGTGGGGTCTGTAATGTTCCATGGAAATTTTGGGGAAGGTATTTGGAGAGTTGGCTAGGGTTTTAAAAAGTTATGCGGTTGGTCATGTGAAATGGTTAATGGTGCGTTTGGTGTTTTCAAAATGAAACATGACCATTGAAATTAGACTTGATGAAATTGGTGGGTTAGTTAATGTTGTAGTAGTTCCCGATGGATTCTATGGAAGGGGAAGTTATTATGGTGGGTAGATTGTAAAGTCCTTTGTTTTTTAACCAGGTTAAAATATAAATTTTTTTGAAATTTTTCGTTTTTGCAGGATTCAATCGTAAAACCAAGATTCAGGTGGATGTTTTTTGAGTATGGATTAGTTAAACATGTTTATATAGAGCATGTTTAAAGGAAAAATGAGTTTTTTGGAGTGATGGATGGTATTATGGTGCACCGGACCTGGTAGAGGTGTTCGTACGTGCTGTGCATAGTTAGTTAAACTGTACTGGTCAGATGTGCGTGAAAATATTGGTTTATAGTGACATTCGCATTGGGTGTGTAAGCATAGAAAAACCATTTGTTTTAGTCATTCATGTTAAAATTGGTGTCTAATAGCAGAAACATGGTCTTTCCCTGGTCTATCAGACCGTGGGAGTCAGACTGTTATACATAACCAGCACTGGGTTTTGAGTTAAATAATTTAATTAAAATATAGATTGAGAAGGAATTAATTAATTTTTTTAAATTTGGAGTTTATTTAATCAAATATCATATCAAAAGGAATACAAATAATTTATTCAAAATTGGAATTTTGATTAAATAAAATAATGTTGAGATAATTTAATTATATAAGGATGAATTAGAGAATTTATTTAATTAAATTTTTTTGATGGGAATTTAATTAAAGGGTGTTTAATGGTGTTGGGGATTATCTAGGTTATGTAATATTAGATATTAATAATAATAATATTATTATGGTCATTATTAATTTTTTGATATTGTGATTAATTGGGTGTTTCATTTAATTAATTTGAGATGAAACGATTTTAATTTAATAATTTTTAATGGGGGTTTAGTATATCAAATATGTATTCTAATTAAATTATGATTAAAATAAGATAATTTTAATTATTATTATTATTTTTATCATTATTATTATTCTATTAAAATAGATTTTTTATAGTTTATAGAAAACCTAAATGGGGTTTCTCAATCAAGAGGTGCAACATCCCCTCCATGATGGGTGAGATCAGCAACCTCCAAGAGTTTACCTTATAGTGTGCACGACTCCCCATCTAGAATCCCTATCTACTTATCAGAATCAACCACATCCATCCAAAAACATGTACAACTAGATAATTTTATCCATTATCCATGAATTTCATTATTTTCATTGGCCATTTATGCTTCATGTTGCCCAAATTCTGTTTGGTCGAAACCCTAATCGAGGGATTCATAAATATTTCTTGTTTTTTCCTATTTGAGGTTGTGTAATTGATATATCGGGACCATTTAGTCCTTTTTGGCATATTAGGCTAAGGGTGAGGCAGATGGGGTTTTTTACCTAAGCATCCAATGTTTTGAGTAAGGTTTATACACCAACTTCTTTGTTTTTCATCATTCAATTCAAGGTCTTTTGTGATATATGAGTCCCCATTATATTATCGGGTGTGGGTTGGAACTCGTCACACTAATTATGGGTTCCAATTATTGTTGATAAGTTTTTGAGATTAATTTCTATGTACAAGTGTGGTTTTTTGGAAGTTTGTATATGTGAGAAGGTGGTAGTTTAAGATTGAACAGTCCGTCTTGTCCATATCCTCTAGGTAGGGTCCTTCACATTACTCAATTAATAAAATTTAGTAGTTTATTATTTACTGTTGATGATGAATTTGTATTAATATTCTGAATGAATAGTTTATTTGTGAAAAAAATATTTTCTTTATTAGAAAATCATGTTTTTATAATAAAACCCTTCAATCGAGGTGTGCTTCCTTCATGTTAAAAACATAGTGATAGACTTATATGTTATTTACCTTTCTGTTATGTGTTTTGTAACAATTTCCTAGTTATAGAAAGTTACTCAATTTATAACACTGTGGTTTTCTTAATTAGGAGATGTATTTACCCCTTTAAATGTCGACATACCTTGGTTAAGTAGTGCTTTTGAGTATTGTTTTGGACAGGTTAGATTAATTAATTTGTGAATTTATTTTCTACCTTGGGAGTTATAATTGAGATAATTATTCAGGAGATTAATTATGAGATATTGAGTGGTATAAATTAAGATAATTATTTATTGGATTAATTATGTACATTGAGATTTTAATATAGATCAATAAACAAGGGTGTAATTATATGACATTTAATTGGATCAATCTGATAATTAATCGGTATATTAATTTGGATATGTTGTTTTGGATAGATTGATATAATTAATGGTGGATTAATTATTTTCTTTTTCATTTATAATTTTGATAATTAATTATTGAAATATGAGTTTTTTATTGAGATAATTAATTCTAGAAGATTAATTATGAGATTTTAAATGTGTTTGGATTAATTAATTGTTGAATTTATTAATGGAATTGTGTACATAGTTAATTTTGGGGTTAACTAATGATTTTTGGAATATTTTACTAATCTTAGGATTATTATGGGTAAAACGTCCCGACCCAGGTCAACACAAAACTAGTGGCCAGACCGGTCACCACATGACCTCAAGAACGTCTCGTCGTATTCCAGAGGCTTCCAACATGCAGCGAGGGTCTAAGGATAATCAGTGGGGAGACTATACACTCATTTCATAGTTGGACAATGGTATATAAGTGTGGATAACAAACAATATCTGAAGCAGTAACACATAAATGAAAGACAGTGGAAGACAGATAATACTCATTTTATTAATGTGTCCAACACCAAATTATACAACAGATGCATGCATGACATGCTAAAGATACAAAAGTAGAAAACATTGGAAAAAATAGCATGATTAACATTCTAATGCTGAAAAACATAAATAACTACTCAATGCCCCATGGGAGATTTCCTTGAGCATCTTGAGTCTCAGCTCAGTCCGCTTCTCCATACTTCCATGTAAATGCAAACAACCTAGTCCTGCAACCAAATACAATCTCCTCTTGTACAATGTGCAATGGTGAACCTAGTAGGGTGTTAGATATAAATCTCAGAAGGTCAGGACCACCAGTGCCTACCCCAAATCCAGACATTTAATAAATAACTGATAACATGTGACAGGATGCATAAAAAAATTAAGTAGTACAATGTAACTATAATCAAAAGTACCTGCTTCAGACCTCAGCTGGTGTCTAAACCTGCACTATTAATTTATCCTTCATACTCAACAATCATTACATAATCATTTTTCATTTATAAAATTACTCAAATATTAATATAAAAGTCTTGGGATTCATGCTACGCCCAACATCTACCATATAAGTCACTCACCACGGATGTCTCTAAAGACCATCTATATAAATAAAGTAAATACCAGATCCAATCATGTGCTTGGGTTGGATAACACATCATAATTTATTCAAATTAATCATTCTTATATTATGTCTAAGCCAATCCACTAAAATAATGATTCTCTCTTGGGTCCATCCAATAAAAGTAGTTCACCCAATTCAGAAATATGTCTAAACACATTCTCATTATCAATTCACAAATCATCATGTCACAACAGCCTTCGTTAACCATTAAACTCATTTCATTCACAAACAATTGGACCCACATTCCAATGTTAATTAATGGGTGTAGAACATCATGTATAGCACCCTAGTGAGTATTCAGAGCATCATTCCATGTCTCACAACCCATGGGTATTTGGAGCATCAGTCCTTGTCCCATAAACAAATTTGCTTTCAAGATGGATGTTGAATGCCATGTCTAGCACCCCGTGATTATTTGGAGAATTAGTCCTTTTATCATAACCCATTTATCAATCATACATATACATCTATCATTGGTGTAGAATATATGTTCTAACACCATAAAACCAACCTTTCAATTAATTCAACAATTAATTAACAACACAAACCACTCTTCAGATAAGTCAATGCATATTAAACAATTAATCATATCATTAAATAATAAATAATTAACAATTAATTATTCTTATCAATAAAACTAAATAACTAACTCATCACATAGTTATCCATATTCTTTAACAAGTCTGAACCCATCCATTCAATGAATGGTTCGTCCAAGAATTTTACAATCTACAATCACACCATAATTATATCAAAACATGCTGAGAAAAGTTAAGATATTTAAGGAACATCTCACACAACATATCATATCTCTAAAAAATTCCATCCAAGACAACTTATGTCATGAAAAACTAGTATGCATGAAAAGGTACTCATGGCCAACAATCCTAACAAACAATCAATTCAAAATCTTATTTTAAAGCATGAAAATTAATTAATTCAATAGTTTATTATTCAATCCTTATTTCTTTAACCAATATTCAATTAGTTAACCATTTATCATTGAACATGTAATAATTAATTCCTCCATTAATTATTTCTAGTTCCCAATTATCATTTGAACATGTCAAATATTCGATATTCCCATTAATCTGTAATGGAAAAAATCTTATTCAAACGCATGACTTGATAATTAATCCTACCATTAGTTACCAAATTACTCATTCGTCCAATTCAAGTCATTTAACTATTTAATCATATCATTATAACCAAATTATCCAAACATGCTTATGCTCAAAACAAGATCAAGTCCTTACTTATCACATGTGAGAGGAATTATATTGTAACATCAAGAGTTTCATTCATTGACATATCAAAATGAAGGAAACTCACATTCCAAATTTATTAAAAGAAACTATAAATATTAAATAAAATGACAATGATTTGGGACCCTTCCTTGGGTTTTGATGGAAACCACAACGAATGAAGAACCCTCAAGGGAAACAGGTTGATTCTTCAAGAACCCTTGTTAGATCACTTCTCCTAGCAAGACCAACACCAAAACTCATCAAACCTAGAATTCACACACTTAGATCTACCCATAACAGGCATAGATCTATGAAATCGTGAGAAGAGGTGATATAGATCATAGTATATCTAAGAAAAATAATATGAACGAAGAATAACATCTACCAACCTCAACAAATCAGATTGGATTCGCTAATAGAAGCCTTCAAATCACTACAAAAATGATTGGGAGAGGTGCTACTACCTTTGAGGTAGAGTAATGCGGAGTTATGGCTCTATAGGAAGAAAAACAAGCTATCAAAAGGAAAAAATGAGTGAGATCCACAGTTTAAGGATCTCATATAATTGCCCACATGTTTAGTTCGCACTGTTTGAAAACTGTGCACGAACCGTGCTCTAGATACTTCCTCAGCCACCCATCTCAAACAGTTTGGCCACAGGGTTAGACAAACCGTACGCCGCCCATGCGAAAGCTACTACCTCCATGACCAACTATGCATGGTTTTGCAGCACAGTTAGACAGACTGTGTGATGCTAGTGTGTCATCCCCATTACCTCAAAACATCTATCAATGTTCTATAAAAAACAACATCTTTCAGTGTTCCAACACTCAGAATAAAATTCCAGAGCACAATTTAAAAATAAGGACCTATTGCTAAAACAAAAAAAAAAATCAGAAACATTCATAATTTTAACCAGGTTCAAAACACGAGATCTTACATTATACCCACCTTAAAATATTCTCATCCCCAATAATCCATCAGGAACCACTACTAAAAAAACCGAACTACCAAGGACATTTAATCTCGTTAGATGTTTCGTGTTGTGTTCCCAATGCCAAGCACACCTTTAACCCTTCTCAAACCTGATGGATAAGAATTTTTAACTATATTCAATGATTACTATAAATCATAGACATAAAAATAGATATTATATCATAGGACATTGGAAGGACCTTTTTAATGTAAGAGGTTTAACATCGATCAAACAACATAACATGTTTCTCATGTTTCACTTAAATGACGTCGTAGAACCAAATGCCACTTTCACCATTTATCCAACAACGTGTAGTTAAAACAATCCAAAATCATCCTCTAGTATAATGAAGTCCTTAACCAACATTTGTTAAAATTTCCAATACAAGCCATCAAAAGGAAATTTTAAAGGCAATTGTGCCCCAACATGAAAATGTATGTAGCCCAACGAATCAACACATACCTTGTACTACCTAGATTACATATACCCCCCATGCCCAAAAACATTTAAAATGTAGTGTGGAAGAAGACCTATGCTATATTAGTGTCTCAAGGACTAGGTCAAGATAGGGGACTTGCTCATCGTGTCCAGAAGAGCACACTAAGAGAAAACCGAAGTCATGACAAATATCAGTCAAACCACTAGTATAAATATCTATTCTAAAAGCTTTGCATCACCTGCCAACACATTCATTGTGAAAAAAGTTTCAATACCCACCTTAATATTTCCCAAGACCTCTCATGAAAAGATCAGCTGCTCACCAGCATGATATATTAACTACAATATCAGCATGTTCAACGCCTGGTTCTTTCGAAAACTATTCAATGTATTTAAATGAAACTTATTCTTTAAGGCTGAAGTTACACTAAATGGATTTGACCCGACAACATAATCAAAATTATAAAGGACTTATTACGGAGTCATTTTTCCTAAAATGACAATTTTTCTGGACGATGCCATAACTAGTCATCCATTACTATGACGAAATGGAAAATTGACTAACAGAGCAACCAACCATGCCTGAGGCACATCTAACTAGCTGACAATGTAAATTAAATGATGTTTAAGCCCACAACAAGGTCAAGAAACACATCACCATAAATTTGAACAAGGGTTTCATATAAAACTGGAAGTCCTACCTAGGACAAAGGCACCCAAAAACTCCAAAAGAGTGAGAAAATCCATTGCGCTAGCAAGACATTTATGTTCTGAGGTTGCAACCGACCACAGGTTAACCCCATACAAAGAAAAAGTGAAAACCCAAAACAGGGTCACTTAAAAAATGTCACCAGGATCAAAAGCCGAACATAAGTCCATTGCTAAGTAGAAGAATGCCTACAGAAAGAACTCACCCTTCAGTTCCATGGAAACTCTAGTGATGTCTGAACTACCCTTTACAAGGGGGTTTTAAACACTGGACACCAAAAAAGGTTCCATTTCCATTCTTCATATATTTAATAACATTTAATCTTTAATCGTCAAATGATTTAATCAAAACTGCTTAGTACTATTTTCAAAATTCCCCAAGTAAAAACAAGAATGTTCCATAAATCTCCCTTTTTCAAACATTTATGTTAGTTGAAATTTCGTCATTTTCAGGAAACTTATCACAATAATTTCCTTTTAGAATATATGGCTACCTAGGAGGATTCCATTTTAACCAACTTGTGTTCTTTATAATGCAACCCAATAGCAAACACACATGTATTGAAATTTTCAAACACCCAAACAGGTTAACTCATAAAAACACTCCCCAACTAGCCTTCATGGGTCTAGTTGCATTTTGGAAGCTGGCCATTTGATTTTAGATCAACATTATACATAATTCACATTTAAAATAATTTCACAATGAATCGGGACATCACATTTAATATGAGTCGTCATTTACCAATACATGAAGTGCCCACAAACTCCATGGATTGAAAATTGGCTCTAATTAATAGATACCAATGTCAATTCAGAAATTAACATGATCAACCTAACAGTATAAATTATATGGCTTCCCACCTACAAATCAATAAGGTGCACGTACACCTTATTGATGGATTTTGGCTCCCATTTAACACAATAAACATTTAATTACCATTTCATATTTATCACCCCTTTCACATTTCAATACTTCCCTGACAAGATAGCATAACCAGTAACCTAAAAACATGCTAAAACACAGAATGATGTCACAACCACAAAACATGTTAATAACTTAGGTAGTATGGAATATAATCACTCAAACATGTTAAATCTATCCCCAAAACATGATATCTAAAGAGGCGTGCAAAATAAAATCAATCATGGAATTTCAATCGAGGAACACAATCCAAATTAGCAGGAATCCTACAAATGGAACTACATGGGATGTTATATGCCTGACATGTGAATCTCTAAGAGCCTAAGATGATGCATGTTTGAAACATCCTTGCCATATCAGGCCACGAAAATTATTATTTTCAAAAATATCATAATCAATAAACAATGGAAAATACACCAGTCAATCATAGTGAAATCATATAAACTATATCCTCTAATAGTACAAACATCAATTCCCATCCCTGGCCTCTTGGTCATTTCCCGTACATGAGGTTATCAGTCCCAAGCACGACTATTATCCAATCCGCTGACACATTCCTAGTCTCCTGTCTACCAACCCCAAAACAGTGAGCCAATGAAAATTAATGAAACCAAAACCTCCCTCTAATACAACTTTGTAATTTCCCGACCCAGGTCACCACTAAACCGATGGTCGGACCGGTCACCACATGACCTCTAGCGTGTCTCCCTATATGTCTGAGGTTGCCGACTAGCAGTGAGGGTCTATGGATAGTCAGTGGGGAGACTATACCCTCTTGTTAGAGATGAACAACGACATATCAGTGTGGATAAAAAACAATATTGGAATTAGTAACTCATAAATGAAAAATAGTGGAAGACAGATAATACTCAATTTGTAAAAGATGCCAAAACCAAATTTTATAACAAATGCATGAATGACATGCTAAAGATACAAAAGTTGAAAACAGTGAACAAAACAGCATGCTCTACATTCACATGAAGAAACAAATAAATAATTTCTCAAAGCCCCAATGTCAATTTCCTCAATCATCCCAAGCCTATGCTCTGTCCTATGCTTCCAACATCCAAGAAAATAGAAACAGCATAGTCCTACAACCAAATAGAATCTACTCGGGTACCCAGTGTAATGGCGGCCCGTGTAGGGTGTGATATATAAATCATAGTAGGTCGGGACCACCGATGCCTACCCCAAATACAGATATTTAATAATTAACATATAACATGTGAAGGCATGATTAAAATAAAGTAAGAAGTACAAAGTAACTATAAACCCAAGTACCTGCATCAGCCATCAGCTGGTGTCTGAAACTACACTATTCATTTTTCATGCATACCAACCAATCATTACATAATCATTTTTCATTTGTCAAATTACTCAAATATTATTATGAATTTCTTGAGACTCATCCTATACCCGGCATCTCCCATATATGTCACTCACCATGGATTTATTTAATACCATCTATGTAAATCATGTAAATTCCAAATCCAAGCATGTTCTTTGGATTGGATAACACATCAAAAGTTATCCAATTTAATCTTTCATATATTATGTCTAAACCCGTCCACTAAAATAGTGATTCTCTCCGGGGTCCATCCACTAACAGTGGTTCATGCAATTAAATAATAAGTCTTAACCCTTTCTCATAATCAATTCACAAATAATCATGTCACAACAGCCTTTATTAACCATTAAGCTCATTTCATGCAAAAACAATTGGACCCACAGTCCAATGTTATTTAATGGATGTAGAACATCATATCTAGCACCCTCATGAGTGTTTGGTGTATCACTTCATGTCTCACAACCAATTGGTATTTGGAGAACCAGTCCCTATCCCATAAAAAAATTTATTACAAGATGGATGTAAAACGCCATGTCTAGAACCCTGTGAGTTTTTTAAGAATCAGTCCCTGTCTCACAACCCATTTATCAATAATAAAAATAAATCTATCATTGGTTTAGAATACCAGGTCTAACACCATAAAACCAACCCTTTAATTACTTCAACAATTAATTAACAACATAAATAACTAATCAGGGTAGTCAACTCTTAATTAACCATTCTACATTTCATTAATTAATAAATCATTAATAATTAATTATTCTTATCAATCCAACTGAATAATTAACTCATCACTTAATTATACAAATTCATTAAGAAGACCAAACACATTCATTCAAGCATTTTTTCGTCCAAGAATTTCACAATCTATAAGAACACAATAATCATCTCAAAACATGCTGGGGAAAGACAAGATATTTGGTGACCATCTCACACAACATATAATATCTCTATATAACTCCATCCAAAATAACTTATTGCATGGAAAACTAGTATGCATCAAAAGGTACTCCTGGACAACAATCATAACAACATATCAATTCAAAATCACATTTAAATACATAGAAATTAATTAATTCAAGAATTAATTAATCAAACATTATCTCTTTAACCAATCATCATTTAGTTAACCATTTACCATTTAACATTTAATAATTAATTCCTCCATTATTTATTACAAGTTTCAAATTATCTTCTGAACATGTGAAATATTCAATATTACCAATAATTCGTAAAATCCAAAATCTTATTCTAACTCATGTATTGATAATAAATCTTACAATTAATTACCCTATTACTCATTCATTATATTAAAATTATTTATCTGTTTAATCATATAACTCTAACCAAATTATCTGACATGCTTAAGCTCAACACATGTTCAAGTCCTCACTTATCTTATGTGGGTATAATTATTTAATAACTGCAAGAGTGTCATTTATTGACATATCATATGTAGGAAACTCATATTAATAATTCATTTAATGAAACAATAATTCTTTAATAAAATGTTAAATATTTGGGACCCTACCTTGGGTCTTGACGGAAACCACAACGGACGAAGAACCCTCATGTGAAACAGGTTGATTCTTCAAGAACCCGCCATACATAACTTCTCCTAGAAAGACCAATACCAAAACACATCAATCCTGGAATCCAAACAATTAGATATAACCATAATGGGAATAGATAAAAGAAACTGGAAGAAGATGATATGTGGATCTAAATAGATCTATGAAACTGAAAAAGAACGAAGAAGAACTCCTACCTACCTCAAGAAACCAGCATTTATTTTCCAAGAGCAGCCTTCAAATATCCTCCAAAACTCTTGAGATAGGTTACCCTACCTTTTAGGAAGATTAATCCTGATTTATGGCCACTTACAAGGAAAAACGAGCCATCTAAAGTAAAAAATGAGTTAGATCCATAATTTAAGGATCTCATTTATGTACCCACACGGTTAGTTCGCACGATTTGAGAAACAGTGAGCTAACTATGTGATAGCTACTTCCTCAGCCACCCTTGTCACACGGTTTGCCCTCACTGTTAGACAAATGGTGCACCGCCCGTGTAGAAGCTACTGCCTCCATGGCCAACTACGCATAGTTTGGCAATACAGTTAGTCAAACCGTGTGCCACCCATTTGAGTTCCCCTTTACCTCCGACCCTCCATAAATTTGTGAGAAAAAATTTCAACTATAGGTGTTCCAACACATGGAATGAAATTCCAAATCTCGTTTTAAAAAGAACGACCCATTGATAAACCAAAAAAGAAATTTAGAAACATTATTAATTTTAACCCGGTTCAAAATAGAGGATCATTCATTTGGAATGGGTGTGGAAAATTGATGATGAATTAATTATTGGGCATGGATTAATTAATTTATGAATTATATAATGTTTGTGAAATATTAGTTGCAAAATATTGAATTATAGACCTTTAATGAGATACCTAAATGGATAAATGAGGGTTAGACATGACATTCTATGTCAGTGATTTGTCTATATAGGTTTTTTCGTGTTACATGGATTTTTACACCAATGATGTGTTCTAATGAATGATATTGGGGTTTTAGATATGACATTATATGCTCGATGTATGTATAAACGTTGATAAATGGGGTGTTATACATGGAAATCTAACCCAATTAAATGAAATTAATGGATTTGGAGATGAATATGTTTATATAAATTATAAATTCTAATCTCCGAGTGATGGCCTCACATGAGAATAATTTTAACTCCGACATGAGTTAAACTAGGTACTGAGATATCATACACGTTGGATACTTCGACCTCCGACATGAGTCGAAGTAATTATTATGTTATGGTATTACATTGGGAAGGCTTCTGGATTTGGCATGAGATGAAGTTTATATTTTGGTACATGTATCCAGGGGTAACCTAGAGATAATAAATGTTTAAGTATAGAATAAATCGTAATGTGATGAAAAATATTTTTGCATAAAAAATATTATTCTATGGTTCTTGTATGGACTCTTATTATTCTTATTGGCTAAAGTAGGTATTTTTTTAGGTGTCCTTTTAGAACATGGAAAGGTTGTTGGTTGTTTATTCAGATTTGTTATCTCTTTAATATATTTAAACACTTTTTTAAAGAAAAATCAATGTTTATAAAGAGATAGAGAACTGATTGTCCCACCATACTAGGATTATTTTCATACACCCTATTTGAGCTGGTAATTCACTGGGGTACCATAATAGACATTAATTATTCATGGGAACATGGACTTTTCCAGTGGCTATTTTAATGTACATAGGAGTTAAGAGAAAATAACCAACAGGGATCTTGGGATGATCATGGAGATCACCCTTGGGTCTTTAAGTCTTTTCATTATTTATGTAGTGAATTGTAAAGAATGCACTTTTGTTTACTTCTTTAGAAATGTATTTCCATGACATACATTCATTGGATAATGTGTCCTCAGATGTTTTCAAAATTCAATTGATTAATGTATGATATCTGATTTTTTTATTTTCTAAGTTTATTATCTCTTCCAACTATGAAATCTGAATATTAGGATAAAATATCCCCCACTAACTGTCCATAATCCCTCATGGCCAGTTGGTTGCCTCCAATATATATGGAGTGTAACAACCCGATATTTTATAAGATACATTCTGTTTAATTTCATTCATATATTTTATTGTACGACACACCAAGATTATCTTGCGCTATACGCAACATCGTATTAACTTGCAGTATACGCAACACTATTCTTGGATCGTGTTACACACAATTGTGATAATAGTTATTCTATGAAACATTGAGTATATATATATATATATATTCAATGTATAAATTAAATATGGTTGTATTATGATATATGAAGCAATGAAGGATTCTTTCATGGCACGCAACCAGGACTTGGCTTGCATTACATGCAATCGCGACTTTCCTCGATAGTGTGTGTTGTACGCAATACCAGGTTTTACTAAACAACGATATATTATTATAATATTATTATGAACTAGCCGTTATGAATAGTATTAACTAAATTTTGAATTTTATAACATTATTATTCAACTTACACATTTTCTAGAACATGGTATAAGAACAAAATAATTTTTTCGGGTAAAATATGTATTTTTAAAAAAATTCAGTTTTGCTGCCTTTTGATGGTGCACCCACATTAAATCTAGTTTTTGACATGTTTTTAAGTTCAATTGGACAATAGAAAATTCTTTTTTTGATTCAGGATATAAAAATTTACATTAGATAATGTTTTGATATTTTTCCAATAACGTTCATATTTTAATGAATAGTAAAAACATGCTATATTTTAAATAAAAACAACTTTTTTCACTGTAATATATTATGTGGTTAAATTATAATATTTAATGGTTTTAAAATATAAATAGAATATATGTTTACAATTTAATATAATGTATGTCATTAGCATTGATTTTACCTTGAATTCGTAAGTTAAATCAATTCAATCATTTGCAATGTTTTAAAGAAAAACCTCTTTTCTTTCGACAATGGGATTATTTTTAATTTAATTTCTGCATCTTTTGCGTATTGAATTTGGAGAAATGGATTCCATATTTGGAATCAGTGGGTCCAAATTATGTTAATAAGCTACTTTTTATTTTTGGGCATTGTGAATAGTAATTACGGTAAATTTTATTTACTATAGTTAAAGGTAAATCAGGTAATTAAGGGTAAATATAATATTATAAAATTACCCTAAAACTTGGAAAAATCCTATTTTATGGCTAAAAGTAGATCCATATAACCTATGGGTCGGATTAGATTCATTTTATGGACTTCTTCCAATAAAAATAATTTAATTATTATTAAAACCAAAGAATGTGACAACATGTCACTTTCTTAAATCTTATAAGTATAATAATTTTCATTTAGTGATAAACTTCATGAAACATCGATCATGAATAATCTACAGAAAGATAATACAATTTTCTACATCATAGGAATTTATTTAGAATTTTTAAGGATTAAATAAATATCATTTATGATGACACAATGATGATGCAGTAATTGTCTTATTAATGAAATATTGACATAATTGATGTTATAAATGCCCAAATAAATGTCATTTGAGACATTTTATGACTTAAATTAATTTTATATGATACTATGACATGTTATTGTTGATATAAGTATCTTTTTTCTAATTTATCATTCTGTTATGAATTTCATAAAAATCATGTACCAAATAGTTTCAAAATTGACATAAATTAGTTTTTAAAAAAAATATTATATTATTAATTGTTATTTAATTCTTAAAAATGTAAGGCTCGGCCAAATGACTTAGATAAGTGTAGATATATTAATAATAAACAACTTGGGATTCTTTTGGCTTGTTATGGTATGTTTATTAACCATATATTGTAAGAAAACAAAAAGACACGGTAAAAGTTAAATTATTTAACTTAGAGTTAAATCTAATTGATAAGGATAAAATAACAACCTAAACTTTTCTAAATCCTATTGGATGCAAGGAATTCGACCCCTACCCACTTTATCTTCAAAATAAGACTCTTTGGAACCATTATATTCTGAATTTGACCATAATATAAAATAATATTTTGAGATTATCCTAAGGTGCCCCTCTCCTCCCTTGTAAAAGGGAACCTACTCCCTCACCTCCTCACACCAATTTGAGCATTCAAGCTCGGCCAACCCCTGAAACATTCTCTTCTCCACTTACCTAGTATCATCCTATAGGTCCTGGTCTTCTTCAAAGACCATCCTTAGTTCTTTAAGTGGAGGTTAAGTTAAGGCGCCAAAAAGAGGTAATATCCATTACCGATCTTTTTCAATTTCTTTCTTCTTCAACATCTTCTTCATTAGTTGTTTCATGAAAAGAAATAACATCAGTATTTATTATATACTGAAATTTTATTATAAATATGAAACAACTCTAATTAACCTTCTATCCATCCTACGGAAAAAGGAAATCACCGCGCGTGCGTACGTACGAAATACCGTCTCCACGCCGTGGTGTAATCTATTTTCCGCCACCACCTTAATTGGATGGGTATAATGGTGTAATGAGTAACTATATATGATTATTATAAAGTGATATTGATACTTAAATAGTATACATAAACTTCAACACAATTCCACGACCATGGGAATGATATCATCGCTCGTGCATACGTACGGACTACCGTCTCCACGACGCGATGAGATTCATTATCCATGTTAACCATTACAGAATGATTATAAAGTATATATAATGAATAATAATGAAATATATGACATGTTAAATATACTGGATTTATGTATATATATATTTCATCTACTTACTTCCATTCAAGACAATAAGGAAAGAAAACAACGTTCATGCGTACGTACGGACTACCGTCTCCATGAACGGTGTGTTTAATTTCATTTATCTATCTATTATATATATATATATATATACTGAATATATATGATATATATAAATAATATTTTATATTCTTTATGTAAGTAAATCTTGATATAAGAAATAATAATATCAAGAATAACAATTCCAAACACCTACGATAAATGAAACGATTTTACCAAAAATGCTTCTTTAACATGGAATTTACAAAAGAACGGGTAATATAAAGTCATAAGTAAACCATATATGATATTATAACAATGAATATGATTCTTTAATAATTTAATGAAATTATTTAAATCATTATACAGGAGGTTCAGATACATTGAAATCATGTCGGACATAAGGTAAGGGAAATATCACAATTTCATTTTTATCCGAGATTGTTTATACTTTGCATTTACTGGGGTGTATTTTATCATCCACATCCATGTTTACTAAATATGTAATATTATTTCCATTCACCGACAATTTTTTTAAATCCTATTTTACCCTTCGGTGAGTTTTTTGTAAAAGATATTAAAGGAATATTTTGTCATTTTTCGTATGAGGTACTTTTTGACTTTTTCGACAAAAGTATGAGAGGAATGTTTTTTTAACTTATACGGCATAAATGGATTTTTAAAACATTATTTCAAGAAGAATCTTTTACAAGGTTTCAAGTTTATTTTTAATCAACTTATTTTAGTTTAAAATTGTATGACATGTTAAGAAAGGAATAAATGTTTTTTAAGTAGAAAGGATATTTCCCTTAAGAATGGAGTTCAAGTGTTTTATCAAAATTATTTTCCTTCTAAGATAATAAAGGGTTCTGTTTCTATCCCTATTATTACATGGATTTTATTATGTTGTGATGGAAATATTTTTATGAATTACTTTATCCAATAAGAATTATTTTATGATGTCATGATGATGTTTAAGATTCCCATTTTTATTAGATGGCTTATGCAATGATGTATGCTTTATGATTTTATGGAAAACATAAGAATGGTATCATTATGAGATGGGTGGGACCTATATCTCCCTCCAATGAATTGGGTAAAGATTTTATATCTCATGAGTTAGACATGGCTGGAACGGTAGGTTATATCGGTTCAGTGAAACAGGACTGAAAAGAGGAGTGAACTCAGTTCAGAAAGGGACATTGTCCACTAAGATAGTCTTGGCAATGAGTCTTGACTAATAAGAAATGATTCTCTATGATTATGAGTGTATGCCACAAAGTTTCATGTTTTATGTTATGATTATTGGGATTACATTTCACTACTATGATTTATCCCATGTTATGAAATTATGATCTCTTTTGCAGGTTAAGATTTCCAAAAGATATGTTCTTATGAATTTGACATGATTGATATTTCTTTTTTTTACCCTTACTGAGCTTTTGAGCTCACCCATTTATGTTTTCTTTTCCCCAGGACATAATGAAAGGATTTAGATTTAAAAAAAAAGAGATGATCATTATGGGAGATGTTGAAGATCATTCACCATGATTAGAAGATTATATTCCGAGTTTCCAAAGACACTAAACTATTACGATCCTTGTGTGTGTGTTTTTGTTATGTACTATGTATTCCGCAAAAGTAATGTAATGTCCATGTACGACAGGCTTTGGGTCAATACAATTGGTATCAGAGGGAGGTTTAGTCAACCTTTGGAAACTAGGATGCAAAAACGTTAGTGAGATCCCTAGAGATATTTCTAAGGTATGTCTAGGGATATCTCTAAGGATAAGTATACATATATGATACAGTCCTAGAACTACGGTAATGATCATATAATTTAACCTAAGATGTTAGATATTGAGGATACTCCCCCTTTATTATGTTTTTTCCCTAGATTGATTTTTGCCTCTCACACTATTCTTTTTGGGTTTTAGATGATGGCTGGAACCCAAAAGAACCGTGTTGATCAATGCTATGGACAATGTAATGATTGTCCTCCTGAACAAACAAATGTTATGAGAGATGGAGTGAAAAATATTATTTCTATACTTACACAAGCTATGAATCATTCTGGACATCCAAATGAGTAGAGAAGGGAATAATATTCTATTGAGTCCTTCATGAGGCAACACCCACCTTCTTTTAGTGGGTTTTTTGATCCACTTGTTGCTGAACAATGGATCAGTACTACTGAAAAGATATTTTCAGTTCTTCAAAGTTCTGAACATGATAAAGTTATCTTAGTAGTATATCATTTGGAAGGTGAAGCTGATCAATGGTTGAATCTTATCAAGAATATGAGGCAAAGAGATGAAATTGAGTCCATGGAATGGGATGAGTTCAAGAACTTATTTTTCAATAAGTACTTCCCTCGTATTCTTTGATGAAAGTTGGAGAAGGTGTTTCTTGAACTAAAGAAAAGGGATGATGAATCTGTTGGCATATACGAAGCGAATTTTACAAGGCTTGCAAAGTATGCATCTGGATTTATCATCCAACCTGAATGTAAAGTTGATCGATTCCTCACTAGCTTAAAACCATAACTTCGAAGGGCATTAGCTATAAGAGACTTCAGTAGATATGAATAAATTGTGTGTTGTGATATCAAGGTAGAAATGGAAGTTGGTGTTACTTATCCATCTCATAGTTTTGACAAGAAACGAAAGATGGAGTTCAAGGAGAAATCTCAGAATAATGGTGAAATTAAGATGAATGTTTCCTTATGCTCAAAGTGTGGAAAGAAGCATGGTAGATATTGTCTTAAAGGGACAAGTAAATGTTTCAAATGTGGAAAGGAAGGTCATAGGGAATTTGAATGCCACAATGATGGGAAGAAGATGCCTAATGATGCAATCAAAGGAAGGGATACATAGAATGAACCTACTGCACTTAAATGCTTCAAGTGCAAGGAAATGGGGCATTATGCTAATAAATGCCCAAATCCAAGGGTTAGTGATGATCGACATGAGCAACCACTTAAGGAAAAGGACAAAGGGAAGTCACACGCGATATCCATTGGAAATATTGAATATGACAACGATGTGGTGGAATGATTAAGTTTTTATGTAATGGGATTCCAGAATAATGTTGTATATAGTATCATGGAATATTTGAATATTTATGTTTTGTTCTATTGTTGTTTTTAATAATTTTATGGCATCGGTAACGATGAAAAGTGATTGAAATATTTTTGGAAAGCATAAGATATGCACATAATTAAGCGATAAAGATAATCTAATATGTTTGATAGTATTTATGAGCTCATGATTGATATAAGGACTAAGTGATATCATGGTTTGAGGATATAGAATTTTGAGGAATTTGGTATGTGGAAAGTATTAACTTTTCACTGCATTCATGTTTTCACTAAGGTTCAATGGATATTCATTCTTCAAGAGAATACATGATTATGGTATTCACATGTTTGTAATTTGACCAACAAGATATATCTTATGTTTTATGGGGGATAAATGATGGCATTCAGGTGATCATTTTCTTTATACTATGAGCTTGGACCGAAGTATTTTAGATAAGCCTAAAGATTGGAATGGATTATGTTGGACATAAGTTAGTATTGTTTATGGATGAAACTTTTTTTATATTGTTGATGGGATGTTATAGTAATATAGCTTTAAAAAAGGACAACCAGCAGGACGGGCGACAACCCATCGCGTCGGACAAGGCTGTGGGAATAGAACCCACAACCGAAGTGCGACTGGCCTTTATCGCCTACCACTGGCCTACAGGAAGTCCCTGTTTAGTAGAAACTAGTTTTATTATATTAAGCAGTATGATATATGAAGTATAAGTCGATTTTAAGAGCCATATATGATTAATCTCACTATAGATAGACTTATGTATTTTTTGATAACATTTTTAACCTTTTGATTGAGATAGATGGAATGACCCATCATTCTATCACACGATCTTCTAACACATCACGAATGACAAATTCTACTCCATTTCATTAAAAGATGAAGTGGAAATTGTCCAAAGAATGACAAACGGTGAGACTATACCAAAATCACGAAAGTATTTCTTCTAATTCCAATTTCATCAACTTTAGGGAAATGTTCTGGAAAAACCAAAAAATTGTTGTCCTACTGCCCTTATATCCGATGAATCAGAGGGTACCATAGATCACCACAAATCAATAGCTTTGTGATTGTTGGATTTTTCATAGCCATGTTCTCTACCACTCTCCATCAGTACATGACGGTTAGATTTCTCTTCCATGTCCATATTTTCTCCTATATAGAAACCCAATGATGAGTTCATTTGGCTAGCTGTTATATTTCATACTTTAGTTTTTAAAGTTCTGTTTTGGTATTTATTTTTACAATGTGGGTTTTTATGAATAGTAAATGATTTATAACCCTGATGAATTTCGAGGGAGAAATACATTTTAATAGTGGGGGGGGGGGTAGAATGTAACAACCCGAGATTTTATAAGATACATTATATTTAATTTCATTCATATCTTTTATTATACGACACACCAAGATTATCTTGCGCTATATGCAACACCATATTAGCTTGAAGTATACGCAACACTATTCTTGGATCGTGTAACACACAATTGTGATAATAGTTATTCTACGCAACATTGAGTATATATATATATAAATATTCAATGTATAAATGAAATATGTTTGGATTATGATATACGAAACAACGAAGGATTCTTGAACAGCACGCAACCCTGACTTGGCTTGCATTACACGCAATCGCGACCTTCCTCGATAGCGTGTGTTGTACGAAATATCGGGTTTTACTAAACAACGATATATTATTATAATTTTATTATGAACGAGCCGTTATAAATAGTATTAAATAAATTTTGAATCTTATAACATTATTATTTGCCTTACAGATTTTCTAGAACATGGTATAAGAACAAAATAAATTTTTCGTGTAAAATAAGTATTTTAAAAAAAATGCAGTTTTGTCGCCTTTTGATGGCGCACCCACATTAAATCTAGGTTTTGAAATGTTTATAAGTTCAATTTTAGAAAATAAAAATCTTTTTTTGAGTCAGGATATAAAAATTTACATTAGATAAAGTTTTGATATTTTTCCGAAAACATTCATATTTTAATGAATAGTAAAAACACGCAATATTTTAATTAAAAACAACATTTTTCATCGTAATATCATATGTGGTTAAATTATAATATTGAATGGTTTTAATGTATAAATAGAATATATTTTTACCATTTAATATAATGTATGTCATTAGCATTGATTTTACTTTGAATTCCTAGGTTAAATCAATTCAATCTTTTGTAATGTTTTTAAAAAAAACATGTTTTCTTTCGACAACGAGATTAATTTTAATTTAATTTATTAATATTTGTGTATTGAATTTGGAAAAATGGATTCCATATTTGGAATAAGTGGGTCAAAATTATGTTAATAAGCTACTTTTTATTTTTGGTCATTGTGAATAGTAACTACGGTAAATTTTATTTACTATAGTTAAATGTAAATCGGGTAATTAAGGGTAAATATAAGATTATAAAATTATACTAACACTTGGAAAAATCCTATTGGATGGATAAAAGTATACCCATATAACCTAAGGGTCAGATTAGATTTATTTTATGGACTTTTTTCCATGAAAATAATTTAATTATTATTAAAACCAAAGAATGTGACAACATGTCACTTTCTTTAATCTTATAAGTATAATAATTTTAATTTAGTGATAAACATCATGAATCTTCGAACATGAATAATCTCCAGTAATTTTATACAATTATTTACATCATATGAATTGTTTAAGAATTTTTAGGTATTAAATAATTATCATTTAATATGACACAATGATGATGCAGTAATTCTCTTATTAATCAAATATTGACATAATTAATGTTATAAATGCCAAAATAAATTCTATTTGAGAATTTATATGACTTACATTAATTTTATAGGTTAATATGACATGTTATTGTTGATATAAGAAACTTGTTTCGAACTTATCATTCTGTTTTGAATTTCATAAAAATCATGTACCAAATAGTGTCAAAATTGACATAAATTAGTTTTTTTTTAAAATATTATATTATTAATTGTTATTTAATTCCTAAAAATCTAAGGTTTGGAAAAATTACTTAGATAAAGATTTATATATTAATAATAAACAACTTGGGGTTCGTTTGGCTTGTTATGGTATGTTTATTAACCATATTGTGTAAGAAAACAAAAAGACATGGTAAAAGTTAAATTATTTATCTTAGAGTTAAATCTAATTGATAAGGTTAAAATAATAACCTAAACATGTCTAAATCCTATTGGATGCGAGGATTGCGACCCATCCTTACATTAGCTTCGAAATAAGACCCTTTGGAACCATTATAAACCGAATTTGACCTTAATATAAATAATATTTTGAGATTTTCCAAAGGTGCCCCTCTCCTCCCATATAAAAGGGCACCTCCTCCCTCTCCTCCTCACACCAATTTGAGAATTCAAGCTCAGCCATACCCTACAAAAATCTCTTCTCCACTTCCCTAGTATCATCCTAGAGTTCCTGGTCTTCTTCAAAGACCATCCTTAGTTATTTAAGTGGAGGTTAAGTGAAGGCGTGTCAAAAAGAGGTAATATCCATTACCGATCTTTTTCAATTTATTTCTTCTTAAACATCTTATTATTTATATGTTTCATGATAATGTAATAACATCAGTATTTCTTATATACTGATATTTTATTATAAATATGAAAGAACTCTAATTAACCTTCTATCCATCCTACGGAAAAAGGAAATCACCGTGTGTGCGTACGTACGGAATACCGTCTCCACGCCATGGTGTAATCTATTTTCCATCACCACCTTAATTAGATGGGTATAATGGTGTAATGAGTTACTATATATGATTATTATAAAGTGATATTGATACTGAAATATTATACATACACTTCAACACAATTCCACGACTATGGGAACGATATCATCATTCGTGCGTACGTACGGACTACCGTCTCTACGACGCGATGAGATTCATTATCCATGTTAACAATTCCATAATGATTATAACATATATATAATTAATAATAATGAAATATATGATATGGTAAATCTACTAGATTTATGTATATATATATGTCATCTACTTACTTCCATTCAAGACAATAAGGAAAGGAAAACAACGTTCATGCGTACGTACGTACTAACGTCTCCATGATCGGTGTGTTTCATTTCATTTATCTATCTATTATATATATATATACTTAATATATATGATATATAAATCATATTTTATATTCTGTAAGTATGTAAATCATGATATAAGTAATAATAATTTCATGAACAACATGTCCAAACACCTACGATAAATGAAACGATTTTACCCAAAACGCTTCTTTAACATGGAATTTTCAAAAGAACGGGTAATATGAAGTCATAAGTAAACCATATATGATATCATAAATATAAATATGATTCTTTAATAAGTTAATGACATTATTTAAATCATTATACAGGAGTTTCGGATACGTACAAATCATATCAGACATAAGGTAAGGGAAATATCACTATCTCATTTTTATCCGAGATTGTTTATACTTTAGCATTTACTGGGGTGTATTTTATCATCCACATCCATGTTTCCTCAATATTTAATATTATTTCCATTTACCTACAAATTTGTAAATTCTATTTTACCCTTTGGTGTGTTTTTAGTAAAATATATGAAAGGAATCTTTTGTCATTTTTCGTATGAGGAACTTTTGACTTTTCCAACAAAAGTACGAGAAGAATGTTTTTTAAACTTATACGGCATGAATGGATTTTTAAAATATTATTTCCAAGAAGCTTCCTTTACAAGTTTTAAAGATTATTTTTAATCAACTTCTTTTAGTTTAAAATTGTATGACATGTTAAGAAAGGAAAAATGTTTTTAAAGTAGAAAGGATATTTTCCTCAAGAATGGAGTTCATGTATTTTATCAAAATTATTTTCCATCAAAGATAATAAAGGGTTCTGTTTCTATCTCTATTATTACATGGATTTGATTATGTTGTGATGGAAATATTTTTATGAATTCCTTTTTCCTATATGAATTGTTTTATGATGTCATGATGATGTTTAAGATTCTCATTTTCATTACATGGGTTATGCAATGATGTATGATTTATGATTTTGTGGCACACATAAGAATGGTATCATTATGAGAAGTGTGGGACCTATATCTCCCTCCAATGCATTGGGTAATGATTTTATATCTCATGAGATAGACATGGCTGGAACGGTTGGTTATACCGGTTCAGTGAAACATGACTGAAACGAGGAGTGAACTCGGTTCAGAAAGGGACTCTGTCCACTAAGATAGTCTTGGCAATGTGTCTTGATTAATAAGAAATGATTCTCTATGATTATGTGAGTATTCCACAAAGTTTCATGTTTTATGTTATGATTATTGGGATTACATTTCATTACTATGATTTATGCCATGTTATGAAATTATGATATTTTTTGCAGGTTATGATTTTTTAAAAGATATGTTCTTATGAATTTGGCGTGATTGATATTTCTTTTGTTTACCCTTACTGAGCTTTTGAGCTCACCCTTTTATGTTTTCTTTTCCTCATGAAATTATGAAAGGATTTAGGTTTTAAAAAAAAGAGAATATCTTTATGGGAGATGTTGAAGATCTTTCACCACGATTAGAAGATTATATTCCGAGTTTCAAAAGACACTAAACTATTACGGTCCTTGTGTGTGTGTTTTTGTTATATACTATGTATTATCCAAAAGTAATGTAATGTCCATATACAACAGGCTTCGGGTCTCTACAGTTGGTATCAGAGGGAGGTTTATTCAACCTTTGGAAACTAGGATGCGAAAACATTAGTGAGATCCCTATAGATATTTCTAAGGTATGTCTAGGGATGTCCCTAAGGATAAATATACGTATAGGATACAGTCCTAGAACTACGGTAACAATCATAGAATTTAACCTAAGCTGTTAGATATTGAGGATACTACCCATTTATTATGTTGTTTTACCTAGAATGATTTTTGCCTCTCACACTATTATTTTTGGGTTTTAGACGATGGGTGGAACCCGAAGGAACCATGTTGATCAATGCAATGGACAATGCAATGATTGTCCTCTTGAACAAACAAATGTTATGGGATATGGAGTGCAAAATATTATTGTTATACTTACACAAGATAAGAATCTTTCTGGACTACCAAATGAGTAGAGAAGGGAACAATGTTCTATTGAGTCCATAATGAGGCAACACCCACTTTCTTTCAGTGGGTCTTTTGATCCACTTGTTGCTGAACAATGGATCAGTACTACTGAAAAGATATTTTCAGTTCGTCAATTTTCTAAACATGATAAAGTCATCTTAGGAGTATATTGTTTGGAAGGTGAAGCTGATCAATGGTTGAATATTATCAAGAATATGAGGCAAAGAGATGAAATTGAGTCCATGGAATGGGATGAGTTCAAGAGCTTATTTTTCAAAAGTAATTCCCTCGTATTCATCGAAAAAAAGATGGAGAAAGAGTTTCTTGAACTAAAGCAAAAGGATTATGAATATGTTGGAATATACGAAGCGAATTTTACAAGGCTTGTAAGGTATGCATCTGGATTTACCATCCAACTTGAATGTAAAGTTGATCGATTCTTCAGTGGCTTAAAACCAAATCTTCGAAGGGAATTAACTATAAAAGACTTCAGTAGCTATGAAGAAATTGTGCGTTGTGCTATCAAGGTAGAAATGGAAGTTGGTGTTACTTATCCATATCATAGTTTTGACATGAAACAAAATATGGAGTTCAAGGAGAAATCTCAGAATAATGGTGAAAAGAAGATGAATGTTTCCTTATGCTCAAAGTGTGGAAAGAAGCATTGTGGAGATTGTCTTAAAGGGACAAGTAAATGCTTCAAATGTGGAAAGTAAGGTCATCGGGCATTTGAATGCCGCAATGATGGGAAGAAGATGCCTAATGATGCAATCAAAGGAAGGGATACACAGAATGAACCTACTGCACTTCAATGCTTCAAGTGCAAGGAAATGGGGCATTATGCTAATAAATGCCATAATCCAAGGTTTAGTGATGATCGACATGAGAAACCACTTAAGGAAAAAGACTAAGGGAAGTCACATGCGATCTCCATTGGAAATGATGAATATTACAAAGATGTGGTGGAATGATTAAGTGTTTATGTAATGGGATTCCAGAATAATGTTGTATATAGTATCATGGAATATTTGAATATTTATGTATTGGTCTATTGTGGTTTTCAATAATTTTATGGCATCGATAACCATGAAAAGTGATTGAAATATTTTTGGAAATCAGATTATATGCACATAATTAAGGGATAAAGGGAATCTAATATGTTTGATAGTATTTATGTGCTCATGATTGATATAAGGACTAAGTGATATCATGGTTTGAGGATATAGAATTTTGAGGATTTTGGTATGTGGAATGTATTAAATTTTCACTGCATTCATGTTTTCACTAAGGTTCAATGGATATTAATTCTTCAAGAGAATACATGATTAAGGTATTCACATGTTTGTAATTTAACCAACAAGATATATCTTATGTTTTATGGGGGATAAATGATGGCAATCATGTGATAATTTTCTTTATACTATGAGCTTGGACCGAAGTATTTTAGATAAGCCTAAAGATTGGAATGGATTATGTTGGACATAAGTTAGTATTTTTTATGGATAAATATTTTTTTATATTTTTTATGGGATGTTATAGTAATATAGCTTTAGAAAAATGACAACCAGCAGGATGGGAGACAACCCATCGCGTTGGACAAGGCTGTGGCAATAGAACCCACAACTGAAGTGCGACTGGCCTTTATCGCCTACCACTGGACTACAGGAAGTCCCTGTTTAGTAGAAACTAGTTTTATTATATTAAGCAGTATGATATATGAAGTATAAGTCCATTTTAGGAACCATATATGATTAATCTCACTATAGATAGACTTATGTATTTTTTGATAACTTTTCTAACCTTTTTTGAGACAGATAGAATGAGCCATAATTCTATCACACGATCTACTAACACATCACTAATGACAAATTCTACTCTATTTCTTTAAGAGATGAAGTGGAAATTGTCCAAAGAACGACAAACGGTGAGACTATACCAAAATCACGAATGTATTTCTTCTAATTCCAATTTCATCAACATTAGGGAAATGATCTGGAAAAACCAAAAAACTGTTGTCCTATTGCCCTTATATCCGATGAATCAGATGGTACCTTATATCACCACAAATCAATAGCTTTGTGATTGTTGGCTTTTTCATAGCCATGGTCTCTACCACTCTCCATCAGAACATGACGGTTAGATTTCTCTTCCATGTCCATATTTTCTCCTATATGGAAACCCAGTGATGAGTTCATTTGGGTAACCATTATATTTCATACTTTAGTTTTTAAAGTTCATTTTTGGTATTTCTTTTTACGATGTAGGTTTTTATGAATGGTAAACGATTTATAACCCCGACGAATTTCGAGGGAGAAATTCATTTTAAGGGGGGTAGAATGTAACAACCCGGGATTTTATAAGATATATTTTTTTAATTTCGTTCATATCTTTTATTGTACGATAAACCAAGATTATCTTGCGCTATATGCAACACCGTATTAGCTTGTAGTATACGCAACACTAATCTTGGATCGTGTTATACACAATTGTGATATTAGTTATTCGACGTAACATTGAGTATATATATATATATATATTCAATGTATAAATGAAATATGTCTGGATTATGATATATGAAACAAAGAAGGATTCATGCACATCACGCAACCCTGACTTGTCTTGCATTACACGCAATGGAATCATTCCTCGATAGCGTGTGTTGTACGCAATACCGGGTTTTACTAAACAACGATATATTATTATAATATTATTATGAACAAGCCGTTATTAATAGTTTAACTAAATTTTGAATCTTATTACATTATTATTCATCTTACACATTTTCTAGAACATGGTATAAGAACAAAATAAAATTTTCAGGTAAAATAAGTATTTTTAAAAAAATGCAGTTTTCCGGCCTTTTGATGGAGCACCCACTTTAAATCTAGTTTTTGACATGTTTATATGTTCAATTTGACAAAATAAAATTCTATTTTTGAATCAGGATATAAAAATTTACATTAGATAAAGTTTTTCTATTTTTCCGATAACTTTCATATTTTAATGAATAGTAAAAACACACTATATTTAAATTAAAAACAACTTTTTTCATCGTAATATCTTATGTGGTTAAATTATAATATTTAATGGTTTTTAAGTATAAATAGAATATATTTTTTACCATTTAATATAATTTATGTCATTATCATTGATTTTACCTTGAATTCGTAGGTTAAATCAATTCAATCTTTTGCAATGTTTTAAAGAAAAACATGTTTTCTTTCGACAACGGGATAAATATTAATTTAATTTCGACATCTTTAGTGTATTGAATTTGTAAAAATGGATTCCATATTTGGAATCAGTGGGTCCAAATTATGTTAATAAGCTACTTTTTATTTTTGGGCATTGTGAATAGTAACTACGGTAAATTTTATTTAAAATAGTTAAAGGTAAATCAGGTAATTAAGGGTAAATATAAGACTATAAAATTACCCTAACACTTGGAAAAATACTATTGGATGGCTAAAAGTAGACCCATATATCCTATGGGTCTGATTAGATTCATTTTATGGACTTTTGTCCATAAAAATAATTTAATTATTATTAATACCAAAGAATGTGACAACATGTCACTTTCTTTAATCTTATAAGTATAATAATTTTAATTTAGTGATAAACTTCATAAAACTTCGAAAATGAATAGTCTCAAGAAATCTTATACAATTATCTACATCATAAGAATTTTTATATAATTTTTAGGGATTAAATAATTATCATCTATTATGACACAAAGATGATGCAGTAATTCTCTTATTAATCAAATATTGACATAATTGATGTTATAAATGCCCAAATAAATGTCATTTGAGAATTTTTATGACTTACATTAATTTTCTAGGGTAATATGACATGTTATTGTTTATATAAGTAACTTTTTTAGAACTTATCATTCTGTTATGAATTTCATAAAAATCATGTACCAAATAATGTCAAAATTCACATAAATTTGTTTTTAAAAAAAATATTATAATATTAATAGTTATTTAATTCCTAATAATATAAGGTTCGGCCAAATGACATAGATAAGGATTGATATATTAATAATAAACAACTTGGGGTTCTTTTTTCTTTTTATGGTATGTTTATTAACTATATAGTGTAAGAAAACAAAAAGACACGGTAAAAGTTAAATTATTTAACTTAGAGTTAAATCTAATTGATAAGGTTAAAATAATAACCTAAACTTGTCTAAATCCTATTGGATGCGAGGATTAAGACCCATCCCCGCATTAGATTCGAAATAATACCCTTTAGAACCATTATAAACCGGATTTGTCCTTAATATAAAATAATATTTTGAGATTTTCCTAAGGTGCCCCTCTCCTCCCTTATAAAAGGGCACCTCCTCCCTCTCCTCCTCACACCAATTTGAGCATTAATGCTCGGCCAACACCTTCCAAAATCTCTTCTCCACTTCCCTAGTATCATCCTAGAGTTCCTTGTCTTCTTCAATGACCATCCTTAGTTCTTTATGTGGAGGTTAAGTGAAGGCGCATCAAAAAGAGTTAATATCCATTACCGATCTTTTTCAATTTATTTCTTCTTCAACTTCTTCTTATTTAATTTTTTCATTATAAAGTAATAACATCAGTATTTATTATATACTAATATGTTATTATAAATACGAAGCAACTCTAATTAACCTTCTATCCATCCTATAGAAAAAGGAAATCACCGCGCGTGCGTACGTACAGAATATCGTCTCCACGCCATGGTGTAATCTATTTTCCGCCACCACCTTAATTGGATGGGTATAATCGTGTAATGAGTAACTATATATGATTATTATAAAGTGATATTGATACTGAAATAGTATACATACACTTCAACACAATTCCACGACCATGGGAACGATATCATCGCTCGTGCGTACGTACGGACTACCGTCTCCACGACGCGATGAGATTCATTATCCATGTTAACCATTTCAGAATGATTATAAAGTATATATAATGAATAATAATGAAATATATGATTTGGTAAATCTAATGGATTTATGTATATATATATTTCTTCTACTTACTTCCATTCAAGACAATAAGGAAAGGAAAACAACGTTCATGCATACATACGGACTACCGTCTCCATAAACGGTGTGTTTCATTTCATTTATCTATCTATTATATATATATATATATATTGAAAATATATGATATATAAATCATATTTTATATTATGGAAGTACGTAAATCATGATATAAGTAATAATAATGTCAAGAACAACATGTCCAAACACATACGATAAATGAAACGATTTTACCCAAAACGCTTCTTTAACATGGAATTTACAAAAGAACGAGTAATATAAAGTCATAAGTAAACCATATATGATATAATAACAATGAATATGATTCTGTAAAAAGTTAATGATATTATTTAAATAATTAGACATGAGGTTTGGATACGTACAAAGCATATCAGACATAAGGTAAGGGAAATATCACTATCTCATTTTTATCCGAGATTGTTTATACTTTGGCATTTACTAGGGTTTATTTCATCATCCACATCCATGTTTCCTCAATATGTAATATTATTTCCATTAACATACAATTTTTTAAATCCTATTTTACCCTTTGGTGAGTTTTTAGTAAAATATATGAAAGGAATCTTTTGTCATTTTTCGTAAGAGGTACTTTTTGACTTTTCTAACAAAAGTACGATAAGAATGTTTTTATTAACTTATACGGCATGAATGGATTTTTAAAAAAATATTTCCAAGAAGCTTTCATTACAAGTTTTCATGTTTATTTTTAATCAACTTCTTTTAGTTTAAAATTTTATGACATGTTAAGAAAGGAAAAATGTTTTTGAAGTAGAAAGGATATTTTCCTCAAGAATAGAGTTCAAGTGTTTTATCAAAATTATATTCCATCTATGATAATAAAGGGTTCTGTTTCTATCCCTATTATTACATGGATTTGATTATGTTGTGATGGAAATATTTTTATGAATTCCTTTATCCTATATGAATTGTTTTATGATTTCATGATGATGTTTGAGATTCGCATTTATATTACATGGGTTATGCAATGATGTAAGATTTATGATTTTGTAGCACACATAAGAATGGTGTCATTATGAGATTGGTGGGACCTATATCTCCCTCAAATTCATTGGGTATAGATTTTATATCTCATGAGATAGACATGGCTGGAACAGTAGGTTAGACCGGTTTAGTGAAACAGGACTGAAACGAGGAGTGAACTCGGTTCAGAAAGGGACTTTGTCCACTATGATAGTCTTGGCAATGAGTCTTGACTAATAAAAAATGATTCTCTATGATTATGTGTCTATGCCACAAAGTTTCATGTTTTTTTTATGATTATTGGGATTACATTTGTCTACTATGATATCTCCCATTTTATGAAATTATGATCTCTTTTGCAGCTTAAGATTTCCAAAAGATATGTTCTTATGAATTTGACGTGATTGATATTTCTTTTGTTTACCCTTACTGAGCATTGGAGCTCACCATTTTATGTTTTCTTTTCCCCAGGACATAAAGAAAAGATTTAGGTTTTTTAAAAAAAAAGATCTTTATGGTAGATGTTGATGATCTTTCACCACGATTAGAATATTATATTCCGAGTTTTCAAAGACACTAAACTATTACGGTCCTGTTGTGTGTGTTTTTGTTATGTACTAAGGATTCCACAAAAGTAATGTAATGTCCATGTATATCAGGATTCAGGTCTCTACAGGGAGACACGCTTGAGGTCATTTGGAAACTATTATGGCTACTGGATTGAGGGTAAGTCGAGCCAATAAGATATAAATGATCCTCCTAATGTGGAAATTTGGACATCGACATTACCTACTATGTCGGAATCATCCTATCCTTATATGTCCAAATATGTTTTTTCATAACACTGTTTATAAAATTTTATACTTATAATGTATCTATAATATTTATTTTCCACTACTATATTTGACACATTATAGGTGAATAAAAACCATAAATTATAATGTATTCATATTTGTAAAATAATATTTCACATTTAGTTCAATATTAATCAGATATGTTTACATCATTATAATAAATGATAATGTATTCATCAAACATATTAGTAATTTTTGATGTTTTTTTTATTTCCATACATATGGATTGTTTCCCCGTAGTCATGTCTTGAAGGCAATATGTGTCATGTATCTATAGAAAATAAAATACATACACCTTGATAAATTAGATAAAACATAATTAACATTATTGAAAAAATATATCTTCCATAAAACTATATTTTTAAGGAAACCCTGATGTTTCAATATATGGAAATCTTCATTTAACTAATCATTCAAAAATATGGTTTCTATTTATATATAAATAATAATGAAGCTTTATTGATCTATAATTTCACATAATACTATTATAGTATCAAGCTGTTAAAAATAAGAATATGATTAATCCAAATATGTGTATTCAATTTTTGGGTACCCCTTTTAGAATAACATTTATTTTTTCTTATAACCTCACTATAATCATATATCTTGTTCTATATGATCGATTTTGTGTAAAAGATGTTCTTATACATTTTCATTGAAAGAGATCTCATGTTTCATTCTTCTAAATTTTATCAATCACATAATTCATCTTTTCAAACATTATTTTTTTCTTAATATTGATTGGAAATTTGGATTTATATATTTTAAAGATTACTTTTGTTGGTAGTTAATATGATTTTTCATCATTTTTATACACAATTATTTAAATCCCTAAGGAATTATATAGTATTAATGTTCCCTTTACATAATGAATTTTTTATTTTTTATTTTAACATATATAAATCTATCACATATGTATGATTAATCATAATTGTGTTATATTATTAGTTAATTTGCCTCAAAGAGAGTAATAGGTTTAGTAATGAAATCATTATCTGGATCAAAATTTTTTATTGGTTTATTGACATTATATTCATTTTAAAAAATTTATTAATGTTCACAATTAACTATAGTATTAATAATTTTATTATGTCATATATATTGACAACCATTTGGTATTAACATTTAAATATTACATATTTATATTTTTCAACAAACATAGTAGCACCTCTACGATACATCACTTCAAATTTATCTCCAACAACCTCCCAAAGGTTTTGGATTTCACTAATTAAATATAAAAATTTTTTATAGAGTAATATTTGATTTTTTATCCATAATTTAAAATTAATAATTATTCCATAAATACGGTAATCATTAAACAAGATGTATCTTGAAGCATCAGGATCTGATTATATTATTTTAGCTATATCAACATGGCATTTGATTCATCATCAAGACACTATTTTTAGGGAGTTTATAGTGAATTATACTATTGAATTATTCTATATTTACTATGATACAAAAAAATGTTTTATTATCATAATAAATTTTTTAAATTTATCTGATAATCATAAAAAAATCAGTTCCCTTTTTAACAAGTATATAAAAGATTTGAAATTCAATTAATGGAGTAAAATTTCAATAAAAATATTTATTATTAATTTTATATATGTTATATTTATTAGCGAATGTGATTGAATAACTATCTTCCCATGTTATTTTTTTCATGGGTCTATGAAAATGAATGTGATCCAAATATAATGTTCTTTGAGTTTGGATTATAACACCCTTGTTACTTATAGTCACTAGAATATATAATTTAAGTTATTTTCATTTAGTATACATTAAATATCAGAATGTTCCTTATATACTCATCTATGATAAACTTATTCGTGAAATTTTTTGTATGAGAATATATTTTATTAGAAAAATTGTTTTCAAATTACATTCTTATGTAGGAACTTGTTTCAGATTATACACCCTAATATAATTTTCTTATTGTTATCAACACTCATTAAATCATTGGTTCATATTTATTGCACTTAATAAAAACAATTATTTATAAAAAAATATACACATCGGTCATTAATGATTTTTGGCATTGTGAATATATTATTCTATATCTCATCAATATACCAATCATTATTGGAGTTGATGTGATTTCTCCAAATTTTAAACACTCCAACACATTTAATATTTTATAAAATAACTTTAAAATATTTCATATATTTTCTTAAAAATTTATTATATTTTCTATGAAATTTAAAAATCATTTAAAATTGAAATATATAAAACTATTTAAAATACATGGTTTCTCTATTTTTCATTATATTAAAAATTATCAATAACATCTTCATGTTGTATAAATAACTATCTTTATGAAAATTCCCATTTCTAAAACATATATTTAATTATGATTTTATGATAATAATATTATAATTTTATATATGACCTTATTGATTACTCCATCCATATAATTTATAGAACCTCTAAAAATTGAAATTAACTCATTTATCAAAGCAAACATTTAAAAATATAAAAATGTTCTATACAATTCTTTCATCGAATTTGGTTCCCAATTCCCCCATTATATCGATAAGGTTACTTTTTGCAAAAAATGTTAGTATTTATTTTATTTTATTTTATTTTATGTAATTTTCATAAATCTAATTAGTTGATTTCACCAGTCTATTTTGTGGATATTTATTTTAGTAATAGAAGGATCGGAAGAATTTTTTTATAATTATATATCTTTCTAGATAAATTATATTTTTTAATTTTAATCAACAAAAATAAATAATATGTATTGTTTTTTAGTTATATTAAAATGAAAAAATGATATTTTCTATGAATATGAATGGTAGGACTCCAATATTTCATTAAATGTGTTGAGAATCAAATGTTTTTTAGTGTTTCTTTAACAGTCAGAAATCCTTTTATTTCTCAACTATCATCATATTTTTCCCTTATAAAAATAAATTATTTTAATTCTTTCATTTTTAAAAAGCTAACCTTAGTGGATAATAGTTGATATCATTTAGTCTCTATTCATAAACTATTTTTAATTCTCATCAAATAATCTATGATCCCAATAAACTAGATTTTACGTCTAAAAATAAAATTTAATATTCATTTCAGGGTTCTTATTATGAGGTGTAATTTCTGTTATAATACATTAAATACCATTCAATCTCATATTTATCTCCATTATCATGGTGTACTAAAGGAAATATCTCATTTTTCTATACTAAATTTAATCATTATTTTGGATTTGTTTTATAATAATCCAATCAATTATTCTTATTATATAGACAGCATATGAGAAATTTCTTTTGTAATTTTCTCAAGATCATATTGATCCTCAAAATTATTAATATCATCATCATCAAATAAATTTTTTCAACCTTATTTATTATTAATGATTGAGACTGAAATATCATTATTAAATATTCATTTATTGAGAATTTATTAGTAGTTTCATCATAATTTTTTAATTTCTAATTTTCATATGTAATACTTTAGAGAAATATAAAATTATATTAAAGATAAATATTTTAAGATATATTCCCCCATAATCCGTGTTATTTCACTTCCTGATGATTCATGATATCCCAAATATTTTTTGAGAAAGGCCTTATAAATCATACCATTTAATATAATCATTTTATTCTTATTCAAGATTCTCATTAATTTAGTAATTATAAGATACTTATAAATTTTTAATGAATTTTATAGTCGGAGAAGATTCTATTATCCTATAATTGTTTATCAAATGAACTATGTATATAAAAAATTATATTTTTATCATGTTCCCTATCAAATAGTAACAAAATCAAGGAATTATATTTTTAAAGATGAATTTTCAAGAGTTTTAAAAAGAATAATTTTGTAACCATGTTTTTATCTACAATATATAAAAAAAATTATGACATATTTTGCATGAAAAAGATGTTATCATTATATTCCTCATCATATCTCCATCTGTGATTACATTGGCTCCTATTAATTTGTAACATTGCATCATTTTCACTTTTTTATCTATCATTGATGTCATGGAGTTTTAGTGATATTTATTAAGATGATTTTAATCCATCTACATAATTCAAATAAATTTATTTTATTAATTTTAATTATTCATTTTGTTCATTTCCACAAATAGAAACAATTTTGTTTTAAATTATTGACAATATTTTAGTATCATATGACTATCAAAATCTAGAAATATAGAATCCTAAACATCATGATCATTACAGATATGGTATATAATGTGGCCTTTAAATAAAAAATTTCAAATTATTCCTAAAAAAATTTAATTTTAATAAATTATAATAGATATAAATATAACCTCAAAATAATAATAGATATAATTGAAAATAAGCCTATGATTTGATACATTTAGTTACCATCACTAAGCAATTTTATCAACCCAAATATAACATGAAATAAATATTGATATTTTTTCAAATAAACATCTCTCTCTAGAATATTTTGTATTAATATATTACTATCATCTTAGTGAAATAAAGTATTTATGACATAATAGACTAGATAACAAGGTTCGACTCTAATAGTCGACATTTTTTCAAATGGGAGTTTATTAAATATTTTATTTCAACTATAATCATATATAATCACTAAAAATTATATTTAAATTACATTGATAAAAAATTAATTATTTATAAAATTATTTTTCGATAAAAGTATCATCGATATGATTTATTGTTAAAAAATTATTATATATAATAACATTCTTTATAAATATAGTGAAAATTATTTACTAAAAAATTAGATATAAAATATTGATATTAATTCTAATATTCATTTTTGTATATGTGGATTAAATTACGATATAATACTCTTAATTATTTATTCCATAAAATATTCTATCTACATCATTATAGTTATAAATAAAATGAACCCACCAATTATAATATATAAATTCTTAATTGAATATTCTATATTTATTTTAATTTAGATTATTTTTATTCAAACCCATTATTCAAATTTACTATAATATATCACATGTTTGTTTTATTATTCGATCAATAAGATATATGGGGTGAAATTTTTAAAGTATTTTTTAGGAAAATGAAAAAGGATATATTATTGTGTTGGGATTCTCCTTTCCTATTTATCATTTATGAAAATATATATATAATATATTTTTATTAATGAAATTACTATTTGATATATATCATATTTTGAGACTATTTTATATAATATGGGAATATGAGGACCATTGGAATGTAATTTTGAATAATTACACACAAAAATGGTTCCCCATAAATTACATTAATGTGACTCACTTTTATTGAATACATCAATCTATACAAATTTTGAATCATATTTAGTTATTAATAAATAAAATAATTAATATCAACATAAGAATTCTTAAACACCCATTTACTATAAATGAAGGTATAATCCACATTGCAATGTGAGTATTATAAAATGTCACAGAGTGTTTGACTTTTTGAAAATGATGAAAATTAAATAATGTTGATGAAAATCAACCAATTAAAATTTATATCTTTTATGGTCATATTTTTCCACCCATGGGATAAAATATTTGAAAGTCACATCTATAAAAAATTATAAAAATAACTATAAACCAAAAAATATCAGTCTACATCCTACTTGAAAAATAACATTGATATGTGATTTATGTATTACCATATTCTGTCTAAAATTAGAATTACTTTATACTCTATAATTATCTCATAAAAATTTAGTATCATTATGTTTTCATATCAAAATGAATCACTATATTTTATAGGGATAAAAATATAGAATATATTAGTTACAACATGGTGTTACATTAAAAAACTTATATAGGAATACCATTTTTTATGCATTGTATATATCTACATTGAACCCCAATCCATTCTAAGAAACTAATATAGATCGATAAGATTCCATAACATGTCTCTATAATCCATGAAATTCTATTATTAGTATTATAAAAATATTATTATACCGAATCTATTCTTATCATCCCATAATAATTATTTAAATTGATATATTTTATTTTTATTCCCACTAATATGTTTCTTTTAAATCATTTGACATATACATTCTCCTAAATTCATGCAGTTTTACAATATCATACAAATCCCCATCTATTGAAAAAAATTACCAATATAATATATACCATGATTCACTAAACCAAGTCATTATCAATAGAATGTGTTTGATGATATAATAATTATATTTATTTAATTTATATAAAAAATTTTACAATGCTTTTTAAATATAAAAATTAAAACCACAATATCAATAATAAAATATTTTTTATACCATAGATTGTTGAAGCTCTCTGATTATTCTAATACACATTATATTTACGAAATTATTGACATATAGAGTTAGTCATTTACATCATTAAATGACCATGATGTATCCAATTACGATCATAAAAAAGATTTCAATTATACTTTATTTATATATTCCATTATCATCATTGAAACTTTAGTAATACAAAAACTATATAATGGAGATGATTAATATATCTACAATAAGAAATATTGTTCTAATGTCATGAGTCATCATAAAAAAATTATTCCACAATATATTTTCAAGGTGAGATTTATACAAACACCACATTACTAGAAAGAGTAATGATTAAAGAGAAAATCATCCAACTAAAAAAATTGAGCATCCCACCCCAATAAAACTATGCCACCGAGATGTTATAACAAATAGCCTCAAGTGTACTCCGAAGTAACTAAATTCTTATAACTATTTCCAATTATTTGGTATAATTTCATAGTGAATTGTTTAATTTGGATGGGTCATCTCATATGAAAAATAATAAATAACCATCAAAATTGTTTAGAAGTTTGAGAAGAAATTAATAACATCAATAATTAAATATATAATTTCATTATAAAAATGATACATGATAAAACTCTTAAAATTTTCGAATATTACCAACCTATATATATGTAAAATTTATTTAATAAATCAAAAATTTATTAAAAATTAATCACATTATTAGACATTGGAGTAATAATAAAATCTATTCAATGATGTCTCTTAACATCAACACCATTTTAATGTTTCAAATTTTATTTTTATATATCACAAAAAAATAAAATCAATATAAGTTCTTGGTTAATATATGTATGTTATAATGAATATTGTTTTACTAAAGACCATTATGAAAAAATGAAATATATATATTAAATATTTTTCTTATATATGATCATTAAAAATATTTATTGATTTGAAATTATGAAACAACACACATAATATAATCATGTACTTACTAGACCATACAAAAATAAAATATACCATTAATTTACATTCTTAATAAATTCTCTGAATATCTATAAAAAATACTTCTAATCCAAAAAATTGGATCCATATTATAGTTACCATTGATAAAGAATATTAAATTCTCAAAAACCATATTGTATATTATGTATCATGACCAAAATAGGATGACATAAAAAATATCATCCATAAAATTACAGCCATCCATTCTAGTGTTTAAAACATAATCAAATTCATAATATCCCCAGCAATTTTGATATTTCAAGGGAATAACCCTAATATTTAAAAATATCATAGAATTAATTCCTTTTTACAACACTCACTATAACCACTATTGTGGCTCTATTACGTTCCAATGAAATCATTTATATTCAACCATCAGTAGATGCAATTGCCATTTATTGTAATCATATTCAATGTCCACTATATCCTTATCGGGTCAAAAAAATAATTCAACCCATCGTTTTAGAAATCCAGAAATTTAATATCATATCTATATTTCAATATATTTTTTATACCTTAATTTACAATCATCAATGAATATACTTATTTTCAAAAAATCAAACTTATAATAATATAATTAATTATTTCCCATTTTCATATTTTTTCTACAATACTGTAAAAAATATTACCCCACCATGAAATAGTAAATAAAATATAAAAGTTAATAAAGTTAAGGGAAATTCATTATCAGTACACCTTTTTCCAAAAAAAATAAATATGTCCCCTTTAATGTTTTTTATATACTTTAAATATTTTTTTTAAACACACATTAATTTTGGAAAAATTATTTCTATATCTCGATTAATACTACCACGACTTTATCAAGGAAAAATTTTCACTATATTTTCAAATATGTGCACATTGTTGTCCTTCTTTCATCTATATCATTATATAACTATCTGATATATTTAATCCAATTGAAATATAATATTTAACACTACTAAAAGATACCATTTCGAAAATATCATGTAACATCCACCTTTGTATTTTCTGTGAATGATATTTAATCTAATGAAATTCTATATTATTTTTTTAATTCCGTGTCATGTGTTGTGGTGATGAATTGTGTTAGTGAAAACGGTTTCTAGAATGGAAAGGGGTGTAGTTTGAGAGGTAATATAATTGAGTTTGATAGAATATATCCACAGAATAGTTAGTGGTGTTATAATAGTTATGTTTTCTAATGAAGACCCCACTAGCTTGTTTGTAGCTATGAAAAAAAGAATGAAATTTGTGTAGCCACACTTGTCTTATGGTGAGGCCAATTTTATTAGTGGTGACCAAGTCAATGGGTGAAATTAATTCACCAAATTTGATTATAATGTCCAAAATTATTTCCCTATATAATTTATTAATTCCAACATCAATGTCTATAATAAAAATTTTAAAATACCCAAATTTATTATTGGAACAATCATATATATCCCCAATACCCTTCACCATTGGAATGATATATCTTTTTCAAATAATAATGTTATCATTAGATCGATTCCAAATCCTCCATGCTCTTGAGTATGTGGGAAATGATCAATGTAAGATTAATGTCTTCTATGATTATAATATTATGAATTCCTCAATAATTTATATATTGGATTTTGATCTTGAATATTGTAATTTTATCTCAATAAAAATTAGATTTGACTTTGAAAATTTATATTCAATTATTTAGTTTTGATAAATCATCATCAGAGACTATTTTTAAATTGTCTATCAATGATATATCCATTATTCCATTGGTGAACTTACTATTTCTCGTAAGTTAAATCAATACATAATTTAAGAACACAATTTATTCAGATAAAACACATGAAAATGGTGATGTTCAATGGGTATATCGATTAATATAGTCATCATGAGGGATTATATAATCTTGAATATCTTTTGAAGATTATTTATTATTTGATTGAATATTATTTTCTTAACATGATTGTTTATTCTATAATCAATTATGATTTCATGTAAAATTATTTGGCCAATAACACTCTCAATGATTTTTCCCTTCTATTATCATATATAAAAATTGTTTCCATTGTTATACTCGTAAATTTATGTGATTCTGGAATGCATACATAATAAGAAATTCTCTTGAGTCCACATTCTATAAATATTTCATGATGGATATTAACCAAATAATACAACCTTTACATGTGATTCATTTTATATGTATGTGAAGAATATCAATATTTTCATGATATATCTTGTAGGTATTCATCATAAACATTTAGGTATATAGTTCCTTACTGATTATGAAATCATCTTTGATATATTCCTTTAATGGTTTTTATCCTTGATAATTATTTCATTTTATGTGTTTTTTGTGGGTATGCGAGTTACCTTGATGAATTATATTAATGGGATTTGATATTTTTTTGTAGAATATTTAATATTTTATAATTTGACATGTATTTAATTACTTTGATTTATATTTCTTCATGAATTTTATAGTATATCATTACATTTTTCTGGATTTTGGAGGATCTACTTTCTCAACTATTAATAGGAAACCCCTTGGATGTGGAGCATGATGAGGAGATGTCTACTTCATATATTGAATTTTTTGATAGTATGGGTCTGATCATGGACAAAGTTTTAAATGTTAGTGTAGAATATGCATGAGATAAAAATCAATCATCTATAGGGATATGTTAGAGATATAAATTCAAGGGTAATCTTTTATCGAATTAAATAATACATTTTTGGCAGGGCTTAAAGTTATATGAATAAAATATGATTAATCAATTTGGTTTAAAAGTGTTCCTTGTCAATGCCAACATATGGATGTGTTTTATTATGTTTTATTAATGTAGGTACATAGTTTTATAGAAATTCACATATATAATTGAATTGATCATATTATGGAGTCATATATTTTTATGCCCACTAGGTTAGCACATGATGACTCAGAACTTACGTGACAATATGTTCATTTGAGAATTGTATTATATACTAATATAAACTATTATATATTATGTGAAATTATGTTATATAATATTTGGTGGTTTCATATTGGGTTAATTACTCGCACACTTAATGTTTATCTTAGTGTTCTTATATATTTCATTACCAAGGATCCAAGTACAAGCATGTGACAAAAGATGTGGATTTTAGGAGATGGGGTCGAAGAGTCAGAGGTCACGATACGACATACTTCATCTATTATTGTTTAATTTATTTATTGATACTTTATATACTAGAATTTATTGATTACACATTGGTATCGTTCTATGTTTTTTATTTATTTTAGGAAATATATTACATAATATTTTTTATTATCTATTTTTAGTTAATTTATTATATTTTTTTAATATAGTTGATATTTTTCTTACAATATCCCCATATATAGATCTAGACATGCACTACTATTAAGTATCCACTTGTGAAAAATGAGGAGGGGATGGGTAGATATAATAATAAATCACGAACCTAGTTTTCTGGGATGACATGTTATACATCACCATTATATAATTTTTTTATTCCACATGTAAATATACAAAACATTAAAAACAAATAGTCACATATAAATATACTTCATCACTAATTACCACATGTAAAATAATAATACATGTAGATACAAAATAAAAATTTAACCTATCCCCCTATTTACAGTCATGGTTACATTTGGTCTATATTACAATTTATGGAAAACATTTTTATATCATCTGTATACTAAAAAATACATTCAATATTATATTCCTTCAAAACTAATTGACAACCAATATATTTTTCATACAAAGGAACAATTATCAAATTACATAATCCTACTATGTAGAAAATGAGAATTCTACATATAAGTTAATGTAAATTAATTTAGGGTTGTTTATTTCAAGGATGGAGTTTATATGAAATATTAATAATGAAATTATCAGATATTCAAACATTTCACCAATCATTTATGTGATATTAATCTTACCAATATAGGAAATGGGAGAGTAAATTTAAAACCAACAATTGTGTGAGTCAATAAATTAGAATAATATATAGATACTAGTAGTTATGATAATATTTTCATACTGCATAATGTATTAGTCTTTCTATCCTTCATTGGAATGATTCCTTTAATGATGAATCTAATTAATATTTCAATCATCATTAAAAAGCTCCCACAGAATAAATGTAGATCTACCACAAGTAGTTATTTTTTGAACAACATATTTATATACACCATGGATATTATCATTTACTAGCTATAATTTAACATATATGGAACTATATGAAACAATATTGTGTGAATAAAATTGTTTATTAATAAAATATTCTAGAATGATGTATTTTATAACCTGAGATGTCTTCCAAATATAAGTAGTCTGAAAACACTTGTACTAAAGAACTATTTAATAAAAAAATATTGGATTAATACATTATAAAATAACTTATACGGTTGAAACAACATTTTAATATTGTATTATGCTTCTCATTAGTTTCTCCATGACACATATTGTTTTAGATTATGCCTACATATCATTAATTATTACATAATCACAAATAGTGTCCAATATAAAATTTAATCACATACATATTAGTTCACAATAGACACCAAATAGATCATAACTAAACATTAATTATTTATCACATTCTTTATTAAATTGAATAATTACAACATGTGGATATGGGTAAATCCAATAAATCACTATGTATAGGAACTTGGTTTTCCATGTAAATCTAAACCTTTACATCCAACACATTTCCATTCCCTTTTAGTGGTTTTACATGATTAAACAATTGATTAAAATTATTAAATTCCAATGATATGATCCTTATGAACAATGTAAATGTGAAAATTTAGATAGTGGGTTAAATTTGGGAAGGATATATGGATATTAAAGAATTGATTATGGGTTGTATTAGATATTTCATCAGGATATGTATTTTTTTTTACCATGGATGAGTTTTATATTTCATTAAATCAATGTCTATGATGTGGAGAGGTGGGTTATTGAATAAATCCTTTGTGGCCAAATTATTTTGGTTCTATAACATTATGAATATCTATGGAATGAATATATATATATGTATATAATGAAATAGATTCACGGAGTAAGTATTCACATGGATCACCCATTATTTATGGTATCTACATCATTGATATAGACTACAACATTACATTATTCTTCGTTGTTAGAATAAAATGTGTGGTATTTTATGTTGAGTCATAGACACGTTAATGTGATATCATATCTAAGGTATAGAACTCAACATGTTTCTAAAATGTTTTTTGAACATCCTAACAAGGACAATGTGTTATCCTTAACATCATATTTTTTATTTATAATGAAACATAATTTTTATATTTCGGGGTATTTTACTTTTTTATTCAGTTTTAAATCATCATTATCAAAATCATAGAACATTCAATGTGCGCCTTCTACCTTTATTTCTTCTAGACCAAGGAAAACACTAAATATAATTTGGAAAAATAGTTTTCCATCCATGTAAGAATTGATCCTTGGAAATGGATGATCGATAATTGGAAATTCTATGGTTTTTTTCCATCATATATCATATTTTTTCTTCTTTCATTGTTCTATTAATGGCTATATATGGGGATATATGTTTTTAAGAAAAATTGTAGTTGTAGATTGAAAAGGTGTCTGTGTTTTACATTGATCTATGTGTTTTATTTTGTTTTAGGGGTTATAGGTGATCTAATCATAATTTTATCCCCACATAGAAACATGGAATGATTCTTCGAGGTTGGTGACCCATCATTTTCCCCCATTAGTATCTTCAGGTGGTAAAATCATCAATTATACATCTTTCTGGTTGATCATATTCTCTATCATAATGACGATAAATAGTTTTCTATTAAAACATATATAGTGATAGGGATGAAATATTGTGTGTTTTATGTATTCTAGAGATTTTAACTATATGGTGGTGAATAATTAATAATATTTATGGCCATGAATTATTTTTCGGTTGTTATACTTCTAGGGATTTATAAATATTTGAAACAAATGTTTATTGTTGATAGATTAACTTCTAAAAAAGGATAAGATTTTATATATTATTTATTAATTTTTTCTCAAGGAATCTTAGATTTTAGTTCAAATTACTTCATCAATATTAAAATCTATTAGGAAAAAATACCATTGATAAAAATGGAATGTGAATCATCCAGGTATTGATATGTGGTTGCAAAGATATAGGGCGTATAAGACAAATCAATATAGACTGATTGTATTTCATTGTGTTGTTATTTTTACATGTTTTTAGGTAATTACTATTTACCAATGAATCCTAATAATGTTTGTTGAAATGGATAATAGAACCTTCAAATAAAAGGGGATGTTTTGTTAATGTTTTTATTATTTAAAATGTATTCATGTGGCCTGATAAAGTGAAACAGATTGCATTCAGAAAATCTAGATATATAATAACATGAAAAGTAATGACCAAATAGAGCCTATGATTGATTCTTACTTTTACAGTGTAATGAATATAGGGGTGGTAGTGAATGTGAAGGAGGATGTGATGCAATTTGGGGATATGGTGAGATGTGTTCATTCTTTTGTTGCGAAAAAATATTCGGAGATTTTGTGTGACTGTTAGATATTTTATTTTCATTGTTATATTTGTAAACACCAAAATTGAGAAATATGTTCAAATAAAATGTTTTCTTTGATGGTGGGATATTTTCAAAATATACTTGACTGAAATGATGGATAATAGGATAAAACATTTTCCCTAATCTGGCATTCAGGTTTGACTCATTCAAAGAGACAATGATGGATTGTTGTTATAGTGTACTAAGTTTGATGATTGATGAGAATTATTATTTGATTCATAGTGGGGGTATAACATCACTTTATTTATACACATATTACCAGATTAATTTTACTTATAAATATCCAAAAATTAAAATCCAAAATATCATAAGACCTAATTTATATGAAAAAATTCAATCATAATACATCCTTTGAAACCAAGACAAGGAATCCTTATATTATTTATTTTCATTTATGAGATCCTAAATCCATTTTCTCATAAAATTGAATATGATAACTTGAGGATTAAACTAAATATAGAGGAGAGAGAAATGTTTTGTAAAGGAATAATCATGATAATAAAACACGATGTGTTAGTCAATGAAATAATATGACATCATATAAGAGATGGATCCTATGTAATTTCATTTGTGAAAAAAATAATGCCCTTAAATTCATAAGATCATGGATTCCTATGAAATGTGAAGGAAAAGTAATGCATTATATTAAAAACACATGTATTACTATTAAGACTACATCACATGATTGATATAGTCTATAATAGATTAAGATCACAAACTACTACCATATATGATATCTCATGATACTAAAACATTTTCTAATGTGTTTTACATATATATATTTCAAAGAGAAACCATAACTCTAATTTCATGAAAATGAATATGCATGGCACATAATGAATCAATAGTAGTCTAAAAATATTAGAATTACCATTGGAATAAAAATATATTTCTCATTATTATATCTTACCATAATTAGAAAAAAAGTTATTCATGAAATGAATTCACAAGTGTTCATAATGAATTTATTACCCCATCAATAGAATTGAGCGGGATATAAAAATATTTATATAATACATATATATTGAATCTAGAATCATTCAATAACATTACAATTTCTTTTGTAAATTAATATAAATAATTTTAAAAACAAGAAAATATTTTCCACTAAACTCACATTTCAACATTAAAAATTAGAAGTGGGAAAAAATGAATTAATATAATATTAAGAAAAAATTTCATTTTAAATATCCATGAAAATTTATAAACGAGTCATCAATTAATTTATTTTTGATGATGTCTAGTAATTTAATCCATACATTATAAGTTAAAAATAAAAATCATTTCACCATATTTAAGATTTGTTTAATGGAACAAAATTAAATAAATAAAATGATGAATAATTTCATTTTTTTTATAAAAACCCAATAATGGGAAAAAAATTTAATAAATTATTTTTATAAATTTAAAAAAAATTATAAAAATATTTTTATAAAAAATTGACATAAAAGAAATTAATTTTCTATAAAGAGGTAAATGATGTCAGTATTTCATGAAAACATTTTCACAATATTATTATAAACTAAATAGGGAAAAACTATTACAATACATGAAAATTTCATGAATGTCCATTTTGGATAAAAAATAGAGGGTTATACTATAAACTTATTAAATATTATCATTAAATACAAATTTAATCTTTAACAATTATTATTTAAATGATTTTGTTACAAAATAACATTTATATTTCGTAAAATTTTAATCATAACATCAATTAATTAATTATTTTACATCAAACATAAAATATCTATATTAATAAATTATTCATTAAATAATATCCAATGGAATGTATATACACCATTTTATGAATATTAGTTTCATAAAAGAACATGTCTCGATAAAGGTTTATTTAGGGGAAACCCTTACCACGAGCTCGAATCATCACCTTAATTCCATTTTATACTAAATAATAAAATTATTTTAATTATTTAGAATCATTATTATAATTTTCAAATTTATTATTTACTTTATATTAGTTTTTATCATTCTATGTTCAATTACATAACCAATTAATTTCTCATTAGATATTTTAAAAAAATATTCCTTATTTATCTTTTTCATCAGACAATGTAGCACCGCTACGACAATTCAACTTCATGTTTCTACTCCAAAAACCTCCCAAATGTTTTTTATTTCATTAAATCTATATAATTATTTATAGAGTCTAATTTTATTTTTTATCAATAATTCCATTTTTATAATTATTCCATAAAAAGTGTAATCATGAAACAAGATGTACCTTGAAGTATCATGATCTGATTAAATTGTTTTAGCTATATCAAAATGATATTTGATTTTTAATCTAGACAATCCTTTTAGGGTGTTTAAGGTGAAATATACTATTGAATTATTCTAAATTTATTAGTGTACGCAAAATGATTTATTATCATAATCGTTTTTTTACATTATCTCATAAGCATTAAAAAAAAATAAGTTCCATTTTTAACAAGTATATAAATGATTTAAAAGGCAATTAATGAAATAAAATTAAAATTTAATATTAGATATTTATATTCAGTATTTTAAATTTATCAGCAAATGTCATTTAATAATTATCTTCACTTGTAATTTTTTTCATGGGTCTACCAAAATGAAAGTGATCCATTTATAATCTTATTTGTGTTTGGATTACAATACCCTTGATAATTTTAGTCACTATAATATCTATTCGAAATTATTTCCATTTAGTGTACTTAAAATGTTGTAATGTTCCTTATATATTCATAAATGTTAAATTTATTCATGAAATTTGTAGTACGACCATCTATTTTATTGGAAACATTGTTTTCAAATTACATTCATAGGTAGAAACACATTTGGGATTATACACCCAAATTCAATTTTCGTATGGTTATGAACCATCATTAAATCATTGGTTAATTTTTATTCCACTCAATAAAAACAGGAATTTATAAAAAAATTAAGCACATCCATCATTAATGATTTTTTCAATAGTGAATATATTTTTCTACATCCCATCAATATTCAAATTATTATTGGACTTTAAGTCATTTATCGTAATTTTAAAGACTCAAACACATTTAATATATTATAAAATAAAGATAAAATATTTAGTAAATTTTCCTACAAATTTATAATATTAAATTCGTAATACAAAAATCATTTAAAATTGAAATAGATAAAACTGTTCAAAATACATGGATTCTCTGATTTTTATTTTATGAAAAATGTAAATAATATATTTTTGTTGTCTAAAATAACTAACATTATGAACATTCCCATTTGTAAAAAATATTTTTAATTATGTTTGTATGAAAATAATATTATAATTTTATATATTACCTTCTTGATTTCTCCATCAATATAATTTCATGAACCTCTAAAAATTGTTTTTAACTCATTTATCTTATGAATGTTTTAAAAATATATATATTTTCTACACTATTCATTCATCCAATTTTGTTCCCAATTCCCTCGTTATCTCTATAATGATATTTTTTTTACCAAAAAATGGAAGTATTTATTTATAGTATTTTATTTTATGTACTTTTCATAATTTTAATTAGTGGATTTCACAAGTCTATTTTGGGGATATTTTTTTAGTAATAAGAAGGATTGAAATAATTATTTTTATAAATATAACCTTCTTAATAAATTATTTTTTTTAATTTTCATCAATAAAAATAAATAATCTATATTGTTATTTAGTATGATTAAAATGAAAACATGATATTTTCTATAAATAATAATAGTACAAAATCCATATTTATTTCAACAAGTTGAGCATCAAATATTTTTTAGTTTTTCTATAACACTCTGAAATCCTTTTATAGCTCTAATTTCATTATCTTTTTTCCTTATAAATATAAATTATTTTCATCAATGGATTTTAAAAAACCTTACCCTAATGGATAATTTTTGATATCACGTGATCTCTAATAATATAAATTTTTAATTATCATAAATTTATCTATGATCCCAATTAAAAAGATTTTATTTGTTAATATAAATTATACTATTCATTTCTGTTTTTTTATTAGGATGTATAATTTCAGTTATTATTCATTAAATAACATTCAATCTCAATACCCCAAATATTAATTTGATAAAGGCCTTATATATCATACTATTTAATATAATAATTGTATTATTATTCAATATTCTCATTAATTGGGTCTTTATAAGATACATATTATGTTTTATTGAATATTATATTCGGGGAAGTTCCTCTTATCTTATAATTATTTTTCATTGAACTCTGTATATAATAAATTATTTTTATCATGATCACTATCTTATAGTACCAAAATCATGGAATTAAATTTTTTATGAATAATTTTAAAGTGTTTTAAAAAAATTTATTATGTATCCTAGTATTTCTAAATAATGTTTCAATAAATTTTATGACATATTCGCCATGAAAAATAAGATATTGACATATTCATCATCATATTTTTCATCTTTAATTACATTGGCTCATATTAATTTGTAACATAGCTTCATTTTTAATTTTTTTCAGTTATAGATGTCGTGGTGTTTTGGTTAGATTTATTAAGAATATTTTAATCCATCTACACCATTGAAATAATTATATTTTATTGTGTTTAATTATTCATTTTGCTCCTTTCCACAAAGATCAACGTTTTTTTTAAATTATTGACTATGTATTAGTCTCATAACATTATCAAAACCCAAATATTTAGAATCCTAAACATCATGATCAATACAGATATGGTATATATTGTTGTCTCCATAAAATGTTTGAAAATTATTCATTCAAATTTATAATTCCAATAATTTTTAATATATATAAATATAACATTAAAATAATAATAGATATCATTGAAAAGAATCCACTGATTTGATACATTTTGATACAATCACTATGAAATTTTCTCAACCCTAATATAACATTAAATAATTATAGATTTTCATTAAATAAACATCTCTCTATAGATTATTTCATATCTATATATTTCTATCACCTTAGTAACATAAAATATATATGAAATAATAGACTGGATAATAAGGTTCGACTCTAATATTCGATGTTCTATCAAATGAGATTGTTTTAAATACAATATTTCTATTATAATTACATATAATCACTATAAATTATATTTATTTTACATTGATGAACAATTAATTATTTTTAAAATTATTTTTCTTTAAAATTATCATCGATATGATTATTTCGTACAAATTTAATATATATAGTATTAATCTTTATAAATTAAATATAAATTATTTACTAAAAATATAGATAAAAAATACACATATGATTTATCCTATTCATTTTGGTATACATGGATTAAATTATGATATAATAATCATAACTATTTATTCCATAAATTATTTTATCTACATCATTACAATTATAACTAAAATTAAACCACCAATTATTCTATATAAATTCTAAATTGAATATTATCTACTTTTTCTATTGTAGTTTATTTATTATCAAACCCAATATTATCTTTAAATAATAAATATCACATATTAGTTTTATTATTCGATCAATAAGATATATGGGGTGAAAATTTTAAAGTAATTTTTTATGAAAACAATTAATGTTATATTACTATGTAGGGATTATCATTTTCAATTTATCCCCTTACGAAAAAATATATAATATCTTTTTACTAATGTAATTACCAATTGATATATATCATATTTTGAGTCTATTTTTTTATATAATGGGAAAATAAGGACCTTTGGAATGATAGTGTCAGTAAATACACACAAAAAGGGTTCCCTAAAAATTACATTAATGTGAGTAACTTTTATTGAATATAATAAATCTATAAAAAATTGGAATCCTATTTACTGATTCATAAATAAAAAATTAACATTAACGTTATAATTTTTAAAGTACCTATTTAATATATATGAATATATTAACCTCGTTGAAATGTGAGTATTATAAAATTTTACATAGTGTTTGACTTTTTATAATTGATGGACATTAAATGAAAGATGATGAACTCCAAATAATTTCAATTAATATCCTTTGTGGTCATATTTTTCCTCCCATGGGATAAAATATGTGAAAATTACATCAATAAAAAAGGATAAAAATATATATATAACCAAACAGATCAATCTACATCCTACTACAAAAATAACATTGATTTGAAATTTATGTATTACAATATTCTCTCAATAATTGATATTACTTAATACACTATAATTATCTCAAAAAATTTAGTATCATTACCTTTTAATATCTAAATGAATCTATATATTTTGTAGGGAAAAAAACTATAGTAAATATTAGTTACAACATGGTGTTACTCTACAAAACATATATATGAATATCATTGTTGATGCATTATAGATCTCCTTTGAAACCCCAATCCATTCTAAGAAACTAATATAGATCTATAAAGTACCATAACATGTGTCTATAAACGATGACATTTTATTATTATTTTGATAATAAAAAAATACTTGCCCAAATATATTCTTATCATCCCACACTTAATATTGAAATTCATATATTTTATTTTTCTTCCCACTAATATGGGTTTTTTAAATCATTTGACAAATATATTCTCTTCAATTCATTTAGTTTCTACAATATCTAATCAAACCACATATATTGAAAAAAATACTAATATAATATAAATTATTATTCAATTTACCAAATCCTTATCAATAGAATGTTTTTTATGATATAATCATTATATTTATTTCTTTTATATCAAAAATATTACCGTGATTTTTAAATATACCATTACAAACAGAATATTAACAATAAAATATTTTTTATTCAATAGATTAGTGAAGATACCCTATTATTAAATTACACATTATATTCATTAAATTATAAAACATATATAGTTAGTCCTTTTCATCATAAAATAATAAATATGTATCCAATTATGTTCATAAAATATATTTCATTGATTCCTGATTAATGCATTCCATTATAATCAATGAAACATTAGAAATACAAAAAATATATAATGGACCTGATTAATATATATAAAATAAGAAATATGGTCCTAATGTCCTTATTCATTATCAAAATAATTATTCCACAATATATTTACAATGTGATATTTATACAAAGACAACATTCTAACAAAGATTAATGTTTAAAGAGTAAATAATCCTACTAAAAAAATTGAACATCCAACCACAATACAACTATGCCACCAAGATGTTATAACACATGGCCTCAAGAGTACTCCCATAACTGTAGAAAATTATATCTAATACCAAATATTTGGTATAATTTAATACTGAATTTTTTAATTTGGATGGGTCATCTCAAAAGAAAAATAAAAAATAACCTACAAAATTGTTCATAAATATGAGAAGAAATTAACAACATAAATTATAATATCTAATAAATCATTATGAAAATAATACAAGATATTATTCAAAATAAAATTTAATATTACCATACTGTATATATGAAAAACAATATAATTTACATAATTAAAAATTAATTGAAATAATAATCACATTATAAGACATTGGAGTAATAATAAAATCAACCCAATGATATCTCTTAACATCAACTCCATTTTAATGCTTTAAATTTTATTTTTATATATTACAAAAAACACCAATATATGTTCTTGGTTTATTTGTGTATGTTATAATGAATATTTTTTAAAAAAACCATTATGACACAATGAAATACATATATTTAATATTGTTCTTTATGTATGATCATTAAAAATATTTAATGATTAGAAATTACTAAACAAAACATAATAAATAATCATATATATAATAGACCATACAAAAACCAAATATTCCTTCAAATTTCATTATTACTAAATTCTTTTGATATCATTAAAAATACTTCTAATCCAAAAAAAAATTTCAATATTATTCTATCAAATCATAAGGAATATAAAATTCCCCAAAACCCGATTGTATAGTATCTATCATGACCCAAATAGAATGACATAAAAAATATCATCCAAATAATTACAGCCATCAATGCTCGACTTTTAAACATAATCAATTTCATAATATCCCCATCAATTCATGATATTTCAATGGAATATTCCGGATATATATAAATATCAAGAAATTAATACCTTAATACATCACTCACTATAACCACTATAGTGGTTCCAATATGTTTCAATGAAATCATTTATATTCATGCATCACTAGATTCAATTCCCAATTATGGTAATCATATTCAATGTCCACTATATCTTTATAAGGTAAAAAAAATAGTCCAACCCATCATTTATGTAATCTACTAATTTAATACCAAATCTAAATGTCACTATATGTTTTTAGACCATAATAAAATATTATGTATGAATATAATTATTTTCAAAAAATATAACATATAAATTTATTAATATATTTTTTCCCTATTTTATGATTTTTTACAATACTGTAAACAATATTACATTACAATGAAACACTAAAAAAAGTATAAAAAATAATAGAGTTATTGGAAATTCGTTATCAGTACCACTTTTTCCAAAAAATATATATGTTCCCATAAATGTATTTTTTATATATTGTTAATATTTAGTATTAACACCTGTTTTTTTTTTGGAAAAAATATATCTCTATCATGATCAATGATACCTCCCCTTTATCAAAGAAAAAATTTCACTATATTTTCAAATATGTGTACCTTTTTGTCTTTCATTCATCTATATCCCTATATAACTACCTGATATGTTGATTCCTATTGAAATATATTATTTAATAACATTAAAAGATACAATTTAGAATATATCATGTTACATCCACCATTTCATTTTGTGTGTGACATGTTTATGCTAATGAAAATATATTTTTTCCTTCCATGATATATATTGTGGTGGTGAATTATTTTAGTGAAAATGGGTCCTAGAATCGAAATAGGAATAGATTTAGAGGTAATAGAATTGAACATGATAGAATATATCCACCAGGTAGTTACTAGTGTTCTAATATTTATGTTTATAAATAATTCCCCACTAGATAGTTTGTGGCATGGAAAAATGAATATAATTTTTATAGCCACACTTGTCTGAAGGTGAAGCCAGTTTTCTTAATGGTGACCATGTACATGGGTGAAATTAATTCACCAAATTTGATTATAAAGAACAAAATTATATCCAAATATAAATTTTTAATTCCAACATCAATTTCCATAATATAAATGTTATAATCCCCAAATTTATTTTTATAAAAATCATTCATATCCCCTGTACACTTCACCACTGGAATGATATATCTTTTTCAAATATTAATATTAACATTAGATCAATTCAAAATCATCCATCCAATTTAGTATATGGTAAACTATATATGTATGATTTATGTATTCCATGATTTAATGATTATGAATTCCTCAATTACATATATATATTTTTTGATCTCTATTATTATAATTATTTCACAATAAAAATGAGATATACCTTTGAAAATTTACATTTAATTATTGAGTATTGATAAATCATCATCAGAGACGACATTGAAATTGTGTATCAATGATATAACAATAATTCCATTGATGATTTTATTGCATTTAGGTAGTTAAATATATATATAAAGGATGAACTGTCATCATAGAGTTAAAACACAAGACAATGGTGATGTTCAATGGGTATTTTGTTTAAAATATTCATCATGAGGGATTCTATAATCTTGAATATCTTTCGCAGAATGTTTATTATTACATTGACTATACTTTTTTTAACCTAGTTGTTTTTTCTATAATCTATTATTATTTCATGTAATTTTATTTGGCCAATAACATTCTCAATTAATTTAATTTCCTTCTATAGTCATATATAATAATTGTTTCCATTTGTATGCTCTTAAATTTATGTGATTCTAGAATGAAATACTTTGTATGAAATTATATTGAGACCCCATTCAATAAATATTTCTCAATGGATCAATACCTAATTAGACAAACTTTACATGTGACGCATTATATGTGGATGTGAAAGAATTTCAATATTTTCATGACAGATCTTGTAGGTCTTCATCACCAACCTTGAGGTAGGTAGTTCCTTACTGATTATGAAATCATTCATGATATATTCCTTTATTGTTTTTTATCCATGAGAATTATTTCATTTTATTTGTTTTATGTGGGTATGTGAGTTATATTGGTGCATTATATTATTGGGATTAGATATTTTTCTGTAGAATTTTGAATATTTTTTTAATTCACATGTTTTTAATTACATTGATATATATAACTTCTTGAATTTTATAATATATAAAACAATGATTCAGGATTTGGGATGATCTATTTTCTCTAAACTGGATAGAAAACACCTTGGATGTGGATTATGATAAGATGAGTAATACTTCATATATTTAATAGTTTGATGGTATAGGTCTGACCAGGGACAAGAATCTAAATGAGAGAGTAAAACATACATGAGATAAGAATCTATCATCTATAATAAAATGTAAGATAATTACATTCATGGGGGATTTTTTATCCAATTAAATAAAACATTTTAGGTATGGATTAAATTTATCTGAAGAAAATATGACCAGTCTTGTTGGTTGAAAATTATTCCTAGTCAATACCTACATATGGATGTGTTTTGATGTGTTTTCTTAACAAATTTTCTTCATTTTATATGAATTTACATATATATTAAAATTTATTGAATGAAAGAGTCATAGTGTTTTGTGGATTCTAGGATAGAAAATGATGACTCAGTACTTACGTGACATTATGTTCATTTTTTAATTGTCTTATGTAATAATATAAACTATTATATATTATGTGAAATTATGTAATGCAATATTTGGTGGTTTCCTATTGGGTTTATTACACACACCCTTAATGTTATTTGTAGTGTCTTTATATTTTTCATTATGAAGGAAAGAAGTACTAGCATTGGACATATGATGTGGATTTTAGGAGATTGCATCGACGATTCAGAGGTGATGATAAGACCTACATAATTTAGTATGGTTTCTTTTACATATCGATAAATTATATTCTAAAATTTTGATCTACACATTTGCATCCTTCTTATTTATTTTTTTATGAAATATATTCCATATTATTTTCATTATCTATTTATTAATATATTTATTATATATTTTAATATAATTGATATATTTCTTACAATCTCCCTATATATAGTACTAGATAGACACTCAATTCAGTATCCACTTGTGAATATTATGGAGGGAATGGGTAGATATATTAATCCATCTTGAACCTAGTTTTTTGGGATTTCATGTTATACATCACCATCATATCCTTTTTTATTCCACATTTAAACATCCAAAACATTAAAATCTACCAGTCACTATTAAATAATCCTCATCACTACTTACCACATGTTAAATATTAATACATGTAGATAAAAAATAATAGTTGAACCTATCGCCCAATTTACCAAAATGGTAACATATGGTGTATATTACAATTTTTTAAAAACATTTTTATATCATCATTTATGCTCATGACCACATTAAATAGTATATACCCACAAAAATGTTTCACATCCAATGTTTTCTACATAGAAAGGACCAATTATAAAATTCCATAATCCAACTATGTATTAAATGAGAATTCTATATATATGTTAAAGTAAATTAATTTAGGGTTTTTTAAGTCATGTATGGAGTTTATTTAATATATGAATAATGAACCCAACACATTTTCAAACATATAGAAAGTTATTTATCTGATATTAATCTTACTGACATAGGAAATGGGTCAGCAAATATTAAACAAACAATTGGGTGAGCCAATAAAATGGGAAAATCTATAGATACCACTAGTAATGATAATATTTTCATACACCATAATGTATTAGTCCTTATATATTTCTTTAGAATGATTACTTTATTGTTGATTATAATTAATATTTCAATCAACAATAAAAAACTCCCACTGAATTAATGTAGATCTATCATGAGTACTTGTTTTTTGAAAAGCATATTTATATAAACCATGGATATAAACATTCAGTAGCTATAATTTTCCATAAATAGCACTATATGAGTCCATATTGTGTGAATATAATGGTTAATTAATAAAATTTTCAAGAATGATACCGTTTATCCCATGAGATGTCTCCTCATTATAGGTAGTCAGAAAACACTTGTACTAAATAATTTTTTAATAAAAAATGTTGTATTAATACATTATAAAATATATTATAGACATGAATCACCATTTTAAATTCATATTATTCTTCTTAGTAGTTTTTACATAACACATTTTGTTTATGATTGTGCCTACATACCACAAATTATTTCTTCAACAGTAATAGTTTCACATAATATATTTAATGATATACATATTAGTTCACTAAGTAAACCTCATATATCGTAACTAATAATTAATTATTTAACACATTTTTTGTTATATTGAATAATTAAAACATGTTGGTATGTGTAAATCCAAGGAATCACTAATTATATGAATTTTGATATTCATGTTTCTCCAACTGTTTACTTCCAACAAACTTCCATTACTTTTAGTGGTTTTCCATGAATAAATAGTTGATTAAAATTTTTATATTCCAATTATATGATCCTTATGAACCATAAAAATGTGACAATTTAGATAGTGGTCTAATATAGGGATGGTTTTATGGATATTAAGGAGATAATTGTCAGTTTTCATATGTATTTCACTAGGATAAGAATTGTTTTTAGCATAGATGAGTTTTCTATTACATAAAATCAATGTCTATGATGTAGAGAGACTGGTTATGGAATAAATCATTCGATGCAGTATATTTTTTCTATTTAACTTTATGAATATCTATGTAATTAAACTATTTAAAATGAAATATATTCTTGGAGTAAGTATTCATATGGATCCTCCATTATATATGCTTGCTACATCATAGATCTAGACTATAAGATTGCATTCTTCTTAGTTATTAGAATATGTGGTGTGGTATTTTTTGTTGAGTTATAGAAACATTAATGGGTTATCATATCTATGGTATATACCTCACTATGTTTCTCAAATGTTATTTTGGCCAACAAAACAACTACATTGTCTTTCCCTTAACATCATATTTTTTATAGCTAATGAAACAATATTTATATATTTCTTGGTATTACACTTTTGTATTCTATTAACAATCCCCATTATAAAAATCATATATCATTCAAAGTTTGCATTTCTTTTTTTCCTATGGACCTTGGAAAACACGAAATATAATTTGGAAAAATATTTATCAATCCTTATAAGAATTTACCCTTGAAATGGATGGACGATAATTAGAAATTATATGGTTATTTTTCCATCATATATCAACTTTTTTTCTCATTAATTGTTCTAATAGATTCTATATATGGGGAGATGAGTTTTTTATTGATTTTGTAGTTGTATATTGATAGGGTTTATGTGTTTTAGTTAGATCTAAGTGTTTTATTTTGTTAATGGGTTTAGTGGGGATCTACTCATTATTCAATCCCCATGTAGAAATTTGGATTGATTCATTAAGGTTGGTGACCCATCATTTTCACCCATTAATATCTTCATGTTGTAATATCAACAATTATAAATCTTTTGGGTTGATCATATTCCCTATCTTAATGATGATAAATACTTTGCTATAAAATTTTTAGTGGTAGGAGTGAAATATCATGTGTTTTATGTATTGTATAGATTTTATCTATATGGTTGTGAATGATTAATAATATTTATGGATATGAATTTTCTATTTTTTATAATTCTAGGGATTTATAATTCTATGAAACAAATTATAATTTTTGATAGAATAAAAACATAAAATGGATAACATTGTACAAATTATTTACTAATTTTTTCTCATGAAATCATAGATTTTACTAATAATTACTTTATAATATTAAATTTTAATAGGATAAAATACCATTGATAAAAATTAATAGTGAATCATACAGGTTTTGATATGTGGTTGTTAGGATATAAGGCTTATTAAAGCGATGAATATAGACTGATTGTGTTTCATTGTCTTGTGACGGTTTACATGTGTTTATGTAATAATTATTTACAGGTGAATCCTAAAAATATTAGTTGAAATGTATAATAAACCCTTCAAATAAAATTGGATGATTCATTAATGTTTTTATTGATTTAAATGTATTCATGTGGTATGATAAAGCGAGAAATATTGTATTCAGAAAATCAAGTTATATAATAACATGAAAAGGAATAATGGAATATAAACTGTGGTTGATTCTTACTTTTGAAGAGTAATGAATTTAAAAGTGGTAGTGAGTGAGAAGGAGGATTTTATTCAATCTAGTGATATTGTGAGCTGTGTTCAATCTTTTGTTGTGAAAACATATTTTGATATTTGATGTGACTATTTGATATTGTATTTTCATTGTGATATTTTTAACCACCCTAATAAAATTGAAAACTATAATCAAATTCCCAATTTTTAGATGGTGGGGGTGTTTCCAAATATTATTGATTGAAATGATGGATAGTAGTTTAAAACATTTTCCCTAATCTGGAATTCGGGTAAGGATCGTACATAGATACTATGATAGATTTTGGTTATAGTGTACTAATGTTGAAGATTGATGATAATTATTATTTGATTCATTGTTGGGATATAACTACACTTTTTTACAGAAATTACCAGATATATTTTACTTCTAAATATCCAATAATTGCAATCCCAAATATCATATGACATAATTTATATGGAACAATTCAATTATAATACATCCTTTGAATTCAAGACAGGGAATGGATATATTTTTTATTTTCATTAATGTGAAATTAAATCCATTTTATCTCCTAAAATTTCATATGATAACTTGGGGAATACATTAAAGAGAGAGGTCAGAGAGATGTTCTATAAAGGAATAATAATGATAACAAAACATGACGTGTTAGTCAATGGTATAATATGACATCATATAAGAGATGGACCCTAGGTAATTACAAGAGAGAATAAAATAATGCACTTAATTTCATATGATCATGGAGTCATAGGAAATGATAAGGGAAAATAGTGAATTATATAAAAAACACATGTATGACAATTATGACAACATCACATGCTTGATATAGTCCATAATAAATTAAGATCACAACTTATTACCATATATGATATCTCATGATATGAAGACATTTCTTAATGAATTGTAGTAATATATATTTCAAAGATAAACCATCACAATCATTTAATGAAAATGAATATTCATGCCACATAAAGAATCAATAATAGTCTAAAAACATTAGAATTACCATAAGAATAAAAATATGTTGAATAATATTATATCATATAAGAATTATAAAACAATTATTGAAGAAATAAATTAACAAGTGATCATAATGAATTTATTACCCCATCAATGGAATTGAGATGGATATAAAAATATTTATAAGATGCATGTATAATAAATGTATAATAATTCTATATCATTGTAATTTAATTTTGTTACTGAATTGATATAATTTTACAAAATATTAAAAATTATGAAAAACATCACATTTCAACATTAAAAAGTACAAGTGAAAGAACAATTAATTAACATAATATTATGAAAAATTTCATTGAAAGGATCAATGTAAATTTATAAATGATTCATCAATAAATTTATTTTTCACAATGTCTTGTAATTTCATCCAGACATTATATGTAAAAAAATAACATTCTTTTTATCCTATTCAATAATTTTTCAGAGGAACATAATTCAATAGATGAAATGACGATTAATTTCATATTTATTTATAAAATACCAATAATCGGAAAACATATCATTAATAAATTATTTTTATAAATTTTAAAAAATTTATGAAAATATTTTTTTAAAACATTGACATAGAAGAAATAAATTTTCAACAAAAGAGGGAAATGAGGTAAGTTATTTTAATAAAACATTTTCATAATTTAATTGAATTCCAAATATGAAAAAACTATAATACTACCTGAAAATTTAATGAATGTCGTTATTTGATAAAAATTAAAGGGTTATACTACACAATGATTAAAATCTTTCATAAAATACAAATTTAATCTTAAACAATCCTTATTTAAACTATATTGAAACAAAAAAACATTTATATTTTGCACAATTTTAATCATAAAATCCAGTAATTATTTATATGACATCCAACATAAAATAACTAAATTTATAGTTTATTCATTAAATAATATCCAATGTAATTTATATACACCATTTTTAGAATATTAATTTTATAAAAGATCATGTCTCTCAATAAAGAATGTTGGAGGTGAAACCCTTACCACGAGTATGAATCATCACCATAATTCCATTTTATCCAAAATAATAAAATAATATTAATTATTTACATTAATTATAATATTTTTAAAATTTATTAATCCTTTTATATTAGTTTTTACCATTCCATGTTCAACTATAAAACCAATTAATTTCACATTATATATTTTAATGATAAACGACTCATATAAGAAATATCAAATAAGTATGATTAATAAGATATAATATATTATGATTCAATAATATATATAATGGTAATAATTAATGATTAATCATTTATATATATAAATTATAACTTAAATACAATCCATTGATTATATTGGAAAAACATGATATATGTTACAAAAGTGGATATAGTAATTCATATGAATGAATGGGATTCTTTTTTTATTTTTCTATCATCATTATATACATGAAGAAACTTCAATTATAAATATAATGGTTTATAATTTGATCATAAATATTATTTTATAAATTTTAATATATTTTTATAAACCATATATGTGATGTAGTAATAAAAATGAATCACATAACATTACATGATGTCAACCCTTCACACACAAAAATGTAATTATAATTTACAAATGAAAATGTAAGGTAAAAAATTTAAGATATATTTCATTAGAATAATTTTAAATAGGTTATAATTATCATATATAAACATCATATTAATCCATATAACCTTCCATTTAGTGTAACAATGTAAAAAATCACTTGGCTTCATGACAAGTTTGTATTTATTACACAGAAGTGATGTCATCTTATTACCTATGAAATTTAATGTAAAAAGGGTTATGTAAATTTTTAATTTAATAATAATAATTATTTCCTAAATATAAAATATTATTATCAAATAAACCATTATAACCATTCATGTGAAGTAGTGAAAAAAGATGAAATATGTTATTTCGTGTGACAGTAGTTGTCATACAAAAAAATTATTTCATTTATCAATTGACTTATAATGTTATAGTTGTTGATGATTACCTTATAATAATAAAATACATGTATGAAGATGATATAGATTTTTATATATCAAAATTTTGATAATAATATTTTAAGGATACATAAGAATAAATAAAATAAAATGCTTTGTAAATAATGTTACCTCTTCATTGGTCCACCTCTTTAAGATTATACCAAATTCACTGCTAGATTTACTTCATGTTAAAAATGATTCTATTTTTATGATAGGGATGTTTGGATGTTATTCAAAATGGTATTTTATAAACTAATGGGTTATTAATGTGTTTAATGTAGGGGAGATGGGTGCCCTTTTAGAAAAGGTTGAAATGGAAAATTTGAATTATTGAATTGAAATAGTTAACTCGACATTTTCCACAAGCCAAAAGGATAAAAAATTGAAAATTAGTTAACCATATAATATATATGGTTTAAATATGAAATAAAATTGGATTTGAACTTGTATTGGGGCATTCCCATATATTTTTATTTTAACCTCTGTTAAACTAATTTTTATATTTACTGGGGAAAAATAATAATATTATTACTAATTGTTATGGTAAAAAATTAATTTTTCATTATTAATAAATAAAATTATTATGATTAAACATATGGAATGAGTTTTCACTAAATACACATTAGAAATGAGTAAATTTATTATAAATTATAAATCACAGGCTTATAATTTTATTTTCAAGAAATGCAATTTCTCTAGAAAAATATGATCTTCTAATAATGATATACAAATTTTTATTAAATAATAGATGTTATTAATTTATTTAAATATATATTTTTTATATATAATTTAAATATTTCATCATTATAGGTTACTTTAATTAAATAAAATGCATAAACATTATGCATTTTAAAACTGTATTTAGAATATTTTGGTTTGAAGCCTAAAAATGTACTTATATAAAAATAAAATATAATGATTATTAAAATTTATTTAATTTAGTTAAATATTTTTAATTATTATATATTTTAAATTATATTAAAATAAAATAAAAAAATAATGAGGCAGTTATATTAATTTTATTGTAAAAACAAAATGTAACATTTAAGGAAAATAATATATTTCACCTATTAACAGAGAAAGTGACATTTTTTAAAAATTCCAAAATTTCAACATAATTTCATATATATAAATATATTGATTAAAAAAATTAAGTCAATTTATTCATTAAATTTTTTATAATTGTATAATATAAATTATTTTATTTTCTAATAGAATTTAGTATAATACATTTTTTGATAATCATTATATTGATGAATAAAATGACGTTACATAAATTTGGTTTACTATAATATTAAAATTGAAAAATAAAATTATATTTCTGTATTTTTTTAAATATTATATCATATTTATTCTTATTCATAACCTCCACTTTCACATATCTGTTAAAAAATCATTTTTTAAGAATAATAATTTAATAGTTTGTCCCAGTTCTTTTAAACTAGATGTTCTTTGTTGAATACCCTATCAAAAATAGTGTTAATAAAATATTTGACATTGTAACATTCAACCCCCACCCACCCCATAAATAATTGTTTCCAAAAAAAATTGAAATATTTCCCAGAAATCAATGGTTCAAAATTTTAATGTTTCTTTTTGAAAAAAACTATATCGTAAAAATGTTTAATAAAACATTCCCTTAAAAATAGGGAACGATAAATTCAAGGTTTATCAAATACGTAGTGTTTAACAAGGTATAACATTGTTGGATAGTGAAAATATTTATATCTAGGAAATAAGTACATAATTATTGAGAGATATAGGCATTATTAAATATAATATAGTAAATAATAATTAGAATGTAAATATCCACAAAAACATAAAATGATAACAATTAAAAGATCATTGATTCATTGGATATGAAGGTAATATGATATATATTTTTCCAATACCATTTCATAGAAATGTTTTTATTTCTAAATATTATATCCTTTTTTAAATTTAAAACCCCTATATTAAAATTTATGTTTTACTCTCTCTATATATACACAAAGTCATTAAAATTGATTTTAATACAACGATATATTCTAACAAAAAATGAAAAAATTTTAATTAATAAATATAAACATTCCACTAAATTTGAAAAAATTATAATGAAAAAATTTCATATCCATTTTAATGGATATATCTAGTATATCATACTAGAAATAAACTACATATATGGGAGAAAACATTGAGTCTATACGAATGACAATTTTTAGTCATTCATAGTGAATGAGGTAGTTTTTCTGACAAACTGATCATACTCTATCAGACTGATGGAGACTATTCACACCAAATGACCATGAATGATTTATTAGACTATCTTATAATAATTCATTAGAATAAAAACAATTTTTTCTATCATAATAATGTTTTAATTAGATTTTAAAATTTAATTATATCAGACATAGTAAATTTTAAAAAATTATAATTATACTATAAATATAACATCAGATGGATATATACTAACTAATTATAGAAGATGGAGCTCATAGAAGGCTATTTAAACCCCCATTTAGAATCACACTATATGGCCTTTGGAGGTTATTCTAAAAATAGTGGTTTATTTATTGTGTTGTGAACTGATTATTTTATTACTCAATCCATCAAATGTTTTATTTGTTTCACTACCTAATTAATTTATCATTATAAACATTCATAGTGTTTCCATTATGAGGAATCCATGTGATAATTTTATATTCCCTTGAATTTTTTTTCAATTGAATTCAATTTCATGTTTGGGGGAAGTTCAATAACATAGATGTATAAGGATATAGCTATTTTTTTCAGGCGGATCGATGGTGTCAGGGTATAGAAAGACAAATATGATTTTGATATTTTAGATAGCGGTTATTCTTACTTAATAAATATTATCATCATGGTTAGATTTATTTCCATGGATAAAAGTAATCAAATACTATTTACATCATTTAATCATAAGGTTGAAAAAATAATGTTTTTTTCATGCATGAGTTAGTCACTCATCTATTTTCAATATGTTTTTTATAACATTTTCTACACATTTTTAAAATTCTTCCATGAATGATACTATTAATTTTATATTTCATAACATTAAAACTTTGATTAACCATAATATGTCAATGGTCTATATATTTACCATGATCATCAAATTAAACCCGAGAGTAATAAACTGTAATATAGAGGTTTGATATTTTAATTAACATTATTTTTAAACAATATTTCATCCCATCCATGTAATAATTATGAAAACTTATGTTCTAATAATTTGAATCAGTCATTGTTATATTAAAATATATTATGGGTTTCAAAAATTTTATTCAATATATGTATCAACTATTTTAGTATAATTTTATTATAATATCATTAATAGAAAATGTTTTTTACAATAACATATTTTAGTATAGTATGAGCTATTTTTATTACATGGAATGTTTAAATATTGGTACACAAGATGATCTAAATACTAGAATACCACTTTTCTTTCTGGTTTATGACAATTAATATTAGAGATATAGAATGAATACATTATTTATTAACACATGGTTTGATAAATGTTTCATGCTGAATGATAATTATAAAATCTCGTAGAATGATGGTTCTACACTTACAAATCCAATGAAGATTGAATATCAGTTTTTCCATCATGAATGGAAAATATTTCAATATTTTATTACAATAATATATATATATATAATAAAATATCATCTTTTCATGTATCTAACAATTTTTTATGAAGATAAATGCCACAAATTTTGGATCATCAATGTAATTCATATTGTATGTTCAATTTTAATGGAATTCTGTCAATATCGTGACATCATACATGATGAACTTTATAAAATTATACATTAGATATGTATGAGAATCATTAATTATCAGGACATGCATTCACCAATATGAGGTAAGGGATAACAAACTGCAAGGCATATCCATCTTGAAGTCGAAGGAGTTATAATGACCCCCGATACCCGCCATTAAAAGGCCCTAGTGTGGAAAATATCACCAAGGGTATATAATCACAAATAATATTAAAGGCATACCCTGTATATAGAAAAATATCAGGATAAAGTATAGTAAATCTCAAAATACTCTAAGTACAGAAAGTAAAAACAATGCCAAAACCCATTTTTCCACATGCATGTTCAAAATAAAAGGCTATATGTTACAAGGAAACTCCAAAGGGAAGTACCAAAATAAAGAAATTGATTCAAAGTAAATGGTCTCAATGTTCAAGCTAGAGAGGTATGGCATGGTCCCCAATGACCACATGGATTTATGAATGCAGTTTTTTATATGTAGTTTCAGTATACATGTATACTTATTAAGGAAGACCAAAATCTCTCGTGCACAAGTGGAGAGGAATTTTAATGCACCATAAGAAAAAAGAGATCACCATAAACACCAATAAAGGAAACAATCCACCTAGACACATGAAGGAACACTCTCCCAAAATGAATGTTATGAAATGTAATAGTAATAACACATCGATATTTGGGTACCCCACACTGCTTTCCCACTGTTTGATGGTGTTTTCCTACTCGTCAGACCACCCCATACTTTTTCACTACTATACCACTACTACGCCAACAACAACCTTATGGGACACCACAACCATGCATCCTACCCACTAACTCCTGGGAAACCACAACCATGCAACCCACCCACAAACAGATGGACCGCCATAACAATATGTAACCATGTTCGCAGACACCTAGGCCTGAATAACTATCGTCACGCCTAAAGAAATTTATAACTCATCCTGTTGACACTTAGGAAACAAACCTGCCCACACACACATGGGCCAACCACCACAATGTTCCCTGCCAGAAGATTCCTGGGATATAATGGACCTTAGGGCATCACATCTTTCCCAAGAAGTCTTGGTATACCCTATTGAGTGAGCAGAAATGGAGCTAACAACCATCCACTCATAGGAATGTTAGAAAAAACAACCTCCCCTATAAAATGGGGGCGTTCATCCTGGAGTTCTCAGCATGGGTGGGTTATGAAATGGAAACACAAAAATCTAATTTATACATATATTTTAAAAATCAATCTCCCCAACCTAAGGGTTCAGAAACCAGCCTATACATAGACACCCTTGTTATTATTCTTTCATGTGAAAAAGTACAAGATCCACCACTAGAGCACCAACCAATATGGTAATCATGTTCATGTGATTCATTTTAAATAACACTTCACTAAGAAGAAATTGACATTCATAGAGAAAGCTAGAAAAGAAAAATAGCCAAGCATCAATTTAATCATTCACACCCGGTTCCCTTGTAAATTCACAACCACAAAAGAGATATGTGAGATCCCTATATGTAATAGAACAAATCCAAGCCCCAATGTAGGGACCCAAACGTCCTAAGGTATGATGTCCAAAAACTCCACAACAATGGATCCCATCCCTATCCACATCAACCACCAAGGCATCAAACAGAATGACCATACACATCCCCTAAAAAGAGAAAAAGTTTTAAAATTTAATCACACCATTTATCAAGTTTATTATTATCATTTTGTTATCTAGGGTGATAAAAAATTATTATTGTTCTTTGGAAATATATTAAATAAAATGTTTTTATATGATTAATTGGTTTCCATGTTACTACCATTCAATCACAATAGAATTTGGAAAAACAAAATATCGTTGCTTCTACTTGCCCTGGATGGACATCTCGTCCATGGGTAAGAAATTTGGTTTCCTCAAAGCTGTCAGAAGTCTATGTCCTGGGGATACACATTATCCCTATATTTTTATCATTTCCCAAGATTCCCTTTACCAATATCAAAATCACTATATCTATCATTGGAATGTAACTTCTTATCGCAACAAGCTTACCTATAGGGGTGTATCTCACATGATGTTTTCTGATTACACAATTATTTTCTCAATGTATGTTAGAGATAAATACTATAGGTTAATGAGGCCCTCGATATCTATTGTAGATGCAGTGGTCAATTGGTTAACCTGGATAATAGCCTCTTATTTGTCCCATCCAAATTCTTGGAAAATCACTTACGATTTGTAGAGTCTAAAATGGTCATACCCTAAGGCTCCTTCCCTAATTCCCTTCATATTAGACACATCAATTTGGTCATGGATAAAATCAAACGGAGAATCCTCAACTAGATGAATATTCTGTTATCCATTGGTGGGAGAATCATGCTTATCAATTTTGTTTTATCTTCCATTCCCATGCATATTCTATCTACTATCATGGTCCCAAAAAAGTGGTCTCCGACATTTAATCTTCTCTAATGTCTTTCTTTTGGGGTTGGTAACAAAAATATACATGTCATATGGCATCCTGGAAGAAGATGTCCACACCTATGGTGGAAGGGGGTCTCAACTTGGGGAGTATCTCTGACTCCATATGTGGATTTCATGCCATGCTAGCATGGGAGGTGCTGGAGGGAAAGTCTATATAGGACAGAATAGAAAAATGACTAATGATCTAGTGGGGATTTATACTAGTTGTAAATCTTCCAAAATTATCGATTTGATCTTTCCTTATATCCCTCTTCTTTAGTTGCACACCTGCTGGCGTGTGAGTAAAGGGAGCACTAGCTACAAGCATTACAATTGGTGAGGGAATATTATGGGGTTCCCTTTATGCCCAACTATAAACATTTCCATCAATGATGCCAGTGACTATGGTCAACTCATTCAGACCACTCTGAATGCAGATTAGACGATTTATTTTATATCATTTCACTATCTAATGACTCGTACAAGTTGGAGTTCACTAGTTCAGCCTCAGGTACATTCTCTTTCAGGGACATCCGTAAAATTCAATCTGATTCTTTGCCATAGGACCAATAGGGAGAAATTCATTGGTTCAAGAGTATCCCCTCTGAATTTCTATTCCTTAAATGGAGTGTTCTAAATGGTGCTCATCCCATGGATGATATTGTTCAGTTGAGAGGAATTAAATTGGATTCAAAGTGCTTCTACTATCATTAGGAACAATCTTAATCTATAGTGCAAATATTCTTTAACTGATTCTGGGCTAAGTGCATATGGAGTGCATTTGTCTAGTTCACAGGTTGGTGTGATATGGATTTTAATGCTGATCTTTTCATCAAGAACATGTTACATTCGTTGGACATGACTAGATCAGAATAAACGGCAATAGTGGTTATCTACATTGCGGGCTGTGGCTCATTTGGTCATCAAGGAATGATGTCCAACATAGAAGTCCAACACCAACTAAATTGGGTCTTCTAATCATGTTCCGGAACATTATTCTAGACCTCTGCAAGATTTCTAAAGCCATTGAGGCTACTCACTCAATATAATCGATCTTTCCACGGAATGAGGTACCCAGTACGAGTACAACCACCCATATCGTATGGGTTTAATGGAAGGTTCCATCCGTAGGGCTCAAGATGAATTCGGATGGATCGTGCTGCATGGGAACTATGCGTGGGGGTGGTGTCATTAGATATAGCTATGGATCAGTGTTGGCGAACATTCAGACATATTGTTCCCTGGTGATTCTCTCCAAGAAAATACCTTTTCTATACTTTATGGTATCTTGTTATGCAATATTCAAAACATTCTCATTAAAGAGATTGAGACTGACCCCCTTTCATTTTTTAATGCACTCTCATACAATACTCTGTTCCCTTGGTCCATCATTTATGATATTAGATGCTGAATGGGACAGATAAATGAGCATATGTCTATTCATTATATGTGGTGGGAGGGGAATGTTGTGGCAGATTTCGTTGCTTCTATTTCATCTCAACATGACTGGATTCTCATTTTTACCAACACCAGATCCTTTCCCCCATAGGGGAGTCAAATTTTTTATGATGACATGCTCAACCTCTACTACATTAGACCCACCCTAAATGTATGTCTTTTTTTAAAAAACTTATTGTCTTTTATATTTTCTCTATAAATAAAATACAAATCTTTGGTGGTAATCCAATAAAATTAAACACATATAAAGGAAGATAAAAGAGTTCAATAGCATCATCATATACACCCCTTCACTCTTTCAAATCCATCTATAATATTTGTTATGGTTTGGTTTCATCCACCCCCTGGGAAAAATTATCATACACCCCCACATGATACACAATAAGGAGACATGAAGGAAAAACACTACATGGATGATCAACAATTTACCTTTCCAACAGCTAGGGTTGTGTGACATGCATAGGGAAAACTCTAAGGACTCAATGGCTATGTGGGAAGGGCTCTAGAACTGGAGCATGATTTTTCTCTAGCAGAGGGACTCTAAATAAACCACGGAAAGGAAAGAGACCAGGAAAGATGACGTTCAAGGGAGATAAAGGGCACGATCCTTAAGTTAAGGAATATTAAAACTTGAACCACATTAAAGGATGATCATTGTATCTCTATGCAGTTTTTGAGGTTACAAAAGATGTAATTAATTTTTATTTAATAAATTTCCTTGGAGGTGGTGTTAAGAGATTTGAATTAATATATCTCCTTTAAATAGATGAATCATAGGACAAACTGGAAAGCAAGTGACATTGGAAAATGTGGTAGAAAGGGTGTGACAGGAAACACATTTGGTAAACTCAGGTCCCTCATTCATTGTGGATTTAAAACATTATTTATGTTCATTGAAACAATGTTAAATCCACTTCAAAATGGTAAATATAATTAAATGAGTCATTCTGAGAATATTGGGGATGGAAACCCTAGCACCCGCATGGTGGAACTATTCGGTGGGACCAATCGGTGGCACCAACAGGTGACACCTTTCCACCGACACCGACACCATCCTCACACATTAATGGAATATAGGAGACACAAAACACCACAAATTTGGAAAAGTAATGTACCAGGAGGGTATGTGCCTTTACATCAGATACCTCTGAAAATATTCTTCTCCTCAAGTATTTGAGAGTGAACCATAAGAGAAGAGGGCGGACCAAACCACTTTCTCAAAACATACCTTTTAGGAACAAATCCACCGAAGAGTTTCTTGAATCCAGAACAAACATCTACATTTAGAAAAACCTCTCCCTCAACTATCTATTTAACAAAAAAATAAACTCTATTTCTCCCCTCCATGAAGTAACCACACAAATATACAAAGGTCACATAGGTTGGATGTATTGATTAATGTGTCCTTTATCCATTGTCATGATACTATGCGCTTTGGGCAGTATTGACTCACCTGCATGAGATTAGTCACATCCACATTAATGCTTATCGATAACGGATGAGGTCATCCCCTTCCCATGGTAAGGAACATTCACAAATGATAAGAGAACTTGAAAAACATCCCATATCATTGTTAACAAGGTCAAGCACTACATAAAATTCATTTATAAAACAACACATAACAAAACAATCAATGGAGGTGTGGGTACTGGGAAAAAATTTGTGTCTCTCATTCCCAGGTATTCCCCTAAAGGCAACCATGCCTCCACAACACACAATCCAAGGTAATTTTTCATCCATGAAGAACCTTTTATCATGATCCACTATCCTCAATGGTCTCTCCATGAACATCTCATCATCCTTGATATCCACCACACCCAAGCTGAGGATGTTTGAATTATTGTGTAGATATTGAAGGAAATGAGACACATGGAGGATGTTATGCACCCTTAGTAGCCGCGGTGGTTGCGCAAGCTGATAAGCCACTTCGCTGACCTTCCACAACATGTCAAATGGTCTAATTAATCTAAGAGAGAACTTACACCCCATACTGAACCACAATTTCCCAAGCCGATGAGAGACCATCAAGAACATGTGGTCCCCAACCTATAACTCTAATTGTCTCATACTATGTTGGGAATTTGACTTATTCTGGTCTTGGGCATCCTTTATCGCTTCAAGAACAAAATAGACCTTCTTTTTCATGCTTTACACCACCTTCGGGCTCAGAAAACCTGCTTCCCCATCATCTTTCTATCACGTAGGTGAATGAAATGGTCTTCTATATAAGGAATAAAATCGATCTATTCCAATGGTACAGAAATAGATATAGTTGTAGTTAAAATATACCAGAGGAAAGTGTCATACCCACGATCCCATGAAGTCTAAAACACATGAATTTAGAATATCATCCAATGTATGGGTGGTCTATCTTGTCCTCCCATATGACTAGTTGTGAAAAGTAGTGTTCAGGAATAGATAGGTGCCAAATCATGAGGTGATCCTTTCATGACTCGTGATGTAAAAAATGTATCTGGATCCGAGACTATGGACCTCAGAACACCATGAAACCACACTAACTAATCAATGTACCTCTGTGATAAGGAATTCACCTCACTCGACTCCTTGACTACTAGGATTTGAGAAGATATCGTCAGTCGATCCAACACAACCCAGATGGAATCACAACATCCTTGAACCCTGGGTAGCCCCCCAAGTTGAAATCCATCGAGATGTTATCCCACTTCCACTATGAGATGTCTAAATGCCGCCATAGATTACACGAAACATGGTGCTCAGCCTTCACCAACTGGCACATGAGGCAATTCTTCACAAACCCTACCACTTCCCTCATCACTACATGACACAAGAGTTGACCATTAATTCCGTGGTAGATCATGGAAACTCTTGTATGTACCTCTAGGGGAGATTTATGGAATACCATGAGAAATATTTCACACATCGCCTCCAGAAAATACAATTTCTTGTAGAAAAACACCTGATTCTAACCATCTTCTAATCATTATTTCAGAGCATTTCGCTGGATAACGTGGTCATGCATCACTTCAGCATCTATGTCTCCCCACTAAGAATCATCCACCTGTTGTGCCAAGGAAGACTACACCGTCATCTGGAACAGGTATCCCCTACCATTCTCAACACTTACATCCAGGTGAAAGTTATCCAAATCCTCCATCATCTTCCAACCATAAGCTGATTTTGATCCACCTCCTTCTATGACTACCTGCTCAAGGAATCGACTACCACGTTTCCCTTTCCCGAGGTGTAGGAAATAACAATGTTGTATTACTAGAGAAACTCAATCCACCTCCACTACCACAGGTTCAGGTCCCATAGGGAGATGATATACCTCATGGAATTTTGATATTTTAAGACCAAGAAGCATTCCCTGATGAGGTATGTCCGCCACAAAATTAGCTCGAATACAACCGCTGAATCGTCACAGAACACTTTAAATCGTTCCCCTTCATCAGGAAACCTATGTACTGGGGCATTGCCTGGTTTCCCCTTCAGATAAATGAAGGCTTCATGGCCTTCTCACTCCATAGTAAATCCATGTATTTCTTAGTTAAGGTTTTCAATGGTGTTTCCACTTGAGGGATGTTGGGAACGAACCTCTGGTAGTAACATACTAGAAATAGGAAACATAATATATCTACCATGTTCTTAGGTGCTTCCCAAGAAACAACTAATTTGGCCTTAGACATGTCTACATCAATTACCTACTAAGAAACTGAATGTCCATGGATGTGGAACTGTCATGTCTAGATCATGAACTTGGACAACATTCATAGAGAAAGTTCTGTCAGGGGACTCCTAAAACCATTCTATGATGCTCGGTGTGACCCTCCTCTGATCTTGACTTGATTAGGATGTCATCAATATACATGACTATGAACCGGTCCATATATACCTTGATAATGGATTTCAAGAGACCCATGAACATGACTGGTGTGTTCGTAATGCTGAACAATAGTAACAGAAACTCAAAGTTCCCATATGTGGACCTAAAAGCAGTGTTCATGATACCACCCCCATCACCCTCAACTGGTGATATACTGACCATTGGTCAATCTTAGGTAACAAAAAAACTCTCTTCAACTAGTTTAAAATGAGTTCTATTATAGTTATGGGTAATGGTTCTTGACTATCACTTGATTTAGAATTTGTTAGTCTATACATAGCCTGAGACCATCATCTTCGTTTTTTACAAACAAGAATAGAGAAAACCATGATGATGCACTCGGTCGGATAAAACCCTTCTTCATCATGTCATCATCCTGGATCTACAACTCCCAAAACATAGAAGGCACCATTCGATCTAGAGCCATCAAAATATGATAGGGACCAGGTTATAAGTCTATTATTAAATCAACATCATGTTAAGGGGGGTAGATTCAAGAACCTTTCTGGGAAAAAGTCGAGGAACCTACTAACAATCCTCAAAACATATACCGCCAGTACGTCTATTGATTCCATTGATATATTGACTAACAAGTAAAGAGGGTGATCCAATCGCTAAGTGACCTTCTAGAAACACCTCTCACTGTTTAACGATACACTCTGGCCACCCATATCTATGAACTAGACCCTTCTCTAGAAGTAGTATATAAAAATGTGCCTGAAGAACATCCAATTGACACCTAGGATGATATTGTTTGGATTCATTTGCAGCAAAAGATATCACTACAGGACTGATGTGGCCCCAACATCAGTCTACATCCCTGGACCAAATCCATTATTGTTTAGGTCCCTGGGGAGCACCATAAGGCCAGCCATCTCCTTCAACGTCTACTCTCAGAGGAGAGTGATATCACTATCCATATTGAGGCTACTAAAAGGGCATGGCATGAAACTGTTAGTATTGATGTGGGCACTAAACCTGCAAACCTCCGATATTATACACTTTTTCTAGCCATTGATTCTGAAGGTAACCATGGATTCTACAAAAGATGCATAATTTTTCTAGGCCCACATAGAATGGATGACGATCGGGAGATCAAAACTGGAACTGATGGGGCCTTCTCCCCATCGATCAGAACCTTCAAGGCCCATAGGCTGGAGGCCTTCTTATAATGGACTTCCCCTTTGATGAGCTCAATAGGATCCACTATCGTGGAATGCCTCCAAGCATGTACTGCCTCTCGATCACTTCATCCTACTTCTGGGCCTCTAGGTATGTTAGTAGACTGATGGGAGTAAGAAAATTTTTATGAGAAGTTCGATTTTCCAGCTCAAAACATCTCTCCCAAGACACCTTATCTGGTAAGAGGTATGGAGAAGAACAGAAAAGATCATTGATCATGATCCCTATCTCACCCACTATCATACTCCCATGTTGGAGAGAGAGAAGTTGTTTCCTATTCTTATCCTTCACAGTGGATGAATGCAATTTCTTCTAGAGCACCTTTTAGAAGCCAGTCCATGATGCATCAACATCTCTATTATCCATGAGGTTGAGTGTCCACCATGGATGCACTACTCCCATCATATTAATGACTACCAATAAAACCCACTACTCTAATGGAGCCTAGATAAATTTGAAAGTTGTCATGAACTCTTCAATCCAACATTATGTCTCTATTTCGGAGACACTACCCTTATATATCCCTAGGGTCTCCCACTGAAATGAATGAAGAAACATCTCCCACTGGTTGTCCTCATCCTCTCGGTCAGTCCTCAATAGATCATCGAGATCTTCCATCTGAGCCACAATCATCCGCATTACTCCTATATGATTTCCATGTTCTATAGTTTTAAGGTAAACATATAAATGTCTATGCCAGTGTAGTGAAGAAGATATCATTTAGATTTTCCTCAGTATTTTTATTCATTTTAAACTCCACAAAAACCCAGAACACAGATGAACAAAATTCATTATGAGGCATTTACCATTCCTTGGGTCTATTCACTAAAATCATGGTATCCTCACTATTCCAAACTCCGAATATCATCCTATCTCTCTACCATCTCCTATGATACCATTCTGTCAGGACCCACATTCACCAATATGAGGCAAGGGATAACAAACATCCATACCCATCAATCTTAATGTTGAAGTAGAGATAATGACCCCGAGTCTCACATTCAATAGGCCCCACATTGGTGACTAGTACCAAGGGTATTGAATCACACTTAATATGGAATAAATTTCACTTATTGTAGAAAAATATCCAGAGATTAGATGGTAAATCTCAAACAACCCCAAATATATAAAGTAAAAAAAATATAATACCCATTTTTACATATTCATGTTGAAAATAAAAATCTAAAAGTTAAAATAAAACTACAATGGGATGTACCAAATGAATGAAAAAGAACAAATGAAAAATGTCCCAAAATCGAATCATGTAAGGTCTAGCGTGGTCCTAAAATCCTCCCAGGAAGCAGGAAAGTATTTTTATATAAGTTGGGTGACTTTATATGTATAATTAGTAAGGATGACCAAAATCTATAATGTACAATTGGGAGGTATTCTAATTCCCCATGAAAAAATAGATATAACTAAAAATAAGTTTCAAGGAAACTATCCACCAAGCCTCACAAAGGAACACTCCCCAAATAACACATTTACAGTAAGGTAATAGTAATAGAAAATCGATATTTTTGGTACCCTACTCCTCTTTCCCCCTGGTTATTGAACATATCTGACTCATCTGACCTCCCCTTCCATTTTCACTACAGCTCCACGGCTTCCCCAATGACAACTATATGGGACACCACAACCATGAATCCCACCCACATAATGCAGGGAAACCACAACCATACATAACCACACCTGCAAACACCTTAGAAAGTAAAATTATCACCATGCCCAAAGACACCTAGGCCTTATCTAGATGACACTTAGGAAATAAAAATACCCACATAGACATTGTCTAACTACAACAAAGAACCCTGACCAAAGAGTCGTGGGAAATAATGGACCTCAACTATCACAACCTACATGAAGATTTTTGGGATACACAGGAGAGGGTGTAGATAATGTGTTAACAATTAGCCACTCATATAAATTTTGGAAAAACACCCTCCCCATGAAACTGGTGTGTTCGACATGATGTTCTCAATATGGGAGGGGTGAGAATAAGATATAGAAAAACTAATTTATAAATACATTTGAAAATCCAATCACCCAAACCTATGGGTTACGAAACCAATATATACACACACACCATCTTTATTATTCATTCATGCACAAAAGCACAACAAACACAACTAGATAACCACCCGTTCTTGTTATCATGTTCAAGTGATTCCTTTTAAATTACCCTTCAATACAGGGAAACTAACATGCATAACCATAAACAAATAAAAAAATAGCCAATAAACAATTTAAGCAATCACACCCAGTTCTATTGTAAATTCACAACAAAAAAAGGGATCTGTGAGACCCCTCAGTGTACTGGAACCATACAAAGCCCCAATATACGACTCCAAATAGACTCAGGTCCACTAACAAACAAATCATAAATAGGGGATCCCATCCCCATACACATCACCCCAGAAGGAATCAAATAGAACAACCATACACATCTCCAAAATAGAGTAAGGGTGTTTTCATATTTAATCACACCATACATTATGTTCTGTCTTTAAATTTGGGTAACCTGGGTGATCTCACAATGGTTATTATTCCTTGGGAATCCATTAAATCAACAGAGTTTACATGATTAACCAGTTTCCATGTAATATCCTTTCAACAAACAGATTTTCTAGAACACCAGGTTTTGTTATTGAACAATGAAAGACAACAAACAGCCAAAATTTTCAGGGGACAAGAGCCCATACAATTCACAACATATACACAAATATAAAAGAGTACAACAACATCATCATCAAATGAACCCATTCATTCTTTAAAATCCATTTATTATATTTAATAAGGTTTCGTTTCATCCACCCCCTGGGAAACACTTTCATACCAGTCCGCATGAAAAACAGTAAGGAGAGATGAAGGAAAAAATCCTACATGGTTGATCAATAACCAATGATTCCATCTTGCCCGAAGAACTGGGGTTGTGTCAGTTGGAGAAGGAAAACTCCAAAGACATAAATGATGAGTGGGATTGGTTCTAGCATAGGCACACGATTCACCTCTAGAAGAGGGACTCCAAATGCACCAAGGAAATGAAATATACATGGGATGAAGAAGATCTCAAGGGAATAAAGAAAAATTCATAGAGTTACGAGATATGAAATCATGAACATATTTAAAGGTAGATCATTGTTTCTCCATGTTATTGGTGGGATATAGATGATGGAATTAAATGATATTCAATAATTATCCTAATTGTGGTGGTGATAAGGGCTATGAGTTAATAAATTTATGTTAAATGGGAATAACCATGGAAAAAATGAAAATAATGAGATGATAGAAAACACAATAGAAAGGGTGTGATAGGTCACAAATTTTGGTATCTAAAGACCCCCATTATTATAGGATTGAAATGATTATTTATGGTATTTAAATATGGGATAAAACCACTTTAATAGAGGTAAGTAGTCTTAAAAGAGTCATTCTAGAAAAAATGGAGATTGAAACCCTAACATCCCCATGGTGGAACCGTTCACGTGACTCACTGGTCAGTGAGCCACTAATCAGTGGCACCGATAGGTGACACCCTTTCCCTGACAACAACGCCTTCCTAACTCACCGCTAGGGTCTAGGACATCTGAAACACCAAAAAGTTGGCAACATAATTGACCGGGAGGGTCGATGCCATTACATTAATAGTCATTATTATTTTTGTTATATGTTACTTATTGATGAAATTTAGGTGTAAAATATTTTTTATATAATTCATATAGAAGAAAAATCCAAAAGAACAAGTTTATTTGAAATGAAATGGACAATAAAATTAACCATGCATGTTTTAATATTTATAGTAATGAAATATAAGGTCAAAATTAAATGATATGCCTATAATATGAATAATAATAACATGGTAGTTTCTTTAGAGGATACATTATGTGTTTATAATAACTTTAATTTAGTTATTTAGGTTCCAATGTCATCATATTAAAATAATATTATTGTTAAAACAAAGAGTAGTTCATCTAAATAGTTTTAGAATAAATTATACCATTATTCTAAAAGAATGAAATTTCTATTTGAATGAATGATTTCAAGTATATATATATAAGATAAATCATAAATATATGAGTGATATAAAAGACTCTTCTATTATTATTTGTTATGAGTGAATATTTCCTAGAAATTTATGATAGGATTGTCCCAATCTTAAATGAAATTAAAAAAGGATAAAAATTCAGTATATAATTATAGGAAATCATACAGAATAAATAATTAGGAAATTATAAATGAATCTGACATATGTAATTCATGTGTAGGTGATAGTTCTTCCATAATTTCATCTAATTAGTAAAGAAAGAATATGAAGAATAATTTATTCCAATTTGTGATTACAATGATTAATTGTGTTTTCATGTACTAGGAAATTGGTGAGAACATATCAAATGAGTCATCAAATTAATGTTATCCTTAAATAGATATTGAAAAAATTATATTTATTATTATATTGTTTATTATTAATTTGTTGAAAATTCAAATTTTCCTTGATATGTATAATTTTCAATATTTTCATAAAAAATATATAATACAAAATTACAAAATAATGAAAAAAATAGATTTTGCAGAGCGAAAACTTGCTAATGTAATCCAAGAATAACTGACCCCAAAATTATTAGTTGAGATCATTCTATAGAAATAAAAACATAGAAAAATAAAAAATCAAATTATTTAGAAAAATATATTCTGGAATAAAAAATAGATTATCCAATGAATTATAAAAACATTTTGTGAGTACAACTTCTATTACAGATAGAAATGTACTTCTGAAACTAAATTATGAAGTGTAAACTCTATAAATGTTTCATAAAAATTTTGAATCTATAAAAACTACATTGATATGTTTTGTAACAAAATAAAACCATATATGGATTTAGAAAAATTGGGTTACACTAATAAAAAATATATTTTTCCAAAGAATAAATTTTTTTCAAAAATTTCCCCATTTTGATTAAATATTTAATTAATGGAAATTGGGAAAATATGTTTCTATTAAATTATGTTTATTTTTTGGGTTATAAATTAAGTAATATTATTCAAATGTATTCAAATATTATTTATGTAGAAAAATAGGATCACTGTGGATTCCACAAATTATATTATCTAAAAATATGATACGAAAGAGTGTTTGGGATCTGAAAAATTAATCATTTCAATTTCAGGATTAATATAAGTATAAAAAAATTGGTAAATGGAGAGTATTTTTTATAAGAATATTTTTGGGAGTAGATATTTCTTTAAGAAAACTACCAAAAGGAATGACGGAAAAGTAACATTTTCTATAAATGATGAGGGATCAATTATTTAAATGTGTAATTTTATATAATGGAATATATTTAATTTTAAATGCAATATTTTTTATTGGCCATAAGTGCATCCTAATTAATAGTGTTCAGTTATGTGACAAGAGAGACATTGAGAACTCCCCAAATGATAAAATTACTATTTATATTTCAAATGATAAATTTATTATTACATCTAATCAATATGAGAACATTTAACAAAATAACATAGAGTATATTATGAGCCATGATATACCAAGACGAAGTGAAATGGAAAACCAATCATGATTATGACATAGAATATTAGGACTCAATAATGTTTGAAAATTAGATAAACTATCTTAGAAAGGGCTAGTTAAAGAACTACTGGATCATAATTTTATTATTCTAATTGTTAGCCTTGTCAATTAAAAAATAAACATATATAATTTATTAAATCTATTTAAGGATGTATCAACTTATGATGCTTTAAATTTTGTACACATGTAAATTTTTGGTAAAAACAAAAACTATAAGTATCAGATGAAAATTCCTTTTATATTATTTAGTTTATGATAAAACATCATAAACTTTGATATATTTTTAACAATGATTTTAAAATCAGCTTTTTATTTAAATAAGTTTTATACTTATTAAAAAACAAGAAAAAATATCATTGATACGATTCATAGTGATCATGGTTGAGAATTTTATTATATTTTACTTTTAGAAATGTTTATTTTAAAAAATGCATAATAGTGAATTATTCATCAATTATGCATCTCCACAATAATTAACCTTATTTTATAATAAAAAAATTATTTATTTATTTTTATCCACATTATTTATACAGATACTTATCTTTCATTACACACAACAATGAGTAACATTGTGTCACACAGAAGACCCATTTTTACAACCAAGTAATATTGTAACTATTGTAAATATTAATGCAAAAAATGTTATAAATTAAATTTCAAAAAATTAATTTTATTTGTAATCGATAATGTAAAAATTATTTGAGGGTGATTATTGCGTAAATTTATATAAAACTTCATTTTTTATGAATACTGAAAAATTATACATTTTAGTTAATTAATACATATGAGTGTACTTTTTTTATATTGTAGTATTATATTTTGATTGTTTTTAATTAATATTTAGACCACTATATATATAAAAAAGAATGATTTTTCCCATTATGTGTCACCTTCTTATACATCCACGACACCCAAAATTTCCCGGCTATCCTCGAAACTAAAAAAATAATCCTCCCGAAAATCTGACCCCCATCGGGATTTTCATCCAAAGAATCTCTCAGATGAAATCGAAAACCCTCACGGAATATGCTCTCCGAGCTCTAGGGTTCCACATCCCTCTCTGATTCCCCTCTACCACTCTGCTACAACAATCCCTTCTCCAGCCACGAGTCTGGTTCTTGGTTATCCACCTTCAGCACATCTGCTATCATCTCCACCACCTACGCATTCTCATCAAATGGTCACTCTGGCTTCATCTCCTCCGCGTATACATTCGCCGCAACCAGAGATTCCTCCTTCTATTATTCCACGTCTCAGTCCTCCGCTACACAAAGGGTTCCCTCTCCTTCGACCTTCCAGCCGAGAGTCCACCTCCTAGTAATTTGATTTTCGTCCAACATGCTCCTCCACACCGTCCCTACTGTTTCGGTTTACTCATATTCTTTGATTGTTCTATTATATTTCATATATTAATTTTCCAGATTGTGAATACAATTTATGTTTGATGATTTGAATTTCATCCAGATTTTATGTGGCTTTCATATGGAATTGGAGCCAAAATTTCTGTTGCATCTTCATTGTAATGTCCTTATCCGATTCACTGAACATTTAATGGACACAGAAGGATTTTTCCTCAATATAAATCCCATTCCTATGTCGAACCATTGATTTTATGTATTAGGGTGTTGCTGTTGTTTTAATAATTGAGGAAACATACTGCTGAATTTGTTTCTTCTTGATTTACTTCTTACAGGAAGACATGTCATTCATACAAGTCGTCACCAAGAGGATTCACGAAAAATACTAAATCCACTACCATTGAAATTTTACTACAGTGCACCTCATCGGTAAAACCATCAACATCAACCTACTTTATCCAAATGTGTGTTCCTTACCGACATCTTCATTGCATTCGGCATCTTTTTTAAAATGCAATTACAAAATTTTCCATCCAAATCTTGACATCTTGTCTCCTTGTAGAAATCTTATTCTCACCAGCTTAATTTACTGATATCGCACCTGAAATATTCCCAATCACAAGCATTGATTTCTCCAACATTATGGCTTCATCCTCAACAACATCCAATGACAAGATAGTTCTTGGAAATATACACCTAGCACTGCTTTTAAACACATGAATTGCATCTCTACAGAAATCTGCAAACTAGGTATTCAGAACATACTGCAATCGGTGCGGGATCTCTTGGGTCTCAAGAATATCTTTCTCGGTTACCAGGCAGCAGCTGTAAGCTTCTGAAATAGGTATGTCTGCATAATATGTTGTCATACCTAGAGCTTTAGTTAATGTTCACATTAATTCCGCATTCACATTAACTAATGAAATTTCATAATAATATATTCTAATTCAATAATTACAGTTTTAGGTGTCTTATCCATGTAAATTACTTTCATATGTACAGTTTGGACATACAGACCTCAGAATGTGACTACATCCACATTATATGGCACATTTGTGTTTAGAATATATATTGTCTAGCAGCTGATCGTAATAAAGCATTTTCTTGTTTTTGTGGTTATGTTCTATTCATTTGCAATCAAATAAAAAAGATACACTATAAAAACATCCACTACCCATTGAGATTCAAAGAAGCATGTCTAAAAAGAAGACTACTGCAACAACAATGACCACCGAGTTCTCTTCTTTTTACCCATCATTCCAGATAGTGTATCGTTATTTACCAACCAACAACTTCTAACTATTTGATAATTGCAATGGCACAGACATATTTTCTACTAAAACAATTGATGCATGTCAACCTATAACACCAACAACAAGTATGCAAAGATGTTTCTGGTTTCCTTTTACACTAACAACCAGTAATTGTCAGTTCAATTTACCAATTCCATTACTTTTTTAGTGAACATATATTAAATGAAATTATCATACCGCTTCCCTATAATATCTTCCTTCCTGACAATATATATTCCAACATTGCTGTGAATATTACGATAAAACTAACTGTAGGACAATGTTTTACAGCCGAAGTTGTCACACCAACTAATAACACAGTACTACGTCAATGCATTCCATTCTCACCTATATGCAGCAATGGTTATTTCAGTTTACTCTCTACAGTTTAAATTCATCAATATAATATTGCAAAATACGTAATCATATGTAGGTAAACCATTTCATCTTCATGTATCACAGTCCCTTATAACTATTCGGATCTTTCAACATTATATGGTGGATCAAACAAAAAAAAGAAACGACAAAATACCATGATACAACACGATCTTTCATTATGTAAGAATGTTGCCATTGACCTTTGTTATAATAAATTGAAAATATGTTGCATTTATATTAAGCATATTCATTTCTCATTATTACTCTTACTAGGTACGAATAGTAATGGACGTACTGTTACATATCCATCTGATGCCTCCTTGTCACAATAAGTATAAATCAGTTGACTATGTGATTTAGTCTCTGCCAGTGCAATATTGAATTATACACATGTGCCTTCAATAATGAATAGTACTACTTCTACTAATATTGAGAACAACTATCCTTTATCAACCACATCTTTTTGCTGCTATCTGACTACCAATACAGGTTCTTCAACTCAATCTATTTATATATTTACAATATATACTTTTTAGTAACAATGTAAGGAATAGTGTCATTGTAACAACACAACCATCCTGGTACTACGCATAATACCAATGAACAACAAACGAATAATCAGACGATCGCAAAAACTACTCCATCAACAAACTATATCATGGCTCATGTTATATACTATGGAGGTATGTCAAATATGTAATTATATTTTCTCCAGAAATCAGTTTTGTTGAATGTTCTCTATTATTAATTACACATTAATAACGAATCACTACAAGTTGAATGTTGCAAAAATATCACATCATGAAAAAAGTCCTAAATAAAGAGGATAATTACATTAACGTTATACCCATTTTATAAAATTTAATAACATTGTAACCAATGGGGTAATTCTATGATTTGGGGCATGAAGATACTACACATCCACCCGAGGAACTGGAAGCGACGAACCAATGAACCACATAAACTACTCCTTCAACAAACACAGAAAAAGGTTATGCTATTAACTTTAGATGTCTATCATACTTTATGATAGATTTTCAACAGAAAAACTATTTCATGGTATGTTTTCTATTTTTATTTTTAAATTAATAACGACTTAATTCATCTCGTATGTTGTAGATACATCATTGCTACATCAAAGTCTTAATCTAACAGGTTATTTACATATAAGTAGTACTCAAATTACTACCATGTATTTGTATACGATAAAATTAAAAAACTATTTCCATCCCCATTATTTTCAACTATACTTACATTTTTCTCCTACAAAATATTCAGATTGTGGAGACCCAACTAACATTTGTGTGTACTGTGGTTCAACATTTTGGAATGAAAAGAGGAGTAAAACATATAGCCACCGACATAACCCATGGTTTTCTTTTTGTTGCGCACTGGGAAAAATTGTATTACAACAGTTTCCTAAATGTCCAGAATAGCTTTGATCATTAATTTTCAATTAATCCTCTAGTATTTCAAAAACATTCTAATAACGCATGCATATTTACAATTCATTGTTTGAATTCACATCATTGGGTGGAAAATTAGACAAATCTGTGAACTGTGGTGGTTCTCCAAATATTTTTAGATTAAATGGACAGAACTACCATCTTATTAGAAGTGTATGTTCTCTTGAGGGAAAACCACCAAATTTTTCTCATCTATATGTATATGACACAGCAAATGGGGCTCACAACAGAATACGGTCCATTAGATGACTACTACATTAAGTGGTAAGATTTCAATTTTTGGTATTCTGGTTTTAACTACATAAATATTTCATTTACATATTTGACAACAACACTAAAAACACTTTTATTCAATTAAGTGTTATCCCAAAACTGTACGAAAAGATCTATGAAATTACTGCTTTATTACAAAAATTCAAAACAGTTATAGATGTTATCGAAAGTACTGGAACTAAAAATTTAAAGCTAAGACTACATAGATGATGAGTATGTGATGCACAAATATACAACTTACCAACTACATCTAAGATCGCAATGCTGATTGTTGGTGACATTAAAGATTTGAATCATGAGAGAGATATCATCATTCAAAGAAAAAGTGGTGAATTTCCGTGCATAGATGAGCTTCACCTGCTATACCTACCTCTATAATATCCATTGATATTCATATAAGGAGAGGATGGATATTTCAATAACATATTCCATCATGAAACTACCTTCAATCCATATGCAAAACTATGAAAATTTACCATGAGAGAATATTTCTCCTTTCACATTCAGTTCTGTTACAATGATTCATCATGTATACTTTATTCAAGGAGGCTTCTGCAACAGTTTATCTTGGACTCATATATAATGATTGAGTCTCAAAGACAATCTTTTATTCTCTTCAATCAAAAGCATTTGAGGGATGATCGTTACAATGGTTTGCATGATGATTTTCAAAGAGGTGATCGAGATGGGTCTTCATGTGGGAAGTGTATCATTTTACCTTCCTCATTTACGGGCAGTCTGAGATATATGATTCAGAATTACTAAGATGCAATGTCAATCTGTAATTGGGAGGGGTATCTATATATTTTTTTAAAATCTACATTTAATCCAATGTGGTCTGATGTTTCTATTTTTTTTAATGAAAAAAATTGGTTCCCATCAGACTGTCCTCATATACATTCAAGAATATTTAATATTATGTTGGGGAAACTAATTAATGATTTACGCGAAGGTTATTTTTTTCGGAATGTCTCATGAAGGTACCATGCTTCCGGACTAATAAAACATACTACATTATTTTTTTCTTTTAACAGCATATTACAAATTTCTTCCACAAGATTTCTCATATATATTTTGTCTTCCAATGTAGTTGTTCATACTATAGAGTTTCAGAAAATAGGACTACCTCACATGAAAATTATATTATTTCTTAGCTATGAAGACAAAGATGTCACTCAAATAGATATTATGAAAATTTTTATGATTGAAATTCAAAATAAAGGTACCTTTCCAAACCTTCATGAAGCAGTTGCAAATTTTTTGATCCATGTACCTTGTTGGTGATGAGAATCGTTTCTCTCCTTTTATGCGTAATGGAAAATGCTCAAAATATTATCCAAGAAATTTTTTTGAGTATACAACAATGGATGACGATGGTTATTTTTTCTATTAGAGAAGGAATTCTGGATGTATCGTTGTCAAAAATGGATTAGCATTAGACAAATCGTTTTGTTGTTCAATACAATCCAGTTCTTCTTCTAAAATATAATGCTCATCTGAATATTGAAATTTTCAATCAATCCTCCTCTATATAGTAAATTTTAATATATATAAGCAATGGCCATGATCGTGTCACCGCAACACTTTATGACAACAACAACCGAGAAACTAATAACAGCGTTGATGAGATCAAAATGTACTACGACTGCCGGTACATCTCACCCTGTAAATCTTCCTAGAGGATCTTTTCATACGATATCCATTTTAGATTACCTCTTGTTGATAGACTACAATTTCATTTACCTGGACAGAACTGTGTGACGTATGCAGACTGTGACAATATTGAAGACATATTAAATAGTAGCACCACTTATAATACCATGTTCACCTCTTTGTTTGAAAAAATTTGTTGAACCCAGAGGGCGGAACTCTAACATATGCAGAATTCCCAACAAGATTTTTGTACATGTATCGTGAAAAAATGGTACCCACACAAATAGGGATTCAGTATTGGGAGACAATACTATGTGCCACCATCTTCTAGAGAACTATATTACTTGCAGATTCTACTAACAAAAGTCATAGGTTCAACTTCATACGATTCTATTAGAACAGTGAAAAACATTACTCATAGTACATTCAGACAAACTGGTTCAGCAATGGGACTGTTAACTGATGATAATGAGTTCATTCAAGCACTAAAAGATGTCTCCCAATGGGGAATGAGACACTCTTTGTTAAGACACTTTTCCAGAATATTGTTCTCAAATACCATTTCTTGACCTGACATTGTTTGTCTTGAAACATGGAAAATTCTAACCGACGATATTGTATATTCCCAAAAATAACTCCTTCAAATACAAGTTACAAACAACATACCATATTATCAATACATATCTATGATATTAAATAGGTCTCTAATAATATTTCCCTATCATGTAGACCTAGAAATGGCAGACCATCAAAAACAAATGTTAGGTTTGATTGAAATAGACAACATTCTGCGCAGCAATGGTAAATCTCTGTATTGTTATCCTCCAATGCCCATTCCTGATTTTTTATTTGATGACCAACCGAATCGATTAATTGCAGAAGATATCAATTACAATAGAGAAGAACTTCATACTGAGTACTCATCATTGCAGAACATTCTTACCGTTGAACAAAAACATGTTATTGGGATAATTATGTATGTGTTATGTTTGGATTCTGGGGAATTGTTTCGTGCATGGATTTGGTGGGATGGGTAAGACTCTTATCTGGAGAGTCTTAACATGATTACTAAAATGAGAATATAAAATTTTACTTTTAGTTGCTTCTAGTGGAATAGAATCTTTACTCCTTTCAGGTGGGAGGACATACAATTCTAAATTTTTTATTCCCATATCTACAAATGATCACTCAGTCTACAATATTCAGCAAGGGAGTGATGTTGCAGAACTACTACAGTCAACAAAATTGATTATCATGGATGAGGCTCCAATGCTTCATTAAAACTGTTTCGATGCTATTGATCGTACATTAAGAGATATACTTTCAGCGAAGAATGAAAATTCATCTAATTTAACATTTGACAGTCTAATAGTTGTACTTGGTGGAGATTTCAGGAAAATTATTCCAGTTATCCCTACTGGTGACAAAAATGACATTGAATTTGCAAGCATAAGTTCATCATATCTATGTCACCATTATCAGGTTTTAATGTTGACCAAAAACATGATATTGCAATCTAAAGATTCAAATGATGGTTCCGATGAGGTGAGAAAATTTTCTAAGTGGATTTTGGATATTGTAGAGGGACTCATTGCTGAGAAAATAAACCACCTCTGGAAGCACCTGTTGATTTTCCATACCCAGATTTCAATGTTAACTATGGATTTGTTTTATATCAACAAGGTCATGCTATATTAGCACCAACTCGTGACATTGTTCAGGAAGTCAATGACTACCTGATAAATTTAACTTCATCATGAGGAAAAGATTACTTCAATTCTGATTCTGTATGCAATGCCAATTTTGATACTGATCTGCCTAAGAACATATATACAGCAGACGTTTTAAATGGTATCAATTTCTCAGGACTTCATGCACACAAAATTTCATTGAAGGTCGAACCACCAATTATGTTTCATAGAAATTTAGATCAATTGGTGGGGTTATTAAATGGTACTCTTCTTATTGTTTCACACTTGGGTGACCACATAATCGTAGCTAAAATTTTAACTTGTAGTCATTTCAGGTGTCTGGAATTCATCACAAGAATTAATATGACACACAATGATGACAGATGTCCTTTAAAACTACAAAGAAGACAATATCAATTGACTATTTCTTATGAAATGACTATTAATAAGAGTCAAGGTCAATCTCTATCTTCAGTTTGTATATATATATGCAAGCCTGTGTTTTGTCATGGACACCTTTATATTTCTGTATCTATAGTTATGTCACCAAGGGGTCTGAAAATTGTTCTTGATAATAGAGATAATCCAACATCTGAATGTACACAAAACATTGTGTATAACGAATTTTTTGACAGCCTTTCATAGGTATCTATTAATTAAATATATATTAATTTTCATTCTATTATCAATTACATATACATATAATATGATTACTTATATTTCTGCTTACTATGTAATATCTCTAGACTAATTTAAATCATACAGAAACCAGAACATGTAACCAAGAATGTGTCTTTTGAATGACATTACTATTGATGCTAATGAAACATTAAAGATAAAATTCTTTGTATTGAATCTCTGGTGTAATTCATTACCCAACACCAATGTTTCTTCTATCGATCAGATTTTCTATCATGCTCAAGTGAGTATGTCCTCTCCATAAATTAGATTTTTGTACAATTTTCATACAACTAATACTTAGTACTTCTATTGTAGGAAATTATTTCTTGTAACTGATATGTGTCATGTTATTTTAAAATGTTTTCATTGTAAATAAATTGTGCAGGAGACCAAATGTCAGTGCACAATTACTAACCGCCAGCTCATCAGCATGTACAAACCATTACTGAAAGAAATCATGTGCTACGTTATACAAAACATCCAAATTGCTTCTAATCAAGGGAGATACATGGGGACAAGACATGATTGCCACAAAATTTTACAACAAAAAAATATGTTCGACCTACGGATTCCCAACTGCCACAGCTTTGAGTTCACTTCTTTTGTTGACATTATTAAAAAAGTCATTCCAGAACAACATTTAATATGTAAATTTCAATACAACTCTATATGTCGTAATAATAAAAAATTTCAAATGCATGTTTGCAACATGTTTTCAATAAATATTGTCTAGAAATATAGAAATGACATGGTTTAATATTTTGTTTTCTCAATTGCTATGTTATTCACACACTGCTCCTGGGGATACCCTTCTCATAAAAAATATTAGTTTGTAAGCAGTTTTAACTATTATAGAGATTATTAGACATCTACGCCAATCATATCTTATACAGTCTATCATTAATTCCAACCAAAAGACTAAAATTGTTTTATAGGATGACTTGAATGCATCATTGACTTCTCACAATAATTACCATAGGTATTGCTATTACCAAAAAAACATTATGATTTCATGTAGAGGCTTGCGACTAAACTGTAGCTTGTGGGGGATGTTTTCCAACATAGTGGTTGAGTACTTGGAAAACACCAACGAATCATCTAAAATACTGATCTTTCAAATGGTCAGGGCAAAACGACTAAGCTGTAAGAAATCTAACTACAAATTATGAAATCTTCAATACTGCAAACTATAATGTTCAGTAGGTCACATCAAAATAGGATTATGAGTTTATGCATGGTCGATCTTATTGTATTAACAGTTATTTAATTTTTAAAATATACTGTAAAACATATAATATAATCAAACTAAAGTTATCCAGCTTTTATTTTTTGGAACAATTGAATTTTGTTAATGGAAACATAAATGTTTATTGTTGCACCTGGTAATGTGTTCCAATATTCTGTTAGGCATTACTGAAAAATAAAAATTCCTAACATCAGTAATGCCTAACTGCAAATTAAGGTATTGTTTATCAATAATAATTCTGCTCTAGACATGGTTCCACACATTGACTATTTTTCTTAAAACAATACAATTAAAACTCTTCTATTGATCTTTAACATGTTCTAGAATTTTTTTTATCACCACTTCAATAAATTCTTCAAAAATACTACTGAACATGGAAATCCCAGTAGGGAAGGACTTCAAAAGTAGGTAAATTTAGGAATTTATTATTTCTCCAGCAATCGTATCTACAAATTCCAACAACATGATTGACAATGACATAAAATTTTCTCTTCAATGCATCGTTTTTTCCCTTTAATAGATCTGGGGTAATCTATTGTTCAAATTTTCATAGTTCTCAGTCAACAAATTCAAATAGTTTAGTTATAACATTGCCTTATTGGAATAACAAAAAAACTATTGTTGATGTAAAAAAACTACTGGAGGTAAGATCATCTTCCTGTATTATTTATTTCACTTTGATGTCTACAACACTAATTCATATAAGACCTACTTTCTTGAATATATATTCATATAAACATTTTTAATGTAGCTGAAAAGATGTTTGATTTCTGATATAATAGATAAACTCCAAAGCACATATAACTGGTATTTTGAATCATGCATCTATTGCATGATAAATGTTCAATATGAGGAAGGAAATATCTGGTGCCAGAATTGTAAAAAACAACCACGATGCACCACTAAATTGTATTGATATAATGTCTTCATTAATTGATAAATATTACTTGGGGTTAGGTTTACTATACTAATTACTTTTTACTGATATGACCTCATGAATTATAACAACTATAAATTCTACAGGTTTAGAGTTCAACTACTAGTGAGAGATGAAATTGACTCGCTTTATGTCATTCTCTTCGACAAGCACATCATGCAATTCATAAGTAAAACAGCTTCTCAGTTGAGATATTCTATGATACAAGTAATCTTCATCAACTAATGTTTCTTCTTTCTATATCTAATGTTATATTTTAACTCACACTTCAATTTCATTACATAATAGGATAAGGATGAGTTTGGTTTCCCCCCAGAGTTAAATGTTTTCAAAATAAAAAAAATCTTGCTGGCACTAAATGTCACAAATTACAACATTTAGAATAAAAAGCAATCTTCAGAACTGAACACTTACACATGTCTCTTCATCAGTGATAATGAAGATAATATAAGCACCTATAATCAAATTTTTACGTACAGTCAGTTAAATAGAGTAATTACTACCCAATTATTTAGTTCCAACTCTTACGAATTTATAATTACAACATTATCAGTAATTTTCTTACGACGTATTATTTTATTCTACCTTATTTAGAAATCCTTTTACATGAAAAACAATCACCATATACATATGATATTCATTTAACCCATCTGGTTTAGGAACATCAACGTCCTGGATCTTTAGTAGTCCACAGCAATAGTGGTGCATGATTCGATACAACAAGTAGAACTATATCTCCAACTCAGGTATAGGATCTCTATCTTCATTTATTGTTACTATCAGTGTGTACATTTTGAAAATAGTACTGTGTTTTCCTTCATGTTTTTTTAGTTCATTACAAATTCATTACATTTGTTTTTCTAATATGCCAACATCTTAAATATTTTATTGTTTCTTCATTGTTGTGTCTTATAACTTCTAGCTACTACTCCTTCATTACAATGAAATCCTTATGTAGAAAAACCCACTGACTGATTTCGATGAGGAAGATGTATTCGAACGCAATGACTCACAGTCTATAGACTTTGCACTAACCGATGCCAATGAACTACATCACCATATAATGGAGAATAGAAACAAAAAGGTTGAAAAACAAGACTGACTATATGCAATGAATTTCAAAGGTAATGGAGGAATGTTGGAAAATCATTCAGTTTCAACTATCAATTTTCATATTTGAAAATATACACATACTGTGTCATGTATCTTCATTGTGAATCGGTTGCATTCTGGAAGTATGTGTGAAATAAGGACCTTGCTATGATTGATTATTTTTATTTGAAAAAAATTTATGATGTTTAGTAAAGTTTTTACTATTTAATGAACATATATACTTCCAAAAGCTTAGCTCTGTGATGGAGAAGATTGTTTACAGTCTTCAGTTTACTATGTTTATTAACTACATAACATTATCAACTGAAACATGTTTTTTTTCTGCTGTAAATCAATAGAGTAATGTGAATATAAAATTCATGTTTGGGATGAAAATCCTCATACGGTTACATTTATGCATGTCAAATGTACTTGAATAATACGAATATATTTTACATACTCACACTAAAGTAGAATTACCTGTTTTATGGATCAATAGAAATGTCTACAAACTGGGTGAACTCCTTCTTCTCTGCATCGATGGATAATGGCTATATTATGAGTCTATTTAATTTTACTTATTCAAATTACATAACATTGGACAAAACTATAGTTTTACTACTATGTCATTTCTAATATGTGATTCTGAAAAATTGTCCATGTACTCTATTTTAGAAATTTACATAGTTTATAATTTGATCACTGCCTTTTTTTTCAGATCATCCTGAAATTTTTTATATGTAGTCATTAGATATCTGTAGCTCACAACACACTTTATTTCTATACTATTATTTTTCTCTGTTGCCATTTCTTCCCCACTAAACAGAGTTTGATTTATTTTACTGTATTTGATTATACTTTCATTGTAATCTAAGGCAAGGTTAATTAGATTTTCCCCAATATATTATCATATATATAACAAATGCTGCCATCTCTAATATATCGCACCATATGGACCATTTTATTCAAATAATATGAACTAAGACAAGGTACATTATTCATCAAACTCTGAATTATTCATGTTTATCCAATATGTTTGGGTTATTTTTTAAAATTTTTCATAAATGGAAAATTTTCCCAGCCACATAACACCAGAAAGTCCAAGAAATTTCAGGTACATAAAGATTCAACAATCATCACTAGCTGGGACACATGTACTGTCCTCCAGGAATCTGCATCCTATGGTGTACTACTCAACCGTGGTCTCTCCTAAGTATGGCTTCCAATTTACATCCATCTTTGAGTAGTGGTGTGTCATTTTCCTTCCAAACTATAATTAAATTTCATTAAAGCAGGGTATAAATTATCTGTTTTCCTACTATGTTGTGAAGTTATATCAGACCCAATATATTAATTATGTGATATTTACTGATTTCATATGCATATTCACTTATTATTTCAATTCTGATCATGCTTATATTTCCCATGTATCGATCCACTACATTATTATAACCTTGGAAAATTTTCACATCCAGATCTATACATTGTTACAGTTTTGGTATGATTATAAATTTACTAGGATTTATAACTGTCTGAGGTGCATCTTCATATATTATTAACCAAATAGTAGTGATGATATAAAAAAGGCATCTACCATAACAACAAATGGAATGCATCAATGGTACTTATAGTGTAATATTCTAATACATTTTCATGTAAGTTGGATGATGTACCATGTTTAAGAAATGAATACTTGATCCTTTGTTTCCATTACAAGAAAATGGATGATTTTTTTACTTTAGTTTGTAGTCATAAATGTGTATATTTATTTTCAGATAGTTTTTTTTAGCATCACTCTGTTGTCTGTATTCATTGTAAGAAATACTATTAAGAAAGGGGATATTATTTTGGTAGATTCATCAAGATAGTGAAGATATTAGGTCTAGAAATTCATCTAAGAATTGGGCCTTCTATCTGTGCCCAACAAAATTGGTGGAAATTTTGAGTGTTTTTAGTATGTACAATATATTAATGGGTTTGTATTCAAAAATAGTGATAGTTTTTTATTTCTTTACAAAGTGCTGAGGTTTCCCTATTTGGATGAAATATGTTCCACGATCAGTTTTAGAACTGTTAATGGTCCATTAAAGGTTTGTTCTTATGTAATTTAATGCATTATGTTTTTATTGGCTCATTGGATGGTTTATATGAATGACATTACACAACACATTATTATTGTCTATCTTAGAGTAGATTGTTGGACTAGAAAAACCAATCCTGTGTGGTTATTGGTGATATTCTCTTATGCATATCTCAAATTTGAAAAATGGTATTGTAGTGTGTTATTTTTATGAAAAGGTAACAACTTATAAACTTTTATGTACTCTATGCTACATTTAATTAATTCACATGTACTTATGACCCACCAGGACTTCTACCACTTAGCAAGGCCTTAGGGAAATGATTTTTGTCTGTTTTCTACTCTGTTTCAGTTTAATTCATGTGGTGAGTCTCTGTTTTGTTCTGTTTCTTTACAGTTCCCAAGTTTGGTATATTATTTTTTATGTTTCAGTTCAATTAATGAGACTATCCTTAAATCCTGCAGTTTTTTCTGCTCATAATGTTCTATTAAAATGCTACTTGGGGAAGATGTTGGCTAGGGTGAGGGGAGAAGAGGAGAGGGGCGGGGTGGGGTGGGGAGGATGAGGGGAGGGCTATGGATAATGAGGATAGGGGATAAGGCGCTGGGTAGTCAAGAGGGGAGGGGAGGGTGGGGACTGCTTGGGGAACAGGTTTGCCAGGGGAGGGGTGGTTAAAATGCTGCATGGGGAAGATGTTGTACAGGGGTAGGGGAGGGTAGGGTAGGGCAGGGGTGGGGAGGATGATTGGAGGGGTGGGGATAATGAGGACAGGGGGAGGGCGCTGGGCAGTCAGGATGGGAGGGGAGGGTGACTTCTTGGGGAACGGGTTTTCTAGGGGGAGGGGAGGGGAGGGGAGGGAAAGATGAGGTTATGTGTGGGGATTATAAGGACAGGGGGAGGTCACTGGGTATATTTGAGGGGAGGGGAGGGGAGGGGAGGATGAGGGCAGGGGGTGGGGGTAGAGAGGAGGGGACGGGATGGGACGATAAGGACAGGGGGGGTTGGGCAGAGGGGTCCATGATGTGGGAGGAAGATCTGCTGGGATTGGGTCGGATCCATGCTTATATATGGGAAGGGGATTGATATAGCAGGGTAGGGGGTAGGAGGAAGTGCTAGATATTTTTTGGGGGGAACATCTAGAAAAATAAAAGACATTTTTTAATGAAGTTTTTTTTTCACTTCACTACAATACCTATGTTTTTTTCATTTCAATTTTATACTTTTATGTTATAATTTTTTTATTCTACAAATTCTGGTGTTCTTATTGTAAGGATTTTTTTCTATGCAGAAATATTTTTTCTGGCATTTAAAGTTGGATATTTATACATTGTGACATATTTTTTCGGTGACATAAAGACATATGATGTATGTCTACAAATGAAAATGTCCTTTTGAATGTTCATTTCATTCATGTTCATTGGTATATCTTGCTATTTATAGAATTCCTGTATAATATTTCCTTCATGTACTTGTTATAATATCGCATGTGACATTAATAGTTGTGTAATTTCATTCTTGTTTGTTTTTTAATAATCTTTTCTAATCAATGTATATTAGTTCATTTAATTCATGTATTTGAAAGTTGATACTTATGATTTCATCTACAACATTACCTATTTAATTTTCATTATTCTTTTATATCTTCATACACGCTCATTTAATTTTTCTACAAAGATGTTTTTTTATTTTAATTGACTGTTATGCACTATATTCTCTTATATATTTTATATGATTTCAAATAATTTTACTTTCCTTCTATATTATCCTATATGTTTCCCATATATTCTCCCTCAAACATTTCAATGGTTTATTTTGTACAGTGATGTTATTCTTATGTTTTCCTTATGTATTATCATATATACTCCAATATGTTTTTAATATTATCCTACATATTCTTCTATATTACTTTCTAATTCTTATTTTCTTATGTTTTCAATTCAATATATTATATCCTATTTTAGTTTAATATTAAGTATCACCATTTTTTCAATATATGAAATATTGATGTTCTTTATTTTTTCAATATAGTTTTGTCTTCTTGAACGTAAGCATTGAAGGTATTGTCACGTGAATTCATGGTTAAGTACTAGTTTTATATAAACAGATATATGTCATTGAAAACAATTTCACAATATATTTTTGATATAAATACATCACACTAATTTAATGTTTTTTACATTAAAACCAAAATTTTCTGTCCCATTTATGATATTTATATTCAACGTAAAATTTTCACATTTTTTAATTGAATTAAAAAAATTATAAATAAACACTTTTAATCTTATTTTGTCTAATAAGATAAATTAATATTAAAGAAAATATTATTAAAAGTACATAAAATTAAAAATAGATGTCAAGGGTTAATCAGGTAATTAAGGAAAAAATAACATAGTAAGCATTATAAAATAACCACAAAACTATTCATAAATTTATTAGGTGATTTATAGTTGACAAAAACATTTTCTTGGATTATTTTGTGAGCTCATAGAGGCACAAGGGAAACATCTTGGATTTTATAGAATTGTATTCTAAGGAATTCCCAATATGTCTTAATCATGTTTCTAAGTAGTGTTACATTTTATATATGTAGTAATTACGACTATATCATTAAATATAAAACAATTATTTATAAATATAAATTATTTATATTCATAATGATATTTTATCTTTAAATTTTAGGTAAAAATAATAAAATTACATTATAGAGAAATTATGATATAGTGATTGTTTAGTTAATGGACATAAAAAATTAATACCATTAGATATATTTAATTATTATTATTTACTATAATTAAAGGATTAAACATACATAATATATTTACTAGACATATTATTGATGTCTCAATGGCTATCTTTTGAATTTATATTTTGTATTGATAATTTATAAAATTTCAAGTAAGGAATAGTGTCAACATTCACATTTCAGATAATTTTGAATAAATAATATTTTATTAATTGATATAAAATTAGTAAAAATATATCAATCAACTGAATGTTTGTGATAATGTATAACATGTGTTCAATGAATCATTAATGGTTCTTTTATCATTTTATAGTAACTATATTAATCCATAAAATGTAAACATCAATGTTGTCATTGTAAGAGTAAAAGGGTTTCTCAATGGATTAATCCAAACTGATAAGTGTATTAATGTGACCTAAAATGTATATGAATTCTTTGTTAAGAGGAATCATGCTACGAACTATTTTACCCTGTAAAAGGTCACCACATCCCATACATTATTTAGACACATTGAGCCTTACATATCAACCAAACATAACCCAATATAATCTCCCAAAAACCCTCCCCACATATTTTAGGCCTATCATTAGGCATAAAACAAATCAAGTAATCATTTTGGTTTAATCCAAATGGTGAATCCCAAATAAGATGTATCATTCTTCAACGATCACAATAGTTTTTCGTCCAACCCCACTCTCTCATTTATTATTATTACATTATTATATAAACACCTCAGTATAATAAACAGAATGGGACATTATTATTTTTCTGGTCTTACGTAAACATTTACACACTATCATTTAATGAGTAACAGAAGTTTCATTATTATGTTCAACAAATGCCCACCTCAAGACATAAAGGTGTATATTTTTTATTTACCACCAATAACGCTTGGAAACAATGATGGAAACACTTTTTATATATGATATATATGATAATTTTTATTTAATTATTGTTCATTAATTCATTTATAACAAATACCTTTATACTTTCTATTTTTTGTAAATATGAAAACATCATTTGTGAAAATGTAGACTATCGCCATTTCATTGTTATAAGATATGTTCACACACTACATGAAACATACTATGAAGTGTATAAATTAAAATAATATGAATTAAAATATATATATATATATATATAACATTAATGACATAATTACCATTTTATGAATATAATACATCATTATTGTGTTACCATTTTCACACACTAAACAGTTATAAAGTCATTGGTGGATGTGTGGACTACCCCCTCCCGACCATGATGCAATTACTTTTACATCCTAATAATTATATATATGAGTATATATATTTTTATAAAATTTTATTTATGATATAATTATAATTAATCCAATATATAATGTTACATAAAATCTTTACACAATGATCACTGAAAAATAGGAATGTTACTTATTCATATGTATGACCTACTCTCTCTATAATTGTCATGTTGGAAAATTTTTCATAACATATATTCATGATTGGTTTTAAAATTATAATAGATTTATTAATATTATAATTATGGATTTATTAATATTGTTGATATTTTTATATAATTACACATTTGACCATATTTAACCAACCGAATTAATTTTTTACACATTAACTAAATATTTTCGAAACACCTGATATAAAAATTATTCATTCGTTTAAAAAAAAGTGAAATAATCATATTTTTAGACATTAAAATGGTTTAAAACCATTTAGATAGGTAAAATATAATTATTATTCTGGAATATAAATACACACTTCTAAATTTTGACTCAGGGTAAAGGATCTTTGTCTCACATTAATTTCTATCTGGCTCATTCCTTATACACTGATTATTTGTTTTATGTTCCATATATACCAACCAATAATGTATTTTATTAATATTATTATTATAAATATTATTTAATGTCAATAGAAATTTAATTTTGTTTCATTATTGATTCATATGATTCTAATGATAATAATATTGTTATGGATTATTTAACAATCTCATCAATATTTGATATTTTCTTAGATTTATTCTTGATTGGGGAATATATTTCTTCAATGTTGGTGTTCCCAAAAAATATTTTACATTTTTATAATTTCCTCCATTTTTATTTAATTTCAATTTACCCCTTATTAAAATTCTACAATATTATTTTCTATAATTCGTCTTATCGATTACCATAACAAAGAAGTTGTGAATTTTTATTCAAAATTAAAAGTCATATTTTTTAAAATATAAAAAATGATCAGAATTTCACACCACCATTATTACTTATTGTATTGATGAATCATTTAAAATTTTACAAGGTTTAATTCAAAGAAAAAATTTTCTTTTTTAATTAAGAGACCTTTTAAATAAATGACTCCAGAACATAATGGGATTTCACTTCAGTATATATTCCATTGTTATTATACAACAATTAAAATTTATATATTGAATATAATTCCCCTTCATGTGTTATATCATGAATCACATTATTAACAATATATTTTAAGTATAAATTAGGTTTATTCCTTCATTTTTTTTAAAATTAAAATCATTCAATGTTTTTTGTGACACTTTGGAATTCTTAGTGATAATTTTAATCATGAATTTTTTTATTGTTTTTTAATAGTATTTTCATTCATCGACAGTAAAAATCCATTTTTTTACTTATCCTACACTAGGTAATATTTCATAAAACCTTATTTTTATTCAATATTTATATTTTATGATATGTAATAATTTTTATTAATAATATTGATTATTCGACAGACGAGGAATGGGTTATATTTCATATACGATGGGAGACTCGCCAATATAACCCCTCGATGAATCAGTTGGTTTCAAGGGAAAAAAATATATTGTTTTTCCCAAATTCTTATCCATTTATTAGATTCATTGAATGATACCTTGACTATATTAGATTCATTTCATGAATCATGGAATATATATTATTCTTATAATTAATCATCAACGTTATGTTTTAGATATCCATCATTATGATTTCTATCATTATGAATTCATTTTTTAATATTCCTTATAATTACTAAATTAGTTATAATATCTTGGGTAAATACACATTAACATATTATTGATAACATGGAAGGTTTTTTCGTTATCAACTTTATTATATTGATTACTCTTTATCTAGTAATTTCAATAACATGTATTTTTTGTTATTAATCTTTATATGTTGATTTATTGTCATTGAATAACTGTTTATTCCACTTTTCTAACCATACAAAGCATTTGATCTCTTAATAATTATGTTTATTTACCCCATAATACAATGAATATTTCATTAAATAATATTTCAAAGAGTTTTTCTATTTCATTTTAGTATGATTCATTTTTTATTCTCCAATTACCAAAATAAAATGTGTCTCATTTATGTATTTTGGTTCTGAAAAACTGTTTAACATATCAATTTGAAAAAATGTTTAACATATCAATTATTTAGGATTTCATTACATGTAATCATCAAAATATATTAAAATAATGCATCAACTCGAGCCTTCTGGGGTTTTGGTGATACTTTTGTCATTAGATCTAGTTTAATAACAATATTCCAAACAAGATTTAGGAACATAAATTAGGGAGAATAACCCTAAGATTGACTTTAAGGATATGTATATATGAGGGTTCTAATGTTTTTTATTATAATACATGGAAGGGTCATAAAGATATACATTTATTAAATGAATTAAATTCAAAATTTGATAAGGTTTTAGAGATTATATTATTACATCACCATGTGATGAAACATCTTCTAATAAAAGGTTTATATATATTTCATGGCTCAAGGATAAGGGTTTTCTTATAGAGACACACCATTCATGAATATTTAGTTATATGCTTATCATTTTATAGAATTTATAAACTCTATAAAATGGCCTAGAAACAAAAATGTTTTGCAGCTATCATCATTTTTTATGATATCTATTACCATTTTTTACACCCCTTGTTAATGGTTTTTCAGTAAACAACTTTAACATGAACATCATCTCTATCACTCTCCATCAGAATAAGATGTTTATAATTTCCTTTTATATCCATGTTTTCCCTATAAAATCACCTATATGATATCCTATTTTAGGGTGAAATATTCATTTCATTTTATCTCTTATAAATAAGCTGTGTTATTGGCCCTTTTTACTATGTGATTTTTTACAACAATATTTTATATTCTAATACAAAACAATAGATTTCTATGAATAAGTTTAGATTGTGATGATGTAATTTAATAATGGTGGACATAATTTTGAACTCAAATAATTTATAATAATTTATATTTATAATAAATTTAATAATTTTGTTATCATTCATTATACATAGAGTTATGCTTATGTTATATACAACACTGAGTTGGCTTTTATTACACACATGACAGAGTTTTACGACCTTTTAATGGCGTACCGGATTATGAAATATTTTTTTTTACTTTTATAAATTGAATTACACAAAATAAACATTATTTTTAAAATTTGAACATCAAAATTATTATAAAATGAATTTTGGTATTTTAATAAAACATTCATTTATTTGATAAAAAGTAAATAATACTCCATTTTAGTTGGAAATTTTATTTTCATCTAATTTATTTATATTGTAAAATAACTATTTATTTTGTTTTTAAATTACAATAAAAACAACTTTATATCATTTAATCTAATTTATGTTAATGGAAACAAATTCACATTAAGCATAGATTTAAAAAACATAGAAAACTTATGTATGTTTTTACTTTTAAAACCTGATTTATCATCACATTTACAATATTAACATTAAAAATAAATTTTACAATTATGTTAATTTAATTTTAAAAAATGTATAGATATGTTAATAAAAATTATGAAATATTTAGTTTAATAATATGAAATTATTGTTTTCTTTAAAAAATTTGTACAAGTATACAACGTAACTTATAGGGGTTATTGGTAAATTAGGTAATTATGTGTAAAACTAATATTATAATAATTATAAAATTACTTTAATAGTTTTCATTAATTTAAATTTTTAGTTAGTGAAGACCGTAACCATCTTTGTTCTAATTTTAAGAGCTCTTGGATCCACTTCGACAACATTATGGATTTTATTGTATTTCATTCGGAGAAAAGACCAATATATAATTAAAACATTTCTAAAAAGTATTACATTTTTTGTATTCGGTAAAGAAGATGATATTTTATTGGATGGTTCTTTCATGATCTGTTAAATTTCTTGTTTTAGTTATTAGAGGTGTTTGGAGGAGGCTCAGAGGGAGTATATAGAACATCGGTTACTAAAGGCTGGAAGTATTGTATTACACATCATGTATTTAGATTACATGATGTGGGAGACTGTTTCATGACATGTATAGTGGGTTTCATGATGTTAATCATTCTACATGCAATGAAGGAGGATTTCACGACATGTAAAATTCTGGGTTAAAAATAAATAATAAAAAAGTGGATAGGCATCTTTCTGTGAAAAATGAAGCTCGGGTATTACATAGGTTAAAAGCTAAATACTTGTAATGTAATACCCTAATCATGTGAGATTTTAAGAAAGACAAATTTTGGATGATCATCAATTCATTTTGTCATTTTCTTTTTTTCCACTCATTGTGGATGAACACTAGGCGCCCCATGGTTTCCTTCAATACCTGCTTCATCACTACTCAAATTGTGTGAACCGATTGTTTGTTTGTCGGTGATCTATTATTAGATCATCGTATATGATCCCCTTTCATTGTTTATTATATTGCATTAAACTCCTGGGGATCCAATAATATGGTTTGCAAATATTTTGTGTTATTTTATAGGTTTTTTTGGAATGATCCTTTGTGGGTTATTATTTTATCCACATTGGTCTTGGTGTTGTCTTGATTCATGAGTGTTATTTCTCTTCCTATAGTGTAAATCAATTGTAATGATTCTTTCAGGTAGTATTCCCTTAGTTTTTAAATATTTTGAATCATTTGGGAGGGGATTTGCTTATATTTTATTGCGAATTATGGTTGTTGCAGATTAAATTATTGGAAAAGAGTTGGTTAATTGAATTTAAAGAGGAAATTCAATTGGATTGTCATGTTTATAGATCATCAATATATTGTGCTATTTTGTAATTATACTGGATAAATGCCCTGATAAAAATAACAGTTTTTAGTGTATTTTGTTTCACCATATACATCGTATATAATTGTTTCATTTTTGATATTTTTTTGTATAATCCTAAAATTAATTTTGTATAACCTTGTATACTTTGATAATTAATTGGTTTCATTATGATTTGGTTTGTGTGATAGATCCCCAAAGAAAAGCAGTGGAATTCTATAAATTTTCTTGAGAACTTTTGAAAAGTTTTTTTTGAAGTGTTATTTGTTGTGGTCTGCACATGTGGGGGAATTGGGAGGAATTTTGTTTTATAATGGGGTTACTATGGGAGTGTTATAATTATGTAGTAGGGCTATTAAATTTTTAGAGATCTAATTTATTGCTGGATGTGGTCATGAGTTTGCATTTTTTGGTTGGAATAATGGTTTTGGAATAATGATGTGAAGAAGGACAGTGGTGATTTGTATGAAAAATTCTCCAAGATTTTTCCAATTATTAGAAATTATAAATATTCACCCCATATCTCAAGTATTGTTTTGATATGGTAAATATATGTGTGTTAAAAATATATGTGATGTGGAGAGGTGTTCAATTTTCAAGGCTCTTCACCATATAAAATAATTGTTTTTGTGTTGTTTGGTATGATTTTTTCTAGGTAGTTTCCTTATAAGTGTGAAGGTAAATGAATAAATACTAAAAAAATAATTTTATATGGAAAAATCTATAGGATTTAAAAGTGATAATTAGATATTGAAAACGAATTATGGCATGTGTTCTGTTTTGATGGAGGGATAGTTTTAGAGGTGGAGGAAAAATTGATGGTCTTGTTAGATGGTTTGTCGTTTTCGAACACATATATTGGGATGGAGTTTTTGATACTATGAATATATAATTATATTATTGTTATTCCTATATGCATCAACCCATGTTGAGAACTATGATCCCAACACCATCATTTTCATGGTGTAGGGGTGTTTTCCCTATATCCAGTGAGGAGTTAGAATATATGGGTAACCCCTATTTTCTTATCTCTCTCCCAAGAGATGTGGGTATTATACAATCTATAATGGACTCATTTCATGTAATTCATTAGTTTGATGTTTTGATAGCCCATGCGACTTTGAGGAAGATTTGAAAACCCATGAGTTTGTGTGCCAGGTGTTTTGTGTTGTCCTATGTGTATTTGAGATGTGTTGTGATATGCTTTATTTTTTTCTACTGGATGATGTGATGTGTTGTGAGGAAGAGTTGTGTGTCAGTGTGATGTGTTGTGAGGCCCCGGTGTGTGGGGAATTGATGTGTTGTAAGGGCCAGGTCAATCCAGGAGGGATGTTTTGTGATGCACTAGTGTGTCCAGAACTGATCTTCTATGAGGTCCTAATGTTTCTGGGTGGGATATGATGTGGCATAAAGAAGGGATGAGAGCACAAGGATGTACAATGTAGTGTTGTAGTAGTATACCAATGGAAAATTTGTGTGGGGTTCCCAATCATTGATCTGATTTAATTTATATCATATTTCATTGCTTGCATTACTTGGTGATCATGCCTTCGTGAGTTTGTGATATTTAGTATACCTATTTATGTGATGATTTTTTATACTATTTTCTCACATGACCATTTGTTTTCTTATTTCACTAGTGCATGAGAGACTATTGATTTCCAACATAGTATTCTTGTATGACCATATTGTGTGTATAAAACTAATTCCATGCTTCATGTAGGATTTTATGTCTCATGATGGGAGTTACTAGCTCAGACCTTTGTACTGCAAATGTGTCACTACCATGGATTTTATAATGGGTATTTACATTCGATACCTTGTGATTTTTGTATCAGTTCTACATTTTTAATGCCTGTAGGATATATTTTGGCTTTCACATTTATATTATTCATCGGTGTTTTTATGGGTGATTCCTTCAATCTATAATTTTTTTTTTCCTTATAATGAATAGTGATTCTCATATAATGTGATTTCCACACCCATGGTTCTAGTTTTCAAACCAGTACCATCTGGACATGGGACTCAGGGATCATTATCTCTCTCCACTCATTATTGTATCCTTTGGAGGGTGGGTGTAATGATAGTGTGGTATAACATACATATTGAGATATAGGGTAATATCAATGTTTGAAACAATGATGATTGCATGGGATGGTATGGAAACTGTTCCAGTTGACCTTGGTGTATAATAGAGGCTGTGATGACTTGTATAGACATGATATTTTTGTTCCCGAAGTGATCCAGTTCACGGGCTCTGAGATTACTAAATGACCAAGTGAGATGGACCTTATTGCAGGGTATAGACCATTGAAAAGTAGAAACGTCATAGTGACATGTGTTTTTAATTGAATTGTGTTGTTGTTTGATGGTTAAAATGTATAAAATAAATTAATTTATATAAAATAAATCAAAATTAAAATCTATACTATCAGGATTTATAAATAATTGATTACATTTCATCTAGGGATCTTGGCAGTAATCCACATGTGGCTTAGAAAGTCATGGTTCAGTTGGATGATCCAATTGATTACCATAGGGTTCATCTGATTAATTAGGATTACCAGTGGAAGATGAAGATTGATTATTTCCAATGGCATACTTTGGGGATGTATGAGGGAATTGTTATGATATGTGGACACAAAGAGATGGTTAGAGGATCTTGAGAAAACATTTTGTTTTATCAGTGATCTCACAGAGTTCGTGGTCCCTTTGAGAGTCATTCAGATGTAGGGAGATACGCATCAGTGGTGGAAACATTATATTTGAGATCTGAAGGAGGAATACATTTTATGGGTTGACATATAGAATGAATTATGTGTAGATTTCCTTTCCTCATCCATGAAGGCAGTAGAGAGAACGATGCATCATTCTCTTCAGTAGGGGATCATGTCACAGGGGGAGTTGGGACTCAAGTTCAAGGACCTTCTACAATTTCCACAGTTCTTGTTCTTGATGAGGATTACCATGAAATATTTCATGAAAATGAACTATGTCATTCTATCAAGTGTAAAGATACTTATTTTATGTTTTCAATGTATCATGAGGTTAAAACGAAAGAATTATTGATTGAGAAGATGCAAAAATGATGAGGTCTATTAAGATAGGGTTACAATAGAGTTCATAATGATGAAATGTTGTTAGTGGAAGGCCACATGTGCCAGGACCATCAAGGTTTCAATAGTCTGGGAGTCGACCTCAGCAGTATCCATTCCATCCTTTGGGTGCCAAGTGTTCCTATTACCATCTTGTGGGATTTACACTAGTGATTTTGGTAGAGACGTTCATGGAAATCACAAGAGTAATTTCCCAAAAGTCCACCGGAGTGATTTGGGTTCAGGTGAAAAGATCAATGGTTGCATAAGAAGTACATTCCAGCAAGACCATTTCAGTAGCATGGGCAGTATTCTTTCTACAATAAGGAAAGATGGAGTGGTTAGAGGATAGCCATAGGATGTTCTGAATCATTAGTTCCCAATACAAAAAAAAATATTTTTCGTGGTATTCTTCAGTATATAGGAATAAGAGTTTCGAGTGGTCTGTTTCATGCAGTTGAGGCAGTAGTTCTAAATTGTCCATAGATTGTTTAGGGTACGATAAGTTATTTTAAGACCCTTTTTTGTTGTTTACTTTGTGAGATTCATGGTCATTTATTGCATCCTATATGACCCATTACATATAAATATACATTGATAGACTTATCTATCCCCTTCTGTTGAGTATTCCAATTGGAGGCCAGACAATGTTGTTTGATATATGTTTGGTGGTGTAGACTGATGAAGGAACTCCATTAGCTTCATGGGGAATTCTTCTTGTTATAGATATATTCATATAATTTCATTCTCACCAACAATTTGTTGTATTATGTACATGTTAATATCTACTAATTTAAGAGTATATTAATGTATTCAGATATATATAACAATTTTTTTCTTTTCATTGGCGATCAAGGAAATTAGTTTGGAAGTCAGTGCAAGGATCGTATTCTTTCATTGTTAAATGACCAATCAGTAGAATTAGAGGGTTCTAAGATGTTAATGGTTTACATCGTTGATGGAAATTTCTTATATATATTATTGAAGGAGGTATTTATGATACCCCCTCGATGAGATGTTGAGTTTGGGATAGACTTGCAGTATGGTTCTTATCAAATTCTGATGTATCATTATCAGAATACACAAACTGAGTTACATGATTTGAGGATTTAGATAGATGACCTCATGAATAATTGTATTATTTAGACCATTATGTCATCATGGTGCGCTCTAGTTTTTTTATATTAGAAAAAAAATGATAATATATGGTTGTGTATAGACAACTAGAGGTTGAATCATGTGACGATTAAAAACTATTACACTCTTTCAAGGATTAATTTTTTTAAACCAACAAATATGGGAAGGATGGTTTTATATGATCGATATGTTTTCTAGATATCAGTGGTTGATGGTTAAGGAGGGAGATATTTAGAAAATTTCCTTCAGATGTAGGTATAGGAACATCCTATTTGTAGTCATTCCATTCATTGTTACGAACCCAACAGTTATGTTTATGGGGATTATGAAATCCATCATCTATGAGTTCAGGACTAGTTCTTCATCGTATTCATCAATTATATCTTAAAATACTCAACGTCATAGGAGGAACACTGCAATCGTCTCAGAACTATTTTGAAGCTTTATTGACACCACCTGCTTTATAGAAATTTTTTCAAGTGTATGTTTTTGATATGTGAGTTTCATTTTATAAGAGATGTTCTATATCACCACCATGTTCTAGTAGACCCATATATGATAAATGTAGTTTTTTCGAGGGAAACACCTTAGAATGTCTAAGTGGTTCACAGTTTCTTTGGCCTCACAGGCTGTTATATGAGGTTTGTACCCAATTTATCCTGAGTTGCTACCCCTTTTCTTGATTTGACTATGAATGAATAGTATTTTGTGTGGATTGATTAGTTTTCATGCTACATTCAGTTACCTGATTGGGAATTTGGATATGTTTCTACTGCTCTAGTTTCTAGAGTAATTGGTGATGTCTGGGGATTTTTGAGATTCTTCAACTTTTGGGATAGGATCCGTGTTAATTAAAAAAATAGAAATGATCTCTTATACATCCAGGATGTTATGTCCATATGAGAGTAACTCTTCCACCCATGATATGGAACTACATATATTGGGTTTTTGATGTTGTATTTGCGGCATTACCTCATTGTGAGTGCATTGTGGTCTTCACTAATCATAATAGTTTGTGGTGTATCTTTTCCATACACGACCATAATCTAGAATAGTGGTGGTGGAACATGATTCTTCAGTGATATAATTTATAGTTCTTATACTCTTTATAAAGTGTAAATTTTGTGTCATTTACTTTGAGATTAAATTCACAAAAGGATGTGGTATGAAAATATATGGATTCATGGATAGCAGTACAGGAGTTGACTTCCTTGAACATAGATATAAGAGTGGATGGTTTTAGAGGATATTTTTATCATATAATGATGAATTCATATCTAACATAGAGGGTGAAAGATTATTCGAGGGATACGGAATGGTAGAGGTGATGTGTGAACGTTTTGGCTATGGTCATGCTTTGGGGGAATGGTTGAAGGATGGTTAGAGCCGTATGTTTTATCATGAAATGATATTTATCCCCTGGGTGATGTGGGATGGAGGACTTAGTGAGTTTCAAATATCACATTTTTATATTAACCCAGGTGTTCCCATGATGTATTGTCCCTTGAGGTACCAGTTCTGGTGGCCCATGATGAAATGGGTATCATTAGAGTTTGTGGCTCGGTGTCTTGTTTTTCAACAAGTAACGGTTGAGAATTATGATCCTAGTGGTTTTTTATCCCTTGTATTAATTCCTAGTTGAAATGTGATAAAATCTAAATCTATTTCAACAATGGGATACCCAGATCTCGGGTAGGATTGCATGCTATATTTTTGTTCTTGGATTAGTTAAATAAATCGATTCACTTCTTAGTGATCTAGGTGTTTCTTGCAGTTGATTATTTGGCTACGTGGTATGGGAGGATGTGGTGTGATATCGTGGAGTACTAAGATTCATTGACTCAGATTGGGACACATAGTTTACCTCACATTACAATACATTATTGAATCATTTTTTTCATAGTATGTTACATGTCAACAATAATTTACACTCTCATACTTATGTGCATATAGAACCGACTATTAAAACATTGGAGCATATTATATGGGCATGCATATTATAGTTTTGTGGACCTTGGTTTTAACACCTTCCTTTAGTGTAGTTTTATATAATAATATATATCACTCTTCCATTAGCATGGCATCATATGAGGCTTTTTTTGGAAGATAATTTTTTTCACAGCTGTGTTGGACATTGGTTTGGTAAACAACCATTCTTGGTCCTGATTTGGTGCAATGAACTATATAAATGCTTCAAAATGTTCATGAAATGATGAATTTTATGAAGGACTTTAGATGTTATATTTTTATCATAGAAGGAGACCCTTGGTGTTTTATTTTTGAGACAACATTTTATAGATGGTTTCTCCTAAATGTGGAAAGGAGAGGTTTTTCAGAAGGAGTAAGATTTCACACTGGATTTTCGGTCATTTTAGGTGTTGATGAAAGTTGGAGAGGTGGAATATTAGTTTTCATTTACACTAGGGGCAGAGAAGATAAATGATATCATCATTGTCTCTTGGATTTATCTGTATCTTCACAATGAACCTCATGCCACATACTAGGGATATTTGGATGTCATGATTGAAGAAATACTTATAGAGAAACTAGTAGGGATCTAGGATCAATAGGAGAAGGTGCTGATTTTGAAGACCATTTATTTAGTTCATGTGTTGTGGGAACATGGTGTCTAGAAGAAGATTACATTGAAGTAATAGATACCTATGTCTTCCTAGTACACATAGTTATTTTGGATTTTTCAATACACTATATTACTTTGTGATGTACTATTTTTATATTTTTTATTTCATAAGATGAACTATTTTTCCTCGATTATTATTTAAGTGTTGTGTTGTGTGCTAAAAACATGACATTTGAAAATGAGAGAACATTATTCTTAATTGACACACATTTATTATGATGTGAGTAAACCCGTTCATGTGAGTCAGTGTCACCTAGATGTGATATTATATTGTTAAGGGAATGGAATTCCCTAATTCGTGTGTTCGAGGCAATGTGGTTTGTAGTTTAGAGCTATTTTTTGGGGGATTCAAGCGGGTTGATATAGAAGTGAAGTGGCTGTGTGGAAGTTTTTTAAGGTGAAAGGAAGTGTCTGGTGGGTTGTGGTGTGTTTTTGTCCATTTGGGTTGGAGTACTAGTTTGGTGGTAGCGTTTGATGTATGAATAAATCATTGAGAGGTATCTAGTAGGTTAATATAATGGACCCCTTTTATTTTGGGCTTGGTTTTGGATTCTCGAGGGAGATAATTGGTTGAGATGTATCTGATGAAATGGTTCATTCCTTCAATATAATTTATATTTATATACATTCTTGATGGAGGAGTGATAGGAGGTTTAAATGAATACTAGATAAGTTCGTTTTCTAAAATTCAAATCCAGAATAATTTATGTCATGTAAGTGGATTAAATGATATGAAAGTCAATTTTACCACTTCTAGAAAGGGATTCCTCACATGTACAAATTTTACATTCATTGAATTAGGGTTTCATGATGTGTAATATCACAGGGTTTATAAATAAATAATAATATGTAGATGATATGCATTTTTTTAGATCAAACTGTAACCCAGGTATTATACGACGTGAATGGATATTACAGGTCATGTAAATACCCAATAATTTGTAGTTTTAAAATATAATTTCATCCAAAAATACATTCATTCTGAAATTCTCTCTTTTCCTCCAATTTTCAGTGAACTGATTGTTCCAAGATGTATCCTTCAAGCCCTTATTCATCCTTCTCCAAACTATTGACTTCGATGCTTGTTCATCAGTGATCCATGGTTTGACTATGGTAAGTTCATCGCCTATATTTGTTTCATTTCATCTTTTATTCTCTTGATGAATCACTGTAGTGGTATTTTTGTGGTTTGAGGTATGAATCGAGTTTTATACGGATATATCCTTGGTGCATTATTGTTCAATCCTCTATTTTCATGAGGTAGTTATGGTTATCAAATATACTTCTTCACCATATGGTGTGCTGTAATTTGAATGCTTATTTGATGTAGGATTTTCTTGATTTTTATTCATTGTGAATCTTATGGGAGGGGTTCACAATTATGTATCTATGAATTATTGTGGTTTTAGATTAAATTAATGATAAAAAGTCAATTATTTGAATTCGATGGAGGTAATGGGGTTTGATCAACAAGTTCTCATAACTTCGATATGGCTTGTGATTTTGGGATTATTCTGAGAAAACAACACACTAAAAAGTGTGGTATATTATGGATTTTTTTCATTAGATTCATCTTCTTATGGTTGATTCATTGATTGATATTGTTTGGAACAACCCTAAAATAAAAAATTCAAAACCCCGCATTTTTGGATAATGAATTTTGTTCCCCATTATTTGGTTTTTCTATTAATTCCCCAAAAAAAGTATTAGAATGTGATAAATATTTTTTTTAACCTATAGATATATTTTTTGTGATGTGATGTGTCTGTTTTTGTGGTTTGTAGATGTAGGGGAAGATTATGGTATGTAGATGTATTGTGGGGCAGTGATGGGCCTAGTATGATTATGCAGTAGGGCTAAAAAATTAGTTGTGGTGTAATTTTTTTAAAGATGTGGTCTTGGTTGGGGGGTTTGTTTTCGGATGAATGTTTTTCTGGGAATGATGACTTGAAGAAGAAAACTAGTGTTTTTATGGAAAATTCTCCAAAATATTACACATGAAAAACACTTTGAATGCCTTACCCAATATCTCATTGATTGTGATGTGATGATTAATGGATTTTTGTTAAAAAAAGAGGTAATGTGGAGCCTAGTTAATTTATCATGGATCTTCACATTCTAACATGCTTTTTTCTTTTTTGTTTGATATGTTTTTTTCCAAGATCGCTTCCCGTTATTTGTGATGGTGTGTGAATAAATTCGATGGGAACATGTTGAAATTGAAAAAATAGGATAATTAATGGGTGATAATTAATGATTGAAAACTAATTGTTCTTTTTGTTCTGTTTGTGTGGAGTGATTCATTTAAAGGTGGAAACAAAAGGGATTGTGTAGTGAGCTTGATAGTTATTTTTGAACTAATATAATGGGATGTAGTGTTTGATACTATGAATATATCTTCATATTCTTTTAATTTTTATATTCAGCCCACCCATGTTGAGAAATATGTTTTAAACACCCACATCAACAACCGTGGGTGTTTTTACTATCATTTAGTGAAGATTAAATATGGATAGATACATACTCCTTTATTATTTCTCTTCTAGTAAAGGTAGTTAGGGAACAATATTGATTGTCGGAGGTCAATTGGTGCTTTATATGGTGGTTGTGAGGGACCAGGTGTCTTCGAATGAGATGAGAGAACCTATGTGTTTTTGAGAAATGTGTTTTATGATTTAGTAGTTTTAATTAGGATGACGTTTCATGTTCTTTCCCTATTGTATTTGGGATTTGATATGATGCAATATATTGTAATTCCCAGGTCTGTGAGGGCGTGATGTGATGTGAGGCCCAGGTGTGTGCTCGAAGGATGTATTTTGAGGACCAGGTCTCTGCGGGTGGGATGTGTTTTAAGGCCTAGCTATGTACGGGCGTGATGTGTTGTTAGTCATAAGTGTGTATGTGTAGGATGTGATGTGGTATACAAAAGGTATGTGAGCTCTATAATGAATGGTTTTTGGAAGGAGAGAAAATCATGTGGTAATGTGGTGCTTGTTCCCCTATAAGAAATACGATTTAATTAAAATTATGTTACATGGAATGTGATACTTGGTAAGAAATCATTGGCGAGGTTAGGATGGTTATTATAACTATTTAGGTGATATTTGGTTATTCTATTTTCTTACTAGAGCATTAATATGAATCTTTCACATTTTCATGAGAGGCTTTTGTTTTGTAACTGAATGTACTTGTATTCTCACCCTATATATATATAACTACTTTTAGAATTACAATATTATTCTTTGTAACTTGAAGGATGTTACTATGTAAGGCCTTTGGATAGCTTTTGTGTTACTACCTTTTCTTTTCTTTTGGGTATTTACTTTGGAGACAATATTCTATTTGTATCAATTATACATTTTTCATGTAGGTTGGATAGTTTTTTGAATTCAATTTTTTATTATGAATTAATATTTTTTGATGATTCCTTTTACTTTTGAATACTATTTCTTATAACATTTAATGACTCTGATATTATTAGATTTTGACACCCTTGTTGCATGTCCCAAAATCAAGGCCTATAGGATGCGGATCTCATGGGGTCATTACCTCTCTCCCCTCATTATGTTATCATTATAAGGAGGGGGTCATGATAGATATATTCAAAGATAAATAGTTATTGGAAATATAAAATAACTATATTCATCATGATAATTAATTTTTAATTTATAGGGAATAAATAATTAAATTAATTGATAGATTAATGATTATAATATATTTGTTTAATTAAGGGGCATATAAAAAAATGTTATTAAAAATGATAAAATAAATATAAATTGATTATATAAAAGTAATAATGGATTTTTTTGAATAAATAGATATTTAATGGATGTATTAATGGTTTTTTCTATGCTATTTCAGTATTTATATTTTTTAAGAATTAATGTAATAAATAGCTTCAAAACTAAAATATATGATACTTTAAAATAAAAAATAATTCATTAAAATGTTATAAAATTCATCGAAATATAAAATTCATAAAAATAAATGAGATAAAGTTTAAAATATAATCCCTGACTCATTTATTATTGTTTTGGTTTTTTATAGTAACTATATTGATCCTTAAAGATTAAAAATAAAAAATTTCACGGTAATACTTAATGGGTTTAAGAAAGGGTTAATTCCAAAAGATAAGGGTAATAATGGGACCTAAAATTTTCAAATAATTATTGTTTGAGATGATTTATATACATCATAATATTATTTTATAAATAAATCACTTTTGAACCAATTTCAATATAAAATGAATTTATATTAATTTAATATTTTTTTGAGTGTCCAAGTGTACCCCTCACATTAATAAAAATAGGAAACCCCCTCCTTTACTTCCTCACACAACATTTATTCTTATATATAGTCCAAATCCTACCCAAATAAGGTCAAAACATACCTCCCATAATTTTATAAGCCTCGCTTTGGGATGAATTCAAACCAATTTTGGATTTTGGAATTATCCGAAACAAGTTACCTATATATTAGGAAACATTCTTCAATGATCAGATTATTATTATTTCTTTCCCCTCTCAATTATTGATTATTATTACAAGATTATATAATAAAATAATTATTAAAAATATAATTATATGTTATCATCTTGAATTTTCTATCTACACTCACATTCATTTCCTTGTAATGGGTAACTAACTAACAATTCAATGATACAGAGAACTACCACATCATGAGCAGAGGTGTCTGTTTTTTTTAACAACCTTTCATGGTCGTAAATATTGATGGTCATTAAATATATATATGTTAATAAATAATATTTTTCCTATTTTATTATTATATAACAAATACCTTTATACAATCCATTTTATGTAAATACGATAACATTCTATGTGAAATTGAGTACTACAACATCTTAAAGTGATACAATACGATAAAACAAATAATGGAAAGTACTAAAAATGGAATTAATTAAAAATATTTTGAATAAATGAAATAAATATATATATTTATGATATTATTAAATTTCATGGAATTTAATATATCATTTTATTTATTACCTTTTTCACACACTAAAACGTGATAATGTGTTTCATTGATGTGTAGACTATCACATCCCTAACATGATGTTATTACTTTAACTTGACCAAAATTATAAATATAAGTATATATGATTAATTATAAGGTCACTTATTATATAAGGAAAATTTTAGTAATATATAACGTAACTTTCAATAAATCCATAAAGATCATTGAATAATTGGAACATAACTCATGCGTACGTATGAACCTCCATCTCCATGATTATAACGTTTGTTCATTTTTCATAATCATCAATAAATATTTTTTAAAAGTATTATTGATGTATAAATTTGATAATTATTCCCTTTTCAATATTATAAATATGATTATATAATTTTCTATTTGGCCATAGTTATCCTTCCAAATTCATTTTTAACATGTGAGCAAATTATTTTCAAAACATCCTATGTAAACATAATTATTTATGTTGTTATTCACTAAAATTGTTAAAAGGGAAATAAAATTCATGAAGAATAAGAAAATATATCTGAAGAATGTTGTTAATTAAAAAATATTATTATTCATTAATACAATTACACACATGAAGAGTCCCACTCAAGGTAAGAGAACATTGTCACACATTTATTTATGTTGGATAAATTCATTATACTCTACGTATTTAATTTTTACTGTGTATATACAACCCATAAATTTATTTTATGAGTATTATTATGAATATTATGGCATTTTATTATCCACATAATTTTATTTCATTCGTGGTAAATACCATTATACTGAATATTAATTTTTAATCTATTATTTCAAGATCTCACTATTATTTTAGATTTTTTTGTTTATGTCTCTTGTGAGGTATATTTCATTTCCATGTTTTTGTTTTTAATAATTTTTTCAAATACAATTTTTCAATTCTTAAATGATTTTTTTAAAATTATTTATGCACATTTTCAGTTTATAAATAATTATAAGCAATCATCATATTGTTTTCCAAAACAAGGTACATTATACATTTATATACAAAAGTATAAATAATTTTGTAATTTATATGGTATTAATAGAATTCCCCACCTTCATGATGAATTATTTTCTTAACAATTCATTTAAAATTTAACTATATTCATTTTAAAGAAAATATTTTCTTTTTTAAATAATTGGCCTTTTAAAAAATTTATTATAAAGTGGTATGTGATTTTATCTCAATTTACATTTCATTAAGAAAAATTTATTATTATGCATCAATTCAATTTTATAATATTTTATACTTTCCCTTGAAATCTTTTATGATGAACGTCCTTATTCTAATTATATTCTATGATTTGTTTAATTTCTTTCCTTCATTAGGACTATCATTATAATGAATCAATGTGGTATGGGACATATTAGAATGTTTAATGATTCTTTTCCTAATAAATGTGTTAATGATAATTAAATGGTATTTTCATTCGTCAACATCAAAAACACAGTTTTTTAATATGCACCACTAGGAAATGATAGATAAAATCATATTATTTATTCAATATGTGTATTTAATGTTATGGAAATTATTTTATTAATTAAATATATTATTCTACATGTAAGGAATGAATTGGATTTGTATATGTTGTGAGGGGCCTGATATAGACCCTCAATGAATTGATAAGTTTTATAGAAAAAATAAGATATGTTTTTAGCCAATGTTATACCAACTTATTAGATGTTTGGAATAATGAATTGAAATTATTAGATTCCGAGCATGATGCCTTGAAAGTATTAGATACATATCTTATAACCATGAAAATATGTTTTTGATATCAATCATTTTGAATTCTATAATTATGTATTCTTTTATTGTTATTCTAGGTTATTTTTATATTATTTATAATATCTTGGGCTATGATTAATTAACAGATTATTGATTAAATATAATTTTTTTAGTATCTACATTTCCATATTGATAATTACTTATTTAGTATTTTTATTTCATGCATTATCAGTTATTTACAATTACTTGTTGATTTATTCTCATTGATTAAATATTTATAAATCATTACTAAAGTAACTAGGAATTTTATATTACCCTTAATATTTTTAATTTCTATGGGTTATAATAAAATGTTCAATGAATAATATTTCAAGGGGTTGTTCATTCCATTTTATATTGTATCATATTTTTTTCTCTATTTCCCAATTAAAAATTGAAATCATGTCTGTAATATGGATTTCTAAATTAGCTAAACCTATCGGCCTTTCTGAATTTTATTCCATTTAATCCTAACAATTTAATCAAATAACACACTAATTCTAGGCTTCTAGAGTCGGTGCATTAAAAACAAGAACTCCACTGAAAAATTTTGTAATTAAAAAGAGAAATAATATTAGTTAAAAGAATATAGGTACCCTAAATTGAATACTCAATTCTAAATAATTTTTGGGATGATGTAGTACGTACTTTCTTCAATTATAGAAATAAATTTTAAATAAATGATTTTATTAATAAAAATCATAGTGTCTTGTTGACTTGGATAAAACTAAAACATTCTAACTTTATTTTTTGGGATAATTGTATTCATTCTGAATACTAATGATAATATATTTAAATTTTATATAAAATCATATGATGGAATTTTTTATTCTATGTTTTTTAGGATTGTATAGTATTTAAATAAATCATATGTATTGTTTATGAAATAGTTTATTGAAGTGCACTGTGTTGCATTTGTTGTCAATGAGGTATGTTGTTGTCAAGGAATGAATGGATGGATGTCAAGGAGTTTCAATATGTGAATGACAAAGGATGTGATGGTGTTAGTGAGGGAAGGAGAATGGCCATGGTACTAAGATGCATGTCACTTTGGAGATTCATTAAGTGACATAGGATGTTGTGGTTGAAACATTCTCATACAATATCAGACGATTGTAGAACTGATCTTAATGTTTCAGTACTTGTATCAAGATGATACTAAGTTACACCACATGAAGAATGGATGATGACAGAGCATCATCATTACATATGACGATTATTGAGCTGATCTTTAAGTTCCAAGAACATGTATCAAGTAGATACAATGTCACAACATTGTTTGAAGACCATGCATTGTACTGACAATGCATGAGGAGATGAAGAGAGCCATCCACAACTTCTAAGTGGATGAAGTGAGCTAAATAATTCCATGGACTATCACTTAGTGCTTGTGAATTGAAATTGATCCAACTTGATCTTTGATTAGATAAATGAAGAACATTGAAGACTTAATTGATTCATGTAATTCGGTTGAAGAATGAAGCTTCGGGAATTCCAATCCTAAGTGATGAATAAATGTTGATGAAGAATTGGAGGAATTCTAATGAAGAAGAAGAACGAAGAAGGAGAATGAGAATGGCTTGGAAGTAGTGGCTTGGAATTTGGCATTTGGTACTTAGTAACTTTGTTTTTTCACAAAGTCTAGGTTCTACACTTAAGCAAAAAATTAGCCATCAAGGGCCAGCCTTAAGGGTTCAACCCAAGGCACATGTGGGACTAGGTCACCACGCCCAAGGGGATCCCATGGGGCCAGCCCAAGAGAGGTCGGGGCTGTGTGTAAGCCCCAGGCCATGCAGGGGAGTGTCAAGGCATGCGCAGCGTGGGCGCAGAGCACGCCCGATTGGCAGGGGTGGGCGCAAGAGCGCGCCCGCAAGAAGAACTCTGTGTGGGGCGGCACCGAGAGGGTTGGAAGTTCAATCGAGGGGTTGCGGCAGGAGCTGGATGTTAAACCGCGGAAATTCCGCGAGGCGATTCGATGTGGGACACGCATTTTTACCGCGGAGCAAATCGTGGCCATCCATCTGATCTCGCAGACGATCTGCGCCGCACATCTCATCGCGCTGCTCCCGTTCAGATCCAGGCCGTTGAAGACTATTTGATCGCCTGATCCGACGGCTCCGAGGCATCTCATTCCTCGAGCTCAGTCGAAGCTAGCCCGCGACGCCGCCTGAACCATAGCCACTCCGACCACCGTATTTTGAGTTCCCGACCACCGTTGTTCGAGCTAAAGTGTCCATGGAGTTCGTCTGGATGTAATGAACACATCCATGCAAGAAAATATACATGCATGCAACGAAATAAAGCTTTTGAACAAGGACGAGGCAAAACGAAGTTGCCGAGGCTTCGGTGGATTCATGCTATGCATGGATAGACTTTTAAGAGACATGAAAACGTTCTGCATGCACATGCACACGTTCTGCGACGCATGCATGAGAAGGAGAGAAAAATAAAAGAACCCGCGGTGAACCGAGGAGAAATATCAAGATTCACAGAATCTTGAGAACCCGAAAGTTGTGGGGATTTGAGAGATATCTCACGCAGAAGTTTTGGACCTCCTCTGCCTATAAAAAGAGCAGCTGAGGTGCTTGAATCGCTTGCTGATCCTTTGTTGAAAATCTGAAGTCCCGTGAGTGCTCTCTGCCTCGCAAAGAAAGAAGCCCCGCGCATTCTACTTGCGCGGCTGAGGTTCCTTTCGCACACACTTGCGTGAAAGAAGAATAAGGATTCCCTGCGTGCCTTCCCCTTGCGCGGCAGGAAGACCCGAGGCCGCATCACTTGCGCACCCCGCGGTTGGCCGAGGTCTTGCGCGGCCCTTGTGCTTGAGGTTTGCGCGGTAGTGGCTACCAAAGGCACTTGCGCGCAGCTTGAAGACGCTTGTGCCCTGCACCCATTGGACTTGCACGCTTTGAAGAAAAAGGAAGACCTGAGGCTTGGCACCTTGCACGACAGTAGTGAAGAAGAGAAGGTCGCTTGCCTCTGTGAAGAATAGTGGCCACACCTAGCACGCCTCCCTTGTGTGCATAGTAAAGAGAATACCCTACAGTGGGTGTGCAAGGAGTGGAAGGCCGTGGCCCTAGTGTGTGCATAAGGAGAAAGACTACACCAAGTAGTATGTGCAAAGAAAGAACAAGGCCACGGCTAGCACCCATATGGACAAAATATATATAATTTCTGTGTTCTTAACAAGTGTGAAGGCCAAGCTCAAGTGTGTGCCAAAGTGAAGAAGTTTTGTGTGCAAAGAGACAAGAAGGCTGAACCTAGTGTGTGAACTAAGAAGTGTGTACACACATAGAAGAAGAGGAGGATACTCACACTAATGTATAACACACATTAAGTGTGTGTAAACAAATTGAACAAAATGTGTGAAGGAAGAAGGTGTGTGTGCTTAAGGAGTTATCACCCTATAAGGGTTAATCACACCAAGAGGAAAAGAAGGGAAGTGCATGCTTACACGCATGCACGTGCACACGTGAACAAGTTGAATCTTCTTGTGTGCATTTGAGTTGTCCAAGACCAAGAGTTCTTGAAGAATTTGAGAAGACATGCAATCAGTGCATGAAGATGCAGAGTTGCCATGCACTTAGTGCATGAAGTTGTTCATAAGTCAGAATGAAGCCAGACTGAAGTTAGAGATATCAGTTGTCTGAGCATTCAATGATTGAGAAGATCCTGATCAACAGAAGTGATCAGAAGCTGTGAGCAAGACCAACAGACCTTATCAGAGGCTGTTGAAGATTCTTGAAGAGAGAGGCCAGGTCATCCTTAGAAGAAGGTGATAAAGCCTGAGCAAGACGAGAAGACCTGTTCATCACAAGTGAGCAGAGGTACAGAGCAAGGCCAACAGTCTTTATCCCAGGCTGCTGAATATACTTGAAGAGCTGAACAAGAAGAAGAGCTACTCGTGTGACTCGAGGAGCCAGGAGAAGCCCCCTGTGAGACTCAGGGTGGATGAAGTCTTCAGTGGGATTCTGGAGCAGGCCAGTGGGACTCTGGTAACACTGTGGGACGCAGTATAAAGACCCTCCTGTGGGACTCATGATAGATACAGTGGGACTCTGTATCGACCATTGTAATACTAACAGATTATAATGGGAGAAACCATGTTGGGGCATATAACCAACATGGCAAGGACGTAGGCCTTTGGTGCCGAACCTTGTAAATCCTTGTGTCCTGTGCCTTTTCATTACTTCATCATTCGGGAAAGGTTGAGAGATACAAGAAGAGTGGATTGAGGCCTTAACAAGCCATAGAGGTTTTATTGATAAATAATCAATTAGTAAAAAGTTTTAAAGGATCACTGATTCACCCCCTCCCCCTCTTAGTGATTCACACTGATCTGGGAACTTCAACTGGTATCAGAGGGGAGGTTACCTCTAAAAGATCCAAGGGAGTCTTTATGAAGTGTAGATTTGAGGATTTGAGTGACCAGACTCAAATGGAGATATCTGCCACGACTCAGAAAAATAGAAAGAAGAAACAAGCCAAGAAGATGAAGAAAGCCTGTCCTAGCTGTGATGAAGTTGGAACAATAAAAGATCTTCAAAGTGAAATAGAATATCATCATAAGACAGTCCCCAAGGAAGTGGCAATGTGTATAGCTACAGGCATCCTTGAACTTCAAGAAGAAAAATTACAGCTAGAAGAAGAAGCCAATGCAATGGAAGATCAGTTGGCTAAAAGGGTTGGCATAACCAACACTCTCAGAAAGCTGGTGAAGGCTAAAGATGAAACAATGTCTCTTTGCAATGAATGATATGAAGACACTACTGAAGAATTGCAAAGAAGCCTTTCTGAGAAAGAATTCTTTAAGACCGTGGTCAAAGAAGTTTTCCATTCACTGGAAAAATGGCACATAGTTTCAATGAATGTCAGAGATGCTCAACTTGAAGACAAAGTAAACAGGGTAAAGGAGCTTGACAATTCATTACAAGATTATGAAAACGGAAGAGAAGACCTTGGAGTCTAAATCCAAGAAGGGTGATGCATCCAGAAGGACCACCATGAAGAAATGCTTCTACTGTGGAAAGAAAGGACATATCATGGATCTTTGTAAAGAACCCATGAAATTCAATAGAGGCAGACTGGACTCAAACAGACAATCATTCCAGAAGAAGTAGAAGGGATTGGTTGAAAATAAGTTTCCTAAGAAAGGTGGCTTAATAGTATCAAAAGAACCTTGTGGAATTTCCAAAACTGAGGCCTCACTTCCAAATGACTTGTTAGTCATATGTCCAAATTAGTTGCAACTTGCCAAAGATCTGCAAAGATCTGAAGATGAAGTTCTGGCAATTGCTAAGGCAAAAGGAAAGAAAAAGATTTCACATGAAGATCATGTTCTGTGAGTGAGGTGCAATCAAGCTAGACATACTTGTGATAAATGCATGATATTCATTCCATCTCAGAAGGGATTCTTCAAAAGAATGAAGATTGCAACAGGAGACTCTAGTGTTCAGAAGGCACCTAGAAATAGAGGAGTCACACACAAAGAAGTTGAAGAGGTGTTGAGATCCACACCAGCACAAACATCATTGAAGATCAAATGTGCAAGTGTGAAGAATGGTGAAAATGGGACATCTCGGTTGAGAGAATCTTCTCAACCTTGTTGTTCACATTGATGAACCAAGGAGGTTCCATCTTATTCCCTAACAACTTATATTTACATGTGCTAACATTTCAGGGAATTGAATATGATGATCATTCTCATCTTGAGAGTGGTTTGGACAGAATGGAGTGCACCCCTTGAGGGGGAGCCAATCTGTAGAAGATGGGATTCTGAGATTTAATACCATCTTGAGAAAAGTGAAGGTATTCCAATCATACTTTCATCCCTTGTTTATTAATTGTATTCATCATGACAATTAAGGGGGAGTATTGATTGAAGTCAAATGGTTGAATGGGGGAGATTTATCATTGCACCTAAACTTTCTAATAAGTTTTGTGAAGTTGTGCAGGATTTAGCAAATTCATTGTTATATCTGAAAAATTTCAAGCCCCTTGGAGCATGATCTCACATGTACAGTGAATGTTGGACAGCATTGAGTACCTTGGTTACATCACTCTTGTTTTCTACACCGGGTTAGCCCAAGTAGACTTAGAGTTGATTTACTAAAGGTTCTTTGCTAAAGAGAACATGTGACATCATCCCTCTCTCAGTGTTTTTCAAGAAAATACTTTTCAAAGGGAGGAAGAGATTTTTGAAAGAGAACCACACCACACCTTTGCATTTGATTGACAATAAGGGGGAAAAAATATTGGCACATGTATTGACCCATTCATATGTTCTCTAGTGTATTTCCAACAAATACAAAGGGGGAGATTGAAGTGCACTGTGTTGCATTTGTTGTCAATGAGGTATGTTGTTGTCAAGGAATGAATGGATGGATGTCAAGGAGTTTCAATATGTGAATGACAAAGGATGTGATGGTGTTGGTGAGGGAAGGAGAATTGCCATGGTACTAAGATGCATGTCACTTAGGAGATTCACTAAGTGACATAGGATGTTGTGGTTGAACCATTCTCATACAATATCAGACAATTGTAGAACTGATCTTAATGTTTCAATACTTGTATCAAGATGATACTAAGTTACACCACTTGAAGAATGGATGATGATGGGGCATCATCATTACATCTGACGATTTTTGAGCTGATCATTAATTTCCAAGAACTTGTATCAAGTAGGTACAATGTCACAACATTGTTTGAAGACCATGCATTGTACTGACAATGCATGAGGAGATGAAGAGAGCCATCCACAACTTCTAAGTGGATGAAGTGAGCTAAAGAAGTCCATGCACTATCACTTAGTGCTTGTGAATTGAAATTGATCCAACTTGATCTTTGATTAGATCAATGAAGAACATTGAAGACTTAATTGATTCAAGTAATTCGGTTGAAGAATGAACCTTAGGGAATTACAATCCTAAGTGATGAATAAATGTTGATGAAGAATTGGAGGAATTCTAATGAAGAAGAAGAATGGAGAAGGAGAAGGAGAATGGCTTGTAAGTAGTGGCTTGGCATTTGGCATTTGGTACTTAGTAACTTTGTTTTTACACAAAGTCTTGTTTCTACACTTAAGAAAAAAATTAGCCATCAAGGGCCAGCCTTAAGGGTTAAACCCAAGGCACATGTGGGACTAGGTCACTACGCCCAAGGGGATCCCATGGGGCCAGCCCAAGAGAGGTCGGGGCCGTGTGTAAGCCCCGGGCCACGCAGGGGAGTGTCAAGGCATGTGCAACGTGGGTGTAGAGTGCGCCCGAGTGGCAGGGGTGGGCACAAGAGCGCACCCTCAAGAAGAACTCGGTGTGGGGCGGCACCGAGAGGGTTGGAAGTTCAATCGAGGGGTTGCGGCAGGAGCTGGATGTTAAACCGCGGAAATTCCGCGAGGCGATACGATGTGGGACGCGGATTTTTGCTGTGGACCAAATCGTGGCCATCCATCTGATCTCGCGGACGATCTGCGCCGCACATCTCATCGCGCCGCTCCCGTTCAGATCCAGGCCGTTGAAGACTATTTGATCGCCTGATCCGACGGCTCCGAGGCGTCTCCTTCCTCGAGCTCAGTCGAAGCTAGCCCGCGACGCCGCCTGAACCAGAACCACTCCGACCACCGTATTTTGAGTTCCTGACCACCGTTGTTCGAGCTAAAGTGTCCATGGAGTTCTTCTGGATGTAATGAACACATCCATGCAAGAAAATATACATGCATGCAACGAAATAAAGATTTCGAACAAGGCCGAGGCAAAACGAAGTTGCCGAGGCTTCGGTGGATTCATGCTATGCATGGATACACTTTTAAGAGACATGAAAACGTTCTGCATGCACATGCACACGTTCCGCGACGCATGCATGAGAAGGAGCGAAAAATAAAAGAACATGCGGTGAACCGAGGAGAAGTATCAAGAATCACAGAATCTTGAAAACCCGAAAGTTGCGGGGATTTGAGCGATATCTCACGCGGAAGATTTGGACCTCCCCTGCCTATAAAAAGAGCAGCTGAGGTGCTTGAATCGCTTGTTGATCCTTTGTTGAAAATCCTAAGTCCTGTGAGTGCTCTCTGCCTCGCGAAGAAAGAAGCCCCGCGCATTCTACTTGCGCGGCTGAGGTTCCTTTCCTGCACACTTTCGTGAAAGATGAAGAAGGATTCCCTGCACTCCTTCCCCTTGCGCGGTAGGAAGACTCGAGTCCGCATCACTTGCGCACCCCGCGGTTGGCCGAGGTCTTGCGCGGCCCTTGTGCTTGAGGTTTGCGCGGTAGTGGTACCCCAAGGCACTTGCGCACAGCTTGTGCTCTTGCACCAAGACGCTTGTGCCTTGCACCCATTGGACTTGCACGCTTTGAAGAAAAAGGAAGACCCGAGGCTTGGCACCTTGCACGACAGTAGTGAAGAAGAGAAGGCCGCTTGCCTCTGTGAAGAATAGTGGCCACACCTAGCACGCCTCCCTTGTGTGCATAGTAAAGAGAATACCCTACAGTGGGTGTGCAAGGAGTGGAAGGCCGTGGCCCTAGTGTGTGCATAAAGAGGAAGACTACACCAAGTAGTATGTGCAAAGAAAGAACAAGGCCAAGGCTAGCACCCATGTGTACAAAATTTATATAATTTGTGTGTGCTTAACAAGTGTGAAGGCCAAGCTCAAGTGTGTTCCGAAGTGAAGAAGTTTTGTGTGCAAAGAGACAAGAAGGCCGAACCTAGTGTGTGCACTAAGAAGTGTGTACACACTTAGAAGAAAAGGAGGATAGTCACACTAAAGTATAACACACATTAAGTGTGTGTAAACAAATTGAAAAAAGTGTGTGAAGGAAGAAGGTGTGTGTGCTTAAGGAGTTATCATTCTTTAAGGGTTTATCACACCAAGAGGAAAAGAAGGGAAGTGCATGCTTACACGCATGCACGTGCACACGTGAACAAGTTATATCTGCTTGTGTGCATTTGAGTTGTCCAAGACCAAGAGTTCTTGAAGAATTTGAGAAGACATGCAATCAGTGCATGAAGATGCAGAGTTGCCATGCACTTAGTGCATGAAGTTGTTCTTAAGTCAGACTGAAGCCAGACTGATGTTAGAGATATCAGTTGTCTGAGCTTTCAGTGATTGAGAAGATCCTGATCAACAGAAGTGATCAGAAGCTGTGAGCAAGACCAACAGACCATATCAGAGGCTGTTGAAGATTCTTGAAGAGAGAGGCCAGGTCGTCCTTAGAAGAAGGTGATAAAGCCTGAGAAAGACGAGAAGACCTTTTCATCACAAGTGAGCAGAGGTACAGAGCAAGGCCAACAGTCTTTATTCCAGGCTGCTGAAGATACTTGAAGAGCTGAACAAGAAGAAGAGCTACTCGTGTGACTCGAGGAGCCAGGAGAAGCCCCCTGTGAGATTCAGGGTGGGAGAAGTCTTCAGTGGGATTCTGGAGCAGGCCAGTGGGACTCTGGTAACACTGTGGGACGCAGTATAAAGACCCTCCTGTGGGACTCATGAGAGATACAGTGGGACTCTGTATCGACCATTGTAATACTAACAGATTATAATGGGAGAAACCATGTTGGGGCATATAACCAACATGGCAAGGACGTAGGCCTTTGGTGCCGAACCTTGTAAATCCTTGTGTCCTGTGCCTTTTCATTACTGCATCATTCGGGAAAGGTTGAGAGATACAAGAAGAGTGGATCGAGGCCTTAACAATCCATATAGGTTTAATTGATAAAGAATCAATTAGTAAAAAGTTTTAATGGATCACTGATTCACCCCCTCCCCCTCTAGTGATTCACACTGATCTGGGCACTTCATTTATGTTAAATTTGATGAGACTATTCTTTTTTGAAAATAACTTCAATCAATATATTCATTTTCAATTTTTAATAACGATTTTAGAATAATTTGGGAAATATATTCATATGATAGAATAACTAAAGAATTTTTCTTTTTTGGATCACTCCATTTTGTAGAATTCCATAATTTTGTAAAAATAATAATTTTCTAATCCGAATAAATTAGTCATTCGATATAAATACTCCAACTGATAATAACATTGGTGATGTAGATCAACCTCATAAAACTAGTTGTTCTATAAAAATTAAGATAAAAATTATGATTCTTTAACATAATATAAAAATAAATACTAGATGAAGCATTATGTGATGAATATTTCATAAAATGAATTCCATATGAAATCCTAAAATTCCAAAGGAAATAGAATTGGGATATGTTAAATTTCATCAATGTTCTTCTGTAATTGGGGTAAAATACGATCTCTAGAATATGTGTGATGAAAATTAAAATATAGCACTAATTAAAGAAATACAAGGTGATGAGAGGTATAATTGACAAGAGGGGAAGGAATATGTAGAAAATTATTATTTAGTTGCTATAATTTAACGCACACAAATTCATCAAGCATATGTATGGTTTTCTAATTTCATAATTCTTCAAATTGATATTTAGTGTGACTTTAATAATTAATGTGTACAAGAGGATGTTTATCTATAACTAAAAACTTGTTTTCAATATAAAAAAATAAATAGATTATGTATTTAAATATAATATGTAGATTTTTGGACTTTAACAATATCATATATCTGACTAATATAGATTGACAATATTTTTTTCAAAAAAAAATTCATTGGATTTTTGAATGAAACACATATTGTATAAAATGTTTATAAAATAATATAACTATTTAAATTTATTTTGATGAGATTATATTTTTCCTTAAAAAAAATTATATTACATATTCTATTATGGATCTTATGAAACATGATTTTGAAATGGGGATGATGGGGAACCATATTTATTTTATAGGATTCCAAAATTTCAAAAATACCAAAAAGAATTTTTATATAAAAAGGGGGAAAATATATTTTTCTGAAACATAGAAATAAAAATTATGAAATTTTTAGTAATCATGTCTGTTCATAAAGTAATGTTTTATGTATAATTATAGATTTACAATTGGAGATGTATCTTTTATTTAATATTGATCCTCCAGAATTTTGGATACTGACAAATCTCAGAAACTAGATGATAAAAAAATATAAGAATGATTGGAATTTTACTATACATAACAACTAGTAATTTACAATAATTATTAATGTATAATTGTGTTCACGATATCATGTTAATCCAAAATAGTTTCATAATAAAAAATTTAATTAAATATTTTATTATCTTCAGAGAACTATGCATCTATGATTATTTTAAACATCTAGAAAAAATTTTGAACTAAACTGTTTTTCTAATTCTATAATGGGAAAATGTAAAATAGAGATAAAAGATTTTATAAAAAAATATATTTATTTAAATAGATTTAATTTCATGGTTTTTATGAAATAACATTATGTTTCAATTTCCAAAATTCGATCAAATATGTGGCAGTTGTATTTTTTGAAAAATTGTTGTGGATGAAGAACACACACATATTGTGTCTCGAGTATTAGTAAAACATTAATTTTCATTGATAAAACATGTATATATCACATTTTAATATATCCACACAACACTCATAGAATAAACAACTAGATATAAGACACAATTACCATCCTGATCATTTAAAAAAGGATATATTGTAAACAATTCATCAGAAGGAAAGAAAAACATGCAAATATTTTTAGTAAACACCTCAATTCACATAGACATGAAAATTTTAAATTGAATTTTGGAATGGTTAAAATTATGTGATTATTAATTAATATTTATATTTTAACAATATTCACATATAAATGAACTATTTTTCATAATTTGTATATACTTGTTGTATATTTACTAAAAAAATACTTTTTCTATTTTTTTTAATTTATAATATTTTCTATTTCTAAAAAATTTGGTTTAATAAAAAAATTATATTTACTAAAATATTTAGATTAAAATATTTTTTTTATTTTTCAAAAAATATTATTTTATACAAATACAATTCAATCTTCTAAAAACAGTTGTTTTTCATATAAAAGGAAGAATGGTTACTAGAAACACATTCTCCAAAAAATTACCTGTTATATTATAAGAGTATATATTCTAATATTTTGTATATAGTATCTTTTTCTTTATTTTTTTGGTATTTTGTATCATTTTTTATTTATCAATTTTGTTTTATAAATTTTCAAGAAAAATGAGGTATCATATAACTATTTCATTAAATATTTCATTAAGAGCACAATTTATATTTTAATTTAATTTTTATTAACCTATATCAACAGATCATGTAATATGATTAAATATGAGATGTTAAATATATAGAATTCTATTATTCACCCCCAAGATCTGAATATGAAGGTGGTTCTCCACATAACAAAACATGTTCTTAGATTTATTAAGAATATTTTATCTCAAATTATTTATATATCAAATATTTAGGTGTTATTCGGATTAAATGATCATAATCCTATTATTTTGTTCATTGTTTTAATAGTAATTTCATATATATATCCCAAATTATCATCTACAAGATAAGTTTATAATGATTAATTTGTGATGGTGAGGCCCTCTAAGAATTATTTATATGATAATATATATTATCTATTGAATGAAATTATTATATATAATTTCAAGTAAATTATTTGTTGAAAATGATTTTTTATCATCATTTTCATTCAATAGTAATCATATTTTACTCATTGGTTGTTTTTAGAATGCAATAAAATCTATAGGTAATAAATTTTAAACATTTTAAATAATGTTAAGGAAAGAATATTTATCATTTATTTTACACTATAAGAGTTATGATGGATGGAGTGAAATTTATTTTAACCAATAATATTCTAGACAAGATGGGATGCATTAATAAATATATTTCGTAAAATTATTTGATTTCTTCATATTTGAAGTTAATAAAATTATATTATATAAAAACCAATACTTGAGTTGTTTCATTAGGGATTCATGGATCTCTAATTCAATGAAAAGTTTTTTTTAGATTAAAGTCTTAATATATCATTTCATTATATTTGTAAAAGTATATGAGGTAAATTGAACTTGTAATGATTACTTTCTTCATATTAAATGAATTTAATAAATGATCCAAAAACTAATAAATTATATTTTTCCCAATATTAAACAATAATGTGTTACTATAGATAATCTTTGTAATAAAATTTAATAATTGGATTGTTCCTTTGGGGGAAAAAGAAATATTGATAAGTGAATAAATAATTTCTAGAATGGAATTAGTTTTTGTATCTGAGTTGATTATGTTTCTAGAAAAATCATACAATGTAGAATCTGGTATATATGTTATCAATTTTATGAAAAATGTTTAATAATACAGGAATGATGCTTCATCACTCCCTAGACCTAGAAAATAAGTTAATTCCATTTATGATGATTCATATCAAGAGTTTGTTTAACTAATGAAAAAAAGGCCTAGAGATCTATAGTTTGGTTTATATTAGGGAAATACATTAGAATTTAAAAAACCAATGAAATTGTTGAATAAGTATAAATAAAATATATAAAAATAAAATATTTGATGATGATAATGATGAAAATTTTTATTATTAGTGTTTTTTAATGGAAGATGGTTTTTTTAATCCTACTATGAGTAAGACTAAATAGTACATTTGATTAATGAATTTTCATTTTGAAAATGTATTTGTCATTATATTCCTGATTTTTTTAATGCAAAAATTACACAACTAGTAAAATTTATAACTCTTAAACATTATATATCAAGTGAATATAAAATAGTTAGATTTTTTATGTATAAAATTTTTTTTAGGAGAATATATTGAGGTTGATATTTTTTTCTATAAATAAGGTAAAATTGATTTCATATATTATGGAAAATTACTATGTATTTAGTGAAATAAAAATAAGATAGATTAGAAAAAACATAGTGGAATAAAATGTGGAAGAAGAAGATGATTGTTCTTCATGATCTTCATCATTTGATATTCATTAATAGAATAAATTTCGGTTGGTTTTTGTAGATAACGAGAAATGTTTATAAAAACAATGATAAAATCATTAGTCCTAAAAAATCCTCATGGAAATATTAATTTGATAAAAAAATTAATGAAGATTTTTTCTGATAATGATAAAAGTAACGAGGAAAAAAATTATTTGGTGGTCCTTCCAGAATACAAGATTCAGATGTCTCATTGGACCAAACTAATTCCCAGCACACTCAATCAGATAAAAAAACTGAATCCATATTTACAAATTTTAATATTTCATTGAAGTATCTTAAATATGTCACTTTATTACCACAAAACATAAAATATAAATTAATGAGAAATAATATGGTGTTATCTTTATAGAATATCCATATGCATCGAACCAGTTAGCTGAAGATGTTTTTTAGAATAAGATTGATTACAAATGATTTAATATTGAAACTATTTATAAAATAAGAATTGGTAATCCACCCACTGTATGTTTAAAATATTATTAAATGTAATTTATTATTCACAATGATCATATTAATGTTGTTAATAATTCATTCTTGAAAATTTATTATTCTAATTTTTTTTATCTCATATTGTGGAAATGTTCAAACTATTTGATCATATCACGTATTAATTGTAGTCGCACGATCAAAAAAATGTATAAAATGGTGAACATTAATTTTTTATTGATGTATAATTTTGGAATCTGAATAATTACAAAACCAAGATAATATATCGTGATAAATATTTAATAGATTAATGAATAAGATTTGAAGGTTCAAATTTCATGATGTGACAGTTTCAAAAATATATTAAACGTCTATAAAGACCAAAAAATCCCACGAAAATTTACAAAAGATAAAAATGATCACGATGATATTACAAAAAAAATATTTATTTTATTTTATCTGCAAACATCATGTATATAAAAATTTCCAAAAAAATATAATTTTGAATAAATCATTCACCATATATTCAATATTAATGTTATTAAAACATTCCTTTTTCTAATGTTCTTTAAATATTTTTTAATGATTGTATATTTTAAAAAAATATTTCATATAATTGGTTTACAATATGTTGTGGTAGTTTTTACCTCTCGTATTTATTTTTTAAAATAATGTGGGGGGGGGACTGTTTAGAAAAATATATTAATGGAGAAGATATTAAATGAAATTTTATAAATATGATATTTTTCTATCATAAAAATTAATTCATTTCCTTTATAGTGGTTAGTAATGAGTGTTCAAATTTCTAATCCACACCCCCTCAAGTTTCAATCCATGTACATCTTTGGGCCCTTATGATATACATGGTATCAATGGAGTAATTATCATAAGGCCTTATTCAGAATTATTACCCTAATGTATTTATGTTATTGAACCATGTCCAGATGTTGTATCTAGTTATGGATTTAAATTCATTGAAACAATACCTTTATAATATACCAAAACTCCATTATATTTTTCAATAAATATTATCACTATTATTTTATCTCTAGAGTTTCTAATAACATTTTATAATCCCTGTTCAATGGGATCATAAACTATTTCATTGATTCCAACTATAGTAACCAATTTCTTTTTAACGTATCATTACAAGAATTGTAGTCATAAATATCCAACATGAAAATTCCTTATGACCAAAAGGCCTAATATATTAGGCTGAATAAAATTATAATACATAAAATGAAACTAATAGATTAGATCATTATATTTTTAATTTAATTAGGGATCTACTAAATATATTTGTTGTCATAAAACTGTATAAGATTATAAAAGGAATACATAAAATAAAGGGGTCATGAAAAATCTTAGTATGTGAATAATCATTATTTGTAATCATTACATGTGAGTCAAATATATAAAATGATTTATAAAATAGAAATAAATTATGTAATAATGTAAGAGTATAATATAAATATCCTGGTATCATTTTATTATTTAATCATTGTAAATGTATCAGATACATAAAAAAGAACATAAAAATAATGTATGGCTATTTATAGAGACTAAATCTTCTGGTAAAAATGGTCCTATAACAGATTATGTTTACTCCCTAATTCAATACATGACTTCTCATGATACAATAACATTTCATAATTCCTTATAAGGTCATATAATTATTTGACCACTCATCATTGTCATGTCTTCTAAATAAAAATGAGTTTTACAGAATATATTTATCATAAGGAATAAACACAGTACATTTCTATTGAAATAAATTGGGTTTTATAGCCATTCCTCATATAATAATCGAAAGTAATTTCATAGTAAAATAATTTTAGAAGATGGAATAAGGAATGTGTTACCCCCTTAAAGTAATGTAGAGTGAATTTGGTACATATTTAAGCGACATATATTATTAATTATTGGGCATTACAATAAAATATAGGTTGTTGTCATTAATGAATATGAATAATTTCATAATGAAAATATTAATCACGAAAATTTTCATTTAACTTTGAAAAAATAATTTGAAAAAAATAATTTTATACAATATAATTGGGAAAATATTAAGGAAAAGATAGCAAGTAACAATATAATGTGTGTATAAAATAATTTATTTTTCATTATGGGGGATAATTTCTTAAATATTGAACTGATTTAAAAAAATATGTTTAAACTTTTATTAAAATGACATGAAGTCCATCAATCTGAAAAAAATCATTAATATTTCTTTAAAAAAAATTCATTTATCATAACATAAAGTTAAAATTATCTATTTTATATCATTTTGAGTCTTTTAAATAAATTTTTTATATTTTTATATAAAACATGGATATGGAACAAATGTATTTTTTACAGTAGAAAAAAAACGACATGGTAATTCATGAAAACATTTTATCAACATAATTATAAACATAATAAATTAAAATAGAATTATTACACAAAAAAATTTAATATATATGATAAGACACATAATGGCTATTATTTAAAAATTATAACATAATTTCATATAAAATAATTTCAACCTAAACAATACAGGTTAAAATGAGAAAAAAACATAAACCCTAACCACTATGGTAAATATAGAATAAAAAATCCCATGTATGATGTTTATTATTATTTACAAGAAATAAAAATATGTATCAATTATTCATTTTTAAATAATTAAGTGGGTATTATGTACACCATTTTCATAAAATTTGGTACATATAGGTATATGTATCTCAAATAAGGATTTCTAAGACGAAACACTTACCTCAATTCTGAATCATGACATATCTTCCTTATATTATTGAATAACAAACATTTGTAAATAATTAGTATTTTTAAGTATTTTTTTCATATATATCATTACATTATTTATTTTTTATCATTTAATTATAAATTATTTAAATAATAATTTCACCGTTGTAATTTTAATGATAAATTGGTTATATATACAAAATTAAATTTCTATGTTACCTGAGGTCAAAGATAACAATATTTTATAAAATTAAATGTTGTTATAATTAAATTATTATAATTTTGATACATTAATTATACATTTAGAACTATCCGTAATATATGACTATGAAATATAAACTATAATACAATCTTGGAGATGGTATGTTGTATGTATATATGAGTGACATTTCTAAGTATTGATGGTCATGATGGATTAAATGTAAGTGTTATATTACATTGTGAGGATAATAATTATATAATAAATGTAATATTATTATTTGATTTCCCTTGTTTGAACAATACATGTGTTATGAAAATAAAAACAAATCACATAGTATCCCAATAAGATAATCCACAATATACACAAATGATTTTACCTTTAATTCAATGGATGGTACAAAAACAATGGTTATGATTTATTATTTTTCCATAAGGTTTAATATTTCATGAATATCATCTAAAATTAATTTTATTCCTTATTACCTTCCATGTTAATCATAAGTGAAAAAAAATCACATCACTTTGTGATGTGGTATTCTATTGTATAGATAAATGCCAAATTACCTACAAAATATAATGAATGAATGTTTATTTGATAATATAAATCGAAAATAAAAATTAATTCATTAATATTATATATAAATATTAAATACATCATTATTTATTGTAGTAGTACTCAATTATGGAAAATAAATTACACTAGTTTGTGAGGTGATGGTCCAATATATCTTAGGATCAACCATTTCGTTTCCAATTCAAGTTAAGAGGACAAGGATTTGGGTTGTTAACATAAAATAAAAATATCTTATTACATTTATTTCACTGATGTTATTTCATAATATTGTTAAAATTAGAGTTGAATGAACTGGATGATGAAATAAAATAAAATGCTCTGTTATAAATATTAACTCTTCTTTGAACCACCTCTTTTAAATTATAACTATGTCCATCCAATATTGTAATTAATATAAAACAAATGATTCTATAATGATTGTATGTAATTAAGGAATCTCTTTTGGAATGTCACGGATGAACTAATGGAATTTTGATGTGTAGAATACAGAAGAGAATGAGAGTCCCTATATAAGTGTAAAAGAAGAAGCATATGGTATTTATTAAAGGAAATAGTTGAAACCCCATTTTCCACACAAAACGGGGTTAAAAGATTCCCATATTAAATCATTAGATGATTTTATTTGAAAAAAATTAAGAACCAATATGAATTATTAATTTTTGAGGTGATTTTAACAATTATCATATTTCTTTAATCCCATAATAGACCATTTTTTGACATTACCATAGTAATATAAATTATGTTGATTCTAAATATTTAATCCATTGTTCCAAATTCAACACGTAGAAGCGAAAAAAATCTATATGAAATTAAACATTCATATCTATCAAAAAATGTGTTATGGAGAAATTTAATTTTCTGAAGTATAAAATGATTTAATAATAACTATACCAAAACTAATCATAAGGAAATATATTTAAACTAATATATGTATATAGTATTTCTTTTCAATCAAATTAATTTTACATTTGTGGTTTTTTTGTTTAATTAAAAAGGGGAAATAACATTCAATTTAAAATATTTCTTAAAAAAATAAATTTTTTAGACTTACAACAAACTAATAATAAAATATTGTAGAAATATAATTTAAATGTAATTAGTGGGATTCAAAATAACTAAATAATATTTACATCAGTATGAATTTGGTTATATTAAAAATTAATTCAATATTTTCAACTACATTTTTTACTTTGGGAAATCATATTTGTTAGATTATTTCTTAATGGAAACATGTGAAATAATTTCTTTAAGAAATCATGTTTTATTATTACAAGACATTTCATAATGTTTTAATATAGTTGATTAAAATTTAATCAGAATTTTTTATAGGAAATTTTCATATATCATAATTCAATTAATCATATCTATAAACTAAAAAATAACATCTAGGTTTAAGTTATGATATTTTAAAAATAATATAATAATTGTACGCCTCTTATTTAAACACAAACGTTGGTTGTCAATATGGTAGGAAACATATTTTTCATTTAAAATAACTAATTATCCATGGTTATTTCATGGTGTGATGAAGTAATATATCATGAAAATAATTGTACACATAGATATTAAAACTCAATTTGTGAATATAAAATATATTTTAAATATTAGCACCTAAGGGACATAATTAATTGGTTTTTTTGGTGAATAGATAGACACTCTTCAGATATCATTAAATATCTTCCTCCAATAAAAAAACTATTCCCACAATATTCTAGTGATAGAAAAAACCTACAAATACTTTTTTATCAAAACCTAGATAAAGGAAACTTAAGAAAGGTTGAGAATAAATTCATATTAAGGATAATCAAGGGTGATTTCAGTAATTACACAGGTATAATATCAATTATTTTAAATCATAATGTGGATAAAATAAATTTTAGATCTACACAATGCATATGTTAATTCAAAATTCATAATTTACTATAAATTATTCAAAATTTATAAGAGATCAATCATAATAGAATGTAATAATATGGGCCAGGATATAAAACCTTTTGCATAAGACATATGAATTTTTAGAACACATTAGAATTGATAATAATTTAGTTGTTCATTGATATCATCCACGAGTATCATAGTGGATTAGGTTCACTCCCTACTGTATCATATCCTTGGTCAAGGCTCACTCTCTTGATTATCATAGTGGATATAGTTTCTTACTAAATTTGGTTTACTCCTCATTCCTTTCAATATTATATATTTATATTTCCATTATTAACTAATGAATTGGGGAGATATATAATTTTATCCCCACAAATATAGTTATCATAAACCATTAATAAATTTTTCATAAGTCATAAAACATTCATCATATATCATAACCCTTAAAAATAAAATTGATTTCCTAAATATTTCATCATTTCAATATAAGAAATTAAAATTGATAATTAATGTAGTCCATAATGATATAATTACAATAATCATAAACCATATACTTAATGTATATGTATAGAATATTGGGATTATATTACTATTAAAGAATAATTATCATTAATGGATATTATAATAAATAATAAATTCTAATAAATGGTCTCTTGGAAAATAACATGTTCCAAACATATTTGTTATTTTTTAAATTTATTATTAAAAAAAATAAATTAACCGAATAATATGGAAAATATTTTGTTTAAAAGTGAAAATGATATTTTTTATAGAATCATTAATGCTTTTGTTACTAAATATAGACTACATTTATGTTTATCCAGTGAAATTTTAAACAATGGTATAATTTTATTTTTTAGTGAAATATATAATGTAAATCATTTTGAAAAAAAATAAATATTAATTTTAAAACAACTATATAAAATTAAATAATATTTTGATGTGAATTTAAACAATAATCAAAATAATTTAAAGTATTTTTGCGTTTTTTTATAAAATTATATAGATAAAATGTATTCCTAAACAAAGTTGAAAAAAATTTGTTTTTCCAAATATGTTTTCTGAATTATTTAATTTCAAAATATATTAAAACAATATTATTTTTTTATAATTAAGGACTAAAATAATTATAATTCGATTAATCAGATTCTATATTAGTAGATCATCAAATTTCATCATCAAAATATAAATCATAAACAATCCTGGAAATTAATGTGGTTGTAGCACAAAAACCTTGCAATTTTTAGTATAGGAATAAAAAAGTCATAAAACAGATAAACATAGATGTGTTTATATATATTTATCATTTTCATGAAAATATTCATATTATATTATACTGGTTTGTATATACAACACACAATGGAATGAATTTTTGAATATATCTAATGTCTCACAAATAATAATGTTTGGACAAGAACACATTAAATTAAGTTTGAGTGGCATAAAAATCACCATAAAATAAAATATAGAAAAATATATTTATTATAAATCTCTAATGATTAATTTATATTCGTACAATATCATATATTATTCAGTTAAAATATTTTTAATCTAGTTTAATAGTGAATCTTTATTAAAATGATCATTTCTAGAAGATTAATATTTCATTTTTTCATCAGAGTTTTATTTTATGAGTTCCACTTAAGGAAAATTTATCGTGGATCCACAACATAGTTAATTTTGACCACATAATAGTTATCATAAATATTATATATATATATATAGGATCACTAATAATTGTTAGAGATATTAAAATAATATACACTATTCATGGATTCAGTAGGCCATATGATTGAATGAACAATATTTTAAATTTCCAATGAAAATTGGTAATGAAGTATAATCTTATTTTTATCGTTAAAGAAAACTAATTATATAGTTAATATCATTTTTATACCAAAATATGTTATTTTGACCACCCTTTCAATGTAAAATTGAAAAAATAATCGAATTACATTGTGGAGGTGGTATTCCACATATACTCATAACTGATGTCATTATTTTATAACAGATAGAATGGAATGAAGGTAGGAAAGATATTGTATTTATAAAACTAAATTATTAAATAAATATAATATATAAACATTAAAAAGGTCATATTATCAATAATCGAAAAATAGGGATGGAAAATTAATTTTATCACAACATGGAGGTGTTAGTCCCTATATATAGAAGATCAATAACTTTAATTCCCAATTGATAGGAAAGAGGGAGAATAAAAAGGGTTAAAATATAATAATGAAATTATTGTAAATTTGGGATATAATGTTTTTTACAATAACAGAATTATATATAGATTTGGTGGAATAAAAAATTAATTTTAAATGGATTGTGTGGGATGATTACCTATTCTTTTGATACAACCACTATATCCATTGTTAAGGACCCTTTTTACGGACTATTAATAAAACTAGTTCCTAAAAATCATTTATATATATTTTTAGATGATAATTTTGAATGGTATGGTTGATATAGAAGGATAAATTTGTATTAAATAACAAAAATGAAGGTTATACATTTATATGGGTGGTAAAGGTCAATTGTAGAATAAATATAAATTTTACAATATAATAACATCACTATCATGGCCAGGTGGAACCATTTTTCTAGAATTATTAGTAGAATAATTTTTTTGTTTTAAATCCTGCATAAAATATCATTTTTATATATTTATGTAGTATTTTGAAAATTATCATTTAGGTTAATCCCTCAAATAATGAATTTTAACCATTATCGTTGAAGCAATATTTCCAATCATAAAGAGTTTTAATTTAATTTATAATGTAAAAATTCATCATCAATTTATATGAACTAATATGATAAACACTTATGGTCCTAAATGTTATATTTTATGATTTTTAGGACATTTTTTGTAATTTAATGACTTTTTGAATGAATTATCATAAATATCACATTGTAAATTATTCATTATTTTTATATCAATGACATAAATATAATGAAGAAATTAGAATATAAATATCCTTAAATAATATATTTATTATTATTAACAATAGGATTAATTTTACAACACAATTTATCCCAAAAAATATAACAATGTATGTTTCTGAAATCATTTACATTTATTTTTCTAATGCCCTTAATGAAATGTATCATAATCATGTATGAATATAATTTAATTATATAATCTCTAAAATTAGAAATAAATTACTGTCAATAAAAAAATTATGTTATCCATGATGTATATTTTTTTGTTATAAAAATTTAAATATGATTTCATCATAGAGTTGTTTTTTAAGAAAAGGGAGTGACATTTTTTATTTTTTAAAACATAATTCATCATTAATGTAATTATAAAAAAATTTAACCATTGTAACATATATAAAACATTAGATTTCATATGTTTTACATTAAATCATCTAACGAAAAAAAGATGATTTTTCCATTGATTGTGATACCTTATCCACAATTTTAAATATGCATGACCCATTTATCCATTAATAAGTTGAAATTATTTACCATGTAACTATTTTAAATTGAATATAGTTTATATAAAAACATCCAAGGAAATAAATGTGATTTTTCATTTCATTTTGAGTCATTATCTCATAATATTATATATGTTTGACCCTTTTAAATCATACTAGGTTGACAATTATTTACCATCTTACTATCCATCATGATTAAAATGGCGTATACATAACATATTTTATAATTGAAATTAAAAACATTGAATGAATGTTTTATGATTATATATCAATAAGTTGAATAAATTAATATTAATAAAAATTCATGATATGAAATGGAATTAGATTTTTATAAAAATATATTTCTATTAGTAATGATATAACTATATGAAAATCAAAAATATTTCTAATAAAAAAATATTAATTTGAGTATAGAATAAAAAAATTTATATTTCAATATAACTTAAAATCATTATATATAATTGGGACATTCAATTATCAAATTTGATTAAAATAAATGATTGAATTTAAAAAATTGATATTATTACTATTCATTGAAAATACAATATTTTCAAAAAATCTTAATTGTTAACCCAAAAATAATTCTAATATTATGAATAAAAAATTTACCATAATATTATATAATAAAATAAAATAAAATAAATATAATTTTTTTATTATCTTTAATATAATACAATAAAATCATTTTGTTTTGAGAAAAATAATGTTTTTGGAACATAAAAGGACATCAAAAAAAATTAGTGAATATTTCAGAAAAATAAATAAATTCGGTCATAATTAATATGAAAATTAAATATATGTTTTATATTTACTTTACACATATTCAATATAATAAATTTTATAGCTATGTTATATTGGTAACATTTTAACAATAATATTTTGATAGTATATCTCATTTCACTTATATCACAACATTACATGTTACGGATGATATGAATGTTATTATTCATCTAAACTATATTTTTAGTGGGTTTCAAGGTTGAAGTATTTATCCCCCAAGTACACAGTTCTATTATCTTGATGTTATATATATGTGTTCATGAAAAATTGTGGTTTCCATTGGTTATTTTATTTCGATGAAATGACTAGTTCACATGGGGTTACATGAATGTTAGTGTTTGAAAATATACTTCATGTCTGATTAAAATCATGTGTTGGGGAACCAATAATTATGAAATTGAAATGCGATAGTTGAAAATAAGTGGGAAATTAGTGTTTGGAATCTTAATTATCAACATGCTTCATATTTTATATCCACTCTTACATTTATTATTTAGTTATAATTCCATGGTGAATATGTTTTTTGTTATTTAACATACATATATTAATGGTAGTTCATTTATTTTTCTTATGAGAATATAATTTATATATTTTCAAATGTTTATTTATAGAATTGGGTATCATCCTACTAGGGATACATGTTATTATGAATTTATATAAACATATATATACATTTATTCATGTCACCTGGTAGGCCTCAAGTTTTGGGATAGAGATTTATAGCTATCGAATTATTGTAATTTGGGAGTCACATCATTTGGATAATTTTTTTTGATAATTATTTTGATACATATTTTCTTTTTTTAATTTGAAAAATAAATATGGAATGATTTTTTATTTTCATTTATTTATTTCAAAGGGTTTCATTGTGATTTATATCTTTCATCTATATTTTAATTTTTCTTTTGAGGAAACGCCTTCAATATTTGGATATTTATTCACTCAAATTCAGTATTCTTTCTAGTGCATACCGAAGGAATGAATTAAATATTATAATATCTATTAATTAATTATCATTACAAGAGGTATACCAATTGAGGGATGGGTTTTTAATAGTGTTTACTCAATATCATTTTGAATGATATGATACATTAAAGTTTGGAAGAATGAAGATTTCATGTGTTGGTAGAGAAAGATTTATCATTTACAATATTGTGTTACTATGTATTGGGTCACCGGATATGAAATAATATTTATGAACATCACATAATCATATTATTAGGGATGGAGTATGCCAAAATACGATGTGAGGGGGTTGCAGTTGTCAGGTAGCTACATATGAGAGGTTGCTGAACCATTATGTTTTGTATTCTTAATTGGATTATGAGATTTTTAAGAAATTGAATGTAAATAATTTAATGACTATTAATATATATTACATACTAATATGCATATTGAATACATAATTTTTTATTTTTAAATATTATAAATCATCATTATATTGTTCATGATGGTGAGGTATAGTAGGATAACAAAATTTACCATCTAAGGTTCAAAATATTTGAGAAGGGTGATTATTTTTTGACGGTATTCATTTTCTTTGAATGTAAATCATTATAACATTATGAAGTTATCATCTATAATATAGGGATGATGAACTTGTTTATGATCTAAATTTCACCATCATTCTGATTAGGACTTGGGCCTTGAATAACGTCCCACAATAAGTCATTCAGATGAGGTTTAAATCAAGTTAGTGGTGGATATTGTATCCTAGTTGAAGAAATGAGTTATATATGTCTCTGAAGGACTTCTAGAAGGGGTTTTATTAGAGTTACGATATTTAAACTCAATTAAAATTAATATTAAGGAATTTTTATCCTAAATATTGGATTATATCTATATGATATATGTAAAAAAATTATACAAGAATTTGTTTTTAAATTATGATCTTTTTCACATATGCCAAGTATTGTACAAGAATTATCTATATGGTACAAACCCATTATATCTACTATGTGTTTACAATTCTATAGTTTAATTTATATTTGGAAGAACTCATAAAGGTGATGATTATCAAACATATCCAATCACGAGGAGGGTTAGTGGGAGAGTGGAACAATCATGGTATTTTTTAAGAGGGGAGTTATTAGTAGCTGGCCTCAAGCCCCTGGGCCTTTGTGGTTTTCAATTCTGGGTTTCAGCCTTAATAACATCGATTTTCCCTATACAATTCATTCAGGTTATGTAAATTTATTATGATATTTTAACTCATCCTTTTTTCTATAGGTTTTTTTCTAATCAACAATATCATAAAACAAAGGTTCAAAGATCGCAGTATGGTGGATGTGGTTTTGTGGAGAATCAGCCTCAATTGAATCCACCAACTAGGAAATATGAATATCATGTTAGATACATTATTCTCTTCTTAGGGTATATTTTTTTATTTGGGTAAGACCAACGGATTTTACCCAATGTTAGTGAAACCTAATACAATAAGCCAGATAATGTTGAAATAACCGAATAGGTTAGAGAGACGTGTGTTGATAGGTATATAATTTTGTGGATCTAAGACCATTTGGATTAGATATCATTAGTTTTAAAATAATTTAATCTTAAACACTTTTTTCTACAATTATTGATTCAAGTACCGCTCACACCATTTTTTCACCGGCCTTGAAATTTTTATCGCGCTTTAGTTCAAACTTCTTCCCACTCTTCTATTATTGACTAACTAGTTAGAAGAATTCCCACAATGTATGATGTGTTCATGGGGTTAATACATATGAAATGGTAAAATTTAATCAAGTGGGGATATCATATTTCTTGAAATAAATTTTACTATTTATTCATTATGATTTACTAGTGGTTTTTAATGAATTGTAATTTCAATTTCTTCATTCAGATGATTATATTCTTATGTATTGATTGCCAATGTGTAGTTTTTATCAATGAGTAGGATTATAATATTGGTAGTAGACATGTGGAAATACATATCTTCTTGATAGATTAATTATCTATGTCATAAAAAGTTTTTAGGATATTTGAGGATTCTATTGTCACAACATAATTTTTAGTTTTTATCCTTATTGATTTTTTGATACTATAATCTTTACATAACATCAAAATTATGATATATTTAAAATTGGTTGCCTACCCAATTTAAATTTATTCATATTAGATTAATCCCTTAGTGTTTTGGGAGATAATAATACATATTTATGAAATTATTCATAATAGTTTCATTTTGAAAAGTGAGTCACCATGGAGTGCTCATGTGTTGTTCACTACTATGGGGGATGATTGTTTAAGGATGTATTGATAATATATAAGGATTAATTAGATGATGATTTTAAATACCTACACAATATCAAGGATTTATGATATTTGAGACCATTCATTTGTGGAAAGATGGTTGTAAATGAATGATATGTAATATGGATGTCATCAATTTAAGGTAAATGAGGTTGATATTTTTAACGCTACCTTTATGTCCACGTTTTTCCACTTCGAGTTTATGCTCTCATTATATTGTGTTTTTAACACAACAGTTTTAGTTATGGTGATCATAAACTCTATATTTTATGAGTTAAAAAACATGTTTTTTGTCTTTTTATCTATTATATTTTGATTTAATCAAAGTTAGAGTTGCATGATGCTAATCATATCATAGCTATCTTATATGTCCTTAATTGAAACTATCTCTATAGAGTATAATCCAAATTCATATTTTATTCTAGATATGTATATTTTAATTGGATTTTTGTTCCCATGTATTTTTTGGTTGTAGAAGCATCAAATAATGAAGTATTTATTTACTGACTCATACCCAGGAATGTTGTTTGGTTTTTTGTTTATTCATTCTCATAATATATTTATATGGTTTTTACATCTACATATTTCAAATGTTTACCATAATGATAGTACAAACTATGATGGATTTTCCTTTTATCTCGATTGATTGGTGTTATATGGAAATATACTACCTTAAGATGAGGCTTATTGGTGTTTTGGTACAACAATTTCCAGAAGATGGTTGATGTTTGAAATTTTATAAAATTATCCATGTCCTTGTTTGTGATGATTATACATTTAAAAGAAGGATAAAATCTCGTATGGGTTTTGGTAGTTATGTGACAACATGAATATAAAATAATTCCTAAATTTTTAGTTAGAATTATTTTGTTTTGGGATGTAGTTGTGGTTGCATTGCCTCATTAAATAAAATATTTTGGTCATTACTGATAATAATTAGTTGAGGGATATCTTATATTATAGTGAACTAAAGTAGAAATGGTGTATGGGGATTAATATTATCTATGGATACAAATTTTAGAACTCCTATTCCTCAGGAATGTATAATTTCCATGTTCATTCATTGAGTAATAATCAATGAATGTACATATTCCATAATCTAGATATACTTGTAGGATTATTAATGTGTTTTATTATTGAATCAAAATGAATGATTGGTTATTGATGAAGCATTAGTGTCATAGATGGTAGGGAAGAACACTTTAATATAGTAGGTGTAAGTGAATTACTGGTTAAACGCAATCATAGAGATGATGTGAGAAATTGTAGGCCATGGAGGGGCCCTAGAGGGATGGTAAATTGGTTGTCTAAACATAATTTAGCATCCATGTAGGTTTATAAATAATACATAGATACATGATGTATTTATTAAATAGTATCATAGGTCACCAATAGTGTTTACCCAATTAGTATATATTTTGTTCCATGGTTTTAATAAATTGTTTGTGTTTATTAGGGAGACATTTGGGGTGGAAGAGTTATTGGATTTTTTTCTGGATATCATATTTCTTGAGGAATAACATCATTTTCTTATTGGTATTTTCAAAAACATTGATTATCCCATATGGAAATTATATACAATATGTATGGGTATATTAATATAATTACCTTCAACATAAGGATTATATGAGACTATAAGGTAATTATATACTTACTGTAGAAGTCAACTCATGTCAAAGAATTCAGGGATTCAAGAATCATGAATTGATTTGTAAGGACGTTTATGGAGGTCTTTTTGTTGACATATATATTCTAGAAGTAAATATTTATAGATTATAAATTATATTTTAACACGTTATTATAGAGGGTATAATAACATGATTTTTTCAGTCATTTACACTTCAAAACCCCCTTCTAACCATAGATAAATGGACATACTGAGCAAAAAATAAAGATGATGCATGATCTTTTATGAGAATAAATGATAGACTTTGTTTAATCATAGGAAATTAAATTTCGTTTTTTATATATAATATAAAAATACATACCATTCAATTATATTAACAGACCCAATTGAAGAAATACATAGAAGGACATTCATGCTACAATATTTTGTAATGAGGTATAGTATTCATTAGTTCTCTGTCCTAATATAGGGTATAGAATCATAGTGAGGGATAAATTATTTAATGTTAGGATGAATCTGGATCCTGACTAATAGAAAACATAGGTAATTCATAGGAGGTGTCCCTTATCATTCATGGTGAGAGACTACATGTTCATAAATAATTCCAATTATTATAGGATGTAGACGGATGGAAGGTGTGTGATATTTATTCCATGTATTTCTATAATTTCTAGTTGTTTAGAGTGTGTTATTAAGGTAGATTATCTTTGGTCACTAAAACTATAAATATATGGGATCCATTAAATTATCATTGTGTTCGTATAATGTCGACATCAAAATGATGAATATTATATCAATATGTAGATGTATTTTGTTATCAAGGAGGATATGAAATTCATAGAATGAGTAATATATATCTAGGATATCTAGGAGAAGGTGTTTCAGGGAAAACCCATTCCTTTAGTTCATGTGATGTGCAAACATGTTGTTTTTTTGATAATACTTGGCAGAATGTGACATATATTCATTTATGAAAATGGATCAATTATGATTTTTTCGGAAAAAAAAATTTCATTAATTATATAATTTATGATTGATCATATTTTAGTGAATGAGAAATTTATCCCCTGAATTTGATTTATATTTTTTCATTAGAAGTTAGATGAGGGGAAACCCACTTCCTTGTCAATAGTTTATTTATAAATACATGTTTTCAAACAATGTGGTATACTACATGATCGACAATGACAATAATATAATTTCACTGAATATGGGTTGATATGATTGTTGTTCTATGGGTTGTGTTATGTGGTAGTTATAGTGGAAGGTGGCATCTAAATTTTAAGGAATGATATTATATTCTAGGTTTTAATGAATCCTTTTTAAGGTATATTAAATGGTGATTCTTTAGAAAATTTCATTATCATTTATTTTTGGTCATGGATCCCAAATATGAGAAATTTTTAAGAGGTATATAATTTAATAGTTTTGTCCTTTTATCCTATAAAATTTTGAGAATTCATTCGATAGTGGTGATTGGGGGATGTTTTAGTGATGTTGATTTATTTATAGTGGGGTTCAGATGATATTGTAGATATATGTTGTATATTATCCTTAATAATTATTGTTGTAATCTATGTCAGGGTAGTTATGGTTTCACTAAATTATCATTCGTTGTTTTTCAAATCGGTGGCATGTACATCACTATTTCTATTAGACATGAAATTGACCTAACAAACTATTATGTGGACCATTAGATTACTTTATAGATATAACATATGGAAACACAATTGAATCAAATGATAGGGTGTTTCTCTATTTTTTTTACAATTTTCTATTATTATTAAAAACTATCATGCATCAATGAACCATCATTCATCCAAAAATTAATTTCAACCCTTGGGTGGCGTCATTTTAAGTTTGTGGGATCTTTCACACACACCAAAATGGATTTGATTCTTCAAACATAGTGGTTGATAATTTGATATTCCATTTCCCTATCATCACTCTACCTTCTTCTATTTCCCTAATTCATTCTCAAAAAATTATATACCATCATAAATGTGTGGTTTAGAAGATTTATTTGTATTTGATTTATAAATATATAGGGTTAAACTTCAATCAAGTTTTCCCTTACACTGTGTTTCAGGGAAATGATTATTCCATAATTCCATAATTGTAAAGAAATTAAAAATTCTTATATTTGGTAGGGTATCCTTCATATATCATCATATAAAATTTACATTTGGTAAATTACCAATTATACTTCATTTGGGTAGATAGTTTTTATTTTCAACAAAAATATTATAAAGTGGAATAACTAATATTTATTTGGAAGGGAATCAACAACATGATTTTTTTTAAAGATTTGATTTTTCTTTATGATTGAGCATTACAACTATCGTATCAATCCATGATTTTTTTTTATGTTTATTTATATTTTCAGATATGTAAATCCTAATCTTTTTACTAAAACAATACACATTGAAATAGATAACAACATATATATATATTATAATTTTTTTTCTATGGAATATCATATTTTTTTAAAATTTCAAATGAAAGTATTCAATTAAATATCATGAAATCCATACTATTAAAAATAAATTGTAATTTGTTGTGAGTTTCATGTATATTGTGGAAGATGTGGGGGAATGATATAAGTTTATGTTGGACATATTTTTGTTTTATTATATTTTTACTGTTACCTAATATCAGTGTAATGAAAAGATAGTGATGAGACGTAATATTGTGGTTTAGAATGACTAATGAATTATATCCATAGAATGTAAAATGTGGATACAATGGTTATTTTTAATCATTAAATTAATGGCCCTAATAAAGGGATTCTATGGGTAATTGGAAAATAATTCACTTGAAAAATAAAATATCAAATGTTGCATTAGTTTTTTTCATGATTATACATTGTGATTAATTTTGTGGTTTTAGTGATGGTGGTGATGGTTGTTAGGTCTTTTTTTTATGTTTTGATATTTGTAAGTTCACTTATTATGAACCATATGTTTGGATTTTGTGTAACTAATATATTTCATATTCATTATGATTACTATACACATTGAAACAATGACAAGTACTCTAATCAAACAACATTTTTTTGGGGGAGGGTGTTCCATTACCAACATTTAAAAAGGTGAGGTCAGATGATTGGATACCTACCATTCACTTTTATCTATTCCAAATAAGGGTATTATATATGATCAATTATTTACTATCGAGATGATACATGAGAGTTAATTATTGATTGAATTGTTGAGGTGAATCACAGTTGGGGGCATGCATGGTAAAAATTGAAATTAGGTTGATTCCCTTAATATTCATTATAATTCTCTAGCTCATTAATTTGGATTTTTTAGGAGGATGTGGTTTAAAAAGATTTTTTTCGGTGGTTTGTGATATCAAATTCAACATTTCATACTTTGTATAATGTAGTTTTCCAAGTGTCTTCGGGTAGGATTCTATACAAGGGAATAGGGTTCTCGAACATATGAAGTCAGAGTTTGAGAGATAAAAATATTTGGAATGTAATGTGGGGTACTATTATTATCGATATGAATAATATTATGTTTCATATCTAGTTTGGTGTATTTGGTGATCGTTTTATGCTCTTGATGGGATTGTTTAGTTTACCTTATTAAATTCATATTAGTTCTTCTCCTTTTACACTACTACATTTTTATTCACTTTTCAAATGTGCATGAGTGACCTTGGGAATTTTCCAAGATAGTATATATGTTATTCTCACAATTTTTCAATTAAAATAGTTATCTTATTTTTAATATTACCTAATAAACTGAGCTTCTCAAAAAAAATGGACATTATATGTGTTGTTGATTAAATTCCTTAGGAATCTTTTGTGTATTTGATGTATGATCTATTTATATTATTATTTAATAAATATATTATATGATTTTTTTGGTTTTTATTTTACTTATGTCACATAGTTTCTTCGTGATTGGTATCTTATATACTGATCCTACTTTATAATTAATATGAAATTCTTTATATAAATATATATGATATTTTAAATCATATACGTCATTCACCTACCAAAGGACTTCTAATTGTGGTACTTGGGGATAAATTTTCTATCTTCCATTATGTATAGTCGATGAGGTGTATCTGTGGAGAGAGGTTATCATATTATACATGTTATTTTTTTAGTGTCATTAATATTCAACATATTGGGATTCAACTACATTATGATAATAATACCAATTTTATATATTTAATGGTTCAATTATTCATCACTTTATCCTACAACATGTTTCTCCACCGAGGAAGGGATACTATACTAGTCTTTATCTCCATATTTTAATTACAATTTTGAAATAAACATAGTCATTCATCTATTTTTCCTTTATCTGTGGTTATTAGATTCACATAAAATGTAATTTTCCCTATAAAATAATTCTCCACAAATAGATCATTATAATATCAAATATAAGGAACATACTAATTATTTCAACATTTTTTTTGAAATTTTATCGTTTAGGTATTATATTAATAATATATCATTATTGCATGTGTATACCTTTTATATATTATATTTATTAATACTTATTACATTATTAATATTTTTTAGGTAAAATATTATTTTTCATAATCATTCAGTCTATCCTCCAATTATTGAAAATGGGTTACTCTTCATTGAATCTCTTCCACATCACTTTCATAAATATCATTCTTTGTTTCCATTATTATTAAAACTATAGTGTATCTATATAACGTGATACAAAAATTTTCATTTCACTGAATAATTTTTTTATTTCATTACATACTCTATACACACCATTATATTATAGAAACACAATCATATTGTAATATACATAGATTTTAAAAACATCAATGTTTTATAGTGTATAGAAATCGCACGACCAAGCATAAAAAAGAGAATTATTTTTATTTAAATGTCACTATTATAACAAAGTTATTAAATAGGTGATAATGAATAATATTAAAATAATTACAAAATTTATAAAATTCCGACTTATTTAAAATTTATGACTTATTTATTTTAAAATATTTACTCTTTTTTTAGTAATTTCTTGTTATTATACAGAAAAAAGTTTCCATTAAAAATAATATTAGTTTTTTATGGGTAAATATAAAAAATAATTTGTAGGATATATTTGAAATATTAATTGAAAAAATTAAAAATATTTTCTAGTAATCATTTCATAATTATCTTTGGATGAAATTTTTTGAATATAAGGAAAATATTGATTTTTCCAAAAATAGTTAAAAATTATGATTTTCTTAAAACGTAATATTATTTTGATGTATTTACATGAAAAAGTATTGTTCAAATTTTTAATAAATTTTAATTTAATTTTTATTTAACATAATCCAATTTTTAATTTTGAAATGGATTTTATTATTGAAATTATTATTGATACATTTTACATTTAAAATGGGCATTTTCCTGAAAAATAGTTTCTTATTGTGTTTTCCATGATTTATATTAAACGGAATTCCCTAAATTAATGATTTTTTATTTTCAAAAAATGGACTAAATATTTCAAATAATTCGTTAGGAATTTATTAAACAATCTCCTTTTATTTTTGGAAAATATGAATTGTAATTTATGTAATTTAGGTTTCTAACTTAAAGGGAAAATCGTGTAATTTAGTTTGTAAATAAAATGATAATAACAATAAATTGAACCATACTCCAACCTAAATATTATTTATGGGTGAATATCATAAATAATAAATATATAATCTAATTAATGACTATTTTTCATCAAATGGATATGATAATGCCATTTATAGTTTTTTATTTAATAAAATTTCAAACATGCAATAATATTCTTTTTAATATGTTAACTATTTTAAAAAGGGTTTTATCCGTAGGATATGTTCACTTATAAATATGATTTATAATTCAAATATATTATTCAATATCTGGATAATTTTTTTATCCTTTTGTAAATAAATAATTACTATATATACTTTTACAAGAATGATACAAAAATTATATTATTAATGAAAAAAAATTAATGATATCAAAAATAAATATTTCATTAAAATATTATACAATTGACATGACTGACTAATTTTACTAATCCTATTTACATTTTAAGGATTTTATAAAATATAATATTAAAATTGTATTTATTATCATTTTATTATTAATTTTAATGAAATGAATAGTTATAAAAAATGACATTAGGGATATGTTTTAATAAATACAATTTTTAAAATGATAAATTATTTCCTAAAAAAATGAAATTCAGCCTACTGATTAAGATATTTATTAATATATTAAAAATTCTAAAATTGTTTTACTTTTTCAATTTTTTCATAACTATATTAACCCTAAATATTTATTATATCCATGTTGTAACGGTAAGAGTTAAGAAATTTAAATAATTGTTAACACCAAAAGTTAGACGTATAAAAACAGTCTATAGTTATCTTTATTTTATTATTTTAGGGAATTTAAACACATAACTGCATTATATTCAAAATTAATTTGTTCGGTTCCGTTCTGTTTCAAATATTATTTTATATTAATTAATTATTTTACGAATATCCATAATTTCCCACCCCCCTCATATAAAAAAAACCAATTATTTATATTAATTCAAATATTAAATTATATATTTCTTGTAAGAATTTTATGACAATATTTTCATATAATATATACCTTGGTTTTAGAGATATTTTCTAGGAATAATTCTAATCATAAAAGGAATTATTTTGTTAAAAATAATGAAATTTCCAACGAAAATTTATTGTTTTTATTAGCATGTTTTAATTTTGATTTTTCTAACACTTTTCACACACATTCCTAAACCATGATAAAATATAAGGCACCGACCCCAGTTACCCGGATTCAGTTCATTATTACATTACATTGGCATGATCACATGAAAGATCAAGTCTCAAAAGAACGATTAGTTTATTAGCCTTGGAAAACTAAATACATTCATAAAGTTTACATTACATTATAAAATAAAAACTACTACAATATAGTCTCCATAGTCTGCACTCTTATCCCCTCATACTATCCCTGCATGTCATTCATAAATTACTTCTTCACATCATGGAAAAAATAGAACATAGAAAAGTGGTGATCTCAAATCCCCAGTAAGGATAATAATATAGCAGAAACATTCATAAATAAGAATAAACATTTAAGGAAATGTATAACTAAAACAAAATACATTTAAACTTAAATTTCAATATAGTATGGCAAAAAAAATGAAATAATGCCATTTTCTTATTCACATGGATATTCTACTAATCGAAAAATAACATGCAATATCAATAACCACATTCATAATGATGGAATGCATAATCCCAGACTATCATAACCACATATCCAAGGCCTCATGCCAAGACTACAAATAATATTTTGTCAAGGCCTTGTGCCAAGACTCCAGTTTGTCTCATGAGACCTACCGATGCAATATTTTAGAAGATACTAACGTTTAAAATTGGTAAAATATAATCCAGTGTTTTTTTGAATACATTTTGCAAGCTTCTAAAAACAAAATAACTAATTCTGAGACTACTCGAGTAATTATAGGCCATTATGGGTCCACGACCAATCCCTTCTTATCTACCACACTTGAGAGTCGAGTTTTTTTAAAACATTTGTATACTTGCGTTAAATATGTATACATTTGCACTGGATTTTCATATATTTGAGAGAAATATATCGCTCTTTGAAATAATTTAAAAGTCACATAATTATAAAATAAAACACTTTGAAAATATTCTTATAAGATTGTAGGGGAATATTTGAAGATTTTATAATGGTGTAAAATTTCCCCATATGACGTATAAGTTAAATAAAGACATTCTTACCTTAATTTGGTTGAAGAATGTTAAAAATGACCTTGTTTGGAAAACGACGAAAAGATTCCTTTATAAACTTCTTATAAAAAGTCAAACAATGGTATAAATGACTTTAACCCATATTCTGTAAAATAGAAACAATGTTTTGAAATGCATTTTTAAGAAACATGTATGTGGATGATAAAGATGTCCCAGTAGATAATTACGAATAAACAATCTCAGATAATAAAGAGATTGTGAAATTAGCCCTTAACAATTTGGTAACTAATGAAACAAACACCCCATGGAAGAGGTATCATACAATGAATATGTAAATACACATAAATTAAAGCTTATTACACAAATAATGCAGTTATGGGTAGTGTATACACCATACAAAAGGTAATAGTGTCAATATAGCATGAATCTAAAGGGAATAAGGAGTGACATGAGAACCCTTACCTTGTACATTTCCTAGTTTGAGGGTAATTTAACCTCCTTTATAATGGTGAAATAATTTTTATTAAATTATAAAAGAATAATATACATTTATATGATATCATATATGATCTTTAAACATTAATTTGTTAATAATATATTAGAATTATCGTCACTTCCGGTGTTAACTTACTCGTTTTCGTTTATATATTTTGTTAAATAAGTCATGTTTGTTATGGATATGTTTTATATCATTCATATCCCGAATTAAATCAAGTCCATATACATTATTTTTAATCATCAAATGAGAATTATACTTGAATGGATATGATGGGGAATGAATCTCATCGCGTTCGTGGAGACGGTAGTCCATACTTATGCACGAGCGACAATATCATTCTTTTGATATTAAAATAATATATAATTGGAAGGTATATAATATATAAAGAATCATTATAATGTTATATTTAATATTTACATGAATTAAAATCATTATTATACCCATCCAAATAATAATATATTGAATAACAATTACACCAAGACGTGGAGACGGTAAGCCGTACGTACGCACATACGGTGATATGTCATTCAATGGATTGATAGAATACTGAATATAGTTTTACCATATTTTTAATAACATCACTGTATATATATGATACTGGAGTTATTATTTTATAACGGGAATGACAAAGAATGAAGAAGTTGAAGATGAAATGATCTTGAAAGAGGGTGGTGAAAACATTACCTCTTCTTCGGGTTCTTCCTTTTGATTTGATCAAAAGGGCTCCTTAGGTTTGCATTTTTACCAAAATAAGGCCACTAAGTTGAGGTGAGGGATGTTGAGAGAGTATTTGGAAGGTGTTTTCCGATACAAAAGGCTTTGAATGTTTTAATTAGTGAGAAGGGGGTTCCCTTTTATAAGAGGGATGAGGAGTACCTTTGGAAAAGCTAGAAATATGATTTTATAATAAATTCATATTCACTTTCAAATGGATCCAAAGTGGTTTATTTATAGGTTAAGGTGGGTATGGGTCGAAAACCACTCATCCAATATAATTTATACAGGTTTCGGTCACTATATTAACCTTATCATTAAGTATTAACACTTAGTTAATTAGTTTCACTTTTACAATGTCTCTTTGTATTTTTATATTATATGGTTAATAATCATACTATATACATCCATGAGAACCCCAAGTGGTTCATTAATGATACAAATATCATTATATATGTCTCTAGGACGAACCTTAGATTTTAAGGAATTGAATATCAATTAATAATATAATATTTGTTTTAAAAACTCTTTTTTGTCAATTTTGACATTATATGGAAAATTGATTTTTGTGAAAATTATAACAGAATTATTACATAGAAAAAATTTAATTAAATCAATCCTAACATGTCATATTAACTTATAATATTAGTGTAATTCATTAAAAGTCTCAAATTATATTTATTTGGGTATTTATAATATAAATTATTTTAATTGATTACTGTTATGGTAATTACGTCATCATCATTGTGTCATAAATATATTAAATAATACAATGTCTAAAAATTATAAATAAAATATAATTATATAGAAAATATTTTTATCTTTCTATTGAATATTTATAATCGAATTTATGTTATGTGTATCCCTGTAATAAAAATTTTTTAGTTGTAAAACATTGATTTCACCTCTTTTAACTCTTCTTTGAATTAAATAATAATAAATTTCCTAATCTAATCCAAGTGGACCTAAATGATAATATTTTATTCGTAAGGTTGAATTTGGTCCAAATAAACTTGTCCAATATAATTAGGACATGTTTCAGGGTAATATTAATATCATTTTTAATGTTAATTATCCAATTTATTTTTAACCATGGTAAATAAAAGTAAAAAGTTACTATACCCCAAAAATTATTTTCATCTCATTGAACCACATTTCACTCCTTGATATTAACTGTGTCTCTTGGATTTTTGAAATTATACTCCTAGAAGTGGTAAAATTATGTTTTATGAAAAATTCAGTTTTTTAACTACCACTTATTTTTTTACTATTCATCAAAAAAAGAAGTTTTTTTGAAAAATACCAAAAATTCACCCTAGGATAATTTTGATATTCCAAATCAAAAAATGAAGACCATTTTGAAAAATAAAATTTATTAATTTAAAAAAGTTGGTATTAGTATTCATAACGGCTAGTTTGATTAGTTGTGGTGTGTTAGAAATCGATGTTGCGTACAACACACGCTATTTCATTATTCAAAGAGAAGCGTACCGTAAAATCTTGGTGTGTTACATTCTACCCTCCTTTAAATAATTTCGTCCTCAAAATTTCTAGAATACTACCGCGTGAAAAGACTCAGGTGGTTCTTCATCATACCTTCCTCCGGTTCCCACGTTGCCTCTTCTGTCTTATGGTTTATCCACAAAACATTTACCAGACGAGTCGTCCGGTTTCTCGGTACTTGTTCTCTCGTATCAAGAATCCTGATGGGCTTTTCGCAATAAGAAATATCTGGTTCTAGTTCTAATTCCTCATAGGTGAGTACATGCATTGGTTCTGTCATGTATTTTCTCAACAGTTCTACATGGACCACATCGTGAACTTTAGAGAGACTTCGCGGCATTTCCAAATGGTAAGCTACTGCCCCAATTCATTCTAGAATTTCAAAAGGTTGGATGTACCTAGGACTCAATTTACCCTTATTACAGAAACGTATAACTCCCTTCCATAGAGATACCTTCATGAAAACTTGATCTCCTACCTGAACTTACAAATCATTCCTTCGGCCATCAGCATAGCTCTTCTGCCTACTTTGAGATGCTTTGATGTGGTTTTGGATTACCTTTAACTTTTCCATTGTTTCCTCCACCAGTCATGGGCCTACAAGTTTTCGTTCACCAACGTCATCCCAACAGGTTGGTGTGCGAAATCTCTCTCTGTATAATGCTTCATATGGTGTAATCTGAATACTCGAATTGAAGCTATTGTTATAGGAAAATTATACCAGTGATAAATATTGATCCCATATACCCTGAAAGTCAAGCGAGCAGGATCTCAACATGTCTTATAAGGTTTGAATAGTCCATTCTGATTGTCCATCTGTTTGAGGGTGGTAGGCTGTACTCAATTGAAGTTCAGTATCCAGGGATTTCTGAAGACTTTTCCAGAATATTGAAGTAAAACGGGGATCACGATCAGAAATAATCGATAGGGGTACTTAATTAAGTCTCAAAACTTCATCAATATATAGTCTTGCTATACGTTCCACTGGTAGCTCTTCTCTTATAGCATGAAAATGCTCTGACTTGGTAAGACGATAAAAAATACCCTATATTTCGACGTTCCTTCTAGGATTCTTCAGTATTACCAAGACAAATTCCATCGTGTTATTATCCCCTTTCCACTCAGGTATGGGAGGAGGATGCATGACTCCTTCCGGCTGTTGCCTTCCAGCTTTCACTTGTTGACAAACCATACATATTGACACAAAATCAGCAATGTCCCTTTTCATGTTGTCCCACCATACATGTTCCTTCAAATCTATATACATTTTGGTGCTCCAATGGTGTATAGAGAAATTGGAACTATGAGAATCATCCATCAATTCCCTTTTTATACCAGGTATATCAGGAACACGAAGACTCTTCTCGAATTTCAAAATTCCTTCTTCATACACAAAGTCTTTTAATCTCCCATCATTCATAGCTTTAATCTTCTTTTGAAATTCTTCATCATTGGTCATAAAACACTTTTTCCTTTCTAGTAATGATGGTTTGGAAACCATTTGAAAAAGCATTGATGTTTCACCTTCCATGGTGATTCCCATATCAAAATTTACTAGATCCATAAAAATTGTATTCCTTTCAATTCTCATCATGTTGAAAACTCCATGATCGTTTCTGCTCAAAGCGTCCACCACCTTTTTTTCCTTCCCCAGGTGGTAGTGTATCGCACAATCATAATACTTCTGTAATTCAAGCCATCTCCTTTGGCACATGTTGATTTCTTTTTTTGAGAAAATATACTTCAATCACTTATGATCAGTGTAAATATCACATTTTTCACCATAGTGGTAGTTCTTACATATCTTCAAAGCAAATATCACAGCTGGTAACTCGATATCATGAGTAGGATAGTTTTTCTCATGAATTTTCAAATGTCGTGATGCATAGGCAATAACTCTATCATTCTGCATAAGGACACAACCAAGTCATTTCGTCGATGCAACACTATAAATAATGACCCCATCATTCCCTGATTGTAGAGTCAATATACGATAATTGGATAATCATCTCTTCAGTTCTTCAAAAACATTCTTCACACTCTTTTGTCCAAACAAATTTAATCCCCTTACATGTGAGCATTGTTAATGGGTTAGCCAAACGGGCAAAATTCTGGATGAAACGTTGATAATAACCTGTTAAACCAATAAAACAGCGTACCTCAGTTATATTCACAGGTGTTGGATAGTCTTGGATTAGCTTATTTGTAGAAGGATCAATACCGATTCCATATTTAGACACAATATAGCCAAGACAAGAAATCTATTGTTGCCATAATTCACACTTGCTAAACATCCCATATAATTCATGTCTTCTCAGAGTCTTCAGGATAATGCACAAGAGATTTTCATGATCTTCATAGCTTTTTGAGTATACCAAGATATCATCAATTAATACTACCACAAATTCATAGAGATATTCCTTGAAAACTCTATTCATTAGATCCATGAATACAGAGGGTGCATTAGTCAGCCCAAAAGGCATTACTGTAAACTCGCAATGCCCATACCTTGTTCGAAATGCTGTCTTTAGAATGTCATCCTTCTTCACACACAACTGATTGTATGCAGATCAAAGGTCAATCTTTGAAAATTATTAAGCTCCATGTAGTTGTTTAAATAAATAATTAATGTGAGATAGGGGATACTTGTTCTTTATTTTTATAGCATTGATCTCCCTGTTGTCGATAAATAAGCTCATGGATCCATCTTTCTTTTTAACAAAAAGAAAAGGGTCTCCCCATGGAGAAACACTATGGTGAATAAATCAATTATTACTCAATTCTCCTATTTGATTCTATCGTTCAACTAATTCCATAGTGTCCATTCTATAAGGGGTCTTTGATATAGGCCTTGATCTAGGTACTAAATCAATGGAAAACTCATCTTCTCGTTTTGGAGGATGTCCAGGTAAATCTTCCAGAAACACATCTAAATATTATTTCACAACAGGTAGATACTCTATTTTAACATTCCTTTCCTCAGCCATAGTCATTTCATTCTCTTCTTCCACAATAATTGAATTTAGTTGAGCTATTGTGGGTGGATCTAGATAAGAATTAGGTGGTGACGATTCAGCATTAAAGTGAAGGTGTTCCTTATCATCATCATGAAAAATCGTAACCTCCTTTTTCTTACAATAAATCATCTCATCATAGTCCGAAAGCAAATCCATACCAAGGATTATATCAAACTCAATCTTAGGTATGCCGATTAGATCAGCGGATAAAGAACATTTATGTGCTCTAATGGGTACTGATTCACAAAACTTTGTTGTAATGATACTTCCCTTTTTAGTTTTAACTAACAACACCCTTGTTAAATCAAATTTTAAATATATAATGTTCATTGTAAACTGGGATGATATGAAACAATACGATGATCCAGAATCAAATGATTCATTTGCTAAACTGGAGAAAACCATTAAATTACCTTCCACCACGTCTTTCAGAGCTTCTACCTCAGTAGCAGTAATAGCATAAACATGGCCTTGATACCTTGGCCTTTTATGAGGTAAGTTCCCCTGACACTTAGGACATTCATTTTCATAATGTCCCATCTCCCTGCAATTGTATCATTGGACATCGGTAGATTCCTTCTTCCCCTTGAAATCACGAGCTTGGTGGCCTTTTTCACCACACTTATAGCAGACTCCCATTCCTTTAAAGCAAGTACTGGGGTGTTTCTTCCCACATTTACTACAGGATGGTTATTCAACCATTCCCTTCTTCCTCCTATTTCCATTACCAGATTTATCAGCAGATCTCTTCTTCTCTTACTTTCCTTTAATGTCATAAGACATAGAGACTTACTTTTCTGTCTTGATAGCATATGAGAAAATGTCTTCGTATGACGAGAAGGATTGTGAGACTGATTCTCGATGGAGAAATGGTTTTAACCCATTAAAGAAACGATCAATCTTACTTCTTGTGTTACGTATATAATCTCTAGCATACCTTTCTCACCTCGTAATGTTAGCCTAATACTTTGCGACATTATCATCCTCCTTTTTTCTCAGACTCAGAAATTGCCTTTCCATATCTACTAAATGGTCATGAGGAAAGTATTTTTCTAAAAACAGATCATTGAACTCCCTCCATTCCGTATTTGATACTTCATCATTCCTTTATATTTTGAATCAATGACCACAATTGATCAGCATCTCTAGTGAGGCGATAAACTGCCATGACAACTTTTTCCCTTTCACTACTCCCCAAAGCCTGAAATATTTTCTCTATGGAACTTATCCATTGCTCAGCTACTAATAGATTTGTACTCCCATTGAATGTTGGTGGTTGTTTCCTCATGAAGTGATCTAACATTGATCCTCCATGCTGCGGATCAGGTTGCTCCACACCGGTAAGGTTATTATTGATAAACTGAGTGTGTTTTCCCAGTATGGTGATTAGTCGATCAGAACTAGTTGCATCACCATCTCCACTATAATAATCATGAGAAGGAGGGAAATACATACATGGAGTGTGTGCATTGATACGGTTTCCATTCCATCCACTAGGTTCCATTTCTAAACAATGGCATAAACTAGATCTGTTTATGAATCAATATACATAATTCCATACTTATAAAATGCTTGACATAAATTGAACTATTTATGGATATAATCCGTAATCATAAAAATGTTTTATTTGAAAATTTATATACTCATAAACCCTTCATAATGATTTCTAATGAAAATGAGTGGTATCCTAAGCATATCCCCCAGCAGTGTCGTAACCAAGAGTGCAACAAGGCTCGTTGTCGTGCACCAGTTTTTGTTTGAGTCTAGTTCAAAACGGTGTTTTCAGGTTTTACCCCTAGGTACATCTGTGCCATAGCCGCCTCTACTAGCTCGTATCTAGACATGGATGTATTTCTTTGAAAACTCACAAAATCTCTACAATACCAAATTTCTGGGAAGTTCTTCTATAATAATCCTTACAGTCCATCTTAGGTCTATGGGCTATAATATGAGTTTATCTAAATCTAGATTCCATGGTTTGTACTAAAAATCTCTTTGATACCATCTATAACGCCCCGACCCATGTTACCCAGAGTCAGTGCATTATTACATAACATTTTCATGATCACAATAATGATCAAATCTCAAAAGACTGATTAGTTTAGTAGCCTTGGAAAACTAGATATAATAATAAAGTTTACATTATATCATGAAATGAAAACTACAACAATATTGTCTCCATATTCCAAACTCTTATCCCCTCATACTATCCCTGCAGGTCATTCATAAATTACTTCTTCACATCCTGGAAAAAATAAAACATAGAAAAGGGGTGAGCTCAAATTCCCAGTAAGGATAACAATATAGCGGAAAAATTCGTAAATAATAATAAACATTTAAGGCAATGTTTAAATAAAACAAAAGCCTTTTAAACTTGAACATAAACATAGTATGAAAACAATAAAATAAAATAATACCATTAACATATTCACATGGATACTCTACTAATTGAATAATCACATGAAATATCAATAACCACTTTCATAATGATGGAATACATAAAGCCATACTATCATAACCACATAGACATGGCCTCGTTCCAAGACTACAAATAAGATTTTGCCAAGTCCTTGTGCCAAGACACTAGTTTGTGTCATGAGACCTAGCGGTGCAATTTTTTTAGAAGATACTTAAGTTTAAAACTGGTCAAATATAATCCAGTGTTTTTCTGAAAACATTATGCAAGCTTCTAAAGACAAAATAACTAATTCTGATATTGCTCGACTAATTACAGGCCATGATGGGTCCACACCAAATCCCTTCCTGTCTACCACACTCGAGAGTCGGGTTTTTTGAAAAAAATTGTAAGATTGTGTTAAATATGTATACATTTTCACTTTATTTTCATATATTTGAGAGAAATATGTCTCTCTTTAAAATAATTTAAAAGTCACGTAATTATAAAATAAAACATTACTTTTTAGAATATTATTATAAGCTTGTAAGGGAATATTTAAATATTTTATAATGGTATAAAATATCCGCATACACCGTATAAGTTAAAAAAAAGACATTCTTACATTAATTCTGTTAAAAAAGATTAAAAAGGACCTTGTTTGGAAAATGACAGAAATATTCCATTATAAACTTCTTATAAAAAGTTAAAAAAGGGTATAAATGACTTTAACACATATTCTGTAAAATAGTAATAATGTTTTGAAATACATTTTTAAGAAAAATGGATGTGGATGATAAAGATGTCCTAGTAGATAACTGCGAATAAACAATCTCGGATTATAAAGATATTGTTAAATTAACCCTTGAAAATTTGGTAACTTCTGAAACAAACACCCCATGAAAGAGGTATCATACAATGAATATGTAAATAAACATTATTTAAAGTGTATTACACAAAGAATGTAATTAGGGGCAGTACATACACCACACAAAAGGTAATAGTGGAAATATGGCATGAATCTCACGGGAATAAAGAGTGAGATGAAAACCCTTACCCTGTACATTTACTTGGTTGAGGGTAGGTCAACCTACTGTATAATGGTCAAATAATTGTTATTGAATTATTCAACAATCATATACATTAATATGATATCATATATGATCTTTTAACATGGATTTGTTAATAATATCTTAGAATTATCATCATTTTGGATTTTAACTTACTTGTTTTCTTTAATAATTTTTTTAACATAAGCCGTGTTTGTTATTGATAGAATGTATCTTATTAATATCCAGAATTATATCAAGTCCTTAAACATTATTTTAAATCATAAAATGAGAATTATACTTGAATGGATACGATGGGGAATGAATCTCATCGCGTTCGTGGAGACTGTAGTCTGCACGTACGCACGAGCGACAATAACAATCTTTTGATATTAAAATTATATATAATTGGATGGTATATAAAATATAAATAATCATTATCATGTTTTATTTATTATTTACATGAATTAAAAATCAGTATTATACCCATCCAAATAATAATATATTGAATAACAATTACACCACGACATGGAGACTGTAAGTCGTACGTACACACGTATAGTGACATGTCATTAAAAGGATGGATATAATACTGAATATAGTTGTACCATACTTATAATAACATCACAGTATATATAAGATACTGGATTTATTATTTTAGAATTGGAATAATAAAGAAACAAGAAGATGAAGAATAAAGGTACTTGAAAGAGGGTGGTGAAAACAGTACCTCTTCTTTGGGTTCTTCCTTTTTATTTTATCAAAAGGCCTCCATAGGATGTCTTTATGATCAAAATAAGGCCTCTAGGTTGACGTGAGTGAATTTGAGAGAGTATTTTGGACAGGGGATGGCTGATCCATAAGGCTTTGAATGTTTTAATTAGTGAGAATGAGGAGTTCCCTTTTATAAGAGTGGTGAGGGGAACCTTTGGAAAAGTTAGAAATATTATTTTATAATAAATTCATATTCGGTTTCTAATGGCTCCAATGTGGATTATTTAAATTTTAAGGTGGGTTTGGGTTGAAAACCACTCAACCAATAGAATTTAGACAGGTTTGGGTCACTATACTAACCTTATCTTTAAATATTAACTCTTAGATAATTAGTTTCGCATTTACAATGTCTCTTTGTATTTTTATATAATATGGTTAATAAACATACCATATACATCAAAGATAATCAAAACATGTCCATTAATGATACACCAATAATGAAATAAGTCTCTTGGTCGAAGCATAGATTTTTAAGAATTTAATATCATTTAATAATATAATATTTGTTTTAAAAAATCTTTTATGTCAATTTTGACACTATTTGGAAGATTGATTTTTGTAAAACTCATAACAGAATTATTACTTTGAAAAAAGTTAATTAAATCAATCATAACATGTCATATTGACCTATAAAATTAGTGTAATTCATAAAAAGTATCAAATTATATTTATTTGGGTATTTATAATATCAATTACTTTAGTTTTTCACTATTATGGTAATTACTACATCATCATTGTGTCATAAATATATTAAATTATTTAATGTCTGAAAATTATAAATAAAATATCATTATGCAGGAATTTTTTTAGGTTTCTAATGAATATTTATAATCGAATTTATCTTCTTTGTACCCCTATATTAAAAATTTTGTAGTTGTAAAACATTAATTTTACCTCTTTTAACTCTTCTTTCAATTAAATAATAATAAATGTCCTAATAAAATCAAAGTGGACCTAAATGATAATATTTTATTCCTAATATTGTGTTTGTTCTAGATACACTTTTCCAATAGAAATAGGACATGTGTCAGGGTAATATTAAAATCATATTTACCCTTAATTATCTTATTTACTTTTAAACGTGTGAAATAAAAGTAAAAAGTTACTATTCACCAAACATTATTTTCATCTCATTGAACCACATTTTACTCCTCGATATTGACCATGTTTCTAAAATTTTCGAAATTCCACTCACACATGTGGTAATATTAAGTTGTATGAAAAATTCGTTTTTTAACTACCACTTATTGGTTTCACAATTCATCAAAAAATGATGTTTTTCAGAAAAATACCAAAACTTCACCCTAGGATAATTTCGATATTCTGAATCCAAAAATGAAGTCCATTTTGAAAAATAAAATTGATAAATTTCAAAAACTGGGTATTAATATTCATAACTGCAAGGTTGATTGGTTGTGGTTTGTTAGAACTCGACGTTGCGTACAACACACACTATTGCATTTTTCAAAGAGAAGCGTACCGTAGAAGCTTGGGGTGTTACATAAAATGTTAACTATATTATCCTACATGTATTTATAAGTATTTTTTTTAGTTTATTAACATATATCCATCTCCACATTCATCGAATTGTAAAACAATTCATCATTCATTAATACGGAGGATTACCGCTTCATGAACCAATGTCATTCAATTTTCGACACCATAAATCATGACAGATAATAATGTGGAAATAATTTTTATAAATGATATCCATTATATTTATGTTTACTTAAATATAATATATTATTCATTTATATCATTTCCATGCATAAGAAAAATGATATCTTTGTGTGTGGGTACATGTGGATATCCACCTCCACGATGCAATGCGATTCGTTTATTGCCATAAAATCTAATTGAAGATATATATAATTATAATTAAATTATATATATAATATATATTATATGAGGATAATTTTATAAATATGATATAATACATACTTTCCTTACAAAATGATCATAAAAAATGGAAATATTACTCATGCGTATGTATAACCTACTTTCTCCATCATTGTAATGATGATCATTTTTTATTACACAATTTATCAATTGTGTTTAAAATTTTTTATAAATATTATAATATTTTCATTAATATTTTCTAGATATGATTGAATTTTGATCTATTTTTCAATAATCAACCCACTGAAGTCATTCTGGAATTATGAACTAAATATTGTGAAAACGTCTAACATGAAATTAAATTTTTACATAATTGTATATAACATGATATGAATCATTTACAGGTTATTAAGAAAATTTAATTTATCCTATCAATTTTTATATTTATCATCAATGTACATGACGAGTAAAACCCATCCTAACTAACATCATATCAATTTTTCATTCATTGAGACATATTTTGATTTTATTCCCTTATATAATTTTATGAGGTGTATATACAACCCATTGACATCTTATATCTTGAATTATTATATTCTTTTCATATTTAATGTTTTTTTAATATTATTCTCTCCAAGGAAAAATGAATCACGCATTTATAATACGGACATTGGATTTATTTTAAAAATCCTCTAGTAAATATCCTATTGAAATGTTTTTAAAATGGTAAAAAGTTATTAATTTTTTCATATACAACATGAAAAACTTTTCATTTCATCATGATTCCTTCATATTTACAAGATTAGATTAGATTTATTTAAGGTTACATTAAAATAAAATGATTTACCTTTTATGTGAGTACTTTTTCTATATATGTTACTTCAAAATTTAAATATTATTTTCCATAAGAGAATTTTAATGATATTTTATTCATAGAAAAACATTATTTTGTTTTGAAGGGGTATTATAGTTTTAAAATAATTTAAAAATATATGGTTATTTTGGATATGATAAAGTGTTTTTCATATGAGTATAAACTAATTTGTTCAACTTTTAATAAAATTTATTATTAATGATAATGGTGAATTATATATAGGAGTAATGGGATAGAATGATATAGTTATATGAAGGGTTAATGTCAATTACAGCTCACAAGAGACCATGATATATCTTATATGAAGGGTGATGTCAATTATAACTCCCCAATGCAATGGGTATGTTTGATGTTTACCATGACAATTAATCCAACATTATTTGTGTTGTTTTGTAAATGTATAACCATCATGGTTATTTCAACTATAACCTTTAGGGTTATTATATGTATAAAATACAGGGTTACTCCAATTATAGTCATTTTGGTTACTCAATGTTTAATTATGATATGAAATTTATTCAACATGTTTAAATATTTATTTTTGTTCTTCTGATAGTTTTTTTAAAAAATTCTTTGATAAAATTTGTTATGTGTGATTTTAATTGTCAAATGTCATAATAATCTCAATAAACATTGAATATAATGGAAATAATTATAGGGGTTTCCATTTTTTTTAATTAGTATAATGTTTTATTTTATTTTTATATCCCTTATTGACTGTTTTGTTCTAAAACATGTTGTAATATGTTTTGGAAAGGGTTAAAGGTAGTGTAGGGACATGTATAAATTAATTTTTTAAATTTTAATGATTTACCATGAATATAAATATTATTTATTTAAATGGTTATTGTAAGGTGAGAAAATGGATTCATAGTATACAAATTCACTAAAAAGGTGATCCCTTAGGGAAAAATGAGTTGTAGTGTTTTCCAACGGTGGTACCATATGCCTTAGGTGGCGATGTCTTCTGAGAAGGCCACTTCTATATTGGTGGGGAGGGGGATCTTCGCCACCTATTTCTGGGGATCGTCGCTCCTCCATCATCTCTATCTTAGATCATGACTTCCTACCTTCAGTCCCACAACATTACTTCCCTACAAAATTTCTAAAATACTTTAATGGGATTCTAATAATATAAATCTTGGATTGGGAGTTCACTAATTCTTTTTCCTTGTTGGTCTTGAATCTAATAATGTTTTTGAACCAATGAAGTCTGTAATTATATTTCATTGACCAATTTATTTTCTGATTCATGGGGTTAATAAGATTGTTCTATTGCATGTCTTATCGAATCCAAAAATATTAGGATTTTGTTTACAATAAATGAAGATCACATATTGGCATGGTCAACTACTTCTCGATCCTATGATGGTTCATTATTTTTCCTCTTTAGATGAATGTATGACTCTCATGTGATACAGTATTCACTGACTAAAAAAATTTGGGAAACATTTTAAAAAATCTTACTTCCCATTCAGAATCCATCTATTACCTATATTCTTGGAAGTATGGTTGGTTAGTATCTTTTCTCTGATAGTAGATCTAGAGATGTTTGTCACCCAGTTTAACCAATAATTTTCATTCATGTTGATGTAACTAGACATATATGGAAATATTTTTTGATTGCTGATGGGGAGGATTTTAAGTATAAACAGTTTTTTGAGTTTGAGTCTGGGTTTGATTACTACTTCTAGTGCTTCAAAATAAGGCATCAACTGGAAATGTGATGAAGTAAGAAGTTGAATATGAAGTTGGTTGTGGATGTAAAATCCAATGTGGGGTCTAGTTCTTCTTCTGAAAAAATGAATTGTAGTTTATTCACCAATGAATTGAAAGAGTATATTTATTCTCTTGATGGTTCAGTACATGGAACTTTGAAGAAGATAATTGAGATACCTTTGAACCCAACAGTTTATGATGTGTTTGGCAGACTGAATCATGATCCGAGGTTGTGAAATTTGGGGGAAATGAAGGCCGACATTAGTGTAGTGGACAAGTGTGCAGAAATTGAAGAAGCAATGACACTTCATGATATTGATGAATCATCAGGCTACAATGAGGAGGTTTGGGTGATCATAGAAATTGTTTGATGACATATTTATAAGGTGGATTAAATGAAGAAAATAGAGGGTGGGGGAGGATTACAACTCGAATGAGCTCAATTTTAGGGAAAGATATTCCAAATATTGATCTTGGTATTAATTTTGTGGGATTAATTAATAAATAATGAGGATTGGAATGGATTGGGAAGTTCCCATGGATAGGAAAGTATTCCACGAGGATTAGGAGTCATCTTGTCATATGTGGGTTTAAGCAACATATGACATACATGACAAGAGCATTCCTAATACGAGGAAGAAGGGAAATTGTAAAGGCACTAAGAAAGGGATCCAAAACTACTCTTATTTACCACTTTTGTTGGAAACTACATCTGTAAAAAAGTATACAGCTAATTCTTGTGAAGGTTATTACAAAGATGTTTAATATATTTGTTTGGTTGTAAAGGATATTAATTCCCAGCCATAATTTTTGGGATTTGGGTTCATATAGCTGGAAATCAAGGTATTTCATTTGTGTCATTTGATGGATGAGAATCATGGTATTGAGATGAGTATCAATCTTCCTAATGCCTAAAATCATATTAATTATTATTTTAAAGATATTTTCACAATATGAGATGGCTTAGTATCAGATCCCCCAGAGAGAAATAAAATGAATTATTACTCTAATAAACCAAGGAACATAATTACTAGATCTATAATGGAACGTAATATGGATGATGATACATTAAAGTACTTCAATATAAGAATTTATACATCTGAATGGGAGATTAATGAATATGGGTTTTAAAATTATTCATATTAATTTGATAAGTAATATCCTTTATGTTGGATATAGGAAAAATGCATTACCCATAATTATACATGAGGAACTTCCCTTTTCATATTAATAAATGGTGAGTGTTTTTTCTGCTGACTTGACTTTCCTACTACATGTATTCCTTAGTAATGTGTGTGTTTAGTATGTAAGAGTTTGTCCAAATTCACTAAAACTCATTTCCAAAAATATCCTTGGGATTATAACAATTTGAACTCTGTTCTAAAATCACTAGAATATACGTTGTTCATAATCATGTCCAAATAGTTCGTATGAAATTTTATTTTAGAAAAAATTTGTTATTGGGATGTTTTCTTTTGAGGTTTTCTGATGAGTTTTGGATTTCATAAGGGATTTATAGTCATAGTGTTGACCATGAGATTAATTTCAAAGAATAACATTTTTATGATATAAGTGGTCGATGACTAAGATGATTAATAGTATTTTGAGAGGCATTTATAGATGTCCAACCTCTAGTTTTAGTAAATTTTTTAAGGAAAATATAATATGAGGAAGAATTCCATTGATTTTAGTGGACATATGTTCAGTTTTTTTGGAATAATTTATCATTCATTTGGACATTTATTTTTAGGTAGCAATGGTTCTTTACAATTTGAAATCATAAGAATTTTGTGAAATAGATTATGTGGATTATTGAGTAGTTTTTTAAAAAAACAACTCTATAAGTTTTGAGAGATTTATAGGATTAAGGTAAATATAATACCATATGATTTTATTTGATGGATTAACATTGAATATCATTTTAGATGTTTATATTATTTTAATGGGGCTTTATTTTCTTTCATGTGATTTTTTGAAATGATTTATATATCCGGAATATTATATCATTAAGTAAATTACATTTTTCATATGAGACATTAGAATTTATTAATGTTCATATAGAGATACATATTAAAAATTTCACTAGAATGAAAATTTTTGGATAATGTTATAAACTGTAATATTTTTTAGTTATTTATGGGATCGTTATTTATTTATATATTGACCAATGATGAACTTTTGGTATTATTGTCGAATATTATAGATTAATGTAGTTTGTCTTCATATAACAGTTTATTAATTTTTGGAAAATGTCTTTTCTTTTAGAAACCATTTTTTACCTAATTCCAAAATTAAGGAGGAATAAGAAGTTTTTATTTTATGGACTCTATGCCTGATTATTGATAATTTTAATGCATCAGGTAATAAAAATTCATCTTGAAAACACATTATTTGGAGAAAAAGATGACATTTTGGTGGAAAATAATTATCCAATGAAATTATACATGTGAAGTCTGTGTATATAAATATTTTTATTATATATATTGGTAAATTTTATTCATCAACTCCAAGAATATGAATGTGAAATAAAAAAATTATATATTAAATTTTCGTTTATAGAAATAAATGTAATTTAATAAATCCCATTTTTATGATTTTTTATGGTTATATTTCTCATGACCACATTTTATACGACAAATAATCAGTCCTTGGGTGTTAGTTTTCAATTACATATACATAATTTCAATTCAACTAATATTCTACAACCTAAAAACCACAAATTTTTTGTATCAGTTGTGTTTTTTATGTTCCTTTATTTTTTACGAAGTGAAAGTAGTATTAATTCTTTTTTATGATGTGGGATTTACAAAAAGGTATTTCGAAATTTCAAACACCTAGTTTTCAATGCCCTAAAAATATTTTCAGGTCTAAATTTATTAATAGGGAGAGAATGTTTTTGTAACACCTCATGCTTCCATGGAACATTTTTCTTTAACTAATACAATAGCTTGTGTTGTATGCAACCTCGATTTTAAACACACTACAACCAATAAAACTAGCCATTATGAATTGTACTACCCACTTTTTGATATTTTATAAATTTTATCATTTTAACTGGTCTTCATTTTTGGAATTGGAATATAGAAAATATATTAAGTTGAATTTTTGGTCTTTTTCTGAAAACATTCAATTTTTTAAGAATTGTAAAAAACACCGCATCAATAGTTAAAACTGAATTTTTATTTAAATAATTCGTTATTTTGTTTTTATTTATTTTACATAAAAATAGATACATAATACCTATATATATTCAACTTAATTCATTGGAGTCATTATATAATATGTTTAGATATATAATATTTTATCGATCTTTTTACCGTCTTTTACCCCAACTCCTAGGAGCAATTGTAAATTTGTATAAAACATAATTTAACCGCTTCTGTGAGTTGAATTCCGAAAATAGGAGAGACACGGTTAATATAAGTATGTTAAATTCGGTTTAATAAGATGAAATATTTTTGGGTCAATATTATCTTTTTTACTTTTATTTACCACTGAAAAAAGTAAATAGGGTAATTAATTGTGAAAATGATATTATAATTACCCTAACACATTTTCTAATTATATTGGATAAGTATAATTTAACTAAAAAAATCCATAGTAATAAAATATAATCCTTTTTGGTTCACATGGATTAGATTAGGACATTTATTATTATTTTATTTAAATAAGAGTTAAAAGAGTTAAATTCAATGTTTAATAACTAAACCATTTTTAACATAGGGTTACACACAATTTAAATGAATCTATAAAAATTCTTTTAGAAATATAAAATTATATCCTACATAATGGTATATTATTTATAATTTTTATATTTTAAATTAATTAATTTATATAGGACAAAATGATGATGCATTAATTACGTTATTAGAAAAATATTAAAATAATTGATATTATAAATACCCAAATAAAAGTAAATTTAGACTTATGATGGATTAAATTATTTTTATAGGTTAATATGACATTATAGGGTTTTTTAAATAAATTTTATTCAAAGTGATAAAGTTTTATGGCCTTCCAAAAAATTAAACACTAAATAGTGTCAAAATTAACATAATTTAGTTTTTACAAAAAATATTATATTATTAATTTTTATAATATTCCAAAAAAACCTAAGGTTATGGAAAATAACATATAAAATGTTATATATTTTAATAATTAACCACATGGGGTTCCATAGGCTTATTATAGTTACGTTATTAACCATATTATAGAAAAATACAAAGAGACATGGTAAATGTCAAACTATTAAACTAAGGGCTAAATCTAAAATAAAATGTTAATATGATGATATAAACCTATAAAAAACCTATTTTATGAATTTTTTTCTACCCATCACCACATTATAATTTAAATAATTCATTTTTTATCCATTAGAAACCGAAAATGATTTTATTATAAAATAATATTTCAATCTTTTCCTAAAGTGACCCCCACATCTCTTATAAAAGAGCACTTCGCCATTTAATAATTTCACACCAACAAATACTTTTGGTTATCCCAACCCCTTCCCAAATATCCTCAAAACATTTATCCATTCATTTTATAGGCCTTCATATGGTATGAAATCCAACATATTGATCCCTTTTGATCAAATCAAAAGGAAGAACCCGAAGAAGAGGTAAATATTTCATAACCACTTTCATGTTCTATTCTTCTTCCACTTCCTGTTTCAATATTGTTTCCACTATAAAATAATAACTCAAGTATATTTTATATACTGTGATGTTATTATAAAAATGGTACATCCATATTCATTATTCTATCCATCATATAAATGACAATTCCCCCATACATGCATACGTACAGATTACCGTCTCCACGAACGTGATGAGATTCATTCCTCATCGTAATCATTCAAGAATAATATTCATTTTATGATTAAAAATAACGTTTATCAATATAATATAATTATGTATATCAATAAAATATATCTTATCCATATCATACATTTCTTAAGTATAAAATAAAATGATTCAGTTAAATCCGGAAATGATGATACTAAAAAATATTATTAATAATGAAATATTATAATATCATATATGACATCATATTTATTTATATAGTTGTCATATAATTTAATAACATTGTTTTAAAAAATATATAGGAGGTTATCATACCATAAAATAAGGAAACATACAAGTTAAGGGTTAATTTCACAATCTATTTACTATCTGAGGTTGTTTTTACATAAATATCTATTGGGACCTATTTTTCATCCACATCTGTGTTATCTTAAAAATGTATTTGAAAACATTTTCCTATTTACTAGACAATGGGTTAAAGTCATTTATATGATTATTTGACCTTATGTGTTTTGAATGTAATCTTTGGATCGTCTTCCAGTCAAGGTACCATTAGACCTTTTCTATAGAATTAATGTACGGTTGACTTTTTTAACGTATACGACGGGTGAGGCTATTTTTCATTGTTATAACATCTTTAAAGCTTCCCATACAAGCATATAAGAATATTTTCAAAATTAATATTTTCTTTTTTAATTATTTTACTTTTAAATGATTTCAAAATAGAAAGAGATATTTCTTTAAAAAATGCTTTGATTTCATATATGTCAACATCCATTGATGGATTTTAAGCTTGTTTGAAGTTCATTTATTATGAACAAATACTTTTATATTTTATTGATGGTTTCGAGATATGTTGGATTGTGGATGTCTTATTTTTACACCATTCATGGTTTATGGATAAAGTGTTGACATTTCATATGATAGTTTTAATATGAATGTTTATGTTATGTTGAAACCTTATCTTATGAGGAATGCATTAGACATAGTATGCGAGGGGTGGAGCCCGCTATAGCTCCTCGATTCATTGGAAGGTCTCATTAGACCAACTACTCTCTTGGCACAAGGCATTGAAATATCTTATTTGTAGTCCTGGCAGAAGGATTTAACTATATGGTTATGAAGTTTGGCATTATCCATTCCATCATTAAGATGTTGCTATTGATATTGTTGGTGATTAATTGACTAGTAGAATATACTATTGAATATGGATATGGAATTATTTGATTTTATCATTTCCATATTATGTTGATGTTTATGTTTAGAAGTATTTTGATTTAGTCTTAAACATTTCCTTAAATGTATATGCTTATTTAAAATGTTTTTCTATATTGTTATCCGTAGCGAGAATCTGAGATCACCCCTTTCTATGTTTTATTTATCCTAGAATGTTTAGAAGTATTTTATGGTTGACCTATAGGGATAGGGTAAGGATATAAGTGCGTTCAAAAGGGGAAAAATGTTATTGATGTTTTTATTACAGGATGTAATGTACAAATTATGAATCTATGTAGTACTTCCAATGCTACTAAACTGATCAGTATTACGAGATATGATTCCATTTATCATACGGATGTTATGTAATAAGCACCAACTCTAGGTAATTGGGGTTAGGGAATTATTGTTTTTTTCATAGGATGTTTAGTACAAACTGTGGAAGCATGATTTTGAAAAACTTTTATTATAGAACATTACTCTAGGATAATCTTTGAGGATTAGTATAGAGGAACTCCCAAAAATATTGATACTCTTGAGATTTTTTTGAGTTTCCAGGAGATACATATCTGTTTGGATACGAGTAGGTAGAGGTGGATCTAGCATATATGTATCCAGTGGTAAAACTCAATAATGCCGCTTTGAGCTGGACTCGAATGGGAACAGGGGCATGACAATGGGCTTTGCTGCACTGTTGGTTACGACACTCCCGAGAGATATGCTTAGGATAATTCTATTTTTTACAAATAATTATGAAGGATTTATGAGTATATACTTCCTCAAAGAAAATATTTTTATTATTATGGATTATATCCATAAATATTTCAATTTATGTTAAGTGTTTTACAAGTTCAGAATTATGCATTTTGATTTATTCACTAATATATTGTATCTCGTTGTATAGAAATGAGGCCCATTGGAATGAATAGAAACCGTATCAATGCAGGTAATCTATGTAGGTATTTTCCTTATACGGAAGATAATTATAGTGGAGTTAGTTAAGAAACTTGTGCTGATCATATTATCACCATACTTGGATAACTCCCTTATGTTTTGAATAATAACCATACCCATAGGGTGCACCCTAATACACAACGTGGTGGATGAATGTTATACTGCTTCATGAGGAAACAACCACCAACATTAAATGGGAGTACAAATACATTAGTAGTTGAGTAATGGATAAATTCCTTAGGGAAAATATTTCACGCTTTTGGGTGTTGTGAAAGGGAAAAGTTATAATGGAACGTTTTCTCCTCACAGGAGATACAGAGAAATGATGTTCATTGATTCAAACCTCAAATGATGGCGATGAAGTATAAAATATTTAATGGAGGTAGTTTAAAGAGATTTTCATAGAAAAATACATTCCTCATGACCATCTAACAGCTATGGAAACGAAAATTTGGAGTCTGAGATAAAAGGAGGATGAGAATGTTGCAAAACATGAGGCTAACATTACAATTTTAGAAATTAATGTTGCAGATTATATAAGTAACCTAAGGAGTAAGACTGATCGATTATTTGTGGGGATAAAACCATTTCTCCAGCAAGGATTAGTCTATCAATCCTTCTTATCATACGAATATATTTTCTAATGTTCTATCAAGACTGGAAAATAATTCTCATTGTCTTACGACATTAAAGGAAACTAAAAGAACATGATATCTTCCAAAAACTCTGGAAATGGAAATAATAAGAAGAGGGGAAAAGTCAAATATTCATCATGTAGTAAATGTTTGAAGAATCACTCTGTTACTTGCATAAAGTGAAATGGAGTCTGTTACAGGTGTGGTGAAAAAGGCCACCATGCACGTTATTTCAAGGGGAAGAAAGAGGTAGTTGAATGCTACAATTGTAGAGAAAATGGAATTATTAAAATTAATAACCTAAGCGCTAGGGGAACATACCACAATAAAGGAAGAAGGAGCATGTCCAAACTTATGCGATCACTACTACTCCGGTTGAAGCTTTGAAAGATGAGTTCACAGGTAATTTAATGGTTTCCTCATGTTTATCCAATGCTTTATATGACTCTGGATCATCGCATTGTTTCATATCTTCCCAGTTTGCAATGAAAATTAAATATTTTCCCTTTGACTTAATAAGGGAGTTGTCACTCAAAAAACCTAATGGAAGTATCATCACAACAATGTTTTGTGAATCAATTCCCATTTGATCATATAAATGTTCTTTATCTAATGATCTCATTGTCATACCAATGATTGAATTTGATATAATCATCGGAAAGTATTGGCTTTTGGACCATGATTCAAAAATTTATCATAAGTAGAAGGTGGTTACAATTTTTGATGGTTGTATGTAGTAACTTATCTTTAGAGAAATAATTTCACCACCTGATTCTTATATAGATCCACCCCCAGTAGATCAACAAAATTCAATTACTGGGAATTTAGAGAAAGAAATTACTATGTTGAGGAAACAAATGTTTGAATAGAGGAAGAACCTATTGTGCAAGAATATGTTGATGTGTTTCTAGAGGATTTACCTGGACATCCTCTAGAATGAGAAATTGAGTTTTCAATTCACATATTTCCTTATTCAAAGACCATATCAAAGACCCCTTATAGAATCTCCACTATGACATTAGTGGAACTAAAGAAACATCTTGAGGAATTGTGTAATAATGGATTTTTCTCCCTTGGGTTTCTCCATGGGGAGCTTGTGTTCCTTTTGTTAAGAAGATTGATAGATCTATGTGGTTGTCCATTGACCACAGGGAGATTAATTCTATACCAATAAAGTAAAAGTATGATCTACCTTTCATTGATGATTTATTCGACTAACTTAAGGGAGCTCAAATTTTTTCAAAGATTTTCCTTCGATCTGGATATCATCAGTTGTGTGTGATGAAAGAAGACATTCAAAAAACTACATTTCGAACAAGGTATGGGAATTATAATTTTACAGTAAATCCTTTTGGTATGACTAATGAACCCTTTATTTTAATGAATATAATTAACATTGTTTTTAATAAATATCTTCATGTCTTTGTAGTGGTATTTATTAATGATATAATTGTATACTCAAAAAGCTATGAAGATCACAAAAATCACTTGTGCATCATCCAAATGACTCTTAGAAGAAATTAATTATATGAGATGTTTAGCAAGTGTGAATTCTAGATTCAAGAGATTTATTTTCATAGTTATATTACCTCTAAGAATGGATTCTATGTTGAACCTTTTAGGATAAAGGCTATACATTAATGGATAGAACAAATGAGTATAATCGAGGTATGTAGTTTTGTTGGTTTAGTATGTTATTATCGGAGTTTTGTATAGAATTTTTCCCAATTGGGTAAACCATTAACAAATCTTACATGTAAAGGAGTTAAATTTGATTGAAGAAAAGAGTGTGAAGAATTTTTTGAAGAAATGAAGAGAATATTAGTTACTGCTCCTATCATGAATCTACTATTAGGGAATGATGTGTTTTTTATTTATAGTGATGCTTCATTGAAAGGAAATGGTTGTGTCCTTATGTAGAATGATGATGTTATTGTATATACATCACGACATCTAATAATTCATGAGAAAAACTATCCCACTCATGATCTAGAGTTAGCCGCTGTAATATTTTCATTGAAGATATGTAGACAATATCTCTATGGTGTAAAATGTGAGATTTATACTAATCACAAGAGTGTTAAGTATAATTTCGTACAAAAGAAACTCAACATGAGGGAATGGAGATGGCTTTAACTACTCAAGGATTATGATTTCACTATACACTATGACCCGAGGAAGGAAGATAAGGTTGTAGAAGAATTGAGGAGAAAGGATTGTGGAGTTTTGAAAAAGATTAGAGTAGAAAATTATCACATGTAAATGGATTTAGTAAAGATGGATATGGGAATAACCATGGAATGTGAAACATAAATTATTTTTCCAATTTATTCGTAATCGTCTTTACTAAAAATGATGAAATGTTCTCAGACTGGTGATGAATAATTTCATAATAAAATTAATGTTGTGAATGATGGGAGACTGAGTGACTTCATATATGAAGACTGGATTTCGAAATTTGGGAAGTGACTTTGTTTTTTTGATATACAAGATCTGAAAAGGGAATTATTATAAGATTCTCATGGATCTAACCTCTACAAACACCCTGTTATCACTATGATGTATATTCATTTGAAAAAGCATTTTTGGTGGGGCAACATAAAAAGAGATATTGCTGATTTTTTGTCGAGGTGTATAGTTTTCCAACAAGTGAAAGCTAGAAGACAACATCCAAGAGGTGTCATGCAACCTCTTACAATATTGAGTGGAAATGGGATGTCATAATGATGGATATTATCATGGGACTACCAAAGACTAGTAGAAGGAATGATGCAATATGGGTCACTGTTGATAGTCTTACCAAGTCAAATATTTTGCTTTCTTTAAGTGATGATTTAACACTTGAACGTTTTTCAAGATTGTATATTAATTATGTTGTAAGACATCATGGAGTACCCCTAGAATTATTTCTGATCATGATCCCCGTTTTACATCATGATTCTAGAAAAGACATCAGAATGTCATGGGTATAAAACTTTGTTAGTGATCCACCTACCACCCTCAAACAGATGGTCAATCAGAACAGACTATTGAAACCATAGAGGACATGTTGATATCATTCTTACATGACCTTAAAGGTATGTAGAATCAATATTTACCTCTGGTAGAATTTTTCTATTATTATAGCTTCCATTGAAGTATTCTGATGGCACCGTATGAATCGTTATATGGAAAGAGATGTTTCACACCAACTTTTTGGGATGATTTTCGTGAAAGAAAACTCATAGGCCTAGAACTTGTCAAAGAAAATATGTAAAAGGTGAAGGTTATCCAAACCCCCATCAAAGTAGCTCAAAGTAGTAAGAATAGATATTCCTATATCTAAAATAAGGATTTGTAATTTCTGGTAGGATTTCATATTTTATTATAGGTATCTCCATGGAAGGGAGTTATACTATTAGGTAATAAGGGTAAATTAAGTCACAGATACATCAGACATTTCAAAATTGTAAAACTAATTAGGGGTGTGGCTTTTCTCTTGAAAATCTGCCATGTCTCTACAAAGTTCTTGATGTGTTCTACGTATCACCACTGAGAAAATATATGCATAACTAAACGCATGCACTAACATAAGAGGAAATTGAACTAGAACCTGATCTGTCTTATTGTGAAGATCTTGTCAAGATTCTTGATATAAGATAAAAAGTGTTGAAAAACCGGACAACTCGTCTGGTAAATGTTCAATAGAGAAGCCATAAAATAGAAGATACAACGTGGGAACCTGAGGAACATATGATGAAGAACCACTTGAATCTTTTTATGCAGTAATATTATAGAAATTTCAAGGTTAAAATTATTTTAAGGTGGGGAGAATTTAACACCCCAAGCTTCCATGGAACGTTTCCCTTTGAAAAATACAATTGTTTTTGTGGTATGTAACATCGAGTTCAACCACACGTAATCCAATCAAACAAGCCGTTTTGAATATTAATACCTTCTTTTTGAAATTTTATAAATTTACCTTTCCAAATGAACTTCATTTTTGGATTTTTAATATCGAAATTAGCTTAGGGTGAGTTTTTGGTATTTTTGTGAAAACATTCAATTTTTAAAGGAATAGTGAAAAATAATGCATTATTGGTTAAAAAAATCATTTTATTTAAATAATTAGATAATTTATATTAATTTTTTAGTTCAAAATATGTACATAATTCCTATATATGTTCAATGTAATTCATTGGAGTGATTTTATAATATGTTTAGATATAAAAAAATTTATCGAACTTTTTACCGTCTTTTACCAACCTCCTAAGAGCATTTGTAAATTCGTATAAAACATAATTTTACCAGTTTTGCGAGTTGAATTTAAAACATCCAAGATTCACAGTTAAAATCAATAAGAAATAATGTGGTTCAATATGATGAAAATATTTTTTTAGTGAATTGTTAATTTTTACTTTTAATTACACCAGTTAAAAGTAAATAGGGTAATTAATGGTAAAAATGATATGATAATTACCATAAAACATGTCCTAATTCTATTGGATATGTATAATTCAATCATAAAAAATATTAGGAATAAAATATGATCCTCTTTGGTCCACTTGTATTAGACTAAGACATTTATTATTATTTTATTTAAAGAAGAGTTAAAAGTGTTAAATTCAAGGATTAATAACTAAACCATTTTTAATTTCAGGTTACACAAAACATAATTCGAGAATAAATATTCATTATAAATATAAAACCATTTCCCACATAATGGTATTTTATTTATAATTTTTATAAATTATATAATTTGATTTATTTTTTATGCAATTATGATGCAGTAATTACTTTATTAATGAAATATTACAATAATTGATATTATAAATACCCAAATAAATTTAAATTGAGACTTCTAATGTATTAAACTAATTTTATAGTTAATTATGACATTATAGGGTTGGTGAAATAAATTTTATTTGTAGTGATATAGTTTTTATGGATTTCAAAAAAATAAAATACTAAACAGTGTAAAAATTTACATAATTGTGTTTAAAAAAATATTATATTATTAATTCATATAATATTCCTAAAAATCTATGTTTAGGCCAATATAATTTTATAAGGATATATTTATTAATAATTAAACACATGGGGTTTTCCTGGCTTGTTATAGTATTTTTATTAACCATATAATATAAAAATACAAAGAGACATGGTAAATGTCAAACTATTTATCTAAGAGTCAAATCAAACATATTTTGTTAAAATGTTGAACTAAAACATTATAAAACCTAATTATAATTTAAATAATTCATTTTGGAGCCATTATGTACCGAAAATGTATTTATCATAAAATAATATTTTAAGCTTTTCCTAAAGTGACCGTCAATTATCATATAAAAGTGCACTTCCACTTATCTTAATTTCACACCTCTAAAGCCTTTCGGCCCATCCAACCCTTCCCAGAAATCCTCCCAACCTTCCCCCAATCATACTAGAGTCCTTCCTTTGGTCATAAATCCAACCTATGGAGCCCTTTTGATCAAATCAAAATGATGAACCTGAAAAACAGTTAAATATTTCATCACCACTTTCATGTTATTGTCTTCTTCCAATTCATATTTCATTGTTGTTTCCATTCTAAAATAATAACTCAAATATCTTTTAAATACTGTGATGTAATTATAAAAATTGTATTGTAATGTCCCGACCCAGCTCACCTCTATGACTGTGGCCGAACCAGTGGGTTATATACCTCAAGCACATCTCCCCGAACGGCAGAGGCTGCCAACTAGCAGCGAGGTCTCTTTTGTGGCTGTGGGGGAGACTATTCCCTCATATGTAATAAATAATTCCACATCAGAAGTAAGCAGCAACAATAATCCATAGAGGTAGCATGTAAATGAATAAACTACAGTATAATGAATATAAATAAATCCAACTGAAAGATAAAAACCAAGTGTGGATTCTCACACAAGAATGTCATGACATGATATGAGTGTAAACTGAAAGAACGGAAAACAGAACTCAAACCCACAGTCAAAAAAAAATAAATATCACAAGAATAAACTATATTGAGAGCAAGTCCTAGTCCTCTTCCCCAATCTTCATCCAATGGGGTTATGAACAATCAATCATCGGAAGTAAAACACTTACCTTTCTCAATACCTGTGATCCCATAATCTACATGGGTGTCAATGACGCCCAAGGCGGGTTTGAGATAAAATCCCATTAGGCCGGGTCCCAAGGTGTCTAAACCATTCCATTTCATGAAAAAATAAAAATTCATTGTGTGAATACATAACCATTTAAAACTAATTAATTTATGTGCTATGAAATAATTAAGTCGGCCCGAGTCCCCAACTACAACCGTGCCTAGTCACCCGCTTCATCCTATGCTGGTTGTCTAAAAGAGTACCTATCTGAAGAAATTCATGAACACACACACATATATTTAAAACCTAGAATTCATGGAAAAACTAAGAAAAGTATACCCCAATATTGTTATTTAACTTGGGGTCCAAGTCTAGTGTCAACCAGGGGCACTTCCACATATCAAGGGAAAATATCTCAATTATCAAGAGGGTCAATTATCTATAACATAAACCTTTACTGCATCATTATTTAAGGTTCATGTTGAGAGTTGGAGTCTGATCCCATCCCTATGGTATCACTACGGAACATCCGTCAATTTATCCAAGGCCATAGAACCCGTCCAAGGAAATCATTCGAAAGACCAAGTATCTCTTGAGGCATAGCTTTACCATGAGTCTGTCCCGATCTCACAAAAAGGGGCCGAGTGTCATCTGAGGCTATTATAGCCACATTGCCAACAGATACATCCCGATGGGCCCTTTTGGATCTGTTATCACTCAAAAGAATAACCATTCTAGGGAAGTCTCGATCCAGAAAACGAATGACACTTCCCACCGTCAAATAGAGGTAACCCATTAGGAATAGAGGATCTAAGTGTGTCCCTTAACAGAGGACCCACGTCCATTCCCCACATTAAATTGAATTAATGTCTTCATAGCTACAGATATAACCTAAAAAACATATAATGAATCAGATTAAAAACTAACCAGATACACACGTGCATCGCAAGCCATAAGTCTAATGGTAAACCATAACAACATGTAAGTCAATATACATATCATATCAACCTAATTGGATAGTTAAAATTTAAATAATATGCAGTTTTTCAAACAAGTTCCAATGATCCAACAATTCAAGTTCATTTTCAAATAAACTATTTATAAAATTTAATTACAATAAAAAGGGATTCGCAACACAAGAAATTAATTAAATAATAAATCTAGCTAATGGAATAATACACCGACAATGTAGACACACACAAAGGGGTGTCCGACATTATTGAAACAATTCAATGAAGTATTTTTTAAATTTAAAAACAATAAAACGGAGTTGATCTATACCTGCAGTTATTTAAATTAATAACCCATCTAATAGTAAAATACACAGACAATGTCAGCACGACCAATGGGGTGTCCAACCATGTCACAAAAATTCAAACAAATTAATCAAAGGTGATTAAGACTGCATGAATTTTGAAAAACATTTATGGTAATTAAATTGGGTAAAATTTCAAGAAGCTGGTAGGCACCAACTAACATCACAATGGTGCATTATTATAAACAACAATGAAATGAAGGGAATGCGAGTAGGAACCATATTATGCCATCGTATATGACTCTAAGATCCGTGGTAGGCATCATTTTGACATAAAATGGATGAAAACGAACGATTTTATAAAATCCCCAAAATAGGGTAAAAATCATCCCCAACAAATTGTGTGTAGGTTACTGAATGAAAACCCAAGATTCCAAAAACTAAAAGTTAGCCTTTCCCTACGATTTAATGCACACATAAAATAGAATGAATCTCACATCAGATGGATTAGAAGTGGACTTCCTATGTGGATGTTGGTTGGTGCGCCACCTAGGGGGAAGAGGGGTCTGATGTGAAAAATGGGAAAGGGAGAAAGGAGATGAGAAAAAAGAATAAAAAGGAAGAAATAGACTAGAAAGAAATAATAAGATACAAAGCAAAATATAAGAATAAAAAGAAATAAAATAATAGAACAAAATAAAATAAAAATATGGAATGGAAAAAATAGAAAAATAATTAAAAATGGAAATCCACCATTTTTATTATTTTTATTTTTCTCGTAGCCACTTTTCTATTTTTTTTCAAAAAAAAATTTCATCCATTATTGCTTTCATTTAAATCATATTTAAATATATTAATATTATTTTCAACATTCAATCAATTATTTAAAACAAGAACACCACATCCATGAGCGACATGATATTTTTTTTATAAAACGACTACAGTTAATTAAAATAAATAAAAACCATGCCCGTGACACATAGTGAGGTGAATAGGTGCACACCCCAAGTCATTTAATTTATTATACCTCAAAAAATTTAAAACAACTTGTACCTGATTATGGGTTGGATGTTACAACCTCCCCTACATTTGAGAACTCGTCCCTGAGTTTCCATTTCGAGGGTGGTGGAATGTTACCAGAGAAATGTTCCGGCCACTGTGCAAGTACATATGTCTCTCGCTCCCAGGTTATGGCGTGAATTCAGCTGTGTTTCAGCAACACCAATACCAGTGGGACTAACTTGCATCAAAAGACATTCAAGTTGTGGTCAATGATATGGATCGACTACTCTGCAAAGGATGCATCAGCGTCATCCTAGATGACATAATGGTCAAAATAATAAGATAGGTCTAGATGATATTGTCGAAGCTGAGATACATGGAAAATGACATGCATGGAATGATACCTCTGAGGTAGCATTAGCCCAAAATCTATCGGCCCAAATCTCTCCACAATCTCAAATAGCCTGATGTATCTCGTTGATAATTTCATCTGCCTCCTGATCCGCCTGCGACCCAAACATGATAAAACACACAGAAAGACTCGATGTCCAACCACGAACTCTAGAGGCCTATGACGATGATTTGTATAAGATTGTTTCCTACACTGAGTTGAAGTCATATTCTTCTTAATCAACTGAAAATTCCCAAAATCCTCTAAAATGATATGAGGACCCAACACATCTGTCTCACCTACTTTGAGCTAGTATAAAGGATAACGACAAGTTTTTCCCTAGAGATACTCGTACGAAGCCATTTGAATTGTCGTCAAGAAGCTTTTATTATAGTTAAACTCAAAAGGGGGTAAATGATTCTTCTAGGAACCTCCATAATCAAAGATAAAATCCCATAAAATATCCTCTAACACTCGTATAGTTATCCCAGACAACCCATCTGTCTCTGGGTGATATACAGTACTCAGATGTACTTGTGAGCTCAGTTCCTTTTTCAACCCTTTCTAGAACCATGAAGTAAAGAAGAAATTATAACGATCCAAAATTCCTGTGGAATTTTTTTTAATAAATGATAATATTAAAAGTACGTTGTTTCTGACGGCGCGTGATTTTGAGGCCCGGAATGCCAGGAATTATCCGTCTATGTTTTGTTAAGCTTAAATTAATGCCTGTAAATAGTTTTACTGAAAAAATTTATTAACTCATAAATGGTGGCTTGGATCAGAAATCTGAGGCCACCGTTGTGCTTCGAATGGCAGAATTACCCTAGGCGTGACTTATGTTTAGTCAGCATGGGACTCCTTTGAAAAATCCAAAAAAATGGAATAACCATAAATAAAATAATTAAATAAAGTTATTTTATTTTTCAAATAATTATAACTCACATGCGGTATCTTGGATTAATAATGTGAGACCACTACTGAACACATGAGGGTAGGCATTCTTGAAGCAGATAATAACATGGGTCGGCAAGGGCCACCAAATAAAGTTAGTCTTTTGCCGCAAATAAAATAATTAAGTGACAATTATTTTATTGTAAATTTCATAATGTCTAAATATTAACATGGATTGAAAATACAAGAGTCTTGTTGAGTTATTTGGGGATTGTTTTCCCTAGGGAGAGCCTAACCTCAAACGACATAGGTTGAGGGTGGCAGATAATAATTTTCCAAACTTTTTTTCGAGTAGTTGGATCCACCTCTTGGGAGTTGGTGGTGTGACAACCACACCCTAAACTCCCATGAGTGGTTATGGTGGTGGGCCCCACTCGAACCCAATCTCCCTTGTGAGGTTAAATGTGTTAGGGACCGCATGTTGCCACCCGACCCCCATAAATTGGAGGAGACCATAACATCTCAACTCCACTATTAAGGGTGCCACCACCACCCATTTTAATGGCCAAAACCTCTTCTTTGATTTCTTGGCATCTCCCTTAATTAATTGCACCAACGCGAGTGAATTAATTAAGGCGAGTGACTTGACATCCTCCAAATTAATTGTGACACCCCCCATGCAATTAATTTGGTGGAGCCGGGTTAATTAATTCTACCATTTCAATTATGTGCCAATAGGATTTTAGATAAACCCTTCCCCTCCTATATAAAGGAATCTTGGGGGATGGTTTTGGGATGGCTTCATCAAGCGGAGAAACGCTGGAAAATAGACGCATATCCCAACACTTGGATGATTACGCACCTCCCAACAATGAACGTGAAGAACGCCAACGACGATCTTCTTCTCCGACTTTCTTCCTACCCCTTCGCTGTGGGACGTGATTGTCTTCCATGAATCGACGACCAACCTACCATGACGTCAACGAATGATCTCTCGTCAATAAAAAGGTAGGAATTTTTTGTGTTAATTAAATTATGAGAATATACCCTCATTCTCCATCAATCAAGTTATGGTATGAGAATCTTTATTTTTTATCACTGTAATGAGGAGGGTTCAGGCCGCACGAACCCAGTCTGACCCTCCCCCTTTTTTTCTTGTTTAGTGATGATGAAGGTGGTATACGCGGCAACAACGACAAAGACGGAGAACAAAGGTTGCACTACCTGTGGCCTCCGTGAATTGCAGCACCCCCACGGTGCCCCGATGTGCTACCCACACCCCACACTGCTACTGGCGCACTGCCAGAACCCCGCACCCCTGCCGGCGCGCTGCCCGGAACCCTGTGCCCCTACCTGTGTGCACTCGGCGCCCCTGACGGCACCCAGGGCCCCTTCCGGCATGCTCCCCGGCACCCCGTTCCCTTGCTTAAGGGATTCCTGATGCCCCTAGCCCCTCCTGGTGCACCACCTGGTGCACCGCGCCCCCTCCCAGTGCGATGCCCGCTTGCCCGGCTCCGGCCGCATCCTGTCCAGTGCGCCCAGAGCCTGCCGGAGCCTGACTGGCCTGCCAGCGCTCCGCGCGGCCTGCCTGGTAGCATCCCATCCACTAGCCTCCCGTGCCCACCCGCGGCGCCCCCCGCAATGTCCCTGGCCGAACTGGTTCGATCTCCTGGGACGAGTTTCCTACCCACCTTCATGGAAGCTATTGGGCCAAACCGCCCTCGCAGTCCGCTGGGCTGGGCCCAACGGACTGGGTCAAAACATAGCGGGATGACCCGCCAAATGGTCTGGGTCAGACCCAGCGACTCTGACCGGGTCGACCCAGAACGGGTCAGACCGGACTCTGGCCCATTACTGACCATTTAACTTTTTGGGCCGTATCTTTGGAACTAGAGGTCTGTTTGACGATCCGTCAGCAGTGCCAATATTCATGGAGCATTGACTTCCCTTTGAGTATACCACACTAGAGTTCGGGTATAGTTGAGTCATGGTAAGTTTGGTTTTTACATGAGCCAAATTGGGCCCCCATGACTAAAATGTGAATAACTCACATACCAGGTGACTAATTGACGCCCCTTCTATTGCATTGAGACCCCTATGACGTGGTGTTACATTGAGATACTTCCAATTCAGACTTCGTGACACATGGCTTATCAATCATTTGATCATGGAATAGATCCTCTAGAAGATGAACATAAGCAGAGCAGATACCTGGTAGCTATAGACCAAACGACTGCTTGACTGATTCAACTCGGAGTGATTCGACTAGCCCAATGGATGGAGTTCCAAGTTTTGTGTCAGACCCATGGTGGATAGAGCACCTGGTTTGGCAGCAGACCCACCATACACGATAGTAGGTGTACCTATGACAGCTATTAGGGGGAGCGCTTGGTTTGGTGGCAGACCCATAGCAGACAGAGTGCCCGGTTTGGCAACAGACCCGTGGTACCCAACAAGAAGAGTATCTCAGCAGTCTAAGGTTAGTGAGTAACGCCTCTGAGTCGAGAAAGGGCCACTGTACTAGATAGAGGAGGAGTTCTCCAGCAGTTGTGGTTTCGATAATGAAAATCCTGGATTGAGATGACTCAACGACCTTTGTGTATTCCTCATTATTGAGATGGGTTACTTGATAAAATTGGAATATGTATAGTCATAAACCTAAGTAATGGTTATGAATTGAAATAATACATTGTGGTTTATCCTTGTTGGATTTTTTGAGACCATGAGGGTCTTAGGGTCGCTACGGAGTATCGTTATACTTACCCCTCCACGGGCTATGCCTGCACCTCATAGTGTTGGATGCAGACGATGAACAGTGCTGATCGAGGCATAGTGTATGAGTATTGGATGGTACCTGGAGGTGTAACTCACGAAGAGTCAATACCCGGAGCAGGTCGACGTACGTTGACACTAAGTAGGCTATCTCTACCCACGCTTCAGGTATGATCAGTGGTGGATGATACATGAGCTACTAGACACCTTCCACCTATTTTTCTTTTTAGTTGTACCTGTTTTTTCATTTTTGTGTACTTTACTATTGGGATTGTATTTTCGGTCCCATTACTTTAAGCATACTTGTCACACAGTTTTTACTTAGTGTTTACTTCCACTTGTACTCTTTTTTTGTTTGTTTACAGTTATAAAGGCAATGCCTTCCCAACATTATGGATTTACTCCTTTGGTGCTAGTTTCCTACCCCGTTATTATGGATGGTGGGATTGGGGTAGTCATGATATGGTCCCCAGGGGAAGGGTCGTGAACAATTGGTATAAGAGGTTTCGGGTCTACCGCAAAACATAAGACTCTGATATTTTGTTTCTATAATTCAATAGTGTTAAGTGTATCGAGTGTGTTTTATTTGTTTCGGGAGTCCAGTGTTGGTGTGGCAGTGGACTTATCCATACACTAGGACCATGACTTCTAATTTTCGACTCAGTGCACGAAAACACTAATTGGGTGTGTGTTTACAAAAGTTTTCCTTAGATCAGGTCCAACTAGTTTAGCTCACGAGGTATATTATTTTGACCGTGACACATCTGTTCTTTTAGGATTCCTCCACGCAGACAGGCAGTTAGAGTTCAGTGAGTGTACACGATGATAAACCACCAAGTGACGAGGCTCCAGTGCAGGGACCTCTTAATTTGTTAGCAACTACGGGTGGTGTACCAATAGCCCCACCACCAGTTGGGTATAAGATGTCACCAGCCGCATTGGTGGAAAGTGCACAACGACTGAGGGAAATGCATGAGTTCCATTGGATGAGGCCTCCGTGGTTTCGAGGCGACACATATTCCCATACAGCAGAGGACTAGCTGGAGGCGATTGCCAATGTTTTCCAATGAGTGACCAAGAGGTTGGTTTACATAGTGATGAGACTTCTTTATGTGGACCATTACCCAAGACAGTACCTCCGGGTAGTATGTCAAATATATCACTACATGTTGGTCAGCAGTTGCAACCGGTGATACCGGTAGAGGACACGTGTAGGATTAGTGCCTTACATGTGAATAAGTATCAGAAACCCCTCAGGTTTCGAGGCGATCCTAAATCAATGACGGCTAAGGAATAGATTTAGAAAGTGGCTGAGAGTTCCCTAGAACATCTACAGCTTCATAAGGATGATGTGTCAGAAGCTGAGTATTCATAGAGGTAGACTGATCATTCCTCAAACATGATGAATATTGTACGATAAGTACATCAGGGATCGAACGTCCAAGCGAGGTGTGTTTAAAGGACATCAGAACCACCACAATTCCTCTACGCATTTATAACTATGTTAGGATGCTAGAAATAACCTTTTTGGTTGAATGTTCTTTAGCTGAGCGGATACATCCACTGACTGTTAGCAGTAGGAAAGTAGGAAACCAGCACCAGTCTTAGAGACTTGAGCGTGTAAATATGTTTTGAGAAGAGGACAGATGAATCTGCAGGGCAGCTGACGTGGAAGCAGAACTAGTAGAGAAGCATGAGGTTGTGTAGTTTTCGACATGTTACAACCACCCGCCTTTGTAGTCCCCACTAGGCTCTAGGAGCTAGAGGGAATGGAAAGAATGTAGATACATGCAGTCAAAGAGTGTGACCCAAGGTCTATAGGAATCATTTGAGGTACGGTCATTGTATACTATTAGCTACCTTATCAACAAATATAGGTACCAATCCTTTCTTCTATCCAAGAATCTTGTCCCAATCCTAGAGTTTCTGGTTAAACAGATGACTTGACCCTCACGTCGGTAGATACCTTTGGATGGAGACTCGATAATCACACTTATGCTGACTGTGTTATCTTCCCCTTGAGGCGATAGTTTTGGTTGGAACCTCTTGTTGGAAGCATCAAGGCCTTACGATATTAGTTTTTGTATTGATAGGGCAACCCCATTTCATACACAGATTGACTATATTAGCAAAAAAGGATGTGGTTATCTACAATGTTGGGATAATGTTTTCCCTAGTCAGCAAAAAAAGTAAACCTTGGCAGCATGATAATCTAATGAATAGGATGGTGCAGTCGATCACTCTTGAGTCACCCAGGAGAGATGCCAGTAGAGCTTTCAGGAGCAGAGGCAAAGGATGACTAGTGCCCCCATCTTTAAGCTTCCAGAGGAATCCGTAGGGTACGTAGTCTACTGCAATGCTTTAGGGACCAAAATCTGATGAGTCCTGATGCATGAGAGAGCAGTGATCGCATATGGTTCTCGGCAGCTGAGACAACATGAGCAGAACTACTCAACCCATGACCTAGAGTAATCATTAGTGGTCTTTTCATTGAAAATGTGATGGCACTGTCTAATTTTTGAAAGTTTTACCGTGCACTCTGATGACATGAGTCTCAGTTATATCTTCTCTCAGAAGGACCTGAACCTGATACAATGACGATTTCTTGAGTTCCTCCAGGACTATGACTATGTGATATTCTATAATCCTAGGAAGGGGAATATTGTTGTGGATGTGCTCAGTAGGAGTACTGGCATTCAACTACTCGGAGAGGCGACAGAGCAGCTAGCTTCCTTATAGATATCCTTTGTGGATAGGGATAGAGCAGCCTTTCTACATTCTCCTATAGTCACTCCCCCACTTCTTTGGTATATTAGGGATGCTTAGTATGGGTACGCTTACTGCGAGACGTGACATGCTTAGATATACACAGGGTAAGAATCTGATTGATTTTCTAATGGTGGGGATCACTTCATCCTATTAAGAAGACGTACCATGGAACCAATATCATTTCAGGAGGATGTGTTGAGAGAGCTTCACACTTAAAATCTTGAGGTACATCAAAGTGTGGCAAAGATGTACCAGTACCTTCGACGAAAACACTGGTGGCCAGGTATGAAGAAAGAGGTAGTAGAGTTTGTCTCTCAATGCCACACTTGTCAGCAAGTGAAGGAAGAGCACCAGGTACCAGCATTCTTGGTTAAACCCTCAGTGGTCCTTGAGTAGAAATGAGATGGGATATCCTTGGATTTCGTGAAGGGTCGTCCACGTATATATAGGAGTCGTGATTTTATTTGGCTGATCATCGACCGAATCAGCATGTCATCCCACTTCCAACTGACCAAAGATGGTACAAGATACCATAGAGAATATACAAATCATCCAGGTGCAGATGAAGACTGCACATAGCAGGTAGAAATAATATGTTAATGGAGACCTATGGAGTTCGCGTATGGAGATCACATTTTTCTATAGGTCTCACCTCGACGAGGTCTACAATGACTTTCCCGAGGTGGAAAGCTATCTCTGAGACTCAACTGAGCTTTCTAGGTCCGAAGCAGAGTAGGTGCGATGGCTTACCGCTAAGCACTTCCACGTCAGTTGCATCGGGTGCACGATGTCTTCCACGTATCTCAGGTGAGAAGATACGTGCATGACCCATATCACATCGTCCACCATGGTGATCTAGACAACAATGACGAGGTGTCTTTTGTGGAGGTTCTAGTGGATATTGAGAAATGACAAGATCAGGTCCTACATGGATGGTCGATAACTTTAGTGCTCATTCGATGGCATCACAGGAACCTCCAGGAGAGCACAATGGAGAGGGGGGATCAGATGAGAGCTCAGTACCCACCCCATTTGATTCCTTATATCGAGTTATAGATTCTTGGGGAGGTATGGCCCTGAGGTGGGGAGAATGTAAAGACCTATAATTCATGTGGTTTTTTTAATACAAGATAATTTTATGAGTCCATAGTTTCTGACGGTGCGCGATTCCGAGCCCTAGAGTTCCTGGAATGATTTGTTGAAGTTTTGTTATACATAAATTAATGAGCGTAAGCAGTTTTCGAAAAAATTTGGAATAACTCATAAACGTTTACTCGGATCTAAAATCCGATGCCACCTTTGCCCTCAATATGGCAGTTTTACCCTCGGCATGACTTAGGTTTAGTCTTTATGGGCCTCCTGTGAAAAATCCCAAATATGTCATAACCATAAATAAAATAATTAAATAAAGTTATTTTATTTTTCAAATGATTATAACATATAATCGGTAACTCAGATTAAAAATCCAAGACCACCGCAGAATTCATGAGTGTAGGCATTTTTTAAGCAGATACTAACTTGGGTTGGTGAGGGCCACTAGAGAATATTAGTTTTTGGCCGCAAATAAAATAATTAAGTGAAAATTATTTAATTGTAAATATTGTAACTTCTAAACAGTAACTCAGATTGAAAATCTCAGATTACTGTTTGGTTCTTTGGGGTGTGTTTCATCTTGGAAGAGCCTAAACTCGACCAGCTTTAGTCAAGGGTTGCTGATAATAATTTTCCGAACTTTTTTTGGGTACATTCCATAAACATACAAATGGCGTTTTATAACCTTTGAACCATTTCTCGGAATAGTAATCGAAGTCTACCATTGAAATCATAGCGCCGATATTCTCTTATAAATACTTTCACATCGACAGTGGATATTCAGGAATAAAAGTTAGTTTTTGGCTTTTAAAGAAAATTATTAAATAAAGTGTAGCCACACATTATTTTATTTCAGCTGCCAAGTGAGTGCAGGTAGTTGGATCCTTCACATGGGAGTTGGTTGTGGGACCGCCACACCCTAACCTCCTATGGGAGGATATAGTGGTGGGGCCCACTCGAACCCAATCTCACATGTGAGGTTAAATGAGGTGGGGACCACACTTGGCCACCCGACACCTATTAATGGGAGGAGACCATAACCACTCAAATCCCCCTATTAATAGTTCCACCACCACTCCTTTTAATGGCCAAATAATACTCTTTGATTTTGTAGAAACTCCCTTATTTAGTTGCAAAAATGCGAGTTAATTATTTAAGGAGAGCCCATTGACATCCTCCAAATTAATTGTGACACCCCTCGTGCAATTAATTTGGTGGAGCCAGGTTAATTAATTCTACTATTTGAATTACGGGCCAACGTGATTTTTGAAAAACCCTCCATCTCCTTTATAAAGGAATCTTGAGGGAAGGTTTTGGGACAGCTTCATCAAGTGCCGAAACCCTAGAAAATATACGTGTCGCCCAACACATGGAGGATTACGCCCCTCCCAATGAAGAATGCAAAGAACGTCGGCAATGATCATCTTCTCTGACATTCTTCCTTAGACCCCTTCAACATGGGACGTGATTATCTACCACAAATCAGTGACCAACCTACTGCGATGTCAACGAACGATCACCTATAAATCAAAAGGTAAGGGATTTTTTTGTTATTTTAATTATGTGAATAAACCATAGTTCTTTATCAATCAAGTTATGGTATGAGAATAAAAGTTTTCTATCACTGTAACTAGGATGTATTGGGCCGCCCGAACCTGGTCTGACCCTCCCCATGTTTGTTGTTGTTTGTTGATGACGAAGGCGGTACATGCGGCGACGACGATGAAGGAGGCGAACAAAGGCTATGCTACCCATGACCTTTGTGAACTGTGCCACCCCCGCGACGCCCCGGTGTGCTACCCGAACATCCGTACCCCTGCTGGCGCGCTGGTCAGCTCCCCGTGCCCCTATCGACGCACTCCCATCACCACACGCCCATACCAGCGCGCACCTGGCACCCTGCACCCCTGCCGACATGCACTTGGTGTCCCGCGCCCCTGCCAGCACGCTCCCGACGCCCCACCCGGCACATCGTGCCCCTACCGGCGCATTATTGGTGCCCCGCGCCCCGTCTGGCGTGCTCACGGCCCCCTGCACCCCTACTGGCGCGCACCAAGTGCCCCACGCCCCTGCCGGTGCTCTCCCAGAGCCTCGTACCCCTGCTGGCATGTTGCCCGGCGCCCCGCGCCCCTATCGGCAAGCTGCTCGGTCCCCCGCAACCTTGCAGGCCTGTTTCCCCGTGCACCGTGCCTCCAACCGGCGCGATACCTTCCTGTCCGGCTCCGACTGCCGCCTGCACGTTGCGCCTTGTGCCTACCGGAGCCCAGCCGGCAGGCCCGCACCCTGTGTGGCCTGCATGCTGACCTAATGGCCCCTGTCCTCCCATGTTGACCCGCGATGTCCACCACGATGTCACTGGTCGAACCAGCCCGGTCTTCCGGGCCGAGTTACCAAGCCACCTACATGGTGACTATCGGGGCGAACCACCCTCGCGATCTGCTGGGTCGGGCCCTACGGATCGGGTCAAAACGTAGTGGGATGACCTGGAAAATTGGTTGGGTCAGACCCAGTGAGTCGAACATGGTTGACCCATACTAGGTCAGACTCGACGAGGTTGGGCAGATTCGGTTCGACCAGGTCGGACCGGACCAAAGCCCATTACTAACCCTTTACCATCGTGGGCCATATCATTGACACCGGACGTCTGTTTGATAAACTGTCAATGGTGTTGGTATTTTTGGAGCATAGCCATCCCTTTGAGTATACCCCAATGGGGTTCGTGGTATAGTTGAATCATGGTCAGGTTGATTTGTACACGAATCCAACCGGTCCCCAGAACTAAAATGCTAATAACTCACAGACCATGAGTGCGATTGATGCACCGTATGTTGCATTGAGACCCATATGACGTGGCGGTCCATTGAGATACTTACAACTGAGATTTCATGACACTTGGTGTATCGATCAGTAGTTTGTGGATTGGATCCTATTAGAGATGAGAATACAGAGTCCGGAGACCTGTTAGATGTAGATTTGACGACTGCATGACCGATTCGACTCGGAGTGATTCAACTAGCCCAGTGGACGGAGTGCCCAATTTGGTTACAGACACCCGGAATATGGAGTGTCTGGTTTGGCAGCAAACTCGTGGTACTCAACATGAAGATTACCTCTGACAGCAATTAGGGGGAGCACCCAGTTTGGTAGTAGACCCACAGTGGACGGAGTGTCTGGTTTGGCAGTAGACCCACAGTCATCGACAGGAGGAGTAATTCAGAAGACTAAGGTTAGTGAGTAGCACCTCATAGTTTCGACATGTCCACTCTACTCAATAGAGGAGGAGTTCTCCAGCATCTGTGGTTTCGAGAATGAAAATATTTTTTTGAGCTTAGTCATTGACATTTTGTATTCCTCATGATTGAGATGAGTTAATTGATAACTTTGGTATGTGTATGGGAATAATCCTACGTAATGGTTATCCGTTGAAATCATACTTTGTGGTTTATCCATGTTGTATTTAGTTAGACATTGAGAGTCACGGGGTCCCTAATGAGTAGCTTTATACTCACCCCTGCTTAGGCTATGCCGGAAACTCGTTGTGTTGGATGCATACGATGGACAGTGCTGACCGAGGCGGAGTGTACAAGGACTAGATGGTACCAGTAGGTGGACCTCATGACGAGTCAACACCCAGATGACACAGAAGGAAATGGCGCACTGAGGTGGCTATCTGTATCTACCCATCAAGTAGGATCTGTGGTGGATGATCTAGGAACTAGTAGACAATTTCCAGCTGTTTGTCTTTTTAGTTATACTAGCTTTTCCTTTCATTGTACTTTACTATTGGGATCGTATTTCCGGCCCCTTTACTTTCAAAATACATGTTATACAAATTTTACTTATTGTTTTCTTCCATTGTACTCTGGTTTTTTTACAGTTATAAAGGCAATGCCTTCCTAATATAAGGTATTTATGAATTTGGTGCTAGTCACCAGCCCCTAGCCTATTGATGGTAGGATTAGGGTAGTCATGATATCGGACCTGGGGATGGGTCGTGACAGGAATCCCTATTCGATATAATAGAACGAGGTACACCATGTAGTCTCACAATATCTCAGATATATAGTCGTTCCATCTTATCAATCGTAAGGGTCTCTCGGATAGGCAAGAAGATTGCAACCTCGGTTAACCTATTGACAACCATCCATACTGCATCACTGCTTTGAGAATATCTTGGAAAGCCTGTTACAGAATACTTTATGATGTTACTCCACTTCCATTTAGGAATGAATAGAGGATGTAAGAGTCCAGCAGGTTGCGGGGGCACTACCTTCACCCATGGCATGTGGAACATCACGTGATGAAACCTCCTATCTGTTTTTTCATACGAGGCCACAAATAATATTGATGCATGTCTTATACATCTTGTTAAACCCAGGAAAAACTGACCAAACATAGGTGTGATATTCCATCATTATATATTATCGTATACATGAAGGTACACATACATGTCCCTGGTAAAAGATGGTTCCACTGCCATAAAAAACCCAACCAGGAGGTGGGTTCCCTTCGGTAACACTTTCCCCCAAAATGATCCCCTCAAAATTTTTCAACTGTTTCCTGCAGACTTCCTCCAAAATAGTTGATGTCACATTAAGAGCAGTAAGAACCGGTTGAGCACTCTACTCTTGAACATCCATATGCATCTTAAAAAACAAAGTCATCATCTGCCACTCACTGCTGACTACCTGCACAACATGTGTTTTTGATTTGCATTCTAATACATTTTCCACAGCATTACCCTTACTAGGGGTATAAGCAAGCTCAATGTCGAATGACTGCATGTATTCGACCCAACTTCGTTGCCTTAAGTTGATGTCACATTGACTGGAGATATATTTCATGCTTTTATGATCAGTGTAAACAAGAAATATCTCACCCAAAAATAGTGTCTCCAACAGAGTAGATCTTGTACCACATTTTCAAACTCATGACCGTGGGTAGGATAGTTCTGCTCGTGAAGTCTCAGCTTGAGTGATCCAAAATCCACAACTCGATCACCCTACATCAAAACTGCACCCAGTTCAATTCCTAAGTAATCACTAAATACTATATAGCTCTTACCAGGTTCCGAATGAATAAGGATTGGGGTCGAGGCTAGTATTCTTTTTATTTCTTGAAAAAACATTCCACAAGCTTCTGACAATATGAACTATACACCTTTCTTAGTCAGGGCTATAAGAGGTGCTTCTAAGTAGGATAATTCTTGGCTGAATCAACTGTAATAGCCAGAAAGTCATTAAAAATGGGGATGTCGAAGACACTCTTGGGATGCTCCCATGAAACCATGTCACTCACTTTTCCTAGGTCAACCGATATCCCTGCATTAGATATAATATACCCTAATAAGTGTATATTATCAATCCAGAAATGGCATTTATTGAGTTTAGCGTATAGATTGTGCTCTCGCAGTGTACTTAGAACGATCTCAAGATGGGTTGCATGGTCATGTTTGGAATCTGAATACACTAATATGATGTCCATGATGACTACCACAAAGGAATAGTGATATAGATGAAAACCCCGATTCATCAGGTCCATAAAGACTGTCGACGCATTCATGAGGCTGAATGGAATAATGAGATACTCATAGCAGCCCTACCTACTTTGGAATGCAGTATGTGGTATGGGAGATGATCACACATGCACATGGTGATATATCGACCTCAGTTCAATCATTGATAAAATAGTTTCTCCCTAGATCAGTACAAAGAGATAATATATATGGGGAAATGGATATATATTCCTTACCATGAGATGGTTGAGTCAAAGATAATCTGTGCATAACATTATGGTACCGTTTTCCTTCTTGGAGAAAAGGATAGGTGAAACCCACGACTATGTGCTAGGTCTGATGAATCCCTTAGCCTCGAGGTTTTCATGCTTTTTTTGAGTTCATGAAGCTCTGTTGGTGCCATCCAATAAGAGGGAATAGACATTGGTGCCGCCCATTGCATGATATCGATAGTTAACATCATGTGTCTTATAAGTGGTGATCCAGAGAAGTCATCAGAGAAGACATCCTTGAAAAGATCCACCACTGGATGGATTTCAAGTAGGTGCATTCCCTTGTACATAATAAAGAGACACGCCATCTGAGCGGTCACTCTGCCCAAACCTGGATATTTAGTCTTAGCTTGGGATTCTGGCATATCCCATTCTCTCTTGTGACGATATGTGTCACCCTCAAGGGATGGGAAGGACACCCGATGGTGATAGCAATCCACTTGACCATGATAACGAGCGAGCTTATTCATACAAAGAATTAATATAATTCCAGGAATACCAAGGATATAGAAATTTTAAACTAATTGGTACTCACCTATCTCGAGGGTGTACTGAAGTCAATGGTGTATGCCCTCTTCCCTGACCCCAAGCGGAGTCATGAGAGGCATGACGCCACAATGATACTCAATTTCAAAACCAATACACTCAACCACATTAGTAGATATAATGGAGTTTGATGAACTAGTATCAAAAAAGTAAAAACTAAAGTAGAGGCTACTAGGATAGAATCTCTCACAGTAGATGGTCACACACTCTCCTCCTGTGGTGAGGATTTCACTATGTACAAGGGACCTAAGCCACGAGCCTGATACACTTCCAGGTTGGCCTGATCAGGTCCACTCTGCTGATGCGGATAATATTGGACTTGATTTTCATGACCAAGACCTCCACCATTACTTCGTCCAAATCGACCAGTGGAAAAATAAATTTCATTCTACTGTGGAGTCATAGATCCCATTCCTGAAGGAGGTGCATGTGCAGATCCTCTACCCCTGGAAGTTGAATAGAAGGAATGACAAAAACGCTGAAGGTGACCCATCCTACCCCCATGTCAGCACTCCTTCTAATCTCTTGTGCACTGCAACTTCTTTTGACCATACATATCGCATTGATAATAACTGACAGTGCAATCGAGACATGATGTTAGTATAGGATTTCCCCCATGTACACTTTCAAGATTGTGTTTTCAGTTTCCAGAAGAGCCATCACCCTGTCTTGGAACTGAATGGCCTTGGATCACTGGTTTAGCTTCCCTATCATTTCGATATGAGATTAGTTCATGGTTCATGATCATCGTAAAAATAGTCAAGTGGAAGAAGTTCACATGTGAGAGGATAGTATACACAAGTCCATCATCAAAACACCTCATAGTAGTATGTGCATCGCCAGTCAGAGATGGTGAAAAATGTTGATGTTTCGTGAAATGAGTAGAATATTAAAAAACAATCATATAGCGCTATTGGAGATGTTATAATTCCAGCACATGATCATCTCTTAGAGTCTGTGAAAAAAAGTGATTGTATAAGGCTGCTGGGAAATCGGCCCAAGTAATGTCACTAGCCTACTCAGCCTGAGAAACAACGTCCCCCTTCAGTTTGGCAGTGTCATGAAGCAAGTAGACTGCAAGCATGACCATTCGCACTGGAGGCGTCCCAAGGAGGTTGATGATAGACAATAAAGCTATTATCGATTACATGGCAGCATGAGGACCGCTACTCCCCGAGAAGGTGGGAGGGTGCTTCTGTAGAATGTCCCGGGTATGGTCTTCCATAGACTGGTCAGGTCTGGGTATATTCTAAACTGATTTCATAAACCTGAGGAGATTATCCACGTACTGATTTTTAGGGTCCCTCAAAAGATCGACAGGAGGTAGTTCCACATGAGTATCAATGAGAGGTAGCACTGATGGTCCAAGACCCACCACATCTAGAATGTTCTCATTACCACCCTCCTGAGGCACCATATGAAGTCGTCGCAATAACATTTTTCTATGATATCACAACACCAACCATTAGACACAGATTAACGAATGTATGAAAAACTAGTAAGGCTTAAAAAAATGTTAGGTATGTAGCCTGCCTTTGAGAACATGCATCATAAAACCCGCCTTAAGGGGTTGGTTTAGATATAGAAGAGACAACTAAAAAGGTATTTCTAAAAATGTTCTACAATACACTGCATGTTTGAGTTAGGCTATGATATAATAGATTTACATAACATTATATTCAATAAAACAGAAATTAAAAATTTTACCACTAGAAATAACAACACTCACATGAAAACAGTTAAATTCCAGTTGAAGGTAGATATGGAATGGCAATATGTATGGCATTTCAGTCCTATAGTGCCTATTATGATGCATGGTATGTTTTTCCCTCATCTTATGGGGCTGCAATTGTATCCCATTATTTTAATCGTACCAGCTCTATAACAATGCAATACATTTGAGTCCGCCAAGTTTAAATCATATCAAAAGTAATTGGCATAATCAATAAGAGAAATCCCAACCCAAGGATTTGAGTTTTCACTTGTACATGGGTTAGAAACCTCCAATCACAGAGTACATCAAAAATACCTACATCATAGTCTCCCGTCTAACCCAAATAGCAAGAAAAAAAGGAAAAAAACTCCTTTGATACCACATCTTAATGTCCTAGCCCATCTCACCTCTAAGAAGGTGGTTGGACTAGTGGTTTACATAACCTCAAGCGCATCTCCCCAAATTTCAGAGGCTTCCGACTAGTAGTGAGGGCTCTTTTGTGTTTGTGGGGGAGACTATTCCCTCATAGGTTATGAATATTATCACAACAGAAGTAACCAACCATAATAATCAGTAGCGGTAGTAATTAAAGGAATAAACTACAACATACGCTTTATAATTAAATCCAACTGATTGATAAAAATAAGTGCTGAAGCTAACAAACGAATGTCATGCCATGATATGTGTCTAAATAGAAGGTACGGAAAATAGAACTCAAACACATAGAAAACTAAAAGAAGAGACACAAGAATCAATAGCATCACGAGCAATGCCAGGTCCTCTGCCCCAGTATCCATCCTAAGTATTAACGAACAATCAAGAATTAGAAGCAACATCCTTCCCTTTTTCAATACCTACGAGCATGGAATATACATGGGTGTTAACGAATCCCCGAGCATGGAGTGAGATAAAATCCAAGTATGCCAACACCCACGGTGTCTAAACAATTCCATTTCGTGAAAAAATAAAAAATAAGTGTGCCAATACATAACTATTTCATAAAAATTAATTTACGTGCAATGAAATAATTAGGTTGGTCTGGGTCCCCAACGACACCTGTGCCTAATCACCTGCTTCAGCCTCAAATGATAGTCTGAATGGGAACCTATCAGCTGAAATTCAAGAACATGTATATATATATAACCTATAAAGAAAGGTAAAACCTGGAAAAAGTATACCCAAAGATTGTTCATTAACTTGGGGTCTATGTCTAATGTCAAACATGTGAAAATCCACATATCAATGGAAAATATCACAATTCTTAATAGGGTCAATTATCAAAAATATAAAACATAAGTGCATTTATATTTACGTTTCATGTTGAGAGTTTGATTCTGAGAAGATTCTGAAGTGGTCGCTACGAAACATCCATCAATTTATCCAATGCCACCAAACCTGTCTAGGTCAATCTTTCAGAAGATGAAGTATCGCCCGAGGCATGGATTTACCAAGAGTTTGTCCAGATCAAAAAAGAGGGGTTGACTGTCATCTAAGGTTGTCTTAACCACATTGACAACGGATATGTCCCAATGGGCCTTTTGGAACCAGTATCACAAAAAAATATTAGAAACTCTGGGAAAGTATCGGTCCGGAAAAACCAATGACAATGACACCCGACACATAGAGGTATCTCGTAAGGAACTGGGGATCTAAGCGTGGAACTTAATACTGGACCAGCATGCATTCTCTGTACTAAATTTATTTAATGTTTTTACAGCATCATATATGACATAAACAATATATAATGTTGCATATTGAAAACTAACTTGATACACTTGTGCATCGCAAGTCATAAATCTAACAGTACAACATAACAACATGAAATGAAATATACATTTCATGTCAACCCTAGTGAATAATGCACATTTAAATAAGAAGCAGTTCTGCATAAATAGTTCCAATGATCCAACAATTCACGTTCATGTTCAAAGAAACAATTTATTAAATTTAATTACAATAAAAAGGACATCAGAACACATGAAATTAATTAAAACATTAATCCAGCTAATGGAAGATTACAATGACCATGTTGGAACACCCAATGGGGTGACTAAAATTGTTTCAAAAATTAAAACAACTATTTATATAATTGAAAAACAATAAAAATGAGACACACTATACCTGAAGTTAATTAAATTAATAACCCAGCTAAAGGAATAATACACCGTGAATGCTGGAACGCCCAAAGGGGTGTCCGACCTTATTTAAAAAATTCTAAAAAATTAATCTATATTGATTATGTCTGTAATGATTTGGAAAAACAATTAATATAATTAAATTGGGTAAAATTGCATGAAGTCGGTAGGCACCGACTAATGCCACAACGGTGCATTTTTATAAATGGAAATGAAACAGAGGGGAAGCAAGTAACCACCCTACCTTGTAGTCATAGATGACTCTACAATCTGTGGTAGGATTAGATATGAAAAAAATAGATGAAAATGAAGGATTTTTGAAATGACCCAAAATAGGTTAAAAATCATCTACGGTGAACTGCGTGCAGGTTACTCAATTGAAATGCAAGATTATAAATGCTCAATGTTATCCATTACCTATGGTTTACTACGCACATGCTGGCGAAAGAATCAGATATTGGATGGAGGATCAACGGCCTTCCGAATGGGTAACTGGTTGGTGCGCCACCTGGGGGGAAGAGTGTATGACATGAATGAGGGGAGAGGGAGAAAGGAGAGGATAAAAAATAGAAATGGATGAAATAAAAAAGAATGAAAAAAGACAAGAAAAAATAAAATATAACAAAAAACGGAAATAAAAGAAAAGAATGAAAAAAATAAAAGGAATGATGGGGGAAAAGATAAAAATAATAAAAAATGGAATCCCCCATTTTTGTTATATTTATTTTTCCCATATCCCCCTTCGTATTTTATCTTAAAATTTCTTTTCATCCTTTATTTATTTATTTTAAATCATAATTATATCTCTTATTATTCTTTTCAGCCTTTAATCAATTATTTAAACCCCGAACAACGCGCCCAAGCACCATATGATATATATATATATATTATAAAATGACTGTAGTCAATTAAAGTAAATTTAAACACTCCGCATGACCTACAGTAAGGTGTGTAGGCGCGTTGTAACACCCTTGAAAAAATGAGACTTAAAAGGAAAATGTTACTAACATTGTCAACAATGTGCACCTTTATTTTCTAGAGCTTACCTGATTACAACTCCATAGTTAAGAATGGTTGGCGTGGAGTAGTAATCTGAATGGATGACCTTCTGGGAAGTTTTCCATGGTGTGTTTGAGTGAGGACAAAACACTATAAAAGAAAAAGTGTTGTCCTATGGGGACAGTAATTAGTCTAATAAGATACCCTAGTGAGAAATAGTGTATGATGTGCTGGGAAGGAAACCATGGTATTACAGGACACCCATGGGGTCACATGACAAGTTTCATGGCCCGGGGAGGCAAGTCATGAAAAATGGTATTAGAGCCAATACCCAGCCAGAAATGCTTGGGAACTGCTTGGGTTTGAGGATTGGTGTCCACAATGAGGTTGTTGTGCTTTAAAGGGGTGTATAATGTAACACCCCTGGAAAAAATGGAATTAAATGTCTAAATGTTACTACCCATATCAACAAGGAGCACCATTATTTTCGGGAGCCTACCTGATTAGAACTCTATAGTTAGGAATGCTTGGTGTGTAGTAGTAATTAGGATGGGTGACCTTCTGGGAAGTTTCCCAGGGTGTGTGAGAGTGAGGAAAAAACACACTGAAAGAACAACCATTGGCCTCTGGGGACAGTCATTATCTGATAAGCGACCCTAGAGAGTAATAGCCTATAGTCTGTTTGGAAGGAAACCATGGTATTACAGGAGGCCCAAGGGGTCAGATGACAAGGTTAAGGGCCCGAGGAGTAGGGTCGTTAAACTGGCACCCCAGATTGCTTAATTTATTAGACTGCAATAAATTAAAAATAGATCATAGATATTTATGGTCAAAACATTATATGTACTCACATATTCATTATTTTATCAATCTTATAAATTACAATGTCACCACACGTGCGTACGTACGACTTACCGTCTCCGCATCGTTGTGTAGTTTGTTATTCAAACATTTCATCATTTAGATGGGTATAATAATGATAATAACTAATTTAAATAATATATATAAAATGTTAATGATTCTGTATATATGATATACTATCCAATTACATACTATTTCACCATAAATATTTTGATATTGTTACCATTGCGTATGTGCGGATTACCATCTCCACAAACGTGATGGGATTAATTCTCAATCGTAATCATTCAAGAATAATTTTTATTTAATGATTAAAAATAATTTTTATTAACATAATATAATTTAGTACATGAATCAAACACATCCTATCCATAACAAACATAGCTTACGTAACCAAGAATATAAAGGAAAATGAATCAGTTAACACTTGAAATGATGATACTACTAAAATATTATTAACTAAGAAATAATATAACATCATATATGTTATCATATAGGAGTATTTTATTATTTTATAATATAATAAAAATGTTTTAACTATTATAAAAGAGGTTAACATACCATCATCTATGGAAAAGTACAAGGTAAGTGTCAATCTCACAATAACATTATTATCCGAGGTTGTTTTTTCGTAAGTATCTACTCGGTCATCTTTATCATCCACGTTTATGTTTTCTTACAAATGTATTTATAACATTTAACTATTAACTAGTAAATGGGTTAGTTTTATTTATACCCTTATATGACCTTATATGTTTTTATAAAATTCATTACTTATTTTTCCAAATAAAGTACTTTATGATCTTTTTGACAAAATTAAGGTAACAATGTCTTTTTTTAACTTATACGGTGGGTGCGGCTATTTTCCACCATTATAACATCATCAAATCATCCAATACAATATTATAATAATATTTTCAAAATAAATGTTTTCTTTTATAATTATATGTCTTTTAAATAATTTCAAAATAAAAAGTGTTATTTCTATAAAAAAAGATTGGATTTCATCTATGTCAGCATCCTTTGATTGATTTTATGCTTGTATAAAGTTAATTTATTATGATAAAAACATACATTTTGTATTGATGGTTTTGTGATATATTTGACTATGGATGTGTTATATTTGAAACATTAATGGTTTATGGATATAGAATTAACATTTTTTATTCCAGTTATAATAAGAATGTTTATGTTATGATTAAACCTTTCCATAAGAGGAATTCATTGGTCATAGTAGGTTATAGGTGGAGCCAGCTATAGCTCCTCGATGCATCAACATGTATCAGGAGACAAAAATAAGTCTTAGAACAAGGCCATGACAAAAACTTGTTTGTAGTCTTGGCACAAGACCTGGACTATGTGGTTATGAAGTCTGTCATTATACATTCCATCATTATGAAAGTGGAAATTGATATTGAATTTGATTATTTTACTAGTAAAATATCCTTGTGAATAATTACATTTCATTATTTTATTTTATCTTTGCCATATTATGCTGAATTTTAAGTTAAAAATTTATTTGTATCAGACTTATGAATTTCCTTAAAGCTTTATACTTATTTACGAAAGATTCCGCTATATTGTTATCCTTACTGAGCATCTGACCTCACCACATTCTATGTTTTATTTTTCCTAGGATGTGATTATGTATTTTATGGTTGACCTATAAGGATAGGATAGGGATATATGTTTGTTCAAAAGGGGATAGAATGTTGTAGATGTTTTTATTTCATGATATAATGTAAAACTAATCAATGTATCTAGTACATCCAAGGCTACTAAACTGATTGGTCTTTCGGTGCATGATTACTTGTATCATGACAATGTTGTGTATTAATACACCAACTATGGGTATCTGGGGTCAGGGCGTTATAGTAACATCCCGTTTTTTTTCAAAATAAATGAAAATGTTAGATAACAATCAAGATAAGCACCACCGAACATAAATATAAAATGAAAATTTATTATTTAAAAGGAACCAATATAACCAAGCCATTAACGTTCTAGAAATGCATATTATTACCTATATTGTGAAATATATAATGTTCATACTAAATTATAATGTATTACTTAATTATTTTTAAATAGTTACTAGATTTATAATATAGTAATTTATTGTTCGAAAAAATAATTTTCCTTAAAAAATTATTTTTCGGGTTATTATTATAATTAATTTATTGAAATTTCATAAGGTGTGTTTGAAAAAAAAATCATATATTAATTCAATATATGAAAATAATCTTTGGATATATTTTTTATAATTTTTTGAAATTTTTAAATTTTCAATTAATATTGATATATGAATGTTATTATTGAAATTTTTACTTTATTTAAAAGAAATTACATGGTCAAATAATGTTTTTTAATTTTTGTAAATATATAAAAGTATTTTATTAAATATCATCCAATAATTTTTTTAAGTGTATTATTTAAGTAAATTTTGTTTAAATAATTGTATATTTAAATATGGATTTTTTAGAAAAACAAGGATTTATAGTAATTTTACTATTTCAGTTCTTAATTAAATTATTCAAAATAATTGTTATTATTTTTAGAAAATGAATTCAATATATAATATAAATAGGTCAAAATTCATTAAATTTTTCCCATCAATTTTTTTTGAATATGAATATGAACTTTCGAAATTTTGGATCCCAGAGTAAAATGTAAATTTGTTAATTTATGTAAGAAATTAAATTATTCATGCCATAAAATAATCAATGAACATACCTAAACATTATTTTATGAGTTCTTATAGAGAATGGTTACCCAAAGGTCAAACAAATTATATTAATAAAAAATTGAATAATATTTTTAAATTTATAATTTTTTATTTATTGAAATGTCAAACATATCATAGTATTGGTTTAAAAAAATAGTAATTTTTTTAATAATTTATTAAATAGAGGATATATTTGACTATAAATAGTATGTTTTAAAATAATATATTTATATTAATAAATCTAATTTATATAGTTTTTATTGAAGACATAGTTATATTAAATTCACTCTCAAAACTGATGTTGTAATTGGTTAACATAATTAGTAAAAAATAATTATTAATGAAAATTTAAAATCAAATATAATTTGAGATAATTTATTTAATCATACAATTTAAAATAATACATTAATTTCTTTGGAATATTATAAAATATATGAATCTAATTATTATTGTTATAGTAGTATTTTTAATGTCAATGTAATGATTAGTTCTAGAAACTGTCTTTATTGATATTTTACAATAAATAGTATCTATTTAAATGATATAATATTACTAATGATAATAAATACTTACAATTTATTAATATAATGTTATTTATATCATAAAAGATACCATTATTGTATATTATTAATTTTATAATTACTATTTTAACCCTCAATGTCAAAAAAATCAATGTCATGAATATAAAAGTTAATATTGTCAAATAGGAGATAAAAATAAAATATAAGGGTATAAATATCATCAAAATGTATCTTTTATTCATTTTATAATGCTATATCAACCTAGCATCATATTATATTCTAAATTAATATGTCAATTTCCATTTGGTAATACAAATTATTTTATATTAATTTGTTAGCTAGAGAATATTTTTCCTGATCATTGGTTCAATGAAAAACCATCACTCCTATTTAATGTGAATTATAGTTTTGAAAATTTATATTTATATGAATGTTATATTGGATATGAAAAGGCGTTTTTTATGGGTATTATTGTTTTTACAATGGTTTTATCACTTTTTAATTCGTCATACATAAATATTATATATAGGATAAATTGGTTGGTCAAATAAATATTATATAAAGGGTTGATCCCCATTATAGATTATGGGTGAGAACGATATAAGTCATATAAAGGGTGATCCACATTACAGATCTCTAATTAATTTATTTTTTTTGTATGTTTATCACGATATTTATTCCACTTGTAACAGTGGTGGTAATTCCATTTACTACCATGATTGTTATTTAAAGTATAATCATGATTGTTATTTCATTTGTAACTATGTGGGTAACTCATGTTTTATCTGTGATGGTTACTACATGTGTAATTATGTTAAAAAGTGATTCCAAATGTAACCTATATGATTTATTTTCTGTTTAAATTATTATTTAATTTTTGTTTTTTGATAAATAAATGCCTATGATTTTAAATTTTAAATATTTTATAATGCTTAATGAACATTGAAATTAAAAGTAAATATTACTAGGTATTTAGTTTTTTCAGTGGAATAATTGTTTTTTTATGTCCCTTATTGATCCATTTTATCTCATGACACCTGTTAATAGGGATTTATAGGTTTTATAAAATATTACTGACTATGAAGGGGTCATAATAAAAATTATAAATATTTAAAATGAAAAGAAATAATGTTTTAATTAATAGGATTTTGTTGTGGGGGAAATGTATTTTGAATATAAGTGATCACTTCTAATGTATGTGATTACAATGAATGAGTTTTTCCCAATTTCCTTAAAACTCATTACTATATAGATGTTCATGATTGTAAAAATGTCGATTCTAGAATAAAAAAAATAAAATCGGTTATGTTTATGGTCGAGTCCTTACACATAGTGTATTTTTTTGGAATAGTGAAATTCTATAAATACCATCTTTATAAGTTAGATCCATCTGTATTTAAATTGATCTCATGACATAATTTGTTATTATATATGTCAATCATTGGGGGTCTACTTATTTTGGATCTTGTATGGGGTTCCTCCAACTTCTTAGTTATTTCATTCCACCATATTTCTGGATCCACAATTTTATCATAATTTTACATTAATCAGGTGGCCACTTATTTTATTGATGATATGGAATAAATTTTTTATTATCTGATAATCAATAAATGTTTTTATCGGTATAATAGAAATATATAAATTCTCAAAATAAATTACTTTGACTCACCATGTTTTAACTAATTTTCCAAATTCTATTATTAGTAGACCAATTTATTTCATAAAACATTTATTCTATAACCCTGGAAGAAAAATTTATTATTTAATACACTACATTTTAAATTACACATTAGCCCTATGTTTCGTATATGATATAATCTTTTCCCAATTATTTTAGTATAAATAATTTTATTGACTACTATATTATATACTCATTTTTTAATGGATTCAAATTCTAATTCTTTCTTTATGGGTGAGTCAATCCTTTGTCATTTTTAGAATCTTATAAAATAATTTATTTGTATATTTATAGTTAATATTAAATAAAACAATGGAAATGTCACTCATTATGATATTTTACTTCTTTTTTATAACAACTCTTTTTTTCCACTAAACATTTTATTATTACAACAGTTATTCATCATTAACATTTTGACTCTACCAAATTTATTCTAAAAACCCACATAATGTTGGAATAAAAACCATTCATGTCTTATAAAATTACGTAATTAGATATTATAGAGTTTTATTCATTATTTAATTGTTATGTAATTTTATTAATTCCAAAAGGTAATATATTTATTTGTATTATTTCATATGAGGCAGTATTTAAAAATTCAAATATAAAATTATTGATATAAAATTTCTAAAAAATAATTTCATTTTTTAATTATTCATTTTTGAATTATATTATGACGAATTTTTTAGAAAATTCTAAAAGATTTATTTAATACTGAAAAGTGAAAAATATTAATTTTTAATGTGTGTTATAATTATATTTTTTTAATAATAAAATTCTATTCTGATAATTTTTAAAATATAATTTCTTCATATTCACTTATATTTTATAAAAAATAATATAATTAATTTTAAAATTTAATTTGGTATAAAAATATTAAAATTTATTGAGGACATTTTTCATTAAAAAAATAATTTTTCATTGTGTATTCTAGTGATTTTTAACATTAATTAATCCACATATATTTTTTAAAATTTCTAAAAATGGATTCCGTATTTATAATTAGTGAGTTCAATATTTTTAAATTTGAACCTTAAATTTATGGTGAATATTAATAGTGACTATAGTAAATTTAGTTTCGATGGTAAAAGGCTATATCAAATAATTAGGATTAAAAATAAAATGTCGAGGAAAGGAAAATGGAAATAAAATAATAAATATTTTAGTTACATGATTAAGTTGGATCCATAATAATCCAATATTTTGTTTTCTGTATTTGTTTTCAAATTGGATGTGATTATGATATTTATATTATCCTTAATAATGAAATGTAAAAACTACCACACTCTTGCTTTTATAAAATATAAAATTTTTATTATATTGTAATCAATGGGCTATGTTTAATTATATATTCTATTTTTACGAATATTTTATTTATCTTTATCTTGGTAATTTATTTTATCTCTTTCGATAGTAATTATTCAATACGCAAATAACACATATTTGAATTAGTAATTAATCAAATAATGGAAAACTAAGATAAATGATAATAAAATATTAAATGAAATAATTTTGAGGAAATTAATTTTATATATGAATTTCATTGATTAAAATTTAATTTAAGGGGTAAAATAATTTTTTTAATATTATATATTGGCCTGATGTTACTAAAACTAAAATAATGAATCCTACATTGAATTGAAAAGAATGATGTGTTGTAATAAATAATATTTTCATAAATGAATTAATATTTATAAAAGGTTAATTTTTATCCATTTTTTATAAAATAGTATATAATGTCATCCATGTTCCATTTATGTGATTTGTTTCTGTAACATCTTGACTCTGGTACTACTAAATGATACCTTGATCTGGTTTCTCACATACCCTAAAGCATGCCTCCACATACGCTAAAGGGCCTCGACTAGTAAGGAGAGCCTGGTAAGTCATTCATAGGGAGATTATAACCAATTTTAATAGAGTAAAACACCAACAAAATCAATCAACAATAATCAAGTGTGGAGTAATATAATGAAAATATCAATTAAAAGTCATATGATAATCAAAACATGAAATACAATAGTCAAATGTAAAGGGAAAAAATGCATAGGCAATGAAAATGCAATGTATCTATAATTCAATTGAAAATAAAGACACGAAGACTCTCAAGAGGGTTTTGATCAACGTATGATTCCCTCTCTTGTGCCCCATTCCCAAACAACATCATATCCTAGGGACATTCCCTTATCATGTCTTGCAAAAACAAAGTATACTTGGGTGCCGATCAAGCAGCCCATGTAGGGTGTGAGTACAACTCAGAAGAACACCACCAACACCATCAAGAATAATTCCAACACAAATATTGTGTATGAAAGTCTATAAGGAAATAAATATAAAACAGTGTTATAAAATTATAAAAATTTCATTTATTATTTATATGTAAAATTAAACTCGAGTTTGATTCATATATCTAATCGAACTCCCAATTCATCATTATCATTATTATGGTGTTGAAGGCCATGTTTGACACTCCAAAACTCAATTAGTTTATCTCACCAGGTCTCAGACCACTCTTTCTCAATTGATGTAGATCTCCTAGTCTACCACTCAATCTCACAAGCACTTGTATCATCTATTGGGGTAAAATTCCATGTCTCATGCCGTAACTTCACAATTTGTCTCAAATTCCATGTCTAGCACCCACATTCCCAATAGTCCACATAATTTATTAATTCAACATTATTAACCACATCATTCCCTAACTAATCCAATGATTAGTTAAAAATATCAAATAATATTAGTTTACCCATCAATTAACTATGTACCCAAAACATTAATTAATTATTTAATTAATTAATCAATCAAGCAAAATCTATTCCATAATTAATTATCCTAAATTAATTATCAAAACCAAATATCTTCTGGTAATAATTAATCTCACAATTAATAATCTTAATAAACCTCATGGAACATTATTAATTCACCATTAATTTTCTATCATAGCCAAAATTCATCTCATAATTATTTCTCCTAGATTAATTATCTCAAAACCTACAACATCATATATCTCAATTACAATATTACAACTCATAAAAAATTGTCCCATATTAGTCACCTATTTGGATAGACCTTTATCCTCATTGATCAACCATCCATTTAATCTGCATGGAAACCAGATTTCAATTCCACATTCCTAATTACTATAATTTAGGAAGTCAATTATCAAGGGAAGGTAACAAATCAATAATATCACGTTAAAAATAAAATCCATGACAATTATAGTCCCATTTAGACCACCTAACTCATTTTGTTAATTGTTAATTAGCCAGTGGAAATCCCTATAATCCACACGACACAATGTTGTAGATCATGATCCAGATATAAATCACTAAACCCAAAATTAATATCGAATGCATCATGTTATTAAAAATAAAGATCTAGATCCACAATAAATGATTTAGATCTCAACATATAGTTTTAGATACATGATAAAAGTGGAGATCATCTAGGAAAATAATAAGGAAAAATTGATAAATAAATTGAAGAAGAATTATGATGAAATACACTAACCAAAAGGAGGGAATGATTTCTATATGAGATTGAAATATCAATCAATGGTATTTGAATAACCATGGAATCCCTCTAAAAGTCTGTGGGATTGTGTAAAAAATTTCAAGACCAACCTAAGGTAAAAATAAAGGGGTTTTAGGTGTTCATGTGATTTAATATCTAAAACATGTAGAAAACTGCTCGATGTGCACAGTTTTACCTAGTATTTGTGCATGTTTAAGGAAACCGTGCACAAACCATGTCAACCTCACTATCTAGGCATTCCCGGTTCAAACAGTTACCTAGTATTGGGTACATGGATAACGATACAGGACACAAACCATGAACATTCCTATTCCCATATGTTTTTCATAAAACATCACCGAAATGATCCTCGAACCACAATTCCAAAGCAATGCTGCATCAAAGCAACGAAAAGTACCTGAAAAATGCTACCAAAATGACACAAAAAAATGTTGGGATATAACAATATCTAAACATTAAAATAGATCACCCTCGAGATAAACTCTTGAAATTCTATATGATTCTAAGACAAAATTAATTGTACACTGGGACATCATGTTTTCTTCAAATTCCCATGTTTCCTCTTGAACACATTTATGTTTCCATGACACATGAAATATCAGCATAATAATTCCTTATAAAACCTTATCACTATTATCCATCACAAATATCAGATGCTCCATAAAGGATGACAAAATATCGAAAACAAAATTATCCAAATCGATCAAATGAGTAGGGTTTGGGTGACACCGCTGATGCTTTGAAACATGGAAAACTTATTTTATAGAGTTGAATTTCTTTTTAAGGGATAATAGATATGCCACTGAGCCGATTCTCTCTACTTCCTCATTCAGTCCTACAAACATGGTTTCCAAATTTCAATACCTCCATATGATGTGGTGAAACAACCTAGGATACACCAGAAAGAATACATGATCACACTCTATAAACAATATTTGTTATCTTCATCTATCAACATAAGACTTTTTTCTACACTATGTTGTAGCCATGAATTCTCAAATCAACTGCACTAGCTCTGATGTCTACTATACGAGACTCGGTCCCAATAGCTGAGACTCACCTCCATATATCTTGCATATGGTGATATATATGGTCTACCAGAAGGTTCCTCATATAGTACCATATAAGTAGATGCCTAAAAACTACTTCTTTTGGGAGACTCCAGTAATGCCATGTTCCTCTCATAAAAACCACTGAAACCAATCAAATATGCCCTCATCATATCCTATAACACATGTGTAGTACACTCCAATTTCCCATATATCAGTGTGTGGAATGTAATACTACAAAAACGATGTGCTAGGGGATTTTTTCATTCCATGCTAAAATAATTATTTAAAGAAATGATCGTGATCTGAAACTATAGTCAGTGGAACTCCATGCTGATGAACTATCTACTGAACCTATAGTTCTCGCAACAGATAAACTATAATTTTTTCACTTATAACAAAGAAATGTGATTCATTCTTCAATTGATCCACATTGACCAAAATAACATCAATCTTCTAAATTATATTTGGAATAAATAACAGAAAATCTATATTCATATCATCGAACATCCATTTGGGAATAGGAAATGGATGTAATAGACCTCTATGTCATTAATTCCTTGCCTTCACCTGTGGACATGTGAAACATCTTGTCACAAAACCTGTTATCCCCTGTTTCATTTTTGGCCACCAAAATAATCATCGTAGGTCACAGTACATTTTTTTTTCACCCCTGTATGTACCCCACACTTGAGTCATGAAAATATCGCACGATTTCCTTTCACATACACATTGGTAGAACAACCCAATTATTCACATAAATGACCCCATACTCATTTATAATACATTATGATGGTTTCTTCACACCATCAAGGATTTCCACCAAGTGTAATCAATCTAGATCCTCATAATACTTATCCCTTGTCCGTCTTAATAGTGTATACTCCAATTTATTAAAACCATATTCATTTTCACCTAACACTCCTAAACCATAACTTGCATTTCATCCAACAAATTCATCATCATCCACTTTGCACTCGAATCATGTACCAAATTAGAATGAGTTTTCATGATCGTGGAACCAAACACAGTATTCCCCTTTCCAATCTTATATTCCAGCTCAAAATCAATGGATTGTATATACTCTACACGTCTTTTCTACCAATGATTCAAGTCGTGCTGTGAAAAATTTACATTAATTTTTTGTGAACTGTAAAAATCATAAAATTTTCACCCAAATGATATTTTTACCAGCACATAAGATCAAAAACCAAAACATCTATTTCAAGGTCTTTCATGGGGTAATTATATTTAGGTGGAATCAACAATCGAGACCCATAACCTATGACTCGACCCCATGAATCAACATATCTCCGAGTATAATCCCAGAAGTATCTAAATACACTATTTACTCCTCACCTGACTCATGTAAGATCAAAATTGGTGCAATTTTAATTAACTTATTCGACTCCAAGAAAGCATTGTCACATGATACAATAATTTTATTCATTATCACTTTCTTTTCCAAACATGAAATTTGCACTGTCAATCCGGAAATATCTTGGATGAACCACTTATAATATATATCTAATCTAAAAAAGTTTTGGATATCCAAAAAATTCTTGTGATGATCCCAAAGAAACATCTTCTTTCCCCTTTTCAGGTCCACTACCACTCCTTCTTCAGATATGATGTTCCCCATAATGTGTAATTGGTCAATATGAAACTAACACTTATATATGTTGGTATATAAATGATTCTCTCTCAGTGAACTCAGAAAGATGTCAAGATGTTGGGAATGATTGTTATGAGTCTTAGAGTACACAAAGATATCATCCATGTACAACACCACAATCTGATCTAGGAATGGATGAGAGATCATGTTCATGAAGTCCATAAACATGACTGGAGAATTCATTCACCCAAATGACTTAACAAAAAACTCATAAAGGCCATACATTCTCTCGAAAGTAGTCATGTGTATCAGAAGTAAACACACAAACTTGATGATACCATTAATCTGACATAAATCATTGAGAATGTATAATATCCTTTCATTTGGTCAAAAATATCATTGATAAGTGGATGAAGACATCAGTTCGTCTTAGTCATTTTTTCAGCTTCCAAAAATCGTCACACAAATGTGAACTCCTGTCAGCCTTTATTAAAAACTACACAGGGTATACCCACGGTGATGTATGTTGATGGCTAAACCCCAAATCCTCTTTCTCCTACATTAGATTATTGAGTTCATGAAGCCTAATTAATTCCATTCTATAATGTGGAATAGATAATGGATCAGCCCCCAATATGAGCTCAATAGTCAATTACACATCTATGTCAGGTGGAATCCCTGAGAATTATTCCGTTAAGACATAGTGGAATTGTTATAAAATTGGAGGAAGGACTTACTGACTACCAAACCCATCATCGAGAAAAAGACTACCAACTTCAGCTGTGACCTCTCCTAGTTGCTGAGTACATGGCCCTTCTAAACTCGTCTAGATATCCCACTTCCCAAATTGAACATACTAGTCACCCATCGGACACAACAAGGTCACTCTAATGTAAAAAAATTGATGTCGTCTTGGTATGCGAGTAACCCATCCATACCAATAATCTGGCCGAATCCAGTCATATCAAGGTTATGGAGATCCACAAAAAAAGATACTCCCAAATATCTAGTGAGAATCCCTTACATAGAAATATATATTTAGACTATGTTCTAGATGGTGTATTGAAATCCACTAATCTTCTTATAGACACCACCTCCATGAACAATCCATTAACCTAATTTTAATATATTATGGAATGAGACAGACTAGTATCATATAAGGAACTAGATAATATATAAGCTACTGGAATTTGTACCTATCTCGGTCGACAACCCATCCTCACTCTCCACAGGTGTAGGTGGAAACACATATAATTATCACGCCCATATCTCATGTGGAACTATTTGACACTAATAGGTAGCACCACTCTGATGATATGGTCACTCTTTGTTTGATGCAACCCATCCACTACCTTTACCGCTTCTTCTAGTAGAACTCCAACTCCTGGACTTATTTCTCTTAGAATAGAAAATTCTCATACTCTGACTCTATGTATGTGCTCCCTCTGCACCAATCTATGACTTCTTACTTATTATCTTCTATATGATTCCAAACATGTGTAATATTTAAAATCCATAGGACCTCATTTAGAAAGTCTATTATAATGTCCCGGTTAACCACACCGATGGAAAAATAGATGAGTTATATCCCGAGCAACTGTTCCTTCTAATTTTCTACATTGTTTTCAATTATCCTAACAAATAATTTCATAATGGAACTTACTGATATTGGAATGTGAAATTTTGTATCATTCTGTTACGACAACCTATCCAAAATAGGAAGACTCAATCAGGTTATCATACGAAATGAGAGCTTAATATATCACTTATGATAAATTCATCAGCCTAATGAAATTCATGTAGGACATATCTTCACATCTCAGTATGTCGTGATATCGTTTTCCCAATGTAGCCTCATATTCCACAAAATATGGAGAAAAAGGATTTTAATATATGGAACATCCACAAAAAAGTATTATATATATGCTTTTCTGGGTCTGGTTCATAAACTCTGAAGCTTTATCTTGTCTCATTATCTGTGTATAGAGGTGATACAATGTCTTCTCTAGTACAAATTTCAACAACATATCATTAGACATTCTATATTTTAAAATAATGCTCCACCTTCACTTGACTGTACTCTGTAGAAAATGAGCTACCATATTGACCCTACCCTCACCATGAGTCTCCAAAAGGTCTTGTATCACCACAATAGATTTAATCTTGAATTCATCTCCCTTTGGTCCACCATATACAATTAAATTTAAAAGGGTGTTATAGCTAAAACACCCTTTTAAATTTAGGCATTCTTATTCAGAACCCTCAATGGGACACTCTCCATAAATTACATAAAATGAGAAATATTCTCTGAGAAATGCTCCCTTTTTTCTTAGCTAGCACTAACAATGTGACATGTTCACTGTCTTGAATTTCGTTACATACCATCCCCTCGATGTCCCTCAAAAAAATTGGTATGAATGTATATTACATATAATTCCAAACACACTTCTTTAGTCTCAAAACACCACATTGTAATATTTATGCAATAAGAAGAAGAAACACGTCAAGTGTCAACATGTCCTTTTTCCATTTCTCACCACATTGTCAACATCAAGACACAATCATTGCCTTTAATCATTCTAATCTCATTTTTTGGTTAATAAGGGTAAGAAAATTTTCATTTAAAATTTCTCTTTTAGACACCAAATTATTCTCAATTTTCATCGTTGTAAATATTTCCCAATTTATGTTAGATACCAGTTTAATTTAAATCTCATAACAAGCAAAACAATTTAATTTCAATAACACACCCATAAGCTATTTTTTAGTGAGTTCCTAAAATGATTAATTTCATAATAACATTGAGTACATATATTTAGGCATTTAGACTCAACCCTTATGAATCTTTAGTCCAAGAATCAAAAAAAATTATCAAAAACAATTATCACATCACACCATCAGTGAATCACCCAGTGTGAAATAAAATCCAATTTAAACAACAAATAACAATAACCACAGTCCCACACTGAGTACCTAGATTTTTCCGCCAAACAAGGGTTTCTACTCAAATTAATGATCTCATTTACAAGAAATTACACTTCCTAGTTTCCTATATACATTTACAAAAACATTATGATTAAATAAAAATAAATAACGACATCACCTCTAGTACCTCTTTATAACATCATGACCTAGTGACCCTAAATAGTTCCACAAACTAGTATACCACATACCCTCTTGCGTGCCTCCTTATATTATTGTGGCTACCGACTTGAAGTAAGGGTATGGTAAGTCATTTATGGGGTTACAATACAATATTTTAACTGATAAAAATACCCACAAAAGAAAATAATAATAAACAACTGCATAAGAATATAAATAACCAGAATAATACAATTCATATGATTGTCAAAAACTGAAATACAATACTCAACTGAAATGGTAAATCATGTTGTGGTACTGGATGTGTCAAGTGTCTGCAATGCAACTAAATATAAAGACACAAAGACTCCCATGTGGGTTGCAAACCATGTCATGTTCCCTTACCCATGCTCCATTCCCAAACATGAACTAAACTGAGGGCCTTTCCCAAATTTTATACGAGAACCACAAAGTATTCATGGGTGCTTATTAGGGAGCATGAACTGGGTTTGATCTCAACAATATAGGCCACCACCAATACAGTGTAAAAAATTCCATCCAAATGATAGTGTATGCAACTCTATAAGGAAATAGACAATGAATATAAGTACACAATTAACAGATTGTCATTTATTCATTACTTTTCACATTAATCTTGTGATTGACCCTTGTATCCAATTAAACTCACAATTCATCATTATCATTATTTTAGTGTGGAACACCATGTTTAACACTCAAAATCACAATCGGCATAGATCACCATGTCTCACACATTTATTTCTCAATCGATTTAGATCACAATGTCTACCACTCATCCTCATAAGTTCTTGTATCAACTTTTGAAAAAAAGCAATGTCCCATGCCCAAAAATCTCAATTGGTCTAAAATTCCATGTTTATAACCCCATTTCTCAATCATCCACGTCATCTTTTTGTTTATCAAAATTTTCAACATCATTATTGTACCAGTACAATGATTATTTAAACATATCAGAGTCCATTTGTTATCACATCAATTAACTAAGTAAAATACCCATTAATTAATTCATTAAATAATTAATCATCCAACACGCATCTTACTAAATAATAAATTATCCACAATTATTTATCCTAACTAAATCTCAATTTTTAAAAATTTATCTTTTAATTATTTATCTTAATCAATATAATAGATCATAATTAATTCACCATAAATTATCTCACAAAGCCAAACGCCTTGATTAATTTTCTCAAACCCAACAACATTCTATATCTCAATTACAATATCCTAAATCATAATAAATTCCCCCAAATCAAAAATCTATTCAGACGACCCCATAGCCCCATTGTTCAAACATCCAGTTAGTCACCATGGAAACCCCAAGTTAAATGCACCTTCCTAATTACAACAATTTATTAAATCAATTATCAATGGAACCTAACAAATATATAATCTCTCATAAAAATATCAAAACCATGACTATGGGAGTTGGAGTTAAACCACCCTCCTCGGTTAACTGATCATGTTTTGCCTAGTAAAAATCCAAACAACCCGACCAGCATGAAGACATCCATCATGATCCAGATCTAAATCCCAAAACCCCATGTTTAGATCAAAGGCATCAAGATCGGAAAAATATTGATTTATATCAAAAATCCTTGACCTAAATCTCATCACATAGGTTTTGATCCACATAAATAGTGGATATATTCCAAAAAATGGTGAATGGAATTTTTATGGATGAATGAGAGAAACATCATGATGAAATTCTGTTATCGAAATAAGAGATATTCTTCAATCTAGGCTTTTGATCTCATTGATAAAAGATCTAATAACAGAAAATCCCTCAAAAAAGCTCTAGGATCACCATGAATTCATAAATACCAATCCTAGATCCAAATATAATAGTTTAGGGCCATCATTTGATTTAAATGTTTAAATTATTAGAAAATCATTCTTTGCAAACAGTTTCACATTGTAGGGGTGAATAGTTAAGGACACCATGCGAAGCTCACTATCTAGGTTTTCATGCTTCACACATTTACCTTGTTTTGGGGTCAAGGTTAAATAAACAATGAACAAAAAATTCATAACACTATATCCATATAATTTTCTTTAAAATTCTACTAAACATTACTCGAACCAAAATTTAAAAGTAAAGTTACTTCAATGAAAATAATATTACCTGAAAAAATTTTGCGAGAATACTACAGAAAATGCCAGGATCAAACAGTTTCCATTTTTTAAAATAATATTAACTTTAAAAGTGTAAATATTCTTGTTGTCACATTACATATTTCCTTGGTTAATAAGGGGTTAAATCAAAATGATATGTTTACAAATGTTAAATAAATATGTCCATAAAATTTTTATTTTATTTTTTATTAAAAACTAATATTATAATTAATGTAAATCCCTTTTTCCCATTTATTATTGATCTTTAGTTCCTATTAATTTAATATTTTGTAATAATAAAAGAGTTTTCATCCCTTATCTTGTAAAAGATAACATATACATCCATATATTTCAAACAAAAAAACACATTCATTATCAGCATATATAAAAACAAATTTCTTATAATACCTATCTTCAAAATATGTGTCATTTTTTAGGCAGACTGTAACAATAGTTGTCTTTGGTGTAATGAAAATAATGTTTTCCAAATAATTGGTATATGTTGTTGTCAAAATTTCTGTTTTACTTCAACTTCCAAATACATAAAATTTTATTTTACCATGAATATATACATACAACATTATATTAAATATGTTTTTGAGTTTTTTATGTTATATTAACAACCTATAACCTTCTCATATTCTATCAAATTGGAATAAAATATATCATTCGTGTTAAGGAAAAACAACCACCTCAGCTATTGATGTAATTATTTTCCATCCTCTTCCCTCATGGATGGATTGTAATGTTGAAATTAATGTTTATATATGATAATAATTACTTAATAATAATTATAAAAATATAATATGTCATTTGTATTATTTTCATTCCATTCAATGAGTGATGATAAACTTTTTTGATCTTATGTGTGGACTACCACCTACATGAAGTGACATGGTTTCTTTTTAATCGCCACATCAACTAGTTTGAATGTATAAGTGTATTTTAATAATTACTATTATATTTAAGATATTATTAATTATTATTTAAATATAATATAATTATTATCTTATACTCATATTAAAAATTTTTAAATGGAAACATTACTCATGCATAGGTACAACCTATCGTCTTCATGATTGTAAATTATTTCACTGCACATATCCTTATTTAATAGTTGAATTCAAAGGTAAAATTGGATTATAAAAATATTATTTATGTCATTATTATAATTCAATAGATAACCGTATAATGAAAAATTTGACCATAGTTAACCTACCAATGTTATTTCTAACATACGAAACCAATATTATCAAAATGTCATATGTGGATTAAATTGACTAAGTTATAATTTTTAAAACTATATTAAATGATATAAATAAATAAGGAACCTTAATATTGTACATAACATAGTAAAAAATTGTAATCTATTTTTTATTAATAATTATAATGAATTTATGTAATGATTTCGACTTAGGAAATTTAATTTTTTTCCAAAATATTATATAATTCTTACACATTCAACTTTATTTATAATAAAAAATGTAATGTTTGTTTTTAAATATTCATCATGAATAGAATTTCAAAAAATAAAGATATTTAAATAAATTGATGTTTTTATTATAATAATCCATATTTCAACTCTAATAATGGTTAAATTATTATATGCAATTTTTTTGGATTTTAATAAATGATTTTCAATAACATAAATTCAGTGGTTTTAAAAAATGAATATTTTTATGGAATTCTGTACTTGTTTCATGAAAAATTTATTGTTATATTTTAACATATACAGTGAAAAGGACATTTCCCTAAGACATAATAGATAGTTGATGTTTTGATTTCACTACAATATTTAATGCTTCATTTCAATAAAAAATATATTCCATTTTTCTAGTTATATTATTATTAAAAATGGGATCCTCTATTGGGGGTGGTATTTTAATATCTTAAAATTTTCATATAGGTCTAAAAGATATTTTTTAGTGAATTATTTAGGAAATGGTCATTTGAAATTGTTTATGAATTGTTGATAACCATTATAGATAATCGGTGAGCTTGATATTGCTTATATGATGTGATCATCTAGACATATCCAACTTATCCTATAATAGATTATACATTCAGTGTTCAAAGATAGCACTTAAATGAATCGGGTAAAAAGATTTTATAATATTATATATATTATAATTCATCTATATTGTTATTCCAATTGTAATGGCTCTGGAGGGGTTTAAATATGGTGATATCCAAATGAACCTAAATTTAATTTAAATCCATGAAAATTGGTTTCTATGGAAATTGTTTTATTTCAAAAATTATGATAATGATATTATTAATAGAAATGTGATGATATTTTTGGACAAATTATATCTTATTGTGAAATTTATTTTCATCGGTTTTTATGTTTTTCATTGGTGTAATGAATTTCTTCCTTTTATTCCTATTAATAAGAATTTCCGTGTTATCCCACGTTTTGAAACACTTTTCATAGGTTTTGAATAAGGGTAACTAAGAAAATATTTAATGATTATTCATGAATATTATTGATGTTTTATTTGAAAATTTTTATTTCATTATAAACAAGGGATTTTATGTAGACGGTTCAACAATGAAATATATGGTATTCTTATGTATGAGGTATGACATAACACTCTAAAACAATAAGATAATATCTTTTGGAATGTATGAAGGTTACTTCTTTATTAATTTCTGTAGATTAAATAATTTATATGTAAATTTATTAATATTTATATTATTTCATTGACATAGGATCTATATCATTTGTTATCCAATGATTTGTACTTTAATTAATCAAAAATATTTTGATACCATACTCATTTGAAAAAATAATGGTTTTGATGAATACTCTATTGTAGATACATTATCCTAATATTTTTTCAATCCACATTTAATTTATTCATTCACTAAGATTTATTGAATTATTATCTCATTATGCATACATAATGATATTTTCACCAAAATCCAATAGTAAAAAATACAACTCGTTTTTCTGATAATAAAACAACATATGAAAAAAATAAAATTTGTCTCATCAATTCTTAATTTTCTAAAAAAAAATTTAATTTGATTTCCATGATTTTATTATAGGATAAAAATACACATTCGTTGATAAGAATTAATATGAAAATGATAAATATACATATCCAATGTGGGGCATTTGAATGATAGTGTTTCTAAATTACAAATTTTCATTGACCACACTCCCATTTTTATCCTTTTACCATATTAGAATGAATAATATATAATCCATTATTCCAAAAAGTTGTTAACACTGTGTATAACAAGTAAATTTATAACTAATATTATAATAGGAAATTTATATTTTAATTTTTTTTACCATATTTGGCATTGCTGAATGATCCCTCTCAGGATGTTTAAATTTTATAAAATCTAGTAAGCTTAGATTGGATTGATTACGATTTTGTTCATCTTAACAACATTTCCTTGATATATTCCATTACATAGGTTAGGGAAAATGGAATAACTCTCAAAGGACATTAAACTATATTATTTTTTGTGAACAACATTTAGGAAAAATTGCCATGTTTATAGACATGGTGAGATTTTCATGATCAGTATAAGAAACATTAATATTGAGAAAACAGTACTCCAAAAATGATAATCAATTTTGATTCACATAGAATGCATATTATTTTTGAATAAAAAACGAAATAAAAACATTATAGTGTGTATAATCATTTAATTTCGTATCTAAATACAATATTGGGAGAAAAAAGTTATGGGAGTAAACTATTTATCACCACTATAATTGAACAATAGTGATAAGTTCATGTATATGATGGTTTCCTTACTAACTAATATTCTATTTTCCTTATATTTAATTAATATATAACTATATTCATATAAATATATCATCAAAAAAATCATATTTTTGAAAATAGATATACTACTGACTTACTATACATATTTGTCATACATTTATATACACTGAATACATAATCTATTATTATTTCTATATGACTTTCAGATCACCCAGGAAAATGGTTTAATTGTATTTTATATATCCAATAATTCATTAAATAGTTCTTATCAATTATCATTAACATATTTACATTCTATTAATCCTTCCTTAAATCATGTATTAGTTTGATAAAATACAAAAAAATCAGAGAAAATTCACAAGAATGTATTCAAAATCTATCTTATATTTAATTTCATACTGATTTTCATTTTTAACATGAGAACTCCTGGATAAAGATGTGATAATATTCATAAAAGATTCAACTTGATTGAAATGTTCATGATATTCCAAATACATCATACATTATTGAATATTCATTGATTCAAATATAAATCCATGAAATTTTGATAGTTTAAGATTTAAATACAATTAACGAACACTCTGTGATATTATATAACATAAATAATATTATATTTATTACAGAATAGACCACATCATCACAATTTGAACTAATAAATCCTTCATACACATCATTGAATTGTTGTTTTCTATAATCTAGGACCTTCGAGAAAACACATTTGTTATAGTAATACCATTAATTCAACTTTTCTTGGCCTCACATTGTTTGAAAACCACATTCATCTTATGGTATGATATAACTATAGTAGACATCCATGTAACCATCCCATTTCTCATAAAATTGATCTTTAGAGAATATTTTTCTATAAACATTATATTAAAAACTATATTATCTCATTAATATCACATTGGGGCATAATGATACTTATCATAAGAATTTACAAATAATTACATGCATTCGAATTTTCATCCATTACATAAATATAATAGAATAAGTAATATCATAATTATCATAACCCCTTTAGATCCACATTTATCCTCATACTAAAATAAATGATATATTATTCAATGATTCGTAATCCAAAACCATTTCCATTATATATATATCATGGTATTTATTTGTTTATAAATATCTCTATATAGACACAATAGTGGCTTGAAAACATTCTCACCATCTCATCAGTATCCATCATTTACAAAATCTGGTTCCATGTTATGGTAAAAAACATCACATTAAATCTTATCAAATTTTTATTAGAAAATATTTTTGATATAATTGTCTCTAAAATACATCCATGTAGCATTGAATAATTATATAAATCATTGTTTTTATTTTCCATTAGTTATAATGATATTTAACAACATTTTTCTGAAAATTCAACAAAGAACCCCCTTTTTTCAATAAATACAATTAAATTTCATTATTTTTTTAATAACATCAATGGAAAATAATATTATAATAGAATTGACGGAGATAACATAATTTATTCTTCTATTTTCATGTTTTTTAACAAGTCCCGTGAATTCCGGAATTATAATTTGAAAACTAAATTTATTTTCAATGTAACTTATAATCTAGTTAAAATTTCGAATCTCCCATTGTAGAAAGTTCATTTTTATTTTTAATAATTTTAGTATATTCATTCAAGTCCATTATCTATTTTTTGGAAATAGTAATTTCATTAACATTCAATATTTAAATGGGAGGGTATTATTTACCCTGATTTAAAATTTTCATCTATATTTCATGTTTTTAAATTTTTAGACTTAAATATCTTAAATGATTTAAATAAAATATAGTTGTTTTACTTTTGTGAACCAAAAATACTTTCTTGGTCTAACAAACTCACCTATAATAACAATTATAGTCGAATCCATATATTTCCCCAATGTATGCAACTTCATTAAGATCCCTAATAAAAATGTAAAATTTCTTTATTTTTGAAGCATCATTTATTTAATTATTAATTATATATTGATAAACATTCTAATCATGTAAAACCATTAAAATAATGAAATAATAATGAAATAATTAAATGCCTTCAATTTAAGAACATAATATATAAACCATATGAGTTTTGATATACAATAGTAATGCATTATAAATTAGTATATTTATGAACAAATAAAACATCCAAATAAAATTCTTCTATACGGTATGTTAAACGAACTATTTGATTTATTTAATTTATATATTACTATATTCATGTTATTAGTATTTTTATAATAAACATATCAAAATTTTAATTCATTATTTTTTCAATCAATATTTCTATATAATATTGTATGTACATAAATCGTTAAATACATTATGGTTTGGACTATAATACAATAGTTCCAAAATAAAATTTCTTATGATTCTTGTTTTAAAAGCTTCATATACATAATACAAAATGATATTTTTCCATATTAATCACTATATATCAAAAAATATTTTATTGATATATTAAAATTTTGTATAATTGTCTCGATTGATTATACCAAATTTATATTTTCATCAAGAATCGTTTTCATCTAAACAACAAAATTGTTCCTATATTCATTTTATTTGTTGCTTTTCATATATTATAACATGAAAAATAAGATAATATTATTGGGAGAAATTTTATAATTCCAATAATTTCATTCACAATGTTTTAAAAAATTAAAATTCATTCATAATAACTTTCATCAATATTTCAAAAATTCACCCCTTTGGTTATGATTATCTTATTACTATAAGTAACATTTAAAATTATCATCTTTAGTTTATTCAAAATAATCATATTAATTACTTAATTAAATTTACTCAATTTATAGATCCATTATGAATAAATAATTTCTTTTCTAGTGGTTATCACCTAAAATAATTTAAATTTCACCTCATTGATAAAATATACCATCCAATATTGACTAAAAAATAATTCTTCCACAATATTACAACAATTAATAAAATAGTTTATTTTGTGATATATTGATGCCTTATAAAATTATTATCATATTAATTATAAAACTATAAATTTATATATTTATCTAAAATTTTTTATTCAATCATTTGTATAACATATACTATATTGTTTTCCAAATATCAAACAAATTTTAATCATTTTTAGAGTTGTTGAGTTTAATGAAATTAATGATTTTTAATTCATATTAATCGACTAATAAAATTATATGATGAAATAATTTTCTATTTTTTTCATTTTATACTTGTATTATAACCCATGTATGAGTATATGAGTTCCAAGGGACTTTATTTTTTAAACTCTATTAGTTTCTTGCTTTCTATTAAAAATCAACAATTTATGATAATTTTAAAATTAAGGGTCCCATAACTATTTTTTATAAGACTGTTTAATGTAATATAATGATAGTCAACTCCAAAAATTTCACTTTTCCCCATGTGAAATAATCATTGATGATGTTTCTCATTCTCTTCACTCATAAAAAAATAATTATTCTTCTCTCATTAGAAAATGATTACATTTATTTTTTCAATCATAATTATAATTACATAATTCAATCATCATATAACACATAAATTTAACTAAAGAAATCACATATTTATTATTTTTATAAAATAATATATAATTAATGTGTAACAAAATTGACAAAAAATATGAATAATATATTTAGATGTGGTTTTATTCTGATTTATTTTTGTTCTTCCTGTTCCTTTAAAATTTAATGGGCAAACAACCCAAAAAAGTTTGAAATCACAAAAATATTTTTAAATTTCAGTCCATAAATTTTTATTATTATTTATTTAAATATAATTAACTATCCAAAGTACAATTATTCTAATGATTCGATTCTTTATTAGAAATCCTCATTTATAATTTTTTTTTAATATTCATCTTCATACATCATAGAGCATTTGCCAATTTTTTAAAATTATATTAATGAATGATGAAAATTTATTTATCAATATTAAATTTTTTTTATCCTTTCTAAAATATGGATTATTCTCTCATTAAAATTTAATTCTAAATACATATTTATTTTTTTAAAATATTATTTTTTTATATTTTTTTGTTATCTCCATCTGTTGGGAAATGAATATTTGATTATTTTTTTACATAACAAAAAATATAGGATAGATTTTGTTAATATGATATCATATTGATATTGGAAAAAATTGATGGTGAATGATATATTGTCAATTAATGAATGAAATTATGAGATAAATATTTTGTGAATATTTTTGGATATATCATTGATAGATTCTTTGATCAGGTATAAAGATTTTATTCACTTGTAATATGATTATATATTAAGTCTTACATTTCTTGAACTCAATTAATGAAGGAAGAAGATTTTATTAGGATAAAATCACCCTGAAAATTATATAATGGGATGCTTTATAGTGATACTGGTTATTTTTAGTTGGAAAAATTATTATTTTGTTTTTGAATCTTTTTTTCTAGAGATTTTAATATCGAAAAACATGTGGCTTTTATTATGTGTTGGTAGCAACTATATAGGGTAAATTAATAATCCTAGTGTATTCAAGAATATGTATGGTAATGTTTTATTCAATAAATATGAAATATAATTTTGTATATAGTAATTATGCAACTAGGTGTGAAAGTATAGTTATATTATTTAAAAAAATTTGAACACTATTTCAAAAGAGATATAGTATATCACACTGTTTATTAATAGATTTACTTTTTATAAATGATGAACTAATTATATGATATCAAGAAAATTTGGTTATTAATATAAATCATAAGGAAAAATATCAAAATGAATGTACATATGTGATATTACATTTTAGTTTTGATGTTTAGTTTTCATACCAGAAATATTAATAGGAATAATCTAAGATTGACATCATTTTTATGGTGTCTTTATTATTATAATTTTTATGTTGAACTATAATCATGTAAGGTAGTTATGGATTATGAAACACTCAATGATTTTAAAATTGTAGCATCATATATATTTGTGTTTATGTTACACAACACTAAACATAGAATTGAAAATTACACATAAATAATTTAGACTATATAATTTTAAAATAAATTCAATCACTTGGATATCTTGAGATGCATGAAACATTAGTTCTGAATAACACAAAATAGTCTATTGATATATAATTATTTACACATGATTATGTTATCCTAGCCACTATGTTAGACGATATGTATATAAATAAATAATTTCTAAAATTTATATGATTTACACATGTTTATACTATATTAAATTGATATCTATTTATTAGAAACAAATTTATCAATTTCAAATAAAATTAAATGGATTTTGAAAAAACATTATTAATTCAAAAGGCTATCTAGTCATGTTTGGAAAAAATAAATTAATATATACGTTTCCATGATTTTAATGAATTATTAAAAATAGAAAACTACTTTTTGAAATCTTAATGTAAAAATTATCATTGTTTTAATTTAAGAGAAATTTATTGATAGAATATATTTTTTGATGTGTGGGGAAAAATTATTTCATTTAAAAATTATATTTTCATTTAAATTATTTATAACGATAAATTATGTTTGAAATATATTTTAATGTAAAAAATATTTCAATTATATTACAGTATATCTTCTTTTTCACATTGATTAAATTAAATATTTAATTACAAGATAAATTTTTATAATGCTTCTAAATGTTATTGTTTAGAAAATCTATAGTTTTTTGTGAGAGTGTGTTTTATATATACTTAAATTATACCTCATATAGGATATATATTATATAAAATGTGTTTCATAATTGGAATCTGTATATATGATATTAATTAATAATACAATTTATCTTTTACTCTTAATGATTAGTAAGAATTAATTACAGCTATTAAAATAAATATCAGTTTATCATTTTTCAAACTACGATGATAGTTGACAAAATGATTATATATAAACCATTATAAAAAAATATATCAATATAATATAATATATGTGATAGTAATGAGCATTTTAGAAGCTTATGTAATTGACAAATCATGGGTTTCACATTATATTTTTAAAAAAATCATATGTATCGCCTTCGCTACTTATAGAAACAAGTTCCCTATCTTCCCCTATTATCACTCCCATACAACTATGGGTTATCCATTCACTAACCATATATTTTTGATACATCCCTACATTTTTTCTAGAGTCCTAATATTGATCTTGATACCATCCTATAAATGATTTATGTATAATCCTAATGATTCCCAATAATGAATAACTAAAATTATGAAATGTGTGTTTGGTTTTATTTCTTCTCCCCATACATCAATTATTCTTATTATATTATATTATAATAACTATATAATATCATATAAATTTGTATTTTATTATTCTAATTGAATAATATAAATCGGTCTCTACTTCCAGAAAATGGAAAATGAAACATTATATTGTGTGTATAATGGATTATTGCATCACAAAGTGATGTAATTCATATTCTATGATCGTCATTAAAGTTCGTATATAATTTTATTATATATATATAAATTAGATATTAATTAAATTAGTATACTTATTTTGTTATTATATCCAATATACGTACTTATATATCATTCTATGGGGGATATGATAATGTTTCACGTGTGTAGAGGGGACTACTACCTCAATTAGTGATGTGTTCCATTTTCAGAATAATGATTCAATGTAAACTTTCAAGGAAAATCATTAAAAATACATGCAATATTTAATAACTAAAAATAAATTATGAAATAAAATATCACATACAATGTAAATATACCTAGGTTTAACAAAGGATGATATTAATTTTTATTATTAATATTCATTAAATTAAAAAAACAAGACTAGGGACCTTAATACTTTGGTGAATTTTGAAACATGGAATAAAAATTTTTAAATTATTGAATGATCTTAAATTTTTTCCATGTATATTAAACCATTTAGTAATTTTCAAATACACCCTCTATATATAACAATTCATCATAACCTGTGGAAGGGAGCTATAACAATGGGTGGTCTTAGATGGTCAATTGGGAGAAACATAAGATATATATATCGATTTCCATATGAATGTGAAATATAATTTAATGGTTGTGATATAATGAAAAAATTATGAAGTTCATACCCAACCTCTAATATATCCAAAACATGAGTCATTTCATAAATATTGTTGTTAATTAGACATGAATAATAAGTTATTCAAAGAACAAGTCCCATGAGATCATAATAACAGAATTATGATATAGTTTTCAAGAATACATAGAAGAATATAATATCTTATATTAAGGATACAAACTTATACAATAATAAAATTTTAGTCTCTGGATAGTGACATGTGTACTTTCTTTTGGCTTCAGATAACTAGATGTATACCCTCATTTTCGATAGTTAATCCTCTTTAAAGGGACACACCACCATACATAATGGAACACCTTTCCTTATTGTGGAATGGGTTCACTCCCCATAGTATAGTGTCTCTCAAAGATTACTCCCAATACAATAATAGTGAGAAATATCCCATACTAAATCATTTTCACTCCCCATTACAGACTTATATATCTCATGAAATATAAATATTTTCCTAATTTTTTGAAGGGAGACATGTCTAACCCATATTTAGTTAAAACATAACCACCATCCATGATTATAATGTAGCCACAATATATATTTTTTAATTTAACCATCTTAAAATACTAAAAAGATTACATATGTCTTCCACAATATTATGAAACATTCATAATACTGAAACACTTGAAATGAAATCTATTTCGTAAAAATTTAATCATTTGAAAATCAATATAATATATGTATGTTAAATAATAATTTCACAATTTCATCAAATAATAAATCATGAAAAAATAAGTGAGTTTAGAAAGAATTATATCATCGTATATCACATGGTAGGGAAACAGGTTTCATAAAAAACATTTCACCATAAACTAAACAATTAAAATATAGAGTAAAAATGATACCCATATATAATATCCATAGTAAATGATATATAAAAAAGTATATCATCATATATGAAAACATTTTTTAATACCGTTTTAAACTTTTATTGAATAATATAAATTTTAACTAGAATTATTTTTTAAAAAATAAAATCCATTTCAAATAAATTTCATTGAAAATAACCTTTCAATCCTTTAATGTAATATTTAAAATGCCATTTAAATAAATTTAATTGGTAAAATATTCCATTTCATTGTAAAATTTATTATTAAAAAAAATATGCATCCATAATCCATTATAATTTGAGAAAAAATATTATAATTTAAAATTTCACAAAAAATAAGGAAATGTTAATCATTGAATAGATCATTGATATAATTTAATTTATTATTATAATCATTGAGTGACTAAGAGTGAGAAAGTATTATTCATTTTTTGAAAGTAAAAAACAAATATTTTATTCTCATATTCAAGAAAATATAAACTTGTATTTTTTGAAAAATTAAATTATGTTTCCTTGAAAAAAAATAAGTACAAGATGGGTATTAATTTATACTAAAATTCAAAGGATAAAAATAACAAAAATATGAATCAAAATTACAAAAATGTTAGGTAAACTCATGTTTTTATAATGAGAAAAATAATGTTTTGTTTTATAAAATAATTTTTCTCGATTTCCATTAGTACCTGGGTGTTAGAAATTGTACTATTCTATTAATTTTTATTAAAAAGAATATTAAAAATTAAGACTTTGATTAATAAATGATCATATACTTTTTTCATCAAAAACATAATCATAAACAATCCAAAAAATTATTAATATTGTAATATAAAATACCTTCCACTTTTATAACTTTGAATCATGATAGAAATGTTTTAATAACTATAAATTATACATGAAATACTATAGGATATTAAATTAATTATTTCAATTATGAATGTTTCTTTTTATACATGTTATAATTTAATATATGTGAATAAAAAAATTTAGAATTACACGTAATTATTTTTTAAGTAATTTATATATTTATTAATATTATGAACTATATATAAATTTTATATTACATGTGACTATTTTTGATAGGGTACCTGACACACAATATTGTATTTTTGCAAAATAATAAATCGCACCCAATAATGAGTTATACCAAAAATATAATATACTATAATAATATTATATTAAATGGTAGTTTTCACCAAAATATTTTATTAGAAGGATTGAAAATATCTCACTAAAATATGTTAAAATATGACTAATTAATATTTATACATTCATAAAATAAATTTTAGAGGCTTAAAATGATAATAAAACAAATAGAAAGATTAAAATACAGTAATATTTTTAAATTCTAGTGAAACCACCTATTCAGCGGGATCCCATTTTAAATATACTTATTTTACTTTTTATATGTTTTATTTTAAGAAAAACTTATTATTTATATGACGGACATAAACATATACATTGGATGAGTTTTTGGTAATTTCTGATAAAAATAATATTTGAATGAATTTTGAATAATACTGCATTTTAATTCAAAAATACCACTACGTATAATTTATGTATATTGATATATTTTAATTATTTATAGTTTTAGTACATAATGAGATTATGTTTTTATTATTTAATCATATTTAGTTCATTGGATGCATTTCCAAATTAAAAATCACTAGAAAAACTATGTGAACATTTGAACATTTTATATAAAAAACTTGTATTATCGATCTGTCAACCCGATTAGTGTCAAAATAATTACCCCCAAAAATTAATTTATATTCAAAAATAGATATACATGGTTTTACACATTATGAAATATTTTTTAAACTAGGATTTAAAAATTTGTGAATAATTACTTTAGTATTTTATTTACCATTGTTAAAGATAAATATGGTAATTAAAGTTAAAAGTATAATTATAATATTATATAAATACCATATCACTTATTATAATCTTATTGTATAAGCTATTATAGATGAAAAATATCAATGGTCTGAAATTTTATCTTTTGGATTCAACTTGTGTGTGATTATGACATTTATAATATTAAATTTAATATAAAGGTAAATATTCCATAAATTTGCATCTTATTACTATAATAGTTTTAATACGGAGTAATATAAAGTATATCTTTAACAATGAATATACATTAGAAAAAAATATTAACTACTTCATTGTCATTTATTTATTACTTTTTGTATTTACATAAATATATTTAATTAGGATAGGAATATGATAGAATACTATATTATATAAAGAAAGAATCATATAAAAGATATTATTAATAATCAAATATATATAATTTGAAATATTTTATGAAATAGACAAATTATATGACTTACTATTAGTTGTTATAATTGAGTGAATGTAATTTTTTCCAAGGAATCATGTTGTTACGATTTTTATAAAATTTATTTTACGAATAGTGTCAAAATTGAAATAATTCTTATTTAAATAACAAAATATTTAATTAAATATTACAAAATTTATAATAAAATATTTTAATTTTTTTTATAAAAACATAAATTTAGTTTATGACTCAATAATTTTTCTTTTTTTTCTGGATTTGGTAATTAATTTAACCCTGAATGTGTAAATTACATGATAAATTCATAGATGTAAAAAGTGGTTAAAAATATAGGAATTAAAAAATATTAAAAACGTGTCTCAATTTGATTTTATTATTTGTATTCAACCCAAAATCATACTATCTTATAAATGAATTAGTTTGGGACCATTTTGGATTGAAAATGAATTTATATTAATTTAATTATTTTCGATAATTCCAAGACATCCTCTCCCCTCACCGATAAAAGTAAACACATTCCTCTTTATTACTCTCACTTCAAAAACCATTTAGTTCACCGTATATCTGACCATACCAATTCTTATAATCCCACTCCACTTTATTAATTCCTTTTTTTGGATGAAAACCCTCTTTCTAAGTGTAATGTTGTTCTTCAAGGGTGATCAAACAAAGAAGAGATAATATTTTCTTTAATTATTACAGTTTTAGTTCTTCAAAAACATCCCCCAAGTCTCCTCCAACAATTATAAAATAATAAATAAAGAATCACCAATATACTGAGATGTTGTAAAATAAATATCATCACCTTAATCATCTTCAATTACATCAAATAAGAAATGAACATTTTGTTCGTCTTTACAACAAACTACTCTCTCACAAAGTAAAATAGTTAATTCTTCATCATTTTCCTTATAGACCTATTATCCTTATAGAATTAATGATCACAATTTATATTCATGACATATTAATCACTATAATATAATAATATATAAAGTAAATTCGTACTTTCACAGATCATAAAAGTTATAACGTCGTTCGTACAAACGTGTGAACTATCACCTACACAAAGCGTTGTAATTTATTTAATTCACTAAATCACTTTTATGATATATATTTATAATTATATTTAATATATAAATATGAAATTAATTATTTTATGATGATTCTAAAAAGAAAAAAAGTACTTAACTTCTTCCCAAAATGTTCAATGGAAAATGATGAAGTTACTCATGGGTATATACATCTTACCGTCTCCATGATTATATCATTGTTATTTTATCACATCCATATTTAATGAATGTATTTAAATGAATAATTGATATTAAAATATATTATTATGTTATGAATATTATTCTGGAGATGATCTACTTATGAAATCCTAGAATATGGGCATCCTTCCAAGTGGAGTTTCGAGTAGAGTACCAAATATCAGCAAAATGCATGACACGAACAAAAATAGTAATGTAATTTATAGTACATAAAATATTAAAATACAATGAATAATAGGAATTATAACTTTTCATTAAAATGTAAATAAGTAACCTATTTTTATTATTTAGTATAATAATTATTATACACGACGATTCATACTAAATGCAAGGGATTATTTCTCAATCTCCATTCATTTACACATTTCTTGTTGATATATACCTTGATTCTTTAATACACTACATATAAACCCCATTTGACTATACATATATATATATATATATTATAAAATAATAATATTTATTTAAAAAATGGTATACTTTCATCTGGATTATAATTTTAATGTTCAATGTGGTATGAGGCTCTTTAATTAAAACACTATTTTAAGTGTTTTAATGATTTTTTCTTGTAAATATTTCTAATTCATGTCCATGTTTTCAAAATAAATATTTGTATTTATTTATATGGAAAATTTTATTTTAAATGTTAATTCTCAAATATTATTTTAAATGTTTCAATGTGGAATGGGACACATATATTCTTAAATATCATAATGTTTCATATTTTTTTTAAATGGATTTTTTATCTTATGAATGATAATGAAATCTTATGAGTAACATGCTAAAAATTTCAAGCTTATATTTTTGGTACTTTTAAATTTAATGTCTTAGGCCGATATATCTTATACATATGGTTGATCACCATTATAGATATCGAGTGAGACAGATATAGATTATATGAAGTGTGGAGACCCATTATAGCTCTAGAAAGATTGGTGAGCCCAATATAAATATAAAATGGGTAACCCATATTATAGATCACTTATGAATTGGGTATTTTGAAGGTTGAAATCAACCATTTGGATATTCTATTTGCATGGGAGATTGTATGATTGATATGGAAATGATTTCTTAAGGCCCCTAGATGCTTTTCTATACATTGTAATAATTTTTTAGAAAAGTCTTTTAATGGGTTTTTATGTTTTCACTAGACTAATAATTTACATTATTTATATGACTTACTAAAATTTATTGATCATACTACGTTTTAAAATGTTTTTCAACAGTCATATGATACTTAAGGAAAAATAAGATTCTTTGATGATTGTATTGAAGATGTGTCATGAAAGAAAATCTTATTTTTTTTAAAAGCAGTTTTAATTTTTGAAAAATTTGATACTGAGTATATGTGTCCACATTAAAATTATTGGTATACTGTGCAATATTTTTTTCCTATTTCTTTGAAACTCTAAACTATATTGATTCTCTAATGTAAATTCTAATTCAAGTACACTAGAATAACAATTTTTTAAAGGTGGGTCATTATTGTTGTTATCAAAAGATGATTTTGATAGCTTTGGAGATTTGGATATGTTTATAAGAGTTATATATATCATCATGGGTTTATAATATTATTTCTTATTATATGTTTAATTTACTAAAATCTATTTTGAGGCATTGGGTTATGAAATTTTAAGTTGACTGACAGTAATTTTTGGAGGTATTAAACATTGAGTAAATTATGAGATATTACTTTCTGGGAAGCCAATTGAAAGGTAAGATCAAACTATTTAAGATAAAAAATATTTGGTTGATTTTCTGTTCTTTAGTATTTTGTGAATATTGTAAGAATTAGATATTTGTTTAAAATGGAAAACCTATAGAATATGTGACAACCTATAACATTGACCTATTCTATGAGAATCAAACCCGCAACTTAAGTGTCACAAGGTTTCGTCGCCTACAACGAGCCTGTGTGATTTCCCTTTTCTGTACGACATTTTATTTTTACATAAAACTCTAATTAAATAATAATTTTTTGGTTTTGTTACTTTTGTTTTATCAAATGGATATCATTGATATTGGAAAACTATTTTGTGGATATGTGATAAATTATATTTTATAATATATTAACTATTTTAGAAACATTATTTGATTAATATATATAGAATACAATAAAATGTTAATTAAGGAGTAGTGGATTCATTATAATTTGTATGAATTTATGATTTTATTTGTGATAATATAGGCAATTTGGTTATTTATGGAAATGATTAACCTCCCATGGAGAATATTTCATTAGTAAATTATTTTTTTGTATGAGACATTTAGTGTGATTTATATTATTTGGAGATAAATATAAATACTTATCTTGGAAGACATTATGGACAAATCATTTTGATTTTTGGGATTTAATCATATGTATAATAGTTTTGGTGAATTATATGGAAAATTATTTTTTTGGTATGTGTTAATATTTTGGTATAATAGTTTAATTTTATAGTTTATATTTCATTTTTTCTCATCCAATGATTTATTATTTTTTCTTATACTAACTATATTGGTTTTGGTTAATGTAATAAGACATGGTATGTGGATATTAAATATTTGGTAGATTATGTGAACTATAGATGTCGTTTCATCATGAATACTCATCGTTTTAAGAAAAAATATTAGTTTGTGGGGGGAACTGATTAAAGGATGCAACTCTACATTTCATGTATGTTTGTTTCTATATGTTCTATGTAAATGAAGTAAAATAATTTCATGAAATTATTAAAATGATTATGAAACAAAAATGTTTTTTTTACATTTTATAAAATTATGTCAAATACCATTTAGAACCACATGAATTTAGAGCCTTTTGATTTATTATATTTTTATAGACATTATTTTCTATCACTCTCCATCAGAACATGATGTTCAGTTTTCTCTTCCATATATGTGTTTTCCTACATTCAACAAAAGTTTTTCTAATATCATGTGACCTTTCTAGTTCACTTTTATTTTTATAGTGAATGTTTTATTGACTGTTTTGTCGATATGGGATTTCTATGTAGTTACCTAGTACAAATTTAAAATTTCAAGGAAACATTTTCCAAAAGGGTGAAGGATATAACACCCTAGGAAATCATTGAAAAATGATGTTTAGAATTTATAAATATAATTAATTAATTAATAATATTACCTTATAAGAGACTATATTTGATAGCGTACCCAACACAGAAAAATGAGTTTCTCTAAAAAACATATATTGCACACATGACTGAGTTATACACACATAATAATATATTGCACCATTATTATTCTAAAAGGTAATTATCACATTGTATTTTTATATGAACGAATAAAGAAAACTGATTATATTATTTTTTACATATGGTTATTAAATTTTGTTTTTTTCATCCAAAAAAATAGATGCTTAAAAGGACAATTAATCCCATTTTAAGCATAAAATACTCTACTATTTTTTTGAAGGTCGTTTAAATGAATATTGATTGAGAATACTTTTTATAAAATTTTATTTTTATTTTTTATGAAATTTATTAAAAATATCATTATTCGTGTGATAATACACATTTAATTTACATTTTGGGAATTATTGTAATTTTTAAGAAAAAATTCATAATATATATAATAGTGAAAAATACTATATTTAAATTCAAAAAATAATTTTTATTTAATTAATATATATTTTTAGATTATTCTTTAATAATGTTTTATTTTATAATTAGATGACCAAATTACCAGTTAATCTGATTTAGTTCATTATATGAAATTTCAATTTAAAATTATGAAAACTATGTGAAATTTTGAAAGATTTACATAAATAATTTTTTTTCCAAATCCATCAATGAGATTAATGTTAAACATGATACAAACACATCAATGCTTTATGTTTTGAAAAATAAATATATGGATTTAATTAGTATGAAAAATGTTGTCAAATACGATCAGTTTTTTTGTAAAAATAACTTTTCGATTTTATTTACCAAGATTAAAGTTAAATCGTGTAAATAAAGTTAAAAATAATATAATAATATTATGAAATAACTCCAACAATTATAATAATCATATTGGATGAGTTATTATTGACCATGACCATCTATGTGAAGAAATTTTTACCTTTTGATGCTACTTGGGCATGATTTTGACATGTATAACATTTAATTTAATTTAATGGAAAATTTATCATGAATTTGTGTCTTCGAACAAAATTATTTCTATATAAAGATATGGAAATGATAACTTATACTATAAATATCAAGTAAAAATATAAATATATTAACAACATCATGTTAATTTATATATTATTTTGATGAATTATATAATTAAATTAAATTATGATTGAATGCTGATTCATTAATAGATTTGTTAAACCAATAATTAAATAAATGATATTATTAATATTAAAATAAATATTATTTATAATATTTGTTACATAAATTTTTTTTGGAGTATTATGACATGTTATAATTGAGTGAATATATTATGTTTGAAAGAATCATGTTTTTATGATTTTATAAAAAATAATGTTATGAATAGTGTCAAATATTAACATAATCCATATTTTAAAATATAAAAAATTTCATTAAATTATATAATTGTTTTAAAATATAATATTTTCTCAATATGTTCATATAATTCTAATATTTATATTAATGAAAAATTCATTTTACTTTTTTCATGATTTTGTTATTATTTTAACCCTCAAAGTGTAAATTACATAATAAATTGGAAAGAGTTAAAATGGGATTAAAAAATTATGGATTAAATAATATGAAAAAAGGATTGATTTTAATAGGATGATTTTTATTTATACCAAAATAATCATATATTCTAAATAAATCATTTTGGGACAATTTGGTATTAAAAATGTATTTATATTAACATAATTCGTTTTATAATTCATATAATGCCTCTACCCTCTCCTATAAAAGGGATCCAATTCCTATATACTAGTCAAACAATAAGAATCATTCAGTCCAGATGTGAAAAAAAACCATCCATGAATATCTAACCACATTTCTAAGGCCTTATGTTAGGTAGACCACCCTATATTGATGTGTTATGGTTTTTCATCAAGTTAGATCCATTGAAAAATATGTACCATTTTCCTTAAGTATTTTTATTTTATTTATTCATCCACATCCTTATAATATCCTCAAAAAATGTTGAACTATCAACTATATTATCCTCAATATAATGATATATTATTATCTTAATATCGTCACAATAATCCATATCCAATTTGACCAAATGGGTATAGAACTTTTCATTCGTATGTATGGAAGACTACTGCCTCACACACTAATAATGTTTATTTTTAATCATCGTCATTGAAGAATAGTTATGATGATGGAATTAATGATCATATGTGATATTAATGACATAATAATCATTGTTAAATAACAATATAAAAATTACTTTCTTACTTACCATGAAATTTAAAATGATAACATCGCTTTTGCGTATGTGTGAACTATCTTTTCCACAACGCGATGCGATTCATTTTTATTCACTAAATAACATGTCTATATATATATATATATTAATTAGTAATATTTTATTACTGATTTGATTATAATCCTATAAATTAAAGAATCTACTTTCCTTCTGTAAATTTTGATCAATTAATAATGATGATGTCACTCATTGATACGTACAACATACCATCAACATTATTATAATGATGTTAATATTTGATATCCATATTTACTGAGTGGATTTAAAAGTATAACTGATATAAAATATCTATTATTATGTCATGAATATTATTTTGGAAATGATGGACATAAGAACTCTTGGACTTTGGATATCCAACCATGTTCATTTTCGACTCGAGTATCGAATATTGACAAAATGCCCATTGTGAACATAAATAATTAAGTAATTGTTATGACATGATAATAGTCAAATAAAAGGAATACTAAAAATTATAATTCTTATTAAGAAAATAAATAATTATCATATTTTTATAATTCATGAATATACATATAATATGTTATGATTCAGACATAAGTTAAGGGATTTTGTCTCAATAACATTTCATTGAGACATTTCTTAATGATATGCTGCTTTATTCATTTATAATGTGTATGTATCAGCCATTTTAAATTAAATTCCATATTTTATCTATACATATATTATTTAATGACTTTTAAAGGTTTAATCTTTCATGTGTATTGTAATTTAAATGTTCAATGTGGTATGTTAATTTTTAACTGAAAAACATTTTTAATTTCTTTAATTATTTATTCTTATAAATATTTTTCATTAATGTAAATAATTTTAAAATTATTTTATGTATTTATTTTTATATACATGGATGTTTTAAAATGATAATTCTAGAAATGTTTTTAGTGTTTAAATGTGTAATGGGACACATTGATTCAAAACTATATTTTTATAATATTTTTATACTACTTTTTGAAAACGGATTGGTTATCATAAGAATTATTATTATTTTTTATGAGTGAAATGTTGAAAATTGAAAGAATACATGTGTTGTTAATAGTAAATTTAATGGGTAGTACTGATATAGATTATACTAATGTTTGAGTCCCATTATAGCTCATGGGTGATCCCGATATAGCTTATACAAAGGATTGAGGCCCATTATAGCTCTTTTAAGATAGGTGAGACAGATATAACTTATATAATGGGTGACCACCCATTATAGTTCTCCAATGTATTAGGTATGATGGAGGTTGGAGTTTACTATATGGTTATTCAATTTGTAAGGGTGAGTGTAAGAGTTATAATGTAACGACCCAAAGTTTCATTAATAGAAAATCCCTCTTGATCCAGTTAAATGTTTCTTTATGAAAAATGTTTTTATAAGATGTCAACTTCTTTAGTTTTACGTTATGATTTGTGACCGTTACTTTTATAGACGTTGAACAATGATCATCTGAGTAGTATAAATATAAGGCTTTAATGAACCCATTTCTACTCAGTCAAAGGAAACGATGGCCTCATCCAGTAGAATTTCCCCTTACGAAGCCCATTTTTCAGAGCTCGGAAAAGAGGTGGCGTCTTTGGGATTTTTCCTTGACCAAGCCCAAGCTGGGCTTCATCAAGTCAAGCTCGAACGTGATCGCCTACGGGAAAAGTGGAAGTTGATTGAAATTACCACTCGAGTGATGTTATCCGAGCCGCCCCAAGAGTCTGTCACCATCGCACACCTTACCCTTAGGTCTTATGCGGCTATTTTAAGGGGTTATGTAACAAATAAGTAGCACCATGATCATGTACATTATTTTTGTATATAATAATGAATATACTTTCTAGTCATTTTTGATACATTGTAATTAGTTTTTAAAGTACAAATGGTGTTTTAGTTACTATTTAATTAAGAATTATATTTTATTAAATTAAAGGATTTTTGAATTAAATAATTTTTTAATAAAATATTATTATTAATATGAAATTAATTTTTTATTAAGTATAAATGATCTTATAATTTTATGAATGCAATTAAAATGTTTATTAAGGTTTGAAAGCTATTTCTGTCAAAACCCGTGAATTTTTTTATAAATGTCGGTTTTTATTTTAAAAGTAAAAATTCACATATTTAGAAAATTATTTAGATAAAATAAATATTATTTTTGGAATTAGGACGTCGAAATTATCCAACGGTGAATTTTTCATAATTTTCTGAAAGAGTAAAATTTTTGGGTAAAAATTAAATACCATTTAAATATATAATGTGTTTTATGACATTATAATTACCCAATGGTGATGTAATAAAATAACATAATCCTTATGTTCGTCCAATATGTGTTTTATCATTAAAATATTGAGGTTTTGGGTTTGTTTGACTTACTTTTCAAAGCGTTAATTGAGCCCTCAAGACTTATTCAACACTTTGCCTTTTTAAATTAATTTTCTATTGGAGTGTGACTCACCTCCACATAAGCAAACCTAATTTTTTAATAATTTGGGTCCTTGGACATGTAAAATATTGTTTTCCTCTTTCCTTATCCAGAAACCATGGGCAAATACCATGGGATGGTTTGTGGTTTGGATTATTTTAATATAAGAGGTCCCAAACCTAAATAATAAAGAATTCTCTCACCTTTCCAATATAAACCCACCCACGCTCCCACTTCCTCCTCACTAAAATCCCTTGGAGTTCGTCCAACCTCTGCCCGAATCTCTCTTGAATCCTCCCTAGGTTCCCCAAGCTCTCAAGAAGCCTCTCACATGCCTCTCTCTAGCCTTTGGAAGCACACTTCCAAGTAAGGGTTTTTTCTTCCTTTCTCATTTTTGTCAATTTTCTTTAAGTTGTATTGCCCTTTTAATTTTAATTATGAATGTTGGGGTATGGTTTATAACCTCCCCCATAATTCCCTCTTATTTTTTGAATGATGGGAGACCCCTTTCTCTCTCATTAAATGCATCCCATGTACACCCGTTACTATGCCGAAATTCCGAAAGGAACTTCTCTCTCTTCATTTACATTCAAGCAATAATTTTCTATCATGAATCTAAATTCATTTTCAATTGTTGGGACATGTATCTATATGACCTCCTTACGGTCCATTACATGGAAATATGATGAGGAACCCCTTTCTCTCTCATCAACCATTTTTTATGAATTCTTATGTCATGTCGTTACGCTGCCGAAATCACACTGATTTTCTAAGCCAATATCATTGTGGAGTGAATACCATGCACATTTCTCCATCAAGGGTATTCACCTTTATGCACATTTACATATTGATTATAATGTTTCATGTATGAATTCCACATTCCATTATCGTGGAATAAATTATTATGTTTTATGAATCCATGTTTTATGATCCATGTGGCACGCTTATGCATGAAATGAAATGTTTAAGAAGGGTGCGCCCTTTATAGAGCTCCAATGCATTGGGTAAAGTATAGTATCATGATACTTCATGTGCAATGAGTGTTGACTCATGATAATTCAAGTGCAACGAGGGTTTACTCGTGCTTCAAGTGAAATGAGGGTTTACTCATGCTCCATGTGCAATGAGCCTTGGCTCATGCTAATTCAATGTTAAGTGTTGTTGCCACATTTCCATGTTATGGTTATCATGATTTATCATGCCTTTAGGTTCATGTTACTCTAATGATCTATTGATGTTCCTATTGCCTAACATGTATTGTACTCCTCATGTTATTCATTGTGTACTCCCTTTCTGGGCTTTATAGCTCACCCTTTTCTTATGCATGTTCTCAGGTTATCCCATGCATTGCTAAGTACGAATGAATGTAGTGGTCATGTAAAGGTCGTTTTCAATAAAGATGTTGTATTTCAAGTTTAAATTTTTTATGTAATGATCCTAAGCCCCAAAGACACTAAACCTCTCGATCTTCTTTGTTGTATCAAGTGAAGTTTTATGTAATAAAGAATGTTTAATTTGTAATAAAAAAGCAGGGATGTCATAGTTGGTATTAGAGGATAGGTTTAGTTATTTTTGGGATTAAGAAACCCTAGTAATTCCTTAGATACAAGACTAAGCATAATAAAAACATCCCTCAGTTTTGGTAAATACTAAGTAAGTGGTTTATCAAACAAATACATCCCTGTCTGGATACGAGCGGGTAGAGGCGGCTCTGGCACAGATGTATCCTAGAGGTAAAACCCGAAAACACCGCTTTGAGCTAGACTCGAACGGGAACCGGTGCACGACAACGGGCCTTGCTACAATCTTGGTTATGACACTCCTGGGGGATATGTTTTGATAAATTCACATTCTTAGTATGAACCCTTATTAAGGGAAAAATGCCCCTAAGAATATATGTTAGAAGGAAGATCATGAAAAGCCTGGATTGAATCCTATAGACTCATGAGTCAAAGAGATTAAAGATTATTTATAAGTCATCAACTTTTTTCTTTGGATTACCCTTTATGTGTTACCCCTAACATTCCTTTTATTCCAGCCAATGGCTGGTAATAGGAGAACTCGGGCTAACAACCATTGTAAAGATCAGTGTGATGATTGTACTAATAAGATGCCCAATCCAATGGGAGCGGGAATCACGAACTTTGTCATGCTTCTATCTCAGATAACTCAAGTTTTGAATAGAAACACGGGTCAAGAGGAACGTTCAACCCCCCCTAAGAAAGAACAAGTCGCTATAGAGAGCTTCATGAGACAAAGGCCTCCTACTTTTAGTGGATCATCTGATCCCACGATCGCTGATCAAATGGATCAACTCCATTGAAAAGATATTATCTATCCTTCAATGTTCTGAACAAGAGAAGGTTCTCGTGGCAGCTTATCGTATGGAGGGTGAAGTTGATCAATGGTGGATGTTGATCAAAAATACGAATCCTGAGGAGGAGATCGAGGCTTTGGAATGGAAGGAATTTCGGAAGATGTTTTTCGATAAAAATTTTCCGCACACCCTCCGTCTTTAGATGGAAAGGGACTTCTTTTCCCTCAAGCAGAATGATGAAGAATCTGTGGGAGCGTACAAGGCAAACATCACAAGGCTTTCACGATACGCTTCTGGCTTTGTCGTTACCCCCGAATGCAAGGTTGACCACTTCTTTGGTGGGCTGAAGCCTAGCTTGCGGAAAGCATTAGCGATCCGTGACTTCGACAGCTATGAGTAAATTGTCCGATGTTCCCTCAAGGTTGAAATGGAGATCGGAGAATCACAGGGGTATTATGGGGAAAAGAAGCGGAAGGTGGAATTCAATGTTGGTGGTCCGATGGATAAATCCAACGTTGCTAAGAAGTTTCAGCACCCCACATGCCAAAAGTGCAGAAAGAAGCACCCTGGAAATTGCCGTAGGGGGACGATAAAATTCTTTAGGTGTGGAAGAGAAGGGCACCTAGCTATTAACTGTCGGCAATAAGGACCCGCGGCTGCGACAGAGGAGAGGAATGCTCTGTTCGAACCTCAACACGTTGTTCAATGCTACAAATGCAAAGAACCGGGTCATTTTACGAATCAGTTCCCTAATCCAAGGGTTATCGGAGGCAACCAACAACCTCCAAGACAGCAAGGAAGAGCTTTTTCCATCACTTCTGCTGAAGTGAACCCCGACAACGAAGTGTTGATAGGTACGCTAGTTATTCATTCAAGAATAGCGAACGTACTTTTTGATTCAGGTTCTACGCATTCTTTTATATCTCGAATGTTTAGTAGAACAATCCCAGCACCATCACAAATCCTGGAAGTAAAGATGTCGGTGAGTACGGAAAATGGGGAAATCATTGCATCCCATGAGTATAAGTCCTCCCCTATTATAATCTGTTGATTGAATTTCCCGAAGAACCTCGTCAGACTCCCTTTGGTGGAATTTGATGCAATTCTTGGCATGTATTGGCTTTCCTTATAGAGAGCCAACATAAATTGTTGGGAGAGGGAAATCACACTCCATATGGAGAATCGACCCCCGATTCTTTACAAATGTCAGGAGGAAGATGAATCTCCTTTAGCTCCATCATCTCAAGCATGGATATTACTGCCTTATGAGCACGCATATCTGGCTCAGATGATTGAGTCCAAGGAAGAAACCACCATTGAAGAATTGCCTATTGTGAGGGAATTCGCTGAAGTATTTCCTGAGGAATGGTCTTCCTCCAAGAATAGATGTTGAGTTCTCAATTGAACATATGTGCCTGGGGCGCTACCAATATCCAAGACCCCATATAGAATGGACATTGTTGAGCTTGAAGAGCTGATGAAACAACTACACGAGAATCTGGATAAAGGGTTTATACGCCCAAGTGCATCACCATGGGGTGCACTGGTCCTCTTTGTCAAGAAGATGGATGGGTCAATGCGGCTTTGCATCGATTATCGTGAACATAACAAAATAACGATAAAGAACAATTATCCTCTCCCAAGAATCGATGACTTGTTTGATCAGCTGCGTGGAGGACGATACTTCTCCAAGGTGGACTTGCGGTCGTGACATTATCAAGTAAGGGTGAAGAAGGAAGATATCCCCAAGAATTCTTTTCATACAAGTTACGGGCACTATGAATTCTTAGTAAAGCCTTTTGGACTCACCAATGCTCCAGCAATATTCATGGACCTGATGAATAGAGTATTTAGAGATTTGATTGACAAATTTGTGGTAGTCTTTATAGATGATATTCTAATATATTCCAAAACAAAGAAGGACCATGAGGAGCATTTAAAAACTGTACTAGAGACTTTGAGCAAGGAGAAGCTCTATGAAATGTACAGCAAGTGTGAGTTTTGGTTGAAGTAAGTGTCATTCTTGGGCCATATCATCACAAGCAATGGGATATATGTGGACCCCTCCAAAATAGATGCAATTGATGGATGGCTGAGGCCAACATCGGTAACTGATATCTGTAGCTTCTTGGGGTTAGCTGGATATTATTGACGATTTGTGAGAAATTTCTCACGATTGTCCAACCTTCTTACCAAGCTAACTCGAAAGTGAGTAATGTTTTAATGGAGTGATGAATGCGAAGAAAGCTTCAAAGAGTGGAAAAGGAGGCTTATCACTGTACTCGTGCTCACTTTACCCACAAGTGGGGAGCTTTTTGTGGTATTCAGTGATACATCGAAGAAGGGCTTAGGATGTGTGCGGATGCAGAATGATAAAGTGATATCCTATGCCTCAAGGCATTTGAAAATCCATGAGCGAAACTATCCAACGCATGATCTGGAGTTGGCGGCGGTGATCTTTGCCTTGAAAATCTGGCGGCATTATCTCTATGGAGAGAAATGTGAGATATATACTGACCACAAGAGTCCAAAATATATATTCACACAGAAAGAGCTTAATATGTGCCAGAGAAGATGGATAGAGCTCATCAATGATTATGACTGTTCAATACATTACCACCCTGGGAAGGAGAACAAGGTGGCAGATGCCCTAAGTAGAAAGGATCCAGCGATTCTATCAATGATGAGAATTGAAAAGGATCCAATCTTCTTAGACTTGATGAAGATGGAAGTGGGAATCATAAAGAAGGGAACATCATCAATACTTTCACAAATGATTGCTCAACCATATCTTTTGGAAAGGTTAAAGGATGCTCAAAAGGATGATGCGGGAATCCAAGAAAAAGTGGAAGCTATCAAAAATGGAAAATCCTCAGAGTTTAATGTTAATAAAGAAGGAATTGTGCGGTTTGGGAAAAGACTATGTGTTCCATCAAGTTTGGAGCTGAAGAAGGAACTTTTGGATGATGCACATAGTTCAAATTTCTCTATTCACCCAGGGAGCACAAAGATGTATCGAGATCTTCGAGAAAACTTTTGGTGGGATAATATGAAGAAGGAGATCGCTGAATATACATCAAAGTTCATGGTGTGTCAACAAGTGAAGGCAGAGAGGCAGAAGTCTAAGGGGATGATGCAACCATTGCCCATACCAGAATGGAAATGGGAGAACATCACCATGGACTTTGTCACTGGACTTCCAAAGACATCCAAAGGCAACAATGCAGTCTGGGTTGTTGTGGATCGTCATACAAAGACTACACACTACATTTCTATTCGAGAGGATTTCTATATGGATCAACTGGCATGGATATATATCAGGGATGTGGTATGGTTGCATGGAGTACCACTATCTATTGTTTCTGACCGAGATCCAAGATTCACCTCTATGTTTTGGAAGAATCTTCAACAAGCTCTGAATACTGAACTGAACATCAGTACATCCTATCATCCTCAAACTAATGGGTAATCCGAGCAGACTATCCAAACACTTGAGGATATGTTGAGAGCGTGCTCAATGGACATTAAAGGAGGATGGGATCAACATCTTCCTCTAGTTGCGTTCTCTTATAATAATAGTTTCCACTCGAGAATTCAAATGGCACCATATGAAGCCCTGTATAGGAAAAGGTGTAGATCACCGGCATGTTGGGATGAGGTCAGTGAACGTAAGCTGGTTGGACCAGAAATGGTCGAAGAAATGGTGGAGAAGGTGAAAACCATTCAGTAGCATATCAAGGTAGCCCAAAGTCGAGAGAAGAGTTATGATGATAATCATCGACGATACGTTGAGTTTAATGTCAGAGACATGGTGTTTTTACGCATATCTCCATGGAAGAAGGTCATGAGGTTTAGAAAGGAAGGGAAGTTAAGTCCAAGGTACATCGACCCCTTCGAGATTCTTGATCGTGTTGGGGTTGTGGCATATCGACTAGCACTTCCACCTACTATGGCCAAGGTGCATGATGTCTTCCATGTATCCCTCTTAAGAAAGTACATACCAGACCCTTCACATGTACTCTCTTCCAAGGTGGTACAATTAGAAGACGATCTTTCTTATGAGGAGCAACCAGTGAAGATCTTAGATCATAGAGAAAAAGATCTACGAAATAAGACAGTGCCCCTCGTCAAGGTTTTGTGGAGAAACCACAAGTATGAAGAAGAAACTTGGGAGTCGGAGGATATGATGAAGCTAAGTTACCCACATTTGTTTTAGTGTGGGAAAAGGAAAATTTTGAGGGCGAAATTTCTTAAGGGGGGAATATTGTAATGACCCAAAGTTTCATTAATAGAAAATCTCTCTTGATCTAGTTAAATGTTTCTTTATGAAAAATGTTTTTATAAGATGTAAACTTCATTAATTTTACGTTATGATTTGTGACCGTTACTTTTATAGCCGTTGAACAGTGATCATCTGAGTAGTATAAATATGTGGCTTTAACGAACCCATTTCTACTCAGACAAAGGAAGCGATGGCCTCATCCAGTATAATTTCCCCTTACGAAGTCCATTTTTCAGAGCTCGGAAAAGAGGTGGTGTCTTTGGGATTTGTCCTTGACCAAGCCCAGGCTGAGCTTCATCAAGTCAAGCTCGAACGTGATCGTCTACGGGAAAAGTGGAAGTTGATTGAAATTACCACTCGAGCGATGTTATCCGAGCCGCCCCAAGAGTCTGTCACCATCGCACACCTTACCCTTAGGTCTTATGTGGCTATTTTAAGGGGTTATGTAACAAATAAGTAGAACCATGTTCATGTACATTATTTTTGTATATAATAATGAATATAATTTCTAGTCATTTTTGATACATTGTAATTAGTTTTTAAAGTACAAATGGTGTTTTTAGTTATTATTTAATTAAGAATTATATTTTATTAAATTAAAGGATTATTGAATTAAATAATATTTTAATAAAATATTATTATTAATATTAAATTAATTTTTTATTAAGTATAAATGATCTTATAATTTTATGAATGCAATTAAAATTTTTATTAAGGTTTGAAAGCCATTTCTGTCAAAACCCGTGATTTTTTTTATAAATGTTGGTTTTTATTTTAAAAGTGAAAATTCACATATATAGAAAATTATTTAGATAAAATAAATATTATTTTTGGAATCAGGACGTCGAAATTATCCAACGGTGAATTTTTCATAATTTTCTGAGACAGTCAAATTGTTGGGTAAAAATTAAATACCATTTAAATATATAATGTTTTTTATGACATCATAATGACACAATGGTGATGTAATAAAATAACATAATCCTTATGTTCTGCCAATAAGGGTTTTATAATTAAAATAATTAGATTTTTGGTTTGTTTGAATTACTTTTCAAAGCATTAATGGAGCCCTCAAAACTTATTCAACACTTTGCCTTTTTAAATTAATTTCCATGGGAGTGTGACTCACCTCCACATAAGAAACACTAATTTTTTAATAAGTTCGGACCTTGGCCTTGTAAAATATATTTTTCCTCTTTACTTTTCCAGAAACCATGGGCAAATACCATGGGATGGTTTGTGGTTTGGATTATTTTAATATAAGAGGTCCCAAACCTAAATAATAAATAATTCTCTCACCTTCCCTATACAAACCCACCCAAGATCCCACTTCATCCTCACTAAAATCCCTTGGAGTTAGTCCAAACACTACCCTACTCTATCTAGAATCCTCCCAAGGTGCCCCAAGCTCCCAAGAAGCCTCTCACAAGCCTCTCTCTAGCCTTTGGAAGCACACTTCCAAGTAAGGGTTTTTTCTTCCTTTCTCATTTTTGTCAATTTCCTTTAAGTTGTATTGCCCTTTTAATTTCAATTATGAATGTCGGGGTACGGTTTAGAACCTCCCCCATTATTCCCTCTTATTGTTTGAATTATTGGAGACCCCTTTCTCTCTCATTAAATGCATCCCATGTACACCTGTTACTATGCCGAAATTCCGAAAGGAACTTCTCTCTCTTTTTTTACATTCAAGCAATACTTTTGTATAATGAATCTAAATTCATTTTCAATTGTTGGGAAATGTATCTATATGACCTCCTTACTTTCCATTACATGTAAATATGATGAGTAACTCCTTTCTCTCTCATCAACCATTTTTTAGGAATTCTTATGTCATGCCGTTACGCTGCCAAAATCACATTGATTTTCTAAGCCAATATCATTGTGTAGTGAATATCATGCCCATTTCTCCATCAAGGGTATTCACCTTTATGCTCATTTACATATTGATTATAATGTTTCATGTATGAATTCCACATTAATTTATCGTGGAATAAATGATTATGTTTTATGAATCCATGTTTTATGATCCATGTGGCACACTTATGCATGAAATGAAATGTTTAAGAAGGGTGCACCCTTTATAGCGCTCCAATGCATTGGTTAAAGTATAGTATCATGATATTTCATGTGCAATGAGTGTTGACTCATGCTAATTCAAGTGCAATGAGGGTTTACTCGTGCTTCAAGTGAAATGAGGGTTTACTCATGCTCCATGTGCAATGAGCCTTAGCTCATGCTAATTCAATGTTATGTGTTGTTGCCACATTTCCATGTTATGGTTATCATGCTTTATCATGACTTTATGTTCATGTTACTCTAATGCTCTATTGATGTTCCTATTTCCTAACATGTATTGTACTCCTCATGTTATTCATTGTGTACTCCCTTACTGAGCATTATAGCTCACCCTTTTCTTATGCATGCCCTCAGGTAATCCCATGCAATGCTAAGTACGAAGGAATGTAGTGGTCATGTAAAGTAAGTTTTCAATAAAGATGTTGTATTTCACATTTAAAGTTTTTATGTAATGATCCTAAGCCCCAAAGACACTAAACCTCTCGATCTTCTTTGTTGTATCTAGTGAAGTTTTATGTAATAAAGCATTTTTAAGTTGTAATAAAAAGCAGGGTTGTCATAGATAAGGTAATGATGTCCCCAAGCACTTGTTAAATCTAAAATGTGTGTATAAAAGTGTTTTTAATTGGTTTTCATGTTAATAGACTAATGATTTACATTTTTTATGTCACTTTTTGTGGTTTTATGATCAACACATGTTTTAAAACGTTTTTCAGTGGTCTAATTAATAGTATGGAAAAATGAATATTCCTTCATTAAATTATAGAAGATGTTTCTTGAAATGAAATAATGTTGTATTTAAAAAGGGTTTCGTTTGGAGAAAAACTATATAATGAGTATAAGTTTCCACTTTTCATGTATAGGTTTACAATGTATGCTGTTTTTTTTCCAATTATATTAAAATATAAAATGAAAATATCTTATAATATGAATTCTCATGCAAATACACTATTAAAATATATGTTTAAGGCATGCTCATTATACATAACATATATCTCAAAGAAGGAAAATTGAGACCAAAACCACTTCATGCATTATTATCATTTGAATAGTAGTCCTTGTGAAAGGATAACATCAATATAATCATTAATTATCATGTAATTTCATGACCCGCCTTCACCAAAAGGAGGGAAGGGTCAGAAGATTGCCAGACCCTTCTTTCTTTAAGTTGGAGGAGAGATAATGACCCCTGAGACCCGCCTTCAATAGGTCCCGGAGTGGAAACTAGCACCAAGGTTACAGAAATTTCTCACAAATGGTAGGCATAACCCCTTTTTGTTTTATAATATTGAGATATGAGATGATGAAACTCAACAACACCAATGTAAAAGGAAAGTAAAGCAAAAAATAAACCATTCCCACATGCATGTTCCAAAAGTAAAGCCACAAGTAAAAAAGGTGACTACAAGGTAAGTACCAAAGAGGAAAAGAAAAACAAGAACTGCAACTTCTCCAAAGGTCTGAGAAAGTAAGGTCCTGCGTGATCCCTGAAGTCCTCCTGGAAACCTGAAAGCAGTTTTATATACGTTGGGTGAGAATACAATTACACTAAGTAGGGAAAACCATAGACTCTCGTGCACATGTGGGGGAACGTACTAAAGCCCCGGGAGAAAAAGAGTAAACCAAAAACATAACAGGGAAAACTATCCACCCCATGCCTCACCAAGGCACACTCCCCAAATAACACAATTCAAGTAATATATATATTAAGAGCACATTGTTGTTTTGGTACCCCGCTTCACTTTCCCACTGCTTATAGAGACATCCTACGCATCAGACCAATCCTGCCATTCTCACCGCAGCCCCACTGCCACAACCGCCCACACACACCAGTGCCACAACCACACGCAGTCCCACTACCGAAATCCTGCCCACACACACCTGGGCCACAACTGTCATAAGAAACCATGCCTGCAAACACCTAGGCTAGAACAACCACCACCATGCCCGAAGACACATGGGATAAAGGATCCACTACCATGCCTGAAGACACCTAGGCCTCATCCCGAAAACACTTGGGAAACCACCTGCCAAACACACCTGGCCAACCATCACAGTACCCCGGCCGAAGGTTCTTGGGATAATAATGTCCTTAGACCATCACAACCTTCCCGAAGATACATGGGCTATCTGGGAAAGGGAGAAGAAAAGGAGCTAATAACCAGCCACTAAGAATAGTGTGGGGAAAACACCCTCCCCCATGAAATGGGGGTGTTCATCACTAAGTGCTCAACTTGGGTGGGGTGCGAATAAGAAACACAATGCAACATGTATTGATATATAGGTAACTAGAACTCATCCAAGCTAGGTTTTTCTTCAGACATCCTACAGATCACCACACCACTCAAGTTCGAGTCACGAATCACGCTAACAACCCATTTGTCCCCTTTCTTATTTCACGTTCAGTAATAATGTTTATGTTTAAGCACTAATAGGCAACTAGTAGGCATAAGCATAAGTCCATGAAAGTAAACAGTCAAACATCAACCAAAATGCCCACACCCGGTTCTCAACAACAGAGGATTCCACCCCAATTCGTGATATAAACAAGTATCCAACCAGTCATAAAACTCAAAACCACCGAATCCATACCAACAGGGAATCCCATCCACCAATTTCACACAACCACCGAGAGTATAAAAGAACAGGGGATCCCATCCTCTCCCACATCTCCAACAATCGGCCCGAAAGGAAAACAACCAACTACCACCACCAACACAAGCATGGCCTTGCCGGTATTTTTAGATTTATACAACTTAACACACTCCATGATTCAAATTCTGTTTGTTCTAACCAGGAGTTATCATAGAAGGGTTGATCCTGGTGCTTTCAATTTATTATGCCGGATATACGTGATTTACCAATTCACTTTTCACAGCAGGAGTTTACATCCACAAACAAGACATTTAAAACATCATTAGGGTTCATTAGAGCACAAACAACGACCACCAATTGCTTCGATTTTTAAGAGGCATAATCCAGCACAACTCAACAAGATGGTCATATAAGAGACAACATCAATATATAAGACAACATCGAAAATCACATCCCCCCCCTCTTTCATTATAGAATTAGTTCATTATCTTTAATTAGGTCTGGTTTATCCAATTCTATAGAATCGATAGTACTCCCACCCTGCATGATACACAAAAGAGTGAGGCGAAGGAGAAATTTCCTACCTGTTGATAGATGATCGACGCTTAGGCTAGGCACGAAACATTTACGGATAACGATGCAGTGTGCCCGATGCACCAGAATCTATTTGTAAAAAGCCATGATCGAGGAAAGGAGAAACCACAGCTAACCCTTAGTTTATATGACCCGCGGACGGTTGAGGTGAGAACGCATAACCGCGTAAGGCGCAGGGGCCGTGGGTTGACCACGCGGCTCAACTTATCACAAAAGGGGGTCAGGTGGTTTAAGCCTACTCATGAATTGATTATGTATTTAATTAAAACTCTTATGCGCATTACAGGTTTTTAAAACACGCTCAATTAGGTCAATATAGGTTTTCAAACTCTATTTGCGCAAAAGGGAGCGTTATTGGAAACATCTTGACAAGGCCGGGTGATGCCGATCAGTCTCACCGATCGGTCCTCCCGATCGGACTCCCCGATCGGTCGCACCGATCGGTCTCCCCGATTGGTCGCACCGATCGGTCCCACCGATCGGTCCCAACGATCGCTCCCACCGATATGTCGCACCGATTGGTCGCACCGATCTGTCGCGCCGATCGGTCTCACCGATCGGTCCCACCGATCGGTCTCACCAAGACGCCACTCCTTTAGGACCCAGATTTTGGCAAAGGGAAGGACCAAGAGAGTCTAGGTCATCACATAAGATACCTCTCAAACTATTCTTTTCCTCGAGAATTTAAACAACCCATAAGGTAAGGGTGGGTCCGAACAACCACCCCGAAATATACCTCTCAAGAGTGAACCTCATCTTTAACTAAGAACACCTTCCTGTCACGAACCAAGAAACATAGCATGCCAAACTGCCCGGGCATGTGGGTTGGGGAGTCTCCTCCCCCATTTCATGATATTATCCACTTTGGGCAGCACTGACTCGCCCGCACAGGTTTAATTGCATCCACCTTAATGCGTCTTGATTAGGGGTCGAGTTCTCTCATTCCCCATAGCCAGGGCTTTTTACACACATCCAAAGGATGAAAAGCCGGTACATTTCATAGCCAAAATACCAAACGTTCCACCACAACAGGTACAAAACTCAAAACAACTCCAGGTACTGGGTACGCATCTATGCTTCCCACTCCCACGTACTCTCTTCAATCCCAACATGTCTCCACAACAGATGAACCAAGGAGATGGTTCGCCCGTGAAGCACCTTTTCTTTGTGATCCATTATCACCACTGGTCTCTCCATAAAGGTCATGTCGTCCTCGATGTCTAGCTCACCCCAATCAAGGATGTGTGAATCATCGTACAGATACTGATGGAGCTGGGACACATGAAAGACATCATGTATCCTTAGTAGCGGTGGTGGAAATGCTAGCTGTTAATCCACTTCGCCGACTCGCCACAACACTTGGAAGGGTCCGATGAATCTTAGAGAAAGCTTACCCCCCTTGCCGAACCTCTACTGCCCATGCCGAGGGGAGACCATTAAGAACACGTGGTCCCCAACCTCAAACTCCAAGGGCCTACTCCTGGTATCATCATACGACTTCTGTCGGTCCTAGGCCGCCTTCATCCTTTCCCGTATGAGCTGAACCTTCTCTGTCGTGTTCTGCACCACCTCCGGAACAAGGATGCATGCCTCTCCTACTTCGGTCCAACACATAGGCGAAAGACATGGCCTCCCGTACAAAGCTTCAAACGGGGCCATGCCAATGGTTGAGTGGTATCTATTGTTGTAAGCGAACTCTACCAGGGGCAGGTGTCGCACCCATGATCCTCTTGAGTACATAACACATGCCCGCAGCATATCCATCGAGGTCTAGATGGTGTGCTATGTTTGTCCATCTGTCTAGGGATGGAAAGCAGTGCTAAGGCATAAATGGGTTCCAAACGCATGCTGCAATCCTCTCCAGACTCATGAGGTAAACTGTGCATCCCTATCCGAGACTATAGACCTTGGAACTCCTTTCAACCTCACCACCTCATCCACGTACTTTTGTGCCAAAGTGTCCACAGTACTCGACTCCCTGATCGCTAGAAAGTGAGCCAATTTCGTCAACCTGTCCACTACCACCCAGATGGCATCATATCCCCCTTGGACCTTGGGTAGTCCCGTGACGAAATCCATGGATATGTCATCCCACTTCCACTCGGGGACATCTAGGGGCTATAGTAGGCCGCCTGGAACTTGGTGTTCAGCCTTCACTTGCTAACACGCTAAGCACTTGGCCACAAACTCTGCCACCACTCGCATAACTCTGTGCCACCAAAACTGCCTCTTCAACCCCTGGTACATCTTATAATGTCCTGGGTGTACCGCTAGGGGTGAGTTGTGGAACTCACTGAGATCCTTGCCGCGCATCGCCTCCAGGACAAACAACCTTTTCTGAAAAAGCATCCAGTTCTGACCATCCTCTGTCCATCCCTCCGGAGCATTGCCCTGGTCAACTTGGACATGAATAACTTCACACTCTAGGTCTCCCCACTGAGACTCCTCCACTTACTGAAATAGGGATGACTGCACTGTCATCTGATATAGTCAGCCTCTGCCACTATCCATCATCGCATCCAGGTGTAAGGCAGCCAACTTATCCATTGCCTTCCAGCAGTCCACTGACTCTCGGATTGCATCCTTCTGTGTCCTCCTGCTCAAGGCATCGGGCACCACATTGCCCTTTCCTTCAGTATAAGAGATCTTGAAGTCGTAATCCTGGATGAACTGCACCCATATCCACTGTCGCACGTTTAACTCCCACTGGGATAAGATATACCTCAAGCTTTTGTGATCTGTGAAGACCACAAAGCGTTCCCCGATGAGGTAGTTCCGCCATAACTTTAGCGCAAAAACGACCGCTGCGAGATCCAGGTCGTGGGTAGCGTAATTACGCTCATGCGAACTCAGCTACCTGGACCCATAAGAGATCACCCCTTGTCGCTGCATCAACACGCATCCTAGGCCCTGTCCTAAAGAATCATAGAACACATCATAAGCTACCCCTTCTTCTGGTAATATCAGCACTGGGGCACTGACCCACTTTTCCTTCAGATAGCTGAAGGCTGACTGGAAGTGCTCACTACATACGAAAGCCTGGTCCTTCTTGGTCAGAGCCGTCCAAGGGGATGCTACTCGGGAGAAGTTGTGTATGAATCTCCGGTAGTAACCCGCCTTCCCGAGGATACTTCGGACATCCGCCACATTCTTGGATGCTTCCCATGAAATAACCGCCTCAACTTTTGATGGGTCCACCACAACCCCCTGCTCAGACACCACGTGGCTAAGGAAATGCCCTTCCCGTGTCCAGAACTTGCATTTTGACAAATTCCGATAGGGCTGGTGCTGTCGGAGGACCTCCAAATCTGTTCTCATGTGCTCTGCATGGTCCTCCTCTGATCTATAGTAGACCAGGATGTCGTCGATGAACACAACCACGAACCGATCCAGGTACTCCCGGAAGATGGAGTTCATAAGCCCCTTGAACACAGTCGGGGCGTTCGTAACACCGAAGGGAATGACTACAAACTTGAAGTGTCCATACCTGCACCTGAACACTGTCTTCGGGATGACTCTCTCTTTCACACTCAGTTGGTGGTACCCAGACCGTAGGTCGATCTTCGAGAACCATCCTGCCCCTTTCAGCTGGTAAAAAAGATCATCTATCCTTGGAAGAGGGTAGTGATTCTTGATCGTCCCCTGATTCAGCCTCCTCAAGTCTATGCACAACCTAAGACCACTATCTTCCTTCTTTGAAAAAAAGACCGGAGCACCCCACGGTGACGCACTCGGACGAACATAACCACTCTTCATCAGATCATCAATCTGTATCTGCAACTCTCGTAGCTCTGAAGGTTCCATCCGGTAAGGAGACATCAAGATTGGACGAGCGTCGGGCTGTAGGTCTATCTCGAACTCGATATCACGTCGAGGGGGTAGAGTCGTCACCTCCTCAATAAAGATGTCCATAAACTCACCGATGATCTCTGGTACTTCCACCATTTCAGCATCTACTGATTCCACTGTCCGCTTGGTTAACAAGGAGAGGAGAGGTTCCTCTCTCCTGTTTCCCTTCGGACTGCTCCGCTCGCCGGTGAAGGTAACACGCCGGCTGTCCAAGTATGAGAAATGCACCCTTCTTCAAAAATAGTCGATGACAGTGTACACAAAAAATAGCCAGTCAATGCCTAGGATGACATCGTATGGCTGATTCTGCAGCAAAAGAAGATCCCTAACTGACTGATGTGGCCCTATAATCAATCTACATCCCCGACAAACAAACAAAAAGTTGGTCTGACCTCCGACTGGTGTTCTCAACACCAGGGGCACTGGAATTCTCTCCGCATCTAAACCCAAGGCGCGGGCTTGGCTGGGTTCAACAAAAGAGTGCGATGCTCTGGTATCGAACAAGGCATAATCAAGAGTGCTAAACAGACTGATCATACCTCGAACAACCTCTGGCCCTACTGGAACTGCTGCCTCTGTAGCGTGTAAATGTCCATGCCCAGATCCCCTACCCCTCGGCTATCATCCAACTCCCCAAACACGCCCTAGTCACGGTCCCTGTGGAGCACCCTGAGGTCAGCATCCTCCTACGTCTACCCTCGGAGGAGCAGGAGCTCGCTGTCCCTGCTGCTTCTGTTGGAAAGGTCTGGCTGGAAGCTGTGGCTGGGGCGGGTGATGGGGCTGACTGCCATTGCAAGACTGCACTTGGTCAGGGCACTGACTCTAGAGATTCCAAGGGCTCTCACAGATGAAGCACCGCAGTCCCGGGCCCGAAGGAAAAGGGCGAGGGATGGGGGATTGAAACTGAAACTACTATGGTCTGCTCCCTGCGGGTCGGAACCTAGAGGGTCCTGACGTTGGAGGCCTGGTGCTGACGGCCTTCCCCTTCGATGGTCCCATCTCGATCCCCTCTCGCAACACTCCCCCTAGAGCATGCATCCTCTCCATCACTTCAGCCTTCTTCTGGACGTCCATGTACTTCGGCAGGGTAAATTGTGTAACAGCATACTGGAGGGAGGGTCGGAGTGCCTCTTCCAAACATATTGCCCGAGACTCCTCGTCGGGAAAGAGGTCCAGAGCAAAATGTAGGAGGTCCTTGAACTTGATCCCTTGCTCCCTCACAGACATACTCCCCTGCTGGAGGGAGAGTAGTTCTTGCATCTTTTCTGCCTTCATCATAGAGGAGAGGTATTCCGCCGGAACTCCCTCTCAAAATCCACCCAAGCCACCTCAAACTCTCTCCTATCCCCCAGGTAAATCATCCACCACTGACGTGTCGCTCCCCGCACGTGGTCGCCTTCCAGGTGCCATAGCTGCAAGGTAAATAAGGAATGCCTAAGCCGAAGTAGTTTAGAATATCATTCTTAAAACATCATAAAATTTAATTTATTCTTAATTCCCAAGACATCCCAGAAACACAAGAACACTAGTCATTATGATGCATGTACCTTTCCTTGGGTCTCTACCCTACAATCAGTGTGGCCTCACCTGGTCGTTTGGTAGGTCTAGAGTCCTTGCATCGGATCACAGGGGGGCCCTAAAATCCCGTGTCCTAGCCGGTCTTCCCTGGCCTAATTCATGCGCCAAGGTCACCCAACACTATTGCCTTACCATCCCATGAAATCCTCACTGTGCCTAACTCCAGACTCCATCCTATCTCTCAACCATCACCTTTGATACCATTTTGTCACGACCCGCCTTCAACAAAAGGAGGGAAGGGTCAGAAGATTGCAAGGCCCTTCCTTCTTTATGTTGAAGTAGAGATAATGACCCCCGAGACCCGCCTTCAATTGGTCCCGGAGTGGCGACTAGCACCAAGGGTATATAAATTTCTCACAAATGGGAGGCATTACCCCTTTTTGTTTTATAAGACTGAGATATGAGATGATGAAACTCAACAACACCAGGGTAAAAGGAATGTAAATCCAAAAATAAACCATTCCCACATGCATGTTCCAAAATTAAATCCACAAGTACAAAAGGTGTCTACAAGGTAAGTACCAAAGAGGGAAAAAAACAACAACTACAACTGCTCCAAAGGTCCGAGCTAGTAAGGTCATGCGTGATCCCCGATGTCCTCCAGGAAACCTAAAAGCAGTTTTATATACGTAGGGTGAGCATACAAGTACACTCAGTAGGGAATACCAAAGACACTCGTGCACAAGTGGTGGAACGTACTAAAGTCCCATGAGAAAAAGAGTAAACCAAACACCTAATAAGGCAAACTATCCACCCCAGGCCTCACCAAGGCACACTCCCCAAATAACGAAAGTCAAGTAACATATATATTAAGAGCACATCGATGTTTGGGTACCCCGCTCCACTTTCCCACTAGTTATTGAGACATCCTACGCATCCGACCAATCCCGCCATTCTCACCGCAGTCCCATTGCCACACCCGCCCGCACACACCTGGGCCACAACCACACACAGTCCCACTATCGAAATCTTGCCTACACACACCTAGGCCACAACAGTCACATGTAACCATGCCTGCAAACACCTAGGCCAGAATAACCACCACCACGCCCGAAGACACCTGGGATAAAGGATCCACTGCCATGCCTGAAGACACCTGGGCCTCATCCCGAAGACACATGGGAAACCACCTGCCGCACACACCTTGCCAACCACCACACTGCCCCTCCCGAAGGTTCTTGGGCTAATAATGGACCTCAGGCCATCACAGCCTGCCCGAAGATACTTGGGCTATCCGGGAAAGGGAATAGAAAAATTGCTAACAACTATCCACTATGAATAGTGTTGGGAAAAACACCGTCCCCCATAAAACGGGGGTGTTCGGCACTAAGTGCTCAACTTTGGTGGGGCGTGAATAAGAAACACAAAGATACAAGTATATATATATAGGTAACAAGAACTCACCCAAGATAGGTTTTTCTTCAGACAACCTACAGATCACCAAAGCACTCAAGTGCGAGTTAAGACTCACGCTAACAACCCATTTTCCCCCTTTCTTATTTCACGTTCAGTAAAAATGTTTATGTTTAACACTACTGGGGAACTAGTAGGCATAGGGATAAGTCCAGGAAAGTGAATAGTCAAACATCAACCAAAACGCCCACACCCGGTTCTCAACAACAGAGGATTCCACCCCAATTCGTGATATAAACAAGTATCCACTCGGTCTTAAAACTCACAACCACCGAATCCATACCAATAGGGGATCCCATCACCCAATTTCACACAACCACTGAGAGCATAAAAGAACAGGGGATCCCATCCCCTCCCACATCTCCAGTAATCGGCCTGAAAGGAAAACAACCAACTACCACCACCAACACAAGCAGGGCCTTGCTGGTATTTTCAGATTTAAATGACTTAACACACTCCATGATTCAAATTCCATGTGTTCTAACCGGGAGTTATCATAGAAGGGTTGATCCTGTTGCTTTCATTTTATTCATCAGAATATACGTGATTTACCAATTTAGTTTTCACAGCAGGAGTTTACAACCACAAACAAGCCATTTAAAACATCAGCAGGGTTCATTAGTGCACAAACAACGACCACCAATGGCCTCGATTTTTAGGAGGCATAATCCAGCACAACTCAACAAGATAGTCATAGAAGAAACAACATCAAAATATTAGACAACATCAACAATCACAGCCCCCCCCCCTCTTTCTTTATAGAATTCGTTCATTATCATTTATTAGGTCTGGTTTATCCAATTCTACAGAATCGAAAGCACGCCCACCCCGCATGATAAACAAAAGAGAGAGGCGAATGAGAAATTCCCTACCTGTTTATAGATAATGGACGCTTAGGCCAGGCACGGATCTTTTACGGATAACGATTCGGCGCGCCCGATGCACCAGAAGATATTTGTGAAAAGCCACGATCGAGGAAATGATAAACCACGGCTAACCATTAGTTTATAAGAGTCGCGGACGGTTGAGGTGAGAACGCGTTACTACGTAAGGCGCAGGGGTCGTGGGTTGACCATGCGGCTCCACTCGTCACAAAAGGGGGTCGGGTGGTTTAAGCCTACTCATGAATTGATTATGTATTTAATTAAAACTCTTATGCACGTTACGGGTCATTAAAACACGCTCAAACAGGTCAAAATAGGGTTTAAACCCCTATTTGCAGAAAAGGGAGCACTACTGGAAACAACTTGACAAGGCTGGGTGACGCCGATCCGTCTTCCCAATCGGTCGCGCCTATCGGTTGCGCCGATCGGTCTCTCCGATCGGTCACCCAGATCGGTCTCACTGATCGGTCACGCCGATCGGTCCCACCAATCGGTCTCACCGAGACACCACTCCTTTAGGACCCTGATTTTGGCAAAGGTAAGGACCAAGAGAGTCAGGGTCATCACATGTAATGAGTTACATTCGTGATATATAATTCCCTGTTATAGTATATAAAACACAAAAAAAATTAAGTGGTGAATATGGAATAAGTCTCTCAGAAATAATATTAAGGCTAGAAATACACTAACCTTATGTATAGTTATCTATCATACTTTTTAAAATATATTATATAATAAAAATATTTTTATTATATATATATTAAGGAAAAATATTCATTTATGTCATACCATATATGAATTTTTATGAATTATAATACCCATCTACTAACTATTTTATGTTAATGTTATGTTTTATTCAGTGAATACTTTTTTATTCTTCAATGTAGTAATTTTTTAAATATTTTTTTAATATAATATTTTTATTGTTTCATTTATATATAAAATGATACAAATGATATAAATATCATATATATATAGTATATATTTTTTATATTAATCCATATAATATAATGATGGAAAACAATATACATTGATAATAGTGATAGTATTCCATATGCAAGCTTGAACAATGTTTCCATTTTATATTCAGATATAAGGAATTAAAATAAAATGATATATTATAATTAAAGAGTAATTTTCATGTTATATGTATCATATTTTATCAGTAAACCCATCACAAAAAATATAATCCAATGTCATTAAGCATTACAAAATCTAGTGATTCAGTCCATAATTTTATTTATTTCAAATTGTGGATTTCTTGGAGTTAATATTTTAAGTCAGTTAGGTCATATTTTATAAATAAAATACAATGTAATACAATGTGGACAATTACAAACATAATCCAATTTCCACTATGAAAATATTTTTTAAGAATTAATGATCTCTTCAATGACATATCTTAAGGATAATCATCTGGACTTCTTCTAATCCCTTACTCATATTTAAATCAGGTGAATAACATATAAAAACGTGGGCTGATCATAAAAAGATTAGTAAGGGATATAAAATGAAGGAAACCATTAGTACATTAATACAAATTGAAACTCATCAAAACCACTTTATTGAAAACATACAATTTAACTCAAAAAAAATATATCATTATATAATACATATAATTTATTTTACATTTTGATAACAAAATATTTTCATGAAAACTCATTATAAATTATAGAAAACAAATGTAGGTACCTTGAGATATCATCAACATGAACCCTTATATAACACATAGAGAACCTTAATATATTTTAAAACCCATACATCTAACTTCATATCTAGTTATCTATATAGTATAATCATTAACAAATGCATGAGAGTGCTATCATGGTGCACCCGTCATTTAACCTCTAACAGGATCTCCCGACACTATATAGGTCAACCCATTATTTATATTTTCCAAGTGAAACAACATGGAAAAAGCATATAATCATATGATATCCCACTTTGTATCTAATATGAAAACCAATATTAGTTATTAAAATACAATTTTCTTTCAAAAATCATATTTTCAATACAAAATACATGTTACATTTGAAATAAAATTTTCAATACCAAAATACCCAAAAAATAGATATAATTATTTGAATTAATAAAAATAAAATCTTGTAATGTAATTAAAATATAAATTATAGGTTATAACAAAAGAATTGAAATTCATGGTATGTATGTTAATAATAGAACATTGATATATTATATTTTAGAAAATTCCATATAAACCATGTAAAATGATTAATTTTTAATTTTTTTATGAAATTCAAAATTGAAAAATATTTTTCTTTTATAATACATTTAAGTAAATAAACCACTCATACAATATCAATAATATATAATTTAAGGAAAATATTATTAAATTAAATCTTACAACATTAAAAACATTTATTTTAAATAGATGTGGCCCATTCCACTTTGAAATATTTGAATAAAAATACCCATTAATGAATAACATTCAAAAAAATTATATAAAATGATAATAAATAATTTTTTTATATTATATGAAAATTTTGGATTATATACACCTAATAAATGTATGTTGGTGTATAACATCAAAATTTTCCTCAATAAAATTTGATTGAAATGAAATCCCTTGCATTGAGTCTTACTTGTCAGATGTGTATTTATCTTCCATAATAATAATCTTATGTTAATTATCTAAATTAATAATAATAATTTTTAAATTTATAATTTATTTCTTTTTCATAATTCAATTTTTTTTTTCATCGACTCATACTATTCGGTTAACGTAAGGTGTTTTTATCATATTCAGTTATACGACAAGAAGAAATTGGGTAAGTCATGTACGGTCAATAGAGTCATTACATAGACATATAAAGAAAAATAATCAAGAAATAATTCTCATAATATTATTTAAATTTAAATTTTAAAACCAATCATAAAAAATGGTAATGAAATTAGAACAATTGTTACAATCATGATGATGGTAGGATGTACGTAAGAATGATTAATGTTCACTTTTTTCAATGGTAATTATGTAAAGAAGGGTTGTAACTTTTATCTTTACATAATAATCATTAAAGTGTAAATTATATTCTATTTAATCATATATACTTATATATATTATTCATGTAATATATATGTAATCGCATCATATCAAGGGGGTGGTAGGCCACACATCCATAAACGACATTATAACATTTTATGTGTGAGAGAAGGAAATAAAAAATGATATGTTATATTTATAGAATTTCAATTATTCCATTAATATCATATTCATTTAAATTATTCTGCAGATATGTAATTAAACCATTCTTTAGTTCATTACTTTTCAGTTTTATCATATCACATTACTTTTTTGAGGATATTGTCCACACATTCACAATGGATGTTATCATATTTTAGGAAATTGAAATATGATGTAATGTAAAAGATGAAAATTCATTATGTATGAAGTGAAAATAAAGATAATATATATATATCATATAAAATTATTGATTCCATAATAAATCCCTTCATTGAGAGGTGGTAATGAAAAAATGAATAACATTTCTTCTGGAGGCGACTGTTCTCTATATATGAAAAATGGTAAAGTCATTACACATTTGATGGAATTGTGCATCATTGTAATTATATCACACAATATAAAAAATATTAGTATATTTAAGATTATTAAGTCATTATTTATTTTTAAATTATAGTCCAATTAACATAGTGGACAAGGAAACAATGTAAAAAATGTATGTTGATGAACGTTACCGCTTCTTCAGGTAACTCATTTTTTCACCAATGGACTTCATGGTTGAATTTATTCCCATATTTAGGAATATATTTTGAGGGGAGGGATTTTTGGAGATCATTTTTTGTTTTTTGGATGATCCAACTGGTATTGATATGTGTTTATATATGAAGGGGTGAATTCTTTTTTATAGTATAGGTGAGGTGTCATTATTATAAATATAAATAGGTAAAAACTATTGAGAGGCCTACCTTACATCATATCACTCAAATAATGAACCCCATTTTTTTCATGTGTTGATATGGTCAAATTAGGTCGAACCAATTGGGTTTAGAAAAGTGTCCAGGTCATTTGGCATGTTACAATTAAAGTTTAAGCATATAGAAAACATGATCTCACATAAATTAATGTAATTAGTTTTAATTAATTTAACTAATATATTTCTTAAGAAATATTTACATTGTAAGAAATTATATATTATGGGTATTCTAAATAAGGAATACATTTTTACATGTTCTAATAAAAAAATTTCTATATGTAATTTTAAAATTAATCTTCTAGACCATATGATTAATCATGTTTTTCATGTTAACATGTTCAAAAGATTACTATTCAATGCAAAAATGTTTAATGTGACATAAAATTAATTAAATGATATAAAATTAATCTTATAATACATTAAAACAAATAAATTATTGCTTAACTATATAAATTATTTATAAAAAAATATACTTTTCAATTAAAAAATACTCTTACTGACTATTCATAAAAATATTAATTTTCTAATAAAAATACCAAACATAAACCCCACATAAATATCAATATAACACATTCATAAATATAATTAATATTTTAATATAATAAATATAAATCATTTAGATTTAATTTTTAGAAAACGTTGTTATGTTATAAAAGGTAAAAGATATTTTTAGAAAAAATAATACTTTTAAAAGAAAAACTATATTTATTCTTATCATATTACTGTAAAATTTATTGGATAAATTTAAAAACATTTATAAACATATGTGAACATAATATAGTTTTTTCTATTTACAACATCCAATATAGTAATGAAGTGATAGTTATCACTTAAAATAATATTATTAGAAGTATATTATTGATCAGTATAAATTTGTATTACATGTACCTTAAGATTACAAAGAACTCATTATTGTGTGCTGGATAATCTATTGTACACAGAGTCACTTTTAATGTAAAAGAACAATATAAATCTCAAATGTAAATAAACATGAAAATTAATAATTCTATTTTTACCTGGGATGTTATATCCATCCCCACATATTCAAATTTCATCCTCTCTATTTTATTCACTGATCAAATAAGTGGGAATATATTTCCCTCATAGAATTTTCGGATTTTAATATTTCCTCATAACCCATGAATTTTTTCCATAATACCATAACCTGATGAATGAAATTATTTTTCCCCACATTCTCTTCGCTTTCAAGAAACAAAACTAATCATTCCTCAACTAAAAGACTCTCTTCTAGTTAAATTATTTTAGGTCTCAGAAAACGAGATGAATCTTGAACATAGATCCTTAGCATTGGAAAATGAAATACATTGTGTACCTAGTATAAAATGATCGATAAATCCAATCTATAAGAAATTGATCCCATATTCTCTTTGATTTCATATGGTTAAATGAACCGTGGCCTGAACATCAACTTCATATGAAAACACATTACATTTTTCAATGGAGAAACATTGTGAATGACATGATCACCTTCCATGAGAGATATATAATCTATATATTTATGAGAACATAGTTTCTATCTTCCCTGTGATTACATCACATTTTAGTGAATATTCCAATATTTTAAAATCATTTCCTCTACTAACTCAATTACCAGCCACATCTTATATCCTACATCATCTAAAAAAACAAGTTTTTGACACCAATTTCGTATCATTCCTCAAATGGATACATATATATACTAGAATGATATAAATTTTTTATAAAAACTATCGACAATAGAAATTTGTTTATCACAATATCAATAGAAGTTAATTGAAAAATAATAAATAATATATTACATAGTCTAAATCATCTATTCAAACTATTTATTATAATATGGATGCACAGTTTTTCGAAACATAAATTCAATAACGCAAAACATCAAAATTTGTTTCAAAAAATTGAATGCGATCCAAATATCATGGGTTAATACAATGGAGATTGGAAATCCATGAAACTTAAGAATATATTCATTAAACCTTAATGAATGATTCTCTAAAGGCATTTTTCTATAACTGGATTGAAAATGTACAGATTTTTTCAATTGATCAATAATACCCCAAATAAATTTATGACATCCAGAATTATTTGGAAATCCTACCATGTAATCCATTGATATATTTTACCATTTCTAATCCATTATTAGAAATTTTCCCAGCATACTATTCAGTAACTTTTGTTCTTCTTTAACATACTAATGAGTCAAATACTTCACCATAAAGTCATCAATGTCTCTTTTACTTCTTCCCACCATGTAAAAGACCTGATGGTTTAATTATTTATTATTTCTTCCCAAATTAATATAAAAATGGAGTACTATCGGGATCACCCAACAAATATTTACTCAAATAAAAATCACAAGGAACAGTAAATCATTATCCAAATCGTACAACACCTTCTTCATCAAAATAAAAATAATGAAACTCACCATTCTTAAAGGATTCTACCTATTATTGAAATATTCATCAACCATTAAAAACCCCTTAATTTTTGTACACACTGAAATGTTATAATTCCAAAAACAATACCAAGGACTTCAATAAATCAATGGCTTCAAAAAAAATCTATGAAATCATTAACCAAGTAGAGAGGTTCCATATATAAAATGATTAATGTGGTATTAAATTTTTTACTCAATGCATTAGCAACATTGTTTAACATTCTAGTTTGGTACTAAATCATTCAATCATAATTCTTGATTTTTTCAGACAATGTTATCTATCTGATGTTCAATTACTTCTGAATGAATATAAACATTAAAAAATTGTGGCCATTATATATATTACACATTACACCGTAAAATAGATGTATTCATATTTTTAAAGAAAAAATTATCTATAAAAAATCAGTTGGATGAAAATTTATTTCTGGAGGATTTATCTCAAGTAAATTATCTGAAATTGTCTAATTATTCACTATGAAGAAACACCCATGTCCATTCAATAAATAAGAAATGTAGATGAAAAAATTTCCATTTTAGGAAGGCATGGCCAAAAGAGGAGAATTAACCACTATTATTTAAATATCATGAAAACAACCCAGAAATTCATTTTTCCATATAAACCTAACACCTTTTTGTGTTAACATTGTTTGTGGGATAGACAACCAAGCATTATTTTCAATAATCCACTATTATTAAACTAAAAAATATTAACACTTTGAATCTCAATTGTATTTTTGGGTCATATCCAATTCTCAAAAACATTTGTTTTAGTACGATCAATGATTATTCAATAGCAAGAAAAAAATTGAGAATAGAATGACATTTGTTTCCACTATAATTTATATTTTCATTTTTTTCCATAAATCATGTTTTCAATTATGGTACTCAAAAAAACCCTAGGATTTTTTTTCCTGTTGAATTTTATAAATTTATAAAATTACATCATTAAAAAATATTAAATGTATCCATGAAAATAAGGAAAATTATATTTATAAGATAAATTAAATGAATATTTTTAATTAAATAACCCAAATAACATAACTATAAATTCGTAGTGTCCATATCCTGTTCAAACCATAGTATTCAAATTTCTAGATTCTGTCACATTTATCTTATACTACTCCATCATCAGTTCAAACATCAAATAATATTATTCCCCCTTGAAATGATCATAAAAATCATCGATATGATGAAAATGATACTTTTTTCATATTTATGTCATTAAATGCTATATAATAAATGAATATTCTCATTTATCCATATTTATATATAATAAACAACGACATATAACCACATGGTGATGTTCTATGTTGGAAGAAAACATTATCCAATAACCAAATAATTTATTTTTAACTCTAAAAGTTCCACTTGATCCATTTTTGGTTGTTTAGAAATAGGCTTAACATGCGGTAATAAGTCAATAGTAAATTCATCATAACAATCATGATTAAATCAAGAAATATCCTCTTAAAAAACATCCATGTAATCATTTAATAACCGCAAATCACTAATTTTATAAATATCTATATTTACAACAATTCGATAAAGGTAAATTTCATTTAAATATCTACCTATTTTACCATATTATAATCAAGTTAGAAAATTCATAGAAACATTGAACACCAAATAATTTTCTATTCAATATATATTGTAATGAAAAACTGAAATCTAATCCATACCATGAATGGTATAAAACACTAATATCATCATTTAAAAAATAATTATAAAAATAAATATCTCATTAGTGAAAATTAGATGATTCTTATAAATCATTCGTTCTTTGATAGTTCCATCAATAGTTTTTTCCAAAAATTTACACCTTTCATTTCTAATAATATTTAAAAATTTACCATAAAGGTTATTAGAAATGAAAAATTATGATGATATAGATTCAAATAGGTTATTGGAATAATTGGAATACCGGATTAACATACATGTCCCCAATTAATTTGGATTCCCTACATAAACAATAAATGTAGAAATGGCCTCGCTAAAAATTTATCTTTTGGTCCATGATGACTATCATCATCTAAAACAAAAAAAATAATTAACCTAATGAACCATATCATTATAATAATAACATCTCATAATATGATTGTTACTTATTACATCACCGGATTCTTCTTGTTTCCATTCCTTACATTATCGGACCATATGGACAAGCAGTCCACATTGGTAACACTTCTAACTATTTATAAGAAATTTTATTGGGTTCTTTTCCAAAATTAATAAAAGATTATAACTTCATGTTCTTAAATTAATATTTCATTATTAAATATTTTCCCAATTACATATATACTATCTCTTTGGTTGTTTTGTCATGATGAGGAACATAAGGGTAAGAAACCATTATATCATGTATTTTAAGTGAAGAAGAAAATTTTTCATTTCATTTAAAATCAAATTTGGCCAAATCTATTCACAGATTTGGTTTACATTCTATGTATTATGGATTAACATTTCTATCATTTCCCAAATCAATTATATAACATAACTATAAAAACATGATAGGTTTCATAAATTTACATATACAATAATAAATATTTTGGCCTCAATCTAATGAATTGTCTTCCATTAAGAATCGAATATACTTATGGAAGCATTTCTCAAAAAAAGATCCTTGAATTTTCCCCATTACATGAATTCATGATCTCTTTCCTCTATGATATTCTTAACAAGATATCAACACTGTTATTATTCACCTTAAAAATGATAAATGTAAGGGGTTGCTGCTTGATGTTCTGAATATCCCATGACATCAAATATATTTTCTAGATAATTGATCCATTCATCAGCTACCATTAGCTTTAATGATCCATTGTATGATGTGGGAGTTTTCTTTATGAAATTATCTACAAAATAGGTCTTCCAATAGGATTTAATGGTTTCTTCTTTATAATTGATTCCAACACCTTTTATATTTAGAGCCAAATAAATATGTAACACAAAAGAACATTTCTTTTCCAATTACGACCATATCGGGAAACTTATTTGGAAGGATATATTCCAATAAACTATTTAAAATAAAATGTTTTTTTCATATATTAAAAACAATTTTGAATTGATATATTGTAGAAACAGATACAAGGTCATATTGAAATTACATATCAATTTAACTTGGAGAGAAGTTAAAATAAATCAACGGAATGCTATTAATGGTACCCTAACCTCTAAATTTACATTAATAAACAATTGATTTCATAAATTATTCCATGTCCATAGACATTATATAATCATGGGTTTTTGTGAATAATTTACTTTAATTCATATAGGGACCCTAGCCTTTACCATTAATATTACAATATTTTAATGACAATTATCCATAAATTTCAAACCAAGGACCATAAAGTCTATTTTATTTGGAAGACTAATGACCTAATTAATCATTATAAAATAAACACATATTTTATTTTATATTCATAATGTTCGCATAAATTTTAATAATATCATACATCTGCAAAAGATAACTAGAGGAATACATGAAGAATTGGATGAGTTAAAAAGGCCATCAACAAAATAAGCATATTAATAAAACCTAACAATTGGGTTAGAATAAATATCATGTTTACATAGAAAGATTGGTACACGAATAAGAATAATGATGAATAATAGTAGTAGAAAGGTATCATGTATTCATTGAGTCATTGGAATTTTGAATTAACATATAACATGACATCCACATGAGTGAAGCCTAACTACCAAGACTATATAACATGGTGTACAATGTGCCTTAAAGAAATCGGGTTCAATCTCCATCCCAACAATACATATCATGAGACTAATAATTACACAATTCCATAGAGTTCTATCTGGGAATACCCTTCATAACATGTTCATGATTATGTGTTTTAAAAGTATAATCATACATGTGGAATCCTACAGAACATAAGGGTTACCTACTGAAGGAAATGGGTATCGAAATCATGTCATAAGGAATTAAAAATGTGCATATCATAAATATTTTCATGAAATAATGCATTAAAAATGTATGTGGACTATAAAAATTTAAAATAGGCATATATCATTATAATTGATGTCAAATTGAAGTGAAAACCTATAAACGGATTATTTAAGAAACTCGAGAAATTAATCATTTTAGTACAGTTTATGGAAAATAATAAAGACTATTTTAAAAACAAAATAGTCTAATCTAAAATATAAAAATCACAAGTGACCGAAAATTTTTTCAAAAGAAAATTAGAGATTTTAGAAAAAAATTGCATCTTAAATACAGATTATAGAGTTAACATGAGATTTTTTTAGGAATTTAGGAACATATCTTACATCATTTTTACTTATCAAGAAGAATCAAGTTGGGAAACTCTTATAAACATGTATATCCAAAACAAATATTGATGAAGGTGTCTCGATACAACATTTAAGAACATATAAAACGAATTTCGAATATGTACATAAAAATAAAATATAATTTTATTTGGGTAAATAGAATGAATAAATAAGCTGAATTAATAATGTAGGTGCTGGTATCATCCCTTACCTTATGTTTGGACATGTTCTTTAATTAATGATAATTGCATGAATAATAATATTAGAGTAACTAATTATTAATTACATAACACTTTATACTTATAATGATTTGTTATAACTTTATTAAGTTATGTTAGAAACTTCTAAGGGGTTAAGATATTAAACTTCATCGTTCCTGACCGTTAGTTTACTTTGTTCTCATGATCAATTTACATTTTTATGTGTATATAAAAAAATTTAAAATGATGATATTTTTATAAGACACAACTTATATGTTATTAATGATCATATAAAATCCTAAAATACAATTTATTTCATGAAAATAGGATTTCTAATTTGATAAATCAATAATTATAATCATTTAGGTCACTTTAGCATTTTTATCACAATGAACTCATTTTGATTTATTATAAAATATCATGTTTAAAAAACGAGAATAGAACCTCAAATATAGTATAATACATTTAATATAATTTGTTTAAACCATAAAAAGGGTTTCATTATCTTCCTAGAATTTTCAATTGAAATATGAAATAACATTGTCCATTTATAGAGTTTTTATGGGTTAAAAGATTCACCTTCATCATTTTGGAGCATCATATTTCATGGTTTTTAGGATCGATTTAATTGTATATAAGTATATAAAATCATGTATAATTAGAATAGTTTTCCATAACTGAACTTATAATTTATTAATGATATTAAAAAATCTTAAAATACATTTTTTCAACATATGTGAATACTCTTCATTATATAAATCATTAATGATAATCATTTTGATTAATTATGCGTTTTTTGATCACATTGAACTCATTTTGTTTTATTAGTTAATATCATGTGTATAAAATGATTCCAGAACATAAAATATTGTATATAATATATAATATAATTTTTTATTACCATATAAATGGTTTCATGACAATCCTTGAAGGTGGAATTGAATGACGAAAGCACATCATCCATCAAGGTGGTGAATCTGCACGTTATGAACACTTTTTTCATTATTAATGTTAAAGATAGAGGTGAAGGTATTTTATAATGGAGTATTCCATCAACATGATAAAATTATGTTATATGTATGATACTATAATTTCAATTCCATTTGGATTGGGATAGGTGAGGAGGTAAAATTTAATGAAAGAACATGAAAATAAATTAAATTAAAAGGATGTCGGTTTTACCTCTTGATTCCATCTTCATGAGAACCACCTTATTGGATTGGTTTTGATATCTTGTTAAGACCCAAATCTCATGGATGTGTGGGAGTGGATTGAGATGGATATTGGGATGAATTTATAAATGTTTCGTTGTTTTAGAGGTCTGATGAGAATGGGTGGTTAGGGATGGTATTTATTGTTGAGGAGGGGGTGTTTTCTCATTATTTAATCCATTAGTTTATTATTTTTCTCTAGAAAATAAATATTTTTGATTATTGTGATAAAATAAAGTTAATAGGATACGTGAGTTTGAACTAATTCTACTTACATCATCATTGACTTAATGAATAGTTTATTTCACTTATAATGTATATATACCGTAAATTTTCATTATTTAACTATTCATATTAAATTCATGTTTTTTAGAATAATTCCAATAATTCATCCTAATTTTATTCAATTATTAGAATATAAACATGAACTCCATATAAGGAAAATAAATTTCGAAATATAAAAAATTTAACTTTTAATTTAAATCATAATTTACACTTAAAATTCTGATTTTAATTATAAATCCAATTTTATATCACATTGATAAAATAAAAAATAACACAAAAGAATTACCCTCTAGTCATATAAAATATATATATTCATATGAAAAATTATTAATAAAAATATTATTTTAAAATATTAATTTATTTATAAAATGGTAATTAAATGTTTATTAGTAAAAAAATATCAATACGTTATTATTAATTTTGAAAATATTTTTTTATTTATAAGATTATATATTTATATCATATTTTCACTTATATGATGGATTCATTTAATACATAATTTCATTGGTGAGGTTACAATATAATTTATTTTTTTACTACTCAATATGGTCACATTAGTATTCAAATGGTCAACTTCTATTTTATTGGTGTATGTTACATAAATTATATATTCCCTTATTATTTTCCTCATTTATCATTTATAAATATAGTATTATATCCTATAATGTGTTTATAATGTAAAAAATAATTATAATATGGGACATTACATTAAGAATATTATGGGTCTTTATAATTCACATTTAGGATCCCATAAGGTATAGAGTTTTGTTTTGAGAATTATGCTGCATATAGTTAATAAAAAACCAAAAAATAAAAAATTGCACAAAACCAAACATTAATATTTTCCAGAAAATAATCTTTTTTGAAAATAAAGTATTAAATTTTGTTTGAAACTTATTCAGAACATTCAAAATATTCTCTTCAAATCCAATACTAGTCATTAAATACTTTCAAAAAACATATAAAAAATTTTATGCGAATTAAAAACTGATTAAAGTATATAAAAATAATAAAATAATTAGTCCAATGAATAACATTAAAAAATATGAAAACATTTTTCATTAAAATATAACTTCTTACATGAAAATAAATATATCATTCTTTAATAAATATCATATATTTTACCTTTTTAAAAAAAATCCATGAAAACTCATTAATATACATAAAATTTTCTTATTAGGACATTTGGGCTACACCACCATAAACCCTTACATAAACCTTATAGACTAGAATGAACATGTATAAGACTTTCAATAAAATTCAACATTGAATATAATCACTATAGAATTCATTAGAGTTCTATCTAGTAGTACCCATCACCTAAGTTATAAAGGTCCCACCAGACACTACATAGAATGACACATAATTTATAATATCCATGAAAAATATCATTATATTCACATTTCATATTTTAGAAGAACTCTTTTAAAAACATATGAAAATCACATTAATATATTAAACTAATAATTTCTTCTAGAAAAACCTTTTTTTAATACAAAATATATATTTATTCTGAATACCCATTTTCAATACCAAAATATCTAAAAAATGAAATAAGGTTTTTCATTAAATAAAACATGATATCACAAAATGAAAGGAAAAATTACATTTTTTCAATGGTGGTGGATAACTCATTATTTAAGTGCATGTTAAAAATAAAATATTCCTTTGGTTGTTTATCAAAACATTCCATATAAAAAACATAAATTTATTAAATTTAGAAAATAAATAAATTAAATTGAAAATGTACATAAACCATCCATTATAATACATTTATATAAATAATCATTTAAAAAATCAATAATTTCACATTGATGAAATGATTTTGAAATAATAATTAAAATGAATTTAAAATATATTTTTAAATAAATGTGTCCCATACCACATTGAATTATTTGAGTCAAAATCCACATGAATGAATAATATTAAAAAAATTAAATGTGACTAAAAAAAATTTATGATATTATATTTCAATGGGAAGCTATATACACATCATAAAATATGGTGGTTCTATGACATCTAAATAATTGTAAATGAAATGATTATGAAGAGTATAAATTGTAAAAGTTTCCTTTATCACCCAGTATAATAAAAATTTGTTAATTTTTAAATTTCATTATTACAATTTTATACTTTAATAATATAATTATTTCACATATTTCAATTTTTTTATACAACTATATAATCGATTATGTTTAGATTGGTTGTTTTGACCATATTCATTTTATATGTAATAAATGTAATATGTAAGTCTCCTATGGTCAAATGGGTAATTATATAAAAATATCTTGAATAATATTCATGAATTAATTGTTATATTTATAAAAAATGAAATTTTTATAAAAAATAATGAATTATGGTTATGAATAATGAATTAATGTTATAATTATCGGGACATTAGGTCAGACATACACATGAGTAATATTCCCATTTTCAAAAGAATTTAATGGAAAGAAGGTTTTTTACATTTTTGATTAAAAATGTATAATTATTTCATAAATATAATTTTTTTAATCATATATAATAATAATTATAATTTATGTGATGTAAAATGAACCACATCTGGTTGACGGGGAGTTAGTCTACTAGTCCACAAATGACATTATAGCATTTTCAATGTGTGAAAAGGAGTTAAATGAAATGATATATTATATTTACAAAAAACATATTTATTTAATTTATATCATTTATATTTCATCTATTCTACATATATTTAATTAAAATGATCGTTAATAAATTCCATTCGTATTGTTCATGTATCCCAAATATTTAAATATGCGATAGTCCATATGTTCACAAACGATGTTAGCATATTTATAAAAAATTTAATGCATTAAGGTATAAGTTATATAAAAATTACATAAACCTGAATAAAAAAGAAAAATAATATATATATATATATATATATCATTAAAAAATTGTGTACCCATCACAATTCCCATCCATGACAGTTGGAAATGGAAAAATGAATGACATTCTTTCGCGAGCAGGTAGTTCGTCTTACACATTTGTGATAAGTTCGTTAAATATTTCATAGATGTGTGTAAAGGATTAGTTTTAGAAATTAAAAAATATAATTATATTTATGATATTAAGGATATTATAAAAACAAGATATAATTTAAAAATAAATTATTAGAGATTAAATCATAGTAAAAATTGCATGTTGTTGGATGTTACCTTTTTTCAAGTAACTCCTTTTGGTTTGAAAAAAAGGACATCTTGGATATATTTAATGGAAAATATAGTGATGTGATTTACTGATATTTATTTTGAGAGATTATTAGTTACATTCTTTAATGATCAAAAGGGGACTCAGAAGTGTTAATAAGTGAGGTGGTGAGTTCTATTTTATAGTGGAGGGGGAGTGGCATTCATGAAAATATAAAATGTAAAGACAATAGGAATGTCTCCCATATATAATGTGACTAAAATAATTATCCACAATCCATAAATATAGGTATATGTTTTAATAACACCAAAGAAATCGTATTTTTAAAAGTTTATATATCATTTCGACTATTAAGATTAAATTTCAACCACTTAGTAAACACTTTTTTACCTTAATCATTGTAAATAATTTTCATAAAATTAACAAATATTAATGTCCAAAATATATGTTAACAAGGTTACAAATTATATATTAAGAATATTCAAAATATGGAATCCATTTTTCAAAATTATAATAATAAAATTAATTGAGTATAATTTAAGATTAATCCCATTAACTGGATCAAAAAGTGATTTTTTAAATTAAAAATGTGGTAAATATTAAAATTAAATGTAAAATTATTTAAAATTACAATAATTTATTTAAATGATATTATATTATTATCAATAATATTTTAATGATATAAATTATTAATTTAAATATATAAATTATATATATAAAAAATATGTTTTCAAATAAAATTCATCATTATTTACTAATCATTAAAACAAGAATGTTCTAAGAAGAATATAAAAAACATACCGAAACTAAATTTTTATATCCCTATTTAAAAAATTGCTTTAATTTTTTCATATAAAAATTATTTATGGTTTAAAATAATGTTTAAATTTTAGTGTGCCACAAATAAGATGTAATATAGCTTTTTAGAAAAAAGTCGTGTTTCTATGTGTAAAATTGTATTCATTTTTATATATGCTTATAAGTTTTATTGATTTAATTGTAAAAAAGATATAATAATGTATTTACATCATATAGTCATTTATATTCACACTATACATTATAATTACTAACAGATATTTACCACATAAAATAATTATATTAATAGTATATTATTGTTTGGTATAACCTAATATTTAATGCAATATAAGATTTTGAATAATCCATTATTGTTTGTCTAGTATGTTATTAATAATACAATCCCATTTATGATTAAATCAATATTTATTTTATAAATATTAAAAAATATATGAAATAATTATTCTATCATTACATTGTCTGTTATAGATAATATCCAAGCAAATCATTAATGAATCATATTGCTTCCCAAGTGGGTAGTCCTTGGTACACATAAGGTACATTATCATATTCCTACAAAAAGGAATGAACGAATTTATGTGTTATATAAAAATTATGGAACCAATATAACTTCATTCATATCATTTATTAATAAAAAAACTCATTAACTCCAACCATGATAGGAGGGAATTAAAAAATTAATGAGATTAGTTCATGAGGTGTCATGTTTTTTTTATTTGAATAATTTTTTTCAAAACCCATATGATGGAATTGGAGATGGTTTAGGGTCATGACCATAAAATAAAAACATATCATTATATGTATGATACTGAGGCTATTTCATATCAATGGTATAGAAAAATTAAATTGGTGTAGTAATAAATATTATATAAGGTCTCGTAAACAATTTCTACTGCTTATTTGGGTATCCTCATTATTTGTTCAGTAAAGTCATTTATATGATAGATTTATTACTAAACATATGATTATTGGATGAGGGGTGCGATGTTGTGAGTATATTTTGAAAGGGAATGAATGACCCAAAATTGAATGATATTGTAAAGAATAAATTATAGTTGTGTCCTTTAATTTGTGGGTTAGTTGACACACATGTTTTTTTAAATTATATAAGTTCTTCCACATTTATCAATTTTTACAATGATCTAGAATATACCACTGTCTACCTATAAAGGTTTAATAGTTAATACATTTCCATACAAAAAATTTTAGTCATGTGTATTGGTAATTTTTTACCATATCTTATTATATTACCCAACGGATAACCCATTATAACTGTAAATACTGTAATTAATTTTAACAAATATAACATATCGACCTAGCTTTCCCATTCTAGTGTCCTGAGTCAGTTTATTTCATTACCTCATGAAAACCTCATCGTATGCAATAGGATTCTGACCAGTACTAGGGGTATAATATGTTACCAGAGGAGAATATACAATCTTTATTAAATCATCAAAATAGTGGAAATTCATAATCAATATCAAAATGATATTAATAATTATCCAAATCAATATATATCCAAAAAATAAAAACATCACATGATAATCCAACTAATTGAATAAATGAATATTAAATAAATTCGTAGATATGTCAGTCTGTATATGTTTCATGTGTTAAATTAAAAAGTAAAGAAACTATGTAAACACTCTAAGAGTGTCCTAACATCAGGTATAGTTCCCTCGTCCATGTTACATCCCATTTACCTTCTCATTCATCTAACATAGGGACATTACCATTATCCCATTCGGAAAACATAATGTCTATTTGGGTTTGAATTAGGATGACCTTGTAAAGTATGAGTAACTCATACATTGGCACTACCAATTATGTCTAAATAAATATACAGTCTCTAATGGTGTATGTTATTGTATAAATACTAATGTATAATTGATAAATTAAATGCATTCCACATTTAAATTATTCATCCGCCAAACACATGGTCCACTAGGTTCCTAGTGACAAGTTAAACAATAATACATTCATCATCTGGTTTTTTAGTTTGAACCACACAGAAAACGGATATCACATTTCATTGTATAATTGGACTTCATAAATTATTATTTTTACTAATTTCAAACTCACACATTGGGTTCCTAGAGCAATAATTTCTCATATAATGGAAATTTGGTTTACCCGTTTCTGTCCAACAACTCAATGATCACATACAATATATATACACATATCTTGGGGGTCTATAGATCTTTCTAGCATCCCTTGGTAATTTTGACTAGTAGTCCCTATTTCACATGCCAGTCACAAGAAAAACATCTCTGGGTTCCTAAATCACAAACCATTAATCAAATATTTTCATAAATAATTATTTCTCATATTTCATAAATTCATTTCTGAAACATAATCAAAATTTAATTTATCAATAATTTATAATTAAAAATTCATTATTTATATTATATATGAAAACCTCATAGGTTTATATCATGTCAAATTTAAAAATCATCAACCTTTCTAAAAGGATATGCTAAGGGTTTTATAATCTAAAGGGATTTAATTATTTAAATAAATTTAAATAGGAAATTTTGAGGTTATTTAATTTAAATTTTATAATCACATGGAAAGATTTATTATCAAGACTTGGGAAACATATAATTAGACAACCTACCAAAATTTCATTGATTGATGTTTTCTATAAAAATACCCAATATGTAACAGAACTCTAAAAATCAACATGGTGATGAAGTTCTAGGAACAAAACCTACGACCAAAATATATTGGAAAATTATCCATTAAAAAAATTATAAACCATATCCAATAAATGAAAAATCATTCCAATTTATTGGGATTTATAACATATGATAGAGGAATCTAATTATAAGATATTACATATCATATGTTATGTAAAATCCGTCCATGATATCTTATATTCACATATTATGGAGTTCAAATAGCCTTGCAATTCTTAAGGTAGCTTCCATGTTTGATTTAAAATGTTTTGGGAGGAATAAATATTATTAGTAGTAAAAATAATGGGGTTGATGGGTGTTTTTAAAAAAATCATGGGGTTAAAACCTCATACACATCTTTCCTGGGAAAAGGTGTATAGTATTGTAAATCATGTGCCTTAACAAGAAACTCACACATAAGGGGTGAAATTTTTATCCTATGTTTCACATTTCTTAACAATAATTTCCAAAAAAACAATTCTAACAACATTATTCTCAAATTTCTGCGTTCATGGTGGTTGGCCACACAAGTTTTCCAAAATGTACACCAAGTGTGCACCACCTCCCACGAATTCAAAAAGTTGTCCACAATTTCCTAGGAATAACCGCAATGTTTTACCTATATATGAACCTTCCATTCACAATGAATTGCATTAAGGATTCCTCTTATTTCACTGAAAAACCCCCAAACAAAACTGATACATTGTATAACCATAACATTGTTAAAAGAGAACATAAAAATTAAAATGATGAATATCGAAAAAGTGTAGGATTATAAAACACCCCACCTATTTAATATCTTAACCAAATGATATTCTCCCTATAATCCAAAATATTCGGAGGTAAAAATGTTCATGTATTTAGACCGTATATATGCATCCCACTCGCATGATTCCTCAATAACATGTCAATTGCACCTCAAATCACCGACTATAGGTACAATATTTCCCCCACAACATTTTATTGTTGTGATCCATAACAAAAATAAAATGATCCATAACGGAAGCCTCATACTCATGATCAAAATTATCAAAAAAATATCACAATATAAGAGTTGAAGTAACACTACTAAATTTATGGCACATGAAAAAATCATCATTAGAACTATACCTCTATTGAAGATCCAAATTGTACAAACACTATTCCAATCATCTCTACAATCTTTAACGGTCCCAAAAACATAGCCCACAACCTTCCTACCTTTTTATCCTAGAGTGACTAAATCATGAAGAAACCAAAAGAAAAACTGGATCAATTAATATAATATCAAGGGTTTATCAATGTTGATTATCATATTACTTTTTCATACTCTAATTTATAGCTACATGTTTTTTAATCAACTTTAACTTCCCTAATGTATATTGAATATACTATGACATGAAAAATTTGAATTACTAATCTCTATCATACATTGGTGTGATCTACATGTCCTATAATAATTTACCTCATTTTGTTCCATATAAGTAGTAACAAAAAACTAATTTTATAGTAATATTAATGAAGTTCTAATTGATTCTCTATATAAACAATAAAGTTGGGGACACATTCTCCCAACACATCCTTTAGAATTTGAATAAAATGTTTCAACTTCCCCTCAATCTTTAGGTATAAATCCATTCTAGAAATTAATAATGTACCCAACAACTTCAATAGTCTTCACGTAAATTATGAATCATGTTATAAATCAGTACTACGTGACACTCTTGTAAGCAAACTGTCTTTCAAATGTTCATATCCTTGAATTGATCCACTTTTAATGTCTCTTTAATAGTTATGAAATGATCTACTTTTTTCAATGAATCGACAATCACCCATCTATTTTAATTCTAATGAGGAAACCTTTACTGACAAAAAACTAAGGCCTTGGTAACACCATTTCACTTCAATACACAAATGGGTAACTGATATATTAAACCATATGTTATTTGATGCTTAATATTCTAATGTTGGATGTTGTTCCACTATGTATGAAAACTAGAATATCCATTTTCATTCCCAAAAAACCATATAATAAAAATATTTTGTGGTACAGTTTGGTCAGTATAAAATTTAACATAAATCATGATTCATGAAACTCATACATCATCTAATAAATCATACATATAGTAACAACAACATAGATCCAAAAATAAAATATCACAACATTGTCTATAGTCCTACTAGATGTTGTCCCCCAACTTCTAGAATTTCCCCCTTATTTGAGAACACTATTTTCTCATACTAGCTCACTGTGATCTGGGTAAAAAGTGTCTAATCAAAAGATAATGACACTAGATTCAACTATTTCTGACCTTTCGGAACCACAATAAGCAACTCAGGCAGTGTGATCCTCATCTTCCTCATAGAATTAGAGTAATGAACATCATGATTATTTAGTTTTACCGAAAGCCTTAGAAACACTATTTAAATTTCCATGTGTCTAAGAAAGCACATAATTAAATGACTATAAATACAAAATCCACTACAACTATATGGTATTCAAATATATAATTGAAAATGTATACAGTAATATCTTGTGATTGGTATACACAGTATTGTTTTTTTTCATAACAATCAAATACACCAGCAATTTATATCATTAACCACTATAAATAATTTGAAATCATAAATAGTATAATTAAATTTTTGTGTCCTCAAATACCATTTATAATTAAAATAAAACATGATCTCTACTCAACAACACCACTCCATGTCGTGTTATACTACACATAAATTGATTTATAGCTCACCCATCTAGGATATGATCAAAATCGACGTGGTTGTAAAAATAATTATGAAGGCTTTGAAATCATTCTCACAAGCCCCATAATATTCAAACAAGATAAATGTTCATTTTAAATATGGATTTAGTGATAACAATTAGAATATTCCTGAATGAACCACCTATAATAACCTGCCAAAACTGGAATGCAACATAGATCAAAAATTATACTGGGTTTCTCCCAAGAAATCATTGACCAAAACATCAATAAATTCACCAACACACTATAATATGATAATATGTAAACAATGAAATATACACAGTTGATTCATAATTGAGGACTAAATATCATTCTACATATCATATTCCCTCTCATTCTATCTCTATATGATGTAATGATATTGGTCATGAACTTCCGGATTCATATAGTACACCAAAATGTCATACACAAAAACAAAAACTAACTAATCTAGGTATCAGTGTTGGATTCAATTCATCACAAAGGTTCATAAACTTCTATAAAAACTTATTATTTAATTCATTATTCAAAAATAAATCTTCTATTGTGATCTATTATATGTTTATAACAAATGACATTAGTATAAAAATGGTATTTTTAGTAATAAAACTCTTGGTCCTTACAATTAAACATGATGATCTTTTTTGGTATTGAGTTTTTTAAAATTAGATCTTATATGATAAATAACAAAACCATATATGAAAAAAATTGGACACATCTAAATAGTTTTCAAATTTCCACAATATAAAAAATTTAAAAATATTGAATTATCTCTTTTATGTAAACTATTCATGAAATAAAAAATATCATCTTAAAATCCCATAATAGTCATTGAATTTTGTGTTTTTTTAAAATAAATTGTTTTATAAGAATTATAATATAATTAAATTATATAAAAAGAATAAAAAACTTAATTAATTGATAATAATTAACACAAATGACAACCCATTTGTTGAAAATATAACATTTTACATAAAAATTAAAATATTATTATTTAATAAATATCATATATTTTACCATTTTAAATCATGTTATTTCGATGAATACACATTAAAAAACATAGAAAAATAGTCTATGTAACTTGGGACTTCTTCAAATTGAACCCTTATATGACCCTTAGAGATTGGAATAATCATGAATAAAACATCCAATATAATTCTCCATAGAATATAATCACTACCCAATGCATTGGAGTTCTATCTAGTAGTACCCATTTCATAATATATAAATGAACCACCAAATGCTATTTGGGAACAACCATAAATTATAATATCCAAGAACCATATCATGAATATAACATTTCATTATTAATAAAAACTATTTTGAACACATAAGGAAATAAATTTTAGATATTCAAATATAATTATCTTCTAAAAACATTTTTTCAACAAAAAATTATTATTTATTTTGAAAACCCATTTTCATTACAAAATTACCCAAAAAATGATTAAAATTCTCATTTAACAACTCATGAAATCATAAAAAATATGAACAAAATAATTTATCTCCATGGATGTAGAAAATTCATTATCGTTGGGTACGATAAGTTTAAAGAATTTCATTTTTTGTCTTTCAAATAATTCTATATAAAACATGTAGAAATATTATATTTTGGAAAAATATGAGAGAAATTTACAACAGACATAAATATTCTTTAATAATTCATTTATATAAATAATAATATTCAATAATATCAGTAATATTCACATGGATGAAAATATTTTGAAATATAATATTAAAATATTTGAAAATATATTGTTAAATAATTCTGTCTCATACCACATTGAAATATTTGAATCAAAATCCCCATGAAAGAATTATATTTTAAAAACAAAAAAAACATGAGAATTAAAAAAATCATGATATTATATTCCAATGTGAATCTATATAAATTTCATAAATTAAGGTGGGTGTATAACATCTAAATATTTCTTACTCAAAGGATATTGAGACGAAATCTCTTAACTTGAGTATGAATTCTAGCTTGTTCATTTATATTACTATATGTTAAAGATGAGTTGATTTTTTAATTTATTATTACAATTTTTCATGTTTATCAAAACATTAATTTAAAATATTATAACATCAAATAAAACTATATTTTAAATTATGTTTATATTGGTTTTTGACTCTATTTTGTTTACGTGTCAAAAAATGACATTTGTAGGTTTACTATGGTGAAATGGGTAATTTAAAAACAATAATAAAATAATATTAATGAAATAATTATCATATTTAGAAATAAATTAAATGTTTTAATCAATTCCTGATTAATGGTTTTGAATAATGAATTAATGTTAAAATCATTGAGAGTAAACATAATCAACACGCATGGGCAATATTCCCATTTTCAACTTTCATTATTGAAAGAAGGTAAGTAAAATTAATTTCAAAAATATGATAATTATATAATAAATACCATTTTTTAGTCATATATAATAATATTTATAATTTCTATAATGTAAAAAGAAGCACACCACGTTGAGGAGGTGGTAGTCCACACATCCACCAATGATGTTATCACTTTTTCAGTGTGCGAAACGGCGTTAAAGAAAATGATATATTATAATTATCGAAACATACGTATATCATTAATATAAAATATATTTCTTTTATGCCACATATATTTATTTAGAAACATCCATAAATCATTCATCATACAATGTAAATGTATCACATAGATTTTAAAAGACATTAGTCCACATGATCCCTGCTGATATTATCAAATTTATAAAAATTATAATTCATTACGGTAAGAGTTATATATTAATTATATAATTCTGAATTAAAATTAATTTAATATATATATATATATAATATAATAATATATTGTCCTTAATAATTTCCATCAATGAGACTTAGTAATTGAAAAACAAATAAAATCGTTTCATGAGCCGATAGTCCGTTCTACTCATGAATGACATGTTCATTAGCCATTCGATGGATGTGTGTATAGGTATAGTTTGAACCATTAAAAAAATATCCTTATATTTAAGATATTGTGTACATTATACAATCAATATATATTGTAAACTAAAGGGAGTAGAAAATGAATCATTTTAAAAAATTAATGCTGATGAATGTTACCACTTTTTCATGTAACTCCTTTCAGTTTTCACCAAAGGACATATTGGATGGATATCATCCCAATGTTAGGTATCTCATATGATAGGGGTAATGTCAGATGATTATTTGTTTATGGGTTTAAGGATGCAATGGGGATTCATTGGTGTGACGAAATGATGGGGTGTGTGATATTTTATTGTGGAGGGGGAGTGGCATTATATAAAATATAAAAATGTCAAACACTATTGGAATGACTTACCTGCTTCATGTAAATGAAATAATTATTTAAATTCTGTAAACATGGGTATATGTTCAAAATAAAACAACAAAATTGGGGTTTTAAATCGTTATTGGTCATTTGGACTCTTATTATTGATGTCCAACTACTATGTAATCACATTTTTAATGAAATTACTGTAAATAATTTTCATAACACTTACTAATATTATTGGTCCAAAACAATGTTATCCATATTACACATTATAAATTAATATGATTCCAAATATGGATTACATTTTTCAAAATTCAAATTATAAAATTCAATGAAAATAATTTAAAAATAATCCCATTGATGTGTTGACAAAGCAGGTTTTAAAAGTATTAATTCTCAAAATATTTAAATTCAATGTAAAATCATTTACATTTACATAAATTTGTTTATATGATATAAAATTGAGAATATTAATATCTAAATCACTAAAAATCTTAATTTTACTATATTATCTATTTATATGAAAAATTAAATATCACCTAATATTTAGTATTATTGATTAACCATTAAAATTTGAAAGATGTTAGATGAATATAAAAAATAATCTCACAATTAATTTTTATATCCCTATATCAAAAATGTATTTTAACTTTTCATATAAAAATAATTACATTTTTATAAATTATTATTAAATTATGTGCTCCACTAAAAATAAGTAATATATCTTTTTACAAAAATAGTGGTTTAAAGAGTAAAACTTGATTAATTTATAAATTATGCTGATAAAATATATTTGAGGAATATAAATAATAATAATAATAGTTATACATAATATAGTTAGTTTTATTCCAATTATACGACATAATTTATATGTTACAGTTACCAAATAAATATATTAAATTTATATTATATTATTACTCGTAATAATATATTCTTGCGCAAAATACTAGATTTCAATGAACTCATTATTGAGTGTCTGATACAGTATTAAATAATCAATAAATTTTATGGTGAAATTAATAATAAATTTTAAAAAATTAATGAATAAAAAAAATATTTATTCAGTCATTACACTAGATGTTACATATAACATCCTTGTAATGAATTAATGAATCACATAACTTTTCATGTTGGTAGTCCTCCATACATCTGAGGTACATTATCATTTTCCAAATAAATGGAATGTATTTTTTAGGTGTTATATAAAAATTATTTAATCATTGTAACATCATACATATAATTTATGATCATTAAATCCATCATTAACTCCAACCATGAGAAGATATAAAGAAAAAAATTAATGACATCACTTCGTGTGGCTAAAGTCCAATGTATATATAACTGATGATTTTGGTAACCCATTGATGGAATTTGAGATTTTTTTGGTCATTAACATAACCTAAATCATCTCATTATATGTATGATACTGAGGTTATTATATAATAATGGAATAAAATGAATTGAAATTGGTGGGGGAATAAATAATATAAAATATATCATTGATGAACATCTCTTATTCTTTTGGCATCCTAATCATGTTTCCACTAAAATCGTTTATAGTATAGTTTTATTATATAACATAAGATTTTAGGACGAGGGAAGGGATGATGGGTGGTGTTTTTTGAATTGAAGGACCACCAAAAAAGTGGGTCGATATTGTGAAAAAGATGGGATAGTTGTTTCCATTTTGTAGTGGGTTAGTGAAAAAATATGGTTTTTTTAAATCATATATCGGCTCCCATATTTTTTAATTTTTACAATGATAAAAAATGGACTATTATCAAACTATAGATGTGGAATAGTCTAACATTTCCATACTATAGTTTTCAATAATGTGTATTGGGAATTTTTAACCATATCATATTAAATAATCCCAGGGTAAACCTGTTATCACCATAACTATGATAATTAATTTTTACAAATATAACAACCCAACCTTCCTTCCACAAGATAGTGACATGAGCCGAAATGTTTAATTACCTTATGATGACCTCCTCATATGCAAGAGGCTTCCAATTATCAATTAGAGTTTGATATGTAACCTATAAGGAAAATACCATCTTTATCAAAGCATCAAAATAGTTGTAATAGACAATAAATTGCCAAATGAAAATAACTAATACCTATAATAATTAATAAACAAAAAAAGAAAACATCAACTGATAACCCAAATAAATGGATACATCACTATAAACTAAATCAGTATATATTTTATTCCACATATGATTCAAGGGTCAAAAGAAAAAATATATATATATACTCTACAAACATTCTAAGAATGTATCGACATCATGTATGGTTCCCTAAACCATGTTACATCCCATTCCAATCTCATCATATAACACATGGTTATTGACCTTATCCCATTTAGAAAACATAAAGCCTATTTGGGTAACAATCAAGATGCCCATGTTGGGTGTGAGTAAAACATAGTAGGCAACTACCAAAAAAATATAAACAAATATACAGTCTATAATGGTTTATATAATAGTATAAATACTAAAATAAAAGTTATAAATAAAAATGATTCCATATTAAAATATTTATTAGGCAACCACATGGGTCACTTTTTTCATTGGGACCCATGAACCAATAATACATGCTTCATCTAAATTTAGAGGATGAACCACCAACCAAAGTGATATCACAATTCTTTATATAATGGGTGTTCATAAATCATTTTACATATAATATAAAATTAATATATGGGGGTCCTAGAGAAACATTTTTTCACCACATGGTAATTTAGATTAGCTATCTCTATCTCAAAACTCAATGATCATAAAAAAAAATATATGTCTGTGTGTGTGTATATATATATATCGGGGGCCCAAACAAAATTTATATCACCCAATGGGTATTTGGGCCAACAGTCCCCATTCAAAAAGTCAATCCCAAACAACCCATCTCAAGGTGCCACATTCAGAACAAATTAATCAACTATTTTTGTAAATAATTATTTATCATTTTTCAAAAATTCATTAATGAAACATTTTAAAAAATATTTTTATGAAATATTTATAATAAATAATTCATCCTGAAATTTATATAGGCACACCCCATGTTCTTCCATCATGTCTTGTTTCAAATTCATTAATGGGGCCAATGGGATCCATTTAGGGTTTCAAAATCACAATTGAATAATTTAATTAATTAAAATAAAATATGAAATTTTTCAATGGTTGAAATTAAATTTTATAATAACATGAAACCATTTAGAATCTAGTCAATGGAAACATAAAATTCAATGAACTACCTTAAGGAAATTGATGAATTGTTTCAAAAAAAACATTATTTGGTATGGAACCCTCAAATTCACAATGGCGCAAAAGTTCTTGGGCCAATACATAAGACCAAAATGAAAAGTAAATAATATGCATTAAAACATATATATAAACCATCACCAATACTATAAAAAAATATCCCTCTTAATTGTGATAAATAACAAGGGTGATAAGAGAGTAATGATAAGAAATAACATATCAAAAGATAGGTTAAATTCTTCCATGAGATCTTCTATTAACAACAAAATGTGTTCATAGAGCATTGTAATCCCTAAGAGAGAATTCAAAATTGAAGAAAAATGTTTAGGGATTTGGAATGATGATTAGTAGGAAAAATTAAAGGGTTCAAGAAATTTCATTAAAAAATTATTTTGTATAAAAACATGTATGTCTGGTATCCTAGGGAGAGTTTCTCGATCTTCTAAATCATGACCCGTAACCATCTACCCAATCATTGGGATGGGGGTGTATTTTTTCTACAATGTGTCACATTGCATTACCATAAATTCAAAAACTGTTCTATCCACCACTGTATTGAGGTGCATAGTTTGGGGAGGTTGGCTGCACGGTTTTTCCAAACAATGCGCCAAGTGTGCACCACATATTATGCATCCTAAATTGGGTGCACTATTTCCAGGGGAAAACATACAAGATTTACATAAATGAGAACCATCCATTAATAACCCATGGTCTTAAAAATTAATCTATTTTCCCTTCAAAACACCAAAACAAAATCAATATAATGTATAACTAGAACATGGTTAAAAGAGATGTTAAAAATGAGCAAGAAGCCACTCTAAAAAGTTATGATTCGTTAAATATACACACCTTATAATATCTCACCCTTGATAATTCTCAAAGGAATCCTTATAATTCTGAGGTAAAGACACTAAGACCCCATATATGCCTTACAATCCTTTGTTTCCTCATTAACATGTCGATTCCACCGCAACATACCATCTATTGGTATAGGGTTTCTCCACAACCCTATATCACAATGATCCATTACACATATACGATGCTCCTCAATGGAAAGATATTTATCAAGATTGAAATAATCAACATAAATCACAAAAGTGTGGTTGAGGTTACACTACCACCTTTATGACACATGAAAAAATAATGAATATAAATATACCTATGTGGAAGATAAAAAATTTACATGCCTTTTCCACAAATCTCCATAATATAAAAAGGTCCATCAAAAATAGGCCTCAACATTCCTTCCTTTATATTCTATATTGACCAAATCTAGATGAAACTCAAAGAATAATAGGTCCACCCATTGTAATACAAAGGTATCATTAATGTTGACAAGATTATGAATTCTTACAACTTTAATCTATAAGTATATATTTTTGAATAAATTATGCCTTTTATAATGTATATTGAAGTAGACATAGTCCAAAAAACATAGAGTAACCAATCTCTATCCTGCATAGGTGTGATCATCAAACCATATTATAAAGTACCTCCATTTTTTATCTAAATAGTCAATGAATAACTTTTAATATTGGGAAACACATTGGGTGGCACATGATTCTGCCTAGACACACCAATGTCAAGGAAGCATGATCCCAACTAATCCCTTAGATGATAAAAATTATATTTCAACTTTCCATCAATCTTCATGTAGAAATACATACTAATAAATATTTATGTACACAAAAACATCTATATTCCCTTCAATAATAATGATGAAAATCACAAAACATGATCTATCCCTATACTATATGATTCACTATTAAATAAGAATATATTTTGAATATACTTTTCCCCCAAATAATCCTCTAGGAATGAAGCTATAACTGTCAAGATATGATCTACATTCATCAATCAATCTACAATCAGCAATATATTTTCATTCTTTTGAGGCATCCTTGAATGAATTAAAACAATTTCAATAGTCACATCATCCAAATTAAATTATATAATAGGTATCATATGTAGTAAATCATATAGTCATTGATTCCCATCATTCACAGTTAGATGTTGTGCCAATGTGTTAGGAAACATAGCATGTTAATTTTCATGACCACCCACTAATATTGTAACGATATTTCATGGAAAATTTTAGTCAAACCATGATTCACCAAATAGTGTGATGTAAAAAACACTTGCATCATCTCCTCAAGCATAAAAATTGGAACAGAAACTTGGTTCCTAACATAAATGATATTATCGTCATATATTAACAAAATATATGTTTCCCCCGACATTCTAGGAGTTTCCTATTGTCGAAAAACTAATTATTCTCAACTACTTCTCCCTAATATAGCTCAAAATTATCGAATCAACCTATAATGATACAATAGTGAACTATTTATATCCCTCCTAAAACATGATATACATCTCAAATAGTATGATCATTATCGTAAACATATAATTAGACCAATGAACTAATTTATTATATCATTCCATCCTAAAGAATTAGAATCACTATTTCCCATGTCATATATATAGGATATATTATAATTACATTATTCTACATACCAAATCAAAATCTATAACTAGAGATTTGAATATCTCTATGAATTGATTTTCCATAATCTCTTGTGATTGGTATACATAGTATTTTTTTTAAATATTTAATTCCACCATTAATTTATGTCACTAAAAACTAAAACTCGCCCAGTAACATAAATAGGGTATTTCTATTTATGCGGCATCAACTAACATTATCCATAAGAAAGAACATGATCTCCTTTCATAAACACTTATCCATGTCTCTTTATATGTAACAGATCAGGATATACACTTCACTAGACTAGGGTATGATCAAAATTAGTGTGGTAGTAAAAAGCTTCATGAAGTCCAGGATATCATTCTCACATGGTCCAGACTACTCAAACATGATCCCATTTCCTGTTCAAGATGGAAATTAGTTCTTCCCAATGGGAGAATCCCTAAATGAACATACTCTATTAAATCTCCAAACCCAGAATGAAATATATTTCAAATACAATAGTAGACTTATCCCACGAAACAAGTAGCAGAAAATTCAATTCATCCACTAACACACCATCATATGATATTATGTGAACAATGAAATGTACCCTAATGACCAAGAATTAAGACATATATATCATAGAATATATCTTATTCCATCATAGTGTACTATATAATATAAAAGATATTGGTTATAACCTTCATGATTCATAGATTATTCCATGTTTTCATCCACAAAACAACTAACTAATCCTGGAATCAGGGAAATATTCAGTTCATCATAGACATAATCATATAAGGACATTTCTTAAACCAAAAAACTTAATGATAAACTCATATAATCCATAAATTAATATAAATAACGGGCCTTGTATATAATATGGTATAACTATCAAATGATGACAGTCCAACCTCAATTCAATATTTTAGAAAACACATTATCAATTTAACATTTCAATGTGAACATCGATAAAAATATAGTATACTGTTTATTCACCAAAATCAGAGTAAACATCCAAAACTCAATAAAAATTCAATGTCCTATCATCCATATTAGCAAAACAATCTTGATCCCCATGTCAACGTATTCTTAACTATAAATCTTATATCAATAAATTCTTCATTCTCAGCATTATGATAATAACGATATATTGGTTCCATTATATACGGTTGAATATAAATAGGTCCAGTTCCATGATTGATCATAGTTTTAAACTCAACATCTTATTCTAGTGGCATCCTTAGATGTCCTCTAGAAACATTCCTTGGAACAAGTAAACTATATATAGAATAAAATCTTTCATTAAACCACCATCATCTAGAAAATGAATTAAAACACGAGCAACGATCTCCCCAGATACTAACATATCGGCACTATAAAACTAACCTGATTATCTCACTTTCTACGATGAACAAATCTATAACTCTAAGGAATGGTTAAGGTCACACTCCTATTGTGACAATAAATATTGTATCAGTATGATAGTAGTAGGTCTATACCAAACACCTAATCAAAACCTGTCATGTAATATATGAATAGATCCCAAATAAAATTATACTCACTAATATTTAGAGACCATTTATTACAAAAGTATATGACCCTCAACCACACTCCAAATGGTGTGTCATTCATAAAGAGTCCACTCAAAAACAAATTATTTATACTAAAACAATTCATAATACTAGATGATATAAATTAATGAGAGGGCTATATATGAAATAAACAATGGGAAAATGTAGAAGATATATGAATTGTACAAATGACTGTTAATGGTCCATCATTACTATGAACATGTTCATGATGAACTGCATGGAAATTTCCTTCCCCTCTTTAAATTTTTTTGTGTGTTCCCCCTTATGATTCTCCACACTTCTGACATTGTCCCACTTTACCTAATGTACCAAATTTAATTCCTCAACTACCACTATATTATGACCTCAATCTACCCGACTAATATAATATATAAAACCACATTCTAGTACACAAATATGATATATCTCCTCGATCAGTAAAAAATAGTAATGGGCCCTTGAAATATGTTTGAATCTTCCCTATCATACCAAAGGACCGATACACCGTTGGTGGACGTGGACATTATAGAAGAATATGACATGAACTACCATACTAGTAGCATTGTAATTGGCTCCTACTATGTGTTACATTTTTTTCACCACGCACACACTATTTCCGATCTCCCTTGATGAAATAATCATAGAGATTCATTTTTCACTTAGAAAAAATATGTCCTAGTCATCTAGTGTAAACATCTTATATTTCATTGGATGATTCTTTCTGGTTCCCCTCATAAATGATATACTAATTTACCACCTCAGAAAACTTCTTCATCCATTATACATTTTCATGGGACAAAATCTCATATTTTTTCATATCAATGATTTTTTTGTATACACACCATCCCTTATAAGGGCTGTGAATAGTTAATGCATATTGGGGAAGAGATTGCCATATTTCATCACAAACATTACTCATTATGTATATCAAATAAAATATGAATCTTTCTAATATATAAGTATTTATAATTAATAGTTCTCCAAGAGCCTCTATTTAATGTTCATCCACAACATGTTATTTAGTTTTCCACCACGATTCAGAATATCGCACCAGACCTTCACTGATTATTGAAACATGTAATCTACCAAAACAACTCACCAGTTTACATGAGTCTATAAATGGTAAAGTATCATCTAGATTGATTTAATCCATAACTATAAAACCTCAGGTCCACCATCTCTAGTAAATGTTTGTGGGTGGTGGAATTGGAATTATCGGGTCAGGTCCATCATTTTTTGAACTACCCTCCCTAGGTATCCTTACATAAACAACATAAAGAGAGAAAATTTATCACATAATTACTCTACAAATCATCCACCAAAAAATACTTGATCCTTTCGATCCAAATATAGAAGAACATTTCCATCAATGTCCTCATTTATCCATATAATATAGCATTATCATGGAGGTATATGTAACATACCAAGTAAGTAATGAATAATAGATATTTTTATCTATGTCTATTAATGAATTAGATAGTGTTTTAGAGGCTTAAAATGAAAATAAATCCAATCTTAAGCATGGAATACACTAATATTTTTAAAAGAATGTTTTACTGCCTTTGATGGAAAACCATTTTTGAATCTATCTTTTGACAATTTTATAAACTATGTTTGTCAAAATAAAATTATTCTTTATGATTGAGACATCAAAATTTACTTTGTGTGAATTTTTGGTATTTTTCTGTTAATGTTCATTTTTAATGAATAGTGAAAATACTGCATTTTACATCAAAACTGATTTTTAATCGAATTTATTTATATGATTATATTATCTTTTGAAATGATTTTAAAGTGAAATTATAATATATTTTTACCATTTAATCCAATGGTGGTCATTGAAATCAATTTTACTTTGAAATTGGACTTAAACTGGTGTCAATCTTTTGATACTTATTGTTTCATAAAAACACGCTATTTGTCATAACAGCAGGAATTAATTATTAAATTAATAAATGTAATTTATATGATTTGAATTTTGTAAAATAGACATCATTTTTCAATTCAGAATATCAAATATAACTTATGGTGAATTTTTGGTATCTTTCTGAAAGACTTCAATTTTTGATGAATAGTGAAACCACTATTTGATACTTATAAAAACTGATTTTTCGTTTAAATGAAATTTTACCACTTCTATGTTTTGAATTTCAAAAATCCGACATACATGGTTGTCATTAAGATGTAAAATGTGGTTCAATGAGATTAAAATAATTTTTTGGTGAATAGTAACTTATTAAGTTTTTAATCGCGATTAGTGGTAATTAGGGTAGTTTAAGGTAAAAATAATGCTTTAATAATATGAAATGACCTATACACATGTCCTAACCTTATTGGATTTGTCATGGCAGACCAAGACAAGCCATGGGTCAACTTGGGGAACCCATGGAGCCACATTGGTTGGGAAATGACATAAATAACTTTGTATTTAATGTTAAAGTAAAAATGACACAAACATGAGTTATTTTACGAAAACAATTTTTATATGGGGTTAAACAAGTCAGATTTTTTACTATAAATATTAATTGGAAAGATAAAAATATTTCCTACGTCATAGTATTTTTTTATAATTTTTTGACATTAAATAAATAGATGTATTTATGACATCATGATGATACAGCGATGACCTCATTATTTAACGATTTAAATAAAATGGAAAGATAATGTAATATCTAAGACCTACACATGTAAAAAACCTATTTGATGAGTGTATTTCGAACCCTTATCACCTTATCCTCGAATTATATCAATCTGGGACCTTTTGTATCCGAAACTCAATTTAAATTAAAGTAACATATCTTTACTTTCCAAGAGTGGCCCTCCTCTCCTCTTATAAAAGGACCCCCACCTATACCTCCTTACCCACACTTACAAAGCCTTTGGCTCGGCCAACCCCTACCCATTTTGTCTCTCCACTTCCATCTCTTACTCCTTGAAGCCTCACATTGGGAAGAAGTCTTCCCAAGGAAGCCTTTGAGCTCAAACCAACGGAAGTTACCCGATTTTAAGGTAATGTCTTCTTTTGAGTCCTTTTGTTTTATTTTACTTCTCCAACCCCCTAAACTCTTTTTATTCTCATATTTTGTAACAAATACAGTATCCTCAATATACTAGGATTTTTTTATAAGAATTATTCAAGCTACACTTACACACACCTACATCTAATGGTTAATGAACATACGGTTTCTGTGGATGTTGAATTTATGCCTCCTGAAACGATGATTGTTCAACATTCCTTTAACACATTCAAAGGTGGCCATTAAGATGAAACTATATTTATATATGATATATAATATATATATGTTTTCATTAAGCTTCTGTATTTTTCTGTTTGGGCATTCCTTTATGGTTTCCATTATGGGTAAACGCGATATCTTCATTTAAGGAAGTGCGGACTACCGCCCCCTCAAAGTGATTTGATTTCGTTAATGCCATATGTGGGACTTATAAAGGATTTAATTAATGGTATTATATATTATATTATACTAGAATTATAATATACCTTTATATCATTATGATTCCATTCTATAAAATATGAAATAGAAATGAAAGTAGCGTTCATGCGTACGTACGGCTTACCATCTCCATGAACGTTGCATTTCATTTCTTACCTTTAAATGATTATGTAATATTATAAATTCATGCATGTACTGGATATATATGACATATATGATATATACATCATGAATACCATTCTGGATATAATATATACATGAACAACTTGTAATTATAAAGGGGTTTATTTTTTACTCAAGTACCAATTATCGTTAAAACGACCGTTATTAACTTAAATAATTACGCAGTGTTCATGACATGGGAATAAGTTATATAAAAGGAATAATGAACTTGAAAAAGGTTCTTAAACAAGTAGATATTAACTCAAGTTTATTATTCAGGAGATTAAAAAACGACCGAGTCAAGTCGGACCCAAGGTATGGGACTTCGTCCCAATCTTCTTTCATTGAGGCATATTTTATTTTATACACAACATTCTTTTATACGGTGTATAAAACCCTTTGACTTTTACATTTATCCAAAAGGATTATTTTTTATACAAAGAATTTACTAAATGACAAAAGGGATGGTTTTTGTCTTACGTATGTGGCGACAACGACTTCTCCGCCGTTGTGACCGTTATTTGAGTTTCGGCTTTCTCTACAAGCCATAACTTCTTTTTAAAAGAAAAATAAATACCATGTTTTACTTTTCTTTTATTTTGGTATTGAAAATGGTTTTCATAATGTTTTTATATCAATGTGTTGTATTTATATCTTGTGATTGAAAGGTGTGAATTTTATGTTTCCTTTATGCATATTTTATGTGATATGATTATGTTGAGGTTCTTGGGCATTATTATGAAAACGGGTGGTTCCGTGATAAACTGCGGGCGGGTGAGCCCGATATAGCTCTCCAATGCATTGGGTAACGCGAAGGAGTGAAATGTTAAGGTTTCTTAGAAGAGAATTAGAGAATATACTTTGATGGGTATTCCAAATGTAACCAAGAGGGTTACTCCCTACGTAAGAATGTTATGAATGTCTAAAGTTACATTTATGTCTTATGATTTCAATGATTTACTTATGATTTGATGAGGTATGTTAAAGTGCTTATGTTTTATGGGTAATGTATGATTTCATTATTATGTATATATGTACCCATGTTTTCTTTCCATGTTGTTATAACCCATACTGAGCTTTTTATGCTCATCCCAAGTTTTTTTGAAATGATTTTCACAGGTCAAGGGAAAGGTACATGATATGATGATACTGTCAAGGAAGTGTTAAGAAAGAATCAATGCTTTATCTTAAATATGTTTCCATTGATGGGAATGAATAATCATATCTTTATATAACCACTTTGTTTATATGTGGAATGTAATGCAAGTTTTATGATCTAATTCTCTAAAACTGTATACCCAAAAAGATCCTCAATGCGTAATCTTGTAATAATTCAAGAATAATTAAGGTTTAAGGCTGGGGCCTTATAGTTGGTATCAGAGGTTGGTTTAGATAACATTAGGAGTTAGATTTCTATTAAATGATTATCCAAAAATATTTTTGAAATGATATAGCATTTGAAGATTACCATGTTGCTTTATCTAAGACATGTTTGTTCAGAATGGTTTTCCGCAGAGGAAACAAGGAAGCAGTGCTAGGAAGGCATACAGAAGGAAATAACCTTCCGAATCAGCATCCCGAGTTGGTCGGAATTGGAACTGAATAGTTTGTTGCAGTGATAGCACAGTTGACTCAGGCAATAAATGGTGGTGGTATCCATGCACGAGATCAGCCAGATCAACCGTAGAGGAACATGTCAGTGGTGGAACATTTCATGAGGCAACATCCCCCATCATTTAGAGGATCATCTGACCCTGTGCTAGCTGAAGGGTGGATTAAAGAACTGGAGATGATTTTCAATGTCATGGGGTGTTCAGAAAATCAAAAGGTTAGTCTTGCTATTTACCGTTTGGAGGGTGAGGCAGATCAGTGGTGGTAGATGGTTAGAAATATCAGGGACTCTGATGAGATTGATGCTCTCGACTAGGAGGAATTCAAAGGTATGTTTCTTGAGAAGTATTTTCATAAGGATCTTTGACTTAGGATGGAAAATCAATTCTTAGAATTGAGGCAAGAGGAATACTCAGTGGCTACCTATGAAGAAAGGTTCACTCAATTGTCAAGGTATGCTCCAAATTTTATCCGAGACCATGATAGTAAAATCAGTCGTTTTTACTCAGGATTAAAGCCAAAATAACGAACGACATTAGCTTCTTGTGAGTTTAAAATTTATGAAAATCTTGTTTTATGTGCTGAGAAGGTGGAAATGGAGTTTGCCGATGACCAAGTGTTCTATAACAACCAACAGAAGAAGAGACTGAGGTGGCAGGATAAAGGTAAGAATTTTTCAAAAAATTCTGATGGTAAGAAAACTAAGTTTCCAGTTTGTGATAAATGTGGAAAAAGGCATGCTGGGGAATGTCTACTGAATTCTGGAAAGTGCTACAGATGTGGTAAGATGGGACATAAGGCTCGTGATTGCACTGAAAAGGATCAAGGTGAAGGTAAGACCAAATTTGATTTACAGTTAGTGAAATTTTATAAGTGCAATGAGATGTGTCACTATGCAAATGAGTGTCTGAAAAAGAGCTTGATTAATGGGAAGCAGTTAGACTAAAAGCATAAAGGTGTGGTGAAATCTTTTGCAACTACTTCAGCAGACGTCGGGCCATCAAATGAAGTTTTATCAGGTACTTTGTTTGTTTTTTCAGATAATGCCAGTGTGTTGTTTGATTCGGGGTCTACACATTCTTTCATCTCTAAAAACTTTTCTAGTAAAATGGGAATACCATCTCAAGAAGTGATTCCTGAACTTGTGGTAAAAACACATGGGGGAAATGTTGAGGCAAAAAGAATTTATAAGAATCTTCCTACCCTTATCTGTGGAAAGAACCTACTTGCAAACCTTATTGTTCTACCTCTAGTAGAGTTTGATGTTATCCTGGTATGGATTGGCTCTCTATTTACCATGCTAAGATTGACTGTAGAGCTAAATAATATTCTTTTCAAAAAGACTTTCAGTTTGTGTACAAGAATGAACCCTTACTGTTGATAAGTTATCAAGAGGCTGAGAAACTTGTAAAAGATGGAAATGAATGTTACCTTGCACACATCGTTGAAAATAAAGGAACTGTTCAGATTAATGATGTGCCAGTGGTAAATGAGTATCCTGATGTTTTTTCTGATGAGTTTCTGGAATAATACCAGATCAGGAAGTTGAGTTTACTGTTGACTTAGTTCCTGATGCTAAGCCAATTTCAAAACCTCCTTATCGAATGGCTCAAATTGAACTTTTAGAGTTGAAGGAGCAATTGCAAGATTTATTAGAGAAAGGTTTCATTCGACCTAGCACATCACCATGGGGTGCTCCTATTTTATTTTTTAAAAATAATGATGGTTCTATGAGACTTTTTATTTATTATAGAGGCTTGAATAATATCACTGTTAAGAACAAATATTCTTTGCCTCATATCGATGATTTGTTTGATCAGCTCTAGGGAGCTCAGTTTTTTTCAAAGATTGACTTGATATCGGGGTACCATCTGCTGAAGGTAAATGAGTTAGATATTCTGAAGACCGTGTTCTGTATGAGATATGGCCATTATGAATTTGTAGTAATGCATTTTGGGCTAACCAATGCACCTTCTCTATTCATGGACTTAATGAATAGAATTTTCCATGAGTTCATGGATAAGTTTGTGGTGGTTTTCATTGATGATATTTTGGTGTTTTCTAAAAGTAAATAGGAGAATGAAAGACATTTAAGTGTTATCTTGAAAACCTTAAAAAAAGAAATTGTATGGGAAATTCAGCAAGTGTGAGTTTTGGTTGCAACAAATTTCTTTCCTTGGTCACATTGTTTCTAAAGATGGGATAACTGTTGATCCTGAAAAAACAAAAGTTGTGGAAGACTGGCCAAGGCCCACAAATGTAACTGAGATTCGTAGCTTCCTTGGTTTGTCAGGCTATTACCGAAGGTTTGTTAGAAATTTTTCACAGTTATCTAGTCCAATGACTAAGCTAACTGGGAAGGGTGTTAAGTTTATCTGGACAAAAGAATGTTATGATTGTTTTCAGGAATTGAAAAGAAGATTGGTGAATGCTCCAGTTTTGGCACTACCTTCCAGGAATGGTGAGTTTGTTATATACAGTGATGCTTCATTGAAAGGACTTGGTTGCTTCCTAATGCAGAATGATCAGGTAATTTCTTATGTTTCACGAGAGTTGAAAACTGATAAGGTAAATTACCCTACATATGATTTGGAATTAGCTGATGTTGTTTTTGCTTTAAAAATTTGGAGGCATCATTTGTATGGAGTAAAGTGTAAAATATATACCAATCACAAAAGTTTAAAGTATATATTCAATCAGAAAGAGCTAAACATGAGACATAAGAGATGGCTGTAATTAATCAAGGATTATGATTGTACAATTCATTACCATCCAGGAAAAACAAATAAAGTGGCTGATGCTTTGAGTCGAAAAATTAATGATTCATTAGCAATGTTGCATTTGGAACGTGATCCTTTAGTTAAGGATTTGATGACCTTTGGCATAGAAGTTTTTGGTGCAGGAAGTCCTTCTATTTTGTTTTAGGTATCAGTGAGATCTTTTCTATCATATGGAATCAAGCAAGCACAGAAGCAAGACAGTGAGTTGAAGAAAAAGGTAGAGCTGGTTCAGAAAGGTACGTTGCCTGAATTCAACATTGATAATGATGGCGTTTTGAGATTTGGGAAGAGATTGTGTGTGCCTTGTGATTCACAGTTGAAGAGAGAGTTGTTATGTGAAGCTCATAGTTCTCTGTTTTCAGTTCATCCTGGCAGTACTAGGATGTATAGAGATCTGCGAGAGTATTACTGGTGGGATGGAATGAAAAGAGATATTGCTGAATTTACTATGAAGTGTTTGACATGTCAACAGGTTAAAGAAGAGCGGCAGTTACCAAAAGGGATGCTACAGCCTTTACCAGTGCCAGAGTGGAAATGGGAGAATATATCGATGGACTTTGTTGTGGGATTACCGAAGACAACTCGAGGTAATAATGCAATCTGGGTTATTGTTGATCTCTTGACCAAGTCTGCCTATTTCCTTGCTATATGAGATACATTCTCTCTTGATCAACTTTCCCGTTTGTATCTTAAAGATATAGTCCGGTTACATGGAGTTCCTCTCTCCATTTTATCGGACCGTGATCCCAGGTTCACTTCTAACTTTTGGAAAAGCCTTCAGAAGTCATTGGGTACTGAATTAAATTTTAGTACAACTTTTCATCCTCAATCAGATGGGTAGTCAGAACGAACAATTCAGACCTTGGAGGATATGATACGAGCTTGTTCGATGGATTATCAGGGATGTTGGGACCAACATCTTTCTTTGGTTGAATTTTCATATAATAACAGTTTTCATTCCAGTATACAGATGGCACCATTTCAAGAATTATATGGGAAGCGGTGTCGAACTCTAGCTTTCTGGGATGAAGTGGGTGAAAGGAAGTTGATGGGACCAGAATTGGTAGAAGTGTTGGCAGAAAAAGTTCAGATGATTCAGAAACACATGAGAACAGCTCAGCGTAGGCAGAAGAGTTATGCAGTCAACCGGAGGAAGGATCTATCTTTTGAGGTGGGTGATCATGTTTTCTCAAGGATTCTCCTTGGAAAAGTGTGATGAGATTTGTTAAGAATGGAAAGTTGAGTCCAAGGATCATTAGACCATATGAAATTCTGGAGAGAGTTGGATCAGTTGCTTACTGATTGGCTTTACCTCTGAGTTTATCTCAGGTACACAATGTTTTTCATGTTTCGATGTTGAGAAAGTATATGCCAGATCCATCTCATGTTTTGAGTTCGGAGGTAGTTCAGCTGGAAGAGAACCTATCTTATGAGGAACAACTAGTCCAAATTCTTGACCACAGGGAGAAAGTGTTACAGAATAAGTTGATTCACTAGGTAAAGGTATTGTGGCAAAACCACATGATTGAAGAGGCAACATGGGAATCTAAAAATGCAATGAGGGATAAGTACCCCCATTTATTCGATAAGTAAATAAATTGCGGGGACTCAATTTTCTAAAGGGGGAAGGATGTAACATTCCAAGTAATTAATAATAGATATTTTTATCAATGTCTATTAATGAATTAGATAGTGTTTTAGAGGCTTTAAATGAAAATAAATCCAATCTTAAGCATGGAATACACTAATATTTTTAAAAGATTGTTTTACTGCCTTTGATGGAAAAACATTTTGTAATCTATCTTTTTACAATTTTATAAACTATGTTTGTCAAAATAAACTTATTCTCTATGATTGGGACATCAAAATTTACTTTTTGTGAATTTTTGGTATTTTTCTGACAATGTTCATTTTTTAATGAATAGTGAAAAATACTGCATTTTAAATCAAAACTGCTATTTAATCTAATTTATTTATATGATTAGATTATCATGTGAAATGGTTTTAAAGTGAAATTGTAATATATTTTTACCATTTAATCCAATGGTGATCATTGGAATCAATTTCACTTTGAAATTGGACTTAAACTGGTGTCAATCTTTTGATACTTATTGTTTCATAAAAACACGCTATTTGTCATAACAGCGGGAATTAATTATTAAATTAATTAATGTAACTTATATGATTTTAATTTTGTAAAATAGACATCATTTTTGAATTCGGAATATCAAATATATCTTAGGGTGAATTTTTGGTATCTTTATGAAAGACTTCAATTTTTGATGAATAGTGTAACCACTAAGTGGTACTTATAAAAACTGATTTATCGTTTAAATGAAATTTTACCACTTCTGTGTTTTGAATTTCAAAACTCTGACATACATGGTTGTCATTAAGAAATAAAATGTGGTTCAATGAGAATAAAATAATTTTTTGGTGAATAGTAACTTATTAAGTTTTAAATCGCGATTAGTGGTAATTAGGGTAGTTTAAGGTAAAAATAATGCTTTAATAATATGAAATGTCCTAGACACATGTACTAACCTTATTGGATGTGTCATGGACGACCAAGAAAAGCCATTGGTCAACTTGGGGACCCCATGGAGCCACTTTGGTTGGAAAATGTCATAAATAACTTTTTATTTTATGTAAAAGTAAAAATGACACAAACATGAGTTATTTTTGGAAACCAATTTTTATATGGGGTTATACAAGTCATATTTTTGACTATAAATATTAATTGGAAAGCTAAAAATATTTCCTACATCATAGTATTTTTCTTTATAATTGTTTGACAATAAATAAATAAATGTATTTATGACATCATGATGATGCAGCGATGACCTCATTATTTAATGATTTAAATAAAATGGATAGATAATGTAATATATAAGACCTACACATGTCCAAAACCTATTGGATGAGTGTATTTAGAACCCTTATCACCTTATCCTCAAATTATATCAATGTGGGACCTTTTGAATCTGAAACTCGTTTTAAAATAAAGTAATTTATCTTTAATTTCCAAGAGTGCCTCTCCTCTCCTCTTATAAAAGGCCCCCACCTATACCTCCTTACCCCCACTTATAAAGCCTTTGGATCAGCCAAAAACTGCCCATTTTGTCTCTCCACATCCCTCTCTTACTCCTTGAAGCCTCACTTTTGGCAGAAGTCTTCCCAAGGAAGCCTTTGAGCTCAAACCAAAGGAAGTTACCTGATTATATGGTAATGTCTTCTTTTGAGTCCTTTTGTTTTATTTTACTTCTCCAACCCCATAAAATATTTTTATTCTTTTATTTTGTAACAACTCAAGTATCCTAAATGTACTAGGATGTTGTTATAAGAAGTATTCAAGCTACACTTACACACACCTACATCTAATGGTTAAAGAACATACGGTTTCCGGGGATGGTGAATTTATGCCTCCTGAAACGATGATTGTTCAACATTCCTTTAACACCTTCAAAGGTGGCCATTAAGAAGAAATTATATTTATATATTATATATAATATGTTTATGTTTTCCTTAAGCTTCTGTATTTTTCTTTTTGGGCATACCTTTATGTTTTCCATTATGGGTAAACGCGATATCTTCATTTAAGGAAGTGCGGACTACCGCCCCCTCAAAGTGATTTGATTTCATTAATGCCATATGTGGGACGTATAAAGGATTTAATTAATGGTATTATATATGATATTATAATGGAATTATAATATACCTTTATATCATTATGATTACATTCTATAAAATATGAAATAGAAATGAAAGTAGTGTTCATGCGTACGTACAGCTTACCGTCTCCATGAACGGTGCATTTCATTTCTTACCTTTAAATGATTATGTAATATTATAAATGCATGCATGTACTGGATATATATGACATATATGATATATACATCATGAATAACATTCTGTATATAATGGATACATGAACAACTTGTAATTATAAAGGGGATTATTTTTGACTCAAGTACCAAAGATCGTTAAAACGACCGTTATTAACTTAAATAATTACATAGTGTTCATGACATGGCAATAAGTGATATAAAAGGAATAATGAACTTGAAAAAGGTTCTTAAACAAGTATAAATTAACTCAAGTTTATTATTCCGGAGATTAATGAATGACCAAGTCAAGTCGGACCCGAGGTATGGGACTTCATCTCAATCTCCTTTCATTGAGGCATATTGTATTTTATACACAACTTTCTTTTATACTGTGTATAAAACCCTATAACTTTTACGTTTATCCAAAAGGAATATTTTTTTATACAAAGCGTTTACTAAATGACAAAAGGGAATGTTTTTGTCGTACGTATGTGGCGACAACGACTTCTCCGCCGTCGTGACCGTTATTTGAGTTTCGGCTTCCTCTACAAGCCATACCATCTTTTTAAAAGAAAAATAAATACCATGTTTTACTTTTCATTTATTTTGGTATCAAAAATGGTTTTCATAATATTTTTATATCAATGTGTTGTATTGATATCTTGTGATTGAAAGGTGGGAATGTTATGTTTCCTTTATGCATGTTTTATGTGATATGATTATGTTGAGGTTCTTGGGCATTATTATGAAAACAGGTGGTTCTGTGATAAACTAAGGGCGGGTGAGCCCGATATAGCTCTCCAATGCATTGGGTAACGCGAAGGAGTGAAACGTTATGGTTTCCCCGAAGAGATTTAGGGAATATACTGTGATGGGTATTCCAAACGTAACTAAGAGGGTTACTCCCTACGTAAGAATGTTATGAATGCCTCAAGTTACCTTTATGTCTTATGATTTCTATGATTTACTCATGATTTGATGAGGTATGTTAAAGTGCTTATGTTTTATGGGTAATGTATGATTTCATTCTTATGTATATATGTACCCATGTTTCCTTTCCATGTTTTTATAACCCATACTGATCATTTTATGCTCATCCCATGTTTTTTTGAAATGATTTTCACAGGTCATGGGAAAGGTACATGATATGATGATAGTGTTAAGGAAGTGTCAGGAAAGAATCCATGTTTTATCTTAAATATGTTTCCATTGATGGGAATGAATAATACTATCTTTATGTAACCACTTTGTTTATATGTGGAATGTAATGCAAGTTTTATGATCTAATTCTCTAAAACTCTAAACCCAAAAAGATCCTCAATGCGTAATCTTGTAATAACTCAAAATTAAGTAAGGTTTAAGGCTAGGGCCTTATAGTATATCTCTAAAATATCAAATATAAATCTTATGAAACATATCACACAATTAAAATTTCTTCATATGATATATTCAAATTAAACAATAACAAGTCATCCCCATACCACACCTGATGTTGAAAATAGAGGCACCATCAATACCCTCCACCATCCCTCATATGGGTAATGGAAATCATAGTATAAAATTGTTTGAAATCTAATAGTCATTGATTTGAAAACCACTTTATCTATATTATATTTCTTGAATTTTCATTATTTATAATTATCCATTTCATATTAGGTTCCATGAAAATTTTAAAATACTTAATGATTCCAAGTAATTGTCATTAGAAAATATACCCAAAACATATTTTTTCATGCATGCCTAAAAAAATAATACACTCAATTCATTCAATGTTGAAACATCCTAAAATTAATTCCATATTCCAGTGCCCCCATTTGGATAGTTATGTGACATCAGGCACAACACCCCACGCACTAGCCGTTGAGTCAATAAGATTTCATTATGCCTTTTTCATTCCTTCTTCTTTTGAAAATAACAAACACCTTATCTTATGGAAAATTTTATTTATCCTCTGTTTTACTTGAAAATTGAAATTTTCTTTTCCCAAGGATATTTATCATTACCATGTTTTTCTCTGTTCATTATTTTGTCTCAGTGTAAAATTAAGTTTCATATCTAAAACCTCATAATCATATAATACATTTATTTAGAGCATTTTGTTTTTTGGATTAGAATTCAAATTTTGAATTCTCTGAATTCAGACTCCGAACTCTTATGAGTTATGACACTGAATTATGTTAATTAAGACTCTAAATTCTATTGAATTTAGTCTCTGAACACTTATGAGTTCTGACCCAAATTCTCTGAATTATGACTCCAAACACTTATTAGTTCAGACTCTGAATTCTACCGAATTGTGACTCTGAAATCTTACGAGTTCTGACTCCAAGTACTAGGAATCCAGACTCCAAAATCTTGCGAGTTCAGACACCAAATTCTACTGCATTTAGACTCCAACCATTTATGAGCTTAAACTCAAAATTCATATGAATTGAACCTCTAAACATTATATGTTCAGGTTCTGAAGTTTAGTGAATTTAGATTCCGAATGTCCCTGAAATTCATAATCTAGAAGTCTATTGAATTAAGGTTCCTAATTTCGTGGAAAACAAATTATGAATATCCTGGTATTATAGATACCAAATGTATTTTTGGTTAGACATTGCATATTTTTTCCTTACACTTGGAAAAATAATTTTGGATAATTAACCACATTTTCCTTACTCTTGATTTGGTAATAAAACGATGTCATGCATTTAGTTACATACTACCCATTGTTTGAGTGACACGTGTATAGGTCCCTTCGAAATTGAAGGAAAAACATGATCGTTGGAGGAGGTAGCCAACCATTGGAGCTATGTCTATAAAAAGAAGCTCATATAAAAGAGATAAGAATATTTATGAACTATTCCATGGCTCTAGATATTACATTCTTATAGACTTATTTCTATAGAGAGACTCTCATTCTTAGTGTGTACTTAACATCTTGTTCAGATTTGCTTCGTGTGACTCCGAATGTTGATGAGTACATTCGAGGGCTTCTAGGAATAGGAAGATAGAGGTGTCGACTACCTTAATGTTCGAGGACTTTTTTTCTTAGGAGGGTAGAGGTTTTTACTACCGTGAATTTGAGGGCTTAAAAGTATAACAAGACAGACTCTGATCATCATATCGAGGGCTTAACCTGGTGTGGGTAAGAAATAATTTTTTGAATGTATAAATCAAGGTACCTTTATCCATGGTTGTTGGATACCCTACTCTTTGGGTTAAAATATTTACTACTTCTTACTTTTTTTGTTTCATTTTTTCCATATCATTTTCAATGTTGAGAAAAGTATAAATATCTTATACTTCTTTATAATAGCACCCATACTAGTAAGATTTTATACGCTTTAAGGTATAATCTTTTTCCTTGTAAACTTTCATTAAGTTTCATTTATGGAACCATATTTCCAAAACCTCGATTTCTGGAACCACATTTCCAGAATCGAGTAAGTTTGTAAAACATAGAGGTCTTGTAAATTTTCCTTGTTTATCTTTGTTAAACAGTACCTTCATTAAATGCTCGATATGAAATTTTTAAAGTATACAATTCACCCAACCCCTCTTGTATTTTGAGCATCAATATATTCATCATTTAGTATCTATATAATTTCGATCTAACATTTGGTATTATAGATTATATCATACACCATACCATCTCAACAATTGGTATTAGATCAGGTCTCTGAAATACTTATATTCACACATATGTTTTCTTTTCTCAAGTTTTTTATTTCTCTAAATTTTCTTTTCTTGGGAATATTTTACTTGTTTACAAACATTATTACTATCTAGTTTGTGTGGAATGATATTTTCATTACGATGTTAGGAATCAATGTTGATTCCATAGACAACCTAAATCAAACAAGACCACCAATTTTTATGGGAATGATTATGAATGTTGGAAAGATTGTATGAAGACTTTCTTTATCAATACTAGAGTGGATAAATTTGTTATGCTTACAGGAGGTTATAAAATTCTTGATAAGGAGGTTATCCATTAACGAACCCAGAAAAGCAAGAATATCAACTAAATTATAATATACAAATAATTTGCTTTGTTCTACGAATAATAACATATATTTCCAAATTTCATCTTGTGATGAAGCAAATTGTGTTTGGAAGAAGCTTGAAGTTACTCACTATGAAACATCCAATGTTATTGAAATTAGAAGAGTCATGCTCAAAGCAGAATATCACGATTTCTTCTTTCCTTATGGATAACCCATTTTTATGTTTCAATATAGATTCATGAATATATTTAATAGTTTGAAATCCATGAATGAGAAAGGATTAGATGATGAAACTCTTGTGGAAAAAATCATAGACATCATGCCTAATGAATGGGAATCGAAGAGAACGAATATGGATTAGAATAGGAAGGTTACTAATATTTCCCATGATGAACTTTTTGGAACACTTCATCAACATGAGACTATGATGAAAAGTGAATCTATTAATATTAAGATGAAGAATTGGAATGGAAGTGTTTCTTTTACTACAACATCAAATCATATGAAATCCAAGACTCCTGAGAGAGTTACTAGATCTAAATCCAAGAGGTTGTTATTCAATCTGAATCTAGTGGAAGTGAATCTTCAGAAAATTAGTTAGAAAATCTTTCTCAAAGGATGATCAAGATTTTTGGAAAGAAGATCTTTCACTCTAGACACAAGAAGAAATAATGGAAAGATACGAAAAACATAGAAGTCACATGTTATTAATTCAATAGATCTGGACATATAAGACATGATTGTCCTATTCTTAAATGAAAAAAAATAATGTAAAAACATTCTGAGAGATACATAACAAAGTACTACAATGCTTAAGCTAATAAATTCTTGAAATCTAATGAAACCTAGAGTGCCAGGAGAGGAAACTCTTTGGATGTATCATCAGATTATGAATCTTCCGGGTAGAAGAATCTTGGTTTAATAGCCACACTACCTATTGAAAATCATTCCTTAATTGCTAATATACACAATGATGAATCTATGAACAATGTATATTTAAATGAAAATTATATTGATAGTAGTTATTATAACTCATTCGATGAAGAATCTTCTTATGATGAAGATAATACATTACCTACATATGACGAAGTTTCTAGGTTTTCGATGATTCTTGATAATGAGAATTCTAAACTCAAGAAAAAGCATGATAAGAAAAATTCTAGAAATACTATTCTTACTAAAGAATTATCATATCATTCTAAAGATCATGATAAGAAAAAAATTTTATTTTGAATTTTTATCATAAAATATGGAGGAAGTAAATTTTGAGTACGATACAAATTCTATGGATCTAGAAAATGTAATTTCAAAGAAATTTTTTTTCGAGCTTAATGATACTTCAAAGTCAAATGTTTTAGAAGTCAAGAACGTAGTTATTAAATTAAAATCTGAGATATTTTCCTTGAAGAAGTGTATTTCATACATTACCTATGATAAGGAAAATTATGATAAGATGTAGTCTCAAATCCCACCTCTATATAATAGTTATGGTTTTGGTTATACTAGTTGAAACCCGGTTTTTAGTGACAATTATTTTGTTCCTCAAAGTGCTCCATTCTGCACTAAGTGTTAGTGCGGTGGGAATTGGTCAAGAAATTGTTCCTTAAACAAAAATAAGTGTTTATGATTTAATATGGATTATATTTTAATGAAAATGGGAATTCTTAAGAATTTTCATATTGATGTTTCTGAATCCATGAATGTTTGGAATCCAAATGCCAAACTTATTAATTTTTAGGACAATAAAGAAGGTAAAACCGAAATAATTGGTATATGGATAGTGGATGTTCCTAGCATATCACTAGTAAAAAACAACTTTGAAAAGATGATAAAGATAAAAAAAGATACAATGCATGAATTTATTAGTACACAAGAACAACATGATGATATTTTCACAAAATAATTTCCCTAGGATATATTTGAATACATTAAAAATAAGTTAGGAATGATAACCATTAGGTAATCATCCTTATTAACTTTATGTTGAAACTAATTTCATTACATTAATAAACTCTTTTCTATATAGGGAGTTCATTTGATTGTTTGATTTCTAATATTTTCATTTATTCAAAAATTTTCTTAATGATGTTTTTCAAAAAATTCGTAATAATGTTATTCAAAAAATTTTGTAATGAAAATTTTCAAAAATATTTGTAAAGTTGTTTTTGAAAAAATTTCGTAATGATGTTTTTAAAAATCTATCGTAATGATGTTTTTCTATGTTTTTCATAATGAAGATTTTCTAAATTTTTCATAGTTAGTCTTTCAAATATTTCCTAATCAAATTTTTTAGAATCTAATGTTCTTTATTAATAATTTTCCTCACTACGAATAATCTACCTAGAAATTTGAAAGGTATGTTTCCTTTCTATAATTTATGTATTAATTTTTTTTCTTTTTTTTATTCCCATTTTTTTAAATCTTGGATACTCTTTTTTTTAATAACCAAATTTTTTTCTTAAAAAACTCAAAAGATCATATTCTACCATGTTTTCATTACATCTATCATATCAACCGTCAGATCTAATCAGAAGGATTTTCATCCATTGGATTCAGTTTGGAAGATGAACCTTCATCCCATTCATCTTTATAAAGGACCCCTGATGGTTGTCCCGCATCATTATCAAAGCACTCATGTGCCGATGCTCCGACCCTTCTACGTGAGCTCATTCCAGATTTTGAAGGTTTTCTCAATTCTGAATGCCTATCGAAGAATCTTCATAGAAAGACATGTTAACTGTCAAGACGATTTCAAAATGGCTGATATACTGGGAAAAGTTCGTCCAACCAAATTTCTTTGCTATGTATGATTCTATAATCACAAAGATCATCAAGCTGAATGGATAGGATAATGTCTTCATATCGAAACCAGGAGCTCTGGATCTGGTGTATCTGGACTTATTAGTGGAGTTCTATGAGCCATCATGCTTTTTCAAGGAAGAAGGAAATGAAAATTTATCTTTCAAGTGCTATGGGAATACATATTCTTTATCTTATACTATGTTTCCTTGTTTTATTTGAGTTACCTATGAGGGTGAGGCAGAGTTTTGTTCCCAAAAGCTGTTATATGTCCAATGAATCATTGTTAAGGGGAAGGATATGAAATTCCTTGGACTTTCTGATGTAAAGAATCTGATGATAGTTCACCTCTCTACAAATTATCAGATTCATGAATTATGGTTTCAAGGTTTCATAATTCCGAGAAAAGTGTAAAATGATTAGCTGAAGAAGATTGACATGTATATTATAGATTTCTTAGTTAATACGAGGAAGGTTAACTTGGTTAAGAATATTATAATTATGATTGAGAATATATTGAATGGGAATATGAAGGCTAATATTATTATGTATCCAGCCATTCTCATGATGTTGATTGTTCATTGTCTAAAATCCTTCAAAATTCCTTGTAGTTATAAGCAAAGAAATTGAAATGTAATGCTGGTTAGTGATGATACTTTGAAGAGGATGAAAGTAGGTGTATCTAAGGAATCAAGATAAATTTATAACCTACCTGAAGAAGAAACTAAGGTTGTACCGACAAAATAGGAGGTGGTTTAACCATTGAAAAAGGCTAGAAATAAGACTATTTTTAAGGAAGTAGTAGAATAAGTAAACTCGAAAACTCTAGGGATGCCCAATCAGCACCTCCAAAACCTAAGAAGAAAAAAGTATACCATAATGAGGTTGTAGTAATGTTGATTGAAGATAAGAAATATAAGAAAGTAGGGGATCCGTTTTTTGTTTTGGATCCTGATAAAACCAGATATTTAAAAGAAAATACTACTAATGAACTTGAGAAACTTGCTAAAAATAATCAAAAGATGAAGATGGATGAAGCAGAAATTGTCCAATCACTTTTGAAGGATACTGAGAATGCATCAGAGAATATCACAGTACCTAAATCCTTCTTGGTAAAAGAATTACCTGAGACTCCAGGGAAAGAAATTTATGACTCTAGAAAAATTACACGAAAATCTTGTTAAAGAAATATAAGTTTCCGAATGAGTTGAAGAAGAAGGGAGTAGTGGTGACACCACAGATTTGATTAAGCAAGTTAAATATTTCCATGAAATGGAAATTCCCTCAGAGAAGCTCAAAATCCGAACTTCTGAAGCTGAATCGTCAAAGACTGTTATCTCTGGGAAAGATCATAAAGAAGAGGATGAGAAAGGTGAAGATGATGTCAATAAGCGGTCTGAGGAACAAATTTCTAATATTGATTCATTCATCTTGAAGATGCTGAGATAGGTGTAGAGAAAGAGTAGATAGATGAAGACATAATTGTTCAGGTGTCTGTAAGTGAACATGAATCCCTAGATATAGAAGCCATTCCATGAACTGATAAGGGTTTACAGGTGGTTGTTGAGACACCTAGTAAATCAGTTGTGAAGATGAAAGAAGCTGGTGGATATTTAAAGAGGAAACCTACTAAGATAGAAAAATAAACCTCACCACGAAAAGTTTAAAATTTCGAATTATCATCCCTTAGACATGATTTCGTGTTTAGTCATTGAGGAAGCTTGTTGGGACCTTTCTGATATTTCCATGAAATTATTGAAGATGTAAAAAGATTCAACACACCTTGATCAAGAAATTGGATTCACTATCCATGGTGATGGATAAGAGCGTCAAGCTAGTGCGTGATATTATGAATTTTTTCATCAACTACGAAGCCCATAAAATATAGTGTAAGAAGATGACTAGTTGTTCAATGAAAACCATAGAGGACACGAGAAATATTTATGTGTTCCAAGATAGTGTCAAGGAGGAATTTGACATTGAATATGGTAAGATAAAGGATCTCACAAGTATCTTTGAATAAAAGTTGACTCTGGAACAGAATTCTCAGATTCAAGAAATAAAAGATCTTAATGGGAAGTTGTATTCAGTTTCTCAAAGCTAGATGAGATAAAGAGATCTTTGGATTGACTTATAATAAAATATTGTCAAGAACGAATAATTCCGGAAGGCTCAGGTAGAGGTTCTTAAGGCACATGAATATAGAATCAAATCCATAAAAAAGAAAGCATAGGATCAGGATCATATTGTTAAGAGAGCAGAAGTATACCACAAATAGCTCAAGAAGCTGAAGACAAGAGTCAAGAAGCTGATGCTGAAGGAAAAGGAGGGATAACCTTGATTAAATCAAATATTTTGTTGTATTTTTGTTTCTTGTATAAATTTTTACTATAATAATAAAATAATTGGATTCTTGCCTTATTATTGTGTTGTACTAATTTTTCATGGAATATATTTTCTTTTCCAATCCTTATATTTATTTTTGAAAATCACACGGGGGGATAAAAGAAAATGAATACTTAATAATGATGAAATGTCCCTATGTATGGGGGAGTTTATCTATGGGGGAGTTTTCATCATGACATTTTGCGTATGCAATAAATGATAAATATCATTACATAAATCTAGAATATTATCCTTAGTGTTTCCCAAGCCTAACAGGGAGTTAGTTGTATTCATATTTTCCCATGTATTAAGGAAGAATGTTTTTACTTTATATGTCCTTATATTATTTTTCATAAGGATGTTTTTTCTTCCCAATAAGGGGGATATTTTTGTGTAAATAAGGTTTCATTATGACATTTCCATTCCATCATATTTTGAAAAATCACAAACACATCATCTTAAGGAAAATTCCATTTACCCTATGTTTATCATGATAAGGAAAAATTTCCTTTCCCAAGGAAATTTATCCTTACTATGTTTTTCATTGTTCATTATTTTTTATAAGTGTAAAATTCGTTTTCATATCTAAAAACATGCAATCATATAATACTTAGATAGAGTGTATTCTATTTTTAGGATCAGAATTCTTGTTCCAAATTCTCTAAATTCAGACTCCAAAATCTTATGTGTTCTGACTCCAAATTCTATGAATTTAGACTCCAAATTCTACTGAATTTAGACTCTAAACCCTTATGAGTTATGACTCCAAATTCTATGAATTTAGACTCTGAACACTTATGATATCCGACAATAAATTATACATAATTCTGTCTCTGAACTCTTATGAGTTTTGTCTATGAGATATCTGAATTCAGACTCCAAACTCTTTCAAGTTCTGACTCCAATTTCTACTGAATTTAGACTCAGAAGTTTTATGAGTTCAGACTCTGAATTTTTATGAATTAAGACTCTGAACATTCTATGTTCAGGTTCTGAATTCTTTTGAATTCAGATTCTGAATTTTGTGGAAATTTAGACTCTGTAATTTTATAGAATTCAGGTTCTGAATTTCATGGAAAATTGAATCTGAATATACTTGTATTATAAATACTGAGTATATTTTTGGTTAGAATCTGTACTTTTATTCCTTACACTCTGAAAAATGATTTTGGTAATGTAACCATATTTTTTCTTACACTTGATTTGGTTATAAATTGACGTCATGCATTCAGTTACTTACTAACATTTGTTTGAGTGACATTTGTATAGGTTCCACTAAAATTCAATAAAAAATATGACCATTGAAGGAGGGAGCCGACCGTTGGAGTCATGCCTATAAAAAAATCTCATTTGAAAGAGCTCAGAACATTGATGAACTGTTCTACGAATATAGAGATTACATGTTGGTGAATTGATTAATAGATAGAGACTCTCATGCTTAGTGTGTACTGAACATTTTGTCCAGATTTTCTTCATGCAGCTATGAATGTTACTGAGTACATATGGTGATACCGGGAATAGGAAGACAAGGGTGCCGACTACCTTAAAGTTTGAGGTCATCCTTGCTGAAGAATAAAGTATTCCTACTACCTTGAAGTTGATGGCTATCAGGGATTGTAAGATAGACCCTGTTCTTCGTATCATGGGCTTACCATGGTGTGTGTAACACAGACATTCATGAATGTATAAATCAAGGGACCTTTATCCATGGTTGGTTGATACCCCACTCTTTGGGTCAAAATATTTACTACTTTTTACATGTACTGTTTCATGATTTCCACAGCATATTGATTGTTGAGGAATGTATAACTATCTTATTCTTCCTTATACATGTACTTTGATTAGTATGATTCTATATGATTTAAGGTAAAATCTTTGTCCTTGTAAACATTCGTTAAGTTTCATTTCTAGAAAATTATTTCTGGAAACTCGATTTCTGGAACAACATTTCCGGAATCATGAAAGCTTGTAGAACCAAGTGGTCTATGGAATCAACCTTGTTTATCTTTGTTAAATAGGCCCTTCTCTAAAAGTTCAAAATGAATTTTGTAAAGGATACAATTCAGACCCCTCTTGTATTTTGAGCAAAAATTTATACTTCATTCAGTTTCTATATCATTTCGATCCTTCATTTGGTATTATAGAGTATATCATACTTTATACCATCTCATCACCAAAGGCTAACAATTCGAGGTGAGGTTCTAATTTGAAGCATGGAGACACTATATCTTCTTTCTCAACGTAGTTCAGCCATTGAAATAAATAAATAATATCAAAAAGGTAATAAAATTATCAACCACACTAACACATAACTAAAACATACTAACATGACATTATAACCCAATTAGATGGATAAATTAATATATACAAAATTTTTAGATATTCCATGACTTATAATAATCAAGTGTAAACTGAAAATCAAAAATAAAGGCACAATGATAATGGTTTTAGTGGGTCATGATATAATGTTTTATTCCTTCATCCATACTCCATCCCCAGCACAATTATTCCATCTACCCTAGGTCTTTTACCCTAACCTTTCAATGAAAACATGGTCTCTATTTGTTATCTTAAAGTGAAACTGGTTAGTGTATGAGGAAAACTTGAATTTCCACCAAAAATGGAGTGTATAACAATACTAATTCTATAATAGTTTATGAAGTCATGTAGAGACAAAATTGAATATGATAAATTAAATAGTTTCCATAAATTAAATTCATATTTAATTAAACTAAAATTCCCCTATGTTAATTGTTACACCTGAAAAATATTTCATTCTTTTTCATGTTTTGGATACCCGACCATCAGAAGAACATGGTATCTTATTTAAATATATTGGGGGATTTCATATGTTCAATAATATCAAATTTCACATTCGTTTATTGGTAGTATTTAGAACAATTATGGCATCCAATGGGTATTCAGATCCACCACCCTAGTCACAAAACATTGTGAACATGTTATGCATATATACACACACACATTTGGGGCCTAGATATTTAGAATGGAACATCGTGGGTATTTTGAGCATTTTTACCAATGCCACTAATTAGTCAAAAATATCACATCTCATGGTTCCACTTTTGCAACCCAATTTATCCCCCATTTACATAATTAATTAATTATCAAAATTCTAAAAATAAAATATCAATAATATTTGAAATTATATTTATGATGACCATATAATTCGTAATTCATTGTTTCTATTATATCGGCACACCCCCATGGGTTTCCACCATGTCTAGTTCCAAAATCATTAATTTGTATAAGGTGATCCATTACTGGATATACAATTCCATGTGTACTAATTAATTAATTCATTTTAAATATACAATTTCCCAGTGTTTCAAATCAAATTTCACAATCAGGTACACCCATTTATTATAAATACTATTATAATTAACAATTATACTAGTAAACTCAAGGTATTCTGTGTATTTTTTCCAAACTTATATCTACAATTCAATATGGACATATCGAATAAAAAATTCTGAGGGTGATCTAGGACTACACATAAGAAAAAAAAATTAAAGGAACAATATATATTAAAATATATATCATTAATATATCTAATGGTGAAAAAATCATCTCGCTTCATTGGGAGATACAGATAGGAGAGATATGAATCCATTGATAAGAAAGTGCAATATAATATGAGAGGTTGAATACTTCCTCCTCAAATTTGATGTACTCTAAAGGTGTTGAATGAAACATGGAATAATATGGGACCTTCTAGAATTGATGTAAAATATTTTGGGACAAGTTGAGGTAATTAGTTGAAAACCAAGGTTTTCTGGTAGCATTTAATAAAAAATTTCAAGGGTTATAATTATATGAGAATTGTTACATGGGAGAAGGTGTATCGTTTTACAAACAATAAATAATAAAAATCCACACATAAATAGGGGTTTCAGAGTCTCTCATAATTGGTGAACGTTTTTGAAAAAAATCTACAAAACATAAAACCAAAACTTTATTGGGGATCACAAAATGGGGAGTGTGGCCTCCTGATTTGGCCAAACCATGGACATACCTTGTTCTATCTCCCACGTGTTCTAAAATGTGTGCATTATTTCCATGGGAAAATGGAATAGTATTCACTAACCATGAATTAATCATGAATTACCCCGTTATCTTCCCAATATCCTATAATTTTACTTGAAGAGCCCCAAAACAAATCCAAACCATGATATAATCATTACATGGGAAAATGTGTACTTAAAAACAATCAAGAGTATTCTCCATAATAGATATGATTTTTCAAATGATTTCATTATTAATTTTTGAAATAAATGAAGGTAACTTTTTTAGATAAAATAAATTATTGTAATTATAAATATAGAATCCATTTTTCCAATATCATTTTAGATTAAAGATAATTTTTAAATTAAATTTATTCATATAGACATGATGATAAAATTGTTTTTTAATGATAAATATTTCAAATTTTTATAATGATTTAATATCACTGTTGAATAATACATTGGTTACAATGAATAAAATTTGATTAAATGGTATGAAATTTAATAACTATTACATTAAATCTAATAAAAAATTTATTTTACCAATATAATGAAATTTAAAAAAAAATGTATGTTTTAATTTAGGACATAATATTTATCATTATTCATCAGAAATTAATTTTTTTATAAAAAATAAATTAAATTAAATGTAATATAAATTTTAAATATTTATTAAGAGAATCTGATTTGTTTTATAAAGTCATTTTATAATGTTGCAAAAAATTTAATTTATTATATGTTGAAAAAAATTAGACCAAACTAAAAAAATCAAACATATTAATAATTAAACTATATTAGATCTTTATTCTAAGCTAGATATCATATTTTATTAAAGCTAAACATTATATTCAATGTAAATAAAATATAAATATCATTAAAATAATTAACTAATAAAGATTTGATTAATTTATGAATAAAATAACATTCTTCCAAGATGATATTTTTTTATAGAAATATTTTATTTTATTTCCAAAAAGGTATTATTATTTGTTTATAATTATCTGGACACCAAAAGATTCATTATGTATACATGTGTATATTATATATTAAAAATATTGATAATATTATTATAAAAACAAATATTTATTTTTGTTTAAAAAATCATATTAAATAATATGATATCTAAAATATTTCATGTTATATTTAAAATCAACGTTCTTTTAATGAAATATACTATTGATGTTCTATGAAACCAAATCCAAACTCAGTATTGTGTTTTACTGAATCTAAAAATATTTTTACTTGCCACATAAAATTTCATAATGATTAATATTATTTGAAAAATAGTTTATACAAAATCCTTGTTTGTTTCATTATATCCCTCTTAAAATGAAATTTTTCGTTCAGTATATTCTACATAGTCATAGGATAATCATTTTATAATTACATCATATAAATCCATATCATAAATGTGAAAAATATTTCTCAGCATATAATTGAAAAATTGGAAACATATAGATTACATAAATTAACTTTTATATTTTCTTCACTATAGTAGAAAATTTCATTGAAGATGTGATTTTTATATGAATGAAAATTGTAAATAACAGTAGAGAGTTATAAATACCACTGATTATAAGAATTTGGGTGATCTAGAGAATGAAGATAACCATAAATAATTGACCAAAGTGGAATAAAAAAAGTTTCTTTATATCATCAAAAATGGTTATAACAATTTCCCATTTTATTTCATTATCATTATCCGTATTTTATAGTATATTCATGTGGGCATACAGTTTATTGATTTCATTCCATTCTGTAAGCAGAATCTCACCCTTTGTTTATGCCTTAATAAATTTCCACATTATCTCAAACTCTAAAAAATTGAGATTATTTTTCATGCCTAAAAAACTATCAGATTATAACAGATGTAGAGAAAATGATAAGATTATCAATCACTCTTTAGTTCTCATCAATACAAAATGGTCATAATAGGTTATCCAGTTTGATTAAATCAACATGTGGAAAAATAATACGTTATTTTTAATAGTCCTGGTAAAAAATTATAATCAAACCCATTTTATTAATGGTTATTTATATTCCCCTTTTAAATGATGAGAATAAAATTAAATGGAAATATGAATACTTAATATCCAAAAATAATATATCATTCATCCCCCAAGCATCATGAAATATATATTAATTGAGTCCCACAAAACATGTCAATAAATTCATCATAAATTTTATTGAAATTATAATTAGCATTGAACCTAAATGATAAGATAAATTATTTCCCATTCCATTACAAAAGCTATAGATTTTTGAATATAATCAATGTAACAAATAATTCTATAAAATCTATCAATGATAACATAAAATAGTTTTTCAACAAATCCTTTATCAGTTTTGAGGTCATCAATACAACAAAATTGATAATATCCAAATAAATATATTATTTATCCTAACTAAATATTTTTTAATCAATATGAGAAACATATTTGGGGTTGCCATACCATAATCAAAATATCTCATGTCCATTAAATAAATTTTCAATACCATTACAATCAGTAAAAATCTTTTTTATATCCCATAACAAAAAATAGATACCAATCAATTCTTATATATTTCATGATTCATGTAATATAATGCATTAATTATACTATATAAATACATTATTCATCCCACTGAATTATAAAATCATTATATAGGATTCATAATAATATTCCCTAATAGTTATTTTTTTCACATGTTATCTAGAGTTTCTTCAACTTCTTCAATATAACCATTAATCATCTATCCTTCATGATTTTCATCATGAGTTTTTCCCATTGGATTTATATTTTCATAATTCCCATAATATAAATATTTAAATCACTACTCAAATTATGATTTCTTAGGGGTTACCATATTCCTATCCATTGTATTAATGGAACCTTTCATTTTCCCTTTGTAGTTAATTTATTATTTTCAATAATTTACATAGTCAAAACATCATCTCTTTCCTCTGATACATTAAGTTGTGTTTTCATTTCCAAATTCTTGACATATTAGAAAATGAATCATATTTTAACCCTGGATACCATCACCCAAAATCATAGTGAACTCTTTCATTATATAATTTGGTGATACATTGAGTGGTTTAAGATGAATTTTTGTAATCATGTTCTATGAAAAATTATTTAGGATAATCATAATATCACATACTCTAGTTATCATCAAATTTGGATACTCATAAAAAAATATTCCATATTAGAGATTAATAGTCTATGTTATTAATTGTATTAATATATTTAAATCATTCGTCATGTCTCATGAAGATTTTGTGAATTTCCATATCATACCCCTATATTGTCAATCATGTTTTGTAGTGCGGACCATTGTTTAGTAGTACATCCCCATTGAGTCTACTTCAACGAGGGTTTTTCAAGGTTTTTTACCCATATATATGTTTTTACCAATTCCAAATCCACTTGTAGTCTATCAAATCTCGGCCCAAGCTCATTCTTGAGCTATAACTAACACAATTCCACCTCCATAGGCCAAGAGGAAGTGATAATATATGACGGTAGAAAAAATGTGGGGAATCCTTTCCCTATGTCCCTATACACAAAAACACATATCCCACTAAATAAAAAATGGCATGTGGATGGGAAGAATAGATAAAACAATATTAAATATTTACAAAAAACATGCATTAATCTATAATAATTAAATGTATTGAAATATAAACTAAAAGTGAAAGGGAAAAAATACATGCCAAACCAAAAAAGTGTCACATCATTGAAGCAACTAAAACGTAAATCAACACAGAGATCCCATATATTGGATACCAAGATACGTCCCCCATACAGGGTCCCAACACCCATAACAATAAACTCTTATGAAGTTATGATCATCCTATTTGGCATAAGCACAAGACATGACACATTAGGTAAATTTCTATGAAATTGTGAGTATAGTCATACTCAGTATGATGCCCTGAAAAGGCGAAGGGAAAAAAATGTGACACATTTGTAGAGGAATGAAGTATATATAACAAAGTACCAAAAATAAGTACATATTAATCCAATAAGAGATTTAAGTAAATTCCCCAAAAACAAAAATATCAAGAAACAAAGGGAATATGGACATCTCATCAAGTCCTTTCTACATATAGTAGAGGAGTAAACTCATCCAACTACATGAAGAGAAACATGGAAACCATGTGGCATACCCTCTGCTTTTTCGCCTCTCCAAGATAGAGGGTAACAAAAATAAAATTAGTGGGTACTCAAATATGATTCATATATATCCTCAATCATTGTCTCACAAACAATATAGTAAAGGTATCATCATATCATTGTTTTGCCCAGGGAAAATTTCACAAATAGTTCCAAATGTATCCACTAACTATGCCCAGGATATGACATTTCTACCTTGAACTTGCATGTCGTAGGGGCCCAATCACTACACCTTGATGCTATACGCATTTAAAAGTACTAACTCACCCTCACAGTTTTAGGTTGCATCTCAATGACACATCATTGTGAGGAAATCGTCTCTATCTCCCATGAGTGAACTGGTATTTCAAAACTTATTTCATCACTGATATGTATAGCATAAAGGCGAAAACATAAAATAAAGGATCCACCCATAGCGTGTCAAGTGGATTTTACACTACTAGTAGTCCTAGGGGACATGCTTCCTAGTACATCTTGGGGATTCCACCATATCATCAAGGAACATTACTGTGATAAATCATGAGGATTCTACACTAAAGTAACTACAAATGACATACCCCCATGTTGATGTGTGATTCCACTATAAATCATCAAGGTCCCTATCCCTAGTTCATCAAGGGGATTCCACATGAACGAAACTATTATGGATCCGTCCATACCCTATTGGTGCATTCCAATTTGGTTGTTATTGGGGTCCCACACTAGCGATCCATGCAAGATGGTACCTCTATAAAACAACCATGAAACACCAAATGACATCCATTCTGGTGTGTAAACCTGGAAATTTTGATAATCCATCCTGATCAAATCTTTTGTCTGGCATCTCTATAAAAGGTGTCATGCCCAGAAAATCGTGCATTGTATTACAAAAGGTAGAAAGGATAGAACCATAACTTTATACACAAAAAACGTTAGATATGATACTTTTTTCCAAGATATGGGTTCAAGGGAAGAAGATATGAGATTCAATAGATTTATAATATTAAACAAAGTGTATGTGTGGTCCACACAATGTGTGAACCCACCTCGTCATATGGCATTGTAACCAACCATACTCAGCCATTAAACATTTCACTAGTTCCCATTGGCATGATAGGGAACACACATTTTATTGGGATGATCCTTCCAAAATTATGATAGGTTCATGATTCTCGTTGTTGGATTGAATGAAAAAACATAAATTTGTTTGAATGATTACTCAATTATTCCTAGATAACCAAAGAATTAATAGAATTGTGATCCCGATAGAAAATAGATAGGTAACAACTATTCAGTCGCTGAAATAGGACACTAGTTGAATTAGTGACAGCCCTCAGAATTGTTCATGAACGACGCTAGAAGGGGCCCACACCTCGATCACATAACAAATAATGAGGATTACCCCATTAAGATCCTCATAGAAAAACAAGCATGGTTGGATATTCATTCATCCAAAATAGAAACCAAGTGAAAGATATCCCATTTCCTCACATAGGACATAACAAGGCCTCATGGGGTCCACACCTCGATTTCAGTTTATGTTATTGAAATCAATCCTGAATCATTCTCCTAAACATGAAGGTTGTGAGGCCACTAACAGTTCGTCTATTATAAATTTTATGAAAAATCAATTGTCGGTCAACGTTATAATAATAGTAATACAGTATTATTATTAAATGAGATTTTTGTTGAATCATGAAAGAGACTAACATTTTAAATCCTATAACTAGCCTCAAAAGGACCGTATTGATGATAAGAATGTTTGGCCATAGATGGAATGTCAAACAAATGATTGATTTATGATCTATGAGTTTTTAATGATTTATCATCCCATATGAATGTCTATCATAGCTAGTTATTGTCAATTCATCCCTCTTCATCTAGTACAGCCACCTCATCCAGCTCTAGCCATGACAACTTGGAAATAGAACCACATCCTAACTAGCCGAATAAGATTGTTTCCCACCATACTATCCCAGCGCTCTACTACTGTAGCCCGTCTCTCTCATCCCACAGCTCGACCCCTCACCCTGGTGCATGCTTCAATACCTCTATCTCTCCATCCCTCTTGTGTGCCTCAACCTATAGACACCTCCTCTAGGAAACTCACACACCATAGTTGGCCCACAGCCTCATGGGATTCACGACCTACATGACTCGTGTCGCAGCCACCTTTCACAAACCACAAAAAAGTACTGTTGTATAAAAATGAAATGTGGAATTTTATAGAATACGTAGGTCTCAATGTATACATTTTCAGCCAACTCAAAAAGATTATTCTATATTTCTACATAGAAAAAAGAATTTCTCTTCTTCCACTCACTGTCGAGCATCCTTTGGTACCCAAAACATGAAACTATCATAGATATAGAATCCATAGATCATGAAATTCCTATAAAAATGATCCACTTGATGACTAGATAGCATGTCTAAATGTTTATTGACTATGAACCCTAATAACATTAAAAAAACAAAATGAACAAGCGACTCAGAATTGAAACAATCAATGGAATTGTAAATATGTAAATCAAAAAAGGATTTCAATGTTTGAAAACAACCAAAAATAAATTTTAGCATATAATGATTCAATATTGGAATAAATAATCTGAATGAATAATATTTACAAGATTTTGGATCTGTTGTAGTGTTTTTCATGCTCAGATCGACTCAGATATAAAATCTTGTAGCAATCTTGAAAAAATTAGGGGTCTACTCTCCTTTGATTGGAGATGGTGGATCACTAATGTCTATTGGAGGAAATGATTTAAACCTATGATAAATTTTAAAATATACTATTTATTGAAAAATAACAGTGGTTTAGGAATTGGAACCTTATGTTCCCTCACAAAGTAGGCCTTTCTTAGATAAAACACTACTCTATGAACTCATGTGTGCTATCATATTTCTATTATAAGTTCATTTTCATATTTTATTTGAATTATTGTAAGAGAAAAAATAAATTTATTTATTTATTTTAGTTACAGTTTTTTCCTCCATTGATTATTCTATAAAATACCTATGTTGATGAAACATTAATCCATCCAAGGATAAAATCCATGATCTGGACTCAAACATTCCTTCATATTTCATATCCTAGAAACTATTTAAGATATATCTTAATTTTTCTATTGCATTGTATAAAATATATTTAATATTTTTATGAAAATTAATCTGGGAACCAGATCCCTCAGAATTGCATGCTTTCACAACACCTTGCTCTGTAAATATTTGTAGAAATATTCCAATGTTGTATAAGTTATAAAACTAATCTCCAAATCATTCTCTATGTCATTATTTTCATCCTCACAAATAAAAACAGGGGTAAACAATCATTATACCGAGCTCACACGTGTCTCTCCATCTCCGAGGTACCCTTTTTCATGTTTTTATGCTAGGTCATCATTTAAACCAATGGGATGGTCCATCCTTATCAGGAATTATCATGATAATTAATTTTGTAGGATTATAAGTGTATCTAATCAGCTATAACATGTAGAATAATTCATTCACTCAGTCCATCTAAGGGGGTTGGTCAAGGTGGTATAAAATTTCGATAACCCTCATCATAATCTAGAATGACATGATAATATTATAGGATTTCATTCCTCCCCATCTGAAAACAAACATGCACGAACTCATCATATCCTTCATCACCTTTACAAGTCACCTTCTCTACCCATTCTTCTGGGGGAAATTGAGGTATAGTTCCATAATTGTGTCCAGAATTCCTTCTATAGGACTCTCGAAAATCATGACGTAAACCATAGGTTATGATCAGAGACAAATGTTGAGGGAAATTCATGACGGTTGACGATCTTTAATAGATACAATTTCCCCAAACACAATACCAAACATTACTCCCTCATAGTAAGGAATTGATGTGACTATTTGAGTTGGTCTATAATTACCCATATGGTTTCATGGTCTTTTTTTATTTGTGGAAGCCATATGAAAATGTCCATGGATATAACCTCCCATTTCCACTCACGAATTTTAAAAGGTTGCAAAAATTTTCCAGAACATGACACATTGATTTCACATGCTGAAATGTGAGGAATCATGATACAAAATTACATGGGATTCATCACATGTTGGAACTCAAATACTGAATCTAATATTCCTTGTACATCTTCCCCACCCTAGGATTTATAAATAAGTGAAAGTTGAGGAACTCCCACATCACATCCTCCCGCACTACGGCTGGAACCACTGCTCACCCCTAGAAAAAGATCACATGATTCACATCATTATAATTTCAATCTAGTATATATCCTATATACATATATATATGTCTCACAAGATATCTTAGTTTATGTATTAGATTTGGGGATCTATTACATGATCATGATGAAAAAAATTCAACACCATCGACTGAAAAAAAACTATACCCTTATGCTCCTCTAGTTTTATCTATGGGGAAGATAACTACTTTGAAACATCACACACTAGGTGTGTCTAGGACATCCTTCTAAGGTAATCTACTAAAAATTTTCCATTCCCAGAGTATATACTATCACAACATTGTAGTCCCACTGGGTGACAAACTAGCATCACCGCATCATGTTCAATTCGCTTTGGATATAGATGTACCTAGAACTCTGGTGGTGTAAATAAACCACACAAAGCTATCCCATAATGTAGTGTCTACACATACTAAAATATAATTCTACATCATCAAGTATTATGTATTGAGTCATGTATTTATATTCATGGGATCTCCATCACCTTGACCTATACTAGATAACATTTGTACGAAGGTTGACATTGATTACAAAAAGGATCCAACGAATATGGAAATTGAGTAAACTCATCCAACGAAAATAATTTTGAAAAGGTAATAATGTGGCATCACCTATGTCTCTTCTCTTCTCCTGTTATGATATTAATATCAAAATCATAGACTCTGCAACACCCACTAGTGGAATTCCATGAAAAAGGGGGCCAAGTAGAAAAACTCCACTTGCAATTCAAGGACTTGCTCCGACACTCCACTGCAAAACATCTCCATTAAAACTTAATTGAAATGAACTCTTACAAAAAACCTAGATACTATCATATATGGTCATCACTAAATATCCATAATTTATTTTCTCATGTTAAAAAAAATTTACTCAATGGGGAAGGACCCATTTTCAACGTGTATTGAAGACTATGTAGAACAACACAAACACTGTGTAAAACCAATGCCACACCGCCCCCCGGTAAAATCATAAGAATGAAGAAGAGAGAAAATATTACATCAATATGGGTCAAACATGATTTAATAAAAATGTACAAAAGTCATATAGTATACATATTATCATCTCGTACACTGCAAATTCGTAAACGTTAGATACATGCAGCTGCCTATAGCAATAATAACCTACTCCCTGAGCCTGATATGTGCTGCCTAGTGGATGTGGATGGTTATTTTAGTGTTTCCCACAACCCACATAACCTAATGATCCTCTACCAGTACCACCTCCTTGGGGAGCACCCAATCCTCACATGGTAGATTCTTAATCACGGTGATGTCTTTATCATGGTGGTCCATCAACTATCCACATGGGATGATCAGTACATCTAGTCAGGAAAACACCTAATATTTGACCATAACCATCACAATTATATCGCTGACCGTTTATTTGGTGTCCCTGAAAATCGAGTCTAAGATGATCATGGGAATGCCTTCTGTGTCAAGGCCCTACCAACTGACATCTTCAAGTTGCATAATATGTCTCACCTATTTTTTTCCCATTACCATTTCCATCTATATAGCATCTCACTAAAAGAATTATCTATGTCACTAGTAACCACTATATAACCTCAACAAATGTTGGGATGGAGAAGTGTACTACCCTAATAGAGATCTCTCTATCGATAGCCTACAAAAACATCCATTCTCGGAAGTCGTTGCCCCATATCCCATCTAGACAGGGGGGTTAGAGGTTTTTAAACCTATTTGTGCACCCTTTCATTGTCATCCCTCACTTCTAAATATTGATATGAATTTGAATCTTGACGTAGAATAAAATGTAAGCTTTGTACAACTCCCGGAAAATCTGATAGAAGTCACCCCACAATAGTTCCAAATCATCATACATTTATGTTCCCAGGCCCAACCAACACCGAACTGCTCTACGAAAAATACATCTTGCCAAATCCACTATCTGATTCGTCGGTGTCCAAAAAAGCATGAAGGGACTAACCACTAACTCTATATTATCCTATACTGCCTAAATTTCTGTTTTATCATAGAAAAACATCATTCTATGGTAATGGAACTCATGGAGAGTACTCATAACTCACACATCGTCGTCACCCTTTAATTGGTCTAGATGATTCTCAAAAGGTCGATGTGATACTACTTTTCCAGCTCGAGGAAGGGGTATTTTATGATAGATCATAAAACTAAAGCCTCGCCATTCACATAATCATCATCAGGAACTAGGGATAGAATACTTGATGGTTGTTATCATGAAGTCATCAAGAACATTATTGAGGAGTTCCACATTATGATAATCATATATATACACATCAACTACTATGGAGAGATAAATCAAGAAGGATAGACAATGACTCAATCCAATATGATGCAAGTACCAAATTTCCATACAAAAAATGTCTAAACAAGATGAGTTGAAAACAAGGTAATACGAGTGATGGTGAATAACTATGTCTATCAATGCACCATCACTGGACTCCCAGGCAGGGAGATGCACTTGTGACACCTTGACAGTGTTTCTTTAATCCCAACCAAGAAATGTTTAGGAAAATGTCCGAAAAAATACAAAGTTTTGAACAACCTATCATACCAATATTTCCTAATACTAACTATGTCAGGGCTCAGGACACAACTACCAAAATCTCACCTCTATAGAACTACAGGTGGATCAAGTTCCAAAGGCACAACAAAATTAGGGAGGTCGTTGCCTATGTACCATTACACACATGTATCCAATTCAATGAAAAAGTTCATAGGAAAAAAAGTTATGATAACTATATATATAAACAAAAAAACATGCATCAGCCTCTAAAAAGATCATCTATATAAATTAAAGCTGAATGAGAATGTTGAAAAATACAAGCCCAAATTGAAAGGTACCATAACATGTCATTCATTGAAAATTGAAACTACTGATAAATCCACAAAACATGATCCCAAGACACTACAAGTGTATATGGTCCACACATAATTATTTTGATGCTCCAATAAAGTAATGACTGACTTGTCTGTCATTTTCATAAGGCAATAAACGTGTGGGAAATCCCATGTTGAGGTAAGAATAAACATTCCCAATAGGATGACTAGAAAAGGGGAAGTGGGAGTAGTGTGAGATATAATTGAAAATGAAATAAGTCGATAGACATGGTATAATAAAAGAGTATATCTCAACACAACAGTTGAGTGAATTAAACTCATCTAAACCACATGGATCTAGATACGGTGAGACATTGAACATCTCATTTATTATTCACTACATATATTAGGAGAGTATACTAACCCAACCAAGAGGAACTAGACATCGAAAGCACATGACATAACCCACATATCTTCACCAATGGTACAAAAATTCATGGAGTGTGTATTAGAGTAAGATACATATATATTATCAATAAAATATTCCCATTTAATAGAGTAAGGGGATATCCATCTCATATATCAGTCCATGAAAAGATTCCCCCACAGTTATAGATGCATCCAACAATGATTTACATCGTCCCACACATCTACCCAGATCTATCATTTATGATGGCCTCAATCACATAACATTGATTATATATACATCGGATGATATAGACTCGTCATTATGGTTTTAGGTCACGTCTTAAGGGAGAATCTTAGTGGGGAAATCATCCCTATTAATAATGAGTCCAATGGTACATCAAACCATGTCTCGTCACTGATCTATATATCAGAAAGGTAAAAACATGAAAAAGTGGACCCACACCTTATCACCTGTAGAGAATTTTACACTTTTAGTTTCGATAGGGTATAAAACCTCTAGTACATCAAGATGATTACACCATGTCATCAAGGAGCCATGAACTGATATATCAGGGAGATTACATTATAATGTAACTATAGAGGACTAACACCCCTATCATTGGGGGATTTCACTGTGGATAATAGAGGACCAGAAACCAAGAGTGATAGGGGGATTACATATAGATGTAATTGTAGAGGACCCATGAGCAACCCGGTAGAAGGATTCCACTTATGTAGTCTTCGAGGATGGAACCTATCTGAATGCATCATGTAATGTTGTCTCCCAGTGCAATTGGAGTGTAATCTCAAAAAACAATCATAATTGATAATGATCACGGCCAGCATCGAACATCACTTGAAAAGATGTCATTCTTGAAACATCTTGCATCAAATATCAAAATCCACTATACAGGGAACCATCACATTCTATGTGAAATAATACTCAGGACATGTTTCTTGCAAGCCATAATCGTTTTCCCATGCAATGTGATATAGGGGATTGAATATTAATAATGTGGCACGAAAAACATGTCGGGATACACCATGGGTTACCTACATCATCACATAGCCATGTACAAGACCACAACCAGGTATTAAACTATATAGTTGTATCCATAGGTTTGGTAGTGTACTCCTAGAGGACATGTCACATCTGGAAAAAATATTGATGATAGAATAATGCATGTCATTGGATAAATGGGGAAAAAATTGCATTTCTGGCATTCCTCCTCTAACAGACCTTGATAAACAATTGAATCATAGAGTTGTTATCCTTGGATAAAAACACCTCAGTTCGACAATTATTTCTCCCAAATCAGACACATAATGATGCAGTAAGATCTCTAAGCATACTTGAAAATTGATGCTATTGGTGGGATGTGCCTCGATCCTGGAACACATCATGAATATCGTACCGTTGTGATCCCAATGAAAAAACACATGAGATTGGTTATTTATTTTTCAAAGACGGACACCCGGTGAAAAAGTTACATTTCTCCGCAAACACCCAAAATAGGCTCCAAGGGTCCCACACATAATGTTCTATTTAAGAGGCATCAATAAGTCTTCAATCATCTGAATAAATTTAATGGATGTGAAACCATTAACAACACATCAATCGAAACTCATATGCTGAAGGAACAACAAGTCAATGTTGTAATAATAATAATAATATATTATTATTATTTGAGCAATTCAAGGGCCCATGAAAAATGACTTAAATGTAAAATCCCTATACCAGCCCCAAAAGGTCCATCTATATGATAGGAACATGTGGCCACAGATGACACATCAAATGAACACAACGGTTACAATCTATGGGTGTTTAAAGTTCCCCTATCCTAAAGGCCTACCCGGGTCATTTGGGTAGATCCGACCCGATTAAGTCAGCCCATCATCCCCAGCCTAGCCACATCATCACAAAAATTCCAGGAATGTCTAGGCCATCCACCTCATCCCAACATTCCCTCACATCCCACAGCCCACTGCCCTGACCAGGCGCTCCTCTGCCGTAACACCCAACTCCTTGTAGCCTGCCGAACACCGTACCACCTGGCCACATCGCGGCCTCCAATGACCAAGAATCTCGGGCCTCACATTGCCGCCTACTGACACATTTTTCAGTTGCCTCACACATCATGGTCGGTCGACCACATCACATGAGTTGCACCCCATCAAACCTGCACCACCACCACGATCCTCGGACCATCGGGACCACTCTGAGGGTCGGAAAATTCTAATAATGATATATTTTGAATCTTTGGGTCCCAATCTACAAATAAATAGTGTCTGATTGAGTATTATTCAATGTTTCAACATAGAGAGAATTAAGTGTCTTTTTCCACTCACCATCACGCCTCCTCTATTTCCAGAAACATGAAACTGTCATAGATATGCAATCATTGGATCACGACATTCATAGAACCATTTTTCTCTGAGTGATCAGATGTCATAATGAATTTTAAAAAATTTATTTAATGAATAAATAAATAAAATAATGATGAACATAATGAAAAATTGATTCTGACATGAGAAGTCGATATCCATTTAATTATAGCAATCAAAAATGGTTTCCAAAGTAGAAAAAACAAAGGAAATTCAATTTTGACATCCAATGTAGAATCGAGGAAAGAAGAATCTATAAAATAAATCATACATGTATTTTGGATCTTTTATTGCATTCACCACACTATGATATTCTGGGACCTATAATCCCATCATAAAATACCAAGAATTTTGCATCGAATCACAATCAGATGAAGAGGATGGAGCAATGCTGGCCATTGGAGGAAATGTCAAAACCCTTGCTAAATTCATTAAACTCTTACTTATAGGAAACCACCAATAGTCACATAATCTAAGCCTACTTCACCCTCTTACATCATGCAGCGCTATAGTAAAACACTATTCTATGAAATCAACAATGGTAACTGATCTCTAATTTTAGTCACCATTCATAATATTTTAGAATTAACATCCCAGATAAAATAATTTTCTTTAATTTTTTTATTTATGGTTTCAGCCTCCACAGATTTCTCTATAGGTGGCCTACTCCAACCAAACATATTCCCCAAATAGGGTAAAATCCATGCTCCAAACTAAATTGATCCCTCGTATTTCTCAACGGAGCTAATATTAAAAATATATATTATTTCTATCGCATGTAAATTATAAACTGTAGATAATATTTTTATATAATTTATTATATGAACATAGAGCATTAGGAATTCACACCATCATAGCATCTATCTCTATAAATAAATGTATTAAGATTCTAATGTATTACATGAAAAAAATCTGGTCTCTATATAATATCCTGATAGTTATGAAATTTAATGGAAACCACACATTCAATCCTTCACCAAAATTTCTAATCATTTTATTTACAATACATCATCTATAGGCTTATACTTTGATACAACCCTAGAAATATCATTGGATATATACAAAGAGATCTCACTAATGTTATATATTACTAGATTACAAAGGTAAAATATTATATTCCTCTGATACATACTATAGGGACCCAAAATTCTCATGCATGGATATTATAACTTTTTAGATTACTATTCGTTTAATTACACAAACACGCTCATAAGGAACATAATAGTTTAGTTCCATTGGAAAAAATGAAACAAATATTATAATATGTTTAATGATGTTGAATTATTACCAAATAAATCTTCGCATTTATTAGTCTTAATATATATACAAAAAAAACCATTCATTAAAATTTGTGTAAAAGAAAAATTAGAAATTGTGAGATTGAATTATCAAAAAAGGTAAAGATATGTGATATTAATCTATGATATAATGAATAAATAAGATAAGAGTAATATAATTTGATAAATAACAATAAAAGGAAGTTAAAAACCAACAAATCCTAGATCATAAAAATGATTCATGAAATAATGACTGGTAGTTCATAAGACACAAATCATAATGGAATGAAACAACATGATTCATTATATCATAAAATTAGCATAAAACATTATTTGTTGCATGAAAAAAATAATTGAATATCTTATATCAGGGAACAAATAATACATTCATAATAAGTTTGTCTTAGGATAAAAACCTATGTACCTATTTTGGGATTGGGATACGAAATTTTGTACCATAATTTCTAATGGATACACCTCTTTGGAGGAAAGATCTGCATCCCCATTTGAATTCATTTTCACATAATAGAATAGAATGTCGTGACCCGCCTTCACCAAAAGGAGGGAAGTGTCAGGAGATTTGCAGGCCCTTCCTTCTTTAAGATAAAGGAGTTATAATGACCCCGAGAACCGCCTTCAATAGGTCCCGGAGTGGCGACTAGCAACAAGGGTATATAAATTTCTCACAAATGGAAGGCATTACCCCCTTTTTTTTATAAGATCGAATGATGAGATGATGAAACTTAACAACACCAAGGTAAAAGAAAAGTAATGCCAAAAATAAACCATTCCCACATGCATGTTCCAAAAGTAAAGCCAAAAAGTACAAAAGGTTACTACAAGGTAAGTACCAAAGAGGAAAAGAAACAACTGCAACTGCCCCGAAAGTCCAAGCTAGTAAGGTCCTGCGTGATCCCCGAAGTCCTCCTGGAAACCTGGAAGCAGTTTTATATACATAGCGTGAGCATAAAAGTACACTTAGTAGGGAAAACCAAAGACTCTCGTGCAGAAGTGGGGAACATACTAAAGTCTCGTGAGAAAAGAGTAAACCAAACACCTATAAAGGTAAACTATCCACCCCAGGCCTCACCAAGGCACACTCCCCAAATAACGCAAGTCTTGTAATATATAGAATAAGAGCACATCGATGTTTGGGTACCCCATGCCACTTTCCCACTGGTTATTGAGACATCCTACGCATCGTACCAATCCCGCCATTCTCACCGTAGTCCCACTGCCACAACCGCCCACACACACCGGGGCCACAACCACACACAGTCCCACTACCGAAATCCTGCCGGCACACACCTTGGCCTCAACCGCACGTAGTCCCACTGTTGAATCCCGCCCGCACACACCTGGGCCACAACTGTCACACATAACAACTCATGCAAACACCTAGGCCAGAACAACCACCACCACACCCGAAGACACCTGGGCAAGAGAAAATCCACTACCACACCAGAAGACACCCGAGCCTCATCTCAAAGACACTTGGGAAACAACCTGCCGCACACACCTGGCCAACCACCACACTACCCCACCCAAAGGTTCTTGGGCTTATAATGGACCTCAAGCCATCAAATCCCACCCAAAGATACTTGGGCTATCCGGGAAAGGGAGAAGAAAAGGAGATAATAACCAGCCACCAAGAACAGTGTTGGGAAAAACACCCTCCTCCATGAAATGGGGGTTTGTTCGGCACTTAAGCGCTCAAATTGGGTGGGGCGCGAATAAGAAACACAAAACTACAATTATAGATATAGGTAACAAGAACTCACCCAAAGTCTAGGATTTTCTAACCACACAACACCACTACATCCAAGTCACATGTCACGTCTCTCGCGGACAAAACCCATTTGTCTCATTCTTGTTTCATGTTCAGTAATAATGTTTATGTTTAAGCACTACTGGGAAACAAGTAGGCATAGGCATATGTCAAGGAAATTAAATAGTCAAACATAAACCAAAATGTTCACACCTGGTTCTCAACAACAGAGGACCCCACCCCAATTCGTTATATAAACAAGTAACCACCGGGTCTTAAAACTCACAACCACCGGATCTATACCAACAGGGGATCCCATCCCCAATTTCACACAACCACCAGGGTTATAAAGACATGGGATCCCATCCCCACCCATGTCTCCATCAATCGTCCTAAAAGGAAAACAACCAACTACCACCACGAACACAAGTTAGGGACATGCGTGTATTTTCAGACTTAAACGACTTAACACACTCCATGATTTCAAATCCCGTGTCGACCGGGGTTAGCACAGAAGGGATTGATCCTGGTGCTTTCAATTTATTTAGCTGGATATACGTGATTAACCAATTACTTTTCACAGAAAGAGTTTAAAACCACAAAAATCCATTTAAAACATCAGCATGGGTTCTTTAGTGCACAAACAACGACCACCAATGGCCTCGATTTTCAAGAGGCATAAGCCAGCACAACACAACCAGATGGTCATAGAAGAAACAACATCAAAATATAAAATAGCATCAACGATCACAACCCCCCCCCCTCCATTCTTTATAGAATTCGTCCATTATCTTAAATTAGGTCTGGTTTATCCAATCCAACAGAATCAAAAGCACGCCCACCCCGCATGATACACAAAAGAGAGTGGGAACGGAAAAATTCCCTAAATGTTGATAGATAATCGACATTTAGGAAGGGGGCACGGAACATTAAAAATAACGACGCGACACGCCTGATGCACCAAAAGTTATATGTGAAAAGTTTCGGTATCGAACATAGCATAAGCAATAGTGCTAAACAGATTGATCGTACCTCGAACAACCTCTGACCCTACTGGAACTGCTGCCTCTGAGGTGTGTAACTGTCCACACCCAGCTCCCTTGCCCCTCAACTGTCGGCCACCTCCCCGACCACGCCCTGGTCGAGGTCCCTGTGGAGCACCCTGAGGTCGGCCTCCTCCTGAGTCTGCCCTCGGAGGAGCGGGAGCTCGCTGTCCCTACTGCTGCTGTTGGAAAGGTCTGGCTGGAAGCTGCTGCTGGGGCGGGTACTGGGGCTGACTACCACTGCTGTACTGCACCCGGTCCGGGAACTGACTCCAGAGATGTCTAGGGCTCCTAGAGATGAAGTACCGTGGTCCTGGCCTGAAGTAAAAGGGCAAGGGCCGGGGGATCGAAAGTGAAACTGATGCGGTCTACTCCCTGCAAGTTGGAACCTGGAGGGTCCTGACGCTGGAGGCCTGGTGCTGACGGCCATCCCTTTTGATGGTCCCAGCTGGATCCCATCTCGTGACACTCCTCCTAGAGCATGAATCTTCTCCACCACTTCGGCCTTCTTCTGGTCCTCCATGTACGTCGGCAGGGTAAAGGGGGTAACATCATACTAGAGGGAGGGTCGGAGTGCCTCCTCCAAACGTCTTGCTCGAGACTCCTCGTCGGGAAAGAGGTCCTGAGAAAAATGTAGGAGGTCCTTGAGCTTGATACCAAGATCCCTCACGGACATACTCCCCAACTGGAGGGAGAGTAGTTCCCACCTCTTTTCGGCCTTCATCGTCGAGGAGATGAATTCCGCCCGGAACTCCCTCTCGAAATCTGCCCAAGCCACCTCAGACTCTCTCCTCTCCCCCAGGTAAAGCATCCACCACTGACGTGCTACTCGCCACATCTGGCCAATGGCCAGAGGAACCCAGTACTCGGGTGGGGCCCGAATCAGGCCTAAGGCTATATCTAGCTCCTCTAGCCAGCCTTCCATCTTCATATCAGAGGTGCTGCCCTCATACTTCTCGAGGGCCAGTCGCTGGAAGGCCCAAAGAGTCTTCTACCACTGTTCTTCCTCTTCCTCTCGATCAGATCTCAACCGATCGGCCAAAGTAGTCTGTGGGGCCTCGATCGCGGGAACCACACACTCTCACCTTGCAGGTGCCATAGATGCAAGGTAAACAAGGAATGCCTAAGCCTATGTAGTGCAGAATATCGTTATTAAAACATCATAAAATTTAATTTATTCTTAATTCCCAAGACATCCTAGAAACAGAAGAACACAAGTCGTTTTGATGCATGTACCTTTCCTAGGGTCTCTACCCTGCAATCAGTGTGGCCTCACTTGGTCGTTCGGTAGGTCCAGAGTCCTTGCATCAGATCACGGGGGGGCCTAAAATCCCGTGTCCTAGCCAGACTTCCCTGGACTAATTCACGCGCCAAGGTCACCCAACATTATTGCCTTACCATCCCATGCAATCCTTACTATGCCGAACTCCAGACTCCATCCTATCTCTCAACCATCACCTCTAATACCATTCTGTCACGACCCGCCTTCACCAAAAGGAGGGAAGGGTCAGCAGATTTCAAGGACCTTCCTTCTTTATGATGATGGAGAGATAATGACCCTCAAGACCTGCCTTTAATAGGTCCCTCTGTCAGGAACCGCCTTCACCAAAAAGAGGGAAGGGTCAGCAGATTGCCAGGCCCTTCCTTCTTTACGATGAAGGAGAGATAATGACCCCTGAGACCCGCCTTCAATAGGTCTAGGAGTGGCGACTGGAACCAAGGGTATATAAATTTCTTACAAATGGAAGGCATTACACCTTTTTGTTTTATAAGATCATGATATTAGATGATGAAACTCAACAACACCAAGGTAAAACAAAAGTAAAGAAAAAAATAAACCATTCCCACATGCATGTTCCAAAAGTAAATCCACAAAGGACAAAAGGTGACTACAAGGTAAGTACCAAAGAGGAAAAGCAACAACTGCAACTACCCCGATGGTCCGAGCTAGTAAGGTACTACGAGATCCCTGAAGTCTTCCTAGAAACCTAAAATCAGTTTTATATACGTAGGGTGAGCATACAAGTACACTCAGTAGGGAAAACCAAAGTCTCTTGTGCACAAGTGGGGCAATGTACTAAAGTCCCGTGAGAAAAGAGTAAACCAAACACCTATCAAGGTAAACTATCCACCCAGGCCTCACCAAGACACACTACCCAAATAACGCAAGTCAAGTAATATATATAATAAGAGCACATCGATGTTTGGGTACCACGCGCCACTTTACCACTGGTTATTAAGACATCCTACACATCAGACCAATCCTGCCATTCTCAACGCAGTCCCACTGCCACACCCACCCGCACACACCTGGGCCACAACCACACACAGTCCCACTGCCGAAATCTGGCCCGCAAACACCTGGGCCTCAACCGGACACAGTCCCACTACTGAATCCTGCCCGCACACACCTTGGCCACAACTGTCACACATAACCACGCATGCAAACACCTAGGCCAGAACAACCACCACCACGCCCTAAGACACCTGGCCTAGAGAAAATCTACTGCCTCCCTTGAAGACACCTCAGACACATCCCGAAGACACTTGGGAAGCCACCTGCCGCACACACCTGGCCAACCACCACACTACCATGCACGAAGGTTCTTGGGCTAATAATGGACCTCAGGCCATCACAGCCTGCCCGAAGATACTTGGGCTATCCGGGAAAGGGAGAAGAAAAGGAGCTAATTACCAGCCACCAAGAATATTTTTGAAAAAAACACCCTCCCCCATGAAATGGGGGTTTTCGGCACTTATGTGCTCAAATTGGGTGGGGCGCAAATAAGAAACACAAAACATCAAGTATAGATATAGGTAACAAGGACTCACCCAAATTCTAGGTTTTTCTAACCACACAACACCACTACATCCATGTCATAAGTCACGACTCTCGCCGACAAAACCCATTTGTCCCATTCTTGTTTCATGATCAGTAATAATGTTTATGTTTAAGCACTACTGGGAAACTAGTAGGCATAGGCATAAGTCCAAGAAAGTAAACAGTCAAACATCAACCAAAACGCCCACACCCGGTTCTCAACAACAGAGGATCCTACCCCAATTCGTGATATAAACACGTAACCACCGGGTCTTAAAACTCACAACCATCGGATCCATACCAACCGGGGATCCCATCCCCAATTTCACACAACCACTGAGGGTATAATGACAGGGGATCCCATCCCCTCCCACGTCTCTAGGAATTGGCCCTAAAGGAAAACAAGAAACTACCACCACCAACACAATTCAGGGCCATGCCAGTATTTTCAAATTTAAACGACTTAACAAACTCCATGATATTAAATCCCATGTTGACCAGGGTTAGAATAGAAGGGATTGATCCTGGTGATTTCAATTTATTCAGGTGGATATACGTGATTAACCAAATACATTTCACAGCAGAAGTTTACAACCACAACAAGCCATTTAAAACATCAACAGGGGTTCATTAGTGCACAAACAACGACCACCAACGACCTTGATTTTCGGGAGGCATAATCCAATACAACTCAACAAGATGGTCATAGAAGAAACAACATAAAAATATAAAACAGCATCAACGATCACAGCCCCCCTCCTTTCTTTACAGAATTCGTTCATTATCTTTAATTAGGTCATCTTTATCCAATCATACAGAATAAAAAGCACACCCACCCCGCATGATACACAAAAGATAGAGGCAAAAGAGAAATTCCCTACTTGTTGATAGATAATCGACGTTTAGGCCGGGGGCACGGAACTATACAGATAACGATGCGGCGAGCCCGATGCACCAGAAGCTGTTTGTGAAAATCCATGATCGAGGAAAGGAGAAACCATGGCTAACCCTTTGTTTATAAGAGTCGGGGATAGTTGAGGTGAAAACGCGAAACTATATAAGGCGTGGGGGTCGTGGGTTGACCACACGGCTCCACTCGTCATAAAAGGGGGTCGGGTGGTTTATGACGACTCATGAATTGATTAAGTATTTAATTAAAACTCTTATGCACATTACGGGTCTTTAAAACACGCTTAAATGAGTCAGAATAGGGTTTAAAACCCTATTTTCACAAAAAGGAGCGCTACTGGAAACAACTCGACAAGGTTGGGTGACGCCGATCGGTCTCACCGATCAGTCGCGCCGATCGGTCTCACCGAGACGCCACTCCTTTAGGACCCGGATTTTGTCAAAGGGAAGGACCAAGAGAGTTTGGGTCATCACGTAGAATTAAACTGTAAAGTATCTTTTAATTAATGGATCACAACCAATACAATAATAGTGTACAAATTTTCATACCAAGACAAGTAGACTCCACATTATAGTCCTCTTTTTCACCATATATATAAATAATTTTACAATTCATTAGAGGGGGATAGAGGAGCCCTCATCTTTGGTTATAACATAACCAATTCTCTTTGATATAATAGAACCACAATCCTTTGATGTAACATAACCACCTTAACAAAATGAAATTTATATATATGAATTAAAAAAGACAATAAAATATTCCTCATATTAGTTCCCATGTAATGAACAATGTTTAATATACATTTCATCATAAAATAAACTATGGTAATAAATATGTTTCATAATCATTTCATCATTTCAACAATTCATAACCCACTGAAAAAGGATGTTTCATAAGAAATTTACCCTATTATTTCCAATATATGACTAATGGGTATCAAAAAAATAATTCAATCATAAATATAATCCATTTTGATTGATAATAATAATTGTATCCATGGAAAATACCCCATGAAAATAACAAAAAACATCAATGCATGACATCATAGATTTAAAATGATTTGGAAAGATCATTTTTTCATTTTTTTATTGAAAAAAATTATTCATTGAAAATATTTTTTAAAATATTAATCCTTTTAATAACAACTTTATTTAATAATAACCTTGAAGAAATATAAAAAAAATTTAAAATTTAATTTAAAACATTCGATGATGAAAATGTCATTTATTATTTGAAAATTTCATTTTAATATAAAAAAACAAATTCAAAATACATTTCACATTGAAATAATTTTATTTTAAGGTTAAAATTTGACATGTATTGAAGAATGAATTTTAAATGAAAATAAAATTGGAAAAAATTTAAGGAATTTTAAAATAAATGGGCCTTTATTATAGAAAGAAATATTTTTCAAACATTTAATGTAAAAAACATTTATTATTTTTAAATTTTCATTAAAATACAAATTGGAATTGTTTTGATTAGTTAAATAAATATTACATAACATTTAAAAAAAAATTAAATTGGTGAAATTTTTATTTTATAAAATAATAGGATAATATAAAAATATTTTTTGAGTACATTTTTGGAAATAATGGTTATTTGGAAGAAAGATTTTCGAGGTTGAAGAGAAATAAATTCAATTTCTTTTAAAAAAATTGACTCATATATATTAAATACCAATGAGTTTAAAAATAGATATATTACATTAAAATTTCTTGACTAAATCTATTAAATAATAATTCAGGATTATTTTTTCATATATATAATAATATTATATCATCAAAAACATTATCATAAACAATCATGATAAATAACGAAATTGAAACTCAAAATCATCACCAATTTAATGACATTAATTCATAAGAACCATGAATGAATAAAATAAAATTAAACTTAATTATCTGTGGGATGACTAGTTAAATTTATTACATGTCAAATGGGTTGAACATAATCCTCATGAATGAATATAGGAATAAAATATAACATACTTCCCAAAGAAGTCAAATTGTGAGAAAAAAGGCCACACTAAATGTGTAACTTTTCAATCACAATCCTTGTTATTGAATTTAAAAAATATAAATATTAAATATAATGAAATGGTATATAATAGTGATATATAATTTCATAGGTTAGTATATACACCACAAAAAATACATTAGTGGTGATTATAGAATAAGTCTCTTGTAGATACAAGTGAGATAGGAAATCCCATAATCGTAAACCCAGACTTCCATCGTACACAATAAATCCTCTTTAATAATAAATATATATTTTTATACATATATTATAGATAAATATTTATTTATATTGTACAATTTATAATTTTATTATTCCATTAATTACACATGTATTCAGAATGCAATTTTAATGTTACATTTTATGAAATAACCTCTGCGTTTTTAATATATGTTTTGATTTTTATTATATTATCTATTTTTAGATATTATTTTTTCAATAATATCCATTAATATAACCATTTTTATCATAAAAAAATATTAATTACATATGTATCTATCGTAATCCAAAAAAATTAGTGATAGAAAATAAAATATAATAAATATGGAGATAGTTGGTCATACAAACTCTTGAATAATATTTCAATTTTAGTTTATATTAAATGAAAAAAACTAAATACTATACTATAATTATAGAAAAATATCTTCGTCTTATATATCTCATATTTTAATTATACCAATTCCTAATACAATCCATATAATAATTTGTTGAATAACATCGCATTGTGAGATGGTAATTAACAGTACTCACTAGCAACACCTACGTATTAGATCAAAAAGAAAAGAAGTAAGGAATGCTTGAAATAATAATTCTGAAATGATAATACAATCATAAATATAATAATTTAAAAAAAATTACATCATTGATTTTAACCTTTAGAGGTGGTGATTGAAAAACAAATTATGTTAGTTCATTATCTTGCAGTCTGTCGTACACACGAATGATTTTTTCATAACCAATTGTTTGATTTGGATATAGTTTTAGGTCATGAAAATAGAAAAAAACATATATGGATATGTAGTATAAAATGTTTATGATATAATAATGATATAAAATTAATTTTAAATGGGTGTAGAATGAAATATAATAATATCACTCATTGATGAACAATACATCTTCTTTTATGAGACTCCTTTTGTTTTCACTAAAATCCTTACTATGATTGATTTGATAAAAAATAAGGCATTTATAATGAGGTTATGAAGGTTAAAATGTTATTTTTTAGGGATTATATTAACAAAAAGAGTTTGGACATGTTAAGTTGAGAGGTGAATGAGTGGACTTTTATAAGTGGGGGAGAGGACAAACATGGTATTTTTTTAAAAGAAATTGTGTAATACCTCATTAATAATATCTAAAAAGGGAAAAAATACACAACATTTTATCCTAAGAGGCTTAAAAACAATAAATTTATAAAAATGGTTTATAGATAACTGTACAGGTTAATTTTTCTCATATATTTTTTTGTTTATCCCATTGAAAAACATTTTTTTCATCAAGTGTTGTAATTTATTTGTTATGAATTCACTATTTATTTGGGATAAATATTTTGTTGATGTTATTAGATAATATAATTTATTATAATTCCAACATTGTAATCCATTTTTCAAAATTATTTTCATATATGTGATAAAATATTGTTTAAAATTCAACCACTGAAGGGGATGAAATTGTGGGTTGTTAATGATAAAATATTTCAATATTTACAAAGTTTTTATATCAAACATCAAATTGAAATTGATTAAAATGATATAAATGGTGTTATAAAAAATTAAATAATTTTACATTAAAAACATTTAAAAATAAAATATTACATTATAAATAATTTAATCACAAATGCTGATTTCAATTAAAATTCAAAATTTTTTATAGTTTATCAGAATGTGAAAATTTATAGAAAAATACAAAAAAAAGAATGATAGAAATATATTAAATATAAATTATATAATGAATATTATTTAATGAAAATAATTTTCTCTAATTTTTAGAAAGTAATAAAATTTAAATTTCCCAAAAGGCTACATCATATCTTATTTCAAAAATTACATTTTAAGTATAAAATTGAATTTATTCATATTTATTATATTAAAATAATAACATTATTATTAAACATTTTATTGAATATATTAATAATATATTTAATTTATATAAATCAAAAAATATTGTTGGGATAATTTATTCTATTAAAACGCGGTTGGGCACATAAAAATATGTATTTAGAGAAAATTTTAATTTTAATTTTAATAGGGTTTTGATTTCATTTCTAATTAATCGGTCACCAATTAACTAATTTTTCATACATACATAATTCATATTTTTATAATTATATAAATTTTATTCATAATCATAAATCCATATTCTATGTGAAAATTTTCATTTTTAATAATAATATTTTAATAATACAACACATTTAATTTAAACTCAGTGTTTTATGTAATGAAATCGATGCACAATATTGCATGTAATTATATAAATATTCATTGTTGTGTGTAACTGAAGTTATAAATATTTTAACATTTATCTGATTATATAAAAAAAAACTAATTTTATAAAAATATTCATAAAATCTTGAGGTGCTACATTATACCACATATAAATGAATTTCTTCTTCAAAATTAATCACATAAATAGAAGGATTAAAATTTGAAAATTCATTCATAAGAAACAACATCATACAAACAAATAATAAAAAATCACATTGAATGTGAATGTCGTAAAAATAATGGTAACCTAATGTAACTAATTACTTGGTTTCTACATAGAAGAACATAAGATGGATGTGATAATTTGGAGATGGAAGAAAATTTATACTAATTATAGAATGTGATGAAACAAATGATCACACCAATGTGTGTGATCTAATGAATGTTAGTGACCATAAAACTATACATCATAGAATCATCAAATTGTTATTTATGAAATAAAAATTAGTGATAACAAAAAAAAATTATATATCGTTATTCTAATTTAGATTAAATTTCACAAGATGATAAACTTATATTATTTCATTCCATTTCATATGTGTTATCCCAACCTTTTGTTTTTCCATGATCAATTTACAATTCATTTCATATTCTACAAAAATAAACAGAATTTCCCATCCATAAGATCTAATTGATCATAATATCTATATATTTAATTATAAATCATTCCAACTATCATTAATTATCTTTAGAAAAAAGGTTTAACATATGTTATACAAAATGAACAACTATTCATATAGATATCTAATAAAATAGTCTCTAAAAACATACATTTTTATACATAATCCATTTCATATACTATTAATCATATATCCATTATGACTATTTGAAATATAAAACAATAGAATTAGAATCACTAAAAGATTAAAATAAATATATCATTATTCCACTGAAAAAGTTGAAATATTTATTAATTATAACACCCCAAAAAAATTTCATACAATTTGTATAGATTCTCTTTAATCTATAATAACTATATTACCTCAATAAATAAATACGTTCTTACTAATTCCATGAATAAAACCATTATTATTTTATATATTCCCATGATCCAATAATTTTCTCCACTCCATCAATGATAACATAAACCAATTTTTCGACAAATCAATTATTAGTTCTGAGGTTAAAAATACACACTTATAAACATTATACATATCAATAGTATCTTAGTCTAAACTAAAAAATAATTTTTTGTCATCAAGAAAATATTAATGTTTTCCTTCCCATAATCAAAATAAAATTTTTCTATTTAGTCACTCTATTAATAAAATAGAATCATTCCGAATATTCAATCAATTTATTTTGAAAAAACACAAAAATTAAAATTAATTAGAAATTTTCTGAATTATATATAATTATAATTGTCTTTTAATACATAAATACTTCATTTATCCAATATCCTTCTAAAACCATTATCTATAGATCATTATATTATTTTTCAAAAACCCTTTCCTCCACATTTCATATATAGTATTTTCATCATCCGAAATATAACAATTACTCATATAAAATTAATGAATTTATTCATGATATACACACTTAAGACATTGAATGTTATAATTCCCATAATATTCAAATTTATATAATCTCACTGTTTAAGACATATTATAAGGAACAATTTTTTCATCCATTGCATTCAATGAAATATTTTTACCGCTTTGTATTTAGTAATTTTGTGTCCAAATTTTCCACAGCGAAAGTGTCTTCCCATTACAATAATATATTCAAATGCGTTTTTTACATTTCATATTCAGCACATATTGGAAACTTAATCTTCATTACTATATGGATAATAACCCAAAAACTCTTAATGAAATCCTTCTATATCTTATTTTGTGAGAATGAGGTCTGGTTAAGGTACATATTATTAATATTGTTCGCTGATATATTATTAGGAATATTCATGAAATCCTTACACTAATTTCCATCCCATTTAGATAATCATCAATAAATAATCGATCGCTTTCAATGTTAGTCCACTTACTTCTAGTCCTTAGTGCTTACTAAGACCAGAAAGTGTATTGTGAGAATATGTAATCACAATAGTAAATCACATAGTCTAAAAATTCATTTAGTTATTATTAATAAATACACAATTATTTTAATATATGAAACCTTATTGTAATTATAGGTATCTAATACTCAGCATCTATAGATTTCCTTGAATTTTTATAACTACATTGAAAATTTTAGAATCATATACCATAAGTGTGTAAAACTAGGTTTGCAAAAAAGACCATATTCATGCAGTACATCCTGATAAATTCTAGCTCAATATATTATTTCATGTTTATTACACCAAGTAATATCTATTCCATTAAAAAATTTACCTTAATTATCAGAATAGTGTAATTTCATTGAAACCAAAAAATATATCCATTACCCAAATTAAAACAAATCCATATCATTTAACTCATTAATAGATCCACCATAAGTCATATACTTATAAATATCCTAAGCTATATCGACGATGTTTTCTCATCATAGTTCCCAAAAGATAAATAAACCATTCAAATGATACCAACTACAATGACTCAAGATTATAGTACATAGATATTACATAATTTTAGAGAATATTAACTACATTAAACAGACACACGCCTATGGAGTATAATTTTTTAGTTTCGTTGCTATTATAAAAAAAATATTCTAATATATACAATGATATTAAATATTTTATTCAATGATATATCAAATTTGTTTAATTAATAGACATACCCTACAAAAAACAATTCTTTATAACAACATGAACAGAAACATACGAATCTGCGAACATAGATGATTAGAATGGGTAATCAAAGGTGAAAGAAGTCTATAATCATATGATATCAAAGAAATAAAAATAGGTACATTATAATGAAAATAAATTTAGATTTTCATACACAAGAATTCATAGATCATTATTTCATTCATGGTATAATTATTGGTTGATCATTTGAAATTAATCATAAGGGGATTGAAAAAATAAACCATGAGTTCATAATACTGGAATAAGAAATATAAAATTTGAATAATAATAATAAAAAAAAATTATGTCAAATAAACCCACCAAGACATTCATAACCTGCTAGGCTTGGGGAAAATATCCATGTAACAAACTCCATTTAGATATAACCACCATTTCACAATAGTTTTCGTAAGAAACACCTCCTAGGTGGGACACACCATTATTCCCAAGGAAATCCAATTCCTCATATTAAAATGGGTTCTCTACTATGTCCATCATGATAGCCATGTCTCACTCACACTACCACCATATTGTTTAAATACCCATACCGAACTCAGTTAACTCCACATTCTATTTTTATTTATCTAATGAGAAATATAAATTTTTCCAATGCATTGAAGGGTGATATAAGTACCCTCAAAATTATTTTATAATGTAACAACCATATATGTTTATAATATAACCACCATATTTGTATAAAACATAACCAAAATTATGTGACAAAAAATGATTCATAAGTGTGAAACTATGTCAATAAAAAATAATCCTATCATATCCAATTAAATGAAAAGAGTTTCATAATCATTTAACTATTACATAATAATAGGAAAATTAATAGGTTTCATAATCATGTCACCATCGCATCAATGAATGATCTATTGAAAAATTAAGGGTTCATAAAACTTTTATCATGTTATAACCCATAGAAGAGAAAATATATCCATAAAAACATTTTCATCACAAACATAAACCATTGAGTGATGGAATAAATATACTATCCTTAAATAATATCCCATATAAATTTGATGTAACATCAGCAGATGTAATCATAGATTGAAGATTAATTTTTTATGCCATTTTACATTTTTATTGTAGAGTAACATTTCATTGACAATATTATTTAATAAATAAAACCATTTTAAACGTGAATATTAATGAAAATAACCAAGAAAACTAATTAAGCAATGTTCCAAAAAAAACATTTAATCAATTATTAGGGAAATATTCTTTTCAAATATTAGGTAAAGAATAACCATTTAAAATAAAATGGAAAAAATTTATTTTGATTTTGAAATCATTGATTTTTCAGGGCAATAAAAAATATTACTCATGTCATGCATGTTTAAAAAAATCAATTAATAATTTTATTAAATGAAAAATGGATTTCTTTTGAAAAATGACATTAATATTCCAATAAAAAAATTTAGAAAATTAAAACGTATTTAAAATGGTATTTAAAAAACATATGTGAATATTAAAAAATATATCTTTTACTGAAAAAATAAATTTATAATAAAATGGATTTTTGATCAAACTTATATGTGAAGCTGACTTGTCATAAAAATCATTTTGATAATTGAATAACATAGCATTTGCTGAATAAATAGAATATTACATTGAATTTTGGGAATATCCATTGGAGAAAAAAATACTAGAGTTTTTTTTATAGATGGATCATATGATTTTGTAATTTGAAATATAATCAAAAACAATCCAAATAAATGTTGATACTGTAAATTAAAATATTTAAAATATTGATAACATTGAATAATATGTTCATAAATAGAATTTAATAATGTGGAAATTAAAGTATCACGAGGAAGAAAAATTCAACATATTAGATTTCAAATGGTTTATAGTTACACCTCTTGAATGAATATATGTGCACAACGTAAGATAATTTTCAATTAATTAAAAAAGAGACAAATCCCTTTACTAGTTGATTGTTTTTTTTAATCATATGACCCATGAAAGCATAACATAAATTGAAACATTATTTATCATTAATTTATTTATATTAATGATTTATTAAGTTATAAGGAATTATAATAACTAATAAAAATAAAGTGCTTTAAAATGGAATAAGGCTCTCAGAAATAAATGTGTTACTAGAGATAACATTACCTGATGTCCTAGATTCTATCATAGGTGTGCGTGAAGGTTGTTTTCATTTTCATTACATATTGAAAGATATAAAATTAAATGATATATTATAGTTACAAAATCATTTTTATATCTCATATTTTACATAAACTCGACAACAATACCTTCCATGTAATGTTTGAACAAATCATATTGGTTCACAAGGTAGCAGTCCTCCATAAACACAATCAATGATATCGTATTCACAAAAAAATTGAAATATTGTAGGTATGCGTGATTTAAAAATTCCTAAAACATAATAACATCATAAATAAAATATATAAACACTAAATCCATAATTATTTACAACTGGTATATATAGTAATGAAAAAATTAATGACATCGGGCCACTATTCGGTGCTACATTGTACACAAGAACAATGATTTTATACGACAATTAACAGATGGGGAGATAGTTTTATGTCGTTATCTTAAAGAAGAACTAACTTAGTATATGGTGGATAACATTTAATTATATAATCATGGTATGATAGTAACTTAAGGTGGTTGATTATTAAATAAAACAAAATCACACATTTATGAGTGTTACATCTTCTTCTGGTATCCACCTTATTTTTCACTAAATGATTTACTAGGATAGGCTTCTGAAAATACTAAGGATTTTTATATTATAGGAGAATATTTGGAATGTTATTTGGTTTTGTATTATTATAAAAAAATGGGTTTAATGTTTAAAAATTATAGGATAGTAGTGGCCTTTTATATGGGGGGAAAAGGAAAAAATTAAATTTTTTAAATGAATTGTGTGATTCATCATTTTTCATATTGAAAAATTCTACAAAATATATTGTTATTAGTCATTAGAGGTTTATTGATTAATAAATGGATATATAATATTTTTTAAACATGGTTATATGTCAAATTTAACCTTATCATTTTATGTTAACATTCAATATACCCATTTTTACCATAGTCACATTAAATAATTTTTACCAATTTATTATTATATTTGGTAAAATTTTATATTGACAATATTTGATAATATAATTTACAATAATATAAAATATATAATACATTATTTCAAATTATATTCATATATTTGTAAATTCTCAATTTAAAATTAATCCTGAAGATGGGACAAGAATGTGGGTTTCTTGAACTAAATCTAGTGGATACCAAACTGGTCACAGTAGATTGCCTATAAATCGATCATATAGGAAATCCAATACTCAAGGCACTGAAAATAATTTCATACAACAATTAACATACAGATTTGAATTATTTTTCTTATTATAAATATATATAATGGAAAAATCATAATATTTATCATTAATATAAAGAACAAAAATAAAGACATACACAAATCTTGATAGAAATATAAATGAAAAAAATAAACACAGAAAAATCTATACCATATAAGAATTAATATTTTCACTATGTGAATATATGTTTATTTATATCAATAATATCTATAAACATTAAAAAATAACAACAAACATGAAGCAACAAAATATCTCACATCAAAAGATGTTTAATAAAACAATTAGTCAGGGATAATAAAACTTATCAGTTGGTAAACACAAATAAATTCATATATTTCCATTCAACAAATAGTCTATAAATATTTTAATGAAATTAAATTTAATCAAAAATCATTTTTTCATTTTAAAGATCCAAACCCAAATTTTTAAAACCTAGTATTAAAACTAAACCACACTAATAATGCATTTGAGAAAGAGTAAGGTGTTATGACTATAAAAGATAGTTAATTACCCTAAAAATTGATATAATTGGATATTACAATAAAAATATTGAAAAATCTAAATAAATTTATAACCAGAGTTATGTTAAATAAATCGGGAACATGCCAATATGTAGTCATGGTAATTTATAAGCCTCTATATAATCAATCCATGTATGTACCTGGTTTGGACCCGTCATCTGGGATATGATGAACTAGAATAGTCAATAGGAAACATCACTTCTCTAAACTAGCCTCAGTTGTGGTGAATCCTTCGTATCCAATAAACCTTCCAAGGGGATCTTTTCTATCTAATTTTGACTAGGGAGAAGCAGTAACATTTCCCTATATATTATTTACTATAATCCCAAGATAATAAAATATAGGATAGTAGGTAGCTCATCACATTCCTAAATTATCCTATAGTTTCATTCACGTATATCATTCCCATGTGCTGACATCCACTTTGTGAAGGCCCTACTAATGGGAGGACTACCATTTGGGTGCTCATCCCATATGAAACATTAACAAGTACAATCTGGGCCTACAATTCATTTGAATTTGAACCCAAACTAAAAAACATCTAAATGTATGAAATGAGTCTTTAAATTTAAAAATATTAATCAATTTTTAATAAATGTTTCATTCATACCGAAACCACATTGAATACAAATGTGAATTCATTTAATATAATCAAAAGGTACAAAATGTTCCTTGTAATTCATGGGGTTAGGAAAAATGTTTCAATGTACCAAACTATCTATGTTTTGAATAAATATCTTTTAAATAAAATTTAGGTTATTAAGAAAGCATGAATCTATAAATGAAAAATTAGATGTTTTAGAAAAAACATTATATAGATAATGGTTTAGAGATCAAATAAAAGGTAGAGATGTTTATTGAAAATAATGATAATGTGGAACATATTTATAGAATTCCATTTTTTGTGTTTAATCCTATCAAAATATTCACACCGATTAAATATGAACATTCCCACATCCATTGTTAAACATATAAATATATTAAAAAATAATATTACAAACAATTAATCCGAAATATTATTATAAGAAACCTCACAACCATTCACAGGGTTCCACACATAAACCACAGACAAAATAAATAACCAAAACAGACACCAAGGGATCAGTTCACATTAAATACAATCTAAACAATATAAAAATGTCTCAAAAAACACCCAAAGTACTCCATTTAATTTTTAATTACAAATTTAAATTTTATCACAATCTGTTAATGAATGTATATATATTACTATGTAAAACCTTTCAAAAAACAGTTTCACTGAATTACGAATATTGTTGTACCATCTAAATCACAATGAAAAAAATAAATTTTAAACAATTTTTTTTAATAAATTATATTTTATCAATCCTAACATGAAATGTTTCAGAATGTAAATTGATAGAAACAGATACCACAATTTTGTGAGAATGTGATGAAACTCCAAGAGATTTAAGAACAAAAGATCAAGGGATATACTATACACAATATCATCAATTAAATCAATAAAAATAATCTAACATTCACCCTATGATTTTTCAATGAAGGAATCATGGAATTATGAACTAGTATTCCAAGCTAGGGAGATGAGAAGTGGTTAAAAATGACCTAAAAATAGGAGGAACTCAGCATGAAACATGTCGGATATTCAATAATGGATTTCGATCTATGGGACGAGATATATGGAATACCTATCAGGCCCTAAAATAATTAATGGGGGAGTAGAATCTTATTTAATGGATAAAGTGGGTGGATAAAACATGCAAACTCATGTTTTAAATATTATAGCTATGTCAAATAGTTTGGGGGAGTGGTTAATTTACCGTTTCACAAAACATGTGCACACTAATGGAAATGATATTCACACATACAGGCTTAACTAGTGGTTTGGGAGGACATTCAATATCAATAAAAAATGGTTTTGTCAAAAATATCATACACCTCCTCAATGGTTTCAGATGGTATCTTTTAAAAATTCACAAGTCATGAGCAATGTCCCTAGCACTGACCAGAAGAATCGATGTTTATTGATTTTATATCATGATCTAGGAAAAAACATACATATTTCATATAAGGAAAACCATTTAAAAAAATGGAAATGAAAAATAACATTTACCTTCACGAACAACATGTTTTCCCCTCCCCAACTTTTTACACAAACCATGTAGAAGTGAAAAATATCATTGAAACATCGGAAACAAAAAATTTCACAACATGAACTGAACCCAAACATAAAAAAAAATATTATATATAATTAAAAGGAAAAAATTAAGTGAATGAAAATAAATATATGGTCATGGTGTAAAAATTATCTCCACTAAAAATACAATCAACCCAAATAAATTCACCAGGATAATAAAATAATGAAACTCCAACTCGAAACATAACGAATGCAAATGAATCCAAGATCATTGTTGTGATAATTAAATTTTTTAACTCAATGTATTCCAAAAAATAGATAAATCCAAAATAAAGGAATCATTCTGAAGAGAAAATATAGGGTTCTCCCAACCTATTTTAATTTTACCTACATTGTCCAAAACTAAAATGAACCATGATTCATCATTTAAAATAAACCTAATAATCTCCAAAATGATAAGAACAAAAAACAATGAACATTGTATATTAAACCCCAAAAATATTATGGTATGTTCCTCTTAAATACTTTATATTCACTAGAGATCTTATATTTCCTGAAATACTATGTCTTTTGTGAATCAAAACATTATAGGGGAATTTTATTTGCTACCCATTAAACATAAATTTTCTACATCATTGTTTTTAATTTTGAAAAAGGCCATCTATTGTTGTGACAAGTAACTCATGTAGAGTATGATAGAACCCACTTGATTTTTTGATGAATAGTAACATACCCATATGAATAGTAACATGAATAGTTATAACGAGCCATCATGGGTGAACCCCAAACTGGTAAACTGAGCCAGCCCGCGAGAAGGCACGAGGGGTGTTCCCAATCCCTGTGGGCTGGAAACTAGTGTCGGGCATCAAAACTAAATTGGTGGTAATGATTTGTCCCATAAAAGGAAGATAAATTAATTAATAAAGACTAGACAAACATATGGATAACTAACAATGGAAAGAAAACAAAACTGCACATACCTCAATGTGACCTCTTGGTCACCTCTAACAACTAGCAGTCTGCTTCGCATGGGAAGACAAAACAAGAACCTAAACCTAACTGCTGAAGCTGCATCTGAAAATGTTAGATATCCGCGAGCATTAAAAATGCTCAGTAGGAATGAAAAAAGTGAACCACAGAATCTATTCACATTTTAGATCCAAAACAGCCCAAAAATACTAGATTGAACTACAGTTATAAAAATAAGGTTTTTATATTACACTACATTTTGAAAACTAACAATCCAAAATCCATTGCCCTTATAATTCAAAAACAAGTAATATAAAAAAGAAGAGGGGTTCATAAAAACATTCCTAAAACAGCTACTTTGAAGTTCATTTTAAAACCAACCATACACACAAATAATTTCCAAGAAAACACCAAAACCAAGTTCAAGGGTATAATTCCACACACAGTAATGGAAATGGTACTAATAGTGCTTGTATCAAAGGATCAAGTAAAACCTAGGAACTCGGTGGAAGACCAGAACATATTATACATGTGACCCATCATAAAGGCATGCCCAAACATGATGACATCATAATTCCTTAATGATCGGCATATCCCTACATGGCCTAACCAAGGGGCCCACCGCCCATAAAAGAAATAACATAGTATTACCCTGCTATAGGGCCACTATCCAGTGCATAATCTAAACTAGTGCAGCAATTATTCTCATTAAACCCCCTTGTTATGCTATGTTTTTGTGCTATGAACACAAAGATGTGTTCCAGCCATTAAAATAACAATCTATATAAATATAATCTAGCACGTGACACAAATCAACACAACCCCGACCACCTCAAGGTTAGTCTAATGCCTTAACATAAAAATTATCAAAAAGAGGACCATACTAAGGACCCTCCTGTCACATGATCAATATACAAGGGAAAGGGCCTATCCAAAGTGGTTTTTTCCCCAACACACAGTTTCAATGATGCCAAATGGGCCTCTTATAATTCACACACATTAATACTTTTGTAAACAACCAATCAAAAATTCCAAATAGGACTTTAGGTTTACCTCACCAATCATTTACCTATACATTTAGGAATGTTTTTAAAACATTAATAACCATAATTTCTTAATAACATGGTCAAATAGATCAAAAAGTATCAATATCCTTTCACAAAAACATGCATTTACCAAAACACGCATATAACAAAACATGCCCAAACAACAAACATTTACGAACCATTTTTGAAATAATGCTAAATGCCAAAACATGTTTCTAACCCAATGGTGAATCCTTAAATATCCCTTTAAAACAATTTTTTTCCAAAACACATAGAGAAACACAAACAGTTCAATAGTCATTCCATAAAAAAATCAAATAGTTCGTAAAAAAACAATATTAACAAATTCGACTAATTACACAACTTGAAGATAATTCAAAAAACTACTTTAAACAAGCCCAAAAGAAAACTAGAAAACATTATAGCAGGTTGGAAAATTATTTTTCAATGATATTAATCTAGTAAAAGAATTCATTGAAAACATGCATGCATTAAATGGACTTATTTTAAAAAGGGAAAATGTGGATTCGGCTACCTCAAGGATGAACTGGTTCATGTCGAACACTTTGGAAACTGATAGAAAGGGAGATGAACACTCAAAATCTTCCTTCACTCGCACACACATACCTATATATATATATATACATACATATATACATAATCCAATGCACATATTCCCCATGCCATGAGGGAAATCATACTTGGAGGACATATATATATTATATATATACATACCATAGGTGTATGTGTGCACGTCCTCGGTCGTTGAACATAAATTAACTATAACAACAAAAGATGCACAAAAATAAGGGGGCAAGGACCAATTCATGTCCAAAAGTACCAAGGAATCACATAAACCGAATGCAGACGTCATAACACACAATAAAATGCCACTAAAAATATTCTTTCGCAAAACACAACCATAAGTTATCCAAGGCCATAATAGTGTTGTGAATCATTTAAAAATAATAAATTGATCCTCCAAACATTATATTGATTTTATTGGAAGGAGAAGAGATGGGTAAATCTACCTCGGAGGTGTGCGAACACAACTTCACATCAACATATGGGAGAAATTAATTTTGCAGACCCATCGCACTCCCTAAATACTGAGAAAAATGTGCAAAATGAACGATGCCCGATATTAGAGTGTTGATTTACTTGATAATAACACAAAAAATAAAAGAAAAAAAATACCAGTGGAGGAGAACACTGAAAAGGAGGTCATAGAAAGGGGGTGTTGGACGAGGGGTAAGGCGTTGGACATCAGCGGTCTAAGGAAATGGAGATGGGGACCTGCTGGTGTGTGAGGTCGGTTGTGCAGAGGGTGTGATCGAGGTAAGGAATGTGTGAGGCTAGAGGTGCAGCATGGCACAGAAGTAGGTAGAGTTGGACTAAGAGGGTGAGTCTCACCAGTCCAGGAAGGGGGAGGCGTGCCTGACCAAGAGGGTTGAGTCGTGCCGGACTAGGAGGGAGAGCTGCGCCGGACATAGGCTGCACCAGACTGGGAGGGTTGTGACAGGCTAGAACATGAGGGAGTGCCTCTCCAGACAAAGTGGAGTGGCGGAGGCCTGTTCAAGGGTCATGGCGTGGAAAAGCAAAGGGTGGGTGTGGTTCGCAATTTGGGAAGGGTAGGGGTGATGGGAGAAGGGGTAGATTTATGGTTTAAAAAAACAATAACAATATATAATAGTAATAATAATAATAAAACCAATAAATGTTAATAAAAAATATAATTATTATTTCCTACCCACATTATTATAATAAATAATAATAATAATATCAATGTTACAATAATAGTAAGAGTAATAATATTAATATCTAAATGATAATAATAATATTAATAACAAAAAAATAAATTAATAACAAACCTAATGATAATTAAATTGTTAATTTCATTACCTTTCATTAATAATCAAATTTATAACAATTTAATAACAGTTTTATTGTTATCAAATTAAATAATAATAAAAATAACCGCTTCCCAATAATATTTTTATTACTATAATTTAAACATTAACCATGTCTTATCGATATAAAATTTTATTTTGCTTCCTCGTTCAATTAACATAATTCATTTATTTAATTTATTTTTTCTTTGAAGTGTCACTCCACCACATATTCACCAGGACCAAACACACGGTCACCGCTAATGGTGCAGTGATCGTTCACCGACATAAGACCCACCATAAACATCAAAATTAAAAAAAGTTAAAACTAGTACTTATTAAACCTCATCCAAAAGACACAAGATCAAAAAAACTAATAAAATAAAATAAATAGACGTTTGAGGTCAGGGTGTGACAAATTTCCCCACTACGGACACTTTCTGCCCCCAAAAAGTCATCAAGGAAATAGTTGATACAACTAGAGTCCATTCCTAGCCAAAAATCAAGAAAAAACGAGATCCGTAGCTTAACTATTCCAAACAAACGTCACACCCGACCAATTCAAAGAGAAAAACCTATATCTGAGGTTGAGGGGAGAACATGAAAGGGTTCTTCCCATCACAAGAATTAAAATAACATGAGAACCCTGAAATCCGAACACACCACCATTGGGGTGGGCCATCGTGGGAACTCCCAACCCGAACTCATTCAATCTCTCCACATGGACCGAACAACTATCCTAAAACCTATGTGAAATCTCACTATGAAACAACTCCAAAACCTAAGGATGAGGAATAGACTCAACACTTCCCTCAATTTCACGATACCAAACATTCCCCTAACAGGAACTGTTGTGAAAAACCAAAAATCAGAACGAGTCAGTTTATTCACGATCCTGACACCCTTCAAGGAAAACGAACGATTTAGAAACCACGTTAAGAGTATATAATAATGCTTAGATTGTGGTGGCAAAGACTCATCATTCAACCACAAAAAGGATGATCATATGACAATGACTAGAATAGAATAAGGAAGTTTTTGATATTTCTATCCCAAGGCTGAAAACATTATCCGGACCGAGGTTCCACACACCCTCGACAACACCTTACTATGTGCGAGCATTACAATGGGACATGTGGTTGGTGCACTGATGGCTGAAAAATCTCCTTCCTCACAATCAAGAATTTTCATCCTCCAGTTCCAAACTCCTACCCCTAGAATGACGCATTTTTTTGAACTCTCCCCGGTGACACGAACAGTCGCACGGTAGGAAGAATTCGGAGGGATCCGACAAAGCAGCATAGAATTCCTAAACCGTCCAAACTAGTGGCATGTAAGAGAATGGTCCGAAAAACTGGGAGTTGGTACAAATGATGATCCTTGCTATAAGATAAATCTTCACAAGAGCTGACCCCGCACTAACTACACCCAAGAATCGAACGACAATGAGACATCTCACCTATACTAGTCCAGAACTGAACCCTCTAATAACATTGGGATTGTACAAACCTTAACAACCTTGGGAGTTTCCATCAACCCGAAGACACACTATCTTTTTAACTATACAATTTCCTTTAACAAACTTAGACTACCTCGATAAGCAGGCAACAGACAAACACAACTTGAAACTGGGCATAACTCATTAACATAATTTGGAGGCTTTCTGGGAGGCATACTCGTAACAACGTGAAAAACACCATCGAAATCGACATCATGCCAAAACTCAATCAAAGCAACACAAGACAAGGGAAACAGGCCCATAATACAGATATATGCAAATACAAGTATAACTCACTTTTTAAAAACCATTTTTTCTTTACAATTTTAAAACTCATCTGTGGAACCTTTTGAACCATCACATGTGTATTCATTCAATGTCACTCACATCATCTGTGAACAAGTCCCCAACGCACTCTCCATACATACCCACGCACATGTGACCCTCTATAAAGAGTGTCATTGTTCAAGAACATCTTTTCCTTACCTAGTCCAAACACATACCATGTTTTTCAAAACCGATACACTTGGCCTCTAAAACCCCACTTCACCGGTTTCAAAAAAATTTAAAAGAAAGACTTTTAAATTTTAAAAAAATATCACATTTAATTAGCAATCACATCAACTGAGTTTACAACAATACACCAACAAAAACAACCCAGTGGAATGAGAAACTAGTTTATACATCTGACCAAGCGAAATGGTGGTGAGCCATGCCCCAAGTAAGGCATAACACTAAGAGGACCATAAACTGGGCCCTTGGACATCACATGGGTCACCACCCCACGTGAGGACAAAACGTGAACCGATTGACCTCCATTTTCATCTATAAATCCAAAACAACCAAAGACAAAAGACTCAAATCCGGGACTACCCCTGGAAACTCAGGTCTCATTGCTAGGGGTGGTGATCATGAAACGACCCGTAACATACCTCCTGAGCACTGATAATGCTAATATCCTTCTACCATACACCCCAAAAAACAAGAACCCCATATTAGAGCATTTTGTCATGAACCAACCCAGGTCAACCCTAAATCGGTCACCCGATCTGGCCCGCGGTAAGGCCTGAGGGGCGTTCCCGATCCCCGCTGGCTGGAAACTAGTGTCGGGCATCAAAACTAAATTGGTGGGAACGATTTCTCCCATAAAAGTAAGATATATAAATTAATAATGTTTTTAGAAAGCGATGGAAAACTAACAGCAGCAAGAAAACAAGACTGCACATACCTCCATGTGGCCTTTAGGTGTCCTCCAACAACTAGAAGTCTGATTCGCATGGGCAGAAGAAATAAGAACCTAAACCAAACAGCTGAACATGCATCTGAAAATGTTAGATAAGCATGAGCATAAAAAATACTCAGTAGGAATGCCAAATAGTGAACCACAGAATCCATGCACTTTCTAGTTCCAAAACAGCCAAAAATTACAAGTTTGAACTACAGTTATAAAAATAAGGTTTTTATATTACACTGCATTTTGAAAACTAACAATCACAAATCCATTGAACTAATAATTAAAAAACAATGAAAAGAAAACAAAAGAGGGGTTCAAACAAACTTTACCAAAACATCTACATTGAAGAACATTTTAAAAAAATCCATACCCACAAAAAATTTCCAAGAAAACACTAAAACCATGGTTAAGGGTATGATTCCACACACAACAAGGGTAATGGTACTAATAATGCTCATATAAAAGGATCATGGAAAACCAAGGAACTCAGAGGAAGACCAGAATGTACTATACATGTCACTCATCCAAAAATCATGACCTAACTCGATGACATCATAATGCCCTAATGCTCGACATAACCCTATATGGACTAAATGAGGGGCCCAATCCCCATAGCAGCAATAACTAAGTATTAACCTACTATTGGGCCACTAGCCAGTGTGTAATCTAAACAAGTGAAGAAATCCCTCTCAGTAAACCACCATGATATGCTATGTTTTTGTTCTTTGTTCACAAAGAGGTGTGCCACACATTAAAATAAAAAGCCCTATTAATATAATCCAGCACACGACAGAAATCAGAACCACCCACGAACACCTCAAGGATAGTCCCATGCGTCAAAAATAAAATTTCTAAAAATTAGGCCCATGATGAGGACCCTCCGGTCACATGATCAAAAGATGAGGAATGGGGCCAAACCAAAGAGGGGTTTTCCCAAACACACAGTTTCAATGGTTCCATGTGGGACTCTTACAATTCACAAACATTAAAACTTTTTTAATCAACCAATCAAAAATTCCAAATAGGCCTTTAGGTTTACCTCTCCCTCTAATTACCAAAATAATTAAGAATGATTTCAAAATAGTAATAATACTCATTTATTACAAACATGGTTAGACGGACCAAAACGTTCCAATATCATTTCACAAAAACAAGAATTTTCCAAAACATGCATTTACCAAAACATGCATTTACCAAAACATTCCAAAACAATAAACATTTACGAACCATTTTCGAAACAACAGTAAACTCAAAAACATGTTTCGAACACAATGGCTAAACCTTAATGATCCCATTAAAACCTTGTTTTTCCAAAAAACATAGAGAAACACAAACAATTCACTAGACATTCCATAAAAAATCAAACAGTTCATTAAAAAACTCTATTAACAAATAAGACTAATTACACAACTTGAAGATAATGCATCAAAATTATTTTAAGAAGCCTAAAAGAAAACTAGAAAACACTATAGCAGGTTGGACAATTATTTTGTAAAGATACTAATCTTGTAAAATAATTTATTAAAAACATGGAAGCATTAAATGGACTTATTTTGAAAAGTGGAAATGCAGAATCACCTACCTCAAGGAAGAATCGAGTCATGTCGGACACTTTGGAGCCTAACTGAAAGGGCGGTGACCACTCGAAATCATCTTACACTCACATGAACATACCAATATATATACACATATATCCATAATCCAATGCACATATTCCTCGTGCCATGTGGGAATACTTACTTGGAGGACATATATATATTATATCTATACTTAAATTAGGTGTATGCAAGCATGTCCTCGGTCGTTGACCATAAATTCACTATAACCACAAAAGATACCCCAAAATATGGAGGAAAGGACCAACGCATGTCCAAAAGTACCCAGGACTCACATAAACTGAATGCACACATCATAACACACAATCAAATGCCACAAAAACGATATTTTATAGAAAAACACAACCATAAGTTTACCAAGGCCATAATAGTAGTGATAATCATTCGAAAACAAAAAATAGATCCTCCAAAAATTATATGTGTTTAATTGGAAAGAGAATATATGGATAAATCTACCTTGGAGGCATACGAACACAGCTTTGCATCAACAGAAGGGAGAAAAGAATTTTATGGACCTATTGAACACCACAAATACTGAGAAAAACGTGCAAAACGAACAATGCATGATATTAGAGTGTTGATTAACATGAAAATAACACCAAAAATAAAAGTAAAAATTACTATAGGAGGAGAACACCAGCAAGGGAGGTTTTACATGGAGGGGTTTCACGATGGGGGATAGGGCGTCAGACAACGATGGTGCAAGGTAAGGGCAATGTGGAACAGCTACTGCGTGAGGTCAATTGTTCTAAGGGCGCAGCCGGGTAAAGAAACTGGTGAGGCTGGAGGAGTAGTAGGGCATGGAATCCGGTCGAGTTGGATCGGGTGGGGGAGTCATGTCGGACCAAGAAGGGGGAGGCACACAGGACCACGAGGGTTGCGTCGTGCGGGACCAGGAGGGAGAGCTATGCCGGACGGAGTATGCACCGGACCAGAAGGGTTGTGCCGTTCCAGACCAAGAGGGAGAGCCACACCGGATAGAGTGGAGTGGCGGAGGCCTGTGCAAGGGTCACGTTGCAGAATAACAATGAAGGGGGGGGGATGGCTCGCGATTTGGGAAGGGTGGGGGTTACAGGAGAAGGGGGAAGATTTATGGTTAAAAATAATAATAAAATATAATAGTAATAATAATAATAAAACTAATAAATGTTAATAAAACAAAAGAAAATAATTTTTTCCTACCCATTTTATTTTATGAAATAATAATAATATTATCAGTGTAACAATAATAGTAAGAGTAATAATATTAATAGAGAAATGATAATAAAAATATTAATAACAACAAAAGAAATTAACAATGTACCTAAAGATAATTAAAGTGATTATTTTAATACATTTCATTAATAATAAAATTTTTAACAATTTAATAATAATGGTATTATTACCAAATTAAATAACATTAAAATTATCATCTAGGAAATAATATTCTTATTTATATAATTTAAATATTAACCTTGTTTTATCGATATAAAATTTTATTTACCATCCTCTATCAAATAACATAATTAATTTATTTAAATTATTTTATATATGAAGTTTCGCTCCACCGCGTATTCACCAGAACCAAATTCACAGTCGCTGCTAATGATGAAGTGACAGTACACCGGCCAAAGACCCACAAAAAACATCAAACATTAAAATATTTCAAATCAGGACCAATTAAACCTCATCCAAACTACACGAGATCGAAAAAATTTAATAAAATAAAAAAAATAGACATATGAGGTTGGGGTGTGAAAATATTAACATGACTCTTATAAATAGTAAATTATTATAATATTTAATTTTCTAATGGTAATAGAATAATGAGATCTTGGTTGATTTTTCACTGACATATAGATCTACTTATATCTTTAAAATTGTTATTTTTATGAATTAACATGATTAACATTAAAAATTAAATTAAAAATACATAGGAAAATATTTTCAAAAAGTGGTGTTATTTTTTAAAATTCTACAAATCGAAAAATGGTTAGGGTATATTTTTGGGTTTTTTCTAAAATACTTGAATTTTGTCTGAATAGTAAAATTATAGTTTTCATTTTTCTATAGTTTAATGACATCATAATGATTTAATAATTAAATATAATATGATGGTCTTCTTTTGTACCATATCACATGACTGAGGAGTCCCAATTGGCTAAAACAATGGGAGAATACCATGGAAAAGCCCATGGTTTCGAAAAACCCACCAATGAGGTGTCCCATTTAATTAATAAAAAACTCTCTTAATTAATACAAATACCCACCCACCCCCTTATGTTAATTCCTTAAAAACTCAATATACTCAAATATCTGGTGGTATTACATCCCTATCAGTGATCCCAATGTGTCCTCAAACCCCCAAGGTACCATCCTTCATGATTATGGAGTTACTCTACAAGTTTAGAGAACCAACCACCATTCTTTTTTCTTAGTGATTTCATTTTTTGATTTCTCTTTTATTTATAGATAGATTATGTGGGGATATTTCATTCTATATTCCCCTTACATCCAATATTTTGTAGGAGTGTTGAGGTATCCCTACTATCATATCATATTATTTTAATTTATTTTAGGTGACAGAGTTAGGCTGCCAAATTTCGTAAGATATTTCTCAAATTTATTCTTATTTTGAGTTCCTTTCTTTTATAATTTTTTTCTATTATACCCTCATCCAAGGGATATGATAATTATAGTACCTTAAATTAACTGGAATTATGTTATTTTGGTGGAATATTTCATCATCATCTAACTTTCTCCCTCCACTTATACTAAAAATGAAAACATCGTCTGAGATGTGTTAATTTATGACACTCATGGATGACGAGTTATAGATTTTCTATACCATTTCCAATTCTGGTAATGAAAACATTTTTATGGTTGAAATAGATCCGAATATATTTATTTCATCTCATTAATGTTCTAGAATCCCTACACACTCAAAATATGTAATAATAATACCAAACAAGTTCATTGTTCTCAAAACTACCATGTTTAATCCATTATTTAATCAATAAAATTTAAATATTGATTCATTATCAAGTATATAACCCAAAATCATTATAAGATAATTTATAATATTTATTGTCAAAAATTATATATATTAACAATTCTAGATGTTTACCCCAATTTCAAATAAACGTCCATTCATAAATGCAAGTAAATGAATCATTAATATATAGGAAGAAAATAATTCCAAAATAATTACATTGAACCTCTTTAACCTATTAAAAGGGTCATGAATAAACCTAAAAAGGTTATAATAAAGCAATTATATGTATATGAGAATTTGGAATTATAAATTAATTAATATAAATTTGATTATTCAGGTCCTTAAAACAAATGAAAAACACACTCGAGCAAAAGGTAAGTGGTTTCTCATCTCACATTCATTTCTGTAGGATTTTCATTGTTCGACACTTATTTCATGTATGTGGTATATTTGTACTTAATTTTGATATATAATAACATTATTTGATTTATAATTATGTTATTCAAATATTAAATTTAGTTTTATTATGTTTTGGTCATATGATTTGACTGATTACAATTTGGTAAGAGACATTGTCTCAACAACTATTTTGTTGTGACTAACATTGAATGGTGCACCTATTAATACTTATGTGGTGTACATACTACCGATTTGAGATCAATTTTAATTTGAAATTATTTTTATATTAAATATCCATATTTTAAAATCATGGATATAATTTTTTTCAAAACCTTATATTGTTTTACATTAGGTGTTTATTTGGAATGCTATTCTAATTACGGAAATATTAATTAATCTATATACTATAGTATATATGGATAATTAAATGGAAATTTATATTATATTGAATCAATGTATAAAAAATTATTTGGACCTGAAGTGGAGGGTGGGGCCCGCTATAGTCCCTCGATGTATCGGGAGGCCTCATGAGACAAATCAGTTGACCACAAACCCTTGGAGTTTGTTTCCAAAAAATAAGACAAGTTTCTACCCACAGAACTAAACCATTTTTATGTTATTATGGAATCATTTTCCAGATACATGACATCCAATTAATAAGAAGCCTTATTATTCATTTCTAGTCCTTACTGTCCATGGGGTTTTCATTATGACAAAATATATGGATGCATGTCCTTTCTCAATTTATTAATGGCAGGTTTTATTCATTTATTCAACATAACATATTTGTTTATGATTAAATTATTGTTGATTCATTCTTCTGCTATTTGTAACCCATACTGATCATTTGAGCTTAACCCATTCGTTGTATACCTTCAACATGTGATGAAAAGGAGATCATTTATTGAGTTCATGTGGATGCAGTATTTAGTTTTTGTTACGTATTGTAATTTTTAACCTTCTCCAATGTAATTTATCTTACATTTATGTATAAAGATTCTTCAACAATAAAAAACTGATCATTCCTTTAGGATTTCAATTCCTTCAAACAATTCCAATACAAAAAGTAATGCACCAGTTCCGGTCGAGAGGGTTCGGGGTGTTATGGTTGGTATCAGAGGAAGTGTAGTAGAAAACATGGAAAGTAGAGTAGGAAATATATAGTGGGGAACAAAGACCTAAGGTAGTATTTGAGGATAAATGTACAATAACGTCCTAGAATTTTGGTAAGGAATAGATTATGTAGATTATTCACGAAATACATTCTTGTCTAGATAAGAGAAAGTAGAGGCAGCTCAGGCACATATGTATCTAGGGTTAAAACCAAAAAACTCCGCTTTGAGCTAGAATTGAATGGGAACTGAAGCACGATAATGCGCATTGATGAAATCTTGGTTATGAAACTCTCGAGGATATTATTAGGATAATTCACATTTTCAGTATTATCCATTATGAAAAAGTTTAATGTAAATTTTTACTCATAGAAACCATATTTATAAGATTTTCTATGCATAGAATTTCAATCTATGTTGACTGATATATATTTGAGATTCATAAACTATTCTAGTGTATCCCATTATTTAGAAATGGCGTATAATGGAAGAAGGGGAATCAAAACTTCTGGGCATGGTAGGTATCTCTCTACTGATAATGTCAACAAAGACAATGTTGGAGAAGATCAAATCATGAACATATTGAGAAAACTTACTCAGGTTGTAACGAAGAACCATTCAACACTTGTGTTGGATCGATTCATGCGGTAGAAAACCCCATGTTTCAGTAGAACTACTAACCCAGTGGTTGTTGAGAAATAGATCAAGTCCCTTGAAAATATATTCATGACATTAAGATGAAATGATGATTAAAATGTAGTACATGAAGTACGTTGTGTCAAGGGTGATGCTGATCAATGGCGGTCCTTGATTCAAAATACCACAGAGGAAAAAGAAATTGAAAATTTGGAATGCATGAATTTTAATGAATTATTTTTCGAAAAATAATTCTTTCATGAGAAACGAACAGAAATGAAGTGGAAATTTCATGGCTTAAATCAAAGGAATGAATATATTCTTGCAGAGTTTGAGGCTACCTTCACAAGGCATGAATGGTATGGTAAATATTACATACGTGACATGGTAGACATGATTTATAATTTCATTGAAGGTCATAATCAATGTTTTACAAGGGAACTGGTTTCTAAAATATTTTCATCATGTGATGAAATTGTATCTAGTACCATCTAATGGGAGAAGGAATTTTCTAGATCAAACTTTTTCCAAGGGATCCATGACGAGAAAGTGTTCTATGATAATGAAGGGAGAGATGAAGTGCCAAAGAAGAATAGTGGAATGAATAAATTACCATTACGTGAAAACTATTTAATGAATCACCTTAGGAAATGCATAAAAGGCATGAGAGTCTACTATATGTGTGGAGAAAAGGGTAATCTACCTAATGAATGCAATGGGAAGAAATAATTTGAGGATGTTCAATGCTACAATTTTATAGATAGGTGACACTATGAAAATGAGTGTCCTAAGCACCATGGAAACATATCAAATAAAAAGCCAAGAGTGAAAGGGAGAGCTTATGTGTTTACAATTGTGGAAGATGAGGTTCCTAATGGTGTGGTCATCAGTACATTAATTATTTCCTCAAACTTATCCAACACGTTATTTGATTCATGATAATGGAATTCGTTTTTTTCTTCCTTGTTTTCCATGAATATTATATATGTAAAATTTGATTTTATAAAGGTGTTATCAGTAAAAACTCCTAGGTGATGCATCATTGCATCAAAGGCATGCCAAATTTTCTTCCACGTGACACATAAACATGCTTTAGAACCACCCCTAGTAGATCTATTCAATGATATTATTATAGATGAAGAGAAACCAATATCTATGGCAGAGGAATGAAAAAAAAAATTGAAGCTGTGCATATAGGGAAAGAATACATTGGTGTGTTTCTATAGGATTTTTCTGGACATCCTCTGGAGTTGGAAATTGAGATTTCCATTAAATTAATTCCTGGTGAAATACCTATATCAAAGACCCCTTATAGAATGGTCACTGTGGAGTTTGTGGATCTAAATAAACAACTAGAGTAGTTAAATGACAATGGATTTATTCGACGAAGTGTTTCTCCATTGGGATCCCCAGTCTTGTTTTCCAAAAAGAAATTTTTGTCCATGAGGCTATGCATTAATTATAGGGAAATCAATGATATTACAATAAATAATAAGTATCTGCTACCCATGATTGATGATTTATTTGATCATCTTCATGGAGATCAATAATATTGAAATATTGACCATTGATGTAGATATCATTAACTATGTTTGAGGTACAAATATATTCCGAAGACAATATTTCGAACTAGGTATTGGAATTATGAATTTACAATGATGTCGTTTGGACTGAAGAATGAACCGTTTGTTTTCATGGATTTAATGAATAGATTTGCCACATAATATCTTGATAACTTTGTTGTTGTATTCATAAATGATATCTTGGTATACTCAAAAATATATGAAGCCCATAAGGATCAATGGCAGATTATTATGAAAACTCATAGAAGAAATGAATTATATGGGACATTTAGAAAGGGAAAATTTTGGCTCCAATCAGTTTCTTTTCTATGTCATATTGTGTATAATGATGTAATCCTAGTTGATCCTGTAAAGACAAAGGCAATCCATAATTGTCCCACACACAAAAATTTATCCAAGGTACATAGTTTTATTTGCTTAGCAGGTTACTATCAGTGTTTCGTTCAGAGTAATGCATGACTGGCCAATTTGCTAACAAAGCACAAACAAAAAAGAGTTATGTTTGTGTGGAAAAAATAATGTACAGAAGGCTTCAAAGAGTTGAAAGTATGATTGTTCAATGCTCCAATTTTTACTCTTCCTTCTAGATGTGATGGATTTGTAATATATAGAGATACATCAAAGAATGGTCTCGGTTTCATCCTTATGGAAAATGGTAAATTTATTAATTATGAATCATCAGAGTTGAAGACTCATGAACAAAATTTTACAATTGCTGATCTTGAGTTATTTGTTGTAATAATTTTTCTTAATATATAGAGACAATATATTTATGGTAAAAAATGAGATATAAGTAGATACAAATAGTTTTAAATACATTTTCACAAAAAAATACCTTAACATGGGGAAAAAAATATGGTTCAATTTACTCAATGATTATTATTTTTTAATACTCTACCACCCAGGAAAGGAAAATATGGTGGCAGATGCATTATGTAGGAATGTTCATGGACTTCTGACTCAATTGTTGATTGAAAGGGATATTATATTCATGAATCTACTAAATATGGATATGGGAAATATTAAATAATGGAAAACATATTTCCTCATTCAAATGATTGCTAAACCATATCAACTAGAGAAGATAAAAATTCCTCAATGTGATGATGAAAATCTACATAAGAAAAATTTTGCTGTTGAGGAAGGGAAGTAGGATGAAATCGTGTATGAGGAATGAGTTCTGATGATTTGGAAGACTTTATGAATTCCTTCAGTACCTGAGCTAAAAAAGGGAACTATTTGACAAGGTTCATAGCTCAAATTTCTCTATACACCCGGGTAGCACAAAGATGTATAGAGATATGAAAGAATATTTCTAGTGGGATAATATGAAGCGGGAATTTCTTACTATATATTAAGGTGTCATGATTTTCAACAAGTGAAGGATGATATGAGACATCCTAGGGGAGTGATTCAACCTCTAACTATTCCAATGTGGATGTGGGATAACATTACGATAGATTTTTTCACCAGAAAACCAAGGACATCTAGAAAGAATGATGCAATATGGTAAATTGTTGATCATCTCACAGAATAAGCACATTTCCTTCTTATAAGTGAGGATTTACCTCTTGAGCACCTGGAAAGATGTTATATTAATGAATTTGTGAGACTTCAAGGTGCACCGCTATCGATTGTGTCTGATTGAGATCCCAGGTTTACATCCAAATTCAGGAATGTATTCATAAGGATTTGAATACCGAGAATCGCATGAGTATAACGGATCACCCACAAACTAATTGACAATTTGAAAGGACTATTCAAACTCTATAAAACATGCTGATGTCAAGTTATCATGACTTATAGGGTATGTGGGATTAACACATGCCTTTGGTGTAATTTTTATATAATAATACTTTATACTCTCGTATTCAAAATCTCCATATGAAGCATTATATCGAAAGAGATTTCGAAATCCAACATGTTGGGATGTTGTTGGTGAGAGGAAACTTATAGGCCCAAAACTTATTTAATAGACCATAAAAAAGTTGAAGACAATCCAAGCCCATATTAAAGCATCCCAAAGTTGGAACATGGGTAATGATAATAACCAGATGAATGATTTGTAATTCCAAGTGGGAGATCATGTCTTTCTGAAAGTATCTCAATGGAAAGGTGTCATAAGTTTTTGTATGAAAGGGAAACTGAGCCCCATTTACATTGGATCATTTGAAATTATTGAATGAATCCGAGTAGTATATTACCATTTAGTAATGCCACAATGTCTCTTCAAAGTCCATGATTTATTCCATGTGTCATTGATGAAAAAATACATGCCAAACCCAATTCATGAACTCAACTATAAATAAATAGAATTGGAAACTAATTTGTCATACTGTAAAGATCCTTTTATGAATATTGACACAAGGGAGAAGGTATTGGGAAATCAGATGACTTTTATGGTAATGGTTATTTGAAAAAACTAGAATACGGAGGAAGCAACATGGGAACCTGAGAATGTTATGAAGAAGAACCATCCACATCTTTTTGGTGGGCTTTATACTTAAAATTTTGAGGACATATTTTATGAAGATGGGAATAATATAACACCCCAAACATTTAGTGGTATGTCATATTAAATAGATTATATTCATTAGAGAGACTATATTTCATAATGAACTTTTTCTTTTTTGAATCAAAACATTATAGGAGAAAGTTTTAATTTATCCATTAAACATAAAATTTCCACCTCTATGTTTTGAATTTAAAAAAACGGTCATTTAGAGTTGTGAGAAGTAAGTCATTTGGAGTCTGATAGAACCAACATGATTTTTTGATGAATAATATCATGCATTTATGAATAATAATATGAATATTAATATGACCCTTTTAAATAGTAAATAATGACAATATTTTATTCTCTTAATGTTATAAATTAATGAGATCTTGGTCAATTTTTCAATGAGATTTAAAACTTATTATATCTTTAAAATTGTTATTTTTTTGAATTAACATGATTTTATTTAAAAATTTAATTAGAAATACATAGAAAATTATTTTCAAAAAATGGAGTTTATTTTTCAATTCTACACGTCAATAAATGGGTTTGGTGAATGCTTGGGTTTTTTTTCAAAAGTACATGAAATTTCCATGAATTGTAAAAATATAGTTTTCGGTTTTCAGTTGTTTAATAATATCATAATGATGACATAATTAAATATAAAAGGCTGGATGACTTGTGTACAGTTTCCTATGACATGAGCTATCACAAGTGGATAAAACAGGGGTAATACTCCATGGTTAATCCCATGGTTTGGTAAAACCCACTAACGAGGTGACTCTTTTTTATTAATTAAGAACTCTCTATTAATTACAATAAATACCCCCAAATCATTTTCCTTAATTAAAAACTATATATCCTCAATTATATAGTGTTATAACCTCCCATAGATTCCTCCCTAGGTGTCCCCAATCCCCCAAGGTTTCAACCATCATGTTTAGGGAGCTACTCTTCAATGTAAGAGAATCAACCACCCTTCTCTTTTCTTAAAGATTTCAATTTTATGTTTTTTATTTTATTTTCAATTGGATTGTGTGGGGATATTTCATTCCATTTTAACCATACTAACCATATTATGTTTGAGTGATTATATACCCCCTTTGTCTCATCAAACTATTTTATTAAATTTTAGATGACGACGTTAGGCTGCCGAATTTTTGTAAGATCTTTCTCAATTTTTAACTTATTTTGAGTTCCATTATTTTATACTTCTCTCCCCATATCACCTCATCCAAAATCTATGATAATTCTATTACCATACACGAATTGTAATTATATTATGATAATGGAATATTTTATCATCAACTCTCTTTTCCCCTCCTCTTATTCTAAAAATGAAAACGTTGTCTGAGATGTGTTTATTTATCACACTCAAGATAACATGTTCTCAATTTTCATTACCATGTCCAATTATGGTCATGAATCCTTTTTTAGGGTTCAACGAAATCCAAATATATTTATTTCATCTCATTAATGTTCTGGAATTACTTTACACTAATAATATGGAATAATAATACCAAACATGTTCAGTGTTCACAAATCCACCAAGCTTAATCGAAGCATTTATCAATTACATTTCACTAAAGATTCATCCTCAAGAATATAACCCAAAAAACATTACAATTAAATTTTTTTCTCTTTAATGTCACAGATAATATATATCAACAAATTAATGATGTTTTAACACATTTTGAATGATCTTCCATTCATGAAAGCAAGTAAATGAATCACGAAAACCAATGATGAAAATGCCTCTAAAACAATTAAATTGAACCACATAGTACAATTAAATGGGACATGAATGAACCAAATAAGGATATAATAAATCAATTACATGTATAATACGTTCAGTAATTATTAATTAATGAATCTAAATTTTATTATTCTAGTAATTATAACAAAAAAATTAGACACTAGAGAAAAATGAAAGGGTTTCTTATCTCACTTTCATTTCAATGAGATTTTCATTGTTCTCCACTTATTTGTTTTATGAGGTATATGTGTACTACCATATGATATATAATAAATCTAGTCTCTTTATATTCATGTTATTCAATGATTCATTTTATGTTTATTATGTTTTTGTCATATGATTTGACCGATTACATTGTGGTAAGAGGCTTTGTCTCAACTACTATTTTGTTTGGACTAACATTGTATAGTGATTCTAATAATCCTTATGTGGTGTACCTACTACCCACATGAGATCACTTTTAATTTGAAATTATATTTATATTAAATATCCACAATCTCATATCATGGAAATGTTTTTTGTCTAAATTGTATACCATTTTACAGAGAGTGTTTATTTGGATAGTTATTTTAATTATTGAAATATTAATGAATCCATATATTGTTCTCAATACAGATTTTAAAAAATCATATTTCTCATGTATTATATCAATTCGTAATGAATTATTTGGACATGAAGTGGTGGGTGGGGCCCTCTATAGCCTCTCGATGCATCGGTAGGTCTCATGAGACAAATTAGTTGGCGATAAACATTTCAAGTTTGTTTCCAAAAAATAAGATGGGTTTCTACCCACAAAACTAAAATGTTTTAATGGTATTATGTTATCATGTCCCATATAAATGACATCCAATTAATAATCATTAACATTATTCATTTTCATTTATTAATATCCATGAGGTTTTCAGTATGACAAAATCTATGGATGCAGGCCCTTTCTCAGTTTATTAATGGAATGTGTTTTTCATTTATTCACCATGACATGTTTGTTTAGGATTCAGTTTTTATTGATTCATTCTTCTGCTATTTGTAACTCATACTGAGCTTTTGAGATAAACCCTTTCATAGTCTACCTTAAATAGGTGATTAAGAGGATATCATTTGTTGAGTTCTTGGGGATACAATTTTTTGTTATTATTATGTATTGTATTTTGTAACATTCTCAAATGTAATTTGAGTTACATTTCTGTATCTAGTTTCTTCAAGTCTACAAAATCGATTGTTCCTTCATTAATTTCATTCCTTAAATCCATTCCAATATAACAAGTAATGCATCGGCTCCATACTAGAGGGGTTAGGGTGTTACATTTAACATGATGATAACCATCCAATTCATCACAATACTAAAAAGGAACAACTAAATAAATTTACTAGAATATAAGAATACCATAATCCTTTATAAAATAATTATTTTATAAGAAATAAAACTACATATAAAATGAGAAAATAAACCATCCTTTCCCAATAAATGGTTACAATATCTAGGCTAAGGATCCCCACAACAAGAAAATCTAGATAGTGTGAAAAGCCACACTATAAAGACATTGGATGGAGCCGTAATTCCATGATGATTTTAAAAAATCATGGTTTTTAGATTATATTTTTTAGACGAGACATTATATTCTGGGAAAAAAATTAGAGAACTTATGTTTTTTATCCAAACAACTAGATTATAAAAAATAATTCATCGGATTGTGGAATGATGGATTCTACTGATTGAACCAACCACACTAGAACCACATGAAAGAAGTGTTTATTGAATTAAATAAAGGATATCACAAAAGAAGAGTTATTAGAAACAATTTAACCAATTAAAATCATACAACCAAATGGGTAACATTCTCATGGTCTAATAGAAAATAAAATTCCAACAGCTACAAAAAAACATTAGTGCCACCAACTCAGATTGAAATGCCTCTACCTCTATCATGGTCAAAATAAATTCCCATGATTAATGGAACCTCTATTATATATCTATAAGAATACCCAAGATGAGGATAAGAACTATTAGTAGATCCTTTGATAATATATCTGACAAAAAAGAAACTAGTTCCATTAATTGAATAACATATTCCTTTAATGTCCATTTACCAGAATGAATAACCAAGTTATCTGGAACCTTATTCAATTTCACCTCCTTGGGTATAAAAAATTAGATGCTAGGGTCCTTATACACATCTGATGAAATACCAACATTCAATGAAAATTGGATAGTCATAACCCACTGATCTAAAACTGGACCCTCAAATTAACCCAGAATAGCTCACAGCCTCCCGTATTTTGGGGTTTCTGAAGACCTGGAAACACATTCAGAATGATTAATATACTCTAAAACCTCTAACAAGCCTCAATAATTATAGATAATTAGTAAAAACATATGATAAATTACCCAGCCACCCTAATAGGAGTATGGGTAGGGATAAAAATTAGAGGAGGGTAGATAGAAATTTTTTGGATCTCTTTTTAAAACTGAATATATATAACGAGAGAAAACAAAACTGAATCAACATCTAACCAATATTAAGAAATAGGAGGATACTAATAAAAACACCAAAAAAATATATAAAACATAAAAAAACTATACCAATATCCTCTTTTAAAAATCACTATTTATAATCCAGTTTCAATCCCATTCTACACCAAATCCACTGTCTCAAAATAAGTAATAATATTTTCATATCCAACCCATACACAAAATTTCGTTGTAAATAAAAAATATTTTCATCGAATACAATTCTTATTAAATCCCTTTTTCCATGAAAAATAAATTATTTAATTCAAAATCTACTGACATGAATGAAAATCTGACCAAAATAAAAATCAGTCCAAAACTCATGGGATTTGTAAGTTGTGGCCATGCACCACCCATCCACATAGGTTTCTAAAACATGATCAAATCATGAAACAAACCCTATAAGAATCATTAGTTTTTCACATGTGCTCCACATGGTTCTCTAGTCATTTTGTGCTCATCGTTTAACTCTGACTCACTTCTGGTTCCCTTCCACAATGCGCATAAAAAATATCCAACGATGTCATCAAAGTACTCATAATAAAAGATGCATGTAATATACATCCCATGGTCATTCACTGATCAAGATGATTATGAGTTCATGATTTTCTTATCCATCCCATCTCCCATGTCCAATCAATCATATCTTGGATATAGAAAATACATAAAATAAAAAATGATATATCTGATAAAAACATTTCATGATCCAACCTGGGCCAACCCAAAAAATTTCCATCATTATTGCATGCGACAAAGACTATGACGTGTTCCCAATGCTCAATGGATGGAAACTAGTATTGGTTATGATTGAACATATAGTTATTAATTATATATCCTATATCAAAAAGATATAAATAAGACATGACAATATAAATATTATAATTCCCTTGAATGAAAATACAAAAAAATTAAATCTGGATTCAATTGTATCAAATCAAAAAACAATAAAAAATAAATACCAATACCATATTGATACTTAAGAAATCTCCATGTGACCTTATCTCACTACCATCCATAATAATAGCCTACATCATAGGAAAAAATGATAAAAATATGATTCTAAAAATATCCATGGTTCTATTAACACTGATTGGAACATGTTTAATGGGTGTATAAAATGGCTTAGTTGGTAAGCCCAACAGAATCCATACATTAGATTTATTGAAATAATCATTAACTGTTAATTGAAACTAGATTTATTAAATATAATTTTTTTACATTTTAAAGTCTCAAACACACATATCATTATTCTAACCTTGAGTTTAGAATAGAAGTCAATATACGGAATTAATAATGAATGTCAACTAAGGAAAGGTGAAATAAGTATAAACCGTGGGGAATAACCCTAAAAACCATATATAAATGAATGGAACATGTGAAATATGAACTAATCTAAATAAAAATATAACCACAGTTATGTAAAAATAGTGCAAGAACGTATTAATTTGTAATCAAGTGAATTTATAAAATATCCCTCAAAGAAATATATGGACGTACTCAGTTTAGACTAAACTAGATATACAAGGAACACCTCTATAGTCAATGAAAATCCCATATTATATCAACTACCATTATTAGTGGAAAATACCTTATGGAATATCCTATATCAAGGGGGTTGTAATCTGTCAAATTGGGACTAGAATAAAATCAACACATGAGCCTGTATATGACATCCAGGAATCCACATATAATTGTACACAATGGGGTTAGGTCATCACATGAATGTTATAACCCGTTGTTTCCACCATCAATAACATTACCATTCTCCAAAACTAACTATTTCATGAACCTCTCAACATTAGGGAATCTATAGGGGTTCCCATCACAAATCATCCTTTCACATGTTCCAAAAGATCTTCCATATTGTATTAATTTGTAACCATCATCCTATAATACAATAAGTTTCTATCACCCTTCAAAATTGATAATATATATCTATTTCTGGTTAATCTAAATTTTGTCCAAATGTACATAAAAAAATAGTGAAATAATTATCCATACATAGAGGGTGAGAACTGATATTTTTTGTTGGTGGGTTACCAAACATATTTCAATGTACCAAATGGAAATTTTTAAATGAAAAACCATTGAACTACATATGAGGTTATTTTGAATCCTAGAATCCATTTATAAAACAATATATTTTTTATAAATTACAATTTACAGATGAATTTTATTAGGCAAAAAAAAATGGGGAATTCTGTTGGAAAAATAAGTTTTATGTTGAAATGTTTTATTGAATTTCATTTATGTCTGTGTGATTCAATCCAAATGTGAACCGAGTGCATATATAGAAGTGCCTGCAACTAATGGTAAACATTTAAATATATAAAACCACAAAACAACACACAATTATACAATCAAATAATAACAAGAAGCATCATAATTATTCACATGGGTCGACACATATGCTCGATAAAAATAATGATCACCAAAACTCAAACCCATGAATCTAGTACAACGTATTACTAGCTACCAAAAATTTAAAAAGTCCAAAATAATATGAATGAGATCACTTTTAAAATTAGTGACCAATTTGGAATTTTATCAAACATCTTGTATGAATATAAATATATATATTACAAAAGAAATGCTTTGAAAAATTATTTTCACCAAATTTCAAACAAAATGATTCCATATAAATTCACACTAAAACCAAAAAATCAGAATACCACCACTATAAATTAATAATAAGTTATTAGTCATCAAATGTCATGTTAAAAATGTAAATTTATTGAAACAACTACCTCATTAGTGTGATAATGATATAATACTCCATGAGTTGGAATATCAAATCATGAGAGAAAATCCAAAAACACTACAAATAGTGAAATCAACCCACATCTACTATTCCTCGTCATAGGGGTTTCCCATGATGGTAACTAGAATATGATAAATATTAAACCAAGAGAGGGAGATAAGAAGATAATAATATTGACCAAATATTAAGTATGACTCACCGTGGAAGATTGAAGGGAAATAAAAATTAGACCGATATTAATGGTAGGGCATTTGGGTGCCCGGGCATGCGCTAAAATAATAAAAAATGGAGAGCTGGGTTTGATATGGTTTTAAATTATTTAGGATAAAACATTGAAATTCACATTTTAAGGATTATTTACAAGTCTCATGTTTGGGAAACATAGTTTTCCTTCCCATGTGCCAACTATTCACATCCTGCAAGAAATAAGGGACACCCTCATTGGCTAGAATCATGGTCAGAAAAACCATGATCCGACCATTTGAAATGGTTAAATAAAAACATTATACACCCTTGCATGATTTTTGCATGGTTTATTATGACTATGTGCATAAAATGTTCCTTATCCAAAACCCCAACCATAATACACAATATTTTTCATCTTTTTATAATATATTTGGATAAACTATGTGTGGGGCATCTTATATAGACCATACAAGAACATGGTGATAGGGAAATGAACTATGCCTTCACTAGCCGCACAGTTTGTTCCCAGACATTGCTCACTAACCATGAACTAGAAAAAACATAACCAAAACTCCAAATCCAAATATTAAACATAGATTTATCAACTGAAACCTAATATAAGGATTACCTAACAAGAAAATAAAAAATAATAAATGATATAAAATAAAAACGTGGACGTGGTGTGATAGTGGGGGTATGAAAAGAATAATATGAATATTCCACAATTTTTTTAATATTAAACATCAATGTGATAGTTATTCCAATTATCATCACTGTATTAATTCATAAAAAATTCAACAGATTATATATTTAAAAAAATTACAAAATTATTTATAATTTAATATAATTTATTTAAAATGCAGTTTGTAATTAAAATTTATTATTTTTCATTCATCATGAAAAATTTTCTCTTTTCTAAAAAATAAATTAAATAACTATAAAATTATTTAATTTTTTTTAAAATTAATTTTTATTATTAAAATCCATATTATAAAATTTTAAGAAATAATTTCATTATATATTTGAAAAAAGTTAACAAAACATAGATATATAAAAATTTAGTTTTTAAGAGTAAAATGAGATTTATTATTAAATATTTTCTAAAATAATATAAGGCAATATTATACATTTGATAAACATATAATATTTACCCTTATTTAAAATAAATACCCAAAATTTATTCGATTTATTTAATGATATGACAAACAATTGTTCTAATTAAGATATATGATTTAAAAAATATTTCATATTATTTTCTAAAGGGTTTTCTCTCATTTATAATTAATTCGAAACAAAATTATTAATCATATATACGTGTTTAAACCATATATTAATATTTTATTAAATATTATTCATAAAATAAATTCCGTCATATTGATGAAAACTATCAAATATTATAGTAATATTTTAATATATGTCTTGTTTCATTTAAACTTAGAGTTCCATGTAGTGAAATATATGCTCGGTGGTGCATTAAACATAATAAAAATATAGTGTTTTGTGTTACTTGATGTAAACATATTTTCATGTTACTTATAATATAAAAATGATTAAAATAAATGGAAAAATATTTTAAATTACATTACTTCTTTCCATCCAATCTATTCAAATAAAATAACATCACTCATTTGTATGTGTACCTCCTACACTATGTGATGTGAATTGTTATTAATTTTATTATTAAATAGATGGTAATAAGGATTTATTTAATTAACTTAAATACTATATATATATATATATATTATTAATGATTCACTTAATTTAAATTAACATTAATTTTCCTTTTATACTATTTAATGTGAATAATAGAATCAATTTCATGAATTCCTATGACCTATCATAAACATAAAATAGTTTATTCTATTATCTATATCTAACATTTATATATTAAACAAAATAAATATATAATTATTATATAGATATAATATTTCATTGTTAAAAATATTGTATGTGACATAACAGTGATGCATGAAAAAGGGTAGAAATTAGCAAACCAAAGTATAGATTAATAATGAAAAATTTATCACCTAAAACAATGATTTTGAAAACTAATTTTAAATGAATGGATGATGAAATAATATATTAATGTTAGATATGTAAGCATATATATTACTATGGTTCTGCTATTAATTTATAATAAAAATATAATTAATACATATGAGGTTCATACACGTAAAAAGGACCTCAAAAAAGTGGAATGGTTTTCTCATCTAAAATTTAATATGTTGAGTCATATATCATATCAACCACATATTCATATTTGTGGTGTTTGTAATATACATATTTATATGAAATATCATGATTCTATTTATTTTAATAGAATTTAATGTTTCATTTTCATTTAATATTTTCATATGAATAACGATTCTAATGATACAAAAATTGTAAGAGTGTATTTCAAAATCTAATCATTATTCAGAATAATATATGTTTATCTCTCAATTTGTTGAATTATTTTATAAATTTTAAGATCAATATATTTTATTATCTTATAGTTTCATAGTATATATTTAACATAATTGTTCAATTTTAAATATTCATTATATGAATAAATATTTTTGAAAATATTTCTATCACAATTTTTCTTGAATTCTTTGTCGGGTCAAAAATTAATTCTCATTGAAGTCAATGTTTTCTTTATTATTTTTAAATTAACTAAATTTATTATTAAGACACTTTAAGCCATATTATTCCCTATAAATATTTTTTTGAAAGGAATATTCATGGAATTTTTAAAATAATGTATGTTTTAGTTTATCCAAGACTATAAAATGAATATATTTTTGACATGTATATTATGAAATTAATTTTGCACATTTAATAAAACTCTATATGTTCATTTTAACTTTATAAATGGAAATTTTTATTTTCCTACAAACCTTTTTAAGGATATATTAATAGGTAATTCCTAATAACTAATGACAAAAGGAATTATTCTTCTTTTGAATTACTGGGGATGTATCATAATTATAAAATACTTATTAATTATCATTATCTATTATTATATAGTTGACTGGGGATGTACCCTTTTGATACCATTAATCCTAATATTAATTTTTTTTGATTTTGTAAATTGAATGGGATGTGTTTTCCATTTATTAAAATAAAAATAAAATAATAATGAGTTTGGTGATTCTGATTCACCCCATCAATTTTTGGAATTTTTTGTATATATTAATTGATATAGGGGTCCAATTATAGCACTTAGTTTCTATTGTTTGTCTAATAAGACAAAATAGCATTGGAGTTTTGTTTCAGTCCTTATCTATTTATATGTTTATGGAATGGTAATTATTTATGAATTTATTTCCCTAATTATTAGATTAATAATTTATGTCCATGTGATTGTTCGATTAGTTATATTATCCATGGACAATATTTAATATAAATTGATAGACTATTTTGAATTATTTGAATTTTATTTATTCATTCAATATTCTTCTGATGTCATTTATAAAATCTATTTTTTGTGTTTTTTACCTTTCCAAATTTATTTTGTTTTAATTATTCATATTGTAAACAATAATCAATCATTTACTACGAATCTGAGCTCACCCCTTTCTTATGATTCATTACCTAGGATGCCTAAATGTGATTTATGGGGGATATAATGTTTTATAAAAGGGTAAATAAACATTCACAAGAAGAAAATACTATTATGTATTTTATATTTTCAATTATACTATGATATTTATGTACATATCCAGTTGAGTAAGATTACTAAACTATATAGTCTATTTGGAAGTGATTCCCTTTTACTACACATTTTTAATAATGTAGCCTCCAATAGTAGGATTCTAGGGCTAGGGTTTTTAAAGAAAAAGAAATTAATAATGGTTTGTAATATATAAACAATTTATATCATGGTTAGGAGTGTTGGAAATTTTGTTCAATGATCATCTAAACATCAAATATTGATATTTTCTTGATATCCGTGATTTGAAAGAAGGGTATTTAGGAGTTAAATAATTACATTGAATTGAATATTGTTATTTATTGATCTATAATATAAGGCCCCAACCTTAAACATTACTTAATATTTAATTAAATGATAAACTCACATTGAGGATCTTTTCAGGTTTAGAGTTTTAGAGAATTAGATCTTAACTATTACATCTCAATATATTAAAAAGTAGACACTTCTACTAAGTTTCCATAAAATAAAAACTCTTAAAATGAAACATGTCTAGTTCCATGTTTTAGATATCATGACTTCCCCTTGATCCCATCCTTGACCCTATTCCACATTAAGACCTGTGAAAAATATTTCAATAAAACTTGGGGTGAGCATAAAAAGCTCAGTAAAGGAAACACAATGAATAAAAACTGTTAGTTTATCAAAACAAAATGTAAACCATGTATAATTTATCAAAGTAATAGTTTTCACCTTTATAAAGTAGTAAAAACTCTTCACTGAATAAAAGATCATTACTTACCCTTTTGTATCCAAAAGATTACCATAAAACCCATATAAAGAACACCTAACATATAATGGTAACCTGGGACATAAACATACATAAGTGGAATAACCATACGGTCATCTTCCACACATATCACTTAATGTAATAGCCATACGTCCGACTTCCATGCATACTTAATAGAATAGCCATATGGCCGACTTCCATACCCAATGCATTGGAGGTTATAACGTAACCACCCATCCTGGTATTCACGACACCACCCGTCATATGGTTTATCACGTAACCACCCGTAAAATGTCCAAGTACCATCATTACACATAAAATATTGAAAATATAATCATTTCAATAACAACAATTCATTTTCAATCACAATAAGTAATTCCATGATATTGAATTAAGCAATCCATTTTCAAAAACCATTTAAAAGAGATTTTTGAATCAAAGTGTCCCATACCACTTTGAAGCTTTTAATGGAATTATAATTTTAAAACATTAATGTCCATATAAATAAATACTAAAAACCATTTAGAAAATATGGACAATAATGATAAAGATTTAGAATAATGAATCTTTAAAACATTTAAAATGATATTTTTGTTAAAGAGTTTTTAACAAAATGAGAGGCTCTTGAATACAAAAAAATTGTGGAATAACATGTAATCTGAGATTCATAATATCATGAGAATAAATGGATTCATGATATAATATGTCAAAGGACAGTATACACACCATATAAGAGTGAATTGGTGCATATAAACAATGAAGTCTCAATGGAAATGTAAATTGAGATGAAATCCATTATAAAGATGGTATCCTTAAATTAAGGATAAATATATCACATAATTATGTGTGAGAAATATAAATACACCCAATATAAGTGGATATTATGTGTGAAACAATCAGAGGTCATTTACAAAAAATCATGGAAAAACAAAACCAATGACATAGATATTTAACTCAATGAAATGAGATTGAGTTATGATTTCCATACAAGTTCGTAAGAATTTATCAATGAGATGATTATGTGTAGAAATACCATATCCACAAAAAGGTTTGTGGGAATTAAAAAATAGGTATTCCAAAAATAATCATGGAATAATGAAATCAATAAGTAGAGGTTTAACCCAAAGAACTGAAAGTTGGTTAAGAAGTTCCCTTACAGAAATCTGACAGCCTAACGGCGTCACTTTAAAATTCAGAAAATGAGTTGATGAGAGGGAAAATGGTATCTCAACACTTGGACATAAAATTTACATAAATAAGGATATATAATAACATATCCCAACATAATAGTATGTAAATTAAAGGACATAAAAAAAGAAGTCTTTTAAAAAGAGGAGGGTGAAAGGTCCCCTTACCGAGTTGGGTAACTTTCAAAAAGTACACCCCAAGGGAGAAGGGTCATACAATGAAGATGTAAATAACCATAAATTAAATTATACTACAAAAATTGTATAATAATGGGCAGTACATACAACACTAAAAGGAAATATGGAAAATGAAGTATAAATGTCATGGGAATAAATTTGAGATGAAAAATCCCTTACGAAAACTCAGCTGCCTAACGACGCCACTTAAAGCTTCCAAAAATGGATTTATGAAATCAAATAGGGTCTATCATCATATTAACATAAAAATTACAGTAGGATTAATATAAAATAACATCCCAATCATAAGAAATATGATCATAAAAGGAATAACATAAAACAGTGTACTTAAAAAGAAAGAGAGGGATAAGATCCCTTACCTCGGGTCCGACTTGACTCGATCATTCTTTAACGTCCTGAATAATAAACATGAGTTAATTTATATTTGAATAAGAACCTTTTTCAATTTCATTATTCCTTTTATATCACTTATTTCCATTTTATAAACATTATGTAATCATTTATGTTAATAATGTTTGTTTTGTCGATATTTGGTTCTTAAGTCGAAAGTGAACTTCTTATAATTACATGTTGTTCGTGTGGTCAAAAGTTCATTATATCCTGAACGATATTCATGATTTTGATATCATATATATCATATATATCCAGAATATACATGTATTTATAATATTACATAATCATTTAGAGGTATGAAATGAAATGCACCGTTCATGGAGACGGTAAGCCGTACGTACACATGAACGCTACTTTCATTTCTTTGTCATATTAATGGAATTAAAACTAAATGAGACGTATTAATATTTCAATTCCATAATTATATTCATCATTTATATGTAACATACATTATATATATCCATTATAAATATGTACTTATAATGGTACATTACATTTGGGGATAAGAAATGAAATGCACCGTTCATGGAGACGGTAAGCCGTACGTACGCATGAACGCTACTTTCATTTCTATATCATTAATTAAGGGAAAGAAATAATAATGATATAGAGGTATATTATAATTCCTGTATAACATCATATATAATAACTTAAAATATATCCTTTATACGTCCCACATATGGCATTAACGAATCACATCACTTTGAGGGGGAGGTAGTCCACACTTCCTTAAATGAAGATATCGCGTTTACCCAAAATGGAAACCCTAAAGATATGCCAAAAATGAAAAATACATAAGCTTAAGAAAAAAATAAACATATTATATATCATATATAAATACAGTGTCTTCTTAATGGCCACCTTTGAAGGTGTTAAAAGAATGTTGAACAATCATCGTTTCGGGAGGCCGAAATTCGCCATCCACGGAAACAGTATGTTCATTAACCATTAGATGTAGGTGTGTGTAAGTGTATCTTAAATAATTATTATAACAACATCCTATTATATTTATGATACTCTAGTTGTGACAAAAGAAATGAATAAAAAGAGTTTAGGGGGTTAGACAAGCCAAATAAAACAAAAGGACTCAAGTGAAGACATTACCTTAAAATCAGGTAACTCCCTTTGGTTTGAGATCAAAGGCTTCCTTGGGAAGTCTTATGGCCAATGTGAGGATTCATGGAGTAATAGAGGGATGTGGAGAGGCAATATGGGCAGGGGTTGGCCGATCCAATGGATTGGGAAGTGTGGGTAAGGTGGTAGAGGTGGGGGCCTTTTATAAGAGGAGAGGAGGGGCACTCTTGGAATGTAAGGAAATTTTACTTTACTTTAGAATGCATTTCGGATTTTAATGGTCCCAAATTGATGTGTTTCGAGGATAAGGTGATAAGGGTTCTAAATACACTCATCCAATAGGTTTTTTACAAGTTTAAGTATTAGATATTTTATTATCTTTCCATTTTATTTAAATCCTTTATTAATGAGGTATTCACTGCATCATAATGATGTCATAAATAATTTTAGTTATTTAATGTATAAAAATTATAAAAAAATAACATGATGTAGGAAATCTATTTATCTTTCCAATGACAATTTATAGTCAAACATCTGACTTGTATAACCACATATAAAAATTGTTTTATTAAAAGATATCATGTTTCTGTTATTTTTACTTTAACATTAAATAAAAAGGAATTTATATAATTTTCCTACCAAAGTGGCTCCATGGGGTCCCCAAGTTAACCCATGGATTTTCATGGTCGTCCAAGACACATCCAATGAGGGTAGGACATGTGTCAAGGACATTTCATTTTATTAAAACATTATTTTTACCTTAAACTACACTAATTACCTCTAATCGCGAGTAGAAACATAATATGTTACTATTCACCAAAAAAAGTATTCTAATCCCATTGAACCACATTATACATATTAATGACAACCATGTATGTTGGATTTTTAAAATTCAAAACACAAAGATGGAAAAATTTCATTTAAAAAGAAAATCAGTTTTTATAAGTAACACTTAGTGGTTTCACTATTCATCAAAAATTGAATTTTTTCAGAAAATTACCAAAAATTCACCCTAATCTATATTTGATATTATGAATTCAAAAATGAAGTCTATTTTACAAAATTCAAAACATATAAGTTTCATTAATTAATTTAATAATTAATTCCTGCTGTCAAAACAAATAGCATGTTTTTATGAAACAAAATCTATCAAAAGATTGACACTAGTTTAAGTCTGATTTCAAAGTGAATTTAATTCCAATGACCACTATTGTAATAAATGGTAAAAATATATTCTAATTTCACTTTAAAAACAATTAAAAATATAATCTAATCATACAAATAAATTAGATTAAAATAGGATTTGAATTAAAATACAACATTTTTCACTATTCATTAAAATTTGAACTTTTTCGGAAAAATACCAAAAATTTACACAAAGTAAATTTTGATGACCCAATTATATAAAAGAATTTTATGTTGTCAAATATAACACATAAAATTGTCAAAAAGAGGATTTAAAAGAGGTTCGCCATCAAAAGGTGGTTAATCGACCTTTTAATGAATATAAGAATGTTTATGCTTAAAGTTGGATTCATTCGCATTTTTAATCCTCTAACATTTATTGTAAAAATTAAAAATATATTACAAACATATATAATCATTTTGTAAATAGTTCTGTTCATTCACTCCATTACAACAGCTAGGCATTAACTTCTATTTAAAATAATATTGTTTTATTATTAGAGTGCAACGTAATATTTCCAAGAAAATCGTTGTTGCATGTTGGGTACGCCATCGAGCAAAGCATCCCCTTTAAAGTCATATTTATATTTTATTCGCAAATATGGATAAATATGAAAATGTAATATTCTTTATTTACCTAGGGTGTTACATCCTTCCCCCCTTTTTGGAATTGTGTCATCGTAATTTTGAAATTGGGCTTGAAAAATCCATTGTAAGTCCCACATTGGAAAAGGTGTAAATTAAAATATCACTTTAAAAGAAAGAAAGGGATGTAAAATGGTCTGCCGAGTTAACCCATACTAGGATTCCATGTATGAAAATATGGACATGGAGGAAAAAACAAAGGTTTATGTTCTGATGGAGAGTGATAGTAAACATGTCTAGGAGAAAGTTAACCACAAGAAAATCACAAACTTGTGATGGGTTAAACGATATTATATTCCTCTGTATGAAATGTTAATAGACAACATTTTTGTTATAAGTTAATTTTTATTGAGGAATTTTTTCATAAGGAAACATAATCCCTTATCATGTTGACCTTCAACTTTTAATAGATTCCTTACAAAAACTCATATTTTCTCCAAAAGAAGAGTATTTAGGAAGACTTGTTCACATTAAGAGTACTATAATCACCTTATAGAGAATCACCTAATCCACAAAAGAGAACAATATACTTCCCATGTCTTTAGACTTTAACCAAAACCAAAACCAAAAAGGTTAGTACAAGATCAGATAATCTAGAAAAGGATAACCCTTTTTAAAAAAAATCTATTCTTAATCTCCAAAATTTGTCCAACAAAACTCAAAGTTCAACGAAGACCATAAGTAAACAAAACTAAGATAGAAACCCAAATATTTGAAGGATTTAATCGCATAGTCTTTCAAGTTAAATCGTATCATTTATCTCCAAATAATTTCAGTTGCTCTTAAAGTCTCGTATTGAAAAGTAATTAACTTAATCACATATCCTCCATGATAGGTTAATAATTTCCATAGATAACCCAAAATCAACTTACTCTTAATTAATAAAAACATATAACTAAAAATAAATAGTCAAACTAACCAGGGGATTCACATAGTCCAGTGGTAGGTGATAAATACCAGTTGCACATTGGTTGTGGGTTCAATTCCAACAGCTTCGTCCGACGCAACGGGTTTTCACACGGTCTACGTGTTGTCCTTTTTCCAAAACTATATAATTCTTAAAACAGTCCCCAAAATGAGATAAAATCCTCAAAAATGATCATAACATATTTTAATCTCAAGTTTATCTCATACCTTTCATTCCCCATCATAACATATAATAACCCATAATTAACTCAAAAGTAAGGATCATATAAACTCTAATGGTTACCTTTATAATTATTACCTGAACTGCCAAATCGATTGGTCATCTCATACATGATGCGTTATAGATCATACCAAGGTTCAAGTTGTTGATCATGACTCCTTGATAGTTGGTTTAGAATAACCACAAGTTTCCTCATTGAATCCTCCATTTTATCTAGTATCTTAATCAGAGAACCACCACAATTTCCTTCAAGCCTATTGTCTCTTTAGTGCCTGCTAGATCAATCCATTCACTAAAAACAGAAATGTCAGTGTGAGTATTTCAACAAAACCATCATGTACAAATGAGGAAGGTAATAACTAAGATATACTTACTAATTCACTTTATCTAAAACTAGGACTCTTTCTGAAATCCTAACCATTATGGTAATGTCACTTGTACTTAAAGAATACCCTAACCTCTGAAGTTATCTAAACTGACCTATGATACCAACTATAAGGCCTCGTCCTTAAACATTACTTAATATTTAATTAAATTAATAATTCACATTGAGTATATTTTCAGGTTTAGAGTTTTAGAGAATTAGATCATAACTATTACATCTCAAAATATTACAAAGTAGACACTTATACTATGTTTCCATAAAATAAAAACTCTTAAAATGAAACATGTCTAGTTCCATTTTTAGATAGAATGACTTTCCCTTGATCCCATTCTTGACCTTATTCCACATTCAGACCTGTGAAAAACATTTCAATAAAACATGGGGTGAGCATAAAAAGCTCAGTAAGGGATACACAAAGAATAACAAACTTTTAGATTATCAAAACAAAAATTAAACCATGTATAATTTATCAAAGTAATACTTTTCACCATTATGAAGTAGTACAAACTCTTCACTGAATAAATGATCATTACTTACCCTTTTTTAACCAAAAGATTACCATAAAACCCATATAATGAACACCTAACATATGAAGGTAACTTGGGACATAAACATACTTAAGGTGAATAACCATACGGTCAACTTCAACACAAATCACTTAGTGGAATAGCCATACGACCGACTTCCATACATACTTAATGGAATATCCATACGACCGACTTCCATACCCATTGCATTGTAGGTTATAACGTAACCACCCGTCCAGGTATTCACGGAACCACCCGTCATATAATTTATCACGTAACCACCCATAAAATGTCCAAGTACCATCATTACACATAAAATATTGAAAATATAATCATTTCAATAACAACATTTCCTTTTCAATCACAACAAGTAATTCCAAGATATTGAATTAAGCAATCCATTTTCAAAAACCATTTAATAGAGATTTTTGAATTGAAGTGTCCCATATCACTTTGAAGATTTTAATGGAATTATAATTTTAAAACATTAATGTCCATATAAATAAATACTGAAAACCATTTTGAAAACATGGACATTAATGATAAAGATTTAGAATAATGAATCTTTGAAACATTTAAAATGATATTTTTGTTAAAGAGTTTTTAACAAACTGAGAGACTCTTGAATACAAAAAAATTGCGGAATAACATGAAATCCGAGCTTCATAATTTCATCAGAATAAAGGGATTCATGATATAATATGTCAAAGGACAGTATACACACCATATAAGAGTGAATTGGTGCATATCAACAATGAAGCCTCAATGGAAATGGAAATTGAGATGAAATCCATTATAAAGATGGTATCTTTAAATTAAAGATAAATCTATCACATAATAATGTGTGAGAAATATAAATACACCCAATATAAGTGGATATTAAGTGTGAAACAATCATAGGTCATTCACACATAATCTTGGAAAAATAAATCCAATGACATAGATATTTAACTCAATGAAATGAGATTGAGATATGATTTCCATACAAGTTCGTAAGAATTTATCAATGAGATGATTATGTATAGAAATACCATATCCACAAAAAAGTTTGTGGAAATTAAAAAATAGGGATTCCACACATAATCTTGGCATAATAAAATCAATAAGTAGAGGTTTAACCCAAATAATTGAATGTGGGTTAAGAAGTTCCCTTACAGAAATCTGACAGCCTAACGACGTCACTTTAAAATTCAGAAAATTAGTTGATGAGAGAGAAAATGGTATCTCATCACATGGACATAAAATTTACATATATAAGTATATAGAAGAACATATTCCAACATAAAAGTATGTGAATTAAAATACATAACAAAAGATGTCTTTTATAAACATTAGGGTGAAAGGTCCCCTTACCGAGTTGGGTAACTTTCGAAAAGTACACCCCAAGGAAGAAGGGTCATACAATGAAGATATAAATTCCCATAAATGAAATTATACTACACAAATTGTATAATAATGGGAAGTACATACACCACTCAAAGTAAATTGTTGCAAATGTAGCATAAATGTCATGGGAATAAATGTGAGATGAAAAATCCCATACGAAAACTCGGCAGCATAACGGCGCCACTTAAAGCTTCCAAAAATGGATTTATGAGATCAAATAGGGTCTATCATCATATGAAAATAATAATTACAGTAGGATTAATATAAAAGAACATCCCAACCATAAGAAATATGAGCTTAAATGTAATGACATAAAAGAGTGTACTTAAAAAGAAAGAGAGGGGTAGGATGCCTTACCTCGGGCCCGACTTGACTTGATCGTTCTTTAACGTCCTGAATAATAATCTTGAGTTAATTTCTATTTTCTTAAGAAGATTTTTCATTTTAATTATTCCTTTTATATCACTTATTTCCATTTTATAAACATTATGTAATCATTTAAGTTAATAATGTTTGTTTTGTCGATATTTGGTTCTTAAGTCGGAAGTGAACTTCTTACAATTACATGTTGTTTGTGTGGTCAAAGGTTAATTATATACAGAATGATATTCATGAATTGGATATCATAAATATCATATATATCCAGAATATACATGTATTTATAATATTACATAATCATTTAGAGGTATGAAATGAAATGCACCGTTCATGGAGACGGTAAGCCGTACGTACGCATGAACGATACTTTCATTTCATTGTCATATTAATGGAATTAAAACTAAATGAGAGTTATTTATATTTTAATTAAAGAATAATATTAATCATTTATATGTAACATAAATTATATATATTCATTAAAAATATGTACTTATAATAGTACATTACATTTGGGGATAAGAAATGAAATGCACCTTACAAGGAGACAGTAAGCCGTACATATGCATGAACACTACTTTAATTTCTATATCATACATTAAAAGAAATAAATAATAATTATATAGAGGTATATATTATAATTCCAGTATAAAATCATATATAATAACTTAAAATCCATCTTTTATACATCCCACATATGGCATTAACGAATCACATCATTTTGAGGGGCCGGTAGTCCACACTTCCTTAAATGAAGATATCGCGTTTACCCATAATAGAAACCATAAAGGTATGACCAAAATGATAAACAAAGAAGCTTAAGGAAAACATAAACATATTATATATCATATATAAATACAGTTTAATCTTAATGGCCATCTTTGAAGGTGTTAAAAGAATGTTGAACAATCATTGTTTCGGGAGGCCGAAATTCGCCATCCACGGAAACAATTTGTTCTTTAAACATTAGATGTAGGTGTGTGTATGTGTAGCTCGGATAATTCTTATAACAACATCCTAGTATATTTATGAAACCGTAGTAGTTACAAAAGAAATGAATAAAAAGAGTTTATGGGGTTGGAGAAAAAAAATAAAACAAAAGGACTCAAGTGAAGACATTACCTTAAAATCGGGTAACTCCCATTGGTTTGAGCTCAAAGGCTTTCATGGTAAGACTTCTTCCCAATGTGAGGCTTCAAGGAGTAAGAGAGGGATGTGGAGAGACAATATGAGCAGGGGTTGGCCGAGCCAAAGGCTTTGGAAGTGTGGGTAAGGTGGTAGAGGTGGGGGCCTTTTATAAGAGGAGAGGAGGGGCACTCTTGGAAAGTAAGGAAATGTTCCTTTATTTTAGAATGAGTTTCGGATTTTAATGGTCCCACGTTGATGTTTTTCGAGGATAAGATGATAAGGGTTAAAAATACACTCATACAATAGGTTTTGGACATGTCTAGGACTTAGATATTACATTATCTTTCCATTTTATTTAAATCCTTTATTAATGAGGTAATCGTTGCATCATCATGATGTCATAAATAATATAATTTAATAAATGTCTAAAAATTATAAAAAAATATCATGATATAGGAAACCGTTTTATCTTTACAATGACTATTTATAGTCAAAAATATTACTTTTATAATCCCATATAAAAATTGTTTTAGTAAAACATTTCATGTTTGTGTCATTTTTACTTTAACATTAAATAAATAGTTATTTATGACATTTTACTACCAAAGTGGCTCCATGGGGTCCCCAAGTTGACCCATGGATTGTCTTGGTCGACCATGACATATCCAATGAGGGTAGGACATGTGTCTAGGTCATTTAATTTTATTAAAACATTATTTTTACCTTAAACTACACTAATTACCTCTAATCGCGATTACAAACTTAATAAGTTACTATTCACCAAAAAATTATTTTAATCCCATTGAACCAAATTTTACATCTTAATTTACAACCATGTATGTCATATTTTTGAAATTCAAAACACAAAGATGGAAAAATTTCATTTAAATGTAAAATCAGTTTTTATAAGTACCACTTAATGGTTTCAGTATTCATCAAAAATTGATGTTTTTCAGAAAATTATCAAAAATTCACCCTAAGATATATTTGATATTACAAATTCAAAAATGAAGTATATTTTAAAAAATTATAAAATTATAATTTGCATTATTTAATTTAATAATTAATTCCCACTGTAAAAACAAATATCGTGTTTTTATGAAACAAAATGTATCAAAAGATTGACACTAGTTTAAGTCCGATTTCAAAGTGAATTTAATTCCAACTACAAATATTAGATTAAATGGTAAAAATATATTCTAATTTCACTTTAAAACAAATTCAAAATATAGTCTAATCATATAAATAAATTATATTAAAAGAGGTTTTGAATTAAAATACAACATTTTTCACTATTCATTAAATATTGAACTTTTTCTGAAAAATACCAAAAATTTACACAATGTAAATTTTGATGACCCGATTTTATAGAAGAATTTTATTTTGTCAAATATAACACTTAAAATTGTCAAAAAGTGGATTTAAAAGAGGTTCTCCATCAAAAGTCGGTTAATCGACCTTTTAAATAATATTAGAATGTTTAAATTTAAAGTTGGATTCATTCACATTTTTAATCCTCTAACATTTATTGTAAAAAGTAAAAATATTTTACAAACATATATAATCATTTTGTACTTAGTTCTGTTCATTCCCTCCATTAAAACGGCTAGGTGTTAACTACTATTTAAAATAATAATAATTTATTATTAGAGTGCAATGTAAGATTCCCAAGAAACACATTGTTGCGAGTTGGGTACGCCATCGAGCATAGCGTCCCCTTTAAAGTCGTATTAATATTTTATTCACAAATATGGATAAATATGAAAATGTCATATTCTTTATTTACCTGGGGTGTTACATATAAACAATAACATGTTTTATGAATTTAATTATAAATATTTATACTGATATATAAATTATAAATATATTGGTTTAATATTTTCTCGTTCAGTTAACAAAAATAGTAATATGCAGGTTAAAAAAAAATGTGGAAATATTTATATCATCTATGAGTGTTATGAGAACATTAATTTATCCCAACTATAAATTTATGGTTTGGCGTTTGGATAATCGTATATAATATTACTTTTTTACAATGGGATAAGCACAACAAAAAGACATAACATTATTATTATAGTAAAAAGAGCATTTGTGAATAATATTTATAAGTATAGAGAGGATATAATTTTAATTATATATCTATATATTGTATATTAATAATAGGATATGATATCAATAGATAAATAAAATTTGAGACATGTGATTCATTGATGTTGTAGCTCATTGATGTATGATTTCAAAGACATATTTGGTTTCTTGAAGAGGGGGATGCTTATAAAAAATAAAATATTAATATATAATTACATTCATATGTATATGTTTTTTTATTTTTATTACTATTGTACAATAAATCAATTAATCTAACTCATTAAAAAATTTATCTCATAAATCATTAAATAAGACTATTTTGAAATGTATTAATGACCATGGATTCTAATGTATAGTTAATGATGTTCAATATTAATTCATTCCATAATGATATTGAATGCAGAATTTTTATAAACATTAGAATCATCTCCCAATGTATTAAAATAAAATGGAAATATGATTACAATACCCCAAGTTATATTGAAATATTATTTTTAAATAAATTAAATTTATTTCATTCATATGTTTCACGTAACACAATTTTTATCTTTCTTTGAATGCAACAAAATGTATAGGATTTCTTACATGTAACACTGAGATTTAACCTTGCATGATATATGATTAATTTTATTATTTAAACAATAATTTTATTACGTAGATGTACAAAAATAGAGGTATTAATAATAATAAATACTACATAGATATTATGTATAATAATTTATATAATGGAATATGTAATAATTAATTGATATTTATAAACGTAATTATACGTTTTGTAAATAGTGTTTCTTTTAAAAAATAAAATATTGTATTTGGTTTCAAAATGCTAAAAATATTTTTTAAAAATATGATGAATTAATTACAAATAAATAAAAATATTTTGTAAATATAAATTATTAAAATATCCAAGATAAATTATTTTTTAATTTTATGAAAAGTTGATTTTTTAGTGAATTGAAAAAATATTCCTTTTTATTAAAAGAATTGTTTCATTTAGAAAAATTTAATAACTAATTTTTTTGAATATGATTTTAAATGTTAATTGTTTTATGTTTTCATTCAATATAGGTCATTATAATAAATTCATATAGAAATGAAATAATAAAACCATCTATAATTATTATAATTTTCTATTATGAAATCTATGTTTTCATTAGTTTAATTGGTTTAATATTAAATTTAATAATATAAAATATTATAATTGAAATAACAAAATATCTCATATTTAGAATCATAGTAAATTATATTTTATATTATTTTCAACATAAAATTTTACCATTATGAGTACTAAAACTATTAAAAATTAATTACCATGACTAAAGTTGAAAATGTCTTTACTATAGGGTTAAACTAATAATGTTGGTTAAATGAAATATTATATTTTATAAAAGCATTGGATTTTAATATTTATACATTATCTATTATTTTATTAATAATAATATGTTTTAGATATTTCTCATGAGGAAATTAAGGGTACCACTTTTTCATTCAAAAAATTCCAACTATGTCATTTCCATAACATATAAAATGTCACCCATATTATATCATCATAACATGTTGAAACCAAACTGGTTATGAAATTTCCAACCAAAATACAGTAATTATTTCTCTCTTATCAACTTATAATATTATATTTACCAAAAATCCATCATATTAATGATTTTTTTGTCAACAAATGGAGGATACCAGAAGAAGAAGTAACTTTTTTCAATGAGAATGATTATTTTATTTCAACATTCACATTTATTAAATATTAATAATACATTATGATATATTTTTTAATATATTAAGTGTATTGATATGTTATTTTATGAGAATTAAATGAATTTAATATTCCCTCAAATGGGAAACAATATTATTTCCATGTATAAGAAAGAATATAGTATCGTGAAATGATGCAACACTTTTTCCATCAAAACATCTCATGGTTATGTAAAAGGATTTATATAATGAATTTATGTAATACTTTTAACATAATTAATATTCTAATATATAATCATATTTAATTTATTTACATTCCATTCTATAGGGGATTTGATATCATTGATCTTGTGTTTGACGGACTACCACCTCGTGAATTGATGCTTTTCATTTTCAATAAATATTTTCTTATAATGTAATATAGGAAAAATTTATTGAGTATATTATATATTTTTGTCAAATATATTACTCAATAAAGATAAAATTCCATAAAATTTTATTCATTTCATGCTTCGGTAAAATGGAAGCACCATTCATGAATACACAAACCCTATATTTTCAATAAACTATGCATTTAATTTTAAATTCATATATATTATGGATTAATCTAAATAACCATATTATAAATATAAATAATAATTATATAATGGTTAAAATTCAAGAAAATTATATATCCATGAACAAAGTAAGAGGATTGAAAATCACAAATCAATACATAATGAAAAACAAAGGAGTTGTTCCCCATAACATGATATTAACAATGAATTATCAATAAATTAGTAATAAAATATCATAATTAAATCAAATATTGTATGGTATAAGTATATATGTATTTTTAATTTATTTATAATAAAATAATATTTTTTATTCTGTAATCTTGAACATTTATTAATGATTTTCAAACTTATAGTAAGAGACTTTTTTCTCAAATTTTTTTCTTGGGATATAGGATATGTTATGTGGCTATCATCATTCATAATGAAGATATACTACCCATTTACATGTTATATCATGAATAATAAAATTTTTATGATTATTAATGTTTCATTTTATGTTGATAATTAATGGTTCTTATGATTTAAAAGTAACCACTGCATTAATGGTTTGAGTTTATAATATCATTGTCTATCCAAATTTTTTATAATTATACATTTTTTTATGAAATATAATTATCTAAATATAAAAAATATCATGAATTTAAATATAACATTGTTATTTATTTATGATTCATGTTTTCTATCATTTTCATCTCTCTATGAACTCAGTATTCTAGATGAATTCATTGTGGTAAACTATCTATATATATATATGTAGTTGAAAATAACGATTTCTCTTAGATATAAATGTTTTCCATGATTTTTTCTATAATTATTTAACACTATTAGAATATTTATTAATGAAAATTTTAACCATGATTTACTTTCCGTGATTTTTTTAAAATCCTTCGTTATTTCTTTGTAAACAAATCCATTTTGGATTTTTATAAAATTTTTAAAGAAATCATTATTTTAAAGAGTACAACATGAATTTAATTTCCCCCCATCTTGACCACATTGTGTTTTAATTATTTCATTAAAAAATTTAATGAATATTTTCAACTAAATGTATTTATTAAATATTTCATGAATTATTACCTTAAAAAATGTGATTTTTCAATGAATGGATATTTTCCTAAAAAAATGATCCATGTTATTTTTATTTATAAATATTTTTTCATCTAAGATGAAATAAATTTATTTAACATAATAATTAATAAATATAGAATATAAAGATAAAATATTTATTATTTCTCTCTATGGTTTATTACTATGATGACCTTGTTTTTATTAAACATATCTCATAAACAATGTTATAATATAATGAATTTCTTATGAATCTTGTACCCATTTCACGACATATAATATGATGAATATTTATTTATCATGGGGAATAAAAATGATTTGATTATGTTATAGAAGGATTTATATTTCCCTCAAATTCATTTGGGAAATATGGATTACTAATGATTATATATTTTATTCATGAACCCGATTACATACTCACAATGATATATGAGAATATAAGATATATTCAAAACGTTATGTTTGAACCTGGTAAAATTTCTAAAATTTTATATGTAGAACTATAATTCCTTTCAATAAGGTTATGTATAGAAATTTTCATAGGTCCATAAATTAATGATATTTTTTATTATCATTTCCATAGCTGAATATGTTTTTCAGGATTTAGTTTATACATGGTCAAAATGTTGTAATATTTCATGTGTGTAACAAATAGATGTTTTATGGTAACATTACATTTTCTTAGATCATCTTCCTCGATTCCATTAGGATCCATGTCTTATGAACAACCAAGATTTATATGATGAAAGATGTTTATGACATACGATATAAAAGTCATGGTTTTTAAATTTTTTCCACATTTTCTCACATCAATATGGTGTGGATATGTTGATATATTCTTTATTTACCCCTACTAAGAATTTTATCTCACCATTTATTATGAATCCTTAATCCAATTACTAATGAATTGTATTCTGTATGATATTCCTTAAGAGGATTCTGTTTATAATGAACTTAGTATGAGATGGAGTTTCTATGTTATGGATAAATTGACTACACAAAATTTTTACCAATGTCACTAGACAAAAACATTTATATCATCAATAAATATGTTAAATAAATAAGAATAGTTTAATATTATGTAATATCGATGTATGCGATGATTTTTTTCATACAAAAAGAATGTAACCATTGGGTGATTAGTGAGTGAGGCATTGGCATTTTAAATGAAAATCACATTGTTATATGATGACCATGAATGATATATTTATGAAATTAATATAAAATATAAATGGGTTTGGTACATCATCCCATCTTCTTGGGTATTCCCTGTGCATCCTCATTAATGTCGGTAGGCCATGTTAAATTTATTATGTGGTGAGTGGTTAAATTTATTATGTGGTGACTGGTAAAATTTATTAATTTATGGTATTATTTAATTTGATATATAATTATTGATTTAGTAATTAATAATTCTCCATTAAAAAAGGTAATATGACTTATAAATGTGATGATTAAAATTTGAGGAGTCTAATAAAAATAATTATTTATGGCTTCACACGAATTCACCCACTCTATAATGTTTTTATTGATATTTGAATTAAATACCTATATTTCATGTAATTTATATTACTGATAAAAGGTTATATCATGATGTTAAATTTTTTAAAATATATTTTATATTTTTGTGAATACATTTATTTATTGAGAAGGAAAAATATTTTAAATGGGAAAAATTATGATAATTATAATTATAATATTATTAGTTAATTACATAATTTTGGGGATGAAATGGTGATGTATTTACATTGGGATATTTTACTTATAAATTTTAGTTGAAATTTTCATTATTTTGATATTATAAAATAAACACTATTCAAATAACCAAATAGGTTTAATAGAAATCCCATCCGTTTTATAAATTATTTTTTTTATGTAAATAATTTTAATTATTATATGGAATTCCTATGAAGTATATTATTTTTATGAATTAATACTCAATAAAATATTTACCAAATTTGAAATATTATAAATTTTGGAATAATGGACTAGAAAATTATTTATTAAAAAAATTTTAATATGGGGAGAAATATGTAGATGGAAAATATTAGAAATGGAAGACATATTGAAGTAAGGCTAATTGGTTTTCATAATCAATATTTCTTTATGATTATTTATAATCATTTTCCAATTATGTAGATATATATTTTCCCATGTAATTAGAATGATGTTATATTTCATATAATAAGGTCATAATAGCATCAAGACATTTATATAGAGGATGTTATTGTAATTTCCAATATAAATGCAATGCCTTTCCAGATTTTTTGGATCAATTATTAATTATAAAATGATTAGAATTTTTATTTTTATACCAATTTTTATGGAAAAAATTTCGAAGGTTGGAGAATATTCATTGTATGTATGGATTACTATAATAATATTGAAGATAAATGGAAAAATTGATCTATACATAGAACAAATATAATAATTGAATGGTCATAATGACACATAAATATTATATAATGAAAATTGTTTTCCATAAAAAAATAAAAATGAAGTGGGAATCATGTATAATAGTTAGATATGATATAATATGTAGTACATGGAACCTCAATGGAAAATAATGTATATGAATATAAATGAGCTCAAATAATCTATAATCATTGGTGGGAAAAGAATGAATAAATATATCTCCCATAAATACTATAACAAGTGGAGTATATAGAGGTAGAAAGGTTTAATTTATTAGTAATAGGAATTTTCATTATTAATTATAATGGGGTGATAATTAAAGAACGATGAAATCAAGTTGATTCGACAATGGAGTAGTTAAAGATAATATGGATGTGTGTGTGGATGAAGAAATACTCAATGGAAGAAGCGTAATAAGTTTACCACCTTATTAGTGACAAGAATTCATTAGTATGAATTTATTGAGAGAAATTTTATATACACTCACCAAAATATATGTAATTAAATTGTTTTTGAGATGATATGAAGGTTTTATAAAAGATTCACCACATTTGATGAAATTAATGTTCATGATTAAGAAATGGTGCATAATTGAATATAATCATTTTTCATTTATTAATTATCATGGAATGAGAAAAAAATATATCAACAACGAAAATATAATATACTGATATTGAATAAATGAATGATTAAATAATTGGATAGTTAGAAAATGTATAGAAACTTATAAGACATTCAATAATGGCTACTAATGAAGATAATCTTGAATCATGCCTATGTGACCACACAAAACATACCATATTGGAAGTGTAGAAAACTATGGATAATGTAATGGCTGAGAATTTACATGGATTTTTTTCTTAAATACATGGGAATTCTACGAGTCTGCAAAAATGGATAACATGTTATTCTAAGGCCTAGTGTGCTCAGAATCAATTTATGAAATTTTGTTCAAGTACATTCAGTAAACATACGAGTGGGTTTTTATAACTTTGGAACCAGTGTATGGAATTAAAATATAAGGTCACCATTGAACTTTGAGTGCCTATTTTCTCTTATGAAGACATTTACCTTGAAGGTTGTTGGTTGAGAATGAAAGTTAGTTTTTTGGTTTTTAGTAAATAAATTAAATAATAATAAGGTTGTGTAAACTTTACTTTTTTGTTGGTTAAAACCTCCATGTGATGGTTGGTGGTGGGGACCAACACACCTTAACCTCTTATGAGAGGTTATGGAGTTGGGGACCACCTGATGTCTAAACCTCCTCTTCATGTTTATTGTGATTTGGTCCACCCGGGTTTAAACCCCCTTGAAACTCCCCTTTAAGGGTGAGAAACCCTCCACCTTCCATTAAGTGTAAGGGATCCTTTTCAACTCCACCAACACTTACTGTAAAAAATCCTTCACATTTAATTAATCCATCCATTTTGGATTTAGTGCCAACAATTAAATAATAGATTAAAATAATCCAGTATTTTGGGTTACCAATTGTTTTTTTGGAGCTTGGGGGAAAGGAGAGAGCTCAGGGAGAAAATATTTCACCAACGAAGAACGAAGAATGTGTTCTTCCAAAAAAGAACGCCGACATGGATCTTCTTCGGTATTCTTCCTTGGAAACTCCTTCGGTGTAGCACATCTTCGACTACGGCAATCTTTCTTCTTCCACCCAACTTCGTCAACAAACAAAGGACAAGGAAGGGGTGTTTTTTGATTTGAGAAAAGTTGATTGTTCCTTCAATGATTGTTCTTCCTGACCCGCTTGATACCAAACCAACGTGAATGGACCAGGAAAAACGGCAACATACCAATCCCTCCAGCGTTCTTTTGAATTTTTTGTGTGTTCTTAGCATTCATCATGGGTAACATACAATGGATAATTGCATGTTTGTTACCAGACACAACAATTACAATTTGAAGACCCAACATCACGATGACCTAGCAGAGGTGCGACGACGATATCGGGTGACAGATCAGACCGGAATAGGAATGAATTTTCGTCGACCGTTATTTGATCGGGTGAATCAAATCGTGTTTTTTGGAGATGATTGGTGGCCACAAAATATAGCACACAACCATGGGGAATCAGGGAGACCTAGTGTCTGATGTTTCAAGACGGACGGACCAGTAGAACGACCGAACATCACGGGAGGCATGCTGGATGGAGGCCCCATTTTTAAAAAATTCCTGAATACGTGTAGTGTACTTATGACGAACTCCCTGTGTCGTATGGGCATTCTGTGGCATGAGTTTCTGACGATAGACAAGTATCACAGGGTGTGTGACCCCAGTCATACGACGTGTATTCTTTGCACAAAATTCTAGAAGCGGCTTTCCGAGAGATGGTATGTATTTTGGGAAATACAAGGACACGGGCAGAATTACACGGCCAAGAGGCACATAGTGTATTCTCTACCCAGAATTGAAGAAATAGATCCATGAAACTCAGAGTTTATTCCTAGTATACATAGACCTGGTGTGGGGTACACAGATATGTACTCAACCACATGGCCATACAAGGCTAGTGGCATGAGCTACCACTAGTACACGTTACATGGGTTGGCGAACACGGGTTAATGTCGTGTACGGGCACATGGCCAGCTTACAGGGAGCCGACCCTAGTTTTGTAGACAGGACATGTAACAATACCACATGAAGTGTAATTTCATTTCTTTAGGACCATTTTTTTATTACACGAGCATTTGTGCAGAGGCATTCCCTGAGGTATGAAGACACGGCGTGTAACAATAACAACATGTCATATACTTTTTTTTAAAATGGATTGGTAATATAGTCATTGTGTATCAGACACGTAATGCTCGGATTTTCCTCCTATGACATGGAGGATCTATGAGATAATTGTACATGGTACTTCATGGAAGTTGATGTATAGACACATGGTATGAGGACCAGAACATCCCAGAATCAAGAATGCTAGTGCAGAAATGATGTGGCTAGTTGTGCTCTAACTACTGTTCATGAATCTGGTGTCGATTCGATAGCTCTAACTATTATTTATTGATTCTATCTTTGTTCGAGAGCTCAGACTACAATATCTGGATCATGTGTGGGTTCGAGAGCTCACACTACTATTCTTGTATATTGTTGGGGTTCGACAGCTCTGTCTACTATTCCTGGATCTTCTGTGGGTTCGACAGATCTGTCTACTATTCATGGATCATGTGTGGGTTCAACAACTATGATTTATGGACCAGGATCCTATGTGGGATTGACACAATAAATGATTTAGTATCTACATCTAATCATCTCAAACTATTTACAAAAGTCGTATACCCGAGTGAGTTGAGTCAGTAACTTTTTTGTTAACCTCATGATAGAGATGGGATAAATTATAACATAGATATATATATATGAGTATATACCTAAGTGGGGTTATCTGTTGATTTCATACCTTGTGGTTATCCTTGATGGATTTTGTGAGACCCTGAATGTTTCGGGGTCCCTACTGATTATCGTCATACTCACCCTGGCATGAGCTATGCCCGCCTCTCGTTGTGTTTGATGTAGATGACAGACAATGTTCACTGTGGCTAAGAGTACCAGGACTGTAAGGTACCCAGAGGTGGACCATATGACATATCGGTACATGGAGGAGACTAACAAATGTGGAGTACTGAAGATGCTATCTGTACCTACCCTTTAAGTTGGATCCGTGTTGGATGATCCCTGAGCTTTTTTTCTCCTTTTAGATGTTTCTTCCTATTCATATGTACTTGTACATTCCAGTTGGGCTTGTATTATGGCCTCTTTCTATTTACTGTACACTCTTTTCGGATATTCATTTTACTCGTTTTTATATCCAGCTATGTGCTCTGATTGTGTACGTATACAGTTATAAAGGAAATTCCTACCCAGATATAGGGAATTACACCTTGCGTGCTAGTCTCTAACCCCTGGCCTATAACATCCCAGCCTTTTCTCGCATTACTATTACATTATTTCAAAGATAAAAAACATAATAGTGTAACACTTCGAGGATCCAAAGGTTTATTGTCTTGGGAAAACTAGGACCATACATAACAAATACAACATCCAACATAAACATTCATTTAATTTCTTCTTCAATATATTCTTATTGGCACTTGTCCTCTCCTTAGTACAAGTAGCCACCTGAGGATATACATAAAAAGGGGTGACCTAAAATCCTAGTATGTGGATAGATAAGAACAATATATCCTGGGGTGAGCATAATCATAACATAGGAAGAAGATCATGATCATGAGAGGAGCCTAAAAAACACTTGTAATGTGGTAACACATAAAAATAAAACATCATGTCTCAGTGGTTAACTACCGCACATACTTGTGAAGCGAGCTAGAATCTTGTTCACACATCATTTCAAATTTTCTCATGAGATTAATCACTTCTCCCAATGCATTGGAGCGCTGTATAATTCAGGGTGCACCCGTCACATTTAAACGTTCATATTGCGCTATATAATTTCGGGCGCACCCGTCACATCATAACACTATCATTTATCAGGATTTCCACAATGAACATACATAATAAATAAAAATAATTAACCCATGAAAATGAATGGGTTTTATTTTATAATAACACATTCATAAGCTTTGGGTTCCCAAAAGAAAGAGGGAATAACACACATGTTTCAAGAACCGTCCACCTTGACTGAGAAGTTAAAGGGGTGTTCTTAAAAGAATAGTTCTTTTGGAAAAAATTTTTATGTACATAAAAACTAGTGACAAACATGTATATCCTAGAAAAGTAAAGTAAATTATGAACAAATGATCTTTGCGGAGTAACCATATCAAAAATGGAGTGAAAGAAGGAGAACCCAAAGGAAGAAAATTGTGTTCGAGAATTCTGCATACCTTGTACCCGAATGATTCATTCTCTTTAATGTCTTGTATAATGACATTATATTAATTAATTAGAAATCCAGAACCATTTTCACATTAATAGGGTTCATTCTGGTTTCATTATGTCATATTTTTTTCCTTTGGAAGACTTATATATTTTAAAAACATTGTTCGGGGATGTTCGTTTTTATGGTTTTCATTGGTGGTTCACTTGTATTATTAAATTGATGTTTTGGTAGAATATGAGTAATCATACATAAATTATATTACATGTTATTAATGATATTACACGAGTTTGAATGATCTTATAATGAATCACATTATATCCATGTGGATGAATCATTAGATAAGAATCAAAAGATGATTGCGCGGGTTAATTTGAGCGGTTTTTCAATCACAAAAAACATGTTTTAATTTATCCCTTAGTAATATGTTAATAATTCAGTTAAAGAACATTAAATAACAAATAATACATATAAAATATACCGGTTCTACCATAAAAATAGTTTATAGACCAAATCTGACAGTAGAAATCTAAGAAGATTACATTTTGTTTTTGAAGGTGATAAATTTAACACCTGATGAACAACATTCTCTTTGATAAAATAAAAGGAAGAGGGAAAGGGTGTGTGATGATATAATATCCCATTAGAATCATAACATTACTGTAGATGTAAATACTGTAGTTACAATACAATTCCGAAGAAAATAGGTGGGGTGATATTAAAAAATTTACTTGAACATGAAAAGAAATTAAATGAGAAGAGGGAGAGAAATTACCTCATAAATCGTTGTCTTGAGATCCTCTTTAAGGAAGATAGTATTGGCCTTTTGATGAGTCCATCAACTTTTGGACGTGGGGGAGGGTCTAGGGAAGGTATTTGTGCACAGTTTAGAGAAGTCATGGAGCTTTAGAGGTCTGAGGAAAAGAGGGAGTGAAGGGTGGCTTTTATAATGGAGGGGAGAGGGGTTTCCTTAATATATAATTCATTGGATTATTAAATTCTCCTAAGACAAGTAATAGTGAGTCTTGGATGAACAATAATAGTAATATTATAATGTAATCCCGAAACAAGTGGGCTTACATCATCAGAGCATCATCAATGACTCAATTAATACATTATTTAGCATTTATTGCGAATTATCGGATTATACTATTCATCAAAAATTCATGTATCTCAAAAAAATCCCAAAAATTTTCCCCAACAATTTTTCAATGTGTAGAATCAAAAAATGATTTCCATTTTTCAAAAGTAATTTTCAAATTATTATTAACATAATATTTAATTAAAATCATAATTTACTTAAAAAAATAGTTTTTAATATTAAAACTGATTTTATAGTTCTTTCAAAAATTACGTAGGGTGTTATAAAATTATCTAAAAACATTTAGACATTAATTCAATATTTTATGAATACATTTCAATGAAATAAATATTCTTTTAAATTAATTAATTATAAGTAATTATTTATGACCTATAAAATAGCAAAAACGATTACTTAGGTCAAATTGTCACTTTCTAAGATGTCTAAATTTTATATTATTATTCATAGGTAATGTTACTCTTATGTTGGATGATTTACTATACATAAGGGTCATATTACTATTCATAAGGTTATGTTACTATTCCTAAGGGTACATTACTATGTAGAAAAAATTATTTTTGTTTCATTAGACTCCAAAAAACATCTAGAACACAACCGTGTATGTCAGATTTTTAAAATTCCAAACATAGAAGTGAAAAACATATGTTTAAAGATCACTTAGAACATAATAGTACATTATTTTGTGTTTTCATGTTATTTTATGACATAAATATATGAAGGGTATTTCCATTGAAAAACTTTTGGTCGTTACATTCTTCACTCTTAAGAAATTTCGCCCTGGAAATTTTACTTTACACAAGTAGGTGAGGGTTCTTATCCTTCCTTTCCTCTTCTAGTTCCAAAGTTTCTTCCTCAAACATATGGTTTCACCGCAAAAAGTTGACAAGATGGGTTGTCTTGTTATGTGGAACCTTATCACTTCGGTCCAGAATCCCTACTGGCTGCTCCTCATAGGAGAGATCATCTTCCAGCTGCACCACCTCTGAGTTTAGTAAATGTGAGGGGTCTGGTATGTACATCCTCAGTAGTATACAAGAAACACATCATGAACTTGATCCATATTTAGTGGATGTTCTTGATGATAGGCAACGACTCCTCTGCATTCAAGGAGCTCAAAGGGGCCAATATACCTTGGGCTTATCTTCCCTTTCTTCCCGAATCACATGACTCTCTTCCACGTAGATATTCGAATGAAAACATTATCTCCAACGTCGAACTCCAAGTCCTTTCGTCCTTTGTCAGCATATCTATTTTGCCTACTATTACCGGCATTGATGTGTTTCTGGATGAAATGATCCTTCTCTATCATCGTTTGAACATGATCGGTTCCAAGCATCTTTCTTTCTTTAACTTCATCATAACATGTTGGAGTTCTACATCGATTACCATAGAGAGATTCATACGGAGCCATATGAATACTCGAGTGGAAGATATTGTTGTATGGGAACTCAACCAATGGAAGATACTGATCCCATCCACCTTTGAATTCTAGAGATCAGTCTCTTAGCATATCTTCAAGTGTCTGAATTTTCCTTTTAGATTTTCCATTATTTTGGGGGTGATAGGCCGTGCTGAAATTTAATTCAGTACTCAATGAATGTTGAAGGCTCCTCCAGAATATAGATGTGAACCTTGGATCATGGTCAGAGACATTTGAGAGTGGAACACCGTGCAGTCTCACCACATCCTTAACATATAACATTGCAAGTTGATCAAGCGAGAGATCTTCCCGAATAGTGATAAAATGGGCAATCTTGGTGAGTCGATCATCCACAAACCATATCGCATTATTTCTCTTTGACATCTTCGGGACACCTATAACAAAGTCTATTGTAACATTTTCCCATTTCTACATGGGTATATTCAATGGCTCCATCATAACTTTTGACTTTTGTCACTCAGCTTTAACTTACTGACATACCAAGCACCTTGATATATATTCCGCAATCTCCTTCTTCACGTTATCCCACCAGAAGTGTTCCCGGAGATCACAGTACATCTTGGTACACCCAGGATGGATAGAGAATGTTGAGCTATGTGCATTATCCAATAGCTCCTTCTTAATCCCAGGTGATGAAGGCACACAAAGCCACGTTCCAAACCGAATCACACCATTATCATCGATAAGGAACTCTTGCAGCTTCCCTTCCTTTACTGCATTCACCCTCTTTTGTATATCCACATCATCCCTTTGTGCTGACTTAATCTTCTCTTGGTTGGATGGTTGCACAATCATTTGGGAAATGTAGGATGTATCCCCCACCCTTATGACTTCCAAATCCATATTTTTCATATACAAGAAGATATGCCCTTTCTCAATCCGCAACATGGATAGAGTAGCTGGTTCTTTTCTGTATAGAGCATCTTCTACCTTGTTTTTCTTTCCAGGATGATAGTGAGTAGAGAAATCATGACCCTTGATTAGCTCTAACCACCTCCTTTGATGAATTTTGATCTCCTTTTGTGTGAATATATACTTTAGGCTATTACGGTCAGTGTATATGTCACACTTCTCTCTATAAAGGTAGAACCGTCAAATTTTCAAGGCAAAAATCATGGCTGTCAGATGTAGATCATGGGTCGGATAGTTCTGCTAATGGATCATCAACTTTCGTGAGACATAAGCTATCACATTATCATTTTTCATGAGTACACAAACCATGCCTTTATTTGAAGCATCACTGTATATCTCAAAACATTCTCCACTTTTCAGTAGTGTGAGTACAGGTGCAGTGATCAGCCTTCTCATTAGCTACTTGATGCTTCCCTCACATTCTTCAGTCCCAGAATACATTACCACTTTCCTTGTTAACTTAGATACTGGGCTTGACAATCGTGGAATTTTTTTCACAAAACGTAGGTAGTACCCAACTATTCCTAGAAAACTACGGATTTCTGTGACACTAGAGGGCCTGGGACATTACTCAATCACCTTTGTCTTTTAAGGATCCATAGAAATTCCCTCACTTGTGATCACATTCCCCAATAATGTGACTTGATTCATCCAAAAGTCACACTTGATAAACTTGGAGTACAACTTATCCTTTCTCAATGTCGCCAACACAAGTCTGAGATATTCTTCATGTTCCACCTTTCTCTTAGAGTAGATGAGAATATCATCAATAAACACTACCAAAAAAATTTCATGTTAATGTTTAAAGACTCTATTCATCAAATCCATGAAGATTTCAAGGGCACTATTATGTCCAAAAGGCATCACCAAATACTCATAGTGCCCATACCTTGTACGGAAGGTTGTCTTCTGAATATCTTCTTTCTTCAACTTTACCTGATGATATCCAGAACAAAGTTCCACCTTTGAGAAGTATTGAGCTCCTCTTAACTGGTCTAACAAGTCTTAAATCCTTGGGATAGGATACTTGTTCATTATGGTGATCTTGTTGAGTTCCCGATAATCAATACACGACTGCATGGTTCCATACATCTTCTTTACAAAGAGCATTGGCGCACCCCAAGGTGATGCCCTAGGGCATATGAACCTTTTTTCCAGATTCTCTTACAACTGCTTCTTTAACTCCTCCGGTTCGATATGATTCATCCTATAGGGACACATCGAGATAGGAGTAGCTACAAGTATGAGTTCAATTGAGAACACTACCTCACGATCCGGGGGAATTCAGAGTAACTCATCAAGAAATACATCGTCTTATTCCCTCATGAATGAATTTCCTCAAGGTTGGAACTTTCTTTCAACTCAACCATTTGGGAGAGGTATGCTTCTTCATAGGGAATCAACACCCACACCATTGAAGGATTTTTCAAAGGAGATACATGATCATCCTTGAATTTTTATAGGAGCATGGGATTGTTCGGGATATGAATATATATTTCATTTTCCCAACAGTTGATATGTGCTCTATATAATGAGAGCCAATCCATTCCCATTATAGCGTCAAATTCCACCAAGGTAAGTATTTTGAGATTTGCTAGAAGAATATTCCCACATACACCGATGGGAGAAGAGTCAAATACTTGGGTAGAAATTATTTCACCACTTGGTGTTTTTACATATATCTCTACTTCAATGTTTTAGGGATTCAATTGTATAGTTCTAGAAAATATGAAAGATATAAAGGAATGCATAGAACCAAAATCAAATAAGAATTTTTCCATTATTTAGTGAATAGGAAGTGTAAGTTGTATAGCTTCATTATCGTGCTCCACATCCGCAATAGTGATGGCATAAGCCTTCCCTTCATCCTATGGCTTTGGTGGTTGCTGACGCTGATTACCCTCGAGAACTTGAGGTTTAATGCACTTGTTTGCATAGTTCCCTAGCTCCCTACAGTTGTAGCATTGAACCATGAGTGGTTCTCTCCTTTATCAGCTACATTCTCCTTCCTTTTCATGTCTTTTCGACACTCTTGATCATTGTGTCCTTCTTTCCCACTCTTAATTAATTTCCCCTTCCCCTTGAGGCAGTTCCCATTGTGCAACTTCCCACATTTTTGGCATGTGGATCTTTGATTTTTCGTCCGACCTTTATCTGTAGATCCACCCCCTTGAAACTCTATATTTGTTTTCTTATCACCATAGCCATGAGACCATTATCCAAACTCAATTTTCACATTGAGAGCACACCGAACAACTTCTTCGTAACTCCCAATGTCTTTAATTTCAAGACCCTTTCGAAGGTGTTGTTTTAATCCACTAAAGAATCTATCAATTTTTCTATCATTGTTGATAACAAAACCCGAAGCTTACATTTTAAGCCTTTTGAATTTCACTCTATAGGTTGTGACAAATTCTCCTTCTCTTTTCTTGAGCACTATGAATTCTCTCTCCATCTTCATGCAAAGAGTTCTTGGTAAATAATTGTTAAGAAACATTATCTTAAATTATTCCCATTACATCTCTTCAATTTCCTCCCTTGGATTGGTGTTATAAATCAAATCCCACCATTGATCGGCATCTCCATCAAGATGATAAACATCTAGAGTGACCTTCTTTGTCTCAAAAAAGTGAATCACAGAAAAGATCATCTCCATGGAGTTGACCCACTATTCCGCATCTAGTGGATTAGAAGATCGCCAAAACGTTGGGGATCGTTGCCGCATAAAACATTCAATATCCAGTTGCAACCTCTTTGGTGAAGGAGGAAGTTACCAATTATTATGTTTATTATTCATAACATGAGAAAATTAGGTAAGCATTGCAACTATGTTTTGAACTCCACCTCCCAAATCGTTGGGTATGTCGTTGGGGAAATAACTGCATTGGCCCTCACATGAGTTGTTGGCCTAATTTCTCTAGGTTCCCACCATTTTCTAAATTAGAAAAGGATAGAACAAAACACAAGTAAACAAGTCATGAATAACATATTCATTTATACAATTATACCAAAAACATAACATATGGGATGCCTAGGTAAATATTCTTTTGTACATATTTGTACTTTGTCTCATGCTAGATGTTTTCTCTAGGGTTTACTAATCCCAATTCCTAAATTAACTAAACATTGCCTCTGATACAAAATTTAGTTACCCAAACTTTTATTACATTACTATTACATTATTTCAAATACAAACTACATAATAGTATTACAGTTAGAGGATACAAAGGATTAGTGTCGTGGAAAAACTAGGACCATACATAACAAATACAACATCAAGCACAAACAATCATTTAATTTCTTCTTCTATAGCTTCTTATTTGCACTTTTCCTCTAATTAGTGCATGTGGCCACCTGAGGATATACATAAAAAGGGGTGAGCTAAAATACTAGTAAGAGGATAGATAAGAACAATATATCATGGGGTGAGAATAATCATAACTTAGGAAAAATATCATGATCATGAGCGGAGAATAAAAAAAGACTTGAAATGTGGCAATGCATAAAAATGAAACATCATGTCTCAGTGGTTAACTACCACACATAATATTGAAACAATCTAAAATTTTGTTCACACATCATTTCACATTTAATCATGAGATTAATCACTTTACCCAATGCATTAGAGCGCTGTATAATTTCGGGCGCACCCGTCACATCATAACATGTTCATTTATAATACATGACAAATTGAAAATACAACATAAATAAACATAATGAACCCATGAAAAATAATGTGTTTCATCTCATAATAACATATTCATAAGATTTGGGTTCCCAAAAGAAAGAGGGAATAACACACGTGTTACAAGAACCATCCACCTTGAGTGAGAAGTAAAAGGGGTGTTCTTAAAAGAAGAGTTCTTTTGGAAAACATTTTCATGGAATTAAAAACCAGTGAAAAATATTTATATGCCATAAAAGTAATGTTAATGGTGAAAAAATTATCTTTGAGGAGTAACCATATCAAAAATAGAGTGAAAGAGGGAGAACCCGAAGAAAGAAAATTGGGTTCAAGATTTCCCATTACCTTGTACCCAAATGCTTCCTTCTGTTTAATTTCATGTATAATGAAATTATATTAATTAATTAGAAATTCAGAAACATGTGTACATTAATAGGGTTCATTCTGGTTTCATTATCTCATAGTATGTTCTTTTGGATGACTTATAGAGTTTAAAAACATTGTCTGGGGAAGTTCGTTTTTATGGTTTTTCTTGGGTGGTTCACTTGTATTTTTAAATTGATGTTTGGGTAGAACATTATTAAACATACAAGACTAATATTACATGTTATTAATTATATTACAATAGTTTTAATGATATTATAATGAATCATATTATATACATGTGGATGAATCATTAGATAAGAATCAAACGAAGATTGTGTGGGTTAATTTGAGCAGTTTTTCGATCACAAAAGACTTGTTTTAATTTATCTTGTAGTAATATGTTAATAAGTCAGTTCCATACCATTAAATAAGAAGTAATATATATATAAAATTCTGGATCAACCATAAAAATGGTTTCACGACCAGATCTGACGGTAGAAATGGAAGAAGAGATCATGCCATTTTTGAAGGTGATAAATTTAACACCTCATGAACAACGTTCTCTTTCATAAAATAAAAGGAAGAGGGAAAGGGTGTGGGGTGATATAATATCCCATTGGAATCATAAAATTCCAGTAGATTTATAATACTGGTTTTACTATACAATTTAGAAGAAAATAGGTGGGGATATATTATGAAATGAACTTTAACTTGAAAAGAAATTAAAGGAGAAGAGGGAGAGAAATTACCTCTTCAATCTTCCTCTTGAGATCCTCTTAAGGAAGCTAGTCTTGGTCTTTGGATGAGAAAAAAAGATTTTGTACGTGGGGGAGGGGATAGGGAAGGTATTTGGGATATTCTTAAAGAAGTCTTGGAGCTTGAGAGGTGTGAGGAAAAGAGGGAGTGAAGGGTGGCTTTTATAGTGGAATGGAGAGGGGTTTCCTTAATATAAAATTCATTAGTTTATTAATTTACCCTAAGAAAAGGAATAGAGAGTCTTGGATGACCAATAATAGTAATTTTATAATGTAATCCCGAACCAATTGGGCTTACATCAGTAGAGTATCATCGATGACTCAATGAATGCATTATTTAGCATTTATTGTGAATTATCAGATTCTACTATTCATAAAAAATTCAAGTACCTCAGAAAAATCACAAAAATTTACCCCGACCATTTTTCGACGTGTAGAATCCAAAAAATGAAGTCCATTTATCAAAAATAATTTTCTAAATATTTTTAATTTAATATTTCATTATAATTATAATTTTCTTTAAAAAACATTTTTTAAGATTAAAACTAATTTTATAGTTCTTTCAAAAATTACGTAGGGTTTTATAAAATTAAGTAAAAAGTATTAAAATTGATTCAATAATTTATGAATACATTTCAGGGAAATATAAATTATTTTAAATTAATTAATTATAAATAATTATTAATGACTTATAAAATACCGAAAACGTTTACTATGGTCAAATTACCACTTTCTCAGATGTCTAAATTTTATTTTATTATTCACAGGTAATGTTACTCTTATGTTGGATGATTTACTATTCATAAAGGTCATATTACTATTCATAAGGGTATGTTACTATTCCTTAGGGTATATTACTATTCACCAAAAATTATTTTTATTTCATTAGACTCTAAAAAACATCTAGAACGCAACTGTGTATGTAATATTTTCAAAATTCCAAACATAGGAGTGAAAACTTATGATTAAAGTTCACTTATAGCTTAGTAGTTCATTATTTTGTGTTTTCATGTTATTTTATGACATAAATATAATAAGGGTATTTCCATTGAAAAACTTTGGGTCGTTATATGGCCTATAGAAGGAAGGACTTGGGTAGTCACGACATGGTGCATGGGGGATTGGCCATGAAAAATTGGTATCAGAGGAGTTGGTTCTACTACAGAACATATGACTTTGATCTTTTCAATAAAGCAATAGATTTATGTGTAGTGAGTGTGGATTTCAGTTTAGGGAGTACAATGTTGGTGAAGCGGTCGACGTATTCATACTCAAGGACCCTAACATCTGATTTCCGAATCAGTGCATGAAAACACTGATTCCATGTCTATTTCAAGAGTTTTCATTATGATCCCTTTGAGCCAGCTCACCAGGTAAAATTAATTGACCGAGGTGTACCTTTTTATTTTTCAGTATGTGTCCACGTAGATATATAACCATGGTTCAAGGATTCGTACGAGATGGAAGACCACCGAGCGACGAGTCCTCAGTGCATGGCCCTATCATAGTTGAGGCACCAGTGATACCACTACCTATAGAGCCACTGATACCACCTACCCCATCCGTAGATAGTTAATGCCGCCTGAGCTCGTTGCATGAGTTCCTGTGCTAGAGGCCACCTAGGATTAGGGGTGAGACTGACCCCCAGGTAGGTGATGATTGGCTGGAGGCTGTGGTCAGTTTCTTCAGACTGGCAGGGAAACAAGATGACATTATGATGATCCTTTCCATGAGTACCCTTCAGGCAGAAGCACGTAGATGGTGGAGTCCTATGCTCCAGGTACATGACAAGGCAACACTTCTATGGGCAGACTTAGAGAGACTATTTCTGGAAGATTTTGTCCTAGCCCCCCACGTGCAGTGCAGATAGAAGAACTAACTCATCTGAAACATAGCATCATGATGGTGGCACAATACTCATACAGATTCACTGACCTCTCATGCTACTCCACATATATGATTCAGACGCATTCTTTAGGGATCGAACCATCAAGCAGAGGCTCAAATGAGAGATCAGGGCTTTGATGATCTCCCTCAGCATCCCGACTCAGGTGGGAGTTTTAGAAAGATATCTCATAGTGGAGAGTTTCCTTGCAAAGTAGTCTCCAGGAGTAAGATCAACAACCAGTTGACATGTAGCGGATTATTCTACAGCTGGTAGCAGTCAGCTGTCGTAGAGGACCAAGTGGACCAGATCTATGGGGGGACAACCTCATGACTTAGGGTCAGTTGTGCAGGGTACAGGAGACAGAGCCAGACTTTCTAGGAGCAGGCAGTGTTACTCTTGTAGAGGGAATGGTCACATGGATTGTGACAATCTGACCCGTCGTTCAGATGATCTACAGAGATTCGAAAGAACCTCCTAGGAAGAGATAGATATTCGATCGAGGTGGACCGCAAGGTGTAGGTGGATGTGGCAGAGGGGCTGGTCATGCAGCTAGCTGTGGACAAAGATACGACGTGTTACCCCCACCACCACCAGGTGGTCCACCCCAACCGCATGGAGTAGGTGGACATGCGAGAGCTCAGCTCCAGGAAGCTGAGACATTCGATCATGGCGCTTCGGAGATGATTTGAGGTACGGTCTGTGTCTACTCCACCTTAACTCTAGTTCATATAAACATAGGTTGTAGTCACTCTTTCATTACCACTACCCTCGTTCTGATCTTGGAGATTTCGATGGAGCTGTTGGCTCGATCCTTATGGCTAGAGACTCCTACGAGAGTAGACTCGATGATTGCACATGAGTGAAAACATTGGGAGATTACTCTAAGAGGTGATATCTTTGTCTGGGATCGCCACGTCGCAGCGTCGAGGCCTTACAACGTCATCTTGGGTATTTACTGGTTTTCTATAGTCCATTTTCAAATTGACTGTATTAGGGGAAAACTGTGGTGTGTCCGCATGGATAGGACCATGTTTACCTTTAATAGAGAGAAGGGGGCCTATGCAGCACCGAAAATACTTACTCAGAGGAGGGATCAGCCAATCACTCATCAGTTGGCTTGCCATACCCTTGGAGCAGTTGATGTGGATTGTCTTATCTATCCTTTTATGGTGGACCAATACGTGGATATTTTCCCTACTGATTTCCCTGGTCTACCTCCTCATAGAGAGTTATACTTTTACATTGAATTGTACCCAGGTATGACACCAATATCTTTACCAGCATATCAGATGGCTCTCAAAAAGCTTGGAGAGCTTCAGGTACAGCTAGAGGACTTGTAGTGGAAGGGATTCATCTAGACCAGTGTTTCTCCATGGGTAGCTCTGATTTTGTTTACCATGAAGGCGGATGGGAGCCTGAGGCTTTGTGTTGACTACCGATGCCTGAACCAGGTGACCGTGAAGATCAAGTACCCACTCCCAATGATTTACAACCTCTTTGATAAGTTGAATAGAGCATGATGGTTTTCTATGATATACCTCATATCAGGATATCACCAGCTCCATGTTTGAGATGAGGATGTGCAGAAGACGACCTTCAGATGTCGGTATGACCACTACGAGTTCATTGTTATTCCATTCGGCAAAACCAAGGCTCCAGCAGTGTTCATGGGACTAATGAATAGGTTTTTCCATCCATAACATTATTTCATTTTCATATTCTTCATTGAAGAAATTATGATCTACTCGTCTACTGAGGAGGACCATGCATACCATTTTCTGGTAGTACTGGACACACATCAAGAGAACCATCATTATAGTAAGCTCTCAAAGTGCCATTTTTTATTCTGAGAGGTTCACTTCCTAGGAAATGTCATCTCAGAGGATTGATTTTCTGTTGATCCTGCAATGATTGAGGCAGTACATGTTAGGGAGCCACCCAGGAGTGTGACAGAGGTACAAAGTTTCCTGGGATTGGCTAGATATTACCAAATATTCATGCAATATTTCTCCAGAGTTTCAACACCAATAACAGACATGATGAAGAAGGTTAAAACCATTGTGTGGTCGGAGAGAAGCCATAATATCTTTCAGTAGCTGAGGAAAAGGCTGAATAGTCCTCCCATATTGAGGTTTTTAGAGGAGGGCATAGGGAACGTAGTTTACTGCAACGCATCAGCGACCAGATTTGGATGTGCCCTAATGCAGGAGAGAGCTGTGATAACTTATGTTTCTCATGAGCAAGGAAAGAATGAGATGAACTATTCCACCCATGGCCTGGAGTTAGAAACAATGGTTTTAACCTTGATGATGTGGCAGAAACACTTGATTGGAGAATGTTTTATCGTGTACTCTTTTCACTAGAGTATTAGGTATATCTTCTCTCAGAAGGACCTGATCCTGAGTCAGCGATGCTGGCTTGAGTTCCTTAAGGACTATAACTTTTAGATAGTATATACTCCTGGGAAGGGGAATGTTGTAGTAGATTCTCTCAGCAGGAGATCAGGTATTCCGCTGCTAGGAGAGGTGAAAGAATAGCTGGCTTCATTACAGATATCCTTTTTCGACCAAGAAGAAGAAGCATTCCATTAGTCTCTTATAGTCACTCATCCACTTCTTCAGTATTTATGGGATGCGTAGCATGGAGACCCAGACTACGAGACAAGATGTGCTCATATATCTATAGGGCAGACACGTGATGGATTTTCTAAAGGTGGGGAGCACACCATCCTTTTCAATAGACGTACCAGGGTACCAGAGTCACTTCATGAGGAAGTGTTGATTGAGTTCCACACATCCCCTATAGAGGTACATCCAGGAGTGGAGAATATGTATCAGGACTTCAGACAATAACACTGGTGGTTGAGAATAATGATGGAATATGCAGAGTTTGTCTCTTGGTGCCTCACTTGTCAGCAAGTGAAGACAGAGCATTAGGTGGCAGTAGGATTGGTTTATCATTTAGAGTACCCAAAGTGGATGTGGAATGTAATGTCCATGGAAATTATGACTGTACTTATAACTACATCCAGGGGTCACGAATCCATTTGGGTGATCGATGACCAACTCACCATGTTAGCCCACTTCCTACCTATCAGTGAGTATGGTTCAGTAGAGATCTTGGGACGCTCTTATGTGTAGTAGATTGAGTGGATACATTGATTAAATTCTCCTATTTTCTCATATTGCGACACACTCTATAATTCACTTCTATGTAAGGGGTGTTAGGATGCTTTAGAGATGTTGCTTCGTTTGAGCACCGCCTTCCATCCTCATACGGATGGTCAGACCGAGTGGACCATTCAGACCCTCGAGGACATTCTGCATGCTTCTGTCCTCGACTTCGGTCACAGCTGGTAGATTCACTTCCCTCTGGTGGAGTTTGAATTCAACAATAGCTATCACTCTACCATTGAGATGGTACCTTTTGAGGCGTTGTACGGGTGACCTTACATATCACCTTTGTGCTCGAATGTCCCTAGGGAGACATCACTAGTGGGACCAGAGATGGTACAAACTACCATAGAGGAGGTGCAGATCATCCAAGAGCGGATGAAGACTGCACAAAGAAGACAGAAGTCATATGCCGACAAGAGAGAAAGACCTCTATAGTTCAAGGATTTCAACCACGTCTTTCAACATGTCTCACCTCGACGAGGTTTACAAAGATTTGGCTGAGGCGGAAAGTTATCTTCGCATTACATCATAACTCTTTTGGTCCTCAGTGGATTTTGTGAGGTGTAATACCGCTTAGCCCTTCCACCTCAGTTGCACATGGTGCATGATGTCTTCCAAGTATCCCAGCTAAGGAGATACGTGCACGATCCTTATCACATCATCATCCCTAAAAGCTGGACATCGATGATGGGGAGACTTTTACAGAGGTTCTAGTGAATATTGAGGATCAACAAGAGAGGTTCCTACGTGGATGGCTGATACCTCTAGTGTGCATTCACTGGAAGCAAGTGAATCTCTAGGAGAACACATGGGAGAAGGAGGTTATGACGCATGATCAGTATCCCCACATGTTCCCATAGTGATGAATTTTGGTTCACAAGGACGTAGATCCTTGAGGTGGGGATAATGTAAAGACCCATAATTTTTGTGGAAAGTGTTTTTTAAAATACATGGGAATTTTACGAGTCTGTGAAAATTAACGGCACGTGATTCCGAGGCCCGGTGTGGCTCGAATAAATTTCATAAGTTTCGGTCTGGTATGTTCTGTAAATGTACGTTTGGGTTTTTATAACATTATAATCGGTGCTCGAAATGGAAATCTAAAAGCACTGTTAAACTCACAACACTATTTTTAGCTTAAGAGGACTTTCTCCTTGATGACAATTGGTCAAGAATAAAAGTTAGTTTTTGGGTTTTTCGTGAATGAAGTAAATAAAAATAAGGTTGTGTACACTATATTTTTATTAGTTGGTTAAAACCTCCATGTGAAGGTTAGTGGTAGGGACCACCAAACCCTAACATCTAATGAGAGGTTATGGAGGTAGGTCCAACTAGAGGTCTACACCTCCTCTTCTTGTTTATTGTGGTGGGGAACACCCAGTTTTAAACCCCCTTGAAAATCCCCATTAATGTGGAGATACCCTCCACCTTCCATTAAGTGTAGGAAATCCTCTTCAACTCCCCAAACACTAAATGTTCCAAATACATTACATTTAATTAATCCACACATTTTGAATTTAGTGCCATCATTTAAATAATTGATTAACTTAATCCATTATTTTGGGTTGGAATTTGTTTTATTGGTGGAGATTGTTCGAAATGAGAGACCACATGGAAAAAAGAATTCTCCAATGAATAATTAAGAACATGTTCCTCCAACAAAGAACAACGACGGAGAGAATCTTTGACTTTCTTCCTCAAAACATCTTTCAGCGTAGGATGTCTTCAACTACGACAATCTGTCTTCTTCCATTCGACTTCATCGATGAACATAGAATAAGGTAGGGGTGTGTTTTTATTTGAGAAACGATTATTCTTCCTTCCATGATTATTCCTCTTGACTTGCATGCTACAAAACTAACACGGAATTATAGATCCAAATTAACACTTCCTGATCCCTCCGCCGTTCTTGACAATGTTTTTTGTGTTAATCTCGTTCATCACAGGTAACGGACAATGGATCATTGAGAGCTCATTGGGAGACACAATAATCCCAATTTGAAGACCCAACATCACGATGACCTACCAGATGTGAGACGATGATTGCAGGTGAAATATTGTGCCAGAATGTGAAGGACTGCTGCTCGACTGTTCTTTGAGCAGGTAAATCAAATTGTGTTTTCAGAGCCGATTGTTTTCCTGAAAACACCAGAGACGACTACAAGACATTGAGGCGACCTAGGGTCTTATTTTTCATGAAGAATGGACTATCATTATAATGAAAAGACTCCATGTAAGGCGTGTTGGATGGAGGCACAGTTTCTGGAAAATTCCGAAATTCCCAACATGTACATCTGAAGAACACGCTGTGTAGTATGGGAAATAAGCCTTTTCAGTTTTGGATGATAGACATGTAACACACAACATGTGACACTGGTAAAATGGTGTGTATTCCTTGCATAGAATGGAAGAAGTGGCTTCACGAGGGATGCCCTGTATTTGTGGAAATACATGGTCATGGGAATAATAACACGGCTAAGAGGCACTCTATTTATTCTCTGCACAGAATGGAAGAATCAGCATTGTGAGACTTAGTGAGTATCCTAGGGATACATAGATCTGGGGTGGAGTACATGGTAATATACTCTATCTCACAGCCAAGCATGGCCAGTGGAAGGGGATACCCCATGTACTAGTTAAGCGGGTTGGTGGACAAGGGTTGAGGCCATGTACGGGCACATGGATAGCGTACATGGAATTGACCCCAGTTTTATAGACACAACATGTAACCATACCACACTCCATGTACTTAATATTATTTAATACCAGTTCTTTATGACACAATCCATTGTACATGGGAAGTACCTGAGGTCTAAAGACATAGCATGTAACTAAACCAACACACCATGTACTTTATGGAAAATGGATTGGTCATCTCTTCTATGTGTCTCGGAATAGTATTTATTGGATTTTTCCCCTATGACATGGAATAGTATTGAGATACTTCTATATGGGACTTCATTGTAGTAGAGGTATAGACACTGGAATTAGAAGCTGACCCTCCAGGAATAATATTTGAATTGTGCGGAATCCATGTGGCTGGCTGTGCTCTAACTACTGTTCTTGTATCATATGTGGGTTCGACAGCTCATACTACTATTCTGAGATCATTTGTGGGTTTGAATGCTCTGACTATTGTTCCTAGATCATGTCTGGGTTCGACAGTTCTGAAAACTCTTCCAAGATCCTTTGTGGGTTTTACACCTCTAACTAATGTCCCTGGATCCTATGTGGATTGGATAGCTCTGACTACTATTCTTGGATTCTGTGTTGGTTCGACATCTCAGACTATTGTTCATCGATATTTTTTAGGTTCGATAGCTCAGACTTCTATTCTTGGATACTTTGTGGGTTTGACCTCCATGTCTACAGTTCATGGATCCTATGTGGGTTCGACAACTCTTTCTACTATTCCTGGTTTCTATGTGAGTTCGACAGCTCTGAAATCAGTACCAGCATCCAATGTGGGTTCAACAGAATAGATGATTTAGTGGATGCATATAATCATCTCAAACCCTATAAAACAAGTTGTATACCTGAGTGAGAAGAGTCAGTAACTTTTGTGTTTACCTCATGATTGAGAAGGGAGACTTAATTACTTATGTATATTTATGGGCATATACCTATGTGGGGTTATCTGTTGATTTAATACCTTGTAGTTATCATTGATTGATTTTGTGAGACCTTGAGGGTCTTGGAGACCCTACTGAGTATCCTTAAACTCAACCCTGCACAAGTTATGCCCGCACCTAGTTGTGTTGGATGCAGACGATAGACAACGATGACTGAGGCTTAGAGTACCAGGACTGGACAGTACCCGAAGTGGACCATATGACATATTGGTACACAGAGTATAATGATAGGCGTGGAGTGTGGAAGAGGATATATGTACCTACACTTTAGGTGGGCTATATGGTGGATGATCCAGGAGCTTCTTTTCACCTTTCTGTTATTTTTTCCTTTTTAGAAGTACTTCTAATTTCCTGTTGGGCTTGTATTCTTCCCCATTTATACTTATTATACTATCTTTTTGGTTATTTAGTTTACTCGTGTTTGTATCCACCTGTGTCCTCTGATTGTGTGCATTTACATATATAAAGGAAATTCCTTCACAAATATTGGGAATTATACCTTTGGTGCTAGTTGCCAGCCCCTGGACTATGGAAGGCGGGCTAGGGGTAGTCACAACATGGGCCCCGGGGGACAGGTCGTGACAAAGAAAGACCACAAATAGTGGAGGAATCATTATAATAGCTATATTTATTTATCATAAAATTTTAAAATAAGCACAAGTGGTATTATAGTAAAAATTTATTGGTGACTATAGGCAATGATGATGGAAAATTGTAATAGAATTGTTAATATTGATGATTTCCCAATTAGTTGTTCAGGGGGGTCGCAAATAATTATTGAAATAATGTTGTATAAAATGGGATCATTCGCTGTTTAAAAAAATTACATAAATTTGGGATGATTGAGGTTTCTATCAGTTATCATTTTTAAATATTTTTACTTATGATAATAGTATTGTAGGTTCTAGTGAGAAATAGTTTCCATGTGATGAATATTTTAATAAGGGATGAATATAAAATTAAGGGTTCAACGAATTTCATGAATTGGAATGAAATAAATTTTCTTGAATTAAGAATTAGGGAACTACCATCTAATATGAGAATTAAAATATTATTAGATAAGTATATTGAATTTAAGGTGAAAATTAAACGTATTACATTGGTTTTCAATAATAAATTTATAAAAATTTATGATATTAGATTTAATTATTTAGTTGAGGTGATAATGGATATTTTATTCTTGCAATAATCCAAATCCATAAATAAATTCTTATCACTACCTAAACTAATATAGATTATGGAATCTATCCAAATATTATGATCAATAACTGATATTAATGATTATAAAAAATTGTTTCAACTACGAATGAATTTGATCAATCTACCACATTCATACTAGTGATATTGATTTTTATTTTTATTTTATAAAATGCTACCATTTAAATAATTTATAGCTAATTAAAAACAATGGAATTTATCATAAAACTCCTATATTTTGTGTCAATAAATAACCAAGATGGATGTTTTTCTAACGAATTGATGAATAATTACCCAACTGTCTAGAGAAGTGGCATATAATAAATGTAGTAAGACAATAGATATCAGGTGAAATCACATTATTTTATTACAAAAAGTTATATCATTTTATTCAACATATTGAATGGTTCACAAAATTTGTGATATTTTTTAATATTTTTTGGATATTTTTTAACTATTAGTGAAATAATATGGTACAAATTCAAAGGATGGAAGTGATATTGTTGAATTTATCTTTCAATGTAATAGAAACAAATAGATACCAAAGATAATGCACTATTAAAATATATTTCTCTACCGTAATAACTAACATAGTATTAATGGTGAATTTTTTATGAATTTATTCCATGTGAATAGTGTATTCACTGAATATTTTTGAAACTATAGAAAAAATGTATATGTATTTTAATCATCCAAAAGTTCATAAATTTATTTTTTATATGTTGTTTCACAAAAAAATATAGTGAATATGTTCTCTGATTCATGATAAAAAAACTTATTAATAATCAATGGAGATATGATATTGAATAAGTGATATAGTACGTGATTTGTTTAACAATGATAAATAATCGACAAAGCGGTAGAAATAAGAGCTGAATGTGATTTTATATTTTTTAAAAAGTGAAAAATATTTACAAAAAAGGATTATTAATTAGTTAATGGAACATATATTTTATAATGATATGTAATTTTTTTAATGGGATAATTATTTTATTGTTTTTTCTAAACGTAAGATAGATATAAATAGTTACTAAATTTTTTGGACATGTTTTATGAACATGGATAATACAATAAAATATCATATATTTTGTAATAGTGATTCTTAATCATTTATCATAAATTATTATACATAATTTAATTTCTTCTGAAATAATTTTATATAAAAATTATGAATGAATTTAATGAAGATAAAATTAACTATTTCATTGTTAGAGATGTATTTATGGAATGAAATATTGTGAACACAAAGAATTCTCAATAGATATGTCGCATTTTCATAATTTTTTAAACGTGAGTCAACATAACTAATCAAAAATCAATACATTAATCATTGTAGAAGTCGTTGAATTATATATATAAATATATATAAATATATATCTATGTGTATATGTATATTTTTTAATATAATTCTATAAGGGATAATGTTCCAACATGGTGGTCAATTATTATATTATTTATCTACGACTAGAAGAAATATTTATTGACATGAGGAGACACCAAAATTGGGAACAATATATGCAAAAAATTGGATGTAAGGATGAAAGGAGTAATAAATATTTTATATATAAGTAATGATTTGTTTTTAAATCATACTAATACATTTTTTATGATATATTAGGTTTTCTATTTTTATGAATATTTTGATGATTTGTACAAATACATGTAGTAATGTATGAATGAATTGATTTGTTTTATGGTGGGGTATGCCAATAGAAATACATCGAAATAATATATTCCATTGTGATTATTTTAATTTGAGTATGTAGAAATACTATTTTTTATTAGGGAATTCTAATATATGTAAATTTTATTGAACTAAATGGATGATTTTTTAAATGATTGTTGTAAATGTTTATAGAAGAGTATAAAGCTTATCATTTTGTAAAAATTTTATGTCTATTTTGGAGTATATGAATGATATAATAGTAAATGAAATGAATAATGTTATATAGACCATTATGGAACTAATGTTAGCTAAATCCAATATGAAAATGTGAATATGTTGATTAAAATAAGATTTGTGTATTACAATGTGGGAAAATGAAATATCATTAAAGAAATGTGATATATGTGATTGGATTTTATTTGAATTCATCAATATATCCTATAATAATTTATTATTACATTTTACAGAATGGACATAAGTCATAGCACATGGAATTTCAATTAATGGGGTTTATAAGTTAAAATAATAAATTGAAACAAGGTATTTAGAATGTAATGTCTATGGTGTCTAAAATATTTGGTTTTATGGATTGAATTGAAAATGTGAATGATAATTCAGCAGTATTATTTTCTATAAGAAGATTTACTTGGAAAATTATAATGTTATGTCAAGAAGGAAAATATACCATGATCAATCAGGTTATGATAATATATTAAATGATAAGTGTTTAGATTTATATGATTTTAATGACATAACAATAGTGTGTTTCAGGGTAAATATCATTCATGGATGTTACAATCCTCAGTTAAAGAGTCATAAACATTATATAAAACCATTATCTAAAAAATAATAATTTTCTTTTGAATTTATAATATTAGGATTTTTATTCAATTTTTTTGATACATTTTAGTTTAACAGGAACTTTTGATTATAATAAGAGTGATTTTAAATTTTGAAAGATCTTGTTTTTTAGACGATTATAAATTTATCTGACCCATTGATCAATAGGATGGATTTTCAAATAGAATTCAAAATCATATTTATCATAATTATATATTTATTAAATGCAAGTATTATATTTTTTAAAACAATTGATAGGATGGAATACATATCAAAATATTGATAATTGTCATCTTGAACAACATATCATGATTCATGTAAAAAATAAATGAATGTATGCTCGAATGATACAACTTTAATTATAAAAATACAATATTAAAAAATAGGATAATTGAATATAGGGATAAATTAAAATATATTGTTATTAATGAAAATTTTGTAATGTTAAAAAATAATTCAAATGTGTAATTATATTCGCATTTTTGATTCAGTCAGTATTATATTGTTTATACAGATGATATCAATCTTACTAAATAAATGAGGACTTTTTTCTCATTCACCCTTGATGTTTACAAAGTAATATTGTAGACCTCTATAAAGAGTTAATTTTTATGTTTCAGATATGAATATTTCATGATTTATATGATAATATAGAAATTCATATGATTATATAAAATGTATATGACTTGATAAATGTATTTTGAATTATTAATTTGGTTTTAATAACCCAAATACACAATCAACAATAATCTAAATAAATTATTTTTATTATAAAAAAGGATTATTTAAATGAATTTTGTTGATTCTTATCCAACAAATATATTCCAGGAAAACATAATATAACAATATTTTATATCATTGATCATATTATAAAATTATTTTCTACCTTATTGTTAACCTTAAACAGTGTATTCTTCAATATTATTTTATTTATCTTAGTTCTAGAATTGTTTTTCAGATAAAAATTTGTCAAAAATAAATAGTAAGATGGGAAACTATTGATTTTATTATATTAATTTCGTTACATTCACAATAACTGATTACTTATTGGAGCATGAGTTTGAATATTTTTTATTTCATAAATTCATCAATCTTATGTATTGTCTTCAAAACAATAATTGGGTTTTAAAATATTTATTTTCTTCTTTTATATAATTTTAGAATCAAATAAATCATCCTGATAATGTTTTTAGTATCATGTTACATGATATTGAGTGGATTCATCACTTATTTTCATAGAACTAATAGGGATATAATTTTATCAATAATTGTATTTATTTTATAAAACATTAAATTTAGATCATCTACCATCCATAAAGATTATATTTGCATAAAATTGATTATCATATCTTTTGAATTAATATTCATCATTAATTATCAATATATATTTGATTTTTTATTGTATTAATGATAATTATGATATGTTCAATTCTTAAAACATGCTCTCTTTCTATATCATTATTTTGGATGACACTTTTACGAATTTATTACATCTATAATAAATACTTTTGGTGTTAACATATATCTACAGTGTCATGATCACATATATCATCTATGTTATATTTTTCACTATATAATTCATCATAAAAATCATATTGTTCACATTAGAGTGAAATTTCTTCCCCCATAATGATATTTAAGACAATATTTTTAATATTAGGAAAAATAATTAAATTTTTTCATATTACAATTTACCTTTTAAATTAAATGATATTTTTAATATTTCCATTATCAACCATATAAATTTTATATATAATAATTTCTATGAGATATCCTATCATATGATAATACATATAATTAACTTATTTATTTTCCTTATATGTAATTTCATTGTAAAATATTATATTGAATAGATATAATTACTATTTCATGTTCTGTTAATCACTTATATTCTCATTAAATTATTATTGATATTTCATTTTGATTTTAGTCCTCATTACATTGAAAGAATTTATTTTTTTTCATTCTCATTAAATTTGTTATTTCAGGAATTTTCTATATCTCTTAAAAATTTTATGAATCATTTAATTGAAAAACCATGAATTCATTATGTACATTATATTTATTTTGAAGATGTTAGGAAAAAAATTATATAAAATAATTCGCATAATTTTCTTTAATATGGATTAATATATACAAGATTATATAGTGAAACATATAATATCAATAATCTTGTAATACCGTGATTAAAAAATTATCAATATCATCAAATAAAATATTTTAAAATTCATTTGAAATAATTGTATGACATATCAATTCACCATATTTCCTCATTACTGAATATATTAGTGTTTCTCCCATATAAAAATAGCAACCTTTTGATAAAATTAAATTAGACAATATTATCCTAGAATACATGTATGTAGTGGATATTGGGACAGTGGGATTGGTCGACCCCCCACCCACCCCCCCCCCCCCCCCCCCGAGAAAAAATTATGGTTTTGGTTGGAAAATTAAAAAATCGATATCATATAAAGATATTGAATAAATTTTCAAAAAAACACATGTTCTTAAGTGATCAAGATAAAAATATATCAGTTAAATTACCTAAGGGGATAATATTTTCTATTTCTCCATTCAATTGCAATTTATTTTATAGTTTTTCGAATAAAACATTTATATTTGATTAATGGGAAGAATTAATATATAAATATATATATATACTATCATTTATGTGATAACATTTATGCCATTAAAAATATGTATTCCATAATAATAAGAGTTCTATATTTTATAGTATTTTATTTCAAGATTAGAAATTACAGGCTAACACACAAAATAAAATACATTAAACATGAATAAAATTATAACTCATTTTGTCATTATAAATAAAATCAAGGATAACATGTATTGTATATTTTTCGATTGGATTATTCTGGAATGACCCCCTTTTCATTAATTTATCATTTAAATCATGATCAACTAAAATATTATTGAAATGAATTTATTAAGAGTTATTTAATTTTCTATAATCCTATACAAATCTATTATTTTTTATGTATTTATGGGTTATGTAAATAAATTGTTTGTTGTATTAATCACATCGAGTTCCAATGATAATAATTAAAGAATCATTATCTCCATGAACATAAAAAACATTTTAAAAAAACATTTTAACCCATTGTGAAATGATAAAATGGATCACCAATATGAAAAGTATTAGAAATGAATAGTAAATATTAGATATAAAAAAACATAATAATATTAATATTGAGAAAAAATGATCTATCAAACATTTTATGTGATTAGATGTGTATGAACCAATAACTATGTAAATAGGTCACATGATAAAAACCAAAAGATTATATAATTTTATTGATGCAAACTCATGTAATCAAATATTAATCTGCAATAATTTTAACAACAATAAAATTATTGAGGAAAATAAAGCGAACAAACATTTTATGAGTAGTAAATTACAGACAGAAAGAAACTAATACCATAATAAGAAACATTTAATTATCAAAAAATGTAAACTGATCCCACTATACAAATATTTTCTTATTACACCATGATGTTTAAATCATTGTAATGTATCAGAAATTGTGTGTAATTTTTTTGTTATATGGAATTATTTCGAGACTATTCTCTACGATGACGTGCGATTCTAGTGCCAAGAGTTCCCAGAATGACCCGTTGAAAATGTTAATCTTTATATAACATGCATGAGTGGGTTTCCTGAAAAAGTAGAATAACTCTTATACAGGTGACCATATTATAAATTTGAGGGATCCATTGTGTTCATGTTGGCGGGTTTACGTGAGTATTGACTTATGTTTAGTCGGTGCATGCCTCTGGTGAGAAAATGTGAAAATGGAATAACCATAAATAAAGAAATTAAAAACAATTATTTTATTTTTCAAATTATTATAACTCACGAATGGTGACTCATATTAACAATCTAAGACTGCTGCTAAGCTGGTGATGGTATGATTTCCTTAGGTAGATCATTACATTGGTCGGCATGTGCCAATAGTGGAAGTTAATTTTTGGTTATAAATAAAATAAGTAACAATTTTTTTTTATTATAACATACATTAACTTTTTTAACAGTAACATAGATTAGGATTCAAATAGTACCATTGAGCTCGAGAGGGCGGGTTCCTCTTATGTGGATCCTATCATCAAAAAGAACAGGTCTACAGTAAATGATAATATTTTCTGATTTTTTTTAATGTTTTTTCAGTTATCTTACAAGTGATTTTTTATATCTTTTGAACCTGTTTTTGGATCGAAAAGCCAAGGACATCATTGAACTCACAACGATGGGATTCTATTTGAAATGATATTACATAAGCTGGAATAGAATGAGTTAAAAGTTATATTTTAAAATATTTTATAAAAATAAAAAAATATTATTAAAGTTATATTTTATTTCTTTTCACAACGTTGAGTGGCGGATATCGACGCTTCGGTGCAGTGATGAGGTTGCGATGAGCCACATTAAGGGAATGTGAATAAGGGCTCGATTTAATCCCAGACAATATTATCTAAATGATTCATTTAATGTAGCCTATTAAATTTTTCTCATTTAATGAGAATCATTAATGGGCGCAACATCTCTATGATTATTATTTTCTTTTAAATAATATAATGTTTTGGATTTTGAGTATTAAAAAATAATGGGGATTCTTTAATAAACCTCAGACTGACATCCTCTATTTTAAAGTATGATAAAAACTTTTGAGAATTATGCGTCTTCGACACAACCTCAATGAATAGAGCCGGATATGACGTCTCTGATGCCTTAAACTCTCGAGGGAGAGAGATTTGGAACCTAATAACAAGGTTGTTATGAATTTATATGATTTTGTTGATATTATCCATTATTTTATAGAAATGATGAATGTGTATCAACCTATGAACATTGTGAACCACGATGCGTGCATTAATGAAAGTGGGTAATGCTATTCAGTATTTTTTTATCTTGGATTGTGATTATTATTGAGTTATCAAACAACAATCCTAGAGCACCACCCCTTAATTACAAACCTCTAACGCGGAGGGCTCATTCTAATATTGACAAGGCCAAAACACCTCCTCTCATGCATTCTTTGGGGACACATTATCGATGTGGAGGCAATTCTATTTCGAAGGCTTCACGGTGATGGTGGAACTCTACGGAGGTTTTAGGCATAGACGTCTCCAAAAAAACCACCAGTGAATCTATTGTGGCCCATAAACGGTGCCGTAGATGGGGAACCCCAGGCAGGGCACTGCCACCAGACACCGCAGCGTTTGGCCCTCAAAGGCCTTGTTGGACGATGGCGGCATGTAACTTATATAGAAGGGCCGCAACGAGCTCGTCATGGCCATTGTAAGGGGGATGCTTCGCCAAGTGGGTTCCTTGTGGAGATTTTGTCCTGCATCAGGGTCACCAAGATGAGTTGAACTGTAACTATCTGATTGTGGAATGATGAAGACCCTACATAGAACAGGGCCAGTAGAGGGTGGATACTACTAGATTCCATGTCCCAGCAGCATCCCACATGCCACACCGTGTGGCTGGTCGTCACCTGGTGTGTCGAGCCCCCAGCATGCCAGTATAATGTTGGTGGGCCGGACCCACACCCAATATGATGAAAATGTTCCCATTGCACTGGGATGGAATAGACCGGGGCATGGGGCAACCCGTCGGGCTGGACCCTCAGCCAAACTGGGATAGGCCCAATGAAAACTATTGGGACTGGCACACTGTCCAGACCAGACCGGACCGACACTGAACCATGGTATATCCAGTATAATTCATTAAAAGAATCCAGATTGTGAAGAATCCCTAGGCTGAGTTGGTCGGCTCGATCTGATTGGGTCGAACCGGGTCAAGTCACAACTGATCCCCTTTTTACGAAAACACTCGTATCATGCAAACTGTGCATCCAATTGATGATACATTTGTAGCATTGGGATCATGTTGATGAGTTAAATATTTTGGAATGTTATGTGGTGACATTCATTGTATACTAGATGTGAGAAAACGGCTTGAGGAGTGGTTCTATGAAACACACTATATACGAAATTCAGTAGTGGGCTGAGACCTGATGACGGATAGATGACGACACAGTGGGAAGAAGCTCTGTGTGCACTAGTAGGCCTATAGTGGGGAGAGGTTCTAGGGGACCAAACAAACCCATTGTAATAAATAGGAGGAGTACCTCAGTTTAACCAATGTAAGAAGTAGCAATGTATGACTAGCAGGCTCACGGTGTTCAGTGACACTGTGTGACCCATCATAACCTCGATACTTATTAGGGATGAGTACCCAATCAGTTCATTGTTACTATTATGTGTCTTTGTGTGACCTGGTAGGCACACTGTACTCAATTTAGGAGGAGTTTTCCAATAGCCAATGACTTTGATGATGTGTCTGATGATGCTACTCTCACTACCCCAGAATATACCTGGTATGAGATGCATCTATTTCTTTTTTTCTATGCGGTTTAAGAATTTCTTGGTGGTATTACCTCTGTTGTATTCAATTTGTGTAGTTTTCCATCATGAATTATTATAGAACTTCTAGGGTCTCAGGGTCCCTACTGAGTATTGTTATATGCTCCCATGCCTAAGAATCTCCAACACGTATTGTGTTTGGTGCTGATGATCAACGTTCCAACATAGGTGCTCAGTGAGATAGGACTAATAAATGCAACGACAGTGGACATGGTGGCCTAGGTCTGTGTCGGGCCTAGTTGGACTGAGTGAGCAGGAAATACTTATTTGGATTCCAGTAGCATCACTACTATTATGATTAGGTGGGGATTTGTAACATCCCAGGTAAATAAAGAATAAAGAATTTTCATATTAATTAATATTTAAAAATTAAATATTAATTTTAATTAAAAGGGGTTTCTACATTCGATAGCATACTCGATACGCAACGATGAGTTTTTTTGAAAACTTACATTGCAAACTAGTAATAAAATAATATTATTTTAAATTTTAGTTTACATGTAGCTGTTGTACTTGCGGGAATGGAGAGAAATAACTAAAATATGATTATATATGTTCTTAAATGTTTTTATATTTATCCAATAAAAGATAGAGGCTTAAAATACGGAAAGAATTCAATTTTAGTCATTTATACTCTAATTTTCACTAATGGTTCACTTATCACCTTTTGACGGCGAACCGTCATTAAATATAGTTTTGATCAATCTTATAAATTCTATTGGACCAAATATAACTCTTCTTTTTAATCGGTACATCAAAATTTACTTTGTGTAAATTTTTGGTATCTTTCCGATAAAGTTCATTTTTTTAATGAATATTGTAAAATGTTGTATTTTAATTAAAAACCTCTTTTTAATCTAATTTTTAATATGATTAAATTATCTTTTTAATTGGTTTTAAAGTGAAATTAGAAAATATTTTTACCATTAAATCCAATAGTGGTCGTTGAAATTAATTTCACTTTGAAATCAGACATAAACTACTGTCAATCTTTTGATACTTATTGTTTCACAAAAACACGCTATTTGTCATGACATCGGGAATTAATTATTAAATTAATTAATTTGACTTATATGTTTTGAATTTTGTAAAATAGACTTCATTTTTGAATTCGTAATATCAAATATAGCTTAGGGTGAATTTTTGGTATTTTTCTGAAAAACTTCAATTTTTGATGAATAGTGAAATCACTAAGTGGTACTTATAAAAACTGATTTTCCATTTAAATGAAATTTTCCCACCTTTGTGTTTTGAATTTCAAAAATCCGACATACATGGTTGTCATTAAGAAGTAAAATGTGGTTCAATGAGATTAAAATAAATTTTTGGCGAATAGTAACTTATTAAGTTTTTAATTGCGATTAGAGGTAATTAGTGTAGTTTAAGGTAAAATTAATGTTTTAATAATATGAAATGAACTTGACACATGTCCTACCCTCATTGGATATGTCATGGACGACCAAGAAAAGCCATGGGTGAACTTGGGGACCCCATGGGGCCATTTTGGTTGGAAAATGACATAAATACCTTTTATTTAATGTTAATGTAAAAAAATGGCACAAACATGACATGTTTTACTAAAACAATTTTTAAATGGGGTTATAAAAGTCAGATTTTTTATTATAAATAGACAATAGAAATATAGAAAGATTTACTACATCATAGTATTTTTTCTATAATTTTTAGACATTAAATAAATTAAATTATTTATGACATAATAATGATGTAGCGATGACATCATTATTTGACGATTTAAATAAAATGAAAAGATAATGTAAAATCTATGAACTACACATGTGAAAAACTTATTGGATGGGTGGATTTCGAACCCTTATCACCTTATCCACGAATTATATCAATGTGGGACCTTTTAAAACCGGAAAACATTTTCAAATAAAGTAATATTTCTTTACATTCCAAAAGTGGCCCTCCTCTCCTCTTATAAAAGGCCCCCACCTCTACTTAATTTCACACACTCCTCAAGACTTTGTCTCGGCCAAACCCTGCCCATTTACTCTCTCCACATCCCTCTCCTCATCCTAGAGGATTCCCTTTGGGCATAATCCTTTCAAAGGAAGCCTTTAGGCTCAAATCAAAAGGAGTTACACTTTTAAAGGTAATTCATTCTCTCATGATCATTTGTTTTATTTTGTTTCTCCAACCCCCTAAAATCTTTATTTACTTTTTTTGTAACAACAACAGTATCTTAAATATACTAGGATGCTGTTATAATATTTATTTGAGCTACACTCTCACACAACTACATCAAATGGTTAAAGAACATATGGTTTCCGTGGATGGCGAAATTCTGCCTCCCGAAACGATGATTGTTCAATACTCATTTAACACCTTCAAAGGTGGCCATTATGATGTAACTACTTTTATATATGATATATAATATGTTTATGTTTTCCTTAAGCTTCTGTTTTTTTCATTTTGGGCATACCATTATGGTTTCCATTATGGGTAAACGCGATATCTTCATTTAAGGAAGTGCGGACTACCGCCCCCTCAAAGTGATTTGATTCGTTAAATACCATATGTGGGACGTATAAAGGATTGAACTATGATATTATATAGGATATTATACTGGAATTATAATATACCTTTATATCATTATGATTCCATTCTATAAAATACGAAATAGAAATGAAAGTAGCATTCATGCGTACGTATGGCTTACAGTCCCCATGAACGGTGCATTTCATTTTTTACCTCTAAATGATTATGTAATATTATAAATGCACGTATATACTGGATATATATGATATATATGATATATACATCATGATTATAATTCTGTATATAATGGATACATGAACAAATTGTTATTATAAAGGGTTTATTTTGACTCAAGTACCAATGATCGTTAAAATGACCATTATTAAATTAAATAATTACATAGTGTTCATGACATTGAAATAAGTGATATAAAAGGAATAATGAACTTGGAAAATGTTCTTAAACAAGTATAAATTAACTCAAGTTTATTATTCATGAGATTAAAGAATGGTCGGGTCAAGTCAGATACGAGGTAAGAGACTTCGTCTCAATCTGCTTTCATTGAGGCATATTTTATTTTATACAAAACTTTCTTTTATACGGTGTATAAAACCCTTTGACTTTCCTTCTATACAAAAGGAATATTTTTGTATGAAGCGCTTTACTAAATGACAAAATGGAATGTTTTTTTAACATACACGGTGACAACGACCTTTTCCGCCACCACGAGTATTATTTGGTCTTTGGCTTCCTCAACAAGCCGTAATGTTTTTAAAATAAAATAAATACCATATACTCTTTTATGTATTTTGGTATTGAAAATGGTTTTTATAAAGGATTCTATAATGATATATTTTGATTGAAATGTGGAAATGTTATCATTCTTTTATATTGGTTTTATGTTTTATGACATTATATTGGTACTTGGACATTTTAACGGGTGGTTACGTTATAAACCATACGACGGGTGCTGCCGTGAATACCAGGACAGGTGGATACGTTATAACCTCGAATGCATTGGGTATAGAAGTCAGCCGTATGGCTATTCCATTAATTATGTTTGGAAATTGGCCGTATGGATATTCCATTAAGTGATATGTGTGGAAGTCGATCGTACAGTTATACCACATAAGTATGTTTATGTCCCAAGTTACCTTTATATATGTTATGTGTTATTTATCTAGGTTTTATGGTAATCCTTTGGTTAAAAAAAGGTAAGTATTGATACTTTATTCAGTGATGAGTTTTTACTACTTCATGAAGGTGAATGTATTACTTTGATAGATTATACATGGTTTACTTGTTGTTTGAAAAACTAACAGTTTTCATTCTTTGTGTATCCCTTACTGAGCTTTTTATGCTCACCCCAAGTTTTTTTTAAATGTTTTTCATAGGACTTAATGTGAAATAATGTCAAGGATGGGATCAAGGGAATGTCATTCTATATAAAACATGGAACTAGACATGTTTCTTTTTAAGTGTTTTTTTATTATGGAAACTTAGTAGAAGTGTCTACATTGTAATATTTTGAAATGTAATATTTATGTCCTAATTCATTAAAACTCTAAACCTGAAAAGATCCTCAATGTGAATTATTCATTTAATTCAAGAATAAGTAAGGTTTAAGGCTGGGGCCTTATAGTTGGTATCAAAGGTCGGTTTAGAGAACATTAGGAGTTAGAAAATTGTTAAGTTATAAGTTAAGTTATGATATGATTGAAATGATATAGCATTTACAGATTACCATGTTGCTTCACCTAAGATATTTCTGTGTTCAGAATGGTTTTCCACAGAGGAAACAAAGCAGCTATGTTGGGACGACATCAGGAGGAAGACAACCTTCCAAATCTGCATCCTGAGATGGTCAGAATCGGAACTGAACAGTTTGTTGCAGTGATGGCACAGTTGACTCAGACTATAAATAGTGGTGGTATCCATGCACGAGATCAGCCAGATGAACCACAGAGAAACATGTCAATGGTGGAACATTTCATGAGGCATCATCCCCCATCATTTAGAGGATCATCTGAACCTGTGCAAGCTGAAGGGTGGATTAAAGCACTAGAGAAGATTTTTGATGTCATGGAGTGTTTAGAACATCAAAAGGTTAGTCTTACTGTTTACCGTTTTGAAGGTGAAGTTGATCAGTAGTGGTCGATGGTGAAAAATATCAGGGATAGTGATGAGATTGAGGATCTTCACTGGGACGAATTCAAAGGTATATTTCTTGAGAAATATTTTCCTAAGGTGGTTCGTCTTAGGATGGAAAAACAGTTCCTAGAATTGAGGCAGGAGGATGATTCAGTGGCTTCTTATGAAGAAAAGTTCACTCGATTGACAAGGTATGCTCCAAATTTTATCCGAGACCTTAATAGTAAAATAAATCGTTTTTACTCAGGATTAAAGCCAAAATATCGATGGGACTTAGCTTCTCGTGAGTTTAAAAGTTATGAAAATCTTGTTCGATGTGCTGAGAAGGTGGAAATGGAGTTTGCTGATGACCAAGTGTTCTATTACAACTAGCATAAGAAGAGACAGAGGTGGCAGGAGAAAGGTAAGAATTCTTCAAAAAAGTCTGATGGTAAGAAAACTAAGTTTCTAGTTTGTGATAAATGTTGCCAAAGGCATGCTGAGGAATGTCTTCTGAATTCTGGAAAGTGCTACCGATGTGGTAAAATGGGAGATAAGGCTCGTGATTGCACTGAAAAGGATCAAGGTAAAGGTAAGACCAAATTTGATTTATAGTTAGTGAAATGTTATAAGTGCAATGAGATGGGTCACTATGAAAACGAGTGTCCGACAAAGATCTTGAGTGATGGAAAGCAGTTAGACTACAAGTAGAAAGGGGTGGTGAAATCCTTTGCAACTACTTCAGCAGATGTCAGTCCATCAAATAGAGATATGTAGTTTCCTTGGTTTGGCAGGCTATTACAGAAGGTTTGTTAGATATTTTTCATGGTTATCTAGTCCAATGACTAAGCTAACTCGGAAGTGTGTTAAGTTTATCTGAAAAAAATAATGTGATGATTGTTTTCAGGAGTTGAAAAAAGGATTGGTGAATGCTCCAGTTTTGGAACTTCCTTCCAGGAATGGTGATTTTGTTATATACAATGATGCTTCGTGGAAGGGACTTGGCTGTGTCCTAATGCAGAATGATCAGGTAATTGCTAATTCTTCACGTCAGTTGAAAACACATGAGGTAAATTACCCTACACATGATTTGGAATTAGCTGCTGTTGTCTTTGCATTAAAAATTTGGAGGCATCATTTGTATGGAGTAAAGTGTGAAATATATATTGATCACAAGAGTTTAAAGTATATATCCACTCAAAAAGAGTTAACATGAGACATAGGAGATGGATAGAATTAATCAAGGATTATGATTGTACAATTCATTACCATTTGGGAAAATCAAATAAAGTGGATGATGCTTTGAGTAAAAAAAGTACTGCTTCATTAGTAATGTTGCGTTTGGAACGTGATCCTTTGGTTAAGGACTTGATGAAATTTTGCATAGAAGTTGTTGGTGCATGAAGCCCTTTTGTTTTGTTTCAGGTATCAGTGAAATCTTCTCTATCATACAGAATCAAGCAAGCATAGAAGCAAGACAACGAGTTGTATAAAAAGGTAGAGCTGGTTCAGAAAGGTAAGTTGCCTGAATTCAACATTGATAATGATTGTGTTTTGAGGTTTGGGAAGAGATTATGTGTGCCTTGTGATTCACAGTTGAAGAATGAGTTGTTATGTGAGGCTCATAGTTCTCCGTTTTCAGTTCATCCTGACAGTACTAAGATGTACAGTGATCTGCGGGATTATTACTTGTGGGATGGAATGAAAAGAGATATTTCTGATTTTACTGTGAAGTGTTTGACATGTCAACAAGTTAAACCAGAGCGGCAGTTACCTAAAGGGATGCTTCAGCCTTTACCAGTGCCAGAGTGGAAATGGGAAAATATATCCATGGACAATGTTGTGGGATTACCGAAGACATCTCGAGGTAATAATGCAATCTGGGTTATTGTTGATCGCTTGACCAAATATGCTCAATTCCTTGTTATACGAGATAGGTTTTCCCTAGATCAACATTCCCGTTTGTATCTTAAAGAGATAGTCAGCTTGCATGGAGTTCCCCACTCCATTGTGTCTGATCGTTATCCCAGGTTCACTTCTAACTTTTGGGAAGGCCTTCAGAAGTCGTCGGGTACTGAATTAAATTTTAGTACAGCTTTTCATCCTCAATATGATGGGAATTCAGAACAAACAATTCAGACATTGGAGGATATGCTACGAGCTTGTTTGATGGATTATCAAGGAAGTTGGGACCAACATCATTCTTTGGTTGAGTTTTCTTATAATAACAGTTTTCATTTCAGTATACAGATGGCTCCATTTGAGGCATTATATGGGAAGCGGTGTCGAACTCCAGCATTTTGGGATGAAGTGGGTGAAAGGATGTTGATGGGACCTGAATTGGTAGAAGACTTGGCAGAAATGGTTCAGTTGATTCAGAAACACATGAGAACAGCTCAAAGTAGGCAGAAGAGTTATGCAGATAACCGGAGGAAGGATCTATATTTCGAGGTAGGTGATCATGTTTTTTTCAAGGTTTCTCCATGGAAAAGTGTGATGTGATTTGTTAAGAAAGGAAAGCTGAGTCCAAGGTTCATTGGACCATATGAAATTCAGGAGAAAGTTGGATCAGTGTCTTACCTAGTGGATTTGCCTCCGAGTTTATCTCAGGTACACAATGTTTTTCATGTTTCAATGTTGAGGAAGTATATGCCAGATCCATATCATGTTTTGAGTCCAGAGGTAGTTTAGTTGGAAGATAACCTTTTTTATGAAGAACAACCAGTCCAGATTCTTGACCATATGGAGCAGTTGTTACGGAATAAGGTGATTTATCAGGTAAAGGTTTTGTGGAAAAACCATGTGATTGAAGAGGCAACATGGGAATCTGAAAATGCTATGAGGGATAAATACCCCCACTTATTTTGATAAGTGAATAAAATTGCGAGGATGCAATTCCCAAAAGGGGGGAAGGATGTAACATACCAGGTAAATAAAGAATTAAGAATTTTCATATTAATTAATATTTACGATTTAAATATTAATTTTAATTAAAAGGGGTTTCTACATTCGATAACGTACTCGATACGCAACGATGAGTTTCTTTGAAAACTTATGTTGCACACTAGTAATAAAATAATATTATTTTAATTAAAAGGGGTTTCTACATTCGATAATTAAATATTGTTTTTATCAATCTTATAAATTCTATTGGACCAAATATAACTCTTCTTTAGAATCGGTACATCAAAATTTACTTTGTGTAAATTTTTTGTATCTTTCTGAAAAAGTTCATTTTTTTAATGAATATTGTAAAATGTTGTATTTTAATTCAAAACATCTTTTTAATCTAATTTTTAATATGATTAAATTATATTTTTAATTGGTTTTTATGTGAAATTAGAAAATATTTTTACCATTAAATCCAATAGTGGTCGTTGGAATTAATTTCACTTTGAAATCGGACATAAACTAGTGTCAATCTTTTGATACTTATTGTTTCACAAAAACACGCTATTTGTCATGACAGCGGGAATTAATTATTAAATTAATTAATTTGACTTATATGTTTTGAATTTTGTAAAATAGGCTTCATTTTTGAATTCGGAATATCAAATATAGCTTAGGGTGTATTTTTGGTATTTTTCTGAAAAACTTCAATTTTTTATGAATAGTGAAATCACTATGTGGTACCTATAAAAACTGATTTTCCATTTAAATGAAATTTTTCCACCTTTGTGTTTTGAATTTCGAAAATCTTACATACATGGTTTTCATTAAGAAGTAAAATATGGTTCAATGAGATTAAAATAATTTTTTGGTGAATGGTAACTTATTAAGTTTTTAATCGCGATTAGAGGTAATTAGTGTAGTTTAAGGTAAAAATAATGTTTTAATAATATGAAATGAACTTTACACATTTACTTACCTCATTGGATATGTCATGGCCGACCAAGACAAGCCATGGGTCAACTTGGGGACCCCATGGAGCCACTATGGTTGGAAAATGACATAAATACCTTGTATTTAATGTTAATGTAAAAAAATTGGCACAAACATGACATGTTTTACTAAATCAATTTCTAAATGGTGTTATACAAATGAGAGTTTTGATTATAAATAGTCATTGGAAATCTAAAAATATTGCCTACATCATAGTATTTTTTTTATAATTTTTATACATTAAATAAATTAAATTATATATGACATAATAATGATGCAGTGATGACATCATTATTTGACGATTTAAATAAAATGAAAAGATAATGTAAACTCTATGAACTACACATGTCCAAAACATATTGGATGGGTGGATTTAGAACCCTTATCACCTTATCCACGAATTATATCAATGTGGGACCTTTTAAAACCGAAACACATTTTCAAATAAGGTAATATTTCTTTACTTTCCAAAAGTGCCCCTCCTCTCCTCTTATAAAAGGCCCCCACCTCTACCTCATTTCACACAATCCTCAAGCCTTTGGCTCGGCCAACCCCTGCCCATTTACTCTCTCCACATCTCTCTCCTCATCCTAGAGCATTCCCTTTGGGCAGAATCCTTTCAAAGGAAGCCTTTAGGCTCAAATCAAAAATAGTTACACTTTTAAAGGTAATTCATTCTCTCATGTTCATTTGTTTTATTTTGCTTCTCCAACCCCCTAAACTCTTTATTTAATTCTTTTGTAACAACACCATTATCGTCAATATACTATGATGTTGTTATAAGATTTATTAGAGCTACACTATCACACAACTACATAAAATGGTTAAAGAACATACGATTTTTGTGGATGGTGAAATTCTACCTCCCGAAACAATGATTGTTCAATACTCATTTAACATCTTCAAAGGTGGACATTATGATGTCAATATTTTTATATATGATATATAATATGTTTATGTTTTCCTTAATCCTATGTTTTTTTCATTTTGGTCATACCTTTATGGTTTCCATTATGGGTAAACGCGATATCTTCATTTAAGGAAGTGCGGACTACCGCCCCCTCAAAGTGATTTGATTCGTTAAATACCATATGTGGGACGTATAAAGGATGGAACTATGATATTATATATGATATTATACTGTAATTATAATATACCTTTATATCAATATGATTCTATTCTATAAAATATGAAATAGAAATGAAAGTAGCGTTCTTGCGTACGTATGGCTTACCGTCTCCATGAACAGTGCATTTCATTTCTTACCTCTAAATGATTATGTAATATTATAAATGCACATATATACTGGATATATATGATATATATGATATATACATCATGATTATAATTCTGGATATAATGGATACATGAACAACTTGTAATTATAAAGGGTTTATTTTGACTCAAGTACCAATGATCGTTAAAACGACCATTATTAACTTAAATAATTACATAGTGTTCATGACATGAAAATAAGTGATATAAAAGGGATAATGAACTAGGAAAAGGTTCTTAAACAATTAGAAATTGACTCAAGTTTATTATTCAGGAGATTAAAGAACGGTCGGGTCAAGTCGGATACGAGGTAAGGGACATCGTCTCAATCACCTTTCATTGAGGCATATTTTATTTTATACACAACTTTATTTTATACGGTGTATAAAACCCTTTGACTTTTAATTTTATACAAAATGAATCTTTTTTTACGAAGTGATTTACTAAATGAAAAAAAGGAATGTTTTTTTAACGTATGCGGTGACAATGACCTTTTCCGCCGCCGCGAGTATTATTTGGTATTTGGCTTCCTCAACAAGCCGTAATGTTTTTAAAATAAAATAAATACCATATACTATTTTATGTATTTTGGTATTGAAAGTGGTTTTTATAAATTATTCTATTATGATATATTGTGATTGAAATGTGTAAATGTTATCATTCATTTATATTGGTTTTATGTTTTATGACTTTATATTGGTACTTGGAAATTTTAACGGGTGGTTACGTTATAAACCATATGACGGGTGGTGCCGTGAATACCAGGACGGGTGGTTACGTTATAACCTCCAATGCATTGGTTATGGAAGTCGGTCGTATGGCTATTTCATTAAGTATTTCTGGAAATTGGCCGTATGGCTATTCCATTAAGTGATATGTGTGGAAGTCGACCGTACAGTTATTCCACTTAAGTATGTTTATGTCCCAAGTTACCTTTATATATGTTATGTGTTCTTTATATGGGTTTTATGGTAATCCTTTAGTTACAAAAAGGTAAGTAATGATACTTTATTTAGTGAAGAGTTTTTACTACTTAATGAAGGTGAAGGTATTACTTTGATAGAGTATACATGGTTTACATGATGTTTGAAAAACTAATAGTTTTCATTCTTTGTGTATCCCTTACTGAGCTTTTTATGCTCACCCCAAGTTCTTTTGAAATGTTTTTCACAGGACTTAATGTGGAATAAGGTCAATGATTGGATCAAGGGAATGTCATGCTATATAAAACATGGAACTAGACATGTTTCTTTTTAAGAGTTTTTTTTTGATTATGGAAACTTAGTAGAAGTGTCTACTTTGTAATCTTTTGAGATGTAATAGTTATGTCCTAATTCTCTAAAACTCTAAACCAGAAAAGATCCTCAATGAGAATTATTCATTTAATTCAAGAATAAGTAAGGATTAAGGCTGGGGCCTTATAGGATTTCTATGGATATCCATCAGAGTTTCCTTTTGTTTGTATTTTATTTCACTTACTTTTCGGGATTGTATTACGGAGAAATTACATTCACTTGTACATTAACTTTGTAGTGTTTATGTTTTATACGGGTTTTCCCATTCAGTATGTCTGGATGTGGTTGGGTGTGCGTGTGTACATGTTTAATGTAATAAACTTCCATTTTTGGATGTGCCTATTCGGGGCTTGTTTTCAGCCCCTAGCCAACAGAAGGAATGATTAGTGTATTCACGACATTATCCCCAGGGGATGGTTTGGGACAAAAATATTTCAGAGGACGGCCAGTCTTATCAAAATGACAAGGAGTATGGATTTTGTTATGGTGAATCATTGTTTGGTGTTGCAAGTCCGATTTCCAAATTCACAGAGTCCAGTGTTGGAGTGGTGGCTGACTTATACATACACTAGGAACTTGAATTATGCTTTTCAGAACTGTACATGAAAACACTGGTGGCATAAGAGTTTTTTATTTTATTTGGGATTGAATTTATCTCACGAGGTATAAACAACTAACCAAGGTATATCAAGATCTATAATTGGATTCCTACTTGAGGAAGACCATCCAATATCCGTATACAAGAGGATTTTTGACCTAGTGACGAGGCAACTGTTCAGGGACCGTTGTGTGAGATGGACCCACAGGGTGGTGCACTAGTCCTACCATCATTCAATGGTAAGAATCTAATGACATTGATTCTAGAAGAAGAAATTCATAAATTTAGTTCCATTACTGAGTTTCAGATATAGAGTATTCCTTGATTCATTAGAGAGATAGATCCTCAGGTCGTTGAGGAATGGATAGAGGTTGTGACACGAGTCTTCCGCTTAGTGATGACACCACCTGTAAAGATGGCGATCTTGGTAGTGAGCCTTATACAGGGCTTGGCATGGAGTCATTGGATCTTGAAAAACCATTCACACTATGAGGTGACCAATACCTTGTCATACATAGATCTATTATTCCAGGAAGTGTTTTTTCCATTGATCTTGTACTATGTGCACATTCAGGTGATGATCCACCAACATTATGGAATCATGATGGTTGCAGAGCACTCATAGAGGTTCATCAAGCTATCTTTCTACTCCATAGAAATTGGTAGATACACTTTTTTTAGGGCTCAAGCCTTTGATCAGGGACTTGGGTGGGAGATCAAGGCATCAGTGTGGTCTCTCAATATCTCTACCTAGGTCGGGGTGCTCGAGCGATCCCTTCTTATGGAGAGCATATTGTTGGACCATGCACTGATAGCTAGAACCATGAGCATACCCTAGGCATTGAATTCTTAATTAGGTTTTATAGAGAAGACACATGGGCATAAGCAGTTTATATCTTTCAGAGGATGACACCAGGAATCCTGGTCGTTAGTGCGGGACTCCCAGTCTAGGGGATTATGTAGGGAGCTAGGAAGTACATCTTGTGCGACGGGCACATACACATGGCATATGACTGCCCAACCAATCATACATTTTGTGGTAATTATGGACTATGGTATATCGAGGGAGTGGCAGCAGTTCGTGCAAGGAGGTTCGATGGGTGGAAGACACGGCAGGGGAGATGGCCAAGAAGCCGGAGGTGGGAGAAGATTTGAAGAGTTAATGCTACCACCCACTGGTGGTCCACACCAACCTCCAGAAGAAACAAGATGGGTAGAGCTCAACTCTAGGAAGTATTTTATTATTACAACGACACTGCAGAAATGATCCAAGGTATGATCTATGTATTTTTTACCCTAGCTGTATTTCTTATAGACACGTGTTTTAGTCACTCCTTCCTTGCCACTACTCTTGTTCGAAACTCGATGATTTTTGTGAAGCTTTTTGAAAAATATATATGTCTAGAGACACCTATATGAATTAATATTGTGATTACACACTACTTCTGGTAGTATGAGATTACTCTAAGAGGCGAGGTATTCGACTGGGATCTTCTAGTAGCGGTGTTGAGGCCTTAAGATGTCATATTGGGTATGGACTAGTTATCCACAGTCCATGACGAGATCGACTATTTTATGTTTATAGTGCATTTTGTTCACAGATATGGGATCAATTTTTCCTTCCATGTAGAGAATGAAACCGTTACATCACATGACCGACTTTCCTAGAGGGGGGTGCAGTCGATCACTCTACAGTTGGCCAGTTTCACACTCAATGTAGTTGATGAGAGGAGTTCATTCTTTATTGTAGTGGTAGATGAGTTCAAGGATGTTTTTTCTGATGTTGTTCCTGGACTACCTCCTCTCATAGATGTAGATTTTTTCATCGATAGGTACCTATGGATGATACAGATATCTACACCTACATATCAGATAGCTCCTGCAGAGCTCCAGGAATTGAGAGTATAGTTAATGGAATTGACGAGAAAGGGAATAGTGGGACCCAATGTTCGAGGTTATGTGTTGATTACCAGCACATTATCCAAGTTTACATGAAGAACTAGTATCTAATACCAATGGGGCAATGGGAAATTTAATAAATTAATGGGGTTAGCCTTTCATGTGGATGTAAAAGTTTCCATAGGCTTCATAGAAGTTGAGACAATGGAGATGGATGGAGTTTTTACAAGACTATTACTTTGAGATAGTCTACACTCATTGGAAGTGAAACATGGTGGATGACGCCCCTAACTACAGGTTTGGATTGCAGCTTCCATGTGAGGCGACAATGAGCTAACCGCGATATAGATATATTTCATGGATAATGATGGATAATCATAAATACTATCTATTATTGTCACTCCTCCAATCCACCAGGGAGTTAGGAAGGCACAACTAGGAGATGCTGACTAGGAGGCCCGAAATTATCAGTTTTCCTCAAGATGTGCTCTTGATGGATTATGATAGTTTGGGAGCACAATATATTTCTCAGAGGACAGATCATAGTTCCAGTGATGTTACGAGAGGAGGTGTTTAGGGAGTTTAATAAATCTACTTTATGATACATCCTCGAGTATAGAAGATATTCTAGGACAACCGACGTCAGTTTTGGTGGCCATGGATTAATAAATCATTGGACGAGATCATTTCATGATGCATCACTTGATAGTAAGTGAAGGTAAATCATCCAGTTCCAGTATGCATGACCTATACATTCAAGGAAATAGAGGGATAATTGAATGGTATCTCGAGGGAAATTGTGATAGGGTTTCCACATACGTCCAATTATCATGATTATATCTAGGTGATTATTGAAGTAATCACCAAGTTAGATCATTGCTTACCCATCCGAGAGTAGGAACTGGTAGGGAGCATGTGACACCTCTATGTACAGGAGACAGTGCGGCTCCATGGACATCCATCGATGATCGTCTTAGACTGTGACACTTACTTTACATCTCGGTTGTGGAAGTGATACTGATGGAGTTTAGGGATCACCTGTAATTGATCATAGATTTTAATCCCCATACCGATAGGTAGATAGAGTAGAACATACAGACCATAGAAAACATGATTCATGCCTATGTCCTTGACATTGGTCACAATTGATAGGATTCCCTACCTTGGTGGAGTTTTCATAAAACAATAGTTATCACTACACCATCGTCATGACACCATTTGAGGCCATGTAAGCATGGCCTTACTGGTTACCCCTATACTGGACAGTCGCATGGGAATCCATATTAATGGGTATATTGTTGGTACAACTACCACATAGAAAGTGATGATATTCTAATAAAATAAGAGGACATAAAAGAGTAGAAATAAGCCTTAGGACAATAAAAGACCGACAACCTTGGAGTTTGATGTGGAAGACCATGATTTCCATTAGGTCTCACCACAATGATGATTAAAAATATCTGGACGGGGGGAAAGAATATCCACAAGATTCATCAGACATTTTCATATCTTTATCAGAGTTGGCAAGGTGTCCTACCTCCTAGATCTTTCCCCATTGATGCACCAGGGGCATAATGCATTCAGTGTGTAGTACTTGAAGAGATACGTGCATGATACATTGAATGTCATGGAATGGGGAGATCTGGAAATTGATGATGGGGTGATGTATTCGATGTTCATGATGGATATAGAGGATCGACATGAGAAGATCATTCATGGGTGATCGATTCCTCTTGTGTGATTTTGGGGGCAGAACGAGAATCTCTGGATAGCATTCATTGATATAAATCCATACGATGGGGAGAATGAAATGTATCAAAAATAACTTGTAAATTTTTTAATTTTATAGAATTATTTTGAGATCATACGCTGAGAAAAAAAATATTGTGAGGGCCCATAGAGCCTTAAATAACCCTTAGAAAAATGATAGGCTTTAAAAAGCACCTGTGAGTGATTTTACTGAAAATGAGTAATAACTATTAAATAGTTTTCATGATCATAAATATGAGGGTACCTTTTCTTTCAAGATGGAAGGTTTACCCATGTTGTGACTTATGTTTATTCAATGAATGGATACAGTGAGGAAACATGAAAAAGGAATAAATAAATTTTTTTAATAGAATAATTTAAATTTTCAAATTCTACTAATAATAAAAAATCAATCCTACTAAAATTCCCATATTATCACTAAGCTCATGATGTTATGATTTCCTTTTACAAATCCTAACATTGGCTGGCACGAGCCAACAGTGGATATTAGTTTTTTTCTATTCTGAAAATAATAATGTAAAAATTATTTTATTTTCAAATACATATAACACCTAAATTGTAACTCATATTGTAAATCCGAGAATACTATTGATATTGTGAGGGTCGGTTCCCCCTAGGTGGAGCCTAACCATGACTGGTGTGAGTCGAGGGAGAATGTTAAAAATTTTGAACTTGTTTTATAATACATTCATTAAATGTGTTAGTGAGTTTTTGTATCTTTTGAGTGGACGCTCAGATCAAAAATACAATGAAACTATTGAACACGTAGCACAATTATTTTCCTGGAAATTACTTACTTTAAGACGATATGGGCCGAGAGGAAAATTTATTTTTTGGGATTTTTGAGAAAAAATATTAGAATATTTTTAATGAAATATCTTATTTTGTTTCTCACCATTGAGTGGAGGATAGTGGTGTTGCGATGATGTGAAAAGGTGGTGACAAGGCATATTAATGGTGGGTAAATAATGGATCATTTGAAACTGTAACACTATTATATAAATGACTAATTTAATGTGGCTCATTAAATTTGGCTCATTTAATTAGAATCATTTTTTGTGAAACATCACTAAAATTATTATTTCTTATAAATAGTCCAACATGTTGGATATTGAGTAATAAAAAATTTCAGTTTTTCTGAAACGAACCTCTAGAGGACGTACTCCCCAACGAAGAATGAGGAACACCTATAAGAACTCATAAACATCGACACACCCTCAAATAACAGATCCATAAGTGACGATGTCGATGCCTTAATCTTTTTAGGGTGAGGACTTCAACACCAAATGGAAAATAGGTAGGTGTTTTATATGATATTGATCTTATTCCCCAATATTTTAAAGAAACAACAAGCATGGAACAACCCATGAACAGGTTGACTTGTGATCCATGCATTTATGTGGTAGGGTAACTCTATTAAGGATTTCTTTATCTAGGGATATGATTATTCTTATGTGATCAAACATCATTCCACAAGCCTCAAACTCAATAATAAACCTCAAACATGGAGGGTCCAGGATGACACAAACAAGGCCTGGGCACCTCGGCTTGTACGTTCATACGAGATGCATTCTTGACATGGTGGAAGTTTTATTTCGAATGCTTTTCGGTGATGGTAGTGCCCTATCGAGGCTGTAGGCACAAAGGAAAAAAAGAAATGGAAAACCATATAAACATTGCTTTCATGAGGAATGTTCCATAGGTGCAGTACCAAAGGAACATCAGGTCCAATCAGTGCCGAGGTGGCAAGAGGCAGCCAACCCTCGCTAGTCGCGTAAGGGAATGGTGGTGCACCTGTCAGCGCGTCATGGCCACATAAGGTCGTGGGGTGACATGGCTCTAGGAGGGTGTTTCATGGAGAGGGTGTCCCACTTCCAAGCCTCCAAAATGCACTAATATGTGGTCATTTGATAGTAGTGGGAGGAATTCATTGAACCATTTGGGGATAGAGGAGGCTGGATGCGACTGGATGTCACATCCTAATAGCACCCCATGCCCGCACAGTGAAACCCGCCATCAGTTGGGAGGTCGACCCACCAATAGTTCGGACTCATGGCCTTGTGGACCGGTCCCAAAAATGGGGGCTGAACCTATAGCTAGTGGGTCAAAACCACACCCTTTGGCAGAGGCAAAGTAGAACGGGTCACCGGGCTACCATGCAGGCCGGACCCTCAGCCAAACCGATACAGGTCATGTGGGGCCTAATGGACCTATCACACTGGCCAGGCTGGACTTGACCAACCTTGACCCACACTAGATCATGTCGAGTGCATGAGAAGGAATCATAGTATGACGAACCCCTAGGCCGAGTTTGTTGTGTCAATCTGACCGGGTTGGACAGTGACCCATCCCCAACGACCCCATGGATACTAAAATAAATGTATCATGAAAACCACACATCTGATTGAAGATCCATTTGCATAATTGGGACACTAGTGATGGGGTGGATCTTTTGGAATTATTTATGGTGACTTAAATGGATGATGATAGGTGAAGAATGGCTAAACAAGTGGTTCTCCCAGGAGCACTACGTACAAAACATGGAAGTTGGGTGACACCTGAATACTACTCCACTGCGGACCGGTGGGAAGTAATTTTTTGTCAGACCATAGGCCTATGGTAGGGAGTATCTATTTGTGTCCTGGAAGACCCTTGACACTCGATAAGAGTAGTTCCTTAGTTCAACCAATGTGGGAAGCAGATCTTTGTGTCCCTATAGGCCCATAGTTGGGAACGATTCTATGTGACCCAATATGCAGTTGGTACTAATCAGGGAAGAGTATCTAAAACTGTCCAAGGTTATTAGGAAGTGGCATTGTGTGACTCGGTAGGCCCACTATTGTTTATAGATGACGAGTTATCAAATATTTGAAGTGTTCGACGATTTTACTGATGACCCTACTATCACTACCCTAGAATATACATGGTGTGAGATGCTTCCTTTTCAATGTGCTAATTGATTTTGGTCTAGCTTGGTGGTATAACCTATGTGGTATTTATTTTGAGGTGTTTTGATTCATGGATTAATGATAGAACTTCTTAGGGTCTTGAGGTTGGTACAAATTACTTTTATACTCACCCAGTTGTAGGATTTTCCTGCACGTGTTGTGTCAGTGGACATGATCAGGATTTTGACAGTGGTTCTCATGCAGTCGAGACACATATATGTTACGAAGATAGACTTGGTGTCCTAGGACCAGGAGGGACTGAGTATTACTGGGCATGCATGAAAATTTATATTGGCTTCTAGTAGCATCACTACTCTTACGATCATGTGGGAGTTTTTATTGATTGCCATCAGACATTCCTTTTTTTCTATGTTATTTTCATTTCCCTGTTGGGTTTGATTTCTGGACCACTTTATTTCACTTGTACATACACTATCTTTATTTTAATGGTATACTTGTATCCCATTTCAGTAGGTAAAGATATCATTGAGAAATTTTGTGTATATTTTTAAATTTAATGCCTTCAGTTTTTGGGATATTCTATTCTGGTGCTAGTCGCTAGCCCCTGGCCTATTGAATGTTGTGTTGGGTTAGTCACGACACAGGCCCTGGAGGACTGGTCATGACTATCAATGAAAAATTATCCACACACGGTACCCTTATAAATATTACTTTGTGTTACACTAATTTATAAAGTGATGAAATTTATATATAATATAGGACTATCTCAGATACTCTGTTTTGTGAATATATACAATAGAAACTATAATGAATACATAAATAATAAATAATAATATGAAGCATATAATAAATAAATATGTTAGTTAATCAATAATTTGTACATAAAAATGATAATCAAGTAATAAAAATGTTGATTACATTGACAATTAAATCTGAATTCATAATGATTGAATGTATAATTATAGACACTATTATCATTATCTTAAGGCCAAATGAAAAAAATTATACATATAGAGGTCGGGAATATTCCAAATTCATAATCTAGTTTAACTCATGATTCCTTATGATGTAGCATAGGACTTATTAATATTTGTCCATAATAAACACTTAAATAAGTCTAGAACATTCATCATTTGAAATTAATTAGTAACAATTCAATATGTTACCAATATTCTTTGTTAATCATTACCCATATGTATTAGATAAAAGGTTAAAAATATACGTATTTAATTAAATAATAATCATGTATATTTTCATGATAATAATTGACCAATAATTTTCTAATATATATACATATATTGTTTATAAATATTTTCCTCAGTTAATAAATGATAATTCTATAATTTTAAACACATTGGATCTGATTTATTAAAAATATGAATTTTTTAAGATATAATGTCATGGTTATTTGACTTTGTACATATTATAAGTGATGTAAAATACATCAATTAAAAAAAATATTTACCTGAAATATACCATAAATTTATCAAAAATAATTTCATTATAATAAATGAAATTATATTTTACAATAAATATGAAAATGGATGATTTTTTTAAATAATTTCCATTAAATATAATTTAATGTTTTTCAAAAAATGAAGGGAAATGTCATATTAAAAAATATTTGAGGATAATAAAATATATAATTATATAAATTTTATTTAAAATAATTAACTATAATGGGATATTAAAATGGAATAATACATATGTATAAAATGTATAGTGAATGAAGGAAATTCTATGATATGGAATGAAAAACCATTTCAAACCATGTAATAAAATAAAATACATTTATCTAAACAATTTAATTTATAATGGGAATATATAATAAAAAATTCTATAAATAATAACATGTATATAATTTTAAATAATTATTAATATGGATAATGGTGGGTACAACAATTAATGTACAAATCATTTGTTAATATATTCTTTTTATAATTTTCTTTACGAATGTAAAAAAAACATTTTTAGAAAATGATTGAATAATTCAATTTAAGACATTGAATATAATGTGAATGTATAAAAATTAGACATTATGATTTTATTTATGTATAAAAAAGAACATTATTTAACAATAATAATGAATTTGGACATGTTAAAAATGGTTTCAGGCCTAAAATAATCTAATCAAAATCATTATTTCTTGAAAAATTAAATTGAGTATTTTTGAATAAAATGTGGAGTAAAAATAGTAGAATTTAATTAAAAATAAATATAACTTTATAGTAGATGAAAATATATGGATATTGTGAGAGTAAAAATATATTATTCATATAATAGAAATTGAATGAAAATCATGAAAAGGGTGACATTAAAAAATAAAGCATTATGAATTTTGTAACAATCTAATAAAATCATATTGAAAAATTATACATGAAATGAAGAATTTTCTATAATTATTAATCAGTTTATTATGAAAAAATATTTATATTTTCCATGTCTGATCCTTTTAACGGATAAAAGATCATAATTATAAATAAATAAAAAAGTATGTAATTTGATACCTGAGATCTCTAACACTGAATTATTAGTTTTTTAGAAGAATTATAGACTAATTTATAACTAATTTATATTTATTATTACAATATATTTTATTAGATTTCATATATAACACTATATAAATAATTTATGAAATTCTTTTTTTGAACGCAGTCAAATTTAATTTAATGTTAAATTCAATTTTTTCTGTGATAATTTTTTAGTTTCTCATGTATGTTTTGATTCAACAATTTTAATATTTTAATATTGATAATTAGAATATCACCAAAATGATATTTATATTTCCATGTTAATAATATTTATACAAATATTTATTTTAATGACTCTCTATATTAAAAACGTATTAAAAATGACCTATGACATTTATGGCATTAGTTGTCTGTAAATTTGAATTTGGGACAGTTATATTTTTATAATGATAAAATTTTAATAAATTAAATTAATATTTAAACATATTGTGAAATGAATATATATTGAACATTATATTGATTTTTTAAATTCATCCTTAAAACAATCCATGTGATTCAGAAATGGAAAATGAATAAATTCATTTTGTGGAAATGGCATTTCATATATTTGAAAAATGGTGTTTCCATTTTCCAATGGTTGGGAGGGTAATTTTGAAATAATATTTTATCATTATAAAATAACATTTAAATAATGTTTAGAAAATAATGTAATTTATTCTATAATAATAAAACTCTATTTGAGGCGGCGTTGAAAAATAAACACCACCATATGGAGATGGTAGTTTATACATACGTATGAGTGATGTTTTCATTTCTCATTAAATAGAAGTGAGGTAGAAAATTAATGATTCATATAGATAACCAAATATCGTTATAATAAACATAAAATTTTAATTATATTACTATTTTTAGAATATATTTTATGGATGTATATATATTTGTAAATAAGTGAGAATTTAGTTAATACTTGTACCTTGTTCTATAACATTTACATTTTCCTTAAACCTTAAAGATTCATTGTTTGATCTTTTGGGAATAAAAGAAACTCTATATTAGGGGTAATATTTATAAAAGTGTATTTTGGTATATTGTTGTATATCAAAGTTACCGTTGGGGTTGTATAGAAGGGGTATAGGAGGAATGCATTCATATGTAAGGGGGGGGGGTACCTTTGAAATTTTCAAGATCATTATATTATCAAAATTATATTACATAGTGAATGTTGATCAAAATTTTTAAAACAAATTATTAGGATAAATAATGTCTAAATATAGTAAACTAAATATATATATATTAATATTAAGAAATGTTGGAATCTTTATATCATAGTATAACCCCCCCATGATGACCAGTTTCAACAGTTTCCATGATAAAATTTATTTCCAAATGAATTATTCATTAAGGATAAAATGATGGAAATTTCAATATGACATTTTAACAAAAAATAATATTTATGGAATTAATTTTCAATTATTAATTTGGTAGAAGTTGTAAAAATTTCATGTAATATAGAAGTACCAAACACAATGAAAACAGTTTTAGATTAAATTCCAATGAAGAAAATTGATTTTATACAAAATTGATGATTAATATTGAGAATGATATAATAAATATGGTTAAGATTTAGAAAATATTACTTATATATAATAAAATAAAACCCAAAACCCATAGTAACATTTTATATTCATGATTTAATTACAAGAACCCAATTAGTTATTTTTTTCATAATAAATTTCCTAACATTAAAACAGTTTCAAAAAATGATTTCAATATAAAATATTATTATTATAAAATAATTATTATAATCATTAATAATATTTCTTAATTTAAATATTATTTTAAAAACAATATCTTGAATATTGAATCATAATAATTTTTAAAAAATGTGACACCATTTTAAAATATTATATTTCATTAATATTCAACCAAAATCTACATTTTAATTAAAATATCATAAAATTAACAGTAAACTAAATGTGAAATATTAAAACCAAAAAGCATATATCATTATATGAAATTAAATTTCTATTTTTTGAAAAATATTTTTGAATTTAAATTGGTAAGTTTAAATAAAAACATAATTGATATAAAAATGATATTATTAAACTTCATGTGATTTTAATCATAATTCTAATAAATTTAAATTTCATTGATTTTTAATTGATTATTTAATATGTTTAATTCAATTACAAGTGACATATTTAATTTACATTTCAATAATTTTAAAAAATTAATGAAATATTACATTTTAGAATTGAATGATATCAATGATATGAGATTATTTATTATTTATATATTAAACTAATACAATCAATCAATATTGAAATTTAAATTTTTAAATCATAGATAATTTTGATATTTTTATATAGTCATTAATTTTAAAATGGTTCCACACAATTTAGTCTAGTTTTCCATTTATTTTATTTTATTAGACATATTATTTTTTAATGGTGAATTTCAAATTGATAACTAATGGATTAATATTCTTTTAAAAATTAAAAAATTGATCAGTAGTAATTTTAATTTAATATTACCAATATGAATATTTCATAACATTGTTATAATCTTATACATGGATAAATAATTTCATTGTTTATATAGGAAAATATTATTTATTTGTTAAATATTATTTTTAATAGTTTTCCACATTGACTTCATATCAAATTTTAAATTGTAAGAATTATAAACAAATCTCCCAGCATGAAGAAATCATATTTGCTATTAATGAATTAAAATATACATAAAATAGATAATAATATATTCCACCAATCATTGGAAATTTAATAAACAATTATTAACCTTAATATTGATAATACAAAATTTTAATGTGATTAGACCGTCATATGAAGAATTAACAAGTTATTTTCCAAAACATCAACAATTACTCACAATATTGAACTAAAATATAATCATAAAACACTTCAAAAATATTCACGAACAATCTAAAAATTTAAAAAATTATAAATATTTGTATCCGTTCTCATTTGAAAGACAACATCACATTAATATAAAAATATAATCAAACAAAATTTTACTAAAAATTGATATAAATATAAATCATGTATTTTAAAAAAATATAATATTCTTGTCAAAAAAATAATATGAATCCATAGAAATCCCCATGAAAAAACTACAAAATTCCAAAAGATAACACAACATTTATTCCTCCTATAATAGTATCCACTATAAAATGAAATACAATATTATATTATAACATACAACATACCATTATTCCCACAATGTTCTCAATTATATGATGAACACAAACTATAATTAAATTATTAACATAATCACAAATAAATGTTCTAATCTGGAAATTTGTTATTTGATAAAATGTATTTTCAAAAAAATATAATAATTATTTTTTCCAATTGAACATTTTTACCTTAAAATAAAATGAAAATATTAATCCAAACTACTATCTATACATCAATCTAGAATTATTCCAAAAAAAAATCAACATATTTTAAAATATTATTAATTAACTGGGAATATAATCATTAAAGACCTCAACAGTGTGTATATATTTTATATCTATCATCAAATATTTAATCCTATCAACTATTAAAAATTGTACGACTTCATTATAATTTTAGTAAATTATTATGCACATGATTCTATAAATCATCTCCCTTTATAAATATCTAATAAAGTAAATTCAAACTTATTCAAAATAAAAATTTTCCTGAAAATCTAAAATATGACTCATGACATAAGAATCATCAATCTGAACTTATTGATTTTTCTATCATAATATGTTTTAAAAACTATTATGATAATTCATAAGTTTTATAAGTTATTTAATGACTCTTTATCATTTTCATGATCCCATTATAATAAGTTAATAATATGATTTTTCATATCCCCTTGATGATATTTTAACATTGTGAATTGATTATCATAATTCAAAACATTGCATATTCAAAACAACAAATTTATACCAATGGAAGAAAATGACCTCTCCCAATTGTGTTAACTAAAAACTTCAGTTTTCATGACTATTATATTACTCATGGAAATTATTTCACCCATATAAAACATAATTATTTACCAATTAAAAATTCATTGAGGTTATTTATCTAATTATTATTACATGTTATTTAGTTTAATATTATTATCTTCATGATAATTGTTTCTTTAACTTAAATTAATCTCTATTTTCTATTTTCAGTCAATTAAGAAACACTCCATAGTTTATGTTTTTTTTAATAGCATAAAATATCTTCTTAGAGATAACCATATGCGTTTTATACAAAAGAACCATCTTGGTAGGTTTTGTGTTGAGGAAAACTCAATGTTTTTATTCACATATAATGTTTACATGGTGGCCACTTTTTCACTGCATTAACTAAAACAAAACATGGTTTGGATAAATTTATAAAAAATTATATGATTCCAAAATTATACGTCGGATAAATACATAGATATTCATAACCGTGAAATATTATTTAAAACCTATTTAGCTAATAAAAATCAGTTGTATTTCTCAATAACATAATAACCATTATTGGTATAGAATATGTTTTACGATAATTCAAAACCCTCATATTTATGAATTAATATTACACAATATAGTAAATTATAGTCATATAACACTATCATATGATCATTGTTTTCCTAAAATTATATCTAATGCCAATATATTATCTCATATTGATACACCTATATATAATTTTAAAAACATTAAATTCTAGATTTGATACCATATCTTGTTATAATGACCCATGATTTTAAAATAGGTACATAATATATGTTTTGGTATCTGGTATGAAATATTGATATTATATTATAATGTAACATTACATTGAATATTTTATATTTTATTTAAAATATGTCTAATCTATTTTATTTCTTGAAATACATTCATAACCGGAATTCAATAAAGTGACACAATTTTTAATTATTATTATTTCCATTATAAAATAGCTATTATGTTGGAGATTACGAATAATATGAACCAAATTAATAAAAAGTTATTTTTTATACACGTATAAAATAAATTCAATGGTTATATATTGATATTAGATAATATATATTACCATATAAAAGGAAAATATTTTTTCTAAAAAAATATTAGTTTTTATGTAAGGTGGTCGTGTCATGACATTCTCACATAATTAAAATTTAGTTTTTAAGACTTTTGAAAAATCTATATGAGTAAATAGAATAAAATTTTCAAATATACATGTGAATATTTTTTTCTGTTATTTATTTGTACTTTACTGAAAATAATGTTTTTCTAAATAGTTATAAATAACGATTTTATATAAAACATCATTTTCATTTAAATTATTTTAAAACATATGTAATATTTTCATTTATATTAAATTATTACTTGTTATATTATATAAAATCTACCCAATTGATATTATTTTAATAAAATTTATATATAATTTTCATATTTAAATATTATATTCATATGTGATTTTTTACATTGTTAAACTACTTCTTCATCAAATATAAGATTTAATTTAAAATTTAATTACACAACTTTTATGAATTGAATTAAGAACATAGATTACATATTCATAATCAAAATAATTTATGTTATATAATATGTACAAACATAATTTTTTGCTGTAATGAATAATTAAAAGGGTAAATATTTATTACTATTGTTATGGTAAAAATTGGATTACCATGGTTTAAACAAATATGTTTAGGGTTAAAATTGCATAATACCGGAAAAAACACGTATTATAGACATATTTAGACCCTAAAATATCATAGTTTGGACAACGACCAATTTTTGGGAATTTTGGCATATGAAAAATTTAGGTACACCCTTTTCTTTTCAAAAATTACATGTGTTCCACTAAACATAAATATAAATAACCACACTCCTTCCCCTAACATTCAAAGTTACAATACACATTGGTTCAGCCCAATCAATACTAAATGCCTTATGTATGTCCCATACGACATCATTTGGGTCTTGTTTATATAATAAATTCAATTTTATAAGGATTTATGTGAAACCTAATGTTGTTGTGAAAACAAGATGTTATGTTTTTAACTATGTTATTTTATTTTACATTTTACTATAATATTATAAAAGAATATTAAATATGATAAAATAATAAAAAATAATAACCCATATAATTTTGTATTTTTTATTTTAATGGAATAATATATATTCGTCTATAAACCTGTTAAATATGAAATGACATGATCAATCTAATGTACAATAGAAAACATTCTTATGGTCATTTTTTTACATTTTCAATAAAAACCAGTCAATGAAGGATATAATAAGGGATTTAAAATATTTAAATATTATTTATGAAATTATTATTATTCTATTGTTTTCATTTAATGTACAGTTTCTTATATTCCCTTAATTTGGGTATACAATGACATCAATCTTGTGTTCGAATGACTACCATCTAGAATAGTGTTGTGATTCGTTTTTCTCATATAATTTAAAAGTATGATACTGAGGTTAAATATAAATAATATGTGTGATAATTATTAGCTGTCAATAATTATTGGAATATAATATCGTATCTATGTTTTTGAATTCTAATTGGTCTCGAAAAATAACATCGCTGAATTGTTTTTGTGGACTACAACCTCCACGTAGCAACATAAAATGCATTATGACCAAAATTATTACAAGTATGGTAATAATAAAGCATTTTATTAATGACCATGATATTTATAAAATAATTATTATACAAAGAAAGTAATTAATTTTTTATCGTTCATTAAATCTGTCATGAAAAATGGATTCATTTTTCATGTGTACTTACAGTCTACTATGTCATTACTTGGGACACTAAATTTTCATTTTAAAAATTTATTGATTGCTCTAAATAAAAAAAATAATTAATATATATGACAATTATATGATGTTTATAATAATATTTATGATTAATCCATGTTCAAATAAAATTTATACAAAAATAAACTAACTAATATATTAATATTAAACGAAGCATTTATGCATCAAAATTGTGATTTTAGAAATGGAATTTTTATAAAATACTAATAAAAGTCTATAAGTAAATAATACGTGGTATTAAATATATAATTATGGTTACATAAAATATTTATATTAAACCGATATTAAATATTAATTATTTTTTGACACTTATGGAGGATGTTGAACCTAATGTAAGGGTTTTCTTATCTCACTTTTTTATTTCATGAATGTTTTTCCATATTCACAACATATTATATTGTGTGGTTCATATACATATGGTTATATATATTTAATCATGAATCAATTTTTCATCAGTGATTTGATTTTTTCATTCATAGTGATTTCGTTTATGTGGATTACTAATAAAAAGTTTCCAAAGTGGTAAGGGTTTATTTCACAATATCATCCTTATTTAAGACTATTTTTGATAATTTATCCCTTAGGTAAAATACTAAATATATATATATATACTAAACAAAATATTTTTTTATACTGATATGGTTATTTGTGAAAAAATTTAATCATATAGTTGAATTTTTACAATAATTTGAACATAAAATAAAAGGTCTTTTTTAAAAGAAAATTTATTTTTATTTATATCATCAGTTGAAAAAACTTTTCCATTAATTATTTTTTTATAAAATGGATTTTATGTTTTTGAACAATTTAAAAATGATTTATTAAATAACTTTTTACTCATTTTTACTTTATAAAAAAAATTCAGTGGAAGGATCGTTTTTTTCTGAAAAACTGGTCTTTCTGGATTTTATAAAAAATGATAAAGGGGTCATTTTTTACACTTATAGAATAAAATCAATACCCCTATTCCATGAACAATAAATGTTTGAATGATTGTGTTATATTTTTAATTGATATTTTCAAGAAACTTTTAAAAAAATTATATGTTTTTTTTTATTTTAAAAAGTGATTATCATAGTGGAACAGAAATTATTTTCAAGAATATTTTTAATGAAATTTTTTGGGCGTTTCAATTAATATATTAATATAACCGGTCATTATACAGATAAAAAATATCAATATATTATATTAAGATCTTGATGATAATTATTTATATGGTTCAGGATTTTGTTTACTAAGGATGGAAAATGTTATTACTCTTCACTGAATTATTTTAGATGGTTCATACAAATATTTAATTTATTTGGGGAAGTACGTAAATTTTTTATCATAGTTTTTAAAAATAATATATTATTTTGATTGTGTTTGAACACTTTTATATGATGAATTTGTTTGAAATTAATATTTTTGGTTGAGTCCTGATTTTAGATAGCCCCTCGATACACTGATGAGTCTTAAAAGACCAATTTGTAACCAAAATAGATGAGTTTCTACACACATATATAAAATTTATTATTAAATTTCATGATCATTTTAGATTTTTGGAATTTTCCAATCCCAAGTTAGATATCCATTATTTCTCTGTGAATATTTCTTTAGTTAGACTAATCATGGATAAGATTCATGATTATGAGATAATTTATATGGTTTTTTTGTGCATCATTTATTTTAATCATACAGTGATCTTATTATTATTTAAATATAATTTGTTTTAATTATTTTCTTTGACATGTCAGTTATTCTTATTTGTTCATAGTAGTTTTCATTGTATATTTCCCCTTCATTATAATTTTATCTCACAAATTTCATATGTTTCATTTTTCCTATGATATCATGAAGTACTTTGTGTTTGAAATGAAATGATATTATAAAGGGGTAATGGTTTTAACAATGTAATCACATCGAATATTGTATGTTTAAAATTTAATTTAAATTTAAAGTATTTATTTAGTATTCAATGACTAACAAAATATTGAGTCATTTAATGATTCTATTTTTTATATAATATTCCAATGTTTAAAATTATACATCATCTTATAGTTACTAATTTTTGGGTAATTAATGTTTATGTCAAATGATATTAATTTAAATATATTTGAAAAAGATTTAGGAAAACAAAAAATAGGAAATATAACCATATTATATTCATTAAGAATAAATAATTAAGAACATAACAATTGTTTTTTATGTTAGATATACAATCATTTTACAAGTAATACATCCACTTATAGATAATATTGGTTGATTTTGTTCTTGTACAAATGTACCAGTGGGTAATAACTTTGAAAAAATTCAATCAATAATGACTCAAAATTCCACAAAGTACACAACAATGGGATTTAATGTACACATATATCGACATGTTTGTGGAATTTTATTTGTATAATTCACATTTAAATTACATACCATTATTAATTACATGAATATATTTTTATGATTATGATACATTTTGAATGGAATCTTGATTATCAATTTGAGAATCACTATACATTAATATTTCAGTTCATTTTAATTATTTCACTAGTATTAGGTTCATTTGTAATGTTGTATAAAGGTATAAATTAATATAATTTATCCCATTACTTAGTAATGGTGCATAATGTATGGAATTGGAATAACATGAATACATGTCCCCAATGTCAGGATTTTCTTCTTGGGAAAGACAATGAATCATGAGTAGGAATGGTAGCTGTTAGTGACTAAATTATAATTGTATTCCAGAATGTTAATCTACTATTTAGAAGTAAAATTTCATGTATGTAGAATTTTAATAATCCACAATGTGGGGAAATAATATTATAAAACATCATGCATAATAAAAAACTATAATTTAATATGAGAAATGATCCATTTGTAATTGAGCAGTGGATAGGTTCCATAAAGAATATATTTCCTACTACTAGTAGTAATGAATGGGAGACTATACTAATGGAATATTATCATCACTAAGGATATTTGGGTTGATATTAGTCATTATTTAAATTAAATATGAATAATTAATATATTGAATTCATGGAATTAATTTATTTTTAGGTACTCTTGTTGTAAAATAATTTTCTTCATGAGGAATAAACAGATATGGAGAAAATATTTTTGTGTGAAATAAAAAATAGTTTAAATTATTCTTTTTATAATGACTAGAATAAAAGGTTAGAAATTAACTCACTACAATATGTACATAATATAAAGAAAAATATTATCATGTTCATGGATGAAATCATTCTTGTTCAGTGAATCATGTTAGTCTCACAATCCTTTTCATTATTCCAGGACATAATTTCTTATGGGATCATGTAAAAGAGGAAATTGTACAAGTTTTATGGATTCAATGTACAAGAATAAAATAATATAATCAAAGAATTGTTTTTATAATTATATTAAATGAACAAAATGTTTTCCCCACTTGTGATAACAGGGGAATAAAACACCATGATACATGAAATAATTAAATGTGACATCACAACAAGTGTAGAGAGAGAGACAGAGGAAACAATTCTCATAAATGGATGTGAAATAATTACATTTCCACAGTTTAGTACTTAAACAAGAAGGATATATAGAATAATGAAAATTAATTCCCCATGCGTCAAAATAATATACAATTAAACCATCAAAGGGTCATGGTAATGCTTATTCTATTATTACATACTAAGATCAATGATTATTGAAATTTTGTTTAGATATAGTAATTATTTTATATTATAATTTAATAAATTATTTTATATTTATAATAATCATGATATTTATAATTATATTACACCATTATATTTTCTTTTAGTATATAATAGAAAATGATGAATAATATAGATAACCATTAAATGTTATTCTATGGAAACTTGATATTTTTAGAAAACACATGATTAATGGTAGAAAAATTTTAATAAGTGTATGGTGTTTTGGTATTAATGATAAATTAATTTTTATGGGGTCGTATTTGTAACATTGAATTTAGTGTTTTATTTACTGGATTATGTTATCTTCTCCAGAGTTTAGTGCATAATTTGATTTAGTGAATATATTTCACAACCCATTATTTTAGTTTTTCATGCAATCATGTTTTCAATAATGATTTCTTGTGATCATGACATTTATATATATGGAATGTGGCATTAAGATTCACATTATATTTTATTAATTATATATTTTGGACTTAGTGACCTCACATATAAATTTGGGGACATTTAATTTGGGATGTATATTTTGGACTTGTATTAAGATAATATTTATCAAATTAATTATGTTGAATTTTTTGATTTACAATTGAGGATTCAACGAATTTTTTATTATATTGGGTAATATTTGACAAAAAATATTGTTTTGGAAATTATATAGAGGCATAATGAATAACATGTGGTTCAAATGATCTTTTAAATTTTCAGGATACAAAAAATATCCTTTAGGATTTTAATTTTATTGATTAAAAATGAAGTGAAAATTAATATAATCACATAAATATGAGGAAATTTTTCATATGAAATTGAAATATATCAAGTATGTACAGTTTGAATTGTTATATTTCAAGAGGGTTAAAGAATTAAGAAAATCTATGATGTTTATAATGAATCAAAAAATGAAATCATAATACATTAATTTATTTTGATCATGTGTTATATTCACGCAACATATGTTTATAGATTGGTGTTCATTTAATTTTAACGACAATTGACCTTTTTTGATAAATGAACAATTTTACCCTTAATAATTATTTATGCTTTTTTGCATTTCCATATTATCACATGCCAATATAATCCTACTATTTGAAAGTATATTAGGTGTTATGCCGTATGAATTTTATAAATACCCTCTTCTATTATCAATAAGAAGTTTTGTTTACTCTTTTATGATATGGTGTTTCAAGAAGGTAATTTTATAATGTAAAACAATAATTTTTGGGGTCATGATTAAATAGTAAGGTCCTAATTTATTTAAGGGGGTAAAATATAATGTATAGTATTTTTATAATAGAATAAACATATTTCATAGAGTATATGCCATAATAACCCAATAATAGATAAAAATATAACACCCCAACACATTAATATATATATTCCTTTATTTAATTTCAATATCATTTGTATATTTAATACATAAAAGACCATTTTTAACAAAATATATTAATCTTTTAAAAAATTATTTTGACCAATATAATCAAGAAGTTAAGATGGAGTGTTTAAATAATAGTAGAAAATTTATTAATATTATATTTTTTACACTTGTATAAAATAATATAATGTTTTATCTATTGATTAAAAATAAAATAACAAAAATTTTATGTGAAAAGTATTTTCTAAACTATATTTTTTAATAAATGTTAGTTTAGTATATATTGGGAACATAATATAAAATTAATTTTCATCAATACTATTAAATTTATTTTAAAAAATAATCATAATTTTTGAAATATACATGTATTTATTATCATTGGTTTAATAATTGGATTTTTTTGAATATTATAGATTTTTAATGAATACTAAAAATTCAAATTTTTATCAAAAACAACAAATTCAGTGAGAATATTTAAAAAATTAAAGTGTGGTATAATTTTTGAAATTAAAATTTTTCTATTATATTTTTATTTAAATAAGTTATTTTATTTGATTAATTTTAATATTTAATATTTATATTGAATGATGTATACTTATTTGAATTTTTAATATGTAAAACATATCCAACATCACCTATATGGTTTATTTTTTAAATAAATATAAATATTTCTATTTTTTTATCGAGAAAATTAAATTTCATATAAAAAATCATAAAATCACAGAATATAATAGGGAATGTTAATAAAATGTTTAAAAAATTTCATATGGAAAATATACTTCGTATATTGATAATATATATTTAAAGAAACAAAATTTTTCATATATATTTTTCATTAAAAATATCAATTTATTATTAAAAATTAATCATCATATAAATGAATGTATGTGATGGAATATATTTGTGTTCATGTTGTATGCATTAAATTAAATATTTCATTCACATTATCTATAATATCAAAATAGGACTTGTTTAGAAAATGAAAATAATAATCTTTAAAAAAATTCTATTTGAATTCAAAAAAATATTATCTATTTCTAATAATTAAAAATAAAATGAATACAAATTTTTTTAACAAATTTATACAGACTATGGTTTTTGATGAAAAGGGTATTATAACTAAAGAGATAAATTAATACGTTTTTTCATAAAAGAGTTCTTTTATCTATAGATCACAAAAATATCTGAAAATAAATATTTAAAATTTATTATCAAGTAATTAATAGAGTATAATATTACTTATAAGATTATTATATATAGTTTATATTATTTCATTATGATAATCAAAAACATAAACATTCATGATAAACGATTATATTGTATTATAAAACCTTTAACACATGGTTAAAAATAAATCACTAGACAGAATGTACAAATATAAATAAATGATACATAAAATATAATAATAATAATAAATAAATTCATGATATTAAATTTCAATAAGTTGGTATATACAACTCATAAAAGGGGAAAGATGCACAATATAACATATGTTTCAAAATACAAAAACAAGGATGAAAAGCTCTTTCAATATTAGAATCACTTTAATTATAAACCCCAATAAATTGGGGTATTAAAATCGATTTGTAAATAAATATAGTTAAAATGTTAATTTTAATAAAATAAATTCACAACGATTATATAAACCACATTAAAATAGGTGGTGAACATGTAATGTTTTTTAAAGAAGTAAAAAGTGAGATGGTAATCCTTTAAATTTGGTCAAAAATTCAATCACACATGTTCAAAACTCCAATATATTAAATATAATTTTATTATCAATATATTATAACAAAAAAAATGAGTACCATATATTATTTTATTTCTATGTTTTATTAAATTTTTATCAATAATTCCTTGTTCAAATAATATTTCATATAATACCAGATATTTTTTGTATGTTATGATTTGTTACTTTTTTTCAAAATACATTAATCATGATTTTATATTATCCATAAATTTAATAATGATATATATATATATGTAATATAATAATTATATATGTATTTGGTGTATTCTATAAAAGTTAGATATGGGAAATGATATACATAATTTATGGAGAAGGTATATTATATGTATGGATGAATGTTGTTTACATTTCCTTAGATGATTAAAAAAAGTCATATAATATATTAAAATTATTAATATATTATTTATGTAAATTATATCAAATATTTATATTATACACATTGTAATTTCCTTCCATGTAAATCATTAGTTAATCATATTGCTTCATGAGAGGTTAATCCAAAACATACAGAAACGACGTTATAATATTTCAAAAAAATGGTACTGAGAATCAGCATGGGAAATATTCATTACAATAGAAAAAAATATACTAAATAACATATCTACGGTTACATCTATAATTTATATGTGGGTATGGAAAATATGTAACATATGTTTACAACATCATAGTCCGTTAAACACACGAATATCAATTTCATTGACCATTAAATCGAAGTTGAGAATAATTTAGGGCATTAATTTTGAATAATAAAATCTATGTAAATGTAAGATAATGAGTTTGTTAAATAAATTATTGTTCATTATATATTATAATATGGGAAAGAATAAATAAAATAAAAATTCATGGTTAGATATATTTCATCTTCGTCAGAAAACATATTTTAGTTTTTGACAAAATTATTTTCAGATGTATTCATAAAAAAAATAGACATTTTTAGTGATACTAATGAAGTAAGGATGATATTTTTTATGGTAGTTCATGAACCAAGTTGATTTGGATTTTTCAAGTGGAGTAAACAATGTTGGAATTTTATATGTGAGGTGAGTGGATCACATGTAACTATTTAGATGAATAAGGCGCACCCTTGTTTTTCACAAGGAAAATGACTCCAAAATGAACCATTATGATTTATAGAATATCTAATATCTCAAAATATCTAGAATATTAGTATTTTAATATTATATAGGTCATTTTACATCTTATTATTTAATTTACACCCCCACCATCGACAAACCCATTTTTCCTTAACCGGTGTAAATAATATTTATAGTTATTACTATTCATAAAGTTAAACAATCCATTTTAAATTATTTTATCATATAAATTATGATAATATATAAAATATAATCCATATTTTCAATGTTAATTTTCATATTTTTTAATATTTAAATTTAAAATTATTACCCAACGATGATTAGTACGCTGATTTTCAAGGATAAAATGTTACAATGTTTAAAAAATTATGTAAAAATTATATAAAAATATGATTTAAATGATATAAATTAGATTAGTATATATATAATTGAACTTAATTCACCTTTAAAAATATACAAATAATTTATATGTTTTTATATGATCTAAATTAAATGATAATTATTAATTAAAAACAATACTATTAACAATTTAATGAAATATTTGTCTCAATAGAAAATTCCATAAATTATTTCATAGAATTTTATAACTAGATAATTTAAGAAATATAGATTTTTTCAAATAAAAAACTAAATGATATAAATGTATATTTATAATTTTTGAACAAAAGGATGAAAATTTACTTTCTTGTACATCTTAGTTTTAATGATTAGAAATCATGATTATAATGATTATAATGAGATTATTGTTTTCGGTAATTATATTATGAGGTAGTGAATATATAAATGAAACTATATAGTTATAAAAAGTATATTTTTTTATTTCAACAATGGAACCACTAGCTCTATACTACTTCTAATGTTGTTTTACTATTAGTTCCACCCTTCCACTACTAGAGCTGTTTTACCATTATATTAATTTTTCCACATTTAGACTTTAGATTTTATTATATCAATATTTACACCAATATGGTGTTTATTTCACATGTTCAATTGTTTTACAACCAGTATTTTTACCACTATTAGTCCTCTATCATTATTTTAACCTTGTTACCTCATGTTGTGCTACAATTGGCTCATTATGCCTTTTAATGTGCAACGACATGAACATGCCAGAACCCACATGATACCATTGTTGTTCAAATTCACTCGAACTTAATTTATCAAACTACTATCATGTGGGATTTTTTTTCATATTTAATCATGTTTATTTTATTAATTATAATTCTAAAACCACACTATGGATGCATTGAAAAAAATGACTTTGGTTACTTTTATTCCTATTCATTATAAGAATATTCAATATATTCATTAATATTTAATAATGGATAATTAATCATTTGAAGCTATATATTTCATATATCTTCCATATGCGTGTTTGTATTTCTAGCTGACATTTTCTTTTCATTACAACCAATACATGCGATGGTGAATCTGTGAAAATTATAGATTATTAGAAACCGTTCACATAATAAATAAAGAGAAGTGTTTTAAAGAATCTATAGACCAAAAAAAGAAGTATACAACAATCATTTTTTTACAATAAATTTAATAAAAAAATGTCAATTACCTCACTACGACCTCTTCGACGAACCATTAGAATATGAAGAATCATAGAACGAGTATCCCTACATCTTCCACAAATTTTTATTTTCTATCTATATTAATTAAATATTTTTTACTAGTGTCCAGTGTTTCATTAAATATTTCCATCCACTGAATCATTTTATTTGACTATATTTTTATAAAAACACTATCTCAAATTTCCCTACCTTGTATCCCCGTAAGAATTGTTAAAGATGACTTTCAGGGAAAATGTTTTCCTACATCCTAGGAATAACTATGGATGATTCTTTAAGACTATGTAACATGTGTTTGGTTTTCTAGATAAACCAAATTCAGGTTTTGGGTTGGTTTATTATGATAATAATATTCTTTATAGTGGGTGATTTTAATGTGGATGCGATTATGTCATTTCATTAGATAGAACATCTTATTTACGATATTGTTTGTCTCAGTTTATTTATATTTATTTCAATTAAAAAAGTATAATTGTTTTCATGTATATATATAAAACAAATAAATTAATTTTTATTATTAATAAGTTTTTATATAAAGGAATTGATTATTTATATTTATATAATCAGTCAATTAAATTTCAAATATTATTTTAACTATACCCTAATATTGTATTGAAAAATACGTCAAAAACTAAAAAATTAATATTCTCTTTTTTTTACTATGAATATTAAATACCTTGGGTTAACATATTTTAATGTTTTTTTATCTTAATAATAGTTTGGTATTATATTCACCCCCACCCTCTGAATTTGTTCACTTTAACCTATATTTGTTTTCAAATTGTTCCAAATATTATTTTTAGATTTTATATAGTTGCCTATTAATGATTTTAAATTTCCATAAGTTCTAAAATTTGTACATTATATGTAATAATAATGAGGGATATGCTACTAACATACCATTTTATTTTAATGAACAAATTTAGGATCAATGGAAAATTATAATAAAAATTAATATTGAAAGTATGAGTTTTGAAATTTAAGGTATCATTGAATGAAATATGAATTACCCAAAACAACTATAGATTAAGGGATTAATCATAATAAAGAATATAATAATAATAATTTTATGTCCATAATTCTATATATCATGATTTGTGAAGTGATTAAATTAATATAATTTCTGCTGATAAAAATTCTTTTGAAATTTGGAAAATAATTATTATTTGTCATGAGGAACATATAATGGAAAATAAATATGATTAAAATTAATATACTATTAAATATGATCCAATTACGATGAACTATTATGAAAATATAAATAATATATATGTCAATTCAATTGATATAATGAAAACAATTCAATTATTTGGAAGACGTGTTACAAACAAAGATCATGTTATTCTCTTATTTATGTGATTAGTTGATACATTGTGTGGAATCTCAAGGTCAATACCAGAATCATGGGATGATATAAAATTACTTATTAAGTAATGATTAGTTATAAAGTGATAATTAAGGAATTAGACAAGGAAAATGAAGAAGAAAAAGATAAACCAAATGGGAAATATGTAGAATTCAAATTTACTTCATTAAAGAAGAAGTAATATATCCAAGATGATAGTTTATGTTTTGATAAGTATCATTCTGAGACTAATGATTAAATTTACCATTTGGAAAGAAGATTCAAACAATTATAAAAGATGAATAATTTCTTTGTAAAACCTATTTATAATCGAAAATATAATAATATATTCAACTGGTGAAAGTACTGGAATATGTATGATAATCTAAATGATATATTTTTCTATGAGTAAAAACGAATCGTTCATGAAAAAGATAATTTTACTAAGTTATAATTCCAAAAGTAATATGATGAAAAAATAATCTATTTAATAAATATATAAAATGATATATGGATTTATTGTAATGAATTCTGATTTAATTAAAAATAAACTCCAAAAGATAAGAATTGTATAACTTACATGTGTTTAATTACAGACTCATCTAAGGAAAGATGTTTTTTTCGAACTTCTAATTAATAAGTAAATATATAAGTTATATTAAATCATTTATGAAAACATTTATATTGGGGAACCAATTGAAAACTATAGGACATTATAAGATAATTTCAATAAAATCAAGGATGATTTTATGATTTTAAAGAAGAAACATGCAATGAATGCTTGTTTTAAAATAGATCATATAATTTAGAAATATTAAAATGCTCAGTTTTTGAAAGATAAAATTTAGTAAAACTTTTCTTATTAAATACTGATGAAAGATGTCAATATATTTAAAACATGAAGAAATAAAAATTCACAAATTAATGGGAAACAAACTTCTCCCAATTACACTATTGGCCTTCTCTATCAATATACATAGAAGATTATTTTTAATAAAAACTCAATTCTAGTTCCCGTTATACAACTATTTTTAACTGTTATAGATTAAATAATTCATTTATTTGTAATTTTTTTAATTTTTTACATGAAACGTTTTATAGAAATATGTGTTCCTAGAACATTGATTTTTAACATAACTAGACCGCTGATTATTTAAGAACTAAAGTTAGTTTGGTAGTAAATTTTTTTTGTTGGGAACCTTGTTGAAAAGATAGAGTAAAAAATTATTATATCTGGATAGAGGATTCTCAAGACACATGACTGAAGACTATTGTAGATTAATGAATTTAATGATAGTTGATGGTGGACTTGTCCGATTCCATGATCATAGCAGTGGGGAAATTATTATGTTATGCCTAATACACAATTCAAACACTATAGTAATTTCTATTATTTTATTTAATAACATTTTAAATTATAATCCACATAGAACCTCATATATATGTGATGATGTTTTTCTTTTTTATGTTTTATAATAATTCCATTAATAATTTTTATTATAAAAATGTATTAGTTTTTATTGGATTATGATATTAAAATGAATGTCCTTATTATTTAGATTCAATATTTTGTTGAAATATTTCTTCTCATGGTTTATTTCACAATGAATCATGGATATGGAATAACAGATTAAATTTTTTAAATATTTATTCACCTAGAAAAGATAATATGTAATGGGTTAGTCAATGATCTATGTGATATACAATTTATAAATGATAAATTTAACTACACATATAAAAAATGGACATAGTATAAATAATAATTAAAATAATTGAATGAATTTATCCATAATAACCACGAAGTGCCAGTTAATATGATATTTTGTGGACCTTATAATGTTTCTAGCCTATGATGGAAGAACTATTTTATGTTCATATAGCTAAATATTCTATTTAGAATCGATATTCTTTTTATAAAAAAAAAGTTGATTCTATTTTAATTTTTTATAGAATGATAAATATTATAGAGTGTCTTAGAATAAATAGATTAATAACATTAACAACTAATTGGGGACAAGAGTTTTAAAATCAAGAATTTTTTTAATAGTTTTTAATTAAATGAAAATATTAATTACATTTATTCTCTTAGGAAACCACATTAGAATGGTGTTATTTAAATTATAAATACAATAATTCATGAAATTCTCTATAATATGATTAATGTGTATGTTTTACCTATTTATTTTTTGATATAAGATGTAAATAAAACATGTTATATAATCAAAAGTGTATAAATTATACATACCTCGAATAAAACATCATATGAATTATAGTATTGAAAAAACCAAAAGGTTAAATAATTTAGAGGCATTGTTTTCAAATTAATTATTATAATTCATTGAATTATCTTGATGAATTTTCATCAAAGTGTGATTATGAAATTTTTATTGGTTAATCAACATAAAATAAATCATATTAGGTGTTTAATAAAATATAATATATTGTTGAATAATTTTTTCATGAAAATTAGATAAAGCAGGTCCACATGAACATATGAACCATTCAGAAATCATTGATTATGATTTATACATTCTGAATATCAATGTCAAAACATCTAAAATTTAAGTGCAACGTGTAGAAAATCATATAGTTTTGATATAAAATATGAATATAATACTATATAACATCAAAATATGTTCGGTCCATTTATTCATAGAATAATTATATATCCTAGATTCCTTCCTCTAGAATATGTATTAGATTATATTGATATATGTCCAAAAATAAGATATTCTATATGAAATCAATATGAATATCAATCATTCAATTCATTTATTGGACATGAGAACATCAAGGATGCAGTTAATAATGAATAATGGGTGATATATATTGAGTAATAACATAAACAATATGAATTAGATAAGTTGTGGGAACTAATTTTTAGACCTAATGAGACTTAGAAAATTGGTAATTAGTAGTTATCTAGAAAAAAAGTTAACGTGTTACAAGTTATAGTGAGAAATAAAACATTGTTTAATTCACAAAAATATTGTCAAGATGAAGGTATTTATTATGATGAAACATTATCCCAAGTAGAAAGATATGAATCCATTATAACACTTCTACTATTATATATAACATTTGAGTATCAATTAATATCAAATTTATATAAAAATATCATTCGTATGTGATTATATTGTTGATTTTTTTTTCATGAACAATCCCTTGGTAATAAAAATCATCATTTACAAAACAATTATGAGAATTAAATAAAAAGGTTATATGGTATAGATTTTTCTCTTATTGTTAGGTTTATAGGCCCAACTCTATTCAAATTTAAAAAAGAATTTCAAAAGGAAAAATTGATCTTACTCTTTTTATAAAATAATTATTGATTAATGATTTATTGGATCAAATTTATGATGATGATGTTATTTTTCGATATTCATGAAAATAACTATGTATTGATTTTTCAACAGTGATTCAATGTGAATTTAAATTAGTATAAAGGGTAAACTAAATTTCTTTCATTGTTTTCCTAATTTTCATAATAAGGATGGAATCATTTGAAATGAATGAATTTACAGTAAATAAATTAAATTTTTTTGTTTTGGATATGACCAAATATAGTGTTACTTTAATGAGTACCACCTTAATTCCAAATATTGATGAAAATATAAATTCATTGGATAATAATAGTTAACTAGGTATGAGGGGAATATTTAAATGCATAACTGGTAAATTACCCTATATGATGATTAGTGTCTGTGTGTGGGCCCTTTTGAATATTATAAAAATGTATCACTTTAAATTATTGTTAATGTAATTTTTAAATTCATCACATATAAAACCCATTTTGAACTAGTATATTGTAGGGTAAATGAATTTTATTTAGTGAGTTATATATATGTGGATTTTGGTGGTTGAAAGTTATAATGGAGAATATCCTTTGAGACATGTCAAAATGTGGTGAAGAAATTATTATCTTGTTATAGATAAAAATTAAAATTTTCTTTAACTAAATACTATTAAATCTTTGTACAATGTTACCTTATGTTTTTTGAAAATATATAGTTGATGAAACACACTGATAGAATATTGGCCTCAATTAAAAAATTTCCATATAAATTGGGATCAGATGAGGTAAAAAATATTTCCATGAATTATATGTCTCAATCTATGAAAATTAATATTAATAGAAGACATTAATTTATAAGATACCATTAAAAAATGTTTGATATGAATCTTTATTTCATAGGAATTAAAAAACTACATGTTTTTATTTTTATAATTCATCTTCATTTTTTGAGATCAAAATAAATGAAACATGACCTAATAATGTTAATAATCGATTAGTAATAAAATATTGGATAATACACCCTTTGATAATCCACCATTATATAATTCATCATTTGTTATCCATTATTGAATAACCCTTCATTAGTGATCCAACATTGGGTTATCCACATTGGGTGATCCCCTATTGTGTTTGACACCACCAGTGATCAAGAATTAGCAGAATTACCCATTTTTTATCCAAAATTGGAATGATACACCATTGGTGATCAATTTTTGAAATTATACACCATTGGAGATCCACTAGTACAATAATATACTATTAGAATTAATCACTATTGTAATTATCCACTATTAGGTGATCTATCAATCTCTATTTCTATTTTTATATAGGTAATAAAAATTTATATTAAACTGTTAATTCATTTTATTCATATATATTTTATAATAATTTATTTTTGTAGTGAATAAAATATAAAATTCATAATGAAATCAGATAAACAGTCACTCTATTTTTCTCACACATAACATTTGGAATATTTTTACTTCCCTATTATATAGACCATAAACCATCAATTACCCAATGTTTTACCTTTTTCCCACAATGATGGCAGAGTTATTTTCCCCATAAAAGTATTCTTCTATAGGGTTTCATCCTATAACTAAATATCATGATGAATGGATCCATGATATTATTGGTCTAAAAACCTATTGATTTTGAACCACATATTTGTAATATAGAATTTAGTTTATTTGTAATGGTTATAATTGATAAATATTGTTGGATTAATGGTGATTTATGACCGTAGTTGGTTATATTGATTCTTTAGAAATGATATGAAATTTTATCTGTGTTTGGATAATTAAGTCTACCAATATATAGATTAATGTTTTAGTTAAATGAATTATTGTGTTTTGAGTATGATATATGGTAAAGAGGTCATATTGTTATCATGATAATGGTATAGGTGTATAAGTGTACCTCACTTATGTGTTTTTAATGAATATAAATATTTATTAAAAATTGATTGTGAGATGTTTCTGTATAAGGATTCCTTACTAGAGATAACTAGTAATAGTACTATGAGAATATCAACAACCATGGAATTAAATTTTGACTGAAATCATAAATTTAAATTAATTCATAAAAATATTTGTCCCAAAAGGATATTTTAGAGAACTACGGTTCCAGTATGTTCTTTCTTTATTTCATATTAAAATAAGGGATAAAATCAATCATTTCGATATGTATAATAGTAAAGATAATGGAAATGAGATTTCAATATTATAAATCAAATTCATTGATTTTCCCTAAATTTATTTCCTCTTAAATGGAATCCATGTTCTTGATTGATGAATAATATGAATAAAATATATTTAATGATGATTTTTTAATTATAAAATACCTATAAAAATTTATGTGAACTATAATCAATATATGAAGAGGTGGCTTTAGAATTATCATGAGTTCAATGAGTATTTTATTCCTATTGAACAACCATATAGAATGTAAAATATTATTGACCGAGGAATGAAACCAAATGAGATTATGGATTATTCAAATAATGGATTAAAAGAGTAAGTCAAATATCTTTTTGGGCATATTAATTGATTTGATAAAAGTAGTTGACATGAAATTTCTAAAATTCTCATTGAATATTTTAGAGCTACAAGTACACTGAATTCTATCACATTATTAGTAAGTATCTTGGGTGATATATATGATGATGAGACTAAATAATCTTGATATAAATTCATTCACAACTCTTTTGAAACCTCTAATTATGTTACAGAGGTGTCAGATGATATTAAAAAAGCCAATAGTGATGACAATATTTATAATTATTTTAAATGACATGAATCTCATGATGATGATGGTCATGATGATAATGATAATGATGTTTTTGAGACGGATCAATCACATAATCCTTACCCAATTTAGTATACACGGTTTTTGAAGGGACATGGTTCATTTTAGAATGCAGCCGATGTTTCATCTATTAGATGTTAACCTATAATATTAGTTGAGGGGGTTCAATCCCCATGTTATGCCAGCCAGATGTCTTTCCATATAGATGCAGCTTTTGTTTCGAATTAATATGATATTGATAATGATCACACCAGTCTACCATATCATGGTAGACATGTTGGCATTGTTGTTGGATTAAAAACAAAAGAGTATCTTGTATATAATATTAATGATTTATATAGCATCATGATTTTAAATATATTATTCTAGGTAGTAGATCTAATCATACATATATTATAATCTAATTCTTTATGTTATTTTCCCTCTATTAACAGTTATATAACAAAATACAGAGTTAGAGAGGAGTTGTATGACATAATTAGAGATATGAATATATCTCAACAGGGTTACCATTATTTCTATGGAAGTTTTATGGTAGTTATTATTGATGATGTAATATTTTATTATCATTATAAACTTTATTCTAGATGGTTTATGATTATGTTTATTCGAATATGTTACGTATTAAAATTCAGTATGATAGTATATCTATGAAAAATTTAATTATGATCGTGATTCAACCTTTTCCTATCATACATGAATTAAAATTTGTATTTTTTGGGTGGGTCCCATTTATGTATATATCCCCTCGATGAAAAAATTTGTCTCATGGTAAAAAATACATATCCAAATTATAATGGATTCCACAAATGAATTTAAACTGTCAGATGAATTTTTATGATAGATTTATATGCCCAGTATTTTGAAATCATTTTTAATTCGATTAGTGTTATTGATGTATATTATTAGAATAGTATTAATATCCATGGATATTTTCAAGATTATGTTATAATCAGTATGGTTTTATTTCATCATCAATTATTTCTCTCATATTATGATTAGATTATGTATTAAATGCCTCTGTTTTATTTAGCTACCTTTTCATATTCACACTGATTACTTATTCATGATATCTTTAATTATATGCATTCCCTTTCTAAGAATATGATCTCACCCATATATTATTATTTATTTTCACTAGATTCCATGAATTTTTTTCATTAATTGGATTGGATATTCAAATTGAGATAATGTAATTCACAAATAAGAATAGTTTTTTTATTAAGATGTAATGTAAATTGTCAGTGTATATCAAGATTATAATTAAGAATAATATATTCAATCCACCGAGATATGAATCCTTTTATCCTGTAATAATGTAATAATTTAGACACTGACTCTATATAATGATAGTTAGGGATGTTACAGAAGTACTACAATATTATTTATCGATACATTCAACATTAATGAAATTATTTAGTCGCATAAAAATAGAATAATAATTTTTTAGATATTTACATAATAAAAAAAAGATTTCATAACAAATTTATCATCTTTATCACATAATGGAATTATTCCCACTATTAATGTATTTTCTTATACATTATTTTTCCATTAACAACTCCATGAAAACTATCTAAAAAATATATCCTTAAAAATACATCAAATGTATTAACCTCCTTCAAACCTAGGGAAACATATCTATAATAATGATTAAAAAAATAGTTATTATGTCATACAATTAAGTTAAATCTATAGTGAATACAAAAGTTTATATAAAATATAATATAGTGTAAATTAAAAAAATATTACCATTTAATCAATTACTTGAGAATGAATTTCATTCATAGGTGATATTAATGTTGTAATAACTATGTATATAATAATTGGCTTCATAATTATGGAATGAATAATCATTTATATAAAAATATTTTCATTAATGAAAGATTCCAATAAATTATATATAATCCTGTATGGAAAACACCACATACCTAAAATAATTTATACAATTTGGAAGATGTAAAACACATGGAATCATCTATAAAACACTCTAATTTATTTAAATTGATCTTATAAATGACATAAGATATGTTTGTAGTGGTTTCTTGAGGTTTAGAAATTCTATAGTGGTGTTTATAAAGGTTAAAAGTTTTCACATAGTTTATAGAATATTTTCACCACCTTCTAGAAATAAAAAGACATGTTTTCAAGTAATTGAGAAGGCACACCATTAGTTAATGGTTTGAAAAACCCATTAGTATTTTGAGGGAAATCCTTTGAACAATAAATATGGGAAAAATAATTCATGTTACAAGATTATAATTACTATTTAATCCAAACATGTGTGGTTTTCCCAAGATATATTAACAACTCAAGGTTAGAACATTGATTTCCATACTCTAGGGCTGAACTATGGAAAATATAGTTGATACTACAACCAATCAGGAAATAATTTTAATTAACCCTAATAAGAATATTTTTATACATATTTATTCTGATCATGAATTCATTACCTCCCCAGTCTTGGGAGATCATTCATTTGGATCTTAATGTGAAATTAAGGAGAATCAAAGCGTGTTAGAGATTCACAATCATTAGTAACTACCAGATCATAAACATTCGTTATAGATAATTTATATTACTCTCTAAATCTCTATAAAAACCATAGATATTGTATTTTATGGATAGATCTATTTTTCAAGATCAGAATCATGATGAGATATGATCGAATATATTAAAGGGAAGAATATTCCTGATTGGTTCTACTATTTTTATGTCTAATCATCATTTTTTATATCCCTTGAGAGGTAGTTTCCAATATCTATTATCTTATTGAATTTGAACATAAATGATCATTTTTATAAAGATTTTTTAATAATTTCCAAACCATCTGTTATTAGAAATAGAATTCACTTATTTTTTATGTCTTGGAAATTTGGGAATTTTATGGAATCATGGAAAACCATTTGTAAAAAAATTAAAATTTTAGTTTTAAATTTATGGAACTATTATTTTCCCTAAATTGGAATATTTAAATGTATACATAAAAAATATATATTAAATGATGTCAATGGGGGTTTTACATATATAGATAGTTTGAATTCAGGATTTCTGCGTGTCCTTCAATAATGGGTGTGTACTATTTGGGTATAAGTATGTAACCCCTAATATGGGGATTGTTTTATTTGCGAACAAGGATATTATTAATCTAATAATAACTTGGTGTATGGATGAGAGACCACTATTTGGTATAGAACTATCACATTGGATTCATGGTTGTTAATGTATAAAGTCACAGTAATGAGTATTCCAAATACCATAATAAATTTCTATGAACATGCTTATTTTTTTCAATGGAAATTTATTATTGTTTTGATATATATTGTTTAAACTACTGTAAAAATATTTTATATAAATATTGTTAACATGTTTTTACATAGTAGTGTAATATTTGATGTTGTTGTGGAAATCCAACTGAGTTTATACTATCCTCGTACATGGGAGCATAAATATAATTGCAGCTGTATCTATCAAGAAAACAAATAATATGAAGGTATCATATTTATATAGGGTTATTATTGATTATTTAGTAATATTATTTGGATTTCAAACATTGAATTTTTTATTGAGTTTTATATTATTTTTTAATTTTAGTATATTTATGTATTCGAATATCAGGATATTTTGAAATTTTTGTACTTTTTCAGTTTTCATTATGATATTGTTGTTTACTATTGGATATACAGTTTGTTAAATTATTGGAAATTTATAATATAGAAAATTGGGTTTTTATTGATAATGTTTTTATAATTGATTTTTTTGAATTGAAAAGTTTCCTTAACAATTTCTATAGACATAGGAATTTATTTCTTGCCTTTTTTGTTTAATGATTTTAACTGAGTCTACTATCTCCCTTATCACTTCTCACGATATGGATGATGTTATAATTTATAAATTATATTATTTTTTATTTTTCCTTGAGTTATAAATGTTATTTTTTGTAGACCATTACTGTGAAATAATATCAATTTTTTCAGTTAATATATCTATTAGTATGTTAGCTAAGTGATTGGACCATCAAAACATGAAACATATAACATGAAAATATGTTACTATCCTTTTTATCTTAATCATCAAGTTATAATTTTTTTCAGGTACTCTAGTTTTTATTAAACTTGTGGTTGTGTTTTCACCTCATCATCCTTGGTTTAGAAGTTGAGTATAACATATCAGGCACTGATGAAGTGAATTTCCACTAGGATTACATCATTCAATTGGAATATTATGATTTATAGAAAATTGTATAAATTGTAATAATAGATTGATTTTGGAATGAAACGGATAATTTTTAATTCATGTGGTTATATGTGAGGTACAAATCCTTCAGTTTCTATAATGTAATAACCAATTAAATTATATTGCAGTTTATATAAATGGAAATAGGTTACCAACATAATAATCAATAAGAAGAGGTTGATGAAAATGTTTTTTCAACTAAAAGAAATTTGAACCATGGGTTGGTTCACAAAATTATCCATCCATTTGGGTCAATGGATGGTTAATATGAACAAATACGCATCAATCAGTGGATAAATCATTTCTTTTCTAGACTTATAATATACTCATCATTGAGGGTGGTTTAGAAGCATAAAAAGAAATTGAATTTATGAATCATATAATTTTTTTGTTTCATTGGAACACCATCTATGTTCATAATTATATTGGTACCATATATCATTGATGATCATTCACACTAATGGATGGATATATTCTATTATTCTACTGTAAATAAGTCCATTTTAGAGGAGTATTTTGATGAATATTTTATCAAAATTTTCAATCAACACACCTTCTATATTAATATAAAAATGGTTTTATTTTCATTAAACAATATAATATCATTGTAAATATGCAAAAAAATCCAATTTTAGTGTATTTTTCCTAAATATTTATTTATCTGCAACCTTAAAGGCCCCCATTATTGAGTCAGGTCTATTATCAGGAATATTCACAATGATTATGAAGGTTTACATCAAATAATTTACAGATATGGTTAATAGAGTTATTGTAGAATAATGTCATGTCTCATGAAATACCATGGAGGAATATGTCTATTATATGGTAACAATGGGAACTCTAATTATTGGAAGAATAGGTAGAGATAAACCTACATCCAATGTGGCGATATGTTTATAAATTAGAAAGTAGGATCAATTAACCTCTTTCCTCTACCCAATAGTATATAGTAATTTTTCCAATGTGACACATTTGACAGTATCAAAGTATACTTTAGGATACCACTGAGATCATGTAGAAACATAACAACATAGGTAATATTCAATTATATTATCACACTACCCAAAATAATTGAATTTATAATATTATTTTATCTCTCTAAAATGCTATTATTTTATTTGAATATCATCTTAGAATATCATACGCCCTCTTAACCAAGATATTGGAGGAGAATTAAATAAAACCATGATTACATATCTAAGGATATCTCAACATATAAATAATAAGAAAGGGAGAACAATTAAAAAATTGTTTTATAATAGAAAGGTGATAAACAATGATCAATCTAGGTATTATTTGGAGTGGGGTATAATTATTAGATATTTTACACAGATGCGTGATGTGTTTGATGCAAGAGGGTCATAGTTTTTCTTATTAAAACACATGTAATTGATATTATTGGGTTCTATATTGAGAAAAAACATTCTATTTTAGAAATACAAACTCATATTATCCAATTATAGTGTTTGTATTTTATGTTTACTCCATGTTAGAAGACTATATACTTGGTAAAAATGGTATGGGACTTATCCACTCTTGATATGGGAATCTAATACCTAATTTTCAGAATGGATTTGTGGACTTCATAAAAATTACTTATGTACTGTTATTCATGAAAAATGTAGTTTCAAATCATTGTATGGCATTAGAGATCACATTATGGTATAATCAATAGTTTTTTCATGTAGATAAGATCACTTAGATTATCTGGTTCAAACTATCTCATATCAGTTAGAAATATTGTTGTTTTCATATGTGCATGATATCATTAGTAGGTATTTTTTACCTATATTTGAGTAGACTACTTATGTGTTAACTAAGAATTTATAAGGATTTCTACACAAAAGAATAGGGGTTTATGATTTATCTCCTACCATGGATAAATCATATTCTTATTCCATCATATTGCATGGTACTAATGGAATTGAGTTCATTGGATGTTCAGCGTGAAGAGTATGAATTCAAATGCCGCATTCTTACGAGAACATCCCCATGTGTAGAAGTAAATATTTATATAAATAAGGAGAATTCAAATCTTTTTATTTGTGATGTTTATTTTATTATTAACATTGTTAAAATAAAAAATCCATTATATCATTTCTTGAATTGATTATATTTTTCATATAATGAGTGTTTCCCAATGGTTCTCTAAAATTAAATATAATCAATATATTACCAACATTGAGATTATAATTTTTTTCTGAATACAACCCTTAGGATATGATATAGAAATTATGAGTATGTGGTTATTCCCTATTTTCTTATTAATTCACCATCCATATTTACATAATTGATAAATTATATCTTTTGGTGGTATCTTTATTCCATTATTGTGATCACGTTTGATAAAATAATGATGTATTCTAGAAAAAATGAATAAATTAATCAATACATGGATATAAATATTTTTTATATTGTAGTTTATCACCATTATTCTAATATATCACTACGTGATATTTCTTATAAAAGATATATGTTTACATGGTCCTAAAATTCATTAAAATTGAATGTACACAGTTATTAAATATATAAATTTTTTTACTTCATAGAAACTTCTAAATAATTTTTTTGAGATACAAATAAACTTATCTTATAAGAATACTAAAATAAGGGGTATTAAATTTTAATATGATGGTATATTATTTAATAGTTTTAGAGAACATAAGTATAATATATCAATCCAACATATACTCACTTTTTTCTGTCAATACATAGAAATGTGGTTATTATGACGCATTTCAATGAGAACAAAAATATTAATATGTGACATAAAATAGATTTAATATGAATTCCTAGAAAAAAACCAAGAAATAAATTAAGTTATTTTACTTTACTCCATAGTATATGATAAAATAAATTGAATCATTTCATCAAGAGAAATATTCAGAATTTTTTTCAAATGAAAACCATTAAAAAATTGGACACATATAGAAATACATTAATGACACATTTTAAAAATATGTCTAAAATAAATAGAACATTATAAAATATATAGGGGAAACCATTTAGTAAGTCCATTGTTTTTCCTCAAAAATTATGTTACATTGCATAATTAATTTCAATGTTATCAAGGCACACCCATCGTATAATCTATACCAAGAGCAACTAAGGTTATCATAGTGAACCTAACATATAAGCTATATTGGGTTCTCAGGGGATATAAAATAAAATAAAAATCATTAATAAAAGAAATATAAGGCTTACCTATAATACATATAATAAGCAATAACCCTAAAAAAACATTTAATACATGTGAGTTTTATTCTAAAATATTATAAAAAATATTTTATTCCCATATGAAAAACACATTTGCATTCCAAAAAACAATTACATTTTAGAATCCACTATTAAAAAAATTAATAAATATATAGTGGGTTTTTGTAAAAAATAATGAAATATTGTAACTAATATATAATCAAACAAACATAATGTATGTTAAATTAAATGAAATATGATTTTGAAAAATAACTTCAATCGTTTCTTTCGGAAAACTTCCTTTTTTTATTTATAATTTAATATTTTTAAAATATTAATTATAAATAAAAATTATTATTCATAATAAAACCTAATAAACATCATAATGATGATCCATATAATTTTTTTTAAATAATGGATGTATATTAATTCCATTCAATATACATTAAAAAAACATTACATTCATTCTATGAGAACAATTGATAAAAAATATATCAGTCAGAATAAAAGAAGAAGATTCTTCCAAAAATAATTTTTTAAATTTAATTCATCGTGAAGGTGATTTTACAAAATCATAGAAGAATAAAATAAAAATTTATATATTTTTTTAGAAAATATTAAAATTGAATAAAAATAGGGTTTTAAATTAAATACTAATATATTTTTTTAATATAATATCACTAATTTTTTTGACTCATTACATTAATTTATTATCATCATGAATAATAAATCGATGAAATTATTAACATTATTGAAATATTTTTTCATATTTATTACATATTTTAATTTTTTATTTCCATGTCATATATAATAACTTATTCTTTTATTGTAAGCAACGCGTTTTGATAATATTCAGTCAATAAGATCAGAATGAATTTAGATTGATGAGTATGGTAAAATTTACCATTATTAAATCATTGATTGAATAATAATATTATAATAATAATCATTATTTTATATAAATATTAATTGTAAAAATATAAATTAAATATATTTATTGAGAATGACATATATTACAATCATAGATAGGGTAGTCCATATGTATTCATGAGTAATGTTTAAATGTTTTAAGGATCATTATGAAAATATGATAAGTATAATGTTACACTTTTCTAATTATAAAATATTCATAATTATATAATTATTTCATTAAATATTCTTATTTATATTATCTATGTGATGTGGTGATTAAATGGAATCATATCCTCTTGTGGAGCTGGTAGTCCACATGTACACATAAATGATGTCATCATTTTATTGTGAATATAAATGTAAGAAAGAAAACATTATATAAAATTTTCTGAATGATTAATTTGAAGTTAATATCATATATTATCCTTAATTATATCATTATAATACTTTATGAGTGATAGATATGTAAAATGAATTCCATCGTCTAGCGTGGAAGTAGTATATCATATATAAGAACAATGGTTTCATATCCAATTTCATGGAATTTAAGAACGATATAGATCCATAAATTTATATAACCTATTAATTTGTGTAATATGATAATTTTATTATATAAAACTATATGAATAATATATTAAGGATTTTAAATAATAATTAAAACTAAATCATCTTGATAAAAACTATACATATTCTCTATAAAGTCACCATTAATTAAATAGATAATCACTATATGGATGGTATTATTCATAATAAATGACATATATAATGAGATGATGAATTATATTAAGGAATTTTGATAGATATTGAATAAATAAATGGGTTTAGAATTGTGAAATATTGAGAAGAAGATTTTTCATTTTATATGAGTGTGTAGGGGTGCTTGTCAAATTTCTCATAATATTGAATTTATGTAATTTTTTTTAAATTTTAAATGGACCCAAAATGATTTATTTTAAAATTTTATAAGGATTGATTGAAATATTTGAAAAATATTTATAAAATATTGGAATGTGGTGTTTAACTTCTCTTTAGTTTTTAACACATCTTCACTATTATTTAAACACACAATGACTACATGGTTTTCTACTCATTGAGGGCTATGATTGTTACAATAAATAGAAATATATAAGAAAAAAATTTCATGTTTCATATTATAAACCATATATGAAATAATCTCATGGATATAATATCTTTCATCTATTTAATATGAAATAATTAAATAGTATTTATTATAAAATACTATTAATTATAATTTTTTGAAATATGTGTTTCTTTGATATTAATAAAATCATTATTATGAGATAGATTTGAAAGAAATATTTTATTAAATATATTACATGTAATTTTAATCCAAAAAGTACATGGATTTTATTAGTTATAATGATATAAATTTCTATTACTATTATAAATATCATTAATTTTATTTTACCATTAAATTAATTTTCACAATATCAGAGTATTTTAAATATTTAACATCATTGTTTCGAAAACAATTTAAAAATAAATTAACACTACAATGATAATTAATTTATATTTAGAAATTATATTTATAACCGAATATATCTACTCGTTAGAACCATTTTTAGATATCATAGTCATTAAAATCATGTGTGGGACATTTTAACCTTTTTTTGGAAAAATATATTATTAAAGTAAAAATCTCATCAAAATAGAAGAAAAATTTTATATAAAAACAAATTATCAGTATGGATGCAATATATTCATCCCAAAAGAATAATTTAAATTTTTTGGTGAACATATCGTCTTTCCCATTTTATGTTTTTCTATAATTACTCTACTTATCTATTACTATCGTAATAAAAATTAATAGAGTTATTATTTATATAGTAAAAAATTAATGGATATCATATTCAAAATTTCTACCTAGTAAATAACAATTTTGAAATAATTTTTCAAAATATAAAACATAAAAGATTGAATATTAAATATAAAGTTAAACCATATAAATTAAGTGAAAAATAGTTTTCCAAAGAGAGGTTCTTTTAAAATTAAAATTAATTCTATGAAAATTGAGGAATAAAATTATTTTAAAACAAATAATTGGATCATCACAAAAAAATAAATAATAATTTAAATTTAAAACAACTCAAAATTATTATCAGGTTATATATAAATACTATAAAAAGAAATGATTTTTTAATTAAATACTATTACTACTCACAATTCCTTAAAAAATCACCCTTTTTTAAAAATTATCAATAATTAATCGTAATATAATTTTTTTCATTTTAAATTTATTTTGATAATTATATTTTATTGTATATATTTTATAAATTTTTAAAAATCCTATATTTATATTACATTCTAAAATACAAACCCCATTCTTGAAAAAAAGTTTATTTTTTAAAAATAAATTGACCATAATTAAAAACTATTGATTATAAGGAAAATAATAAATACATTACAAATGAGAATCATAATTATATATTTAATATAGTAGTTAATATTGTTAATTACATCCAATTTAATTGCTATATTATGAATATCATATTTAAATATTAATAAATTTTTATTCTTTCATGCTTGGTTATGTGTATCATGTACTACCTCAAAAATAATCACTCTTTAAAAATATCATTCTATTATTATTTCAATTTTTAATGAATTTTAAACTTCAAATTTGATCTTTGTATAAAAAATCGGGTTTTACTTTTCAAAATACCTATTTCTAAATTAGAGTTCATAAATATTGTTAATAAAACATCCAAAAAAATGAGTGAAAATGAATTTATGAAGGTCATCCCAGGTAACAAATAGTAGGATTCCATATAGGTGAATATACATGAAATTTGTAATAATGAATTAGAAAAAAATTTACTTATATGGATTGATATAGGGTAGTAGAGATCACAATCATGAAAAAGTTTACCATCACATAATCATAAATATAGGATGTGTTAAACGGCTATTGATTTCCTAGTAAGAGATGTAAAGTGATTATATTTTCATATAATATCCCTTTCAAATTGTGGAGGAATTAAAATTTCATATATACAAAAATAAGAAGAATATATAATTACATAAGAAATAATGTATCGCACATTAATCATTTAACCCCAAAATCACATTTTTTTTAAATGATGAATATTGAACATTAATTTTTCATTCTCTATGAAATAAATTGGTATTGTAATGGATAACATATTTTCAAAAATTTAAGATGATATATTTCTCTAGTATTTATATATTAAACAAATCAAAAATTGTTTTTATAATTTTCGATAATTTTTAATATTAATAATCTTTTATATAAGGAAATATAATATCAATCACCATGGAATCAAAAATTAATCCAAATGTTTAACATAAATCGTTTAATAAATAACTAAGTATTAAATTAATCGTAATATTTAAGACTAAAATTGAAACCCCACAATAAAAAAAATTATCATGTGTTTTTTAAACAATAACATCAATTAATATTACTATATCTTAAAAATGTATATTCCGTAACCATATATTCTCGAATATATGTTTATTATTTCCATAAATAAACTAATTCAACATAAAAGAATAATAATTTAATAGACTTCCATTACAAATATAATTCATCAATTAATTCTAAAATATAATCCCATTGTATTCTTTTTACCTATCTCCTATAATGATCTATAAAATTTTCATGATCATATTCTCAAAAATCATTAAACAACTAATTAAAAAATCATATTTCATTGAAACTCTTTTAATTTATGTTAATATTCCTTAATTAAAAAAACTAGAAAATAATATTTTATACTAACAAAAACATCGTATCAGAAAGAGGTGGGTGTTGGACCCTCGATTACCTTCACTTGTCTATTTAGGCGTCATGGTCATTATATATTTGATGAGTTGTCCCTCGACCAACATGTTTTCCTATTTCAAAAATAATAATTAAAAAATAATTATACAATTAATTGAAATATTTCTAAACATACCAAAAAAATGAAATTATTGAATTCAACATTATTGATGTATTTTCTCATCAATCGATATATCATATCTTTAATTTTGAATCCCAAAAATTGTAATAACTGATAATTACCTCAAAATCATCCATCATTTTATTACTAATGGTATATATAAATATAATATTATGAACATAAAAATGGAACTAAATCCATCCCCATATAAATTTTTTATATTATAATAATAAGGGTTTTGTAAACCTAAAAAATCTGTCAAAAATCAATAAATTTAACCCAATGATATCAAATAATCAAAATAATATTAATTTATTTTAATGAATGGTCATCCAAAAATATATCATTTCCCTAGAATCATTTATATTTAGATATAAAAGCCAATTAATGTGCTTCAGGATCCATTAATAATAATATTAAATATTTTAACATTATTGTTTTTTCTAACTGTAAAAATTATGAATAATGTTCTAAAATTCAAAAATTTCAAAACATTATCCATGAAATATTACAAGGACTACTCCCATTTACCAGAACTGATAGAAACATAATCTGTTAATAGGGATAAACTTTGTGATAATGTAATTTCATCTACTTCCATGATTTTTTTGTAGGAGAAGTCATGGGTTATGGTTTTGGGAATCACCTATGAAATGATGCTGGTGAGTTTTAAATCTAAGGAAAAATTTACCAAAATAGAAAGGGAATCTAATGAACCTATCCTCCACTCTGAGGATGAAATTGTGGGTGAATGCATTTATGTCAACATCCCACAGGAAGAGGCTAAGATGATGGGAAGACATATTCTTGTGTAGGTCTAAAATGATAAGGGTAATTGGAATGAAAAATAGGATATAATCATGATGATAGGATTTAATGATTGGAAAATTGAAAAAGAACAATATATCCAAACTTGGGAAAATTGCATCTCACTTTGAAGTGGTTATCAGGGAAGAACCTGATGTTATGGTATTTTTTATGAATTGGAAAATTTGTAGAGAGTAATGTACCAATAATATGAGGCTATTATTTGATGGATTTACTTTAACTTATGAGGCTTCAACTCTGAATTGATTAGGAATGTTTTCTCATTTTCCATAAAAAGTGATATTAACAATTAGAAGTTAATTTTTGGTCAAATCATTCATATGTAATTTTTACTTTCCGCATCATAAAATGAAATGGATCTAAGAGTTGGTAAATATAAACCTTTTCTATGTTTCTAATCATATTCATGTTCATTAATCCTAGGAAATTAATTTGTATTCTGACCATTATCCCTTAATTTAAAACATTCACTTGATACCATTGAAAGAACAACATTCCCATCACGGGGTAAAGAAATGATTCATTGATAATTATAATATTATTTCATTGTTTTCACATTAAATATATATAAAACATCTTCCAATATATGAAAAAAATTTATTTTTCTTCTTCACCATTGACAAAATTTATGTAAATGAATAGTTTTACCTTCATGATCAAGTCACCTGAATATCCATGGTAATTTACATCTCTCAAATTAAATGATTAGTAAATTCAGTATTTTTTTTGATGTTAATCATGCTACACAATTTCTAGAAAGTATATTTGTAATGCTTATCAATAAAAACCAAAATAATTTTGGTGGCTTGTTCAGAAAACCACCTCATTTTCCTTCACATCCCTTATTACATTGGTATAGGCTTGATCCAAAAAATTAATAATATAAAAAGGATAGATTTAACATAAAAATAAAGTCATAAAATTAATCTTATGAGGATGATAATAAATAATATATTCTTATACCTTTCATATCAAACTCTTTCTATTTATCAAAAATAAATATGATTCAACATGACATACTAACAACTGTTGATACAAGGATGTATAATAGGTAAAAAAATATCATCTTATCCTATAAAATTATCTAACCCCTCCCTTGATAAAAATTATAATAATCTGACCATAAACATTAAATATCATTTTAAATTTACAATATAGTTTACCTTCTATCAATCACTATTTTACTAATAATTTTATTATTTTTGAGAATTATGCCTGAACTATTATATAAATACGCATAAATAAAAAATCATTTAATTCTCATATATATAATTTTTTCATGAAATAAATCATTTAAAAAATACACGTTTTATTTTTTTGAATGGCATCTACAATAAATCATGATATAATATTTTGTCTTACACATACAAAACACCATATAAAATACATTTTAAAAATTCGAAATGTGAAACAAAGCTCTCAAGGGAACATAAAAAAAGAAAAATGTGATTTTGCAGTGAAATTATGAAAATCCATGACATTTTTATAAATAACATACTAAATATACTAAAAAAATTATAAATAAATAGAAAAATTATTTATTCTCATATAAAAAATTTATTAAAAATATATAAAAAACTTTTTTTGGGAATATTGGGAATCACATTCTTATATTGTTTTAATCTCATTTTAGAGATAATTTGAATAATGGAAAATACATTCGTGTTACCCTTACATCCACCTATATCATTCATTAAAAATAATTTTAAAATACCTAATTCATTGGAGTTCGTCTATGTTCACCAATCATACATGTTATGACAGTCTCCATCATTGATATCTAGGAACACCCAATGTTTATATTGTATCGATATCACATATTAGATATAATAGAGTTTAATGCTTCATATAAACATTATTGAGCTAACATGTTCCACATATAATGGTCATGAAATTATTAACACATTTTATGATTTATCCTTTTCATATTAAACCATTAGAAACTCTTTTAATATCATATGAAAAAATCATTTTAATGTCAAAATTTATTTTAATATTAGAACACCATTTTTAAAAATAAAAAATCACAAAAAAGGAAAATGTTTTCTTCATTAATGATGAAATTTAATCATATAATTAATACAACATCAACTAACATTAAAAGACATCATCCAATATATAAATTTCACTTTAATAATAATAACAATGAATTATCTTATAAAATACCCTTTCAATTTTTAATTAATTTATTTAAAAATAAATCTAATATTAAATGATTTTTTTCATATATTGTAATTGTAAATGAATTTTTTCATATACCCATTCAATCACAAAATGTTCAAAAAAAACAATTAATTGAAATTGGTAAAAAATTAAATAACTACATCATTCATAAAATGGAAATGAGATTCCATTCAAACAAATTTTTATAATTCAATACACGGGTGACTATTATTTTAAAAAATTAAATTATTTTATTGGAATCCTTTAAAAAATTAAGAAATATTGTTTTGGATGAAAAATATAGTTTAAAATGAAACATGGAGAGAATAATTTTTATTGAAGTTCCCTTACCATGAGACTAAATTATCATATAATTTACTAATATTCATGAATAATTAAATTATTAAATTATTTATTTGCTGAGAACTTTTTCATTTTTATTATCAATTCTATTTTATTAATTATAATTATATATATTTATTATTTTATGTGATATTATTTGATGATATTATGATCATTAATCCAAAATGACAATAATAGTTTTGTTTTAGTCAAAGAAGGTAATATTCCATATTCAATAGTATAATAATAATGTAATAATTTTAATTTTAGTGGGAAAATTATATTAATAAATATAACCATTATATGTTGTTATGAGAAATGAACTACTTACAATCTAGGGTATGGTATGTCTTTTGTTCGCATGGGTGACGTTTTTATTTTTACCACAATTTATGAAAAAGGCATGAATTATATTATTAATATTATATAATAATTATATAAAAAAACAATATTACCTCTTTATTTAAATTATATATGTTATATATGTGTTGTTGTGAAAAGAAATATTAACATCACTTTTCAATGGAGGTTGTCAACACGTATACAAGAAAGACTTTATCATTTTTTATTGAATGGAAGTATAAGAAAGTAAAAGATATAATATATATTTTTAATTATATATCATTCATTAAAATTATATATAAAAATTAATCAAAATATTAAATAATATTTTGAGAGATAGTGATGGAAAATTAGTTTCATCAGATTTCAAGGTAGTATTCTAATGTACACATAATGATGGTTTTATATTCCATTTAATGAAATTGTTTATGGTTATAGGTAATGAAATAAATTTAATGCCATCAATGTGTATGTATGATTTTTTAGTTATTACATTATAATGGTTGATGAATATTTTATTCATGTTAAAGATGAAATAATACCAAAACATATAGAATAAAACTATATCTATTCTTTTGAAATCTTTTTTAATTAAAACCATAACACCAATATGGTCGGTAATATACCTACACTAATATATCTATAGTTAGGGGAGGGAATATAGGATGTGATTTGGTCAATTATTGGTCAATTTAAATGGATTTTGATGTGTCATGTATGGATATTAATATGATTCATTTTTTAAGAGAGACGAGGGGCGCCCTTTTAATTTCACAAAATAACAGAGTATTAAAAATTAAATTAAAATACATAATGGATCCAGACATTGTTATCAATAAAATTATATTAGGATCTAGTTATATCCACTAATAAAATAAAAAATTTATTTTTACAATGTTTTACCATAATCATTATTTTTATCCCCTCATTAACCCTATTTAAACAATCCATGTCAAAAAACAATTTTGACTTTGAGGGTATGAATAATTAGTGTAAATGAAAAAATAATATCACAAAATGAGTACGGATGATATTATAAGACATACCATACTAACCAGGATGATATATATAAATTTTAATAATATTAATTACCATAATATAATATTATTCATTACATAATATGATTATTTAAATTTTTAGAGAAATTTAATAAATTGATATATATAACATATAAAAATAAAAAAAATTAAACAATATTTTTTATTATGTCCCTTGAATTCCATGTGATTATTTCCAGTTTGAGTATCACATTAGCAAACTTAATTTATTTTTTTAATACTAGTAATATCATTTATTTCATTTTTCCATTAATTGCAAAAGTACTCAATCATTTTGTGTAAATATTTAAGGTAATAAATTCATCACAATAATATAAAAATAAATTATCATGATGAATATATTTCTGCTAGAGTTTATAGTACTATTTTTAATTGAACATATCTTCTAGAATCCTTATGTGTTAACATAGTATACATATAAAAAAGAAGTGTGGTGTGATTTACATTTTTTGAAAAATTTATTTCAAAATTCATAATCTCATAAAAATGGATATAAAATGCCATATAATATACTATAAATTAAATATTAATGTATTCTAGTCATCAAATAAATCTATGAAATGTTTTATAGTCATTTTAATGGCCTTACAATTTTAATCGTATTGTAAATAACATGGTTTACTACTTATTATAGTAATAATATTAATTGAGGTTAACATACATAATGAATAAAAATAAATATAAATTAATAACAAATATTTATCCATTAATTAAACATTCAATATCAATTTTTTCAAAATTCCAAACAGATATTTTGAATAAATTAATTTTAATATAATCATGGAAATGATATTAATAAATATTTTCTAGAAATGTTTAAATTAAAATAAAAATTATTATAATACTAAATAAAAATTTAAAATTAAATTAAAAACAAGAGTTGTATCATTTTAATGAAATGGGAATAATTAAAATTTAAAATTAATCAGAATAATAAATTTTCATTATTTAAAATTTAAAAGAAAATTCAACATTCAATTATAAATTAATATTTTATCTATTCATTAAAAAGCTAATATTTTAGAAAATTCAAAATAATTCATACAATTATAAATATTAGATGATGGATGGACTAATTAAATTACACATTTTACATATATTTGGAAACTTTTTTAAAAAATTATCAATAATATTTCCTGAAAAAAACATGAAAACCCAATTTAGAGGAAAAAATATTTTACAAAAATAAAATGAATTTATTAAAATTCTAAAACCCATTTAAAACTATTTATTTAATTTAGATGTGATTAATTGGATAATTAAATATTTCATAATTAGATTAATACTATTTATTCAAAATAATGTAATGGATATGATATAATACTCAAATTTAAATAATTAAAATTTGTGGTTTGCTGATTCTCAATGTTGTGTATCTCATAATTTATTACATGTAGTCATTATTTATAAAATAATAAAATAAGAATTGTAGGGAAACATGGTGATACATGGGATTAACCATAGGATTTTGAAAAAGAAATATTGGATCAGTGGACCGAACTCTTTTAGAACAACAATACTTTTTTATTTATAGGGATGTAATGACCAATTGTGAGGAGAATTGTGAAACAAATTTTTCTTGTACAATCACCTTTATTTTTTAGTATTTTTCTTATAGAGTACTTGGGTTATGTAATTTATGTTTCATTGAGGTTTAGATGTGTATTTTAATTGTTCCTAGAGGTGATACATTTATCCATTGTTTTTTAAAAAAATGCACCACCTTCAAAAAACTGTGAAATGTGTTCAGGAGTAAATAGTTAGGCACATAAATATATAAATGTTTTATCAATTAGTGATAAATTAATATCGAAACTAAAAAACTAAAAATATATGTAAATACATCATGGGATCAAAGTTTTTTGACCGTACTATGAAAGCACGTGAGGTGTGGCCTTCTAAAATTAACACTCCATTATTGGAAATTGTGAAATTTAATTAAATTTTGGAAAACCCATATTTTATAAAATTTTTAAAAAAAAAATTACTTATTTTCCTGCTATAGTTTTAATACACGTGTGTGGATTTTTTAATTATTCAGAGTAATGAATTTTTATATTTTAAATGGTATGACATGGGTTTTTGGAATAAATTTTTTTGTGAGCTAATAAATTCTTTATGACCTTGAATAATGTACGCCTATCAATGGGTTACAAGTAAATGAACCCTGAAATGGAATATTTTCCATCATGTCATGTAGATATTGGAATTATAGTAATGACATTGTGCATAGATGATAGTCAATATTTGGCAATGGATCTATCCCTTATCACGTATGGGTATATGTTTTCAGAGACATCAGAATGAGTATTCCAAATTACAGGGAATGGATTTTAGTATACAATAATTATTTTCCATTAAAAATGTTAATGGTTTACCAAGAAATATTATTAACTACATTATAAATTATATATATTAATTATATTGACAATTGTTAACTTTGTGGAGTGGGTTCGGTTGGAATATGGAAAATCCAAATGAACTTACACTCAACCCCAACATGGAAGCATTGAAAATTTTGACGATTTCATCTATTGCATATTTGTAAATAGAATTTATCATATTTCTATAGTAATGATTCATGATTACTTTGTAATAATAGAATGTTTTGGCTGATAGATTAGGGTTGAGGATAACTTGGGATTATTTTGATTAGGTGTATTCATGTTTTGGAATCTATTGATCATTTATTATTTTTTATAACATTAATTTTTTTATTTATTATATAAAGGATTGGATTTTTATTGTTTATGATTGTTATTGAATTTTTATGGATAATAAAGTTATCCCCTTATATTAATTGAATCCATTATCATTTGTAAAAACACATTCTTGTTTTTGGGATATCACCAATGGGGACCTAATCCCATATAACATTTCAATACAATGAAGAGTGTTGGGATGTTACAAATGGTGTCAATTATTTCCCCTGAGTTATAGGTGAGAAAAACTTATCCATGATTTATTATTATATAAAAATGTTCCAACAGAAATTATAATAAATTAAAATTTATTAATATTATTTATCATATCAAATTTTTTATAATTTATTTAATTTAATCTGTTTATAAGTTTATATCCAATTTAATTTTATTTAATTTTTAAAATGAATGAATTTATTTTTATTGTTCTCATTTTACTTACATGTTTTGATTTAATGGTTATGATATTTCATCTTATGTTATTATTTAATGAGATAAATATTTCAATTAATTAAATATATATTTTTTAGGTGTTAAAAATATTTTTATAACCATTTATGTAAGTTTATTATTAAAAATAAAATATTTCATATATCTAATAGGTAGTCTTCCCATAAACATGTGTTATGTCCTTATTTCTATAATTAATTAAGGATTAATAATTTAAATAATAATTTATCCATATAATTACATTATAAATTATTAAATAACATATTTAGTTATAAAATTAAATATTATGATCATGCATGTGAAACGATAATGAAAAATGAATTACATAGTTTATTGATTTATCATTTTCTTTTGAATCCTTAGAGAAATTTACATTTTTGAATGGATTAGGGGGAATAAATGTAGATTATTTTAATCCATTATGACTTGTAATTATGTCAAAAATATAATATATATTTATTAATTACATATTTATAATATTCTATTTTATGTGTTAGTAGAGAATGAAATTCATTACTTGATGTAGATGATAGTCCTTAATTTTTCTTTAATGATTTTTTAATTTCTTGTTAGAGGGAAATAGGTATAAAATAGTTGTTACAGAAGTATAATAATCAACAATTACAGAAAGTATTAAAATTAAATTATATTATATTGGTTAGATAATATTTTTGAGAGGTATACTATGAAATATATTTTAAAGAATCCATATTTAACTACTATATCATCTAGGGACATCTCTTTCTCGTTAAACCATATTGATTCATAGATGGCTATTTTGGGATTGAAAAAAACAAAAGGTCATAGATAAGGGTTTGGGGGAATATTGGTAGATATTATTTCAGATAAAATATATTTTGTTGTGTTTAATGGTGAGAATAAGATGTTTTATTATAAAAGTTATGGGACTAGAATAGCGGTAAATAATATAATCATTGAAATATAATTAATGTATTCCACATGGAAGGTGGAATAATAATAACACAATTTTGGGGATTGGATAACGTATCATCAAAACAAACCATTCAAATAAAATTTATTAATTTTTTTGAGATATTTGAATCCTATAATATTAGTTTATGAACCTTGTTAACACTTTTATCCTTTAGCGTAGTGATATACATATATCACAGAATTTATTAATTATCTCTAAGAAAAAAATTAAATAGTTTTCCAAATTATTTAAGGATAATTACACATATAGTAGTATTTATACACCATTATATTTATATAAGGTGTACAAATTTATATTAATAATTATTTCAAAAACTGAACTAAAATAGTTTGTTTTGAAATAATAAATTCTTAATAATATAAAGAGATGTAAACAATGATATTGTTAAATGATAATAAAAATTTAATTAATTAGACAAATATTAAAGAAATAGGATTATTTATTAATTTAAAACTAACAATAAAATAGGTAACTAAATTAATTCTTAATTAAAATAAATGAAAAAATTTATTTTTGTTTAAAAAAATCACATAGGTAATAAAAATGTAAATCATATTTTTTCAACTCCAAAATTATTATTTAAAATGAAAATTATACATAATAATAATATATTGGGTTATCCAAAAAAAATTGAATATACCATTAGGTCACTCTTTTTGCATTATGATGCAATAAAAATAATGGAACTAAAAATATTATTGTTTTTACTATTTATAAAAAATAAATTACTTTATAAATATACAAACTTTACAGAAAAGGGAAATTTTATTCAATAAATTCAAAAATAATGATATTTAATATAATTTCAATTTGAAAAATTATTAATTTTTGTTTTAAATAAATTTTATAATATAAGTGAAAAATATTTCTATATAAACGTTACCTTTTTAATCAACATGTGTCTATAATAATATTTCATATCGCTATATAATTAATATAATGTTAATTTATTATTGCATAAAATTATAATCCATTAAAATTGATCAATTTATTAAAATACATCACACATGAAAAAAAGTCAGTAATATATACCACTTTTAATAATTAAATGATTTTAATCATATCAGCAACATAATTTTTCTATAATAATTATATTCTATTAAAATACCAATGTTTCATAATTTATAAATATATTTATTTTTAATAATGTATTATAGTAATAATTCAAGATGTTTCTTAATTGACTATTTCAAGTAATTTATTTTATCAATAAATGTATTACTTGAAATAGAATTATGTAAATAAATCTTATGGTGTTAAAAAACATAATATAAGGGGAACTAAGTGTATATTAATTTACTACTCATCCAAAAAATAGAAAAAATTATTTTATATATTATTTATGGTTAATTTGTGGCCTTTTAGTCTGATAAATCATGATTAAAGATAATATGGCAATCCAAGGATATTAACACCATTTGATTAGTTGGTGTTATCCCATTTAACAAAATATTCTTATTTTTATAAATGAATAATGATAATTGGATGTTAATTAGACATGATGATGTGTTTTATAAATTATTATAACACATTAAATAGGATGTCCATGTGAGTTAAAATCCAAAAACCAATTACACCAGGCATGATAACAAAAATAATACTATAATAAAATTATATAATAGTAAATGTTCCATATATTGTAGACCCAAAACGACCATCTTAAACATATGTGGTATAAAAAGATAATAAAAATTTTATCCAAATTCCATACATATTAAATAAAGTAAGTAATATTCATATTGAATTAGTGATTGCTAATGTGGAATAAACATGTCACAAAAGGATTACAAGTTAATCATGAAGGAAAACTATTTTGTGTAAGAAAATATATGATCTCTGGATTTTTAATTTTCTATAGATTAGAATTATGTACACATAACCATCATTGTTTTTTGGACCCTTTATATTGATCTTTGAAATACAATCCTCTAGTAAACAAATATTTACCCTTTCATTAAAACACATGATTAAATTCTATAGGTCTAATTCATGATATTTTTTCAACAATAAATTTATCACCAAATCATTTCATCTTATAAAACATATGTTTATGAAAACATAAATATTTTATTTTATTGTTTAATATTTATGTATCTTAAAATTTTAATTATAATCAATAGTCCATGAGATTTATTATATTAAGGTTTATAGAATACTAATTTTGTCCATCCGAATTTTTTTTACTTGACCTAGATGGTCAAATGAAGATCGTTAAACAAACCATATGGATGTTTTCATATTGTGATATTTTAGATAATTTTTCGTAGATCATTTTTAAAAAGGAATATATTTTATCATAATGATCTTTCTGAAAATAATGTCATTGGATTGTAAATATTTATAAAGATACATCAATGATCAGATAGATATCCTTGAATTTAGGTCTAATAGTTTATGTTCACCTGTAGTTTCAGATCAATTCATAGGTGGTGTCTTAATGAAAAATAATTTTCAGTTTTAATGATGACTAAAAAAATCATAAATGGTTAATCAAGTAAATGGAAGGTTGAACATGATGAACTAATGTCAGTGAAACGTAATGAAATTGAATTGATATATAGAAATATGTGTGGTGGACTTTTTATTTTTCACTAATTGATTATATAAATATTGTGTGTTTTATGCATAATAAATTTAAACCTATTATTTGAGATAATGTAATCTTATTTTTAATAATATCTTATATATCATGAATGAATAGATGTTTATAGTGGCATCGAATCTATGTTGTACTTTAGATGAACAATTTAAATATTTACTGTTGACTTATAATTGTTTATTTTATGAATAATGAATTTTTTTTTGCTAATTAAATTAATTCATAACCAATTGATATTTACAAATATTTTTTTGTGGTTATCATAAAATGATGATTATTAACATTATGTATAATTTACACTGCATATGATTAATAAATTAGATGCACTTCTCTATCTAGTGGATATTGTCTCATCGTGGTTTTTTAATGGGTAGAATGGATAATAAAGGATGTTTATTATGGGGTAATTTTACTTCCACCTCCTATCAAAACATTTGGTATTATAAGTAGTCTTATTAGATTGTTAAACATCAAATAAAGAATTAACTTGAATTTATCATCTTGGTTTGAATGTTGTTGGATTTTAGATGTGTCACTATTATTTGAAGAATAAATTTAAATGAAGAAACATTTCATATTTGAGTTTTTGATATTATTATATTCTCCAATTTGAAAATTTATTTGAATATATGTTATTATATAAATATTTGGAAGCTCCTTTTCCATGTATAATTATTAAAACAATGGAGAATTTTTATTGGGGGAAGTTGAAAATATATACACTTTCCCCAATCAGGATGCCACTTTTATGGAATTATTCATTTATAAAAAGATAAAAAAAATACTCTAGTGGTTATGTTGAAATTTAATAACTTTTATGAAAAAAATGTAAAAAAATTTCATGAGGAAAATAATTTCCAAGAAAAGAAAACTTATATTAGGACTACATTATGTCAGGTCAATGAATTAAATATGATCCCCAAAAATTTTAAATTACTGAAGTATACATTCAATGATTTTTTTTTGTACTTTAATGTTCTTTCATCGTGTTTGTTGTATTGGGATACCATGGCTACAACAATGAGAAACATTAACATAGAGGCCAATATTGTGTAGAATTGTAGTAAAAAGTAGATCATTTTTTGGGAGTTGAGTATAATGACGGTCAGATATTATTTGGCAGTTATATAAATTATATGATATAAGGAATATCAAATCATCAGTTATACCATCAAGAAATTACATCACAAGAGGATATTCCCCCGTGATGAGTTCTATGTAGGTTGAATTATTCTGTAACTACATGTTCGTTTTTTCTGAAAAAATTAGATCTCTAAAAAAATATTTTTTTAATTATATGGAATTTTCCAATTATGATTGTAATAGATAATTTATTATAATAGACAAAGGTTACAACATGAAATAATGAAGAATCATTCCCAATGATTCATCTATGATTGACATAGGGGAACGATTTCATTAAACTGGTGAGAGAGTTTCCATCGCTAGCTATTTAACAAAATTAATTTTCATAATACATCTATTATATAGTGATTTTAACACCCCATGATTTCATTGTACATTTTATCTTTATAGAAATTCAATAAATTGCGCTACAAGGAACATTGAGTTCGAGCGCACCACGACTTACAAAACTAGCAGTTCAGAAGGCTATTTTGAATAGTATTTACTGAATTATGAATCTAATACACTCCATATAATTTGAAAAATCATATTTTGTGTTTCATAGACATAATATAATGAAAAATTAAATTTTTCAGATAAAAGAAGTTTTTTTCAAAAAATGAAATTGTACCTCCTATTTAAAGGATAGTCCTTGTAAAAAAATAGTTTATACAATTATATACACAATTTAATTAAATTAAATTATTCATTAGAATTGGGACATAAAAATTTAGTTTGGATAAATTTTTGAATTTTTTTTATAACTTTCATATTTTTATAAGTAGTGAAAAATAAAAAATTTTAATTGAAAACAACTTTTTTAATTGAAATAATTAATTATATTAAATTATAAATTTTAATGTTTTGGGAGTTTTATTATGTTATATAGTTATCATTTAATACAATTTAGATTATTAAATGTAATTTCAAATTAAATTTTTGAATAAAAATATTTAAATTTTTTGATAGTTTTCACTTTTTAAAAATCCTAATATAGTTTTGAAAATTGGAATTAATATTAAATTTAGTAATGATACTGTAATGTTGTGAATTAGGTAAAATATAATTCAACATTGGATTTGGAATATCAAAATTATATTTGGGTGAATTTTTGGTATTTTTCTGAAGACATATATTTTTTGATAAATAGGGAAAACACAACATTATTATTTATAACCGACTTTTTTTTAAAATAACTATTTATTTTATTTAAATTTATTTTACGTCTAAATAGATATATAATATCATTATAAGATCAATTTATTTCATTATATTCATATTATAATACAATTGGATGTAAAATTTTTTATTGAACTTTTTACCACCATTTACCAACCTTCTAGGAGCATTTGAAAATTTGCATAAAACATTCTTTTACTGCATGTGTGAGTTTAATATCAAAATAAAATGTTTTTATGACATTCAAAAATTTTCTTGGTGAATAATACATTTTACGGTTGATTCAATGTATCTAGTTTGACAAAATCATGTCGTGATGACTAATACAAAAACTAAATACTAAATACTGTAAAAATTGACATAAATGAGTTTTTATAACAAATATTATTTTATAAAATTACATAATATTCCAAAAACAATAAGGACCAAAAGAAGAGATTAAATAATAATATATATGTCATCAATGATCCAATATAGACTCTAATGGATGTTTAGAGTATGTTTATTTACCATATATTGTAATAATACAAGAAGACACAGTAAAAGTTAAAATATTCAACTAATAGTAAAATCTAAATGATTAGATTAATATGTTGACCTAAACATGTCTATACCCTATTGGTTAAAAGTATATAGACTATTACTCACCTTATCACTGAAATAATTCAACTTTTATTCATTAAAAACCAAAGATGGTTTTATTATAAAATAATATTTCAATCATTTACTAAAGTGAGCCTCAACTCTCTAATAAAAAGCTACATCCTCTTCTCTAAAATTCACAAATCCATATTGATTGACTCAAAAGGATACACCAAAAAAAGAGATAGTATTTTGACCACCCACTTCCAAGTTATTTTCATCTTCCACTTCCTATGTCATTGTTGTTTCCATACCATAATAATAACTCCAACACCTTCTACATACTGCGATGTTACTGAGATAGTGTGATGTATTACTGTTATAACATAAATTAATTTTCCAATATGGGTATTCCAATAGAGAGGGTTTGAAAGGGTTTTATGTATATTATTATAAATGTGAAGTAAATAATTTTTAATAAAAATCCTTGGGATTAAATGATTTTCAATGTGAAAAATGCGAGTTTCATTCATGTGGAAAATTTTTATTACATATTTTCAAAAGATAATTGAATGTAATCGTATATAGAATATGAATTTTCATGTTTTTAATGGGCTAATTATTTCATTTCAATCATGACGCATTAATGAGATTATGTGATCATCTCGGGGTTTTAATATGTTTTCCATAGTGTTTAATGGATGAATTGATACTAGGATGATATCACGTGGATAAATTTGAATATTTTCTTAAGGAGAAATCATGATACTTTTTGTAGTGTTTTATATTTTGTAAATATGAATAGTGAGTATATATTTCACCTTATTATGAAAGGGTTTACATTGAAAGAGTAATTTATAATTAATAAAAACTATAAAATGAATGTATCCTATATTGACATAAAACAATAATAATTTGTGTTTATCTTTGGGTACTTACAAAAATGTCATAAATTCAATATTTGTGTTCAAGGGACTATCGAATACGGTATTCCATGATATTATAGTCCAGTTCATCATCATGTTACTTAATGAAATCATGAAATACTGAAATTTAAATTTAGTAAATTTGGAATATCTCAAAGCTATATTGTAGGTCCTTTGACATGTCTAGAACTATATAATGTTGTACCACTACATGTTCTACTTTTTTAGGCGCATTTCAATGGACATATGTTGTATCATCCTATTGTTTTCATAGACACATTAATGGTCAAGCTACTTTTATCATGTAAAAATGAAATAATATATTATATCATCATAGTATATATTTTCGTGATTACTATTACATGAGGATTTTCATAATTTCTCTGAGTTTTCAACCCTAATAACATCATTTCCTATAAATAATATAATGACCTCAATATTTTTTACACATTTAAAAATTATTTATTACATAAAAATGAACATAATAAAACACATAATATAGATATGTAGAGAAGATTTGGGACTTTGAAATGTAACAAAAGAAGTTAAAACATGAAATAAAGATCAATAATTAAAATATATTTTACATGACCGCACCATTCCTTCGCACTTTGTATTGCATGGGATAACATTAGGACATACATAAAAAAGGGTGAGTTATAATGCCTATTAAAGGAGTAAACAAGTCATAATATGATGAATAAAATACATGTTAGGAAATATTAATATCAATATATTTTAAGAGACACATGATCATAAAAGAATTATATACCATGATTATCATATCATGGAAATGTGACAACAAATTATTACACTGAGTCAATAACATAACAAAATTAGCTAAACCCCATTCCCAACATGATAGAGAATGGTCTTATAAAAGAAACGTGGAAACCACTATCTAAACATGAAGTATCATGATACAAAAAATTATCAAATTCCTTGGAGTTCTATTAGAGATTAGCCATTAAAAAATTTTCAATCTCATGCTTAAGTGTTCCACACAGATCTTATAACATGGATTCATTCAACAAAAAAAGTTCTTCCACAAATTAATATTGTGTAATAAATAAATATATGTAGTTAATAAATTATTTTATGTCCATAATGGTGAATACCGATGATAGTTTAATGGCTATGATATTCACTTCTAGACGATTTTGGCATGGGAATCGTGGTGCAATTTCGACTGCATAACTACGTCATATGGAAATTCATAAAATTGGTTGATAATAGGGAAATGGTTGTATATTCATTAAATAAATAATTTTATAGTTGGGGTTCATGGGAAATATTATCCCAACATGTGAAATGGAATTTTGGATGTAAAATATTAATCAAATTCAAGAATGGAAATATGAAAAGAGTAATATGTTATAGAATTTCAGAATAGAAATGTGTTGGAAAATATAATTGGGGGATTAATTGGAGTGAGTGGTAATTCCCATAATGTATAAAGAAAATGTATAATAAGTATTTATGGAAGAATATATCCCAACTCAAGAATATTGGAATTAAAAGAAATGATTGAAATCTGGTGCTTGATGAAAAAGGAGAGAGGGAGATCCCTTACATTGGTGTTTGATTCCAATGGTATCATAGAGGCTTCTTGGGATCAGAGGGTCACGTTTCGTGGATTTTAGGTAGTATTTTAAGAGGGTGGTGAACCATAAAATAACACTAGTGAAGAGTAATGGGGTCATTATATGGTTTATATTGGAATGGTCATGGAATTCGTTATTAATTTTGTTTTGGAACCTACAAATTAAAATATTCAAAACCAAAAACCATCCCATGGGGTTTCCAATGGTTATTAGAAAATGGGACTTGAATAATTTATTTTAGAATTCTAAAGGAAAAAGATATTAATATACATACCTTGCTTATGTAGAGTTGAGTCACACTTTCATGAAAATGATTTTGATATATAAAAATATATTTTATGTCTTAGAGGATTCACAATAAAATTATATAATAAATAAAATAAAACTAAAATTAGATTATTTTAATGGATAAACTACATTTGAAGGATTATACCCTATATCTAATTTTAATACACCACTATTGGTTCATTATTATGTCATAAAACATTTTATATATATTTATTTGGTATTTATGTTTTACCCAGATTTGACTGTCTCGGAAAATTATGAAAAATTCACCATTGCAAAATTCTGACATCCTGATTCTAAAAATAACACTCAAAATAACTAAATTAAAAGTGAAATATATGAATTTTCTCCTTTTATATAAAAACCATTTTTTTAATATTGATGGGTTTTGATAATATCAGTTTCCAATTCTAATAGAAAATTACAATTGGCATTATAAAAATTATATAATAATTTATATTTTAAAAAATAATTTACTAATATTATTATATTAAAATAATATTTATTTCAAAAATCTATTAATTGATTACAATATATATATTAATTAAATTTGATCAATAACCAAAAATATTATATGAGCTTTAAAAACCATTTACAATGTAAAAACAATAGAATGAAAGTATATATACTCTTATACACAAAAAATATTTAACAAAATCTGAATGAATGTTATTCACACATATCTTTTTATTACACTAGTATACCCCCAAAGAGTATGGTCTGCGATGTTTGGGCCTTCCTGTGGTTTTTCGGTGAACATGGTTTTGTCCATGATCTAGATGAGATTGAAATTCTCCCATAAATAGTTTCCATCATGGTTACGTTGTTGGATATCATCTTGGGATTGGTCTAGGGGAATGAAAAAAAAATTATATCTCCCAGGGATGCATTGATAAATGGGATTTAGGGTAGATGATCCATTTGGTTGAGGCCATCACTTCCTTTGACTATTTTAAAAGGATTTGTTAATGCCCTATATTTATACAAGTCATGTGATCACTATTGAATGGGTATATTATTAACAGTAAGGATACTTAATGGTAGTTTAAATCCCTTGGGAGATAAAATATCTAAAGGAGTTAATGTGTTTTCTATATCCATAAGAAATTTAATTAAAATAAATCGGATCTTATTCATAATTTTTTCGTTTGTTACAACTACCCCCATTAAAAATTATCATCCTAAAAATACAATTTTACTTATTAAGTAGTAAACATGTGATGATACTTGTACATAATTTTTTCCATGAGTTCATCAATCATTCCTATTAGCAATTACTTTACATAGAAAGGGTTCATGTGTCATAATGTTAGCTCCAAATATTTTCAAAATCATCTACTTATTTTACCCAAAATTCCTTCATACATCTTGTATTATATCATGGTAAGAAGGTATCATTTATTAAAATGTTTTTTATTATATATAGTTTAGAAATAATTTTTTGAAGATGTTTTTTATAAAAATATCATACATATTCATCATCAAAATTTTCAAAATAATGGTTCAGTATATCAGTTTTTTTATTTTACCAATGATAGAAATCTATTATTTGATATGTATTTTATGCATAGAGGTTTAACTCTTTTGAATAATCTATAAAATAATTTGGTACTGCATAATTTAGAATAAGGTGAAGAATTCGAAAATACACATATGGAACATCCCACTCATAGTAAGGTAAGAAATTTGAGAACACAATATTCTCCAATAGATTTTACTAGGACCTTGAAATAATCATTAAATGATAAAGATATTTTATTTAATATAAAATTGTTTTCATTTAACATATATATTTGAAAAGAAATTAAATTGAACTGGGATTGACTTATGGAAATTCTCTTCCAAGTAGTTCATTAGGAAGAGAGAGAAGAGTTGTTTGTGATCTTCCTCCTTCCATGTTTTAACTATGAAAAAGGTACTACAATTAGAGGGTTTAAATTATAATCTAAAATAAATGATAAAAATGAAACATTGGACATTGAAGGATAAACTTGTATAGTATATCATAAATTTTGATACCCTATAAGTAAATCTAGGTTATCCGTGAAATATTTCTTAAAATATATTGTTATATGATTTTTTTCATTTAATAATGGTTCATAATATTCTTATAAAATTACCAAATCATATCCCCTTGTAGTGTCTAACCAAGAGTGATGTAAGGCCCATTGTCGTGCACTAGCTCTCATTCCAGTCTAGATCAATGTGGTGTTATATATTTTTACACCTATATACATATGATCCAAAGCAACCTCTACTTGTTCATATCCATGAAGGGCTTTATTTTCATGATAATCCACTTACCCTATAGTGACAAAAATTTAGGGATTCTTTACATATTCTTAGTCTTGTCCCTAAAGATTTCAATAGATTTTTCTAATAATAATACCAAAAAAAACTAAATGAATATTATGATAAAAACTATACTGCCCCTTTCTTCATTAAACATTTTAACATAATTTTTGACATAAACATGAACTTAATACAACTGAAATTATTAATAGGTCTAGTGGATTTGGGGATTAGTAAATTTACATAACAACATTGATCATTAAATACATATCTTTATTGAAATTATCTTTTACATGACCACAACTATTCTCCGTACTTAGCATATCATGGGATTAAATGATGACATACATAACAAAACTAAGATCTATAAATCAAAGTAAAGGATTAAACTAGGCATAACATGAAGAATACAATTCATGTTAGGAGATAGGTAAATCAATGTAACACAATTGAAATTTGAATATAATGGAATAATATAACTCTATTATCATAACATGGTAATGTGGAAACAATATAATGAACTACATCATTGACATAAAAGATTTAGTTAAACCCATATCCAAACATGATGGAAAAAATACATATAAATGAATCAGGTAAATACCTATCCCAACAAGATGTATCATGATACAAAACATTACCCAATTCATTGAAGCATTATTTGGGACACCCTTCAAAAAAATACAATATAATTATTAAGTGTTCCACATTGATCATATAACATGGAATCATTCAACACCATTATTTACTCCATTGTTAATAAATGTGTAATACCAACATGTAAGTCCTCAATAAACAAGTATATATCCATAATGGTGTATACCATTAATAGGGGAATGGGTATGGAATTCACTACATGGGGATTTTGGCATGGAATTCGTGGTGTAATTTCAAAAGCATAATAATGTCCTATAGAATTTATAAAATGGGTTAATGAAAGAGAATAGGGAATATTATAATTTAGAAAAGAAACGGATAGTGGGGGATTATGTTAAATAATATTAAAACATCTAAAATGTATTTTTTGATGAATAATAGAAAATAAATTATTAAATGGAAATGAGAAGAGAGAAATATCTTACGGAATTTCGGCATAGTGATGGGTGGGATTTAAAAATACTAGTGGCCATAGTGAAACTGAAAGGATGATCACATAATTTGTTTAAAAATTTAAAATAAGGAGGTATGTATGAAAATATCCCACATCCTGAAAATGGAAATTAATATGAATATCATAAAATAGGTACTTAATGAAAAATGTGATAGGGAAATACATTATATGGAAGTGTGATCCCAAAGTTTTGGGAGTTTCTTATTGGGAGATTAGGGGTGCCTTGTGAGGACCCTATGGTGTATGGGTAAGAGGGGGTCGTGCTTCAAAGAGCATGATTAACGAGGAATGGGTGCATGGGTGAGTTTAAGTAAGAGTGGTGGGGGAATTCTATATTATTTTGGTTTTGAACCGTACGCACTATAACATTCAAAACCACAAACCATTCCACTGTTTTTTGTCGTGGTTTCAAGAAAATAGATTGGTATAAATTATTTTGAAATAATAATGGCTGGATATGCTAAAATATTAGTCATCACCCATGTGCACGAACAGTATAATAAATTAATGGGTTTTCATTGAAAATAGAATGATATTTTTAAAAATTAGCCAGTAATAGTAATTTCAATTAATTTATAGTTAGACTGTATTGGTTTATAGAAATGGAATAATAGGGAGAAAATGGATACAAAAAAATAAAATTTTAACATAGAACTAATAAAGGAAAATCAATTTTTGTTTTTGGAGGATGTTTTCAAATCATTTCCAAATGCATTCAAGTCCTTATTCTCTAACATTGTGCACAGAGGATTAATTTGAGTAAAATATCTCAGAAACTAATATATAATTACACATTATTCATTGAACTGCATCATTGTAAAAAAATTATCTAAATATTTCTGAGAAGTGTTCTAGGAACAAAGGGTCGTTGCAATATCTTGTCATCTTCATTGTCGAGAAAATGAACTCGGTAGATGAAAATTTAATTATATAGATTAATAAGTAGTAATGATTATTTAAATATGAGAATACAATATAAAAATTAATCCAAAAAATATAGTAGTAATTGAAGTGAATGTTTTGAAAATTCCCAGTATCCTAGATAGTAAGAAACTCAAAAAAATGTTGTACTGATTAAATCAAAAATCAATATAGATAGAATGATAGAAAAAAATAAGATTCTATTGGATTTAATCAATGAATAAATAGGGCATGAAGACAGAGATTACGTTTTAGTTAAAATATTGGGTAATTAAAATGAAACAAGAGAAAATACCTCTGTAGCAATCTGAGCCCATTTATTTCCCAGCTTAGCATGCAGCTCGATTATGTGATGTTCTTCTTCCAGGGTGAATGTAACCATCTTCAAATCATGTCTCCGATGATTTTATTATCGTAGGCGGCAAATTTTCCCAAAATGAAAAATCCATTAGTACTTCTGGACAACATTCCAATTCCCTTTACAGTGCATACGAACATAATCCCTTAAAATTACATCACCGGCTGATGTCCATGGACCTTTCTTCAAAGAAGTGACTCTACCTGTGTTTCCATAATTGCTAGCTTCTTCAAATGACAGACAATCTACTTGGTCTTTCAATATGTATTCATCATCAATATCACTAATGTTAAATTGTAAAATTAAACACTCAGAAACAGAAAGGATGAATAATAATAATATAAAGAAGCAGAAAAAAATCATGATACGACAAAATATAATTTTAACATAGAACAGATAATTGAAAACCGGTTTCTATTTTTGGAGGATTCCTGCAAATCATTTAGAAACGTATACAATCCTTGCTTAAATGCCATTGTGGGCATATGATTAATTTGAGTTATAAATTTTAGAACCCAATCTATAATGTTATAATAATTTCACATCAAATAGGATCCAAAAAAATAGTAATGAAAACAAATTAATCAGCAAACACATATGGTTGCCATTTTTTGGAAACATCACATTTCAGTATTTTTTTTATTTTCCTATTTTCATTTCTCTTTATTTTGTTTTGTAATTATGTAGAATGTCTCTTTAATGCCTTGTTGTCTCTATAAATTTGGAATGTAACTTGAGTTTCATCCTCATTATCAAAATCACATGACAAATTTTTCTACATATAAATTATTGTTATATGATTTGAAGCCAGAATCTATAGTAGTTGAAAGTACTAAAACATAGATTACATATATAATGGTTACCTGCCATTTAATTTTATATTAATCAAGATTAAAAGAATATTTTTTTAAAAAAAATTAATATATATAATATACATTAATTTATAGTAATTTTTCTTGTAATATTGGAATGAATTACGAAGACAGTAAAGAGAACGTTTATATACCCAAGTAAAAGACATGATCAATGATGACATATGAAATCTGGTGCCTACAATTAATGCCCTAGTAGAATACATAATAGTTTTATGGACCTATCATGAAATGTTAAAAATAATGTCATAAAATTGATATGAATTGTTTGAGAAAAAAATTGAAAAAATTGGAAGATATGATACCTAGATATAATTAACGCCACTATATACTCTTGAACACCAATAGGTTTTATCTTCTTATATAGTAAATAAAAATACTGTAATGTAGGTGATTATATGGGTTCAATTAAATTCCTTAATTAATATAATGTTACATGGTTGTGTTCTATGATTTTACTAAAAAATGGACAATCGTATAACCTAGTTTTAGAAAAGACAGCTAGAAAAGATAGTATAAAAAACTGATTTTATTCCATGAAAATTTTAGTATAGTTATCTTACTGTGTTCCTATGATGTTTTAGTTACTTTTATCAAATAATCTCTCAATTCTGTAGTAGTCTTATTTATATATTTGATGACATATTTTTTTAATTAGAAAAATAAAAAAGAGTCTGTCTTATCCTTAACCATTAGTTTATCTTTAAATCTATTGGAATAAATATTATCATCAAACTATAATAGTTATTTATTATTTCGTATAAATTTTGAAGTTGTATATAAGTGATAATGAGAAATTTAAAATTAAATAGATATATTTTCACCTTGCAGTGAAGCTAGTAGGACAAATTTTGTAGAACTGGTAGAGAAATATTCTATTAGAAATATTCAACATATCCAAGCATGAGGAGTTTGAAAAATTAGAATAATCTGAAATATCCATTTCTTGAACAATTAGAATAATCATAAATGAAAATTCCATTAATTGAACATAAATTTCATATAGGGAATAAAGAAAAAAATTAGTTGTCTCAACTATAATAAGTTGTGTCAGAAGCGAAAGCTAGATTATCATTCATTTTTATAGAATGAATGGCTGATAGAGATCATTTCTCAGCATCACTTCCTCCAAAAGTACCCTTAATGTCTCCATCAATGAAACCTGGAAAGAATTATCATTCATTTCTATAGTTCAGGCTAAATTTCATAGTACACCACACCTCCATCATCATTAACATAATGTTCATACAAAAACTTCTGATCAAAGATCCAAGAAGGTATCATGGGAGGGGACATGATTTCTTGGGTTATTGGTATTATTTCCCAAGTAAAAGCTTATCTAGATCAATCTATATGGTTTGAATCAAAATATAAAAAACCATAATTATTTTTTCTATCAACTATATTTATGTGGAGATATATGTATATAATTTCTTATTATATGAGATGATTATGAGGAATATTAGAAAAAAGATGATGAATGACATGTGACTTCCAGCATCATCCAAAGATAACTCCATTCCTGTCCAAATAGTAGTGAACCCAGGAAAGGAGTCGTGAGTGAAAAAATCAGTCCAATGACTTTCCTCTTATGGAAAGTCATTTGGTAAGAATTCAGTCAATTGACACCTATTATTGAACCCTCTCAGCAAGAAAAATTTTATACCTTGCTTAATGAATGAGAAAGGTTTAAGGTAAATGAATTTTTTTACCAATAACCAAATCGTGAATACTTTTTATTAGCATGATTTGTTCATTTGAATCACATTCATTTTGCATGTTTCGATTATATGATATACATATCATATATTCCTTCTCTATTAGTATTGTTTATGAGATAAAGTGTTTTACTGATTAGAATGCTATACCATGTCACGGTACCACATAATTATTTCTTCATGACCATGGTCTTGCTAGTAAGTCACGGATTCATGATGTTTTAAAAAAAATTGTCAAGGAAAAAACATATGTGAGTCCATTTATTCTAAATTAAACTAATAACTTAAAAATAGAATAAAATGATCACTGCTCGAAAAGAGGTCATTGGTCCAATGGCATTTCCAAAATGGGGGAAAACACACAATAATAAATAATTACAACATTTTAAATATAAATATAATTAAACAAAATAACCGAGATAGTTATAAATTTACATAGACAAGCAATTTTATTAATATGGTTGTAAATTGGAAAAAATGTGCTTACCAAAAATTTTCACACAAATTAATCAAAGAAGTCTACATGCAAGATGTAACATAACATTAGCAACCAAAATGAAAAAATGTTAAAGATATTATGTGATGTATTACCTTATGATTTAATGCTATATACCCAGCCTTCTAGATAAATTAATACACGAGAATTAACTAAGAAAATATGCATCTTATGTTCTAATAAAATCAAAGAATAATATATAGGAATATGTTTGTAGGAAAATCATAGGAAACAACTGAGATAAGGGAACCACATATGTATTTGAATAAATTCAATAGATCATTAATCAGAGAAGAAAAAGGAATCTGTAAGCATGTATTTTTATGGAATCTGCAAGTATATGTTTTATGGAATCTGCAAGTATATGTTTTATGGAATAAAATAGTACAACATTATTTTAATGCACAAATCTGCATTGAATATGGATTTATTCAGTTTATACTAAATATAGATATGAAAACATCCATATCAACCTAATATGGTCATCATAAGAAATATGGAAACACATATTCATCAAAAACCAAGGAATAATTGTGCATATTTAAGCTGTAAGAAAATTGTGAACGAGGACTTGGGAAACACATGAACAAGAAATGCAGAAGTAGCTATATATGAGTAATCTAGGAAAACATAAATATAAATAGTCTAGAAAATAAAACACAATAAGGAAATTATAAAAATATTTATGGAAATTAAAAAAAACATACATGAAATTGAAAAACATTACCAGAAAAACTCCAGAATGATGAAAACCTGTTCATGTGACTATATATGAGTAATCTGAGAAAACATACATATAGATTCATTTACATATAGCTACTATTATCATAAATTTCTATTGTGAGGACATCATCACCACCAGACCCCTATGTTCAACATTTAATACAATACATTTGTGATGATTATTAAAAAAGTACTAAACTCTTGATGAGCAAAATAAAATTTTTGTGATCTTTTATATCACTGAAAACTATATAGTACTGTATGGAATAACCATGATTGAAGCAAGAAAATTTCTTATTCAGTAACCTTGGAAAAGATATTTTCCCTCATATGATCATCCACAAATTTACCATTTTTGTTAAGTGTAATTATTCCAAATCCATCATCATGAAAATTTTATCAATTTAATTAGAAAACTACAGGATGGTGTTCTTAAAATTTTTCATTTAGAAATCGTTCACATATGATCAAACAAAGGCCCAAATGCATATATATTGCACTTTCCACACACTAAAAAGAAAAAATAAACAATAGAAACGAAGGGAGTCTCAAAGACCATCTTCTCTAACGATACCATTACATGCTCAGAACATCCTAGTATACTTTGATTTTACATAGAATTCTCTACCAAGGAGAACCCATAAATATGTAGGCTCTAATTAAACCTGTAAATGAGTGAAACAATTTATTTTAAAGTTATATTTTCATTAATTAAAAATAAAATATATAAATAAGAATTTCTTGGGATGGAATATACATGATATAAAATAATTTTTTAACAAAAAATTACAGCAAAGAATGAAAATATGAAGTTGGTGACATTGAAGGACACAATTATAAAGAATAAAAAAAATAATTGACCTTATGATTGGTTTTTTATGAAATGTCATTGTTTTCTAAGAGAGTAAAATATGTTTATGATTTACTGTAGTGAATGTAATATATATTTTATTGATGGAAATCTAATTGAAAAACCACATAAGTAAACATTTTTTTAATTGAAATGGCCAATAGATATAGCATACATGATACAGACTGTGAAATTTACCTAATGTTTAAAATAAATTTCTCTTACACACACTTTACTATATGATGTACCACAAGAGATAGATGGAAATACATGTAAAAATGTAGTTAAAAAAATCAAAAGCAGTAATAATGTATTTGCTAAATCAGGATAAGTGATATGTTCCACCAATCATATGAATTTTTGAAATTCCATCGAATTTAAAATTCAAATATGTGAATGAGTGAGTTACTACATGTTGATTCATTAGTTCAATATTTTTTAAGCAATAGATATATATAATGGAGAAGCAATGTGATCTTGACTTGGGCATATAATGCCTCCTCGGAGATATTACTTGGTGAGCAGCACATTGATGCAAGGAAGATAAACATGAAATAGAATGAAATGTAATCGTGAGCCGAAGGTGGGAGTGGAAGAAGAAAAAATGATTACCATATATATATGGAAGTCTAAATATTTGATGTAGGAGGATTTTAAGTGATTCGAGGTTTAGACATTTTAAAATAAAGGTTACCTTATAAACAGATGGAGGAAATACAAATTCGGTGTAGTTTTAGAAGAATTGACATCTTTCGTTGGAAATGGACGGATGTTGAAGAAAGTTGTCTCGATTACACAATTTGATATTGATGGTGGGCTTCAAATGAAAGAACATGAGGAATTTTACCAGTCAATTGTTGAGGAATATTGTGATGTAAGGAGGAATTGAAACCACGAGGTAGATGTGGTCACTAGATTGCAGGTGTAGAAGTAGGATTGGGATGGGTGACCATATCAGGAACCCTAGAGATACAGAGAGGATTTGGGTAGCATGAGAGGATGCTGGAGGAAGAAGCTGGATGCGAGGAACAATAATATTATAGATGGGTCGTGGGGATGCATCGCTCGCAGTCGATTTGCAAAGGGTATTGCGGGGGTTCAACAGGAATGCATAGGGCTTAAAATGTGAGAACCTCAGGAAGTTTACCAGTCAATTTGTCACGAGCCGACCCAATGGGGTCCGAGCCGCGACTCCCCAAGCTTGCCTCCATAGCCACTACACGGGGCGGTTCATCAGCACAATCCTGCTGCGGAACCCTTGGTGGCTGTCATCGTGGTGGAATCCTGAAATACATTCAAGACGAAACATAGTCATAGAGTATATCTGGAGAACTGACTCAATAAGGACAAGGAAAAAACCAAAAACCCAGTCCTATATGATGCATGTACCATGATGTCCCCGCGACCAGTGTACGAATGTCCCGAGTTGAAAGGCATGTTATCAGAGTCCTGGTGTATGGATACGTCGGTCGCCGCACCAACACTAGAGTCCCTGGCCTGAAAGCCGAACTCGAAACACCCTAACACTACCTCTATGCAACCCAAACCAAACTCACAGCTAGACCACCTACGCTCTGAGATCCCAAAGGTGGAACCTCCTCTGATACCACTCTGTCACGACCCGACCCAATGGGGCTCGAGCCGCGACTCCCCAAGCCCGCCTCTAATAGGCCAGGGGCTGGCGACCAGCGCCGAGTAGGCTATCACACACATGGGAGGCATTAGCCTAAGGTACCTGTACACACGCACCCACAAACACCTCCATGCAACAGTGCAGAGATAAAGAAACTGAAAAGTAAATGCATGCATACAGTCTATCCCAAACCAGAGTGCAATAGCAAAAGTACAAGGGCAAAATAGGGCCCACCAAAAGAAAACTACAAAGCGCGTCCAACCTTCTCTGAAGAAGGAAAACGCTGCCACAAACACCAGCCGAAAAGCTCCCTCGGCACAGCTCCAGTAAACACCCCGGTCAACTCGCTCACTAAGCTCCGCCTGCTCCGGGTCCTCCTAGGACTCCATCAAAATGCATGTGGTCTGCACAAGACACAAACATGTGCGGGCAAAGCCCGTGCAGGGGTGAGTATAAACATACTCAGTAGGCACCCAAAAAACCCAAAACCCAAGGGAGCAAGTGAAAGGCAACAATCCGCTCAACCCAACCAGAGGGAACCGAGACGAGAGAGAAACTCCATCTCGTCACCATCCTCGGCTAAACACAACAAGTCAGCTCAGCTCAGCTCAGGTGTATGCCCATACATACACCTTGAACAATCCAGATATACACAGCTCACGCCACAAATCCACAAGAGGTACCGACCCCATCACCAGCAACAGTCCACAACCAGGAGAGTACACCATGAACACTGTCATACCAGATGACACTCATCCGAGAGATACACTACATCGGGATACTCACAAACATCTCAGACGCTCACCCGTGAGACCACGCTCGTCAGATAGCATCACTGAGGAAACATCGCTGAAACACCATAACCACCAAACTCCTCGGATAGGGGATTGCCGCTGGGGTCCGCTAGGGGATACCAAGACCCACTCTGATATACGTAGCTCATAGTTAGAGGATCACTCCCAGGGTCTGCTGGGGGATACCTTGACCCGATCTGGCATATGTAGTTTCCACAGATAGGGGGTCACACCCAGTATCCGCTGGGCGATGCCACAACCCGATCTGGACTCAGCATGATGTTTATGGTAGGGTTGCGGTATCGTTGGTTATACGATCCCCTACTCAGCGCGTGGTTTCATTAGGGTTGTGGAATCATCGGTTCGATCCCCTACATCGTGAGTTATACCAGATAGGGTTCCGGTATCATCGTGACCATCTTTATATGGACGCTGATCCTCTATCTGAGTGTGGAGCTTCTGTCGAGTGCCAGATCGGGTTGTGGCATCCCCCAGCGTATCCTGGGTGTGATCCCCTATCTGTGAAAACTACGTATGCCAGATCGGGTCGTGGTATCCCCCAGCGGACCCTGGGAGTGATCCCCTATCTGTGAGCTACGTATACCAGAGTGGGTCTTGGTATCCCCTAGCGGACCCTAGCGGCGATCACCTATCTGAGGAGTTTGGTGGTTATGGCGTTTCAGTGATGTTTCCTCGGTGATGCTATCCGACGAGCGTGGTCTCACGAGTGAGCGTCTGAGATGTTTGCGAGTATCCCGATGGAGTGTATCTCTCAGATGAGTGTCATCTGGTATAATAGTGTTCGTGGTGTACTCTCCTGGTTGTGGACAGTTGCTGGTGATGGGGTCGGTACCTCTTGTGGCTTTGTGGCATGAGCTATGTATATCTGGATTGTTCAAGGTGTTTTTATGGGAATACAACTGAGCTGAGCTGAGCTGACTTGTTTTGTTTAGCCGAGGATGGTCACGAGATGGAGTTTATCTCTCGTCTGGGTTCCCTCTAGCTGGGTTGAGCGGACTGTTGCCTTTCAGTTGCTCCCTTGGGTTTTGGGTTTTTGGGGTGCCTACTGAGTATGTTTATACTCACCCCTGCACAGGCTTTGCCCGCACATGTTTGTGTCTTGTGCAGACCACAAGCCTTTTGACGGAGTCCCAGGAGGGCCCAGAGCCGGCGGAGCTTAGTGAGCGAGTTGACTGGGGTGTTTACCGGAGCTGTTCCGAGGGAGCTTTCCGGAGGGTGTTTGTGGCAGCGTTCCCCTTCTTCAGAGTAGGTTGGACGCGCTTTGAAGTTTTCTTTTGGTGGGCCCTGTTTTGCCCATGTACTTTTGCTGTTGCACTCTAGTTTGGGATAGACTGTATGCATGCATTTACTTTTCAGTTTCTTTATCTCTGCACTGTTTCATGGAGGTGTTTGTGGGTGCGTGTGTACAGGTACCTTAGGATAATGCCTCCCATGTGTGTGATAGCCTACTCGGCGCTGGTCTCCAGCCCCTGGCCTATTGGAGGCGGGCTTGGGGAGTCGCGGCTCGAGCCCCGTTGGGTCGGGTCGTGACACGATTGTTGTGGAATCTCGTGATGTAAGGAGGAATTCAAACCGCAAGGTAGATGAAGTTGCTAGATAACATGTTTCAAAGTAGGATCATGATGTGTGACCATAACAGGAACCCTTGGGATATGGAGATGGTAAGGGTAGCATGAGAGGACACTGGAGGAAGAAGTTGGATGTGAGGAACCATAATGTCGAAGAAGGGTCGTGGGGATGCATCAATCAGAGTCGATTTGCAAAGGGTATTATAGCGGTTCAACTGGAAAGTAGAGGGTTATTTATTATTTGGAAAGGATAATGTGGTGATTTGGTGCATTGTGGAGGTGACACGTCTGTATAGAAACACCTAGGTTTAGTTAAAATAGTAGATTTCCCTTTTTCATGTAGAGGTGAGTAAAACATTCAAGGAATTGATTTTAAAATATTTAGAAAATTTATATATCTTTGATAATTTACAAAGGATTTATAAAAGAAATCAAATAAATCTAAAATTATATTATTTTAAAGGAAAATATATATTTGGTAGAATATACCCTTTACTGTTTTTTATTACATCACTATTGGGTCATTATGATGTCATAAAACACATTATATATATTTATACAGTATTTAATTTTTTCTTGAAAATTTCTATTATCTTAGAAAGTTGTGAAAACATTCCATTTGTTAATTTTGACATCCTGATTCCAAAAATAATAATCATTTTATCTAACTAATTTCATAAAAATGTGAATTTTTCACTTTTAATATTAATAGAAATATATATTTAAAATTGATGGGTTCTGATAAAATCATTTTTCTTCCCATAATAGAAATTAAATTTCCTTTAATAATAATTTTATTATCATTTATATATAATAAAATTAATTTAATAATAAATTTTTATTAAATTTTTATTTATTTAAAAAATCCATTAATTCCTTCAAAAATATTTCGTAATTATATTTGAATATTAACCCAAAAAAAGATGTGTTCATTAAAAATAATTTACAAAGTATCAATATTAGATTGAATGTTTTTTTAATTATTATACACAAAAATAATCAACATAATCATAAATCTATATTCTTTTTACATATTCCTTTATTAAACCATATACAAATTTAGAGTGTGTTGTGCATTGGTGGGGCTTTCAAGGGGTCATATGGTGAACATGTTTTGGGTTGTGATCATTATGTTCTTGAACTTCTCCAATAAATGGTTTAAATCATTCTTTGGTTATTGAATATCGACTTGGGCTTGGTCTATGGAAAATACCAAAATGATATCTTCCTTAGAAGCATCGAAAAATGGGCTTTATAGGGTATGATACTACTTTTTGAGTCCATTAATTCTTTTATCTGTGTCAAAATGATTTTGTTAAACCCCTATATTAATGCTAGTAATGTGATCAATATTCAATGGAAATATTATCAATGGTATGGATACATTATAGTAATTTAATTTGAATGGGGTATAATAAAACCAAATTATTGATTGTGTTTTCTATATCCATAAGACATTTAATTAAAAGATATGGTATTTATTTCACAATATTTTGGGTCGTTACAGAGACCATATAATTTTTTACACTACTAATATTTACTATTTGTTCAGTTACGAAATGGAGAAGCTTATTAGTCCTCCAATATAATGGATTCTAGATTATGGTGAGATATTTGTGATTTTTAATTGCTCCCATTAGGATTTTTATGAATCAGGATAAAATAAGGGGTGGTTATATATTATGTTTTTATGATGTTATACCTCGAATATAAAATATGTTACCCAAATGATCTAGAGATGTAAATTGTTTTGTTTATGCCAAATGTGTTGTTGAATTAACTAATTGGAATAAACATTATGCTTCTTTCTAATGACAATAGAAAAAAATATGTATTATTATATAGGTATTTGTATCATCACAAGAAGTTGTGGATGGATCTTCCCTTGTTATACATTTTTTATATGTCTTATAACCAAAGATTGTAGACTATAATTTCTAATGAAATGAGTTGGATTTCTTAAAGAGATGTGGTCTGGGAATCTAATAATGTTTATAAATAGTTGTTGAAACTCATATCGTAATGTAATTATGTAGAATAATATAGGGGAAAAAATATTCTTTATCAGATGAATATGGACTAATAAATGATTCTATATGTGGTGAACTCTTAGTGGTGATACATAGAGGTAGATGGGATACATGACTGTGTTTTAAATAGTGATCCTCTATAGAGATAGATATCAGATAATCAAAATAATATGGAATTCTAATATATGTTATGTATTCCATTTTCAATGTTTGACTAAGACCTCATTAAATTTCATTGGTAACCCGTATAGAAAAATCCTAATGTGATTAGGGTATACTATTTATTGGGGAAGCATCATTACTGTCTAGTGATGAATTGGTTCAGGATATATTTTGTACTAATTTTCGAGTTTTTTAGTATTTATATTCAGAACAACTTGTTACATGTGATTTGTTACAGATCTTGGTATTCCCACATTTAAATTAAAGAAAATATTGGTAAATTTCATAATTGGTTTACCATGTGAATAAATAATATGTAATGTATTTTGGGTGACTGTGGACCATCTAATGATTTAATCCCATTTCCTAGTGGTTCATGAATCAACTGCCACCGATGTTTGTGAAAAGAATAATGCAGATGACATTATATTTCTTCAGGGGGTAGTAATGAACAACATTTTTTTACCGAGATCCGAATTTTAAATTTTAATACAGAAAGGGTATTGAATATTTACTATGTCTAGAAGTTTATCTAAATAACTACTTTCAAACCAAATACATAACATAAATTAGAGTAGACAATAAAAACATTGGTGGATATATTTCCATCATGCATATTTATTTTTTACGTACCATATTTAATTAACTTGAAATTTTTTTGACTTATAGATACCATTTTCAATTTTCTATTAGAGTTGATCGATTTGAGGAATTGTATGTGTGGTTATTTCATTCATCATTTGGTTTGAAAGAGGATTGGAATTTATTGTTTATAGTAACTGATTTGCTGCAGAGTATGGTAGAGAAGATCAAATTAGAATAATAAATTATTATTATTGTTTATTAATGTTATAATTCATAAACAGATTATATATAGAGGCCCCTAGAGTTTGAGGAAGTTGACCATATTTTCTTATGTCTTTCCCATAATCATGGGTATTAGAGGGTTGGAATGATGAGTATTTATTATCCGATATACATCATAAAAATTTTAGTATTGGGGTGTGTTTTAATAGTGTAGAATCAGATAAAACATCCACTCTAGAAGGATAGGATCCATGTCGACTTGTAATTTCTAAAAAAATTAATTTCTTTGTGATTTTTTCCACAAAATTTAGAGGGTAGGGTTTTATTTCCAATATGAAATGATTTTTATGGAGAGACTAGTAAATATATAGGATATTCATGAAAATAGGTTTCTTGGATGGACCACACCACTATTTATTATTATTTTTGGGAATGGTTTCCTGGAAGATATTAAAATGAGCATGAGACACACATTTATTACCATTACATAATGTTATTTTTATTATTTATATGTTCTTTTTTTATTATGTGTTATTTTGACCATTAAAAATTATTAGATATAATATTTCTCTTACAATTTATGTGTGTTGTTATTTAAAGTGAATTAATAATGATAAATAATTCATAATCATTATGTGGAAAATTATGGAATGATTCAAAACCATAAGGTTGGGTCAGTGCTACTTAATTAAGATAGTAGGATGATATAAAGCATCAGTTTCCTTTATTTGTGTCTGTTTGGAAATGATTTAGGATGTTTGAGGATTTCAAATCCACACATTATATATTGTTTGATATGTTTGTATTGATTTGTATTTGTAAGTAATGTAAGTTATTACTACTATGAGTCGGTTTGGTTTTTTCGTGATTGGAGATGGTGGTGTGGTTGTGTGGATGTTTCATGGATGTCTTGTCTTAGATCAATTTTAATGTCTAGTGGTGGTTTTGTAGTGTAATGAGATCCCTGATAGCTATTTTACATTATGGTTATTGAAACCATCAACATTCTATTTGGGGTTTTTATTAATTTGGTTGAGAATCATTTGAGAGTTATTTAAGTTAATGGAATATAACATTATTTCTTTTTAAATTTTTGGTATTTGAGTTGATGCTTTTTAGAGGAGGAAATATGAGTTTTAAGTCGAGTATGAGTTTTAATTTTTTTTCATAATGAGATCCATGATGTGAATATGAAATGACTTCGTGATATTTATTTCATGTTGTTGAGTCTTAAGTTTCACATAATTATATTCAGGTGGAATTTATATGATCAATGAACTCACATCATATACACATTGTTAATTATATGAAGAAATAAATGTTTTAGATACCATTGTTTCATTGGATTTTCATTTTCTGTTTAGAATGTGAGTTCGATGACGTTATTCTGTTTTTTGATTGAATTGCAGGGCCCCATAAAATATAATATTATGAATATGTACTAAATTTAATGTGATTTTTGATGTCTATAATGTTTATATATATCATTTCTCATATGAATTATTTCATTACTCATTATGTTCTTATAATCCTAAAGATGACACTGTTATATAGCGATATTATCCTTCTCATATCATTATAATTTGATCATTTTCTTATAGATTTGGTTATTTTCTAATATGTGGTGAGTGTATAACCCTTTCCCCCATTTTTTACTCTACTTCATCTTATATAATTCCCAATAGTTAAACTTTTATGATTTGGGGAGCATTTGAGAAGAGTTTTTATGATCACATTATCTGGTTTGGGTTGATTCATGTTTTCTTTGGCAATTTTGTCTCTCCAATTTAGTCAACTGTGTACCTATTTTATATAGTGAATCAAAAAGATTCTATGAAATGGGGGATTCTCATTCTCACCCAATTTTGATTCCTGTGTGGGGATGATAAGATTATTTATCAAATAAATGGATATCAAGGACCAACAATATATAAATATTTAGTTGGGATATATTTAAATTTATGTGAATTTGGTGAAATAAAAATATTTACTACTTTGATTATAATGTTGATGGGAACATGAATTCATGGTTTCATTTTATGAAATCATGTTTGTTTGGATACATACATGTGTAATATTAGATATATATAAAATATTATTTCATTTTTTTATTTTACTACAACAATTTTAATTATAATGTCAAATAATCTTGATATCTTGTTTTAAATAAAAAATTGTGCATCATAAAAATTGATATATATTATAAAAATATTATTATTTTTGTATGAAGGTTATAAAAAAGTTATTAAATATGAGGGTATTATTATGAGTATAATCCTCAAATTCTATATGAAATTTGTAAATAATTTATATTAAATAATCACTTATTTTTCAGAATGTTATTGTATGCTTTTAAAATAAAATATATTAAAAAGTTATTTTTAAGGAATTTTATTTTGAAAATATTCTAAATTTATATTACCACCCAAAATTTATTTTTTAAAATAATGTATTATTTTAAAAAAAAATTCATATTAAAATTATCATCAGTTGACATTTTTATTTTTTTTGAAATGGTGGATTTTTCTATGAATTATAAATAAATACCATTTATTCAAATACATTAAATTAATTTAACTAAATAAAGTAATATAAAGTACCCATTATATACTGTATTTTATTATAGTTTAATACATGAATTTTTTTTACCATAGTTTAATTAATTCCCATTGAATCATAGATTTTAATGATTTTAATATAAGTTGATTTCTATGCATAAAAACACATTTTATAAAAAAATAATTCTTTCATTGAATTTTATGAATTTATATTAAAATTATTTTATTGCACTTTTATAAAATATATATTGATAAAACATGAATACTTTTTCGAAATCATCATGTATAAATTAAAATTGAGTAAACTTTTGACAACTTACATAAATCAAAGATTTTCGAAGGAATAATGAATATTACTAATTTTTTTTGAAACATCCATTATCATTACAATAATATATAATAATAAATATACTTTTTATATTGTTTTATAGGTAAAAATAATTCATTTAAACTAATAATAATCTAATTTATGTCCTTAAAATATATTTTCTGTTGGATTTTAATATTTAACAATTTTATAATAGTTTAAAAAATTCCAGGAAAGAAGCTTTTCATCTCTAATTTGGGGTGTAATTTTAAATAAAATTCATTCATTTTTTGTATTTTATTTACTATTTATTCCATATTTTTAATTTTTAAAATTAATATTTTATAATAATTTTATCTAATTTTATTAATTGTGAATAGTAATTAAGGGAAAATTTCCAATCATTTTTATGTCAATACATGTTTATTTGCGGTAAACCAAATAATAATGGTATTTATACTTATTAAACATATCTAGGTACTAATTTTTTGATACATTTAAACTTTATTTTATATAACCACATAATTTCATTCCATTTGGATGTAATTTCCAAGAGTATGACATAATTATATTTTTTTCATTAATGATATTAAAAGTGTGTTTTCACACCAACTCATTGAAGGACACCCCAAATTTTTATACAGTACAAAAAAATTCCATATATAATGAAAAAAAACAACCAAGTTATGTTCTAAAAAATTTAATGATGCAATTTAGTTTCCAAACGCATAGAAATACCCTTCTAATTGTCCATATGATTTGATTTATGGATTTATTATTTAATAGGAGGTGTGCACTACCACCTCTACTATGCAATGTGCATTATTTTCCATTACAATAATCTGCTGATATATATACTGATAAGATTAAGTCATATCTATGATCATTATTACAAATTATTTCATATGTAATTATAATACACTATATAGCTTATAACCTTAAAATTTCATTGGAAAATGATAACAACCCTCATGTGTATGTGTGATCTACAACCTCTAATAAGCGATGTGAATACTTTTTAATTCCCAAATTACATAGATTTAAAAAAGGATCAATTACATTAACATATATTATATATCAGAAATAATATTTAATATTAAATGTTAAATTACTATTTACATTTCATTCTTTCCAATTATTGAAAATTTAAAACAACGTTAATGTTTATGTTCAGTCTATCATCTCTATGAAATGTGTAACACATTTATCTCACTATATATATTAATGGTCTCTCTAAATATATTTATAACTAATTTTTGGTTTTTTATAATTATTTACATTCTATTATGAATAGAACCATTATCAATTTATATGTATTGGAACTACATAACATGAATTATTATAAGAAAAAAATAGATAACACCTAAATGTAATGATTATAATAAGGAATTATTAATAAATGTCTGATGAAATAATATAAATTTATTTTGAATAATATATAATCCATTTTAGGAGTATTTTATTTTTTTTTAAATTAGAATTTATGTTGAAGAATTTATGGTAATTTTAATGAAATTAAAATTTTAATTATGGGATTTTATTCTCCCCTTAATATTGGAAAGAAACATTCCATATCCATAACAATATTATTTTATGTTGTGTATGTACATCCCATAAATTTAATTTATGATTATTTTCATGAAAATTCTGTGCATTTACATCTCTATATAATTTATTATGTTTTATGAGGTTTTTATTCGATTGTTACAAATGTGTAAATTTATTTATGTTACAATATCACTTTTTATCTAGATTGATTGTGATTATTCTTATTATATTGAAATTGTATGACATATATCAAATTCATTTAGTTAATTTTATTCTTCAATTGTTATTTCATGAGGATACAATTTTTCTTTCATTTTCATCCATTTATTATCCGAAGATATTAATATAATATTTTTTATTGAAAAAAGACTCTATTTATTTCTTGACTCTAAAAATAAATTTTTCTCCAAATACATGTTTTTATAAAAACTCTACAATATTTAAAATATTCCTCTATAATTTTTTAATTTTATTTTTACCCCTGGTAAACTTTTGTTAAAAAATATTTTTAAAGGTATCATTATTTAATTTCCTAAGTGAGATAATTTTAAATTTTAAGCCAAGAAATTTAATTGATATCTCATGATATAATAATGACTAGAATTGCAAGTGATTCTAGTCTAGTAGTGGTATTGTTTCACTGTGACATCATTGGGATTTAAGATTTATTAAATATATGATGGAATAGAGATTCATCTTAGTCTTCTATAATATTCATGGATGTATACCATGATAATTGAAATGACATTATATAATGAAATTTATTTTACAATCATAAGTATTGACTATATTTTACCCCCCTATAGCTCAGTTTCATTAATTACATTATAATTCATATCATATGAACATAAAATGTTATTTGGATGATTCATTAATATTATCTATGATACGATGTGTATATCATTAAATGGTTAGGATCAGGTTGTGACATCTTTTTTCTCATGTTATTCTTTCATGATCATTCATATATCCATTTTTTTACCGTTAAAGAGAATCTTATATTACTCATTCTTATTTTTCCTTTCCTCATGCTATAAATAATGATTTAATTTATTAAATATAAAAAAATTCATGTTATGATGTTCATAGTGGGTGGCGATGTAGATCTCCTTTGAACCATTTTATAATTTATCCACATTTATATATATATATATATTAATCCTTTAGAATATTAGAATGGTTATTACTGTAGGTATTGAATGTTAATATATTAAGTCATAATTTAAATTTATAAATAGGCTAGGTTGTAATTGATTGTATCGAACACATGTGTATTTACCTTTCAATACTTGGATGAAAAGTATTTGGTAAGAGTCATTTGGATAATATTATTGATTATAGAATATTCTATAGTATGGTAAATAGTTAAGTACATTTTTCTTGAAAAACATCTATGTATATATATTATAAGTGGAAGTGATTTTTGAATTAATATATCTATGATAATAACCCTAAATAGATATTGTTTAGTATATCTCAGTCATCACTATGGAGAATGGTTACCTTTCCTTAAATATAGATCTAATATGACACTCCCTATGTATATGTTTGGTGAACGAACAATTTATTCATAAACAATTATGAGGTATTTGTATAGATGATGACCGTGATTGGATAAGGATAAATGTATGATGCTATAGATATGAATTAATTATTCATGATTATATATCCTATAAATTAATATACATTATTTTATAGGTTCCCACTATGATAATTGTTTCTCTTACTTTGTTTGGTTTTAGTTAATGTATAGAACTAAAAGGAATCATGTCATCTCTAAATTTTATTGATATAGGAATTATTTACGCAAATATTGGGATATGTATGTTATCGAACATAGAAAAAAAATTGGAGATTCATAATGAAAATTATAGTATGTATATTTATATTCATAAATTCTTTATTTGTTGTAAGAAACAGTTAGAAAAAGGACATTGAGGAATGAGAATATGTTTTATCTTCTGAATATGAATCCATAGAGAAAGTAAATTACAATAATAAATAAATAGTTCCATGGAAGGATATGATGATCCTCATAAGGTACAATTTATTGTTATATTTTTTTATATGTGTATTATGGGAATTATCCGAGTTGATTCCCTAATCTATGATCTAACTCCTTGTATGTGTTTATAATTATTCTATTCTAATCATAACTATTATGGGATTAATATTTGATTTTTTTAGGATTCATGACTAATGTTGTCTTTGTATTAAATCAGCGACAATAAACTTATAATAATTATGAATCATCTAAAGGTTATTCAACATTATAATTTCATTATGGAATTAAAAAAATAAATTCAATGGTTTTCATTACTATGAAATTATATTTAGTAATAGGGTGATTCTTTTAGATAAAACACGATTATGGTAATGAAAAAATATATATTCTTTTTAATTTGTGGTATGTAATGATTAACTTGGATAAATAGATGATCACTATTACTAAATTAAATGGAATATTATTGGTTACCTTGAATGTGATTAGAAATTTGAAGAAAATTCACTGTATGTCATGTTATGTGAACATTAATGATTTGTTATGTATAAAAGAAATATAATCAATGCGTGTGATTTTTTAAAGGAATAGGTTGTGTGATGATTTTTGTAAGATAATATGTTTTCATTATGGTTTTATGGTTATTATGTTTACTAGAATGTTTTAATAGAATGTATAATCCAAATATTAACATGTTTGTTATGTGACATAATGATATTCTATATAATTTATTGTGATAAATGTTAATTTTTATCAAAAAAATATGCAATTAAATATTCATATTTTTGGGCATTTTGATTGGTCAAACAAATTGAGGAGTCTTAAGGTAAACTATTTTATGCAAGCTATTATGATAAAAATTGGGTTTTGTTGTTGAGGTTTTAGATATTAGTTTATTAAAATGTTCTATATAATATAACATATAGTCAAAAAAAATTATTTTAAATAATTATAGAATGATGGAATAAATTTTTATTATTTTTAGGGATTCTATGACCAGTTAAATGTTGATTTTGATTCTTCAAAAATGAAATTACCATTATTTATTATTCATATATTAAATTAAAATTTGTTGTTGAAAATAATCAAACCATAACCAAAGGATGAAATTACTGTAAGGAAATGTAAAAAAATAATGCAAGTACATTTTATCTTATTATAAATCATGATTTAAAATTTCCTCCTCCACATGAGAAAATGTATATTCAAATATTACTACTATTCTTTTACCATTGTTTTTTATGAATTGTTCCCCCTCACTAATTAATGGTTTTATGGTTATAATATTTTTAATAACCATGTAATTTTTTACAAATTATTATTTAGTTTATAATAGTTATCTCAATGATGTCTATATTTTTAATTCCCAATAATTTCCTCATTATTTGGGAACATTTTTTTACTTCGAGTAATGTTTTTGTTTCTCAAATCCCCATTAAATAGGATGTCTTATTATAACTCTTCAGGATTTTCATTTCAATAATGATATTATAAAATATAGAATCTATTGATCCCTCTGGAATATTGTTGAATTCTTCCTATGATTGCTGTTTTAATAATCACAAATCATCGATTACTTAATCTGGTTGGATTTCTCATATACATAATCACAATCTCTTAGTGAATCTGTGTATATTATTTGGATCATGTTTTTGTCTCTTTGTTATTGATTTACAAGTATTCTAAAAGTCCTCTAGATCAAATAGACAAAGGTTGCACCGATCCATATTAAAGGACAACGGTCGCACCGATCCATATCGAAGGACAACAGTCTCACCGATCCATATCAAAGAACCACGGTCGCACCGATCCATATCGAAAGACAATAGTCTCACCGATCCATATCACAAGACAATGGATTCACCGATCCATATCAAAGGACAATAATCGCACTGATCCATATCAAAGGACAACGGTCGCACCGATCTATATCACAAGACAACGGTCGCACCGATCCAGATCAAATGAGTCACCGAAGATGAAACACCGATACTGATCAAATAAGTCACTGATCATAACACACCAATGATGATCATCTGAGTCACCGATGATTACACATCGATGCTGATCAAATGAGTCACTGATCATGACACACCAATGCTGATCATCTGAGTCACCGATCAGAATACACCGATGTCTAGCCACCGATGCTGATGCTGATTACCTACCGATCACTTGACTCACCGATAGTCATAAATAGCTGTTTGAATTTTCTATCTTTATTTAATCTAACCGATGGTCATATTATGTATATTTTAATACATTGACATTTATTTAATTAAGGTTGTTGGATGTTAGGGAACCGTACCTCGTACCTACAAAAAGAAATCATATCTTTTATTGGATCTTGTTCCATAAATACATGAAGTCCCTGCTGGTGAAAATACACCATGTAACAACGACAAGACTTATATGAGCGCAAAGAGTGGTGGATGAGATAACCATGGAAGACAAGAGAATACAACACAATAAGAAGACACAGAATCTCTTACACACTAAAGCTTACTCAAAAAAAGAGTTCTGTACATTCACGAGGACATTGAAGAACTTCATCGACTACATTTCTCACTATCTCTGAATCTAGATACCAAGAAGACGACACTCTGTTTTTCAGAAAAAAAGAAGAAGAGGACTTAGAATCATTTCTGATCAAACTCAAGGAGTCCAAAGCATCACTGAAATCTCTATAGCCATTTCTAAACTCTACATCTCTACACTGTGATTCATTATTTTACATTTCGAGCAGTGTGTGTTATCTGCTCTATTTAACACACACACTGTCTCCTGTACATTAACTTGAGGATCTGTAAATCCTCACTCAAACTCCTAGATCTTTTATTTCCCACTGGGATAGTGGTAGAGGTCGTGTTTGAACTAGACAGCTGGTTGTTGTTGTTCTATTTCCCACAAATAATAGTGGTAGAGGTCTTGGACCTGGACAGTTGTAAACTGTTGTGAACCCCGATCCAGGGTGTGGATCAAATTAATACAAATTGTTGAGAGGACAAAGTCTTGACTTGAGACTGAACCTCATGGTTATATCTGATGTACTATATCTTTGAAAGTGATTCTTTTATTCCACTTCTAATTACTTTAAAACCAAAATTGTTTTAAAGTCGCTTTGATAATTAAATTCCCAAGTGTTTATATTAGTTGTAAATTAGTAAGTTGGGTTCAAAAGTTAATCAACCTTTCTTTTTTGATTAACTGGGAAACAATCAATCCCTAGAGAACCCAAAAAAACGTTTACTTTGATATAAATTCACTACAGTTTAATTCAGTATTTCATTTGGGGGTATTTAAGACAATGTTTAAAAAAAATTTAATTGGAACTCAATTCACCCTCCTCTTGAGTATCCACTCCGACCAACTGAATCATTAATTACTAAGATAAAATTTCAAATGTGAAATTTATATTAGTAGGGAATAATGTAAATCCATAATAAAATTATTTAAAATTTATAATAATCAATATAGATTTTAAAACATGAAATAATGGGATTTAATAATACTATCCTATATTATAGAAATATTATTATATATAAGTGAATGTAATAATATATCCAATGAATTCTGAGTTCATTAGTTTGTTTAAACACATATTGAAATTATAGTTTAATTGTCCAAATGAGTACATAATTATTTATTAATTCATAAAAAATATAAACTCTTGTTTTAATGAAATCATTTTAATTTTTAATATGTTTTTTAAAATTTATTTTTTAGAAATTATTCATTAGAATTGAAAAAAAATCATCTACTATAATAAATTTTATTTTATAAAATGTAAATATTTGTTAAAATAATAAAATTAAAATTAACATGTGTTGTAATTTTGTGATATTCCTAGATTGTTAAATTTTTCAGTAAATAGTAATAAATTTCAATTTTCGTAATGTTGTCATTCCATTCCATTAAATATGGTTATTTAAATGTCCCATTATAGTTTTTATTTTGATTTACTATATGAGGTAATACATTTTATTTATAATAATCAATATATTTACATTTGAATAATCAATTCTCCTGTCTTTTATATAAGGTAACTTTTCTGCATAAATTGTATTTAAAAAAAAATTGATTCGTTTAATATTATGGAATTATATTCAAATAAATATCAAAAATATATATATATTTATTCAATGAAATGAAAAAAAAATTAATATAAGAATTTTAGAATTATATATGGGTTAGTTGTTTTGAATTTTCTTTAATTCTTGATTTATTCAATGAATTGAGAAAAAATAATACTTTTTTTAGATAATTTAATTTTAATTATTTTCATGTAAAATTATATATTATATATTAAAATTGAATTAATATAAATATTAGTTAATGTATAATTGGATTTATTGAGTCTATGTCTTTGTGATTAACTTATGTTTTAATTTTTTTATAAAAGCATTTAATAATTAACAGAGCACTTTTCAAGAAAACTGATATTTTTCATGTTTGATTGGATTCAGTTTTATTTTAATTATACCAAATTAGTGAGATGAATTTGGTATAATGGATTAATTATTTATAAAAAGGAATATTAAATATTATATAGTTATAAAAACATAATATTTTTCAATTTTGAATTGTAACTATGATAAAAATTCATTATGATGAATACTGTTAAAAAGAGATTACCAGGGTTTAAAAAATATACTACTTTTTATTTTGATAAAACAATTTTTAATCTAATTGAATATATATATCAACCTAATAATATTCAAATATCAAATACAATGAAAATTTGAATTATTTCAATTGATTATGGAATTATTATATTGTAATCAATTATGAAATTCGATCCGCGTCCTCGCCCCCACATATAAATTGTCTGAAAAAATTCCATTCTCTACAAAATATTGAACAATCTCTATCGACTATAAAAATAACAATTCTCATATAAAATTTTCTGAGAATTAATTTATGGATATTTTATTATTAATATATCAATCCAATTGTCAATATGAAATGTTCTGAAGAATTCCAACCGAAGAATAGGTAATCATCTTACACGACAAATTTCTATTTATTTTTTCATTTAAATCATAAAAATATATAGTGTTTAGTATAATATAATAAATTAAATCGAATAAATATAATTTAATGATAATTTTATTTTAATCCCATGATTATATATCATTTATACCGTCAATTGGGAATTGAAAGTGTCACTCGTACGTTAGTGTGGACCCATGCATCCACACTATGTTACTACTAATTTTCCAAAACCCTATTTAATAGATGTTTTTTATAATGGTTTTTAATATTATTAAATATTTTTACAAACTAATTATTATTCTAAAATTATAAAATAATTTCAAATTTTTATCATCCAATCCTTTAGAAATCAATAACTATTTTCATGAATAAGTGTTGGTTACCACCACCAAAAATAGATATGTTTCATTTGTCATTTCTTTTTAAATGGATGTTCTTAGAAATTAGTTTGTTTAATATATAAAATAAATGTGGAATAAATATTATTCTATAAATTTCGGTCACTATTAACATTTATTTCATTCCTTTCGTCTGACATTAAAAATAGTACTCTAGATTATGTACGAGATATCATCTCTATAAATTATATAATTCAATTTTTTGGCTATACCTTATAGAAGAATATAAATATATATAATGAATATATATATGATATATTTATAATAATTTTTATTCTATAGATTATGGTTCTTGGATTAGTGTAAAAGGACTAGAACAGGATAACATAAATTCAAATGAAAAAGAAAAATAGATACCATAAGGAAAGAATGATTTCAAAAATTATAATTGATAAATTTTTGTTAAAATTGTATAAGTAGATCATATATGATTTTATAAGAATTTATATTATTGTATAATATAATTATGATATATATATATATATATTATTTATTATACATGCGATTAGATCATTTTTGAAGAAACTCTAGCATTAACTAAGTGATTTTTATATTACATAATTATTATGTATAGATACCATATTCACTATATGTTTTATTTATATGGAATATAAATGACCCAATAATTTATTTTTTGATTAGTATATTTTTAATAATTGATATTTATATATTCAAATTTTTCTACCTCGTTCATTGGGTAATTATTTAATATTGAAAAATATTGTTAGGGAATTATATTACAATTTTATTGTTTATTGGGATTATATATTATCACGTTTCTGATAATTAGATATTATTAAATATCTCTTAATAATTCATTTTAGACTTCTTATGAAATCTATATACTAAAATAATATTTTTTTGGGAAGAAATATATTTATCTTTTAGTAATAAAATAATTTTTATTCTATATCCGAATTTTTTAAAAATATATTAATGAATGTTTTCAATATTATTATATTATTTTTTAATTAATTTTTTACCCATTGAAGACGTTTTTTAAAAGAACATAATAAAATTTTCATTTTCAGAATGATGTACATTTTTCATTCTTAAAAGAAAAGGAAAGGTATATATTTTTTTGATAAGTATATAATAGACGAAATTTACCAACATCATGACCACTAAATCAATTTAACTGTATATTTAATTTTTCTTTGATAGTTTAAAAGAAACCTTTATCTGTATTATTGAGGTAATTTAAAATTTTAAATAATATATTTGAATTTTAAATTATTATATTAATAAGAAATGATTCAATTATATTTTAATGGATTTTTTTAGTTATGATAAAATTCATTATTTTTAGTTTTTCTTTTCTAGGGATATGAGCCCATTATATCATCCATATTCTCAAATTAGATGTCTTCTGATAATTTTTTGATGATTACTCAATGAATCCCCATTCGTTCTCGCAAGATAATTATGTTATAATGAATCATGTATTCAACAAATTTTTACATGGGTAAGGATATGATGAAATACTGATTGTTAATAAACATTGGTTCCCTTCAAAGTATAATTATATAATGATGTGACAAATTATTTACGATTTTCAAGGAAACATACTTATAATTTTCTTTATGTGGATTGTGGATCCCAAATTATATTTCCCAAAAATTCCTTTAGTAATCAATTATTTCTCATAAGACAAGAATAACAATAATATGGTGTTATCCAAATTCAGTAATGGATGATTTTTTACAATGATAATTAATGTGTGAATCATGATTAAGGATATAATGGAATAGAGAGTAATCCATGTCCACTATTATAGACTGGGTAGTGATCCTTGATTGAGGAAATGTTTATTAATTAATATATTTATACAAATAAAATATATGACATGCCAATATTATTCACTCATGTAACATGATATTTGATTACTCGTTTATTTTTTTCTTATAATTAAATACACAATATTCCATGTTTCATGATTATAACCTATGATATATGGGGTGTGGTTTTGAAATGTTATTTTCATGTTTAGATACATGTTTCGTCTTTTTTTCCAATGGTAAATATTGATATCTACCTTGATTTCACGTAATGAAAATATGTTCTCCCACTATTATATGTTTCCCTACCCCATTTTATTAATAACAGTTTTATGTTTGATATAAAGGGGTGATAGTTAGTAAGAGATTTTTGGATGAAGAAATATATATCTTTTGATCCGGTTGTTTATATATTGAATATTCAAAAGACACTAACCCAATAAAATTCATAAAATTTGTGTAATGTTATATAAAGAATATACATATATTAAGAGGTAATATATATAGAGTAAGGCTATGGGATACTATATTTTCTAATTTATGACATTGTGAATAAAAATATAAAAACATATATATGTATAGGCAATTTATTTCCAATGTGATCCTCAAAATATTTGTATTATACTAACTGTAAATAAAATATGTAATGTATAATTAACAATTTAACCAAATTTATTGAAGTTGAGATGTGATTTTATGTGTGGTTTTCATTCATTCGATCCATGAATGATAAGGAATGTTGTGAATTGATAGTAGATACAAGAGAATTTGTGAGTTTTTGGTAAAATGATTCAATGATTGTATTTAATGGTATATAATGGGGTCTGTTTTGTGAAGGTGGTCATTTGTGATGCTTGTGTTTTGATTTTAATGTGATGTGTGGTGGTTGAGTAACATGTCTATTGTGGTGAGATAACTTGGATAATGTGGTGTTGTATGAATTGTTGATGTGATATGGGTTAGAATTTTTTTGTTGTGGTTTTTATGTATTTTTATTTATACAATATATGAATTTTATTAATAAAATTAATATACATTGGATGGACAATTAATATGAATGTCTCGGAATTCATTTGTGGTGATTATCTTAATTGGGTTGGATGATGAATCAATTGGGTATGTAATTGTTAATTTCTGTTTTCATGAATGGGAGTTAGTAAAAAACATTAAAATATAGAAAATGGAGGAACCATAGTTTAATGTGGAATTGTGTGGTTGTGTGTGATGGTGGTGTTGTGTGATACATTTAGTGGTGGATTTAGTTTTGATGATTTTTTAGTGTTATAGTGGTAGTATTGTTGAGTACACTTGTATAATTGATGTAATAGAATAAGTTAGGTATTATGTGTTTTTTATAAATCAAAGATCCGAAGGTATTTATTAATTTGATCAACATTTGTTGGAAAACCATATCAATACCCAATTGTTTTTTTCATAGAATATTCCTCTGACATCAATTATAGTAGTGATACTGATGGATGGAAACCCCCTATACCCTAACCAAATATCACATGTAATGATATGATTTGGTTTTGTAAATTTCCTTCTTATAATAAAAATATTTGTTTAAGTTTATGTCTTGTTTTTGAGAATGTGAAGCCTAGTTGTGGTCATGGGAAGATGGTTGAGGGAATCAGGTTGATGTTTTTCATGTTCGTGATACCTTATGTTAGAGGAAATGTGATGATGCCTGGATATGTTCTTGATTATCTCTTATGATGATTGATTCTAGAATAAATTAATCAACCATATATGTTGTTTTAATTTGAAGATATATTTAATGAACCATATCATAGTTGAATAAATAAGTGGAATGATATGTATTTAAGGGATGGGGAAGAAGACAATTGACATCCAGGTGTCAATTTAAAAAACTTTTTGTCAATGTCTTTGGATAATTGATTAATTTTGTTATTATTAATCAATACATGATATTGGATGTTTTATTTTTTAATCATTAATTTTTTATTATATTATTGCATTGTTAAACTATTTCAGTCAATGACGGTTCTATAGTGTTTTAAAGGGCGCATTAGTATGCTCTTTTCACATGTGAAAATGAAAAATATATAAAATATTTCCTAGAATAATTTCAATTCCATGCATAAATATGTAAACTAATTTTCATGTGTTCAGGAGGGAATTGATGATGGAGGAAGTTATTACTTCTTGGGTTTGGGAGAAGTGGTTGAATCACATCTATAAGAGTTATTATTAGTATTTAATTAGAGAACTCTTTTTGTTGACATTGTTCATGAATAGTGTGATGTATTTTCCATTCTATTATAATTTTTGATAGAATTTATATATTGGTAGATTATTATATATCTGGATCCTTTATTATTGATGAGGGAAATGCTTTTATTTAGTGGTATTTTATACCCAAAGTGTGTGTCACTTACCCAGGTCTTACACGAGGCCAAAATCAGGGGTTATTATCAAACATAAATAATTATTATCTCAGTATGGGTATGATTTGTGGGAGAGTTAGTTTCACAATACATGTTTTATTTTTTTGATATTTCATAAATTTTGTACCATATGACTTGGAACAATCATAATTTCAGTATACATATAATGAATCGTCTTATGAGTTGAATGATTTTGGGAATATCCCAGTCAATCACTCACTTTCACTTAATATTCATAGGGATCATTAAATTTCAATATATATTATATTATATTATATGATTTTAAATAATATATCATACTCTTATTGTAAATTGTCCAAGACAGATTTGGAATGCTATATTTATCATCAACATTAATTATATCATATGTAATAGTTCATGAATACGCATCAATATCCCATTTAAATAAACTCCAACACACTTTATTTACTAGACTACATTATTTATTTCTGATACTTATCTCAATATTATGTTTTAGAGTCTTGGGACCACTATAATTGTAATAAAATAATAATACCATTGGTGATTACAATAGGAAAAATAATTGATGCCTCATATGGTACAAGAATGTAGTTTTTACTTTAATGATGAGCCAATGTAAAATTCCATGCACTATTGGGCCCTGATAAAAATATATTAATTAGAAAATTGATAATTTCTTATATTTCCACATTCATAGGAAACTTATTGTTATATAATTTTTTATAATACTTGAATCTTATCATTATCGTTGCATCATGAGTAAATGTATTTTATTGGTGTTGTAAGACATCCACTCAAATTGGGGACCGCATAGACTAGCCATCATTGTAAGATTAAACAATTAAAATGAGAAATTTTAATTGATTAATTTATCTATTAATTAGAAAATAATTTCCATTATATTTGAACTAAACTTATATAATACTTATTTCTCATAGACCATGTGGGAGCTAAACATATCCAATTTTATTAAATGGTTTCAATATTGGAGGCAACATAGAGATATTGAAGTAACCCATCCATGAAATTATATGTAATAAAATAAGGATGAACCATTAATTTGTCAGTGAACCGTATTGTGTGTATGTATTTGGGATATCATAAACACCAATTCTAATGAACTATCTTTTTTTAAAAAAAGAATTATATTCTCCACTTTTATATAATTACTGTTGAGAAAAAAAATTCTACTTTCCACAATAAATTTATTTTTTATTTTTAAATTTTGAATGATTTTTATGACTTGATATTATAGAGGGTAGTACCTATAATTATAATTTTTAGAATTTATAACGTAATACATTGAATTTCATTCCATTTTATTGATTATTGAAAAATAGTTATCAGTCCAATATATATTTCTTGATAAAAAATCATTGGAAAAAGTGGCTCAAAATTGTCATAAAAATTCATTATTCTATCTATCAAAAAATTTCTACATGAGTACCTAAAACACATTTGGTCATAGAGTCACTCAGTTTTTTAGTTGTAGGAGGAATGAGTGGAAACAACATTGAAGGTATTGGGATGGCCCGTAGTGGATGATAAAGTAAACAATGTATGATAGTAACATGTGAGGCGAAACAACATCATCAGTGGAATATGGATGGGGATCTCTGATCGATGGTGATAGTGGTTCTCATCACTGATGAACTAGATAAGGGTTGTGTATGGGGGATATGGTATTGGTATGTTATGCATGGGATGGTGCTGATAGCTAAGATCTATATGGATAAATTTTGGGAGAAAGGTGGAAATTATAGGTGGCCAGCTATTTTATTGACTGATTTGGATATGAAATTATGTTGAATCATTACATGTGTTGTTTTTTACATGATTTTGGATATAGAGGATCAAATTTCACGCCCCTCACTACCAATCACATAATCAATAAGTATTTTATCTTCAACACTTTCCATTCCACAATATCCCAATGGAATGAAAGAAATCTTAAATTCCTTGTAGCATTATATGGATTCCATGTAATATTACTATATATGAGTTAGATAACTAATGAAATCCCAGAGATAATCTAGGTATGCATTGACTAATTAGCATTGGGAAGTGACAAACTATATTATAGGTTAGGTCCCTCTTTACTAGATCCATGATGGGGTTCAATTGGTAATGTGTTGTTCACATGGGTTGAATGTGAACTTATATTATTCCATACATGGTGTATGCAGTTCCAAGATGGGTTTTTTGTCCCACTCTAAGAAGACTATATGGTTTTTTAGGGGAAGGAATGGGTGTATATCACCACCATTATGTGATTTTTTTGGGGATTATGAACTTATAATTCTTCTTAGAATAATATATATAATAGAATCAATATTTTCTCACATTGATTTTGATTGAAGGGTTACTTTTCATCTAATTGAATATAATGTGTGAAATTTATAGTTGTATGACATTAACGTGTTGCCTAAATTTTGGGGTTGGATATAATAATTAGATATTTCATGGAGTGAGATCTCACCTATATTTTATCTATGTTACTCATTTGGAAGATCTAACACTAGGCTCGACTTCCCCTTTATATAAAACATTCACCATATTGGGAAAATTGTAAAACTAGTTTTTTAATTTTTATGTTGTGTGGGTTCTCAAATAAAATAGGAAGTAATGGTTATAGATTTTAGTAAAAAATGAAAAATTATCAAACCATGATCAGTGGTAGTTTTCATATTTGTTTCTATAAAATTAACCTAATACTACAGGTATTGTGTTTGTTAATTTATATATTCCCATATCCCCATTTATTGAAACTATATATTAGGTAGAATTGTTGTAAAAATGGTGGAATATATTTTATCACAAGATAAATTATTAGGAATAAACATGGTCATTTAAAGACCCCCCAAAATAAACCGAAAATATATTACAAAATAATGTATCTGTAGTTGAAATTATATATTTATAAAATTTATAATCAATTAAAAAAATAATAAAATAAAATATTTAAAATTTATTACAAAAGGTAATAACAACCTTGGAAAATTACAAACATAGTCTACTCATTGAAAATAAAATAGTATTAACATATTTTAAAAACCTCACATTTAAACATTATTTTATGTGAAAAATGAACATTATTTGAGATATGTATGACAATGATATATAAAAATCGAAGAATTTTTATATACAATAAATAAAAAAAAATTATCCTATTGAATGTCTATATTTCTAAAACTACACACTCTATATTTGTCCCTATAATCCATTGATCAAACAGATCAACATAAACATTAATCGCAATACAAGACTCTCACAATTAGAATGATTAAATGATTAAATTTCTTCTACAATGTATTCCATGAATATCGATGGATTTTAAACACATTGAATATATATAAAATAATATTATTTAAATAATGTATACTAAAAAAATTAAATATTATATGAAAAAATAAAAATGTAAATAATATATAATGTATTCTCATGGAAACAATAATTTTGTAAACTTCATTGAAATAGAATAATAAAAGTGTATTTCTAAAATTTTAAATCAATTGAACTATGGAAATCTATAAATATATCCATCTAACATTCATAATCTATATTCCATACAATCAGTTTTAACTATAAATTAAGATGTATTATCATAATTCATTAACTCATCCAGATATCATATCATTCTATTTATTTTTATATAAATATCATTATTTATTCATAAAATATTGATAATAATATTTATATAACAATTTTTCCAAAAAAAATTCTTCTCAAACCCCTCTATAATTATAGTTACATAATATTATTATACCCACATAAAATTAATAATAATAACCGTGTTAACGATAATAATATCTTGAGTGTTATATGATTTTAAAATATAAAGGGAATATTTTTCTATTAGTCCAAAATATCACCATTTTCAAAAAGTTAATAAATGAATGAAAACATAAAAAAACCCCTTTAATAAAACATAAAATCCTATCCCTTAAAATATATCTTTCTAAAAATAATATTATTCCAATTTTACACATATACCACTACCATTTAAACAATATTAAATGGTATTTACAAAATTTTATTACATTGTGATATTTATAAAGAATCACAAAAAATGAAGATGAATGATCAATAATGGTAGTGATAAATTTTAGGCCTTTACAATAAAATATGAGTCAAAAAAATTTAATGATACACTTCATTTACATGACACAATATTTAATGAACTCTCCCAGTATTTTAAATATTTTCATGTCCACAGTGACACTCAAAATTTCTCTGAACATGGGTGGCTTCTATATATCAGTGACACCAATGGTGTGTCTATGGGGGAGGATATTCAATCATTAATATAGTGTATCATAGAGGATTCATAATATAAATGTTAAATATATTATGAAGTATAATAAATGGATAAGATGAATAATACAATAATAAAAATCTAATCTCTAAATAATAGTCAAAAATAAGAAACATAATCATACACAGAGGATGATGATAATTTAAGTCACGTCAATACCAAAATAAGAAAAACATTATACAAGGAATAGAGAAATAAATTCTAAAAAAGTAATAAAAATGAAGCCAACAATATTCCAAGAATCCTAAACATTTGCCCAGTCATCTACTAACAAGATCCATCCCAACTCAAGTAATCATGATCTAGAGTCCAAAGAATGATGCTTCCCCTTATCAGTACCTAGAAACATATAGTCTTCCTATGAACCAATGGAGGACACGATTTGGTGAGAGATAAAAATTATTAATCCACCACCTATGGTGTCTATTCTATTTATTCAATGAAAATAATATATAATTTGTGTATGTATGTATATATATATATATATGTAATTAATGTAAATTAATTTATATACAATCACACCTACATTATGCTAATATAGTGTCTGAACATTTAATAATGTAATTATTTATTGTTAATTTTATATTAAGGGAAGAAAATGGTTCCAAGGATTGTCTAATGAGTCCTATAACAGTGAAAATAATAATAGAGGACACAAACTTTAACAATTGAATCATTTATGATGATAATAATGAATGAATATATTTGGTAAAAAATTGAATCCTTGATTTCATGGTTTTTAGAAAATAAATAATACCATTTAAACTGGGTAATGGTTTCCAGGTGTCAATCATGGGGCACTACCCACGACATTCCAAAATACATTTTTCTACTTGAGACCTATTATATCATCCATGGAAAAAAAATCTAATCATGATTGATCTTAATGGGGTGTATCAGTGGATTCACAGGTACAAATAAATCAATCTAGATCCAAGGTGTGTATTTTAGGAATCCTAATATCATTATGATAGTGAATGGATCTGAATCCACTAGTAGGCAACTACCATGTTCTATGGTGGGTATATTCCTTGTAAACTAGCTCATTGAATCATAATAACATCATCTATGTGATCAAGGAATTCATTTTGGAATCCAGGTCTAGATCATGTCTGACCACTCATATTAAAAATTAAATTTCCATATGATGTAGAAACATTATACATAATTATATATTTATATAATTCGTTTTAATACTCATTACATTTTTTAATAAGATAGTTTAATTCTAGTTCCATTCATACTAAGTGAAATATTATACCTGGACATGTAACAACTTATTACATCCATTCCATATTTAATTATTTATTTAATTCCATTACATTTCCTAATCTTGAAAATGTGGGATATTGAAATTAGACAATATCAATGAAAGCAAATTATAATTATTTATGCCAAATTTTCCAAATAATATTCTCTTCATTTACCATTGAGTTCCATTTATTATATTAATTCACATACCATAGAAGGGTCACGTGATATTATATTGTAATATCCATTAGTAATAAATTCATTTAATTAAAAAATTTAACAATTTCAATTCATTGTCTAATAATAACCACATAGTGAAAAAGTTACTCATAAAAATACTAATGGAATAAAAAAGATCACACATTACATGAGGTAAAGGGATTTGAGGTTATAAAATCCAATGGTAAAATTAATAACTACATACTAGGATATAGAGTATGAGCATTTTGATTGAAATCAAGGAACGTGAATTTAATAATAAATGCATAATGAAATCAGTGCACAAAAAATGATGATATATTATAAAATAGTAATAAATGAGGGATGAGTCATGTACTACCTACCTTGATTCAATAACACTGTAATCATCCTTTATGATCCTCTAGTTTTGATTTTAATTGAAGAAAATGTAATAATTGGTATATTTTCTAGAATAGGGTTCTTGATCATGCATTAAAGCAACTCTATCGAGGAGAAGATAAATTAATGATGGATATATATTAATTGATTGAATCACAATGTTCAACCAATGTGAAGAGGGTGATTGAATCCGTCATCATATAAAAAACGATATCAAAAACATGGTTTAAGGGATAATGTTAGCTACATATTTTGAAAGGGGAGACTCTATCACTCGAAATTGTAGAGATAAAAAGAGGGTATGTTTATTAAAAATATAAGTGAATTTTGGTCATTTTTTCACGAAAGATTGTTTCATGGTTTTGAGGAACACTTTAAAAAATGTGTTCCAACTATTCATTGTACATTGTAAATAGAGGATTCAATCACGGCCACACCCCACTATTTGAGAAACAATGAATCTTTTGTGCTACACTCCTCTATTACATTTTGATGATATACCATAAAGGGTGTGCGGGACTAGGTGTATAGTTTATGAAGTCATTTCCATTTCTCAACCCATATTATATCGCATATTAGTTAAAATGGAACATGCATTCTAGGTCACATTGTTTTTAATTACCATGAGGCCCTGTTTTATTCTCTAACAGACAGGGTTCTAAAGTTGTATCAGGCCTCTAACACCCATGAAAAAATTGTGACCATTATAGGCTTCCATATTGGGTCAAAAATAGGTCATTATATTGAAATTTAAAGGATCCGTTCCATAAATGAAAAATGTGTTATTACTATCTTCTTGTTTTCAATGTACCCATCCCTTATATCACATGACAAGTGAATAGAACCATTTTTGGAGAACACCATCGTCCACTGGGCATGTTTGTCGACTTCTTGATCCCAAATCTATTCATTAAAATTTACTTTAAATAATAAAACTTTACTAAAGGGAAATATGTGCGTTATAGATCCTTTATGGTCTGATCAATGATACATATTGGATTCTCCTCAAATGAAGCATAATTATATAAATCAATCTCTATAGAATCGAATTTATGAGACAATTTTTTATGATAGTAAGAAATATGTGAAACATAGAAGATGTCATGTACAGAATAATACCTCTACAAAAATAAAAACAGTAATGTCATAGGTCCAACAATATCTAGAATATAATATTTCCTGAAAAATTATATACAAATAATCCCATACCTATGTATCAATCTATTCCTAAAATTGGGTGATACTATAACAACCCTGCCTTTTCATACATTAACATTACATAATTATGAAGATAAAAAACCTAATAGTATTTCTCCATGACAATCCCGAGGATTAGTGTTTTAGGAAAACTAGGAATAAACATTACATTTACAACATCATGTATAAACATTTGTTTAATTATTTCTTCCCCAGATTCTTATAGGCACTTTACATATCCTTAGTACACATAGTCGCATGAGGATATATGTCAAAAAGGGTAATTTTGAAGCATATAAAGAGGATATATATGAAAACAAATATCCTAGAGTGAGCATAATCATTAAAATATCATCAAAATCAATAGATGAAACGTTAATAAAAGACATGAAATGTGGGAATGCATAAAAATGATTCATCATATCGTAGTGGTCATCTACCACACATAGTTGTGAACAATTCTAATATCATGTTTATAAAAAATTTCCATTTCACTGATGATATTCATCAAATTTCACAATGCATTGGATCGCCGTATAGTTTTGGGTGAACCCGTAACATTCATTCATTCATATTGCTCTATATAATTCTGGGCACAACTGTCACATCATAATATTCAAATTATGAAGAATACCACATTAAAAATATTTAAAATTTCAATATAACATATCCCATGGAATGAAATGGAATTCCATAATAAATCATTCATTCATAACCATTTAGTCCCCAAAATATATATGGAATATAGATATTGACAGTGAATTATTAACCATGATTGTAGAGTGAAACAGTATTCATGAAATAAAAAATGGGAGGGTTTGTTTGAAAGAAGTGTTTTTTGGAAAACATTGTGTTTTATCGAAAATAAATTAGAGAAAATTTGCATCCCAGATAATGTAAAATAATGATTAACAATTAATTTTGTAAGGATGAACCATAACAATCATGGAGTGAAATAGGGAGAACCTGAAGAAAGAATGTTGGGTTTGAGAATTTTAACTAACCTTGTATCTGAAAGCTTGCTCCCATTTATTGTCTAGTATGACCGCATTATATTTATTATATAACTATTCCCAAACCATGTGTACAAGAATATGGGTCATTATGGTTCATTATGTTCTTTTTATTGTTTTTTTAATGAGTTATAGGGATTAAATACATTGTTTGAGAATGTTCATTTTAAGGATTTCTTGAGAGGTTTAGTTGGATTCTCAAATCGATGTTCATGTAGAACACATATAAACATATAGAACTGATATTTCTATTATTAATGAAATTATATGAGTTTAAATGATATTATAATTATTTATATTATATACCAAGTGGGTAAATCATTATATAATAATTTAATGATGATAATTTGGTTTATTTTGGATTTTTTTTCAGCCGCGACAAACTTTTTTGGTTTAATCATTTAGTAACGTGTACATAAGATTTTTCTAGAACATTATGTAGTATATAATACATATAAAATAACCCGGTTCGACCATAAATATGGTTTTACTACCATAACTAAAGGTTTTAGAGGAAAAAAGATAACATTTCTTTCTAGAAGGTGATAAATTAACACCTCACGAGCAACGTTTCCTATTATCAAATAAAAAGAAAATGGGAAGGGGATTGACTGATATTTTATCGAATTATTATCATAAAATTACAATAAATGTATTATAATATATTTCCCATAAATTTTATATTATGATATGTGGGGATAGATTAATAAAAGAACATGAAATTGAAAGGAAATTAAAGTAGAAGAGATAGAGAGAGAGAGGAATTACCACTTGAATCCTCCTATTGAGATACTCCATAAAATCCTAGGATTGGACATTTTATGATTCCAAAATATCTTGGAAGTGAATGAGGGGCTAGGGAATATGTTTTGGAAGAGTTTAGACTAATATTAAAGCTTGAATGGTGTGAGGAAATGTGTGTTTGAAGGGTGGTATTTATAATGGAGGGGAGAGGGGTTCTCCTAATATTTTAATCATTTGTTTTCTAATTTCCACCATGATAAGAAATAGTGAAGATTCCATGACCAGAAATATTAAATAGTGAATCTGAGTTTGAAATATTTGTGCTTAGATTACATGTGAAGTCATGAATAGTATATTTAAATTATAATGTATTCATAAGGTAAATTATGGTATATCCCTATTCGCAAAAAATACTTGTATTTTAGAAAAATCTCAAAAATTTATCATAGGCATTTATCAATTTGTAGAATCCAAAAATAAATTCTATTTTAAAATAATAACTGTATATATATTATGTTTATAATTTTTAATTAAAATCATAATTTACATTGAAAATACAGTTTATAAAATTAAAACTAATTTTATAATAATTTAAAGAATAACATAATTTCTTATAAAATCATATAAAAACTAGAAGACATAGAATTTTTATTTTATGAACTCATTTTAGGAAAATTCAATTTATTTTAAAATAATTAATTATTTATAATTACTTATTTATGACTCACATAAATATTAATACTTTTACTATGGTCATATTGTAATTTCTAAGATGACTAATAATTATGTAATCATTCATGAATAGGGTTAATATTATTTTAGAAAATTTTATATTCATAAGGGTACATTATTATTCACAAATAATTATGTTTTTCTAATCAAACTCCAAACCTCTTACTAATCAAAACTGTGTGTGTCATATTTTCGAAATACAAAACATAGAGGTGGAAAAATTATGTTTAATGATGACATTGTATTTTGTATCATGATTTGTCATTGTTAAAATTAATGATATTATTCTATTAGGTGTTATTTTTATAAGGTAATTCCTTTGATAAAACATTGGGTCCTTCATATCGTCCTCTAGTTCCCAATATCTATCTTCGATCTTACGGTTCCTCTTCAACACATTGAAATGGAGGGTTTTCTTGTATCATAGAACCTTATCTCATTAGTCATGATTAATTTATAGCTGGTCCACATAGGATAGATCATCTTCCATCTGTACCACCTCTGATTTCAGTACATGTGAGGGATCTATTATGCACCTCCTCAGGAGTGATATGTGGAAGAAATCATGAACATGAGCTATAGTCGGTTGAAGAGAAAGTCGATAGGCCATGGATGTTATGAATTAAAAAATCCCAAAGGGGCTAGTGTACTTTGGTATTAGCATCCCTTTCATTCCAATCCACATGACACTCTTCCATGGTGATATTTGAAGGATGAAATTATCTCCAATGTCGTACTCCATGTCCCTTTGAGGGTTTTCAACATATCTCTATTTCCAACTCATAGATTATTTGTTATTTTTTTGGATGAATTGAACCTTCTCTTGCATCACATTCCCATGATCTTGTCCATGTTGCATTCTTTCTCCAACATCATCACAAAAGTTTGGTGTTCTACATCGATTTCCATTCTGATCTTCATATAGATCCATCTGAATACTCTAGTGAAGATATTATTTTATTTGATCCCAACCAATAGGATATTCTGATACCTTACACATTTTAATAGTAATGGGTAGGCTATTAGTATGTCCTTTATAATTTGAATTGTTCTTTCAGATTATCCTTATGTATGGGTTTGATAGGGCATGTTGAATTTAAATTCATCACTCAAGGAATGTTGAAGACTTCTCTAGAATATAGATGTGAAACATGAATTAAAATCAAAGACAATCTATAGTGGAACACTATGCAGTATCACCACTTCCTTCACATATATAATTGAAAATTGTTCTAGGGTGTGTTTTCCCAAATAATCATAAAACGGGCACTCTTGCTGAGTCAACCAACCAAATCCACTATCACATTATTTCCCTTGTAAATCATTGGGAGACCCGTGACTAAGTACATATTGACTATCTCCCATTTACACATTGGTATAATCAATTGTTGCATCACCCCTATTGACTTTTTTGAGTCTTCTATAACATGTTGACATACCATGCACCCTGATATATATTATACAACCTCCATCATCATGTTGTCTCACTAGATGAGTTCTTGGAGATTATAGTACATATTGGTACTCCCAATATGGATATAGAATGTTGTTCTATGTGCATTATCCAATAGATCTTTCTCTATCCTGATTTTTGATGGCACAGAAAGTTGTGTTCCAATCGGAATCACAATAGAATTTATGATATAAAATATATGTAGTCATTGTTCCCTCCTATGACATGATTATTTTCCAAATTTCACCCCCAAGACCATCTCTGTAGATAATGTTCTTTAATAAACTGTGTTCGCTCCCTCATCAAGCCATGACTATATCAGGAAATATACATATTTTACCAAATTAATTGTGGGGTGATATAGGTCCCACTTGTTACATTATGAGAGTAATATATATGTGTTCCACGAGAACATAAATCATTCATTGTATCCAAACACATGGAATGAAATTGGATTCATAAACCTCATTCATTCTTATTATCACTATATAAAAGAAATTGGTTTCATAAATATTATTCCATTTGTAATATAAAAATTTTAGATAAATAATATGAATCGTATAGTTTATTAATATATAAAATAAAACATATGTATCATAAAATATAATTATATTAAATGGAAAATAATATTGATATATCACATGGAGAAAAGTTAATGTAAATATTCTTTCTTCATTGATAATGTTTTCACTTATTTAAAATTGGTTAAATTTTAATATAAATATTTTTTGTTGCAAAATAAAATTTTAATTTTTTAAGGGGTGATATAAATTATTATGGTGTCATGAATGATTAAAATTTATCTCATAGAGTATAATTTTAAAAAAACTTTTTTTTGTAATTTTTTAAGAAATGTCAAAATATACCTTATTTAAAATTGAAATAAATATTACATTCAACCGATTTAGTAAAATTTTAAAAAATGATAAATTTAATAGAAAATGTCTTTATAAACCACATGAACTATGGATAAAATAATTTTGAATCCATTTGTATAAAACATTGATATTTAATATGAAAATTCAATAAAATTTACTTAAAATGAGTCAATATTGATTAGTGATTAGATTGTGAATCAAACATTAATCACATTATAATCAATAGAATCATATATCTAATGAATGAAATAAAGATATATGACTATGTAAATTACATAATATTCTGGATAATAATCATACATGTTATTTATGGGAATTATAACACATTTATGAAACAAGTAGTGTATAAGGCTTTTTGTCCCACATAAATATATGCGAGAAATCAATATTTTACCTTAATGCTTGACTACCTTAGTTTACTATAAAAAGTCATTTATAATAACTATACGTCTATATACATATATCCTTGAACCAAATTGATATTTTAAATAGGATATTTTAATTAATCATGACATTATATTTATCTATTATTAAAAATTCTTTAATAAAGTTATGTTTCAGGTAATAATTGTTTTGTCTTTCGATAATGCTTTGAATTTCTATCCTTGATATTTCTACATAGATCCTGATATGGTAATATCCACAATGGAAACAATGATATATAATTATATACCAAATTTATATATTTATGGTGATTGTAAACGTTATAGGAAAAAAATCATAGACATCATTAATTTAGAAAGTAGGCCATATGTAGGCTTGAACATCGTTATTTTTTTCTTATAAGGTAATAAGAAAGAAAATAATATGATATATTATCATTAAAAAATCCATTTTATGAGATATATATCATATATATTCATAAAATTAATCATTATTTCCATAAATTATATATATATATATATATATTTTATAAAACTAGTCACAACACATTGTGAAGATTGTAAGCCATATGTACAAACGAGTGACGATATCATTTCCCTACAAATTAGCTATTAAATAAGGTAATGATTTTATTTTAGTTACTGAAATATAATTTTTTTTCTAATTATATTTTTTATACATTAAACCCATCATAATTCCCACTAATAAAATATGGTGCTAGAAAATTAATTGTATCGCTATGTGGAAATAGTAAGTCGTACATATGCATTAGCAATGAATTCACTTTATGTACGGTATGAATGGTGATGTATAATGGTGTGTTATAAATCATAATAATACTTCATAATATATAGGATTATAAATTTAATATTTTATGATATAAATCATTGATTGAGGTTATGTATAAAAGAGTTGAAAAGATAGTGATTCTTAAAAGAAATTACCTCTTCTTTGAAATGGATCCCTTAGATCTCATTTAAATTGCATTACTGTTGGTCTATTAGAAATAATATAACCTATAAAATTTCTATAGGGAGGTGGAGAAGATAATTATTCAGATCATGGAATAAATATAATAATTAATTTTGTTAATGGTGATTATGTTGGGGTTTTTTTTAATGTAGGTGAGGATAACTTTTGGAATCTTATAAAATATTTATTTATAATAAAATCAATATCAATAAAAATACCAAAAATAATAAAATATATTACATTATAAGATGATATTGGATTTTAATGTTGTAAAACACCACTATTTCATAGTATGTTATTTTCTCTAAATTAATATAATAGCTTGCCCTGCAAACAACACTCAGTTCGAGCACACCACGACTTACCAAACTAGTTGTTCAAAAAGCGGTTATGAATAGTATTAAATGAATTTTAAATTTTATATAATACATATTATTTTAGAATTCATATTATGTTTTTTTAGACATAATATAAGAACAAATCAATTTTTTTAGATAAATGTTGTATTTTAAAAAAATGCAATTTTACCACATTTTAATGGAAAACCCTTTATAAAATGAATATTTAACACATTAATATATTAAACATAAATAAATTAAATTCTTATTTAGAATCAAGAAATAAATTTTTTTTGGATAAATTTTTCATCCTTCTCTGAAAAGTTTTATATTTTGATGAATACAGAAAAATAATAAATTTTAATTGAAAACAACTTTTTTTAGTCAAATTCATTTATTGTAATAAATTAATAATTTGAATGGTTTGGAAGTATAATTTGATTAAATTTTAATCATTTAATAAAATATAGTTCATTATAAGTAATTTCGCATTTAAATTTGACATAAACACATGTCAATCTTTTGATTGTTTTACTATTTAAAAACCACTTTTTTGGTTTTGAAAACGAGAATTATTTTTAAATTATCTAATGAAACATCTATGTCTTTAAATTGGTAAAATATAATTCATTTTTGAATTCGTAATATCAAATTTATCTCAGGGTGAATTTTTGGTATTTTTTTGAAATCATTCATTTTTTGATGAATAGTGAAATACAAGTTGTTATTATTTTAAATCGACTTTTTATTTAAATATTTATTTATTTTATTTAAAATTATTTTAAAGTTAAAATAGACACATAATACCTATATATTTTCAATTTAATTCATTTGAGTCATTTTATAATATGTTTAGATATATAACATTATATGGAAATTTTTACCGCTTTTATCCAACTTTTAGGAGCATTTGAAAATTTGAAAAAAATAATAATTTTACCACTTCTGTTACTTCAATTTCAAAAATACAAGAGACACAGTTAACATCAGTATGTAATATGTGGTTAAATAAGATGAAAATATTTTTTGTTTATTAGTAACTTCTGACTTTTATTTTCCACGGTTAAAAGTAAATAGCATAATTAAGGGTAAAAATGATATTGTAATTACAATAACACATGTCAAAATTATATTAGATAAGTTTATTTCAACAAAAAAAAGTTTAGGAATAAAATATGATCCCCTATGGTTCACTTTTATTAGATAAATACATTTATTATTATTTAATGAAATGTTAAAAGAGTTAAATTCAATGCTTAATAACCAAATCATATTAAATATTGGGTTTCACAAAATATAAATTATACTATAAATATTCATTAGAAATATAAAAATATTTCTTATATAATGGTATTTTATTTATAATTTTTAGACATTAAATAATTTAATTTATTTATGATAAAATAATGATGCATTTATTTCCCAATTAATGAAATATTAAAATAATTGTTATTATAAATATCAAAATAAAAGTAAATTCATACTTTTTATGAATTCCACAAAATTTATTGGTTAATATGACATGTTAGGTTTTATTAGAAATTTTTTTTCGAAGTGATAAGGCTTTCATGACTTTCACAAAAACTAAATACCAAATAATGTCTAAATTGACCTAAATTAATTTTTAAAATTAATACTATATTATGGGATGATATAATATTGCTAAAAATATATGAATCGGATAAAAGAATTAGATGAGGTTGTATATGTTAATAATGAACCACATGGGGTTCTCTATTCTTATTATTGTATGTTTATTAACCATAAAAAAAATAAAAAGATACATGGTAAATGTGAATCTATAAAACAAATAGTTAAATATAAATGATAAGGATAATATGGTGACCTAAACCTTCCTAAAACCATTGGATCAGAGGTTTTAGACCCATCCCCACTATATCATCGAAATAAATCATTTTGGATCCATAATAAACAGGAAATTATTTATTATAAAATAATATTTCAAGCTTTTCTTAAAGAGACCCTCACCTCACTTATAAAAGGGTACTTCACCTTATCCCAAAATCACACCAACAAATGCCTTTTCCTCAGCCAACACAAACCCAAATATACTCCCATCTTCACTCACATAATCCTTGAGTCCATAATTTTATCAGAAATCCATCCTATGGAGACCTTTTGGTCTACTCAAATGGAAACACCCCAAGAAGAGGTTATAATTTCACCACCCCCTATTAAGTTATTTTTTTCCACTTCCTCTTTATTTTTGTTTCCAAAACAAAATAATTAATCCAGTAACTCATACATATAGTGATGTTATTATAAATTTTATACAACTATATTCGTTATTCTATCCATCCTTTAAATGAACATGTCACCATACGTGCATAGGTACAACATACCGTCTTCGTGTCGTGGAGAAGTTTTTTATTCAAACACTTCATTATTTGGATGGGTATATTAATGAGTATAACTGATATAAATAATAAATATAACATGTTATTTATTCTATATATATGATATAACTCCCAATTACATATGATTTTACCATCAATATAATGATATTTTCGCTCGTCCGTATGTACAAAATATTGTCTCCACAATGCGATAAGATTCATTTCCACATTCACCATTCAATGATGATTATAAAAATATATATTATTAATTAGATTTTAATATATGAAATAATAAATCTAATGAATAGAAGTATATATATTTGTGTGTGTGTGTTTGTGTGTGTTCGTATATATATCTTATTCACTTACATTCAATCAATGTGATATGAATATGGAAACAACGTTTATGCGTACGTAAGGCCTACCATCTCTATAAATGGTGTTTTCCATTTCATATATCTATCTATTATACATATTAATATTCTAAATAAATATGATATATAAATCATCTGATGTATTCTAAAAGTATGTAAATCATGATCCAAATGATAAAATTAAGAATAACTTGTTAAAACACGTACAACAATGAAAGATATTATTAAAATTTCTTTTTAAAAATGGTTTTATGTATTTATTTATATTGTCATAAATGTTTTTAAATTAAAATTCGTTTTAAAATTTTTAATGTGGTATGGAACACTATGATTCCAAAATCTCTTATGAATGACTTATTTGATAAATAGTGCATAATTTAAATATTTTCATAGAAAAAGGGGATATTTCTAAAAAACGTTTATAATGACTATTTTTTTCTATGTCAATATCCTTCGGTATATTATATTCTTGATTGAAGTTGATTTGCCATAATAAAATAATCCATATTTTATCGAATGAGTAATGTTTAATTGTGGATGTGTGATTTTTATGCCATTCATAGTTTGATATAAAATATTCAAATTTTCTATGGTAGTTTTAATACAAATGTATAGATTATGTTTCATCATTTTCATATGAGTAATGAATTGGAGTTAGTAAGGGATGGGTGGAGCCCACTATACCTCCTCGATGCATCGGAAGGTCTCTTGAGAAAATATAATGTCATGTCACAAGGCGTTGACAATATATTATTTGTAGTCTGGGCACATGGCCTTGACTATGTAGTTATAAAGAATTGAATTATTAATTATATCATTATTAATTTGGTTATTGATATGGCATGTAATTATTAAACTAGTATAATATCAATGTGAATAAGTAAATGGTTTTATTTAATTTATCTTTTCCAAATTATGCTAATGTTTATGTTTAAAAGGCTTCTATTCTTGTATAATACATTTCCTTAAATGATTATTTTTATTTATGAATGTTTCTACTATATTTTTATCCTTACTAATCATATGAGCCCACCCTATTCTATGTTTTATTTTTCCCAGGATACAAATATTATATTATGACTAATCTGTTGGGATAGTCTAGGGGATATGAATATGGTCAAGGAGGGCAATATTGTTGTTGTTTTTCATTTTATAATGCAATGGAAAACATATAAATTTATCTAGTACTTCCAAGGCTACAATACTGATCGGTCTTTCAAGATTTGATCCCTTGTGATAGGGCTATTATGCTGCAATAATGTACCGACTTTAGAAAACTGGGTTTGGGGTGTTATAATTGATATCATAGGATGTTTAATACAAAAAAATTGAAGCAAAATTAAAAAAAACTTTGATTAGGAAACACTACCATAAGATAGACATCAATGATTTATATTGAAGAAATTCCAAATAATTTGGTAATGTAAATATTATTTGGGTTTTCTAAACAATACATTCCAGACTAGATACGAGTAGGCAGAGGGCACTCATTCATAGAAGTACCTATGAGTGATAACACTGAAATGGAGTTTTTGTCTTGGCCCGGGGTATCCTGGTACATGACAATGGGCCTTGTTGATGTTTTTTTATGACACATTTGGGAAATATGCTTAGGATAATTCACATTTTATTTTAAAACTGATTTGAAGTATTTTAATATAAGATGAGAATAAATATCCTAGGATAATCCTCAGGTGTTTTAGACTGAAAATAATGTTTTTTGATATTCACTAACTGATTTTATGAATCACACTATGCTTTCTTGTTTTAGTCAATGGATGGATTCCACGGAAGTCATAGTAACATTTAAATTGATGTAAAGGTGGGAACATTGGTGTAAATGAGGAACTAAATTGAATGTTGATTGGTGTAAAAGATATCATGTTCACGTTGAATCATTTTTCTGAAAAAAATGATCAATAACAAATATATCAACGAACTATGGGACTCAACAAAGAAGAGAAGGTCAGAGAATGATAAGATCTCCAGTTGTAGAAACCACGGAGAAAAGAAAGCCCAATTTCTATCATTACGGAAATGTGGAAGGAAGAACATAATCATATGTCTCAATGGAAAAAATAAATGCTTTATCTGTGGTAAATAGTGACATAAAATAAACAATTACTGAGGAAAAATGAAGAGTACTATAGAAGAAAATAAAAATGATACCAAGAATACATTTACAATAATTTGTTGTAACTATATGGGACTTGGGCATTACCCGAGTGAATTCTCTATTCTATAGTATAACCTATTTGTCAATGAAGAACCTATGTGGATATAAATGGATGGTTAAATGTATAAAAGTAGTAGTGCTCTTTTTTGATGGGATTACTTTTGATTATATTATTCTTTTATTTTTACCCTCCAGTTTGTTTAGTGAAAATGAAATTTTAGGATGAATTATCTTCTCTAACATAGTTATAGTTATAAATAATTATTTTGGATTATATGATCCTTGAATTTGAGGAAATTATATGTTAGTAAATTTTGGGATGAAAATGTGATGTGTGAGACACCATTTGTGGTGAAATTATATTATAGTTATTTTGAGTAATTTATCCCATTTTAAGAATTTTATAAATTATAGTTTTTGAAAAAAGACAACACACAGACTCTGTAACTACCTGTCGCATCTGACATAGCTACATGAATCAAACCCATAACCAGAGTACGATTGGGATTTATACCCTACCACTGGACTATGTAATGTCTTTGGTTCGTGTGACTAATTTTTTTAGTTAAATGATTTTGTTGATAAATAATATGTTTATTTGGGATCTTATGACTTATCAAATGGAATTCCATTGAATAGGTAAATGATTTAATGATTAATTGATAAAATTTATTATGGATGTTGTTCGATCTATAGGGAACATTATATTCCTACAAAAAAAATATAATACTATATGATTTCATTTTAGGAGTAATGGTGGATTTTTAAATTTTGTTTTTATTGTGGATTTATAGTGATTTTGGTTATTTATGGAAGTGATTAAACTATCATAGAGAATATGTGATTTGGTTAATTACATTTAATTATGTAACTTTAAGAGTATTCTATGTTATTTGGAGAGAAAATGTTATGTGGAAGACAGCGTAATCAAATTCTTCTATGTTTTGGGTTTCAATATTAGTTTGAATTAAATTGAATGATTTTAAGGACAATTATTTATTGAATGGTATTTATTGAACTTTGGGTATTGTTTGTTTAATTTTACATATTAAGATTAGTATTTCTTTCTATAAAGTATTATATTTTTTGGGGATCATATAATCATGTACTAACCATTTTTTTATTAATCACTAAAGAAAAGTTAAATATATAGTTTATCCTTTGTGGATTATGTGATTCTCATGAAAATTATTCTAGCACTTCAAGTGTGAAAAAATCATCTTGAATACTAATAGTTTGAAAAAAAGAGTTGAGTTAGTGGTATAAATTTATTAATATATAAAACTCTACTTAATGATTAAGTATATCTCATTATGTTCTTAGTCTATCTCATAAATAAATTCATAAAAATTATTAAATGGATATTAAAAATTACCATTTTCCTTTCCAACTGGGAAACTAATGACCATTTATCCCATCAAATGATTGTGGTTAATTCTTGTTAACTTTCTCATTATCATGTTTTCAATCACTCTCCATCAGAACATGACACATTTTTTATCTTCCATATCCATGTTCCCATACATGGTATCCTAATATAGGATATCTTAGGTGACCATTGTACTTCTCTTTATTTATTTTAATTTGATACTTTTATTGACACTTTTTCTTATGTGGGATGTTCAATGATGTTCCCAATACCAATTTTAAAAATGTGAGGATGCAATTTCCAAAATCTTGGAATAATGTGATACCAAAATATATCATAGAATGTTATTTTCTTTAAAGTAATTCAATAGAATGCACTACACACAACACCGAGTTTGAGTGCACCACGACATACCAAACTAGCTATTCAAAAATCAGTTATGAATAGTATTAACTGAATTTTTAATATTATATAATTAATATATTTTTAAAATACATATTATGTGTTTCTTAGAAATAATATAAGAACAAATTCATTCATTTCAAATAAAAGAAATATTTTTTAAAAAATGCAGTTTCACTACCATTTAAGGGAATCCACTTTTTAAAACCATTATTTTAGACTTTTATATATTAAATTTAATGAAATTTAATTCTTATTTAGAATCAGGACATAAAATTTTATTTTGGATAAATTTTTTCTACTTTTCAAAAAATGTTCACATTTGGATGAAATCTGAGAAATACTAAATTTTAATTTAAAACAAAAATCTTAATGGAAATTACTTTTAGTGTTAAATTATTTATTTGAATGGTTTGAATGTATAATTTGATTATATTTGTATCCTTTCATACAATTTATGTCATTATATGTTATTTCACATTTAAATTTTACATTAACACATGTCAATCTTTTGATAGTTTTTACTTTTTAAAAACCTATTTTTTGGTTTTGGCAGTGAGAATTATTTTTAAATTAATTAATGAAAATTATATGTTTTTAATTTGGTAAAATATAATTATTTTTGAATTCAAAATATCAAAATTAACTTAGGGTGAATTTTTTGTATTTTCCCAAATACATACAATTTTTTAGGAATTATGAAAAACACTATGTTATTATTTAATCATGACAGTTTATTTAAATAATTATATAATTCATTTAAATTAATTTTAATTCAAAATAGAAACATAATTCTTATATATGTTAAATTTAATTTATTGGATTTTTTTTAATATGTTTAATTTTATAAAATTTTATTGAACTTTTTACCATCTTTTACATACCTTATAGGGGCATTTGAAAATTTTCATAAAACACCATTTTACTGCATCTGTTTGTTGAATTTCGAATGTCCAAGAGACTTGGTTAACAAAATTAAGTAATATTTGGTTCAATAAGACGAAAATAATTATAGTTAATAGTATCATTTGACTTTTATTTTCCATAGTTAAAAGTAAATAGGGTAATTAAGGGTAATAATGATATTTTATTTACCATAACACATGTCCTAATTCTATTGAATAATGGTAATTCAATAAAATACACCCTTAGGAAAAACAATGTGATCCCCTACGGTCTACATGGATTAGATTAGGACTTTTATTATTATTTAAAGATGAGTTAATTGAGTTAAATTCAATGTTGAATAACTAAATCATTTTTAATATAAGGATACATTCAATATAAATACATCTATAAATTTTCATTAGAAACAATTAAATATTCCCTACATAATGGTATTTTATATATAAATTTTATACATTAAATAATTTAATTTATTTAGGACACAATGATGATGCATTAATTATCTTATAAATGAAATATTAAAATAATTGATATTATAAATATCCAAATAAATGTAAATTTAGATTTCTAATGATTTAAAATTACTTTATAGCTTAATATGACATGTTGGGGTTGATTAGATAAAAAATTTCTATGTGATAAGGTTGTCATGAATTTCAAAAGAACAAAATACCAAATGGTGTCAAAATTGACAGAATTTAATTTTTAAATAAAAAACAATATTAATGGTTGATATAATTTTCTTAATAACCTAAGGATCGTCCAATGGACTTAAATAAGGATATATATATTCATAATGAACCACTTGGGGTTTTATAGGCTTGTTATAGTATGTTTATTAATGATATAATATAAAAATACAAAGAGACATGGTAAATGTCAAACTATTTAACTATGAGTTAAATCTAAATTATATGGTTTGTATGGTGACCTAAACATTTATTAAACATATTGGTTTAGATATTTTCGACCCATACATACCTTATACTCAAAATAATTCATTTTGGAGCCATTATTTACCGAAAATGTGTTTATTATAAAATAATATTTCAAGCTTATCCTAAATTGGCCCTCACCTCTCTTATAAAAGATTACATCCCCATATCTCAAAATCACACCTCCAATGCCATTTGTCTTTTCCAAACACTACCCAAATATCCTCACAACATCCCTAAAATAATCCTATAGTTCTTAATTTGATTATAAATGCATCTTATAAATCCATTCTATTCAACTCATATGGAAACACCCGTAGAGGAGGTAATAATTTCACCACCTTCTTTGAAGTTCTTTTATTCTTCCACTTCCTCTTTCCTTATTATTTCCATACCAAAATAATAACTCCACTTTTTAATACATAATGTGACTTTATTATAAATATATTTCAACAATATTTGTTTTTCTATCCCTCCTATAAATGACAATGTCATTATAAGTGCGTATGTACGGCTTACCATCTCCACATCATTGTGTAGTTTTTTATCCAAACACTTATATCTTTGGATGGATTTAATAATGAGTATACCTAATGTAAATAATAAATATAACATGTTAATTATTATTTATATATGTTAAACCAAACAATTACATACAATTTCACTATCAATATAATGATATTGTCACTCATGCATATGTACGGATTACTGTCTCCATGACCTGATGATATTCATTTCCAGAATCATCATTCAATGATGATTATAAAAAATATATATTATTAATAAGTATGTAATATATCATATAATTATTATACTTAATAGATATATATATATATATATATATTCATACATATATCTTATTCACATACTTTCATTCAATATGATATTAAAACAGAAACGACATTTATGCATATGTACGACATACTGTCTCCAAAAATTGTTTTTCCATTTCATATATCTATATATTATACATATTTATATTCTAAAGAATTAATATATATAAATCGTGTTTTATATTCTATGAGTTTTAAAATCATTATCTAAATGATATGATTAAGAATATCTAGCTAAAACACATACAATAAAGAAATCGATTTTTAAAATTCCTTTTTAAAAATGGTTTTTAGTATTTATTTATTTGGATATAAATGTTATGAAATTAAAATTCATTTTAAAATATTCAATGTTTTATGTGACACTTTGATTCCCAAATCTCTTTTCAATTCCTTCTTTGATAAATAGTGTGACATTAAATGTTTTCATGTAAAATGGGATATTTCTCTCAAATAGTTTTAATGACTATTTTCATCTATGTCAATATCCTTGGGTGTATTTTATTCGTCATTAGGTTTATTTACCATAATATAACCATCCATATTGTATTTAATGAGTAATTTTTTACTATGTATATGTAATTTTTTTCATTTATTGTTTGAGGCAAAAATATTGACATTTCGTATACTAGTTTTAATATGAATGTCAAGAATATGTTTCATCCTTTTCATATGTGGAATGCATTGGACATAGTTACTGGTGGGTAGTTCCCACTATAGCACCTCGATGCAATGGTTGGTATAAGGAGACAAACTAGTTTCTTGGCACAAGGCCTTGAAAATATCTTATATGTAGTCTTTGATCAATGCCTTGACTATGTGGTTTTGAAGTTTGGAATTATGAATTACATCATTATGAAATTGAATATTGATATTACATGTGATTATTCGACTAGTATAATATCCATGTGAATAATTTAATTGCAGTATTTGATTTATTGTTGCTAAATTATGTGTAATTTTATGTTTAAAAGTCTTGTGTTATAGTCTTACACATTTCCATTAATGATTATTCTTATTTATAAATGATTCTGCAATATTGTTATCCTTAATGATTATTTAAGCTCAACTGGTTTTTTGTTTTATTTTTCCCCAGATGTGAAGAAGTATATTATGAAGGACTTGTTGGGATTGTCTAATGGATATGAATATGATCAATGGAGAGAATTTTGTTGTTGTTTTTCATTTTATAATGTAATGTAAAAATTATCAATGTATCTATTACATCAAAGGATAATAAAATGATAAGTATTTTGGGATGTGATCCCTTGTTATCCTGACAATTTTATGTAATAATGTAATGAATAAGGGTTACTAGGGTCAGGGAATTACATTTGTTATCTAAGAATGTTAAGTAAAGACCATGGAAGAAAAAATTAGAAAATAATCTGATTATGAAACCCTACTATAAGATAGACATTAATAAATGGTAAAAATGAACATCCAAAAATATTGGTAAGGTAAATATAATGTGTGTTTTCAAAGAAATACATCCCATAATAAGTTAGAGAAGGTAGGGGCGACTCTGGAACAGATGTACCTAAGAGTGAAACCTCTTTGAAGGATTTTTTGGCTTAGACTGGGGTATTCTGTTTTAAGACAATGGGCCTTCCTAAACTCTTCGTTATGACACATCCAGGGGATATGATAAGGATAATTAATATTTTCATTACGAACTTATTTGAAATATTTTAATATAATATGAGGATAAATAACCATGGCTAATATGAAGGTGTTTTAGATTGAATATAAGGGGTTGTGATATGTTCAAAATGATATTTGACTCACACTATGCTTTCTTGTGTTAGTCAATAGTTGTATTGCAAAGAAGTCATAGTAATATTGAACATGATGTACATAGTGGGAACAATGGTGGAAATGTGAAATGAAATGCATTGTTGATAGGTGTGAAAGTTATCATATTCATGTAACCCATTCTTTCAAAAATATGATAAACAAAATATATATTATCCAACATTCGGAATCAGCAAAGAATATAATGGTGGTTAATGATAAGAGCTCCATTTGTGGAGACCATGGAGAAAAGAAATATCAATTACCATCATGTAGGAAATGTAGATGATGAAACATAGGGAATTGTCTCAATTGAAGAATGAAATGCTCTATGCGTGGGAAAGGAAGATATAGTGTAAATAATTGCAGAGGAAAATTGAAGAGTACTACAGTAGAAAATAAAAATGATCCCAATAATCAATTTATAATCATTTACTATAAATACAGGGGACCTAGGCATTATCTGAGGGAATTCCTTATTCTATAGGATAACCTCTTAGACATGTATGAACCTATATTTAAATAAATGGATGGTGAAATGTTTAAATGTATTAGAGCTCTTTCTTGATGGGATTAAATTGGAATACTTTACTTCTGCATGCGTAAGCCTACAATTTGTTATGTGAAAATGATATTTTAAAAAGAATTATATTTTCTGTTGTAGATATTGTTATAATTAACCATTTTGGTTTATATGATACTTGAATTTGATGAATTTACCAGTTATTAAATTTTCGGATGAAAATGAGATGTATGAGGAAAAATTTGTGGTGAAATTTTGTTTTGGATATTTTGAGGAATTTATCTCATTTTTGGAGTTTTATAAAATATTGTTTTCAAAAAAGGTCAATATGGGGACCGTGTGACAACCCTTGTTATCGGTCAAAGCTATTGGAATAAAACCCACAACTAGAGTATGATTGGGATTTATCACCTATAACTAGACTACACGAAGTCCCTAGTTAATGTGACAAATTATTTTTAGGAAAATGATTTTATTTATCAATAATATTTTGAATTGGCTTCTTTTGTCTTATCAAATTAATATCATTAGCATAAGAAAATTATTTTGTGATTAATTCATAAATGTTATTTTGGAAGATGTTCTCTCTATTGAGAACATTATGTGCCAAAGTATAATAGAATACTATGGGATTTCATTTGAGGTCTAATGGTTTATTTTTATCAATGTTTTTATTATATATTTATAGTGATTTGAGTTATTTATGAAAATTATTATCCTATCAGGGAGAATATGTGATTGGGTTATTTACTTTTTAGTATGTGACTTTAAGAGTAGTAGAAGTAATTTGAAGATACATTTTAATGTGGAAGATGATGTAATAAATTTTTTCTAAGATTTGGGTTTCAAAATTCGTTTGCATTATATTTAAGGATTTTGAGGACAGGTGTTTATTGAATGGTTTTTATTAATCTATCGGTATTGTTAGTTTAATTTTAGAAATTATAATTAGTATTTATTTCTTTAAAGGATTAACATTTATATGGAACATCTGATTTTGTACTAACCATTTTGGTTTTGAATAATCTTTAAAGACAAGGTAAATATATAGTCTACCATTTTGGGATTATGTGATTCTCTAGAAGTTGATTCTAGAGATTTTGGTGTGACCAAGTCATCATGAATAGACATCGTTTGAAAAAAATATGAGTTACTGGTAGAAATTATTTAAAGGATGAAGCACTACTAAATAATTAATCATATATGTTTATGTTTACAGTCAATCTCATAGATAAATTACACCACATTATGAAATGGATTTTAAAAAAAGGTTGTTTGTTTACTATTACTACATGGAAGCTAAATTTTGTTTATCCCATCACAAGATTGTTGTTTTCTTTTTGTTAACATTCTCCTAATTATTTTTTCGATCACTCTCCATCAGAACATGACACATATTTTGTCTTCCATATCCGTTTTTTCCTACATGGAATCCTATTATGGGTTATCTTGTGTGACCTTTATACTTTTATTTATTTATTTTAAAGTGATGGTTGTATTGAATCGTTTTCTGATGTGGGACATTCAATGTTGTTCCTTATCCCAATTTTAAATTTATGGGGACATAATTTCCCAAAGATGGGAAGAATATAACACTACATGATTTCATGGTATGTTATTTTCTTTAATGTAATTCTATTGATTGGGTTGCATGCAACACCGAGTTCGAGCACACCAAGACTTCTCAAACTAAACATTTAAAAAGTGATTATGAATATTATTAACTGAATTTTGAATTTTATATACTCCATATAATTTTATAATCAATATTATGTGTTTCTTAGACATAATATAAGAACAAATTCATTTTTTTCAGATAAAAAAAGTATTTTTCAAAAAATAAATTGTTACCACCATTTAATGGAAACCCTTTTTTAAATTTTTTTACACTTATATATATATAATTTAATGAAATGAAATTTTTATTTATAATCGGTGCATAAAATTTTATTAATGATAAATTGTTGGTACTTTTCAAATAACTTTCATATTTTGATGAATACTAAAAAATACTATATTTTAAAGGGAATAAATATTTTAAATTGAAATAATTTATACTGTTTAATTATGAATTTTAATGGTTTGAAGTATAATTATATTATATTTTTATAATTTAATAAAATATAGGTCATTAGAAAAAATTTTACATTAAAATTTGAAATAAACACAATTCAATCATTTTATAGATTTAACTTTTAAAAAAACATTTAGGTTTTGAAAACAAGAATAAATTTTAAATTAATTAATTCAAATTCTATTTATTTAATTTGGTAAAATAGAATTAATTTTTGAATTCTGATTATCAAAATTTTCTTATGGTGAATTTTTGGTATTTTTTAGGAAACATTTAATTTTATATGAATAGTGAAAACACTACTTTATTATTTAAAACCATAATTTTGTTTAAATAATTTTTTATTTTTTTTTAAATTAATGTAAGGTTAAATTATATACATATTACCTATATATGTTTAATGTAATTCATTAGAGTCAATTTATTATTAGTTTTGATATATAAAATTTTATTTAACTTTTTACCGTCTTTTACCCACCTTCTAGGAGGATTTGAAAATTTTCATAAAACATAATTTAACAACTTCTATGAGTTAAATTTCAAAAATTAGAGTGACATAGTTGACATCATTAGTAAAATGTTGTTCAATAAATGAAAATTAGTTTTGATGAATAGTATATTTTGACTTTTATTTACCACAGTTAAAATTAAATAGGGTGATTAAGGGTAAAATGATATTATAATTAGAATAAAAATGTCCTATTTAAATTGGATAAGTGTAATTGGAATTAAAACAACCTTAGGAATATAATATGATCCCATGTGTTCCACAATTATTAGATTAGGACATTTAATAATATTTAAGGAAGAGTTCATAGAGTTAAATTCAATGTTTACTAACGAAACCATTTTTAATATAGGGTTACACACAATATAAAATTGACTATAAATATTCATTATAAAGCTAATAGAATTTACTAAAATATGTAATTTTATTTATAAATTTTAGGAATTATATTATATAATTTATTTATGACTCAATGTTGATTTAGTAGTTACATTATTAATGAATGATTAAAATGGTGAATCCCCTTCTCTTAATTTCACACCTCCAAATCCATTTGGCTTAGCCAAACCCTAAAAAATATCCACCTAACCTTCATTAGATCATCCTAAATTCATTACATTGATCTGAATTCCATCCTATGGAGACCTTTTAATCAACTCAAAAGAGAATACCAAAAGAAGAGATAATAATTTCAGCAGCCTCTTTCACATTCTTTTCTTCATTCCTTTCCTCATTCATTTTGGTTTCCATATAGAAAATATAATTATCTTAACATCTATATATAGTGATTTTATTATAAATATATTACAACCCTATTCGTTATTCTATCCATTCTATAAATGAAAAAGTCACCATATGTTTGTACGTACAACTTACTCTCTCCACGTCGTGGTGTAGTTTGTTATTCAAACACTTCATTATTTGTATGAGTATAATAATGAGTTTAACTAATTTAAATATTAAATATAACATGTTAATTATTTTATATTTATGATATACCATCCAATTAAATATTATTTCACCATCCATATAATGATATTCTCACTCGTGCGAACGTACGACTTACCATCTCCATGAACGTGGTGAGATTCATTCTCCATCATAATCATTCAAGAATAATTATTATTTTCTAATTATAATTATGTTTAATATATTAACATAAGTCTATATGTTAATATAATAAATCCTATACATAACAAACATGACTTACGTAACAAAACATATAAAGGAAAATGAATCAATTAACAAACAAAAGAATGATACTACTGAAATATCAGTAAAAAATTAACATTGGAATATCATATATGATAACATATTTATGTATTTTGTTCTTTTATAATTTAATAATAATTATTTCACCATTAAACATGATATTAACCTACCATATAGTAAGGAAATGTATAAGGTAAGTGGTTTTCATCACACTTCTGATTCCCATGAGATTTATGCTATATTTCCACTATTTCCTTTTGTGTGGTGTATGTACTACCAATTATTGAATTATTGGTGTAATATAAATTAATTTATAGGTATTTACACCTTAAATATATTTTACGTCTTTAATGGGGTGTATGTTTGTTATGTTACTAAATCGGTAATGGAATTTCAAATATCAAATTCTACTCATTGGTCATTACTCAATCATCATAGATATTTTTAAACCAAGATTATGTGCAGAATCACTATTTATAATATATGTTGTAATTTCCACTCCGCATTATATGGATATAACTTGGACAAAAATAATAACTCCATTGATAAATTCAAATTCCATTTTTATTAACTTTTTAAGTGTAATCTTGACTCAATTTAAATTCATTGAGATAATCATCCACGTCGTTGGTTTTGTTTTAACAAGAATATGTGTGGATGTAATCTGAATGTTTTAAACTGAATATACTATTATATTGAGTGTATTTATATTTTTCACACATAATTATATCATTTATTTATCCATAATATAATGATACATTCATTATATGTTATATTTTCTCAATTTACATTACTTTCAGAACACTTTGTCATTATGCACCAATTAACTTTTATATGGTTTATATACTATCATTTGACGTATTATATCATGAATCACTTTATTCTCATGATATTATATTTTTTTGATTAATTTTATTCCTCTATTACATTAATACAAGCGTCTATTATTTGGTTAGGAACTATTTAGAAATAATATTGTTTAAAATGATATATATATATATTCTTCTAAATCATTCACATTAATGTCCATGTTTTAGAATTGGTTTTATGTATTTATTTATATCTACATAATTGTTTTTAAATTTAAAATAATTTTAAAATATTCAAAGTTGTTTTGGACACTTTGATTCCAAAAACACTTTTAAATGACTTCTTTGATAAATAGTGTGACATTTAAATGTTTTTAAGAAAGAGGGGATATTTCTTAAAAATAGTGTTAATTACTATTTTTATAAATGTAAATATCTGTTGATATATTTTATTCTTGATTGAGTTTGATTAATTATAATACAATAATCTATATTGTATTGAATGAGTGATGTTTGACTGTGGATGTGCTATTTTTATGCCATTCATGGTTTGTGGCTAATGTATTAACATTTCATATGTTAGTTTTTATAAGAATGTTTAGAATATGTTTGATTTTTTTCATCTAAGGAATGCATTGGACATAGTCTTTGAGGGGTGGAGACCGCTATAGCTCGTAGATGCATTGGTAGGTATCATGAAAGAAACTAGTGTCTTGGCACAAGGCATGGACAATATCTTATTTGTAGTCTTGGCACAAGGGCAAGACCATGTGGTTATGAAGTCTGGAATTTAGCATTCCATAATTATGAAATTGGGTATTGATATTACATGTGATCATTTGACTAGTAGATTATCAATGTGAATAAGTAAATTGAATTATTTAATTTATCATTTCCATAATATATAGAACATTAATTTTAACAAGCTTGTGTAATAGTCTTATATATTTCCTTAAATGTTTACAATTATTTATGAATGTTTCTATTATATTGATATCTTTAATGAGAATCTAAGCTGACACCATTATATGTTTTATTATTCCTAGGTTGCGAATATGTATATTATGACTAACCTTCAGGGATAGTCTATGGGATATGAATGTATTCAATGAAGACAATATTGTTGAGTTTTTAACTTTATAATGTAATGTAAAACATATGGATGTATCTATTACATCCAAGGAAACTAAAATGATCTGTCTTTTAGGATTTGATCCCTTTTGATCTTTCCAATGCTATGTAATAATACACCGACTCTGGGTAACTATGGTTGGGGTGTTACATATATCATCATAGAATATATTATAGACTATTTTTGGTTCTATATTTAGCCTTATTATATATATTAACAGTTTGTTAACTTATTTTAATTTCTACTATAGTAACTGCATTTTCTATATTCATTTGTTGATATTTATACTTATAAGGTATTATTTCAACTATAAATGGTCAATTTATTATATTTCAAACTATAATTTATTGAATTTTTTTATTTTGTTTTTTATTTTAATATATTTAACAAAATTAAAAAAATAAAATTTTTATAAAATTTCAATAGTGTCAATTTTGAAACTATTCATTACATTGACTTTAAATATAATTAATCAAATGAGATAACCTCAACAAAAATATCTTCTACACCTATAAAAACTTATATTCAACTATAAAATTGGGTTCTCACTATTATTAATTAAAATTATATTTATTTTATAATATCTAATGTCATTTAATAGATTGTTTCATTATTTGAATATATATTTCATCATCATTGTGTAGATACTTATGATAATTATTTCATTACAAAAAAATAAAAATAAAATTTCAAATTGTATTTATACATATTAAAACACTTAATAATACACTTATTTTAAAATATTATCTATTGATCGACATGTAAAAAATATTGTATATATTAAAATTAAAATGTGACTTTTTTTACACACTTTGATTTTAATAACATTCATGTAATTATTCTAGATATGTATAAATTAAATTTTTTAATTTTAAATATTATGTGTTACGGGTAAAAAAACATCATATGATAATATTTTGGCATTTTTCAGTGTATTTTTTAAATATTTATAATATTATTATCACCCTCAATTTTAAATATTTACTTTAATGTGAGGTAATATAAAAATAAATAATATTACTATTAATATATTCTTAATAACAAAAGGGAACTATTTAAAAAATATGGACCTTCTGATTCTATATATTGATTACCTTTTTTACCAAATCAATGTAAATAATTAGTAGATATTTATTCAAATATAATCATTCATCTGGGAGGCAAAAATGGGTCATAAAGTAAAAATTATCTGTAGTATGGAATGTTTTCATATCCAATTTCTATGTGAAATTAATTCGAACGACATAAATTGGATTAAATGATAATAGTTAAATCTTATTTTAATTTATAACCAATAACAAATATTGTTTAAAAATGTATATAATTTTTATGAAATTGTTGTTTTCAAATAATTTTTATTACTTTTCATTATTCATCATAATGTGTAATTTTTCAGAAAAAATTAAAAATTTCATCCAAAGTTATTATTTGTATCACAATTTTAAAAAATATTTTTTTGTCAAATATATTTTACTACCTTTCTAAAAAAATTATTTAAAACAAGTATTCCATAAAATAGTGGTTTGAAATATTTTAGAAAAATATTGTTTTTAACTATAAAGCAGGATTTATTTTCATATCATGTATTGAAAAATAATAATTAATTGTTCAATGAATAATTAATAGAGTATAATTTCATAATTAAGTTAATACTATTAATACCATCCATTGTAATACATAGTTTATAATATTATTGTTTAAATAAGTTTAATAATAAAATGTTTTTTTGTTAAAACTCATTTTTGGGTATAATGAATGATTAGTTTTTGTTGCGTGTAATATAAAAAAATTAAAGAAATTAAATTATTTAAAAAATATATATCTCATAAAAATATCATGGTGTAACATTCTACCCCACAAAAAATGATTTTTTCCATTGAAAATCATATGCATCATAAATGTTTAGATACCTAAATGTTTCCTTCATAGAATACAATTTTATATAAATAAATCAAAATATATCCTTTAAAAAAGTGAAATTTGGAAATATAAAGGATACCCAATGTAACTCATAACTATGTTTCTGGATTTTTTATCATAGGTGAGAAAAAAAACATTAACAGTGAAGAGAAACCTATCTATAATATTTTTATGGAGAGTGATAAGGAATATAGTCATAAAATGGATAATGACAACAAAACCATTGATGGAATATGTTTAAAAAGGTTATATATATCATCTTTAATGAGTTTAATAGGATAAAATTTTATTTCAATATAAATTAACATGATATAACTACTTTATTTCATGTCATAATTAAAACATTTATCTTTGGTTGTGCAATGATCAGTCATCACATCATTTCATACTCTAAGAAATTATGTTGAAACTGTAATACCTAAAAAAATCGTTGAATATATGATCCATTACAGAAAAAAATTAATTCATTTTGACTCTGGTTTTCATAACAACAAAAATGTTAGAAAATGGTGTCCAATATGCACAATGATTTATATTAAGAAAAATTAATATCTAAAACCTCATCCAATGTTTAATGTAAATAATATTATAGATGGTTATTCTTATGAACATTCCAATGAAGGTTACTAAATTTTCAAAATCAACATAATATTAATCCCCCCAAACAACATGATATAGATCATATTTTTCATACAACAAGTATGTGAAAACCAATATAATGTATTATCATGAAATATGGTAATAACCAAAATTACAATAAAACCATATTGAAAAGATACATGATTAAAATATCTATTCCATTCCACATACCATACATCCAAAAATTATATTAAATCAATCCAAAGTATAATAATTCATCTTGTTATCTTATCAATACCAATGTCAATGATATTATTTTTTTTATCATAATCATACATCAATGTATCTCATTATCCCAACATTATGCAAATATTAATGGTTATCAATCCCATTATCACGTGATCTAAAAATATATATACTTACAACATCAATCACATTTAATATTTACTATTACAATTCCTCATATTCTTTCAAATCCTAATGGAAGACAACTGAGGACTAATCTAGAAATGTATCTTTAATCAATAATACTATAAAACTACTTCTACTATATTATTTTAGAATCCAAATAAATAAATAATTTAATCTTTTTTCTTTAATGATTTTCATGTAATAGTTCATTCATTTTTCATTGTGTTCTTTACTATGTTAAGACATAAAGTTAGATTGTTCCTGTATTTCCCACCCACAATTCATAGACATTATCAATAGTTATACACTATGTGGAATTATTTTTCACATAGATAACTTTATCCCCTCCTATTGAGATATTGAGGATGCCAAAAATTCATTCCTTTATGTTTTTAACCACATCAAACATTTCAAGATAATAAATTACTATTATTATTTTTATGAATATCAACAATGTTCATGGTGTTAATAATATATCATGATAGATGATTAAAATTAATCCCAATAACTTTCTCTCTAGTTATCATCCAATTTTGTTACTCATTGTCGACAAAATTTTCCATCATATTCATTATTTAAATGATTACTTATGGTTATATCCATCTAATAAAATCAAGTGGAAGTTTCATGAAGTACTAATTATAATAGTAAAACCACATAATCTAGGGAAATTACTTATAAAATTTCATTCTATAACATATTAGGATTAATCCAACGTCGCCTTCAATATTATAGGTTTGGAAGCTATACATTTATTTATCTATATAGACATCCCTAGAGAAATAATTAGAATTTTCTATCGGGATATCACTAAATTTTTCCCATTAGTGCTTCCAATGGTTGACTAATACATTTACCTAATTCAAATTATAATGAAACAATCTTAAATTTTATTGATATTACATAAATTTGGGTTAACATTTCATGGTTTACAAAAACATATACCCATGACTGAATTAATTTAATGCCATTGGAAGTATGGAAAAATAAAAAATGGGATCATAACACATCCACTTCTTTCCCATTCAATTTCATAATAACAATAACCCTTTTTCACATATCTGACTTCATACCTTTAATCATATCATGGGGAAATGAAATATATGGAATAGTGAGCTCACATGCTCAGTAAGGGTAAATAAAGGAAATATTAATCATAATATAATAATAAGTAATAAGTAGATAAAAACACTTGAAAATCATCATCTATAAATTAAATATCCAAATATAATTTTCTAGAATGAATTATTGATTTTCATAAGTAATCAAATTACATATTCTATGAAAGCCCAACATAAGACTTGGAATTATTCCATACATATTAGTGTATAAAATGATATCTATTATATTCAATGAATAATGATCATGTAAATAGTAGTAGTATTAGTTCACTCTCCATACTATCTTTATACTCATGGTTCACTTATAAAACCATACTAGTTGTCATAATTTGATCATAATTACATCTTAGTGGAAGGAGTCCTAATTTGATCCATGTTCACTCATCATTCCAGCAATTTTTAACTAATGAGATATAAATACTCTCCCAATAAATTTGTGGGGGAAATATTTCTCAAAAATCAAATAATGAAAACCAAACATATGTGTTCTAAAAGAACAAAAATCATTCATAATATCATAAAAATGGAATAAAATTGGTTTTAAATACACCATTCAATAATAACATAACCATAAAAACAAATTTGTTTAAAAAATATCAATCCATCATATATATAATCCATTCATAGAATGATATAAAATTTAATTATTTAATCATATCCCCCAAAAAAATAGGTAAATTTAAATATTGTTATAATGGATTAAAAAAAATTGAGATATGACAGGAAAATATTTGAGGAAAATGTCTATTCTGATCTTGAAAACATTTTATTACATAAAAATGATGTGAAATATAGAACAAAATAATATTATTGGAAAATAAAATTGTAAAAATATGATGGACGATTCGAATAATTTTTTTATTTTGACATAAAAAATTTATGTTCATGCTGTACAATTTAATGAAGACTTCCTTTTGTACTTTTTTTTTGAAAAATTCCAAAAACTACAAATTTTGGAAAACCAAAAAAGGATTCATTGAAAAACATTTAAAAAAGGTTATAAAATAATAAAAATAACATTACAAATGATAACAAAATATTAAAATCAATTTTCTAATAGAAAATATAAAAAATTAATTTCGAAGGTAAATATTCTCCAATGGAGACTTAAAATTGACGCAATACCAAATAATGTTGATATTTTGAAATAAATAGTCATCAATTTATAATGAGTTGATCTATATGTACCATGAGAAAAAGTAAATTATGTTGTTATGAAAATACCATAGTATTATTTATAATACTCCTAAAATTTATTCATTCGATGTATACCACATATAAGAAAAAACTATTGAATAAAGGAATGTTTCCCACAGAAATAAAAGTGTTGCAAAAATACCTTACATCATGTCTTGACAACCATTGTATACGTTAAAACCTCCTATATTAAAAATATTAGTTTATTATACCTCTATCATAGAAACATATATATATTTATAATAATATAAATTAAATATTTATATTGTTATTTTTATTTTTTATTACCAATTCCATGTTAATGTTGTGTTTCTGCTAATAACGGGGTTTTTTCTTTGGTGTAATGAGTAATTGTTATTAAACCTCTTATATATCTCATGATTTAATAATATTTATAATTATAAAGCATATATATATATATACATATATATATATATATTATGTTTTTATGGTGATTCATAAATTTTAGATGTAGAAAATAAAATAAACCATTCACTGAGATAGTAGGTCGTACGTACGAATGAATATTGTTTTCATCTTTTTGTTGTATTAAATGAAAGACATGATAGGATATATTTTCATTAGATGAAAAATTTAATGATAAAAATATCATATATATTCACAGAAATCATTCATATTACTATACTTGTCAAATATTTATGAAAACATAATCACATCACGTCATAGAGAATGTAATCCAAACGTACACATGAAGAATTTTATGATTTTCGAGAACATTATATGGTAACAAAGTTGAATATGTTATTATCATTAAAGAAGTATTATTAGGTCAAAAATATAATATTAAAAAATAAATCCATTAATAATTTCAACTCATAAAATATTGTAATGTTTAATGAATTGTATCTCTATGTGTTGACGGTAAGTCATACATACGCATGAGTGATACATTCACTTATTGTTCGATGGGAAATGTGACATATAATATTGTGTTTATAATAATAATAACATTTCCGAATATTTAGATTTCTTATGTTAATATTTTATTATATTTATATATATATTTCATATATTTATAGGAGGTGTATAATGGTAAAAAAATTTAGTGATAGTAGCAGGGATTACCTCTTATTTAAAATATACTTTCATATATCTCTTCTAAAGGACTCTAAATATGATCCATTGGGAAGAAAAAAACCATTATAATGTCTATATACAATTTTTCAGAGAATTTATCTGTTATATATATATATATAACAAAATGTGGTAGAAATTGAAGGGTTATGTGTGCATTTATAATGACGGTGAGGGTATATTTTGGAGTCTCCAATAATATTAATTTATAATAATCTCAATATCTATAAAACTTCAGAAAAAGGAAAATTATTCGAAGATAATATTTTATATTTTTTAATCTCATCATACTATATAATTTTGTCAAATTTTTGAAATATTTTTCACATGGTCAATTTGATTACCAATTAGATTACATATTTTATTTTTAACTACGATAACAAAATTTTCAATATTAAAAGGAAGGTATTTTTTAAAGAAGGTGTAAATAAAAAATGGGAAATTTATGATATTTTGGGAAAAAATTTATACCATTTATTATTGATGATGAATTTTATTATTATTAAAAAATAATTATAATATTATTATCATAAAATATCATTAGTATCAATTTTTACACAATTCATTACATTAACATTAATAAAATAACTCGAGAAAAAAAATTTCGAACCAAATAATATAATAAAATCATAAAATATCATATTCACCTTTCAAATTCATGTATAACAATAATTAATTCAAATAATATTTTTATTCATATTTATTATATCAATAAATTTATTGCTACATTAATTGAATAATTACTAAATAATAATTGTTTAATTATTAATGATACTTGTTTCATCACTAATAAGTAAAAATTGTATTATGTATATAATCCGTTTGTAATTCATATAAATATACATAGATGAATATATATTCTATTATAGATCATATTAAAACCATTTTCTATATTAAAAGTATTTGTCTAGTATTTTGTCACTCAATATGATTTTAATAACATCCATGTATTTCTTATAGAAAAGTGGCAATTATATTTTTTAATTTAGAACCATATGTATTAAGGGTAGAATTTAAATCATCAAATAATATTTTGTAATGTTTTAGGATAGTTATATAATATTTATACTATTATTTTACCGTCAATTTACACTATTTTCCCTAATGATTGGTAATAAAAAATATTTAAAAATTTACTATTCATATTGAAAAAAATACAAACATACATATTTAATAAGTTTGGTAATTCTACAAACAAATATTGAATCCAATTTAAAAATTTAATTCATTGAATTTTAGGTAATTAATTATACATTACTTTCACAATCGATGTTAAAATTGGTGTTTAAAAGATAGAAATTTTCATATGTTTGGAATATTTTTATATCCAATTTCAATTAAAAATTATCTCTAATGACCTATATCTTAATGAAATTTAATTTATAGTATATTTATACTTTTATTAAGATATGAAAATATATATTTTAAAATATAGTTTATTTTCCTTGAATTGTTTTTCTCTTAAAAATACATCTTTTTCTTAATTCATAGAGATGAGAAACATATTAGAAAAATTCCAAATGTTTATAAAAAAATCTTTTTATATTCAAAATTCAAGGAATAATTATATTCTAACAAATATTATTAATAAAATAATCAAAACCGTGATTTAAAAATATCCATCAAAAGTGAGTATTGATAGTTATAGAAAAATACATTTTTTAAAGATTAAATATAAATTTTTCTGTTTTCTTTCATGGAAACAAAATAAATAAATTTTAAAAATTAAATTTAATATATATATATATATAATTAATATAATTCAAAAATAATTATAGTATTAATCATTGGTATAATACACACTTCTTGATATTTAAATAATTTTTTAGAAAAGAAGTTCTATTCATTTTTAAAAATGTTTTACAATCATTAACAATAATATTATAAAAGCACTATGAGTAAACCATAATTTATTAATATAGTTACTCATGTTCATACTATCTAGTATAATTTATAGGTAATAATATTCTTTCTTATTAATTCATAATAATAATATGATGCTCCATAGAAACATAGTGTCATGTTTAACACGAACTATTACAATATTGCAAGTAATGAAAGGAATTAGGTATATTTTATTATTTGAAAAAATATATCTATTTAAAATATATGGGTGTCATAATAACACATTGGACTAGGGGAAAATAGAAATGAAATATGATGAATATATTGAATTTTAAATGTAAAATCCCAGTACATTTCATTATCTTTGCATGGTTGGAGGATTCAATTTGGACTTAAGCGACATACCTAAGGTGATAAAGGCAGGAAATAAATGACGAAAGCAATTAATAAAAGTCAGGGAGATTTTAAATTTTATAATTATCTTAATAAAATAAATAAATCAAAACCAACCAAACCACAATATGATTCATTATATAAATTAATGACCACTCAACATTTCATTTCTCTAATCCATGATAAAATTAATGAAAAATAATGGAAGACTAAAATATCAATGTTTAAATGGATGATAAGAATAATAGAATTAATAATAATAAAAAGAGTCATTTCTCCTCAAGCACCCTTCTCTATATTCTAGAAATAGTCTATGTATCAAATATTAGTGCTAAAAACATGGGATGATTTACAATATCTCCTATCTCGATAGATGACATCTCCAAAAGCACAAAAGATACAAAGAATGGGTGAGTGATAATACAATGTTGGTTTATCCCACTAACATCTCCCTTCACTCCACTGGCATAGGACATTTTAGAAACATTTATATAATTTTGTTAAAAAAAGAAATTTCTAAAATAGTATATATAAAATAATTATAGAAATTTTTATAACTAATTTTAAAAAATATAAATTAAACATCCTTCTATATAAACACAACCGAACATGCATGAATACTAGATGATGGGGATATCACTAACCCCTTTCCATCCCAAAAATGATAAAGGTGAATTAATACCATTATCTAACCCAAATTCACATGAATTCTTGATAAGGGATAGCCTTAACCACTATCCTTCCCTGAAATGATGGGGGAGAATCCTAATCGTTATACATCCCAAATGCACATGAAAACACACAACTACATAATACAATTTATCTATGGGAGAAATACCTAACCCTAATATATACTAGAATGATGTGGGATAATTCTCACCCTTATTAATATCAAATTCATATTAACACACTCATCCATTTATGACCAATCATAATGGCAATCCAGGTATTTCAACCATTTTAGTAAAACCATTCCATTATTGAAAACCAATAAAAATCCATTTCAAAGAGATTAAAATAAAACCTTACTTTTATTGAAATAAATTAAATGATAAAATTTACCACAATATCATGTAATATAAATTTTAAACTAAACATTTCAAAGACAATAACTCTATTTATCATTCATAAAAAATTCTTACATTTTCCTAATTCATCTTAATATCTCTAAATGGATTATCCGAAATTAAATTCACTTCCAAATCACATTATATATCAATCAAAAAAATAAATTTAAATAATAAACATCATTTTCTAAATAGAGGAGTTGAGATTTAATACACCTATGTCAAGTGTTTTGGAGAAAATGTAAATAGCACGAAAACCGTCATAAATCTGGTTTGACCTCCATGAAACCACCTTAGATTTCATTACCGATCATTATTTAGAACACATATAAATATTTTTGGCATCCATAACCTTACATATACCCCCAACGGTCCTAGATATATAAATACTAGTAGATGTGATATGTGGATCTAATAAAATGCATCATGAATCACAAAGAACTATCACATATCGCAAGAATCTAGAATCTAATCGCTATGGGTCACATCCGGATGACATCCAACATGTGTGGGAGAGGTACGAAAACCATCGAGAGACTAAAATACCAATTTAGGATATTTTTGAATAAAAAAACACATAGAAGTAAAATGTGTTATATCGAAAATATAAGGTTCTAAATTTTTGAACCATGCACAGTTAAGTCACATGCTTAGATAAACTATGTGATAATCATTCTCGTACTTCTATATTAGGAAACACCTAGCATGGTAGGATTGGAAGGATTCGAAACCATTTTTTTACCATTCCAAATATCTCTTTATTACATCTTCAACACGCTGCAAGATTTCTCTTAGGCTTCATCATGGTTTCGAAAAACCATGGATTGCCTATACACCATCACATTAGGATATGCCTTACTATACATAATTTCATGCAGGTTTTTTATGGATTCCACAAGCTATCCATATAACTACCCAATCTTGACATACATGGTAATTAAATTTTTTCAACATAATATATAATAAATTATCCTTATAGATGCCCAATGATTGAATTTTTTTATTGTCTTTGGAAACTGTGATACATAATAAACTAGGTCCTAAAACATTTACATCATCATCATTTTATCATCATAACTAGGAATCGTTTGTAACAAATATTACTAAATACCCTTCTTCAAATATTGGGGAAAATAAACATAAAAATGGGGGAGCTCATATTCTCTCTAAGGGTAATCAAAGGTGACATTTAAACGTAAACAGGCCCATAAAGGTTATAAGAACGTGATCATAACCGTAGAAGTTCATTCCCTGTGTTTCAATGGAAAACATTAATTATAAGAAAAAAAATTCATAATACATAAGATAATAAATGAAAAATAACACATGAAATTGTGGCGTACACAATATATAATAACATTGTGAAAATGTAAAAATAGTTACAGGTTCACTCATAAAATTAAGTACATGAATCCAGGCCCTTTCATAAATATATGAACATGTAAAATAGAACCACTCATAAAACTATGGACATGAAAACTAGGTCCAAACATATAATCATGAACATGAAATTAAGGTCATTCATAACATATATACCTCATGAGTTATGGATTATTACATAATGTAATCAATATTGATATAGGTCCCACCCAACAAATAATGAAATCATTAATATTTGTGAAACAAGAACATTAATTATTGATCATAGAATAACCTAAGAAATTTCAATGGGTTTTTTAGATATCATTCCATCATAACATAAACCATGTAAAAATTATTTTAAGAAATTTCTTTCTTTCATAAACATAATCAAATCATATGAATAATAAGGGAAGTATAGTAGAAAAATAACCTTAATCTTAGATGGAATATAAATATGATAAAATGCTTTAAAATAACTATAGAGTAAAATATCCTATTTTCTCCAAGAAATACATTATTTTCTCAAAATGACACACAATAAAAAAATAAAAAACATTATTTGAAAAAAATGAAAAATTGTAAGGGAAGTTTCATTGATATAAGGTGTTATGAAAGCATACAAATATTTTTAGGATTTATATTTTTAAAAAACATTCTTCTCGTACTGTTGTAGGAAATGTCAAAATGTTTCTTGAATTGATTAATGGAAAAAGATTCCTTTTCAAACATTTAGTAAAAGAAAAATAGGTAAAAATGTATTTAAAATTACAAATAAGAATAGGAAAAAAATTAAAACACTTTTAGAAAATATAAACATGTCTCATAAATATACCCCCTGTAAATACTTAAGTATATAAGAATCATAGATAAAAATGAAATTGAAAATTTACCTCCTACCTTAGGTCTATTATCTTTTTTTGTATCCAAAGGTATAGTATAATGATTTAATTAATTTTATTGAATTATTCCAAAATCATATTAATATTTATTATATAAAATATTATCATTTTATCATTTGTTCATTAATAATATTTCATTATTTCTCATTAGATAGGTAAACAATGATTTATATTCTTATTAATGTTTTACAGAATAAGATCTGGTTATCCATATTATGTTATATTTATTCAATTTTAAAATTATTTTAACATAATAAATATCTTATTTATTTATTTTTAAATTTAAATTGACATTTTTTAATTCATTTCTATTAAAATTAATAACTTCTCCAGGTGGAGATGGTGGGCTGTACGTACGCGGGAGCATGTATATCATTATGATAATAGTAGGATGGTATGGAGGTGGGTAGTATATATATTGACCCATAATCAATATCATGTTAACATAATCTATGACGACCCAGAAATTCCATGGAATTTTGTTCATAAATACCTGGGAATTTTACGAGTTCACAGTTTCAAACGACACTTGATTCTGAGGCCCGGTGTGCCCGGAATCAATTTATGAAATTTTGATTGGGAATATTCAGTAAATGTATGAGCGAGATTTTATAACGTTTGAACCGGTGCTCAGAACTGGAATATGATATCACCGATGAACTCATTGTGTCGTTGATTTCATAGTGAGACTTTCATCGTAGTTGTGCTTTAACGAGTGGAAGATAGTTCATGGGGTTTTTTAAATAAACATGAATAAAAATAAGACTTAACTTATTTTTATTTTTTGGTGGTTAAAACCTACAAGGGAACGTTGGAGGTGGGGGCCACCACACCCTAACCTCCCATGGGAGGTTATGGTGGTGGGGCCCACCCGAGCATAACCTCCCTTGAGAGGATGTAATTATGTGAGGCCCACCTGAGCTCCGTAACTCCTCTAACACCCATTTAACTCTTCGGAACTCCAAATTAATTGAGGAGCCTCCTCACATACCTTCCCTCATTAAAGTTCCAACCCATTTGGAATTAATTGAAACCCCTCGTTTAATTAAATAATGTTTCAAATACTTTTGAATTTAAGGGAATGATTAAATAATAGACAAAGTTATTATTTCATTTGATTGGAAATTCATTTGGGTGGTACATGAGAGAGAACACCATCCTATCAACGAAGAACCCGAAGAATGCTCCTTCCACTGAAGATCGATGAACATCATCTTATTCTTTCTTCCTCCATGTCAAAGGAAAAGATTCCACCCATGAAGAATGTCGCCAATGACGACGTCACCTCCTTCCTCTGCCTATAAGCAAAAATCGAGGTACGGGTTATTTTACTATTGAATATTACCCTCTGTACCCTGTCATATGTTGACTTCTTTGAAAACCGATGACATCACCATAACTAGGAGGGTTCAAACATCACGAACACGACCCAATCCTCCGTTTTTTGTTGGTTCTTGTTTGATGAAAATGGAGGCAGAACACAGGATGTCTGAAAACGAGATGACGACAAAATAAACCGGTGGCGAAATGGACGTCGCGTCGCCAAGAGGGCGTGGAACCGCCTCACTATACAGATGAGTGTCACAGCCACGACGGTCCATGGTGGAGGCGCACTGCCCCGGCGCGCCGGGTGGAGGGCAGCTTGAGGTGGCAACCAAGGTGGGCCACAGAATAGGGGTGTGGCGCCGTCGCGCCGTGTCGGTGGTGCAGAACCATGACTAGGGCGGGCTGCGGCCATAGAGCAGGGGCACGGTGCCATCGCGCCGCGCTAGAGAAGAACCGTGGGATAAGGTCATAGTGTATTGGGTAGGGTGGCAGGATTATTCAACCGGCAGTGCGCGCTACACAGGCGGGACCCTTAGGGTCCAGCGGTTACAGTAGCCGACGCCTTGCACTGGCCATTATGATCAAAGGGGGCATGACCCCCCCCCCCCCCACGGCGTGGCTATCCTGGCCACGTGGCCAGCTGTGATGAGCTACCCAGCCAACTGGGCTAGGCCGCACCACCAGCTGGGCTGGGCCACACAGCCAGCCAGTCCCAGCCACGCGGCCTGGTGGGTCGGGACGCATGGCCAGCCAACTAGGTCTGGCCACGTTCAGGCTGGGCCGCATTCGGGACGAGCTACCCTATTTGGTAAGGTCATACCCACGGACTGGGTCAGACCCCAGTCATGAATTAGGTTGGGTCGGGTTGGGTCGGTCCAACAGGGTCGGACCGGACCCAAACTCGTTAGACCCGATTAATCCTGATTGCCCATAACTCGGGCTACAGGTGTCTGATCGACGATTCATCTGCGGGGATGGAAATCATGGAATGAGATGATTCCATTGGAATATCCCACTTCTATTTTGGACACAGTTGGTGTATGATTGGGTGGGTTTGAACCTAAAAACCAACCAGGCCCCTCAGATGAAAATTACAGTAACTCACAGATCGGGAGTCTGATTGATGTGTTGTCCATTGTGTTGAGACCCCTATGATGTGGCAATCCTTTGAAATACTTCCACAGGATACATCATGGCACTTGGAGTATTGAACAGTAGCTTTTGGAGTAGATAATCATTAAGACGATCGTACATAGTGTGAGGACCTAGTAGATGATAGACAAAACGATTTCTTGATTGATTCGACTCAGATTGATTTGACTTTCCCATTGGGGAGCACTCGGTATTTGGCAGTAGACCCATGGCGTAGGAGCGTCCAGTATTAAGTGACAGTCTTGCAATACTCGACACAAGGAGTACCTCTGCAGGCTATTAGGGTAGTACCAGGTATTTGGCAACAGTCCCACACTAGACAAAGTTCCTAGTATTTGGAGGCAGACCCGCAGTACTCGATAATTGGAGTACCTCAGTAGTCCAAAGTCAAGAGAAGTGCCTCAGGGTCATGATAGGTCCACTATACTCGACATAAGAGGATTTTTATCCCACAGTAGTGGTTTCGATAATGAAAATACTGGTATGAGCTGAGTCAATGGCTTTTGTGTTTACCTCGTGATTGAGATGGGTTACTAGATATCCTAGGTATATGTTTGGGAATATACCTAAGTAATTGTTATCTATTGAAATCATACTTTTTGGTTTATCCTTGTTGGATTTTGTGAGACCTTGACGGTCTCGGGGTCCCTACTGAGTATCATTATACTCACCCATGCATAGGCTATGCCTGTACCTCATTGTGTTGGATACAGACGACATACAGCACTGACCGAGGTAGATTATACGAAGTCTGGACGGTACCCGGAGGTAGAACTCACGATGAGTTGGTACCTGAAGGAGACAGAGAGAGGTGGAGCACTGAAGAGGATATATGTACCTACCCTTCATGAAGGATCTGTGGTGGACAATCTGGGAGCCTCTAGACACCTTCCATCTGTTTTTCTTTTTAGTTTTACCTATTTGTCCTTTCCTTGTACTTTACTATGGGACATGTATTTTCGTCCCCCTTTACATTCAGTACACTTTTTATACAACTTTTACATATTGTTTTCTTCTTCTAGTACTCTAGTGGTGTGTATTTACAAGTTATAAAGGAAATTCCTTCCTAGTTTTAGCAATTTATGTCTTTGGTGTTAGTTTCCATCCCCTAGCCTATTGAAGGCGAGCTTGGTGTAGTCACGATACGAGCCCCGGGGGATGGGTCGTGAAAAATTGGTATTAGAGGAGATGGTTCTACCATAGAACTATGGACTCTAATCATTATTTTAAGTGAATCAATAGTGTTAAGGGTACCAAGGGTTTTTTTCAGTTCAGGGAGTCCAGTGTTGTTTTGGTGGCTGATTTATCCGTACACCAGGACCCTGACTTCTGATTTCCAACTCAGTGCACGAAAACACCAATTTCATTTGTGTTTTGAAAAGTTTTTCATTAAGTCATATCATCCATGTCATCTAACTAGGTATAGTATTCTGACCGTGTATCATCTTTTCCATTCAGGATGCCTCCCCATGGATGACCAGTTAGAGCCCCGAGATTTGTATGTACTGAAAACCTGCCAAGCGAAGGGGCCTCAGTATAGTGCTCTCTTCCAGTTGAGGCACCAACGATACTGTATTCCATTGGGCCACCGATGTCACCGGACCCAGCAGTAGATAATGCACACCACTTGAGCACGCTGTGCGAGTTCCAATGCCACAGGCCACCCAGGTTCAGGGGAGAGATTGACCCACATGCAGGTGAGGATTAGATGGAAGATGTGGTGAGAGTCTTCAGGGTAGTAGGGGCAACAACATAATTCATGTTGATACTTGTTTCCATTCATCTTTAGGCAGCATCAGGAAAATGGTGGAGCCTAATGCTTCAAGTCCATAATGAGGCAACACTTCTATGGATAGATTTCTTGATCCTATTCCAGGTATAGTTTTTTCCAGCCACCATTCGATAGGTGCGGTTACAGGAGCAACATCATCTGTAGAAGGGTATCATGTGTGTTTCTCAGTAGTTAGGGAGCTTAACCAACCTCTCGCGCTACTCCATTAATATGGTATGGGACCTGTTCTTCAGGGCTTAGACCATAGAGCATGGAATTAGGCGAGAAATCATAGCATCATTTATCTCACACAACATCACAATGCAGACGGGCAGTGTTAATCATGCAGCGGTCTTGGTCACATGGCCTATGACTGTGAGAACCACTGTATTGATGATCAGAAGACAGTTAGGGACCTCCAAGGCAGAGGTAGTGGTTTGATCGAAGAGGTTCATATGGCTGATGCGGACGTGGTAGAGGAGCTGGGTGTCAACCTGGTGGTGGATGATGATATGTGGTGATACTGGCACCACCAACAGGAGTTCCACCCAGACCACAGGGAGTGGGTGGATAGAAAATATCATAGCTTCATGCAGCTGAAGCATACACACATGGAACTTTGGATATGATTCGAGGTATGATCTGTGCCTAATCCACCATAGTTTTATTTCTTATAGACATAGGATCCAATCACTCATTCATATCCACTTCCCTCATTATGAGCTCAGAGATTCTGATGGAGCCGTTGTCTCGATCCTTATAGTTAGACACTCTAACGGGAGCAGACTCGATGAATACATACTAGTTCTGGTAGTGCGAACATACACTAGGATGTGATAGCATCAGCTGGGATCTCATTGTAGTGGCGTCGAGGCCTTATGATGTCATATTGGTTATTGACTTGTTATCTACATCCCATGATAAGATCGACTGTCTTAGGAGGAAAGTGTGGTGTGTCCGCATGGATGGTACTAGGTTCACCTTAACTGGATAGAAGGTAACCTTTGCAGCACAGAACAGAATTACTGGTTGGAAGGTGCAGCCGATCACTCACCAGTTTCATTGCCTTCCCCTTAGAGTAGTTGATGTGTAGAGTCCGACATATCATGTAGTGGTGGACCATGACACGGATTTTATCCTTGACCTAGTGTTTCTCCCCAGGCACTCCCGATTCTCTTCACTCCGAAGGCGGACGAGAACTTGAGGTTCTGTGTCGACTACCGTCACCTGAACCAGGTGACTGTGAAGAACATGTATCCACTCCCGAGGATTGAAGACCTCTTTTATCAGCTCAAGGGATCATGATAGTTCTAGAAGATAGTCCTAAGATAAATCTATCACCAACTCATAGTTTGAGACGATCATGTGTATAATACATCATTCAGGTATCATTAGGGCCACTATGAGTTCTCTGTTATTCCCTTTAGCATAACCAATGCTTATGTAGTGTTAATGTGTCTCATGGACATGATCTCCCAGCCATTCCTTGATCTCTTTGCCATGTTATTCATCAACTACATTCTGATCTACATGACTTCTGAGGAGGAGCATGCCTACCATTTGCAGGTAGTACTGGTCACACTCCGGGAGCAGCAGCTTTATGGTAAGCTCTTGAATTTCTAGTTTCAGATTATAGAGGTTCACTTCATAGTACACATCATCTATGATGATGGAAATGTAGTGGATCATGTGACGATTGAGGTAGTTCTTTCATGGGAGTCGCCCAAGAGTGTGACGAAGGTATAGAGTTTCTTGGGATTAGTCGGGTACTACCAGAGATTCATTCCAGACTTATCCAGAGTTGCATCACCACTATAATCCTTAAAAAAAGGGTAAATTATTCTTGTGGTTGGAGAGATGATAGTAGATTGTTCAAGAGCTCAGGAATAGGCTGACTTGTTCCACCATTTTGAGGCTTTTAGATGAAGGCGTAGGGTACGTAGTTTACTGAGATGCATAAGGGATTGGACATGGGTGTGTCCTAATGCAGCAGTGAGTTGTGATCTCATATGGTTCACGGTAGTTGAGATAACATAAGAATAACTATGATAACCTTGACATGTAGTTAGTAGCAGTTTTCTTCACATGGAAGATATGGCGGCCCTATCATATGGACGAATGTTTTACCATGTAATCTGATCACAAGAGTCTCGAGTATTTCTTCTCTTAGAAGGACCTGAACCTGAGACAACAGTGATGGGTTGAGTTCCTCCATGACTATGACTACGAGATATTCAATACTCCTGGGAAGGGGAACATTGTTGAGGATGTGCTCCGGAGGAGGACTGGAATTTAGCTGCTAGGAGAGGCGACAGAGCACCTGGCTGCCATACAAATATCATTTGTGGCTAGGAATGGAGCAGCCTATCTATTGTCTCTTACAGGAACTCCTCCACTTCATCAGTGATTCAGGGAGGTACGATGTGGGGATGTAGTCTACGAGACACGACGTTTTCAGATATCCACAGGGCAGGAACGTGATGGATTCTCTGAATGTGGGGAACACATCATCCTCTTTAGAGGACGTACCAGGGTACCAGTTTCACATTAAGAGAAATGTTGAGGGAGTTTCACAATTCCCCTCTAGAGGTAGAACTAGGAGTGGAGAATATTTACTAGGACATTTGATGATAACATCAATGGTCACATATAAAGATGGTGGTAGTAGAGTTTATCTCACGATGCCTCACATGTCAGTAAATGAAGACAAAGAACCTGGTACCCAAAGGCCTGGTTCAACACATAGTGGTCCCAGAGTAGAAGTGGGATGTGATATCCATTGACTTCGTGACGGGTATTCCACATACATCCAGGAGTCATTATTCGATTGGGTTGATCATCGACTGACTCGCCATGTTGGTCCACTTCCTACATATCAGAGGGAAGGGCTTAGTAGAGAGCATAAGATGCCTTTATGTTCTGGAGATAGTGCGTTTTCATGGAGTACATTCTTGTATTATCTACGACCATAATGCTAAATTCACTTCTTGGATATGGAAGGGGTTCTAGTAGGTTTTCAGGATGTAACTATGTCTGAGAACTACCTTCCATTCTCAGACAGATGGTCAGACGGAGAGGAGTACTAAGACCCTTGAGGAAATGGTCCGTTCATGCGTGCCCAAAATTAGACACAATTGGGAGGATCAATTTCATTTGGTGTAGTTTTAAATAACAAAATCTTTCACACGACCATTAGTATGGCGCCCTTTGAGGCATTGTATGATCGACCCTACAGATCACCACTGTGTTGGACAGACCCTGGGGAGTCAGCATAAGTGGGACCAGAGATGGTACGGGCTACCCTAGAGAAGGTTTAGATCATCCAGGAATAGATGAAGACTGCACAGAGTTGGATGAAATAATATGCTGACAGGAGATAGAGACCTCTGGAGTTCGAGGATGGCGACCACGTCTTCATACGGGTCTCAAATCGACAAGGTCTAAGGAGATTTGGCCGATGCGACAAGTTGTATCCAAGATTCAATGGAACTTTCCAGGTCCTCAACAGAGTAGGCGAGGTTTATTATCGCTTAGCTCTTCCATCTCAGTTTCAATGGGTGCAATATATCTTCCACGTATCTTCTCTAATGAGATACGTGCACGACCCATCCCACATCCTCGACCATGGGGAGCTGGACATCGATTACAGAGCATCTTTCATAGAGATTCCAGTGGATATTGAGGATCGATAGGAGCAGGTCCTACGTGGATGATCCATACCTCTGGTGCATGTATACTGGTAGCACGAGAACATTTAGGAGAGCACATTGGAGCAGGAGGCTCAGAGGCATTCTCAGTACCCCCATTTTTTCTCATAGTGTGAGTAATTGCTTACGGGGACGTAAAGCCCATAGGTGGGGAGAATGTAAAGACCGATAAATTCCATTGAATTTTTTTATTAAATATAATAGAATTTTACGCGTACAAAGTTTCTTATGGTGCTTGATTCTGAGGCCATTGTGCCTGGAATGAAATTTATGATGTTTTGTTTGGGTACATTCAGTAAATGTATGAGAGGGATTTTATAACTTTTTATCCAGTGCTCAGAACTATAATCCAAGGGCACCGATGAACTCGCAGCGTCAGTGATTACATAGTGAGACCTTCACAGCAGTTGAATTTTAAAGAGAGAGAAATATAGTTTTTGGTGTTTTTAAATAAAATTAAATAAAAATAAGACTTAACTTATTATTATTTGTTATTAGTTAAATCCTCCAAGGAGAACTTGGAGGTGGGGCCGCTACACATTATCCTCCCATGGGAGGTTATGGTGTTGGGACCCACTTGAGCATAACCTACCTTGAGAGGATTTTATTTGGTGGGGCCCACTTGAGCTTCATAACTCCTCTAACCCCTCTTTAACCCCTTGGAACTCCTAATTAATTTTATATCCCTCTTATCTACCTTCCCTCCATAAATGTGCCAACCCACATAGAATTAATTGTACCCCCTCATTTAATTAATTAAACAATTTTATTATTTTGAATTCAAGCCAATGATTAAATAATAAACAACAAGATTTTTTCATTTGGTTTGAAATTCATTTGGGTTGGACTTGATAGAAAACATCATCCACTCAATGATGAATGCAAAGAATGCTCATTCAACTAATGATCGAAGAACACCATCTTCTTCCTTATTCCTCCACATCAAAGGAGAAGAAGCTGCCTGTCAAGAACGTCGCCAACAATGACATCACCTCTTTCCACCACCAATGAGCAACAATCAAGGTAGGGGTTATTTTACGATTGAATATTACCCTCCATACCATGTTTTATGTTGTCTGCTTTGAGAACCGAATGATATCACCATAACGAGGAGGGTCTGAACCGAACGAACACGGAATAACTCTCCCCTATTGTTGGTTATTGTTTGATGAAGACATATGTGGTACACGCGTCGACTGAAAATGATCCGGACATGAATGAAACCTAAGGCGCAAAAGTCGCCGGGTTTCCAAGATGTTGCGACTCTGCCTCACTTCACGAAGGAGCGCCGCGTCCACGATAGGCCACGGTGGAGGGGGGCGGCGTCGTCGCACCGTGCAGAGGGAAGGAGGTGGCCGCGACCAAGGCATGCCGTCACAGAGGGGCACATTACTGTCGTGCAGTGCTGGTGGTGTAAGATCATGACCAGGGCGGGCCGCGGTGGGAGATCTGGGGAACAGTGCCATCGGGTCCTGCCAGAGAAGACCATTGGCCTAAGGCTGCGGTGGAAATGGGGGGGAGGGTCGGATGAGCCGACCCCCGGTGTGTGCTACAGAAGAGGGATCCTTCCGGGCCACGTGACCAGCCTGTCCATGCCTCATGGCCCGCCGGGTCAGGCCACACGTCTAGCCTGGTTGGGCCCCATGGTGAGACGGTCTAGGCCACTTGGCGAGCGGGGATGGGCCATATGGCTTGCCAGGCCGGCCCACAAGACCATCCAACCGGTCCGGGCCGCTTTCTGGTTGGGCTGCCTTGGGGCAGTGCCGCCCCTTCGGGTCAGTTCAGTCCCACGGACCGAGTCAGGCCCCAGCCCGGACCCGGGTCGGGTTGGGTCGAGTCGTTCCAACATGGACTGACCAGACCCGAACCTGTTAGACCCGATTACACCTAATCGACAATAACTTGGGCTACGGGTATCTAATCGACGAACCGTTTATGGAGATGGAAATCATGAAACAAGACGATTCTTATGGCGTGTTCTAATTCAGTTTTGAACATTGTTGGAGTATGGTCTGGTTCTTTTGAACCTAAAAACAAACCGGGTCCCTTGAGCAAAAATGCCCATAACTCTCAGACCGAGCATCTGATTGATGCACCGTCTATTGAATTGATAACCCTATGATGTGACAGTCCTCTAAGATACAACCATGTGAGACTTCAATACCCATGGAGTATAGACTAGTAGATCCTGGAGTGGATCCTCATGGAGACGATCATATAGAGTGCGGATACCTAGTAGCTGACAGACCTAACAACTGGTTGACTGATTCGACTCTGAGTGATTCGACTAGCCCAGTGGGGAGTGCCCAATATTTTGTGGGAGACCCACAGCAGACGTAGCACCCTATATTTTGCGGCAGACCCACGGTACTCGACAAGAGGAGTTCCTCAGCAGTCCAAGCTTAAGGATAAGTGCCTCGGTGTTGTAACAGACCCACTATACAAGACAGAGGAGTAGTACTCTAATAGACTTTGTTTCGATAATGAATGTCCTTGTTTGAGCTTAATCAATTGCTTTTGTGTATACCTAATGATTGAGATGTGATACTTGATAACAAATTTATATGTATGGTCATATACCTAAGTAATGGTTATCCGATGAAATAATACTTTGTGGATTATACTTGTTTGATTTTGTGAGACCTTGAGGCTCTCAGGAACTTACTGAGTATCGTTATACTCACCCCTGCATGTGTTATACCCGCACCACGTACTGTTTGATGTAAACGACGGACAATGCTGACCGAGGCGGAGATTACTAGGACTGGACGGTACACGGAGGTGGGCCTCCCAATGAGTCTGTACCCGGAGGAGACAGAAAAATGTGGAGCACTGAGGAGGCTATTTATGCCTACCCATCATGTAAGATCTGTGGTGGACAATCCATGAGCTTCTGGACACCTTCCAGATATTTGTCTTATTAGTTGTACCTGTATTTCACTTCCTTTTTCTTTACTATTGGCCTTGTATTTTCGGCCCCTTTACTTTCAGTACACTGTTTATATAGCTTTTACATAGTGTTTACTTCCTCTTATACTCTAGTTGTGTGTGTTTACAAGTTATTAATTAAATTCCTTCCCATTTATTGGGATTTATGCCTTTGTTGCTAGTCGCCAGCCCCTGGCCTATGGAATGCGGGCATGGGGTAGTAACGATACATGCCTCAGGGGACAGGTCGTGACATAATCATACATAGTTATTATTTCCATAATTATATCCAACCTAGTAATGTGGTGGTAAAAAAATACATTACACCATGATTTTGATATGGTAAGATGTATGTTTACATTCATTGTGATTTCATTTTTTATACGATTGATATATGGTTCAATTTTTTGGTTTAATAGTTATTATAACATATAAGTATATGAGTGATACTTATGTTATTAAATTATAATGAAGAAACTAATGAATATTTACTGTAAGAAAGTATTTTGAATGAATCATTATTAGAGATTATATCATCCCCAACGTGCTTCCTCTAAAGCCCTCATTCAAGGCACTAGATATAGTTATTTGAGAAGTCCAAAACAAGTATAATATTAATAGGGAATTTTATATGGGATGGGTGTATGGTATGACCGAGCTTGAATGAAAAAAATTATTTGAATATGTGAGGGAGGAGGTTATCTATTATAATTTATGTGAGGGAAACCCATGAAATTCATAAAATATTTAATTTATATAAAATAATTATTTAATCAAAAATATTTAAAACTGAAGTATGATAAATATAATATTTTTATTATAAAATTCTACTATTTTAAATAATTTGTATATATTTATTTATTTTATTGTAAACATTATCTTTTTCATTTCCCTTAATTATTATATTTTAATTTTAATTGTGGTAAAATTGTATTAATTATTAAGAGGATAACAATTTCAGTTGTATAGGGTAAATTTCCAATATTTTTACATTTTAATATTAATTTAATGATTTTAAAATATTTTTATAATTTTTATATATTTTAATATATTCCGATTTTTTAAAAACATCAAATATGTAAATTTTTACTCAAATCATTTCAATGAATTTAAATAATATTCAAACAGAGGGATAACATTGAATAAAATGATTTAATAGTGTTATAACATGTCATATTATACTATAAACATCTTTTTTGACATAAATTATTTCATATAATAATTATTTTTATATTTATATTATCAATTATATGATATTTCTCTAAATAAATTAATTTTTTATCACTGTTGTGTCGTCATTTATTGTAATTATTTAATCTTTAAAAATTATAACTAAATTCCCATGTTGTAGAAAATATCATTATATTTTTTCATACTATTTATGTTCTATGTCTCATAAATTTTGATAGAATGTTAAAATTAAAATACTTATGAGAGATATGAGAGCGAAATGTTGTCATTTTCAACTATTTTAATAATAATTGTATCACTCTCATGGACAAATTCAATTAAAGGAATCAATTACACCCCTTTGGTGATTTTGTTCGAATTTAATTCATCAATTTTTATTTTAGAAGGTGTTAGAGTAATTTTATTGTCCTTATCATATTATACGGTACCCTATTTTACCCGATATACCTTTAACATTGGGAAATACAAATTACCGTAGTTACTATTCAAAATAACAAAAAAAAGTAACATATTGACATAATTTGGACACAATGATTCTAAAAATGGAATCCAATTTTTCAAAATAAAAAAAACAAAATATTTAGTTATTTATTTAATATTAATTCTCGTTCTCAAAACGAGAAAATAATGATTATAAAGTAAAAACCATAAAAATATTGATGTGCGTTTATATCTAATTTCAATTTTGAATTTACATATAATGACAAAAAATTGGTTTAAATGGTATAAAATAATATAAATATACATTATAATAAATTAAAAGGATATATTTTCTTTATAAATAAATCAAATGAAAATTTAATTTCAAATTAAAATGTAGTATTTTATACTATTCATTTAAAAAGTAAATTTCATCAGAAAAAGAAAAAAAAATCAAAATAGAACTTTTTTGTCCCACTTCCAAATAAGAAGTTTATTTTTTTCTAAATTAACTTATAAAAGTGTAAAAACAAGATTTAAAATGGTTTCTCCATCAGAAGGCTTTAAAAATGTATTTTTAGAGAAACTCTTATTTTCTCCGTAAAATTGAATTTGTTCTTATATCTTCTCAAAAATCCTTTAAGATTAATTTTAAACATTAAACTGAATATATTAATTAATAATTTCATTAATAAAATCAATGAAGAATGATTTTATTGTTTTATAAAATAACTTATTTTCATTTTAATTGTTTTTCATAAATATCATTATCTTTTAATTAAAAAGGGTTTTATTTTAATTTATAAATAATTGTTCACAAAATAATTAATTAAAATCATCAGTAGACTACATTTTCATATATTAATTAATTATGTTCATTACCACCATTTTAATAGTTATGTTATAAGGTAAAAGAATAATAATTTGTTGTTAACATATACATAGTTTTGTGTGAAATGAATTATATTAAAAAAATTAAACTTCTGTTTAACAAAAGACATGAATAGAATTGTGTTTAACGCAATCATATATAATTTTTTTTAAAAGTGAATGACAATATTTTTTATGTGTAAAATACAAGATATAAATGAAGTTAAAATTAATCTTTCTCATAAAATCTTTGGTTGTCCTATTCTACACACCCTTAAAATGAATTTTCCCTCAAAATGCATCATGGTTATTAAAGGATTAATATATGAAAATTAATTTAATAGAAACCAATTTCGTAACATGGATTAATAAAACTTCATTATATATTGGAAATTTAGATACATTAGGTTTAAGAAAATTAACTCATCACTCGGTTTCCATATAGTACTACATTTTTGGGAAGAAAAAACATAGATATGGAAAAAAAAATCTCACCATCATGTTCAGATGGAGGGTGATATAGAATTAGGATAGAAGAATGTTAGCAATCAAAAATCCATAAATGTGTGATTATTCATGAGACCATCAGATTCATTTGATAAAAATGTACAGGGATAACATTCTTGGTTTCAAGATCATTTTCTGATGTTGAAGATTTTTTCTGAAGATGAAATACATACCTGATTTGGTATCATTATCACAATTTGACTATTAGAGATCAATTTCAACATCATATAATATTCATAGAAAGGAATTTGAATTGTTCATTCATAATTTTCTGGAAAATACTTTAATCCATAAATATTATAATAGTACATTTTATTTGTCACAAAATAGATGTTAGAACATGTTATCAAATGTGATTTAGTCCACCTAAAGTGGGATAATACATTGATATGACAAACTACAACCGGAGTATAAATTATAATATATATAAATAGATAACCATACAATCCTTAAAAAAATTAAAATCTACATCTTTAGAAATATGTTAACTAAATCTACTTAGCATTTATCTCCCATATATCATAAAGCAGTTCTTGGTTTTTTCCTACCAAACATGTTAATACTGTAATCATGTAACCTCTTTACCATACTTATTTATTAAAGACAATCATTTTTCCTTATTCATAAATACAAAAAGATGTAAATATCATCATCGATAGCATAAACCATTTTTCATTATTCCTTAACCAGTTCTAAGGAAATCCTTTTTCATCTAATTTACATATGAATATCATAATATAAATGTTATAATCTCATCCAAATTGTCAATTTAATTTTTATCATCTTTTGACAATTTTTTTCCAAAAATATCAACTCATTTCCCCATTTAAAATTTATGTAAACGATTTCAATCAATATATTCTCTTAAATCATTATGGAAAACTATTGAGGACTAATACATTGATGTTTCATTAATCAATAATACCATAAAAATGGTTTTATAAAATTATTATTGATTCCCATTACATAAAAATCAATCATTCCATCACTTCATTTTGATATTCAAATGTTACAGTACAGATCAAATGTGATTTTTCTTAGTCTTAGGCCTTAATAGGATAGTAACCCATTGTTTAGGGCATTGGTTAGTATAATTTCCCATTTCCTTACATGTGTATTATTGTAGTCTTTGGGGGGAATTTTCTTGAGAATTCTCAACATTGAATGAAATTTTTACATCACTAAAAAACTCTTTGGAATTATGGCCAATATTCCTACACTTGAATCATCTTCTTATTCCTTTCATGAATTCCTATAAGTTCTATTTTACCCATTTTAGAAAAGTAGGATGTGGAGACTTTTTCTTCTCTCTTTGTGGAAAACCACTGGAGTTTACATTAAACTACACATTCAATTTAATATTTCTAGAACCTAGAGAGTTTCCAACTACCAATTACACATTTATTTCAAAATGAAGTATTTTTTTAATGACATTCAATGTTCCTTATGGTTACATCCTTTCATAAAATCAGATTTAGGCCACCAATGAATCATTAATTTTTATTTCAATGCTAATTAATAAATCAGATGTGTACCTGGTAGGACTTGTAAAATTAGCTTCATATATACTAATAGATTCATCATTCATTTTCTTGAGCTCCTGGAATTATGTCTCTCTCTCTCTATGTTCTTAGAATATGAATAAAGTGCATACTGAAAATTATCCATTTAAACTATTCTCATTCAATAGATTCATATTTTTCTTTATAACTCTTGTTCTAAATAAGACTCCCCCAATGATCGGCATCACCTTCTAGACAATTATCAACCAAAATCACTTTTCCATTTTTATAACAACAATGGATGGAAAATATCCTTTCAGTGGTTATTATCTATTGTTCATAAACAAGTTGATTAGAAGAACCACTGAATTAAGGATGACGTTTCCTCATGAAGGATTTAATAAAATATTGTTCCTTCCTCTATTCATTTGGAAGCATAACATTTATTATATCTTGTATGAGTGTACATATAACATTTTTCACCATATATCCAGTTACTTTTGGCTGATCAAAGAAAAATAATTGCATTTCCCATTGCATTAATCATTAAAATAGATACTTTGGGTTCCATATGTTGTCTAAAACCCAAAAATGAATAGTTTGAGATGCAAAATTCATACTTGGGAAACAACATAATATAGGGGGATTAAATTTAATCACAAAAGATTATGTTTAACCATAGTTATTCATGATCGTTAAGTAATTCTGGGACTATAACATATAATTAGACTTATCCTTTTCACATCCTAAGATATATACATAGAAATATCTCTAGGGATCTCGCAATAGTTTTTAAATTCTAGTTTCTAAAGTGCGTATAAACCATCACTATAACAAAAAATCTAATGACACAATCTCTACATACATGGAAATTACATTTGTTTTTGGGAATATATAATAAATTAAACAAATAAATGACCAATTACCAAATTAGTTTAGTGTATTTGGAATCTTGAAAACATAATAAAATGGTCCATAAAACATCTAAATAATCTACAATTTTACCCATCATAATTAGGACCCCATTTTAAAACATCATACATAATACACTTCCTCAATTATTAGTGGGAGGAAACACAATAATGGGTGAGATCAGACACTCAATATGGGTAAAAATGTTGATATTTAAACATAAACATGTGTATATATGTTATGAGAATGTTATCATAACATTTGAATATCATGTACAACATATAAATGGAAATCATAAATCATAATGAAAATAAAAAAAATATTAATACAAAAGATCATAATAGTAATATAATACATGAAATTTTGGAATACTCATAATATTATAACATTGATAATATGTATAAATATTAATTTTTTCACTCATTTAATTAAGTACATTTAACTAGGTCCTTTCATAAACATATCGACATGGAAACTAGGTTCACACATTGAATTCTAAACATTAAACAAGGTTCACACATAACATATATACCTCATGAGTTTTCCTTCATTAATGGAGGAACTAGAGATAGATATAGGTCCCACATATATTATAATGAAATCGTTCATGTGTGTTGCACAGGAACATAAATTATTAACCATAATAAAACATAAGGAATTATAATCGGTCTTTTAAATATTATTCCACCATATAATAATAAATAAAAAATATATTTCATAAATATGATTCCTTAATAATCATAATCAACCAATAAGGAAAATATGTTTAGTATAATTGAAAAATATAAATAATCATATATGGAAAACATTTTTTACCATACACTTCAAATTATTTCATGAGTAAAATATCATTGCTTCATCAAAAACATTTTCTTTTCTAAAAATTTCGCACAATAATAAAAGATAAGAATTTAATTCATAAAACCTGAAATTTTGTAAAGGAAGATTCATGGAATATTATAATTTTGAAATAAAAAAAACATTTTATTCTTAATAAGTTAAAAGTAACACCTCTATTCATTACATTGCCTGGAAATTCCAAAAGTAACTTTAATTTAATAACAAAAACATATTCCTTTCAAACAGTCTATTAAATTTCAAAAATTGGTAAAAATTACTTTAAACATCAATAAAATAATAGAAAAAATTTTGTGAATTTTTTTTACAAAATATGGTCATGTATGATAAATTGCGCCACAATCAATACATATGTATAAATAAATATAAAAAATATTAGACTAGAAAATTATCCCTTACCATAGGTCTCATATCCTTCATATGTATCTAACCATCCTTTAAAATGATTTAAATAATTTTATTGACTTTTTAATGAATTTTAGTATATTCTATTATATCATATAAGATCATATTATCACATTTTTGGTAGTAATATTTTATTATAACTCGTTATTCGGATAAAAACAGCTTCAGTTTATTTTTCATATTTTGTAGAATACACTCTGATTTTCATTCCATTGTCATATTTATACCACTTAAAATGATATTAACATAATAAATATATTATATATTCCTTATTCACATTTACATAGTCAATTTTCAATGGACATCTTTTAGAATGAATCTGTTCACATCATTGATATGGGAGGTCATATGTACAGAAGAGTGATGATACCCATCTGATAATTGTGAGATTGTATAGAAGTTGACGGTATATATGTTGTTACATAACCCATATCATGTTATAACAATCATATATTGTTATTATTCCCATGATTATATTCATCTACATAAGGTGGGGTTGAAAATAATATTTCACCCTAACATGGAGACAATAAGTCTTACGTATGCACATGTAGTGATTTTATTATTAATAGGATGGGAATAAGGTGTAATATTGTTGTATAATAATTATAAATAAATAATATTAAATGACTTATAATTATGTTATTACTAAATAAAGAAAATATTACTGAAGTGGATGTAGAAGAAAGATGTTTGAAGGAATCGGTAGAAGAGATTACATCAACCACACATGCTTCCTATAAATCCCATCTTAATGGAACTAGCGTTGGTTTTTTAGATGACATTAACCTCTATAATTTTAATGATTATGTTTATAATAGAAAGGGGTAGGGGATGGCCAATCGTGAAGGATTATATTGATGTAAAAAATGAAGGGATGAGGCGCCCATTTATATTTTTGGTGAGGGGAACCCTTGGAATTTCGTAAAATATTAAATTAATAAAATAATTTTTTTATCAAAAATATTACATATTGAAATATTTATTATATGAGAATTGTTGGAAATCCACTCATCTCATAATTATTATACATATATTGATTTTATTTTAAACCTTATATTTTTTGTTTACCCTTAATTATTCACTTCTAATTTTAATTGTGGTAAAAATATTTAATTATTAAGAGGTTATTAATTTTACTTATATGGGGTAAATATCCCATAATAAGACATATAATGAACATTTATATCTTAAAATAATAAAATTGTGATTTTAAATTATTTTTCATATATTAATCTAATTTAATAATTTACCATTTTTTAAAAACATAAAAATTGCCAATTTTAAAACAAATCATTTTAATGATTATAAATAAAATACCATTATAGGGTTACATTCTACAAAATTAATTTATTATTCAAAATAAATTTAATAAAAACCTATAAAAACAATATATGAAATAAAATATTTCATATATTATTTGATTAATATTTTTAATATTATTTATTTTATATTTCCCTTAATAAAATACATATTGTATCACTACTGAGTCATATTTTTTATAAATATTTAATATATATATATTATAAATAAATGCAATTGATATATATAATTTCAATATATTTTTGGAGACTATATAAGATCTATATTTGATCATTTTTATCACTACATTAAATTTATTAAATTTATAGTAGATAAGAGAAGGACTTGTGGACTCTTTATTTTGATTTAATAATAATTACAACACATTCATAAAATACCCATTTAAATAATAAATGAAAGACCTTAGGTATTATGGGTTGAATTTAATTAATCCAATGTGATTTTTGTTGGTGTTAGAGTAACATTATTATCCATATCATATTTTCTATTACCCCAATTTACCCTATATATTTTTAACTATGGTAAATAAAAATTACCATAGTTACTATTCATAATATCAAAATAAATAAAACTAACATATTAACCAAATTTGGACCCATTTATTCTAGATATGAAATCCAATTTTCAAAATTCAAAACATATAAGGTACAATAATTAAATCAAAGTTAATTTCCATCGTAAATTTGAGAAAACAATGTTTTTTAATGTAAAAACCATCAAAATATTTTTGTGTGTCTATATCTAAAATCAATGTAAATAAACATCCAAAGAAAAAAATTCTTTTAAATGAAAAAAATTAATATAATAATAATTTATAACAAATTAAAAGGATTAATTTTCTAGAAATTTGATTTTTATGAAAATGATGTTTTAAATTTAAATATATTATTATTCACAATTTAGTGAAAAAAATAATATTTTCTGAAAAATAACAAAAACTCAACCAAATATGATTTTGCTGTCCTAATTTAAAATTAAATTATTAATGTGTAAAAAAGAAATTTAAAATGCTATTCTATCAAAATGTAGTACAACATCATTTTTAGAAAAACACTCATTTTATCTATAAAATAAAATTTTATTTTTATGTCATCTCTAGGAAACATATAAGATGAATTTTAAACCTTAAATTGAATATATTAAAAATATTTTTCATTAATAATATCCAAAAAAAATGATTTTATAATTTTATAAACACAAATATTTTCACTTAAATAGTCTTTCAGGGGAAAATATTTCCTTTTAATGTAAAATGTTTTTATTTTCATTTATAAATATCTACTCAAAAAATAATTAATTATATTTTTGTATAACAATATTTTAATAAAATAATTCATATTGTTCATTATAATCATTTTTACATCGAGGTTATATGGTAACAAAATAATATTTATGTGTTCACATATACTCAGTCTAGAGTAAAATGAATTACATCAATGCAACATGAACATATGTATAACATAATACATTCAAAACATTGCGAATAACATAATATAATAAATTTTTTGTATAGTTTAATATAATAATGGTGTAGAGTAAAACAAAACTGGTCAAAGATATTATAAAAGAATATTTCTCATAAAATATTTGGGTGTCACAGTCTACCACCCGTTCACCTGTAGAAATGCCCCAAAACATTCCAAAAGTTCCTCAAACATTCCCAAACATAATTTTCCTACATAAAAAAATAAATAAATGTTTACATATAGAATACCGTGGGTAATTTATTCTCAACACCATTGTTCATTCAATCCTTATAAAGTAGAAAACCTCCATTTTACTGAATGGTTTCTAGTAATTTCTCTTTAATTTCCGTCTCACATTCCAATGCATCTTCTTGAATCCAACCATGTTGTCAAAAAAATCCACACGAGACCAATGGTTTTGCACGTAAGACATTGTCTAGAATATCTAAAATCTACACAATCATATATACTAACTAAACATCATACTCTTTACCAAATTCATCACATCTAATCACATTGTCATGTTCAAGCTAATAAATTTCCAACTACAATACACATAACACATTTAGCGCTGCAATAAATCATGGTAGCATTGAAAGACGATATGCCACCACATGAACCCATTGCAACCTATCACTTTAGATTTTATTTATCATGGAGATAAATTCCGTTGTATCCCAAAACAGCAATGTCCATGCCTTGGAGAGATCATGAAGAATATATGATCAATCACTATGAACAACCAAGACTATCCATATTGATCCACAGAAAAAAATTAATGATATTTAGTTGTCTCCAACCATTTCATGATTAATTGAATCATATGTATTTTTTTGTGGGCATGGATCATCCCAACTGGTGAAGCCTCACCTATTTCTACCCAAAATGTAGAGAACGACAATGATTCTCTTACAATTCATTAAAAGGAACCATTTTTATCATGGAAAGATGGATATTTTTATATAAGAACTCCACTAATGGAACATTATATTCCCATTATCCATAAAAATGAATTAAATAATATGGTATATTTCTCACAATGTTATTATAATCCTTTATGATTTTCCATCCATCTAATGATTATATAATATACTCATTATATATATAGTCTCAAGGGATTTCACTAAGGATTTATATAAACAAGAAGTAAATAACATGTCTCCATCTAAAACGATAGAAACTAGTATTTCATTATTCTTTACAACTTCTCGTATATATATTTTTGATAGATCCTCCACCAAATGACTATAAAGGACATAAATAAAATGATTTAACGTGGTTGGAAGATCCTCTACCACCCATTGGAAATCTTATTTTTGAGACATTATTTGGAGACATGTATCAACACCCATAGGTGTTTTCTCCCATTCTCACATTGTAAAAGGAAAAGATTACAACATTTATTTTAGTCACCATTTTACACACTTAATTTACTGAAAAGTTATGCAGAAAAAAATAATCCCAGTCACATTATTTTTCTTAAAAACCCACAAAAGTTATTCTTTCAAATCCTTACACATCATATTTATTCCCGAATGGACATCCCATCATGAATTGTTGTATGAAAATCATGCTATTAATGATAAAAAAATATGTAGAAGCATCGTAGTTTTGATCTATAATTTTGAATTATCATGAAGTTTTCATCCCTCTATGATGTCCCCACTATTAATTTTAGAACTCATTGAATCACATTTTTCATCAAATGTTCGTGACTCCTTTACCAAATTTATCAAATCTAGAACCAACACATCTATAATGAAAATTCCGAAATCTCTTCAACCACGACATTCTAGGGTCATTCCTTCTAGGAAAAAATTCATCTTCCACCCATATGAGTCCTCCATTACCGACTGATCATATGACTTTTGGCACAATTCATCTTCCATTGAGTTGTATTTTCCTTCTATTACTATCTATTAATGACTATGATTTTGGAGATACCTCATTCAATTTCATTACCTAGTGTATTAAACTAGTGGTCTTTTAAAATTACCAACACCATCACCTAGTTTTTCTCATATTCATCCTTATTTATTAAATACACCAATATTTCATCAACAAACCAGCATTATAGAATCTAGATATCTATGAAATATATGATTTCACAATGCTATAAAGACCGATAGTCCGTTCATTAGACCAAAAGTAATTACCATATATTCATAATGACCATAACTATTTATGAAATTTTTCTCTTGAATATAGTCCTTCAAGACTCACAAGAGGTGATACCATGATCACAAGTCCAATTGATCAAACTGATCATCAATACATAGAGGTGTATGTCAGTTCATTATCGTAACTTGGTTAAGATTACAATAATCGACAACGAACATTAATGTTCCATCCATATTTTTGACAAAAAACCTGTATTTCCCACAGAGATGTGCTAAAATGAATGATACATGTAACGTACAGTTGTGATGAGTTCACATTTGACTACATTAATTGTTTTGGTTCCATTTCATATGTGGGAAGTGATATAGGACTACTCACTAAGAGGATTTCAATTGTATACTATACATCCCTTATGGGTGGTAACCCGGAGAAGATCTTGGGAAATAGATTTGAAAATTTATATAGAACTGCTGAAAAACATTTCTTCAGAATCTCATCAATAGATACCAATTAACAAACCTATAAATTGTAATTGATCATTATAACACCGGGTGGAAAAAATATTTTTTCACCCTCCTTCACATTCATGTCTCCTCGACAGAGTGGTTGTGCGACATCCACTATTGTAAAATAGAACAATCTATTTTAGTAGTTATTGCGAGCAGTAATGATTTTTGATGCAAAATATACCCTATATTACAAAAAAGATATCTATCTAAAATGTAAATAAATCCAATTTTTGATGAACTCCATCAACGGTTATAGATCATAAATTTCAAATAAGGGTTGGACCTTCCCTTTCACCAATATGAGTTTTATGTTTTATCACATAAGAAATCATCTCGTGTTTTAATCACAGAAAATAAATACCATGAGACGAAATAATTTAATGTGATGTGGTAGTATCAAAAAACATTAACATTCAGGTATAATTCAAAAAAATCATACCAATAATTATAGATGGTTCATCTATATATACAGAAATCACACACTCCACTCCATATATTTTTTTCATCATTTCCTTTTGTTTTTTGATTCATTGTTATGATTTACCTGCTCATGGAGTCATGGTATTTTTGGAATCGCCATGTCTAGAACTGTTTAGATATTGTGATGTATTATAATCCCCTCTCCAAATTGTATTATATGATGAATGTTAAACCTAATAATTGTATCTAACACCCGACCATGGAGATATTCAAAAATATCAAAGATGGTGCCCCATTTTTTTAATTGTAGCATGATCTTTGTGGGGTCACACACTCTCACATGATGTGACTAAGTGAACCACACTAAAATCTTATAGTCTTGGTATTAGGTCATGGTGGAGTGTTACATGATCATGTTGGTTGATTCTGATTTGTTCCACCACCATGATAATTATCATATCTCCTCATATTTATTCAATCATTATATTTCTCACCAACTATTTATAATAAAACCATACTTCCCCCACATATAACATAAATAGTGTCATATAGCATTTATATATTATCATTTTGTAGTACTGAATCAATTTTTAGAAAAGATTGCGAAATGATATGGGCCAAATTTTGGTTCCCATGTGGCTAGGATACAACCATATTCTCAATGGAATTTAATGACTGGTTCTGATGAACCCTACTGGGTAAAATATAGTAGAAAATAATATTAATTATAAATCTCTGATAACTGAGGAATTTATATTTTCAAATTATAACACAATATACAATCACAACAATTCTTTCCCAAAATCAAAGTTTTTCACATTCTACCATTTTTTAGAAGAAAATTAGTTACTTTCTATTGAAAATTATACGATTCTCAAAATATCACACCCAGAACAATATCCTAAATATGTCAATTATAATAATATACCACCATTAAAAAAAATTACATTGCACCAAATCATAATTAATTACACACAATGTTGTATGCAATCCTAGAGGGGAATCCATTCCTTTAATGCATTTCATGCTCCTATAAATTGATAAACCCTTGAAAATGAGATTCCAAATCCAATATGGGTCTGAAAAACAAATATGTACACAATTCCACGATTAATGGATGTTTTAGCATAAAATTGATAGAAACATCTTTTATACTCTACATTTCATGATCCAATAATCATACTTCTTTGTATGAATCTAGATAAATGAATATAAAATTATTTATTTCAAATCCAATACTGAAAACCAATACCATGTTAAAGAAAAACCATGAAATAGAATAATTGTTCTATAATGTAATGACCAGGACATTACCACATGTATCACATAGATATTTTGACAATGAAAAACTAATACCATTTGTAACATCCCCTACATCCCATTGGCTTGAGATAGTATAGGGACTCTACTTGGAAATATGAGACATCTACAATAGACCAAGGACTAGGAGTAAATGTTGAAGGGCTTGAATACATGTGGGAAAAGATATTCAATTGATAAATAATGGAACTAATGAAACAAATCAAACGCAAACAGACCACTATATGATTAATGATAATAATGAAAGAAAACTCTCCATTTCATTTATGAAAAACAATAATAAAAATTATTCACCATGACAGAGGACTGCATTACTAATTTAAAAAATGTAATACAAGCTAAAAAGACTCCATGAAGTGACAAGCCTACATAATCCAAAATCTCTTAACTACATCTTCAACAAACAGTCTATGTTCATGAATTAGTGATTAAATTTTTTGATACGTTACTTTTTCACATGTCGTGGTAGTTGAAATCTACAAAACCACCACTCTGACAAAGCATGGGTAATTACTAAAACTCACTAGGTTTTCCCCAATGGCATCCCTACTCACACCACTAGGATTGAGCTTGTTATAAAAATTTATATAAATCAATTTACAAAAAAAATTCCAAAATTGTTTATGTAAACCCATTTATATAATAGTTTATAAATAATAGAAGATATTTCAAAGAAACAACATAAATAGTTATTTAAATATTTTACAATTCATTTTTGTCCAAAAATGCACTCCACATATCCACACATCCGATCTTGAATGTATCCTGGATGAAGTGGAAATCACGTACACTAATCCATCCTAGTAATGATGGGGGAGACATATTTCTATTACTCAATAAAAATTCACATAAATTGTTGATGGCATATAGCCCTAACCCTTATCCATCCTTGAAATGATATGGGAGACTAATTACCCATATCTGTCCCAAATGGACATAATAACATAAAAATGAATGAACCAATTTGGATGGGGGGAGAAATATCAAACCCATGTCCATACAAGAATGATTGGTGAGATTTCATAACCTTATTCTTCCAAAATTTATATGATTAAAGAAATCCATTTATTCCAAATCCCAATTCAAAACCAATCCTGTAAACCATTTCAGCAAAATCATAACTTTATTAAAAACCATTAAAAAATCCATTTCCATGATCATATTAATAAAACTGTCCTTTCAATGAAAATATTTCAATGAAACCACTTACCACAATTCTAGGTAATATAAATTTTAAATACAACATTTTAAAATCAGGAAAACAATTTTACTTTCTAAAAAATGCCCAATTTTCCACATTTTACAAAATCGTAAAAAATTAGGGCTTCCAAGAAGAAAATAATATCAACATCACCACCAATTAAAATCAAAACCATCAATTTGAAACTGATCCTTCAGGTACTAAACAGTAGATTTGAGTGTGAAGCCACCTGCCTTGAGGGTTATAGAATACATGATAAATAGAACAAAAAATGTCACAATCCTGAGTGGAATTTCAACAAAACCTTCATATATATCATATCCTATAATTATCAAGAATAGATGTAAACATATTTAAAATCCATTACCTAATATATACACATAGTGGTCATAGATATAAGAAAACTTGAATAAAGGTGAATTATATCTACTAAATTATATCAATAATTAAAAGGAAAGAATGCATAGCCCAATAATTGGGCTTCTAGTCACCATGGTTTGGCTCCAAACCACATCCAAATATTTTGGGAGAGGTTCTAAAACTATTTAGAGATCTAAATCCCTAGTTTTCTCTATTGGGCGTAAATAACAAAACACACAGATGAAAAAAATCATTAGATCCAAACTGTGTACCGACCATATGAATTCTCATTATCTAATATATGCACCACACTGCACATTTTATCATAGGAATCCACAAATTTGGGTAATACAATTCTATATCCTTTGAAAATTTCCATTATCCTCTATCTCACTATGCAAAGTTTCCTTTTATGTGTTCCGCAGTATCAACAAATCATCCACCACTTATTCACCTACATAAAATCCCCAAAAAACATTCCAAAAGGTCACAAAATATTCCCAAATAGAACACATATATGTTACATACATAAAATATTAAAACAAAGGGTTACATACAAAAAAATAGGTGTTCTAAAAAATATAAATATCAATTAAATTTCTAATGTAGAGACCATATTAGATTCCATTTTTTATCCTAAATTACCTCTATGGATATACTACAGTTCGTGGATAATTATACTAAAAATATGATCTACTATAATTAAAAAAATCTTATTATAGGAATAAAAATAATAATAATGTCTTGTTAACCCCAAAAATATAAACTATTAAAATATTTGATTGTAAAACATTAATTTTTTTGGTAATTAAATCTCATAAAACATTACAAACATCGATCACAATCAAGGAAAAAATTGAATTAAATACAACGACACAAAGTAGTATATACAATGAAATTTAACTGAGAATTTATTATTAATTTAATATGATTTTATGGATTGAAATATATTAAAGATTACAGTTTTATGAATAGATCATGTGGAATAAAAAAGATAAATCAAGGAATCCTTATATTAAACATGTCAAATTGTTTTCCTTATTTTACAATGGAATCCCTTAGAGTAACTCATTGAATGTTATTCATTTCCGTACCATGAAACATAGTTCAACTCCTAATAATCCCCTAATAAACATGAATTATATAGTCATTCTTCCATGTCTATGAATGTAATGATTATAATGATCAGTTACAATTAGGTATTACTTCCCTGAATATATTGATCTTGGTGGTTTAGAAACTCAATAAATATGCAATAAATTATAATATAATTATTATTTAAATATAATTCAATTAAAAAATATGATAATTAATCCAAATCAAAATACTATAAATATTTCACTAATGAAAAAAATATGTTATTGTAATCCCAAAATTGTCTTATTACATCTCATTGTATCAAAAAAATATGTGATATTTATCATAAACCCTATAATTTTTAAAATCTATATCATCCAAGATTATTTTTATTATAGTTGGAAGAAGGTTCATTAACATTCAATGAACATAGTGAAATTTTATATCTTTTTATTATGTTTTTCCATAAATTCAATACATATTTAATATAATGTTAGTGTATTCGGTATATAAAACTAATTACATCATATTTTAATGAAAAAATATACATAATTTTGTTTACCATAAATTTCATGAGGAAGAAAAAACAATTTAAACAAAAAAATAATGATACTATTTATTATATAGTTCATGTTTTTTATTGTAAATGCCTCTCATAACATGAGAAATTGAATATATAGTCCAATGAATTATGATAAATCTTAAAAGTGAACCTTATTTCCAAGGATATATTCAAATGGACTTGTGAATGGTTGGGTAGGACGAAAAATAACTCAGACTATATGGTCTAACATACATCCATATATTTATATTTATATGTAATGAAATAATTTACTATTTATTAATGACAAAACAATTCATTCAAATATATTACATATTAATAGATGAACATTAAATATATTTTAAAAATTCACACCTAATTTTGAAAATATATTGTTGTATTTGGAAAATAGATAAATGATCTTATTATTTAATTTTTTATCATTAAAATCACCCACATAGTATACTTCTTGGAAATAACCTATGTAAAATACTTTTTTCGTTCCATAATAAATGGAAACATATGAATGTGTGAGTTCATATGCTCTGAATGGTAACCAAGGGAGTTATCAATTATCACATAACAATAATATGTTTAAGTGAACAATGATATTAAAATGACATTTCTAGACACATACCCCCCATATCATTTATCATAATCATTGTTCCCATAGTTACTCAAGGTATTTGACAAGTCTTTAATGAAAAATAAATCGTATAACATGAGATATGAGAGAAGAACAATGGAATGTGAAACATTTTAGTGAAATAAAAATTAGAATAGATAATAAAATCATTAGTCAATGTACCCTACTTGGACTGTCATATTGGATTATATTTACATCAAATTAGATTTTATCATTATTTTATTATCACTCCTATGAAAATCATAGTTTATAGAGAATTATACTAAACATAGATTACATCTCATTTTAGGCCTTGTGATATCATGAGATGACTTTCTTCGCCAATTCATTGAAGCTGTTTATAAATATGGCCCTAAAAATAAATAATTATAATATATTCAAATTTGTAGTACAAGATCATTAATTATTCATCACATATCATAGCTTTGGGACTGGAAATCGCTTTCATTGAAATTTTTATATTGGATCATAATGTTTCCTATTAAATATACATGAGTTTTATAAACATATCATAATCATCAAAATCAAAAATACTCCATAGAAATAGTAGGGATTTATTAGTTGGATTATATCCATTGTATATAATTTTTAATTTTAAATCATGTTTTATTAATTAAAAATTCAATTAAAATATAATTGGAAATATTTCATTAGAAAATAACTTTTTCATTTTGTAAAAAATTCATTAATAACCAAAAAATTAAATTATTATTAATTTTTTTTTTAAAAATATCCATGAAGACAAGTAATTAATGATTCAAACCATTTATCGGTAACAATAGCTTGATATTCACTTCTCATTATTTACAATAAGATAATGTTTCAATTGCCTATTTTGGTACATTTTCAAAGTACATCTTTAATAAAATGAGAAAAATATTTCATTAAAAATATTTTTTAATAATTCATTTTTTAAACGAAATTAAATAATCATAGAGAAATATGAAAATTAATTCTAATGTTTTTTAAAATAAAACCCCTACATGAAAGGAAAATATTTAAAATCATAGAGTAAATAATGTTAATTTTTTGAAAAAAAATTCTCAAACATTTTAGGTTCCATTGATAAAATATGGCGTTATTAAATTATGATTACATGAGTAGATAAATTAAATAAAAACTGGCTTTTGGGGTCTATCCTGAAATTTCATCATAATGTACTTAATAATTAATAATGCCGATAAATAATGTGATTATATCATGGAAGATTTTACTCTTTATTAACATATGATTTAAATCCTCATGAAAGGAAAATAAAAATATATAATTTTAAATCACTATAATTTTAATTATGATTTTTATAAAATACATTAATATATGTTATATAAACCATAAAATAGAAATAGTTTTTATTATGGTTATTGTCTCACAATAATTAAAATGATATGAAATCTCTTTAACATATGTTAAAATATCTATTAATTAACTCAATCCACCTGTAAAATAGTTTTTAATTTATTTTAACGCTACAATATATTTATTTAAATACATAAAATATCATATATTATCCTATTTTATGATTTAACAAACCATTATTTATAATATGTTATTAAAATCATCACTTCCAATTTTTAATTAAATATTTTTTAATTGGGTTTTTAGTTTGAAAAGTAAGGAAAATGTACTTTTATAATGATTTATGCATATAATAATAAAATAATGATATAAATTTATTATGTATTAATATTCAACTGTAAATTATGGAAGCATAAAAATTATTTACATCATTTTGAAGACGTTAGACAATACTAATGCATTAAGATTGATTTTATTATTTCAACAACTAGATGGAAAGAATGTTACATATTATTATATCATTATAGTCTCATAAATATATCACAAATAACATAAATATATATATATATATATTAAATATATCTTTATTACCTTCCATTTAATGCAGAAATTATGGAAAGTATCACATTACTTCACAGATGTCGTAGACCACTTTTCTAAATGTGTGACTATATCATTTTCCAAGGGATTATAATGTTAGGCTAATGACATTATATAATAATTAATTAATCATAATTATATCCTTAATAGCATATACAATTATTAAATCGATCATAGTAACCATTAATGAGAAATAGTGATAAAAAGGATTTTTATCACTACGTGGAGGTTATAGTTCACACGTACGCACGAATGATGAGCCCACAACCCATTTGATCTAAACACATATATATAATGCCTTTCACAAATACTTATTATTATTTTAGAATATTTATTACACATAATATATGATAAAATTAATAATACTATATATTTATAATAGGTATAATAAAAAATAATATGAAAGTTTTCGGGTAGTATTATTAACTATTCTTAAAAATCACTTCTTTAGATACCACTAGAAAGGCCCCTAAAATATGTTCTATAGAATACTACATCTTTAATTCACATTATTTATTAGTTTATAAGTGAACTGGGTTTGTATTGGATAATGTATATGTCTCAATGTGATATTAATTTGTGAAAGTATGGTTGTAATTTTATAAGGGACGGGAGGGGAATTGAATAAAATATTCCAAAAATTAAAATATAATACAGTCTCATTTCTGGAAAACTACTTCCAAACGTACTTGGATAAATATTTAATGATTATATACTCTTCGTATAATTATAAAATTATTTTTAGAAATATATAGATATCATTTTATAAGAATTCATTTCTATTAACCCTTTTGTTGACCATTTTTTCCTCAATCAAGGTAATAATGTTATTATTATTAATGTGTAATAAATTTCCATCAATGATAATAGTTTGTCAATAAATTTCAAAATATGGTATTATAGTTAACTATTAATCATAATTTTTCTCATATAATATTATTAATATATATTTTCAATGAAATATTATTAATATAAATTCTAGGATATTAATTTAATTTGACCTCAATGACATCTTCGTACACATGAAATTAGAAAAAAACCATAAACATGAATTATATGTTACCATAAAATTTTAATAAAACACTAATGCAATAATAAAATATATTTTTATTTTTTAAATATTATTTGATATGATATTAAACAAATTTAATAAGAACTATATTAGTCTATGTGAGGATTAAAATCAAATATAACATTAATAAAAAAATTCTGAACAAAATTAACAGGTATATTTGTTTATAATATATTATTATACCTATGTGAAAATAAAAAATAAATTAAAATATGGAGAGTGACATTCTAAAATTTACATTATATATAATAATATTAATATCATTATTAAAAATAAATTGAAGGAAATGAAATACATTAATAATTATGATGTATCAATAAAACATTTCCCCATAAAATGAAATAATGGTATGTTTGTGTTGATTTTGAGACCCAATCTGATGGTTTTAAAAATGTTTTAACCATTTTAATATTATCTATGTGATAAATTTTTACCACAATTACAATTTATATTTAACCATTAAAATTGATTTATTATTTATATATAAACCTTCAAATTCAGAATATGGTATCAGTTTTGCGATATTGAAATTATAAATTATTTAGATATCAAATTGCACTATAATATGTTAATTGAACATAAATTTGATTTTAAAGATTGTATTTTTATTTAAAATAACTACCTTATATAAAAATCATGAATATTTATGAATATAATAGAATTGAAAATATTATTCTAAATAAAATTGATCATATTGACCTAAATACCAAATCACAAAAAAATTAACTTTTTAAATATATTTATTTAATGAAATAAACTGATATTATTTTAAAAATTGATATTTTTCATTATTTATTGAAAAATAAATAATTTTAGATAAATCCTAAAATTTAACTCCATGTTAATTTTAATATAATGAATCATTTATTTATTTATCAAAATAAATTTTGTAAACTTGGTATAATTTTTTTAATATCTATGAACCAAATGTAATTAAAATATTTTTGGAAGAAAATCAATTTTTAATGTTCCAAATGAATTTACTAAAAATTTGAGTTCTTATTTCCAAATCATTAAAAAATAAAGTTTTTAATATAACAATAATTAATTATTTTATAGTATGTGTCTCATATTCTTATCCTATAATTTTGAGGGTAGGTTATAATAGTTACATTTATATAATAATATTTTGAAAATATATCTCACTTCCCATAATCAATAATACTTAATGTTAACCATGATATCAATCTTACTATTATTTTCAACAAAATATTTTAGTTATTTAATTACCCCCTCCCCCATTAAAAAATTATTTCCTCAATATTATATATTTATCCTCAAAGGATCATTATTTAAAGAGCCTTTATTTAAAAACATTATTGATCAAAGCGATAATAATTAATCCATTCAAAAGGGAAACTATGAAGCACGAAGGATTCATGAAATAACACATAATCAGGATCCCTGATTGGGGGAACATTAATAGTAATTTAAATTATAAACATGGAGGTGGAAATTAATATAAATTTACTAAAAAGGTGTTATATAAAATATCTCCATAATAATGTAAAAGAACACAAAACAAAAAAAAACAGAAAGCAGAAAAAAGGATCAATACAAATGAAGTGAAGGTAAAAGGATATTATATTTTTTGAAGATGCTATCCTAAATCAAAATGAATTAATTTAATATAAATATATAGAACACTAAGAATGTACTTAATTTATTACTTTTCATTTAATAATCCCTATTTCTCAATCTGGTTGCACATTGATCAATTTACAATACATCCCATACAAATAGAAATAAATTGTTCATTAATATTTTAATGGATAAAAAACTAAAATTATCTTTTAAAGGAACTTAATATTCAAAAATATTGAAAACCAATTCATTATTTTTCTAAATATTAAAAAACCCAAGTGGGAATCACAAGTTATCCAATATAGATAAATATAATACACTAATCAGAAAACGTCAAAAATAACCCCAAAACATTGAATTAATAAATTCCATTAATATATAACCATATTAATTATCCAAAATATATATGAACAAATTCAAAAAAATGAAATATTTTATTATATATATTTATAAGATCAAGTCCATCATTTATCCATGTAAAAAAATGTATCTCAAAATTTCTCATACCAAAAATGTCAATTCATTAATCATATATTTTATTAAAACATGATAATATTCTCAATCTCCATCATGCCTTGAAGAAAACATAAATTCATCCCAAAATTAACGAAATCCTTATTCATTAAATTATATCAGTGATAATCGAATATAGTCCCTAAATAAAAATTTAAAAAATTGTCAAATATAAATATATATCATTATCCAAAAATTACTATCCAACATCAAGGATTCTAATATTATCCCATTAACATCATAATTTTCAAAATTACATTTATTCTAAAAAATCATTATCAAATCAATATAAGAATGTTATTAAGGGTTATCTTCCCATAAACAGGTATTCTATAAAAATATAGACAAACCAAAATATAATTTTTTTTGATATCAGTACTATTAAATATGTTTTTTCTACAAAAACTAAATAATTCATATAAGTTTTATGAATAATATACATTGAATATATTTTAAATAATATTTATATAACATAAATTTTGAACACAAATATTTAAACACTTCAATATTATCACCTTATGTATTTGCATATCATAGGTTTGTCCTTGTTCTAGGAGATAACCTTATATTACACCATTTCCTCAAATAATTCCCATGTACATCACATATAAGATTTAATATTCATTCGAAATTAATTTATTAAATCCATTCATATTTAAATGGAAAACAACATCCCATTCCCTTGTTATATTCTCTTATGTGCATCTTCTCACTTTCATTAAATGGTGACAATTGATATTTATAACCTCTATGATCATTTTCCCCTGATATTTCTTAAAAGAATATTTTAATATTATTTTTTTCTTTAGGAAGATCAAATATTTAATGTTATTAAACATATATTATAAGGCCCCAGCCTTAAACCTTACTTAATATTGAATTAAATGAATAATTCACATTGAGGATCTTTTCAGGTTTAGAGTTTTAGAGAATTAGAACATAACTATTACATCTCAAAAGATTACAATGTAGACACTTCTACTAAGTTTCCATAATAAAAAAAACTATTAAAAAGAAACATGTGTAGTTCCGTGTCTTATATAGCATGACATTCCCTTGATCCCATCGTTGACCATATTCCACTTTAAGTCCTATAAAAAACATTTCGAAAAAAAACCTGGGGTGAGCATAAAATGCTCTGTAAGGGATACACAATGAAAACTGTTACTTTTTCAAACATCAAGCAAACCATGTATACTCAAACCAAGTAATACCTTCACCATCCTGAAGTAGTAAAAACTCTTCACTGAATAAAGTATCATTACTTACGTTTTTGTAACAAAAGGATTACCATAAAACCCATATAAATAACACATAGCATATATAAAGGTAACTTGGGACATAAACATACTTAAGTGGAATAAACATACGGTCGACTTCCACACATATCACTTAATGGAATAGCCATACAGCCAATTTTCATACATACTTAATGGAATAGCCATACGGCCAACTTCCATACCCAATGCATTTGAGGTTATAACGTAACCACCCATCCTGGTATTCATGGCACCACCCGTCATATGGTTTATCACGTAACCACCCGTCAAATGTCCAAGTACCAATATAAAATCATAAAACATAAAACCAATATAAAGGAATGATAAAATTTCCACATTTCAATCACAATATATCATAATATAATCCTTTATCAAAACTATTTTCATTACCAAAATACATAAAAGAGTATATGGTATTTATTTTATTTTAAAAACATTACAGCTTGTTGAGGAAGCCAAAGACCAAATAATACTTGCGGTGGCGGAAAATGTCATTGTCACCGCGTACGTTAAAAAACATTCCTTTTTTTCATTTAGTAAAGCTCTTAGTAGAAAAATATTCCTTTTGTATAAAAGTAAAAGTCAAATGGTTTTATACACTGTATAAAAGAAAGTTGTGTATAAAATAAAATATGCCTCAATGAAAGGAGATTGAGACGAAGTCCCTTACCTCGTATCCAACTTGACCCGACCGTTCTTTAATCTCCTGAATAATAAACTTGAGTTAATTTCTAATTATTTAAGAACATTTTTCAAGTTCATTATTCCTTTTATATCACTTATTTCCATGTCATGAACACTATGTAATTATTTAAGTTAATAATGGTCGTTTTAACGATCATTGGTACTTGAGTCAAAATAAGCCCTTTATAATTACAAGTTGTTCATGTATCCAGTACATCCAGAATTATAATAATGATATATATCATATATATCATATATATCCAGTACATGCATTCATTTATAATATTACATAATCATTTAGAGTTAAGAAATGAAATGCACCGTTCATGGAGACGGTAAGCCGTACGTACGCATGAACGCTACTTTAATTTCATTTTCGTATTTTATAGAATGGAATCATAATGATATAAAGGTATATAATAATTCTAGTATAATATCATATATAAATCATAGTTCCATCCTTTATACGTCCCACATATGGTATTTAACGAATCAAATCACTTTAGGGGGCGGTAGTCCGCACTTCCTTAAATGAAGATATCACATTTACCCATAATGGAAACCATAAAGGTATGCCCAAAATGAAAAATACATAATCTTAAGAAAAACATTAACATATCATATATCATATATAAATATAGTGACATCTTAATGGACACCTTTGAAGGAGTTAATGGAATGTTGAACAATCATCGTTTCGGGAGGCATAAATTCACCATCCGCGGAAACTGTATGTTCTTTAACCATTAGTTGTAGGTGTCTGTAAGTTTAGTTTGAATCCTTCTTATAAAAACATCCTAGTATATTTAGGATACTGGATTTGTTACAAAATAAGAGAATATAAAGAGTTTAGGGGGTTGTAGAAGTAAAATAAAACAAAAGGACTCAAAAGAAGACATTACCTCAAAATCGGGTAACTCCCTTTGGTTTGAGCTCAAAGGCTTCCTTGGGAAGACTTCTGCCCAATGTGAGGCTTCAAGAAGTAATATAGGGAAGTGGAGAGACAAAATGGGCAGGGTTTGGCCGAGCCAAAGTCTTTGGGAGTGTGGGTAAGGAGGTAGAGGTGGGGGCCTTTTATAAGAGGAGTGGAGGGGCACTTTTGGAATGTAAATAAATATTACGTTATTTGAACATGTTTTTCGGTTTTAAAAGGTCCCACATTAATATAATTCATGGATATGGTGATAAGGGTTCGAAATCCACCCATCCAATATGTTTTGGACATGTTTAGTTCATATATTTTACATTATCTTTCCATTTTATTTAAATCATCAAATAATGATGTCATCGTTGCATCACTATTATGTCATAAATAATTTAATTTATTTAATGTCTAAAAATTATAAAAAAAATACTATGATGTATGAAATCTTTTTAGATTTCCAATGACTATTTATAATCAAAAATCTGACTTGTATAACACAATTTAATGGTAAAAATATTTTCTAATATCACTTTAAAACCAATTCAAAAGATAATCTAGTCATATTAATAATTAGATTAAAAAGAGGTTTTGAATTAAAATACAACATTTTACACTATTAAAAAAAAATGAACTTTATCGGAAAGATACCAAAAATTTACACAAAGTAAATTTTGATGTCCCGATTCTAAAGAAGAGTAATATTTGGTCCAAAATAATGTATAATAGTGATCAAAACTATATTTAATGACATTTCTCCAACAAAAGGTGATAAGTGAACCTTTATTAAAAATTAGAGTATATATGCCTAAAATTGAATTCTTTTCGTATTTTAAGCCTTTATCCTTTATTGGATAAATGTAAAAACATCTAAAAACATATATAATCATATTTTAGTTATTTATATCCATTCCCGCCAGTACAATGGCTAAGTGTAAACTAACATTTAAAATAATATTATTTTATTACTAGTGTGCAACGTAAGATTTCAATGAAACTTATCATTGCGTATCGAGTACGCTATTTAAAGTAGAAACCCCTTTTAATTAAAATTAATATTTAATTCATAAATATAAATTAATATGAAAATTATTTATTCTTTATTTACCTTGGATGTTACATCCTTCCCCCCTTTTGGTAATTGCGTCCTTGCAATTTTATTCACTTATCAAAATGAGTGGGGGTATTTATCCCTCATAGCATTTTCAGATTCCCACATTGCCTCTTCAATCACATGGTTTTTCCACAAAACCTTTACCTGATGAATCACCTTATTCCGTAACACCTGCTCCCTGTGGTCAAGAATCTGGACTGGTTGTTCTTCATATGATATGTTCTCTTCCAGCTGAACTACCTCTGGACTCAAAACATGAGATGGATCTGGCATATACTTCCTCATCATTGAAACATTAAAAACATTGTGTACCTGAGATAAACTCAGAGGTAAAGCCACTTGGTAAGAAACTGATCAAACTTTCTCCAGAATTTCATATGGTCCAATGAACCTTGGACTCATCATTCCTTTCTTACCAAATCTCTTCACACTTTTCCATGGAGAAAACTTCAAAAAAACATGATCACCTACCTCGAAAGATAGATCCTTCCTACGGTTATCCGCATAACTCTTCTGCCTCCTCTGAGCTATTCTCATGTGTTTCTGAATCAACTGAACCTTTTCTGCCATATCTTCTACCAATTCTGGTCCCATCATCTTCCTTTCACCCACTTCATCCCAAAATGCTGGAGTTCGACACCGCTTCCCATATAATGCCTCAAATGGTGCCATCTGTATACTGGAATGAAAACTATTATTATATGAAAACTCAACTAAAGAAATATATTGGTCCCAACTTCCCTGATAATCCATCGAACAAGCTCGTAGAATATCCTCCAAGGTCTTAATTGTTCATTCTGACTGCCCATCTGATTGAGGATGAAGAGCTGTACTAAAATTTAATTCAGTACCCAACGACTTCTGAAGGCCTTTCCATAAGTTAGAAGTAAACCTAGGATCACGGTCAGATACAATGGAGAGAATAAATCCATGTAACCTGACTATCTCATTAAGATACAAACGGGAATGTTGATCTAGGGAAAAAGTATCTCGTATTGCAAGGAAATGAGCAGATTTGGTCATGTGATCAACAATAACCCAGATTGCATTATTACCTCAAGATGTCCTCAGTAATCCCACATCAATGTCTACGGATATGTTTTCCCATTTCCACTCTGACACTCGTAAAGGCTGAAGCATCCCTTTAGGTAACTTCCGCTCTGCTCTAACATGCTGACAAGTCAAACACTTCACAGTAAAATCAGCAATATCTCTTTTCATTCCATCCCACCAGTAATACTCCCGCAGATCTCTATACATCTTAGTACTTCCAGGATGAACTGAAAATGGAGAACTATGAGCCTCACATAACAACACATTCTTCAAATGTAAATCACAAGGCACACATAATCTCTTCCCAAACCTCAAAACACAATCATTATCAATGTTGAATTCAGGAAACATAACTTTCTGAACCAGCTCTACCATTTTCTGCAACTCACTGTCTTGCTTCTGTGCTTGCTTGATTCTGTCTGATAGAGAAGATCACATTGATACTTTTTCAACTCAAAGCATCAGCCACTTTATTTTCTTTTTCAGGATGGTAATGAATTATACAATCATAATCCTTGATTAATTACAACTATCTCCTATGTCTCATGTTTAACTCTTTTTGAGTGAATATATACTTTAAAATCTTGTGGTCAGTATATATTTCACACTTTACTCCATACAAATGATGCCTCCAAATTTTTAAAGCAAAGACAACAGCAGCTAATTCCAAATCATGTGTAGGGTAATTTACCTCATGTGTTTTCAACTGACGTGAAGCATAAGCAATTACCTGATCATTCTACATTAGGACACAGCCAAGTCCCTTCAACGAAGCATCACTGTATATAACAAACTCACCATTCGTGGATGGAAGTGCCAAAACTGGAGCATTCACAAATCTTCTTTTCAACTCCTGAAAACAATCATCACATTCTTTTGTCCAGATGAACTTAACACCCTTACGAGTTACGAGCAATATGGCCAGACTTACCACAACGAAAGCACTTACCATACTTGGATAAACATTCTCCAGGATGAATTTTACCACACTTCTCAAAGGATGGATATTTGGTTTTCTTACCTCCTTGCTTCTTTGATGAATTCTTCCCCATTTCCTTCCAACTAGACCTCTTATTCTGTTGTTTGTCATAGAAGACCTGATCATCGACAAACTCGATTTCCACCTTCTCCGCACATCGAACAAGTATTTCATAACTTTTGAACTCACAAGAAGCTAAAGCCCTTCAATAGTTTTGCTTTAACCCTGAGTAAAAACTGTTTATTTTACTATCAAGATCTCGTATGAAGTTCGGAGCATACCATGCCAATCGAGTGAACTTTGCTTCATAAGCAGCCACTGAATCATCCTCCGGCCTCAATTCTAAGAAATGTTTTTCCATCCAAAGACGAACCACCTTAGGAAAATATTTCTCAATAAACATACCTTTGAATTCGTCCCAGTGAAGATCCTCAATCTCATCACTAACCCTGATATTTTTCACCATCTACCACCAATGATCAGCTTAACCTTGAAAATGGTAAACAACAAGACTAACCTTTTGATGTTCTGAACACCCCATGACATCAAAAATCTTCTCCAGTGCTTTAATCCACCCTTCAGCTTGCACTAGGTCAGATGATCCTATGAATGATGGGGGATGTTGCCTCATGAAGTGTTCCCCCACTGACATGTTCCTCTGTGGTTGATCTGGCTGATCTCGTGCATGGATACCACCAACATTTAAAGCCTGAGTCAAATGTGCCATCACTGCAACAAACTGTTCAGTTCCGATTCCGACCATCTCAGGTTGCTGATTTGGAAGGTTGTCTTCCTCTTGATGTCGTCCCAACATAGCTGCTTTGTTTCCTCTGCGGAAAACCATTCTGAACACAGAAATATCTTAGGCAAAGCCACATGGTAATCTGTAAATGATATATCATTTCAATCATATCATAAATTAACTTATAATTTAACAATTTTCTAACTCCTAAAGTTTTCTAGACCTACCTTTGATACCAACTATAAGGCCCCAGCCTTAAACCTTAGTTAATATTGAATTAAATGAATAATTCACATTGAGGATCTTTTCAGGTTTAGAGTTTTAGAGAATTAGAACATAACTATTACATCTCAAAAGATTACAAAGTAGACATTTCTAATAAGTTTCATAATAAAAAAAACTCTTAAACAGAAACATTTCTAGTTCCATGTCTTATATAGCATGACATCCCATTGATCCCATCCTTGACCTTATTCCACTTTAAGTCCTGTGAAAAACATTTCGAAAAAAAACTTGGGGTGAGCATAAAAAGGTTAGTAAAGGATACACAATGAAAACTATAACTTTTTCAAACATCAAGTAAACCATGTATACTCTAACCAAGTAATACCTTCACCATCATGAAGTAGTAAAAACTATTCACTGAATAAAGTATCATTACATACCTTTTTGTAACCAACGGATTACCATAAAACCCATATAAAGAACACATAGCATATATAAAGGTAACAAGGGACATAAACATACCTAAGTGGAATAACCATACGGTCGACTTCCACACATATCACTTAATGGAATAGCCATACGGCCAATTTCCATACATACTTAATGGAATAGGCATACGGCCGACTTCCATACCCAATGCGTTGAAGGTTATAACATAACCCCCCGTCCTGGTATTCACGGCACCACCCGTCAGATGGTTTATCACGTAACCCCCCATCAAATGTCCAAGTACCAATATAAAATCATAAAACATAAAACAAATATATAGGAATGATAACATTTCCACATTTCAATCACAATATATCATAATAGAATCCTTTATCAAAACCATTTTCATTACCAAAATACATAAAAGAGTATATGGTATTTATTTTAATTTAAAAACATTACACCTTGTTGAGGAAGCCAAAGACCAAATAATACTCGCAGCGGCGGAAAAGGTCATTGTCACCGCGTACGTTTAAAAAAACATTCCTTTTTGTCGTTTAGTAAAGTGCTTCATAGAAAAAGATTCCTTTTTTATAAAAGTAAAATTAAAAGGGTTTTATACACCGTAGAAAAGAACGTTGTGTATAAAATAAAATATGCCTCAATGAAAGTAGATTGAGACGAAGTCCTATACCTCGTATCCGACTTGACCCGACCGTTCTTTAATCTCCTGATTAATAAACATGAGTTAATTTCTACTTGTTTAAGAACCTTTTTCAAGTTCATTATTCCTTTTATATCACTTATTTCCATTTCATGAACACTATGTAATTATTTAAGTTAATAATGGTCGTTTTAACGATCATTGGTACTTGAGTCAAAATAAACCCTTTATAATTACAAGTTGTTCATGTATCCATTATATCCAGAATTATAATCAGGATGTATATATCATATATATCATCTATATCCAGTATATAAGTGCATTTATAATATTACATAATCATTTAGAGGTAAGAAATGAAATGCACCGTTCATGGAGACGGTAAGCCGTACGTACGCATGAAAGCTACTTTCATTTCTATTTCGTATTTTATAGAATGGAATCTTAATGATATAAAGGTATATTATACTTCTAGTATAATATCATATATAGTATCATAGTTCCATCCTTTATATGTCCCACATATGGTATTTAACGAATCAAATCACTTCAGGGGGAGGTAGTCCGCACTTCCTTAAATGAAGATATCGTGTTTACCCATAATGGAAACCATAAAGGTATGCCCAAAATGAAAAATACAGAAGCTTAAGGAAAACATTAACATATTATATATCATATATAAATATAGTGACATCTTAATGGACACCTTTGACGGTGTTAAAGGAATGTTGAACAATCATCATTTCGGGAGACATAAATTCACCATCCACGGAAACCGTATGTTCTTTAACCATTAGATGTATGTGTGTGTAATTGTAGCTTGAATCCTTCTTATAATAACATCCTAGTATATTGAGTATACTTTATTTGTTACAAAATAATAGAATAAAAAGATTTTAGGGTGTTGGAGAGGTAAAATAATACAAAAGGACTCAAAAGAAGACATTACCTCAAAATTGGGTAACTCCCTTTGGTTTGAGCTCAAAGGCTTCCATGGGAAGACTTATACCCAAAGTGAGGCCTCAAGAAGTAATAGATGGAAGTGGAGAGACAAAATGGTCAGGGGTTGGCCGAGCCAATGGCTTTGGGAGTGTGGGTAAGGAGGTAGAGGTGGGGGCCTTTTATAAGAGGAGAGGAGGGGCACTTTTGGAAAGTAAAGAAATATTACTTTATTTGAAAATGTGTTTCGGTTTTAAAAGGTCCCACATTGATATAATTCGTGGATAAGGTGATAAGGGTTCAAAATCCATCCATCCAATATGTTTTGGACATGTTTAGTTCATATATTTTACATTATCTTTCCATTTTATTTAGATCGTCAAATAATGATGTCATCGCTGCATCATTATTATGTCATAAATAATTTTATTTATTTAATGTCTAAAAATTATAACAAAAATACTATGATGTAGAAAATCTTTTTAGATTTCCAATGACTATTTATAATCAAAAATCTGACTTGTATAACCCCTTTTAACATTTGTTTTAGTAAAACATTTCATGTTTGTGCGATTTTTTACATTAACATTAAATAAAAGGTATTTATGTCATTTTCCAACCAAAGTGGCTCCATGGGGTCCCCAAGATGACCCATGGCTTGTATTGGTCGGCCATGACATATAAAATGAGGGTAGGACATGTTTCTAGGGAATCTCATATTATTAAAACATTATTTTTACCTTAAACTACACTAATTACCACTAATCGCGATTAAAAACTTAAAAAGTTACTATTCACCAAAAAATTATTTTCATTCCATTGAACCACATTTTACATAATAATGACAACCATGTATGTCGGATTTTCAAAATTCAATACTCATTAGTGGTAAACTATCATTTAACTGAAAAATCAGTTTTTATAAGTACTACTTAATGATTTCACTATTCATCAAAAATTGAAGTTTTTCAGAAAAATTCCAAAAATTCACCCTAAGCTATATTTGATATTACGAATTCCAAAATGAAGTCTATTTTATAAAATTCAAAACATATAATTCAAATTAATTAATTTAATAATTAATTCCCGCTGTCAGGACAAATAGCGTGTTTTTTATGAAACAATAAGTATCAAAAGATTGACACTAGTTTATGTCCGATTTCAAAGTGAAATTAATTCCAACGACCACTATTGGATTTAATGATAAAAATATTTTCTAATATCACTTTAAAAAAAATTCAAAAGATAATATAATAATATTAAAAAGTAGATTTAAAAAAGGGTTTTAAATTAAAATACAACATTTTACACTATTAAAAAAAATGAACTTTATCGGAAAGATACCAAAAATTTACACAAAGTAAATTTTGATGTCCCAATTCTAAAGAAGAGTTATATTTGGTCCAGAATAATATATAAGAGTGATCAAAACTATATTTAAGGACGTTTCGCCATCAAAAGGTGATAAGTGATCCTTTATTGAAAATTAGAGTATATATGCCTAAAATTGAATTCTTTTCGTATTTTAAGCCTTTATCCTTTATTGGATAAATGTAAAAACATTTAAAAACATATATAATCATATATTAGTTATTTCTATCCATTCCCGCCAGTACAACGGCTACGTGTAAACTATCATTTAAAATAATATTATTTTATTACTAGTGTGCAACGTAAGATTTCAATGAAACTCATCATTGAGTATGGAGTACGCTATCGAAAGTAGAAACCCCTTTTAATTAAAATTAATATTTAATTCATAAATATTAATTAATATGAAAATTCGTTATTCTTTATTTACCTGGGATGTTACATATATCATGATATATGATTAGAAAAAATCACATGTTTTACCATCTAGATTCCATAACATTTTGTTTATCATAATGTAAATTATTGAATTGTCTATAATACTCAAAGGTAATATGGGATTTCAGGATAAAAACATTTACAAAAAACTATAATGGATTGTTTAAGTAATGAAAAATATGGTGGGAAACCATATAGTCATGATCAATTTGTTATCGGATGTCTAATTTATTACACAATATTGTCAATATATGAAACATAATATTTAAATTAGGATAAGGATGTTTAAAATATATTCAAATCCATCAGAATGGATCATAAAAAATGTTAATTTAGCCATGTGTATCAGTTAGGGATTGTCAAACCATTTGTATATTAAGGTAACACTCATATTGAACTATAATATAGGTCAACATAATCATTACAACAATTTTTTAGGTATATTTACCATTGATGTATATGTTGAAACACAACAACAACTTGTATTATCTAGAAATGGATGTATTTGTAAGAACACCACATAATACTAGCCCATAAAAATAAAAATTAATACTATACATATTCTTACCTCTATGGGTTTTATCAAATTTTTCTAATCCCAATATACATTATAACATTACCTCCCAACAAATATTAACTATTATGAACATTTCTTTTCATATGTAGATGTTATAAATTAATAGATGAATATTAAAAATATTATAAAAATAAATTCCTAAAGACCATAAATGTTTTTTGTATTTAAATAATAGAGAAAGATTATGTATATTTCATTATTGGTCATCAATAACTCCATCATTGATCTCCCCACAAAGCACTCTTCATATACAGAGCAGACATAAAACCATTATTCATTACATGGGGAAATGAAACATAAGAAAATATTATATCAAATTCCCAATATGGTTAAAAAAAGAGATATAAATGACCAAATTATAATTACATGAACACAAAGTAAGGGGAATTGGCATAACATATGATAATATATACCCAACATATAATATATTACATTCCTAAATCATGGTCAAGGCTTGGTATTTTATATTATATGAATCATAATGAATTAAATAAATTGATCAATTAGAGAACACAATTAGAATATGATTTATGATTCTGTAATAAAATTAATAAAAGAAAATCATTATATATGTAAATTATCTGTTTAAATATTATAATAGTTGAATATTTTTAGTACCCATTTCGCAATATTCTTAGTCTTGGTTCATTCCCAAGACCATATAAGTAGAAAGAGTATCTTACTGAAATGGGTTTACTAAAAATTATAGTCCATATTATCTATTAGGATAATCAAATTTACCCAACGATTATATGGGATATATAATTTCATTTCCACCCATAAAATACTCATAATTCAATCATAAGGCATCCCTATGATCATAAGTCGTTCATGATATTTTATAACTCCCATATAGTAAACATGTTTCAGAGAAATTATAACATTTCATCCTAACATTACTCAAGTAAAATATATGGTTTTCACTAATATCTCATCAATATAATAATGAACCATATTGAGAACAAAAATCATGGTTTCATTGGATCGTATCAGCAGTAAAGAAAAATTATCATCATAGGATAGTATCTTAATGTAAAATTATATTAAAAGATTAATCAAATATTTCAGGAATAAAATAACCTTTTTATTTTTTAATAAATCCTTTAAAATATAAAAATGTCCAATAAATATGGAAAAAAATTTCATTAAATGGAATTTTTGATATGTGTAATAGACTATTTAAATCATTCTATGGTCAGAAATTCATGAAATTTTTTTTATTTAGTGTTCAATAAACTGAATATTCCTTTTATATTTTTCATAAAAATTAAAAATAGATCCTGGAGAAATCTATAAGAATGTATCATATAATATTTTTAAATTAAAATTTCTATCATGATTTCCTTAAAAACAGAGAAGAATATTAATGACATAATTGACAGTATTTTATAGAATACGTTGGTGTGGAAGAAAGTGATTCTTGACTGATGAAAAAATATAATTTTTAATTTAAAAAATAATTAATATATTTATTTATAAAATAGAGAGAAATGTCAGTATTTATTGCAAATTAAATGATTGAGGAGATGATAAAATTATTAATTTTATTTTTAGTATAAAATCCAAATATTTCATAATCGAAAAAATTGACACAATCAATACTAATAAAAAAATATATTATGATATAATGTAGTTATTATTGTGGAAATTCCTTAAAAATTTCAAATGAAATCTATAAACATATATATATATATATAAGTAAATACCTATAAATATTATATTTATAATATTAAAAACCCATCATAGAAGGTATATACACCATAGAATTGAAACAACTAGTTAATATGGAATGTCTATTAAGTAAATAAAACTGAGGGGAAAACCCCTTACATCAATATACAATTTCAAAGAAAGATCAAGTAACCCTTCAGTAATAAATTTTAAATTATTTTAATAATATATTTAGAATTATATTGATATTTATAATATAATATACTATCATATTATAAAATTTTATCAACCAATATTTATTATTCTTTAAAAAATCTATGTTTCATTGTGTCAACAATAATTTTTTTCATGGATGATTTAGTACCCAAATACTTGTCCTTGTTGTTTGATCATGGTTAAATCAGCCAAAAATATCATCATATGATATAAATATAATACATATTAATTATATATATATATTATACTCACTCTTGAATGGTATATATGGAAATATTAATGTATTAATTCCTGTAGATAGTGATGCTACATATATAGTAACGTTGTTTTCATTTTTTATTGAAAAGAATGAGATAATTATATATACTATATTAACATAAATTAATAATAAGTATACAATATAATATATATATATATACTTTAAATATTTCTTCCATACAATATATGAAATGTGAAAATAAAAATATGAATCAAAAAACATCACAGGGATGGTAATTCACATGTAAAAATGAGTGACGTTATAATTTTATAATGGTTTCAACTATATGAATTATTTTATGATATTATAATCATTACATCATAATAATTTCCCTAATATCATATATAAAATTTTAAACCCCCAAAAATAACAATATATGAAACATTGTTTAGTGAAATGAATCGTATCTATGTGTGGAGTTGGTAGTCCATATGTACGTAGATCGATATAATAAATATATATTTAACTCACATATTTAATCATTACATATACACACACACACACACCCACGTGTATATAAATATACAGACCCACAAATATACATATATATATATCTATATATTTTACTTTCAAACTCATTTATATGTACAAATATTATATATATATATATACATAAAACAAATATATATTTTTATAAAATTGATATATATTAATAAATATCTATGTGATTGTGATTGTATATGTATATATAATGTGTTTATATATATATATGTATAAAATAATTAAAATAAAATATATCTATGGGTTTATTTATAGATGTGGAAGTATATCTGTATATATGGGTGTGTGTGTCTGTCTAATGTGTATATATATGAGTTAAATATATATTAGTTGGATATATTTTATGATATATTTACTTAATAATTTAAATATTTCTAATTAAAAATTTGAAGGAAATATTAATACTAGTTTTTAGGTGCTGAATGAAATAATAATTTAAGGGGAAAATTATTAAAATTGTCAAAAAATGAATTGATTACTAATGGAAAGGATGATAAAAATTAAATTATAAAATGGAATTGTAATAGTCTATCTCAGTGGAACACATTGGAGGAGTTCCAATATTCATCTCACCTCATCCTCTCTCCACCATCAATAAATCTTCTATTTTTTTATTATTATTTTATTTTATTCATCCAAACAAATATCTTCAATGTGTTCTATATATTGATCAGATTGGCATGTATCTAGCGTTATTGGATTCATCTCAATATATATAATATTAATAATAATTTTTTTTCATAATGAAACATGTAATCATTAGTTTATTATAAATCATTTGTCAACCCCAATCATCAATCATAGTTGAAATTAATGAATTCAAGTTTGGATGTTCCATATTATCATTTCATATCATTCAAAACTCATTCCATACATGTTTTATGTGTTGGAATATTTTATACCCTAATTTATTTTGGTGACATGTGATTATCTATATAGTCATGATATTTTATTTATTATCTGAGTTTTATGAATATATCCTTTTTACAATGTGATAAATTTTAAAAATGTTTTGTTTTTCTTATTTTTTTATAACGATAAAATATTGAAATTTTCATAATTATGGGCTCACCCTATATGTTTCTTCTAATGACAGGGTGGTTGTTAGTCGTAATTTATATTGGTGAACTATTTTGAAATATTTTTCCGTTTTAGTGAGAGTGAAATTATTGTACTATGTTATTAACAATTGAATCATGCACACGGTGGAGATGTTATAAAATGTCATGTTGAGGATGCACTAGATGGATATGTGTCAGTTGGATTGAAATAATGTTGTCCTATGGGATCCATGATGTTTATTATTCATTTGGGGCCTAGTTTAATTTTGAGAAGAATTTCATAAATAAGGATGAAGATTTGATGTTTCCATGTAATGATGTAGTGAAAAGGAATTTGATTCCTCTAATTCATGTATTGGGTTTCTTAACATATTTTTGAGTTACTAGTGGTGACTCCATGCTTAGTAGTACATTAATCAGTATTCTCTACACCTTTTTCATTTTTATATAGTGTTCTAGATTACAAATTGATTTGAAATAAACATTTCATACATGTGATCAGAAATATTATTATTCCATGGAACAACACATTATTTATTCATAATATTATCATATTATATATATATATTTCTTGATTCCTATTTCATTTTCAATGTGTGAAATTGAATCCTAGTTTACTTTCATGTATCATTTTAAATGAATAGAATATTTTTATTTTAAAACACAATGCCTAATTGATTTTAGAGATTCATTTCATGCATTATGACCATGAATAAACCATGTTTCATATATAAAAGATGCCAAGATGGTATCATCAAATAGTTTTAATTAACCTATAGAGAGTTTGTTTAGTAATTTTGATATCCTCTAATTATCATTCTTATATGGAGAAAAATTTGGTATTTATTGGGGTTTATGGATGTTTGAACATCACAAAACTAGTATATTTTTCTATATATACACATTTTTTGGCACTTGTTGATAATTATTATAGAATATTGTTTCTTGTATGAGAACACTATATTATGGAATCATTGCATGTGTCCTACTAAGTCTTGCACTTAGACTATATTTTAGCATTTCTGTGTTATTATATATTTCATTAGGGATCCAGAAAAATGGTAAGGTTCATTTAGTGGATTGTTGATAAGAGGATCATAGAAATAGTGGTGGTCCCAGATGAAAACAAATGATTCACATATTTCATTGTTTATTAATTTATTTATATAATTTACTTTATTCATTTTTTAAATTTTTTTGAGTTTATTTCTTTATTTAAAATGAATTCCTTTTATTCAGTTATTATGCATATTGTCACGAACCTGCCCAGGTACCCTGGTAACCTGATAACAGATCGGGCACAAACATATCCAGAAGGTTATACCTGATCCCCAGAGGTTGGATACTAGCACTAAACATCATATAATATAAATGTGGGAATGATTTTCTCTACATGAATATAGATGAAAAAGAAAAAAAAATACTATGAAAATCCAATGAAAACATCCACTTAGCGTAATGTGATAGAATACTATGAGGTACAAAATACCAAAGTATTGAAACACGTGTACTGAAATTGGATGAAATAACCCTAAGGCCCCTAATGATACAACTCAACAATACCATAATTTAGTAGCTTGATCCACCTCCCAGAGATACATTGACCATGCTAGAACCCGAACAAAGAATGTCTATAATCACTTAATGGAAATAGTAGGATACGAGCATATGACAATTAGTATACCACTGAGGATTACATAATATATGAAAAAAAACATATTATTCAAAAAAATTATTCTAATATTCAACATAAATGGGTTTGGAAAATTGAAATTATATTTTAAAAAACACGATATACATTTTTAATATGATGGAAAGATACCTTTAAAGCACATTAATTTCATTACAAAAGATGTAATTTATCTAAAACAATGGCTAAAGTAAAACAATAATATGAAATAGTTTATATACATTCACAAGGCATGTAAAAAAGTTCGAACAACATTTTCAAACATTATTTCTAAAATATAAATAAAAAATGAGAAATATGGTCATATTACAACATCAATGATAGTGGTAACCAGTTATAGGAATCTACACTCTATAAGTGGACACAACAAAATGAGTATACTCACACCCCCCTAACACTGGCTAGAGGTAACTCGTCCCTCTCCCATTAGGGATGTGTCCCACAATAGGTTATTTTAGAGTGTTTTCATAATGTATAGTGTATAAAAAATCCTCACCAACTACATAAGTCTTTCATGTTCTATTACATGATATGTAATTTATTTTAATAATGATTAATATAAAATAAATATTATTATTTCATTTCAGATATTCAAATTTTATTTCATTTAAATCCAAAATAGGTTTTATTCAAAAACATGCCTCATTAACAAGATAATACCACTAGGTTTCTATCAAATCAATTTAAACTATTTTAATGAGTTGAAATCCATTCAATACAAATTCCATAAATTTTTTGAGTGAAATTTCAAAATAAAATACAATAATTTAATTCAAATCATTTTTAACAATTCAATATTTTAAATTGAAAATTTTAATTTACCCAATTTTCACAAATCCATCCCAATTCAATGAAACTGGGAGTATTCCCAATTTATGTTCAAAAGAAATTTCAAATCTCCCAATTCAATGGAATTGGGTTTTGTCAAAGAAATTGAAAACATGTTGAGGAAATTAAATTTAAATCAGTAATTGATATAAATCAAGTAGAAAATTAGCAATCAATATGTACAAATAAGGATAAAACCCCCTACCTTATTCTAGAATAATGACATTCTCAGTTGACCCCATAATTATGAATGATGATGATTGAGATCTTGATACCAAACATAGATGAATGATCTTGAACAAGATGGAATGTATGTATTAATCCCCACTTGATCCAAAAATATTGAAAATGAGGGAGAGAGAGAGAGAGAGAAACATGATGAATGAGGGAGTGAAATAACCCAAGAATCACACTGTATGGGAAACTATGATCCAAAGATGACAAGATCAAATAAAAAGAAGAGGCTATACCTAAAAATGCCTATGGAGTGTTTTGGTTTGAGGTCAAAGAGGTTTGGAATGAATAATCCAAGCGAAGCTTCCAAACAAGTGACTTAAATTTGGGAAACAGGCAGGGTTAGGACATATACCCTAGGGTCATGACGTGTAGTCCATATTGGATATGTTACCCCAAAAAATACATCTCCTCAGTTTAACAATGATATTTTTACACTACAAGATGTTTACCCACCTTTCATGACATGTTCATGCTCACATCAAGACCAACCCCTTCACAACATGTATCCAGAAACTAGTACACACCCTGTAACTTAGGTACAAGATGTATTCCTTCTCTTTAGCCACATGAAACCCCTAATAACACCTATAATGTAATTAAAAAAAGGGAAAAAATATATAAAGGGAAAAATACATGATCATGGTAACATAATGCAATAAACTCCCAACTATAAAGACATTCTACCCTCAAAAATCATATGAAGATAATTCCATGAAGAAAGGATGTGGCCACTACTCTCTCATCAGTGCCTCACATTCCCGTGTCTCGTGACTATCAAAGCCACACTTCCATATTACATAAATCAATTTTATCATCCCCCCACGATGATTCATGTCCACAAAATCATCTATCATATTTGATTGCTTATTTAATGATATATCAAGTTTGATCTCAAGATCACCCAAGATCAATATGTGAGAATGATCATATATATACACTCTTAGCTATGCTATAGGGAACATGTTATGGATCAACATCATAAATGGTGGGAGTACCAAATTGTAAGAATCATTTTTCACCTACCCAAAAATATTGAACGATCAAACTATGTTATGAGAAATTATCCCTTTTTTCCTAAGTCTTTAATTATTCTACTAGATTGAAACCACCAAGAACACATGATCCCAAACTAAAAAATAAAATGGTCTAAGGTGTCGATAAACATAACACTTATATTGGCTTTTTTGCTTTCAATATCCTCTAACAAATCAACTGAATCTATGTTGTTGTCTCTTTAACCAAGATTGGTCCAACCAAGGATCATTCACTTTCCTCTAACCAACTCAACCAATATTTAAAGGTCATCCATTCAAGGCCAAAAAGTATCTATTATGATTGTGGGCTGATAACTACAGCTGTAAGAAATCTCCACCCTCTATAATTGATCATCCTAAGCCCCACCGAAGCTGAGTACACATGGGAAATGTGTATCCTCAAAAATCAATTTATATGTTTCAATCATTCCATCCATATGTGATGGTATGATGTGCTCAAATATACCTAAGATCCCAATGAATCCTTAAGGTCTATCCAAAACCGATACATAAACCGAGGAGCCCTATTAGATACTACAGAAGATGGAAATCCAGCTAAGTGAAAAATAACATTCACATAGAGATTTCACAACTCCTCAACATCGGTCATATCTCGAACATGTATAATGTGAGCCAACTAGCTCAGCCTATTGATAATAACCCATATTTAATTATTCATTTTATTGTATTGGAGAAACCCATTGACAAATCCCATAGATTTCTCATCTAATATCCATGTAGGGACATGATGTGGGAGAAGTAAACCCAAAGGTTTCTTGTGCTCGATTAATACTTTTTGGACCGTATAGAAACCAGAGGAAAATTCAGTAATTTCCCACCACATAACTCTCCACCAAAACATCCAATGCATGTCATATATCATCTTAATGGTTATTGGGGTACACCCAACATAGAGTTATAGAAATATCCCATCACATCCTTCCATACCTCTAACATCACAACGAAGAAATTTAGATAACATAGACCACCATATTTGGTGAACTATCATTGGGGAACTATCTCCCCACCATAAAGAGAGAAAATAATTCTATAGATCTTAGGATAATTCTCTTGATCGTGATAAATAATCTCTTAAAATGTAAATGTCAACTGAATACTGGACTAGGTATCGTCATCCTCTTCCTTGTGAACTCAAATATGAAACAATGCAATGATAGCCATCAAATTTCACTCTTCTAACGATTTTCACACTGCATGGTTCAGAAGAATCATAGTCATTTCATTTTCAATGAAATTCCATTTTCCAAGGGTATTTTCTAGGTCAATTTTTAGTGATAGTTGGTATTATACCAAATACCTCTGCCAAAGACTCAAATGTTTTGGGAAGAAAATATAGCTCATTATTTTGTTGACTGAATATTCCATAAAACATTATCCAAAAAGGTAGTTCCACCGACTCTTATGAACATTAATCACTAATAAAAATTAACAGTCATGGGTAGGTTAATTATTCTCATGTGACTTAAGATGATGTGATCTATAAGCAACTACATGATATCCCTATGTTATAACGTAGACCAATGCTGAACTGGAGGAATCTGTAAAGACCATATGGCCCCTCCAAGATTCTGGAAGAGTTAACAACAGTGAAGTAGTAAAAAGATGTTTCATCTCAAAAAAAATAAACCTAAAATTTTTCTTCGGTCACAAAATTCACCCATTTCTAATTTAGAGTCATCATCAGAGAATATATCTTCAATAAGTTTTTCACTTACCATTGTTAATATCTATCTAAGCCCCCGAATCACCAGATCTCGAAAACATTTCACGGTTTCTCCCAATTAATAATAACCTTCACCATCCCACAATCAACTTTTACACATTGTTTTGACACCATGTATTAAAATAATTTCACTTCTCAAATCCTGAAATCAGACATTAAAAGCTTAGAAAAAATGTAGTCATTTCTCAGCATACTCAGAAATAATCACAAATGTAGCACCTAGTCATCATCATACATGGCATAGATAATAATGTAATCAATAAATACTTCCATAAATGTATCCAATTATATTTGTGAAATCTAGTACATTATGTCCATGAATGCAGCAGGAACATTGCTAATACCAAAGTGAATAACAAAATACTCATAGTGGTTATACCTCTATGAATGGTAGTTTTCTAATGGTCATATTATTTATCCTAAACTGATGGTAACACGATTGATGGTTGATATTCGAAAACCAATTCTCCCTATTCATCTGATAAATTATATCATGAATATGGGTACATGGATATTTGATAATTATTGTAACTCGATTAATATTTAGATAATTGTCACATAAGCGAAGAGATCCATTAACCTTCTTATTTAAGAGAACTAATGCCGACCATGGTGAAAAAATATGGCAGATAATGCCTTTCATAGGACAATCATATATTAAGACATCATCTCTTTTAGATAACCTGGTTCCATTCATCTAGAAGGAATAAAGACTTCAGAGTTCCATGAATTAATTCAACCGAAAACTCAACCTATATTTCTAGTGGAAGAATAGATAAATCCATATGAAATTTTTTTGATTACTTGTTGATGGTTGAAGGAAGACCACCACCCATTAAATCTCTATCCAAATCAAAAGAAAACATCAATATCACTTTCCACAACTCTTGATAAGAAGGTCCGACTCAACATGACATTGGGTCCCATGCTTCTTGAAAGATAATGCAGACACCACTATGTTGTGGTAAGTAGAACCATAAAAGAAAATAATAAATTAAAAAATTATTAGAAATGAACTTTTCTATCGTGAATATGATGTCAGGAGATATCATATCAATAACTATATAAGTGCAAGCTATCCCGGAATCTGATACTGAGAAGACACTAGAAGGACTATTAAGACCCTTTTATCACTTCATACAAATGGGTGTAGTATTATCCATTTCAAAAGGGAATATTTTTATAGAACGATTAAAAATATTTAAAATATATAATGAAATAAATAAGTTAGATTCACCAGTATCAAAAAAAGTCATCGCTAAAGGAGAAGTAGTGGAAATGGAACCTCTCACAGTTGTGAGTCCTAGGTCTACATTCTCTATATACTCTTCCAATATGTGAATAATCTTAATTCAAGATTCTTGTGGCTATAATCCTATATAACAAGAATCATTTGATTTCCATGTTGCTTTTGGAGGAGATGAGGATCTGATCCCACTATGCATAGAAGAGAAGTGATGGGAGAACCTCCATAAGTATCCTTAATTTCTGCAGGAACTCTATTCCTTGGGGGCCTCAGTGGAAAACCTCCTCGAATTTCATAGAATTCCACACTAATACTATACAAAAAAACATCCTACTGGGGATGTAGTAGGTGTGTAATGACTCCATTATTGAGAAATTCCGTGATAATCATCACACTTCTACTTTCCTTTGTAGACACCAAGAGTCGTGTAATGTAATATGAATTCCAAAAAATAAATATAATGTCTATTTTTATCAAGATTCGGCTCTTTACAGTGCATATCAGAGTGATAGTTTAGTTAACCATTGGAAACAATGATGCAAAAACATTATTTTGATATGAAGAGATATTTAGAAGGATATGTGTTCGTATGTACAATAGATATGTAAATATATAGGATAATATCTTGGAGGTTCTACTATTATCATGAATAACCTAATATTAAATCTATGATTTCATATATTGAAATATTACATGTATTTTACCTTAATTTCTTTTTAATATATAATATGTAACTAACACCCTTTTCATTATGGTCTCAGTTTGTATCGAGAAAAAAATAGTGTATATTGTGCAATTAATGTATTAAATTTGTAAATAATTGTAATTATAAATACTGATTTCCTAAATGTAAATTTCATAATGAGAATCATAAAGGTGGTACCAATATTGGTTATAATATTGAATAAAAATAGATTATTCAAAAAATATGAAATGTTTGGGATATCCAATAATTATGTATTTACATTAACCCTAAAAATATTATTAATATTAATGTTTATTAACCTAATGAATTGATTCATATTTTTGTACAGACTATGATGATGGATCCTGAGTAATAGTTTAAGAATAATGTTGGATGATTGGGGTGTCAATGTTCTAGAATTCAAATATAATTAAATATTAGTATAGCAATAAATATATCTTTTAAATGTAATTTTTCATTAATTATTTGAAGGCATATGTTTTATAGTTCAAATAAACTAGAAATGAAATTTATGGGTGAACTAATATACATGGATAACACATTTTTGTAGGAAATAAAACCATTAATCTGTTCCTTATGTTATGATAATAATGTTGGTATAATGATTCGTTGGATTTTAATATGTAAATTGTATGTTTCTAGTTTCTTCGGAACTATATATGTATATGTTAACAAGAGGTTTATGATATCATGGATGATGTATGAAACTTCATGGGGCTTAACAAAAATACCAAATATGTTTTAGAATAAGTAAACATAGATTTGATCAAAAACGATATTCGGTAATTCAGGTTATTAATATTAGTCATGAGAATACACAATGATGGTGTTTAGATGATTGAAAGGTGACTAAAAAGAGATAAACCTTGATATATGAGGGATAGATGATAAGATGAGTTAGTGAACCTTTTTTAATGTTTTCGGGTTTTAGCATTCATAAGGATTGTAAGGTTCCCAATTTATGGAATGTTCCAACGAAACAATTGATGAACATTGATTGGATATTGATTTATCTCACCATAGGTGTAATTATCCATTTTTTATTACTTGTTGTAACATTTTTCTTGTGATAAAGATAGATGGCATAACCAGTCAATCTTATTTGGATCGCATGTTATACTACAGAATTCAGCATTAATTCATTGTATAATATATGATGTGAAAATTATTCATGGCAAGTAAATTTTTGAGATTGTACCAAATTAATGTAATTATATCTTCTAAAGAAAATTATTAAACATTAAAATAGGTATTTTGATTTTAAATGTATTCATAAAAGCATCATTTTTATGATATTAGTGACCTATTTCAATATTATTTAGTACATGGTATTGTGATTGTAATGTAATTTTGGATCACCAAATTCTTTTTGATTAGTTATTATTATCAATATCAACGATTAATTACAGTTTAAACTCATTCCAAAATCATGATCTATGTTCAACATTTAATATTCATAGATATGATTTACATTTGGTAAACTATTATTATATAACTATTCCTTTTTAAAAAAAAATTTATAGTTCATTTTTACAATGTTGTTATCTATAAAATATACCCTTATGATTTAATACATTTATATCCCAATAAAATTTCTTGGTTAGAACTAAATTTATGATGGTTATATTGTTAATAGCTCAGATTTTTTTGAGATAGTTTGTTTTAATTTTATTGATGTCTTTTGTTGAATGCTACACTAAGATAAGCTTCTCTATACACAACACCATAATAACAAGGAGTATATACATCATTATTCTTCGATTGTGGTAAAAATAATTATGTTCATTCGAATGAATTAATTTCAAAGAAGAAAAATGTATGTGATCAACTATATATTATTATATTACCTTGTAACCTAGTCATTATAATAGAAATTGTAATCCATATTAACTATATTCTAAAAAACTATTTAAATAAGCGAGTTATTAAAATAATAAAATCTCCCATGACAGAAATTATTACGGTAATATTTATTTATTATTTTTAGTGTAATATTTAAAATTCATCTATATTTTTTACAGATGATATAATTACAAATTCAAATTTTCTGATAAATAAAGAATTTTTTTAGGAAAAATGCAGTTTTGTATCCATGTGATGTCGCGCCTATTTTAAATCTATTTTTTGGCTAATTTATATATTCTATATAAAATAATAGTCATTTTAATTTTAATATGTATGTAAATATTTTTTTTGGATGAATATTTGCGATTTTTTTGTAACTTTTATGTTTTTATAAATTTTACTAATAATATAAAGTATAATTACAAAAATATTTTCCAATCACAATAATTTATATGGATAAATTATATTATTGAATATTTTTATAGTATATATAAAATATATTATTATCCTTAAATATAGTATTGGTCATTGGAATTAATTTTTCAATGAATTTTGGTGTAAAAACAGTACATTCTTTTTATCTTTTTAACTTTTAAAACACAATTTTTATTTTAATAATAGGAATAATTTTAATTGAATTACTACAACTCTAGTGTTTCACATTTTGAATATAAAATCAATATTTGAAATCAAGGTGTCAAAATTATATAAATATTTTTTCTAATTTTTTGGAGTATATAAATAGTATGTTAGGTAGTTTTTATTTACGATAGTTAAAGTTTAATATGGTAAACTATTGTAACAATTAATTTGATAAGAATAATCAAATTACCCTAAATCCTTCCAAAATACTATTGGATGAAAATTAGTATACCCTTAACACCTATTGATTGTAATTTACTAATTTAATGGACTGTTGTCACTAAAAATGATAGATATTTTATTAAAATAAAAGAATGTGACAATAGGTCACCCTCTTATTTCTTATATGTAAAATAACTTTAATATATTGATAAATATGAGATAACATTTATAATAAATAGTCTCCAGAAATTTAATGCAATTATATAAATCGTAGTGATTTATTTTGAATTTTTAGAGATTGAATAAATTTCATTAATTTCTTATACAAAGATGATAATGAAATTAATAAATTTTTAAAAATTCAATAAAATTATTTTAAATAAAATGAAAAAAATTTAAAATACCAAAAAACACGAACAAATATTATCGGTAGATTATATATCATCCATAATCATACAATGGTTAATTTATTGACCATTTGGAGTCAAATTAAAATGATTATTACACATATTATATTATTTTAATGTGATGTTAGAATACTCACATAAATGTTTTAATAAGAGTATAATTATTAATGGTTTATTTTTCTGATGATATATTTGATTTAAAGTCTTATAATGTAATATATTATATTTAAATCCATAATGGTATTTTATTATTAATTTTTACCCATCATATAATTATATATAATAAATATAGAAAACTAATTTATTAAATATTTTATTAAATAAAATATCAAATTAATGTTGTTAAAAATATTAAAATAAAAACTATTTTATAATTAATTTGTACAATTACTTTTATAGATGACCTATACACCTTAGGGATATAATAATATAGTTGTTTTGAGGATAAAAACGTTTTTATTGTTATTTGTAAAAATCCTGGAATTGAATAGGGTCAACATGGACAGTATTGTTTTTTTATAAAAACAAATGATTCAATAAATTTTTTAGAAAACATAATATTTTTAAAATATATATAATAATTGTTATTTATTATATAATATAATATTTATTACCTATCTATGATTTAGGTTACCTCAAATAAGTAAATATTTTACCCTTTTAATATAGAACTATTTGTTTCCATAGTTAATATTATATAGAATAATGAAGTGTTAAATTAAAAAAATATGAATTATATTTACATAAAAATTGTCAAAAATATTATTTTTGGAAGATATTATAGTTCTATCTCTACTTAATTTGGAATATATAGAATTCTAGAGGGTTTTAATTTGATTTAACATTATTATAAATTAATACTCAGGAGATTCCAAATGTGCCACTCACATTAATTATAATTTGGAACATCCTTTATCACAATTTCAATACACATTAATCCTTCACATTCATAAGTACCTAAATAATTTATTTCTCAACATCGTCAAATTATAGAGGTTTTGGACTTCCCAAAACCCAAATTCTAGTTCATTAACATTAGATCCATGGAGAGCTCCTTGACAAAGAGGTAATCTCCTCTACAGATTCATTAAAATTATTTCTTCTTCTTATTTACATTCATGAGTTTTTTTCATTATAAATAATCAAGTCATGTATCACTTTTATTCTCAGATGCTATTATGATTAGGTAACAACCATTTTACACCTTTTATCTACCCTTTGATAATGTAATCACCGCGCGTGCTTACTTATGACTAAAAATATCCATAGCATGGTGTAATATGCGTTTAACCAAAATATATATTGTATGTGTATAATGAGGGATATAATAAATATAAATTATTATTATAAGAACTAATTTTTATGGAATTATATATGTTTCATCAAATTCAATACCATTTCATAATTACAGTAATGATATCATCGCTCGTGCATACGTACGGCCTACCATATCCATGATGAGATGAGATTCATTCTAAATGGAAATCATTAAAGCAAGATTATATAAATTTAATTAATAAATAAATATGATATATATTATGTTAATATAATTTTGGAATATTATAACTATGACCAATGTATGATAACATTAACTTATTCAAAATTCTTCCAAATGAAAATGACGATGTTACTGTCTGAATCATGAGTAATAATGAAATATTATTTCTAATAGAAGATAACATGATCATATATCATGACTTAATATGGAATAATTCAGTGACATCATTTAAATCCTTATATAAGAGGTTCATATACATAAAAAGGAAAGAGGACTTATGGTTATGGGATATTTTTCAATCTCATTATTATATGAGATTGTTTATATGTAAGTATTAAATAGTAAATATTTATCATCCACATCCATGTTTAGAATATATTTATTCCCAAAAATTATTTCGATCCTTCTATAATTTTTAAGAATCAATTTAACAAAATGGTTAATTTTTTTATTTTTGGTACGAGATACTTTTTGACTTTCTATGAATACTTTGTGAAAAATTTTATATTTTATCATACTCGACATGAATAGATTTTTAAACAATCATAAAGGCTTATTTAAATTAATCATATCATATTGGTTTTAAAGGTAAATTTCAATGAAATTATTTTAATTCAATATTTCATGGTTTTTTATGAAAATAAATCATTTATGATTGTGGAAGGTTATTTTCCTCAAGAATTAATTTCTAGAGTTTTATCAAAATTATTTTCCATATAATATTATGAATATTTTCCAAGAATACTATCCCTATTATTCTTATGGTTGACTGTGATTATGATGAAACAATATTATTGAAATCCATCTATTATACATTGATTATGTTATGATGGAGTGATATTTATGAAAACCATTTTATTCCTTGGGTGATGCTGTGATGAATTATCTGATGATCTTATAGTACTTATAGGTTTGGTAATCATTAGGTGATGGGTGTGACTTGTATCATGATCCAATTAATTAGTTAAAGATTAATATCTCATGAGATAAACATGACTTGAATAACAAGTATCTGGTTATATTTTATAGCGTTGGAATGACATGTAAATTAGGTTCAGTAATACAGTGTTGTACAATCAAGTAAAAATGGACCATTAAGGGACATTACCCACTATTATGGTCTTGGTAGGGATGCTTTGATAATATGGAAATGATTTTCTATGATTATGTGGTTTCCATTGTTACATGTTTTTTTGCTAATGTAGTTTTTCTCATGGGTTTGTAACATAATAAATTATGACTTATAAAGTACTATGATTTATTTATAGATTAAATATTTTTATATTTTTTTTTATACGGAATGATATTTGAAGTATATTTCCATGTTTTTTTATTCTAATATTTATGTTTTATTTGATATTATTAATGATTACCATTACATAGTATTTGATCTCACCCTTTTCATATGTTTTTGTTTCCCTATGATTTAATGAATGGTTTTCTGTATGAAAACTAATGTGGAATATCATTATTTGGTATTTTGATGATCATTAACCATGTTATAATAATGAGTTCCTAGTTTCTGAAGTTACCAATCTAATACGATCATTAGGAATATATTTATTTGATTCATTATCTATTCTCTAAAAATTATGTAATTTTCAAGTGCGTCAAGCATTGGGTCCTTACAGTTGGTTTATATGAAAAGGTTTTGTTAACCTTTTGAATCTATGATGTGAAAATGTAATTGAGATCCATATTTATATTTAAATGGATATTTCTATGTATTTATTATTAATATGTATATGTATAGGATTCAATACCCGAGTTCATGTGAAAATCATGAATATCCTAGAATTAAACCTAATATATCATAGATTAAAATGATATAAGTAATATACCATAAATATATGGTTTTAAAATATGATATGTATTTCTCACACAATGGTTTAGGGTCTTAGTCAATAGCCAGTACTAAATAAAATTTAGTTGACCATGAATGTTTCATATGTGGAATGAGTGGGAATTGTGAGATATGAATTCCTTTGTGAAAATATTATTAAGAGAATCATAACGGTTGTATGGGAATTTCTTATAAAGGTGAGAATAAACTGATTATAAACGAAATGTTAAATGTGTGGGATGTTATTGAATTATTGTTTACATTAAACCTATGAATATTAGTTTGAATAAGGTTAATGAACCTTCAAATATGAATAATATTTTAGGAAAGAATATGATGATAGATAATGAGTAATGGTTTGATAATAAAGATGGATGATTGGTGTGTGTATGTTCCAAAATTCAATGATTATGTTATATGAATCATGAAATGAATAAGTGTTTTTAGTATTTATGTTTCATTAATGATTGGAATTGATATGTTGAGTAGTTCAATTGATCTAGAAATGTTAATAAATAGGTATATGATATAACTGTGGAACAAATGAGTAAATGAATGTTTACCATTAATATGTCCCTTATGTTAATATAATGATGTTTGGATAATGATATGATGGATTTGAATAAGAAAATATGATGACTCTATTTTCAGGGGGAATAATTATGGATTTTTTGACAAGAGGGTTATTTTATCACACATTAAGAATACAACATTTAAGGAATTATGGAATATATGCAATAAGTTTTGGAATATCTAAACATGCTTGTTTTCTAGAAGGATATACAGTAATTCAGGTTATTACCATGAATGGTGAGAATACACGATGACAGTGTTCATATGTTTAGAATGTGATCTACATTATATACCTAATGATATATGGGTTATATATGTTAATCTGTGTTAGTTATCATTTTCATAATGTTTTAGATATTCATATTTTAGATGGATTTTAAGGTTCTCAATTTATGGAACATTTCAGGAAAACTATGAATGAGGATTTATAGAATAAATAATTATTTCCTCGTAGTTGGAGTAATGATTATTTTATTACTAATGTTAAACTTTTTCATGGGATAAATATAGATAGAATTATCTATCATTGTATTTATGGATCACATGATCTGCTAACACATCAGGAATGAAAAAATCAACATCATTTACTAGATTAAGATATTAAGTATAAAATGTCCATGGAACAAACAATGTTGAGATTGTAATAAATTAATGTACGTATATATTATCATAAAAATTATTCAAAATTAGGAAAATGGATTGGGATGTAAAGGAGTGTCCTATTTTCATCATTTTTTATGATATCAATGACATCTTTAATATTTATTTAGTTCACAGTTTGGTGATTGTTAAATTTCTCCAGATCTCCCACTTCTTTCTGATCAGTTATCTTTATAAATATTATTTATTATTTATTATTTCACTCCATGCCCAAATATTCACCTATGTTCACCTACATAGAGGCCTAGTTATAAATTACTTTGGGTAGTTGTTATATTCTAGCAATTTTTTTTAAAATAATTTCTAGACTTTATTTTTATGATGTGGGATTCTATGAAATACACACCGTAGTCTTTATCCTTTTATAAAAACGTCAAATTTCTACAGATATATTAATTTATGGTGTGATAATTTAATGTTACAAGATTTTTTTGAGATATATATTTTTTAGTTTTATTGATTTCTTGTGTTTCAAGCTACAGAAAAATTAGATTGTGTTATTCACAAATCCTTCTGATCTTGTTAAATATGAAACACTATGATTTCCTTGACATATAAATAATTTTATGTACTATTGAATGAATTAATTTTTTAAAAAATAATCTTTATGTGAACAACTATATATAAATATGTTTCCTTATAACAATGTAAAAATAATTATGTGTATGAACATTATTTACATTTTTTTGAAAAAAAATATAAATACGTGATCTTATAAAATAACAAAATATCCATTGATATATTTTTTAAATTTATTATGTTTCTAAGATATCAATATAATTTTTAAAATTAATTTTATATGTTTTATAGAAAATATATAAAAAAAAATCAATTTTTCAGTCAAATGATGTTTTTTTAAAAGAATACAGTTTCTCCACATTTTGATGGCGCACATATTTTTAATCGTGTTTTTTAAATTTTTATATATTCTATTTAAAATAAATCCATGTTTCTAGGATTCAGGATTTAAAAATTTATTTTGGACGATTTTTATATGTTTTTATGATAACTGCCAAGTTTTGATGAATAGTAAAAATACACAAAATATTAATGGAAAACAACTTTTTTTATTGACATAATTTATAAGGTTCAATTATATTAATAAATGTTTTTAAATTAAAAATTTTATATATTTTTATCATATAATATAATTTAATTTATTAGCATTATGTTTACATTGAATATTGGTGTAAAAAATGTCAATATTTTGCAATGTTTTATCTTTTGAAAGAAACTTTTTATATCGATAAAGTCAATAATTTAAATTTAATTACTAAAAAATATGTGATTATATTTTTTTAAAAAGGATTCCTTATTTTGGATCAGTGGGTACAAAATAAGTTAATATGATTGTTTTTTAAATTTAATGAATAGTAACCATGATAATTTTTATTTACTACGGTTACAGTTCAATCATGTAAATTAGGGTAATAAATAATATGATATGGGAAATAACATTACCATAAATACTATAAAAATCAAATTGGATCTATAAAATTAAACACTTAACAGTTATGACATATAAATGAAACATTTAATAGACTCTTGTCCTTGAAAATTAGAAATATATTACCGATATGAAATAATGTGACCACATGTCACCATCTTATTTTAATAAGAATAATAATTTTAATATATTGATAAATATAAGATAATATAGAAAATAAATAGTCATCTGAAATAAAATTTAATTATCTACATCATAGAAATTTATTTATATTTTTTATTGTTTTTATAATTATTTAAAATTCTTATAGAATGACGATGAAAAATTTATTTAACTATTAGAATATCAATAAAATAGTATTATATAAAATCATAATAAAAATTTAAAGACCCAAAGACATTATCTTATTTCATTTTTAGAATATTTATAAACCATAATCATACAAGGGTCGAGTTATTGACGATTTGGTACCATGTGGTAATTATTATGACACATATAACATTTTTTAAAAGTGATGTTAAAAATGTCACATTCACGTTTTAATAATTATAAAATTTCTAATGGTTGTTTATCTAGAATATATAATCAACTAAAAGTATTATACATAAATATTGTATACATATATTCATCAGAGTATTTTTTTTAATTTTTTCCCAACAAATATGCATATTAAAAAATTTCACATAACCGATATAGTAATTTTTTTATTAATAGAAATTTCAAATTAATGTTAGTTAAATTGTTAAAATATATATAAGTTTTTAAAATTAATTTGTACAAGTAATTTTATAAATTAACTAATCCCTATAAGGATAAAAAAAATATTTGTTTCGAAGATGACATTTTATCTTGATATTTTTAATAATATAGGAATTTAATAGTGTCTAAATTGAAACAATTATTATATTGTTGAAACAATGTATTATTAAACAATTTAAATACATACAAGATTAATAAAAATACATAATAATAAATTTATGGTCTTAAATAATGTGTAATATTTATGTAATATTTATTTTTCATCAGTAATGTGAATATATTACCCTTTTAATATTGAAATAATTTTTACACTAGTTAAGAAGAAATAGAAAAACAAAGTGTTGTATTGAAAAGATAAGGTTATAAATGTCATAAATTCATGTCCAAAATTTATTGGTTTATAATATGAAATCCATATTTCCCATATACAATGATATGACATTTTATGGTATTTTATTTGGTATTATTTTATTATAAATTATTATTTTTATAGATTCTAAATGTTCCCCTCACCTCAATTATATAAGGGCACGTCCTTCCTGCCATTTTACATTTACATTGATCCTTAAAATCCATCCATATCTTATTTATATCCTTTATAAACTTCGTTTATCACAATATAGCAGTTTTGGTCCTCTCAAAATTACTACTCTAGTGCCATTAAGAGGAGATCTAGGGAGAGATCACCGAATAAGAGGCAATCTCCTCTTCCGATTCTTTCAAAAATATTATTCTTATAATTACACTTAATGAGTTAATTCCATTATAAATTAATGACTCCAATATAACATGTATATTGAGATGTTATGAAGATCATGTAACAACCATATTACACCTTTAATCCATCCATTGTAAAATGATATCATTACACATTTGTATGTATGACTTACTATCTCCACACAACAGTGTATTCTATTTTTTAACCACCAAATTACATGGAAGGCTATAATGACAGAAATAATAAATATATATTATTATTATAAAATCTTATTTATTATGGAACAATATATATACCATCCACTTTAATACCATTTCATAATTAATGGAATTATATCATCGCTCATCCGTACATACAGCCTACCATCTTGATGATGTGTTTTGATTCATTGGAAAAAATATCCATAAAATCATAATTCTATAAATTTTATGATTAAATAAATACTTTATATTTTATGATAATAAATTTTCCGAATGATATAACTACGTCTTAAGAAGGATAATGATAAATTAATCTACCAGAAATGCAAAAGAAAATGAAGCAGTTAATACCCAAATAATAAGTAATAATGATATGTTATAATAAATGGTTGATAATATTATCATATATAATGAATTTCAATCATAAATAAGTCAATTTCATCATTTGAATAATTATATATGAGTTTTGGATAAACACAATGGACAATATGCCTATGTTAAGGGATAATTTTTCAATATCATTAATATATAAGATTGTTAATTCATAATAGTTTACAATGTTGTATTAGGTATCCACAAATATGTTTCCTAAATATTTATTCAAATATATTATTTATATTCTTATAAAATTATTTAATTCATATTTTAAATTTTTTTAATTTTCCAATTTTTGGTAGGGGTACTTTTTCAATTCTTAACAATAGTTCGAGAAAATTTTATCTTTTAACATATATATCATGAATGAATTTTTATGATTTCTGAATACCTAATTTCTAAGAAAAAACTCTTACATATTTTAAATGATATTTTCAAATACATTTTTATATTAAAATTTAATTTAGTTTTATGAAAAGAAATCATTTTTTAAGAAGAAATACTATTTTCTTAATCAATCAATTTCAACTGTTTCATCAATATTATTTTCCATTTATGATTAAGGATATTTTTCATGTATAATCTATATATTTTTTCTTATAAACGAGTATTCTTCTGATGGAATTATATTTGTGAAACACATTTTTTTCATATATTCAATTAAGGTGGAATTAGGTTTAACACCCAATTTATTTCCTCAGGTGATGCAAGATGAATGATTTTATGTTCGCACACATAAGTATGGTTTTCATTATCAGAATGGTGGGTAAAATATCTCCCTCCAATTCATGGGGTGAATATGTATATCTCATGACATATACATGACTATAATGTTACGTAATTTTGGTTTAGTACAATAGGACTAGAATGATATGTAAATCTTGTTTATGAATATAGGGGAGGAACAACAAGTATACCCAATTCAATAGTGGACTTTCTCTACTATAATGGTCATGGCAGTGATCTTAGGCTAATATGGAAATGATTTTATTGGCTTATGTGTTTTCCAAAATTCTATGTTTTATTCCGGTACACTTTTATCATGTAACATGTTACATTATGATTTATTCCTTATGAACTATGAATATTTTTTTCTTCACTTGAGATTTTGATATTTTTTACATGGTATGATTTTCAGAAGGTATATTCTTGTTTTTAAAATATTTTGATTATGTTTTGTTTTCTACAATCCATATTTACCCTTAATAATAAATTTAACTCGCCATTTTTATATGTTATCTTCTCCTAAAGAAATAATGAGTGGTTTTAGGTGGGGAAACTAAAGAAGAAGATCATTAGGGGATATTTGTTTGGATATTTTACTATATTTGATGATTATTTTCCTAGTTTACAAAGACATTAAACTAACATGGTTTTTAGTCTTCTATTTGTTTCATGTATTATATAGTGAATAATTTAATGAAATATCCATGTGTAATACAATATGAATCATTTTTATAGAAAATTGTTTTTTATTCATAAAAAAATAACTTTTATTTAAAATAATAAAAATAAATCATTATATTATCGTAATAAAATTGATATAAACCATCATAAATATTGAAAAAATAATAATTATTTAGTTTTTTGTATTATATATTAATTTTACATTAATGGTGGCGTTATATCTAAAAGTGTACTCGACAAAAAATAATGGATTTCTCTGAAATCTTACGTCGCATGCAACATAATGTTATATAGAATATAATATTTTTCTAAAGATATTATATTATGTGGTAGTTAACCACATGACATTTTATATAACAGAATATATGTAAATTTATTATGATTATATGTGTTTTTTAAATGTTATTACATCCATCCCATAAATTTTTTTGGATTAAAATGATAATAAATCCATGTTTAAATGTAAAAAACTGTAATATTTTTTAAATTTAGTTTTAGACGTATTTGATGGAGAAACCATTTGAATTTTTTTTTTCAAAATTATATGTTAATTTTGGGAAGATATATTTTTTACTTACTAATGGTTATACAATATTTATTTTTTAATTTTTTTATTTCTCTAATATTTTACATTTTTTTGATTAATAAGTAAAAATAAATCATTTTTCTTAAAAACTAATTTTTCATTTAAATAATTATATTACATTAAACTTAATTATAATGTCATAATATATCAAAACTACATGTATTAATATAATTTTTTTAGTGAAATAATTTTTGTGTTTAAATTAGATATAAAAATTTATAGCAAATTTTAACCTCCTTTTTACTCGTCTTCTCAACACATTAGTGAGATGAGTGTCATATATAATTTGGTAACATATATTAATTGAATTTTTAAAAATTAACATAAATAGTTTTAATCTGTATGAAAAATATATTTAATAGGTTCAACTAAATTTTTCATGGGTAATAACTTATTAAATTTTATTTTCCACTATTAAGGGTAAATCATGAAATTAATAGTTAAAATAATATTATAATATCATATCATTAACCTAATACTTGTCCAAATTTCATTGTATGAGTTTGTTTCAACCTAAATATACCTTAGGCCGAATATATATCTTTATTGAGACACTGGGTTAAGATTATGACATTTATTATATTTTATTGAAAGCTAAGTTTAAAATCTCAGAGTTATATTTTTAATAAATAAATCTATATTATTATAATGTTATAAAGAATATAAATTCTTTTATAAATAGTAATTTAAAATATAATTTTTTATCATTATCATGTTAGTGGATTTATAAATTTTAGATATTAAATTATAAAAGTTAATTTGGAAAGAATTATGATGTAGTAATAGATTTATTAAAGGAATTATTAAATAAATAATATTGATAATATTAAAATAAAAATAATATGATCTATGTTAATCAATCCAATAATTTTATGGTAGAATTTGAAATTTTTTTGGAATAAATTATATATTTCTTTGAATTATTAATGATTTTAAGAGTTATAATAATGTTAGGGATTGAATAGTGTCCCAAATTAAAAAAATTAAAATTATGAAATATAAAACATTTAATTAAACGATATAAATTAGATAAATATATAATATTCTAAAATTTAGTTGATATATGATTAAAAATTTAATTAATGACTCTTTAATGGATCGTATGTCATGTCATGTTAATTATTATATCCCTCAAATTTTAAATTAGATGATAAACCATTTAGAATTAAAAGGGTTTAAACAAAAATGAAATGATTAAAAACATATTCAGATATTTATAAAATTAATTTTATGACATTATTTAGACCCTTACATACAATATATTGTATCTATGACATATTTTGACCCATTTTTATTGGGAAATGAATTTTTATTAATTTAATACATTTAATAGTTCCAATAGTTCCCCACCTGTCGACTATAAAATGTAACCCATTAATTTGTATTAATAACAAATCAAAACCATTTTTTACAGATAAGAGCTACCCATAACCCTTCCTTGATTAACTCCCCTCATTATTTGGACCCATTTCAGACTGAAAACCTTCTTTAGACATGTTAAAGTGTTAATCCAAGGAGATATTTTGACAAAAGATATCTTTTTTATTACATGTTTCAATTTTAATTATTCCCCATCTTCCATAAGATATCCATCAACCATGATGAAATAATAAATCCTGTCTCCTCAACATAACATGTTATTTTTATTTTTATATCATCAACAAAATCTATCATGGATTCCATCTAATAGAAAACTAATTAATCATTTGTGTGTTCGTGTGAATTATCACCTCCATGAACAAATATAATTCATTTTCCAAAACTTTCTATCAAGACTGGTTATAATGGTGTAATTAATAATCATATGTTACATTCAAGTCATTTTTATCATTTAAAAGTATAATATATCAATTAAATTGTATCTTTACATGCACATAAAAATTGCAACTTCTTCATGCTTAATTTTTCATTATCCCCTCCACGAAGCGATGTTATTCATTTTTTGTCACCACATCACTTAGTTAGGGTATATATATATTTATATAAAAATATATAATTGATTAAAATGATATTTGTGAAATTATTTTAAATATTTAAATATAAAACAATAATTACCTTCTTTCCAAAATGAGCATTGAAAAATGAAAACATTACTCATGTGTATAAATAACATACTTTTTCTATGTTTTTAACATTTTTCATTTTCATATGATTTATTTATGAATAGGTTTAAAGTAAATTTTTTATATAAAAGTTATTTGAATTTCAATAACACTATTATAGAGATTATTTAATCATTCCCATATTAATTATTGACGTTATACAAATGAAATTTAGAACTAAATTGTTTATTATGGAAAAAATGTCTAATAGGAACATACATAATCATGTAAAAATTATATCATAGTAATAAGAGATATAAAATTAATAATAATGATGATGAGTATTATGAAGTTATAATATAATTCACATAAGTTCACAATTTCGGATGATAAATGACATACATGATGAATCCCACTCAAAGTTAGAGATTTCATCTAAAACTCTTTTTATTAATTATTTCTTAATGATACACAACATTATTCTTTTATAATGTTCATATAAATCCCTTATGATAATTATTTATCTATATTTTTTAAATCCTAATGTTATTTAGTGTTTTATTAAATTTCTATATGTCTTATGTTTTAAAATGTCAACGTTGTATATGACCCTTTGAATGATTAAAAATTTATTAGTTAAATATTTTTCTCCATGTCAATATTTTTTATATTATTTTATATGTTTATTATATCGATATTAATGGATTTTAGATGAATTTTTACCTATTTTATTAATCTCATAAATATGTTTATAAATGTAATATTTCAAAACGTATTATTTAAATCACCTTTCAAATGACAAAAGGAATGTGTTTTTAACATGTACGTTAACAATGACTTCTCTTCTGTTGTGACTGTTAGTAGATATTTTGATTCCTCTATAATCCTTAATTTTTTCAAAAGAAAAACAAAAAACTAATTCCCTTTTCTGGGTAAATTTGTACTAAAATGTGATTTTTCAGATGTAATGATTAATCCAATATCTTGAAATTATTACTTTTGATTAAAAATTAAATTTAATGATTGACATATTCTACGTGTTATGATTATAAAATTGTACATGTGTATTATTCGAATTAGGTGAGCCCAATACCAAATATAAAAAGGTTTTAGCCCCATTATATCTCATTGGTGAGCCTGATATAGATTCTACGAAGAGGAGGGACCCATTATTGCTCATGGGTGTGCCCGAAATAGCTTATATGAAGGGTGTTCCCCTTTATATATCTATAATTCATTAGGTATAGATGTTATTCATAGACCTATTCCAGTTTTTAATAGCGATATATATGGGATTAGACCACATGATTATCCCATTGATGTTTGATTATGTCTCAGGATAACCATATGTGTTATATAATCTTGTTATTGGTTTTTTGTTAATATTATTGTTACAAAATGGTATGAAATTATATTTAAGAAAGTATTTAATACTTTATAAAGGTGATAAATATTAATTTATGATAATTTATTCACGTTTTAAATGTTTTCACATGAATAATATTCTTTAATCATTATGTAACCCTTACTTAGCTTTATTGTGCTCATCCCATGTTTTGAAGTGTTTTTCCATAGGATTTAAACTATAATAGATTAATTGATGGGACCATGGAAAATCAATGATTGTTAAATATGATACATAACCATGTTTCTTTTTTAATCTTGTTTGTTTTATGAAAAAAAGGCTATGTATATGATATGTCTTGATTTTCTAATTCTCAAAACTGGAAAAGATCCTTAAATTGATATAAATAAAAGTTAATGACTCAACTCACGATTACGTATTATTTTAAGGATATTTCTATATAGTAGTTATCCAATGATGAATTATAAAACATTAGAGGTTAGGATGTTGTCAATTTCATACCCTTTAAGTATTGTAAAATATGGTGAAGTGGATATGATGTGCCATTTTAATATTACCTTATTGATTAATCATAACAATGTCTATTTAGAATAGGCTTTTCCTAGGAGAAAAATACTGTAATGGGAAGGTATTGTGGGGAAAATATCGAAATAAAAATTCAAAGTTCATCAGAATCAGAACATAATAGTCAGTTGTTATGATGAAATAGTTTACTCAAGCTATAAATGGTGGTGAAATGAATGCATGAGACCATCAAGGTCAACCACATAAGAATATCACAATAGTAGGAAGTTTTATATGATAACATCCCTCGTTATTTAATGGATCATCTATACTAGTTGTATATTAAGATTAGATCGATTCTATATATAATATTTTCAAAATAATTGTACATTTATTGCATCATAATGTATCTCCTTCCATCTATAGTTATAAAGGTGATGTTGGTCGATGAAGATGCTATGGAGGAGCAGTTCGAAGTAGTTATTCTAGGGTTTATGTAATGTTTGAATCACATGGGAAATTAATTCCTCTAAGGCCTATGATCCATGTAATACATACTCCTATGGGCATTGTAAGGGTTCAAACTAACCCCTTTAAAGTTGGATTATAAAAATAAATAAAAAATGGAGGCCTTAGGGCGATAGGAGAAGGCGATGTTGATCGATGGTGGTCATTGGTTAATAATATATAAGAAATGATCCTGATTGCATGGAATTTGAATCATTTAAGGATATTATCCTTGAGAAATATTTCCATAATGTTTTACGGCATAGGATGAAGTAACATTTATATAATTAAAAAAAGTATAAAATTTTATTTTACATGTAGGAAGTGAACCCCATAATAATTTCTAGGTATGTTCATAATTTTATTCAAGACATTGATAAAAACATTAATAGATTTTTCGTATGATTAAAACAAATTAAAAAAATAGATTATGCCAACATATAATTTTAACGTATTGAAAATGATGTTCAATGTGATGAGAATGTTGTAATAGTGTTCTCAAACACTTTTATTACATAAGCTAATAATATTATGAAATTGTCAAGGTAGTTGAAATTGGAGAGGAATTCAAATAAGAATTCTGGTGTTAATCAAAAACCTTGTTCATAGTGTGTTGAAATAAGTATTTGGGAATCTATGATAGGATTTGGAATGTTTTTCCAATGTTTTATGTTTAGTCACAGAGATCATGACAACATAGAAAAATGTCCTAAGTAGTCCAATAATAAGATAACTCATAGTGATTATATAGTAAGAACATTTAACTGCATAGAGTAAAGACATTATGAAATCCTGTATCTAAAGTTAGTAATTTATGGGGGAAATTAATATGATCAGAAATAAAATGGATTGGTAAAAATTTTTCGTATAACATAATTTGATGTGGATAAATATTGTGATGTGATGGAATATCTTGAGAGATGAGTATTTTTTGAGGTAAAACCATTAGATCAAGGTTTGTAGACACACTATCAGAGGTTTTATGTAAGGTGATAATATATTGGTAAGGAACATTTAGGGGATTTTTTGTTGGATTATGTTTATTTATGGTTTTGGTTTAATTTTAATTACAAAATTAATTTTGGTTATGAGTTTTGAGGTATTAATAACCATTGAGGTACGTGTGATATTTTATGATCGAGGTAATTTTTAGGAATATATACATAATTGTGGAATTTTATGAGGATGGAAATGTTATTAAAAAAATATATAAAATAATTATTTTTCAAAATGTTCAGTGACAGTAATGTAATTCCTAAACATCAGAAAAATTAAATTGAATGAAAAAATTATAAATTTATTTTTTCATACGAAGAGACCAATGATGTTTTATCCAATCCTAGAGTCTATGGTTTTGTGATTTTTTACATTCCTAGTACCATATTCTATTTAACTCTCCGTCGGAACATGATGGTGAGTGTTTCATCAATATCCTTGTTTTCGTAGATGGATACCTCTAATTTTATTATCTATGGTGATCATTTTTACTTAACATTATTTATTTTTAAGTGGAGGTTTTATAGTTTTTATTTGGGATTTCAATGATATAATTTTGAAAAGTAAATCATTAGTTTATGTTCCCAATTTAATATTAAAAGGAAAATATTTACAAAAGGGGAAAGGATTTAACATAATATTTAAGTATAAAAGTATTTTTATTTTCCATGTTTATGAATTAGATATAAATTATACCTTAATAGGGATTTCAAGTTTGATATAGTACTTAACACAAAACAATTGGTTTCTCGGAAATATTCTGTTTCATGCAAGACAACATTATACTTAAAACTAATATATTGTTAAAATTAATATTTAACGTGGTAGTTATCACATAACAATAAAATTTATAGGAATGAGTATAACTAATTTAATTATTTTTATAAATGTTAATTATATATTTTGATTTTCATCCAATTAAATTAAAAGGCTTAAAATGAGACTAAATACAATTTTAAGAACAAAATACTCTACTTTTTTTAAAATTTAATTTTACAAATTTTTCATCACAAATCCATTACAAATATAATTTTTTAACATTTATCTATTTTTTAAAGATTCATTTTTTTTATAATAATAGTATCAACATTATATTTGGTTTAATATTTTATGTTTTTCTCAGAAGTATCAATTTTGTGGAATAGTAAAAATAATACATTTCAATTTAAAACTGAATTATCATTTAAATAAAAATTATACATTAACCATATTTATAATGTCGTAATATATCAATAATACATGTGTGAATCTGATTTAGATCATTGTAATATTATTTATATTGAAATTATATATAAATTTTTTTAAATATTAACCATTTATTCTGGCCACCTTCTCACCTCATTTGGATGATTAGTGTTAAAATTATTTTTGTCAAATATGTAAATTGAATAAAAAAGTGGACATAAATGGTTTTAATATGATTAACAAAATTGATATAATTGAATGAACTTAATTTTTGGGGTATATATACTTTATTATTTTATTTACTAGAGGTAAAGGTAAATCGGGTAATAAAAATAATAAATAAGATTACAATGTTATCAAAATACCCTAAATTTTTTCATTATTTCCATTTATGATTGGTTATCTACCTAAATAAATCTTTTTAATATATTTTATCCTTTAAATAATTCTTGGAAATGAACATGAATTTTATTATATTTTATTTAAATAGAAGTTAATCATTTCCTTCTAATATTTTTAATATGTTAAAAAAATACATATATGGGTTTAAAAAAGATAATTTTGAATTTAAAAATTAATTTTGAAGTAAAATATTTAACTGTATCATAATAGTTTATTTATCCTTTTTATTTATTAAATAATTAAATTTAATTAGAACACAATGATGTTGGAGTAAGAGATTTATTAAAAAAAGATTCAACTATTGGATATTAATAATATTAAACAAAATAAAATTTGAAATATTTTATACCATAAACATATATTATTGATGACTTGGACATTATAGGGACGTGTTAATGTAGTATTCATGAAGTAATAATTTTTTAACGATTACTTTAACTGTCATGTAATGAATAGTGTCAAAATTTTCAAAATTCAAATCATCAAATAAAAAATATTTCATTAAATGATATAAAAATGATTAAAATATAATAATAACACAAATATATTATTTAATTATAATAATGTCATTAATGACTCATTATTTGGTCTTTTTTTCATGTTATGGTAATTATCTTCACAATAAAATTGTAAATTACCTGATAATATGATAAAAGCTAAAAGGCATTAAAACAAAAAGATGATAATTAAAAAATTATTATATTTTTTTTATTGGATGATTGTATATTGAACCATATTCATACAATATTATAACTAAAAAATTCTACCATTTTTTAATGGAATGTGAATTCATATTAATTTAGTAATATAATTAATTTCTAGAGTGCCTCTCTTGTCTCCTATAAAAGGGCACCAATTCCTGTCTGTAACGTACATTAAAAAACATTTTAATGGGACAAGATAGGAAAAATCCAATTCCTATAAACCGATCCAACATTATTTAGGACTTATTTTAAATATAAAATCCTGGTTAGAGGTGGTGACGAATTATTTAGAGGTGATCATCTAAAAGAAGGTAACATTTTTAATTAAGTGTTTCGATTTTATTTCATCTTATGCATAATTAAAAATATCCCAAAACCATGATGAAATAATAACTAAAATATACAGAAAAAAATTAAATTTTATTATATTATTTTTTTCTTAAAAATCCATCTATTATTCCCTCAAATTGGAAATGAATTAATATTTTGTGCATACATGCGAATTGTCAGCTACATGAACTGATATAATTCGTCTTCCATAATTGTCTCTAATGAATTGTTATAAAAATGGAATTAATGTTAATATGAAATATTAATGAAATATTTTATTTTATAGGAGAATAATATATCAATTATTCTCTAACATTTCATTCGCATATAAATGATAACTACATTCATGTGTACCTATGAACTATAACCTCCATGATGTTATGTGATTCAATATTAATCACCACCTAACATGGATAAAATATATAAATATTTTTAAATGATTAATATATGGTTAATTAAATTATTAACTTTTTTAAATATAAAATAATACTTACATTATTTTAAAAATAATAATTCAAAAATTGAAGCATTAATCAAGCCTACATACGACTTATCATCTCCTTGATTATATCAATATAACTTTTTCATATCAATATTTAATGAATGAAATTATAATTATATTTTTTATATTATATTGAATAAAATTAGTTTAATATTATTCAAGATATTATGAACTCATGACCATTTTTACAATTGGCGTTATACTAATGCAGTTTTGAAATAATTTACCAAATATCGACAAAAGTGTCTAAAGTGCTCTTAAATAATTATGTAAAAGTTATAACATGGTAATAAGTGATATAAAATGAATTATTATCAATCATATTGTTCTGAAAAAATAAATAATTAACCTTTGTTTATTATAAATGATGATAAATAACATATGTTGTGAATCAGACTCAAGGTGGGGGATTTCGTCTCAAACTCATTTCATTGAGGAATTTCATAATTATATGAACCCTTATTCATTTATAAAAAAAATATATATATATATATAAACATTGGAAATTCATATCCAAAATTTATATATCATGATGTTATTTAATTTTTATTAAATATTCCGATGGATTATTATTTAAATTTTCAATGTGATATGGGATGCTTTGAATGATTAACTATATATTTGATAAATATTATCCTCCATTAAAATCTTCATGATATTATCATTCATATTTTTTATATTTTTATTAAAGTATTTTATATGATTATTTATCTATATTTTTTATCTCGATAGATTTTTTTAAAAGGAGTACTTATAAATATAGTGCTTTACTTTCATTATAAATGAAAATATTATGATTTAAAAATTTACGACAATGATAATATCTCTACCCCCATCATCGTTATTTGATATTTCAATTCCACTATAGGCCTTAATGTTTCTTAATGAAAATTAAATCACTTATTCACTATTCTGTATAATTTTTTTATTGAAAATGATTTTTTAATGGAATTATTTTTTCAATATCATGAAATTGATTAGTCATATTGTAAATAAATATTTATTAGTGAAATATTTTTGGTGAAATTATTATGTAATGGTACCCTAGAATTATATGAAACGATTGATCATTTTAATACTTATATAAAGGGGTAATCCCCATTATATATTTTCGATGATCACAATATAAATTATATGAAGGGTTGAGACCCATTATAGCTCAAATATGATCCTTGTATATCTTATATGAAGGTTTATCCGCATTATAGATCTCCAATTCATTAGGTATAAAAGTTGTTAGAAATCCTATTCACTTTGTAAGAGTTTTATGTATCGAATTTGACTCCATGTTTATTTCATTTAAGTACGACTATGTATAAAGTTACATTTATGTGTTATATATTCACTCTATTGGATTTATGGTTTTCTTATGGCTATAAATATGGTATGAATTTTTTTTTCTAAAACATATTTACAACTTCATAAAGGTGAAAATTATTATTTTTTCGATAAAATATTAATGTTTTACATATTTTAACAGGACTACATTCTTTCATTCTTTGTGTAGCCCTTACTGGGCTTTTTATTCTCATCCATATTTTTTAAATATTTTTCACAGAACTGAATGGAGAATATAGTCACATATGGGATCAGGGAAAAGTTATGGTGACATAACATGAATCAAAACAATTATTCTTTCAAAAAAATATATCTTGGAAAAAATGGATAGGGAGTAGAAGTTTTTACAATTTAACATTTTTGTTTTTTTGTATGAGATATGTCTTTATTCTCTGGAGTTGTAAACATTTAAATATCCTCAATTAGAAATAAAGATAATATTTGGAATTAACTTACTATTTTGTAATGTTTTTTAGATGCAGCCTTACAATATCATATATAATATTGAATAAAATAGAAAATATATTTGGTCATTTAAATTTATTAATCAAATTAAAATTTATTAAAGTATTTGAAAAATATAAATTTATAAATATTCACTAAAAACCAATCATTTTATAAAAATTCCATAATTTATCATATGTTAATTTTTATCTCATAATACGAGAAATGAAAATTATTGCGGAATATTAAATTTATAAAATTATAAAATTTATTTTTTATCACATTCATGAATTAAACTATGTGTATATTCCCATTGTTTCTATAAAATATAATGGAGGCTATATCAGGTGCGTTGGTATTTTGTTCTCCTATCACTCAAAAAAATTCTACCTCAAAAATTATTTAATGTGATAACATGAAAACATTTAGATTGTTAATCATGATAATTTATTCTAGATCCCTCGTCACCAATTCATTCTTATGATTTCATAAATTTTACATTACCAGCCATGTAAACTAATTCCCCCAAAAAATGTTTTATAGTGTCTATTTTCCAGAAATTCTCTTAATAGAACGATAAATCATTTTTAAATTCCATTTCCACAATTCTTATAAAATAAATTGGATATGGAATGGACTTCTAAAATATAGATATTTCGAACAATACATGTACATTAGAAAGGGTAGGTGGAATTTCCAAAATGTATTCCATTGATCAAATTTATTATATAATTTCAAATGATTTTATATTCTTGTGATAGTGTATTCCTATTTTACCAAATGTTATAAAGGCCATCACTAAAGATAATTTCATGAATAAATGATATCCCTAATGAAATTAAAAACAATTTCTTTATTTATTAGCAAAAATATTTTCCCTTATTTAAGATAATTTAATATTAGAATGAATATTATTACCATCATTGTTATCTCTTAAACAGCATTTTGTTTCATGTGATTCTATTCTCCTACATAATCCAATCATATCAGAGGTCATCAAATCATTCTATATATTTATTTCTACAGCTCTATTTGGACACTAGAATGGGTGATATTATTTAAGGAAAACACCACAAATGGTAAATATTGTTCTCATATATTCTAATGGTAATGTGAGGTCGAAAATAACATTTTATTTACTATATAAATAGTTTATTCATAATTTTCATCAATTATCCTATTATAGGAAATTCTCAAATAAAACATTGAATCCAAAATAATATTAATAATTTACCTTATTTTGGATGTACAACATGTGTCATAATCACACATGGCTGAAAAAGTTGTACCATGAATTATTGTTAAAAAATAATTATATTGTCGTAAATGTATTTCAAGAGGTTAATTTTCCCTTATTGTAGAGATATTTATAGATATGTTATGGTGGTCAACAATAATAGATTATACATCATTATTTCTGGGATTTTGATTAATATTTTTATAAATTTAATAGTATTCGCATCCAATTCCACCTAGGAAAATATATTGGATTGAATACACTTTTAGAAATATATTTCTAATTTTTCACCTATTGAAAATCCCATGATTGTGACACATAATCATAAATCTCACATATTATATTTTTTCTACAAAAATTATTCCTTCAAATCTCTATAACTTCTTATTCTACAATGGTCCATTGATAAATTCATGCAATGATCATCATATAATATATCCTTGTTCAAATATGGTATAGATGAAAAACATAGACTCTAAAAAAATTTCATTTCATCATCATCATATAAAAAATATTCTTATTTCCCATAATCAGTGACAAACGTATTCATTCGAAAAATATCATTATCATAATGAGAAAATATCTCATTTCCAATTTTATATATCATTGAGATCAATTTAAAAACGAGGCTATTTTTACACTTTAATAATATATACAATGTAATGACATGGATTTTACCATGTTATTTTTTTATATGGGAATATTACGAGTCTATGAGAAATTGACGGCATGTGTTTGTGAGGAACAGTGTGCCGGGAATTTAATTCAGAACATTATTTAGGAATGTTCAGTAAACGGGTGAGAGATGTTTTGTATCCTTTGAACTGGTTCACCAAATTGAAATTTTAGGACACCATTGAACTTGGACCACCTATATTCACTTAAATATACCTTCACCACGACCGTAGTTGGTTACGGGTGGAAGATAGTTTTTCAGATTTTAGTGGGAGGTTAAAAAAATAAAAAAAATAAGACAACTACTTTTATTTTATATTCTTGAAACCTCTGTTTTTAATTTTAGTTGTGGGGACCACCCGAGCATCAAACCATCTCATTTAATATGGTTTAACACTTGGAATTACCCTAATTAAATGTGCCCTCTATTAATTTTATTAATTTACATTACATAATAAGGTTGGTTCTCCTCTCATGTGTGGTGGATTTGGGATGGAAAAGGGCATGATTTGTGAGAGCTTGGTTGGAGGACTACAGAAAGAATAACATCCTCCAACAAAGAACGAGGATGACGCTCAAGCCTATATAAGAATTGTCTTATAAGAGCAACGAATTCCGAAGTCACCTTCATCTTCATCCTCCACATGACACCTATAATTGATTATAGAGGAACGAGTTTGTTTAATATTTTTCATCATCAATTTAATTATTTAATCATTCTCTTCAAGTTGCAGGCTACCATACTAACTCGGAGGGTATAGGATAAACGAACATGGAATGATCCCCCCGCATCTTCAATATTGATTTTTTCAATGTGGTGAAGGAGGACAGAGACCGATGTCAGCGAGGAACAAGGCATCGTAGGCACTCCAGCTCATCGCGATGGTGGCGGCAACGCCATCACAAAACTGGAGGAGGTTGTGGACCATCGGTCGCGGTTGGGGAGCATGATGGTTGGCAAGCTGGTCGGCCACATGTAGGCGGGGCGGCGCACATCCATGCTGGTGGTAGATGAGAAGGCACGGACTGGTCGGCTTCGGTATCACACCATAGTGGCTAGAAACCGACCGTCCATGGGAGGAGTTTTCTGCATCCGCACCGCAGGAAGGGAGGGCCGGTCGTTCCGGCCAGTTGCGCTGCATATACCAGGACACATTCCGGAGGTTCCCACATTCTAGCAGGATGTGCCACATGGCACCACCGAATTGGCCAAGACAAATGGTCCAACAGACCATTCAGAAAACATTGGGGGGGGGCCTCCCCCCTGGTGTCTTTAAGGGAGGATAAGCCACGGTGGGCCACCAAATTGTGGGCTACACCCCGGGCCATGCACAGTAGGTGGGGTCGGGCCATCAAATTTTCTGGCCAGAGCAGTCCATAGCCCACTGGAATAGGCCCACTATGTCCCTGGCCATCTGGGCCAGACCCGGACCGGGTTGAGTCGGTCCTAGCCCGGATGGGCCGGGTCGTCCCGCCCAGGTCAGACCGGACCGGGGTCCATCTGAACCCAGATATGCCATTATGACCATATCATGAGAACCATGCATCCCATTGACAACATTTATATCGCCCAAAAATAATTTTATCAAGATGATCCTTTTGGTATAGTCCTGTTGAGTTTTGGATAATGATGGAGTATGGTCTGGTTGGATCTAACCCAAATCCAACCGGGACCTCGGAGCGAAAACAAAAATAACAAACAGACTGGGAGGCTGATTGATGCGCCATCTGTTGTGTGGGTTTTAATATGAAGTGATGGTACCTTTTGATACTTCTTCACAGATCTTCATGGATATATATGTATTATTGATTGATTGAGGATCTATTTTATCGGAATCTAGCTTACTATGAGTAGGAATCCAGTTGCTGATAGTGAGGCCGAGGTTGGAGGTAGATCATATAGAGGTTACTACTGAGCGATCCAATGTGGGTAATTAGTAATCATGTGTGGGTCAAATCCTATGTGGGTCAGTGCTCAGTGATCCTGTGTTGGTCAGCGCCTACCGAACATGTGGGGGTCAGATCATGTATAGGTCATTGTCGTGGTTTGTACCTATCGATCCTATGTGGTTCAAACTCTGTATGGTCGAGAGGAGTGCCTCTTGACAGAATAAGATGATCTAGCTTCATTAGTAATCATCATTACTTCTATACTTCACTAATACCTATGTGATCTGTGCCGGTTACCTTCATGGTGTACCTATGTAGTACTTCTGCCTTCGTGGTGTGACCTATGTGGTACTTCTACCTTCTTGGTGTCACATTTGTGGTAATTCTACCTTCATGGTGTATCTGTTTGGTACTTCCACCTTCATGGTGTTTCCTGTGTGGTATTTCTACCTTCGTGGTGTTACCATTGTGGTATTAATCCATCATGTGTGGGATGAGTATTTCATGATAAGTTGGGTATATGTATGGGCATATACATTAGTTGAGTTGACTTCTATTTGTTTGTGCTCTGTGGTTTTTCATTTATGGAACTCTAGGATACCTACGAGGGTCTCAGGTTCACTACTTTTATCGTTATACTCACCCCTACATGGCTACTCCTGTTTCTTTTTATGTCTTCTGTAGACGACGGATAACACAGATCGAGGTCGAGGATACCAGACTTGAGTCTGATCAGAGGTGGACATTAGATGAGACGATCTATAGGGACAACCGCTCGATAGATGGACTTACCCTTAAGGTATGGTCCTTGGAGGTTGTTGACTGGAGCTATACGATTTTTTCAGTTTTAATTATACTTTCTAGTTGGGATTGTATTGTGGTCCTTTTACTTACTGTATACACCATGTTTACAATATATTTTACATCGTACATGTATCTTGTGGTGTACAGGGTTTTTGAGAGTTTACAGGTTTAGAGGCAGTAACTTCTTGGTTTTATGTATATGTCGTTCTGGTGATATTCTTCATCCCCTGGCCTATGGAAGGTGGGCTTGGGGTAGTCACGACATGTGGCCCGGGGGTAGGTAGTGACAAATTGGTATTACTGGTGTTTAGTTCTAATGAAGAACTATGAATCAGATCTATCCTGTTTGCAAATAGTGTTATGTGTGAGGACTATAGTTTTTAGTTTGGGGAATCTAGTGTCGGTGATGCGGTCAATATATCCATACATTAGGACCCTGAAATCTGATTTCCGGCTTAGTTTATGAAAGCACAGATTGATTGTGTGTTTTTGAATAGTTTTCTTTATGAACAATTTGAGTCAGCACACAAGGTATATCTTATTAAACGTGGTGAACCTATTTCTTTCAGGATGACTCCATGATGATAGGAATCCATGCTTCTAGGTAGATTACGTGATGACATCCTACCAAGATATGAGAATTCGGTGAAGGGCCCCCTTACGGAAGTTTTACTAAAGGGTGGCGTGAGAGCAACCCCAATACTTGTTTAGAAGCTGATTCCATATACCCTAGAAACAGAGGGTGCAAGCCTCTTGGGCGAGTTACATGAGTTTTAGTGCCATAAGTCGTCAAGGTTCAGGGGAGAGGCAAATACATAAGAGGCTGAGGACAGGATGGAGGCTGTGGATAGTGTTTTTCTACTGGTAGGGAAACTATTCAATCTCATGATGATCCTTATTGCCATTCATATTTAGGAAGTAGTTGGCAGATGGTGGACCATGATGCTACAGGTTCATGATGAGGTGGCAGTCATCTGGGCAGACTTTGAGTTCCTTTTGAGGGCAGAGTTCGTCACAACAACCTTACTCTCATTGCATATACAAGAGTATTTCTACTTACAGCAGTGTAGCATGACAGTGTCTCAGTATTCAGCGAAGTTCACTGAAAACTCGCACTACTCCACTGACATGGTGCATGAACCTTTCTTTAAGGGCCAGACCTTAGAGCTGGGGACTAGATATAAGATTATATCATCGAAGGTTTCTCTCATCATCCCGACGAAGGAAGTGGTGTTAGAGCGAGCACTATTAGTATGGAACTTCATTCATGAGTTGTCACTGGCAGTGATACCTACCACTAGATTAAACGTTTCAGTGTCATCTGTAGTTAGTAGCAGAAAAATGATGTTGAGGTCCATGATGACCTGACATATAGGTGAACTACCGTAGGATACATGGTCGGTGGTGTAGGGATCGTGATATAAAGCATGAATGGTGAGGATGAGGCAGTGTTACTCATGCGGTGGGTAGAGCCACATGGCTCTTGACTGCCTCACCCTCCGTATGGACGACCCGCAGATGGTCAAAGGACTTCCTGGGTAGAGGCGATGATTTAATCAGGTAGGTCAGCGGGATGGGGAAAAAAATTGCAGAGGGGTAGGCCACACAACAAGATGTGGGTAGCGATTTGATGTTCTACCACCACCACCACCTAGTGGTCTACCCCGACCATAGGGAGCAGGTGGATAGGGACGAGTACAACTCTAGGAAGCTGAGGCCTATGACAATGGATCTCCTAATATGATATGTGGTATGATCTGTGTATAATAAACCGTAGAAGTAGTACATATAGAAACAGGATCTAACCACTCTTTCATTACCATGGCCCCTGTTTAGAGCTCAGAGATACCGGTGGTGTTTTATTCTCGATCCTTACGCCAAGAGACTCCTACGGGAGAAGAGTTGAAGATTACACACTGGTTCGACCAGTGTGAGAATACTCTAGGATACGATAGCTTCATCTGGGATCTTCTAGTAGAGTCATCGATGCCTTACGATGTCATCATGGTTATGCACTTGTTATTTATAGTCCATGCTTAGATCGACATTATTATGCACCAAGTGCATTGTGTCCGCAAGAATGGAACCTGGTTTTCCTTCAACTACGAGAAGGGAACCCTTGCAGCACAAGATGAACATACCCAAAGGAGGGTGCGGCCAATCACACACCATTTGGATAGACATGCCCTCAGAGCGATTGATGTTGAAAGTACAAGCTATCCAGTAGTGGTGAACCAGTACACTGATGTTTTCAATGATGATGTTCAGGGTCTACGTCCTCGTAACGAGGTGGAATTCTACATCGACATGTACCCCGAGATGTCAACGATATCTACACCAGCATATCGGATGGATCCCATAGAGTTACAAGTGCTAGGAGTATAGTTGAAGGACTTCTAGAATGAGAGTATTATTAGGCCTCGTGGTTCTCCTTGGGCAGCCCTAATTTTATTCACCATGTAGGCAGATGGGAGTTAGAGACTCTGTGTTGAGTATCGGCAGCTCAACCAGGATACCATGATGAACAAGTACACACTCATGAGAACAAGATCATTCATATATACCTCGGTTATTCCATTTTATGTTACCAACACCCTAACAATGTTCATGGGACTCAAGGAAAACATCTTCCCTCCAAACCACGATCTCTTGTGGTAGTCTTCATCGATGAAATCTTGATTTATTCAGCAAAGGAGGAGAAGCATGCCTATCATTAGCAAATTGTTTTGGACACACTCCAAGAGCAACAACATTATGGTAAGACCTTAAAATGACAGTTCTGGATCTGATAGGTTCACTTCATGGGACACGTCATCTCAGAGGCTGGATTTTTGGTTGATCTAGTGAATATTGTTGCTATACTTTCTTGGGAGACAACCAAGTTTGTGAAGGCACTGTAGAGTATTCTATGTTTGGTCGATTACTACTGGAGGATTGTGCCAGATATTTCAAGAGTTGCGAAATAATTATCCGTGTTTACAAAGAAGGTGGGAAACCATCATGTGGTCAGATAGATTTCAGCTGTGTTTTCAGGATATGAGTAAAAGATTGACGACTGCCCCCATCATGAGGATACTCGAGGAGTGTGTTGGTTACATTTTCAAATACGACACATGAAGGACCAAACATGGATGTTTCATGATGCAGGAGTGAGCAGTGATCACATATGATTCTTAACAGATGAGACATCATGAGCATAACTATGCTACCAATGACCTAATGTTATCAGGAGTGGTCTTCACCCTGATGATGGGACGACATTACATGATGGCCGAACGTTTTACTGACTACTCTGATCACAAGAGTCTTAGGGATATCATCTCTTAGAATGATATGAACTAAGACATCTGCGTTGGCTTGAGTTCAACTGGTACTAAGACTTCAAGATAGTCACTACTCCTATGAAGGGGAACATAGTAGCATACTCACTCTGTAGGAGAAATAGTATTCAATTTCTCAGTGAGGTGAGGGACCAGCCAGCCGCATTGCAGATATCCTATGTAGATCGAGATGGATCATCTTATCTTAAATCTATGATAGTCACTCCCCCACTACTTCAGTCAGTTAGAGAGGCGCATCTTGGAGACACAAACTGGTACTGGTGTAACATATGGGTGAAGTGTTGATAGTCACTCCCCCACTCCTTCAGTCAGCTAGCCGCAATTTATGGATTTTCTAAAGGTGGGGTGCACGTCGTCCTCTTCAGAAGACATCCACTTGTACTGGTGGAACATAGGGGTGAAGTGTTGATGGAGTTTCATACTTCCCCTCTTGCAGTACATCTAGGAGTGGAGAAGACATTCCACGGCCTTCAACATCAGCACTGGTGGCCTAGAATGAAGAAAGAAGTGGCGTAGTTTTCCTCACGGTGCCACACCTGTTATCAATTGAATGCAGAGCATCTGGTTCCAGTAATCCTAGTTCATTCAATAGTCATTACAGTGTAGAATTGTGATTTAATTTCCATGAACTCTGTGATAGGACTTCCACGCATGACCAGTGGTCATGATTCTCTCGGGGTGGTCCTTGACCGACTCCCTATGTCGGCCCACTCCATACCAATCAGTGAGCGGGGTTCAGTAGAGGGCTTGGGACACCCTTATATACAAGATATTGTGTAGATTCATTAAGTTCCATATATGATTGTATCTGATCGTGATGCATGTTTTACGTCCCAGTTATTGAAGGGGGTGTAGTAGGCATTCATGAAATATATTAGGTTGAGCACTAACATACATCCCCAAACGGATGAACAAATTGAGCAGACTCATCATACCCTTGCGGACATGTTGTGTGCTTGTATACAAGATTTCGGTCGTAGGTGGGGGGATCACTTACCTTTGGTGTAGTTCTCATAAAACAACAACTATCACTACACAATCGGTATGGCGCCATTCGAGGGTTTGTACGGTCAACCTTGCAGATGGCCTATATGAAGGACTGACTGAGGGGCATCAACACTTGTGGGAGTAGAGATGGTACGGACTACCACATGGAAGGTGCAGATCATTCAGGAGATGATAAAGACTGCACAAAGTAGGAATATGTCATATGTTAATAGGAGATATAGAACACTTGAGTTCGAGGATGGTCACCATGTCATTCTACCAATCTCACCTCAACGAGATTTGTAGAGATTTGGGCGAGAAATAAAGTTATATTTGTGGTTCATTGGACCCTTTCAGTTCTTCAGCTCAATAGGTGAGGTTGTTTACCTCTAAGCTCTTCCCCCATAGTTCCACCTGTTGTAAGACGTTTTCCACATATCCCAGATGAGGAGATACGTACATGATCTTTCACACATCTTTGACCAGGTCAAGCTGAACATTGATAATGGGGAGTCATTTTCGGAGCTTCTATTAGAGATTGGGGAACGACATGAGAGAGACCAACATGGGTGATTGATACCTCTAGTTTGTGTACAATGGTAGCATGAGAACCTCTAAGAGAGCACATGGGATATATAATCTAAAATTCTTACCCAGAACCTACACTTGTCTTTCATGGTTGTGTTGTGGCTTTTGGGGACGCAGAGCACTGAGGTGGGGTGAATGTAAACACCTGGATTTTTCCATGTTAATTTTTTAATTATATGGGAATATTACGAGCCTGCAAAAAATTAATGGTGCATGCTTCTGAGGCCCAGTGTGCCCAGAATAAATTTTTGAACATTTTATCGGGTACATTCAGTAGACGTGGGAGTGTCATATAGTAACTTTTGAACCGGTTCATAGAATTGAAATTCGATGACACCGTTGAACTCGCAGTGCTGATATTTAGTTAAGGAGACCCTCACCTTGACCATAGTTGGTTGAGGGTGGAAGTTAGTTTATTGGATATTTGTGTGGGGTTAAAAGAATAAAAATAAAATAAAATAGATACTTTTATATAATTTTCTTGAAACATCCATTTTGAATATTAGTGGTGGGGACCACCTGAGCTTGAAATGTCTTTATTTAATATAGGTTAGCCCATGGAATTCCCCCAATTAAATGTTCCAACAATTATTTTATTTAATTTACTTAACTTAATAATGTGGGATACTCATCTCTAGTGGGTAGGATTTGAGTTGCCAATGGGGAGGTTTTGTGAGAGCCTGGGTGGAGAACTCTCGAAGGAAGAACAAACTCCAATGAAGAATCAAGAAAACACTCAAGCCCACATCTGTAGTTTCCTGTGGTAGCAACAAACACTGACAAAACATTCATCGTCATCCTCCTCAGAACACCTCCAATGGATGATCGAGTTAGGAGTTTGTTTAAGATTGTTCATCATCAATTTCATGATTGAATATTTCCCTTCATGTCGCATGCTATCGGACTAACACAGATAGTAAAAGCTAAATGAACATGGACCAATCCATAATATTCTTCCATATTGATGAATTTTTTGTAGTGAAGGAGGATGAAAAACGACACTAGTGAGGAACAAGGCGGTGGTTGGCACTCCGGACGGTCGCGATGGAGGCGTTGGCTCAACCACGCCGCTGGAGGAGGCCACAGCATGTCGGTTGGCAGACCGGCCAATTGTAAGAGGGTTGACGTGCATCTAAGCTGCCGGAAGATGAGAAGGGTGTGGTACATAGGTCATGGTGGCACACCAAGGTGGCCGGCAACTGGCCAACTGTGGGAGGAGCGGCTGGCGTCCACACCGCGGAAAGCGATGGCCGATCGTACACACCCAATTTACAATATAGTAGACAACATGTTTGTATCTTTATGTGTGCTTGGTTTGTCTGAGTTTATAGGTTTAGAGGCAATGCCTTCTTTGTTTTAAGGATATTCCTTTCTGGTGTTTGTCGCCAGCCCCTAGGCATTAGAAGGCAGGCTTGAGGTTGTCACGTCACGGGCCCCGGGGGATAGGTCTGTTCATCTGATATCTATATTCAATAAATCAATAATCTTATAATTTTTATCAATCCTCATTTTAGTTATCTCATCATTCTTTTTCCTAATCTATACAACCACAACCTTATTTTTTTCCATGGGTTTAAATATAATGAGAAATCATAATACATGGGTAGATCGATCTGTCACCAATTTCTCATATAAATTTTTTTTATATGAAAATTTTTATTTTTTACCTTATTCCATCTATATATCTTATATTATTCACCATAGATTTATTTTACATGTATTATCAAAGAAAATATTTCTACAGGAAACTCAATGTCATGAGTAAGATTATTTTATTCATGATTCTCAAATAAACTTTTTGAATTGAAAATATAATTATAATTCTATATAATGAATCAATGATGTCCCTTATTTAATACATCAGTATATATCAGTAGTCCATAATTTCTTTATTGTAGATTATGAATAGTATAATTCCCTAATATCAACTTCAACTCTTCAAAACATTATTTACATTCCATTTACCAAGATAACATAAACTCTTTATGAGTAATATTGGATAAGATATTATCAAATTGGTATTTTTATTACTTCTTTTTCATGTATAATATAATGATAATATGTTCCCTGGTTATGATTATGAATGTAGTGAATTTTTTTAAAATGATTATCATTTTATTCTCAATTGAGATTAAATCCCTAGAGAAAATACATGTATGAATTTTTTTCCCAAAAATTAATATTCACACATGTAATATTTATTATGTAAATAATTTTCCCTATATGTATAATGAATAATCATAATGTGGTTATCAAGGTCATCATAGATTATATAGGTCAAATATGGATCATTAATAAATATCATTAAATTTTTCTTGATATTCCATGAATTAATTGTTCATTAGATCCATAAATATTGATTGTGCAAGAGTCAATCCAATTTAAATTTTTTAAAATCAAAAATGAAAATACCTCAAGTTAAATTAAATATTTACAATTTCATTATAATTTTGTCAAAATTAATGATACAAATAATGAAGGACAATCTATAAAAAAAATTATTTGTTATAAATGTTATTGAAAAAGTAAACAATAATGTTAGTATTATTCACAACCCATTCTATAAGTCATGTGTCAATACATCCCTAAGTATGAATTCAATTTTCCATTGAATAAAGACTTGCACTGATTAGGAATATCCCACAATTGATAGACATTTTTCTAAGCACATGTACACATGCACACGTATCCATGTCTAAGGAATTCTGAAATGAAAAACACCAAGAAAAAAAGAATTCATACCACTAAGATACCAAAAAATAGTATTACAACATATAAATAAGATGTAAATAGGACCATAATAAAATCCCACTAGAATAAAGAGCCTACAAAAGTGAAGTAAAAATTACATGAAAATCATATATTCAAAATCCTAATGATGTTTATGGTATAGGAAAATTTATATTAAGAAGCCAGATCATACCTCAATTTTCATTCCTCTATAAGAACCACCTAGTCATGGTATACCTTTGACTCCTTCAATGAGTTGATCGTATGCACAATATATGATAGGTGTGGGAAAATCTTGTATAGCGGTGAGTTAAAAAATATTTAGTAGGACACCTGAAACCCAAATGGAATAGCACAAGTAAAAAATGTGAATTATACCAGAGAATGATACATGAAGTATACAACAATGGAATACACAATGTATACCGCAAATAAATACATGATGTACAGTCAGATAATGCATGTACTAGTATATATTATGTGAAACATGATCACTATATGTAATCCAAAAAACACCCAATATCGATAGGAAATATAGTACCGACGAGACACGCAGTCATGATAAGACACATTGTCTTAGTAAAAATTGTTGTCTCGGTATGACATGTAGTCTTGATATGAATCATGGACTCTATATATCACGTAGTCTCATAATTCATGTATTCTTAATTTCACATCCAGACACATGATTTTGGTCACACAACATTGGTTGTAGGAGAATATTTTCATCATCTAAAATGGTTTTATGTGAACTTCCACAATTAAACCCACTTAGGATATATTCAAATTACTATCTCATATCAAGTGTCCCAACACCAAAAACAACTCATAAAACATAAAATTGTTTGAATGTAGTTATCATTTATATTAAATGATTCATCTAGGGCTTGGTTGAGGTCTGATCTAACCTGCCAGACCCAGCCTTACCCTCCAGTCAATTTGACCAGGTCCTGTCAACACAATCTGGCCTAGCCCGGACAAAAATTTCCAGTCCCGAACCATCTTGTCCCACTGGATGGACCCATCTACCTTTGTCCTTCCAACTGCAAATGAGTCTGTCTTGTTCCACAATATTTGATCCACCCTGATATCATGCACCTCTTAGATGTACGGTGCCTCCACATCCCATATGGTTGGCCCACCACCATTTTAAGGGCCTTGCGTGATCCACCATCTTAGTGGCCTCTCAACTTCTACATGACCCTCAAACTCGTCATTGATCCACGTTACACCGTTGAATTGCGGTCCACAAGACTGAGATGTCTCCCGCTTGGTTTTGGTCTCCCATGCTATCATTCGCCTCCTAGTGCTGACAGTTTCACCATAGTCATCGTCCACTAGCACTCCTACCTCTACAGACCATTATTATTGATCAGATGCTACATTTGTTTTAACTTATCCAGTTCAGTTATCCATGGTTCATAATTTTCACTTCCTTGGGATCTAATATATTTTTCCATTACTCCCATTGTCTGGTCGTGTTCAGATCCTCCAAAAATGTCGATAAATGATGACAAGGGTCCAATGGAAAGGAACCCCATGAATGTCGGAGAGAAGAATAACAAAAATGACCAAAGGAATAAACCTCAGCAATTTTTTGTGTCGGTCTCAATACATTCTTCTTATAATGAATAATGAATAAATAGATAATCACCAAGATGTACATCCCCATTAAACCATGTAATAATTATCCATACCATAAGAAATATTGAACCATCGATCAACATATTTGTGTGTTGGTTTGTGTTCGTCATTGAATTCAGAATCATATAAATTTGACAACAAAAACCAGTCCTACATGGGGTTTGTATCTATTATTGATGGTTAATGGTAAGTTTTTTTCATTGAAGATATCCCATAACTCCATCATCATGATGAACTTAGATCCATTCTCTAGTCTAACATCATTTATCAGAGATAGTTACTTCTTGACCATTTATATTTATTCAATGGTTACGATGATTACCTTATATTTTCTAATGATGTTTATTAAAAATAAAATAGTTTATAAATAATTGCATAATGTTAACTAAAAAAATTAAATTATTTTATTACATTAAACTTCCAAAAAAATTACACAGTTGACTAGTGAAAGACATTATTAGGCCTCTCCTAGTGTAAAATGTTGGCTCTGCACAAAATGGAGACTTCATATTTTTAATCCAAGGTCCAATTTAGAAGTTATTATAATTATTCAAGAATACACCCTGTATATGAAATTTATTATTTTTAAATTTCTTAAAAATTTATTTCGAGCACCCTTAGCCGTAGAATCTCACACCGTCTCGGCTCTGGGTCTTAAAATAATTCCAAATAATATTCAAAAATTATATGTGGAAAATAATGGACATTGCATTATCCCAACCATACAGAATTATGTCCACAAAATCCAAAAACAAATTTTTTATTAACAAAGAGGTACTTCGTATGAACCAGATCCTCCCAATAAAATGTTTTATGAATTATATACTTTTTCTACAATATAACATGCACTGGAGGAATTGACCACCCACAAAAGATAAATTTATACTAGACATTGATATCTATTGGGTATTCCTCAATATTCACCCCCATAAATATCCATCTCAGCCTAGTCAATGACATGAGACTGATCATGAGTGTATCTCCTTAGTTGTGACACATGGAAGACATCATGCACCACCTATAACTATTGAGGTAGAGACAAATAGTACAGTAACACTCCAACTATCTGATGTATCAGGAAAGGGTCGATGAACCTTGGAGGTATATTTTAATCCCTGAAAAATAAATGTATCCCACGTCGAGGTTAAACATGAAGGAATATATGGTCTCCTTAATAGAACTCCAAAGGCCTCCAACACTGGTCAAAATAATATTTCATAAGGCATTGTGCAGTCTTAATCCACTCGTGGATGAGATAATCCATTTCTATAGTTTCATGCATCAAAATTGAGATCATAAAGGCTAACTCTCATTGATCCATCTAGAAAATTTGAAACCTAAAGGGTCTTCAATACAAGTATTCAAATGGTTAAATACAGATGGATGAATTGTATTTTTTTTTGTAATCACACTCCACTATGGGTAGAAGGTCCCACCCCCAACTATTTCCAATACCGAGGATGACAAAACATGACCTGTCCTCCATAACATGAATGGTATACTAAATATGGTCATCCCACTATGGTTGAAATGATGTGCCCAAGAATAACTGATTCCCAAAAAACCCATTCAATTCCTTACACAATCTCTATGTGAAATGAATATCATGATTAGAGAATATTTTCAATGGAACAGCATGGGGACGAACTATCTCCAATGCATAGAGGTGTCCTAATAACTCTATCAAAATGTACTTCTGAATTTCTAGGACGGGGGTCAACATGATTAGCCGAAAAAGGATCACCCATATGGTATCATTTCCACTCTTAGATGTTTCACCAATGGGGACGTATTGTCTTTATCAATTCGTCCTCCTGTAATTACACTAGTTCTACTGTGAGTCCTTTAAAAAGAACAACGTGCTCCTCAACATTCAAATATATATCTAGGGAATTCCCAGTGGACATCTGAGTATGTAACTCCATGAAGTCAGCATACCTATGTTGGGCCGCCCTGACACACTATAAGGGTGATGGGGTAACAACCATTGACTACAGGTAAGATGATCCCCCTCTTTCCACAAATGATATCTCTAATTAGGCCAATAGATCTAACACCTCGTTCAGTAGCATCAGACATGATATCCTGTTATGAGAGTCTTCCACCACATTCCCCTTCGTAGAAGTACAGACAATCTGAAATTCATAGTCCTAGGGGAAATTTATCCATCACATTTATCTTATGTTCATAACAATCTAAGATAAGATATATCTGAAATACTAGTGGTTATTGTTGATGATAAAATGGTAACCCATAATGTTATGTCTCCACTTATTCAATGTTATGAATAACATTGCCAACTAATGATCATGGGTCACATAGTTTAGCTCATGTTGTCTCAACTGGTGTAGACCATAGTCAATCATCGTGTGTCTCATTAGAAAGGAAAAATTAAGACCAGTTCCCACAGTTTCTAAAAATACCACATACATGATACCATCCTCTGAAATTATCAAGATGAGAGCGCTCCTAAATATCTACATCAACAACTGAAAAATCTCATGTAAATTCTATATCCACATGAAATCATTCCCATTCGTGTAAAATCCGTCGATGGTGTTACTACTCTAGAAAGGACGGGTACAACGCTCCAATAGTAACCACATAAACAATGGAAACTCGGTACGTTGGTAACATTCTTGCGTGGTTCACAACCAAGTACCACCTCTAAAATTTCTAGAACCACTGAAACTCCATCCTTCAAAATTACATGACCATGAAAATTGAACCTCCTAAACGTAGAAAAGACACTTTGAGAGATTCCCATCATGATGGTGCTCTCGAGGTATGTTCAAGACCATCCTAAAGTGTATTTTTTCTCATACCCACTATCGAGTACACTAAGATATCATCAATGAAGTCCACCACGAAATTGACTATGTATGGAATGAATATTTTGTTCATGAGTCCCATTGACACTGTTGGGTGATTCGTCACACCAATTAGAATCACCAATTACACATAATGGTCATTCAAACAACTGATATTCGTCTTCGTTATATCATTATCTCATACATGAAGAAGATACTTTCCAAATCTGATTTCTATATTCAAGAACCTCTGAACAGCATTAAACTGATTCATGGTTTCATCAATCCTTACAAGTAGATATTTATTCTTCATGATCAAGTTATTTAATAGTCATAAGTCCACACATAATCTCATGATCATGTCTTCTTTCATGGAAAAAATGGGGATGCCCAAGATGAAACACTAGGTCTCACAAATACCTTCATTTGTAGGATCTCAAACTATACCCTCATGTCAGAAATCTATATGTGAGCCATCTAATATGTAGGTGTAGATATCAATGTATTCCATGAGTATTGTTAAATGTATCAGTCAACTTCCCCATGATAATGTATTCATGGGAAATCCTCAAAAACAATTTTCCCTATATTCCTCCACTGCAGCAAGGAACTGGGGACACATATCATCCATTTCTCTAAGGGATTGGCTAGACCAATGATTTGTGATTGACTTTACCAACTTTTCTGTGATTCATCTAATGGTACATGAGTTTCCTTTTCACTTTTAAAGGATAACATGTTCCAATTACTAGGAACACCCCGCACTATGCACATAAAGTAATCAATCTGAACATGGATAGTGGATAACCAGTCCATACAGAGACTAATTTCATATGTCTAATACACTTCTACCCAGAGATCCCAACTAATGAAATGATCGTATCTCATAGTAAGGCCACACTATCATCAATAGTGTGTTATTATTTAATCCTTACCCATAGGATTCTATTAGCGTATGGGTCGAGCCAAAAGTTCCAAAGGAATCTCTATGTCTCGAACATGGTTCAGGGAAATAATATAATGACTAGTACATATGTCTATTAATACAATAGATAATGTGGAAAAGATAAAGATTGTAATTCTAATCATTGTTGGTTCCTCAGGTTTATATGCCTCCATCACCTAAAGCTAGCCTCGTCGATATCCACCAGCTACCTAATCCTGTCATGGACCACCAAGTGGTGGTGTTGGAAATACATAAAATCATCCCTTCTCTTAGTTTAATACATGGTCATATTTCATACCCATATCCCTATGGAAAACCATTTCCTTCCTCGACATCTATCTTGGCAGTCTCTCAACCGTATTAGGATTAGTCCTATGATTTATTTAGAATTATAGATCCAGATATCCCTAACCACATCAGAAGTAACACAACCTATCATTCAGCTATCTCAGTATACGTTGAGAGCCTCACACCATAGATCTTAGGTCCCAATTTCATTCCCCAGATAGAATGAATTACTTTGGTCCCTGTTAATGTTATCAACTATATACTTTTGACGAATTAGCTACCATGTTTTTATGGTAGCACCCACTTCCTGTGTATGCTCTGCTAGAAAGCTCCCCACTAGAAGATCCCACTATGGTTCCCTAGAATATGTAGGAATGCTAAGGAATATCATGGATTCACTGATCACCTCATGTAATCACTACTCAATGGACTAATCTCTAATGAATTGGTCGTGTTCCATATCAATGGGGTAGGATGAAATTTCAGTAAATCTCGTTGAATACTCCACCATATTTTGACCCCCCTACTATAGATGCCGAAGCACCTATATGCGCATAGCGCATAATTTTCATAGATATAACTACAATATAATGATACTATTCAATTTTTCCCAAGATAGATTTGTCTCATTGTAGGTCTGGGTCACTAAACACCACTATCACTCCGATGAGCCCGGATAAAATCTAACGTCTATGACAACCATTTGGTCAGAAGACATCCACACAAAGAAGTAGACTCACGTATATGCCACCAACCATTCTACAACTACCATGGTGTATGACTGAGTTGGAAACCTATGAGTTCACTACCTATGGATGTTATGCAATGAATTCAGCCTCTATGCATCCTTAACCGCTAGCATTTGTAGTAACTGTTTCTTGACGGGTGTTGGTATCGCTTCTAACCTATCCAAAGTTGACACCTTTAATACAAGAGATTTTATCGATGCCTCATCACTATGTGGTTCATCATCCTGATCATGAAATAGAATCATGGATGAATATCTGTGTAGAAGAATCCTGATCTAGAATAGGATTTTCCACAGTCTGTAGAGTATAAATGGTGAACTTACTCCTATAGAACATGATAATATACACAAATCCTCTATGACGCATGTACATTTGTTATCCCTGTAACTAGTGTATTCATTTACAGAGTCAAAATGTATAATTTAGATTCCAAGTATATGGATACATCAGATGCGACACCATCACTTGATTCCCTAGTCTAAAATCTGAACATGGAACACTTAACATTGTTTCCCCAAACCAATCTCATAAAATCATGGTAATTATGTTTAACCAGACCCATATGATACCACTCTGTCAAGTCGAGTCATAGAGGGTCACACTCCACGACTACCCAAAGATTCCATACAATAGGACATGGGCTATTGACTATCAACGAATAGGTATATCCCAAAACTGGAAGGAATTTTCATATGTACTTTTAGAAACACACATATCTCCAAACCCTAAAATACTGAAATACAAACCACTAAGTAAAAGAATCATACAAACCACAAGGATACCAACAATAGAGTATGATTTTGGAAAACATAAAATTACATTGGGATTGAATACAATAACTCTAAAAGAAATAGTCATGAAATGTGAATGCATAAGTTCTTCAAACAAATCTTCATAAAACCATACATTGTGTATAAGTATAGTGATAGATATATGAAGCAAAGTTAGTACACCTCAAATATGTAGACTCGATAAGCACTACTAGGTCCATGTATACCTTGGACATGAACAAAGAATCAATCATCTATACTAGACATGAAACATGTGGGAAAATATTATTAATTGTTTTCAAAAAACAATACTCAAAAGGACACCTCGAATCCATAATGTAATACCCTAGGGAGATACATGATGTATACTACAGTGAAATACATGAAGTATACCACATCAGAATACATGAATTATACTAAAAATATTTACACAATGTATTGTAATATCTCATAGTTATACGGCTATTAAACGATAAATATAATCATTTTATTTAAACCACAAAAAACCAAGTATCGATAGGGCATGTAGTCCCAATTGGGCACCCAGTTTCAATAAGACACAACGTCTTGGTATGAAACGTTATCTCAGTAAGACATGTAGAATCAGTAATACATGTATTCTAAGTATATCATGTTTTATTAGAATGCAATATTGTCTCAAGGATACATGTAGCCACATGACACTGCTCCTAGCATGCTCGTTTCGGAAGAACCTACTTCTGGATCGAAAAAGTACATATGTGAACACCCCCAAAAACATTATTATGATATCTCAAATGTATCGGATTATTAGAAGGGTCCCAATATCACAAAAATCTCAACAAATAGACACATGTATTGAAAGTTATGATGATTTTTGTAGAATGATCAGCCACGGGTCTGATCCATGTTCGATCCGACCCATTAGAACCAGACCAGCCCCATGTCCTACACAACGCAGACCGACCCAGTCTATCATGGCATGTTGGGACAACCAGACCTTTATTGTTGGGCTACATGGCTCAGCCCAACTAGCCATTGGAGCAGCCGGTCACCCAAAGTCCATCCAGCAGTACACGAGCTAGTCATGGTCTACAGCAAGCTGTCCGCCGTGACCGCGTACCCATTCTGGAGTCATGGTGTCATTATGTACCAGACTGTCGGACCACTACATTAGCACATGTGCCACATGCTCCACATACCCCACGTAATCACCCCCTAAATGGTCTCCACAAACGCTGCAACAATCCGTGTTACAATGCTGAACCACGTTCTACAGACGAACCATGTTATGCAGTTGAACTACGTTTTGCGGTTTATCTGTGGTCCACGCAGCACCGGTAAGTTGTGCCTCAATGCACCGCCGAGTGGCTCCCCTACCACTGAAAGCCGCTGATTATTCTCTAATGCAGCAATTTTTCAAAACAATGATAATCCATTGATGCTCGGGTGGATATCTTCACTACCTTGTACAATGATCAATATTTCCTTTACATCAAGGGTTCGTTTTTGTTCGATGCCTCCTAGTAAGTCGATCACTTACCGCAGGGGTCCAACGGCGAACAATACCATGAATGGGAGAGAGAATAAGTACAATAAGACCCAATAGATTGGATATTATCATTTTTTAATGTCATCCACAATATTTTTTTGTAAGAATGATGAAAAAATAAATATATAATCACAAAGATATATCTACCATTAAAACCTCATAACAATTATTCATCCAATAAGAACGATCGAAACATGGATATAGTTGTTCAAGGGTTGGTCTGTGTTCATTATCAAATTATGAAATATTGAAAGGTAAAAAAGAAAGAAACACACAACCTATAGTTTGTATCGGACATTGAAAATAAAAAATATATTGTCTTCATTTAGGAGATCCCCTAACTCCTTTGGCTCAACGATGTTCAATTTTTTCTCCAGAAATTCATAGTTATATATAGGGAGTTTCTTCAAGAAATTTAATAGGAACTCCAGGGTTACGATGATAACCCAAATTTTCTATAAAGATTTATTGAAAAGAAAACCATTGATGAATCATTGGGAAACGTTATATAAAATATAATTTATTTGTTTTATTCCTAAGCTTCCAAAAACTACTTTTTATAGTTATCCTACATCAACCGATGTTTTTCCATGCCTAGAGAATACTCCCTACTATGATGAAAAAAGTTACCTAAGATTTCTATTATGGGAAAATGTTTTGATGTTATTCAAATTCATCCAAAAAAACACGCCTATGCTTTTTAATATTATAATATTATTTAATAATTTATTCCAGGAACCCATTCCTTAGAGTCACATTCAATCACTGGGCCTAGTCTCAAAATTATTCCATATAACATTAAAAAATAAATCATGGAAAATTCGGGATGTTACAATATGAAAAAAATTCATAATATTCATATAATTTTTTACATTTAATTAATTAATAGACACATATATCCAAATTTATTATAAAAAATTGTATAGGGTCTACCAAAAGTCACACAATTGGGTTTCTAAAAACATTATTAAACAAATCTAGTTGTTTTCATTTAATTTCACTGATTCCAAAATAGTCATTCTATAGAGTGTCATTGATATTGTACTTTTATCAGGGCATAAATCATCAGAAAACTAAAAATATAATAATATTAGATGTTGTGTTTAAACCTACAAAAATAAATCAATATAATCTGGTAAAATATGTAAACCCTATATTATAAGATTACATTTCCATCCAGTGACTTTTTCTTCACATATTTCCAAGGAATACAATTTAGATGTGCTAGTGTAGGATCATTTAAAACTGACTAAAATATTGAAATTCCCCACCAAAAACCAATTGATTCTAAAATCTCTTTAGATGTTGTGTTTAAACCTACAAAAACCAATTGAATGTTACGTTTGGAATACCCATTACAGTATATTCCCTAAAATCTCTTCAGAGAAACCTTAACACTTCACTCCTTAGCGTTACCCAATGCATTGGAGAGCTATATCGGGCTCACCCGCCCTTAGTTTATCACGGAACCACCCGTCTTCATAATAATGCCCAAGAACCATAACACAATCGAATCACATAAAACATGCATAAAGGAAACATAAAATTTCCACATTTCAATCACAAGATATCAATACAACACAAAAACATTGTGAAAACCCTTTTCAATAAAAAATAAAAGAAAAGTAAAACATGGTATTTATTTTTCTTTTAAAAAGAAGGTATGGCTTGTAGAGGAAGCCGAAACTCAAATAACAGTCACGACGGCGGAGAAGTCGTTGTCGCCACATACGTACGACAATAACATTCCCTTTTGTCGTTTAGTAGACGCTTCGTATAAAAAATATTCCTTTTGAATAAACGTAAAAGTCAAAGGGGATTATACACCGTATAAAAGAAAGTTGTGTATAAAATAAAATATGCCTCAATGAAAGGAGATTGAGACGAAGTCCCATACCTCGTATCTGACTTTACCCGACCATTCTTTAATCTCCTGAATAATAAACTTGAGTTAATATCTACTTTTTTATGAACCTTTTTCATGTTTATTATTCCTTTTATACCATGTTATGAACATTATGTAATCATTTAAGTTAATAATGTTCATTTTGTCGGTATTTGGTTCTTAAGTCAATAATAGACTTCTTACACTTACATGTTGTTAATTTTGTCAAATTATCATTATATCAGGAATGATATTAATGATTTGGATAACATATATATCATATATATTCATCATATACATGTATTTATAATATTAGATCACATTTAGAGGTAAGAAATGAAATGCACCGTTCATGGAGACGGTAAGCCGTACGTACGCATGAACGCTACTTCCATTTCTATTTCGAATTTTCTGGAATGGAATCATAATTATATAAGAGTATATTAAAATTCCATTATAATAACATATATAATATCATTAAATTTATCCTTTACACATCCCACATTTGGTATTAATGAATCAAATCACTTTCAGGGGGCGGTAGTCCGCACATCCTAAAATGAAGATATCATGTTTACCCATAATGGAAACCATAAAGGTATGCCCAAAATGAAAAAAAACAGAAGATTAAGGAAAACATAAACATATTATATATCATTTATAAAAATAGTGACATCATAATTGCCACCTTTGAAGGTGTTAAATGAGTATTGAACAATCATCGTTTCGGGAGGCAGAATTTCGCCATCCACTGAAACCATATTTTCTTTAACCATTTGATGTAGTTTTGTGAGAGTGTAGCTCAAATAAATCTTATAAAAACATCCTAGTATATTTAAGATACTGGTGTTTTTACAAATGAAGTAAATAAAAAGAGTTTAGGGGGTTGGAGAAGAAAAATAAAACAAATGAACATGAAAGAATGAATTACCTTTAAAAGTGTAACTCCTTTTGATTTGAGCCTAAAGGCTTCCTTTGAATGGATTCTGCCCAAAGGGAATACTCTAGGATTAGGAGAGGGATGTGGAGAGAGTAAATGGGTATGTTTTGTCCGAGCCAAAGGCTTGAGGAGTGTGTGAAATGAGGTAGAGGTGGGGGCCTTTTATAAGAGGAAAGGAGGGGCACTTTTGGAAAGTAAAGAAATATTACTTTATTTGAAAATGTGTTTCGGTTTTAAAAGGTCCCACATTGATATAATTCGTGGATAAGGTGATAAGGGTTAGAAATACACTCATCCAATTGGTTTTGGACATGTGTAGTTCATAGATTTTACATTATCTTTCCATTTTATTTAAATCGTCAAATAATGATGTCATCGCTACATCATTATTATGTCATAAATAATTTAATTTATTTAATGTCTAAAAATTATTAAAAAAATACTATGATGAATGAAATATTTTTAGCTTTACAAGTACTATTTTTAATTAAAAATATGATCTTTATAACCCCATGTAAATTTTTTTTTCGTAAAACATATTATGTTTGTGTCATTTTTACTTTTACATTAAATAAAAAGTTGTTTATGTCATTTACCAACCAATGTGGATCCATGGGGTCCCCAAGTTGACCCATGGCTTGTCTAGGTCGGCCATGACACAACCAATGAGGGTAGGACATGTTTCAAGCACATCTTATTTTATTAAAGCATTATTTTTACCTTAAACTACACTAATTACCACTAATCACGATTAAGAACTTAATAAGCTACTATTCACCAAAAAATTATTATAATCTCATTGAACCAAATTTTACTTCTTAATGACAACCATGTATGTCATATTTTTTAAATTCAAATCACAATGATGGCAAAATTTCATTTAAACGGAAAATCCGTCTTTATAAGTACCACTTAGTGGTTTCACTATTCATCAAAAATTGATGTTTTTCAGAAAATTACCAAAAATTCACCCTAAGCTATATTTGATATTCCGAATTCAAAAATGAAGTATATTTTACAAAATTCAAAACATATAAGTCACATTAATTAATTTGATAATTAATTCCCGCTGTCAGAGAAAAATAGCGTGTTTTTATGAAACAATAAGTATCAAAAGATTGACACTAGTTTAAGTCCAATTTCAAAGTGAAATTGATTCCAATGACCACCATTGGATAAAATGGTAAAAATATATTCATATAACACATTAAGACCAATTCAAACGATAATTTAATCATATAAATAAATTAGATTAAAAATCATTTTTTATGAAAAATGCAGTATTTTTCACTATTCATTAAAAAATGAACATTGTCAGAAAAATACCAAAAATTCACACAAAGTAAATTTTGATGTCCCAATCATAAAGAATAAGTTTATTTTGACAAACATAGTATATAAAATTGTCAAAAGATAGATTTAAAAAGGGTTTTCCATCATAAGACAGTAAAACAATCTTTTAAGAATATTAGTGTATTACATGCTTAAGATTTGATTTATTTTCATTTTAAGCCTCTAAAACACTATCTTAATCATTAATAGACATAGATAAAAATATCTATTATTCATTACTTACTTGGGATGTTACATCCTTCCCCCCTTTAGAAAATTGAGTCCCCGCAATTTATTTACTAATCGAATAAATGGGGGTACTTATCCCTCATTGCATTTTCAGATTCCCATGTTGACTCTTCAATCATGTGGTTTTTCAAAAAAACCATTACCTGGTGAATCACCTTATTCCGTAACACTTGATCCCTGTGGTCAAGAATCTGGACCGGTTGTTCCTCATAAGATAAGTTCTCTTCCAGCTGAACTATCTCTGGGCTCAAAACATGAGATGGATCTGGCATATACTTTCTCAAAATCGAAACGTGAAAGACATTGTGTACCTGAGATAAACTCGGAGGTAAAGCCACTCTTTATGCAACTGATCCAACTCTCTCCAGAATTTTGTATGGTCCAACGAACCTTGGACTCAACTTTCCTTTCTTACCAAATCTCATCACACTTTTCCAAGGAGAAACCTTGAGAAAAACATGATCACCTACCTCGAAAGATAGATCCTTCCTCCGGTTATCCGGATAACTCTTCTGCCTGCTCTTAGCTGTTCTCATGTGTTTCTGAATCAGCTGAACTTTTTCTGCCATCTCTTCTACCAATTCTAGTCCCATCAACATCCTTTCACCCACTTCATCCCAGAAATCTGGAGTTCGACACCGCTTCCCATATAATGCCTGAAATGGTGCCATCTGTATACTGGAATGAAAATTGTTATTATATGAAAAATCAACCAAAGAAAGATGTTGGTCCCAACTTCCCTGATAATCCATAGAACAAACTCATAGCATATCCTCCAATGTCTGGATTGTTCGTTCTAACGTCCCATCTGATTGAGGATGAAAAGCTGTACTAAAATTTAATTCAGTACCCAACGACTTCTGAAGGCCTTTCCAAAAGTTAGAAGTAAACCTGGGATCACGATCCGATACAATGGAGAGAAGAACTCCATGTAACCTGACTATCACTTTAAGATACAAACGGTAAAGTTGATCAAGAGAGAAAGTATCTCGTATAGAATGGAAATGAGAAGATTTGGTCAAGCGATCAACAATAACCCAGATTGCATTATTACCTCGAGATGTCTTCGGAAACCCAACAACAAAGTCCATGGATATATTCTCCTATTTCCACTCTGGCACTGGTAAAGGCTGAAGCATCCCTTTCGGTAACTTCCGCTCTGCTTTAACCTGTTGACATGTCAAACACTTCACAGTTAAATCAGCAATGTCTCTTTTCATTCCATCCCACCAGTAATACTCCCGCAGATCTCTATACATCTTAGTACTGCCCGGATGAACTGAAAACGGAGAACTATGAGCTTCACATAACAACTCTCTCTTCAACTATGAATCACAAGGCACAAACAATCTCTTCCCAAATCTCAAAACACAATCATTATCAATGTTGAATTCGGGCAACTTACCTTTCTGAACCAGCTCTACCTTTTTCTGTAACTCACTATCTTGCTTCTGTGCTTGCTTGATTCTATCTGATAGAGATGATCTCACTGATACCTGAAACAAAACAGAAGGACTTCCTGTACCAACAACTTCTATGCCAAAGTTCATCAAATCATTAACCAAAGGAACACGTTCCAAACGCAACATTGTTAATGAAGCATTACTTTTTCGACTCAAAGCATCATCCACTTTATTTGCTTTTCCCAGATGGTAATGAATTGTACAATCATAATCCTTGATTAATTCTAGCCATCTCCTCTGTCTCATGTTTAACTCTTTATGAGTGAATATATACTTTAAACTTTTATGATCGGTATATATTTCACACTTTACTCCATACAAATGATGCCTCCAAATTTTTAAAGCAAAAACAACAGCAGCTAATTCCAAATCATGTGTAGGGTAATTTACCTCATGAGTTTTCAACTGTCGTGAAGCATAAGCAATTACCTGATCATTCTGCATTAGGATGCAACCAAGTCCTTTCAATGAAGCATCACTGTATATAACAAACTCACCATTCATGGAAGGTAGTTCCAAAACTGGAGCATTCACCAATCTTCTTTTCAATTACTGAAAACAATCATCACATTCTTTTGTCCAGATAAACTTAACACCCTTCCGAGTTAGCTTAGTCATTGGACTAGATAACCGTGAAAAATTTCTAACAAACCTTCAGTAATATCCCGCCAAACCAAGGAAGCTACTAATCTCAGTTATATTTGTGGGTCTTGGCCATTCTTCCACAACTTTTGTTTTTGCAGGATCAACAATTATTCCATCTTTAGAAACAATGTGACCAAGGAAATAAATTTGTTGCAACCAAAACTCACCCTTGTTGAATTTCCCATACAGTTTCTTTTCTTTTAAGGTTTGAAATATAACCCTTAAATGCTTTTCATGCTCCTCTTTACTTTTAGAAAACACCAAATTATCATCAATGAAAACCACCACAAACTTATCCAAGAACTCCTGGAAAATTTTATTCATTAAGTCCATAAATACAGCGGGTTCATTGGTTAGCCCAAAAGGCATTACTACAAATTCATAATGGCCATATCTCGTACGGAACGTGGTCTTCGGAATATCTGCCTCCTTTACCTCTAGCTGATGGTACCCCGATCTCAGGTCAATCTTTGAAAAAAACTGAGCTCCCTGGAGCTGATCAAACAAATCATCGATATGAGGCAAAGAATATTTGTTCTTAACAGAGATATTATTCAAGGCTCTATAATCAATACAAAATCTCATAGAACCATCTTTCTTTTTAAAAAATAAAACAGGAGCACCCCATGGTGATGTTCTAGGTCTAATGAAAACTTTCTCTAATAAATCTTGAAATTGCTCCTTCAAGTCTAAAAGTTCAATTTGTGCCATTCGATAAGGGGGTTTTGAAATTGGCTTAGCATCAGGAACTAAGTCAACAGTAAACTCAACTTCCCGATCTGGTATTATTCCAAGCAACTCATCAGGAAAATCATCAGGATACTCATTTACCACTGGCATATCATTAATCTGAACAGTTCCTTTATTTTCAATGACGTGTGCAATGTAACATTAATTTCCATCTTTTACAAGTTTCTCGGCCTCTTGATTTGTTATCAAAAGTAAGGGTTCATTCCTGTAAACAAACTGAAAGTCTTTCTGAAAAGAAACTTATTTATCTCTACAGTAAATTTTAGCATGGTAAATAGAGAGCCAATCCATACCCAGGATAACATCAAACTCTATTAGAGGTAGAACAATAAGGTTTGCAAGTAGTTTCTTTCCACAAATAAGGATAGGAAGATTCTTATAAATTCTTTTTGCCTCAACATTTCCCCCAGGTGTTTTTTCCAAAAGTTCAGGAGTCATTTCTTGAGATGGTATTCCCATTTTACTAGAAAAGGTTTCAGAGATGAAAGAATGTGTAGACCTCGAATCAAACAACACACTGGCATAATCTGAAAAAACAAACACAGTACCTGATACAACTTCATTTGATGGCCCGACATCTGCTGAAGTAGTTGCAATGGATTTCACCACCCCTTTCTGCTAGTAGTCTAACTGCTTCCCATCACTCAAGCTCTTTACCGGACACTCGTTTGCATAGTGACCCATATCATTGCACTTATAACATTTCACTAACTGTAAATCAAATTTGTTCTTACCTTCACCTTGATCCTTTTCATTGCAATCACGAGCCTTATGTCCCATCTTACCACATCAGTAGCACTTTCCAGAATTCAGAAGACATTCCCCAGCATGCCTTTTGCCACATTTATCACAAACTGGAAACTTAGTTCTCTTACCATCAGACTTTTTTAAAGAATTCTTACATTTCTCCTGCCACCTCGGTCTCTTCTTCTGCTGGTTGTTATAGAACACTTGGTCATCGGCAAACTCCATTTCCACCTTCTCAGAAAACCGAACAAGCTTTTCATAACCTTTAAACTCACGAGAAGCTAATGCCCTTCGATATTTTGGCTTTAATCCTGAGTAATAACGATTGATTTTACTGTCAAGGTCTCGGATAAAATTTGGGGCATACCTTGACAATCGAGTGAACCTTTCTTCATAGGCAGCCACTGAGTCTTCCTCTTGCCTCAATTCCAAGAATTGCTTTTCCATCCTAAGTCGAACAGCCTTAGGAAAATACTTCTCAAGAAACATACCTTTGAATTCATCCCAGTCGAGAGCATCAATCTCATCGGCGTCCCTGATATTTTTAACCATAGACCACCACTGATCTACTTCTCCCTCCAAATAGTAAATAACAAGACTAACCTTTTGATTGTCTGAACACCCAATGACATAAAAAATCTTCTCCAGTGTTTTAATCCACCCTTCAGCTAGCACATGGTCAGATGATCCTCTGAATGATGGTGGATGTTGCCTCATGAAGTGTTCCACCACTGACATGTTCCTCTGCGGTTGATCTGGCTGATCTCGTGCATGGATACCACCGCCATTTATCGCTTGAGTCAACTGTGCCATTACTGCAACAAACTATTCAGTTCCAATTCCGACCATCTCAGGATGCTGATTCGGAAGGTTATTTCCTTCTGTATGCCTTCCTAGCACTGCTTCCCTATTTCCTCTGCGGAAAACCATTCTGAACAAACATATCTTAGATGAAGCAACATGGTAATCTTCAAATGCTATATCATTTCAAAAAATTTGTTTTGGATAATCATTTAATAGAATTATAACTCCTAAAGTTATCTAAACAGACCTCTGATACCAACTATAAGGCCCCAGCCGTAAACCATTCTTAATCTTGAATTATTACAAGATTACACATTGAGGATCTTTTCGAGTTTGGAGTTTTAGAGAATTAGATCATAAAACTTGCATTACATTCCACATATAAACAAAGTGGTTACATAAAGATAGTATTCTTCATTCCCATCAATGGAAACACATTTGAAATAAAACATGGATTATTTCTTGACACTTCCTTGACACTATCATCATATCATATACCTTTCCCTTGACCTGTGAAAAACATTTCAAAAAAACATGGGATGAGCATAAAAAGCATAGTATGGGTTAGAAAAACATGGAAAGGAAACATGAGTTCATATATACATAAGAATGAAATCATACTTGGCCCATAAAACATAGGCACTTTAACATACCTCATAAAATCATGAATAAATCATAGATATCATAAGACATAAAGGTAACTTGAGGAATTCATAACATTCTTACGTAGGGAGTAACCCTCTTGGTTACGTTTGGAATAACCATCACAATATATTCCCTAAAATCTCTTCATAGAAACCTTAACATTTCACTCCTTCGCGTTACCCAATGCATTGTAGAGCTATATCGGGCTCACCCGCCCTTAGTTTATCACGGAACCACCCGTCTTCATAATAATGCCCAAGAACCATAACATAATCGAATCACATAAAACATGCATAAAGGAAACATAACATTTCCACATTTCAATCACAAGAAATCAATACAACACAAAAACATTGTGAAAACCATTTTCAATACCAAAATAAAAGGAAAGTAAAACATGGTATTTATTTTTCGTTTAAAAAGAAGGTATGGCTTGTAGAGGAAGCCGAAACTCAAATAACGGTCACGACGGCGGAGAAGTCATTGTCAACGCATACGTAAGACAAAAATATTCCCTTTTGTCATTTAGTAAACGCTTCATATAAAAAAGATTCCTTTTGAATAAACGTAAAAGTCAAAGGGGTTTATACACCATATAAAATAAAGTTGTGTATAAAATAAAATATTCCTCAATGAAAGGAGATTGAGACGAAGTCCCATACCTCGTATCCGACTTGACCCGACCGTTCTTTAATCTCCTGAATAATAAACTTGAGTTAATCCCTACTTGTTTATGAACCTTTTTCAATTTTATTATTCCTTTTATACCATGTTATGAACATTATGTAATCATTTAAGTTAATAATGTTCATTTTGTCGATATTTGGTTCTTATGTAAAAAAATAGACTTCTTACACTTACATGTTGATAATTTGTTCAAAGGTTCGTTATATCCAGAATGATATTAATGATTTGGATAACATATATATAATATATATTCATCATATACATGTATTTATAATATTACATCACATTTAGAGGTAATAAATGAAATGCACCGTTCATGGAGACGGTAAGCCGTACGTACGCATTAACGCTACTTCCATTTCTATTTCGTATTTTCTGGAATGGAATCATAATTATATAAGAGTATATTATAATTCCAGTATAATAACATATATAATATCATTAACTTTATCCATTACACATCCCACATATGGTATTAATGAATCAAATCACTTTCAGGGGGCGGTAGTCCACACTTCCGAAAATAAAGATATCGTGTTTACCCATAATGGAAACCATAAAGGTATGTCCAAAATGAAAAAAAACAGAAGCTTAAGGAAACCATAAACATATTATATATCATATATAAAAATAGTGACATCATAATTGCAACATTTGAAGGGGTTAAATGAGTATTGAACAATCATCGTTTCGGGAGGCAGAATTTCGCCATCCATGGAAACCGTATGTTCTTTAACCATTTGATGTAGTTTTGTGAGAGTGTAGCTCAAATGCATCTTATAACAACATCCTAGTAAATTTAAGATACTGGTGTTGTTACAAAAAAAGTAAATAAAAAGAGTTTAGGGGGTTAGAGAAGCAAAATAAAACAAATGAACATGAGAGAATGAATTCCCTTTAAAAGTGTAACTCTCTTTTGATTTGAGCCTAAAGGCTTCCTCTGAAAGGATTATGCCCATAGGGAATACTCTATGATGAGGAGAGGGATGTTGAGAGAGTAAATGGTCAGGGGTTGGCCGAGACAAAGGCTTGAGGAGTGTGTGAAATGAGGTAGAGGTGGGGGCCTTTTATAAGAGGAGAGGAGGGGCACTTTTGGAATGTAAAGAAATATTACTTTATTTGAAAATGTGTTTCGGTTTTAAAGGTCCCAAATTGATATAATTCGTGTATAAGGTGATAAGGGTTCGAAATACAATCATCCAATTGGTTTTGGACATGTTTAGTTCATAGATTTTACATTATCTTTCCATTTTATTTAAATCGTCAAATAATGATGTAATCAAGACATTATTTATTATGTCATAAATAATTTAATTTATTTAATGTCTAAAAATTATATAAAAATACTATGATATAGGAAATCTTCTTATATTTCCAATGACTATTTATAATCAAAAATATGATATTTATAACCCCATGTAAAAATTGTTTTCGTAAAACATATTATGTTTGTGTCATTTTTACTTTTACATTAAATAAAAAGTTGTTTATGACATTTCCCAACCAAAGTGGATCCATGGGGTCCCCAAGTTGACCCATGGCTTGTCTTGGTCGTCCATGACACAAAAAATGAGGGTAAGACATGTGTCAAGCTCATCATATTTTATTAAAGAATTATTTTTACCTTAAACTACACTAATTACCACTAATCGCGATTAAGAACTTAATAAGTTACTATTCACCAAAAAATTATTATAATCTCATTGAACCACATTTTACTTCTTAATGACAACCATGAATGTCGTATTTTTGAAATTCAAAACACAATGATTGCAAAATTTCATTTAAACGGAAAATCAGTCATTATAAGTACCACTTAGTGGTTTCACTATTCATCAAAAATTGAAGTTTTTCAGAAAATTATCAAAAATTAACCCTATGCTATATTTGATATTCCGAATTCAAAAATGAAGTATATTTTACAAAATTCAAAACATATAAGTCACATTAATTAATTTAATAATTAATTCCCGATGTAAGTGCAAATAGGGTGTTTTTATGAAACAATAAGTATCAAAAGATTGACACTAGTTTAAGTCCAATTTCAAAGTGAACTTGATTCCAATGACCACAATTGGATACAATGGTAAAAATATATTCATATTACACATTATGACCAATTAAAAAGATAATTTAATCATATAAATAAATTATATTAAAAAGCATTTTTGATGTAAAATGCAGTATTTTTCACTATTCATTAAAAAATGTACATTGTCAGAAAAATATCAAAAATTCACAAAAAGTAAATTTTGATGTCCCAATCATAAAGAATAAGTTTATTTTGAAAAACATAGTCTATACAATTGTTCAATTATAGATTTAAAAAGGGTTTTCCATCATAAGGCAGTAAAACAATCTTTTAAGAATATTAGTGTATTCCATGCTTAAGATTTGATTTATTTTCATTTTAAGCCTCTAAAACACTATCTTAATCATTAATAGACATAGATAAAAATATCTATTATTCATCAATTACTTGGGATGTTACACCAAAGAAATATTTAGAATTTCATTCAGTCTATTTCTACTCTTTGATATAGTTAGGGGTCATTAACTAAAAATGTTACTACAGAATAATACACTAATAAAATTTTATATGTATATATCCATATGACTCAAGAGTGAAAAAAAATCAAAAATATATGATTTTTGGCGTAGGTATATGTGTGGCATGATACAGTGAGATGTATCATCATTATTATATCTTCCATTTAGATTTCACTTTTTCAAATCCATCCATAGAAATCATTAATTTTTTATTTTTTTTAATATTCTTAAACTCCAAATGGAGATCATTTCCTTTGTTATAGTGTAAGAGACACGAATTTAAATGAGGATAGAGTAGAGGTTTTGATGGCATTCTTATTCTCTATCAATAGCTTATTTAGATTTAGATCAAGTTTTTCTTGTTCTATATCTAGCTATATATGATGTCATCCTCATGATGTATATGCTTTACTCTCATCCTGTTTAGTATGGTTGTTATAATATGTGTGTCTTGTTCTATGAGTCTATTTGGAGTTCATTGATATTTTCGGGAGAATGGGATATGATATTTGGCCAGGCATGACAATATTGGAAGAGATTAAGAGTTTGTTGTTTACTTTAGCAATTTAACCTCGAATCATTTTTCTATTGGGTATCCCCTCATTATTGTTCATTATTTTCATGATGTATTCCCGAACTATTTATCTTGGATTCCTACAAAAAGGTTAATAGACTTTATAATTGACATAGTTCATGGTTGAAATAAAATTTTAGTAACTTCTTATTAAATGGGTTCAATAGATCATCAATATATTATGATTCTATTGGATTATTTAATGGAGAAGATGTATTTTGTCATTCAATTTCACCTGGGGATTCCCCAGTTCACTTTTCCTATGTGTAAGATGGTTATCTCTATTTGTTTGTGAGCTATAAAAAGTTTATGTAGTTAAAAATTAATAATATGGTTCCTTTTCCCAATGTGGATGACTTATTTTTCAAATTTAATGGAGAAATTTGGTTTTGAACGATTGATCATCAGTCGTGGTAGAATCCACATAGATTTTGGGCATCTTATATAGTAATGTATCATTTAGGAGTTGGAATATCCATATTAAATATTATTTGTTTTCTTTTGGACTGGATAGTGAGAAAATATTATTTATGCATATGATGTATCGAATATTCAACGAGTATCTATATTTTTTTTACTGTATGTGAGGAAATTTAAGTTTCATTGAGAACAAAGCATGTGTATGGTAATCATTTATGTTTGAGTTCTTTAAATCATGTGGAATATTTTTTTGTATAGAATGAAATAGATATGATTTTTTTCTATTGAAGTACTTAATTTCATGGGGAACATGATTTATATGAATATATTCTTATATTTTCCTATGATGATGAAGTTTGTTTTTTCATGTGATGAATAATTTATTTTCATTGAGATTCAGAGATTCTATGTTGTTAAGGAATATTATTGATGTTTATCAAGGTTTTTTGATTGATTTTGTCATATTTGAGTGCTACTATAAGACGAGTGGTAAAATTCACATTGGATGTAAAATTTCAATCTTATTTAGATGTTATGAAACTCCTTCTAACATCGTAATAAATTTGGATGTTACTAGAGCTCGGTAATAGGTTATTGGGTTTCTATGATGCTTATTTAACTAGTATAGGTTGTGTGCTCATACAAGATGATAATTTTGTAGCATATAGGTATTTTCACCTTCTACCACATTAGACGAATATCCTTAATCATGATTTACATCTTTTTTGGTTAAGCTTGTGCTTCATTTTTTGTGGAACTATTTTTTATTTGAATGGTTCAATTTATTTTCCAAACATAATAGTTTGAAATATATCTTTTCATATAAATGGTTCGATCTTTTAGATATTTTATGGGTTCAATACCATTACACATTATATATCTATATTTCTTATTCCCATGAAAAGGGTAATTTTGTTATAGATGATCGGAGAAGTAATCATCTATCTGAAGGAATTTTGGATTCTACAGAATAGTAGAACCTTATTTTTTCTTTTTATCAACTTCATCTAAATGGTCAGTTGGGTTTTTTAGATATGGTTAAGGATAATCTAATATAATAAAAATATCCCCTTGAATATATTTTACATATTCAGTATTTGGATGATGAGTTAGTTGTAATTTGAGAAAACCAACATGTTGAAAAGCCTACAACAAGTTCATCTTTCTCTTTAGATGGTATACTATGTTTTTTGGGGATATTGTTTTCATCCAGAAATATATAGGGAGGATATATTGTATTTAATATCAGTTTTATATGTGGTTTTTCCATCCCAAAACTATGAATATGTGTTATGAGAAGAGATGATGGTTCTTGGTCACTGGTGTAAAATATTACATTAATGATTATTCATCTCCCTATTAAAAATATCAACATATAAATTTAGAGAATCTAAAACCATTTGAATTTTTCCATACTCCCTCTAGTCCTTGATCTGAAATTGGGTGGGGGTGTCCATGGGATGTTTTATTCGGTTTTCATGAAATATGTACTAGAATAATGTAATATACGATTTGATTGGTCATTTTACAAAGACAGATTATTTCATTATGATTGGGGAAACTACTAAATTTAAATATATGGGTACTTTGTATGATTTTAAAATTTTGAGGTATCATGGGGTTCCATTTATAGTACTTTTATTTAGGGATTCAAGGAAGACATTGATGTCACAGAGGAGTCTCCAAGAGGAAATGGGTGCTCATATCAAGTAGAGTAGGACATACCATCCAATGGTAAACAGATAGATGAAGTTTATTACTTAGATCCATGAAAATATTATCCATGATTGTGTATTGTATTTTTATGTATATTAGGAAAACCATTCAGGATTGGATGGGTTTTTTTATGAAAAAAATATATTCATTGTCCAAAATTTCTCCTTTTCTGGATATATATAGTCGCACATGAAGGACATGAATTTGCTATGGAGAGGTGGGAATAACATAGTTGGTGGGATGGAATATGGATTAAGATACATCTAAGAGGATTCTAGATATAAATTATTTTCTATTTATAGATTATGTTGAAATAATTTTTACACATAAAAATATAGTTATCCTTTTTAGTTTTTCATATGTTACTATTTTTCATGAACATATATCATTGGGTGAGTCACTATCACATTCTAAAATTTTAATATTCTCTATAATATATGTTGGACTATTTGAGGTCACTAAGAATCATGGGTATGTTACTTATGAAGTGACATTTCTTATTTAGCTGATAGGTATTTTTCAAATTTTCTATATATTGTGTCTTAGGAAATAACATCACACTCCCTCTTAGGTTCTAATATTAGTGGTGATCCAATTAGACCAAGATTATTCCATTTTGGAGAAGCCAATAATGATAGATAACTATCATGTAAAATACTAATGGGGGATGTCAATTCAGGTGGTCTGAAGTTATATGGTGATGTAGATCAGGTTCTCTTAAGACATGGGTGAGTTATCTATTGATGAGGGAGTAGTGGTATCACCTATTGACCATTCATTAAATTTCCACATGACTCCTAAGGAATAAACATCCATTTGATGAGTAGTTTATATCATACTATAATTTTATTTCTATTAATTCACATTTCATTGTTTTTTCCCACTTTAAAGAGAGTTCTCATTGATACCTCGAGGAAGGTAATCATTTTTTGGGAAAAATAAATTGATGTTCAGGTTATTATTTTTTATAATTAATAGTGTTAGGTTATAAATGTGTACTATCAGGATGGGATTCTTCCATCTTTCGATGAATATTTGAGTGAATTTTTTGTTTTTTTTAATTTTGTTTTTTTTTTCAATATTCCAGGTGATTACAAGACATGTAAATAAATAAAAAACAATTTATTTTTCCTTTGGAAGAAGCCATACTCAGGGTAGTCAAAATGAATTGTTTAACGATGTTTAAATTTCACATTCCCATTAATATTTATATTTTATATTTTAATAGAATAGAAAAAATTTATTCCCCATGTATGGGACATGTGGATTATATAATGTTTAAATGAATTAATATTAATGTATGTCTCATGAGGGTGTAATTTCGGGGGATCATAAATGTAATTTTTCTTATTTGATAAACTTGAAGACTCTTTTCTATTGACTCGTATCTATTCACTGACATTTTGGGTGACCTAAACTCCATATGAATGTTTTTTAGTGATTTATCTCAATTACAGTTAGGATTCATCTCTCTGAGTGAGTAATCCTTTGGTTACATCATTTCATTTGACTATGGTGGCAATACATTATTACTTTTTTGGATACTTTGATCGTACATACTAATTCTTCTTGATTGTTTCAATATATTCTGTGTGATCATTCTCAAGTGGAAGATCTTTTGGGGTTGTGGTGTGGTGGGTGTTATTTCATTGAAGTATATCTGAAATATCCACTTAAATTGACATTATTAATGAATTAAATCTACTATAACAAGTTAAAAATTTATTTTGGTTCTTCTTTTTTATTTTTGTGTCATTATTTTTTGTTGATCGCTTAGCAACCATGTGACACCCCAAGATTGATGGTGGTGGTTCCCTCACAATCCTCTGTTGGTGAACTAAATTTATACATTAGTAATAAATTATACACTAAATGAAATAGCATTACGATAAATTTTATTTTATTTTTTAGAATCTTATTTAGATAAAATATTGGTTTCCCTAGGTTTTGGTAAATTATTTTTATTTTTCAATGAATTGAGATATGGTATTATCAAAATAATTTGAAGTCAATTTTTTCGAAATGGATTGATGAAATTGTTTTAAAAAAATTAAACATTGGATGAATAATTTATATATGTTTAAGGTGTACTAATAGTCCTCATATATTTGATGGTGGTACACTCATGGGGTGTTCCTCACACACTTGGTCTATTTTTTTTTGGGACATGATAGCCCAGTTTGGGGTTCACTTAATAGGGGGATCTTCTTCACTATATATATGATTAATGCGTATTGAGACATGATTTATAAGATTATATATGCTTAGACATTAGTTAAATCTTTATCTTTTCTTAGTGTGACCATTAGTGTGATTTTACTTATGCTTTTGGAATGTATTGTTATTGGTATTAATATATGGCTTTTTATTAGACACGTGATATGTTCATTGGATAGAAATGATAGAATTTCATTCATATATTTATATGAAATTCTTAGGAATAGATTTCCTATTTTATTTTAAAATGTTGAAAAAGGGGAAATCAATATTTTTCCATGATTTCTCTATAAAACTATAAAATTATTTGTGATAAAATATTCTATTTTAGGATAAGCATGCCATGATTATTTTAAAGATAGATTTTATATAATTCCTAGCTGACATCCTTATAATCCTATGAAACCAACCCATTATCACCCCTTCAGAGGCATGTAGACCATTATATTTATTTTGATATTGTGAATGCCAAAGAGTTGTAATAAGGAATAGATGGTATCAGTTAGTAGGGTTTGTGTTTCTAGTGGTGTGACTGTTGGAGTTGTCCCACACTTTAAGAAAGATATTATTGGATTTGACATTTTAGATTTTTATTTCTTTTTCAGTTGGATTTATCTCCTAGAAACTATTTTTCTACCATTTAATTTGTAAATATTTGGTTTTTCTCTGTTTTTTATGACATAAATATTCATGTTTTGTTCAGATGTTTTTTTTCTTGTATATATTTGTCATGTTGTTTTATTCGGGTTGGGATAAATAATTCACACTATTTTTATATGATTATTGGGTACTAGAAACAATGATATAGAGGGTACGAATTCCCCTCAGGTAAGATTAAATACATGTAAGATACCATATTTATATGGTATTTTCATTAGGATCATCACACAATTATTCCTTTTATTTACTATGAGAATTATTTTATTTCTTTAGATTATTCACACAAGCCATCTCATTTTCTAGTTTGGGAAGAACATTTCCCCCTTTTCACATTGAGATTTCATTTTGATTTTCATTTTAGAAACACCGTCACTATATCTGACCTTCTGGTATTGTATCATTTTCATCTCCTCAAATAGTTATGAAAGTTATTTGGAAATATCATCATTCATGGAAATCATTTTAAGAATAACTTCTGTGTTCATATAATTCCAAATAAAATCATCTTCAAATTTTCATCATTTATGGGAATCAAGTCGAAAACATTGTAATTCATTCCAATGTTTTATATAATATGATGTGTGACTTCATCGTACCTAATGATTTTTTCTTATAAATTTATCTAAATCAATTATCAGCATAATATATTCTGATTTGATTTTTGAAATCAACATAATATTATATTTTTTAAAATTTTGATCTTTATCCAATTATTCATGGAATTATTTTAATTTTATCATTTATTTCATTTCTACATTATCAATTGTTACAATGTCACTTATCTTATTAGATTTATATTTCATACCTAAAAATAATTATAAAAATATTTATAATCTGAATAAATTATTACTACCATTCATATAGTTAAGAACTGAATGAATCAAACACATTCCATACGCTATTTGACAGTGATGGATTCCACTAGTGAATTGATAATTATTTTATGTTTTACCTTTTCACAGTGAATTATAAATACAATATAGAAATAAATCCCCAAAAAAATAATCATATTTATTTTTTTACATAAAAAATAAGTGAAACATTATTTTCATTACCACATTTAGTTCCAAAAATTTATTAAATGCTTTACATGGAATGGGTTGTTCACGATTTTTATAATCATAAACATTATTCTTCATAATTGATGTTGATAAATTAAATATAATGGTATGTTTTCTCCACATTAGTATTTCTATCTATCAAATTATAATAAAATCCATTTATAACAATTTTTAATTTTATTACCTTTTCCAAAATTCTCATATGATTATGAATATTAATCAAAGGAAAAATCACAATGAAACATGGTATTTTAGTTTGTTGACCATAGATGTTTATTCTAATTATCATTATACATATATTATTTTGATCACCAGAACCATTATGTTCACGGATTATTAGTCGTATTCCTGGTTTCTCATTCCTGGGTTCACTTCCCATACAATGGTTTTTGGAAGAATCATTATCACCCTAAGATCACTTCCCTCCCAATCCCCAATTCAAAAAATTAATTTAAAAGTACAAAAAAAATTAATGAAATCTAATTGAAAATATAAACTCTTGATGTGTTGGTAGAGTTGAATTGGAATTAATTTTCAATAACTACACTTCCTCGTATACATATATGATATGAAAATCACCTATAGAGTCACATTTTCATGAGTCCCTGGAAACAGTATAACCGTTTAATGGATTATCATAAGATACGACGTCATCATTTATCTTGAATAGCTATATAGTACCATTTTATTTTACATAGTGGAACTAAAATGGATTAATTTAAGTACATGCAGAAACTCCTCCCTCTAATTTTCTATAATGCGGTAGTGGACATTCATCTTTATTACATTTGTAGTAATGCTCCACTTCTATTATTTTTCATATAAAATTTTACATTTACATTACCTGGCTATCCAATATATCTATTTCAATTACGAATTACATCATACATTTCATATCTTATAAATTTATATGTGGAAACATATTTTCTTTTAGGGCCTTGAAAATAACATGGGATACCATTGCATATTTCAAATATGAAATCCATTCTTCTGATATGAAAAATATCATTCATATATGATTCAATAATCAATAAATTTAATTTTTTAAGTTTCACATGAAACAACCTAGTACGATAGTATAATCATATTATAAATTTTAAAAATACCAAGAAACCTAAGTTTAAAAAAACATAGTTATCACTATATTGATTTATTACAATATATAGAAAAAGAATAATCTAATAAGTATTTTTTTATACTCATTTAATCATTCATACATTTGACATCATGATTTATGTAAATTCCCCAATAAATATGATTGATAAATATTTTATTATTTTCTCCATTTAATGAACTATATTTCAATATTATTATCCAATATATACTTATTTTTAATCCAAAAAACTGCATACATTTTATTCTGCATCAAATATCATATCAAAAAAATTTAGCATGAATTTTCTTTGAATGAAAAGTTGTGTTTCACTGTTACACATGAATCACATTTGACATTTCAATGATATTTACTGTTATTCATGTTTACAGTCATAGTATCATCTATAGAGGAAATATTTATGTCACAAAAATTTATCTAGGTTACCACACAAAATTAGAAGGCATTGAGATATTTCTCTTAGTGGTATGAAAATTTAATGTGCATCAACGATAAGGTTCTCATATCCTTAATCACGCTAATGTGGTTGATTCTATGTTTGTTAAAAGAAAATTACTACAAAATATTCTTTTAGAGGAGGTGATTTTTTATTTTGAATCCCATAATTTTCATTAAGATATGAAAATTTCCTCTAACATGATTTATTACATTAAAATGTATCATTAATAGATAAAACATCTTAGTACATCACATCCATCAATAGATAAATGAGGAATGTCTATCATAAGTTACCTTATACTGGTCCCTTGTAATACGAATCATGAGATTATAAAAATTCTTTTTTCATACCCATACTAATCTACACTCTTGATACCTTCATTCACATTCACATTTTCCTCCTCTCACTATTGCTCAGATGATCCTACCCATTCCTTTTTCCCTCATAGTAATGTGATGCCTCTGAGTATGTTAAATAGTTTTTCGAAATGATTCTTGGGTTCTAGATTAGGGTTGGTTGGCATGATTTTTTAATAAAGCTTTTTTATATACTACGTATCATGATGTATTATAGTATAAGGAATGAAAAAATTTCCTTCAACAAAATGAAAGAAAAGTAAATCTTTGGTATAACCTAAATCAATATGCTTATTTTACATCATTATAAACACAACAGAAAATTATTAAATATTAAATATGTTTTTATTATATTCATAAATAAATATGCCCTAATCATCTCTATAAAATACCGTATTTTATTTCCCACAAATTAATGCGTAACATTTTTTCAACAAATCAAATTCAAAATAACGGATGATTTAAAATTTTTCATTAAATATTTTAACCACTCATAACTATTATCATGAAACCATACAATTCATCAAAACCATTTAGGTAAAACAATTAAAACATTTTAAAAAATCACATATTTATGGAGAAGCATAATCTTACGAAACCACCTACCCCTACTGTAATGTTCCCAATCAAAAAACACCCAATCTAATTAATATTAAATAATGTATCCCTCTTGTTTCATTAATCTATTAGAATTTATATCATATCATAACCACAACCATAAATATATAAAAAATTTAATGATCTACAATTAATTTCATGAATATAGTTTTAGATTTATAAGCATGAAAATGTCCAGGTGTAGAATGGACAAATACCATTAATTTACATGATCCATCACCCATATGTTCAATTGATTTTCTCTAAATATTGGATGATATGACCATATACATAAATGGAGATCCTTCTGTTTAACACACTATGATATATGATAAATTGTTTTTTAACTGATATGAATAATCAAATCTAAAATCAAAATTTCATATTAAAGAAACTCATCATAATGGATTAATTGCATGGTTGGAGAAATTGTGAACCAACCACGTGAGGATTACTTTATCTTAGGGTACCCACATAGTTTCATCATAATGATATATGAATCAAGAACCTAAAATGAAATATTGAATTATTATACTAATAACTCATTGATGTGTATTGTCATATGGTTTTCCCAAACAAGAAGATACATATGTCCCCATATCCTAGAAACCTAATCGTTTTTTAATATTTTATATGAATTTTGTACTATTTATAATAAAAATGAACTAAAAATTAACCATATAAAACAATAAAAAAATCACAAATATACTAATAATTAATTGATAAAATATTGGTAAATAATTTTCTAAATATAAATGTCATATGTATTATAAAGTGACATTATGGTGTAAAAATTATTCACGCCTTAATAATTTATTTGCCAAAAATTAAAAACATAGATTTCACACTCATGAAATGTTGAGGTCATTACACCCACATAATAGATTTCAATTCCCATGTATTTGGATGATTCCTCAAATGATTTCAAAGAACATGAAGATGTTGATTATAGTTCCACTAAGAATTATTTCTTGTGAATGAACCATATGAATAGGTTACTCATGCATTGATAAACCAGGTTCTATATAACGCTCTTTAGAATGAATAACAGTATAGGGGTCATGATGGGACATCATTATTTGTGATATATGGAATTAATTAGGAATTGAACATGATTTTGATATTAAATTAAATATTTATAGAATAGTCATAAACAATTTAATGATTCAAAATATTTATATGTATCATGGAGAGGAAACAAAATACTTTCATCTTCATCAGAGTCCAATCTATGTTGAGACATTCAAAAATTTTGATCACCAAATATGAACACCAAGGGATGGTTGCAAAAAGCATCATAGTAATTTTTAAATAATATAGAATGTAACCGTCCATTGATTTATCACATAGATCATTTTCAATTTCTTGTAGATGATGAATGGCTCTATTATTGTTGTTTCTGTAATCTCTATCCAAAAATAAGAAAGATTTTAGATTCCATATATATATATTATTTTAAAGGGTTATATATTTATTGATGATTATTTTCAAATATTATATGTAATCTCTAAAAATTCTCAATTTTTATCCCATGAACGTACAAGGGCCAAAACAGAATCATAGAGAATATCCTCTAATATATAAATAGCTCACTACATTTTTCCATTAATTATGAAAAATAAGTCATGCTCAACCATACATATAATCTTGTTACATAATGATAAAACATACAAAACAAGGAGTTTAAACGAATTCATTTTTAAATCAATTGGCCGATTGAGATATAGGAAATCTCCCAATATCATTAATGAATGACATTACCAACTCATCATCATTGGTGTTGTCCGACAGTGTAAATAATTGAACCAACATAGAGACTCATTCACTCCCCACCAATATTTAATTTGTCAATTAGATAATCCATTAGAGTCTATTGATAAAAACCATGCACAACTCATCCCATTTCATTATATTTGAATATTGTTTTGGAAGTAACCCATATGATAAATGGTATTAAAAAAAATAATTTGTTGACAAGTATAGAAATGAGAAATTAAATATTTAATATCAATTCTAAAAAAGTATCGATACAAAGACGATTCTTGAAATTATAAATCATTGTTGTACTAATACATGCACTATTATCTAATAATTTAGTCACTAATGATGAATATATATTAATGATACAGGTCATTGTCACTAGATCCATATATTCTTCCCCTATAAATTCATCAATTGTGTTCAAAAGATATATTAATAATATTGGTGGTTGGAACCCCCTTGTTTATAATGATTCCTATTTAACCACATTATTTTTTATCACCCATGTTAATATGAGAATATAGTGATAAAATGGATATGGAAGAACTTATAAAAATGAATTGAGTTTCCAAAGGAACCACATTCATTGGGTGATTGAGTGAAAACATGAACATAGTTCTATGAATTTTCACACTAGTAAAAAATCAAAGGGCAATTTCTAGGGTTGACATGAGGAATAGAAGAGCCTTTTTATCAAGAATCACTGTGAGATTAATAAAAAATTCCATTTCTGTTAAACAATTTCATAGAATATCCATTAGGATAAAAAGAATCTATCTCAACACTATTATACCGTCCTTACACATTTAATCCATCAATTCACTATAGTTTCCCATCATTTAGTTCTAGGTCCCACTAGATTCAAATTGGTGCATTTAAATTTTATAGATGAAGAGTTTTATGAAATTAAATAAAATTTCAACACTCAACAACCAGTAATCACCCTATTGAGAGTCTTATGATACTTGGAATTCCACATGATTATTTTAAAGGAGTTACAATGCATAAATCTATATCTTATCCTTCTTAGGTTCTACAACTAGAGCCTAAATTGGGACCATTTTAGTTGTCTATTCTATATCTTTGACCGAACTCACTACAACCTCAATAATATTCCATTACACATGAGGATTTTCTTATTGAGTTTTATCAGAATTGTCATCCATGAACTTCTTCTAAATATTATATTGAAAAACTACCTATAATGACTTAAAGAACATTGATGTGAGGGATAGTAAGACACTCAATTTTAACTTCCACCGATGTCACAAAAAGATTACAAAACACTATACTAACATAACAATACTTTTCTTAATAAACCCATTTGATACCAATTTCTCACTAACCATCCTATATAACCTTGTACCCTAATAAACAAGAAGGGAATAACTTTCCCGATAGGGCATTCCTAATCCATACAGGTTTCCAACTAGAAAATAGAATAATAAATTAATATAGTGGGAATGTTTTCTTCATATTAATAATTGAATAAAATAGATAATAGTTTGTATCCTCAAAAGGAAATTCCACCAGAATAAAAATACCAAATATAAAAAATGTATAAAAATCCAAAAGTTGAATCACAATGTACATGAAAAATGGTAAAAACAGAATTTCCTAAAGTACATAGCCCTCTAATCCCATGATCAACCATATAGACCCCCTATATGTTGCACGTTATCTTTCCTAAAACATGGTATGAAAAATATATTATTCTGAGAGGAAAAATTAAGGTGTGAGATAAATTATTATTAGATTATCACCAAAGATTCAATAAAAATATTCCACATTAATTAACAAAATAATGCTTTCAATTTCAAATAAAAAGGGGATGGAAATACAAGATCATATTTAATAAATAACATTATTTTAATTTCAATTGATGGAAACATTTAAGCAATGTATTAATATACATTTCATATAAAAAGGTTTATTTGAATTCATAGTGAATATGTATATAAGTTATACAAGGAGTGGAATATATATAAAAAGAATAAAAAACATGAAACATTATAATCTCCTAAGAGGTATGATAATTCTAGGTGATATGAGATTCACTAACTCTAAAAGGGGATCCTGGAAATACTTATAAATACATCACTCATATACTTCTCAATGGGAGATAAGTCAAATTCTATTGTGGATAAGATCTAAAGGTCTATCTTTAAGTTACTGTTGTAAAGTGTCAACCATAATAAGATTATTCCCAATAACTCTTAAATTTCATTGGCCTGCATGTTATAAAAAATTAACAAATGGATATTTATCCCTAAACTTTTTAAAATAAAATTAGACCATTTTTTATATTAAAATTAAAATTATTATATAAAAAGAAATCCTTTTTTAATCAATTAATTAATTTTCCATATATAACCGTCCAATGTTCTTATCAACAAAATGTATACAATTTTTCTCAAATATAAATTTTATATAAATTTCAAAATTTATTTCCACAATTAAATTTCAATATTTAATTTAAATTTTTTTTATAATTTATAAATCAATCCCCTATTCACAATGATTTTGGGTTTTCCCCCACATCATGAAAAATAAATATGAAATACCTATTGACACCAAGGTGGGTTTTCACAATTTTATTGTTTTCAATATAAAAAAATAATAAATTAAATGTAATTTTAATTGGAAAAATAAAATACATAACCACCTACCTTACGATCATGAAATTTAGAATCAAATCTCCTTAAATAGGAAACATCAATGAATGACATCAAAAAAATGAACTAAGAATAAAACATAAATTGAAGATCTAAAACAAAATAGATTATATATTAAAAAAATACAGTGATAAATAAAACAATAAGGTAGTGGGAGGAAGTGATCAAGAGATGTGGAATAGGGGAATAACTCTTACCGATAAAGGATCAAATGACATTCAATAAGCAACAATACACCAAGAAAGGGGATTATACTGTCCGAAATTGTTTCTTGGGAGATCTAAATACATAAGAAAACATCCAACATCATGTTATTGTCGGTTAGAGGTGTAAATGGGGGATTTGATTTTTTAATTAAAATTATAAATCAAAATGAATTCATGCAAAGTTTCTTAGAGGGGTCTTCATGGTTTGTATAACTATGAATCCTATCCATGAACCCGACTATGATTTTGTTTTCATGTATTGCACTAGGATAGCCCCCATTTTGGGAAAAACTTTCACCAAATATGAAGTGGATAAGTTCCTTATAAAATATTAAAAATTTCACCAGAAGCACCCCTAGAAATGACCTTACCAATGAAATAACAAAATATGGGTTGAGGAGTACATTAAAATAATAATATAATATCTTTAAACAATTATTTCCACACATGAATCATATAAGAGGTTCCGTACAAGCTATCAATGATGTGTGATGAGAATATTTTTTGGTGTTATTGCCACATAATTTATGAAACTCACTTAACATTTTCTTCCTTCCATAATTGCTTCTTAGAGATATTTCAGGTATGGGTGGGAAGCTGGGGAGCCCAATGTTATCTTACATAATGAAAACTAAATTCATTTCTCTATCATCTCTCTAGAAATAGGTTAAATGTTTTATTATACAGAATAGAAAAATTATGTAAGGTTATATAACCATTAAAAATCACTAGGCCTTCACATTATCATTTTCTATGAACTTTGGTAATAATTTTCATGTTTTAAAATGTTTCTGGAATACTATATCACCATATAATAACATTATTAATTTTATATTCTCTTCATGTAATTTTTCAACATCACCATAACAAGGAAAATCCATTAATAGAAGATACCCTTGATGTTGTTCAAATTAAGGCCCTAATGTTTTTTGAAAAATACTTATACTACAATATAATTATAATGTCTTTATGTTTTACGTAAGTACAATATATCTTCATAAATTTTAAGGTTTCTAATAAATTAATAATGACATCAATATTTTTTATCCAATACAATAATCCATGTGTTTCATTTGTTCCAATTAAGGAAGGTTATTTCTTGTGCAGAAACTCATACTATAAATATTTTCCTTCCACAAAATTATGATCATCATATCTACTGGTAACTTGAATGGGGTTGGAACCAAAATTTATATCATTGATTACACAATATATACTCTCATTATATTTTTAGTCTACTATTATATTCTTTAATGTAACATTATATATTGAAACATCCCTAACATTAATGAGGCATTTTCGAGAATGAATGTTCTTACCAAACAGTAATGAAAAATAGATAATATCTATAAAATTTATACTCTAATCAATTAATATCCACCATTTATGATGGATTTTGAAAACATGGTAATTGAATTCATGTTAAGGTTGGGCTCAATGAATCCTCTTTCTCGAAATCAATATTAAATGATTTCTCATTATCATTGGAGATCACCATGTAGTAATTAGTAACTTATAACTTATGTCCCAAGAATATTATCTCTTTTAAACAATGACTACTCACCAAAAATTGATAAACAAATATATAAAAAATTTCATGAACCGAGAATGATTAATATCTATCTAGGAACCCCAAATTCTCCCCTATAATGCCCAATGGGAGTCCACGGTCCCCAAAATATTGGTACAAGTTCACAGGAATTGATGAACTCATTTTTAAATTATTATCACACAGATGAAAATAGAAATCATAAATCCATATAATCAAAAACGTATTATATAAGATAATTGGAGACAAGGAACCACAAAATATCCATAATATGTCAAGAGACAAGGAAGAGGAAGATCCAGTGATAATTCCTTATATACAATCTAGAATAGAAAATCCATGTGATATAAGGGAGTATATCCCACCACACCTCCACCATTATATCTAACAATATTCCCATAAAATGAACATTCATTATATTTATCATACCTATTATATGTACCTAAAAACTCTATATGAATATACCCCATGGTACATGTATGGAGTGAGTAAAAAATAATCCCATATCGTCCCAACAAGTGTTCCATAAAAATACATTAGTAAATAAACTAGATTTTCTTATTTCAAAGAAATAATGATATAAAAAATATTCTTCTCGTAATTTTATTTTATACAAGGAAAAAATAAATATTTCCATATCATATTAGGGAAAAAATTAATTTAGCCAGTAGTATTGAAAACCACTAATGAATAAACTATTTTGATAATACCTTAAAGTTCCCCATTTCATTACAAGATCCATTAATAGATTTTATTGGAAATTAATATTAAGAATTTCCTCTAGAATGAAAAATGTGTTAAAGCCTCTATATTAACTTGGTCTTAGTTGATAAGGATACTAACAACACAATTATCAGAGATATATTTTGAAAAAATAAAAAATTTATTAGGTGATTTCCTCAGTGAGTAGGAATGGTTCCAAATGTTAATAACCATATAATGTTTAAGACTTAAAAAATATCACATTTCAATATCAATATAGGATCTATTAGGTTATATTTAAGAAAATTGGGAATGTTATAAATATTAAAACTATTCCTCTTTTAAATAATATAAATTTTTTCATCATATAATATACAATTTAATTCAAATATTTTCTTAAATATCTCCCATAAATTATCCATACAATATACTCATACTCACACATCATTATTTTAACTGTTTTTCTTAACATAGGGAAATAGAAACAATTGAAAGTGGTGATTTTAGATTCCCAATATATTAAAAGAAAAAAATATCAATAAATTATCTAAATTAGTAATCAAATTATTAAATAGTTATAGCCTTGATAAATAATATAATAATACCAACCACATTTCAGATCATGAAATGTAATCCATTCTATATGATATGGAATAAAATAAGGAATAAATCATAAATGTCTGGATACATGATCTAGTTAACATGATCCTTGAGAGGAAAACATAGTCATTATAATAAGAATATAACAATAGTATAAATGTATTTATAGGAATACCATTATTAGAAAACTCAAAATAAAATTTTTTTTAATCAAAATCCCTGTGTTTTTTCCTGTAATATGTGACCAAACAAATTATTCCGCATCTTGTGAGAAAAAAATCATTATGACTATGAATTAATATAAAATGAGATATAAATCTAAAAAATGGATTGGATGGTGATATAATACCCCACCCTTCATCATCACTAAATATGTGTGTCTTATAAAATAAATTTTCATATTTTCATAATGAACCTATGGAATGAAAACAGGAATCATATACTTCCAAAATAGAATTATGGATTCAAAAATTCATAATTCCATCAATAATTAATGTATGATATACATGTTGAAAATTAATGGATACCCAATGATATTTTAAAACCATTTATTTATAATCCATTCAATCAATATAATAGTTTATATATAACCTCCACCATTAATACAAAGGTAATATGGATAAGTCCATAATAAACCCCAAATGAATATATTTATAAAATCCAGGTCATCACCCTTCAATCAAAGTAATATGAATGACGGTATTCATTGAGGATATTTAATTGATGAATAAATATGGTAACACAAAAATGATCATTAAGTATGAAAAATTATTTGATGGTCAGTTTATATAATAATTATTCAATGTTGCTCATTTGGTAAAATATTTATAATTAATCAATCAGAAGATTAATTATAATTTTATTGAAATATTATAATAATAAATTGTATATATTTATTAATTTTATTATTTTCCATTAAAACAACATTAATAAAATATTATAATTTAAAAAATTCATTTGAAATGCTGGATTCTGGGGAAATTAGATTCAAAGTGATGAGAAATATTTTATTAGAAAAATTTCATAAAAAGAATGCTATTATTTCTATTTTTATAATTATCATATTTGTTCAAAGATCTCGTTTTATTTTGTAAAATTATTTTCTAAACATATACATTGAAAAAAAATTAGATATATTAAACCATTAAATTTATGCTTTTTTTAAAAAATTGATTTTTTATGTTGAAATTGGGTTTCTTATGATAGAATATTTATCCGTGACGAGTAAAAAAAATTAATATTTTAAAAAATAAATTTTTAAAAACCACATCAATAATGATGATATAAATTGATTTATTAAATGTGGTGATGTAAAGTATATAGATCACAATAATTAATTCTTATTTGAGTTCCCAAATAAATTAGAAGACAACCAATATGAGGGATAAATAGATAGGGATGGAAAATATGAATTTTAATGAATTGGAGTTATTTATACTACTATCATAATATTATTTGATAATGTATTTCATAAAAAAATTTGATACAGATTAAATTGGGTAAATTTTCCTAGTAAATGAGAAATTACTATTTTGAAATAGAAGTTAATGGATAAATATTTATTATTATGTCATTAATAATTTGATAATTAATGACATAATTGTAATTAAATTGATCTATGGAATTGGTTATGAATTTAGTACCATTTAAAACCAACCCCCATGAATGAGTGAAATCGACTAAAATTAATTCAAATGTAATAAATTATTATAATCAATGATATAATATATAAAATAGTTATTAGAGATCCCATAGAAAACAAAATTGGTTCATAACTAGAAGATTATATAAATAAAGAGTACTTGTGTCCACAAATTCATATCAAATATGGTAGTCATTGATGTATGAATCAATAAATAACTTGTTAATAAAGTTCAATTTTAGGGCCATATAATTAAATGTGGGAAAGAAATTAAAATTAATCCTTATGAATAATAAATCATGAATATTATTGATAAATATGATATTTTATAACTCCCTCGAATAAATATAAAATATCAAAAACCATTAGATATTTTATCTATTTTTCATCAAAGACACAAATCAAAAATAACAATAAAGAGAAAAATAATTATAATAGAATATATGAAAATTGGTATTCATAATTTATTAATTTTTTTGTTGATAAATCCTTAAAAAACATGGAGTATAATAAGAAGAATGTCTCATTGTGTGGTAATTGTTATAAGAAACCCTTACATTGTTTCAGATTCATTCCACCCATATTCTTATCGTACTGAATAATAAAATTAACAATAATATATCCCTTATATAGATTCCTTTTAATCTATATGTAATTTACTAAGGAATACATTCTATTATATGTTATTTATTTATTTTATAGTTTTCAAATATGTTTATTATTTGAGATTGTTCATCCAATTTTTACTTATCTTTTAGGGTATGCTGTTAATCAATAAACATGTTTAAAAAAAACATTATAATGTCTATAATTTTGTGTTATTATTTATTTTATTATTATATTTCTATGATGCATGTGATTTTTATAAGATTTTTTAAAATGATCTCACATTATGAAATATACATTAATTTTTCAATTTTAAGTGATTACCATAACAATTAATTTTTATTATTAATAAAAAAATAGATGTATAATAAACTATTTATATAGTATTAATAGTTTCACAAAATAAAATTTTCCCTGAAATTAATTTTTAGATAAATACATGTTAGGCTGTGATGGTACATATAGACTTCCACTTCATGGAGGATGAAGTCATCACAAACCCATGATAAATTTTATTATGTCTTTATATGTTTATGTGAATGAATATATGTGGTTCATTATGTTAATATAATAACATTTTAGTATAATAATGATATTGGGGTTAATATATTATATTTTATACTATATTTATCAGATAATTATTATTATGAAATACTAAGGTTTTATTAATAATAACATTGAGATCCTAAAAAACATCATGATGAACTCCATAGAATAAAAGGAATTAGGATAAATAATAATGAAATAGGGAAATAAAAAGTGAAAGGTAATTATATTGGCAGAAATTTTTTTAGGGTTCAAGGAAAAATCAATTTTAATATTTTCTACTGATATGGTAGATGGTGTCACCTTTTATAAGTGAAGAATTGATAAATTTTATGATCAACCACTTTGAGTAATGTAATGAAACTATTATTTTGTAAATAGAACCAAATTGGATAAAAAGGGATTAATAGTTGAGATACTATCAATACGTTATCCCCTAAACTTTGATAACATATTTTAAATAAGTTACAATCTTTTCATAAATTGATATTTAAAATTTACAATTTTTTATTTTACACTGTTAAAATGTTTTAACCCATGTAGAATATATTTTTTTGAAAAACGATTAAGGCATTAAAAATAATAAAATTTTGTTTTTTATACATATATTAAGGCTCTATATATTTTGATTTATTTTATCAATAAAATTTAATTAAATTAAAAAATTTAATGATTAATATATTGAAAATATTGGTTATACAATTTTTTTTACAATTATGTGATTTTCTTTTATATAACATCAATTTTCAATTAAATGACTACTCAATTATATTTTACATTAGAAAAATTAATGTCATAGTGAAAATATAAAATATAAAATATTATTTTTTTCCTTAAAAAATATTAATCATTAAAAAAATATCATTAAAAAACATTTCACTATTATAATGGACATTAACATTATTCTCAGTAATAATGCATTAATACGTAAATTAAATTAGAATAATTATATTATATGAATATATAAATCTAAAATTCGAAATACATTTTTTATATTTTTAATTAATCTTCGAAATATAATTTTCAATAAAACGAAAAAAAATTGTTATACAGTAAAATTTTACATATGTTTTTATATCATTAATCATGTGTTTTAATAATTTAACATACCAATATAAAATGAATAAATTTTAATTATATATATTGAAATAAAAAGTTTAAAATTTAATTTTATTATTTTATTATGATAATTTCATATATGAAACAGTATTAACAAAATTACAATTTTCTGAAAAGACGCCTAAAAATCATTAATCTTAGACAAATAAAAAAAATCATTTTAAAAACTATCCACTAGTTTAATCCAAAAATAATGGCAAATTTTTAAAATTAAAATTCTCAAATTAATGAATATATATTTATATAGAAAATAAAAAAAATAACATTTTAAATATCATATCTCTTTAATATTATTTCATGTAGCTTTTTAAAGTATCTAATGTTGAAAAATTAGTGTATAAATCAAAATATATTCAATTATAATGAAATTATATTTTTGTTAAATTTATATTCATAAGGTAAAATTCAATTCAATTTATTTAAATTTATTTATAAAAAAGAATACATTTAAAATATTAAACTAAGTAAAATAATACACTTTAATTATTTTGATTCATGAATATACATTTATATTGAATTGAAAATAATCCTATTGTGGTTCTAATATTTTGTGGTTCATTTTATTTTGAGGTTTCATTATTTTGGTTTTTTATATAACCTTATATAGTTAAGATAGTATTAATTATAGTGGAACAAAATACTTGGATATTACGTACTACCACACATAAGTAAATTTTTCTATGAAAATTTAATTAATACACACTAGTCGATTATAGTGGTAGGATTATTAACATATTCATCATTTTGGAAAAAATTATAAATATGAAATTTACCTAACTGTGTCATGGTAAATCATGTTATTTATCTTTATACAAACCATATTAATCATTCAAATAATCTTGTACCTAATTATATATACACCCTAGCTGTATAATTTCAATTACATATCATCTGTAAATATATTTTAATCTATAAGCCATGAGACCACAAAAATATGACATATTCTTCAAAAAAAATTAACACAATCCTTAATGCTAAAATGGTATATTCCATGTGTTTATAATGTCACACAATAGTAAATATCTATTATTATCTAAAAAATGGATAAATTGTACAAAAAATGTCACGAATAAATTAGTAACCACAAGGTTACCAGTACATTATATGATTCCTAATAATTATTTAAAACTATATATATTATAATCATTCCAAATTATTAAAAAATACTAGAATATCATAAATAAATATCAATCACTAATGAAAATATATTATAGTGTCTACAATTAAATTAAAATACAATATCAAGCTCACTACGTAAGGTAATATTTGGAAACCAAACGTTCAAGTCATAACAAACATATACTATGATTCACAATGAATAAGCTACCCTTTCTTATTCGATAATAAGACATTGTTGTTCTTTATCACATAACTTTCAATAATTCAATTTCAAGATCTAATTTTTACCAAATTCTCAATCCAAAAATGTTTTGACAATAATTATGATATGAATTCGAAAATATCAAGATAAATATTTCATCATCTTGTACAATTTTTGTTACCATATGATCCTTTTTATCCACCCTTTGAGAATTATTCATCAATTGATTGTTAAACATGGTAAAATTCTTATTAGGTTCTATAATAAAACAATTTATAATCAAAAAAATATTATTCATTATGACTCAAAAATATAATTTTAATAACATGCAAATATCTCCAACTGGTATCAAACAAGTTGTAGAGTTAAGATTCCTTTATGTGAATCATTTTCGATCGAGTTAATACCCATTAATCAACCAAATTAAACCTATTTTATAGAAAAATAATCTTTTAAAATAATCATAGTTATTTCATTATAAGGAAACAAATAACCAAAAAACATCAATAAAATATCAGAATATTATCCTATAATTTGAAAAATTAATTTAATATTTCATATGTTTTTAAATAAATTTAACTTATCTCAGTTTATAATATATTAAACATTTCATCAAATAAATTAAACACATATATGAACCATTGGAATTATTATTTACCAAAACATATCGACAATTTATAATGAATAAAACTCTCAATTTATCATTAAAAAATATCATAAACTCTAAATATTTTGAATCTTTAATATTATACAAACCATAGATTTCCAGGGTGAGTATGGTGAGATTGAAGGAAAATTTCTTCCATATAACAATGGAATATTTTCTCAATCCTGGATTTTTATTTGATTCTCAACATGGATTCATTCAATCATTATTGGGATTTTAATACCAAGGATGATCTTCTCTCATCTCACAGTCTTGTCTCTTCTTTGGAACCACATATTCTTCTACAATTATAAATAAAGGTGTTTCTATTTACGAATCTCTTTCAAGTTATTTAAATTTGATAAAAATAAGTACATCATGTTTTTATAAAATTTGTAGACTTAAAAATGGTGTTTTTTCTATAGTCATAGATCTAGAAGATTTGGAACAATTAATTGATTTTTTGTATGTTTTCATTTCTTGGTCGTGTTATTTGTTCCAAGGGTGATAAACCCTGGTCATACCTTGATCATAAAAATAGAATATCTCACTACTAGGGTTTTAGTAATTAGAAATGAATTCATATTGGGAGGTGTTTCATACATTTCATTATTCAATCGTGGGATTATTTTAATGGAGCATGGGGTCTTAGAAAACTACATATCAATCTGGAGCATTGAGATTATATGAGTGGGACGTTAAATTCAATCATATTAATAATAATCAAACTAATTCCCATATTTGGATTAGAATTCAATGAATAAATTGGATTCATTGTCATCCTATGATCCTTAATGACCTTTCATCCTGCAATGTAACTCCTATTAGAATGGATTGAAATACTTTGTAGGGGGATCTTGGATATTTTTCTTGAATTTTTGTTGAAGTTAATTCAGATACTAAAATACTGGATAGTTTTACCTTGATTTATAATCTAAATAAGATTGATGTTAATGTGGAATATGAATACATTCCTCCTTTTTTGATGTTCTCTTGATTGTTGGTCACTCAGAGGTGAATTGCACAATTCTTCCAAAGAATGTTAATGAGTTTCTTAAGGAGAATGATCAGAAGCAGGTTAACGAGAACAAAAAAATAAGTTGTTCAGTGTGGAAATGGAGAGATATTTAAAGGATATACCTAGTTCTACCAAAGATACAGTTAACTCTACGAAATTAGGGGAATATATCTTTGATGATTTTGAACAAGGTATGATTCATGATCTTCCATGTCCTTATTCTAGGATTGGTTAGGAAATGGGTAAATATGGTCGATAAAAGTTCATGGAAGGTCACATTTTGGAATAGAACATCCCTACGGAGATTTATCGACCTTATTTTTCTTTTGGAAAAAGGAGTTGTAAAATGTTTATTAAGGTAGTTTTTAGATGAAATTGTTTGGGATCTTGTGGTCTCATTACAGGATAGAGAACACCATCTACCTGTAGGCATTTCCTAGGTTTTTTCTGATTCTGTTCTATCCACTTTTTGACCTGTCACATCGCCAGTACAGTTGGATGGTGTTTCATCCATACGTAATACTGTGGAATTGGAAAACATGATCAAGGCTCATGTTTCATAATATATAGATTCTACTATAAAGATATTAGGAATTATGGTTCATGCTTCATCCAAGGTTGGATCGTCGCCACTGGAAGTGATGAATGTGGATTCTATTTCAACTGGTAGTACTACTACACATGCTGATGAGATCATGGTTTCTGTTTCATCCAGTGGCACTACTAGAAACGTAGGCTATACCAATGGTTTATAACCATTGGTATAGGCTGGAAAACCGATGGTATAGGGTATACCAACGGTTTTCCAAACCGTTGGCCAGTTAGCCGTGGGGAAAGCCCTATAACAACGGTTTCATTTAAACCGTTGGTATAGGTGTTTGAGAATTCTGGGAAACTCTTTACCAACGGTTCAGAACTAGTGGTATAAGTTTTTCTAGAATTCTAGAAAAAGCGTTACCAACGGTTCAAACCCGTTGGTATAAGTTTGTCCAGAATTCTGGAAAAAGCATTACCAGCGGTTCAAAACTGTTGGTATAAGTGTTTCCAGAACTGGAAAAATCATTACCAACGGTTCAGAACCGTTGGTAATGCTTTTCCCAAAGCTGCTGCACAGCAGCCCCCAGAAGCCCTCTCGAAGCCCAACCATACACCTGTATAAAAAACAGTGCACAACAGCCCTCCAGTATACCCACCACTATACACCTGCATTAAAAATATCACAAAATCCACATACAGACTTCAAACAGTATTAAAAACACCTAAAATAGCCCAAAAAACACATATGGCAACAATCATACGGTGATAATTCACCTCACCCATCAAATTATAATAGGAAGAATTGTCTGATAAATATCTATTATAGTTGAATAAGACATTCAAATTGACTCAAATCCCATTTTTTTGTGATACTAGGTTTGGGTATTTAATGATTTGTGATTAATTTTTCATTGAACTTGTATTGTTTATAATATATGGTGAAAAGATATTTTCTTAGGAGTCTCGTCACTTATGACCCCATGAGTGAAACTACCCAACTCATGAAAAAGAGTTTGCGACTATCGTTGATGAGTGTAAATTTCAGTTGTATTCACTTAAAATGATTTCCTTTTGAAATAAAAGAGAGACTTTGAGTGGTGTCGTCCACACCACGCCTCATATTGAGGCGGAGATAACTCGTACATGTCACAAATGACCCATGGATATATGTCCTAAAGTATCAACAGTATCCAAATGCCTTTGGTTTATTTTTCGTATGTCAGTTGTTGTTTTTACTAAACTATTGTCCATTTAATTGAAAAGTGACACTTTGAGTGGTGTCGGCCACACTGTGCCTTGTATTGAGGTGGGGTTGACTCGTACACATCACAAATGAACCATGGATCATTGTCCAAAAGGTTCAATAAAATCTGAAAGCGTTTGGTCAGTTTTCTATATGTCGTTTTTTACTTAAAAGCGCATCCATTTTAAACAAAAGAAATACACTTTGAGTGGTCCCGGCCACACTGGCCCCCGTATTGAGGCATGTTTGACTCTTACACATTACATATGACCCATGGATCGTTGTCCTAAAGTTTCAACAGAATCCGAATGCGTTGGGTCGGTTTTCCGTATTCCAGTTGTTGTTTTCAAATAAAATCATGTTCATTTCAAATAAAAGTTAGACACTTTTAGTGGTGTCGGCCACACCATACCTCAGATTGAGGAGGGGTTGACTCGTACACGTCAGAAATGACCAATGGATACATTTCCTAATGTATCAATAGTATCCGAATGCGTTTGGTCAGTTTTCCGTATGTGGTTTTTTTACTTAAAAGCACATCCATTTTAAACAAAATAAAGACACCTTGAGTGGTCCCGGCCACATCGGCCCTCATATTGAGGCGGGGTTGACTTGTACACGTCACATATGACCCATGGATACATGTCCTAAAGTATTAATAGTATCTGAATACCTTTGGTCCATTTTTTGTATGTCAGTTGTTTTAACATAAATCGTTGTCCACTTCAAAGAAAATTGACAAACTTTGAGTGGTCCTGGCCACACCGGCCCTCATATTGATTCATGGTTGACTCTTACACGTCACATATGACCCATGGATCGTTGTCCTAAAGTTCCAACAGAATCCAAATGCGTTTGTTCGGTTTTCCGTGTGCCAGTTGTTGTTTTCACTGAAAATCCTGTCCATTTCAAATAAAAGTTAAACACTTTGAGTGGTGTCGACCACACCGCGCCTCAGATTGAGGAGGGGTTGAATCCTACACGTCAAAAAGTACCCATAAATAATATTTCTAAAGTTTCAATAGAATCCTAATGTGTTTGGTCGATTTTCCATATGTCATTCTTTTACTTAAAAGCCCATCCATTTTAAACAAAAGACAGAAACATTGAGTGGTACCGGCCACACCGGCCCTCGTATAGAGGCGGGGTTGACTCGTACACGTCACATATAACCCATGGATCGTTGTCCTACAGTTTCAATTGAATCTGAATGTGTTTGGTTGGTTTTCCGTATGTCAGTTGTTGTTTTAACTTAAATTGTTGTCCATTTCAACGAAAAGTTAGACACTTTGAGTGGTATCGGCCACACTGCATCTCAAGATTGAGGCAGGGTTGACTCTTTCACGTCACATATGACCCATGGATCGTTTTCCTACATTTTCAATAGAATCTGAATGCGTTTGGTCAGTTTTCCTTATGTCATTTGTTATTTTAACTTAAATTTTTGTCCATTTCAAAGAAAAGTTAGACACTTTGAGTGGTGTCGGCCACACAACGCCTCAAATTGAGGCAGGGTTGACTCGTACACGTCACAAATGACACATGGATACATTTCCTAAAGTATCAATAGTATCCGAGTGTGTTTGGTCTGTTTTACATATGTGGTTATTTTACTTAAAAGCGCATCCATTTTAAACAAAAGAAAGACACTTTGAGTGGTACCAGCCACACCGCCCCTCGAATTTAGGAAAGTTTGACTCTTACATGTCACAAATGACACATGGATACATGTCCTAATGTGTGAACAGTATCCTAATGCCTTTGGTCCATTTATCGTATGTCAATTGTTGTTTTAACTTAAACAGTTGTCTATTTCAATGAAAAGTGACACACTTTGAGTGGTCCCGGCCACACCGGCCATTGGATTGAGGTGGGTTGACTTGTACACCTCACATATGACCCGTGGATACATGTCCTAATGTATCAACAGTATCCTAATGCCTTTAGTCCATTTTCCATATGTCAGTTGTTGTTTTAACTTAAACTGTTGTCCATTTCAAAGAAAAGTGACACACTTTGTGTGGTCCCGGCCACACCGGCCCTTGGATTGAGGCAGGTTTGACTCGTACACGTCACATATGACCCATGTATCGTTTTCTTATAGTTTCAACAGAATCCAAATTCATTTGATCAGTTTTACGTATGCCAGTTGTTGTTTCCACTTAAAATCATGTCCATTTCAAATAAAAGTTAGACACTTTGAGTGGTGCCGGCCACACTGCACCTCAGATAGAGGGGGGGTTGACTTGTACCCATCACAAATGACCAATGGATAATTTTCCTAAAGTTTCCATAGAATCCTAAAGCGTTTGGTCAGTTTTCCGTATGTCGTTTTTTACTTATAAGCGCATCCATTTTAAACAAAAGAAAGACACTTTGAGTGGTACTGGCCACACCGGCCCTCGGATTGAGTCGAGGTTAACTCGTACACGTCTAAAATGACCCATGGATCGTTGTCGTATAGTTTCAACAGAATCCGAATTCCTTTGGTCGGTTTTCTGTATGTCAGTTGTTGTTTTAACTTAATCTGTTGTCCATTTCAAAGAAAAGTTATACACATTGAGTGGTGCTGGCCACACCGCTCCTCGGATTGAGGCAGGGTTGACTCGTACACATCACAAATTAACCATGGATACATGTCCTAAAGTATCAACATTATCCGAGTGCATTTGCTCAATTTTCCATATATGGTTTTTTTACATAAAAGCACATTCATTTTAAACAAAAGAAATACACTTTGAGTGGTCCCAGCCACACCGGACTTCAGATTGAGGTGGGGTTGACTCGTACACATCACATATGACCCATGGATACATTTCCTAAAGTATCAACAATATCCGAATGCCTTTGGTCTGTTTTCCATATGCCAGTTATTGTTTTCACTTAAAATCCTGTCCATTTCAAATAAAAGTTAGACACTTTGAGTGGTTTCGGCCACACTGCGCCTCGGATTTAGGCGGGGTTGACTCCTACACGCCACAAATGACCCATGGATACATGTCCTAAAGTATAAATAGTATCTGAATGCGTTTGGTCCATTTTCCGTATGTGGTTTTTTTAACTTAAAAGCGCATCCATTTTAAACAAAAGAAAGACACTTTGAGTGGTACCGGCCACACCAGCCCTCGGATTGAGGCGGGGTTGACTCGTACACATCACATATGACACATGTATCGTTTTCATATAGTTTAAATAGAATACGAATGCGTTTGGTCTGTTTTCTGTATGCTAGTTGTTGTTTTCACTTAAAATACTGTCCATTTCAAATAAAATTTAGACACTTTGAGTGGTGTCAGCCACTACTTCAAATCAAATTTTCCATATCATTTTCCACATGCATAAACATGAAATACATGGCTAACTAATAAATCTAAGTAAAAAAATAGAAAAATGAGTATCACAGTACTAAGGAATACTAAAGGTCTAGGTAGTAGACAAATCATAAAATAAGAATGAAGTGAAAAAAATAGAATCTGAATGCAACGTCCCTATGAAGATGAGGAAAACCCCAAAGTGGAAAACCATGTTCAAAGATAAAGAGTTATACAGAATTCAAAAATGGAATGGATCAATCTGCCTCTGATAACCATCACCATCACTACTATCATCATCAACCTCATCCTCTCCGCCATCTCTGTCCTCTTCTTTGTCCTCATCATCGTCCCCATGCTCATCGTCGGCCTCATCCTCGTCCTCGACATCATCCTCGCCCTCGGTCCCATCCTCACCCTCGGCCCCATCCTCGCCCTCATCCACATCCTCATCCTCGCCCTCTTCCTCTTCAGCATCCTCTTCATCACCAAGAACTTCATCATCTCGATCGCCACTAGAGCTACTTCCTGGTGCATTAGATGATTCACCCATCGACGACATAAATGTCTGACAAGCCGCACTAGCCTCTGGTGGAAGGGATGAAGAGAAATATTTCATCAGTTTCATAAATTCTCTATCTCTTGTTTGAACATGTACTTCCAACTCTATGACCCTTTTATCAGACTGTCTTTCATGCTCCTTGACCTGTTATAACTCGGTGGTACTAGAATGGATACCTGGAGACGACCAATACCTCGTCGGGACTATATTCTTACCAGGTCGGCAGCGTACTCGACCAGAGTGCTCATCTCCCAAAACCTGATATAAATGACTGTGTGGCACAAAATTGTCAGGCTCCTGGGAATCAATATCCTCTAAAGCCACCTGTAAAAAATATTTATAGTTTAAAAGATATTTAAAATTACAAGAGATAAGATAAGAGATACATGTACAATTAACTTACTTGATATAATCATTGAACAAATCACAATTGAACTGCACTGTGTGATGTGCCATCTCTTGCTCTTCAAGGATTAATGTTGTCAATGTATATGATCCCAGAATTCCTCCTGTCTAAGGATGTGATGGAAAACTGGGTTCAATTTTCCCATACTGTTCTTCTTCATTTCTCATTTGTCTTTTTATTCTCGTACTATGATCAGACAAATACATTGAGCAAAAATCTATACATTCTTGAGCCAAGTAACCGTTCACAATATAACCTTAGAAATAATTCCTGTTCCGAACATATGATTTCAATGTGCACATGTTTCTTTCAGTTGGATACATCCAACGGAAAGCAACGGGTCCTCCAAGAAGTATTTCGGTCGGAAGATGGACAGTCAGATGCAACATGCATGTAAAAAATGATGGAGGGAATATTTTCTCTAACTCACACAAAATTAATGGTGTCTATGCCAACGGTTTTTTCACGAGGGATTTCGACAACCTATTATCACAAAGATCTCTAAAAAATAGCACAACCGAATAACTGAGACTCTATCATTATTGGACAAGAGATGACAGATTTCTATTGGAATCAACTCATGCAAAAGGACGTGATAATCATGAGTTTTCAAAGATTTCAACTTCAACTCTTTTCTGTTGACCCGTTTGATATATTGCATAAATAGACATAAAGAAATTTAATAGTCTCTAGAACTTCCAGAAATTGATTTTTTTTTCAACAGGAGTCATCACATAAGAAGCACATGGAACTTGCCTTTTATTTTCACTAATACACACAGGATGCAATTCTGGTCTGATCCCCCAATCTACCAAGTCGTGCCGAGATCATAAATCATCTTTTTTCTTCCCCGTGACATTTAGATGAATCTAATGTAACATTTCACATATATTCTTTTCAATGTGCATTACGTCTAAGCAATGACGTAACAAGTTTGTTGACCAATATGAAAACTCAAAGAATATACTATTCTTCTTCCAATTGTAACAGGTATCATTGGAAACATTTTTCCTCTTTCACGGTTTCATTACACTCTTCCAAAATGAATAACTGAAATCTTTCAATTCATTAAGCACATCAGTTCCAGACATACACTGAGGTGGATCATCATTCTCCATGGTATTGTCAAATCTTCGACGATTGTTTCTATATGGATGGTTCATTTGTACGAATCATCGATGTCCCATAAAACTAAAACTTCGATGATATTTCAGTCTTCTCGATCGAGTATTCATCATACAAACAGGAAATGAAAATTTTCCTTTTCTGCTCCATCCAGACATCATTGCATAAGCAGGAAAATCATTGATAGTCTACTTAAGTGCTGCACACATCTGAAATATTTCATTCGAACATGCATCGTATGTGGACACACCCACATCCCAAAGAAGTTTCAAATCTTTTATTAAAGGTTTCATGTATAAATATATATCATTGTCGGGATCAGAAGGGACATATATCAGTATACTCAATAAAGTGTAAGGATTTTTCATACACAACCAAGGTGGATGGTTATAAATGTGTATGAAAACCGTCCATGTGCTGTTCGAAGTAAGCATCTGCCCAAATGGATTAAAACTGTCACATGAAAGACCCAATCTCACATTACGCACGTCGGCTGCAAATTCAGGATATCGAGCATCAAATCTCTGCCATGAAAATCCATCTACAGGGTAAACCAACTATTCATTATTATTTTTTCTCTTGGTGTCATGCCATCATATTTTTATAGATATTTCATCAGACATGAAAAGGTTTTGTAATCTGGGGATCAATGGAAAGTGCCACATTACTTTTTGTGGCACACGAGATGGTGTTCCATCATATTCTGGATTCCATTGGGAGGTTCCACATTTTATACAATCATTTATTTCACCAGTTTCCTCCCAAAATAAGCTGGAATCATTCGGGCAAGCATGAATTTTTTTTTAGAATCCACGTTCATCAACCAACTTCCATGCCAGAGAGTGGTTTGAGGGAATATCTGCATCATCTAGAAGTAATTCCTTCAAGAAGGTAAGAATGTAATCAATTTCAGTATTTGAAATCCCATACATAGTTTTCCCATGAAACAATCAGATTAAAAATTACAACTTTTTCATTTTATCACATTGCCGATATACTGGAGTCGTCACAGCATCCTTCAATTTTTTCACCGTATCAACATCATCATTTTCATTGGATGCATTATGTGTGCTTATATCGAAATCTTGTTGGATGGACATTCTTTCCTTCTCATGATTTCTAATAAATGGAAACCGATATATATCAAACACTCCAATTCAGTCCTATCATTTGGATCATCAATATTTTGAGAATCCATTTTCTCTCCATTGTGATACCACACATAATAGTTTGTTTTGAAACCATATTTGGTTATATTATAGCTAACTAATTCACGGCCCAAACACGGTCTTCCAACACAATTAAAACATGTGCATTGTATGCGACCACTATCTAAAGCCTTGTCAAATGCAAAATCTAGAAAGTTGTTCAAATTATTTTGAAAATCGGTTGAAATTCGATCAGTTTCGTACATCCAACTTCTATCCATTCTGTAAAAAAATCGCAATAAGTCATTTCAAATCAATTCAATAATATTAATGTTTAATCAAAAAAATATTTACGGAAATGACAATTTTTTACTCTATATAGAAGCATAACTGACACATTACTCTATATGAGAATCATATTAAGAAATACAACATAATACAGTGTATATAAGAAAATAATATACAAAATTTCTAATGCCTATATTCAAGGATTGACCAGTAATATATTTTAAGTGGATCAAGGAATATATAATCATTTAGGGTCTTGTTGGGAGTATATGAGTTTTATACTTTATCTTCTTCAAGTAGATCAGGATGAGGAGTAGTATGAGGATCATGGGAGTGGCAGGACTATCCAAGGGGGGTGTGGCATGTCCAGGGGGTGCGGGGTGACTAGGGGGTGGTGGGGCCGTCCGGGGGGTCGAAGGTGTCCATGGGGTGGGGAGCTGTCTAGGGGGGTTGGGGTGCCCAGGTGGGCGGGCTGTCCGTGGGGGTGGTCAGGTTGTCCAAGGGGGTCAGGGTGTAAAGGTATATTTATATGAAAAGAATACCACCACAATAATCATGCAGCCCTGTCATTAGTCTAATCCCCTAGAACACATAAAATAACCTAGTATGGATATTTACTAAAATATTTAACACCATATGAATGAAAATACACTCTAAATATAGTTTGATAGGATATAATGGTGTGTGTGAAAAAATGATATTAAATCAATTTAAATGAATATGGAATAAATGAGGGTTTATAATACACTAAGAGTAACTCAAACAATCCAAAACCACTATAGAACCACATATTCAACTTAATGAAACATGACTTGGAAATATTACCTACGTCATTACTGATGAACACATAATAGGAATACTCTATTTATGGTTCTTGAACACAAGGAACAAACTATGTTTGGTCTCTACCAACTCAATCACCCCCTTGTAGATCATAATCTGGTGTCCTCTTATACTAAAATGGTCTCACTGGAAGCTACTATTAATATTGGACCTAAACCATTCATTCTCCATAAAAAATGATCAAATAACCATCAGAGGTATTTCTCATATAACCAAAACCATTTTTATCTATGATGTGATGAAATTCACAAGAATAACTTTTATTCAATAACCTTTTGGTATATAATGTGTGTCAACAATGGTTCAATTATATGGTTCATCACATTCCAATTTATTAATCACCCATACATGATAAAAATTGAACATTGACTTTCATTTAATTACAACCATCATATTTCATTTAATTCTTAACAAGCATAGAAGCATGGAAATTGGAATCTAATAACTTTAATTAGTCCCCAAAACTTTTTAATAAATTTAACATGAAATATAAAACACTTTGAAATCTAAATAATCACTATGAAGTAATGTGAGCTTGGAATTCTATTGCACAAGTAAAAACACTAAATGATGAAATATATGAAAAGAATATTAATATAAATTATTAAAACAAGATAATAAAGTAATAATGAATGTTAAAACTAAACATGTGATTGAATTTTAAAACATATAATAAAAATTTCTTGGTAATGAAACATGAAAGGAACATAAAAAAATTAGACCACTGTTTAATGAAACTATATGGGCTGGAATATGCATGGAATGTAAATAAAGAACGGAAACATAAATTGGGCTGGAACAAAAAATCAGCTGGAATATGAGAATAGAAATTGGTCTCATCCCACATCAAAATCGAAACTAAAAACAAAGAAAATACCTCATCCTTGGATGGGATGGAGGAAGATAACCCAATGAACCTTTAAAATCGCCTCCAAAATCACACAAGCGCTCCCGTTTAGGGATCTGGATCGCGAATGGGGGAGAGGATCGGCTACTGCCAATTTGGGAGAAAGTTTTCCCAATGGTTTTTAAAAACCGTTGGTATATAACTCCATCCCAAACCTATACCAACAATTCAATGAGAATCGTTGGAAAAAGGTCACTGAAATCCCACTTTTACCAACGGTTCTCATTGAACCGTTGGTAAAAACGCCCCTATTCCAACGGTTGCGATGAACAGTTGGTAAAAGCTTCCAAAAAACCATTTATACCAGCTGTTATCAGAAACCGTTGGTATAGATGGCTATTCTCAACGGTTTAGTAAACTGTTGGGATATAAGTCTTGGGAAAACTCTGTTTTCCAGTAGTGTGGTGATGAGACAATGTAGGTTTTGTTTTTCCCTGATTTATACAGAGGTCCCATTGACACTCTCACTATTGGGTTTAGCAATGGGAAAATAAACCCCATTACATTGGATATAAGTGATATCTTACAAGGGGCTTATAGACTTAATTGAGAGGTTAGAAAGTCTCCTATGTAAGGAAATAAGTTTACATTGGGGGTCAAAAATAGAGAAAATCATCACAATGTTATATTTAAATGGTTCTTATATTATGGAATTTCCAGGGACTAGCCAATACTGATACCATAATGTTTATTATGTTCTTTATTAAAAATAATAGTCCCCTTCTCAATTGTGTGCCTGAACCTCAAAGGGTTATTTCTACTATAATTCCCAATTTTGAAAATCTAGGCTTTCACATTGTGGAATATAATATATGTTCATAGGATGTTAAATTATTATGGGTTTTGGCTCATTGTGAAAAAAATAATATTTACATGATTGATAATATTGATCACCATGTCACATGGTCCTTCAATTTTCAATGTTTTCATCATTTCTGTTCTTTTATTAATCCCAATAACTTTTATCATGACCGTAAGAATTTATAGATGCATATTCGATCCCAAAACTCCGACATCTCTGGTTTTTGGTACATCCATAGTAATTTTATAGACATAATTAATTCTAATGAGAACATTGGATCTAGGACTATCTTCATCCCTCAAGAGAATTCAAAGCCAACATTGATGATAATTGGATGATTGAAGTTATCATTGTCGAGGTTATTTACACATTGTGCATATATGTTTTGATAGACTGGTTGTAAACAGAATCGAGAAGGATTTTTTCAATGAATCTTTTCTTGATTTCTAGGGATTTATTTATTTTTTGACAGTTTTTATAATTAATTATAGTCATCATCCAATTTTGGTCGACTATTTGGGTAAGGATCCTAAACCTCCTTTTCCTTATAGATTTAAAAAATCATGGATCAATAATACTGAATACAGAATAATTGCTAAATATACATGGAATTTAAGAAATGGTAGGGATAGTGATTTCTCTGGTGTCATCAAGTTCAATTTCCTTATAAGAGAATTGAAATTCTTGAGTAAATTTCATTTTCCTCCCTTTACTATGAATGTTTCTATCATTATGAATCACTTTAACACATGCAGGATAATAAGTTACTAAATGGATTCTCTAATGATGTTCTTGGTGAGAATCATATTGTTTTTGGGAGGTTATGTATGATATCATTGAAATGCATATGCCTGATGTGTCTTCTATCTAAGAATTCCTCTATGGGTGACATTAAACTATGCTTTCTACACATTTTTTGAATCATTATTGGGTCAATACTAATGAACATATTATTTTTTATTGGTTTTTCCTTTATAAGGTGATTGATTATATATTTTCCTTCTTATCCAATGGGATTTTATCATCTATTATTTCTGATGTGCGAAATTCAGAAATATAGAGGTAATATTTTAGCTTCAACTTGGTTCATGATTTGTCTGTACTGAACTGTGTAGGTGTCAAGGGAAACATCAAGCCTCAATATAGATCATTAGCAATTTTATGGAAGGAACCTATTTTTGGAGGGTTGAAAGTTTATTCTGATGGAGCTTTTAGAGGTAATTTGAGGCTATCTAGATATGGTTATGTCCTCAGACATCAAAACGAGGATATTATTGGATGTTTTCATGGTTTGTATGACCTTTCTTATTCACTTTAGGATAAAATTTTTGGCGTTATCATTTTGGTTAAAAAATCATTGAATCATAGATGGGGTAATTTATGGATCAAGAGTGATTCTACTATTGTCATCTCTATTATTAGGATGGGTCTTTTTCACATGTCTTGGAACCTAACAAATCATTGGATTAAATGTTCGGATACTCTCATTTCCATGAATCATATTATCAATCATAGTTATAGGGAATCCATTTCGTATGTTGATAGTCTTTCAAATAGAGGTGTCAATTGAGTTGATTTTTCTTGGTATGACCATGTTCCGGATGATTTTCATCCTTTTCTTAAAAATTATGGTGATATGTTTCTGAATATTAAACTTGTATAAGTTGTTTCTTATTTTTCATTTTAATTAGCTTTTAAAATGTATTTTTGTGTGTATTAATTCAAATTTATGGATTCTTATGATTTATGAAAATATCTATAAAATGATGATATGTAATGTTTCTTTACATTTTTGTGATTTGAAATAACTCATTGAGATTGTTTTGTTAGGTTATCAATTTTTCAGCTTCCTTATGGTGGTCTGTTTCTATTCAGTTTCCATAGTAATGCAGTGTCTTGTTTTATAATCGTAGTTGATTGTTTCTGCACTAGATTTGAAGAAGTATATACATCGATGCTACATCTAGAATGCATGTATTGTCTTGAGTGTTAGAGTATTCCTCTGTGGGAGATAAAAACATTCTTGTTTCCCAAAATTGCAGGAATTCTAGGCTACCGTAAAGATGGATAATTTCCTCTGGGTTGTAATAATTTATTTTTCTTGTTGTCAAATTTCGTGAGAAGAAACTCCATGCAGTCATAAAGGTGGAAATTACCCATGAGCTACTTAAATCTAAAAAAAATAGTTGCATCGAGCTTTATCGCCTCTTTGACGCACCTGGTGTAGCCGACATTGCTGCTTCTTTGATGCATCTGGAGTTAACTGCTTAGTTTCTGATAATGGAATGGATGAAGTGTACAAATATTGCGTAGAGTGGCCTTCTAATTTAGCAATGAGGATCCTACTGTTTGAAATCCAATGTTCACTCCATAATAATTGAGTGTTTCTTGATTGTTTTAATTTGAAATATGGGATTATGAACACCAAAACCATATCTTTTCCATTATGGTTATTAGGTGTTTGATGTTTGTATCATTTTTCCTCTAAAATTTTATTTTTCATTAATAAATTTAGATTATTACAAAAGAGATCACATATAATAAAAATTAAATAATATAATAATTTATGGATTTAGATTATAGATCTCATAAATAGTCACAAAAAAGTAGGATATAATTATTTAGAGTTACATCAAAATATTACTTCAATCATTTTATCACTCAATTTTTATTTATTTTGATGTCACTCAAGGTGTCTGAGGATGACCATGGATGGTTGAGGATGGTGTGTAAAATGGTTGAATCTAGTAAAGCTATATATAGTCTACAAACTCCTAGGTGAGATCTATCGACCAGCTAGTGGGCATTCTAGTGGACATAGTAATCTATTTCACCCACCTACCAATAGTTGGGTCTCTCATGGCCAACTATTAGGTGGTATAGTGTCAACAATATTTCTATATTGATAACATTACATCAACTAGTATCACTAAATATGACTTTTTGGGTAGTATGTTAATATAACAGAAAATGCTTTGTTTTATTTATCATTTATATTTTATTATACAATTATTGTCCAACTTGAACATTGGGATCCCACTTTGACATTTTTTTCTTCTGAAAACATATCATGGTTGATCAAAGTGATGGTCATATCCATGATACTCTTTTTCCATGTCTATCTTCCTTTGTTATTTAATATCTCTTTTTTTAAAATTTATTCATCCTAGAGACTATGGAATCCATGGTATTTACATGTTATTTAATGGTTTACATGTGAATAATGTTATATGATATCTTATCAATTCTCTATAGACCCATATTAATTAATTTTGTGTTATCTATCAGTGTTGTGTTGTCATCAATTAATTTTATTTGTTTCCCTGAAATTTCACGAAGGTGTTTCTGTTCAATTTATTCTTATGCTAAATAATTTGTTTCATGAATCCAATTTTATTCAATATGAAATTGAGTAATCAACATTTATTCATATTAAGCCCTAAAATAAATTATTATTCTAAAAATTCAATTTGGAATGGTTAGTTTCAAATTAAAAATATATCAATTATTGTTTTATGAATTTATCTTATTGATTATAATTTTGGTTATAGATTATAAAATTTAAAGATACATTTTAATGAAATTGTGCTTAAAATTTAATATCATTCCAAATGTTTTAGACTATTTATTTTATGATAAAATATATTATTGAATGATTTTTGGGATAACTTTTGATCGTTTTTTAAAGTATGGTTTTAATAATATTTCAAAATATTAATATAATTGAATGAATTTTCTTGTTATTTTCATGCATGATTTTTAACCCTTAAATACATGTTTTAATAGAGTGGTTATGTATATATCTTCTGAATAGTTTATTTAAAATGATTTCTTATTTTATTAGTTTCTTTTTTCAATTATTTTACCTTAATTTATAATTTTTAACCTTTTAAAGGAAACACCATTTTCTCACATTACTTTAATGAACCCTTTCTGTTTTTTTCCATAGTGATTTACACATGACAAAGATGATGATTGGTGTGGAAATAAGGGTCTCAAAATGAGGTAACTTCAGATTGAGGGTGGTATATGAATTATTCATTTTATGTAATAGTTATTGTTCATGTTGATGTAGTTATTGATCAAAATTTATATCCTTATATACAGATACATCACTCTAATTTTTGAAATTTAATTTGAATAATGGGTAGTGAGATGATAGAGCCTTTATTCATTATGTTTTTTTAACTTTCACTTTTTTTAGATTTTACTAATAGAATTGAGAATATGAATAGTAAAATACAATGAGATTGTGGGTGTGGGATGAGTGGAAATGATAGTTTTTATGGTATATTTTTCATTTTAATATTGTTGTTCTTGGATTGATTTGTTTTATATGGTTGAATCACACATTCATTTTTGACTAAGCCATAAAATATGATCTCAAAACGATACATTGATACCTGATATATGAATTTTGTAACAAGATCAATACATTAAACTATAATCTTAGAAATTTACTTCCATTATTATATCATTTTCAATTCTAATATGTACTTGTTTAGCAATGTATATTCAATGGTTTGTTATATCATTTCATGATCCATGGTACCATCTCGTAACTTCATTAATAATTTTTTACTCTTAACAGTGAAACTATTTTAAATGATTACATTAATTTTTATTATATTATTTAAAAGAAATTCAAATATTTTTTTCAACTGATGCTTATATAGTTTATTTTGAAATAGATATGGAAATGGTTTTAACTTTTTTTTCTCTTAACCAAAAAACATTTCATTACCCAATATGTTATTAATTTTGGAAATATTTATTTATAATATAAAGACCCAATTATCTAATAAATGTATTTTAATATACCATATTTATCTTTCTAGGTAGTATAATTCCATAGATTGTGTGGGAGGATACTACTGGGATATATTTTCTCACACCCAATATATAAATTATTGTGTTTATACGCATCATGATTCAAAATAATATACTCTTTATAACACTATATATATATTTTTCGGGATCTTACATTCGTGTCCATATGTTGAAGACATGCGATATTTTGGATTCTCTTGGACAATAAAGAGACACATTGTGGTAGTTCTTTGATTGATTTCAGTTATCTATTTATTTTAAGTCGCCTCATTATATAGTCTAATGGTTGTGTTGGTTTTTATTTGGTCATGTATGAATTGTTCCCTTTGATCTAGGTTTTATTTTGGTTGCTTCAATTTTACATAATATTTTTATTAATTATCACATGCATTTCCTTGTCTCATGGGAATTGGGAATTCCCTCTTGGATTACTGGTAGTGGGTGTAGCAGAAACATAGTTGTGATGCACCCAATTTTAATTTTTACTATGGTCAATAATTATTCTAGGATAAATACGACAATGAACGCCAATCACAACAAAATAGAAACAACGGTTTAGTTAAATAATGAAAGGGCCCAAATCCTTTTGATAGAAACTATCACATCCGGATTATTATTAATTTTATAAATTTCATATGGAATGAATACCTAGATATTTGGTATTTTCTTTGTTAAAGATATTGATCTTCTCAAATGACCCTTTCAGATTATCTCATTGTACTTTCAAGAATCGAAACTAGATTCCCTCTATCAGTGATCCACATGTGCAATTATTGCCTCCAATCGTCACCACTCATTATTCGGGTGCTAGCGTGGTGAAGAGAGTGTATTTTCTTAGTCGTTATTGATCGCATGTTCATCATCATTGAAGAACCTCTCTTATTCCATAGAGGGGAGGAAAGAAGATTAACGAGAGAAATTCTTTCGCTCATCAATTCTCAATTTATTTGTCATGTAGTTTATTACATATAATAATAGATGTACATGTATATATATTCAGATGGAGCTATGGTTTAAATATTTAATTGTGTAACATCAATTAAATAAATTAATAATCTTAGACAAAAACCATGATTTTAATAATAATATTGACTCATTAATTATGGTGTTCCAACTTTTGAAAATAGGAATTAAAAATAATATTACCAATCAAAAAATAATTTCAGCGTTATTTTAATTTTTTCCCTCTCATTAAATAATTATTTACCATCTTTCAAATAATTATATTACTAACAGAACTGGCTTGGTCTGCACAAACTCTTATTCCATTTATTGAAATGAATAATAAATAAATAAATAAATTATTATATTAAAGAAATATTTTATGAAAAATTAGTAAATAAATATTTATTAATTGTTAAAAAAATATTGACATATATTTTAGCCTAAATCTATTTTATAATATTTATTAAATTTTTTAATTCGTTTTAACTTGAATGAAATTATTTAACTATCTAGAGAATAATATTTCGTAATAAAATTAAAATAGAAAATAACCGAGACCACCATAAACATATAGTGTGTGAACCTCTAGGATTCTTCCTCATTGATATTAGTCAGTTTTTCCTAAAGTCCAAGAGTACTGTCTAGAAACAGGTCAAAGAAACCTAGAGAAAAAACTTTATATCGAAAAAATACATCCACATATGAATTCTCACTGTGAAATATAGTCCCTTTGTTTTAAAATCACATTATGTTGTTTTCATGATAGTGCCATAAACCTTTATGATTGATACATCATTCTTTGACTACCATAAATAAAGTCATTGTTACACCATGCCCATAGAATTTAACACCATGATTCTATTTCCCTAAAAGGTTCAATATATTAACTTCCACAAATGGAAGGGAAAAATACTTTCTTGACATATCAAATAATGACATGCCACCTGTGACTCACTAAATGAACACTACTTCTGGCCAACTGTCTGTATGATTGTTTTCACTAATAAATCAAATTTCATGAGTTTTGACAAGTTTAAATGTTAATAGTAATGTCTAAGGATCATTACATATTATTGAAAATATGAATATATGATGACACCAAAACATGGGTAATTCTTACTGACAAGTCTGTTATCATAATATCATGTACTGGAGATTGCCATGTATGATCCTCATGAGAGGAAATCTCATCTGCTTATGAGTTTTCGGAAAATAATTTATATATACTATGTAACCCAATATAGTATGTAATCCTATCGATGAACTATATTTAATAATATTATCATTGCACTTCAATGTTCACATCGTACTGGGGAACTTCTATAACCTTGTCAATACGAAAAATACTATTGTAAATTATTACACTATTGTCATGGAGAATAATGAACAAAATGTCATAATGTGGTTAATTTTTTTATATATTAAAAATTCATTAATAAAATTACAAACAGTTGGTTTCAAGTCACCAAATCTTACACACTTCAACTTGTACTAGAGCCAACATTGTATGACATTCCATCCTCTTGAACACACGTGGTGATCATGTTTCTACTGAGTGAAGGCATTAATCTTGTGTTCAGTTTTTATTTCTTATGTGAAAATACTTTTCTCTATATCTTTATCCCTCTATTGAAAAACCCTCAAGATATTACACTTCTTCTGTATGTGTTTTGTCCACCGATGTGACCTTGGCAATTTTGCAAGATCCACTGCTGTAGTATTATCATATATAAAGTGTGATGAGATCATTACTGTTCGGTATCAAATACAAATCAGAAGTGAATATTTACATCCAAAATATATCTTTTGTATCCTTAGAAGCTCTAATATACATAGGCTCTACTTTAGAATATACGACCACATTATGTTTTGAGCTCTTCCAGTGCATTTCTCTTCCATTCATTGTGAAGATGTATCCCATTTGCGATTTCATGTCATCTTGATTGGTCTGGAAACTACCACCGACATATCCTCCATTGACTAGTTACTATTATTCTCTATAAACAAGGATCATATCCTTTATACACCTCAGAATCATTTTGATTTCCTTGACTACCGTCCAATGGTGGTCACATGGGTCTGTTTGATATCTTCCTTCCACACTCAATTCACACCTGACATCCTTCCTAGTAAATATCATGGAATAAATGACTGACCCAATTTATGATGCATATGGAGTCCATTAAATTAACTTTACTTCTTCATGTGTCTAAGGAAGCATTTTCATGGAATGATGAATGCCATGGGACCCTGTAAACAATACCCTTTTAGATTTTTCCATACAGATTCTCATAAATATATTATCGATGTATGTACATTGACATTGGCGTACCAATATCGTAGATATATCATAATGGATCTTGATCCCAATAATATAAGCTGACTCACAAAATTACTACATAGAGACACAATTATTAATCCATTCCTTGAAAGACAATAATAATTTTATCTCGTATCCAATAACTAATATGTCATCAACATATACTATTAGGTAAAATACTGCACTCTAACTAAACCATTTGTAGACAAAAGGCTCACATTAATTCACGATAAAACCAAATTTTGTTACGACATTATCAAAATTTATTATCCATGACATAGATTCTTTCATTAATCCAAAAATATATTTCTATATCTTGAATAGTTGTTATTATCATTTGGAGTCCTAATCCCTTAAGGTTTGTTTCATATAGACATATTTCTAAAGTTTCCCATTATGTAAGTCATTTTTTATATCCATTTTCGAAATCTCATATTCATGGTATGTGGAAATGGAAAATAGAATATTGATGGATTTTTTCATTGGAACTGGTGAAAAGGTATCGTTAAAGTCAATTCATTGACGCTACATGAAACCTTTTCCAACACTCATGCCTTGTATGTACTGTTTTGTCATTCCATTTCTAGTTTTTCTTGAATACCCATTTTCATCCAATAGGCTTTACCTCAACTAGAGGATCTCTAAAAATAAAAACATGATTTTGATACATGGAATTCATTTCATAATTCATGGATACTTACCACATCGAAACATTTGTGCCACTTACTACATCCTTGAATGTTAGAGGATCATTATTATCCACTAATAATGATTCAACGTCCTTGGTAACTAGAAAAATTGTACCGTTCTAGTTCTCTAACATCTCTTGTAATCATATGTAGTACTTGTGTATTTGGAGAAATTAATTCTTCCACGGGGCTTCGTGGAATATATTTCCATAACAACTTTTGAGTATCTTGATCCTCAACTTCATTGAATTCTATCTCTATCCCACTATCTCCTTTGGAGATGTTATCACATTCATGGAATAAGGAATGTCTCGCCAATATAACCTTTTTCACTAAGGTGTTTGATAGGAAATATACAATTGATCCCATGTGGTATCATATACTGTTTCACATTGTGTCAAGGAATGCATGTTTTTCGACTGAAGAGGTTGTAGCAAACACATAAATTCCCCACACATGTAAATTTGATAACATGGAATTCATTCCAATCTTGAACATGAATGAAATACCATTTATTGATTTAGATTGTACATGGTTTTTTACGTGTGTTGTTGTTTTTACTACATATCCCTGAATAGATAATGGATTAATCACAAGCTCATTAATGATTACACCTTTTCCAATAAGGTGTGCATCCTCATTTCTATCACACTATTCCAATGGGGCTTGTAAGGAGTACTTAGTTGGGGTAGGATTGCAAAATCCCATATGTAATAAATGATGTCTGGATTAAAATAATCCCCACCTCCGTCTAAGAGGTGTTTCTAAATATTCTAACCAAGATGGTACACAACTTCATTCTTGAATTCTCAAATTTTATCAATAGAATCCAACTTATACCTCATTAAATGATATATACCTATTCTACAAAAATATTCAGTTAAAGATCTAAAGTATGAGTTCCCTCCCATTTCTTCAACTAGAAATGGTCTACACACATAGGAATGAACCAATTCATTAAGTACTTTATCCTATTAAAAGTTCCTAATAAATGGGGCTTTGTTCATTTTTTCATGTAAACATGCATGACATAATTGATGTGGTTTATGTTTGAACAAATATAAATATCCATTTCATTGAATATTTGTCAATAATTTCCCATTTAAATGACATAGATAGTGATTCCAATGTTTGATGTGGTATGATTCATGAGATATATAATTTTTAATTATTTATATTAAATTGATTGTGTAATCCAACACGTAAAGTCAAATGTATAAATTTTCACTACAAATTTGTTTATATAATATAGAAATTAATTATTCATTTCTAATAATCAAATAAATCTATTTCTATCTAATATGAAGAGATAAATAATTGTTCTATTAATAGAAGGAACATAATAACAACCATTTAATACCAAGATCAACTATGTTGACAATGTGTGGTGGTAGTCCCTGACAGCTACAACATCAAGTCTAGGTCCATTGGCTGCTCATAGATCTTCCTCCCCTCGATCTATCATCCTCAAAATACGTGGTTCTTTTAATGGGATATATATGGGAGCACCACAATATGTATTTAATACCCAATTTTAGAAAATGATTTATTACATTTAATTAAAATAAACTTAAAGCAGACCATTTCTTCTTAGGTTGAGTGTAGTTATTCATTCCAGTGCCCCTTTTGCCACATGAGAAAAAAACTACTTTCTATTCCTATACCTCTCCTTTAATAATTCTTTTCTTAGAAGGGAATGAAGAATCTTGAGGATTATATAAATTTTCCATCCATTTCCTCTTAATCACCATAAAGAGAAAAATCATTTCGGGGATTATATCTTATTCCACATGGTGAATGAGGATAATAATTCCATATAGAGACTTCTTAAATGACCACTACAATGATTTTTAATTTTACAAACAAAAACATAGTGACAAACAATATATATATTGGTATAAATGAGTAAATCCAACAGATAGTTTGTTATTAGTATTACATTCAAGTACCAACATTTCTTTTATCAACAAATATATATGTTGTTTTTAATTATTTAATACCAACATATACATTACTAACAATGAAATTTGTTACATTATCATATTAATACCCACGTTTTTTTCTAATAAATGAATCCATTATTATAAATTAATATTTCCAACACTTTGTTTTCAACATATAAATATGTTACTAGTTTTTATTTACTACAAAAAAACCTTTTTTAGAAAAAAATTTGTTACTAATATTTTAGAAAAACTATCATAAAAAGTATTTATCTATTTTTTCCTTCACCTTTGGTCTTGGAACCCCACCTCCTGACCCACACCGACCCTCACACGATAGCCTCAGATCTTCTTCACTCACCACCGGTGATCCCCATATGCACTCACACTCCCATTTCATCGCTTGCCGCCCACACCGTAGAGATCCCTACCTACGCTCACCATAGATCTTTGTCGGTCACCGTCAATTCATTGTGGTCCCCACATATGCTCACACTCTCAGTTTGTCTTTCATTGCCCACACCATAGTGATCCCTACCTATGCTCACACTCCCAGGTCATCGCTCGCTGCCCACTCCATAATGATCCCCACTTGTGCTCACTACCGATCTTTGTTGCTCGCCATCAAGCCGTTGCATTCCCCACCCGCACTCACACTCCCAGTTTGTCTCCCACCACCAACGTCGTAGTGATACACACCTGCGCTCACACTCAGTTATTCACTTCCTTTCTTAAAGTTTTCATCACCTAAAATCATGTATATACATTCTTTTAATTGAATTGAATTTAGGTTTAGGGTTGCAGTGAAATTCAGATTGATCAAGATTTCCAATTATTGTTCTATTTTTTTGGTGACTGTGGGATACGAATTTCATACTTCTCAGCCACTCCAATGAAATAAACATTATTCACTTCTCTCATCGCATGAAAACATTTTTGATCCCATCTTTGAATTTCTTTCTCATGTAGAGGATTCTTCCTACTTCCAAGACCCCTGCTGGAATTAAGCTCCCCATTAAATCTTCTAAATCGTAATCCTAAAAGGGTTCTTTTTGTTAGTTCAAGGAATCCTGGAAGGGAAGGATTGTTTATCTGAGTCAGTTTAAAGGATGAGTACATTTTTATGGTGTCAGATAATAGAGAAACTAAAGATAATCTAGACGACATACCCAGAACTCTTCGTGAATGATTGGAGAAGAAGCAGTAATGGTACACCTTCTGGTGAATTTCTGAGTTCTCTCAAATGATCTTTTTTATTGTTGGATGGGAATAATTCTCTCATGAATTTCATAGAATAAAACATCCAACTCAATCATATTGTTCACTTAATGTAATGATGTAAGTGAAAATGTAAATTCTGGGTGATAAATAGATGAATTAGGATGCGAGGAACACGTTAGATACATAAAAGGTGAAATTCTTTCCTGAATATCCAATTTTAGGCTTGATTGTTAATTGAATTCCTCTATTTTTCATTTCAACTCTCACAGATAAAAACCTAATGCTACTCATCATAAAATAGATGAATCCCTTATATATAGTATCTTTAATAATAATATATTAGTCGCACTGAAAAGAAACTTTTTATACATGGAAATTAAATTTTTCACAATGTCTTTGATATAGAATTTGAGTAAGGGTCCCATGAAGATGAATGAGTGATTTATTGAAATCTAGACTAACCATACTTCTTTATAAGTCCCATTCCAGGTCTTAATTCAATTTTAAATGAACTAAAATGTTTCCATTCTCTACATTGTAGTAAAACATACACAACACATTGAAATTTTAATCCTTTAATTTGTGGATTTATAATGTTTAACATATGATTGAATCCTAAATAATCATATTAGATTACGAATAATTCTTATTTTTGTGAATAATGTTTGTCTATTTTTAATATGGTTACAATTCATTTTTTTTATTTGGTATGTGGAATGATACAATGTTGTGACGTTTATTTATTTATGTATGATTCCCATTCCATGTGATGTGAAAATAGATTACATTTATTTTTTTACATTAATCATTTATTGTACTGTTGAATTTGATATTGAGAGTATAAATCGAAGAGTTTTTAATACACATGCCTTGTGTTCAAAGATTAGTTAGTTGGACTTTGTATAATAGTAGATATCTATATTTAATTTCATATAAATTTTGAATATCACATTTATATATTTATGTGGTCATAAACTAATATTGTGTCTTATTAATGAATCATAGTTTATTTTAGTATTTAAAATTACTTACTCTATATGTTATTTGAGTGTTATTTTCATTGTTAATATACAATTATGACTTTTTTGTAATTGATGAGAAATATTATGTTATTAACATTTTAATTTCATATTAATTGATAACTTGTTGGTATTTATGAATTAATGTTGGAATAAATGTCACAGATCTAATAGTTTTCTATACGATGTATTGTTGCAAGTGTACATCTAGGACTTTCACGTTAGAAAACTAGTTTGGGTTGTCTTATACCTCTTTCAAATGTATGATATTTCACATCCTCATGTTAAAAAAGATCAAAACAATGTCGATAGATCTTGTAAACTAGATATATAAGGGATGCTTGTGATGAAAAACTATAGTTCTTTAATTACATTCTTAACATGTTCATATTAAATTATTTTGATAACAAGAGAAATTTATTAGAAATTAGGTCTTGTATATAGGTAAGTTATTACTTAATGATCTCTATTAAAATATTTACTCCTATATTAATTGATATCTATATGTCATTAATTTCTTAATTTTTTAACAAGTTTCTCTGTTGGTTTATGATATGAAGTGATTGGTGGCAATGTTTTTTTACATCTTAAACATTGATTTAGGCACTGGTCTTCTATATTGCAGTGTTTTTGATGGTGTTTATTATGATTTTCTTATTTTTCATCATGGATCATGTACTTGCAGTAGCTATTAGAAGTTTGTGCAGTTTCAATTTTTGTTCAGGCTGAGCCTATTTTCTAGTTCTTTTGGTTGAGTGTTTTAGTTCATGATGTTTGAGTTTTTGTTGTATTCCATATTTTTTTACTGGTGCACTAGATTATCATTTCCTTTCATAATATTTAGGCCTATCTGGAGTGGGTTTTTAGTGCATTCTAACTACTATTTTCATTTCATACTTTTTAGTCATTTTTGGAGTATTTATTTGGTGCATTCTAACTGCTATTTGCTGTTGGATTGGGAGTTCGCATCTAGATTTGAGTGATGAATGTCGAGCTTCAGTCTTGTTGTAGGTTCCATGCTTTTGATTTTGTTTTTTTAGTACCGTAAATTCTTGGTTTTTTGGTTTTCTGTTTGTTTTTTTCATGTGTTTTATTTAAGTCTCTTCATATGCACCAATATTCTCCCACTCATATTTTCCCCTTTCAATGAATAAACCATCAATAATTGATTTGAGAGACTCTTTTTGGTCATAGAATTTGGTCTTCAAGGTGTTTTGGTCATGTCTCTCATATTTTTCATTTTTTCTCATTTCATGATAACAACATGTGCAGATTGGTTGTTCTGGCGTGAAGATTGGCCGCATTGAAGATGTGACACCCATACCTTCTGATTATACTCCTAGGAAGAGTGGAAAAAGGGGAATTGGACTATGAATGCATGTCATTGATCAGGTCCTGGGTCTCTATGGAATTCCCTATTCTGTTTTCTTATGCAGAGATTTGTTTTTTTCAGTCTCCACATTCGGTGTTGATTATTATTAGCATTCATCAAGTACTTTTTTGCTGGACAAAATATAAAATTACTGGTGCAGATATCCAATTTTCAATTCTATGGCTTGTAAATCCCTTCAATATCAACATGTTCATTCCATTATAGATCGTGTGATTATTTTTCTTTGATGAATCAATGTTAAAAATGTATTTTCTCTCTCTAGATTATATGGCATGTGGTCACTGATAATTTTTATATCATGAATTATGTAAATTGGTTTGGTATTCATTATATATTCTTATTGTGGTCAGGATGGATTGTTTAATGATTGTGGTATCTAGATAGATTATCTTATGGTTGTTGTTCCACTAGTAAGATTATCCTCTTGTTCATATCATGTGTTGTTTTTTTATCTGGAATTTAAATGAAAACAATTTTCCAATTGTTATATAATTTTTATCAGAACATTGATTGGGATAGTGCAAGTTTAAATTGGAGGGACCGAAGACATGTGATACTTCGAGCAAAGAAGGGCGGTACACTTCATTCAATGATATGATAGTGAAGCTGTGCATGTCCTGTTCCACTACAATAGATAATTGCTCATCTGAAGTTATGGGGATTCCATAATAGTGATGTATGATGTTTACAATAAATATATTGTTGATTATGTTTCATTTAGTTCCATGTAATGTCTCTTAGTGTTTGAACATGTTTGTAATATGATTCTTGCAGCTTCTTGTCTTTTCATTAAGTTTGACCCTATATTTAAATTATATCGGAATGTGTTTTTTAAAATAATGTCTTGCTTTTTTGGTGTTTTATATAAGATAATTTTGTAATTAATATATAATAAATATAATAATATATTATATGTAATTATATTAATAAATATAATATAAAATTTTAAAAATAAATATTGAAATACCAACATTTGGAGTATAATTTAAAAACAAATATTAACTGTTTGTATTGTTTATAAATGTTATTAATATTACCAACTGATATATGAGTTGTATTAATCTATTGCTAAAAATATTTACCAACATATATATTATCTGTTGGTATTATTGTATTTGCAATAGAATCATTTTATCTATCACAATAACATTTAGCAACAGAGTTTTTTCCAACAGTTTAGTAACAAGAAAACTTTTTTTGGTAAAACGTTTTACCAACAGAAAAAGCACTTTTACCAACACATATACCCCTTTTGGAAAAATATAATTATTTTGTAGTGTTTTTTTATATTTAAATTAATAGAAAAACATGAGAAGCTATGAGGGGGTGATGCAAGAATGAGATCGGTACCCAGTTCATAGGGGAATTTAAACCACAAAATCTCCATTATCTCAATGTAGACAATGAGAATGACTATGTGAAACCCAACCGGGGTACCCTCTTTATGCATAATTTTAAAGAATTCCTTGGAGATCTAAAACTATTAATGTCTTTTCTCTCCTAGTAAAGAACATAGAGGATCTCGCGTCTCTTATAGGCATCCATTTTTTCATGAGACACCATGAGACTAATAGAAATTTATGAAACATCCAACATTGAACATCGATCATGCTGTTCATATATATCTAATATCCCAAGAACTCTTCTTCACTTGCCTCATTGGAAAGCAAATCAGGTAATTTTGACTCCTACACGTAAAACTTTGGTTCATGGGATAGAATATCCCGACGAAATCAAATATAATGATCTGACCTTATTACATTGCATAATCACATATTTAGAAAATTAATCAATTCCTTTAACAATTAGTAACTTTTAATGTTTAGTTATTTATAGATTTGAGAGATAAGTCATTTATAAATATTCGCATTATTACAGAGTATATATTATAAAAATAGTATTCATTTCTTCCAAAATTTAAAACCATTAAAATGAATTTTCATTTCTTTGATAATTAATCAAACATTTAACATGGATTTATTCATTTTCTTACTCATCCTTATAACCTTTGAGAATAATTTTATACATTGGATGAGAAAAAAATCTCAATAAGGGATATAAAAAAATATGGAATATCAATGAATAATTGTAACATATTAAATCATTTTCAAAAAGAATAATTGTCACCCATATATACATTCACGTGTAACATTATATTCCCACAATATCCACACGTAAAATAAGTTCATAAATGGAACAATAAATGTATCTTAGGGAATTATGTATATAAAACTCTAACCCTCTTATAAAACGTATAATTTTTAACCCACATAACTACCTTTCAATTTGAGTAACCATCACATTTACACTTTGAGAAACCAAAGGTCAACCTCCAACAAACAAATACCAAATGAATTGTGTGGAAATATAGTTCCCACCCTTTAGCATAAATAAATTCCTACAAACTAGAACACAATCCTAAAATATTAATAATTTCATAAAAACAATTCCTTTGAAATTTCGTAAAACAAAAATTTAAAATAGGATTTTAAAAGAAAAACCCCTTAAATAAATCATATAATTGAAGGGAGATCTAATATATTGGATGGAATATGTATATAAACATTAATTACCCATAATTAATCATAATAAATTCAATTTTCATCACACAAACAATTTTAATACCACATAAATAATGATGTAGAAAGTTAACCCAAAGAATAGAAATCATGATATGATTCCCCATACCTTGGGATTTTATTACTTCAAACATGTTTAAACCTCTAGTATAAAGGATAAAAAAGTGTTATTTATATCATTAAAATACATATCCATCATAATAATACCTTATATGACAATTTCATTACAACATTTCACCCTTTAAATGTTATTATTTTGTTCTGTGCACAGTTTTTTTGGTGAGTTCATTACATGATTTCCATGATTGGTTCATGATGGTTGTTCTTGTAAATAGGAAGTGAAACATCAAAATTTTAAATTTATGGTATTTTAATATTTCAAACACCATATATTATTGCATTTATCATTTTTAATTCTTACATTAGGATGATTCATGTGTTAAAACATTATTTATATTTCTTTAGGTCATTTTTTGGATTCATCGATCGTAAAGAACCCAATTGGTTTCATAAATTAATAACATTTGTATGAAAATATTTATGAAACTTGGACTAGAAATAATTCATATATCTTAACCTTGATCAAACATTTAAAGTCTTTCATGAGCAGCCTTGAATGAATTTAATAAAATTGAAATCACATCGTTCATCATGTCGGTTATTCGACACATCACAAACAATGTTTTTAATTCATTAAATAAGTGGGGGGGGGAGAAGGAGATTGATGACGAATTTTCTAGGAACATGAGAACAATCTGAATATACAAGATTTTGGAGATTTCTGGCGTGTTTTATAAATATAGGTGAGGAAATAATAATTAATGAAAGGAGCTCAAGATAAATGAAATTTTGAAAGATAACATAGGAATTTTCGGAAGCCTAACGATGTCGCTTAAAATTTCATAAAATACATTGATGATAAAAACGATGGGTCTCATCATTACTGAATAATATGGGAAGTATGGGGAATATATAATTGAATATACCAACATAATCCAATGAGAATGAAAAATAATAACATAATGTTAATGAAAAGAATGTAAATAAAAGAAGATGTTTACCTCGTGATCTCATCTCATTGATAACCTTCATAAGGCCTTTGTTTTTGGCCTTTTGCTGAGAGAGGATGATATAAGAAAAGTTAAATATAATTGAGAGGATTAATTTTATGAAAATAGGAAAAAGTCAAGGATTGAGAGGTGTGTTGGGAATAGGGGAATGAAGTTGGTATTTATAACGGAGGAGAGGGGGTATTTTTCATTATTTTAATAAATATTATAATATTTTTTCTCGAGATATTGAATAGCATTAATTAATTAAACAAAAACTAGTTATAATTTTATGTGAGTTCGAACCAGGTGGGATTACATCACATATGATGTCATAAATAGTGTATTATATTAATAATTGGAATATATATTATTTTTCCATATTTCTCTATTCATAAAAATATCATGAATTTCAGAAAAATCACAAAAACTCACCCTCATCATTTTTCAACAAATTGAATTCAAAAATGAATTCAATTTTTTGAATATATTTTTCTAAATATCATTAATTTTATTTTTAAATGAATCCATACATAATACAAAAATTAATAATTTAAAAAGTATCACTACTTTTATATCACACAGAAAAATTAATCCATATTTCATTATCTAAAATCATAACTAAAATAAAATAATAATATTTTTTACTATTAATTAATGAAATATTACTATTTATATTACTATTTAGAAGGGTATGTCATTATTCAACTAAAAAAGATGTTGGTTCCATCAGACTCCAAATAACATACAATACACAATTTTAGATGACTTTTTTTAGAAATTTAATACATTAAAGAAGTAAAATAAAATTTAAATGACAGTTATAAATATCTACATAAAATAATTATTAATTCATCTCAAATTATTTTTAAAACCATGTGGTTTTACATTATCTCCACCATCCTTAAATTGCGTCCTTGAAATTTTATTTACATATTTAAATAAGTGAGGATTCCTTTCTCTCAATTCAATTTCATACTTCCCTGTTTCGTCATCAACCAAGCAGTTTTTCCAAAAAAAAACCATTACGTGGTAGATTACCATATTCAGCAATACTTGTTCCCTTCGATCCAAAATCTGAACTGGTTTCTTTTCAAAAGAATGTTTTCATCTAGGTAAACTGCTTCTAGGATCATGAGATGTGATGAATCTGGCACATACTTCCTCAACATAAAAAATTTAAAAATTTTGTGTACATGAGAAAAACTCGGAGGAAATGAAAACAAGTAGGAAACTGGTCCAAATTTCTCCAGGATTTCAACAGATCTGATGAACCATATACTTAGCATCCCATTCTTACAAATATTCATCACACATTTCCAATGAGATATTTTAAGGATAACAGTGCCACCAACCTCAAAAGAGAAGTCTTTCCTTCTGTGATCTGCATAATTTTTTTCCTACTCAAAGTTTTTTTCATGTGATACTAGATAATCTTTACATTCTCTTCCACATTCTCTACTGATTCTGGCCCCATCAACTCTCTTTCACCGACATAATCCCAAAAAAATGGAGTCTTACACCTCCATCTTTACAACTCCTCATTAGGTTCCATCCCTATACTGAAATGAAAACTACTATTATAAAAATTTAAACTAAATAAATATGTTGATCCCAACTTTCTAGATAGTCCATTGGAAAAACTCGAAGTATATCCTACAATGTCTGAATCAATTTTTCTGACTTGCCATATTATTAAGGATGAAAAGTTGTACTGAAATTTTACATTATGGGAAATGACATCTAAAGTACCTTCTAATGGATGGATGTTAATATGGGATCCATGTCATTTAAAATTGAGATTGGAACTCCATGTAGAATTAAAACCTCATTGGGTGTATAGTCAAGATCACAGATCCAATGATATTGTATCTAGAATATAAATAAAAAGTGCATATTTTGTCAGTAAATCAACAATATCCCAAATCACATTGTTACCTCGATAAATCTTTTTTAGTCCTACCAAATAGTCCATGGATATATTCTCCCATTTCAACTCCGAAAGTAGAAAAGGCTGAAGCATTCCATTCAGTAACTACTCCTCTTATTGAAACTCTTGACATGTCAAAAATTTCATGGTGCAATTAGTAATAAATATTTTCATTCCATCCCACCAATAATACAATTAAATTCTCTTTACATCTTAGTACATCCAGCATGAACTGATAATGGGGAACTATGAGATTCACACAATATTTATTTCTTCAACTGGGAATCACAAGGCATACACAACCTTTTATTAAATCATAAAACACAATTTTATCATAGTTAAATTATGGAAACATGCACTTTTAAAACAATTATACCTTTTTCTGTAGATCATGTACTTCCATATACGCTTGCCTAATTCTGTCTGGTAATGATGACTACACTGAATCCTGAGGTGAAACAATGTTATTAATTTCTCCAACAACTTCTTTGTCCAAATTCATAAAATAATTAATCACGGTTTCATGTTCCAAATGTAACGTGGATAATTATTCATGATGTTTTCGACTCAATTAATCTGTAACATTGTTTTTATTTTATTGTATGTTTATTGATTGTGCAATCATAATCCTTAATCAGTTTGATCCATCTACACTTCCTTATGTTTAATTTCTTTTTGATTCAATATATACTTCCAAAATTTATGGTCAGTATATATTAGACATTTGGATCTGTATAAATGATGACTCTAAATTTTCAATTCAAAAACCACAGATTCCAATTACAAATCATTTATGTGATAATTTAACTTCTGTGGATTACATTTTCCGGAAGCATAAAAAATTACCATTATAATTATCCATCAAAACACAACCAAGATTTATAATGAGGTATCACGGTAGATGATAATGACAAAGCTGGAGCATTCAACATTATCTTCTTCAGTTTCTGAAAACAAGAATCACATTATTCTCTCCAAAATATTTAACCAATTTTTGTGGTTACTAAGTTATCAGGTTTTTAATCTATGCATTGTCCATAACAAAACATTGGTAATAACCTACAAATCCAAGAATAATAAGAATCTCTATAAGATTTATAGGTTTTGTCAATTAATCGACCACTTTTTTTGGGTCATATCAACTGTCATTCCATCCTAATATAAAATGTTCCCATGAAAATAAATATGTTGAAACCAAAAATCACACCTATCGAATTTTCCATATAGTGTATTTTTTAATGTTTCATAAAACATCACTTCAATGTTTCTCGTGCTCCTCTATATTTTTAGAAAATACTAGCATCCCATCCATAAACACAACCACAAACTTATCTAATAACTCATGAAATATTATATCCATAAGATTCATGAATACAATAGGCCCATTAGTTAACCCAAATAGCCTAACAAAAAATTCATATTGCCCATATCTATTACAAAAGTCTGTTATATTGATGTCATCCTTCTTCACCTTCAGCTAAATGTATATGGATCTCAAGTCAATTATGGAAACGTACATAGATCCATGTAGTTCATCAAACAAGTCATCTCTATGATATAAATAATACATGTTTTCAACAAGGATTTTATTCAATTCTCAATAATAAATGTAACGTCTCATGGATGAATCTTTATTTTTAATGACCAAAATAGAAGCTCCCCATGGTGATTATCTAGGATTAATGAATCCTTTATCATGGAAATCCTACACCTGATTTTTTAATTCAAGATGTTTTATTTGAGACCTACGATTTTGGGATTTCTAAATAGGCCTAACATTAAGAACAAAGTTAATTGTGAATTTGACTTTTTGATCAGTAATAACACTAGATAACTCATCCTGAAAAACCATAAAGGAATTCATTTACCACTGGGACATCATTAATCTAATTAGTTATCTTATTTTAAACAATATGAGCAAGATATATTCAAATTGAAACCAATAATATTTTCTCAGCCTCCTGATATGTTATCAATTGTATGGGTTCGTTCATATAAACAAATTGAAAATCTTCTTGAAAAAAAAATACTTTAGTTCTATATTAAATCATAGCACGAAAACATAAAGTCAATCCATTCCTAGAATAACATCATACTCGAATAAGGGAAAATCACAAAGGATTGTAGGTAATATCCATCAAGATACCATAATACAAATATTCTGATTATTCTGATTTTCTATTGTATTTCCCTTGGTATTTCAACAACACTTTCTGGTCTCATTTTTTAGGTGATATATCTATTCTACTAAAAAATTTCTAAAAGATGAAGGAATGTGTAGAAACCGTATTAAGAAAACATTAGAGAAATATTATTAAAAAACAATGTACCTGATACGACATCATCGGAAGGATCGACATATAATGATGTAGTCGCAAAAGATCTCATTAAACCATGATTCTTATAGTATGGAAACATTACATCATTTGGATCTCTCTTTGTGTTTGGATTTTAATAGTGGCCCATCTAACCACATTTATAACACATTATAGTTTCCGTATCTTGATTAGTCTTCGGATCATTTTCATTTCAATATGAGGTCATAATTCTAAACATTCCACATTTAAAATACATCCCATTTTTTTTAAGCTATTCCTTAGGGGGATTCTTGCTACACTTTTCACAAACTCGAACCTAAATTTAAATTCCATCAAATTTCTTTTGTTGATTTTTACCCATATTTTTCCAAATATTCCTCTTCTTCTCCTTATTTTCAAAATTCTCACGATCATTAGAAAAATCCATATCTACCCTCTCATCAAATCATAATAGTTTCTCATATCTTTTGATTTTGTGGAATGCCAATACCGTTTGATTCTTAGGCTTCAATACTGAGGAAAATAAGTTGATTTTTATATCAAGATACAGAATATGATTAAGATCATACCTCACTAGTCGAGTGAAGTTCACCACATACATTTCCACTGAATCCTTCTCCTTTTGCTTCAATTCAATGAATTAGTTCGCTATCCCATCTCCCACCACCTTAGGAAAACATTTTTCAAGGAAAAGTCTTTTAAATTCAACCTACCTTAAGGAATCAAAATCCTCTATATACATGATATTCCTTACCATTGACCACCACCAATTAGCTTCACCTACAAAATGTAAAATTAAAATACATACATTTTGATTATATGAACATCCCATAACATCGAACATCTTTTCAAGATCTATTATCCATCCTTCAGGCACTACTGGGTCAAAATATCCATTGAATTACGGATGGTGTTGTCTCATTATATGATATACTATTGTCATGTTATGTTCTGGTACCTATGGTTACTTTATTGCATGGATTCCACCACCATTTAATACCTTTGCTAACAGAGCCATTACTGTCTCAAATTACTCTGTTGCAATCCCAACCATTCAGGGATGTAGATTTGGAAGGATGTCATTCGATCAGTGCCTCTACTCATCAGCATACATGTTACTTATGCAGACAACCATTCTGAAAAAACATATCATAAATGAAGCAACATGATAATCATTAAATTCTATATCATTTAAAATTAATCATAGAGTAAAAATCATTTATGTTATTCTTTTTCAATGATAATAACCCCTCTATTTATATAAAACATACTCTAATACAAACTATAAGGACCTGAAATTATTACATTACATAATCTAGTATTTAGAGAATAAATCATTACCATTCAAATTGAAGATCTTTTCATTTTTAGATCTCTAGAGATTTAAGACATAAATCATTTATAAGATTACACATTATTACTATTTGGATACCATAAAAATTTTATTCATTTCTTTCATAATATAAAACATTTCAAATGAAACATGATATCATTGGAAATTATTAATAGATTTAGCTTACATTCCTTTATTGTCTTACTCATCCTCGTATCCTGTGAAAATCATTTTATACATTAGATGAGAAAAACAATCTCTGTAAGGGATATAAAAAAGAAGGAAAGTCAATGAATAATTTTAACATATGAAATCATTTTCAAAAGGAATAATTATCACCCATATATAAAATATTTTTTAACATGGGATTTCCACCAGATCCCACCAAAACATAATAACATAAATGGAACCATAAAGTAATCTTTGGGAATTGCATACATAATCTGTTAACCCTACCATATAACTAATATTTTGTAACCCTCATAGCTACCATACAATTTGTGTAATAATCATTGTTATACTTGGAGCAACCATACGACCGACCTCAAAAATAAACATACCCAACAAATTGAATGGAAATATAGGTCCCAACATTCATAATATAAATTCCCCAGACCAGAACACTATAATACAATATGAATAATTACATAAACTCATGGCCTTTGAAATTTTTAAATAGAATTTTAAAAAGTAATTTTATAATGAAAATACCTTTAAAAAATAATATAATTGATGTGAGACATAATAGAGTGGATATAATATGTCTATACACTGTAAATATGCATAATTTATCATTATAAAACACTTTTCATCACACAAACAATTTTAACACCACCTAAATAATGATGTGGAAGGTTATCCAAAAGAATTGAAATCGGGATAAGAATTCCCTTACCTCAGGCTTGTCCATTTTGCAACTTATTTAAAACTCATGTAAATGGTTCTAAGAGTGTTTCTAATATCTAGAAGAAACATATCCATCCTTATAATAACATATATTATCATTTAATTACATCATTTCACAAATTAATTGTTAGTTTTTTTTCTTTCACTTCTTTTGGGTGAGTTTTTTGCATGATTTCCATGATTGGTTCACGATGGTTGATATTTTCAATTGGATGTGAAACTACAGAATTATAATGGTAAAATATTTAATTTTTTCTAGAACCATAAGTTAAACCAGTAATCATTTTTAGTAAATTTTTTATTATGATTCACAAGTTAAAACATTATTGATATTTGTTTAGGCCATTTTAGAGATTCTTTGATTATAATGAACTCATTCTGTTTCAAAAAATCATAACATGTGATCAAAAATAGTATAGGAATATGGATGAGACAAAATATATATCATAAACTAGTTCATCCATAATACTGGATTCATGGCCATCCTTGAAGGAATTAAATCAAATTGAAATCACACCTTCCACGATGTCGGTTTTTTGAGACATCAAAACAATGTTTTTAATTCGTTTAATAAGATGGGGAGGAAAAGAATATTTATGGTGAATTTTCCATGAACATGAAAACATAAAAATGGTACAAGATTTTGTTTGATTCATGCCTCTTGGATAATAAATGGTAATGAAATAAGAAGAAATGAAAGGAGCTCAAAATAAAAGAAAAGTTGAGAAATCCGTTATAAATTTTCGATAGCCTAACAACATCGCTTAAATTTTCCTAACATTTATTGATGACATAAAAGGGGTATCTCAGAAATATTAAATAATATGGATAGTAATGGGAATATGGGATGGTTATTTCGAACATAATCCATGGGGAATAAAAAAAGAATAAAATAAAATGAATGAAAATAATGAAAATAAAAGATGATGTTTAACTGTTTATCTCTTTTCCTTGAGAAATTTCTTTAGGCCATTGGTTTTGTCCTTTTGATGAGACCAACTAATCTAGGACATGGGGATGTGTTTTGAGAGGAGGATTTGGTAGAACCAAGGCAGGTTCAAGGTGTTAGTGGTGTGGGTGGATGAGGCGAATGAGGATACTATTTAGAGTAGAGGAGAGGGGTATTTTTAATTATTTTAATAATTATAACAATATTTTATATCAAGACTATAAATAACCATACTTAATGTGGCACCAAATATGTTACACCCAGAGCATCCACGATACGCTTCTCATTCAATAATGCAATAGCTTGCATTGTACGCAACTTTGAGTTCTAACACACCACGACTAATAAAAGTATCCGTTATGAATAGTAATACACACTTTTTTAAATTATAGAAATTTTATATTTCAAAATGGACTTCATTTTTGTATTTGTAATATCGAAATTATCCAATGTTGAATTTTTTTTAATTTTCTGAGAAAATCAAATTTACTATGAATAGTGAAAAATACATAAAAACAACTTTTTTAATAAAAATAAATAATAGTGACAAATTATATTATTGAGTGTTTTTAAAGTATAATTATAATATATTTTTACAATTTTATCCAATGGTGTTCATTATAATTAATTTCACTTTGAAATTGGACATAAACTATTGTCAATCTTTTGATATATATTATTTCTTAAAAACACGCTATTTGTTGTGACAGCGAAAATTAATTATAAAATTAATTAATGCAACATATATGTTTGGAATATCATAAACTAGAAATCATTTTTGAATTTGGAATAACAATTATAGATTCGGGTGAAATTTTGGCATTGTTCTGAAAAACATCAATTTTTGATGAATTGTGAAACCACTAAGTGGTAGTTAAAAAACAGATTTTTCATTTAAATGAAACATTACCACTTCTGTGATATGATTTTCAAAAATCTGATATAAATGGTTGTCATTAGGAAGTAAAATGTGATTCAGTGGGATTAAAATAATTTTTTGGTGAATAGTAACTTATAAGTTTAATTAATCACGATTAAAGGTAATTAGTGAAATTTAAGTTAAAAATGATATTATAAGTGGGGTTACACAAGTCATATTTTTGACTATAAATATTCATTAGAAAGATAAAAATATTTCATACATCATGATATTTTTTTCTATAATTTTAAGTCATTAAATAAATTAAATTATTTATGACACCATGATGTTGCAGCGATTACCTCATTAATTAACGATTTAAATAAAATGAAAAGGTAATGTAAAATCCAAGGCTTACACTTGCTCAAAGACTATTGTATGTGTAGATTTTGAACCCTTATCACCTTATCCTAGAAATATATAATTGTGGGGCCTCTAAATTCTGAAAAGTATCTCATAATAATGTAACATTTCCTTACTTTGCAAGAGTGCCCCTCCTCTCCTCTTATAAAAGGCCCCCACCTCTACCAACTTATTCAAACCTTCAAGCCATTTGTCTCGTCAAACCTCTACCCAAATACTCTCCCAATTTCCCTCCCTTACTCCTAGAAGCCTCACTTTGGGCAGAAATCTTCCCATGCAAGCCTTTGTCTCAAATCAAAAGAGTTACCCAATTTTAAGGTAATGTATTCTCTTCTGTTATTTTGTATCATTTTGCTTCTCCAACCCCCTATACTATTTTTATCCATTTATTTTGTAACATCAAAAGTATCATAAATATACTAGGATGTTGTTATATTAATTATTCGAGCTACACTTACACACACCTACATCTAATGGTTAAAGAATATACTGTTTCTGTGGATGGCGAATTTCTGCCTCACGGAACGATGATTGTTCAACACTCATATAACACCTCCAAATGTGTCCATTATGATGTCACTATATTTATATATGATATATAATATGTTTATGTTTTACTTAAGGTTCTGTATTTTTCATTTATGGCATCCCTTTATTGTTTCCATTATGGGTGAATGCGATATTTTCATTTTAGGAAGTGCGGACTACCACCCCCTCAAAGTGATTTGAATTGTTAATGCCATATGTGGGATGTATAAATGATGGAGTAAATTGTATTATATATGATATTGTACTGGAATTATAATATACCTTTATATGATTATGATCTCATTAAATACAAAATAGAAATGAAAGTAGCGTTCATGCGTACGTACGGCTTACCGTCTCCATGAACGATGCATTTCATTTCTTACCTCTAAACGTTATGGAATATTATAAATGAATGTATATATTGGATATATATGAGATATATTATATCTATATCATGAATATAATTATGGATATAATAGATATTTCACCACATGAACAACTTGTAATTATAAGAAGTTTATTTTTGACTCAAGTACCAAAGATCGACAAAACTACCATTATTAACTTAAATAATTACATAATGTTCCTAACATAGTAATAAGTGATATAAAAGGAATAAAAAACTTGAAAATTTTATTAAGAAATTATAAATTAACTTTATTTTATTATTCAGGAGGATAAAGAACAGTCGAGTCAAGACATGACGCAAGGTAAGGGGACTTCTTAACCCAATTTACATTCTTTGGGTTAATCTCCTTCTTTCAAATTATGTCATGATATTATTATGTCCTATTTTGTATATGAACATTCTTTATGTGTACTTATAGTGAATACACATAATAGAGGTATTTTATTTAATAAAAATGATCTTTGTGAGGGACTTCTTCTCAATCTCTTTTCATTGAGGCATATTTGGTTTTATACACAACATTACTTTATACGGTGTATAAAACCCTTTGACTTTTATGTTTATTAAAAATGAATCTTCCTATACGAAGTTTTTTTACTAAACTACAAAATGTAATGTTTTTCTTGTCATACATATGCGGTGACAATGATTCTCTGCTGCCATGGCCATTATTTGGGTTTCAGATTCCTCTACAAGACATAACATTTTTTTAAAATGAAATATAAATACCAATATTTAATTTTATTTTATTTTGGTATTGAAAGTGGTTTTGATAATGTTTTTATTATATCAATGTGTTGTATTGATATCTTGTGATTGATATGTGGAAATGTTATGTTGCCTTTATGCATGTTTTATGTGATACAATTACGTTATGGTTTATGATATGTTTAAACCTATTCATATGAGAAATTCATTGGACTTAATAAGTGATGGGAGGAGCCCGCTATAGCTTCTTGATGCATCGGCAGGTCTCCTGAGAGAAACTAGTTTCTTAGCACAAGGCCTTGACAAAATCATATTTGTAGTCTTGGCACGAGGCCTTGTCTATGTGGTTATGATACACTGGCATTATGCATTTCATCATTATGAAAGTGGTTATTGATATTTCATGTGATTTTTAGACTAGTAGAATATCCATGTGAGTAATTAAATGGCATTATTTCGTTGTACTTTTTCCATATTATGCTAAATTTCATGTTTAGAAGAATTTTGTTTTAATTATACACTTCCTGAAATGTAAATGTTTATTTGTGACAGCTTCCGCTATATTGTTATCTTTATTGAGCATCTGAGCTCACCCCTTTAAATGTTTTAATTTATCCAGGATGTGAAGAATTATATTATGAATGACCTGCAGGGAAAATATAAGGGGATGTGAAGAGAAGATGTTGTAGTTTTGTTTTACTTTATGATGTAATGTAGGACTTATGAATGTATCTATATTTTTCCAAGGCTACTAAACTAATAGGCCTTTCGAAAATTGTTCTTTTGTGATCATGCCAATGTTATGAAGTAATGCACCGACTCTGGGTAGCTAGGGTCAGGGCGTTACGGTTGGTATCAGAGGCAGTTTAGTACTAACCTTGGAAGCTAGATTTTGATAAACTCTGATTAGAGCACATAGCCCAAAGATAGACTTTGAGGATTAGTATAGAAGAGATTCCTAGAATTTTGGTATTATATAGATTTTGTGAGTTTTTCGAGAAATAAACCCTTGTCTGGATATGAGCAGGTAGAGTTGGATCTGGCACAGATGTACCTAGGGGTAAAAACCGAAATCACCGCGTTGAGATAGACTCGAACAGGAACTGGTGCACGACAACGGGCCTTTCTTCACTCTTGGTTATGACACTCTCGGGGGATATGCTTAGGATGATTATAATTTTCATTACAAACAATTATGAAGGGCTTCTGAGTACATAATTCCTCAAAGAAAACATTTTTATGATCATGGATTATATCCATAAATAGTTTAATTTATTTTAAGTGTTTTTCTATTTTGTTATTATGTATTTAGATTCATAAACTAATCTAGTTTATTCCATTGTATATAAATGGTGCCCAGTAGAAGGAATGTGAACTCCATCAATACGTATGATCCAAAGAGTAAGAAGGATCACATCTTTCACAGTATTAAGCCATCATTTAGAAGGGAAATAGTCTCCCATGTGTTCTCAACATATGAAGAAATAGTATCATGTGTTAATAAGATAAGTAGAGATTTCTATGAGTCTTATGTATTTGAAGTGATGAAGGAGAAGAAAAGGATGGAAGAGATAATGATGGATAATGGGACGAGGGAAAAGAAGAATTTCCCAATATGTGATAACTGTGTGAAGAAACACCTTGGAACTTGGCTGAAGGGAATGGGAGTTTTTTATAAGTGTGGAGAAAAATGACACCAAGTGCATGACTACAAATGTAAGAAAATGGTTTCAAATATAGAATGTTTCATCTGCAAGGAGTGGGGACACTACACATACAAATGTCCAAATAATCAGAGTATAACCCAAATGATTTTATTGGATAAAAATCAAGTTATGATACTGCCAGAGATGAGGAGGAAGGATTAGAGTTCTTATTTTGTTATTAAATAATTTTGACTTTTGAGTGTTGTATCAATGATGTACTGGTTATAATAATTATGGAATATATAAGGATTGTACTGCAGTAATATTTCATCAAGGACTTAAGATTGTGTGGAACCAAGAAAAGTGACTCCACAACAGGTTAAATTTTTGGAAAATATATGGTTGAGATAAAGATAAACCATAATTTGGTTCTAATACCGAGATAATGATTTTGGAATAATACATGATTGATTTGGATAAATTATATTGGATATTCTTAAATTCCTTGAAACTGATTTATGATTTGTATATATTTTTGGATAGAAAGAGTATATCTAGTATTCTATAATGAATATGGTATCATGAATGTAATCAATAAGGATTTTTGTTAATTCAGTATGTTGTAGTGTTTTAAAAGAATACATGATGAAGGTGTTCACATGTTGTTACGTCGAAAAAAGGATCTTCATTATGTTTACCTTATAAAATTTGGACTGTGAGTTGGAAAGAAGTATTTTGGATATCTATAAAGGTTGGAATGGATTAAGTTGATATTTGGATAGTATTGTTTAAGGTTAAAACATTTCTGAAGATTATTTTTGGAATATTATAATTCTATTGTTTTAGGAAAATGACAACCTGCAGCGTGGGGCATAACCCGTCGTGTCGGACAAAGCTGTAGGATTCGAACCCACAACCATAGTGTGACATGCCTTTATTACCTACCACTAGCCTACAAGAAGTCCCTCGTTATTAGAAAATAGTATTCCTAATCTAAATGGTATGTGTTAATATTTTTAACCATGTACGATTATGATAAATATTATATTTTTGAGTTCTATTATCTTTTTGAGTGAAAGATGAGTTTGTGGTAGTAATTAGTTAAAGGTTGAAACTCTACTTGTCAAGAATAAATATATATATATACCTATCTCTTATTCTATGAATAAATTAATTCTTAAACTATATTAAAGAGATATTAAAACAAAAAATGTGTTATCCTAATACCTTATGTCTTGTTGAACTGATAATATTTTAAATCAACATAAATTGAAGGCTTTGAGTCCCTCAATTTTACACTAGTTTTTCATTGATGTCCTCAATCACTCCCTACAAATATTTATGTTTTTCCTCCAATTATATGTCTCTAATTTCCACCAATGTTCTCTTTATCAAGATCATAATTTTGTGGTGAGTTTTTCATTTCCATTTCCCTCTTATTAAGGCTAAATTTTATTAACCTTATTTCCGATGTGGGTTTTCCACAAAGGTATTTTCTATTTTCATCCTTTTATTTTCAAAGAAAAATTTCAAATTGTGAGGATGAAATTTATTGAAGGAGGGGAGAATGTAACACCCCGAGCTTCCACGATACACATCATTCAATTATGCAATAGCTTGCATTGTACGAAACTTCGAGTTCTAACACACCGCGACTAATCAAAGTAGCTGTTATGAATAGTAATACACACTTTTTAAAATTATAGAAATTTTATATTTCAAAATGGACTTCATTTTTGTATTCGTAATATCTAAATTAGCATATGTTGAATTTTTTGTAATTTTCTGAGAACTTCCAATTTTCTATGAATAGTGAAAAATACTTAAAAACAAAATTTTTAATAAAAATAATTTATAGTGACAAATTATACTATTGAGTGTTTTTAAAGTATAATTAGAATATATTTTTACCATTTTATCTAATGGTGTTCATTAGAATTAATTTCACTTTGAAATTGGACATAAACAATTGTCAATCTTTTGATATATATTGTTTCTTAAAAACAAGCTATTTGTTGTGACAGCGGGAATTAATTATAACATTAATTAATGAAACTTATATATTTGGAATTTCATAAAATATACATCATTTTTGAATTCGGAATATCAATTATAGCTTAGGGTGAAATTTTGGCATTGTTCTGAAAAAATTCAATTTTTGATGAATTGTGAAACCACTAAGTGGTAGTTAAAAAACATATTTGTCATTTAAATGAAACATTACCACTTTTGTGATTTGATTTTCAAAAATATTATATACATGGTTGTCATTTGGAAGTAAAATTTTGTTCAATGGGATTAAAATAATTTTTTTGTTGAATAGTAACATTTAAGTTTAATTAATTGCAATTAAAGGTAATTAGTGAAATTTAAGGTAAAAATGATATTATAAAAAAATGAAATGACCTTGAAACTTGTCCTACACCTATTGGATGAGTCATGTCCGACCAAGATAATACATGGGTCAACTTGGGTACCCCATGGAGCCACTTTGGTTGAAAATGACATTAAAAACTTTTTATTTAATGTTAAAATAAAAATGTCACAAACATGACTTGTTTTACTAAATCAATTTTTAAGTGGGGTTATACAAGTCATATTTTTTACTATAAATATTCATTATAAAGATAAATATATGAACTACATCATGAATTTTTTTTATAATTTTTAGACTTTAAATAAATTAAATTATTTATGACACCATGATGTTGCAGCGAGTACCTCATTAATTAACAATTTAAATAAAATGAAAAGATAATGTAAAAACCAAGGCTTACACTTTCCCAAAGACTATTTGATGGATATATTTCTATACCTTATCACCTTATCCTCTAAATATAAAATTTTGGGACCTCTAAATTCCGAAAAGTATCTCATAATAATGGAACATTTCGTTACTTTCCAAGAGTGCCCCTCCTCTCCTCTTATAAAAGGCCCCCACCTCTACCACCTTATTCAAACCTTCAAGCCATTTGGATCGGCAAACCTCTGCCCAAATACTCTACCAATTTCCCTCCCTTACTCCTAGAAGCCTCACTTTGGGCATAATTATTCCCAAGTAATCCTTTGTCTCAAATCAAAAGAGTTACCCGATTTTAAGTTAATGTCTTCTCTTATGTTATTTTGTTTTATTTTGCTTCTCCAACACCATAAACCCTTTTTATCCATTTTTTTGTAACAGAAACAGTATCCTAAATATACTAGGATGTTTTTATAAGATGTATTCGAGCTACACATACACACACCTACATCTAATGGTTAAAGAACATACTGTTTCTGTTGATGGCGAATTTCTGCCTCACGAAAGGATGATTGTTCAACACTCATATAACACCATCAAAGGTGTCCATAAAGATGTCACTATATTTATATATGATATATAATATGTTTATGTTTTACTTAAGGTTCTGTATTTTTCATTTATGGCATACCTTTATTGTTTCCATTATGGGTAAATGCGATATTTTCATTTTAGGGAGTGCGGACTACCGCCCCCTCAATGTGATTTGATTCATTAATTCCACATTTGGGATGTATAAATGATGGAGTAAATGATATTATATATGATATTATACTGGAATTATAATATACCTTTATATAATTATTATTTCATTAATTACGAAATAGATATGAATGTAGCGTTCATGCGTACGTACGGCTTACCGTCTCCTTGAACAGTGCATTTCATTTCTTACCTCTAAACATTATGGAATATTATAAATAAATTTACATATTGGATATATATGAGATATATGATATCTATATCATGAATATAATTCTGGATATAATGGATATTTCACCATAAGAACAACATGCAATTATAACAAGTTTATTTTTGACTCAAGTACCAAAGATCGACCAAACTACCGTTATTAACTTAAATAATTACATAATGTTCCTAACATGGTAATAAGTGATATAAAAGGAATAAAAAACTTGAAAATGTTCTTATGCAATTATAAATTAACTCAAGTTTATTAGTCAGGAGGTTAATGAACGGTCGAGTCAAGACATGACGCAAGGTAAGTGGACTTCTTAACTCAATTTCCATTCTTTGGGTTAATCTCCTTCTTTCAAATTATGTCATGATATTATTATGTCCTATATTGTATTTGTACTTTATTTATGTGTACTTATAGTGAATACACATAATAGATCTATTTTATTTAAAAAAATTGATCTTTGTGAGGGACTTCATCTCAATCTCCTTTCATTGAGGCATATTTGGTTTTATACACAATGTTCCTTTATACGGTGTATAAACCCATTTGACTTTTATGTTTATTCAAAAGGAATCTTTTTATAAGATGTTTTTTTACTAAACGACAAAAATGAATGTTTTTCTTGTCATACGTATGCGGCGACAACGACGTCTCCCCCACCATGGCCATTATTTGGGTTTTGGATTCCTCTACAAGCCATAACTTTTTTTAAAAATGAAAAGTAAATACCAAGTTTTAATTTTCATTTATTTTGGTATTGAAAATGGTTTTGATAATTTTTTTATTATATCAATGTTTTGTATTGATATCTTGTGATTGAAATGTGGAAATGTTATGTTGCCTTTATACATGTTTTATGTGATACAATTATGTTATGGTTTATGATATGTTTAAACATATTCATATAAGGAATGCATTTGACATAACGAGTGACGGGTGGAGCCCGCTATAGCTCCTTGATGCATCAACAGGTCTCATGAGACAAACTAGTGTCTTGGCACAAGACCTTGACAAAATCTGATTTGTAGTCTTGGCACAAGGCCTTGGCAATGTGGTTATGATAGTCTGGCATTATGCATTTCATCATTATGAAAGTGGTTATTGATATTTCATGTGATTATTAGACTAGTAGAATATCCATGTGAGTAAGTAAATGGAATTATTTTGTTGTACTTTTTCCATATTATGCTAAATTTCATGTTTAAAAGGCTTTTATTTGTTATACATTGCCTGAAATGTTAATGTTTATTAATGAAAGCTTCCGCTATATTGTTATCCTTAATGAGAATCTGAGCTCACCCCTTTCAATGTTTTAATTTTTCCAGGATGTGAAGAAGTATATTAGGAATGACCTGCAGGGATAATATAAGGGGATATGAAGAGAAGATGTTGTAGTTTTGTTTTACTTTATGATGTAATGTAAGACTTATGAATGTATCTAGTGTTTCCAAGGCTACTAAACTAATCGGACATTCGAGACATGATCTTTTGTGATCATGCCAATGTTACGAAGTATTTCACCTACTCTGGGTAGCTGGGGTCGGGGAGTTACAGTTGGTATCAGAGGCAGTTTAGTACTTACCTTGGAAGGTAGATTTAGATAAACTCTGATTAGAGCACATAGCCCAATGATAGACTTTGAGGATTAGTATAGAAGAAATACCTAGAATTTTGGTATTATAGAGATTTTGTGAGTTTAACGAGCAATACATCCTTGTCAGGATATGATCAGGTAGAGGTGGATCTGGCACAGATCTACCTAGAGGTAAAACTCGAAAACACCGCTTTGAGCTAGACTCGAACAGGAATTGGTGCACGACAATGGGCCATGCTGCACTCTTGGTTACGACACTCTGGGGGGATATTCTTAGGATAATTATCATTTTCGTTAAAAACAATTATGAAGGGCTTATGAGTACATACTTCCTCAAAGAAAACATTTTTATTAACATGGATTATATCCATAAATAGTTTAATTTATTTCAAGTGTTTTTCAAGTTTGTAATTATGTATTTCGATTCATAAACTAACCTAGTTTATGCCATTGTATAGAAATGGCGCCCAGTAGAAGGAATGTGAACTCCATAAATACGTATGATCCAAAGAGTAAGAAGGATCACATATTTCATGGTATTAAGCCAACATTTTGAAGGTAAATAGTCTCCCATGTGTTCTCAACATATGAAGAAAAAATTTCATTGGTTAATAAGATAAGTAGATAATTCTCTGAGTCTTATGGATTTGATGGGATGCAAGAGATGAAAAGGATGGAATAGAGAATGATGGATAATGGGACGAGGGAAAAGAAGAATTTTCCTATATGTGATAACTGTGGGAAGAAACACCTTGGAACTTTCCTGAAGGGAATGGGAGTTTGTTATAAGTGCGGAGAAAAAGGACACCAAGTGAGTGACTACAAAGGTAAGAAAAAGGTTTCAAATGTGCAATGCTTTATCTGCAAGGAGTGGGGACACTACGCAAACCAATGTCCAAATCATCAGATTATCCCCAAATGATGTTATTGGATAATAATCAAGTTATGATACTACCACAGCTGAGGAGGAAGGATTATAGTTCTTATGTTGTTATTAAACAATTTTGTCATTTGAGTGTTGTATCAATGATGTACTGGTTATAATAATTATGGAGTATATAAGGATTGTACTGCAGTACTATTTCATCAAGGACATGAGATTGTGTGGAACCAAGAAAAGTGACTCCACAAAAGGTTAAATTTTTGGAAAATATATGTTTGAGAGAAAGACAAACCATAATATGGTTCTAGTACCGAGATAATGATTTTGGAATAATACATGATTGATTTGGATAAATTATATTGGATATTCTTAACTTCCTTGAAACTGATTAATGATTTGTATACATTTTTGGATAGAAAGAGTATATCCAGTATTCTATAAGGAATAAGGGATCATGAATGTAATCAATAAGTAGTTATGGTAATTCAGTATGTTGCAGTGTTTTAAAAGAATACATGATGAAGGTGTTCACATGTTGTTACGTGGAAAAAAGGATTTTTTTTATGTTTACCTTCCTTATAAAATTTGGACTATGAGTGGGAAAGAAGTATTTTGGATAACTATAAAGTTTGGAATGGATTCTGTTGATCTTTGTATAGTATTGTTTATGGTTAAAACATTTCTGAATATTATTTTTGAAATATTATAATTCTATTGTTTTAGGAAATGGACAACCTGCAGGGTGGGGCATAACCTGTCATGTCGGACAAAGGTGTAGGAATAGAACCCACAACCATAGTGCGACATGCCTTTATTAACTACCACTAGACTACAGGAAGTCCCTGGATATTAGAAAATAGTATTCCTAATTTAAATCGTATGTGTTAATATTTTGAACCATGTACGATTAGGATAAATATTATATTTTTGAGTTCTATTATCTTTTTGAGTGAAAGATGAGTTTGTGGTAGAAATTAGTTGATGGTTGAAGCTCTAATTGTCAAGAATAAATATATATATACCTATCTCATATTATATGAATAAATTATTTCATAAACTTTAGTAAATGGATATTAAAACAAAAAATGTGTTATCCTAATACCTTATGTCTTGTTGAACTGATAATATTTTAAATCAACACAGATTGAAGGCTTTGATGCCCTCAATTTTACACTTGTTTGTGATTGATGACCTCAATCACTCCCTACAAATATTTACGTTTTTCCTCCAATTATATGTCTCTAATTTCCACCAATGTTCTCCTTATCAAGATCATAATTTGGTGGTGAGTTTTTCATATCCATTTCCCTCTTATTAAGGATTAATTTTATTAACCTTATTTCCGATGTGTGTTTTCCAAAAATGTATTTTCTATTTTCATCCTTTTATTTTCAAAGAAAAATTTCAAATTGCGAGGATGCAATTTATTAAAGGAGGGGAGAATATAACACCCCGAGCTTCCACGATACGTATCTCATTCAATAATGCAATAGCTTGCATTGTACACAACTTCGAGTTCTAACACACCGCGACTAATCAAAGTAGCATTTATGAATAGTAATACCCACTTTTTAAAATTATGGACATTTTATATTTCAAAATTGAATTCATTTTTTTATTCATAATATTTAAATTAGCCTATGTTGAATTTTTTGTAATTTTCTGAGAACTTCCAATTTTCTATGAATAGTGAAAAATACTTAAAATTTTTTTTTTAATAAAAATAATTTATAGTTTCAATTTATACTATTGAGTGTTTTTAAAGTATAATTAGAATATATTTTTACCATTTTATCGAATGGTGTTCATTAGAATTAATTTCACTTTGAAATTGGAAATAAACAATTGTCAATCTTTTGATATATATTGTTTCTTAAAAACACGCTATTTGTTGTGACAGCAAAAATTAATTATAAAATTAATTAATGAAACTTATATGTTTGTAATTTCAAAAAATAGACATCTATTTTGTATTCGGAATATCAATTATAGCTTAGGGTGAAATTTTGGCATTGTTCTGAAAAACATCAATTTTAGATGAATTGTGAAACCACAAAGTTGTAGTTAAAAAACAGATTTTTCGTTTAAATGAAACATTACCACTTCTGTGATTTTATTTTCAGAAATCTGATAAACATGGTTGTTATTAGGAATTAAAATGTGGTTCAATGGTATTAAAATAATTTTATAGTGAATAGTAACTTTTAAGTTTAATTAATCGCGATTAAAGGTAATTAGTGAAATTTAAGGTAAAAATGACATTATAAAAAAATGAAATGACCTTGAAACTTGTCCTAAACCTATTGGATGAGTCATGGCCGACCAAAAAAATACATGGTTCAACTTGGGGACCCCATGGATCCACTTTGGTTGGAAAATGACATTAAAAACTTTTTATTTAATGTTAAAATAAAAATGTCACAAACATGAGTTGTTTTACTAAATCAATTTTTAAGTGGGGTTATAAAAGTCATATTTTTTACAATAAATATTCATTAGAAAGATAAACAGATTTCCTACATCATGATATTTTTTTTATCATTTTTAGACATCAAATAAATTAAATTATTTATGACACAATGATGTTTCAGCGATTACCTCATTAATTAACGATTTAAATAAAATGAAAAGATAATGTAAAATCCAAGCCTTAAACTTGCCCAAAGACTACTGGATGGGTATATTTCGAACCCTTATCACCTTATCCTCGAAATATATAATTGTTGGACCTCTAAATTGTGAAAAGTATCTCCTAATAATGTAGAATTTTCTTTACTTTCCAAGAGTGCCCCTCCTCTCTTCTTATAAAAGTCCCCCACCTCTACCACCTTATTCAAACTTTCAAGCTATTTGGATCATCCAAACTCAGCCCAAATACTCTCCAAATTTCCCTCCCTTACTCCTATTAGCCTCACATTGGGCAGAATGCTTCCCAAGGAAGCCTTTGTCTCAAATCAAAAGAGTTACCCGATTTTAAGGTAATGTCTTCTCTTATGTTATTTTGTGTTATTTTGATTCTCCAACCCCCTAAACTCTTTTTATACATTTCTTTTGTAACTAAAACAGTATCATAAATATACTAGGATGTTGTTATAAGATGTAATTGAGCTACACTTACACACACCTACATCTAATTGTTAAATAAGATACTGTTTCTGTGGATGGCGAATTTCTGCCTCACGAAACGAAGATTGTTCAACACTCATATAACACCTTCAAAAGTGTCTATTAAGATGTCACTATATTTATATATGATATATAATATGTTTATGTTTTACTTAAGGTTCTGTATTTTTAATTTATGGCATACCTTTATTGTTTCCATAATGGGTAAATGCGATATTTTCATTTTAGGAAGTGCGGACTACCGCCCCCTCAAAGTGATTTGAGTCGTTAATGCCATATGTGGGATGTATAAAGGATGGAGTAAATGATATTATATATGATATTATAATAGAATTATAATATACCTTTATATCATTATGAATTCATTAAATACGAAATATAAATGAAAGTAGCATTCACCCGTATGTACGGCTTACGGTCTCCATGAACGGTGCATTTCATTTCTTACCTCTAAACGTTATGGAATATTATAAATGAATGTATATATTGGATATATATAAGATATATGATATCTATATCATGAATATAATTCTGGATATAATGGATATTTCACCACATGAACAACTTGTAATTATAAGAAGTTTATTTTTGACTCAAGTACCCAAGATTGACAAAACTACTGTTATTAACTTAAATAATTACACAATGTTCATAAAATGGTAATAAGTGATATAAAAGGAATAAAAAAATTGAAAATTTTGTTATGCAATTATAAATTAACTCTAGTTTATTATTCAGGAGGTTAAAGAACGATCGAGTAAAGACAGGACGCAATGTAAGGGGATTTCTTAACCCAATTTCCATTCTTTGGGTTAATCTCCTTCTTTCAAATTATGTCATGATATTATTATGTACTATCTTGTATTTGTACTTTCATTATGTGTAATTATAGTGAATACACATAATAGATCTATTTTATTTAAAAAAAATGACCTTTGTGAGGGACTTCGTCTCAATCTCTTTTCATTGAGGCATATTTGGTTTTATACACAACTTTCCTTTATACGATGTTTAAACCCCTTTGACTTTTTTGTTTATTCAAAAGAAATCTTTATATACGACGTTATTTTACTAAACGACAAAAAGGAATGTTTTTCTTGTTGTACGTATGCGGCGACAATGACTTCTCCGCCTCCATGGCCATTATTTGGGTTTTGGCTTCCTCTACAAACCATAACTTTTTTTAAAATGAAAAATAAATACCAAGTTTTAATTTTCTTTTTTTTTTGGTATTTAAAATGGTTTTGATAATGTTTTTATTATATCAATGTGTTGTATTGATATCTTGTGATTGAAATGTGGAAATGTTATGTTGCCTTTATGCATGTTTTATGTGATACAATTATGTTATGATTTATGATATGTTTAAACCTATTTATATGAGGAATGCATTGGACTTAATAAGTGATGGGTGGAGCCCGCTATAGCTACTCGATGCATCGGAAGGTCTCCTGAGACAAACTAGTGTCTTGGTAGAAGGCCTTGACAAAATCTGATTTGAAGTATTGGCACGAGGCCTTGGCTACGTGGTTATGATAGTCTGGCATTATGCATTTAATCATTATGAAAGTGGTTATTGATATTTAATGTGATTATTCGACCAGTAGAATATCCATGTGAGTAAGTAAATGGCATTATTTCTTTGTACTTTTTCCATATTATGCTAAATTTCATGATTAAAAGGCTTTTGTTTTAGTTATACATTGCCTAAAATGTTAATGTTTATTTATGAAAGCTTCCGCTATATTGTTATCCTTACTGAGCATCTGAGCTCACCCCTTCAGTGTTTTAATTTTTCTAGGATGTGAAGAAGTATATTATGAATGACCTGAAGGGATAATATAAGGGGATATGAATAGAAGATGTTGTAGTTTTGTTTTACTTTATAATGTAATGTAAGACTTATGAATGTATCTAGTGTTTTCAAGGCTACTAAAATAATCGGTCTTTCGAGACTTGATCATTTGTGATCTTGACAATGTTACGAAGTAATTCACCAACTCTGTGTAGCTGGGGTTGGGGCGTTACGGTTGGTATCAGAGGTAGTTTAGTACTATCCTTGAAATCTTGATTTAGATAAACTCTGATTAGAGCACATATCCCAAAGATAGACATTGAGGATTATTATAGAAGAAATTCCTAGAATTTTGGTATTATAGAGATTTTGTGAGTTTTCCGAGCAATACATCCTTGTCTGGATATGAGCTGGTAGAGGTGGATCTGGAAGAGATGTATCTAGGGGTAAACCCCGAAAACACCGCTTTGAGCTAGACTTGAACAGGAACTGGTGCACGACAACGGGCCTTACTGCACTCTTGGTTACGACACTCCCGGGGGATATTCTTAGGATAATTATCATTTTCTTTACAAACAATTATGAAGGACTTATGAGTACATACTTCCTCAAATAAAACAATTTTATTATCATGGATTATATCCATAAATAGTTCAATTTTTCTAAGTGTTTTTCAAGTTTGTTATTATGTATTTCGATTCGTAAACTAACCTAGTTTATGCCATTGTATAGAAATTGCGTCCAGTAGAAGGATTGTGAACTCCGTCAATACGTATGATCCAAAGAGTAAGAAGGATCACATCTTTCACGGTATTAAGCCAACATTTAGAAGGGAAATAGTCTCCCATGTGTTCTCAACATATGAATAAATAGTATCATGTGTTAATAAGATAAGTATAGAATTCTATGAGTCTTATGTATTTGAAGGGATGAAGGAGAAGAAAAGGATGGAAGAGAGAATTATGGATAATGGGATGAGGGAAAAGAAGAATTTTCCAATATGTGATAACTGTGGGAAGAAACACCTTGGAACTTGCCTTAAGGGAAGGAGAGTTTGTTATAAGTGTGGAGAAAAAGGACTCCAAGTGCGTGACTATAAGGGTAAGAAAAAGGTTCCAAATGTACAATGCTTCATCTACAAGGAGTGGGGACACTACGCAAAACAATGCCCAAATCGTCAGAGTATACCCCAAATGATGTTATTGGATAATAATCAAGTTATGATACTACCACAGATGATGAGGAAGGATTAGAGTTTTTATGTTGTTATTAAATAACTTTTTCATTTGAGTGATGTATCAATGATGTACTAATTATAATAATTATGGAGTATATAAGGATTGTGCTGCAGTACTATTTCATCAAAGACTTGAGATTGTGTGGAACCAATAAAAGTGACTCCACAGCAGGTTAAATTTTTGGAAAATATATGGTTGAGAGAAAGATAAACCATAATATGGTTCTAATACCGAGATAATGATTTTGGAATAATACATGATTTATTTGGATAAATTATATTGGATATTATTAACTTCCTTGAAACTTATTTTTGATTTGTTTACATTTTTTGATGGAAAGAGTATATCTAGTATTCTATAAGGAATAAGGGATCATGAATGTAATCAATAAGGATTTATGGTAATTTAGTATGTTTCAGTGTTTTAAAAGAATACATGATGAAGGTGTTCACATGTTGTTACGTGGAAAAAAGGATCTTCATTATGTTTACATTCCTTATAAAATTTGGACTGTGAGTTGGAAAGAAGTATTTTGGATAACTATAAAGGTTGGAATGGATTAAGTTGATCTTTGGATAGTATTGTTTAAGGTTAAAAAATTTCTGAAGATTATTTTTGGAATATTATAAATCTTTTGTTTTAGGAAAAGGACAACCTGCAGGGTGGGGCATAACCCGTCGTGTCGGACAAAGCTGTAGGAATCGAACCCACAAAAATAGTGCGGCAGACCTTTATTAACTACCACTAGCCTATAGGAAGTCCCTGGTTATTAGAAAATAGTATTCCCAATCTAAAAGGTATGTTTTAATATTTTGAACCATGTACAATTAGGATAAATATTATATTTTTGAGTTCTATTATCTTTTTTATTGAAAGATGAGTTTGTGGTAGACATTAGTTGAAGGTTGAAACTCTACTTATCAAGAATAAATATATATATACATATCTCTTATTCTATGAATAAATTAATTCTTAAACTTTAGTAAAGTGATATTAAAACAAAAAATGTGTTATCCTAATACCTTGTGTCTTGTTGAACTGATAATATTTTAAATCAACATAGATTGAAGGCTTTGAGGCCCTCAATTTTACACTTGTTTGTGATTGATGACCTCAATCACTCCCTACAAATATTTACATTTTTCCTCCAATTATATTTCTAGAATTTTCACCAATGTTCTCCTTATCAAGATCATAATTTGCTGGTGAGTTTTTCATTTCCATTTCCCTCTTATTAAGGAAATCTTTTCTTAACCTTATTTCCGATGTGGGTTTTTCAAAAAGGTATTTTCTATTTTTAACCTTTTATTTTCAAAGAAAATTTTCATATTGCGAGGATGCAATTTATTGAAGGAGGGGAGAATGTAACACCCTGAGCTTCCATGATACGGTTCACATTCAATCATGCAATAGCTTTCATTGTACGCAATTTCGAGTTCTAACACACCGCGACTAATCAAAGTAGCATTTATGAATAGTAATACCAACTATTTAAAATTATTTAAATTTTATATTTCAAAATGGACTTCATTTTTGTATTCGTAATATCGAAATTATCCTATGATGAATTTTTTGTAAATTTCTGAGAACTTACAATTTTCTAGGAATATTGAAAAATACATAAAAACCACATTTTTAATAAAAATAATTTATGGTGAAAAATTATAATATTGAGTGTTTTTAAAGTATAATTAGAATATATTTTTACCATTTTATCTAATGGTTTTTATTAGAATTAATTTCAATTTTAAATTGGACATAAACAATTGTCAATATTTTGATATATATTATTTCTTAAAAACACGCTATTTGTTGTGACAGCGTGAATTATTTATAAAATTAATTAATGAAACTTATATGATGGAATTTCATAAAATAGACATCATTTTTAAATTCGTAATATCAATTATAGCTTAGGGGGAAATTTTGGCATTGTTCTGAAAAACATCAATTTTTGATGAATTGTGAAACCACTCAGTTGTAGTTAAAAAACAGATTTTTCATTTAAATGAAACATTTCCACTTTTGTGATTTGATTTAAAAAAATATGATATACATGGTTGTACTTAGGAAGTAAAATGTGGTTCAATGAGATTAAATTTTTTTCGGTGAATAGTAACTATTAAGTTTAATTCATTGCGATTAAAGGTAATTAGTGAAATTTAAGGTAAAAATTATATTATAAAAAAATGAAATGACCTTGACACTTGTCCTACACCTATTGGATGAGTCATGGTAGACCAAGACAATACATGTGTCAACTTGGGTACCCCATGGAGCCACTTTTCTTGGAAAATGACACTAAAAACGTTTTATTTAATGTTAAAATAAAAATGTCACAAACATGAGTTGTTTTACTAAATCAATTTTTTAGTGGGGTTATACACGTCATATTTTTGAATATAAAAATATATTAGAAATATAACAAGATTTCATACATCATTAAATTTTTTTTATAATTTTTAGACATTAAATAAATTAAATTATTTATGACCCCATGATGATGCAGTGATTAACTCGTTAATTAACGATTTAAATAAAATGAAAAGATAATGTAAAATCCAAGGCTTACACTTGTACAAAGACAATTGGATGGGTAGATTTAGAACCCTTATCACCTTAACCTCGAAATATATAATTGTGGGACCTCTAAATTTCGAAAAGTATCTCATAATAATGTAACATTTCCTTACTTTCCAAGAGTGCCCCTCCTCTCATCTTATAAAAGGCCCCCACCTCTACCACCTTATTCACACCATCAAGACATTTTTTCGGAAAAACTCTGCCCAGATACTCTCCCAACTTCCCTCGCTTACTCCTAGAAGCCTCAATTTGTGCATAATTCTTTCCAAGGAAGCCTTTGTCTCAAATCAAAAGAGTTACCCAATTTTAAGTCAATGTCTTCTCTTATGTTATTTTGTTTTATTTTGATTCTCCAACCCCCTAAACTCTTTTTATCCACGTAATTTGTAACAACACCAGTATCCTAAATATACTAGGATGTTGTTATAAGAATTATTTGATCTAAACATACACACACCTACATCTAATGGTTAATGAACATACTGTTTCTGTGGATGGCGAATTTCTGCCTCACGAAATGATGATTATTCAACACTCATATAACAGTTTCAAAGGTGTCCATTAAGATGTCACTATAATTATATATGATACATAATATGTTTATGTTTTACTTAAGGTTCTGTATTTTTCATTTATGGCATACCTATATTGTTTCCATTATGGGTAAATGCGATATTTTCATTTTAGGAAGTGCGGACTACCGCCCCCACAAAGTGATTTGAATCGTTAATGCCATATGTGGGATGTATAAAGGATGGAATAAGTGATATTATATATGATATTATACTTTAATTATAATATACCTTTATATCATTATGATTTCATTAAATACTAAATATAAATGAAAGTAGCGTTCATGCGTACGTATGGCTTACCATCTCCATGAACGGAGCATTTCATTTCTTACCTATAAACATTATGGAATATTATAAATGAATGTATATATTGGATATATATGAGATATATGATATCTATATCATGAATATAATTCTGGATATAATGGATATTTCACCACATGAACAACTTGTAATTATAAGAAGATTATTTTTGACTCAAGTACCAAAGATCGACAAAACTACCATTATTAACATAAATAATTACATAATGTTCCTAACAAGGTAATAAGTGATATAAAAGGAATAAAAAACTTGAAAAATGTTCTTAATCAATTATAAATTAACTCTAGTTTATTATTCAGGAGGTTAAAGAACAGTCGAGTCAAGACTAGACGCAAGGTAAGGGGACTTCTTAACCCAATTTCCATTCTTTGGGTTAATCTCCTTCTTTCAAATTATGTCATGATATTATTATGTCCTATCTTGTATATGTACTTTCTTTATGTGTACTTATAGTGAATACACTTAATTGATCTATTTTATTTAAAAAAAATGCTCTTTGTGAGGGACTTCGTCTCATTCTCCTTTCATTGAGGCATATTTGGTTTTATACACAACTTTCCTTTATACGGTGTATAAACCCCTTTGACTTTTACGTTTATTCAAAATGAATCTTTTTATACGAAGTTTTTTTACAAAATGACAAAAAAGAATTTTTTTCTTGTCGTACTTATGCGGTGACAACGACTTCTCCGCCGCCATGGCCATTATTTGGGTTTCGGCTTCCTCTATAAGCCATAACTTTTTTTTAAAAAAATGAAAAATAAATACGATGTTTTAATTAACTTTTATTTTGTTATTGAAAATGGTTTGGATAATGTTTTTATTATATTAATGTGTTGTATTGATATCTTTTGATTGAAATGTGGAAATGTTATGTTGCCTGTATGCATGTTTTATGTGATACAATTATGTTATGGTTTATGATATTTTTAAACCTATTCATATGAGGAGTGCATTGGACTTAATAAAGGACGGGTGGAGCCTGTTATAGCTCCTCGATGCATCGGTAGGTCTCATGAGACAAATTAGTGTCTCGGCACAAGTCCTTGACAAAATCTGATTTGTAGTCGTGGCACGAGGCCTTGGCTACGTGGTTATGATAGTCTGGCATTATGCATTTCATCGTTATGAAAGTGGTTATTGATATTTCATGTGATTATTAGAATAGTAGAATATCCATGTGAGTAATTAAATGGCATTATTTCATTGTACTTTTTCCATATTATGCTAATTTTCAAGTTTAAATGGCTTTTGTTTTAGTTATACATTGCCTTAAATGTTAATGTTTATTTATGAAAGCTTCTGCTATATTGTTATCCTTACTGAGCATCTGAGATCACACCTTTCAATGTTTTAATTTTTACAGGATGTGAAGAAGTATAATATGAATGACCTACAAGGATAATATAAGGGGATATGAAGAGAAGATATTGTAGTTTTGTTTTACATTATGATGTAATGTAAGACTTATGAATCTATCTTGTGTTTATAAGGCTACTAAACTAATCGGTCTTTCGAGACTTGATCTTCTGTGATCATGCCAATGTTACGAAGTAATGCACAGACTCTGGGTAGCTTGGGTTGGGGCGTTACAAAATATTAATAATGGGATTTCATTTCAAACCAAATTTTCATACATCATATATGAGTCATTTATATTGTATTTAACTGATAATTTGAATGTACATTATTTTACTATATATCACAATTATTAAAAAATTCACGAATTTTAGAAAGATCCCAAAAAGCCAGCCTTAATATTATTCAACCTTTAAAATTCATAAATGAAGTACTTTTTTCTGAAAATAATTTTCTAGATATTTAATTTAATTTCTAAATAAAATAATACTTAATACCAAAATTATTATTTAAAAAATTCAACTGGTTTTATTTCACATTGAAAAATTAATCAATATATCATTATTTTAAATATTTAATAAAATTATATAATAATACATTTTACTATTCATTAATATCATGTTACTATTTATAATGGTATGTTAATATTCATCAAAAAACAAGTTGATCCCATCAGACACAAAATTACATACTTATCCCAATTGTAGATGATTTTTTTCAATATTCAAAATATATTAGCTGTAAAATTATCTTCAAAGGATACTCATATATATCTACTTAAAACAATGTTTCATTAAATTATAATTATTATTAAAACCATGGGGTTTTACATTTAATGATTCGTGGAAATTACTTTTAGTAAGGATGTTTCCATTAAATTTAATTGATCACAAGGATTATGTGGTTGAATGGGTTTTTAATTTTATTCTACAAATTAAAATAGTAGATAATAAGTAATATCTTGATTATATTTTATTAATTTTATTATTTCCCAATGGACCTCAACATTGAACTCAAATTTTATAGTTTCCATGACATTCTAGGTGAAGGGATCCATATTCCCCTTCAAATAACCCTAGAAAGGGTTGGTGATGTTATTAGAATGTATTTAAGTACGTAGGTGTTTACTAATTATTGGCTTGCAGCTCCATGATCTATTGAGTGGATTCCCCAATCAAGAAATCCTAACTTTGGATTTCTACAACTCTTGCCTCCAATATTACCCCATGTCTATCTTGGGAGACTTATCTTGATATTAAACTCTTTAGTTAACATGAAAAAATTTATAAGGGAAACCTGTATAAAATTTCATGTCCCAATAAGGGTTGGTCAAAAACATATTATTATTTAGTTTTTTCCTTATTCAATTAACGAAAGGCTTGGTCTGACTTAATATTTTATTTCGTTGATTTTTATCTCTTTTTAGGGAATTGATTATTATAATTATCACAAACTTGTTAATATTTAGTTGAACATACATAGTTTATTAACCATTTCTTGATAATATTTAGACAAAATCCCAGTTTATTTTAGTTCAATCTTGAATGCTTATTAAATTTCATAATTATATTATCGTCAAAACACACCCATAATGATAGTCCAAGAAACTGACTGAAATATAATTACACAAAGTGTACGATCTTCAGCTTTTCAATCAGTTACTTTATCCAGAAGTTGTTAAACTGACCATTACCTAGGGGAGAATCACCAAGAAACTTATGGGTTCGTGTTTATATCTTTCCACTGATCTAATAATTTTTCTCTGGGGATAAGATTCGTCTCGGCTCTAGCTTGAACAAAAACCTCTATTTTGGACATACCATCTATTACATATTCAATTATGTTAACTAACATATTAGTGTGGGATAAAGGGGGGGGGGGTTACATAAAAGAAACCATGAAAACACATGACCTATATATTAACGAGAAGAGATGAGTCGTTGTCCAACAATTAATTTAATAAATAATGTAAATGGAATCCAATCACATATGGTGGTCCAGGTCTATCTCATTATCTCTCACATACATGAAAAACGTCACATATTAAATAAAAGTAGTATTTAATTATTTAATTATTCTTGTTTATGAAAAATCACACTGAAATAAATTAATTATCACAATTAATTTATCAATTATTTTATCAAAATCATTTTTTATGAATTTCATTGAGATTCTCCTCCATCAAAATTTTAAACAAATAAATTCACATAAAAATTTTCTTTGTATGTAACATGATCATCTAAGGAAACCAAGTGACTTCTTGTACATAACTACCAAGTGAGTATTAATGAACATTACAAAGATGATAAATTAAACACATATATATACAAAACATTTATCACAAGTTTTGTCCCAACATTACACATACACCATGGTACACGTCTCAAAAGTTTTTTTAATATAATAATAAATATTAATAAATATAACTAATTTGGATTAGTACATGTCATGTAGTTCTTATTATATGTCATGTACAACCATTCATCATCCATCCAAAGTATGCGCTCGGGGATAAAACATGTATATTTAGATTATAAATCCTCAGAGTACATGGCATGTCTAATGAGACACATACCGATTAGTATCCACAATATATGATCTTTAGTTGGGCATGGTGTGTAGGGGTCACTTGGTCTAAACCAAACCTAATGGGACTAAACAGCGTGTCTAGTGGAACTCATGACATGTCATCTAGAAACCCTGTTCCAGATGTTCCCGGTCAACACACTTAGTCATTAAGACAAAAAAAACTCTTATGACATATCTAGGTTTGAGGACCAGTCCTGAATCATTGAACCATGATACATGGTGTTTCAATCCAATTAAATGACATGTATTTTTGTTTTACCCATCCCGGAACCATTTGGAACTTTGGATGAGATCCTCTATTTTATTTTAATCAAAATTAAAAAAAAAATCTGTAAGATGTATGAGAAACGAAAGAGGAGTAAAATATATTGAGATTTAGATTTTCTGAATGATTAACATGATGTTATTGACTAAATTATTAATCCATAATTCAAAAAAGTATTATTTAAATAATTAAAATATATGATGTAACTACTCTAACAGAACATAACAGTTCTGGGTACAGCAGAAGCATGGTTGTTCTAGAACCCAACATTAATTTTTTCCATGAACAATGATTATTTTTGGATCAGTATGATGATGCACTCAAGTCTCCACATAATATAATCAAAATTTATATAATGAAGAATGATTCCTGAAACCTTTAGATAGGATCTTCGAAATCATGTTTATAATTAATTTAATTAATTTCAAAATTAATGAATACCTAGATCAATAGTATTTTCTTCGTTGATGGTGTTGATAATCTTGAATGATCATTCGATATTATCTCATTTAAATTTCTTGGATTGAAAATTTAATCCATCAAGTAGTAATCTGCACTCTCCCTAATGGCCTCTGATTGAAACTTCTTGTTCTCTGGGAGGTATCATGGTGAAGTTAGTGTATATTGCCAGTGGTTCTTAATCACGTGGTCTTTTTCCATGAAAAACATCTCTCATTCTTCAGAGGCGCATGCTGATGATTTTATAGGGAAAATATATAGCTAAACAATTCTCAATTCATCGGGAATGCAATTTCGTACATGGAACAGTAGACGTATGTATCTATTTATGCACATGGGGTATAGATTAAAATATTTAATAGTTTAATAGTAATTAAAAAAATTTGTAACCCTAAAGAAAACCCATGGTTTTAATAATAATACCATGTAAGTATTTATGGTGTGCCAAATTACAAAGAACAGAATTATAAATAAATTTCTACTCATCAAATAATAGCAACATTGCTTTATTATTTTCCAACTAGTATAATAATCATTTACCGTCTTGAAAATAATAATTTTAGTGCCGAAAACGAAATGGTGCACTCAAAATCTACTCTGATTTATTGGACTCCCAAATAAATAAATAAATTATTCAATTAAATAATGATTTTATTTTTAAACTACTAAATAAATAATTATTAAATCGATATAAAATAAATATATATATTTTACCCATAATCCAGTTACTAAATATTTATTTTATTTATTCAATCATTTAAACATTTATAAAATTATTCCATTATATTGTGAATAATATTTATTAATTAAATTAAATAGAATATATCTGAGACCAGAAGAAACAATTAGTGTGTGACCCTTTAGGAGTCATTATCATTGGCATTAGGCTAGCTTGCCTAAAGTCAAAATGTACTATCTATAAACAGGTCAAGGAACCGAAGGGAAAGAACACAATGGCCCAAAAATGACATCGTCATAAGAATTCTCACTATGTAATATAATTCCTTTGACATAATGTAAAATCAGTCTGGATTCATGACTGTTTCATCAACCATTATGATTGACACGAGATTATTTGACTACCCAAAATAAATTCATCATTAAAATATTTCCATGTAATTTCATGTGACAGTTCTATTTCAATCAAAGGGTTGGGATGTCAACATCCATAAGTGAAAAGTAAAAAACCTTTCTTGACTTATCCATTAATAACATTCCACACATGACACTTCCAATGTACATTACATCCTAAAAACTGTTTTCATGGCTGTTTTCATCATTAAATCAATGTGTGTGGGCTGTGACACATATTAATGATAATCATAAAGTCTAAGGATCATTACACATGATCGCATATAAGAATAATCAATCACAGTAAAACATGTTGAATTCCTACAGTTAGGTCTTTTATCAAAATCTCTCTTCTTAGAGATTACCACGTATGAACATCATGAGAGGTAGTTTGATCTTCTTACGCGTACTCTAACCTGATGGTACATATACTATGTGCCCTGTTATAACATGTCATCCCACCACATAACTATATTTAAGAACATTTTCATAGCTCTTCATTTTTATAATCATAGCAGGGAACTCCTATGACCTTGTGAATACAACAAATACTCCTAGACATTATTACACTATAGTCATGATGAATAATGAACGATATGTAATAATATATTTAATATTTATATATATATAACATTCATTTAATAAAAGTACATCCAATCACAGTATCAAGGACATTATTAACATCTCGTATTAGTTTATTTTTTATCTAAAAGATATTATTCTATGAATTCCCATGTGATAATTATCTATAGTCATTCACAGTATTAGGGACTTTAGAAACATTTGGGGATTCAATAAGAATTTTAAAAACAATTTTTGGATCACCAACTTTTTTTATGAGATTTCAACTATAAGGGAATGTGTGGAGTTTAATAATTCATATGACATATTAGTTTCATGATGATTATTAGATAGTTAATATGGATGATACTATCACTATTCATTAGAATATGATATTGGTTTTGGTTCTCAATATGAAAGATTACAATATTTATTCAATGACATCATGATTTTGTAATCAATGAGTAATCAGAATTGTTGATCTAGAAGCTAATCTAGAAACTATTGCATATTCCTTGAGTGGATTACTAGTCCATTCACCCAAAGCATTCATAGTTATATTATAATAATGTTGATGGATCATTTTATGTTTGCTTCCTAACAGAATTCACTTACATGAAGTCATTTTGGATATTTTTTATATTTGATGATTGATTTTTTGTTTATAGTATAACCCTGGTTGATTATTTTAAATTAAATATTTTTTCCAATGTTTTCTGAGTCATAAGAAAGAAAAATTTAAAATTTCTGTCATGTTTTTTTATTTATTTAAAAATTTATTTTCATTTATAAAATGTCTGAATATCGAAATTTATAGTTTTTGAATTTTACATTATAAATACTAGTTTTCTTAATTAATTATATAATGTCTTTAATAGTATAATCTTTTCCTCATGTTGTATTTAAAATGGAAATGGGTTTTAAATTTAACATTATTATTTTTAATTTTATACTATGAAACAAACATCAAGAGAAGATAGAATATTTTAATAGTTTAATGTTTTTATATTTTGATTCATAATATAAAAAGTTAATTTTACTTCTTTATAAAAGAATATATATTTTTTATTAAAACATTGATGTTTTCATAAATATTTTGTTGGAGATTCATTTGAAATATTATTATTAGTGTGTGTTTTTTCATGGGATATTATTTATTGTATATTTTATGAGCCAATGTTTTGTAATTTCATGAAATTTCACCTAGAATGTATTCCATAAAATATAGAAATATGGTTTGTTGGATATATATAATTGAAGGAATCTAATAAAATATTATAGATGAGTCATTTTTTAAGACCCTACCCAGACTCCATATTTATGTGTAGTTCTATAGATCATGTAGACATTATACCCCATCTAGGAATTCATGTATCCATGACGACTTTCTAATAGAGTAGAATATGCTTGTCCAGAGGAAATTATTTGGATAGATAAAATTAATGGAAACAATGCTTTTCTCAAGAATCCTATTTATTTTATGCTCAAATCATACATTTAAATTTTTGTTGGACCAATCTGAGGGTGGTCAGGATTTCTGATTCCATTCCACATAAATGGGAAAATATATTGGTAATTCTTCAAAATTGACATCATTCAATTGAAATATCACTAGGAAGAGATAAAGGATAATTATTCAAATCTAATTGTTCCCATTCAAGCTGTTAGATTAATTGAATAATAATATAATAAAATTTCTACACTTTTATGTTTCTTTGTTAATATTTTATGTGATGACTCCCTTTTTTATTTCATTTAAGGATGTATTCATCCATCAATGAATCTTTCATATTAGAAATATGTATGATATATTATACCAATCATTATGATAGAGAATTATTAGTGGAATCAATTATATCAATTAAATAATAATTATTTAATTTTTCATTCCTGAATAGCATAGGTTGGTCAAAAATATTATTTGATTATGGGAAATTATCATTGAGAATGAAGAGGAATATAGTTTCTCCTAGTAAGGAGAAAATTGTCATTATATGAGACAGTATTCGAATAATATGATATTTTTGATCATTATGGATACTTGGTATACCCTAATTTATTTTAATTTTTGGTTACTGAAAGGGGAACATTCAATTTTTATCGTTTTTTTGTTACCTTCCAATTTTATATATATTTTCTTTATTATATAATGCTACATTTGGATGTTCAACTATAGGCCATGGTTTGATTAATCTGTGGGTAATTAATATTAGGCTGTGTTTTTTTACTAAGATATATTTTTATTCAACTTTATGGTGTTACCAATTTTATGGTGTAATCGTTCATATTCAGTGGTTTTTATCACTTGATGTTTGTTTCATCCTTTTAGATTCAATTAATTTTTTATCCGAATATCATGATGTTTTTTGTTATTATCATCCAAATTTAAATTTATTCCCATTGAAGGGAATATACTTTTACATTTTTTGGATCATTTATAGGATATTTTTATTAGTTTTTTATTATCTCATCCAAAAGTATTTAGTTATATGTCAAAATTGATGTATTAGTTGGTCGAAAATTTTGATGGTTTGTTCCGATCTATTGGTGCACTAACCTATTCATTTTGAGATATTTCATTTTGGAATTGGTTATTCCCTATATATGTACTCAAAAAATTAATACTATATTAATATAAATATTAACTTTAACTCATATGAAATGGTTGTTGGTTTAGGGTGCTCATCTACGGGTGATGCTCTATGATGAAAATCCAGAGAAACTATTGATTTATTTATAGAGGTATAAATCATTTCACATATTTTCATTCCTTATTATTGGAAAAAATATAGAGTGATATTAAGGATGTTGTCCATTATGTAATAGTGGAGATGTTTTGAGTTTTCATTTCAATTAGGTTCTCAGTTTTGGATCATATATGGTTCTTGTTGGTGTATGTTCATGTTCTATTATTAAGGTTTAAGGGATGTATTCTTGGCAGTTATGTTACTCATGTTCTCTAATTTTTATTATTATTATATAGTGTTTATACATATGAATTGTATATATTTATTTTCTTATGTTATTAAGGTCTATTTGTTTCAATACTTATATCAATCTTAAAGGATCCATTTTGAGGATTCTTGTGAATTTCAGCAATCATTTCACTTTCAATTCTCCTTAGTTATTCCTATATGTCTCATTCTATTTCATGGTCACATAAAAATTTCATCACAAATATAAGGTATGGATGTTATTTATTCATTATATTTTACATACTATGCAATGGAACATTTCGATGAGTAGAATTTGATATAATTTGGAAAATTATGACATCCTCATATAACAATCATCAATTAATGTGCTTCTATGAATTTTAGGTGGATGATGGGGTTGGAAGATGACTACTAGTTATTGTGACATATGTAGATCAAGTCATATATCTAATAATTTTTTATGTGGTCCACTGGCAGGATGGATAGGTCCATATCTAAGCCTATAGGCTTGTTAGTGGTTACAATACTATATTTTACCCACTGACTATCTATTAGGTCTACACAAGAATATCAATATTATATATAATGGATTCAATATCTCTAATATATCCACATGCCAACATGTGGTAATTTCTCCTGAACCATCGTTTTATTTATCTTATCTTCATATTTTAACCCAGCACAAATGACACGATACTTTAGATAACTCATTTGAAATATTTGATATTCTATTATCATCCCATGGTGGATCTATGTTCCTATCAAATTAGAGACCTTATTAATGTTAGTCTTTTCCATCATTCCATTTCATAGATATTTATATCTTGAATCATTCATGTATTATGATATTGTATAATTGTGAATTATTGGATCTTAAATGGGTTATGTTAAATATTTGTAATATGATATCTTCTCAATTATCTTGAGATCCCTCTATCTTGATTATGTTTACTAAATTAGAGGTTATTCATTTTGGGTTCTTTATGTTATAATCCCATAAATTTTTAATTGGTGATTCTATGTGATTTTATTATTTTTATAGTTAATGTATTTAATTAATTAATATTTATAACATTTTAAATTTTATAATAATTATTTAATCATTTTAAAGAATTAAATGGCTATTTTTGTTAAGAAATGTATATGGAATGGTATTATCCGTATAATGAATTAATAGATAGATTATAAAATAAATTGTCTTATAATTGATAATAGTTTTCTATCAAATATATGGATTTATTTTCTTTCAAAATGGGTTGATTCATTGTGATTTTTCCAAATGGATTAATGTCTGTTAGTTTGATTCAAATGTGGTTGGGATTGATTTAATTATATTTTCTGTTTTTTTGAAATGAAAGTATTTTTTTTCTATTCAATATATATATATATGGAATCATTGGTTCTTTTTTTTAATTTCATAATGTCCCATTTAGGGATATAATTTTTTTTAGAGGATGATGGAATGTATAACCATTTTTATTGGTTGATTGTAATTGATATTTTATTTAACTAATTATTTTATGGTTCATTTATTTGGTATAACATGAAGGCTCATTAGGGACATTATGATGTATATTCTCTTATCAAAAATGTTTTGAATAAACGCATAATATATTTTCTTTTTTTTTGTTGGCTTTGAAATCCAATGATGTGAAATGTTAACATACATATAATATTATATTAGGTAGAAAAGTGGTTTGTGATTGTTGTGAATATATTATTTGATGAAATATTGATTGTTAATGTTGTTTATGATATGGATACACATTATGATCATTGTTAATTGATATCTAACTCTAATACTTTTTACACATGGGAAACCAATTAATCTACATGAGATACCCAAGATTTATTTTATGATTTTTTGGACTCACAGACTTAATAGAATGTCCCTAGATAATGATGGAATTATCTGTGGATATTTTTTGAGGAGGTAACAACGCACCAGGATAATATGATTATGTTTTGGATGATTTTACATTTTCATAATATTTTCCATGGATTGTTTATAATTATTTGTATACCAAAAATTATATTGTGGTCATAACTATGTCTTTTTTCTTCAGTACATGAACCTGGACTGTTGATATATGACCTTGATCACATATTTTTTAACATTTCACTAGAGATTAAGTAATTTAATTCCCTTATTTTATATAAATATTGATTGTGAGGTAAGTTATTTATCCATTAATTTCCATTGTTATGTTTATTTGTCTTTTATATATAATATTAGACCGTGTACTCATTATGATTTTGTCACAACAGAATGTGAAACGATTTTGGAAGTATTACACAAAAAGGGGTTTTTTTGTTGAGTAGTTATTTTGAATTGATTTTATTTTTTTTTCTCTAATGTATTTTAAAGTATAGATGAAAATGGTTATGAATATATTTTTCTCATTATATGACATAATGAAATTGAAATTCCATTTTTAAAATGATTTTGGATTTACGTTATTTCATTATAATAGAAAAAATGTATTATTGTTCCAATTCTTTAACAGATGTTTTTGATTTTAATGGAATAGATATTTCATAGATATTTTGGTTGGGTGATAATATGATAAATAATATAAACACCTTTAAATATTGTTTGGGGTTACCATTATTTTTTTAACAGTTGACACCCTTCTATTCATATATATTATTTTGAATTGTGGTTTTATTTTTTAGGAATGTTTGATTTGATTTTGTATGTGGATAGGTATCTATATGAAATTGGTTATGGTACATATGATTCCTATTTTATTTCATGGTTAAAATTTCATTTTCTCCTTATAACATATTGGGGTTTTGTATTTTTTGTTTTGTTTTTGATATTTCCAAAAAATTATTTCTACTCAAGTTCTTATTGATGGATGAAATCATTATCTATGATTTTTTCTTGATGTTTATGTTATTATCTTCAACCTGTGTTTATTAGGGATTCATTCCATGTATGTGGTTATCAGTTCAGATATCTATTTGGATGGAATTCAATGAATTTTTTTCACATTTATTATCTCATAAATTAGGAACATAAACACATTTTTAAGATAATATGATGAAATTTCATCATTATCACACACAACTAGACCATGTTGAAAAAATCAATAAATATGTAATCATATTCATGATATAGGGAGATATAAATAGAAATAATAGGTGAAAAAAAATTCTCGGTAAGTGAAAAATAAATGATAAAAATAAAATAATGCAAACAAGAATATAATGTGAAAATATATATAATTTATATGCCTACATACATCCAACATAAGAGATATTAGATCATAAAAAAATTGATTCATGGAATACCACAAGATATGATTCTGTATTGTGTTGAAATGTATGTCTGTAAACATGTATCATTAGGGCCTATAATAATCAAAATAATATGTTTAAATCCTTAAAAAAAGAATATGAAATTCATATTCATATAATTCATCAATATCACACCCTTGTTAGAAAAATCCTTATGTCCAGAACATCATATGTGAAAAAATTTATCCTCCATCCAATGTTAAAAATAATTATATCCTTTACTTTGTATATAATAAGTTATTAACATATAGTATTTCATTGGGGGTACAATGGAACTCATGCATCATCATCAATACATATGTGTTCCCTCGAAAATAAATTGTAATCAAATCATAAACAACTCTTGTAATGAAGAATGGTTCTACATTATATTTAAAAATACACATAAGTGGAATAAATTTATAATTCCATTAATAATCATATCATGATATATATTTGGAAAATTTCATATTATAGTGTATTATGTTTCATTCATGTGAAATAACTACAAATATTATAAAACAAGGGTATATAATGAAATGGTGGGAGCCAGCAAAATCCATACCCATAAAAATATATTAGAAAGAAAAAAATAGAAAAGGATAGTTAGTGTTAGAAGGGGTTATTACATATCTAATACTGAATTACTCCACACATTTAATCATTCACCACATCTTCACTACAATTAGGAATTGTAATAGACCAAAACATAGTTGTATCACTGACAACATTCGTGGAAAACACATCTGCAACTTTATTTGTTTCTCGATATGTGTGGGATTCTTCAAAATTTAGATGAGCACTCTTATTGAGACAATCAACCCAAACATGTATAATTATCAATGATACAACTCGTGTTCTTACCTAAAAATCTTTAATAGTAACCTCAGAGTCATATACAAGCCACAATGGTGTCCAGTTGTACTGAGAAACATAATCAATTTAATATATCATGTCCAATAACTCAGCCTCATACACCATTTTAATTCCAGTGGAGTGATTGAATCTCCCCATGAAGAATACACGATGAGTACGAATGACACCTACACGTCCCGAGGGGTCGGGCATTCCTATCGTATCCCTATCTACATTAACTATTAACCATGACACAATTTGAGGATTCCACCAAATTATATAGTATATATATAAATCAAATAAATTCTATATTGTATAAATTTATGTATGGAAACTCTGTGAACGCCCTTCAATCCAGGGAAAAAATTAGAGTCTTCACTTAAAGAAGCGACTATTTGTAGATTAATAGTTTTTAACAAAAATATAACTATGAGTATTAATTTTATTGATGGATAATGTTGATTTTATAGATTTAGAATTTCCAATATAGGAAAACATTGTTAATTAATCATTTTTTTGTTGAAGTGATCATGGGGAAGAAGACGAAAACAATTACTTAGAAATTCATGGAAAAAAGAACTTTTTAAAAAAAAACCCTTTTAAATAATACTCTTATAATTATGTAAAGCTAATTTTCATTAGAAAAATATAAATCATTATAATTTTGTTTCATAATGATGGAAAATCAATTATTATTAAAAAAAATTCTTTTTATTTTATTAAAATTTATTTCAAATGGAATATGTCACCAATTTATTTCGTAATATAATTTTCCAAATTGATAATTTTATTTAAAATATATAAAAAAATGAATTTATTTTAAATATATAATAATTTTCTTTTGAAAAGTCATAATATTTATATATAGTTAACATGGTAACATAAATGATAATTAAATCCATATAATAGATTAAAAAACTATTATTGGAAACCAACATCATAAATAGCGAACGAAAATTCACATTAAAATGTGGTGATTATATGTAAGGGGGTCAAAATAATTTCCCCATATGTTAATTTAAAAAAAGGAGGAAGACATTGGAGTGTATAAAAAATTATTATTGGAGAACTATCTTTTTCAAATAATGTGATTTATTATTATAAATGAAAAATGTGTTTCATCTATAATGTTAATTCATGAAACAAGATGATACCAACAAAAAATTTAACTTTTAGTATGGAAAAATAAATTGAAATTTGAAAAATTAAATTTACTTATATAAGGGAGGTAGAAAATCATTACCAAATAGAAATTTATGACTTGGTGATGTTAAATTAGAAAATTAAATTCTATTAAATCTCATGTTTCATTTAAATAAATAATCCTTGAATGATAGATAGATGTAGATATTAACATTGAACTAAAATTGTAACACCCAAGATTTTATGAAAAATATTTTGTTTTTATGTATAATGTTATATAAATGAATCTTTCATTACACACGACATAGTCTTGGCTTGTGTAACATGCAGGAACAACCATCCTCGATAGCTTATGTTGTACGCAATACCAAGATTCACTAAACAACAGTATGTTATTAAAATATTATATAAACTTGCCGTTATGAATAGTAATACCCAATTTTTAAAATTTTATAAATTTTATCATTCAAAATGGACTTCATTTTTGGATTCAGAATATTGAAATTATCCTAGGGTGAATTTTTGGTATTTTTCTAAAAACATTCAATTTTTGATGAATAGTGAAAACACTAGGTTACTATTTAAAAACCGACTTTTTATATAAATATTTTTTTATTTTATTTAAATTTATTTTAGGTAAAAATTGATACATAATACCTATATAAAAATTAATTCATTGGAGTAATTTTATAATAATTTTAGATATATAAAAGTTTATAGATATTTTCACCATCTTTTACCCACCTCTAAGGAGTGTTTGAAAATTTACATAAATCATATTTTTACCGCTTCTATGAGTGGAGTTTATAAAATCCTAGAAACACGGTTAATATCATGGAGTAAATTGTGGTTCAATAAGAAAAAAATAATTTTTGGTAAATAGTAACTTTTTACTTTTACTTACCATAGTTAAAAGTAAATCGGGTAATTAAGTGTAAAAATGGTATTATTATTACCCTAACTCATCTCCGAATTCTATTTCATAAGTTTAATTCGTCCGAAAAAAACCTTAGGAATAATATATGACCATTTAGGTCCACTTGGATTAGATTAGGACATTAAATATTATTTTATTTAAAGAAGAGTTAAAATTGTTAAAATCAATTTCTAATAACTAAAACATTTTTAATATAGGGTTATAAAAAAGATAAATTAGAATATTAATATTCATTATAAAGATAAACCTATTTCCTACATAATGGTATTTTATTTAAAATTTTTAGACTTTATATAATTTAATTTATTTATGACACAATGATGATGCCGTAATTATCTTATTACAGAAATATTAACATAATTTAAATTATAAATACCCAAATAAATGTAATTTTAGACTTCTTATGAATTTATATACTTTTATAGGTAAATATGACATATTATTTTTTATTTAATTAACTTTTTTTCTAACTAATAATTTAGTTATGATTTTTACAATAATCATTTACCAAATAGTGTCAAAATTGATATAAAATAGTTGTTTAAAAAAATATTATATTATTAATTGTTATTTTATTCTTAAAAATATATTCTTCAGCCAAATTACTTATATAAGGTTATATATATTAAAAATTAACAACTTGGGTTTAGTTTGGCTTGTTAGAGTTTGTTTATTAACCATATAGTGTAAAAAAACAAGAAGACACAGTAAAAGATAAGTTATTTAACATAGAGTTAAATATAAATGATAAGGTCAATGTACTAACCTAAACTTCTCTATAATCTATTGGATGAGGGGATGACGACCCAAACCCACCTTAGCTTAGAAATAAATCAATTTGGATCTATTAAAAACAGAATATGACTTCATTATAAAATAGTATTTTATAATTTTCTAAGGTTCCCCTCTCCTCCCTTACAAAAGGGCACTCTTCCCTCTCCTCCTCAAACCACTTTAGGCCTTCATGCTCCACCAAACACTGACCATTTTTCTTTCTACACTTCCCTAGTAATATTCTAGAGGTCCTGGTAATCTTCAAAGACCAATTTTAGTTCCCTAAGAGGAGGTATCCAAGAGGCGTGTCGAAGAAGAGGTAATATTTGTTACCGATTCATTGAAATTTATTTCTTCTTCTAATTACTCTTATTTAGTTATTTCATTATGAATTAATTACATCATTATCACTCATATAATGATAGTTTATTATAGATATTAAACAGTACTATTTCACCTTCTATCCATCCTATGGAAAATTAAATCACCGTGTGTGCGTACGTTCCGAATACCATCTCCATGCCGTGGTGTAATCTGTTTTCCACCAACACCTTACATGGATCGGTATAATGGTGTAAAAAACTATATATGATTATTGTAAATTTATAGTTATTATTATATAGTATACATACACTCTAATACAATTCCACGATCATGGGAATGATATCATCGCTCATGCATACGTACGTCCTACCGTCCCCACGATGTGATGCGACTCATTCTACATGATCTTCATTGAATAATGATTACATAAATGAATTTAATGAATAAAAATGATATATATTACCCTAATACAATTCTGGAAATGAGGTATATATAACATAAAAAGAATAAGAATAATTTATTCGACAAAACACGCATATGAAAAAAAATCAATAAACACCCGAATAACAAGTAACAATAAAATATTACTATTAAGAAGCGAATAATATGAAAATATATGATATCATAACAATGATTATCAGTATTTAATAATCCAATGACATTATATAAATAATTATACAGGAGGATCAGACACATATGAAGCAAATCCCACCTAAGGTAACGACAAATATCACAATCTCATTTTTATCTGAGATTGATTATACTTAAAAATTTACTGAGGAATATTTATCATCCACATGCATGCTTACTCAATATGTAATATTATTTCCATCCACATAAAATTTTTTAAATCCAATTTTAACCATTGGTGAGTTTTTAGTAAAGGATATGAAAGGAATATTTTTTCATTTTTAGTATGAGGTACTTTTTGACTTTTTCGGCCAAAGTACGAGAGGAATTTTTTTTACTTATAACACTTGAATAGAATTTTAGAACATTATTTCCATGAAGCCTCCTTTACATATATTCATGTTTATTTACAATAAACTTATTTTTATTTAAAACTATATTACATTTTATGAAAGGAATAATATTTTTGAATTAGAAAGGATATTTTCCTCCAGAATGGAGTTCAAGCGGTTGATATAAATTATATTCCAACTATGAAAATTTAAGGTTCTGCTTCTATCCATTTTTTATATTGATTTGATTATGTTATGATGGAATTATTTTTATGAAGTCCTTTTATCATATATGGATTATGTTATGATGGCCCGATGTTTAAGAATCCCATTTTTATAACATGGATTATGATATGATGTATGATTTATGATTTTGTGGCACAAATAAGAATGGTTTCATTATGAGATGGGAGGGACATATATCTCCCTCCAATTTATTGGTTAAAGAATTATATCTAATGAGATATACATGGCTAAAATGACAGGTTAATCTGTTTTAGTGAAACATGACTAAAACAAGGAGTGAACTCTGTTCATAAATGGACTTTGTCCTCTATGATAGTGTTGGAAATGAGTCTTGACTACTAATAAATAATTCTCTATGATTATGTGTGTATGACACAAAGTTTCATGTTTTATATTAGGATTATTGGGATTATATTTCACTACTATGATTTATCCCATGTTATGACATTATGATCTCTTTTGCGTGATAAGATTTTTGAAATGCTATGTTCTTGTGAATATAATATTTTCATTGTTTACCCTTACTGGTCATTTGAGCTCTCCATTTATATGTTTTCTTTCCCTAGGTCAGTAATAAGGTTATTAAGTAGTATATGCTAAATAGACTATAGATATGCTGAAATAAACAAGAGAGTATTTAGATGATTTATGAACCAGTTGTCTATGTTTCCCAGTCTCTAAAGACAATATACCTATATGGTCCTACCATTTTTTTGTTATATGATTTAATAACTATGCATCAATTATGAGGTAATAACAATGTATTTAAATTATGGGTCGTTATAGTTGGTATCATTGGAAAGGTATAGTTAACCTTTTGAAAATAGGATGTGAAATACTTAGTAAGAACCCTAAGGATATGTCTAATTATAGAACACATTCAAAGTGTTTTAGAAATTTCCATGAATAACCTATTATAAGACCTAAAGTGTGAAATTTTATTCTTGGTTATTTGGTTTTACTATTATGATTAATGTTCCCCACACTTTGATTATTGGTTTTAGTCAATGGTTGGAACCCGACGAAATTGTGTTAATTTTGAATGCGACGAGCAATGCAATGAGTGTACCCCTGAGCAATCAAACATCATGGGAGTTGGAATGAAAAATCTTATAACCATGGTCACACATTTTTCTCTAGCTATGAATCATGTAGGACTTCCAAACATGCATAGGAAGGAGCAACATTCTATTTAATCCTTTATGAGGCAGCGTCCACCCTCATTCAGTGGGTCTACTGATCCATTAGTTGCTGATCAATGGGTCAGTACTACTAAAAAGATTTTTTCTGTTATTCAATGTTCTGAACATGATAAAGTCATCTTAGTAGTTTATCATTTGGAAGGTGAAGTTGAAAAATGGTGGAATCTTATCAAGAATACGAGGCCAAGAGATGAAATTGAGTCCATGAAATGGGATGAGTTCAAGTACTTATTTTTCAATAAGTACTTCCCACTTATTCTTAAAATAATGATGGAGAATAGTTTCTTGAACTAAAGCAAACAGATGATGAATCTGTTGGTACCTATGAAAAAGATTTTACAAGACATTCAAGGTATGCTTGTGGTATTATTATCCATCCTGAGAGTAAGATCGATTGAATCTTTAGTGTCTTAAAACCATGTTTTCGAAGTGTGTTATCCCTAAGGGACTTCAATAGCTACGAAGAAATCGTTCTATGTGCTCTCAAGGTTGAGATGGATATTGGAGTAACCCATCAGTCATATGTGTATGATAAGAAGATGAAAATGGAATTCAACGGAAAATATAAAGAGCACACTGAAAAGATGATGAGTTTTCCCTTATTCTCAAAGTGTGGAATGAAACATGGAGGGATTTTTCTTAATGGGACAACTAAATGTTTCAAATGTGTAAAATAAGGTCATCGGGCATTTGAATGCCGCAATGATGGGAAGAAGATGTCTAGTGATGAGAACAAGGAAAAAGCTACACAGAGTGTACCTCCTACACTTCAATGTTACATGTGCAAGGAAATGAGGCATTATTCCATTCAGTGCCCCAATCCAAGGGTTTTTTACGATGATCGACGTTAGAAAACTGTTAAGGAAAAATAAAAAGGAATGTAACATGCAATTTCGATCAGCGATGTGGACTATGATAATGAAGTGGTGAAATATACACTTACCATTCAATCTAAAGTAGCAAATGTTTTATTTGATTCTGGATCCACCCACTCTTTTATTTCTAAAGAATTTTCTAAGGGTATCGCCATATTACCTCCGCTGTTAGATATTGATTTAGCATTGACAACCCCTAATGGAACAACAATTGCATCAAAAGTTTACAATTCTTCTCTGATTGATTTTTTTGGGAAACTGATTCCAGGAAATCTTGTGATCCTTCCTATAGTGGAATTTGATGTTATTCTTGACATATATTGGATTTCTTTATATGGAGCTCATATAAACTTCCAAAGAAGGGAAGTCACATTTCAAATTCCAGATCAATATATGATCGTCTATCGATGCAAGAATGAACATAACTTTCCAGTGGAAATTTCATCCATCTTATGGGTCTTGATTATACTAAATGAAGGTTATTTATCTCATATGGTTAGGGAACTCATGATTAATAATATTACCATTATATGGGAGATTGATGATTCCTTTCCAGAGGAATTGCTGGGTCTTCCACCAAATCGTGTAGTTGAGCTTTCAAAAGAACTCATACCAGGTGCTTTACCTATATCAAAGACACCTTTTAGAATGGACCAAATTGTGTTGTAGGAATTGAAGAAGAAACTCCAAGAGAATCTTGAAAAGGGATTCGTACACCCTAGTGAATCACCTTTGGGAGCACCTGTTCTGTTTGTTAAGAAGAAAGATGGATCAATGAGACTCTGCATTGACTATCGAGAACTTAAAAAGATCATGACCAAGAACAAATATCCTCTCCCATGCATTGATGACTAATTTTACCAACTACATGGAGCTCAGTACTATTCAAAGATTTATATTCATTCAGGTTATCATCAATTAAGGCTCAAAATGGAGGATGTACTAAATACGACATTCCGTACAATGTATGGACACAATGAATTTATAGTGATTCCATTTGGTCTTACTAAGGCCCCTGCTATCTTCATTTATATGATCAATAGAGTCTTTAGAGACTATCTTGATCAGTTTGTGGTAGTCTTTATAGATGATATTCTTGCCTATTTAAAGAGCAAGGAAGAACATGAAGATCACCTTACAATTGTATTGAAGATCCTGAGAAGGGATAATCTTTATGCCAAATTTACCAAGAGTGAATGTTGGAATAAAAAAGTTACATCTTTGGGTCACATAATCTCAAAATATGGGATATATTTGGATCTAGAAAGAATAGAGGTTATGGAAAGATGGTGGAGACCAACAACAGCAACTGAGATCTGAAGTTTTCATGGTTTGGTGGGATAATATCAACGTTTTGTGAAATATTTTTCACGATTACCTAATCCAAAAAACATGTTGATTCAAAAAGTAGTTAAGTTCTTTTGGACGGAGGAGTGTAAAGAGAATTTGAAGGAGTTAAAAAAAGGTTACCCAGTGCACTTGTGCTTATACTTCCTTATAGTGGAGAAATGTATGAGATCTATAGTTATGAATCCAAGTAGGGATTGGGGTGTGTTCTTTGGAAAAATTATATGGTGATAGCATATGCCTCATGGCAGTTGAAAATTCTTGAGCAAAATTATCCAACTCATGATTTAAAGTTATCTGTTGTAATCTTTGAATTAATGATTTGGAGGCATTATCTTTATGGTTAAAGGTGTGATATTTATACTGATCATAAAAGTGTAAAGTATATTTTCACAAAAAAGGATATGAATATGTGCCAAAGAAAATGGTTGGAGAAGATTAAGGATTACAACTGCTCAATTCATTATCACCCTGGGAAAGAAAACTATGTGGAAGATGCATTAAGTCGATAAGACCATGCTAGCTTATCTATGATGAGGATCACAATAGATCCAATATTTATGGATTTACAAAGTATGGAACTAGGAATTATAATGGAAGGGGAAAATATTATATTTATCAAATGAATGGTCAACCATCTACACATGTGACGATTAAAGAGGCACAAAAAGAAGATGTAGAGTTACAAAAGAAAGTGAAAAATGTTGCTGAATTCAACCATGATTGTGATGAGATAATAAGGTTCATGTATCAGTGTTGTGTTCCTCACATCCACGAATTAAAGGAGGTACTGGATGAGGCTCATAGTTCTTTATTCTCTATTCATCTTGGAATCACAAATATGTATAGGGACCTGAAAGAGTAATTCTGGTGGGATGGCATGAAAAGAGATGTTGCTGAATATGTATCTTGATGCCTGGTTTGTCAGCAAGATAAAGTTGAGAGAAATAAGTCTAAGGGGATGTTACAACCAATACCCATAACTGAATGGAAATGGGAAAACATCACTATGGACTTTTTCACTAGACATCCTAAAACATCAAAAGGAAATAATGCTACTTGGGTCATAGTTGATTGTCTTATGAAGGCAACACACATTATTACTATTAGAGAATATTTCTCTCTGGATCTGCTTGCCATGATATATGTGATGAAGTGGTAAGATTGCATGGAGTACAACTTTCCATTATATATGATCAGGATCCAATGTTTACCTCAATGTTCTGGCAATGTCTTCATCATTCTTTAGATACATAGTTGAGTTTCAGCACTGCTTTTCATCCTTAGACAGAAGGTCAGTCTGAGAGAACAATTCAATCTCTAGAAGATATGTCGAGATCTTTCTCTATGGATTTCAAAGGAGTTTTGGATCAACACCTAACTTTGGTATAATTTTCTTAAAATAATATCTTTCACTCAAGTATTCGGAGGGATCCTTATGAAGCTATCTATGGAAAGAAATACCGAACTCCAACTTTCTTGGATGATATTGGGGAATGAAAGCTATAAGGACCTGATCATTTTGATGAGATGACAGAAAAGGTCAGATCTATTCAATAACACATAAGAGTAGCTCAGAGTTGACAAAAATGTTATGCCGGCAACTGAAGAAAAGTCATAGAGTTTGAAGTGGGTGATAAAGTGTTCTTACCAATATCTCCTTGGAGGAGAGTAATGAGATTTGGAATGAAGGGAAAGTTAAGCCCTAGGTATATTGGTTCTTTTGAAATATTAGATCGTGTTGGGAAGGATTCTTAGATATTGGTGGTTCCACCAAATATATCTCATGTTCATGATGTCTTCCATGTTTCTCCCCTGAGAAAGTACATACCTGATCCTTCACATGTACACAGCTCAGAATTTATACCACAAGAGAAAGATCTTTCTTATGAAGAACAACCGATAGAGATTCTGGATGGTAGAAAAAAATTCATATTGAACAAGACCAATCGCTTGGTGAATGTTTTATGTAGGAACCACAAATTAGAAGAAGCTACATGGGAACATGAGGATATGATCAGGGAGAGGTATCTTCATCTGTTTGTTACAAAGTGATGAATTTCGAGTGCAAAATTCATTTTAAGGGGGTAGAATTTAACACCCGAGATTTTATGAGAAATATTTTGTTTTTATGTATAATTTTATATAAAGGAATCATTCACTAGACAAAAAATTTATTGTATTGTATTACACGCAAGAGAAATCTTCCTCAATAGCTTGAGTTGTACGCAATACCAAGTTTCACTAAACAACATAATGTTATTAAAATATTATATAAACTACCTGTTTTGAAAAGTAATACCCAATTTTTGAAATTTTGTAAATTTTATCTTTCAAAATGGTTTTCATTTTTGGATTTGTAATATCAAAATTATCCTAAGGTTAATTTTTGGTATTTTTCTAAAAACATTCAATTTTTGATGAATAGTGAAAACACTAGGTTACTATTTAAAAAACGACTTTTTATTTAAATAATTATTTATTTTATTTAAATTTATTTAAGGTCAAAATTGATACATAATACCAATATAAGTTCAATGTAATTCATTAGAGTCATATTATAATAATTTTAGATATATAATTTTTTTTAACTTTTCACCGTCTTTTACCCTCCTCATAGGAGAGTTTGAAAATTTATATAAAACTTAATTTTACCACTTATATGAGTGGAATTTAGAAAATAAGAGAGAAAATTTTAATATCATGGTGTAAAATGTGGTTCAATAAGATAAAAATAATTTTTGGTGGATAGTAACTTTGTACTTTTATTTACCATGGTTAAAAATAAACCGAGTAATATAGGGTGAAAATGGTACTATTATTATCATAACCCATTTTCTAATTCTATTTCACAAGTTTAATTCATCCAAAAAACAACCTTAGGAATAAAATATGTCAATTTAGGTCAACATGGATTAGATTAGTACATTTTAATTTATTTTATTTAAATAAGAGTTAAAAGAGTTAAAATCAAAGTTTATTAACTAAAAAATTATTAATATAGGGTTATATATAAGATAAACTCGACTATAAATGTTAATTAGAAATATGATATGATTTCCTACATAATGGTATTATAATTAATATTATTAGACTTTAAATAATTTAATTTATTTATGACACAATGATGATATAGTAATTACTTTATTAAATAGATATTAAAATAATTGATATAATAAATACCCAAATAAATGTAATTATATACTTTTTATGAATTATAATAATTTTATAGGATAATATGACATATTATTATTGATTTAATTAACTTTTTTATAACGAATCATGGTGTTATGATTTTATCAAAAATAAATTACCAAATAGTGTCAAAATTGACATAAAATAGTTTCTAAAAAAAATATTATATTATTAATTATTATTTTATTCCTAAAATTCTAAGGTCCATCCAAATGACTTATATGAGGTTATAAATATAAAAACATAACAACTTGGAGTTTTTTTGGCTTTCTATATTATGTTTATTAACCATATAGTGTTAGAAAACAAGAAGACACGGTAAAAGTTAAATTATTTAAATTTGAGATAAATATAAATGATAAGACTAAAATAGTGACCTAAACCTGTCTAAAATATATTTTTTGAGAGTATTTCGACCCATAACCTCCTTTTATTTGAAATAAATCAATTTTTAGAAATTAAAATCGGAATTTGAATTTATTATAAAATAAAATTTTATGTTTTTCCTAAGGTGCCCCTCTCCTCCATTATAAAAGGGAACCTCCCCCCTATCCTCCTCACGCCACTTTTATCCTTCAATCTCGGCCAAAACCTGACCATTTCTCTTCCCCACTTCCTTAGTAATATTCTAGAGGTCCTGGTATTCTTCTTAAAAGACCAATTTTAGTGCCCAAAGAGGAGGTTTCGAAGAGGTGTGTCGAAGAAGAGGTAATATCTATTACCGATTCATTCAAAATTATTTCTTCTTCTACTTCCTATTATTTAGTTGTTTCAATATGATGTAATAACATCAGTATCAATGTTATAATTATATGTTATTATAAATATAAATCAACCCTATTTCACCTTCTATCCATCCTATGGAAAATGAAATCACCGCGCGTGCGTACGTACGGAATACCGTCTCCAGGATGTGATGCAACTCATTCTACATGATCATTATTCCATATTGATTATATAAATGAATTGAATTAATACATATGATATATATTACGCTAATACCATTCATTAAATGATGTATCTATAACCTAAAAACCAGAATAGATAATTGTTCGACAAAACACTCATAAGAACAAAAAACATTAAACACCTGAATAACAAGTAGCAATAAAATATTACTAATAAGAAGCTAAGAATATGAACATATATGATATCATAACAATGAATATGATTCTGGAATAAGGAAATTTCATTATTTAAATCATTATACAGGAGGATCAGACACGTATGAAGAAAATCGGACCTACGGTAAGGGAAAATCTCACAATCTCATATTTATATGATATTGTTTAAACTTCAAGAATTTACTGGGACATATTTATCATCCACATCCATGTTTAATTAATATTTAATATTATTTCCATCCACCTACAATTGTTTAAATCCAATTTTAACCATTACTGTGTTTTTAGTAAAATATATGAAAGGAATCTTTTGTCGTTTTTAGTACGAGGTACTTTTTGACTTTTCCGGCCAAAGTACAAGAATAATGTTTTTTTAACTTATATGGCCTGAATGGATTTTTAGTACGTTATTTCCATTAATCTTAAATTACAAGTAATCAATTTTATTTTTAATCAACTTTTTTTAGTTTAAAACTGTATGACATTTTATGAAAGGAAAAATGTTTTTGAAGTAGAAAGGATATTTTCCTCAAGAATGGAGTTCAAGAATTTTATCAAAAATATTTTCAATCTATTATAATATAGGGTTCAATTTATATCACTATTTTTACATTTATTTCATTATTTTATGATTTAATTATTTTAATTAAAAACTTTTATCTTATATTTATTATGTAATGATGGCACAATGTTTATGAATCCCATTTTTATTACATGGGTTATGCTATGATGTATGATTTATGATTTTGTGAAAAACATAAGAATGGTTTAGTTATGTGATTGGTGGGACCTATATCTCCCTCCAATGAATTGGGTAAAGATTTATATCTCATGAGTTAGACATGTATAGAACGACAGGTTAATCCGATTCAGTGAAGCATGACTGAAACGAGGAGTGAACTCGGTTCAGAAATTTACTTTGTCCACTAAGATAGACTTGAGAATGAGTCTTGTCTACTTAGAAATTTTTATCTATGATTATGTGTGTAATCCAAAACGTTTCATGTTTTATGTTAGGATTATTGGGATTACATTTCACTAATATTATTTATCACATGTTATGATATTTTGATCTCTTTTGCAGGATAATATTTTTGAAATTCTATGTTCTTATGAATATGATATTTTCTTTTGTTTACCCTTACTGAGCATTTGAGCTCACCCTTTTGTTTGTTTTCTTTCCCCATGTCAGGAAGAAGGTTATTAAGTAGGATATTCCAAAATAGACTCTAGATATGAAGAAATAAACATGAGAGAATGTAGATGCTTTATGAACTAGTTGTTTATGTCTCCCAGTTTCTAAAGACACTATACCTATATTGTCCTACCATGGTTTTTTTATATATTTTAATAATTATGCTTCAATTATGAAGTAATAACAATGTATGTAAAGAATGGGTCTTTATAAAAATACCATCAATTAATTATATTTCTTAATATAATTTAATAATGGTCAATATACATGTTATACCAAATTTAATTTTTCCATAAGAAGATTTTTTCTCATGAAATAGGTAATAAGTTCAAGAAACTATTTGGTGTATCATAATGTAAATGGTATGAATAATTTTAAAATAAGGACACACTAAATACATATAAAACAATAAAATGGAAGGTAGAGATAAAATAACAAAAATCATTTGGTAGAATAAATCAAATATTGAATTATACAATTCAATATAAATATATGTAACTCAATGTAAATAATTTGGAATAAAAAAACACATTAATGATTTTAAAATTATTGAGTCAAAATAAAATGATGAAATATACATGGAATGTAATATTAAATAACAAAATATATAATAAAATATTCATAAAATATAAAATGGTAATTATGTAAACAATTCTATTTAAAATATTTTGTAAAATACAAAATATATATCAATAGATGAAAATTATGACAAGAAACCCATAACATGTTCCATGTTCATTTTTTATAAATGGATGTCTTCCTAAATAAAAATTAATAATTTACTTACACACCTCATTAGGAACATTATATTTTTTATATTTATTTTATTATGGACTATTTATCATTATATATTTTTTTATTTAGTATACATTTTTTACTTTTGTTAGTTATTTGAGGTGGTTTATAGAATATCTTTGTAAATATTTCCGTATATAAACCATGAAAAATATTGTTAAATTATATCATCATAATATTAATAATTTCATGATTTTATGTCTTTTATTAATATATGCTAATAAAATTTATAAATTTAAATTAGTATTTATAAAATAACCATATAATGGGAAATGTAATTTGATATGTTCATATTAGGTGATTATGTTTACAATGATAATTTAAAATTAATATCAATTATATTATACCTAATTTTTTAATTTTAAAATATATATTGGATAAAAAAATATATATATTCAATTTTTAATTCAATTCATTTGGGTGGTTATGGAAAAAACTATCATCCCATTTTTTGAGATTGTATTTAATATGGTCACAAAATCGGTAATATTTTTTTGTTTCAAAAATGATGTGAATGAAAACATATTTTTTTTTTAAAATAATGTAGTAAATCTATAGTGAATTCAACATATTAATATGGTTTGGGTAGGAATGGAGGGAAAAATTAATTTCAAGACCTTATAATTGAATTAGTTTGGATCAAAAGCATTGACTAAGGGACATATGATGTAAAAGTGGCTCCCAGGAGAGGTGATGTGGGATGGTTTTTTGTGAAAAAATAAAATCACAGTAGATAATTTATTATGAGGATATGATATCATTTTGTAATTGGTGAAAAGGGATCTTTTGTGTAAACCAAATTTTTTAAAATAATAAACCGATAGTATTCAATGTCAAAATGTTCCAAAATTTATAGACAGTTGGGTTTGGGGTGATATAAGGTCAGTAAATCCTCCTACTCATATAAATATAGTTGTTTAGATAAACTTTCTAGAATTATAACATTGATATTTAAACTATGGGATTTTGGATTATACCTTATTAAAAAGCTTCCACACAAATACTTTATATTTTATTTTAAAATATATTGAAACCCTTATAAATAAATTTTATGTTATAAATCAAAATTTGTCATCCAAATATTATATTTCAGTTTATATATATGATGAAATAATTATTCAAAATAAAAAAATATTATATAAATAAATATTTTGTAAAAAAATATTTGTTTACCATTAACTGCACATAATATTATATGAAATTAATTATATGTTAAAATTTTTATAGAATAAATATATCCATGTTAAATATCATATCAGATTCATTAAGAATATATATATTATTTCTCACTTGGGAAATAAATATTGAATGACTTTTTTATAGAGATAAGATATCAGAAAGCACAATGCTTTATACGAAATTTTAATAATAAAAGAATATATTATTTTATAAATTTATTTTTATGTGAAAAGTTCCATTTTGAAATTTTAAATTTTAAAATTAGCAAAGGGTGTTCCATTAATTTGTTAAATGGATTAATTTTGAGTTAATAGTGAAAAATTCTATATTCAAAAAAATATTTCAATTTCATTACATAATAATTATATAATAAAAAATGGATTTATAGTTAAATATTTTTTAGATAATTTATATATTTAATATGTAATTTAATGATTATTAAAATAAAATGTGAAGATATAAATATATTCATATGATTTTGAAAATCTATGTAATGTTTTTGTTCAAATAAAAATTGATTTGATTATTTTCCTTTAATCATATATTTATAATTTTCCAATCAGTTTGATTTTGTTTTTTGTAAATATTGTTATATTTATATTCATCTTAAAAAATTACTGAATGGGATTCCACATTTGGATTTAATGTTGTGAATAAATTATATTGAAAAAATCACATTTTTCAAACAATTAATTTTTTATCATGTTATAGGGTTTTGTTTCTAAATTAATTTTTGAATGATAAATAAAAAAATCTTGATGAATAAAAATGATTATTATAAAAAACATGTTTATTGTAACCTCCCTCAGAGATAAATGGAAGCCACATATTCTCTCTTATCTATAGGTTATAAGACTAGTATATCTTATAAAATTGTATCATTCATTTCATAACATCTATCCACAAATTTTAGAGTTCTTGGTTTGATTATAAGACCATCCAAATAAGTGATTTTGTAGAAACATATTGGGGTAATGAAAGAAGAGGTATTGTAGTTAACTATTTTTATTCATGTAATTTATTTTAAAAGAACATTAAAAAATATTCGATCCATTATTATAAAATAGGATAAGTATCTACAATATGTTAAAATTTTATTATGTTTTTTCTATTACAATTTCACATTTAATTATCATTATATTGGAATGTTATATTATTTGTATACGTTCTGGCAAACACATCATAAAAATGGTATAATTCATTTTTTTAATCAACTACTATTATTTTTGGTCATAATGATGTATAAATCTAATAAAATATAAAATATAATAAAATTACATTATTTAATGGTAGATAATTATTATAATTCTATTTTATTATACAATGAAAAATAAAAACATCACCCATGCATACATATAGACCACTGTCTCTTTGTTTGGGTGTAATTATTTTTTTGTCACCATATTACTCAGATAATAATAATAATGTGAAAATAAATAAATTTTATATTTATATCAGATTTATTATTATATAAATAAATATATTATCTATATTCTTAACCTTAATCACATTAAAAATAATAGTATTGTTCGTCTGAATGTGCGGACTACTAGCTCTATGAGGTAGTGTGATTCAATTTTCATGTCTTTGATTCAAGGAAGATTATAAATATGAATATAAATTATTAGTTATTTTTATATCTATAATAATAGTCATTAAATGATGAATCCATCAAAAATATTCCGAAGTGGAAACTACCAAACACAAAACATTCATGGAAAAGGAAACAATTAACAATTGGAAATCATTATTTTAATAATGAATTATTTGTAAAATGGTAATGATATTTCATATATTTTTTATATATTATATTAAATCAATGTATATATGTTTTAATATAATTATTTTAATTTTAATATACAATATATTAGGTTAGAATAAATTATTATACAAGTAGATCATGAGGTAATGGATTAAATTTACAAAAAAATTTCATTTCAAGATTTATTAAGATCATATTTCCTTTTAAAACATTTTATCATTCTAAGAATTTAATCTACATATATTTTAATAATGTATGTTTATGTTGGTTTTTATTTGATTATGTAATTATTATTCTATTTTTGGATCACGAACCAGCACAAATTTTATATGTAATTTATTTTTTAAATAAAAAATATATGTTTTCAATTTTCCCTCCAAATAATTTTTCTTTAACATCCATATTTTATGGTTAATGATTTCAGGATTTTTTTAAACATTCCCATTAAAATTTTATTAATTTTTTCTCATGTATTGTTTTATAAAAAAAATTCTTATGAATAATTTTTTTCCCAAATGTGGAAGATTTTATAAAATGTGTCAATGAAATATTTGTATTAACATACCCAAAATGAATGATTTTACCCAAATAATGAATACCTTTTTTGTTAAAATTAATTTCTAATAATTTTAAATTAATGATTAATATGTCATTTTATAACAATTTGATTTTACAAAAACCCAATCCGTTTACTTGAATTTATAGTCTCTATTTAGGTATAATGGATTAAAAATTATTTTGATATCAATAACATTCTTCTAATAGTGTTCTCTACTACTCAACATTACCCATTGGAAATTGTTAATATCAATAATGAAAATATAGTAAATATAATAGATAAATTCATAATAAGATATATTAATCCAATAATGTTCCAATAAAATTCCTATTTAATGTATATTTTAAATATAATAATTAATATTAAGTAAGATATATCATATAATGGTAAAATATTGATGTTCTATATTCGTGATTATAAATGGATAATTTTTTACATATATTGAATTTTGATATTGAATTTAATAGAACATTATGAATATGAATAATAATAATGAATTGAATGTTATGGGTGTGACCAGATTATATATAGAAACATCATATACTAATATGGCACATAATAATAAAAATAAAATTCTTGATATATTAGACATGTATCAGTTTACTCATACCAATTTATTAATAATGATATCTTGGTTGAGAATCCCAGTCGATATGATTCATGATTTTGTGTATTTGAGTATTTTATCATTAATATTTTTAATTATTTATTTTCTATAATATTAATTAATACCTTTTACAAATGTGATAAATATGTTAATATTAACCATTGATATTAATATAAGCCTTGTTTTTTGTTGAATGGTATATTTTTCTATATTACTTTCGTTAGTATATAACATACCAAATGTACTCAGGATGTTTTCCATTATCTATAAGCCCTTTTGTTCATATGATCACACCCATTACGTTTTCCGATACATAGTATATAAAGAATGATGTTTTTCATTATCTCTTGAATTTTGGAATGTTTGTTATGTTGTGTTGAAATATATCATTTATAATAATGGAATCATATATGTAACAAGTTTATCATGACAGTTTTACAGTTAAATTATTTATGGTAAGATCCCTTTTGTCATGTAACAATTTTATAATGTTGACAACATCTCTTGGGTTATAGATTATATGTATTAAATATGTTATGAAAATATGTTTCATAGGTACTTTGAGAAATATATTTTAAGTATAAATTGTAAAAATGAAGAATATGATAATTTCTTTGGGTTTTCTGTAGTATTTAACATTATGAAGAATATTATTTAATGTACCAATATTCACGAATATTATTATATACTAATTATAGTCCATTATTTTTATAAGGCCCCTAAGAGGTAAAATAATGTAAATTCTCATATATAATGAAGTGATACCCCAGTGAGAAAACCAATATTTCTAGTGTTTTATCTAAGGAGATCAAGATCGTATTAGGCAGATAACTCATGTTATGAAAAGAAAGAATACCTTGTTAAGAAAAAACCGTTCTTTCATCACATTATCACCCTTTGTAGGATGACATATTATGGGAAAAATAAAAATCTTTTAATGGATCAATTAATCCATTTGATGTTAAAAATTGGGGGTTTCCCTCTAAGACAATATTATATATAGTAGAATATAACAAACATGAAATTTTAGTCCTATGTGTGTATTTTATAATAGTTAATTATGATCAGTAGTGAAAATTAGTCAACAAAACTAAAGAGGTTAATGAAATTGAGTTTATGTATTAGTGTTATTTTATTGTGATATTAGTTGAAAAAATACATTATTCGGTAATAAAAACATGAAATTAGGTGTATGTTCATAATCTTTTGTTGATTGATGAGATGTTATTATAGACTATGAGGGTAACTCACCATGTATACCCATGTATGTTCTAGACTATATAGATAATAAATTAAAAAGGTTCATTGCTTCTTATGTGGTCTTAATCTAGGTAACTCAAGGGAGCTGGTTTCTCAAATTTATTCATCATATAATGATACATTAGCATGTTATGTTGTGATAAATAATTAATTTAATTAGATTTATATTTTCAAGGTAAATAATGAAATAGAGATGAATTCGAAGAACAATTAGAATTGAAATATAATATAGAAGAATAAAGTGAGAATTGGATTAAAAAAATCAAATAATTATGGACAAAACACTGTGGTACATGCTTAATAGGAGAAAGAGACTATATCAAGTGTGGATAATGGTGATTTAACAGACTTTAATGATATTAAAATAATGAAACAATTGTTCAAGGATGCTTCCATCAAATATATGGGGTTATTATTGAAGTCATTATTTCATGATTCATCGTATCCACCCAAAATATTCTCTAAAGGGATAAAGATAGGATTATATGATTAATGCAATAGTGGTTGATGTTTCTGAAGGTGTTAGGGTATGATAATTGATCAAAACAATAAATTAATTTAAATATTAATTTTTTATAGATATATTTAATCTTTTATATAATATATGTTTAGAAAATAGTTATTTATATAGAACCCTCATATTGGAGTAACCAGCCATGTCTACTATTATAATTATTATTATAATTATGATTTTTTAGTTATTTCCTATTGTGAAACCTAAAAATAACCTTTTTAACATCCATAGTATTCATATGGTAGACTATGATAGGATCCAAAATATATATTACATTCAAAATTATAATGAAAATAGTTCTTTCTCAAAGAAAAAAATTGTGAATCCCGATGGTCTTGTGGAATAAATTGCAATTATAGGGGAGTCTATATAATCTAAATCATGTCTAGATATTAAACATGATTATATACTAGTTGGACTTTTTAGAGTGGAAGATTGAATGAAACATATTGATGGGAAATTTATTTCAAGAATAGATGATATGAATAGTGTCTCAAAATAAATATATGTTTTTCATGAAAAAATAAGAATATATCTGCTAGGAAGTTAAGTTTATATTTTGGATATATTCATCCTTTAATAAAAAACTATGAAATTTACTCACCATTTTCGAGAAATAAGGTATATAGTTGAACTAAATAATGAAATCTAGGATATGGGGGAGATGTGATTTATATGAACAAGTGTCTAACATTATAAACATCATATTTTTAATCTTAAGAAGAATGATTTTTAATGATCTTTAGCGTACCAATTATTATGAAATCATTTCCGATACTATAATTATATTTATCCTTAATCCCCAATTTATGAGTTATTTTATCAAATTTATGGTGATTAATTTTTTTACTGACTAATCATCATATTTTTCTATCCCTAAATGTTTGTAAATAATGAGTATATAAAAAAAATAAACTGTAGAATTATAAATATAATTTTTTTGTAATTATATTTGGATTGATTAATTATCAATATTTTATATTGATATGATAAAAATATTATTCAATTAAAATCTCATTAAATTCATTATGGTATTTATTGATGAAATATTTATATACATGTAATTATTTAATGGTCATATGATTCATTTGGGAATTAGTATTAGGGCTCTTAAAGAAAATTATAATTATATTAAAATTTAAAAATATTAAATCTAGTTTCTTGAATGTTCATTTAATTTTCATGATGTCATTATGAATTGAATACAAGTTAATCTATTAAATATATAATTTTTTTGTAAATAGAAAAACCAAATGAATATAATGTACATATATATATTCCATAGAATAAATTCTTATCAAAGATGGTCTATTGAAAATATTTCTTAATTATAAAACATGTTAACTAATTTAACATGAAAATGGGTTATGTTCATATGATCATATGGGTGTAATGAATGTTTTCAATAATTAAAAATGATTTTGATAAATCCATTATTACTAAAAATTCCATCAATATGTGATGGAATTCAGATATATAGTTCTTTATCAAAGAAAGGTTTTGGATGTAAATTTTAACTATGATATATTTTATACTTATACATAAGATTAGTTAATGTTTCATGAATATAATTTTCCAAATAATGATTTATACATGGTATCCAATGTCAAGGGAATGATTCTACAAAGGTATTAACCTAATTGTGAATGATGTGAAATATGTATAAATTATAAAATTTTAAACCATTTCTTATCATTAAAATATATAAACAAATGGAATGGGATATATGTAGAATTTATCATCGATTTAAATTACTCTATATATGATAATTTTATATATTGATAAATGATTTTTGATTAATTAACAAGTAATGATCATCATATTTTCATTAGTTTTTTTAAAAAAGTTACAATATTAATTTTCCTTTTATTTCCACACATGATATTCATTTTATGGAAGGGTAAAATGAACGTTTATTCCAAATTACCACAAAAACATCCGAATTTGTAAAATAAAGTGTTCCCAGATAAATTAAAAAAGTATATTAAAAGAAAATTATTGTTTTCAATGATAATAATTAGTCATCATCATATATAATGATTTTATATTGAATTTAGGAAATAGTATATGTGTTACAATTATAATTTAGAGGAAGATAGAATAATTATCTAAATCCCATAGCACTCATTTATCTATACACCTTTGTTGCCCAAAAATTTATCAAGAATTTTTGGAACATATATCATTGGAAAATAATAAATAGGATATTAAAGTCTAGGATTCAAGATTCTTGTTTTTAAATAATTAAATTTTAATATACAACATAATAAAAAAGTCAAGTAACCTCAACATAATCTTCTGTGTAAATGGTGTGAAATTAATACGAACATTTTCATTGGATTACTAAAAATAATGAAAAAAAGTACCACATATATTATATTATTGATCAACATAATAATTCCATCTAATTCCTTAATTTAATGCAATATCTACTTGAGGGAACATAATGGTGATCTATATTATAGATGTTTTGAGACTTTATAGTTAATCTAATTCACTCATATATGATTACGCCCCATGGTTACATTAAAATTTTATAAAAATTTTCTCAATGATCATGACATAGAGAAATGTTTGAGCACTACATATCATATATAGAATGATAAATAGTCCAAATAAACTATTCCTAAAGTAGAGTATATTAATTGTTCATGGTAAATTGACGGACAAGGTAAATGGTATATGTATTTACATTTTTTTGATTTTTAATAGAATCTTAACTCCCATCCATGTAACAAAAAAGAAATGTATGTAAAATTTTACGATAAATGTATTCAAACAATGACATATTGTGATAAAGTCAGTGAATAAAATAATTTCAGTTCTTATCATGTTGAGGATATATTTACGAATGAATTATATGTTCAAAATCTCATCAATGTAGTTGAAATTATAAAAATTATTTATGATGATATATGAATGAATTACATTGATTTTCAGGTTGGGTATCCTGTTTTAATAAAGATAACCTTGTGGAAGGGACTTATATGGATAAACAAGAATTTTTATTTTAGTATAATGTATATTATGACTTTTGAAAATTTTGAATGAATTTGAGTGATGTTAAACCATTTTAAAATTCAACTTATAATTTATATTGTTCAACATGTGTTAAAAAGCTCATTATAATATGAGTACATTACATTCCCATCACATGTGGTTTCCTTCTGAGAAATAAAATTATAACATTATTTCAATTATTGTGTAGATCATATCAATATTATTTATAACCATGAACATGTTTGGCATAATTTTATGACCTTATTTTTGTATATTCTTCTTATAAATCATAATATATAGGTGGTGATTTTGGTACCCAATGACTTTATGATGAAAAAATAACCATTTTTTTATTAGGGGAAACTTTTGAATTTTTTTTTGAAATTTTATGATGTTTGATCGATTGTAAAACCATAGATTCAGTTACTATAGGATTTCCCTTATAGGGAATCCAGAACCCAATAAATATGGATTTATCCAAGAATGTAATTAATATCAAAATTTAGAATTTCTATAATTTTTTGAGATATTAATTTAATTTTTAAATTATTCATTTTAAAATTATCATAGTGTAATTTTTTAAAATAATTAAGAAACATATGATTATTTTTTGATTAATGATAAACACCAATTCATCAAAAATAGTTAATTTTAAGGCCTTATAATGATAAAATAATAACAATAAATAATAGTAAACACTTTAACAACCAAAACATATGTATAATAAATAATATAAATAATATATGATATATTTATTATAATTAAAATTTATTGCTGAATATATTGAAATTCGATTCATATTTTTGAAAACATACAAACTCATTTTTTTATTATCATTCAATAAATTATTTATAAGTTTCTATCGTGATACAATTTTGTTTTAAATAGAAATAAATAATAATTCATATAAATAAAAAAATTATTTTTATCTTCATTATAATTAATTTTTCTATGAAATAATTTTTATACATGTGAATGAATTTTTAGAGAAACAAATTTCCCAAAAGTTTTTATGTTGATTTTTTAATTAATATCCACCACAACAATATATTTAATATAATAAAAAACCCATATTATGAATTATCATGTGTTTTCTTAATTTTTCCACTATAATAATTGGACATTATCATTTGTATCTTTTCTATAGATATTGGTGACCATGGAATGAGTTTAGAAGGGTTAAGGGTTTAAAACTAAAATGATAAGAAATAAATACTAATAAATAGGAAAAAATCATGTGTTACGGTCATATTTGAGTTATTTCAATTAATATCTTCAAATATGAGTAATGTTGGAAGGTTTTTCATTGAGTAATGCAATAAAATATAAAAAAAATTAAAAAAAATTACTTGTAGGTCCTATTTGTCACTAAAAAAAGCTAAACCACTCTTCTCTTATTGGAATTTAAATATCAACATTTATTGTTAGTACCTACAAAAAAACTTCTATGAAAATACTAACCACCTTATATATTCCCTTGATTACCAATAATACCAGATTGTGATTTATTTAGGTAAAAAACAATTAAATTTAGATGAAAAATTTATATATATCTTAATAGAGAAATTGTTTATTTCTTATTTTACCTCCTTCAATATTATATTAACCATTCTGGGATAATAACATCAGTATCTCATATATAATTATATTTTAATACATTAATATTATAACCCTTTGTCATCTACATATCCATCTAATGAAAAATTAAATCATCCTTTATGTGTACATGTGTACTACCTCCTCGTGAAGAAAATGTATTTCATTATTCAATACAAAATTTTATAGTAATGCTTTCATCCAAATAGTTCTCATTAATATCAATATTTTTATTCCTGTGTTTTTAATGATTATATAAATTTTATCTATTAATTGTTAGAATCAACTATTAGACATGTTTTAATCAGTATTAAAAATGTGAAATAGAATAATTTACTGACATTCATAAGGGGTTATTTTTACCAAATGTGTGAATTGAATAATTTATTTGAAAAATACCATACAACCCAATATTAAAATAGTCAAGGATGATATTTACTACAAAATGATTAATAACATGTTCTCTTGGTTATCTTAAAATAAAATATTTTTTTTAATTAGGTTGGGAATTTTTATTTCAAATTATATCATATTGAAATTGAATTATTTTTAGAAAAAAGAGTAAAATTGTTATGAAAATTTATTCATTACACTATACTTACACAATGGTACAAGGAAGTTATCGTAAATGTGTTTATTCAAATTTTTATAAAAGAAATTTTTTAATATAAAACCTTACTATTTAATTAATTTATTGTTTTAATTTACACAAAATTGAATATAAATTTATTATGATATCATTTGAATTTCAGTTGATCAGGTTCTCTATCACTCTCTATTATTCATTTGATATTATTGGTATCCATGTTTTCGATAGTATTAAAATCATGTAATTATTACAAATAATTTCCATTTAATTTTCATTGTATCAATAAAACAATATCTATTTATTTATAATCAATTTATAGAAACTTATTAAGTATAATAATTCAATCGTTGTTGAAATATGTTGTGATTTTGTATTCTAGATTCAATATGGATAATTTTTTATTTATAATGTATTTTACAAGGAATAGTATATATCATTAAAAAATGAAAAATTATTATGATTTTTTGAATAGTGGTAACTAATTACATATAGTCCCTCTATAAATTGATGTGACTCATGATAAAAAATAGAAGAAATTATATATCAGATTGGTATTTGGTTTACCCTTTCCCATTTATTACGAATGAATCCTTTGTAGAGATTCCTTAATGGTAAGATTCACTATATCATGGTAGAGAGTCATTGATCGTGAATATTTATATATAATCATTTGTTGTATTAATAATTTATTTTCCACTATCCATTTTACATATATATTATTATTAACCATAAATGTTCATGGATGTCATATTTTTTTAATGAATATAATTATTTTATTATCCACTCTTCCATATTGATTATTACTTATTTCTGTAGGATTGTTACTAAAGTGCATAAACCATACAGTGATTCTTATATCACAATTTAATTGATTTATATTTAAAATAATATATGTAGTGATATAATGTATAATATTTTAGATTCAATAAATTTATTATTTTAGGTTTTTGTATTTCAAATAAAATAACGTAACCATGTATTTATCTTGTTTTTATAGAATGTTAATGTGTTTGAAATTTCTAGTAAAATAACATATTCATTTTACCAATGTAATAAATAAAACACCATATCATGGTTTTTAGAGACAAGTTTTTATATATAAAATTAAATAATTAGAATATAAATGTAAATATTAATAAAAAAATTCTTTTGATATAAACCATTTACCATTATCATGGTAATTAAAATTAATCATAGTAATCATTCCACCACTACTAAAATGAAATTAACCATATTACATTATTTGAAAATGATTACCTAAAATATTAAATCCATGATTACTGATTTAGTTTCATTAATGGATAATAACTAATTTTTAATATAGGAGAATAAAATTCAATTTTTTAGCCTAACAAATTATTTAACATTCAAAAATGATACACATGTGACTTAAAAATTAAATATAGTTCATTTAAATGAAAAATTTTAATTTATATATATAATGAAATATGATTCAATTATAATTATGTCATTCCTATACTATTATAATGTTATAAAAGATAAAATATTAGACAAATTTGTATTTGTTACTATTTTCAAAAACATAAATTATCTTGGAAAAATAGAAAAAATCCTCCCAAAAATTATATTTTAATTTTTTATCCAAAAATGAATCAATATTTCCAATTTAATTATTTATAATATATATATATATTTATTTATTTTAGATGAAAATAAAAAAATTACCTTTTTATTATTTATGTACTTATCATATTAATTCATATAAATTTATATATAATATTTTTTGGGAATATTATTTTATTAATAAAAATTTTATATATTATAATAATATTTTAAATTTCATAAATTTAATTTATATAATATTAAATAAATTACAGTTTTAAATGGTTAGTATAAATGAATACTATTTTAATACATTAAGTAAATATTAACAATAATATTTATTTTTTGTTATTGATTATTATATTTTTATAAACTAATTATTATATTCATAATTTAATTTTAATATACTGTTGTCTGTTTTAGTCAAGTGTTTATTTAGTTCCCTGTTTCATAGGGCACATGAAATATAAGATAATATAAATTTATTGTGTCCAAAAGTTTTGTTAATTACACTATAGAATTTCAAATAACATCAGTTTTTCATAAATCATAAATTAGCATCCTAAACTATAATTTTCACAATGCACTATATTTAAATTTATAACATTTAAGAATGAAAAATTATATATATATATATATATTCATCCTTCAAGACAAGTCACAGTTAATCAAAACATACATTAAATCCCATTATCATAAATCAATTATATAATGTATAAGAATCATAGTGTTATGGTGAAAAGAACATTTATAAAAAATCATACTGGAATGGTTATTTTCCTTGAGATAAATTGCTTGATATAAAGAAAACCTAAATTGTATATCCATATCTATTGAATAAACTACAATAATCATAGTCATATCATTCCAAAAACAATATTCCAATCCTTGATAGTTTAGATATAACAAATAGTCATGCTGATAGTGGTTTAAATTGATGTTTGGAAAACTATTGATGAATGGACAAATTACATTAAATTTCCATGTTCCAATTCCCTTATAATTAACCAAATCTCCCTCCAATGAAAAATTAAAAACCAAATTATTTTAAAATAGAGTATTTGGATAGAACTTTATAACCCATGATAAATAACAAGGGATTCAGTTGGAATATGAATCACCCAGATATTATAAAAGATAAAAATTTGCTTGGATAACCTTTATGAAATAAATAACTAGTCTTAAATGGTAATGTAACACTCATGTACTTTATGATATATTTCATTTATGAAATTTTATCTCTCTAAAATCTATTAGGGAAAACATACCCATTTTTAAATAAACTGTAATATAGTATACAATTATAACCTAGTCTTTAATATTAAAGTATGAATTTTAAAAACTAAATTATTAAATTTTATGGTTTTAATGTTTATAATTAATATAATTGTTGATATATTTACTTTAAATAAAATATGATTCATTTGAAGGAAAAATGAAATGTTTTTTGATGAATTGATATTTTTAAAAAGGTGGGTAAGTCATCCACTATAAAAATAATTTATAATTAATAAGAAACACATATTGGTTTTTTTATTCAACTTATATTTTTAAATATAAGTCTCAAAATTATTTTTTGGTCATTTTATTATAATTACATTGGAACATTAATTTTTTGATGAATGATGTAAAATATTGATATTTTTTAAAACAACCATTTTGTTTAAATTAAATACAAATATAAAAAATTTAAATTTTATAAAATTTAATATTTCTATTTAAATAACATTGGTTATTTTAATTTCTTATATAATGATATTTATTTTTAAAACCTTCTATTCTTATTTGACATTTCTCTTTGGAACACCTCTTTTGCATCACTTCCATTGGTGCAATTTTATATATTTTTTCACTTATGTGTATAGATTTTGGAAAATGAATTCCATTATTACAATAATAATAATTGATTTTATCTTTGAAGGGGAAAATAATTTTATCCACTATGAATATTAAAAGCATTAAAATTTCATTACCGTGGTTATGGGAAAAAATATTTTACCAGGGGTTAAACTGAAAAGACAAGAGGTTAAATGACATTATAATATGTCCAAAAACCATTTTTGGAATATTTCAACAATATCATCTATATTGGTCAATACTAACCCACCAAGGCAGATTTTTGACAGGAAAATATGTGGTTACAGTTGATTATTTTCAATCATTTTATTACTTCTCTCTCCCCGAATTATAAAAATCCGCCACCTCCCATCCCCTCTTCACACTTCCGATAAATTTATATTAAAAATACATTACCAAATTACATCTTATGTACCCTTTAAATATCATAGATACAATTTTATTATCATAAATCTATACTTTGAATGATTTTATTACTATAAAATATAATCTATATGAAGAAGAGGCAATGTTCTTAATTGAACATTTTTTTCCTCATCCACTACCTTTAAATATTGTTAAGCTATGATTATAAAGATAATTTAGTATCATATATATATTTTTATAAATTTATTTTTGGAAATTAATAGTATCCTTATACTCATCCATAATATGATAAATGAAATTGTAGATAGTGTGTACGACAGACTACAACCTTACAAAAATGATTTATGTCATTTGGTATCATCATGATTCAATTACAAATATAATCAGTCAATTGACACATATATATTATATTTATTATTTTATTTTAATAAATTTCTTTTAATCTCTTGTATATAATCTTAAATAACGTACAACTAAAATTATGATAATGTCTCTTGACTATACAAAAGACTGAATCATCATGATGTGATGCGATTAAATTTTTACATGTGTATTTCAAGAAAGGAATTAAAGATAAAATTTGTGAATTTATGTGATATATATGAAATTATTTTATTTATAAAAAATTATATACCACCTAATTCCAACCTATTTCTCTCATTAGTTAAATTATAACATCTCTCATTAATACATATGGCTTACCGTCTCCATGATGCGATGTGATCCATTATCCATGATCAAATTTCAATAATGATTCTAAATTTTTTTTATAAAAAATTATATTTGTAACATTATTATAATTTTATAGGTTATAAAACAATATAAAATTCACATAAATTATATATTTCTTTCATAAAAATTCATGAGAAAACAATTTAATTAACACAAAATCAACGAAAATAATTGAATATTATTATTGAACAGGTGGGAAAATGTTATTTAGTGATCATATATGATCTTATAAATATTAATATGTTTTCAAAATAATTAAATATCATGACTAAAATCATTATAAATGATTATAATGAACATGTAGTGAAAATTTAGCAAGGTAATGGAATCTGTTTAAATGAATCTTCATTGATGGATATTATAATGTAATTAACCTAACCACATTTAAATAAATTATATACTACCCTATTTTCATGTTATTTCATGAATAATTTTTAATTCATGGTACTTTTATTTTTATTTGAATTATTTAAATTAATGGGGTATAATATGGAAATTAACAATGGGTAATGATTTTCATTTTTCTTAATTTCTTGTACTTAGGTTATATTTCTTATAATTATCACTAAAATTATAAGATGATGTGTGTGAAATTTTTATACTATCATTATTTTTATTTAAAATTTTTATTATTATATAAATTTTATACACATAATTCATTGAATTGTTAATTATCACTTCTAAATTAAATTGTTTATATGGCTTACTTGATAATATATTTTTAATTGGTATTTTATACACATGAAATATTATTACTCTAATTTTTTTTATAATTTTATAATAAACTCTTTAAATGTTGTTATACTATATTAATTCATTAAATTTTTATTTAGTATTACGTTTTCCCACTCTTTGGTCTTTAAAATTATTGACAAATTTTTCTATGAAAATATGACGGGTTTTCTCTCTGTGGCAGGAATTCTTTTTTCAACAAAATTCAAGTTTCAATAAATTTTTTTCAGAAAATATTTAATAATTAAATTTTATCCCATGTTTGAAAATTAAAAAAATCATACGAATATTCATGTCTTCTACCAAAAATATATTTTTTATTATACCATAATGTGAGAGGAATAATAATTTTAACATGTATTCCATGAACTGAATTTATAACCATCCTAACCAATCAATGTTTTAAAATATAATTTATAATTATAAAATGATAGTTTCAAGGTTAAGTGTTTTCCAAATATATTGTGAAATTTTAATTTTGGTTTTTTTAATTTTAAATGTTTATTTTACAAAATAAAGTTTTAATGACATTTTTTTGTATTTCATTTCAATAATAACATAATCCCTTTGTTTTAATCATGGTCAAATGAGTATATGATGTACTGATACCATATTAATTATTTCTCTAAATTTTGGATGATATTATTGACATGTGAATGTATTGATATTCCAATTCATGATTAATTTATTAATCATCAATTTTCTGTTGATATATTCACATTATTTTCATTATTGTGAACCAAAATTCTATAATAAATAATACATAGGTATTATTTATCTGGGATATATATGTATTCATCAAACCAAATATCATTTCTATATAATTGTTTTTCCATTGAATGAAATATTAATGAATGGATAAACTCTTATTGATAAATATATATAATGACACATGATTAACATATATAAATATTACATATTTTTAAAAAACCTTTCAATAGATTTCACAAAAACATGTGCGAGGATCGTAACGGAATATTATCATTAGTTAATAGAAATATATTCTTCTTATTTAATTAATAAAAATAAAATTCACCTATAATGACCATCCATAATGTTAGTATAGTTATACATAAGAAACATAAAACATTACATCTTATCATGGAGAGGGGAAACATATGAAAGGGTGTGTTCAAATTTTTGTTAAGGGTAAGAAATGATATATCAATATATCATGAGTGTAATAGAATTATTACCTGAAAATTAAATTTTAAAACCATTCCATACATGTCATATATCATAAATGTAAGTTAAAATTCAAATACTGTAATATATCAATATCTTATTAATAAAGAAATCAATGAGTATAATACATGAGAACAATACATTTGAATAAGACATAAATTTTTACATATGGAGGGCAATATAAAAACATTTTTTAGTTTCCTGTGTCCCATTTATATGAAGGTCTTAGTGGAATCAATTCACTACCTAAACCATTTTAGTAGTAAAATTTCACCCACAATAAAATAAGAGTTGAAATATTCCCATACACAACTAGGTTCACTCACTATTCCAATCTAGTTCATTTTAAGAGATAACAATTCATATCCAATTCATTGAATGTATTTATAGGTGTCACCAATATTTCTTTTATGTGCCACCATTATTGTTTATAATGTAACAAAAATCCTAGTATAAATATAAAATCCAAAATACAATGAAAATCATATAAATGTGTGGAAAAATATCAAAAAATATTCATCATATCAAAACCCATGAAATGTAGTGGGTGTCAAAAACATTTCACAATTACATTACATGTGGAAATGAATCATGTTTCAAAATCACTTAATCATTTAATCAACGAATATGCTATAAAAATAACAATATTTCATAAAAAAAATCATTGTATATTCCCTGGAAGGGAAATAGATTTCATAACCATATATTAATCATAAGCCCAAACCATCAAAGAATTACGAGAAATGGTATCACTATATCATATACCTAATAAAGCAAAAGTTATATCAAATGATGCCATATTACAGGGGAAATAATTTTCAATGATCCCCATGGATATTTCATGACTATAATATCCATTAAAAATTTAAAAAAACTTTTAAAAACACATAACATTTAAAAATAATTGTTAAAATTACCATTACAATCAAATCATTGATGCATTAAAAATCATTTAAGACATCTTTTGTGGGGAAACATTTTTATATAAAAAAAATTAAAAACATAAAATTAGAAAAAAAAAATTGATATAAATTTATATTACAATAACCTCTAAACATTTAATATTATCTTTATAAATTATAACTTTCTCATTATTGATGAATATTATATTCTTATCATACATGTTAATACAAATATTCCATTCTCATTTACATAGAATCGAAATCGCAATTATTTTCTAACATGTATATAATGATTCAATTTAATGAAAAGACAAATATTCAAATATGTTTGAATATTTATTTAATAAATCTTTTTATGAATTTATTTAAAAATTGAAATCTTTTTTACAAAACATGTATATTGATGAAAGTGTATTTTTTTAATAAAGAGAGTAGTAAATTTACAAAATTGTAAAATATTATCTTTGAATATAGATTACACAAATATATGAAAAGTAATGGAATCATTATTCTCATGAATTAAATAGAGGATAATAAAATTTATCAGTTTCATGAGATATGGAAAAAAATACACAATAACATAAATCATAAAAGTAATCTATCTTTATAAATGATGTTATAGTACTAAGAAACCATTAATTATTTATTAAATTTTAATTACAAGACCCTTGAAAGAATAATATGAAATGAAAAATTAAATATCATAATATCAAGAATATTCATATTGTTACATATCAAATGAATTTTATATGTACATAAAAATTTAGATAGGTGATTATCAACTCATATTTGTCACAGTGTGAAATTTCATTCATAAATCCCATATCAAGTTAGAAATCATGTAAATCATAATAAATTACTAGAAAAAAATCATATGAAAAAATAAATATCATTTATATGAGGATATTAATGAAATAATATATAATGGTTGATGTATAAATAACTAAAATTATAAATGAGTGGTAAATTATTATATTTTTCCCAGAAAAATTATGTGTGTTTAGAAATATAATATCATAAGTCTTAGATTATTTTTGAACTTGATTGACCCACCTTTATATTAAACATAAAATAATTATAAATCAATTAAAAAAATACAAATATATATCATATCATATATTATTTATAGAAGAAATTTTATTATATTTTAATTAACCATGCAATGTTAAAATCACCATTTGGCTAATACAATCATGGTTTCTCTTACATGATTTTATTTTTTATCTCCAATCATCAAACATTTATCATGGTTTTATAATATAAATAATTATAACTACGATATAAATATAATATATATTTATTATATACGTATTAATGTAATAATATATATATATATATTAAAACAGAAATACGTCAATCATAAAGATGGTAGGTTATACATACGCATGAAAGATTACTCCATTTTATTTGATAGAATGAAAAATAAAACATATAAATAAAAATTAAACACATCATAATGATTCTTTTGTAATTTATATCATATATAAAAATTTAAAACATTTATTTTTACCTTGAATATATAGAATACAAGAAAAACTAATCACATCACTTCATAGGGTGGTAATCCGCCATACAGATATCTAAGATTTTCATATTCCCATAAAATAGAATCTAATAATGTAGAAGTTACATAAAAATTAAATAAGTATAAGAATAAAATTAATATCATATACTAATATTTAATCCATACTTATATACATCCATGAATGTTGGTGATGGAAAATTAATAACATCGGTTCAGACGACCGTAATATATCGTACAAAATAATGATGATTTTTTATCCTATTTGATGGTAGAGGAAATTAATTTATGTTATTAATTTAAGAAAATAAGATATAATAATATGTACGAAACTATTGATTTTATATCATAATAATTTAATATTACATTATGGATGTGGAGGAAGAAATAATATAAATTTCATGGTTATGGTTGTTACCACATATATAAAAGGTGTTTCTTATCCCAATGACATGTGAATATAACATAAATTAAAAAAACCTAGAGGAAATGATTTATCCCAACATGAACTATAAAAAATTATACATTTATATATATGAATTTATAAATGACTGGAGAGATACATAAAGAAAAAAAGAAGAAATTTATTTCTTATTAAAAATAAATCATTTGAAGTGTTACATCTCAAATGAAACTAAATACCCTCCATGATAAAATTTCAACAAAAATGGAAATCTATAACTGAATTTGAATCTCCATGTGATACCATCAGAAATCACCCAACACATCACCAAAAATTAATGATAATTTGACGACAAAAACCAGACTGCCTCTTGGTTGTGTTTTTTCATACCTTAAATTTTAATACATAACTTAGTCTACCCACTATCTAAGGGGTGTGTAGGGTGTAACATGAATATACATAATGGGATCCCATCCTTGTTTTTTTATCATGTCCATATAAAAAATACTTAAAATGATAATTTTCTTCAAAAAAATTCATGACATACATTGAAATATTTTTCTATCAAAATATGGGTAAAAACATTCACAATTTTTTAAATTTATAGATAATCTAGGTAAACCAGTTCCAATAATATAACATATATAAACTCATTAAAAGAGATTAAAGTTCCACATATATTATGAAATCCAAATAATTCCATACAATCGAATAGGTAACATCATGCCAAGACCACAACATGTGAGGAAAGAAAGGAAACTTGTACCCATACATAGAGAATCATTTGCATCAATTTTCTATATATATAAATATAATTTTAAGATCAAAGGAACACCCATGTACGTGAACCTCCTAATAAGTTCATTAATTACCTAGAATAATGGTTTTAGGGAGTAGGGGAACACCCCATGTTTAAATCCCTAGATTGTATCAATGGATGAGGACTACTATTAAACATTTCATATAAGTACCCAAGGATAAACATGATCTATTGTCTCAAAATAATTTCAAAAAATCCTTGCATTGAAAAAAATTCCATAAATACATTTAAAATTCATTTAAAACTATTCTTTTACCCAATCAAGTGTGAAATGATATTTTCACAAAAAGTTATATCAACACACACAATTCAATCATTCCTATTCATTTATAATGTTTTTTATTATAGTTAATTTTTTTAAAACAATATAAAATTACATATATTATAAAGGTGACCCTAAATTGGAAAAAAATGAAACATTAAAATATAAACATGATAACTATTTTTATAGGAAAACACAACCAGTACTAGATTGTGATCCCATGATCTGCCAAAATCCATGATCAATGCACTAATAATACCCTATAGTATTTTAATATCATGATTTATATATCCATTTTTGTTGGGATGGTAAGAAGTACTCAACCTGACCTCAAACCCCACTGACTCTTAGAGACTCTTCAAGAACCGTGAGGAAATAAAGTTATCTATTCCCGAAATAATTGTCCAGGGAACCCCCTATATGCACCCAATTTCTTACATATACTATTTACCCTATTCTATAAAATTACCATCATCTCTAATCATAATGAATTGTGATTTCTTTGTATAACTATCATGTTCCACCCAATGAGAATTCATCCATTATGGAGTTTATTGTAATCTAACAAAAATACACATGGACATGTTTTATTATTTCCAAAATATAACTAGAATATGATATAACAATCCAGGAGGATTAAAATTCTCAGTTATTATATGTTGTATGTTGTAACAGTCGAAACATAATCTGCAATGTCACTCTTTATACCCATAGACCAACATTATTGACTTATATCATATTAATTCTTTTTAGGACATAGATTATAGACAAAAAGTACTATAATAGTCAAAAAAAATTATTCCATCACATATGATATGTAATTACCTGAATATTTCATGGATTTTTTTTCCTTAATTTATTTGGAATTTTACAAGTGCACAGTTTCTGACGGCGCTTGATTCCATGGCACGGTGAGCCCGGAATCAATTTTTTAAGTTTTCTTCTGATACATTCTGTGAACGTTTGTGTAGATTTTTCTATCTTTTGAAACAGTGCTTGGAATTTAATCCTGAGGATACTAATTAATCGCAGCACCGATATTCGCTTAAGGGGACCTTTACCTAAGTTTCGTTTGATTGGAAGGAGAAGTTAATTTTTTGATATTTTTTAAAAAAATAATAAAAATTATGTGATCATTATTTTTATTTGATGGTGGTTATTTCCTCCAAAGATAAGTTGGATGTGGGGACAAAACACCACATAACCTCCCATGGGAGGACAATTGTGGTGGGGCCCACACGAGCCCCTAACCTTTTAACTTCCCTTAAACACCCATTAACTCCCCCTTTTTGAAACTCTTGAAATTCCCAAGAATTAATGATGAAAAATATTCTCTCATAAATTGTGCCAACCCAAATAATTAATGTCTACATTAAATAACTTGGGTGTCAACAATTCTTTTTGAATTGTTTTGAATTCCATAGAAATTCTAATATAATGCGAAGCCTTGTTTTAATAATTACCTTGGAAAATGTTTTTTTGGGGGAGGCTCTGGAGAATTAGAAGAAGGTATTCCTCTCCGATAGAGAACACAGTTCTTCAATGAAGAACAACTCCGAAAAAGAACACGATTAACCTCTTCCAACGATGCTACCTCCTCGGACGTGCCCCAAAGTCAAGGAATCTACTTCGTCTTCGAATTCTATTTCCATGTCACAATAACTACTCTTACTCCAACGTTGACAGGATGACATTGTTCTCCATGATGCTCATCTTTCGCAGATCGTCAACGTTCGACGTCATTTATGAGGTTGGGTGATTGTATAATTTAATTTGAATAAATTATACCCTTGTATTTGATAAAAGGAAGTGATCTTTTATAACCAATTGATAATGCCTCATGCGGAGGGCGCATTCTGAAAAAACATGGCCCGACGAGCCTCTAAAAATTCATGTTGTTTTGGTGATGATGATTAGAGGCGGTGGCGCCAACGGCAGTAGTGCGTCGGTTCATTAGAGAACTACGACTCTGAGTGCCTCACGGGGGGAAGATACCACGACCCGCAACCGGGATGCTCAGCTAATGAAGAACCGGTCAGTCATAGCCAACCAGACAAGAGAACTGCGGTGCCTCTTAGCATCGTGCAACAGGGAACCAAGGCCCGCACATGGCGGGCTGCTTCGGCGGACGAACTGGTCGGCTCGTCTGTCAGCCGGGAGGAAGGTCCCGCGGCGTCCATGGGCACCGTGGCAGAGGATTTGTGGCTGTCAACCGCGGGATTCATGTGATGGGAAGACCCGACGTCTTTGGCCAGCCTGACAGGAGGGCGGTGCCGCTTGGCGCCAATGATTTGTGAAGTCGGGGGGCCATCCCCCCCCCCCCCCCCGCACCGGCTCGGCCAGCTGGTCGAGCTATGGCCCGTCGGGCTGGGCCCCACACTTGCGCAGGCTGGGTTGCCTTCCATGGGCTGGGGCGCCTACCACGGTCCAGGTTGTTCTGCACTATATCGTGTCGGACCGACCCCTTAGCCGGGTCAAACCCGCTAATCCAGAATGGGCCGAACCGCCAACCCATCTGGCTTGACGGACCGGGTCCGTTTCTCTTTAAAGCGAATAACTTCAGGATCATGCGTCCGATCGACTGGCCATCTGTGTCAATGGGATTGTCATGATGATTTATTCCATTTGCGATACTCTATGTGAGTTTTGGATGACTTTGTAATAATGGCTGAGTTGGTTCGAAACTGAAACCAACCGGGTCCTCGAAGCGTAAACATTTATAACATAATGACCAGACGTCCGATTGACATGTCGTCAACTCTATTGCTTTTCTATTTATGTGATAGTTCATTTGGAATACTACACTTGAGGTTCAAATGTTGTTGGAGTATGGTCGGGTTGGTTTTAGCTTAAAAACCAAACGGGCCCCTAGAACGGAAAAACCAATAGCTCTCAGACCGGGTGTCTGATTGACACTGCGTCTATTGTGTTCAGACCCCTTTCACATGGCGGTTCGTTGAGATATGTCCACGTGAGGTTTCGTGACAATTGGAAGTAACGAATAGTAGCTCATGGAGAGGACCCTCCCTATGACAAGCGAGCAGATTGCAGAGTCCTAGAAGCTGGCTAAGACTGGACGACTGCTGATTGACCGACTCGAAGTGATTCAGATGGCCCAGTGGGAAGTATGTGGTTGTAGTAGCAAACCCCCATAGGAGGAGCTCTTGGTTGTAGCGGCAAAATCGAGGTACTCGAAAGAAGGAGTACCTCTGTAGGCTATGAGGGAGAACGATTGGTTGTAGTGGTAGACCCATGGTGGGAAGTGCTTGGTTGTAGCAGTATGCCCATAATACTCAATAGGTGGAGTAAATTAGTTGTCCAAGGATAGTGGGAAGTGCTTGGTTGTAGTGGCATGCCCAATGTACTTGATAGAGAAGTAGTTCTCCAGCAGTCGTGGTTTCGACTTCATGAATAAAATCCCGGTTTGAGCTGAGTCAATGACCTTTGTGTATTCTTCATGATTGATATGGGTTATGTGATAAATTAGGTATTTTTATTGGAATGTACCTAATTAATGGTTATCCGTTGAAATAATACTTTGTGTTTTATCCTAGTTGTATTTTTTGAGACCTTGAGGGTCTTGGGGTCCCTTATGAGTATCGTTATACTCATCCCTGCAAGGGCTATGCCTGCACCTCATTGTGTTGAATGCAAATTACGGAAAACACTGACAGAGTCCGAGAGCGCCATGACTGGACGATAACAGGAGGAGGATGATTCATGAGCTGCTTCCACCTTTCAGCTGCTTTTCCCTTTTAGTTGTAATTGCATTCAGTTGTATTTGTACTTTACAGTTGGGATTGTATTTTGGCCCCTTTATATTCAGTACACTTTTTATAAAACATTTACTTTCTGTTTTCTTCCTCTGGTACTATGGTTGTGTGTGTTAAGTTTTATAACGGCATGGACTTTCCAGTTTTTAGGGAATTACGCCTTTGGTGCTAGTCGCTTGCCCATAGCCTATGGATAGAGGGCATGGGTTAGTCCCGATGCCGGCCCTGGGGGACGGGTCGTGAAAATTTTTTATCAGAGGACGTCAGTTCTACCGTAGAACATAGAAAACTGATATTTTCTTTTTCTGAAGCAATAGTGTTAATGGTACTAAGTGTGGTTTTCAGTTCTGGGAGTCCAGTGTCGGTGCGGGTGGCTGTCTTATCCATACACCAAGACCCTGACGTCGGATTTCTGAAATAGTGCACGAAAACACTTATTGCGTGTGTGTTTTCAAAAGTTTCCTTTAAGTCAGCTCAAACCAGGTCAAATCACCAGGTATATTCTTCTGACTATGTCGCATCTATTTATTTCAACATTCCACCACACATATGAGTAGCCAGAGCCCCGAGAGTTGTATGAACTGATAGCCCATCGAGCGATGAAGCCTCAGTACAAGGTCCTCTTCTAGATGTGGCAGTAGTGGAGGCACCAGAGGTACTACTCCCAATTGGGCCACTGAAGCCACCAGTCCCAGCAGCAGGCGATGCCCGCCGCATGAGCGTGCTGCACGAGTTCTACGCCAGTGGCCACCCCGGTTCCAGGGTGAGACGGACACACAGGAAGTAGAGGATTGGCTAGAGGCTCTGGAAAGAGTCTTCAGACTGGTGGGGACACCAGCCGACTTCATGGTGATACTTGCTGCTAACCTCCATCATGCAGTAGCAGGCAGATGGTGGAGCCTGATGCTCTAGATTCATGATGAGGTGTCACTTCTATGGGTAGAAATCGAGAGCCTATTCTGGGTAGAGTTGGTACCATCCACCTTTTTAGTAGTGCATATACAGTAGCTACAACATCAATAACAGGTTAGCATGATGGTGGCACAGTACTCAAGGAGGTTTATTGAACTCTCACTCTACTCCACTGATATGGTACGTGACCCGTTCTTCAGGACCCGAACCTTTGAGATGGGTCTCTGGTGAGAGATCAGAGATTCAGTTATCTATCACATCATCCCGACGTAGACCAGGGTGTTTGAGTGAGCCCTCTTAATGGAGAGTTTCCTTGATGAGTAATATCCTGCAGCAGGACCCACAACTAGTCAACATGGAGTAGAGTATTCTATAGTTGTCATTAGACAGATGAAGTAGTGGTCCAAGAGGAACAGACCATGAAGTGGTCATATTCATGACTCAGGATTGTGTGTTCGTGGCACCTGGGGTAGAGAACGACTTACCAGGAGCAGAAAAGTGTTACTCCTACGGCGGGCTTGGTCACATGGCATGTGACTGTATGATCCACCTTACAAACGATCATGAGATAGATGAAGGACCTCCCAGGCAGAGGCAGTGGTTCGATTGTGGCAGACCACAAGGAGTAGGAGACTAAGGCAGAGTATCTGGTCGTGTAGCTAGTGGTGGAAGACACTTAAATGTGTTTCCTCCACCACCACCAAGAGGTCCTCCTCGACCATTGGTAGCGAGTGGACATGGGAGGTCACAACTTCATAAAGATGAAGCATACGACTATAGTGCACCGGAAGTAGGTGGATTGAAGCAGGATTAGTTCCAGGCATGGAGGCCTTTGTTCTTGGTGATTTTATCTTCCATGATGTTGTTTTTTGTTGTTCTTATGTGACATTGTACTTTGAGATACAGTAATAAAAAACACTATTCTTTGTGACATTTTCATTCCTGCCTTTTGTGTGGTAAATACTAAGAAGTTCCCATTAAAACTGTTGACTTGACCCTCACTTTCGAGATTTCTGCTGGAGGAGACCCAGTGACCACAAATAGATGCCGACAGTGTGAATCAACCCTTGGAGGTGATAGTAACGTTTGGATATCTTAGTTGTTTCATCTAGGCCTAACGACGTCGTCTATGGCATGAATTAGTACCGTTTATTTCAGGAATGACTGTATTAGGCAATGTACGTGGTTCATCCACGGGATGAAACTGGATTTCAATTTTAGGCAAAGGAGAAATATTAGCAGCTCTTGTAGAACATTGATAAGGATGGGTGAAGACGAGTTCTTACAATTGGCTAGTCTCGCCCATAGTTCTTTGAGAAAACGATTTTCGGTTTACCCTAATCTCTATAGTCTCAAGTGTATCTTCTCTTAGAATGACCTGAACCTAAGACAGTGGTGATGGCTTTTGTTCCTCCGGGTCTACGACACCGAGATAGTCTATACTCCCTTGATGGGGAACATTTTTGCAGATGCACTCAGTAGGAGGTATGGTTTTAGCTAATAAAAGAGAACATGGGAGCGGGAGGCTCAAAAAGCGTGCACAGAACCCAAATCTGTCTTTCTAGTGTGTGTTGTAACTTTACGAGGACTCAAATCCCTGAGGTAGCGGTAATGTAATGACCTTGAAATTACAAGGAAATATTTTTTCTTAATTTCTTTGTAATTTTACGAGCTTGTAGTTTATGAAGGGACTTGATTCTAAGGTCTGGTCTGCCTGGAATCAATTTCTTATGTTTTGTTCAGGTACGTTCTATGAACGTACATGTGGTTTTTTCTATCTTTTGAACCATTGCTCGGAATTGAAATCTAAAGAAACCGATGACCTCATAGAGCTGATATTCACTAAAGGGGACCTTTACTGCAGTTGCATTTGATTGGGAGGAGAAGTTAATTTCTGTAGATTATTTAAAATAATAATAAAAATTGTGTGTATATAATTTTTTTTTGATGGTGATTATTTCCTCCAAATAGGTGTTGGATGTGGGTCTCACACCCCACATAACCTCCCATGGGAGGATAATATTGGTGGGGCCCACACGAGACCCTAAATATTCAACTTACCTTAAACTCCCATTAACTCCCCGATTTTTAAACTATTGGAATTCCCAGGAATTAATGAGGCCACCTCTTCTCTCATAAATTGGGCCAACCAAAATAATTAATGTCTACTTTAATTAACATGGGTATCAACAATTATTTTTAATTTTTTTGAATTGCATGGAAATTCTAATATAATGGGAAGCCTTATTATAATATTTACCATTGCAAATATTTTGGAGGAGGAGGCTCTGTAGAATTAGATGGTGTTCCACTCTGAAGAAGAACATATTTCTTCAACGAGGAACAAATCTGATGAAGAAAGTGATGAACCTCTTCCAATGACGCTACCTCCTCGCACACACAATGACGAAATGGAATCTAAGTCGTGTTATAATTCTATTTTTGTGTCACGACAACTACTCTTCCTCCCAAGTTGATGGGACAACAGCGTTCTCGGCGACACCCGTCTTCTTACGGCCCATTGACGTTCGACGTCATTTATGAGGTATGGTGTTTGTATAATTTAATTTGAATAAATTATACCCTTGTAATTGATGAAATAAGGTGATCGTCTATGACCAATTGATATTGCCTAACACGGAGGGTGTGGGACGAACAAACACGGCCCGATGACCCACTAAAAAATCTTGTTGTTTTGGTGATGACGATCAGAGGCAGCGACAAAAACCGAGGTCGTGCAACGACTCATTAGAGAACAACAACTCTGGGTTCTGCACAGGTGGAAGAGACTGCAGCATAAAACCGGGCCACTCGGCTGAAGAAGAACTGGCTTTCCGTAGCCGGCTAGACAAGAGAACTGCGGCCCGCATAGGGAGGACCGCTTCGGCGTACAAATCGGCCGGCTCGTCAGCCAGCCCAGTGGAAGGAACCGCATCTCCCATGGGCGTTGTGGGGTGGAATCACGGATGAAAACCGCGGGTTGCTCGCACTGGGAAGACCAGCCGACCGGACAGGAGGGCGGTGCTGCTGGTTCGGGATGTCGGGGGGCCAGCCCCCCCCCCCCCCCCCGCACTGGCTCGGCCCGTAGGCCTGGCGGGCCGCACCCTTGCGCGGGATGGGTCACCTTCCACGGGATGAGCCATGCATTATCGGGTTGAGCTAACACCTTAGCCAGATTAGAGCCACCAAGCCAGAACGGGCTGACCCGCCAGCCCACCGAGCATGACGGACCAGGCCTATTTTGCTTAAATGCGAATAACTTTATGACCGTGCATCTGATCGACGTGTCATCTTCGGCACTAGGATTCTCATGATGAGGTGGTCCTTTTGAGATACACTTAGTTAGTTTTGGATGACTTTGGATAGATGGCTAGGTTGGTTCGAAACCGAAACCAACCGGGCCCTAAGAGCACAAATGCTTATAACATAAGGACGAACGTCTGATTAACGTCTCGTCAACTACGTTGGTTTCATTTTGATTATATGGTTCTTTTGGTATACACCACTTGTGGTTTGGATGTTTTTGGAGTACGGTTGGGTTGGATTTATCTTAAAAACGACCTGGTCCCCTGGAACAGAATAGCCAATAACTCTCAGACTGGGTGTCTGATTGACATGCTGTCAGCTGCGTTGAGACCCCATTGACATGGTGGTTTTTTGAGATAACTCAATGATAGATTTCATGACACTTGGAATTGATGACCAATAGCTTGTGGAGAAGACCCTCCCAGTGACGAGCGATCAGATTACAGAGACCTATTTGATGGATGAGACTAGACGACTAATGATTGATCGAATCAGAGAGATTTGGATGGCCTAGTGGGGAGCGCTTGGTTATATCTTCATACCCACGGTGGAGGAGCACTTGGTTGTAGGGACAGACCCACGGTACTCGACAGAAGGTGTATCTCTATAGGTTATGAGGGGGAGTGCTTGGTTGTAGCGGCAGACCAAAGGTGGGAAGTGCATGGTTGTTTTAGTATGCCCACAGTACTAAGCAGGTGGAGTACTTTTTCAATCCAAGGTTAGTGGGAAGCTCTTGGTTGTAGCGGCATGCCCATTTTACTCGATAGAGGAGGATTTCTCCAGCAGCCGTAGTTTTGAATTCTTGAATAAAATCCTGGTTTGAGCTGTGTCAATGAACTTTGTGTATTCCTCTTGATTGATATGGGTTATTTGATGACTTAGGTATATATATGGGCATATACATATGTAATGGATATCCGTTTAAATCATACATTGTGGTTAATCCTTTTTGTATTTTTTGAGACCTTGAGGGTCTCAGATTCCCTACTGAGTATCGTTATACTCACCCATGGATGGGCTACGCCCGCACCGCATTGTGTTGGATGCAGAAGACAAACTATGCTGACGGAGGCCAAGAGCGCCAGGACTGGACGGTACTCGAAGGAGGAACTTATGATGAGGTGGTACACATTGGAGTTTTCAGATGTGGAGTGGTGAGGAGTCCATCTATACTTACACATCAGTTAGGAACCCCGAAGGACGATCCAAGAGCTACTTCCACCATTCATTTATGTTTCCATTTTAGTTGTACTTGCATTCAGTTGTATTTGTACTTTTCAGTCGGACTTGTATTCTGGCCCCTTTACTTTCAGTACACTTTTTATACAACTTGTACATAGTGTTTGTTTACGCATGTACTCTGGTTGTGTGTGTTATGTTTTATAAAGGCGATGCCTTCCCATTTTTTATGGAATTACTCCTTTGGTACTACTCACCAGCCCCAGGCCTATGGAAAGCGGGGTTGGGGTAGTCATGATGTGGGCCCCGTGGGATGAGTTGTGACATGGTAAGACAAAAAATTAATACTCAAAATGGAAAATTACATCTTAATGGAGAGGAAAACCAGAAATAGTCTCCCCATCATATAGGGTCTTTCAAATTCCCATGAATTCACCTTCCTACTAAAATCCATATTTAATATTCACAAGAGAGGTCATGAAAACTAAATAGTAGGATGACCCATATAAGAAATACCTTCATGAGAATCCCTATGCATCTAAGTGAGGAGACATAATTGGATCAACACCTAATTCAATTCATGATCATATTGTGATGGTTTTATCATATTGAGTGAATATTACACTATATTCCCCATCCATGGAGTGTAGGTGATGTATAATTCATTAGACTGATGGTATTCCTATCAATCTCATTGTTTGAGATTCATGTCTTTATGATAAAATATATATCTTCAAATCATAGGGTTATAAAAGACTGTGATCTTATCAAAAAAGTGATAATGCTGGAAAAATATAAATTCAAATGAAACTAAAAATGTATTAAAATATTGTTTGGGAAAACTCTTTTCATGTAGGCTAATCTAGTGAGATCTTTAATCCACTGCATCATAATATTACAGAGGTATGATCCCCAACCCAAAACCGTAAGAATCATTGATAACCAAATTCCAAAAATCTAGATAAAGTAATATCAGAATAGGTACTGATGTTAGATGTTTTTTCAACTAATTTATTAAATAATTAAACTTCACATCCCATATTAATTACACCCATATAATGTTATATAATTAAAATGTGATGAAGACATTGAGAAATCCATGATGAACCATCAGTAGTATCAAACATGACCATGGATGTTACAAAATCCAATCCTTTTAGTGGATCATCCCATGATAATACACCCTTCACCATCTCAAGATAAACTTATAAATCATTATTTCAAATCATTTTCTCCAAAAATAGAACATATTCGATATAGAAAATTTATTTCCAATTCTGTAAATTCAAATGATTACCCTGGATATCAATAACCAAACTGAAATTGTGCTCATACTCATTCTCACATATTGAATGAAACAACAAACCATCATAGATGACCCCCACAAAATAAAAGATATTCAATTTTAACATCCTTATTTTTAAATCCATGAATAATTTTCAAGTGTTATGAAGAGAATATGAAATGAAAATATATTCATAAAGTCCATGCATGCTTCTAAATTTCATGTTCGGTATATCTGATTTCTAAACTGTAATCTGATTATAACATGACCAAATATCAATCATCGAAAACAACTATTCCCATTCTAGCTACAAAAACATTTATCCACATGGTAAAGAATATACTATTTATTTACTATTACACATTTCAAAATTTTATAGTCCAATAAAATCAGAGTGGACAATTTTATTTACATTAAAATATAACATTGGATAACCACGTAGAAATACATGGGATAAAGAAATCATTCCCAATTATATTAACAAACAAAACATGAATTCATTAATCAATTTTGGATCAATTTGATAAGTACTTATCCAAATTGGTTTGTACATGGATCCAGATCAATAGTAAACGTTGTCTTCTTCTATAAAGGATATTTTGAGTAATTAACATGGAAACGTTAAGAAATACAAAACAACAGTGGGAAGATAAAAAATTTAATAAATTTCATGTTGATCAACTACTAAAAAAGAAAACAAACTCCAAATTTGTTGGAATAATGTTATAACACATAATTTCTTTAGATCCCTCTCTCCTAGAAACACCTGAGAGCTGCCATGTGCCATATAAAAACAGACCAAACAATTATGACAATCATACACATTATGATGAGTGATAATCCAATCAATCTAGATTCTGATAACAAACATATCTAGATCTATAAATAAGAAATAACAGACCATATAATCATTGGATATCGACAAAAAACAAGAAGCACATTGAAACACATGTTTTATTTTTTAGGAGAATATTCTGTCTCTATAAGATAATACATTGTATTTATTGGATGTTTGTGAATATCTAAAAAACCCAAATATATAAATTTATAGTAATAATATGTATTAAATAATGAATCCTATACTAACAACACAATAAGTATGTTACCTCTCACTAGCACAGGAGACGAATCTACCAACAAAATATACTCATTAATTTTGGGATGGTTCTTAAAGCATCATAAATATATCTAGAGACAATATTATCTAAAATAGTTAACCATTGATAAAAATTTACAGGCACACTACTAACAACAAATGAATCTACATAAGAGGACCACTATGAAGAACCACCGCGACCACACTTTTTATGGTCATTAAAATTCCTCTACCCCCTCCCTTTTTATACTATAGATGCATCTTTGGAGATGAGGATTGGAATAATAACTAATCATTACTTCCATATACATATCCTCCAACAATTTCATATCAACTATCTCTTTAAAGATCTTAACATCAAAATTAAAACCTATGTTCTGATATCTACTCACAAACCCTATTGCTACTTCTGATCCATTAGATGGCCATTCATTACATCCTCTATAGAGAAAATCCATATCCTTAAATTGATTGTTGTATTATAACAATGAATGTTATCCCACATACTAGTAAAGAAATTACATAGACATTACCATTATCATTAACCCTTAATGATAATAATTTTATATGTGTGTTTTGAAACCCTTATAGCTCATGAAAATAGGTTTATCTAACGACTCCATAGAATACAAAAAACTCAAACTACGATACTCAAGAATGAACACTGTGAAAATCACCATGATTTTATCAGGTGTATACACGATGTTGAATATATAGTACATATTTTATTAAGTGTCCTACACCTGTTGAGGTTCATTGGTACCACAAATTAATGGTGGATTCTCATGTAGGGACTCCAATGATTGATCCCTCTCCCCTCAATCTAATTTATTTACCTAGAAAAAGTGTTATGGACATTGTATAAATTTTTGTCTAAGACACTTACATACTATATGAAATCCCTAATGATAATAAAATCGATAGGTGGTGACGCTTAAAGATAATCCATTGTACCTTCCTTAGGAAGCCATAGAGAATGTCACAGTGGCATTCCACATCACACCATAATAAATGAAATGATTAGACAACCCAATAATCATAGTTCAAACCATAAAATCATATAAAAAACTAATATTAAGTTCAACACCTAGATAGGGAATAATCACGTCCAAATATCTTATGGAAAAATGATTCTCATCATCAGATGTAATGTATAGGAACTCACTCAATGAAAACATTCTTATCTTGATAATCCTATCTCCAGACTACTAACAGAAAACAAAAATAATTATAACCCATCACTCTAATACCTATCTAAAACAATATTAACTCAAATACACACTCAATCGAGTACCCATCCCTATCACACATGTACATGATGGGATATTCCATTACAAATAGGAAGGCATATAGGACGAAAGAAACAAAAACGTCCAAATGGATAAATTTCGATTAAAATAAATTGTACTACATGAATGGATTATATTCACAAATGTAATAAATAAAAGATGATTAAAACAAGAAATATATTTCATATAAAAAAGAAAATAATAGAAGTGATCCAAGACAAATAATACTACATTTTCTCCGTGATACAATTTTAGTAGAAAATTAAAATATGAAGTAAGAAATACTGTATGTTAGATTTCATCGATAAACCCCCACCATCTTACCACAATATAACTATTTAAAGGGGATAGAAATATAATTTCCTTAATATAGTTATTTAATATTCAATACAATGAAATAAAAAACAAGGTCATCACATTTATGAAGGGATGATTATGTTGTGTTTAAAATAGTTATATTTGGATCCCACCAAGGTTTTACAAATGTAGCCTTTATACAAAAAATAAAAAAATTCGAAAAATTAGAGAAAAAAAGAATCATATTTATTTTAATAGGTTTTTATATCAAAATCATGCTATAAATTGCATTATTTATGTATTTAAAAATCATCCAGGTAGACCATTTTTAATGAATTCTATATACATCTGTTATGTAAAATAAAATCATGTCTTACATATCATATCATATCCAAATCAGAACAAAATATATTACATTAATGTCATTCCAAGGATACCAATAGGTTATGATACCTAGGATGCTTGTTCCAAATCATTGACATTCATAATAATTGAGTATCTAAATATATTCATTGAATATAGGGAATAAAGGAACTCCCCAGGAGTGAACCCCCAATAGTATCTATATTGGAGGCCAATAACTACACCTTCCAACTGATTACTGAAGTCATTCCATGTGATACAATTTCTATCCCATTCCATAAAAACTAGTATTTAAAAATCATTTCATAAATTAATTTCTCAATAATATTAATATACATTTTATTTTTAAAAAATTAGGGGAAAACCAAGTTGTTCAAAAAATCTATTTCCACATAGTGAATTAAATATTACCAAATCATTTATAAATCAATCTACAAATCCTGATAAATTCGGTTCATTAAACATTACGTATATATGATACCTCCTACTTCAATCTCGAGGCACATATTCATTTAATGTGATCCACCAACATGAAAAAAATTTATGTAAATAAAGTAGGACCAATATGAAATTCTTACATCCTCGAATTAATTCAATATGCATTGTAATTGGCAACAATGATACACAATAAGTACCTCAAGACCCTTTTACGCCGCACCATAAACAAAAAATGTTACTCTCTTGGGGAAGATCCAATTAAAAATTTAGAATTTATTAACATACCCAAAAAAGGACAATAGATCTAAATACCTAATAAAACATCACTATGTCTTATAGAAATGATGAAGGTGAATGATCACTTAACCAAATTGATGCAACACAACAACAATGATGACCAAAAACTGTACTGATTGTTTTGGAAGGAGGGAAGAACCCAAAATCATACTAATAGATATCCAACATCTCTACATATAATTATTCATCCATATGAAAATAAAATCAGATGTTCATCGCATAAAACCCCTACAGTATAGAACATTAACCCATATGAATGTTGGGATCCCAATTTGAAATTAATGAGATCCATATATTTTGAAAAAAGTGATTCCATAGATGTGAAAAAATGATAAGTATTTTCAAAATATGAACTAATATCACAATGTGAAAAAATTTCACATTATTAAGTAGTCTAAGGAATCGTCCCAGAAACATATTCATATTATGTAACCCATTCACGATGTGAAATCTTCTTCAAAATAGATTCTACATTAACACTTAGAAAAATACATTGGGTCTTCTATGACCCCAATGGATATACTCATTATAGTTTTTTTCATTAATCGAAACTTGATTAATTACATCAAACACACATCCATTAACAGTAGTTCATTTTCTGTAGTGAATCATATCTATCTTTTGAATCCAAAAAATTATCCAAAAAAAATAATGAAAAAAAAATAGAGAGGAAATGTACCTATATGTTTGTAAAAAGATGATACAATAAATCACATAATAAAAATATATTTGTCAAATTATATTACCAACAAAATTATAATTATTTTTATGACTTATAATCAATCATAATGAAAAAATCATATTTTGAACATATTTTTAGGTAATATAAATCAATATCTTGAAATTATAAACACCAGACATTTTTCTACATAATTTAATTCTCAAATATCCACATATCATTAGTTATGAATATTCTCTATTGAAATTACAATGATTTTATTTTTTTTAGAGCTTCATTAAAAAATTCAGTAATGGGATTTAGAATCATTTCTATAACATAAAATACAACCCATATACTGATATAAAAATATCTATATTTCAAACCATATATTTCTAATAAATCATGGGTACATCAATGAAATTGTATAATATTTAATTAATAAAATTAGTAATGTAATATATTTATGATTATCTTAAACATTTGAAAATTTAAAAATAAAATATAATTCAATTATTAATATTATAAATTCATATAGAAGACCATATATAAATATATTCATCATGATAATATATTTTATGAATTTAACATTTATTTCATTGTTATATGCCATATAATTTAAAATTATATTCACAAAAATATAATCTTACCAATGTAACATAATTTATTTATAATTTTATATAATATTTTATAGTCTGAATTCATTATGATAATATTTAATAAAATAAAATTTTTATTATTTTCAAGGTTATTAAAAAAATTATTTTTTCATCAAATAAATTATTATTTATATTAAATACTGATTTAGGTTATTTGTATTATTTTTTCATGATAAAAAGTATAAACCACTTCTATTTCAAAAAAGGGTTAATAAAATTTCATGATATTGTAAAAAATATAGTATCTTGTATCCATTAAGAAATTTTCATTTTTAATAATTAATGGATGTATGTTGAAAGATCTATCTCTTATATACAAACATATCATATCCACAAAAATATATATCAGGTATATCTATTCAATGAATCATTACTTCCAAATGGTATTATCAATAATGATATAGAATAGATTTCTAAGAAATAAATTTAAATAAATATCATTTTTCTCCTACCACAGACCTATGTTTTAATAAAATAAAACTCATAAACAAATACATAGGTAGATGATAATTATTGTTTTCACCTAAAAATATATATAATTATTTACAAAATAATTATATAGAATTTTAGAGGATTAAAGATAATTTTAGTTTGTATTAAATTTATTTTGATAATCCTTAATTATATTACATGGTTATCCAACATATTTATTTTACCATAATACAAATAATATATCACATTCTATTTAAAATAAAAAAAATTTCTTTCATTTAACTATCATAATTAATGTGAAATGTCCAAAACGTGTAATTTTCTGAAACACCTAGTACTTTTATGGCTATGTAATCATTACATAAATTAATGAAACCATAAAAATGTATTTGAAATAGCATTCTAAACCCAAAATTATCACCAAATATCAATACTATATTAAAATAAATATTTTAATCCCTGTAGTATAATAAAAATAATCTATCAATCATTAAATTAGGCACTTCACACCACCTATTCCACAAGAAAAAAACATTATTTATGAACTAAAAAGGTATATCAATAATGAATTTAATTACTAATATGGAGAATCTTTGATAGCCAATAAACTATATATCATATGCTCATCTAGAAATTATGAAATTTTCATAATACAAATTTATAAAAACTATACTATTTTATATAAAATCTAAAAAAATAATTTATAGGATATCATTGAGTTCTAGTGGGGGGATATAGATTATTAACACTAAATGATTTAATTTTAAACTTATATCCATTTTCTATTTAATAGTATAAAATTGAGATTGAATGAAAAATATATATTATTCCTCAAAATTTATTTATTTGTTATTCATGAAAATAATAATTTAATATTTTGAATAAAAAATTATCTATTATTAAATTTAAATCAATTCAATGTAGGCTAGAACATAAATAAAAATATATTGTTATTAATTTTTTCATACTAAACTCCTCATTGGAAAAATATATTCTGAATAAACAATTAGTAGGATGTAATTTTATAGGATTGTTTTTAATAATTTACTTATTTTAGTTTTTCATTATTATTGAAAATGGTTATAATCAATGTAACTATAAATTATTTGTGATAATTTAAATTAAAACACTTTTAAATAGCTTATATCAAACCAAAAGATGATTTAATTGTATATCAATTAGAAAAACCCCAAAAAATTAAGAATAATAATTTTTTTTATTGATTAGTCAAAATTAATATACTAATAAATTAAAATAAATACATATTATTAAATATAAAATTATATTCCATTTAATAATGAATTTAAAAAAGGGAAGTATTTTTTACCTTACCAAATTAAATGAATCAAAGTACATTTTTAATATTATATGTAATAATTTGATCTATAACAAAATAAGTAAACATGTAATTACATAGAAATTTATATGATATAATATTTGATATAAATGATGTTTAAACACTTATTTTTCAAAAAAAATGTTATTAATTATATTTTCTAATAATTTTACCATAAATAAATTTTTTTTAAATTAATTTACATTTTATAAAAATTAGTAATTTTTTTAATATTTCAGTTAAAAAATATCATATTATTAATTTTCCTATTTTTTGAAATAATTTATTATTAGGTGAATAGAGGGGAAAATATTTTTACATAAATTATAGTGGTTATGAGTATATCAATAACTACGTATAAAATAATATAATAATTTTTTTTAAATTAAAATATTTATTTATGGATTAAAGATATATTTGTGAAAAATAATCTATGAATTTTGAATAATTTATTTGTCCACAATAATAATATTATCATATAAAATTTATTTTTGGTTATTTTGTTTAAATAAAATAAATTTCACAAAAAAATAATTTTTATCTTGACATAGAAGAAAAATATAATAAAATTTCTTATGAAAAACTAAATTGTATCATTTAAATCTTATATATTAATAATTCAAGCATATATAAAAAAATTGTTGTTAAAAATCTATTATTAATACGATTTTATGTTTTATCTGTGCAAATGATAAAACTAAGTTGATTTTAAAAAATTATTTTTAGATAAAATTGATTCCACATATTTAATAAATAGGTATAAATTATTTAAAAATGTTCATTTTATTTTATAGAGTTAAATTTAAACCCAAACATAATAACGGGCCATCGAGGTAAAATATATGACAGGTAAATGTAATAAATCTAATGGTAAAGAAAATGGAACTGGTTAAAAATGCTTATAATTATGTTTCCAGGATATTAAAAATATTATCTCATCAAAAAATATATTATTATTATTCTTTTTTCTTCTTTCCACATGAAATGTTTAGCATGATTATATTAATTTGAAATAATTAAAAAAAATATCATTCTAAATTATTATAAAAGGGTTCAGTCAAAACCACTTGATGATCATTCTGAAAATTTATATTCCACAAGAATATCAACTCATTATCCTTATATTATATTAATATTACTCATCATATGATATAATAAATATGCTAGTACTCATATCCCCCAACTTCTTCTCCTTACCTAACTTATTGTAAAATTTTAATTTTATCAATCTTTTTTTTATAAAATTAGTATTTTTTGTATATTGGTTGTTATAATGTGATCTTAATTTCTATTAAACATCATTTCCATTTTATGTTAATTAAAATAATTTTTTTCATTTTTTTTTGTCTAGACGGTTACCTCCACATTGCCATGACATTTGATTTTCCACCTTTACACATAATTATTAATTATAAATTTTTAATTGGGTAGCAAATTTTAATTATATATTTTAATAATGATTATGAAGAGGAAAAATAAAATATGCATTATTTCCCTCTTACTCTTCAATAAAAGATAATGTTAGTCTCGTGTTGTGTGGTATACCACTATTATAAAGTATAATATCTATATTTTACTCTAACATGAATCATATTTTTTGAACTTGAAAAAATTATAATTCAACCACATTATGTAAGATAATATATATAATTATTATTCTAAAATAATTATATAATTCCCAAAAAGAAAAACTTCAATAACCATAATTATCAATTATTTATAGTAAATTTTTTTAGGTGAGTGTAATCACCTAGAAGTATAATTATATAAAATAATATCATGCATGGCACTGAGAAATTAATTATTGATGATATATAATGTAAGTAAAAAAATTATTTTTTTATTTATGTTATTGAATGTTAATAAAATATCATTCTCATTAATTTATATACCATACTTTATTTATTAAGGATCAGTGAACCATTTTTCTTTCCTATTTCATTCATGTACAAAAAAAATTAACATTCATTAAAATAATTTTTAACTCATAAAATTTCAATAAACATAAATTGTATTTTATTTTTTCCATGTAATGGTGTAATTTCTGATAATAATGTATAAAAATGCTAGTATTCTGAAATAATTTCCAAACAATCAAATTCTTCACACAAGGTATTGAAATCAATTATCAACTAACTAATAGAAAATTAAGGAATAATTGTAAATAAATCCATTAAAATGATATATATTGGAATACATATATTATATAATTTATTCAGATGGACATTTTTTATAAATAATTTTTCATTGTTTTCAAATAAGAATGAAATCAATGTTACAGTTTCATTCCAAAAAAATCTATAACTGGAGACATATATCCAAATATAAACCATGTTTTTTATAATGGTGTATCTACTACATAATTATAAGACAATATTTATTTAATTACTATGCTATAACTAAAAATTAACATAATATCTCAATAAATTTCTTTAAATTCCAATGATTCTATTATTTTATGTGATTTTGTTCAATTATCTTCCTTCGTTTAGAGATAATTATTCCTCTTGAAAATAATTCTTTCTATAATATTTTTTACAAATAAATGTTTGCATAACATGGAAAATATTCATCAATTATTATATAATATAACTTAGAATTTCATGACCACATCCCCCCAATGTGTTCCCTTTACAGTAATTAAATGATATAATATAGATTGTGATGGCTTGAGTCCCAACATCAGTTGGCCATAGGTTGAATAAACAAGTATACACCTACTCATACATATATAAATTGAAAATACTACTGAAATCATGAAATGTCAAATTGTACTGTAATAACTGAAAGGAATACTATAAGAAACAAAAATTTAATGACTATAGAAACAAAAAATACAAATAATGTTCCACAAAACTATAAAATATTAATATCCAACCCAATCTACAATATATTCATGACGATCTAGAATATTTATTACCTATTATTAGCGTTAGTATTAGATTATACTCGATTGGATCCTTAATGAATTGACTCGTGAAGAAATTAATGAATGAATGATAAATTATAGTGAAAAAATTTTAATTCAACTCATAACATAAATAGGTATACAGTGTTCCCAGATACACCATGGATAACTCTCATTATGAATCACATTAATGATATCATAAAATATATTAATGAAATATAAAGGGTAATGAACTCTTGCTTCCCCTTGGGTCTTCCACACTTGTTATATGTCACATGTCCATAGGCATATCACTCCAAAATAATTCATCCCATAGACACCTGGTAAAGACATGACAACATGAACCTCTTGCATCCCATAATTTCATAATCCCATCCACATCTATATATAATATTCGAGTGGCTCCCAGGAGCAACTAGAAACCTTTAGGAATACTTTGTAAATCATGTATTATACCTAAATCCTTCCTGGGGAATCCAATGTTTATGTACCTCACTACAAACATACATATTCATGTCATACCTATTTTATTTTCTTTGATAATATATCAATATATTTTTGTGATTTAATTGACTATTATGAATCAAAAACCAGTACACACATATATGGAGAAAAAATTGCTATTTTTCATACCAGAACAAGTACCCACCATGAGATGAGACATGGTACAGAGTGTATAGTCATGAATCTATCCTCCCACAATGATGATGGGGAAAACACCCTCCCAGATTCCACTGGCATTCAGTCACACTAACCAAAATTGGGAGGGTATGGTATTTACTAAATAAAAAAAATATATAATATCTCACAAATATAGTATGGGCTTGACCCCGTCTTAGACTCAACTAGATCAAACATAACTTAGACACTTATAGTAACTGATATGAGTAGACATATATAAGAACACATTATTTTAATTAGATTCCTTATTGAAATATTTCCTTTTTAATATTAAAAAATGTTCATTTTTAAAATTAATTCATTTTATTAATAATCCATAAAATTTTTCGAAATTATATTATATTAATAATTAGAGTAATTAACATGACCTATAAGAAAAATATAATCCCTATTAATGGTTTATCAATATGAAAATATATTCATTATTTTTATTCCATCAAAACCAACAATGTGGGTTAATTATTATATATTAATTATTATTATAATTTAATAATCTATGTAATCTAGGATATCCATAATAATATACAAATTATAAAATTAATGAAACCAAGAAATAACACTTTTTTTAACTAGTATGTGGAAGAATGTAGAAGAAAAATATGAAACCTAAAAATTTCCCATTAAACTGATTCAAATGTGAGATTATGAAATTATCACATTAATTGTTAAGGTAATAATCAACTTGTTTTACATATTTTGTGTCATTTATGACACCCACATACATATCTCAATATGTCTTTTCATGAGAGGCATCAACTTCTACAACATCAATCAGGTCTCCTTTCCCGCATCCCATTATCCATCATAGGCATTACCATCCCATTCTCATGTCACACCCCTTCCTAAACAAACAATGTCCCATTTCATTGTTAAACTCACATCTGGAGCACATCACAAATGTTGAATATCCAAGTGATAAATCTAGTCCCTAAAATAAGACATCCATCTATCACTCATAGACAAACCCTCATGGCTCTATTGGAATGGAACATTTTCTTCTTAAGTGGATATAAAACACATTCAGTAAAAATTATTATTATATATCGAATTAATATATTCATTATATATAGATTTTTAATTATATAAAAATAATGTATAAAAAATACAATATATTAAATTAGTTAAATAATTAATTTAAACATGCTAGCTGGCATCAATTACTATTTTAACAAACTTGTGGAATTCTAATTTATTAAAATTCATTTAATTATTTCACTCAATATTAGTATTCAAAAAAATAATTATTTATCAAAACCATATAAACTTGGAATTAATGAATCAATTGAACATGTATACACACATCAATCAGATCATTATCAAATTATAATAAACACAATACTCATTAATCATTAGTATTTATTAATCATCCAACTGACTATCAATTAATTAATGAATTATGTTATTTATCATTTTCCAGCATGAAACAATGCTAAAATGAGCCCAACATCAAGCTATGTAATGATAACATATATTTAAAACTATCAAGAAAAATCATCTGTAAAAAAGTTGTCAGGGTATAATGTAACAACATATAGACATAATAGATTTATTTTTTATTATAGATAAATTTTATTTAGGCTAATACAAATTCCTATCAAAGAGATAAAACATTTTCATTTTTTATTTCACATTTATAATTATAAGAATCAACCTATTTCCTCTATTGATGAAAAAAGACCCACATGACTCACTAAACCAAAAATGGGGCATCAAAGTGGTGATCATCAATGGATAACTCAAGGAACTATATGAACTATTCCATAATCCTATGTGAATTTTGGTGCATAACAAACCATCTCTCCCAAATAACAAAATATTAGGAAAAACTATTTCCCTAATTTGATTACTTTTTAAAATTATACCCTATGAAAAAGTGATTGTAAAATTGATATGTTAATAACCATAAATTTATGTATACTATACATTTAATAAAATAATTATTTGTACAAATAATAGAAAAAAGGAATGTATCGAAAACATAGCATGTATATCATTGAAATAAAAGGTGATATATAATCCTCTAACCCTGTGTCATGAATCTCATTATACTTTTTAAAACCACCAATATAATAATATAAATTTATAATTCCTAATTTTAAAAACCATTTTATTATATATAAAACAATAAATATTTTGATATTGACCTTATACTACTTTCTTTTTAACCATCATATGTTAAGGTTTCACTGTTGTTAATATTCTCATCATTCATCACATGTGTCATAATTTTTTATATGTATGTTCTTTATACATATATAATGATTCCATGAATATGAAACATGATATAAATTTAATAAATATGTTTTATATTTTTATTATTATAATATATAAAAATATATATATGTATGAAACAATATTTAATTTTCCAGGAGACGGTATTCCGTATGTACGTATTAATGATATTCCTTTTTATATATAGTGTTGAAAGAAAAAAATAAAAGACATATACATATATATATATATATATATCAATATTAAAATTACATTATTAAATAAAATTTTTCATATATATTTTCACGAAAACCATCTTTTATACAATCCTTGTATTGTATTAATGAATCATTTTTCATTAAGGGGTGGTAGTCCACACTTCCTCAAAAGAAATTATTGTATTTATACAAATTGGGATGTAAAAATATACGTGCTGTTTAAAATAATACAGAAGTTTAAATATATATTAAATATAATATATTAAATATATTATTATTTTTTCCATTATAATGTCCACCATGATATGATGAAATAAAAAATTGATCATTTATCGTTTTGTGAGGCGGTATATCACAGTACACAATAACTACTAATTTATTGCTTACTAAAATGATTTGAATTAAGTTTTAGGTTAGATATTTAATATTAAAACATCCTATAATATATATAATATTTGTTTTTTATAAAATATTGTAATAATTATATTGGAGTGGGTGTGGAAGGAAAGTAAATGGAATGATTCTGAGAGAAGATGTTAACTCATAATTTGGAAACTTCTTTTGTTTTATTCCAAAAGAATTTCATGGATTAAATTATTCCATAGGTATGTATTACAGTATAAAGGATTTATTTCTATGAAATTTATTAGGATGATATCATTGTATCATAATAGGATTTATAGGTCTGGGGAAGGAGAGTTGGATGCCTTTTTGGGAAGGAAAAAAATTAGTTGGAAATATTTTACAAATGTTAGGTGTATAGATGTTATTACCTAAAAAATGTCATGAAAACCGAAAAAAATAAATAATGGAAGTCTAATAGACTAATAATTTCCATAAAATTGTGTTTTTAATAGTTTATTTCTAATTTGGGCCCCAAAAATTAAAGTCTAGTCCCGAATAATGCTAAATTTGATGTTAATCACTGTGATTAATTTTAATCACATTTAATATTTTGATAAAAAAATAACAATATATAATTAGAATATAAATATAATAATTTTTATAATTTTTATTTCAATTTTTACAAATTCAGCACATAAGTTAGAAAATTAATATTAATGTTAACCCTTGAGAGGGGATGAAATATCATATATTTAAATTTGAAAATAGTTCAAAAGTATATTACATTTTTATATTAAATTTAAAATGGAAATTTTTAGTAATGAAATATATTTTATTAATATATTTATCATTGATCTAATGTGACATTTAAAAAAAATTTGAATAATTTAACTGTAATAATTATTTAAATGAAATGGAATTTATTAACTAAAATGTAGTATTATTCAACATTCATAAAAACAATGTTTCTTATAAAATATCCTAAAATCTCACTCGAATATAATTAAGGAAATTTAAATTAAAAATAACGTTAATTTTAGAAAATTTAATTTCTTAATGTTTTTCAAATTAATTTTTTTATTTTTCACAATAGGACACTACAATTTGATCATTTGTGAAAATATATTTTTACATAAAATTGAATTACAAAAAATAATATTTTCAAATAAAAATAATATTTATTTATATAAAAAAATAACAAATAATATTTAAAAAATAGTTGTTAATATTCATATAACTATTTTTATTGTCTAGGTTATAACTATATTCTTTAAATAATTACAACTAATAAATGATATTCTATACAAAAATCATTGTTTCATATAACATAATCAAATTCAGTGATTCATGTAAAATTTAAAAAGTAAGTGTCATGGGTATAACCTGACATGTTTGTATTTCAGGTAGCGTTAGACATGTCAGTATTGTGTGTAGCATAATCCAAGTCTATGTTGTGTGAAAGGGTTGTTTGAATTAGTGTTTCAATATATATATATATATATATAAAGATCTATTTCTCGTGTAACATGAAATGAAAAATATAAATTAAATAAATTAATTAGAGAAAAATATTCCACCAAATGCCATGGTGTTATATTACACACCCCAAAAAATTAATTTCTAGATTAAAATTCATATTGGTTATCATTGGTTTTTTACCTGAAAGTTTCATTAAAAAAATGAGTACCAAAAATCCCTTTATGAGGGGTATTTTGGAACCATAATGGTCACCCAATATAATATCTAACTAGGTTTCCACATATATGAACATATGATCAGAGTGGACATTGGACATGGAGGACAAGCATAAGTATTTATGGTAAGTGATTGAGATCATCAATCTCAAACAATTGAATGATACAATAAATTTTAGGGCCTCAAAGACATTAATATGTGATGATTTATAAGGAAATTGGTTAAAAAAAATAAGGTATTAGAGCAATACATTATCTATTTTGCATTATCTTAACATTGAGTATTTCTTGTATTGACCATGAATATAAGGAAATATAATTAATTGATATATTTATATAAATAAAATTTTATTCATTAGTTACATTGTAATAAATTTCAAATTCACCCTTTAGTTTTTGTAATGGATGTCCAGAAATAAAAATTGATGTATGTTGTGAAAAAATATAGTTATAGAACATCATATGTCACATAAAATAATTAAAATCATGACTATTTATCTGTAACTATTATTAAAAATAAATATTTAAAATAAAATTATTTCTAAATATTAAAAGTAACAGTATTGTTTCATAAAAAATAATTTTTTCAGTAATATTAATTATACATTAACCAGGAAATAACATAGGATAGATATATTCATGAAACTATTATCATCCTTCGATTAGGGGTTGAATACTATTGACCATGCTAGAAATGATTTTTTGTCACCCGATATACATGATGTCCTTTTATAAAACTAAACTACTATAATATCCAAAATATAACGGAAATCATGGAATTATGTATAATAATTATATTTCCTTTTAAACATAGATTTCAATAATATCATTTATTCTGTAAAAAATTACTTCAATGTTTAAATAAATCATTTCATTAATGGTTTACATTTTAACACTTATAAAAGTTGAAAATACAAAAACATTGAATTAAAGTAATGTAATAAACATAACATTTATCCTCAATATATCACAATGTATCACATGGTTGTGACATTCCAAACATGTGAATAACATTTTGGTAAATTATCATGGAATATAATTAATTACACGTACCTTAACAAGCTATAGGACTCACTAGGGAAGAGAATGTAGAAGTTCACATATTGGTCGGGTAATGGAGGCCATGGAGTAAATAATATTTTCTATCCTTTTGTCAACAAAGATGAAAGAATCACCTAATTGAATTTATTATAGGAATTATAAAAAGTGTTTATTGTGGAAAATAATGTCACAAATCCAGTGAATTTAAATGATAAGTGATAAGTTCAGATAATGAAATAGATTAGAATGTTAGACTCCCTAAGACATTATTGAATGTCAAGTGTTTTATGTGTGGAGTAACGGTCATTATGAAACTCAATATCCCAATATGAATTCTTATAATGGTAATTATAAAGGTATAAATTTCCTTAAAAAATTATAAAATAATGTTTAAATAATTTTGAAATTTTTTTATGTAAAATAAATTTCAAAACCATTTTCCAAAAATATTAATCTATTAAAATTGAAAACGATCTTCAATGAAATGATGGTGGGCATATCTGTATATGTCATGCGTGTTAAAAAGTACATTCATTTTATATGGTATATAGTTAGAAATATACTTAATTCAAAATGAATAAAGAATATTCCATTGAAGATTTCGGTTAAAGGAAAAATTAAAAATATCATTTAATAATTTAGGATAATGGTACAATAATCATTAAATGTTTTTTAGAAAACATGGTTTTAAAAAAACATTGGTTTTTGACTGAAGAGAGGGTAATTTCATGATATCTTAAATCAATTTTTTTAATATACTATATAATAATTAGTAGATTTAATTTTACCAATATATGAATAAATTTTTAATAACTACAGTATACAAAAAATAAAGAATGTTTGTGAGAGAAGGCTCATTTGATTTTTTCAAAGGAAGAATAAACATAAATAAATCATGACAAGCAATGAGATTGTTTTAATTAACTCTTACAACATGGTACCATCAGATCATACTCTCCATGTAAGAAATGGAAATTAAATGAATATTATAATATCAAAAAAATAGGGAGATTCCTGATATAGAAATTAAAATTTAATTATATAAAACTCAAAACAAATTTAAATACATAATAAAACATTAGTCTCAATGAAATAGAATTTTGCAAAATAATTTTACCGATTTTGTAACTTCTGAAACACCAACCACATGTAATAATGGTGATATAATCAATATGTAAATAACCAAAAATATAACAACAATAAACATTGATTACATCAATATATAGTACACACACCTCAAAAAAGGAATTGGGGTTGAATAAATCATGTATCCAATGGAAATAAATATTGACAAGAAATAACCTTACATTGTGCCATGACTCACTTCAAACATTTTCAAAAAATGGGTAAAAGAAAAATAATAATGGGTGGATCTCAAGTTCTCAATATGATAAAATATGAGACATATATAAGTATTTTTATGGGCATAAGGTCAGGATAACATGAATATAATAATAAAAGATAATCTCTTACATATAAAAGACCATATATATGAATCATAGAATTAATCATGGATGATCAAAAGACATGAAGTATAAAGAAATAAATAACATTATCAATTAATCCATTACATGGAAATAAAACATGAAATTCTCATAAACACATAATCATATAACATGATTTCCATAGTAGAAAAGGCATCGCTGCCAAGACCATATTTGTGGTTTGGTTTCACTCCCAATATCATCCATATGGTAATGGTTCACTACCATGTCCATCTCAATATAATGATTTTAGTCTTAATTCAATTTTGATAGTTATTGTTCACTCTAATATCTATATTAGTATTCAAGGTTCATTCCCAAGACCATTTTATTCTATCTCATAAGATAAAATATTTTCCCTATACATTGGTGGGAATATAGGTCCCACCCCCACCTCCTAATATTATACATACATATGATGAAAAATAAAAAAAACATATCAGAACCCGAGAAATGAAACTGGTAAGATAAAAAAGAATAAATATAATAACATGTGAAATAAGATAAATACTTCATAATCATTTCAACTCATGCATAACACAAGAATGAGAAATAGATTTCATAAATATATAATCCATGAATGAGAAACAAATTTAATATAACCAATGAAAATGAAACCGATTTGACAAACATATTAACCTTGAAAGATAAATGAATTTCATAAACATATATCCCTTGAAATTGAAATATATTTCATTTAAATATAACCAATGAAATAAAAATTTATTTAATAGTGACCATAAAATTAACCATAACAAAATATTATAATGAATATTAATGAAACCATAAGAACATTTACAATATTCGAATGAGTACCATATGTTTATGTATTCATATATGGAATATAATTTTGAAATGTTATTCAAAAAATTTTCATTCATAAAATATAATTAATTCATTAAAAATGTCATATTAATATATAAAACTAGTTGAAAATAATTTTGGTATAAAATAAAATGAAAAAATGTAAAATATACTTCAAATTAATTTAAAAATATTTTTCCTTGACAAAATATAAAATAAATATTAAAATTCTTTATTTTTTTCATAAAATACAATTTGAGAATGTAAAATTAAATATTAAAAATGTTATATATCCCTTTTTGTAGGAAATCATATGAAATACACATTAGTTTATTTGAAAACAAATTCATTTGAAATACATTGAAAACATTAAACGATGCTAGAAATAATTTTAAAAACATCATTGCATGAAAATAATTAAAATATGTCTGAAAACATTTTGGAACTAATTCTCTATGAACACTTAAAAAAGCATGAAATTTTTTTGAAATTAATTTCATTTAAAATATATATTAATAATATTTTCTTATACATTATCTATAACATAAAAAATTAATTCTTCAATGGAATAATAAATAATAAATTTTTTCATGAAATATATCGTGAAATGAATGTTTATTGTTCATTATAAAACAATGTTTGAAAATTCATTGTTCATAAAGTGAAAAGATGATTCCATTAAATACACTAGAAATAGCCAAAAGGGTCATAATTTATTTTATATATAATAGTTTAATAGTATAATATTCTTGGTACCCCTTTTTGGTAAACATGAATTTAAATGAAAACATATTTCCAACTAAAGAGAACATATTGTTGGGTTTTCTTAAAACACTTTATATACTATATAAATTACAGAATACTATAATAAATGGAATAAATATATGATCAAATGATTAATAATTAGTGTGAAGGAAAATTATTTAATGTTCATGAGATGTGTATAATAATATTTCATCAAAAAATCATAAATATTAACAATTTTGATAAGTGGTATGATTGTCTAAATATATTATTATAAATTGTTAACGTGGGGTCATTATATCAATGTTAAAAAATATAATTTATTATGTATAAAATATAAAAAATTTTGTACATTCCTGATATAAATTTTAAAATGGAATTATATACACCTTGAAGATAATTTTGGTGCATAACAAAGCATGTGCCCCAATGAATGAAAATTAAGAAAAAATCATTCAATGATTTGGTATCTTTTTAAACATATTCAACAATAATGAATGATTTTAAAATGTATTTCTAAATACCAATAAACATATTTATTAGATACACAAAACAAAATAATTTGTATTATATACACCACAAAAAATGAAAGAGTAGTGAACAAATCATGTATCTCTTGGAAATAAAAAGTGAACTAAATTCACATATCATTATGTCTTGAATCACTTCGTACTCATAAAAACTCATATATAATACATATAAATTTATTATACATATTTTATATAACCATATTATTATTTATAATACCTTATATGGTCTCTTTAAGAGTGTATATTACCATATATTTAACCATCCTATGTTAAGGTTTCATGTTGGCTAATATTCACATTATTCATCACATGAATCTTAATTTGTCATATTATATGCTCATGTTCTAATAGAAGGTTTTTTTTAAATATGTTTTTTGAAAAAAAATATTTTAAAAAAAACGGTCAGGTTAAAAATATTTCTCAAAATGCCCCTCAAAGGCGGCATCCGCGATGCCGCCTTTGTGTTTCGGGGCAAAGGTGGCATCGCAGATGCTGCCTTTGGCCTTTACGCGAAAGGCGGCATGCGCGATTCCGCCTTTCCCCTAAATTTTTTTTATATTTTTTTTATTTTTATTTTTTTTGTTTTGTTTTGTTTCGTTTATATATAAACAAAACAAAAATTTTCAGCAGAATATCATTGTTACTAAATATCCAGCGGTACTACCATTACAGCAGTCTGGATTCTGACAGAAACCCTCACCCAGACCTCCCTTTTATAAGATGGCTAGCCCTGGAAATCATTCTGCATTTTCGATGTGGGATTCAAGTTCTCCCTTTCCTGCATAGTACATTCTGTATTTCTGATGTGGGATTCTGTTTCAAGTGCATGACTTTGAAAGACAATAAAATATAAACTATTAGACCAATATAAATAAAATTTTAAATATTTATTAAACATATAAGAAATTGTTGAAAACAAAAATTATTTCCATAAAAACGATGATAAAAAATAATTTATAAGCTTTTAAAACCGCCTACTTGAAATTTAAAAATGTTTCAAGTATTTGAATCTGAAAGACTATAAAATATAAAATATAAAACGAATATAATTGAAACTTTATAGATTGATTAAAGATATAATAAATAGTTGAAAAAAAGGAATTTCCAAAAAAATGTTAATGAAAAGTAATTTATAAGCTTTCAAAACCGCTTACTTGAAATTTAAAAATGTTTCAATCACGTGAATTTGAACAACTATAAAATATTAACTATAGAACGAATATAATTGAAACTTTACACATTGATTAAAAATATAAGAAATTGTTTAAAACAAAAAGAATTTCATAAAAAATGTTGATGGAAAATAATTTATAAGCTCTCAAAACCGCCTACTTGAAACTTAAAAACGCTTCAAATACGTAAATTTGAACAACTATAATTACATAAGTAATAATTAATAAGAAATAAGAAATAATTATTAATTAATAATTATAATGAATAATAATAATTAATATTTATATTACTAATTAAATAATTAAAAATAAAAAATTACTAATTACCAATTAATTAGCAATATAATTATTAATTATATTCCCAATTAACTAAATAATTATTATATATGTGATAATTAATAAGTAATAAGTAATAATTATTAATTAATAATTATAATGAATAATAATAATAATTAATATTTATATTACTAATTAATAATTAATAATTAATAATTAATAATTACTAATTACTAATTACTAATTACTAATTACTAATTAATTAGTTATAATTATTAATTATATTAATAAATAAATATATAATAATTATATAGGTAATAATTACTAATTAATAAGTAATAATTATTAATTAATAATTATAATGAATATTAATAATTAATATTATATTACTAATTAACTAATTAATAATTAATAATTACTAATTACTAATTAATTAGTAATAATTAATAATTATATTACTAATTAATTAAATAATTATTATATATCTAATAAGTAATAAGTAATAAGTAATAATTATTAATTAAAAATATAAGAAATAGTTGAAAACAAAAAGAATTTCATCAAAATTGTTGGTGATAAATAATTTATAATCTTCCAAAACCACCAACTTGAAACATAAAAATGTTTCAAATACATTACTATCAAAGACCATAAAACATAAAATATAAGACCAATATAAATGAAACCTAAAACATTGATTAAACATATAATAAATAGTAAAAAAAATTATCAAAATTGTTGATGTTAAATAATTTATAATCTTTCAAAACCACCTATTTAAAACTTAAAAATGTTTCAAGTACGTAACTATTAATTTTATAATAATCAATTAGTTAATTAGTAATATAAATATTAATTATAATTATTCATTATAATTATTAATTATTACTTATTACTTATATAATAACTATTTAGTTAATTATTAATATAACTATTAATTATATAAAAATTAATTAGTTAATTAGTAATATAATTCTTAATTAGATAATAGTACATTAGTTAATTAGTAATATAATTAGTAATTATAATTATTCACTATAATAACTAATTAGTAAATATTAATAATTAATTATGTCAAAATTAATTAGTTAATTAGTAATATTATTATTCATTATAATTATTAATTTTTAATTATTACCTATTACTTATTACTTATTAGATATATAATAATTATATAGTTAATTAGTAATATAATTAATAATTCTAACTAATTAATTAGTAATTAGTAATTAGTAATTAGTAATTATTAATTAGTTAATTATTAATTAGTAATATAAATACTAATTATTATTATTATTATTCATTATAATTATTAATTAATAATTATTACTTATTACTTATTAGATATATAATAATTATTTAGTTAATTAGTAATATAATTAATAATTATAACTAAATAATTAATAATTAGTAATTAGTAATTATTAATTAGTTAATTAGTAATATAAATATTAATTATTATTATTCATTATAATTATTAATTAATAATTATTACTTATTACTTATTAATTATTACATATATAATTATTATATATTTAATTAGTAATATAATTAATAATTATAACTAATTAATTAGTAATTAGTAATTATTAATTATTAATTATTAATTAGTAATATAAATATTAATTATTATTATTATTCATTATAATTATTAATTATCACATATATAATAATTAATTAGTTATTTAGTAATATAATTAATAATTATATTGCTAATTAATTAGTAATTAGTAATTATTATTATTCATTATAATTATTAATTAATAATTATCTCTTATTTCTTATTAATTATTACTTATGTAATTATAATTCTTCAAATTTACGTATTTGAAGCGTTTTTATGTTTCAAGTAGGCGGTTTTGAGAGCTTATAAATTATTTTCCATCAACATTTTATATGAAATTCTTTTTTTTCAACTATTTCTTATATGTATAATCAATGTGTAATGTTTCAATTATATTCGTTCTATAGTTTATATTTTATAGTCGTTCAAATTCGCGTGATTGAAACATTTTTAAATTTCAAGTAAGCGGTTTTGAAAGCTTATAAATTACTTTTCATTAACATTTTTTTGGAAATTACTTTTGTTTTCAACTATTTATTATATCTTTAATCAATCTTTAAAGTTTCAATTATATTCGTTTTATATTTTATATTTTATAGTCTTTCAAATTCACATACTTGAATCATTTTTAAATTTCAAGTAGGCGGTTTTGAAAGCTTATAAATTATTTTTTATCATCATTTTTAAGGAAATGTTTTGTGTTTTCAACAATTTCTTATATGATTAATCAATATTTAAAATTTTATTTATAATGGTCTAATAGTTTATATTTTATTGTCTTTCAAAGTCATGCACTTGAAACAGAATCCCACATCGGAAATACAGAATGTACTGTGCAGGAAAGGGAGAACCTGAATTCCACATCGAAAATGCATAATGATTTCTAGGGAAAGCCATCTTATAAAAGGGTGGTATGGGTGAGGGTTTCTGTCAGAATCTAGACTGCTGTAATGGCAGTGCCACTGGATATTTAGTAGCAAAGATATTCTGCTAAAAAAATTTGTTTTGTTTATATATATATATAAACAAAACAAAAAAAAAATTAAAAATAAAAAATTAAAAAAAAAATTAGGGGAAAGGCGGAATCGCGCATGCCGCCTTTGAGGGGAATTTTGAAAAATATTTTTAACCTGACCGTTTTTTTATATATTTTTTTCGAAAAACGTATTTGAAAAAAACTCTCTAATAGAATGATTTACATAATTTAAAAAATGATATTAATATTATATATATATTTAGTAAATTTTTATTTTAATAATTTATACAGTATGTAGTTGTGAAATGAAATACACCGTTTATTTAGATGGTAGGCCATATCTATTAATCAACGTTATTCATGTTAAATTATAATTTTGATTGAAAAATTTAGAAGAAATATTTTCATATATATAGATATTATAGTAGCATTATTATATCATATATATCCTATATATTCAAAAAAATAATCATTAATACAATCGATGTACTGTATAAATGAATCATATCACATTAAGGGGAAGATAGACCACACTTCCTCAATTGGAATTATCATATTAACATAAAATGGGAAGTAAAATTATCTATGTTGTAAAAATTAATAAATAAGATTAAATACATAATAAATATAATATTTTTGAGTCAATAAGGTTTTCCTTATGACTTTTCCATTCCTTCTTGTTTTGAAAATCACAAACACCATATCCTTAAGAAAATTGCTGTTACAAGGAAAATTTCGTTTATATGGAAAATCTCTTTTGTAAGAAAAATTATCCTTATCATATTTTCATCCATATTTTTTTCTTATGTATGTGATTTAGATTCATTTCTATTTTCTCAGAATTGCTTAAAACCTTGATATGGAGTATTCTATTTTAGGATCCGAATTCTGGATAATAACTGTAATAAAGTTTCACTCCGAAATCCAGAGTGAGAACTACGATTAAGTTTCATTCCGAATTTCGGATACTGTTTTAATCCAGATTCAGGATACGAATCCTTTTGAAGTTCGATAATGAATTCTCATTCTGAATTCTGATGACGAATTCTCATTACGAATTCTCATTACGAATTCTGATGAATAATTCTCATTACGAATACTGATGAATAATACTCATTACGAATTCTGATGATGAATTCTCATAACAAATTCTGCTGATGAATTCTCATTCCGAACTCTCATTCGGAATTCTCCAATTAAACAGAATCTGATCATCTTTGTTTTATACACTATGAATTTATTCAGACTCGGAAAATTATTTTTGGTTAGACTCCGAACATTCATTTTGTTTATGCCTTTATATTTTGTCTGCTCTATTATTTTCCTTACACCCCGAACCTTCACTCTGAAGCTTTCATTCCGGACTTTTGAGTTTGAATTAAAACGATGTCGTACATTCTGTTACCCTTGTTTCGTTAGAAAACGATCTCGTCCAATCTATTATAAACTAACCATTGGTAAAGTTACAGGTGTATAGGTCCCTCCGATTTTTAAGGAAAATATGACCGTTGGGAAGGAGGCCGACCATACATATAAATAGGAGATCATTTTAAAGAGCTCGATACTAATGACAGATGAACAACTTGGTTTTGTGCATACATGCTGTTGAAGTGATTTCTAGAGAGAGAAGCTCTTATTAAATCTCAAAGCTTCGTGCGACTCCGAATGTTGGTGACTACATTCGAGGACTTCTGAGGATAAGAAGACAGAGGTTTCCAACACCTTGAAGTTGAGGGCTTCCTTGCTGAGGAAGACAGAGGTGGAAAACTACCTTGAAGTTGAGGGCATGCGGGGATAGCAAGACAGAGACTTCGATCTTCATATCGAGGGCTTACCCTGGTGTGGGTAAGACAGACTTTCTTGAAAGTATAAATCAAGGTACCTTTATCCAAGGTTGTTGGATACCCTTCTCTTTTGGTTAAAAGACTTATATATTGTTACTTGTAGTACTACTACATGTTTATATTCCACTGCATATTGTATTGTAAGGAAAGTATGACTTTCTTATACTTACTTATTTATACTCTGTTTCATTTAGATTCTATACGCTTTAAGGTAGAATCTCATATTGTAATCTTTTGTTAAGTTTCAATTTCCGGAATCATATTTCCGTTACCTACATTCGGAATCTATTTACAAGTTTTCATTCGGTGTTAGAGTTGTTGTGAATATTCTTAGTTTAATATTTGTTAAACTTAGCCACTTCCTTTTCTTAAGGAAAGTATAGTTATTAATAACTAACTTTAAAGGTTCCAAAGGAATTTTTAAAGTGTACAATTCACCCACCCTGTTGTATATTGAGCATCTACATCACTATTTTGATCCTACAAATATATGAAATAAAAAATAGATTCTCCATCATAATTTCCACCATGAGATGCGGTATATAAAACTTAAAAACTACGTTTCTTGACGCCATAGTTCTTCTTATAAATTAAAATTTTATTTTTACCCCTTATATGGATGGTTGTGTATGTTTATTTCAAAAAAGAATTATAAAAACATAATAGTATATTGAGTATATTTTTTTATAAAATAGTGGAATTAGTAGAGAGGATGTGGAAGAGAAGGAAAATGAAAAAAAGGAGTTATTGAGAAGTTGTTACAACATAATCGGTTCACTACTTTTCATATGTTCCAAAATGAACAATTGGATTTAATTCTATCCAAGGGAATGATTATAATAATAATGGACTATTTCTTGGAAGTTAATTGGTATTTCATGGTCAAAAAAAAACATAAGAGGTTTGAGAGGTTTGAGGAAGTGGGATAGTTGATAGACTTTAATAGGGAGGGAAAATGACTCAAATGGAATTTTTGTAAACATGTTAGGTTTAAACTTGTTATTACCATAAATAAGACCTAAAAACTATTATAAAAATATAATGGAACGTTTAGGGAAGAATCATGGACAATTAATGGTGTTTTTATTAGTTTCTATCTCACATGGGCCCATATGAAGAAGGTTGAATCCCTATTTAATTTTTAATTTTTCCATATTCATTATGATTAATTTTAATAACATTTATTAATAATTTTATTAAAAAATAAAATGACATAATTAGACTCTAAATATAATAATTATTACAATGTTTGATTTCAAATTTTCAAAATTATATTAACAGAAGCGACCAAATTATGATTAATACTAATCCTATTCATGAGAAAAAATAACTAGTTTTTATAGTCGACAAATGTTCAAATGTTTATTATGTTTCATATTCATCTTCAATGTGAAATTGTTTATAAAGAACTAAATTGTACTTTTATATTTATAATTTATCTAATGAGTACATAAATCCATTTTATTTTATAATTTAAAATTAATAATTATTTAAATGATAAGGTAGTTATTAACTAAAATCCATTATATTAACTATTCATTATAATATGATGTTTGTCATAAAAATCCAAAAATTGCACCCTAAGATTATTTCTATATATTAAATTAGAAAATGAGTTTAATTTTTTAAAACTCAATTTCTAAATATCTATAAAATAAATTTTATTATACTCCATAAATGGTAATTTATAGTAGTTCAAATGAGAAAATGGTATTTTTTACAAATAAACAGACTTCACAAAAAAAATTATTCATTATCAATAAGATTTATTTATATATAAAAATATAATATATATTTTTAATGAAGTTATTAAATTCATATACCTGTGTCTAATGGATAGGTTCTAATTGTCTCATTTAAATTATTACAACTGTAAAATTATTTTTCGTAGAAACATCATTGTTGCATGTAATATAATCCATGTCTGTGTTGCGTGTATCGTACGACAAGTCACTGGATTGGGTAGTGAAAACAAAGTAGATTTTGTTTGAAAAGAATGTTTTGAATATTTTTAATATATATATATATATATTACTTTTTCTAGTGTCACATGAAATGAAAAATATCAACATGATAAATATATTCTAAAAAAAATTATTCTCCAATTCTTTCGGTTTTATCTCCCTCATCCAAAAAACACTCTCAATTACTAAACAGGAGAGAAAAAATTGACCCTAATATTTTGTGTGGTCCTCTATTTATTACAATCCACCTATGGATGAATGATAATTATTTTTGATGCGTAATAGAAAAAGGAATTCTGAAGACCATTAGACACATTGAAGTGAAAACAAGGATCTTGTTTAGAGATAATAATCATCAGAACACAATAGACTCTGACGACCTACTTTAGGTACTTCCTAGAAGACCCATACACTAATATGTAATCCCTAGGCACATATAACATTAGATGATTTAATCAAATGTTCTACTATGAACCATATATAATCATAGGCTTGCTAAGATCAATATATACTAGTAATGAAGTCCATTATTTTTTCCTCCCACTTCCATTAAGGAATATCTAAAAAATATATAAATCCCTTAGGAAAATTGTGCAATAGAATCTCAATTTTATTGGATAATGATTTATAAACAAACTTCTCAACAATTTTCGTTATCCTAAGGCACCAAAACTGCAGTCCCATTGCTCCTAAAATATTTTTCACACCATGATGTGCTACCAAAGGAATGATATAATACCAATGGACATCTTTGATGTGCATAATGAAATATATGGAAATTTTATGGAAATAACAACTGTAAATATTCATTCTCATACTAGATATTATATCCATCAAAAAAATTCTCGATCACAATATAAATATTGCCCTAAATCCCACAAATGTGACCGTTTCTCTAGCTATAACAAATAAGAGGCCACTTTCATCTAATAAAATGGATCATATTCTTCCAACATATACTATATATATATTCACTATATTGAGTTATTCCCCTGCACTCATGTAATCCTCATATCCATTTACGGATTCAATTCATGAAATCCTTTATATAAAATCATTTATAAAATTTCCCATTAGTAGCTTATACAAAATCATGAATTCTTAATCATTTAAAATTACATTCCTTGATATTAAATATTATTTTTCACCCTGGGATAAGACATAGAACATTATATTTTGGACAGTAAAAAAATAATCATAAAAATTGTATTTTCACAAAAAAAACAAATGAAAAAACTCATACAAAATAAGGAACATTAGATTTATATTCATGCTCAAGAAGGAATTGAATACTGAAATCTATAAGAAACAACTGATCATTTTTTCACTATAAAATAACATAATACAATACAGGAAACAACATATGAAGACAAAAACTAAATTCCTTATTCTAGAAAACAATGGATTGTATCACTAACCTAAATATATTTCATGTACACTATGGTTCACAACCCTAGTCAATCCATGAGATTGCCTAATCTATATAGGATCAGACTGTCAGACGAGATGCAACTAGATAAAAACTAGCTGTGAGCATCCTATAATATATTCCAATACAAAGGAAACTCCACACCTCTTCTACTATATTAGGATATATATATGAAACATCAACCCGTGTTATCTAAGGATTCATAGCTACTATAATATAGGACTTGAGATGGACAATGAAATATACTTTTTGATACCCAATATTACACATTGAAAACGTCTTAAACAACTTTTTATATTGATGATCTCCAAAAACTATATACAAATAATATATATTCTCCACATCCGATGAAATGTTCATAATGATGGGATTGTGGAAAACCATTATAAGCATATATAGGAACTCTAGGAGAACTAGCTTCATTATCAATATAAACGTGGATATGGAGTTCATAATACCAAAAAATTAATTCAATAAAATCATAATTTCCTTAATTAAAATAGAAATAATTATTATGAATATCCTCCTCCTTCACCCGTATTTGATGATATCTTGACTACAAATTGGATGATAATAAAAAAAAATTTCCCTTTGTATGATTGACAATATCATCAATCCATGAAATGGGATATACGCTCTTCACATTCAAATGGTTAATGCAATCATAATTGATAAAATGACCCAAACTGCCATAATCCTTCTTTATAAGAATATCTGGTTGACCCAAAAAAGAGATACATGTCAAATAATCCTCTTCATAATATATCATAAAGCTAAAATCATTTCTCTCACTACATGGAAGGTTTCATACATTATATAAACATATATATATTATATACTCTTAGTTATAGATCTATCGAAAAAATGATCTCCCTTCGAGGGGTAACACTAATACATACACAAGAATGAAATATGGGTAAAATTATCGAACCCTAGGAAACAGTGAATGTTGATCCTTGAAAAAAATCATCATCAGATCAAGCAACTCATATGATTAGGTCAAAATGCATTTCTGACCCATCATAGGGACCCCCTCTCATATGAATGTTTTTTCTCTTAATCGGCATCATCAAACACAAATAGACTATATAACAAATCTTGATAACCTACACAAAAAACAACTTGTCCTTATTAAGAATTATTTCATATAGTTTTTTCCAAGAATAGATGAAATCTCCAATAGAGTGGTGTAACCCCAACAACAGTTCAATTTATCTAAAGACATTATATAAATCAGCTCAACCTCCAATAAGCCTAAAAAACTACATGAAGAATGGAATTATAATTATTTATACTCATAATGAATGTTTGAGGGTCGGTGATATAAAAGAGTGTGTCACTCTTATATAAAAAAATTTACACACCCATATAGAAAAAAATAATATGGTACCTTGAACTGTTTCAAGATCTTTATGTGATCGAAAAAGTAAATAATGAATATGATAATGACATAATTAATATAATACCTCAATATGTGTTCCTTTTCAGATCTCTAATATTGAGGACAATATATTGTATATACTTGGTATCCCATATCATCTCTAATGATCCTAAAATTTAACACCCTATTATTTATGCTACTTAAAAAAATGAATCAAAAGAACGCATGTCACTCATTGAAAAATCAGGACGGTTAGGTTCTCTCACCACTAATGGCCTCATCCTAAATAAGAAAAATATGTATATTAACCATTTCAAAATGGATGACAAAATCATACAGTTGTAAAATATGATGATGATGGAAAAATATCTACAATTATATAACTAAAAACACATATGTCATAGAAACTAAAAACCCATTACAAAATCACTACATTATGAAGAATATAAAGGAATACCCTCTCATGATTGTTATGTTTACTAGAGAATACACTGAAGAGTCTCTAATATTTAAAAAAACCTCATCATATATCATTATTATTAATAGGTTGACCATGCACAAGATCATTACAAGAAAATTTTCCTTAAATTTTCACACATTATCCTCTTTGTATAGAAAATGTTTATTAAGAATATCGAATATGGGTCCAAAAATAAATCCATCAAAACTCTCACAATATAACTATATTTACAAGGGTAAGATGTTTCTATAGATAGGAAAAATTCATGTTATATTTATTGAACAGAGATTTAAACATGTCTCTGATTATCTCTCATGATAATGTAGAATCCTAAAAATCTTTAGGGACAAGATCCTCCATTTCATCATCACTCCACATGGAATTATCATAGACTACAAACCCAATGTTCCTTTATATAATATATAAGATTTAAATATAACTCACACTCTTCAAAACATTATTCTATTACTAAATACTAAACATATCCCTCATACATCTGTAGACATTGTATTTAACACTCTCAGTGTTTCCTTTACCATGTGTCATTATCATCATCATCTACTCTATGGTGATATGCTAGCACATCATGCTGATCACCAACAAGAATGAACTTGATGATTAGTTTTTCTAAGGGCAATGCCTAAAAATGAAAAATAACTTATAAATCCTAAACCATGAATATGTGATATTAAACACTAATTAAATAATTAATTGTCATATTGGTAAGATTATAATTATCCCAGTGTCTACCTATTTCCACTAATAGTTGAAAATAAAAATGATGCATAATACTTTCCAATACCTCAACCATGAAAATAGTATCGCACAATTTAGTAGGAATAGTAAATGTAATAGTCTGTGAATCGTATCACTGGGGGCCTACATACCCTTGGCTTAGATGATCACGATTTTTTTCTCTTACTAAACTTATATTCCACAGTTTCCATAAAAATCTCATAATATCTTACTTGTTTCTAACTCCAAGATCTATTATATCCCTCAACCATAGTCTAATTCCACTCTATCATGACCCCAACCCCCAACATGTACCCATCATGCAATAAAAATGTGATAATGGATATAGTAAATATGAGACTCCCACAACCAGTAGGCCTAAATATGTGAACTAGCACTGAGGGAATAATCTATATACATATTTGTGTAATTACCTTCTATGAGAATATATAAAAGATATATATAATAAGAATACACTAATCCACACCTGGATCGACATGTATATAGATAAACCCCAAGTGAAATCAGGGAATGTGATATACTACTTTTTAAAATGAAAGTAAAACTACAAGAACCATAAATGTAAATATGATAATTACGATGATTCCCAAATAGATCTTGTAAAACCACAAGCTGGTAATAACGATCCCAATCTCCAACCATCTCAAGATATCATAAAAATAATTTATATATAAGTAGAGTGATTCTAAAAATATACTCATTAGGATCCTCATAGGAGCATCTTATAACGTCACAACATTTTTTGGTATATATATTTATAAATAAATTCTATTTATTCAACAGATTAAATTTCAATCAATAACAATATAAAAAGAACTCTGTTATTCTACTAAATATTGATACGACAATTCGAATAGTAATGTGGTTATTAAAATTATAAACTGACTTACAAATGTATATATAAAATTCATGCAACTAATAGATAATAATTTTTTATATTTATGTTATGTAATAAGTAAATAAACATTTTAATGATTATATATTAAATGTTGGTAATATTTTTAAATGTAAATTTTTATAAAATTTTTTATAATTAAAATAATGAATTAAAATTAAATATATATGAATCAAATAGATTCATATATTTATATTTTTTCATATTATAATTATAAGATAATTTTTTGACACCATAATTAATCTTTAAAACTATCAAAATATCTGTTGTAATATTAAAATCCTACTTTTCTAATAACTTATTTTTTAACTAGTTATTAAATTTATCATATTTGGACAATTATATTCATTAAATAGTTTTTTGTTTTAAAATAAATATGTTGAAATATGATTATTGTGATTTTTTTTTCAAAAATTGTAGAATTTTTTTGTGAATGGTGAAATATAGTAATTTATTGTATTTAACATGATAAGAAAAAATTGAATAATTGAGTAATGATTGATGTATTGATTATTTATGGAAAAACTATTTCAATATAAAATTTTATAGTTACATTATTTTTTTCATTCAAATTACCAATATTGATAATCCATAGACAAAAGAATAAACAAACTAAAAAAAGAAAAACACCACTCCCATCTCCCTGAAAATTCTACCCCTTATGCTCAAAAATTATATTCATCAAATCATGTCGTAATTATAAATAATTATATTCCCAATCATCTTCACTGCATACAAGAGTAATTTTTCATATCAAAAGACTAAAATATAATGTCTTAAAGAGGTTACTAAGGATAATATATTAACAATCTAGAATCTACCTTCTTTCTCTTTTATTTTATTTTATTTTATTATTATCTATTCACATTTATTATTTAATTGGTAATTGTAATTATATTATCATATGTAAATAATGTAAATTTATTTTTATAAATTAATATCCATCATTAAATATTTTCTCTTCTCCTTTTATTTTTTAAAATGAAAACATTGGTTTGGATTTGTCAACTCACAACCTTGGTGAATGAAAATTTTCAATTTTGTTTTAATAAATTAAAGTATATTCATAAAAATGGTTCCTAAATAGAATTATAAAACATAAATTATATAATGGTTTCTCTTTTATTACTAAGATATAGAGATAATGTAAAACATGAAAACATAACTAGTTCATTATGTTCAAAAAAACAACCAAAATTATCTAAAAATTATCATTTACATTTTATCAAATGAATCATCCACATAATAGAAATAAAAATATATTTGTGACCATAAAAAATAATGAAATTATATTAATATAATTTTGTTCCTTGTTTTATGTTTTTCTTCCATTATAAATGAACTCACATTTTTATACATAAGTGAACCGACAAGAAATCGTAAAACAAATGCTCTATAACCAACAAAATTAAACATTATAAAAAATTTAAATGACCACAATTGATTTTAAAATGATACAATAAATCAACTACATATCTAACAGGTTCTGTATTATGTAATTAATGAATCTAATTAGATTACACAATACATTATTTCTAATATTAGAACGCTTTTGGGAATAAGGTAAGGGGTTCCTCATCTTTGTTTTATTTCTATAAGATATGATGTTATCCCAAAATATTTATTATATTTGTCTTATAAATAATTTTATTTGATATATTATATTTTAAATATCATTACCAGAATAGTATTCAATGTTTCATTTGACGATTATTAATTTTATTGGGGTATATTATTCGATTGATTACAATGGGTAACTATTTTTTCATTTCACATTAATTTCTATGAGATATAATCCATATTCAAAACATATTTTCATTGTGTAAATCCCTTTTTTTATAATAACCAATAATTTAATATTTCATAAAATAAAAATATTTTGTTTATCATGGATATGATTTTTGTCTAAGTTGTAAACAATTTTTATATACTTTGTTAACATTAAATTTTATTTTAAATGAGAAAATATTGATAAATATTTATCCTCCACTCTATATGTATATTTTTATATTTTATATAATTAATTAAATAAATATATATATGAATAATGATTTATAATTTAGTTGTGTCATGCGGAAAAATTTTTTATTGCCCCTCGATGCATTGACTTGTCCAATAAGAGAATGTATTTATTGAAATTCTATTTATGGTTGTTTTATAGTAGAATCAGATGGATTTCTACAAACAGACACAAACCAGTTTGTTAATAGTATTTGAAGATGTTTTTTAACATATAGATACATAATTTCATATAATAATTAATATCCATCATTCAATATTTATTTATTACAATAAATGACATTTTAACTATATTGGAATATATGAATTAATTTTGTTTCTATTTTAGTTTAATTAAAAAATGGAATGTTCTTTTATTTTATTCACATTTCCAAATTGATTAATCCATATTCATTATGATTAATTTTTTTATTAATGACTCTTCTATTTGTAACCTTTAATGATCCTTTGTGCTAAACATTTTATTTGTTTTCCTTCCCTAGGTAATGAAAGTTATATATTTGAATATGTGGAATGGAATTAGTTTAATTTATTTTTTTACGTTTGATGTATAATAAAAAATGTAATAATGGAAGCATGCATGTATGTAGTCCTTCAATACTTCTTAACTGATCGATTCATAGTGATGTGATCCATGGTATCCATCCCATTGTAATAGAATAACCATGGATTCTAAGATACTAGTGTTGGGGTTGTTATTGTTGTTATCAGAAAATGTTTATTATATGAATTATGAAGTATTTTTAAGAAAATATAGATTAGATAATGGAATCTTATGACATAATTCTGAAATATTCCCCATGAAACCAATATTATGATTTATATATTACTTATCAATTAATTTTCACCTTTTTTATGTGATTCACTATTTCCATGATAATATATTATAATTCAAAATTTATGATCTTATCTAGTGTATTTAATTTTATTATACATATATACTAGATGAAGAAATGGGAAAAACATCATTTCAAATAATCTAGAGACAATGAATTATCATTTCTTTGATGGATTTTATCCCATAATTTGATGGGAACTATTCTCCCAAATTGTTAAATTATATGAAGAAATAGTATAGTGTTGTAACAAGAAGAATAAATGATATTATATGTATTATGGATTAAAAAAGGAATAATGATAGGAAGAGGACATTATGAATAAGAATGGATAAATTTCTTGATGTAAAACAATGATTTCCCCACATTTCATAATTGTGGAAGGAAACACCATGGAAAATCCCTAAGTGGAAGAGTATTTTACATCATGTTCTGAGAAAAAGGACACTATGATAATTATTTAAATGTATGGAAATAATTTTCCAATTTTTAATGCTTCAAATGTATGAATATGGGACTGTATAAAAGATAATACCCCAAGCGTCAATGGAATATAACTCAATTGAATATAATAAATCATAGAAAATTTAATGAAAATTAAATATAGAAAGTGGAATTATTAGTGATGTTGTATATGGATTAAATAATTATTTCATTTTATTAATTTATCAATTATTTACTTATCATAAGTTTTATAGAAAAAATAACGAGTTTGTTGTAACACATTTTCATTAAGTATATGAGTGCATATTTTGAAAAGTTCCATTGACTAAGAAATGTGATTCAGTGGGAAATTGATATTTTATAAAATTAAAGATTTAAGGAATACAATCCTTTATATATTCAACATGATAAATATATTTTGGAAAGATAGTCATGGTTCGTCAATTTATGGTGGGTTTACTAAGTGTTTATTTTTATGGAATATATTCAACAAACAAATATTTTATTTATTTGAAGAATACATGTTTAAATTATTTTTAATGATAATAAATGATTTAATATATTTCATATGGGAAAATAATAGGTACATTTAGTTTTTTGTAGAATATGATGTTATGTTTTTTTTTTGAAAAATAATTCTCTTCTTTCTAAATTTTATGATTGTGAATTTGGACAAACATATTTCAGATGTGTGTTAGAATTAACTACATGAAGAATGGATTATAATGATAATTAAATATTAATATGTGAGGATAAATATTGATTTATTATATTGTATACCAGTTGAATATAATTCTTATTTTACTAATCATTAAATTTTAAAAATAATGTATTTTAGATCTTATGATTCATTGAATTTTTTCATGAATAAAAAAATTCCACATGAACATTCATTCATTAGTTTAAAGTATGAATGTAAAATATATCAAAGGACAACAAAAAATCGATATTATTTTTATAACATGGAATGAAATAGTGTATGTTTTTTTCAATCTAGTTTATGAATCTATCAACAATATGGAAAAATATTTTGGAAATTTTTTTTAATTTATTTTCTTTTATTTCTAAGATATTAATGGCGTTTTTACCGGTATTATAATTACAGCTTTGTAATGGTTTAAATTTTAATAAGATGGTTATCTATCACTCTCTATCAGAAAATTATATTATTATTATTTTTAGATGTCAATATTTTCACATCTCTATAATGATATACTATCGAAATTTTAACTTTTTATGACATTTTCATTTTATTTTTCCTCTTCTTTAGAGTATATTTTATTAACACTATATAAGATGTTGGTTCCACACAATGGAATCTGAATGTATCAACATTTGATTTTTTTGATTGAAATTTCATATTATGAGTATGAAATTTATTTCTAGACACTATAATGTAATACCATAGGATTTTTTTGGTATTTATAATCTTAAATAAATTCAGTTTTGTATATATATATTTTTTCATGTATCGCATAGCTTAAAAAATTGTGATATACTATTAAATATTAACTCGACCGATGGACTATTAATGTGGCCAATACGAATTTTAATGTTTCAATATGAATTAAAACATCACCAATGAATGTATATATAAATATTAAATATCTCATAATTGAAAATATGATATATTTAAATCATGTAATAATTTATGAAATGATTTAAAATGATAAATTATGTTTTGGAATAATTATAAAGAGTAAATGTTTAATAAATATTTTATGATTGATATAATTATTTTAAACATATATTCTCGTAATATAGATTCATAAATTATTATTTTCATGTTATATATTTATAATATTATATTTTTATAAATAATGAATTTTTAAAACTATCAGAAAATCATTAAAATACTAAAATTGATAGTCTTGAATAATGGAAGACATTAATTAAAATTTGAATTTATAATCTCTAGAAAAATATTCTCCTTAATTAGAGTCCATTTTTTAATATTAACATTTATAAATAATACTGATTAGTATTCGAGAACTTTATAAAAAAGATAAATTTTATGTGAATAGTGAAAGATGTAAAATAAAAACATTTAACACTATAAGTAAATTAATGATTTATTGAGTAATTATTGATCCCTAAAATATGTGATAACTCAATACTTTGAAATATTATTCTCTAGTAACTATATTTATAATTTGGAATAAACACTTTTTATAGTCAAAATCCAAAATACTAAACAATGGAATAAAATAATTAAAACAACCCTCTTTTATACCTACAAACACGACCCCTGACAACCCCTTTTCCCCACATAATAGAAACCATAAATAATTAAACAAATATACCCAATTTTCTTCCTAGACACTTCAAAACTTCTATAGACAATTGGTATTACAAAAATACCTAATCATGATAACTTAATGAGGTTTCTAGGTAGAGTATATTCAAGTGGTAAAATCCACCTTCTTTTACTTATTTTTTCTTTAATTTTATTATTCTATTATCACCTCCCCTATCCAAAGTGGTATTAAAACATTATTATAATATATATATTATAATTTTATTGGGATATTTTAATATCCACCCCAAATATTGTTTCCACTTATATTATTTAAAAAATATATTACATTATTTGTGACGTGTCGATTCAGTAACTTCGTGAATGATGATTTCTTGTTTCTCTTTACCACCATTAAACACTATCATAAAACCATTATTATGGATACATCAAATAATGATCTCTAAATTGAAACATTTTATATGTTTAGTAACTAATATATATTCATAAGATTAAATAAAAAAACAAAACTACATCAATGTGATCAAAAACTATCAAAATCAATAAAATGTTTGTCATTAAAATTTTATCAAATGAATCATCCTCATACTAACAACAATTATGTTGGAACAATTTAAATAATGGAATAATATTAATAAAATTTCTTTATAATTTTTTAATTATTCACTATTATTCAAGAACTCTCATAGTTATAGACAATGTAACTATCCCTCATACAATGAAACTAACGCTCTCGAAACAACAAATTTAAACATTATAACTCATAAAAATGGACCGAAATAGACATAACAAAATTGTAACAACATAAATATGTGTATTAATTAATGAATGAATATATTTTTATTAAAGCTGATTTTGTATTCATGTGAGTAACACATTTTAACATAAGGCATTGTGTTTCACATCACACTTTTATGTCTACCAGATATGCTTTAATCACGACATATTTTTTTTATTTGTGGTATGAATACATCCCATACATATTTAAAACAAATAATTTCTTTATATTCATAAAATTAAATATTTCATTTTATGATAATTAATTTCATAGGTTATAAAATAGGATTTATTATAATTGGTGTGTGGTTATCATTTAAACATAATTTATATAGGATATATGACATATTCATCCTCTATTTACTTAGTGCATAGAAAATATATTTATGATTATAAATCCTTGAAGATTTAACAAAATATTCATATTTCATGTTTTAAGGATAAAATAATTTTCTAGGTCATATACGTTTTTATAGATGGTGTCCACCTTAAATGATATTCTAATTAAAATAATTATATTTTGAAAAAGTATACTATTTTTAAATTAATTATATTCATGAATAATTATTTGGAATTGCATTGAATTTTTTCCCAACATTATATATCACATTAATTCATAGACATGTCTCATGAGAGAGAACAATTTGCGACAAACCGTATGGGATTATTTCTAAGATAAGGAAAAATGTTTTCTTCCAATATACATAAATAATTTTGGAAAAATCATGACAGTAAGGATTTATATACCACATATGTGACATCCAAAATTAATCATTTCCTTTATTTAGTAACCAAATATTACTATCAACGATATTTTCACCTTGACAGAATCTAGGTATGCATTTTTTTCATTCACATTTTAATGATTAAAAGGAATGTTCTTTGAAGTAATTCATATAGAATTATTGATTATAATTTATTCTTTATGTATAATTTATTTTTTATTGATATGTATAACATATTTAATCCTTAATGAGCATTTATCTCACCCATTTATTTATTTCCATCCCAAATTTATCGTGATGAAATCACTAAATATGTTTCAATGAAGCATTTTATTTTTCATTATTTTATTATATGTGTAGTTATCGATAAAATAATAGAACCATGTTGGTATCTAGTTATTAAAAAATAATGAATAATTCATTTTTTGATATCTTACATCTAATTCATTGAATTAAAATAAAAATGTACTCTGGGATATTGTGGTCAGGGTTGTCACACCACTCATGGTAAAGATAAAGCAATAATGCTAATGAAAAAAAACTAACTAATTACCAAAAATGGTATACTATGTTACTAGCCTCACCATGGATAAATATCACCAATGTATCACAAACAAACGATCATTTAGTATATTGATGAAAAATCAAGCATACCCTACCCCCACTTTCACATGGGTTACTCACTCCTCTATAATCCTGCACGTCCTTAGCTATCTCCCTACAAAATTACCCACCACTATGACACATGAGAGAAGAATAAATATATGATAATCATGAATCAAATTATCCAACCATCCCATCCTCATGCCCATATATATTAAAAAAGTATTTCTAAATATTTACAACAACTTATATTATATATATCATGCATAAGTTATTCTACATCAAGGCAACACATCCCATACGTAGAGAAAGTACAATAAGACATGAAATAATACTTTGTCGTACCAATAATAATCTTCTGAACACTATATCTATAGATTTTGATGTGTGAAATCACCACATCCATCAAAAACCACAACACACATATACGGTACAACTGACCGCCTTTCATAACAAAAAAAGTTTCCACCAATAGAAGAGAGATGGGTCAATGGGGTTATTTGACCATTTATCTGAAGAGAACACTTTGTGAATGGATTTTATTTTTGGTCAAATGTTTTTTGATTAGTGTACACTGAATTTGTTTTTTTTGTCAAATTATTTTCATTGGTTTAAAATGATGTTCAATGAAAAAGGAATATTATAGTATTGTCGATATGTGGAAGAATATCAAAAGATAATGGTGCAAGGATGGAGAAATAATGTGTTAATATTACATGAAAAACATGAATGGTTTGAAGACCTAGAGTTTCAAGGTGATGACTTTATAATTATTATGTATTTTTTAGTTGAAATTGGATGCTTATCCATGCTTGAATTATTTACTTATTTTAATATGAAGATGACTTGAAAATATGAATTTCAAAAATATCATATGTTATTAGTAGAACATATGATATAATTATTTATAGGGGAAAGTGGATAAATTATGTTCCCTATCTTATAAGGTTTTTATTGGGGAAAAATATCACGATAGAAGACAAGTATATTATAATACAATACTTGTTAAATCTAATGATGCTGAAACTTATCGACCAACCAATATTTATCATGAAAGTTGTAGGTTTTTTTGAAATCAATGACCAAAAAATATTTTGGATAGAGTTTCTGAATAAGAGTTACATTGATTGAGAAGTATAGTATGTAGACCACATAGGAGTTATGAGAAATGAAGAAGGTTATTATTAAAATAGACATATCTTCATAGAAAAACAAATAAGACTATGAAGCATGCTATATGGTACTCATAAGGAATACTGCTCATGGGAGGGTTGCAATTCAGGGGAGGGCAACAGAATACAGAAGGCATATCACATTTGGATGAGATGTCTTGATATTTTTGTTGAAGATTTTTGTTTTTCAATGGAAATAAATGTAGTACACAGAATTCAAAGGAAAATTTAATCATTGGAGGAGCATAGTTCATAGTGAAGGATATCTAACGTAATTTTTTTTATAAATTGGAATACATGTATTTGATTGTTTGTTGTCATATATAGTGGATCCTAAACCATTCAATATGTAGGAAAATATTAATTATAAATCATCATTGGCCGTTTATTATATTTGGGGAGTATGAATTATTTACAGGGTATAATTCCATGATGGAGAATGTATTCATGAGGAAAATTCCAGGAGGAATAAATTAGTTTACAGAAGAGGATTCTATGAAGGGGGAATTCAGTCATGGAAGATGAGACAATTAGCGGATGTAGAGACAATCTATGAAATTGATGATAGTTTGTGGTAGAGAAGTCAATATATGAATGAAGAAGAAGTTAGTAGATGGAGGTGCATCACACAAAGGAAATGGTGTATATAGATTGGGGTGGTTAGTAGGGAATTGACGATACATGGTAAATTTACCATCAATGTGTATGATATAGTTCGCATAAGGGTAGGATATCCATAAATAACTCATGACTCATATTGTAATGTAGTTTGTGAAGGATATAGGAAATTCCATCAGAGATAAACATCATGTAAATTAGTGTGTGTGACTGGTTGATACCCAATGGAATGAAAAGATAAAACATCCTTAATTCAATTTTTTCAAGAAGAACTAGATGTGAAACTAAAATCATATATACACTAAGTAATAAAAAATTTTATGGAAATATTTGACTGTTGTTATTGAGTATTAATGAAAATGTATTAGAAATTGTTTCATGATTCCATGGAATTGTTTTTCAGTGATGAATTATAGAGTGTCCTATCATTAATGAGTTATTCAATCCATACCAATTATGAGGATTATTTGTTTAAATGATAATTGTTTTTTTGATATTCACAAATTATTTTTTGATATTCTAGAAAGATTGGAAGACGGTTATACAATGCATATTGTTTCTCAATGAAGAATAAAGAAAGACCATTGGTATTAGAAAAAGATACATGCCAAATTGTTATCATATGGTAATCATTTGGGATGAATGGAATTCAGTTCATCAATCCAATACATTCATAATTTTATAATTGAAAAATGAATAAGATATTGCAGCTGTCACGTGTATAGATTGGTTGAAGAGACTACATTTTCTTATATTTTTTTCATGTAACATATTAAAGAAAAATTATGTGGACAAAAAAAGAAAAATTATGACATTGGATAGGAATAAATGTATGGAATAATTTCTTGGTGTTTCAAAACCTAATCAATAAGGAGAGGACTATATAGAGAGACTATTTAATGATCTGAAAATTTGCTGAAAAACATTCACTTTTGGGTTCTTTTAAATGTGTTATACAAAACAACTGTTGGATATTTTACTATGTTCTATATGAGAGTAAGGGAATATCATATTTGTGATAACCAAATTCAAATATATATATTTTTATAGTGTTAGTGAGGCCCATATACTCTCTAGACAATTCCAACAGTTAGGTACTCTTATTGGGTATTACACCATCTAAAAATATCTTGTTGTATGTTTTCTGCGTTCTTATAATTTCATGTGACATGGAAAAGAGAATAAATGAATCATGGTATTATTCGATCTAAGAGGTAAAGGGGTGAAAATTTATAGTTTTCTAAAAAATTCCCCAAAATGGATTCACCCTACCCCTCATAGTGTTAGTTATATCATAAACTCACCCTTACACTCTCCTCCAACTAGACTATTGGGGTTAACAACACCCTAATGTTTGCTGGGTGTCAGTCTCCCTAACGGGCATCGATGTGCATTTTTATGAAATGAAATAATATACAAGATATAATATTGATCAAAATCACACTATTGGAATATCCTTTTCTTAGTCTCAACTGTAGCTAACATCACTTAAACTCCATGTTGCCACTATATAGATATGATATCCAATAAGAATACAAGCATTTGAAGATCTACATTAATTGATTGTTCCATTTCAATCATCATACAATTATTATTAAATTAATAAATTATTTATCAATTAATTAATCATTGAAATTATTCAACATAACATTACATTATTATACTCATTAATGTCCATGAATTCCGGAAATAATCCAAATCATGTTCAAATATTCTCAAAGTAAAAATATATTCAATATCTTCATCCCATCCAATATAACCCCGTGGGATAAGAATTATTTATTCATTATTAGAATAATTCCACAATATATGTATTCTTGGATAACCACACTAAGCCACCAACAAGAGTAAATATGAAAACAATAAAACCTATCAACCACCAGCAATGTGGAACGTAGTGTAGATAAATGTAAGAAATATAGAAATATTCCATTTTACTTATACATAAGTGAGAATCCATCGTTATCCAAAAAAATAGGTAAGACTAACAATAACCCAATCCATCATTTTTGGTTCTAACCTTGACACACACAAGAATATCTAAATGTATTTTCCCATCATATGTGTCATCTTTGGCCACATTATTTGGGCCTCCCTGCTTACATCACATCATCAATACTAGAATCACATGTCATATGATCATGTCAAATCTAAGAATCCCCACCACATATCAAAACAAATAGTGAGTCTCACTTCCCCATCACATCACAATAGAAAATTGATATAAACTAGTATACATAAAAGGATATATATGCCACAAAATAAATATCCAAGACTCCATACATAAAAAAATCTTCCACATCTCCAAACATAAGGAACATGGAATCTTATGAAATTTTAGAAACTGAGTTCTAAAAATCATCATAATAATAAAAATCATCTTTTTCATTGTTCAATTATCTCAGTCAATAATCATTATTTACAACATCAGAAAACATAAACCATTATGATATAATAAGATAATAAATTAATGAAATAATTAATTTATATGTTCTTCCTTGTATACATAACCATTTACAAAACTGGTGGAAATTTAAATTCATAACATTAAATTATTAATTTTCCTAAAATTCATTATAACGAGTCATATTATTTAACAAATGACATTAACACATTCAATTTACCATTTAATTGATCAGGAATAATTTCATCAATTTTCATATTTTTAAATTACAACAAAAACCAGATTCATTATACAAGACTATTTATTCTCAATCTAAATAACTATAAATTACATTTGGGATTACATTATTTATCATATTCTAACAAGAACATAATTTTTAAATTAGAATAAACTATATAATCATTTAATAGATCACACTCTATCTAGAAAAGTCATTAGCTAAAATGTTATCAATTTTCAATGGAACAAAAGAAGATAACAATACAATTCCTTATTAAAGGAGTTCAACATTCATTATGTTATTTCCATTACAATATAATGGGATAAGCCATTCTAACATTTTGATTTAGTGAAATAATTATATCAATTTTTGATTCCCTGCTAAGGATGAAAGGAGTTCATTGTGACTCGATGCACTAAAATTTTTTTTGCACATAACATGTCATCATTGATAGATAAATAGAAAAACATCAAAAATTGTTCCCAGATTCAAATGGAAGGGTTATAAAATGCCCAGTCTAATGTGAATACAACCAATAATGAATAAACTAAAGAAGAATAATTATTTATTTGAATGATTTAGGAAGATCATATTCTTTTGATATTGAAATGTATAATTCCAACATTTTCATATATCATTAAACACTAAATGAAAGGATTCATTTACACCTTGTACATGTTACAAAATTGAAATATATAAATGAAAAAAAATGTACAATTTATTTTTCCTTGATTTACACAACTGTAATACCCCCATATCCATTTTTCAAAAACTATCATAAATCTCCATGTGCATTATTACACTTACCTGATAGAACCATGAATCCGAAATCCCCATGTATCAATCATCTCTTATAAAATTATTAATGTAGTATAATTTCCAATGTATAAAAATTAATAATGATTCTATTTTAGCATTTCAAATATATCATTGTAGTTTAATCATGTAGTTTATCACTCATGTAGTCGATTTCCAATGTATTCAATACTTGTAGTAGATCCACATAGATGATTCAGCCACATATAAAATATAACCATGTGGTCTATTAAGACACCCCGCATTGCTATATAGCTGATCCCTCCACGTATTTGATTAATATATTAGATCTCTCTCATAAAAATATTATTCATTTCAAATTATCCATGAAACTAATCCACCACCAATGAGGATTCATCCGTATTACCAATATCACATAGATTTTGGCTCCTAGTAGCTAGTTTGACACACTATCAACAACTTATTCAAGTTGTAAACCCAATAAATATCTTGAATTGTCACTAATTCAATTATTTACTATAAAGAATCTTTCAGCCATATACCAATACTCTTTCAAGAATTCCTTTCATTAAAAAATAACTATGTTTCAAACTAGATGATTCTGGGCTATTACATTATAAATATGGTCTTTTACTTGGTCAAATTTCATTCCCAAATAGTGTTACATTACATATAATAATTAAAATACATCATAATTATGGTTTCCCCTCATTGTTTTATTTTTCATTCCAAACAATATTCCACCATTTAAATTGGAAACTATGTGTTTTCTCATAGGAAATAAATATTTTCAATGACTACATTAATAATATAGTATTCCATACACTTTTTTCTGGATTTCAGTAATGATTAATAATACAATTAAATATTTCTTTCATAATTTAAAATTATTTATATTACACCACACATTGTCATTTATATAATTTCTATATATTAACTAATATAATATTATTATTTAATTTTCAAAGTTAAATATTGTTCAACATTTTCAATTTAGATATTTCAAAATAACTTTTAAATATGAATCGTAACATCTATTTCATTAATTACTTCTAATATATATATATATATATATATATATTTCCCATGTGAACACATATTTTCATTTAATTGGATACTATATATATCAGCTTATCCATAATTTTCATGATTTAGAAATTGAATTATGTACTCATAGATATATAAAATAATTATCTTAAAATTATTTCATAATATCATTGATATTTATTTTTTCATAATTTATTTTTTTATCATACACCTAAAATGAATTTTGAATATAATTAATTATTTTCTTACTTCTATTATATTTTAATGATGAAAATATAAAATTCCTATTTTCCAGCTTCATTTTCATAACATATTCTGTATTTTTCCTCTCTTTTGGTGCAAGGGTCCATCGTTATCATTTTTTTGGTTTAATCATACGCTATGTGGAAACACACATTTTATTCCTATTTTTCCCCTATGAACAATATATAATTACTTCCACTATGTTAATTAAGATATCATAGATTCCATATATTGATTAATTGTTGAAATTAAATACCTAACCATATGCATATTACCTATATAATGTATATACCATGTTCATTCTATCATTATTTATTGATATATATCTAAAATATTACATAATATCATTGTATTCAAATTTATTTCCCATGATTATAACATGTATCAAATATTTATTGAATTCATAATGTTTTTAATTTATTTTTACATTTTAAAATAATATAAACCCAATTTTATTTACATTTGTTCTTTATTATATATAGACTTCTTTTTTTGTCGCACATATGTGTGGATGATGATGGGTGTGGTTTTATATTGTCCTCTATTTCATTTTTTTATTTCAAATATCCTCATATCTAAAGGTTATATTATTGAATTTATCCTATTCCACATTGTACAGGAGATGATTTACTACAAGCCAAAGGATGTTTAGAGTGATTTACCCTAAAATAAAGGCGTATATAAGTTGTTTTATCCTAATCAATTTGGTATAATAGAGGATTATACCATTCCCGATAATATATAAATTATGATATCCCATGCCTACAATATGATAAATGTATTACTGGGTATGTATGACATATAGTTATTATATATATGGCTATGAAATAGTTATGTGATTAATTTTTGACAATTTTTTTATCAACCCGAATAATTATTTCATTATGTTTCCAAAATTTTTTATTCTTTTATTATGTTAACATAGTAATTATTAAATGATTTACCTTCTATACATCCTTCAGTATAACATTTATATTTATCTTGATTTTACATATATTCTCATATTATGATCAACTATTATCTTGTATTTTTAACTCATATGATTACTGTTACATGGTGATTAATATCAAATCTTTCAAATCATTCCATTTCGCTGGGTTAAAAGAAAATTAAAATTTATGATTTATCCAATATTTAATAATTTTTGTAGTATTTTTTGATATTTTAGTTTAATTTTATTGATTATATAGTTATATATATATATGTAGGAGAAAATCACTATTTTATAAAAAGTTCACGGGTTCAACTAGTTAAATAAATTCCTATTTAAATAAAAATAGAAAACAATATTTTTCTCATAATTTACAATTTCTTGTTATATTCAATATATATAGTAATGAGTTGTTCAATGATAGTGTGTAATGTATTTTTTTGTCACCATATCCAAGAGTGAATGTTTGGGAACTAAATATTGTATCATATGAGGGTTTAAATTATGTTATAGGTTAGAATGTTATCATATGAAAATAAATTAGGAGATATAAAAAAACTTATGACTTATTGGATAATGAGGATCATTGTTATTTTGTTATAGAAAATCTATTAAGTCTGTTATAATAACTATTTTATTTCCTATAGTATCAATGAAAACTGATCTATAATGAAAACACAATAATTAATTATAAACATCTAAAAAATACTAATATTTATGTTATGTGTCAAATATGAAGTTATCTGGGAAATTAAATCAATTTTTGGATACTATTATTTGATTTTGGATCTGGAAAAAATTCACATTTGATTTATAAAACTGGAACGGACATGTTTCCTATTAAATTAGTTATTATATATTGCAATAAAATGATTATTTACTTCATACATAGTTTGAATCTCCATAGGGATATGGCTTGATTAATTATACTTGACATTTTAAAATATTATGGGGATTTTTAATATATTTATGATAGATAATATAATATAAATGTTACCATGATTTCAACCCATTAAAACATAGATATCCCTAACTTATGTAAAAGTTAATTGATATGATCTCTCATTTAGAAGGGGTAAATTATTTTTGAATAAATTAATTTCAATGTTTGTTGGGTTTAGAGTATTTTATAAATGTTCCTCCAAATTTATCAATAGACATTTTCAGACTAGGAAACAATATATAGGTGAACCTAACATTAAGAATCATATTGTAATGTAAAATTATTAATTGTTGAATAAAAGTTAACATTGGTGAATTCATATTTTGGTTTATTTTTCTTATTTATTTAACAATTAAAACTAATTTTAATAATACAAGTTATGGTTTTTAGAATTCATATAAACATTATCATATAAATAAAAATATGAAATTTATGTATCAAAAAATAACGATTACTTATTGTAGAATATTGGAGTGTATTTAAATCTATTAGAATCACTATGTTTCTCTAATTATATATCATCTTAGTATCCTAGTCCTTAAAAACAAATTTAAGTTGATATCATAATATATATTAAATTAGGATACTCAAATCTATTGTTTATGTTACTAATATGTATTTACGACATTATGGTATTTTCTAAAAATATATGATGATTTTTTGTAACATTTATGGATTATTCATTAAATGAATACCTTAATTTTTTTTCAATCATATATTAAACGGTATCAGTAACATTCAAAATGGATATTTTTTTTATTATTCAAGAACAAATTTTATGATAACATTATTAAAGAATTTTAAACTCTTAAGATTAATATAATCATAATGTTGAAAAAATTGATGGGTTTATTTATTCTGGAAATGAGTGATAGACAATAATGGTAACTTTGGGATTTATAATTTATTCATGATTTTTTGTTAATTTTTGCCATAATTATTGGGTTGTGGTCTATTTAATCATATAATTGATTTAATAACATAAGAATTAATAACCTATTAGTTTTTAAGATTATTTTATATTCTCATAGTATATATGGTATGATATTTGTTTAATTTCATTTTTAATTAGATGGTTTTGGGAAATGTGAAATTTTAAAAGTGTGTGATAATGGTATACAAAAACATTCATATTAAATTTCAGAAATGATTAAAAACTTTAGGATAGACATGTAATATAAGATTGCCTTATTGTGTGAAATTTATTTAATTCCTCAAATGAAAAATATGTTATGAATACCCTCTTCTACGATAATTTGAGAGTTGTAAATAAAATGTTGTGGATACAATTTCTGTAACGTGGTTTCACATAACAATAAGATATTTCTGATACTTAAAATTAATAATCTATTAAGTAGTTTGTGTCAAAAAACACCAAAAACTAATGAAAAACAACACAACAATATGACAAAATATTAAAAATATATGAATAATAAATTTATTATTTACTAAAAATATGTTTATCAATTTAAAATGTTAAATACTATGATATTTTATAAAGGATTTCTTTTGAATATAAATATAAAAAACCATTAATTTATTTTATCTTAATATATTATATGTATAATCATTGATAGTTTTCTATAATTGTAATATTTATATGTATAAACTAATATTTCAACATTCAATTATTTTAATGATTAAATGATATAATATTAATGAAATTGAATGTTTAAATTTTTTTCTAGTATAATAATATTCACTTTATATTTTTATAAATATTTTTAATTAAATCTCATATTTTTTGGAGTTTTATAATAAATTTATATTTATTTAATATTATCTTATTATAATAAATTAGTATTATGTGTTCATATTTTTCTAAAATGGTGGATTTTTTAGTTGTTAATAATATAATTCTATACTAAAATTCAGGCTTTTATGATTATATAAAAAAGATACTATAACATAGAAAAAAATAATAAATTCATTATAAAATAGGTATTTATATAGGAAATAAATAAAATTTAAAATACTATGATGAATTTATAAATCCTCTATTCGATAACATAAGTAATATTTTATGATACAAATTGTTTTTTACATTTTATTTTATTTAGAAATTATAACAATGAAATTCATTTTTTAATTATCAGGAATAACATTTAAAATATATTATTTAAAATATAATTTATTTGATGAAAATAAAATAAAGATAAATTTTTTATAACACAAAAATATTTTAATATTGAAATTATGCATTCTCTAAAAATTGTTTATTAGACTTTACATGTGTTTATGTTTAAATTAATTTTCCTAAATATTAAAATATTATCTCATAAAATTTATATATAATTTGGAATAATTACCACACATTATTTTATAATTTTAATTTTAATTTATGTTATTAAAAGTTAGATACTTATGTAAAATGAGTTGTTCTATTATAATAAAAAAATACTAAAGGAAATAAATTATGCATTAATCGATTTAACCATATTAAAAATCATTTCTAGTTATGTGGTTTATTTACAATCTACCTTATATCATCCCACATAGAATGTCTATCTATAATGTTAGTCTCCATGACATGTAAAACATATTCACTGTTTATATTAAGTTGAAATATTTATAAAAATGTCATTACAACTCCTTAAAAAAGATTCCTCTCACTTCACCCTCAATTCCGGAAAAAATCAATATCCATAGGCAAAACTATCATTATTTACATCAATATTAATCCTTATCTTCTTTATTGATCCTATATTAATAGTATACTGGCTCAATAATTACATTTATTATGAATTAACCATAGAATGTATACAGATTTTTACTTGTGTAGTAATTTTGAGACACTTATTTTAACTTCCACTATATTTTTTTAATAATAATATTGTTATTTATATATAACTACATCAGTATGATAATATAATTAATTTGATTATGATAATTTAATATATAGTTACCATTACTCCACTTTTTTATTTTTAATATCAAAACAATAATTCAATAATTATGTGAACTAACACCTCCATAGAGCGATGAATTCTATTTTCCCACATACACAAAATTTTTCAGATTGAAAAAAATTGATTAAGAAATATATTTTTCATATATGTTATTATTATTATTGTTATTATAAAATATTATAAAACAGTTTCCTTCCCTCTAATTCTTTGAGAAATTATTTTTTATAGAGTATTTTGCCTCTATGATTTAATGTATCTCAATTTTTTTCTACATTCTATATTATTTAATAATATCACTTGTAAGATTATTTAAGAAGATAAATCTACATTAATAATTAAATTTTTATTATATAATTATAATTTCATTCCAAATAGTTACAAATATAGAAACCATACACACCCATTAATTTTTGTATGTTTATATTAATTCCGCTCTTACCAACTACTTGAAAAATGGTTTAAAATAATATCAAGAATAACAGTTAGAGAATATATATTTCTATATATCTATATATTGATTTTATTTAGTTTGAATCATAACCTGCACCATTAATCTCATTATAAAATATATCATTAATCATTTGTTAATGATCCATGAAGCATTGTTGTGACAAAATTCATATACCAAAACAATGACAAAAATTTCATAGAATGGAATTTTTTCTTTATACAATTTCATTAAAAATATATTATAGTAAATATTAGTCTCTTAGTAATAAAATATGATATTATAAATAATAATAATTAAAATATTATGAAACTATATCCAAAAGATCATGAATACTCACACATAATATTGAGATTATATAGTAAACAACTGACATTATTTTAGGGAATTATGTAAATTAATATTATAATTTCTTATTATTTTAGTATGTTAAATGTGTGTGAGTAATATCTCTATTTAATCATATTGGATTTCTTAGTGTGATCTACTAATCGAAAAATCAATGTATGTGTATATTTTCTAAAATATTCACCCCCTTTTACCTATATCCTAATTTATAACCTTTTATATATAGAATTTTGTATTTAATTCCTAATGAATTAATATTAATATATTAATTATTTCATCAGTATTAATTATACAAGTAATGTTATCTCATTAAAGTGTTTCTGGTTGGAAAGATTCTATTTTGTGGGATATATATAATCAAATCCCTTCAATAAGTTATAATTCTTCCTTCTAGTCATAATTTTTCAATGATTGGAATCATTTAATATAAGTTAATAATTATTGTCACATTTAATTCCCAACTATTGGAATGTTTCTATTAAATTATTATCCTTTACACTGATAAAATTTCATTTTGAAAAAAATAAAATCTATAATTAGAATAGTGTTTTCCCCTTTATTTATGTTTTTCCATCATTTTCCCTTGATATTAATATTATCCTATAAAATTATAAACTCAAATATTGTTTATCTCACATGAGCTATATATTTTCCTTAAAATATTATTCAAAAATGAAATAATATTACTCTTTTAATATTGTGGGTTTTAAATAATGATATTTCAAAATGATTAAAAGTATTTTCCAAGCATTAAATTGTTTTATCATCTACAACACATTTAATTATATAACCATTACATATTAAAAAGGATCTATTATTGATTTTTATTTTCAAAGGTAAACGTTTTCAATATTATCAATTCATTTTTATCAAAATAACAATGTAATGTGAGGTGTATCTTCCACTTCATGTGAATGTTTAACACCCTGAGATTTTGAGAATTATTTTTTTCCAAAATTATTTATCTTGTAAATATATTTAATTTCACATTATATTGGATATAGTTGTATATAATATATATATATATTATAACACAAATTCAAACATTCCTTTCACACACAATACAAAACTTGGCTTCTGCTACACACATTTATCACATGGCTTGCGCTATAAGAAACACCGACTTGGTGTATGTTGCATGCCACAATGACTTTCAAAGAAACAAATCTTTTTATTATTTCAATTATTTAAATATGATAATTATAACATAGATATTAAACATATTTATAAATACTTTACAAAAAAAAATTAAATAAATAAAACACATTGATAATGAAAGATATTTTTTTTCTAATGTCCTTTTCTGTTAAAAATAAAGTTTTCTTTTGTTAATAACATTTATTAATAAAAAGTAATTTTATAAAAATGTAGAAATTAAAATGAATAAAAAATTTATTTATGAATTTATAAGGTTGAAATTATCTTAGCGATAATTTTTGGAATTTTTTGAGAAAACTTTTTTTTGGTTAATAGTGAAAATTACTACATTTTAGGTAATAACAACTTTTTCCTATTTAATTATTAATTATTAATTATATTATAAATATGTTTTAAGAATTAATTATATTCATATTATATATTAAAATATAATAATGTTATTTGGTTAAACACTTTTTTAAATTTTAAATAAAAACAAAACAAACTTTTGAATGTTTTTATACTATAAAAAAGAGTTATTTTTCCCAACTGCGGGATTAGCATTAATCATAGTTTTCCCACTTTTTGGATTATAAATTTGGAAAGTCAACATAAAATAAAGTAATTATAATGATATAATTTTTTTATTAATAATACCTTAATTTTTTTACCAAAACTATTAATGAATGTGATTAAAATTAATTATGGTGATTAAGGTATGATTAATATTAATAAGGGACTAAACATTAGAATTAAGGACTAAAATGACATCAAAACATTAAAAAATTGGTGGTAATTATTTTATAATTTCATCCCATTGTTTAAAATATATGTGTTTTTTGGATACTAATAAATGAAAGTTCCCTGTAAAAAAGTGTAAGTAAGGAAAATGAAAAAAGTGAACATTCCATAATTTTATCATTTATAAAACATTGAGATATGTAAATAAAAGTAATATTTTAGGTTATATATTTCGTTTTGAAATATATGTTTGTAATTTATATCATAATAAATTATCTAAATTTTTTAGAGATGCTTTAGTTACATAAAATGGTTAAGAAACATCAACATAATGATTATTTAGTTAATAATTAAACAAATATATGATACTATAAATATTAAAAGTAAGGAAAATTTTATTATTTGTTATATTTAACTAATTTTATAGATTAATATATTATTTTACACAAATATAAAACTATTATATTTGAATTCCAATAATATTTTGATATTGTAAAATTAACATTAAATAAATGATATTAATATTGGCGTTATTGTTATATTAATATGAATGAATCGTATAAAATGATTTAAAATTGATCAAAAAACCTATATTATTTCAAATGACTGTAATGGATAATATATATTAAATATTTTATATAAATGGAATAATTATTTTTTAATAATTACAATATTGACCCATATTATGTAAATATGTTGTTTAGAGGGTCCGGGATCAAGCATCGTTTTTGTGAATCACATGCGATTGTTTTAAAATTAATTTACAAAAAATGGACTTTAATATTAATTATTTGATATAATTTTAAATAATTAATAGGATTTATATTTTCTAATATATATCACTTTAATTTATCCTTAATTAATAAATTAATTTGATAATGTAAATAGATGCTTCAATAAAAAAATGATAAAATTGGAAAATATTGTAATTTAAGGAACCAAATAATTAAAATGAAAACAGTTTAATGTGGATGTTGTTTTTTTTCAAGTGTTCTCCTCCTTTAATCCATTATTTTTACATTTTGTAGGAACTTTAGGTAAGATAGAATAGCCATTATTTATTACCTTTTGGCATTTACAAAATTGCCACTCCCCCTCCACTATAAAAAAAAGCACTCTACCAATGACTCACACCTCGAAAACCTTTTATGTTAGGAAATTTCCTACCCAAATTGTCACCCCTATTTCTTGAGTCATCCCTTTGGTATGAAATATTCTAAAGAAAGCCTTTTGGAATAAACAAAAGGTAGTTACCCGATCTAGATGTAACGTCTTCTCTCAATCTCCTTTCCTTTATTTTTCTTCTCAGCCTCCTACACTATCTTTATACCTTTCTTGTATTATTACACCATTATCCCTTATATATTATTAATTTTTTACTCCAATGTAATAAAAAAAATTATGCATAACTCCATCTAATGGATACTAAACATGTTGTTTCTCTATACGATGTACTACTACGTCACGAGAAGATGATTATTCATTTTTCCTTACCCACCAATCATGGAGGAAATTATGATGGAAAATATGTTTATATTTTTTATATATTGAATTTATTATGTCATTAATCATAATTTGTTTAAAGGTGATGCTTTAGTAAAAGACCAAATCACAATTTATTGATAGCCAAAAAAGTATTGCAAGAGGCAAAAGGATGGAATTTTTTTATAATCTCTATCAAAAAGATATAATAAATCAGAATAAATAAAGTCCGGACAATTCATGGTCTGAAGAACTCCTTTTTTGTCAAGAGCATCAACATCAACATTCTCTTCACGGTAGGCATGAGTAGCTATATAATCGATCCCATGAAGCAAGTTCAGACAATTCATCCGACGAGCGGTAAGAGTCCTGGCTAGATGGATGTTGCCATTTCAAATGGCATGGATGATAGTGGTTGAATCACATTACATCCATAGAATTCTCCAAACTCATAGAAGCACAAAATCAACAACGTGAATGACCCCAAGAATTTCCACCTCTAGAGATGAAGATTATCAACATCTAACATAGAAACATCCCTGACACTGGACAGCGGAGTATCTCAAGATAACACCACAACTGGCAGGTCCTGGGTGCTTTAGGAAGCACCATCAATATTTAATTTGACCCATCCTGGCATTTGTGATTGCCAGAACACTTGAGAAGATCGTTTAGGCTTTGGGAAGATATCAGGAATATGGAGATGGCGAAGGATATCAAAGTCACCAACCAAGTTGTCACACCGGCTTTTTTGAATTAAGCTAGCTTCATGAATCGCATAAAGAATATGATATTTCCCTGAATTAAGATTTAGAGAGTGATTATTGTTAATGAGATCATTTCTAAAATACCAGAGCTCATGCAGATGTTCTTCCACTCCCGCAAGAAATAGATTCTTAATCTACAGGGAAACTTCATGTCTAGTGCAGTTTTATAAAAACACGGAGATTGAGTTATTAAAGAGCTTTCTGCAATTGAATAAATCAAAAATATAATTCCAAAGGGAATAGGTCGTCGCACATGATAGAAAAATATGATTGGCATCTTCCCTGTGATGATTACACTGACGACAATTAGAACAGAGTTGAATGCCAAACATTTGCACACCAGTTTCTATAGGTAATCTATTATGGGAAATGCGCCAAATAAGGGTGAGCCTAGAATATAATATAATTCAAAGAATATAATATCATTCTAATAATATATCAAAAATAAAATTTTACCCTTTTTCCTTTTACCAATCCTTTCATGTGAATCTTGTTTACACATTCTAAAGAAGGCTCATTTCTATCCTTTTTACACTACAAAAGAATGTTGTGTAGACATTATACGACATCTTTGGATTTACCCATTTTCATTTCAGTGAATCTCACATTTCATTGTGTAAAACTGTAATATAAATAAAAATATGTTTTGAAATTTCATTTTTGAGGAAATTTTTTTTCTAAACGGTTTCAAAATTTGATTAAAAGTTTTCATGGAAACAAATTTTCAAAATGTTTTTAATCCCATTTTACTGGTTTACATTGTTTTTTAATAAAGTGTTCTCATGAAAACAGTATATGTTTTCAAATTATATTCAATGAAATGGGTTTCAAAAATTTTTCATGATTTATTTTAAATTTTTCTAATGCATTCAATGAAAATGGTTTGAATAAATTATTTAAGATTACTTTAAAAGTGTTCAAGGAAGAAGGATTGAAAAATAATTTCATGTCTTCGTAATATGTTTTAAATTTATTTTTATGAGAGTTATTATCATATGGTTTTTTTATTAAAAATAATTTTTCAAACAAGAAAGCATATTTTCCTCATGAAATGTTTTTAAAAGACGTTTCAAAATTATTTCAAATATGTGATAACATATATTGGTGTTTCCCCAGACTTTATTGGGATTTATTCATTATTTTCATTCATATTAATACATTAAATAGATTATGTTTTTATTCGTGAAGTTTATGATGTTCATTTTTCATTCACAGGTTATATGCTTTTGAAACCAAATTCATTTCAAAAAATATTTTTACGCTGAAATGATTGTAAAACATATCTAATTCAAATGGTTATGATATGTTTACATGATTATGATACCAATTTCTTTTCATCAGTTATGATATTTTCAATTATGATCTTCTAGAACATGGATGTATGATTTCATTACATGATGGGTGGGACATATAACTCCCTCCAATGCATTGGGTAATAATTTATATCTTAAGAGATAGAAAAATATTGAATGACAGTTTAATCGGTTCTGTAATATAGGTCAGAAAAAATGGTTTACTTATTTTAGTAATACAAGGATGGAATGAGGGTTTACTAGGTTCTGTAATATAGGTGTAGAATGTGAGTTTACATGGTTCAGTAAAATATGGATGGAATTATGGCTTACTTAATTCATTAATACATTAGTTGGAATGTGGGTTCGCATGGTCCAGTAATATATGTTTTTATTGAGGTTTTACTCTGTGAATTAATACAAGCCTAGAAGATGGATTTACATAGTTCAATAACACAACTATTTTATAGTGGATCACCTAGTTTAGTAATTGATTGTTTCACGAATATTGTATTGGCATCGATTCCTTGTAAAATATTGAAATCAATATATATTATTTTTCCTCTATTACATGTATTACTCATATGTTATGATTTAATGTCTTATGTCCTATAATTCCATTTGATTCATATCTTATAAACATCTAATCATTATGAAATGATTCATGTATATGATCATTTATATAAAGGGTAAGATCTTCTATTTTCATGATCATGTTCTCATACCCTTATTCTAATGTTTATTCTTACATGTCTCCATTCTTTAACCTTATTTAGTATTTAAAATCACTCATTTTTATGATTCATTTCTCCCAGGTTATGATGAGATTAATAATATCTGATATTTTAAAGAAGGGTTCATGGCATGAAGAACCTATTAGAAGATGTTTTAGATATTATATGTTCCAGTGTATATGTTTCCATGTTTTTAAATGCACTATACCAACTGTTGTCTTTGGGAATCTTTGTGTATAATTTTTATGTATTCCAAAAAAAGTTTTGAAATGTCTATGATTGATAAATGAGGGTCACTATAGTTGATGTCATATAAAAGGTATAGTTATCCTTTGGATACTTTTTTGAGAAAACAATAGTTAGATCCTAATGTTTATTTCTATGGATATGTCTATGGATGCCTCTAAGGATAAGTATATGGAAGAAACAATATTTTCAAAAATATCGTTGAATTTTGGTAATGGATAGAGTGTGTGGTTTCCAAGAAATAAATCCCTTTATGGATACTAAATTTGGTTGTGGATTACGAAAATAATTACCAAGGGGTAACAAATCCAACAAGATCTTATGGGATTGACTCCGGGTAATCTGGTATATGACAATGTGCCTTGTTACACACCTATTTTAACACTCAAAGTGAATATGATTCTGGAATTCACAAACACTTTATAAAGTATAATGAATGATTTAGATATTTTTTATACATTAATAACCAAGGATAAACTTAAGTTGTTATATATTAATGATAGATTCATGATTTAAAAATCCTAAAGGTAATTCTTTTCATGAATATGTAGTTTTCTGCTATAATAATCGATGATCTCACTATGCTTATAGATTAAAAAAATATTAGTAACCAAAAGGAACCATATTAATTATTAATGTGATGGAATATTTTCTTGATGAGCTATCAAGTGGGATGATTGTTTATTTTAATATGTCATGATCATGAATAATTGGTTTTCACAGAACTTGATTATCAATTTTTACCTTAACCAAATATCATACTCCACAAGAAAGTGAAAAAAGGTGTTCACTAAGAGTTCTATTTAATGAGACCATAAAACAAAAAAGATTTGGTTTCCATTGTGTCATTATTGTGGAAATAATCACCAATTTGAATGTATTATAGGAACAAGAATGTGTATTGACTGTGGAAAATAAGGACATAAAAAATTTAACTATGAGATAAAAATGAAGAGTTCGATTAAGAAATATGATGATAATTTTTTCCTTATTATGTCTTCATCAAAGATTAAGTGTTTAAAATGTGGTATAAATGGTCATTTTGCATCTCATTACCCCAAGAGGAACATCCCTAAAGAGAATCAACAAGGTGGTGGGAGTAATGGTTAAATTTTTTATGATGAAGAGACTATGGAGGAAATGAGAATGTAGAGAGGTATGAATGTTAATAGAACAAGGATGAGGAAGTCACAATATTTATTTATTTTGATTCCTTAATTTTGAATGGTGAATTTTGTATGGATTTTCAGTTTAGGTTTGTCACAGGATTTAGAACAATATGTGTAATGAACATAGTGGATTAGAAATTTTATTTCATTGAAAGGTGATATTTTTATTAAGGGAATATAATATTTAACTAATTTTTGGCATAATGATAATGAGGTTTGGATAATGATATTCTATATATGAATAAGTAAATTGGATGGTATTGATTGACCAACAACTGATTATTGAAAAAATGTTTTATGTCATATGGGATTAATTTTACAAATTCATGGATTTAAGGGATTTATACATAATCATTGGAATAATAATGCATGGATGTTCTCCAAAAGGATTTATGGTAATTTAGGTTATTAACATGTTTCATGAGAAGGTATCATAAGGTTATTCACGTGTTTGTAATAGGGAAACCAATACATAAATTGTGATATACAAGGGAATAAATGTCATTCTTATTTCATGACACACTTTCTAATCTTATGAATTTTAAACTTTGATAGGGGTATATGGTTACTCATTCATGAAAAGTTTATGTTAATCGTTGATGGATGTATTTTTCCACTGATTTTGTGTTTAAAACCTTAGTTAAATGGAAAATTAATTATTAACATTATTTCATGGATTTCCATATTTTAATTTTTTTTGAAAAGGGAATAATCTATGTTAGGAGACAACCAATAATGTCTGACAAGGTTAAGGGTCGTAAACAAATGAATAATAGATGATAAGTATTTCCCACCAACCACTGGCCTCCATGATGTATTGGTTAATGTTTATTTATTTTTATAAGAATATATATTTAATATAAACTATTAGTGTAAAATTTTTATATTTATATAACAATGTATGACATTTTTAAAGGGGAAAATAGTTAGACATGTTATTATTAATGGTCTAAAAGATCCAATAAAAGCATATTGTAGTGATTTATTCATAAAATTTAATTTCAAAACATCATTTCCATGAGGTATTGGATTTTTTAAAAAAATTTCAAAGAAAAACCCAAGAATGAAATCATTTTTCTAGGAATTTAATACTAATTACCCAATGTTCTGATACTGACCAATATAATTTCCATCATAATGCCTTAATTTTCATTGAGTTGGTGGCCTTTTAAATAATCACATATTTATGAATATGATGACCTAAACATTCCAATGATCAGTTAATTTCTTCCGATTTATGACCTCAATCACTCCCTAAAAATATTTACTTTTTTTCTCATTGTCTAATCTTTGTTCCAAACCTATGTTCCCCTGGGGAAACCTAGCTATATGATACATTGGGTAATCATTATGCTTCCAAATTTCCCTTTTTAAGGGATTTTTTATTATAAATTTTTTAATGATATGTGTTTCTATGAATGAAACCTCCATGTATTAATCATTTAATAACCTAGATGAATTTAGAGGGTCAAATACATTTTAGTCATGGTATATTGTAACTCACCGAGATTTTGAGAATTATTATTTCTTTGAAATATGTTAACATTTCAATATTTTTTATTTCAAATGAAATTATAAATAGTTAAATATATATATATATATTAAAACACTAATTCAATCATTCTATTGAAACATAATACCAACTTGTATGGCGCTACACACAACACAAACTTTTCTTGCGCTACAAACAACACTGACTTGACGTCTGATGCACTCAACACAAATTTTCTATAAATCATATATTTTAATTTTTTTAATAATTTAAATTAGATTAATATAACCTATCCAATATAAATAATAATAATTACATTTCAACTATTGTTTTCTGTATAAATAAAACATATTGGTAATGAAAGATAATATTTTTCGTAATGTCCATTTAGGTTAAAAATAATGCTTTCTAAACTGAATCACTTGAAATAATAAAATTAATTTTAGACACATTTAGAAATTTAATTGGATAAAATAAAATATATTTTTTAATTCCAAACGTCTAAATTATCCTAGAGTGTTTTTGTGGATTTTTTAGAAACATCAATTTTATGGTGAATAGATAAAATACTACTTTTTAGTTATAAACTATACTTTTTTGTAATTAGTTATTAATTGTAAATGATAATATAAATATTTTATAAGGTAGAATTAGATGAATATTAAATCTAATAATGAAATGAAATTTATTAGGATCAACAAATTGAAATTTAATATAAAAACATAACAATATATTGAATTATTTTCAATAATAAAAAACCCATTATTTCCCATATCCAAGGAATTAGCATTAATCAAAAAAATATTCATTATGTGGTTATAATTTTAAAAATACGACATACAAAAATTTAATTATTATGATATATGTGTGCTATTATTATCTTTACAATTTTTTGACCATAATGATTATTGAATGTCATTAAAATTAATTATAGTGATTAAGGTACGATTAAGGTTAATAATGGACTAAACCTTAGTATTATGGACCAAAATGAAGCGGGAACTGGTTCAAATTCTATTGGTTGCCAAAATTTTAAAATGTCACCATTTTTTTCAAATATATGGGTTTTGGGATATTATTAATAGGATGTTCTTTATAGAAAGCCTATGTTAGGGGATAGAAAACACGTGAACATTCCTTATATTTAAGATTTATAAAATGTTGAGATATGTGAAATACATCATATATATTTTATTATATATTCTTTTATAATATATATTGGATATTTTTAACATAAATAATAATCAATAATTTTTTATAGATTTTTAGGTAATTAAAGTTCTTATAAAATATCAATATAATCTTTATTTAGTTAATAATTAATGATAAAAATTGATACTAAAAATATGAACAGTTTAGTTAATTTTTTGAATGTAATTTAAATATTTTATATTAATATAATAATCATACTTTTTTATTAATCATACTGACCAATATTATGTTAATAAATTGTTAATACTATGTGGGATCAAACAGTATTTCACACCCTCAAAAGATATTGTTTTAAATGTAATTTACAGAAAAAATAAGATATTATTTTAATAAATTATTTATATTGTCAACAATATATTTCATCCTTATTTTCTAATAAATTTAAATCTAATTTATTCTTAATAGATAAAATAATTATATTATAAAAATAGATTCTATAATAAATACCACAATGATAAAATTGGGGGATCTTGAATGTTAAGGAACCAATTATTTAGAATGCACATATTTTTTTGGATGTTGTTTCTCTCAACCACGAATCTCCATTACTACATAATTTTTCCATTTTGGAGGATCTTTAGGTATGATAAATCACCCATTATTGAATACCTTTTTGTATTTACAAAAGTGCTACTCCCCCTCCAATATAAAAATGAATGCACTCTACCCATTCATCAAACCAATAAATCCTTTTATGTTTGTCCATGATTTCCCCAAATATCCTCTAAATAATCCGCCTATAGGCCTTGATTCCACCTGTGGGGATGAACGTTTATGAGATATGTGTTTTTCCACAAACTCAATAGAGTTTCTGGATTTAGAAGTAGCATCTTCTCTAAAGATCATTTCCTTTATTTTCCTTCTCAACCCCTACTCATTCATTAAACCCTTCATGATTGATGAAAACTGTATAATATATAATATATTATTTTTTTGGAAATTTTTAAGACATACACTTATACACACCCCCATCTAATTTATGTTGAACATATCATTTTTATGTATGTCGAACTACTGCCTCACGAAACAATGATTACTTATTTCTCCTTCACCACTAATCCTTGGGACCATTATGATGAAAACACTATATATATATAATATATTGTATTAATTATGTCTATAATACTTGGTATACCTTTTACAGCACACATTTATTTACAATCCAATTGGTGTTAATATGATAATGTAGTCTGAGGAAGTGTGAACTACTACACCCTCAAAGGGATGCGATTTGTTCACCCACCAAATATATTATTTTAAGGATTAGTTTAATGAAATCATATATAATATATGATATATTTATTATAATTTTATAACAATATATATATATATCTACCAAATTATATTTATATCTATTTCAAATACACACTATCTTTTAGTATGATATTAAAAATGGAAAATGGTGTTCATGCGAATGAATGACTTATTGTCTCCATGAATGGTGTATTCCATTACATAATTCATTATGCTATATATTATTATAATATAATTCAACTAGATATACTTGATATTCATATCATTTTATATAATATAGAATCATTATATAACTATAAGTATCATCAATATATAAAATTAACAGTCATATTAAGAACAATGTGAATATTACCCTTAGTGAAACCTTAACATATGATCATTACCAAGAGTGTAATATATTGTTCGAATAAACCCATATATGGTAATAGATATAAGAATATGATTAAATAAAGGATGTCTAATATACTTATATTTATTACACTGTAATTATATATGAGTATAGAGTGAGTCAATAGATAAGGTTAGTGGATTTCATATCATTTTTAATTTCTGTGAGATACAATCTATGTTCACCACTCTTTGATTTTGTATATCATATGTACTTATCATGTTTTTATTATATGTATCAAATACATAAATTCATGGGTATTCACTTTCCCATTTTATGATCCTTATTTCATGTGGTTTATGATGTGAATGTTACCAAATTGTAAAAAATGTGTATGCCTCAATTTCCCATCTTTAAGACACATGATTTTTCATGAACCTAAAATATTTTTCGCAGTTCATATACATCCATTTTACATTCCATATCATGAATATAAACATTTTTATGATATTATATACTTCATGTAATTACCCTTCTTTACATAGAGTTCTTGATCCCGAGAAACCATATTATAGGAGATTATTAAGGAAATATCATTGCCTTTTCATATTGTTTATGTTTATACATAATTTGGTGAAATATTATTATCCATATATCTATAATATTCCTAGGCTTACTTATCCTCTTTTATTTTAGGATATACTCATTTAATGGATCCATTTTCTAATCATTGCTACAAAAGATAGTTTAGTATGTTTTTTAGGAATACCTAACATTACTCTCTCTCCATTCAGAAATCTACATTTTCATGATGGAGTTTCTGAGAATATTATAATATTACACAATAATATCTAAAAGGAATTTACAAAATTTATTAATATTACCAATATATTCAAGGTATGCTTCTTTTTCTATTCCGAACAAGTCACTTTTCTATCTTTTTACCATGAAAAATGAATCTTCTTATAACCTCGTATAAGATGTATAGATTTACACACCATAATTTCTATGAATCTCAAAATTCATTATTAAAAATGAAAATCATTAAAAAAATGTTTTTTAAATAATTTTCATAGAAATTTTTTTTCCAAACGGTTTGAAACTTATTTAAAATGATTGCATGGGGAAATAATTTAATATTTTATTCATGCCATATTTACATGTTTTCAATGTGTTTTCGAATAAAAAATATTTTTGTTATATTTTCAAAAGTTCCATATATGTTTTCAATGTAATCTCAAATTAATGGTTAAAAAATAATCATTCATTGATAGTTTTCAAAGACTGATGTTTTTTTAAAAAGGTTAATCTTATTTCAAATTATTTCATAGAAAAAGGTTTTCAAACTATTTTCATGTCTTTTGTATATGTTTTCATGATATTATGTATGAAAATTATTTTCAAATGGTTTTATGTATATAAGATATATTTTCAAATAAGAAAGGATATTTTCCTTGAAATTTTTTTTCTCAATACCTTTAAAATTTATTTACCATCTAAGATAACATCCACTGGTGTAGTTTAGGAATTTATGTAGAGTTAATAAATATTTCATTTCATATTATTTAACTAAATGGATTATGTTTAGATGGAATGATTTTTAGGAACCATGTTTCTCATCATAAGTTATAAGATTTTAATACATGATTTTTTTCATTGGTTCTATTTATAATGATATGATTATGTAATTTTTCACTTTCTAGAGGTTATGATATGTTTACATGTTTATGATACCCATTAAATATCATTGGTAATGATATGTTAATTTATGATACATTCTCACATGTATTTGTGGTTTCATTATGTGATTGGTGGGACCAATATCTCCTTCCAATTCATTGGGTAAATATTTATATCTCATGTAATATATTGGGTTAGATCTAGGGTTTTCTCGGTTTATTAATACATGGATGGAATGATGGTTAACTTGGTTTAGTAATATAGGGCTATATCTAGGGTTTACTAGGTTCAGTAATACAAGGATGCAATGAGGGATTTGTCAGTTTAGTAATACAGGGCTCAAATGATGGTTTACATGGTTCAGTAATATAGGTATGGAAAGATGGTTTACTCGGTTCATAAATAAAGGGTTGAAAGTAGGGTTTACTATGTTCAGTAATGCATGGATGTAATGAGGGTTTTCTCGGTTGAGAAATATAGGGCTAGATTTAGGGTTTAGTAGGTTCAGTAATATAGGGCTTGAATCGTGGATTATAGTGTTTTGAAAACGACTTTATTGATTTAGATGGTCGTGGAATTGATGCCTGAGATACTATGTAAATTATTATATGCTTTTGTGTTTCAATTATTCCATTTCATACTCATATCTAATTCTTTCATTGATTATATTCTTTTCTTCATTTTGGTTAATATCTTATAAACTACCATGATTTATGACAATATTCAGGCATATTATTTTCAATATGTAGGACATGATCCTCAATTTTCAAGATCATGTTCTCAACCCTTATGCCCATGTTTATGTATACATGTCTTCCTTGTTTACCCTTACAATGAATCAGAGCTCACCCATTTTTAACTTTTCCTTTCTCTAGGTTATGATGATGTTTACTTCATTTGACATATATAAGAAGGGTTCTAGTCATGATGATCCTATTGGGAGATGATGTAGATCACATACATACCAGTGTTTATATTTCTAGGTTTCCAAAGGCACTGTACCAACTATAGTATTTTGGAATATATATTTATAATGATTAGATATTCTATAATAGTTCTGTAATGTCTATGTTGGAAAAGATTGGGTGACCGTAGAATGAATTCTCAAATCACATTTTAATGGTTTCTATTATGAAAAATCCTTTTCAATTCCATTTTTTTGAATTTTTATCTATAAGATATATGGTTACTAAAAGAATTATCTTTAATTTTAATTAAAAGATATTTATTTTATAATGATTGAATATATCAATTATATTACATATTTCCAAACCACATTTCCCAAAAACTTATAAATGGCATTTATATATAGGAAATTATTATATGACATTCCATACTACTAATTAATTTAATTATTTAATTGATACCATAAATATTATTTACTGGGATTTATATTTAATGCCACTCTCTATTAGTAGAATGATCTATCTCATCCTTTTACATTCATAATTAGACACTATGTAGAAATAATTTTTTTCCAAGTTCATTTCATCAATAAAAAAATTATGTACCTTCATTAATTTAATAGTAATCCACTATATTCCATTTGTTTCATGGTTTGAGATATTATTGAATAATACATTTACAACTTATCAATATATCATAAATACTACCATCTATATGTTATTGACTTATTTTTATTTATCAAGAATTTTATTTTATATATATTGATTTCATTTTCTATTCCATTGGTTTCATGTTGCGGGAATTGAATGAGTTATGAATTCATTCCTTATGTACATCCATATTGAAGGGATATGAAACCCATTTTCATTCCATTATTTCATTATGATATGATGATAATTTATTTTATGTGGAACACATATGTATGGATAACGAGTAATGGTATCAAATATCACTCCCAAACTCAATTCTTTATGTTTTAGTATCATGAACTCAAAAGGGAACATAAGAGATTTTATCATAGAATAAAAAATAAAAAAATGATATTTATTCAAATAAAATGGTATAAAAGAGGATTTATCCCATGTAAAAAAGGATACATGAGCAAATTTTTCATAAACCCAAGGGTTTACCATATGATTCAACTAAGACCGAAAACGTACATAGGTGGTTATCCCAATCACCATATGTTATTTAAACCTTTGTGTGTAGCCATGACATTAGGTCCATGATCTAATTTCATGCCTCAATTGTATGTTGATTCTACTTAATATTCTCTGATCTCATGTATCATGTTTTTTACATGAATGTCCACCCAATTTAGATTATTTTATTATTTTATGAAATTCTGTGATCCCGGATATATGTTCTAAGATAAATTTGTGTATAAATTATTGTTATATCATTACAATACTTAAATTATTTTATTATAATCAATTATCGTATTTTATTGTTTTTTCTTATGTTTGTCTTTAATTATTTTTCGTAATCACCACATTTATATGTCTCTATTTCCCCGATATATTAGGATAGGAAAAAAATAATATGAATCTAAAAGTATATATTGTGTAGATGATATACAAGATATGTTGATGACTAATAATTGACTATGTGGTTGCTTATATTGTGGAATATTTTACTATTTGTTAAAAATATAATAGGTTATAATGATTAAATCCTTATCAAAATACTATAAAACACTAAACCAAAATGGTTCTGTGGAATATTTATGTTACTATATATTTAATGATATTTCTTTTCAGGATGGATATCAAATCCAATGTGTAATGCATTTTAAATATTACACCATATCTGAGAGTAGAAGTATAGGTCGCCATGATTAGTATCATATACTATATTAGATAACATAATAGATTAGGTTGTTATTTTTTTACAATAAATTTATCTTTATGTTAGTAATTTAGGAGTCACATGGTATTGATGATTTCACTTATATAGTTATAGAAACAATGTTAAGATGATTATACTTAATATTTTATGTCGTATAATGATTAGAAAAATAGTTACTTATAAAAATGTATATGAAAGATCATATCTATTGGATAAAAGTATTTGGATTTGTAAATAAGAAGTTTCATTATTCTAATAGTAATAACATTATTATCTTCATACTATATGTTTACAAAAACTATAACACATATTAAAGTATTAGTAATAAACTAAAAAAGAAATGTTGGGTATTAAATGAATCAAAATGCGGTTCCTGAAAAAAAAATTAACATCACCCCAAGGTTGCAACTCTTAAGTGAATCATTACAAATTGAATCAAATAATTAAAATATTATTTCCATGACAATGTATATGTTTTATTTTAAAACGGTCAATTTTAATGAATTTCCCAATTATAATATTGTATAAAATTATATTTTAACTTCGGCACAGTTTAATTTGTTATTTGTCTATGAATTATAGGATAATTTAACATTAAGGAATGTAGACTAAAGAAAAAGTTTCAAAATGATGAAAAGTATATTTTATGTATAATGAAACTATAGGATTAATATTTCATATCGATACAATTAGTTTTTTTAATTTTATTGATAACCATTTTAGGATATACTGTTTATTTTAAACAGGATCATAGAATTTATTATGAGAATATTGGACATATAAAAATGAATAAGTTTTATAATAAAATTGTGGGGTTTACGTAAATGGATGTGAATCATAGTTTATGGCTGTTATTATAGAAAAAATTAGTTTCATAGTATTACATAAGTTAGTTTGGTTGATATCATAATATAGAATAAATCATGATAATCGTTGCTACTATAAATTTTGACAGATATTTATAAATTACAATGTGGTGTTTTATGAATAGTTAAGATCATTATTTTAAACAACATATATATTTTCATAATTTGTTTTATTAATTTAATTGATATATATATAAAATTGTATCCATAACATTGAAAATTTATTTAATGAAATGGTACATATTTGGGGACAATTACTGAATAACACATGATTTATGGATACATAAATAATTGGCATAATATATGCATGATGTTGATATAATAAGTAATTGATTTATTTAGAAAAAATATATTTGATGGTATTATTAACCATTGGAATGATAATTGATTCATTAGGTTTTATAATGATTATACAATTTTTGTTATTATGGAATATGTTCTAAAATGCGTTGTTTAATATCCTTATGAATTATACAATTTCTGGATTAAAAATACAATTAATATATAAATAATTATTTTTGTTCATAATGTCTTATATATTAATATGACATCTAGAATGGTGAAATTTTGGGGATAATGGATTAAGGTATATATATACTTTAATATAAGATTTAAATAATTAATAATGTTGTTTGAGGAAATAAAATGAAAATAATATGGATTAAGTGCGTCATGTAGATATTATACCAAACATGAAAGATAATATTATAATACCCTCATTTACAATTATCAGTGAGTAATAATTAAAATTAGAAGCATGAGATTTTTTTAAGAGATATAATTTAGGGACATGAGGTATTAGATCCTTTACATTAATACTATCTTAGATATATTTTCTCACAAACAACATCAATATAACATAACACCTGGTCAAAAATTATAAATGAAATTAATATATATTAAAAATAAAATCAATTTTTAAATAAAAACCAATCATTTTAAATAGTAAAATTTTATTTAAATTCATTAATGATGTCTTTTGAAGATCTAATTTAAAATGGAATTTTCTTTTATCTTATAAAATAATTTTTTTCAAATAAAAACTGATATTATAATAAATAAATAAATAAATTTATAAAATAGTATGCAAACAATCAGTTATTTATTGATAAAAATGAAATAATATTAAAGACGCGTGATTTTTTTAAAAAAACAATTCAAATACTTTTCCAAAATATTAAGTCCATTAATTTGAAATTTTTAATTCATAAATATTATATATTTAATTTGGTAAACAAATTAATTTTTTAATTACGAATAAATATATTTGGTTATGATTAATTTGGAATATTTTACTAAAATAGTTTATTTTTTGGTGAATAAAAATAATAATTACAAAAAATGTAGCAATTTTAATAAATAAAAAATAAATATTATATAAAAGAATTATATAATATATTTTTTGATCATTCATTTATTTAAATAGTAAATATATATGCTTGAGAAAAATATTATAAATTTTGGAAAACTATATTTCAAATAAAAAGTAATATTTTTTAAAAATCATATTGTGGGTGATTAATTTTAATTAAACAATTTTGGAAGAAAGTATTTATTTATTATTATATTATCTACATAATATTTTTTATAATAATAAAAATTATATCTTGAAAATTAATGATATTGAAAACATTATCCTATATAAAATTATCAGGATTAAAAGTAAACAATTTTAAAAAATGGGTCTTTTCACCATACATGTGTAATGTTAGACATAATTAATCATTCCTAAATTAATATTTTGAGATAAATTTCATTTTATATTTGGAATTATATTTTCAATATAACCTAATAAATTTATATTTATTTATTTCAAGTCAATGTAATTAACATCTTTTAAAACTATTTACGAGACTAAAATATAAAATAATAATATTAAACATGGATAATGGGATTGAAACATTTCATAAACTTGTTTAAAATTCATTGTTTCGAGAATATAGATCTTATAATTTACCGAAAACAAATATTAACTATTATTTAGTCTTGTTGACTTGTGAATCAAGTTTTCACTTTATATTAATTTGAAATATTTACAAAAAAAATTATTATAAAAGCGTATAAAAAGGTCCTCTCACCACACCAAAAAGTATGTTTCCACATGAAAATCAACCAAATGTACTTCAATTATAATACATTTCAATCTCGTTATTCATCAAGTCAAAATAGAATAACTTAATTTAATTATTTATATGGAATGTTCTTTGTAAAATATATGTATTTCTATATGAGTACTCATTTTCCCTAACTTTTTTTCCATTAAATTGTACTATTTTAATTATAATTACATCAGACATATATATAGAAATAATTTGTTTTTAATATATCATAGAGAAAAGTATGTATATAATTTAATTTATAATATCGATCATTAAAAATATAATAGATTGATGTTATAAAATTATAAAATAATATAAAATGATTTATTTAAATAACATTTATGTGGTAATTATTATTATTTTTTGAATAACGAATTACAACATCATATTACAAAACTAGTTTATAATGATCATGACTAATGAATCCAGATTTTGAAAATACATAACAACTAACATATATACATATTGGGATTAATTATAATATTGTTTCTAAAATTTATTAAACAATATTACTGTTTATAAATATAGGATTGATATTTTTTTCTTATTTATATAAGATGTTAGAATGAAATAAACAATGTAGAAATTAAAATTGGTGTTCCATGTAAAAAAAATTTAGACATAGTAAGGCATATTTTCTAGCATGAACTATGTTTTATTTAAAATAATGTGTCCTATACCTGATTAATTTTATACCATATAAATTTATTCATTTTATTATTAATAAATATAATTTTATATCTTTAAAATGATTTTTTATCAGCTAATTCCAATGTTATCATGTTTTTTTTTGTAAACTAAAATCCCTTCATTTAATTATTAGTCTTCCTCTTGAACTAATATACTTTAATTATTTTTTCTCACACCTAAAGATATTTTCATTTTAAATACTCTTCTACTATACTATAACATTAAATTTTAATTCAAATACATTAAATTGATAAAGTTTCATTCAAAAAAACTATATTATCCTTAATAATAACTCATATCCTATATTTAAAATATATAATAAATGTTACATGTATATTCCTTATATTTTCATATATCCGGTAAAATATATTTATAAAATTTTCCATTTTTAGAACATATTTTTTAGACATTTTCATTTAATATAAAACATCATTTGAAAAACCCAATCTATAGTTCCATCAACCCATACACATGGCCTGATTTGTTGTATGGAAGGATTGAAGTTATCATCGCCACAGGCTGTAAACTAGTACATGGTTATCAATATTAAAAGTTGGGAAATATTTAGAAATTTATATAATCATTAATCACTATGATGAATATCGTCACAAATAAATATTAACCATAAATAATTGAGGTGCAACACTATTCAGATACAATGTTTACCACTTTAACCAACAGAAAAATTATTACAATGGATGGGGAATAACAATAGTATCCCATAAACATCCATGAAATAAGAAGAACTTAATCCTCAATCCACCGCAACCTAAAACTATGATAAGTGGAAGACTACAAACTAGATCTACCCTCACCTCCATAACTAAAATTTCCATTACATAGGGCATACATTACAATGTCTACATTCACCAAAATTTGTATGTAGGGTGTGATCCAAAATCAAATAGGGTGCCACCAAAATTAAAAGATTTCAATATATAATAGTAAAGGAAAATGAACATCCACATTTTTATAAGAATACATGAATCATTTACAATATAAAAGTTTATGTAAAATTTATGAATGAGTACATTAAAAGAAAACCCTTTTTTGAAAATCTTATTCTGTTAAATAAATATCTACCCAAGGTCTACTATATTAAGATGGTGAGAACTGAATCACATAATTGTCATTTTAAGAAGATATTAACATTGTAAAAAATACAAAGATAACTGAAATATGTGGGATAATATGATCCTCTTACCTTAGGTATAAAAAAACATGAACTCAACTACAAACATATTTCTCTTTCCTGATCCATTATTGGGGATCCTATCCAAGGGCGTAATGGTATCCATATAATATGTTAAAACTAAAAAAATTTCCCACACATGATCTACTAGAGGGTACCACATCACAAATTATTGTGGTATATAATCATATAACATGTTTATTTTGTGTTGTAATATTAAATACATGTAAATGAATATGGGCCGTAACCACTTCTAATTAATTTGGAGCAATGGTTCTTTGTCACCCACCAATATACATGATATTCCATTTTTCCTGAAATTTCATCTAGAATATCAAATAAATAATCACCTACACATATACATTACAAGCATCATATGAATAAAAATAAATCACCACTATAATTTTTTTGAATCGATCTAATAACTAAAAAAACACTAAATCCACTACTTTTTATAAATAAAATCCACATTCCATTTTCCTCACACACTAGTAAAATTTTCGAATAACCATTACCACAAGGATAAAAATTTATAAAACTCATTTTAAAACACAAAAACATGAAAACTTAAGGAATCGAACAATTTATATGGGAAATTCCCCTTTCAAATTCAAATTCATATAAAACCATTTAATAAAGAGCATCAGATTATTTATCAATTTATTGATGAACTTATGGTCAATAAAATTGAATCCAACATGAAAAAAATCATTTCATTTATAAAATACATTTCCTCACATTTTATTTTTATAATAAATTTGAAAACACATTTTTCATCTTCCTCACAAGGAATAAAAAATATTTATGAATTAGAATGTAGAATCACCAAAGAAATATAAAAAATTATTTTCAAAATTTAACATCCACCATAGACGGATATTATACCATTTAAAAAAAATTATTTAACACTATAAACCTATTTCAATTAACATATTTATGTAACCATGAAAGAATAACATGATCATCTAATAATGTAAATGCGTGGAACAACCAACCACAGACTTTAAATTGTCCTGAAACTAGAAGAAGGTGACAAAATCACTAACCCAACAACCCATAATGGCATGATTGAACAATAATCATCCTCATATTACACAACATCACTGGATAAAATATCATTATGTCAAAATACCATTTAGGAAAATAGGAACTCATGAATGAGGGATGAAGAACCCTGGAAAGGGGGAGAAATAAAGAGTAAAAGGATTACATTATGATTCCATAATGATTCGTGGATAAAACCACCCATGGATTGAGGCTCAGGATTTCCATGAAATCAGGGAGGGGTCTCATTGGTAAAAAAAATGAATGTGGTGGATTTAAGGTTATGTAGGTTCAAATTCAAAACGGGGGAAAAGTTAATTTTACACCTTTTAATGGCCTATAAAAGTCTCATAGTTTTCCCATGTGGTTTTCTAATCTATTTGGTAGATATGTTTCCCTCACAATCTATGAAAAAAAAATCAACATGGTTATCCCACAAGGTTTGGAAAATACTATTCCCACTATTTAGTCACCACTACCCAAAATCACTTTGGCTTCAAAATTACATAGTGAAGGGTGCATAGTTTCCCGAAATAGTGGACCCAATGTATAAAGCATTATATCCAGACCAAATCATCAATTTTTTAAACAAATCCTATAGGGAATATGGTGGTGGTAAATTTATGAATAAAATAAAAAAAATAAACACTCATAAACAAAATCACAATTATAATAATTCTACAGAGCAAAATATTTTATGTCGCTATAATGTCAACTCAAGCATGATCATGGAACAATAATGGATACTCTTTATCATCCCAAGACATCCAATCCCATGAAATTTTCACATCAATACAATCATATAAAATAAATCTAACATAAATATACATTCATGAAAAATTTTCTCCCATGAGTCCATAATACTAATCGGTAGTTCGAACATAGGAAAATTATGGTCCAATTTAATATCATACCAATTCAATACATGATATAGAATTGGGTTATACCTTTTAAGATTAGATACATAGGTCATTACATCATGTTATTTACATTGCTATAGTAAATTAATCCATTATGACACCTTTCCAACCCACTCGGTAATCTTAAATGGTTTGACATACCTTAACCTATGATCACATGTTTTAAACCAACAATCATCACCCAAGAGATGTTAACCCATTACGAAAACTCGAAAACCCTTGCAAAAGTATAATTGATTGTTCTACGATTGATGATAAACCTTAAAAAGACTCTATTCAATCAATAACTATTACTTGATCTAATTATCATTATAAAAATTTTCTTGTATAAGGTTTGGTCCAAACAAAGAGGTCTCAGACAATGCATCCCAACACAATGGGGGACTAAAGGGCCAACCATAATGTTTATAAAAGAGTTCTCTTGGAATAAAATATGGGTAAATATTGTTATACAGAAACTAAACCAATCCCAAATGGCCTCCCCACAAACCATTGAGGTCTAACAAACGTACATGAAGCATATATTTCAATATCTAATTCTCTCATTCCTTCTAAAAATCTATTAGAGGATCATATTCCCAGATCAAAATCACCTGAATCATCATTTCTGTTTGAGTTCCTTCCCAAAAAAATTTCATAAAACATGGGCACATACCAAGACAATTTTCGGGGGCACACTATGAAGCCTCACTACATTTTGAACACAAAACCAACCCAAATCATCCACATTGTCCAAATCCTAAGTTGAAATGAAATATGTTTAATTTTTCAAAAAATCAATAAATACCCAAATAGTATTCATCCCCTTAGATGTATGTGTTATACCACAATAATCTCTATAGAGATCTCATAACACTTCTATTAAGGTATAAGTAGTGATTGACATGTGGAACACCACAATACATAGTTATCTACATCATACCTCATACATAGAAACCATAATTACGGGTTCAGATCATAGTATATGTTTGGAAGAACTATGATCTATGGACCACTGAGACTGGTGACTAATATACTTCCCTGTATACATCAATTATAAAGGCACAACGATGTAACCATTTAACCAAAAAACACTATCAAGATATGAAGACCATTCACAAGGAACCTCCCAATCCATTAAGAACTATACATGGTTATTGAATAACTCATCCCTATGCTTCTACCCTTGAATCAATTATTGAAGGGAAGATGTCAGCGGAACTATAGCCAATAACACGCCACCACTGTGTTCCATGGTATTGAGATACATCAAGTGAAGCTATCCAATAAAAGACCACTCATCACTTGACTCATTCAATGGATGAACTAACAAATTCCTACTCAATGAATATATAGCCACATTTCCATTTCCTGTGAAATATAAAATCTCAAAATCAAAACCCTATAGATACATAATTTATTGATGATTCAATAAATCCATGTCTATTGTGTTGAAAATTTAGGCTAACCACTTATGATATGAATAAACCATAAACCCCCCCCCCCCCCCCCGAAAAATAACGATGTCATGAATTAAAGTGATGTATCACCATAAAGAATTCATGTTAATTGGTTGTGTAGTTATTTCCATTTGGTAAGAGTTGGAGGGATCTGTCTGCCACCACATGGACATCATTCATCATAACACACCATATACCCATACATGAGGCTGCAAAGCAGACCAAATATCACATTCAAAATTTTAGTCAGATTGAAATAGGGGTTGTGGTTAACCGTTGCTCATCATCCTTAAGGGAATCTTGACTCTATTGGATCCATTCAAATGCCATATTTTCTTTGTGAGTGAAATCACATACATCGAAAGTGAAGAGAAATATCAAACAAACAAACAGTTCCAGGCCGTAAAATTATTCAGATTTCAAAAATATTCTTTGTTATTTCCCATGATATCACTACACTAATCTTCTATGGGTCCATCTAATCCCCTAGTTTTTAGATCACCTAGCCCAGAATCATTACATCCTAGATCCATAAGGTGCACTAGGAAAACAATTCATAGTGAAAATGGTTTTCAAGGGTGCCTAACATAATTCCCAAATGCCACATGTGATCCCCTTCAGCACTAGAACAAACATTGATGTCATACAAAAATATCATAATACAAAATTGAGACACTGGTGGAACACTCTATCCATTATCTCCCTAAGGACCACTAGTGGATTTCTGAACCCAAATGGCATGACCTAATACTCACATTTGATGTACCTACTTCACAAGGATTCTTTTAGAAAATCCACAACTCTTACTCTAAATTGCTAATAATTGTGATGAAAATAAATCTTGGAGAACCATCGTTCCCCATATGATAATAAAAATGGTCACCAATATGGGGTAAATGGTACATATTCACTATCATTTAATTTTTACTTCCAATAGTAAATTAAAAATCATAGAGATCCATACGAGTTTTTCTCATAAGGAACTAGGGTGACATAAGGAGATATTCATGGGTAAATAAAGGCGTTGTATTCTAGATCTCATAGTTATACAATTAATTATCTCAACTTTGGTTGGTGTTAAACATTATTTAGGAATAGATATTAGTTGTTTTCATGACACCATATCAACGGATAAGTCAATGTCCCACTCTGGATAAAAACATGATAAATACTCTGGAAATACCTCAGTGTACTTATCTGCCATGACATATAATTTAACATACAAATCCCCATTATTGTTCTCCACTATGAATGACGATATATAATAAACAAGGATTAACAATTTGGGAAGCAGATGTCTAGCATGTCCTGACCGAGGATCCCATTCAGCATGAAAAACTAGTGTACTTACATTAGGTCCAATAGAACTCACTATCCACATATAATAATTAATATGTACCTCGAAATAGACTATCCACTCAATAGAAAGTATCATGTCAAATTGATATGTTCACAAAACAAGAAAATCTCATTCCAAATCAAACCATATCACAGTAATTTCACAAGATGACCACCATAGAATATAATATAACATCTTACCAAAGAGGTGTTACAAACACAATTTCATATTATATATGTTTAGTAGAAAATTTTAAAAAATCAATTAGAAGAGAATAAATAAATGAAATATATCACCTAATATTAAAAATGACCAAAACTAAAGATGATGCAAAAGGAACCAGACATCTAACTATTAAAGGACCAACTTCTAATACAACTGGTGTAATATCATCTCCTTGTAGTTATCTCATCATTGCGTAAACCAAAGAGAGATCAATAGGAAAATGGTCTTCCATGAAATAAAGTTTCCTATAATATGATCCACACCATCCCCCATGACCTCAGAACTAAAAACCTACTATTTTAGAAGGTTTTGACCGAAATGAAATTACTTTTGGAAGATAAAACACCTACACCACTCTGATATCTGTTCTATAATTTGAAAAAATGTTTCAAGTTCCACATAACTCTACAATTGTGAAATGTTATGGCTGGATAAGAACATGTTGATCATATTCTCCCTTCTTTATCAAACAGATGGAACACAATTGTCCTTGTATAAGAAGTAGCTGATGAAGAAAGCTAAGAACGATGGACTGATCTACCCCTCCATCTTACCCTATTCATCCCTCATCATCTTCTTCTCTGATGAAATGCCACTTCCAACTACTGACTATACTCCAAATATACTATACATTCTCCCCTTGAAAATTTAATCCATTATTTAATGTTGTACCACCTTAGCATATTTTATATTCTTAAAAATTTAAACCATAAAATGGATTTCTGGCTGAAATCCCATATCAGACATCTGATCCTTCAAATAGTTGTTGGAAATGATCTCTACTGCATATTGAACTAGATTTGCAAATTGGTTATCATATTCCATCACTGTATAATATCACTAGTAAATCTCAAAAAAAACCACTAGGACCATTCAAAGGCCAATATCTTCATACATTACAACGTATTTAAAAGGTACTTGAAATCTCTCCAACATAACTTCTCAACATTCCATCATGCACCAATAAGTACCACCCCTTCCAACTGGGACCTTCTAGACCAAAAAAATCCCATATAACTTAAACTAAATCTGATGTGTTAATATACTAGAACATATTTTTTTTCTCAATATACTCTTCCTCTTTATAAGGTTATATTCTACCTCACAATTTATGAGGATTGTTCATGAGGATATTCTAGGATTTTTCAATTTATTAACTTGGTTCAACTACTCTGAAATAAGTTGATTAAGAGCCATCTCCTTGTTCCAAATCAAGGATATCCAAACAACCACTTTCACTAAACTTTGATCGATTGGTGATGGAATACCCTTTCAAGCCACTCCCTTTGGTTTCAATGGAACACTTCATGAATGATTCCTAATATAACAAGTACAACAATAAGAAAAAACATAAAAAACCCATTTTAAAAATTTATATAAATAACAACAATGACCAAAAAATTCATAAAACCAAACATAACCAAATCAATTTCAATAATCGTACTACCTAACAACCAAATCCCCAACATGTTTCTGTATATTTTTTGCAACATGTATGTCTTATAAAGAAGAGAATTCATACAAAATCCCAAAATATCATTTTGAGTTTGGGGATGTCACGTGGTGTGCAATCTTGGAACTCAACTAACAACCAGAATCAAACACTGAAAATCCTTTCTCTATAATATCCATACTCCTTCCAGAAAAAAACATGACTGAAAAATAGCATAACCAGGATTTGATACCATTTATCCATGAACAAAGGAAATGATTCATCCAACATGTCCCGCAACCAATTTGTGGCATGGTTTGAAGTGTGCTCCCAATCCCCATAGGATGCTAACTAGTGAACAGTTGTCAAAATAATATTTGATAATTATTTCACATATTAATTTAATCATGAAAAAAAAATAATATTTATCACAATAACATATAACCATATCCAAAGGACGTAAAAAATATTTTATAATCATTATTTAGAATATTATCCACATCCAAAAGTACTACAATGAAAGGGAACTGAAAAATATCATAAGAAACACCATTAAAAACGAGGGAAATAAACAAGTATCCACCTCCACCACATCCTAAATGAATTGGAACACATAAATCTCGTTCCTCTATCACCACTACATCCCATATTTCATTTAACTATCTCATAAAAAACAACATCTACAAACACATTAATGTGTTTATAGGGTTTTATCCAAGGCCCAGTATAATTCCACCCACAATAAAAGATTCCATGCAATATCTTTACAATAAAAACCAAGAGGCACATTTCCATTACTATTCATGAACCATTTGCATCCAAACTTTTTATGTAAATATTAATCTATAAAAAATTTTAAGAACTCCCTTTTGACAAATAAGGTTGCATGAAATAAAAATGTACACAATTTATACCGTATATAGATGGCTAGTAACACATACCATAAGTATGATGTCACAAGGGATATCCTTGAGAATATCCAAAAATGTAACTAACACAAGCGGGTCACCATGATCCTCATAAATCCGTGATCAAAATTCTCCAACTAAACAAGAAGCATAATTATCGTGCATGAATCATTGTAGGGGATCCAATCCCAAGGTCTAATTGGATCAATATCAAAATCCAAAAAATAGAATTCCCATGCATGAACCACTATATTATAAAGAATCTCAAGATCTAGTGGTATCTTCTGATATAAAATTTTTATTTTGTGTTGTAATCGTCAATCCTACAATATTAATTTGATCCTCATCCATTTTTGAATCTACTAGTCTACTTGTTCTTATTCACCCAATTTTATAAATAGGTTCCATTTGTGCCCAAAATCAATTTCTCATATCTCATTAATTAACACATTCACATACACATGAAAAGAATCATATGCACATAAGTATCTCACCACATTAACATTTCTACATTGATCAAATGATCAAAACTCATTTGGAAACCACCAAATTCTTCAAATAATACCACATTTCATTTTCCACAAAAACTAAAACAATTTCGAAATACATTTCACACAAAAATGACAATTTATGAAACCTTTTTGAAACTAAAATACAATAACACATATATAATCCATCCATTTCCATTTGAAAATACCTATTCAAATTCACATTCACATCAAACAATTTTATTGCAGAACCATATCATTTACACAATACAATTCCATAGTGACGGTAAATAGAAATAAAGCCATCAGAAAATAATAAAGAATCTCTATAGAAACATACACATTCACCATATTTTCACATTTAAATTTATATTAAAGCAAATTTCACACCACCCACATAAGTTATAAAATATATTTTCGAAAAATACAAATGAAGAAGACCATAAATACAACCAAATTATTCTCAATCCCAAATTCCACCACATGTTGAACTTTACCCTTTACGAAACATAGTTTTCACCAAAAATAAAATAATTCTACGAAAGCATTTAAGTAACCGAAATTGTATATCAAATACAATTAATAATGAAAAATCATGGAACTAGCTACGTCACATGTTAAAGCTAACAGATATTGGGGGAAAACAACCACCACACAATAAAAATTTTAAGAACCCAGAATATCATTATAGGTATGTGTTTTTCTTTTTAATCTTATTTGTGCAAAAGCGGATAATAAGGACATTTATGGAGTACAAGTTGTTTACATAATAGTACACACCATGTACCCAGTTTTTGTGGGTGACTGTGTACTGGTCATGTGATGGTCGAGTATATGGCCATGTGGTGTGACCTGGACACCCCCTAAATCCTGGATTGATAATGGCATATAAATGGTGTGTTCTTTTAAAAGACACACCATGTACATTTATATTTATTTGTTAAATCATATCAGGTCGCATATAATTTGATGAAATTCCTTCTTCTCGACTCGTCTCTTCCAAGAGTAACAGTAGGGTGTGATTCTTCTCAGAGCTCCTGAATGACCATCCTATGTATCATTCAACCACCATATATTACATTGGAATTTCAACATTGAGTTGTATCCTTTTATATATTCTCATCTCATGATTTCTCTATTTCTAGGAGATATCATTGGATGACTTTTTTTTCATTTTTTTAGATATACCATGTTTTAGGTAAATTTAAGGGCCAACACTGGAGTATATCAATCATACAATGTCTAGGTAGGTGGTTTGTTCTTTTCTGTAGATTTTCTATTAATTTTATGTCAAAATGTGATTTATGACCTAGATTGGGGTATATTATGTTTACAGATTTTAACCCTATTATGTTTTGCTATTTTTTTGCATGAGTTAGATATATTTTTTGTAAATAGTGTTATTTTTCCATGATATAGAGGTGATTTCCCTTGATTGATTTTATATTGATTGTTTGGTCTAGAATTTCCTATTAAGATGCTTACTTTCCATGCCAATTATTAATTGGATGAGGTTATTTTATATGATTTTTTGGTATTCCTTGTAGCTATTTAACCAAGTATTACATTTTTATTTACATTGTTTACTGAACATCATTTGTGCATGATTTCATTACATAGGGTTGTGTGTTCCTGGTGTACTGAGACCATAGGGGGAATTGTCATTTAATGATTCCCCATAGTGTCTACTATTTCTGTATCACCTTGGGATACCATAGAGGGATTGATGTTGAGTGTTACCTCTGAGTGTTTATAGTTAAAATTACCTGACCCCATGGGGAATGAATATTGAGTGGCTCCTTATATTTTTTGTAATTTATAGTTAAAATACAATAGGGGGAATCAACGGTTAGTGGTTCCTTATAAATCATTTGCTTCCATGGGACCAAATAGTATAGATTGTGTGATATTCCTAGAAGGTTGCTATATACATGTATAAGTTAAATGACATGGTATGGCTATTAGAACATACCCTGAGGGTTACTTGATACTGATTGGTTGAACTAGAGGGGGTTAGGCTATGAATACCTCAAAGGATTTTCTGATTCATTTTATTGAATAATTGATGAATGTAAATGAATGTTATTAAAATAGTAGGAGTATTTACCTTTGGTCACTTCCTTGTTTATTACATCATTTTGCTTATTTCTTGTCGTATATATTCACTAACTGGTAGGCATAGTTCTTTGGGTGGTTACCTATTGGGATTCATCTCACACCCTGTTTGGGTAATGCTTTTGGGCCCAAACAGATTAAATTTCATTATTTATTGATTAGGTTAACAACCCTTCTACCCCAAGTACAATATTACTGTAGATATTGAGGTCATGAGACTATGTTAAGCCTTACAATTATGCAGGAGTTATTTACGTGTTTTTATTGTACTTTGGATTTGTACTTTATTCTAGCACTTTGACTTGTTTGGATGATTTCATAGATACATGTGACATTCATCATTATTGATATATATATATATATATATATGATGTAGCTATTTATTTACTTCCATTCTTCCATTCTTTACTGTGGTATGGTATTATTATTTCTTCAGATACAATTATCTATTTCATTCCACTACATTACACTGCCAATGAGTGTATTTTTTCTCCACTATCAATCCCAAATCCCTCGCTGCTAGTTTGAAGCCTCTGTCATTTGGGGAAATGCACCTGAGGCCCTGTGACCAACCAGGTTTGTGGCACCTCAAGGTGGAACCTAGAATTAGGTTGTAAAAAAGATGTATCCGGGGAATTATTTTCTTCTTAAAATACTATTTGTATCCTATAGAATTAGATATAAAAGAATATTTATTTGGTAAGAGGTTGTGCTCTTTAGTATCTAACATGTGTTCTGGGAGAAGCTAATTTAAACCCATTATTGAAAATTTTTTCATGATTTCATTTTTTCAGTTGATATGATTTGGCCATTGGGTGATTCGCATGTTTATCTCTCTTAACATTGATAATATTGAGATTTTATTTCTATTTAAATCCGATGATATTAGTTTATTACATCTCATTCATCATATAGGAACATTCTAGATATCACATGTCTTGATTTCTTACCATGCCATTTCTGGTTCATTACTGATTGCATGTTGTTGTGATAAATTTTATTCTAGATATGCATGTTTTTTTTATATATGACTTTATAGAATACTTTCTATTTGATAGGGTATTTAATTTTTTATGGTTTCATTTGAATGAATTATAAACTTTTGGCTCTCTAGTGTTATGGGCCATCATGGATTAGAATTGGGTGAATCATTACAGTTTTATTTATTTTATATAACATGTATATGATGCCAATATTATATTATCTAGGAGAATAGGTTCTCAATGATTTCAATTTGGCACATTAATGTTCAATTTAGTGTTTTTATGGGTTCCATGGTATTTTCAATGGGTAACTCTCCTAAAATACCCAAAATACACAGTGTGTATTGCTGAATACACGCCAGGTATCCATCTATTCTTGAAGGAATTTTTTTTTATTAAAAACATTCCATGTAGACTATGTACATTTTGTGAAGTCGCTAACCATGTCACTAGCAGTGGAGGAAGAGACATGGGGTTGTGAAATTCTTGGGGGAACACATTGTGCATCAGATATACATGCCATGTTGAAAGGACCATGTGTCCTCTTGGGTGACTAACAACACGAGTGGATGAAACATAGTTTATACATACCATTTGAAACTCAAACACACCTTGTAGTGTTAATCTTGTATCCTGACATGTAACTAACAACATTGGTCGGAGAAATCTATATAGTAAAATTCATGTCTAGAATGATCATGCAGTTTATACTCATTCTAGGCGAACCATGTGTGTTAGTTGTGTAGAAGAACTTGGGAAAGTGAAAACGATTCAAGTAACTATCATGTATTGTTAGAAAATGTTGTGTGTATGGGGTATTACATGATGAGGGTTGGACAGAGTGTACACCCATGTGAATTCTTAAAGGAACACAATGTGTTGTTGTCATAAAAATCATGTATCATTGTTTTGAAAAACATGAATGTTTTCTTTATTCTATTCCTTTTAATAATTTATATGGTATGGTGACTATTAATATTAAACTAAGGTGTCCACTTGACCATCAGGAGTAATACCACTATGATTTCTTTCATTATTTACATTAGATATAGTGCAATGATCGGAAACCAGACCTGGTAGAAATGGATTACAGGTAGATGCGCCATCCCTTCCTGCTTTGTCACCAACTGTCATTCCAGTTATAGGTGTTGATGCATAAATCTAAGAAGGCGTCATGAGGTATATGATGACCATAATGGGAGCACTGCATCCTTCACCATCTATGGCAGAGTTGAGGCAGATCATTCAGTAGTAGTAGCCACCAAAATTTTCACTGTATGGATGACCTCAAACAACAAATTCATGGTTAGAAGACATGTTTTCGATCTTCGAGCATCTGGACACACCTCCATAGAAAAGTGTGAAACTATCTACTTGTAATCTTTGGTATTTCTCCACGAGAAAGTGGGATGTGATTTCATAGGCCGATCACCATCATGGTAAGGCTTGGGATGATTTCCAGTGTGCCTTCTATGATTACTTCACCTAGTGACCTTGAGAGTTGATCGAGACGAGAGTTCATGAGTGAGGAGTAGGATACTCTTTTTGTCATGGAGTATTCCACCTGATTCATAGATCCTTAGTTATTCACAACCATTCTAGGGTATGATGAGTTATTTCTTGGGATGAAGTTTGGGAATTGTCTTAAGGATGAAATTTCATCTTTGTGGAATAACAACTGGGAGACATCCATTTCTTCTATTGTCAACCATGAACTGATCAAAAAGCACAATGTGAGGGATTCTAGTGTCATGATCGAGGGTGGTTCGGCACCCACTATTATTTCTTCTCCACATGGTAGCATGAATCACTACATGGAGTCTACATGTGGAGATCTGAGTGGCCGAAATACACCTTCAAGTATCCAGGTGGTATATTACTAGTGTTAGAAGGGCAGGCATATGAGGACACATTGCATGAGAGACCCATTAGAGTTCCAATAATGTGGCAATATGGGTCATATTCAGTGGTTCTGTTATCTATTCTCAATGGAATCTAGTGATTGGGGTTCCACTATGACTTGTTGTTCTGGATTAGAACCACCATTCTCTCATTAGTCTGGGAACTAGTGTTCCCTCGGTCATTCAGGCCAAGGTATAGGTCATGACTATGGTGGCCAATCGGTAGGCTTTTAGTGACAATTGGCTGGATCCGATCAAGGTTCTCCGGCTAGGTCACAGTGTTCCGGTACGTGCCATACATTTGTAGTGGAGCACAACTAGTTTGACCATGATCCCAGTGTAACATACCAAGTATGTAATGAATAACAGATATTATTATATATTTCTATATATGAATTAGATAGTGTTTTAAGAGGTTTAATACTAAACATATTATTTATGATTTGGGCTTTTAAATTTACTTTGGGTAAATTTTTGGTATTTTTCCGACAATGTCCATTTTTTAATAAATAGTGAAAAATACTGCAGTTTACATCAAAAATGATTTTTCATCTAATTTAATTATATGGATATATTATCTATTTAAATGGTTTTAATGTTTAATAAAGATATATTTTTACTATTTATTTCAATGGTGGTAATTATAATTAAATTCACTTTGGAATTGGGCATAAACAAATTCCAACCTTTTCATAGATATTGTATCAAAAAAACCGGCTATTTGTTTTGAGAACGAGATTTATTTTTAAAATAACTTTTGAAATTTCTATGTTTGTAATTTGGTAAAATGGATTCAATATTTGTAATAAAAATGTCCAAATTATTTAATTAATACTATTTTGTTTTCAGACATTAGGAATAGTAACGACCGTAATTATCTTTAATTACCGTGATTAATTAGTAGTCGGGTAGTTAAGGATAATAAAATAATATCATAATAATAACAAATAACCCCCACATTTGTCCTAATGATACTGGTTGTGTCATGGCCGACCATGGGATTCCATGTTCCAATCAAAGGGCCCCCATGGAATCACTTTTGGGTGAAAGTGACACTTTATCATTTTATTTTTAAAGAAAGCAGAATATCACTATAAAATGTATCACCCGAGTAAAACATTTTTATTTTTGTTTTTGTAAATGATATATTAGACAATAAATATTAATTGGAAATCTAAAAATATTTCCTACAACATAGTATTTTTTTATAATTTTTAGAAATTAAATAAATTAATTTATTTATGACACCATGATGATGCAGCGATTATCTCATTAATGAACGATTTAAATAAAATGGAATGATAATGTAAAATATAAGACTTAAACATGTCAAAAACCTATTTAAAGAGTATATATCTAACCCTTGCCACCTTATCCTTGAAATATATAATTTTGGGACCTTTTAAATATGAAACACATTTTAAAATAAAGTAACATTTCTTGGATTTCAAAGAGTGCCCCTCCCCTCTCTTATAAATGGCCCCGACCTCTACCTCCTTACGCACACCTCTCAAGCCATTGTATTGGAAAATATCTACTCCTTTTATCTCTACACATACCTCTATTCATATTATAAGCCTTACCTTGGACAGAAAGCTCTTCAATAAAACCTTTTGGTACAAACCAAGAAGAGTTACCTGATTGAATGGTAGCGTCTTCTCTAATGTTGTTTTGTTTTATTTTGCGTATCCAACCACATAACTCTTTTTATTAATTTATTTTGTATCAAAAAAAGTATATTCAATATACTAGGATGTTTTTATAATAATTATTCGATCTACATTTACACACACCTACATATAATGGTTAAAGAGAATATTGTTTCCGTGGATGCTGAATTTCGGCTCACGAAACGATGATTGATCAATATTCTAAAAAACCCTTCAAAGGTGGACATTAGGATGGAAATATATTTATATAATATATATAATATGTTTTTATTTACCATAAGCTTCTGTATTTTTTATTTAAGGAATACCTTTATGGTTTCCATTATGGGTAAACGCGATATCTTCATTTTAGGAAGTGCGGACTACCGCCCCCATAAAGTGAATTGATTCATTAATTCCATATGTGGGACATATAAAGGATATATTTAATGATATTATATATGCTATTATACTGGGATTATAATATACCTTTATATCATTTTGATTCAATTCCATACAATACGAAATATAAATGAAAGTATCGTTCATGCGTATGTACGACTTACCGTCTCCATGAATGGTGCATTTCATTTCTTACCTCTAAATGTTATGTAATATTATAAATTCATGTATCTTCTAGATATATATGATATATATGATATATACATCATTAATATAATTCTGGATATAATGGATATTTTTGCACCTGAACAACTTGTAATTATAAAGAGTCTATTTTTGACTCAAGTACCAATGATAGAAAAAATGACCATTATTAACATAAATAATTAAATAGTGTTCATATCATGATAATAAGTGATATAAAAAGAATAATGAACTTGAAAAAGGTTCTTAAGCAAGTATAAATTATTTTGAGTTTATTATTCTAGATATTAAAAAATTATCAAGTCAAGTCAGACTCGAGGTAAGGGAATTTGTCTCAATCTCCTTTCATTGAGGCATATTTTTTTTGATACACAACATTATTTTATAAGGTTTTTAAATACCTTTAACATTTATGTTTATTCAAAAGGAATCTTTTTTATACGAAGCGTTTTACTTAACGACAAAATGGAATGTTTTTTCATACGTATTCGGCCACAACGACTTCTCAGCCGCCGTGACCATTATATGAGTTTTGGATTCATCTACATTACATAACTTTTTTTAAAATGAAAAATAAATAACATTTTTAAAATTTCTTTTATTTTGTTATTGAAAATGGTTTTCATAATGTTTTTATTATATCAATGTTTTGTATTGATATCTTTTGATTTACATAGAGAAATTTTATGTTTCCTTTATACATGTTTTATGTGATACAATTATATTATTGTTATTCAGAATTGTTATAAAGATGGGTTGTTCTGTGATAAACTGAGGGCGGGTGATCCCGATATAGCTCTCCAATGCATTGGGTAATGCGAAGGGATTAAATGTTATGATTTCTCCAAAGATATTTAGGGAATATACTGTGATCGGTATTCCAAAAGTAACAATGATGGTTACTCCCTACGTAAGAATGTTATGAATGCCTCAAGTTACCTTTATTTCTCATGATTTATATTATTTATTCATTATTTGATGAGGTATGTTAAAATGATTATGTTTAATGAGTAAATTATTATTTCATACATCGAATAATGTTTTCATTTAGTACTTTTATGTCCCTTACTGATCTTTTTATGCTCATCTATAGTTTTTGGAATGTTTTTCACAAGTCAAGGGAATTGTACATGATGTGATGATAGTGTCAAGGAAGTGTCAAGAAAAAATCCATGTTTTATTTTAAATATGTTTCAGTTGATGGGAAAATGAGTACTATATTTTATGTAACCACTCTGTTTAAATGTGGAATGTAATGCCTGATTTATGATCTAATTCTCTAAAACTCTAAACCTGAAAAAAATCCTCAATGTGTATTCTTGAAATAACTCAAGATTAAGTAATGTTTAAGGCTGGGGTCTTATAGTTGGTATCAAAGGATGGTTTAGATAAATTTAGGAGTTAGAATTATATTAAATGATTATTTAAATATATTTTTTTGGTCAAATTGAAATGATATAGCATTTGAAGATTACAATGTTGCTTCATCTAAGATATGTTTGTTCAGAATGGTTTTCCATAGAGGAAATAAGTAAGAGGTGCTAGGAAGGCATACAGAAGGAAATGATCTTCTGAATAGCATCCTGAGATGGTCGGAATTGGAACTGAACAATTTTTTGCAGTAATGGTGCAGTTGAATCAAGAGATAAGTGGTGGTGGTATCCATGCACGAGTTTAGCAAGATCAATCGTAGAGGAACATGTCAGTGGGGGAACATTTCATGAGGAAACATCCCCCATCATTCATAGAATCATCTGACCATGTGCTAGCTGAAGGGTGGACTAAAGCACTAGACAAGATTTCTGATGTCCTGGGGTGTTCAGATAATCAAAAGGTCAGTCTTGAAATTTACCATCTGGAGGGTGAAGCATATCAGTAGTGGTCGATGGTTAAAAATATCAGGGATGCAGATGAGATTGATGCTCTTGACTGGGATGACATCAAAGGTATGTTTCTTGAGAATTATTTTCTTAACATTGCTCAAAATAGGACGGAAAAAAAATTCATGGAATTGATGCAAGAGGATGATTCAGTGGATTCTTGTGAAGAAAGGTTCACTCGATTTCAAAGGTCTGCTCCAAATTTTTTCTGAGACCTTGATAGTGAAATCAATCATTTTTACTCAGGATTAAAGCAAAAATATAGAAGGGATTTAGCTTCACATGAGTTCAAGAGTTATGAAAAGCTTGTTCAATGTGCTGATAAGGTGGAAATGGAGTTTGTCGATGATCAAGTATACTATAACAACCAATAGAAGAAGAGACCAAGGTCGGAGGAGAAAGGTAAGAATTCTTAAAAATTGTCTGATTGTAAGAAAACTAAGTATCCAGTTTTTGATAAATGTGGAGAAAAACATGCTGAGGAATGTCTTCTGAATTTTAGAAAGTGCTACTGATGTGGTAAGATGGGACATAACTCTCGTGATTGCACTGAAAAATATCAAAGTGATGGTAAGACCAAATTTGACATACAGATAGTGAAATTTTTTATGTGCAATGAGATGGGTCACAATGTAAACGAGTTTCAGACAAAGACCTCGAGTGATGGGAAGTAGTTTGACTACAAGAAAAAAGGGGTGGTTAAATCCTTTCCAACTACTTCAGCAGATGTTGGTCCATCAAATGAAGTGGTATCAAGTATGTTGTTTGTTTTTTCAGATTATTCTAGTGTGTTGTCTGATTCAGGGTCTACAAATTCCTTCATCTCTGAAAACGTTTCTAGTAAAATGGGAATACTATCTCAGGAAATGACTGATGAACTTATGATAAAAACTACTAGGGGAAATATTGAGGCAAAAAAATTTATAAGAATATTCTTATCCTTATCCATGGAAGGAACCTACTTGAAAACCTTATTGTTTTATCTCTACTAGAGTTTTATGTTATCCTGGGTATGGATTGGCTCTCTATTTACCATGCTATGATTGATTGTAGAGCTAAAGAAGTTTTTTTTCGAAATTCTTTCAGTTAGTGTACAAGAATGAAGCCTTATTATTGATAAAATATCAAGAGGCTAAGAATCTTGTAAAATATGAAAATGAATGTTACCTTTCACATATTGTTAAAAACAAAGGAACCATTAATATTAATGATTTTGTAGTGGTAAATGAGTACCCTGATGTTTTTCCTGATGAGTTTCCTGGAATAATACTAGATCGAGAAGTTAAATTTACTATTGACTTAGTTCCTGATGCTAAGCCAATTTCAAAACCCCTTTATCGAATGGCTCAAATTGAACTTTTAGAGTTGAAGGAACAACTGCAAGATTTATTGGAGAAAGGTTTAATTCGACCTAGCACATCACTGGGGGGTGCTCCCGTTTTATTTGTTAAAAAAAATATGGTTCAATGAGACTTTTCATTGATTATAGAGCCATGAATGACATTGTTGTTATGAAAAAATATTCTTTTACTCATATCTATGATTTGTTTGACCAGCTCTAGGGAGCTCAGTATTTTTCAAAGATTGACCTGAGATCGGGGTACCATTAGTTGAATGTAAGGGAAGAAGTTGTTCTGAAGACCATATTCCGTACAAGATATGGCCATTATGAATTTGTAGTTATTCCTTTTGGGATAACCAATTCACCTTCTATATTCATATAACTTATGAATAGAAATTTCCATGAGTTCATGGATAAGTTTGTGGTTGTTTTCATTGATGATATTTTGGTGTTCTCTAAAAGTAAAGAGGATCATGAATCACATTTAAGGGTAATCTTTCAAACCTTCAATGAAAAGTAATTGTATGGGAAATTCGGAAAGTTTGGGTTTTGGTTGAAACAAATTTCTTTCCTTGGTCACATTGTTTCTAAAGATGGAATAACTGTTGATCCTGCAAAAACAAAGGTTTTTGAGGAATGGCCATGACCCAAAAATGTAACTGAGATTCGTAGCTTCCTTGGTTTGGCAGGCTATTACCAATGGTTTGTTATAAATTTCCTCCAGTTATCTAGTCTAATGTCTAAGCTAACTCGGAATGGTGTTAATTTTATCTGGACAAAATAATGTGATGATTGTTTTCAGGAAATAAAAAGAAGATTGGTGAATGCTCCCGTTTAAGCACTACCTTTCAGGAATGGGGAGTTTTTTATCTATAGTGATGCTTCTTTGAAAGGACATGGTTGCATCCTAATGCATAATGATCAAGTAATTTCTTATGCTTCACGTCAGTTGAAAACTCATGAGGTAAATTACCCTACACATGATTTGAAATTAGCTGTTGTTGTTTTCACTTTAAAAATTTGGAAGCATCATTTGTATGGTGTAAAATGTGAAATATATACTGATCACAAAAGTTTAAAGTATATATTCACTCAGAAATTAATGCTTCATTAACAATGTTGGGTTCAGAACATGATCCGTTGGTTAAATATTTTACGAACATTGGCATACAAGCTATTGGTGCAGGATGTTATTTTGTTTTTTTTCATGTATCAGTGAAATCTTCTCTATAAGACAAAATTAATGAAGCACATAATCAATACAGTGAGTTGTAGAAAAAGGTAGAGCTGGTTCAGAAGGGTTTGTTTCATTAATTAAACATTGATAATGATTGTGTTTTGAGATTTGGGAAGAGATTGTGTGTGCTGTGTGATTCACAGTTGATGAGAGAGTTGTTATGTGATGCTAATAGTTCTCCGTTTTCAGTTCACCCCGGCAGTACTATGATGTATAGATAACTTCGGGAGTATTACTGGTAGGATGGAATGAAAAGAGATATTTCTAATTTTACTATGAATTGTTTGACTTGTCAACAGGTTAATGCAGAGCGACAGTCACTAAAAGGGATGCTTCAACATTTACCAGTACCAGATTGGAAAGGGGAGAATATATCCATGGACTTCATTGTGGTAATGCAGAAGACACCTCGAGGTAATAATGAAATCTGGGTTATTGTTGATCGCTTGACTAAATCTACTCATTTCCTTGCTATGAGAGATACTTTTACCTAGATCAGCTTTATCGTTTGTATATTAAATAGATAGTTAGGTTACATGGAGTTATTCTCTCCATTGTATCAGATTGTGATAAGAGGTTTATTTCTATCTTTTGGAAAGGCCGTCAGAAGTCATTAGGTACTGAATTAAATTTTTGTACAACTTTTCATCCTCAATCAGATGGGAAGTCAGAACGAACAATTTAGAATTTTTAGGATATGGTATGTGATTATTTGATGGTTTATCAGGGATGTTGGGAGCACCATCTTTCTTTGGATGAGTTTTCTTATTAAAATTTTTTCATTATAGTGTACAGATGCCACCATTTGAGGCATTATATGGGAAGCGATCTCGAACTCCAGCTTTTTGGGATGAAGTGGTGAAAGGAAGTTGATGATACCAGAATTGGTAGAAGAGTTGGAAGAAAAAGTTCAGCTGATACAGAAACACATGAAAACAGCTCAGAGTAGGTAGAATAGTTATGCTGACAGCAGGAGGAAGGATCTCTCTTTTGAGGTAGCTGATCATGTTTCTCTCAATGTATCTCAATGAAAATGTGTGATGTGATTTTTTAAGAAAGGAAAGTTGAGTACACGGTTCCTTGGACCATAATAAATTCTTGATAGAGTTGGATCAGTTGCATACCAAGGGTATTTACCTCCGAGTTTATCTGAGGTACAAAATGTTTTTCATGTTTCAATGTTACAGAGGTACATGCCAGATCCATCTCATGTTTTGAGTCCAGAGGTAGTTCAGTTGGAAGAGAACCTATATTATGAGGATCAACCAGTCCAGATTCTTGGCCATAGGGATCAACTATTGCAGAATAAGGTTATTCATCATGTAAAGGTTTGTGGAAAAACCACATGATTGGAGAGGCAACTTGGGATCTGAAAATGAAATAAGCGATAAATACCCCCACTTATTCGATAAGTATATAAATTGAGGGGACACAATTTTATAAAGGGGGGAAGGATGTAAAATAAAAAGTAAGTAATAAATAATAGATATTCTGATCTATGTCTATTTATGAATTAGATAGTGTTTTAAGAGGTTTAAAATGATAATAAATCCAATCTTAAGCATATAATACTCTATTATTTTTAAATGATTGTTTTACTGCCTTTTGATGGAAAACCATTTTTAAAATCAATCTTTTGAAAATTTTATAATAACTATCTTTTAAAATAAACTTCTTAATTATTATTGGTACATTGAAATTTACTTTGGATAAATTTTTGGTATTTTTATGACAGTGTTCATTTTTAAATGAATTGTGAAAAATACTTCATTTTACATCAAAACTACTTTTTCATCTAATTTAATTATATGGTATGATTACCTTTTTAATTGGTTTTAAAGGGTAATTAGAATATATTTTTACCATTTAATCCAATGGTGTTCATTATAATGAATTTCACTTTGGAATTGGGCATAAACAAGTGCCAAACATATCATAGATATTGTTTTAAAAAAACCCGCTATTTGTTTTGACAATAAGAATTATTTTTAAATTAATTATTGTAATTTATATATTGAAAACATGGTAAAATGGATTCCATATTTGTAATCGGAAGGTCCAAAATATGTAATGAAGACTCTTTTGTTTTTGAACATTATGAATAGTAACGACAGTGATTATCTTTAATTATCACGATTAATTAGTAATCCGGGAGTTATGAATAATAAAATAATATCATAATAATAACAAATGACCCGAACATGTGTCCTAATTCATCTGGTTGTTTCATGTCCGACCTTGGTATGCCTTGTTCCAAACATAGGGACCCCATGTAATCACTTTTGGGTGAAAGTGACACTTTATCATTTTATTTTTAAAGAAAAGAGAATATCAATAAACAATGTATCACCCGAGTAAAACATTTTTTAGTTTTTTCTGTGTTAATGATCTCTTAGACTATAAATATTAATTGGAAAGATAAAAATATTTCCAACATCATAGTATCTAGTTTATAATTTTTAAACATTAAATAAATTAATTTATTTTTGACACTATTATGATGAAGGGATTATCTCCTTAATGAACTATTTAAATAAAATGAAATGATAATATAGAATATAAGACATACACATTTAAAAATGATATTGGATGAGTATATTTAGAATCCTTATCACCTTATCCTCTAAATATATCAATGTGGGACCTTTAAATCCGAAACTCATTTTAAAATAATGTAAAATTTCTTGGATTTCCAAGAGTGCCCCTCCTCTTTCTTATAAAAGGCTCCCACCTCTACCTCATTACACACACCTCTCAAGCCATTGTATTGTCCAAGATCTGCTAATTTTATCTCCAAACATCCCTCCCTTCATCCTAGAAGCCTTAACTTTGGCAGAAATCTATTCAAGAAACCCTTTTGGTACAAATCAATAGGAGTTACCCGATTTAAAGATAAGTCTTCTCTATTGTTATTTTGTTTTATTTTTCTTCTATAACCCGCTAATTACTTTTTATTCATTTAATTTATAGCAACACCAGTATATTAAATATACTAGGATGTTGTTATAAGAATCATTCTAGCTACACTTACACGCACCTACATCTAATGGTTAAATAGCATATTGTTTCCGTGGATGGCGAATTTCTTCCTCACAAAACGATGATTGTTCAATATTCTTCTAACACCTTCAAAGGTGTCCATTTAGATGTCACTATATTTATATATGATATATAATATTCTTATGTTATCCTTATGCTTCTGTATTTTTTATTTATGGCATAACTTATTGGTTTCCATTATGGGTAAACGACATATCTTCATTTTAGGAAGTGCGGACTACAACCCCTTAAAGAGATTTGATTCATTAATTCCATGTGTGGGATTTATAACAGATAGAGTTAATGATATTATATATGATATTATAATGTAATTATAATATTCCTTTATATAATTATGATACCATTCCATAAAATACAAAATAGACTTGAAAGTAGCGTTCATGCGTACGTACGGCTTACCGTCTCCATGAATGGTGCATTTCATTTCTTACCTCTAAATGTCATGTAATATTATAAATTCATGTATATACTGGAGATATATGATATATATGATATATATATCATGTATATAATTCTGGATTTAATGGATATTTTACCACATGAACACCATATAATTATAATGATTTTATTTTTGACTCAAGTACCAATGATCGACAAAATGACCATTATTAACATAAATAATTACTTAGTGTTCATAACATGGTAATAAGAGATATAAAACGAATAATGAACTTGAAAAAGTTCTTAATCATTTATAAATTAACTCAAGTTTATTATTCATGTGATTAAAGACTGATCGAGTCATGTCGGACCTGAGGAAAGGGACTTCATATCAGTCTCCTTTCATTGATGCATATTTTGTTTTATAAACAAATTTCCTTTATAAAGTCTATAAACCCCTTTGACTTTTACGTTTATTCAAAAAAAAAAAATTTTATACGAATCATTTTACTAAATGACAAAACTGAATGTTTTGTCGTACATATTTGGCGACAACAACTTCTCTGCCACCGTGAACATTTTTTGAGTTTTGGATTCCCCTAAAAGTTATAACTTTTTTAAAATGAAAAATAAATACCATGTTTTACTTTTCATTTATTTTGTTATTGAAATTGGTTTTCATAATGTTTTTATTATATCAATGTGTTTTATTGATATCTTGTGATTAAAATGTGGAAATGTTATGATTCCTTTATGCATGTTTTATGTGATACGATTTTGTTATGGTTATTGGGAATTGTTATGAAGACTGGTGGTTCCGTGATAAACTAAGGACTGGTGAGCCTGATATAGCTCTACAATGCATTGGGTAACGTGAAGGGGATAAACTTTATGGTTTCACGGATGAGATTTATGGAATATACTGTGATGGGTATTCCAAACGTAACCATGAGGGTTACTCCCTACATAAGAATGTAATGAATGTCTAAAGTTACCTTTATGTCTTCGATTTCTATGATTTCTTCATGATTTGATGAGGTATGTTAAAATGACTATGTTTTATGAGTAAAATATGATTTCATTCATGGACTAATGTTTTCATTTCATACTTTTATATCCATTACTGAACTTTTTATGCTCGTCTCATGTTTTTTAAATGTTTTCCACGGGTCAATGGAAAGGTATATGATGTGATGATAGTGTCAAGGATGTGTCAAGAAAGAATCCATGATTTATTTTAAATATGTTTCTGTTGATGGGAAAAATGAGTACAATATTTTATGCAACCACTTTGTTTAAATGTGGAATGTAATGCATGATTTATGATCTAATTCTCTAAAACTCTAAACCTGAAAAGATCCTCAACATGTATTATTGAAATAACTCAAGATTAACTAATGTTTTAGGTTTGGGCCTTATTCCCAGACCCTCTATAGTTCGAGGTAGGATCTCACTAGCATCACTCATGGAATTTCTACTTTTAGATACGCGGGTTCTCATAGTTTCAGATCTGTTGAGGATGTGCAGAGCCTTGGGCTCTGTATCATTAATTCTGCAGATTTTTGGAAAATGTATACTCCATTGGAGAAATCAACAACTATTGTACATCAGTTCAAGGAGTGACCTCTTGTGGTTGGTGGGTGCCACTTCATATGAAACCTCTAGGTTGAATATATGATGGTTTGTGATTTCATTCTCGGAATGGACTGGTTAGTTCCCTTCCAGGCTGTTGTAGACTTTTATCATCATAGGGTGAGTGTCACTTTACCATAGGGCCGTTTTTTTACTAAAAAAGGTTAAATGAGATGTTCACATGAGTAGAGGAGGTCCCAAGCATCATGGTATTGGAGGTGTTATAGCCCAGATTCCTAGTCTATATATGGATGACTATGGGACATCACAATTGGTCTTTCCTCTAGTAGTCAATTATTTTATGGTTTGAATTTTAGAGGAAATTTTAGGATTTTATCTTGAGTGAGAGGTGGATTCTTCTATTTATCTTGTGAGAGGAACGACACTGTTGTCCATTCCTCCTTATAGTATGGTTACAGAAGCATTACATGAGTTCAAGAAGCAGTTATTGGGGTTACATGCGAATGGCTTCATCGGACCCAATACGCCAACATGCACTTTTCATGTCCTGTTTGCATAGAATGAAGACCATACCATAATACATGGTGTAGTTTATTGGAATCTGAATAGTTGACAGTCAAGAACCGATATCCCTTTCCCTGTCATGATAATCTATTTGATTAGCTTTGAGGAGACCAATTTTTCTTGAAAATTGACATGAGATCCAGTTAACATCAGTTCTATGTTATATCATCAGATATACCTCTTACATCCTATCAGAGATGGTATGGTCAAAAAAGGTTTGTGGTTATCTCGTTCAGTATCATGAACGTGCCTGCATTTTTCATGGCACTGCATAACCATGTGTTCCATCCATACATGGATTCATTCATTGTAGTTTTGGTAGATGATATCCCTGTGTACTCTCCCACTCGACTGGACCATTCCACATATCATGATATCACTATGATTACAGTGATAGAGAAATGGTATTATGTTATGCTCTCAAAATTAATCTTTTGGATGGACCAAATTCAATTCTTTGGTCATGTTATCCCAGAGAAAGTAGTATCAGTTATCCCAAATAAAGTGAGGGTAGTAGTTTCTTGGGATCATCTAAAGAACATATATGAGGTGCAGAGTTTCATTGGGATGGATGGATACTACAAGACTAATATACATGAATTTTCATGCGAGGCCTCACCACTGATGGGCCTTAATAAGAATGGTGTGATGTATCTATGGAAAAATTCTGGTGATTTAGCCTTTTGATAATTGAATGGGAGGTTGACTTCTGCATCGATATAGGTTTTTCTAGAGATGGGAATGTGTTATAATGTTTACAATGATACATCAGGTATCGAGTGGGGAGCAGTGCTTATGCAGGAAAGAGGACTTATTGTATACGGGTCTCGACAGTTTTGGCCACATGAGAAGAATTACTTGATGCACGATCTTGAGTTGGCCACAGTTGTTCATGGAATATTCTATTGGATTCATTATCCATTGGGAGAGAATTTATTGTTCTTCACTAACATGAATTTTCACAAGTATATCTTCACTCAACATGATATTAATTTTATACAATGAAGGTTGGTTAAATACATTCAGTCCTTTTATTTTGAGCATACCTATACACATATGAATGGAAATGCAGATGTTGATGCTTTGATAAGGAGGAATCAGATACATACAGTTTAGGAGGACAACAATGAGTGGTAGCTTATGTCTCTATTCACTGACATGCGTTTGGATTAGAACGACAGACTGGGACATACTTTTATTTCTTATCTAGTTCTCCCTCTACTCTGTCTGAGAGGGTAAATATGAGGCAGCTATCAGAGTCGGATGGCCTTGTCTTATGTGAGAGTGTGTCAATTGAGGACCCTATTCATTGATGGACCAGAGGAAATGGTGACATAATGCAATTTCGTATAATCTTATAGGTGTCAGGTCACATACAGAAGGAGCGGATGAAGTAAATTCATTCCTCGGTTTAAGAAGTTTATCCAGGTGTCACAAAGATGACTTGAGATCAGCACTGTTGGTATTGGTGGCCAGTTATAAAGGAAGATGTTACTGAGTTTGAAATGAAATGTTACACATATTAGTAGGTGAGGTGAACCATCATAAGAGGATGGATTCTGTACAGTTTCGATAGAAGTCTTTTGTTGATCAATGAAGATGACCTCTAGAGTTCGAGGTCGGAGATCAGATTATTCTATGTTTCACAGTGAGATGGGTACACTGGAGGATTAGGAGAAAGTGCAAGCTTTTGCTGAGATATGTTGGAATGTTTCATATTTTTTAGAGAGTCATGTCGGTTGCCTATCTAATTTAGATACCTTATAGGTATCGAGCTATTCATGGAGTCCTCCACATTTATCAACTGAATAATTACATCTCAGACCTGTCTCTTTTTTTTCAACCTGAGGTGGTTGAGATGGAGGTGGACACATAATTCAAGGAGCATAATATCTATATTTTTGATCAATGTGCATTGGTTCATCATAGCTGGTCTACTACTCTAGTACGAGTGTTATGGAAGCATGGGCGAGTACCAGACAATACATGGGAGAGGGAGGCTGATGTGTGATCACGGTGGTCGTAGCTCTTAAGGGATTCTTCTTCTACGCTTCCTTTCTATTGAAATTTGGGGATTAATTTCATTATGAAAGGAATTTTCTAATCACATATACCTTCATTTCATGTATGGTTTTATCATTTTTGTGTCATTAATAAAAATAGTAGAACATGGAAATTTAAGTAGTACACATAGTGTACTTAACATTACAAGCAATGTACCTATTTTCCGTGGGTGACTCTATACTAACTGTGTGATGGCCGAGTACAAGGTCGTGTGGGGTGACCAAGAGACCGCCTAAATCAGGGCCCAGTAAAGGTATATACAGTCTACATAGTTTTAAAAGGCACACTATTTACTTTTATTTTTATTTGTTAAATCGGAACGACGTCATGTCTTATTGGAAGAGATGCCTTTTTCTCGACTCGTCTCATCCGGGTGCAACAGTAGGGCACAACTCTTCTCTGAGCTCCAAATCAATCATCCATTCTCCAAATCAACCGCTATCGATTGCATTGTAATAACCACGTTGAGTTATCCACTCTTCTAGATTCTAATCTCTTAATTTATCCTCATTATTGAGATATCATTGGTTGAATGTTTTTGACATTTTATGGATCTACCACATTCTCTGTTAATTCAATCCCCAACGCCAGAGTTTATATATTGTAAAACACTGAGGTAGTTGGTTTGTTCCTTTCCATAGTTAGTCTTTGAATTTAATGCTAAACGTTCCCAATACCCTAGATTGGTGTATTTGGTGTTTAGGGATTTTAACCCAGTTTTCTTGCTAAGCTTGTTTGATTGATTTAGGTCTCTTTTATGTAAATAGGGTTACAGTTTCTGGATATGGAGGTGTTTTCCAATTATTTATTTTATATATACTGTTTTGTCTAGAATTTCTTGTTATACATCATACTTTACATGCCTAGTATTTTAAATATGTTTTGATTTCATCTTATACTATAGAATTCCTTGTATATATTTAACCATGTAGTACATATAGGTTAACATTGGCTACTGAACAGCATTTGTGCATGATTTTCGAACATATGGATTTGGGAAACTGATGTAGTGAGAAAATAGTGGTAATTGATGTTGAGGGCTTCCCCATGGTTTCTATTATTTCTTTATCACATTGTGAGACCATAGGGGGATTGGTGTTGAGTTATCCCATATAGTGTCTATAGTTTCTTTTGCAAGACCACTTGGGGAATTGAAATTGATTGCTTCCTCAAAATGTCTATAGTTTATTATTAAAAGACTATAGGTGGAATTGACGGCAAGTGTTTCCTCAGAGAGTCTTTTTTTTCGTGAGAATAAATGTGTTAGACTATGTGTGCTACCCTGGAGGTCATTATATCTTTGTATAAGTTGAACCATTGGAGTTTAACTATGAGAACATACCTTGAGGGAAACTTTAGATTTATTTGTTGAACCATATGATATAGGTAATGAGAACATACCAAATGGTTGTTTGTTTTGTTTGACTGAATAATTGAAGAAGGTAAATTAATTTAGTTGAATACATAGGATCGTTTACTTTTTAGTAGTTTCTTATTGAGTGCTTCATTCAACTTATTGCCTTCCATATATATTCACTGAGTATTAGGCATAGCCCATTGGGTGGTTTCATACTGGGACTCGTCTCACACCCTATTTGGATCATTCTTTTTCTTCCGAACTGTAACACCCCATGCTTCTACGGTACGCTTATCTTTGAATAATGCAATAGCGTATATTCTATGCAACGTCGAGTTCTAACACACCACAACCAATCAAACTAGCTGTTATGAATAGTAATACCAACTTTTTGAAATTTATAAATTTTAATTTTCAAAATGGAATTCATTTTTGGATTCGGAATATCGAAATTAACCTAGGGTGAATTTTTGATATTTTTCTAAAAAAAATATCATGTTTTGATGAATAGTGAAATCACTAATTGGCAGTTAAAAAACTGAATTTTTCATAAAACATAATTTTACCGATTCTGTGAGTGGAATTTTGAAAGTCATAGAGACACGGTTAATATCAAGGAGTAAAATGTGGTTCAATGAGTTGAAAATAAGTTTTGGTAAATAGTAACTTTTTACATTTATTTACCACGGTTAAAATTAAATAGGATAATTAAGGGTAAAAATGATATTAATATTACCCTGATACAAGTGCTTATTCTATTGGAAAAGGGTATCTCGACCAAAAACAAACATAGAAATAAAATATTATCATTTAAGTCATCATGGATTAAATTAGAACATTTATTATTATTTAATTCAAAGAAGAGTTAAAAGAGGTAAAATCAATGATTTTCAGCTATTTTTTTTAATACAGGGTTAAAAATAAGATATATTCGATTATAAATAATCAATATAAATCTAAAAATATTTCCTAAATAATGATATTTTATTTTTTCCTCCATATCGTAAAATATATCCAGCATGCTTCATTGGAATGTGGTGGGATCGTTGCAAATACTGAAATATATCCTGCGATATCCAAACGTACCATATGGGCAAGTGAATGTGCTCTTCTTCTGATCTTTTGGGAAAATGGAGCTCTGATTATAACCTGACTATCAATTGAGAAAGCACTAATATTCATGCCCTGCAAGCCGTTATATCATCTTATCCATGAAGGGCAGGGGAAAATGATCATCCCTTGTTGCGTCATTCAGCTTCCTGTAATCTACACATACTCTCCAGCCCGTAAATGTGCTTGTGGGGATGAGCTCATTCTGGTCGTTTGATACCAAAACGATGCCTCCCTTATTAAGGACCACATGGAGGGGACTCACCCACGGGGTATCTGATATATGGTAAATGATGCCTACATCTAAAATCATTATTACCTTAATTTTTACGACTTCCTTCATTGAAGGGTTCAGATGCCACTGGGGTTGTCTAGATGGCTCTGCTCCTTCTTCGAGTAGCATCTTGTGGGTAAAAATGGTTGGGATGATTCCCTTAAAATATTTAACATTCCATTCAATTTCATTCATTATCCACATAAAAACATGAAGAAGTGCATTATCCTATTCTTGTGATAGTGCTTCACCAAGTACAATGGGCAATGTATGATGATCTCCCAAATACCCATACTTTAAGGAAGGTGGGAGAGGCTTCAGCTCTAGTTCAGGTTAATTGAGAACTGAAGGTACCAGTGGTTGTACATATTCCCTATCTAGGATGTCAATAATGACATCTCATTGCCATTGGTGGCCACGCTAGCCTTCAATGAATTTCAGGCCCTCTGGCGCTTCATTAGTGGGCATGTCTGGAAAAATCATATCATCTGAAATGTAATAACATACTAGATCAAATTCTTGTGTACACAGTTGTTTATCCATGGTAGTAAATGTGTAGAAACCCTCATATTCAAGTAACGATGCTTGTTTGTTGTCCTTTAGAACATTGTAAGAGACTCTTTCGTCCCCTACCTAGAAAATCAACTCCCCCTGGTGAATATTGATCAAGACGTTCCCAGTGGCTAAAAAAGGTCATCCCTATATAATAGGTGCCTCATGATCCTCCTCCATGTCAAGGATAATAAATTTTTAGGGAGGACTAAACATTCCACCTTCACAAGAACATCCTCTATTATACCCTTTGGATATTTAATGGATCTGTCTGCTAGATGAAGGGTGACTTGGGTAGGCTTCAGATCATAGAGTCCGAGATTTTGGTAGACTCTGAATGGCATGAGGTTGACAGTTACCCCTAAGTCGCACATGGCTTTTCCAAATTCAAAAGGTATAATTTTACATGGAATAGTAATTATAACTGGATCCTGGTTCTTAAGAGGAAGGGAATGTTGAATGAAGGCAGATCACTCCTTTTTCAGTTCTATGGTGCCCAAATCCCTTTTATTCATCTTATTTGAAAGGATTTCCTTCATGAATTTTTTATATGTGGGCATTTTTGTTAGAACATCTGCAAATGGGATGTTGATGTGTAGCTTTCAGAATACTTACATGAATTTTTTAAATTGGTAATCCAGCTTCCTTTGCTTCATCCTCCCTAGAAAAGGTAATGCATGCTTGAATGTTCTGATGACCTCCTTTCCTTTTCTTGGTTGAGCCTCTGGTGATAGATTTTCGGATGAAGAGGGGTCTAAAATTGAATCATTATTGTCATAAGGGATTATATGTGCAGTTGAATGTGATGGTTCTTTCTGATGAATATTTGTTCCACTTCATAATGTTATGGCATGGACCTCCTACATTGGGTTCTTCTCGGTATTGTCCGGTAGTGTACCAGGATGTCTCCCTGAGAGTTGGTTTGCTAACTGGACGATTTGGTTTTTGAGGCCTCAAATAGAAGCCTTGTAGTAATGAAATCCGGTCTCAACTGTTGAAAATAATTTTTTAGAAGACCCTCTAACGTTGAGGTATTCTCTTACTGAGGTGGTTGTGCAGCTGGTGGAGGTGGTTGCTACATTGGCTACTACGAGCGAGGGTTTTGATTCCCTTGCTACTAGAAGAAACCCTGCTGATTCATTTGTTGCCAAGGGTATGAGTTCTGATATTGTGGCTGACTGTAGCCAGGCGGTCGCTGGGGTAGAGGATTCTGCTGCTGTTGGCCCCAACTTGTGATCAAGTTATCGCGCCATGCCGGGTTCCGGAATTGATGATATGGTTTTGACCCTCTGTTTTGAGCAACATAGATCACTTTTCTTGTCAAAGGGTTGACTAAAGGTCCCAATAATTCTCCCAGGGTGTGGATGTTACCACAGTCACTTCATGATGGATGGTTCATAGCATGGACTTGAGATGCACCCTTGAGATTTAGTGCATCGATCTTTTAGGAAACTGCATCTAACTGGGCAGCAAGCATGGTGGTAGAATCAATACTATGAATACCACATTTTTGTGTCCCTTGCTCAGAATTCCACAGGATGTTGTTTCCATAAACTTCTTGAAGTAGTATGAAAAGTTTTTTGGGGGACTTTTTCATTACCATACCTCTTATAGCTGTATCCACCACGAACATTGTATTTATTGTTAGTCCTCTATAGAAGTTTTGGACTAGCTTCCAAATAGAAAGTCCATGTTATGGGAATTTATGTAACATCTCCTTGAAATGTTCCCATGATTCGTATAGCGATTCAAGGTTGTGCTGCTGGATGTTTTGGATTTCATTCCGCAAGGTCACCGTTTTTTAGGGTGGGAAGAATTTGGACACGAATCCCTGAGACAACTCCTCCATGGTGAGGATGGAACATTGCAGAGACACATTAATCCAGCCCTTCTCCTTGTCCGGTAGAGATAAGGGGAATAGGAGAAGATGAATGGTGTCCTCAGACACTCCATGGTAATAAAATGTATCACAGATCTACAGAAAATTGGAGAGATGGGCATTTGGGACTTCACAAAGTAGGCCGCCGAACTAAATGCTGTTCTGGACTAGCTACATAATAACGAGCTTGATTTTAAAGTGTTGGGCTTGTACTGGAGGACAGATGATGCCCATGTCATCTCCATGGATCGAAGGTAGGCCGTACTCCATATGAGTACGGCGTGGAGGTGGCTGCTGAGGGAGTGGATGTGGCATGTACTACTGTTTTGAGGGGCAAAGTAGGGCTGTTGAAGGAGTTTTCGCTACTGCTGGGGCTGGCCAAACTGCGGAAGTGGTTGCTGTGGTGTTTGTTGGTAGTCCCTCGGGAGGAAACTCAATGAAACGTCCAGGTTTGGCCTGCTCCGGTATACCAGCAGCAGGATGCTGCTGGTCATGGAATGGTTGTCCAGCTGTAGCTTCAGTTGATGGTGCTCCCTATTCCTTATTTGATATAGGTAATGATTTTTGTTTGTGCATCTCTACCAGTGCACGTCGACGTCGCAACAAGTTTTGTTCGATCTCCGCGTCAATCGGAAGAAAATCTGATGACTCAGCACTCTTGGACCACGTGAGGTGTTGGTTAATGCACTTGTGATTAGACACGTACACAAAACAAAACCCAGGCGTAAAAGGGAAAAAAAGAGAAACTGAAATGGTTTTAGGGAAGAATTTTTTAGGTTTTTATTGTTTTCACCTAATTAATTACTAACAAAACTAAATTTAGAACTTGAACCGGTATTGTTCCCCAGAAATGACACAAAAATTTGGTCTTCCGTTTTAGTGAATTTATGTTATCGGTGTCCCAAATTGATATTAATCACTCTAAAACTTAGTATAGTTCATGTGTGGGGTCGATCCATAGGGAACCTAGTTTGTGCGTGAATTAAATTGAGTTTATAATTAATTTTCTGAATTATGATGAATTTAGAGTGGATTTTATTATTTGGGATTATTGAAGCCATTTTGTTTACTTGAAATAATAATTAACAATTTAAGAGAAAACAACAAGTGAATTTTTGATGTATTTAGTAGGAGCAAGAGCGTGTTGGGGATATGGTGATTATGGATATTTAATGAAAATTTATTATATGGTTGTGTTCTTGACTATAATTTAAAATTCTAGAACTTATTAATGACAAGATTACCTTGGTCCGATTGATTTTTTCGTGGAATTGATGAAATTTGACTCCTTGGGCTGGTAGTTAGTGTTTTACAATTTTTTTCTTTTAGTTTAGTCCATTTTTAAATTGATGAATCCATTAAATGATCATGAAATCATTCATCGTGATTCTTCTTTGATGTCCCTAAGAATACGCCCTTGGTCTAGATTAGATTTCTCAGTGGTAAACAGCAGTGATCAAAGTAGAATATGTAGAAATTAAAATAACAAACACAACCATATAAATCAATCAAACATACAAAAAACTTTTCATCATCCACAACCCCAACACAAAGTGTTATTAGATACACATAAATGCCATAATGAAAACAACAACTTCGATACCAAACATGATCATTCGACAAGCTATGAGGACATGTGGAAGATAGTGGAATGGTGGAGTAATGGCACAACGGTCGCACGAGAATATGGCAGCAGAAGTTCCCCTCTCATCATGTTTTCTCCATCTCTGGTCTAAAGTCCAAGGCCTCTATTTATAGAAAACTTATGTACACGACTTGTATAAAAGTACACGCCGTGTAGTATTTTCAACTTGCTTTTGCCATGGTTTTTCTTTAGTAGGTGGCCAGCCGTGTCGTCTTTGTCTCACATTGTGTTGGCAGCCAGTTGGTGGAAAGTACATTGTGTGTCGTGTCGCCACACACGACGTGTTATCCCTTGCAAGCCCCAACCACCACATCAAGAAGCCGGTACACAGTGTGTATTAGTAATCCACACGGTGTGTAGTCTCTATCTGGTGACATGGGCATTTACTCCCCCTTTTGGTCCATGTCCTCGTCTTAATGTACACAGCTTGTATTAAAGTACATGTCGTCTAGTTGGAAATTTTTCACAAACTTCTCTTGATTTGTGTGGTTTGGATAGAAATCTCTTGAAAATAAATAGTATCACCCAAATAAAAGGATATTTTAAGGAAACAACAGATATTTGGTGAAAACGTGATTTTATTTTCCATAATATATATGAAAATGTATACACAAATTGAGTGAATCATATTATAGTTGGATTTTATTAATTTATTTTTGTAATTTCACCTATAAATAATGTTGTCATAGTTTTAGTCAAAAACGTTAACATGTGTGAATAAATATATTTTTATTTTTGTTTAACATGTTAGGATAAATTTCGAAATTTCATTTATTTTTATATGTAGTAGTTTGATTTTTATGCTTTTGTAAATATTGATTGTTACTATATTTTTAATTCTAATCATAAATAATATATAAGATTCGAATGACCTTCTAGAGAAGAAAATATAAACACATTTTGGGAGGAATTTATACAAACTATTTTTGGAGATCCTTCTCAATATTTTTATAATCCATCAACATCATAGGGGGAGAGAATATATCAGGCATTCATTAAATTGTTTCCCACAATTACCAAAACAATCAAATTACCATAGTTTTGACTAGATAATAACTATTTAATTTTATGAAAAAATTATTCCTAGCGGTCTAAATAAAAAAAATTAGTAAAGGATATGATAAATGAAATGTTAATATTTTGATTGCTGATTAGAGAAGTGTTCACAATGTGATATTATCTAAATTATTGTGGTCAATTTTGGAAATATCTTTTTTATTTATTTTACATATCATGGTTTTTTTACTAATATTGTTTGTTTGCTTTATATCGGACGAAAAATGATATATCTGATGCTGGAGGAGATAGGAAGTAATATTTTTGATGATATTATATAAGGTGAGGTATTTTATTCCAATCCTCACAATTAATTTAATTTTTGGTTATTAACAATATAAATATTCATGTGATTTATACCCAATTATAGATAAAGATACACAAATATTGTTTGTTAAATGTAAATGAAACGTTTTATTTCTATGTTATATTATAGAAATTAGAAAAACAAAATTTAAATTAATGATTATATTAATGACATTTTTGTTCTTAATTATTTTAATATTGGGAGATATCATCTAGATGTTCAACCCAATATCATTTAACACAATATATTAACGTGTGTGATGAATGCATTATTTGATGAAAAAACTGATAGCTACAAACATTAAAAAATAAGTGATGAGTCTTTATTCTCTATAAAGCGTGACATCCCCCCAATATAGACATGGAAAATAGAAGAGGTATTTGATGAGTAAAAAGGGAAAATATGTAATGGTATATTCTAGGGTCATAAGTAATTAGACATTAAAATTCAATTTAATTTTTTATGTTATGTAACATATATAAAATAATTATTTATTTTGATTCACTATTAATTTTTAAAATGCCCTCAATAGAGATACCTATAATAGAATATCATAATGTGGGCCTTCAAAAAGGGAGAAAGGAAATATATTATAGATAATGCATAGATAAATGCAAAACATCAGAGTGGTTTGTGAGGATTCTTATAAGGTGTATTGGTAAAAAAGTGTTTGGTTATTATTAATTTTCATTAAAGGTGGATGTTTATAAATGAAAATTAGATGTTTAAAAAATCCAATCATCATGATTTTGAAGATATGATATGTGGAAGGATCAGAGCATCAGTTCAGCTGATGTTTTGCACCATAAATGGCAGTTCTAGTCTTATTATCCCACTCATCCACCTCCCCCGTCATAAAATAATACTCCATATCTCCATACAAATTCTAATCTAACACCTCCGCCTCCACAGTATACCATTTATGTTTAGTTATTTGTCGAGGATCTATATTATTAAACATTTTTCATATGAATTTCAAATTATATTGGGGATAGTGTACATCATCAATAGATAGAAATTATAAACCACTCAGTCATTATAAAGGATACAATAGATTGATCAGTAAAAATAAAATTTCATAATGATTATATCATAACAGTTTGACAGAATGTGGTCCGTTTTTTGTTTATCCATCGATACTTTTTTCGAAAAATTTCCATTTATTTATGTGTTTATTAAATCAATTATGTCATGTTCTTATTTATTTTTTTTCAATGTAATATATATATATATATATATATATATTACAGTAATACATTAATTGTAATTACATACTATATACATAATAAAAATTGAAGGATATTATAACTTCCTGTAAAATGTCATCTATACATGATAGATTATAAAAATATTAATATTTTTTAATGGAATGTTATGAAATTATGGTGGATAACCAAAAAATTGGAATGTATGATGATGATGATTTTATAGAATGATTATATTAATATTATAACTATATATGAGTTAGAAATCGACACTATATAAGTATTTTATGTGAAATTTCGTTATTATATAGAATTAAATTATTTAAATTTATAGAAACATAGTAATTATATTTTATGGATTATGTATTATAATGAAATTTTTTCATCCCATGATTTGATATAATTACATGGATGTGTGGACCCATAATTTAATTCAACTATATTGATGAAAATGATTGATAAAGAATGAACCATTTATATTATAGAATGATTTATATATAATAAATTCAGTGTTGGATGGTTCCATATCATCAAATGTAGGGATCATATATTTCATAATGTGTCAAATAAATTAAACAAATAACCCCTATTATTATATTTTTTGAATATAAGTAGTCATTAGATGAAGGGTTTTATTTTCTCCGATCGATATTACACATTACTTGATATTCTCTATCCATGGTGACGTGTGAAATCATTTTATCAATGTATTGAACATATATGATTATGAATTTTAATTCTTTAATATATTATTTTATATCTTATAAAAAGTCATATATGATAATTTTAAAAAAATACAAGGAATAATTACATAGAAAATATGTGAAATAATTGTTCCAAGATTAGATAGAGAAAATAAAAATTGTATTATCATATAAAAATACAATATATTTGATGTTGTTACAAAAAAAAATTTATATGGAAAATTATTTGTATATAGTTTTTTAATCATCACGAAGGAGTAAGGGAATTTGGATACTATATTTTTAGATTTATTTTTGAATTAATTAAAATTCAGATAGTTTCAAAATTCCAACAGATTAAATTTCTATGTTTTCCTTTATTGAAATGTTTCCTTCATTATATTTAGAATTCATGTTCAAATATTTTTTTATCATTTTTATGAGACTGTTCCTTTTATAGGATAATTACTATGATTTTAAAAATGATATTAGACATATTATTACATTGATATAATTTGTATAGTCTAATTTCTAATATATATTTTAAATATTAATTTTAAGAAGGAAGTTTTATATTGTGTTTATTTTTTTATGTTATTTTTACTCAATTGCATTGGTTTATCTATTTATAGTAAACTATTATACTATATAGATAAAAATTTACACTAATAATTTTATAAAGATTATTTTTGTTATAAATTATTTTATAAATTACATTAATAATTTAATATCATATCATTTATCAAAAATATAACATATTAAATGGGTTTCCAAATCAATTTTTAAACAAAAGGTGTAAAAAATAGCCTCTAAATAATAATTATTCAACAAATTACGTGGTCAATGTATAGTGAATTTATCATGTCATTTATTTAAAAACTATTATTATAAATGGTTTTCCACAATAATATTAATATATTAGTTGTGGAAACTCACCTACCAAAAGAAATTTTTATGCTACTTTCTATGTTAATTTTTATGGAACATATCAAGTGTTTATTTTAAAAATTTATTTTTGAATCACATATAAGGTTGTTTTTTAGAATAAATTTCATTATATATTTTTTATGATTATTTTATTATCACCTATGTAGAAAAATAAATTAAAATATTTCACCTTTATAACAAATTTTTTAGGAAAATTGATGTGAAAATATTATTTATTAGGCCACATAATACAACCTTATGATGTAATAGATATTAAAACCGCCAAAAAATATTTTAATAAACATTTTAGTGCTAATAGATTTCACTTATTTCATAATATACCTCTTAAAAAGTTCATTTTCAATCATTATTCTCCTTAATTTCTTATATTTGCACTTAACATAAACATTATTTTCATGAACAATGATTCATTATTCATTTATGATGTTAAAATATAATTTTAATCCTTTATTTCATGAGAATATTTTATTATTTCTTCTGGTTATTCTCTAAGACAAGATTTTGTAACCCATTTCATTTCCATTAGTTTTAGTATTCTAATTTACAATATATGATTTTTTTATTCAATCACATATTATTCAACTAGTTATGATGTCGATAGAAAGAACTATAAATATATTTACAATTAGTTTATTTGGCAATGCTTTACTCTCATGAGATACTATTAATATTGAATAGGCACTAATCCCAATACATCGACTAAAATTTTCATAGAAGTGGTCCTTATCATATGTTGCTGATGAATTTTTTTTGAAAGGATCATATAATTCAATGGTTCCATTATATAATCTTCTTCATTAACTCCATTCATGAGAAAAAATATGATATTTTTCTTTTATGTTATTACAACATTTCTCTTTTCTTTTTTATTGTTTTCTATTATTATTTATGGTAACAATTTCCTTACTATACTTGTGAGTGCACATATTTTCGTTATTTTTTTTACTTATGACCCTATATCGTAATAGAACATCTATGAGATTTATTATCACATTATGTATAATTAAATATATTTGACTTGTTTTATGTTAATGTTGACTTATTATGTATCTTATATCATAATAGCCATATTCCTCAATATTTTTGGCACTTATTTTGATGGAAAAAATGTTAAAAATATTTATATAATTAGTAAAAGTTATTCATGTTCCTATAAATAAAGTAAAGATTTATAAAATTATATTATTGGATGTAAGAAGATGTTATGTACATGATGTATGGGGTTTTTCATTATCATTCCCTCAATATACTATTATTACTTATTTTTATTCCTATAAAATCTTCTTATAATTAAATATAAAAATATATATTCTCACCATATTCTTCAAATATATTGATCTAATTCTATAATTAAATTTCATTTTTCTCTCAATAGGGATTTTGGAAACCCGTTATTTTCATTAATTAACATTAGCAGGGTTGAATTGTTTCTATGATTTTGTATTGAAATAAATGCCTCTATAAATTTTATATCAAATATGATTATATGAAATAGTACATGATTATTTCTAGTATTAGTATAAAATTCCCTTATAATTATTTGGAAATTATTTTATTTCTATTAAAATTATCATTAGAATTATTTTCTGAGTTTATTCCATTTTGGTTGATTGTGACTCATAATATGTGATAAAACATAGATATCCCAATAAAGTTATTAATTAGTAAAAAATTTCTATGATTTTTTAGTTCTCTTAATATTTTATTTGTATAAAATAAATAATGATTTATGATGTTGATTTAATTATTAAACACAATTTTTTATTGTTATTCGTGTTTAATGTTTCTCTCTATTATTCATCATGATTTATAATATGTTGTAAGGTTTAACAATATATGTACATTTTTACACTATAATATATATCATATGATCATACAAACATTTATCATTACATTTATTTTGTTTAATGATAAGTATGAATGGTTTTGTGGTCAATTTATTATTAATAGATCCGACTTAAGAAATTGAAAAAATTTGTGTTGCGGAAGAAATAAATTCTTATTAGGTTTCAATGTAGTGATTTTGTTATTAATTTCATTGTGGTTTGTGTATTAATCCCCTAATACACTAATACTAGTGGTCATGATTTTTTAGAAATATTTATTGTACAAATATAAATTTATGATGGTAATATAATGGATATTAATATTTTTTTCAATACAGTGCGTACATGACATTTTAGTTCATTCAATTGAAAGAGTAAATAATTATGAAGATTTAGAGGACATCAAGAATTAATATTTACATCATGGAATTTTAGGAACCAACCCAATTTACTCATAATCTTAGAACATATATTGGGACATAGAATGGCTAGTTGAATGGTCATTATTTCCCTATAATGGAAACTACTTTTAGGGTATCTAACCATAATCATTATGAACAATTTCATTAACATAATCCTTGTAATGAAATAATAATTTAAACTAGGAAAAACATTATCACACATCCTAAAGATGGATATTGACACCGTAGTAAAAAATGATAAATAATTGAGTAATACCTTACAATATTTTTATTTAAAAATTATAGATTATTAGAAATATATATATAATACATTTCTTGTACTGTATAATATGAACCATAATGAATGAAAAAAACCGAAATATATCCTCGTTGTCAAATAATATATGAATACATCCCAAATTAAAGACAACCCCATACTAGACCCACCATCTCAATGTGAACAATTTTTTATATCCACAAGTAAATCCATATATCTTGACCTAAATTATGAGAAATGTCAATTCCATGGATCTTAAAATGAAAATGTTACTGCATCATACACCAAATGGGAAATAAAAGAGTTATAAAAACATATCCAAACATGATCATAACAAAGAGATTTTATAATTCCATTAAAGTGAAATTTTATCCCTGATAGTTTGAAAAATAATTAGAATGTATGTTTATATTGTGTAATCAGTGGAAAACAAAATATCATACCACTGAAGCTATTATAAAATTCTATTAAATTTCAATATATTAAATGAAAACAATAATATTTTCATATTTTATTTTAATGAAAAACACACTATTTAAATCTATATTTCAAATACACTATAGAAAATAACAATATTAAGGATCATTTTTATCTAATTTTTGAATAAAAATCATAATTAATCCAACAAACATATAAAATGATACTCCAAACACTAAGTAAAAAACATAACAATAAAAATAATTGTTAGAGTACAGAGTTTAATACATGTAAATCAATCATGTGAACAATCAATAATTCCCTATAAATAATAATTCATTATTATTGAAAATATAAAATTTTATGTGTTAAGATGAATCAGGACCATTCAAATAGATGTAACAAAATTACAGGATACAATTCTTCCAAAAACCAAAGGCCAACTAAATTTCTAACACATATAATCACTGGGTAATGTCTGAATACTATCCTATCTCAAACTATATGATACAGTAGTAGCATGAAAAAATCTAGTTTCCAAAACAATTTGACCTACCACCCTGTTCCATGTTCACCCTTGAAATGTATCAATACAAGGGGATACATCAAGAAAGTTAGTAGATCAATATAAAATAATTATATCACATCCACTTCACATTCCAAACCCTTATAATAAATAACCCCATTAATCAACCATATCTCAATAAAAAAATTGGGAATACCACTCATTATAGGATTAATAACACACAATGAACATTGCTTCTATATGCGGTACTTATATTAATTACAATAAAAAAATTATAGATGACTCAAATAAGAATCATTATATTAGACTGCGTTTTGAAACCAACTACTTTTCTATCAAATATTTTATTTCAAAATCAATATTTATGATCAAACAATAAATTAACTCATTCAAATATATTTTAAATTTCATTCATTTTTTATTAAACTCAATCAATAAAAAAACCTAATCATTAATAAATTAATGAACTAAAATGGTTTAGACAGACATGAAATTCCATAATAATTGCAGGACATTTATGACCAAATTTACCAAATTTTGTTACTCAGAGATGATTTTAGATATAAAAATTCATTGAAATCCACCATTAATGAAAACATCAAAAATATTATATATAACTTATGAAATATTATTGATCTATAGCATATATAAATAAATAAAAAAGAACACATTTTAAAATCTCATGCTTTCAATTACATAACCAATAAAGAAGATGTAAAAAGAGAACCATAGTTTTTTCCAATTGATAAATAAAACATAAACATTGATGATGAATTCTTGAAGAATTTAAAAGAAATCCAGAGTAAGTCTATACTACCTAGGTCATCCATATTTTATGCCTATTAATCCCATTAAACACCTATAATAGTCATTAGGTATCCTAGGATGGTTGGAAACTTCATAGAATATGTAGGGGAGAATATTGAAAGATGAGCTCATGGGAAAGGGTTATATTAACTATGGAAATCACTCAAGAATATTTCTTTAGGGGTTGAAAATATTTAAATGTAAAATAGAGAGAGCTAAAATAAGCTCCCAATATTCATAAAAGTTTATGATAAATAATTTATAATTATATTTTAATAATTTTCAATGAATCATGTGTAATTATTGTGGATTGAAAATTCATTATTATAAATGAACTAAAAAATCCCTACATAAGGGCACCAACAATATTCTCTATAATCTTTGCAAAATAAAAGATATACTGTAGGTGATACCATGTAATTTATATAAAAATACATTGAAAAACAATGTGGAGAAATTGTAGAAATTGTTCACTAAATGGTAATATTTTAAAAATATATAAAAACTCATTATTGTAAATTATAGTTATTTAAAAAATATTTTAATTAATAAATATAAAAATATATTAAAAATCCATTTTTCAAAATCATTGAATTGTTCCACATTCTTACCATATAAATTATTACTTATAATTTTAAGTAACAGGATATGTCTTAAGATACTACCTATGATGAGATGTGGATTGGGAATGGAACACAAATATTGTCTATACGGGGAAAAAAATCCAAATCCAAATATTTCTTGTAACGATCATATCATATTTAAAAAATTCATCACCTATATAGAATTAAAAAAAATGTATAAGTTGAATATAAACTGGGATCTAGTCTATCTACAATTTACAATTTATCTAAATAGAATGAATAAAAATGTACCCTTATCTCCATCATCAATCATATGAATTTATCTTAAAAAAATAATTTTGAATTTCCGAAGGATTAGATTCTAATAAAAAATAAAAACAACTAAAGAGGCTAAAAAACTAAAAAACAAAACAACACATACTCTCAATGATACATATCAAAGAATATATCCATATTGAATAATTCATTTATATTCCATAATAAAAAATATCATTGTATTTAGACGTAGGTAATAATATTATGGTTGGTAAACTATGACATAAATCATAAAAAACATCACATTAAAAAAGGGGAAATAAAAAACCATTATGTTGTCAATAGAAGAAGGAAATGGTCATATGAACAACCAAAACACGGTACCATGATCAACCATGCTTAACCCATCTAGAAACCCAATATGATAAATCCAAAAATAAAAAATAAACACAATTTAATATCATTAAAGTAAAAAAAATTCAAGCCTAATAGACAATTAATAATTTGAAATATATGGAAATACAAAATAGGAAAATCCATTTAATTAATACATAAATGAATAATTGAAATCTAAGAAAAAAATCATAACTAATAAGGTCACAAAAGCCTCTAAGAAAGAAAACTCACCATAACACACAATGAAAAAATGAACAAACCAAATAAAAATTTATATTCTTCTGGAGACACACTAAATCTTATGATTAAAATAATAATAATCTAAATATTGTTTTCATAATGAAGCACCATGAATTAAGAGAAATAATATATATTATATAAATATAAATATATAAATGTTACATAAACATTGAATTGGTGGGTATGAATATGTAACCTCATTATGAAATATTTATATAATGGTTCTAATCTTTACAAATATATTTATTAATTCATAGGAAATGTGAACAATATTTTTGTTATTGTCATTTTATTATTAAAAATTATTTTTTAAATGGTGTTTGCATATTTTTTCCATTTTTGGTATCATAATTTAAAATTAACATAGACATATTTTTCATATTTTAAAAAAATTATAGATTATTTTATAAACGTTTAAAAATAATGACTTTCCATAGAAACATATTATTTATTTAAAATATTTAAATAAAACCATTATATTTTGAAATGGATTTAAATTTATAAATATATACATTATATTGAAATAATCTAATTATTGAAATTTTAACTTATATCATGGGAAATATTATTATAATAACATTTTATATATATGAAAATATTTTTTCATTGGAAACCCTCTTTTTCTAATGTTTTTTTATTTAATTTCAAATGAAATTATTTAAATTCTATGAATTTAATTTGATAAAATGGTTTCCATGTTTTAATGAATAATAATTGTTATTAATTAATATTTACCACATAATTATTTTATTTAATTAGTCATAAAAACAAAAACAATTTGTTACCATGTTCAATATTAAAATGGTATTATTGAGGGTTAATACAATAGATAAGGGTAAATATTATGAATAAAAATTGTTTGAATCTAATAGAATGAATATATTTAGATGTTATACTACCTAAAAATATAATATTTGACCAAATGGATTAATTTATATGAAATATGTATCTATTATATATTTTTTATATTACATATTTATAACTCCCCCCCCCCACCATATGAAAAATAAAATGCCTTATTTATCATTTATACAGCACTTTGGGCCTATAAAATCAACAAATAATGACCAGTGATCTTCTCAGTAAAAATGTTTTTGAATTAGAGGTTATTTTAATCATGAAATATCATTCTTAGGGTCCTTAAAAATTTATCTAAAAGAAGAATATAGTTGAAGAGAATGATATTTTACAAGACCAGATTTAATTTATTTCTTCTTTTGTGTCCTTTAAATCAATGGTATTGTTCATTATTGATTCATGATATATTCCATAGTACATTACCTTTCCTGATCATTTGAGATAACACTTATATCATTTTCTTTCATAGGAATCAATGATGTCTACTAAGAAAGACATATATAAACCTGAAAAAGTAATAATGATATTATTTAAAAATATATATTATAATTTTTGTATTATTATGTAATATGGGAATTATCTATATATATATAGTTATCAATACAATTAAAATATGGATTCTTTCAGGATTTGAATCCATTTATCTTATTCTATTAAAATAAAGAAGACATGAACTCTGATATACTCATCTTAGGGTCACTATATTAGCTATCAAAAAATGTTTAGTAGAACCCATGGGAATATTATTTTTGAAATAATTTATTAGGAAACATATCTGTATGATATTAAAATGACAACTAAAGAAGAACATCATAATGTTTTGGTATCATAGTAATTTTATGGGTTTTTCCTCCAATACAACCATGTATATATAATTTATGTGCAACTTATTCTGGAAGTGATGTACCGAGGGAATGTAACTCGAAAAAGTGTGCATCGGTCTTCACTTTATACTCACCTAGTAAATTGAAACAGGAAATATGATGCACCTAGTTTGGCTATCCTGGGATATATTCTTTGGATAAATGAAATTTTATTTAGAAACCAATATAAATTATTTATATATTTGATTTAAAATGAATGACCTAGGTTAACATATGGTGTCATAGATTGAAAATAATATGACATGATTTAGACACCCTATAAATGAATCAATGGTATAACAATTACGATTATTGTTTCTCACACAATGCAATTCAGTTTTAGTCTATGAATAAAACTCTAAGGTATCATGTTATAAGTTAATTTTATGAACTTTATGTTGGTTATGATAAACAAAATAAGATGAATAATATAGTGAATGATATCTGGAATCTTCATACATAGGGTTTATGAAATATGTTTATCATCATATACCCTTACCAAATCCCATAGTCACTATGGAAGAGGATGATAGAGTTCTCTAAGAGACTATGTAGTGGCATCAATAGAAGAAAGAAGTATAGATTAATATAATGAAATGATTATAAATGGACACAAATAATAATGTGTCCCAGTATAAAAAAAATTATTTTTGATTGGAAAATAAGGGAATAAATAATCGAATTATTACTGAGAAATAAAGAGTGTGATAGAAGGAATAAATATAATTCTGGGGATATGTTTATAGTAAATTAACAAAAATTTGGGGATCATATGTATTATCTAAGTGAATTCTATATTCTAAATACTATCCCCTATATAAAAGACATAATAAATGAGAATGAAATTATTGATGTAATTATGTATTGGGATTAAAAAAATAATTTCCATAATTTTTTTTTCTAATTGAATTTTGGAATAAAAATATGAAAACATATAACGATTGTCTTAAACATTAGAATCACATATATCTTCATTAACTTTTTTTTATGTATAAAATATGTGTTTTATGAGTTTAATCTACATCATAAGTTGTATTTCATAGACAACATTTTTGGGTTTTATATGATGGGAGTCTTCCAAGAATATGGTGGGTTTGGAGAAATTCATAGAATGTGTAAGATGTTTCAAATATGATATTTTTGAAATAGTGAATTTAAGTTTTCTAGAAATAGTTTTAGAGGTATTTGAATCCATTATTGTCAATATGATAATTAATGACTTCATAATAAATTTAAAATAATATAATTATAATTTGGAAGAAACAAATTCAATAAAAATCATAAAAAAATTATTATTTAATATTTAATATTAACTGAAGGATGAATAATAGTTTTCTGTAATTAAATATGAATTATAATAAAATTTTATAAAAAGGTAAAACATATACTATCTATGAAAACCCATCACATATAGATGTTTTGTTGGGGTTGAACCCTTGACCGAAGCATGATTTCGATTTACCACCATCCACCTGCCTATGGTATTTACTTTTAAATATGTCATTGTATTTAATTAAATGATTTGATGAGTAAATAATAATGACGTTCAATTGGAATTATTGTTAATGATTAGTGATTAATGTATTGTTTTGGATAACTTGTGGTAACCATATTTGATTTTAAAAATAATTGGAGACATATATAAAGACATATGACCCGTTTATGGATCACATGATCCTTTCAAAGAAAATTTTAGTATATGAGAAATAATAATTAATTTTTTGATATTTCTTTCATTCAGTATGATATGAATTTATTATTTAAAAAATAAAAAAAAAGATTATAATGAGATTATAAAATAAAAAATTATTAGGCAAGTGTATTTCCTTACATTCATATCCTGTTAAATAATATATTATCTTTAGGAAAAGGATATTAGAAAATATATTTAACCAAATACATTAATATATTATTAATAATATGAGATTTTAAATTGTCATATATTTATGGTTTGGAGACCAATAACATCCCATTAATGATTCATTTTCATCTAATAAATTATTATAATTGTTCTCTATAATTATTCATAAATTTCATGAATGTCCAGAAATTCACGTTTAAAAAATGTAATACTATGTAAAAACTAGTTAGGTGTTATTAAATATGAATGTTATAAATATGTTTCTCTATTAATAGGATAATATCTTATTATCCCTTTTTATGAAGTGTGTTGTAGTTAATAAATTTTCTAATTTAAAAACCTTATTAAGGATAGCATGTTTATATTAAAAGAAAGAAATTTATTAAAGGTGGTAGAATGTAACACACCGTAATTCTGAGTCAATAAAATCTGATTCAATATATTATAATACATAAAATATTGTGTTATCTTTCATTACATGCAACAACATTATTTTTTGATATAATGAGTTACATAAAAGACTTATTTTTACCCATTAAAAATATAATATAAATATTATTATTCTCTATGATTCTTATTATATTTTTTTTGTAATATAGTCTATGAAAATGATTAAAGAATTTATAATAATTTTATGTTTGTACATGTTGATAATTTATCTATTAATAATTAACATAATTTGAATCATTTAAAAGAAAAATAAATATTTTCATAAAATTTAATTTTTGTAGAAGATTATATATTCTTGCTTTGCATACATAATTTATAATTGATTTATAAAACATTTAGAAAATTTATTTTATTTTTTTTTAATTTAGGAATTTTTTTTATGAAAATTAATTTTATAGTAAATTTTTGGTAATTATTTGAAGAGTTTCATTTTTTGATTTTAGTGAAAATTTAAAATATTAATTTAATACATTCATTTTAAATAACTTATTTCTAATGCCAAATTATATTTATAATTGGATTAATTAAAATTAGTTCATTTTGAAATCAATTAATCCAATTTAGGATATTTTTGAAATTTTTAAATTTTATTTCAGTATAAAAAATTTTAATTTTTCAGATATCTTATCATTGAAAGATAACTTTCACAGCATGTACGTGAGATTTATTTAAAATGAGAATTTCCCACCAAAGTGGGTTTAATTATAAAAATGGAATATATATTATCATTAATAATAATTTATAATAAATATTAATGTAGACATAACATATGACAAAAAGGATGAGTGAATATAGTACAAAGAAATTATTATTTCTAAGTTAAAAATGAATTTAAAGTGGGTAAAAATAAGATGACATGGGATAAAAATTATGATAAATTTATTACAAGATAAATTCGATGGATGTATATATACCATATCACATTTCTGTTCTATAATTGCTTTTTTGAAGAGTTTTTCTTGATAAAAATATAGTCATGATTGAATCATTAAAAAAGATGATTTCAAATTACCTCACTTATAAAAGGCCACCACAGTCCTATATTCATCAAAATGTAAAAACAGTTTGGTCAATCTAACTGATTAAAAAAAATAATTTCCATAAAACCACCCCTCATCCGAAATGCCTTATTTTTTTGAATATATCATTCATTAGGAAGGTATTGGGTGAAAAAATAAGGGGGTACTGGAGGAATAGGAAATTTTCATCAACGAAAATCATTTTTTTATATATTTCTTACATCCAATAATTAGTAAAAAAATTATGATATAATATACTATTTATATTCGATATAAAAAGTTATTTTTAGAATATAAAAACAACCAACAACGACCACCACATCAATTAAATTTTTAATCAAACCAGCATTCGTGTTTATGTTGGTCTACGACCTCATGGACGAGTGTCTTTAGTTATTTCACCAAAATATTTCTAGGTCACATATAATGATGGATATAAAAAATATATTTTATATTTATAAATTAAATATAAATATATATTATTTATATCATTTATAACTTTTTTCAATTACCATTTCATATGGGTTTCAATAATGTCTCACATGTGTATGGAAAACTACTACCTCACAAATTCTTGTGAATTATCTTTCACTACTGCTTCACAAGGAATGTATTAAGGTAGAAATTAATAAAAATATGTGACATAATTGAAAAAATTAGTATATTTATGAAATATTTATCATAAAAAATGATAATTTATATCCCCAACTAAATCAGATACATTGTTACCATGATATCTGATCTAGCACTGACATAGCCTGTAGGGAATTACTGATACTGATGGGTTGGGGTGTATTACATTATATAATACAAGACAAAAGTGGATATTTTTTCCCTAAAAATAGTCGAATATAAATAATTATAAGTCATTATGAACTAAACTATTAATTGAAAAACTTCCAGTAACCATGAAGGTATAAAAAAACCCAATTCAGTACATTTTCAATTAACAGAACAACCAGAAATATAAAATTCAATCATACCTATAGAAACATCACAACAATCACAAATGATCATGAATATCTACCACCTCCATGTGGTATGATTCGTTTTCTCTGAACTATCATAATAAAGTCTACAATCTCATAATGAAAATATAGTGGGTGATCAATAAATCCAATTAGGGTTTCACTATGTGTTATATAATCAAACCCATAAAAATGAACATTTAATGATATAAATTTCAATTAAATATGGTAATTTATCACATTTAATTCCTCATATTTGTGAAAAAAAGAATGATTTCATTTCAAAATGATGGAGGATATATCATGTAACAGTAAATCACGCTTAAATATACATTTTATATAAAATATTCCTTATAAAGTGTATTGAATGAATAATATAGTTCAATAAATCAACAGAATGTATAAAAATAAAATAATTTGATCACCACATCATGGAAAATTACATCTACTATAACAAAATGGAAAATTATATGAACTCCAACTGAAGAGAAAAATTATATCCACTTGCACTTATTGAAAAATTACAACCGATCATATTGAAGGGAAAATTTTACTAATCAAATTATTCATCAATATTTTTCTAAAAATTTCAAATAAAATTTCCATATTAAAATTTTCATCATTCCATCTCCTTTAAAAGCAAGAGCATAAGATTTCATTATCTCAATCCATATGAAAAAATTTCAATTTAATCCTTTTCAAAAAAAATAAAATAAAATCATTTTCATAAAAACATTCCAAAATAAATCTATCATTTTCACTACATCCATACCATAATATCATTTCAATTGAAATTTTTTGACATTATCAATATACATACCCATTTAAAATCAAGTATTAATTCATCACAAGTCTAGGTTTTACATTTGAATTTAATCTAGAATATCATGGATTTAGTTGTTTGTAAAACAATCACAGAACATCATACCCTTAATCAATGTTCATGAATTATCCTTGGTGACAACATCACAAATGAACAGGAAAGGTGTTTGAGATGAAAAAACAAGTATATAATCAAGGTATAAATAAAAATATTTTAAATTCATACAATATTCCAAGATCGACCAATATTTATGGAGGAAAGGAGTTGATATCGGGAGAGACCAAATGAGAGGACATCCAATTACAAAAGGGGGATCAGATCATCCACCAGCAATTTGATTCACCATAATAGGTGGTTAAAGGACCCAAAATTTCGTTATGAGATCCTCTATTTCTATGGAAATAGTGTTTGTTCAAAATTTTGTTTTTAGAAAATTAAACACTGGTCTTGTGAATTTTTTAAAAAAAAATTATAATTGAAAATTACCCCACTTGGTATTTTCTTAGGGTATTCCACATGGATATAGAAATTGTGTTCCCGAGCTATGTTCCCCCATTGGACTCACTAACCTAGGGATTATATATTTTCATGGACAAGGTCACTTTTGGGGAGACAATTACCCAACCATGAATTCCCCATTATAATGGCAGTGTTCAATTGATACTAGTGGGGCACACAATTGAGGACACCATGCACCATTCATATGAAGCACATAAAACAAAAATTATACCAAATTATCCAAAGACTAACCCAAAACAACACCCAACTATGTGTAGATAAAAATATTTCATGTAATTTTAGAAAAAGAAAATATATATTCATCCTTCCCACTACATAATCATTTTGTCCCAGAAAAAAGTATCATGAAATTTCCAATTCAAAGAGAAGAGGCCACTACACATTCATTAATTTCTCATGCCCCCAAATATAATGAGAATATAAACCATTTATACTATAGAACATAGACCACTATTTTCATTCTACAATGAATTACCTTTTCAATGGAATCACCAATCATGACTAGATTCACGTTCAAGGATAAATCAATCTCAATATCAAGATCTTTCGATGAAAAGGCATGAAATGGGTCAGAAATATAATTATAGAGATGTGATACATATAACACATTATATATCATTGTGAACATTGGAGTAATTTCAAAATTGTATGACAGTTTCCCCACATTATAAAAAAACATCAAAATGTACCAAGAAAGGAGGAGAAAAATTACATTACCTCACTTATTATCGGTGAACCAACTAATGGAAAAACATAAAAAAATAAAAACAACATAAAAATACCATCTTTCTAAAATGATGATCAACATTGGATTTTTACCTATTATTTATGGTCAACATTATCTTATGAATCTATCAAATCATTAAATTCATCTCTTGGTACAATCTTTTCCCAGAGAAATAAATTTATTCAATATTCATCCACAAAAATAAGAAAATAGATGACCTACATTACAAGGCCTAGAAAAGAACCATTGTGATCATATACTGGTAATTGATTTTAAAATGAATCCCATCATGTCTCAGAAGGTCATCTGAATATGTAGAAAAATTCATGAATTCAAGCAGAATTTATATCGTAATGAATCAGTATTCCCCTCTCAGTCTGGAAATCCATATTAAGATCGTAGGTAATACTCAAATGATCCCGTAATATAATAAACTCATAAATTTAAATCCATAAATTAGTTGTACAATGGGCGACTATATCAAAAACCATTGAAGGTAGAACTCTATAAAAATGAAAAATCACATTCTCTTTTAGATTTATAAACTACTCAACATTGGTTGTATAAAAAATGAGTATAAATTTATCTAATTTGGTCATGTGATCTATCCCAACCCATATCATATTCTTCATTATATTTTTATTTGTAATCCAAAACCCAATGTCAATATAAGTCTCATCCACTCCCATGTCAGCCCTGGAAGGAGCAATATAAAACAAAAAGGTCATCGATGCTTGACCATGACCTATTGGAATTTATAAAAATGTCAAAGAAGTCATTGATATATCATATCATAATTTTCCACTAGAATAGTCTCTATAAATATTAACACATCATTTTTGTTGCATGTTGAGCAACCCACTATGAATTTTTTAAATCCATCATCACATTATTTCTCCTTGGAATGTATGACGTATTATTCCCAAAAAAAGATAGGTTTGCATTAATGGATAATAAAGACTCTCTAATAGTAACCCCATCATAATGACTGTACCAAATTCTAGGAAATTCATCATCAAGATTCTTCTTCTATAGAATCAACTTTAGATGAGTGTATGTCATCTGAACACTATCCCTAACAAAATCAACATTTTCTTCTCAGGCCACTAATATTGACTGTTCTAGAAGTGAAACCCAGTTATATTCTACTATTGATTCATTCATTTTGTGGGTCTAATTTTTTTATATTGAAATCATCAATAATGACATTCCCTTTCCATTTGTTGTAGGTGACATTAAAATAATTACACTATATGTAATCTACCTAATTCCTATAGTGGATATTCAAAAATTTTTAGAGAAGATATAAATCAATCTCTTTTGGTAAGAATAATAGATAGACCTTTCTCCAAAAAAAATTATTACTCCAACTCTAAAATACATGAATCATGAATAAAGGTTTGAGGTCATGGGTTTTATAATTTTCCTGTTTGTGGGATTCGATGTTGAGAACTAAAGTCTACCAAGTAATCACCGTAAATAATAAAACTGTCAAAACCCAATCCTAATGCATCCAAGTAGTTCAAATAGCCCAATCCGGCCTCTACAGGAGACAATATTGGAATATAAGTTAAAATAGGTTTCATCTAAACCTTTGAACTCAATCATTTTTCATTAAAAAAAACATAACTCCATTCCAAGTGAGGGTGGTAATTTGAGAATCCAAAAATGAGAAATCATTTAGAAAATTTTGAAAATACCCCTTTAACCCATGACCCTATATGTTTAAAAAAAATCATGGTTGTAATCATATTATTAAATATTTTTTCATCTCATGATCTAGTGGGATACCACGTTTTGAAACCATGTGTCCCAATAGTTTCACTTCCCAAATCAATAAATCAAAATTTTAGATTGAAATAGAATTCGTGAAATCTTGATATTTTATACACAACTCTCAATTAAAGAACATGACCCTCCTTAGAATGAGTGTAATCTCAGGATTCACCTATAAATATAACTTTTTCATATAAAGATACATGTGGAAGATATTGTTCATCTATTCTTTAATAACTATATGATCATTGGTTAAAATAAATTGCATGAATACAAAATCATAATGTATATACCTAAAATAGATGTATGTTTTCATAATGTAAGATTAATGTATTCTCTGTTGGTGATAACTATATCGATGATAAATATTTTATAACCACAATTACCCTTTCTTCTATTCACAACGATAATCAAAATATAGAAACAGGTATTAGTTGATTACAATAAGTCAGTTGAGTTTCCAATAATCAACCCGTATTCAATGTTTTCAATTAGCTTTCATAGAAAAAAGATTAGGCACATGCCAATGTGTCACACTCAATCATATAAATCCTTTCTCTATGAGATCATTAAACTGAGTCTAATGTTTCTCATTTATATTGGATCAATTTTATGAGAAGGAGTATATATATCGTCTTAGTAAAAGTCCCTAAATCAATTGAAAACGATTCTACTACTACCAGTGGTAAAATATATAAATAATAAGGAAACATATTAGGAGACTTGACAAAAACTGCAGTGATAACATTAATAAATGATTCAATTTATATATCAAAAGAAAAAACCAATAATAAATTACCTAACACTGGATTAGAATATCCATCTATACATGACCTCAGGTCCCACTCTACCTAAATGATACAGAACACCGCATTGGTTTTAGTAAATAATACCCACAAAATATAATATTAAATTCAATTTTGTGATGGAAATTATCCAATCCATCTAGATATTGAAAAAAATTATTTTATGTTGAGAACTATAAAATCCCACATATATTTAACCTCTATTAAATAATATAAATAATGATAATGGATACCCATATCACTCTTTGTTTCGAGCGGTGTAGTGATATCCATCATAATGGAAAAATAATTATTGGAATATTTATAAATTTGACAATATGATTAAATATAAATAAATGAGATTATCCATTAATAAATAAGGTAATAATTAAAAAGAAATCTATACAAATGGAACCTATCATAGTCATTGGAACTCTATCAAAATCCATTGCAGACTCTGACACTATAAGAAGAATCCTCATTAGGTATTCTTTTAGATTTAAGTAATTGAAAATGTATCACATGTAAATTATATAGTTTATAGAGGATTCATGTTGTTGATAAATACCTAAATAATCCTAACCCTTCCAATTTACATTAATGGAACACATAGATAATTCTACTATGAGAAAATGGAAATCTTGGTAATCAAATCATTCCAATTAAATCATTCTCAACCATCAAATCCCTATAAATAACATCATTAATTGAAGAGAGAATCCATAAGAAAAAATTAATAGGAATATCATGTCGAAGAACCAAATTGAACCATCATGTATTTATATTCTAATTTAATAAAATAATTTTTGACCACAAGAAACTCTATAAATATAAGATCACATTCTCCATCAAGGTATTGTCATCCAATTAGTGTTTGAAAAAATCTATAATCTTAGTCTAGATTATACACTATGGATAGAACTGATCAGTGATATGAACCCTAGTGTCCTTTAGAGACTCATACCCTAGTATCATGGATTCTGTGTATACATTATTTCATTTTAATAAGATACATAAAATTGCATTCTAAAAGACAAAATAGTTTAGTAATATTTTTAAGCAAGATACATACATGATTATTGAATTTAATTTTATTCCAAAAATTAAAATGATTGTTTTTCAAAAAACATTATTCTCTCTATAATATACTTGTGTATCAATGTAATTATAATTCGTGGATTCATATGAAATAATAAAAAATAATGGTGAGGTGATAATATCAATTAGGGTTCAGTTCAGTGGAATTTATTTTGAATCAATAATCATATTCATCATGAAAATATAAATAACAAAAAATATAGTCCATTTAAATAATTATATAATTAATATTCCACATGTAAAGGTAAATAACTGAGTACCCATAACATTTAAATAAATATATAATTCGTCGTCAATATGTCATGAAAAGTATATATAACACATAAAATTTAATCAATTAACTAAAATTGAAATTCCCCAAGAGTTAATGTCATTGTGAAAATATGCAAAACAATAATAATTTTTTTATAGGAAATAATTAATTGTTGGACATAATTTTTAAGGAACATTATACCTCAACCATCATTACCATACACAATATGATTTAAACAATACATAAAATTTCGCTTATTACTAAAATGAAAAATTTGTCTTGTCTGACCTATTAGTGGATAAAGGGGGTATCTAATGTCGGGACCCACCCATCACTACAGGCCCAAAAAATACTAAATATATAGAATATTAAATTTAATTAATTAGTCGATATTTGTTTAAATAAAATATTCATAATGTGTAAAGGATACAGATTTATCATAATTTCCTTAGTATAAAAAATAATTTTGAAAATAATAAAACTTATATAAATATATATATTTGAGATACTATTTAATAAATAATAATATAAATTATATATAATATGGATATTTATATTCAATTTAAATTCTAATAACAAAATCAAATTAAATATATCATCTCGATGATAACTACTACAAAATGAAAAAAACGGATGCAAATATCAATAAAATGCTTAGTCAAAATAATCGTAAACTATGAATAAGATGAATAAATATAGTATTGAAATATACTCATTAGAGAGAGAATAAATTTATTTTAATATTTATGAATAAAAAATCAATTAAGTATTCATAAAAACCATTTTTTACAAAAATATAATTTTCATTATGAAATAAATTTTTAAATTCCATTTCATTAAAAATAAACTGTAATAACATTTTCCTTAAAAATTTTATCATAAAAAATATTTATAATAATAAATTAAATTATTGAAATAATATTTACTAATCCATTAAAATACCTAAAAGAATAAAATGGAATTCATTTTTAATTGTAAAATGTTTCTAATGTCCCTTTTTCTAAAAATTTAATGTAGATACAGTTCATTGTTTATGTAAAATCTAATTGGAGATTATCTTAAAAATGAAATAAGAATAATTAAATCTAATTAAATTTTTTATATTACATGATATTCGTATAATAAAACATTCTGAAATGGTTAATAACATATTTTGGAATCATTTTTTTAAATCATTATTTTTGAAAATTCATATTTCTGACCAAAGAGATTAATGATTTCAAGTATTTATAAAAACATTTTATTGATTAATTAATGTATATAGGAGAGGAAAAATTTGTATTATTACCTTAAAAATATCATTAATATTTATAGTATAATAAAAACCAGTTTTTTTCTTTGACGAATCGTGAACAAATTTTATTGGACTAAAATTCATGTGTAAGCAATCTCGATTAGAATGAGATTGAGTAACATTTATCATAACATTGAAGTGAGAACTATTCAATAAACTAATTTTCTGTTTTAACTATAAATCCACAAAACAAAATATAAATAAAATATATGGTAACCAAATATCACAATTCACATAATCAGAGCATGACATACATGAGGATGTAAAAGAATAACCCAATGAACATAAATTGAGTTATGAAATATTATACCCCTTAGTATCATTTAATTAAATAAGTAATAGATTAAATATTTCAAATTTAACCATTAAATTCCATTGTTAATTAATTATTAATTATATGACATGTGAAATATAGTTAATATATAAATGATAAAAGTAACTAGGTCCATATCATTAAAGTATGCATTAATGAAATGATGTTGAGATTAAATCCCATACCTTAGACTTCCTTTTGAATGAAAATTATTTCACCCCATGTAATTTTGTATGAAGGATGTTTTTTTCTTAAGAATGAACCATATTAATATTTATGACATCATATATTATCATTTAATACCATGTTATCATCCATTCATTTAAAATCTTTCATTATTTTTTTAATATTAATTTTCTTGTTTTTTAATATGTTATTCATTATGAAATATCACATTAAAGCACATGATATTATAGTAATATCATATAAAGAATCATAATTATGAAATAATTATTATATTAGAAATTAATAATACATTTAAAAAATTTCATGATTTATTTTTATTAAAAATGAATTTTGTTTTGATCATAGAGATGATGGTCGTATGTATGATAGAGTAACAAAATATCATTATATAAATTTGGTAAATAATATTTTACACTTAAAAAATGATAATAACTTTTTATCTAACATATTATGTACATATATATATCATCTATGTTATGTGGTTCAGAAAACAGAGTGACATCACATTGTGATGGTGGTTTTCCACACGTAGATGAACGATGTTATCATATTTCAATGAGTGAAAAATAATTAATGAAAACCATATATATTATCATTAAGAAATGATAAATATATCAAAAATATCATTATTATTTTAGTTATATCACATAAATTTATTTCATTTATCTTTATCTCATTCCATGTAAAACCCTAGTAATATAAAGATGACATTTCTTCGCAAGGTGATAACCAATTTTACACATAGGCAATGTAATCATATTTCCTAAAAAATAGAAGTTAAAAAAAATATGTATTTTATTAACAGATATAAATATTTTATAAAAATACTATATATGTATACACTTTTTATCATTCACCACAAACATTCTTCAAAGATGGAAATATAAAATCAAAAAATATTGGTGTGCGAGTCAGTAGTCCATTGTACACACGAACGATGATTTCAAAACCCATTTAATAGATGTAGAGGCCATTTTAGGTCATTAAAATTTTATTAAAACATCCATCTTTTGTGATTATACTGTATATATTATATCATTATGTTCAAAAAAATATTTATGGAGGTTGATAAAGAAAAAAACATACAATTATTGAATAACATTGCATCTTCTTCTGGTTTCCTCCAAAGGATCATGAAATATCATTATATGGATTGATTTATACAGAATATATGGATTCTATAATGATTTTTTCGATGATAGTACAAGATTTGGGTTTCTTTAGAAGATCAAAATGGATTTAGAAGTGTAAATAAGTGACCAGAGTGAGTGTATATTTATAGGTGAAGATCCGTGACATTCATGTAAATACAGAAGACAATTCACTATTGACAAGTCATTCATTCTTCAAGTGGAATCAAAATTGATAATTAAATGTTTGTATGAATTATATTGTCTAAAAACACACCATTATAAATTGAATCACATTTTAATTATTTTTTACTTAACTTATAAGCTTCTCTAATTTTTCCATTTTGGTTTTTCATAACGGTAACTAATTTCCTAACATAGGTAATTTAACCATTAAGACTAAATTAAAGGTATATATATAATATAAGATGGATAAATTTATTCAAAACATGATAAGTATTTTATAAAATATAAAATATATGTTATTTGGATTTTTTTTAAAAAATAACATGTAACATGAAAAAATATTGCTTTAACAACAACCGCTTTAACATGGGTTTTTCTATTTAATAGTCAATATAGTAGTTATAAAATAAAAATTTTCCCATAAAAGGAATATTGTTCATAAATATTTTCATTTAAAAAATATCTTTTCATAATATAAGTTTTTTATTAATTTTAATCCATTTAATGAAATATTATTTATCATAAAATAACATTCATGTCCGTTTTGAAAATATAAATTTCAATGTAACATTAAAATATTTATAATATGATGTAATATAAATCTATTCAATTCACACCTATTTAAAATGATATAATCATTTAAAAAAATTTAACACTATAATTATTTCAATTAAAAAAACATTATTATTTATTGAATATTTTATTTTATTATTTTATTAATAATATAATTATTTAGTTTGAATTTATTAATAATTTTAGTAACTAATTAATCTATAAATATTATAAATATAAATTATTGTTATAAAAAACTCCATTCACAATTACTTTTTCCTGAAGGATCTAATTTTTTCACTATACATAATCATTAAAGATTTAAAATGGAATAATATTATCTTTTTTGATTATTTCTATACTTACCTTATTATATAAGTCATATTTCTAGTCAAGTAGATAATATTTTCCATATTTGAGATAATGTTATATCAGAGATCTAAATATAATAATTAAATAATATTAATATTATATTTAAGGTCATTTTTTACTCTTATTATTCAATTTTTCCAATAGTAAAATCATTTTTACATTAATATTGGTAATTAATTTTTACAGGTTTCACTATTTATTTTAGATAGAAATTATGTTATCCTTATAAAAATATTAAATTATTCTGATTCTAAATATATAATCCATTATTAAAAATTCAATTCAAATAAATATAAAATTTTAATTTAAAATTAATGACCTAGTCATGATTAGAACGAGTATTTAAAATGTAAAAATGATCAAAAGTTAAAAAATATTTAATATTAAAATTTAATATGAAAATGAGTACAATCAGATAAATTGGATTAACTGATATAAAATTGAACTAATCATACATTAAAACATATTAAAATTTTAATATAAAATTATATATTATTTAAAGGCCTGTAGTTTTCAATTAAAATTCTGTAAATTATGATATTCATTAGAAAATTAATCCTTTTAGAGAAAACCTATATATAATAATGATATAAATTTTTCAAATATTTACTCTATTCATATAAATACATTATCTAACAGTGTTAGAAAATTAATTATAAATTAATTGTTAGAAGCTTGAATAAATCAACATTTATGTGTATACATTTTTCAAAAATCCATAGCTATTCTTTTAAATGATTCTTATTTCCATCATAATTAATAGGTAACCATAATTTTCATAATTTTTTAGCATTATTTATATCTTTCAATTTTATAGCATGGATATTACTACAATATTAAATAATAATATTTTAATAGAATATTATTTTTTGGTAAAATGTATTCAATTGTGACACACAAGATAAACTCATTATTGCGTGTAATACAAGATAAAATATTCATTTTGTGTAATGAAAGCTGGAATTAGTGTTTCATTTCACATAGTCTATAAAATAGAATGTTCTTATTTGGATATTTGGGATTACGGTTCCTATCTAAATTAGTGTTGCAAGTCATAGAATCTATAAAATAAAATGGTCATATTTTTTAAATTTAGGGTGTTATATTTTCCCCGCCATTAATAAATTATATCCTTGAAATTTAATCATGATCTTTAAATTAACAATATTTTAATTTTTTAATTCAAATATTAAAATCCAACATCGTGATAATGGATTTTAAAACATCTACTTAACAAGATAAAATGGGTAGTAACAAATTAATCAAGAATAAAACATAACTCGATTTTAAAGTGGAAGAAAAATAATGATATGTATTGATATAGTCAATTATAAAAAGCGTAATGAATTATAATGATTGATTGAGTAAATATTTAAAAATAAAGACAGTGATCAATGGAATTTTAATGTCCCTAAAAGCATAATTTTGTGATGATTTAAAAGGCAATATTTTATTTGAGATAAAAAGTTTATAGGATAACATTATTTTTTCAAATATATTTCATAATGTTGATTAATACAATTACTATCAATTGTTATAAGGAAATATAATTACTCGATAAAATTATAATATTAAGCTTAATTTCATCATTTTTTTTCTAATCAATTTACAATTCATATATCATTCAAATAAATGATCATAAAAAGATAAATATTATATTGATGAAGAAGTAATTTTCAACGTTAATAAATTGAATGATCCATTAAATAATGGCAATTATTATTTTTTATCTATAAATATTTTCCCCAACCAATATAATATCCATAATTTTTCTCAATAATTATTACCAAAACCTCTATTATAACACCATCAAATATTCATTAATATTTACTCATTAAATAGTTTAACTAAAATCCATGAAATATTAACAATGACATTACGTAATATTGTTGTTGGTTTTAAACTCTTATTATCCATCAGTCATAGTTTGGACCCCACATCCTTACATGGTGTTTTAGTATCTCACTATTCATTCCATGTTTCTATTTCCATACAGTATTAATATTATTTCAATAATAAAACCTAAAAAATATGATAAACATCCTTGAAATAAAATTATTCATTAAATCAATATTTATTTTACCTAATAATTTAAATATAACTAATTTATTTTATTTCTCAACAATGTATAATAATATTATTTGAATATTTTTAAAATTTCATCAATTATAATGCCATCCCAAATGATTGTCAATACCAATAGAAAAATATGTCTAAAATCAATAGAAAATATTTCTATAATATTTTTTCTCAAAAAATATCAACATTCCATAAATTTCCCCAATAATCTTCAATTTTTTTATACAGTTAACATACAAAACAAAATAATAGGTGATTAAGTCATTGAACATATGATCAACCATAATCTCAAAAACATTTGATGGCCTTCATAATAGAGACACATATTACAAAAATGTTCTAATAAAATTTAACACTATAATTAGATCATAAATAATTCTTATTGCCAAAATAAATTTTCATAAAAACACTTCTAGAATTTAATTCATGAATACAAATACATAAATGCATCATCTATTTATTTCAACATGATACCTTCATTAGTCTAAGGCTGAATCTAGTTCATTCATTTGATCATAAATTTAAACCAGTCAAAGTTTTTTGTAATGAAAATGTGAACTATTGTATGCATATCCTTTAGGAGCATAAAACTAGGTTTATAGTAAAGTTCATTATAAAAAACCCATGAATTTTCAGGTCAATCTTAATGATCCCTTTTTGGAGTTACTATCACTACCTACATATATTACAGAACTATGTCCACATTTAGTATCCATATTTCAATGTATTTAAATGAAAACAATATAATACATATCTTACAAAATCAGTATGGTGTTCATCAACAGTTATCATAAAATAATATTAAAGGGTTATGATCCAAAATATCTATTTTCCTAAATCTAGTTTTTGAGGATTCTACTAAACATCATCTCATAACAAAACTAGTGACACATTCCCTAGTATGTTATAACTGGTGTTTCATTTATAACACTTTCATAAGATACAAGGAAACCATATGTTGAAGGACCAAATAGTAGAGTAGTATTGGTAAACTGGACATATACTTGAGTCTTGAATTACATTTGAATAAGAAAATAACAACATATATCTTGATATTGACATTATTTACTCTAAAATATCCTTTAATATCAAACATAGTACACACCATGGATTCCTGAGAAATGAAATAAAATAATTGTTGTATTAAATGATCAGTAAACTTAATATTAAATGGATGTTATTATGAATCAATAATAATATTGAACATGGAATGGTAAATAAATTACAACACATTACATTAAAATAATTTTTTATGGAATACTAAATATGGAACTGTAAATAACTATATATACATTTCATTTCAATAACTATATAATGAATAATCAAATATGTCAATATGAATATATAATAGAACATTCCATTTAATCAAATAACCTAAAATGGAATGAATTCATAGATTATATCATTGTGAAAATATCTGAGATAATAATAATTTAAATATTAATATAGGTAATTCATAATTATTGGAAGCTATTACTATTATGTTCATTTACTTACATGTACATTACATACCTATTATTGTTGGTGATATGTGTTTAGGTGAGGTTATGGGTGTTTTTGTTGTCTTATAGAGGTGCGCCAGAGCTGCTGTATAGAATACACAATGTGTATTGCTTACATTATGTGAAATGGTTGTCCACAGTTTTTATAGACAATTCATTCAGGTCTTATAAAATGGATGTGGGAAAAGTCATGAGATGTATTTCACATTTTGTTGGTGGAATTTTGAATGTGTTTTATAAAAATTAAATGGTTATTTGTTTTTTGGAAAATGATATAAATTATTGGAAACCTAAGGATTTCATGCCATCTAATTGTCAAAAAATTTCAAGCCAATGATATTCAATGTTTTGAAATATTTTCATGGATAAACATTAATTCATTAAGATTTACCTCTACTATCTCATTTTTTATGGTCCATTCTATCCCTGGGTGGATCATCTATCCTCCATTCATATATATTTTGTTTGTCGGTTTTGGTAGATCCCTATTAGTGATATGTAGTGAGTTATTCATTTTTCCTATGTTTTTGTTTTGTTTTTGTCATGGTGATTCACTGTAGTGATGTTTTTAAGGTTCATTTGTGATTTGGGATGAAATTTGAGGATTTATTATTATCGTGTATATTGACAGGAGATCTCTCACGGTTCTGTTCTGGGTTCTAGGATGTTCTTATTTTCCTAATGGTGAATAGTTTGATCAGAAATCTTTTTTGAGGTAAGGAAACGCATATTTCCCATTATTGTGTATCTTGTGGTATTTTTTTCTTCTAATTATTTATATGATATGGTTTTGATAAGATAGTCAATTATAATTTGTTGTTTTACTAAAATAAAATGTGTGAGAGGGATTTGATTCTAATGTTTTTACAACATTGATATATTTTTCATATGATTGAATATATTATCATTATACCCAAATAAAAATTATTGCCATTTAAGGATTTTATTGAGCATTATTTTATTTGTAGTGACTTCTATGATATTTGTGATTGTTGGGAAATCACACAAAAATGGAAAATTGACTAACCACTTATATATGGCTACTAAAATGATTTCCCTGTGATTATGATCATGTGATAACACCTCTAAAATAATGTGGAATTTTAGAAAATACGATTTTAACCATATAAAAAATATTATGTTAGCTAATGTGCGGTGATTCTTGTGGGATGGTGTGGTGGAGTGTCAATGTGATCTGGTGTTGATGGGCAAGTTGTGGTCATGCATTGGGCGAGCAGGTTTATTGTTTTGTGGACATGATTTTACAGAGTGATGTGTTGGTTTTTTTATTTTTTGTGATGTGGTGTTTTTTGTTTGGATGTGATTCTAGGTTGGTGAGGTTGTTGTTGGTTGGAAATGTTTTTTGATGGTAAAGATATTTTGTGGTGTGTATGTTGAGTTTCTGGTGAATTTAGGTTTATATGTGTTATATTCTATGGTAGTGATGGAATAATTCATTGGTTAACAATGTTTGACATGGTGGGGTTTGGTTGAATTTATGAAAATTAAATTTAAATTTAATAAATAAATTATTTAATGTGGGATTAATTTTGGATAATTCTTAATAATTAAATGAATTAGAAAATAATGGTGATAAGATAGAAATGAGAAATTTTTCTTGTGGATTCTAGGATTTTATGAATTTATTGGAAAAGGAAAAAATAATGATGTAATAAGTTGGTTTTTCATTTCTTTTGAACCCATAGTATGGATATTTGTGTGGCTATATGTATATAAATATATATTCCTTGTGATTTCATTATATACCCCACCAACGTCGGGCACTATTTGCAGACAATAGAATATTCACATTGGGTTTTTCCGAAACATTTAATGGTGGGGATGGATGGATGTTTACCTACTATTTCCTTTTGTCTCATCCATGTATGTTCTGAATTTAATTGGAATTGATGGATGAAACTCTATTTGTGTACTATATGGTGGTTATGAAAGCCTAGGTGTATTTGAGTGATTTTTGATGTTTACATTCTTTAGGGGCATTGAGGCCATGTTTTTTCATGAACTATTTGATGTATCCAAGGAGTATATAGTTAAGAAAAGATATATAGAGATGGAATAAGGTGATGTTCATTCATGGTAGGAGGAGGTAAAATGTTGATTTCCTTTATGTTAATGATACCCTCAAACTCTTGTTATTAATGTGGATTTATTCTGGCCAGAGTGTTTTAATGAATGAAGTGTTGTTATCATGCTTGTGGGTTGATGAGCCCATGTTTCTACATTCATTATATGAGGGGACCATTCTTAGGGGTGATGGAGTGTATAAAATAAATGGGGGTGCTTGGATAAGAAATGTTGGGATGTGAGAGTAGCATAGTGTGGGAAAGTTGCGTGAGTACCCTTTATTGTTTTGAATCATGTAATAATATATAAAATGAATTTTGTAATTCAGTGTGCATGTATTAGTGGAAATAGGATGCATATTTTACTTATTTATGGGCTTCATGGTTCATTTTTTTTCATTGCGGTGAACTAGTGGGTTCTATTTAATTTTCAAGAGATAATGTGGATTCCGTACTGAGTATACATTTATGATCACTATTAAAATAAAAATAATATTCTGTTTCTCAGGAGTAAAATGTTGATAGTTCTTGAAATTAATATTTTTGATCGTTGTATAGTAAAAATTTTACTTCTATATCATTATTTTATGGTGTTTTTCACATTTTAGAGGATTTTATCTATATCAGTTTTATTTATACATGCATTATGGGATGGTTTGGTTTTTTTATATTATGTCATGGAGGTTCTTATATATGATTCATCTTCTCTCCCAACCCAATATTATTATCGATAGAAATACTTTCCATATCTTGAGATTTTCATACCTTCATTACAAGTCTCCAATCTGAGGCCTACTAATAGAGAATTTAAGGGTAAATTATATTTCATCCCTAATTTTGGAATCAATGGTGAGAGGGGATCATCAGAAAGTTGAATCAATAGTTGAAATTTATATATATGATGGATGTTTTGGTTAGTTACTATGAGTATTCCATGATTTCGTATGAAAATACTGTTTTATTACTTTTGTGTTTGATAACATCAATGGATATTGTCTAATAAAGTTTATTTCATGGCGACCAATTATCTAGTTCACAAACATTGATATTTTTGAAAGAATATGTGAGTTTTTTATATTTCAAGGGTATACACCTACGAGAGATGAATGAATCATGAATAATTGTGTCCTTATTTGAATAGGATCATTTTGGGAAGGATTAAAAGAATAAATATATTTAAAATGATCTAAAAAATTCAATTTAACAAGTCATAGAAATTTAATTTTTTCCTTTTCAACTATCAACAATGTTTATATTTTGCATTTTTTCTTGGAAGATGAGGTTCATTTGGCCAAATCAGTTCATCAGAGTAGGTGTAATGACCCGCCAATTCTCATTGTCTAGAGAGCTCAACGAGTCATTACAAGGCCTTAAGTGACATCTCCAAGACACCAAAGGCTGGAAATAAATGTCGAAGGGTTTCAAATACAAGTGGGGGATGATTTACCCTTTAAGAAATAACCCAAAAACCAAACATAACCAAACATTCACTATATGTTTCATGAACAAATGAATGACCAACAACCAACTTCATTTATTTCAAACCACATCAAAGTACACAACAGTGGGAGACCAATCTAAACATCAAAGTACAAAGTGGGTGAACAAATCAAGACTCTCAAAAGAAACTACAACTCCATTATCCACAAGCTCCAAGCTCCACAACATCTCCCAAGCATTACCACATGCCACTAGCAATAAGATTCTATACCTTTACCAGTGTCTCGACATACGACTTCTGCTAAATCACCAACATGCCAAACAAGGGGTGAGTAAAAAACTCAGTAGGTTTCCCTGAATGACTTCCCTAATCACGTCACTAGGATAGAAGAGTTATAAAAATTTATATAAAACATTTTATATAAAAAAATTTCTCAATAAATGTTATAATAAGATATAAACATGCTTCCAAAACCATTCATACCAAATAACATCCAAGTGCATTTGAAATCAATTTCCAACAAGTTATTTTTCCAGAAAAATAACAAAACAAGATTTTTAACCATTTCACAAACATCCCGTTTGGGTATTCCAATCCATTTCACAAACCTGTGAAATCAACCAGGCATGCATCGTTATGATAGTTCCATACTCATGAGTGGTTTCTTGTCGATATACCAAGTCATCACAAGGAAATTACTTCACATGTTCCATTACACCTTTGCCACCGAGCACAAGTTCATATTTCAACCATGCCTTGTACATATAGGTACCACATTCTATTAAACATTTGGCACCGAGCACAAGGTCCTATTTCAACCAAGCCATGTACATTCAATATGAACACACACCACACATTCTCAACAATCATGCCAACCCATCCTTTCAATAAAACACCTTTTATTGAAACCCATTTTCCATCCAAACCAAGTCTGTTCAAACAATTCAACCATTTCAATAAATATTACATTTTATTTGAAATTAGATCCATAAAAACCATTTCAATAAAACAATTTTTTATTGAGAACCCATTTCCCATCAAACCAACTACAATATGAGCAATTTCATAATTTAAAATCGTCATTTTAAATTCAAATAGCCAAGTCACATTGCACACATTTCACCAACATTTCAAAATTTCATCAAAACTATATATCATCACTAAATAATATTTATTCTATTCTTTTCGCAATCAATTACATTCAAATAAACAATTTAAAACTATGCCAACTGATTCTAACAAGAGGAGTCGAGATTGAAGCCACCTACATTTAGGGTTCCCGAGAAATCGACCCACAAGCACCATCACCTCAAATCTAGAAAACACACCATTGAAACATCTCTATATCCCCTTCCCTAACATTCACAATCCTTAAAAACATAACCCAAGGGAACCACTACCCTATTTCCACACACAAAAATTGTAGATCTAGAAAATTAAGAAGGATAGGGATGTAGATCTAGAGGAAAACACAAGGAAATCATTAGGAGGGACCTAACCGGGAGAAACCACCTTAAAACCACCAAGAAACCTCTTCAAAACCATTCCAAAACAAGTGGGAAAGCTCCTCCACCCCCAGAGAGCTGAAGAACCTGTGTGATACATGAGTGGGAGGAAGTTTCGAGTGAAATAGGTTATGCCCGAAGGAGCCCGGAACTTATAACCCTATTTTTAAGTGGCCGCACAGTTAGCCTGCACGGTTTGGAAAACTGTGCGCTAACTATGCGCATGATACTACCTTTGGAACATGGGTCTACATGGTTTCCTCGCAAGGTTTAGCAAACCCTACGTAGGCCATGCGAAGCCTGATGTCTCTCGTTCACAGTTTCTTGGGGAATCCACACAGTTTCCACTAACCGTGCTTAAACTGTGCACCACTTTAAAAGCATCCAAACTCATCCAAACCCATTCCAAACACTCCCAACCTCTTCCCAACTCATCCCATGAACATTAAACAAATAAAAAGGCCTAAAAATGGCTACATAACACAAACTGGGTGTACAACATTCTCCACACCATTGGTCTTTCTGTCCTCGGAAATTAGTGAACCCATCCTTTTGCTGAAACAGCTCGGGCCATTGGTCGACCATCTCTTTCTCCCGCTCTCATGTCTCCTCTTGAAACTGACCATATATCCACAAAACATGAACTAAACTGATGCTTTTACCACGGAATACATTTATTTTCCTATCCACAACCCTCACTGGAACGTTCCCCAACGAAGCATCCGGTTCTAGCTAAACATTATCTCATCGAATCATATGGTCATGATTCGGCTGATACTTTTTGAACTGAGACACATGAAACACATTGTGCACCGCACTGAACCTAGGTGAAAAATCCAAATGATAAGCCACCTCATCAAACCACTTGAGAATATCCAATGGTCCATTAAACCTCTTAGATAACATTCCCTTATTCTCAAACCGACGATGTCCAAACCTATGAGAGATCCTCAAGAAAACATCATCACCCACCTCAAATGGCAATGTCCTTCAACGATGATAAGCCTACGATTTTTATCATCTCAAATCCATATCCATTTTATTACTACTTAACTTGATCTCTTCTATAGTCTCCTAGATGAGGCTTGGTCCAACCATCGAGTACTCACCCGTTTCCACCCGACATAGTTGAAAACAACACGACCGCCCATACATTGCTTCAAACATAGCCATCTGTATGGATGCCTGATAACTGTTATTATACGAGAACTCAAACAATGATAAGGTGTCCTCCCATGAAACACCAAAATCTATGACACAAGCCCGCAACATTTCCTCTGGAGTTTGTATTGTCCTCTAGGATTAACCATCCGTCTGAGGGTGATACGTTATTCTCATCATCAAATGTGTCCCAAGGGCTTGTTGTATGGATTTCTAGAAATGATATGTAAACCTCGGATCTCTATGAGAGACGATGGAAACTGGATCACCAACCCTCTTTACCACCTCCCGGATATAGATTTTGTATAGATCCTCCACTGTATGAGATCACGAATTGGGATGGAATGGGCCATCATCATTAGCCGATCCACTATCACCCATATGACTTTGTGATTTCAGACCGTTCCTGGGAGACCTGTGACAAAATCCATCTTTATTTGTTCCCACATACAAACAGGTATTGGTAAAGACTGTAGCATTCTTGTTAGCCTCTGATGCTCTGCCTTGACCAGCTGACAAGTCAAGTATCTGGAAACAAACTCAGCCACTCTTCATTTCATACCAGTACACTAGAACTGTGGTTTCATCATTTTATACATTTTCATGAATTCTAGGGTGAATAGTCCATTTGGAATAATTATATTCCTTGAGAATATCCTCTTGAAAAACAACGGGTACAATCATATGATTTTGAAACCTCAAAACTGAATCTCAATTCAGATGCCAACCCAAAATGGTCTCCCCACCATTTACTCTCAACCCAATGGTCATATACTCAGAATCAAATATTTGTTCCTCTTTATCAAGGAAAACCATGTTAGGAATCAATAGAGCCGGAATGAACACCTCTCTATCACCCTGGTCTTCATATTCCAACCGCATGTTAGTTATAAATGACATCAACTACCACCGGTCTGATTCTTGTTTCACCACCTGGGCGTATAATTTTCTACAAAATGCATCCTCCACCAAATATCCTTTATCTGGGTTGTATATTAAGTCAAAATAAATCATTTAGAGATATTTCATCCATCTCCTTTTCATCAATATCAAATCCTTTTGTGAGAAGATATTCTTCAGACACTTATGATCTATATATACCATGAATTTCTCACCGAAGAGATAATGATGTTGCACTTTCAAATCATGGACCATTGATGACAAGTCCAAATCATGAGTGGGGTAGTTCTTCTCATTCACCCTCAACATTTTATGAGCTATAATCAACCACTTGATTCCCTTTCATGAGAATTCACCCCAACCCTGACAATTTGGCATACAACCAATGATTCCTCAAGATCCCCAACACTGTTGTCAAGTTCTGCTCATGCTCCACCCTTTTCTCTGAACACACTATAATATCCTCTACAAACACCACTAGAAATGAATCCAGATATCTTTGGAATATCTCATTCATCCATGCTATGAATACCGCTGGTTCATTCATTATACTAAAGGGCATACCCACTTATTCATAATGGTCATATCTACTTCGGAAAAATGTTTTAGGAATAATGTCCTTCCTCACCCGCAATTGATGATATACAGACCTCAGGTCAATCATGGAGAACCACTGGGATCCCCTCAACTGATCAAATAGATCATCAATCGTGGAAGTGGATATTTAATCTTTATGGTATCATGGTTAAGTCTATGATAATTAATACATAGCCTCAAAGTACCATCCACTTTTTAACAGACAACACCGGCGCTGCCCACAGAGATGTTCTAGGCTAGATAAACCCTTTGTTTTTTAACTATTCCAATTGGACTTCCAATTCCCACAATTTAGTAGCTTCCATCAGGTAAGATGGAAGTGAGATAAAATTACTCCTCATATGGAGATCAATCATAAACTCTGCTTCTCTTATGGGAGGTAACCTGGATAATTCTTCATGAAAAACATCCATGAGCTGATCCACCACTACTAGAAGAACCCACTACTCAACACCGTCTACTAATTCCAAAAACAACACAGTAAACTGATACGATAACATGCCCATTGATGGTGCCAATCCAACAAACTCGTTGCACCTTGCCTTTAATGCCTCTCTCTTCTAAAGAGATGTCTAAGGACATTTTGTGTCGTAAAAGCCATTGTTCATTCATTTTAGTCAATGTGGGACGTAAACGCCACCAACCAATCCATTCCTAGGATTACATCATACCTATCCATCTCAAGCATTGAGAAATATCAGGCTATCTCATCCTCACCCACAATAATAAAATATACACTACACAAGAAGGCTCGACTCTCTCTTTGACCCAGAGGAGTGTGATGTTTCAAAACTGAAGTCATCATTTCTGCTCATAAACCTAGCAACTCAACCACACGTGCAGTAATAGAGTTACCACCATGGGAGTAAGTGTCCTTCTGCTTGAACCCACCTTTAGAGTTCCCACTATTACCCATGGGTACCACCATGCTTCTTGCACCCGGAGCTCCCAACAGATCCCGCTCAGCCACCGATGCTCGATTCACTATCTCTATGTAATCCCGGATACACTGCAATGCTATTTTTGAACAGATCTCTTTCCTTAACCCCGCATCGAAGATCCATCTCTTCAATGATGTGATACCCACCAACCTGGGTGCAAACTGCACTAAGCTCATAAACATAGCTTCATATTCCATCACAAACATAAGCTCTTTCTTTAGACAGAAGAAATAAGTCGTCCGATGAATTATAAACATATGTTGATAGAATTGTTTATTAAACAATTCCTCAGAGAATTCCCACATCATTCCCTAGTCCATCCCAACTTGGACTACCAACTCCCACCACTAGAGGGCAAGATCTTCTAACATACATGTGGCCAACGTAACTTTTAACTCTATCGTTGTTCCCATGAACTCAAATATCTTGTTCATTCTATTCATAAATGATTCTTCCCTATACAGCTCTGAATCACCCCCGCAGATGGCTGGATTATGCTTTTGAAACGTAACAACATGATCCACATTCTTTGGTTCATCCATTTTATTCCCTCATTGAACAGCTTGGAAAGCTTTCACTATACATTTCACTAACTATTGGTGCACCTAGGGCTCAGCTGAAACCAGGTTTTCATCAGCCACCTACGGTTGGTCTCTACGACGACTACCCGGATCCATTTTCTAAACCAACATCAATCCATGGTCAATCTCACTCTCTAACAACTGATGGCTTAACATTTAAAATTTTATCACATTATTTATCACAAAATTGTTCTCAAAACAACATTTTTCCCATGTTGAAACATTTTTGAAAACATACCTCATGCCTTTTGAAAATCAACCCATACTCAAAATAAACCAAATATCATATTTTCAAAATCATTCACTTGAAAACAATTTCTGCATTTTTCAAAAATTCACCACTTGCGCAAAATCCTTACTCATTCCTCAAAATCATATATGCAATCCTAGTGGGAACTCATTCCTCTACAATTCATTTCGTGCACATCTCATTGGCTAAACCCATGATAATTAGATTTCCAACATTCTAGAAGTGTATCCAACACACTTATGTACCCAACACACTAGTAACTTGATGTTCAGCATAAAGGGGTTAGCAACGTCCTTTTATGCTATACATTTCATGTTCTGACAATTCTACTCTTGTCTAAGATTTTGACACAAGGAATAGATAAGAATGAATATCAACCCCAAGACCAAGAACATCGATGACCACTTGTTCGTTAGAGACCGAACAAGCTGATACCATTTATAATGACCCACCAATTTTCATTGGCTTGAGAGCTCAACGAGTCATTACTAGGCCATAAGCGACATCCCCAAGATGCCAAAAGCTGGCAATAAATGCTAAAGGGTTTCAAATACAAGTGGGGGGGGGGGGCGATTTTCCCTTTAAGAAATAAACCATAAACCAACCATAACCAAACATTCACTATATGCTGCTTGAACAAATGAAATAGCAACAACAAACTTCATTTATTTCAAACCACATCAAAGTACACATCAGTGGAAGACCAAATTAAACATCAAAGTACACAGCGGATGAACAACTCATGACACACAAAAGACACTACAAATCCTTGCTCCAAAATCTCTAACCTCCATAACATCTCCTAAGCATCACCACAAGCCACTACCAATAAGATGTTTTACCTTTAACTGTGTCCCAACATACCACATCTGCAAAAGCACCAATGTGACAAAGAAGGGGTGAGTATAATACTCAATAGGTTTTTCCCCAATGACTTCCCTACTCATGCCACTAGAATATAAGAGTTAACAACATTTATATAAAATAGTTAATATAAAAAATATAGCAAAATATCTTATAACAAGATATAAACAAGCTTCCAAAACCATTCATACCCAAAAACATCCAAGTTCATTTCAAACCAATTTCCAACAAAATATTTTTCCTGAAAAATAAACATACAAGATTTCGAACCATTTCAAAAACAACTCGTTTTGGAATTCCCAAACTTTTTACAAACCTGTGAAATCAACCATGCATGCAACGTTATGACAGTTCCATACTCATGAGTAGTTTCTTGTCGATCTACCAAGTCGTCACAAGGATATTACTTCCCATGTGCCATTACACCTTTGGAACCGAGCACAAGGTCATATTTCAACCAAGACACGTGCATATAGTTACCACATGACATTAAACGTTTGGCACTAAGCACAAGGTCCTTTTTCATCCAAGCCCTATACATGAAATATGAAAACACACCACACATTCCCAACAATCATGTCAAACCATTTTTTCAACAAGACACCTTTTATTGAAACCCATTTTCTATCCAATCCACGTGTTTTCAAATAGTTCAATCCATTTCAATAAAGAATCCTTTTTATTGAAAACCAAATCCATCAAAACCATTTCAATAAAACACCATTTTAATTGAAAACACATTTATTATCAAACAAGTTACAATTTCAGAAATTTTATAATTTAAAGTCAACATTTTAAATTCAAATATCCAAGTCACTTTGCAAATAATTCACCAAGATTAGACAATTTCATCAAAACCACAAATCATTACTAAATAAGATTTATTCCATGATTTTCACAATCAATTCCATCGAAATAACCAATTTGAAACTATGAAAACCTATTATAATAAGAGGAGTCAAGAGTGAAACCACATACCTTTACCGTCCCGGATAAATCGACCTATAAGCACCCGTACCTCAAATCCGCTGAACGCACCACTGAAACCTCTCTAGATCCCCTTCCCTAACATTCACAATCCATAAAAACATCACCCTAGTGATCCAAAGCCCTATATATATACACAACAAGCTTAGATCTAGAAAACCAAGAAGGATAGGGATGTAGATCTAGAGAAAAACAGAACGAAATCAAGATGATAGACATTCCTAGGAGAAACCACCTTCAAACCGCCAAAAAACCTCTTCAAAACCCTTCCAAAATGAGTGGGAAGGCTCCTCCACCCCCTAAGAACTGAACGGCCCGAGTGATCCATGAGTGGGAGGATGTTTGGAGGGAAAAAGGTTAATCTCGAGGGATCCCAGAACGTATAACCCTATTTTTAAGTGGTTGCACGGTTAGCCCGCCCAGTTTGGAAAACTGTGCGCTAACCGTGCACACACTACTACCTTGGGAGAAATGGTCTTCACGGTTTCCTTGCATGGTTGGGAAAACCATGCATAAGCCGTGAGAAGCCTACTATCTACCTTGCATGGTTTCCATGGGAATCCGTATGGTTTCCACTCACCATGATCAAAATGTGGACCCCTTTAAAAGCCTCCAAACTCAACCAATGTCATTCCAAACACTCCCAACCTCTTCCCAACTAATCCAATGCACTTTAAACACATAAAAAGGCATAAAAAATGTCTACATACAAAAAATGGGTGTACTACAGTAGGGTTGATTCAGTAGTCTATAATGAGGATTAGAAGACAGAATTGTGTGAATTATAGTTGTTTGATCTGAGATGTTTGATGAAAATTGTTTAATATTGGGAGATATGATGAATAACATAGGATCTTAAGATAAAATTGTGTTTGATCTAGGCCCTGAAAAAGTACTAGGTCTCATTAGATGTTATCCAGATGCATGAAATTTTGTACTTGTGGAGGAATAATTATTTGGGAGAGAGGGTGACAGAATATGTTTCATAGGATGACTTTCAAAAATTGTTCTTCAAAGAGTTCATTTAATAGACCATGGAGGTAGTTAAGATGCAAGAGATGTTGTCTATGAATTTGGGGAATATTTTAGTAAATGATTTGGGAATCATGGTCAAATAATAAACTCATTTTGAACCGAATGTTATTTGAGATGAGGAATCTTAAGTGATGCATATTTTAGAGGAACTCTATCCTTCTACCCAGTATGTAGTTAATCTATATACATTTCTAATGTAATGGAGGTTAAAAATATGGATGATGTTATCAAGTTGATTCAACAATATGAGTATTAACATAAATTTCGAACCAATAGGTTTTCATGAGGATAATAGATCACAGTGAAAGATTTTAGGTTCCCAGAACATTGTGGTTCCTACCAATATGTTGTCAACATCTGCAGTTACTATTTAGGACATCTAGGTCCATTGTATTCCTTTAACATCAGGGGTGCTTTAGGATAGTGTTATTTCATTTTTGGATTCATGGAAATCAGTAGAAAAAGTTACTATTTGTCTTTCGAGATCAATTTGATGCATGTTGACATTTCTAGACTATGTAGCAATTAATGATGAGACCATTTCGTTAGCTAGTGATGTTGTATTATGCTCTAACATGGGGAGATGGAGTTGGTAGATTCCAACCTCAGGATGTTCTCATCTTTTGTGAACTCTACTTGAGCATGTCTAATGAGTTGGTTATCATCAGATAAGTAGAGCCACTGGGCATGGTTATTTTTAGTCATTAGAGGTAGAGGATACATTGGGTATTGAGATTGTTATTGGTGTTATTAGTTTATTATTACCCTTCATAATCTATTATTTTTTATTTAGGATCATGAAACTCTTTTATTTCACCTCCTCTAATCTATTATATATGTCTATATATATACAAGCCCCCTCTAACACTAGTCTTGACTATGCCAGTTGTGTGTCAAATAATCTTATTCATTGTGTTTAGGGGTTTATACTAATGATGGGGACATAAAAGTACTTTGGTGATATTTTTCATTCTAAATATATATTCATATGATGTAATCATTGGAATTTACTTGTTCTATTCCCTTCATGTTTTTATCAACTTCTCTTGGAGGAGATGTATTTTCATAGATTTGGATTTCCAATCTCTTTTTTTGTAATGAAAAGTTATCAATCGATGGTTGGTGTGTGGTGAATCATGTTTCTTTATTGAATTTGTTTCATTTGAATTAATGTATTCTATAGTAGTGGGGGTCCCCTTAGTAATGGAGGAGGTCCATTATGTTTTTTTGTAACATGTTTTGACGCTACACCGTTTATGTGATGTTAAAATATGGATGGATAAGAATCATTGTGATCATACAATTTAAATGGATCCTTATTGGATTATACCTTTTGAAATATGGGATTTGAGTATTTAGATAGATTATTTGATCAAAAAGGGTTTCATCCATCCTACTGTGTCACCATAGGGAGATCTAATGTTTTTTTTCTAAGGATAAGAATGGGAGTATGATTATGTCTATAGACTACTAAAGGTTTTATTATGGAAGATTAATGAACTTGTACCTTCTTTTGAAAATAAATTATATTTTTAAATAGATGAGTACTATCAGTAGTTTATATATTGTCTATCTACATTCTAGGTATCACCAATTGACAATGATTGTGATCCTTATCATAAATACATAAATTATATGCAGGTATTTGTGAATCATATTTGTTGTAATGTATTTAAGTTTTGGTATTGTACAATCCAAGGTTAGGATGATCAAGAACTCCATGTCTCATGAGTTCATGGACCGGTCCATTATCCTATTCATTAATGATATCTTAATGTACTCAATGTCCTTTGTGAAGCATTCTGATCAGATCAAAACTGTATTATTTCTTTTACGACACCCCAATATCTATGTAATCTTGCAAAACATTGTGATTTTGACACAATAAGAACAATTAATAATGAATTTGGTATATAATAAGCGTATGTATGTGGATACATCTATGGTTGAGGTAGTTATTACTTCTGTAGTACCTAAGATCATGTTAGAGGATAATATCCTTCTTTGTTTTACAAGATACTATATGTGGTTATTTCTTGATATTTCTCATGTTTCATCTCTACTATACACATTGACCTACAAGGATACACATTTTGTGTAGATAAATCATTTCTTTTCAGATTTAAATTACCAAAATGGTATGTTGGTCAATACTTTTGTGATTTATTTTCATTAGGAGGGTGTGATTTTTGAGATGTTTTGTGATTCATACTATTTCGGGATGGTATGTGTGTAGATGTAGTAGTAGTAAGTGATCTCATATGGGTCTTTTATGATATGACCACATGATCATAACTATATGAAAAACTATTTGTATTTTTAAGTGGTGGTAATTTCACAGATTTTTTCATTGAATTGTATTATTTGGGAGAAAATTGTGGTCCCCACCATGCATAAGAACACGAGTTATATATTTTTTGAGAATTATATGACTTTCAAGAGTGGAGTGGAGTTAATTTTATTTAGTATTACAATTTGTATATCTCTATAAACATTGTAAAATAAAATGTTTTACCAGACACATTATGTATGAGGTTAGTGGATGGTAAAAATCAGATGTTGTTTCATTGGTGGTTTCTTGTTCTGTTATTGATTCACATTGTTGATATTCATGATTTTCATATTTCACATTTGGTATTATTCTCATGATTTTCAAATAATTATTTTATTTTGAGGATTTAGTTTCGGTGCCCCATGATGATAAGTGTAGTGATAGTTTCTTTGGCGAAGTGTCTGGTTTTCCAGTAGATAAAGGACAAGAATAATTTTTCTAATGGGGGTTTTCAGCCCTCTGATTTTAAAAATTAAAGATGGGGTGAAATATTTGTATAATGTTTCATAGGGTTACCATGAGACTAAGGAGTTTGTGATTTTATTTATCATATCATTGATTAGTTAATGGAATCATACCACTTCATTGTGATCATGGAGCATTGCATAATGTGGTATTTGGGTTAGAGGAATGCAGATGTGGTGCTGAAGTTAAATTGTGAGACCCCAATATGACAATATATTATTTTTAAAATAATTTAGTTTTTTTTATATAATATTTTTCATGAGATAATATGTTTTCAGGTATTTCACAGAACTATACATCAGCTGAAAACATTTGTTTCACGCAAGATTATGTTTTATCGAATAGTATTGAAATTATTATTTAAAATGATAATTATCTCATAGAAATGAAATTGGATAATATTAATTTTATTAAAAAACATTTGGAAATATGTATTTGAATTCAGTGGTTATTAAAAAATTAAAAATAGGAATAAAAACCTATTAAATAATGCTTCACTTATTTTATTCAAATAAACTACATTTATACGCCAAAGGAATGTTTAATTCATAAATTTAATTCATTAATATAAAAAGATGTTCCAAATTAAATTTAAATATATCTAATAATTTCTTTAGATTTAACAAATATATTTTGTAGTCATAAGATAATAACAAATTGAATTTTATTTAGAAAAATTTATAGTTTATAAAAGTAGTTTTTTCTATTTAATAGAAAAATTGGTCAAAATTTAAATTTTGTAACTTCGATACATTTGAATTTATAAGATAAATATAATATTTGAAATAAATATTTCAATATTATTTCGGGTAACTTTTTAATATTTTTTAGAGAAGTATCATTTTTTATGAATAATGAAAAATAAATAATATGTTTTAAAAAAATGATTATTATTTAAATAATTAATAATGATAAATTCTATATTATATTTTCTTGTTGTAAAAATATATCAATTATAAATATAGTAATTGAATTTCTGTCATTGGAGGCATTTTATTATTAATATTGACCAAAAAATGGTCAATATTTGACAATATTATCTTTTAAAACTCATTTTATAGTTCGGTCTGTGGAATTAATTTTACATTTTTTTCTACCAATTATGTATTCTGAATTTGAAAAATAAGATTCACTATTTGGAATAATAATAATTTCTAATTTATAATAAGGACCAAATTATTTTTTTCAATAATTATTAATGAATGTGGTTAGTATTTCTAACAGTGGACTCATGTTATATTATAATATTTTTATTGTAGTATTTAGTGAATGTGGGGTTCCCTTAATTGATGTGACTCAATTTATATTATATTATTTGTATTCCAGTATTTAGTGAGCATGCCTTGGTGATGTTAGGATGGATAGTTTCCTTGTTTAGGTACTACTTTAGTTTATTGTTTTCTCATGGGTTAAAAAGTATGCTTCTTTAACATTTGGTCAAGGTAATTTTGTTTTCCTAAGGAGTATAATTTTATTCCCACAATATATATATATATATATATATAAATTTTGTGGGTTTTAGGTGGACTATGTGGATCATGAAATCCATTTATAGCTTGGATCATTGTATAATTATCATGTCAATCATATAGATTCACTTTTGTGTAGATTCACATTTAGATAATTTTATATATATATTATGTATTTAATACTAATTTTTTAATGGTTTTTGAATTTTTTATTTCTTGTGTTTGTTTGATGAATCATTTTTTATCTGGATCGGGTTTTATTATATATGGTAAATCATATCAGATGATGATATTTTTATACCCTTATTGATAGTCACTAACTCATGGCCTATTAGAGGTGAGTATTTAGGGACATTATAATTATCCCCTCATTGTTATATCTATGGAGGGATAAGTTAATGCCATATTATCAAGGACATGATACCTCTACAATTGTGACCATTTAGAAGTTGGATTTTACTACATTTGAAAAATAATTTTTTACAATGTTTTCTAATTTTTCTTATGAGATGTATTGATGTATTGAGGGTATATATTATTTTAATACAAACCCTTCATCTCACATCAAAATAATTCCTCATATATGAAATTCTATATTTAATTCATGAATAAATATTCTATGACATAAAATATTTGTATTGAGTAAGGGACATGGATTTTTTATTATTTATCATATCAATATAATAAAATTCAATGTTAAGAATCGCATATAGAAATTTTAATTGGTTTATGATATAATAATATACATGATAAATGTTATATATATTTAGGGTAAATATAAATATATTGACAACATGAATATGAATATGGGAAGAAGATGATAATGACTACAAAATGAAACAATGATCAAAATGTCAATACTATACATGGTCAAAAAATCATAATCCATAAAAAGAATGAAATGAAATTTTATCAACATATACACATTTTATTTATAATAAATTATTTTTGTAATTTATAAAAATAAATAAGATAAAAATATCATTAAAATCATCCTCGAGTAAAATAACTTTCACAATATAAAAAAAATCGATTTACTTTTATTTTTAAATAAGTTATAATTCCATTTTATTTAAAAATATCCCCCTAGACATTTAAGGAAATATTAAACTAAATGATGTTCATTATGGATCTTATTTTCATAAATTACATTAATTTTTAAAATAAAATTCCATTTTCCCAGTAAAAACACAATAAATGTTCCTTATTTAAAAACGACAAGGTGATTCCATTCACATTTTCTGTCAAATCCAAAAGGTAATTCCTTTGAAAAAAATATATGATATATTTGGAATTTCTATGTAATGATTTCAAATTGTTGAAAATTACATTAATAAATTATTTTTTTATATTAATAAATTTTTGAAAACATTTTTTGAAATGTTGTATTTGAAGAAAAACATATTTTTGATTAAAAAGTGAAATGTGTTGGAAAATGATTTTATTTAGTAAAAAATTCATGAATAACCATAGTACAATGAAATAAAATGGGTTAATGGGAATATGATCTAATAATTTTTTTCAACTAATGTTTGATAGTAAAAAATCTCGATTATAATGATATTGTAAAATAAACATTTACAATGATCATAAAATTAATGTGATAATTATTCAATGAAAAATTAATTGTTTCAAATAAAAATTTAAATCAAAATTTATAAATACATCATAGGGTAATTAAATATCATTTTAAAATAATCTTATAAAGATATTATCCCTGAAGTATATGTTTAACCCAATGTATGAAAATTGAGTAATGAAATATTTTACCACATGGTAACATTTATTTAAAATTCCATTAGAAGAAATAGTTAAAATTTAAAAATAAAATAATAATAATATTGAAATATTCATCATATTTTTTTAAAATGGATAATATATAAATCATGGAAATTAAACTCCGAGCATAACATATAAATATTCATCAAGAAAATGAAATGGATAATAAATCCATTACCAAATGATTCATTTAGATTGAACAATATTTAACAATCTATAATTTTTAAAAACATTTATTAACATACAATATAACCATTTAATTATTTAAAATATATTATATTATCATTTTATAAAATCTTATCACTCATTCATTTATAATTGATCATTATTATTATTATTTGAGGAGTTAGTTGTTCTGTTTTCTCATGAATGTATTACCTTGAAAGATATGATTCATGAGTATATAATATAGTCATATAATTTAAATAATAGTAATCATGAAATAATTATCATTTTTCTACATTAATTATACTTTTAAAACAAATAATGAATGTTGTTTCTCAATGTTGAATTCTTTAACGACTATGGAGATAGTAGGTCATACGTATTCATGTGTAACATTTTCATTTTACAATGATTATTATGGAACAGATTAAAGTGTTTTACACATAAATAATGACAATAAAAATGATAACACCATATTATATAATATTATATATCATCCATGTGATTTGATGATGAAAAGAGAGTCACATCGCTTCATTAAGGCATTATTCCACAAATACATGAACGATGCAATCATCGTTACCTGAGTTAAAAGTAGTGAATTAAATTGATATATATTACCTATAAAACGATAAATATTTAATAAATATAATATTTTTTCATTTTTTAAGATATAATAATTATTTTTATCTTTTCACAAAATTTCTGTTGTGTTAGTTAAAGGCAAATCACATCACATTGTTAGATGATAGTTCATCGGACACATGAGAAAAGTTATCAAATCTCCTATAGAATTGAAGGTAAAAATATATATATGATTTATAGTGAATCCAGAGGTATAAATATTTCATAATCATTAAAAATATACTTTATATATATTTTTGTACCCAACATTGATAGGTGCAAATGAAAAAATGAACAATATCGGTTTGTTAGAAAATAGTCCGATGTACACACAAAATATGATTTTGTCACTAATATAACGGATGTGTAGATGGTTTTAAGTAATATATTTTTACAAAAATAACTCAGAATTTGTATGATTAAAATAATTTTATATCATCATGGTTTATAAAAATTGGGATTGGTAGATAAAGTGATAAAATAAAGAGGCTCATTGAAGAAAACATTACTTCTTCTTAGGGTACCATGATTATGTCTTATATTAATCATTCATAAGATTTAATAATGCCCAAAAAATTATGATGTTATGTTTTTAGTGAATTTTCAATGTTATTATGGTAGGTTTTGTCATATTCAAATTTTATTACTTGTGTGTTGAGTTTATGGGATTCAGTTACATTTTCAATTTAAGGAGGAGTGTTATTGTTGTTAACACCCAAAATAATTCACTTTTTGGGGGAAAATATAACCTCATGTGGACGAAAAATTGATAATGAAATTTTCTATTGAGTATATGGTGGAATAACACCCCATAAATAAATTATAAATCATAGTTTCATCATTTTTTCCCTCAATTTCTATACATCCCTAAATCTATAATTTCAGTTATCACTATGATTACTTGTTTTCTAAACTATGAAAATTATACATGAAGAAAAAATAAAAGTATGACTTATTATATAATGTGGAATAAATTATTCAATATAATATATCTAATTTATTAAATATATATCATATGACTGATCATAATTAATTTTAACACAACCACATGTAACTTGAAAAAACAATACTCTAAACGTAACTACGGTTACAATATTTTTTTTATTTAGGTGTTCATATTGTCATTATAAAATAAAAATGTGTCCCTTCACAGAATATATATTCTCTATAGTATCATTTTAAAATTTCTTCATAGGATATAAATTTTTTCATAATTTAAATAAGAATAAATAAAATATAATTTATCCTTGTATAACATAAATGTATTTTTTGTTTTTTTTTTCATTTAAATTAAATTGAAAAAAACCAATAAATTTATGGAATTAAAATAATTATTGTTAAACAAATTTTATAATGATATATTCATATAAAAAATTTAACATAATAATTATTTCAGTTAAATTCACTTTTAATATTTCTAGTATCGATTTTTTAATTTTTTATTAACAATTCAATTACATTTTTGTCATTTATTAAGAATTTTATCTTTGTAATTTATTAATGAAAACTATATAATAATTATCATTCAAGAAAAATTCATTTAAATTTTATACAAATACATATATGATAAACATTGATTTATTCTCTATCCCACTTCATCATAGTCATGAAAAGGAACAAATTTATTTTTTCTCATTTTCATTACGTATCTTATTATATGGGTAATATTCAAATAAATTTGAATTTATTTTCCTTATTTTAGACACATCAATGTTAAATACAAAAATATACTCAATATAAAAAATATGCTAATATTTTTTGCCATTTTAACTCTCATAATTCATGTTTAACTCATGGAAAACTCATTTTTATTGTGAACAAGGTAATTATTTTTTATTACATTCACAACTAATTTTGGTCTATTAATAATCTAAAACTATTAGATATTATTTATTATTTTGAATAAAAATATGGAATTCATTTTTTTCAAATTAAATTCATAATGGCGGAAAATACTAATTAAAAAATAACCGTGTTGATGTGATGGGAATGTGAGTTAAAAAAATGATTCCAATGACCTAAATTAGATTAATTTATATAAAATTAAACATTTTTATCTTTAAAACCATTATGAAATATAATTTATCAGTTAAATTTATTTAATATAAATTGTCATTTGTAATTAAAATTCATTATTTTTTACTATTAATTTAAAAATTAATCTTTTCATACAAATAAAAAAATACATATATAAATTTTCAAATGTTGAATCCAAATATGATTTTTATTATTCCATATAAATTTTCTGAAATAGTTAATATATTTTTTGAAATTATGGTCACAAATATTGATTAAAAAATATTTTTTAAAATATATAGTCTTTTAAGAAAACATTTCATTTTTTTAAATTAATACTATTTTATTCCTAATCAATAGATAACCATATTTTATTTAATTATATTATTAATATTAATAAATTATTATTTTATTTGTATTTTATGTCAATTATATTAAAGAAAAATTATTTTAATAGAATATTATTATGCTAAAAATTGTTATTCTGTTCAATAGGAGCTAAACTCCGTGATACTTGAAATTAAATCAAAAATCATCACTTCATGTAATGAAATATAGACTCAATGGTGCATGTCACATTTGATATCTAATATAATATTCATAATTCATAATTTAGGGCTATAATATTACCATTTATACTTGATGTTAAGTGTTATTCATGCCATCAAATACGATGACATTATTTTAAAAATTTGGAGTGTTATTCATCTTTTCACTCAAATCACTAATTTTACTTCATTATCACTATCCAATACGACCATCTCTTATTTAGTCTTTTTACCTTGAACGTGAATGATTTAACCATAATTGAAACATAAATTTAAATGAAATCAAATGAAAATATCAATCTTTCCCAACAAATCTTCATCCTTTTGATGATACATATAGCCATAGAAAATTCTAATAGGTTTATTAAACAATCATAGATCATGGACATTACCCACAATATGATAAAAATGATTTTGGTCCACAAGAGGATCTGCTCACTTTAGTTCACCAGTAGCTTCTTCATATAGTATAATAAAATGTCTTCCCAAAGGAAAGATAGTATTAAATAATATAAAACAACATTGAAAAGAAAAAATTATAACAACAATAAATAAATCAAACAATATCAATGAGAAATTTACCCCATCAGATTATATATCACTAGGTGTATTATAACCAATCCAAATTCAAAGTGGTTAAATGACTTGAAATTGATAAAATTATTCCGATCTATTTCATTTTTTGGCCTCTGAGGGGCATGCTCTCCAAAACTATGGGTGCTAGGGTTTATCCATGTTTTGTTCTCCCCATCCCCCTTCGTCCTAGCTTTACTCATGGTTTATGAGCTTCATCTCGATCCGGGGAGGACTTCATCATGCTTCATGTGATCGGCCTTGTGGGGTTCACCCCCTTTGTCAATAAGTGTGTGCATGTCTTCCATCTTTGACGGGGTGGATAAGGTCTCTTGTCTGGTGTGACCATATCAGTAATGTGATGGTGATGCACAGTGGTGGCCCATCCCTTCCATCAACAATGAGGATCAGTGTGCTCTCATCATTGAGCCCAGTTTTCATTTGGATTCGCTAGGTGGACAGATTTTCTCAGACGTTCAATGCTCACTCCCCAGACATTGTCAAGTGACCTGGGTTTTTCTGGCTCACCTGTGCGATCAAGAGCAGGTCTCTCATCAAATATACATAGTTTATAAGGGTGAGGTATAGGGTGGTGTCTTCTCTGGGATTTACAATTTCTCTTTTTTTGCTGTGATTTGGTATGTTATGATTTGTGTCATTTACATGGATCTAGTTTTGTTCATTCTTCTTCAATATCATTGGTTTTTCTATGCCCTTTCATGCTTCCATTCATGATATTGTGAGATTTTAGAACCTAGTAATGGTGTATATGTTTTTTTGACTATAGAAGACTCATTCCCATAGAGGGCTCTTATGTTTCAAGATGACCCTAATCCCCTAATCGATTGCGCCCTTTGGTTTGGTTTTGAGTCCCCCTGTCCCAGGTGATGATGGACTGATCTCGTGCCTCTTGGGTTATTTCCTGGGTGTATGTGAATATGTTGGATGGGGTTTTTGAGGAGGGAAGTGGTGTTGGTCGAGGATGATCTTTGATTGTGGCACAAGGAATGGTCATATTGTCTAGCCGAATGGTGTTAATATTGTGAGGTCTATTGCTATGGTGTTGCACCCTGTATCGACCCGTGGATCAGGCCCCATAAGATGATTCAAAGCTTCTCTTCATCATTGTACTATTTTTAGGATTTTGATATTTGATAGTGTATGGAGTAAATCATCAAATTAGGCATGTTCTTTGACACAGGAAACTTAAATGTTGTTATGACATTCCATGGTGGTGTGATTTTCTATGTACATATGCTGGGGTGGTGTAGCTTGAATTGTTATTTTGGTTTGTCTCGCTAAACTTGTGGGTCGTGAATATATTTATGTCAATGATGTATTGGGTTCCCCCATCCATCCCTTAAAAAGGGAGATTATGTTTCTGATTTTGATAATATTATTCATATAAGATCCATTAAAAAACATTCCAGTTGCATTACGACTCACTATGAGGAAAATATTCAAGGAAATCTAATGTAACTACCATGAATTTCTTAATAGGACTTCCAAAACAAAATATTGACATCAATGAACTATTCTAAACTAGAACCTTAGGTGAAACCACATTGTCTCGAACAACATGGATACCCTCATACAGTAATAAACGATCCAACACAATTTTATCCCTAGGGAATTACAAATTAACATGGGTAAGTGAAAAGGACCATGAATAACACCGGATAACTAAGGTAAGGAATTTTCCCAAAAATTGATGATAAAATAATTTATGTTAGAATAATGAACAGTCCAATGAGATAATATACTAGTAACCAAATTGGAATAAAAAAACTCAAATAAGAATATCATTATGGAATTAAACAAATATCAATATAAAACTCAAATTTTTTAATTGTCACATCAACAAAAACCCTAATTATCATGAATATCTAAAACCAAAATTTAATGTTTTTCATTTTCTCAGACGAATCATAAGAAAATATAATAACCCAAATGTAAAACCTAGGGCATGAGATCTATATCACATAATCATCTTGCCACATTTTCATTAATCAATACCCTAAAAATCCTCCATTAATTATATCAATTTAATTAAAATAATTTATGTCATGGTATTTCTTATTTCATATTTAAATACAAAACATTATTTTATTTCAAATATATGGTTAACATATAAAAAATTATAGAATGTTGTTTGAATAAAAAAAATTATATGTTTTTACATAAATACGATGGAAAGAATAACTTAGCTGCTTAAATCATTGGCATGTGTAACAAATCAAAAAACATCACCATCATATAATTTATAATTACATCCTCTCCAATATAATATAAAATTGTTTCCACTCCCTCTTAAGGGGAAATTTAGAACCCCACCTTCATAATGAGAAATAACATCAAATCTGAAAAATTGGAAACTTTAATCATTAAATTAGAAGTCATTATTTTTTAAACTCTTTAAATTTCAACATATAATTTTATATTGTTAATATTACATCTTATTCCAAAATAAACACTTATGATTTTTTATTTTCCTTATAAATATTTAAAATATTAAATTTGAAAATTTTCCTCAAGAATATCTTCAATTAATTTTCATAAAAAATATTCAAATGTAAATATTTCACTTTCAATAAATCCATCTGATGATTTAAATTACATTGAAATTGGGTTTTTTCAAAATAAATTAAAGACATTTCAAATGATGTATTAAATCATTAAAATTTCAATTTTTTTAAATCAATTAAAACAATGCTTAATTTAATCCTACAATTCATTGTTTCAATTTATGGGAATATAATATTGGAAATACATACATTTATGTATATATCATGAATATACAACTGTATTGGGATCGAAAAGTGATAAATGAAGGAATTAAAGACCATAAAAAACATATTATTAATTTAAATTACACATAGTAATTATCCACAGAATTCATCATTATTCATTAGAAACTCATTATTAAGGAATGTGACATTGAGATAAAAAACAATGTATGAGATATAATTATCAAAGACGGATCATATCCTCCACTAGTAGTTTAATTCACTAATCGAAGAGGTCAGTGCACCAAAAATAACTTATTTAGATCATCTAAATCCATGATACTTTTTTCTTTAAATGGAGTGTTTATCCAAAAAAAATCAGTCTTGATAATTTTTAATATATTTTTCAGAATTTAAAATTACCTCCAACACTATTTATTAGGGAGTGGTGAATGGTAAAACAAAACCATGAACTCTATCTATGTGCTCCATTAGACTCACTATGAATGTGTTAACATTTTTTCCTAGGTTGGAGCATGTTTTGGTAAACCATGAAATAAATTTGAATTCCTCACTCTCTTGGCGGTGCACAATTATAACAGGAAGGGAACACGGTTTGGGAAACTGTGCGACAACCATGATGAACCCCAAAATCTCTAAAATTCATTAATTCCTAAATAATGACCAAAAAACATGCACAAACTCCATGGGGATAAAAAACTAAGTAAAAAATTACTAAAAATTATCAATATGTCACAATATTATTTCATAAATTTTCTCTCACTTAATTATTATAAAAACATTTTTGTACATATGGACTACCGCCTTAACGAAGCTATGTGACTCCATTTTCCTCAATGCACCACATTTATTAAATATTTATGTATATTAAATGAAATAATATGGTTAATATGATATTATTATCATTAATAAATGATAAAATATCTCTTACTTTTTTTCACCATGATCATTAAAAATGGATACGTTAGTTAAGTGTTCATATGGCCTACCGCCTTCTCGATCGCAACGTAGTTCATTTTTCAAAACCTACTCCTATGAATGGTATTATAATGAAAAATTATTTAAAAATATGATCATAATATAACATTAAATTTATAGAGATTATGTACATATATATTTTCAATAAATATACCATTCATGATGAATCATGCATGAGTATACAAGAAAAATAATGCATGAAACAATGAAAATAATTAATGATTATTAACTAATGGGAAATAAAATATTAAAATATGATCATTTATGATATTAAAAATATTAAAATTGTTTATTTGTATTTTAATATCATTTTAAAAAATATATACTAGAGGTTATGGTATATCCATTGAAATTGAAGACTGAGTTGATAAATTTCTTCTCAATTTAATTTCATTAAGACATATAGTAATTATACTGGACTAATTTATTTGATATGGGGTGTATAATGAAAATATGACATATAATACCCAAATTAATTATAATATATTGTTATTTTATGTATCAATTTTTTTTATTTCATCATATGGTAATTTGACTTGAAAATTTAAAAAGTGGTGTGTAATTTCATAACTCAATTTCATTTCATTAATTATATTACTTATTTATTTTCCATGATATTTTATGATAAAAAATATAATGACTATTTATTATCATAATTTTTTACAAATGTTATATATGTAATTATAGTTGATACACATAATTGATTCTTTCATTAACTCTCAGTTCAATGTTTTGATCATTGTAAGGGGTTTTTTAACAAACACTAATTAATCGATATTTCCTTTTACTAAATTTAAGATTAATTAAATTAATAGTTAATTGGATTATAATTCCAATTAAATTTATTCTACATAATTTATTAATAATAATTTTGATTTATAAAATAATTTTTCAATCTTTTAATGATATAAATTTCCAGAGATTGTTTTAGAAAATGATTCATGAAAATATGACTTTATTTCACACATCAGCTGGAATTGGGTTTTCATCCAAAACCATGTTTTGGAAATAAAAACATAAATTTCTTTTAAAAAAATTATGAATGAATTATTAGAAAAAAATTGTCCCATATTTTCATTGTATATAGTTTTTTCAAGGGAATGTCGTTATCATTTTTACAATAAGGTACATTTCTATCTTTTATAAGGTTAATAGGTATTGTTTTTCCCCTTGTATTAATTTTATGAAATTACCCACCCACATGTCCATAATTTCATTTAATATTCCCTTAAAATATTACATTGTTATTTTTATGGAATTTGTTTCCTAAATTATTGATTCTAACTCAAATTTACCCAAGAGATGAAGGTAGAACGGTCCTTGTAGTTAGCTTGGGTTATCAAATCCTAAGGAACCTAAGAAGAAACATATAGACACGTATATTCTATGGACTGTTTTTGGCTATGAAGTGGCCAACATGGGTTGATTTTATATAGGTTTAAAGAATAACTAACTGAATTAAGTGAAATCAATTTAAAAGAATGAGTTGATCCTAGGTTATCGCTCTGGGTGGATTGGTTGAATTACTTTTTTAATGATTTCAATTTCTTATAATTTAGATGGATTCATTTAAGAAGATCAAAACAAATCATCACTTACTTGTTTAATGCCTACACACCCTAATACTAATCACCTATACACTTGAAGGATCAACGTTTTGAGCACTCCAAGGTAGAGGTTCGTATTAGCACTTGAAATGTGTGACCTTAAATTCAATAAGGATGAAGATGTTTTAAAATCATCAAATAAAAGTTTCATTTCAAAGAAGTGATTAGCCATTATTGGAGTGATAAATAACATCCAATCCATCCCCTTGCTACTCCCTTGGATGAACTCATAAAAGAGTTATCCCTCCATTGATGACATGTCTTCAACGGAAGCGGGAAGTATACTTACAAAGGTGGAATTGAAGAAGTAAAAACAACAACAAAAAAAGTTCACTCCTCCATTATGTGATAAATATCACAAGGTTTGGTATGAACAAGATCACACCTTGAACCAATGGTATCAAAGTGATAAGGATAAAAATAGAATAATAAGAGAAGAAGAACTTTTATTAAGAAACTAAGGTGAATTAAACAACATACATGAGAAAGAAATACGATTACAAACACAAAGCGGAAGCATAACACTACAATGAAACCAAGCATCAAAATCCTTAAATCCATTAACACCACAGCCTTAAATAGGCATTTTTTAACTGTTGGGTCGAGCCTTCAAAAGTCGAAGTCTCTTCAATTAATTTTGGTAGGCCATAGGTGGGTGGAAATTAAGGGAGAGTTGATTTTTCCACCCTAGACCCGAGGTGGCAGTCATCTTTCCTTCACCAAACAAACACGTCTCGAAGACCTTCAAGATTGCCGAATCCGAGTAGGACATAGAAGAATAAAATGGTTCTAAGGATGTCTTCTAATTTCCTGTAATAGTTGGGGCCATTTGGAGTTGTGGATTCCGATATATGATCAAATTAGTGGGATGTTTTTCTGGGCCGCAGAATCTGGCCCAGAATTGTATCTCTAATTGGGCCGCCTTAATGACCACCATAGAGGCAGAATTAGCATTATCTACTGAAGAGGGATTTGTTTATATACATGTATTCTAGAATTCCAATAAATTTGGTATTAATTGGGCCTGTATGTTGGGACCCACCGTCTCTTTAGTGGGATGGTGTCCAATCTACCTTCTCTAGAATTGTTTCCTTTCATCACAAAATATCTCCATCTTCTTCCATGAATTCTCCATTGATACCTGAATGAAAAATGTTCACATTTAAGTGTAGATATAGTTCCCAAAATATCAAATTAAAAAATTGATAATTACATTACTTAGAATCAGATGACTCATTGGACCTAAATTGATGTATATTAGGCAAGAAATGCACAAATGATGATAATGGATGTTCATAATGAAAATGCACTAACTCAGGCCCATAAGATCAAAAATGAAAATTTAATACCATTAAAATGTAATTAAAATATATGTTTTTATTGGATAATCACACCCCCAAACTTGAGATTTTCTAGTCCCGAGAAAATAATTCAATGATTTTATTTGAATTCCATTCTTCAAACACATTATAACAAACAGTGCTCACAATGTAAACTGCACACAAATATATTTTTCTAACCTATCAAGATAATTTAAAACAAGATGAATTTAAAAGCAGATCCCAATCCCAAGCCCAGTCCTTTGATCAAATCCATCATCATACATCATCCAACTCAATTAGGTTTAATGATGTGTTGTGTATCACAATAGATATGGGGGTTCATTTTCATTCAAGGGGGAAATCATGGAAGCACTAGGTGGAATCACATTTAATCCTAATATGAGTATTCATAATTATTTTTTTTATTTTTTTTCAATATTTCCATAGTAATTGCGATTGCAGTTAATCAAATTAACCCACGTAGCAAGACTTTGCCGATGACTCCCAGACTCAAAGGCCTTAGGGCACCAAGTGAAGCCCACATACTCGGGCATCATCTCGAGTTAACTTAACCAAAAATAAAGTCATATTACCATAAATAGAGATATATTAAAAAAACTCAGGGCTAGACAACTCTGGAGTCATGATCCCCAAGTGCCGAAAGCCTCACATTTTATCAATCTATTGCTCTACACGCAATTTTTGTTGTTGTTTTTTTTAATTTTAATTTTTTTGAATACTCATATTATTCATAAAAATAAAACCAGCCTAGGCTATTTATTATGGGACCCCAAAAATTCAAATTATTACCCCACAGTCTAAAGGACGTGCATTGTGGCATTTTGATTTAATGGATGAAAATAAAAATGATGTAAATTTTCATTGGACAACCAAACTTCCAAAATCAATGATTTTAAACTTAATCATGAATTAAACTAAGAGTCAAGGAAATTATAATTATTTGATATGTAGTTTTTATTTGAGCAAAGATGTTATTATATGAATTATAAAGGAATTTTACTTCTTTTTGTTATCAGTGTTTTTTTTAAACAAACATTTTGTTTCCACACCCCCCAACTTAGAATGAAACCGTCCCTAGTTTCGTAAAAACAAAATTTAGAATGGGGTAGAGGAATAAAATGGGGAGTTCAATAAGGAAATTGAAATATGATGATCGTGGAATGAAGTCACCTGGTGGTTGAAGTTTGAAGTTCATGCCGCTCGAATTTATTCATTTGATATCCACGTCACTTGAAAAGTTCCCTAGTGGAAAAAGGAAAAACAAAATAAACAAAACAAAACAAAACAAACATTATATATATATATAATAAAGGAAGTAAAATATAAGAATATATATAAAAAATATAGAATAAGGAAGCACAATAAGTCACAGGTCAGTGGTAAGCGCGCGCCCCTATCTCCCTTTGGTCTCGGGTTTGAGTCCCCGCGGCTTCGCCGGTTGTGATGGGGTTTTCCCCACGGCCTACGACGTGGACTTTTTATTATTATTATATATTTATTTTTAGCTTAACCTAAAAATAAAACAATATAAACTGATGATACATTGTCTTCTTTTTAAATTTCTAGGTAAGGTATTACTCAAGGATCACACCACGTGACACCGATGAATATGGTGCTCCTCTTTCGTACCCATCCATACTCATAATAGAAGAACAGGTGAAAAGTCTATTTTTTTATTTTTATATATAAAAATGATTAAGTAATCTTATTTGAAAATTAAGGATGATTCAGAAAGATTAGAAACATAAAAACCACAGGTTGCCTCCCATGCAGCGCTTTGTTTAACGTCGTTAGCCCGACATAGATCCCAAATTTATCAATTTTTTTTCTGGTTCATAGATTGGATCAATTAACTCAAATCTATTTCCTGCTTATTGAATGATTCAATGAATGTTTTTAACCTTTGACCATTTACCTTGAAAATGTGACCACTTGTGGGATCTTGAATCTCTACTGCCCCATGGAGGTATACATGATGCACTATGAAAGGACCATACCATCTTGACCTTAACATTCCTGGGTGTAAATGAAGTTTTGAACTATACAAGAGCACATGTTTTACCGGTTCAAAATGTATTACCTTGATATTACTAGATTAGTAGGCTTGAACTCTAGCAATATTGATCCTTGAATATTCATAAGCCTCCATCTTTAATTCCTCCAGTTCATTGAGTTCTAGTTTTCTTTTTGTTCCAGCCAATGAGAGGTCATAATCCATTTTATTAATTGCCCAAAAGGCCTTATGATCAATTTCAACAGGTAAATGTCATGCTTTTCCATAAACCGACCTATATTGGGACATTCATAAAATGGTTTTATATGCGGTTCTATAGGCCCAAAGAGCATCTATGAGTTTCTTTTTGTTTTTGGAAGAGGTATTTTAGTGTAGAATGGTAAGTGAACACAATGATGGGTGATCCTAAGAGGTAGGACCTAATCTTCTCTAAGGAAAACACAATAGCAAGTAACTCCTTTTCAGTGGTGGTGTAGTTGATCTTGGCATCATTTAAGGATTTTCTTGCATAAGCAATAACATATGGAGTTTTATCACAACGTTGTCCTAACAGAACTCCAAAAGAAAAGTCACTTTCATCACACATAAGGTCAAAAGGAAGGTCCAAATTTTGAGATTTTATAATAGGAGGATAGGTGAGAGAGGATTTGAGGGTTGAGAATGAACCCTCATAGCTTTCTGTCCAAACAAATGGAGCATCCGTTACTAAGAGAGCAGAAAGGGGACTGGATATTGAATTAATGTCCTTGATTAATCTTCTATAGAAACCAGCATGTCCTAAGAATGACCTCACTTCCTTGACAGTTTTGGGTGATGGAAGGTGATGAATGATGATGACCTTTTCTTTATCAACTTCAACCCCCTAATCGAGACCAGATGGCCTAGAACAAGTCCCTCTTTAACCAGGAAATGGCATTATTCCCAGTTTAGGACCAGATTCTTTTCTTCACATCTAAACAAGACTCTCTACACATTTTTCAGACATCCCTCAAAAGTATCCCCAAACATAGAGAAGTCATCCATGAAGACCTCTAAAAAATACCCTACCATGTCTGAGAAGATTCCCATCATGCACCGCTGGAAGGTTCCAGGGTCATTGCATAACCCGAAGGGCATGCGTTTGAAGGCAAAGGTACGAAAAGGACATGTGAATGTAGTCTCCCCTTGATCCTCTAGGGAGACCTCAATTTGATTGTACCCCGAGTACCCATCTATGAAACAATAGAAGGCATGACCTGCCAATCTCTCAAGGACTTGGTCAATGAATGGTAAGGGGTAATGGTCCTTCTTGGTAAATGAGTTTAGCTTCCTATAGTCAATGCAGACCCTCTATCCACTACTCAACCTTGTTGGAAAACTCTCTCCATCCTCATTGGTTATCACTGTGATTCCAGCCTTTTTTGGAACCACTAGGACTGGGCTCACCCACTCACTCTCAGCTATGGGATATATGATACCATCTTTTAACAATTTCAGAAGTTCCTTCCTTACTACCTCCATGAGATTAGGATTGATTCGTCGTTGAGGTCGACGACATGGATTTGAATCAGATTCCATAACAATCTTATCAGTCCCAACAAGTGGGCTAATCCCGGGAATATCAGATAGGGTCCAACCAATGGCCTTCTTATGCTTCCTCAGGACATCTAGAAGAATCCTCTCATGATTGGATTCAAGAGAGGAAGAAACGACAATAGGATGCGTTTTATTTTCCCCTATGAAAGCATACTTTAGTGTAGCGGGAAGTTCCTTCAATTCATGATCATGTTAGTTCAGAATATCAGCAGAAGATTGAGACATTGGATCAAGATCAATTTCGTTTTTTTAGAGTTTCAGATAGGATTAATTCCCCACATGTAGAAGTTGAAGCTACTAGATTGGCTTGTTCAGATTTAGAGAAGGAAATTGGAGTGGTCTCCATGAAAGTGGTTTCATTAAATTTTTCACTGATTGTTGGACCTACAAATTCATCATAAGAGCAATTTGAAAATGATTCAAGCCAAGGAGATAAACTTCCTTCATATGAACAAAGGAAATCAATCTCATCCTGAATTAATAATTCATCAAATTTTCCTTGATGTTCCATGGATTCATTATCAATGCTTCCTATCATATTTACTTCATGAATGTCCTCGTCATCCCCGATTTTTGAGCTTTCATTATAGATGTTCAAGTCTAGAATCATGTTCCCAAAGGTGATTGTCATGTTCCCATTTCGAACATGGATAAGAGAGTTGATTGTTTCAAGGAAAGGATGACCAAGGATGAGTTGGGTTTGTTCCTTATTTGCTAAGTTTGGATGGTTGTCAAGGACAATGAAATCAGCAGGGTAGATGAAGTTTTCAACCTTTACGAGAACGTCCTTTAAAATCCCCTTTGGAACCCTAATGCTACGATTATCAAGTTGAAGTGTGATAGATGTGGGTTGGAGTTATTCTAGGCCTAAATGGCAGTACACAGCATATGGGATGAGATTGACACTACCACCTTGGTCACACAAGGCCTTGATAAATTTTCTTTCTCCTAGTTCAACATAGATGTAAGGGCAACCTGGGTCTTTCAACTTAGGAAGAATGGTCCCTTGAATGGTGGTACTCACATTAGCAGCCAAAAGGACTTGGTTTTTATGTGAAAATTTTCTTTTAAAAGTGCACAAGTCTTTAAGGTACTTTGACTAGGCAGGAATGGTTTGGATGGCATCGAGAAGAGGAATTTTCAACTTGACTTGTGAGAATATTTACCTCAATGTTTCACTCAGTTCAGGCTTGGTTTTTCCCCTCATGCGTTGAGGAAATGGTGCAGGTTGTGGGTTTGTTTGTTGAAGAGTTGTTTCTTTCATATTGTTATCAGTTTCCTCAATTTGATCTTGTGGTTCATTTGAATTTTCATCCATGTTTGAATCTTCAGGTGGGTTATGAATTAGTTGTTCAGGTTTCTCAATTGGTTTTCCACTTCTTAAAATAGTCACAGCCTTTAGTTGTTCATGAGTTGTTCGAGAACAACATGACTCTCCCCTTGAAGTTGAGGATGGCACCGCCTGAGTAGGCATGGGTGCCTTTCCGGTTTTGATGGTTTGAAGTTCTTGTTTTAGGGAAGGTACCTCCGAGTTCATCCTCTCCATTTGTTTTCATAGTTGTTCTAGTAGGCTTTGTGGAACAATTTGGGTGGGTGCTTGAGTAGGTTGGTTTATCCCAGGGGGATATTTTAGAGGTGGGACGGTTTGTTGAAAATGGACCATTGGATGTTCGTATTGGATACGTTGGGTTTGGAACTGGTTATGGGTTTGGTAGTTCTGATGGGGGTAAGGATTTTATCCATGTGGTTGGCTAGGTTGTTGGTTATCTTTCCAGCAGAAGCCTGGGTGGTCATTATACCTTGGGTTGAAGGTGTTTTGGAATTGAGGCTTTTGAAAGTTCAAAGCATTTACTTCTGTTGGGGGTCCTCCTAAGAGAACATCCTTGATGGATGGAATGGTTGGGCAGTTTTCTATCTTATGGTCATGTTTGTCACAAATTTTGCAAACAGGGTCAACAGTTTGGATTTCATGGACTTTCCTAAGGTCTATCTCTTCAACCTTCCTAGAGAGTGCTGTGAGTTTAGCCCTAAGGCTTTCCGCTTCTCTATGTTTATGAATTCCAGTAGTCCTTTGTGGCTTTTCAGAATAAGGTGAAGTTCCCCATGTTTGGTTTTTTTAGAAAGGCTTTCTAGATACTCGTAAGAATCATTTGGGGCATTGGTTTTAAAGGTTCCATTACAAATTATGTCAATGAATTGTTTGTTCCCCGAACCCAACCCTTCATAGAAAATTCTCACTTACTCAGGAATAGAAAATAAATGGTGTGGAACCATGTTTAGAGTGTCTTTGAACCTCTCCCATGATTCATAGAATGACTCTCCCTCTTTTTCGAAAAAGTTTGGGATACTCTTTTTAAGTGCAATTGTTTTGTGGTGGAGAAATTATTTTTTGTAGAATTATCATTGTAGTTGGTCCCAAGAATTTATAGATGATGGTCTCAAATTGTTTAGCCAATTTTTAGCTAGATCCTTTAAAGAAAAAGGAAATAGCCTCATCTTAGCAGATTCTAGTTGATGTGGGGGACACATGTTTTCTACAATGTCATTGAACTCCTTAATGTGCAGGTATGGCATCTCAGACTCCATTCCATGGAATGTGGGAAGGTGGTTTAGGACATGGGGTTTAAAGATGTAGTTGTCATCTTATAGGGAATTGTGTCTAATGAATGAGGGGGCATTTGTCCAGGAAGGTGTGGGGTAGTCATTCATGGTTTGATCAATTGAATTCCCCAAGTTTGGGGCTGCCTCATTTGGGTTTCCATTTTGGTTCCCCCTCGGGTTTATGAGTTGGTTTTTTTGAACACCTTCCATTGAAATTGGCTCAATTTTTGACTCTGGGGTGATAGGAAGATTAGGATCTAATGTAAATAGTTCCCTTGGTGTACTTGACTCCCCAACCCCAGGACTATCCACCTTAACAAGACGGTTTGATTGATCGCGGGTGTAGGCGGACATGCGCCAAAATAAAAAAAATGAGAAAGGGACAAGATAAGAGAATTTGGATGAGAAAAGAAGAAATGGGGAGAATAGAATGGGTGTTTAGATGACTTACTTGGGTCCCGGGAAATGGCGCCGAAATTTGATTCTCGCTCAAATTTACCCAAGAGATGAAGGTAGAACGGTCCTTGTAGTGAGCTTGGGTTATCGAATTCTCAGGGACCTAAGAAGAAACCTATAGACACTTACCTTCTATGGACTGTTTTTGGATATGAAGTTGCCAAATTGGGTTGATTTTATATGGTTTTAATGGTTAACTAACATATTTATGTGGATTCAATTTAAAAGAATGAGTTGATCATAGGTTATCGCTCGGGGTGGATTGGATGAATTACTTTTTTAATGATTTCAATTTCAAATAATTGCGATGGATTCATTTAAGAATATCAAACGAAATCATCACTTACAGGTTTAATGCCTACACACCCTAATACTAATCACCTATAGACTTTATGGATCAAATTTTTGAGCACTCCAAGGTAGAGGTTTATATTATCACTTGAAATGTGTGACCTTAAATTCAATAAGGATGAAGATGTTTTAAAATCATCAAATAAAAGTCTCATTTAAAACAAGTGATTAGCCATTAATGGAGTGATAAATAACATCCAATCTAGCCTCTTGATACTCCCTTGGATCAACTCATAAAAGAGTGATCCCTCCATTGATGACATGTCTTCAACGGAAGAAGTAGGTAGACATACAAAGGTGTAATTGAAGAAGTAAAAACAACAACAACAAAAAGCTTACTCCTCCATTGTGGGATAAATATCACAAGGTTTGGTATGAAAAGTTCACACCTTGAACCAACGGTATCAAAGTGATAAGGATAATAACAGAATAATAAGAGAATAAGAACTTTTATTAAAAAACTAAGGTGAATGAAACAACTTACATGAGAAAGAAATGTGATTACAAACAAAAAGCGGCAGCATAACACTACAATGAAATCAAGCACCAAAAATCCTTCAATCCTTCATCACCACTGCCTTAAATAGACATTGTTGAGCCCCTGGGTCTAGCCTCCAATAGTCAAAGTCTCCTCAATTAATTTTGGTAGGCCATAGGTGGGTGAAAAGTAAGGGAGAGTTGATTTTTCCACCCTTGCCCTGAGGTGGCTGCCAGGTTTCCTTCACCGAACAAACACATCTAGAAGAACTTCTAGATGGCAGAATAATAGTGGCTCATAGAAGAAGCAAATGGGGATCCGGATGTCTTCTAACCGCCTGAAATATTTGGGCCCATTTGGAGTTTTTGATTCCGAGATATGATCAAATTAGTGGGATGTTTTTCTGGGACGCAGAATCTGGCCAAGAATTGTATCTCTAAATTGGGCCGCCTTAATGACCACCATAGAGGCATAATTAGCATTATATACTGAAAAGTGATTTGTTATTATAAATGTCTTCTAGCATCCCAAAAAATATGGGATTAATTGGGCTTGTATGTTGGGTCCCACAGTCTCTTCAGTGGGATGTTATCCAATCTGCCTTCTCTAGAATTGCTTCCATTCATCACAATATATCTCCATCTTCTTCCATGAATTCTCCATTGATCCCTGAATGAAAAATGTTCACATTTAAGTGTAGATATAGTTTCCAAAATATCAAATTAAAAAATTTATAATTACATTCCTTAGAATCATATGACTCATTGGGCCTAAATTGGTGTATATTAGGCATGAAGTGCACAAATGATGAGAATGGATGTTCATATTGAAAATGCACTAACTCAGGACCATAAGATCAAAAATGAACATTTAATACCATTAAAATTTAATTAAAATATATGTTTTTATTGGATAATCAATTATATAAAATATTTAGTTTTTTAATATGAATTTTAATGAAGTGGCTTTCAAACCAGTATTTTGTTTCAATAACTAATTTCTTAAATTATAATTATATTTTCATATATAATTTTTTACATATATTTTTAACGATATTTATTAATAAATTAAATTTTTTTTATTTATCATATTATACACTTGGGAAATGTATAATTAATACCCTTCTAACACTAATTATGTTTGGTTTATGATTATTTTAACTAATGAAAACTTTAATATTCACTTACTTGATTGGATTTTATAGTCATGAAATTATCCATTAAATATTAACTTTCATGTTATAATAAGACCTTATATATATATCCCAAAATACATATCATTATCATGGATATATTAATATCGTAAACTATATAACATTTTTTCATATGGGGTATTGTTTTTAATTCTATTTTATTTATTTTGGAAATATTGATAAATCTAGATTCTTTAATCAATATAGATATTTTATTTTTAGAAATATTGATTCATTAATTGAAAATATTATTTTATTTAACAGAAGTAATTTGGACATAAAATGATGGGTTGGGTCTGGTATTATATATCCCCACAATAGATCATTTGGTCTCCTTAAAAAATTAGAATGGCACAATTGAATAGGTTTCTACTTCTAGTTGAATCAATATTGTTGAATGTATTAAGGGTAGTTTTATCATATTCCTGAGACATGAGGAAAAATATATAATCCTTTATTTCATTTCTGTTATAATTATTATCGATGATATTTTCAAAATGATATTTTCTTTGAATGCATTATATTTTAAATTTCTAATTATGTAGTTGTTTTTATATGTTTACATTGTCATGTTTTTTATGACTTATAAAATTTTTATATCCATGTTTTTTATGGAATAATTTGTTTTTTTCACATATTTACCATGCCCTATTGAATTTTCATTATTGATTCCTCATATCCTCTTAGGTACATAATCCTTACTTAGTATTTATGTTATCCCTTGCTTTATTTCCTTTCCAAATAATTCCTTATGTGTATTACGAAAGATATTCAATAATATTCTATATGTAATAAAGATATTCTAAAATATTAATTTTCAAATTTGTGTAATAAATTGTTTTTTGTAATTATTAACGTACCTAGTTTACCCATACTACAAAACTATACTATCTTTTGGGATGTGATTCCTTATATAGTTTGTCGATGTAATAACATAAGAACATACCCCCTGATACAAGGATTGGGGTGAATACATTATATTTACATCCATCACTAAAAAACAACGTTATATTGGTTTTTTTAAATGTTTTTAAAATTAAAAAATAACATGGGTCAAAACTAGTCATACAGTATAAATGTAAAAGTATAAAAGGTAATGATTTAACGGTAAATCCCATATAACATGTTTAAAACATGTTTGAAGATAAATATATGTAAATTTATAAATCTCATAACGAAAAACTAAATAATTTCAAATCATTTGAGACATTTAACTTTTACTAGTGTAAATGTTTTACTAAAAAATGATGAGTATTTACCAAATTGATACATTTTTCCCTTATTAAAGGATACATATACCACCAATCCACGTGTTAACTAAAATTATATTCTCTACTTGAAAATAATATCTTTTACTCTCACTATAACCATATTCCATAAATATAAAATCATTTTCACACATATTTATCCTAAAACAATAAATTTCAAAAGAACTTCCATGGGAAAAATCATATCTCCACCATAAGAACTATCTCGATATTCTTGAAATTTTGTCAATTTTATTCCAAAAAATATTTTATTACAACAAATAAATTAATAAATAATTACTGATATTATATATATATTTTTTATGTTAATCATTAACCCTTATTTGTCCATTTTCAGGTAATTATAATGGGAAAAGAACATCTTTAGTTTTCTATGTGGACTACCTCCTCAATGAGGAACATCCATTTTTCATTACCTCCATTCATGGATGGTGTGAATATTTTTAATGATAATTAAATAAATGATATATAATATAATTATATTTTTTTAATTTAAATTTAATATCTACCTTCACCCCTTTCAATTATAGTGAAATGGGATCTCTAATCTTGTGCACATGGGGATTACCACCTCCATGATAAAATGATTTTCTTTATCCTATAATATTTTCAACAAATATCTAAAAATAATAATATATTGATTATAATCATAAAATTATAAATTAAATATATTTAATATTTTACTAAAATTATTTATATAAATGAATTATCTATTTATCAATACTCTCAAATCATGTTAATGCATGTCCATGTTTGGGTAAGTTTAACTAAAAAAGTAAACAGTGCATTAAAATGTGATTCATGATGAGTATGTGAACTTTAATACTAATGTAAATATAAAATAATTAAAAAATAATTATTTTTAAATTTTTTTAAAATATTATGTTAAATATTTATCTTAATATTAAAATAAAACTTTCATTACCAAAAAACACCGAATAATGTTGTTACCAATTTGGTTTGACACAACTTATTGAAAAAAATATGCAGTGAAAACTAAAATTATTATATGATACATATATATACTAAACATGATAAATAATAATGGGTAAGGATATTAAAATTATTATACACGCACAAAACAATTAATTTTTTTAACATTTGATGGTCCTAATTCTCAATAACAACTTATTTAACTAAAGAGAAGTAAATATAAAAATGATTCTTAAGGGGTAATATTTATTACTATGGTTATGAAATAGTATATTAATATATCTTGGTTTATTTTTCAGTATGTTAGGGTTTCATCATATAAGAAATTTAATATTATATGAGTTTCATCTCAAAACATCTTTCTATGAGACATATAGTCTCTTATAAAAATAATATCAATTAAATAGATTATATATATGGTATTGGAAATTTATTATCTGGTATTAATTTACTTTGTTTTATTTTATCATAAACATCATCCCCTATATTTTTTATGATATTTTTATTAAAATTTGGGGAACACCATAAGGTTTCCCATCTCTATTTCCTTTTGATGATACAACTTTATGTTCTAAATCATGTTTAAATTGCTATGGTGGAATTACACACCAGTTTTGATTTTTATATCATTGTAATATTATGATTAATTATTTCCAATGTTTAATTTATTATTATTAATCCTATGGTGTATTGATTAAAAATTCCCCAAGACTGAAAGGGGTTTTCATGACTCAAATCACGTCATTGGCTTACAGAAACTTTTTACTGAATCCTTTATTTAATGGTTGATATTTTGGTAAAATAATATACTTATAATTTTTATTTCAATATTAAATTGTTGGGAAATATTTCTTCACAACAAACTAATGTTACTTGATGAATATATTGTATCATGAAAATTTATTGATTAAGAATAATTTCAATTTTAGTAATATATTTTTTCTTCATTATACATGTTTTAAATAAAATAATATTATAATATAAATAATGAAATTTTTTTTTTCCCTAATGATTCATTTCATTCAATTAATTTATCTATGTTCAATGGATTCCTAATCTTTTTAATAATGGTGAACCAATTATTTTAGAATTAGTGCATTATTTGTATTTTTTTACTATAAAGGAAATTAAATTAATGAAATTTAATTTATGGCTTTAAATAATAAATATAATAATATTTACAAACACATATAAAAATATATTGATAATTATTTAATTTTTAATCATTACCAAATAAAATTTAAATTCAATAATGGAAAAAAAATCTAATGAAATAATTTCCCAATTGATTATCATTATAAATATGAAATTTAAATTTGAAATATTTTGTAAATTATCTTGATTAAATATATGATAAATTTAGTTATATAACATTCATATTTTGTTATATGGGTTGTTTTATATGATTAGTAAGACATTAAATCACAGAGGTAAAAACTAGTTTGTTAGATTATAAGTAAATGAGTAAAATGTCAAGACATGATGGTAGAACCCTAAAAGAATTTTAAAACATGTGTAGAAAATAATTTTAATTATTTGATCTACCGAAATACACCCCAAATTCTATAATTTTTATTCTTAACTAATATTTTCCTAGTAGTGATATCATTTATATATGAAAAAATTATTACACTTTCCAAAATTCAAATTTCTACCCCTAAAAATAGATACACATAACACAATTATAATTAGCAACTATATTTGAAATTACACATTAAAACAATATTATATTATTTCCCCTAAAACCCATGCCCATAAGTATAATCTCATAGAAATTACTAGATTTTCTAATCCATTAATTTTATTATAACTCCAAAAAAATCAGGTCTCAAACAATAATATTACCAAAATTTAATGATTTTAAGTTTATATTATATATACATATTTGATATATATAATTAATATTATATAAAATAATGGGTAATAATTTCAAAAAATTTAAACACATTCAAAACATTTGAATTCATTAACACCTGATGGCCATAATATGTTTTAACTAATAAATATACTAATGAAAAAAATTATAATAAATATTATAAAAGTGAAATATATTTGATTAAGGTTTTATGTATTATATTTCAATTAATATTATGTTTTTATATGAGTTTAATGTTTCATAAATTAATAATTGAATCAAATTAATGGATTTTTCTGAAAACCTCTATCATTAAGACCATGTGATTTTTTATACCTAATTCAATATTAATAGTGATTATGATATTAATTAGATATTTAATATCATTTATTCTTCTTAATAATGTTATTTTATCTTCAAATTCTTGTGTTATCTCTTCTAACAAGTATTATTAAAATATTTACAATGATATAATGGTTTTAATCACACATTCCATTTATTGATACATGTTTATGTTCTACACCATTTTTATATTGGATTCATTTAATTTCATACCAATTGTGGTATAAATATAGTTTTTTATTAAATTTTTTTATATCTATAGTCCTATTATATTTTATAATTTTCATGAGGTTTTTATTCAGTTACTATAGAATATGTAAGTGATTTCCATGACTCAACTCACATCCTAATGTCATATTTTCTATTATCTTATACAAATCAATCCTGATTATTCTTCTACAACATATTATGATGTTATAATTTATTTTTACCCTATTTTATTTTGAAATTATATTTGACACCAATGTATTTATCCTTGATTATTTTATGGTTTCATGAAAAATTAATTTTTTAAGAATTATTCCTATTTTATTTAAGATATTTTCTTCCATATCCATATAATTTAATTCCAATATTATTATTATTATTATTTAATGAATATAAACACAATTTTTATTATCTTCCTTGAGCCCCTTATTTATATCAATTATTATCAATGAATTATGTTCATTATCATATCAATGATGTTTCCTTTCTAAATAAGGCTATTTGAAAATGGTCAAATAAATTTCTATCATTTATAAAAAAATATTTTTTCATCCACACAATATTCTATTTCATTTAATCATATATATGTATATAATAAATTTTTTATTACTAATGATTTTTTATTAAATCTATTATATATTATTTCAGAAACAATTATTTATAATATAATTACTTATTCAATAATCCATTACTAATAATTAATTATATAATTAAATGTTAGCAATTTATTAAAATATATTTTATTAAAAAATATGGCATTTTATCTTTTTTTATTTATGATTATTTTTAATAGTAAAATTTTTCAATATATTTTTACTTATTTTCTTAATAATTTTTTGAATTTTTTAATTTTACAATATTAATGATTCCTGTAATATTAATATTTTCAATTTATTTTCATATCCAATTTTTTAATCCTTTATGTATTTTGGGGACATTTTATTAGTAACCATTTATAATATGATTTTATAAACTCTTCTCATTTCCTTTATTAAATATGACTTGAATATAATTTTTACATGAATGATTTTAAAATCATTTTTTGGAATCAATTTTATTTACATTTATTTTTTTATAATGATTATTTATCAAAAAGTGATTATTTTACCACCCATAATATATTATTATAAAATGATATAGCTTTTAAAATTAGTTTTCAGATATTATATGATTTTTAAAATAATTTTATTTAATGTTATTAAATTTTACAGAATAAATTTTTTTCACTTATTTATGAGATAGTGAATCTTGTATTTGTAGCTAAATATAAATGTATCTATTATGAGATTTGTGTGGCCAATATCATCCATAAATTTTTTGGGTAAATTATTATATCTCATTAGATGGAAATTTTATGTGATCATGGAATCGTGTCACTAGGTTAACAAAGGGTTATTGTGATGAATATTAACTCAACAATTGAATTGTTGTTTGAAAAATTTTGAATGATTCATGGATTACATAGATTGAGAGTGATAAAGATAATACATATTCACAATTCTATAAAGGGATAGGATAGAATGTATCTTGTGTAAAAAAGTGAGACAACTAGGGGTTTAATATTTTCCCCTCAATTTATATGTAAAACGGTTAGCAATTCACAATGATAACAAAAATTAGTGTCAAGAAGTTAATATCTACTTGTATTTTTTAGTGTTAGTAAGATCACAAGATGTTAGGTCTATAAAACATTACATTGAAGTAATTATGATGTACTCATAATTATAAATTTTTATAAGTTTTCAGTAGATAGGTTCATAGGTATATGAAATATAATGATAATGATTGTTCCATAATTTTACCTAATTTATTATTTTTTCCCATATTCTCATAATAATGACATATCTTTTTAGCATTCCTTATATTTATATCATTTTAAAATGATTTTTGGTTATTTAATTTTGTATTTATATAATGTTGTTTCGTTAAAATCTCATTAACATCATTTTATATGATCTTATGATTCTCTATAAACTATTATAATTATTTTTCAAGGATTATTGAGATTTTATAGTGCTGTTTATGAATTTTAGAAATTTTTCTTAATATTTTTTATGTAATATTTTATGATATATAGTTTATATTTGGTGAATTTGATCTCACACCATTTATAAGCATCCAATTGGTAGTTTAGAATTATGATTGTGTCAGGTGAGATATATTAAAGCATTCAATCGGATCTTGATTATAGATAAAAAATTTCATAGGTTATAAAATATGTTGTTTTTATATAATATCCATGAAACTAAAAACTTCAATAATTGGGATATGCTAAATTTTTTTAGATGTATTGTAAAAATCATGAAAATAATTAATTGTCTATGTCATTTTTTCATGGGTTTCTTCATATGTTACACTTATTTCATGTCATTCAAGGCTTTATTCCACTTAAAAATATATATTTTCATCATTAAGAAATTATTTCCTTATAGGATATTCGATATAAACTTCCACTTTTAGAATTTAATTCAAAAGTATTATTTTAATATCCATAATAAATAGTTTTTGATCCACATTGTATAACTAATAATAAGAAAAATTAGATATATTCTGGTCAATTGTAATGCCCCAACCATGGAATCCTAGAGTTGGTACATTGTTTTAATACGTTGTCATGATTAAAATGAATCATTTCCTGATGGACCTATCAATTTAGCAGTCCGGAAAATAGATTACATGCATGAAAAGTACATTACACATTCTAACATAAAACAAAATGTAAATAATCATTCAATAACACTTTTATTCCCCACACATAACGTAGCATAAAAATCATAATACACTTCTTGGAATCCTATTAAAATAAACACATGGAGTGTTGAGATCAGATGCTCAGAAAGGTTAAATTATTCAGGAAAAACTCTAAAATTTTTAGGAAAGATATATAAAAAAACACATTCCTTTTTAAAAATAATATATACAGAATTTTGAAAAAATAAATGAAAAATTTCTATATAAACATGCACAAGGATATTCTACTAGTCAAATAATCACATATAATAACTAATTTCATAACGAGTGAATGCATAATGCCTGACATAACAATAAGTGCACCAATGCCATGTGCCAAAACCATTCACTAATATTATTTAAAGGCCTATCCCCATGAAATAAGTTTGTCTAATGGGACATACTGATGGATCAAGGGGATATATCGGTCCCCACCTATCACCTACTATGTCCATTTCATTCCTCATACGAAATGGGTGAAAACATAACACCATCATTCTTATTAAAACTACCATAAAAATGTCAATAATATAACCATATGCCATGAATGGTATAAAAATATAACATCCATTGTAAAATATACCATAACTCATTAAATACAATATAAAAGACTATATTTAAATATATCTACCTCAATCTTGAATAACATCTAGCAAAGGATGTTGACATAGTTGATAATGAGTAGTAATACTCATTGAGAGAAATGCCACTTATTCATGAAATCATTTCTAAGTCACACATTTTATAAATTAAGTAATTTAAATGATATTTATGAATCAAATTATCTCATTCCATATTGAAACTTTAGAAATGAATTTTCATTTTAATCCAATCAAGTCCATATAATTAATCTTTTAAATCATTTTGACAACATGGACAATAATTAAATTGATATAGAAAAATAAATCATTAAAACATTTAACATGATGATCGAGATAAGTCTTACCTTCTATAAAACCATAAAATTTTACTTTTGAAATAATTTTAATGAAACATGGACATGGATAATAAATATTTCACAGTAGATACATACACATAAATAATATCTAATAATAATACGATTGAGGAATCAACCCTTACCATAGATCTGATCGTCTCTGCACGTTTCTAAAACTCTTATATAATGTATTTAAACATATTATTAATTTATTTAAGAATCAAAATAATATTTATGAAATTATGTAGAATTATTTTATGACTTTATATAACCCATTTATTAACAATTCTATGTTAATTTATCATTTTAGTTAATATATAATTGTTTATCCTACATGTTTTGGTATGTTATTCATGATCATATAAAATTGGTCATGATTTAAATACATAAGTAATATATAATATGATTTATATATTATATATTTTGATAATTTAAATATATATAATATAATGATATATAAAATGGAATACACTATTAATGTGTGCAGTAGGTTGTATGTACGCTTGAATGTTGTTTCTATTTTCATTTCGTTTTGAATGGGAATAAGTGAATGAAATATGTGTCTATCTGTGTCTGTATATATATATATATATATATATATATATATATATATATATATGTGTGTCTGTGTGTGTGTTTTTATAGTAGACTTATTATGTCATATATTTCATTATTATGAATTATAAATATCTATATTATCCATCTTTGAAGGTTGGAGTGGAGAATGAATCACATCGCGCCCTAGAGATGGTAAGTCATACATACGCACGTCTGACAATATAATTTTTTTGAAGGTGAAATAATATGGAATTTTATGGTATATTATATATAAATAATCATTAACATGTTATATTTTTTATTTTCATCATTTATAATCATTATTATACCCATCCGAAATAATGAAGTGTTGAATAACAATCTACACCATGACGTGGAGATGGTAAGTTGTACATATGCATGTATGGTACCTTATTCATTCATATGACGTATAAATAATCTCAACAAATAAGTTTTAGAAATGTTTAAGTCTCTATATTATCCATATCTTTTAAATTTATCTCATAGTTAAATAGTATGACTTTTACCATGTCTCCTTGTATTTTTATTCCACATGGATAATATAGTAACTATAAAAAGTGAACAGAACATAAAGTTGTTCATTAATGACATATATAATATTATATTAGATATTTTACTTAATCATATATATTTATTAATATTATATTAGATTTTAAAATCATATTAGTTTTAAATACTAATTTATGTAAATTTTTAATCTATTAATTATTTGGTCTATTTAGTCTTAAAAACATTAAAAAATTCATTTAGTCAATCTTAAAATGTCATATTCACCTAGAAAATTTATGGAAGACATAAAAAGATTCAATTTATGTTAATTTTAATATTTAAAATATCAATTATTTTAATCGATCTTTAATAAGGTAATTACTACATAATCATTGTCTCATAAATGAATTTAATTGTTTAATTTCTAAAAATCATAAATAAAATAGAATGATGTCGAAAATAGTTTTATATTTATAATGAATTTTTATAGTTGAATTTATATTATGTATAACAATATATTGAAAATGTTTTTGTATTCAAAATTATAATTTAACACATTTAACACTTCTTTAAATAAAATATATTAAATGTCTTAATCAAAATAAAGTAGATCAAAAAGGACCATATTTTTTGCAAATGATTTTTTTGGTCTAAAAACACATATCCAATTGAATTAGGACACATGTTGGGGTAATTATAATATCATTTTTACCTCTAATATCCCAATTTTTTTTAAACCGTGATAAATAAAATTCCAAAGTTACAATTTATCGCAAAGGTTCATCCTATTGGACAAAATTTTACTTATTTATGAAAACCATGTCAACTGTTTTTTTTAATTCACTTCACAGAAGTTTTAAAATAATGTTTTATGCAAATTAGAAAATGTGACTAGATAGTGGGTAAAAGATGTTAAACAGTTCAATAAAATATCGAATGTCTACGATAACTATAAAATGAATCCAATAATTTACATTATACTTATATAAGTATTATGTATCTATTATTAAATTAATATAAATTTAAAAAAAATAAACATTAATTCATTAATAAGCAATAACACAATGTTTTTCACTATTCAACAAAAATTTAATGTTTTTAGAAAAATAATAAAATTTCACCCTAAGATAATTTTAATATTATGAATCTAAAAATGAATTCCATTTTTAAATGTAAAATTGATAAAATATCAAAAAATTGGTATTAGTCTTCATCACTACTTTTTGAACTCCTATTTTGATTGGTCGTAGAGTTCTAGAACTCAGAGTAATGTAAATTGAATGATATTGAATTATTTAAAGACAATCATACCATGTATGATTGGGGTGTTACATTATCTACAACTTCAATACACTGTGTCCTTGAAATTTATTCTTGGTATTGAAAACTATGGGTTTGAAATTTCTAAATATCATAGTTAAAATCACACATCAGAAAATTGATTAATGAGGCCTCAATTTTAAAATAAAGAATGGTATGTTTGAAAGTTCTTGGAAATAACACTTACTAGGGTAACAAGTTGGAAAAAATAGATGTGAATGAGAAAATTAACCATCATGTTCTGATGGAGAGTGATAAAGAATATTAATAGGATAAAGATAACAATCCAAAATCCATAAATTTGCAATGATCTAAGGGACAATTTGATGCATCTCAAAAAGAAAGTACATGTAATTTTTTTGGGGTTTTATGATACAGTACCTAGGGTTTAGAATTAATTTAATCCATATACTATGAAAACAAGGAATTGTACTTAATTGAAATTTATTTTTTCATCATTTACTAATTACTCCCGCAAGATCTTCATTCACTTGAAAAGATAAAACTCAAAATATTTTATTCATCTGAGTCGTATAATATTAAAAATGTAAAAATATATAATTAAAATAAAGAAAACATTTTTAATAATAACTAGGGGATTCCTCTAGGCCAGTTTAGGTGATAAATCTGTGGTTCACATTGGTTGTGGGTTCATAGCTTTCTGACACAACTGGAAATCTCTTGACGAGCATGTTTTATTTTACCTAAAAATATTGTTTTATAACATTCCAAAAATAATCATAAGATGTTTTTATCCTTAAACCATACTATCCAAAGTTCAACATTTTTTCATTCGAACCGTTATATTTATTCAAAACACATATATTCAAACTCTCTCTAATTGGTCTCTAAACTTCTAAAATCAATTTTAACAGTTGATTCCCTTAACAACATAATTTTTCTCATACTGAATATAGGATTAATTTCATCATATTAAAAACATAATGAAAACAAAAATTTCTTCAGTACAATATTTATATGTATCACATTCTTTTTATAACCAAAATATAATTCATAATAAAAACACAAATATATAAATTATTCTAATTGGATGGTAGTTGTAGAATAATCATAATTATTCTTGATCCATTTGTTTCATCAGAGATATATATCTTTGACGTTTTGGGAAATAATTTTAATAATGTACTTTTTCTTTTCAATTGTAGAATTGAACATTTAAACACCCTTTTTCCCTTACATTTGTGATTTTGGTGCCCATTTTCTCCATATTTGTAAAAACTCTCATTAATTTTCGGAAAATACTAGGGGTTTCCCCCACAATTACCACATAAGGGAAAATCTATATTTACTTTTTTTCCCTTTATTTTTCTCTTGATCCACCATTCTATTCTTCAAATGATTTACTTTAATTTCATAAGGCTTAGATAATTATTTTTCTGTCTTGATTGTACACTAGACTATATCACAGTACGATGGATATAATTTTATGACTAATGCCCTTCAAAGGAATAGTATCAACCCATAAAATAATCAATCAATATTACTTCTGATGTTATGTATATATTCTGTATCATGTGTTCATAGCCATCTGATGTTATCCTCATACATTGTAACATTCTCATGTTCCTGTTACCTTAGGATCAATAATTTTCATTTCCATATCATCTTCTTGTTAATGAGGAAAGTTTATATCTAGGAAATTTTTTTAAACACCACCAAATCCATATTTTCTATTTATTTAACCTCAATCTTGTTTTTTATTAATTACCACCATTGATCATCATCATTTGAGAGATGATAAATAGACATGGAATAATTTTCCCTATTAATAATTCCCAAATAAATAAATAATTCTTTTAAACATATACACTGCTTAGCCCCCAATGGATTTGTAGTACAATTTAATGTTGTAGGTTGTTGTCTCATGAAGTGGTCTAACATTGATCCTACTCATTGTGGATTAGGATGCTCAATACAAGTAATGATATAATTCACTTCCTGAGTCATATGTCCAATTATGGTTATAATATTTTCAGTACCACTTGGGTTTCTAGCTCTGCTATAATTATCATTCATTGGTGTAAATCTCTACTTGTATTACATGAATTTATATGATTTTAATTCCTTATACAAGGTTCCATTTTAAAATAATGGTATACACAATATTAGGTTACGAATCATAATTCATATATCCTAACTAGAAAAATACATGACATAAATTGAAAATTTTATTCATATCTAATCCATAATAAGAAATATGATTTGTTTGAGGAAATATTTACTAATAAGTCTTTCATAATTGTTGGTAATGAAAATTTTAATTATCCCAAGCATGTACCTTGCGATTATCAAAATAAGTTTGTTGTAAGGAATGTTTTCATCCACCAGGATACCCTGAGTCGAGCCCAGAACACCTTGTTAGAGTTTTCACCGCAAGGTACAACTATTCCAGAACTATGTCTACATATTTAATCTATGAAGGTATGCACTACATGAAATATTCAAATAATCCTTACTTTAACGAATTTATAGGGTGTTCTTCTATAGATATCATAAATGTCTTTATTAGGGTCACGAAATGTAATCTATGTTTTCAAAATCTACTTCCATGTTTGTTGATAAACATTATCTGATACCAACTGTAATTCCCCGACCCTAGAAGCTCATATATACTGAATTTTTTTAATATATTCGCTTTATTATAAGGAATCAAGTTCTGAAGGACCGAGCAGTTTAAGAGTCTCGAAATATATATTACATACATGATCATTACATTAATCATTCTAAAATGAAACATGCCATAAATAATCATTTGATATCTATATTATTCCCCTATCATAACATTTCAAAACATCTGCTATAAACATTATGGAATCCTGGGAAAATAAAAATTAGAAGGGGTGATCTCATATCCTTAGTAAGGGTAAATAATTTTCCAGATGGTATAATCATTTAAGGAAATATTTATAATAAAAACATAGGCCATTTAAACCATGGAAAATTAAATAATATGGATGAAATAAATCAAACATTACTATATAAACATTAATATGGATAATCTACTTGAAAAATAATCACATGTAATATATAATTTCATAAAGAGATAATGCATAATTTCAGACATAATAACTACTAAATAAAGGCCTTGTGTGATGACCATTCAAAAATATTCTGTGAATAATATTTATCATGACTCTAGATTGTCGCATTAGACCTACTGATTCATAGAGGGTCTAAAGTGAGCACCGCCTGTCACTTACTATGTGAAATGAATTCCATATTTGAAAAGGGTGAAAACATAACATAATAATTCATATTAAAACAAGCATAATTGTTTTTGAGACATTAACCATAAACCATAAATGTTATGAAAAAACACATCAATAGTCTAATTTTTCAAAACTCATTCAATAAAATATGGAATATTTTTTTATAATAAATCAGCCTCAATCAAGAATAATATATAGTAAAGGATGATGACATATTTGAAAATGATAAGTAAAAACATAGAGAGAAATATAACATCATCATAAAATCTTTTAAATGTCACAAAACTTATAAATTAATTGATTTAATATATATTTGCGAATCATATTGTCTCAATCTTCTTTGAATCTTTTTAATGGAAATAAAATTTTAAAAGAGTCGTGTCAAAATAAATAAATACTAAAATTCATTTTCAAAAAATGTTTATAAATTAAATAGATTTAAAAAAATAAATCACTAAAAATCAAAAAATGATGATAGAGTAAAATATTCTATACTATAAAACATAAATTTATTACTTTTGAATTAATCTTTATGAAACATGGACATAGATGATAAATATTTCCATATAAATACTTACACATAAACAATCTCGAATAATAATAAGATAGAGGAATTAACTGTAACCATAGATATGATACTCTCTGTACGGGTCTAAAAATAATTTATAATGTATTTAAACTTATAATTTATATATTTCAAAATAATAATAATAGTTATGATATCTTATATAATTATTTTATGACATTATATTACCCATTTATTATCAATTTCATGTCAATGCATTATTTACTGTAATATCGCTTTGTTTATCATGCGTGTTTTGACATGTTATTCTTGATCATATTATATAGATCATGATTTATTTACATCCAGAATGTATAATTATATTTATATATCATATATATTCATAATTTAAATATATATAATAGTTAGATATATAAAATATAATACACTATTCATGATGATGGTAGGTCGTACGTAAACATGAATGTTTTTTCAATTATTTTCATTTTGAATTAAAGTACGTGAATGAAATATATGTATGTGTATATATTTCATTAATGTAAACTTATTATGTCATATTTTTAATTATTATGGAAAATATATTTTTATATAATCATTTTGGATTGTTAATGTGGAAAATGAATCTTATCGCGTCATGGAGACGTTAAGCCATATGTACACACGAATGAAAATATCACTCTATTGATTGTGAAATCATTTTTAATTTGATGTTTTATTCAATATAATGATTCATTACCATGATATTTTTATTATTTATATCAATCATACACATTATTATAATAATCCTATATAATGAAGTGGTAAATAACAAACTACACCATGGTGTGGAGACAATTAGTTGTACGTACACACGTATGGTGACATTTTCATTCATTGGATCAACAGAATAATGAATATAGATATAAAATATTTATAATAACATAAAATTTTTGAAGAAGGTACAGAATGTATTTTTTGGTATGGAAATTACATTGAATGAAGAACTGGAAGATGAATTGAACATTCAAAGAGGTGATGGAATAATTACCTCTTCTATGAGTGCTTCTTTTGGATTTGAACAAACGGGCTCTATAGGATGGCTTTCTGCTCAATGCATGGCCTCTTAGATAAAATAATGGTAGTTGGAAGGAGATTTGAAAAGGGTGTTCCTGATCAAAATGAATTTGGAGGTTGGAATTTAAGAGAAGGGGAAGTACCCATTGAAAAGAGTGGTGAGCGGAACCTTGGGAAAGGCTTGAAATATTGATTTATTATAAACATATATTCAGATTATAATAGTCTCAAATGTATTTCATTTGATGAAAAGGTGTGTATAGTTCTAAATCCTGCCATCCAATATGTTTTAGACAAGATTCTATCACCATATTAACATTATCTTTTAGGTTTAACTCTTTGTAAAATAGTTTAACGTTTAAAATGACTTCTTGTATTTTTATACTACATGGTGAATATTGTAACATCACAGGTAAATAAATAATATGAAATTTTCATATTTATTAATATTTTTATATTATTTATTTATTTTATATTAAAGGGGATGCTATATTTTATGGCTTACCCGATATGCAACAAAATGTTTCTTTGAAATATTACGTTCTACAATAATAATATAATAATATTGTTTTAAATAGTAGTTAATGATATTACATTTTATTTTAGAGAATGAATAGAAATAACTACAATATTTTTAGACATGTTTGTTATATGTTTTTAATTTTATCCAATAAAATATATTTGCTTAAAATGTGAATGAATCTAATTTTAAGAATAAATATTCTAAAAGGTGGATTTACCACCTTTTAATGGGGAACCTCCATTAAATATTATTTTGGTAACTTTTATACATTCCATTTTACAAAATAGAATTCTTCTTTAGGATCGGGACATCAAAATTTACTTTGGGTAAATTTTTGGTATTTTCTAATAAAATTAATTTTTTTCAAATAGTGAAAAATATTATACTTTAATTTAAAAGTGACTTTTAATATAATTTATTGATATGTTTATATTATCCTATTCAATTGGTTTTAAAGTGTAATAAGATTATATTTTTACCTTTTAATCTAATGTTTTTCATTAGAATTAATTTTACTTTGTAATTGGACATAAACAAGTATCAATCTATTGATAGTTATTGTTTCTAAAAAACACACTGTTTGTTTCGATTTCGAGATTTAATTTTAAATTAATTAACGAAACATATATGTATTAAATTTGGTAAAATTGACATAATTTTTTAATTTGAAATATGAAATATATATTAGGCTTAATTTTTTGTGCTTTTCAAAAAAACATCAAATATTTATGAATAGTGGAAACACTAAGTAGTAGTTAAAAACTGAAACTTTCATTCAAAATAAATATTACCTCTTCTATGGATTGAATTTAAAAAATACAACATGCATGGAATTTATTAGGATGTAAATTTTTGTTCAATAAGATGAAAATAACTTTTGGTGAATGGTAACTTTAGACTTTTATTTTCCACAGTTAATGGTAAATTGGGTAATTCAAGGTAAAAAAAATATTATAATAATTAAAAATTAACTCAACACCTGTCCTAACATTATTTGATGAGTAATGGACGACCATTTAAATCATTGGGTTGATTTTGGGACCCCATGGAGCCACTTTTGAATGATAGTTAATCTTTATTTTAATTAACATAATGTAAAGGTAAAAATGACATAAACAAATATCTCTTGTAAATTAACTTTTACTTGGTGTTATATAAGTTATCATTTATAATATGATTGTTCAGTGGGAAGCTAAAACGATTTACTAAATCATGGAATTTGTTTTTTATTTTTTATAAATATAATATATTAAATTATTTACGACACAATAATGATTTACTGTTTCCATCATTAATAAATGATTTAAAAAATAAGATTATAAAAAATAAAATAACATCCAAAACCTATCCATTTCTAATTGGATGAATTTATTTCGACCATGAGTCCATGTATATTCTACCTTAAAGTTTTTTGGACCTTTAGAAACCGAATATCATTATATAATAAAATAATATCATCACACATTCCTAATGATCCCCTCCGTCACCTTATAAAAATCCCTCACTTATAACCAATTCCTCACACCACTCATGCAATTTGGCCCATCCAAACTCTATCCAATTAATCTTCTTACATCCCTATACACTTCCTAGAATCCTTCACATAGGCATAATGAACTTCATGAAATCTTTTTGGTTCATACCAGATGGAGTTTCCAAAATTAAAGGTAACAGTTTCCCTTAAATTAATTTGTTTTATATTGTATCATTTAAGTTCTCCAGCCCCCAAAACATAGTTTCTAATATCTTTTATAAAAAAACTAGTGTCCTCAATATACTAGGATGTTGTAATGAAATGTTTCTAACTACACTTACACACACCTCCATCTAATGGGTGAAAAAACATATTGTTTCTATGGATGGAAAAATAAGGCCTCGCAAAACAATGATTGTTCGAATATCTCTTACTTCTTATCATGGTGTCCATTAATATGAAACTATTTTTATATATTATATATATTATTTTTATGTTTTCATTATGCTTCTATATTTTTCTTTTATAGTATACCTTTATAGTTTCAATTATGGGTAAATGCGGTAATATCATTTGAGGAAGTGTGGGCTACCGCCCCCTCAATGTGAAATGACTTGTTATTGTCATATTTGGGACGTATAAAGGATTAAGTTAATGATATTATATATTATATTATAATTTAATTATAATATACCAATTTATCATTATGTTTTAATTAAATTAAAATAGAAAATATAAATGAAAGTAGCGTTCATGCGTACGTATGACTTACCGTCTCCATGAATAGTGCATTTCATTCCATACCTCCAAATGATATGTATTGTAATAAAAATTTATATACTGGATATATATGGTATATATGTTATCTAAATAATTTATATCATTCTTTATATAATGGACTGTTGACCACATGGACAACATGTAAATATAAGTTGTTCATTTTTTACTCTAGTACCAAATATCGACAAAATGAATGTTATTAACATAAATGATTAAATAATGTTTATAACATTGTAATTAGAGATATAAAAGGAATAACAAACATGAAATAGGGTACTTAATCATGTTAATATTAACATAATTTTATTATCCAACAATAACAAGGAACAAATAAGTCAGGTGGAACACAAGGTAAGGGACTTCGTCTCAATCTCCTTTCATTGAGGCATTTTTTGTTCTAATACACAAAATTCTTATATACAATATATAAACACCATTGACTTTTCATTTCATCCAATGGAAAACATTAACCCTCCACTTTATAAAAGACATATTTTTTTGTTATGTCTTTTTATTTATATCTTATTGTGTTAGGATACTTTCTTTTATATCCTTATTGATATAAATTTTATGTCCATGTGATTAGATAACATTTTTTCTCTCATCAACTAATTTTTTGAATTATAAAATGACGTTATTTGGCTGTCGAATTTCATTAAGGGATTTTATATATCACATTCAATTCCATTATATTTTCATTGTTCTCAACTTATTTAAAGCATGTGGTGTACTTTATACTTCCATTTGAGATATATTATCATGAATTTTTTATATTAATGTTATTTTGTGAATCATTTTGTGGTTATTGTCTTTTTTCATACGACTTGATTGATTGCAATGAGGTATGGTGTTTTCATCTCACTTTTATTCCCATGATATTCATGTTATATTTGCCACTATTTTTTGTGAGGTGTATGTACTACCCATGATCTGTACTCTTTGTGTAATATACTTTCATTTATTGGTATTTACATCTTTATTGAATGATCCTTCTATCATGTGGTGTACATTTCCTAAGTCACCAATAAGTAAGGGATCATTTTAACCCAATTATCATTCCTTGGGTTAATCTTCTAATTCATAATTATTTCATGATATGATTATTTGTGGAATCAATGTTTGTTTATTTATGTAGTAATTTCCACTACACTTTGTGTGGATATACTTTTGATACCCATAATCACTCCATTGAAAAATTCTCAAGTCATATATATGAAATTGATAAGAGTAATTTTAACTCAATTTCCATTAATTGAGTTCAACATCAAATTCATTGTTTTGGTCTAAAAAAGAACACGTGTGAATGTCCTATGATTGATTTACACTGAATATCCAATAATATTGAGTGTCTTTTTATTTTTAAAACTTTATTATGTTATTTATTTATCCAAAATACATGGATACCATCTTTATAAGGGTTTTCTTGACAATTTAAATTTCATTGAGACTTCATTATTGTTATGCACCAATTCTCTCTTACATCTTGTATATGCTGTCCTTTAGAATATTATATCATGAATCCCTTTATTCTCTTGATGTTATAAAGTACTGATTAAATTTTATTCCTCAATTATTTATATTCATGCATCTCTCATATTGTTAAAAACTCTTTAATTAAAATATCATTTTAAATGTTTTAATGATTTATTCTTATAAATATTTCTCATTATTGTCCATGTTTTCAAAATGGGTTTTAATATTTATTTATATGGACACTAATGTTTACAAATGATAATTCATGTAAAATTTTCAAAGTGGAATGGGACACAATGATTCATAAATATATTTATTAAATGATTAAATGGTTTTCAAAATGGTTTGATAATGCATTTTTTATTTCAATATCATGATTTGATATATTATGATTGGAATGTGGAAATGTTATCCTTCAATTATGGTTGTGTTATGTGTTATGAATATTTAATATTAATTTGTAATTGTTTACATATATCGGTGGTCCTTTGATACACCTAGGGTGGTTGAGCCTGAGATAGCTCTCTAAGGAATTGGGTAACGTGATGACGGTAAATATTAATTTTTCTCCATAGAGAATTAGGTAATATACTGGGATGGGTATTTCAAATATGACCCCCTATGTCGCTATGATTGCTACAATGTATATATTTTATGAATTCCATAAGTTACCTTTATTATTAATGATTTGATTTTGTTATTCATAAATATTAGGATTTAATGAGGTATGTCTTGATTAAAAGGTATAGATTCATTGATTTGTATTTTTTGATGGGATAATGTTTTCATTCCTTATATTATAATTCTTACTGAGATTTTTATGCTCATCCCATGTTTTTAAATTTTTTCACAAGGAATAAACATAAATAGGGTCATGGATGAGATCAAGTAAAAGTCATTCTTTGTAAATCATGTAACTGGACATGTCTATTTTTCTCAAGAGTTTTTACATTATGAAAAAAATGATACAATGTAGTAGTTTCTACATGTAAATTTCATGTTGTTATGTAATAGTTATGGCCTAATTCTCTAAAAATAAAAACCTAAAAAGATCCTCAATGTGAATTATTGACATAATTCAACATTATGTAATGTTAAAGTCATGTCCTTATAGTTGGTATCATAGGTTTGTTTAGATAAAATTTCATGTTTGGGTGTTCTTTAAGCATAAGTGACATTACCATAATGGTTAGGATTTTAGAAAGGGTCGTAGTTATTTCAGATAAATTGAATGAGTTTAGGATAACATGAATAAGTATATCTTATTATTTATCGTCCTTATATGATATTATATGATGATTTTACTAATATACTCACACTTACCTTTTTTTAGTAAATTGCTAGATCTAGAAGGAACCAAAGTAATAGTGGATGTGAAGAAAATAGTGATGGTTTTCTGAATGAGCAACTGAATGAAATGAGAGCTGCATTGAGAACTCTAGTTTTTATTCCCTATCAACTATCTTGAGTTTTTATTGACCACCTAAACCTTGGTGATTTTTTAAGCCATCGTATATGGGAGAAAAAAACCCCTACGGATGCTTAAGTAATAATCCTAAAGGTAAGAATGTTCAAAAACATATTGTTATGGATTTGGAATGAAACAATTAGGAAAGTCATCCAAAATGATGCGAAGACTATATATATATGGAAGTGATTTTCATAAAGTAAGAACCTAACTTGGAAAAAGGAAGAATCCAGTTGACTCTTGGAAAGGGAAATAAGTCCATTATGAGGGATCAATTGAAAGTTTTAAATGTGGTTTACATGGTCATTATACAAATAGATGTCCTATGAAGATGTTTCAGGAATTTGATCACTTATATTGTCCAAATATGTGTTTACCAATACCTAATACTATTCCTATTGAGGATGAAGAAAATGATAATGACCAATCAAAGGTATGAATTATTTCTTAACTAATGTTTTAACATTTATAAAATCTAAGGATATGAATCATGATTTTGTTTGTGGGAAATAATTATTTCAGAATAAGATGGAATGGAATGGTTAATGGATCATGATGAATGTTGAATGAGTAAGAAGTCCACACATATGGGATTCAAGACTTATGGTAGATTTTAGGATGGTGAAAATTTTAAAGGTATTAAAGCAATTTTTATAATGGGATTACATTAGAACACTCTTTATTGTATGTGTAACCCTACAGTTTGATATGTGAAAATTTTAATCAAGGAATAAATATCATTTCTTTTATGGATATAATTATAATGAACCATTTGGGTTTATATGATCTTTGAATTTGAGCCAATTATAGGTTAATATATTTTGGGATACAAAATGTTATTTATTAGAAAACTTTTGTTGTTAAAATATGTTATGGTTATTTTTGATGAATTTATCTCTTGTTGAGAATGTTATAAAATTATATAGTTTTTGAAAAAGGTCGATAAGAATACAGCGTAACAACCCTTCATGTCACACAAAACTACCGGAATCGTACCCACAACTAAAGAGAGACTTGTGTTTATCGCCTACCACTGGACTATGTGAAGTCCCTTGGTTAGTATGACTAATTCTTTTTAGTTAGATGAATTTATTTATAATGAATAAGTGGATTTTCGGTTTTCTATGGATGTGATTAACCTATCATAGAGAATATGTGATTTGGCTAATTACACTTCAATATGATACATTAAGAGTAGTCGATGTTTTTGGAGATAAATGTTATGATTTTTGTGGAAGACTATGTGATCAAATCCTATTGAAATTTTCGGTTTCAATCATAGATTGGGTTACATTTATGAATTTATGGAACGTTTTTATTGAATGGTCTTTATTGAACATTGGTTATTGTTAGAAAAAATTTTGATATTTAGATTAGTTTTTCATTTTTGTAAAAGTTTATCATTTTTGGAGATTATTTGATCTTGTACTAAATGTTTTGGTTTTGGGTGATGTTTAAAGACATTCGAAATATATAGTTCATATTTTTTGGATTATGTGATACTCTAGATGTTTATTCTAGTGATTTTTATTTGGCCATGTCTGTTTTAATACTCATCATTTCGAGAGAAGTTGAGTTTGTAGTATTATTTTAGTAAAGGATGAAAGTCTACGTGACAAGTAAGTATGTTTCCTTATGTTTTTAGTTATGAAAATAATTAAATTCCTCAAATTTATAAAAATTAACTTAAATCAAAAACATTGTTTGTAAACATTTCATACTGGGGAATCAAGGACCATTAAACCCATCACATGTTTTTCATTTTCTAGTGGATAACTTTCTCCTAATCATGTTTTCTATCAATTTCATTCAAAACATGATCGTTTTTTTCTCTTCAATATCCATGTTTTTCTACATGGAATCCTTGTATGGTTTATCTCAGGTGACATTTTTACTTGTCTTCCTTTATTTTAAATTGATAGTTTTATTGACTATTTTTCCGATTTGTAACATTCACTGATGTTTCAAAGCCCAATATTAAAATTGGGAAAATGAAATTCAAAAAAGGAGGAAGGACATAACCTCCCAGGTAAATAAAGAATATGAAATTTTTATATTTATTAATATTTTTAAATTAATTATTAATTTTACATTAAAGGGGATTCTATGTTTGATGAATTACCCCATACGCAACAATATGTTTCTTTGAAATCATTTGTTACAAACTAATAATATCGTAACATTATTTAAAATGGTAGTTAAGGCCTAGACTTTGTATTGTAGGGAATGAATAATACCAACTACAATATGATTATAAATTTTTGTAAAATTATTTTACTTTTATCCAATTAAGGATAGTGGCTTAAAATGTGAATGAGTCCAATTTTAAGAATAAATAATCTAAATGGATGCTTTAATTCCATTTATGGGTGAACCCAATTTAAATTATGTTTTGGTCACTTTTATATGTTCCATTTGACAAAATAACATTCTTTTTTACAATCTAGACATCAAAGATTACTTTGGGTAAATTTTTTGTATTTTTCTAATCAAATTCATTTTTTAGTACTAGTGAAAAATACTATATTTTAATCAAAAGATCCTTTTAATATAATTTATCTATATGGATGGATTATATTTTTAATTGGCTTTAATGTTTAATAAGAGTATATTTTTACCATTTAATCCAATTTTGGTCATTGAAATTAATTTCACATTGAAATTGGACATAAATAAGTATCTATCTTTTGATAGTTACTGTTTCTTAAAAAAATATTTTTTTTTGATAACATGAATTAATTTTATATTAATTAATTCGACTAATATGTTTTGAATTGGGTAAAATAGACATCATTTTTGAATACGGAATATCAATCATTGCCTAGGCTGAAATTTTGGTGTATTTCTGAAAACATCAATTTTTGATCAGTAGTGAAACCACTAAGTAGTAGTTAAAAACAATAATTTTATTTTAAATGTAATTTACCACTTCTATCAACTGAATTAAAAAAATTCTACATACACTGTTTTTATTGGTATGTAAAATCTGGTTCAAGAAGGTGAAAATAATTTTGGTGATGAGTAACTTTCAACTCTTATTAACCGTTGTTAAAGGTACGTATGTTAATTCAAGGTAAAAAGAATATTATATAAATAAAAATTAAAATAACATTTTTCCTAACCATATTGGATGAGTAATGGCCGACAATAGGAATTGTTGGGTCGATTTTGGGACCCCATGTATCCACTTATGAATGATAATGATACTTTATATTAATTAACTTGAAGTAAAGGCAAAAATGACACAAACAAATATCTCTTGGTAAATTAATTTTTACATTTTGGTATATAATTTATCATTTAGACTATATATATTCATTTTATGTCTAAAAATATGTCTTATATCATTTTATTTTTTATAATTTTTAGACATCCAATAAATTTAAATATTTATGACGTAATAATGATGCATTGTTTACCTCATTAATAAATGATTTAAATAAATAAGATAATAAATATTAAAATAACATCAAAACCTATCCAATTCTTATTGGATGAATTTATTCAGACCATTAGTCATTATATATTCTATTTTAATGTGTTTTGGACCTTTGTAATCCAAATATCATTATATAAAAAAATAATATTATCACACTTTTCGAAAGAGCCCCTCCCCCCTTATAAAAAACCTCACATCTAACCAATTACTCACTCCTCTAAAACCTTTTGGCTCATCCAAAATCTACCCAATTAAGCTCTATACATCCCTCTACTATTTCTAGAATCTTTACATTAGGCATAAGGCATATCAAGAAACTCGTTTGGTTTGCACCAACGGGAGTTACCCAAATTAATGGTAACAGTGTCTCTTAAATTCTTTTGTTTTATTTTATTTTATTTTACTTCTCCAACCCCTAAGCACTTTTTATTATTTTATTTTATTCTAAAACCATTATAATTAATATACTAGGATGTTCTTATGAGAATTATTTGAACTACACTTACACACACCTCCATCTAAAGGGTGAAGAGCATAATTTTTCTGTGGATGACAAACTAACGCCTCACGAAATGATGATTGTTCGATTATCTCCATCTTCCTATCATGGTGGCCATTAAGAGAAAAATATAATTATATATGATATATATTATATTTATGTTTTATTTATCCTTTTTTATTTTTCTTTTATATCATGCCATTATGGTTTCCATTTGGGTAAAGGTGATAATTTAATTTTAAGAAGTGCAGACTACCGCCCCCCCAACGTTATATGACTCATTATTTACATATATAGGACTTATAAAAGATGGAGTAAATGGTATTATATATGATATTTTACATGAATTATAATATACCTATGTATCATTATTTTTTAATTACATTAAAATGAGAAATAAAAATCAAAGTAGCGTTCATGCGTATGGATGTTTACCGTCTCTATGAACGATGCATTTCATTTTCAACCTCCAAATGATGTATACTATTAAAAATAGAAATATATATACATATAATGAATATATTTGATATATATGTTATCTAAATAATGATTATCATTATGGATATAATGTAATATTGACCACATTGTCAACTTGTAAATTTAAGGTGTTTATTTTTGACTCAAGTACCAAATATCGACAAAACAAACGTTATTAACTTAAATGATTACATAATGTTTATAACATGGTAATAAGCTATATAAAAGTAATAATAAACTTGAAAAGGGGTTCTTAATCATGTATAAATTAACATACGTATATTATTTAGGAATAATAAGGAACAAACATGTCAAGTCGAACATGAGGCAAGGGACTTTGTCTTAAACTCCTTTCATTGAGGCGTATTTTCCTATAATACCTGTCTTTATTTTATATACTGTATAAAAACCATTGAATTTTCATTTCATTCATAGGTATCCTTTCACTTTCATCTTTTTAAATGATATTTTTTTGTTATTTCTTTTAATTTAAATCTTAATGTGTTGGGATATGTTCTTCTGTTTCCTTATTTATGTAAATTTTATGTCCAAGTGATGAGATAAATTTTTTTGTCTCATATAATCCTTTTATAAATTTTAGTGATACTTTGTTAGGCTGCCAAATTTCTATAAGTGATTTCTTATCTCACTTTCAATTCCGTGAGATTTCCATTATTCACCACTTATTTATTTCATGTGGTGTATTATGTACTGCCATTTGATAAATATTATCATGATTTTCTTTATATTAATGGTATTCTATGATTCATTTGGTTATTATTAATGTTTGGTCATACGACATGATTGATTACAACAAGGTAAGGTGTTTTCATCTCACTTTTATTCCCGCGAGATTCATGCTATATTTTCCATTATCTCCTTTTATGTGGTGTATTCAGACCCATGATTTTTACTCTTTCTATAATTTACATTAATATATTTGTATTTAAATATTTACTGAATTATCCGACTTTCACGCAGTCTCAGTTTTGTATGTTGCTAATCAGTAAGGGATCTTTTCAACACAATTTTCATTCCATTGCTTAGTCTTCTAATTCATAATTATTTAATGATATGATTAAGTGTCGAATAACTGTTTGTTTTTTATGTTGTAATTTCCACTCCCCTTTGTGTGGATATAATTTTGATACACATAATCACTATATTGAAAAATTTTCAAGTTATCAATATGAACTTGATAAGAATAATTTCAACTCAATTTTAATTCATTGATTTGAACATCCAAGTCATTGGTTTTGTCTTAAAAAGAACATGTATGAATGTCCTATGACTGATTTACACTAAATATCCAATAATATTGATTGTATTTATATTTTTCACACATTATTATGTAATTTATATATCCTTAATCTAAGGACAACATATTTATAAGGCATTTCATGTCAATTTAAATTTCACTGAAACTTCATTGTTTTTTTACACCAATTCACTCTTATGTGGTGTATATAATGTCCTTTGGAATATTATTTCATGATTCTATTTATTTTATTGATGTTAAAATGTTCTTATTAAATGTTATTCCTAAATTATTTATTTTCAAGCATCTCTCATTTTGTAAAAAACTCTATAACAAAAATATCGTTTTAACTTTTTTAAATATTAATTATTCTAAATATTTATCATTAATGTCCATGTTTTAAAAAAAATTAGGATTTATTTATATGGAAATTAATGTATTAAAATAATAATTCATTTAAATGACTCAATGTTGTATGGGACACATTGATTAAAAATTCCCTTTATTAAATGTTTTAATTGGTTTTGAAAATGATTTGATAAAACATTGTTTATTTCAATATCCTGATTTGATATATTATGATTGAAATGTGGAAATGTTATCTTTCCTTTATTCTTATGTTATGTGTTATTAATATTTTATGGTTATTGTGAATTGATTACGTATATGGGTGGTTCCATGATAAACCTAGGGTGGTTGAGCCCGAGATTTCTCTCCAATGCATTGGGTAACATGACGGTGGTAAACGTTAATGTTTCTCCTAGGATATTTAGGGAATATACTATGATGGGTATTCCAAATGTGACCCCCATTGTAACTGTGAAAGAAACAAATTATGTATGTTATGAATACCATAATTTACCTTTATGATTTATGATTTCATTATGTTATTCATAAATCTTACGATTTCATAAGGAATGTTATGACTGAAAAGTATGGTTTCATTGATTTGTATTAATTGATGGGGTAATGTTTTCATTCCATATTTTAGTATCCTTACTGATATTTTTATGCTCATCACTGGAATTGAAATTTTTTTCACATGACATAAATATGAATAGGGTAAATGATGAGATCTAGGAAAATTCATACTTTCTAAAACATGGAACTAGACATGTCTCTTTATTTCAAGAATGTTTTACTTTATGAGAAAAAAATGTGTACTAAGTAGTACTGTCTACATGTAATATTCAAATTCTTATGTAATAGTTATGGCCTAATTCTCTAAAATATTAAACTTGAATATATCCTCCCACCTAAACGTAATTTTGTTTTATTATTTTCTAAACAGATTCAAGGGGTAAGTGAGAACCATCACAAATTACTAGTTTCAACACCAAAAGAAACAACATATTTGTTAAAGAACAAATTGAGTTGATTGGAACCAATCTCCATAAATAGTATCTAGGGAATGGAATTTACCTGAGTGTCCGGATAGTTCTTCAAGAATTCCTTATACTGATTCACCATGTTATCCAAAGATTGTCTGAATTCCACTTTACTAATCATTCCCTTATTGAGGCCTCTAAGAATAATATGACCCTGCTTATCAATCCACACTGCTTGTTCCTTTATGATTATCATAGGAATCGATATTCCAAACATCTTTGATGCCATAGTTTCTATATTTTCATCTGAAATTTCTTTATCCTAGTGTAAAAGGAGATCCATGTGTTCCAGCACAGGGGTTATATGTTGCTAAAAGTCTTTCTTTGAGCCTGACTCACGCTACTGAACCATGGTCCATATTCCAGGTATAGCAGTCCCGCATCCTGCACTTGTTTGAGCCTTCAGGGGCATCTTAACCTTGCATAAAGATCTCATAATAGAAGGACTAGGTAGGGAGGAGTAATACTTCTTCTGTCGCGCCCTCCGAGTTTTCATAATGAAGCCGTTAGGATCTATGGTAATGTTTTTCCCTTTCTCAAAGAGGATCTTGGATAGTCCTCTGCAATGGCCCTGTATGTGGACACAACAAATCCATTTCCTCATCCCTTTCCTCTTGAGAAGATTCCACATCTACAAAGGGGACCTCTTCTTGGATGAACTCTTTCCTTCTGAGTTCAACATTAGCATGTCTGTCATTATCTTCACCTTCTAACACTGTAAACTAGTTTTGAGAATTCAAAATTGATACCCAAGATTTAACCTTCTCATCATATGATATTTTAGTCTGCATGCACTTCTTGAACTTTTTTGAGGCTCCAAGGTTTTCAAATCCATGACCCATAAATTGGAACTATATTGAGGTGTCCTCCCTTACAAGATTCTGGGAATCCTCACCAGTATTTTGGTCCTCACATACAAATGATGTTACCTCTATTTTAATTTTTGAAATTGTTGTATCCATCTCTATAGCTTGTGAGAAAATCAGGTGAACATCCCTAACTTCATGCCCAACCCTTTCCTGTTCCGGTCCTGTAAGGTTACTAACCCCATATCTCTCCACATTTCCAATCCCACTTTTACATAGTGGCGTAGCAGCAGCCACATCTGAACATACCACACCCAAATTTCATTTCAGTTGGGGAAAAATATCAGAAACACTTGGGTTAATTCTAGAAAACTAGAAAATCCTTCTGAGGAACCATGGTTTCGACACATTGAGGCCCAAGAATTGGAGAGATAGGCACTCCCCCTAACCGAATACCACCTTCATTAGAGACTGACCTGTCTTTATTCCCAGCCGAACTCAAGGAACCAACTGACCCCGATTTACATGACCTTCCACTTCATCGACATGAAGAGGAAAGGTTCCCAAGATGATGGCATGTTGAACAGAACTACATCCAATATTCAAAGACAACCAGATGTTTCCAATGAAATTCTTCCCATACAGAAATCGAATTCCAATCGAGCCGGTGTTTTTGTCACATCAACTTCGATGGATATACGTGGAGAAATCGGGTGACAAACTGATTTGGTTCTCGAATCTGAGCAGAGAAAATGTCCTACCAGGTTCCCAAGCATTCGAAGAATAGTGGAATTCTGGAAAGGCAGTGGGAGTTTAGGGAAGCGTACCCACAAAGTCATTGTCAGAGCAACTCGCTTCATATGAAAGTCAAAGGACCATTTTAGCAGATGGAAGTGGAAGCGGTTACAGGATCAGGGAGCCCCGAACCACGTGATGATCATATCTTCGAAGAAGAGAAGCAGATCATGATGTGTCACTTCTCTAGGAGACCAACTGTCGCTCGAGCTTGAAGAACCCATGATTAAGAGAAAAAGAAATCACAGGTTTCAATCTGTGGATTCTATGAGGAGAACCGGGAAACCATGATATGAGAATGGAGAGGCAAAGCATTCGTAAATTCCGAGTTTGAAATCTCGAGTTAATGGAATCCATCACAAAGATCGGGAACCTTAAGAAAAATGGCGAATTCACGGAATGATGGAATGGGAGAGGGCTTAAACTAAGGGTAAAAGAAGGAGGAGTCTTCGAAGGGGGGAGGGAGAAGCCCCCCTCCCCCATCGGCAGGGGAGGGGCGGAGGCGGTAGCCATGACCACCTAGGTCATGGATGGGATGCCGAAGCCGAGAGATGATGTTCTGTGGTCTTGTCCCCTGAAAAGATCCTCAATGTGAATTCTTGAAATAATTCAAAATTATGTATTGTTTAAGGTCAGATCCTTTCAAATATAGTGACTATAAAATTCCATGAGAACATCAAGTAGTTCATTAATGACATATATAACATTATATTAGTCTTTTCATGAAGTCTTATATTTTTATAAAAAATATATTATTTAATAAAATACTATTTTCTTTTATTACTCATTTATGTCAATTTTGAAACTAATTAGTATTTGGATTTTGTTAGTCTTAAAAATGTGATTACATTGAAAAAAATATATTGAATCAATACTACCATGTCATATTCACATATAAAATTCTTGAATTGCTTCCAAATGTTAAATTTACATTTATTTTAATATTTATATTGTCAATTATTTTAATCATTCATTAATAAGGTAATTACTACATCATCACTGTATCGTAAATAAATTTAATTATTTAATGTATATAAATAATAAATAAAATACCATGATGTAGAAAATAATTTTATCTTTGTAATGAATATTCATAGTCGAATTTAACTTATATATAACCCTACATTAACATTTTGTTAGATATCAAAATTTGAATTGCTCAAATTTAACTCTTATTTAAATAACATATTGTAAATGTCCAAATAAAAACCATGTAGATCAAAAAGGATCATATTTTTTTCTTAAGTTTTATTTTTGTTGAAAAAAAACTTATCCAAAGGAATTAGGAGATGTGTTAATGTAATTATAATACCATTTTAACCTTTAATTACTCTATATAATTTGAACTGGGGATAGTATAATTCAAAAGTTACTAATCCCCAAAATCTATTATCATCCTATTAAACCATATTTTACTTATTGATGACTGCAATGTTGGTTGGATTTTTTATATTCATTTCACAGAAGCATTAAAATAAAGTTTCATGAAAATTACAAAATGGGCATAGAAGGTGAGTAATAGATGTTAAAAAGTTTGATACAATTTTCTATGTCTAATTTTTTTATAAAATAACTCCAATAAAATAAATTATAATAATATAGTTATTATGTATCTATTTTGACCATAATATAAATTTAAATAAAAAAAATTATTTAATTAATAAATTGGTTTTAAACAATGACATGGTGTTTTTAACTATTCATAAAAAATTTAATTATTTTAGAAAAATACCAAAAATCACACTAAGAAATTTTTAATTTTTTGAATCTCAAAATGAAATGAATTTTGATAAATAAAAATTAAATAATTTCAATAATTGGGTAATACTATTCATATATGCTTTTTAAACATCTTGTTTAAATGGTCGTAGTGTGGAAGAACACGATGCTCAACCTAGTGCAAATTTTATATTATTCTAATAGAAGCATACCATGAAAGCATGGGGTGTAACATTAATCCTCTAGAAAAAAGGATCACTCCACGCCAACCTTTTCAACAATCTTGTACCATTTAAAGTCAAACAGAGATTTATTTTATATTATTACACATTTTTCATCAGATTTATTTCCAAATTACTATTTTTGAAATAATAATATGATATTTAAGTTTATTTACTTTTTTTGAAGTATTATTTTATATATTTGATCTAAAATTCCTTTCATTACCTTCAACCATGATTTTTCCATAGCTTGTTCATCTAGTGTTGCCTCCTCCATTTTTGATGTCATAGACATATCCACTCATGTATTCGTATTTTTTAATTATGGATGTATTATTTTACCTAATATTATTTTGTGGATTTACATCAATCATATTGTTTTTTATTTTTGGGGTATACCTAGGTGATTCAACTACATGTTCATTATAAAATTTTGAATATAAATCTTCATCTCTAAAAAAAATCTCTCACAATGACGTTATATTAGTTATTTCAATCACCCCCTTCATAAATATTTTTTCAATATAATACTCATTCATTTATATTCCCATTTTAATTAATAATATGGAGATAATAGATTTTTAATATTTTCCTATGTCCCTTATTGAAACACATGTATTAGTTATTTTTTGAATTTACTAAAAGGAAAAATTCATCTATAATATTTACAAAAATAAATTTACTTCCATCATTTATAAGTTGTATTACTTCTGGGAAAAATATAAAAATCACTCAATAAGGGATTTATCCAATGTGATATTTTAGAGAAATTTTTCATTTCTCTCGGAATAATAAGTTCATGGATATGACTATAAAAACATATTCACTACTTTAATTTATTAGTGATGTGAAATATTAAATTCAAATATTAATGCTCTTTTCATAATTTTTACTATCATATTTATACATTCATCCACTATGTTACACAATATTTTCTTTATTTATGATACCTCATTTTGGAATATATGATTAAATTCCTAATTTTAAAACACTATAGTTCCATACATTATCTCTTTATAATAGTGAAAAATCATTATGGTGTATTAAATACAGTTCTCTTTAATGCCTTCACCTAATCATACAATGAAACGAAACATTTTTAGTTTTCATAATCCTAACAAATCACATATTTATATAGTTAAAAATAAATATTTTTAAATACCCTTATATTGATATTCAAAAAATTACATTGGATACATAAATCTATATGAACTAGGTAATTATGTTTCAATACCCTTTTTTATTTTTATTGTCTTTACAATCCATTATTCCACTCTTTAATTTTTTAAACACGAATTCAATATCACACATCTGGTTGGGAATATCAATTTTTATTTTCATTTTAAACAAACACTTCATTATTTACTATTTTATAATTAATATTCTTTAAATCCAATTATTACAATATTTATAAGTAGATATAAAAATGGCATTACTTTATTATCATCCTTATAGTGATTTCTTATGATCCAATAACCCATAATTATTGAGCTACAAATTTTTTAGAAAAATAATTATTTATGATCAAATATTACATCATATATGTTGTCACATAGATTCATTACTATAATGATATAATTCATTAAACCATTCACTAAATGACCATAAATTATGTTGAATTATTGTCTTGTGACCCTAGTTGTATAATTATATTTTCTTTATAATTAAACAAAATTTTAGAATATAACTATTAATTCAAAAAATTTAAAAATCATTAATATGTTTTATTTTCCATGCATCTCGGTTGGAAAAACACTATAAATAATCTATGTAATGTATTTCATAAAAAAAATCCAATGTAATATTAGATGTTTATTTCATCTTCATCAAGTTCAAGAAAAGTACAAACTGTATTAATATGTTGGATTCAACCACCTATCTAATTTATCTATTAGAAATGATATCACATTCCTAATCATCTTCCATGATTGAATAAAAGCTCTTCTAAGGGATATTGTGGAGTTGTAGAACATTTATTCTATTATTATTTTTATATCGCCATTCCAAATTTCTATTTTACAATAAAAATATATTTTTCAAAAAACTATATTAATTAATATATTAACCGTAAATTGAGTTACCTTTTAGAAATATGGAATGTGGTCAAACTATATATTGATGTTTATAAATAATTTCCTCTTCTAGATATATTTGTGAATCCTCAAAGAAATCCATTGTGTGTATATGAAACAAATGGATATTCATCATTAAAAATATTTATCCACATTATTCTCAATTAATAGCTCATACCATATAAAAAATTGGTTTTCATCTTCAATTTTTTAATCTAAATACACTCACTGTTTTTCCCCATGATTTTAATAGTTTTTGACATTGTTTCTATGAATTTTGAAATGCAGTGTCTGTATGTTTTTATCATCTATCATGCTCTGATTTCCTAAAAAATATTTCCATCACTAGTTGATATAGGCTTCCTCATTTTTAAGAGATCTATATTCGAGAATCACAAAAACTATAACATATTATCAATCCACATATATGGATTTATATTTTAATATTTTTTTAGGTTAACACTCCTTTTTCCAAATATGCAATTCTTTATTCTCCTTACCTAAAATGTATATTCAGGTAATTAAATTATTTTACCCACTCTCCAATATTTTGATTATTATTAATAATATCTCCAATTCTATCCTGGATAGGTTTATTCCATCAATTATTTATTGATTTCAACTGATTATACCCTCATAAAGATTCATATATTTTTATGATAATTTCATAAAATATCCAATTCTATTATTATTCCATTTTTAAAATTTAATCTTGTTATGATCTCTTTATAACTCTTCATAGAGGACCATGACCCAATAAAAAATGTTAGACACTTCCCTATATTGTGTAATACCTTAACACATTGAAAAAGTAAGAGGTATTTTTAATTTATTAATGACTCTACCACTTTTGAATTTTTTGGTTCTAATAGTGTTCAAGAAATCAACAAGATGTTACTATTTATATCCTTCATTTTTATGGTCACCTTTTCAATTAGATTATATGTTGTCCCTTTATTGACCCATCATTTGGTTCCCTCATACATTATTATTATCTTAAAATCTACAAGACACTGAGTAGATCATCAAGAGAATGTTTAAATATATTAATCCCATTAGAACTAGATATATTTTAATTTTAATGTTGTTGATGGGTTTTTTATATATTCATACCAATATTTCTATCTTTTATAACATCACCAGGATCCCTGATGTCCCCAGTTACAATAGATATGTTAATAAAGGACCCATATAAACTATAATAATTATACATATTCATGTTACCATACAAATTATAATAACCATATAATTTTCCTTAAATTAATTTATTATATACTTTATTGGTAATTCCCAAATTATCCAATATTGATTTCATATTTAGAAATCCCAATAACATAATCTAAATTTGATCAAATAAATAATATTACGAAAACATCATATCATTCAAATCTGTATAAATTTTATTTGTGTGTCCTTGAATCATCAATAATCATATTGTATCACAAAAATTAAATTAAATAGTTTTCAAAATGAATTATTATATAGCATGAGATCTAAGAAAACATTTCATTCATTTCCTCCACATATGAAAATTAACAGCATAAAATTAATGAAACCTTCATGAATTTAGTTAGTCTTATTTAATTAATAATTCTTGTAGACATATTCCACATCAAACCTATAAGGCCCCAGCCTTAAACCTTACTTAATCTTGAGTTATTACAAGATTACACATTGAGGGTCTTTTCAGGTTTAGAGTTTTAGAGAATTAGATCATGAAACATGCATTACATTCCACATTTAAACAAAGTGGTTACATAAAAGACAGTATTCATTATTCCCACCAACGGAATCATATTTGAAATATAACACAGATTCTTTCTTGACACATCCTTGACACTATCATCACTTCATGTTCCTTTCCCTTGACCTGTGAAACACATTTCAAAAACTTGGGATGAGCATAAAAAGCTCAGTAAGGGTTACAAAAAATATGGAAAGGAAACATGAGTTCATATATACATGAGAATCAAATCATACTTTACCCATAAAACATAGGCACTTTAACATACCTCATCAAACCATGAATAAATCATAGAAAACATAAGACATAAAGGTAACTTGAGGCATTCATAACATTCTTACGTAGGGAGTAACCCTCTTGGTTACGTTTGGAATACCCATCACAGTATATTCCCTAAATCTCTTCGGAGAAACCTTAACGTCTCACTCCTTCGCGTTACCCAATGCATTGGAGAGCTATATCGGGCTCACCCGCCCTTAGTTTATCACGGAACCACCCGTTCTTCATAACAATGCCCAAGAACCATAACATAATCGTATCACATAAACATGAATAAAGGAAAAATAACATTTCCACATTTCAATCACAATATAACATTTTAGGATATTGAAATAATGAATCCATTCAAAAAGAAACCATTTCCAAAACCATTTAAAACATTAAATAAAGAGATTTTTGAATCAAAGTGTCCCATAACAACTTGAAGCTTTTAACATTTTAAACCATTAATATCCATATAAATAAATCCTTAAAACAATTTTCAAAACATGGATATTAATAAGAACAAATAATTAAAACATTTAAAACGATATTTTGGTTAAAGGGGTTTTACCAAAATTAGAGACACTTGAATACAATAATTGTGGAATAACATTTAGTCAAAACTTTGTAATATCATGAGAATAAATAGATTCATGATATAATACTCCAAAGGGCAGTATATACACCATATAAGAGTTAATTTGTGCATAACAACAATGAACCCTCAATAGAAATGTCAAATGTGATGAAATCCCTTATAAAGAGGGTATCCTTAAATTAAGGACAAATCAATCCCAAAAATATGTGTGAAAAGTATAAATAAACCCAATATTAGTTGATATTAAGTGTAAAACAATAAAAGGTCATTCACACATATTCAATGGATGACATATTCAATGACTACAAGTTGAACCCAAAGAAATTGAAATTGGGTTAAAAAGTTCCCTTGACAGCCTAACGACAACACATAAAAATGAGTTGATGAGAGATAAAAAGTGTATCTCATCACATGGACATAAAATTTACTTCAATAAGGATGTATGATAACATATCCCAACATAAAAATATGTAAATTAAAAGACCCAATAAAAGAAGTCTTTTAAAAAAGAGGAGGGTGAAAGGTTCCCTTACCGACTTGGGTATCTTTCAAAACATACACCCCATGAAGAAAGACAATAGGTCATTGATGTAAATACTCATAAACGAAAGTATATTACACAAAGAGTAGAATAATGGGCAGTACATACACCACTCAATGGAACTTGTGGAAAATGTAGCATAAATCTCACGGGAATAAAAGTGAGGTGAAAAATCCCCTACGAAAACTCAGCAGCCTAACGGTGCCACATAAAACTTCTGAATATGGATTGATGAGATAAAATAGAGTATCCCATCATATTACAATATAATTTACAGCAAGTGGAATATAAAAGAAAATCCCCAACATTTCAAGGAGGAGTTTAAAAGAAGTGACATAAAGGAGAGTACTTAAAAAGAAAGAGAGAGGTTAGATCTCTTACGAAAGTTCGGCAGCCTGACGGTGCCACTCAAAACTTCCAAAATGGATTGATGAGAGAGAATAGGGTCTCTCATCACATGAACATAAAAATTACAGTAGGAGTAATATAAAATAACATCCCAATCATAATAAATATGAGCTTTAAAAGGAATGACATGAATGAGTGTACTTAAAAAGAAAGAGAGGTGTAGGATCCCTTACCTCGGGTCCGACTTGACTCGATCGTTCCTTAATCTCCTGAATAATAAACTTGAGTTAATGTTTAATTCCTTAAGAACCTTTTTCAAGTTCATTATTACTTTTATACCACTTATTACCATGTCATAAACATTATGTAATCATTTAAGTTAATAATATTTGTTTTGCCGATATTTGGTTCTTAAGTCGAAAGTGGACTTCTTACAATTACATGTTGTTCGTGTGGCCAAATGTTTATTATATCCAGAATTGTATTCATTATTTAGATATCATATATGTCATATATATCCAGTACATGCATGCATTTATAACATTACATAATCATTTAGAGGTAAGAAATGAAATGCACCGTTCATGGAGACGGTAAGCCGTACGTACGCATGAACGCTACTTTTATTTCTATTTCATATTTTATAGAATGGAATAATAATTATATAAAGGTATATTATAATTACAGTATAATATCATATATAATATCATATTTCCATCCATTATACATCCCACATATGGTATTTAACGAATCAAATCACTTTGAGGGGGCGGTAGTCCGCACTTCCTTAAATGAAGATATCGCGTATACCCATAATAGAATCCATAAAGGTAAGACAAAAATGAAAAATACAGAATAATAAATAAAACATAAACATATTATATATCATATATAAAAATATTGACATCATAATGGGCACCTTTGAAGGTGTTAAATGAGAATTGAACAATCATCGTTTCGGGAGGCAGAATTTCACCATCCACGGAAACCGTATGTTATTTAACCATTTGATGTAGTTGTGTGAGAGTGTAGCTCGAATAAATATTATAACAACATACTAGTATATTTAAGATACTGTTTTTGTTACAAAAGAAGTAAATAAAAAGAGTTTAGGGGGTTGGAGAAGCAAAATAAAACAAATGAACATGAGAGAGTGAATTACCTTTAAAAGTGTAACTCCTTTTGATTTGAGCCTAAAGGCTTCCTTTGAAAGGATTCTGCCCAAAGGGAATCCTCTAGGATGAGGAGAGGGATGTGGAGAGAGTAAATGGTCAGGGGTTGGCCGACCCAATGGCTTGAGGAGTGTGTGAAATGAGGTAGAGGTGGGGTCCTTTTATAAGAGGAGAGGAGGGGCACTTTTGGAAAGTAAAGAAATATTAATTTATTTGAAAATGTGTTTCGGTTTCAAAAGGTCCCACATTGATATAATTCGTGGTTAGGTGATAAGGCTTCGAAATCCACTCATCCAATAAGTTTTGGACATGTGTAGTTCATATATTTTACATTATCTTTCCATTTTATTTAAATCGTCAAATAATGATGTCATCGCTGCATCATTATTATGTCATAAATAATTTAATTTATTTAATGTCTAAAAATTATAAAAAAAATACTATGATGTAGGAAATCTTTTTAGATTTCCAATGAATATTTATAATCAAAATGATGACTTTTATAACACCACTTAACAATTGTTTTAGTAAAACATATCATGTTTATGTCAATTTTACTTTTACATTAAATAAAATGTTATTTATGTCATTTCCCAACCAAAGTGTCTCCATGGAGTCCCCAAGTTGGCCCATGGCTTGTATTGGTCGGCCATTACTCCCCCAATAGGAGTAGGACAAGTGTCATGGTGTTTTCACATTCTTATAATATCATTTTTACCTTAAATTACACTAATTACCTCTAATCGCGATTAAGAACTTAATAAGTTACTATTCACCAAAAAATTATTATAATCTCATTGAACCACATTTTACTTCTTAATGACAACCATATATGTCGGATTTTTGAAAATAAAAACACAATGATGGCAAAATTTCATTTAAACGGAAAATCAGTTTTTATAAGTACCACTTAGTGGTTTCACTATTCATCAAAAATTGAAGTTTTTCAGAAAAATCCCAAAAATTCACCCTAAGCTATATTTGATATTCTGATTTCAAAAATGAAGTCTGTTTTACAAAATTCAGAACATATTAGTCACATTAATTAATTTAATAATTAATTCCCGCTGTCATGTCAAATAGTGTGTTTTATGAAACAATAAGTATCAAAAGATTGACACTAGTTTAAGTCTGATTTCAAAGTGAAATTGATTCCAACGAACACTATTGTATTTAATGGTAAAAATATTTTCTAATTTCACTTTAAAACCAATTCAAAATATAATCTAATCATATAAATAAATTATATTAAAAAGTGGTTTTGAATTAAAATACAACATTTTACACTATTCATTAAAAAATGAACTTTATCGGAAAGATACCAAAAATTTACACAAAGTAAATTTTGATGTCCCGATTATTAATAAGAGTTTTATTTGGTCCAAAAGAATGTTTAAGAGTGAAAAAAACTATATTTAATGACAGTTCTCTATTAAAAGGCGATAAGTGATCCTTTAGTGAAAACTTGGGCATATACGCCTAAAATTGAATTCTTTCCGTATTTTAAGCCGTTAGCTTTTATTGGATAAATGTAAAACCATTTAAAAAACATAAATAATCATATTTTAGTTATTTCTATCCATTCCTGCCAATACAACGGCTACATGTTAAATACCATTTGAATTAATATTATTTTATTATTAGAGTGCAACGTAAGATTCCCAAGAAAGTCGTTGTTGCGTGTTGGGTACGCCATCGAGCATAGCGTCCCCTTTAAAGTCATATTAATATTTTATTCACAAATATGGTTAAATATGAAAATTCCATATTCATTATTTACCTGGGGTGTTACATCCTTCCCCCCTTTTGGGAATTGTGTCCTCGCAATTTTAATATTGCCCTTGGAAACATCCTTGAAAGTCCCACATCGGAACAAAAGTCGGTAAACAAACACTTTAAAATAAAGAGAGATAAGTACAAAGGTCACCCGAGTTAACCCATACTAGGATTCCAAGTATGAAAATATCGACATGGAGGAGAAAACATAGGTTCATGTTCTCATGGAGAGTGATAGAAAACATGTTTAGGAGAAAGTTAACCATGAGAAAATCACAAACTTGTGATGGGTTAAACGGTATTCGATTCCCCAGTAGGAAAATTTAATAGACAACATTTTTGTTTTAAGTTACTTTTTTTTGAGGAATTTATTCATAAGGAATCATAATCACTTATCATGTTGACTTTCAACTTTTACTAGATTCCTTAGTAAAACTCATATTTTTTCCAAAAGACGAGTATTTAGGGAGACTTGTTCGCATCAAGAGTACTATAATCAACTTCTAGAGAATCACCTAATCCCGAAAATAGAACTATATACATCCCATGTATTTAGGCTTTAACCAAAAACAAAACCAAAAATATTAGTACAAGATCAGATAATCCAGAAAAGGATAACCCCTTATAAAAAAAGAAAAATCTATTCTTAATCTCCAAAATTTGTCCAACAAAACCCAAAGTTCAACGAGGACCATCCGATAAACAATTTGTCCATAAAATTCTTCAAAGTAAACCAATATAAGATTGACACCCAAATATTTGAAGGATTTAGTCACATAGTCTTCCAAGTTAAATCGTAACATTTATCTCCAAACAACATTAGTCGCTCCTGAAGCCTCACATTGAAAAGTAATTATCCTAATCACATATCCTCCAAAATCAACTTACTCTTAATTCATAAAATCATATAACTAAAAAGAATCAGTCAAACTAACCAGGAAATCACGTAGTCTAGTGGTAGGCGATAAATACCAGTCGCACTTTGGTTGTGGGTTCGATTCCCGCAGCATTGTCCGACGCGACGGGTTGTCACACGGTCTGCGTGTTGTCCTTTTTTCAAAACTATATAATTCTTAAAACATTCCCCAAAATGAGATAAAATCTTCAAATATGATCATAACATATTTTAACCTCATGTTTATCTCATGCCTTTCATTTTCCATCAGAACATATAATAACCCATAATTACCTAAAAAGTAAGGATCATATAAACCCTAATGGTTACCTTAATAATTATTACCTGAATTTCCACATCGAGTTGGCCATCTCGTACATGATGCACTAGAGAACTCACCAAGGTTGAAGTGGTTGATCATGACTCCTTGATAGTTGGTTTAGAACAACCGTGAGTTTCCTCATTGAATCCTCCATTTTACCTAGTATCTTAATCATAGATCCACCACAGTTTCCTTCAATCCAATTGTCACTTTGGTGCCTGGGAGATCCAGCCATTCACTAAAAACAGAAATGTCAGTGTGATTATATCAACAAAATCATCATGTACTAATGAGTAAGATAAACACTAAGATATACTTACTCATTCACTTTATCTAAAACTAGGACTCTTTCTGAAATCCTAACCATTATGGTAATGTCACTTATGATTAAAGAATACCCTAACCTCTAAAGTTATCTAAACCGGCCTTTGATACCAACTATAGGGCCCCAGCCTTAAACCTTACTTAATCTTGAGTTATTACAAGATTACACATTGAGGGTCTTTTCAGGTTTAGAGTTTTAGAGAATTAGATCATGAAACTTGCATTACATTCCACATTTAAACAAAGTGGTTACATAAAAGATAGTATTCATTATTCCCACCAACGAAAACATATTTAAAATATAACACGGATTCTTTCTTGACACATCCTTGACATTATCATCACATCATGTACCTTTCCCTTGACCTGTGAAAAACATTTCAAAAACTTGGGATGAGCATAAAAAGCTCAGTAAGGGTTACAAAAAATATGGAAAGGAAACATGAGTTCATATATACATGAGAATGAAATCATACTTTACCCATAAAACATAGGCACTTTAACATACCTCATCAAACCATGAATAAATCATAGAAAACAAAAGACATAAAGGTAACTTGAGGCATTCATAACATTCTTACGTAGGGAGTAACCCTCTTGGTTACGTTTGGAATACCCATCACAGTATATTCCCTAAATCTCTTGGGAGAATCCTTAACGTTTCACTCCTTCGCGTTACCCAATGCATTGGAGAGCTATATCGGGCTCACCCGCCCTTATTTTATCACGGAACCACCTGTTCTTCATAACAATGCCCAATAACCATAACATAATCGTATCACATAAACATGAATAAAGGAAACATAACATTTCCACATTTTAATCACAATATAACATTTTAGGATATTGAAATAATGAATCCATTCAAAAAGAAACCATTTCCAAAACCATTTAAAACATTTAATAAAGAGATTATTGAATCAAAGTGTCCCATACCACCTTGAAGCTTTTAACATTTTAAACCATTAATATCCATATAAATAAATCCTTAAAACCATTTTGAAAACATGGATATTAATAAGAACAAATAATTAAAACATTTAAAACGATATTTTGGTTAAAGGGGTTTTACCAAAATTAGAGACACTTGAATACAATAATTGAGGAATAACATTTAGTAAAAACATTGTAATATCATGAGAATAAATGGATTCATGATATAATACTCCAAAGGACGGTATATACACCATATAAGAGTGAATTGGTGCATAACAACAATGAACCCTCAATAGAAATGTCAAATGTGATGAAATCCCTTATAAAGAAGGTATCCTTAAATTAAGGACAAATCAATCTCAAAAATATGTGTGAAAAATATAAATACACCCAATATAAGTTGATATTAAGTGTAAAACAATAAAAGTTCATTCACACATATTCAATGGATGTCATATTCAATGACTACAAGTTGAACCCAAAGAAATCGAAATTGGGTTAAAAAGTTCCCTTGACAGCCTAACGGCAACACATCAAAATGAGTTTATGAGAGATAAAAAGTGTATCTCATCACTTGGACATAAAATTTACATCAATAAGGATGTATGAGAACATATCCCAACATAAAAATATGTAAATTAAAAGACCCAATAAAAGAAGCTTTTTAAAAAAGAGGAGGGTGAAAGGTTCCCTTACCGACTTGGGTATCTTTCAAAACATACACCCCATGAAGAAAGACAATAAGTCATTGATGTAAATAATCATAATAGAAAGTATATTACACAAATAGTAGAATAATGGGCAGTACATACACCACTCAATGGAACTTGTGGCAAATGTAGCATAAATCTCACGAGAATAAAAGTGAGGTGAAAAATCCCTTATGAAAACTCAGCAGCCTAACGACGCCACATAAAACATCTGAATATGGATTGATGAGATCAAATAGAGTATCCCATCATATTACAATAGAATTTACAGAAAGTGGAATATAAAAGAAAATCCCCCAACATTGCAAGGAGGAGTTTAAAAGAAGTGACATAAAGGAGAGTACTTAAAAAGAAAGAGAGAGGTTAGATATTTTACGAAAGTTTGGCAGCCTGACGGTGCCACTCAAAACTCCCAAAATGGATTGATGAGAGAGAATAGGGTCTCTCATCACATGAACATAAAAATTACAGTAGGAGTAATATAAAATAACATCCCAATCATAAGAAATATGAGCTTTAAAAGGAATGACATGAACGAGTGTACTTAAAAAGAAAGAGAGGTGTGGGATCCCTTACCTCGGGTCCGACTTGACTCGATCTTTCCTTAATCTCCTGAATAATAAACTTGAGTTAATTTCTAATTCCTTAAGAACCTTTTTCAAGTTCATTATTACTTTTATACCACTTATTACCATGTCATAAACATTATGTAATCATTTAAGTTAATAATATTTGTTTTGCCGATATTTGGTTCTTAAGTCGAAAGTGGACTTCTTACAATTACATGTTGTTCGTGTGGCCAAATGTTTATTATATACATAATTGTATTCATTATGTAGATATCATATATGTCATATATATCCAGTACATTCATGCATTTATAACATTACATAATCATTTAGAGGTAAGAAATGAAATGCACTGTTCATGGAGACGGTAAGCCGTACGTACGCATGAACGCTACTTTCATTTCTATTTCGTATTTTATAGAATGGAATAATAATTATATAAAGTTATATTATAATTACAGTATAATATCATATATAATATCATATTTCCATCCTTTATACATCCCACATATGGTATTTAACGAATCAAATCACTTTGAGGGGGCGGTAGTCCGCACTTCCTTAAATGGAAGCCATAAAGGTAAGACAAAAAGGAAAAATACAGAATCATAACTAAAACATAAAAATATTATATATCATATATAAAAATAGTGACATCATAATGGCCACCTTTGAAGGTGTTAAATGAGTATTGAACAATCATCGTTTCGGGAGGCAGAATTTCACAATCCACGGAAACCGTATGTTCTTTAACCATTTGATGTAGTTGTGTGAGAGTGTAGCTCGAATAAATATTATAACATCGTCCTAGTATATTTAAGATACTTTTTTTGTTACAAAATAAGTATATAAAAAGAGTTTAGGGGGTTGGAGAAGCAAAATAAAACAAATGAACATGAGAGAGTGAATTACCTTTAAAAGTGTAGCTCCTTTTGATTTGAGCCTAAAGGCTTCCTTTGAAAGGATTATGCCCTAAGGGAATCCTCTAGGATGAGGAGAGGGATGTGGAGAGAGTAAATGGGCAGGGGTTGGCCGAGCCAAAGGCTTGAGGAGTGTGTGAAATGAGGTAGAGGTGGGGGCCTTTTATAAGAGGAGAGGAGGGGCACTTTTGCAAATTAAAAAAAATATTATTTTATTTGAAAAATTTTTCGGTTTCAAAAGGTCCCACATTGATATAATTCGTGGATAAGGTGATAAGGCTTCGAAATCCACTCATCCAATAAGTTTTGGACATGTGTAGTTCATAGATTTTACATTATCTTTCCATTTTATTTAAATCGTCAAATAATGATGTCATCGCTGCATCATTATTATGTCATAAATAATTTAATTTATTTAATGTCTAAAAATTATAAAAAAAATACTATGATGTATGAAATCTTTTTATCTTTCCAATGAATATTTATAATAAAAAATATGACTTGTATAACCCCACTTAACAATTGTTTTAGTAAAACATATCATGTTTATGTCAATTTTACTTTTACATTAAATAAAATGTTATTTATGTCATTTCCCAACCAAAGTGTATCCATGGGGTCCCCAAGTTGGCCCATGGCTTGTCTTGGTCGGCCATTACTCACCCAATAGGTGTAGGACAAGTGTAATGGTGTTTTCACATTCTTATAATATCATTTTTACCTTAAATTACACTAATTACTCTAATCGCGATTAAGAACTTAATAAGTTACTATTCACCAAAAAATTATTATAATCTCATTGAACCACATTTTACTTCTTAATGACAACCATGTATGTCGGATTTTTAAAAATCAAAACACAATGATGGCAAAATTTCATTTAAACGGAAAATCAGTTTTTATAAGTACTACTTAGTGGTTTCACTATTCATCAAAAATTGAAGTTTTTCAGAAAAATCCCAAAAATTCACCCTAAGCTATATTTGATATTCTGAATTAAAAAATGAAATCCGTTTTAAAAAATTCAGAACATATTAGTCACATTAATTAAATTTATAATTAATTCCCGCTGTCATGTCAAATAGCGTGTTTTATGAAACAATAAGTATCAAAAGATTGACCCTAGTTTAAGTCTGATTTCAAAGTGAAATTGATTCCAACGAACACTATTGGATTTAATGGTAAAAATATTTTCTAATTTCACTTTAAAACCAATTCAAAATATAATCTAATCATATAAATAAATTAGATTAAAAAGTGGTTTTGAATTAAAATACAACATTTTACACTATTCATTAAAAAAATGAACTTTATCGGAAAGATACCAAAAATTTACACAAAGTAAATTTTGATGTCCCGATTCTTAATAAGAGTTTTATTTGGTCCAAAAGAATGTTTAAGAGTGAAAAAAACTATATTTAATGACAGTTCTCCATTAAAAGGCGATAAGTGAACCTTTAGTGAAAACTTGGGCATATACGCCTAAAATTGAATTCTTTCCGTATTTTAAGCCTTTAGCTTTTATTGGATAAATGTAAAAACATTTAAAAAACATATATAATCATATTTTAGTTATTTCTATCCATTCCTGCCAATACAATGGCTACATTTTAACTACCATTTGAATTAATATTATTTTATTATTAGAGTGCAACATAAGATTCCCAAGAAACTCGGTGTTGCGTGTTGGGTACGCCATCGAGCATAGCGTCCCCTTTAAAGTCATATTAATATTTTATTCACAAATATGGATAAATATGAAAATTACATATTCATTATTTACCTGGGGTGTTACATCCTTCCCCCCTTTGGGAATTGCGTCCTCGCAATTTTTTAAATTGTGCTTGGAAACATCCTTGAAAGTCCCACATCGGAACAAAAGTCGGTAAAACAAACACTTTAAAATAAAGAGAGATAAGTACAAAGTTCACCCGATTTAACCCATACTAGGATTCCAAGTATGAAAATATGGACATGGAGGAGAAAACATAGGTTCATGTTCTCATGGAGAGTGATAGAAAACATGTTTAGGAGAAAGTTAACTATGAGAAAATCACAAACTTGTGATGGGTTAAACGGTAATCGATTCCCCAGTAGGAAAATTTAATAGACAAAATTTTAGTTTTATGTTACTTTTTATTGAGGAATTTATTCATAAGGAATCATAATCACTTATCATGTTGACTTTCAACTTTTACTAGATTCCTTAGTCAAACTCATATTTTTTCCAAAAGACGAGTATTTAGGGAGACTTGTTCGCATCAAGAGTACTATAATCAACTTCTAGAGAATCACCTAATCCCCAAAAGAGAACTATATACATCCCATGTATTTAGGCTTTAACCAAAACCAAAACCAAAAAGATTAGTACAAGATCAGATAATCCAGAAAAGGATAACCCCTTATAAAAAAAGAAAATCTATTCTTAATCTCCAAAATTTGTCCAACAAAACCCAAAGTTCAACGAGGACCATCCGATAAACAATTTGTCCATAAAATTCTTCAAAGTAAACCAATATAAGATTTAAACCCAAATATTTGAAGGATTTAGTCACATAGTCTTCCAAGTTAAATCGTAACATTTATTTCCAAACAACATTAGTCTCTCCTAAAGCCTCACATTGAAAAGTAATTATCCTAATCACATATCCTCCAAAATCAACTTACTCTTAATTCATAAAATCATATAACTAAAATGAATCAGTCAAACTAACCAGGGACTTCACGTAGTCCAGTGGTAGGTGATAAATACCTGTCGCACTTTGGTTGTGGGTTCGATTCCCGTAGCTTTGTCCGACGCGACGGGTTGTCACACGGTCTGCGTGTTGTCCTTTTTTTCAAAACTATATAATTCTTAAAACATTCCCCAAAATGAGATAAAATATTCAAAGTAGATCATAACATATTTTAACCTCAAGTTTATCTCATGCCTTTCATTTTACATCAGAACATATAATAACCCATAATTACCTCAAAAGTAAGGATCATATAAACCCTAATGGTTACCTTAATAATTATTACTTGAATTTCCACATCGAGTTGTCCATCTCGTACATGATGCACTAGAGAACTCACCAAGGTTGAAGTGGTTGATCATGACTCCTTGATAGTTGGTTTAGAAAAACCATGAGTTTCCTCATTGAATCCTCTATTTTACCTAGTATCTTAATCATAGATCCACCACAGTTTCCTTCAATCCAATTGCCACTTTGGTGCCTGGGAGATCCAGCCATTCAATAAAAATAGAAATGTCAGTTTGAGTATATCAACAAAACCATCATGTAAAAATGAGTAAGATAAACACTAAGATATACATACTCATTCACCTTATCTAAAACTAGGACTCTTTCTGAAATCCTAACCATTATGGTAATGTCACTTATGATTAAAGAATACCCTAACCTCTAAAGTTATCTAAACCGGCCTTTGATACCAACTATAGGGCCCCAGCCTTAAACCTTACTTAATCTTGAGTTATTACAAGATTACACATTGAGGGTCTTTTCAGGTTTAGAGTTATAGAGAATTAGATCATGAAACATGCATTACATTGCACATTTAAACAAAGTGGTTACATAAAAGACAGTATTCATTATTCCCACCAACGGAAACATATTTAAAATATAACACGGATTCTTTCTTGACACATCCTTGACACTATCATCACATCATGTACCTTTCCCTTGACCTGTGAAAAACATTTCAAAAACTTGGGATGAGCATAAAAAGCTCAGTAAGGGTTACAAAAAATATGGAAAGGAAACATGAGTTCATATATACATGAGAATGAAATCATACTTTACCCATAAATCATAGGCACTTTAACATACCTCATCAAACCATGAATAAATCATAGAAAACATAAGACATAAAGGTAACTTGAGGCATTCATAACATTCTTACGTAGGTAGTAACCCTCTTGGTTACATTTGGAATACCCATCACATAATATTCCCTAAATCTCTTCGAAGAAACCTTAACATTTCACTCCTTCGCGTTACCCAATGCATTGGAGAGCTATATCGGGCTCACCCGCCCTTAGTTTATCACGGAACCACCCATTCTTCATAACAATGCCCATTAACCATAACATAATCGTATCACATAAACATGAATAAAGGAAACATAACATTTCCACATTTCTATCACAATATAACATTTTAGGATATTGAAATAATGAATCCATTCAAAAAGAAACCATTTCCAAAACCATTTAAAACATTTAATAAAGAGATTTTTGAATCAAAGTGTCCCATAACACCTTGAAGATTTTAACATTTTAAACCATTAATATCCATATAAATAAATCCTTAAAACCATTTTGAAAACATGGATATTAATAAGAACAAATAATTAAAACATTTAAATCGATATTTTGGTTAAAGGGGTTTTACCAAAATTAGAGACACTTGAATACAATAATTGAGGAATAACATTTAGTCAAAACTTTGTAATATCATGAGAATAAATGGATTCATGATATAATACTCCAAAGGACAGTATATACACCATATAAGAGTGAATTGGTGCATAATAACAATGAACCCTCAATAGAAATGTCAAATGTGATGAAATCCCTTATAAAGAAGGTATCCTTAAATTAAGGACAAATCAATCTCAAAAATATGTGTGAAAAATATAAATACACCCAATATAAGTTTATATTATGTGTAAAATAATAAAAGGTCATTCACACATATTCAATGGATGACATATTCAATGACTACAAGTTGAACCCAAAGAAATCGAAATTGGGTTAAAAAGTTCCCTTGACAGCCTAACAGCAACACATCAAAATGAGTTGATGAGAGATAAAAAGTGTATCTCATCACTTGGACATAAAATTTACTTCAATAAGGATGTATGAGAACATATCCCAACATAAAAATATGTAAATTAAAAGACCCAATAAAAGAAGTCTTTTAAAAAAGAGGAGGGTGAAAGGTTCCCTTACCGACTTGGGTATCTTTCAAAACATACACCCCATGAAGAAAGACAATAGGTCATTGATGTAAATACTCATAAACGAAAGTATATTACACAAAGAGTAGAATAATGGGCAGTACATACACCACTCAATGGAACTTGTGGAAAATGTAGCATAAATCTCACGGGAATAAAAGTGAGGTGAAAAATCCATTATGAAAACTCAGCAGCCTAACGGCGCCACATAAAACTTCTGAATATGGATTGATAAGATCAAATAGAGTATTCCATAATATTACAATAGAATTTACAGCAAGTGGAATATAAAATAAAATCCCCCAACATTGGAAGGAGGAGTTTAAAAGAAGTGACATAAAGGAGAGTACTTAAAAAGAAAGAGAGAGGTTAGATCTCTTACGAAAGTTCGGCAGCCTGGCGGCGCCACTCAAAACTTCCAAAATTGATTGATGAGAGAGTATAGGGTCTCTCATCACATGAACATAAAAATTACAGTAGGATTAATATAAAATAACATCCCAATCATAAGAAATATGAGCTTTAAAAGGAATGACATGAACGAGTTTACTTAAAAAGAAAGAGAGGTGTAGGATCCCTTACCTCGGGTCCGACATGACTCAATCGTTCCTTAATCTCCTGAATAATAAACTTGAGTTAATTTATAATTCCTTAAGAACCTTTTTCATGTTCATTATTACTTTTATAGAACTTATTACCATGTCATAAACATTATGTAATCATTTAAGTTAATAATATTTGTTTTGCCGATATTTGGTTCTTAAGTCGAAAGTGGACTTCTTACAATTACATGTTGTTCGTGTGGACAAATGTTTATTATATCCAGAATTGTATTCATTATGTAGATATCATATATGTCATATATATCCAGTACATGCATGCATTTATAACATTACATAATCATTTAGAGGTAAGAAATGAAATGCACCGTTCATGGAGACGGTAAGCCGTACGTACGCATGAACGCTACTTTCATTTCTATTTCGTATTTTATAGAATGGAATAATAATTATATAAAGGTATATTATAATTACAGTATAATATCATATATAATATCATATTTCCATCCTTTATACATCCCACATATGGTATTTAACGAATCAAATCACTTTGAGGGTGCGGTAGTCCGCACTTCCTTAAATGAAGATATCGCGTATACCCATAATGGAAGCCATAAAGGTAAGACAAAAATGAAAAATACAGAATCATAAATAAAACATAAACATATTTTATATCATATATAAAAATAGTGACATCATAATGGCCACCTTTGAAGGTGTTAAATGAGTATTGAACAATCATTGTTTCGGGAGGAAGAATTTCACCATCCACGGAAACCGTATGTTCTTTAACCATTTGATGTAGTTGTGTGAGAGTGTAGCTCGAATAAAAATTATAAAAACATCCTAGTATATTTAAGATACTGGTGTTGTTACAAAAGAAGTAAATAAAAAGAGTTTAGGGGGTTGGAGAAGCAAAATAAAACAAATGAACATGAGAGAGTGAATTACCTTTAAAAGTGTAACTCCTTTTGATTTGAGCCTAAAGGGTTCCTTTGAAAAGATTCTGCCCAAAGGGAATCCTCTAGGATGAGGATCGGGATGTGGAGAGAGTAACTGGGCAGGGGTTGGCCGAGCCAAAGGCTTGAGGAGTGTGTGAAATGAGGTAGAGGTGGGGGCCTTTTATAAGAGGAGAGGAGGGGAACTTTTGGAAAGTAAAGAAATATTATTTTATTTGAAAATTTGATTCGGTTTCAAAAGGTCCCACATTGATATAATTCGTGGATAAGGTGATAAGGCTTCAAAATACACTCATCCAATAAGTTTTGGACATGTGTAGTTCATAGATTTTACATTATCTTTCCATTTTATTTAAATCGTCAAATAATGATGTCATCGCTGCATCATTATTATGTCATAAATAATTTAATTTATTTAATGTCTAAAAATTATAAAAAAAATACTATGATTTAGGAAATCTTTTTATCTTTCCAATGAATATTTATAATCAAAAATATGACTTGTATAACCCCACTTAAAAATTGTTTTAGTAAAACATATCATGTTTATGTCAATTTTACTTTTACATTAAATAAAATGTTATTTATGTCATTTCCCAACCAAAGTGTCTCCATGGGGTCCCCAAGTTGGCCCATGGCTTGTCTTGGTCGGCCATGACTCACCCAATAGGTGTAGGACAAGTGTCATGGTGTTTTCACATTCTTATAATATCATTTTTACCTTAAATTACACTAATTACCTCTAATCGCGATTAAGAACTTAATAAGTTACTATTCACCAAAAAATTATTATAATCTCATTGAACCACATTTTACTTCTTAATGACAACCATGTATGTCGGATTTTTGAAAATCAAAACACAATGATGGAAAAATTTCATTTAAACGGAAAATCAGTTTTTATAAGTACCACTTAGTGGTTTCACTATTCATCAAAAATTGAAGTTTTTCAGAAAAATCCCAAAAATTCACCCTAAGCTATATTTGATATTCTGAATTCAAAAATGAAGTCCGTTTTACAAAATTCGGAACATATTAGTCACATTAATTAATTTAATAATTAATTCCCGCTGTCATGTCAAATAGCGTGTTTTATGAAACAATAAGTATCAAAAGATTAACACTAGTTTAAGTCTGATTTCAAAGTGAAATTGATTCCAACGAACACTATTGGATTTAATGGTAAAAATATTTTCTAATTTCACTTTAAAACCAATTCAAAATATTATCTAATAATATAAATAAATAAGATTAAAAAGTGGTTTTGAATTAAAATACAACATTTTACACTATTCATTAAAAAAATGAACTTTATCGGAAAGATACCAAAAATTTACACAAAGTAAATTTTGATGTCCCGATTCTTAATAAGAGTTTTATTTTGTCCAAAAGAATGTTTAAGAGTGAAAAAAACTATATTTAATGACAGTTCTCCATTAAAAGACGATAAGTGAACCTTTAGTGAAAACTTGGGCATATACGCCTAAAATTTAATTCTTTCCGTATTTTAAGCCTTTAGCTTTTATTGGATAAATGTAAAAACATTTAAAAAAACATATATAATCATATTTTAGTTATTTCTATCCATTCCAGCCAATACAATGACTACATGATAACTACCATTTGAATTAATATTATTTTATTATTAGAGTGCAACGTAAGATTCCCAAGAAACTCGTTGTTGCGTGTTGGGTACGCCATCGAGCATAGCGTCCCCTTTAAAGTCATATTAATATTTTATTCACAAATATGGATAAATATGAAAATTCCACATTCATTATTTACCTGGGGTGTTACAAAACCCAAAGGCTTTAATATCAGTATTTAAAAACACAATATCTGAAAATCTTATTGTAGAGAGGTTAAAAATAGTGTGATTTTTTATTCATCACTGTGAATCATACACATGGGATTATAGATGGAGAATAAACTGCTCATTATATAATATACATATAATATGGTATATATTGAAAAACTAAATTGTGGACATAATTATATTAAATATTTCACAAGATTGGTTTAGTTAAAGGATAAATAATCAATTTTCCTTCAACGTGATGGTGGTGAAAGCCTCTATAATAGGGCTATTATAGGGAATCATGAAAGGATCACTTATGATCATAGGTATAATACCTCTTATCAGAATCTATCTCACTCTTAAACATAAGGAAAAACAATTTTTATTATAGATTTATATGTCTTATCATAACATTTAAAATAACACCAATACAAAAATAGTGATATAATTACGCACCATCTTCATTCATTATTGTAAAAAAGTTTATCAAAATGAATAGATGTTCCATTAAAATGTTTTTTTAATATCCTTTTCCAACCATATCCAAAATATTAATTTTTTTCCAAAATGATACACCACAATTAATCTAATTGAATAACTTGTTATGAACCCCAATAATTCTTTATTGAAGTCCCGTGATTTTTTATTAGTATTTTTCCATGAAAATAAAATTTGTGGTTTTAAAAATCATGTGTATCTCTTATTTACTACATGAAATTTCCATTTTTTAAACATTAAATTAATATTGAGATTCATTAAATTTTTATCACATGGAATCTCAAGGAATATTTCAAAATAATCTTCGTATAATAAATATTGTAATACTTCATCACAATTTTAATGTTATAATAAATATTTTATCATTTTTTCCCTTAGAGATCATATATTAAAAAACATAATTATCTATATGAATTCATCCATTGAATGGTGTTATTAACGTTCATGATATTTCATCATCAAATCAGTATCTGTTTATTAATTATGTATATTCTATATGCAAAGACACCATGGATTCCAAAACCCCATAGTGGATATAATTATTTTATATAGGTAAAAACACAAAAAATAGATAATCCATGAGAAAATTTTAAAATCTCAGTATATTTGTCCTTATTCGCTATTTATTCCACTATAACAACTATAGATAATCCATGATCATATTGTCCTAGTTTACATAAAAAATTTCTATCGGTATTTTTTTCAATTGAAAATCAATTTGAAAAAATAGGGTTTCTCTACTATTATCCTTTTTCCTTCACTATGTTGTTTCGACACAAACAATGGACACTCCCAAAAATAGGGTGTTTGGTGTTGTAATCACATTTTTTAATTCATCATTCAAACTTCATCTATTTTTCATTAACTATATTCTATCGAAAATAACATGAAAATAGATTCAAAATTATAAATAAAAAATAGTTCATTATCATCCACAAATCTCAAAATATCTTTAAATAACCATTATCAAGATGCGTTTACTCCTAAAATAGTGCTTATTACAAATAAAATATTCTAAAATTCCGTCTATGTTTTTTTATCCCATGTATAATAACAAGAATATCTTATGTATTCCAGGTACAAAAAATGGTATTCATAAATAATGAATCATGTTAAATAAAATAGGGGAGAAATAGTGAAATAAACAATAATATTGTTCAACATATAAATTTATTATAAATAATATTACTTAAAATATAATAGCTAATGGATGGAGTATTTAACATTAAAAATTAATAATTCCAAAGAGAAATTTTTTGCAACAATTAATTTTGGAAGGGAATCCATTTTCTTAATAAGTATAATTATATATAATGTCTCTATCTAAATAATAAACTATAGCATCAAAAATAAACAACGGAAAACCATATTATATTATACCATCACTCACTAACCAATGGTAAAAATCCATTTTTCAGTGAACATAACTCAATTAGTCACAATGTACTTTACTAAAGACTATTATTCGTTTACACATACCTTATTACCATCTAATTTGTAAAAATACTATGTAATTTTATAATTAGAGAATTACTAAACATTTTAACATTATATGTTCCTCACTTAAAAAAAACAAGACTAAAAGAAACATATTATAGAACACCACACTCAAAAGTAAAGTTTTTTTCATTGGAAGAATCTTTTTAATAAAACATCATCATCCCCTCTTAGATGGTTTTTCACAATTCACTTAGTACATGTGATTAATATTTGAATCCAAACCCATGGAACAATTACAATGATATTAGGGAATAAATTATTGATTGATCATATATCCTGGGTTCTATTCCAATTTATTGTCAACACCCACATATTTATGTTTCCAATTTAAAACCCATAATTTCAATGTAGTACCGTTGAAACTAATAAGTATCAAATGTGTTACATCCTTCATGACTGAAAAAAACACTCCCTAGCTTACACAACAAACCTAATAACTATTGATTTAATATAAGATCATATTCACCCAATACCCCTAGATCATTCTCATCACACACATGTAAATTGACATAAATTTACATAAAATGAGATATACCACCAACCATGTAATTTTAGGAGAATTTACATAAAATATCACTGATTGAATCACACCTAGTTTCCAAAAATTCTAAAATCAACCAACACAAGTACCCAAATGAGAATGTTTTTTTAGATTTTTCTATTGGGAATAATATTATAAATTTTTATTCAATAAAAAAATATCATATATATTTATATTTGATGTCATTTAATATTGACATTAGATTATATGAGCATCAGAGAAGATAGAAGTTGGATAAATTGATATGAATTGAGAGACACATTCTCTATATGAATCCAACTAATGATTGTATTGTAATGCAAGGAAATTTTTTGAATTTAGATAAATGATAATAATAATAATAAAATGAAACATTTATTATATGTTACATCAATAATATGTGTAACACTAGAGATTAAATTTAAATTTGTAATATTTTCATTATAATGAAATTATAATATAATGCACACTTCATTATAGATGAATCTGAATTAAACATTAATTAAAAAATTGTATAAATTTTACTTTAATGACAGAAATTAATTTTTTAATTCTCCATGTAAAAAAGTAGCTTAGGATTCATTTATGATATTATTCCGAAAGGGTTGATTTTTAGGGGAATAGTTACCAATAATGATTTTACAAAACAATAAATCTTATGACATCAAAATAATAAAATTAATAATCAATAGATTATGAAATAATTTCTATAGTAAAATTATATATTGAAGATACATTATAATTCACTAAAAATATAATTTTGACTTTATAAATATGTTATTAAGATTTTTAAAATCTAGAAGTTTTTTAATTTAATTAACAATTTTTTAGATGTTTTGATTTTATATTTTTTATAAAAGGAACCATTAGTTTTGGTTATTGATGACAGACAAATAAGACACCTTTGATTTAATATAAAATAGATAATTCCATTAAAATAATTATAATTCATTAGTTTTATATTTTATTATTTATATTCATTAAAAAATTATATATAATGATTTTATTGGGGTTTTGAAACTTATATTAAATGTAAACTCCACAAAAAATCAGAGTCTAATCATGTACAACATAATCAATTTTTTAATTACCAAAATTTAAATTATTTAATATGTTAATCATAAGTTTTTTCATAAATTGAATACGAACTACTGTAAATAATTTTAAAATCTCTTTAATGTAAAACAGTTTTAAAATGTTACATATAATTAGATGTGGAATCATGAAAATTAATAATAAAAATCATAAACATAATTTTTTTAGTTTAATTTTGATCATAAAGTTGTCGTATAAAATGATATGGGAGTTTAGTTCCATGTTCACAATTAAATTAATTTATATTATTAATATAATTTATTTAATTGTATGTGTGTCCCACCACTCGCTTAGAAATGAAATCTCATGTCATCCCTTTTTAAAAAATAATGTACTGAATATCCTGGGAAACACCATAGCAAAAAATGTCATATATTTAATCATCATACTCAATTGTTTTATAGTTTATTTCATCCCCTACTTTCTAAATTTATATTTCAAATACCCAAAAATAATCAACACAACATAAGAATTATACTGATATGTTATTATGATTATGGTATAGTCATTTTTACCGCATTTCCATCCTATTGAAAATGAATACATATATCTTGTGTATGTATGAAAAACTATCTCAATGTAGTGTTGTAATTTATTTTTAATCATTATTTCACATATGTTTTTATAAATCTGTAATTATATAAATATATGTCATTTATTATATAATTATTATTTTTTACATATAATCTATCATCTACCTTTGAATGGACCTGATTCTTGTATCCTAGATTCACCATCTAATTTATTACATTAGTATAATATAAATTGGATTATGTCCCAAAGTACAGATCAATTTTGTAGTATTCAAGAACCATATATATACATGATTTCGATTTGACAATATAAATAATAATTGTATTGATTATAAAATTAACTTTTTATCATCCTTGATAATCATTAATTGAACATGTTATTAAGTCATTTGGGAATGAATATAAAATAAGGATGTCCTTATATCTATAGTAAGTTTAATATTTGGAAAAATATATTTAGATTAAATATTGTATTATCTATATTGCATGGTAGATAATATAAATCAAATTCCATTTAATCTAAAATGTTATAAATAAATTATTCCGAGGATAATATATAATGATTAAATATCTTGGATAATAATAAATATTTTCTCAGGGAAGTAAATTCATAATGATAAATATATTTATCTGGGTTGTGTTCCAATTTATTTTTAAATCTAGTTTGGTAAATTTCAAATCCGAATTTAAAATTTTAGGATACTAGTCTATTTTATGAGACTTATCAATGCATATAGAGGTTACCTATAATTTGATCTCATCTATAACTACATTCCCAATTAATTACTCTAATATTTAGCAATTAATATTATTCATAAATAATATTTATTTTCATCAAACACCAATAGTGACTAATGAATTTGAAATTTCAAGTCTTTCATTTAAAATATAAAAACATCCTTTGTTAGACACTATTAGCATAAATGATAAATGGTTGAGAATATAATAATATTTATGAAAAAAATGATATGTATTTAAAATAGAAATGTATTGTATAATGAATGAAGATATAGATGAAGTGAAATTTTGAATACATAGTTAACTTCAACTATATTAATAAAAGAAAACATTTAGCCATAAATTTATATTAAATATTGGATTTATTATTAAATAAATACTATTATATATTTTAATAATATGGAATAAAAATATTTAAATAAATTTTTAATTGTTTATTTTTCTTTGTACTTCCTTGTCAACCATATATAAGAAATAAGTTGAATACAATGGTTATAGAGGAAAGAAATTCATTAATTTCATAAATATTAAAATGGAACATTACTTTTTTACTTTTTGAAAATAAAATAAAAATGAATATTTGTGAAATCAGTACAATGAATCCATTAAAACCATGTAAAATGTGAATGATAAAAAATATACATAATATTTTTTGGATTAAATAAAACAGAATTTGTGTAAAATATTGAAAAATATGAACAAAGAAAAAAAAATACAAGATGAATATCAGAAATAATTTTTTTACTTTTTTATTTATTTTTATGATTAATGGTAAATAGAAAGAAATAATGATCTAAGAGAACGTGTAAAATCGTTAAATATTTAATGGATAAAAAATTAATGGAGTTTCTAAAGGATAAATTATAAGTATACTTCAATGAAAGGACTAGTAATACAAGATAAATTTGATTACTAAATTATTTATTACATCATTAGTAACATTTATATTGTCATCACTTGAATGAGTAAACCTGAATGAAACCATTAATTACTAAAATAATACATAATCATGATTTAACACCCCTTTTTCCATTAAATCACCGTGTAATTTTGTATTTAATCATATATAATTTGTGTTCTAGGGGATTTGAGTTTCTTGACAATTTTTGTGTGTTTTAAAAGGGTTTCTAGAGGATCGTGGATTGTGAATGGAATACTGAAACCATAAAATAACACAACGAAACTTTTCATGTGATTATGGGAGTTACATGGATAGATTATTGGTGTTTCATAGATTATCCAAACCATTCAATTGTTTAGGAGAAATAATGATATTAAAAGATGTCAGAAAACCATGGTATATTCAAGGATTGTGGACTTGGAAAAGGGTGTGGCCTTATGATAGTACCACTATACTATTGGTTTAGGGATTGGTAATTTATTTGGTATAATTGTGTTCTTATCTACTTTGTATGTAGAATCAGTGGCACAGTTGGCACACAAATTGATAAAAATTATAGATTAACTATATTGTGACTTGTTAATTATCCAATATATAGATTTAGAACTATAATAACTCCACATTAACAAAATATTTCCTTATTATTATAGGTCATTGAACTCTTTATCCTCGCTATGATCCCTAGGCAATTACCATTAATGAGGATTCATATTTTGGAAAATCAATGTGTGTTGGTGATCTAGGTTCATCTATAAATCATTGCTTCTTCTCTAATACCCTCATTAGTTCATCACATTTTCTCTTACCTTAATATATAGATTTATTCTTCCATGTATAGTTTTATTTTACATATTGGGTAACACTGGGAAATATTTTTTCATGCATTGATTGGATAGAGTTTTCATCTTAGATCCTGAATTTTTTTTGTCATTATTCATTTTCATCATAAACATAGTGGTCTGTGGTTTCCCTATCATATCTACTTAATCTATAATCATATGACCGTGTATTTATTAATCATTATAATTATATTTTCTTTTTTCATATTATTTGATATCATGAAGGAAACCATATGGGGATTCCGTTCTATAAATATTGTAAATTGATATATTTTTTAATACCTTTTTAAAAAAAATTATAATAATTAATTTTAAATTATAAAATAAATTTATTGAAATAAGTTTGTATTATAATTTTTTTCCAATAAATATTTTTTAAATGAATTGGTTAATAATGGGATATAGTATAATATGGTTATATTTTTTCTGGTTGGAATAATTGTCGTCATGATGTTCAACCGTAAAAAGTGGGACAGTGTACAGTCATGAATTGCCACTATCAGTGGAAATGGGAATATTGTGTGTGTGTTCCTTAATTTTGTATTTTATAAATAGGGAAATGATTATTTAATTTCTTAAATAAATTGTTTTATAAATTTTAATGTTGTATCTCATAAGTATTTATATTATGTATTTTTATTCACTGTTTATCTATCTTTCAATGATATTATATTAAATGTTATAATTAGTCCCTAACATAGTGGAATTGGGATGGGAAATAGTTGGGGGATGATTAATATGTATGTACAAACCCCCAATTTGGAACGTTAGTTGGTTTTTAGAATATATCTACATATAAATTGGGATGAAAAATGTATCATTTTGTTATAGTGATTCATCTTAACTCAATGAAATGGAATGTTGAGTTGGATCTATGAGTAAATATGAGTATTTCGTGGTATGATTCCACAAGGGTGTAATTATGTGTAACTGCAATTTACTATATTCTAGATTTTTTCTTTCATTTATATTGTCACTCTGATATTTTTATATATTTTCTTTTAATTCTCAGTTTTATTACCTTATAATCACCCGTTATGATGTCAATTTAGATGTCTATCATATGTAGAAATGTTTTCATATGAGTTTGTTGAAAATAATTTCTCAATGTTGTCTAACTCTATTGAAATTTAGTGGTAGCCTTTGATTACCTTTGGTGTATCACATATGGTCAGTAGAACCATAATAACTTGTTATGCCAATGGAATAGGGGTGTGATTTTACAAACATTATCAATATTCTTCATTCCATCAGTTTTGTTAGTAAAATGGATATTATATTTTCAAAACATGATATATATATCATACAAAGATGTTGATAAACATATTATGATAAAAATTCATGTTACCACGGTGGTTTGGGGAAAACATCTACAAGACACTTATACGTTGGTTTCATATCATTATCATGGATTTATCTAATGAGTATTTTTATTATACATTGATAGAAAGATATCACACTAGGACATCATTTCTCGTTTTGTATTTGATACTTTTTTAAAGAAATTATAATATTTCCAAATGTGGGATTTGAGAATAATGCATGTGATTCATATTCTATATTACAATTTATAATGTTATAAGCCTTCAATTTCTTGTAATTGATGATTATGTTGTGTTTTTATATTGTTATATAAATGGACTATGGAAGAAATCATATAATCCAATAAGAAGTAGCTATAGAAAATAAGGATTCCATAGATCTTCTGGTCAACTAGAAACATTTTTAGAGATTTATTTAGTACATTTATGATATTGAAAGATTGATACTAGTATAAAGATCATATACATGAAGATCACTTAATATAACCTCAAATGTAGAATCCACTGATCATTTGAGAAGATTTTGATCCTGAAAGGATGTGGCATGGATAAAAAATAAATCAAATCTTAATTTTCCATTGTACAATGAATTTGATAAATTTTATTATAATGTTTTATATAGTACAGAATCATTCATTCTAGTTATGGGATTTACCAGTCTAAGAAAAAGTTGAAGAGGTTATAATTTTGGAGAACATAAAATAATTCTTAACAACTAATATTTTACTCATACATAAAATATTCTCTAAAAAACTAATTTTATCAACATGAATCAATAAAATCATTAAATTAAATGCTATAGGTACATTAATATTACTTTACATGACCTATACCAACTAAAATACATTTATAGTTTGGAAATATTAAATAGATTATTGGGGATTAAATCTCTAATTTGAGGGTTATATCATCATTTAATGATGTAAAAATTATATTTTATGATAGTATATAAACTTATCCTCATACACGGTTCAAAATAAATTAATTTGGGTCCATGTGAATGTCAAGAAATTACCAATGATTCCTTCCAACCAGACACCAAACCTAGCATATGAAATTTCTTCAAGTACATTCCAAATCCCCCCAAATAAGAAACTAGTGTATGGGCCTCAAGGAACTCCATTAGTAATGATTCCTTCATTTTAAATATCAATATCAAAAAAATTAACCATAAAAACAACCATGAATGGAATAATAGAACTAGTTCACATCTGAGTTAAATTTTAAATCCATAAATGTGTACACAAAATAAGAAAAATTACGGGGAACACAAAATATTTAAAAAAACTATTCATGACCTGAGGACCATCATCTGTGATGTCAATTATAATAACTATCCCTAAATTAATCTACTAGTACAAGAACTCACCACCGTAATGCTATGAATTTACATTACCTAGTTTAGAAAAAAACCATGTCTTCAAACACCCATTACGTAAATGTAGGATTTAAACTCACATTCCATGTAGTATCCCACTATGTTGTATATTAATTGATATTAGGATAAAAATACAAAATTTAGTTTTAAAAATGCTGATAAAAAATCTATTTATGAAATGAATTATAAATTGAATGAAATATATTAAGAAAAAATGAACTAGTAATTATTAAATACATTACACTAGAAACATGGGAAATTTCACAAATGAAATACTATGTGGGGATCGTTGTCCTCAAACACCCATGGATTATATCATGGACAGAAATTATTATTCTGATGCTCATTCAATAATCAACCATACCATCATAAGGTAGTTTATTTAGTGCTATAATGTAATCCTACTAGGTAGGAATGGTCATTAAAAGTGTAGTTTCCATAACCTTCCCATATAGATACCCTCATTTCCATGTTCTCTTCACTATTTTAAAATATCTATAAAATCACTATAGAAATATATTTCCCATCACAAGAAAAAATCTAAATATTACCGAACATTTCACTAAATGATTCCATTTTAAGAAACTAGAACATACCCAAAAACATTATAAAATTGGAATCACCCATCTTCACAGAAAAAAATTTAAATAAAAAAATTAATTTAGAAGCAATTACACAAAAGTATTAAAATTATATAATAACATGATACAGCAATCCATTTCCATTTAAGAAACCAAAAACATGTGGGAAACCATTTGAAATGTGGATAGAAAATCTAAACATTGAAATAATTGATCATAAACATAAATAAAATTCTATATGGTTCAGATTAGGCTAGACATGGGTTATCACATCCACCAAGTAGAATTAAATCAATAAATAAGAGATGCGAGACATGTTATAATAGATATATGTCACCAAAATAGATTCACATAGATAAACCAATTTTAAAATCTACAAATAATAAGACCATGAAGTAGAGGGACAAAGTGGTCAGTTTACCTAGGGATGGAAAAGTAATGAATTAGAGGAAATAAATAGTGAGTGGGGTTCTGTCATTGAGTGGTAGTCTAGGAATTTAAAATATTATAAATACTAGGTTGATTAAATGTTTTATATGAATGACATGCCAAAAAATTGTTCAAAACTTACAGGATCTTCTTGATCAACTCAACGAGGCCTCTGATTTTTTGTCACACAACACTATAAACCATGTATGTAACCAAGTCAGTGGTATAATTACCACTATCTCATCTTACAATGTTTACTAGTCATAGTGAATAGTTTTTGTTATCCAGGTTCTAATATCTCACTAGAAATAGTCTCCCAAAAAAGAAAAAAATTCAAGTGAAACCACACAAAATGTTATAGATGAAATTAACAGAAATGATAAATAATAATACCTGAAAATGGATACATATGAATTAAAAATTTCCCAACCAAGTCCATTACCCACCAAGAAACATAATTCACGGAATAAATGAAGAGTAAATGAGACCACTAAACTTTTACCCAACACTCTTGGTCCAACATCCTAAGATATTGATAGCGCATGTGTGTTGTCCCATTTCAAAACACATGATCTCCCATTGAAAACTATATAACTTTTTATCAATCAATAACATATGATATTTAATCGATCAAATTTTTCATCTAATGTTTCCTAATTATCTGAATCACACGTATTGTTTCATTTACAATTCCAGGTCCCCTAAGATAACTGTAACTTATTTTCACATAGGATAATGGGGACCTATATGGATAACCATATAATGCAAAAAATGATAAATTTTATAGATTATAGGTAAAAACTTATTTAATAAAATTATATGACCTTATATGGTTGTCTTACAATCCTCTAATGTCAAAAACATAACAATGATTCATGCATTCCTTGATCATGTTCACCTACTCCAATTTTTCATCATTTCATGGATGATATGTTGTGTTAAGACTAAAAAATAACCCCAATTAATTTTAAAATCATTCCAAAAAATGATAGATGAAATGTTGGTACCTGATGAAAATAATAGTTGATGGAACACCATGTAGCCACATGATCTCTTATATACAACATTCTCCTAGTTCCACCACTTTAGTGGTGTCATTGATTGCAATAAAGTTTTAAGATATAGTTTAATGATTAATGAAAACCCAAAAAGGATTCCATCCATACATTTTATGGGTAATCCTAATGATAAAATTCATATTTACCTTATCCCATATAATTAATGGAAATAAGATATTCTAAATCAAGAAATAGGGCCTCTGATGATCTACGTTTACTTGCTAACAACTATAACACTGATAAAAATTGTAAAAAAATTTACATATCCAGCTCAACCCATTGAAACACCATGATATTTATAAAAAAAAATTTGAAACCAGTTTGGACAACCCACATTGAATGACTATATAACTACATCCCCACATTCTATAGAGAAAATTTTATGACACAACAAGTCTTCAATAAAAAACTCATTCAAGGGATAATGATAATCCCCATGTACAAAAATCAATTTTAAAACTAAAATGAAAGATAATACCAATAATCTATTTTATGAACTTCTAAAACCATATCTAGAAAAGAAGGAATCATGTATAACCTATCCAATAATATATATCCATTTTATTTCATAGGATCTATGTGAATCATGGAAAATTTCCACTCATTTTAGGACTCTTAGAGGGACATATTCTGAAACATCCTTGTTGGGGAACAACTAACTACGATCCCCATTCCAAAATTGTAGAGGAATTCAATTTTGATTCTGTATAGATAAACTATCAATTTTCTTTAAATTAGCTTCCAATACATTTCAGAAAATATATTTTTGTGGGCTTTAATAGTCATTATAGTCTATAATAATTTAACTAAAATGGATGTGGTGATAGTATTTCAGAGAATGAATCAGAGTCATAAGACCAAGGTCAATGTTTGAGTAATTTTTTTTCCAGTGCATGGGGAGAATGAACCACCACATTGTCCCTATATATATGAAAATAACGAAAAAATATAGTTAGAATCTTATTAGACCATGTAACCATAAACTTACTCCACACATATCAGAACAATAGAAAACGATAACCACTTCTTATTCAGCTAAAACGATTCTAGACATTATAGGAACCATATTAATATTACCCATATCAATTAAGATTTGTCATAGTTGATTTGAGTTTTGATATATCTGTAATGAACCACCTGTAAAACCGTGAAATAACTAAAAAAACCATATTTTGACAACAATCCGCATGTCTTTCCAAATAATCATCCATATAATTTTCTCTTGATCAATTAGAATATTAGGTCCTAAAAATACCCTTAAAATAGAATAACCATATACATAAGTTACTTTTAAAAATTTGGGATTAAGAAGATGTTCCTTTAACAATCCTATAGTGATCCTAAAATGTTTTACATTCACTAGTTCTGATTTGTAGTAAAGTAGAATTTTATTCCCAAAAACCATGATAATTGAGTCAGGGTACTTACTGAACGTCTAGTTCAAAGTGAGAATTAATATTCCATGATAATTTCATAATCAAAATAGAATCACATAATGTTTTAAGGGGTGATAACTTCTTCAAAATTCAGTCTTGGTAATATCAACTTCTCAAACAATAACATAGTGATACCATAAATGGATGTTGACATTTGAAACCCATATATGTCATTTAATTTTTTCAAATAGATATTCATGGTTGGTAATGAGTATTTATTATTAATCATAATTAAGTTCTACTTCTGATAGTGAATACATAAATAAAGATACCTATTATCATTCTTTTAGAAGAGAATTAGTGATTCCCATTGGAAGAAACATGGATAAAATGATACAATTAGATTATGAAACATCAATATGTATCATGAAATCCTGTATTCAAGAATGCCCAAAAGTTCCTCTTTGAACACTATAGAGAACTCAATATCAATATAAGTCTTCCTCCTACCTAATCCTTTTACCCTAGCCTATAATATGATAGAGGATACCTAAAAATAAATCCTACCCATATATGAATATAGAGGCACTATAGGTTATAAGAATTTATCTAAATCACTATAGAAAACTCATGTGATGGCATAAAGAAATATAAATATCACCAGATGATAGTACAAATATATATGTCCCTTGAAGGACCTCATACAATTCATCACACACATCACATCAAATCGGTACGTATTTAAGATGATTATTCTATATTTAAACTAAACTTCTAACATGGAGACTATACAAGGAATTTATTGGAAGCAATTATCCTTTCTCTAGGGAAGAGATGTAACCCACTCTATAACAGTAGGAATAAGATTAGTTGGATGCCTTAGAATGTACATAAGTTTATAATATATATAATATTGTGACTCACCTATATAAAAAATGGTATATATTTTGGTAAATGAAATATGGGTAGTGCCTTTTACATTCACTATTCCCACACAAAATGTAACTATTTTATGGTTCATATCATGTAAATGCACCCTATATGTCTAAGAATATGGTCAGATACAAACATGTTTCTCAAATTGAATCTGGATCTACCAATTATATGATTCATTCTTGAAAATAATTCCACTGAATGATTTCTCATACCTCATGATCATAAAATAGAGTTATCGATCTTCTTGGAGTTTTCTATTATGCACCAATCCAAGGTTCACATTAATTCCATTCAATCCATTGTCGATGTCCCATGTGTCCAAAAATGTGGAATGCCTTTGGTCAGAATTGTAATGTGAACTGCCAATAATGAAGCCATACAAATTGATTTCAGCCAACAATCCTACACTTTGATTCTACAATTGGAGTTATTTAGAGGATATCTAGACTTACTAACGTGGTTTTCCTGTTCTTCACCAATATGGTTTTCTTTTATACTCATCCAATCACACTCTGGATTGGTACTATAATAATTCCAATCATAACTGACAAAACCTACATGACCCATTTCTTCTATCCATGTTTGGATTAACAAATCAATATAGGTCATTGATATAATTAAAATGGACTGATATCAGATATTATTCCACAAAACCATTTCACACAATTAAATATTCATCTTTTAGTTTTTTATACTTCATGAAAATTTTATCATCTATGTAATGTTTTTTCCATACACTATCAGCATATTATATCCCTGCCGAAGGGCTAAGAACTCTAGAGAGGTGTCAAGATCCATGGAATACATGAAGAACTAAATGATAATGATTGAAATATAACCATTCCATCACTTATTATTATTATTAACATCCAAAAATATGTTCTCTAAAAAACAATGAATGGGGCCTTATAATTTGAACACCTCATACTCCACATTAATTTCATTGAGAGTTGAAAATAACTCCATAATTCCACAAATTTTATCAAAAAAATATTCATCATCCTAGGGGTTAGATATGTTCTAGAATTATTGTTAATAATATTGAGCAACTCTAGAGTCCTATCATTTTTTGGATTTTTTTACATCCGTTGATAGAAAAGGAATAGAGCCCACTCTCGATAACCTGATGGAGAACCTCTATAACTATATGATCAATGGGTTGGTTAGTATATATATTATTCTATTATGGCTTCTCTTATGATATAAAAAACAATGACGAGGAGTCATGATTCTATATAAGTCAAAAAAACCAAATAGTTATCATCAATACATTAATCCAAAAGGAATATAGTAAATAATATAAATAAAATACACAAAAAAATATCAATCCACCAAAAAAGAAAATACCCCACCATATCATGCTTCTCTTGCCCCATCTACAACCTATGAATTACACCAAAAGGTGGATTCAAACTACATTACCAAAATCACTTTGTGATCGAATTCCCATCACATGGTGTGTTTTCTGGACACAAAACATGTAATAATGAAATTAATACACAATATTTTATCTTATATTTATCTAAACATGGGACCCATTTTCACATAATGTAGAAAAACTTAAATCCATCATGACACCCACAGACTGGTGACGTAAAGTAAAGGTTATTCATGATCCCCAAGGGTTTGAAGCTTGTGAATGGGAATCATGTAATGCCTTTGGGAATTATTTCCACACCATTCCAATCAAAAACATTATAAATGAATATAACAACCAACCGAGATAGGTATTTTACAAGTAATTCATATACATGGTGAATTTTACATCCTATGATATATACCAACTGAAAATGTAGGGGATAAAAAAACTATCACAAACACACTTCATGGAATAGGGGAAACCCCTCACTATGTTACCAATAATACATGTCCCAAAATGAATCCATGATCAATATTTCCATTAACCACCTTGTAAATCCTTCTATGAAAATTGTTCAAAAAAATAATTACATGAAACTATTGGGTGTGTTTAGGTTGGGAGATCAATTTCCTAGTATGAACCCACAATGTGTTCCATTTAATGTAATTAAAAAATATAATAAATTAATTTTCTTTAAATAAATAGAAACTATTTTATTTATCACATGATTTATTATTGGTATGGAAGACAATTAAATTTTAAATAACTTGTAAGAAATTAAAAAAACATAAGAAACATGTGCAATCGGTGAGTGGCTTAGGATATTAGGGACATTAGATCCTCATTATCTTTATGTATAGATGAGGGAAAAAATGTTCCATTACATTTCTTATTCCATAACCATTAGAAACCATATTCATTTAGTTTAGATGGTGTTAGAATTTAATCCTAAATTTTCAAGAGTGGAATTCTTAGGATGCATATCGTAGTCCAACCACATAGATACCAATGATTTCATTTTCTTTTTTAACCTATATTAATACCATGAAATGACCTTTCATATAGTTCAATCCATCAGAAACAAAATGATAATAGTACCATCCATTTCCTTAGGGGAACCCATTTTAATCACAATTAATAAACACAGACAGACACTCACACCACACCTGTTAAATCAACCACTTTCTAACAAATAAAAATCTGTGAACCATTAAATTTAAATGAGAAAATATGTTTTTACGTAATTTTACATCAACAATCCAAAAAATGTTACAATTTAATTCATAGAGAACTTATTTGAAACCATAATCTAATATGAGTGGATTTACAGAAAAAATAATGATTGAAAACATGATCATCAGATCCCATGACACAATGTTATTATTTGAACCACTCTTGGGAATCACAACCATCAGGTAGATATAATCTGAAAAAATATCAGAGGATATTCATAAATAAGGGAAATTAGAAACTTATTTGGCGTATCATAGAGAATAATTGGGCGAAATCCACCCATAATATGTCAATAAAGAGAGGGGGAGGAGAGGCAGGCATGTGCAATTACATGTCCTAAAAGGATAAAATGGGTGTTGATATAGATTAAATAATACATACGTAGTTTTGTAAATGAAAATATATTAGAAATTGGGAAGCAATGATGGTTTGTATAAATGGTTTCCCAAACTATGAACCAGCCACATGGGTGATTTTAGAATCACTAGTAGAAGTTACCATGTTTGGCCAAGATTATTTTTAAAATTATAAATCTATCTATATGGAAACTATATTTCTTCTCTCCAAACTCTAATATTTTTGTGGGGTTATAACATTGTTTTACATAACCCCTTATTAATCATCTAGAATCCATTATTACCCTAAAAAAACATGAACATTAAATTAAATTGTCCTTGAGATAAATAGAATAATTGGAAGAAAGTTTATAAATTATAAATTCTAAAACACAACATTATGTGTGTGATATTTTACCACCTATTTGATTTTTACATAGGTTTTTGTGTGTGTGAGGATAATTCATGGTGATAAAACATTTTTGGATTATGTATTAAGTCAATAGTATTCTGTGTGAAAATAATGGGTAATGTCTATGGTGTTCTTAGAAGGAAACTGTAATATTACATGGTTCCCATGATGTCAAATGTCCACGTTTGTATCCCATGGTGGATAGGTCATGAAAATTGTTATTTGATGCAATACCAATTCAAAATTGCATTTGAACTTACTAGGATTAATGTGTGGGGTTATCAATTAGGGTTTATAGTTTCATTGGGTTATATAATGTAATAACCCTATAAATGTGAGCGTTAAAATACTAAATTTTAATATCCTTGTTAACAAGTTGAAAAATTAATTCTCAGAGCCTACCTGATTGAGACACCACAATTAATAATGATTATACAATAGTAGATTCATGATGGGTTACAACTTATAAATTATCCAAGGGTGTGTGTGAGTGAGGACCCACGGAATGAACATGTTATGGCCTTTGTGGACCATCACTCGTCAGATTAGTTACCCTATTGGGTAATAATTTGTGATGTAGCTGCAAGTAAATTGTAATAATGCTTCAAACCCTTTGGTACATATTACTATGATAATTTCCTAGGCATGTCAAATAATGATATTAATCATTGGAATTTATTTATATTAATTTAAAATAATGATTATTTCAATTGGTTCCCATATCCTCTAAAATATATGAACAACATATCTATTCTCTTCCAAAAATGATTTGAGAACTGTAGATTATCCCAGAACTACCCAACCATGTCCCAAAAATACAATTCACATAATTTGAGGATCGGTAATTATCCAAATTAGATCTTATAAGACATAATGTGAAGTGAAATGCGGTTATCTGAGGGAAATGCATACATCCATACCTGTAGAATTTCATGTTTATTTCATATACTACATTATACAAATTTAATTAAACCATTCTGAAATAATAACATTATTATAATAACTATAATGATATATTATTATAACTTCAATACAATCTTTTTTCTCACCATTCAATTTAAATGGGGAATGAATACATCTATTGTATGTACGTGTGGACTACCACATTTATCAAGCAACATGTTTTGTTTTCCAATACCCATGACAATGATGATTAAAATGAAAAATCTATTGAATTTATATAATATTTGTGTGATAAATATAATTCTATTAAAATAATATATCATCAATTTTCTTACCCTTCACCACATTGGAAAATGAAAATGTCATTAAAGAATTTTTCTGGGTTACCACATCTATGAAGTAATGTGATTTTATATTATTTTATTCATTACATTAATGTTTCTAAACTTGAATATAATATATAAACATAGTATTATATCATGTTTATTAGTATTTAGATAATATAATAATTACATCTTTTCTCCATTGTAATCATAAAAAATTCTATTTTTATGTATTATCTAACACCCACAAAACACACGACATAGACCTAGATGATTATGTAATTAAATATTTCACTAAAATAATTGAAATAAATAGATTAATGAAAATGAACAAAAATGTAAAAGTATTTGAAAAAATAATTAATTAATTTAGCATTAATATATATGGTTTAATGAATGGTCAAGAACTGTTGGTAGCAGGCATAAGGTATTTCAAGTCTTACTTCCATTTCTTTTGGTCATAATCTATTATCATGAAATGTGTTCAATTTTGATGTATAAAAATTATCATAGACGTAATATATAATTTATTTGTGAAGTAAATTTTATTTCCATGTTCCTCATTTAAATTTATTATTGTTTCCTAATTAATCAAGTTGTAAAAGAAATTCTTTTGACAATCCCCTTCTATTGATTACCTTTATATTAGTTTTCATTTGTGTCCATGTTCATTTAGATATTTGAATAAAATTATTATATTTTATTCAATGGTTCATAATGGAAATTTTAACCACATTTTTCTTTAATTACAATGTTTTTAAAAGGAATATTTTTAATGTATTTATTAAAGTTAAATTTTTAAAAAATTTTCAAAAGCGTACCTGAATTGATTTCATTAACATATATGACATGAAAATAATTTCCCACTTTTGGAATTAATATATATATATATTATTACATTAAATAATTCCATTTGAATTTTTAAATAGTTATGAATGTAAGAGAAAAGTTCTCTCTATTTTAATATAAAAATGAAAGGTTCTTTTTTTTATTTTTTCAGAAGAGCATTCTATAAAGATTATAATAAAAAGTGGAATAAATAAAAATAAATCATTAGTGATATATTGAATTAAAATTATATATGATTATAGGTGATCAAGATATATCATATGTGATGGTTATCCTAATATATATTATATGATCTCTGATTTTGAATGATATTATATGTTAGGTTCTCATAATATTTATCTCCATGGTATTGGGAAACTTTTTAAAACATCAAGGAAGAGAATGGGTTCAATTGTAGATGTTTCTTCTTTGGATTTAACTATGATACAATTATTGGTTACATTGATTAGTGTGGCTTAAAATTTTAATTCTCAATGATTACTATAATGGATTATACTTACGTTTTTATGATTTTATATATTATTATTTGGATTTAACAAGGTAAGATAATGTTATTTTTCTAAAGGAATGAATTTTCTCATTTATGGTGTAATGGTATTATTTTATGAATTTTTTTCAAGGAATATCATTTATTGTTTGTAAACCTAATTATTAAGATTATCCAATTTTATTTTTCTATAATAGTGTTATATTAACATTTTTTTCATGTAAATGTGATTTCAATTGTATTTGACTGACTGTTGAGAAAAAAATATTGTTATATTATATGAAACAAACATTTATGATCTAATTTATTTGAAATTGGTTGATGTGTTTATTTTAACATATATAATTTTCTTTGTATTTTGGGTCCATTCAATATTTTCATATATTTTTCTAGTAGGTTTAATGATCAGTTGGAATAATGATGATTAAAAAATACGAAAAAATAAATATTGTGTATATTTGGAAAAAAAATTATATGAAGACACAACTACTTCTATTTAAGATTTTTTCTTAATTATAAAAAACTCATCACATAAAAAGTATATAGAAATTAAATTTATTTAATACTTATATATGATGTTTAATGTTTTGGATAAATAATATCGGGTCATGTTTATCTGAATCAAATCTGGAACTTTATATATTATGTTTCTATAGTTGCATCACCTGGTATGGGTTAAAAAACATTATAAAAAATTAAAGTGACCACATGACCAAATTTTTAATTCTTTGTTAAAAATAAGGGAAACATTTTTAGAAATTATATTTTATTTATGTGATAAAATTATTTTTAAAAATAATCCAATAATATATGAAGAATAATGATTTTTCATAGAAATGAAATATTCAAACATAAAATGATCTTACTCAAATTCATAGAATCATATTCGTAATTAAACGAATTTATATCCATATATTTAGATAAAAAAAATATATATATTATTTAAGTAATTTATTATTATATAAATGTTTAATTAATTTACCAGAAAAATACTTTGTATTTATCAATTATTTAATGAATAATATCTATTTCACCCCCTTATCATATGATTATTATTTATATCAAATTTTTTTCAATAAAATTTTAATTATACGTATAATAACACATTAACATAAATAAATTTAGTATTATTCAAATTCAATATTTTTTCTTATTCAAAAAAATTTTATTTCAAAGGGAAAATTTAAAAAATTCATTCGTAGATTTGGTAGACATAGTATGATCGAAAACGATATTATTCTTATAAAATTATAATTTATGAGTCTTAAATATAAAAATGGTTATTGTAAAATAGTTTAATAAAAATAAATCATTCAATTTCTATACTGGAATTTTAGTTATAACTTACCATTTTACCGTTCCATGAATTAGAGGAAGACATTTTCAACCATGAGTACAAATATATTACCACCTCTATGAAGTGATGTAATTTAATTGTATATTTTGCCTATAAATTTATTATTTTAAAATCTTATTCAATGAAATAAAATTTTATTCATGAAGTTATTGACATTATATAAGTGATCAAATAATTTTATAACTCATTTTTTCCCAGACAGTCTAGTGATTAATTTTATAGAAACTGGTCCAACAATGTTAAAGAAGACAAAATATAAAATATATATTTAATGAATAGAATTAAAATTATTTTAAAATTACCATAATAATTATAATATAAATTAAAAATTTATTTCATCATTTATTTACCCAAATTGAAATTCAATATATGTGATGAAAAACATGTACTAATATAAAATCACCCCCAATAACTAATTTTTGTAATTGTATCAGTTTATTTGTTTAATATTTATGTTCATATTTTATATATAAAAATTTTCACCTCCTATTATTTTAAATCCATCCTATTTAACAGTCATCTAATTAATTTTTTTACAAGTTAAATCCATTTCTTTTCTTTTTGGATCAAGAATCAATTTGTAAGTAAAATGTAACTGACACTCTACTGAAAATTGTTTCTTATTATTTCTATGAAATGATTTTTTTTATATTTTGATATATTTTAAATAATTAAATATTATTTATATTTATATATTAATGGTTGTTAAAAGAATTATGTTAATTTTTTACATTATTTTCAATTTATTTGAAATTATTCCTTTTAATATATTCCTTATTTGTGATTTTAAACATTTTTAAATTAGTATTTTTATTGAATACATTATTAAAATCCATTCCAAATATCATAAAAAATAAATATTTCCACTAATACATTATACGATTCAATGAATATTTTCAATGAAAATATTTTTCTATATATATTTGTGAATTTATTTAAAAAATAACCTCAACATATAATGTTATTAATTTATTAAAGTTAACGATGAAAATTTTAGAAAATGAATTAGTACATCATTACTTCATAATTAATAAATTAGAAAAGTTTAATTTCATTCATAAATTTTATTTTCATATTTTTCTAAAAACCTGAATTTTTTATTAATGAATGTGATTTCGGCGTCTTTTACTGATAATAGACTATACCTTACTATTATGTCATTCACTTTATTGTTTTCTTGTTCTCTATCACTATCCATATTCATTAGAAATTATTTTTGTCAATATTTATATTGTTATAGTATCATTTTTGACTTCTGAATCATTAATATATATTTTATTATGTTTCAACTGAAAACTACTTATACGAGTGGAATCATTTGAATGAAGAATATTAAGTTATTTTTTAAATTTTATAGTAAAATATTTTTGTTTTGTATTATTTATTCAATATGGACTTTGTTTTTACTTTTATAGAATATTATGAATGAATTAATTTGATCATTATAGATATGTGTATTAAATATGAGATTTACGATATGTATAGAAATAGATTTTAGAATTACCTTGAAGGTATGAATGAGTCTCATTATAGGAAATAGTTTTTATATCATATAAAAGGGTATTTAATTTCCATTGATAATGTATTCTTAATGAATTCTAGAATGAGATATATTGACTATATGATTTAAAATATCATGGAGAATTCCATGATTGAATGTCAATAAATGAATGATTTTTGGAATTTACAGCATTATAAATTTTGTTTTTATTTCCTATGTTACATTTATGTGGATACAATCCCTAAATATTCATTGAAATCATTTTATGGATTCGACAAAATATTTTTTATTATCCACTATTAATTGTTACTTATTCATTATTTTATCAAGATATATTTAGTTGTATATAACCCTTTCTATGAATATGAGATCATAGTTTTCTTATACCAATTTTTCCATTATTATGGTCATGGAAATAACGAATAATTTATAGGATACAATTGTTTTTTATACAGTATGTTTATTATATATTCAAGGAAATATTATAATGATATATGAATACAAATTTCAGAGACTACTAAATTGATGATCCTAAATGAAAATATCCCTTGTTTCATGTACAAATATAATAATGTAAGCCCCATATATGGGTTATAATATTTTGGGTGTTACACTGTGTTGGTTCGATTTAAGTTAGGTGATCTAAATGATGTGCTAATACAAAAGAAATAGATATTTGGTTGAAGATATAATTTTTTTTGTCCAATCCCAAAATCCATTTATTGAGACACCACTATCATTCTAATTATACAATGTTTATGTATTTCATGTATTTGTAACCCTATAAAAATGATATCAGAATCATGAAATTTCTCATTGACATTTAACTCACCAAAAAATTTATTTTAAATCATTAACGATGTCCAGTAATTCTCTCCTTGAGTCAATATATAAAGATTATGTGTTCATCCAAAACCATTCCCAATGAACTCTTTCCCTAGACCCTTTAAAATTGACAAATAAATAAATATGTCATTAAAAAATTACAATATTTCATGATTACACATCCAAGATTAATACTCTTGTTATACATAAATATAAATTCATCTTCATAAAAAAATATTGTATGTCAACCATACGCATTAAATAATACATAATTGACACTTTTATAATCCTTATAATTAACCAATATTAAACATAAATTCTATCGATTAGTGAGAAAATCAATTATCTCCCAAATGACCCACAAATTTTGAAATTCATTCTATTATGGACATACCACCATGATATGTGTAAGGTAACACTTCACCTCACATATTAACCATGAAAATATTGATGAATTATGAGATGTAATAAAAAATAGTGTCCATATTTTAGAATTTTCAATAAAATACCATAGAGTTATGCAATAAATACCAACTATCCCATAAAAATATATACCACTGAAATCACAAGTCATTGTTTGACTATATACTTTGTAGAACATTCTGTGAGCATTACTTGACTATCTATACCAAATTTGTAACCTCTATATCAGGTATAAGAGTAATATATTATTTTTAACATAAAAGATACAACTTTATTATTTTCAAAAAATTGAGTAACATTATCCATCATGAAATTGATAACAAATTTATTTTTTATTTCTATATTAATAATTTGAAAATTGAAATAACTTATCAAATTTATTATAAAATAAAACCCAAATCGTATAATAATTCATGAATCCAAAAACATACCCTCTTACCAAAATAAAATTATTCTATTAATCATTTTATACCTTACACATAATAGGTTAACCAAAATTAACTAAATGATACCAATTTAAACAAAAAATCATACACTCCTCCATTCTAGAAATGCATCTTATATTCTTTTATGATGAATTTTTCATGATTCCTTAACTTCCACATGTATAATTAACATATCACATCACACAAAACATTTATTACACTATTTTCATGATAAAGATTGTTTTATTAATAAAAAAATAATGTAGTACCTACCACATTCCTATCCTATGGACACAAATTTCATGAAACATTATGAACATGGTTTCATATACACACACAAATGGTTTTCAAATATTGTTAAATATTTATATGAGCCTGGTTTTATTTAAGAGCAATATATGATGTTTTAAAACAATTTAATCCTAGTGATAATGATGTTTCCTTGTAATAATTTTCAAGACCCTACAAGTCCTTCATTAATATATTATTTGTTCAATTATTCCAAAAAAATTATTACACATGTATCAAGATTCCATAATATAATTACTATAATGGAAAATGTTCACTTTGTTAAGAAATGTAAACATACCTTAGAAGAAAGTAAACCTCAACAAACTATGAATCAATCATTCTCTTCCCACTAATAACAATCATCCTTATCAATAAAATATTATGAGATAAATAAGTCCATCACTTTACTATAAATTATATATAACAATTTAAAATTATTTGTTAATGAAATGTTTGTTTATACACACTATTAAGAAATCCATAATCCCTTTGTAAATTTTTTTTCATTTTTTTATTAATTTCATAAAATCCTGATATGATGTTTTATAATCCTATGAACTAATAAGAAATATTTTTTATTAGTCACCCAAACCATTGGGGACTCATGAATTTCATAATCATCTATTTTGAAAATTCTCTCCACAATTTATCTAATAGATGATCTATTTGAAATACATATTCTTCTAACCCTATGGTCATTAATATTTAAAATTTACCTCCTTTCAAATTATTTTTTTTTCAGGAACACATGTAAATTCTGGTAATTGTAGTTGGTTTAAGAATTTATCATATAATATTAATGAAATTCTTAATTTCATATTTCATACATCATCTTCATGATTTGAATAGAAAATTTTTTATAAGAACCTAATATTTTTTAACCTTTAAATCAATATTATATTTATTATTATATACCAATAAAAACATTGAACTAACGAAATACCTAAATAAAATAAAAAATGATAAATCAAAATTTCATGACGTTTATAATTAGCAGATAAAAAATAATAATAAAATAAAATAATTATATATAATTTCCTATTAAATATTTTTAAAATTATTCCCTTAGAAAAAATAATAAAAATTTATTTTATTCTACCATAAATAAATAAATTTATCATTGTTAAAACTATATGAAATTCAAAAATATTTATTTATAAACATATCATTAAACATTAAAATTATCAGTAATTTATATAAAATACTATTAAAGACCCTTTATTCTTTAAAAGTCATTTTTTCATAAGATGATTTATTCGTGAATAATAAATGTTCATTATTATTTTGTTAAAAATATATTTTTTCAGTGGGAAAAAATTATCCTCACTTCTTAGATTAAAAATGTCGATATTTTAATATGATGAATTTTTGATATTTCAAAAACTTTATTGATTTTTTAACAATACTCCAACATATGGTTATTTTTGTAGTACCTTTATTTTTATAAATCAAATTTTTTTAACCTATTTTCTACAGAAATGATTTTAAATATTTTCAAATTTAAATAAAAAATTTAAAAAGTACTCTATTGAATTCATAAAAACCCATTTACATTTTTTAGAAACGTATAATTTTTTTACTCTAAAAGTACTTATACTCTATTATATTTAAATTAGATTTAAAAACATATAGTAATTGACTATAAAAATTGTTCTCAAATTTAGCACAACATTATAACATTATTTTGTTATTTTAATTTTATTTTTTTGCATAAATGTGTGATTAATGTTATTAAAAATAATGGGCAGGATAGTTGGAAAACATTTAGTTTGAAAGAATAATTCTCATAAATATTTTTTGTTTTTATATAATAGACTCCACTAATAAAATATAAAAAATTACTTATCCTATATAAAAATATATTGTAATTCATTCATTTTTAATCAATACATGAAAAGGTTATGAATACTCTATGGTGAAAATAAATTCTTTTTACAAACTAATTTATCTTGATAATAGTTTTTTAAATGTTTTAATTACAATTTTAAATTATTAATAAAAATTATTAAATTATATAAAACAATTAGTTTTAGGACATGATGGTTTTTAATTGTCTTCTTATATTTTCTCTAAAATATCAATTAAAATGGTAAAAACTAGTTAACAACATAAAAAATTGATAAAATATAAAAATAATGGGGAAATAGATTGTAATATATTTAAAACATGTGTCAAAATGGTTTTTGGATTCATTATTAAAATATTATCGCCACACATTTAATTATTTCTCACATTACGAACTATTTACAGTTGAATACTATCATTCCATTCTTGAAAAATTAAAAGTGTCCACAATAATTACCATTTATTAACATATAAATGTGGATCCCTTAAACTATATCATATACAAATTCTCGTATAAATTTACTTATTCATTATTGCAGTTTTACCCATTTTGAAATAAATTTATTGAGGTTAGTACCCGATAAAGAATAAGTTATCATAATCCCTTAATTTACATGTAATATCTCAAGAAGAAGTTCCAGTTATGAAAGTGACTATTAGTTAATAATTATTAATTTCATATTTATAATTTTACTAATAATATATACAATATATGGTAATACAATGAAATCAGTATCATTGTTGTATTTATGTATGATTATGTTAATTTGAAAACACTTATTTATCAATATTTTAACACTTCTAAATGTACATATTTGTGTTTCTATATACCTCTACCTCCATAATGTGTAATGTTATGTTTTTCACCACAACATCTCATAATTAAAAATAAGGACGATATTTAATAATATATGTGACATATATATGAAATTATTATTATTATAAAGATAAAAATTATTATATACACTCATTCACTCTCATTTTATTAAATGAAATTATTAAACATGTGTGGAATATATTACCACTCCTAAGAGGTAAAATTTTTCGTTTTTATATAGGATTTAACTTTTATATCCAATGCACATAAAATATGATTCAGAAAAAACAATATTATTTTGTTATAATGGTTCTATACCCTCACATGATGATACAAATCAATTGAGTAATTTTTTCTTCCTATTAGGGACGGTTTAATGAACATCCATATCAATAATTTTAAACTCTAACTAGTATGACTATGAGATAATAAATAATTATTTTATTATTATTTCATAAAAAAGTATTGTTCATTGTTAATTTTTAGTAAGGTTTTATTTTTATTTACCTGAATCATGAAATTTCATTTTGGGTTACAATAATTACCCGAATAAGCTGACATTGGTTTCATTTTCAAAGTATAATAATCAAAAACCATATAATAAATAAATTTAATATGAATATAAATAACCCTTATTAGTTGAATTATATATATAGTTATCCTAATAACTTATCTCATAGTTATAATTTTAACGTATATAATGTTTCTATGATTTTTAAAAGAAATATTCACTCTTATTAAGTATTTCTTATTTCATTTATCACCCATTGAGACATATATCATTTTTTACATAATGTTTTCATTGAAACTTTGTATTTATTGAACCTATAATATTTTGTATTATGATTAAGTTCTATATTATGACATTAATTTTTCAATTATATCTTTTTCCTCTCATATGGGTTTTAATAAAAGTTAAAAAATTTTGAAAGAGTTTATTATCACAAATTATATTGTTTGATACATGTTTTTATAATGCAACAAATTTTTTTAATTGTGTATATTTTTCCTATTTTATTTATTAAACCACTATATAGATTTATATAATGTTATTATATGTTATTCTTCTTTATCTACATCAATTAATGTGTTTGGAATAAAATATTACTCGTGCCGTAGCATTGTTATCATGTCAAATTAGTTTTCATTGACTCATTAATTCAATACATAATTCTGGTAATTTCTAAATTCTTAAACCTACTAATTTATTTTGACAACTGTATATTTTATTTATCTCTAGGGAAGATAAATATTTTCAATGATATCATATTTCTTGGGGAAATAACTTCTAAAATAATAGCTTCTCTTAGAATGAATAACTACATTTATTTCATATCGACACTTTCCTTCATCCCCATATTTTCCTTCCCATCAATGTCCTCTTGCATTTTTGGGAACTCAAAAATTGGATTTTTTTTAATATTATAAAAATTGTATTCATTACCAATTTTTAGAAAGAGTTATCTAAAAAAAATTTCATAATATTTAATTTCAATAATGTTACATTGAAAATATTAAAAGGTGGGCTTTCATCATTCCAAAATAAAGTGTTTCAAATATTAACACATGCATTCTATAGAAAATCATAAAAAAATTTCAAGAAATTTATATTATATATTTCATAAAAAGTAATGTTTAAAAATATTTGAAATAAATTCATTCAAACCATTTGAAAAATACTTTTCTATATAAATAGGGGACTTTTCCACGTATACATCTTTTATTAAATTAGTCCAAGAATCATTTTTTTTATTTTTTTCACAATATTATATTTCCCATAATTTTAATTCTTATTTCCCATTAATCGTGTCATTATATAGTAGATAATTTTAAAATTATTCTATGATGTATTATTTAAAATGGTTATAATGTGAAAGAATCCTTGTCATCATTATTTTCAATATAAAATTCTATTATTCTACTAAATTTATTATTTGTATTATTATTAACTATTTACATGTTTTCTAGAAAATAAAATATATAGAATCTGTTTAAAATAATGAATCTATTACTATCATTTTGTGCCTTAGTAATATTTTTTGTTATACTATAATTATTCTCTTAATTTTTTACACTTTGAATACCTTAGTTTTAATCTTTTTATTGAAGAGTGATCACCTAAATATTATAAAAAAATTTATTAGGATTATTATTAAACTAACCATGTCTCATTTACCTATAAATAATAAGTACTATATGTTATACTATCACGAATGAAAAATATTTTCCAAAAATGTTTCTAAGTATTTTTTTATATACCTATTCATTTTAAATGTGTACATCGATTTACTTTAAAAAAATGAATTATGAATATGTTCATATGGTGATTCCATTTGAAAAGGAATGATAAATCCATTTTCATTCCTTGAGAGATTCATGATTATATTATTATTTATTTTATATATCACACATGTGGGAGGATAATGATAGTTGGTGTCCTATATCAACCTCAATTTCATTGGATTATTTTTATATCACATGAGATACATAGTCATATACTTAATTAGTGTTTTCACATAAGTGTCGGTATAATGATATTTATTATAATTTGTGTTCTATAATTAATTTTTTTATTTATATTCCAGTACATTTTCAAATTAGACAACCTTTTAATGATTCCATTATTTTTTGGTTGTGTTATATTCCATGTTTATATGTGTTTTCAGTGAAATTCCTAAAATTAATGTCATCTCAAGACATATGATGTGATTTATGATCTACTCTTTGATGGTAAAACATTCTAATATATCCCCATTTTTCAAATATGCTCATATTATACTAAATTAGTATAATTAAACACTATTCCTAATTTTTAATCTTTCTAAGAATTTATACTCACCACTTTATTATGTTCTAATTTCCCCAGGTAATGAATAAATATAATGCATATTATGTGTTTTTAAGTGTATCTTTTCAGTAAAATTTTTAGCCAAATATTGAAAATTTATTTTAATCTAATCAGTTGATAATATAACAAAAAAATCATTTATTTTAGAATGAAATGTATTTTATTAACTACATTTTTTCTTAATACCCTTAAAATATGAACTAAAAAAGTATCAAGAATGTATTGTATGGAAATATATTAATAAATTAATATAATTGGGATATTAATATATTAGGGTAACAATATATAGATTTAGATCATGGTCTAGATTACTTTAATATTGGGAATGTTTGTTGAGAATAATTTAATATTAAGAAATGTAATCAATGTAAAATAAGATAATGATTATAATTATTTCATGTATAAAGACAAACCTTTTTAGTTAGTGGATATAGTTTTTAATATTTTAGTGATTGAAAAAAAAAGAGTATATCAGGGAAAGTTATATGGATAATTATATGTTAAATGTATAACCATAGGATTACATCTCGAAATTGTATATAAAATTTGAGTAATGTATTTTTTAATAAATTTCATCATTAACTAGATATATTATGTGTATGTTGGACCTTAAATATCTAGACATAAGGGTACTAACCATTAAAATGGTGGTATGGATATTAATTCGATCATCACTATGTGTTTGATAAATTTCATTACTACACATATCATTTGATAGTCTTGGGAGATATGTCAATGTTAATTCACATACTATTCAATGAAAAAATATGAATCATTCAATTAAGATGTAGACTAATATGGTTAGAGAACATATTAAAAAACTAATTATTGATAATGAAGGATCTAATAAATTTGGCCATATATCGAACTAGAATTATCATATATTGTATAAACATATCATCCAGGAGGTAATTTGTTGATTGATTTTTTCATAATCATATTTTCAGTATAATCATATCCTTTTTGTTTTAGTACATTTTGAAATGAGATCATGAAAAAAATGTAAATTGTGTCATTTGTATAGAAACAATTATTATTTATAAATTAAGATGTATTTTATATTAATATTATTATGGAAAAGGTTGGTTTTGTAGTATTATCTATTGCTAAAAATTTGGTATCATAATAGAAAATAAAAACTATTACTTTTAACTATTATCATTACTGAATAATATTTATTGATTATATTCTAATATTTTATTAAATTTATGAGAATTATTTTAATCTTATATGGAATTATCTATAATATTTTTTCAGTATTGTATGGGAATGTTATATTGAATTTTCTCAATATTCTGGAAAGGTGATATTTTGATAGGTTAATATTATGTTGGACAAATATTTTAGAACACATAACTATGGGATGGATAAGTCATATATTTCAAATAAAGATTGTATTTTTGTAAATAGGGATGTAATTTTTTTGAAACAGAATGATATTTTTATAAACCATGAGAAGTATAATTAAATCATGATATTTTTTCATAACATCCTCAAATTTTTGGTACTGATATATATGTATCTATGTGTGGGATTATCTAACTTTATAATTAACACCTTGTGAAGATTAAATATAGTGGTTTCTTTTTTAATTATAATTATTTTATATTCAGATAATTTTATTAATTTACATGTCTTTGGTGAATTTTATTTTATGGAATATGTGATGATCTATATACACAGAGAAGTATGTTATTATATGAAAGATTATTGTTTTTTTAGTAGATAATGAACTTGATATATCTTAAAAGATTAAACGGTATTCTATATTTGACTATTTATCCAAAATGATAAATATGTTTTGAAAACTCCAAATTATACTCATTAGTGATTTAGTGTTTTGATTGTGGGGGAACAATTCATTTATATGGAATAATATAATGACCCATATTTTTAGACACCTAAAATTTAAATTATATTTAATTACTTTATGTAAACTGAAACATGTTACTATAGAAATAGTTGACATAATTGTAATTAAATGTATTAATTTTAAATTAATAATATATTTTATTGATAAAAATATTACAATAAATTTAAATAATTACTTATGATTTCATTGATTAATATTTTATAATGTATTCCTTTTGATTGTCCATTATAAATTTATTATATTTTTCCTTAATAAATTTAATTGAACATTATTAAAATTTTATTATAATAAGTAATATTTTTATTTAATAAATTTACATTTCAAAATAAAATTATTTTAAAATTTATATAAACAATGAATAAAAACACTTAATCTGTAAAATGGAATTTTTTAATTATATTAGTTATTATTAGATATTATTTTTATATTTAAAAAATAGTGTAGATATTATAGAATTCTAATTTGAAAAATTCATCCTTGTGAGATTAATAAGGTCAATATTAATATATGATGAATTATTGAGGAATTTGAATAATATTTTCATGTTACGTTGATAGTGAAAAATAAAAAAATTCATTTAATAGAGTCATATTAATTACATAATAGTTTTTTAAGAAAATAATAAAAAAATATAATTATGAATTATAAATTTATTACCAAAAATTAATATATTTCATATTAAAAAATCATGAGAAATGTTTTGGAATCGTAATTAATTTTTATTCACTTAAAATAGTTTTATTCTTTTATTAAAAATTATCTTTAATCACCCATAGAAAATAAATATAACAAAATTTATTTCATTTTTATATTAAAACTATCATATTATATTATAATGTTAGTTTCATATTTTATAATAATGGTATGATTACTATTATTTAATTTGATTACCATTATAATGGTAATACTCTAATTTTTACCAAACAAATCTTTTAATAGTATGTGATTTTTACTAGTCGTTTAATTTAATCTCTTATAAAAAATTAATAAACATAAATAAATACATTATTTCACTCAAAAAATTAAAAATCAAAAAAAAATTAAGAACAATTAATGTTTGTACGAATATTTTCATATTAAAATAAATTCTTTTATATCAAATTATTTAATTTAATTTTAAATGTTAAATTATTAATAAATTTAATTATACTATATATACCCAGAAATTTGGATGGAATAAATTTTTTTTAAGGGTCACCTTATTTTTTTTTGTAAAATATAAACTACTTTGATATGAACATGTAACCACGGTAATATTGTAAGTGGTAAAATATAAAATTAAAATTGTAAAATGAAAAAAATAGTTTAAAATAGTTATGTAAATGGGTTTTGGAAGATTTATCAACCATACCTCACTAATAAAACTATTAATAATCAATTTTTTAACCATGGACACTTCAATAGTGTCATAACATTATTGAAAAAAAATTCACCAATGTTCCATTTTCATAACATATAAGAATGTATCTTATTCACCATCTGAGAGATATATATTACCTTAGAAATTTTAATTAAATACTAAATAATAATACTCTAATAGAATTTAATTACTCTAAATAAATCTCTTAGACACTTGATGATATCCAATAACCATTAATTATAAAATTATATAGGATAAATAAATGTTATATGAAATTAAAGGGCTCATATTGTTGGGACCACGTTTGCTGGAAGTTGGTTTTTGGATGCGAAGAAAATAAAGTGTTGATTATTTCATCATTTTTGTCAATAAAATAAATCCCCAAAATTTTTTAGGTTTTATTATCTGAGGAAGAATTATCAGAATCTGAAGATCTGATTAATATTAATTAATTAATTTTATCAGGTTCTGCAGAAGCTATCGAAATTATATTCCCTATCAAACTCAACTTATGATTGAAATGATTGTCAATATAGAAAATAGATTTTCTATTCAGTGTATTAATGTCACTATTCAAAATATGATGGCCATTTTAGGATTTTTATATATCAAATATTATAATTTACCCAAAACATATTTTGATTCCTAATTTTTGAAATATAGGGGTAGTAGATGTTTTTGGCATCATAAGTTGGAAGATTATATACTAATATTTATGTTCTCAATGTAATGAAAAATTTATGATATAAAAGTATTTTTCTAGAAAAATAATTTATGGGAGATTTGAAGAATTTCTCAGTGCTCATAGAGGTCCATTGAATCCATTTTTTAAACTATTCATCAGATGATGGTAGGAATATTAATGTGATTTTTATTTAAATAATTAAATGGGAGAAATTGTGACGAATAAATAAGAATGTGGATTTTATTGGGACCAATTTCTATAAGGATGAATCTGAATAGTCAGCCAAATGATGCTCAACTATATATATAATATTTTTCATAAGATTTAATTGTATTATAATCAGGTCAAGGAAAAAAGGTGACCTAATATTTATCAAAATCGGTTATTTATCATCATACAAAAAGATGATCTAACTCATCAGACTAGGGTTGATATTAGTTAATAGGAATTTACATGACACAAATAAGTTAGAATAAACCAAATACTAATACATTTGAAAAATTCAGACAATGATAATTTTATCAAACAGTGGTCTCTATTAGATATAGGATCATCAGTCTGAAAATAATAATTAAAGGATTTTTATTTGAATATTTTTTCATATGTATTTTTCAAATGGATTTTTAATTCTATTGGTAATGTCATTCCAAGTGGTTTTTTATATCTCTTTGGATATATATAATGTTTATGGAAGAATAAAATAAAAAAAATTCAAAAAATTGGAAGAAGTATTTCTAGTATAATGATTTCAATGTTTTTTACATGTGAATTTCAGTTGATACTGATAATAGTAATGAGAATTCTATAGTTATTTATTTATTCTGAACAGAATAAATAAAATTAGAATATTTTGGGTATAAGAACGAACAACTATTATAAATCAATTTTTTGATGAAATTGTTAGCAGAATCAAGATGTACTAAAAGGTTTTTTCAAATTATAATACATGTTGAAATTGAGATGTATGAATTGTAGATATAGATTAAATTTTTAATTCAAGATTTAATTTTAGAGTGTAAATAAGAAATTATTTTTTCAACCATTACACATCTAGAACACATATAAATATCAATAATATCATTGTACTTTTAGGAAAAGGATTAATATTCATTATTAATGACATTTAGAAATTGGTGAGAGTTTTGGTAGAGAGAAGATGATCCCAGACTGATAATTCCATGGAAGAAGAAGTATAAAGAGTTACCAGATCATACTGAGCCTTTAGATGTATTTATCAAGGGGAAATTAAAGTGGTTCAGATTTTTTTCCATATTATTATTTCTTTATCAATTCTGCATACTTGTTAATCAGTCTTAAGAAATTTGAATAATCCATTAAACTAATTTTTTTTTTTAAAATATAAAATTGAATTTCCCACAATGTACTAGGTAGGAATATAATGAATAGTGTTTTATATTTTTTTTCAAATGTAATATGATATAGATGAACAATAACTTGTTTGGAACGAGCATGTTAAGGGTTAAATAGTTGTTAAACAAACTATTTTTACTTCATTTTTTCTAGAATAATCACATACATTGTTGTATTAATCATAGTGGCATAGACGTGTAACGATATATCCAAATTTTGAATAAGAATGGATTTTTATTGTAGTGGATTGTGTGGTGATGGATTGTTTCCAAACAATTATATTGTAATAAAAACACTTCTTGAGTACTGATCCAATTAAATAAATTTGTTCATTTGGATTTTTTTCAGTTTGTTCTCATAAAATTGAAAAATCATTAACAAGAATATATGGTTGTTTCAAAAGAATTTGAACATAAAATAAAAACACACCACATATTCACCCAACCTATATACATTGATAAATATATCGTTTATAGGAATTTTCATGTGGTATCATAGAAAAGGTTATATTCATTCACTGTTTCATGATTTTTAATGATGAGTAGTTGTTATGGAGAATATAAATTATTTCAATAGTGAGGGGATTTCAGATTTTTGTTGAAATAAATATCATATCTAAAAATATATAATCGTTAGTTATCCTATGTCTCATAGGTATGATGTTTTGGAATCAATTATAGTTGTTTTTCAACAAATTGAGGAACTTTCCTTGCACATCTACGGAAAAATAGCATATTGGGAAAGGTGGAAGAGTGAAGAATCTACAAATATCATCTCATTTTGAAATTGTTTTTCTAATATTGATTTGAGTATCAATCTATAATGGTATCAGGGTAAATTTGAAGAACATTTACGACAAAAATACATAGGCAAAGAATAAAAATTTACGAATATGGTTGTTTATGTAGGATTATATGATAATAGTTGGGTATGTATATTATGGTATATTTTTTAAATGACTGAATGATATTTCTATCCCCATTAGATATATTGATGTGAATCAAGATGACTCAAATATTGTTGAAATAATCATTAGAAATATTCCCAATATGTATGATGGTAATGTTTCATCCATGGAAGTTATGTATTCTAGAACTCTATCTCATGATGAACTTCATCATACTCTTATTACATACTAAATGATATGGGAGAGTATTATGAAATGAAAAAAATTGATATTGAAATTACATTTAACCCTTCCAGTCAAAGAAAGTATATTATGTTAATTGAAGAAAGAGAATATAACTATTCTGAATATTGAAATAGTGTGGGGAACAATCTTGATTGATTTGGGCCCTTGTTTCCAAAAATATTTAAAAATAGGTACCAAAAAAGATAAATTGAAAAATCCCTTGAAATTTCGTAAATATTGGGACATTGGAAATATTTTTATTAAATATTTTTTGAAATAATGAATTAATAACAAAATGTGGAATATGAATGAAGTAAAAGAAAAAATTCTATGAAACATGGTGACAAACCTAAATCCATTTCTAACAGAAATGATAATATGGTCTAAATATTTAAAAGGATAATCTTTTTGATAAAAAAGTTTAAGGGGATGATATTAAATATGTATCAGTTTAATCATCAACATTTTAAAATATTAATGACTTATATAAGGGGAACCTCATAGGGGAGTCAATGATATCAAATTATGAATTATAAGATGGTAGGTGTGAACATTGAAAATAGGTTCCAACAATTTATTTTTTTTAATGTTGTGAACAACCTGAGTAGCTTGTAAAAGAGTGTCTTTTTTTAATGACCCAACAACATGATTATAAAAATTCCCATAAGACTTGTGTGAAGAAAGTTAATATAAAATAAAATAACATCATGTTGAAACCACATTATAAAAATACGGTGAAAACCAACTAGAATTGAGGTATTGGGTGTTCTCATATGACAGGGGACATGAAAGTTTTTATGAATATGAATGATTTTAAATAAGGAACATCAACATTATACAATTATTAGACCCTAAAAATCAATGGTGTTAGATCCACTATTATTGGGTAATAAAAGTTTATTCTAAAGAAATATCATTCTATTTATGGCTTAAAAAACAACGTATAATCTGATTCAAAGATTTTTTTTAGAAAAAAATTTTATTTTATTAATATGATTGTTTTTTAAAAATAAACGGTGATTGGAAAGTCATTACACAATTTTAACTCAAAAAATGATACATTTTTCTTGTTTATGAAGTTCCAAACTAATCTTATATAATCATGATTGATGATAATCAATTGTGGAATAAAATATTGGGACATATGTGTCATGGAATAAATATCATGTTATCATAGTGAGATAGAGTATGTGGTATTCCTTATATGTCAAGAAGATTATATTGGTGTTGAACTATTTTTCAGAATGGTATGATTACAAACTCTATGCATAAGAATGTTGATATTAATTCAACATGATCCCTTGAACTTAATAATTATCTTATATTACGGTTGATGAGAAAAATATAAGCATTCAGAAGCATGTATATATTTTCATTCAGTTATGATTTCACATTCATATCATGTGTTATTTTTTTGTAAAATAAATGTAAAACTCATGATATGATTAAGAGTTTCTAGATAATAGATGACAACGAATGTGGGTATTCAATGAAAAAGTTGAGAAATAACAATGGTGGTGGGTATAATAATAGATAGTTTATAATTTATCTTCAAAGAATATAAATTTTCATTATATCTATGCACCATACACAACAGAACATAATGATGTTTCTAATAAGAATCATATAATAATAGTTGAAAGAGGGTGTACTATGTTACATTAGCATATTTCTTCCAATTAATTCTAGATGAAATCTCTAATAACATCAGTTTATATTTAGAACTGTTGTTTTTATAGGCCATGTTATGATATAAATCCTTATGAACATTTCAATGAAAAAACTCAATATATGAAACCCTTATGTTTTTATGGGAGTCCCTACATCATAAATAACAATGTAACAAGACTTGTTAAATTTTTTTAGTTATATGAATATCAAAATTTTCATGGCTATAATCCAAATAGAAACAATATAAATGTTTCCAAAAGGAGACTATAATGTTATTTTATTTAGTTTATGTAAATGTTTTTGTAAAAGAAGAAGATGATGTGACAAAATTATGATCAGATAAGGAATATGGAGAAGATTTAAATTTTTTTAGGAATGTGAGAATGATAGAAAAAAATTATAATGAAACATATATGATGGAATTGAACTCATCACGTTTTGGTGACGAGGAAATTTTTTTAGCATCATATCATAGGATGAGGAAGTAAGTGAAAGCTCAAAACATCATTAATGATGAATATAAAACTGTAAAAAAAATAAAAAAATAAAAAAACATCCATTGAACTCTTTTTATCCGTATTTTGTGAAGAAAATTGAGAATGAATATTTTGAGAACTATGAATGAATTTAGGCCATCAATAAAGGTATGATAAAATTGTGAAAGATGATACCTGGGAGCTCATACCTATACACAATAATTTTTTTTAGAATAATGTATGTGTTTTGAGACATGTTGAATGATTATTGGAAGCTGATAAAAATTAATGACAAAATTTTTTCAATGGGTTAATTATAGATTGTATGTTTTGATATGGTTGAAATTGTTTCCCTGATGTAAATTTTATATGTAATTAGAAATTATCATTATATTAATTCGTATTAAAGATTCAAAATATTTCATCTTGGCAGAAAGTATCTATTTATAAATGGGTAAATAGACGAAAATGTTTAACATATAGTTTTTTTCTGGTGAATGATGAATTCAATGTGTTAAAGCTAAAGAAATCCATGTATGGGATGAGTCATTCTCCAAGAAAAATGTTACTCTGAATTCGATATCTTCTCAAGAAATTTGTATTTTGTTAATGTAAGGGTTGTTTGTAATATATATATTAAATAAAATATCAAGATTTTCTTCATTGTGTTTTTTTATGAAGATGAAATTATACATATATGGAATTTTTTATCAAAATTTAAAAGGATTTCTAAATAAATGAAAAGATAGTTTTAGGTTTCTATTCATGGTGATGTTATATACATTCATATCTTACAAATTTTAAAACAGAATAAACTCATATTTCATTCTCATGATAATTATTTAATGGAAAATAATATGATTTTCTAATGGGAAATTAGAAACCTATTTCAACACTAATTTTAGTTGGATGTATGTTTAATAAATATGGATATTAGAGGGATAATGAATATAAGAGTTGCAATAATTTATTGGTTGATTGTTGTGTCCGACTACATAATGATCAGGGAGAGTTTTTGTTGTTTTCTCATGTGAAATATTTCAAATTTCTCTAAAATAATAACACTTAATGGATGAAAAAATAATATTTATGTATATTAAAGGATTAAATAATTTTGAAATCTTGTATGAAAGATCAAAATGTATTGATTTTTTGGATATAGTAATGCTGATTGGGTAGGTAGTATTGAAGATAAAAGATCTACATCAGGTTGTTTTTTATTTCTAGAAAAAAAAATCATTGTTAGCATTCTAAGAAGTAAAATGTAGTTTATCTTAGAATGGATGAACATGAGTACATTTGTTCCACTAAAAATAAAAATAAAACTTATATAGATAAAGACTCAATTTCATTACTTATTAATTGATATTAAGTTACCACTGTTCTTGGTTTTTGATTATCATAGTTCCAAAAACCATTCAAGAAACTCATTACAACATTATCATTAAAAATTATTTACATAAAATACCATTTCTTCAATGTGAAGGTGTTTAAGATTGAATTGAATCATGGGTACATTTTTATAAAAGAACCAGTAAGTGAAATATTCAAAAAACATTTATAGAATGAATAATTTTTCGAATTCAATTTATACTAGAGGCACAACTGAATTATCTCCATGGTTTGGGTGAGCTTTTCTATCCCAACTCTATTCTGGTAATTGTACAGTGTTTTTAAGGGGGATAATTTTTTCATAAATCTATCAATTGGTATGTGATAATCTTTTTAATGAATCATGTATGCATGGGGAGTTGACGATGTGGTTTGAAATCAGCATGTAATTGTGTGAACTATTATATTATTTTGTTTATATCGTTATACGAATACATTTATGGTTACGTACATTATATTTTTATATCTGAAGGAAGAAATAATTATTGAATATTGAATATATTTTGTATGTCACTAATGTTGGAAAAAATGGTTTTTATATCAGTTATTCTTGTGTCATACAAAGATTTAGCTTATATAGGATTATCATTTTTGATAAGTCATCCCTTGATTGGGGATACAAATTTTAGTTATTTTTAAAACATGGTTCATAAAAAAATTGGGATGTTGTTGATACCATGTTGGATTGATGTTGTTGTTTTTTATTTTGGAAGAAGAAATTATTCGTTTTATATTAATTTCTAGTCAATAAAATAATTCATCATATATATTATGTTTTTATAATCGTAAAATAACTATTAGAATCAGATGATTGGCTTGAAAATTCTTATGAAATTGTATCTAGTTATTGAAATGTTTTCTGGATAATTTTCTCTTTTGGACTGACCATGTGTACAGAAATAATTTCTTGATCAGTATGTTAATTTTTATTGGAGTCTTAGTGTAGACCCCTGAACCTTTACATTCATATAAAGTACTAAAACATGGTTTATATTTTTTTTATGAAAATAGAAAAATAGAAAAATAGGGTTGTTGACCATTTTTGTTATAGGTTTTGTAGGGATAGTAAAACCGTACATTAAATTTTCATTTATAAAATTCGTTAAATAATATGTAATTGTATTCAACTATACTACCACCTAAAATGTCATTTTAAATTCTATGTAATCATGTTTAAATCATTTTAAAAATAATTTATTTTCCCAATAGATCAATCAGGGATATAAAAACAAGGATAGAAATTATTTGTCTATATATAGTTGTAAATAATTTAAATCATTTCGAAAATGATATACTTCACACTAAGAATGTATCGTATACATACTTATGAAAAACATTTGATTTTCCTAAAACATTAAAAAAATAAATGAACCAAATAGGTTAATAAAGGAATTACATACTTAATATTATAAACCTCATGGATTCCCTGTAATATAGTCCACATACATTATCGTAAAAAATACCCAATTACCGGACCATAATCATAAAAAAGAATACATGTGTCATAAAATCATTGATTTTGAACGTTGTAAAAAAGGGGTATTTTTAATGAAAACTCACTTAAATAAACCATATCATTGGAGAGATAATTAATATAATGAAATTAATATCTATACTCACTGTAAATTAACTTAATAAAACCAAATATATTAATCATTAGTTTCACAAATAATCTTATAATGATAGAATCAAAGTGGTATATGGTTTACCGAATGACTAAAAATTGGGTTATTAATTCCCTTACATAAGTCCTAAAAAATATACCCATTGAATTTTTTTGATAGAAAATAGAATATAAAAATTTTAGGACATTTTTTTTCTTATAAATACATTTATATAAACCATTTTGAAAATGAGGACATGAACATATATATTTAGAAGAAAAATGATTTAAATCATTTAATACAATGTTTCACTTAATGAGCCCCTTACATCAAGTTAGATATCATTAAAATGTGAAGAAACCTCTAGTATAATGGTCGTAGTAGTTTTCTTTATTTACTAAATAACTATTATCATATTTATAAATACTTAGATAATCAATTTATTAATTTATCCCATCATTTATTAACAATATTTATTTATTTCCATTATTTTTGGGGTGTTATTTTCATGGATTCAAAGGTCGGGTTTTTAATCAATTTATTTTCAATATAAATAATAAACTTGAAGTTATAACACACATATATATAGGCCATTTTATGGTTTTCATGATTCCATTATAAGGGAAATGAAAAATCATTTTCCATGAAGGTGGAAAATTGACACACCATGGATGATAATTTCCTTATTTATGAATAAAATAAATATATAAGATATTTTATGAAGAATACAACATAAAAAAGACAAGAATATAGTATATATATATTACTAGAGATTACATGAATCATATATAATTGGTGATGATAATGTATAAGAGAAAAAATATTATAAGAGATAAAAAATGGAATCTTATGTCTTGAAAATGTCTCATTGATTACCTAATCAAGGATCATGGAAGTGGACATATTGTGAGACCAAAACAAATAGAATCAAGAAAGGGATGCAGATAAGGTAAATAAGAATAGTATAGTATTTTAGGAATTCTTAAGATGATTAATATTTGTGGGGGAAGGATCCTCCTTTTATAGTTAATGTGATGAGGATCTTAGGAAGTACTCAAGTTATTAAAATATAATTAATCAATTATATAGTTTTGGAATTACAAAAATGTCTAGAAATTTATGGAATTAACTTCTAGATGGAATATTAACATTTTTATCCTTGTTCAATAATTTTTTTTGGGCAATTTTATAAAATAATTTATTCGTGAATAGTAGTTTCTGTCAAATTATATTTTTTTTAGTATATGAAATTTCATTAATTTTATTTATTCACTTATTAAATAAATATTATGTCATAATTTATAAGGACATTAATGTATTTAGGTATTGCATTAAAATTTAAAATAAATATCAATGAAAATATATATTTTATTATCATTTGAAAAACTATTTATTTCTGAAATCCATATCTATAGAAACATAAATAAAAATTTCATAAAAATTAAATTATATAGTATGAACAACATGACTTACTTTTACACGAAATATCAAAAAGTTTTAAAAGTTATTTTTAGGGTTTTCAAATGTCCCAAATTATAATTAAAATGGATAATGGACATAAATTTATCATATAATAACATTTATCCATTATTTTGGTTATATAATAATTCTTACAATTTTTTAAAAAATCATTTAATTTATTTTTCTTAGGCTTTCACATGTGTTGCATCATCATTGTATAAGCCATGATGTTTATTATATAAGATATAAATACTATAAATAATTTAATATCATAAAAATCATTTATTAACTTTCAAAATAAAGATTTATATTCATTCATTATGTATATTAACTCATATATATGTCAACAAAACTTCTTAATATGGTTATGTTTTATTTTATTTTCCTCATCAATTACTACAATATTTTTTGATAATACTATTGTAATATAACTAAACAATTTGATTAAATAGATAAAACATCAATAACATATTATAATTAATGAATAATTAATGAATATAATTTTTATCACATATTTTTTATTTATATCAATTAATATTTGACATTTTGAAGGATGCGCAGGCATTACATCAACACTATCCATAATGTGTATACATATCATGAACAAAATTACATGTTTTGAAATATTTCAATAAAATATTTGTCATAAAAATAAAAATTCAGTGATTTCTTAATTTTAATAAATTTTAAATCTAAAATTTTCCATCATGATATTATAAAAAATATGGTATTTTATAAAAACATTTGTGTTTTTACTATTCTACCAAAATACACTTTTTTAGAGAATTAACAAAAATTCCTTAAATACATATATTAATATTTGAAATATAAATTTATTATTTCAATATAGAATCCTTAAAAGATACATAATTTCAATTTTTTTATTTTTAAAAAACTAAAAAAATTCATTTTTTGAAGAAAACATATTTCTGAAGATTAAAATTTCTTTAATAAAATTATCTTTTAATTTAATAATAACATTCCAAAAACATCATATTTATTCTGAAAATAATATTTAATTAATAAATAAGTTATTTATATTCATACATTTTAATTTAACAGCTATGTTATAATGGTCACATAATATCATTTAGTTGTTAGTTTAAGAAAGATATGGGATAATGTTTCATTTTAAAATACAGGGATGATACCCCCCCACATTTAATGAATTGAACCCTATAAATATATCAATTTTACCTATAATTTTTAATTACGAAAAAATATTTTCTTATGTGTACTTAATTGACTAAATGTCAAAAGTAAAATGCATGACTAATTTTTCTTATAAAAAACATCAATGTCGAAGCCTCTATATTTTCTAGATTGTTCCTCTAACACCAAATGTATACCCCTAATCCTGAACATCAAGATTTAATACAAAAACAAGCTATGTATTTTTCTATAATAGGTAACAAAAAATATATATTATGTTATTCAATGGATAAACTTTTCTTGTCTAGTGTATTGAGGAATAGACATACCATACATTAAATAAAATGTTACATAAATATTTCAAAATTACTAGTTCGATTTGGTTACACCACCATGTTACTAATTTATTGAACAATGATGGAGGCGTGAATAAATATTTTAAAATCATGGGATGAGAATAATATCTTAGTAAGGGATATAAAAAGAAGTAATGATATTTGTAGCTCATAAATACATATCAATATATGATATCATCTGCACAAATACATACTTCTCATCCATAAAGTATTGTATACATATATGTAAAAACATGATATTTCCAAACACAAATAAATAAATAAACTAAATAGGTCACCTAGTTAATTACTTAAATAATATTGTAACCCAAGCAGCGACTTTGTGTTTGAATCCCTCGTGACTACATTACAATATAACAATCATGGCTACATTATAGTTTAACCATAATAGTTAAATTTGGAGTAACCATATGGTTGACCTCCAGGTTAAACATACATATTAAATTTGAGGGATATTTAGGTCCCACTATTCATCATAAAAAATTCATAAGAACCTAAAAATAATCCTAGAACAAGAATTATTTCTTCTCTAAAGAAATGCAATTTAATATTGTAAAAATGTAAATTTAATAGTGGATTTTTACATTATAGTCACTTACTATACCATATCATTGATGTGATAGTTATTAAAATTAATGGAATATTATTACCCAATGTATATACCAAAAATAAAAATTAATATATTAAAATTTTGTTTCCCAAATAATCATAACATTACAAAATCATTAAAGTATAATCTAACCTAAATAATATAAATTGGTTTATTAATTACCTTACATAAAAAATAAAAATTATTTCAATATAAAATAGTTTAAAGAAACTAGAAAATAACAATTTTAAATCATCTGTGTCCATATAGATATATTCATAAAAACCATTACGAAAACACAGAGAAGAAAAATATATATCTAGAAAAACAAATCATTAAAACATTTAAAATAATGTTTTATTTAATGAGTCCCTTACCATTGGATCGACAATATTAGATTTTGTAAAAACCTCATTTATAATATATTTAATTTTGTTATACATTTTTTACATAAATAAAATCATGTTTATAATATCATTAATAATTATCTTATAAAATTTTCCACCCATTTAGTAAAAATAATTTTTCCATTTTTTCAGGAGTATTCATTTCAATGATTTGAAGGCCATTTAATTATTGTATTAATAGTCAAATAAAATAATAATCCATAATTAATAACATATATAAATATTTAATTTTAATTTATCAATGATTTCTGTAAAATGGAAACAAAATATTCATCATCCATGATGGCTATGAATTGGCACATTATGGATGCTGATTTCGATATTTATGAACAAAATAAGAATATAAAAGATTTTATTATTAATATAAAATAATAAAATAAAAATATAGTATATATATGATAAGTTACACATGGTTTGATGATCACTGAAGTTTGAATAATAACGTAATAATGGCATAAAATTTTTCACATGACAATATTTATCCATAATTTGTGTCATTTAAAAATTCATAAAATTTTAATTCAGAGCATTTTCTTTATTTTTCTAATTCTTGCACAAGAGATTCTTTATCATTTCATAATCATTATAGACAATTATTTAATATATATTAAATAAATGTAAATTAAAATAAAAGAAATTTAAAATAATTCGGTTAAAATTAATTATCTATAGTAATTCATTATATATATTAACATATATACATTACCAAAAAAATTATTAAGTTTGTTATTTTTATTTTAAAGCCCTACATAATTATCACACCTACATTTCTTTAAGATTAATTTATTATAACTATAAAATTCCAATTTAATATATTAAATCATCAATAAAATATAAAAATTTATAATAATTTCATGAATATAACATTCATCACTCTATTTTTATTTATAAAGAACAAAATATTACATTTCCAATGTTGTGTATGCACTACTTTGGTGATGAAATTTTTTTTTATACATATCATGAATGTAATTATAACATACATGGAATGACTTATTTATATAAAATAATACTCTAACAAAATAACAATTTATTCATTAAGTATATATAATAAATTTTACGTCATGATTTTATCTTCATGAAGTCACACAAAGTACAATATTTTATTAGAAATACATTATTTTTTAATTTTCGCCAAAAAGTAAAATTATTACATAAATTAACAAATAATAACCATATCAAAAAAAATTCATTTAAAATATTAAATTACTCTAAAAATATATAATATTTATGATCTCAAAAAAAATACATATAATGTTTATAAATTTAATGAAATAAAATTCATTTATTAAGAAAAAGTATGTTTGATGATTATAATATCTATGATACCCATTATTCTATAAATATATAATAGCATACTGCAAAAATTTGACTAATTTATAACATTATATTTATTTAATAAATTACATAATTATATTCATATAAATCAATTTTACGGTTGGGAAATAATTTTCACATAGTTGAATTTTATTATTCATTTAAGCACGATGTGGCGTAGTGTTTCCTTTTAAAATAATAGTATCATACACTCTGTGTATCCATCCAAAATATATGGATGATTTGACGAGTTTTAAATATAAAATATAATTAGTTATCGAAGAATAAATAAATTCAATATTTTCAAAACAAAGGGGGGGAGATGTGTTTGGAACCTTCTCTGAGAAGATGATATGGTGATCCTTATGTTCTCAGAGTCATGAAGGATTAATAACACAAGAAAAAGATTCCTGAAGAAGATTATTCATGATGATTAATATAATGGAAGCATGATGTTTTGATGAAGTGAATATACTTTCCAAACGGATATGGTTTTCCACTAATACAACTGAGGGAGATCTGAATTTTGCATTGATTTTTGGAATAATATTTAAATGGGAGATGTTGGGACCACAAAATAAGAATCAGGGGTTTAGTGACTAGTGTGTGTAAGAAATTCATATTCCAAACCAACAGATGCTTATCAATAATGAATTAAACCATTTTGATCATGTTGAACTATATTAACAAAAATTAAAAGAAATAAACTCTGATTTGACATCCATATAGTTCAATAGTCATAATAAAAGATTTGGTGTCGACTCACCATGATTACATTGATACAGATGAATTGTAATATTATTAACATAAAAATATATGAATAGATAAGATAATGATAAATTAGAAATAATTTCACAGTGATAAGGTCATTAAACACTATATTCAGTTGGAAACGAGATCGTTGGTCTGAGAAAAATAAGTAACGAATAATTTGTATGAAGAGTTTTACGAAAGTGTTTTTCATTGGGGTTTTAATGATATTTCTGAACTTTTTCTAATGATTGATAATATATTTAAATGTAAAACTATAATTCATTATAAATATAAAACCACATAATTCAAATAATTTTGAAATTAAGTCTATCGAATAATGTTTTCAATTATTTTAACAATTGAAGTTTAGTTGACACATAAGATTGTAATGATCAATATTCAACACTTCATATGTTCTCATAGTAATGAATAAAAACGGATAAAATTTAATTTCAAAATAGAGATCAATAGAAATATATTTTATGGAATCTATTCTGAGAAGAATAAATAAGGATAGAGAAGAATCTAAAAAAATTTATAAGCACAATAACAATCAAATATGAGTTTGAAACGTAATAGAAATTCGATGTTCTAGATATTTTTTTGATCTGGAAGACAAACATAATTTTCTTCTAATTAATCTTATAGAACACCTATAATTAGTAATATGTAGATTTTATAATCATAAATGAGTATGTGTTTTACATGTGTTGAGATATATATTATGTTAAGGTTTTTGAAAGATATATGATTTTTCTGAACTGATCATTCGTGTGAAGTCTACCAGACAGAAGAAGAAGTGGGTAGAGTTCCCCAATCAGAGTAGTCCATGAGATATTTTTTTTGAAAGATTTTTTTTTAATATTTTAGTTCCAATATTATTTAATAATATATTTTCTATTAAATTAAATTAGATAAGTAGATTAGACATATCCATAAAACAATGTTTCCATATAAAGTCTAATCGTGATTTTCATACCTGTTACTCAGTAGAAAATTGATGATGTATGTTATGAATGTTTTTTAATAGATTATTAAATGGAAAGATTATTACATTTTTGAACAAACTATTGAAGGATTAACTATTATTTAAAAGATAATGTTTTACTAAATTTGTTCTATAGGAAGGACAATATATGGTGTGTATATCATAGTATCACCAAAGTATAAGGGTATATCCAATATGTTGTATCCAAGGAAAATGATTTTTTTTCTAGTGGATTGTATGGTATTGGATTGTTTGAAAACTATGAAAAGGGTGTAGATACTCTTTTTGAGTAGTGATAATTATTAATAATTTTGTTCTTGTGGATTTGTGTTTGACTTTTTTTAGTAAATTGATAAATCTATTATTTATGGTTAAGGTTGTTTCATAAGAAGAGAATATAAGATAAAAATATATTAATGATTCACCCTCACCAACATAGTGATAAAATAATCATGGATGGGAATTATTATATATTACATTAAATAAATATCAATAATGTTATTAAAAATGTTTTAGATAAACATTAACTTATTGTTTAGTATGTTAGGATTATGCCAAGAATTAATTAGGACCACATTAAGGGTTTATTGCCTATGTTTTCTCCACAAGATTCATATTTCTCATTATAAACATTGTTTTCAAGAAACATATGTATCTAAAGACCCATTTATATTTCTTTTAATTTTTATAATATATTTTTTGGATTTTAAATAATCAATTCCATGTTATTTCTCATAGAGGGATTTGATAAAAAATTACTAAAGTTGTATGGTTTTGATAACTAAATTACATTTTTAGACATGTTTTTTTATTCACACAGTTTTTTACATCTTTTATATACTACCTATTTGATTTACATAAACATTAACTATATTTCATTATGGTTACTATAACATCAATATCAAAACCAATCTCATTTATGTAGTTTCAATTAAAATGATACTTAATTTGTAAAACTTTCCTTGATAAAATTTATTCTCATTTAGCCATAAATAATATACATAATAATTACGTTATATGGACAATTTATCCTCTTATTAACATTAATATATGGTATATTATTTTATTCATTATTCGCGATTACTATTTTATAAAATTTAAATTTTATTAATTAAATATCATCTCAAATATATTCTTTATGTTATAAGGAGTAACACCATTCTTTATAAATTATCATTTTCACTATGTCCATCTATTCCATCATATTAATTCTCTCCTATACTTTTGGGAAATATAATATAAATGATTTCACATGTTCCAAGTATTAATGTTTTCATTTTATCAAAAAGTAAAAAATACTATAGATTTTACAATGTCGAACCGTGATGTTTTAAAATAAACAAATTGTGCTCAATAACATATTCAACAGACAACACCAATCATAAATTGTCCATTAAATATATGACTGTTATAAACTATCCCTTAAAATGTTTGGTATGAATTTAAATAACTAAAATTTGATTATATACATATATTTCATAATAATTACAACGTTATTTATAAAGAAATAGTAAATAAAAATTAATTTTTTAGTAAAATCGTTTTTTTCATCGAGCATATTTCTTCTTCTGAAATCATTTCATTTTCATTTTGTGAGAAAATATTTTAATTTAATATTATAAAATTATAAAAGTACATTTTATAAAAATAAATTAATTTATTTAATAAAGATATATAATTTAACATATAGAAAAGTTATCTATTTATTCAAAAAATATTGATAGTTCTGTGAATAAAAAAAAATAATAGTTTTTTAAGAATATCATTTCTTTTTACTAAATTGAATAAATTAAAAAAATTTATTTAATTTTAATTATGATAACATGATTATTATAGAGTTATATTTAATCCAGATAATTAAATATTAATCTTCCTTATGGTAGAATAATTAATATTATATAATAACGTAAACATAATTTTTTCATAAAGAAATTTGATGTGTGTAAAAAAAAATTTCCATATTTTTTGTTTAAAAAGTTTTAGAAAAGGACTACACTCAAAATAAAATGGATAAAATTTCATAAACACATAAATAAAATATTTTATACATACATTTATAGACTATATCCAACAAAAGTATTCATAATGGTTTAAATTATTCCACTATTTCATGTGAAAAATGTTTGTATCACTTTTTCTTTTTGAAAATTCAATGTGTGTCCACTCTTACACTTGTAAGTGGAAACCCCCTAATTTCTGTTAATAAATCATTAAAATAAATATTTATTTGAAAAATAAATTACAAAATAAACTCGTTATATCCCTCATTATTACCTATATCTTATGGTTTTACCATATATTCATTTTAAAAATCATTTTGGTCCTTACATAAGGATGATGTCTAAAGAGGATGTAACAAACCTAACTGAGTGTTTCTAATTTTATTAACTCTTCATCATCATTAAAATGTTCTTAATTTTTGAATATGTAAAACATAAAATATATAAAATATACATAAATTTTATTATTTTAACTTCAAAACCTAAATACTTATCCTCTTCTATTAAATGACAAATGAAACTAAATTCATGTGTGCGATAGACTATCACCTCATGAAGTGATGTACTTAATTTTTCATCATCATCTATCAAATATTTTTATAATGATGGATTTTAGGTCTATATATATATACATATGTAAATATGAAATTTGAGACATAATTATATTTATTTAATTCTGATATCATATATACCTTCTTACTTTTCATTTCATGTGGGATACAATAATAACCCTCGTGTCTATGATATACTTCCTCCTTATAATGTGACGTGATTTGTATTTCACTAACACATTACATGGATGGTGATAAGGAAAAATATAATTAATATATGTGATATAAATAAAATATTCATTATAAATATGGAATATTAATAATTTTTACATAATAATATATAGTTTTCTCTCTTACACTATGAAATGGTAACGTCTCTCCCTCATACATGTAGACTACTACCTCCAAAAAATAATGTTATTTTTTCATCACCAAGTCACATGAAAGAAATATATAATTATATTTAATTTTGAAGTATTAATTTAAATATTATTATTTATTATAAATAATAAAATATTCCAATCCTTCTTTAGATAATTATCATTGAGAAATAGAAACATCACTCAATTTTAAATGTAAACAACCTTCTTCAGGATTGAAATATAGTTCATTTTTTAAAACAAGAATAAATGAGTTGTTTTAATATAATAATTTAAATTTATATATTATAATTATATCATGATAAATATTTTTAATATTTTGAAATTATAAAAAATTAGACAATAGTTAACGAATTGAATTTGTTTCTTACTTTTAACACAAACATTATAAAATATCAGACATAAACATAATTAATTATGTAATTATACTAAACATAAAAATATGTAAAATAGATGGAATAATATAATTGCAAAATGTTCTTATGAAGGTAAATATTAAATTTACATTTATTATCTAAGAAGATACTGAACAGACAAAATGATTCCGAATCAAAATAAGGGTCTTTACATTAAAAAAATTAGTATTAATAATTTTCTTATAATAATATTTTTCATCCACATCAATGTTTTTATAATTATCTTCCTATAAATGTAATAATATGGATAAGATAGCTTTTTAAATTACATAATATTTTTTTATCAGTGTTTTTCAAAATTTGATTCATTATACAGGAATCTTGGCATTCCTAAAAAATGCCATATTTAATTTTTTTTTCTTTTAATGTATATGGTGCCAACAACATTTCTTGTCCTAATATTTTTTATTTAAAAATTTTCATCTATTTCAAAAATTGATGATTATTTTAATTAAAACCATTTATTTTTATTTTTTTAAAATGGTATTTTAAATGAATTTTTTTTGGATATTTTATTGTGATTTTGGTATGAGTTTAAAGGATTTTTCATAGTTTTTTACTTTGAAAAAGTGAAATAATAAATGTTATATTTCATAAAATGAAAATTTGGTATTATAAATGATAAATGGTTTATGAAAAAGAAAAAATAGATTATGTGAGAATACTCATTATTTTTTAATGGTTACCCTAATATATATTATATGATGAGTCCATCCAGATCGTGATTGGTGACCCCGATATAACAAATATGATTGATGCACCCATATTCCACAATAATGATTTGGGTAATGATCTTTTTTATTTACAAGAATTCTTTTGTGAGTTTCCAGATATTATCTATTTTCTTATTCCATTGATATAGTGTTATTAATAATATATGTTTAAAATTGGTCATGAATTTGATGATGTGTTTTTAAAAAATTGTATTTTTATTTTAAATTATATGGGATTTAGATGACTTATTCAAGAAAAAATTGAGAGTTCCTTTCATTTGGTATTGTTTTTATTATATTCGTAGTTAAATTTAAATATATAGTCAAAACATTTCATGGGTAATCATCTTTTTAATGGACTATTAGTTTTCAACCTTTTATGTTGAAAACTGAGCTTTTTGTGCTCATACAATGTTCTAACATTGTTTTCAAAGGGTTTAAGAATGGATAAGAAAAATGAATAAATCATGTTTTAAATCATAATGAATTTTATTGAGAATAATAAAAGTATTTAAAATATTTGTATTTTTGAAAAAATGGATACTTTTTGGATTTTTCTACATTATAATATACAGTTTTTTATGTATGAGTTATGTATTAATTTTATCAAACTCTAAACCTGAAATATTTTTCGAATGAAAAAATGATAATTAATGTATAATGATAATATAATATTTTATGTATAAGTTAATTTCTATATATATCTTAGGGATTTTTAGAATAGGTATTTCAAAATATTAATAAATCATTTCCATACTTTCAAAAATCAATTGTTTTATCTTTATCCCTTTATTTTCTCTATATAACTGTATATCGTTTTTATACTCTTTTATTAGTTATATTATTAAAAATAAAATTTTAACATATTTTAAAAAAATTAAATATTTTTGGAAATCAATTATATAATAAACAATTATTTTTTCTCGATAATAAATTGTTTAGACAACTAATAAAAGAAAATTATTTTACATAATGACTCGTGATAAAATTTTTCATCATTATAATTAATCCATCCCACTACAAATAGTTTTAAAAAGTAATTTTTTTATTCTTTGTGTATTTTTATGAAGAATATTTATTTAAAAAGGTATATTTTTTCCTGATTTCAAACATCAATTCTACTATTATTCTAAAATAATTGATCATTTACTAAATAATATAATTATTTTTTACAAAATTGAGAAATAAAATATTCCTCCAAGATAAATTATCACCCAACATTTTCGTTTTTTCTAATATTTAGTAGTGTTTGACGAGAATTATTATTAAAATTAATTTCCTATATAAATAACTTATTTAGGATTTGTTTGATCAGTGGATGTTCACTAACATGCCATTCATAAAATAATAAATAAATTATTGATTTAGATACATTCCCTTTTTCAAACAGATTTAAAAATATATGCACTATTATATTTATTTAATGGTATATAATTTTAATTTATATGAATATATTTTGATACCCAATTATTTTCCATGATTATATCATATTGTGATTTTTTATATAATTATGAATGTTTTCCTTGTGTGATTCTATTTCAAAACGATATGAAACCCATTAAAATTCCATTGTTTCGTTCTGGTAAGGTAGTGAATTATTTTATATGGATCACATATGTGTGTATTATTAAGAGTGAATTCATTTATATCCCACCATTATATTTTCTGTTTATTTTATTTCACCTGATATTAAGTCATTAAAATATGGATTTTTTTCACATGGGCATGGGAAAAATGATTTCCATACCTTTACAAGTATCGATAGGATGAGTTTTCTCATATAGTGTGTTCATAAGGAATTTTCTCATAATAATTATCATATTATAATATTTGATACGAATCATAAACATGTTATTTATCTAATCACACAATTCAAATTTTCAATTTTTAAGGCTTAATTACAATCCATGTTGAGGTGTAATTTTGTTGATTTTCGGAATTAATTTTTTATTGCATTCCTTATTCCATGATTTGTGGTCTTTTAATTTTGGGTTAATACTTTTTAATGAGACACTCATTTTACAGTATAGAATTTTATAATAACATACGATTTTGATTATTGTTTCTTATTTTTAACCTTATTGATCATCTAAGATCACCCCTTTTTAATGTTTCTTTTTGCAATTGATTTAAAGAAAAGTGATAAACAATATATATATATAATGGTATCTTTTTCTGATAATATTTTGGGAAATATTGGGTACATTATTTTATAAAGGAATGAATTTAATTTGATAATTTTTTTCCCAATTCTATAAAACACTAAAACCTAAATTATTTATAATGTAATGTATTGAAATATTTCATTTACATCATGTAATTTGGATAATGATATTTTTTGAACTTTATACATAAAATCTAAAATGGCCTCAACTATCATATTTTATTCTCTTATATGGACACAATTCAAGACACATGACTTCATATAAACTGTAAACTTATTAATATATCAATTATAGATCCACCTAAATAAAATGAAATGGTAATCCATGACTATGAAACATTATATAATGTTCATTCATTCTATTCACCAATAAATCCCTAATAATATTATTATCCAAAGGCCTAGAAAAATCATATTAAAATGGTTATTATCAAATCACTCTTAATCTAAAACCTGATAACCCAAATTATGTAATTTAGATTCTTTTTTCACATGGTAAAAAAAAATAAATGTATTTTCAATGCGTTTTACCTAGTGACACTCATGAGAACATTGGGGTTGGAAAAAATCAATAGGAATATATTGATCTAATGCACATAATTAATGATTTTTTTTGTCACGAAAATTCATTACTTTTTTTACACAAAATATTTCCAAAATTTAATTTACTACACCCACATAACTATGATCTTGTCATGTAATCTGACATGAAAAATATGATTCATGAATAATTTAAAAAATATCTTCTTTTTTATCACACTAATAGTTATAAAATTTAATCATATTATTCAAGATATATTTGTAATAAATTCTCATATATTCATTTTATTCATATCCTAAGAATATTATTTATGAAGAGACTCCACTATAAATAGGTTTATAACATTTATATGTTGGTTAATTCATAAATATGGTTGTACAACATCATATATATAGAATATAATTAAACTAAGATACCACTCTAATACCGCTAGTAATGATCCCTTAGGGATCCTCTATTGATGATGTTAAGACCACAACTACCCTATGTGTGTTCCATGACAACTAGTGGAATGAAACTATAACTGAAGATCTAAAGTAATAACTTTTGAATGATTTTTCAGTAGTTAGTGATATTTTATATTAATATTGTATTCTATTTATTTTTTTGAAAAACATATAATTATATTTAACAATTCCCAATGTTATATAATGATTTTTATACATGATATACATATTTTAATTATGTGATAGAATGTCTAGAACATTATACATAAGAATCATAAACCATCATATCAGTATTAATATAATTTAATACATTAGAAAAAATTTATAGATTGGGATTCCTAATGGGATCCAAATAAAATAATAAACAATAGTTGATATATTCATAAGTACTCATCCGAAAAATGTTTGAAACCATCAATTATTGACATACTTGATTCTAATCCTTCTAAAAATATAATTTTTTTAATTAAAAAAGAAGGAATTATCCTTATATAACATATTATAGAAAAAAATTTCCCAAGTGACATTATATATGAAAAGATATGAATAAGCATGGTGTAAATATATATATTAATAAACAACAATCCATATGTATAAATTACATAAAAAACATATATATTATATAATTCATTAAAATATATAAGTAATTATATTAGTATAAAATATGTAGATCATCATACCATCAAAAAATATGAACAATTTCACTTTATAATAATATTAATATGTAATAAAATAATAAATCATATAACATGTATATAAGTATCCCAAGTCCCTTCTCATTCAATAAGGTACCCAGTTATACCTACAATAATTAATGATTACTGTCTATTATAGATGATCATGTCACCACTATAACTTATCCATGCATAGAATCCTATCAATCAAGGAAAACACCTCAACTATAAAAACTATTCACATGGAAAAAACATAACATGAACTATATATCAATCAAATAATAGTATAATTAATTAATTAGGAATCAAAAATAAACAAATACAACTCTTGGAATAGTATTTCCATTATGATGTAGGTTGACACCAATATCAATGATGGAGATCGATAGATCTCATACAAAAAAGTCACATATCCATTTACACTCATCCAAATTAAACTATGTTATATCACTATTTGAACTGATCTCTGAATAAATATCTATATATATATGTATTATGTGTTACTAGTGTTAAGTTGACCATGGATAATTGTTATTTAAATACTATCCAATTTTCTTCATCATTGAAATATTTTTCACCACTTCTTTAAAAATTTGAAATTTATTCACAACAAATACAACAACACCTATATTAAATATAAATATATCTCATTAAAACTATCAACATAATGCATTGGTACTAGAATTAGGACTATTAATAATGTTATATTTATCATTTTTCACTTTAGTATTAATTGGATCAAATATAATGAATAGAATAATTGATACATACATTATAATAAATAAAGTCACCATGTTTAACTATATCATCATATCGAGGAATCATAAGAGTCAATGTAAGAATAATACAATAAAAAATGACAACAAATTAAAAAAAATTAATATATTCTTATAATTAATATAACAAATAGTTTTTAAAATAATCATAATGTAAAAACAAATAATTTAATTAATTTTGGATTAATTCAATTGTCACTAAAAAATATTAGTATATTCATTTAAATTTTTATATTCTAGTATTCATCATTGGAATGATGAAAACACAAATTCTGGTGGTGAATTATTGTATTTTGAAACAATTTTTTTCCCTTTTCATTTACCTCAAACACTATTTTGGTGAATAGATTCCAATATCAAAACCCACATTTGGACCATTTAAATATAAAATGTAAGAATTTTGAAAAAAAACAGCACATAAATATTTATGTTGTTTACTCATAACGTGTGAGCTATCCCTTAGTGTATAATTGTTATTACCTCCCACACTCATGACTAATTTTTTTTATAAAATTAAAAAAAGGGAAAGGGTATGACATATAATTCATTCACCCACATAAGATAAAATCACTAACATCAAATTTTGATAGAATCAACATTTCATAATTAAAATAAAAATATTTATCAATATGGATGAATTCTATGTATGGAAATACAATGCCTATAAAGGATTCTCATATTGGATTAACTTCTTTAATTGATCAGTAATCTCCTCATCAGTACCACTTTCTGAAAATCTATATAGAATGATCATTTATGTTCTATATAAGGAGAATTCATGTTTTCATCTTACATAGCCTCTTATATATATATAAATATGTGTGAATTTATGATCTATATCCATCATAATAATTGATAATTGAATATCATATCCTATTAATTATCATGAACCTAAATGTGAAAAATAATCCATCATAGTTTCACACCATATTCGATGTCCTATATTTCAGCCCAAAATTATATGACCCTCAATATATAAAACATAAAAAGGTCAATTTCACATTATTTCAACATCCAAAATTTTCATCATCAAAACATAATATCTTTATAAGAACTATATTGATCATGATGATATTTTATAATATTTGAATAGGAAACAATCTAAAATAAACCACTATGATATTAATGTTTAAAAATGATTATATGTCAACAATAAAATACACTATCTTTAATCTTTTAAATAAGGGGTAAATCACTTTTAATTCCTATTAATAGATTATATATTGATCAACACATATATATTTATAATCCTAACAAAAAATTTTGTTTAAATATATTAAACTTTTCATACATCTTATTGAATTTTATATATTTTCCCTTTTCTCCATTCTCATATGGAAACTCAATTATAGAGGAATGTTATGTCACTTGTTTCAATCATCTCCTTATAATATTTATAGAATTATTATCATGAATCACAACATAATCACATAAAATTTGAAAATTAATAATAATTGAGAACATCATATAATAAAAAAAGTCTATCGTATATTTCACATGATAAATCATATATAATATTACATATGGAATTATAATGATTCCCTTGAATCTATATATAAAATTTTATATCCTCCTATTTATTCATATGAATAATACTTTTACTATTATATAATTAATTTTCTAATTATATTTCATTTTCAATTAATAAATATGTAGTGAAAAGGAAGAGTCAATCTTATGTATGACTCGTAGTTATTCTAATAAAGAGAATCACCAACATTTCACTCAAAATATTTGAATATGAAATATGAATTAGTAGTTACTCTAAACATATTATTAAAAAACTAATATATTTATACATCTACACTAACTATTCACAAAATAATATTAAACAATCTCATTCCATCTCAAATCGTCACAAAATACTTCAACATAATAAAAATAAATTAATGCATTATTAAAAACATTATAAAACACATTAGCACAAGTTAGAAAAAAATAGCATAAAAGAACTCCTATATAGACTTTAATTATCTAAACATAATTAATAATATATTTTCATTCATTTTAAAATTATATATTGTATAATCATAAATTTTCATCCTTACGTATACTAACACCATTACATATTTTAAAATTTACAATAAAAACATTTGGGGGACAAGCAGTCCCCATATTTAGTTTTTTAACAATACTTATATCGAAATTTATTTCAATATGACTAAAAAAGTGTTATTTTCTATATCCCATATTAATTCTAGATATATATGATGATATGATATGTGAGTTATCCATTACTAAACACATATTATTTACAAGAAATTATATATATTCTAAATAAGAATGAAAAATAAATTTCCCAGCATTCTTTTCAATAGCTATATAGTTATCAACCTCTATTAATATTTATTATCATTGTATAAATGAATTACGACATAAAGCCATATTCAAATTTTCCAAAATAGCCAATGAAAAAAATAAAAAAATAAAAAAATAATTATGTTCTAAAGGACATTATACACTACAAAATTATATATAGAATTTATGGTTTGATGATTTTGAAATTTTCATTCCTTCAATTGGAATACTCTATCATCTATTCATCAAGGCTGGAACATTTTTTAATCAACCTCAAAATATCATTCTTATAGTTTATTTTAAATAAATTATCTAATTTGGATCGATAACATTTAGATGGATTATTTAATTTAGATATAACTGTTTAACAATATACATATCAAACTAGTTTACCCAATAATTTCATTATATTCAAAGAATATAAGACAAAATCGATATGTGAATTATACATATTTCTTATCTCTTTAGAGGGAGAAGCAAGGTCTATTGACATATTTCAATATATGAAATTATTGTATTTTAACATAATCAGTGTGAGAAATCTTCAAACACTCCTCCATTAAATTTATACATTGAAATATATATGAAAAATATTATTTTATATTCCCATTCACGTATATAATTATGTTGGAATTTGATTTCAATTTTCCAATAATATCAAATGTATTATGATGTATTCTCTTCATTAATTTTAATATTTTCATTTTGGAAAGAATCATGTTCATAAAATTATTTTAATTAATCTCTTTTTTTATACCTTCTACATAGCTTCTCTTGAAATCTTGGTCCATGTAACACCACAATATTTTTTTGAAGGTATCTTCTTGAATAAATTAAATGTAGTCAACCACTTGATCAAAAAATCAAGTATAAATGAATAGGGATATACTATTAAATTTCATATGACCTTTGGTTTATTAAATAAACTATTAAGAATATTAATATGGAAATTAAAATATTGTCCTTAACTATTTATGTGTAAGTAAAATTTAGGTAACTTATAAATTAAAATATGATATATTTATAAAATTTATTAAGTAAATAAATATTTTCAAAATGATAATTTATTTTATGGTATTTTTTTGTAAAATATAAATGTTAACTTACAATTCCATAACTAATATAATGATTTAAATGAAATTTTATTTTCACAAAATAAATTCATAAAATAATAATTTCATTTATTATAATTTTTATATAACATTATTATAAAATATTTAATTATCCATGTGTTGTAAAATAGATTACATTATTAAAATAGATATTTATTTAATAAATTAAGACTTTATTAAAAATTTAAATTTCACATAATAAGAAATTTATTTTCATAAAATGGAGTCAATATTTAATATCAACACATTGAAAAATGATTTGGGTCATTTTTTTGGATTTTTCTAAATAAATTGACATTTTGATGATTATTTAGACACAATTGTTTACAATAATTTACATTATATTTAAATAAATGAACTATTAGGTCATATATGATGTATGGATGAGTTAATAACCAATTTTTCCGAACTCAAATTCATGATTTACATTATTATGACATGTTATTCATCACCATTAATATTATTGATCCAAAATAATAAACGAATGAATAAAATAATAACCCCTTCCTCATTTGGTATCAATTGTTGATGAAGGTGTCATGCTACCACAGTCGTCGAGATCCTCCAACGTCATTTCTGCAATGATTCAAAACTTTTATCCATCGTCATTCATCACCAAGAGTTTTCTCTAGAGTTTTCTCTCAATTTATCCACCAACTATCGACGTTCTATCATCCCAATAAAAAGGGAATGTGCTTTGGAATTAAAAAATATGTTGTGGAATTAATGAGTCCAAATTTTGATTCTTGAGTCATTATGACGTACCATTTATTAAGGAATCAACTGCCTCGTCGCCATGAAATAGAGGATGAATCCATAAAATAAAGGAAATAAACTTGCGAATTTATTTATTTTATTTTATCTAAGACGTCCAAAAAATATCTTTTTCCCTCGACCCGTGCCAGTCAAGGATAGACTCGTTCCTACGTAAAGTTTTCGTTCTAGATGCAACTCTGCCCTCATATTTTTAATCTAGGCATCCATTTGGAAACTACCACAGTGTTACACAAGTGCCGACTTACTTAACTTAAGAAAAAGATTGAACCACCATTCCGGGATCACAGGGCCTCAGAATGATGTGGCGTATTCGCACCTGGTCTCATAGTAATTCCATATAATATTAAAAATTAATACACGGAAAATCCGATACATTACATTATCCCCACCTTGGGTCTTTACCTCCACGAAAATCCAAAACAAAATGTTCTCAAAATGATGTGGGTACTGGGCACGGATCTAGGCCTCCTGCTCCTACGTTCTCTCTTGAAGATTCTGGTGTTTCCACTAGACCTGCACCAAGGGAATTGATCAGCCATGAAGTATTCTCTCTTACTGATCATTGATCTCCACCAGGTACTCAGCAATGGTTTCTCCATCCTCAATGTCCTGCTCTCCTTAGTCGATGACATACAACAAGTCATGCACGTACCTCCTCAGCTGCAACACGTGGAAGACATCATGCACCCGATGCAACTGTGGTAGCAGAGCTAGGCGGTATTCCACCCTACCAACTCTGCAGAGTATATGGAAAGGTTTGATGAACCTTGGAGATAGCTTTCTACCTCAGCCAAATCTCTATAACTCTCGTCAAGGTGAGACCTATAGAATGACTTGGTCTCCCACTTCGAACTCCAGAGGTCTCTGTTTTCTGTCAGCATATGATTTCTGCCATCTCTAGGTGGTCTTTATCCACTCACAGATGATATTCACCTTCTCTGTGGTAACTCTCACCAACTCTTGACCCATGAGTGTTGAATCTCCAGGTTTGGACTAGGAAAGCATTGACCGACAGGGTCTCCAATACAAGGCCATGTACGGTGCCATACCAATGGTGCAGTGGTATCTATTTCTGTACGAAAACTCAACCAGTGGTATGTCGTCCTCCCAACTATGACCAAAGAACAAGACACAGGATCGCAACATATCCTCCAGGACCTGAATGGTCCTCTCCATCAGACCATTTATCAGGGGATGAAACGATGTTCTATAGTGTAGTTGGGTCCCAAAATCATCCTACAATACTTTACACAAACTAGATGTGAAAAGGGCATATCAATCTGAGACTATTTTCGAGGGGACTCCATGAAACTGAAATATCTCATACACGTAGAGACGTCCCATGATCTCTATTGAACTCTGCTACCTAATAGCCAGGAAGTTGGCCGACATGCGGAGTCGGTCAACGAACACTCAGATGGAGTCATGTCCCTTGGATGTCCTTGGTAATCATGTCACAAAGTCCATCGATATTCCATCCCACTTCCACATTGGAACTTCCAAGGGTGAGATAATCCCACTGGAACCTGGTGCTCATCCTTCACCTGAGAGCATGTGTGGAATTGGGAAATGAACTCTACTATTTCCTGCTTCATGCATGGCCACCAAAATTATTGTCAAAATCCTGGTAAATCTTTACCACTCGAGGATGTACCAGAAAAGGGGATGTATGAAACTCCCTCAGGACCCCTTCCCACAACGCCACTTGTACGAAAGTGCATCCTCTGAAAAGAATAATGTGCTCCCAACATTATGAATATCTTTGAGGACCATTCCCTATGGATAACTGATCACATAAAGACACACAATCAACATCCCCAAGTTGTGCTTCCTTACATCATTGTAAGAGTGGTTGGGTGACAAACTTCAACTCTAGGTAGGCTGCATCTTCTCTGTCCACGAAGGACAACTACAACGTGGCTAACAGCGTTGTCGCCTCACTCAAAAGCTATGAGCTCGATCTTTAGCTCAGAGCATCTTCCACCTTGTTCCCCTTCTCAAGAGTATAGATGATCCAAAATTAATAGTCTTAGAGGAACTCTAGACAACGCCTTTACCTCAAATTCAGATCCCTCTATGAAAATATATTCTTGAGGCTCTTGTGGTCAGAGTTGAAGACAAATCGCACACCCATAAGGTAGTTTCGCCACTTCTTCAATGCGAAGAATTCCATAGCCAACTCAAGATCATGGGTCTCATAGTTCTTTTCATGTGGCCTAAGATAGTGTGAACCATAAGAATTCAATCCCTGCCTCTACATCAGAACACAACCAAGACCAGTCCCTGATACATCACAGAAAACGATGTACTCGACACCCTCCTCCAGAAATTTAATGACTGGGACGCTCGTCATACTCTTTCTCAACTACTCGAATGCCCACTGGCACTTCTCCGCCCATACGAATGTTTTCCCCATCATGATCCAGAATTTCATCGATGCTGATATCAGGGAGAATCCAGGCATTAATCTTCGGTAATATCATGCCATCCCAAGGATGCTATGCACCTTTGTCACAATCTGAGCTGGCTACCATGCTAACTAAACATCCACCATGGCTGGGTCTATAGCTACTCCATCTGCTGAGATGACATGACCCAGAAAGTGGACGTCATGAATCTAGAACTGGTACTTTGTGATCTTCCCAAAAAGATGGTGCTCCTGAAGTACATCTATAACAATCCACAGGTGTATTTCATGCTCCACTTATGATGCCAAGTACACCGGGATGTCATCGATGAAGACCAACATCAACCGTTCCATCTATGGTTGGATGATCTAGTTCATCAGTCCCATGAAAATTGCGGGGGTTTTCATCATGCCGAAAGGCATCACCAGGTACTCATAGTGACCGTATCGGAATATAAAATTCTTCTTCGGTATGTCCTCATCGCGTACTCGTAACTGGTGATATCATGATTGTAGGCCATCCTTCGAGAACCATTGTGCCCCTCTCATCTGGTTGAAGAGGTCATCAATTCTCAGTAGTGGGTACATATTCATTACCTTCACCTGGTCCAAGCACCGATAATCCATGCAAAACCTCAAACACCCATCTACCTTTTTCGAAAACAAGACTAGGGTCGCTGAGGGTGAAATGTTGGGTCTCATGAAACCCTTAATCTGCAATTCCTCCAACTTCACCCTCAGCTCGCAAAGCTCTGCAAGAGCCAAATGATATGATGATGATGAAATCGGTGTCGTGCTGGGGTGTATGTCGATGCAAAAGTCGATTTCCTAGTGGGGAAGTAACCCTAGAACATCTCAGGAAAGACATTATCATACTCTGCCGGTACTGCTGGGAACTGGGAGCTCACAACCTCCACTGCTCTGAGGTAATGGCAAGACTACTCATGAGTGATTGGATGCACCCTCCTATGCATAAGCACATTCTTCCCTGTCTGGGTTTCCCTTTCCCTAACAAAGGAAAACCTCATTCCATCACTACAGACACACCGCACTCTTCGCCTAAATCAATAAATCTAGGCATGGACCGAAGATTACCAATCCATACCCTGAATGAAATTGTAATGTCTCGACGATACCACTAAGAGTTTCCAACTGAAATTATTTCTTCCAAGGGTAAGATCAAACTATCTGCAAAGATGTGTGATCGTTTAGTCTCCTCCCGTATGCGTCTCCATGAATAAGGATCGAGTGAAAGGTTCTACCAGAATCTCATGGTTTCATACAAGACATGTGTCTATAAAAGAATGACTGGAACCTATGTCTATAAGTACAATAGATAATGTAGAAATGACACAGATTGTACCTCAAATCATCCTTAGAGTCCTTGGGTCATATGCCTTGACTGCATACAGTTGTCCTCGTCCCTATCCCCGAGCTCCCTGAGCCTGGTTTTGACCTCCTGGCGATGCAGGAGGATCTATTTCAAAGTGTTTTCCACCACCTTCAGCTCTCCCAGTTCCTATACCACATCTACCACCTGGCCGGTCTATCTGATCCACTCTGTTCATCTGCATCGGTGATCCATCCACTGCTTCTATGTCAGCAGCTCGATGGGTCGGAGAATCTCTTACGAGATGTCCCCTACCATCACATGCATAGTATCGCTTCTCCCTATGCTGACTGGATCCATCCTAAGAGCCCTGGACTATCAATCCTCTGTTATTGGTCCTCAAATGACATTTCCACCGTCCAGATCCTTGTGTCTGATGCCGACTCCCCGATGTCGGTTTCTCTGCACCGTTCTGCATGCTCCTGACTTTCATCGGCTGTCTCTACACCTACAAGAAGCTCTCGATCACCAAGGCATGATCGAAAACTCCATCATATGTCGAAATTCATAGAGGCACGACACTATATCGGATGTCACAACATAGACCGCACTCAAAGGTCCGAGCTCTGAAGTACTGATCCATGACCATATCCTTCGAGTATCGGGCACGGTTGGTGAACCTCTATGAATTTTCAGATATCGTCAAACTGCCCTACTGGAGATGAATAAGCTCTTAAATGCCCATAACACTCAGCATAATCGGAGATAACACCTCCCTGAAGAGTTGATCAAACTCCATCCATGAAATCGTCTCCTCATCGTGAGTCTCTGTGGTCAAACTCAACCATCGTCCCACAGAACCCGGATGATGAAGGCTCTTTCCTAGAATCAGCATCTGGTCTACTGCTGTACTCACTAGACAGAAATCCTTAGTCAACGCCTCAAGCCAATCCTCAGCCACCGAAGGGTCAGGCTCGCCTTGGAACCTGAAGGATCTCTGTCTCTAGAACTCATGTAGTGCGGTTAGCATGTCCCCTATTCTGTCTGTACGGGAGGTACCACTGGCTACTCCACTAGTGGTGGCATAGCAGGTGCACCACCTGGTGGAAATACCAGGGGAAGTGGTCCCTATATTGAAGCCTCGTCACTGAGGTCTTCGTCATTGTGATCCGACTACGGAATCCTAGTGGGTATGCGTCGTGGAGGCATCCTTTTAATGAAACAAGATTTATCATGGTCAATGAGTATACGTGGATAACTGACAAAAAGTGTATAGAAAACACAACCCATTCGAATTTGATGTATGTAACTATCTTTTATTTCCCTAAAACTAGTGTTTTCATGTACTGAGTTGAAAATAATGTTATCAAAGTCATGGTGTATGGATAAATCGGTCGTCACACTAACATTGGAGTCTCTGGCCTGAAATATGAAATTGAAACACTCAACATCGTTTCCCCAAACCAATCTCACAGACTCTTGGTCCTCAGGTAGAACTGACCACCACTGATACCACTCTGTCATGACCCATCCCAAAGGGGCCCATGCTGTCTCTCCCCAAGCCCGCCTCCAATAGGCCAGGAGCTGGTGACTAGCACCAAGTAAGCATATTACTAACATGGGAGGCATTACCTATGTATTTTGTACACATGCACAAATCTCAAATCCCCATAATAATGAAATGTAAAAAATACTAAGGAACAAAATACATCCATACAACTTAACCGAACCAATAGAGTACGACGAAAAGTAAATTACTAAAAGTAATCTAGGCCAGAAATAGAAGCCCACAAATACCTAAGATTGAAAACTGCAAAGTCCAACTAGTAAACAGAAAAGGTACTGTGACTCTGGATCATTGTCATAGAAACACCTCACCCTGTAGGGAACTCAAAATGCTCGGTCCTCTCCTGGTCACCACTGGACATTGTCAAAAGGCTGCTCGTCTGCACATGACATGACACGTGCACACAAAGCCCGTGTAGGGGTGAGTATAACAATACTCAATTGAGGACCCTAAAAACAAAAAATCAATACACAAAGTAATGGTATAGTCATCTATGTACAATATATGTCAACAGAATATATAGAAAGAGAAACACAAACCAAATATACTAAAAATCAACACCCATAGTCTAGACACAAGTCACACAACCGCATTCCCCCCATTTTGGATTCAGTTCAAACATTCCATGAAGAACTCATTCCAGGAGAACAAAATCCATGAGTCTTATAGCTCTGATGGTGTCCGTCTGAGAAGTATTGTTTGTCGTGTACAGTCACGAGAGGTAGTTACATTCATTACGGGAGACACTCTCTAGAGTCGGATGATTATGATAGATAGATGAACTCATTATGGGAGACACACTCTTTAGTGGGAAAGATTACTATACACAGATGAGGATCCCTGCTAGGGCCAGGGTGGATATCGCGACTCATCTGGAAATCACCTTCTAGGTAGAAGATTGATGCCCGGTCGAGTTGATAACATTGATGTCAAACTATACCTACAGTCAAAAATGGATAGAGGATCTATATATGGGCCTCTCAAATTGATGGCTGAATCTATCACAGATATTTTTGTTGAAGTGTTCATACTCTTGTGTGAAGAAATGATTCCTAGACTTCAGGGGAACTAGAAGGAGAGGACTAACCCAAATGAATGATTTCCATGATACGGTGAACAAGGGGACCATGCCATTTTCAAAAAAGTACATGACATATAGAAAAGTTACATGTCCTATTGTCTGACCCCGGGTACTGCACGTGTACAATGGCCCATGTCACAAGGCTAGTCATGTAGAAAATTGATTACATGCTGTGTAGTATGGTGTACACACTGTGTCCGAGTGACTGGGGTTGGCTCCCAGTATGCTGGCCATCTGCTCATACATGATCATGACCCCCATGTACTTTAACCCATGAAATCGGTACACAGGTAACCTGTGATACTGGCCTCACCTCGCCATGTGACGGAGTACACAATCGTGAACTCCACCCATGTCTGTGTACCCCCTAGATACACGCCGAGTCCTGCTTAGCCTCCTCCTCCATGTTGTACATGCCATGTTCTGAAGCCGTGTAGATCATCCTGTGTCCATGAACTTCCCAAAATACATGACGAGCTTCTGGGGAATTTTAACATGCCGTGTGACTAGGGTCTCATGCCATGTGATTCCTCTCTGACCCCCCCCCCCCACTGAATCCCTACCTGCTGCTTCCTGTAATACATGTGGTGTTCTTTGGAAGTACACGCCATGTATTCTGGAAATTTCTAGAAATGTGAACATCCACCTTTGTGCCTCTCGTGATGTACCAATCATCAATTCAGTCATCTGATCATCATGAAACTTCCGAGTTTTGGTCACCCTGACACCATGATTCTTTTTCCAATGTTTTCCGTCCTCTGATCGGCTCTGAAAACTTGTTTTGATCTTCCTCTCCTGAAGAATGCTCAAATAATGTCCTTTCCCAATCCGGTCTAATTTTTCGTACTCCATCATCATTGCACCTCCATAAGGTCATTGCGGTGGTGAAACATTGATTTGGGATCATTACGTCATAGAATAGATGCAAAATGATCCGTTGTTCATCACCCTGAAAAGAACTTGAAGAACACATGAAAGAAAAATTGATAGAAATCCAATAATATAACATGAGGAACGAGCCTCTGCCGTAGTTCGTCACAGTGTTGATCAGGTCCTATTAGTAGTCATAAATGGAGAAGGAATCAACAACATCAAATCAATATAGATCAATTCCCTGAATCATCCCAAATAAAACCATTACGCGAGAACGTATGGATCTGCAGATCAACATGTTCGTAGATAATCTGTATTCGTCGTTTAAAATCAAAAACTGGGAAAGAAGAATGAAATAACAACCCCAACCTCAACTGGGATCGATTTCTTACGAAGGTGTTGAGTTGTCGTCATCTTCGAGATCCTTAAACATCAATGGCTCAGTGATTCGTAGCATCGATCCGTCTTCATTCATCGCCAAGATTTTTCTCCAGAGTTTTCTCTCAATTTATCCGCCAAAGATCGACGTTCGATACTCCAAATAAAACTGGAACGTGCTTTGGAATTCAAAAATACGATGTGGTATTAATGAGTCCAGGTTCCCATTATTGAGTCATTATGGAGTTCCATTTAATAAGGAATCTTTTACCCTGTCGCTGCACTCCAATGGATGTTTCCACAAAAGAAATTAATTAAACTTGCGAATTTATTTTATTTTAGTTTACTTAAAATGTCCCAAAATTAACTTTTTTCCCTCGACCTACGACAGTCGAGGTCACACTTATTATTAGGTATAGTCATCGTCCCGGATGGAATGGTGCCCTCAAATTTTTAATTCGGGCATATTTTTGGGCAGTTCCATAGTTGCGCACAAGTTTCGACTTACCTAAAATAAAAAGTAGTTCGAACCACCATTCCGGTATCACCAGGCTTCGAAATGATGTGCCGGCTTCGCGCCCAGTCTCGTAATAATTCAATATAATTTTTAAAAAAAATACACAGAATCTCCAAGACATTTCATAGGTACATTACCTAAACATGGAGCCTCAGTCCAGGTGCATTCCTCCAAACTGAACCTTAGTCCTAGTTGATTTCCTCACCTTGGTGCCTCTGTCCATGATCATTAACACTTGAATTCATTAGGTGAAAAATTCTAAATATGACTCCCGGATCCATGAAACATATTGGGGTTCCATGGTCATCAAACTGACTTTCCCATGGGAGGAGATTCAATCCAATACCCCACACTACTATTTACCCATGTTAAAATTATTTAATAAATATTCATCATATAATCCATATCAATAAACCATAATGAAACAATACAAAAAACCATCCAAATTCATGGTTCGACTATAAAATAAATCATATTGATAATATTTTCCATTTTCTAATTTCTAATTGTATTACATAACTCACTTATTGGATTTCCTTAAAAGTCAGAAGTCATTTTACACTTTTACCGTGACTCATTCAACCCATTGACAATGATCCAAAAATCTCCTTATTCCTTGTCATCATCCATTCAAAATCATCATTTAGTTAATTTCATATCCAATACATAATTCCATCATAATAAACATGGAACATTTATAATTAACCCGTACAAAAATACAATTAATATGGACCATGGGTACCTTTAAAACCAAACCATGGTAAAAAATTCAAATACTCATCTAAAATCATCTTGAATCGACCAATTTAAATAAAAGTCTTCCACATTGAAATATAAGACATTCCCTAAGGATTTTTTTTCCAGTTCAACCATTCGTAACATTAATTATGGATTTCCATAAGAAAGGGGACACACACCTCATTTCAAATATTCATTTTATATCTTATTGGAAAACCAATATTTAAATGACGTTGAATTCAACACCTCTTTTGAAAAAAATTCCTACTTGCACACGTCACTTAAAAACTGTAACTCAGTCAAAATCCCAAAACACAACATTTAGTCAATTAATGAATATATGTTATTTCAAAAATCCAATGTACAATTAATTAAATTATCAATTTATTCCAATTTCATGTACCAATTCACAACTCAGAACCCATTTATTTTCTTAATTTATTAATCTCAATGTTTAATAACCCCTTTCTCTATTTTCAAAGGTTTAGCATACCACAATTGAATACCTAGGTTTTGTCTCAAAATGATGACGTGCCCAATAGGATCCATAGTGGGACTTTCACCTCAATCTATGGAAAAAATAATTTTTAATATTCATAGATATTGAAAAATATTGAGTTAGTTCATTATGAAAATGAAATACACTTTTAAAACATCATGGATATAGGAAATGATTTAACAACACCTAACTCATGTCCATTGATAAACCAAAGTCTAAAAAAATACCTTTATTTAAAATCAAACAACCAATAAATTTCCATTATAGTATACTAGAATTGTGAGGGTTTTATATTTTTAGAACAAGATTATATATTTTACAAGATTTTATTGAGAAAATAAACCATTGAGTGGTATTATAGTCACTAAAATAATTTAATCGCGTCTATTTAACTCCAAACCTCTAGGAAACAAAGGAGAATCATCTCTTCAATTTATTGTAGGGTTTGGGTCATCACCTAAGCTGTTTGGACAAGGAAATTGGATGAAAAATGGGTTTGAACCCAGAGATCCCAAGAGAGAAAAACTAGAAATTCCAACATTTTAATTGTCTCATTGTTTTGTCACATGGTTCTCCAAACAATGCACCAACCATGTAGATACACTTTTCTATGAGGGGATAATCAATATATTTTTCAAAAAACACCTGCATGGTTTGGAATATTGGGTGATAATAATGTTCCATCCTCTCTCCAAAAGGGTTCCCAAGCCTCACAATGTCAGGGGCAAGATGCACAGTGTGTACAAACCACATGCCAACTGTTCCCTTCACACAATTTGGCCCCTTTTGTCATATTTTCATATCTCACACCCCTAAAACACTTCCAAAACATCTCATACACTGTATAATAATTTCATCATACATAAAAATGGATGATTGAAAAAAAATTTAATAGGGATGTACATTTATGAAATGATGGGATCTTACATGTAACCCAAAACAATTTCTTTTTATATATATAATAAAATATATATTTTTATGGGATAATATTGGTGACAAAAAAGTTGGTAAGTTATTTTATCATTTATATTATGATGTAATTATTAGATGTTTCGATTTAAAAAATACATTCAACAAAAATGTATTTTTACTCTTGGGAGAAGGGATGTTTCATAATGGTTTAAAAAAGATTAAGGTAACCATATATTTGGTTTTTGACAAAAAGAGATACATTATTTTGAGAAAACATTTTTTTAAGATCATTTTGGAAATATAGTGACCTATCTTCTAAATTTTTTACATCAAATTTGGGAAAAAAAATTTCTAATGTGTGTTAAGGTAACTACATATGTATGAGAAAAAGTTTTACATTTTTTGAAGCATGATTTAATATATTGGATTATGTTATATAACTAATTTTCCATTTGATAAAAATAAATGGCTAGGGGAATAATTATGGATCATTTTATAAATGATATTTAGGAATTAGAAGTCATATTAAATATGCATATTATGGTTTCTGAAATTAAGTGGAGATGGATCAATGAAAAAATGATGATATTATCCTTGTGATGTGGAATGAAATACGGTTAGTTTATTTCATAAAGTAACAAACTGTTTTGTAAAATAATCACTCAACTATAAGAAATGTTTTTTAGAGTAAAAATGATATATGTTTAATTTTATTACTTTGAAAGAAATTTTTTTTATAGATCAATAATTTACAATTTGTGATGGTATAATTTCTAATGAACATGTTCTCTAACACTATCCATCATAACATGATTGTTATTTTTTATTCATTCACCATGTTTTTAAATTCCATCTATTGTCCTCTAATTTGGAAACCACGTTTTTTTGGTGACCATCAAAAAAATTTACCACCATTTAAGAAAAAGATTTATTAATAAGGTGGATGATGTAGGATTTCCACAAGGGTATTATAAAAATGAAAACTCCATGATTTAAAATCAAAATTTTAAATTCTGAGGATATAATTTCCTGATATATGGGATAATGTGACAAAAAAAAATTTTCATTATGTATCATATTAAATATATTCTATATATTCGTTATATTTCACACAACCCCATGCTTAAATGAACTGTGATATACGATTAAATATTAACAATACCATTGGAATAGTAATGTGACTATTTTCAAAAAGTTTTCTGGACATTACAATAAAAACCCCAACTGTGAAATTATAAATAATATTTATGTATCCATTAAATATAAATATGATATATTTATCTCAAGTAATATGTATAAATTTTTTTAAAAAATTATTAATTAAGTGTTCAAATATCTGTGGAAGGTATATGTTTATTTATAATTATATAATTTTTATAATGATTTAATCAAAAATTTTTGTTAATAAAATATTTTTATAATTTAATATTTATCATAATTATAATTATATTCTATTTTTGTGAGATTGTAATTAATTTTTAAAGTGTCATGAAATTAGTTATAATATTATAATTAGTATTTTTTGAAGAAATGATGATTTTATTTAAAAATTAATTTCATCATAATTTAAAACATATTTTTATAAAATTGGGTCAATTTTTAGATTCTATAGATCTAAAAATAATTATGTAAAATGTTCTTATTTTTAAAAAATTTGTTTATTTTTTTATAAATACTGAAATATGGTAATATATGGTGTTTTACATCATAATTAAATAAATGAATTACTGAGTCATGGATTACATATGGATGAGGTAATAACCCATTGATCCGGGAATGAAATTCTCTAATTACATTATTTATTCATGTTAATCCAAACTAGTTATTATTTTTATCCAAAATAATAAAAAATTGAATAACATAATTGAAAGAACCCCTCTCCTCCATGATAAAACCCTCCCCTTATTGTCACACCTTAAATGACATTAACATTATATAAATTATAACCAAATAAAATTACAATCCTCTTCCCCAAATCCATAACCTTATAGTAATACCAAAATTTCAAATCCATGTATCTTAAGAAGGATTCCATGGAGACAATTTTTCAATAGGTAAAATCCTCCTTTCTCATTTAATTTAATTGTTTTTCATATAATCTATACGAACCTGGTTCTTATTCATGAGGTACGAGATTCTTCTTTTTATTTTTCCTTTTATTTTTTTAACAAAATAAGGAAAATTGGGAAAAATAAAAAATTTTGTGGGTACACACTGTGTACTTTGGTCGTGTGGGGCGAGTATACATGGTGTGTAGGCCGGTCGGTGAAGAGGGGTGTAAAAAAAACTTACTACATGCCATGTACTTAGTTTATACACATTGTGTAATTAGTCGACAGATGAACAGTAAGGTGGTGGGAGTATCTGCCATCGGAACGGTAGTACACACTGTGTCCTCAGAAATACATATCGTGTAATGATGTCAATGGATGAATAGTGTAGGGGTGAAAAGTATCCTCCAAAGGAACAATTAAAAAAATGAAAAGTACACTCCATGTAATTGAAAGTACATGTCATGTAGTTGTGTTTTTTTATAAGACAGATGTATTTTCCTCATTAAATAGAGGAAACTTAGAATCATTTGATGCTTTGGAGATGAGGCCGAGGCTTGGAGGAGCTTCCTATCAGACGCTGGAACCTAGATTCATACTATGTCTATCTCATTGGAACTACGAGGGTAAGATCTTCCCTCACCATGAGCCTTTCATTCCAATTATTTCCCATGGGAATATTATTTTAGTTTGAATGGATGGACATTTATCCCAGATCTACGTTTTTCTCAGATGTTTTGGGAGGCGTCGTTTACGTATATCGATCAGTGGAGATCGAGGTAGGTCGTCTGGTGTTTCATTCCATATTTTGAGTGATTTTTGTGTACTGTTAGGCCACAATCCCATGTTCGGGGTGTCGTGTGGTTGAGGCCTTAGCTAATATGGTATCTTTAATTGCATTGATAATCAAATGATGAATATAAACTGTAGTTTGGGAGCATATCATGGATCCAGGGCCACCCCATGGGTGCGTTTCCCTTGTTTATCCATTTGGACAGGGTACCTGTGGGTATTCTGTGATTATTAGCATGTTTTGGGTTTTCCTGAGAGGAAACATATATAATTGCTTGTATGAATATTGGGCCCAACCTGGTTTCTTGCATTCCTATGGAATGCCTAAGTGATGTATTCTTTTTAGCCTGAGCGTAGTGTTTGTTAGCCTAAGGGTAACATTTCTTATGCCTGTAGGCAGTAGCTTCCATGCCTGAGGGAAATATTCGTTATGACAAAGAGCAGTCACTTGAGGGTTTTGTTTCATCTTGCCTGAGGGAATATACTTGTATGTCTGAGGACAATGGATACTTTGATTATTCAATATGGTGATTTATTATGTTTTACCTGCCAAGCTAAGCACAAGCATGGAATTGTTAAATAATTTTTAAAATGGTAATTTAATTGATAGTATAGTTAGTTTTGAGTACTTCTTAGTTTACTACTTTACATTACTGAACACTAATGTTACACATTTTTCCCTGATAGTTGGGCACGGGCCTTTGGTGGTTGGTTACTAGGATTTATTTCACACACACTGTTTGGGTAATGTTTTGGGCTCAAACTTATTATAATGTTATAGGTGTTGATAAAGGAAAGTGTCCCTATAAAGGAACTTGATTGTAGCGGAGGAGTGGGAGATCTTGGGACCGTGCTTAGGCTTGCGATGCTACTGAGTTCCTACTGCAAAATTTTGTTTTGAATTGTTGTACTGGTACCTTGTATTGTATTTTATTGTAGCGTATCATGTTTTGACTTCTTTCTTAGACATAGAACATATTGCATCATCATATATATATATATGACTACAAGTTATCTACCTTCTCTTTTCTATTTCCGGTTTATATTGTTTACTTCTTCTGATGTTTTATGTTTATATTTAGTTCCACTACACCACACTATGACCCATGAGGGAATAGTTTTCCCACTATCTGTCCTCATCCATCGCTGCTAGTCGGAATCCTCTGGCGTTTGGGGAATTGTTCTTGAGCTCATTTGACCAACTGGGTTCGGGGAACCTGTTGTGTGGCTCCCACAATCAGGAAGTTATAAAGTGGTATAATAAGAGTTTCTTTTCACTGCCTTACTATTTGGGGCCTATAGTCAGAAATAGGATGTAATTGGTATTTGGTAATATGTTGTTCCCAGAAGTTGCTAATCCATGTACGGGGAAAATCCAATTTACCTTGTGTTGTAATTTTACTGATTTTTCACTTTATAGTTGATTTGATTTCACCGTTGGGTGAAACACTTGTGGTGTGCTGGTTAAATTTTTATACTGGGTTTTATTTTAGTCGCAACACCCTAAGTTGAGGGTATGCCATACATGCATCAATTTTAATCTTGTTAGAATCAGACGCCATGTACAGATTTCATTCCATGTAGGTGCATTAGAAATTGCATGTTGTTGTGATAGACGATGGGTTAAAAAATGCATGTTGTTATGATAAGTACATTGATAGATAAAACTACTGTTGAAAGGTTATTGGTACATATTATGGCTTGGTTTACGGATGCTAAACATTAGTTGCTGAGAAGTATGTGCTCTCTTAGACTGTAATTTAGTAGATCATGATCCATCCTTTTGTTTTGGTTTTTACTATAAAGTGAAATGTCGGGTGTTAAACATTGATTCATGGGGAGTATGGGACCCCACAGATCGGAAAATAGCATATAGATGCTTAAATTTTACGAAAAAAGGGGCTCAGGGGTATTTTCAAAGGTATACTGTCTGGAAACTCAGACAACAAAGCATGTGGTTCTCTGAACCCACACCATGTACCCTTCTGTTTGAGAAGAATGGAAAAAAAATTAAGTACACTTCATGTACTGAAACTACAGGTCGTGTGGTTGCTAACTGTGTCATAGTCTTAGTAGGATAAAACACGGTTTGGGAAAAAATATATAGGGAACACACTATGTAACGGTCATACACTTTGTGTCATGTTGACCGTGTGTCTGCTGTGTCCGCAGTGTAAATATCAAGTAGGAAAGATAAATCTTTTCTTAAACATGGTGTGTCAATGCAGAACATGTTGTGTAGTTTAATCATGGTACCTTCTCGTGTAACTAACAACACAAGTCAGTGTTGCCTCTTCTAGTATGCATCGTGTCCATAAAGAAGATGCCATGTAGTGTGAGCAATGTGTATGGCTGTTTCATGAACAACATGGGTAGGTGATGCTCGTCTAAGAAACATTGTGTACCTTTAGGACATTACCTATAGTCTTGACCGGTGAGAGACCATGTAGACTTGGTTTTTTGGCTAGGGAGATGGGGTGGTGTATATGTTGTGTTCTGGTGTAACACGTAGTGTACCTTGGGTTGAGACACGCCCATGCGAGCATCAAAACCTGACCATGTAAGGGCTTAAGGGTAAACGCCATGTAGACTTTATACATGTTGTGTGCTCTCGTTCAAACAAGATCTGTGTGGATTAGCGGTGTGTAAGGAATTGGGTTGGGGAATAAAATTCAAGTACATGTCGTGTGAAAGGGAAACATGTTGTGTGTTTGGGGGATTACACAACCAGTTCTAGAAAATGGACACGCCCAAGAAAAACACATAAAGGAACATGCCATGTAATTATTATACACACCCTGTAGTCATGTTTTGAAAAACATGAACGTTTTATTTCTCATGTTCCCTTCATACATTTCCTGTTCTTGGACATTCATAATCCTAATCTAAGGCGTGTGTATGACCTTGTAGAGTCATGATGCTGAGACTACCACCTGTTGTTCTCCAAGAGAGCGGTAATGATTATACTCTACAGATAGTTGGCAATGGGATACCAGTGGATCCTCCAAGAGTTCCATATGTGGCGCCATCCATTATATTGAATGCAGGTGAGGATGTACAGTTCAATGAAGGCTTCATGCGGTTCATGCAGACCTTTCAGGGAGCATCGTCGGCTGCTACATCTATGAAAGAGCTGACATGTATATTCCAACAGTAGCATCCTCCAACGTTTTCATTAAATGGAAGACCATAGGCTGCAATGTCATGGATGGATTCATTGCAGACTATCATCTAGAATATTGAGATGCCTCCAGGGAGGAGTGTCAAGCTTGATACATACATGTTGTGTGATTCTTCCAAGATATGGTGGGATGTTACCACCTAGACTGAGTATCACCGAGACATGGCGTGGGAAGATATTCATGTTGTCTTCTATGAATTTTTCTTTCCAGAGAATCTAAGGGATGATTGTCCCCGGGAGTTCATGGAACTGCAGTATGGAGCCATGTCAGTGATGGATTATCCTCCATGTTTCATCATGATTCATCATTTTTCACATGTTCTGGTGTGTGATGAGATGTTGAGGGCCATATGCTTTGACGACAGTCTTCGATATGACATCTGGGCACTGGTAAATTTTCTCAGGTTGCCTATTGTGCACGTAGTTGTGAACCTGGAACTGATAACTGAGAGGAATATGCAGGAAGCAAGTCGTGTGAACCAAGGTGCTTCAGCACTAGTTTCTAGTACAATTTCTATCTATAAGAAAAATATGTGGATGGATTTCACTCATGGTGGCAGTACTAGCCAGAATAATTCTCCAGGTTTCCAGGTCATGTTCTACCAGTGTGTTAAAGAGGGGCACAAGAGACCTCAATGTCAACGTGACCCAGTAGAGTGTCGAAATTATGGAAGGATGGGTCATGTGCAGTGTATTTTTAGGGCATATCCACCAGTGACAAGTGATAGGGGTTCTGTGTAGTCTCTATATGCGGGAGTAGGGCCTGAAGCTTCTTATCAGTCAGGAAATTAAGATAAAACAGGACGTTCAGGCCGAGGTGGTGGTCGTGGTCCTGGTATTCAGACACCAGGATCACTAAGATATAAGGTTAGGTCATCTCAATGTATCCAAGCTATGTCGTAGGGCCATAGTACTGGGCAGGCATATGTAGTGCAATAGACCCAACAAGAACAGGATCCCGGACCTTCCACTTTCAGAGGTACTATTCTAGTTGCTTCTTTTTTATCTTCAATAATTTTTAATATAAGTGCTACACATATCTATATAATTGTGCCAATTTAGATTATCCTTGGGCTCTAATTTTCATCGTCTTCTAACATCATGATGCTAGACACTTCTTTGGGGATGAGAACTGCTAGTGTGAGTCAGTGCAAGGAGTGCTCTCTAAGGGTTGGTGGGTGGAACACATGTGGGTCCTCTATGTCCCAGAGATGGAGAGCTATGATGTCATTATCAGGATGGAATGGTTGGTACCCTGTAGTGCCTTTGTGGATTTGTATCGTCGCAGGGTGTGTTTCATGTCATCGGAGGGTGGAGATATTCTATACAAGAGAGAATGGGATGTATAGGAGAGCCAAGATGGACCCGAGCATCGTGGGTGAGGTGGAGTGACAGCCCATATTGTGAGTTTATATTTGGATGACTAGGGAACATGTCAGAAGTATTTCCCTCTACCAGTTCATCATTTTAGGGATGTCTTCTCAGACGAATTTTTAGGTCTACCTCCAAAGTGAGAGGTGGATTTCTCTATTGATCTTGTTCCAGGAGCATTACCAGTGTCAATTACCACTTATAGGATGGCTACAACATAGTTACAGGAACTCATGAAGTAGTTGGAGGAGTTTCATGTAAAGGGTTTCATCTGACCCAGTACTTCTCCTTGGAGTTCGCCTATCTTGCTTGTGAAGAAGGATGACAATACCCTCAGACTCTGAATGAATTATCAAAAGGTGAACCAGTTTATAGTTAATAACCAATATCCCTTACCACAGATTTATGATCTTTTTTATAAGATTTGATGAGAATGAGGGTCCTCGAAGATTAAATTTAGATCCCTATATCATCAGTTGCGCGTTAGACCATCGAACATACCAATTATAGATTTTCAGATCATATATAGTCTATACGTGTACTTGGTTATACTGTTCGGACTCATGAATGCACTAGCATTTTCCATGTATCTAATGAATTGTTTGTTCCATCCAGATCTAGATTCTTTTGTGGTAGTCTTCATGGATGGAATTTTGGTTTACTTGCACACTCGACACAACCATGCCACCTATCTTGAGATCGTACTGAGTACACGGAGATTGCATCAGCTATATTCTAAGTTCTCAAAGTGCCACTTTGGATGGACTATAAAAACATCCTAGGTCATATTATGTCAGAGCCATAAGTTGCACCAGACCCAGAGAAAGTGAGTGTAGTAGTTTCCTGGGAGTAGCCTAAAAACATGTTTGATATACAGAGTTTCTTGGGGATGGATGGTTACTACATGGGCTTTATATTGGACTTCTACAACTTTGCAGCGTCGTTGAAGGGTTTGACTACAATGGGTATGAAGTTCGTTAGGACATAATCTTGAGAGATAGCCTTTTAAGAGATAAAGGGAAGGTTGACATCAGTACCAGTCCTGGTACTTCCAGAGCAAAGGAAGAGCTATACAGTTTAAATTAATGCATCAGTTATTGGGGTGGCAGGAGTGTTGATGAATGAAGATTGAGTATTTTTTAATTGGTCTTGGTAGTTGAGGCCACATGAGAGTAATAACCTGATGCATGATCTCGAGTTGGATGTAGTTGTTCATGCATTATGCTTTTGGAGACATTATCTCTTGGGAGAACATTTTGTGTTGTTTATGGACCACAAAAGTATTAAATACATCTTTACACAGCATGACATTAATTGAGATAGAAAAGGTTTGTTGAATACCTTCAGTTCTTTGACATTGAGCTTGCCTATACACCTAGTAAAGGAAATATAGTTCCTGATGCACTGAGTTGGAGGACTCAGATACATGCAGCGCATGAGGCTAGTGGTTAGTGGCCGCTTATGGATTTGTTCTCTGAGATATATATGGAGGTGCATGATAGTCCAGGTAAAACATATCTATCATACTTAGTTGTGACTTCTACCCTATTGGATAGATTGAGGATGAGACAACCATAAGATTCAAAATGCCTAGTTCTACAAGAGTCGGTTGCACGTGAGGACCCTCCTTCTGGTTGGACAATATGCAATGACGAGGTACTATGTATCCATGGACGAGTGTTAGTTCCAGGGGATATACATGATGAGTTGATGTGGTAATTTCATGATTTATCTTGGGAAGTACATCCTGGAGTTACCAAAATGTTCTGTGACCTGAGAAGTCAGTATTGGTGGCCAGGTATGAAAAGAGAAGTACCTAGTTTTGTTATGAGATGTTCCACCTGTCAGCATGTGATGTCAGAGCATTAGAGGCCAGCTATACTGTTACAGAAATTACCCATCCAAGAGTGGAAATTAGATGATGCCATGATGGACTTCATGACCGGGATGTTGAGGTCCCCTCAAGGTAATGAGGTCATGTGAGTTGTTGTGGAAGGACTTACGATGGTTGCTCACATTTTTCGATCATGGAGATATTCAGTTTTGAAAAGCTCAATAAGTTGTATATCCGAGAGGAAGTACGTTTTCATGGGGTCCATTATTCAATCATTTCAGATATGGATGCCCTATATATGTCTTGTTTCTACCAGTGTTTTCAGAGGTCACTATGTACACAGGTGCTTCTCAGCACATCATACCACCCTTAGACCGATGGTCAGTCGGAGCGTACGATACAAGTGCTAGAGGACATGTTGTGTGCATATGTCCTAGACTATGGGGTCTATTGGGAGAAGCGCATACCCCTGGTCGAGTTTGCATATAATAATATTTTTCAGGAAACTTTGGATATGGAACCTTATGAGGATTTATATGGTAGGCCATTCTGATAACCATAGTGCTGGTTGGAGGAAGGTGAGGTAGCTTTATTGGGTGCATGTCTAGTACAAGATACTTCAGAGTAGGTCCAGTTGATTTAGAATTGGATGGCAAATCCACAGTCTCACCATAAATCTTATGCTAATCACCACAGACAACCTTTTGAGTTAGGGGTCGGGGATAAGGTTTTCATGCATGTTTCACTAAGGTTGGGACATAGACGTATAAGAGGAGAATGTAAACTTGCACCGAGGTATGTAGGGACATTTTAGATTCTGGAGAGAGTCGTTCCAGTTGCCTATTGGTTGCAGTTACCATAGAGTTACCAAGACATGCATGACTTCTTCCACATATCTCAGCTACGACGCTATCACTCAGACTCATCTCACGTCTTTCATCATGAGGAGGTTATACATCAGGTCGATGCAACCTTTTAGGATCATATGATTAATATTGATGATGGGAGCATGAAGGTTCTCTGAGGCTAGTCAGTTTCTCTCGTATGGGTGCTATGACAGCATGGCCAAGTGCATGAAGAAATCGGGTAGTGGGAGACTGACATACGTGCTAAGTGGCCAAAGTTGTTCTTAGATTTATCTTCACAACCCTTGGTAGGGCAATTTGTGGACGAATTGTTTGAAGGGGAAATTTTGTATGAACCCAGTTCTTATTCTTGAGGTATTAGTTTCTTCATTCCATTTTTAGAGAAGTGTTTTAAGAAAATAAGGAAAATGGGGAAAATCCCAAATTTTTTGGGTACACACTAGGCACTTTTCCACAAGCCGTGTACTTTGGTCGCGTGGGATGTGTATACAGGTCGGGTAGGCCTATTGGCGATGAAGGGTGTAAAAAACTGACTACATGCCCTGTAAGTAGTATATACACGTCGTGTAATCAATCGATACGTGATTAGTAAGGCATTGGGAGTAGCCCCCAGCAGAATGGTAGTATATGTCGTGTCCTTAGAAATACATTCTGTGTAATCATGTTGACCGATGAATAGTGTGGCAGTGAAAATTAGTCTCCTGAGTAAGTGTAAAAAAATGAATAGTATATGGAATGTACATGAGAATACATACCGTGTAGTTGTGTGTTTTTATAATCCAGTAGAAGCCTTTTCGTTCATCAGAGGAGGTATAGAACTCATTTAGAGATCAGGAGACGAGGATGAGGCATAGAGGAGCTCATGATGACACACCGGAACTCGAATTCTTTTTCCATAAATCACGTTGTAACAGCCTGGGTAAGAGCTTCCCTCTTCTTGAGGCTTTCATTCCAATTCATTCATGAGGGGAAGTTATTTGAGATTGAACGGATGAATGTTTATTTTAGATCTACTTTGTTCTCAGGAGATTCGGGAGGCTTTGTTCGCGTATATCGATCTATGGAGATTGAGGTAGGTGGTCTGGTGTTTATTTCTATCTTTCGAGTGATTTTTTTGTACTATTGTGCCATGAGCCCATGTTCGGGTTGTCATGTGGCTGATCACATAAGGAATAACGTATCTATAATTTCATAAATAATCTAATAATGAATGTAAATATCTATTTGGTATCACTGCTTGGATCCAGGGTCACCTCATGGGTGCATTTTCCATGTACAAATATTTGGCTAGGATACACATGGGTATGACATGATTATAAGCATGTTTTGAGTTTTCAGGAGAAGAAACAAACATAATTCCTTGTCTAAATTTTGGGCTGGGCCCGGTTACATGCATTCCATTGGAATTCCTGAGGGCGGTATTTTGTTTAGCCTAAGGGTAGTGTTTGTTAGTCAAGGGGTAACATTTCTTATGCCTGGGGACAGCAGCTTCTGTTCCTGAGCGTAATATCTCATATTACTGAGGAAAATATTCATTATGACTGAGAGCAGTCTCTTGAGGGTTTTGTTTTATCTTTCCTGAGGGTAAGGACATGTATGTCTGAAGACAATTGTTACATTGATTATTCTCTATGGTTATCACTAATGATGTACCTTCCAAGCTAAAGCACAAGATTAGAATTGTTAAATAATTGTTAAAATGTTAATGTAATTGATAGGATAGTTACTTTTAAGTACTTCCTAGTTTACTGCATTACATTAGTGAACATTGTTATTGCCCATGTATCACTGATAGTTGGCCATGGGCCGTTTGTAGTTGACTACTGGGATTTATTTCACACACCCTATTTAGGTCAGTTCTTGGGACCAAACAGATTATATTGCATTAGGTGTTGATAATGGCAAGAGTCCCTATACAGGTACTTGATTGTTTTAGAGGAGTGGGAGAGCATGGGACCGAGCTTAGGCTTGTGATGCTACTGAGTTCCTACTGAACTGTTTTTTTTGTACTTGTACCTTGTAATGTATTTGGTTGTAGTGTGTCATGTTTTGACAACTTTATTAGAAATAGGAAAAATTACATCATCGTATATGTATGACTGCAAGTTATCTTCCTTCTGTTTCCCATTTCTGGTTTACATTGTTTACTACTTTCACTTTTGTATGTTTATATTTATTTCTGATGCGCTACACATTTTTCAAATGAGTGAAATGGTTTCCCACTATCTGTCAGTGGCTCTTGCTTCTTGTTGGAAGCCTCTGGAATTTGGGGAAATGCGTTTGAGGTCATGTGACCAACACGGTTAGCGACACCCATTGTGTGGCTCCTAGAACCATGACGTTACATCATCTCCTCACCACCTCTATAAAATTTGGATTGGTGAATATAGTATAATAAATATAAATTATTTCCATTATTATAATTCATTATACATCTTAAAATAACCTATCCTCTCTTTTTATTTATAAAATGAAATCATTGACTTTGATGTGACGAGTTACCACGTACATGGACGTTGAGTTTTCATTTTATATTTCTACATCCAAGCATGGTCATTAAACCACAAAAACTATTTAATGTTATAATAATAAATATAATTGAAGATATATAATGTTATATAATAAATATATAAAAACAACATTAAATTAAATGAAACATGTCTGTGATGGTCAACAAATAAATCAAAATAAATTAAGACATTTTCATCAACATTTATCTATGGAATGACACTCATAATATATATATATATATATTATATGATACCATTTAGTTTTCTAGATCATAAATAATAAAAAAATAATTTCACATATATACATTTTTCTCACATTTTATGAGAACTCACATATTTATACTCATGGGAACCGACAATAAAACCTTGAAACAAACGCTCAAAGAACAACAAAATTAAACATTATAACCCATTTATATAGAAAAACTGAACATAATAATATTAAAATTAATAAATTAAATGCATAATAGGTTCATATTTATGTAATTAAGGAATATAATTTCATTATCTTTTATTTTTAGTTGATGTGTAGAATACCTTCATAAAAAAGATTAGTGTTTCTCATATCAATTTTACTACTGTGAGATATATTACATATTCAAACCTTATTTATTCTATGTGGTATATATACATCCAATTATTATATGATATAATGAATATATTTATCTTCGTTTCATTAAATTATAAATTTAAGGAAAATTATTGTTTTGGTTCATATTGTTCGACATATTAGAAATTGGTTACAAAATTATCTACCCAAGTTCCATTCATTATATTAAAATTACACTCCATTGATTATTTAACAATATGATTTTGTGTGAATTGACTTCTTAATATATTATATTTTCTTTCCACTTGTTTTATACCAATTTAGATTAAATATACAAAATTGAATCATTTGGATAAATCTCACACTTTCTATTAAAAATATTCTTTAAATTGTTTCTTTTAAAATTGTAAAATTGATGTTTCTTTAATAACATTTATGGTATTTTTTTCATTTTCATGATTTTATGATTAGTTAATTTCTTGATGAATCTGTTACAATTTTTTTTTTCAATCTTACTGTTTTCTTTTCAAAATTTTCAAATTAATAAATAATAGATTTCCATTTAAATATTCCTTTCTATCCCAAAAATTTCAATGATTTTATTATATTGTTTTCTTCTATGGAAACACCCCATTTTGTCATATAAATAATTTACAGTGATCTATTTTGATTCTATATAATTATTTTATTGAATATTTTATGATCATTCAGACTATGGATGTGCTACATTGATACCATTTATTATATTACACAGGATGGATTATTAAAATAATTATTGTAAGGGTAATTTTATTAACATTCCATATTCTATTTTAAAAATGAATATATATTTTTATTATGTTTAAATCCTTTCAAATGAGGAATTAATTTGACATATTAATTAATAGGTGGGTACTTCTATATCCCCTTGATTCATCTGCTCATCTCATTAGTCAATCTAGTCCCAATATTGGCCAATACATTAACCATTGATGTAATCTTATTTTTCAGTGTATTGATAGTAAGTTCTAGAAATTAAAAATTATTTATTCCATAATTTTTAGATTATTTATTTATAATAAATGATATTATTTATTAGGTAAAATAAACCATGTTAGGTTTCATTATCATGAGATTATTTATATGGAATCATATGATCATATTTTATTCTTTCAATATTTTACTGAAGATTTTGAATTAACAATATTTGTTTCACAGTTATTCACCTTTCCCAATTTTTTATGATTTTTTATGATATATTATTATGTATGATTAACCTTTCTGAGAATATAATCTCTCCCTTTTCATATTTTTTATTTTTTCACAGCACACCAAGAAGAATATTATGATCGACATGTAGAGATAATATAATAGAATAGGTGTATTTCCAAAGGATTTACATTCTTGTATTTCATTTCAGGTTTTAATGTAATACTTATATTTTTTTATAGTTTTCCAAAGATACCATTGTTTTTTTTCTTTTGGGATGTGTTCACATGTATATATTACCAATGTAAAAAAATAACTTACCGACTCCAGGGTATAGGGGTCGGGGTATTTTTAGTCCACACATATCTTCCTATATCTAATGAAAATGGAATTATTCATTATCATTTTTTATGAAATAAAAAACACTAGTCCACTAATTATTTTCATTTAATAATTATCTTCGTTTTATATCTATATTTATCTATTGATACCCATACATAGAAAAATTTGTAGTAGTCCACAATGTTTCATTTTATTACATGACAATTTCTTTATTATTTTCCTTATTATATCGTCATCCTATACCTTTTTGGATATATATTTTCTAACATATTTCATTTAACGATATCCCATATTAATATAAAAATACTTTTCCTTTTATTCTTTATAATATTTTAGGACTTATTTTATAAAAAAGCTGTTGTATGCACATGTTTCATCTAAAGTAGACTTTTCAACACATTGACCAACTTAATAGAATTTATCCAATTACTTAAATCTATTTAGTATAACATTCTCATTCAATTATGATACTATGTATTATAAATCTACTCATCCATGATCACATCAGTAGTAATCGTTATTTTCCATTCATGAATTAAATAATTATTCAACTAATCAATAGCTACATGCCCATACATTTAATAGAAAAAATGTTTATACAATAATGATACTACCTTTTTTAATTAAATTTCTCATTATTTAGGGGCTCATTTTATTTTATCAACATTATCATTCAATTTTATTCTTTTATGGAACTACTTTTATTATTATTTCACTAATTCACCATTGAAAAATTATTGTCCTTATAAAAAATATACAACATATAATTTTCATTTATTTTCATAGAACTGTTAAAATTAATGAAAATATTTTTAGATCAAAGAATATCTTTTAGTTTGAAGAAATTTTTTTAGAATTTCTACATTTATCACTATTCATTAAGCCTGTTGATGGCGTATCTCTTTGAATTTAGAGTCAGTTCATTCAAAACAATTGGGATATTTTTGTTCTGTAATCATCCTCAGCATCATGCTCTATAGAAATTATTTTCTAAAAATTTGTAAAGATATCCCTTTAACTGAATCCAAATTTTCATATTTTCTTCATGATATTGTCACAATATATTCATAATGTCATCTTATCATTAAAATCATTAAATTTTTTTCAAAATTCCTTTTTATTTTTTTCAATATTCCCTTCAATATTTTATTTAATTTTACTCTCCTATTAATATGAATCTTTACAAAATTTTACCCACATTTCATTAATATGGAAATCAATATTTCAAATTTAGTGACAATACATTAAATTATTAAAATAAGTATATATTAACATCAATTTCATACATGTATTGTTATTTCTCTTGAACTAAAATCATAATTTTTTGAATGGAGGAGTACATTATTCAATCATAGTCACATAACTATTGGTCTCCATTTTTTGGAGTTTTTTTAAATCATCACATTTATAGATAGACATATTTCCATTATTTTTATAATTTCCTTTAAGTATTGTGATAACATTTTTTATTTCTCCAAATTTTCTATTGGTGAAAGTAACTACCTATTTTGGAAAATAATATTATATTCCTTTAAAAACATATATATCAATAAGTAATTTATTATTAATAATATCTTCCCTAATTTTAATTAGGTTGTCAATGGGGTTATCATGGAATAAAATTATAATTACTACATATTCATGACTAAAAATTAATACTAATGAGGTAGAAGAGTTCTCTATTTTATCACTAGTGAAACTATCCACTAGATTTTCACCGTCTTGATCAGATCTAATTAATCAAAAACTAATGCACTAAGAAGTTATGATTTCTTCAAATTTTAACATGAGGCATTCCTTTTCAAATTTTATCACTGAAAAATTCAACTTATTTTAATGTTTCTTAAATTAAAATCAACTCAAAATGTATGGTGACACAACATCTCTATATAGGAACACTATGTATCTTTCTAGTACATAAATTCAACACATAGAACATCAATGAAATATGAATCTACCAAAGATAAAAATTTATTCTATGGTATAAATTTTTTCCACATGGGATTAGAGAATCCACCCATATAAGGGTAAATTAGATTGTATAAGCCACAGATCAAAGGTGTTAATTATTTAGGGTAGGTTATTTTGTTCTTTCTATATTACCACACACTCAATTTTTCTTCTTGAACAATAAAAAAAATAAAACACACATCATAGTAATAATAAATGTTTCACTTATAATGGTTTGTAATTCCATCAATGTTTTTTTATTTTCATCATATTAACAAAATGATATAATTTTAGTTTTAAAATCAATAAGTGAAATCGAATTAAATTGAATAAAATGTTGGAAATGAATAGATATACAAGAATCAATGAATAGTTTTAAAAGAAACAAATTATATCATTCAAGGGAAATGAAGGTTTCTGATTTATGAATAAATTCTTGGGAAATATTGACCCACCACTATACAGTTCTGATTTAGGGTACATTTATATTTATAGAGTAATATACTCACAAATATTTCTTTATTAAATCAATATTGAATGATCAATACAATTAAGGATCATTATACTATATTTTTCATCTTCGACAATATCTATTTTTCATATATAAATCAATAATTTTTTCTCTCCATCCCGTAAAAAAATCACTTTAGTTTTATCTCATTATTTTCTTATTCGAAATCCTAAATGTAAAGATTAATTAATCTTACTAACATTTTAATCTATCTTAGATCAACTTACTCTGAATATTCAATGATACATAATAAAACAAATTGTAAGTGATCATAATAGGGTCCTTTTTCCATTAAAATTTACCATATTCTACCCGCCTTTTCAATTTAAACACAATAATAATCACATTAATTTATGGAACAATATGGGTTCACTCTGTTTTTTGAAATTATTTTTTGATATAAAATGAGGTGGATTTTTAATGGTTTGATGATTTCTAGAGATGAATAAATATATCTACTAGGAATTAAAGATTCAAGTGAAACATTATGTTCATTGTTGTTTTATTTTTCATTAAATAATGTTTTAATATATTTAACAGATTTATAAAATTCATTAGTTAAATATCAAAAAATCTAAAATTTGGTGGGAGTAAGAGAGTTTTTTTTCAAATGATAAGTAATATTTAATAGAAGATGGAATAAAATTTAACAATAAATATAAATTCATATTCTTTTATAAGATTAATTTATCTGGTACATAAGAGAATCTCATGTATCTATACTCAATATATGATTCAAAAAAATTATAAATTCTATGTATGATTACATAATTCATAAATAAAAATTACTCTACTAGTATATTTTATTAACATATTTCCATAATAATTAAATATGATTTGGACTGATTTTTTATATGAATAATCTAATTAATTTTAATTCTACATTAGAATAAATATGTGTCATCAAATTATTAGTTAGTGGAGTCTAAATTTGTGTCATGTTAATTAAGAACATAAAAATATTGAATAATATTTGATATAATTCCACATAAGAATAATCTATGAATTCTAAATGAAAAATAAGAAAAAATATAGATGATAAATATGAGTAAACAAATAACTCATAAAAATGAAATCGATGACAAGGTTGGTTTATAGTAATTAATAAATTCTAAGAATGTTGAATTTTGTGAATGAAGGAAATTTTTCTATGTGTTAATTTTATTTTCTTATGAATTACATAAAATATTCCAAATTGATTTTCATAGTGAACAAAATACTGGAAATCCTATAATAAATTTTTTAATCTTTAAACATGTTCATATGAGTAATTAGTAAATAATTGTATGTCCTGTATCAAATAATTAAATTTCTAAATATCATGGAATATAAAATTATTATATTGTCTCATTTATTCAATGACTCGAAAACATGAATTTATTAGAATTAAAAAACTCCATTAAATATGGTATTATTTTCAAGAAAAACATTTCATGAACATATTAATGGAATTGTTACAGGTGAAAATATATAATTTTTGTATGTATTGTATATTATGACAATTTCAACACCAAATAATGATTTTATAAACAAGAAAATGATTTTATTGATAATATATATTCATTTTAATGGATGTTGAAACATAACTAGAAAACCCTTGATCTTTTTTTATTTATCTCTTGATATGATTTATTGTATGAAACCATTGAGTGGTATTTTATTTTGTAACAATACATCAAATTAATGAGTTAATAATAATAATGATGTAGTAACCATTGGATCAACAATACATGTTACATAAATCATTATATCTTCTATAGTGAGTAGTGATATACAAAAGTATAAAAACTCAATATCAACATATATTCGATATATTAGACATTAGTTTTGAGCTATGTAAATTCCAGAATTTAGATAATTTTTTTAGTATGCAGGTAATTTGTTTTTATAAGTTAGAATGGTTCAATGGTTCTTTACAATATATGAGTTAGATTCGATTAAGGATATTAAAAATATAACAACATTTTCCCCCATTACCATTATATATTGTATTTGGAATATTTATTTAAAAGGGGTAATGAAGACACAAATTATAGCCCTATTAAATCTACAAATTATAAATATCAAACAATGAAAGTGTGATTAATGCATTATAAGTCCACCTATTTTAAGTATGAAATTTGAAAATATGTTAGAAGTAAATTTTTAATGACTCGGACCCTAGTCTCCTCGAGTTTGTTCCTCAATTTATTAAAATGGCATAGATACAAGATTTTAATCCCAAAGGATAGATCATTTTAGTAGCTCTAGAAACTAGATTTCATACATGAATCATACATTATCATTTAAAATATAAAAAAACATGGTCAATACTTTGAGGACACCATTATTATGAATCCCTAAACCCACACTTCCATGTCCAATAATATAAATGTTGTTTATTTGTTTTAAAAAAATTCATTTAAAAATATATAGTTTATTTTACACTCTATGATGTTGTAAAATATTTTTTAGTGGATTTAATAAATAAATTACATTTAATGAAAGGTAAAAAAAAATAAAATAAATTAACTAAATTTCATTATGTACACTAACTCTATATGTTACTATGATGCATTTGGAATATTTTACTAAACCTATGAAAAATAAATTTAAAACAAAAGTAGTACATAATTACCCATTAATGATTTTATGAAAAGTATAGGGAAAATACCATTTTAAAATATCCATATAAAATATTATAATACATTGAGAATAATTATCCCAAGAAATTGGATTAAAAATAGTCCAATTTCTTTCGGATAACATAAAGAATGGATTTGAAAAGAAAATCATTGTGACGCTTGAAATATTGAATTCAATTTGGGCGTTGCCACTTTTTTGGGGAATGTTTTCACTCCCTACGCCCGATCATTTTTAAAATGTCCTAGTGACATCTTTTATAAAATTAGTTTGAGATGTACATATATATATATATATCACTAGAATTTTCTCATTAGAATCATAATCATGCATTTAATTCAAACACACAATTTTATTCATCAATAACTATATATATAAGATGAAATTTTATTAGAAATTACTAGTCGATTTTAATATGACTAAAACTCATGTTAACTAGGTTTTCCGTGTATAGTTAATAAAAATAATTAACATCCATATATTCAAACATTCATTCATACCTTCATGATATACTATTTCTAAAATGATATAATTTATCATTTAAATATTCATCCTTAAATAAATACATTATGTAATCATTTAATTTATTTTAAAAAATCATATTTATAATTTAAAATGTAATACAATAGTGTAAATTCATCAAATCTTTGTATAAAATTTTAGAAATTGTGAAAGTAAATTCTCAAAATTTAATAGAAATATCATTTTGATTTCATCGAATATTCATATGAAAAAAGGTATATAAAACAAAAAATATATATATTACATATTTAAAAATTACAATACGTACATGAATTCCTTACAAATATCATCTTCATCATATACTAATTTAAAAATTAATCTATTCATATATAATAATTGTTTGAGCATCCAAATTATGCATTGATAGTTAAAAATTCCTATATATATTCACTTGATGAATATAATTTTTGAAATTATTTCATTTAATAATATATATATATATATATATATATCAAAAATCTAAATTATATGAATGTTAATATGATTTTTTTATATGTTATGTACATATATTTATATTCTTGTATAAAAAGATGTCTGATATATATATATATATATATATAATAGTTTTCTTTTTTAATGTAAATAAAAAAAACAGAATTCTCTTTTGAGAACAAAAATCTATAAACTCAATTTTTTTTAAAAAAAATGAATTTCTCATCACCACAAATAAAAAATTAAACTCTAAATTCCATTTTTAAATATAAATTGAAAACTATTTTGAGTGCACAAAATATTTTATATGTTTTATGAATAAATATATAAAAATAATATGTTTTACATAAAACAATAATTGATTTTAGATGATAAATTCAATTATTTGGTTTGTAGATTAAAAATTATAGAGAACCTATTATATTTTATTGGATACACTATCACTCTCCCTCTTCAGATAAACAAATATTTTATTAACATTACATTTTTTATTTGTGTTTTTGTTTTTATAGCCACATACTCCAGTGATAAAAATATATACAAATGGATATATTCTTATCTACAGACTCGAGGATGTATTTAAGGATTTTAAAATAGTAACACATACATGCTTGTTGAGTAAGTTTAGTATATAGATGTATATATAAAAATAAAAATAGTGGACAAACATTTACATAATTCATTTACGATGACTAGATATCCACTGAAAATTTTTATAACCAGATACCCCAAAAAATTTCACATCTACATATCATATATTTATGTTCAATTTGAGGAAAAAATATTATAATAACAATATCAAATATAACTATTCATAAACTAATAGAAATATTTAAAACAAAAAATAAAACACAATAAAAAAATTAATGAAGAACTACATATATATTCATCGATCGATGGGGAAAAGAGGAATAATTGAGCATTATAGTTAACTGAATATATTATGACACCTAAATTGTAAAACACACTACTACCTATATTGGATTAAGTAGATATGAAACCCAAAAATCTAGATTATGATGTTTACTTCAAAACCCCTTATTCATGAAAACCTCATGAATAAAACAACAACAAATGATGTCCCTTTCTAGGGATCCATCTATGATTGGAATCCTCATTGGAAGCTCAGTTTCCCATGAAAGGAACCCCAAAGCCTAGATTATCTCATATGATGATGATTACAGTTTTCATCTGCCCCATTTCATAGCTTAAAGCAACTCAACTCTGAAAACCATAGCTATCAAAAGGCCCCCTTCATGAAAATGGTCTCAAAAAACGAATACACTTTTTATTATATTTTATGTCATTTCATTTTCATTTTTTACATATCAATTTATATTTAATAATAATTTAATTATCATAAATATATGAATTAATATATTAAAACAATTTATAATCCTAAGTGTAATAAAATAATTTTATACTTATAAATAATAATATTCATATATTTATAAAATAATAATACTCATAATTCAAAATTTTAGAAAATAAAATAAAAAAATAAATTTCAAATAATATATATATTTATAATTATATTTATTATTATTTTAACAAAAAATTTAATACATATAATTATTTTGAATTTTACTTGTATTGTCAATACTGTTATAATTAAAATTTAAAAACAAATTACAATTGTCACATTTGTAAAAAAAAGTTAGACATTATTTGAACAATAACGGAAACTTTTTCATTATAAGTTGTAACATAGATATATTCATTATATATATATTTTCTATTTTCAAATGTAATTCATTAAATATTCATTTTATGTTCTAAACATATAATGTAATTCAAATATTATATAAGTTTACAAAAATATGTTAAATCTTTTTAGTAAAATAATATAAAAATATTTTTATTAAAAAAATATATTATTATTTATTAAAAAAAATATTATAACATAAAATTTTAAAAATAATTAAATAATTTCATTATTTATAAATATTATTATATAATTTTAAATATATAAATGAACTATAAATAAAATTTTGTTTTTTATTAATTAATAAACATATTTTTATATTTTTTCATAGTTTGTTATATAATAAATTACTAAATATATTTACATTTTCATTGATCTTACATTCTTATCCCCCCCCCCCCAAATAATTATTTCCTCAAAATTTGTATCTTAGGTTTAAGAAAAATTCTAAATTTACTTCATCAAAATTATGAAAATCTAAAATTGTTAATCAGCTATATTTTTTCACATATAATTTCTTAAAAAATCACTTAATGTCCAATGTTTTCAAGAACTTCTCTATGATACAACATGATATGTCCCGAACCCAAACATTTGGGTGTAGTACTACTAATATAGTGTAATTTTTTAAATACATCTAATAATACATAGATTATTTTCTAATCTAGGACCTTCTCCTATATATCATTTAGAGGAATAGATAAATACATTACATTTAATATGATTTTATAATGACTAGTATTTTCTATGAAATTTTTATTAATTATATGTATTTATTACTAGTCTTTGAAAATTGATGGTGTGTTATTTTGAGCCCCGGAGTGCCCGTAATATATTTATGAACTTTTTTATGGTACGTCTAGTAAACGTGTGAGCTGCATTTTCTATATTTTTAATTTGTGCTCAGATTAAATATTTGAGGGCACCTTTGAATCTTCATATCCGGGATTCTTATAATAAAGGATTCACTTTGACAGTAGTAGGTCTAGAAAAAAGTTATGTTTTGGGACTTTTAAATGAATAATACAAATAAATTAGTTATTTTTTATTTTTCATTCTTCTCCTCCATCATACAAGAAGAGTGTGGGGCCCGTGACGTGTCAAGCCATTAAATGGATTGACCATTCAATTTTTAGTAACCTCAAAATTGGGGAATTTGGAATGTTCCTAATTAATGGGCCTCCATTAATTCCAAGAATTTTTCACACCCTCTCCCTCTACTTTTTATATGGAGCTTGGGGAGATGTTTCATCAGTACATCCCAAACAACGAAGTGCTAGAAAAGTGTCATGATGCAAAACCCTAGAAGGATGGATCCGGTTTTAGCAGGAGGTGACGAGTGACACTAAAACCCTAAACTGGAGATCGAAGATCAAGTGATGTCATTGGAAGCTAGTTGTAAAGGATAGGAAACACTGACACATTCAAAAGTGCAGAGGCTCTCCAATAACCTCATGTAGGGGTTTTACCCTTGTTTATTTCAAGTCAATTTCTTGAACCCATATACCGTTCCTAATGATTATGAGCGAACACGGAGGGCGCAGGCCTATCGAACCCGGGTCGAACCCTCTGCTAATTAGAAACCCTTGCGCTCTCTGTGGAAGACCATTGTCACATAGTCACAGACTGTCTACTAAAGAGGTTATGTTTCGAGGAACGCGGTAAGAGGAGGTCGTGGCAATAAGCTGTAGCCGTCATCAGAGAGGCATGAACTGGCCAACCATAGAAGAGGTCTGGATGGACGTAGCTCGTCTTCGGTGGGCAAGGGGGCACTGCACATCAGCTGTGACATTTAGAGAAGGCAGCCGAAAAATCAGACTGTAGCGGAAGGGGAGGCGGCGCAACCAGCGTGCTGCCAGCGAGAGGGAAGGGGGCGCGACTGGAACGCCGCTAGTGAGAAAAGGGCCACGACCGAAGCCAAGGCAAAGGAGGAACCCACCACACGAGATCGGTTGTGACCAGAGAAAATCCACATGTCGCCACCGTTTTGCAAAACCGAATTGTATTTGGGCCATTCTAGATACCGAGGGGAAACACCCCCCCTAGCCAGAACAGGCAGAGACCAGGTCGCACCCCCTTGTAGGTCACGCCTCATGCGGCCAGCCTATATGCCGAGCAGGCCATTCCACCCTTGCGGGTCGGACTGGTTGGTCGGGCTGCCCCCTTGCGAGCCGTGATGCCCTCGCGGGATGCCCTATGTAGGACACCCCCTTGTGGGCTTGTAACCCTTGCGGGGTTCCCCTTGTTGGCTAGGACACCCTTGTGAGCGGCCCTCTTGCTGGTTAGGCGTCCCATATGTTCTGCCCATTGCGGGTTGGTCCGGACCTCAGCCTAGCGGGCGGAGACTGCTACAGGCCAGCCCTGACCGGGTCAGGCCAGGTTAGTCTGATCGGGTCCGACGGGACTCGGGCTTGACCGGACGCTGAAACACATCATGGACCATAACATGACATTTGAGCATTCGTTTGATGAACCGTATATAACATTGGGATCCTTTGAGTGAGATGATTCATCTGTTGTATTGGACATGAGTTTTGGAGATAGTTGGAGTGTTGCCAGGTTGGATTGAACTTCAATCCAATCGGGCAACCATATCTATAACACTCATAACTCACAGACAGAGCATCTGATCAACGCACCATTCAGTTCATTTGAACCATTACAACATAGATGTATATTGGATTACTCCTTTTCGAATCATAGTGGTGTTTGAGGTACGAACGATATCTCAACGGGTAGTTTCTACGGAACTCGATCGCATCGGGTGTGAGGAATCCTATGGCAGACTGTAACGTGTTGAAATAACATTGATCCTTTGTAGTTCACCATATATTGATCCTTTGTGGGTCGTCTACTACCAAATCTTGTCGGGGTCAATGCACATTGATCCTATGTGGGTCAGCACATATAGATCATGTGTGGATCAGATCATGTGTGGGTCAGCAGGGGTTAGTACCTGTCAGATCCTGGGTGGGTCAGTGCTCAACAATATTTTGTGAGTTAGTGCTACTAATCCTATGTTGTTTAGATCCTCTGTGTGTTAGTGGGGGATTGTACTTATCAGATCATGTATGTGTTAGCTCATACCAATCCTGTGTTGGTTAGATTCAGTGTGGGTCAGCGGGGTTTAGTACCTATCAATCCTATGTGGGTCAGCAGTAGTGCTTCTTTACTGTATAATATGATCAACATTATGAGTAATCATTTTCACTTATATTCATATGTTATATATTATTTGGTTAAGAGTCCTTTATATGTGTGGTAATTCTAACTTTTTGGTGTTTTCTTCATGGTTTTACCTGTGTGGTACTTCTATCTCTGTGGGGATACCATTATGGTATTTCTACCTTTATGGTGTTGACTTCGTGGTGTTGTCGGTGTGGTACTTCTATCTCAGTGGTGTTACCTATGAGGTAATTCTACTATCATGGTATTACCATTTTGTTTTTTCAATCATGTATGAGATGTTTATATTTTTAAAACTTGGTTATATGTGTGGGAAAATACCTATGTAGTGTTGATATCTATTGCTTCAGGATTTGTGATTGAGGTTTTTCTTTGTGGTATTTCAATTGTGGATCTCTGGGAGAACTATAGGGGCCTTCAGTCCCCATTGAGTATCATTATACTCACCCTTGCATGGGATATTCCCGTTCCTTGTTGTGTCTTGTGCAGACGATGAACTACATTGACCGAGGATTAGCAATCCACGACTGGACAGTACTTGGAGATGGACCATCTGGCGTGACCTGATGCATGGACAACTATTTGTGATTTGTACCTACCATTAAGCTACGATCAATGATGGACAATATATGATCTATTTGGGTCTTTTTCAGTTGTACTTGTACCTTATTCGGTTGGGATTGTATTCTGGACCCTTTTACTTTCAACAATATTTACATTCATTGGAGTCTTAGTATAATAGATTACATTGTGGTTAGTTTATGTTGTGTACTAGGAATGTGTGTCTGAATAGGATAAAAGGATATTTTTTCCTGTATTAGTGATATTCCTTTCTGGTGCCAGTCTCCAGACCCAGGCCAATTGTAGTCGGGCGTGGAGTAATCATGGTATGCGCCACCAGGGACAGGTCATGAAAAAGTGGTATCAAAGGATTCGGTTCTACCGATGAACTAGGACTCTGATATATTCAAAATAGTAATAGTGTTATGTGTAATGAGTGTGGTTTTCAGATTGGGTGCTCTAGGGTTAGTACAGAGGACAATATGTCCATGAACTTGTACCATTATTTCTAACATCAGACTCAGTTTATGTAAGAAATGATTGCGTGTGATTTTGAATAGTTTTTCATGTGATTTCATTGAGTCAGTTCTCCAGGTATAACATTTTGATCGTGGAATACCTGTCTTCTTTCAATATTCTGCCACTTAGACATCTATCCAGCATTCTTGAGAGATTACGTGATGATGGCCCATCGATTGATGAGGCCTCAGTGTGGGTCCCTCTTACAACATTATCACCTTCGGGTAGTGTACCAGCAGCACCACTACCAGATGGGAAGTTGTTGCCACCAACCCCACTAGTATATGGTGCACACTGATATAGCCCATTTCACAAGTGTATGCGGTAGAGGACTCTAATGATATGTAGTGAGAGATACCCACAGGCAGCTGAGGAATGTCTGGAGGCTTTGGTAATATTTTTCTCGTATGGTTGGGACATCAGATGACCTTATGGTGATCATATTAGCATGTCGCTTCCAGGAAGCAATAGGTAGATGGTGGAGCTAGATGCTCTAGATACACTAAGTGGTAACACTAATCTGGGCATACATCTAGAGCCTTTTTAGGGAAACGTTCATCCTAATGACATTACACTCTGTGCGTATACAAGAGTTGTTCCACACACAGTAGGGTAGCATGATTTTTTCTAGATACACGGTGAATGTCCCATATCTCTCCCACTACTCCACTGACATGGTACATAAACCTTTTGTCAAGTCCCCTACTTTTGATCAGGGTCTCCGATGATAGATCAGAGCATCAATGATATCTCTTAGCATACCAAAGCAGGCTAGGGTGCTAGAGAGAGTGCTTTTAGTGGAGAGATTCCAAGATGAACATGCATCGATGGCGAGACCCAACATCGGGCGACACGTAGCTGAGTCATATCTGGAAGGTAGTAGGATGATTACACAGATTTCCATGCATGCGAAACATTCTAGTTGATTTCCTCGTGACATAGGGTTAGAGGTGCAAGGCTCGCAAAGTAGAGGAGGTCAGACAAGGGAGAAGAAATGCAACACATGCAACAGGTAGCGTCACATGGCTTGCGACTGCCCGACCCACTATACGGACGACTAGCCGATATGCGAGGGAACATTGAGGTAGAGTTAGATATTTGATCAATAAGGACTGAAGGTGGCTGGGGGATGTTTAGGAAGAGTTGTTCATGCAATAGGAAGTGGTTGGAGATATGTGGTTCTACCACCACCACCTCTAGGTGGTCCTCCCCCATAATAGAGAGCATTTGGGAAGGGGAGAGCTCAGCTCCAGGTAGTTGAGGTGTATGACCATGGAACTGTAGAGATGAATACAGGTATGATCGACGACTACTCTACCATAGTTGTCATACATAGAGACATAGGTTCCCATCACTCTTTTATTGCCACTTCCCTTATTATGATCATGGAGATTCATGTTGATTTGTCGGCAAGATCCTTGTGACAATAAAATCCTAAGGGAGAAGATTCAACAATTACACACTAGTGTCGACAGTGTGATCTTACTTTATGAGGAGATATCGTCGATGATGATCTCCAAGTTGTGGTGTTGAGGCCTTACGACATCATATTGGATATGGACTGATTATCCATAGTCTATGCAGAAATTGATTATATTTGGCACATATTGATGTGTGTCCACACAAATAAGAGTAGGTTTTCCTTCATCGGCGAGAAGGGAATCTTTACCACGCAGGATGGACTTACAGGGAGGAGGTTACATTACATTATAAATTAGTTTCTTAGTATTTCCCTAAGATCAGAAGATGTTAACATTCAATGATATCCTATTGTGGTGGACATATAGGCCGAAGTCTTTGCTGATGATGTTCCTAGATTACCTTCATGCAGAGAGGTAGAATTTGACATCGACATATACCCCGTGATGGAACTGATATCTACACCAGCATATCAGATGGTTCCAGCAGTGTTCTTGAGATATGGATATTGTTGAAGGAATTTCATAGTAAAGGGTTCATAAGGACCATCGTTTCCATAGGGGAAGCCCCAATTTTGGACACTAAGAAAGAATATGGGTGTTTGAGAATCTGTGTAGATTGAAGACTCTTGAAATAGGTGAAAATGAAAGACATGTATCCAATTTTGAGGATAGATGATATTTTCGATCATCTGAAGGGAGATCGTTTGTTTTCAATGATATACCTCATGTAATGCAATCATCAGCTTAGGGTATGATATGAGGATGTGTAGAAGATGAACTTCATATGTCGGTATGAACGCAATGAGTTGTTGGTTATGTCGTTTGTCATGACCAATACCCCAAATGTATTCATGGTACTCATGAATTGGATCTATCATCCATGCCTCGATCTCTTTTTGTTATTCTTCATTGAATACATTTTGATATACTCAGTGATAGAGGAGGATCATGCATGTCATATACAGATAGTTATAGATAAACTTCAAGACCACCAGATTTATGCTAAGCTCTAGAATTTCCCATTCTGGATATGAGATCTACTTTCTAGGAAATTTTATCTCAAAGGCTGGAGTGGCAGTAGATCCAGTGAAGATAGAGGTTTTAATTTCTTGGGAACCACCCAGGAGTGTACCCGAGGTGTAGAGATTGATGGTGTTGGCTGGATACTACCTGAGATTCATGCCTAACATTTCTACAGTTGTGACACCATTTTTAGCATTGATGATGAAGGGACATCCCTTTGTATGAATGGAGAGACGACAATACTGTTTTCAGGAACTGAGGTAGAGACTGATGAGTGCCCACATCTTGAGGATACACGAAGAGAGTGTTGGGTATGTATTAGATTACGACTCTTCAGGACCAGACATGGGTGTGTACTGATGTTGGATTGAGTTGTGATCACTTATATCAGACGACACCTGAGGAAACCTGTGCAGAACTATGCAACACATGACCTGGTGTTAACAGCTGTGGTCTTCGCATTGAACGTGTGGTGACAATACATGATGGAATAGAATTTTACGGTCCTCTATAATATTAAGAGTCCCATGTATATCTTATCTCAGAAGACCTGAGACATCAGTGAGGGCTAGAGTTCCTCCAAGACTATGACTTTGAGGTATTCAATTCTCTTGGTAAGGGTAACATGGTAGCAGATGCACTTAGAAAGAGTTAAGATCTACAGTTCTAGAGTGATGCGAAAGAGTACCTAACCTCATTGAAGATATCCTTCTTGGACAGAGAGGGAGAAGCTTACATATAGTCTATGACTGTCACTCCCCCACTACTCCAGCGAGTCAAGAAGGCACAACGTAGGGACAATGACTTTGAGGCTTGATGTCCTCTAAAATTCTCAGGATGGGAACCTTGTAGATTTTTTGACTGTGGGGCGCATGCCATCTTCTTAGAGGATGTACCATTGAACTGGTGGAACTATGGGGGGAGGTGTTGAGTGGGGTCTATATGTCCCCGATATAAGTACATCCTGTTGTGGAGAAGATGTACCAGGACCTCCATTGTTAACACTAGTGTATAGGGATGAATAAAACAGTGGTATAGTTTGTTTCTCGATGCCTCATGTGTTAGCAATTGATGGTCGAGCGTCATGTTCTAGCAGGCAAACCAAAACCACTAGATATGTTGGAGTGGAAGTGGGATGGAATATCCATGGAATTAGGGACCAGGATTCCATGTGCATCTTGGGGACATTATTCTATATGGGTGATCATTGACCGACTCACCATTTCAGCCTGCATACTAACTATCCAAGAGTAAGAATTAATAGAGGACTTGGGATGCCTATACGTACAAGAGATTGTGAGCCTCCATGAGGTTCCATCGATGATCGTCACTGACGGTGACACCCATTGGACATCACATTTTTATAAAGGATTATAGGAGACATTCAAAACTCATCTACGTTTAATCACCACCTTTCATCCTCAGATGGATGGTCAGATAGAGCAGACCATACAAACGTGAGAGGTCATGCTTCATGAATGCATCGTAGATTTTGTCCTCTATTGGGAGGATCACTTTCCCTTGGCGGAGTTCACATAACACAATTGATAACACTCCAACATTAGTATGGAACCATTCAATGACCTTTATGGTCAACCATGAATATTACCTCTATGCTGGATGGTCCAAGGGGAGTTACCACTTATGGGTCCAGAGTTGGTACGGGCTACTAATGAGAAGGTGTAGATCATATAGGAGTGGATGAAGACTACATAGATTAGACAGAAGTATTATGTTGAGAGGAGGTGTAAAACTTTGCAGTTCTAGGTGGGGGACCACATATTCATCAGAGTTACTCCTTAATGGGGACTGCGGAGATTTGGTCGAGGCTGCAGGTTCTCTATGATGTTTATAAGACCATTTAGGACAATTCGAAGGATATATGAGGGGGAATAATACTTGGCACTTCCACCATAGTTGAGAGGTTTCAAGACGTCTTCCACATATCCCAGCTAATGATATATGTGTATAAACCATCCCACATCATCGACCCTGATGATATGGACTTTGATTATGGGTTGTCGTTTACAGAGGTTCTAGTGGAGATTGAGGATGGACAAGAGCGGGTCTTTTATGGTTGTTTGATTACTTTTATATGCGCTCATTTTCACCACGAGAACCTTCATGAGAGTACATGAGAGTGGGATGTTCAGATTCGTGCATAGTACCTCCCTTTGTTTCCATTGTCAATGTTTTGGATTTGGGGATGAAAATCCCTAAGGTGGGGAGAATTTAAAGGCCTGGATTTTACATGATTTTTTTAATTATATAGAATTATTACTATTTAGTAAAATCTAATTATGTGTCATTCCAAGGCCTAGAGTGCCTGGATTGAATTTCTCAACAATGTTTAAGCTACATTCAGTGAACGCATGAGAAGCGTTTTCTAACTTTTTAATCAGTGCTCAGATTAAAAATCTGACGGCACCATTAACTCCGCAACACTGAGATTCTCTTATGGAAGCCTTCACATTGACCGCAGTAGGAATATAAACAAATATATGTTTTGGGACAAGTAAAATAATTATAAAAATTACTTATTTATTTTTTAATTTTCTTTATTCTCCACTAATGGATAACTGTAGAGTAGGACAATAGATGTGTCAATCCAATAAATGGATTGAACATTCAATTTTAGTAATTGCACCATCATGGAATTAGGAAGGTTCCTTGTTAATGGGTCTCTATTAATTCCATGAATTTTTCACACCCTCCCCCTCTCCTATTTATATAGAGTTGGGTGAGAGGTGTCAACACTGCTTTGCCAGACATGGAAGTGCTGAAAAAGTGTGGAGACACCAAACCCTTGGAAGAAGGAGCCGTTTCTCGTGGGTGGCAATGAGAGACATCGAAACCCTGAAAAGGATATCAATGAAAGAGCAATGTCGTTGGAAGCTTGTTTCGAAGGATGGCTAACACCAACCCCCTTATCAAGTGTGGAGGCTCTCTAGAAACCTCAATTAGGGGGTTGATCCTTATTTATTTTATGTGATTTTATAGAACCCTTAAACCCTCCCATATGATTATGAGCTAACAAAGAGGGCATGGGTCTAAAGGACCTGACCTAAACCCTCACATACATTGTTACCCTTGCGCCCTCTATGAAAGACCAATGGCATGGTAGCACCGACTAGTTACAAAGGAGGTGACGCGCCAACACACACCACAATAGGAGGCCATGACCCTGTTTTGTCAGTGTAATCGGAGCGGCCAGCACCAGCCGACCATGGAGGAGGTGTGGCGCACCGTTGTGAGCTGTTAGTGAGAAATGGGGAATGGCTCCTCAGCCGAAGCGGTCGGAGAAGGTGGTTGACACATCGGTAGGCCATGGAAAGGGAGGATGCATGACCAGTGTGCTGGTGGCGAGCGGGAATGTAGCACGACTAGCGCGCAGCCGGCGAGCAGAGGTCCCCGACCAATGCCGCGATGGAGGCAGAACCCATCGCGCGGGTTCCAATGTGACTAGGTCACACATATGGGGCGCCACTGCTATGCAATACCGAATGGCCTCTAGGGCATTTAAGATACCAGTGGAAATCCCCCCCCCCCCATTTTCCAACACATGCGGACAGCAGGCCGCTCCCCCTTGCGTGCCGCGCCTCATGAAGCCATTCCACCTACCTAACAGGACACGAACCCCTTGCAGGCCAGATTGGTGGGCTGGACCTGTGGGACGGACCGGCAGGCTGGGCCGCCACCCTGTAGGCTAGTCTTCCCCATTGTGGCCTCCCTTTTCGGGATGTCCCATTGTGGGTCGGGCCACCCTTGTGGGCAGGGCCTCCCTTGTGGGCCTCCCCCTTGTGGGTCGGGTACCCTCATGCTGGACAAACCCCCCCTTAATTGCCGCCAATTGTGGGATAGACCTATATGAGCTAGACCGAGCCTACCGCGACCATACCAAGAATAGTTTGGGCTGGGTCAATTCAACCGGTTCAGACTGGACACGAGACCGACCGGACCCCGATACACATATAGGGCCATGACATGAAATCTAGCTATCCGTTTGAAGAACCGTTTGCGGTGCTCGAATCCTTATTGAGAGAAGGTCATTCTGATATACTCCAATTCTTACTTGGTGATAGTTATCCAATGTTGAGGTTGGATCAATACTAAATCCAACAGGGCGCCCAAAACTAAAACGCTCATAACTCATAGACCGGGTGTCCGATCAACGAACCGTTTGTCAAGTAGGAACCCTTACGACATGGAGGTCCTTTGGGTAACTCCTTTGTGGATCATAGTGGTAGTTAATGTATTACAGATATCTCAAGGGATAGTTTCTCTAGAACTTGAGTTCACTGGGTGTGAGGAATCATGTCGCAGGCTGTAAAATTAAAATGAAAATCGGTCATGTGTGGGTTAGGGAATTCATAACATTTGTGGCTTAGATCCTCTGTGGTTCAACACTCTACCATCATTTGTAGGTTAGCACATACTAAATCATTTTGGGCTAGATATTTTGTGTTTCAGCAGGGGTTAGTACGTATCAGATCTTCTGTGGCATTGCGCCGATCGATCCTGTGTGGGTCAACTCATATTGATTCTATGTGGGTCAGATCCTATGTGGGACAGAGAAATTTATTACCTATCTATTGTGTCTGGGTTAGAAGTATTGCTTTAAAACTAAATAAGATGGTCTAGCTTAAGACTAATCATCATTACTACTTTACTTAAGATATACTTGATTTTCAGTATAATCTTTTACTTGTGTGGTAATTATACCTTTGTGGTATTGTCTATATGGTGTTTCTTGTGTGGTACTTCTATCTCATTGGTGGTACCTGTGTGGTATATCTACCATTGTGGTTTTTTTGTGGTGTTACCAGTGTGGTACTTCACTCTCAGTGTCGTTGCCTATATGGAATTTCTACCTTAGTGGTGTTACCTTGCAGTGTTCTTCTCTCATATATGAGATGAGTATATCATGATATCTTTGATATATGTATCAGAATTTACCATAGTAGTGATGATTTTTTTTGATTTGTGATTTGAGTTTGAGTTTTTTCTTTATGGTATTTCCATTGTAGAACATTGGGAGACCTCTGGGGGTCTCTGGGTCCGAACTGTGTATCATTATACTCACCCCTGCAATGGCATTGTCTGCACCTTATTGTGTCTTGTGCAGATGAAGGACATCATTGACTGAGGTTGAGGTAGCCCAAACTTGACAGTACACAGAGGTGAACTATCCAGCATGACGTGATGAAGGGACTACTATTCGTGAGTTGTACCTACCCTTCAAGTAGGATCCTAGGTGGACAATCCAAGATCTATTTTTTACTTTTTAGTTGTATTTGTACCTTTTTTAGATGGGATTGTATTTTTTCCCATTTTACATTCATCACTCTTTTATTTCAGCACACTTTTAGTACAAAAAATTACTTTTTAGTTTCTTCTTTTTGTGTTCCTGGAGTGTGTGTCTGAACTGGTTAAAAGGAAATGATTTCCCGGTTTAGGCATACACCTTTTCGGTGGTAGTCGTTAGCCCCTGGCCTATGTACGGAGGGCTTGGGGTAGACACAACACGGGCTTCAGGGGATGTGTCATGATAGATTTATACCAAAATAATCTTAAGGTGCAATCACTTCATAATGGAAGATAATTCCAACAGAAAATTTCACTAAACTTGTGAAAAAATTATTTACAACAAGGGGTGATATTAATTACCCATTAAGGAATTTTCAAAAAGACCAATGATAAAATACATTGTAAAAATACATTATGAAATATTATATTACTTTTATAGTAATTATAAATTTTTTTAAATACTCCAAAGATTTTTGGAATAAATTAATCTTTCTTTTGAAAACAAAATCGTTTGGCCCCATGAGATATTGAAGACTTTTTTGTCTTACCAAATTTCTTAAGGGATGAGTTTACTCACCACTCTCTTTCATGTTTGAAATTTCTATGTTTCAAATTTTTTTAAAAGATTTGTATATTTCTATACATGTATAAACATTTTTAATTAGAGTTTTTTTCTTTATAAATGCAATCTGGCATTAAATACACATACACAATTTATTTATATATAAGTATATAAATCAATATAAACCATCATGGGAAATAAAATGTGTGTCCCAACAAAAACAAAACAGAAGTCAATTATCTTATTCATGGACCATTAATATAAATAATTGACATCCATGAATTCACACATTCATTCACAACCCCACAAAATACCGATTATGAATTGTTAAAAGTTATCATTTAAACAGTCATCCTTAAATAATTATTTTATGTAATCATTTAAGATAATTAAAAAATATGTTATTTGAAAATAACATTTCATATTTAAATAAATAGTGAAAATTCTTGAATCATTCGCATAAAATAATAGTGATAAAAAATAGATATTCTCATAAACTAATATATATATAATTTTTCTTTCAAAGAAAATTCATTAAGGAAATATTATATACTAAATAAATAAATTATAAAAATAAAATATTTTCTATAACATCCTATATATTAATAAATTCCAAACAACATCTTGATCGAGATTTAGATTTTAAATATACCCAATTAAAAATATGAAATATTTCCCTTATAAATCTTCATTCATAGCTAAATTTGTATATATATATATATACTGGAATAACATTGATTTGTATGTTCTTGATGTATTTTAATATATATATATATATACATATATAATTATACTAATTCCTTAGAATTTTATCTATATGATTTTGATATATTGTATACATAAATGTGCATGCGTGAATAAAAATATGAAATATGAAATATATATAATTCTATATAATTGTATATTTATATATATAAATAAATATAAGTCCCTTTTCATAACAAAAAATTATAAATTGAATGATTTAACTAAAATATAATTGTAATGTATTTCTATCTTATATAAAAAATTAAATCTAACCACCATTTTGAAATACAGTCAGAAAAGTTATTTGTGTGCAGAAATTATTTTTAGCAATAATTCATATTTAATTTTTGGAAGAAATTCATAAAAATAAAATGACATACATAAAAATAATTGATTTTGGATTATATAATCACATACATGATTTTGATAATTAAAATTTTATATATTCTCTTATGGTTACCTCTCTAGACTGATGAATTATTTAGAAAACTGAAATTTTTGTATTGGGGTATGGATTTTTAGATCCATATCCTCTAGTCACATAATTATATATAAAAATAATACATTATTATATGCGGACCAATTGATGTCTTTAAATATTTTGAAATAATGACACATATAATCATTAGGAGAATGCTAAGTATAAAAATGCAGATACCAGAATAAAACTATTGCACAATCATAGACAGAATTCATTTTAAATTACTAAATATCCACTGAATATTTTTATAAAATATACCAAAATAAAAATAACATGCCTCAATATAGTATATATTTAATATTATTTGAATTAAAACAAATCAACTAACGAAAATCAATGTATTCCATTAATAAAAAATAAATCATATCATAAAACAAAGAATAAAACATAATAAAAAATATATATAAATATGGAATGGTTGATACTTAAAAAGATCGATGGAGAAAAGCTGAAATTTCAAACATCACAGATATACAAATAGATTCAGAAAACTAAAAGTGAAAACAAATGCCTACCACACCAGGATAAAAAAGATCTGAAACCCACATATCTATATATTGATGTTTCCTTTGGAATCCCATACTATAACAAAACACCACCGATGACACATCTGTCTTCAGATTCCCACGCCAGGGATCCAGCATTGATCAGATGCACTGTAGGGAGCTTAGATTCCCTTAGATGAAATTCCCACCACCTAGGTCATCTACTTTAAAACTGACTAGAGTGTTCTGTATCTCCATTTATTGGCCTCGTCCTACTCAACTCCCTTAAATAAGTCCCTCAAAAGGTAATATTTTTGTATAATTCCTAAAAAATGTGATTTGCTTTTTTATTTTATTTATTAATACATTCAATTTAATTTTTAATATATAAATTATTTTTTTAATAATTTTATTAAAATAATTATATTTATTAATATATAATAAAACGAAAAATTTAATACAACATTACAATTATAATTTCATATTTTTAATATATTTATAAAATAATAATACCAAGAATTCAAATTGTTTGAAAACATTTTTAAAATTATTAAAATTTAAAATAAAATATATTTTGTTAAATATAATTATATTTCCCTTCTAAAACAAATTTTTTTTATCATTTATTAGTATTTTTATTGTTAGCATCATTACCATTATAATTAAAATTTACAAGAAAATATTATTTTCACATTTGTAAAAATATAAGTAAGAATTTACCTCAATAATAAGGTTTAAATTTTCATTATAATTATTATATTGGATATATTTTTTATAGATATTCGATCTATTTTAAAAATCTCTTAATTGATTAAAAATATTACTTTTAAAATATAAATGTTCATTCAAATCATCAACAATTTTATAAAAAAATAGTCAAATGTGTGTATTAAAATAATATAATAGGGAGTTATTTTTAAAAATCAACTCTTATTTCCAAAATCTAATATTATAACATATGATTTAAATAAAAATTATTTTTAAAAAATATTATTATTTATAAGTATTATCATATAATTATAAATATTTAATGTAACGTTCAATAAACATTTATTTTGATTAATTTAAACTCTTAGTTTTATTTTTATTACTTTTCTTAGTTTTATATAAAAAATCATTAAATGGTTTTAGATTTTTTGGGATGTTACAGTTATTTTCCAACCATAACCTCTCATATATGTCACAATAAGCTTCCTGGAATCATAGTGAAATATAAAATCTTAAAAATAGAAGGGCACGGATGCTCATAAAGGATAATCATATAACATAATATATTACAAATAAATAATAATAAACATTATGGAATGATGCATAACTAAAACAAGATTCATTTGAACAAAATCTTGATCTAATATTGAAATAATAAATCAAAATAAAATAACGCCATATAAATAATCACATGATAAAGACACTTAATCATGGGTATTATACTAGTCAAATAATCTTAAGGATTATCAGTAAATAAACTCATTAAGAGTGAATGAATATTGTTGGAAATCCTAATCATACCATCAACACATCATCTAAGATACCATACAAAATCTACAAAGACAACAGCCAACACCAAAACATGTTTGTCTCATGGGACCTAATATTTCATTGAGAGGATATAGTGGTCCTCATCAGATAAGTACTAATTCAAACTCGTTTCTATAATGAAAGGGGAAAAGCAATATCAATTGATACATCCATATTAAAACCAGAATACAAAATTTGTTACACTAACAATAATCTGTGAATGATTTCCAAATAGAATATTTTCCATAAAACTAGATCAAAATTCATTGAATAGAATTTGGTAAATGATATCATAAGAGATAATAATATAAAATGAATAATATTCAATAGAAAATATTTACTTTGATGAAAATAATTTATTAAAATCAATGAATTTTTTTGAGAGAAATAATCTTTTTTTGTAAATTATTTATTTAAAAAGCAATGAATTTATAATTGAAAACATTTCATTTGAATTAATCCTTGTAAACATGAAATAAAAATTAAAAACAATATGGAATTATGAAGGATTAAATATAATATCATGGCTAATATGTTAGAAAATATTTCATCTATATTTTTTGAAAAATTTATACAGTACCTCATTTGAATTATTAGAAAAATTTTACATTGAACCCATTTTATAAAAATTTAAACGTGGAAAAAAAGTAATTAATCATTTGTAAGATAATAATAAAATCCATTAGGGATTTATTTTTATTAAACATGTAAATTAAAGAAAATATTTATCTGGTGGGGAATTATAAATAAACATCCTCGAATAAAACTGTTATTCTAATATAACTCTTACCTTAGGTCATATTTTCATGGTACATATCTTAAACTACTATATAATGGTTTAAATTAATTTATTAATTTATAATACAACTAAATTCATATTTATGATTTAATATATGATCCAATTATATTTTCTTCTAACTTTTTTGTAAATAATATTTTTTTGTTACACTTGTTTTGGGTGTGAACTGCTTCATTGTCCAATGCATGTTTTATCGTGTAAGTCATGATTCATGTGCATATAATAAAGATCCTCCTTCTCTAGAATGATATTATGGTCATAGATATCTTATTTATTAATTATATAAATTATTATTATCATTATTAAATGGTGAACAAGGAGAATTAATCACATTTGTTCATGAAGACGGTAGGCTATACGTATGCACGAGCGACAGTATCATTCCCTTAATGGTGAAAGGGTAAGTAAATTGATGAAAAATTATTTATAATGAATCAAAATAACATCATATTTATTTTTTATATACATAAAATACACTATTATACCAATACAATTAACACGTTGATTAATAAAATACCCCATTACATGGAGATGGTATGTCGTGTGTATGCATGTGCAGTGCTCTAGAATTTCATATGATCAACACATTATTGAATATGGTTATCCCATAATAATAATAAAATAAATGAATATAATTGATACTATATTTATTATATTATCCTGAAAGAATATCTTGAAGAATAACTAGAATAAGAATTAAACATGAATGAGTTGGTAAAATAACTACCTCTTTTTCAGTAGGATAAATTTAGATCTCTTATCAAGAAATCTAAAGTTAGTATTTTTGGATGACCTGACCCCCATTAATTAGATAATATTATTTGGAGAACACATGATTATTTTTTTGTCAATATATACAGTTAAATGTGTTGTTAATAAGTGGGTGTGGATGTTCCATTTTAAATTTAAATTAAGGGGATCTTTTGGAAACTCGAATAATAATAATTTAATATAAATTAATTTCAAATTTAAAAGGTATTCAGAGTCCAGTTTTAGAATATATTATTTTTATAGGTCTCAAAAATTACAATAATTATGTTTTATACATGTTTAGGTCTTGTTATTTCACATATCTTTTGAAATTAACAATTATTTAATCCCATTAACTCATATAGTGAAGAAATCTTTTTTTATTACTTAAGTGTTAATATAGTTACAGAAAATTACCAAATAAAAACATAAATGTGTTATTATTGACATAGTTTACTATATCCTAATCAATTTTCTGAATTTTATAAGTTTTTGAATATTATATCATTTAAAAAACAATTTTTTATTTTAAAATATTGTTATTGTCGATTTTGATATTATTCCTTAAATGACAATATAACAAATATAAATACATAAGATAAATTAGAACCAAAACATTTAATAAATCCAAAATATATCTATGTAATCTAAAAAATTATTGGATAAATTTTTTATCTTAAATTGTATTAATTTTAATATTTGTAATAACATTTATATGATATGTCCATTAATTTAATAATTTTGACATCATTATTGTGCAAGACATTAAATTTATTTTTTAATCTATTAAAAAATAATTATCATGATGAAGATAGACATTTTACCACTTAATATAATATATATAGTTGAATAGATGTTATATATTCCCATATATTATATATTTTGTAATTATTAAAAATATGAGTATGATATCATTGATTTCCATTAAATAAAATATAAAATATGTCATTCACTCATTCAGCTGGCTCCCAAATGTTATAATATCATCCAAAGGATGGTTTTAAAGGACTCGCACCCTTCCATTTAAATTTGGACTACATTTAGCGTAATTTTATAATACTTATAATATTATTTGTTCCTTTAATTACAGGATTTACCTTTAACTGTGTTTATAATAAATTATTAAAATTACTATTCATAATACCCAAAAATTAAATAAATCACTTATATAATTAATAAAAAAATATTTCCAAATATGCAATCCATTTTTAAAAATTAAAAACATATAAATATAAGTAATGAATTTAATATTAATCCAATATACAAAATGATAGAATTTTTTTTAAAGTGAAAATGATGAAAAAATTTTAAAAAAATTATATCCAAATTCATCATTGAATTAATTAAAATGATATAAAATGGAATAAATGATATAAAATTAATCAAATTATGCTTTAAAAAAACTCAAACATGTATTTTTATACTATAAATCATTTATATGAAAATGGTGTTTTCAATTAAAATATAGTATTTTTCACAATTCATTATAACATGATACTTATCAAATAAATACAAAAAATTCAACCAATGTAAATTTTTATATTCATAATTAAAAGAAGAAGGTAATTTAGTCAAATATAATTTATAATTTTTTCAAAAAATAAGATTAAATATTATTACACCATCAAAAGGTGGTATAATGCCTTTAGAAAAATATACCCTTTTATGTGTAAAATTATATTCATTATTATCGTATGCCTTAAAAAATATTATGAATGAATGTTAAAAACATTTTATTAATATTGTGTTTGACACTATTCATAACAACAAATTTAATGGCTTAGTGATAATATAAATTTATATAATATTATTAATTATCTATCATGATTTTCATTATACTTGGTGTTACATGAAATGTTACCTATCGAACTAATTACCTATAAAAAAGAAATTCCATAAAATATTATGGTGTTACATTATCACCTCATACAAAAAATTCAATTTCATATTATTTTAATTTAACTTCAAAAAATAAAAAGTATATTCTTGAATGTTCCATTGTTGGAAGCCCACATTAGAAATAAGGTTAATGAAACATCCACTTTAAAAAAAGTGGATGTACAACTGTCACCTGAGATATCACAAACTAGTGATCCTTGTAGGAAATCATGGACATAGAAGAGAAAACTAACTATAATTTCTTTATGGGAAATGATAAAGAACATAATCCGAGATAATGTAACCAATCAAAATTCCATAAACATCTTATTACTTAAAATATACTGATTGATTAAAAAATGAAACACAAAATTGTTTTTTTACAATGAGGTTTCCCAAGAGTGGAAGTATTATTTTACAATTCAAATAAGAACTGACATGATTTAATTAATTTTCATAATAAAAATATCATCCTTTGGTTGTTCTTCATTATATTATCACTTAATCTCTTACCCCCATGAAATAAATGTTTATAATGAATTTTTCATAACTTTATCTTTTTTATAAATCACAAGATATAGGATTCATTAAATTATATTTTAAAGGTTTAATGAATCTAAAATGTTTATCACATGTTCCAAATATGATAAATCAGTTATTAACATAAAAAAATAATATTAAATGATTAACATAAAACATTACAACCAAAAGACTCATCAAAAATTCAAATAACCAAATTCACAGTATATAATAATTTATATATAAGGACACTAATATTGAAAAATAAAATTAATATAAAATTATCCCAAAACAACATAATGAAAATCATTTTTCCATGTACCAATTATATAAATACCTTGTTCACATTAAAACAATACATAAGACATGCATGCATCCAAATAGATAAATAATATGTATTGTAGTACAATCCTTAATTATCTCGTGATTTTAATAACCGAAATATCATAAACTAATTCTCGAATCCCAAAAAAATATAGAATAATTATTCCACTTTAATTGTAGTAACAACAAAATAATGACCTTGATCTCTTTACTCTTTCTCAACTACATTTCCTTGACATTTTGTGCATTCATTTTGGTAGTGTTACATCACCTTATGGTTGAAGCATTCAACATTTATATATTCCTTCTGTACTATAAAATCCTGAGCTTTCATTCTATTCTGACAACACTTTAAAAGTCTCACATTCCCTTCGAGAATGTACTAGGGTGTCTCTTACAAAAATAATCATATTTTTGAATGTAATTCATTACCGTTTTCCATTTATCCATTTCATGCATGTTTATTCTCTCTTTATATTTATTTACATTAAATTCACAAGGCCAATATAATTCTTTATCATTCGTGATAACATATCATGCAATATTTTCATATGATGATAAAGTTGGGGAGTCTAATGAAAATCCAAGGAAAGGATTTAAACCATTAATGAAATGATCATTTTTACCCATTGGGTTATGTATATATTTTTTATCATTCCTCGATATCCATGTAAATTTGGAATCATATTTAGAATAATTATCAACGTTGTTTTGACTCAGATTAAATAATTGTATCTCCATTACCGCTCTCTGTTCAGTAGAAAAATATTTTTCCATGAAAATATAATTAAATCATTTTATTCCATGATTACTATTTTTCAAAAAATTTATTGTTTTGAATCAATGAAAAACATTGATCAATATATCCAGAGATATGATAATATTTCAAAAAATCATTCCTTATTTACATATATCCCAAAGTGATAATTATATTTTCTACAGAACATATCCCTTTCAATTCTAAAAATACATTCATTTTTTCATTGAATAATGGAGGTGTTGTATTAATAAGCCATCTAAAATTTTACGTATGCATTATGGTTGTAACACCCCACCCCTACCTCACTAGCTTGAGGAGGAGATGAGGGCTACTTGGCCTTAATCGATGTTCCTAAGAAGCCAAAGGCTGGAAATAAATACGGAGGGATTCATGATCAAATAGGGGAATGAATTCCCCTTAAAAAAACTATCCAACCCATCGATTAACCAACACTATATGATTCATGTCAACAAAACATTCGAATATGCATTCCCAAAGGACAAGCAAGTTGTTCCTCCCTACAACCAAAATCTAAAAAAACAACCCAAAATCATAGTACAATGTGGAAGACCAAATAATAAAGAACCACGTGATGTGATACCACCATAGCTCTACACTAAGCCCGAAGATCCAAGCTCCAACCAGACATCATGATGCACCACTAAAGGAGGGTGATGCCTTACCTTTTCCCACATCACGGTACACAACATCTACAATAGACACCGGCATGCCAAAGTAAGGGGTGAGTACTAAAACTCTGTAGGATTTCCCCAAATGACTTCCCTACACATGCCACTGGGATAAACCGTTTGAACATTTATATAATAAAATATATATAAAATATTCAAAAGTTCAACGATTTCAATAAGACAAACACACCCTTACCAAGACGTCATACCAAAACCAAGAACCCAAGGTAATGCCGACCAAACATACCACAATTCATTTGATCATTCACAGACTTGTACAAATACTTATATCTTGCAATACAATTCTCAATAAAAAAACCAAAACAACCAAACGGTGGAGCTTCTATCCTACCCATTCACCTATTCACACCTAGTGGTACATCATGACCATAACCAAACAGTGGAGCTTCTGTCCAACACGTTCACCCATTCACAACTAGTGGCTCTTTCCGTCCACTTATCCTTTGATGGTGTCTCTTCCACACACTATCAATCCAATTTTTTATAGTGGTACATTTCGCCACTTCCACACCACATTCCGATCAAGCCGTAAACAAGGATACGGCCCACAAATGTCACAAAAACATGAAATCAATCAATTCCATCACTTACTAATCCACATCAATAAATCGTTTATTTCTTATAAACCATTTTACAAGCCAAACCACATTTCAATAAAAACATCATATTTATTGAAAACCATTTTCCATCAACCATTTTCCCAAATCAATCTCAACAACCCATTTTTAAATCTCTATTTTAATTTCTACCACAATAGCATTTCACCATAAAAACTAATTTATCCCAAAAAATCCCCAAAACATCACCCATGGGATATCCAATCATTTTTGCACATCAAAACAAAATTAATTCAAAGCAAAAAAAATTAATTTTAACCAAAACCATTATCTCTAACCAAGTGGAGTCGAGAGAGAAGTCGCCTACATTTAGGGTTCCCAAGAAATCGACCCACAAGAACCCGCACACCAAATCTGGAAAACACACCACAAAAAACTCTCTAGATCCCCTTCCCTAACCATGAAAAGCCTTAAAATCATCATCCAAGGCAACCACAACCCAATATCTATACACAAAAATGTATATCTAGAAAACCAAGAAAGACAGATATGTTGATCTAGAGGAAAACAAAAGGAAACCAGGAGGAGAGACTTACTCGGGAGAAACCACCTTCAGACCCCATCGAATCACTTCCAAAACGTGTGGGAGATCACCTTCAACCCCTGAGAACCTGAAATCCTTGGCGAGGCTCGAGTGGGAGAATGATTGGGGAGGAAAGAGGAAATTTGGAGTGATCCCGGGTTTTAAAACCCTATTTTTATGTGGCTGCATGATTTGGAAAACCGTGCTCTAACTGTGCGCACGCTACCACCTCGAGAGAGAGTGTCCGCACAATTTCCTTGCATAGTTTGGAAAACCATTCTCAGGCCGTGTGAAGCCTACTGCTTCCCCGTGCATAGTTTTCGGGAGCACCCACACAGTTCCCTTAAGCCATGCTCAAACCGTGCACCCATTGAAAAGCCTCCAAACTCATAAAAAACCATTAGAAACTCTCCCAACCTCTTCCCAACTCATCCCATGCACTTTAAACACATAAAATGTCATAAAAAGGATACATACCTCAAATCTACGTTACTATATTCTGGCCAATATTGGAATTTCCGTCCTCGGAAAGTAGTGAACCTGCCCTTTGCTGAAAGAGCTCGACCCACTGCTCGACCATCTCTTTCTCCTGCTCCCATGTCATATCATGAATCTGAACACGTTGCCACAAAAAATGAACTAAACGATGCTTTTAACCTACAATACTTTATCTTTTCTATCAACAACCTACACTAGCACATCCTCTAACAAAGCATCCAGATCTAGCTCAACATGATCCCATCGAATCACATGGTCACGATCTAGTTGATTCTTTTTCAATTGTGACACATTAAACACATTGTGCACGGCACTGATCCTACATGGAAAAGACAAACTATAAGCCACCCTACCTACCTGCTCAATAATCTCAAAATGTCTAATATACCTCAGAGATAACATTCCATTCTTCCCAAACCGACGATGTCCCATCCTTGGTGAGATCCTCAAGAAAACATGATCGCTCACCTTGAACGACAAAGGTTTTCAACCATGATCTGCATAAGATTTTTGACGACACTAAGCCATCTTCTTTCTCTTCCTGATCATCTTGATCTTCTCTGTAGTCTCCTAGACAAGGCTCGGTCTGACCATCAAGGACTCACCCATTTCCGGCCAACATAGTGGAGAACGACACTACCACCCTTACAACGCTACTAACAGAGCCATATGTATGGATTCCTGATAACTATTATTGTATGATAAATCATCCAATGAAAAGTGATCCTCCCACGAGCCACCAAAATCCATGACATAAGCCCAAAACATATCCTCCAAACTTTTTGTTTTCCTCTCGGATTGAACATCCGTCTGAGGGTGATATGCCGTGCTCATAGTCAACTGTGTCCCAAGGTCATACTAGAAGGATTTCCAGAAACGAGATTTAAACCTAATATCTCTGTCTGATACAATTGAAAATTAAACACCATGCCTCTTTACCACCTCCCGACTATAGATTTTGGACAAATCCTCCATAGTATTAGATTCACGAATTCGGAAAAAATGGGACGACATTGTTATCTGGTCCACTATCACCCAAATGGCATCATTCATTCTTACCGTTCTTGGGAGACATGTGAAAAAATCCACCACTATTTTCTCCCACTTCCAGATAGGGATTTGTAAAGACATCAACATTCATGATGTCTATTGATGCTCTCCCTTGACCTACTGACAATTCAAGCATCTTTAAACAAACTCAGCCACACTTCTTTTCATACCAGCCCACCAAAACTGCTCTTTCAACACTTTATACATTTTCTGAATTCTAGGATAAATAGCCCACCTGGAATGATGATACACCCAGAGATGATAATGCAGACAAGAAACTGGTACAACCATCCAATTCTGAAAACACATAACTGAATCTCTATTCAGTTTCCAACCCTCAAGGGTCTCCCCACCGTTAAGTCTCAGCCCCACGATCACACACATAGAATCTGATATCTATGCCTATCTAACTAGGCCAACCATGTCAAGAATCTACAAAACTGGAAAGAAAACATCTCTATCACCCTGGTCCTCACATTCCAAACGCATATGGTCGATAACTGACAATAACTTCCACTGGTCTGATGCCTTCTTCACCATTTGACCATATTATTTTCTACTTAATGCATCTGCCACCAAATTTCCCTTACCTGGTGTGTACATTATGTCAAAATCAAACATCTGGACAAATTCCATCCATCTCCTTTACCTCAAGTTCAAATCTATTTTTTAGAAAATATACATTAAACTCTAATAATCTGTATATATCGAAAATTTCTCACCAAATAGATAATGATTCCACGGTCTCAAAGCATGCACCACTGTTGCCAACTCCAAATCATGAGTTGGGTAGTTATTCTCATGCACTCTCAACTGTTGTGATCCATATGCATCCACAATATTCCCTTGCATGAGAACTCAACCCAACCCTGATCCCAATGCATCTCAATACACCACATTCCATTTTCCGGGTTCTGGAAAAACCATGACTGGTGCTGATGTAAGGTGACCCTTTAGCTTTTCGAATCACTACTGACACTATTCATTACACTGGAAAAGAACATTCTTTCTTGTCAAAGCTATCATTGGCGAATCCAAACGTGAAAAATCATGAACAAATTGTCAATAATACCTCTCTAGACCAAGGGAACTCTGTATCTCAAAAACATTCTTTAGTCGTTTCCATGAGATAACAGCCGCTACCTTTTCCGCATCAACTGAAACAAAAAATTTAGAAATCAAATGGCCATGAATACGAACATACTATATCTAAAATTCAAACTATAACAATTTGGAATACAAACGATGATCCCTTATGATCCCTAGTACTGTCTCCATGTGCTGCTCATTCTCCACCCTTGTCTTTGAATACACCAAAATATCGTCTACATGTACCGCCACAAATGAATCCAGATATCTCTGAATTATCCGATTCATCGATTCCATGAATATCGCTGGTGTATTCTTTAGACCAAAGGGAATAACCACATATTCCTAATCCACCACTTTTGTAAGAAAACTCTTCTCAACATAGTCTAATGATTCCAACGACAACACCGCAAACTCATACAGTAATGTGCCGACTGCTGGTGCTAACATACTCGTTGCACCCTACCTTTCATTCATCTCTACTCTAAAGAGATGTTTAACACCATCTTGTGTTGTACAATCCATTTTCCATGCATTACAGTCTATGTGGGCATTAAACACCACCGGCCAATCCATTACTAGGATTACATAATACCCATCCATCTCAAGCACTGTGAAATTCAATGTTATCTCAACCTCACCCACAACAATACCACGTGCTCTACACAATAAGGATCGACAATCTCTTTGACCTTGTGGAGTTTTATGTTTCAAAAATGAATGCATCATTTCTGCCCTTAGACCCAGCAAATCTACCACAAAAGCAGCAATAAATGAGGTTGAAGAATCTATATCAAACATAACTTGCATCAAGGTAGAATTTAAAATAATAGTACATCGCACCGTGGATGGTCCATACTGATCATCAAACTGAACATGATCATCTCTAAACACATGTTTTCTTACCACGCTCTACTGTTTATTGCTTTGCTGAGGCGTACTGGTATTCTGAGAATCACCATGACCCACTTTACCCTTCTGATGAGTGGTGTCTTGAAGACCATGTCCCATCAAATCATATGACATCTGTGATCCCTGAGGAGTGTCACGTGCACCCAACCATGTAGAATTCAGTCAATAAGGCTGAAAAATCCCCATATTCTTACAATTATAACATGCGCGAGGTTTTTCCGTACAATCATGCTTCATGTGGCTTGATGAACTACACTGAAAACATCCTGGAATGCTCTGGGGATTCGAAGGAAGATTTACTGATCCTACCGTCAAATTATAAGCCATATTCCCAGCCTGGGAATTATATCCCCTCCTCCATTTGATCCCAGTGTTAGATTTCCCAACATTCCCCGTGGGTACCACTATGCTTCCTCCACCCAGAGCGCCAAACAGATCCCACTATTCCACTAAGGCACTCTTCACCATCTCTGTGTAATCATCTATACACAATACTGGTATATTTGAAAGGATTTCTTGTCTTAAACTGGATTCAAAGATTATTTCCATCAACGACGTGCTACCTGCAACATCGGGTGAAAACCCCACTAGGATCATAAACATAGAAGTATTCTGCATCAAAGATATAAGTTATTGCTTTAAAATGAAGAAATTATTCGTATGCTAAATTGTGAATGTATGTGGGTAGAATTGTTTATTAAACAATTCCTCAATGCCTTCCCACATCACACCCTGGACTGTCACCACATAGACTACCAACTCCCACCACTGAAGGGAAAGATATTCTAACATATACACGACCAACTTCTCTTTTAACTATACTGATGATCCCAATAACTCGAAAATCTTGTTCATTCTATTCAACCATACTTCGGCCTTCTTCGGCTCTGAATCGCCCCTGAAGATGGGTGGATTCTTCTTTTGAAACTCAACTGCATGATCCACATGCCTGGGTTCATCCATTTTATTTTCAATTTTCCGTAGCATGGAAAGATTTCACTATGCATTGCACTAGATGCTGGTTCACCTGAGGCTCAGGTCCTACACCATTCTAAGTAGCCTCCTCCGGTAGGTATCTACAACGCCTACCCAGTGCCATTTCTATCAATATAAAGAAAACAACAATGAGTCTCACTTCTGTAGACATCAAGAATTCCCATTTCAAATTACATTACAGAACACTATTACAACAAGGTTGTCCCCTTTTTCCACATTGTCCATGTTTCTCCATTTTTGAAAATCATACCACTTTCAAAATACCACCAGTTTCCATTTTTCAAATCCTTTAGTTTTGAAACCCAATTCGGGTTTTTCAAAAGCGATACATTCATATCACACTATAAATCATTATAACCCAAGGAAATATGCATTCTAGTGGGAAGTCATTTCTACCTTATTATCCATGTACATCTCATTGGATACACCCTCGACAATTAGATTTCCAATGCCAATAATCGTCTCCAAAACACATAGGTCTCCAACTCCATAGTAACTTGAATTTCAGCATAAGAGGGTTAGCTACGTCCATTTATGATATGCATTCCATGTTCCAACATTCCTATGTCTTGCTACCATCCCAACTAATGTAATATATCCCAAACGAATGTCAACTCCAAAACTAAGGGGCCCTAGCAACAAAACAATTTCTCTTACATGAAAACTAAGGACCAAACAAACTGATACAACTTGTAACACCCTTCCCCTTCCTCATTGTCTTGAGGGGGCCGTGAGGGATACATGGCCTTATGTGATTTTCTAAAACTCCAATGGTTGGAAATAAATTTCGAGGGCTTTATGATAAAATTGAGGATCAATTTTCCCTTAAGACAAAACCAACCAAACCCTCCATTAACCAACACTATATGATGAATGTCAATAAAACAATCCAACATGAATTACCAAAGGAAAACCAAGTTGTTCCTCCATAAAACCCAAATACAAAACAATAACCCAATATTAGAGTACAATTTGGAAGTCCAAATAACAAAGCCCCACGTGCCGTGATACCTCCACAACTATTCACCAAGCTCCAAGCTCCAAGCTCCACCCAGACATCACGATGCAACACTAAAGGATGGAGTTTCCTTACCACTTCCCACATCATGGTACACAACATCTCCAAAGACACCAACATGCCAAAGCAGTTGGTGAGTACTAAAACTCATTAGGATTTCCCCAAATTACTTCCCCACACACGCCACTAGGATAAAACCATTAGATATTTATATAACACAATTTATATAAAATATTCACAAGTGAAACCATTTACATAAGCCAAACACACCCATACCAAGACATCATACCCAAACAAAAAACTCAAGATAATGCCAACCAAACATTCAACTAGCCGTTTCATTATTCACACACTAGTACACCAATTTCAATGTTGCAAAAAAATCACAAAAAAACAACCAAAAGAACCAAATAGTGGAGCTTTCGTCCAACCCGTTCACCCATTCAGACCAAGTGGTACATCCCGACCACAACCAAATGGTGGAGCATCCGTCCAAACCGTTCACCCATTCACAACTAGTGCCTCTTCCCGCCCACATAACACTTGATGGGGGCCCTTCTTCCCACTACCCATCCCCTTTTTATAGCTGTATTTATTGCCAAATCCACACAACATTCCCATAAATCCATAAACAAGAATATGAACCACCTAGGTCACCAAATCATGCAATCAACCAATTCCATCGCATACCAGTTCACATCAATAAATAGTCCATTGATTGAAAACCATTTTCCATGCCAAACCACATTTCAATAAAAACTAAATATTTATTGAAAACCATTTTCCATCAACCATTTTCCCAAATCAATCTCAACAACACATTTTAATATCTAAATTTTAAAATCCCCCTCAATAGCATTTCTCCATAAAACCCTCCCTTTCCCCAAAAATCCACAAAACATCACCCAAGGTATATCCAATAAATTTCACACATCAAACTACAATTAATTCAAATCACAAAAAATTAATTTTAACCAAAACCATTAGCTCAAACCCAGTGGAGTCGAGAGAGAAGACAACTACCTTTTGGGTTCTCGAAAAAATTGACCCACAAGCATCCGCACCTCAAATCCATTGAACACACCACTGAAAAATCTCTAGATCCCCTTCCATAACCATTAAAATCCTTAAAATCATCATCAAAAGCAACTGAAACCCTATATCCACACACAGAAACTGTAGATTTACACAACCTACTAATAGGGAGATGTGGATATATAAAGAAACACAAAGAAACCAAGAGGAGAGACCTACTCGGGAGAAACCACTTTCAAACCCCTTCGAATCACTTCCTATACGTGTTGGAGATCACCCTCAACCCATGAGAACCCAAAATCATGAGTGAGGCTCGAGTGGGAGAATGTTTGGAGAGGAATGAAGCTAACCCAAGTGATCCTGGGATTTAAAACCCTATTTTTATGTGGTCTCAAGGTTATCCCTCACGGTTTGGAAAACTGTGCGCTAACCATGCACACCCTACTGCCTCAAGAGTGAGGGTCCTCATGGTTGCCTCACACGGTTTGGAAAATCGTGCGAAGCCTACAGCCTCCACATGCACAGTTTCCTAGAGTACCTGTACTGTTTCCCATAGATGTGATCAAACCATGCACCCAAACAAAAGCCTCTAAACTCATCCAAAACCGTTCCAAACTCTCCCAACCTCTTCATAAGTCATCCCATCAAAATTAAACACATAAAAAGGCGTAAAAAAGGATACATATCTCACTCCGAGGGGTACTACAGTTGTTTAGGATGGTCCATATAGGTATTCTTTTTGTTCATAACATGTTATAGTTTTCCTATTATATTTATATGTTTTTCAATGTTATTTGAATCTCCACGTGTAGCATTATGTTATTTTACATGAGTAAAATACCAACATGGATTAATTGCATTGATGCTGATTACATTCATTTCACATGGAGACATTTCTAAAAAAAGTATTACACTAAATTAGATTTATATATTATGAAACATGATGCATAATTTTAGAAAAAGTGATTTATATAACCAAAATAAAAAAAGTGGTATAACTAATAATTACATCATAAGATAGACTAACCTGGATATATTTCCAAATTCCGTCTATGGTATCACTCTTGAATATATGTTTTCCTAAATTTATTACGCAATATATCCAAAAAAATTATCTAGTACGCATTATAATACCCCAAACCCAGTATCCTCAAGATACTGCCTCAATTTATTAGATTATAACAAATAAAATATTTTAATTTCAAAGCTCTATTCAATTTTTTTCTTTGGAAATTAGATTACTACACTAATCATATAGTATAGATTGAAATATTTAAGAAAACATAGATAATCCTTTTAAAACACCATCATTCATCTAGATTAACACTTCATAGCATTCATAATAATATTTTTGTAATCCAAGGGAAAAATAAAACTGATGAAAGGGGTGAGGTCATATTATCAGTAAGGATAAGCCTGCAATAATAGATATTATTAATAAATCAGCATGAACATAATGTTATGGTATATAACTCAATAAATAAATTTAATAATAACATTGATCATAATATAAACATCCAATTAAAATAATATAACTCTATATAAAAAATCAAATGAAAAATACACTTAAACATGAATATTCTATTATTTAAAGAAAAACATATCTTACCATCAACATATCTTGTAAAGAGGTAATTAATATTGTGGGACGTCATAAAAACACCATCAAGGATTTGGGAAACACACCATATATAATCAAGTAATAGATTAGTGAAAACCCATACTAGTTATATTATGAGAATTACTAATTCATCGAGTGATTATAGAGTGCCCCAACTGACACATACTATATAATGTGAATTCTTCTTATTAATGGCGTAAATCATAATCAACACAATCTTTCAAATTATAACTGTCATATGAAATATAAATACATAAACAATAGACTATTGATGATATCAAAATATAACATTCACAATAAAACTAAATCTAAAACCATTCAATGAAATATAGTAATATCATAATATATCATCAAAAGTAACAAACAATATAAAACATAGGATGATTCCATAAATGAAAATACTTTAATATATTCATTGAATTTTTTTGATTGAAATAAAATTTTATTTTGAAATTATATTTTAAAATTGACAAAAAATTATAATTGAAAAAATTTATTTGAAAATAAACATGTAAAATTATAAATTATTATTCAAATCCTTAAGTTGTTATGATGGAAGAAAAAGAAGCTCAAGTTGTATAAGTTTAAAAACATATCTACTATATTTTTTTGGAAATGGTCATAATTTACCTTGTTTGGAAAATGAAAAAAAAAATCATTTACAACAATTTTATAAAAATAAAAACATGGGAAAAATTCATTAAACTTTTCATGGATACTAGAAAAATAATTTTTGAAAGTATTTTGTTTTTAAAATAAACATGGAATAAAAATTTTCCCCAGGGAGACTTAAACATAACCAACAACAAATAAATAAGAGATTATAATGTAACCCTTACATTTTTTCCAATTACATTTGAACGTATCAATTCCTCACATATATTTTTCAATATTTTTTTCTTTATATATGATTAATATTCATATTTATGATATCATATATGATCCTATTATATTATCTTATTATCTATTTGTTTATAACATTTTGTTATTAGGCTTGTTTTGAGTGTAAGATACTTCAATTTATTATGCAATTTTCATCATGTATTTCCTAAATAATTATCATAAGATATACTAGTTATATATATATAATTATATTAAAGAAATAGATATCATATTTAATCATTATAAATATTTTTATAATCATTCATGAAACGTGACGATGGAAAATGAATCATTTCATGTTGTGAAGATGGTAGGTTGTACGAATGCATGGGCGATGTTATCATTTAAATCATGGAGATAAGTTAAGGAATCAAAAGGTATATTATTTTTACTGAATCAATATCGTGTCATATTTTTTATTTATATCCATAATTTTTATCATTATACCCATATATGCTATGTGGTGATGAAAAAAATATACCACATCTTGGAGACAGTAAGACAAGCATACACAAGTGCAGTGGTATTGTTTTTTATAGAATGGATAAATAATATAATATTGATGTCCCATTATCATAATAATGTCTCTAATAATACATGAAACATTATTTATTACTTTATCAATGAGAAAACTCATTAATATGTATTATAATAATAAATGAACATGAATGAGTAGGGTTTGGTTGATATAGACAGCTCAATGTGGTGTGAATATTTGTGGGAGGAGGATCTATTAAAATTGATGTGAGGAGAAATTTTTTAAAATTCACAAATTTTAAATTAATAAAAATAAATTTTCATTTTAAAATGTAACCAAAGCCTAATATTTAAAATAAATAATGAGTATGGGTCTCTATAATACCCACCAATAGTTTTTAGAAATGTTTTTGTCATATTATCATCATTAACCTTTTTATTTAACGCATACTAAATCACATTAACATTTACCGTGACCACATTTGTTTTTATCTCATAAGAATAATATATTTACTCCAATATCTAAAAACTAACATAAATCGATAATTGATGAAATATTTTACATTATCCAAATTTTTTGGATGAATGTTATATTTTTATGCTTTTTATATAATTTTGAAAACTATTAATTTTTCTAAAATATCAATAATTTCAATTTTGAAACACTTTATTACGTGATTTTTTTTAAAAAAAATATAAATATAGACTTTAAATTAAAAAGAAACATTAATACATCCGTAATATTTCTATTTCATTTATTAAATTCAATATTTATATTAATTATCCCAAATTATATTTATTTTTATATTTTAATAACTTTTATTAAAAGTATACATAAATTAACCAGTTACTGCATCATAATTGTAAAACCAAGATTTAAATCAAGAACCCTTCAAAAGGCGATAAAACAACATTTGGAAAAATATATCCTCTTAATGTGTAAAATTGAATTCACTTTTATATTATGCCAATAATATAATATAAATGAATGTAAAAAAATTTGATTCAAAATTTGTTTTGTTCATAACCACCAATTTAATTGATATGAGATTATTTCATTTTAAATAATAATATTAGTATTATAAAAATGTTTTTTTTGAGATTGGTGTTGTGTGAAATGTAATCTATTGAATTGATGACCTATAAAAAGATGAAATTTTATATAATATTTCAGTTTTATATAATGAATTTCATTTTATAATAATTTTTCCTCAATGATCATATAAATATTTCTATACTTCATACTTGATATTTAATAATACATTTTTGTTTATTGATAGTTGATATTATACTGGAGTTTTAGACCATATCCATTTTGAATTTTAAAATTTTTTACAATTATTATTCTGTTCATTGTTCCTTCATATTCCCATTATGGTTCGTGAAAAAATTTATAAAGAAATTTGGTATCACTTTAGAGGTCCACAATTTTGACAATGTTGTACAGAACAATATATGAAATTTACCATTATATCATAAATTCTTATTTTTTAACAAGAATAGTCAGTTTCATGATTAGAACATGACTACGGGAGCTTGTGTGGGATCAATCATTCATGTGGTTTGTTGGGATAAATTGTTTAACTCTATTAGTAGGAACACTATGGTATCCATGCACATAAATCAATAGTTTAAAAATAATATTTTTAATGGTTGTTGCATGGTTTTCCAATCACTATTGAAACATTGCGTTCTCCATAATATATTAAATATGTGATTCTACATGTCTACCCCCAATTAATTTTTAATCTCATACTTCTAATTTATCATCCCACTCATCCTAAAAAAATATGAACACTTCTCATGTACCCCTATCTAGTATGGTGATTTCATCAGGTTACTGAGTGGATTAGGGTCAATTATTCAGGGTAACCACATTAATCCATTTTTTATCCCTATATTGAGGATTTTTTCAATGATTATTATTATATTAATGGCTTAAATAATCAGAGATGCTTTTATTTTTAAATTTCCTAGAGGTTTTTAATCATATGGTACGAGTAAATTTTTCATTTCTCTATATAGCTTGCTAGACCATGCAATGTGCATTAGAATTTTACATTTTTAAAAGATTTAATAATAATTGAATGTGGTCCCCTGGATGTCCCTTTCTAATTAGACCTATTATTACATGTTTGTTTTAATTCATATCTTCTATGGTTCGAAAATGATACAAAAGTTACATAATATTATTTTTTTATGGAAGGATTTTTCTCATTGAATTTAGAAAAATACAATTTTTAAATCCATGCATATCATATGCTTTTTTTAGAATCTCTATTAAATCTAAAATATTATTTATCAAATTAAACTATATGAGGTGGTTCACATATTAATCTAAAGAGTTTATATTAATATATTTGGATGTGTTAGGTTTTTCAAAATTGAATATTAGGCATTTCAGTGGTAGGGAATGTAATGATGTTCATACACATGATTTGGGAAATGTTTTTTGTAACTAGGAATCCTAATATGACAAGAAGAATTCATTTGGCACATAAAAATTTGTTTAAAAAGATAAAAAATTTCCCTAAATATTTACATTAATTTGTATAGAAAATAGAATATTTTTTATTATTTTTAATGGTTGATTCATGATGAAGGGCATTATTCATTATTTGTGTTTTTTAAAGGATGGTTTTATTCATGTATTTGAAAAATAGTAGAGTGTGTGGATTATTTTTATTATTTTTATATATATTTAAGTAAATTTTTGGGATTCACCACTCCATGTGTGTCAAGGAAAGCCAAGGTTATAATGGTGGGATATCAAGAGACAAATACTTCACTAGTTCATGATTAGACAATTTAGTGTGGTGTAAAAATGGATTGTGTTCAACTTTTAGGATTTTATCCTTCAATTAGGCTTTGATGAAAACACTTTGTGTTAATAAATGTTAATTATTTTCATCAAATGTTCATACTTTATTATTTATAGGTATGTTTTTCTAATATATTCTTTTAAATTTCAAGGTTCACATATTTACTATTTTCCATATTCAATAAATTTTCTCATTTTCATATAGATTAATTTAAAAAAAATTATATTTTATTAGTGAACAATATCTTATTAAAATGGATTTAAGAATGATCTTCAAAAAATTCTTTTCCTTCTTTATAAATGACATAATTTTGAAATAAATAGAACATGATATATTTTCTATATGTAAAACCCTGAAAAATAAATTATATATTCATTCTAAGAAATAATGATATTATTTTCCTTTAAAAGGTGTGGGTGGGATGTGGGGAGGATAACTACTCAGAAATATTTTTCACACATAACATATAAATTGTAATGACTCGACCCATCTTCAATATAATGAGGTCCCAAACTATTATAGCACATGACCTAATGCATGCCTATAATGACCCATAGTTTACATACCTTTTTAATACATCAAAATTGAAGCTCATTTATTACAATGTATAACAATTCCAGGAAAGGACCGTATAGGTATAGTGTCTTTAGAAACTGGGAAACATAAACAACTGGTTCATAAAGCGTCTACACTGTCTCCCATTTATTTCATCATATCTATATTACCTTTTGGAATATCTTACATAATAAGCTTCTTCCTGACCTGGGGAAAGAAAACATACAAAAGGGTGAGCTCAAATGCTCAGTAATGTTAAACAAAAGAAATATCAATCACATCAGATTCATAAGAACATAACATTTTGGAAATCTTAACCTGCAAAAGAGAGCATAATTTCATAACATGGGATAAATAATAGTAGTGAAATGAAATCCCAATAATCATAAATTAAAACATCAAACTTTTTGGAATACACACATAATCATAGAGAATCATTTCTTATTAGTCAAGACTCATTGACAAGACTATCTTAGTGGACAAAGTCCATTTCTGAACTGAGTTCACTCCTCGTTTCAGTCCGGTTTCACTAAACCTGTATAACCTACCGTTCCAGCCATGTCTATCTCTTGAGATATAAAATCTTTACCCAATTAATTGGAGGGAGATATAGGTCCCACCCATCTCATAATGATACCATTCTTATGTGTGCCACAAAATCATAGACCCTACATCATAGCATAACCCATGTGATAAAAATTGGAATCTTAAACATCGTGACATCATAAAAATATTTCCATCACAACATAATCAAATCAATGTAATAATACGAATAGAAACAGAACACTATATTATCTTATATGGAAAATAATTTTGATAAAACTCTTGAACTCAATTCTTGAGGAAAATATCCATTCTACATCAAAAACATTTTTCCTTTCATAACATGTCATACAATATTAAACTAAAAGACATTGATTAAAAATATACTTGAAAAATTATAAAGGAAGAATATTGGAAATAATGTTTTAAAAATCCATTCATGCTGTATAAGTTAAAATAAATCATTCTTCTCGTACTTTTGTCGGAAAAGTCAAAAAGAACCTCGTACGATAAACGACAAAAGATTCCTTTCATATCTTTTACTAAAATCTCACCGAAGGGTAAAATTGGATTTAAAAAATTGTAGGTGGATGGAAACAATATTACATATTGAGGAAACATGGATGTGGATAATAAAATACACCCCATTAAATACCAAAGTATAAACAATCTCAGATAAAAATGAGATTGTGATATTTCCCTTACCTTAGGTCCAATTTTCTTCGTAAGTATCCAAACCTCCTGTATAATGATTTAAATAATGTTATTGACTTATTCCAGAATAAAAATTATTTTTATGATATCATATATGGTCATATTCTTAGCTTATTATTATTAATATTTCATTGCTACTTGTTATTCAGGTATTTATTACTTTTTGTTATTATGCGTGTTTTGACGAATAAATTCTTATTCTTATTTTTAGGTTATGGATGCCTCATTCCCAGAATGGTATTAGTGTAATATATATCATATTCATTCATTCAACGCATTTATATAATCATTAAGAAATGAATATCATGTAGAACGAGTCACATCACATCGTGGAGACGGTATTCCGTACGTACGCACGAGCGATGATATCGTTCCCATGATCGTGGAACTGTATTGGAGTGTATATATACGTTTTCAGAATCAATATCACTTTACAATAATCATATATAGTCATTATTTACACCATTATACCCATACAATTAAGGTGGTGGTGGAAAATAGATTACACCATGGCGTGGAGACGGTATTCTGTACGTACGCACGCGCAGTGATATCGTTTTTCGTAGGATGGATAGATGGTGAAATAGGGTTGTTTCATAATTATAATAACATATCAGTATATGAGTGATACTTATGTAATTACTTCATAATGAAACAACTAAGGAAGAAGAAGTGGAAGAAGAAATAAAGATGAAAGAATCGGTAACGGACATTACCTCTTTTTTGAAGCGCTTCTTTGAGACCTCCTTTTAGGGCACTAAAATTGGTCTTTTAAGAATTACAGGACCTATAGGATGTATCTAGGGAAGTGAAGAGAAGCTATTGGCCGGTTTTGGATGAGCTTGAAGGCTCAATGTGGTGTGAGGAAGGAAGGAAGGAGGTTCCCTTTTATAAGGGAGGAGAGGGGCACCTTTGGAATAACTAAAAATATTATTTTATTATAAAGTCAAATTCGGGTTTTAATATCTCCAAATTGATATATTTCTAAGATGAGGTGTGTATGGGTCGAAATCCTCTGATCCAATAGAATTTAGACAAGTTTAGGTATCAATTGTAACCTTATCATTTAGATTTAACTTTAAGTTAGATAATTTAACTTTTACCGTGTCTTCTTTTTTTCTTATACTATAAGGTTAATAAACTTACTATATCAAGCCAAACGAACCCAAAATTGTTTATTATTAATATATATAACCTTATCTAAGACATTTGGCCTAACCTTAGATTTTTAGGAATAAAATAAAAATTAAGAATATAATATTTGTTTTAAAAACTATTTTATGTTAATTTTGAAACTATTTAGTAATTGATTTTTGTGAAAATCATAAAAGAATGATTAGTACGAACAAATTTAATTAAATCAATAATAACATGTCATATTAACATATAAAATTATTTCAATTCAAAAAAAGTCTCAAATTACATTTATTTTGGTATTTATAACATCAATTCTGTCAATATTTCATTAATAAGATAATTATTGCATCATCGTTGTGTCATAAATATATTAAATTATTTATTGTCCAAAAATTACAAATAAAATACCTTTATGTTGGAAATATTTTTATCTTTCCAATGAATATTTATAGTCGAATTTATCATATGTATAACCCCATATTAAAAATGATTTAATTATTAAACATTGATTTTAACTATTTTAACCCTTCTTTAAATAAATTAATAATAAATGTCCTAATCTATTCCAAGTGGGCTTATGGTCATATTTTATTTCTAAGGATTTTTTTTTCGAATTACACTTATCCAATAGAATTAGGACATGTTTTAGGGTAATATTAATAACACTTTTACCCATAATTACCCTATTTACTTTTAATCGTGGTAAAAAAAGTAAAAAGTTACTATTCACAAAAAATTATTTTCATCTCATTGAACCACATTTTAGTCCTTGATATTAACAGTGTCTCTCGGATTTTTGAAATTCCACTCACAGAAGCGGTAAAATTAAGTTTTATGAAAAATTCACTTTTTTAACTACCACTTAGTGGTTTCACTATTCATCAAAAATTGAATGATTTCAGAAAAATACCAAAATTTCATCCTAGGATAATTTTGATATTCTGAATCCAAAAATGGAGTCCATTTTGAAAAATAAAATTTATAAAATTTCAAAAAGTGTTTGTTACTATTCATAATGGCTTGTTTTAATAATATTTTAATCGCATATCGTTGTTTTGTGAAACTCAGTATTGCGTACGATGCAAGCTATCGAGGAAGGCCGCGGTAGCGTGTAAAGCAAGCCAAGCTATTGTTGTGTGTAGTGAAATATTCCTTTGAGGAAAACAAAATATTTCTCATAAACGTCTCGGGCGTTACATTATACCCCCTTAAAATGAATTTCTCCCCCGAAATTTGTCACTTTGTAACAAAAATATGAGGATACCTATTCCTCATCATATCTTCAAGCTCCCATGTAGCTTCTTCTAATTGGTGGTTCCTCCATAATAATTTCCCCAATCGAGTGGTCTTGTTTCGTAGGACTTTTTCGCTACGATCCGAAATCTCTATCAGTTGTTATTCATAAGAAAGATCTTGCTCCAGCAGTACAACTTCTGAGCTAAGTACATGTGAAGGATCAAGCATGTTAATTCTCAGGAAAGATACATGGAAAACATCGTGAACTTGAGTGAGATTCGGTGGAAGCACCAACCAGTAATCTACATTTCCCACACGATCCAGTATTTTGAAAGGACCGATATATCTAGGGCTCAACTTCCCCTTCTTTCCAAATCTCATGACCCTCTTCTAGGGAGATATTGGTAGGAACACATTATCACCCACTTCAAACTCTAGGACTTTTCTTCAGTTGTCGGCATAAATTTTTTGTCGACTCTGAGCTGCTCTTATGTGTTATTGAATAGATCAGACCTTTTCTGCCATATCATCAACAAGATCCGGTCCTAATAGCTTTCTTTCCCCAACTTCATCCCAGCAAGTTAGAGTCCTGCATTTCTATCCCTAGAGAGCTTCAAAAGGATCCATCTGAATACTGGAGTGAAAGCTATTATTATAAGAAAATTCCACCAAAGGTAGGTGTTGATCCCAACCACCTTTGAAATCCATAGATAAAGCTCTCAACATATCTTCTAGATTTTGAATTGTTCTCTCAGACTGACTGTCTGTCTGAGGATGATAAGCAGTGTTGAAACTCAACTCTGTATCCTGAGTATACTGAAGACTTCCCCAGAACATCGAGGTAAATCACGGATCCCGATCAGATATAATATAATGTCATACTCCATGCAATCTTACCACTTCCTTCACATATATCCTGGCAAGTTGATCCAGAGAGAAATCCTCTCTAATAGAAATGAAGTGTGCAGACATTGTAAGATGATCAACTTTGACCCTGATAGCATTATTGCCTTTGGATGTTTTAGGATGTCCTGTGATAATGTCCATAGTGATGTTTTCCCATTTCCATTCGGGTATGGGGAATGGTTGTAACAGCCCCTTAGACTTCTGTCTCTCAGCTTTAACTTGCTGACAAACCAAGCATCGAGAGATATATTCAGCAACATCGCTTTTCATTCCATCCCACCAGACGTACTCTTTCAGGTCCCTATACATCTTCGTGCTTCCAGGATGAATAGATAATGAAGAACTATGAGCCTCATCCAGCAACTCCTTCTTTAATTCAGGGATGGGAGGAACACAAACCCGATTCCTGAACTTTATTATCCCATCACAATCAAGGTTGAATTCAGGAACATTTCTCACCTTCTTTTGTAACTCGACATCTTCTTTCTGTGCCTCTTTAATCTTCACATGTACAGATGGTTGACCATTCATTTGAGAAAGATAAGATTTTTTCCTTTCCATTATAATTCCAAGATCCATCCTTTGTGAATCCATAAATATTGGATCTTTTGTGATCCTCATCATGGATAAACTGGCATGGCCCTATCGACATAATGCATCTTCCACCTTGTTTCCTTTCCCATGGTGGTAATGAATTGAGTAGTCGTAATCCTTAATCAGCTCTAACCATCTTCTTTGGCACATATTCAGCTCCTTTTGTGTGAAAATATACTTTAAACATTTATGATCAGTATAAATGTCACACCTTTCTCTATAATGATAATGCATCCAAATCATTAATGCAAAGATTACCGTAGCTAACTCCAAATCAAGTGTTGGGTAATTTTTCTCAGGGATTTTCAACTGTCGTGAGGCATAATCTATCTCCATATCATTTTGCATAAGAACACACCCCAGCCCCTTAATGGATGAATCACTATATATCACAAACCTTTCTCCACTACAAGGCAGTGTGAGCAGAGGTGCGCTGGATAACCTTCTTTTCAACTCCTTGAAATTTTCTTCACATTCCTCCATCCAACCAAACTTAACTCCTTTTTGAGTCAACCTGGTGAGTGGATTAGATAATCGTGAAAAATATTTCACAAAATGTCGATAATATCCAGCGAAACCAAGAAAACATCGGATCTCAGTTACTATTGTTGGTCTCGACCGTCTTTCGATAACCTCTATTTTTGATGGATCCACAGATATCCTCTCCTTTGAGATTATGTGACCCAAAAATGAAACTTTCTGAAGCCAAAATTCACACTTGGTAAATTTGGCATAATGCTTCTCCTTTCTCAGGGTCTTCAATATAATTCTCAAGTGATCTTCATGTTCTTCCTTTCTCTTTGAATATACAAGAATATCATAAAAAAAGACTACCACAAAATGATCAAGATAGTCTCTAAAGACTCCATTCATCAGATCCATGAAGATAGTAGGGGCATTAGTAAGACTAAATGGCATCACTATAAATTCATAGTGTCCATACCTTGTATAGAAAGCTGTCTTTGGTATATCCTCCCTTTTGACCCTTAATTGGTGATACCTTTAACGAAGATCAATCTTGGAAAAGTGTTGATCTCCTCGTAGTTGGTCAAATAAATCATCAATGCAAGGGAGAGGATATTTGTTCTTGATAGTGATCTTGTTAAGTTCTCAATAATCAATGCAGAGTCTCATTGATCCATCTTTCTTCTTAACAAACAGAATAGGTGCTCCCCAAGGTGATGTACTAGGGCATATGAATCCATTATCATGATTCTCTTGGAGTTGCTTCTTCAATTGCTGCAACTCAATTGGGGTCATTCTATATGGTGTCTTTGAAATAGGCAAAGCACCCGGTACGAGTTCTATTAAAAATTCAACTTCACGATTTGGTGGAAGACCCGGAAATTCCTCTGGAAAGACATCATCAAACTCCCGTACAATGGGAATGTTCATAATTGTGAGTTTCTCACCAACCATTTGAGATAAATAACCTTAATTAAGTGCAATCAAGACCCATAAGATGGAAGAAATTTCCACTGGAATGTTATGTTCATCCTTGCATCGATAGATGATCATTGATTGATATGGAATATGAAATGTGACTTCCCTTCTTTGGAAATTGATATGAGCTCCATATATAGAAATCCAATCCATGCCACGAATCAGATCAAATTCCACTATAGGATGGATCACAAGATTTGAAGGAATCACTTTCCCACAAACTTCAATCGGAGAAGAATTATAAACTTTTGATGCGACTCTTGTGCCATTAGGGGTTGTCACAGCTAACTCAACATCTAATTGTTCAGGTAATTCAGTGATATCCTTAGAAAAATCTTCAGAAATATAAGAGTGGGTGGATCCATAATCAAATAAAACATTTCCTACTTTATAGTGGATGGTAAGTGTACCTTTCACCACATCGTTATCGTACTCCACATCGCTAATAGAAATTTCATGTGACTTTCCTTTGTCTTTATCCTTAAGAGTTTGTTAACGTCGACCATCATCATCAACCCTTTGATTTGGGCATTGATTGGCATAATTCCCCATCTCATTGCACTTGAAACATTGAAGTGTAATAGTTTCATTCTGTGTGTCCCTTCTTTTGTTTGCATCCTTAGACATCTTCTTCCCAACATTGCGGCATTCAAATGCCTGATGACCTTCCTTTCAACATTTGAATCATTTACTTGTCCCTTTAAGAAAAATCCCTTCGTGTTTCTTTCCACACTTTGAGAATAAGGGATAGAACATCTTCTTTTCAGTGTGCTCTTTAGATTGTCCTTTGAATTCCATTTTCCTCTTCTTATCAAACCCATATTACTGATGGGTTACTCCAATCTCCATCTCGACTTTGAGAGCACATCGAACGATTTCCTCATAGTTATTGAAGTCCCTTATGGCTAACGCCCTTCGAAGACATGGTTTTAAGCCACTAAAGAATTGATCGATCTTACTCTCAGGTTGGATAATAATACCAGAAGCGTACCTTGCAAGTCTTGTAAAATTTGCTTCATAGGTACCAACAGATTCATCATCCATTTTCTTTAGTTCAAGAAACTCTTTCTCCATATTTTTTCGGAGAATACGAGGGAAGTACTTATTGAAAAATTAGTTCTTGAACTCGTCACATTCCATGGACTCAATTTCATCCATTTTCCTTGTATTCTTAATAAGATTCCACCATTGATCAGCATCTCCTTCCAAACGATACACTTCTAGGATGACTTTTTCATGTTCAGGACATTGAATAACTGAAAATATCTTTTCAGTAGTACTAATCCATTGTTCAGCAACTAATGGATCAGTAGACCCGCTGAAAGAAGGTGGACGCTGCCTCATGAAGGATTCAATAGAATGTTGCTCCTTCCTCTGCTCGTTTTGAAGTCCTACATGATTCATAGCTTGAGAAAGTTGTGTGAGCATGGCTACAAGATTTTTCATTCTAGCTCCCATAACATTTGGTTGCTCAGGGGGACAATCATTGCATTGGTCGTCGCATTCCGCATTAACACGTTTCCTTTGGGTTCAAGCCATTGACTAAAACCAAGAAGAATAGTGTGAGCAACACTAATTATAATAGGAAAACCACATAATCAAGAATAAAATTTCACACGTTAAGTATTATCCTAGGTTATTCATGACCATTTCTAAAACACAAAGATTGTGTTCTATGCTTAGACTTATCCTTAGTGTTCTTGCAAAGGACTTCACATCCTAGTTTCCAAAGGTTGACTATACCTTTCCTCTGATACCAACTATAATGACCCGTACTTTACATACATTGTTAATACTTCACAATTGAAGCACACTTATTAAAACATATAACAAAACCAGGAAAGGACCGTATAGTCATAGTGGCTTTATAAACTGGGAAACATAAACAACTGGTTCATAAATCATCTACACTATCTTCCATTTATTTCATCATATCTATAGTCCCTTTTGGCATATCTTACTTAATAAGCTTCTTCCTGACCTGGGGAAAGAAATCATACCAAAGGGTGAGCTCAAATGCTCAGTAAGGGTAAATAAAAGAAATATCAATAACATCATATTCATAAGAACATAAAATTTTAGAAATATTGACCTGCAAAAGAGAGCATAATTTCATAACATGGGATAAATTATAGTAGTGAAATGAAATCCCAATAATCATAACTTAAAACATGAAACTTTGTGGCATACACACATAATCATAGAGAATCATTTCTTATTAGTCAAGACTCATTGCCAAGACTATCTTAGTGGAAAAAGTCCATTTCTGAACCGAGTTCACTCCTCGTTTCAGTCCTGTTTCACTGAACCGGTATAACCTACCATTCCAGCCATGTCTATCTCATGAGATAAAAATCATTACCCAATGAATTTTGGAGAGATATAGGTCACACCCATCTCATAATGATACCATTCTTATGTGTACCACAAAATCATAAACCGTACATCATTGCATAACCCATTTAATAAAAATGGGAATCTTAAACATCGTGACATCGTAAAAATATTTCCATCACAACATAATCAAATCAATGTAATAATATAGATATAAACAGAACCCTATATTATCTTAGATGGAAAATAATTTTGATAAAACTATTGAACTCCATTCTTGAGGAAAATATCCTTTCTACTTCAAAAACATTTTTCCTTTCTTAACATGTCATACAATCTTAAACTAAAAGAAGTTGATTAAAAATAAACTTGAAAAATTGTAAAGGAATCTTATTGGAAATAATGTTTTAAAAATCCATTCATTCCATATAATTTAAAATAAACATTCTTCTCATACTTTGTTTGAAAATTCAAAAAGTATCTCGTACGAAAAATGACAAAAGATTGTTTTCATATCTTCTACTAAAAACCCACCGAAGGGTAAAATTGGATTTAAATAATTGTAGGTGGATGGAGACAATATTACATATTGAGGAATCATTGATGTGGATGATAAAATACACCCTAGTAAATACCAAAGTATAAACAATCTCGGATAAAAATGATATTGTGATATTTCTCTTACCTTAGGTCCAATTTGCTTCGTAAGTGTCCGAACCTCCTGTATAATGATTTAAATAATGTTATTTACTTATTCCAGAATCATAATTATTGTTATTATATCATATATGGTCATATTATTAGCTTATTATGTGTAATATTTCATTGCTACTTGTTATTCGGGTGTTTATTACTTATTGTTCTTATGCGTGTTTTGTCGAATAAATTCTTATTCCTCTTTTTAGGTTATAGATACCTCATTCCCAGAATGGTATTAGTGTAATATATATCATATTCATTCATTCAATTCATTTATATAATCATTATGCAATGAAGATCATGTAAAACGAGTCGCATCACATCGTGGAGACAGTATTCCGTACGTACGCACGTGTGATGATATCATTCCCATGATCATGGAATTGTATTGGAGTGTATATATACTATTTAAGAATCAATATCAATTTACAAAAATCATATATATACATTATTTACACCATTATACCCATCCAAGTAAGGTGGTGGTGGAAAATAGATTACACCACAGCGTGGAGACGGTATTCCGTACGTACGCATGCGCGGTGATTTCGTTTTCCGTAGGATGGATAGATAGTGAAATAGGGTTGTTTCATACTTATAATAAGATATCAGAATATGAGTGATACTGATGTTATTACTTCATAATGAAAAAACTAAATAAGAAGAAGTGTAAGAAGAAATAAAGATGAAAGAATCAGTAACAGACATTACCTCTTCTTTGAAGCGCTTCTTTGAGACCTCCTTTTAGGGCACTAAAATTGGTCTTTAAAGAATACCAGGACCTCTAGGATGTCACTAGGGAAGTGGAGAGAAGTTATTGGCAGGTTTTGTCTGAGCGTGAATGCTCAAAGTGGTGTGAGGTAGAGAGGGAGGAGGTGCCCTTTTATAAGAGAGGAGAGGGCCACCTTTGGAATAACTAAAAATATTATTTTATTATAAAGTCAAATTCGGGTTTTAATAGCTCCAAAATGATATATATCGAATATATGGTGGGTATGGTTCGGATTACTATCATCCAATTTAATTTAGACAAGTTTAGGTATAAATTTTATCCTTATCATTTAGATTTAACTTTAAGTTAGATAATTTAACTTTTACCATTTCTTCTTGTTTTCTTATACTATAAGGTTAATAAACATACTATATCAAGCCATAAAAACCCAAAATTGTTTGTTATTAATATATATAACCTTATTTATGTCATTTTTCCAAACCTTATATTTTTAGGAATAATATAACAATTAATAATATAATATTTGTTTTAAAAACTATTTTATGTCAATTTTGACACTATTTATTAATTCATTTTTGTGAAAGTCATAACAGAATGATTAGTCCGAAAAAATATAATTAAATAAATAATAGCATGTAATATTGACATATAAAATTATTAGAATTCATAAAAAATCTCAAATTACATTTATTTGGGTACTTATAACATCAATTATGTCAATATTTCATTAATAAGATAATTACTGCATCATCGTTGTGTCATAAATAAATGAAATTATTTAATGTCTAAAAATTACAAATAAAATACATTAATGTAGCAATTTTTTTTCTAATGAATATTTATAGTCTAATTTATCTTTGGTATAATCCCATATTAGAAATGATTTACTTATTAAACTTTGATTTTAACTATTTTAACCCTTCTTTAAATAAATTAATAATAAATGTCCTAATCTAATCTAAGTGGGCCTAAATGGTTATATATTATTCCTAGGGTTGTTTTCATTCGAATTAAACTTATCCAATAGAATTAGGACATGTGTTAGGGTAATATTAATAACACTTTTACTTTTAATTACCATATTTACTTTTAACCGTGGTAAAAAAAGTAAAAATTTACTATTCAGCAAAAATTATTTTCATCTCATTGAACCACATTTTAGTCCTTGATTTTAACCGTGTCTCTCGGATTTTATAAAATTCAATAATGTCTAAAAATCAATTAAGAAATAATCCAATCCTTTCATTGGTCATTGTCAATTTCATCATCCTCAATTAGAATGGCATTAGGTATTGGTAAAAATATATTTTTATTATCATGTTCATCATATTCCCTAACCTTCTTCGTAGGACATATATTTCTATAATGACCATGTGCACCACATTTAAAATATTCAATTGATCCCTCAAAAATAACTTCCTTTCAATTCATTGAGTCAATTGGATGAGTCCTTTTTTCTGTGGAAGGTTCCTACTTTATGACCTTCAATTCAACATCTATAGCATCTTATCATCCCCATGAATCATTTTTCTATGTGTTTCCTTCCACATCCGTGAAACATAGTTTTTTGAATATAATTACCTTTACGATTATTATATGAACATCCGTGGTGATTTTTTTATCACATATACGATGCCTTATAAAAATCACCAGGTTAAGGTGGTAAATCATGACTCCAGATAGATGCTTAAGAATAACTATAAGTGTTTTTATTGAAGTTCCCATTTCATTTAGTTTCTCATTCAGAAAACCATAACAGTTTTTTTCATATCCACTTTTACTTTGGTGTCATCTAGATCTAGCCATTTACTAAAACCAAAAAGGATAGTAAGATTATACATATAAAATCATCATATAATATCTTACTAGGAGGGTAAATACTACGACAAACTTATTCAGGTCATTTTAAGCTCATTCAATTTCTCTAAAATAACTATGACTCTTTCATAAATACATACCATTATATTTATGGAACATAATCATAATGAACACCCTAACCTCTAATGTTATCTAAACCGACCATTGATATCAACTATAAGTACCTACCCCTATACAGTACATAACTTAGAATTATATCAACAATTAACATTGAAGATCATTTAATGTTTATAGTTTTAGAGAATTAATCCATAAATATTAAATAACAACATGAATATTACATATATACACTACTACTCAATATCTATTTTTTCAAAAATAAAAACTCATAAAAAGAAATATGTCTATTTCAATGTTTTAGACAAAATGACTATTCCTTGATCAAATCCTTGAATCTAATAATCTTTAGGTCTTATGGAAAACATTTCATAAAAAATGAATGATCATAAATAGCTCATTAAGGATTATAATATAAGTAAGTAAAACATTATCCCATCATTAAATACAAATCAATGAAACCATACTATTAAATCATAACATACCTAACAAAATCATATGATGTATGTATAACACACAAAAATCATTAATCATAAAGGTAACTGATGGAATTCATAACATACATACATTGTAGTTATCATAGATACCCAGGGAGTCAGATTTAGAATACCCATCACAGTATATTCCATTAATCTATTAGGAGAAAGATTAGTGTTTACCTCCTTCACATTACCCAATGCATTGGAGAGCAATCTCGGGATCACATGCCCTTAGTTTATCACGAAACCAGCCATATATTCAAACAATGACCAATAACCATAACATAATCATAACACATAACACAAGTATAAAGGAAAGATAACATTTCCATATTCCAATCAAAATATATAAAATAAAGATATTGAAATAAATAAGTCTTTATCAAACTATTTTCAATACCATTTAAAACATTTAATAAAGTTATTTTTGAATCAAAGTTTCCCATTCCACATTGTATATTGTTAAGGAATTAACATTTCAAAACATTAATTTACATATAAATAAATCCTTGAAATCTTTTCTAAAACATGTACATTAATGATAAATATTTAGAAGAATAAATCATTAAAACATTTAAAACAATTTTGATGTTAAAGAGTTTTTAACAAAATGAGAGACTCCTGAATACAAATTATTGGGGAATAACATTCAATCAGAACTTTATAATATCATCAGAATAAATATATTCATGATGTAATATGTCAAAGGGTTGTATATACACCATATAAGAGTGAATTGGTTCATGACAGAAATGAAGTCACAATGGAACGTAAATTGAGATGAAATCTCTTATAAATAGGGTATCATTATATTAAGGATAAATAAATGACATAAATATCTATGAAAAATATAAATATATCAAATATAAATGGATATTAAGTATAAAAAACTGTGTTTATTCCCGTTTATTCGTAGCACGACATATACGTGAAGTAGACATTTAACCAAATTAATTGAAATTGGGTGAAGATGTTCCTTTACAGAAATTCGACAACCTAACATCATCAAATTAAAATTAAGTAAATAAATTAAAGAGAGAGAAAATGGTATTTCATCACATGGACATAAAATTTATATCAACAAGTATATATAAGAACATATCCCAACATAATAATATGTATATTAAAACACATAACAAAAATATGTCTTTTAAAAAGGGGATGATGAAAGCTTCCCTTAACGATTTTGTAACATACAAAACATACAACCCATGAAAGAAGGATCATAAAATGAAGATTTAATACAAATAAATTTACGTATATTACACAATGAATAAAATCATGTTCAGTACATACACGACACGAAATGAAATAGTGGAAAATATAACATGAATCTCACTAGAATAAAAATTTGGGTGAAAAACCCATACCTCATTGTAATCCATCGAGTCATATGACCATAGGTTAATAATAAAAAAATGATTCATAGAATAACATTAATATAAATAGAATAAGGATAATATATTTGAAATTTCAGTACAAAATACCCCACATGTAATAAATTAGAGGCGAACAATGGACATCTCACGGAATTAAAAGAAAGATATGAAACCCATTATCTCATGTCCAACTTTACTCGTTTTTTACTTGTTCATCATGAAAAATAAACTTAAGTTAATTTATACTGCATAAGAATCTTTTTAATGTTTATTATTCCTTTTATATCACTTAATACCATGATATAAATATTATGTAATCATTTACGTTTATAACGGTCATTTTTTCGATATTTGCAACTTGAGTCAAAAAATGAACTACGTATAATTACAAGTGTATAATGTGGTCAAATATATATTTTTTCCAGAATGATATTAATAATTTAGATATAATTTAAATCTTATATATATATTATATATTTTTATTTATAATAGTAAATAACATTTGGAGGTATGAAATGACAAGCATCGTTCATGGATACGGTAATCTATATGTACGCATGAACGCAACTTCCATATCTAATTCATACTAAATGGAATTAAAAAATAATGATACAAAGGTATATTATAATTCAAGTATAATATAATATATAATTTAAATAACTCCATCCTTTATACATCCCACGTATGGTCCAAACGAGTAATATCACATTGAGGGGGTGGTAGTCCGCACTTCTTCAAATGAAATTATTAAGTTTACTCATAATAGAAACAATAAATGAATGAAAAAAAATTACAAATAAATATGAATAAAGGAAAACATAACATAATATATATTATATATAAATACAGTTCTATCATAATGGCAATCATAAAAGGAGATAGGAGATAATTGAACAATCATCTTTTCATGAGGCATTAGTTTTCCATCAACAAAACCTGTATCTTCATTTCCCATTAGATGGAGGTGTGTATAAGTGTGGTTAGAATACTTCACATAACAAAAACCTAGTAGATTTTGGATACTAGAATTGTTATTAAATAAATAAATTAAAATATTTTAGGGGGATGGAGATGTAATATAAAACAAATGGACTTAAGAGACGACACTACCTTTAAATTGGGTATCTCCCATTTGTTTAAACCAAAAGTATTACTAGATGTGCCTTCTGCCTAGGGTAATACTTCTAGGAGGAAGAGAGGGATATTAAGAGATTATTTGGTCCAGGTTTGGATGACCCAATGGGATTGAGAGGATTGAGGAATGGGTTATAAGTGATGGCTTTTTATAAAGGAGAGGAGGGGCTATTTAGGAATGTGTGAAACTATTATTTTATTATATAATGATTTTAGGATTATAAAGTTCCCCAACTTATTAAAGTAAAAGATATGAGAACTCATGGTTGAAATAAAATCAAAATATAATAATTGGACAGGTTTTGGACTTTATATTAATATTTATAATTTTAATTCTTTAAATCAATTTTTATTTAGCTAAACACTTCATCATTATTGTTTCATTTATAATTTAATTTATTTGATGTCTAATAATTATAAAAACAAATTACGATGATGTAGTAAATATTTCTAGATTTAAAAATAATATATATTGTCAAAAAGATAAATTCTATACGCCTATGTCAAAATTCATTCACTTAAATATATAGGTTTATGTCATTTTTGTCTTTACATTATGTTAATTAAAATAAAGTGTCATTATCAGTACAATGTGGCTACATGGGGTCCCAAAATCAACCCAATGATTCCCATGGTGGGATTTGTATCCCCTAATAGTATTTAGACACATGTTAGGCTAGTTTTATATTAGTATAATAATCTTTTTTAACCTTAATTACCAGATTTACACATTAACCATGTAAAATAAAATTATTACTAAAGTAAATATTTATAATGTCTAAAAATAAATGTTTTTTATTTAAAAAATTTGGAACTACTAATTCCAAATATGATATCCATTTATGAAAATTCAAAACATAGGAGTGTTAGAAATTAATTGAAAATTAATTCATGCTGTCAAAATGAAAATCGTGTCTTTTAGAAATATTATATGTCAAAAGAATGACACTAGTTTATGTCGAATTTAAAAGTGAAATTAATTAGAATGACCAAAATTGTATTAAATGGTAAAAATATAATATAACTAAACTTTAAAACCAATTAAAAATATAATGTAACTATATAAATAAATAATATTGATAGGAAGTTTTGAATTAAAATACAGTATTTTTCACTTTTTATAAAAAATTGAATTTTATCAGAAAAATACCAAAAATTTACAAAATGTAAATTTCGATATCTAGATTCTAAATAATACTTTTATTTTTTCAAATAGGACATATAAATTTCACCAAAACATGATTTAAAGAGTGTTCACATCAAAAAGAGGAAAATCAACCTTTTAAAGTAAATTTTCCTTAAAATCAGATTCTTTCTTTTTTTATTCCTCTAAAATTTATTGGGTAAATGTAAAAAAATTTAACAAATATGTATAATAATATTGTTGTTATTTTGGTTCATTTCAACAAATAAAATTTCTTATTCTTAACATCAATTTAAAATTATAATATTATATTATTATTATGCAATGTAAGATTTCAATAAAAATCGTTGTTGTGTATTGGGTACGCTATCACACATAGAAAACCCATTAAAGTAAATTTAATATTTAATTAAAAACAAAAAATTAATATTAAAATATATTATTTCTTTATTTACCTAGGTTGTTACAATTATAAGCAATGTTTTTGTGAATTCATTTTTTCTCAAATGTTTTGTGAGTTTTATCATCTCATGATTAATTAATATTGTTTCTTTGGGACAGGGTCTGTGATTAATCATCAACTAATAAATCCTAAATAATATTGTTAATTTTTTATATTATTCATTGGATTATCCTCAAGGATCAGTGATCACATTTCATATGATTTCCCAAATCAACCCAACATGTGTGGGTTTTCCATGGGATTAAATGTTAGTCATTGTTTAATTGGAAATTTCTTTAGTCAATGTGTCCTTTTTATATTTTTACTTTTTATATTATCTTATCCTTAAATATTAATTAGAACAATTATAATGTTTAATATAATATTAATATTTATATATTACACAACAATTGATATAGATATTTAATATAATTAAAATGTACTATATTATTATTTTTATTTTAATTGGACCATTATAACTTATACTATGGATTCGTAGTTATTAATATATTTAATTTAAATATAAAATATATATTTACATTAATGTTTCCTAATAAATTCATATTTATTGATTAATTTTAAGGAAATCATAATTAATCATTTTTGAAGTAAATTTTTGGCTCAAATTTTAATTTTCATCGAAAATGAATTTAAATTTTTTGAATATAAATTTAAAATGATATCTTCCAAAAATAGAAGTTTTATTGAAGAAAATATATATTTTTTTTAAAATTAATCATAATTAATTTTTTTTATTTTGATAGTTTTATTTTTTATAAAATGTTGGAATTTCATAGTGAATAATTAAAAATAATCATTTTTTAATTACGTCATTTATTTTCATTAAGTTGAGTAATTTAAAAGACTAATTATATTTTTTATTTTTTAAAATAGATTTATATGATCCAATTTTATTTAAAATAATATTATTCATTTTATTTTTCTTGGTGATATTCATAAATTTGATATAATTTAGTTTTAATACTAAAAAACACATTTTTCAAAAAACAGTTTTTCATTATGTTTTATGAATCTATATTTAAATTGATATCATAATATTATGGATAATTTATTTTGAATCATTTATAAAATGTACGAAATTATTACTTCAGAATTTGGAAGAAATACCCTTTTCATTTTTTTGTCGTTATAAATAGAAATTGAGCTAAATATTTTGCACATCATTAAGGGTAAATTGGTTAAACTGGATTCAATCGTAGATATAGGGTCTCCAAAAATAAAAAAACATTAAATCATTTCATTGAATGATATTATTTTTACCAGATACATCATAAATTATAATATAGGTATTTTTTTCACCATTTCCCTTTGATACGTAAATTTATCTTCTTTTATGTGAGGAAAATTAAACAATATCATCATCTTTATTTTAATATTGTTTTATTAGATCTTATTGAGACAAAAAGTTCAAGCGTGTTAATAATATTTTTTTATAAAAATAATTATTTTATATTTAATAGGGATGTTATTTTATGTTTTTATTGATTATGTAAATACTTTAAAATAATATATAACACATATACGGTTCATATAAATGAATAAAAGAATAAAAGAAAATTAATTTAAAAAAATAAAATGTAATAAATTTTTATAAAATTTTTCATGGAAGCCTACATCATGGATTATTATTATTTATAATTTATGTCTAAATATTATATACAGGAAGTAATATTTACAACCCCTTATGATTTATTAATGTATTACAAATGTTAGGTATATAATGGATTAATAGGGGAATAATAAAAAGAAAAGGATAAGAATGTTTTAAAAAATTTAAAAATCCCATTTTATAAGTTTATTTATATCCATTACCATATTTAATAAAAATAATAATTTATATTGGGATCAATTTTTCTATGAATATGACTTTTTAATTTTTTTAATGTTTTTGAAATTATCTAGAGTTTTCGTTCACTCCATTATTAAAGGACACCCATTATCACTATTCATTACACAACATTGAGCACCCTACCAAAGTTAAACCATACCCAATTACATAATAAATATTCTTATAAACTATTTATAATCCTTGGTTTTGTTAATTTACAATCATATGTTTCCAAAATATCGTATATAATGGTGGCCTACTAAAGAACATTTGATCTCCATACCCGACCACAATCAATTTATTTATTCTTCTATGTCATCTGAATCATTTTTATTAATAAAAAAAATATAGTTATACTTAATATACATAAATTTTATTATTATTATGTAACCACCTTTATCCAAACTCTAATTCATTAAAATGGTAATTGAAATTATCATTTCTGATGTACAACCATGCCTCATTATAGTGATACAATTCATTTTTCTTCCCCATCATTAATGTACTATAATTATGATGGGTTTATGGTTAATGTATAAATTTTTTAAAATAGTTATTATATTTCAATTATAAATTATGATTTTTCATGTTATATTTCATCCATTAGAAAATTATAATCTCTCTTATTTTTATGTGAGGGCCACCACCTCTATGAGAAAATGTGATTCAATTTTCAAGTATTCTTCAATTGGAATGTAATAATGATATATATACAATATATATATAAATGTTATTTATGATTTATTTATTGTTAAATAATTATTAAATAATATTTAACTTTCTTTTTTTTCATAATAAAATGAAAAATCCATTAAAGAATACATACGTCCTACCATCTTCGTGAACAGTGTCAGTCCTTTTTCTATCTCTACCTTTTACGGATGATTTAAACTTTATTATAAATAAAATTAATGATTATAATATCATGATTACGGTTTTTATAGTATATAACTATGTTAGGTCTAATAGGGGACTAGATACCCTAAGAGGGTAGGTGAATCAATGTATGGATATTATTTACAGGATTTATTTGGCCCCACAAGATAATTGTCACTATATTTGAAGGGTCAGTTATTTATCTCTCTAATGGTCATGTAATATCGAATTTTATATAATGAAAATGTACTAGAATTAAATAAGTAAAGCATACACAATAGGACATTTATTTTTACTTGGTTCACACTCACTAGGCTACAAAAAAAGAGAAATCAATAGTGGTGTGGAGATTTATTAAAATTTATATGGATCACTGCTAATAATGCATACAATGATTGGGGTAGATCTTCCATGCCCGTGATCATTTTATTTTCAAGGATTAAAGTGTACTCATTACATTCCCAAGGGTCACTCCCAATACATCTTTCTCTAGCTCACTACTAGTGGAAAGGGTCATCGTCTTCCTCTTCTTTCGCTAACTGCTCATAGAAATGAAAACCACTCATTATTTATAGACATGTAGGTCAATCATAGTTTATTTCCATATCGGTCCATTCATTTTCAAAAATTCCATCTTCCTCAACTTTAGGTATATACTCTATTTAAGTCTCTTTATCATTCATTGATGATGTCCACCTTCATTGTTACTATTAGATACTATTAAATACTTTCACATACTAAGTTAATACATTCTCATAATTATGTGACTGTTATGCAAACCTCATGGTCCTCCCCAATACTATATGGAGGGTTTTCTACATTGTACACCTCCTCTTCATAGTGATTCCACTTCTAATAATAGCTTATCCTATATATCTTTCCTCTCCTACAAACTGCATTCACCTATGTTTTCGTGTACCACCTCTGTATACCGACTGTTCACACATTCTGTGAAAAAGACTTCTATGAACCACATGATTCCTCGAATAACCATCTATCTATGAATATATTTATGATCTTGTATGGCCATTTATTATTGCATCCTTTATGGGATATAATTTCCCAAAATAATCCTTCAGTGGATTTTTTTCTGTGTGAGCCACATTCATATTTCGATGAATTTGCTGAGAAGAAGGTTTTCACTCATGAGTATTTCTCTCTTATCTAATCGAAAAGATTATATATTTTTATATAGTCAAAGAATATCACAAAACCATCTAATCCAAGAATTACTAGATCATCGAAACCTCATAGTAACTGCATACTAATTCTTCCACTACGAACCACATGCCTTCCTGTGAACCATTTTCTTTATTCGGTCTCTATACTGACTTTTCTTTTCTATGGCCGATATCATTTTCCAATAAAAATCCATTCCTATATCGCACTAACGTCCCTAAAAACCATTTTTGGTTCCACAAAATTCTTCCTCATACCATTCCTACAGTCTGGTATGTGGTTGTGATCCATTCCAGGACATGGTATGCAGTTCATGTCCCTGGGCATGTGGTTCTCTTCCTTTGCATATTTTCTTCACATATATTCATACAATTCACTCATATTAAAAAAAAGATTCCTCTTCCAGACACAAATTTCCTAATTTGAGGCTTATAAGTCTGGAAAACACTATGAAACTACACCATTTAAAAAAATATTTGGAATACACCAAACATACTCATTTGTGGTCATCTGTGTTTCCCAAAAAACCAAATAATTCCTAAAATATATAGAGAGGACGGATTGTGGGATTCTTTTCAATGAAATACCCCCCTTGGGGTTGTTGAAATCTCGTCCCATAACAATTATTGCGAATTTTTTTCCTTGTTAAGGCTATGCCATTCTTCATTCATCTTTCTCTCCATACTCTTAATATTATGGTCACAGATTTACTCACCAAATACAAAATTTCTACCTATGCCATGCCTGGTGTGAGAAACTATAGTAGAATTAAAATTCCATCAATGATTAACTTCATTTATAACACATACTAATCAAATCAATCATCTGATTTCACCACAAAACATAGCTGTTGTCATATGAACGCATTGATTGATCACTTCATGCATCATCATATTCAATTACCCACCTCCATGTCACAACTCCTCCAAATATCTTGAGTCGAGTTTCAAATCCACTAATCAGGCTAGTCCACATGTGAGATTCTTCCCATGCCATAATGAATAAATCATATCCAATTTAAATAGACGCACACTAATCCCATTCATGTATAATACTGAAAGAAACTTCCTGGTAATATTAAATATGGTAATGAACAAGTATTAGTAAATTTATAAAAAACACACGAAACATCATCGAGAGGGGTAACAAAACCACACATATTTACGTTTAGCGAGTCGACATGACTCCCAGTGCCATTTGATGCCTTTGAAACACTTCTTTAACTACAACCATTTTAATAATATCTTCAAATTTTTGTTCTATAGGAATATACTATATCTTCACAAGCCCTTGTTCTACATTATCCTTTATAAAATGATACCTAATTTCAATGTTCTTTTTCCTTGATATTTTCAATAGAATATTTCACTGATTTATATCTGTTGAAATATAACAAAAGATAGCAATCAGAGACATCACTTCAACGCCCATATATTTAAGATTCTTTTTCATCTTCAGTAATGGTGTGTGTGCTTAATTATCTACATTTTACTCATGTTTGTTAGTGCTTCATGAAATTAAATCATGTTTCTGGTTCAGCCATGAAATACACAACTCAATAAGTTTGAATAGACATCCAAACATTGCTTTCCTATCATCTACTGGTCCAACCCATTCTGCATCTATATATCCTAATAACACTTTCTTTGAATTATCATTATACATTAAACCCAATTCCATTTTTCCATTATTATACATATGTATTCTTTTCACTGAAAATCATGTGTCATTCATTCAGACTGCTTTGATATCACATTTCATGGCATGTGTAAAAAACAATATGAGGTCTTATCACTATAAAATCTTTTAATCTTCCAACATTTTTCGTATATTATCTAATAGTAACTTCCTTTCTATTACCATCCTTTGATAATTTATTTCGGGTAGCAAATGTAGTCTTCATATCCATGGAGTGATCTAATCTATATATTCTTATAACCTCTTTGTAATATTTATATTGAGAAATTAAAGTGACATTCCTTCCATGTGCAACCTATAAATGATGGAAAAACATCAACTCAACAATCACTGACATTTCAAACTCGCATTTCATGAATTCAAAAAATTGTCATCATTGTGCTTCATCAAATCTGAAAAATATTATTTCATATACATAAACAATCACCATTGTCCTTTGATTATAGTCATTATTAAAATAGAGAATGTAATCAACTCCACCACATTGAATACCTAGCTTGATCAAAAATTGATCTATCCTGGAATAACATTCTCATGGTTCCTATATTGACACATACAATTCCTTCTCGTTCCTGAGAACTCTATTATCATTTTCCGGAATGAGAAAACCATCAGGATGCTCAATGTAAAATTATTTTAATATAAACCTATTTTGAAATGCCAATTTCACATCCATCAATAATACCTTGAACTACCTTTTCACTAATATTTCCAATAATAATCCAATTTTCTCTAGCATTGGAATAGGTGAAAATGTTTTATCATAATCAATTCCCTCTATTTAGGAGTAACCTTTATACACTAGTAATTATTTCTTTCGAATCACAACACCAACTTCAATCATTTTGTTGTGAAAGACATGTTTTACCAAATGACATTCATATTGATTGGTTTCGAAACAATCTACCATGTCTTATTTTTTTCAATTTGGTCAAGCTATTTATTCGTGGATTTAACCGAATTACTATCTCTATATTATTCATAAAATAAATTAGGCTCTCCCTTTGAATAGAATAATCCTTTTTGTATAGTCACCATCCTCCTTGTTTGCATTACCACTATATGGTCACCAATGATTTTTTATCTGTCAATTTAATCATGAATCATCCACTTTTGAGAGGATTTAGAATTTACTTTCTACTTCTACTTATTAGTAAAATTTTATAAAATAAAATATTCTACTACAGTGAAATCATATCTATCAACTACTTTTCCAAATGTTTTATTGAGACATTGTTGATGTAATCATATAGCTTCAAGGATGTTATTTCTTCTAATGATCACAATAAATTATAATCAATCACTTCTATACATCTCCTGAATCCATAAACAATCAACTACATTCTTCTAATTCTTACAGATTGATGCCTCAATTCCTACAGCTGATTTGAGTTAGTTTTCATTTTGGAGCTCATTACATCACCACATTGCTTTTTCTGATGTGAATTCTAATTGGATCGTATCTTCCCTTGATCCAAAATAACATGAACATTAGGTCATGAATTCTAAAAACATGGGTATATTGGAATACACTCTAATCCACATGGACATGATTTTGGTTGTCCCTAAGGTATCATCCCATTTGTAATTTACTTCATGGAATTATATTCATTAATTTATTATAATAATTGCCTATCCAAAATCAACTGTTCTAGCCTTATAACTATATGTTATTTAACCACATGATAATACTTTTTGTAATATATATATTCTGTAGGCATATATTTGTAAAAAATTTGTGGGTTTGACACACAAGTACACAATTACCTAATTGATGTTCCAAGGAAATTTCATTTCTCATGATTCTTTCATTTAGTATGAATGCCTCTACAATATATCTACTCTTGATTCTTCCTCTATTGGAGGGATATTTATGTTTCCTTCACTTCTCAGCATTTGACATGACATGTGTATTTTCAAAGATAATCAATTTTCTTTATTTCTTTTATCAGTTGTTCGATTCATTCCACTCATTCTTGTTGAGCTTGAGTCTTCCATTGAAATTACATTCTTCATACTCAAAACAATAGTAGATCTCACCTTGTTGTTCTTGGTTAGTTCACATTCATTCTAAGAGAGTTGTGGTGAATGTAACATAGGAGGTGATTGATTTACCTTGCATTGATCTCCTTGTGATTTTCTTGAGAATTTATACCTATTTTCTAGCTCACTATGTGGTCATCAAATATAGGAATTTTCTTTATACATTTAATGGGTTGTGGATCTCATTCTAGGATATTTTTCCTTCCTCATATTCCTATTTCTTCAAGATCATAAAACTTTATTATGAGAAAAACAAATAAAACATCTTCCATTAACAGATTAACTCATTTAATCATTTCCCAGCTGAGATGTTGATGCAACATTAGTTCTTCTTTTATCATTGAGTGTTAAAGCGTCGTGACACATACATATATTGTGTCCGATTGATGCAAAATTAGTTCTTCTTTCATCTCTACGCACAATACTACGACGTTGCTCCTCTGGAAACTCTGCTAACTGAGCATAAAACTGAGCCTGTAGCATATAATGAATCAATGAAAAAATATGAATAATTTATATAAAATCAAAAATATATTTATTAGTAAATAATTTTCTTACTATAACACCAGAATCATCGGGATCACCCGACCTACGAGTCCTCATCCATATGGACATTTGATCGATTGGGTCGCCGCATTGGTGTAACTATAATAAAGGGGTTCACCATGTTATACTAAAATATTTTTAAAATACGAATGAAATAGTGAATTATGAACTTATATAATGTCTGAGCTATGACACATTTCGAGTGCCAAGTCTGGAAGGTGTGCCCTGCATCGCCCGATTATTTGAATGACGATCAGACTCAGACTACATTCAACATATTTACATAATTGACATTTGAAAAATTAGTCATTTATAGATTAAAAGTAATAAATCTTACCATCACTGCCTCAATCGACCAAAACGCAACCAAATCATGGCACTGCGCAGGAAGAATGCCCGGAGGGACTCGCTGTAGAATGTATGGCACACCCGCAAATGGTGTAGAGTGATCTCTCTTCATCCTTGAATTGTAATCCTTCCATAACTTTCGACATTTGGACATACAAACAGCCTGAAACTCATCTGGACAGGATGTCAAATTATCCTGTAAAAAATATTTTCATTAGATTGTACAATAATAATAACAATATCATGAAAAATTAAACCTTGAATTTACCTGAACCTCCATCCACAATCTGTCCATCGTATCCTGAGGGAAAGAACACCAGTCACGAGTTGTCAGAGGGAATATGTGTGAGTCTCATATCATATTCCCAAACTGATGACTCAATGCAGTAGCGCCATCTCCAACTAGATGAAATGTTTTGTCAAATAACACATCCAATCGGGCTCCAGAGTTCCAGGATCGGACCCCTCTTACAGGACCCCTGCGTTTGTTGGAGGAAGAAGTAGACCCTGATAAACAAAATTCATAATTCAATTACAATATAAATTAATGATTAGAAATAGTTAGGGAAATATAAACAAAAAATTACAATAAATTAATATAGAAAAATGAAAACATACATACCAACAACATCTAGTGAACCATTGTGACCACCCTGTGACATACCTACATTAGATGAAATTATTGTTAAATCAAGAAATTTTTATACATATATAACTCATGAATATTTTTAAAAATAATAACTAGGGATATAATTACAATTTCCACTAATCATGAAAGTCTATCGTATGTCCTTCAACTGTATCTCGGGTCCATTGTATATCTTCATCTCGTACAGCTACTGTTGTTTGGTCAAGTGTTTGATCAGGAAATGCGACAACATCATGTTCCTCTTGGTCAATCAGAAAAACCCCTCTTCTAGGCATTTTTACCACAACATTACAATTAGAATCAATGCTGACAAAGTAAACTTGTTCTGCCTGTGATGTCTGTATGAAGGGCACATTGCTAACCTGATCATCCTTATATAGCATATTGTTAATGTTTACTAATGTAAATTTGAAGTTATCAACTTTCGTTCCATGAACTTGATCGACCCAATCACACCTTAACAATATGTGTTTTAATCCACATTCATAAATAACCTCAATAATATCTATCAACAATCCATAATAATAACCCGCAACAACAAAAGAACAACCAACGCCACTATTTTTCATGGCTCGGTTCATGTCAACATCGCTAATATGAAATCCGAATTCGTTAGCATCCAAAGACATGTTGCGATGCGCTGTAATAAATGGACCATCAGCTAGTTGGTGGAGTTCTTCGCTCAAATGGTGGGTTAAATCACGTAACTTTTGAATCTGCAAATTTCACATATATAGATTAATGGATAAAGGATTTTGAAAATACAACTATGTTGCACTATAAAAATATTAAATCAATTATACGTACATGAGTCTTGAACTACTCATGAAATGTGTTGTAATGATGTTTTTGGATTTGATATTCAGTTGCACGGGGCCTTTCACGTTTCAACTCAGCGATATACATCATAAATCACAACACAATATAAGGTAAGAAATAAAAAAAATATATAAACAAAATACACATCAGCTATGAAACTTACTGTATCAATGGCATAACTGATGGAGTGTTGAACAACACATATCGATGATCTTGAACCCACTCATAGTTCCACATATAAAATGTTATTCCTTCTCTAATTGGACCCTTGTCAATCTGGGACGGTTTATAAATCATTGTATCAACCTCATCAATATATGAAGCACATAAATTAGTACACTCATCCATTAAATAACCCTTGGCAATTGATGCTTCTGGACGAGCTTTGTTGTGGAAATAGAGTTTCAATGTATTTAAGTATCGCTCTATTTGATACATCCACCTAAATTGCACGGGACCGCCAGCAATGACTTCACCAGTTAAATGCATGGTCAAGTGAACCACGACATCAAGAAAAGACTGTGGAAAGAGTTTTTATAGGTGACATAGTGCAAGTACAATCTTATCATGTAGCTTTTTCAAATAACTCATTCGATGATTCCTAGAACAGAGCTATTAGAAAAAATTAGAAACTCCAATCAACAGCTCAACAACCTAGGAAGGTAAGCAATCATGAATTGCTATAGGAATTAACTGTTGAAGTAGAATATGATTATCGTGAAATTTCAAACCCTTTAATGTCGTGCTAGTCATTTTCACACGGTTCGAAATATTAGAGCAATAACCATATGGCACCTTAACAGTCTTCAAAATTGATAGAAATGTTTCTTTCTCTTTTTTACTCATTTTGTACTATGCAGATGGCATGTATGCCTAATTACCTTCACCCAGCTGTAAAAGTAAATGTTTTCTCAATCCCATTTCTGGAAAATCAAGTCGAGAATTAGCATTGTCCTTCAATTTCCCCTTGACGCCTAAAATGGTGCACAAAATATTATCACATATTTTTTTTTCAATGTACATCACATCTAAATTATGCCTTAAAATATTATATATCCAATAAGGCAATTCAAAAAAAAATACTTCGTTTCTTCCAATTATGACTTCGTTTTCTATTTCCAGTAGGAATTGAAGGCAATGCAGGAACTAATAAATCTTGAAAATCATACATTGTATGAATGTTTTATTCATCAATTTGTGCACAAATTTCAACCACATACATTATTTGTGGTGATGGGTCAAACTCTCTATTCCATTCAAATCATACACGGTCTTTTCTGAACCTATGCAATGGAGGAAGAAAGCGTCTGTGACCAAGATATGTCCACTTTCTACAGTGCTTAAGCCATATAGATTTCTTACTCTTATTACAACAAGGGAAAGCAAATTAACCTTTTGAACTTCAACCTGATAAGTTAGTATACGCTGGGAATTCATTATTTGTCCATAACAAAGCGGCCCGAAGTCTAAACATTTCATTTGCTACCGAGTCAAAAGTCATTACACCATCAGCCAAAAATTCATGCAGCTCATCAATCAAAGGTTGCATATAAACATCGATTTTATCACCAGGTCCTCTCAGTCCATCAATTATAATTGATAGTAACAAAAAATGTTGCTTCATACAAACCCATGGGGGAATGTTGTATGGAACCAACACCACTGGCCATGTACTATGTGTCGCACCAACCATGGACCTAAATGGTTAAAAACCTTATGCTTCTAAACCCAGGCGAATAATATGATCATCTTGGGAAAAGAATGGGTGTCTTTGATCATACTCTTTCCATGCCAAATAATCTTCCAGGTGAGTTAATTTATCAACCTCTTTCTTTCTCTCTAAATTCCAACTCATCAATTTATCAATTTTAGTGGACAAGAGGAATCTCTTCAGTCTCGGTTTTAGTGGGAAATAACGCAACTGTTTAGCGGCAACTTGTTTCCCTTGATAAAAGACTCTCCCAGGAAAAATCTGACTACCTTGGTTAATATCATTGGTCCTCCACCTGGATGTATAGCAAACAATACAATTATTTAATTATGCATTCTCTTTTCTGAACAAAATACAATTATTGCGACATGCATAAATTGTATCATATGTAAAACCAAGATCATCGATTAACTTGTGAGCTTGATAGAATGACTCCGGAATCTTCACTCCAGCAGGGAGTACATTTTTCAATAATACCAAATGCATGTAGAATGAGGTGTCTGACGAGTGGTCCAAGGCCTTTAGGTGTAACAATTCAACGATGAATGACAATTTACTAATTTTAGTGCATCCAGGATATAATTTAGTACGCGCATCATCAAGAATTTCAAATAATTTTAAAGCTTCTCCATCTGCAGAAGAACGAGGATTACTCAATCCAACGTCGTCATTTAAGACATTACTCTTCATATTGAAAATGATGCATCATATCATTCAGCAATATGTTCATCGGATAAACTGTTCTCGAATCAACATTCATATGAATATTTTCTGAGCGATGACATGAAACAGAATCTTCTCAATGACACGTCCATGTGTTATAGTTTTTCAAAACCCCATTCAAAAAGAAATGTTCTCTAACACTATATCGTTTGAAGAGATATATATTTGAACATTTTCTGCATGGACACCTAATCATATCGCTTGGAAATTTGTTGGTGAAATCTATAAATTGCTTAATCCCTTCATAATATGCAGCTAAAAATCTATCTTGCATATCAATACAATTTCTATCCATATCTGTATTTAATAGAAATCAAAAGTGAAATATCATATTTAAATTCTTAAAAAAACACAAATCATTAAAATTTAAAAAACAAATTTGGATAAAAAACATTACCTGCGGAGGACTCAACCGTGGGTAATGGGGTCTGACTCGATTACGGATCCATGAAAATGCAGTGACTTGATGATAGAAGTTCGACGGTTGGACTCGAAAGGAGCGGAACCGTTGGACGAAGCGTGGAGGGTTCTACACGGCGGGGCACAATGGACCAGAAGGGTCCAACGGAGGCAGGAGGACTTTCCAGAGGGATGCAACGAGGCCACGAGGGGACGGAGGCGGTGGGGCAGTCCAAAGGTGCAGCGCGGGCAGGGGTGGGGGTTGCGGGGTCGCGGGGGTGTCGAGGTCATGGGGGTGCAGCGCGGAGTCAAGGCGGTGGGGGTCGCCGAGGTGCAGCACGGGCAGGGGGTGTCGGGGTCACGGTGGCGCAGCGCGGAGGCAAGGCAGTGGGGGTTGCCAGGGGTTCCCGTGGCGCAGCATGGAGGCAAGGGGGTGGGGATCACCGAGGGTCGGGGTCGTCGGGGGTCGGGCCGCCGGGGGTTTCCGAGGTCGCCGGGAGGTCGTGGGTCGGGGTCGATAGGGGTCGGGGTTGCAGGCGGGTTCGGGGTTGTCGGGGGTTGGTGAGGGGTCACCGGGGGTCGGGGAGGGTCGTCGGGAGTCGGGGAGGGGTCGCAGGGGGTCAGCCTCGCCGGTGGTCAGGGTCGTCGGGTCGAGGGGTCGGGGTCACGGGGGTCGTGGTCGCGGGGTCGGGGAACGGGGGGTCGCGTGGTCGGGGAGGGGAGTGAGGGGAAAATAGGGTTTTTTAGGAAGTAAAGTGCAGCAGCCACCATTTGGCCGCCACTGTTCATAGTATTAGCAGTCGCCAAATAGCTTCCACTATAGGTGCCCCACCTCGAAAAACAGAAATTCTAGTAGTGACATATATTACGTATATATGAAGGTAGAAATTTACTCATTATATTTGAATAATAAAATATCATTTAGAATTATATTCTTGTTTATATCTATAAATATGTAGAAAAATTTGTCAAAAATTATTCTTATATTTATCATTCCAAATATTATAAATGTTATAGAGAATTAATATAATGCATTATTGGAAGAAAAATAGTGAAAATTATTTTTCCAACATTTTAATTAGATAAGATAAGTACATAAACTAATCATTATTCACAATTATGTGTGTGATTTTTTTGAGGTACCTAGATAATTTGAAATATAAAATTTATATTCATAGTTCATTATTATTATTGAATTATTTTTATTATGATTATATAAGAAAAACATAGTTAATTAATTAAAACAATTTTTATTAAATGTGAGATGAAAATTAAATTGTAATAATGATTAATGTTTTTATGTCATAAATTGAAATGATTTACACATCCAATGAGAATGATGAATATCTAGAAACATAATACCTAAAACAGAAAATCTAATTAGGGATATAATTTAATATTCTTGAAACATATACATCAGGATTAAATTCTAAAACAATTCACATTATATATTACATGTGTACCACCTAATGTTACCCAAATATAATCTTCTATAATTTTACAATCATTGAAAAATAATGACTCACATAAATAAATATAAAATATTTTTGAGTGTTTCAAATAATTAAGTAAAATATTTTCGAAACAATTATAGTATCTATCTCATATAATGGGAATTTTCCAACTAATCATTGATTGGTTATGTTACTGTTAGTCTTGTAAATCTCCCCCAAAAACTGATACACATGATACACATTATGATATAACTTATATAAAAGAATTAATAAAACTATGTTTAAATAGATACAATTGAAGGGGTCCTTAAATGATATAAATGGTTAATAAAAAGTTATCGGAATCAATTATTTTATGTTAAACATTCTAGATGGGGTTCCACTAAACCATTTCCATGAGTCAGACACCTGCATTGCCTTAGGGGTGCCTCCATATATACCCATGGATGCCAACGATATGTGGCGGGGGGGGGGTCTAAAACAAAACTGTGATGAGCCTATACCCCACATCATACATCAAAATACGATTTCAAATTCTGGATATCATACACATCAGGGAATCTGTAATGGAAAATTAAATAGAAAATATGCTATAGTAGAATAAAATGAAATTAAGGCCCAAAGAATCGTGACATTCATAAAAACAATTGCACATTAGGCTAGTTACATAACGATACAAAATAAAATAACAGAATAAATACGCCACTATATCATAAAACCAAAAACATCTTGTCTCTTGATACCACACGAATAGTTTGGATCAACCAATTACACATAACATGGGCCTCATCCAAAACCTGTGTATGCAATAAACAAGTATGAACTTAATTAGGTTTGAATGTGATATAGTGGCCTGGGAAGGATATGAGTAAAACACAGTTGGCCACAAAAAAGGTTTTCTATTGAAATTAAATGTTAGTACAACAGACATTTCAGATAAACTTTAATAAAATAGATAGTGCATAAAACTTCAAAAATCCATTGAACATGAAAATTCACCTAGTTTATAAAGGATCATTTTTTCTTTGGTGAACCCCTTACCAAAAAAACATGAAATGATACAAACTAGTCCTATAATGAATAACATAGGGGAACATACATAGAATTTCGAGGAATGGTGTTCAATTCACATTCTACATAGGAATGTAAAATCCATATTTCTCAGTAATTAACTAATTTACCTGAGCCATTAGTTCCAATAATGTTAGTCTCGAAAGTAAAAAAAATATAAACACCAATAACATTAATCAGTATAACCTCTATATTGTACCAAACCATATAATAAATTATATGTACCAATACTAAACACCTGGAATATCATTTTCATAACTAAAAAATATCGATAATTCATGAAGCCTTAATCTGGGATCAATATATACCTAACATTAGGGGTTCCATGAGAATCTTCTTTGTCAAGAAAAGTGTGTAAGAGAATTATTTTAACAACCATTTCTATATAGAATACCATTATAACCTAGATCCTTATACTTATACATAATCCACCAAGAAAATGATTAGTTTCTAGGTCCTCATCCTAAAATCTTATCCATAGTGTCTTATGTGTGTCCATATCCTTTATCTGACACCTTATCCCAAGTATACTACCTATGATTGGAGAATAATATGATCCCCTAAATCATTCCGTAGTTTTTAAAATACAAAATCTCAGCATTTTGATCATACAAAATTATCCAAAAAAAACACAAAAAAATCTTTATAAACAATTGAAACATGTTTTGATCCCGTTATGAATTAAATAATTAAATATTATCCATCATATCCCAACCCACTTACACATTCTACCATAAAAAACCATGAATCCTCATTTATGATTTCAAATCCATCAATTTAATGTATGGTTCTATCACATGAAATTAAATCAAGGCCCAAGGATCACATTTCCATTAAATACATTAGAAGATCCCTTAATAATTTCTTAAAAAGGATACAAACTAGTACCTATATAATGTCAATATTTCTAATCTATTTAAAACCCATATTTTATAAAAAATTATTTCAACACCTTATTTCAAAACAAAGAACATTTAAAAACCTATTTTCAACCATTCACACAATGTACTATGTGAAACCCCAATTCATTCATTAAATCCATTTGAATGGACCAATAGTTGTTTTAATAAAAAATAAAACACTAAAACATTTCACCTCCAAATGTTGGCTCACCACATGGATGGCCATTTTTCCAGACACACATCACCACAGATCCAACATGAGACGTGGAAGTTCAACGGTATCCAACTAAATCAAAAACCAATTTCACTAATAAATTGCGAAGTAATATCACACATGCTATCAATTTAAATTACATATAAACATGTATATAAATAGAAAATTCTATGTGTATAACTCATAGATTGCCTACCTCATCAATGATTCTTTCCACAAAATTTATATTGCATGAGAGTCTTTCAAATGCCCATCCAAACATAACCAAGACCCCTGAACACCCAACTGAGCTCCTCAAAATCATCAAATATCTATTAATACAAAAAAATTGATGTTAATTAATTAAAAAAATAATTCATTACATAACTAAAACACAACATGGAATAATGTTGGAGAACTACCTAAATCATTATAAAACACCAAAAGTGAATGTCCCTACTCACTAATGTCCTACAACGTCACCTCAACCACATATTGGGCCAAATACCTAATATGTGGTAACATTTGGTAGTGTAATTAATTAATTTAACCATTAATAACTAATATTATTTACCTCATTCACATACCAAAATAAATTTCCTTTCAATGATGCGTTGAACCCATCTTGAAATCTTCTCTATAAAATAGGACCAAAATCCCTATGAATTTATTTTGATTCCACAATGAATTGGTGGAATCGCCAGCCAATTAGAATCATAATAACTAAAACATTTGATTGAACACAATTATGTATAATATAAACCACTAGATAATGAAAACTCACCTATTACACAAAGAAAACTCAATAAAATCTACACAAAATTGACGGAGGGAGGTGTAGGAATGTGGTTTGGATCATCCTTGTTCATATGCCTAGAAAGTGGACGGAAATGGTAGGAATATCTAAAAAACTAATGGGTAATTATGTTAAAATTACCTATATTAAAAAAAAAAAAAATTTCACAGTTTGGTCTCCCTATTTACCAAATTGTGGTCCATCTATTGGGTTGTCCCAATCCATGGCCAATCCACTCACACAGTTTGGCCACAATGTTGGACATAATGGGCTTTAGATGCACACAACTATATTTTATAAAACCAATTCACTACATGGTTAGGCCATATGATTTTAAAAATTCATTTCCAACCATTCTGTTAGCACCTCATCCATTCTGTATCTTGGTGAAATGTTTTTCTAAAATCATGTATAACATGTTCCCCATTCCTCAAACCATCCATCATTTTTCATGGTTTCCCATATTTCCTATGAAAAATTACATCAAACCATTCTCCATCAATAGAACTCAACTATTAACAGTTTAAATAGAATTAAAAACCTCTTGATAATTATTGTGGTGCATGGTTTCCCCAATGTAATGAACACCCATACATGAACCCCCTCAATAAAACTCAAAAAATCACAAAACGTGACTCAAAATCTTCCATGATAATCCAAAAACCCTTACAACATCCATATAATTATTACCAATATAAAATACCCATTTTGAGACACACAAACTATTAAAACTCTATTCTCTGTCTTCATTCAATATTATACCCATCTCGTAATGGGAAATTAAAATTCCTTCAGAAATTTTGATCCATCCAGATATTGGACTTTATAACATCCCCACCATAAAAATACTCTTCTCGATGAATCTGTGGTGGTCATCCATCTACACCACCCAACGTACATTGGTCACTACTTTTTTTCAATACCCACATTATGCTTCTAAAATCCTAAAAAAGTTCAATGAAACTAAATACATATCAATTCCCTCAACTAAATTTTAAACCCATGAAAACCCCCATTAAGAATCTGAAAAACCATGATGGTGATTACAGAAGACCATTCGATGAGAACATTTTTTACTATATAACTTAACCAACCATCATGATATGGTACTCCCCACCATTATAGTAATATTTTAACCACCAAATTCTTATAATTAACACCCTTACCCTATGGAAGACTCCTATAACCTAAACTCACAATCCCACCCATCCCTTGATATGTTTTCTAAAAAACTTTTTGTAACATCCATTATAATTTGAATCTTCAGTAGAACATTGTGTCTGATGGATCACTTGGATTCATCAATTATCCCCAATTATCTCATATTATCATTCCATATTGAATTTAAGAAGGAACACAAATGATTCTTCATTATAATCCAAATTCCACCACTATCGACCCATGACTACATCCACTCAAATGATTCTTCATTATACTAATGGAATAAAAAATTATTGACACAACACAAATTTGATCCCCATAAAACCCAATTTGTCTCTCTATGTAACAACTCAATGACTCACTTAATGATTACCATAGTGAAAGAGTCCTTCAGCTGGAAAACATTAGAATAATAAAATAAACCTATAAAATTCACTTAGCTTGATGATGCTAAGATATGTGCATCGAGTGGGAGAATAAATACCAAATTAGATGATCACCATATATTTATATCTCATCAATAAAACATTATATAATTTCACATTTTAAATAATATAATTTAAATTATTTGTTTTTAAATCTTATGAAACCAAATTCTAGGGAATTTATTTTTAATATTTAATTTCCTTGTAAAAATTTGAAAAATAATGGTAAATAAATTTAAATTTTTTATTTATAAAAATTAGTAAATTAAAAGGATGAATTGGAAAATTAAACAACTAAATATTTAATAAATATAAAATGAATGTGTCAAGGGTATAAACACATCTTTTGAAAATAAATTAATGATGATTCATTTTTGCCCAGGGAAATTAATATAACTCAAAATACATTTGGACCAATTTGAAATTATTTGGTCTTCCATAAAGATAATTATTTCAATATAAATTCAATATAGGAAAATACTATCTCAGGTAATGTTATGAAAAACAATGTTCTTTATATCACTTTAGGATCTGGTTGATCAAATATAATTATGGTACTTACCACAATAGAGAACATGAAATATCCTAGCTCAATGTCTCCTTTTATCCAAGGTACCACATCCAATAAACAAATTGGGAGTAAATTCTCAGGACTAGTTGTGTGGTGACACCCATACATGACACTACAACCTATATAGAAGACTTATGTAATGCTATTTTTGTAAAATAGAAATGAAATCATTACCAAATCTTCCCCACTATATACCCAATATCTATTGTGTTATATTCAATCCATGGAAAACAATTACATTTTTAATGGTCTATTTCATAAACTCATTTAATCCAATCTTATTTATCAATTACCAATTCCTTCATTAAATAATAGTAGTTCTCAAGACAAGTAATGTTTTTTAATCAACTATAAAATATATATAATCCATAATTAAATCCATTATAAAAACACATATCAATCATAATCCCCATATGACTCATACAATTTGGTCAATTATTTTATTGAACATTTATATTAGTTATCATCAAGGACCTATGTATAAAAGTTAATATTAAATTTTTATAAACCCTCGTAAATATATGTTTTGAAATAAATAGTAAATTTTAATTTCACTATTTAATGTTCCAAGAAATCCTTTTTGAGGCAACACAAAAATTTCACTATAAACAATACATCATATTGTAAGAATAATCGTTTTATATAATTAAAATCTTTGTTAAAACCATTATGGTTTAGTTTCAGTTGACATGAGGATATATAACTAATTTCTACCTAAACTCTTTACATCATCTACAAATTAGTTATTCAAAATATTCACCATTATTTGGCATATCAAACATATAATCATTTATCATATGATGGTATAATGGAATCAAAATAATGGTTGTGGCTTAGGTTACCATTAATGGTAAAAATGGGATATTTTAATGATAATTTAAGAATAAAATGAGAAAATGTGTACGCTAAATTGATATTATCATTTAAAAATCAGATTCAAATATTCATAAATCAAAATCAGTAATCCTGGAATAAATCATTTCTGTTTAAAATAAATAAATCCTACAAAATATGAAGAATATTAGCCACGGGAGAATAAAATTTTCATAATATCATAACCAAAATGTGAGTTATAATTTCCTTTATAATATTAATCATGTATGTATTATTCCATGCCATCCAACCAAGACGTCTATACCATTAGAATCAGGTAGTATGCACTTATGAACATGCTTCAGAATCAGAACCTCCCTCGTACCATGTTTAAGGTTTAGATAACCTCTCATATACCCTTTGAGATCATATAGAATTATTATTTAAAAAATTAATTTATATTTTACGATGGTCATACACATAATAATTTCATAATCCATTTATATAAATGAAACAATCTCAGGAAAAGTTTTATCAAACTATCATAACATAACACAATGAAAATAAAATTAGTTTCCTAAATATTGGATCATTATAACCAGAAAATAAATATATCATACATTATAATTGTTTAATTTAATTCTATCTTCACTAATGAAAAATTAATATGATTTGGTATTATTATAGATGAAAAATATATTTTAGGAGTCACTGGAATATTTTTTTTGATTAAAATACAATTTTCATTTTGATATCCCTTATTTAAAATATAAAAATTTCTAAATTTATATGGAAAATATATTTCATTTAAAATTAAAATCAAAACATGGAATGTATGCTTCAAATAATTGATTGGTATTGATGGTAGGAAAAATTTACTCATGTTGTGTGTCTAAAAATAAATATTTCATTCAAACGACTTCAGAAAATATAAATGCAACTCAATATGAAAATAACCAAATGATTTATGTTATATGTTTTTATATGCATTAAATATATAAAAATGACGAATTTATAAAATAATATGAGAATATTAGAAACAATTTTGAAGTCATTTAAAATAAAATATATACATGGACAATAAAATTCAAAACTAAATAGTAAAATTAAGTCAATTTTTCTAAAGAAACCTTTCTATGTTTTGAGTTTATAGAGACATGAATTTTTTTGGAAACATTGAAATCACATATAATAAAAAAAAATTAAATTTAATAAATTTTGGATTTAAATTTTTTATAATATACTCATCAAAAAACTAAACATAATCAATCTTGGTAAGAATGAGATTGTAATGTAAAACCAATGTCTCGTGTTTGAATTTAATTATTTCATCCATAACCTCATATTTAATTAATGTAAATTTAATTTCATTGGATTAACAATCCTTATTAATACTCAATATATTATATATGATTATATTATTATATTTTACCACCATGTTAGTAATATTCATTTATCGAAATATTCATTTCTGTGTGTCAATAATTTCCTTTCTAATAAAAGATTAAATTCTATAGTTATATTCCTTACTATTTGATCATGGATACATAATCTCTAAAATATAAATAATGATAAAATTATAAAATTTAATCAATATATAGGTATTCATAAAAATCTAAGAAACTTATATATTGATAAATTGATTACACAATTCGTCGAGACGGTAGTCCATATATATGGGTGAACATTGCATTAATTTTCTAAACAAGGGTAGGAAAGATATATAAAAAATTACATCATTCCATACTAATTAATATATCAAAAATAAAATATTAATTTAATAAATCATATATATTTATTAAATTCATAATTATTACAAACCATGAAATTTGATGGTGGAAAATGAATCATATCACTATATAGAGATGGTATTCAATCCTTATGCACCATTAGTAAATTCACATCATGTTTGATAAAACAGATGTGGGAAATGGATTTTAAAACATTATAATATAATTTAAATATATTAATGATACTTGATTAATAATGTTTTGGTAGATACAATAGGTTTATAGAAGGTTTATTAAAAAAGAAAAATGAAAGTACTCGATTAAGATTTATACATGTCCATTGAGAAACTAAATTTTCCTTACACCTGAAGACTTTAAATGATGGTACTATAATAAAAAAAATATTTTATATTTTAAGGGACATTATTATGTAATATTTATATTTTCAATCTATTTTAAACGTCTAAATAAATGTGAATAATGGAGATGATGAGGTTCCCTTAAATAGGTGAGGGAGGAGAACCCGAGGAATTACCAATATTTTTAAATTATTTTAAATGAACATTGAGGAAAAAGTCTTTCCCTATTTGATAATTTATAAAACTAATAATAGTGTGAGTCTAAACACTATCATCCCAACTGTTTTGATATTATTAGGTGTTTTTATAACAGCTATCACATTATTTTTAACCTAGGATCACTCTTTTGGTGATTAAATTTGATATCTATATTTTTTAATCTTTATTGATCCTGAAAGTTACTATAAATGGAAAATTGACCAATAACAAGATAAAATTTTGTATTATACACCATATAAGATTCCCAGGGATAAAAGATAAATTTTTTATGAATTTTATTTCATTTTATTAAATTGTAATTCATACAAGACACCATTAAAATGATTTTCAAGACTACTCACATAGTTAATAATTTCATGTAAAATGTAGGAATGGAATTAAAATAAAAAAGTTTTAATATATAACTAAACTTTTATAATTTTTAAAAAAACCATGTAACAAAATAATTCACCATTGTTATTTTTCTATTAATGTTTTTAAAGATATTTTTTTGTTTTTTATATTACACAAATAAAAAAAATTTCTATGTTGTAGAACAATTTAATATAATTATTTAATTACTAAAAAATAAAAATACATTAACATGCCAAAAAATATCCACTCGTATTTCAAAAAAAAATTTATAACTGAGAAAAAAATCTACTTATACCTATGAAAAAATATTAGAGTTATGAAAACAAAGGGAGAAACATTGTATTATTATTATTTTGATAATATAACATAAATTCATCATTAAATAAAAATGGAACCGATATTTCATATAGTATAATAATATACTGGGATAGTCACAATAAATCAATAAATAATAATATGGTAGGTGTTATATATATTTTTAATGAATAATAATATATTTTTTCAATATAATATTCAAGTAAACACTTATCGAGTTGACATATATTTACCACTCTTACTATTCATATTAAACAAATATAAAATGATTGTATTTATACAAATTAATACTCATGATTTAGAAATTAGAATCAATTTTTTAAATTATTTTTTATTTTTTACAGAAATTATAATAAGTATACAAATCCCAATGAAAAAACTTTTTTGGAAAAACTTTTTTTTAATTTTAAAACATGATTTATTCTACTCTCAGAATGAGTAAAAACATTTATATTAAAGTAAAAATATTAGATTAAATATATAATCTATTAATTTTATTAAAATCAAAAATAAATACATAATAATTTAATATATTAAAATAGAATCTAATTATTCCTAAAAATGGTGTTTCAAGAGAAAAGATACTCTTTAGTTAAATTTTGATTCTTTTATAAATTTAATAACCAATAATACCATTCAATTAGTATGTAAAAAAATTAAAATTTATTTTCCATAATTAATACCTTTCCATAAAATAGTTATGTGATTACTATCACATAATATTAATTCAATATTGAATCGTTCTCTATCAGGGTTTCATGTAAACCAAGCAATCAAAGAAATTTATTTTTTATAGAGACGAATATTTCATAAAATTTAATTTTACCTTCTTTTAGCCTACGGATATTCATCCTTTTATTGTCATTTGTTATTGGGATGACCCCCAGTATACCTTTAAATATCATAACACAATCATATTTACCAAATTTATTAGAGGGATATAATATACTATGACTTTATATAATCATTATATACCAATATATATTCCAAAATACATATAAACATTTATCCTTTTATCCTATCATATCCAAAGGAACATAAAATTGATTCCAAAAAAATTGCATCTTGAAAATATATATAATCTAGAAATATATAAATTTGGTATCACATAAAAATATCCATAGTTAAGAAAAAGTTACATCTAATTATGTTTCCACTTATAAAAAATTTATTTTCAATATCACTATGAAATTTCTTGGGGAAAATACTGATTTCATTTTGAATTCACTAATTTAAAATCAAAAAATTTATAAAATAAAGATAAAAACATTTTATTTGAAAAATTGATTAGAAATAAAAAATAATTATTAAATATTTGATTTTTCATTACTTTAGGAAACATCATTTTTTACATTTTTATTAAAACTTAAATTCATTTAAAATTTTTTTATTATAATTCAAAAGAATCACATTCGACAAAAGATTACAAAATTACATCAATTATATTTTAGAATGAAAAAAATGGGGAAAATTGAATTTTAATAATAATAATGTAATAATAAATCATTATTACAAATATTTAATGGAAAATATGTACATTGAAGAAAAATATTCCCAATTGATTGATAAAACAAATTTATTCATCCGTGAAATAATTATTTGGACTATGGAGTGTTTAATTTTAATAAAATTAAATTATAAAATTTAATATTTATAAAAAAGCATATTATAATAATTTATATATATATATTATGATATAAAATCATATAATCTCATCTTTTTAAATTTAGGGATAAAAATATTGATAAAAATGACATGTTACATTAATTAAATAACTTATGTTTGAATTTGTTCATAAGAACTCTAACCTCAAATATAAAAATTTTACATTTATTATAATTATATAATATAACAATATTCACAAATATAATTTAATCTATGTTCCACTTAAAACATTTAAAGACATATTGAATAATAATTATTTATGAAAATGATCATTTGAAGGTGTTACCTATTTCATTTTTCATTAAATTTATAATTCTGAAATTCATAATCATTTACACTTCTCCAGGAGAAGTCATAACATTAATATTACTATTGATACTAAAATAATTCATATTCAGTATATAAATACATATAACCATCAAAAATGTATAGAAAAAAAATGAATTACATTATTTATTGTGATAATATTTTATGCTTACAGATAAATGTTTCTTTAATTTTATAATGGAAATTTTGAAATAGAGATAGATAATATTATATAAAGAATGAACAATAATTATAACTCAAATATCATTTATATTTAGAAAATAAATCATTATAAATAACAATAATATATGGTGATGGATGATGAATCATATATCTATGTGGCGATGGTAGTGCACATGAATGCACACGTGATTATTTAAATTCACATTTGTTGGAATGGTGGTGGAAAATGTTTTTTACATCATAATAATAACATATAATTATATTTATGATATTATATTCATCATGTAATTATGGATTCAATAGGTTTTTAGGAGGGATAAAAAATTAAAAATAGACATTTTTTGTTAAGAGTTTTACGTCTTCCTTGAGACACATCTTATGAATTACACATCATTACTTAAGTGATTGTTTATATAGTAAATATAGAATCAAAATGAAATTGGATGGTGTTCAAGGATGATTTTAATGAAGTGATTAGTGGAACCACAATGCTCAAAATATATTACCAATGTAGACGAGGATGTAATGTTTTATATGAGTGGGGAGAAAAACTCTTCAAATTACTTATAGTTTCAAAGGATTATAAATAATTGTTTATTATAATGTTCACCTAAATTGATATATTTTAAGTCTATTATGATTTTATTTAAAAAAATCATATAAAATTTAATTTAGACAAGTTTATATGTTCTTTTACCTCTATTTATTTTTTTCAACCCCAAACAAACTCTTTTGGTGAATAACATGATAACATTTTTTTACACATGAGTGGTCTTGGATATGATAATAAAATGAAAATTGGATCATAAGTGATGATATTATAAACTAAATACCCTTATGTTTTCCAATTATAATATTATTTTTAATTTTAATTAATTTTTTTAAATATTATTTTATATTAGGTAATAATAAAGTTATTTTCAGGACTACTCAAATAGATAGTCTTTATGGACATCAATATAAAAATAGAATTCAAATAAAAATATTTAACACATTCCTAAAATTTAATATTTATCTACATATTTAATTTAATATTGTTTATCTAATACAATAACAAGTATTATGTTGGTGTTGTGTATTTATTTAAGGAAATAGTTTCATAACTAAAAATTAAAAATCAATTACCATTATAATAAAAATTCATAGAAAATTTAATAAATACATAAAATATTTCAAAAATTCTATTTAACGATTTGAAAAAACATTAGAGTTTTTGAAATAATGAGTGTCACATTATGGATATATTATTGATGTATAATTATTGTATGTTAATTATTAAATAAAACTGGAACCAAAAAGCCATATCTTTAAATATTTGATGATTAGAGTTGAAATATTCTCATCCAACAGAAATTATGAAGGATATATATATATATATATATATATATCATTATAATATAATATTAAACATTAATTATCCAATATTCTACTTTTTTTATTTAAATATTTAGCATGGTTACAATTCAAAATGGACCAAAATAATAGGGGAATAATTAATAAAATTATAAACCTTGATTTTAAATATGGAATGCATGAGGGAATATTAAATTTATAAAATTTTGAAATATCAAATTTAATTTTATTGTGTGAAATTCAACAAAATCTATTTTTACATAAAAAATTGAAAACATAAAATAAGACAGATTCTTATCTAACACTTATTAAAACCCCTTACATGTATGTTAAATAATTTTATTGAAAATATTATATAAAAATTTCATTAATATAATACTTAAATATTAATTTTTTATATTTATTAAAAAAATTTCCCATTAATTTTGTTTAGTAAAAAACCTATTTTTTTACATTGAATTTATTTATAGAATTAATAAAAAATGATTTCATTCTATACATGTGTAAAAAATAATAAATTATATTTTTTGTCCTATTAATACAATCTAATACAATGGAAATATTATACCTATCACGTTATAAAATTTCAATAGTTTATAAATTTTTTTTATTCATGGTGTTGCGTATAAAAAACAATCAAAGGAAATAAATTTTTAAAGGGATATATATCATTAAATATATGGGGGTTACACTTTTACTCTAAAAAATAGATATAAAAATACAAATATATGTATTATTAAGTGAATAAATGAAACTATGTATATAAAAATATGTAGTTACAAAACATGTGTATATGAGTACATATGCATACATATATATGTATTTGTAAACATACTCATTCATGTATTTCCATATAGATATCTATATACCCATATATATATATATCAATTTATAATTTATATCTCATCGTATTTCAAACACATTTTGATTCTAAATTAAACATTCTCTGAAAATAATATAACGTTTAGAAACCACAAATCTATAAGGATTAAAATAATTAAATTATTAAACCATCATCAAATATAATAAAATCCATAACCAACATTGAAAAATTAAAAATACACACTTAAATCATTTGTAAATGAATTCCCAAGATAACCACATTAAGAAAGAACATTAAAATTTAATATTGGGCATTTTAGATATCAATTAACATATAAATATTTTTTATACATTCAATCAAACATAATGAATTAATATTAAAATGCACTAACCCCATAGGCTCCGATATGGTGCATTATTTTAATTCAATGACATGATTATAAAGAATCAAATCTCAAAGGTCCGATCATTTTAGTAGTTTTTGGAAATATATTCCTTGAATGAATATTACATTACAATTAAAACCAATATATTTAACAATGAATATAATTTAATAATTCCATTATACTCTTATATTAACCCACGATATCAATAATAAAACATTTATTTGTATCCTAGGAAAATAAAACTAAGAATGTGGTGTTCTCAGAAGCTCAGTAAAGGTAAAACATTTGATCATAAGAATTCATAAATAATAATAAACTTTTTAGGCAATGCATAAAACTAAAGAACACACCTATTAAACAAAATCATTAATATAATATGGCATGAATAGATCAAATAATTGTATTTTTACTTTCACATGTATATTCTAATGTTTGAAAATTCACATTTAATAATAATAACAAAACTCATAATGAGGGAATGCATATTTTGGAAATTTTCACTAACAAGATGTATCCTTAGGATAGTTACTATCATTAAAACTCCTTATGATAATTAATATTTGTTAGTAGAAACTTTTTTGATTTGGTTTAAGATCTATCCTCCTGAAAATGATAAATTGATTGAAAAAAACATGAATAGTTTCTGGCCAAAAAAAATCCCCCCAAGAGACCTAACAATTCATCAAGTCCCTATAGTTGGCCCTACCTGTCACTTTATAAGTCCAATACATTTATCATATTTTAATATGGATACATAAAAACATAATCATTTATATTGAAAACTAGTATAATAATTATGAATAATATAACCAAAATTCAAGAATGGTATCTAAATAGAATGTTCACAATTATACTCATCATAAGCCATTCAATAAAAAATGGTAAATTATATCATAACATGTATATATCAATTAAATCTTATATCTGATAATGTATTTTTAAATATATGAAAACACTATAACAAAATCAATAACCATATCTTGAGACAAATACCCTCATTTCTTTCAAATAATTTATTTAAAAGGCACACACATATTAAAGTATGCAATTAAAATGATATTATTAAATCAAAGTTTCCCCGGAAGCATTGAATCTTTTTAAAGGAATATAGCTATTAAATAATTATTTCCCATATAAATAAATCCTTAAAATCAATCTAGAAACATGGGCATCAATTATATCTTTTTAGATGTCAAATAATTTAAACATTTAAAATGATGTTTTAGTTAAAGGGTCGCATACATGTATCAAGAAAAATATTGCTTTTGATAAAAATTGAATGAAATTTAAAATATAAGTTGAAATTTCGTTACAATCCTTTATATATATAAATAAATATGTATGATTATATCATGAATATTGAAATGGAAAAGGATGAATTTTTTAAACATTCAAAGCATTCCATACCACATTGAATATAGAGATAATAATCTCAATATCTGAAAAATAACATTGAAATACAATTAATATAAATATATCCATTATATCCAATATAATGGAGGAATTATATAAACGATGAAAATGATATCGGTGGTAAACATGGGTTATATCTCATGAAAATTAAAAGTGAGACCAAATTCCCTTACAAAGATAGTATCATTAGAGTGGGGATTAATAAATGAAATAATTATTTGTGATAAATGTAAATACTCCTAAATTTTTAGGATATTTTGTATAAAATAATTAGTGTTCCTTCAAAAAATTTCTTGAAAGGACATATAGAAGGATAGAGATATTTAATTCAACAAATGGAATTTGGGTCCCGATAACCCTTACCTTAGGTATGATACTCTATGTACTTGAACGATACTCCATTATAATTGGTTTAAACATATAATTAACTTATAAAAAAATCATACTAATATATATGATATCATATAAGATTAATTTAGGACTATATGTTCCCCATTTATTAACAATTCCATGTTAAAATAATGTTTCGGGTATAACTACATTGTTTATCGCATGTGTTATGAGTATTAATTCATTATCATATTTAATAGATCATGATTTTCTTACATACATGATGAAATAAACACTTTATATATCATATATATTCAGTATATAATTATATATAATATATAGATAAATTAAATGGCACACACAGTTCATGGAGACTGTATGTCTTACCTACACATAAACAACGTTTTTCAAATTTCTTATAGTATTTAACGGAATCAATTAATATATATTTATATATAATTCCATTAGAATATTTATATTCACTTTTTCATATTTATTCAGTATATAAATTAATATAATCATTCTGAAATGGATGTAATGGATGATTTTTCACATGGCATTGTGGAGACGGTAACCTTGTGTATGAACGCATGGTGATATTGATTTTTTTAGGATTGGTAAAAGAATAAATATGGTGTTACAGTAATAATAACAAAATCTATGAATTTATTATATTTTTATTTGTTTCGTTTGTTTAGAAAAAACATAGGAAATTGATGTTGATAAAGAATATACCATTGAATGAGTTGGTCAAACATTACATATTCTTCAAGTGTCTCCATTTTATTTATGAAAAAGTACACCATTGTTGGGATTTCTTCCACAGTTATGGACTCAATTATGAACTGATGGAATTAGGGAGGATAAATGGTCATGTTTTTCTTAAACTACTATAATTTAGATGTGTGAATAAAAGATGTGGTTGGGTGACCCTTTATAATAGAGGGGAAGGGCAATATAGGAAACTCAAAAAAATATTAAATTATTATAAATTAATTTTTGATTTCATAAGGATCCAATGTCAGTTAGTGTTGGGATAATATTTGAATGGGTTAAAAATATCCCATCATATTAATTTTATACATGTTTAGGTCACCAAATCACCCATATCTTTTGGCAAGAAGCTTAGTTAAACAATTATTCTTTTATCATGTCAACTTGAATATTTAACAATATGAGGTTATTGTATTCACTATAAAATTCCAAAAGAATCATAATAGGATAATTTATGATCTATTTATCTCTATAAATGTTATTTTTTACAATTATTGATATTTATGAATTTTATATCATTTTATAAAATATTATTTATTTGAAATTCTCATTTATGTCAATTTTGACACTATTTATTAATTATCTTTTCAAAAACACATAACAACTAAATCCTTTAAAAAAACTACTTTAAAACATCCCTAAAATTACATATCCACCTATAAAAGACGTTCATAGAATAAAATATATCAAATGAAATTTATTTTAATATTATAAATATCATTTGGATGATTCATTATTTAATAAATCTATTAGATCAACATTATTCTGGAGCAATTAAAATTAATAATTTATTTTTGAAATTTTAAAAATAAATTATCATGATGTATATAATATGTATATATTTCTAATGGAAATTTATAGTTTACTATATCACTTATATATCCTCGTTTAAAATGGATTTAGTTTTAAAAATATTAATATGAAATTCTCAACTCATACATAAATAAAATATAATAAAATTATTAATCTAACACATGTTTCTAAAAGAGGACCATATTTTCAACCAAAAGTGGATTTTTTATAACTACTTATACAAATGAATAATTACAAGTGTTAGGGTAATTTAATATTATTATAATATTTTTTTTAACTTTACATAACATATTTAACTTTTAGCGGGGTATAAAAAATTCAAAAGTAATTATCCAATAAAAATTACTCTGATCCCATTAAACTATATTTTTCATCATGGTTAACATTATTTTTATCCGTTTCTATTAATTAAATTCACAGAAGTGGTAAAAATATGATTCATGCTACTGTTGCAAATGTGGCTAGAAGGCCGATAAAAGAGACATTGAAGAGTACAATATTATTATATATCTAATTATATTATAATAATGATTCCAATGACCTACATTGGATCAATTTTTTTATTCATTATCTAATTTAATATTAAAATAAATTTATGTTTGAAAAAATATTTAAATGAAAAATTTGGTTTCTTAAAACAAGGTAATATATTCCAATATTCATTAAAAATTGAAAACGTTCATAAAAATACGACAAATTCCCCCAAAGTTAATTTGATATTATAAATTAAAAAATGATCTTTATTTTACTGAATTAAGTTCAAATGAGTTTCAAAAATGATTTTATATTTTTTCATATAAGGATGTTTAAAGAAGATCATTTGAGAAAATATTAGTTTTAAACATATATTGAAATTACAAAAAATTATATTTTTCATAACAAAAACCATTATAATTAATTTTTGAAAAGTATTTTTTAAATAAAATGTTCTTTATCTAGGTTATAGCTATCCCATTCAAATAATTGAAATAATAAAGAGTTATATCATAGAAACATAGTGTTCTTTGTAGTGTAAGCAATGTTTGTGTTGCGTATAGTGTAATATTCCCTTGATGTTTAGTATAACATAACCCAAGAATAAATAATTTATATAATAAAAAACTATATTAAGTGATTTGTGGAATTAAATAAATGAATAAATTATCAAAATCTATTGGTGTTACATTCTACCCTCCTTTAATAAATTTCATCATCAAAATATGGACTCAGGATCGAAAACTATGGGCTATACTTTTTAAAATATCATTATTTGAATAAGACATCTACAAATAGATTAACGAGACCTCTATTTTAAAATAATGAATAAGAACTATATATTTTATAAGAGATAACACATATAAGGGTTTTATATAGGAAAACAATGATATGAAAGAAAAATATATCCATCTTATTCTCAAAGAATATGACAGAGAACATGGTTAGGAGAATACTTATAATCAAAAAACTATAAATATATAATGATCAAAGGGAACATTTGATTCATCAGAAAAATGTATTGTGATGGAATTTTTTATTTGAAGATCCTTTCCGTAGAGTTGATGAATTATTTTACTGTTCTGATAACTAGTTAACTAATTTAATTCCACATCATAATAATAGTATCATCTTTTGGTTGTGATTCAACCTATTTTCACTTCATACCTTACATATGGAAATAAATGATCAAAATTATTTTTTAATTCCTGAAGCACATTTGATAAATATTAAGGTTCTCACGTATTTCTTTCATCCTCTAATTGTTTACTAAAACAAAAAAGGTTATCCCAATGTACATAATAAATCATACATTATCCTCATACAATAAAATATAATGGTAAACATAATCCATTCCAACCTTAGTCTTATTCAAAATAATTTTGTGGAAATTAACACTCCAAAAGGATGTCTAAATTGCTAAAATCAATCCTAACATCAAATTTTATTAATAATGTATTATATATCTTATGGTTTGACACCAACTATTTTATCAACATTGAATCCTTAAAGAAAAATCCAATGCTTTCAAATCCTTAATGAATAATTATTGTAGTAATATATATATATATATATAACATGAATTATATAACCATATAACCATTTATGTAATAATTCATGAATAAATATGCTGAATAATCATAATAATTCGTCTTCACTCTTAAACCATTAATTATTCTTCAACATCCTATTCATTAATACCTTTTTCATGTCATTTTTCTTTTGTGATCTCTTAATTTTCATTAGTATAACCAATACATGCATTAACTTTATGATTCTAACCATCGACCAAAACCTAAATCACAATCTAAAAACACTTTACATACTCAAATATTCAGGAACAATATTTATAGGATCTCTAAATGATTCAATATTATTCTCAATCCAAAATTCATTAATATTAAACTAGGTTATCAGTTACCAAATCTAATGGATGAGATCATATCATTAGATTTATCCTCAATATTATTCAATGGGTTATTTATTCTAATCATTTATTTCTAAATCAATTTCCAAAGAATGTTTCTAATATTCCATTGATATTAACTCTAATTCTACATCCACAGAAGCACAAGGCCAGTGCATTACATTAATACAATTTCATGATTAAAATAAATCAAATATCAAAGGACCAATTATTTTTGAAATATTTTATAATATATTACATCTAAAAATGTCACATTAAAAATAAAAAATTAATGTAAAATATAGATAATTCATGCAGAATAATAATTATTCTTCTAGATGAACCCTACATATTAACCATAAAACACTTTTTGGAACCCTGGGAAAATACATCATAATAATGGGGGAGATAAGATGCTCATTAATGGTAAATAATAAATTATAATTTTTCTTACATTTTCATAATCATTTTAGGAATGATGTAAAACAAAAATAGAATACTTTAAATAATAATATTCATCATAATATGGGTATATTTTGACAAATAATTCCATTTAAAAATTCACATGTATATTATACTAATCGAATATCCACATGAAATAATAATAACTAATCCCATAAAGATGGATTGAATAATATTATACATTTGAACTATCAAGGTATGTCATCAATATATCTATTTTCAATATCTATCTTCATGACTGTTTAAGTATGTGAGTGGAAAATTGTCATATTTGTTTCATGATCTATCCTCATGAACATTTAAAACTACTTGTTAAACAAACATGAAGGGGTTTTAACCAACAAATATTTTCATATGATATTTAATGATGCATCACAAGGCTTTAGCAGGACCCTATATTCTCTTAATATTTCCAAAACATTACTCAAATTTTAATGGTGAAAAATAATCAAAAAAATCATTCATTTTAAAACCCATTATATGAAATATGAATACATTACCCATAAACCAACAATGGCATCTAACTAGCATATGCATATTTAAACTGATCATAAACCATTAAATAAAATACATGAAATGGTTTAAGAATTAAAAAACTACAATTAAGAATAAGATCTAATAAATTAGGTAGATATATATAAAAATACATTAATAAAATCATGGGAAAAATCTTTTGAAAAATACAACATCTTCTTTGAAGTCATTTATTCAAAAGCCTCACACTTATAACAGTATACATTAAAATAGATTTTAAATTAATGTGTCCAATGTAAATTTGAATTATTTGAAAATAATTGGCATTTTAAAATAGGCATTTCCATATGAAAAAACATAACATTATTTTCAAAATATGGAAATTAATGGGAAAGATTTAGAATATAAAATATTTGTAACATTTAAAATGATGTTTTAGTTAAATATTCTGATTCATAAAACAATAAAAATATTTCTTTTGAAATAGTATAATTAAATTATAATAATATATTAAATGTTATTTATAATCATTTATATAAATATAATTAAACTTTTATTATAATAGAAAGAATATTGAAAATGATAATGGATTATTCATTAAAAATTCAAAGAGTCATGTACCTCTTTGAAAATTTAAACAAGAAGATAAATATTATAAATTTAATATTTAAATACCATGAAAATAAATTTAATCATGATATCAAATATAATTGGGGTAGTAGATACCCCACTAACAAGATATTTGTGGAGAACATGGCTTATATCTCACGAAAATTAAATGTGAGACAAACTTTTTTTACAAAGATCATATCATTAGAGTGATGAAAAACTCATAACATAATTATGTGTGAAAAATATAAATCCAACAAATATAAGTGCAAATTCTATATAAAATAATAATGGTTACTTTATACATATTCATGGAAGAACATATCCTATGCCATAGAATTTTAACTCCTTGGATGAATATTGAGTCATGATTTCCCAGACATTTAGTCTGATACCTGATGTACATTTCCAAAACAACTATATAATGTTATTAAAAAAATTATTAAATTATACTAGGATCATAATAATGGATATTATATCATTTAAGATTCATTTATGACTTTATATTACACATTTACTAATAATTCCATGCAAAAACAATGTTTCTGGTAATAACTGCTGGGATTATGGTATGTGTGTTGACATTTTATTTTGGATCGTATTACATCGATCATGGTTTATTACTTCTAAAATGTAAAACATGATTTAGAAATCATATATTTTCTGTATATAAATATATATATTCGGTAAATGAATGAAATAGAACACACTATTCATTGAGACGGTACATGGAATATACTCATGCATGTTGCTTCTGTTTTGTGGTAATATTGATTAGAAATAAGTACATGTTATATATTTATATATATATTCTTTTAGTAAGTTATTTATATAATATATTTCGTATTTATTCAATATTTAATTTTTTATAATCATACTGCAATTGTTGTAATTTGGGATTAATCTCATCGCATCGTGGAGATAGTAATCCACGCACACACACAAGTGGTGATATTGTTTTTCATACGTTTTGTAAAAGGAGGAATATGTTTTTCCTATAAACATAAAAAAATCTCATTATATATAATGTTCTAGAGATATTACATTAGTATAGAACCAACATAGGAAATGTAAGTAGAAGAACAAAAGAACATTGAAAGGGTTTGTAAAACAATTACCTCTTCATAGAGTGTCTATATTTGATTAGCACAAAAGAACTCTCTAGGATGGATGTATGCCAAAAATATGTTCTCTAGGATAAATATACGAAATTTTAGACCAGAAATCGATAGGGTTTTTGTCATGAACCAGACCGGGTCACCATCTGACCCGGTAAGGGACCCGGCACGAAGGGTATTCCTGATCTCCACGGGCTAGCACAAGTGCCCCAATATCAAAACTTTACATGGGAATTATTTACATGAAATAAAAAAAATGAAATAAAAATAAACAGATGAAAAAACTGACACTGGAAGTAAAAAACTCCACATGACTTTAAACTATATATTGGTTTAATGTTTACAAATCAACTAAAACCCAAAGTGAACAAAATAATAGATTAAGAACTAAAACTCCAATACCATCCTATAGGAGAAGACCATCAACAACCATAACTACCATCGCTGAATTCAACACTTTGACCAGGAATAAAAAATTAATAAATCTACATACACCGAAAGGTGTATGTAGGGTGTGTGCCAAAAGCCCAGTAGGACATCACTCAACAAATATTTTCCACGTATAAACATTAAATGAAAAATAAATTTGTAGAATAATAAAATGAAAGGACTCCAAGGCCTGGACAACCTTAATGAAAAAGTTTCTATAAAGAAAACACTTTCACATAAAAAAACTTAAATAAATAAATAAAAACACCCTTGAATTTTAGAAAACCAAACCATTAAGAAAACTCAAATGCTACGTTGTATGTCGATGGTGAGTGTATAGTAGTCCAGCAGCACCAAAAGAATGAGAGTCCCTATAGGAACTAGAAAAAAAAGGAATGGTACCCTAGAACTTCGCGTCTTGGTGAAAATTCAAATGAGAATAACAAAAAATACATTCTCATTAAGGAGCCACCAGTAGGGAAACACATACATAACCTAGTGGTCTCCAATTATCATCCCATATTTAGTTAGTGTTGTAATAGTCAATCCAGCTAAGTGAAACAGGGCCAGAGCTCCTTCTATATCACTATCCCTCTAGATCTAGTCTACCCACCTAGTACACATGCTTCCCCTTTTGTGATCAAGATGTTCCAGTTTCACATTTCATGTCAAAAATAGATGAACAAAACAAAAATGATGTTACCTATACCCAATGACACACTTGCACACACACACAAACCATTTGAAATAGTTATCACATAAAATATATTACATAACTCAACTAAACCATTTTTTCATCGTTATTTATTATTTACTAAAACATAATAAATTTTGAAAACATTTTCTTTAAAAAGATACATGAAATGACTTAACAAACAAAACTAACCCATCCCTCCTTCATGATCCAACACACTCAACGCCATATGGAGAACAAAAACTTCACCACATACATCGATTAATAAACCAACCAAACACTTAAAATACATTTCCCTGATTAAACAAAACACCCAAAATTTTACTAAGAAACTCCATTAGATAAAACATGAATTTGAACAATAAATACCCACAAAAACCCTATTTTTGGAAAAAACACATATGACCTCTATACCAGATTAAAAACTATGCACTTTGCACATTTTCACAAAACAAATGAAAAATTTATAAAACACTAGCAGATAGTTCAATGAGCGTTTTTACAACAACATCCCATTTAATCCACATAAAACCTTCACTTATGACCAAACACATGCAACAACATGTAGAAAACACACTTAACAAACATTTCAAAACTCAAAATCTAATGGCACATACTATTAAACTGTAAGGATAGACAAAAAACAAGTTCCCAAACAAAGAACGTACCCAAAACACATAAACATACTATAAAAAAAATATAATGAGTAGAAAAACATTAAGATAACCAAATCCACATTAAAAAGAAATAATCATGGAATATTATAAATTAACTATGCATGAAAATTAACTTATCAAATAATTTTTAAATGAGGAACCACCTACCATGGTGTAGAGAACATCAGAAAAATAGTGTGGAAAGACTGTCGCAGGCCAACCGCATGTCAATCAAACCATAGAAGAACCCTAAACAAGAAATCAAACTAGTAATATGAAAATCTAAGACCCTGATTAACACCATAAATGTCATAATCCCAAAAACCCCCAAATTAACATGACTAAAACCCTAGCAAAAAGGAGGAAGGTATAACCCGAGCGGTCCACACATGCGAAGATGGAAGTAAATGGATACTGCAAGAGATCAAGAGGTTGTCTGAGGAAGAAGAGGGGTTGTTTCGGTGGTGTTCAGGGATGAGGCACACCAGATGGAAGGAAACGGAGGTGGTTAGTCCTTCAGATGTCACACGAGAGGAGGTAGGGGTGCGTCCTGAGGGAATGGTCCGTGGGTGGGTTCGAATGATGGTTGACGGGAGTTGTCGGTGGGAGTCTATGAGGCTGCGCGAGCTGGGAGTAGGGGTGCAGCGCTGGACATGGGAGGGGGGGCCAGTGAGCTGGGCAGTCGGGAGGGGATGCAGGTGATGCGAGGAAGAGGTAAATGTGGGTAAATCCAACAGTGAGGAGAAGGTTGACGCCAAGGGATCCAGGGGTGAAAGAGGGTGAGCGTGCAGGCAGAGGGGGCTAGCAATGGATCACAGTGGTGGCATGATGGGGTGGGTGTGTCCGAGGAAGAAGGTAGTGGTGAAATAGTGGTGTTAGACGGGAGAGGAAGGAGGGGGGTTCTAGTGGCAGTTTAGCGGGATTAAAGGGGGCTTGCAGCGCTGAATAGGGGGCCCTGGACGGCCCTAGGGAGAGAGAAAAATAAAATGACAATAATAATAATAATAATAATGTTCTTAGTAATAATAATGAGATTAATAATATTAAAAATTATATTAATATCCTAACACAAGTAATAAAAATAAAATAAATAAAAATAATTAAAATGGTAATAATAATATTATTAATATAACAAAATTTAAATTTCCAATGCTATCAATAATAATAATAATAATATTCTCATATAATATTATTATTATCATCATTAAATAATTAGTTAAATTTTACCAAACTTTTTTTATTTTATATACATTTTTTTATTCATTGGATTTCCTTTATCTGCCTTAAACATCGGGCATGGCATGGAGTGAACCAGGCGAGGTCACACGACAACCTAGGTGAGGCCGTGCGGCTTTGACCACGGTGCTCTGGACACATTCAAGGCCAAAACCTTTGTTTTTAAATAATAACATAGAAAATTTTAAGTCAGACTTCAACCCGGACTACCAAATTCCAAGAAAATTAAGAAAATAATTTATTTAAAGAAAACGAGTGAGACAAATTTCCCCACCATAATGCTTTTCATCCCCAGAAATCCACAACTAAGGCTGATACCAAATGTATGAAATGACGACCCCTTATGGTTCAAAGAGGATCTCTATGAAAACTAGCGAAATGAGGAAAACACATCGTTCTAAGAGAGAGTGACGAAAATAAAACATAAAAACACTCCTAAAAAGACTTTCTAAAATGTGTATCTTACTTCAAAGAGCTAGAACACCACCAGTTGACTAATCAAGGAAGGAACTGTAGCACCCATGGAAGCAAATTTAACAAGATGAAACAATTTAATAACTATAAATAGAAAACCACAAAAATTTTGTAGAATGAGGAAAAAAGGTCAAACCACATACAAGGAACACTCTTATTACTTATCACCATGCCATATTTGTAAATAGAACAAAAAGGTCCACATGGGGAAGCTAGAGGGGCTCTCCACCAGTAAAAACCTACCAACTCCCCTGGTGTTACTAGAATACCGAGATGGGGTGGTCTGATGGCACTCCCTTCCTTTAAAGAAAAGTCCAACACCGGTTAATTCTAGAGATATTCGTACGAGACCCAACATGGGTCTCCCCACCATTAGAACTATCATGAGATAGAGAACATTGAAAATTTACTGATGGTCACTAAACACCCCACCCAAAATGGGCGAGGAGGGTGGGGCTCAACTACTTGGGCGTCAAAACCATAAACCAAGCCAAACCAACATCTTTGACTCCCTGGACAAGAACTATTCCAATTTGGGACCAATTTATCAACCAGACCCCATAAGGACCACTCAAGCAATAAAATTCGATGGGATGCAACCCACAAGACTTCATGGTGGCAAGAAGACCCCAACACCTCATTTCCATGGGAAGTCACTCGCACCCTAATGGGTCATTAAGAACAGTACCATAGAAAAAAACATAAACCTCATTCACCTTCAATACCGTCGATAGATATAATCTTGGGGTCCCATACAATCCTGGGGTTTTGGACCATGTGCCAACTTCACTATGAGGCCTCTGGATGGATCCCTGATGATTGAAGTATCTTTTTCCTCGCAGTCGGGTATTGAAGACTCCCAAATGGAGATTCTCCTTTTTGGCGCCACAAGAAACCAAACCGCAAATTGAGACAATTCCAACAACCACAACACAACAAAACATCCAACCACTCGCTCACAAAAATATCCACCAAAATATGTGTTTAGATGATGTCCATGCATCACCTTTTCAATTAAACAATGAAATATAAGAAGTAAAGACGCACGCCAAACACTATTCTTTGAATGGTAAAATTAGAACTCTCCGAAAGGATCACACACTCTTATGAAAATAGGGATTCTAGAAGTATACTAAGAAATTTACCATTGAACATTGAAGAGAACTCACACTATAAGACATCACTAAAAATGACCCTGGTGGCCGATTAAATCACTACAGACCTTTCAAAACATTAGAAAAACTCGATAATTTTGAACCGCCTTCATGCTTCCCACTGGAATTACATTCACCATTTCCATGGCGACCATTAGACACAATGGTTTCAAAATTAAAACCTAATGACTCAGACAACACAAGGTGACCAAATATCCCTTCAACTACTCTCATTCGTACCATATCATTGTGAGAGGACCCACTAAAACAAAAAGGATAAGTGACAAACTTATCACAATCACTCAAAAGGGAGAGTCCATTCTTTTATCAACTGGAGGGATGGCCAATAGCGAATTACCCATGTCCACGCTTCAATCTCATATCAGTGATTTATGGTGTTGTACACTATTCAAGATTGAGAACCCCATACCTAATCAAACCGGTCCAATGGACATGACATATTGCAATTGAACACTAATCGTGTAGGGAAAACCACTTCAAGGGCTTCCTGAAGCACTTTTTAGAAGAACCCATTAACTATACACTCGCAGTCCAACTTACAAAAAAAATAAAACTCGAACACAATTTAGACAAAAAGGATCCTTGACTCAAAATAAATCACATCCAATATGTAAAAATCACAAGGATACACTATGCATTAACCGATTACTAAAACACAAAATTTTTATTTAACAAAACATTTTGTAAATAAGCAAAGCATGTGGGTTGCACAAACACGAATGGTGTCCCATGGGCCTCCGACACTCATGTTCTTGTGCCACACCTGCACCCACCACATATCCACACATGAATTCATTCGCTCATGCTGTTGACCATTTATTTTTCCATGTACACTCATGCATGTGGTTTCCTACAAGAACCCCATGAATCAAAATCAGACCTTTTTTATTTTTTCCAAAACCAAACATTCAACCCATAATTTTCAAAACATACACATCGTCATTTTTTTAGAACATCATTTCAAAACAATTTTCAAGACCAAATTATGTTTTCATAAAAACCATATTTCCATAAATCCAAAACATAGAGAAGAAGGACGTTGCAAGAGGAGACTAGTGTCGGTGGGTGACTGAGACATATCATTGGCATCCATATGCCAATAACACCACTGCCACTGAGAGTATTCTAAGATAGCTTCCCTAGCTCCACATGGCTTGAAAAACATTGCGATCTAACTAGGACCACATAACCTACTTCATTTTCATTTCCCCTAGAAAAGATAAACTGCAAGGACCAAATTCTCTTACAAACCACTAGTTACTTTGGCAACTCGAGTCCTGCCACGGGGTTTGATGGCCATGAACCTTACTCGTAAGCAAAACATCGAGTCCCAAAAACTATAATTGTAGTCTACTATGTATTTGTACCAAATAAACACGACCCAAAAGAGCAAACTTGAACTGATACAATTTTTTCACTAACCAGACTGGGTCCCCATCCGACCCGGTGCCCGACCTGGCCCGCGACATGGCCCGAAGCTCGTTGCTGATCCCCACGGTCTAGCACAAGTGCATGTGTATCAAAAAATTACATGGGAAAATTTTACATGAAATAAATGATAGAAAGACCACTAAGAAGATGTACAAACTGACACAAGAAGAAGACAACCAAACATGCCTTTAAACTATATACAAGAATAATGTATTCAAATAAAATAAAACCCAAAGTGAACAACAACAATGATAGAGAACTAAAACTCCAATTCCACCCTCCATGCGATGACCATTATCAAAGAGAACCACCATCACTGAGTTCAATGGATCGACCAGGAATACAAAAAATAACAGAATCTATATACACCCAAAGGTGTATGTAGGGTGTGAGCCAAAAGCCCAGTGGGACATCCCAAAACAAAAAGGATCCACATATAAACATAAATGACAAATACATTTGTAGGCTAAATAAGTGTCAGGACTCCATGGAATGAACCACTTTAAATATACAGTTTCCATAATGAAAGCATGTTCAAAGAAAATCACATAAAGAAATAAATAAAGACACACTTGGTTTTATAAAAAACCAAACCTTCAAGATATCTCAATTTCCACACTTCTTGCCGATGGTGAGTGTATAGTAGTCCAGGAGCACCAACAGTGGGAGAGGCCCTATAGGTGCTAGCAAAACGACTGAATGGGACTCCAGAACATCATGTCTCATTGAACAGTAGAATAGAAATCACAAAAAAAAAAACATGTTCTAATACAGGAGCCCCAAATAGGTAAACACATCCATAACCTAGTGGTCTCCAATCATCATCAAATATTTTAGTTAGTTCTTTAATTATCAAACCAGCTAAGTGAAACCATGACATAGCCGCTTCCATATCACTAGAACACTAAATCTAGTCTGTCCACCTAGTACCCAGTCTTCCCCTTTTTTGCTCAAGATGTACCAATTTCATATTTCATGTCAAACATAGATGAATAAAACAAATAACATGTCACCTAAAACAAATTCCAAACATGAACACACACAAAAACCATTTGAAATACTTCGCTAATAAAATACATTACATAAATAAACTAAACCATTTTTGCATCGTTAATGATTATTTACTAAATCATAATAAATATGTAAACAAGCTCTTTAGAATGATACATGTCATGACATAGCACACAAAACCAACAAATCCATCATTTATGACCAAAGACACCCAACGCCATATCGAGAACAAAACTTGCATCACTTAAATCGAGTAATAACCAAATGGAAAACTTAAAAGACCTTTCTTTGATTAAGAAAATCACTAAAAATATTATGAAGCAATTATATAAGATAAAACAAGACATTAAACACCAAAGAACTACTCAAACCCTCTTTTTGGAAAAAAAGGCACATGAACGCTACACAAGAACAAAAATCGCGCACTGTGCACATTTTCACAAAACCAACACAAAATTTATAAAAATCCCCGCACATAGTTCAATGTGGGTTTTTACAGAATCATCCAATTTAAACAACACAACACCTTCCGTTATGACCAAACACATGAAACAATGTGTCAAAAACAAACTTAACACCATTTGCACAACTGAAAAGCGAACTGCACATATTATAAAATGTTAACGATAGACAAAAAACATGTTTCCAAACAAAGAATGTACCCAGACCACATAAACATACTACCAAAAAAATAGAGCGTGTAGAAAAAAATCAATATAACCAAATCCGTATCCAAAAGATTTAATCAATGAATATTATTAATTAACTAAGCAATCAAATTATCTTATCAAATAAATTTTAAATTTAGTACCACCTACCTTGGTGTTGCAAACTTCAGAAACATGGTGCGAAAGGACCATCGCACACCAACTGCACATCAAATGAACCAAAGGAAAACCCTAAACAAGAAATCAATCCACCAATATGGAAATATAAGACACTAATTAACACCCTAAATGCCAGAATCCCCAAAACCCCCAATTGAGAATGACTAAAACCCTAGAAAACCAAAGAAACGTATTACCCAGATGGCCCACACTTGCGACGAAGGAAACGGAAGGCCACTGCAAGAGCTCGAGAGGCTATCCGAGGAAGAAGAAAGGCTGCTCCAGTGGTGTCTGGGGAAAAGCTGCACGAGATTGAAAGAAAGTGAGGCATTTGGTCCTTCGGATGGCGTAGGCAAGGAGGTAAGGGTGCAGAGTGAGGGCAAGGTCGGCCGATAGGCACAATGTCTGGCTGAGGGGAGTTGTCGGCGTGGGTCCATGCGGTGGCGCGAGTCGGGAGCAGGGGTGTGGAGTTGGACATGGGAGGGGAGGGCCACAAGCTGTGAAGTCGGGAGGGGATCCAGGCGAAGCGATGAAGAGGTAAAAAGGGGGGAAATTCAACAGCGAGGTGTTGTTTGACACTGAAGGTTCCAATGGGTGACCGAGGGTGAGTGCACTGGTGGAGGGGGCTACCCAGGGAGCATGATAGAAACGCGGCGGGGTGGGTGTGTCCCGGGAAAAAGGAATTGGCGCAACAATGGTGGTATCCTGGAGGCAAAGGAGGAGTGGTTCCAGCGGCTATCGAGCGGGCTCAAAGGGTTTTTTTTTGCAAAGAGTAGGGGGTAGTGGTCGGTCCCAAGGAAGAGAAAAAACATACAAAATAAAATTAAATGTAAAATAGTAATAATAATACTAATAATAATAATAATAATTCCTTAGTAATAATAATGAGATTAATAATATGAATAATTAAATTAATATCTTAACACAAGAAATAATAATAATATAAATAACAATAATAAAAAAGCTAATGATAATATTAATAACTAGATAAAATTTATATTCCCAATGCTATCAATAATAAAAACAATAATATTCTAAAATAATAATATTATTCACATCTTTAAAATAATTAGTTAAATTTTACAAACCTTGTTTATATTTTATATACATGTTATTATTCATTGAGTTTCATTTATCTTCCTTAAACACTAGGCAGGGTGTGCGGTGAACCGGGGGAGGTCACGTGGTAACCTAGGCATGGTCGTGCAGCTTTGACCGAAGTGTACTAGAAATAGTTAAGGTCAAATCATTCGATTTTAAATAATAACTCAGAAATATTTAATTTGGTCTTCATCCCGATCAACCTGATACCCAGGAAATTAATAAAATAATTTATTCAAAGATTACGGGTGTGACATGTTATCTGAACTAAAAGGATTAAAAGGTGTGAATATATGATTTGGATAGGTTCCCATTAATATGAGTGTGGAGGGGAGATTTATGAAACCCAAAAACAATTAATTTATTATAAATTGATATTTACATATAATATCTCCAAATTGAGTTATTTATATTATAAGATTATTGTGGGTATAAATAATCTCAATGAATTAATTTTATATAAGTATATGTTATGAATTTTACCATAACCTTTGGCATCAACCCTTAGTTAACCAATTTATCTTTTACCATGATAACATATCTTCTTTAAAATTAATGTTTAATATAGTAGCTATAGAATTACAAAAGAACCCCAATTGGATCAATTATAAAATATATTAAAATTTTCTTATTTAGTTGTCTGAATTATTTATTATTATTATTGTTATATCATTTAATAAAAAAATATCATTTATGTGCCTTTTGACACAATTGATTATTTGAGTTTTTAAAAACTCATAACAACTCGATTAATTTGAGAAAACTACATTAACACAACAATAAAATGTCATATTCACCTATAAAACTCGTGTATGGAATCAAAATTTTCATTGGATATTTATCTTATTTCTATTAATATCATTTATTTGATTCTTCATTTAATAAATCTATTACTACATTATCATTTTTTAACAATTTAATTTAATTATTTCATGTCTTAAATTTATATAATTTTTTTTGATGATGTAGATAAAAGTTTAATATTTCTAATGAATATTTATAGATGACCATATCAGTTATATAACCTCATATTAAAAATTATATAGTTATTAATATCTGAATATAACATTTTAAACTATTCTTTCAATAAAATATGACCAAGGTCCTAAAGTAACAAAAGAGTCTTTAAAATGATCATAATTTTTAGATAATGTAGCTATATGTTGGAAAACCCATATTAATTGAAATTTAGAACTTTTATAGTGTAATTTTTCATTATAATAATATTATATTTACCATTAATTACCATATTTACCTTTTATCATGATAAATAACATTCAAAATTTAATATTCACAAAAAATTATTTTGATCCTATTAGAACCAATTATTCATAATCTATAAAACCATGTATTTGTATTTTTATAAAATCAATCCATAGATGTGGTAAAATTGGGAATATTGATAATCCCGTTAATGTGGCTAGATGGGGTGTTAAAGAGAAATTCACAATATATGTTATTTTTATGCATCTAATTCTATTACAATAATGATTCTATTTACCTATATTGTATTATTATATGTATTATTTATCTAATGTGACATGAAATTCTATTTAAATTTAAATAATTATTTTAATGAAAAAATATATTTTGTAAAACATTAAGTCATTTATAACTATTCATAAAAAAATTGAAATTTTCACTAAAATTCCAAACAATAATAGTATGTTAATTTTGAAACTATAAATTTAAAAATGATGTTTATTTTATAAATGTCAATTTTTTAGATTTTCTAAATTTTTTTCATATATGGACATGAAGATTATTTCATTTATTAAAATTGTTGCCTGAACCAAATAATGTCATTACTAGAAAATATATTTTTCATTATCAAAACCATTTGAACTAATATTTTAAAAGCATTCATTCATATTTCTAGTGTATCATCAAGGTTCTAACTATTAGAATTAAATAATTATAATAGTAAACTGTTATTTCATAGATTCAATGTGTTTCATGTAGTGAAATCTAATTCGGTGTTGAGTGTAGTGAAATTATCTCTTTGTGTTACGTATAATGTAATCCAAACATAGTTCTCTTATATAATAATAAAAATATATTTAGTTTTTCATGAAAAGAAAATAAATAATTAAATAAATTCCAAAAATCTCGGGGTGTTACACATAATTTAATGTCAAATTATTTTAGGATGACATCAGAATACATGGATTATTGTTCGAAACTGAAATATTGGAAAATATAAACTGGGAAGGTGGAAAAATGAAGATGATCCTTCATATATGATTAAGGGACAACCCTGGGTGGAAATTACATTCCCTAATGATCACAAAAAATATAAATCAGGAACAAAAATAACCTAAGGTTGATCCTATGGGGAGTTGTAGGAGGTGGGGAAATAATAATCAATAAAGAAGATGATGACGAAGGATAATGAGATAATAGATCCCTCACCTAGATAAATATCATGTGAAATCATAAGGGGATGGAATGAGAAATCTTTATAGAGGATGGTTGGAGTCACATGTGGAGGGGGGTCGTTCATTGTATACAATTCACTTCATATAATGTAGTGGTCCTGGGAGTAAAATAATCATATCATTCTAGAATGTGGTGATGGAGGCTAATTTATGGGTTTAGTAATTCTAGGCTAATTTAATAAAATTACCAAATATTTAATTCTTTGAGAGTCACATGATTTTAGAGAATGGTTTTCCAATCATTGTACAAAATTTGTTCCCTAGTTAGGAACATATATGCACACTTATGGGTTGGTCACACTATTAGAAAAACCATGTTGCAACCATTAAAAATAGTTTCTAACCTGCATCACACTCTAAGTGCTTGATTTAGAAAATTTTGTTTTCAAACACTCTGATAGGTGTAATCATTAAAATATTAAATAATTCATATAGAAAAAATTCCAAAACATCATTAATAACTCGATAAACAAAATATTTTAAAAAATAAGGTTTAGGCTCTGATATGTGAGGTCATACATGATTTTGATGGTGACAGAACCGGTGTATGGGAAGCCAATATTCTATAAAGTTAAAATATGTTAAAAGATATTTCAGTTCTATTTTTATATATTCTAAGGGAAATATTTATTCTACATATTTGGATTATTATAATTGTTGTGAGGCTGATTTGATTTATAAATCAAGATTTTCACAATATATAACTTTATTGAGATACCTTACTTCATGATAAAATAATACATATAGTGTTTCTTTGAAATCAATCACCTTCTAAAGATATTTATAGTGATTATCAAAATTATGGAATATATTTCATGAATTATTTTTTAAAATATAATTATTTTGAATTTGGATCATTATCGACACATCCAATGGGAAATAAAAATAGTGATCCTAAAAGATAAACATAGGGGATTGAGACCTATTGGAAAAAATATATTGTGACATTGTAATATTATTTATTATAGCCACTCACTAACTAGTTATGAATCTTTTAAAAAGAAATATAAAAAACCATTTCGAGAACTAATAAAACAAATAACATAATATAGTGGTTCAGTATTAGTGTTCCTATTGATGTAGAAAAAAAAAACATTAAGAAGACAATTCCCTCCCTTTACATTGGAATTTGGTTATAACCAAACTATTCTAATGCATTTATATTCTATTATCAATGTCTTTTAATATATGGATGGTTTAAACTTGTTACTAATTCCATTGATATGGATATTGTAAAATAAGATACTAAAAATATTAAAAAATTATGTGTTGTAAAAAAATATAAAATTTACTATGTATCGATCATATAATTAATGCCATATCAATATGAATATATAAATATAAAATAGACTTGTCCTACCAAAGTCATGTAAATGATGGCCTGTGGATGCATTGGGAGATCATGAATGGTGACACAAGTAACTTAAATTTGAAGGGAAATATTTTTCTATAAATTCTGTTGAATAGTATATAAATGACTATTTTAATTATATATACTAAAATTCCTGTAGTTTTTAGATAAGAATATTAAATGGTAGATGTTATTGAATACCTATTGTCTTCTCGTAATGATATCTTGTACATACATTATATTCATAAACTGGAAGAACCAACCAATTTCACCCTTGATTAGAATCCATTATGGATCATTACCTATATCATAGAGATAAACATATCAATATATTAAATTCAAAATAAAATTACATTCAAAATCTTTTTGTATATGACGATATTATTTTGAGATATTAAATAAATATTCACCATTGTAGTTGATGAATAATGGGAATATCTCTTTGATCAAATATGTGTGTGAAAATAAACAACTCTTTAAATGTTTTATATAATATATCCCATAAAGATAAACATTTTATTGTGTTTTACCTGGGTAATAGTAATAAGATATTTTTCTTACAGCCTCTTCTTGATATACAATAAAATGTACCTTACTATGTGGTTTGGATAATATGGGAAGACTAATAAAAGATGAACCTCCATTATGTAAATAAGTGGTGTTAGATATATAAGGTAGGGACCCATTGAATAATTTTATAATTGAAATTATTTTATATTAAGAACACAACCTATCACCCAACTATATAAAAATATACTATTGTGATTTTTTATGATACAAGTAATTCACAAACTAATTATAAAAATATGACCACCTGTGAATTTAATTCTTTTATTCTTAATTGTATATTAACTATATGACCCTCTATAATTTAAATATATAGAATCATATTAGAATCATTATATAGTCCAAGTCTGGAGGATGAAGATGTGTTAACGTGGGAGCTACAAGGAAATGAATCCCTTCTGGTGAACTAAATATTAAACCATATCCAAATCTAAAATGACACCAAAATCCCATTTTAGGAATAGACCACTATAATGATAGAAAAGATTCATTTGGAAAATAGAATTTTTTTTAATAGGAATTATTATATAATCTATAAGTATTCAGATTATATTTTTTATGATCATAGTTCATTATAAATACAGTAGAGAATATTAGAAAGAATATCTGAATATATTTCTACATACATTGATTGTGGGTGTGGGGACTTCCTCCTTTGAAAATTGACTCCCAATTCATCTAGATGAATCGTATAATATTTCCAATAAGGGAACAATGAATTAGGTTTTACCTGGTACTTTGAGAATGCATTTATCAATTTTAGGTGAACCTCAAAGAGAAGCTATGGAATCCACTTGTAAAATAGAGGAATTTACTAATACTAAGTAAATTTATCTGAATACAATGAAGTAGAATTCCTTGGTATCCTAGATTGAGGACATAATCATATAAGAGATTAACCTTTTATGTGTGTTGTTAAATACACCTATTAAATACTATAATGACTTTTTAAATTTCTATTATAGTCATCATAGTGATATAAATACCTATATATTTATGAATTTGATATAAGGTATTTTCCCAATAACCAGAGAAGATATCACATATTCGATATTTGACGTTAATGATAGTAAAACATTATTAAAAGGTTGAAATCCTTATTCATTAATATTCAATTTTTTTCAATTCACTCTTTATAATGACACGATATCTAAAACTTGTTTATCATTATCCATATTAAACAATAGTTGCATGATCCTAGAACTATAAGTATTAGATAAAACCCACATATAAATGAATTTATCTAATTCTCTATGTATAATGTTAAAAAGTAATATAACTATTTAACTTGGAATATTCCTAAAATATTAATTGCAGCATTCAACTATAGATAATATATTTTTAATATAAAATACTGGTAAAATTATTGTAGGAATAAATATTCTCATTGTGTCACCTAATGAAACAACAATAGCATGGGAAGACAACTCCCCCATTTCTGAAGTTAACCAAAAACATTTCTCTTAATTAACATTATTATTTTTAATTATTATATATTTTTATGTTGAATATAGGGGATCTACAACAAATGGATAATAAAAATTGAAAATTCCAAGACTCCAATGACTAAAAACCCACCACTTGTTGGGGTAGAACTCATCAATCAACAAATAGAATGGAAAACATTAAGATCAAATATTTTTGAGATATTTTTATTTAATTTCTTCATTTTAATGATGTATTAGAACATGGATCTATAATTTATTAAATTATATTAAACAATGAAAAATTGAGTATATTTAATTATATAATGACACCATATAAATGAAAAAGGAAAATAATCTCATAATATCTATATTGTGTTAGACTTTTCAAGGTATAATAGGTTAAAAAATATATTTCATTACTATGAAAAGGAAAAAAATAAATAATTGGGAGAAACCATCAATTCTATTATTGATCATTTCTTTAGAAAATATTTCTTAATTCATAGAGCATAGATTTGTTTTCTCTTGGAATGATCTATAAAATATAGGTGATTTTGGAGTAATAAATTATTGAATATAAATTGATGGATATGAAAACATTATTGTTTGTAGAGATCTCTTGGGATTAATATAATACAGAGGCACATTATAATATCATTGAGGATTATAAGTTGGAATAACCTGATGTTTGTATAAGATAAAGGAATCTACCCCTTAATGATGAAACATGATCTATAATGTTGGATGAAATTCAAAAAATCCTTTTTGATGCCAAAAATGACTAATTAAACATTATGAGTGGGTTGAAATAGATTTTTACTATTATAAAAATCATTTATACTCTCCAAATATTTATTAATTCTCAAGAGAGACCAAAATTCATTGTTGAACCTAAATGATTTTATTTAATAAATTGTATTAATATTTTTTATATATATTATTTAAACTTTTTATACTTTTAAATAATTTCATTGCACTTGAATAATAGAACTTGATAACCTTCTTATTTATATAAATTAGAATATTAATGAAGTTGAATCCACTAGATCATAGATTGATTATATAGATCATTTTCAAGATGATCTTAAATATTTGTGTCCTTAATAGAAAATAATGTGATTGGTTTATTATAATTCATGGGTTTTTAAATTGTATTAGTATAGGAAGAACACATAGGACGAAAATATTCCATTACCATGGGCAATGATAAACTTGTAACATAAAAGATACTATTGTTTTATTATCCTATAACACTTTTCCACTTTTATGATTATGGTAAGGCTTCTAATAAATCATATGTTCTAATTGTATTTTTAATAGTTATCACATTCTAATTTGGAATTAAATCGGATTGAAAATGAATAAAATCAAGTTGCGGGTACGGTATGATCGAATTAAGTTTAGATAAGGGCTCAATTACCTTGAAATAATCTCACTATATCCTTTTTACAAATTATGAGAAATAAAATATGGGGGAAACATAGATTTCCTATAATTATGCAATATGTCTATAAACATTTAATTTATAGATATCAAATTTTAGTAACAATAGGAGTAGTTTCATGAACATTAAAACATAAATTAAAAAAAATACTTGACAATTAAGGGATTAGTGTATAAAGACAATGATTTTCCACCCGTCACCATTTAAGGGTTTTAACATGTAAAACATGGGCCTCACATTCTCATTTACGTTTTGACTTCAATTAATTCAAACCATTGTATAATTGATGGTGTATATTTTTTAAAAAACTCACTTGATGGGTGAATGATTTTAATCATACAAGTTTGACAATAAATGGTTAATGTTTATGGACATATTTTTCTAGCTCAATGTGGTTATATTCTATGGATATACGTCTATTAACAAACTAAATCTATCTACTTGGTAATGAAGTATGAATTGGCTTTACATTAATGATGTTCCCAATTCTTGTATAATTGACCTTATTGTGGAAATGTGGAATATAAATTTGATGGTCATAATGTTTTGATCATTTTTTTTCTCATAGTTTAAGGATACATAGCTTTAAATAAATTCACCAATTTATACACAAGCGATGTAGGTAAAATAATGAAAGTATTTCCTCTATATGGGGAACATAATTAACCCTTTTTAAATTAATGTGGCAACCTTATTAATTCATGAATGGAACACATTTTTTTAAATTCAATGCATAATTTAGTAGTAGAATTTTTTATATTTAAATTAACCAATGATATTGGATGATATAAATTATTAGATGATTAATTTTAATAGGGGATTTAATCGATGATGATGTATATGATAAGATAACTATTAAATATGATGAAATTATGAGTTTTTTACCATTATTAAAATATTATAATAATAATCATGGACTATGATTGAAGGAAGGGTTCTCTTTTAATAGCATCATAGTAATATGAATTAAAAGGGTCTTTTCAATAATATAATTTTATCCCTCTATTTACGTATAAGAAGGTTGTATATATATCACAAGTATCACCAATATGATGAATTGGAATCGTGATATTTAAAATTTATTTAAAAATGTTAATGAGTAGATTATGGTAAGTCAAATATATAAGAAATGAGCTATGTTATATTGAAGGTTCTTTCTTAGAGGCAATGTCAATGATTCCTCATCAAATCAACCATATAGATTTAACATGAATTGGTCACATGGTGATGGAAATTGATAACAATTTATAGTTGGTCTCATCATAAACGATTTATATGTGAATAAAGTTTCAATGAGGAATATAATCAAACCACACAATGTTATTTGAAAGGTAAGTTTCCTACTATATAGTTAATAAGATAAATAAAAACATTAATTTCAGAGCCTATATTCATGGATGTTGTGGAATAGATTTAAGAGTAAGGTTGATCATGGTTTTTTGATAATAGTCCAAAAATCATTATGTATCTTGTGGGAATGGCAATAAATCCCCATGTAGTTCATTAAAAGAAACATTTCCTAACATAAATTGAATAATATTGTATATGACATGGATTTGTATTCCAATACACATGAATGATGATAAATTAAGGAAATGGATTTTAATTTTTCTATTGTCCCTGTGATTAATGATCCATGAATAACTCTATTTCCTATTACAAGTAAAATAAATAAATTTATAATTTTTGGATATGTTCTTATTTTATCCTTGTTAATTATTATAAAATAAATCTAAAATTATATGAATAATTCAAATGTACATAACACTTATATAAATCAGGATGTTATATTTGGGTATAAGGCTATATAGAACAAACCAAATAGTTTAAATTCATATGGTATGGGTAATTTTTAATAAATATTTTCGACATACAATAAGCACCATATACCATACAATTTCTATTAATATTCTAATGACCAAAATCAAGAAATATAATATTATACGGAATGTATTTCATATCACTACCATGATTTTATGTGAAGTATTCTTATTAAAGCTCACATTGTTGGCATGAGATATACTCTCTACATGATATATTATACATAAAGGTATATTCAAATATACAATTATTTGATGATAAAGGTTTCAAATTTCTATTCAATAATTGGTGGTTCTCCCTAAGAACCATCATTATTTAAAATTCCCAATATAATTCTCCATGACAAAGCAAGTATTGTTGAACTTTTTTATGGAATTCCCATGTGACATGATTAAGATAAACATTTTTATTGTGTGTAAATCCTAAAATTATATCCTCAATCTACAATATTTTAAACCAATATTTCAAAGATAATTCATGCATAGTATTTTTATCAAAAAAAATGTTACTCATAGTGAAAGAAATGAGGCCTAAACATGTAAAACCTCTTCATTTCAATAAGAAAAATTTTGGGTCGCCTTCTATTTGTGTTTTTTGTAGAGTTCTAAGACCATAAAACAATTATGGTTTTATTTGTCTTGGAATATTTACCTTTATTGACTATCTTCTGTGGGTTATTTGATAAGAACTTGTTACAGGCCATTTCATGTTCATTTGTAGTTGTGTGATAGTGGCCTGAATAATTATAGTGAATATTGAACATTGAATACAAAATATTGAACTCAAATGCACAGAATATTGATATTTTGTATCCTTGTAAATATGGGATATTTCATAATATGGTAATGATAATGGAATATAAAATATTGTTGAAAACCATAAATTCAAACCCTTCTAGAGGTATAAAATCTACCGAATTTGAAAATAACTATGTAATATTAATGATACATTTGAATAGACTAGTTGTCACTATTGGGTATGGAAATATATCATTATTCCCAAATAGTTTAAATATCCAAGAGTTATTTATATTATTAGGAAACATTGGAGAGTGGAGGATGAAAGTAAATTTCACCAAACCTATATGAAACTTCATTTTGATTTTCTTACAATATTATATCCTAATATTCCGAAATTAGTCAATATCATTAAATTTTGTAGGAAATATTAGTTCCTTTTCGATGTTCATCACACGATCTATAATAAACATCGTATGTAATTATATGGTTATAATCCCAATTACTATATATATGAAGGACCCCATTGAAGGCTCTTGTTTATAGTATTATCTAGAAAAAAAATTCAGCCTCACGGATGAAATTTAATGAACACAACAGAATTTGATAGATTTTGACTAAATCCTATGTATGAGTAGAACATTCATGTTAATTAAATATTGCTGAAAAAAATTCCAACATCATCGTATTCTAGGGGTATGTATCTAGATTGATTCATTTTGGTGTTTACTTTATCTACTTCTTACATTTATTTATTATCAAATCAAAATACAACTCACAAGTGTTCCGTATGATAAATCATTTCATCCTATTCTACATTTGGGATGGTTGTTTCCAGGTTGTCCCATGAATAAACATAAATATTTTTGCGAAATGAAACATGATATATTATTTTGCTTAAAGAAAATTGGTCTACAATTCCCATATGTAGTTAACAAATCATCTCAATTCTCATTTCATGACTATATACTCTCCGTTATTGTATTTGATCACAATAAACAACCTAAATTTGACATTTAGACATAAAATTTACGTTTGTAGAGATATGTTAAATCCTTTTATGTGAGATAGATATTATTACTCATTATTGTTAAAACATTTTAGGGGAATCAAAGAATATTGTAATAGTTTCATCGATGAATAAATGATAATTACTCCCAAATAGAGTCAACTGTATTTATGTTTATTCATCCTATATTTAGTATAAAATTTGGAATTATATTCAAAGTGGTCATCTCTCATGTATATAGGGATTCCATACTAAACTACACTTCTTCCTATTAAAGTTATTTATCTAATTGAAATTAATTTGGGTAGGATGTGATAAAATAAATATAACATTCCATATTCATTGGTAATTTTTTAGGAAAAAATGAATATAAAAATATTATAAAATAATTAACTTTATTGTTAACTGCATATGAAACATTTTATGGTCATGGATATAGTTCAATATATTGATATAGGATATCCATTTAACCATTTCACTAAATAAATAATATTATATATTGTATATAATAAATACTAAATCCCAATTTTTGTTAATTATAGTATTTATTTTCCCATCATGTAACATTGTTGAATTAAGGAAAAAAAGATTGTTTTATTTCCCACATACTTTATATATAAATGTGTAGCACCATAGGATCACTCTAATATGTCCATATATAAGATGATTGGTTTCTATTCCACATGATGCTTTATCTAAGGTAAATTTAAAAGTTGTTGTTAAATATTATAAAATGTAATTTTCAAATATTCATACCACTAGTAAATTATATCTTTATTAATCAAATTTTTTATGGGTAAACAATATCCCATATGTTTTTGATTATATATATAATTTATTAATACCATTCTTGGATTCCTCCAAAATCAGGATGATTTTGGGAAATATTAATCTAAATTTTGTTTTGAATTTTATAAAATTTCTTCAATACAATTATTATTGATTATAATTGTATAATTTTTTTGTTACATCACACTACATAAATATTTTAATGGGTTTTTCTTCAGGTTGTATGATTGATGTTTAGATAATATTTTTATATGATTAATGAAAATTTAAAAAATTATCATGATTAGATGAAGATATAATCCACGTATCAATCTATTATATTTCCAATGATCCTATGAAATACATGATGCTCATCCTATTGAAGATGAAAACAATTAAATGAAAAATTATAACTTTATATAAATACACTCCTAGAGGATCACAGAATATAGTGGCCATTTTTTGGTCCAACTCAATTTTGGTTGTATTAAGAATAAATATCATTGAATGAATGAGCATTAAACCCATTTATTACATATATCTATTGGTTTTGGAGAGTGATTGGGAAATCATGATTTGGGTAGTGATTATGGAGATCTAAAAATTTTATGGTTGTCCAGATTTATCCATTATTCTTTTAGATAGTGTTAGTCATCCTTTTAGGGTACCTTTCATCAAAAATTAAATTTTACTTGATCTTATTAATAATAAAATCTAACACCTTATATCTAGGAGTCAAATTCATCTTACTCACTAATTATTTTGATCTATGGTGATCATCAATTTTTCAAAATTAATGATTAAATTATTATTGTTATAATTAGGTGATCTTAGATTATTTCCATAAAATCACATACCACTATCATTTAAAAAACTAAATGTAATACTCCATCTCTCCTAGAGTTATATTTTATCTATATATTTTAGTTTGTGGGAATTTTCAGGTCATGATATCCACTTCTTAAATCTCATTAGCATTGTTTCATTCATATTAATCAAAGTCATTTTTTTTGTTAAACTATGTTGTTTTAAATTATCAACATAATTATCACAGACTATAACTCTCTGATATTTTATTGATACTATCATCATAAATATAGAAATTACATCCACAATACAAATACATGTTTATCTATACCTCAAGATACAATATCTAATCATAGGAGGAATTTAATAATTCTTTTTTCCATAAATATGAGACACATTATATAATTTATCAATGATTCTTTGTTGTGTTTTCAGAGTATTAGATACACCTATCTTCTAATAGAGTCATTATAATATATGTTTTTATAAAAATTATACACAATGGTTATCTTTTCTATTAGTGTAGTATGTCTGATAAATGCATCTATATTCCTATTTTAGTTGAATAAGGTGATCTGGATGTCTCTTCGTTTAGTTATAAAGAACAAATAATTTCCCAAATCCATCATTTTTGCTTTTGTATGACTTTTGGTGGGAAATAAATATTATATAAAATTCTACAATGGGATGATGGAGGAATATTATAATATATTATAAAAAGAAATATGTTTTGCATTAACAATATATTGTTGTTCACATCCCCTTGTAAAAACTCGCCATTAATGTATTCAACATCTTCTGAGACATTAAGGAATTAATCTTTATAAGGAACTATGATTTATCAATAAATAAAATAATGCAAACACTGATTGAGAGAAAAATGAACTACTATATTGATAAAAATCAAATACCTACCGTAAATGTAGTTAATGAAGTATATTTATGAATAACCATGAGCATGAATTTACAAATGAGATCCCAAAATTTGTTTTTCAAGGAAAAACAACTCATTGTTTTTAATTTTACCTTAATAGTGAATTATATGGAAAAAAGGTTATATGCATTTTCCTTATATCCTAAATTTATGGGGATTTATCATATAATATTATTGATTCATGAGCCATTACCCACCATATATTGGAAACTAGTAACACATTCTATTCTTTGTGACACATATAAGGTCTTGATGATCCCTTAAATGGTTATTTCTAGAACCATATCAATTAAGGTGAGGATTACTTGACATTCAATATATTTAAAAAAACATGATATATTTTAGTGGTAGAAACATCATTCAAAATAAAAAAATTTGTGAAAACATAAAATATGGTCTCTATAAGCTCTTTATGGAGATAAATGGTGCCCAAAATTACGTGATAAATTAGAATAATAAAGTGTTTCATCATATAATCATATATCTAAAGTAGGGGCCTATGTATTAATCTATAAAAAAATTTCAATCCTTATAAATTTCTCTTCTATGATATTTTTTATGATCATTACCATATCCTAGGGAAATGATTATGTGGATTTTTTTCTTTGGGATTGATCTAAAAAAATTATCCAACCATTTATAAATAATTATCTTCAAAAGGATAATCAATCCAAAAAATATCATAAGATATTGATGAGTCCTAAAAGGAATAATATAATGGCCCATATGTCTTCTATATATTTCTAGGGTGAAATCTGAAATTTGCGGTGTCTTGGGTGGTCATGGTGACTTATTCCCAACATTGCCAAATTTCTAGTTCATGAATAGTGTCTCAAGAATAGCTATCTTCCCACAGTAGCCTCTATTTCCGTTTCCAATTTTCAAGTTCGTGAATACTATTTCTAGTACTGTGAGGTTCGAACAGTATCCTCTATTTTATTTTCCAAATATTGAGTTCGTGAACAGTGTTTCCAGAATAGTGAGATTGCAACATCATCCTCTATATCTTTTCCCAAATTTTTTTGTTCATGATTAGTGTTTCTAGACTGTTAAGGTTCGAACATCAACCTCTATTTCCTTTTCCAAATTTTGTGTTCATGAATAGTGTTTCTAGAATAGTGAGATTCCAACATCATCCTCTATTTCTATTAACAAATTTTGTGTTCATGATCAGTGTTTCCAGAACAGTGAGGTTACAAAAGTAGCCTCTATTTTCTTTTCCAAATTATGATTCATGAACAGTGTTTCCAAAATGGGAAGGATCCAATAGTAGCCTATAATTCCTTATAAAAATTTCTAGATCAATAATACAATTTCTAGAATGGTGAGGTTTCCATACCAGTGTGGTACTAAAGTGTTTCATGTCTAGTGAGGTTTCTAGACTAGTGAAGTTTTATTGTGTTTCCAGACAAGTGAGGTTTCCATACTAGTGAGGTTCTACTGTGTTTCCAGACCAGTGAGTTTTTACATTGTTTCCACATTGGCTAGTTGGATAAGGTCAAGAAAGGATTTGATTTGATCCATTCTCGGAAAGGGAACATAGTGTCATTGGTAGGGATGATGTTGGGTGGCGTAGTGATAATGTGGTGGTTTATGTTCCTCGGGGGTTACGACGAGACAATGATCTCATGGGGGGAGTTCCGAGACAAGTTTAGATTCTATATTCATTCTTGAACTGAGATGGTGTGTAGTACTTAGGATAATTATACCCATTGATAGGGGATATCTACTGTGCGAGAGATTGGAATCCATTTTAGGAACATTTTAAGATATGATTCAGGCCTATTTTTAGATGAGGAGGCTAGGGAGAGGCATTTAATGGAGGCTTTGCATACATAGATCCTGTGCCATGTCACATGATTTATATTGAAGTCATGTCGTGAGGTGCTGGAGAAGATCGTGATTGTTGAGAGGACATTGGCCAGAACCGTATCGTCATGAGAGGGGAGTTGTCATGATTTCTCACGGAGTAGAGTTGTGGTATGGGGTTCCCAGTTTTCAGTGCTGAAGTGTTTTCGTTCTGCCAGGGGCAGGTCCCAACCCTCTTCATCTTGTTTTTTCAAGGGAATCTTCTCATAGGGCTCTACCAAGAGATCAGGTGCTTCATTTTCTTTTGGTATTTGTGTTCATCAGCAGCTAGAGTGACTGACTGTTCTGATTAGTCATCATGCACTAGTTGTTCCTCTCTAGGTTCCACTATGGAGGAAGTTCATGTCGAGGCAGCAGCAATAGGTTACACTAGCTTAGGATTAGCAGAGGGTAGAAGGGTAGGTAGAGGATATCCTTTTGATGGTCCCCATCCTTAGAGAGCATCGTGTGGCCATGGTGGGGGGCATCATCAAGGCCAGAGATGTATTGAAGGATTTCAGGGATAGATTCATACATAATCATTTCTAGCTCCAGGAGAGGAAAACATCATTCAAGAAACACTTTTCATGGTTTCTAACATGGTTTATGCCTTGTTTTATTCATTAGTGACACACTCTTTCATATCACCAACCCTTGTCCATGCATTGGAACTTGAGGTAGTGTGTCTTCCTGTTTCCTTGGGGTTGACTATGCCAGTTGGAGGTCGAGCTGACTTGTTTGATGTATGTAGGGACTGTGAAATAGTGTTGTGGTAGCACCTCTCTTGGGGATATTATCTATTTGTTCGGATAAATCCATATGATTTCATCCTCATCGTGAATTTGTTGTATTTAGTGCTGCCTATTATGTATTGGATTGGGAGAGAGGTTGTGTTCTTTGATGAGAAGAGAGAGGTAGTTGTTTTTGTGTGAGAACGAGTCCCTCAGATGGGTCAGGGGCATGATCCATCCTAATCAACCCTGATGGCCGATCTGATTCTTTGGTCATCAGAGGTTCAACAATATGTGTTTCCTCAGGTTGTAATAGATTACCATAATGTCTTTCCAGAAGTGGGTTTTTCATAACCCCCCCCCCCCAAACGAGAGATCATGTTTGGGATCGAGTTACAAAAAAGATCGTCTCATATCTCTATGTATTAATATAGTATGGTCCATTATATGTTAAAAGAGTTACATATACAGATAGATGTTCTATTAGAGTGCGGTTTTGATCAGCCGTGTTTGTGTCCCTGTGGGGTGCACCGGTTTTCTTCATAAAGAAAGATGATGTCAGTTTGTGGTTTTGTATCGGTTATCATTGCATAAACAAAGTGATCGGGAATAATCATTATCCTATTACATTGATTTTTGATTTATTCGTTCAACTGAAGGATGTATGTTGGTTCTCAAAGATTGACATGTAGTCATGATATCATCAGATGTGTTTGAAGGATGAGGATATCTCGAAGACTGCATTATGTTCTCTTCATAGGAATTACATGTTCATTGTAATTCTGTTCGGTGTGATGAATGCCAATGTTGTGTTCCTTGGATAGATAAACCCTTTATTTCATGCATTCCTAGATTTGTTAGTGGTGGTTTTAATAGACGACATCCTTATGTATTCTAGGTCTGAGTAGGAGCACAGAGATAATCTACATGCAATTTTGAGAGTTCTTCTTCAACATCATATGTGTGGAATATTATCAAAGAGTGAGTTTTGGGATAGAGAAGTATGTTTCATAGGGCATGTTGTATCCTAGAATATAGTAGCTACTTTTACATTGAAGATAGATGTAGTTGTATCTTGGGAATCTCCCATGATAGAGGCAGAGGTGTGATGTTTCCTTGGTCTGGCAGGATACTACAGGAGGTTCGTAAAAAATTTCTCTTGGGTTGCGACTCATCTGACTGAATTGACTAGAAATGATTAGTTTTTAATGTGGAATGATCAGTTTTAGGAAGCTTTTGGATATCTAAATGAGATGTTATTAATTGGTCTTATTCATTTTCGTCTAGCAGAGGTAGTTTATTTTGATGTTTTCTGTGGTGATTCGCAACTAGGGTTAGATTGTGTTATGATGCAGTAGAGATTTTTTTTCATATGGGTCATGGAAGTTGCTTCCCCCATGAACATAACTATTCCACCCATGAAATTTAGTTGACTGTTGTGGTGTTTTCGCAAAAGTGGTGGATCATTACCTCATTGGTGAGTTCATTGTGGTTTTCACCAATCATATGATCATGATGTATGTTTTCACTAACTGTGAATTAACATGAGACAATATCGGTGGATGGAGTTATTACAGGAATATAACATTGAAATTTCATATACTCCTAGAATGGTAAATTTTATAGCTGATGCGCAGAGAAGGATGTCACTTAGTGATGCACTACGTGAATCTAGTGATTATTAGAGTTTTATAGAAGATTGTTCAACATTATATCTCGATATATGGGATTTTAGGGGTAGAGGTTGTCTTTTCCAGATGATGATGCAGTCATCTATGGTTAAGATGGTGGAAGAGTCCCAGTTGGGGGATCATTTGGTGGAGGATTGGAGAGATTGATTTGTTTTTGGCGATCCCCCGGATGGTTGGTATGAGGATGAAAAACACAGAGTGTTGTATCACAGAAGGTTAATTTTTCCTTTGTTGGTGCAAGAAAAAGTTCTCCAAGGGTTCCAGAGATCACCTTTACTGGTGTATCATAGCATGAAAAATATGTACCGAGCCTTGAGGTGTCAGTTTTGCTGGCATGGGTAAATTCAAGTACTTGCGGAGTTTGTGTCTCAATTTTTGATCATCTATAAGGAGATGGCCAAACATTGTGTTCGAGGTGGTCTGCTAAAGCCATTAGATGTTCCTCAGTGGAAGTGTGAGAAAATATCAACGATATTTGTTGCAGTTTTACCTAGAGCTCAGTGAGGACATGATGTTATTTGGGTGATATAGGATCTTTTAAGAAAATCATACCACTTCGTAGTGATGAAGGAGTCAAGCGTAGTTCTTGAATTATCGTGGTAGTATCGGGAGTATATGGTGAGACCACATGGAGTCCCAAGGATGATCATTTATGATCGATATGCTCATTATACCTCCATGGTGTGGAGAGGTCTCCAACATGCTTTTGGTTCTTAGTTATGCCTTAGAACTGCATTTAATTCGTAGAAGGATGGCAGATAGAGAACACTATCCAAACATTTGAAGACATGTTATGCACATGTGTCCTGGATTTTGGAATTTCTTAGAAGAGGTACTTACCCTTGGTAGAGTTCTCTTACAAAACTAGATTTCACTCCACCATTAGTATAGTGCTGTTTGTATCCTTGTATGGCAGACCATTACATTCAACATTATTCTAGACTGGGGTCAGAGAGTAATCAATTCTCAGACCGAAACTAGTGGAGAATACAACATAGATGGTTCAAGTGATTCATGAGATGATGGAGACATTGCAAGATAATCTGAAATCCTTTGATAATAAATATATGAGACCTTTGGAGTTTGATATTATGGATCACATGTTTTTTATGGTGATTTCCCATCATGGGAACCTAAGGTTTGGTCATTGGAGTAAGCTTTCTCCTCATTTTATTGGTCATTTTGAGGTGATGGCTCATCTTGAGCTTTGGCGTATCGACTAGTAGTTCCCCCATTGATGATTCCAATACATGATGTTTTTCATGATTCACACCTATATCATTATCTTCATGATTATTCTCCCATCATCAAATGGGGAGAGCTCGATATTGATTACGATGTGACCTTCGTGGAGTGGCCAGTGGAGATCCGAGATAACAAAGTGAAGGTGTTGCATGTGCATTCTATCCTCAGACATCATGTCTTGTGGAAACACAGTGCCATGGAGGAAAGTACCTGGGAATTTGAGTCTTAAATACATGGTCAGTACATAATATTTTTTGATTTTTAACTCTTTTCATGTAATAAAATGATCAACTTGTGGTTGTAGACAATTCATGTTTATGATATGGATTTCTTTGGTTTATTCTAGTGGCTTGCTCCCTTTTTAGATGTATCAATATGGGTAGTTTTTTGGACCCTGTTTCAGTTTCCATTTAGGTCGGATTTGAATTCTCGGGGATGAGAATGATTTATGCGGAATATAATGTACTGGAACAGACTCCATCGATCCTTTACTTTACATAAATAGGGTGTTTGAGGTGTTCTAGGAGGACAAGTTGACTTATACCCAACACATTTCCAAATTTCTAGTTCATTAATAGTGTTTATAGAACAACAACCTTCCAACAACAATCTCTATTTATATTACCAAATTTCATGTTCATTAACAATGCTTCTAGAATAGTGAGGTTCCAATAGTAGCCTCTTTTTCTCTTTCCAAATTTTGAGTTCATGAATAGTGTTTCCAAAATGGTGAGCTTCCAACAACGACCTCTATTTTCCTTTACAAATTTCATGTTCATGAATAGTGTTTCTAGATTTCTGTGGTTCATAAAGTAGCCTCTATTTCCTTTCCAAATTTCGAGTTCATGAATTTTATTTCTTGAACGGTGAGGTACCAACACTAGCCTTTATTTTCTTTTACAAATTTTGAGTGTATGAATAGTGTTTCCAGAATGGTGATGTTCTAATAGTAGCCTCTATTTTCTTTTCAAAATTTCAATTACATGAATAGTATTTCCACAATGGTGTGGTTTCCATACTAGTGAGGTTCTACAATGTTTCCAAAATAGTGGGGTTTCTAGACCAGTGAGGTTCTATAATTTTTTCAGACTACTTAGGTTTCAAAAAATGGTTAGTCATCTAAAACATTGTCAAATTTCTAGTTTTGTGTATAGTGTTGCTATCATCATACCAGTTCACCTCTTTGACGTTTCCATTGTCTTAAAATACCTTTAAAGCTCCGTTTTAAATGTTATAAGGCTGATTCAAAGGCTATAACTCTAATATTAATTTTCCTAATTCTTAGGATTAATTTACTTGTTCGACCCGTATTTTTTAATCCAGTCATCTTTTATTGGAAAATCCAGCGTATCATAAACCAATTATCCATTAAAGATTCTAATGTGATGGTATATCTTCCTCCCTTATTCTACCTCTTTTTTAGGGTATGAGAGGCTCAATCCTTGCATTCCTTCCCATAGGAGTTGTGCGATAAAACATTCCTCTATGGATTGGTTCCCCTTAAATTTGTTTTTGTTTCAGGTGCAACTTCGGTTTTTTTTGCAGCCAAGAAGTATCGATGAATACTTGATATAAGGTATGATCTATCATAATTATTTTAGTTTCATATTCATCTGTTACTCCTTTCCCTTTTATGGAATTCTATTTCCATATTCGTAATGGAATTTGTTTCTGGGTTTACCAGTGTGGTGGTGTCTCTGCATCCCTGGGTGGATATAGTTGTCACCAGGGGGGAGATTGTAATATATTGTGTCGATCATTCTCGTATAATAATCATAATAAAACTTTTGATGCAGGGGATTCATTGTTCTCTATTATTATACATGAAACATTAGAGTTAGCATGTTTTATCCCACAAGATCACAATAGAATTGACATTATAAATAATTTAACTAGATAAAAACATTGAAGTCAATTGAATGTTATTGCCTCTCATATTTATAGATAGTGTGATATCGATGCTTGTTTTTTTAGCTTTTCATTAGAGATGGAAATTGGTAATTAACGTAGAGATGGAATTAATCGACAATTGTTAGGCTAAATTTAAAGAGGCATGTAAATGAATTTGGTTATTTTTTTTTTGTAATTTTGATGTCAATAAAATGGATGGAGCAATATTGTTTAATTATTTATGATTGATTACTGTACAGGTTTACAATAGTTGGAACTTGAAAAAATAAATCTAATACTTCTAGATGGATTAAATGATTAGTTGTTTGATAATATGAAACTCATCGTAGGGTTCTGAGTTACCTTCTGGATAGCTAATGTTCCAGGATCCCATTTGATATGATTTTTGATTTCCTACTTCTTGTGTTGTGATGTGACCCTGGATAATTGTTGTGATATATGGGGGAAGGGAGGCCTATTGTTTGTGGAAGAAGTTGACACCTAGAGTGGTGAGATGCATTAATTTATGCATGTGGGTGTCATGGAGGACACATTGGATGATGAAACGAGTTGGATGTGAATGTCTGGATGCTTTATGATTGTTGCTTTTTATCTTCTTTAATTTCCCCAATTCCCAAGGCAACTAGTTATTATTACCTCATTCCAAGAAGGGGGAATGACGAATGGGTTATGTCACATGATTTCAGCATTTATCTTATTAAGGGAGGGTCGGTATACACACTTCTATTGGCGGCAATGACTCGATGGGTTGTTCATCTACTCGCCGTGTTAATCCCCCTTGTGTTCAATAGGTTAAATGTTTTTTATAATTTTTTGAAATATGGGAAGGTATTAATTTTTTTAATAAATAATTGAATAAATGATGTTATCCCATGGGGTTGGTGCTTGCTGGGATGCAACGCTGGGGTTTCAATGTAAAGAAACAATGCACTTTGGGTGTGATGTTATTGAAATGTAATGTGGAAATTGTTAATAATTAATTAGTGATTAAAGAATTAATGAACATAATGTTCCACAAATAAAACGTGAAAGACAGAATGTAACCATTCTTTTTAAATGGTAGTGTCTTATAGGATACCTAGTCATATATGTAAAATATGGCTGTTTGAGAGACGATAGATGCAGTTGAGTCTGCAGCGAGGTTATTCCCATATTGATCTAGTGAGTTATAGTATATTCTCTAAATTTTGTGTTTTTATACACTAATACACCCTTGTAGTTAGGGAAAATGACACCTTGGGGATACTAAGCCCTAGGGGTGTTTTTTCTCGACATTCTGGTGGGAGGATGGATGGCTGACTACCCCCATTAGCCCTTCTCTCTTCTCTTAGTAGTTAGTTGTGATGGCAGGCACATCAGTTAGTTTTCCCCATATATATGTGTAGAGGGCTATGATGGCTTGTGGTTTTTCAGAAAAATATATTTTGAATATAGTTTCCAATGTACTCCTATCGGAGTAACCCGTATAGGATTTGATGGCTTGAGGATCCTTACGCGGGGTGTGGGATATAATGGATTTATGTATAATGCACAACATATGATTCAGGTTAGGAGATCTATTGTGGTTCTTGGATACTACTTTGTTACTTTTCTTACATGGACATAGTGATTTTGTTGCATGAGATGCATGTTGTGGTGCTTCACCCTGGTGTCTACGGGAATGCCTTTTTTAAGACTCTTAGGTCGTGCGACATTGGGGAAAAGCGTAAAACTAGTGGGGAAGTAGTAGTAGGGTACCCTTGATATTCATTATTATATTATAAACTATTATATGCGATACTTAGTTTGATTAAGCTTTTTAGGGCTGAGAACATAGTAAACATGTTTAGGGGATGAGTTAAATTCACTTGGTGTTCACTGTGCTTTAGCATGCATTCTTTAAATTTTCACGAGAGTCTCTGGGGGGGGATTCTACTATGTATATTGTTATACTCACCCCATGTATATATAAAATATTTATTTTTTCATATAACTTGGTGAAGGTTGGAGATCAGGCTAGTTACTACTATCTTGAGGTTACAAGAGCTGTTCAGGCATCAAGGTCACTACTGTTTTTACATTCTTTTTGGTATATATATTTTTACCTTTTCATTTGTAGTAGTTCTACATGACTTTACATATGTGTTGTTGGTATTTCATTTACATTGTCTTCTCAGATAGAGTTTCTTGGTTTCTATAATATCTCCCTCTCTCTCATGTGTTCTCTTATAGGGTAATGCCTCCCATTTGTGTGTTTACTATACCCTCGGTGCAACTCACCAACACGGGGCTTACTAGAGGTAGGACTCGGGGGGTCATTATCTCATTTATCACATTTCTGGACCAAGAGGTGTATACCTTATGGCGATGGTGTCGTGACATATAAGTCCACAATTATTCTCTTATTTTGCATGTTATACTTCCCATATTAGTGTTTTAACATATTTAAATTTGTTGAATATACAATATATAGTCCAAAACCCTATCCTAAGGTGTGTGTTCATATTAAAAAACTGAAAATAATATGATTGGATATTGGAAAATAAATTTTAAGATAATATTACCTATAATTATTGTAGTTTATTAGGTTAATTAAATAAAAATAGTTGAATATATATTTCATATCAAAGGTACGTTTCATTTATTAGATCAGTTTCTATCCACATAGTGATAGTTTTATAAGATCCACACTAAATGGTGTATATTCAGGAATCCATGAGGATTCACCTTCTAGTACTATCGTGTTTCAATGGACATCACATTAATTACTGGAAGGTTAAAATGAAAAATATATTATCATGGGAATTGTATAGGGAATTTGTGGAATGATTTATTTGTTTATTAATTTAATAATTATTAAATGCAAGTGGTTAACTATATTTTGTGCCATCCAGTCATCCCAAAATAATATATTTCAATTTTTATCATTTCTCCATTAATTTTATTCATCCAATTTAGTGGAATATTCTTTTATAACATGTGTCCTTGGGCTATCAAGGGTTATTTCTCCAAAATAAATCACATTTTAGGTCAAATATTTAGATTCAATGAAATATTTAAATCTCTAATATCTTATGACATGGAAAATTAATAGGGAGATCATCCATCCTCTCTTATATTGACTTCATGAATTATGGTTCTGTAAATATGTGATTTTTTAATGTTTATATGATGTTTTATATGACCGGAAAATTATTGACGTAATGGATCATTTTTCAAGTCATAAATTATTTATATACTATTTTTATTGATTAAATCTCATCAATGTGCATTTTGATATGGGTATTTTTTATTTTTCACAAGAAGAGGTAATAAGTGAAATATAACTGGAATATGTGATAAGGTTTAATTTAGTGCTGATGTATGGGTATTATAAATGGTGTATTTCATAGCAAAAATTCTTCCCCATTATAATTAAAATTGTTATAATGGGTTCCGTTATAGTGAATCACTTATTGAAAACACACTATTGTTTAAGAAAATTCTCAAAACCCAAAACTGTGTTTTTAGAGTATTTAAATTTATCAAACATTTCATAAATATTGTCTATGAATGTTCATAATGTTCGGTCTTGTGGAATAAATATATTTACAGAAAATGTGATTGAATTTAATTTATTTATGATATATATTAATCTCAAATTTTTTTCTTAAAATTGGGGACATCATGATTTTTGGTTTCCCTCAGAATTGTGGTAAAATGAAAGAGGAATATCCAATAGATATATTACAAAATGAAAATGGGCCAAATGTTTAAATTATTTTTTGAACTATTATGAGACAATTATTTTTTCTAAAAAAAATACATATGACTAAAACATTAATATTGTTTAGTTATGTGAAAACTATGATCCATTGGGATGTAATGCCAATGAGAATTCTCACTATGTACCACATTCAATTGAATTCCAAGAATTTGATATTCCAAAAATTAGTTTTTGGAAGAATAAGATCCACCAATTTTGGTAAAGGATTTTTATCTATATACACTTATGAATGCCATCATTCAATTGATTCTAACCAATAGATAAAGGAAAATAAAAAATCTATTAGTGAATATTCCACTTTTTATAGTATTTTATTTAGAAAACCGTCTCTAAAATGAACTAAGTGTATTTCTAGGGATTTCTAGTGAAGAAACTTTTGATGAAAATAAACTACCTTCAATGTTAACCAAATTGGTTGATGTGGAATTTGTTTTGGTTGATAAATTGGATATATTTTATCATGTTAACTAGTAGTTTACTATAATTGAGGATTAACTGAGTAGGTTATGGAAGCTTTCTTTTGAAAATAAATCATAGTATGGATATATCTTTTGCGTAATTAAGAATTATTTTAAAAAAATTATTCTCTAAAAAATTTTTTTTTCATGTTCCACTCATCCATAAAGCCAATCTCCAAAACATCAAGTAGTAGAAGGTTTATGTATTTGACAACATCTTTTCATTTGACCTTCATACTAACTCACCTAGAATTTAGAAATAAAGTTTTCAGTATAAATTCTCAACCATGTTTTTGAATTTTGTCTTTTTTTTATACATTCTTTCTTCATCTACCTCCATATAAATGGAATTTTGCACGTATTAATTTCTCTTTTTATTTTAGTTTTTATTACCATAATCAATAGTGTTAATAAAAACTACTAAAAAATGTTTAATTATCCATATCATATGATTATAACTATTTACTCAACATAATATATGAAATATGATGCTTCTTGATATTTAGAATATCATGAAGGTGAAGTAATAATAATAATTTGTTTTTATTATGTTGGAATATATTTATCTTTTGTTCCTACAATAGGGATTTAATTACTTGATAAAAAATATCAATTATTGTAATTTTGGAAGCCACTAATGAAGGTTCATTAATTGTAAATATCATTTTATCTCAACTAATAAATATCTTAGTGGAGGGTTTGACACAAATATACTCAATAATGTATATTATTATATTTCACAATGTATTATAATTGGCATTAAAATCAACAATTTGCATATAGGAAGAGTATTATTTTATTTTTCATCCCTCTATTTAATTAATGAATCCAATGATGGAGGTGGGGGTAAAAATATACCTTATCTTCCTAGGATTGTGAATCCCTTTACTATTGTAGATAAAAATATAGCACTTTTTTAACTTTTCAAGAACTATCATAAAAGAGTGTCAGATATGGAATATTTTATGGAGAATCTAGATTAAAATAGGATAATAATAAAAATAAAATTAATTCCAAATCATTTTATTCTCATGCTCCTTGTAAATATATCATTTATGTGATCTATGGATAATACATTTTTTAATCAACCGACTAGTATATAAATATGTAATATCTAGATAATTGTCTATGGTGATGACGTTACAAACAACCTATTTGGGAAGTCCTTATTGAAAAAGGGTGGGGGTGACATGAATTTCCTGAAATTTACCCCAATCTCTAATATATTTTGGGATGATTATAAAGTTATTTAATGAATCATATTAATACCACTGTAGAAATTCATTTAAACTAATATTTTATATATTGGATTTTGGAATAAAAACAACTAGAAGGCTGGGAATGATGGGCTGGTGGAATTCATTATTTATAAAATTAAAATAATAAATGTAACCCACAAAAGTAAAGTGTTTCCCCTGAATTGGTTGACTATTATCATACAATTTTATAAAACTTGTTGAATGATTTGTTCATTTAGGGTCGTCAAAATGATATACTAAGATTTATAAGGAATCCAAACCCAAGAATGTATTTTTTTCAGTGTAACAGTATATATATATGAGAATAATATCATTTTATCCTATATAAATGTTTTATCAACTTATAATAAATATAAAGTTTACATTCCAGCTAGAATTTCATAGGATGTGCTACTATTTTGGGATTTTTCATCTATATATAACGTTTTATAGTCTAGTATAGAAATTTAGAACATCATATTCACATCCCTCTTTTTATTTAGAATTACAAATTTCATGTTGAAATGGATGTTTATAATGTAATTGATCGTGGTTTTATAGCAATAAACAGATAATCAGGATGATTTAGAATAACTATGGCATGATGATGTAATATATAACAACTACTCTATCATATACCACCAATGTTATTTTATTGATCACCTTGGTGTTGTCCTCTATAGATTTTGGGTCCTCTATCACCATAAGGATGATTTTTGTGGTAGTTGATTACTGTTTTTCATCATGAAGAGTACCTTTATAGTTACATGATACGAAATAAAAAGGGTGACCATAATAGAAAGTATAAAATTTAGTACCTTCACGGTATTATTCTATATTTCTACATATCATGTCTCGAAAATATTCATCATAGGAAAGATATTTAATATCTCGAGTATATTAAATATTATCTAGAGGAGGAACTCTATTCCTAGTAAAAAGGGGAGGTCATATATGATGTGAATTTATTTAATCACTACCACAAGAAGATCCTACACTTTATCTAGCATTTATATCATATGGAGGTCCATTGTAAAAAAATATACTAGGAAATAATTCATGGAATACATCTTATTGGGTTTTCATGTTAATGGAGAATCTCCTAGTCAACAAAATATTATGTTATAAGGGGGACATTTAAAACTAATACATGGGGAGGAGAAATATTTTTTTGGATTGTACTTCACGTTGTGGAGGACCACAATTTTTTTTAAAGTTTTTCATCAAGGGTATATCTTTAATTTAAGGTACATAAATTATTCATAATGGGATTTGTCAACAAATATTCTTCAATCACTATATTATTGGTAATTTTTCTTCCTAAATGATATTTGAAGAAGATAAAATAATTCTATTAACAGTATAATAATAAATAAATATAATATATTCTTTGATTGATAATTTTTGAAACGGATTTATATCAAATATTTATCTATTTTTACTATTATTATAAATATTTATAAGTAATAAAATTAAATAATATCCCTATTTTAATTGTATTGAATATAGAATTTTTTTATGGAAATTAATTTTTTTTAATTTTTATTTATATTTTAATTATTGAAATAATTAAATATGAAAAATATATTACATATATTTTATAATAATTAAATAAGTAGATTGAATAGTCCATTAAAAAATTATGATTTATTAGAATTTTTTTCATATTCATAGAAACTGCATAATTCAACAAGAAACATTTAACAAACATGTTTAAACATGTTAAAAAATTATCATACATTACAGAAACCTCCATTGAGCATTATATTCAATCCATTTCACTAACATATATTGTCAAAGTGAAGAATTAAACTAGTAGAAGGATTTATGCATGATGTTTATCAACTAACTCATGACATAGGCAAAATGGAGATGATCACCATTAATAGGATTAGATTAGAATAATGATTTTGGTCATCCCCAATTTCTGACATAGGTAGTTATAAGGGCTAATCATTTCCTTGCATATAAGTAGTCCCTTTTTCATGAACATGTTTCTGGGCGTAATTCATCCACAATCAAACAATGTCCACAATTGGAATTTTCATTAAATATTAAGTAGAATAATAGTAGATTACTATAAAACCAAATTGAACCTCAGAATATATAATTGAATATTAAAATAAAAATATGTTAGTTACATATTTTGACATCTCTTATATACAATGAGAAGAAGCAATATATGGACCATCCTCATGAATTACATCCATCATCTTAAATAGAGTTAGCAAAAACAACCTTCTATAATATAAGTCGACATGATCCTATAAATCAAAATGAAGAAAATATTAAAAGGTGAAAGTACATGAGTTATTAATTTTAAAAAAACCAATTGAGATCTAAAAAATATAACCCACCAACATAAAATTTTACTACTAATCCACTGAGAAAACCTGAAATTCTCATTGAGTATAACCATTAATGATGAATACAATAGTAGACATGAGTTCGAAAACTGAGATCCACATTATGTAATCCATTATCCAATTTCCCTATATCTGTAATAAATAACACTTAACCCAAGATATTATCTTCTACAGTGGATATGAATATGAAAAATATCCCTATCATCTACTTTTTGTAGTGGATCACCCATATATGTTTAATAAAGCATATAACATGAGATCACACCTCTAAAGATATACATTACCCTATGAAGATTTTTCATCACCAACCATTATCATTAAAAATTAGATATAATTTCAACGCACAGTATAAAAACCCAATACATGATATTAAATATTATAACATTTTATAACAAGTGATCTCGATAAGAAGACATAACTGCAGACCAACACATCTGCCACCATGAAATATTTAAAATTAATAAATGATGAAAAAATAAAACATAAACTATAAGAACTTGTTACCACAACCCAAAAATAATATGTGACCTTAATAATAATATAAACAGTTATCATAAAATAATTAAACAACCCATGACCACCATAATAGAAAATAAAATTGTATTATAGAAATTTAATAAGGTGATTATCTAATCATTGTCCAAAACTATTGAAAAATTCACTAATTTATATTGAAAATGAAACATAACAAAGAAATTTGTATTATAGTAACATTAATTTCATTTATGTATTCTAGTAAGAGTACATTAAATTGAGAAAGACACTAAATTCAATTAAAATTATACCTACCTACAACGTTAATGAACCATTTAGTACAATGAGAATAACATTAATTTAGTACAGAGTATCAAATTCAGTGTTATGTTGTCTTTTCAAATTATATTTATATTAATGGTTAATATATTTGTATGATATTCCTTAAACACATACTTGTACTATTGTTATATGAAATTACAATAAAAAAAAGTTGAAGTAATCATGTTAGTAGTTCTAGGGATGTATGGTTTCAAAGGAATCTCAAAAAGATAGTTTTAATATGAGAAAAAGGTCAAGAACCAATATATGATGTATATCTGATGTTATATTCATTCATTATATGATGTGAATATATATTCATAGTAAATGGATCATTAGATAAAAACTTCAAAAACAATTCTATACATTGGGGTTTCTAAAATACATCAATAATAAATGGATGTGATGGGTAATAGACTATCATGTTTACATAGTTTGATTTCATCTCAATGATAACCATTCAATTAAAACGAATATGGTCCTTTCATAAGAACAATATCTTATAAATGGATTCAAAATATAATATTTCAATGGTTAATGAAATATTTTTTATGTATTTTCCAAAAAAATTTAAGTATAAAAAAATATAATATTCTAAAATTTATATTTACATTTCTCATTTCCATATGTTGTGGATGAACTATTTCTTCTTGGATCTAAATGTTATTTTCATTCATTAATAATTTCATTTACATGTCCACATGAAACAAAATGTGAGTTTTCATATTCTCAAAAAACCATATTAGGAGAAAAGATACTAAGAGAGTAAATATACATGTTTCAAAAACAATAGATGTTCCAGCAATATTTTTTTATAAATATCCCTATATAGTGGTTTTGTGAGGAAAATTATCCAATACCTAGAAATGGAAATATAATAAGAAAATTAATCAATGATTATCAAAGGAAATTTTTATACATTATTTGATGTTCAAATAATTTTTGAAATAAAGATATCCTAGGAAATATTCATATGTACTAAATTAAAGGATTAAAATAATGGGATATCATTACACCTTAATAATAAACTGAAGGTATATTTTTTTTATTTTCATGAGTTAATTATTAATCAATAAAGAGTTCTATAAGAGAATGTTGTTTTAATTTATTATATTCATGCATTCCTTAGCTATCTTAATAAAAATGTAGGTATATAATAATTTAACATAAATAAATAAATATATATATATATATATTCTCATACAGTAATATAATTTCATTTCTAAACCACTAAGGTGTTGATGAAAACCTGATTGAGTTTCTAGTTTCAATTAAACTACTAATCATCATTACACCCGAGTTTCATTTTTTTTCTCCAACAAATATGATTCATTAGATGAACTAACATGGGATTACTTATAAATTTTTTTAACATCATTATAATCCTTTTAAGAAAAATATATTTAAATTGACAGTAAATTTTTCTATATATGTATCAATAGTACTCAACATCAGTTTAGGGATTAGGATCTGAAATATATTTATTATTTGTCATGATATAGTTTTTTGTGTAGTGATACATAAATTAGTGAAAAAATAATATTATATGGGGTATTTTTATAGAACATGGATCACTAGTATAATTCCTTTTTACATTTGAATGGAACAACTTTTAAAATTTCATTACAATTAGTTATTGATGTTTTCCTATATTTCCTATTGAAAGAAGTATTGAAAAAAAATTAAAAAAATTAAACTCTATTTATGATTTGTAATATGATAAATTTATGAAAAAATTATATAAAAATTCACGTATATCTACTCTAATTTACTATTCCATTAATATTTTCTTCCAGTTAAATAAAAATAATATTGAAAATAAAATCCTTCCATAAAAATAAATAATTCTACTCTATACATTAACATGTATGGGAATAATATGTTATAGTTCGATAATGAACATAAATTTTTTCTACTTTTATAGGAAAAAAGTAAATAGTTATTATATAATTAAATTTTATTTTATAATAGAAATAAAATAAATTACAAATATAAATTTTAATGGATCTTAATAATAAATTATTCTATTATACTACAATATTTCAATTAATAAATTGTATATATGAAACATTTCAAAACATCACAACATTACCTTTATGATAGTGTTTAATTACGATAGCTAGACAATATATATTGTATAAATGTATTAAAATATGAAAATGGTTGAATAAAATATTATAATAAGATATATAAATAAATTTCTTAGGTATAATAAATTTGAATAACATCTTCTTATCCAGATTTACTTCGGTCATATATATATATATATATATACATATCATATGATGAAAATAAAATCCAAAAAAATCCCCAATACAACATGGGATGTTTTGTAATATAACATTACCAAATTATGTCAAAAATAATTTATAAATATAATTAATGCAATAAAAATAAATATTTTATTTCCAGGATTGTGTGAATTAATTTATTATTGAAGGAAAAAATATAACAAAATAATAAAAACACTCCTTATTAGATATCCAATTCACAAGTAGTTGAGAAATAGAAAAATTATCAAGTGATGAATTGGTAGTGAACTATTAATAAATAGATTTATTTGATTTCATGGAAAAAATTCAAAAAAAATGGATGGATTAGAGGATTCAATGAGTAATAAGAATGAAATATTTATTAATGAGATGGTCAATCATTTTATATATCTGGGAAAATAATTATATCCTTATAAAACTATGAAATTCAAAAAAATAATGGATTGGGAAAAAATCTACTGAAAAATTTTACCATATTATCAGGATTTAATGAAAATTGACATGTGTAGAATATTCCTAAAATTATACAATAAATATAACATACTTATTATATATATGTTTGTTTGTAACACCATGAGAATTTATAAATAAATATTTATCAAGATTAAATTCTACAAAGAATAAAAATAAAATTTAATGTTATATTATAAAAACACAATCATTAAAATTTATATAGTCACATATCTCTTATACCAAAACATCATAAGAAAAAACAATTTATTCCACATATATGATCAATTAATTTACTGATAACAAAATTAAAAAATTTAATCGTGGATGAAAAATAAAATCTTTATTACATAATGACTCATTATAACATTTCAAGGTAATTATTTCACAATAAATAAACTATGTTTTCTAATATGCCAACAGAATAACCTTACGAATTAAAACATGGGATATACATAAAAAATCACAAATTATAGGCTCAAATAATATAAGAAACATTACAGAATTTGATAATGTTTATTTTTATAATATGAAAAGAAAAGAAAAAACCTGATAACAAAATTTCCTTTTATTTTAAAAAAGAAACAATAACCCATGTTTTGAAACAAAAATATAGAGGAATTAAGTTACATAATTTAAAAAATAAAAATATTATTAAATATATAAAGTTATTTTTTATTTAAGAGATAATAATTTTATTAGTTCCTTTAATGAAATGTAAGAAAGGGAAGATAATAGAATTATAATAAATCATCAGAATATCTTTAAAATGTTATAAATGAGGTCTTTTCTAAAAAAAGACAACCTATATGTTCACATGAAAAATGAAATGGTAATTCACGATAATTCCGTACACAACCATCCCCACACAAATCATCCCAAAATGGATTTCCCAATCTATATAGATGATAATAATGAAAAAATAAACATAAAATGAAGCCATATAAATCTATTGGAGGTTTGGGTTTTCTCAAAATTACCACCACTAGAAAAAATATAGAGTCTAGTAAAAGAAAAATATTTATTTACATGAGAAGATACATTTTTTGATGTCTGGAAATTGGATTTATACCATTGACCAAATAAAATATGAGGGCAATAAATATAGGTGATAGATAAAAAAAGAAAATAATAATCAACCACACTAACATCAATTGTTTGATTTAACAAGATTCAAATAAAGACTTGTCATTAACATGAACTTTTATTGAGCTCATCAATCAATGAAAAATGAATAAGGAAAATAACATAAATAAAATATATTAGAGAGAAAATGGGTAGTACTTCAATCCTCACATTTGGGTTGTTGATAAATATGGTGATGAGATACTCATGATGTTGTAGGGAGTGGATCAACAATATGGGGGTGGGATGCATGGTGATATATGGTGAGTGAGGTAGGGAGTTATAGAAATATATGTGAGATATATAAATGAAAAAATCAAAAATATATGATGAACATTAACTAATAGGGTAGGCATCGAAAAAATAATGTTGAAAAGTGCACTATTGGAATTTTTTCAGTGAACAATTGTATCTGTTGTTGATATGAATAAAGAGTGATTGAATTTAGGTTTTTTTACCATGGATATCCTGATAATGATGATTTGATCACATGGGCATGACATTTTTTATTTAGGAATATTGATTTCACATAGTAGGTATGCTTTAAAAAATTTATCATGACGTATATTGAATTTAAATATAATTAAAATATATGGAAAATATATATATTCATATATTCTTTAAATAAAATATATAATATATACATATAATGACATTATATATAAGTGAATATCTTTTTTAATCAGTTCATATTTTATCTAAATCCTGTATCTAAGAATTTAAATAGTTATTATTAATTTCATCTCAAATACACACACACACACATATATATTACATATAAAAAAATTAATTCATTAATGAAAACATTTTAATATATTATTTTGTTAAAATATTTATAACTTATCTATTTTATATTTATATTGGTAAAATATTATTTGTTATTTAAAAATTTATGACAAATTATTTTTGTAATGGTAAACAATATATTTTGAAAGAACAAATTTACAACAATCGAATATGTTTTTGAAAAATAATTTTTATTGACATCATATTTAATTGACATAACTATTATTAGAATATTATTTTGTGTCAAATAAGTAATAATAATAGCTATATGTATTGTTATAAACAATTCTGGCACTTAAAATAAATACTAATAAATTTTAATATATGTTGGAAATGTTCATTTTTACCAACCGATGTATTATATATTATCAAACATCAATTGGTATATGTTATTTTAATAGTTTTTGTTTCTAAATTCTTGATAATTCATATTGGGAGATACATAATGGAAAATAAATTTTTTCAATATAGAGGACCTTTTTAATTATTCTTTTAAACCCCTATAAGGGAGTAATAAGTCGATTTACCATCAATAATATACCATAAATTTTTTCAAAGATTTCAAATGATGGTGACTTCAGATTATCCTCATAATAACATTATAAAATATGAAGGGTATAGAGGATTATAATATAAATTTCAAGAGTATAGACCTGTACATAATCCTATATGATTTAATACTCTTGGTGGGCTTTCCATCTATATTCATTTACCAAAACAACCATGACCATGGTCTCAAATATAACTTTTTTTTAATACCGAGGTATTTTGATCCTTAAAAATCACCATGATATGAGATATATATATATTTGAAATCTCATCATATATCATTTATATGTAGTAGATGTCCTTGTAAAATTCATTTAGATAAGTGAGGCCTTTTTTGTATCCCTCTAGAGGGAGACTCCAAAAATGGTTTGCGGTAGAAATAGGGGCCTTCTAAAACCAATTTTCTTGTTGATAAGGTAATTATAGCCATCTCAAGTGATCCTCCGTATTTTTATTAACTATTAGTAGATTTTTTTAATACCAATGTGGTAATATTCTAGCACCATGGAATTTACAACATGGTATTTTCATTTTTTTAAAGTGTGATGCTGGAGTTATTTTATAGAGGTATGTATTGATGTAGTATAATATACCATTGGAATGACTAGTATGTGATTTATTGAAACCTTTTATATCTTATAATTACCCATCTTGTATAGGGAACCTAGTTCCTTGTGGAATATTGATTGAGTATGTCAATTATATAGGACATTATCAAAAAATTAACCAATAAATGTATTATCAAAAATTGAAAATACGTTATTATTACATTTAATCAATGAGTACAGGATTTTAAATTGACATCACCAATTTAACTTTCAAAAATCATCATCATAATTATTACATATTTAAATTCATTTGTGATTCTTGTCTATATTGAGAGTGTGGGAGGTCAGATCATCCCTCAGGGGATCTTTTTTCAATTTTGGGTATATCTCTTAAAAATGTATGACATGTTTTGGAAATTGATCCCAACAACAATACTATATACACTATTTTTAAATAAATAAATCAACACCTTTCATTTACATTAATCTTTTAAGAAAAACTTATATAATATCATTATAAATCTGAAACATTTATTACAATCATGTATAAGGCCATATAAGATGTTTCTCCATAATTTTTCATCATATAAAGACCTAAAAATTAATTCAAAAATGTGATTAAATCCATTAAATGGGATATATATATCTATTCCTTATAAGGTAGAAAAAAACATGTTTTTCAGTTATATATAATAAAACATGTTGTACCTTTTTTGTTAATTTGATATGGTCTACTGTGGTTCCATTTTACACCATTATTTCAATATCATTTTTCAATATAGTGTATTTTTATATGACTATGGCCACATAAATGAAATATAAATCCATTAAAATTGGAATATTATGTGTAACATACCTCAAAATGGTTAGAAATGAAATTTACAAATGTGTATTCCTTTTTGGTTTGACATAATAGATGAATCAGGTGAAGTGTAAAACGGACTTACAATGGAATATAAGGAATATATATTGTTTAGATATTAATTTATAAAATGGGGGGATGAATAAATTCTAAAGGGATATAAGAAAATATTAAAATATTTATGTTTATAACCCTATTCAATGAGAGATGCTACTAGTTTCCTTGATATGCAAATTTCATTTTATTAAAGAAATATATGATGGATAATAATCCTAGGAACAATGGTTTTGATGTATATACAAGATATAATTCCATAAATATTCAATATTCTCATTATCAACGAAATAAATTTTTATAAGGGACACAAAATTTTTAAAATGATTAAGTCATTCATATCAAGAGGCTAGGGATTAGGAATTGTTTACGTGGTCCTTCTAAGAGGATTAATTAGGAGTTATGATACCAGTAGAGTCCTAGAATCCACTTATTTCACAGAATACCACATTACCTAGGTAAGCAAGCTAAGTCATATATCCCCCAAAATAATCCATTGAAGACTAGGTACTACTCTATAAGGGATGATTTTAATTTATCTTGGAATCCAAGTGTGCCCTTGTGGTCTTTTCATGTAACCAAATTAAATTACATGGCCACCATAAATCATTTACCCTCCATCTTGGGGACCCTCCTCAAAATTATTCATCCAACCAACCCTTTTATGAGGGCTTTGAAGATTCACCTTCTTATGGGTTTAATCCATAATTCCCTTTAATCATAAAACACCCCAATTTTCATCACTTCTAGATTTTATTTATTCTAAAATAACCTGATAGATTGAACTATAATTAATGAGAGTGTTTATTATATCTATGTGTTCTCAGATTCATGGCGTTTCCATTTATTAAATATATGCATAAAAATGGGAGGATCTCAATATTTTTATATGAATGTTAAACCTAGGCTCCTAGCCTATACTGTAATAACTTTTTGAGCATAGGTTTTAATGAGGGTACATAATGTTGTTTTTTTGGTATGTGTGTATGTTTTATGAAGGTAATATATGTTTTTTATAGGAAATCAATATAGGTGTTAATGAGGTCATTTTTGTGGTAATAGCATGAAACCTAGACACCCTTCCTCAAATTTTTTTTCAAATCTTCTTGTGACCATGAATGATTTGCTTCAAAATTATTTTTTGATGAAATATACAAAATGTCTATTATAAGGCCTAAATTATACATAATTGAAAATAAGATACATAATTTCATGTTACTTAATCTAAAATAAGATTAAAAATATTTTACAATCCATGTCATGTAATTTGTTTTATATTTATTTACAATTTAATATTATTATTTTTTAATAAAGAAATAAATATTTCTATATATATTTTTTACATCAAGAATATAACATGATGGTATATGTTTATTATAATTTTACTATGGTGGAGTACAAATTTTATTTATCTATTTATTTGATAATGGGAAAGGACCCATCATACTAAAAAAATTATATGATAATTAAATGTTTATTTGAAAAACATTATAATCACTTGAAATCTGTAATTCATTTAAATTTTTAGGACATGGACCATTTCATCTTGGATTTGTAATTAAGTTACAGAACTTCCATTAGGAAGATAAACTATCTAAACTGGGAATATCTATGGAAAATGATCAAGCCACCACACTTGGAAATGTGATATAAAATTGAAGACATGTAGGAAATGTAATATAGTCCATGGAAAGGGATTAGGTCATATTGTGCCTCTACTATAATAGACCCATGGATTGTAACGTTATTATACTATAAAGACACTGGCTTTTTTATATATGCCTTCAGAATAATCATATGAATATTTTATAATCATTACACTGAGAAAGTGAAGGATTCTGATTCTCGGTGAGCCCAGAATAAATTTTCTAAAAAATGTTAAATATATTATATATTAACCAAGATAAATTTTAATAAATATGTTTTATATCTCATAAAAAGAGTATTTGACAAAGAAATCTGAGATTGTTGTTCAATCTATATTGTGGGGATTACCCTTGAAACGACCAACTGTTGGTTAAAATGAGATGTTCTGATGAGGCATATGTTGGTAGGTGTTGTCGATAAATTAATTATTTTAAACGTTTAACAATTGTATCATACCCAAATAACTCTCAAATGGTATCTCATATGTGAAATATGAGACCATTGTTTAGTTAATAATGTGGTTTTTACCCTAGGAATGAAATATTCTTGATCGATGTTGGGTGTTTTTCATAATCACCATCGTGTGTGATATAATTAAATAAGTTCAATTATTTAATTAATTTTTTCTTCAATAAAAAAACCATAGTATTTTTCAAATCAATATATTGTTATGGATAATGTATAGTTTTATCTACCTAACTCTATAATGTTAAAAGATATTCCACTACTTCTTTAAAGACAGATAAATTTCGGAGGATGATCGATGATTAGATCATGGTGAATGAGTGAATGGTGTTGTGGATGATCTTCATCAATAGAAGAAGAATTAATCAACAATAATCATTCCATGATCAATTTATTAATCATCAATTGCCATTTCATTACATATTTTTAAAATAATGAACAATATAAAATATTTATTCTTTGATCTGTGTTTAAAGGAACCATACCATTATAACACATTTTGAAATCAATTATTCAAACAATTTAATTCATTTTGACGTCACATTCCCACCACTTATATTCTAGATATATTTTTATTTTACATGGAATTCATTGGCATCGATGTTATCAAATTTTTTTCTTATGCCTCTCCACCCACCATTCTTCATCATCGACCCACGGTGTTGTGGTTCAAACTTGTCTGGGTTGGTTCGAGTGAGATCGAACACCCCAAATCATTTTGGTTTGGAGAAAAATAATAATTATGGTCTTTTATTAATTAATATTATTAATATTTTGGATTAGGATGATTGATCTAGGTGTGAAGATGATGGTGATTGATCGGAGGTGGTTTGAGTCATATCAGGGATCCATGTTTTCCCGGTTCACACATGTTGATGATACGTGGTCCCATTCGATTACTTCTAAGTGGTGACACTAGGTGGAGACTCATAGAGTATTATTCTCACTTTTTACATGATGAGTGGTGACATTAATATCTATTTAGGTTTTCATATGTGTTAAAATGGTGGGTTTTATTCTTATTTTTATTAATAATAAAAAAATTAAGAAAATGTTTTTGTGTTTTTAATTGAATTAACTATTTTAAATTTAAAAATATAATAAATTTGGAAGCAATGAATGTATATAATTTATTATATATAATAATTGTTAATAATAATTATAGTAATAAAGATTGGTTTTAAAATGATAAATGAAGAGGGAAAAAAGAGGATTTGAATGGGGTTTTGTTCATGATCCGTGTGAGTTACGCTCTTCCGTGGGGGTGCTAGTGGAAACTTATGGGGAATACATAAGAATGTTCTTTGATCGTGAATCTATTTAAAATATAAGGGATTAAAAATATATAATAATAATAACAATATAAAATATTTTTATTTTTTTGGTGTGTAAACCGTAATATGGCTAAAAAATAACTATGTGACTTTGGATTGATGGGCATCCATTGGGATCATGGTCCTTAAACAGAGATAGTTATTTTATGAATGATGTTGGATACCATATTAGAACTGTTCCTATGGTCAGTGACACCATAAATATTAACAAAATAATTATTATTTTGGAAATCTTGTTTCTAGTGTATCTTCTTTATATGGAGTCATAATAACAAACCATTATTGAAATCGAAACCTACCTATTAAATTATAAATTTAATGAATAACAGTGGTTGTTAAATTCTGAATCATGGGTCAGGCCCACTTATCATCATTCATGAGTTGTGTAGTGAAATGTGAATTTTCAAAATGGTATTAAAAATATAAATGTTAATAACCAATCCTGAGTGATTTTCCATGAGGACCAAAATGGAGGAATATATTTTTTCATCTTGATCTATTGAAGTGTCATGTGAGTGGAATTTTTTTCGCTTAGACTAGTTATGAGCCTCATGTTATTTTCAGGATTATTTCACAGACACATCGTGTAGTTCCCTTACATGTTATGTAGTAATACACATCATGAAATCCATGTAATGGAATGAAAACATATAGAAATCTAAGAGGGACCATATCATGTGTGTATCCCTTATATGTCATGTACCACCTTCTATGAAAAAGGAAAATATCAAATCATCTTTTATTTAACACATATTTTGGCCGGTGGGAATCCCATCTAGAATGCATTTTCTGTATAGAACATGATGGACCCGTATTTTATGGATATTAGGATACAATGTGAGATTTTATGGGTTTGATTTTTATTTAGGGGCCACTTCATGATGTCAGTTCTCATTCATGATAAACCTGGGATTCTATGTAGTTGGATTCATCTTTATCTTGTGCATAAGACACTGACCATCCACATGGAGCCCCCCCCTATGGGATATAGATCATGTCCATGAAGACTATTGTTGAACCCCATATCACATTAGGGTACCGGTACTCAATAATTTTAGTGGATACCCTCTGTGGTATGTTTTGGGTCCTTAATGACCAAAATGGACCCCTATCACATCAGGGAATAGGTCATCAACCATCCACGTAGAACCCTCTCTTATATAGTGTATGGGTCCTTGATGACCACAGTTGACCACCCCCCCACCTCCCGTTTTCTTAAGGGTTCGATTCATTGTCATTCTGAGTGGAACCCCCATCCAGATAGGGTGTAGTCTATCACATACTAGTTTGGAACCCCATTGGTTCATTAGGTTCGACGTCCACATCCTTCCAAGTGGAAGACCATATATTATATGGTGAAAGTCCTCATTGACTAGAGTGGAACACAAAATTATACTACGGCCCATATCTATGACATACATTGTGGAACCCCACGTAATCATTAGTTAATGTCCTCTATAAATAATATGATAGTGGGACCCCCAAAACACACTAGAGATCGGGTCATATTCTTTGATGGTGTGGCCCCTTGACTATTAGAAATTGTGGAGAGGTGTGTATGGGAATCGATGTTTCTACAAGTATACATAGGAGTTGTTAGGAATCATTAACGGATCTTCAAGAACTATTGAAACACCTTTCATATATTGGGATATGGGATCAAGATACCCTTATTATATCATTTAGTAATCCTTTTGATAAATATATATATATATATATATATATATCTGTATCCATGTTTTTTGATTGGGATAATCTTTTCCCCTGGGCTGGGAAGAAACATGGGGTATGCCTCATGCTTTCTATTTTTAGTTTTTTATGGTTGGATGAAGTTACCCTTCTTCTATGGCTATAAAAGACCCAATGTGTAGTGAATTTACACATGTTGTTGATACCCTTGTGATTAGATGATAATAATATCTTGGTTTTGATTGATCAACTTTATGTTCATTATTTTCACGTAACTATCTATTCCTATTTTGTCTCTTCCAGCTCACCCTTCATAATATCTGGCTTCCTACTAGGTATGTTTATAATGATCACATAATGGGATTTTTTAACATTTTTTTGTCTTAAAATGATTAAGGATCAGTCAGTCGAGATTTTAGGGGAGCTTATGGATATTTAGTTATTTAGACCATGTACGGTGGTTGTACCTTGGAGATAATGATCTCAGATCTGTCCACACATTTACTTTACATTCCATTTTTTATGATTTCACACATTTCATGTAGGGAATTTGATTTTCTGAATTTTATGTTCAATATTATACTATTTAAATATTGGATTATCAAGAGATTTTACATGTATAATGTTTTCACAAGTATTTTGTGTCTTTTACTTTTATTACCCTACACTATTATATTGATATGCCTATGTGGGTGTGTGTACTGGTGCAAATCAAAAGAACTCCATATTTTACTTATGCATTTTTCATTGATATCTAGTCCATATCTAATCAAGGTAGGCTTCGGGTAGTTTCATCTTGATCCCCATTGGTTTGGGTTGTAATAGATTGATATAGAAGGTGGTTTGATCCTTGGGAAAGTGTCTCAAGTTAACCCTTATATGAATTTGGTTGGGTTATAGGGAAAAATTATAATATTTAATGATTATGGATCTTATGATAGGGAACCCGGTGTGAGTGTGGGTGGATGATGTATCCATATATCAATACTCTATCTACCTACTTGTTGATTCAGTATACCAAGACAATGGTTGCAAGAAACATTGGTACAAGCATCATATAAGATTGTGTCTTAGAATTTCCTTTTTGATTCAAATCTACATATATATATATATAACTATATATATATATTCTCATACGACCATGGTAAAACTTGATTACTTTAGATATTTAATTGTCAATATATTCTGGCATGTTACATATTCTAGATCATGATGACTATCTGATGTAGAATGATTCCTTCTTTCACTAGAAAACTCGTGAGGTCCTTCTACATGGATGGATGGTTTTAGAACCCCCAATCTTCAAGTACTATACAATACGAGTAGAGTAGAATGGGTATGTTTTAATTCTTAGATCACACTATGTGTTCTAGCATTGGAGGCTATTGATGTTCCATGAAGACCAAGATCCATAGGTAGTGAAAGATTGGCTAGAGTGATTGATCTGATTTTTTTGATGTGTGGGTCTCGATATATCAAATGGTTTCCCTCAAAACCAGTTCTATTCATAGAGAATCATTTTTTTCGAGAGGTACCAAATTATGACATACCTCTTCATAGTGAACATTGTGTGTTCCAAAGAATGAGAACACTCATGTGTATTATTGATCCATACTTCCTTGTTAGATGGTTGAGGTCAGGCTTGATTTTGTGGTCTGGATTTACCACATTAATGGGACCTCATTCTATGGTGGTTTTCATGGTGATAATCATAAATGGTGGCATGATATATCGGTATATCCATGTGTTGGTGATGTTGAATGTGGATTTAGACATGCCAGAAAGAGGGACACATCCCCCACTAATATGTGTTCATGCGATGCAACTATAAACCATGATGTTGAGTCATGAATTTTCCAAAGTGGATAATATCAAGGGGTGATTAATGAATTTCACAAAGGTGGTTCATGGTAAGAAATTTGTCCTCACTACTTTTGACATAGTTATATCACTAAGTCGTAAGACAAAATACCAAGAACATAGCCCCTTTTAATGAACATTTGATCTCAATAGATTAATTTTTTTCGACCCTTTCATTGATGGATTTAATGAAGATAATCCATGCATCTGTTTCATCAAATAGTGTGACCTAACTCTAAGAGCAGAGAGAAACTCAAAAAAACACATTCTGTAGTGGTAGTGGGACCCAATGTGGTTTTCCATAGTATGTATTGGTCTTCGAAAATGCATTCTTAATTATTACTACCAGTGAGTGTATTAGTGCTTCCAGTTTGATAGGATAATGTTTTCCCCCATGGATATGGACTGATTACAACCTCTTTTTAATCATATATCTATTATTTCCTATGGATATGTAAATGTTGTGAGCTATAATATTCACACAATGATGGTGGGGATTGATGATGTATTTTTTAAGGATGTTCCACGTAACCTCCCCAGCATTATATGGATCTAAAACACACTATAATCAGGGATGGTATGATGTCTTCACTAGCATATCAGATGACCCAAAATAGCTACAAGACATAATAGTGTTGCTTGATGAGTATTTAGAGAGTGGGTTTTGTAAGAACCAATATTTTTTCCTAGGAGACCTATATTTTTTTACTAATGGAATATGAGAGCCTTATTTTATTTTTGGATTGATGTTCCCCAAAAAAGGTGACAATCTAGCAGGAGTCTCCACCCCCCCCCCCCAAGAATTTATGACCTCTTCACCTAATTAATGGAGGTGAAGTGGATCTCAGAGTGTGACATAAATATGAATCATCACTATATCCATTTTTGAAATGTCGATATACCTAGAATGGTTTCCTAGAGAAGATATGTTTTCTTCTAGTCCATTATGACACCATTTTTTGGAATTCCCCTAAATATTTTGTGAGACATGTTAGTTGAACTACTACATTTAATGGATTAGTTCACTGTAATAGTTTCTATTACAAATCATATGCCATCATCGTCATATTTTTAGCATTCGAGGAATAGTGGGATTGTCAACCATACCACCAATTTATGTTTGTTATCACTATGAATCCTATATTAGTCATGGACTAACAAACTAAGGATATCAACATGGATATCTTGTGGGAACATGTATCCATTGGATAACTTCTTGATGGATTCCTTGAACAATGAAATGAATTTTTTTTTCATGATGTATGGTGGTTCTTATGATGATACGAGATAATGTGACGAGGATTTTTCACACTTCTTCTTTGCTTATACATCCTTGTGTTTTGAGTAGAAGATCTAGATAATGGTTCAGTATACCCACTTTTTTCATTGGATTTTTATTTTCAAGGAAGAAATTTTTTTAATATTGTAATAATTTAGAGAATCTTTTTGGTTGTATAAGAAATTATAATTTTTTTATAATTTTTTTGATCCATACACTAAAATGGCAAAAGATTTTGAGGCACAGTGAGACAAGAATTTGTTTTATAAAATATATTCAATATTTTATTTATTTTTTGATTTCTATTTTTCTAAAAAAATTTAATATCTGTTAAAATAGTTTGGATTATAAACTAGAGACTAATGATGAATTTATAGCATGGGTTTTACCCTAGAAATAATCTATTGTTATTCGATCTGAGATGTTTTGGGGGGCATCTGTTGGAAGATGCATTTGACTAATTAATTTTTTTAATTATGTAAATTAATAACACTACCAAAAATAATAGATAAAAGAGAACTCATATGTGAAATCTATGACCACAGTTGAGTTTGTAATGTGGTGTTTACCCTTTGAGTGGCATATCAATGATTGGTACCAAGGATTTGTTTTTGCGATCATCTTGTGAAATTGAAGGATATTAATTGGATTTTGTTTGGTTTGGATTTGGGACCATGATTTCATAATTGAAGCACAACGATGATGTTTGGTGTGGAAAGGTCAATTTCAAGTTGTTTCCTTGCGTGGGAAGAAATAGTGGATGATTCTCAATGTATATGTGATTTTGGATGGACATGAATCTCTCATGATATAGTCAGACATGGTCAATGTCGCGGCTTTTATTATTATTTGTAATAACCATAACATTTATAAAATGGGTGTGTGTGTTTAACTAAAATCCATTTTAATTTAAAAGAGAAGAAAATAAGTACCAATTGATGTATATATGTAATCAAATAAAATCAATGATAATTTTTAAATATAGTAATAAATATTGAATTTAAAATGATATATGAAAAGAGATATAGAGAGAGAATGTGAGAGAGTTCGATGATGTTCATGGGGTGATAAGCCTGAACTAGAGGCATGAAGCTCTACCTTGATTTATTGTTTTAGAATAATAATGATAATAAAGATATAACATGATGTTGAGGTGATGAAGGCCACCTAGGGGGAGCATACAGATGGAACACCTTTGGTTGTCATGAAATTGATAAAATGAATGGTTCAAAATTTTTAATAATAATAATATTAAATATTATTAGTATTATATTGGTTTTTAAATCGTAATATGACCATAAATTTTTTGTGCGACTTCAGATTGATGATCCATTGGTGGTATCATGACCCTAGGACTGAGATGATCATTTTAATTCTGATGATAGATTTCTTTTTTGGACTCATTCCTTAGGTCATTAAAACAACCATTATTATTTTTATTATTATTAATTATATTATTATTATTATTATGGAACCTTTTATTTTTCATATATTCTTCATATGGTTTTAGAATAAAATGTTTTAAGAGACATTTTCACCATGATGTTATGGTTAAGCACTATCAATGCATTGTGTGGTGAAATTTTACATTTTCCCTAGGTATTTGATTTGAGAAAGTGGATAACCTATCCCAAGTGTTTCCCATGAGTATAAAAATTGTATAATTTATTTTTACATTCAAGGATATTATAGAAGGCATGATAGTGGAATTTAAATTTTCCCCTTAGATAAATGAAGAGCCTTGGGAATATTTAATTATTTGGTTTGAGACACATCGTGTAGTACCCATACATGTTGTTTAGTATTACATTGTCCAAACCCCATTTTCAAGTGAGGACATGACCATTAGCTGAGTGGTACCTCACACCATGGGGGTCCCATATACCTTATGTACCTCCTTTTAAGGAAACATCATACTCACATATATTCTTTTATTGGACATAGAATTGTGATGACATTGGCATAACATTAATTTTTCCATGCATAACAGAATAGTTCACTTGTTTGTGGTCTTTAAGAAATGATGTTCGATTTTTATGTCATTTCTATTATTTAGGCAGCACATGATGATGGAATTGATTAGACAGGATCACCAAAGGATTCTCTAGAGTGGACCCCCCCACCATTATCTTGGATGCTAGTCCTCTGACATATAAGTGGAACCCACAATCGGATAGGAAGTGGGCCCTAGATGAATAGAATGGAAGCTCTTATCCCATTAAGTTTTATGTAATCAACCTTCCATGGGGATCCCCCCTCATTAGATAGGGCTTGGGACCTCAATGAGCAGAGTGGAACCCATCCATCACATCATGTTGTGGGTCCAAAACCTTCTGTGTGAAAACCCCTTGTCGGATAGGGAGTGGGTTCTCCATTATCAGAGTGACACCCCATTTTAGATAATGGAATGGGTCCCTTGCTTTATAATTGGAACCACCAATCAAAAAAGGAGTAGGTCCTCCAGGATTTTATTTTAACACCTATTTTACTAGGGCGTGGTTCCTCAAGCTATATAGTGGAACATCGCATCGTCATTGGGAATGGGTCCACTACAGATACATTAGTAGTGGAACCCCATAATGTACTAAAGAATATGTTCTCTACTTGGAGATTATGGACCCTAGACTGTGTGGCACTATAACCTGGTGAGGTTGGGCATGGAAATTTCATGGGGCAGAAATGAGAGATTTTGGGAAACATTGATAGACATTCAAGAGATGATGGAACTCCATTCATAGGATGATCTGTGATATAGAAATCCTATTACCCTTTCATTTGGACTTATTTTATCTAAGTATATATATATATATATATTTATATCAATTTGGTTGGCTTCATATACTCTCCCAACCCAGTTAATAAATATGCAGGAGGTATTCCATGTGCTTACATGTTAATCTTATCATGATTGGATGAGGTTACACTACTGCTATGGGTGGAAATGAATAAATGTGTAGTTCATCAACACACAGTGTTGGCCCCCTTGTGTTGGGATGATCTAACTATCCTGGTTTGGGTTGAGGTTATTTCTATCATTTTTTCCATATCAATATCTATTAATATTGAGTCTCATATTATTACCACTTCATCGTTCATAGCATCATAATGGGAATGTTTATACTCACCTTTATGTGAGATTTTCACACACATGTCCTCTGTTACGTGGACTGTGGACAAGTCAGTGGTGATTATAGATAATTTTAGGAATACTATGTATCTTGGATCTCATACAGTGGTCATATCATAGAGATCATCATCAAGGATCTCATATAACTTTAACATTACATTCTATTATTTTTATGTTGGGGAATATTTCTGTTTGGGGTTTTATTTTTTCAATTTTTTAATTTTGTATTACACTAGAATAATCTAATATTTTCAATCTTTTTTACATTCTAGATTATATACCTAGTATTATTCATATTTTAATTATATTATTCTATAATTTTTATTGATATGTCTATGTGTCTGGGACTAAAGGTACTTTGGAAATGGAATCCCCATATTATCTTTTCCCTCAACATGAGTATCTGATCCCTGGACTATGGGAGTGGGCTTGTGGTTGTCATAGATTGAATCCCGATGAGTTGAGTTTGGACATATACCATGAGTCATATGTCCTAGGTAATCATAACAAAAATCGAAAATTAATAATGTTTTGGAAGGGAAATTATCCTATGGGAAAAAATTAAAAGCATGTGGGTTTGTGTCATAAATACTCCTTAAAAATGTAAGATATTTCACCTAAAAATAATCTAAGGAATTTTTATTTATTCATTATAATATATATGAATAAAAATAAAAATAAATTAATATTAATAGTTTTGTGCGGTAATTAATTTGAATATAACTTAAAAGGCTCAATAGGTGATAAATAAAATTAAGGATACAATATATGTCAAATTATTTCCATTTCACATCCAAAATAATCATCTATAGATCAACACTGATCTGTAAAATAATTTTCCAAAAGACAATAACCAAGAACTAAATATATTCATTTATAAAAAAAAATTAGTATCTAAACATTCATAAATTGAGTTATATTGATTCATGTTAGACTAGTGTATTTCATCTACAAAATTCTATAAAGGATCATGACTTTTTTGAATATAATTTTAATAATCTTCCTATGAGGGAAAGGAATTGAAATTGGAATTTATCTTAGAAATCTCATCTTATAAATGCATAGAAGATTAATATATGTATATTTTAAGGGTAAAATCAAACCAAAATTTGTTTACCCACTTAACATATAATAATTCAACTTTTGTTGGTTGATTTACCTATAATGTTGTCACCTTCCTTCCTTGTTTGAGGGTTAAACCATTTTCACAAATGATAAATTTTTTCCCTTTATATCTTTAGGATGTATATTGTTGAAATCATATAAATGATTGAAAATAAAATATTTATTTACTGAACTGAACAATGGAGATTCTATTTCTTTGAATCAATAAGTATAATACAATCGATAACAGAACCATTAGATTTTTACACTACATTATTATTTAAAATTTTGATTGTATTATTATAAAGTTACACTATCACACATTCTTGTAAAAAATATGGAATTATTGATATATTTCTATGATCCTCACTATGTGATTAGGTGTTTTATATAGAAAAAAATAAGAAGATAAACATGTCTTATAAACAGTTTCAATCAACACATCTATATCCCCTTCTTGTGCAATAATAACAACATCAGGTGAAGGATTCAGATTATTTTTTTGATGGATGACTGAATCATGATCCTATTATAGGAACCATATCAAATACCAATACATAAATGGAACATAATAAATCCTGAAAACATATTACATTCATTATAATGATTTGAAAAATAATAGTATATTTTTATCTATGTTGTGGTACCAGACCATATTTCATGAACTTTCAATTCAGAAAAATATCACATGAAACATCTATCCCTTAAACTATGCTCAAATATTTTCATTATTAAGTCATCTTTAATTGATAATGGTAAATATTTTTAATAAAATATGATTATATAGGTGTCCCCCCAGTTATCTATCATTTAAAAGAGAACACCATAATATTTTTTCTAATTGCAATATGAAAGAACCCCATATCGATGTACCTGATCCATGTTAACTAGGAGATGTGGTAAAAAAATATAAATTCATTATCCGATAAGGATATTCATTGAATTTTATTTTATTATTGTATCAATATTTACTGGGTTTTTAATCATTCAATTTAAGATACATTTGAGAAAAACGTTAATATAATACACTATTAAATTAATCAATAGAAATATAATCATTGATCAAAACTCACAATAAGAATGGTTATTATTTGTTAAAATTAGTATTTACGTTGATAAAGATTTATTATATTCTTATCCAAATAATATTATTCTTATAATTTTTTCCTATTTTAAATATGGAATAGAACTCCTTCAGTAAGATAATTTTCAATCTAAAATATAAAATGATTTAAATCATTTTCAAATTAGAATCATTAATATGTCTTCCCCTTTCGAATTTATCAAATAATAAAAATTAACATAATACATTGCTAGGACTTTATGTATTTTTTCAGAAAAACCCACCATACGATTACAATGGTCCTAAATATTGTGAATATATGATACTTATGTTTGAATAGTAATTAAAAAAAGGTAGGTCCATCCCTCTAAATCATTAGTGGAAGAAATAATTTGGTTTTTTCACATCATCATTGATATGCTTAGACCATGGGGATTTCTTAAGAGGATTCAATAGTAATGGTGAAAAAATTCATCCTACCATAAAATAAACATCTTATAATGTATTTATTTGTAAATTTATTTTTCAATTATTATTAGTATCATATTTTATATATCAAGGATTTACAAATGATTTAGAATGTTTTGTAAAGGACTATCCGAACTCTTAAGGTATTATTTAACAATATGAATCATTATATCGATAATATATTTATTATAATTAATCCATTAATTTTTTTGAGTGGAATTCATATTTTCAGATAGAATGAAATTATTCAAATACTCATTATTAATAAATGGAATCCTTTTAATGGTTTCATGGGGACTTTTTTATTTTATCGTAAGGAAAAATTTTTAACCCATTGGTTAATTTACCCTAAGAACATGAATTATAAATTAATATGAAAATAGAAATCAATATATCATGGATGGGGGGTTTGATTAGGTAACTCAATTATTATTTCTATGTTTTTATATGATATATACATACATGTCATAGTAGTACCATAAATAAATTAGACAAAAAAATTATAAAATTCCATAGGATTTTAGGTTTTTATAAATGATTCCCCATGGTTATTTATTATAATGACTATATCAAACCCATTGGTATAGATGATTTAGGGGAAAATGATTCACCAAAACTTAATGAATCATTAATCTCTATATTTTCAAATAATCATATATGAATCAATTAAAGGGAATTATATCTCATCAATTATTTATTGATTTCTAAATTATATAAAAATTATTATAATTGTCGCACATCCTCTATGTTGAAATCTCTATATAATTGTTATAATAATATTATTTGTTTTTAAATTTTTTTAATCTATAAGGATTATAAAAGTATTTTCTAGAAATCACCATGGATGATTATATGCCTGAAAGACATAACTCCTAACCAATATACCCAAAATCACAAGAGTTTATTTATTATTTGAATTTAATATTGGATGATTCAATTTTTCGTCTATTATATTTTCTTTATAATAAAATAAAAATATCACTTCATTAATATAGACACTATTGTATATACACCATTCCTAAATGGTTCAATTGGAACTGAAAAAATATATAGATAAAAAATTCAATCTATTTTATAAATTCCTAGGATTTATATACGATTCAATATTTTATTCCTTATTACAAGCATATTTGTATTTCTTTTTATTATACATAAAGACAATTTACCATGTGTTGATAAATTACAAAAGGTTTGAATTCATATCATTTCTATAATCACTCTTCATAATAGTCATTCAGATTCAATTTAACATATATTTTTAAAATTTGTTTTTCTATAATTTTTGTAGAGATATATATTAGATACATTTCATGGGAATATGACACTAAAAATGGTCTATAATGGGTTTTCTATTCTATTTTGATGTTATCATTGATTGAAAATATATTTATGTTATTAAAACTCTTTTTCCTCATGGATAAATTTAAATATTTGTAAACTATTAATACACAATCATGGAACACTCTAGTTCTGTCTCATGTGGATTAAAACAAACTCAGACTAATAAATCAATTCTCACATATTATATTTTCATTATTATAGACTATGAAAACATGGGGGTTTTAATTGGTAAAAACAAAAAAAATTAGTCAACATTGAAACATATATTGTTTTAGACGTTGTGAAAAAAATAATTAGTTTTGTGGAAAAAAATTACAAACCAATTGTGAACCCTTAGTGGATAATCCGACCTTGTTCATTAATTCCCATATAATAATATATTTAAAATCATAGCATTAACAACCCTGAATCAAACAATAAAATGGTTAATGAAATAGAGGGTTCCATCATTTTAAATGTAGAATGATATTTTCATTTCCCACAAAAGAGGTTATAAAATCATAAATAATGATTTTAGTATACAATTGAAAAATGCATTATGATTAAAACCATTATGATACGTTGATAATCATAACATGTGAATAAAAAATTGAGTCCATTAAAATTTATATTGAATTCCAAAACAATATTCTACAAAATATTTTTATGACCTGAAAATATTTTAAATAATAAATCTAAAATAATGTATTAAATTTTTTTATAATTTCCATTTGATTTAATGAAATTATTTTAATCATTATTTGAATTCAATAATAAATAATATAGAGAAAATATAGTTAAAAATAAATACTGGTAGAAAATAACACCATGGATTTACCATGTTTTGATCTCAATCAATATTATACTATCATGAATGAACTAAATATTCCTTCAACTACATCTTCTCTCTATCAAGAATGTGTTTCTTATCTAATTCATGTTTATCTTTGTCAGAATATTCCTCATAATATTAAATGATTGGAAAATAATTTAAATTATCTTCTTATTCAGTGATGAAACTCTCAAAAATACCTATTGTTTGACTATGTGGCCATAATATTTTATAGAAAATACACTCTTGGGAATTTATAAATATCTCAAAATCTAAAAAAATTGAATCAAACATTTTATATACTAACAAATAAAATATAATACCTTAGTTGAAAAAAATGAAAATTATAATCAATAATATTCAATAAACAAACATAATATTCAATTTTCATTTCCCACTCTTGATAATCAATATTATTTCATTGAAATTATCCTTGAACAAAACTAAAATGGCCTCTTTATAATTTTATCTACCCGTATTTTGGGATTTAATATGCTTATAATCACCTCAATATGAGAAAGTCTATCTTCCCTAAATTATACTATCAATATGCATCTCAAGCTATAAATGTTCCAAAATCATCATTGGACCAATAATTTTTTCTCAATAGTAATGGCATATACTTCCTCGTGTCTTCAGTTGATGAGACCACACATCCTAGAATTTTTTATCCAGAATCCCATAGTTCGTATGTCAATATTTGACATCTGGTTCCGATAGAAATCCAGTTCAAACATAGATTTAAAATCATTACACTACAATCAGTGCACTCCTCTGAATCAGTATACTCTAAATCCCATGACAACCAAATTTTGAATGTTCAAAAAATAGAAAAAATAATAAATTGTGTGATTATTTTATTAGCATCACTCAAATTTCCAACTTTATGGATAACTTCTGCAGTTCATCATAGATGATCATCTTCACCCTTTAAACTAAAAATAATATAACAACTTCACATTAAGAACTATGGTAATATCAGAACCCCACCCTTATCATTAATATATCCTTCTCAAATCACCATTTACTTCAGTCATTTGACCAATTGTATAAATAACTCTTTATTAAAAAATATTTCATTTTACTAATCCTTAAATAGTTTTTAGTTGAAATATTAATATCTGGTTCTATAGATCTAATTGAATCTATTTATAGTATATTCCCTTATAATTCATCAATCATCATTTATTTTGTATCAATGTTTGTCACTTTTCATTCATAAATCATGAACTACTTTATATAGTTATTTACCCCTCAAGAATTTTCCTCCGTATTCAATCAACATTGAACAAGAATTTCTTTTGTTTCAATTGGTTAAAAAAAATTTCTTTTAGATCCAGATCCAATTTGCATTGTTGTTCTCTCCTTTTAAGAATTAATAAAAAAACTGATCTTATTTCTTATATTTTTATTCATGTTCTCAAACTTATTGTTTTTATTATTGAACATAATAGTTATTATTCTTAGGAATCACCTAAATTTTAATTATTCCTTTAAATTATTATTATTTATATTATGTAATTTATATTATTAATAATATATATACCATCCCTTGTTCTTACTTTATTGTCCATTACATGTTATTCATACAAACATACTATACTGACCATTTTAATCTGTTATATAAGTCAAAATGTTTATAAGTGGATGATGTATTTTTCAATTTACTCATATGAATAAATAATTTCAGTATTATATATGTGGATATCATCCATTTTCCTATAACACATAGTACAATTTATGACCTATAAAAACATAATTTAATTAGAATCTATTTAAAATAAATATATTAATTAAACCCAAAAATAATTCATATTTTCTATTTATATAAAATATTCTAAATTTTATATCACCATTTCAATGAAATAAATTATTAAAACTATCATCCAAACATTAAAAAAATTTCAAATAAAAACAAAATATTTATTACAACATTTATTAAGGAAATAATCTATAGTAAAGTGAATTAGATATTTATAATTTAATGACGATGATATTCATTTATTTCATAAAAAAAATAACATTTTCAAGTTAATTTTTTTTCAAAGATTAAAATATTTTACAAATTAGCACCTAATTACCGAATAATATATATATATATAAATCTGTGTGTGTGTTGATAAATATAATATGTGGGAAACAAATAAAATAGTTCCACTTCAAATTATACCACACATAGCAATTACATTTAGTCTAGTAATTTACAATTATATTAGGAATGATGAACTAAATTCAATGAAAATTAGTTCATGCTAATTTGAAAAATAAAATATTTATATTTCAATAACGAAAATTAAATTATCATGGTGACAACCAAATTAAAAATACTAATTCTAGTTTCAATTTAGGAAAATCATGTTCAAGGTTAAAATGAATTTTGATAATATATGACCTTAAATATTATTTATATGATTCCTTTTAAAATAACTTTTCATTGTTATTTTTCGCTCAATCAACAATTAGAACAATATTTTACTACAATATTTTTTATTTGATTAATGATTTTATTCTAAATACATTGATTTGAAGTTATTTTATATTAAATTATAATAATTAAGCATATCTCAGATCCACCTATTCATTTAACGTGAAGTGTGATTAAGAATCCTCATATCTAATCTTATATTAATGATCACATCATGTTTACTGTGGAAAAAAGATATAAAATAATTATTCACTCCACAAAAATCATGGATATCACACCACCCACAACCAATTCATTTTATCGAAAGAGTATCATTTGTCACAAAAGTCTCATAGAAATTTCTATTGAAATTAATAGCATTATTGTTTTCACATTCATAAATTTCTAATCCTCAAAATATGAATAGTTTATTATATCAAGGAATATTCAATTTAATTTGATATTTCAAACACATATAACTAGAATCATTCATTAATATTAATTTTTCAAAATTCTCATCAAATTTAGTTATATGATTCTCGAGAATATTATATTTAATTTGATTTATGAAACATACTCATTAATTTTCATCCAGAAAATTATAGTATATGATTTGGAATAAAAATTAATAAATTTATATAATTAAATTCGAAAATAGTTAATTATCCATGAACTTTCAATATTTTATATGAAGAGATAGAATAGGTCTCTATTATATATGTAACCAATTTATTGAAAACATTTAATTTTAAATTTTATTTGTAATTCATTTATGGAATGAACAATACAATTTCAATCACAATGACTAAAATATATGCCATAGATAACTTCATAATTGTCACCATTTTGACTCTATGGTGGGTGTACATTTATGAAATTAACTGAAATTATTTCAGCAAATTAAATTATAGAAATAATCATGTTCAATATGTATAAAATAAATTCAACTTAAATTAAACGATTTTTTTTAATAAATCATAGTATTTATTATAAATTAAGTGTAATATTATATAATGAAGACTTTATCACCCTTATCGTTCTAACTTTTTTTCTCATTTTCTTATGCACAAAAAGAAATCTATTCTATTAGAATAATTTAGCAATATTTCTCCCATTATAGTGCATATAAGGGGAGAAATAATTAAACATTAAAATAAATCGATAGAGTTCAATTATGTAACGTTTTGTATAAATAAAAACCACCATACACCAAGGCCAAAAGTGACATGAATCCAAACAGATATCTTCATATTTTCTCTAATATCTACTTACATAATAAAAAAATAATTCTAGGGAGAAAAAATAAAAAATAAAATAGAATTAATTTGAATGTTTGCAACAAAATTATTTTTAAATTAAAAATAAAATAATCCTTTTCAGATAAATGTATCATAATTGTTTTTATCAGGGTAATATTGTTCCATTTAAAAAATTCTTTTAAATACGGTTGTTTTAATTTAAATGTCATGTTAAAAGATGTATCATAATTAATAGAATATCATATATAAATTAGTCTAGATATTTTGTTACCTCAATTTCACAATCTAAACACCAAAAAATCATAATAATATGGTTTATGTATCCATTGTGATTTAAATTATCTCCAATTGTTTCATTGAATCATAATCTTTATTAAAAATATGATTATAGAAATTACTTATTCATTGAAATTCAAATTAAAATTTGATTTCATCTATATTAATAAATATACCATTTATAATATAATTGATGATAAAATTAAAAAATAAAATTAATCATATTCTCCTTGTAAATAATATTAGAATAGAAAAAATCTCTCCATAATGAACATCAACAAAATTAGTTTGAAAAAAGGTCCATTTTAATATAAAATACATTATAATGTTGTGAAATTATGTTTTTTAAATAATTGATGTGGTCTCTAGTTAATACAATTTAATGAATTTATTTCAGAATTCCAATAAAAAATTCAACCAAAAGTTTCTAAAAATGAATTAATTTCAACAATACCAAATAAATTTAATAAGATAAAATTGTGTTCTATGGGAGAAAATTACCTATTTTGACTGAAAGAATTTTAATTTATTTTCATATGGAATGTTAATATTTATAAAAACTACTTCTATATATAAATTTTAATTTTCACGTTCAAAAATATATATAATAGACGTGTAATCCACTTTGAAAAATGAAATTAATATAGGGAACATTTTAAAATTTTAAAATTGGGACATTCAGAATGCATTTTACATTAATTAATTTCATCCCACTAATCATATATTGATTCTTGTTCAATTATACACATGAAATCTATAAATTATTCTCCATTTATCAATTTTGATGGTGAAATGGGAAACTATATGACTAATTTCTATATTTTCACAACCTCGTAAGGATTATAAATGGATTTTGATAGTGGGATATGTTTCCTTTCTTTGGATTCTATTTACGAATTCACTCCATTCATGATATTTGGAATGTTTTCCAAATGTTCTTCATTTCCTACAAGTTCTCTATTTTTTAAATTCCAATTATATTTTCTAGACTATCTATATTAATTCTCTATAATTCCTCTATTTCAGAGAGATATATAATATTAATCATATATTTTTTACATTAAAAATAAAATTATATTTTGAAAAAAATTATCATTTTTTTAATTATACGGATTTGGAAAATTAATATGATTTTGAAAAGTACATTAGTTTTTGAGATTTCAATGATTTTTTAAAACTATTTTACCAATAAAATTATTAATAAATTTATTTAACAATTATTTAATGTCATATTAATTGGGTTTTTTCATTAAATAGATGTTTGGGTAAAAATTATTTCCTTTAAAAAATTATTGTTCATTGTTTATCAAGGATCATATGATAAACTAAAACAGTAATTTGAAAAACCAATAACAAAACCAATTATGAAAAACTCAATAATTATGTACCAATAATAATAATAATTATTATTATATATCAATCCAAGAATATTACCAATGGTGATAGAAAAAAAACTATAAACATGTTTAAAGTAATAATAACACATATGTTTATAGTTACATTTTTCATTGAATTTTAGTTTTTTTCTTTTTTTTCTTTTATTTTTTATTTATGAAAAATGGTTTCAATAAATAATTATAACTCCAAAGAAACTATGTCACTTTTAAATAGGGATTTATAATGCATTCCTTTAACAAATTTCATGTTGTAAAACCCTATAGTAGAACAATCTATTTTGATGGTACCTAAATTTTTAATTACTCGAAGAAGTCATTAAGATAGAACATATCATGATTGATTTAATAAATATATTAAAAATAGATGTTTGGCAGGAATGTAGTCAATAAATATATAAAATCATGCATTATAATTAATTTACATTTATCGGAAATGAAATAATTTAGTTTTGGAAATGATAGCCTTCAGAGTTTGAAAAATTAGATAATTTTCTTCATGTATTTAATTAATTCTAACCAAGGATATGTTATTTATAAATGAAACTATAATATTTTATCAAACATTTATGTTGGTAAATAAATACATTGCTCCATATTACTATCATATCAAGTTTTTATACATATCCATCAAAACATATTATAAATTTTCAAAGAACTAATTAAATGTATAATGAAATACACACAACACTCATACCCTCAATCAAGTGTTGATAACATTATAAAGTGAATAAAAACTGATTCTATCCCTTTATATCTTGATTCAATAATCCACATTCATCATATTTTATTATATTATTTTATTATATTATAGAAGATGAATAATTCTAGTTATATGTTTTATCGATGTAGGTAAAATTAATGAAATGAAAGTCATCATTATTTGAATTCACCAACCTTATTGTATCATATAATGAATTCCAAAATCAAAATATTCGGAGAGTATATCACCATGGATTTCTCAATGGTTGGTTTAAGTAATTACTATCCATCAATAGTAGAAATGCACTAGCAGTCCAATTTAGCTTCTCTCTTAATCTTGAATTTTTCAATTTCTCATTATGTGCCTTTATCTGATTGTTTCCATTATATTTAATGTATTGAAAATACCAAAGTGTATCTCTATAAAAATAATATATTTTCTACTTGTATATTTTGTTAGACCATATAACAGCATTTATTTTCAAAAAAAATCTTCTTATGTCCTTATTAATATATCTTGTCAAAAATTACCCAATAATATATATTCATGTCCATAATTAAATTTATCAATTGTTAATTGAAAAAAATTCTAAAATTTTAGAAAATCAATCTAATTAGTTTGGCCTTGTATTAAATTTATCACCCCATGTCTGAATAAGTAACAAGTGTCCAATGAAATTATTAATAAACTAACATATAATATCTGATCTATAATTTTCAGATCTATAGTCTAGGGTACAATACACTCACCACCAGGACACCATTAAAATTAAATCCATATTTTTTGATATCAGCAAGATTCATCTCATACTTTTTAATTTTAATCATCATTAGATTACCAAGAAACAACACTCAACATAAAACACCCACATTTTCTAACTTATTTGGAAAATTAGAATCCATGAGCCAACCGTAACTATTTAATCATCTAAAATAATTATAAAATCATTTATTACATAAAAATTAAGATAATTAGTGTTAAAAAATCATATTCATAATCTATTGAGTATCTTTTTTAACTCCAAAAGAACCACGACCAAAATACCCATTGAGAACCATGATATTAATAATTAATCTTGGTACAACAATAAGAAACAAAAAAACTAATTAAATTATTTTCAGAGAAACTCTCAACCATTGGGTAAAATTATTTATTTCATCAAACAATCTCATATTCATATATTTCATATATCTCTATATTTTAGATACTTTTCAAATGTGGATAAATAGAAATTAGATCCCATGATTCTGGGGAATATAATACTTCTCGTACCCCTTCAAAAATACTTATATCAATTAAATGTTTCTAAAAAAATTATTTCTTGAACTCAGATTTAATTATACAAAATGTGGATCAAGGTTTATTTGTTTTATTAGACTCTAGTTATATAGTTTGAAACAAAAAAATATACAATAAGGCCCATTTAATATCACTATTGATGAATTAGTTCATACCATATAGTGAATCACTACTGAACCATCAGTATTGAATTGACAAATTAACATGAAAATAGATCGTGTTGTGTTAAATTATCACTTTATCCATAGTTTTGAAAATCACAATACACTCATATAGAAATTCAATGTATGTTCCTCAGTAATCCATTGAGGTGCAGATTTTTTTTGGTTTAAATTATTGTTTGTTGAATATTGTGAATACCAATTCAGTTCAAAAATGATTTGGGGTGTCTATGGATAGTTTGGAGAGTGGAAAATACCTTTTTAGAATACAATTAAGAAGCTCACATAGTTCTTTGATACCATGTGTGGTATCTATATTGTTTTTTAACTATGAAAAGAATGGAAAGTGGGCCTATAGAGCCTGTATATTTTTTAATGAAATCATATAGATGGAGGTGTTGGACCATGTCGGTTCCTCTAATCATTATTAAGGTGTTTGGAACATGTTTTTTCACATGGTTAGGATTACCATGTGCACTAGCAATGTGAGTGCCAAGAGATGTAGTAATGGGCGAACAGTTGGAGTACAGTTTGGACAATGGAGTGCCCAAAACGTCCAGCCTAATATTTTCCATAAAAATTTCCAATAATTCCATTAAATTGTAAATAACTTAAAGAAAATATATATTTAATCGTCTAGAAGATATGTCACACATATCCGAGATCAATTTAAAGACAATTATTACGATATTTGAATGATTCTCCTACTGAACTCAGAATCAGACATCGTCAGTCTCATTGAATTCTTACTACCGAGTAATAAATTCATTTTGTGTCATTGAATAAATGATGTTGAATCGAAACAGTTTTTTTAGTGCAACTAATGTGATCTACTTCCTATTTAATTTTCAATTCATCTTTTTTCTTCTATTCAAAATTAAAAATTTGATCGATACAAGATGATAAATCTGGTATGGACTTACTTTAGGTGGTATACACCATTCACTCATGGTATTTTGTTTTATAAGCCTTATTAAATTTGTGCATTGTTCTGGGATTTCTAATGGTGCCCCATTTATTAATTGAAATTTTTAATTGAAGTAATTATAACAGTTCTATGTTTCCCATGAGTGACATAAATATTTTTGGAGGTTTTTCCCCAACACAAGAAACCCATCTGATATACCTTGTACTTTTCCATTTGTTATGCCACCCATGTTATGCATGTTATATTGGTTGGAAAGATTAATACATTTATAAATTGAATTGAGATATTAGGTGTTAGTTTTCCTAATGTTCATTGTTATACATGATGTGAAAAAATTAACTGTTTAAATTTTAATCTTTAAGTGATTGGGTAGACTCATTAAATATAGTGGAATGTGAATAGAATTATGAATTCTGCCATAGGAGATTATGGGTGTTATAAACCAAGGCACCTGATAGTTGTAGCAGTTTCATTGTACATATATTCTCATTATATCCCAATTACACGTGATTCCATGGTCTTAAATACCCCATTGATCTAGATTTCAAATGCATGAAGTTTTCATGGTATGTTGACTTTCTCCTTGGACCTTAACCCATTTCGAACTGTACTTCCATCGAGATGAGCCTAGGACTCAATGAGGATGCATTGGTCTTCTTGGACCTGAATCAATCCTTATGGTGGAAAACATTATACATTTTATAGTGTGGTCATGAAGAATTATTTACGCTATGTGTTGTTTTTTTGTTGTTATGTTACTCATAGTGGTATGGCATGTCTAGGGTTGACATGACACACTTTTTTATGATAAGGATATGGTTGTAAATTTTTTCTATATAGTATTATTTTGAATGGATCTGGTCAATTATTTTGCAAGGATCCCCATTGGCATGATAAATTCACTTACTTGTATCAATTTTTACAAAGAAATTTATCTTTTATTACTTATTTATTTATTATATGTATTGCCCTATTTTTTTTGGTATAGCACATCCTAGTTTTTTAATCGACGGTATTGGTGGTGGCCTACTAGGTATTAGATCATACTTTATTCAATATTTGATTTGTTAACCCAATATAATTCTTGAATTTATGTAGATATCATGGCATTAACACATAGTAAAATTCATGAAATAAGCCATGCTTGAGAGCATGTTGATATCATGGCATGCACACATTGTAAATTTTATTAATGATAAATTTGGCCTTGGTTGTCATAGAATAGTTTTATAACCTGTTGATTGTAAAATACATGGTTAATTAGTTATCGAAAAAAATATAATTTCCAATCCTTAGATGATTTGAAATAACCAATATATGTGATCGATGTCTGAATTTATCATTTGGTCTCCAGAACTAGGACAAAAAGATGTGATATTTCATTAGCAGTAGTTGGAGGAGGAGAAGGACATACGTTAATGACATGCCATGCCTAAAAAAATTTGTATAATGAAATTTTTTGATATTGTTGGAATAAATTGGTTTCATCTCATGAATATTATAAAATCTATGATTTATAATTTTTCATTAAATGATAGAATTTATAATGATTGGGTGGTTAGAAATGACAAATTTTTGCCATCCATGTCCAAATTTTTCATTTGGTCACCAGAACTGGGGTAGGCCTGATGTGACATATCGATCGTAGTTTTGGTAATAAGAGGAGGAATAGATAAGGATTGTTATAGTTAAATAGAGATTATAATCATATATAATATATTTCTCTATATAATACTTGACTTCAACTATTTCCCACAAATAGGCATTTTTTGTTTCAGATTCACCTTAATATTTTTTGTGAGTCGAAGGTGGTTGATAAACCAAATGAAGATCACGATGTTGAATCATTTTTGAAATATACTACAGGAAGATCACCAATAACTCATAGGGGTCGTAGTAAAATGATATTTATGATTCTTAAACCTATCCCCGAGTGACATCGACCTCATGATATCGATCCACACATGCAGATTCATGTTGAATTGTGTATTTTAGTAAGATTTAATTTTTTTAATTCATATAATAATATACAGATTGTTTAGTTATTTTGTCTCTTTATTCATATAAATTTTCATCTATAAGTTGGACATGGATGCTCTATATTGCAGAATTATATTTCAGTATAATGGGTTACAGGGGATCATATTCCCATTGATGTTTGACACAACATGTTTAATCATTGGAGGTATGTAAATAAATAATAGGTATGTTTTAATTTATAAAATTAAGATATTAATATATTTAGTAATTTATTTTTTAACGAATCCCATCTTTGATAGCATGAGGGAAACAATTTGGGGGCTTATGAGGATTGTATGCATGACCGTTTCCATTAAATTTTTAACAATCTGAGGATGAAAGCCATGATGAAAGTTGGAGTAATAGAATTTGATTTCTCTTGTTGTACCCACTAAGTAGAATAAAAAATCATTGATTTATGATGGATTATGTTTATACTAGTTGGGGAAAATTCTCATTGGAAATCGTCATTCTATTTACATAATCTGGAAATGCAGGAGGATACACATCGAACTGGTAGTCAAAAATTCTCTATACGTTGACAACATATGGTAATTAATTTTTTAATGACTTTTATAACAATATATTTAAAATATTTATTTTATACCCTTATAGGCAGTCAAACAAACAAATATTATGATCTTTACATTGATATGGTTACTATGGATGTCTGAGGTGATGACCATCATAATATTATAGTCAATGTAATTTCAATTTGTCTTTTATAATTTACAGAAATAATACCATAAATATTTTAATTATAAATTGCAATTGGTTGAGTCATATAAGGTCACGAAATCTGAGACATAGGCTACGAGTTAGGCCATGAATAAGGATTAGACCTCCAATTCAATAGGATTTGATGATGTAGAATATATGTAGGTGACACATTATACCTTCAAAAATTACTGAGTTGTTGGATTCAACTCTTGATTGAAAAATATTAGTTATTATCGTATCGTTTCAATGCTTTCATGCATCTCGAAAGGATATTATTGAGATTCTTCATCATCTGCTACATATTATGAGAAGCAGCTACGAGCTCATAGTGAGATTACGAATACCATATATAGAGACTATGAAGAGCTTTGTCGATAGTTGCAGTAGTAGCTGGAGGAGATGTGTGTTTGGTAGTAGTAGTGGAACGGGTTGATGATGGATAACATACGGAATTTGACTCATGGTTTAGGGATTCAATTCCCTCGACTAGTTTTTCCATATGACCCTCCCCCTTAGTGATTTAAATATTTTTTTTATAATAATCAATAGAATGTAAATTTATTTGTACAATTTTTAATAATCCATATATTTAAATTTCTATATAGACAATTTTTTATTGATTTTTTTTATTTTTTTATTAATTTATTATATTATTATGATATTTTTTGTTTTAATATATTATTATTTTTATTATTTTTTTATTATTATTACTATTTAACATTATTTCAAATGTTGTGTTTTTTTATTTATTTATTTATTATAATTATCTTTGAATAAGTTTTAATATTATCTATTATTTTAAATTTTAATAATAATAATATTGTTTAATAGCATTATATTGATATTTATTTATTGATATTTAATATTTTTTCACGATGTTCCAGTAGAAAATAATTATTTCTAATAGGCCCGTCACAAAAGGGATTTTTAAAAACCATTCTAAACTATTTATGATGGTTAGAACACAAATCAAAAATAGATTTTATTGGGATGCGATTTTAAAAAATGGGTGATTCATTGAGAGACCCCATTGAAAAATCAAAAATTTATAGATGTGATGTATCACAATCATTACAAAATATAGAAGAAATATAACAAATATATTTTTTTGAAAAATAATGGCCATTATAAGGTGTTAGAAAAATTAACTATTGTAGTAAATTAAATTTATTATCTCAACTCATGGTGTAAATAATTGAGAAGTATTTTTTTGATGTTCAATTCAATTAATAATGGAACAATTATATTATCTATTGAACCGAAGGGAAATGCGTAGAAAAATAATTTCCCTAACAATCCCAATATCAGAGTGAGGATGTGATGTCTACCTCAATATTTAAGGTTTAATGTATATTTTGACTATGTATTCTACCATAAGAAATTGTTTCAATATTTTTTAAATAAAATTTAAAAATATTGAAATCATTTAGAAATGGAAGTGAAACTAGAATAATATTCATGACTTATCAAATGAAATATTTTATACCTTGTCGAGCACCATCCTCGCCAAATTCTATAAAGGTAGAAATTTATAGAATCAATTTTCACTACAAGATGTATAACCACTCATATCACACAAATCTTGTATATCAAAATCATTATCAATTCATAATCATAATAGATTTTTAAAAATTGGATTTTTTTGTATTTTTTGTCTTATGGATTTAGACAATATGGTCTATTTGTTGCACAATTAATTTATTATATTAAATTTATTATGTACAAGTATTTGATTTATATTTTATGATACGTAATAAAATTTATTTAGTATATCCTTATTTTTTATTTTATATAATTTTATTCATTATATATGAATTTAAATTTTCTTATATATGTCAAACATTTTTGTTTATGGGTGGGTATAGTTTTAATTTTCAATATATTTATTGTAATTAAATATTTTATCATTAGGTACTTTATTATGATGATAATAATCTGTTTCAAATTATATTTTATTGAACCATATTTGAAATAAAAATGAAAATACATCATTATGGTAGATATCTCTCAGAAGGTTCATTTTTTATTTACCCTAATACATCACTATGTATTATAAGTCAGTTCTTAATCTTACAAACACTTCTTACTTATTACCTTATATATATATATATATACATAAAACAATTTTTTTAATAATAATTTCATTCCTTTTGTTCACGTCTTAGAAATATAAAAAACATCATTTTAAAAGGTAATATTAATTTTTTTAATTTTTGGTTATTATTATTTTTCTCATAATTTTTTTTTTGGAAGAGTCTTTTAATTTTGGGTCAATAATTAGTGAGATTACATAAATATACAATATTCAATCAATAGAAAGTTATCAATATTTATTTCTAATCATTATAAAATTGAAGTAAATAATATTAGACATACTATTTTTATTATTTTTTCACTACAACAACTCCTAGATATAATATAATTAGCGGAATAGTTAGGTATTAAATTATTGAAAAACACTGGTTTGATTATGATGTATCACTTTTAGAAGAATTTTTTATGACACATATGGGAAGGACTTAAATTGAACCAAAAATTTTATTGAATCTATTTTTTATGTTTTATACATAAATTTTAAAGATAATCAATTTGCTTTGATATTGATGAAAATAGAAATTTATTTTTATAGATTATTATGTTGAGGTAATTTTATAAATATAATAGACAGAAAAGATTATGGGGTCATAATTTTATGGAAAATCCATGTTCATAACATATAAGAGTCCTGAAATATGTGGATCCTTTGAATTGACCATAATGAATTGTTACATTTTACTGATCAAATAAAAGTTTTGTAAAATGAATCATTTTCATCCATAATGTAAATTAAATTTATATTAGTTTCTAGTATTTATTATATTGGGTAAATTTGATAAAATGAAGAGTAAATATAAATATAATTTTTTTGTTTTATTTTCTCTAAATCATGAGGAAAATATAAATAGTAAAACTTATGTGGTATTAAATTGAATTTATATGTTTATATATTGAATTGATTAATATATTATACTACATGATGACATGGATGAGGATATTTGAAAAAATATTGGTGAAAGGATGTGTGACTGATCATAGAGTTGCTAAAAGGGTTTAGTAGAACAACATGAACTCAATAAATATAACCAGAATGATGCTTTTCTATATTTTGAATAAATTGTTGTTTTTGGGAAGAATAAAAAAATTACATTTAAATGAGGGAATTTGTACAGAATAATAAGACAGTGAAGTTGAAAAAAATAACTGTTAGATATAATTAGAAATCATTCCCCAAAAGAAAATAGATTATTTGTAGATACCAAATTTATATATTTATTAAAAATCAATAGTGATACTGTTTAAAAAATTTACAAGGAATGTAGATATATATTTTAGAAATTTAATTATTTTAAACCCATGATTTGGAATTTCTATGGTAAAGGCTAAATCCAAGAGGATCAAAGATACTGAACAATATGATGCTCATAGTAAAATAGTTACAGATCTAATATCACTTAAAATCAGGGGACCTATCATTGTTGAATTAGCGTTAATGAATAGATTTTATTTTTTAAATATTTCCAACATGATGAAATTTGAGAAATTGTCTGAGTTTAATCATTGTCCAAATATAGATTAAAAAATTACAATACTACAAAAAATAAATTCTTACACCTAGAGTGGTTAGGTTGATGATTGAAATCCATTATAAACCCTCTCCATCTCATTATGGTGATATATTATCATTTTCCAACTCTTGTAGGTCATTTTTTTCCAATACTATAAAATATTTTAATTCATCCATATGTTTTATTTCATTATAAGATAAAACCATTTTTATGATATAATTAATATGTAAGTAAAAGATAACCATTATGATATTGGAAATCAAAAGTTACATGATATTACTCGTTTGGATAAAGACCATGTATTCAAGTATAGGAATGATGAATCTTATATAATGATTCAATTTTGTAATATATTTTCTTTGAATAATGTTAAACAATATATATATGTGTGTGAGTGTGTGTGTGTGTTTATATAACAATTTATTAGAAAAAAGAGTTCAACGTATACAAAATTATTTGAAGGAATAGAATATCAAAACATAATTATAATTGATCAATTGTATAGGATATAGAATATCATTTCAATCATTTATTGGTATTATAAAATAATTCTAAAAGGTTATTATAGGATTATATAAATTTATAAACACCCTATATAATGAAAAATTCATTATCAAAAAGTTAAATTTAAATCTTATGATGATATTTTTAAGAATTTTTGGTGAAATTCAGTTTTATAAATATTATTTAATTTTAAATATTAAAAGTATTAATGATTTTTTAATAAAATATCCTAATTACTAGTGTATTAATTATTAGATATACATTGATTTCATAATAATTATCTTTGTAATTATAAACAATAGGTAACATATTTTGTTAAAATTGATATAAGTGATGTTGAATTTAGATAATTAGGACACACTACTTTATTCTGTGAAGTAATAATTAGAAAGGATAAATATATATGAAGAAGATATGGGGGAATGTATATATATAATCTTTATTAGAGGTAATGAGGGTTTTAGAAAAAAATGTCAAAAACATCTCTCAATGATTGAACAAAATATTTTAAAAATTCTCCACTCTATTTTAATGCCTTTAAGTATATGTTATATATTTGGATCAAGAATATTTTTTTCATTATAATAATTTCCATGATCTTGATATTTAATAATTTTAATGATTTATCATTTTTTATACCATCAATATTATGAATTTTTTAATTCCTAGATATCTAAAATGAATTTATGTTCTTATTTATTATGTTTTATAAATTTCCTATACACTAAATATTTTAATTTCATAATTAAAGAATGATTAAATATAAAATTGGTGAATAATTTTAATTCATAAATAATTATATTATTCAATTATTTTTACGTTCAATAATTAATTTATATCTCACATCAATATTCAATAGAGAAAAACATGGTCATTAATTATTTCTCAAATGTGGAGCAGTTGAATTTATAAATGATACATTTAAACCAATTGTATTTTAATAAAAATAAAATAGGAATTGTTTATTCGTATATTATTCTATTGTTTTTATTATGATTTTTTTACCCTTTGAAAATAAACAGGGTTTGAAATATGGGAAATTTTCTTGTTTACTAATTATTTTTTACTAATGATAATTCAAAAAATATTAATTTTTGTTATCAAAAGAGGGTATGTTCATGTTTTTTATAAATGGGGATATATTTAGGTTTTTAATAGATGTTTAAGAATTTTATATGTTATGAAATCCCTAATTTGATACAAAATGATCTCTTTTAAAATCATTAAAACATAATATTTATAATTTGGGGGTTTTCAAATCAAAATGGGGGATATTATTGAGTCAACAAATCACTTTATTATATGTTTCAAAAGTTAATATATATTTATATATTTATATTCCATTTTACATTATATATTTTTTTAATGTTTGTGAATTAAATTTTCCATCTCATGAGTTCTATTGAGAGTATTTTTGTGGAATTAAATACATGATTTTATCTAAATTCTATAATAGTTACATGTTTTGTTAGACAATATAGAATATAATTTTCTATTTATTCTACAGTATTTTACATTTAATTATTTTATTGATATAATAATTACCATAAAAGTTAATTATTTAATTTGGATGTGTTTTCTATAAAATTTATGGGAACTCATATGTATCCTATTAGTTGATGATTTAGAATTGGATGTCATGCTTGAAAAATTTCTGCTAGAGATAGGGAAAAACCAATCTATGTGATGGAAAATATTTGAATAAAAATTTTGTTCTTTTAAATTTATTGAGAACCAATGGATACATGTTTATGGATCTATGATAAATATTTTTGGAATTCTAAAATTGTGGGTCTGAAATAATTTAGGTAAAGACATGGGTGTATGGATCATTGCAAAATTTTCATATGAGACTTTTAATATTTGTATTAACATTCTACACACCAATATAATATTAATTAATGTGATAATAAAAATTAAATGTTAATATAAAGATGAGTCATTAGACTATGAATAATAGTTTATTAACATATTTAAATGAATCATTCATCCTACATACATGTCAATTATGAGTTCTGTATTGGTCATCAATAGTTTTTTCAGAGAAATATATATGTATATAAATTTTAAAAGACAAATACAATGAGATATTTAAAATTAATAATATAAATAATTATTAAATTAAATTATAATATTAAAATTAGTATCATTAAGGTTTCAAACATCATGATCAATTAAAGAGGATTCTTAATCGAATAGGTTATGAAGGAGACACTAGATAAAGAAGTATCTGGTGTAGATGTGGGATTCACTCCGTAGAATAAGATTAAACGTCGCTATGAATGTGTTCATGCACACATGGATGACAAAACACAGTGAATTTAAATATATATATATATATTATTGATAATTTATGATATTTCAATTACAAAAGCTATTAAAAAATATCATTCATAAATAGATTTGGTTAGTGGATTTGGGTTGATCATAAATGAATTTGAAATTTGGTATTTCTTCCACCATGAAGAGTGAAATTTATATGAATTTTAACGAAATATTATTCATATGATATTATATTTATATATAAAATAATATGAATCTGTATATCTATTTTTCATCATTTTTCTTAGTATTGAGAATAGTTAATGAAGACAAATGTGAATAAAGCGGAAGAATATCTTTATATGTGGAGTCTATTTAGAGGCTCGAATATTCATTGGAAATAGTTATTTATGGATAATCGTTACTTCAAATTTTAGGTAAAATGGAAACTTGTTAAACATTAAAATTTTAATGAGGTCAATGTCATACCCTTCCTCATGTTCCTTTAGATTACACGATGGGAGTTGTGTGCATTGGATAATAATCTGGACACAAACGGAACATTATTATCCTCAAATAATGAAAAACTCATTAAAATATGTGTTTTTTCAATTTTGATTGCATATTTAGTGACTATCTTTTTTCCAATGTGTTGAATAAACTTGAAAGTATAATGCGGTTAGAAAAATAAAAACTATATGTTTTGATTCTACCCCACCCCTTATTGTGTATAACACTTATCTTGATCCAATAATTCATAACAGAGTTTGTATACTCCGGTATTCCTATCAACAATTAAATATGTATCATCATAAACCTATTAGTGGTAAAGTAATCCCATTGTCATATGGCGATGTTTTTCAGACCCATAAAGAGATAATAATACGTTATCATTTTTCTTGTGGACATGATTTAATTCACTCAATCAAATGTTGTCACACACTACTACACATGACGTCATCATAGTCTCTTGAAAATAAAAAAAATTGTTAAATGATACAATATTTCCAACTACATTATTATTACCACTATCTAGGGATAATTTTCCTAATGTTATGTGTCGAAAAAATTAAAACAAAATTTCATAATAGAATATGTGTATCTTTAAAGGAGATAGATGTAATGACCCAAAATTTCAATGGAAGTTTTATTAATACTTGTGAATTTTTATTAGTCCGTAGTTTTTTACGGCATGCGATTTTGAGGCCTGGAGTGCCTGGAATGACCCGTTGAAGTTCTGTTATGCTTAAATTAATGCATGTGTGTAGTTTTTCTGAAATTTTTTTAATAACTCTTAAATTGATACTCAGATCCGAAATATGAGGCCACCATTGCGCTTAGGATGGAAGTTTTACCCTAGGCATGACTTACGTTTAGTCAGCGTGGGCCTCTAGTGAGAAAAACCAAAAATGGAATAACCTAAGATAAAATAATTAAATAAAATTATTTTATTTTTCATAAGCTTATAACTCACAAAAGGCAGCTCGGATTAAAAACTTGAGACCACGGGTAAACACATGAGGGTATTCATTATTTTAGAATATACTAACATTGGCTGGATGTGGCCACTAGAAAAAGTTAGTTTTTGGTATAGAATAAAATAATTTAGTGAAAATTATTTTATTGTTAAATTCATAACTTCTAAATAGTGATTCAGATTAAAAATACGAGAGTACTTTTGTGTTTGTTGGGCCATGTTTCACCTAGGAATAGCCTAATCTTGACCGGAATGAGTAGTGGATGACTGATAATATTTTTCTGATCTTTTGTTCGTGTACGTTCATTAAACATACGTACGAGAATTTATATTATTTGAACTACTGCTCAAAATTGATATTTAAGGACACCATTGAACTTGCTGCACCGATAATCGCTTATGGAGAACTTTACAAAGATACATTTCAACATGAGTGGATGTTAATTTTTGGGGTTTCTAAATAAAATTAAGTAAAAATATGTTGCATATTTTTGTTTGTAGGGTAGTTAAAATTTCAAAGGGGAGGTTGGTGGTGGGGCCACCAGCACATAACCACCCTTGGGAGGATGTTATAAGGTGGAGCCCAAACGATCATCAAACCCCCATTACTCCCCAAGAATCTCCAATTAATGAAGATGAACTCTTCACTTTCCCCCATAAATTTTTGGAGCCTCTTCACCTTCCACATTATGGTGACAACACACATAGGAATTAATTAGATCAAATTAATTAATTTGAATTAATTTGATTTATTTTTGTTGGATTGGAAATAATAAAATAAGGGTGGAGCTATTATTTTATATTGGTTGGTGATTCTATTTGGAGAGATTTGGGAGAACTCTTAGAAGAACGATATCCTCTAAACAAAAAACGCTCCTTATCTCTGAAGGACAACGAAGAACGTCCTTGATTTTCAACCAAGCTAAAAGAGAAAGAGCTGCGCATGATAGGCATCGATGATTCTTCTTTTTCGAAAGCTCTTCGTAGTCAAACAAATGTCCCCGTTGTCAATGAACAATCATCGAATCACGGTAGGGGGAATTAATTATTTTAATGTATGAATTATACCATCGTTATTTGACTTTTATATTGGTTTGATTGTGGCCAATTGTTATCAACTAATACAGAGGGCGTGGGATGAACAAACATGGCCCGACGTCCCTCCATTTATTTTTGTTTGGTTGACATCGAAGGTGGAGCCGGAAGGGGGCAGTGCAATCGCACCGCGATGGAGAAGAACTATGACAAACAAAAGAGGCACGACACCATCGCACCGTGCCGAACCGGAGGTGTGGAACCATGGAAATGGTGGGCCGCGACAAAGGGGTGTGGCATCGTCGCACCACACCATAGAGGAACCGTGGTTGGGAGGGCCGCGACGGATTGAGAAGCGCGACTCCGAAGGTCGCGGCTAGGTCAGGCCATGGTGGTGATGGCATGGTGTCGTCAGGACACGAAGAGAGCGGGAGGACCACGGAGTCATCATGCCAAAGTGGTGGTGCGGTGGCGGCCGGCCGGGCCAACTTCTGTGGAGCCGGACAGGTGGGACCACTCGGGTCCGGCATCCCCCGAACCGGTGCAATGCACCGGTTCTGTTCGACGAACCGGGGATGGGCGCAACACCCCCTCCTTCGTGTGGACGGCTGGACCGCCACAAGCCTGGCCCCCTCAGCCGAGCCACCTTGGCCGGGCCGCTCTTCGGCCAGGCTGCCCCTCGACCGAACTGCCCCTAGATCGGGGCTCGCCTTCGGATCAGGCCACACCATCTGGCTGGGACACTACCTTTGTTCGGGCCACCCACTCAGGCCGAGCCGACCACTCGGGTCGGGCCACACCCGCGGACCGGGTCAGACCCTGGTTCGGACCGAGTTAGGCTAGTTTGGTCCGATTGGGTCGGACAGGACCCGGACCCGCTATGGTCATTTTCAGCTTTTACGCGGCATCTTGAGCTACAGGTGTCCAATCGACGGACCGTCTTTGGTGATGGAATTCATGTAACAAGATGGTATTTTTGGAATACCTTGCATGAGGCTCGGATGCATTTGGGGTATGGTCATGTTGGTTTGAACCTAAAAAGAAATTAAGCGCCTAAAATAGAAATTTCAATAACTCATAGACAAAAAGTCCGATTGACGCACCATCTATCACGTTCGGTTCATTATGATGAGACAGAACTACGAGATACATCAACTTAATAATTTGTGTTATTTGATGTATCGATAAATGGCACGAGGAGTGGACCCTCCTTGAATTGAGCATGCTGTGTTTGGGAACCCTAGGGGTGGCTACGATGATACTGTACCAGGATCCTCCGTGGGTTCGACAACGATGAATAATATACTAAAATCCTCTGTGTGTTCGACAATGATGACTTTTGTACTGGGATCCTATGTGGGTCAGACAGTTCTGACTTCTGTTCCTGTATCCTGTGTGGGTCCGACAGAATAGCTGGTCCTGTATCTTGTGTGGGTGTGACAGCTTAGCTGGTCCTGTATGTTATGTGGGTCTGACAGCTTAGATGAATCAGTGACTACTTCTGATCATCTCTATCACTCTACAAAATATGTATACATGTGTGAGCTAGTTATGACTTTCAGCCATCATCATTGTGGTGAATGACATTACTTACTTTGTGGAATGCTTTATGCTTTTGCTCGATAGTTGTAGTAAGACTATGATTGATAACTTAGGTATATGTATGGACATATACCTAAGTAGAGATGGTTGATACTTCGTGATGGTATATTTCTAATTTGGTTTATCGTTTTTGGATTCTGGAAGACCTTAGGGGGACTCGGGGTCCACTACTGAGTATTGTTATACTCACCCCTGCACGGGTTTCGCCTGCACCTTGTTGTCTTCTGTGCAGACTACAGTCAGTATTGATCGAGGCTGAGGGTGACATACAGGAAGCTGCTCAGGGCTGGACTAGATGGGACATACCACATGGAAGTGTTTTTTGAGTTCTGTACCTACCCTTTAGGAAGGATTGCATGTTGGATGATCAATGAGTTTTTTCACTTTTCACTTGTACTTGTTGTTCAGTTGGGTCTGTATACAGGCCCACCTAATTTTATTACACTTTTATTTTCTATATTAGTACTTGTTACTTCATCATCTTCTGTTCAGACTTGTGTCTTACTAGTTTAAAGGAAACTCCTTCCCTTTTATCAGGATTACGCCTTTGGTGCTAGTCACTAGTGCCAGCACTATGGAAGGCGGGCTTGGGGTAGTCACGGCACATGCCCTGAGGATGGGTCGTGACATATTGATATCAGAGGAGTTGGTTCTACCACATAACATATGACTCTGATATATGTTTTATATGAAGCAATAGTGGTAAGTGTATTGATTATGGTTTTCAGTCTAGGGTGTCTAGTGTTGATATGGTAGCCAAAGTATCCATACACAAGGACCCTAACCTCTGATTTCTGACTAGGTGTATGATAACACTTATTTAGAGAGTGTTTTCAAGAGTCTTCTTTGTGAAATATTTGAGTTATCTCACCAATAATAAATTATTGACTATGGTGCACTTATTCTTTATCAGGATAATGCTGCATAGACAACCATCTAGGGTTTTAGAGAGAGTACACGATGATGGCCCATCAAACAACGAGGCTCCGGTTTAGGGCCCTCTATCTCTATGTTGGAACCATCGTGTGGTGTAACAGCAGCACCACTAACTATAGGGATGCAGATACCCCCATCCATACTGGATGATGGTGCATGCTGACTAAGAGCATTTTATGAGTTCCAGTGGTAGAGGCCTCCTAGTTTTCGAGGTAAGACAGATTCCCAGGTAGCAGAGGACTAGATGGAGGAGATTACTGAGTTTTCCGCCCAGTTGAGTCATTAGTAGAGAAGATGTTGATCTTAGCTAATAATCTTTTTCAGTGAGTGAAAATGAGGATGATCCGCATAGTGATGAGGTTTTAGTAATTGGACTATTTTCCGAGATGGTACCTTTGGGGAGTGTGCCGACTATATAACTGCATGTTGGTCAACAGATAGTATGGGCCGTACCGGTAGAGGACACTTGTAGGCTTAGTGCCTTACATGTGTTTCAGCAATGGATATCCATCAAGTTCTAAGGCAATCCTGACCCACAGGCAGCTGAGGACTGGCATGAGGAGGTTGCCCAGAGTTTTCTAGAGATTAAGCAGTTTCAGCAGGATGATATGTCGGTAGTCGAGTATTCATCCAAGCATACTGAACATTCCTAGAACTCAATGAATATGATGTGAGTAGTGCTTTAGAGCATCGACCTCTGAGAGAGGACTGTTTAAGGACATCTGAGCCAACACTTTTTCCTCTATGTTAGGGTGCTAGAGAGAGCCTTTGTGGTTCAATGTTCTTCGACTGAATGGATATAGCCAGTGAATGTTATTAGTGGAAAGCTGCGAACTGGTGTCAGTCTCAAAGACATGGTAATGTGAGATGTTTCAGTAAGATGAAGTGTTAAGGACAAATGAATCGGTTGGGTAGCCGACATGGAAGAAGAGCTAGGATTACAACACGAGGTGGTGAAAGTTTTGACATGTTACAACCACTCGCCTTTTTAGTCCCCATTATGCTAAGGGAGATGGAGGTAAGGGGAAGAGAGTAACTGCATGCGGTCAAGAAGTGTGACCCAAGGGATTTAGGATTTATTTGAGGTACATATTGTGTCTACTGCTAGTTTCTGCATCAATAGACATATGTACCAAGCATTCCTTCCTTCCACAAATCTTGTCCCATACCTAGAGTTTCTGGTTAAACTGTTGACTTGACCGCGATGTATGGAGATATCTTTGGGAGGAGACTGGGTAATCAATCTTACACCAATGGTGTGATCTAAACATTGAGGTGAGAGTTTCGGTTAGAACCTCATGGTGGCAGTGTCGAGGCCTTACGATGTTAGTTTGGATACGGATTGGGCAACCACAGTTCATACACAAATTGACATTATTAGGCAAAATGTTGTGTTTTATCTAAAATGTTGGGATGGGGTTTTCCTTGGTTGGAAGAAAGGAAAACCCAGGTAGCACAATATGGAATCATGCATAAGAGGTTGTATTCGATCACTCATGAGTAGTATAGACATAGCTTTATGCTAGACTTCTCCAGGGTTACACCACCACTATCACCTTTGGCGAGGAAGGGGAAACCCTCCATGTGGTTGGAGAGATGCTAGAAGAGCATTCATGAGCTGAGGCAGAGGCTGACTGGTGACCTGAAACATGAGGGTTCCAGAGGAAGTTGTTTCATACGTAGTCTATTGTGATGCATTAGTGACCAGACATGGGTGTGTTCTGATGCTAGAGAGAGTGGTGATCACTTATGGTTCTCGGAAGTTGAGGCAATGTTAGCATAACTATGATACACATTACCTGGAGTTAGCACCAGTGGTCTTTGCCTTGAATATGTAGCGGAACTATCATATTGGAAAACATTTTGCAGTATACTCTGGCTATAAGAGTCTCAGGTACATCTTCACATAGAAGGACCTGATCCTGAGACGGAGATGATGGGTCATGTTCCTCCAGGATTATGACTTCTAGATAGTCTATACTCCTAGGAAGGGGAAGATTGTAGCAGATGCTCTAGCAATGATATCAGGAATTCAAATATTATGAGAGACAAAAGATAATTTAGTCGTGTTGCAGATATCCTTTGTGGATTGAGATGGAGCATCCTTTCTTCAGTCTCTTATAGTCACTCCCCCACTTCTTCAGCGAGTCAGGGAGGCGCAGTGTGGGAACTCTAATTGTGAGACACAACATGCTCATATATCTACAGGACTGTTACTTGATGGATTATCTAAAGGTTGGGAGCACATCATCCTCTTCGGAAAACGTACTATGATGGCAGTGTAACTTCAGGAAGAAGTGTTGATAGAGTTTCACACATCTCCTCCAGCGGTACATCCAGGAGATGGAGACATATGGAGTTCGAGGTTGGAGACCACATCATTCATGTGGGTCTCACCTCGATGAGGACTATGGAGTTTTGGATGAGGTGGAAGGTTATCTCTAAGGTATATTGGACCTTTCCAGGTCCTCTGCAGAGTTGGCAAGGTGGATTACTGCTTATCTGTTCCATCATAGTTGCACCGGGTGCACGACGTCTTCCACATATCCCAGCTAAGAAGATACGTGCATGAAACTTCCCACATCATCGGCTATGGAGAGATTGACATTTATGATGGGGAGACTTTCACGGAGGTTCCAATAGAGATTGATAATCGATAGCAGCGGGAACTACGTGGACAGTCGATACATTTTGTGTGCATTAGTTTGTATCATGCGAACCTCCAAGAGAGTACATAGGAGCAGGAGGCTCAAATGCATGCTCAGTACCCCCATTTGATCCCTTAGTTTGAGTTGTAGCTTATGGGGATGTAAAGCCCCGAGTTGGGGTGAATGTAACGACCCATAATTTCCATGGAAATTTTTTACAAAAATACTTGGGAATAGTTACGAGTTCGCATTTTCTAACGGGGCGCAATTACAAGGCCCAGAGTGCCTGGAATGATCCATTAACGTTTTGTTTAGTTTAAATTAATGCACTTATATAGTATTTATGAAAAAGTAATATAAATATTAAATGGTTACTCAGACCAGAAATCTGATGCCATAGTTGCGCGCAGGATGGCAAGTTTACCTTAGGTGTGACTTAAGATTAGTCGGCGTGGGCCTCTTGTGAGAAAACCTGAAAATGGCATAACCTTAAATAAAATATTTAAATAAATTTATTTTATTTTTCATATGCTTATAACTCAAAAATGGTAGCTCGGATTAAAAATATGAGGCCACTGCTGAAATTGTGATGGAATGATTTATTTATGAAGAAACTAACATTGGCTGGTGCAGGCCACCAGAAAAGGTTAGTTTTTGGCCGCAATTAAAATAATCAAGTGACAATTATTTTAATGTAAAATTCATAACATCTAAACGGTGAGTCAGATTAAAAATCCAAGAGTACCCTTTTCTTCATTGGGGTGTGTTTCACCTAGGCCGATCCAAACCTAGACAGGCATGAGTCAAGGGTGACTAATAATAATTTTCCAAACATTTGTTCGGGTACGTTCAGTAAACGTATGTACAAAATTTTATATCTTTTGAAACACTACTTGGAATTGAATTACAAGGATACCGTTGAACTCACAGAGCATTTATTCTCTTAAGGAGAGCATTACCGCAATTGTGTTTATACGAGAGTGGATGTTAATTTTTGGGGTTTCTAAATAAAAATAAATAAAATTATGTGGAATATTTTTATTTAAATGGTAGTTAAATTTTCCAAGGGGAGGATGGTGGTGGGGCCACCCGCACAAACCTCCCTAGGGAGGAAGTTATAAGGTGGGGCCCCACGAGCATCAAACCCCCTTAACTCCCCTTGAGCCCCCTATGAAACAAGATAAACTCATCACTTTCCCCCAAAAATTTCTCGAGCCTCTTCACCTTCCCCATTATGGTCCCAACACACCTAGGAATTAATTAATGCCAATTAATTATTTTGAAGTGATTTGAATTCTATTGAAATCTTTCTGTTATCATGGAAATATTAAAATAACGGTAGAGCTATTATTTTTTTTGGTTGGTGATTCTCTTTGGGGAGCTTTCGAGGAACTCATGGAAGAAAGACATCCTCTCAACGAAGAACGCTTCTCATATCTAAAGAATGATGAGGACTGTCCTCGATCTTTGACCATGCTAAAAGAGAAGGATCCGCCCACGAAGAACCTCGACGACGTTTCTTCCTTGGACGCTTTGTGACATTAACAAAACAAAACTATCATCAACGTACAATCATCGAATCAAGGTTGGGGGGATTTTATTATTTTAATGTAAGATTTATAACCTCTCTCCTAAATGTTTATATGGGTTCGACGGTGGCCATTTGTTATTACCTAATGCGGAGAGCGCGAGCCAAACAAACACGGCCTGATGTCCCTCCATTGATTCTTGTTCTCTTGACGTCGAAGGTGAGGTTGAAAGGGCGTGGTTCCATCACATCGCGCTGGAGAAGAACAGTGATAGACAAAAGAGGCCTGGAGCCATCACTCTGCGACGCTCCAAAGGAGCGGAACCGTGGCCATGGCATGCCTCAACAAAGGGGTGCCGCCCCATCATGCCACACCAAAGTGGAACCGCGGCCGGGAGGGCCGCGATGGATAGAGAAGTGTGGAGTCGTCGCACCTGGTGGGGGCACCGAAGGCCATAGCCATGGCGGGAAATGATGATTACGGTGCGGCGCCGTTGCATCGCGTGGAGAGCAGGAGGACCGCGACACTGTCATGCCCCACGAAGAGCAGGAGGACAGTGCCTTCGGGCCGAGCCGCCCCTCTAGGTCTAGCCGCTCCCCTAGTTCAGGCTGCCCACTCAGGCTGGGCTGACCACTCAGGTCGAGCCGCAACTGCGGACCAGGTCAGACCCCGGTTCGGACTTGGTATGGCCAGGACGGTCCGACTGGGTGGGACCAGATCTGGACCAGCTATGGTCATTTACACCTTTTACCCTGCATCTTGAGCTACGAGTGTCTGATAAACGGACCCTCTACGGTTATGGAATTGTTGGAACGAGAAGATCTTTTTGGAATACCCATCTTGATTTTCGGATGCAATTGGGGTATGGTTGGGTTGGTTTGAGCCTAAAAACCAACCAAGCCCTGGGAATGGAAATCCCAATAACTCGTAGACCATGCGTCTGATTGGCGCACCGTCTATCGCGTTGGGTTCCTTATGATGAGACAGAAGTACAGGATACATCAACCTATGAATTATTTATAGTTTATGCATTTACACTTGGAACGAGGAGAAGACCCTCCTGGAATCGAGCGTGTGATTTGCCAGAACCCTAGGGCTGGCTATAACGATACAGTACCAGGATCCTCCGTGGGTTTGATAGCGATGAATCCTATACCATATTCCTCTGTGGGTTCAACAGTAATGACTACTTTAATGAGATCCTTTGTGGGTCCGACAGTTCATACTTCTATTCTTGTATCTTGTGTGGGTCCAACAGCTTAGATGAAGCAGTGACTACATCTGATCATTTCTATCACTATACAAAAGATGTATACATGATTGGATTATTTATGAATTTCAACCATTATCATCATGGTGAATTACTTCACTTCCTTTGTGAAATGGTTTGTGCTTGGGCCCGAGAGTTAGAGCAGGAATGTGATTGATAACTTAGGTATTTGTATGGATATATACATAAGTAGTGATGGTTGATACTTCTTGATTTTATCTTTCTACTATGGTTTATCCTTCATAGATTTTGGGAGACCTTCTGGGGTCTCTAGGTCCCATACTGAGTAATTTTATACTCACCCCTCCAGGGGCTTCGTCCGCAACTTGTATTGTTCTATGCAGACAATAGTCAGCAGTGATCGATGCAGAGGGTGACAGATGGGAGGCTACTTGGAGCTAGACTTGATGGGACGTACCATATGGAAGATTTGTTCGAGTTCTGTACCTACCCATTAGGATGGATTACATGGTGGATGATCTAGGATCTATTTACCCTTTTTACTTGTACATGTTGTTCAGTTGGGTTTGTATATTGTCCCACTTACTTTCAGCACACTTTTCCTTTATATATTAGTGCTTTTTGCTTATTCCACTTCTGTACAGACTTGTGTGTAACATGTTTAAAGGTAATGCCTTCCCTTTAATCGGGATTATGACTTTGTTACTAGTATATAGCACCTAGCGTATGGACAGCGAGATTGGGGTAGTCACGTTACAGGCCCTAAGGACGGGTCGTGACAATAGAATTGTGAATGAAGTCATACATATTATTAAAAGACAACATTTTGTTGTTTTTAGGAAGCAATAAGAATATTTTATTAATGAATACTATACACTGGTTAATTTCACTTTCATCAACATTATAATATTTTGAGAAACTCATGAAGGATCCATTACTTTGAAAAAGGTGATGAAATTTTTCTATATAAATTATATTTCTTGTTTTTCCTTATAAATATAGACATCTTGATGACTAACTTATTGATGACCATCACATCACTATTATAAATAATGAGATAAGAATTGAAAAATAATAAGGCTATCAATTAAATAGCCTCCAAATCATTAATGATTTAAAAATTGAAAAATAATAATACATATTATGTGAATATTATATTATAGACTAGATTTATGAATTATTCTCTCCTTTTTATAGAATTAACAAAAATAATACGAAGTAAATATATATATATATATGCATACATCATTTTAATTATTTATTCATGGGATGGAAGTACATTTATTTAGATTTCATCCCATGAAAATTAGAGGAGAATATGATGAAAAGGAAGCTAAAATGATGACCACAAATGATAAATTCTTAAAAAATACATCAATTAAAAATAATAAGAATTCACTATATTTGTTAATAAGAAAAATTAATTTAATTAAATAAATGCCATGTTGGATGTTAAAAATGTGTTAATAATTGAGATTCTCAAAGAGATGTCACTAAAATGGGATCTATGGAAAAAATAAGACATCGATTAATATGGATATAATTAAAAAATAAATAGTTAGTTTGTTTTATAATATTGATATAATTATAATGAATACACTATGAGAATCAAAATATAAATGATCTTGAATAAAACATGATGTTTTAGAGAACTAAACACTCATATTAAAGGATGTTAAGACAAATATGGACCATTATAGGTTGAGTAGGATAATTATATCTTGTAAATTTAACTAATTAATATTGAGAATTCTAAAAAATTAAAATGATTGTTTATATGAAACTGACCATTATTCTTCTATAAAATAAAATTAATAAACATAGTAAGTAAGTAGCTAAAATTAATATATAATTTGAAAAATGAAAGTAGTGGCGGGAATAAAACTATTATGGAAAAAGGTGAATGTTTCATGAAACCAATGTTCATTATATATTATTAAATAGATTAATGTTATTATATGGTATGTTACACAAAAAACATATATATAAACAGAAATATATCTTTTCAAGATTCAAATGAATAAAATATAATCCCCATTAGTTGAATATTTTGAGATAATGAAAAACATGTACTTCAAAAATAAGTAAAGATGCATATTTTGATAAAGTGTATTTACTAATAAGAATGATTAGGGTAGAATCCCATTTAAGTGATATATGGAATCTATACATTTAAGATCCAAAAACATTAGTAGGAGAAAATTTACAAAACGAAAAAATCTATTCCGAAATACATGATATCAAGGATGGGATTTGTGTTGAGGATTATTTTTAAATAACGCATATAATTAATAGAAAAATATTTATCTACATGGAATGATATGATAGTTAAAATCAATTTGGAGGTATCATCCTTAGATAAGAACACTATTTATGAATAATGAAGTTGAGAATAAATTTTATGTGAGATATAGTTTTTAGAGAATACAAGAGATATATAGGAATGGTGATCAAAAGGGATAAAAATTATATTTATGAGTTGAATTTAGTTTTTCAGAGTTAAATATACATAAGATAATTATAGACAATTTGAATCAATATTTGATCAGTAAACATGAAAATTTAATTAAGTTTCATTTAGAGATTACAAACATGTTAAATAATGGGTCATTCATAGTAGGAGTTCATTTATAAATGAAGTTATATTCATGAAAAATGCGATCATATTAATGGGATATAAATATGCATCATTTTAAATATGAGGCCTGATAACCCACTAAAGATGTTTTTAATGTTTGGGAAGCTTGTGCATTCTTATATTTGAGTCATCAATTTGAGAACAAATTTTTGAATTGAAGATATAAATTCTTTCTCTAAAAGAACATCTATAAGACTATTATAGAAAATTATGTGAGGAATGTTTCTTTTTTTAGAAAATTAATATGACTATGTGTAACACCATTGAAAATGGAAAAACATTGGAAAAAATTAACAATTGTTGAATGATTCAAACTGTAAAACCTCTTGAAATGGTTCTCATTAATTTATGTGGACCATTGAAAAAACAATTCAACACATTTATAACTAATATTTATCACATTCATTTATGAATTCAAAATAATTACATTCATCATCTTTATGTTATGAAATCACAGGTCTTGTACATTTTCCGAATATTTCGAAGACTTGCTAAAAAAATTGGTTTATTTCTTAATGTATTAGTAAAATATAAGGGATTTTTGTATCCAATAATATATTTAACTAAATATCATGATAAACATATCATCATAATTGATTTTAGTGCTTTATATAATAAAAGAATGCAATAGTTCAAAGGGAGAGCATGAGTCTAGTGGATATGGCTCAAACTATATATATGAAACGTGACACTTCATGATTTTATTGGTCATAAGGTATCATGACTATATGATTAATTTAGAAAAAGTGTATCATAAAGAAAAATTAAGGAATGACTCCATATTATATTTTTTCATAATTAATAATTGTTTTAAATATTTAAAGTGTTTCGAATCCTATACATTAGTATAAAGAAATTAAAAAGGCAAGGTATGTTAAATGAAAATGAAAAATGTAGAATTTTAATTGGTTTTACAATAAATTAAAGTTCTTATAAATGAAATGAAAATAATTATGAAAGAATTATTGAATGTGGGGATTTTATAATAATTTAAATTTATGTAAAAGTTAATAGAACATTTCTGGAATATGCGGATGATGGTTATTTTTATTTTTTACCCTTCTAAAGGAAAACAAAATTAGATTAAAGATTCATATTCATGAAATTAAAATGATGATGGGGATGTTTTTCAGAAAATAGAATGAGAAAATACCAAGCTGAGGAAATATGTGGATACTAAAAATTATAATTGAGACTATAATCATTGATTTTAGTTAAGAATAATGATTATAGAAAAAATTTAAATTTATTTTCTATTATAAATTAAACTACACATAATTGAGGAATAATTTTAATAATTATAATGGTTATAGGTAGTAAATGTAAATCCAGACCAAATTAAAATGAAATAAACACAGTACCTTGTCCTAATACAATAAGGGAATATTCCCGTTCGGGAAACTTGTTTTTAAGAACATACGAGATGAAAATATGGATGTGGAAAATAAAAAGGATGGGAATGTTTATAATAAATATTCCACAATTGAAGGGGTATTCATTTATGGATCCTAAGCTAAAATTTATATAAAAAAACTAAAGTGATATTTAACATTATTTCTACTAATATATTCATTAAAACATAAAAATACATATTTAATCTACCATTTTGAATGGAGAGATTGATGAGGAAATATATATGAAACACACTAAAGGATTAACTTTAGTATTATATTATACTGTGTTTTGAAATCAAAAGAATCCTCTTTAATATATTATTCTGGATGTAGGATCTGGGTATTTTAAATATGGTGATTATCTAAGAAGCATTAAATACATGTAATTGAATATAGAAAAAAATATGTATTTATAAAATACCAACACCAGATGACTTTTTAGGATTTTCTATGTTGATTATTTATTCAATTCCATCAATGAAAAAAATATATGTGGAGTTATTGCGGAGAACTAAAAAATATTTTAAATACATATTCTTAGAGAAATGGTATTTTTATTGGGATAATAAGTTAGCTAATAAGATTATTCATTCCTTATATAACCTATGAAATATATAAATGAGTTCTTAATGATTTTGTTATGCTGGATTCCCAAGAGGTAACTACTAATATTGAAGTAGGAATAAAAATGAGAATGAGTGAAGAATGTATGATATCAATTGAGAAGTAGCGTAGAATTTTGATGGGTAGTCTTAGGTACTTGATAGTCTTTAGACCCCGTATTGAATATGTTGTTTCTTTTTATGTCTGGTATCAATATAATCCAAATGAGAAACATATTTTAATCACAAATATGACTTTTACATTCACCTAAAATATGTTCTATATGCCAAACCATATATCTCTAAATTTTATATTTTGATTTTTAAAATAAGTATACGAAGACTAAAATCCAAAATTAAAGAGAGTTCCAGTGAAATTGGAAAATAAATTATAAATAATAGAATCATGAAAATAAAAATAAATTCATTATTTAAAATATCCACAATGTTCTCTAAGATTTTCGTGATGTTTTAATATTGTTTAAGATAGCTTTGGGAAAACATAATGAATGTGTTATATATAAAAACCAATAAGAGCCTCATGAGAGTACACATGATAAATATAAAGAAATATTCATTTCACAGTGACATAAAATGGAAGAATATCATTGAATCAAATCATATAAAATAATGTAACATAATATTACTATATAAATGTAATTTTAATTACATTATATGTGACATCATAAGAAAAGGTCAAATATATCTATAATGATGTCATTATACTATGACTTGGGGAAACCATCCATGTTCTATACATGTATATCATGAAAAAAATAACATAATGCATTAGTGAACTAGCATTGCTCACCCATTATATGTCCAATTTTTTTTCTTTCATATAAATCATATATTGTAAATAATTATTTCATTAATATCCCATCAATAATGAAAACATGTTTCACTCAAAAACCATTTTAAATCTATTAGAGATTAAAGACTTCATCTTTTCATCATTTTAATCACCTGAAAATTAAATGTGATATACCTATATATAAATTCCCAATAAATGATATAAAATTTCATTAATATGACTAACATTAAAATAAAATACACATCTATTTTTAAAAATAAAAAAAGTTTTTTGGAAAATCATTTAATTAATTTATAAAATAATGTGAATACAATAGTGTTAATGAAATGGTGTCAATGGGATAGCATTTATGCCTATAATTTACAAATATTTATTTCAAAAGTAATAGAAGAATAATAAATATATAAAATTGAACCATGAGAATTATAAATCAAAATAAAAAGTATATACACGAATGAAAATGTATTGGAACATAATCCCTTAATTGAAAAGAGGCTTCTTAAATCCCATTAGGAGCTCATCAAAATAGTATAAGATACAAACCAAGGATCTAGAAAATGATAAATTAGGGGTAATAAGTTTTTAAAGAATTTAATGTTGATATGTATGGGATATTTTTTCTATGATTATAGAAAAGGTTATGGAATTCATTACTAATTATGAAACATAGGACAAATACAAATATTAATTAATATACGAAAAATAATTGGGCATTCCATGGTTATTACTAATGTCATGTACCAAATAAGAGTGATCTATTATATTTTAATTGATTATGGAATGATATTTTTTATTAATAATACTCTTTACGTTGAGGGGATTCGTTTTTGGAAATAATACTATTTAAAACTTTTAACTTATACATAATTTTATTGACGATTTATTATAGGTCTAAAAATTAATCGTATAACTTCAAAATAACTTATTTAATAAATTGATACAATTTTTTTTCAAAAATATCTATATGTTTATTATTATCAAAAAAATTCATTATGATTTCATAATAATTACAATCAATTTATTCCACATTTATTTTTTACCCAAAAAATTATCTTTTATGGAAACTTATATAATTTTTTTTTTCTATTTTTCATATGTTGATTTTAAAAATGATATTTATTTTATCAAAATAATTTTCTCAGTAAGATAAATATAATTTTAAATTAAAAATATTATATATTAAAACATAGTATTTATTAGGAAATAATAACCTTTTAGATGCTTATTAAAATTACATGGGACCTCATTACTGTACTAAAACATTCCATTTATTAATAAGGGGATGGGACAAGAGCCCTACAACAAGGATTAAAAGAGGATAAAAGTAGTTGAGGCCAAGTGAATCACCTTGTATGATATCTATGCATTCAGCTAAAAGGGAACCCATATAATCATAAATAATATTTCTATCCTCCTTGCTTCCCCTATGCGCTAGACCAGCTACCAAAAAATTTGTATCCCTCTAACTGTGATAAAGAATGATCCCCTTCTTGGTCTCTAATGTGAATCTACAAGTCGTGTAGACTAAATTCCAAGGCACCATATGATGTCCCTGGACAGCTTTCACCAGGACCTCAGGGTCGGATTTGACTTCTTCCTCCAAGAGCCCAGGTCTCCTACAGATCATAAAGCCTAGTAAGAGAACAATCGCATCTATACCCATAGAGCTTCCATGGATGTAAATGTCACTAAAACATAACATAACTGAACCCCATGAATTCTTATGAACCCCTTGACCCCTCAAAATCACATTCATGAATGATCCTTCAACGTTAAAATAAATTTTTATTTATTTACCATTTCACGGAAATAAATTTTATTTAAAATTTTTCGGTTAATCATAGATGTGTATTTTATTTATAATAATATGTTTTCCGTAAATTAATTTTTCAGTTCCTTTTATCCATAAAAACATTTATCACATTCTCATTTTTTTTAAATAATAATGAATGATGTATCTATGTAATAACTATCTAATAAAAAAATATTACACCTATATACTACTAGGGTATATATATACCCTTTAATAGACCAACGTGAACCTTTATGTTATAGTGTTTTATTGTAAAAATATTATGGGTGGTTTGGTACATATTGATTCGAAGGGGACATCTATAAATTTTAAATTCTATGGTAATATATTTCACATAACTGCCAAGTTTTGAATCTCATCTTGTACTGGTTAAATAGAAAATCAGAGTGACACCACCTCCCTCAGAAGCTAAGAGAAATGAGCATGATAAGGTGAAAATTTCACAGTTCAGACCATCACATATTCATTTATAAAAGTAAGATTTTATTATTGACCTTAATATATAATAATAATAATTGTAACCATGTAATGTTCATAATACTAATTATAATTAGGCATAATGGTTATAAGACATAATGTTAATTACTACAAATGATCAAGTTATAGCTTTGTTTTTTAAATAATAAGGATATATATATATGATAATGAAGTCTCTTATATTGATGACATAAAAAAATATGTTATATATTCATTTTGAATCAAAATTTCATTTCAAATAACATGGGTCATTATATATAATTATCTGATGATTTATAAGAAGAAATCAAAGTCTAATCTTAGAGGATTTAATAATTCCAAAATGGTAGGATTTGTATATGGCATGAAGTATATATCTTGTGGAATATTTATTTTATTAGAAGGATTTGTTTTTTAAATAAGTTAAGAAGAAAAATATCTTACATTGAGTTTAAATAAGGTTGATTGTGTTATTTTATCACATATACCTAAGAAGAATATATAAATGGAGACACAAATTCATACATTTATTTTTTGAATAATGTATCAAATTGACTAAAGATCTATTAATAAAATCTCGCTCAATTTAGCCATAAATAATGTGCAACATTGTAGTTCAAAACATATAAAAACAATCATTTTCCTAATTTTAAGGTGCGAGAAGTTATCTATAAAAGGAAATTTTTTCTATCAAATTAATATATTTTGAAAAATATATTACAAGACAGTAACAATAGAGTTATTTGTGATATTAACGTTTTAAATTGGAATTCATCACAATATCCAAGAATTATGTATGAAAAATATATGTTTCTTACACTATTATATCATTTAAAGATTTCGAAGATTATTTTTTCACTAGGAGTGATTTTATCTCCAATCTTTTGATATGGTCTAATTTAGGTATTGTGTGTTGTAATTATATATTGGGAAATAACTTCATAGTTGTTACCCCTATATGTTAATGATGTTTCTATAATTTTTGAGATTATATGTCTTAGGAAAATTATTGATATTAGATTTAATAGAAAATGTTTTTTAAATAAATATATATCACATAGAAATTGTGTTTTTTAATTCTCCACTCACTTAATTGAGTTTTTTTAGTTTTCCTTTATAGTTTAATAACTTTTTAATTTTTTATTTAGAAGGAAAAATCAGATACTTATTGACAAGAAATAATAAAATTGAATTATTAAACCCTATATATAATGATGTTTTATCTCTTTTCAACAATATTTTAAATGTCATGATTTACATAGAGATGGTCATAATTATAAAATTTAATTTTAGAGTTTGAATGTGTTATCAATTATAATATTTCAAATTTATAAATAATTTGGAATCCTATATAATGAATTATATTGTTATTATTAAATAAATTATATTGAAGTTAATTTTTATAGATAATTTTATATATTTTTTTATTTCTATTTTAATTCTTTAAAATGTGATGGATATATTTTAAAATAAATGTAGTCTGGATAAGGGAAATTAAAATATTATTGGTCTAATGTTTCTGAAGAAAAGGAATAGGAATATGATTTTTTGAAACATTTGTGTATGTGTATTATGAGTTATGTATAAGTACTTAAAGACATATTAATAAGGCATTCATGAGTTGTATATGACTCAATATACTTGTTTATAAGATTCATTAGGCTATACATGTGATTCATTACAAATCTATGTCAGAATAATTTCACATATGTTTGTTTCATTACTAAATTGACTGTGAGTCATCAACAACTAAGTATAAGACATCCTATTGAAAGCCAATTTTTGACTGATGGATTCTATGAGATTTTAATAATTATTATTCCAAATAAATGATAAAATGAGATAAATTATGGGAATTGTGGTATTTAAGGTTTCAATTGTAATGAATAATCCTAGTTAATCAAGATTCAAGAAGAACATGAAAGATAATCCAATCATGGAAGATGTTAGTGCTTAGATTGGTTCCACACCATTGAATAATATACTACATAATAGTTCATGAGAATATTCATATGTGGATGATAAAAGAGAGAGAATTGAAATATATATATTTTATAGAGAATATGTTATAATAACTGAATTTCACGAGGAGGGAATGAATATGATATCTAATGATATTTGATCGGTAGCTTAAACAAGGCCATAAATGAATTTTAATGAGAATATTCATTCCATGTTGAATTAATTTTTTTATTATTTTCAAGAAAATAATAATAATATATTATTGAAATAATATATGATTAAACTGAAAATTAATGATTAAATTTAAGAATTAAGGAATCTATGCCATTAGTATTTTTTATAATTATTGAGATCAACTCCAAATGGTTGTTTGGATGAAAATAGGAAAAATAATATCATCAATAGATTCTATGAGGTGGTGAAAATCATTATAAATTTAAATTATTCACGGAGAATCATTTTTTTCTATTTATGTTTCATTATAACTAGTAAATGTGAAATATTTTAATTATTGAAATGTTACTAACATACTTGAGTCCGTTTTAATCATTGTAAGGTGTTTTTGTGTATGGGATCATAACCAAGAAAAATAGGGATACATATATCCTTAATAAAAGAAATAATAAAGAAATAATTTTTCTATTTTTTTAATCTTTTTCATCAGTGAGTATATTGAGTGAAATTTATTGAATAGCATGAGATTCCAAAGGGGTTTGAAAGGATAAAAAATGTATACGCACTGATTCACAGAACCTATGTGTATCACCCTCTATGTAGTCCAAAAATATTATCATATGTGCCAATGTTAAATTAAAGAAAACATTAATTTCAATATTTTTATGTTGAAATATATTATTTCAGATATTAATGAAACACATGGTCTTATGTAGTGAAATTTAAAGTGTAAAATATCTACATAAAGAGATATCATACATTTGAATCTTCCAACAATAATTTCAATCAATTACTTCTAATTAATTTTATTTTTTTGATATTATACAAAGAGAATCAATTTTTTTGCCATATATTTAAAATTTTGTTTTATTTTAGTTATTATTAATATTTATTCTGATTCATTGAGATTAATAATATTTATGAGCATTTGTTTTGTTGTATGATATTTTGGATCAATGGATTTAGAGGATAGGACGACATAACCCTTATGATGGTTATAACCAATGATGAAAAAGGGCAATATGATTGATATGTACAATCAGGGTGATGTTAGCGAGAAGTTATGGTGAAAAAAATTCCAATATAGGTGAATTTTCAATTTTAAATTGAATATTATTAATTTTTATATCAGTGTTCTAATGATAAGTTAAATTAGTAAAGATGAAAAATAAAAACAATAAATATGCTGATTTTTATACTGGTTTTCATATAAATAAAACTACTCCTCTCTTCACCCCTCCCACAAACTAAAAAAATAACACCCATTATCATTGGAATCTTGTATTAAAATTTTCACACCATGAGTCACTAACCAATTCCATATCGCTTTTCCCCATGTTGGCTTAATCTGAAAACAAATTATAATTTTTCTACCTAGAGGAACAACCTGAATTGTTCTAAATTTTTTAAACATTTAGTCAAAAACCAATTATTCATTTTTATTTTTGAGTCACACCCCCTAATCAACCATTTCAATGGGGTGCTCAACCAACTATAATTATAAAATAATTAAAATTTCAACTATAAGTGAACCCATAAGACCAGATAAATCACTTCATTGTCTGAGAGTCGAAGCTGAAATGAACCATTCATTAGCAAAAGATCAAATGATTTTAGCTCATTTAATAGTAGTGATTTATTTCCAATAAATTCATAAATTGAATATTTTATCCTTATCTTCAAACACATTTCATAATTATGAATTGGTAAAGTCAACTATATATACATAATTTCTTTATATATAACATCTCTAGAATATTAAAACCATTGAATTTCCCCTTTTCATGAATCCAAAAAATGTTTCTAATAATTCAATATACTACATCATATATGTCCATAATTATTCCAATGTTAATATTTCAAATTTAATTCACTAGGAAATAGTTTAAAATGTGTCTCCATAAGTTCTATATAATTATTGAGTAATTCTAGAATACCTAAAACCTTAATTATATTCATAATAAAATAAAAATTAGTATTTTTATTAAATAATATGAAAAATTTAGAGTTATTTCATGTTTTAAAACATCATGTATCGTATATGAAAAAATAATCAAAATTTTTACGTATATATGCAAAATACTAAATGCATAGGTTTAAAAATAATTTACCATTAGGTGGATCCCTACCCTTATATAACTATTATGGAATCATTATAACATACATATGATATTAAGGTTTCCCATATCAAGGTTCTAAAGAGATGTTTTGAAACATAATTATGTAATGGAAACACTGTGGTACACTTACAAAGGTATGTGGGTACAAATACTTATGTAATAAAAACACTCAGGTACCCCATGCAAAAGTGTGTTGGTGCCATTATGAAGTATTCAAAACACACAGGTACCAAAAAAAATTGTCTACCCTTATTTGAGACTCCTGGTGTTCTTACGTGGGTATTGGAAATGTTCTATTACCATTGAAAAAGATTTAAATGACATTACATTTTATATTTAATTCACAGGTTACCCTTACAAAAGTTTTATTAGAAACTTATGTGAGATATAGAATTTCAAGGCCATCCGTATGTAAATAATAGATTGTTCATGATACCCCTACGTAAATGTTAAAAATTGATGGTATCCTTTACCTAACAGGATTTGTACCTTTATATAACTCACCTAAAATGATACATTCGTTTTTTCAAGTTATTATATATTATAGTTACATTTAAACAACTATTGAAATTTTGAAGGTTTCCTTTACATGACTCATGTAAAGGTAATTCTTACCTTTACACAATGAATTGAAAGTGATTGTACCCTTATATAACATGTTAAAACTAATGGTTATGTTTATTAAATTCAATGAAATGTATAGTTACCTTTAAGAAACACTTTGAATTCGAATGTTACCTTTAAAAACTCAATAAATGTATCTGTACTATTACATAACCAATTTAATGACAACATTACCTTTATAAAACAATATTAGACCATATTTAAATTATATTTATGGATCCAAATGACCTAATTATCATTGTAACACAACATAATAATTTTAATTCCTGTAATAAAATTTTAAAAAATGAAATCTATTAATATTTAATGTAAATAGTAATAGAATATACCAATAGTTAATCATTCATTGATAATATAAATATAACACCCTGAAGATTACACATAATAAATTGTTAAAAATTTTAATTACTCATAAAGAGATATTATTTATTTCTCAAAACATAAAAAAATATGAACAAATGACCCATATAAACATTCAAACCCATTTTAATAATTACTAAAAAAATTGTAATTTTAAAATATATCCCCTTTTGAAAATAATAAAAAAATTAGTTTTCACAAAAACTTTAACTCTATGAAAAATTAATATTTCAACCCATTTTATTATAAAAAATATTACATTTACTTCAAATGGTGCCAAAAAATTTTACACTGTCAAAATAATAATTCTTAAAATTCACATTGTATCTTATAAGTATAGTCATCAAGATAAACCATGAGACAATAACCATTGTATGTTCATAAATATATATAAATATCTATTTGAAAACTACATATATACCCTTCAAACAATTCCATTTAAATAAAACAAATTGTGTCATTGTTTGTTGACATAAACAAGTATTTATTATAACTCATAAAATATAATCATAACCAACAAATGTGTATAGAAATTATAAAAAAATAGTAAACAAAAAATATATCCTTGGAGGCTTAGTAAGTATATTAGATATCTTATTTATATAGAAATAAATTCTATAATTATATTCAATTTTTAAACATAATCCATAATAAAATGAAACATAACATCAATAAAATTGGACCTTTATTTTTAGGAACATTTTTAATTTAGAAATAGTTAAACCATTGTCACAGAATATAAGAATATTTTGGAAATTGAAATAGAAATCATAATTTGATTTCTTATTACAAAACAATTGAGAACAAAACATTGTGGAATATATATATATATATATATATATATATATTCATATTCTTGAATTTATATAAAAAATAATTTTTTCTCTTTATCCAGTGAAACTAATGATTCACAATTTATATGGAACATACAGGAAGATTCCTTTTATCTATCTTCATTCCTCTAAAATTGTAGTCATAAATTATTCTGAAATAAAAAACGTGTTTTATAATGATAAAATAATACAATATAAAAATACGTTTTATTGTATCTAACAATATAATAAATATATTCAATTTGAACTTCCTTAAATTTGAATATATATCAATCAAAAATTAAAACTGAAAAAATTATATCATGTGTTAAAGTATTTATGTATAACAATATTCCAATCATACCACTATAAGTTTTAGCAAAAAAATATTTTATATATTTATCTAAATCTTATATTCATGTAGAAGTTATTGTAGTATTTTCACTTTTATATGATCCTATATCAAATCTCATAAATATATCTAAAGGAAACATGGACTGAATTTTAGAAATACCATCATTTCATTGTAATGTTTTCAATCCAAGTAAGATTTTCAATTAAACTAACATATTGATATAAAATTTATAATCATTAAAACTAAAAATTCTGTGAAATTGTTTTGAAATGTAAATCCGAAAAAATAATTAGCAAATATTTTAATAGTAAATTTTTCATATATACTTTTTTAATAAAAAATATTAGTTAATCTATCCCTTATTAAAATATTTTTCAAGATGATCTAGAAATAGGAGAAAATGAGTTTTCAAAATTGATACATAATTATAAGTAATAATCTCAATAAACTAAACTATGTCTATTTCAAATAATATTTATATATTCATAATTTTATCTTTTATATATCAATTTTCATCGAACAACATAATAATATTTTGGTGCTAAAATTATACTATACAAATTATTTATTATAAAATTATTTAACTCCTCATTTATCTTTAAGATCGAATAAGAATAAATTATTACTTCTTTAATATTAATAGAAAAAAATTATAAATGTTATCGTCATAATTAATAATAATAATAATAATATATTTTCTTTTTTGAACATTAGACTCAACATTTAGAATAAAATTATTTTTTGTAGGATAACAATGAGTTCTCCAACATAATTCAAGAGTATGTTCTAATTAATAATAAATATTCTACCCATAAATATATTTTTCATTATATTTAGTTTAATCGTATTAAAAATTATTATAAATAAATTCATCTTTAATTTGATTAAAACCATCAACCCTATTATACATAGTGTTTTCATTAAACTCATTATTAGTTGATTCTTCAATAATTATTGTTATTTTATTGTCAAGTTCATTTTCATTTCTATTGAATGAATATCCCAATAATGTTCCTTCATCATATTTTACATCATGTTTATCTAAATCATCCTTTGTATTATGAATGAAAACATTATACCTATAGAATCTAAAATATAAAATATGACATTTTATCCACTTATGATGCTCATTATATGATTTTTTCTACAATGTTATTTAAATATTTTTATTGGTATCCTAAAAATATGAATTCATATCCACTAGAAAAAACATTAGGTGTATTAATTAGTTTTTTTTTCACTAGCCATTACTTGAGTATTTTATTGACAACCACATTTTGTTGTGGTGTTATAAGATGGAAAATTTTCAAAAAACCCATTTTATTCATTGAAATGAAAAAATGTGGATTCTATAATTCGTAAAATGATCAATTATTAATGATATTATTATGTGTAATTTCTTATTATCAACAAAATTTAAAAATATAATAAACATATACAATGTATAAGATTTATATGTAAGAAAATAAACATTTGTGTATCTAGTAAAATAAATAATAAAAAACAATATCTCTTACTACACATACTAATAATGTTATAATTACCAAGTAAAAATTAATAAGATGAAGAGGTATTGTCATTTTAAATTATTTAATTTACAGAAAACTACATCTTTGTTGTTTATATTTATTTAATTATTCAAAACCAATGTTGTTTTCCTCTTTACAGTCAAGTAATTTTATAACTATTTGGTTACATGAGAGTCTTTGAATACAATGGTATTTTTAATTTCCTATTCTCATATTCCAAAATATTTTATCAGATTTTATAAGATTCAATCATTTGAAAATCATGTCAAATAAAGGTTGTTATTCCAATTTTCATAAAACAAAAAAAATCATCAATAATTATAATGAATTTAAAATTGAGTATTTTAACATTAAATTATAATACAGTTATAATAATCTTAATAAATTATGTTTCAACCCATGCACATATAAGATATTATAAATAATAATTCAATTTTAAATTCCAAAATCATTGAACATTTTCCATTTCATTGAGAATTATCACCGAAAGTAACATTACCTCCATCAAAATTACAAAATGATATAATGTTCTATTTTTCATGAGTCATAGGCTAGGATCATACACATTATTTATTATAAAAGTATTTTTTAATTTATCCATGAAACAATTCTTACAAATATATATTTAATAATGTTTTAGTAACCATGAAAATTTGGGTCTGATATGGTAAGAAGATGATTTATTAGGAAACCAAACGGATTTCAAGATTTCGTTTATAGTGAATCAGGAAGATATTTATTTATAAATGAATGAAATTTTATGTTCAAGTGATTATGTAAATCTCAAGTAATAGTCATTTTCATAATGAGCATCCATTTTAAATATAAAACATGTTATATTATATATACACCCATTAGTTCACTTAAAAATAAGAAATAGTTTATTTTTATTTAATTATTTTCATAATAAATACCAACAATATTTTTATTCATTTTATTATTGTTTTCCATTACATAAAAATTTTTAATGAATCTACTGGAGATATTATTTTTCTTTCTTTAGTAGTTCATTCTATTTAATAATATTTTCAAACATCATAACATTAGCATCCTGAAAATTTAACCGGAAAAAAAATACTATTTTATATTATCTTTTCGATCATGAGTTAAATTTTCATTTTGTGGAGAAAAATTTTCATATGTAAATGAATATTTCACATACATATTTTCATACATAAATTCTTCCTTAATATATTTCTTCAACTCTTTATTTTCCTTAAAAATATTTCTATTGACTCTAAAGGTTCTTATATAGAGCCATGATATTTTTAACATTCTGATTAAATATTTCATATTATTTTAGTTATTACGTTACAGTTTATTTTTAAGTAAAAAATATAAAATATAAATAATATGTATAAAAAATTTCTTGATTTCATGATTCCATTAAGAATATATTTCAAAAAACATTTTCTGAACCATATTACTTATTAGAGCATGAATCCTCAGCATATCTCAATCTAGTAATAGTTTCATTGTTTTATTATTTTATTAATTCTCATTATTTTCAACCATATTTAACCTTTGGAAATTAATATTTCTATGATAAATTTTTCTATAACCATAAAAATATACTTATTAATAATCATTAGAAATAAAATAACATTTTATCATCTCATAGTGATTATACGGAGGATAGACTTCTTAAGATGTCAGTTGGTAACTTTTCATTATTCTATATATACCCTTTTTATATGTGTTATAAAATTCATTTCAAAATTATTTAATATATAATTATAATAATAAGAAGAAACATTTTACATTAAATCAATTCCCATCATCATGGAATTATCTTTTTTAGCAAGATGTTTTGTCTCAAACTAGTATTTTAATAATTATCCATTAAGATCACCAGGAGTATATTCCAATTTTTTTTCTTTTTACTATAGAATAAATTTTATAATTCCACTTATTAGAAACTTATTTATGATCTCTTTCAACAAGAGCATCATTTTATAAGGATTATCCCAATGTACTCATTCCATTTGTGGTATTAATACATCTTTGATAATTTTGATTAACAAATACTTCATAACCTAATTTTTATTATTGATATTCATCTCATAAAATTACCATGATAGTTATAATAAGCATATCTATACCAAGATGTGTATCTTATATATTTTTTTGGTGTAATTTTTAGTTTTACAAGAAGTTACGTCATTATACACATTTATATTGAATAAAAAAATATAAAATATTCATAAACTTGAAATTCAACATATAATATTTCCCATCATTATTGAATAATGATTCAGGTTCAACTTTTGGTGACATGAATGGTTTTTCATGGAATTTATAGGGATCAATTTGATGTTGTATTAAGAATTATTCCATCATTTATTTACAATATACATAATATTTACCATCAAAATGATGTGTTATTTTATTGGTTCCGACCTTCATTTAAACGTTTCCCGACATTCCTAAATAGGTCATTTCCCCTTAATTGTTATATCATAATATGTGTATGATATCTCAGAAATATGTAAATATATGTCACCACACTTTTATATCAGTTGATGGTCAAGATTTAATATTGATAAAATTTTGATTAGTGTGTGTACGGGTATTTCCAATAAATTTATTTTAATTTTTATATTATAGATTCAATGTTAAGATAAATTAATGTATTATAAAAATTATATTAAATTAATAGAGTGATTTTAAAAATGGTTTGAAAATAAATGGTTATACTATAAAGAATCCAACATTCTCATATGGAGGGTACCACTATCAAAAGCACTAGTTAGAATGCTCTTCGGCCGATCTTTTATAAACACCCCAGTTAGTCAAGATCACTAAACTCCACCTACTCTGGGTCCTCACTGGACTTCATTCAAATTCCTATGGTCTAATGAAGTAAAAAAAAAACATGTGCACACACCTACAATGTATGGTTGTGTTTAAAGATACATAGTTGGTGCACTAATACACTATTATAAATGGGTAAAATTGAAAAGAAATAATCCGGTTTACCTGGGTATAGGAAAACCAAATGAGAGAGGAACTGAATCACGAGATGATTCTCGACTAAACACAGGTAGTCAGCTCATATCATATGGTGTGTCTCCCATGTAGAATACCACACTATAATGAATCCCATGAAAACTCATCACTTGATGTCGTGACCTCATATCCAGTAATGGGTTACTAATTGAATCCTTAAAACAACCCCCTAAAATCACACTCTAAAGGTTGGGTCATCCTTGATTACACTCAATAGAGATATAAAATCCATTTATAACAACTCATCCCTCCATAACATAAAAACCAAGAGATTAGACTCAATTATGAATCTCAAAAACGATGGAAGCACCACCATCATAATGGAATACATATGAGATAACACTCTCATCGAAAATCACCACTAAATATGTTATGTTGAAACTCAGTGGACCTCATTCCTTTGAATTGGAGCCCCTCCCAATATCCATTAGAGGGACACTATGGACCCATTCTAGAAAACCCCCAAAAATATCACTTAGAAATTAGATCCCTCCCATGACCTGCTATGGGACACCAAACACCTAATATAACACCATAGATATCATATAACTCATGTAAAAGATTGTTTCATGTGTAGTTTTGGTCAATATAATACAACAAACCCCTTCAAGTATAACATCCAAATTATGGGATCTTATCACTAATGATTCCATGAGCCCTACCAATGGAATATGTCATAGAAGAATGATGAAAGAATGGATCTTGATACACAGGAAGAGGGTTAGCACCCAGGGAACACTAGGGCCCCATACCCAATTGGAACATCTTCCTAGGTAGAGGATTGATTCCCCTGTAAATATGGGTCACATCGAATCTACGAACTCTACCAGGGAATCATGAATGGACATTTGGATCATACTAGTTCTCTCAGGGTGATATGTTCCCTAATTATGTTATGTCTGTAGTCATAGTGGACTAAGGAAGCTCAATCCAGAATGAGGGAACACATCCCCACTTCATGTACATGATGAAGCCAAAGAGGGGTCATAATCCTATGATATGGACATGATACTGAAACCCACAAAATGAATTGACAAGGGAGAATAGCTCATCCCTTCTGCTCTGCATCGCTAACTAAAGAGACCCCCACAATGTCACCTACACACTACTACTACTATGACCAGATTGTGGGAACCATTGTGTTTTACAATGATTACTACTCCCTGTGGGATTCTCTAAGGCCAGAATCCATGCTATGGAGGATGAGACATGATTGGATGAAACTCCACTAAATGTTGAATAAATGGCCTATAAAGGGGTCTACAGATCATGTGACCCAACCTGAAGACTCAGTACTTTCCTCTACCTATACGAATTTTATGGGAATGTGGGACCACACAACATGTACTAGGGATACAAGACGTGTCTCACATCACTCATGTAATGACCAAAACATTAATTGAATATTAATTTTTCCAAAAAAATGTGTGTTATATTATTGTACAATGCAAAAAAACATCTCTTTAATAACGATTTAATTATTTTTGAAATTTGAGCTTCGGGTTTTAACTGTTATATGAATGTTTGTTAATTATGATAGTTTTTCAACATGACCATTGTAAAAAATACTAATAATAATAATAAAATCATTATAAATGGTATTATAAATATAAATGATAATGATTAATTAATGTATAATGATGATTTGATGGCCTTTTCTTGTAGATTCATGTCGTACGAATCCCATTTGTCAGAACATGGGAGTGAGGTACCATCTTTGGGCTTTGCTCCTAACCAATACCTATATGAGCTTCAACATGTTAATATTGAATGAATTATCCAACATGATAAGTTAATGTTAGTGTAAATTACCACTTGGGATAGGTTATCTGAGCTGTGAAACGATTCGATCACCATTTCACTCCTTAACCATAGGTCATACACAAGTGTTATAAGGGGTTATGAATCAAGGACTTAATAACTTCTATTTTAATCCTTTTTCTAATAATAGGATTATTTCAAAAAAATTTATTTTATGAATAAATATTACTAATAAAATATATGTCTAACTGTAGATGAATTGTTAAATTCATTTTACGTGAAAAAATTTCACTTTTCAGATTTTTCTCATACATAGAGAATTATGAAGTCAAAATAAGCATCATTTTTGAATTTGAAAACCCAAATTAATCTGGGGAAATTTTTTAATATTTATCTAAAAACTTTCAAATTTTTGATCAAAAGTGAATAATACTGTATTTTTTAATTAATTGTTACACTTTCAATATTAGTATTTATGAAATAGTAATCTTATCCTTATGAATTGTAAGATGACCCTTTGGATTAGTAATGTTACCTTCAATAATTTTAATATGATCAATGTAATAGTTACCTCACATATGGAATTACATTTATAATTTAGGAATCTGAATTTGTAATGGGATATAGTTATATCATATTATAAGTAAATAAATGTTTTAGAAATTTTTAGTTAGGTATAAATATATTTTGAGTAAAAAATAATTTTATATTAAAAATAAATTTAACATCTTTATAAAATTATATTCATAAAATGGAGTTAATATTTTAATAATACATGTTGAACAACGCATGTTGTAAACTTTTGGGGGTTTTTAAATAGATGAATTTTCAATGAATAATAAATGTACAAATTTAAGTTTTCTGTATGCATAATTATATAATTAATGATGTAATAATTTTTTAATAATTCATGTAAACTATTGAGGATTATTATATGATATGATATATCCCAGGTGTCCAATACTTTGTGAAATACCATGGGAAATCCTAGTGATTTTCAAATACCACTATTAGGGTGTCCTCAGAAATTAATAAAAAACTCTTTCACTTGTGGTATAAATAACCACTCATTCCTCCATTATATTTCAGTAAAAATTCTTTATCCCTAATTTTTTATAGTATTACCTACTAAAGAGTCCTCCCATGGTGTCCTCAGTCACCCAAGGTCCTGATCATTGAATTTTAGGATTCACTCTTCAATGTAAGGGAACAATCAACTTCTATATTTGGTTCATGTTTTCTTTTTATTTGGTATGTCTTCAAAATTTCTATATCATGTTATTATATCCATTTTATACTACCCATTTACTGTATTAAGAGTCATTTATGATTATTATACCCTTTCCACTCTTTTTAATGATTTATAAACTATATTTATTACAGTTATGATGTTTGATTTTCATCTCAAAATTTCTCTCTTTAATCATAAATAATTTTATTTTCTTTTTTGAATACCGAATAACTATATTATCTAATGGTATTCCTATATATTGAGAAAAATATATATTTTTATTATTTTATAAACATACATGAAAACGAAATTCATTTTCTATGGGATTAAAATTATTTAACGATCTTGTTTTTATTGACTTTCTAAAACACCTTAATTTTGGAATGAAAACAATTTCATTATTCTCCACTGGTTATTTAGGAGATGTTTCAATATGATCTCTGCGGGTAAAATTAATTAATAAATTTATATTTTACTCCTTTGTATAGCTCAAATGAATTTGGTACTGAATTTAATATCAAGAGATGTCATGTTTTATAATACCTTGGTGAATAACCTTATAATTATTATAACACTATGGTGGTAATCGTTAGTGATATGATTATGAAAAACTCAATCAAATGTTATATCCACATTTATAAGTTATGATTCATGTTATTTTATTTATTAAATGGCACATTTTACTATTTTTCATTCTATATTTATTTAAGTCATTTTCTGATCAATACTTCTCAAGATCACATGTAAATTGTTTAACTTATTTTCCCTATTTGGGCCATAGGCTCACCCATTCCATTGATGTATTCCCCTGGGTTATGAGATGAAATAAATATATGTAGGATGAACATTGAATAATCCTTACAAAATTAATAGAATAATGTTTGACGTCTTCATGTATTATGTACCTTTTTTCCATGATAATAAACATTAATATATACTATGTTTGTTAAATGCATTTAATTATTGTGTAATAAATAAGTGGTATGCCATAGTTTGTATGAGATGACAATTTAGTTATTTGAAGAAACTGTGATGTAAAAACATTTTGAATGATCCATGAAAAATGATTAAATATAGGGAAACATTATGTTATTTTGGTGAAATATTAAGTATGTGTTTTTTGAACAAATAAATCCCTATCATGATACAAAAAATTTGATGTGACTCTAGTAGAGATGTGTCTATGGGTAGAACCTGAAACCAATTCTCTCTGTAATACTCAAATGGGTAATGGTTCATGATAATGGGCATTGCTGCACTATTTGTTTGACACTCCATAGGGATATGTTTGGTTAATCACAAACATATAATGAATAGTAACGAAGGATTTATAGAAAATTTAACTATTTATAGTGAATAACATATTAATGCATGGTGTTATATTACATAAATGTTACATTGAAATTATAGTTTTATTAAACATGTTTTTCACTATGGTTTTCATCATTTATAAAATTTTTGTAAATAGGAGGATCCCAGTAAATGGTGAGCATAGTGGACCGACAACTAATGGCCCTCCGATTGATGCTGGAATGGAAACCCTCAATATATGGATGAATCATCTAAAAAAATTTATTATATATAACATGAATCAAGATAAGATATAGATTTAAAAACATAAGTAAAAAAATTCCATATATTTCTATATTCATCATCAACCACATATTTTTAGTGGATCTACTGAACCATTAATTGGGTAATAGTGGATAAACTCTATAGAAAATCTCATCTTGTGCATTATTGATTAGAATAATGGGAAAGTCTATATAGATATGTACTCTTTATAGGGAGAAGATAATCAGTTGTAAACATTGATTAAAAAAATTTTGCTTATAGGGTAAATTAAATATATGTAATGAATAGAGTTTGTGTGAATATTATTTAACAATTATTTCCCTCATTTGATGAGAAAAAATACAAGGAATTAATTAACTAAATGGATGTGAAAGGAGAATTAATATGTTTAATGATTTGAGATGAACATCAAAAGGATTTCACATTACACCTCTAGGTTTATCAGGGATCCTCACAAATAGATTGATAGATTTTTCAGTGGAATAATACCTCATCTATAGTGGAATCATGCTAATTGAGACTATTGAAACTATGAGGAGATATTGCGAAAAGACATAAAATTTGATATGGATTTCAGTGAGACATAGTGGTTTCAAAAGTCAAATTAAAATAATAGATAGTTATAGTGAAACATGGGAATGATATTTGACCAAGTAAGTGGGGGGGAGAATAAAGTTCATCTTTCTACACGAAACATTTTTAGTCAGAATCATGTGGGGGACTCTTTTCCTGGGAGAAGGAAATGTAACTTGTGTTTAAGAGATGTGAATATTTATCAAAATTGACATATTGATGTGAAGCCTATAATTCACAACCCAAATGAAAAAGGGGGATATTTTATAGGATTTTACAGAAGCCCAATCATAGATTGGATGACGGCTTGGCCACTTTTCCAGTCACTATCCAAATCTGAGGGCAGTGGAGGGGAATCACCATCAACCTCTACATAGGCCAAGGGAATATAGTTTATAATTTTCAATCATTTTAGTTGAATATGAAGCTCTAAATTATATAATGTTAAGTACTCATGTTTTTATCTCAAAGATAGAAATTACAATTTTTGTTTTAGGTTCTATGCATTCCTTTATTTCCTCTACATTTTCATAGAATTTAGAATAAATTTCTGATCTTATATATATAGGGATGTCAGTCATGACACCAAATGATTATAAAAGAATCAACTGTGTATAGATAATCTATTATTCACATTTGTGGGAAAAATCCCATCTCTAATATAATAATCATTACCTTGTCGGAATTTGAAATTATATTAGGGATGAACTTAATCTCAATAAATAATGCTAAAATCAACTATAGAATCATGGAAATATCAGTAAAATTGAATGGAAAACATATAGTTGTTTTCAATGGGGAGATATTTCAAAATAACCTTTTTCTATATTCACCACTTATACCCTTCTGTATATTGTTTATTGGTGAAGTTGAATAATTAATTGAGGGTATATTAATAGAGGATGTCCCCATCATTCTGAAATACAATGAATTATATCCTAAGGAGTTTCCCAGACCTCCCTCTAAAAGAGAGGTATGATTCTCTATTGAGTTCATTCATGATTCCTATATAATTTCAAAAATCCCTATATATAATATAAAATGTTAAACTATAGGATTTAATGAAATAACAACAAGATATTTTAGAGATTTCTTTTATACAGAAAACTGTCTCTCCTTGGGGATCACTTGTCCTCTTTTTGATGATGGATAAATCAATTTGGCTATGCATTTGTTATAGATAACTTAACAGGATCACAGTAAAAAATAGGGATCCTCTTCCATGAATTGATTATCTATTTAGAAATCTTCATGGGGCTTAATTATTCTCCCAGATTTCTCTTCAATATGGTTAACATCAATTGAGATTGAAGAATAAAGATATTCAAAATAAGACCATCTGATCAAGATATAATAATTATAATTTTTTTATTCCCCTAGGATTGACTAATACAACTTCTATTTTATGGATTTGTTTAATACAGTCTCTAAGGAATAACTTGATTACTTTGTGGTAGTTTTTATTAATGATATTTTGATATATTCATTTTCTTCAAGGACTATGAAGGTCATGTAAGGGTTATATTGAAAGCTTCGAGCAAGGCGAGGTTATTTGGAATTTTCAAAAAGTGAATGTTATGGTTACAACAAGTTACTTACATGGGGAACATTATAACCATTTATGGAATCAAATTTGACCCTGTAAAGACAATCTATTTAAATGAGTTTCCTCATCATACATTAGAAACTAGAACTCATATTTCCCTTGGTTTAGTAGTATATTATAGGTGGTTTGTGAAATGTTTTCATGAAATTATAATACACTAACCATGTTAGCTCCCAATGGGGTCAAGTTATTCTGGACAATGTATTGGGTGGATAGTTTCCAAGGGATAAAGAAAATATTGGTAACTACGACATGTTTTAACTCAACCTTATGTTCGAGAAGGATTAACTATTTTTTGAAATTATTATTTGAATTATATTGATGGAGTCCTCGTGAAAAATGAAATAATGATTGATTATGGAACAAGAATGTTAAATCCTCAGGATAAAAACTATCAAATTTATGATCTTGACATGGGTAAAAAAAATTCTCTAAATATATGGATTGACTGTCATTATGGGGAGAAACATGATATATACAAATACCATCAATGTTTAACATATATTTTCACAAAAAAATTTAATGAACGTAATGAAGAGGATATGTCCTGAACATCATAATGATGACTATTGTTAAATTCATTATTATTCAAGAAGAGAAAATAATGCATTTGGTGAATTATGTAGGAAAAAAAATTGTTCTATAAATGATGAAGATTCAAATATATCCTTTTATCATATACCTATTAAATCTGGACATGGAAATTGAAAATTACGGGACATCATCAACCCTATCTAAAATGATTTCTCAACCATCCATACAAGATAATATCAAGAAATCTCAAAGGGAATATAATTTTTATAGAAGAAGATAAAGGAAGTGAATAATTGGAAGATTCATGAAAACATTATTGATCAATAATGTATACTAGAATTTCATACAAGGCCATGTGTTCCATATTTTTGGAACTAAAGAAGGATCTGATCTATGAATCTCATTTCTCTAATTTCTCTATACATCCTATAAGAATGAAAATGCACAGAGAGATTAGTGATCATTATTGGTGTGATAACATGAAAATGATGATAGCTACTAGGATTTAATCTTCCAAGTGTGTATACAGGTAAAGGTTGAGGGAAAAAATCATTATTGGTTATTATAACCATAGACCATATCAGAATAGAAGTGGTTCAATATCACAATATATTTTTTCATTGGCCTCTTGAAAGAATCCTAATGATATAATGGAATATGGGTTAATGTGGACCTTGTGACCCTGAAAACCCATTTTATTAATATATGGGAAGCATAATCACATAAAAACATTCCATGATATATGGGAATGAACTTTTGAGGATTCATTGAGTACCACATTCTATTATATATGATCATGATCAAGGGTTCACATCAAAATTCTGGAAAAAACAAGATATGTGTACTGAATAAAAGTTCATTATATCTTATCACCCACAAACATGTTGTCCAATCTGAAAAGACTATTATGACCCAGGAGGAAATGCAATGAACATAATCAATGGAATTTAAAGGTGTACAAGATCAACATATTCCATTAGCTTAGTTCTCACATAATAACAGATTCCATTTGAGTATTTAATTGGCACCATTTGAAGATATATATGTGAAGAAATGTATAATTCATAATTGTTTGGGTGAATATAGTGAGATAAGTCTTCTTGGGTTAGATCATGTGCAATATATGATAGAAAAGATTCATTCCATACAAAAATAGATTAAGGATACTTGGATTTAGAAAAAGATATATGACAACAACTGTCGAAGGGACATGGAATTTGATTTCAATAATAATGTTTTCCCTTGAATTAAACTATGGAATAAAGTCCTGATATTTTAGAAGAAATGGATGATTATCCCTAGGTATATTGGGGCCTATGAATTCATTGACCACATAAGACCAGTGTCCTATCATATAGATCATCCACGAAATATATCTCATGTTCAGGAGGTTTTCCAGTTATCTCTCTTGAGGTAGTACACACAAGACCTTTCACATTTAATGAATCCATATGTGGTACAGCTGGAACATGATCTCTATTATGTGGAGTTGTAAGTGGAGATATCGGACCGTAGGGACAAGGATATATGCAACAAGGCTACCCACCTCTTCAAATAGTTTTAGAGGAACCACATGTATGATGAAGCGATATGAGAATCAGAGGAATGAATGAGGTAGAAGTACCCTCCTATTTTCTCAACTGACGGAACAAGTTGAAATTATGAGGATTAAATTTACTAAGGGGGGAATAATCTAATGACACAAAATTTTTGGAATAATAATTGTTCCGAAAAATGTGTGATATATCATTTTACAAAAAAATATTTCTCAATTATAATAAAGTATGCATTTTGAAATGTGACATTTGTGTTTCGGCCATTATTTGTACATTGGTCAATAAGATCGTTGGAAATAATACTACTAATAAATATTTTATATTTATAAATGGTATTGTTAATTGAAAATATAATGGCTATTTAATGAAGAAAGAAGGCTTTTGTAACATCCTGGTTCTAGAAGCCACCCAGAGGCGCCCCGTACTCGGTTGGTCACATGGCCTGAAGCACATTTTCCCAAATGCCAGAGGTTACAGACTAGCAACGAGGGCCTTGGGTGTGATAGTTGGGAAACTATTCCCTCATTGGCAGAGTACATAGCGAACATAAACAATGCAGACAAATAGCATAAGTAGTAAATATCCATGAATAGTAAATAGTGAAAGCCTAAAACAATACACAGCTAGAGCACACATGTATATATGAAATGATGCACGATACATATGTCTAGGAAAGCATCCAAACTAGTCACAATGATGAATAAAATACTAAACCAAAGTAAAAAAAAGAGAAGTAAATAGTTAAGATACTCCTCAACATCTCAAGATTAGGCTTGGTAAAATTCTCTCCTACTCCCAAGAAATCAAGTACCAGAATTGGACGGGAGATTGCCCTTGTCTATACTAGTAACAATATAGTATATTTGGGACCAAAAGAAAGGACTAAACCGGGTGTGAAACTAAATCCCAGTTGGCAACCCCCTGAAGATCGGTGCCTAACAATCAGGGATAATATGGCATGTAATAGTACAGTGAGAAGTAAATAGTAATAATAAACAGTATCCAACAATTAGTAAGCATTAACAGTATGATATACAATAGTAATCAATCAACTGAACAACAAGAAGCTGTGAAGAAAAAAGTTGAACACCACAAGAACCCTTCTGGGAATTACTCACATCCAACCCCTCTTGTCTTATCTAAGAAGTACTAAAAACACTATGGGTGGTGCACTCAGCCTAACCCCTCTGGTTTTGTCATAAAAAATTATAATACTCTCTTGGGAAGCCCGCTTGGTCAATTCCCCTAATAATCTAGGGTAGTTTGGGACTCTCTAAGGAAAATCACATGGTCTAACCCTCTTATAGACCCAAGGTCTAGAAACTCTCTGAGGAAGCATTCTCGGCCAATTCCTCATATAGTCTCAGTTCTATAATAGACTCTCTAAGGAATCATGCTCATTCAATTCCATCTCTAGCATGGAAAGGTTTTAATGAAATTAAAAAAAAGTAAAGACTCTCAGGGGAAGCTCACTCAGTCTACCCTCATGTAGTCTATAATATCCAAGACTCTGTGGGAAGCACACTCAGTCTATCCCCTATAGTCTATATTATCCAAGACTCTCTGAGAATGCTCACTCGGTCTACCCACCTGTAGTTTATAATATCCAAGACTCTCTGGGAAGCTCACTCGGACTATCCCTTATAGTCTATAGCACCTGGTTCTCACGGTACTGTGCCATTCAATGCACATTAAAGTTATAAATCCAATGTACACCTACGAAGCTACATGGCTAACTAGTCTACAACAAAACAAGCATGTCAATAATATCATCCCATCCTACAATCACAAGGCATGGAATGTAGGTATAACGGACAATGGCTAAATTTGACCCAAAGGTCTTAAACAGAATAAGGAATGGGAAAAACATCCAAGCACATCTATTATTCTCCTATATGATCAAATTACCTCTACACAAGCATACAATCATGGCTGAAAAAACAACAGGGGCAAAAAGTTAAACACGCAATACCTTGTTCACAGGTATTGGTGGAAATTTGTACATAATACTCAATGACATAGAACGGGAAGGCACAAACCACCTAACATAAATCTAGGAGAAAAATATACTTGAACCACGAGGTTTGATTCTCCATAGAACATCGTAGATCTACGAAAACACATAAAATGTTCATCTCACGATATCTTCAGAAAGAGGGAAAATCATGGAATGAGACACAAGGAGAATGAAGAGCTCACCGCTGCAGTTCCAACGCAATCGATGGCGGTCTATTTGACAAACAAACATAGGTTCGGGGGAATGGAGGATGTTCGCGGCCGTATGGGAGCTCTCGGTCAAAGAACCTAGAGAAGATGGTGTTTTCGTCAATTAGGCGTGGCCCTGGTCCCTTTAAGGAAAAAACAATACAGTACATGGCATGTACTTATGGTGTACATGGCATGTACTTGGCCATTCCATAATCCGCTTTAAGTGGCCTCCACATCGCCCCTACACACAGTGTGTGTGGGCCGGAAACGGCTATCACATGGCCTCGCACTGCATCAAATTACATGGTGTGTACTTATAAAGTACATGACGTGTATTTTAAAAATTTCCAGATTTTCCTATTTTTCTCAAAAATGACCAGAAAAGGAAAACCATACCTAAAACGAAGATCCGGGTTCTTACAATTTGATGGCCTCTTCCAATAGAGTAATGTTGTACGAATCCAATTTTAAATTTTGTGTGAGGGAGGTAGTGTCTTTGGGCTTCCCTATTGACCAAGACCAAGGAAAGCTTCAGCATGTTACACTTGAATAAAGTCACATATGTTAGATTTTAATGTTAGTGGAGATTATAATTTGTGTGATGTTATTTGAGATCCCCAACAATTCTATAAACAACCACACTCCTTTCCCCTTAGGTTGTATGTGGGTGTTAGAAAGTGTTATGTTTTAAAACCTTATTTACTTATAATGAAAAACTTTTGTTTTAATAAAATGTCAATTTCATCAATTTCAGTTTAGTAATATTATTATTAATAAAGTAAATTTTTAATTGAGAAAAATTTGATAAATTTATTTTTCAAGGAAAAATTTTACTTTTCAATGATTTATCATTATAAAAAAATTATTATAGAAAGACAATCATCAATTTGGAATTTAAAATGTCAAAAATAATCTATTGTGATTTTTTAATAATTTTATAATGATTTTTCAGAATCATAATTAATATTGAAAAATACACTATTTTTAGAATAATTTATATACTTTAAATATAAATGGTTTAGAAATATTAATGTTACCCTTATGAATAGTAACTTGACCGTTTGGAATGGTAATGAAACCCTTATGAATAAAAATATAACTGATGGAATAGTAACCTCTACTAAGGAATTGTAGTTATATTTTAGGCATCTTAATTGGTAATGTGATATAATTATATCATTATTTGAGTATATAGTTGTATTTAGAAACTATTATTTTATTATTAGTATTTATTGAGTAAATAATGATTATACATAAAAATTAAATTTCACATATATTGACAATTACTTTCATAATATCGATTTAAATTATCAACTATACAGGTTAAAAAAGTGTTAGGGTGATTTTTTCAATTTTTTCTAAAATAGATGAATTTTCTTCGAATTGTAAAAATACATAATCAAGTTTTCATTATGTTTAATGACATTATTAATGATGTACAATTTTGTTAATATGTATTTTCAACTCTGGATTATTAAAATATGATACAAGGTGTCTCAAGACTCCAATTATGGGGGGAATACCTTGGGAAAGGCCATGTTTTTGCAAATACCACTATTATGGTGTCCACAAAAAGTTATAAAAAAACATCACAATGGCTATAAAGACCCACTCATTCCTCCTTTATAATTTATTACCTATTGATAATACTCAAATATTGGATATTATTAACACCCAAGGAGTACCCACACGGTGTCCTCAGTCCATATAGGTCCCAATTATCGAGTTTTAGTACTCACTCGACAAGGTAAGGGAACTCTCCAAGTGTCTTTTTCTTTCATGTTTTTTATATGTAGTATGCCAATAAAATTTCTATATCATTTTTTCCTTTAAATTTTATTATATCTATTTATATTATTTAGATTCATTTATGAATTGTATAACCCTTTCCTCTTTATTTATAGTTTTTTTGAAAAACATGTTTTATATCATTAGGATGCTTGATTATCATCTCAAAATTTCTCTCTTTTTATCTAGAAATAATTTTTTAATATTAAAATACCTCAACCACAGTCCTCTCTTAGTGTATTCACATAGATATCAAAATGATATATTTTTATTCCTGTATTAACATTCTTGAATACCACTTTCCTTTTCCATTATTTAAAAATGAAAAAATTAGATTGTTTTAAAGAACATATTTAAACACTATGATTTTGAAATGAAATACATTAAATTTTTTATCTGTTGGTTATTTATGAGATGTTTAATTGTGATATATACAGATCACAGTAATTAATACATATAAATGGGGATCCATGATATCACTCTATTTTATTGGGTAAAAAATTTATCTCTATATATGAAAAGTATTACGATACCTTAGTGAATAACTTCGGTACTTTTTATGATACCTTAGTGATAAACCTTGGTGATATAATTAGGAATGACTCAATTAAATGTCGTAGCCAAAATTAAAAGTTATGATTAATGTTATTTTATTTATTATATTCCTCATTTATTCTTTTTTTCATTACATATTTTTATTCGTTATGTTCATATCAATACTTTTTAAGATCACATGTAAAATGTTTCACTTGTTTTCCCTTACATGGCCTTCTGATCACTCTTTCCATTGAAGTATGTCTCTGGGTTAAGAAACCCAATAAGTGTACATATTGTAAACCTTTAATAATCCATTTAGTTTTAATATAATAAGGTTTTACGACTTCATGTATTATGAAAATTTTTCCCAAGATGCTATACTTTAAACGGTCTTCTATTTTTTTAATGTAATGAAAAGATATTTAATAAAATGGTGGTACTCCATATTTGAATCAAAAGATGGTTTAGCAATTTTTGTAAATTAGTATTTGAAACCATTATGAAGACCCATAGAGAAATAATTAAATACAGGGAAACATAATTGTATTTTGGTTAGAAATTAAGTAAGTGGATTGGGAACAAAAAATTACATGTTTGGATACAATTAACTGGATGTGGAGCTAGAATTGATGTATATAGGGGTAAAACATGAAAACAATGCTTTAATAATTAATTGAACAGGAACTGGTGAACAAAAACCTGACATGTTCCTCTCCTGGTTTGACAAGATAGGGGGATATGATTGGTCAATAGAAAGGCTTCTATGAATCACTATAAAGTATTTTTAGAAAATCTAATTGTTTTTAATGAATAAATTATTTAAGCATGATGTAATAAAGTATAAAACATCATTTGTAATTATAATAATATGATCATGTTTGTCACAAATGATTTGTTCTTTTAGAATGTGGCAAGAAACTGAAGAAATCATTTAAATCATGAGCACAACAGACCATGCACTGATGATGCACTGATAGAAACTAGAAATGAAAAAATCATGATAATGATGAATCAACTAACTCATGTTATGGGAAATAATTGAATCATGTCGAGAGATATATTTTTCAATGATGGTTACATCTTTCTATTGAGTCTTTTATGCAATAATTAACAACATCTTTTAATGGATATGATGACCCATTGATTGTAGAATATTGGATAAGATCATCAGAAAATAAATTTTATGTACATTATTTCTCCTAATATGAGAAATTATGTATGGATGTGTACCATTTAGAAGGATATGTTGATTAGTGGTCTGCGCATATTAAAAACTTGAGACTAAGAGGGATATTGAAGATATTTAACGGTAAGAGTTCAATAGAATCATCTTAAATTAGTATTTACATCATTCTATGAGAATGAGAATGGAAAACGAATTCATTGAAATGATATAGGAGGAGAATTAATCCATCAGCAACTATGAGATGAACTTCACGAGGATTTCCCATTACACCTCTAGTTTTGACATGTATTCAAATGGAAAGGTTGATAAATTATTCAGTGGACTAAAACCACATCTACAGAAGCATCCTTCCAACCAATACTATGAAAACTATGAGAATATCATAAGGAGTGATTTGAAATTTGAGGTGGAGTTCAGTGAGACAAATTGGTTTCAAAATAAAAATGAAACAAGAGTCCCTTGGATCTAAATATGGGGTGGATCTTTAACCAAGTAAGTGGAGGAAATCAAGTGCATCATTCCACATGGAAAAAATTATAGAAGAATAATTTTGGGATCTTCCTTTTCAGGAGAGGGAAATGTAACAAGTGTGAAATAGAATGATATATTTCTCAGAATTATTTTATTGAGGTTAAACCTCAACATCAAAATAAAAATGACAATGAGAAGATTGTGTTGGCTTCTCCTGAATTCCAATTAAAAAGTGTGGACTACTTGGGAACTTTTCCAATCATTTTCCAGGTCCGAGGGTATAAGAGGGGAATCACCATCAACCGCCTCATATGATAATAGAGTATTGTTATGATTTTTCTATCAAGGAAGATGATGTGGAAGCTCCAAATTTAGTTCGGTCATCAACTCTCATTATATTATCAAAGTTATAAAGTATATTTCTTGATTTTGGTTTTATGAATTCCGTTATATTCATAACATTTTAAAATATTTTAAAATCAATACATGAAATTCTATATGTTGATATGTCATTCAAGTCTCCGGGGGGATTACCCATGAATTGACAGAGTTTAGATACACATGTATTAACTTGTGTGAGACAAATATCATCACCAATCTAGTAGTTATTTCCATGATGGAATTCCAAATTATAAAAGGGATGGATTGGAAATCAATGATTAATGATAAAATCAACTGGACAATTATGGAAATATTAGTATTCTTGAATGGAAAACCTACATTTTTTGAATGGAATATTCTCAACCAGATCCTTGAGTAGAATCATAACTTGTATCCTTCTTTATCGAGTTTATCTATAAATTTAATGAAGGGGATGATGGTATTTATATAGATAATGTCCCGTCATTCACAAATACATTGACATATATCCTAATGACTGATGGGACATCCCCCTTAATGAGATATAGAGTTCTCAATTTAGCTCATTCAATATTCCATGATTATTTCAAAAACACTATACATAATGGAAAATGTGGTCCTGGTGGAATTAATGAAAAAAAAAATCCAATATCTTTTGGATAATTGGTTTATCTGATAAAGTGTGTGTCTCTTGGGAGTTCTTTTTATCATTTGTAAGAAGAAGGATGGATCAGAGTGACTATGCATTAACTATAGTGAATTTAACAAGATCTCAATAAAGAACAAGTGACATCTTCCAAAAAATCTAGAATTATTTGTCTATATTTGTGGGCTCAATTATTCTCCAATATTGACATTCTATCTGGTTTTCATCAATTGATGGTTACTAAATAATTTATTCTAAATAATACCTTTTGATCAAGATCTAGTCAACATGAGTTTGATGTATTCCCCTTCAGATTGAATATTTCTACCTCCATTTTTATGGATTTGATAAATATAGACTTTACGGACTACCTTGATAACATGGTGATAGGTTTTATAGATTATATTATGATATATTTTAAAATATTGGATGATAATAAAACTTATATAAGGGTCTTATTGAAAAATCTGAGGAAATAGAGCTTATTCAGTATGTTCAGCAAGTGTGAATTTTCGAAAGAACAAGTTTCTTTCATAGGGATCATTTTAACCAGTGAATGAGACTTTGATGACTATTCAATGACAAATGTTTTCATGATTTGGAATTATCCTTTTTTTTTTAGATTCGTATTCTCCACCATTTAGACGGGTATTATCGGAAGTTTGTGAAAAACTTTTCACTTCATTCTAGTCCACTATCCCAGTATTCCTAAAATGGGATTAATATCTTCTTAATAAAGGATTGTGAGGAATATTTCCATGAATTTAATAAGATATTGGTCACATAACCAATGTTAACTCTAGCCTCTATTATAGAAGGATTATTTATTTTTATTGACGCATCACTGAAAGGGTTTCGGTGAATCCTTATGAAAAATGAAAAGGTGATAGATTATGCATCTCAGTTGTTAAAGCCTCAAGAGAAGAACTACACAACCCATGATCTTGACTAGGCTAAAATTATTTTTTCTTTGAAGATACTAATGAATTATCTTTATGGGGATAAAAATGATTCATTTATAGACCATCAATGTTTTTAATATATTTTTACCAAATTGTAATTAATATGACACAAAGTATATAGTTGTATCATCTTAAAGACTATGATTGTTCAATATATTATTATCCTGGAAGAGAAAAAAATGTAACTAATGAATTAAGTAGGGAAACCCCTATTTTTCTGACAATGATGAGGATTAAAATAGATCCATTTTCTCAAAGTCTTAGTCAAACTATACATGGGATTTATAAGGGAATGGACATCATAAATCCTATCCCAAATGATTTCTCTACCATCATTACTAGAGAATATCAATAAATCTCAAATGGAAGATTGTATGTTACAAACGTAAATAGAGGTTGTGAGGAATTAGAATATTTATGATTTTTTTATTGATCAAGAAGGTGTATGAAAAATTGTTACAAGAATTTGTGTTCTTTCTATTATAGAAATAAAGAAGGATTTGATGGATGAATCTCAAAACTATAATTTCATTATAAATCCGGGATTTACTAAAATGTATAGACGCCTTCATGGTCATTGTAGGTGGGGCAACATGATATGAGAGAGATATGACTAAGCTTCACATTTTTCAGTGTACCAAAAGGTGAAGGAAGAGCGAAAAAATCCTAATGTAGTATTAAAAACACAAACAATACCAGTGTGGTAGTGGGATAATATCACAATGGATTTTGTCACTAGTCTCTTGAAAGCATCGAAGGTAAATAATGTGATATTTATTATTGTGTACCATCTAAAAAATGTGTCTCATATTTTTTAATACAAATGAAGGGTATGACTATATTTAACTCCCATGCATTTGGTAATGAATTTAATCTCTAATGATGAAATATTTTTTGATACCATTGTAATTGACCATGGTAATTTCATGTCACCTTGGGGATAAACCATGTTGATATTCTAATTACTGACTAAATTAAATTTGGTTACCACATTTCCATGTAATGATTCATTTTATTTTAATTATCAAATTCCTCTTGTACATTTTTTCATTCCATATTGATATTTTTTATGTTATATTCAATACTTCCCAAGATCACATGTATACAATTTCACATGTTTTCCCTTATTTAGACTTCTACTGACCCCTTGTATTGATGTATGCCCCTTGGTTTGGAGATTCAATAAATGCACATAGTTTTATCAATAAAGACGTATTTCACATGAAAAAAATGGTTGATTTAAATTTTAATGTAGTATGTAGCTTTTTTTAACCAAAATAATCATTAATAGATCCTCTATTTGTAAAATGTAATGAAAAGTTTTGTAATAAAAAGGTGGGATACCATAACTCGATCTCTCGCAATGAATTGCCTTAAAACATATCATCTAATTGTTTACATTACCCAGCATGTTCCCCCTAGTACACAACATTACTAGACTACCAGACCCCTTGGTCTTGTTCCTCTTCCACACTGTACAACTAATTGAGTCCCATGCACACCATGTATCCCATAATACATTGTGTGATCTAGTTAAATGGCCACCTGGCCTTGTGGTGTGGTCGTACCCATGCCCAACACCACATATTCATGGAGTCTGAATGTGTAATTTTACATGGTCATGTAAGATGACATGGTGTCCATAACCATGTCCTCAGGACACTTGACCTAGGTCACTAAATGTTGTGTAACCCTCGATACATAGAATTTAGTCCTTTAAAGTCATCTTCCCAAACGAGAAGAACACAACACGGGTCGAACTAGTCTACACGCCTTGAAGACATGAAAATTCATCGAGGTTCTCCCAACGAATACTGCATATCTCCCTCGTTCACCGTGAATCACAATGATATACCCACAAGGGGTCCCTAAAAAGATAATATTTTCTCGAAAATTATAAATCGATGCATAAAAAGGTATTGTTACTTAAAAGTAAATCCACCTAACTCGAGAGAAACGCCGAGTCATAGTGGTCGAATCGGAATGTCAATGATACTACTCCTTGTTCTAGGAGTGATCATCATCATGATCAGAGACCGACGACCCATCATTTTTTCAATGTTTTATTTGGTCCATCCATTGATCGAAGAGGGGGATATGGGAGTGGGATTATGATCCTCTTTCATACACACATGCGAGAGGATGTGAGAGTGATATATGGCTTTCAATAAAATTATCTCATCCATTGAAAATCTCAACCATGAATAACCTATGATATGACACCAGGCGTAGACAAAGATTATGTGACTACTAAGGTAAAATCAATATTATGAACTCAATTGTTGCCTAAAATGTTTGATATAACATTCCATTCAGGATTTATTCACGTTTCAAGATAACCCTGTTACTTGTGATAAAATTTATTTAATATTTTTAAAAATCACTAATTGGAGCACCTCGGTCACTGGATTCCCATGCCGACTCAGTTCTTGTCTTTGGAAATATTATTGGGAAAATTCCAAAATCTTATAGGTCAAAACACAGGTTTCTACATCCTCCCCAACATATGTCCTTTTATCCTAGAAAACCTAAAGACCATGTTTAGATTAATAATCTGAGCACTCAACTAGGTCTCTAACTATAGAGTTCTCATGACAACAACTACAATGGCCACCATGGGTTCCAGTGATGTTGACATGCACACACTCAAGGGAACAACAAGGGCCACTACACCTCAGTACAACTCAATCTGGTTGAAATTGTGCAACTAATTAGGTATAAATATCCATAGCTATGATAGGTGGAAAACACTATGCACTTGGTCTATCTGTATCCATTGGGTCAAGCAGTACAACACCTCACTAACCTCACAAAGAGAAAAATGAAACCAAACTCCAAACACAAAAATTTGAGGATCTCATCCACCACACATTGGTATTATCCAATTTGGATAGAACTGACTCACCCACAAGGATTTGGATCATGAATCAAGATTTAATATCAGTGGGGAATGTGTTCAAAATTATTGTGATTATGAAGATATTTCAAACCAAACTACACCATACCTAAGAATCTCAAACATATAGCTGGTGTCATACACATGAGGGTACCAACGAAAAAATAGGGCTACCCAATCCCTCACACATTGTTGTACCGAGTTTTTAATATGGTCCAAATAACACACAACACCATCCCAAACAATCAATTTAGAGGGAGACAACCACCACACCTCGACATTGTCCTCTTTGGGCTGTAATGACTGGACCATGCCATTTTCGATCACGTCACCAAAAAATGTCTCGGTGGGGTAAGGATCTATATTGCTCATACATTAAAATCTATTTCAAACAATAAAAACATATTGATATTATCTATGCCTTAAAAAACCATCAACCATGAATCCAATAGAAAAGAGTATCTCTTAATATTGTCTATCAATACTAATTTAATAACTAGGAAGGATATAGAGTATGCCTCTATCGACCCTTGGAGCGCTTGAGTCAAAGGAAACCATGGCCAATAATTTTCCTCAATGATGTCCTCCAACTACGTAAGCCTGGAATAGACCACCTGGGGGTGGTGGTGGAAAATCATACTGTCTACCACATCCTCATTCTCGGTCGACTCCTCTTCCATGTTTGCTGCCCTGTTGAACTCTATGATCGAAACGATTCCTCTGTTCAGGTGTTTCATCGAACATATTCTTTTGAAAAGAATATGAGGTTGGAAAACATCTATAAATATGTCCCCATTAGTTTCAAGTGTAACATTTCCTCTCCAATAGATGAAAAAAATTGGCCTGAGAACACTAACTCTTAGATCCTCTATCATGGGATCACCTCATGAAACACCAAGAATCCCCGAATCCAAAATCCTATCATAAGCTACATATAATAGAACAATCATACAATGTCACAACTCCCATGTGAACAACACAGACTGTCTAAGTCTACTCATCCAGAAAGCCTTCCAACACCAGGGCCTTCTTAGACACTCCAGTATAGGTGGGAATGCACAGTGGCACCACCAACACATATATCTCTTAGTACATTCCCAACTTAAAGGTCGTTTATTAGAAGAACAGATCCCATAAAATATCTGGGAAGTTGTTCAGTAGGTATGTGAACCTTTCCATGTAATCTTTCTTGGTTTTCATATCTTATGGAATCTGTATAAGCACATGGATACACACTGACCATAGTGTATCCAGAAAAAACTCCTCCTTTGAAATATTCTCAAACTCATCCAAATATATAGTCTAATCATCATGGTACTACATAAAAAGACATGAACATTGCATGACCAAACCATGAAAAAGACATAGTAATTGGACCTTCATAAGATAGATAGGCATCACCACCAGGAGAAAAACAAGCATGAATGTATCCTGCCATTAACTGGTTTCATGTGGTTATTTGTCACCTTAGAAACTAATTTGTTTTTTCCTGTGGAATTCATGAAAAACACATATTCTACATGAATACTAAACATTAACTATTGGCACAACCTGCTACTCGATGGGTGGGGGCTCCACTAGTAAAAACCTGGAGGTCCGGCCTCAAAACTATTGTCCTGCACAAAACCCTCAACTCATGGTAGATCATCACCATAATCCTACTACAGAACCCATTCCATATGGTGTCATAGAGGCATATAGAATGAAAATCAGGTAACACCATGATTAAAAAGTATATCATTAGAGATAACTCAAGAAGGAAAAAAAACCAAACACCATGCCCTATATGATTGATGTAGCATTATTTCCATTGGACTAGTGTCCAAATGTACCAAGTCAAATGGAATGTTATCATAGTCCTACTGAATGGATACATCGGTCGCCCGCAGCAGCTCTAGAGTCCCTAGCCTAGAATAAAAACTTGAAACTTCTTATGATTGATGAAAAGAATCCCAAAACCCACTCCAGACTATAGTCTCATATTTGAACGGACATTCGTCGATACAACTCTACCACGACCAGACCCAACGAGGAATGAGTAGCGACTCTGCATGCCCACCTCCAAAGGTCAGGGGTTTGTGACCAGTTCTGAGTAGGCTTTCACACACATGGGAGGCCTTAGCCTAATGTACTTGTATTAATGCACCAATATACACCTCTGTGATACAATGTAGATATATATAAAAATTTAAAAAAAATCATAAATATGTTTATCCTAAACCAAAGTAAAAAATAATAAAATAAATGAAAAATACATGCTCACAAAAACAAATTATTAAAGAATCCAACTTACTCATATGGTGGGGATCACAATCAATTTCACCTTCTATAAATCCCCTCATCCCAGCTCTGATAAACACCCCGGTTGCTATTACATATTTAGAATTTATTTCTCCCAGTCATCCTTGAAATCTGAAAAAATTAATGTGTTCTTCACTGGACAGAAAAGATGTGTGTGTATATCAAATATAAGAGAGATTATAATGATACATGGTAGGCAACATAAAACCCGAAATGACATGTGAGAATTTTAAAGTCAACAGTCAGCTCTACCCAGCCGAATGGAACCCAAACAAGAGATAAACTATAACATGATACAATCATCCTAAATACAATAATACATCGATGATTCCACATGTTGTCTCACCTATAGAGGAGACAACACCACAAGGAAACCCCAAAACAACACCCCTAAATACGTGTATCATGATGCCCCGACCTCATTGCTAGAGAAGAGTTCTTACTCGATGGTCTAAAAAACCACCAAAATAAAACTTCGTGATCTATTTAATCCCAATTGAAACTCATCCAAAAGATACACTTCATCTCATAAAACCCAACAATCACAGAAAGAATAACCAAAATATACCAGTCAATCAGGCATCACAATGTTAGTGGATGAACCACCATCCCAAGGGAATATATCTAAGATAAAAATATTTTTGGTTATATCCACTATGCATGTAATGATAAAAACAATTGGGTCTCATTTCTTATAATATGAATTCATACCACGATTTTCCAGAGGGATTCTATAAAACTAATCTGGAAAACTACCACATTTCTCAATTGAAAATTGAATTCCCCCAAGGATCTGCTAGGGGATACAACAAAACCATCCTGATAAACTAGAGATAATATATCTCATATAATGGATCGTCTCCCATGGATACTTGGACACAATGATACCACAGAACCCATCTTGTACAACACAAAATGTAGGGGATCATATCACTAATGATTCCACCAACCATACCCATGTTACACGTCATATAAGAAAGAAGAAATAAATGATCTTGATACACATCTAGAAGATTGGTACCCAAGGATCAGTGGGAATCTATCCCCTACTAGAATATCCTTATTGGTAGATGATCGATGATCATGTATATATTGTCCACACTAATTCTAATAACATTACTATTGAATCAGAAAGTTATGTGTGGACTGTGATGAGACTCTCAAAGATATATGTTCTCCAAGACTATTAAGGCAGTAGTCAAAGCTAATTGGTCAGAATAACTCCAGAATTTGTGATAAAACTAACTCCAGAACTATGACTGTGATCCAAATATGGCACATAATCCATTGATGAGGATATGATAACAAAACCCTCAAAAAAGGACAATGGGGACCCACTCAACCCTATCGGTCCGGGTCGCTAACCCAAGTGACCCACACAACATATCCTATACAAAGAAATTATTAGGAACCAACTAAATCCCCCATCACATTCTTGGGGGAATACTAATCAGGATAGGATACACATGGTCTATAATCTGATATATGTAGGATGAGATTTTAATGACAGAAACTCCACCAAATGGAAAATACACTCCGTGTATGGGGGGTCTACATAGTGTGTGACCACACCTGAACACCTGACTGTCTCCCATTACCACATTTATTGGTTAGGAATATGGGAATACATATCATATACCAAGGGTATATGGCATGTCTAACCACACTAGAGCCACTTATGTTTATTCCCAACACATGGCATGTACCCCCAGGTATACACATTATCCCGACTATAAGGTCGCTTTTCTGTGTTCCTCTTCCTTATAGTCTATCAAAACACACCCCATACATTCCTTGAATCCCAAAATACACTTTTTTTGCGTTAAATGGCCGCCTAGTTTTGTGGTTTTCTCATCCTTTTCCCAACACCTCATACCCATGGAGTTTGGTGGTGTAATTTTACATGGATACATACAGCCCCACAGTTTCCCCAGTAATGTCCTCAAGCCCCATGACCTATGGCCACTACATAACAAGTAAACATTGATTCAGATCATGTAGTCCCATAATGACATATTCCCTAAATAGGAATAACACATGGTCTGTCACACTGGTCTACATGATGTGCATATAAGAAAATATGTTGGGATTTCCATCCAAATGGATTAGATAATGCCTATTCACTAAATAACACATATATTGATCCCAAAGGAGTCAATAAAAATCAAATAAGGAATTTTAAACCTTAAAATATTCATAATAAAAAAGATCAGGGTATACAACTCAAACATCCAACTACACTGTGAAATTTTGATGCTTTGAGGTCGAATCGGTGCCCAAAAGCATCAACTTTTTAATCTAGGAGAAATCATCATCATGAGTTGACACCAACGACACTTCATTTTATCCTTCCTTCATCAGAGTCATTTTCCATTTAATGAAAGAGAGAGACTAGTGGGTTTCAGCTCCACCTAAATGAACAAAAGGGAGATGACGGTGAAAAGGATTTAATTTTAAATTAAATCTGGCACTCCGTTTAACATCCCTCCCCGGACTCGCCCATGACTTGACACCCATCACCAATGTTTTTATGACAAACAAAGCATATAAAGGATGTTATTAACTCAACCATGTTCTCAGAAGTCTAATCTATGTCTCCATTTTTGAGTTATTCACATTTCATGGGAAACACAATGTGTGTGATAAAATATATTTAATATAATTGAAAATCAATGTTTTGGGGACCCCGGAACCCAGATCCCCTTACTGACACACTATGTGGATTCAGAAATATTTATAATTATTATAAAGTCTTATTGGTCAAATTAAATGTCTATAGAAACCACTCAATCCATTTTATTCCTATAGAAAAACTTTAATAGACCAACCTTTTTCCACCTCGAAAAAAACCCCAATACCTATAATTAATTATGGATCCACAACAAAAAATCATAAAATTAAATTATTTTAATAACCTATTACAATTAAAAATATATAAATATAATAAAAATATGTAAAAACATAGAAAAAGTTAAATCAATTCATCATTTGAGAGTGGAGGAAGAAAGTCACACTGTAGTTGTAATGGAACGAATGATTTTAGATTGGATCAGTTTAGTATTTGATTTAAAATTAATACAACACTTTTATAGTTCATGAGTTTCCTCAACCTCATGGAATTAAATTTACTATTTTTACAAACTCTATATATATAGTTTTTTATGCACAACATCGGTAAAATTTAAATATCACTGTATCTTCCTTTTTCCCAAAGAATTTTTTTAATGAAACTTAAAAAAACTACATTATGTTTTTTCATGATTATTTACAAGATAATATTCAAAGTTTAATTGATAAAATATATATGTTAGATCCAATAATTTAATCTTGTAAAAAATAAACACTATAATGTGAAAATATTTAAATAGATTAATATATTATTAATTAATATTCATAAATATCCATTGAAAACTCCATGATAATATTTAAGACTATTCCTTCATATTTCAAAAGATATTAATTTTAATATTTCCGTTTTCAAAATATTCACATGAATATCTTTTCAGCCTAAATATTATTTGATTCATATTTAATTCATCATAAAATAACTTGAAAAATGATTATAAGAGTCCTAGATTGATAGGGAATAATTTTTGAATAAATAAGACATTATTTTTATTCATAATGACTATATAAAAAATTTAAATATGAAATAATATAAAATTTTGAGTATAATTTAATGTTTTATTACATCCTTTAGAGCATATAAAAAATGAAAATCGGTGGTACTTGTACATGTAATAGAACTACTGTGTCTAAATAATTTTTCTAACACTTATGGTGATTCATACGAATATGTAAATATTAGTGAACTATTCATAACATTAGGTGATATTTCGGTTACCTGTATGTGTGTTTTTAAATGGTCATATTACCATTTTGTAAGTAATGGATACACTCTAGTACTTTTACTCAAGTAAACCAACAACATTACATATATAATTAAAACACTCTGGAACCCTTATGAATGAATTTTGGTACCCTTATGCAAGTATTATGAATATAATGGTACCCAAGTGAAAATATTGTATACTGCTACATGATCCTTGGGTAACCATTATATGGGTACTGAAAATGTGCTAATACCCTATGAAAACATTGGTTATCATTACAGAATCAAAATATTTCCTGGAAAACCCATATATAGGTTTTAATTTACCCTTACATGAGTAATATAATTTAATGGAAACCTATAGCAACCCAGACCCTAGTTGCTCAGAGTTACGAATTTCTTTATTTTATTATCATAAGATACATGTACCTATATTCTTAAAAACAAAATATTTTAGATGAATTCATAAACTAGAAAAATAGTTGATTCCAATATTACATTTTAAAAAAAATATCAACATAATTTTTTCTTCTATAATAATATTATTTCCTCTATAATATCTTTGCATATCAATCGCATTACTATTCATGGAATCCTTTGGAAATGAAAATAATATGGGTAAGCTCAAATACACAATAAGCTTTAAACACAGTGGAAGATATCATGAAAAAATAATGAATAATCCATATTGAAAGTTATCTAACTAAACACTCATTACAACTTATAAATAACTTTGTTAGCATAATTATATAAGGTGTAACATATATGGAATGATATATAACTAAAATTACATTCCATTTAATTAATAAACTATAAATGAAATTCATCTAGGGGTATTATAATTATGAAAATACTACTGGTATTATGACATGGAATAATCAATTTAGAAACCTAAATAACTGAAAACAAATTCTATTTTATCAATATGGTAATAAATGAATACATCTAGGGATAATAACATTTTGAAAATATAGTAGATAGTAATAAAATAATTCTTAATTAATTAAATTTATAATTATACGATGTCATTATCTTAGGAATCATGATACCTCTACCATCAATACCTTTCACAAGATAGATCGAATGTACTGGTAGAAACCTATTTAATGGTATGTTACTAATTATCCTCAAAAACCTATCGATGCATTGAGGGGATATAAAAATTTCTCACCCCACCCAGAACTAAATTTTCAAAGAAGTCCTTATATATCAAATAATTTTTTTAATTTCTGAACAATATAACATTCCATTAAAAATTAGTATTGAGTTATGGATACGGATTAATAAATATTTCACCAGATAGAAAAATAACTTTTAATATAGAAGGATACATGTAGAAAATATAATCAATTTTATGAAATAAACATCTCCATGAAAGATAATATGGATATTCTTTGGAAATTCGATGTCCATAAGAATGAGAATAATTCTAAGCAATTCTCATGACTAAAAAAGTGAATTATGGAATTTAATTTAAATAAATTAACTGTTAAAATGATCATAAAACTTCCATATAATTAATAATTATGATATCAATATAGCATAACCCAAGAAAAGTATAAGAAATTTAATGATTTGTTTCTATTGAGAATATGAATACAATAATAAGTACTTTGAAATAATTATTGAGGAAAATATACTTTTAATTTTCTACAAATCCTTTTAATAATAGAAGTTCACAGAAAATTTTAAAAATATATTACATTAAAAATAAAATTTAAAACATTCCAATTAATATTTAAATCATTTAATGTTTATGATGTAAAAAAATCAATACATTCCGTGTATATTAAATTAATGATTTATTTCACATTTTCAATAAAATCCCAGTGGGGATTATTTTAAAAACACTTAGAGTATTACATAAAAAATACATTAAAAACTAAAAATTGGTTAAAATTTCATTAACAGTCATTTTTAAATTATCAAAATTAATTTTGAAACCATTTTTATAAAACAAGGTTTTGATGAAAAAATGGAAAAATGAGAGTAGTGATGTTCTATTCTCAAAAAACGTTTCTCAATCATTTTTTGTACCAAAGATTGTAAAAAAATGTAGTATTACATGATATTATCATAAACATTAAGATTAGATAATAAATAAATTGTTTTATAATGAAATAGTTTAATTTATTCTTCCAACTGAAATAATTGAATGAATAAAATCCTTTACGTTTAGATGGGGAAATAAACCATTATAATCCTCTTAAAATTGAAGTGAGTATTAATCATAGAATCAATTATTTGAATAAAAATTAAATCCAAACTATTAAAATTCATATACAAGATAATATTGTCAAAAATCATTTCATAAATATTCATAGAGTGTCAAAGGTATTGAATAATTATTATTACCCAATGAAAAGAAATTGAGATATGAAATTATATACAACATCGTAACTCATACGTCAAACCAACATGGATATAATAATTTATATTGAATAGGAAAATATCATGAATTATTAATTAATAATTATATTATATTTCATAGGGTCATTATATACACCATATAAAAAAATTAGGTTAATCAAATTACAATATGCATCAATGAAGAGAAATTTAGGTGATGTCCCTTACAAAGATAAAATCATTGAAATGGGGATTAATAAATGAATTTAATTTGTGTATCAGATTTAAATCCAGATAAGAATTGTTTATATAAAATAAAATATAATAAAATTCCATTACACACATAATCTTAGCATGACATAGTCAATGAAGTAGTAGTTTATCACTGTGATTTTAAATTGGGTTAATAAATCCATTTCCCCCTGCTTCCTTTTGGTTGAAAATATTTTAAAATTAAATATAGTGGTTTTAAATAGGTTATTAACTTATTATAAAATCATTTATATATTTATAAAATCATATTTATCCTCAAATGTCATTTAATCACTCATTCGTTAATAATATTCCATTATTCTAGTTATTTCGGGTGCTAATTTCCTTATTTTCCAGTTAATATTTTTTCATGAATGTTATGATTCAGGCTATATTATATATTTAAATAATATCAGGAATAATAATCATAAAATAATTATAATATTTTTAAATTAGTTTACTTTTAATACCAATCATGAAAATAGAGTCAGTTTTTTTCATGAAGGTGTTATTCCACTCATACACGAATGTTATTATCATCATTTAGTGAGTGAAAGGGAAATAATGAAAATGATATATTTTAATTTAATAATGATAAATATGTCACTTGTAACATAATTATGTAATATATATCACATATATTTATTAAATATACCCTTAATTCCTTTAACATAAATCATTAGTGAAAAAAAGAATTTTATCACTTCGTGAGGCAGTAGTCCACCGTATACACGGGTGACATTATCATATCCCCAATATATTGGAATAAAAAAATTATATATGATATAATGATTATATATGTGCAATTATTTTATAAAAATCATATATATACTAATTATCTGTTATCTAACCCAATCGTGAGATTTGGAAATTGATAAAAGTAATGCCTCGACCCTAATAACACAGATTCAGTGGATTATTTTATAACAACATAATACTCACATGAAATAAAATCCCAATGTACCAATTGGTATATTTCTATTTGAAAAACTAGATCAAAACATTTGTTTTACATTATATCTTCAAATGAAAGAAATATACTACCTCCTTTGGAAATACTCATATCAATTAGATTATCTATGTAGGTTAGTCAAAATATACTTATTCTCATATAGGCGAAAGATAAAACATAATAAATGAGTGAGCTAAAATGATCATCATGGGTGGGAAATAATAATGAAGCTATCAAAAATAGGCATAATCTTTCTAAAAATTGTATAAAAATAAAACTCAAGCATTTTCAACACAATTTTTAGCATTATTTGGGAATAATATAAATAATAATACCATTTACACATTAACATGAATATTATACTAGTTTAATAATCACATGTAATACCACTAATGAATCACAAAATGAGGGAATGTATAATGTCAGATATCATAACCATACCTTCAAGGCTTCGTGCAAAGGCCATACATAAATGTGAAAAAACCCAAAATATATTGTCATATAAGACCTTCCAATGCATCAAGTGGCTACTGTGGGCCATGTTCATCACTAACTATGCCCAATGAATTTATCATAAGAAAATGGTAAAATATTACATAATCATTCAGATTAAATCTAGCATACGAAATTTCAATACTTTAACCATAAACCATGAATGGTAAAAAAAATGTACATCCACACTCAAACATATCAAAAAAAATTTGTATCTAGAATAATAGATTGTATCATAATAAAGAAATCCAATTTATGTATAAAATCCAACCAATGATGTTGAAATAAATGAAAATAATCTAATAAAATAATTAAAACGTTTTGAGATAAATATCCCGTTATTACACTGAAATAATTTAAAAGCAACAGAATTATAAAAGAAAACATTTATTTTGAAAATAATATTGAAATATAGTATGGGATTCATCATAATTATATTGTGTCATAATGAAGGAAAATATTTGCGCGTTTTGTATAAGTTAAAAAATTATTTTCATTGTTGAAACGGTCATAAATGACCTCATTTGGGAAAATATGGAAGGGTTACATTCATAATGTTTTAAAAATATTAATACTTGGGTAAAAATGACTTAAATAGTTATCGATAATATTTAGAATTAAATTTTAAAACCTAGCCATTGATGTTGAAATGTTCCTGTAAATACTTAAGTATAAGCAAGCTCAGAAAATAACGATATTGTAAAATTAACCCATACCTTTTACATTCCTTTACTCAATTTTTCATTATCAACGAGTATAAATGTTAAAGTGTTTTATTAAATTATACACAAACCATGATATCATATATTATCCTCATATATCATATTATTAAAAATATTGTAGTATTACAATTGTTTCAGGTTTTAACAACATCATTTTTCCTGTAAATATTTTTTTTTGTAATTAATGTTTCTTATTCATAGTATTTATCTTTATTAATATAAATAATGATTCTATTCATTATTGTTATATTAACTAATATTATAATTTATATGATCACTCATGAATAGTCTATGTGGAGAATTTATCGCACCACTACTGGAGACAGTAGGTCATACATACGCATAAGCAACGATATCATTCTGTTGATGGTTAAATGGTTTGGCATTGAATGAAAAATTAATTATAAATAATCATTATAAAGTAAAAATAATTATTAATATTCATTTTATTTATCATTACACCCATCCCTATAAATTTGTGTTGAATAACAAATTACACAACCACATGGAGACGGTAACTTGTATGTGTACACACATTGTGATATTGTTATTCACAGGGTAGAAAAAAGTATGAATGTGGTTGTCACATACTCATGATAAAATCTCATCGTTTATATGATACTGTAGTTTGTTCATTATTATAGAAACAACATAGAAAAGGGAAGTAGAAGATGAAAAGAAATTGAATTTAATTGGAAAAGCAATAACCACTTCTTCGAGCATCTCCTTTCGATTTGAACAAAAGGAAAACATTAGTTAGATTTATTCACAATGTATTGACTCTAGGATTATGTGAGGAAATATTTTAGGATAATTTTGTAGGTTTTGTCCCAGAAAAATGAATTTAGGGGTGATAATAATAGAAAATTATATATTCCATTTTAGAAGAGAGGGAAGGGGCACTTTTTAAAACTCGAAAACTGTTAAATCATTAAAAATTTCTCTTCAATTTCAAATAGATCAAATGTGATTTTTTTCGATGTACCGTTCACTTCAATTATAAATAATTACTCATATTAAATAAAAAAAATATATAATTTTATTTATAAAATATATGTATTTACTATAAAATTATGATTTCACTTATATTTCCACAGTGGAGGATAGTAATAACATCGTTTTTTGAAGGTGATGATTCGAAATACCCTTAAAATGTCATTAAAAAAATATTGATGAATATATTCTTTAAACCTAACAAAGTGTCCCATAACACTGTGAAACATTTTAAATTATAGTACTCAAGACGGAATTAAACAAAATTAAACTTAAAATATAATTAGAAAAGGTTTATTCATGTTATAACATGTAAAATGGTAGTATATAAATAATATAAATGTGAATTAGTTATTATCGACAAATAAGACTCCACAGAATTTAAATTGAGATAAAAATCCATTAACATAATCATCATTTTGTTGTGTCATAATTATCCCCAATAATAGTGGATAGAAATATCTTACTAACTTATAAAAAAACTATAATCAGGTTTATAATTTTATATTTCAACTTCATACAATATTTTTTTACCCATATGTTAACACAAATTTAATATTTTAACTCTTTCGGGTGTTAATTACAATGTTTTATCAAATATGATTCGTTTTATTTTTTGATATTAAAATTAATTAGATAATGATTCCATAATGAAAAAAATCTAAACCTTCAATTAATTATCACATATATAAAATGAATAGGTATTTATAATTCTCAATTGTATTTAGAGATATCAAATGAAGTGAACCGTTCATGGAGATGGCAGGCCGTATATACTCATGAGCGCTATATTTTTATTAAAATAAATAAATTTAAATTATATATATAAATATAACTGAATATTATAATTTATGTATCATATATAATATATATATGATACATAGGACTGTAAAAATCATCTTTAATGCATTCTATGTATAGCATTAATGAATCCCATCACTTCAAGTTTGAAGTAGTCAACATTTCCTAAAAAGATGTTATCCTATTTACACACAATGGACTGAATATTGGTATGTGTTATAATAGAATTAAAAATAAATAGATATATTATAAATAACATAAGAATTTTTTATATGTATAGTTTCAGTCATAATGACAACCGTGAGAGGTGGTAAGTGATGGAAGAATCATCACCGTTACGAGAAGCGCTAGTTCTATACTCAAATAAACAGTATGTTCAGTACACATGAGATGGTAGTTTTTATAATTTTTGGTCAAACCCATATCATAACAGAATAATATATTTTTAATGATACTAATTTTTTTATATAATGATGGAATAAAAAAAGTTTATGGAAACCAGTGCTGATACTGGCACAAGCTCAATAGAGAAATCCACCTCACGCTCTAGAGGTAGACCTGAAATGTCGTCCGAGAAGACATCCCTAAAACGATCAACAACTAGAGGAAAATCTATCTGAAAAGTCTGCTGATCATCCATATATAAGATCACAATCCGGGCCATGACTCTTCCTTATCCACGATGCTCTGTTCCAGCTCGACTCGCCTGAACATCCCATTCACCCTTGTATAGAAACTCTTCGCCCTCAGGTGACATGAAACTCACCATGAGACGATAGCAATCTACAATGGCTTGATAGGGTACCAACCAGTCCATCCTGAGAATGAAGTCATAGCTAATCATCTCTAAGACATAGAGGTCCCAAAGGAAGTGACACCCACCAACCTAAAGGGTGAACTCCTAACGCACATCAGCCGTTCTAGTTCCCAACAGAGTGTCTAGAGTCATGATATCAGAATAAATAGGAACACAAAGCCAAGGCACCCCAAAACGGGTACAGATATGAATCTATGTGTAGCACCCGTATCGAAGAGTACGGAAGACAAAACAGAAGCTACTAAGATAGTACCTCGGACTGTAGAAGGCCCGAGAACCTTCTCTTGTTGGGTCTGTCGGACTGCATATGCATGCCCAGTGTCACGGCCCTGTGACATAGCCTGGCTACCCTGAGCTGTACCACCCTTCTACCTCTAAGATCATGGTTTCTAGCTACCATTTCCACGACCACCATTCCTACATGCACGCCCTGACGTATTCCAGTTCCCCGACTGGGTAAGAAGCCATTAGTCCTGCTCCCGCATGCGGAGTCTGCATAGAACCCCTCTCACTAGCCACTGGTAGAAACGTCCTTGAAAAGCGATGTAGATGACCCGTCTTGCCGCAAGCTCAGCACTCCATTGGGTCACGTGGACACTGCGGTCTCATGTACCCCTCTCTGCCACACTGGTAGCTCCTGATCGGGCCACCTCAAGAAACTGCATGGCTGGTACTGCCACCATGAGAAAAATTCATCTTTCTCTTCCTCTTGCTAGTAGAAATAGTACCAGTAACTGGTGCAGGAACTCCATGGCCCACACCACTAGCTTCCCGCAGGTTCCTCTTTGAAATCAGCTCCTGGTTCACAATACCGTGTACTTAAGAAAACCTGAAAACAATCACCAGCGCTCGAATGTCATAATGAAAACCACCCTCAAAACATCTGTCTCTCAACGTCTCATCACCCACCAGCACGGGTGTGAAGCGCTGAAGCTCGGTGAATCAAGAAGAATAGTCTACCACCGACATAGCACCCGGCTACAGATTCATGAACTCTCGCGCTCTATCTTCCCTCAGAATCTCTGGGAAATACAATTCATAGAAAAATGCCTTAAAATCCTCCCATGCCATGTCTATGTGATGCTCTAACTAGGTGGTAACATACCACCACCTCTTGGAGGAATTACGCATCATGTAAGTCGCGAGCATGACCCTCCACCCAGGAGGCATCTCAAGATGCTCGAAAATATTCTGCATCGACCCCAACCAAGACTATGCATCCTGTGGTCCACCATCCCTTGAAAATGTAGGAAGATGTTGCTACTAGAAGATATGAGTCAGCTCGTCCATAGATGTTTCTGCCTACGGTGCTCCCTGAAAGGCCTGTATGAACCACATGATGACTTCATGGAACTGCGCCTCCGCGCCTGTGTCCAATACAACAGCGGGAGCCGCATATGGCTCTGTTGGAGGATCCACTGGTAGCCTATGGCCCACCATTCCTGGAGTATACTCGTCACCGTTCTCCTAGAAAAAAATGTGGTCGTCTAGGCGGCATGACACTAGAAGGTCAAAATCTTGCCTTAGATTAAGATAAATCAAAACTAAAAGTTAAGGAACCAAAAAGGTAACAAGCGGAAGAAGGTATTTAATGATTTGAAAAACAAGACTACATAGCATGTATTCTGACTACACGGTGGGTACTTGACTTCCCTTCCCCTGCCTGGGTCCTTTTGCACGGCTAAGCCATGCTACTTCCATTGAACAAAAACTACACGGCGTGTATATCATATAAACTGTGTGTATGGTGTTATTTCTAACTACACGTGTCTTCTGTGACACGGCCGACAACTCGACTTGACACTACATGGTGTGTTACACCCACACACGGTGTGCCAACAAACCCATTTCCAAGTTAATCGGCTAACTCCACACGGTCTCTCCTCAGAGGAAACTACATGGCATGTGTCCTTGGGTACACGGCGTGTTCAATGAGAGGTGTCACTGAACCTTGTTGTTATTTACAAGGCCGAGTCCCCAGGTCACACTACACAGTGTGTTCATCATTGACACAACATGTTATGTACAGGAGTTCACCGACCCATGTTGTTATTTACACAGCCAGAATCCGGGTCAACACTACACAGCATGTACAAAAGCTAAATGGCATGTTCACCCCATGCTCTTCCCTTCCCCCAGTCGCTGCCAACATAGTTTGTGACACAGGAAGAGACTTCATGGCGTGTACTCTGTATACATGGCATGTACTCAAAAAGTTTATTTTTCTTCCCAAAAAGAAGGTCATACATGGCGTGTTCAAAATTATACATGGTGTGTATACTGGGTTTCCAGACTGTATGCCATAGAAACTTCTCTGAAACCCAGAATATACCGAAAAAAAAACACCTATGTGTCAAATTACAACCTGTGAGGGCCCATACTCTCCATGAATCAAAGTTTGACATCTTAACAGCGTTATAACTAATAAAGAGCTAATCTTTCACCAAATTCTTGTCAATGTGGGCCCATACTCACCAAAAAACAATGTTTGGTGTCCATTCTATAAATAGGATCACACAAGAAAATACCCTATCACAAAGAAGGTATTTTATCAAGGAGCTATCACAACAGCATGAAATTTCTAATGCACCTAAATGGCATGGAACTATGCATGGTATGTGATTTATAGCATGTGCCTAAATGATGCATGAGATGGAATACCCTCATCTCGTCGGGTTGAAACTAAATAGAACCCACAACTAAATTATAAAAGCAAAATCTAATGTGCGTCACCTGACGGTGAAAATAAATCAATAGTAAATTGCAAAATTAGTAAAATTGCAATACGAGGTAAATTGGATTTTCCCTGTACACGGGTAGCTACTCTTGGGCATAACATATTGTCAACCACAATTTTTCATATCCCTGACTGTGAATCCAAATAGTAAGTCATAGAAAAAAACCCCTTTGATTCCACTTTGTAACGTCCCGGTTCCGGGTGCCACTCAACGGGTGCCCTGAACCTAGTTCGCCACGTGACCTCAAGCGCATTTTCCCAAATGCCATAGGCTGCCAACTAGCAGCAAGGGCCCATGTCTGATAGTGGGGAATCTATGCCCTCAATTTTCCATGTGTATCATAGCATAGTACAAAATAAAACATACAACAATAGCAGAAGCAATAAACCATACACAACGGAAATAAAAAACCGCAATAGTTATAACCAACCAGTATATAAATGTCGATGCAATATGCCACAAGCTCTAAGAAATAGTCATAACATGTTACATTGCAGTGCAATACAATACAAGGTACAACAATGTAAAATCAAAACAGCCAGTAGCATTGCAATCCTATTCCTGGTCCCATGCCCCCATACTCCTCAGTAACAGTCATGTACCTGTATAGGGACTCTTGCTCCTATCTACACCTCCAAAAATGTAATCTGTTTGGGTCTAAAATCATGACCCAAACAGGGTGTGAGAAATATATCTCATTAGGCACCCACCAAAGGCCCGTGCTCAAATGTTTGTAAAACATGCAATGAGTGTGCAGTAGTAAAATGAAAATAACTAAGAAGTACTAAAAAGTTACTAACATAGCAGTTATAGTGCCATATAATATTTCATTTAACCATTCAATTTAGTAACATTCTCGTGCTCAACAACACCAAGACCTCATTTGTCAACCAGAACCTTGCCCTTGGGCTATACAAAATCTCACCCTTAGGCATTGCACTCAGGCATATCAGAATCTCACCCTCAGGCATACGAAGTGTCGCCCTCAGGCACAGAATTCAAGCCCTCAGGCACGAATGGTTTCCCTCAGTCGAAATAGAACGTTTCCCTAAGGCTAATATTGTCACGCCCTCAGGCTATAGCAAAACACTGCCCTTAGTCATAAGTAGTCAGGCCATGCCCAACATATAAACAAGCAGTAAACAATCAATTCCTTTCAAGGTAATTCTACAATTACTACTTCAAGGAATACCCTCAGGTATCCTGGGAAAATGGCTAAACTGTGGAACACACCCACTGGGTGGTTCCTATATCAATGCAATGATCCTAACCAACATTTTATTACCATAATTAATCACTGATTCAATTCAAGGTGTTTAATATAGCAATGGCCTCATCCACACAACACCCCAACATGGGTTTGTTAAACAGAAACGCACAAAACACACGACCGTTGGAAAAAATAACACCAAGCCATATGCCTATTACACCAACGAGCGCTATACACATACTTCGGTTCCGGAAATGCCCATGATCGGCATAGATCTAAATAAGAATTAAACCCGCTCAAACGTAAACAAAACTTGTTAGGGGAATAATTGGTAAGAACAACTTAAGGAGAGAGGTGGGATTATTCGTGCGGTTCCAACGAGATCGTCCGAGGTGGAAACGGATTGTAGACGAACACTCGGCAGATTTTCAAAGTTTTGGTTATCCCCTACCGCTCCTTCATCCGGTTCTAAGCCTTACTAGTGAATAGGGGAGGCTACTTCCCATTTTAAGTGAAAAAAACAAAGTACATGGCGTGTACTTCCCAAGTTTAAACTGTTCCTCTGGCGGCTTCCCGCCAGCGCGGCAGTGTTAACCTGGCGACATGACTACACGGCGTGTCTTCTTGAGTACACGGTGTGTTATGCTGCACAGCAGGTCACCGCCTTCCTACTCGCCTGCCGACTGACTACATGGTGTGTAAAGGACCACTACGTGGCTTGTAGTCGGTTCCTACATCCTTCATCGCCGGCATGACCACACGCCCTGTGTACTCATCCCACACGGCCCGAAGTACACGACATGTGGAATAAGAACACAACGTGTCCTTCCAAAATTTAGGATTTTCCCCCATTTTCCATATTTTCCCAAAAACACATAAGGAAAAGGGAAAAGAAAAAACTCGTACATCCAGAATAAGAACCAGATTCTTTCATAGTTGATCCTTCATTTTCTCGAACCATTATTGACAGATGAAGTTGTGGACCCTGTATTCTTAACATGATCAACATTCTATCCCTACCCATTGGATGTCCTTTACTCAGAACTCGGAAATCATGAATAACTCCTCATTTCCACATACATATTTCATAGTGGAATTCCATCACCCTTGGTGTCACCCCTCAGTGCATCTTCGTGCATCGAATTAGAAAATCAGTGTCATTGGGAAATTTTCAATGCGGCATATCCTTTCCACTACCGTTACCTTAATAATTAAGTGTAAATTACCTAATGACAACTTTTTTTCCAACAAATAGAAAGACTCACATGAGATAAGGACTATTTTTAGGTTTTTTACCATCATTATCGTGCTACATAAGATTAAGGGTCCAAAATATATGACCATAATGTTGGTGTTGATGTCTTAGTATCATGACATTAAACTATATTCCACTCTTCTCGGGAAATCATGGTGTAGAATTGGGCCTCTTTGGACCTATTTCACATAATTTAGTTTCTATCATGTCTTTCATATCCCTTTTTCAATAATCAATCTTGATCCAAACTCATGGACTTTAAACTATGAGATGATGTCCCAACATCAAAACACTATTCTATGTGTATGAATCCTTTGGAATGTGTTGTTGAATGTTTGGGCTTCCTAGACCCACATTCACATCTGGTTATCATTTTCTCATGCTATAAAATACCATTTACCATTTTATTCCCCCTTATGATCCATACTTTATGTAATTAAACTCAGAGGTTACAATTCAAGAATCACGACATTAAGCTGCGTGAAGGAATCCAAAGGAATATATTCTGAGGAGTTGGGCCTCCTAGACATTCATCCAAATAATTTTTGTCATTCATCGTTTTTACATATCTTAATTTGATAGACCCACTCATGGTACCAACTCTATGACCTTATGATAAGAACCCAAGGTTTGATATTTAAGACATTAAAATAATATCCACCTTATGGTTCGTGCAACATAACCATAAAATACACACAAATGTCCAATTATTATGATAATAATCTATTTTCAGTACATCCAATCCATGTTTTCTGAATTTAAAAGAATAATACCTACATAATTAATTAATAACGATAATCTATGATTTTATCACCTACAAAATCAGGATGCATCTTTTTAATAGTTCATATTTACCACATCTTTAACAACGAGTCTTCACAAGATAAGTATTGAATGGTTAAAAAACCATACCCCTTGCACTAAACGTGAGATATACCATGGTAAACATGGGATACCTCATATTTCCTCTCTAGAGAGAACCTCACCTAACTATGTTAGTCTCTTAATGCATCTTGTCTCATAAGTAAAGGTGACATGATTCGAAACCTCATGGAATAAGTAGTGGCACATAAACACTTCATTTTTGGGCCCATTTACAAATATATTTATAGTTTTGGCAATATAGCCACTATTGTGATCTAAAAATAATGATCATAAACCATGTTATTCTTTTCACATGATACTTGTGTGGTATTTGAGTTTCCATTGTCCCCATTCAATTTGGATTTTATCTATTTCGTGTCGTAGAAGTACCCCTAAAAACATAATTTTTCAGTATACACATATTGACATTAAACCAATTTCCCCTAGTTATAGTAAAATGATTCTAAAATATTTCCCATCGTCTTGATTGTATGATATTAAACTCTATGAAATTAAATTTAGGATCATTTCACATGGTGCCTGGACTCCTTCGATCAGTCACATTTGGGTAAATATTGTAGAAAACTAACCTCTATGAACCCCTCCTTATCCATAGTCCATACGATACGCCAATAAAATTTGATTATCCACTCAAAAAACTACATGTAGATTTATTCTCAACCTCATAGGATAAATAGTGACACCAAGACTCAATATATTCAATTCTAGATACAAATTCATCAAAAAGACCTTTTTATCTGTGGTCAAATCATACCAAAATGTCCAATGGGAGTCATTCTAGTTATACGACCCATTTAATATCATAGACCAATTATCATCTCATGATTCTCTTATAGCCTAATATGATGAATTAATTCCCTCAACACATTATGTTAAACTACATTCATACCATGAATAATCTTGGGATTCCTTTGAATAAGAGATGATTTTACCTTATATCAAACAATGATGAACCACATGGTTAATATGGGTTGTATATACACTAAATTACCAACCACAAAACATTAAACTATACCATACCCCCTCCCTTATGTAATTTGTCAATTCTTTATATCCATGTCTCAGAGGATTTGATACTCTCATCTAAGAGAGTATCACCCTACCATCATTGTTCTTCTACCAGACTGTATTTCTCTATCTAAACACTATGACCTTACACATGGAGTCCATGTCCATGAATCACAACTCTAAACTATTTGGTACTACTTTATGGAATTTTTTCTATGGTTGTAAGCCTCTTTGGACACCATTCATGATGATATTATCAATTCTTCACACGACAAATGTTTGTTCGGAATAACCTGTGCTCTATACTCTGTAAACATAAAACCGGAGACATGGTCTATGAAAATTGTCTATATAATACATGGGACCGTCCTGAGATTCCATATTTTATTGTGGTGTATCTCATTTTTTTAGACTCATTCATCCCTATCATTTATTCTATGGAAAGTATCATTCACTATGGTTCACTACATCCTATTTTTTATAATGATAATCTATGATTTTACCACATGAAAAGAACATGATATTCCCTCCTAGCCTAAAATGATGAAAAGATGATGGATATATTGGTTGATAATCACCTGCATACCATATCCTGGCCATGTGACACAAAACTAGTGGTTTTATCCTCACCATAAAATGTAAAACTGAGTTTTTATCATCCTAATTTCATGATGTAAAAATGAAAGGAATATTAGTACCCCACTAAAGAAGAAATTTCCTCTTGTTCCTTTCATCTACCACATAATCCATTTAACCTTGGCTCAACATCCATGATGGTTATTATTACGGAAGAAAAGTTTTAATTTTCATCAGACAAATACGCCCACACCAATGTGGTTTAATAAACTGTGGAATAATTTCGAGTGTTATGAAATCTATTTGATCATCATATAACTTTATTTCCACCCATAATATCTCCATTATTTGTAACATAATAATCCTCTAGTCAAAAGGAAATCCCTAATGACAATGTTTTCTGGTTGAGATGTATCAACCACAATCATGGTATAGATTTCGAAATACATTGGACATCTTTCTGTAATAGTTTCTGTGTTTTGAACAAGATTAGTGGTGAACCCTCATTTTTATATCCCTATATAAGTGTAATTGTATAGTGGTTGTGTTTAAAACATGGTTAAAAAATTTAATGTATCTTCATTAAACTTTTATTATGTTCTAGATTTTTGGAATTTTGTATCAAAATAATTATTTAAATTTTTTTCCATATAATTAAATGCCCCTTGATTTACCTCATTCATGCACTAGAACACATTGAGAATGCCACTAAGCTATTTTGGGGGTCCCATCCTCCAACCATAGAACATTACAGGTTTGAATGCACCCAAATGTGGTTGATGTATCTTTCTGATCCCAACACATTTCCAACAGTTTCTCATTATCATACAGGTAATGATATATATTGTCCCTTATTTCCCACACTAATCAAGAATCTTGTGGGATTATATATTATGGAATTATTTTCTCAATTTTTTCAAGATACTATGAACCAAATTGTAATGTTTTTCCTCAATACCATTCTCTGAACATGGTCTGCCTCACCATCCACATCCATCTGGGACCCCATTCTATGTGGAAATTTTTGGTGATTGAGAAAATGATTATTAGAATGATTTTTTTAATAAAACATGACCCATTGATGTAGATTGTTTCAAAAAAATTACTTGACTATTCATAGAGCCTAGACTGAGTTATGGATTAAAAATTATGGATGTTTGAACTAAAGAAACATAAAATGGTTTGTAGAAGTCGAGTCGTATAGGTAAATTCATATAGGTTCGGTATATGGAGGTATAGTTCATAGAGGACCATTTGAATGAAAAAATTGATGATCTTCCTTCATGAATGTTCGATGTCTTTATAGTGACCTCCAAATAAGATAGATATAGATTCACAAAGGTCCTATAGAAATAGCGTAAAGACTTGAAGTTAACATTTTTGAAACAAACAATCATACTTATGGAGCCCCGAGCATTTTTAAAATTCATATATATTCAAGATTGGACCCATTTTTTATAATTCATCAACCTATAAATTCAACCATCATTTCAACATTAATTAGAGGAGACACCACTGGTTTTTAACACCATTATAACAATTCACAATGCACCAAGGCATTGTGAGAATCTCCACTATGTATCCCCTAGGCATCATGAGACATCCTATCATGTTTTCATTAGAGCCTAAACCCTTTCTAGTCATGCCAATCATGACGGTAAGATCACTTCAGGAATGAATATTGTTTTATCTGGTAGTTTATCTTTCATGAAGAATTCATCTTTAGTGAAGCACATAGACTGGGAATTAGGACCACCTTTTTGATACCCTAATCTATGAGAATCCTAAACCTTTTAAAGAAAAAGTTCTCTAAAAATCCCCAACCTTCATGGCATTCCGAGATCCAAAAATACCTACACTTCGTAATGCACTTATCTCCACAAATCCCCAACTAGTTTGTGACTCTGTTCTCAGTGATACCACAACCTTCATAATATGCTAAGATACACAACGCACTATCCTCCATAATACCCTAATCTCAATGGAGTCATATCCTTTATGAGACACATATTCTGCATTAATATCTTTCATATGCACCCATTGGTCCATACCATGGGGCCTTTCCCCCTACAACAACACTCGAGATTAGTTATGTTCTATATTTTGGGCCAACTATCCATTTCCTATCACTACTATCATTGACCCCCCCTGAAAATTTGGAGAGTTACGAAGTGAAATTTTTTGGTTGGTATGAAAAACATTCGGTTATTCACTATATGGCCTAATTTCCACCCCATAAAATACCATTAGTCAATAAAATTATCTGTATTCTTTCCAATTACATGATTCGACCTACCCCTCATGGTCTCTTTCCCATGTGAGGACTTAAGAATACACACATGAATCTCCCCTATATATTCAGTTGATACACATAACTATATTCTACTAAAAACCTTTCACATATTTCTAATGTCTTGTCATACCAGAGATAGGTTATCTACAGTAATTTCCATAGTATCCATTCCAGGCATTTCCCATACAATAGTCCTCACATCATGACTTTAAACTATACTATAACTTATATTCAATGAATAGCACTCCACCTATGATAATAATGAGAAGCTCTATTCATCAATAATAATATGCCATGTAGTCCTCACTACATTAAATTAAACTAAATAATTACCTATATAAAAAAAAGATATCTCCAATAATAAATAGGATAAGCCTTATATTTCAATCAAAAGATTCTTATTACTCATCATTATATGACCTTAAATTGTTGCATACCTTATAATAAAACCAAAGGATGCCTCCTATGACAAACATGATATGCCTTATGTTTTATATATAAGGTACCTTATGTCATGATCATGATATGAAAACCAAAAAACCAAAAAACCAAAACATGTGTCATCAATAGTTGTAATGTCGAATTTTATACAACATCCTACCAAAATGGAGAGATTACCATATGAAGTAACATTAGAAATAATCAACATGAAACTTCCATATATAATCCCCACTCACATCATCCGTTCACATGAAACAAACATTATTCATTCCTAATGTAATGTGCGTTTGATGCCCTCATGACCTGACATTTGGAAGAAAAAATTGGAGTCCTCAATGCATAAGACGCACTCACATCTTCCTTTCACATGAATTTAATATGTAATCATACCTCATGTAATGTACATTGGATTCCATTAGGACCTTACATTAGGAGGATAGGATGGGAGGATCCAAATATTTTCCCCATACACTTCATTTCTACCCCATAGTTTCACCCAAGCATCTCAATATGTAATCCCCACACCATTTGTCTAAGAATTATTTTCTTGATGAGGTAATATCCTATGTATATTCCATAAAATACCCCACCATGAATCTACTTTCATGACATGAGAATCAATACATCATAATGTTAAAATTCCTAGACCATTCTTCTAACATGACCCTAAACTACAACATCGATCTCTATTGGTTTTGATCCCTTTATTCTAATCATTTTATGTAAGATTCTTCACTAAGGTTAAACCTTGAAAAATGGTAAACATAGGTGTTCTCTCATAGGGAGTCACAAGTACATCCCTAAATTTCTTAGTAATTAATGATTTATAAAGAAATTTGTTAATCTTATTTTTATTAATTATTAAATTATTCTCTATATAACATATGTATTAATATTTTCATAAATTAATTTATTACTTTCATGAAATAATATGTGATAATAAATTTACAGGGATTTCATAAACTTGTTTTTATTTTAAAAGAATATTTTATTATAAATATATTATTTTTATTAAATTTTCCTAAAAAATTATTATTTTAATTAAAAATATTTTATAAATAATTAATTTAAAAAACAATATAAATATATTTTGAATAAAATAATGATTATAAAAAATAAACAAAATTTCATTAACAAATTTCGAATAAAATAATATTTTTTTAAATTTTGTGAATTTTAATTTTACACCTAAATATGATTTATAAATATATATATTTATTAAAAAAATTATATGATCCCTATTTATAAAAATAATTTTTGTTTTCAATAAATATAACATAACTTAAATTTTTATAAAACAATATATTTTTTTAACTATAAAATTATTTAGAATTATGAAAATTAGTAAAATGTTATTATTATTTTCATTGGAAATAAGAAATATATATATAAATTACCTTTTGTTTATTAAATATTATAATTTTCAAATTATAAAATAAAAAATAAAATATTAATGAACACATGGTTAAAAATAGAAATTGAAATGGGATAAAGGGGGTTTGTGAGGCGTTATGGGTCTTCTTTTGGGCAGAAGGGGATTCAAGATCATCGGGATCAAGATTCCATGAGGGGGTATCATTGATGGTTATGGGTTTATGTTGTGATATATATTGGACACTAAGGATATTTTGTTTACCAATATAGGTTGGGTTTTGTCTGTTTTCAATTATGGTTATCTAAATCTCGTCATTTTAGTTTTTTCATTCCTTAAATGAATATCCTCTTATATAATTGGTGTTTAGCTTTTGAAATTAGAGTTTCAGGTCAAACATGAGTATTTGGTTTTTTTCCATAGACATCCACCTAATAAGTTACTGTTAGTTATATTTTAAAAATTTTTGACAGTGTTTTGTTTATATTACTAATTATTTCTTCTTTTGAATTTTTTAAAACAATGATATATTACTGTTAATTTTCATTTCAAAACTCTAAAACTAAATTCGTTGGCATGCTCATCTGTGTGTCGTTGTGTATATTTTAGGGTTATAAAATCTAGTTAACTGGGTTGGTCAATACTATTTTGGGGAAAATCATTTTTTAGTCTGGAATATGGGAGTCCATTGGAGGTTTTTATACAAAAATTTAATATATTAGAACTTATATTTTTAGTTTTTCATTTACTCTAATTTATATTTTCTTATAAAAAACTATTAAAAATATTTATTCTGAATATTCTCCTTTCATAAGCTGAATTATTGGGTTCTATTTACCAAATTTTGGGTATGTTTTGTTAAGGGTGATTCTATATTCAAATTATTGTTTTGGAATGTCAAGTTAGTATATGTTTAACATCATTTTATATCTTTATTTATTTATTTAACATCTATTTTATGATTAGATATAAGGGATATGTTTTCATTAGTATTATTTTACAAAATCTTGTATATGTTAAATTTTTTTGATAGATATAAATATATTTATCATTCTTAAAATTTCTGTTCCCCTAATAATTTTATGTTCTCTTATTTTCTACTGGTGGAGAGGGATTGTTTTCTTATGTTTGAAATGAAATTTAGTTTTTCTATATCATCAATCATTAGTTTCATATTAGTTTTAAAATAATAAATTCAATTTAAAATTTTATAAATTCAAATAATATGTTAGAAATTATATTGATTTTAATCGAAGCTATCCATATGAATTAATTTATTTATACTAATATATGTATTACAAATTCATTTGATATATTGTTTTCTAATATTATGTTTCTTTTATGTATATATTTTTATATATAATGTATATATATATATATATCAACATAATAAAAAAATGATATATGTTTTTAATGAACAATTAAATCATGTGTGGAATGTGGGTTATATTTCATACCACCGATCATGTACATGATTACAATTGTCATATACTCATGGGTAAAATGTTTGATTTGAAATGTTTATTTTATAATTTTAAGTGCATATATATAATTTCTACCTATTAATCTATGTGATTAAAAATTTCAACTATTTTTCTATAAGAATTTGGAATATATATATTGATTCATAGTATCAATTACACTAGTATGACATCAATATTTTTTTATAATATACACAAAAGTCAATTATTTCAAGCATGGGATTGTTCGCAAACTAGTTTTATAAACTCTTAATAAAATATTTATGAATTTTTTTTATAATGGTTATCTTATTTTTAATAAAATAATGATATATATTTATTTTGATAATTTTATGGACTTATTGAGAAAGTCAGGTCCTTCAAATAGTAATAAAAAATTGGAACTAGTATGTTATGTGACATTTTTTGGAGTGAACCCATAATTCTTAGGGGGCCCATATTCTATATAAGTTATGACTAGAGGCCTTACATTATGGTTTTGAATATGGCTAGAATGGTAATATAAATCACCCACTAAAAATTAATATTATAAAGAGATAAATCCCATAGATATTTTCAATTATTATTATTTTGTGAAATTACTCATTTTATAAATTATCTTTTTTAGATAAAAATATATGAAATTTTTTTTTCATGAAATGTTTGAAAAGAAATTTTAAATTTTTTTAAACCACATACTGGGAATTTTAAATGATCACCCTGTATTTGAAAGTATAATTACGGGTTTAACATATTTATTAGTCATATATTATTCAGTGTGGAGGTAATGTATAGATGTTTCTTTTGTTTATTTAATTTCTTATTTGTATAATTTTTTTTAGAAATTTAGTATTTTTATCTAATTCTCCAAAACCTATACTGGTAATGATTATGGATTGTGTAATAAATCTTGCTTAATTATTTAGTTTTTTTATAAAATAATTATGCATCTTGTTTTATCACAGACTCTAAGGTACTCAATTCTTGATCCTTACAATGGGTATTATAGGATGGGTGTTGACATATTTGCAGAAAAAATGTTATTTTATAAGTAGTGTTGTATAAGAGTCTAGCATTGCAATTTTTTTATTCCGAATATGGAAATTCTGATTTTTTACCGGCCGTGGAATGAACTGTTAGGATGTAATTCATTTTAGGGTGAATAATGTCACATCCAATTATTTTTAACTAATTAATGCATTATGATGTAATATGTATTTATTTTTCTTATTAATTATTAATTATTCTCTTCATAACAGATGTAATAATATTCTTTCAAGATAATTAATATATTTATGAGTTATGGTTTGATTATAAATTTATATGGATTTTATAAACATGTATTTATTATAAAACAGTATTGTGTTATAAATATATTCATTTCATTAAATTTTCATCAAAAATCAATAATTTATTTTAAATGATATTATAAATAATTATTTTCATTGAAAACAATATTAATATATTTTGAATAATAGAATGAATAAAAGAGCTAATGTATATTGTTTAATAAATATTGAATGAAATAATATTTTTATAAATTTTGAGAATTGTAATTTTACCCATCAATATGATTTATAAATAATCAAATTTATATAAATTAATAAGAAAAACTGGATTTATAATAATAAATTATTTTTAATGAAAAATAATATATTATATACTTTTATTAAAAAAATATATTTTTTTAATTATAAAATAATTTTCAATTAAGAAAATTATTAAAATTATTAAAATTAAAATTATTTTTTTATTGGAAATAAGAAATATATATACATATATATATATATATTTATGTTTATTTATAATTTTTATAAGTTATAAATAATAAATTAAGTATATCAAAAAATTATTGAAAACATGGTTAAAAAAGTTATATTGACATGGTATAAGAGGGGGTTGGGAGGTGTCACAGTTCTTGTTTTGGGTAGAATGGGATATGAAGTAGTTGGGTTCAAGCAACCTTGAGGGTTTTGCCTTGATGGATATGGGTTCGACATACAATGGATATCGACCACCAGGGTTTTCAGCAAAGGGAGTTCAAGCTACTGTAGCTGCTTATGGTATCATTCATGCATGGGAGGTGGGTTTCTAGTGGTAGTAGTTTGTGATTCGTGATTAGGTATCCATCTATTGGAAAGTGACATCGAGCCATGTTAAGAGATCAAATTATGCCTTTAAATTCAATTTTAGATTTTCTTCAACCTGATATAGGGATTATTTTGTCTGTTTTGAGTTGTGGATAAACAAATCACATTTTTTTATTTTTTATTTCATCAATCGATATCCTCTTATTTTATTTGTGGTTTTATTTTGAATTGGAGTTTGTCTTTGAACATGAGTATTTTTTTGGACTGCATATTTTCACTACATCTCTCCCTCTTTTGTACATTTTAATCTAATTTTGAAAATGTTTTAGGTCTGTTATCAATTTTTTCATCAGTTGATTAATTTGCAGCAATGATATATTTATATCAATTTATTATCTAAATATATATATATATAGCTTCCTTGGAAAACTCATTTGTGTGTCACTATATAGTGTTTATGGATATAAAATCTATTTAACTAGTTTTGTAATTTCCATTTTGTTGAAAATAAATTTAGATTCTTTAATAGTGGTGTATTTAGTAGGTTTTATTCCATTAAAAAAATTAAGGGTACATTTATTTTTACTTATTCATTTACTATAAATTATAAGTTCATCTAAGAAACATATACAATTTTCAACTCTGAATTTTTATCTCGCGTAAGTAGAATGGTTTTTCTTTAGCTACTAAATTATGAATATGTTTTTTAATTGTAATAATTGGTTCAAATTGTAATTTTGGAATATCCAATTAAAAATCGTTTAACTTATTTTTATCTGATTATTTATAAATTTAATTATATTATGTTTATGATTATATATAAGGGATATGTTATCATCAATATTATGTTTTAAATATAGTTTATTATAAATATTCTAATTTGGATATCATACATTATCCTTTTTCAAATTTATATTTCCCTAATAATTGTATGTGTACTTATTTTATGTTGGAAGAAATGGATTGTTTTCCGTATGTTTGAAAAGAAATTTAATTTTTCTATATCATATAAAAATTGTTTGAATGTTATTTCAAAAATATACATTTGTGAAAATTAAAAATTTATGTTTTCAAATTAATTTAATGATATATATTCATTTTTATCGATGTTTTGTTTAAGAATTAATTTATTTATACTAATATGTGTATTAAAAATTCCATGGATATATTATTTTATAATATTATGTTTATATTATGTATTATATATAAATATAGATATATTCAACAAATAATACATTTTCATTTGGAAATCAAATCATATATGAATGTGGGTTAAATTTCATACCACTGTTATTTTACATGATTATAATTGCATTATACTCATGAATAAAATGATTGGTTTAAAATTATTCATCTAAAATTTTATTTCCACATTTAAGATTCTAAATAATTAATACATTTTATTAGAAATTTTACATTATTTTTGTTTGATAATATTGTTTTAACCATTAAATTATTCGTTGTATCAATTATGAATGTATGAAATAAATATTGTTATTTATGAATTATTAAAAATAAAATTATATCAAGAATGGAATTGTTTGATAACTGGTTTTAAAAACTCTTTAGAATATGTTGATGACATTTTAAAAGAAAGGATATACTATTTTTATGAAAATAATATTATATATGTATTATTAAAATTTTATGGGTTAGGATTGAGAATAAATAAGACCTTTTAATGTGTTTTAAAAAAATTGCACTAATATGTTTTGTGACATTATGGGGAGTGAACATATAAGTCTAAGGTAAATTTGGTCCAATATAATTTATGACTTATTTACTTATGTTATGGTTTTTAATATGGTATTCCATGTATCATAAATGAACAAACAAAAAATTATTATTTTTAAATGGATAAATCCCAAAAATCATTTCAATTATAATTATTTTGAGTAGTTAATGATTTTCTAAATTTTTTGTTTACTATATGACTATTATGAAAATATTTTATTTCAATGAAATGTTATAAACGAAATTATTAAATATTTTAAAACCCCAGACTAGATATTTTAAATGATCACCCTATTTTAAAAACATTTTTACATGTTTAGTGGATTTATTAGTGATGTATATTTCTATGTGGGGGAAACACACTAAAAGTTCTTCTGTTTGTTTAATTTAATTTTTTAGAGTTTTATTTTAAATGTAAAATTTTTATCTAATATTACAAATAATATAATTGTAAATATACTTGATTTTGTAATAAATGTTTTTTAATTATTTAGTTTCTTTTATAAATAATATATTACACCACATGTCATAGCACTGACTCGGGGATACTTGGTTCATGGTCCTTATACTCACATACTTCGCCCTCCTCATGGGGAATCTAATCAATAACTCATGTATGACCCAAGGGGAATCTAATACAATGGTATAAATAGGTTTTCCCTCCTAGGGATACACCACATTTACTTTTATTAAGGGCGTTCTGATCAACATCTTTGGTATGCTTCGACGGGTATCCTGACCTATGGTAAACATAGGTTCTCCCTTATACGGATGTACCTACATGATACACCCTAGGGGTTGTTCAGATCTAACTATTGAGTCTGCCTCAAGGGGTATCCCAAAAAATTGTAAACATAAGTGTTCCCTTCTTGGAATTAACCTCCACAATACACCTCAAGGGGTGTTCTGATCAACCAATTGGTTATGCCTCAAGGGGAATCCCGAAAAATTGTAAAATTACGTTTTCCATCCTAGGGATGCATCTCATTGATCCTCTTTAATGGCCATTATTATCATCCTATTTACTCTACCTTAAAGGGAATTCAGTCCAATGGTATACATAGGTGTTCAATTATATGGATGGACCTCCTAGATCCACTTCAATGAGAGTTATGATCATCCTCTTATGTCTGCTTTATGGGGTATCCTAACCAAAAGTAAGCGTAGTGTTTCACACATAGGTACACGACTCCTTAATCAACCACATGGGTAATTCTGATAATTCTCTCAGTTTAACCCCCAAGGTAATCCTAGGAAATGTTAAAATAAGGTGTTCCATCATAGAAAAGAACCTCCTTGATTTACCTCAAGGGTTGTTCTAATCGACCTCTCAGGTCTTCCTTAAGTGGAATTATGATCAACCTCTCTGGTCTTCCTCAAGGGGATTCCCATACAATGAGTAACATAGGTTTTATATCCTTTGGAATCTACTCTCTGATCCACCTCAATGTGAACTTTTATCAACCTTTCGTGTCTTTCTCAATGGATTTTCTGATCAATTGTAATATTTTGTGTTCTCTCATAAGTAAAAACCTTCATGTTCCTCCTCAATGGGAATTCTGATCAACTTCTCAAATCCACCTCAATGGGTGTTGTAATCTATCCTTAAAAGAGTGAAATCATACCTCATAGGGAAACACATCCCTGATATTCCTCAAGGGGTAATTCTTATCGACTTTCCTGATCCACCCCATGTGGTGTTTTAATCTATCCATCATGGTGTGACGAATTCTCTATTAGGGACACACCTCTAAATCTTCCTCAAGGGTCATTCTGATTTGATTAATGGATTGACCTCAACGTATTTTATGATCTATCCAAACTTGTTTGAAATTTTAAGTCTTAGAGAGACAACTCTTATGTCTACCTCCATGGGTATCTATAACTACACCATCTTTTCTACATAATACATTTACCCAGTTCCCATCTTTACAATATTTTAAACTCGTTACTTGATAAATCTCCCCTAAAAATTTTGATCAGTCTTTATTGGAAATAGAAAATGTGAAATCGCCACCAAAACAAGTACCCTTTGCAAAATTATGGGACACCTCAGGTAAAAATAATGTTAATTCATACACACCTCTATTTGTTACTTTATAATTTAGATGGGATGCCTTATTTTCCATTCTGTAAGATGCCTCACTAGATATTCCATTCCAAGAAAAATATTCATAGGCTAAAAATGCACCCAACATACATATATGACCAGAAATACTCAACATTATCATATGATCTGAGGAAATTTTTCTTTCCTATTGAGAAATAAGTAGCATAATTGTTTGGCCTCTACAAAGAGATGGAACTAAGAATGAGTTTCACGAACATGACTCAAATCTACAAGGGAGACCCAAACAAGATAGAGATATCCACGGGTAAATACATGGAAATATCAACTAACATATCATAATCAAATTTTCATCATAGAGATAACATCACTATCCATAATAGAGAAGCTCATCCGCCTTTAGAAAGTGGGAGAGTGGGGATTAAAATGTACATTACTGCGACAATGCACACCCCAATAGTGAAATCTTATAATGCAGTTTTATCAAATAAATTTTTTTTGATTCACCTCATGTCAAGAGAACTACTTATGAATGTTATATTGAAAAATAGTCCAAACATAGCGTTATCAAATTACACTAATATTCACCCCTAATGAAAAAAATATGACAACATTATCCATCTTATTAGAGAATAGTCTATTTATATATAGTAATTACTTATGGGTATGACCCTATCATTTCAGGTAAAGTACATACACTTATGAGATTATGTATTGTTGGTAGTATCTTTTTTATCATATTCACATCGTGATTGAAAATTTGTAACATAACTCACTACATATATTCCTATGCATCTCATGTTAACTAGAAATTCATTCTATATTATCTATTGTTATTTTTTATTAATAGTCAAAAAATCTCAAAATTAGGACTACATGTTTCTCATAACAACATCACAACATTCAATTAGTATGATGTTTATCTAAAAACCTCACTATAGTATTGAATGAGAATTACCACTGAAATCAATACCTCAACATAAGATTAATTACACATTAAACAGAACTAAATTTTTAAAAAAATCATCCCGAATTTTCTATGTAACATAATGAGTATTATTTGTTATTTTTTATATCAGACAATTAATTAATCGCCCTATTTATTTACTGAAAATATAAAAATTAATACTGATATTTTCTCCAGTTACCGATTTACAATAATTCATGGTCCCCAATATTCAGAGGACTTCTCATATACCCATCCCATTGATGATCACTAAATAATGAATTTATTATATTAAATAATTTACAAAATAAATACAAATTTATTTTCCATTTTTTACTAAGTGAAAAAAATGAATTTGAGAAATTAACCAGGAAAGACATACATGGATTGTGTGGAATAATGTATACCTAAAAAACACATTTATAGGATAGAAAGAATCCTTTTTATGGGGGTATGATATTATATATATTATATAATCATTGGTTGGAACACATTCTTATTAAAAACCACTAAACTCCACATTATCAATGTTGAAGTGGTTCATTATTTCAATATCATTTTATCATGAATAAATAATATGATACTTTGAAAAGTTGGTTAAGATTTGATTTTCACCCCCAATTAAAAATGGGTTTGAAACATAAACCCTTAAATATTTAGGATTCATATTCATTGATATCATCTGCTTTTTTATGAGATATTATTGAATACTCAACACATATTTACGAAGGAGTGAATAATTCAACTTCCTATAGAGAAATGGAACGCTTATTCCTCCAATAAAGAAAAAAACTTAAATAGTAAACTTTTTTATATTCAACATATCCATCTAAATTAGAATTAAGATAGTTATAAATCATTAATTTTTATTTTTCATCATACATCAGGACAAAAATAATGCATTTCCTGTGATATAATATATTACCTACCTCCCAACCATAAGATGTGATTCCTTCAGATTTCATTGGAATCTTGTGTAATATATTTCTACAAAAACATTATTTAGTCATGATTCCAATTAATAGAATAGTGTGAAAATGAGACTTAATTGCTATATTTATTCACATTATTCCTTCTTCATCCAAAGATTTCATTGGACCAAATTCTATTGGTCTTCGAACCTCACTCAATTCATCCATACCAAAATTATTGAGCAACTTATTAGAATAATATTCATGTAAAATAATGAAAAAATATACTATATTAGTAACTTACTTTCCCAAAAATAATAACATCTTAGACAACATCGTTATTTCAAATCGTATCCCCATTTTGGTAAAAAAAACTTCCTTAAAATTTATGATTTTATTCTAGAAAAAATCATGGCATCAATATATATAATAATAATAAAAAATTCCTCCCATATTCAAATAAAAAATTATTTGAGTCCACCTTTAATTTCATTAATTTCATTATAACACCAAAATATTTTAATATATCCTTTTTATATCATATTGAGCATGAATCAATGAGTTTAAAAAAACAATGAAAAATTATTTTTTAAATATTAAAATGTTATCCATGTAGTTAAATTAGAAGATATGAAAACATTATTAATTTTTTAAATCTATAAATTTACACCTCATAATAAAATTATTAAATAAATTTAATTAACGAGTAACTCAATTATATGTAATGTCATTTAATTCAACTAAAATCTGTTTTATTCAAAGAAATGTTTTTTTATTAATTTATATGGGAAAATAATATAAGTGATTTATTCGCACTATAGAAAATTTTTCTAAAAAATGGAATAATTTTTTGAATCAAACATATATCTAATAATATAGGTTGATTTTTTTTATTTTTCCGAAAAAATTACTTGTTTAGTGAATTTTTAAATACATTGATTTTATTAAATTGTCATTTATTTTTAATTAAATAAGTAATTTTAAAAACCTATTATTATTATTTTTTCAAATAATTTAACATTATTATTTTTCTGTTATATTTTATTTGAAAAACTACATATAAATCTTCTCTATTAAATATTTTAGTAACAATTTATTAGTTGGATTGTGAACTATTTTTTCATAAAGCTGTTTTAATGATCATAATGTTCCTAAATCTAAATTAATTGAAATAACCCATAATGATGAAGGATTTATTATAAATATAATGAATATAAATTTAATTGTTTGTTATTTAATATGAATATGATTACCTTTTAAAGAGTTATCAAAAAATCTTTCTATGATTGAAAACAATACATTTTGGGAAAAATGTTGTTTCTTCATGTCCGTGGGATTTATTTTAAATTAATATTGGAGAATTATATGTTTTTAATCTATAAAAATTGATTCCATATTTGGAGTCATCATCATATACATTATCTAATAATTTCAACTGAATTTTCTTACCAAAATTATTAGAGGAAACTATATAAATAAATTTATGCAGTTATGATAAAAACATTTTTACTAGGGTGTTAAACTAAAATTATAGGGGTGAAAAAGACAATTAAATTTTATAATTTATATATTATTGTCATATTAAGACCAAATATATTATATTTCTCTTAAAGGAAACCCCATATCTCTGTTACGCACCTTTAAAACCCATTAGATCAGCCTACACCTAAAAAACTAACATCCTTACTAACCTTCCATTATTTTAGAATACTTTATTATCAGAAAACAAATTTTAAAAGTCCATTGTCATAATCATATTGAGGTGGTCCGATGAAGAGGTAGCGTTTTTAACCATGAATTTTATTTTATTTATTTGTTCGACTCATTAAATTATTATTAAAACATTAATATATTTGAACCTCACTAATTTAAATATTATAATATGTTTTTATTTTATGAAAATGACTTAAAACCATCTTCTCCTCCTCGAATTGGGAAAATAAACAATTGATCATGTGTACAGTGGACTACCACTCACGAACCAATGTAATTTATTTTCCATTAGTGCATACCATAGCTGAATAGACTGATGTATTTAATGATTATAAATGATATTTATAATATAATTATACTTATATTATTATAATACCACACTCGACTATATACATTACATTCTATATGGAATACAATAACATCTCTCTCAAATCCAATGAATTACACCCTCATAGAGCGATGTGATTCATTTTTCACAAAAAGTTTACATTTAAGGTAATAATGTTTATTTTTTTGTTTATGTATGATATTAATGAGATATTAATATTTTTAAAAAATATATATTTCATACTCTTTCTTATCTTACCATCCATTGATGAAATGATAATGTTGTTCATGTGTATGGTGGACTTCCGCCTTGCGATACAAAGTGAATATTTTTTATTACTACATCATTAATGGTATATATAAAAGTAATTAAGAAATAATATTATATTTAATATATATGTATCATATTTTAATGAAAAAAAAACACTTTCCTTCTTTCCATCATGATCATTGAATAATGGAAACATTACTCTTGAATTCGTACAACCTACAGTCACAATGATTGCAAAAAATTCATTTATCATAAACATATATCTTGGTTGGTTTTAAATGTATAATATATTTTAAGAAATTATAAATATGTATTTATTACCACTACAGATAGTATTAAATAACAATACATTTGACATTATTTAACATACCAAGGTGATTTTGGATAATAGATCCGTTTAATATTAAAACATCCGATATGAAAATAGTTTGTTATGTAATTGAATTTGACATTGTAAAAATTAAAATAAATGGAATTATAAAAATTAAATTATTTTTGTAATTAAATAATTACTATAATTTTATTATTTTAGAATATATAGAAAACAAGCGAAGACTCGTTCTTGAGGTAAGGGTTTCATCTCAATCTTCCTTCTTTGTAAAGAATTGTCTTCTTTTGAGGAAAATTCAATTGAATGGTGTATATAATGCCCCATTACATATTATGTAATTAATACTTATTAATTAATATTATTTTATGTTATAATATAATTACTACATTTATGGGATTTCTAATTCCATTGTTACCAAATTAGTAATGGTTTATGATTTAATCTTGTTTCTCTTAGGATTTATTATGATTCAAATTTGATTGAAAAAATTAATTTGTTTGTTATATTATAAAACCATTCAAATTTATTCTAAAGAGGTTATTCATTAATTGTTTGTGTAATAATACCATTTTAATATCTTTGGTATTAAATTTTATTGAGAAATTTGTTTTAGAATTACTGAATTTGATTCTCAATTTCGTTGAAAATCTATGTTCACAATATCAATTTTTTCTGAAAAATGGTATAAAAAATATTTTCAAAAACAGTTTCAACATTATTCAATTTATTTATTGAAAAAATATTTACCCATTAATTTCATTCTTTAAATAATTTTTATTTTAATATTAATTCCATTTTCTGAATGATAGTTTTTTATCCTTTTTAGTATTGGGAGAAATGAATATTGTTAACATATAGAGAATTTTTGGAATTACCCACCATATGAACACTGATTTATTTTTGTATTCATATTTAAATTTACCAATATAATTTTAAATTAAATATTATATATATATTTTTTGGGAATTATTATTTTTTAAAAGGTGTTTTTCAATGTGGATTGTTTAATTCTTCAATAATATTAATAATATTTAAAAAATTATTTCTATTCATCAACAAAAACTAATTAATAATTTTGTTCAATGACTAAAAAGTCAGGATATTTATCACTAAATTAAATAAATATATCCCTACCTATTCATTTTATGAGGTAATACATGCCTCATAATCACCTCTCAAATTCAGATATTAAGAAATGTGTTTTGATTATGATGTGAGTAATGATTTTGCGACTCATTTTCTTTCCATGGTTTTATAATATGTTTATGAGTTTTTATTGATTCCTCATATTCCATGAATATGAATGTTCATGATATTAATTTCAGCGGTTGACCCCAAATTATAGACCCATCTAATAGATTGGGTAATGTTTTAGCCACATGACATATCATGTATGGTACCAGTGACTGAACCTAATCAATTACGGGACTCCTTCCACAATATGATTCACCTTAGTATTTAGAAATGACTTATTTTTATTTCATGTTTTTCATTGAATCCAGATTTCCTATAATTCCTTGATTTATGGACACATGTTTTTTAAGATTTTTCCCACATGGTTACTCATGTTTCCTCACCATTATGATATCATTTTAAATCTTTTAGTCACACATTATGTTTCCCTATTGTGTTTATTCCCTTATTTTCATTTTTGAAGAACAAATTATTTTTTGTATTAACAATGATATCCTATATAGTTTTAGTAGATTAATTTGATTTATTAGCACTATATAGAAAATAAAAAAATAATGATTAAATGTTTTAGTTTCCTTTGATGTATTATAATCTTAGTCTTCTAATGAAATTAGGACTCGTGAACTTTGGTATTATAGTTGTTGAATATTTCAGATTAAAAATCACGTAATTATTGGGATAAACAACATGAGGTTTTTTAGTTGGTATCAAATAAAATTTTTAGTTATCACTTTGATCATGAATGATAAATATTTAGTAATAACCCTATAGATAAGATTCTGTATAAGACAATGTATAAGAAAATACTTTACAAGCTTGATGGAGTAGAAAAGAGAGTAGATTCTATGAATTTAGATCTCTCTTAGGATACTACAAGTGAAATTTGATCTAGAATAGATATAACTAGGGGTAATAACTCCAAAAAAGACTATCATTATTAACTATAACGTCACTAGGTACACAAAAAATGAGACTTACTATACAAATAGTTTGAAAAATTAAAGGGATGTGAATTGTAAATTTATAAAATATTATCAACAAATTATGAAGGATTTGATTTAATTATTATGTCAGGAAAACAAATTGGAATAATTACTATGTCTGAATATATATATGAACCCAGGGACCTATAATTCCATATATTAAAATAATTTATAAGTATTTGAATCTAATATTATGAGTATCCCTTTGTTATTTTTATGCATTATTATCTTGTTTATTTTAATAAGTCTTGTTAATGGAAGGAAATATGAGAAATAATTCTGATAAAAAATGTAATGGCACTTACAATTATTATTCAAATGAGATCACTTACATAATTTGAAAGATATTAAGATATATAATGATCATTACAATTGATCTTCCTCGAATTATGGTCAACTTCTAGAACATTTTTTAATTTATAATAAAATAAAATATGAGAAGGATAGTATCTCATGAAATTTCAAGAGTTCTATATGAAATAAAATAATAATTACCCTCTTAAATATTATAATTATGTAATTAAGAACATATAATAATATCTCTAATTGAAGGTAAATATATTCTATTTGGAAATAAAATTAGTAGAGAAATGAATTTCCAATGAATATGATGTATTATTTTTTGGGAACTTATCTATCCAATTAGTAAATAATATATACTAATGGTTAACCCTCAGAAAAAAAGAAGGATCTATATAAAAAAAATATTTGTGATGATGAATTTACATAGTGGGATCATATAATAATATGAATAAGTTATTTTATATCAATGGAATTTGGGATTTAATAATATTGAAACATCTAAGGATTTTCCTGTAATAGATTTAAATAAATTTTTTTCAATAATATGTTGAATTGTACTAATAATATTGAATGAGTATTTAATACTTAGGTGATACTCTATTTAAAAACACTAATTGTGAAAATAATAATCTTATATATTATCTTATTATTGAGGTAATTATTTTTAATTATATATAATTGAGTTTTTAAGAGAATTGGTTGTATAAAACACCGTTGTGGTTAAAAATGATGATATAATGACCAATGTATTTTTGAGGATGTTCTTCATATTCTATATAATATATATATTACCATGGAAAATTATGAATACATTTATCACATATGTCATTCCATAGTTTCAATAAATAAAATACTGATAGATGGTTGTACACCCATCACATCAAGAATGTGAAAGGGAATTACTCCCACAACTAAATGATAATAACGATGAGTGCCTAATAATAGCCTAAATGTTTTACTGATTTATATAATATTGTTTTTACATAAAAATTTTAATCAATTAATGTTATTTTTATTTTTAGAAACATATTTTTGTATCAATTATTATTGAATTTTTAGGTTTTTAGATGACTAGTGATATTTAGGGAAACATTTTACTATGATAAGATATATATATAAATATAACCTATATTTTAAATGTAAAATAAAATTTTTTAATAATTCTATATTTTTTGAAGATATATGTTGGATGTGTATGAGTTATTCTTTAAGGTTGAAAACTTATTTCATGTTATGGTTATTGACGTCATTAGGTACAGATGGTTATTTATTTAAGGAATTATCTATGATAATCTATTAGTTTTATCTAATTTTTGAGATAAATATATTTATATTCATTTTATGTATTATGTTATTCAAGGGAAACTATTTTGGTTTTAATATTGATAGGAGGAATATCTTGTTAGTATTTTTTTAATCTTAATTGCCATTAAACAATTTTTGTAGTGATTTATGTATAAAAATTATTATTGGATATTCATTCCTTAGAGATAGAAAGTGCACGAAGAAGTGATTGTAGAACGTCCAAACGATGAAATCTTTTTATGAAATAATATGATTGTAGGTGATCATATAATATAATTCTACTTATCATAATAGTTAAAAAATCCCTCAAATCTTGGAAATGGATCCTGTAACAAAAAAATTATCTTATTACATTCATATACAATGATTCAATGGTTTTTTAATTCAACAAATATATTTGGTTTTGTGGATGTTTACTTTCCTATGATCATTCACTTTCATTCGATCAATGATATCTATCTTATTCCTTTATTATTTCTTATTTTGTCCATTTCCAAAAAATTATTTTCCACAAATTATATCCTATATTGAAACATATTAATTTTAATACCTTCACATATACCATTCCATTTTTTATGAGATTGTTTTTAAACTATTTTTAATGAGAGTTTTTTTTTCACTAAATAACATTCCAATTTCAATACATTGATTAACTAAAAAAATTTCATTTGGTGAGGATGAAATTTATTTAATGTGGGATGTATTTATCACAAAATATGTTTAAATAAGACTATGGTGGATAGGATATTCAATATGTAACACCGAGTTTTAAAAACTGTGACATTTTAGTAAAATATTATTATTTAAATATTATTATTTTATCGTAATTGATAAATGGGATATTATACATATGATTAAATAAATTATGAAATGTTTAATGGTTATAATAAATATAAATTTATTTATAAATTCTCATAATTATTCCCTTAGTTTTATGTGAAATTATTTCATTAATCAAAAATACATTTTCATCAAAAAAAATTTGTTTAGGTGAGAAAATTATATAATTAAATTTTCCACACCAATACAAATTTTATTTGATAAAATATAATAAATTTCTCAAATAATAATATTAATATTAACATGGGGTTAATTTTTACAACTTTTTTGGAAAATATTAATTTTTCCGTGAATAAGGAAGCATCGATTTTTAAAAAATTATCTATTCATTTCAATGAATAATGTAATTTAAAAGTTATATTTTTTATATTTATATATAAATATAAATAGTAAATTGTTATTTATATTAAATATATATTCTTACTTTAATTTCATATTTATACTATATTTTTTTTTAGTTTGTGGTCATGATTTAAAATTTATTTTTATTGAAATAATTTTAAAGAGAATAATGTTATTCTTTTATATTTAATAAAAATAATTTCCAATAATGAATGATATTATTTAAATTTAAATATTATATCTTAATACATATTAATTTAGCTAAATTTAATTACTATTACTTATCATAAATTTATTATAGTGTCATCTTACTGTTGGGAATAATGCATTTGTCGAAAAAAAAATTGAGACATGTATGGTTATACTTTTATATTATACATTCCAGTTATATGAGTTTAATTTTTAAAACTAGTTTCCATATTTTGAATAGAAATAATTTATATTATTTAATATGTTCATCATAATTTTTAACAACAATGAACTGTGACAATAATAAAAATTAAATTATTTTAGTTAAGGAAAAACTAGCTTTACATGGGGTTAATATTTAATGAGTGCAGTAATATTGACCAAATGATAATCTAATTCTATTTTTATGAAAATATTTTTATCATTTATCTTCAATGTTTCAAAAATAGGCCATATTTTTGTCCATTCAGAATGTATAAAATGTTTGTGTAATTATTAATTTTTTAATTCCAAATGTGTCCTCCCACCACTTATAACATAGAACCCCCATCCTCTTATTTTCAAAGTCAAAAAAGATATTTCATAGTAAGTTAACTACCCAAATAGAATCCTTACTTACCACACTGTATCTTAGAATCCATTTTTTGATGTGAAAATCAATATATGAAGTGATTAGGTGTAATCATTAATTGGTGGTATAAAGAAGAGGAAACATTCTTATCCAATTTTTTTTTCTACCTCCATAACTTCTCGTATACATGATCATCAAATTATTTTACCTTTTGAGGGAGGAGGAGATAGTTATAAGTCATGTACATATTTCCTTTCCAATCATCACATCTCATGGATTGATATAATTATTTATTTAATATTTATATATGCGATTATACATATAATAAAATTTTTATACTTATAATATCACTGAAGAACCTTTATGAAGTTTTTCTTTCTAAGTTCATTGTATTTGTTAGAAGCTATCGTTTTTGTATAAGATTGTATTTGTTCTTTAATAATTGTAAAAACTCCATCGTAAAGAGTTATATAAGAGAATTTAATGTTTCAAAATGTTAAAAACCAAACATAAATGGAGAGAAATGTTTTTTTTGACGAATATTTTATTCCATATTCATATGATTAGATTAAGAAGGTCAATATGTAGAGTATCAAACTGAGAAACTCAAGATAAGATGGTGGCCAAAAAGATGAAGTTCAAGATCGAACACACTATCTATATCAGGTATATTAAAATCAATTTCAAGAAAAATCAGACATGACATTTGTAAGAATGTCAGATATTAGAGAGTGAATAATTCCTAATGATTCTAATGTGGATTATAGAAGAAGGTGATGTTAGGAGTTAGAATGTTCTCAATCATAAAAAATTAAATTTAGAAGATTGTTTTATTGTAATTATGTTCTCACCAATCATGATAATATAATGATTATATATTTTGAATAAATAGGAAATTCCTTATGATTTAATCATATCTAATAGTACCAAAAATAGATTTTTTTAATTTAAAAAGTGTAAAGCATATAATGATTTAATAATTTCAATGTTACTATGTAGAGTCACGTTTTAATAATTTCAGTCATTATAGGAAAATAATATTAATTTTATTTACATCATAATGAGATATTAAATTGTAATTAGGATTCCATCAAAGTGAATCTAAGATGGATAATTATTTTTTTCATAATAATCTTTGAAGGAAAGAAAGATCATAATGTGTATTGTGAAAATTGGAGATTTTATTGTTCTACAGATGTAAAGAATATCATACTCAGTTGATAAAGGAATGAAAATATTAATTTAATGATATTTAATGGAAGATCGTAATGAGCTGATAAATAACGGAAGATCATAATGAGATGATAATGAAAGGGATATTTTAATGAGGTGAGAAATAAAGGGATATCATAATGAAATGTGAAATAATGTCAAATCGTAATTAGATGACCATGATTGACTTATAAAAATTACTTGTAGAAGATTTATTTTACTAAAGTGCAATATAATAAATCATATTAAAGTTGTGTAAGTTACATTAGAAATAATAATGGTTAGAATGTCTGAGAAGGATGATTATAATGAAAATAAAAGAATATTTTTGAAGTTTTATGAATAGTTGAAGAGGTCAAAAATGAAATTCATTAGGTTATAAATAGAAAAAAATTTGAGGTCGATTGAATAAGTCAACGTTGATGTTTAAATGTGAGAGATTTTAAATTTTTTTGAAATTTGAGGAAGCATATAATGTTTTAATGTTTTATACCCTCGTTTTTCAATCACCTATAAATTGAGTCTCCATACATTTGTTCATTAAAAAAACCTTCACTTTAGAAAAGAATGAGTAGAAATAAATAATTGTTGTTAAATATCTTTTTGAATGGTGATCTCATAAGATGATTAGACACCTAAAATATATTTTTACTTAATATGAGAATCATATCTTGAAACATAATGTTGAGCCAATTTTATTGAGACAATAAAATTGAAGATGACAGAATTGATAATTTCAGAAGAGTTTGAGTGTGGAAGAGTGAGAATGATTTCATAATATTGATTCCATTATATTTATTCTTTTATATTTAGGAAGATTAGATTGAGTGATTGAGAAGAGTTTGAGAAGTGTAGACTATGTATGGGAAAACCATATTAACCTCATCAGAATGAGAGAATCAAATCAATCCAAATCAAAAAGAGGATCCAGACTCAGCTTTTGTGTAGAAAATTGAACAAATTATTATTATTTTTTTGGATAAATTGTTTTTTGTTAAATTATAAACATAATGGAGTTAGAATAATATTTTCAATCGGTAGATAACAGGTGTCTTATGGGATTTGGAACCAGATATATCATCTTCTTTATAATTCTTATTTTCCATAGACCCATGAGAGTGGATATAGAATTTATATAGGTCCTTACCCTAATATTAAGCCTTTTAAATATTATTTTATTTACTTTCATTCCTACATTTTTCAAGAATAACTATTTAAAAAAATATAACAAATAAATATTATCATGTTAAATGATTTAAGTTTTAACAAGTATTGAATCTTATAAAATATGAGAAACCGAGTCAACAACCAACTCAGTTGTTATTCGATACTTTAGAAAATCAATTTTTATCAAAGTAAAAGTTTACCTTATGGAATCCTTATCTTGGATAATATAAATTCCTTCAATAGTATTGGAATTCCTACATTTAATGAAAAATATTATTATTTATGGAAAATTGTGATTAATATTTATCTCGTGTATATTTTCAAGGAAGTTGATGATACTGTTAATATTATATTTGCATCTATTGAGATAGACAATCCAATTATTTCTCTAATAATAAAAATACAAAATTTGATGGAATGAATAGAAAATCAATTGTTATATCCTTATTAGGGAATCATAACCATAAAGAGATGGGTCTCAATACTTCTAAAATATGTGGGAGAAGTTGGAATGTATTTTTGAACGGATTACTGTTCTAAAGATAGAAAAGCTAAATATATGGCACATCAAGTATGAATACATCAGAATGAGAGATGATAAAACTATTGATGAATAATTTACTATAGTAAATGAAATTGTTTACAAAATTAGAGGATTGTGATATGTCCTAGAAAATTATACAATTGTTGGGAAACTTATTTGAAACATCTAGAAATGGTTTGATGAAAAAATATCTTATTTATAAAACAAGGATGATTTCTCTCTGGATTACTTTCATAACATTATTATTTCTTTTGAAATGAGAAATGATCTATTGTTTAAAATGTTGTTTACTGGAAATAATAGAAGTATGTTGATTAAGAAATATGAAACTGACTAGACAAAAAAAGTTCTTTATAAAGTTATGGTTCATAAAAATTCCTAAACTTCATTGAAAATATTTTCGATGTTGAATAAACCTCAAATAGTGAAGAAAAATGAGCTGAATAATCCAATATAGAGTATTAGCTCACAAAAAATATAATTTCATGTCTTTAGAGAAAAAAATAAATTTTAAATAAATAAATTTTAATGATAAATAAATATTGTGATGAAGTTAATAATGGTATGAATGATGTCTTTATCGTCGATAATGAATATATTCAAGAGAATTTAATATAAAACCATATAAATTATTAAAAAGGAATGGTGGGTGAAGATATGTGTAAAAATATTGAAGATAAAGAAAAATGATGTTATAAATTTTAAATAAAAATAGATTGAGTTAGAAAATACCAGAAGAAAGATGATTTAAATAATCTACAATGCTTCAAAAGTAAAAGATGATACATCTAAATTTCTACAATGAATCCAATCAAGAATCTGGTGAAATCCTCACCCACCAAAAATAAATTTCCATCTCCTTTTTCTAACAATTTTTGTCCCAGAAAAATTATTTGGAAATAATATGTGCAAAAAGGAGTTTCGAAATCAATCACAGCTAAAATGTTGTAGAACCACCGAGGATGAATGCTAGTCTATGACCAATGTATTTTTGAATGTGAATAAGTTATCAATATCAAAAAGTATTCTATGAAGAAATATCATACAGTAATGTAAAATCATGATTATATTGATATTTCTTCTATTACTGAAATTATTTCTACATATCAGAGAATTTTTTTCTTAATATCTCTCTTTTCAGAAAGGATTGATGAAAGTAAAATGAATATCTTTTTTATCCACAAGAAGTTAGAAATGAAAAATTTGTATTTGTGAGAAACCATCAAACAAAAAACTATTTTGAATATTTGGAAGAGTTTAGGGGATGATGTGATGAGGTTGTACATCATGTAAGAATATTTATGCAACTACTTATAGAAAATGTTTCTTATGGAGGAAATGAAAAGGATGTTAGAAATAAAATATTTAAATAATGATCTTTTGTTTTTGAGAAATCATTAAAAGTGTTAAAGGAACAAATAATGGATACTCAATAGTGGTTATTATTCACTTATGAAATGTGATATGAAAGTCAAGAAACATGTTGAATGGCATGATATAAGATAATTCACATTTTGTAAAAATAGTTCCTAAAAAATAAATTAACAAGAACATATAAGATTAATGAAAAATAGATGAAATCTATGGATGTTTTTTGGTGGTATAAAACATTACATGCTTAGTGTACGTCAACTTGGTGATGATGGAAAATTAAAAATCATAAAAAATTTATTCATGTATTTTCAAAAGTGATAATGATAGAAATGCTATTAAAAAAAGATTAATAAATAGTGGGAATATTTTCAATATTTTTGAATTTTATATAACATGATACACATGAGATAGAGGAGAAATCAAAATATGGAATCTAAGACTTGGCCATTTCTGATAGAAATACATGAACAAACATTTCAAATATGATTTTTTCAATAAAATTCCATAATTTAAAATAAGAGAAGAAGATGATTTAATTACATATAAAATATTAATATGACTAGAAAAAATAATAAGAGAGAAAAATATCTAAAATTAGACCGCTCAAACATATTAATTATAATTTATGTGGGATAATGTAACCTCAATAAAATATGATATTATTTTTTTCACTAATTGATATGATTTTAATATGATTACAAACATCATGGTTTTGAAAAAAATTCATATGATATGGAAATGTTTATGTTTTTTAGAATAGTTGATTAAAATGAAATAGGGGTTTATATAATAAAATAGAGAAGAAAATACCGAAATAACCAACAATGATTTTGAAGATTATCGGATAAAATATGGTATCCAAAATTAGTTTAGTGTTCTCTATAATCCAAAAAATTTAGATGAATAAAGAGATAATATAATCTTGGGGGAAATGGGAAGAAGTATGTTTGAATCATATAAACATTAAGTGTTTTGATGGGAATATTCTATAATATTATGCTACATATTCACCTATGATGTATTCTATGATCTGAATCCAACATGGCTTCTTATGAAATGTTGTATAACAAAAAATATTCATTTATTGACATCATTATTTTTGGAATTATGTTTTTTTTAAAAATAGATAACATGTATTTGTGAATGGTTGATAAGAATGTAGCAAGATAAGAATTTATGGGTCATTCACAAGTCAAATGATGTTAAAAATGATGGAAAAATGTTTAATTTTTTTTTGGACTCATATGATGTGATGTTAAATTAAAATTAAAATTCCATATCAAAGGTTGTTGAGAAAGAGGAGTATTAACAAATTATTTCTAACAATATTTAATATTAGTTATAATATCCTTATTATAACTCAGAAAATTCATGTGATGGGGAATTTTTAATTGGGAAAGAAATAATGAATTTTACTACTTTACACAATTATGTTGAGTGCAAAAATATTAGTGGAAATTGAAAGGTTCTAGTTCAAAAATTAAAATTTTTTTGATTAGAAAATCAGACATTAGTTATCTCAAAAGTTGGACGAGAATATGTTTCAAAATCTATTGAATATAAATCATGGGGGGTTCAATAAATGTGTGAATGGATTAGATTAGGAAAAATAAACCATAAGAATGTGTTTCATGTCCAGAAAAGAGAAAAAATTACATAACCAAGTGGGTTTATAGAAACATGTAAATTGGATATAGATAAGATTTGAGGAAAAAATCTAGTCTTGTTTATAGAGGTTATTCATAGGTGGAAGGAGTGATTTTTTAAGGAACATTTTCCCCAGTTATAAAATTACAAAATATAATAATGTTTCTATTAGTTGATACACATCATAGTTAAAAATTTTACGACGGATTTTACGAATACATTCCTTAATTGTGAGATTGTGGATTACATTTATATTAAAGAACCATATCAGTTTCAACTAGATGAGGACAAAAAACAAGTATGTAAACTGGAAGAATATAATTATGGGATGAAACAAGCTCTATTTACATAGTATTTAAATCATGAAAAATCATTGAGAATGATTAATTTTTGTATATTAAATGTTAATTGAATCATCTATGTGAAAAATATTGACAATAGAATCCAAATTTTAATTGTTTATGTAGATAATATTATTATTTTTGTTGATAAAGAAATATATTGTAAAGAGAATCCTGAAGAAATGAAGAATTATTTTGAAATGACTTTGTTCAAATAATTAATATTATTCCTTGTCTAACACATTCAATAAAAAAAATAAATTATCTTATATCATGAAAAGTATTCCATGGAATAATTAATCATGATTTGAACGAAAAATTCCACTGATGTTTCTAATCATATTTCTGGGAGAACAATGTTGATTAATGTTTAATTTAGAAAAGGTTATTTAGAAATATTTCTTAATTCTGATTGGAAGTATAATTTATCATACAGCTTCAATGTTTGATATTTTTGTGATGTGACTTTGTGTTACTTTAATCAATGTAATGCGAAAAATCACATAAGTTGTAAATAAATATAATTATAAGATATATCAAAGGAACAAATTCACATGGGTTTTCATAAAAATATAAATTGAGATAATGTTTCTTGGGATTACTGATGACGATTAGGATGGATATTGTAATGAAAGAAAATAATCTTCAGGAGGAACATTTTTCTTTGGTGAATGTTGTTTGAGTTGGAAATTTAAGAAACAATGATCTGTAACCTTGAGAATACTTGAATCTGAATATGTAGCAGCTACATATTAATTTACTCAAATGTTATAGTTGAAATTTTAATTATAATATTTGAGTTTTAAAGTTTCTAAACTATTTTAAAGTACATTGTAATAATCAAATTTCAATTTATCAATTCAACATGATAGGTAAAAAGTTTGTTTGAATATACATGATATTATTATGTTGTTCGGTTATATCTTCAATGGACTCTTCAATATTATCATTAAAAGGAAAATATTTTCTTCATTACATAAAATTTTCCATGAAAAATAAATCTTATCAATAAATAATATTGTCTTAATTATTATTATAACATTAATAACTTCATCCATTGTGTGTGTACATATAAAATACTCCTCTATTAACCCTATCAATGACTATTCCCAAATTCAGACCTTTATTCTTGATTAATAATGATTTTTCAAATAACTTTAAATTATTAATGAATGAATTAGTTATAAATCACAAATATTATAGAGTATTCAATAAATTAAGTCAAATTAGGCACCAATTTTGTATAGAGAAAAACTATATGTATCTTTTCCCTATAAATTTGTTATGTTTCATACTCAGAAGTCCTTTTTTATCATACCCACCAGAATTTTATCTTTCCTCTAAGAAATAACATATTATTTCATGTGTAGGGAGGATAATATAATGGTATTTTACTATACATCTTAATATATTCCATATACTCATTATTAATGTATGTGGATCCATTATTCAATTGAAATATATTGTTTACAAATAATAATTAATTTCAAAAAAAATTCTCAAATAAATCGTCATCTTGTTAAGATCTTCTAATTTACTCAAAATGAAAGATATGTAATTTAATTGGTAAAATCATCATCAAAATTACTGAAATTCTTATAAATATTGGTTGGATTCAACATCATTGTTAAACTCACATTAGATTATACAAACAAATGGGATTATTTATTTCAATTTCCATTAGTTTTTTATACTTCCTCACGATTTTTCAATATGAATTACAACACATTTTTTGTTTCATTCACGTTGAATATTTTACAAATTTACCAAAATTCAATTTTTAATAATATATATATATATTATTATAACTAAAATGGAAAATTTATCATTCCCATAAATTGTTTTCCTCTTTTATACATTTGAAATGTGATGTTTCAAATTTATAAATTTAAATTAAGCCATTTTTATTTCCACTAAAAAAATGCAATTTTACCATCTTTAAATATTTCATAACATAATAATTATTCTCAAATATGAAAAAAAATTGTTATCATAAATATTTGAAACACTAAAATTATTCTGTTTCAGCCTATTGGATAATAATATATCTCTCAATTGTATTATGATAATATTTAGTTTCCAAATCCTTGCACCTTGAGAAATAGTTAATTCCTAATAATAGAAAAATAAATTATCATACCATTGGATATATTTATAGAGATATTCATTTCTATTCATGTGTGATTAGTAGAATCTATCATGTATCCATGGATTCTCTCATTTCATAGTCTTAAAGGACACATAGACCCCCATTTCATGATCTTCCCTATTAAACCTCTTTCTTGATTTTTAATACTTATTATTTAGTTATTTGAGAAGAATTAAAAGATAAATAATTATTATTGTGTTTAGGTTAAAAAATCCTTCCTTATGTTTTTTGAGGAGTATTAAAATATTAATTTTATTATAACATATTATAATTATATTATTTTGGATGGGATTTTCTTATTTCATGATTAATACCCCTGAAATACACAAATATTTTCTTGAATGAGTTATGAGATTTTTATAGAACATATATGATTTATGAAAATACCTTCTAGTTCAATAACATATTCTCTCAAATAGTAATATACTCATGTAATAAACTAAATGTTCCCAATATTTTAATTTCTGATTGTTTCTATTTTATGGTTTATTAAATATTCTCATCCTTTGATTCCTTCAACATCACCTTTAAAATTTCCTTATTCTTGGTCTCTATAAACATAACATTACACATGTGTTTATTGGAAAAAGTATAACAAACATAACTAATATAGGAATTTGATATATCTTACATTATATAGAATGAAATAAACACCTCAAATTCCTTAACAATATATCCAATAATTATAATATATTATGTTTACCATATATAATATTATTAGAACCACATAATAATAAATAGGATACCTAGTATAATTAGTAAACATATACACTATTTTTGTTCCCTAACCAACATCATTCACTATGTTTTGAAACTCTACATCATTGGATTTTCTCAAGTAATTTTAATATTGAATTATATTTTCCTAATGTGACTTCACTTATTCATTCATTGAAATTATATTTATAGTGGTGATCATAAGATGTTTTTATATGGAATCAGTAATTTTATTCAGATCACCCATATTTATTTTGAAATAAATATATATCTTTCAAATATCTCGAGCTTTTAAACTGTCAAGGGATTTCCTTAACGAAAAAATCTTCGAGTTCAATTAATTTATATCTCATTAAAGACTTCTATTTTCTCTCAAACACATCTGGATATCCACCATATACTGAAACTCTTATGGGATCTTCATAGGTTAAATTTGTTCTTAATTTATCCTATATTTTTCTCCATTCAGTGGATTTATAGGATGGTTCAATTTTTCATTGAAGGATATTTAACAATTAACGTTTGAATAGTTTTATTATGTTAACCATTCAAAATTCTAATATGTGGATTCTTGTGGGGGAAAAATAATATTATTCTATTTTTTATTATCATTTCATTTGGCATTAAAGAACATCATTAAATTTATTCCACTATCCATATTGTACATACTTGATTATTTTTGGGGGGTTTTATCCATCCCCTAATTAATTTTGTTCATATGGAATCATTGTAAATGGTGGCTAATATTGAAAAAAATAATAAAATTATATGGAAACATCAACTATATTTATCTATGAAACTCTATATAAATTTAGAGAACGAAGAGATAAATTATTCAAAGTAAATAGTATCTTATTAAACATTATTTAATTTCATTGTATTTTTCTTTAATTAACCATTATTTGAGTCATTTATTTCATAGAAGACTATGTAATTTCCTAGTTTCCAATTTTTCAATATGTTTCTATCTTTTATCATCTAATATGTGATTAAATTTTTTTAGTTTATCAATGGTTCACTTATCAAGGTATTTATTCACAAGATCTAAAATTTTCACTTTGAATTTATCTAGGTGGAATCTGATTTTCATATTAAGAGTATTAGATTCTTGAAGATTTTCATGATATCAATGAATTGAATTTATTAGTTTCTTCGCTCAAATGAATCATTCAACCATTTAATCATTTTATCATATTTAAATATATATGAATTGTTACTAGAAGGTTCATAACCCATAACCTTTTACCATTTTTCACTATATATAGAAATTATAGATTTGCTATAGATTATTTGTGTTTCAATTATTCTCATAAATATTAACATAAATTTATATAAGAGTTATGATAGTAAAGCATTCAAATATATCTTATCCTATGGGGGAAGATCATATAAAAGAAATTTAGAACACCCTTATATCCATGTTGCTGAAAAATCCTAACGATATGAATTTCCATATCCAAAAATTCATGTAGAATAAGGGTTTTCTAAAAAAAATAATGCAAAAGATCCCTCAATGAGGATTCAAACTCATATGTCTCATGGAAATATAGTATCTATCACCATGAAACAATGAACAATGCTATATAATTACCACACAAGTCTTTCACATTATAATCCAAAATGTACACTAGCTAGTCATCTACAAAAATCATCTGACTCCAACATAATAACTTTAGAACTCAGAATTTGAGAGTGATTTAGATGGCACATCTTGAGCTACGACATGTTAAAAAAATCATGGATACCTATCAACTGAGATGGCAATGATAACTTATATAAAACCCATACAAGCCAAAAAGTAACCTAAAATGTTCCAACATATATCTTAGTCAAGATTCTATATCTACTACAAAAATGGTGACCCAATCGAGGAGAAAAATTCCGGAAAACATGTTCAACAAATAGTTTTTAAAACAACGATGCTGATGAAATTCATTTTATTTCCTTAGATTAGCCAAAAAATTGGTCCCTAATTACCAAAATGAATCCTCATTAACTTATCCTAAATTATAATGGGTCCCAAAAAGGGACCTCTTCCATATATTCCAAAAAAACTGATATGTACATGTTACTATAAAAGTCCTAGAATTGAAAAATTTCAATCAATGATTGGAATATATTTTTTATATGAATACTAAACCAATACTATATTAATATAAAATTATCTAAAAAACACTAGATATAGGGATGTAGAATATCCTCCAGTATATGAAATTCTAACTCTATCTGATCGTCTGTCTGTAGTTGGTATGTTATAGTCAATTGAACCAGAGTCCTGATCACCTCCTAGAGACTCTTCTAGAACATAGAGGTGAAACTATAAATTTTATATATAATGATAGCATGGGTACCCCAGGTTACCTCAAAATCTCTAATAAAAATATCTTACCCAAATCCTCAACTTCATTAGTGTCCCTGATTAGAATAATATTACCATATATCATCATTAAATCAATCACCACATATATTTTTATTAACCAATGAGGATTACATGTTAAAATTAATTAACAATTCTATGTTCATGTCACAAAATTTTCTAACAAGAATAGAAACATGTTAGATTAAATTATAAAGTATCATTTTATATTTATTTATCTGTTAGCGTGTGTGACAGAAAGAAACATAATAATCAATTTCATTATTCATATATAGCAATTAATGTCATTATTTATTTTCTTAATACATCTTACATGTCATTGGATGAATATACCATGAGGAACTATGGTAATAAAACAATGTTAAAATCCATAATGATTCTAGGAAGTGAAATTGAATCCCAAAGTGGATAATTCCATTTGAATGAAAGTACCATCATGAAATGGCCCCCATCATAATGGGTTTCTATAGTTCTTAAGAACCCATTATTCTAATACTAATATTAAAATTGTATAATAGACTCAAGTAGATATTATTATTTATGAACACAAGACAAATTTGGACCTAAATCGTCATCCTGAGAATCAAGATGAAATTGATCGAATATCCCCATAAAAATCTATTCACCCTTTGATTTTATGATATTTTGAAAAGTTATTTATTCTACTGAATGCATTCAAGATGGAATTACCCTTTCTAGTAGTGTTATGTATTTAAAAATCAAACATATTATTTTATTCCATGATCCATCTTTATAATGATCAATTAAATTCTAGATATGATATAAATATTATTCTTCCGATAATAAAATTTTGTGAACCTCTCCCCAAATAAATAGTTATTTCAATACTTATAAACATGAATAACATTATTAAGATCTAAATTGTGAGTGTGGGAATTCTTCTCATGTGGTAAATGTTTATGAGAGATATAATGCATTACATAAATATCCAAAATAAACAAACATCATGTTCTATCACTATTTGAATCAGAATACATTGCATACCCATTAAGAATATTTGGTTGATCAAAAGACTTATTGATGTATGAATATATTTTTGTTCATCAAAAAATTCTACCACTATTATTCACATATATGATTCATCCCATATCAAGGTAATTGAATTCATATATATTTTCATCTTTGATAAATCATTTGAGAAACATAAAATATTATCCATGATGAACAAGAATTCTTTGGATCTCAATGATGTTCTACAACTGTTTAAATGAAATGAAAACCTTCTCCTTCTTAGGATCAACTGATATGTCATTATCATATACCACATTCCCAATTAATTCACATCATGGATTCATTTTTTTAGAGATATTTCCATTAATATGGCAACTCCACCTTATTTTAGAAAGGAAAATTACATGGTGATCATCATCACGATTGGACTTCGATTAAACTAGTATATCTACTATGAATACTACAACAAATGTGTTAATATATAGATCATATATAATATTTATCATATCAAAAATAAAACTCTAGGAGATTTATTTAGAAGAAATGGAATTACATGATTTTTATAATGGATATAAATTCTCTAAAAATTTATCTTTCATAAACTACACCACCAACCCCTGAGTAGATAACAACCCGACTGAAGATAGATTTTCGAAAACCACATCAACCCTTTAAACTAATTAAATAAATCAATTCATTAGAGTGAAAGAAAATTAGTCTCAATCATCAACTAGTTTAACACCATATATACCATGAAAAAAAGTGAACCGTTGGCCTTCTTTCTAATGGACAATATGTCTATCCATAATGAATCAATTAGAGAATGAAAACATTCCCTATTAGATCATAAAACAAAATCATTTGATACTTCTGTTCGGTTGGTTCCATACAAGACGAGGGTATCATTATTGTATTCTTACCAAACACTATATCAATTGTAAACTCAACCTCTATATTTGGATGAAGACTGGAGATGTCTTCTGGGAAGACATCCTTAAAGTCCCTATAAACCATGTGAGGATCAATAATACATTAAATGAAATTGGGATCAACTAAATCAGTAGATAAAAAACTCTAGAGATCTATGTGGGGAGGTCACACAATACTAGACCTCATATCCCACTCTATCTAAAACACCATAGATCTCATATCAGTAGCAAATAATGTTACATGCTTATGATAATAAGAAACCACATAACAATGAGTGATAAAAAAATCCATCTCGATTATAATAATAATCAAATCTAGATTAAGAATGAGGAAATCCTAGACTAACTCTACCTAATATATCAATGGAGAAGTTAAAGTATATAAAAATCCATAAATGTTCTTCTTACTAGTAGGTGAAATAAACTACATGATCAATGACATGATCGATATTAAATATTTTAGAACATAAAAAAAACTATAAAATATAAATAAATTTGGGTGGCCTCTATCAAATAATGCAGCCTCCATTGAAGATGAATCAAATATGGTACCTATCATTATCACTATCTCCCTAATAATCTCATCTAGATACACATCCACTATGTTAAGGTTCTTTAAAACTGAAGAATTTGGATGGAGAAATATTTAAATTGAATGTTATTACTATAGAAGAATGTAAGTTGTAATAGATGATCCATTATCAAAATGAGTAATATATATGTCATGGAAGAACTTTTGTATATAACAATAGTGTCCACAACCATTTCACTTATTCTCTATGGAATAACTAGAACACCCAGTGTGCACTACTTTATCAAACATGTAGAATATTGAGGGAACACTGCTGGATATAGTTGATGTTTTAGAGGAGGTCCACTACTATGAATGATCTCCAGAACTCTTATGAGAGTTATGACACATCATCTTATTTCCCTGAGAACTACATATTTTTATACTTAGTTATATATAATTGGAAGACTAATAAATCTTTTCCATCATATTCAACTCTATCATCAGGTCCTTGTCTACTATCTATACATAGTTATAACTATTCATCATAAATACTTATGATCTAATAACCTTTTTAAAACACTAAGAGTAGTTCTGATATTTTTTCTGATCATTCCTTATCACATCTAGATAGAAATGAAATATCTCTACTATCTTATTGGTTTACCTCAACTCAAAATTATATACGAACTAAAAATAAAGATACATGAGAAACATTCCCATTAAAATGGAATTTTGAATGAACTAATAAAATATAAGGGTATTGAATCCCATGGAATCCAGTCCATTCAAACCCAATCCCTTGTAAATATCTATTTATACCATATATTCAAACAATGAAATGCTTAGACCCTCTAGTACAACCACTACACACTAAACCATAACAGCTTATGGTGTTTTTAGGATGTCTATGACCAGGAAAATCATGCCCATTATGTCCTCCACCTCTAAACCTTTCTCCATTACTTTATAGTATGGGTATTTCATAGATAATAACTCTTGTGATCAATAATTTCCTTTTAATCACTTACCTTATCCTAAAAAACTGTGTTCTAGATTTTCTGATGATATTGTGCCATAGCCTAAATTACTCGCACTATAGTCTCTATAATTTTCTAATCCAAAGGTGGATTCCATTGAAGACAATCCACTACAAAATTCCTTGTAACTCATGTAATAAATCTTAGAGGCTTACTTTTTCACAATGTAAAAATGTAATCATACAACTGGATAATATCATTTTAATCTAAAAAGTCACAATAATGATTTGAGATTACAATGATGAAATCACAATTGGAGACCCAGATTAGTATATTCTATAGTAACCGGAGTCTATTCAATGTAAGAGTTATCCAAGAACTCACCCCCACCTACCTTTCAAGTTCAAATTTTTTTTTTTCAAACTAAAAAATTCCCATGAGTTTGAAAAAATAAGTTATGGTACACTTATGTAACATCACAACAAAAGATACCCTATCATATTAGAACATAACCTGACCCACCGCATACCTAAAGGATGTTCCCAATCCCTACAGGTTGTTTACTCATACATAGGATTCAATAAAAAATAGACAAATTTTTTTACATAATGAAACATATAACATAGAATATAGATATATAATAGAAAGAAATTGAATAAAAAACCATAAAAATGAATTCCATAATATAAAATTGAATGAATAAGTGGTACATAAAAATTAAAATATAACAAAACAAAAGTACAATTCCATCAATAAAGGGAAAATACTAGAAAATTAAATGAAATTTTTAAAAACTAGAAAATGTACCACTTTCTCACCATCATCTACCTATACCCAACAAACAGAATACGTCCCCACCCAACTATGTCTCAATTTATTTTCATGGATCAAAATGAATGACCAAGTCAACAATCAACTGAAGGGGGCTACATGGTGTGAGGTAAAGAGGCTTTGTAGGATCCATCCACGGTGTTCTATATAAAATATCTATACAATATATCCAAAATATGTTTATTTTAAATAAAAAATGTAATCCTAATTAACAAAATAGTATTTATATAAATATCACTTCTTAATTAGATAGAAAACATTACCCCACATAAGGAAGCTAATGCAATAGGTCTCCTGACATATTCATTGAATCTCGAGAGTATAAGAACACACAAGAAATTGAATTCCCCAACAGTCCCAAATAACCCCATAGGAAACATGGTATATGTAGTAGAGAAACACCCAATGAGTGAACTCCATGAATATATCAATGAATGAATATTATTTTTACAACACCTATCTATGTACATAAGGCATACTAGTTGCTGCATTTCCCAAATCATTTTATTAAAACCATGATTCAAAAACCATTTCATAAATCCTTTTCACAATTATTAGACAATTTATTTTCATTCACAAAAACAAATGGAAAATAATACTTTTTGAATATTCCATTTTTAAATATAAAAATAAATAAAACATTAAAATAAATTAATACTATAATTCATAAACATGAATCAAGAAATTTTCTTTCAATAAATGATATAGATAGTCCATCTTCCTCAAAATATATTCATACATTCGCGCTATATGATAAAATATAATAGAAGGAAAAACAATAGAATAATAGATTCCATATAATTAATTACCCATTATTAGAATTAAATACCATAAAAAATAAATGTACCAGAGGATATATTGACACATATCTCTAGAAACTCAAACGCTTCGCCACAAAATCCATATGGTTCAGCATCCAGAAGTTAATCACACACAACAATATTGAAAGGTTCATAGAAAATGACACCACATGGTCAGAAATTCCAAAAAATAGCACCATGAAACTAATTTATCCAATGAAAATGTATAATAAGAATTGATGCAAACTAGGATGAAACAAAAAACCCACCACAGAGATCCAGAGTCAAAGAGATATGAAAGGAATAGTGACCCCCAAAATTGCCTGGATGAATACCTAGGGTATGGGACCAGAAAATGTATACAAAATGTTTGGTTTCATGTGATATGTAGATAAAATATACTAGTTATAAACAAATTATTTACTGTTTAAAATTTCATAAATTAATATTTTCTAACCAAAAAAACAAGTTAAATTTATCACAATTGATTAATTTATGGTGTAAAAGAGGTTATTATGATTTAAATGGAATTTATGGACTAAAAATGTGTTTACAACTTCTAATATTCTTATTCTATCTACCATAATACAACTAGTTCCTAGATATGTAATTATATCATATTCTAGAACATATGAAAAAAGTGTCTAGAATGCAGTTTGAAAACATGGTCCTAAAGAAACATACCTAATAAACTCTTACTCACTATAAACCTGAGATATAAGACCTTAAACACAAAATATATCATAAATATTTATGAAATATTTTACATAAAATATTTAATAAACATAGAAACACTTATCATGAACTGATTTAGAACTAATTGAGAAGAATCAAAATTTTAATGTGATAAAAAATTAGTACACAGAATGTTTCATTGATAGCACTTGTTACAAATATGGGGGATTACAAAACCAATATGGGAGTGAATTAGTGATGGATTAGAAAATAACTCTTCATTTCGTAATAAATAATTCCCATCACTAATTAGTACATGACTATCTATTTATTCTGATGTTATGTTGAGAGAATAATAATGAAATAAGACAAAGTTATATAAGTGTTTTTATATGTTTTTATCACCACTATTATATGTTTGATAACACTTTATTGGAATATTCTATGATACACCTACCCAATGATTCATTTTAAAACCCGTTAAATTTAAATTGTAGTATAAGCATTATCTTAAACACCAATTACCAGATGAATGATGAGGCTAATAACATTAATGATCTCTGATTGATGTTCTTGAAGTGACTTCAAAATTTGGACGTCGTTTGAACCAATATTCCAGTACTCAATGAATTACTAACTCCCATATTGAATTATTCTTTAATAGATGGACCTATAATTGTTTCATCACACAAAAATATTTCTAAATGGGTTTCTATATTATTTACTTATATTTCATTCAATATGGCATGAGTCCCATATTGGGGGCATGATCATTTGATCTAAGAGGTATAGAAAAATAAAACAAAATCATATCTATGTATCAAAATATATTTTGACAATATTTTTTTATTGACCCATTGATTGGGATTTGGAACCATTTATTTTAGTCAGATGCATAATATAATAGTAATGTTACAACAATGTATTGTCCTATATATCGAAACATGTTGTAGTGTGAACTGCTTGTTCATGATGGAATTTCCACATCACTATAAAATGTTGTATAAGAAATTATAAAAATATACACTTCGTGAAAAAATCCACCTATCATTAAAATATCACATGTGTCATTTTCAAAAAATAATCTCAAACATGGTTTCATTTATAACGCTTTATGTGAACTTATTAATTATTCCGAATTAAATATAAATCCTATCACTCAATTTTGATTAATTCATTTATATAAAAATTTTATCCATAGTGAAAGAAACCCAAATGTGGTATGATCTATTTATATTTTCATGAATTTATTTATGTATATATATTTCTCTTGGATACTTCCACGTCACCTCATGTAATATTCTCTCATAGGTGATATTAACTCTACATAGTAGTTTCATGATTATCTGATTTACAACATGATTTTCCAATTATAATATAAAAAATCATTTTGATCCAATTAATATAAAATATACATATAATTTATAATAACTCTCCTATGTGCATGTTTCCATTGCATATAACAATAAGACATCCCAAAATCCAAATTCAACTATTCAAGTGTAATAATTCATTCCATGCCTTTGTTAAAATAATCATTTAGACACCTTATAATAGAATAAAATGGTGATTGTGATATAAATAAACTACTTAATATAACATAAATTCTATTTTATCCATGTATATGTATGATCAACTAAATTTACAATTTTTCAATTAAACTACATGATTCTTCTTCAAGCTTCAATATCATAAATGACACTTTAGTTACTCCCACTAAATTTCATGGAATTATATTATTTTTAATCTATTATGACAGTGTTTAGATCCAAATTTATATACATAAAATTTAATGAACATATGATTTATATATAATTCATTGGATATATATTAGATTTATTTCAGGTTTGAGGGAGATTAGATAATGGAATTATGGAAGTGGAATCATTGATTATTGTTTCATCCCAAAGTATTTTATATTGATAGATTCATCATGATATTTATACATGGGTGTATATAGGAATTTATATGTGTTCATTATATGTTTTTAATGATATTATATATAAACAAATTTGACATCACATGGTTACAAACATGGTAAAAAAAATTCATACATATAGTATAAAAGTTTATCATATATATCATTGAAAATAATATTATATTAATTGTAAAATGTGTATTTAAATTATATGGTTTAAAAAAATATTATGTATCAATTAGAAATTCTTAATATTCATATTTATTAATAAATTCATTGAAATTCATCAATCATTATTTATAAATAAAATAGTATTGTAAAAAACATATTTTGTAACTTTTGTTCCACAAATGATGTTTTTAAACTACTATATCATACTATAAAATCTAATTAAATGTATTTTTATTGAGTAAAAACTAATTACTAATAATTATGGGGTATATAATGATGAATATAGTTTCATAGAGTATTTGAATGTAAATATAGTTACATTAGGTAAACATAAGAGGAAAAGTATTTTTCCTGTCATATTTATAATATACTATAAAAATGAATAATTAAATGAATTTTTTTGACTAGGTATAAAAAAATACATTGAAAAGACCATGTTTTAGATTTTTTTATCATGTACCTATATTGGATTGAATATATAGTGGTAAATAGATGGATATAATATAAATTTTGAATCAATCATGAAATTTATATAAATTGATATTGATGAATATTTCTCCCAAGAATCCATATTGAAAATATATAAATGATTGATCAAACCATAATAATTTTTGTTAATGGTAATAAAAAATGCATGTTCATGGGTATTCATGATTTTTAATTTAGTATAGTTTTTGTATTCAATATGTGTGTTTGACCTTGTTGAAGTATCACATGTGTAAGCATTGGTCGATACATTAGTTCAATAATTGTTTTAGAATTGAAGATAGAATCCTATAGTAAGAATATAACTATCAGATATCATACATAATCGGGACATTCCCTGGGTGTTTTTCATATTAAATTTTCTATGTGTGATGATGGACTCACCAGAACATTCACCAGGTGTTCCCTCACCACGTTTCATCATGGATAGAATTTTCCTTAAATGCGATTAAACTTCTTGTACTGGATAACTTCATATATTAGGGGAACCAAATTGATTCCAGTGTTATGATGGTATAAATATTTTATGCTGATCAAGATTCATTTCATGGCCTAGGGTACCACTACATGGTGATTTTTTTATAAGACTGATTTGACGGGTGTAAGATTTAAACATGGATTATAGTGAATTATTCTTTTATTAGTGTAGGGTTCACTATGTGTGTGTCCTTTAATAAATAAATCTCATAGAATATCATTTAAATGTTCAGTTGGAGATATATCATACAATAATTTACTAGTCTACACAATTATTTCGGTATCATGGTTGATTTTTACCTTATAAAGGGGGGTATTGTGTCATGGTGTGACCTGTGATTGTGTAATTGTGGTTATGTTTGTCTTAGGTGGAGGGGTTTCATGTTTTGAGAAATGATGTCATTGTAAAAGTCTTTTCCTTCTAAAGGGAATCACATCATAAGCGTGGGGGTAATGCTTTTCTATTCCTTATGTACGATTTTTCAAAATAATTATTCAATATCTCTTTATAAATATTAATTAGGGTTAATTCCATTAATACAATTATCTAGGTAAACTTCCTTAGAATTATCTTTTTTTCTTCATTTTATCTTGAAAGATCATTATTAATTCTTTTTCATTCTTCATATTGTTCATCATTATAGTAATTGTGGGTAATGGTAGTTAGCAATATGTTTCTAACTGAGGTATCATTATATTTTTTCTTTTTTTTTTCTTTTTTTTTTGTGTTCTATAAATTATGGTTTCATCTAATTTTATGATTTATTTTGACCAAAGTTGAATTGGATAGTTATTTTAGATGAGTGTAGTTGTTGTATATCTTGTATGTGGTTCCTAGATTATTTAATTTTTATACATGAGTATATTCATTGTGTGACAAATGCGTATGCGTAGGCTCATGTTAGTAACCTGGAAATAGAACCATTTAATATTTTGGTTGTTTATGACAAATGATGAGGCATATTGTTAGGTGGGAATTGTAGAGTTTATATTAGTATTATTTAGATTCATTAGTTATATTCATTTAACATTTAATTAATATAGTACAAAATTATTTCAATGTTGTTCATTGTTATCAGATAGAAGATATAATTTCATGGGAAACTGATCGGTTTAACCGATGTGATCATAGGTGCTGAGATAATGGGGAATGGGATGATGTGGTATGCAGATGAACATTATATGGAATTAACATTATTAAAGATTGTGACATCATTCTTTTATTTTATGATCATAGGTTTTTTGTCATTGATTATCAACATAAAGGATAAGAATTTTTATGTCATTTTAACACATGATATATACCATGAGGTGGCTTTAACAATAGGTTTTTTGTATTATTTTATATAGATTTATCTATATTTGGGTGATCTTATTGACTATGTTTGAGTAGAGGGGTTACACTAAGGAATCCATGATACCATGAATGTGGTCGAGATCACTTGATGGGACATGGACTCTTTTTATATATGTTAGACAAGATTTTCTAATAATTCAAGAATTGTAAAGGGTTAGAATCCTCATTCCATTGGTTTCCATGGGATTAATGTCTTGTAGACAGACAAGGGTTTACATTACCATGAAATATGTTGTATGGTTTGTAGACATTCCCTTTGGGAATCATCGTTGAAGTGGGATGATAATTTTAAAAATGGCACGGTGTTTGATGATGTATGAGATAATATTGGTTGGAATTTTTAGGGAAAATATAGTATGACAAAATGTGGATGTATCATTAAACTCAAGAAATGGAAGATGCATGCAAAGGATTTTTCCTGTGTGGAATAACATGAGTATTTAAGGTTATGTGGTGTTCTTTTTTAATTTAATTTCACTTTTCATATTCTCATATATGTGTATATATATAAAATGTACAAGGTGATGTTTATGAAACTATGCATTGTTGGATTTTTTTTCCTTTGTTTAAATTAGGTTATTTTATTTGGATAAATTGGTATTTGATGTTATTGATTTTAGTTTTTGATTTTTTTTCATTGATAGTCATGATGTGATGCTCATTAATAATTTAATGCTTTTAGTTATCATTATTCTTTTCTGTTCCAACAGATGATTTCAATATTTTCTAGAATTGAATGATATTTTGTTGTCTACATTTTCAAAAACAACTTATATATTTTCTACCATATTTCATCATGGGGTAATTATTGACATTGAAACAAGGTACATGATAATTCTTTTAATCATGTATATGGATCGTACATCCATATAATTTTTTTGTTTCCTGACCATGAGATTTGAGGGTCAGTCCTGGAGGCTTCAAATAAATGGACTAGGGTATTATTAGAATGTGTAAGGGATAGTGGTTTATGGTACCTATTATAGATTTCACTATTTACAATATCATAGATAATATATATGTATTGGGACACATATTTGGATCTCAACAACATGCCATTTCTTCAACCTCCAATGGAGTTTCATAAGGGAATAGAAATGCCACCTCCAAGGCACACGCTAGAAACAACCACCAAGGGAATGGGTGAGAAGGATCCATATTGAGTTAAACTGAGAATAGTATAAATATATATATTATAATTTTAGATGATTATTCATTACATCACCCTAATAGTACTCTCAGTAAAACTATAAATGTTTAGTGTATTTGGATACTAGGGGAATATTGAACATATTTCCTAAAATGTATTCAACATATCTCACAATGTTCATCTCATGTAGTTCACTTCATAAGCCTATCCTACATTGTGAATTCATCAATATTATAAGGAATTAGAAACAAAAAAAATGATGAGATATGAATCAATGTAAGTGAAATCATTGGAGATATATTTCTATAATCATAATATGAGATAATGGATATGATAACATGATCATAACTTCTATGACCATACCATATGTAAAGTATAAAAATAGATGACACTAATCTGGTTCCTCAAGCTAGTTCACCACATTGCCACATGTGTGCCTCCTCATACCTCGTAGATTTCTGACTAGTAGCGAGGGTCTGGGGTGAGAAAGCGGAGAGATTATGCCCTTATATTAGAGTAATAATATTTTATAAATAAATAGATATAATCCATTTAGGTAATAAATTGAGTGAGGATGAAATATATTTAACATGTATGAAATAATAAATGAAATTTAATAAATTTATGAATGGATATGTCATACATAAGAAAATGATCACCCACAAGGCCAACAATACATATAAAAGTGTTAAAATGTACAAGGATCAACTATGTACACAGTTTCATACCACATACCTGATCTACACACACACGTCTCATCCATCCTTATCAATCAGTCTTGTGCCTTATCCCTTCCCTTGTCTACTACCATGAGAATGTCTACTACGGTACTATAGTGTAATAGTGGCCCAAGCTGGGTGTGAGTGTAAAACTCAACAGTAAACCAACAATGCAGTCCCAAACATAACCAGTCATATGCAGTGTATGTAATTAGGAGTTATTCATCACATATAACAATAAAAAATTAAACTAAAACAACATATATAAAGAAAGACATAAATAAAAATAAACCACTATAGATCTATGAGTTCATGATCCTGATCACCACACCCAATATGAACAAACCTAATTTTTCTCATAATAATGATTTTTCATATATATATATATACATATATTTGAGCAGATATATATCCATTAATATATAAAACAGTATATACATATATATATATTATGTGTGAATAACAGAAAAAATAACATAAATAAAAATAACCCAAATTTAATCATTGTGTCTGTAATTCTAGTTGATAAATACCTTCTTTAGCTAGTTCTAGAAAATTATTTTAGTATGAAATTTCACCAAGGGGAAACATTTCCTTGACTAGGATTTACTGGTACTCAACTCCATTCAATATAATGAAGGATTTCATATTTTGATGGAAAATATTGCATTGATTGAACTGCATAAACTGCATTATGTGCTAAATATATCATGTTCTAGTCATATGAGTTACAATACCAAAGTATATTGACCAAGAAATCATATTCTATTCCATTGAGAAAATCCATAGAAAACTAATTATATTGTAGACCAACTGGGGTCATGACCCAAAGCCATTGACATAATCACCCCCATCGACTCCACAAAGCACATACATAATAAACATAGTATAATATAGACCAACAAGGTCAAAGACCCAAATCCATTGACCAGGGATTCCACCTTCAGTCCTTAGAGCACATCCATATAAAAAATAGTATATCCTTCTTTTACATTAGTAATTATTTATTCCATTCAATACTAACAATCATAGATTTCATACCATGTTATCCATTATCATAAAAATTATCAAAAGATGGATCCATTGATGTACCTCTGGGAATCCGTATAAAATGCATCATCACATTAGGCTCACAGGCCAAAATATATGAATCACTACTCGAAATCATATTTGCATCAATAATAACAATGTGAATGAATAATGAATGAATTGGTGGTTGTTGAATGCCAAAACCACCTCTACTTCCACAACATCAGGGGATTACATTTTTGGTATGTGGTCTTGGTAAAACCCACTACCATCTACACCAATCCAATGATATAAAATCTTAGGTTTGGACAAATGTTGTGTCATCTATTTCGTCCCCATTGTTAGTTCTTAGGAGATTCATTAATCTTTTAATCCTTATGGTTCACATGTAAATGGAGGAATCCATATTGGGATCCTCTAGGTCCCAATATAAGTATGGGAATCAGTCATTGGGTCTTAACAAGGAGTAAGAATAAGAATTAAACTTACAAGGGATCATCTAGGTCATATCATATGTGAAAGAATCCCATGGGTGACTACTGTCCACATTGATAAGTCAAGGCATGGTGTAACATTTCATGGGTAGTTAGTGACCCTATCGATTTATCCAGTCTATTACCAATTTTTATAATTAAATATAACAATTCATTTTGGTAAATATAAACAGGGGTGTCTCTGTTAGGCAATATTCCATGAATACACATATTACGTAAACATGCACTAATATCCAATGGAAGTCATGATAAACAACCTACCTTTAGAATTCTTTAAGCATTTTTAACCATATTCTGATAGCTCCGTTGAAGCTCACATATATCCAAGATAATCCACATCATCTTCCAAGTCAATGACTAACATAGGTTAGGTAAAAAGTTTTAGAAGATAAATTAGGGTAGTATAAAATTTAATATTAAGTAAAGAACAAAGATGCATAATAGGAAATTTCTCACAAGATGCTCATTGCCTAATGAAAATTTGAGAATCTATGAGTAAAATATAGAGACCCGGCCTTTTCTTACATTACTATTACATCATTACAAATATAAACAACATAATAGTATTACACATGGAGGATCCAAAGGTTTAGTGTCTTGGGAAAACTAGGACCACACATAACAAATACAACATCAACCATAAACATTTATTTAATTTCTTATCCACTAGATTCTTAGTGGCACTTGTACTCTCCTTAGTACGTGTAGCCACCTGAGGATATACATCAAAATGGGAGAGCTAAAATCCCAGTAAGAGGATAGATAAGAACAATATAGCATGGGGTGAGCATAATCATGACATAGGAAGAAGACCATGAACATGAGAGGAGCATAAATAATAAACTTGAAATGTGGAAATGCATAAAAATGAAACATCATATCTTAGTTGTTAACTACCACACATACTTGTGAACAATGCTAGAATCTTGTTCACACATCGTTTCACATTTACTCATGAGATTCATCACTTTACCCATTGCATTGGAGCACTATATAATTCCGGGCGCACCCGTCACATCATAACATTTTCATTACCATGCATGCCACATAGAACACATATCAAACATGTACATAAATAAACCATGGAAAGTAATGGGTTTCATATCATAAAAACACATTCATAAGCTTTGGGATCCCAAAAGAAAGAGGGAACAACATACCTGATACAAGAACCATCAACTTTGAATGAGATGTAAAAGGTGAGATCTTGAAAGAAGAGTTCTTTTGGAAAAAATTTTGATGGACATAAAAACCAGTGAAAAACATGTATATCCCATAAAAGTAAAGTGAATGAAGAAAAAATGATCTCTGAGGAGTAACCATATCAAAAATGTAGTGAAAGATGGAGTACCCGAAGGAAGAAAATTGGGTTCGAGATTTCCCCTTTCCTTGTACTCAAATGCCTCCTTCTATTTTATGTCCTGTATAATGAAATTATATTCATTAATTAGAAATTCTATAACCTTTTATATATTAATAGGGTTCATTATGGTTCAATTATTTCATATTATGTTCCTCTGGATGGCTTATAGAGTTTAAATACATTGATCGGGGATGTTCGTTTTCATGGTTTTCTTAAGCGGTCCACTTGTATTCTTAAATTGATGTTTGGGTAGATCATGGGTAAACATCCAGAACTGATATTACATGTTATTAATTATATTACAGAATCTTTAATGATTTTATAATGAATTATGTTAGATCCATGTGGATGAATCATTAGATAAGAATTAAATGAAGATTATTTGGGTTATTTTGAGCGGTTTTTGGATCACAACGGACTCGTTTTAACATTTAACTTAGTAATTTGGACATAGGTTATTTCCAGAACATAAAATGGAATATAATACATATAAAATATTCTGTTTCAACCATAAAAATGGTTTGATGACCAGATATAAAGGTTGAAATGGAAAAAGCAAGATTGTCGTTTTTGAATGTGATAAATTAACACCTCATGAACAACGTTCTCTTAAATAAAATAAAAGTAAGAGGGAAAGGGTGTGGGTGATTTAATATAACATAATAATTATAGGATATGTATAATAATTGAGTTAATAAACAATTTTGATGATTTTATACGGGGATAGATCAAGAAAGGAACTTGAACATGAAAGGAAATTAAAGGAGAAGAGGGAGAGAAATTATCTCTTGAATCTTCCTCTTGAGATCCTCCATATGGAAGATAGGTTTGGTCTTTTGATGAGACCAGAAGCTTTTGGACGCAGGGTAGGTGATAGGGAAGGTGTTTGGGTAGTGTTTAGAGAAGGCATGGATCTTGAGATGTGTGAGGAAAAGAGGGAGAGAAGGGTGGCTTTTATAGTGGAGGGGAGAGGGGTTTCCTTAATATAAAATTGATTAGTTTATTAATTTCACCTATGAAAAGGAATAGTGAGTCTCGGATGACTAAGAATACTAATTATATTATGTAATACCGAACCAAGTGGGCTTACATCAACAGAACATCATCGATGACTCAATTATTACATTATTTAGCATTAATTGTGAATTATCGGATTCAACTATTCATAAAAAATTTAAGTATCTCAGAAAAATATAAAAAATTTACCCCAACCATATTTCAATGGGTAGAATCCAAAAATTAAGTCCATTTTTCAAAAATAATTTTCTAAATATTAATAATTTAATATTTATTTAAAATCACGATTTACTTAAAAAAACAGTTTTAAGATTAAAACTGATTTTATAGTTCTTTCTAAAATTATGTAGGGTCTTATAAAATTACCTAAAAACTATAAGACATTGATTAATTAATTTATGAATACATTAAAAGAAAATAAATATTCTTTTAAATTAATTAATTAATTATAATTAATTACTTATGACTTATAAAATACCAAAAACGTTTACTAAGGTCAAATTGTCACTTTCTAAGATTTCTAAATTTTATTTTATTATTCATACATAATGTTACTCTTATTTACTATTCATAAGTGTCATGTTACTATTCAGAAGGGTATTTTACTATTCATAAGGGTCGGTTACTATTCACCAAAAATTATTTTTGTTTCATTAGACTCCAAAAACCATCTTGAACACAACCGTGTATGTCGTATTTTTAAAATTCCAAACATAGAAGTCACAGACTTATGATTAAAGGTTACTTATCACATAGTAGTTCATTTTTTTTGTGTTTTCATATTATTTTATGACATATTTATAAGAAGTTAATTTCTATTGAAAAACTTTGGGTCGTTGCATTCTTCCCCCCTTAAGAAATTTTGCCCCCGAAATTTCACTTTACACAAATAGGTGAGGGTACTACTCCTTCATTACCTCACATCGTTCGCACCATTTTCTAAAATAGAAAAGGATAGAACAAAACACAATTAAACAAGTCATGAATAACTTATTCATTTAATCAATTATACCAATAACATAACATATGGTATCCCTAGGTAAATATCTTTGTGTGCATATTTTCACTTAACCTCATGTTGTAGGATTTCTCTAGGGTTCACTAATCCTAATCCCCAAATTAACTAAAACTTTCCTCTGATACCAACTATAGTGACCCAAACTTTTCTTAAATTACTATTAAATCATTACAAAGATAAACAACATAATAGTATTACACATGGAGGATCCAAAGGTTAGTGTCTTGGGAAAACTAGGACCACACATAACAAATACAACATCAACCATAAACATTTATTTAATTTCATCTTCACTAGATTCTTAGTGGAACTTGTCCTCTCCTTATTAAATATAGCCACTTGAGGATATCTCTCAAATGGGGTGAGCTAAATGCCCATTAAGAGGATAAATAAGAATAATATAGCATGGGGTGAGCAAAATCATGACATAGGAAGAAGATCATGAACATGAGAGGATCATAAATAATAAACATGAAATGTGGAAATGCATAAAAATTAAACATCATGTCTTAGTGGTTAACTAACACACATACTTGTGAACAAATCTAACATCTTGTTCACACATCATTTCACATTTGCTCATGATATTCATCACTTTACCCAATGCATTGGATCTCTATATAATTCTGGGCGTACCTGTCACATCATAACATTATCATTATCATGATTGCCACATAGAACACATATCAAACATTTACATAAATATCCTATGGAAAGGAATGGGTTTAATCTCATAATAACACATTCATAAGCTTTGGGTTCCCAAAAGAAAGAGGGAACAAAATACTTGATAAAAGAACCATCAACCTTGAATGAGAGGTAAAAGGTGAGATCTTGAAAGAAGAGTTCTTTTGGTAAACACTTTGATGGACAGAAAAACAAGTGACAAACATTTATATCCCATAAAAGTATAGTTAATGATGAAAAAATGACTTTTGAGGAGTACCCATATCAAAAATGGAGTGAAAGAGGGAGAACCCGAAAGAAGAAAATCGGGTTCGAGATTTCCCCTTACCTTGTACTCGAATGCCTCCTTCTATTTAATGTCCTGTATAATGACATTATATTCATTAATTAGAAATTAAATAACCTTTTATACATTAATAGTGTTCATTCTTCTTTCATTATTTCATATTATGTTCATTTGGATGACTTATAAAATTTAAAAACATTGATCGAGGATGTTCGTTTTCATGGTTTTCTTGAGCGGTCCACTTGTATTCTTAAATTGTTGTTTGGGTAGATGATGGGTAAACATATAGAACTTATATTACATGTTATTAATGATATTACATAATATTGAATGATTTTATAATGAGTTATGTTAGATCCATGTGGACGAATCATTAGATAATATTTAAATGAAGATTATTTGGGTTAATTTCAGCGGGTTTTCGATCACAACGAACTCGTTTTAACTTTTAACATAGTAATTTGGACATAGGTTTTTTTCAGAACGTAAAAAGTAACATAATAAATATACAATATTCTGGTTCAACCATAAAAATGGTTTCATGACCAGATCTGAAGGTAGAAATGGAAAAAGAGAGCATGTCGTTTTTGAAGGTGATAAATTAACACCTCATGAACAACGTTCTCATAAATAAAATAAAAGGAAGAGGGAAATGGTGTGGGGTGAGATAATATACCATCATAATTACATTATATGTATAATAATAGAGTTACAAAACAATTGGGATGAATATAGGTGGGGAGAGATCAAGAAAAGAACTTGAACTTGAAAGGTAATTAAAGGAGAAGAGGGAGAGAAATTAACTCTAGAATATTCCTCTTGAGATCCTCCTTAAGGAAGATAAGATTGGACTTTTGATGAGACCAGAAGATTTTGGACGTGGGGGAGGTGCTAGGGAAGGTGTTTGGTATGAGTTTAGAGAAGTCTTGGAGCTTGAGAGGTGTGAGTAAAAGAGGGAGTGAAGGGTGGATTTTATAGTGGAGGGGAGAGGGGTTTCCTTAATATAAATTTGATTAGTTTATTAATTTTACCTAAGACAAGGAATAGTGAGTCTTGCATGACTACGAATAGTAATTTTATAATGTAATATAAAACCATGTGGGCTTACATCAGCAGAACATCATAGATGACTCGATTAATACTTTATTTAGCAATTATTGTGAATTATCGGATTCAACTATTCATAAAAAATTTAAGTATCTCAGAAAAATCTCCAAAATTTAACCCAACCATTTTTCGACGTGTAGAATCCAAAATTGAAGTCCATTTTTCTAAATTAATTTTCTAAATATTATAAATTTAATATTTAATTAAAATAATGATATACTAAAAAAATACTTTTAAGATAAAAATTGATTTTATAGTTCTTTCAAAAATTCCTTAGGGTCTTATAAAATTATCTAAAAACTATTAGTCATTGATTCATTAATTTATGAATACATTACAGGAAAGTAAATATTCCTTTAAATTAATTAATTAATTATAATTATTTATTTATGACTTATAAAATAACAAAAACATTTACTAAGGTCAAATTGTCACTTTCTAAGATGTCTAAATTTTATTTTATTACTCCTAGGTAATGTTACTCTTATTTACTACTCATAAGGGTCATGTTACTATTCATAAAGGTAGGTTACCATTCATAAGGGTATGTTACTATTCACCAAAAATTATTTTTGTTTCATTAGACTCCAAAAACCATCTTTAACACAACCGTGTATGTCGGATTTTTAAAATTCCAAACATAGAAGTTTAAAACTTATGTTTAAAGGTTACTTATCACTTAGTAGTTCATTTTGTTGTGTTTTCATGTTATTTTATGACATATTTATAATAAGGGAATTTCAATTGAAAAACATTGGGTCGTTACATAAAAGGTATATATGGTTAAACCATCACCAATCTCAGTAAAATCCATAAGCAATGGATTCTACACATTTATTAAATTAAATTAATTATGATTAGAACACTATGAAATAGTATAACTAAGTAACATCTAAAAAAATAGAATGTAGCTAAGAATAGATGGCCTATCGTGTCTTCCTCTTCCTAGACAGAGTTATTATTCCAATATTGGTATAGGATTCAACCATAGTACGATGAAATCTTTAATTAAAATCCCTAACTGGATTAACTAATGTTTAAGGAAGAAAGAGAATAATGAAAAAAATGGTAATTGACAATGAGATAATAATTCAACATGATTGAAATAATTTTCAAAAACCAAAAAATACATCTATAGCTACCACATATTCTCCATATCTTGTGAACCTATATAAACTAGGACATCATGTTTTTTCACATGATTAGCCCTAAAAATCCATCAATTTTGCACCCTCTACTACACAATCCAAAAAAAATTGGTGTCAGTTTATGATACCCTTAATGCCCTTGAAATATATAAGAAATAACTAATCCTCATTCCATGTGCACAAGAATCTATTATTATTATTAAAATTCTAATAATTCTTGTCCAAACCTCCAATCAATATTTGACCATTCATGAAACAAAAAATTCAAAATCATTATAAATTTATTGCAAAAAAATACATGGGATAATATAGACTCTCCACCATTGAAATTATCTTTCCCAAGAAGACTATTTGAGAAATGAAAACATGAATCATCTAATATGGGTAAGATATTGTCTTCTTAAATTGATACATTGCATTTTGATACAACCAAAACACCACCAATAGTTATTTGATTAATTAGTACCTATATATTAAAAACTAGAGAAAACTACCAAAACCACCATTGAAACTCTAGAACGATACATACAAAATATTGTATAACATGTTACCATATTACATCTTATTTTATTACCTTAATTCGAATAATGTGATATCTAGCATAGGTAATAAACTACTACTATGGAAATAGATCCAAAATACTCCCACTATCAAATTCACATTATGAGACATTATTTGAGTGTCCTTATGTCAATTATAACATGATTATCAAAATTAACATGAGGGTAAAACCCTCAATCCTTAATTTTATCATAACATTAAATTTACCATATACCAAGCTCAACCTGGTTGTTCTTACTATTCATTGAATTTTCCATTCTGACCCTCAAATTACACCAACATCATCCTAATGGTGCACTAAACGAGGTACCCAACATTACCAAATAAATAATTAGACTCACTTCATGTCAAAAAATATTTGGTCGAATACTATTACGAACCCTTTGTACCAATGGATGATGTATCATCATTGTGGGATTTCCACAAACTTATCCAATGTTTTACTATTATTATTTTAAACTCACGCGCTAAATCCCATCCCGACATGATGTAATGTCTCCCAACAAAACCATCTATTGATCAAAACCAAAATTGTTCAATATCACCACCATAATTAGAAACATGTTCATGAATCAATGGATTGTTAAATGCTACTCTATTCAAAACTCAAAGATCCAGATTTCAAAAAAAATCATTAAAAAACCTATACGTAGGAGTTATCAATGATTCTCGTAGAACATGATTTCTTTAATTATATATTACAAGAGTTAAAATACATCCATAATAAAATCAATATCATAGTACCATGAAAAATCAAATATGAGGTTATCCCTCTTATTATCAATGTTCATCTTCACACATTAGGGTCATACTTATCATCAGATCAATGAAACAAAAATCAATCAATCTAGTCCATACCCCCATCCAATTATGAAAATGAAAATTTAAATGGAAAGAAAAATGATATTCTTTGAGAATCAACTTGTAACATCCAATAGTCACCCATTCCCACTTCTCAATGTAATGCATCTAGAACTCCTGTCAACCATTTCTAGTAGAGCTGATGATAATATTTATCTATGAGGGAAAGAAATTGTAATGAATTTGTAAATTAGTTCTTTGATTATCACCAAGAATCCTCACAATGAATTTACCCTAGAGTACCATGATTCAATATAAAAAATAAAAATGAACTATCGCTCACTAGGAATGGGTATATAGTAATACATTATCATAGTATAGTTCACAATAAACTCTTGGTCTATATCAGCATTTCATAATGGATCCCAACTTGTTCACCTAAAATAAAATAATTAACCCATTAAATATCTATTCTAAAATCATAAACTACGAAAATTAACCTACATTAGCCATCACCATAATCATGTGGTTGAGTTATATAGAATTTCATTCCAATTATTGTTGTAAAATTCATTTTAGCTTGTTATAGATACATTTTTTAACCGAATCTAAGTGACAACACCATATAAGGTGTTCGTAAGATGGGATCTATAGTTCTTATTGACCTAAAAGGGTCACCACACATCATATGCACAAAATTTGTATCATTATCCCCACCACTGGATATCTCAATACTGATCTTGAAAAATTTCCATTAGAAGTAAATATATGTGAAATTCATCCAATTTGAGTAGAATATAACCAAAACCCTGCACAATAAAACAATATTTACTGTTTTTTGAAATAAAAAACATTCATCAATGATTACTAATAATCACACACATGTAGGCTTATAATATGTGAATAATAAGTTCAAAATATTATGCATGAGTTGCCTATTCCCTTTCTTCACCGATATTCAGTATCATTCAATGAACTCTTCCCAAAGATGAATAGGAAGAAATACATAATTAATCATAATATCCATGAAATACATGGATCTATGAAAAATAAAATCATATAAAACTATATAGATATTTATTATAATAGAAATACCATGTAATTTTCAACCATGACTTCTTACTAGAAAAATTCTTTTGGGCACAACATTCAAATATCAATCAGAGGTACTGAGACATTCCTAATGATTCTATATATCATATCCCAAATATTATTAAAAAGGAATGGAACACCTGTGATTCAATTTTTTATTATACCTCCCCAAATTAAACTAATCATGTTCCCCATATTTTCTAACAATAAATAATATAGTGTGCCACCCCATAAAAAAGGCTACCAACATAAATTGTGGGCCAAGTGTGTGATAGTGGGGAGACTATTCCTTAATATCAAAGTAAACAATTTTCAAAAGTAACTATATATCATCCATATGAGTAATAAAAAGATTGTAAAAATAATAAATATAACAAGAATGAAATAAAAATGATATTTATAGAAGGCCTAATGGCCCTGTCATATATACATTACTGATCTCCAATTGGGATGACCACACATATACATAATTAAATTGAATTATAAGAAACAAAATTATATGGATCTACAGCATAAACCAAGACATACTAGATTCCAAAACACTACATACTTGTCTGTGCCATGCTACACTGCCAGTCCCATGACTTTTCTCATATTTTTCATGTAACCATTTGATCTTCTACTTGGGAAACCCATTGGAATGGCATCCCATGATGGGAATGTATAGGGAAATAAAAATGTGTTCCCAAACATATATATTAATATGAAATTTATTTAAATGTGATTCAATCATCATGATGTAAATAATAAACAAAAATAAAATAAAAAATAAAAAATACACATAAATAGCATAAACTGCAACCGATCCGTGGGTATGTGATCCAAATTGAGCATTATACTTCAGAACAATCCAGAATGTCTATGAATAAGGTGTCATCATATATATATGAAAATGTTTATAAAATCCAATATATATATATTATGTCTGATTAATAAATCACAAAACAATGATTAAAAAGACCAATTTTGATCCATGGGTCCATAATCTCAATACATAAATATCTACTTTATATAGTTATAGGAAGGCATTTTAGAATGTTATGTTACAAGGGGGGATACATTTCCTAGCACAGGGGTCACCCGTACTCATCTCCAATCAAAATATAATAAGGTATGCAATATACTGATAGAAATCATTTGAAGATGGGACTATATCAACACTGACTAAATCTAGATATATCAAGTATCTCTCCAATTATGGAAATGAACCAGTTCCATTAACCATGGTGTCCAGTTTGATTTGATGGATTGAATCCGTAGGAAAATCATATTAATATATACCATCCATGTCCAGGACCCATGGTCATTGACCCAGAATTCCTCTAAGATTCCATGAAGTGTATCCCTTGCAAACATAGTGTAATATAGATCTATTAGGTTCAGTATCAATGTTAATTGGCCAAGGAGTCCTACTCACATCCATATAGGTCATCCATAGGAATCTTCGTGTTTTGTTATATAATATCAAGAATTTCCAGGGCCATATTACAATTCCCTGATCTATACCATACCATGATATATATATATACATAAATAAGGTTAACAATTTAGGTCATTAGAAGTGCCTCAAGGATTCTAATAAAAGATCCCAATTACATCATTCACATAAATCAAAATCCATGATTCACCTCTAGAAATCATAGCTGCATAAATAATAATTGTTTAAATGAATAAAAAAAATTGTCAGGGTGTCCAAAATCATAACACACCACTACTACCATAGCCTCATGGGAATACAAGTTTTGTATGGGTTATATGTGAAACCAAATACAATCTCTATCCAAACACATAACGTACATGATAATGGTTAGATAAACCATGGGGAACCCAATAGGGCCCCAAATCTGTGCATAGGTGATGGATCCTTTCTGATATCTATAGGGTTCACATGTAAATAGGAAAATACCTATTGTGATCTTTAATATCAAACAATATATAAGGGAATCCATCTTAGCATACTCAAAATAGTATGAATAAGGGTGTATAATAAATGGGATCTTATATTCCATATAATATACAGGGGTACGCCAAAAGAGACCCTTGACCTCAGTGATATGTTGAAGCATGAAAATAAATCACATGGGCATTTTGTTACCCTTGCGTTAATCCATTTAATTATAAAATTAACTATTTAAAATTAATAAATTGTTTAGGAAAAATATGATTATGGTTAATAACCGTAAGGAAAAATCTATATGGACAAAACATTAAATAGTACATAATCTTGAATTAAGTGAATAATTTTCATTGAGGATATTTTCATGTTTAGAGATTTAGACATTTAGTCCATAGCTATAACATTAAATTTCAAAAATTTCTTTGTATACACTTCTACCCAGTTAAGATTTTTTCATTAAATAAAAACTCATTGAAAAAAAATATTCACGTCTACTTCCAAGTTTTAGACAACATGTCTTTTCCTTGATCCCATCCTTGACCCTATTCATCTTTAAGTCCTATGAAAAACATTTCAAAACATGGGATGAGCATAAAAATATCAATAAGGGATACACAAATAAGAAAAACAATTAGTTTTTAAAAACAATAATTAAACCATGAATACATTATCAAATGTAATTATTTTAACCTTTATGAAGTTGTAATTACTCTTCACTAAATAAAAGACTATTGACTTCCCTATTATGGCCAAAATATAACCATAAAACCAATATAAAGAACTCATAACATATAAAGGTAACTTGGGAGAAAATCAAACATAAATTTAATAACCATACGGTCGACTTCCACACATGTCACTAAATAGAATTTCCATACAACCAACTTCTATACCCAATGAATTGGAGGTTATAACGTAACCAACTGTTCTGGTTTATCACGACACCACCCATCATTTGAATTATAGTGTAACCTCCCATAAAATTTCCAAGTACCATTATAAAATCATAACACATAAAATATATAAATATTTCACTAATAACATTTCATTTCAAATCAAAATAAATCATTTCATGATTTTGAAATTAGCATGTCTTTATCAAACCATATTCAAATACCATTTAAAACAATTAATAAAGAGATTTTTTAATCAATGTGTCCTTTACCACATTGAATATTTTAAATGAATTATATTTTGAAAACATTAGTTCACATGAAAAAAAATCCTAAAAACATTTTGAATTCATGGACATTAATGAGAAATATTTAGATGACTAAATCTTTAAAAAATTTAAAATAATTGTTTAGTAAAAGTTTTTTTATGAAAATGAGAGATGCTTGAATAAATATAAATGATGAATAACATTAAATCTGAACATTATTATATCATGAGAATAAATATATTCATGATATAATATTCCAAAGGACATCATATAGACCATATAAATGTTAATTTGTGCACAACAACAATGAAGTCTCAATGTAAAATAAATTGAGAGGAAATCCCTTATAAAGATGGTATCCTTAAATGACATAATTATGTGTGACTAATATAAATAAACCCAATATAAGTGGATATTATTTGTAAAAAAATCAGAGTATATTCAATCATATTCTTAGCAAGACCTAATCATGAAGTTCAATTCTAATCCAATAAATTCAAATTGGTTGAAGAAGTTCCCTTATAGAAATTCGATAGCCAAACGACGTCGCAATAATTTTTAGAAAATGTGTTGACGAGATAGAAATGGGTATCTCAAAACATGGACAGAAAATCTACCACAATAATGATATATAAGAACATATCCCTACATAAGAACATGTATATTAAAAGTCATAACAAAAATAGGTCTTTTAAAAAGAGGAGGGTGCAAGGTTCCATTACCGATTTGGTAACATACAAAACATATGCCACATTAAATAATGGTCATTCAATGAAGATGTTAATACCCATAAATTATATTATATTACACAATGAATACAATATTGGACTGTACATACACCACACAAGACAAAATACTGGAAAATATACCATCAATCTCACGGGAATAAAAAGTGATATGGAAACCCATTACCACGTTGTAATCAATAGCGTAGTATGTCCAAAAGTTAATAATAATCAAATTAATCTAAAAATAACATTAATATAAAGAGAATAATGATAATATATAACAAATTTTAGTTCCTAATACACCATATGCAATAAATAAGTTCCAAATAATGGAAATCTCACAGAATTAAAAGTGAGATAAAATACCACATACATTATTTCTGACTTCACCCGTTCATTCAATAATCCCATGAATAATAATATAAAGATAAATTATATTTTCATAAGAAAATTTTTACGGTTAATTATTCTTTTTATATCAGTTCTTACCTTGTGATAATCGTTATTTAATAATTTAAGTGAATATTGGTTGTTCTGTCGATATTTGGTACTTGATGAGAAAATTAACTCTTTATAATTACAAGTTGTTCATGTGGTAAAAGATAAATTATCTATAGAATTATATTATTGATTTAGATATCTTATATATCATATATATTTATTATATTCATGTATTTATAATATTACATAACATTTAGAGATAAGAAATGAAATGTACCGTTTATGGAGATGGTAAGTCATATGTACGCATGAACGCTTTTTTCATTTCTATTCCATATTTAATGCAATGAAAAAAATAATGATAAATATTTATATTATATTTATAGTATAATATACTACATAATTTTATTAACTCTATTGTTTATATGTTCAATTTATGGCCTTAATGAGTCATATCACTTTGAGGGGGTGGAAGACCACACTTTCTCAAATCAAATTAACATATTTACCCACTATGGAAACTCTAAAGTTATTCATTAAATGAAAAATACAAAATAATTGAAAAAATATAAATATAATATATACCACATATAAATACAATTCCATATTAATGGCCACCATAATAGGTTATAGGAGATGATTGAATTATCATCATTTTGTGTATCACTAGTTCATCGTCCATAGAAAAAATATGTTCTTTACGAATTAGATGGAGGTGTTTGTAAGTGTAGTTAGAATACTTCTCTAAATACAAACATGTATATTTATGATACTGGTGTTGTTATAAGAAAGTAATAAAAAGTGTTTTGGGGGTTGGATAAGTAAGATAAAACAAAATAACTTAAAATAAGATGTTACCTTTAAATTGGACAGCTCCCTTTAGAATGAACCAAAAGGATTTCTTAAAGTACATTATGCCTAAGGTAAGGATTATAGTTGAAATATAGGGATCCTGAGAACTTATTTGGGAAGATATTGGATAATAAAAGTGGATTGAGAGGTTTGAATAATGGGTTAGAGGTGATGGGTTTTTATAGGGGGTTCTATACAAAAGTTTTTAAAATATTATATTATTATATAATGATTTACGATTTCGAAAGGTCCAAAACTCATTAAAGTAGATTATAAGAAGACTAATGTTCTAAATAAAATCATTGAATAAGAATTACGAAGGTTTTGGATATTTATTTAATCAATATAATGTTATTTATTTAAATAATTCATTAATGGAGTAAACACTGCATCATTATTATGTTCTAAATAATATTATTTGTATGTCTAAAAATAATAAAAAAATATCATGATGTAGGAAATATTTAAATCTTTCCAATGAATATCTATAGTTTAATATATCAATTATAAAACCCCACATTATTTTTTTAGAAAAAAATACATGTTTATGATAGTTATATTTTTATTTTTTAAAAAAAGTTATTAAAATAACTACTTTACCCAAGTGGCTTTAAAAGGAAAAAAAATATCACCCATGTACTGTCTCGGTGGGAAATTACTCATACTATAATGTTAGGACATATATTAATATATTTTTATATTATTATAATATAGTTTTTACCTTGATTTACACTATTTAACTTTAATAACAGTAAATAAAAGACAATTGTTACTATTCTCCAAAAATTATTTTCATCTTACTGTACTAAATTTTACTTACTAATAACAACCATGTACGTCGGATTTTTGGAATTCAATTAAAAAAATCTGTAAAATTTTATATAAATGAAAAAGACAGTTTTTTAATTACTACACAGTGTTTCACTATTCATCAAAAATTGTGGGTTTTTAGAAAAATATTAATATTTCAATTTAAGCTATATTTGATATTCCAAATTCTAAAATGATTTAAATTTTAATAAATTTGAATCATATAATTTGCATTAATTATGTTAAATCTATTTCTCATTGGCAAAATCGAAAGTGTGTTTTTTCCAAATATTAACTATCAAAAGATTGACACTTGTTTATGTCTAATTTCAAAGTAAAATTACATCTAATTTCAAAAATTAGATTTAATTGTTAAAATATAATCTAATTAGAATTTAAAACCAATTAAAAATATCACATAACCATATAAATATATGAGATTAACTTGCAGTTTTGAATTAAAATATAGTATTTTTCATTTTTCATTAAAAAATGAATTTTACCCGAGAAATTAAAAAAAATTCCAAAGTAAATTATGGTGTCCTGATTCTAAAGAAGAATATTATGTAATCAAATATAACATGTAAAAGTTACCAAAACAATATTTAAAATGGGTTGAACATTAAAAGGCAGTAATTTGACCTTTTAAATAATATTAGACTATTGCTGCTTAAAATTAGATTTATTCACATTTTATGACTCTAACATTAATTCAAAAAATATAAAAACATTTATCAAACATGTATAATCATATTGTAGTTCGTTCTGGTCATTCCCACCAATACAATGGTTATTCATTAACTACCATTTAAAATAATATTATATGATTATTTTTCATTACGACTCAGCATTGTGTGCAATATAAGACTTCAGAGAAACCAATTGTTGCGTTTCAGGTACGCCATGGAATATATAATCCCCATTAAATTAAAATTTATATTTTAGTCAAAAATATTAATAAATAAAAAATGTCATACTTTTTTCCCTGGATGTTACATTCTTCCACCATTTTGGATATTGCATCCTAAATATTTTAAAATTGGGATGGGAAACATCAATTAATGTCCCACAACGAAAAAATATTAAATAAAACTATCACGTTAAAAGAATGAAAGACAAGTACAAAGGACACATGATATAACCCATACTTGTATTCTCTAAAAACATGGATATGGAGGAGAAATTATGTGTCATGTTCTAATGTAGAGTGACTGAAAACATTATTAGGAAAAATTTAAAAACAAGAAAATAATAAATTTATAATATGTTAAATGGATATTGGTTTCCCATTATGAAAATTAAATGGAATTTTTTTTCAGTTCCAATTTATAAAGTTTGAGAATTTATTTCTGAGATTGAATTAGAATGTATGGAAACTAACATACTTTACCTGTATACGTTCATCATTTACAAAATTTCTACCACAAACTAGTATTTTCCGTCATGACCCGTCCTTGGGACACATACCGGGACTACCCCAAGCCCGCCTTCCATAGGCCAGGGGCTGGTGACTAGCCCAAAAGGTGTAAATCCAAATAAAAAGGGAAAGCATTTCCTTTATAAAGTAAACAAACACCACAGAGTAAGCAAGCTGAAGTAAACAATAAGTAAACTGGGTACAACTGTAAGTGCTGGAAATTAAATGGGCCAAAATACAAACCCAACTGAAGTAAAGTACAACTGAAAATAAAGTACAACAACTAAAAGTGAAGTAGCAATGCCGATCCATCCACTAGAAATCCCACCTGAAGGGTGGGTACAGATAGCCTCCATAGCTCCTCGAGTCCAGTCATCCGCTCTGTGTACGTCCTGCCCAGTGGTCCACCGCCAGGTACCAAATTTCTCCACAAGCCTCAACCATGATCAGCGGTGTCCGTCATGTACATCCAACCCAACGTAGTGTGGGCATAGCCCATGCAGGGATGAGTATACGCTACTCAATAGGGACCATGAGACCCCTGAAGGTCTCCCAGAATCCACGAAGGATAATCCACAAAGGAAATATACAATCACAAAGTAACAACCAACAATACACAGGTATATTCCCATACATATACCTAAGTCATCAATTATAGTTTGTCTCCTTCATCCGAGCCCATGTTTGATCTAGTCCACACAGGATAGCACAACCCAATCCACACAGGATAACAAAACAATCATATTGAATAAAATGATTGAAAGTTAAGACTCAGATCACACAGGTATAGTTCTTCGTAAGATGATGGAGATGATCAGATGTAGCCACTAATTCCTCTAAGCTATCGAACCCATGTAGGATACAAGACCAGCTAAGCTGTCGGACCCACAAAGGATATAAGACCAGCTACTCGGTCAGACCCACGTAGGATACTAGTACAGATACAAATATTGTCAGACCCACGTAGGATACAAGAATATTAGTCACATACTGCTAGACCCATAAAGGATGCAAGAATAGTAGTCATCACCGTCAAACCCACGGAGGATTCTAGTACGATCGTCGTCGCTGTCGAACCCATGGAGGATTTCAGTATAGTCGTCATCGTCGTCGCAGCCGCACCCAGCTCTAGGGTTCTCGCACACAGCATACTCGATTCCAGGAGGGTCTGCTCCACGATCCAAGGGGGGTCGATACATCAACTGACACGTAGTCCAGAGATGATGTATCCCAAAGTTCGGTCTCAGTAAAAGAAAGTTAACGTGACTGACGACTCGTCAATCAGACTCCCGGTCTGAGAGTTATTGGCTTTTTCGTCTGAGGGCCCGGTTGGGTTTTTTAGTAAAACCAACCTAACCATACTACAACTGCGTCCAAACCACATGTGGAGTTATCCAAAAGGTTTGTCTCACTAATAGGAACCCAACAATGCCGACGACACGTCAATCAGATGTCCGAAACTCAAGTTATAAGTGTTTCTGCTCCGAGGGCCCGATTGGTTTCATGTTCGAACCAACCCGGCTGTACTCAAGGTCCTCTAAATCCTTGAGTGTAATATACCAAAACAACCACCTCTATACAAGGATTTCATCTCAATTGACAGTGCGTCAATCGAAGGTCTGTAGCCCATGTTATGGGCTTTTGAATGGAACTGTCCGAAATTAGGGGGTTTTTGGCCCGGACTGACCTGGCCCAAGACCCGCTGGGTCGGACCGAACCGGGTCGACCTGAATCGGGTCTAGGTCCGGCCCATTAGGGCACGACCCAACCTGGCTTGCGCGGCCCTTCCCGGCGAGGGCTGGCGGGCCCGGTGCAGCCGGTCCGGACAAGGCGGCTCAACGCTGGCTGAGTGGATGCGGAAAGGTGGGGGGGTGCTGCCCCCTTGTTTTGTAACGGCGACCCCCACGTGGGGGCTCTCTCCATTGCCAAATGGGGGTTATGACCCCCGGCTCTTTCGAAAACGGATGGCCGAGTTGGTCGGCCGGTGTACCATCACGGGACCCCATGCAGGTCCCACCTTCCATGCGTCGGTGGCCGGTGGTTCCGGCCGCCACTACCTGCACCGCTGCGGCCTTAACCGGCGACGTTGTCTGACCAGCGCATCACGATGCCGCCGCGTCCATCCGCCACGACTCGCCCCGGCTGCGGCCCTTCGTGATGCTCCGGCACGGCGTGATGGCGCTGCACTCCTCCGCCGCAGCCCGACCTTGGCCATGGCTTCCAAAGACTTCGTTGGTGCGGCGTGACAGCGCCGCACACTTACGCCGCATTCATTCTCATTCCCGCATTGTGCAATTGCACCACGCCACCTCCGTTCCAAACCACGTTGATGATCAAAATCAAGGGGAGGAGGATAGGCCTTGTTTGTGCAGTACGACCTTCTCCCGTTAATTTGATAACATGCGGCTAAATTAACATAAAACAACTTCGAAAAGCAAGGCACAAATTTAATCCATTAAATTTGAACTTAAAACCCCTACCATGAGGAAGTCTTCTAAAGAAGATCATCATGGAAAAACGGCGTCGCGAGGGTAGTTCAAAGATGGAGTTGGCGAGCATCCAAGTAGAGGATGTCGTCCCACACCGATTGCAGAGATGGGAGAGATAGGCACATCGTCTCTCCATGGTGCTCCGGCATTCTTCACGTTCTTCAATGAGGAAGAAGGCGTTCTTAAAGAATGCAAGAGTTCTCTCCTCTTTTGCACACAAAAAAAATCAACCAACAATAAAATAAGACCTTGTCTTATTTTTATTCACACAAACACATGCCAACATTAATTTGAAATTCAAATTGAATTCACCAAATTAATTAATGTGTGTTGTCCAAATAATGAGGTGTTTCATTGGCATGTATTTTAATGTGGAGGAGTTACAATCTAATTGCTAGAGGGGGGGGTTCAAAGGGGTGTTGGGGAAATTGAAGGTGGTGGGGGCTCGTGTGGGCCCCACCCCATCCTCCTCTCATCATCTTTTTCCACAACACTTAATCATCAACAGATTAATAAAAATATAATTGTTTAACAACTATATTTTTATACTTCACATTTTTTAACAACTCCTTCTGAGGAAACACACCTTCAGAAAAGGTGTTCTTAAGCAAATAATAGTGTCTCATTTTCATCGGTGCCCTCGAATTTCGATTCTGATAACCGGTTCAAAAGATAAGAAAACCCTCCTGTTCATTCACAGAAAGTACCCGAGCTAAACTTCGGAAATTGATTCCGAGCACACCAGGCCTTGGAATCAAGTGCTGTCAGAAACTGTGTACTCATAAAATCCCAAAGAAATTAAGAAAAAAATTTCCTTGAAATTTACGGGTCTTTAAATTACTCTCACCTCAGGGCTTTATATCCCTATAAAGTTACATCACAAACTAGGGGACCAAATGAGGGTATTGAGCACGCATCTGAGCCTCCTGCTCCCAAGTGATCTCTTGGATGTTCTCATGCTTCCACCTGATGCAAACTAGAGGAATCGACCGCCCACATAAGACCTAGTCCTGTCTATCATCGATCTCAACATGACCTCTGCAAAAGTCACTTCGTCATCAATGTCCAGCTTCCTATAGTCGATGATATGCATCGGGTCATGCATGTATCCCCTCGGCTATGATACGTGGAAGACTTCTTGCACTCGGTGCAACTATGGTGGTAGATCCATGAAATAAGCCACCTCGCCTATCCTGTTGAGAACCTGGAATGGTCTGATGAAGCACAGAGATAACATGCCACCTATGCCAAATCTCTGTAATCCACATCGAGGTAAGACCCGGAAGAAGACGTCGCCTCCATCCTCAAACTCTAGTGGTCTCCACCTCCTATTAGCATAAGACTTCTGTCAGCTCTGAGATGTCATCATCTACTCTTGGATGACCTAGAAATTCTCTGTCAAGGCCTAGAAAATAAATGGTCCCACATGTGATGACTCCTCAGGGGTTGTCTAGCACCGCGGTGATCTTCGAGGTCGGTCGTACAATGCCTTGTATAGTGACATCACGATGGTGGAGTGGTAGCTGTTTTTGTATGAAAACTCCACCAATGGAAGGTGATAATCCCAGCTATGACCAAAGCCGAGGACACATGCACAGAGCATGTCCTCAAGAGTCTGAATGGTCCTCTCTATCTGACCATCCATCTAAGGGTGAAAGACGGTGCTCAGATTTAGCTGCGTCTCGAATGCCTCCTACAACCCCTTCCAAAGCCGAGAAGTAAAGTGAGAATCTCGATCGGAGATGATAGATGATGTCACACCTTGAAGCCGTACAATCTTCTGAACATAGAGACATCCCAAGCTCTCTACAGAGCCCTGCTCTCAGATGGGTAATAAGTGGGCCGACTTGGTGAGTTGGTCGACAATCACCCAAATGGAGTCGTGACCTCTGGATGTGTGTGGAAGTCCTGTCATGAAATCCATTGATACCTCATCCCACTTCCACTCCTAGACCTCCAAGTGATGTACAAAACATACAGGTACCTGGTGCTCCGCCTTCACCTGCTGGCAGGTGATGCCTCAAGAAACGAACTCTGCTACATCCTTCTTCATACCCGGACACTAGTGATGTCGTCTGAGGTCCTGTTACATCTTCGCCACTCTTGGATATATAGATAAAGAGGTTTTGAAAAACTCTCTCAGAACCTCCTCCTGTAATGTAGCTGGTTCCCTGGTACTTCCTCTAAAAAAACTATGTGCTCACCCCCCCACAAAGAATCAATTAGGTGCCTATCATGAGGATATCTGTGCACACCGCGTCTCACAGTCAACATCCCCACGTTGTACCTCTCGGCCCCGCTGAAGAAGTGGAGGAGTGACTGTGAGTGACTGTAGAAAGTCTTCTCCATCTCTATCCATGAAGGATATCTGCAAAGAAGCTAGCTGCTCCGTCGCCTCCCCAAGTAGCTGAATGACCGTCTTCCTGCTGAGAGCATTGGCTACTACATTTCCCTTTCCAGGATTATAGATTATCTCAAAGTCATAGTCCTTGAGAAACTTGAGCCATCACTGCTATCTCAGGTTCAGGTCCTTCTACGAAATGATGTACCTGAGACTCTGGTGGTCAGATTAGACTGTAAAACGCTCTCCCATCAGATAGTGTCGCAACATATTTGTAGCGAATGCCGCTGCTTCTAACTCCAAGTCATGGGTAGAGAAGTTATGCTCATGATACCTCAACTATCATGATCCATAGGTGATCACTACCTACTCTTGCATCTGGACACATCCGAGTCTGGTCCATGATGCATCTTAGTAGACTACATACCCTTCTCCCTCCTCCGATAGCCTCAATATAGGTGTGCTGATCAATCTCTGTCTCAGCTCCTGGAATCTCTGCTGACATCTATACAACCACACAATGGGTTTCCCCTTCTTTGTCAGGGCTAAAAGCTATGCCGCAACTCTGGAGAAGTCTGGAACGAACCTCTGGTAGTATCCAGCTAAACCTAGGAAACTCTGCACCTTCATCACGCTCCTAGTTGGCTCCCAAGCTAGCACTGCCTCGATCTTCGCGGGATCCACCGCAACTCCCACCTCAAATATGATGTGTCCCAAGAATTGGACCTCACGTATCCCGAACTGACACTTTGAGAGCTTACCATATACCTGGTTCTCTCAGAGTGTGTCCAGTACAACCCGCGAGTGGTAGGTGTGCTCCTCCTCAGTTGCCGAGTAAATAAAAATGTCGTGGATGAAGACCATGAAAAATAGATCGTGGTAAGGCTTGGAGATAATGTTCATTATACTCATGAATAGTTCTGGAGCATTGGTTATGCCGAAAAGCATAACCAAGAACTCGTAGTGGTCATACTGACATCTGAAGGCCGTCTTCTGCACATCCTCGTCCTGAACTCTGTGCTGATGATAGCCTGACCTGATGTCTATCTTCAAGAACCATCGTGCTCCCTTGAGCTTATCAAAGAGTTCTTCAATCCTCGGTAGCGGATACTTGTTCGATACGATCACCTGATTTAGGCAACGATAGTCAACACACAGTCGCAAGCTCCCATCCGCCCTCTTGGAAAAACAAAATCGGGGAATCCCAGGGTGAAACACTGGGTCAGATGAATCCCTTTCCCTATAAGTCCTACAGCTGTACCAGTAGCTCTCGAAGCTCATCGGGATCCATCCGATATTCTGGAGTGGATATCAGGGCAGTCTCGGGGTGCATGTCAATATAATATTCTACCTCTCTGAGAGGAGGTAGTCCTGGAATGTCGTCAAGAAAGACGTCCACATACTGATCCACCACTACAGGAAAACTCGGACTCCGCACGTCATCTTCTCCCAGGACGATGCTAGCCAACTGATGAGTGATCGGTTGTCCTCTCCTATGCATGAGTCCATCCCTCATTGCAAAGGCTCCCTTCTCGCTGGTGAAGGTGAACTTACTCACATCGGTGCAGAAACACCGCACCTTGCACCTAATACAGTCGATCTGAGCATGGACTGCAGAAAACCAATCCATGCCCAAGATGACGTCGTAAGGCCTCGACACCGCTACAAGAAGATCTCAGCCAAAGCACTCTCCACCTAGAGTAAGCTCACACTGTAGACACCAGTGCGTAATCATCAAGTGTGCTCCCGTAGGAGTCTTTAGGCATAAGGATCAAGACAAAGGCTCCGTCAAAATCTCCGAGCTCCGAAAAAGGGCAACGGCAATAATGAATGACTCGCTCCTGTGTATATCAGAACTGCAGTAAGGGTGGAGTAGACCCAGATAGTACCTCGAATAATATCTAGTGCGCCGTGGTCGTAGGCCTCCACTGCCTAAATCTGATCCTTCCTCTTCCCGCCAGCTCCCTCTGGTCGGGGTGTGCCTCCTGGTGATGGTGGTGGTAAAGCCTCAAAGCGTCTCCCACCACCTTCTGCTCGTCCAGCTCCTCTGCCTCGTCCGCCTACTCCCTGAAGACCACCACGGTCAACCCTATGCATCTACCTGGGTGGTCCCTCAACCGTCTACAGCTCCTCTACACGGCGGGGTGGGAAATCACTAGTCATGTGGCCCTACCCGATGCATGTGTATCACTGTCTGCTCCTCAGAAGGCTGGATCTACGCCGTATGCTCTACCCCTCTGAGCTAGTGTCCCGAGGTCATCCGCCTGATGGTCTGGTCTACATGGACCCCTGTGACTTCTGTGAACTGCCAGCTGCAGAAGACTCAGCTACGTGCCACCCTACGGTAGGTCTCGCAGCTGGTGTAGGCTCAGCAAGAAAGCTCTCTATGAGAAGGGCTCACTCTAGTACTCCTACCTGCATCAGAATACTGAGGGAGATCATCGATGCCCAGATCTCATGCCCCAGTCCATGCGCGATGGTCCGGGCCTGGAAGAATGAGTCACGTACCGTGTCTGTCGTATAACACGAGAGATCGGTAAATCTCTCCGAGTACTGGGATACCGTCATGATTCCATGGCATAGTTGTAGTAGCTCTTGAATGCGCACCGCATGGAGGGTGGCTGGGACGAACTCCGAGAGAAAGAGGCTCTCGAAGTCAGACCAATGGAGAGATGCCTTGTCATGCACCTGGCGCATTAGGCTCCACCATCTTCCTGTTTCTACGTGCAGGAGGCTCGCTGAAAGGATCACCATGAGGACAGTTGGTGTCCCCACTAACCTGAAAACTCGAACTACAGCCTATAGCCAATCCTCAGCTGCCTGAGTGTCTGTCTCCCCACGGAACCTGGGCAGTCTCTGACACTGAAACTCGTGTAGTGCACTAAGGCGACGTGCACTCTCAACGGCTATAGCTGGTGGCATCAGTTGCTCGGCAGGTAGAGATACCGCATGTGCCTCTACTATAAAAGGGCCCTACACCAAGGCCTCTTCGCTCGGTGGGCCATCATCTCGCACAATGCTCGGAACCCTAGATGGCTGCCGTCGTGGGTCCATCCTGAAAAGAAACAGGCGTCCCATGATCAAAATATTATACGTGGTGGGCTGACACAAAGAATTCACAATGAAAACTTTTGAAACACACATATAATCAATGTTTTCATGCCCTGAGTCAGAAATCAGGACTCAGGGTCCTGGTGTAGGGATACATCAGCCTCCATACCAATACTGTACTCCCTGGACAGATAACCACACTCAATAACCTTAACACTATTTCTTCATATAGCGGAAAGGTCAGAGTCCTATGTTCTGTGGTAGAAACGAACTACTATGTTACCAATTTGTCACAACCCATCGTCGGGACCCATACCGTGACTACCCCAAGCCCGCCTTCGATAGGCCAGGGGCTGGCGACGAGCACCAAAGGCGTAAATCATGATAAAAAGGGACGTCATTGCCTTTATGAAATAAAAAAACACCACAGAGTAAGAAAGATGAAGTAAACACTAAGTTAACCGGGTACTACTGTAAGTGCTAGAAATTAAATGGGCCAGAATACAAACCCAACTGATGTAAAGTAAAACAGAAAAGAAAGTATAGCAACTGAATGTAAAGAAGCAATGCCAAGACATCCACTGGAAAACCCACCTGATGGGTGGGTATAGATAGCCTCTTCAGCTCCTTGGGTCCAGCCATCCTCTCCGTGTACATCCCGCCCAGTGGTTCAACTCTAGGTACTGAATTGCTCCACAAGCCTCAACCACGATTAGCGTTATCTATTGTCTACATCCGACATAACATAGTGAGGGAATATCCCATGCAGGGGTTAGTATATGCTACTCAGTAGGGACCCTGATACCCCCGAAGGTCTCCCATAATCCATGAAGGATAATCCACAAAGAAAGATACAATTACGAAGTAACAACCAACACTACTTAGGTAAATGCCCATACATATACCTAAGTCATTAATTCCAGTTCGGCTCCATCATCCAAGCCCATGTTCGATCTAGTCCACAAAGGATAACACAACCCAATCTACATAGTATAACAAAAAAGTCATATCGAAGATAATGATTCAATGTAAAGACTCATCTCACTCAGGTATACTTATTCATAAGATGATGGAGATGATCAGATGTAGCCACTGATTCATCTATGTTGTCGGACCCATGTAGGATACAAGACCAGTTAAGCTGTCAGAACCACAAAGGATACAAGACCAGCTACTCTGCCGAACACACTTAGGATACTAGTACAAAGTCAAATACTGTCAGACCCATGTATGATACAAGAACGATAGTCACATAATGAAGTACCCACAGAGGATACATGAATAGTTATCATCACCTTCGAACCAAAGGAGGATTCCAGTAAGTTCGTCGTCGCTGCCGAACCCATGGAGGATTTCAGTACAGTCGTCATCGTCGTCGCATTCGCAGCCAGCTCTAGGGTTCCCACACACAACATACTCGATTCCTGGAGGGTCTGCTCCACGAGCCTAGGTGGTCAATACATCAACTGACATGTAGTCCATATTTTATGTATCCAAAAGTTCCGTCTTGGTAATAGGAACTTATCGTGACCGAAGGCGTGACAATCGGATGCCCGGTCTGAGAGTTATTGGCTTTTTCACCACATGGGCTCGGTTGGGTTTTAAGTCAAAACCAACCCGACAATACTCCAACTACGTCCAAAACTCAAGTGGAGTAATCCAAAATGTCCGTCTCACTAAGAGGAAACAAAAAAGTCGATGACACATCAATCAGATGTCAGGAGCTCGTGTGATAAGTGTTTCTGCTCGGAGGGCACGGTTGGCTTCGTGTTCACACAAACCCGGCCATACTCAAGGTTCTCAAAAACCTTGATTGTAATATACTGAAATGAACGTCCCGATCCAAGGATTGCATCTCAACTGACGGTGCGTCAATCGGAGTTCTGTATCCCATGTTATAGTCCTATGAACAGAACTGTCCAAAATTAGGGGGTTTTGGGCACGACCCGACCTGGCCCAAGACCCCATGGGTTGGCCCAAATCGGGTCGACCCGACCCGGGTCTGAGTCCGGCCCATTAGGGCATAGCCCAGCCCGGCTGGTGTGGCCTAGACTAGCGGGCGCGGGCGGCCCGGCCCGGCACTGGAAGCCCAGCCCGGTGCGGCCGGTTCGGCCTGGGCGGCTCGGCGCCGGCCGAGCAGGGCAGCTCGGTGATGGCCGTCGGACGCGGAAAGGGGGGAACACCTTCACCCTTGTTTTGTAATGGTGGCCCCCACATGGAGGCCCGCTCCTTATCATGCCAAGGGTTATGACCCCCGGATCTTTCAAAAACAGTCGTCTGTTTTGGTCGGCCGGGGGGCCAACGCGGGACCCCCTGCGGGTCCCGCATGCCATGCTCCAATGACCAGCGGTTCTGGCCGCCGCTCCCTACACAGCCGCGTCCCACCCCCGCCACGGCCCTTCATGATCTTCCGGCGTGGTGCGATGGTGCCGCGCTCCTCCGCCGCGGCCAGTCCTTGGTCGTGGCTTCCTAAGGCTTCACTGGCAAGGCGCGACTGCGCCGCCCCCTTCCGCTACGTTCATCCTTGTTCTCGCATGGTGTCATTGCACCGCGCCGCCTCTGTTCCAATCCATGTCGATGATCAACAAAAGGGGGAGAAAATCAGACATTTTTGTGTGGTCCGACCTTCTCTTGTTAATTTGATAATAGGTGGCTAAATTAACATAAAACAACTTCAACAAGAAAGGCACAAATTTAATCCGTTAAATTTGAACCTAAAACCCCTACCTCGAAGAACTCATCGAAAGAAGATCATCGAGGAAAAATGGCATCATAAGGGTGGTTCGAAGACGGCGTTGGTAAGCATCCAAGAAGAGGATGTCGTCCCACACCGATTCCAGAGAAGGAAGAGACCGACATGTCATCTCTACTTGGTGCTCCGGTGTTCTTCACGTTCTTCAACAAGGAAGAAGACATTATTCAAGACCACATGAGTTCTCTCCTCTTTTCCACACAACTAAAATCCACCAACAATAAAATAAGAACTTGTCTTATTTTTATTCACACAAACACATGCCAACATTAATTTGAAATTTAAATTGAATTCACCGAATTAAGTAACGTTTGTTTTCCAATTAATGAGGCGTTTTATTGGCATTTATTTTAATGTGGAGTAGTTAGAAATTTATTTCTAGAGGGGGGTTCAATGAGGTATTGGAGAAATTGAAGGAGGTGTGGGCTTCTGTGGGCCCCACCCCAAATTCATCTCATCATCTTTTTCCACAACACATAATCATCAACAGAGTAATAAAAATATAATTGTTTAACATCTATATATTTATACTTCACATTTTTTAACAACTCCTTATGAGAAAACGCCCCTTCTGAAAAGGTGTTCCTAAGAAAATACCGGCGCTACGGTTTCATCGGGGCCCTTAGATTTTGATTCCGAGCACCAGTTTAAAAGTTAGGAAAACCTTCCCATTCGTTCACTGAACATACATGAGCTAAACTTCAGAAATTTATTCTGAGCACACCGGGCCTCGGAATCAGGTGCCGTCAGAAACTGCATACTCATAAAATCCCAAAGAAATTAAGAAAAAAAATTCATTGAAATCTACAGGTCTTTACATTTTACCAAATGATGAGTATTTAAGATGACTTGGTCACATAAGAAGTTCTAGAGTCAACATCATGAAAATAAAATTATCCAAAAAATATGAAACATATATTTCTCATATCATTATACAGTATCCATGAATAAAATTGGTTAGTATGTGATGAGATAATCCCCAAAAGGATAATCCTTTATAAAAATAAATAATACTCTTATTCTCCAAAATTCATCAAAAAGTACCCAAAGTCGAAGACTGACCATTCAACATACAAATGACCTTAAAATTCTTCAAAATAATCGAAACAGAGATTGAAATCCAATGCTCATAGGGATTTAATCACATAGTCTTCAGCAATATATATTAACATTGATCTACAAAAACATTGATTACTCATAATTTCTCATATTGAATTATAACTAACCTGATCACATATTCTCTATGATAGATTAATCATTTCAATAAATAACCCAAATTTCCTTATGTCTATATTAAAAACATAAATTCTTTCAAAATAATATTACAACCATTACTCTACAAATTAAATACCATAGTATTCTATTTTCTTTATGTATATAGTGTTTCAAAAAGGGATAATGTCCTCCAAAATAACCATTATCACATAATCACCAAATCATTTTCCTATACAATGGATGTCCATTTGATAAAACATAATATCCCAAATAAACATATTTTTGATCCATTAAATCACTTAACTTAAATTAATTAGTTATACTAACCAAGGACTTTACGTAGTCCTCTTGTAAGAGACAAATCCCAATCACACTTTTGTTGTGGGTTCGATTCCCGCAGCTTCTTCTGATGCGACGGGTTGTCACATGGTCAGTGTGTTTTCCTTTTTCAAAAACATTAAAATTTTATAACATTACAACAAAAAATAGATAGAAATTCCTCAAAAATAACCATAACATATTATATCCTCAAAGGTTATCTAATACCTTTCATTTTACACCCCAAAATGTAATAACTATTTATCACCTCTAAAATAAGTATGACTCTTTCAAATATGCTAACCATTATGGTTATTTCACTTATTCATAAATAACACCCTAACCTGTAATATTATATAAACCGACCTCTGATACCATCTATCATGAGCAGTCCTTAAACAATACATATTCATGAATTAATTGAATAATTCACATTGAGGATCTATTCAGGTTTAGATCTTTATAGAATTTTTCCATAACTATTACATTACATCACAAAAATTAATAAGTAGAAAATTTACTCAGTTTCCATTTTTTTCATAAAATAAAATCTCTTGAAAAAAAGTGCCATGTATTGTTCCATGTTTTAGATATCATTACTTTTCCTTGATCACATCCTTGACTATAATCATCTTTAAGTCCTATTAAAAACATTTCAAAATATGTGTTGAGATTAAAAAGCACAGTAAGGGATACACAAATGTGGAAAACTATTAGTTTTTAAAACACGTAAACCATGAATACATTGTCAAAATTAATACTTTTTACCTTTATGAAGATGAAAATACACTTTACTGATTAAAAGACCACTACATACTCTTTTGTAACCAAATTATTACAATCCAACCCATATAAAGAACACATAAAAAATAAAGTTAATAAGGGATAAAAACATAATTTAATATAATAACCATACGATCGACTTCTAAACATATCCCAAAATAGAATAGCCATACTTTCGACTTCCATACCCAATTCATTGGAGGTTATAACGTGACCACCAATCCTATTTTATCAGGACACCACCCATTAATTTGTTTGTCAAGAAACCACGCTAAAAATGTAAAAGTACCATTATAACATCATAACACATAAAATATATAAATATTTCTCTAACAAAATTTCATTTTAAATAAAAATAAATCATTTCAACATATTGAAATAATCAATTCTTTGTGAACCCATTTTCAAGAACCATTTAAAAAATTTAATAATGATATTTTCTAATCAAAGTTTCTCATTCCACTTTAAAATTTTTAATTGAATTATCATTTAAAAACATTTATTTCCATATAAATAAATCCTAAAATTCATATTAAAAACATGGACATTAATGAGAAATATTTATATGAATAAATCTTTAAAACATTTAAAATGATATTTTAGTTAAAGTGTTTTTATCAAAATGAGAGACACTTGAATACAAATAATTGAGGAATAAAATTTAATCATATGTTTATTATATCATGAGAATAATTGTATTCATGATATAATATGCCAAAGGACAGTATATAAACCATATAATTGTGAATTTGTGCATAACAACCATGATGTCTCAATGCAATGTAAATTGAGATGAAATACATTATAAAGAAGGTATCCATAAATGAAATAATTATGTGTGACAAATATAAATCAGAAGTAGATGTGTAAAAAAATCAGAGGTTATTCAATATTATTCATAGACAGACATAATAAATAATTAGATGTTTTACCCAAAGAATTAAAATTGGGTAAAAAAGTTCCCTTACAGAAATTCGACATCCTAACGATGTCAAAATTAAAATTTAAAAATGATATTATGAGAGAGAAAATGGTGTCTCATCACTTGGACATAAAATTTAAAACAATAATTATTCATAAGAACATATCCCAACATAATAAGATGTAAATTAAAAGACATAACAAACGGATGTCTTTAAAAAGAGGAGGGTGAAAGGTTCCCAAACCGATTCGTTATGTTAAAAAACATACGCCACATTAAATAAGGAGAATAAAATAAAGATTTAAATACCCATAAATTAATTTAAATTACATTATTAATAAAATTAGGGGTAGTACATACACCACACAAAAAAAAATAGTGGAAAATATAGCCTAAATCTCATGGGAATAAAATGTGAGATGAACACCCCTTACCACGTTGTAATCAATCGAGTCTTATGACCATAAGTTAAAAACCATAAAATGAATCACATAATTACATGAATATAAGGAGAATAATTATAATATATATAAAATTTCTATGAAAAATACACCACATGCAATATATAAGTGTCAAACAATGGAAATCTCATTGAATTAATAGAGAGATAAGAAACCCCTTAACTTGTGTCTAACATGACCCGTTCCTTTTTAATCTCCTGAATAATAAACATAATATAATTTCTTTTTTCTTTTTAAACTATTTCAATATTATTATAACTTTTTATCCCTTATTACCATGTTATAAACATTATTCAATCATTTACGTTAATAATTGTTGTTTTGTCGATATTTGGTACTTGAGTCCAAAATGACCTTCTTATAAATACAAGATGTTCATCTGGAAAAAATTACATTATCTCCAAAATGATATTAATTATTTAGATATCTTATATATCAAATATATTGATTATATTTATGTACTTATAAAATTACATAACATTTGGAGATAAGAAATGAGATGCACCGTTCATGGAGATGGTATATCGTAGGTATACATTCACATTACTTTCATTTATATTTTGTATTTCATGGAATGAAAACATAATTATAAATAGTTATATTATAATTTCTGTATAATATCATATATAATTTCATTATCTTCAACCTTTATACATTCCACCTTTGTCATGAACGAGTAATATCACTTTGACTGGGCGGTATACCACATTTTGTCATATGAATTTATCGTATTACCCTCTATGGAAAAAATAAATGTATTATATAAATGAAGAATATAGAAGAATATAAACAATAGAAATATAATATATATCTCATATTAATATAGTGACATCTTTATAGACACCATTAGTGGTGGTAGGAGAAGATTGAACAATCATCATTTCGTGTAGTAGTACTTCACCCTCCACAGAAACAATATGTTCTTTACAAATTAGATGGAGGTGTGTGTTTGTATAGTTTGAATACGTCAGATAAAAACAACCTAGTATATTTATGATACTTTTTTATTGTTATAAAAAATGCAATACAAATAGTTTTTTGTGTTGGAGAAGTAAAATAAACGAAAAGAACTTAAAAGAATACATTACCTTTAAATCAAGTAACTACCTTTTGTTTGAACCAAAATGATTTCTTGAAGTGACTTATGTTTAAGGTTAGACATATAGGTGATAGAGAGGGATCCTGATAGATTATTTGGGACGATTCTGGATGAGCCACGAGGCTTGAGAGGTGTGAGTAATGGGTTAGAGGTGAGATCTTTTTATAAGGGGGAGGAGGGGCTCTTTAAGAAAGATTGAAAATAATATATTATTATATAATGATTTTTATTTTATAAATGTCCAAAACTAATTCTAGTAGAAGATAATATGACTCATGTTTGAATTAAAATAATCCAATAAGAATTGGACAGGTTTTGGATATTTTTTGAATGTTTATAATCTTATTTATTTAAATAATTCATTATTGAGGTTAATACTACATCATTATTATGTCATAAATAAATATATTTATTTAATGTCTAAAAAGTTTAAAAAATGTCATGAAGTAAATAAACTTTTTAGATTTCAAATGAATATTTATAGTATAATATATCAATTATATAACCCCACATTATAATTTTTTAGCAAAACAATACATGTTTACGATATTTTTTTACATTAAATAAAATGTTTTATTGTCATTGTCTTACTTAATTGGCATTAAAAGGACAATGGTTTCTACCAAGGATATAATTGGTTGACCATTACCCATCCAATTAATTTAGGACATGTTTTAAGGTAATTTGATATTATTATAATATATTTTTTACCTTGAATTATCATGTTTACCCTTAACCACTATAAATAAGTCCAATGATACTATTCATAAAAAAATATTCTCAACTTATTGAACCAAATTTTACATACTAGTAACATACATTTATGTCAGATTTTTTAAAATCAATTCACAGAAGCGGTAGAATTTTATTTAAATTAAAAACTCAGTTTTTTAACCACTACACATTGTTTTCAGTATTCATAAATAATTAACGATTTTCAAAAAAATACGAAACAATTTGCTGAAGATATAGTTGATATTTCAAATTCAAAAATGATTTCTACTATAACAAACTAAAAATATAGAAATTTCATTAATTAATGTAAAATTAAATCTCATTGTCAAAACAAAAGGGGTGTTTTTAAGATATATTAACTAGAAATAGATTGACACTTGTTTATGTACAATTTAAAAGTGAAATTACATCCAATGGGAAAAATTATTTTAAATGGTAAAAATATAATTTGGTCACAATTTAAACCCAATTAAAAATATAATCTATCAATATAATGAGATTAGATTCAAAGGTAGTTTTAAATTAAAATACAAAATTTTCACTATTCATTAAAAAAAGTATTTTATCAAACAAATACCAATAATTTACCCAATGTGAATTTTGATGTCCCGATTCTAAATAAGAATTTTACATTGTCCTATAAACCATATAAAACTATCCAAAAAATATATTAAAAAAGGTTTCTCTATTTAAAGGTGGTAAATTAACCTTTTAATGAATATTTGACTATTTGAGCATAAAAGTAGATTCATTCACATTTTACGTCTCTAACTATTATTGAATAAATGTATGAAAATTTCACAAACATGTATAGTAATATTATAGTTAGTTCCGTTCATTCCCTCTAATATAATGGCTTGTCATTAACTACCATTTAAAATATTATTATATTATTATTTGTCAGTTTTACTAAGCATTGTGTACAAAATTAGTCTTCAGTGAAACCCAATGTTGTGTGTAAATTAAACCATTGTATATAGAATCCCCTTTAAAATAAAAATAATATTTAATTAAAAATGTTAATAATTATGAAAATTTCATATTAATTAATTTCCAGGGATGTTACAAAATCCACAGAAAATACATTCTAAATAAACATTCAAAACTACTATACGGTAGGTGTGAAATATGACATCTATTTAGCTATCATTAAACCATTATAACCAGCTCAACACAACTCAGTCCAAAATCACCACTATCTGAGCCAAGAAGTAGCAGCTTTTAAGTAAAAGGATGACATATGGAATGTAGAAATAGACTATAACACCAAATAGAGAATTAAAAATTTTAATATAAAATAAAAAAGTTGTTATAACAGGTGATATCTCACTATATTCCATTGGCCCAATACATATCTGGGAAACAATGAGAAAACAGTATATAAGGTTCCACTCACACCACCACAAATAAAATCTGTAACCAATGAAATGAAAACATATGTTTAATTAAACTAATTAACATCAAAATCATATAAAAAATTATATCAAAGGAATACCTCATTAAAATGGTCCACTTCTAAGGTCATGTGACCTCTTGAGTTAGCCTCTTCATTTTTAGAGTGAAAACCCATATATCGATATCCAATTTCACCTTAATCTGGTGTAATTGGGAATTAAATTCAATAATCAATAGATCCCTAGATAGGTGAATAATGAAAATAATGGAATAGTGTGTAATGGTGTAGATGAGTTACCTCTATGATTCTGACACACCTAACACCAATCAAATCGAACCTAGAATAATGTAGAATCCTCCAAAGGTAAATAAGGATTGTGATGTTCATGTGGGGGAGGAGAAAGAAAATGAAACATGGCCTTCCCTAATAAAACTCATAGGTGAAAAAGGATCAATATTTAAACTATTAATGGGGCACATGGTTTTACTGCATGGTTGGAAAAACCTTGTTCCATCATTATGTTAAGAACTATCCATGCACCACACTCCCAACATAAGTATGAAATATAGTTAAAAAAATTATGCTACAGTCATGTGACAAGTTTTCAATAAAGTATAAACAGGTGAATTTGTTCAATGGGATTGTCATATAGTCTCCCCAACCTATGAACCAATACAAACTAGGTCACATTTTTTGGTCTCCTGGTTAACACTAACCATGTTCCAATCCTCCTCCCTCTGCATTAATTTTCTTAAAACATGAGTTTCTTGTCTCAATCCCCCAAGACGCTCCCGAAACATAAAAAAGGATAATTGTACATATAATATACATTCATCATATAGAATTAAAATAAGTGTGGAATATACTAAACCTTCGAAATAATATATATAAACTACACATAAAGATAGTCATCATGTAGTATCCTTGGGAAAACCACTCATGTACCTTTTTGGACATGAGATAACTTCATATATACCCTCTTAAACCTGGTATAATCTGTCATATATCCTTATATCTAATGAGATATAAAACAATTGAACAATTAATTAAATGGATATAATTGAACCAACCTTCACATAAAGAGAAAAAGCACATATGTGTGTGATAATAACATGAAATATTTCATCATTCTATTAATACATAAATAAATAGTGAAAAATTAGGTTTTCAGAAGATTTTCTAAAAACATAATTTTATTATATCAAAAGAAAAATGTGAATAATATATTTTCACTATATTAAAAGTTAATCATACAGAGCATTAATGGATGTTTACATAGTTTGAAAATAATTATATAAAAACATTATTAATATAATTTGAAAATGAAAATAAATAAATTTTATATTTCTATATTATTTAAATAAAATAAAAATTATTAGAATAATGGGAATCATGTGTTTTATGAAAAAAAATTTATCATTTTTATGGAATCTTCAAAATGTTGAATCTTTATTATGGTGAAAAATTATATTCGGGCCATAAATTTCATATAATAATTGTTTATTCCCATTTGAAAAATATGAAAAAATAGAACATTTTGAAAATAAAAATATGTTTATATTAAATAATTTTTAAAGAATGTAAAATGTAATGGAAAATACAATAATAATCATTTTAAAATTAGATAAGATATTTAATAAAAAATAATATAGTTATCAGTGAAAATGAATATTGATAAAAACTGATGAAATATGGTTGGGTTTTCATTAAAAAATTCATACAGACCTATTGAGTACAAAGGATAAAAAATGGAAAGAATAATTATGAACCAAATAATTACAAAAGGAGAATAAAATAGAATTGTTTTATGGTAAATCAAAAATAAAATTTACCACAATGGAAGTTGAAATATTTATTATATTTATAAAAAAAAGTTAAAATTAGACACAAACAATTACCTTATTTCTTGACATTCATCTTAAAAATTTTAATCTTATATACCTCACATAATCTTTTTTGGATTACACAATTATACTTATTAAGATTATAATAAATAGAGATTCTTATAAATTAACATTACATCTTTTTAGATGAATATTCATTATATTTCACAAACACAAGCCAGGGGAACATAACTTTTTAGTGCCTTTGGAAACACATAATACAATATTTTTAATTCATAAAATATCTTCAGTTTATCCAATAATATTTTTCCCACTAACTACACTTTATTGATATACCCTACATAAAACCGTTATTCATAACATATTGGAAGGAAACATAATAATTCTTTATCTAGATGTTTAGTAATGGTAAATAAGGGATATACATATTAATAATTTTAAGAAAAGGGTTTGATAACTTGATCGTAACAATTGAAAATACCATGCATATGAAATATAACAACATTGAATCATGGACTAAATATTTGGATTTCATAGTAAATGAATTATTAGGAAATGAAAGAACAAGAGATATAATAGTATAACATTGGAATAATACAAATATTGGTGGAATTCACATACTCATAGAAAATCATATATCGAAGATACACACCATAAAATTCATAACATGTTTGTATTAGGATAACATTTTATGTACCTACATTGTACCCTATTTTTAGTGTATGGATAACCACCCATGTTCCCTCCTTTTCAATCATGGGATAACAAATAATGTACCTTATGACCTGATCGACCATATGTCCTTACCAATTCATTGTAGAGAGTTATATACCCCAAAACTTCTATAATAATAATTTTAACATTCATTCAGGTAACAAAAGAACCTTCCATTGTTATAAGTTAACCATAATAGCATAATAAAATTCCTTCACATGTGTTTCAAAAGATAATTAAAAATCATCATATCAAAAAAAAAATTAAATGAAATGTGATTCAAAAACATTTCATCCTAACATAACCAGTAAAAATGATTTTTTCACAATAATTTACGATTTTCATAATATAATTGTGAGTGTGAAAAACAATGGGTTTCTAAAGAATTGTATCATGGTATAACATATGGAAGAGAAAAAGGTTTCATTAAAATCTTATAATCCTAAACATAAAACATTCAATGAAATATTATGAATTGTATCTTTGAATTATATCACGAGTAAATAATATGAGTAATCAAAATATTTCAAAATTTATGGAAAATTATTATCAAATATCACTAATATGTAATGTTTGATGAGGAAATAACCATTAATTGAAAATCAATTTTTTTAAAACTAACAATAATAAAATATAATTTATATCATATTCTTTGACAATTAACATGAAAAATTATAATGTAACCTTTATTAATCATTCCAAAACATTCATGAGAAAAATATACATTATGACATAAAAAACTATTAAAACGTTATTTATTTTAAAGATAACATTCTATGAAAATATCATTCAATAGTTATAAAATAATCTTAAATGAAAATAATGGGCCTGATGGTGCTTAATTAAGTTAATGTAGTACTCATTAGAACGATATTTCATTTCAAATTATTTGTGAAATCAAAATGAGTTTATTTTTAGATATTGAATGATTGTTTATTTCAATTTATATCATTCAAACATTGGTAAATTTTTTGAATAAAATTTAATAATTATATAGAAATTATTACATTTTTAGAAAACATGGATTTTTAAGAAAAATTATATTCGACCAAAAAGATGATTTTTCTTAAAAACGTTCTTTTGGAAATCATGTCTATAGAAAGAGAAATGAAGGGAAAAATTAATTCAAATTACATACATAAATTCTAATATAATTAATTATTTTCTTGAGATATGGATCATAAGGACCATTCCTTAGAAACAAGATCACAAATAATCACGATAAAATATGAGAGTGTCACATAAAATCTTTAACACTTTGGTATCATTAGAACATAATCCCCTTGATATTATATCAATAAATGAAATGAAAAATATCAAAAAGATAAATAAATTCATGATATTAAAATTCAAATTGTTTTTATATACATAACATATAATAAGTTATGTTTATAATATATTCAAATGTCTCAAAGAAGAAAAATTGTGAAATAAAACCCCTTAACGATATCAAATATTTTGAACCATGAACCCCATGAAATTAATATAATATAATGTATTAGTAAATAAAAATAATTTTAAAAATAATAATCCTAAAATAAATTGACGATCATTATATATAAAAATAAAATAAATATATGGTTGATATGACATGTTTATCGCATTATTAGAAAGTGAGATAGAAATAAGATACCAGAAGTCTCGACATACTTCATTCTCATTAAACTTTATTTATAATAATGATAATTTTATTTCACACATATTAAAGAAAAAAATTTCATATATAATAACTTATGTGTTTTAATTATGTCATTTTATTACATTTTTATTTAAAATTCCATGTCAAAGTCATGTTTCGGGTAATAACTCCTCTGTTTTTTGTATATGTTTTTATTTATTATTTTTAGTCCCCTAAAATTGTACATGGTTCCATCATATCTAGAATATTAATAATGTAATAATTATTATATTTATACATAAAATATTCATTTTATTACAATATATTAATTTGTTTTTTTGAAATGAAGTATCTTACGATCATGGAGATAGTTGGCCATACATACAAATTAATGGCATTTCCATATTTAATTGATAATTATAAAAAAAGTGTAATGTATGATTAATTATTTAGAAAAATATAATATTATCCTAAAAATAATATTATGGGTTTTAAATACACTTATACATATAATCCAAGTGGTATGGTGATGAGAAGAGACAATCACTTTCTTCTTGAATGTGATATTCCTCACATACAAGAACGATGTTTTTAGATTTTAGTGAGTTAAAAAGTAAAAAATAAAGTGACATACTGTATTCTAATGTTGCTATCTATTTCATTAACATCATAAATATTTATCATTATTATCATCCATGTAAATCATTAGTGAAAATTAATCATATCGCTTCACGAGGCAATAGTCCTCCGTACACTAGAGCGACAGTATTGTATCCCATATGGAATTGAATTTAAAAGGTAATTTTTTTAATAATGACTAAATATGTATAATTATGTTATATATATAATATATATAATTTATATCTATTATTATATCTAACTGTGAGATGTGGAAATGTAATAATCAAATGGCATTGGTTCGTCAGATAGTACTTCATCGTACAAGTAATAGATAATTTTATAACACATTTGATGGAAGTTATGATGATTTTAGGTCAATAACATAACATGAAAATATATGATTATATGAAATATAAATATTTTATAACATTATAATGGGAAAATATAAATTTATTTAGGTTTAGGATGAAATAATATAAGAACACTTGATGAAGAACATTACCACTTCCTCAGGTAACCATCTTGGGATTGAACCAAAATCACTCCGTGAATGGATTTGTTCCCAATGTATAGATTATATAAGGATTTAAGATATTTTTATGTGATTTTATTATGTTTTTGTCGAACCATATGTCTTGATAGATTTGATGAACAATGGGGAGTGAGTACCCTTTTATAATTTAGGACGAGTGACATTTTTGTAAATATCCAAAAGTAATCAATAATAAGTTGTAACTCTCCCCTCATGTGGCTCATGAATAGAAAAATAATTTATTAGAGGGATGATATGTTTTATTAAAACCCTTAAAAGAATAATTAATATTTTAATAATTCCATTTCTAATCAGTTAAGTTTCATGCATGTTTACCATTTTAGTTTCTACCATGGTAAATTGCTTTTTAGATTTGGTAATTAACTATTTTGGATTAAAATTTAATTAAAAATTTTAGATAATTTTTAATAAATGAGTATAAATATAAAAAAATTTACTAAATAAAAAATTGTGTTTGTTGCAAATACATTTTAGCATAAACACATGTAACGAGAAAAAAAACTGCTCTTAACCTCAAAAATGGTAATTAATTATTACAGTATTTACTAATTATTATGACAAAATATTAACTCAAACATATTAAAATATTCAATTAATTTTGTTGATAATCTATAATACATTTTATTAAATTAAATTTACAGATGTGTAATAATTTAATTCATATTTAATCTCATCGACACGATGAGAAAACATGATTTCAAAGAGAAAATATGCAAATGAATATAATGTTTTAATATAGAACATAAATATGAAATGGAGTTCAATGAAATAAATAGAAATAATATATATATATATAATGAATCTAATTTTAATTTAAATATAAATTAATATCTATTTTTTCCTTGTAATAATTTTATTGAAGAGGATGATTTCAATTATAACACAGAAGTTTTCACACTTCTTTTGTAAATTTTTATTTGAAGAAAATTTTCAAAAGAACACCATAATATTATATTCACATGATTATGTTAAAAATTGAAATTATTTTTTCAAATAAAAATTCTACATATTCCAAAAATTATATTCGAACTATTTTCACAAAAGGCCACTAAATGTTTATTTAGAGATAAATAGTTTTATTCATAAAATTTGATTTATACTTAACTCTTGTTAGGAAAATTGATAAAATGAACATTAATTTTTTAAATATATATATTTCACAAAATTTATTTTAAAAAAATTATTTATATATTTTACTGAGATAAATTTTTTTTTTGCACATAAAAATTGTTTTCTAGAAAAATATTCAGATTACTTTCAAATGGTTTATTATTTAATTTCTAAATAGTTGATTTTTAAGGAATTAATTTATTTTTCATTTGTAAACGATATGTTTTCATAATTTAAACTATCATATTCACACCCTAAACTACAAAAATTAGTTTTTACCAATAATATATTAATATTAAAAAATTATGACATGTCTTTAAAACTAAATATTGCATATAATGAGAGACAAATTCAGTGTTACACGAAATAAAATCCAAAATTAGTGTCATGTGTTATGAAATACAATAATATATTTTTGTAATGAAAAATATCAAAAATAGTAAATTTTAATAAAAAACAAATTTTGTAAATTATATGTTTTCTATATTCTTCCCCTATAATATGAATTGTTCCCTAGAATATTATCACATTATTACCCACAACTAAGTAAACTTCTTATTAATTATTTCCTTAGGTTATAATTTAGTAACCAAAATCTGGTGGTTTTACAAGAAATAATTGACCACATAAGTGGTCTTATTTCTAATAAAATTATCTATTCAATCCAAAACATGTGTTGATTGTTCCTAATACCTAATATAAATATCTAGTTGTATGACCAAATCAATTTAGTTCTGGAAATGGATTATTTATGCTCTTAATTAGGAATGATACATGGAACACCACGTGCACATGATATAGGATTAGTGGATGCACATAATGGATTGATATTTTTATGATAATGTCCATTATTTTAATGATACCAATATAACTGTGTCTTATTTCAATAAAATATCCCATATAGAAATTTTTAGAAATATATTCTTATCAATATCAAATTATAGGTTCCTTCAACTATTATATCCATAATATTGCTATAAAATTTGAGCAGTTCTTTTGTATTTATAAATAACTCTAAATATCCCTACCATCTCTTCATTTTTCTCAAGTCCCAATTACATTTTTCTAGTATGTTGGATTAATACACTTCTTTCTATAAAGGGTTTTACATGGATCAAAATGAATGATCAAGTGAATGATTTTGTTTCAGGAAATATTTAATTAAGTTAAATTTCAAATATTAGCCACCATTGAAATCCATACAAAAGTATCTTATCACATCTTATAGGGTTAAAACTATTCATTTAAATTGACCAACTTTCAAAGGATGATACATAGTGATGAAACTCAACTATATATAAAAATCATGTTGAATACTTCTCAAAAAAAATCATGTTCAACTCCACATTAAAATGAAATAACAATTAATGTGGCACTCCATGCATCCTTACCAAAAAATTAACAAATATTCTTGAAAGTGGATCCTAATAAAAATTCAATCTGATAAAAATCTAGTGGGATGAATTTTCAAGGTTATCAACTATAACTAGTAATTATCTCAAAATCAAATATATGGAAAACACCATTGTTATTTTTACCCTAAATTATATGTACAAATTTTTTAATGGAATTTATCCCCAAATAATGTTTTTTATTTATAAATATCTATATGTATGATTTTCCATAAATTTATATTAAAATATCATTAATCATGGTAATCTCCCATCATTTAAAACCTAAAAATGGCTGTCAATTACAAAGAACATATGATCAACATTAAATCATATTGACATGATGGTATCCATAACTCTTATGTTAATATTAACAGGAGATATAAATTTTTCTTAATGGCTATTCACTATTTATTCAATTAAGATTATATTCTCTTATACAAAAAAAATCTATTAGTGATTGGGGTTCAACATTATATTTTAAAAATATTAAATGTGATTTAATTATTCATGAAATAATGTAAAGTGATATAATCACATTAAATTTCACAAAAGGATGAATAATGAAATTTTTATATCCCACCTTTATACAAAATAAACATAAAATTCCCAAATATAGAGGGATGGTTTAGTCTTCCCAAATTATCATGTTTCACTTAATCTATCATGATCACATAATGATTCAAATAATCTAATGTTTTTAAATATTAGTGGAAGTGATCATTGTTATTAACCCTCTTATTTGTGTACTTTTTATCATACATACCTAATTCCATGTAATTGAATCAGTATAGTTTGGTAGGTGAATTGTATAGTGATTTTTCATTATTTAAATCATTATCTTACATTCCCCTATCAATTTGTAATTAAATCCAATGATTACCTTTCAATACACACTTAAAACATTTAATATTACCCTTAACAAAATTTCCTCCATGAATCTTCCAACACAATGAATTTTATTTTTTTATCTTCTTATATAAACAATGAGACAAATATGTAACTCTAAAATATATCTCACCATTGGTAGAAATCATAAAATATATTCAGAGTTACTAAATTATGTTATGGGTAATGTCTTTCAAAGACATGATTCTATGTAAATAAATAAATTAAAAACGTTACTTTTATAATGGCCGGCCGATAATTCCAGAATCATACATCAAATTTCATGTAAAATTTCTCCAATAGGTACTAATCGATTCATCATCATTTTTATTATTATCAAGTAACTCCATATTAATCATTGTATTATTAATATGAGGTAGGTAAATATTGTAAAATACATTCTTTAACTCAACCCAATTCATGGAGAAAATTTCATCATGTTTCGTCATATTATAGATAGCATTCAATCATTGAGATTCCTATGATTATAAATGGTAGAAATCCAAACCGAATTTCTCATTCTCTAAACACTAAAGATGGAAAATATATTTTTAGTGGTTTTGAATAATCTCTCAGTAACTAGTGGATCTGAAGGCCCACTAAAATGATATGTATGTTTCATTAAGCTGCACTTTAAATAATTTTGTTCCCTCTATTTCTCATTTCAATGTCTATAATTCTTTATATATTGAGGATGTTGTGTGAGAATTGAAATGAGATTCTTTATTTCTCTTCACGAAATTTTGGTTGTTCTGGAAGACAATCATTTCATTCTCTATAATACTAATAAGTAATATTCATCCCTCATATTAAATCAGTAAAATAAATCAAAATGAATTGTGCGAAGAACACTAATAATATAGGAAAACCAAATAATCCTAGAAAATATTTTTTCTGGTGTCTAAATAAGTAAAAATTCATTTCAATCTATGACACCACAAGTGAATCATGTTCATTAATGGTTATTATATATTTTAATCCATCATGAAGATTCATATATAGTTTTTAGTTTTCAATGAACCCCCCCCCACACACACACAAATTTCAATCCTAGTTAATATTAAGTCCCATTGGCATACAACAGGTGATGATTGAGTGCATCTCAATGTCCATATTTCAGAGTTATTAATCCAATGTACCTATATTCTAGATAAAATTACACTTATAGTTTCTATATAGGTATGCAACTTCTTGGAAGTCACATGTTGTATAATGTTACCAAATTCCTAGATAATTTCATAATCATTTACTAATTCTTATACTTATATATAAAAACAACACTAAACATTTTCTTATATATATATCCCTATGGATATTACTAATGTTTTCTCACCCTAGTATTGAAAATGAATATTAAATTTTCTATTCATTCCAACTATAGTGGCCTAGGTATTTCATACATGGATATTACATATTTTTAGAAGTATATTCATTACAATACAGAAAATAACAGTTGAAAACCATTATAGATTAGTGATTTTGGAAACATGGAACACCCTAACATTAATTAATTAATGATCATGAGTATCTCCAATAAACAGAATTCCATTATTTAATTGTCATATGCTTACCCTACATAATAAATTTCTTCATAAACAAGGGAACAGAACATAAGAAAATTTGAACTAAAATTATCAGTTTTGGTAATCATGGGAGATACATTAAAATAATACGAAAAAAATGAAATTCCAACCATAGGATAATAATTTAAACCCATTCCCTTCATTAAAAATTTCATAATATTGAGTCATGACCTAATGATTGGGATTTAATAGGACGTGAATTGAAAGGTAATCAATGAACACATGCCATTAGGAAATAACATTCTACTAAGATATATTTTTTTGATAACCCATAAGGATAGAAAATCAAATTTCAAGTATACTCCCTGTGGTAATTATGAAATATTAGGCTCAGGATAACTAGTAGTTAATCATATTCATTCATAAACTAAACACATGTATACCCTATTTTTATTATTTTGTATCCACATTGGAACCCTTATTATTGGTTTGGGTCTAACCACCCACATATCCTCTAATATATATAAAAATCTACATTTGACTAATGTATTGATGAGGGATATAATTTCCACCCAGAATTGGTTATAGTATAACCACAATTCTTGGTTATAAAATAACCACCATCACCGGATGAAAATCATCACATATGTGCAATAATATCAAAAAAAAATAACACATAAAAAAGGAAATTATATTCATATACATTTCATCAGAACATAACCTATGCAAAATAATTAGGTTTCATAATCCTTAAATAAATTCATAAATTTTGGAAAAATTAGTCTGTTTTATTATCATTTTATCATGTTATAACCCATGGAAGATAAACTAGTTTCATTAAAATTAGCACATTCTGAACATAAAACATTAAATGAAATAATATTAATGGTTATTTTGGAACATATACATAGTAATGTGAATGTAAAATCATAAGATTTCATAGGATGGAAAACGAATTTGAAAGATAATTCAATTAGAATTTCCATGAGAAAAAATTATATTCTTTTAGTATAACTTTTTTTAAAAAGATAATTTTTTTTAAAATATTTATTCTTGAAAATAAACATGAAAACATATAAATAATCAGTAAAAACAATTTATTACATTTCATGATGAAAATAAACATTCCAATAAAAATATACTTTTTAAGAATAATTTTTTGATAATTTTTATAATTGAAAATAAACTATAAAAATATATATGAATCTTAAATGGATATAATGGAAATGATACATGGAAATTCCATTCATTTCCTATTTGTTGAAACAACCATTTCTTTAAAATTTTCTATAAAATTAAAAAAAATGAATTGTTTATTTAAAAAAATAAGTAGATTAATCATAACACATTTTGTAAAAAGTGATACAAGAGTACCAATTAAAATAAAATATCATATTTTTATTTATAAAATCATTTTTTAATTTTTTTTAAAAAGTGTTTTTAAAGAGAAAGGGATTTTGATCGAAATTATTTTTTTTCTTAAATTTTTTTTCTGAAATATAGAGTACAAAAATAGAGGATAACGAAGGGACAACATGTATTATCTAGAAGTAACCAGAATATAATAACTATCATGAGTTACTTGAGGGATTTATTATAATATCTTATCATCTAAAAGATGATAAAAATTAATTCTAATAAATGATTAGATTGTATCATAAAATCATTACCACATTGGAAAAATTAAAATGTAATACCCATGTTGAAATATTAAATGACATATAAATTGTTTTAAAAATAATATTAATTCATGATATTAAATGTCATATAGGTTTTATATACTCCTTAAACAAAAATATATTTTTATAACATAATCATATGTCTCAATGAATATATAATGTGAGAAAAAAATCCCTAACCGATTTGTAAATTTTGAACCATAAAACCAATTAAAGAGAAATCATAATGTGGATATTTTATAAAAATTCTTTTAAGGATAATAATAATAAAATATTTTCTCATGATGTATATACAAGATATAAAATAAATACGTGCTTAATATTTCACCTTTTACATAGATGTAGAGAGTGATATGGAAATCCCATACTTTAAGTCTCATCATCCATCATACACTTTCAAGCATACTGTATAATAAATATATGATTATTTTTAATTATTACATAACCAATCTAAAATATATCATGATATATTTGTTTTAATTATTTTCTTTTATTGAATTTTTATTAAAAATTCTATGTTAATGTCATGTTTCAGGAAATTACCACTTTTATTTCATATATGTCTTGAATTTTTATTTTTAGTAATTATATTTTGATAGTTGATACATAATTTATAGAATAATAATCATGAAATTATTATCTTATTTATACATCAATTTTATTTCTAATAACAATCATGAATTTTGGTTTTGAGAATGAAGTATGTTCTAATCACAGAGACGGTAGATAATAGATTTACATGAGTAACATTCCTAGTTTTCGGTTGTCATTATGTAATGGAGAAATGTTGTACTTAATATTTCTATAATAATAATAATATAAAAAATTCCACATTATATCTATAAATATAATTATATAAATAATCTTTAAGTTGAGGTTATGAAAACAAAGAGTCACATCGTGTGGTGAAGGAAATAGTCTACACATACACAAATGATGTTATCATATTTTAGTGACTGAAAAGTAAGAAATAAAACGATATGTATCTTTTTAGAATAGTAATTATTTCATTAATATCATAATTATTTCATTTATATCTCATATATTTTTTTTATCTTCCAGTAAAATTGAAAAAAAATATCGATTTGTGAGGCAGTATTGTGCCACACACACAAGAGACGTTATTGTATACCTTATGAAATGTAAAGTAAATAAATATATATATTATATAATAATTACATGTATATAATTATTTTATAGATATATTATATATACATTATAACCCCAATCATACCCAAATGTTATGGGTGGTACTGGAATGACGAATGACATTAGTCCAGATTTGGTAGTCTACCATTCAGGTGAATGATGATTTTGATCAAATATGATGGAAGTGGAGATGAATGTAGGTCATTAATGTAACATAAAAATTTTCAGTATTTTTATAGTACCACTGATATTATATCACCATATTATAATAATATTGAAGGAGGAGGATTATGAAATAATATAAAAACACTCGTTTATGAATGTTACTGCTTCTACATGTAACCTCTTTGGGATTTCTCCAAAATCCTTCCCATGATGGATTTATTACTAAAATAATCCTTATATAATGGGAATAGGGTTTTGGGAGGATGTTTGGGTAGGATTTGGAGAAGGAAAAATGCTTTAGTGGTGTGAATAAGAGAGGGGATTGAATTCACTTTTATAATTGAGGAGTTAAATTTTAGTAAATACACAAATGTATATAATTATGGGAGTCCACATTCAACTAATGTTGATCCAAAATTGACATATAATTGATTTCAGTGATTATAGTGTATATTAAACATTCTACCACAAATATATATTTGTAATAAAAATAAACCAGGTGAAGGTTTTTATCTAAAAAAAATTTGTAGTTTATAGAGTAATATCTCATCATTTCCTCTATATTATGGTCATTTCCTTCAAATTAGACATCATTATTAGGGTTATAAGACATAATTAATTTAAAATATGTTTTTAAATGATGTTAAATAATTTCAAATAATTTTTATTTAGACCACAGATCTTAGTCGGATATAATTGACTATGGGACTCCTTGCAACCAAACCCCACACTTATTGTATATCAGAAAATTTATTTCAATTGAGAAATATCCTAGATGGTAATGGAATTAATTTAATTTTTCTGGTGATTTATATAAAAGAAATAAATTTATGGAAATTATATTATTTGGTTAGTATTACTATGAAATCCAGGGTGATGTTTTACAATTTACAAATTGGTTTTTGGTAGTTGCATAAACCCTTTAGAATGTATACATTTTTTCTTAACATTCAATCAAGAAATAAAAAAAGGAAACATATTCCACAATATCGTTAATATTATTTTCCCTAAAGAAATTCTATTATATATATATATATATTCTTAAGGATTTAGTAAATAAATTGAATGATGAGAAATGAACATCATCCAATAAATCGTTCTTCAACTCTGGTTTTCAAGGGAACATATTTAGTTCTTAAATAATATCATTATATAATGGAAATGGATGAAATTTTGAATATTATTTCTTTATTTATAATCACTACATATTTCTTATCTTCTGATTTAATCATAACATGGAGAGATTGATGATGAGTTATTCAAGAGAATATAATTTATCCCCTTTACTTATGACTTCAAGGTCAATCTTCTATAAATAAAAAATATTGGATATCTTCGAATGCCAATAATTGATAAAATATCATGGTCTTTATTACATAGATATTTAGCCAAATTCTTTCCTTTTCCAGGGTTATAATATATGGAAAATGCATCATATTTAATAAACATCAACCATCTCCATTTCTTCATTTTTTCTCATTTTATTTGATTATATACATCATGATATTATAATTTATATATATATCATAACTATATCCATAATGATAGTTCTTCAATGTTTTGAATTCAATAATTTCTAATACTATCTAAAATAATGGGTTGTATATTTTTAACCATCAATTTTTTAGAGGAATACACTACTTATATACAATCCTCCACAAGAACACATTCTAGACCCCCTAAAATTTATCAGTATATTCCATAAAACCTTTTAAATTATACGGTAGTGTAATCATAGGTTCACTAACCAACATTTCTTTGTCTCAGTGAAAGTTTATTTGCATTCATCTATACAATGAAACTAATTCCCCTTCCATGTAAACATGTTTACTTTATTTGATACTAGTAATAAATTTCTCACAAAATGTTGAAAAAATATATCCAATCCAAAAAAACTATGTCTCTCAGAAACATTAATTGTTCAATGAACATTTTCATAACTTTATATCATTTAAAAATCCACAAATACATACATTTTTCAAAATTTCCTTAACCAATTATGATAAATTCTATTTCTAGAATTCACATTTGACATATTATCCAAAAATCATCTCATTTTTGAATCTCTTAAACAAAATCCATAAAAGATCTCCGTCTTCATAATTTATCATAGAATATATTATAATATAATCTATAATTAATAGAAAATTACTTAGGTGATCTAAAAAAGTTCTGTTAATTATATATATGATGATAGTAGGTTAATTGGGATGTCTTAATGAAAAAAAAATTCACAGTGTCCATAACTCAAATGGATAGCATTATTGGGTGTATATTATTTTTTGACCCTTAAATAATGATATCTATATCAATGATCAATCTAGGTAATGTATTGACCTATGAACAGTTGATAATACCATTCCTTAATATGTGGTAGTGGATTGTTTTTCTTGTTTGTAATATTTTTCTGTTCCTAATAACCAAAGAAAATTATCATTGGATTCTATTTATTATGAGGAACACCCCACATTGTTACCCTAGGTTGTAGAAATCATTTTTTATATTCATAGGTATATTATTATTCATTTCCAATAACTTAATTGGTGAAATTATATAAGAATTATTTGAAATATGAATTACAACATGAATTATTTCTATTAAAAACACAACATAATGATTAATGGGATTACTATGATCCTTCGTAGAAAATACATCAACAAACACCAAAATAGTAGTCGAATCCGCAATTTTGAGACTATCTCCAACCAAATGTGATAAATATGACTCATGAATAAGTGTAAAGAACTATATAATGGATGTAATTTCAATTTGAAGTTCATATACATCTTAATATTAATGGGTGATCCTATGTTGATTTCTAATATTAAATGTGACTCACCGTACATGGAAATTGATATAACATCTATATAGAGAGTGATAATCCATTTTCAATGTTACATAAAATTCAACTATAGAGAGAATAAAAATATTTCAACAAATCAATTCCACAAATGAATATATTATTTTCAAGTTATAAACATGAGATGAAATCATCATATTAATCTTAGATTTCATTGATAATTAAACATTTAACAATTGAGGTGATGATGTGATACTATTAAATTATTCAAATGGAATACACATGGTAAAAATTAAATCAAGAAAGTCATTTATGATTATATAGTGTATAATATGTGAACCATTAAATTCATATATATTTTTATCCACATTAGAAATTATGATCAGAAAGATAATCACTTTTTCCATTGGGATTAGAGGTTACAACCATTAAGTATCATCATTAACCGTTGGATTGATATATGTATTTTTATAATTCTTATATTCTTTATATTTTAATTTTAAATGTATGTGCGGTATATAATGTTGATCTTCACATTCTCAAATATCTTCTTTATTTCCATGTTCATGATGAAATACTATTTTATAGCTAAATCATTTTCCCCATCCATGAGATGAAATTTCATCCACTATTCTTCCCATATTATTAAAACAATAGAATATGAATCTTAAATATGTAATAGGTTTTATTATGGTTAAATTTTCCAAAAACTATATTTTATCTTATTTTCCCCAAAATTAGGATAATTATGGGAGTCCCAAACATCAATTTCTATCTTAAGAAGAATAATATAGCTTATTCATATCTATAAAAGTATATTATATCCATTACCATAATGAGTCATGATTTTAGGAAACGATATAACAAATCAATTTATTATTTAGGGTCAATGATAAAATGAGAATTACATGTTGGATGTTCATTGAAATTTCCATCATTGATACTCATATATTAATAATTATTCATTTTAGTTCTCAGAATTAATTTCATTATGTGTGTGTATATATTAAAGAAAATAATTTCTAAAAATACCTATTATATTCTTCATGTATTAGGGTGTCAATTTATTCTTCTATCCTCATAATTTTTATAATATTCTATTATTCATCAGAATCATTATCAAACTAATACAATAAAATAATAATTATATCATGGTATGGGTAATTGATACTGGAAATATAAATTCAATAAAATCGATCCATTTCTTAGAAATAATTTTATGGGATAACCCTCATAGAGTGAGTTTGATATTTCTAAATAAAATAATCAATGTTTAATTTTTACTTCTTATAGTGATTTGTATGTTTGGTATGATTCATGTTATCATTCATAACTAAACTATGTTATGTGAGTATAGTGTCATGATATTTCATCCTAACTCAAATTATCATTCTTATCATGAGAAATATCATTTAATTTCCCATCAGATTCAATTTTAACTCGATTAACTCAGGTTCTATCAATTTTATAAAAACCAAAAATCTTTCTAAGATAAATAATAAATAATGATATTATTATGTCCTATCATAAAAAAATTAGTCCTAGTCATATATTATGAAGCCTTCATTTCATGCTTTGAAATTTTAGGTTCATCATTCATAACATATTTTTTTAGGTTCATAATGCTTAATTTCTATAGACTAATCACAAAAAATAACTAAACCCCACTCTGATGTAAACTAATTTGACCTGATTATAACGATTAAATAAATATACAAAACCTGTATAATTATTATAGGATGATATTATATCTAACAAGATCCACCTTAACCTCGACCTTAATATGTTTTGGGCCTTTAGAAACTGAAAATATTTATATAATAAAATAATATTTTCAAATGTTCTTAACGAGCCCCTCTCCCCCTTATATAAGGCTGTCAAATATAACCCATTAATCATACTAATAAATCCTATTGGATCATCCATCCTCTCCCCAAATAATCTTTTAATATCCATTTCTTCCACCTAGAAGGATTACCTTAGTTATAAGGCACTTTATGTAAACCTTTTGGATCAAACCAATGATAGACAATCGATTTAAAGGTAATTTATTCTCTTAAGATCTTTTATTTTACTTTACTTATCCAACCTCTTCACTATATTTATTACATTATTTTAAAACAACACAAGTATACTTAATATACTATGTTTTTTTATGATATGTATTCGATATAAACTTACACAAACCTTTGTATAATGGGTAAAAAACATACTATTTCTGTGGATAGCGAACTACTGTCTCACGAAACGATGATTGTTCGAGTATCTCCTAACACCTCTCACAGTTGTCATTATGATGGAAATGTATTTTAATGTGATATATATTACATTTATTTATTTTCTATACATATGAATTTTTTCATTAATAGCATACCTTTTTTATTTCCATAATGGGAAAATATGATAATTTTTAATGAGGAAGTGTTGACTTCGACCCCTCAATGTGATACGACTCAATCATACCATACATGGAACATATAAAGGATGGTTTAAATGAACATATGAAACATATATAAAACATTATAATATATATAAATTTTCATATACCTATTTATCATTATTTTTTCATTCCATTCAATATGAAATAGAAATGAAAGTAGTGTTCATGCGTACGTACGGCTTACCGTCTCCATGAACGGGGCATTTCATTTTTTATCTCCAAATGTTATAAATATTATAATTACTTATATATAATGAATATATATGATATATATGTTCTATAAATCATTAATATAATTCCCTATATAATTTTTTTTACCACATAGAAAATTTACAATTATAATAAATTCATTTTTGACAAATGTTCCGAACATTAACAAAATGTATGACATGAACTAAAATAATTAACTAAATGTAATAAAAATGTAACAAGTGATATAATAGGAATAATAAAATTTAAAAATGTTCTAAATTTAGTATAAATTAATTTAATTTTATTATTCAGGAAAAATAATGAACATACGAGTCATGACAGACACAACATATGGGGTTTCATATCTCACTTTAAATTCTGTGAGATTTTTTAATTTTTCGCCACCTATTTATTAAATGTAATTGATTGTGTAATTATATTTGATATATATTATCATTATTCTCTTTATATTCGTTGTATTCTTGTGAATCATTTTGTGGTTGTTAACTTTTTTTCTAATGACTCGATTGATTACAACGTGGTAAAAGGTTTTTATTACCCTTTTTTTATTCTCTTGAGATTCATGTTATGTTTACAACTATTTATGATAGTGTGGTGTATGTAATGCCCATTATTTTATTATTTGTGTAATATGATTTAATTTATGTTTATTTACATCTTTATTGTATGATCTTTCTTCCTTGTCATGAATGTTTCGTAAGTTACCAAATCGGAAATGGAACTTTTTAACCAAATTTCCATTCCTTGGGTAAATCTTATCATTCATAGATATGTAATTATATGATTTGGTTTGGAATAAATATTTATTTATGATGTAATTTACACTCCCCTATTTGTGGATATACTTTTTCTATAAATAATAACTTCATTGAAAAAATTTCATGTTATTGATATGAACATAAAAAGGGAAATCATAACTCAATTTTTCAATCATTGCGTTTAACATCTAATTCATTGATTTTGTTTTACAAAGAAAAAGTTTAAATATTAATTGATTGATTTACACTGAATATCCAATCATATTGAGTTTATTTATATATTTCACAGATTATTATGTAATTGATTTACACTCCATTGAGACTTCATTGTTGTTATGAACCAATTCACTTCTATATGGTTTTAATATTGAAATTTGAATATTATATCATGAATCCATTTATATTCATGAAATTATAGTCTATTGAATAATTTTATTCCTAAATTATTTGTATTAAGTAATCTCTCATTTGGTTAAAAAAAATTAACTAAAATATCATATTAAATGTTTTACATATTTATTCTTCTAAATATTTCACATTAATTTCCTTGTTTTAAAAATTATTTTAAGGATTTATTTATATAGACATGAATTAATTGAAATTATAATTTCGTTCAAAAGATTCAAAGTGGTATGGGACACTTTGATTCAAAAATATCATTATTAAAAAAAATTAAATTTTTTTAAATTGTTTGATAATGCATTGATTACGTGAATATCCTGAAATGATATATTGAGATTAAAATGTGGAAATGTTATATTTATATTATGCTTGTTTTTTGTGTTATGAATATGTTATAGTTATTGAGCATTGTTTATATATACAGGTGGTTCCATGATAAACATTGGGTGGGTGAGACCGAGATATCTCCCCAATGCATTGGGTAATGAAACAAAGGTAAATGTTTCTGTTTTTACTAAGATATTTATGGAATATATTATGATGTGTATTCCAAATTTAACTACCTACGTATTTGTGAATTCTACAATGTATGTGTGTTATGTATTCCATAAGTTACCTTTATGATTGATGATTTTTGTGTGTTATTCATAAATATTAAGATTTCATGAGGAATGTTATGATTGAAAAGTATTGTATCATTGATTTTTATTTATTGATGAGATAATGTTTTTTTTTCTTATTTTATAACAGTTACTAATATTTTTACTCTCATCCCAAGTTTTGAAATGGTTTTCACTGAACATAATTATGAATAGGGTCGTGGATGGGATCATGGACAATTCATGTTGTCTAAAAAATTGAACTTGAAATGTTTATTTTTTTATGAATTTTTATTTTATTAAAAAAATTGAAACTGAGTAGAAGGGTCTACTCTATAATTTTCAAGATGTATTGTAATAGTTATGGAATAATTCACCAAAAAATTAAACCTGAAAAAATCCTCAATGAAAATTCATTACTTAATAATAGAATACGTAAAGTTTAACGGTGGTGCCTTATAGTTGGTTTCACTGGTCGATTTAGATTAATTTAGAGTCTAGGGTGTTATTTTAGCATAAGTGACATAACCATAATGGTTATCTTATGATAAAGAGTCATATTAATTTTAGATAAATCGAATGAGTTTAAGATAACATGAATAAGTATATCTTAGTGTTTACCCTCCTCATAAGATAGTTTATAATGATTTTACTAACATACTGATAGTAACCTTTTGGGTTTAGTAAATAATTGAATATATCAGGAACCAATGTAACAATAGATGTGAAGGAAAATGGGGTGGTTTTATTAAAGAGAAACCGAATGAAATGGGAGTTGCAACGAAAACTCTTATGTTATAGATATTTTATGGTTATTATTGAGATATTTACCTAATTTTTTAGAATTTTATAAAATTATTTGTCTTTAGAAAAGGGACAACCCGAAGGAAGGATGGCAACCCTTCACTTTCGGCAAGGTTGCGAAAATCGCACCACAACTGAAGGGTGACATGGGAGCATTGAAGAAAATTGGGCAAGATGAAGTCCATAGTAAGTATGAATAATTATTTTTTGTTGAAATATTTTACGGATCAAGAATAAGTGTATTTTTGGAACATATGTTTTATCAAATGGATATCCTTAGTATAAAAAATGATTTGATGATTAACTGATAATGGCTATTTGGGAAGACGTTTTCACTTTTGGGGAAACTATAGACTTAAGGAAAATAGAATACTATTGGATATCATTTGTGGAGTAATGGTTTAAATTTAATTTTGGAAGAAAATATGTTTTTATTTTGGACATAGAGGGATTTCGGTTATTTTTGGATATTAATAACGTATTAGGGAGAATATTTTTTTAGGTTAATTTCACTTTAGTATGATACTTTATGTGTAGTCGATGTTTTTTGGAGATAAATGTAAAAATTTATCATGGAAGACTCTATGATGAAATACGTCTAAATATTGGGATTCATACTTATTTTAAATTATTTTAAATATTATTAAGGACAATAGTGTATTGGATGGTCTTTTTTGATCTTTGGGTACTTTTTGTTTAATTTTAAAGATTAAGAGTAATATTTCTTTTTTAAAAATAATTAACATTTTTTGTGGATTATATGATCTTGTACTTACCATTTTGGTATGGGTTTATGTCTAAAGAACTGGGAAATATATGGTTTATTATTTGTTGATTATGAAATTCTTTATATGTTCATTCTAGCACCTCAGGTGTGACCAAGTCATCTGGAATACTGATCATTTGGAGAAAATATATGATTCATTGGTATAAACATAAAAAATGATGAAAATCATACATGAAAAGTAAGTATTTTTTACTTAGGTCCTTAGTCAATATCACAAATAAATTATCCATCTATATGAAATTAACATTTAATAAAAACGTTGTCCATTTACTTATCCTACTGGGGAATCAAGGATAGTTTATCCCCTCACAAGTTTGTGATATTCAGGTTGTTAACTTTCTCATAATCATTTTTTCTATCACTTTCTTTCAGAACGTGACACTTATTTTATCCTCCATATCTATGTTTTTTACATGGAATCCTAGTATGGGTTATCTTGGGTGACTTGTGTACTTATCTTTCATTATTTTAATGTGATATTGTTATTGATTTTATTTCAGATGTAGGACTATTAATGATGTTTCTGAGCCTAATTTTTATATTAAGAGGACGCAATTCCTAAAAGGGGGAAGGATGTGACATCCCATGTGAATAAAGAATATGAAATTTTTATATATATAAATATTTCTGAATTAAATATTAATTTTGCATTAATGGGGATTCCATTTTCCATGGAATACCAGATACGCAACAACGGGTATATTTGAAATCTTACATTACACACAATGTTAAGTCATATAGAAAAATAATAGTATTATATTTATTATTTAAATAGTAATTAATGCATAGTTGTTGTATTGGTGGGAATGAACAGGACTAACTATAATTCAATTATACATGTTTGTTAAATGTTTTTACATTTGTCTAATAATTGTTAGATGGTTATAATTTGAATGAATATGATTTTAAGCATTTATATAATAATATACATTAAAAGGTCGATTTACCACCTTTTGATGGTGAAATGTATTTAAATCTAGTATGATCACTTTTATAAATTATATTTGAAAAATAAATATTTTTTAGAATCGGGACATCACAATTTAGTTTGGGTAAATTTTTTGTATTTTCTGATAAAATTCATATTTTAATAAATAATGAAAAAAATGTATTTTAATTTGAAACAAACATTTAGTATATTTTATTTATGTGGTTATATTATATTTTTCATTATTTATAATGTGTAATTAGATTTAATTTTTACCATTTAATCTGATGTTGGTCATAGGATGTAATTTCACTTTGAAATTGGATATAAAGAAGTGTAAATCTTTTCATAATTATTATTTCTTAAATACACGCTATTTGTTTGGAAAACTGGAAATAATTATAAATTAATTAATGCAGATTATATGTTTTTAATTTAGATAAATAGACATCATTTATTATATTGGAATATCAAATATATGATAGGCTGAATTTTTGGTATTTTTATGAAAAACAACAATTTAGATGAATAGTGAAAACACTGAGTAGTTGTTTAAAATATGACATATTCATTTAAATGAAATTTTACATCTTCTGTGAATTGAACTTTGAAAATAATATATACATGTTTGTTGTTTGTATGTAAAATATAGTTCAGTTATATGAAAATAATTTTTTTGAATATTAACTTTGGACTTTTATTTAACGCGGTTAAAGGTAAATAGGGTAATTCATGGTAAAAATAATATTATAATAATATAAAATTACCTTAAACATGTCCTAACATTATTGGATGAGTCATGGTCGATCCATAAAATCTTTCGTTTAGATTTTTTTCCTTTTAATTCCATTTGGGAAAGATAATGACATTAAAAACATTTTATTTAAATAAAAAATAAAAATATCATAAACATGTATTGTATTCTAAAACAATTTTAATGTTGGTTCATGTAGATGATATATTTAACTATAAATATTCATTAAAAGTATAAAAATATTTCCTACATCGTTGTATTTTATTTTATGTTTTTATACATAAAATTAATAAAATTATTTAGGACATAATAATGATGTAGTGTTTACCTCATTAATGAATGTTTTAAATAAATAAGATTATAAAGATTAAAAAATCTAAAACCTGCAAAATACTTATTGGATGATTTTATTTCAAACAAGAGACATCTTATATTCGACTCTAATAAGTTTTGGACCTTTAGATACCGAAAATCATTATATAATAAAATAATACATTCAATCTTTCTTAACGATTCCCTCATCCCCCTTATAATAAGCCCTCACCTCTAATCCATTACTCACACATCGCAAGCCACATGGCTCATCCAAATTATGCCCCAATAAACTCTCATGATCCCTATCTTCCATCTATAATCCTTATCTTTGGTAGAATAAACATCATGTAAACATTTTTTGCTTCAATCCATATGGAGAAACCTGATTAAAAGGTAATGTATTCTATTAAGTTATTTGCTTTTATTTTTCTTCTCCAACCCCCAAAACACTCATTACTAAATTATTTTATAATATAACCAGTATAATAAATATACATGGGTGTTTTAATGAAAAGTATTTGAACTACACTTACACACACCTCTTTCTAATGGGTAAAAACATACTGTTTTTGTGGACGGTGAACTACTACCTCATGAAATGATGACTGTTCGATTATCTCTTACAACCTCTAATAGTGGTCATTATGCTGGAACTGTATTTGTAAGTGATATATATTATATTTATACTATTTTTATTCTTCTATATTTTTCATTTTTATTATACATTTATGGTTTCCATAATGGGTAAATAAGATAAATTCATTTGAGGAAGTGCAGAATACCGCCCCTCAAAGTGATAAGACCCGTTCATACCATACATGGAAGATATATAGAATGGTGTTAATGACCATAGGTAACATATATAAAACATGGTACTATAATTAAATTATAATATAACTATTTATCCTTATGTTTTCAATCAATTAAACATGATATTAAAATGAAAGTAGCGTTCATGCATACGTAAGTCTAACCATCTACATGAATGGTGCATTTCATTTATTATCTCCAAATGTAATGTACTACTATAAATACATATATATAATGGATATATATGATATATATTATATGTCAATAATAAATATAATTCTCGAGATTGTGTATTTCAGATCGCTTGAACAATTTGTAATTATAACAATTTCATTTTTGACTAATGTCCTCAACATTGATAAAATGTCTGATAAGATCTATAATAATTAACTAATTGTTATAGAATGGTAATAAGTGATAAAAAAGAAATAAGAAAAAATAAAAATGATTATAATTTAGTATAAATTACCTTAATTTTATTATTCCAGAAGAACAAGGAACATACGAGTCATGTCGGACACGAGGTACGGGGTTTCTTATATCACTTTAAATTCAATGAGATTTCCATTATTCACCACTTATTTATTGTATGTGTTTTAAAGTGTAACTCCATTTGATATATATTATCATGATTCTATTTATATTAAGGTTATTATTTGATTCATTTTGTTGTTATTAATGATAGGTCTTACGGCTCGATTGATTGCATCGTGGTAAGGGGGTTTCTTCTTACATTTTTGTATTCTCTTGTGATTCATGCAATGTTTGCCAAATTTTCCTTTGGTGTTTTGTATTTACTTCTGATGATTGTATTATTTGTGTAATATAAATTAATTTATGTGTATTTATATCTTCATATTATGGTCCTTCTTTCATGTCGTGTATGTTTTGTAAGATACCAACATGATAAGGGATCTTTTTAAACCAATTTACGTTCCATGGGCTAGTCTTCCAATTCATAATTATGTAATGTTGTGATTATGTGGGAATCATTATTTATTTATGTTGTAAGTTACTCTCCCATTTGTTTGGATTTAATTTTCATATACATAATTGATCCATTGATAAATTCTCAAGTCATTGATATAATCTTGATAAGGGTAATCTAAACTAAATTTCCATTCACTGAGTTAAGCATCCATGTCATTGGTGTTGTTTTAAAATGAACAGATGTGAATGTCCTCTAGTTGGTTTACACTAAATATCCAATAATATTGAGTTTATTTATATTTGACACAAACTGTTATGTAATTTATTTATCCTTAATCTATGTATATTGTTTTTATAAATGATGTCCTCTCAATTGACATTCCACTGAGTCTTCATTGATGTTATGCGCAAATTCACATTTATATGGTGTTAATACTATCCATTGGAATATTATATCCTGAATACATTTACATTCATGATATTATAATAAAATGAATAATGTTATTCCAAAATAATTTTTATTCAAGCATCTCCTAATTGGTTAGGAACACTTTAACTAAAATATCATTATAAATGTTTTAATGATTTATTCTTCTAAATATTTCACAGTAATTTCCATGTACTAAAATTCTTTTTAAGGATTTATGTATTTGTACATGAATGTTTTGAAATTAAAATTTCATTCAAAAGCTCTGAAGTGCTATGGGACACTTTTATTCAAAAAAAATTTAATTAAAATTTTTTAAATGATTTTGAAAATTTATTCATAAAGCATTGATTATGTCAATATTTTGAAATGAAATATTTCTATTACAATATAAAAATGTTATCTTTCATTTATATTTGTATTATGTGGCACGAATATGTCATGGTTATTGGTAATGTTTTACATATTGGTGTTCTTCGATGATAATCCTTGGGCGTGTGAGCCCAAGATAGCTCTCCAATGCTTTGGGTAATGTGATGGACGTAAACATTAATGTTTCTCCTTAGAGATTTGGAGAATATACTATGATGGGTATTTCTAACGTAACTCCCTATGTAGTCATAGAAGCAACAATGTAAGTATATTTTGTAATCCATAAGTTATGTTTATGATATATTATTTCTGTGTCTTATTAATAATTATTCTGATTTCATGAGGTATGTTATGATTGGAAAGTATGGTTTCATTGATTTGTATTTTTTGATGGGCCAAATTTTTCATTCTTCTATTATAACCCTTAGTGAGCTTTCTATGCTCCTCCAATGTTTTGAAATGTTTTCACTTGACATAAGGATAAATTTGGTCAACCATTAGATCAATGAAAATTCAAGTTGTCTAAAACATTGAACTAGACATGTTACTTTTTTAGATAGTTTTTATTTAATGAAAAAATGGAAACTAAGTAGAAGTGTCTACTTTGTAAATTTTTAGATTTATTGTTCCAATCATGGCCTAATTCTATAAAACTCTAAACTTGAAAAGATACTCAATTTTAATTCATGAAATAACTGAAGATTAAGTATTTTTCAAGGCCGATTCCTTATAATTATTTTGGTAGAAAGTAAACTAGATCATTTATAGGAGGTAATTTAGTTAAATTATGAGAAAAAATGGACTGTTTTGTTGTAAGATATCGAAGTCATTAGTTCAGGAGCTCGGTTATCTAGTTTATCTAATGAATACTTAATTTGATAATTAAAGATATAGTAACCTTCATTGTTATATGTATAGGGTTAGAAATAGGTAGTATACTACTAGGTTTAGTTATTAAGAATGATGTCATGTCATATTGATACACCACCATGTTTGATGGTTATGAGTCTTAAATATTTCTCTACAGGAGAACTGAAACACTGGTAATACGTATGGTTATAGGTAAGTAGGTATGTGGGTATTTTGTTGAAGGACATTTAGGTGAGGCTCCGATAAAATCATTCCCAAGACCAATAGGGTACACAGATTTCTTGATTTCATGCACATCGTTCATAGAGAGACATCAGTCTTAGAATATACCATTAATTCTATAGATTTACATTGGTTTGTTTCGATTCTTATGGGAGAAATTATTAATATGGTGTAGTGAATCATGGATAATTTAATTAATTCTAGCAGGGTTCATGTAAATATATATGTTTTCAGAAAATTTTTTATGGTGTATCTCCATGTACTAAGAGTATAGTATAACCTATAGGATAAGAGTATACCAAGTCAACAATCTAGGTTATGTGAGACAAGTAGAGGTTCTCTCAATGACTGAAAATGGGGACAAGAAGATACTTAGTAAGTAATTCATAGTAGAGGAATTTTGGTCCAACTATAGAGTGGGTCATTGTTATCATTCATTGAGTGTGGGTGACCATGGAATGATTGGGGCCCGTGTGATAGATTATTTAATGAGTAATGGGATTTTAGATAGATGAGGAATCTAGATGGGGTTTTTCAAATGATATTATACTCCACAAGAGGATGTTGATCATATTAGACTTTCTATTTTCGGGTAAGACTCATAGGGGTACTAAGAGATATTGGTCAAGATTCATCTAAATATGTGAGTTATAGAGGCTGAAATAATATCAATGAATGTAGATAACAAATTTTAGTGAGTATGAATTAATATGAAGGAGAAATATCATTTAAATTTTCATCAATAACAATTCATGTGATTTTTTATATATAATTTAGGGAGGGTAGGGAACCATTTAATGGTTTATCTATTATTTGTGTATGTATTGTTTTTTTAAATATGGGTAGTAGTGAAATATGTGTGTTATTGATAAAAAGTATCAGTTATGAGTTATTTGATTCATGGGAATCAGATATGATACATGATAACTATGATATTTATTAGAATTTAAAATAATGTAGGGAATAAAAATTTATGTGTAAAAATAATGGGCCTTAGGTATGATGCATAATTGATATGGGAATCAAGAATTATATAAGATAATATTGGGATGATGAATTATTTGGGAGTAATATTTATAATGAGTAATTTATATGTACAAATAACTAGTTGGTTTTGAATTAAATATGATGGAAAATTTTGAAATTGTATATATATTAAATAATTTTATTATTATGTCACTATATAAGTAATTATAATGGTGGATATTGCCCATGGATGGAATATAAAATTTTTACTTAGGTGCTGTAGGATAATATGACATGGAAGTTTTCTTTTAGCATCATCTCAATTTTTTGAAAATGTTGTGAGTTGGAATACAGTAAATTTATTATGTTTTGGTTAGTGTCTTTCTTCACATATCCTATGGAGGATCAATTATATATTTTATAGTTTGTAATGGTCCATGTATTTATTATTAGTAATTTATGTAATATCAAAGACCCAACATTTTTGTATAACCTTATCTAGTTGTCATGATTTTTGGAATATCCCAAGAAGAGAGTTCAATATTTGAACTGGGCTCAAGGATATAATTATAGTGTTTACAGAGAATAAAATATAACCATAGGAAATCATATCATGGTGAGGGTGTATGTTATATTTAATTTTTGGTGTCAGATTATGGTGATACCACAACATAGATGGGCCACCCCATAAGCAGTTCCATGTGTTATAAGAATTTTTATTAATAGAGACTAATTTTTTTTGTATGATGTTAATAATATCATTGTTTATGGGTACAATAGCGTGATAAGTAATACATATTTATTAATATTTATGGTTGATCTAGGATAAAAAATTGCATAAGAAACCATAGTTTCATAGATTTCACATATAATTGATTGAGCTCTATAAATGATTAATAATAGTTTTCTATAAAATCACACTATTATGGGTGTAAGTTATACTATGATCGTGTCATGTAAGAATTAAAACTAATAGTGTATGATTAAAATGTGGGTCAGTTGTAGGTCACAAAAAAAATGAGAGTTTCAATATTACATTGGTGTTATAATTAAGGGATACACCATCTATAAAATATAGTGCATGGTTATCACCATGTGAAGGGATGTTTCACAGTTTGATGTTACATTCAGTATTAAAAGAATAATTTAATTTGTATTTGAGGATGGTTTGTCTCATTTTATTATTAGGGAACATTCCATGATGGGTTGATTGATAGAGGGAATCACAACATGAGCATAGAGTTCACGTTGTGATATTTCTTATTTAAAGTTGGTTTAAATTATTAGTTATTTTTTTTAATAAATATTTAATTTGTGTTTAGGGAATATAATGCATTAGTATGGGGATTTATCCAGTACTTGTTTTTCATCCATCGATCTATCTTGTAGGTTGATTATTAGTTTATATTTTCTCTTCTTATCATTCTTCATATTGAGTATCCACATGCATGTATAATTGTATATAATAGTCTAACAATGGTTTATAAAAATATTTCATCATTTTTTATTGTTTTCCACCTTCATCTAGTATTTTTTATTGATTATACTACTCATCCATATATAATAGTAATCCAGATGTTATTCCACACCAATAAGATCGTGCTAAATCTATGTAGGTGGTATTAGATTCATCCAATGTTATACATTTTAATAAAAATCATTTGAGAATCAAGTGTGGGTATGATGTTGTGAATAACATAGAAATTGATCCACTTTATGTTTTTATTATCATGTGGGATTCGAGGGTCAGTCATGTGTTTAAATATATTGATTATTTACATTTATTATTTGGATTTCATGATTATGTTCTTTTATTGTTGACTAAAAATGATTCCACATATTCCTATTGATTTTATATAGAATGTGTACATGATGTGTGTAACCGATGTTCCTAAAGAAATGAGATCACTGAGAATGGGGTGTTGTTGTTAATTTGTTAATATTGGGTGGGGCTGAGCATTATTATGGTTGGAAATGGAGTTTCATCTATTTTTGGCCAAATGTTTGTAATGATTTCCACTCAACAAGGGGGAAGAGTTTATTAGGGTTATGTGAACATAGGGCATGGACCTATGAGTTTTCCATGGTTATATAAAAGTTATATAATTACAAGGGTTTTGATGGATGGTTGATCCAATAGTTGGTAATTGTTTATTAAAATTATAGAATTTTTTATATGGTTTTTGGCACGTCATTGGTGTTTTATGGTAGATTTATTGTGTCTATTTTTTTTATGTTGTGGTGTGTGATGTGATGCGACCTGAAATGATTTTATGACCATGGACACATTCTTTATGATAGGGAATTGCTGCATCATTCCACATTGGAACTGAAATAATAATTTGAAGGATTATTTGTATTTATTCATGACCAATTTTTGTTGGTTAAGTGGTGTGTTTTGGTTTTTATAAAATATTATTTTCAAACACTCATATATGGGGATAATATAGGTTTTGACTTGTTGATTTTATACTCACACCCTGCATGGGGACTTTGATATGTGAGTATAATTGGTAGTTCATTGAATATGTAAGGGTAAGGTAATGAAATATTTAGTTTGATAGATTCTGGTACCATTGATACATATTGTTTTGGTTTTGGTATTATATATAGAAAATTTGGTTCATCGGTGTTGGGTTAGCATTTTAATTAGATTAATTTTGGATTTATTTTTATTTTTCAATACTATGGATGATCAATTTACATCACTATAATTATAATGATATTTTTCAAATAAGTTTATTCATACCATGTGCAATATTATGTGTTTCCTCTCTAGTCATTATGATATAATTATTATTTGTCATTTATTCTATTTTTGTTGGGTTTCTATCATTATTTGTCATTAGATTGTATATTGTCACCATAATCACTCCATTGACCCTGAATACATGTCAGCATCCTCTGGTGTATTGGTTGAGACACCGAAGGTATAGTTTCACCTAGAACTATAACTATTGTGTGGGAATGATTTGGATGTAACAAAATGTACCCTATTACTGGATCAACTATGCATATCAATGAAATTGATGATGAGTTATTATGATTTCTATTGGAAATTAAAAATATATTTTACAATGTGTTATATTCTATGTATAAGAGTATAAAACTATAATAATTTGTTTTCCATATTAATTTCACAATTATAAATGGGATGTGTGGTGAGTAGTGAGATATAAGAATGTTACATGACTTTTTGTGTATAATATTTTTATAATGATATAAAGTTAATTTTCATGATAATCATGTTGAATAGATGGCTACGGTGAGGCTCTCATGGATATTTAAAATGAATATTTATTATATGAAACATTGTTAACAGTACTCAACACAAGTTATAGATATTAAGGAAGAATATTTAATTCGATTTTAAAAATGACATTATTTATCTTTAATGTGATCCATTGATTCTATAAATTTTATTGAACCATTAGTTGGATATATAGATCATGATGTATATGTTAAATTTATGTTCCTAGATTATTTTTAACAAGAAATAAATTTCTATAACATATATGAAATATTAATATCTATGGAATACACGATATTATAAAAGTGGTATTAGAAATTTATATATATACACACATAAGAAGGTATTATAAATTTTTTCTAAACAACATTGATTATTAGAGACTTGGAATTATTAAGTAGGTGATTTGCCTCATTTTATATGTGTTTCACATAATATTTCTACTGATTTTGAAATGCAATTTATTCGAAAATTAACTTCTTATAGTTTTTTTGAAAAGATGATTTAATTTTAAATAGGTTTATTTTTTTATGAAATTATTAAATGTTATGTGTTTTAATTCAAAAATTTTATTTATATTAACTTTTTATTTATAAAAATCTATTTGTGATTATAATCCATTTTTAGTTAAAATTGAATATATTATTTATAAAATATATAATTTTTTTTGAAAGAGGTAAACTATATCTCTGAATATCTGTTTAAAATAAAATTATATAATTGAATTTGGGATTAGAGGAAATATAAATTTTTTTATAGACTCTCAGTTAATGGTTTTTGTTTATTTGTAGGTGATATATTGGAATGTGTGTAACTAAAAATTATAAAAATATCAATTTATATACTATTGAAATTAATATTTTATAAGAATAGATGAAAAAAGTTAATTAAACATTTAAGAAAGTTGGATTCATTACATAATAATAAATAGCTTGGATAAAATCAATAAGTAAAAATAAATGGTATAGGATGAGAATGTAAGGGTAAAGGGTGGTTCATGTAAAAATAAAGGACCTATAGAACATTGTGTGTCAGAATATTATTTTCTCAAGAATAAGGAAATTTTTTCTGATGTAAACTAATAAAATTTCTAATGAACAATAAAAAAACATAAAATGATTGAGTGGTGGAATAAAAATTAAGGAAAGGAGTTTGGTTCTTATACATGCACTTGAAAATGAGTGAACCACTATGTAAACAAGATATGGATCCAGTGGACTTCAATGAATCTAGAATGAATTAATGATATTTTTTATAAGGATGGGTGAACTATGAGGTCAAATATAGTGTATTTTTAAGTATTAGATGAATTACCGAAGTTCTAATAGGATTCAATTGTAGTTCAATCATGACACATAATTTAACTCCTTCTTAAAGTGTAAATTAATCAAATGTTAGAAAAATTGATCATTACTCGAGATAAAAATATATAGTATAAAATATATTATTTTTATCAAAACCTAGAATGATTTAATTAATATATAAGTACCAGAGTATATTCATGTAAGAAATGAAATTGTTCATAAATAAATAAATTATAAATATAAACATTTTATTATTGGAATTTAAAATAAATAATAAGTATTAGATAACCCATTTAAAACCAATATGATAATATTTCCCATTAAAATTATTGAAAATGAATACATACAATTTAAACCTGTGTCATAGCTGGTTTGTAACATAATCAATGATATCTAAGATCACACAAGAACCTATATGAAATTTTTCTATCATATGGTATCTTTCTTCTGACCCTTGAGAACACTAAATAAACTGTTGATAGGGGTCCTCAGATCACATTTATTTAATTATGTTTAGAAAATTAAAAATATAATATCATGATTACTTATAATTTTCACAAATTATAAAGTGTATTATTTAGTGTTTTTTCTTCATTTTGACATAAATTTCTTAAATTTGGCTATATCATATTATTCAATACTTAAGAAAATTTATTATTTCATGTTTTAATTACTTAAAACATGATTTTTAAACTTTTTGTTGGTTCCATTGTTGATTAAGTCATTTGGAGTGATAAATATAATTTATACATGTATCTAAAATATTTCCAAAATGTAAACTCATGATTCAATTGGTTACATAAGTGTAGAGTGAGTAGTTTTGAATTTTTTAAACGAATCATGTAGAATCAATGTGTTTTGTAATGAAAACTAGATGTTTTTAATTACAAAAAATTAGTATTATATTTTAATGGGTTTTGTAAGGGTAAAAAACTCTCCCATAAGTTTTGTAAGTTTAAAAATTACATTCTATGAGTTACATAAAGGTTTCCTTCAAATATCAATATTATTAAAGGTAAATATGACTTCTTAAGACTTTTCGTAAAGAATTGTGTCATTTCTATGTTACTTTCATGAAGGTATCTAACTTGTTACATAGTGTTAGCTAGTTATTTTTAATTGGTTCATAATTATTACCATCATATTCTATTAGTTAAATAATTTTATAGTAACATACAAATGTTTTAAAAGAAGAAAATTGTTTTTAGTATCCTAGGAAACACAGAACAACAAGAATTAATATCCAATGAAATATATATCCTTAAATTTCATATCTTAAATATATTATAGAACACACAACGCCGAGTTTAAATGAACAATACAATAGATTACAATTATTAAAATTTTGTTAAATTAGTATGTAAGAATAATACTATATAAATTATGAAAATTATTGTTATCTATTTACTATAAAAAATTAAAAATCATTAAAAAATTACTACTTGTTAAAAAACAAAATTTTAAAAGTTTATTTATTCTCTCATTAGACAAAAAATTTAGAATTATTTATTACATATTTTAGAACATATATTTGTTAAAATGAACATATATTTTGAAATTATAATACTAAAATTATGTTGTGGATATTCTTTTAGTATTTTTATAAAATTTATCATATTTGAATGAATAGAGAAAAATACTAAACTATAATTGGAAAACACATTTTTCTAAATATTTATTATGTTAATTTTTTTATTTGGTTTCAAATTAAATTTATTGAATCTATATAATAATTAATCCAAAAATTTTCATTTGAATTATTTTTATATTTAATTATGAGATAAAAACCTAGTAAGCATTTAGACATGTTTTCACTGAAAATTTTTTTTTCATCATATTTGTATGATTAATTTTAAATTATATATTTTTTCATTTAGTTGAATGGAATTTTGAAAAAGTAATTATATATTTAAATAAGAATAATTTATATTATCTAATAAGGTTAGCATAATTTTTGTCTATAATGGATATTGAAAATAGTAAAAACAATTTACCATGAATAAGATAAAATTGGATAAACAGACGGTTATATAATGAATATAAGAGTAAAAATGACCATTTATTTTTAAATATAATTTTTTGACATATTTTTAACTTATAATGTCAAATTATTTAGAATAATCAATTTTTGATGCTTCTGGAATTTTTAAAACAAGGGTACACCTTATGCTTTTTAAAATCTAAAATTGATCCGCTCAAGTCACAAAAAAATGGCCACCCTCCCTTCTCAAATTCAGAAAAATAAAATGATTTTGATAAGAAAAATATCAAAAAATAACTTATAAAAATTATATAATATAATCCTACAATCCTTAATTTGTTTTCTCAGAATTTCAACCATCGGTGAATTTTGTTGTGTATCTAAAGAGGTCTCTCAAAGTAGAGGTAACATTCTTAAATGAGAATTTTTATTTTTTTCTTCTTAGACCACTCTCAATTATTATTCAATCATGATGATATAAAACGTTATACATATCGCATATCATTAGATATTTTCTTAATACTTTCCTGACCAAAAATCACCCACATTTCCATCAAATGTGCTACGAAATCATCAATTGTTTTTGTAGAGAACTACCTTCTCATGATCTATTGTTGTTTTTCTCCCATTACCTCCTATCATAGTTTTCTATGTCAATGTATCTAATGTATATATATATATATAAGATATTTATAAAATAATAATTTCAATCAATTCATTATATCATATATACCTTTTTATATTCCATTATATATGTGATATGATAATGTCATCCATGTGTACAGTGGACTACCACCTTACAAAGCGATGAGATTTGTTTTTCACTAACGCATCACATGGAAGGTAATTTGGAAAATGATAATGAATAAATGTGACATAAATGACATAATTATAAACTGAATATCATATTTATCATCAATAATTATAATGTTTCATTTTATTTTAAAACATTTCACTCACGGATTCAGGATATCATCATTCGCGTTCATGTGGACAAACACATTCACAATGCAATGTGATTATATTTTAATAACAACCCCACATAGATGATTAATATAAGTTTAATTAAGGAAATAAAATTTTAATTATGATACTATGATCACTTTTTAAAGATAAAATATTATTTACATCCTTTCCATAATGATACTATGATCACTTTTTAAATGGTTATATATATTAATTTTTTTCATTATTTTTATTTTGGAGACTATGGAACTATATAACATACACCAGAATTGGACCTGTCTTGAAAAAATATGAATTAGAATACAAGGAAATTTAAACCCACAAAAACAAATATAATGATTTATTGTTAAAGAACATGTGATAAAATGTTATAAAAGTATAACTAATGGTATTATTAAATATTAATATGGTTATATTATAAGTTAATAACAATTTAATCTAATAAAGAGGTTTAACGCATGTTCAATAAAAAGGATGTGTTAGGTAATGATTTCATAACTCAATTTCAATTAATTAAGATTGAAATATACTTCATTGATTATGTGATGCTATTATTATGTGTGAAATGAAATATAATTATTTTTTACTGCATTGACACATTTTTCAAGTTTATCTACATTCATTAAACTTAATCAATTCATTTATTGCTCCCCACTTCAATGATATGATCAATATAAGTGACATCATCTCAAATTATATTCTTTAAGGAATAATGTAATATTATAGACCAAATTTATTTTATATGTTGTATATACTACCCCATTCACATGTAATAACATGATTACTGAATAATTCATCGTATTATGATTTATAATTTGAATTATTAAATCAATGGGGATTTTAATTAAGAGTTACCATATGATTAAGAATTTCATGAATCAATTTTTTGTCATTGAGTTTTATTACTTCTTCATCATCTTTTATTAGAAAAAATTTGGTGTGAAATTACTTTAAACTCTCTTATGTTGTATTTATACATCTTTATTTGAATTTAATTTTGATAAAAATAATTTATTGATTGAGTAATACCCAATTCAATGTTAAGATCACTTTAAAGGTTTATTTCATAATCTTATTCTAATTGATATTGTTAGTTCTCAAATTTTAGATGAAGGATATTATTAGAGCATATACTAATTATCCCATTGGATTTTACTCTACTAGATTTTTTAATGTTATTTTCATGTAACATGAATGTTTTATCTCAATTTTCAATTTAAAATGATTGATAAAATGTATGAATGAAAATCTTAAATTTTTCCCACTCTAGTTAAAAATATGTTTTCATACAAAATAATGTTTGTTAATTCATTTTCAATAATTTTTTTAAAAAAAAATTCCAAATGAGATCCATTTTTAATATTCTAATTTTATTAAAAGGAAGTTTTTGTCATTTTAAAAATAATTCCTATTTGTATTTTACCAATAATGTGAAATGAATTGTTATTTTTAATATACTTGGGTTGTGCATAATTTCCTAAAATTGTGACCAATCAATGTGTGAAATATTATTTTATATGTTTAAAAGGATATTTTTAAGTAAAATTATTTCCGTTTTTTGGACTTATATTTTTAAAATTTTATTTTCAAATTTAATAGGACATGTTCCTCTCAAGAATGTTATAAATAGATTTTTATGGTATTTCTATTTCTCAATTACTTGAAACAATTAAATTTCTTATACTACATTCGAGCTATTTTGTAATGGTAGCATTACTATTCTTTATATTAATGGCATATGATCATTTTGACGGAATAATTTATTTAAATTTAATTCCTTTATTCAGTTATCTTTTTGTTAAATTTCCCTTGAATTTTTCACATTCTCGTGGTCATTAAATTTCCCATAAATATCCATATTAAATATCAAAAAAAATCAAAAAATATATATAATTTATACCTCTACATTGAATGTATTTTTTATAAGGGGAATCATTTAGAATTTTTTAATCTTCACTCGATACATATTTTTGATTATAAAGATAATTATTCATGAATTAAATCGATTATACAATATGTGAGGAATTATTTGGACATGCAGTGACAGCTAGGGTATGGAATTATATAATCCCTATAAATATAAATATTCTCTTGAGGAAGTTTAAAATATTTAAATATACAAGTTTGTACATGATGTTATAAACCATCTTTTGAATGGCCTTGATTGTAGAAGTATCACGATGCTTGAGTTCATAAATTCCAATAAGTATAAATTTTCTTAATTAATTATATAGTTTTTATAATCTATGGTATATTAAAAATAACTTTATTTATGTATGCAATTCATTAATTATTTATTATCTTAATAGAATATGTTTTTTATTTACCATTCCATATTAATTATTTATTATCTTATTATCCATGAGATCTTCATAATGATATTATCAATTAGAAAATTTCATTCTAGTTTTATAGATTAAATTAATTGTGTATTATTTTTTTTACCTTACCATATTGTTTGTGCCTAATAAAATTGTGATATCCAAGTTATTGATTAATTATAATGTGTTTTCAGTTATTTAAATTTTTATATTTATAATTATTTATTTATTCATGAAAGAATCCACTGTACATAAACCTTACTAATAATTTTATCTCATATGTATTTTAATTCCTTACTCAAGAATTCAATGGAGTGTACTATGATTGACGTGAAATTACATAATGGAGGGAATAATGTTAATCTAGGATAAAAATTCATTACTATTTTTTTCAAATATAATATTGGACTTGAATATATATCTAATTTAACATGAATACTAAAATTATTGTTCTATTAGGATATTGTTCCTCATATATAATTTATATTGAATAAAGAATACACTAACTATGGTCTATTATATTTTGGTTCAATACTGTTTGAATCCGAAGATGCTTTATAAAAACCTTGGGAACTAGATTTAGAAAACAATTATTAGGGATTAAGACCATATAACAATCATTAGGGGTATGTATATAAGCAAATCATTATATTTTGAAAAATATATATTAAATGGATTTTCCTAGAAACACAAAACTTTAAAGATACTGAATGTGTAAATGGTTCTATAAAATATTTTCCTTGATTTTTTAAAACAAAACATAGTGAATTGGGCTTACTCCAATTATCACATTTTTCATATCAACAGACCATACTACACAAAATATTTTTCACTCCCGAAGGATATTCGTTAGATAATTAACATTTTTTTAAAACAATTCTAAATTATTTTAATTGATGATTAAAATGAAAAAAATTTCTCAAATATAAGGTATCATATATTAAAAATAGTACATCATTATTTATAAATATAATAAATAATTATATGGTTTCCCCTCTACGATAATTTTTTTTCACTAAATACATTTTGGTTTTAGTAAATTTCTTGAACCTAAAAGAATAATGTTACTATTTAGTATGAAATACAATGTGGTTACTATGAGAACTATAATAGGATGATGATAAGGGTAATCTATATTAGGGATTTTCGTAATCAGTTACACAAAAATATTATCAACAAACCATATCATAAAAAACAATTGAACTCAACAAAGAAGAAAAATATTGAGTACTCTAAGAGCTCGAGTGGTGGAGACCTTGGTAGAAATGAGGCACCAATTCATTCATTGTTGAAATTTGGAAGGAGATACCATCTAAAGTGTCTCAATTGAATGGAAATATTATTTATGTGTGCGAAAGAAGTTCAGAATGAAAATAATTTCTTTTTAAAGATAATGTGTATGATGGAAGGAAATAAATTTTATCCAATTGATCTAGTTACAGTTCATTATCAAAAATTTTGGAACCTGGGAACTATAAGATTAAATTCCTTATTCTAAATGTTAAATAGTCAAAGAAAGAATGACCTAGGTATAAATAAAATAAATGATGTATTTTTATATTGTAATTATAAAATTACATTCTTGAATTAATTTACAAATCATATTTTTGTTATTAGAATCATGAAACTTATAAGGATTATGTTAAACATTAAATGAATATGTGTATTCAGTAAAATAATATTTTTGGATACCATAATCAGTTTATGTGTTTCAGATTTATAATATAATCATAGTCTTAAACACCCCTTATTATGTTCAATGTGATAGGATTCATCCATGATTGAGGATAATTTGGTAAAAATAAGTGGAAATAAAATCCATTGGTTTTGTATATGTTTTAATAAAATAATTATTTAATAAAAAGTTCCTTTAAAATTTATTGACATAATTTTAAAGGTATTGATAACATATAGTGTTAATGTAATCATTAATGACATTGTAATTGTCAAATAAATTATTAGACTTTTGGTAATAAAATAAGTTGTATTGGAAAACATTTTGAAAATTTTATTTAATTAATAATTTAATTTCAAGTACTTCCATCATATATTTTTTTGGAAAATTATAGGAATTATATTTTTTTAGTTATCCAAAAAAAGATAACATGTATTCCAAGAGACAACATGTCTTTTCTGGTATGGTCGTGGGGCTTGAACCCAGAAACAATGGATGATAAGAGTTTAAAACCTACCATGGGCCGACAAGAGTTCTTAGCTAATATGTCATTTCGTTAGCTAAATGATTTTAAATATAAATATAAATGTTGAACCAGTGATTCTACAATTTATTTTTAGAGATTAATATTTTATATTATATAAATTTTTATAACCATATTGGATTCAGAAAATACATGTAACAACTAGAAATACATGTCAACATTTTATGAATCTTATTATCCAATAAAAGTGTGACTTAGTTTTTATTGAATATAAATTTAATTTTTGGATATTAATTTATTGGTTAATGTAATGAAATTGATATTTATAAAAGAACAACCAAATTCTAAAATTATTATTACGATGTAGAAATATTTCATGTATGTATATTTACTTATATTAACAGATAGTTAATTATTTACTTGACATTATGAAAAGATTCTTGAAAAAATTGATAACCAATTAAATTTATATTTAATGAATAATATGGTCTTTTAAATCATCACATATTTATTGTTTTTAGCTTCTTCAAATTCCATTTATCATTCATCTTATTGTGATCATTGACCTTTATAACTCTCTATAATTGTTTACAGTTTCCTTTCATGACCATATCTAGAGATTTCAGAATTGTTTCCAAATTAGAATCCTAGTAATATGTTATTCTTAAGTACTAGTTAATTCCATTTCTCTCTTATTATGATGATATGTTTTAACCATTTCATTATGTCAGTTATGCAATAATTGAATATAAAAATGTCAACCTCTTGATTATCGAGAACATATTTAAATTGAGAGGGAGTTATTTATTTATGTTAGAGAGATTGTTACATCCATAGATTTTAATATAGGATAATTTCATTTCATATCATATGTGACTCAAAATACCATGCTTAAACAACCCACGATATATATTTATCTAAATTTAATATCTTCAATATCTCAAAGAAAACACAACAGTAACTTCAAATGAACCATTATATCGTATAATATTATATCCTAACCATTATATTAGAAGCTGTAAATACAAATAACTAAATTATTAATATTATTTAAAATATTTAATAGAAAAAATAATATTAATTTATCAAATGATTTTTTTAAACCATAATATTATAAAAAAGGTTTAGTCGCTCATTACAAAACATAATATAATGTTATAATAAAACAATTTTAGTACATTTATATTATTAAAGTAAATTAATTTATGTATTAAAAATATCAAAAAATTGTTCAGTTGATTTTTTTGAGATATTTTATTTTCAATGAATAGTATAAAATACTGAATTTTAATTCAAACATGACTTTTACTCTAAATTAATTATAAAGTGAATGCACATTATAAATTGATTTTAAAGTATCATTAATTTAATTATATATCAATTTATGTTATTTATGTTATTAGAATCATTTCCACAGTGAATTGTCTTATAAAGACCATTAAATTATTTGAATATTTTCACTCCAAAAACAAACGTTCTCATCGTGATTACGACATTTAATTTAAATATTTTTTTAGTTATTTCAATGGAATTTGGAATATTAGATAACGTATTTTGAATAAAAATTATTCATATGATATATTAATTTCAGTAAATGTTTATGACAATAATGTATGGTAATGATAATTAAATTTATATACCACGATTTAGGAAAAAATGGTTTAAAAAGGGTTAAACTAAGAAGATAACGGTTAGAATTAAATAAATTTTTTTATAAAATATATTTTTTGTACATATTTAAACTATATCATTTATTAGGATAAAAATTAACTCTATGAGAACCTTGTTTCATTTGAAAAATGTCAGTACACCTTTTTCATTCAAAAATATTAAATTATACCACTCACATGACTTTTAAAATGCCACCACACTCATCTATTATTAACACCTTAAAACCAATTTTTTCATCCATTAACATTACAAATGACTTCCTAGTTTATACAACTTAATATTAGAAGGCTTCGTTTTGGCATAAATTCTAATATGTAAGGCTTTTCATACTTAACTGAGAAGTTCACTAGAGAAGAGTTAACAATATTCAATGAGTGTGTTTATCTTAGTTATTCCACTACCATCATTAATTATTATTAAAACATGATGATATAATAACCTACCTAAATTCCATATGATTAGATGTATGGTATGACAGGGTTTTGATTGACAACCAACCCTAATTACATCAAATGTGTTAAAAATCATCAGTTATCTATTGGGAGGACTACTACATCAAAATCCAATGTCATTAAATTTTTATAACATCCAATTATTCCAAAATATGGTTCTTTTTATATAATTCAACAGCCTACATTGCACGCAACACTGAGTTTGAGCTCACCATAACCAATAAAATCTGCATTTTAAAAAGCGTTTATGAGTATTATTAACAAAATAATGAAAATTATAAATTTTATAGTTCAAAATAGTATTTATTTTTGAATTAATTTCATATAAATTTTCATAAGGTAATTTTTTGGTATTTTTCTAAAATGTTTCATTTATTGATTAATAGTAAAAAATAAAATTGTTGTGAAAACCCCGAATTGTTCATTTTATAAATTATTTTATATTAAATCGATTTAAAAGTAAATATTGATACATAATAAATATATTATTTCAATTTATTTTTTGGGAATTAATATTAAAATAAAATTATATATAAAAATTTGTTGATCTTTTGAATGTCTCTTTTACTCGACTTCTAACCATATCTACGAGATTTTCATTAAACATAATCTTACCACTTATGGGAATTAAATTTTGAAAAAATGACTTAAATAGTTATAATAAGTATACAAAATGTGTTCTAAGAAGATCATAATAATTTTTAATAAATAGTATCTTTTCGATTTATTTAACATGGTTAAAGGAAAATAAGGTAATTAAAGGTAAAATAATATTATAATAATATAGCATTACCCTAAAGATTGTCCTAATTTCCATGAATAAGTGTTTTTCAACCATAACTAACTTTATTTCAAAAATAGGATCCTTTTTAAGCCACTTGTGTTGGATAAGAACAGTAAATATATTTTATATAAAGAAGAGTAAAAAATGTCATATTCAAATATTAATAACTATATCAATTTTTTAAGAGGTTATATATGTGATATGGATGACTATAAAATATATTTATAAATATAAAATATTTCTCTTCATAATTGTAATATTTTTTTATAATTTTCGGAAATAAATAATTATGTAATATTATTACACAATAATGATGAAACAATTGAATTATTAAGAGAAGAATCAATGAAATGATTTTGAAAATATTAAAATAAATATAATTTTTCATGGTTTGTTTTATCCAATGATTTAATATATAAAATATAAATTCTAGAAAAATATTGGATGTATGTGATTAATGTTATTATATTGGTTTGATATTTTTAAAAATGAAAATATTGAATTGTATCAAAATTGACATAAATTATAATTTTAAATAAATATTAATTTTTTAAACAATATAATATTCATAAAAATGTTATGTTCATCCAACTAATTAGTTTAACGTTATATATTTCATAAATGATCTAATTGGGGTTGGTTTGGAGTTTTATAGTAACAATATTTACAACATATTATAAAAACAACATTAAACATGGTAATACTTAAATTGTTTATCTAAGGGTTAAATCCAATTGATAATTTTATTTTTGGGACATAAACATGTCTAAAACCCAATGGTAGAAATAATTTAGAAAAATTATCATCTTATACTCTAAATAATTCAATTTCATCTATTTGAATATAAAAATCAGTATATAATAATTTAATAGTTTTGGAGTATCCAAAAGTGGCATGCCACTCTCTTATAAAAGATAAACTCTCTATATCATTATTTCACACATATAAATCCCTTTTGTATCAGCCCACCACTGCTTGATTTTCCTCCAAACGACCCTCAATTCATAATAGAGGAGATACTTTTTGTTGAAAACAAATCTAATGAGTCCTTTTATGAATAAAAAAAGGAGACACTAGAAGAAGAGGTCATTATTGTACCAATTCAATTCAATTTATTTTCTTATTATACTTCCTCTTCCTATTTATATTACATAATAAAGTATTAAATTAAATCTAATATATAATATGATATGTATTTACGATTATGAGACAACCATATTTATCCTTTTATCAATCCAATGAATAACAATATTACAATGAACGTGTACGTAAGACATACCATCTCCACATCATGGTGTAATTTTTTATTCAACAATAATTTAGTGGTATGGGTATAATGATTAATAAAACGAATATAAGTAATTAATATTACATTTTAATTATACTATACAATTAATACACCATAAAACCAAAACTATTTATCCCTAAATAGAATCATACAGTCACTCGTACATGTATACAACTAACCATCTCCAAGACATCGTGAGTTTCATTATCAAGATTAAACATTCAAGAATGATCAAAAAATTTATAAATTTATTATGTTTAATATTTATGAACTTATTATAATTATGAATTTAAATAAAATAAATCATATTTATAAAAAACAGGCCTTAAAAAACAAAACATGCATAGGAAAACAAAGCACTTATGACCTGAAATGATGGTAATAATGAAATATTAATATCAAAATTGTATAAGTGGAATATAAATGATATCATGGTTTTTGTATAATTTCATAACATAAATTAACCATTATAAATTATTTTAACACGCCCTTGACTAAACCAAAGTACAAGGTAAGGGTTAATTTGATGATATCATTATTATATGAGGTTGTTTATATGTAAGAATCTAGTAGGGAATATTTATCATCTTTTTCCATGTTTCGTAACATGTAATTCAAAATAATATGGAGAAAATAAAGATAAATTTTTACATGTTGTTGAATTTTTGTAAATTATTTTTAATATAATCTTTTTGCCATTTTAAAATTGAGTTACATTATGAGGTTTTGGACAAATTAATGAAATAATGTTTTCTTAACTTATACTGCATGAGATGGTATTTTCTACTATTTGGATGACTTACCAATATGAATCATTCCTTACAAGATTACAAGCTCACTATTGAATGAATGTTTTTCTTTTAAAATTAAACTGATTTTAAATTATTTCAAAGATAAAAGGAATATTTCTATTAATGTGTTTTAATGATTTTATTATATTTTTTCACATATCTCAACATCTATTCTTGAATTTTTTTCTTAATTGTGTTGTATTTACTACGATACAATCTATAATTCATGATATTGATGGTTTTATGATAGGTTTGATTGTGTATGAACTATTTTGATTCCATTTATGGTGTATGGTCAATGTATTTACATTTCATATGATGGTTTTAATAATAATGTTTGTGTTATGTTTCATATTTTTCATATAATGAATGTAGTGGACTTATTAAGTAAATTATGAGCCTCTCTATAGCCCCTCAATAGATCAAAAAGTCTCATAAGGAAAACTTTTTTGGGGTTTTACCCATTTGTGTATAGACTTTCCATGATTCCTAGACGGTACAGATATGATGTATTATATTATGCATTCCCTCATAATAATATGAGTTATTGATATTACAGGTGATTAATCAACTGCTATAAAATCCATGATAGTGTTTTAATAATGTTATTTGATTTAGTCTTGACAAATTATGATGAAGATTAAGTTTAAAAGGCTCGTGTTTTTGTTTTATACCTTTCATTATATTTATATGCTTAATTATGTAACTTCCTCTATATTGTTAATCCCTACATGCATCTATCCACCCCTCATTCTTATGATTCATTTTTATGCAAGATGAAAATAAGTATAGTATGACTAGTCTAATGGGATAATCTAAGTTATATGAATTTTTTCAAAGCATAAAACTTAATTTTTTTCTTTTTACAATTTCATGTAAAACATATGTTTGTTCTGTATTCTTCCAAGGCAACTAAATTGATTGGTCATTCGGGATTTGGGATCTTCTGTTCTAGACAATGTGATAAAATAATTCACTAACTCAGGGTAAGTGGGGTTAGGTCATTATAGTTGGAATCATAGAAATTTTAGTACAAACAATGGAATCTAGATTTAGAAAAGACATTAATTTGGGGAAACTACCCTAAGTTATAATTATAGGAAAATTATATAATAAAATAATAATGTTTTGTTAATGTAGATATTATTTGTTAATTCGTAAAAAATACTTCTATATATGGATACATTATGCAGATGTGGTTCGCACACATATATACCAAGGAGTAACAACTCTAAAATGGTGTTCCTTGCTTGACATGTGGTAACCTCATACATGACAATGAGCCTTACTCTGCATCTGGTTTGATACACTCATGTGATATGCTTAGTAAAATTCACATTTTCTTTTTGCAAAATTATGTCGGATTTAAGAGTTAATATGTTACAAAAAACCATTTTCATTACAATGCGATTAGAAATGTATAAAATTTTAAATTTATGTTACATCTTTTGAAATTGAACATTATTGTTCACAACTTAATCTAGTGAATACTATTGTATAGAAATAGAGACTAGTATAAGAAAATGAAATCATATCAATGCACGTATTCAATATAAGTATTTCCTTCCTATGAAAGAAAATGATATTGAATTATGAGATTCAACTCGTGATGAACAAATTATTATGATAATGGGACAACTGAATCAGATTATTAATATTAACCATACCTGTATAGAGTAGCCTGATCCACAATGTAGAGGATAGTGTAATACCGCTTCAAGAGACAACATCCATCAATAGTCAAGGGGACTACAAATCCATTTTTAAATGAAAAATGGATAAGTTACACAGAGAAAATATTTCTTACATTGGGGAGTAATGAAAAGAAAAAAATTTGTTTTGGTAGTCTATCATATATTAGGAGATGCATACCAGTAGTGGATGTTAATACAAAACCTAAAGGTTGATAAATATGTCAAAAATATATTATTGAGGAAATTTTAAGTACAATTCCATGAAAAATAATTTCATTTTCATCAATGAGTTGATATGAAGAGGTAAATTTTTTATTATAAGGTAGAAGAATCATGAGAATGTTGAAAATTATGAACCTAACTTCACGAGGATATTAAATCATGTTGCAAAATACATATGAAACTCTATAAGTAAGATTGGTAAATTATTTGATGGGTTAAATACATTATTTAGAAAAGAGTTCTTCAAAAAATATATATCATCGTTTAAAGATACACTCTCATGTGATATTAAGAAATAAGATTAATTCCTTAGTTATTATGAATTTTATGTAATGCTCGATAAGAAGAGGGCCTATGAACACTTTATAAAAAGAAAAAAATGGGAACAAGAGAAAATGTGACCTTCCACCCTAATGTTATTGTGTAATGAGACACAACAATACTTTCTCAATGGTGATGGGAGTTTTTTACATGTGTCGAAAATAATGTCACAAATCTCACTATTGTAATGGAATGAATGAAGATACCAATTTTATTAAAAAAATTAAAATAGATGGGACATTATGCAAATTATTTTCCTAAGCATCAAGAAATCATCCCCTAGAAAAGGATAAGGGATAAAGTCCAAGTATTATCAATCACATATACTAAGTTTGAAGTTTCTAATGATGTGGTGGAGTGAACATTATTCATTTCTTGAAATTTTACCAAATCATTATTTGATTCCAGATCCTCTCATTATTTTATATCATCCAATATTCCTTAAAAATTATATATTTCCAATTCACATTAAAAATGTAGTTATTAGTCATAAACCACCCAAGGTATGTCTTATTGTAGTAATGATGTGTCAGATAATACCTATTATGAAATACAAACGTTCTTTATCTACTCATGGTGATATCATACCTATGGTTGACATTGATATAATCCTTAGTATGGACCAACTACCATAATATGATGAGAAAATTTATTACACGAAGAAAGAAGTTATGATTTTGGAGGAAGATGTAGAATCCATTATCTATAGTGATGGAACATCGTCATCTGATTCATATATTGATCCACCTCTTGTAGCTCTACTAAATGAAATTTATAGAGAAGAAGATAAGATAATACATATTATTCATCAAATTAAGGATAAACCTATTTTACAATAATAAATTAACGTATTTTCATTGCATTTACCAAGACATCCTCCAGGGAAGGATTTTCAGTTTTCTATTGCTTTAATATCTAATGTAAGGAAAATATCAAAAACTCCCTATAGAATGGCCATTGTGGAATAAGTACTATTGAAGAAACAGCATGGGGAGTTTAGTAATAAGGGATTTATTCTCTCATGTATTTCAATATGGGAATCCACAGTTCTTTACATTAAGAATAAATATGGATCCATGATATTGGTCATTGAATATAGATAAATAATTTTTATTACCATAAACATCTAGTATCCTCTTACTCATATGGATGATTTGTTTGGTCAAATTCATAGAGCTCAATATTTTTTGAAGAATGTACTTTGTTCAGGATAAGATCAATTGTGATTAATGAAAGATTTTATTCAAATGAATGCACTCTGAACAAATTGTGGGAATTACAAGTTTACAATAATGTTGTCAAACCTTATTAATACACCCTATGTTTTCACCAATCTAATGAGTAAATTTATTGAGGAATTTGTTGATGATTTTTTCATAGTATTTATTAATTAAATATTTATAAAATCCAAAATCATTGATGTCCATGAGAACCACATACAGATTGTTTTAAAGACACATTGATGAAATTAAATATATGGGATGTTTAGTATATGTGAATTCTACCTTCAGGAAATTTTTTTGTCCATATTTACTCAAATGGTAGAATCTATATAGATCTTAAAAAGACAAAGGAAATCCATGAATGGCCTGAACAGATGGGTATAACTGAGGTTTACAATTTCACTAGTTTAGCATGTTACTATTGGAATTTCATCCATAATTTTTCTTGATTGGCTAACACATTAACCTAGAACACATTTGAAGGGGTTAAATTATTTTGAAAAAAATGTGAATAATGATTATAAGAATTGAATAGAATATTATTCTATGTTTCTATCCTAATTTTACCATCTAGAAATAATGGGTTTGTGATTTATCATGATTAATGAAAGGAATGACATGGTTGTGTTATTATTAAAAATTATAGGGTTAATGAATATGAATCAAGAAAGATTAAAATTCATAATCAAAACATCCAAACTCCAGATCTCATGTTAGCAGTAATAATATTTCCTTTGATGATATGGAGACACTATCAATACATTAAAATATGTCATATATATACACACCATAATAATATGAAATATATTTGCACACAAAAATTTCTCTACATGTGAAAAAGGATACAACTTGTCCTTATCAAGGAGTGCGATTTCACAATAAACTGCCACTCATGGATAGTAAATAATGTGGGATCATATTTTAGTAGGAAGTACCATGATAATCTAAACCAAATGAGAGTTGTCAAGGATCCTATATTCATGGATCTAGTAATGATGGATATGAGAAGTATCATGAAAGGGGAAACATCACTAGTTAAATGATTCAAAAATCATTTCCACTAGAAAGGATAATGAGTTATCCATATAATGATGAGGATTTTCAAAAGATAATTAATGTTGTGAATTATGGGAGATTTATTAACTTCGTATTTGAAGATTTATTAAGAAATTTGGGAAGAGGCCTTGTGGGCCTACTATATCTGATAAAATAGGGAATTATTGGAAGATTATCATAGCTATAATTTCCCTACACCCCCTAGTGCCCCTAATTTGTATAGAGTTTTGGAAGAACATAATCTATGGGATAACCTAAATAGAGTTATTTCTGATTATGATTAGTTTTTTTTAGATTGAAAACTGGAGAACGCTAGAATACAACATCATAGATGACTCATTCATCCTCTTCCTATACCATTGTTGAAATGGGATGACATTACGATGTAATTTGTTGTGGATCTACCAAATTATCCCAAATGAAATGATTCAATGTTGGTTATTAATGATCATCATACCAAATGAGAACATTTTCATTATATAAGAGAAGATTTAGCACTTGAAATTTTATAGGGAATTTACATTAATATTGTTGTAAGAATTCATTGTGTACCTTTACCAATTTTCAATTACTGTTATCCTCATTTTACATAAATTCTGGAAAACTCTTTAGAACTCCCTTGATAATTAGATTCGTTTGAGCACTATCTACCTCCTTCAATCTGATAGACAATCAGAATGGACTATTCACACTTTAGAATACAAATAAAGAACATTATCACTTGAATTTCAGTGTATGTAGGATCGATATTATCCTCTAGTAGATTTTTCCTAAAACAATTAATTTAATTAACGTATTCTGATGATACCATAAGAAGAGTTATATTGAAATAGATTTCATACACACAATTTTTTCGATGATGATGGTGAACAAAAAATTATAATCCCACAACTTATTGAGGAATCAATGGAAAAGATAAAGCTTATTCAAACCCATATGAAAATATCACAATGTAGGGAAACAGGTTATTCCGATTACTGAAATAAGAATTTTGAATTTCAAGTAAAATATTGTGTTTCCTTGAAGGTATATCGATGGAAGGGTGTTATATGATTTAGTACAAAGTGTATATTTTTTCCTAGCTATATTGTACCATTAAAAATTATAGTTTTAATTGGAGTTATAACTTATCTTTTGGAAATTCTACCACATCTCTCCAAAGTTCATGATGTGTTCCACATATCATTTTTATGAAAAAACATGCAAGACCCCACTCATGTACTCACCTATGAGTAAATATATCAGGAACCCGATATTTAATATTTTATAGACCCTACCATGTTACATGATAATAGAGACCATGTGTTGAGGAATTGGATGAATCATCTAGTCGATGTTCTTTGGAGAAATGATAAAATAGAAGAGGAAAAGTGGGAACCTAAAGAACTTATGATGAAGAACCACCAAAATATTGTTATTAGCTGATATTATGGAAATTACAAGGATAAAGTTATTTTATAGAGGGAATAACATAACACACAGGCTTCCCTGGTATTCCTCTATTTAAATAATTCAATATATTTAGTTACCCACAACATTGAGTTCAAGCGCACCAAGACATATAAAACTAGCCATTTAGGAAAGTAGTTATGAATAGTATTAACAAAATTATTAAAATTATAAATTTTATTTATAAAAATAGTCTTAATTTATAAATTTAGAACATTAATTTAATCATAGGAGGAATTTTTTTATTTTTTCTAAAAGTATTTAATTTTTTTTATGAATAGTGAAAAATACTGCATTGTTTTTTAGAAACCTCATTTTTCATTTTAATATTAATTTTAGATTAAATTTATTGTAAATACACAATAGATTCATAACAAATATGTGAATTCAATTTAGTTCGTTGAAATTATTTATATATTAGATTTAGATATAGAAATTTATTAAACATTTGAACATCTCTTTTACCTGCCTTCTAGCCACATCTACATGATTTTAATTAAACACATTTTTACAACATCAATGAATTTTATTTAGAAAAATGGAAATACATGGTTTTAATCAGTGTGAAAAATGCAGTCTAATGGGATCAAAATAATTTTTTGTGAATAGTATCTATTGGATTTTATTTACCACGGTTAAAGAAAAATAAGATAACTAATGTTGAAAAAATAATATTATAATAATATTATAATACAAGAAACATTTGATAAATATTTTTTTAACAAAACTAATCCTTAGGATAAAAATATTAAACTTTTTATTTAACTTGTGTAATATTAGTAAACTTATTATATTTTATATAATGAATAGATAAAAATGTCATAATCATGTTTTAATAACTATATATTTTGAATATGTGAAAATACATGTGATACGGTAAACTGTAAGTAAATAACTAAAAATATAAAATATTTAACTACATAATTTCATTTTATTTATTATTTAAGAAATATATATTTAAATTATATTGTTACACAATAATGATGTAGTAATGGAGTTATTCATGGAAGAATCAATTAAATGTTATTAAAAATATAAAAATTAAAATTATTTGACTTAATTAATGACATAAATAAAATTTATAGATAATTAATTCATGTAAGTAAAATTTTGGAAGTATTGGTTGGATGTTATCATATTGGTAATATATTATTAAAAATTAAAATATTGAATAGTAATCAAATTGTCATTAAAAATACTTTAAAATAATATTTTTTATAAATGTAACAAAATTCATAAAAAAATATTCATTGGAATAAGCTTTCAGTGATTTAGTTTATTTAATATTATTATCTATCATGTTTTGATTTATTTTTCCAATGTATTATGGGTATCAAGTATGTAATATGGATTTACAATATTACTAAAATAATCAGTCCATTGTGATTTTATTCCTTGTAATCATGCCAATGTAATATAATAATGCATTGGCTTAGAGATTCTACGGTTGGGAAATTATTTTATAGAGAAAATTTTTAATTGTCATAATAGTAATACCTTTTAAAGATAATATAAGGTTGTTTTGTAGGGAACATAATTTGGATTTTAGATTATGTTCATAAGACTCAGACCATAGGTTCTTCGATTATTGTCATCGGGATTTACCATCAGTGGGTGTCTCAAACTAAGATATTTAGTGTGCAGTAATGACAAACCTGAAGTGGATGATGGCCTAGAAGTCCTAGTACCAAATCATATATTTCAATAGAGACATTGATACATCTTAATGTAATGATTATTATATTGTAATATATATGTTTAATGTCATAGTGTTTGTACATTAAGGGGGAATATAATCTCTAATGGGATACGTGTAGAACACAAAAATTATAACCTAATGGAAATGTTGGCATAGGAGGCCCAAACATCACAGAATACATTACTGGTGAAGCATGAACACAATTTAAGGCTTTGATGCTAAGATATTAGCTCTTAGTGTGTGTTCATATAGTCTGGAACATGAGGGAGTATTCCAAAAGGGATATTTATGTAATGATAGAGAAAAATAATGTAAAATAGGGCCAAAACGGACCAACCACACACAACACAATATTAATAAGATTTTAATATAGTTTAAAGTTGTGTTTCATATATATAATCTCAAATTATAGGTTCATATATTATTTAACCTAAATATATTGTAGCTCGACCATGTCATTAAAAACCCTACATAGAATCTAATTCAATTGTGATTCTTTATTGTGATTACAAGAAATGCATGGTGAGGGGATTTAACCGACATGAAATGGTACAGAGTAGTGGAAGGTAGAAACCTCATTGAAAGCTTTCAAGTCACACTGAATATCCAAATTAATTTTCATTGATTCATGTTGGGGTGACACCTAGGTTTTTCGGAATTCCACTAAGATATATTTTGGTTGGTAATGTGTAATTAAAGACATATTAGATTAGTATAGGGGATATGAAATGGGTAGGTATCAAATGTTGGCCATGTTCATATCAAAAGAAACATAATATATCCAATAAAGAATGGGGATTGAAATTTAAGGATCAACTACTCAGCATGATAGACACATAGGATAAGTTGATTATTAAAAAAAGATATAGACATTAATTATCAGGGGACATGAGGTGTTCCATTTGTTTCCATGAACCATCATCATCTAATAATCTGTATAGATTTACGTTGTGGTAAATATCCAAATAGAGAAAGACTTGATATATAGAAATAGGCTGAGGAGATATCTGTGTAGGATAATACAAGCTAGTTTACATGCAAAAATACATTAGATCACAAGAAAGGGGATTATCAAAATGAAGGTTTATGACCAAGGTGTTACAAATAGATAAAATTTAAATTTTTCTTGGACTATAGGGTCGGTATTAGATTACGGTCTAAAATTTGGAATCATGGGCTCTTACATTAAGGTCATAGAGTTTGGACCTCTATTGAGAATATCATATGGATATGTGTAGTGTGGTAAAGTGGCAAAACCAACATGAATAGAGGTCGAAGGAGGCCCACTACAACACTACACATTCATGAGAATTATAAAATTTGATTAAATTCTTGATGCATTGACTTCTGGTGGAAATTAGTTTATGGTGTCATGTATCAAAAAATCATAGGTCCAAGCGGCTAACAGATTTGAGTAATTTTTATTTTGGAACAAATATGAGGATTATGAGAATAAATATGTATCCAATGGTTTTGGAAATCAATCCATACATTGTTTTTGAATATTCTGTTGTAGGAGACCAACACTGATAGGGTTGATGCAATATAATGATGGAATTGAGGAATCCCAAAATTTTGTGGATTCCAATGTTCATATAATGGGTTAATGTATTTCAACAATCCCATACATATCATATTAATCATTCCAGTTCTAGATTGGAACGATGTCATATCTTATTTTAGAGGAATATTCGTTTTGTGTAGAGAAGGATTTTAGTCCATGTTCCTGCATTGAATATGTTGGATCTTCCCTTGTTTATCATACAGGGCATCCCAAATTTGTCCAAGGTAAGACTACTATTTATCACCATGTGTTGAGGTTGTTGGGTATCCCAAGTGGATATGTATGGTCTTGGGAAATGAGGTTCAATGAGTCCCAATACTGAAAAACAAATTTTTGAGGGGTCTTCCATTCTCTATAAATTTGTAATTCTTGGACATGGGCTCTTAGTTTAAGGTATTTGAGTTTGGAATATGTGGATCTTTGTTTATGTTCATAGAGTTTGGAAAATGTATAGGAATATGAAAATAATATTTGTAGTATTTTTTTAATGACTAACATGATATGAACGACGAACAATGAGGCCCAACACAACATAATACATTTATGAAAAACTCACAGACATTTTAAATTCATGATACCTGAAATCGGAATACTAGTTTATGGCCATAGATTTCGGACCCTAAGGATTTTATTTTAAGGTTAAGGAGTTTAGACCACAGTTTTTTACAAATCAACCATGTTATTACACATCTTACCAAAACTCTTAATATCAAACAAATCAAGTTGGGTGAGGGAAATAAGGCATGTTGAGGGGATTGATAACACATGGATGCACACCATTGGTGTAAGAAGATGTCTAGTTGAGAATAACCCAACAATAATGAATTTCTTTCTCAACATGCATGAATCCAATAAGGGGTAACACGTTGAAGTTTTTTAGAGACACACCTCATCCAACGATGGAGGAATGTGTATATCATAGTTCCCGATATCTATAACATAATGAGGGTTTCATGATAATGGATGATAACTGCAAAGATTATTTCTAAAAATAGAATCATTGTCATGTTATCTGGGATGAGGACAAACAAATGAGGTTTGACCACTAACCATAATCAATATGTGGGCCCCTATATCAGAATTTCTTATGATGTCTTACAGGGCATTGACTGATGATAGTAAGAGATCTATTTTATTCAGGAACCATTCCATTTGGGGGGATACTAGTACATGGATGTGGATGAGGATCCAGAAAAAGTGAGAAACAATGCATGGTGATTGATTGAGATAATTTAAATATAGATCCCAAATACCTAGGTTCTACACAACAAAATTTCTGATCACATCAATGGGGTGTATTAGAATGAGGTAGTCAAACCCATTCATAATGATGGGTGTCCTAATGTAGGAAAGTGGCTATATAGGACCACCAGTGTTAGACCCATATCTCACTACATATCCCATTAAATCAAGAATCAATAAATACATATTCCTTTAGTGTGTTAGGGTAAAAGACCATGGATGAATGAAAATTACATTCTTTAATGAGGTTCATGGAATTACCATGTTTTACATCAATTAATGGCATTGCGAAAACATTTCATACATAATGTATGATGCTACTTATGTTCTCTGTATTATGTAATACTAATGTTTTTTGTAATGTGATGTGTAAAATGGTGTTTTTCTTAGTTTAAGGTCATATAAATCAGACCATTTAAAGAAGTTTATGGTCTTGCTGCATGGACTAGGGTTCTATTCAATTTAACATATTTTTGGTTGGATGATGTATTGCACAATTTAACAGTGTGAATTTGAGATGTTGTAACTTATATTTTTACATCATATGATTGGGACATTATATTTCATAGTTTTACATCATGTGGTTTGTACATTGAATATTAATATTTTAACATCATGTAACCAGGATTTGTGGTGGATTCCGATTAATGTCAAATTGATTATACCAAAATTTCATATAGTTTAATGCCCGGTGACGAATAATGATACACCTAGTTTAGAATAATGTTACCAAGATGATTGTTGTTTTTCATTTTGACACCATGAAACTAGGTTGTTTAATCCTAAGGACTTTGTTGGTAGATCGACGAACATCTCCAATATATTCGAATGGTTAGGGGTCCTCGAAGATCAAGGGGTAATTCATACAATGAATTTCCCTAATATACCCTCAACATGAAAAATTATGTTTTCCAATCGTGATCTAGGCTATTTCATGGGGATCCTCTCATATGCTGGTGTTTGGGCCACATGGAGGACCTCTATAGTTGTTGTTTGAGAAAATAATAGTGAGATTCATTCTGGCGTGCCTTACAGATGTTGTGGGTATAGATCCTAGTTGGATATGAACACCTCTCAATGTAGCGATTGAGGTGTTACGGAGTGTACTGAGGGTGGTACGTGTCATATACCCTATAAGTGAACATTTTTCTGGAGCATGGATGATAGCTAGTTTAAGGGAGGAATTCCACCCAAAAGGCATGGAAGCTTAGAACATTGGTTCAATGATGTGATAGTTCAATGGAGTCTTTAAATCTCAGAGTGTCAGTAAGATGGTGTGTTGGAGCTTGTGTGGCAGGAAATTTAAGAGCATCATTATGATGGGTATATGACAGGTAAGAGATATGGAACCATGAAACCCCAGTATAATGACGATATAGTTCATGAGAGGCATGAAAACCCAGAGAGTTAGTATAGCTAGGCGATGGTGCCCGAGAGGGGTGGAATCATAGATCATCAGTATGATTTGGTGACATTATCTAGTTGGAGTGGAAACCTATATCAATTATATAATAGAGAAATTGATCCTAGGAAGAAGGAAATACATTATTATCAGTGCGATGAAGATATGGCATTGAGTTGTCATGGAATCTAATATCATCGGTCAAACAAGACAACGAGGATCATGAGGCATTGAAAACTATATAACTAGTATGACATGGGTATTGTTTCAAGAAGTAATGGAATATTGGATTAAAATAATAGTGTTAAAATATTTCATGAGATGCATGGAAGCTTGGATCATTGGTACAGTAGGGGGAAGGCACCTAGGGGTGTGGAAACCTTGATCATCAGTAAGACATGGAGAAAATGCCTTGGTTGTGTAGAAGACAATCTCACCAATATGTTGAGGAGAGGGATCCTAGGATCTATGGGAACCTATTAATGTGGAGTCACACCATTTAATAAAATCATAGTAAGGAAATGATCGAACTACCACGATGTTGGTGCTTGGGATCCATTCTACATCTAGATGGTTTTTTAAGAGAAAATAATTTCTTTGATATACAGAGATCCACCATGTTAGTTTTTGGTGGTGAGGGGAGGGCCTCTAAAATATTGATTATGGTGATTGGTAGGACCATCATTCCTATTGATTATAGTGTAGGGATAACCTCCACAATAGATTCCATAGACGATGGATAACCCATAATGACTGTTTTTTGGACAACCAACTAGAAAATTCAACCTAGCCATCCTATGTGGTAGATGGGTTTCAATACTAGGTGGGAAAATAAAAATCCATATTTACTAATTGTAGGGATATTATTGGATATTTCTATAATGGGAAGAGCCAATTGTGCTACTAAAGATTCCACTTTTCAGGAAATGTTTGAGGGCATCCCACGACGTCTTTTTAAGGTGTTCTGGACCAAGGAAAATAGAGCATTAAAAGAGTAAGGTTTCTTATCAACCTATATATATAGTCCATAATGGCACTGACATGGCCTGGTGGGATCCCTCATTGGAAGCTCCCGAGTGGTTGTCATAATTGAAATTGAGGGGTAGTTCCCCCTTACATATCTTATGAAGGATGTAGTGTCAGTTATGATCGAATGGAATAAGGGGTGGATTCCCCTTGAATACACTCTAAGGGGCGAGGTTATTGAAAGGGAATAATGGAATGGGGGGTGAGGTCCCCTTTTTTATCCCTTGAGGGTGGAATGTTTTGTGTGGATTCGATGACATGGGGTTTTATTTTTCCTTTATGTGGCCCATGAAGGTTGCAGTGTCAGGGCAGAGCCAATGTAATAGTGGGTCACCCTTTTAGGCCCATGAGGGTGGTGGTGTCTATGAGGAGTCAGTGGAATTAGGTGTGGTTTCCCCCTACATGGTCAATGTGGATTCTAGTGCCAGAAATAAGTGGTTGGACAGGGGGTTGTTTTCCCATGTGCGGCCCATGAGGGATGTGGTGTTGGCGATCCACTGAAGGAATGGTGGTGGATACCCCATGCATGAAAAATAAGGGAGATGGTGTCAGAATGGTGCTGATGTCTCCTAATCATCACACACAAAATGTTACACATCACCTCTCCTATTAATGAGGTGGATCGAAATGGTTGATCCCTTTATTTTGACATACCCAACATTTTTCACTTATTTAAAATTGAAAGAGATGTTTTTCACATCAGATTCACCATTTTATTTTCAACACCTTCTATGTTGGGGTGTGAATCATCACAATGAAACATATTTATGTCCATGTATTCCCACTTTCCATAGGTGGGTGGCATTCTACATCATAATTTTTTTCGTTACCTCCTTTATCTAAACGAGATAATGGGATGTTGGTTTATCCTTCCATGTATTACTACATGGATTTGGTTTTCTAGTCCTGGTATCCATCTTATATTTGAGTCATATTTTCGAAACACATTCCTAAAATCCTTTTCCTTTTGGATTTCAGCTAATTACAATTCATTATTATCAATCTAGAATCAACCATTCATTAGAGTAGATGGTAACATCGAGCACATCTGGGAATATTTGGAAATTGGGTGCATTGTAAACCTTTGAATATTCCTCTTAGGAGGGAATCTCATGTGAGGAATGTTAAATAGGGGACCCTAAGGAAACTTCTGTCCATCATGAGGTAGAAATTCCACAAGAAAATCTTCCCAAGTATTTTTACCTATGGAATCAGATATATAGGTATATAGTATCTATTTTGGGGGTTATCTCAAATGATTTTCCCCATGTGGAGACTAATCAGGACATCTAGTCGAGTTGGATCAGGGAACATATTTAATATCTTATGAATATGTTCTTAAAATAATGGTCTTGTGGGTAAAATATGGATAGATTTTAATTCTTTGTGGAGGCAATCCTAGGAGGCGTGTCCCCATGAGACACAATGTCACCCCTGAAGGGATATATTGGAACATCCCTTGATTGGGATATGATATATTGATCAAAATATCCCTTAAGATAGATCATGGGGATGTTTCCCCAGTATTTAAGATGTAATGCTTTAGAGGATTGATCATAGTACCCCATGAGGTTGATTTGGGAAGTTCATTAGAACTCCCATTGAGGATGATCAGGGAGGTTTTCCCATAAAAGGGATGATTTCACACATGAATGGATATATCCAAATAACCCTTATGATAGATCTATAAATTTGATTAAAGCACCCCTTTAGGTGGATCAGGGAGATGTGTCGTTATGGGGAACACCTGATTTTACCATTGGTTGGGGAGACACTTAAGATGGAACTTGGAGATTGATCAGAGAAAACCTTGTGGATTATGTGGTTTTAATATCTTTATGAGTGAAAACATATGTTTACTATTGGTTAAGATGAATCTTGGGGTAGACCCAAGAGGTATATCCTAACACCCCTTGAGGAAGATCTGGGAGGTGAATCCATAGGTGAAAACACTTGTATTTTCTAATGTTCAAGATTCCCTTTGAGGTATACCCAAGAGATTGATCCTAATACCCCTTGAGGTGGATCATGGAGGTTCATCCTAAGGAGTTAAAACCTAAGTATCTCATTCGGTGGGGTTCTCCATGAGGAAGACCTAAGATATTGATTAGAATGACCCTATAGGTGGATCAAAGAATTTATACCCAATGAGGAAACACCAATGTTAACCACTGGTCGGGTATCCCCTTGAAGAAAACCTAAGTGTTTAATCAGAATTCCTCTTGAGGTTGTCATGGAGGTGAACCCCTATAAGAGAACACCTAAGGTTAGCATTAGTTTTGGTTCCCCAAGTGGCGGACCCGACAGGTTGATAAGAAAACCCATTAAGGAGAATCATTGTTGTGTGTCCCTTTGGGGGAAAACATAAGTTTACCATTTCTTAGGATTCCAATTGAGGAAGACCTATGCGATTGATCAGAATGCCCGTTGATGAGGATTAGGTTGGTATATACCTAGGGGAAAACCGATGTTTCCAAAGGTTAGTATTCTTCTTGGGTAAGACATTAGATGTTTATCATAAATTCCCTTTAGGTAGATCAAGATAGTTTTCCCCTATAATGGAACACATAAGTTTAACATTGGTCAAGATTCCCCTTTAGACAGATGCAATAGGTTGATCAGAATGCCTTGTGAGGTAAGACTGAAAGGTGGATCACAAGAATGGATCTCCTATGTTTACCATTGGTCAAGAATGAACCTCAAAAAGGCCTTCAATAGAAACTATTATAATTATATAGATCAAAATAGACGTTGATATATGTCATAATTTAAGATCATTGGAGAGGACTTGTGCGTACCATTTAACATCATGATGTATGGATGATAATGTAATGAATGGAGCGGCAACGAGTTATTGTGTGGGTCTTATGTGTAGGATATTCCCTTTATAGGAGAATTTCTATTCGTTTGATAGAGTGGGGTTTACAGATTATGCTTCTTAGGTTTTCATATAGAGAATTAATGATATGGATGGGATGACATGTGGGAGATAGTTTTCATGTAATCCCCATGTCAGGTCATGGGGGAATCCCTTGCACAATGCATGCGGTATTATTACGGCTTAATGACATGTAGAAGGATAATGTGGGAAGGGCTTATGAATAGACGTTTACTATTGTTTTTTATTCATGACAGGTAATGAGGGTATCCCTTGTACACTAAATGAGGTATGATTATAGCTTAACGTCATATGAACGGACAAGGTATGTGGTGATTTTTCATGGAAGCTACCAATTGTTTTTACCTCATGTAATTTCATGATGGATTATCAACTTGTTGGTGGGTAAGAGTATCCGATTGGGGGTTACACCTAATTATGGGGCCTATTGTTGTTATTTGGTAGTCATATCATGTCATTTCATGAGTTATCTTTTTATTTTATCAGAATAATATTGTCCTAGAAAAAGACTAATTGAGTAACTCATGGGGGGAGTTTGGTTTTTAAAAACACCATGAAAATTAGACCACCCTCCCCAAAGTATGTGATTTCAAAAATTTCCTTCAAAAATATAGCCACATAAATATTAGAATATATAGAAAAGAAAATTAGATAAATAGTTTTATTATGGTCTTAGGAACAAAAATCCCCTAGTCCAATCCACCAATACTCTACACTTCAATCATGCTAGTTTTCCCACAACAATAGCCCATTTACCAGGGTCTCTATGCTGAGTACAATATTTTATCACTTTTTAAAAATATCTAATATATTTCAACTAGGATCTCCATTTACAAGAACAATCTACTATCTTATCCACTCATACATTATGTTCGAGCATGATAAAATTAATAGAGACACTCTGTGAGTGTTTTTATTTCCATGTTGCTAGAAGAAACTGACTGTTAATGAATATTCATCATGAGAGAATAATAGTCATAAAGGTGTAGCTTAGAATGATCTTCAATGTAGCAGATAGAAATAACAAGAATAGCCCAAAAAATTTATTTACATTACGTATTGGATTTTTTTTTCTATTGTTATGATTTTATCAATTTCACATTATTCTCTTCCTTTTTGAGAGATAATGATTTTTTTATCATTTTATGAGCTGGAGAACAAGATAACTATAATAGTTGAATGGTCCATGCAACCATCATGGTAAATCATTTTAATAAGAGCATGCAAATACTACTTCCAATTATACAATTTATTTTGCAATTTCACCATTATGAATCTTCTATATCTATGAATCAATATATTCATTGTAATTAGTGTGCAGGTTGATCCTTCCTTAAATAGAAAAACGTTTTTTGATGTCCACTAAATGATCAAACTGCATTAATTAGAAATTAGAAAATTAATAATGTTGTTCTTCAATAAGATATATTTATAAGATACAAACATAAAACATTCTCTATCATAGGATACCTTTTATAAGATAAAGTATCTCATCCTCGTATGATAATCCAACTTCAAGGTATCTTATGATAAATATTCTACATAATATAAAGTGTTACACCAACATTTTTATTCATATATTTTCAATATAGGGTATTCTATAGATTTACATTCTGTAGCGAGGACTGCTTTGAATTTTAATCTTGATTCACATGTAATATCATGTTTATCAGAGGAGGCATCCTAATCTTGTCATATTGTGCATGGTATATTTTAATGTAATGTAGTGAGGACCAGTAGGAAACTTATTCTTGACATGTAAGGCATCTTGTGTTTATCATATAAGGAAAACTATGTTTTTCATATAGGGTATAATACATTTTAAAGTCATCTAGTGGTGACTAATAGGTAGAATATGCCACATTATTGATGGGGTGGGATTTCTCACATTAATACCATCCTAGTTTGACTGGACATGGGATCTAATTGTTAGGTTTTCACGAGTTACATGAGAAGCGAATAAACTCAACATTCATAGGGGATTTAATTTTGGGATATCATTATATGACATTAAAATGTTTCCAAGATGGGAAGGTCAAATCACGGTAATTCGGGTAGTGTATAAGTGTTTCTTGAATCTTGGTATTATTTGGAGTGGATGTTGGGACCATATATGCTCAAACCAAAATGTCATTGACTGGTCTGAATAGTTCACAATGTGAGTGTCCATTTTTTATGGGGTTCAGTGATGGAAGAAAAGTTACCGAGCATGTGGCCACAGATCATAGCCTAAAACTGATATCTATTTAGGGTAAAGTAGTGTAAGCCATATGGTAAGGACTAGCGGGTGTGGAGGTAGGAACTTCACGAAGTACAATGGCTTCCTGAAGAATATGTATACATGAAGTGTATGGTCTATTTAGAGAAGGGGATTCATGAAACTCAAGTTGTCATTAATTTTGGGGATTTTTGGATCTCAGGGTCCTATGATGTATATGTATCCATAGATTTCAAAATCTCATGTAGAATGGGCTCCGTAGATCCCTACGTTTCAGGAAGTATTGGGATCCATAGAGCTCAGGTTCTCACGAAGAAGGTCCTGATTCCAAGGGGGATTACTACATGAAGGATGGATGATTTGTGATGCCTAAATTGCAGTAGAGGTCCTTATTGTTTCACTAATGAAATATTAAATCATTAAAGGCATCTCAAAATGTGGTGGAGGATCTAAAAAACACATTATAGGAGGTTTTTGGATCCCTATGGCATCATGGTAGAGTGTTTCATTACGACAATGTGCTTTGTGAATTGTGATACTAAAGTCACATCCCAATGGAATATCCTCGTCTTATTTAATTAATGAAGTAGGTATTTAAATTGTGTTTTATTCACAAAAATTGAGGCATTTATTACATTATATAAGCATCACGAATTGATTGGGATTTGATAGTGCAATTATCGCAATCGTGAAGGTTACCATCAAGGATATGCACGTTCATGATGAAAACTATATTAATCTTTACATATGCTCTGTAAGGGTTACTATCATGCCTTTCTCATATTGTTAAAGGGAGATACATGAAATGAACCTCCATGAATGGACCTCTTCAAAATGGACCACCAAGAGCTAGACCTCCGTGGAAGGACCTTTCTGGTCCTTTATCAGTAGACGGACTTCAAACAGCCATAACATCTCATCTGTAACTCCATCAAGGATATAAAATTAGTAAAATTGATTCCTATGGAATGTTCTACATCACTGGATTAATTAAATTAACGTTTAACCTTCTTAAATACATTTTTATGGTGCTAAAAACACTATAATAATTATTTAAATGAGATATGCTGAAACAAAATATGGTTGGAGGACATTCCTACAAAAATTTAGTGTCATGATATTTTGGATTCAAGTGGATATTTCTCTAAGAATATCTGATTCACAGTATAGTAGGGAGGAATGTGAACAAGAAAAACACCACAATAAAGTCATTAAATAACAAAAAATATATAAGACCACAAATGTTTTCAATGATATATTGACATACATAGATATTTTTGGGATTCAATTTATCTTATCTTTAAAATTTTGGAATCACATCTCAAACAATGGATTCACGCAAAATTTCATATAACTACTATAAATAAAAAGGTAAAAATTCCCAAAAAATATATGTGTGAGACAAAATGAAGATAAACTGAGCAATATTTATAGCATTACAAGAGGTATTCAACCTACTTTTGAGGAGAATTATATGGGGGGACCAATTCATCATTCTTGAGAAACGTGAAGTATGAGAAGCAGATATCACATGAATTTTTTGTCGTCGTCATTTATCATGTAATTGGTGTTCAATAAAATCCAATTTCTCATTTCCTTGTTCCTTTGATAATGAATTGGAATTGTGGGTAGCAGGATCGTAAATGCTACCAACAATGGATATCCATTTAATAATATTTGAGAGTAAACCATGTAAACATCACTATATATGTGTGTGTTCATTCTCATGAATTCTATTCTCATCATATCATCAACATAAATAAATAAATTTCACCATCTAGTGATGATAATCACATTGTCTAGTGAGATTTTGTGTTTTTAGTCACCACTAATTCACCTCCCCCCTCTTAGCTGTGACATGTGCCCCCCTGGGCTTAAATTTTAAACCTTCCAAACATTTTATTTTTTGTCCAACTATACATTAAATCCATTTTTTAATTTATCCATACTATTTCTCTAATTTTTTCTATTATATTTTTATAGATCACTTATTTATTGCTTTGATGTTAAATCCATTAAAAATTCTATTCAAATTTAATTAAATATTTATTTTAATCAAAATCTATATTTTCAACACAAATACAACATGATTCCTGGTCTATGTATGAAAATAGAGTGACTATATTAATTTAAATAAATAATAAAAACAAAATCAAACATGCATCCCTTTAAAAAATTTCATTTACTATACACAATCTTAAAGACCAGAAATCCCCTGTATTTAAATAATAAGAAACCATTATCATATTTTCATTCTATAAAATTTTATTTAATTTTCTAAAATATGTGAATATATCACATATTGGATTATGAAGATGGTATCAAATAATTTCAATAAAAATATAAAGGATGTTTAATTATGTTTTATTATAAAAATTATTATTTAAATATATATTTTTATTTTTAATAATTAGTTTCTAATAAAAACCACTTTTTATTAAATGACTCTATAATTATATTATAAATGTAAGGCTGAGTGGTATCCCAATCCAAGGAATATAAAAATACAAAAATCTGTATTATACTATGTTATTTGATGGATGAATTTGAATATTATAAATTGAACCAGACAACATACACGAAAATAAAAATTGTATGAAATGTAAAAACAGAGAGAATTAAAACTCTTCGATCACATGGTGGCATGCATGAATGGAAAGAACATCACCACCCACAAATTTGTTATATTAATTCTCAAATTAAAATAACACTACATTATGATGACTATAAATATAATCAATTATTACAAAAAAATTGATATATATAAATATTTGGATAGAAAAAAATAACACATAGTATCAGTGTTTAAATGAACATAAATTGTGCTAATATATTAGATATGATGCGATTGGAAAATAATCCTATGGATCAAAACTCCTCCTCTTTGTCTTAGTGGTCTAGAAATAAAATTTATAAACAGTAACACATCATCCACTAAAGAAGGTGGTTGCCTCCACCGTAAACAAACATGGTATGATCCTCTAGGGAGAGAAACCTGCCACGTTGGACACTATGATGATGTGAGAACGTATGGAAAGCTAGGGTTATCTCCTGGTTGAACCGATAGAAACACCACATGAGATTACAGTCATTTATCCAAACAAACTTCACAAAGGGGTGGTTAATTCGCCTTTACACTGGTATTCCTCTTGCAGAAAACGACTTACCAAATCTCTCTATGAAGCAATGTAAAATTTAATCTAATTGAAAACAAATATAATTCTAAATACATAGATGGAACAGATAAAATGATAGTCGTATATAATAAATGGATTGGAAATGTTACTTTGGGATTTCGTTCATGTCATAGAGGCAAATAGATAATAGGTAGACTAAAACCATGGCCTTGTAGACAAGGCCAAGAAGGTGTAAGTGCGACCCAATAGAAAGGGAGGCCGATTAGAATATATAAGATAAAATATAATGAAAAACAAAATACTTTTACATGCATTGTACATAACATAAATTTATAATGCATCATTCAATGTTTTGAAATGATAAAAATAAAGAAATAACAAATTTTAAAATTATACACCATTTACAATTGAAAATTAGAGGTGTCAATGAACCTATGGTTGTAGAATATGAACCAAGATCAACCTATCTAAATAGATTATAATCATATATAATACCATAAAATTATTCAAACTATCAGCTGAGTTTATTTCATTGTGTATGTTTTTTGTGACACATAGTTCTAGATACCACATTATATCTAATAAAATGCAACCTAATTTTTATGTCCTCAGATATACCATAATAATCAAAATTTACAGATAAATGACGTGTTTATTGACTAATATAATATATGTTAATAACTGAATTTTATATGAATAGTTTAGATTACAAAACTTTTATCTATAAGGCATCTATCACTACTTTGGTTAAGGAAATATACTCTAACTCTATGGATCACATTGAAACCATGGATTTCACATTACACACCCTTGAATGGGGCCAAAATAGGCAGTGAACATCTAATTGGTGACTATTTTTCTGGTATCAACATTACCTACATAATCATTATCTACATATCTCATAATTAATTTAGTATAAATTAAATTTTTAGCATAAGTAAAAAAGAAAAATTAGTTCTACTGGAGAGGTATCTTAAGAGCCACTTAATGGAAATCTCGTGTAGATTACTATGTGTGGCCATAAATATAATTAAGTTGAATATTTCATAGATAATTTATTTCGAACTACATATCATATAGTACATAACAGTTCCTACTATATTAGATTACATTATTTGCGACAAAAACTAAATTTTATAAGAAATATTGGAATTTTTTGTTAATGATATATTAAAGTTTCTTCCAAGAGGAATATTTAAAATTCTGATATTTTAAATCATATATCAACTAAGAAATTTCAAAACATAATAAGGAATAAATAAGTATAATAATTTATTTTTTTGGTCCCTTAAGATTTCAATAAAAAATATTTGTTTAGATGAACCTTTTTATTTCATTTTAGTTATGCTTTTTTATTGTGATTGGAAATTTAAAATGAGTATCAAATTTTTGAAAATGATTATCATGTAATCAACCTATTTCAATTGATAAATCCATAAATTCTTTGTGTATTTATAATAAACACATTCATAACATTGACTCATAATGAACAGTTTAGACAATATAAATTAATAAAATTTCATGTAGCACTTCTTAGCGGCTTGTTTCAGTCCGTACAAATATTTATTTAAAAGGTAGACTATGATCAAATTAAATTTATACGGTTAACCATCTATAGGATTCATATAAATTTTCTCATTCAAATCACCATGGATGATGCCAATTTTAACATTTAATTATTCATTATGAAGATCATTATATGTAGAAAATTATTATAAAATACTAAAAGTATATTTCTATTCAATAGAAGAAAATATTTCAGATTAATGAATTCCCTATATTTTGAGTAAATATTTTTCCAATAACATTATTTTATAAGTGATTTCATTTCCTTTGATGTTATCTTATTTATTTTAAATATCAATATTCAACCAATAATTTTTGAATCAATTGGTTTTTTCACAATAGTCTAAGTGTGGATATTCATGAAAAATTTAATTTCATCATTCATAGAAAATAAATAATTCTTTGAGTAATTTATATTTAATGATTTTTGATATGTTTTATGATTATCATCAATAACATTCTGTGCAATATTAAAGGCGTAACATGCTACTTAAAACTAACTAAAATGAGAATGAGGTAATAGAACCATCATTTCACTATATCTGGTCACTCGGTAGCCCTGATTAGGGGCATCATGTCCTGTTTCAAATTCTTTATTGAAATAATACTCAATTTAATCCCATGTAGTCGGTTGAGGGGAAGGTGGAGCATGATAGACATGAGCCTCAAACTAGGATGGAATCTCAGTTTCATCCACCATCTTTAAGGATAGATTTGTGATGCTAGAAGTATAAGACATATATTAAGGATATGTGACTCCCCGAATAAAAAAATATACAAAAAGTTTCATTATTTTATATCCTTGTTTATCTAAAAAATATTTCACCGCTTAGCACCCTCAGGATAACGAACAACGATACACTTTAGAGATATTCAATATAATTTTTCATTCTAAACATGAGAATATGTTGTAGAAACTAGTACCCTTAAGTTAGAATTATAAGGGGGTTTACTAGTCCACAATTCATTTGGTGTTTTAAATGGACTTGTAGAAGAGTCAAACATATTAATTTGGTGGACAACAATGATGGATGCATCTACAAAAAATGATTTTAAGAGGCTTCAACCAGAAAGAATTCTCTAGAGTCATTATAAGATAGTACTATTAATCCTTTATTTTAACAAATATTGTTGGGGAGTTTCCCTAATAGTTATGGGTATTTTGAAACCACTAGATTCACCAACTTTTATGAACTCAATGTATATGAATTCAATTCCATTATCTATTTGTAACATTTTATGTTTGACCCCAATCATATTTCAACTATTGTTTTCCAATTTTAATTTTTTTACGCTTCATATTTGTTTTTATGAATATATATACACACATTTCTAGAAATTTCATCTTTAATGGATACAAAATAGATACCTTCACCTTGTAAGGAAGTCCTATATGGACCCCATTGATCAATGTTGACATATTTTATGGGATTAGTGGCCTCAAAACTAGACATATGAAAACTAATCCTCTTATATTTTTTCATCACACAATATTCACAAATTTAATGATTTCGTTGTGTAATTCCATTCAAAAAACCTTTATTTTTGAGTTTCACTTGCCCCATGGAGCTAATAGGACCCAATATCACAAGCCAAAGCATAATATTATCAACTTTAATGGAATAAACCCAACCAAACTACCTTGAATGGGTCTTTCCATTAAACAAGTACAACCCATTGATTAATATATCTTAATAATGGTTGTAGATCCTTTATATATTTTATAAAATCATGTTTCACACCTAAGGGGGAAACCATTTTGGTATAGGGATCCTAAGGAATCCATGTTTTATATATGGTTGGGAACCAACTTGACATCAACTAATGTAATGATAATATGGACATCAATATCTAACAGAACAGAACCTCCACCTTCAAACTCACACATCTTGTTATTTCCTAAGACGAATTAGATTTATACCCTATCTACCAACTATAATATGGTCTCTCTAAAAGGACACATATAGAATAATAATCATCAATTGAGGACTCACAATTGATTAAGTGCATTGGTGGACACATTAAAGACCTTAGTTTTTAAAAATATAGAGTCTACAATAAGTTATTGATCATTTATTTATACTCTAACCCACTCTTGAGTATCGTATATTCGTGTTTAATGTTTCTTGGTATTCTACAAAAAAACATGCGACTTTTCTATACCTGGGATTAGTCCTAAGATTAGGTTCTTTTTTTAAATTCCCTTATTAAATTGTATCTTATTTGTTTTTTATTAGTGTTTTACAAGTTTAAAACATGCTCTCAACCCAAGATTTGATGATAGGTTTAGAATGTAGTTCCATAAAAAGAAGGGATGATTTATCCTCTTCCTGGATAAAATATTCTTAACCATACATCATGGTCTCTAATATGTTTTTGTTGGTATTATCTAAATAGATTAATAAAATCATTTCATGATCCTCATAATCGACATAAATATTAGTGTTTTATAACTCTAACATGAAATTATTAAAATCTTCTATAAGGGGTTTAATTGAAGTGTTAGGTTTATATTTAAATGTAAAATTGTTATGTTTTTTTGTAAACCCTGCCTATTGATAATGATGTAATGTATAATTTTTCATGTTTAAGGAAAATTAAATCATTATTAAACTCAAACAAAAAATCTCTAAGGATATTATTTTCTAAATAAAGTAAAATGGAGTTCTGTGTTTTAACTAAAACATCAAGGGAAACATCAAAAAGATCTGTGCAGGATGTCCATTTTCATTCATTGTAATAACAAGGCTCTTAGGACCATAAATGGAATCAATTAGGCTCTGTTGTAATATAAGGATTAACTTAATGATTCAGCATGAATTAAATTCAATTTCACCATAAAATTTCTCAATTTTCCAACTCATTGTAGACCTAAATTCCCATTGAGTAGATGTTGAGACCATACAGACAACGTTATCTATGCTCCCTGAAAAATTGACTAATCTCCAGGGTGAACTCTATTTCATTCATAGATATGAAATGCAGAGATCTATAAATAGAAAAATGTATTGAAATTATTAAAATAATTAAGGGGAAATTTATGGGTTAGGTTATTTTGTGTAATATTAAATCAAAAATCCGAACAATATGTAATGAAAATAAAAAACAACAATTGATTTCTATAGAAAAAGAATTGTTGTAGTGATATGATACCACTTGTGAGGTTCAATGGTAACCTGAACCATGTAAGTATTCCAAACAAGAAAAATAAATAGAATGAATTTTTTTAGTGAGAGCATGATTATTACAAATTGATTCAAAAAATATTCATGAAAAAAAATATTTCAAGAAAATTGAAGAACTTATAGATTTAATGTGCTTATGTCCAATGGGGACATACATGAACATCAACACCACTACCACCACCCACAAAATCATTTTATTTATTCTAAAAAGAAAAAAATTCTAAATAACAATGACCATATCCATTAGAAAACAATAATAATAAAATTATATATTTATTTCTTTAGATTATATAAAAACATAAAAAATTAACTTATAATACTGGAGTTTGAACGAACTCTGGTTGTCATGATCTCTTGTATATAGGGTGAGTGGAGACTAATCGTCTGGATCCTAACTCTTAATCTTACTTATATCACTTCTATAGGAATGATCACTGGGAAAGGTATTCATGACATAGAAAAAGGAAGGAGTTTACCTCCATTATAAACGGGAATAATATAGGCCAAGTGGGAACGACACATGTTGCGATGGATGATTCAATGAAGAGAATTAGGTAAGAGAGCATGGGATTTCACTTGGGAAACTAATAGCAACACCACCATATATAAAAGTCACCAATCTGAAGAGACATCACTAATGGGGTGATCAATTCTCCCTGACATCACTCTCTCCCTTGAATAACGTGAGCAACCCGATCGCGCCATGAATCCACATTAAACAAAAACCAAGTGTCAAAACCAAAAACATAAAATATATAAAAGAAAGTAATAAAAAGAGAGGAAAATATAATCAATGGTAAGGAACAATTCATGGAGTATTGAGATAATTTTTCAACTAAGAGTGTATAATGGTCAACTGAAGGCCCGTGTCCAACATACAACGCCCATATATAGTAAAGTCTTCCAAACCAAAGGGAATGTAACGAAGCACATATAAGATAAATGTGAATTAAAAATTAAAATACTTTATTCTGCCTGGTTCAAAAATTATAAAAGGTAGAACTAAACATGGGATGTTTAGAAATAAAAAAAAACTAATGGAATTCCATATTACACAGTCACATTTTTACTGTGATGATTCTGATATAAAATAATATCTAATGTTAAAGGGGGATTTAAACATACTTATTCAATGAAAGATTCACTGTTGTGGTATTTCACTCAACTAGTTCACCCATTTAACCATTTCATATTACGATTATGAATTACAACTGTTTTTTATTTCATAAAAAATAAAAAAAATTCAAAATAATATTCTTAATCAGTTTTTCATCTAGTTAATATAATCAACATTTATTGTGGTGATAATTTTAATGATCCCACTAGTAATAAGTTCTTTTATATTTAAATTTTCATAAATCTTTGAAAATCATCATTAAGTCATTAATTTTATGGGACCTCATCATTTATTCTCAATTTACTTATCTAAATGATATCACTTCCTCATGTTCATCATGTCTTATTTGGATTATTCTTTTAACACATTACATAACTTTATTTACTTAAAAGGTTTTACCTACCTATAATTATTAATTCTAAAATCAATTCCTTTAAATATATATATTTTCTCATTTTATTCCCATTACACGTTTTATATAGTATCGTTACATAGGAACATCTCAGTTGATATATTTAAATGTAAAAAGACATTGATATTTAAAAAACTATGTTATTTTTTATTATAATATTTTTTCCCTTTTTAAAATTTTCCCATGACCCAAGGGTCTACCTTCATCCAATATATTTTCCAAAAATTTCATTTCACACTAATATCTTCCTTACATTAATGTTCATTTAAAATATTATTCAAAAAAATCTATGCCTTTATTAAATTTTTTAGAATTGAAAATTTTGGAATTATTTCCTTGGTTAATAATTTTCACAACTCCCTACAAATATTTGATGCTGTACAAATTTTTTTTTTGTAACACAAGAATTCATCTAAAAATTTTTCTTAGGTATTTAGAAGATTCCACAATAAGAATTTTTTTCTTATGTTGATTGTTAATTTCGTTTCTCTGGTCATATTATGGTAGATTATATTTATATAGGCCATTTAAAATTTTTCATAAATTAATATTTTCATTAATTTCATATAGTAATATCTTATTTTTTGATATTATTCTTCTTCTTGGTCTATAATCATTTTATTATTGTCTATCATTTGATCAACCATATATCGTTTCTCTTAGTTCTTATCATCAGTTGTATTTCTATTTTTTTCATCACAACCTAACAAAAATCAATATTATCCTCAGCTTATAATTTTAATGTTTATCTTATTCACATCTAAATCTGTTTGATGGGATAATTTTATTTTCTGTAATATTTTTTCTATGAATATATTCCAAGAAATATATAACCATATCAACAAAAAAATTTCTATTCTTCTCAGCATGAAATTTTTTCAAACCACAATATTAATCGACCCCTTATTTAGTAATTTTAGTTTCATTAAAACCAGTTTTTATTATATTATTTATGTATATTTTTTATTTTTATTTTTAAAAATCCTAAATTCATAACTGATACTTTGAGTATAATATTCAAACTCTTTATCAAATTATTTCAAATTGAAATTTATTTTCCCCTTTTATAATGAAATAATTCTTTATTTTCTATCTCTTCACAAGTGTATCATTGATCACATCCTCCTATTCAACATTAAAGTAAATAATTCAAAGATACTCAATATAAATGTATATTATAATAACATATAGATTCTGTTGAATAATAATAGATTCATAAAAAACCCCTTCTAGATATATTTCAATTAAAAAATATGACAATATTTTCAATAGTATAACTATAGTTTTATAGATAGCAAATTCATCAAGTAACATTAATATCATAGACTTAATAATGAAATAGATCGTTTTCTTACAAATACCCTTTTTCATTTTTTATCAATGAAGGATGAAATATCTTCACATTCATTATAAATATTTTGATCCATAATAATATATAAATTATTATTGGGGAAGTAAAACATTATTATTTTAATATGATAAATTATTTTAATATTTCATTTTGTCTCTTCTATATATAACATAATGATAAATTTGTATAAGATCCATATAGAATTCAATAATATTTAATATCTTTTGGGATTTTCCATCCTTATTTATTTTCCTCTAAAATCATTGGAAAATGAAATTAAAAACATTGATTAGAACATTATTATCACAAATATATAAGGATATGTATGATTTATGTATCATAACATAAACTATACAAAAATAAATCTATAATATTATGTTATATGTATTATATAATATAAGTAAAATTTAAATATTATTAATTCAAAAGAATAAATTATTCTTAAAAAGAATAAAATATATACATATAATATCTTAATTCAAAATATTTATTTATCTAACAAAACAAATAATTTTATGAAATCCTTTTTAAATATTTGTGGTTATCCAAAAATTATAAACTATGATAAAAATATAAATATTCTATTAGTTTTTTCACACATAGAGTTTATGCGAGGAAAATGAAGAAAGTGTGAAATAGGATGTAGGATCATCTAAACATACTAGTCATTACTAAATATATAACACATAAAATCATATTCATATATTAAAATTAATTTATGTAGTATCATATAATTATTTAATTATTTATATATATTTTATTTTTTTTTAACAAATTATCTTTACTCATTTGAATATAAATTGTTGAAAATATGGACACATGTCATTTTAATTTTTCCTTAAAACATATACAATAGATGAGGGCTAGGATAATCTAATATTTTAATTTTATTCTCATAAAAAATTGTTGACTAATGGGATTAGGAAAGTGAACATCTCACCAGAGTTTAGTATCTCTTTGAATAAATAATTTTTTCCCTTATATAAACTGAAAATTAAATTCATGAAACATATTAATATACGTGAAACAGGCCAGTAAATTTATTTTGTTTTGTATACATGAAATATTTAAAACTATACTATTATATACTATGATACACAAACATTATAATATTTTAAATATACATCAGTACCATTAATAGAAGCACCTTTTTTACTTATAAATTCATATCAGTTGGCCCCTATTAAAAAAAATATATATATAAGACACAAATATATATATATGGATAAGTAACATGTAATGAGTTACTACAGGTTCCGATATAAAAAAGATTCAACTAAATTAATATACTTACAACATGATATCTTCCCATTCACAGTTTAGGAAACTGCACTCACTGAGCCCCACCAGCATGGACCTCATCATCATCGTCCTCATATGACTTGTGAGCATGACCCTACATCCTCAATTTTATCATCATTTATAATTATCTCTTCAAACTCTTCCACCTACATGTTATTTGTCACGGGGTATTCCCTTAGAGGGAGGATAGAATCTATAGCCTTACACTGAGCTACCATCAATGAGTCTGGGAAATCCATTTTGATGTGGATGTAAATCAACCACCCAAATGTATGGTCCCTAGTACAATGATATTACATCAAAATATATCCAATTTAATTGGTTTGAAATCTAAAATTCTCTAGGTTGTGACATAATAAGAACATTTCCATCATCCTATGTGGTAATGATAAATTGAAAGTTGAAAAGTTCATCTGGATCAGATGGTGTATACTCAATAAATAGAACTTCACAATTCATCATAAAATTTAGGTGCTCCTTATGTTGGAGGATAAAACAATGTTTCCCATAACTATGGATGTAGAATCATCAATTTCCACTAGAAATGTGATTTTCTGTGAATTTTTCATGATATTCTCAATAACCAGTTCTGGAACCTTATTATCTGGTATGACCTTCTCACCCTAACACCGTGGGCATAGATATCCACCATTAATAGATTCCCCAGTTCCCTAACAATGATTGGATGCATGTTTTACATTTTAGATTATTCCTTTTTCATGTTTCCTGATAGAAAATTTCATCCTTGATCCTTAGAAAATATGTAATTCCACTGAAGTGCAAATTTTTTTCCTTTACTATTACAAATTAAACATATTACATTGAGGTATAGGGATAGTTTCATGGATATACCATTGTAATTATATTCCACATCAAATTACAAATGCATCACAGACACCTCCCCCACCCATTATTTACTTGATATCATCTTCACCAAATTCGTCATATATCTCTCGCTTCTCTGGATCAATGAATAATTCATAATCTTGTTCAAGATCATTAATAATTTCCTGGTCACCACTTTTATCTAGGTGGTTTTTGATATTAGATTTTCTATAATCCTACTTCAAATAATGTTGTGAGGTTCTCTTCAACCTACCAAAAAAATTATAGTACCTCATGTTTTCTCTCTTCTAGGGTTCTTGCCCGAAAATTTGGATTCAAAATCATTACCCGATCATTTGATGCACTAAGGTGGGGTGTGTCTATCAAAAAGGAAGACGTTTTATGTGGTTTTAATGTTCACATACATTTTAATGTTTTCATATTCCCCATCCTAACCTAAGAAAACACTTTAAATATTGTACAATAATGAATTTATTAAATTTCTTTCACCTTATGTCCATTAAAAGATGTCTCATAAAACTAAAATAATATTTTTGAATGACTATCATCATTTTGAAATGTAATTATTTGGTCTCTATTGTTGAATACATGAATATCTTGTTTTATTTAACGTTTTCATATAATTGCATCCCTAAACATTCCCAATCTAAAAACATCTTTTAGATGGAATATTTGGAAAATCACTAATTTCTTCTATGATTAAAAATAATTATTATTTAACGTATCATGACATAGATAATCAAATTTAGTACTCCAATTTATTAAATATTCATATAAATATTGTTTGGAGAATAAAATTTTCATTCTATTATATTTAATATTCCACTAATATTTATTAATTTTTCATAATTTACAAAAACAAGGCATGACATCCATACAATTTCAACTACACTCTCCCCACGTCAAAATGATTTTTAGATATTATTTTCATCATACACAGATAGAAACATATATAAATTGGGTCATGAAGAATAATAATTTTAGTATTTGATCATATATTTTTTATATTATGTTAATAAAATTTCATGTGGGTCATTGTCTAAATAAATAAACTATAATATTGAATATTAATTTCAAGAATTTATACACACCAACTGTTAACACTTTATTCAATATGTGACACTCAATCATTGACCATATTTATGATCTATGTATTTTATTATAGAATCATCAACACTTTTATCTAGATTATATCACCCCATTTTTCTCATAAAGAATATAAAAATAATATGTAAAAGCAATTAAATAAAATTTTATATCTATTTTTATTATTTTATAGACCACGATATAGTGAATAATAATATATACGATATGAATAATACCAAAATAATTGGTTATAAATATCTATAATTTGATTGATGGACTAATGTACTCCACTGGAATGATGGGGCGTTAGAAATATTAGTCATAGTTGATAGACCATAACTACAAGATGAATTCCAATTTTATTTTTTAATATTATGCATGGTCAACAAATAAAAGCCCTATAGTAAATTTAGCTCATATCGGTTGTCTACCCACATATCACTACATTTTTAATACATCATATTTTGTTATTTTGTGAATATTTATCATTAAATTTGATCTTTAATTAATTATTATTTTATTTTATACACATTCACATCATGAATTATTCTTTCATTTATTATATTATGATTTACTAATCACAACATTATACATGTAATATTTATTTTGACTAATTATGCCCTTTGATACCTACTATAGGTAATATATTCTTTAGTGTCTACACTAAAAACACAATTTAATTGGTGTTTACTTGAAATAATGTTTTTTAAATATTGTATACACATTATAGTAGAGGTTTTCAATTATTATTTATATAGTGTTTTATACTAAGCTTATTTTATATAACATGAGTTTATCCATTTTACATGATTGCTTACAAATAAAACAATGGGTTACATCTTTTTAATAACTTTTTTATCGAAAAATTTTATTATATTTTTTTATTCTCAGTAAATAATATTTATACCACATACATTATCATTTTTTTAATAATTTCATTAATAAATATTTTTTCCATATGAATGGTTCCTTTTTCTACCATAAAAAGTTCAATATTTCAATCATAAATATTCACAAACATATATTAAAAAATAGCATAGATTGTGAACACAACATCCAAAAGACATTGAGACCACTTCCGTACAATCAATATTCATAAACAAAATATTAATCAATAACTTCACCTATATTTTTCATTATAACCATCCCCCCCAAACGAAACATGAAATCATTTTATCATCTCACTATGAATACCTTATAAAAAATTATTTAATTTATAATATATAAAATCGTGGATAATCATGAGTATTGAGGTAGATAAAAATCATAATCATATTAATAAAAATATTTGTAAACATCTGAAAAACACTTTGGGTATTTTCTGATCAGATTTGACATGTGTAGATATGAAGAACCTTATAATATAGTCACAAATATATTTATTTTGATTCTATGAATAATAATTATTTCTATGATCCTTATAAAATATGATATTTTTAGATTTAATTGATAAATTATAGATGTGAGGATCATCTAGTGGAACCATTATGACATTTTTTACTAATATAAATCAAAAACTCCATAAAAATTTCTAGAATTAATAGTGATAAATAATAATCATAGTATTTATTTAATTTTTACGTCATTAATTTTTTTTCCACCCCATTTTATTCGATAAGTTCTTATTGGCAATGATCAGAAAAAATTATTGGAAAATTTTATAACAATTGTACCATTTTTTCCCAATTCCAATTACTTTTAGATGAATTGATCATATGATTCATAAGAATTGGATACATAGGAATCCTCAATATGAATAAAATAATAGTATATTTTCTAATTTTATACCTTAAAAGTATGGGGGGTTCATTATATTTGATATTTTGATTAGATTCATGTGGTTTGGAGCATCTCCAAGGGTTATTTTTTGATGTTGATTGATTATATAGTGGGTTTATAAAGATTTTGTGGATGTTTGAGTGAATCCAGATATAAACATAGTTGAAATTAATTATATGATCACTTCTATGGGGAGGACCATTTTACTGTAGACCCCATACTAGATTGAGACATGTATATTTTAGGGAGTGTATTTCATCAGGTGGGCATGGTTCATGAGGGGAATCCCATAGAATAAATTTCTAAACCCATATTTCATTGCAATGTTTTTGTGGTATTATTGATGGACCATATAAAGTACCATTCCATAGTTCATTCCATTGTCTAATGGTGTTTCCACTACGAGAAATATAAATTATTATGGAGGAAACCTTCCAAATATTCTATGATGTGGATGACCTTTGTGGAAATTTCTAGGGAGTTATGATAGAGAGTATCCAAAGGGGAAATGATGTGAATGTAACCACACCATTGTGACTAAGGACAATATCCTAGAATTTCCCTTCTATCATTTTTTAAAATAAGGGTGTGTGTGTATTTCTATAGGTAAACCCCCCATTCTTCTAAGGTCATCTCATGTACTATGAATCTATTATCGACCATCTCACACCATATCCCACCCGTCTTGATCCTCCCCATGATCCAATGTGAATTTTGGATACATTTTTTAGATTAAAGGTGATATTAAACATACTCTTCCTTTATTTTTTCCCTTTTCATCTCTATTTTTTTGGAATTTCTTAGTTTAGGTGTGGTGCTGATTTTCTACTAAGTCATGATAGAAGTCATAAGATATGATGGGGATTTTTCATTACATGTATAGTGAATGTATTGATATGGTTATCACTCATCATTGTGATACATTATCTTTATGTAACATCACCACATATATTTATTAGTTATTTTTAAATAAAAAAAATGGGGTTTCAATCATTTCTTCATAATCTAGATTTTCCCAAAATGGGGTTGGAGTGCATGATGGACATTCCACTAGGGTTGGTTGTGGATTTAGTATGATAAGATGAACATGTTAGTAATTAGAAATTGGGAGTATTTAGGTGTTATTCATTACAGTATTAAATTACATATCAATTATAAATTGATATAATAATGTGTAAAAATTAATAAATTTGGTAGTTTTATATCATAGATTTCTATAGGTTGATTGTATATAATATGAGATATTTAATATCTTAGTAAGGAGTCTATTGGTGGTTCTCAAAAGTGAATGACTGCATGAGAGATATATATATTCCATGGGAGAAATTTCAGGGGATTATTCATTGTGACATCCTGGCATAGCATCCACATATTGGTAACCTGATATAATTCATCAAAATACTTCAAGTGAACCTCCACGTATTCCAGAGTCTGTCAACTAGTATGAAGGGTCTAATATGTCACATGGGAAAACTATACACTTTTATCAGAGAAAGAAAAAATCAGAAATTAATAAAAAAAAGCCAACAAAATAATCAACAATAAGGAAGATAATACAACATTCAGTAACAATTAAATATTTTAAATTTCATTCCTTATAGGTATCAACTATCAAGTGAAAACCCAAAATAAATATAAATTGAATACTACCATGCATGTCCCAACATCATGTTTGGTTCCCTGATCCATGCTCCATCTTGAATCCCAACTCATCTATCTATCGTAGTTCTATTCCCCTTATCATAACCTACAAACATGATGTCAATTACGGTACTAAACGATAGCCCGATTTGTGTGATATTAATGTTTTGTTGGCCACTAGTAACTATGTTTATAGCAATATGTAGTCTACAATAGTGTATTCATTTATATAATGAATAAAAGATAAATTTTCATTGTAAACTGGTTACAATTTTATTATTCTGTTGTCAACTGCCTTAGAACACGAGGTCATTGTGATTGTAACGCCCCGACCCCAGCTACCCAGAGTCGGTGCATTAATTACATAACATTGGCATGATCACAAGAAGATCAAATCTTGAAAGACCGATTGGTTTAGTAGCCTTGGAAACAGTAGATATAATCATAAAGTTTTACATTACTTTTCAAAGTGAAAAACTACTACAACAACAAAGTCTTCATATCCACACTATTAACCCCTCATAATATCCCTGCAAGTCATTCATAATTTACTTCTTCACTACCTGGGAAAAGTAAAACATAGAAAAGGGGTGAGCTCAAATGCCCAGTAAGGATAACAATATAGCGGAACATTCAAAATAAGCATAAACATTTAAGGCAATGAATTACTAAAACAAAAGCCTTTTAAAATTGAACTTCAACATAGTATGGAAAAAGTAAGATGAAATAATGTCATTTACTTGTTCACATGGATATTCTACTAATCGAATAATCACATGCAATATCAATAACCACTTTCATAATGTTGGAATGCATAATGCTAGACTATCATAACCACATAGCCAAGGCCTCGTGCCAAGACTACAAATAAGATTTTGTCAATGCCTTGTGCCAAGACACTAGTTTGTCTCATGAGACCTACCGATGCATCGAGGAGCTATAGCGGGCTCCACCCGTCACTTATTAAGTCCAATGTATTCCCATATGAAAAGGTTTAAACATAACATAAACATTCGTATTAAAACTAGCATACGAAATGTCAATAATTTCACCATAAACTATGAATGGTATAAAAATAGCATATCCATAGTCAAAAATATCACAAAACCTTCAATACAATATAGAAGTTTTGTATCATAATAAATCAACTTCAAATAATCTTAAAATCCATCAAAGGATGTTGACATAGATGAAATCAAAATTCTTTTTAAAGAAGTATCTCCTTTCATTTTGAAATCATTTAAGATCCATATAAAATAAAACATTTTCTTTGAAAATATTCTTATAAGCTTGTATGGAAAGCTTCGACGATTTTATAACGGCGGAAACTAACCGCACCCGCCGTATAAGTTAAAAAAAACATTCTTACCTCAATTCTGTCGAAAAGGTTAAAAAGGACCTTGTTTTGAAAACGGCGAAAAGATTCCTTTATAAATTTCTAATAAAAAGTCAAACAAGGGTATAAATTACTTTAACCCATATTCTTGTAAATAGTAAAAATGTTTTGAAATACATTTTTAAGAAACATGGATGTGGATGATAAAGAGATCTCAGTAGATTATTACGTATAAACAACCTCGAATAATGAAGCGATTGTGAAATAACCCTTACCTTGTACTTTTCCTTGGTTGGGGTAGGTCAACCTCCTGTATAATGGTGAAATAATTGTTATTAAATTATACAAGAATCATATATATTAATATGATATCATATATGATCTTTTAACATTGATTTGTTAATAATATCTTAGAATTATCGTCGTTTCGGGTGTTAACTTACTCATTTTATTTTATATGTTTTGTTACATAAGTCATGTTTGTTGTATCTTATTCATATCCAGAATGATATCAAGTCCTTAAACATAATTTTTAAATCATTAAATGATAATTATACTTGAATGGATACGATGGAGAATGAATCTCATCGCGTTCGTGGAGACGGTAGTCCGTACGTACGCACGAACGCTACTTCCATTTAATTTTTATTTTAAAAGAATCGAATCCAAATGATACATAGGTATATTACTATTCCTATATAATATAATATTTTATATATGTTACTTAAGTTCATTAACACCATCCTTTATACGTTCCATGTGTGGTATGAACGAGTCATATCATTTTAAGGGGGCGGTAGTCCGCACTTCCTCAAATGAAATTATCGTATGTATATACAACATGAAACGAATAATGGTATGAAATAAAATGGAATTACAGAAGCTTATATATAAAATATATATCATTAATATCATATTTAATTATAGTGCCATCATAATGGCCACCATGAGAGGTGGTAAGATGTTTTTGAACAATCATCGTTTCGTGAGGCGTTAGTTTGCCATCCACCGAAACAATATGTTCATCATCCATTAGATGGAGTTGTTTATATGTGTAGTTTGAATCCTTCTTATAACAACATCCTAGTATATTGTGGATACTGGTGTTGTTACAAAATAAAGGAAATAAAAAGAGTTTGGGGGTTGAAGAAGCAAAATAAATGAAAATAATTTAAGAGAAATCGTTACCTTTAATTTAGGTAACTCACTTTGGTTGGAACCAAAGGACTTCTTGAAATGCTTTCTGCCTAAGGGGAAGCTTCAAGGAGTAGTAGAGGGATGTGGGGAGCATAGTTGGGCAGAGTTTGGACGAGCCAAGTGGCTTGAGTGGTGTGAGGAATGAGTAGAAGTGGTCTCCTTTTATAAGGGAGAGGAGGGGCTCTTTAGGAAAGTGTGAAAGTATTACTTTATAATATATTTGTATTCGGTTTATAATGGTCCAAAAATCATTGAGGTCGAAGAGAAGATGACTCCTATTCTAAATAACATCAACCAATAAGAATTGGACAGGTTTTAGATAATATTTTAATCATTATAATCTTATTTATTTAAATGATTTATTAATGAGGTAAACATTGCATCATTATTGTGTCATTAATAATTTAACTTATTTGATGTCCAAAAATTATAAATAAAATATCATCATGTAGGAAATCTTTTTAGCTTTCTAATGAATATTTATAATCGAAAATCCAAAATGTATAACCCTATGTAAAAATTGTTCTTCTATAAGATGTAAGCTTATGCCATTTTTATTTTTATTATAACTATATTAATATAATGTGTCCCTACCACATACAAGTGGCTCCAAGGGGTCCCCAAATTGACCCAAGGATGCCCATGGTCGGGTATGTGTCCACCAATAAGGTTAGGACACGTTTTAGGGTAATTTTGTATTATTATAATATTATTTTTTAACCCTTATTTACCGGATTTACCCTTTAACCATGGTAAATAAAATATTTACCACAATAACTATTCAAAATGTCTAAAAATAAAGGTTACCTATTTACACAATTTGAACATCCTGATTCCAAATATGGAATCCATTTTCCTAAATTCAAAACACAGAAGTGGCAGAAATTAATTTAAAATTAATTCCCGCTGTCAAAACAAAAAGCGTGTTTTTAAGATATAATAACTATCAAAAGATTGACACTTGTTTATGTTCGGTTTAATTGTAAAATTATGTCCAATGACAAACATTATATTAAATGGTAAAAATATATTCTAAATATACTTTAAAACCACTCAAATTCATAATTTATCACTATTAATTATTTTGATTAAAAAATTTGTTTTTAATTAAAATTTAGTAATTTTCACTATTCATCAAAATATGAAAGTTATCCGAAAAGTACCAAAATTTCACCTTATGCTAAATTCGATATTCCGAGTCCAAAAATGAATTCCATTTTCAAATATGAAATATATATAATTTCGAACAGTAGGTATTACTATTCACAACGGCTAGTTTAATTAGTTGTGGTGTGTGTTAGAACTCGAGGTTGCGTACAACACACACTATCGCATTATTCGAAGGAAAACGTACCATAGAAGCTTGGGGTGTTACATTCTCCCCTCCTTCAAATAATTGCGTCCTCGCAATTTCTAGGGTATTAATGCATAAAAAGACTCGGGTGGTTCTTCATCATAAGTTCCTCGGGTTCCCACGTTGCCTCTTCCATTTTATGGTTTCTCCATAAAACTTTTACCAGACGCGTCGTCCGTTTTCTCAGTACTTGTTCTCTTGTATCAAGAATCCTGACGGGCTCTTCACAATAGGAAAGATCATGTTCCAGTTCTAATTCCTTATAGGTGAGTACATGCGTCGGATCAGGCATGTATTTCCTCAATAGAGATACGTGGAACACATCGTGAACTTTGGAGAGACTTGGCGGCATTTCCAATCGGTAAGCTACAGCCCCAATTCGTTCTAGAATTTCGAAAGGTCCGATGTACCTGGGACTCAATTTACCTTTCTTACCAAAACGTATGACTCCCTTCCACGGAGATACCTTCAGGAAAACATGATCACCGACTTGAAATTCCAAATCCTTCCTTCTATTATCGGCATAGCTCTTCTGCCTACTTTGAGCTGCTTTGATGTGATTTTTGATTACCTTCACCTTTTCCACTGTTTCCTCCACCAGTTCTGGGCCTACAAGTTTTCTTTCACCAACGTCATCCCAACAGGTTGGTGTACGACATCTCTTTCCGTATAACGCTTCATATGGTGCCATCTGAATACTCGAATGGAAGCTATTGTTATAGGAAAATTCTACCAGTGGTAAATATTGATCCCACATACCCTGAAAGTCAAGTGAGCAAGATCTCAACATGTCTTCTAAGGTTTGAATAGTCCGTTCTGATTTTCCGTCTGTCTGAGGGTGGTAAGCAGTGCTCAAATGAAGTTCAGTATCCAGGGATTTCTGAAGACTTTTCCAAAATCATGAAGTAAAATGGGGATCACGATCAGAAACAATTGATAAGGGTACTCCATGAAGTCTCACAACTTCATTAATATATAGTCTTGCTAGACGTTCCAGGGGTAGATCTTCTCTTATAGCAAGAAAATGTGCTGACTTGGTAAGACGATCAACAATAACCCATATTGCATCGTTCCTTCTAGGAGTCTTTGGTAGACCCATGACAAAGTCCATCGTAATATTGTCCCATTTCCACTCTGGTATGGGAAGAGGTTGCATGACTCCTCCAGGCTGTTGCCTTCCAGCTTTCACTTGTTGACAAACCATACATCTTGACACAAAATCTGCAATCTCCCTCTTCATGTTGTCCCACCAAAAATGTTCCTTCAAATCTCTATACATTTTGGTGCTCCCAGGGTGTATAGAGAAATTGGAACTATGAGCATCATCCAGCAATTCCCTTTTTAGATCAGGTAAATCGGGAACACAAAGTCTCTTCCCGAATTTCAAAATTCCATCTTCATACACAAAGTCTCTCAATCTCCCATCATTCACAACTTTAATCTTCTTCTGAAATTCATTATCATCGGTCTGAGAACTCTTAATCCTTTCTAGTAAAGATGGTTTGGAAACCATTTGAAAAAGCATTGAGGTTTCACCTTCCCTGGTTATTCCCATGTCTGTCTTCACTAGATCCATGAAAATTGGATCCCTTTCAATTCTCATATTGTTCAAAACTCCATGGTCTTTTCTACTCAAAGGATATGCCACCTTGTTTGCTTTCCCCGGGTGGTAGTGTATCGTACAATCATAATTCTTGAGTAATTCAAGCCATCTCCTTTGCCTCATGTTGAGTTCTTTTTGTGAGAAAATATACTTCAAACTCTTGTGATCAGTATAAATCTCACATTTTTCACCATAGAGGTAGTGCCTCCATATCTTCAAAGCAAAGACCACAGCTGCTAACTCAAGATCATGATTAGGATAGTTTTGTTCATGAATTTTCAACTGTCGTGATGCATAGGCAATAACTCTATCATTCTGCATAAGGACACAGCCAAGTCCTTTCTTCGATGCATCACTATAAATAACGAACCCATCATTCCCCGATGGTAGAGTCAATATAAGAGCATTGACTAATCTTCTCTTCAGTTCTTCGAAACATTCTTCACACTCTTTTGTCCAAACAAATTTAACCCCTTAACGTGTGAGCTTCGTTAATGGGTTATCCAATCGGGCAAAATTCTGGACGAAACGTCGATAATAACCTGCCAAACCAATAAAACTACATACCTCGGTTATACTCGTAGGTGCTGGCCATTCTTGGATTGCCTTGGTCTTAGAAGTATCAACAGAGATTCCATCTTTAGAGACAATATGGCCAAGAAAAGAAATCTCCTGAAGCCAGAGTTCACACTTGCTAAACTTCCCATATAATTCATGCCTCCTCAGAGTCTTCAAGATAATGCGCAAGTGATTTTCATGATCTTCGTAGGTTTTGGAGTATACCAAGATATCATCAATAAATACCACCACAAAGTCATCAAGATACTCCTTGAAAACTCTATTCATTAGATCCATGAATACAGAGGGTGCATTAGTTAATCCAAACGGCATTACAGTAAACTCGTAATGCCCGTACCTGGTTCGAAATGCTGTTTTCGGAATGTCTTCCTTCTTCACACACAAGTGATGGTATCCAGATCGAAGTTCAATCTTTGAAAAGTATTGAGCTCCATGCAGTGGGTCAAATAAGTCATCAATACGAGGTAGGGGATACTTTTTCATTATCGTTATAGCATTGATCTCCCTGTATTCAATACATAACCTCATAGATCCATCTTTCTTTTTAACAAAAAGAACAGGGGCTCCCCATGGAGAAACACTAGGGCGAATAAATCACTTATTACTCAATTCCTCTAGTTGTTTCTTTAGTTCGACTAATTATACAGTGGCCATTCTATAAGGGGTCTTCGATATAGGCCTTGATCCAGGAATTAAATCAATGGAAAACTCTACTTCTAGTTCTGGAGGATGTCCAGGTAAATCTTCCGGAAATACATCTACAAACTCTTTCACAACAGGTACATCCTCTATTTGAACATTCCTTTCCTCACCGACAGTTATTTCATTCTCTTCCTCCCCAATAATTGAATTAAGTTGAGCTACTGGGGGTGGATCTAAATAAGAATTTGGTGGTGACGATTCTGCTCTAAAAATAAGGTGTTCCTTATCATTATCATCAATAATCGTAACCTCTTTCTTCTTACAATAAATCTTCGCATCATAGTCTGAAAGCTAGTCCATACCGAGGATTATATAAAACTCAATCATAGGTATGACGATGAGATCAGCAGATAAAGAAAATTTATGTCCTCTAATGGGGACTGATTCACAAAACTTTGTTGCAACGATACTTCCCTTAGGAGTTTTAACCGACAACTCCCTTATTAAATCAAATTGGAAATATCTAATTTTCTTAGCAAACTGGGAAGATATGAAACAATGCGATGATCCAGAATCAAATAATGCATTTTCTAAACTTGAGGAAACCATTAAATTACATGCCACCACGTCTTTCGGAGCTTCTACCTCTGCAGTAGTGATAGCATAAGCCTGGCCTTGATCCCTTGGCCTTTTCTGAGGTAAGTTCTCCTGACGCTTAGGGCATGCATTCGCATAAAGCCCCATTTCCCTGCAATTGTAGCACTGAACGTTGGTAGCTTCCTTCTTCCCCTTGCAATCATGAGCTTGGTGGCCTTTTTCACCACACTTGTAACAGACTCCCATTCCCTTCAAGCAAGTACCAAGATGTTTCTTCCCGCATTTACCACAAGATGGATATTCAACCTTTCCCTTCTTCCCCTTATTTCCATTCCCAGATTGATCAGTAGGTCTCTTCTTCTCTTGCTTCGCTTTAAAGTCATAAGACTTAGAGAATTCCTTTTCGGTCTTGATAGCACATGAGACAATGTCTTCGTACGATGAAAAGGATTGTGAGACTAATGATCGACGGAGAAATGGTTTTAACCCATCAAAGAAACGATCAATCTTACTTCTTGGGTTGCGAATATAATCTCTAGCATACATCGCTAACCTTGTAAATTTAGCCTCATACTTTGTGACATTCTCATCCTCCTTTTGTCTCAGACTCGGAAATTGCCTTTCCATATCTGCTTGATGGTCGCGAGGAAAGTATTTTTCTAAAAACAGATCTTTGAACTCCCTCCATTCCATATTTGATACTTCATCATCTTCCTTCATGTTTTGAATTAATGACCACCATTGATCAGCATCTCCAGTGAGGCGGTAAACTACCATGATAACTTTTTCCCTTTCACTGCTCCCCAAAGCCTGAAATATTTTCTCTAGGGAAAATATCCATTGCTCAGCTACTAAGGGATTTGTACTCCCATTGAACGTTGGTGGTCGTTGCCTCATGAATCGATCTAACATTGATCCTCCACGCTGCGGATCAGGGTGCTCCATACGGGTAAGGTTATTATTCATAACCTGAGTAAGTTGTCCCAGTATGGTGATTAGCTGATCGGCACCAGTTGCATCACCAGCCCCACTATAATTATCTTGAGCAGTAGGGAAATCCCTACATGGAGTGCGTGCATTGATACAGTTTCCATTTCTTCCACTAGGCGCCATTTCTAAACAATGGCATAAACTAGATCAGTTTATGTATCAAAATACATAATCCCATACTTATAAAACACTTAACATAAATTGAACTATTTATGGATATAATCCATAATCATAAAAATGTTTTCTTTGAGAAAGTATATACTCATAAACCCTTCATAATGATTTGTAAAGAAAATGAGAGTTATCCTAAGCATATCCCCCGGGAGTGTCGTAACCAAGAGTGCAGCAAGGCCCGTTGTCGTGCACCAGTTCCCGTTCGAGTCTAGCTCAAAGCCTTGTTTTCGGGTTTTACCCCTAGGTACATCTATACCAGAGCCGCCTCTACCTGATCGTATCCAGACAGGGATGTATTTCTCGGAAAACTCACAAAATCTCTACAATACCAAAATTCTAGGAAGTTCTTCTATACTAATCCTCAACGTTCATCTTAGGTATACGTGCTCTAATCAGAGTTTATCTAAATCTAGCTTCCAAGGGTTGTACTAAACTTCCTCTGATACCAACTGTAACGCCCCGACCCCAGCAACCCAGAGTCGGTGCATTAATTACATAACATTGGCATGATCACAAGAAGATAAAATCTCGAAAGACCGATTGGTTTAGTAGCCTTGGAAACACTAGATATAATCATAAAGTTTTACATTACATTTCAAAGTGAAAAACTACTACAACAACAAAGTCTTCATATCCACACTATTAACCCCTCATAATATCCCTGCAAGTCATTCATAATTTACTTCTTCACTAACTGGGAAAAATAAAACATAGAAAAGGGGTGAGCTCAAATGCCCAGTAAGGATAACAATATAGCGGAACATTCAAAATAAGCATAAACATTTAAGGCAATGAATTACTAAAACAAAAGCCTTTTAAAATTGAACTTCAACATAGTATGGAAAAAGTAAAATGAAATAATGCCATTTACTTGTTCACATGGATATTCTACTAATCGAATAATCACATGCAATATCAATAACCACTTTCATAATGTTGGAATGCATAATGCCAGACTATCATAACCACATAGCCAAGGCCTCGTGCCAAGACTACAAATAAGATTTTTTCAAGGCCTTGTGCCAAGACACTAGTTTGTCTCATGATACCTACCGATGCATTGAGGAGCTATAGCAGGCTCCACCCATCACTTATTAAGTCCAATGCATTCCCATATGAAAAGGTTTAAACATAACATAAACATTCGTATTAAAACTAGCATACGAAATGTCAATAATTTCACCATAAACTATGAATGGTATAAAAATAGCATATCCATAGTCAAACATATCACAAAACTTTCAATACAATATAGAAGTTTTGTATCATAATAAATCAACTTCAAATAATCTTAAAATCCATCAAAGGATGTTGACATAGATGAAATCAAAATTCTTTTTAAAGAAGTATCTCCTTTTATTTTGAAATCATTTAAGATCCATATAAAATAAAACATTTTCTTTAAAAATATTCTTATAAGCTTGTATGGAAAGCTTCGACGATTTTATAATGGCGGAAACTAACCGCACCTGCCGTATAAGTTAAAAAAAACATTCTTACCTCAATTCTGTCGAAAAGGTTAAAAAGGACCTTGTTTTGAAAACGACGAAAAGATTCCTTTATAAACTTCTAATAAAAAGTCAAACAAGGGTATAAATGACTTTAACCCATATTCTTGTAAATAGTAAAAATGTTTTGAAATACATTTTTAAGAAACATGGATGTGGATGATAAAGAGATCCCAGTAGATTATTACGTATAAACAACCTCGAATAATGAAGAGATTGTGAAATAACCCTTTCCTTGTACTTTTCCTTGGTTGGGGTAGGTTAACCTCCTATATAATGGTGAAATAATTGTTATTAAATTATACAAGAATCATATATATTAATATGATATCATATATGATCTTTTAACATTGATTTGTTAATAATATCTTATAATTATCGTCGTTTCGGGTGTTAACTTACTCATTTTCTTTTATATGTTTTGTTACATAAGTCATGTTTGTTGTAGCTTATTCATATCCAGAATGATATCAAGTCCTTAAACATCATTTTTAAATCATTAAATGATAATTATACTTGAATGGATACGATGGAGAATGAATCTCATCGCGTTCGTGGAGACGGTAGTCCGTACGTACGCACGAACGCTACTTCCATTTAATTTTTAATTTAAAAGAATCGAATCCAAATGATACATATGTATATTACTATTCCAGTATAATATAATATTTTATATATGTTACTTAAGTTCATTAACACCATCCTTTATACGTTCCATGTGTGGTATGAACGAGTCATATCATTTTAAGGGGGCGGTAGTCCGCACTTTCTCAAATGAAATTATCGCATCTATATACAACATGAAACGAATAATGGTTATGAAATAAAATGGAATTAAAGAAGATTATATATAAAATATATATCATTAATATCATATTTAATTATAGTGCCATCATAATGGCCACCATGAGAGGCGGTAAGATGTTTTTGAACAATCATCGTTTCGTGAGGCGTTAGTTTGCCATCCACCGAAACATTATGTTCATCATCCATTAGATGGAGTTGTGTGTATGTGTAGTTTTAATACTTCTTATAACAACATCCTAGTATATTGTGGATACTGTTGTTGTTACAAAATAAAGTAAATAAAAAGAGTTTGGGGGTTGAAGAAGCAAAATAAATGAAAATAATTTAAGAGAAATCGTTACCTTTAATTTAGGTAACTCACTTTGGTTGGAACCAAAGGACTTCTTGAAATGCTTTCTTCCTAAGGGGAAGCTTCAAGGAGTAGTAGAGGGATGTGGGGAGCTTAGTTGGTCAGAGTTTGGACGAGCCAAGTGGCTTGATAGGTGTGAGGAATGAGTAGAAGTGGTCTCCTTTTATAAGGGAGAGGAGGGGCTCTTTAGGAAAGTGTGAAAGTATTACTTTATAATATATTTGTTTTCGGTTTATAATGGTCCAAAAATCATTGAGGTAGAAGATAAGATGACTCATATTCTAAATAACCTCAACCAATATGAATTGGACAGGTTTTAGATAATATTTTAATCATTATAATCTTATTTATTTAAATGATTTATTAATGAGGTAACCATTGCATCATTATTGTGTCATTAATAATTTAACTTATTTGATGTCTAAAAATTATAAATAAAATATAATCATGTAGGAAATCTTTTTATCTTTCTAATGAATATTTATAATAGAAAATAAAACATGTATAACCCTATGTAAAAATTGTTCTTCTAAAAGATGTAAGCTTATGCCATTTTTATTTTTATTTTAACTTTATTAATATAATGTGTCCCTACCACATACAAGTGGCTCCAAGGGGTCCCCAAATTGACCCAAGGATTCCCATGGTCGGGTATGTGTCCACCAATAAGGTTAGGACACGTTTTAGGGTAATTTTGTATTATTATAATATTATTTTTTAACCCTTATTTACCGGATTTACCCTTTAACCATGGTAAATAAAATATTTACCACAGTAACTATTCAAAATGTCTAAAAATAAAGGTTACCTATTTACATAATTTGAACATCCTGATTCCAAATATGGAACCCATTTTCCTAAATTCAAAACACAGAAGTGGCAGAAATTAATTTAATATTAATTCCCGCTGTCAAAACAAAAAGCGTGTTTTTAAGAGATAATAACTATCAAAAGATTGACACTTGTTTATGTTCGGTTTAATTGTAAAATTATGTCCAATGACCAACATTATATTAAATGGTAAAAATATATTCAAAATATACTTTAAACCCACTCAAATTCATAATTTATCACTATTAATTATTTTGATTAAAAAAGTTGTTTTTAATTAAAATTTAGTAATTTTCACTATTCATCAAAATATGAAAGTTATCCGAAAAGTACCAAAATTTCACCTTAGGCTAAATTCGATATTCCGAGTCCAAAAATGAAGTCCATTTTCAAATATAAAATATATATAATTTCAAAAAGTAGGTATTACTATTCACAACGGCTAGTTTAATTAGTTGTGGTGTGTGTTAGAACTCGAGGTTGCGTACAACACATGCTATCGCATTATTCGAAGGGAAACGTACCGTAGAAGCTTGGGGTGTTACAGTGATACCCAAGACAATCATACAAACATCAGACAATGTTGGAATACAATCCTTACAAAACGGTATATTATAATTTATTCATTAAATTCACCTCATCATTCATAGTAATTCCAATTTACATTGGGTACCTTGTAATTTTAGTCTAGGTTCCATTATCATTTATATTTGGAGCGACAATCCTCTATCACTATCTCATACACATAGAGCATTAGTTTGGCGATAATAACAAGGTCACATAGATCAAAATTATATTACAAATATATTAGGTTCCAAGAGTTTCATTTGATCACTAGTTAACATGCATTAATCTTCTCACTAGTGAATCATTCTGTAACCACATAGTCGTGAATCATCTGTCCATAACCCTCTCCAAATTGTTCAATTTTTCATATATGTATATATATATCATGTCTCTAAATTAATAACCCAATATTCATCCTATATCAACATGGTTCACCTTTTCAATTATCAAATAGAACCATATTTCATTACTATTAACATAATAAACAACAAGTTAAATCTCCCATGAATCCATTTTTTATTGATTATTACATAACTCATTTTAACTTTAATGTTAAGAAAAATTTCTTTTTAAATCTCATTGTCAAACCATTAAACTAGGATTTAGTTCTATTTAACAAACAAAATATTTTCCTTCTCACATTCCATAAAAAATTATTTCAATTATATTATCACACCAAATGAGTTACCATAATGATTGGTCTCATAATCTATTGTTTATCCAACATGATACAAGAGGGGGCTCACAATTTTGTAGGAATTTAGTTCTGTATTCTAACATAAAAATTATTTTACAACATGGAAAAAAAAACTAAATGAAAAACTCCTTCTCAATACAGTGGGAATTACCATGTATACCACCTACCATATATTAATTAAAAAAAATTCCAAACCTTATCCATTAATTTGATATAGAATGGAAAAAATCACACTATAGAAGATGATCTGGGATCAAAACCCTAGATAATGATCCATAAAAAATCAACCATTAAACGTTATATATAAACACTCATCAATGAGAGAATTAATCCCTCTCCAATTGAAGATAAAATTGATACAGATGGAGAGGGAGAGAGAGGAACCTAATACATTAAGAGATCACATATCTGATAGGAGTTAATCTTCATTAGTCATATCTCTTATTCTCAAGAGATGAGATTCAAGAGGCCAATGAATCATTTATAAGGAGTTCATCTTTAATGAAAACCATATTAGACCAAATGGTGGTGATTATTGAAATAAATAACAGTTTGGAAATTAATTGTTAACAAATTAGTGGTATACATTTATGTGTGAAAGGCTTTTGGGATAGATGTAATTTTTATAAATAATCATGTTCCATATATTGAGATTATATTTGGGGTGAACGCATTTCTTGAACGATTACATTAATTATTTTCTAGATATGCATCACCACTCTATCCGTTGGTTATGGGACTCACAGTATTTATTGGGTGGATATACCAATGGAAACACTATGTGCCAAATATGGGACCCCCTCTGTCCAAGGGTGATGTGGTGAACTGTTTTCTGGGTAATGATTAATTGTTTTCTCTAACCATCCCCTAGTAGGGAACATCCCCACAGGCTTCCAAAATTCTCCATATTTTATCCAAAGAACCTTGATGTAATACCCGACTAAAGAAATATCAATTATATGGAAAAATAATAACAAAAAATGACAATGAGATGTCCCAATGAAGGTTGGGATTTATAGTAACCCTACCTTATAACATCTTATCCTCGAGATGAGCTCACAATATTCACTATGCTTTTGAGCGGAAAAGGTTTGAAAAATACGTTTGTATATCTTTTTACCATTCCAATTTTTCCTACTAGACTAGACTATACTAATACCCCACTCAAAATAACAACAATGTATTTCTATATAAAACATTATAACTATGGTCCACAAAAATATGGGATTCTTCTAAAATTACACATTATCCAATAGATCCACATCACCAACATCGATCACATTATAGTGGTTGGGGAGATACTGCCAGATTTTTCAAAAATTAAAAAACATAATGCATGACACCTTTTCTCCATGGTAGATCCAAATGGAAGACCACTAAGATAATACATTCCATTACATAAAATTGTCTATAAACCGTGTTCTTCAACTTTACCTACTTCTCTATCTGATGGTTACACAATATTAGTGACACTAGAAGGAATAAATGGTCTCCCACTGTTAATTCATGATGTTGTAGATGTCGATCAACATAGGAATTCTATCATCATTGAATTATGTCCCTACATTTCAGAATAAACTAAACTTATTCTGATATCTCCTTCATGAGACTCAGTCCCAACTACAATGACTCACCATGTTCCATCAATCATAAAGGTGATCTACATGGCCTTCCATAAAGTAACTATTATAGTGCCATCTGAATAGTCACCTGATAAATATTTTAATGGGAATATTAAACCTACGATATGTGATTATAACAATATCCATAAAATTATATAACACAATATTTCATCATGGCGTCTATCCCTTAGATAGAATACTTTGATTTCCTATTTTTCTATGGGTTAAAACTTGTATATATGAGCACCAGAGTACCTTTAACCATTTTCAAGTATGTCTAGAGGCATGAGGTAAAATTTGGATCATTATAAAAAATAAAACTAAATAGAAACCCATGAAAATGAACTGTATACATAACATACATATCCCCCGTACTTTCATCCATGAATGTTTCTTTGATTGGATAAAAATGAGTTACTTTGGTTAACATACACACAATCACCCATATCGTCTCATTCTACTGAGGAATCCTTAGAAGAACCACTAATAAATTCATTAGTAACATCATTTCAATTCCATTTTTTTTTCTAAATGGTTAAAAAAACAACATGAAATTTATTCTCATCCTTAACCTACTAATAGGTGTAGAAACGCGTCATGAAATGTGTAATTTATTTCTTCATTAATAGACATGAATATTTTCTATGATTCTCATGGTAATATTTTAAATTCAAGGTTCGTGTGCAGCATTTTTTAAATAAAACTCATGCATCAACTACTTTCACATACACGTAGTCACAAATAAACACCACCAAAAATAGATGATCTCGTATTCATTTATATTCCAATCCAATGGTAACACAACATAATCACAGATTTCCATCAAGTCCAAACACTCTGAATCCTAATACTGCATCTCCTTTATCTAACTCATAAGTGTGTAATCCACCAATAAGAACATGAGTTCCATCTTATCTCATCCATCATGAAACTCTATATTCATCTTAGAATATAACTCCATGATTTTACACTCAGAACTAGACACATGGACTGCCTGATTCGTTGTGACTCGGTTCCAAGATTCAGCAACACTGTTTACATTCCCTATAATATAGGCTTGCTCGATATTAAGAGAAAATCTAAAATCAACCCATATTAACTGTCATTGATTCAAATATCACATTGAAAATATGTACATTGAATTTTTTTTTCATTATACATAACAAAACATTCTCCAAATTGGTAATACCACAAATACATTTAAGGAAAAAACCATTGTGGCCACCTCGAAATCATGAATAGTGTAATTCCATTCATCTGGCCTCGCCTGCAATGACCCATATTTCATGACCTCGTCTACCATCATAAAATAATAAACCATTTACCATTGTACACACATAAAATTGATGCTATACTCCCAACTTTTCTTTGGATGGATCAAAATCTATGTAGTGGTGGAATGATTCTTTATGTCCTGGTAGTCATTCTCACATTCTCCAGACAATTAAAAAATGACAACCATATTTGTAACTCATAAAATAGGTTCATCAAAATGATAAAATTCTTGGAAAAATATAATATAAAATCCTTCTAATCCATGTAATCATTGAATATCAAAAAAAATAATTTTAATGCTCGAAATAATAAACAACACTGAATTTTTTTGGGTATACTGACACTCCTTCCATAGTGATGATGTGACACAATAAGTGTACCTTGTCGATCAATAAATGACAATTATACATCGTTCTATGTAACATATTCTCCACTTTTAGACTCAAGATGATTTAAAGATTATTTCTAGGATCACCATCACTCTATGTCTACACTAATATGTTGTCGTTTAAAATAAAAAAAACTGCTAAAAATAGGTGGATGATTTCTTTCACCAATGTGATAAACACTATAGGGAGTTTTCCAATCAAAATGACATCATAACTAACTCATAATAACTAAAACAACATAAAAAATTGTATTAAGTATATTAAAAGGTATCACTCCCATATGATGATACCCTAAATTTAAATTTATCTTAATAAACATACAATAACACATTAGTTGGTAAAAAATATTTTTGAAACACAAAAGAGGATATCGTCTCTTAAGTGTCATCCTGTTAAAATTTAAATAATAATCATTGAAGTGTAACATCATTCCATCCATCATTTATAAAAAAACTAGAGAACCCATGTCCACATACTCAAATGGATAAATCCTTTAACTTTCAATTATTTCAATAGATTTTTAAGAATGTGTAATGCTACTAGAGCCATTCTGTAAAAATAAATGGAAATAGGTTCAGCTCCTTGAATTAGATTACATGTGAACTGAAAATCCCCATATGGTGGAATAACTAAAAATTCTATAAAAAACATGTCTAAAACAATCCAAATCATACGAAAAAACAGTACTAATCATTCATCATTTCTCAAACAAAAGACTCACAACATGGGATGTGAGATTCCCCAATTTCTTATGAAATGGCCTTTCATGTGCTACCAATATTTCCCACTCTCTAATATAAACATATTAGTCCCCCTCATGAAATGTGAAAGTTACTCTAATAAGATAACAATCGATGTGGGATTGATATGACAACCTTCAATCCATGCCCAAAATCAAGTCAAAACCTATGATCTCAAGTATGAATAGATCCAGATGGAAACAATAAACACAATCCTCATGTGGACTCTCATTTAAGTTATAGATTTCCATCAATTGTACACCCAATATGGCGTCAATCATCATAATTTCACACAAAAACTCCACTATTAGTATCAAAACGTTCAAAGGAAGAGAAGATAAAATATAATATGAATCTTATGTATCAAATAGTGTTCTAGAGCATATATAATATATAATAATTATGCCTCTAACTGTTGATGGTCCAACCAAGCTAGAAAAAATTAAGGGATAAACTGCATGGATTTGAAATATTATTTTTTCATGTACCTCAGTATATGTCCCATATATTGGATATCTCTAATGATACTTGTGGTTTTTCCATAATGTACCACATCTACTACCCAGATATGTATCGGTATTATAACTCCAACTAGATGATTAGTATTGGGTAGAATACCCATACCCATAAATCTATTTTCTCATAGCTAACAAATCACTATCCTTATTTTCTAGGTTCATATTGAACCTCTAAAAGTAACTCACCCGACTATAATATTAGCACTATACCGATGGTTTGGAAATATAACTATCAATGTGAACCAACCAACTGCATTTATTGGATGACACTCTATTACTACCTTGAGTTATTAATCCATTCCCCTAGATACAATGTTATCCATTTCTATGATGAAATTTATGATAGTGATTCTTCATACTATAGGATTATGAACAAACTTATCGTATAGTAGAAATTGCCCACCCTCCACTTGAGGCCTCTATCAGGCTCCCTTATAAAATAGATAATCATATAATAAATTAACAAACATATTTAATCAAATGTCATCTACTTGGGAATAAACAACACATTTAAATTTTTATTTAAAATTTCATTATAGGCATTCCTCATCTCTTTAGAGTGTTGTAACAAAGCACTTAAAGTTAGTGAAGCAACCAAAATAGTCCACAATTGACATACTTTCAGGGGTCAGTTTTATAAACTATGTTTCCCTCTATTGAAATAGCATATTTTGGTAAATGTTTTCAAGAAAATAATTCCTTTCATATAATTCCAACAAATTTTCATCCCAATCCATAATATTCCACCTATGCTTCCCTGGATCATTTAAAAAAATCATATAATTAACTATTACCTCTAGAGGAGTCTCAAAATAGTCACGAATTATATTGATTGACAGAATATAGAACTCAACTACCCAGTTCCACGAAATTTGTGAATGTTAGGGAGTTCTGCAACTAGAACAACCATATCAGATAAGACATATTCAACACATCCCTCCATTGTTATTTTTCTAGGGACAGCCTAAATCGATAAACGTTCATACAGAAGATTTCTTCCCCTCCTTCACCCAGAATTATCGGGGCCTATTGTCCCATTTATTCAAGTACATTTCTAGAAATAGACTACTGTTATCTGACCAATAATAATTTACATTAATGCATGTCTCAAAAATTACAAGAACACATCATATGACATGTAACATAAGATAGATTCACATAAATCTACAAATATTATCCCACACACACTACACACTACCATCCATAATCTGGTCCATAGATAACATAGGGTAACCAACATTCATATTAATATGTTTCACATTTGACACGATTTGGAACTATTTAAAATTACAGACTGAAAGATATTTTTTATTGAGAAATAAGGAAGGAACACCACACCAGCCATTCAAGGGGGGGAAAAGTGATGGAGACCCAAGGCATCCCCATGGAAAATGTTTTTACACTCAATGAGGAGAGAATATTGACTATCATAAAAAAGGAGCTCCTACTCCTGTCTACCCAATGAAGACAAAGAGTCTGCTGCCAGATTGTACTCCCTCCAACTATGGTGGACAATGCACCCATGTTGGGGGTCTCCTTTGCATCATATAATGAGGTATGTTAATTCCCAAGGGACTGGTTGTCATCCATGTATGGCCTTCAAAAGGACTTCAGAGTCAGATTCAATCTCATCCACCTAGATACCCTTCCTTCTATATACCATCATACCGGAAAGGAGGGCTCGCACTTCAGCCCCGAATGAGTTTCCTGGACCATAATAAGCGCTAAATCCGATATGGACTAACCCCCATGAGTCCCGTAGCACCCCCCCCCCCCCCCCCGCCCCTCATGAATCCTTCCATATAGGAACCATCCACATTCATCTTCCACCCACCACAATGAGGATTCCAAAAAATCCAATGACTGCTCCTTCTACTCATATTATGTGGCCGATTGGTAGGAACAATTTAAAATTACAACATTGAACTACTTTTTAAAATTAAAATTTCATTATTATGAATTATTTATATTAAAATATTCAGATAAAGGAATGAATTTCAATTTTCTATAACCGTCTCATAACACTATTTTCCATGTCTTTATAATATGATGCATGTCACAAAAAATCATGAGTTCTTAGAATGATTCATGCATTCTAAAGTCTTATTTCATTCTAGTAAATGAATAAACTATTATAAAACAATAACATCACACTACTAGTGAATATACCATGGTGAAATAACATTAAACATAAACATAAAATATCAACAACCACAATACAACCCTTTGAGGTTTGGTTTTCCGCAGACATGGTTTAACTACTCACAAGAACAATCTCATGACCAAGTCCCAAATCATACTTGTATCTGATCTACCTTTGTGAAATAATAAGATCAATAAAATAAAATAAAACACATTGGATACCACTTTCTGATGTCCCAACCATGGTCCATATTTTCATTCCCCAGGGCTTGGTTTATACATGTCATCATGTGTGCCTCCATATATTCCATAGGATTCCAACAGCAGTAAGGGTATATAAGTCACATGGGTAGACTATACGCTACTTATCAATGAACGTTAATATCTAGACGAAATTTATAATATACAACATAATAATTTACAATGGAAAAGATACTACAATAATCAATAACAAACAAAAAAAAATCATATGAAGAATCTAAAAATAAGTAAACTGACTATAATCAAAATAATAAGATATTCCATTCCAGGTATGTTTGAAGTATCAAATGGACCAGGAATTAAAGACACACTAAAAAATCCCATGTAGGTATAAACAACATGATAGGGGCCCTCATCCATGTTACATGTTGAATTCCAAATCAGTCATCTATAATAGAGATCTTACCCTTATCCTAATATTCAAACATAATGTCTGTTTGGGTATTAAACTCCTAACCAGGTAGGGTGTGAGTAAAAATAAATAGGCTACCACCAATGCTTTTTATAGAAGTATTTATTCTCTAAAAGTGTATGAATTTATATAAAGAATAAAAGAAAATTGATTAATGTAATCATGTATCGAATTTTTTATTCTTTACTTAACCCCCTTTCCCCTTACGTTCAAGGGGGGCCCATTATATACATAAATATATAATCTTATTCTAGAATATGAACCATACACATTTGGATATTCAATTTATTCATTCTTGGTACTTCATTATATTGATTAATTCAAATTTCATTTCAATACCCTTAAGGGTATATCTATGTACCATTATCATGGTTACGTAGAGAGTCACTCAATCATCTTTGTCTTATGAAATTAGAGCATCATTCTAGATCCAAAATCATGGGTACTATAGAATAAGTCTATCACAAAAATCTTGAGTACCTAGTGCATTAGTCAACATCAATTCACATTCATGAATTACGAGCCTATAACATCTATTTGGAAACCCATGGATGAAGAGAATCAGTAAAAAACCCTCTCCACAATGTTCATATTTACAGTCACTCTTATATATATACATATCATTGATCCACATTGATAACTCATTAATCATCCATTATCAATAGGATATACCCTATAATTTATGAAACACATGATTTATTATTTACTTTTAACCCATGATACAACATTCATAATATCCTATTAATACATTTAATATTGATTAATACACAACTCATAAACCATTCATTTTAATCCAAATAACACGTTAGATGCCATTATCAAACCATGCAAAAAGGATTTAGTCCAATTTCTTAAACATGTGATTTCCTGTCTTATATTCCTCAAATCATTATTTCAATGATATTGGCATATCCCATTATTTTCATTCAATATTGGTCTCAAAATCACCCATATATCCAATGAAATCTGAGGAGGGTCTCACAATTTCATGTAAATCCAATTCTCTTGTCTAATTAAAAAGTAATTTCACAACATGGAATGGAAATGATATAATGTTATATAGTACTCATTATCAATAATACGGGAATTTGAATGTATATAACATATCTTGGTGTTATGGATAGATACTCACTAAAATATATCCCAAAACTTGATAGAGAATATCCAAATTCACATTAGTGATTAAGATTTAGCATCAAAACATCAGATCAAGATTATGTGAAACATGATATATTAAAAACATGAACAAATCATTTGAAATTTGGGGAATTAAAGATTATCTAAGGGGAGAGAAAAATCTATGTAGTGGAACCTATACAAGACATCACATACCGAAATGGAGTAGATATTCTTCCACCATATTTTTTATTCATATGTGATATGGTTTGAGAGTCTACAGAAACATCTACAGTTCAACTAAGATCAACGGAAAAATTATTTGGACAAATGTGTTAGTAAAGATATATAATGGGGGTTATGGAATTTTTAATTAAAAAAAATCACGTTTAAATTTCTATATGCAAAGTTTCCAATAAAGGAAACATGGTTTAAAGTATCCATGTTCGTTAATCATGCCCTTTATATAGATATTTAATTTTGGATGCATAGTTTCTCCACATTGTCACTTTATCCATGTGCAGACCATGCGTCAGCACTCTTTACATGGGGTATGGGTCACATGGTTTTCATTAAGTGGCCTCACAGTTTAAGAAACCATGAAAAAATATGAAAACCCCTTCTCTCAATAGGTTAGGGTTTTTGGTTTTCTGAGGAATTCCATACCATAGTGTATGACAGTTATCTAAATATTAAAACTTCCATTGCCCCCCAAAACCCCCTAAATTCACCGAAATGCCACTAAAATAATACCCAATCAATGAAATTTTAATTAAAGGGTAAAAGAATAATTGAATATGAATATGATACATTTAAATACTATTCAAGATCATATATGCATTCTCTTATTGTCTCATGTGATATGTGGCCTCACCATATGAGTTCATTTTATATTAATATAAAATGAATTATTCTATCTAAATAAAGTTTCATTAAATGAAAAAAGTGGTATGCTCTAGGAGGGGACAAATTCCATGGACATTATACCCAAAACCATAATTGTCAAGGGAATGATTAATAATTTATTCCTTGAGAATAATCATCCCAAGACAGCTACAAATGAATAATCAAATCATAGTGTCACATACAATATATTTCTTTGTCACATTTGAGCAATGCCTTGTGATTGGTTAGATGTTATTGGCCCTTGATGGACCTTATAGAACTTTGAGCATCATTAATGTCGTAAATCCAATTTAGTTGACTTTGGGGTGAATGATATTGCCCCAATAAGAATTTATTACCTCACTGGGTGTTCCCATGGTACGATTTTCACTTAAATTGTGTAAATGAAGAGCACCCAATGATGAACCTTACAAGGGATATAGAAATTATGTCAACTTTTTTGAGTGATGAAAGTGTGGGTTTTCCTATGAGGCTGGTGAGTCTATAATGATAATTTTATTTGACTTTGGGGGCCTAATAGATTCCATGGTTTGTTTAATTAATATATAGAATTCGTTCAGTATTACTAATTATTGATGATATTCCTTAGTTTTGAATCAATATCTTTGTCTGAGGCAGATGGGGATGTAGAAATGATTTTTTGGTGGGAACATGATAGTTTTTCCTTGATTATGTTAATGTTTTATGGGTACTTTCCTTATATAAGTATTTTTGGATGGATTCCATACCATTTGATGTTATCAAATAATGAAATATTATAGAAATAATTCATCGGTGGTTACCCTAGATTCGGTTGATAATTTTGATGTGATTGAATAATAAAGAAATTTTTTGGGATTCATTTGTATTACATGCAGTTTATAATTCCTTTGGAATTAACGTTAGATTTGGTTGTGATTTTAGTTGATTTTGATTTAAATGGATTACAACATTACATTTAGTTGTTATACCAGTTGATTTTTAATGACATTGGGAATCCCCATAGATTAGACTGGAATTATTATATATTTAGAATGCCTCAAAAATACAATTTATTTTATATTAACTCATACTATTAAGGTGGGTTTTATTCCCATTAATAATAATATCAGGTAAGATATTATTCTTTAAGGATAGGTAATGTTATACTACTATGAGGGGAAATATTTCCCATGTAAAAATTATTGGATTTCCTCATATTACATCTAAGGAATAATTATTTTTCTAGTATTATTGGATTTACCGGGATTAGCACCTAGGAATCATTGAATCCACCTACTATTATAGGGTCATTGAGATTGATATTAGTTTACGTGGTTTATCACATGCTCAAATACACTCTATTGTAGGCCAACTCATATATGGTCAAAATCATGTGTAACATTACTACCCACAAAACAATAATAGATACTCTATTTAATCTTCCACCAATTTTTATTTATATATATTGAAAATTTCACCTAAGAATATTTTACATTTACTATTCATGGTTCAGACCATAATAGTGGTTCCCAACTTAGCCATAAGAACTCTCAAATCGGGCAGCCATTGAAACTATGGACCTTTGTAGACTTAATTTATCGCACATTCAAGTAAGGTAAAATCATAGTGTAGAATTATCAAGAGGTACATAGTGAACAATACATAAAGTCTATATATTGAAAGGATTAGTTATTGTTGTAGAGAATCTAATCGTTTAGTATATTATTTATTCTATATATGTGATTTGTCTAATGGTCCATTAGTTGTGGAACATTTACATAATTATGTGTATATGTGAATATATTCCAACAAATGTTTATTTGTTCTTTCTTATTATTTATTTGTACCCGATTTCGTTGTTGTAGATTTTTTTTAGTTGATTTTATATTATTATTAACTCTAATATGGGGGTATATTATCCCCTTGGTAAGATTCTAGATCCCCACTATTTCATAGAAACCAATCATGTATGGGGAGACGCCCCATAGGTAATATGGAAGCACTAGGTAAGACAATGTTTAGTGTCCTCTAGTCGTGGGTATGTCACAATGTTTTATCTGATATTTTTCCCATATTTTTTGAAGAGATCAAACAATGATGAAAATAAATGTTTTAGAGCATGTGTTGGACCTCATATTAGTATGTCAAGAGAACATTTTACAATATATAGTCTATATTACTAGGTAAATAGGACTATAACTATTATTTTTCTATGTTATAGTTATATGATTTCACATAATAAAAAACATGGTTTTTTTATTTTTGATTGATGACTAATCAGTTTTCTCTTAATACAATAAGAAAAGGTCTATGTATAACATCATTTCAGGTATATTTGAAGGAAAATACATTCATTAAACTACTTTTTATTGATATCACAATTGACATGGATTTAGTTTTCTAATTTTTAAACAATTACATCAAATGGGTTTCCCATTTAACTTATTAGATAAATTCTACTTAGATAGACCCCTATATATATCCTGAATGATAGTTAAATTGGATCTTATGGAGATACGTTCAATAATAAATAATTGGTAGTCCTTATTATAATGGTTGTATAGTGACCCTTATTAGGCTGATATAGGCATTGGAATCCATGATAATAAACCACTTGATTATATTGTTGATAGTATATTAAAATTAAAATAAGTTAATTTACTTAAATTTTTTTGTAACAATCTATATTTTGATTTTACTCATATATGCTTGGTGGCATTATATAAAACAATACCATATGAAAATTGTTATACTCGATATATACAATCATGGGATTTTACTATTTTTTTATATGTGTGAATGAAATCACGGTCCACTAGTGGGTATCCCGGTTCATGGATTCCACACTAGATTAAATTACCGAGATGAATTACTAATTGGGATGTGATACATGAATATTTTTTGTATGACGATATTAATGATGGTCAATTTTCAGGTAATTTTTATTGTGATGTTTGAGATGGAAACCAAGTGGTATTCTCCAATATTTTTTACATATGGAAGACATGTTCTATGATATTAATATAAGAGATATATTTTTTAAGCATGTAAATATCATATAGATGAGAATCGTGAGTATATTATTTTTATTATGATATTGATTAATGCAAGGAATTATCTAATATAAGGTATAGAAATAGATACATACTAAATGTTTATGAGGAAAGAACCCTAACTGATGGATCATTAGATTCAAGGATGGGTTCTATAGGGTGTAATTAGTCAACTGTCTTCCCATATTGACTCTTCATTCACTTTTGAGAGCATGGTGAGAGTGTGGGTAGACTCATCTAGTTAGTAATTATGTTGGTGGTAAATTGGTCATGCAGTAGAACATGGTATCTTTTAAATTCCATAATTTTTAATGGGATCACCAGTTGTAATCTTATAGAGATGATATTGTAATGTGTGATCATGGTCAGTGATTTATGTGTGTGGTCCAATTCATTATGACATGGAACACTTGGGATCATGAATCAGGTTGTGAAGATGGGTTTTACTGAACCATGAATCCATTAGGTTTGGAAAAGCAATATGCACTACACAATGGATATCCTTAGGTCCATTAAATTACAATTCATTGAGAATCCATATATAGTATGAATATATATTGAACTAAGGTAATTATTATGTTCCAATTACCCTATATTTTGATAATAATTATTCAAATATTTGATGATGGAACCATGAATGGATGGTGTTAGTGGTTGTAAATAATATATAGCTTTGATTGGGATGATAACCCTGTATATGTAATTGAAACCTAATGAGGTTACACTAATTGATTGCTATATGGGAATCCATAAGGCAGGTTGAACATCATACATGGTTAATGACTGTGACCGTTATTATGGATGAATTTTTGTGGATTCCCATGATGAAATTCTTAGTGAGTTAGGAATGGATTGATTTTGATTTTTCATGATATCACTTATGTGTGAGTGGGATATCTATACTAATTATATATGTTTAATAATTGACAGAGTTTAGACTATGGGAGAGTTACCCTTTGGTTCATAGGGGTGTAGATGTGATGAGATCAGTCATTGGATAATTATGATAGTATTTGGATATTTTTGATAGATCAGATCCAATTTTAACTACATATTTTTTGGATACAAAATTTTATATTTGGATGTATTAATTTATGGGATATATTTATTATCATTGGTATATGGATGCTCATAATATTATTTTTTAAGACTCAACATCAATTAAGTTATGGTATATGGATGATAATATGATGTCAAATTTAGTTTATTGGTGATCCAACTGTTGGATTATATTGGAAGATTAGTTTGGAAATGAGTGTGGGTGTTAGAATATAATGGGATTCATATAGAAATTAAATTATCATGATATAATGTTAATATTCCATGTTAGCAGGTGTGGTTGATAATTTTCAGGATAGGATATCAAGAGGACATTTCATTGGGGTTTTTCTTTTGTATTAGTCATGGTTATATTGGAACCCCAATAATTGTGTCATTAAATCATTCAGAATGTGTTCCTATAGAAAATTATAAATGTTGGGGCCTCATTTAATATGAGTAACCCTTCCTTAGATAAGTGTTATTGTGGGTAACAACCTAAATTTTTGGGTAAATTTAATAATGACACATTAATTTCTCTAGCTATATGGGTGTTATTGATCATTGTTTGGGTCTTCGTATTGATAATGAGCTAGTGGCTTGGTTTTATATGATAAATGCTCCATGTTTTTCAAATATATTCAATAGTTTTTCATTTTGTATATGGTTATATAATGGAATGAATTGGTGATGAATTAATGACCATAGTTTGTTGAGAATAATTTTTGAAGAAACAATGAGGCTTACTGGTAAGATAATAGACTTAATGTGTAGGTTGAAAATTCTTATTTTTTTCATGGTGGTATAATTAAGAAATAATTTGAATTTATGACTCATAAAGTGATATATGTTTATAGAATTCATATTTTGGTTGAATTTATGAAGTTTATTAAAAACTTTAGGAAATATTTTTTAATTTTCCACAAGGATCTATATGTGTCATGGATGATCAGGTGGACATCAGTGGGAGGGAGTGTGATCCTTCGGCTAAATTCCATTGTATCTATACAACTATAGAAAGCACCATGTGGTGGTTTTCCCCATATTGGATAGTTAAAACACCAACTCATAGATTTTTTTTCATTATGAATTTTTGGGATTAGAGGGTATTATAATATGGAGAATTCCTAGAACTAATTTGTTTTGTCGGTCATTAGTGAGAAATTTCACTGAAAATCGGTTGCACCTTGAGGCGGTATGTGTCGTGGTCGGAGGGGGGATCATTTTATGTGAAATGGTATATATGGTGGGAGGTAAATTCTCTATGGTTATCAATATGGTGGTCTAGGAAGAATTTCCAAGAGTAGTTGTGTTATTTCATATCCAGAGGGGTAATTCCAAAAAGGGGTTTTGGAGAAGTCAAACATGTCATGGATCCTTGGAGCCATGCTATGGTAAGGTCATTCCATTTTTTAAAAAAATTGTGGTATTACTTTCATTATATAAGTTCATAATCATTTTTTGATATCAATAACATCCGAGGAGAATCCAATTTTTTACTTAAATTCTACCTCACTTCCCTCTCTTGATCTCCCACAATCTAAGGTGAATTATGGTGTGATTTTTCCAGTGATTCGAAATGTGTTTCACCTTTCAATTACATTAAATTTTGGTTCCAAATGGTCATCAACGATTTTAGAATGAAATAGCTAGTGTTTGGTGATTTACAAATTAGATTATTGTGGAACTCTACTTATAATACGGTCATATTTCTCATTTTGGATATTTTATGTATCAAAACAATGATCAAAAGTTTTTGTACACAATTTTGTTGAAGATACATTACTATAGTGACTAATTCAATTTTTTATTAAGTTATATATATTTTTAGGCTAAATCAATGTAACATGGTAGATATTTTTCCATGAAATTTATCAAGATTATTCCATTGACCATATAAGGGTAGTCGGTTGTAGTATCGATGTGATGGGATGACCTGGTGAGTTATTAGGATCATTCCTAATTAAATTCAAGTGTAAATGAATTATAGTTTTTTATAACTATTTTTAATAATTAGTTATATGTTTTTATAATTAATTATTGGTTGTATTGGAGTGATGTATGTTTTTGGTATATGATCTCTGGCTTGAAGGAGCATGGAAAATAATTCTCAAACTGCATATAAAAAGGATGAAATCTATGAGTGTAGTATATTTACCTTAACCAACCATATTTGGTAATTTTTCATCTATCTATTGGAATGTGATATGTTTTCATTATAAATTTGTTTTAGTGGCCATTAATATAAGTGTATTTTATTCTTTAATCAATGTTCCTTTAAATATATAATATGTGAAGTTCCCCAAAGGGCCCTCGTGAAATGTCTTGATACCTTAGTCCCTACAGGATGAGATAATTGTTAATATTTTTTTGGATTAATGAACCATATTGTTATGTAAATGAATTTTATAAGTGTATATTCCTTTTAGAAGAGTTACTAGATGACCCTAAAGTATAGGGGTGTGATTGGTTTTGAGTGATTAAAACGAGTAGGACCTTATAGAAAATTGAAATGACTTAAATCCTTATGAGAAATATATAAGAGTATTATACAAGTGGTCCTCCTTAACTAATAATTTTATACCATGTTCAGTATTAAATATGTAGGATTTTTGGATAGGATTAATTTATGTTTATATATTTTCGATCAAATTGAGATGAGTGGTGGGATATATTTCATCTATTAATGTGATGATAATACGGATTTTCTAACACGGTAGGTGATGTTGAAATGTGGCTAAAATGGGACATGGGGATAAAAAGGTGGGTTTTAGGGATATTACATCCATATAGGGTGAATTTTTACTGATGGTTTGTGAATAGTTTTAGGGTCACCCTATAATTTTACCTATTTTTATTTCTTCTAGGACTTTATTGAAAATTTAAAGTCATGCACTTGATATTCCAACCATGAATTTTCATGGTGGTTTAGGGAATACAACCATCCATTATGAGTTGTATTGTATGTTATAATACATGATCGATTACCTTACATTGAATCTTTATAAAAAAAGATTTATTTTAATGTATAATTATTATGGGTTTATAAAAGGATTAAGAAAATAATATTGATGTAGTGAAATTTCTAAGAGATGATCTGGGGTTTAGTTATACAAATTTATGTTTATACTTCATGTGAAATCACCTTTGATTTGGATGTGATGCCTAATGATATAAAAACATGGGAAATCCCCTTGGATTTAGAGGTAATTCTTTTATGTTTTGAATGACTTATTTTATTTATCAGGTTTTGACATGATGCATATTGATGAGGTGGAAACTATTCCCCATGATGACATTATCAGGTCGGTCAATATTCCCTATGTACATGTGATGTGATATTACTAATTGGTTATATATTTCCCGATATTATATTACCTCATATTACCTACTAAAAATTGTTTTTTTCAATATTTAGGGTATTATCTAGTTACTTATATGAATCAGTACTACAACTTGAATCTGTATGGTTATTGGGATTGATACAAGTATGTGAGGCATGTAACAAGCTCTGAGATTATCCTATAGTAGAAAATGAATGTAATGTCAATATTAGGAGTCTTGTTAGAACCTATGGATAAGCAACATTTATTTTAATTATTGTTTATCGATTTATTATTTAATTATTAAAAACATATAAGTTTTGAATACTACGTTTTACTAGTTATTATTGAGACCCTTTTGCTAGTTACCTATAAAGTTTTACTCACACCATTCTCATGTGTCCATGGAACAAGAGTTCCCATTTAATAATCAATAGTCAGATTTATTGGTAGGGAAGATGTAAGATGTTGTGTGTTTGAGTGGGATTACTGGAACTAAATAATATATGAGATTATTATATGGTTGTGTATAGTTGTAAAGTCTTTTATGTTTTTAAATTATATATATTCAAAATATATGATGGACTAGGTGGTTTTTCTGTTATGTTTCTATATAATGATATCATTACATTATGAATGTATTTTTTTCATTTGATATAGAATTTATTTTTCTTCATCATAGTATATTAATTAAATATGGATTTGGTTTCTTATTTGTCATCTCTTTTACACCCTACTGTGGTCATATAGTCTCCTCATGGTAACACCATAGGACCCCACTACTAGAAAGAATCATCTAGAATACTAGAAGGTGATTCTGAGGTAACATGGAACCTAAGGAAAAGACACTGTTTAGTTTTATTTATCATTAGAAATATTAAAAAGATCAAGATATGATATTTTGATACAAAAACGCTATCCTTCCAAATTCAACATTATTATTTTCCTAAATTTCAAAATATAGAATTTTAATTATGATGTGCAAACAATCACCCGCTAATTTTATATTTTGACACAAACATTTCCTATACAATATTTATTAATCGATATAATGAATCAATAATTACAATATATAAAATATAGACACATATTCATTTACTAGAATAATAATTAATTATTTTTCCCATAAATTCCTCTTTCCATGTCAATTTTATCATATTTTATGTTAAATTGATCAATAAATTTTCAAATCATGAGAAGCACTCAATATACCTCATATAGGGACTTACAGGCCATTGAAATGATGCATTTTTATTATAATGGTAGGACTTTTCAATTCATTGACCACATTTCTATTTGAATGTTTAGAAAATATATCATCCATAGTGAATAAATACCCATGAACATAATCCTAGTGCATATAATATTTATTATTTTTCAATTTACATTTAACTCATATTTTCTTATGGTAGCTATCAAAACCCTTAAATGGGCCATATTCAAATCATTACTTTTATAATACGCATGGAAACCATATTTTATAAACAATAAAAAATTATTTTTATATTCCTTAAAATATTTTAGTTAAATATAAAACAATACACATATTCATTTTAAATTGATCTACATAAATGTTTAATGTAAACAAAATGTAATATATAGAAAAAATATTCCACAAAAATTATAAAGTTACTAATTAAATATGTTATAAACATTTAGAGTATGTATTGAATCAATTTTGGGATATTTTAAATAATTATAATATATATAATCTCGACACCTATTAGAAGAACTTGATTAGGTTTTATAATACATCTGTCGAAAAAATATAAATTGTTAAAATATTTATATTAACTTTCTTGTATTTTGAAAGTTTTATCTCCCAATTAAGAGTACTAAAATTTATAACACATATTTACACTATATAACTCATGTACTTATAAATAGATCTAAATGGAGTGGAATTGATCCTTTAACCCGTTATAAAAATTATATTGTTTTCTCAATACTTTTATAATAACCTGAATTACACATAAAAGATTCACCAGTTACCTATTTATTTTGTATTGCAACAACATTGACCAAGGAATCATCATTACGATTTTTTATACATATCAAAAATCACTTTAAAATGTGGCGTTACTTAGTATTTAAATACAAATTAATTTTAACTGTATAAGATAATTAAAATTAGCCTCATCTATTTATACAATCCTTTTCATGGACATTTATATATATGATTAGGCTTCACAAAATCAATCGCATCTAACTATATGACTATCTATATCTTTATCATGGTTTCATTCCTCTCTTTGTAAACTATTCAAAAGAAAAATATCAATAAAAAATATCATTGAAATTTAAATTAGCTCATCACTAAAAGTTCTATCATAGTTTGTTTTATATTATACTTTGTATTCTCTCCTAAAACCATTTCATTCAATCCCCTATGTTCGTCATCATTTTATAATGATTAATATCTTCCAAAATATATATGACTAATTTAAATTTGATAAAAACATTTTACGATATTACATTGAATTGTATTTCTACAAACATTACTCTATTATTTATTAAAAATATTTTTTCAGATCTTTTAGATACCTTTTCTACATATCTTAATAATATTTTCCTAGAACATATTTTCTGAAACTTTCTAAAACCAAATCATTAAGTTTATATTTTCACACAATAATTTAATCAATTTACATCTAGAATATATCTAACAATATTGATATATATATATATATATATATATTAAATTTTGTAAAAAAATATAAATTAATTTTTTCATGAATGTAATTATGACAAAATTTATTTAACCTTTTTATTTACTCATTCACTATTTTTTATCAAAAACCGTACTCATATACCGAAAATAAAAACTCATCATCTCACATATGTACCATATGTGGAAGCCTATGTATCTCATCTTGAACACACATTTAGATGTTTTAAACTCAACATGACTATTAAATAAAGTTTAATAACTCTATTTATTAATCAAATTACTATTATATAGTATTTAAAATTCATAATTCAATTCTATATATCATTATATGACATAGAAACTGTTATGAAGACTTCATATCACACTAATAAAGATGGTTGATTTTACATTTCACACATATCTAATTGTTTCAATCAAACCACATCCTATCTAGAGCCCCATTAACATTTTTTATTAATTAAACATTCATGATTAAAAAATTAAAAAGTATTTAGCTCTTATCTATAACATAATAAATTTTTATAATCATTATAATAATCTAATAATAATTAGAGGAGTTTCCTTCTTCTTAATTATCCTTTAAAAAATAATATTTTGGATTATCAATTATCAAAACATCAATATTCAATCATCTATAACAATATTTAATCATTTTATCATATTCATTTCACAATAACCAAATTATTACATTCATCATATGAAATTGTTATTGACATTAATTATTTATAGTATTGTGTATTTAAAATCAGGAAAACAAAAATATTTTACTAAAAAATAATGCATATTTAAAATTCCTCTATACAATAATCAGATTTATTTATAAAGGCACTTAAATATACCCAATGGTACTTTTTAAATATTAATTAAATATCATACCAAATATCTATTATACATTACCCCTTTTATATTTTACCTTATTTTTTAAAAATACGATAAAATTCAATGTTGATGTCACCGTGAAGATGATGAGAAACACTAAGAGTTGGGGAATTAGTGTGACAAAAAACATATCACACGTAAACTATTGTTCTGTTATTCTAATTAGAGTGTATTATCTTAAATTAATTACTCAAAATATGATGATTAGATATGGTGAAATATATATACCAGAAAATAAACATAATATTATTTTCGTAGTTCACCAACTCTTTTTATAGAGTGTTTAATAAATTTTGATCAGTTGTTTTATCCCATGGCATATATTCAGGTATTATTATACATAAATTATAATTTATGGAGTGGGAAGATAGTATTGAACTCTATATAATTTTGATATCTTTAATAGAAAAAATCCATGAGTATTGTATGTAACTATGACAAATAATCTGCATCCCTCCTCTCATGACAATAATTCAATAATAGAGTGTATAAACAATTATTCTCATAAAAAACCCTTTCAGTATTAAAATTTCATTAAACAAGGTATGTAATTATATCATCCTATTTTTTAACATGTTTTCAATTAACTTTTAATTTCTTATTTATATGCTATCAAAACATATTACGGTAAAAACAAACCGCTTAATGGTTTTATTTTCTCAAAGGTATATCTTAAAATTTAAAGATAATATCAACCTCACTTATGATCTGAAAGTCATTTATATATTTTCATTCATATATATGGGTTTATCTATGTCACAGTGTCCTCTATACATGTCATTACCATATACTATAGATATATGGACACCATGCCATGAATGTTTTTCATCAACTATATATTATAATAAAAAACCAAATATCTAGTTTATTTACATGAAGACTATAATCTTCAGAGAATATCTTTATAAATATTAGTTAGACCATATAAACAAAACATAGATTTTTTAACAAAAAAATAGAGGTTATAGGATCCAACACCTGGATTTATGCTCATCGTAATTGTGATTCTCTACTGATCAACTGATGGAGACAAAATATGATCCAAATTATTTTTATCCTTAAACGATTATATTTTATATATAACAATGATGTTATCTACTTCCCAATGAAATAAAATTATTTTTTGAAATATATAGATACCATAGAAAAAAATATTTCCATTTAACTGAATTTCATCACAACACATTTTCCACCAAACATAATCCATAATGTAGTTCACAAACTATGATTCCATGGTTTTCTCAGACAAAAAATGTCATTATAAATATTTATTGAATGTGACACTCTCAATGTTTTACTAGGTTATGTTTTATAAATCCACATATATATTCATTAATTTATATCAAATAATCCTATAATTGATCCCTAATATGTATATGGGAATATTGAAATTGAATACAACATAAAAACACATTCCAACTTAATGAATCAAAAAAACAATAACATAAGTTGTAATTTATCCTAATTTTGTTGAACTAAAGAAACCATTTTATTTGATAAATTATTGTTTATGATATATCATAAGATATTGGTGTATATAAAATTATTATATTACTACATTTACCAAGTCACATAGAGTAATTCTTCAATTATACAATTCATCTACTAACTTGTTTATATATTTTCAAAATCTCATATTATATTTAAAACATTCATGAGATATTCCTAAAGAAAAATATGATATCAACAAATACCCATTTATACAGTTTTATGAAACTCTTCACCCTCTTCAACTATTGTAAATAGAAATCCTCTTCATTTATAAGGAAGATTGTTAGTATATTATACATATTTGAGAATAGAAAGGATTAAAATAAGTATCATATTAATAGTATACATAAAATTATTTTGGGATAGTGTTCTTTTGTAATTACACTCTTATGTGTCGGAGGAATCCCTCATCAACGTATTTTTCATGATATACATAACTATCACCTTTTAAAAACATATTGTGAGATGAGATCATCATATTCCATTTTCATCTGGATTAATGGATAATTGGTTTTAATATATCTTAGTTTGAATTTCCAACTTGATTTATTGAAAAGTTGAATACATGTTAGTTCTCACACAATCATAAATTGATTTGTGACATCAATTCAAATTTATTTTAGTTTTGATTTATACAAAATCATTTTTGTTATATATTGTGGTTATACAAAAATAATCTTATATAACAATGGTTTTATGTTAGTAAATTTTAAACCATAGAGTGAAAATAATTATATATTTATTTATTAAATACTATAAATCAATAAAATAATCACAGACTAAAACATCACATCAGAAATTAGTAGTTGAAAAAAAAATTATATTGATTTGTTTTTATAAATCTATCGATTATAATTATTTTCTTTTATTAAAGAATAATAAATACACGAATTATAAAATATTTTTCTTTTTTAGGTTTCCTGGAATCAAGAACAAATTATAACATCAAACATTATGTCTTATATTGTTGTCATTAAGTTTAGTATCCTCCAAATCCACCTTAAAACTCTTTATGAGACATTATATTTTCTTCTTTGACTTAACTGTATTTAGATGAAAAAAAATATGGGAAAATATAACACGCTTTTTGGTTTTTTTCCAAACAATAACATTACCTAATTAGAATAATTTTATTTTAAATTAATGCAATAATATATTTATCCCTATCTATTAATCACAAGAAAAATTAAAATCAATCATCAAAAAATATAAATTGTGATTCTTAATTTGGAATGAATTTTTTTAATATTACACTTTATTGATTATATTAATTATATCATCAATAAATAATTCACAAATTGTAATTTCACATTTCATTAGTTAACAAAAATAGTATTCCTCAACATGAATTTTCTAAATTCTATTATCCTAATAAGAATGATTGAACTAAAAATACATACATTTTTTTATCAATATACACATCCCCATCATGATCCAAATTAAATATTATTCAATTCTCATCCATTTGGAAGACCATTTATATTATTTGAGATTATATCATTAGAAAAATACTTAACATTCTATGATTTTGAACTGAGGAATAACATCATCAAAGATAAAACCCTTTATTTGAGAGTAACCATTGAAATCAATAGATTATTTTTTATATTATCATTCACCTTTCCCATTTATCATCTTATGAAAAACACATTTTGTCCCTATCTCATTCATTCCTTTGATACAATAAATTATATTCCATGTTTTTTAATTTTCAATGTGATTTTAGTTATCATACAAAATAATAATCATATCCCCTTATTATAAATCAAATTCAATAGTTTTTTTTTTGGTTTAACAAGAAATAGTATATTATTGTGATAAATACGCCTAAATGTTATGTGAGTTCAAAAAAAAATTGACATACCTGATAATTATATTTTTATGATTCACTTATATTATTAGTTGTTATACCATAGATCCACTAGTTTTCAATATATCATATTCAATTGGATATTCTAAATTATCTTATATATCATCTCCACCAATTAAAATAATTAATGTTGAACCATTTTTATCATATATTACCCAATGAGATTCTTCAAAAACATCATCAAAAGAAAAGGATTTGTGATATTTTCTATGGTAATTCATGATAATAAATTTAAATAATTTATTTATTTCCCTAAAATTATTATTATAACACATATTGATTTTTTGACTAATTTCATAACCAAGGAAAATAATTCTTTAGATCCTTTATCAAATTTCCCAAAGATTCATACATTTATAGTAATAGAAAATGGGTTGTTACGCACATAGAATATCCTAAAATTTGTATTATTATTCTATAAGTATAATATTTCACGCAGACTAAATTTTTTCAACGTAATTAATTAATTAGGAATGAAAACATATTTTTTAATAGATTGTCTCCAAATTTTTTTTGATGTTATATGATATGATAACAAGTCTCCTACCATGTCAACAAAATTCAGATTCCAAATCTACATTACTCTATTTTATAAATAATTTTTGGAAAACAAGGTTATTTTCATATTCTATATTTCTTATTTTTTTATTCATAATATCAATTGGTGAATATTAATAAAATTTTAAATAACCATATATCTATATAATAATCTATTTTTTTTTTAAAAAACTCATTAATAGTTTTAAAACATCTAATGATCTTAATAATTAATCACCTTAGGGTAATTATGTTGAATGAATGTAAAATAAAAACAATTATGAAGTAATTATCTTTATTTGGTGACATAAATCTCATCATACTGGGAACATTAGAATTTATGAGTTTAAATGGATTCATGGTTTTGATTTTATTTAGTTTGGGATTTTTTTATCATCTTCCTATTGATAAAAATAAGAATAGTTTATTATTTCATAAATATGATTTGATTTTTTAAAAAAAAATATCTAAATTGACGAGTTTTCTCATATTATTTTTGCTATATGGACCATGTATTCAATTTCATTTCTTATTATCTTACTTCAAACTCGGGCATGCAGATATTGGGTCATTAATAATTTTCAATGGACTTCCAATTTCATTATTTTATATTATAATTATTATGTCATCCTTAAATATCTTAATGGTACTTCCCTATTTCTAAAAATTCAATTTATTCTCATTTATACAAAATTGTAATATACATAAAATGGTACATATTATCCCTTTATTAAAGGGAATATATTTTTATGTTAACCAATTCACAAATTTTTTATTCTTATAATAACATTAAATATTAAAAAACATAATTACCAAATGTAGTATGTGATTAATTATATTTTTTTATTCCGGTAGAAATAATTTTTTTCTTTTTTTACAACTAGACACTATTAAAACCCCAAGTATTCTAAATCATAGTTTATTTATTTTCAACATCAGCCACTATACTATGTTCTTTTTCAAAATATTTATTTTGAGATTTGGATTTATATATTTATTTTAGACAGATTTGTAAAATATTAAGAAAAAAATTGATGGAGTTACTTTTTTATCACTCCTAACAAAGGATTTATTAATTACATAAATGAAATTATAAACATTCGCATTATCATTAGACTTATGCATTAGATTTTTCTACAATTTTTTAAATTGTCTCCCCAAAAAAAATTATATCTATAAAATTGTTAAAAGAAATAAATATTATAATATTAAATATATTAATTGAATCCATACACTCTATAATAAAAAATCTTACATAAAATTTTAAAATTCCTATAAGATGAAAATTTAATTCTTCAAAACCTACTTTATTATTTATATTGTATTGGGAAATCTATTGATTTTCATCAACCGTATCATAAATTTTTATGCTTCTATTTATTACATTTTTATGCTTCCTCAAATAATTTCTCTAATTTTCCTTCAATAAAGAGTTTTATTAATAAAAATTACCTTTTTTGGATGAAAATAAAAATTGATTATTATTATTATTATATGTTCAGTTCCTTTCATCATGTCCCTTATATGCCTGATGTAATATATTTTCATTATAGGAAAATATTATTTTTTATTTATGGAATTTAAAACATAATTTGGATATTTTAATTATTCTCCCACTTCATTAATAGAATATTTTTATTCCAACCAATAATCCATTAATTGACATTTCACCATCATGTGACTTATATGACAATAATATTGATTAATAATAATTTTCTATGAATAAAATAATTTAACCGCAATAATTTTAAATTTTTTAAAAATAACATTCATATCACCATTCTTCATATATAATTAACCATTCTATTCTTCATCCATTATATAATTTACTGTTTCAATGGATTTAATTAGTGATTCATTATATTTTTCTTGTTTATTGATCTATTTTAATTAAATCATGAGATCCACATTGTGTTGGATTGAATTTTTTATTCCACATTCTGTATCTTAATCTACTTCATCACATTATTATTTAATAAATAATTCTATATAATTTTTTGGTTTTGAAAAAAAATATTGATCACTTTCTCCCTCGAGCCTACTCTTTTCTAAATTACATAATAATCGAGTAAAACATTACACTTGTATTCAAACACTATCTATCAAAATTTATTGACCTTCCCTTTTCCATTGAGAAATTTGATCCATGAGGACCACTAGCCATATATCTCTACATATTTGATGATAATTTATATTGATCATCCTCAGTATCATTATAATTATTTTTTAATACATTTAATTTTTATTCTCTAATCATTCAATAATTAAATCATTTAAATGGATGTTTAACATTATTTCCAACATTTACACTTATAAATCAGGTAGATAACAATTACTTAAACATTTTATAATTAAAGTCGTCATCATCAATATTATATTCTTTGTTTTAATATCACTTAGATTCAATAATTTTAAAATTTTATAGTATATTAATGAAGATACCATCACAAAATAATTTTTCCAAGCTCGATCCACATATAATTTCATAAGATATATTGTTATTAATTTTATTATTAATTAATATAAAGTATTTAATTCTAGATCCTAATGATTTGAAGTCATGGTATCCAATATTTCTAGAAGAATCCCAAAAAAATTTCTCAATTAAGTAATAATTAAAAATTATCCCAGATTTTATCTAGAGATAATAATTTTGATCAACTATATAATGAATCCATCTTATAATTATTCATAATTCATCCTAGTATCAGTATATTAAGCTAGATATTTTTGAATCCCAGAATTATTCAAATTATTATATCTTTCATGGATATCCCATAATTAATTCTATATGAGATCAGAAATTTTGTAACCAACAACACTTATAAGTTACATTTCAGAGAGTTGTGAATATTTTTTATAGACAAATCTTCTATGAATTCAAATATTATTCTTTTACATTTAATTAAAAGATAATATTTCTTTAGTTACATTAATATATTTCTCTATGATGTCAATAATTAGTAGTTTTAATGAGAAAATATATGGAATGATCATCCCTATTTATAAGTGAATTTTTAATAAATCATAAAAATCCCATTTTGGATTATAAAATTATTAATATACTAGATGAATTATTTGATTATAAATAAAATAATAATAAAACATAAACTCCTTAAAATAAATCCATTATTTGATCATAATGGTTGGGATTATGAAAATAATTAGAAGAAATAGAATGGGGTAAATCAATGAAACTAAAAATTTCCCAGATAAACAAAATAATGACCCTAATTAAATTTTTATATATTATATTTAAATAATCAGTCAATAAATGATAGGGTATGGGATATAGTGAATTAAATATAACAAAACCCAATGGTTATTGTTTTTATAAGGTTCACCATCTCTTTTTAACGAGGGTATAATAAATGTTGATTGATATTTATTATCATACATCATATAGTCTTATCTTTTATAAGTAAATATTGAAGGATGGTGTAGTAGTATAGTCATATATATTTAAAAAATGAAAAATGAAAAATAATATAATATATTTCATTGATGAGTGATTGTGTCAATGAACAATTTTCTTTAACCCTCTTCATGTCTTATAAGAAATCGTTAATGTGGGAATAGAATTCATCTCATCATAAACAAACTATTAAGACCTTATAAATCTATAAATTATTTATGGTTATCAATATAATTATTTTTACACATTTTTATGTGATTATTTTATTTTATATAAAAATACATAACCATGACATGGTGGGTATTAACATAGTGTGGTTTTATCTAGTCAACAGTAAACCTAAAACCCATTATGATAATATCATGATACATTTGAATATGAATGAAATTTATATCATTATACACATATATTTTATTGAAATAATGACATTGTATCCTCTATACTCTGATATGTCGATCTACCCCACCTCATCAATCACCAAAAAATAAATTTTTTTCCATTATTCCAAGATATTTTTATTTAAACCATGATGTGGATTCACCACATGGTGACCAATAATGTAAAAAATTATCTCTATCAAGATCCATTACATAATGGAAACAACATTACTATTTTCTATAAAAAAAAATTTTGTTGATGAGAACAATCAAATCATTTTCTCCTCATATCAGACATGATGCACAAAACATTAAATCAAAGATTTTCATTATGAATAATGATAATTTTCTACACAAATGATGATTTAATCTATGATACCACAATTTGGGTTTCCTTATTATGGTATCTATGGATTCCTATAAAAATATATAAGGACAATGGCCAATAATATCCCCATTTTTCTATTATTATTCTTTATTGATTCCGTCCAATCATATTCCATAATGATTTTCTTAAACAACAACCACATCAATTTATGTATGATTTGTTTTTAATCATATACCATAAACATTTGTTTTTCAATGATAAGAAATATTTAATAGTATTGTGGACTCATTTTAGATTTTCCATATAAGACATTTTGAAGAATAAATTGATACTATTTCAAATATTGATCAAATATAAAAATTAAATTCATGTTCTTAGAAATATACGTCATATTAATTTACTATTAATAAATATTTATTGACTAAATCCTAATCTACATGATAGATCATGTTAATAGAAATAGAAAAAATCAATAAATTCACAATGTTTCTCTTTAATGTCCATCTCATGTCTCAAAATATTTTATATAATTTATTCTCACAATAAAATTTATATTCTATTATATATTAAAAAAATAATCCCCAAATCATTCTTAAGAGGAGTGAACAATATGATTTTTCAATGAAAAATACTGGAAAATCAGAAATCGTTAAAAAAATCCTAAATTATGAAACAAGTTGTAATTCCGCATGATATTCATAAATATATTTCATTGATGGAAAAAATTAATAATTGAACAAATATAGATTTATTTTAACCCCTAAATTTATATTTTAATCATTTTTATTGCATTTATATTATTATAAAATATATTTTATCAATAGTTGTCCAATATAAGTTAATAAAATGATATATCTAAATTTATGTTATTATTTTACATTAAACACATTCTTGAAAAGTATACTAACTTAATGAGTTTTAAATATTTCATTTCATAAAATTTATAAATATCTATAACTACTCTTTATTATATTCATTAAATTGTGTTACATTTTTATTTCCCTCTTGTGATTTTATTTGTATTTTTAATGACGATGTGGCTTAGTGGAGGTTAAGGTAATAAAATGGGAACAATGAAGTATATATAATGTTGGTAAAAATTGGAAGAATCTCACAAATACATCTTTAGTAACCCACCTAGGGTTCTGTTGGTGAGGTATTAAGACTATATGATTTTTTTCTCCACCAAAACACTTGTGTAAGATTCCAAGATCATAGTATCTCATAAAGAGGTTACTAGGGAATCATTTTGATTCTTGTGGGGCCCCCAAAATAACAAATAATGAATGGTTGGGGTCAATTTTTTCCCTATAGTAATTAAAAAAAACTTACCCATATTTATTGTGTCATTAATGAAAAAACAGTCCCCTATATATTTATGCAATGGTTTTGGATCCCAATGTCTCATTTACAGTCAAAGTTGATTGATAAAATTTGTTGTAATTTTTTCATGTTATAGAAAATCACCTGAATTATTGAATAATGGTTTTACCCCTCTATATCAATGTTCATGACTATAAATTCTTAATTTGGGAGAAGTTGAGTTTTTCAAAATCATATTCTTGATAATGAGTCAACTCAATATCATACCATATATCCTCTAATTGGAAAGATGTAGGTTAACCTTAAATTTATCATTTTTTTATATTAATTTCGTGTACCGTGATATATGTGAGCATTCATAAGATGATGAGATAGTCCCAAATGAGGACCAAAAGTTATTAGATGCATACAAGTGATTTGAAGACACCTATAGGTCTAAATTGATCATTTTTAATGATTTCATTGAATTTGGATCCATTTTACATCCATATAGAAATCATGAGTATCTTTTTAATTATTCAAGGAATAAAAATATGTTTTCTGATGTTGTGGGGTTAAAAAATATGGCATGGGAGGTCTCATGTGAAGTTATATAGTGAGGGTGGAACTATATTGAGCACTATATGATAGTATTTTTGTATCTTTATATTGTGAGATAAGTTGATTAGTTTTCATGGGAGTTGTGTACATATAGAGGATAAATAAGAATAATTATCATCCACAATAATCATGTGTAGAAAATCTATACATTTTTCAATGGAATATGATGCATTTGGTGTGTATTTTTAGATGAGATATATGTAAAATGGCACATATTATGATATGTTTTTTAATATTATTGATTTACCCTAACTCATAATTTCAAAGATGAAATAGTCATTATTGAAATTATGGATAGATTGTGGTAAGCATGTTGTTTGGTGGACAATTCCTAGGTCTGGAAAATTATTTCCACCTATTAACTATAGAATATTTAATGAAATGGACACACGCATATTATCTAACTCTTAAAAAGACACCACTTGATGGTACAATATGATAATATAACCCTACAATTCCATGGATATTTTTTCACTAGTATTTTTCTTCTCATAACTGATGAAATATTACATATATAACGTATAATATGTATTTTTAGAATCATTTACAAGGAAAAAAATTCTTATCATAGGGAAACCATTTATAGGTCCTTCAAATATGATCATTTTTTTGTAAAATTAAGAATTACCATCCCATATCACCAAGTTTTTTGTGTGTAACATAGTGTCAATCATAAAGGTTTAATTTAATGTTCTCAATAATATGAATTTGTGATGTAATTTGTTACTACATTCATTTCATATTTTATAAAAAAATTCTTAAATACTAGATTTTATGAGATTCTCATTCAAGATTTCCTACTAGTTTTTTAATTACGCTATTCAAATACACTATTCTGAATGTGTAGACATCAAGGTTTGTGAGACAGGTATGTGTAAGACATTGATGATGGATGGTTGAGCTGTAATATATGAACTGGGATAAGGATATGATAACGGGTGAGTACTAAGACGTTTTGTAGATGATTTTTTTGTCATTTTTTATTTTTTTGTTAATCAACTACATGATTTTACCACTAAGAGATCTTTTTAGTGATTTAAAACATCGATGAATTGATGTGGGATTCATTTTATTATAACATGGTGAAATTTTATTGTTATGGATTCTATTTATACTGTTATTTCATATAATAAATTACTATAATCAGTTATTATATTATGGACACATTATATTTACTATTATTAATAGTTGGTTAATTGAGTGTATAGTCACCCAAAACAATTTTTTTCAATCATCCCCACAAATCAGCAACCATTGGCATACCATATGATATTAAATAAGTTTTATGATGACTTTTCTAGGTCAAAATAATGTGTACCATGCATGGAATAATACCAAATTGTATCCTATTGCTTATAATTAGTTGTTATATTTGTTTTCCCATGATTGATAGAGATCAGTTAGTTAGAACACTGGATAAATAGTTTTTTTTCAAAGGGATATCTAGTACCAGTATAGAAGAAATCCATGTTATCAAGGATAGAAGGCCTATTTTTCATTGTTTTATATTTTCAATTGGGATAATTTTTTAATGATATTTTGTATTTAGTTATTTTTGTTATTATATGATTTTTGAAGTATAATTTTATGTGTTATGGTTTATCACTTTTATCATAACCATGAATTTAAATAACAAATTAATACATGTATTGAACTTCTAAAATCTGTTCATATGAATTATACACGAATCTTTATAAATGAATAAATTTTGATGAAAAAGGGGATTCCCTTAACTAAAATTTAATTAATATTTTATTTGATGTATTCATATTTTTATTATTTCTGTATATTATTTAATGAAAATAAATAGTGATTATTTTCCTTAATGATTATATATTTAGAATGATATATGAATGAAATAAATCTATGTTGTTGTCTATACCCCTAATGTTGAATATATTATCATTGGGATGACACAATTTAGATGAAAACCCAGAAATAAGTGTTGTGTTATGTGATTACTCAAGATTATATGATTGATATGTTATAACTATTATAATATGAAAATTGTTTTGGCAAAGTAAATATTATTGTTAACATGTTTCGGTATATGAGCTAATTATTGAATGATGATATCCACATGGAATGAGTTTTGGTTGAAATTTTTGTTGTATGATGTTTCTTCCAATTAATAGTTACAATTATCTAGGGAATTATGAATTTTTTTAATCATATTTACGTTTTATTTGTGGTACATTAAGGAAACGAGACCATTATGCCTTTAATAATGCAGAGAAGCCACGAGAGAATAATTTCTACCCATAGAATCTTAGTTTCATCTTATTAATGATCATGTCATTTTGATATTTCTATAAACTATTAAATCCTTCTTAGTTAACAACACCATGGATGAGATCATAGTGATTGATCTCATTAGTGAGTTTTAAATACAAGATCAATCTAACTTTCTTGGTGATAGTGGAATATGGGTAATAATGAAATTTCTGACGGGGATCCATATTATATTTTAACTCATAGTGAACATATAGTTTATTAATTTGCCTATATTTAACATCATATTCTGGGTTCATAATATGAATTGTTGGAATTTCAGAGTTCTATAAAATAAGTATGTTGTGTAATTTGGGTAGTACATCCATTATATTTTTATCAAAATGTTCTTTATTTGGATATTAATGAATAAATGGTAAAATGATTTTATAGATATCAGTAAGGGAGGTAATTTGTGATATATTAAGTTATATGTTCTTTTAGGACACATTGATTTTCTATTATGTGGGTAGGAGATGAGGCCATAATGGTGCAATGTTTCAAAATGGCCTTGAGTCATCCAGTATAAAATTATGTTTTGTTATTGATTTTAATGAAATTTTAATCCCTATATAACAAAAATATAATTTTTTAAAGTAATTTTTTTACGAGTGGAGGGTCAGAACTATAAATACCACATAGTGGATCATGGATCTTATATATTGGACATATGAAGAGGATATTGGATAGAACCCACCATGATTATTAGAGAGAGTTTACATGGTAAGATGTTATCACGTCGTCTCTATGGGTAATCCCCTTTGACATTATACCAGTGTGTACGAATGGGTCATATCAAATAAAATTATAAAAAGGTAATAAAGTATTTTCATAAAATTTCATAAATGGGACACTTTTAGTTATATTGGAGGAGTTCATTCATGATTAATAGTGTATTATTCCTGACACTATATAAGTTTTCCAAACATTAATTTGTAGTATACACTACTCAGTCTAAACAAATAAATCCAAGGATGGAAATTCACAACACCTGATGTATCCATCCATGTTAAACGGTGGCTAATGGCTAGTAGTATGGGTCTAAAAATTCAATAAGGGATACTATACCATCTATCAAATAACAATAAAGGAAATGAAAAATAGATAAACTATCAACCCCAATATCATGGAATAATGTGAATGTTATAGAAATATACAAACTATAATAATACATAATATAATATTAAAAGATATTAAATAACCGAAATGTCATTTATGTTATACGTAAATGGATGATCTCTCGATAGATCTATCTTATAGAAGACATATTCCAATAAATAAAGAAAAAAATATTGGATACATATAATGAAATTCTATCCAAGACACCATATGCTCTCATATCCCACACCAAAATATTAAAATATTACTCATCCATTGATTTTATTGCCCTTTCCCTTTCCTTTATCCTTGACCATGAAGTCCACATTCCCACCAATGTGTTTTTGTTTTTTTAGTAAAACTCATAGAAATACCCCACAATGAGCTACTAAAATTAACACTATAATATATATCTTCATTAATAACATGATATAGAAACAAAATATTGGGAAACCTAACTATCACCATGTTATAAATAGATAATGTGACCCCTTAATGATTATCCGTACATTCTTTAACTTGTACTAAAATGAGATGATTCTCCCAATTTCAATTCATAATTGGCAGTGAATGATTTATCACCATATTCCAAACCATGTTAAATGATACCTCATCATTACACTACTCATGAAGAATGAGTCATCACCACATATCCAAACAAGGATTAATGACATAAAACTATATCACATCAAAAATTGAATTATAGATCACTGACATAATACCCATGGGTAAATTGCATATCACTAGTAGAATAATATTAGTCGAAAGGTTCATCACTATTACCCTACAAATGGATATTTATGCATCACTCTTTTTATTTTGAAGATGTATAATCTACCCCATACAAAAATACAATGTGAATTTTTAATTTATAATATAATTTACAAGATTATGTTACATAATCAATATTCGATTAAGGTGAAAAAATACATTGTTGGCTCTATATTAAGGCTGGTTGAACTACTACCAATATAGAAGATAATGTGAACAAAACACCATAAGAAAAATCTATAAGATGAATGATAATAAATTTATACCCAAAAAAGGTAATAATATATCACTAATTTAATATATCATTTTATTCATATATCTATATAATATATCATGACTATGCGAATGATATATAAATATTACATTGAAATGGAAGAGAATATATCAATAAAAAAATACATGTATAATAGGATAGTTATATATCACCAACAGTGTAAAAACATTTGGCGACTTAACAAATATATAATATAAATGATACATCAATCCATTGTGAATAATATATAAGAATCTACAGAGAAGGACATTGTGGTTTATCACCCTGGAAAAGAATATGTGCATGATATGTAAGAAAAATATTACAAATAAATGGTAAAAATATATAAATAATTAATTATATATGTTGAAAAATCCATAACTATAATAATAAAAATTTACTTGAATGTTTACCACCACACTTTTAAGGCATAAGAACCTGTATAACCAACCATGATATAATAATGATCCCATATGGATGACAAACAATTCTAAAGTTACATGTCATGTATAATTATCAAATATAATTTTCTATTTCCATGGTTTCTATTTTAAATGATTTCTCGAATATTTTTTCAAAGATATATATCTAAATCAAAATCATGATCACCCCTCATAGGTCCAATTATCTAAGGGTCTCCCCACATTCGTAAGGAAATATTGTAATCAGTGGCCATGCAATCAATAAAAAAAATTTAGTTGACATATAATCAGCTTGATAGTCTATGTTCATCACAAAATAATAAATTGAAAATAATTTTGTTATATTGTAAGTCATATACACTTGATCTCCTATGCCTTTTTTCACATGATTCAGGAAATTCATATAAAAAGTTTAATAATTTATGGGACACCAAACATGTAGTTACATAAGTATAATGTAATGATTTATTTTGATGAATCAATATCTATAAATTTAAATCCCAAAATTATAAACTATTTCAATAATTTGGTATTTGAAATTAAGAACAAATAGATATTATTATAAACTATAAGTTAACTGTTACACGGGGAAAACAATAACTCTTATTTTCCAGTGTAACTAATGGAATTATCATTTATCAATTATCGGAGTAGAGGGGAAAAAATACCCAAGGGGATGGGGTTTAGGATATTATTCATGGGGAATAATGGATATTGAATGATGCTGTCAAAAAGATGAGGGATCCCCAAATGTTAAAATTTACAACCATTAAAACTAGGTGGTTGGTTCCCACTAAAACATTGATAGACCCCCCACAAACTATATAGTTGGGGAGTTAGGATCCCTTAGTCCCCCAAAAATATAGTAAACATTTTATAGCCTCCCACTAGGCTTATAATTGGAAATATTATATTTGGATGATTTTTTCATCTTCGACATTCACTCACTTTTTGATCCAACTTAACCACAATATGGGACATGCTCATTTCATTCAAAAGATTCCACTAATAGAAATCCCAGGTCACTAAAAACACTAATCAAACTATAAAAAGACAATGTAGTTCAAAACAATTCGTGTCACAGGTAGACACATTTACAAAAATTGATGTGACACTACCCACATTAGGATTGTCAAAGGAGTTGCAAGAAAATATCAGCCGCTCACCAACAAGCTATTTTACCACTCATTAATGGATGTGGGTGAACTTTCCGAAACCATGATCACCATCTCAAACATTGATCAAAAAATCTGTAACACAAACCTATCGGTGTGTAAAAGAATTCAAGTCCCACTAGCTAGTCTCTTACGAAACATAAATGTTGACCCTATATTATGGTCACTCAAAAACTATAATCATTATGCTTAATATCACCTTTTCCAATTTATCCTTTTAATGAATTCATGCTATATTTTATCCATTTTATGGAATTTCAATAAACCCACAAGTACATTTTCATAACAAGTCACTTTGTTTTTAAAACAATGCCTTATGAAAAAACATGCATGCTATAAAAACATCCTCTTTAAACATTTTACATTACGTGTTATCTAGGAATAAATAGGAAATTTAGCATATAAATTCCTTTTTACAATAAAACAACCTCTAAGGGTCCTATTTATTAAATATGCTTTCTTCATAAATTAACCCCACAATAGTTCATTACAATCAAAACTCAAAATCTTTATATTCATGGCCATTTTTAGACATACATTGGTTATATGGTTCAATCACATGAATATCCAAATTCCAGTCGATAAGGCACACTTACACCGTTCTGGGGGAAGTATGATCCCATTTAAGATACCCAATTTTTCATTAATTATTGTAACTTTAGAATCCCCTTTTAATTGTATGAATACACGGGTTATCCTTTTTCATAGATATAAGGAACCCATATAACATACAACTAACAAAATTGTTCGATCGTATATTCAACCAAATAAATTCTTCTAAAGAAACTATTCATTTATCAGAAATAAAAAATGTCACTACAAGTAGCTAACAGAAATCATCTTTCTGAAATCACTAAAACATGTAATAACAAAAAAGAATGGAACGTAAGAGATCCATATTATCACTCATGAATGTTAATTATATCACATAAACATGCTATCTAAAATGGAATTCTAAATATTTACAACACATGGAATATATTCAAGGAACAGAATCCATATTATTAGGAATAATACTAATTCAACTACATAACATAGAATACATGCAAGGCATGTAAATCTCTAAGTTCCTAATATGATGCATGTAATGAAACTTCCTTTCCATACTAAGTAAAGGTAAATTTTTTCAAAATTCTCACAATAAATAAAGTGAGGAAAATAAAGTAGTCAATGAATGTGAAATCATATCAACTATAACTACTAATAGTATCGACATCAATTCCCATCCCTTGAAACTTGGTAATTTCCAGTAAATGGGGTGACTAGTCCGCGACACATATATTAACCAAGCACTGACACATTCATAGTATCCTATCTACAAACCCAAACTAGTAAGGCAAAAGAAATTTTTTTCCTCTAAAACCACTTTGTAACATCCTGACCCTCCTCACCCCTGAAACTGATGTCGGACCAGTCACCAATTGACCTCATGTGTATCTCCCCGTATTCCAGAGGCTGCTGACTAGTAGTTAGTGTTTAAGGATAGTCAGTGGGGAGACTATACCCTCTTATCAAAGTTGTATAATTGTATATCTGGGTAAATAATGATAAATAGTGGAAGTAATAATTCATAATTGACAATGTCATAGAAGACATATTGTACTCATTTTATAAAAGTGGCCAACGACAATTATATAGTAGAAGCATGCATGAAATGATAATGATACAAAATGAAAAATAGTGAAACAAACAACATGTTTTACATTCCAATATAGAAATAAATAAACAAATCTTCAATCCCTCGAGGGTTTCCTCATCATGCATCCCAATCTTCCTATTGGTCCTATAATCTTTTCTCTCAAGTATATACAAACAACTCAATTCTTCAACCAAATAGAATCTACTTGGGGCCCCTTGTGGAATGGTGGCACGAGTAGGGTGTGATATATAAATCTCGGTAGGTCCGGACCACCTTTGTGTACCAATAATCCAAAGAGTCAATAAATAATTAAAATAGTGAATGACTGCATATATAAAGTAATCAGTAGAATGTATCAAAATACCCATGTTCTAAAATCATCCCGTAGCTAGTTTCTGAACTTGTATAGAACATTTGTCATGCATATACAACAACCTTCTCAAATTCAATATCATTTATCATTTATAAAAACTTCATCAAGTTATATAATTCTCGAGTTCCTACATAATCCCAACATCCTCTTATAAGTCACTCAAAATAGACGTTTCTAATGATAATCAAAGTAATCAAAGTAAATTCTGAATACATGCTTCTTCTTTGGCTTGGATTATTATAGAATAGAACTAATATCATTTTTCGAACAATTAAATTAGTTTTACTTTTAAAACAAAATTAAAATGAAATAAATCTTATAAACATCATTAATAACTATCCAATATGTAAATATATCAGTAAAATCTATGGATTGCAATAATTATTTCCATTTATGTTACTTTTATTATTTCTATAATAATTTATTTTATTTTTCTATTAATTGAATAAATGTTGTGTCTACATTGATTTATAATTTAAGGCATTTATTTCATTAACAAAATTATAAATAAATTACCATGAAAAATAAATAATTTGTGTAAAAAATTAATATTTATATCCTTATATATTTTATTTTTCTCCCTGTCACAAATTATTATTTTTATAAGTAAGAGAGGTACTTTTTTATCTTTTACCTAATTATTACAAAGGTAAAAAACAATGAAAAATGGATAAAATTGGAAATTATTGAAGAATTATATTTACATTGATTAATTTAACTCATTAAATATGATAAATTAATGTGTTAGGTTTAATTTCTAGTTTTTATCATATTTTTTTTCTTAGTAAACTTATTTACCATTACACTAGAAGTTATTATTTACAATTCTTAATCATAATGGATAAACATAAAAGGGGCCTATTTTATAAATTTATACCAACTAATTCAAAATATAGGATCTATTTTTAAATATTCCATTCACATAGGTGTCGTAATTTAATTTATAATAAAACCCACTAGATGTGATAGGCATAAAATCAATAAAATAAATTTAAAGTATTAAAATGTTTTTATTCCCAATTTACCCATTAAATTAAATAACAAATAATTACTTTGATTAAATTTACTTTCCTGTAATGATACAAAAATTTAAAACGAAAAAAAAAATTTACTCTTTGAACACATTAATAGAAAATATAATATTCAATTAAAATCATTATATTTTCACTACAAATTGCAAATCAAAATTTTATGAAAAACATCCAAATTTCACTATAAGATAATATTGATGTGCTTATTTCATAATTTTTTTTAAAATTATAAAAGTCTAAAATTTCCTAATATTAATTACATTAGTTTCTCAGCATAATCAAAAAAATAATTTTTTTACGATGGTTTATTTTTGAAGAATAAACATACATTAATTAAATATGGTTTATTGTTTAATAATTACATTTCAATACATAAATATTTTGTTGTACCGTTATAAATATTTCATAAGGTAGTTAATCCTATTAAAATTCAACAATTTAACAACATGGTTGTAACAGTCATATTCAAATAGTAATATTTCATTGTTTGTTTAGGCATAATGATTTATATCATATAAGTTATCATATATTATTTATTTTATTTTCTAAATATTATTGTGTAACATTATTTCCAATATTTTATAAATTATTTTTTCTTATTTCTACTTAAATATTGATAAATTGGGGTTTGTAATCTGATAATTGTTTTGTTGAAATCTCACATCATAAAAATGTTTAATAAAACATCTTCTTAAATTTTGGGGAAATGAAATTTGATGTTCCTATGAAAACTATGTTTCTAAATAGGAGAAAATTTGTGGGAATTTTAAACATTGAAAAAAATAAAAACATAATGTCCCAAAAATTATGGAAAGTGGTAGAGATCACTTATCCAAAAAAAATTAATGATCAAGATAAAGTATACGACCAAAAAACTGTAAACTAATGAGGTGTCAAAATGACAATTTATTCCTAAATAATGAATGTAATAGGATAAATTTTTTATGAAATATCATTCTCTTGGAGTTAAATAATTACATTCACATCTAGACAAAAAACATATTTAAATATACCAACTTGATAAGTAAAATCTCATCATTTAATAAATTTCAACCACATTCTCATCTTCTCTCTGAAGGATGAGTATTCTACATGGTTTATTCATTCATTAAGCACTAAAATAAACATTGATAATATCAAATAATACACTAAATGATATTAAGTACTTCAAACAGTCCTTAGGCACTGTCAAAAAACGAAAATTCATTGCATTAAAATATTTTCAAAATTAATACACCATCATATTAAGAAATAGGAAATTAATCATTAAGAATCCATAATAACACACCCAGTTAATCCTAGACCATTAAAAAGTATCTACCATAAAAATGCTTCACAATATACATGAATAAGATTAATACCAAATTATTATAATGATTTTATCACATATTTATCCATGAAAAATTTAAAATTTATCTCCAAATAACATCTATCACTTATATTATCTCATACCGAAACAATTATATGCCATAATCATATAATATCCATCATTTCATAACAACTTCCATAAATATACTAAATCACAATAACGCTACATTAATGGAATATATGCTTCCAAAAGATAAATCATCATTTCATAGTCAAATAAAATCATATAACGTTCTATTTACCTTAATCATATATGGTTACCAAAATATTGAACAGATTTACAAATAATATTATTCACATAATAACCAAATCACTTTTCAATGAAATTATTATCTCTAGAATAAAATATTATAATCCAATATAAAAATAATCTTTATTTATCTCGATTTATTTTAAAAAAAGTCATGATAACAAAGGCATCACATAGGCCAGTGGTAGGTGTTGTACCCTTTCCACCATTAATTTGTGGGTTCATGCCCCGCATCCTTACTGGATACCATGACGTGTTACCCTGACTAAGGGATTAAATGTTTTCAAAACAATATTAATATAATTTGATTATTTTTACAAAAAAATATATTGATAATTTTAAAAAAAAATAAATAAATCCATTTTTACCACTATGGTTTTCTGTAAAAAAATTAAAAAGTTCCTCCTAATTATCATTAATTACCTTAAGATCAAATATAAGATAAAACCTAAATGTTTCCAATATCATTATAATTATTTCCATTAAATTTAAAGCTTATATTCTCCAAAAAACCCAGATTTTTACTAAAACCCATACTAAACCCCATGGTTATATAAATGACTCCCATTACACCCTTAATCATCTCAGACATAAATAAATCAAAACCTAAAAGGGGTCACTATTATTTTAAACATTTCACCATCCCTATACTTATCAACCCTAGAATCATTTTGTTTATCCAATCTCAATATGGAATATCATATGTTTCCAATGGTTTTATTCTCTTACTCACCATAATAATTTAAAATGAAAATGTGAATTAACCCAAGCATATCCTCATATCTTTTTAAACTATGTGTGAATTAAACGCTCACATACCGTACATCAGAATGAGTTTGAGACATACACAACCAAAAATTTCCATGGTTATCACTCCTAGGTGATTTTGAGAAATAACCACATCCACCATTAAAATTCAAACTAGGATTTATTTCTTTAAAAATCATTTAATCTCATCCATAGGAAAGCATTTTCATGTTATTTTATACTTATAATTATCCCTAGGGTTTTTACTAAATTATTCTAATCATAATCCAAAAAAAATAACTACACATTTCTAAATCACTATCTATAGTGAACCAATCATGTTTCTGATAATATTATATGTATTTTACTATAAAAATCCTATATTTATAAACCTATTATTGTTATTACAACTGTTTTTTGGGGACTAGTTACACAAAACATCCCAGGAAACTAAATCATAAAAAACATATTTTTTAATCTTCTAAATTTGTTCCAAAGTCACAATGAGCTCCTTAAATATAATTGGATAACCGGGTATTGCATAAAATAAATGGGTGTTATATAATGCCTGGTGAGGGAGTAAATTTCATAATGAGGCCTAACATTATATAATAAAGGGAATGATCGTGAATAATCCCACGGGGTAATGACACAGAGAACATCATATCATAAGATCATATAAACATATAAATGTTGCATCAATATATAACATGAAATAATAATAATTCAATGATAACTATATAGAAAACATCACATGGTGGACAGAGTCCCAAAATTTATTAGGTTTAATCCGTAAACTTATATATAACATCTCGTGTGACAAATTGTTTTACCCAATGCATTAGAGAAATATTTCTGGGGACCCATCTTATCGTGTTCTTGATTATGGGTTCCACAAAAAGAATTAAATCATAAGTACTAAATATAAAAATTACACAAGGAAGGAAATGGGTTGCATAAATTTTCCTCAAATCATATTCAAAAGTTTTTTATTGAATAATGAATATTAGAAATAACCATAAGCCAAGTATTACCCCCATCAAAGGAATAGATAATGAGAATGATATATATATATAAGACACATATATTAAAAGTTAATAATTAATATAAAACATCATATGTTTTCATAATTGGTGAAAATTTCATTATAAGATCACATGGAATATTTATTTAGAAAAATTTCTTTTTCACATTGAAATCACTTCATAAAAATCAATGAATTTACTAAATATTATAGATTTTTTTGGAAAGAACCATGTAATATTTTAATTAAATCTTAAAATCATCTAAGAATCATGGTAGTGTAAATTATATTAATGTTTTATAAGTTAAGCTAAAACATTATTTCAAAAATTGGAAAAAAAGTCAAAATGTTCTTTATTCAGAAAAATGATAGAAAGATTCCTTTTAAACAATTTTATAAAAAGTAAAACAGGGGTAAAAATTTCTATAAAAGTCATTATATAATATTAAAAACATTATTTAAAATATTTTAAGAAAAATATTTACATGGATGAATAATTTTACATATCTAAACGAAGATAAACTATTTGTATTACTTACGAATAACATTTTTGATGTTTCTTTACTCAATTTGGTTAAAAATGGTGAAAAAACGATATAAAAATTCATGAACAGATGATAATACAAGTTATTTTAATCAATAATAAAAATAACTAATTCCACTAATGTAACTTTAAAAAAAATCATGAAAACAAATAATATTATAAAATAAAGCCTTTAGAGTTTTTGTAACATTCGAATCAAATACCCTTTGATGAATTAAAATTAATTTTAAATTAAAATATAATAATGTATTATAGATTATTGATATAATATACAAAAGGGTAAGTATATAAACCATATAAAATAAATTTGGTCCAAAACAGTAAAATTTCTCTCAATGAAGGGAAATTCAATTGAAATCTCTTACATCGAGTCTTATTGGTAATGTACTTTATTTATTTTAAAAAATAATAAAAACATTGTTTTTAATTAAAAATTATAAGAATAATTATCAATATTACTATATCTTCTATTTGATTTATTATCTTTTTATTTTCTATTATTTAGTCTTTTTGGTTCACGGTAGTCTTTTTTTTTGATATTTGGGTCATAAGGTCAAAATGGCCTCAGCATCAAGACTATGTTCAATGAGGTACTTATTTAAAAATATCCCAAATATTAATCATGAAATAGTTATCATTTTTATACATAAATTATACTTTTAAATAAAATCATGAAATATGGTTATAAAAAATAAAATACATATTAATCGTTGAAATGGTGGGTTATTTGTATAAATGAATAACATTTCCCTTTTTCAATGATCATGATGAAAAGAAAGTATATAATATTTTTACATCAATATAACTATAATTATATAATAAATATCATATCTTTCCATAAATTCACTTATATATACAATATATGTGATGCAGTAATAAAATTAGAATCACATTTCTTTTTGTGGGGGTGGTAATCCACATATATGCACATATGACATTATTTGGTTTCAATGATTAAAAATGTAAGAAAATATATGAGATATTAATTTCCTATAATTATAAACATTTCATGAATATCATATCAATACATTAATTATATCATCATAAATATGTATGAAATTTGATGATAGAAAATGAATTACACTATTTTGTGACACAGTAGTCCACTATAAAAACAAATGATGGACTTGTTTCCAATTTGATAGAAGAGTAGATGGATATAGGTACAACAATTAAGATAATAACATTTCATTTTATGGGGGATAATTATTTTATGATATCATCATATTTTAATATGGTTTCATGTGGTTGTAATAATAAATAAAACAAAAGCACACGGTTAAGAACAATTCATATTCTACAGACAACCTCTTTTGATTTACACCAAATGTGTTCCTATGAAGATTTTCATAGGTTTCTCATAGAAAAGTGGATTAAGACTAATATAATTAGATTTTAATATATTAATTGGTATAAAACCTACCATATTACAAAATATTTACAATTTATGTGATTTCCCCCCCTTATATTTTGTTTTTAACTCATGTTATCCCTTTTTGAGAATTGCCATAATAATGATCTTTATTCTATTTTGGTGAAAATATATTCATTATAAAAAAAATTAGTCCATGAATAGACTATATTTGATACATTACAACATAAAAAATACCTTTGATTAATATTGGATTTCTAGGAATTTGAAATCATTTAATGAATTATTATTTATTTTAAAATAACATTAATGTCATTTTAAGAACTATTAATTTAATTTGAAATTTAGATCAACTTGATTGAAAGGGAATTCAATTAGTTTCTATTACTACATCTCTAGTATTTTATACATATAGATAAAATTATTTTCATATTGTAATTAATTCATATTATATAACATTTACTATTTCAAAAATTATTTACTATATTTTTCTATTTATTTAAATAAAATTTCATCAGTTTTCAAGGAGAATTATATATAATTAAATAATTAATTAAAATTGAAAATCAATAAATATAAAAAATATTTTATATTTTAAATGAATTCATACAACTGAACATATGTTATAATTATCCCTTTCACATAAATTTATAGATATTAATGGAAATAACTAGACATTTTTATCTTTATCTTTTAATTAATTATTATAATAGTAAAAATAAGTGAAATTTGGCACCAAGTGGAAGTATTTCTGAGGATTGCATGGAAAGTGATGAATTAAACTAATATAATAATATAATGGAATGTTTTATGTTAAATTATTAGTCCTGATCATATTATTTTTGTCCTAAATTGTCTGGTTAACCTTTCTCATTGTGATAATTATTTATTATAGTTACTATTCATAATAAATAAAAATATAAGATACTATTTGAAAAAGAAAAAACCATCTAATTCTAAATATATAATACATTTTTAAATATTTAATTCACATGATTAGAAAAAATTAAATTAAACATTAAAATCCTAAAAATAAGAAAATTGGGTTTTTTCAGAAAAAATCCTTTTTATGTTTAAAAATGTTTTTATACCAAATTCAGGAATGAAATTCATTACAATGACTATAATTTTAATATATTTAATAAAAAAGGTCATGTTAGATTTAAAAAATAATGAAAAATAGAATATTAATTTTTAATCACATTAAATGATAATATTCTTTTCATTTCAATTTAGTTTTTCACTATTCATTAAGAAATCATAATTTTGATAAAAATCAAATGATTTCAGAAAAATATAATTTTATTTGATGATTTTAAAATTTTTATCATTTTTTTAAAATAAATTTTTTTATAATTATCTAAAAATTTTAATAATTTTTTTCATGAAAATAAATTAAATCCATTTTTGAAAAAACGAATGTATTTTTTATGAAGCAACTCCTTTACTAAAAAATGGGTGATTAATTTAAGATATTTATTAAATAATTTTATGTTGTGATGTTATTATATATATATTTCATAAAGTAGTTAATAATATTCAAACCCACTAATTTAATGGTGGACTTATAACATTTATATTTAAATAATTATATTTCATTGTTCACTTATGCTCAGTGTTGCATATCACATACACTATGGAATAACGTTTTCCTACTTAAAAAAGACGGGTCTTCTAATAAATCCAATACTCAATATAATAATTGATTTGTCCAATGAAAGACTGTGTCTGAGCATGTCATGTAATAGTTCCAACGTGTGAAATCAATTTGGGATGAATCTCCATAATATAATGAGATAAACAATGGGGGTGACCCGCCATATATATAGAAGATAAACTACAGCGAGATAACCTTCCTAGTATACATAATATAAAAAAATTGGTTTATTCCCACCCTACATAAAGAAAAAATACCCCAGTGTTTATCCCTATTGTTATACAAACGATAAACACTCAGGTGTTTGTGACCTAATACATAGATGAAAAATGCCTAAGGGTTATCCCACCTAATATATAGAAGATAAAAAATCAGGGGCTACCCCTCCTGGTATATAGATGATAAACAGTAGGGGGTTTCCCAAAATGGGTAAATAGTGGATAAAACCCCATGGTTTTCCCACATTCTATATAGTAGATAAAATCCCATGGTTTATCTCACCCCAGTATACAGGCTCAGTTGAAAACATCGAATAAGGGAAGTCCATAATATCCCAAATCTATGTAGGGACCACACCCTCTACTCTAGGATCTAATGAGTGTTTCTAAGGAATTAAATTTACACAAATATATCTTATAAATGATGAATCTTACCCAAAAATCTCATATAACATATCTCATAATGTTCCTTCATCTTTCAGAAACTATCTCACATGTTTATGGTTAGCCTCCCAAGTGCACGACCCATTATCAGAAATATAGTACTATAAATACCACATCATACATTTCATTTATAAGTTGACACCCATAATCAACACTACTAATCTCATGAATGCACACTATCCAGGGTTAACATACCACATGGGTACCCTCTAATGATGCATAGATCAAACCATAACATGATAGATGGGATTTATTGTAACATTTTCTTCTTTCGGAATAAGCCCATATTTCTAATCATTATGTCACTCACCAATAATTTCTCAAAAGGGTTATCTATACAATTATATACCCACTAATGGGCATATCACATCCATCCCGGTCAATCCATCACATTGGTACTACATCATGTTCTCATAGCGCTATATAAATAACGTGCATAGGTATGGAAGACATAATCAATAAGTGATCAGAAGTGTAATGGTCATCTATCACACAATATATTGATAATATAGTATCTCCCTGATGAGGTATAATAGAAAAAATAGTATCAAGTCAATACCCTATTAACATTCTCATGAAAAAAAATCAAAAGTTTCCTTTTAAACTCTTTTAATAATCTAATGCCTGTTATCATTTACCCAAGCTGGCACTAGGCTAAAATCCCAAAAAATAATCATTAGAATACCATTTCACTTTTTAGACCCATGTTTCAATACTATGTATCAAATAACTATTTTCACCTTAAAATTTCTACTTAAATCAAGTCCCTTTTTCAATACACACTAAAATTTTATGATCTAATATTTCTCTTTGAGAACCAACAAAAACCACCAAGAAAATCAAATCGAACACCACAAAAAATCATTATACTAAAGAAACACCATCAATATATTTATAATTATATATGTTTCATGCATCCTATTAGGTTGATGTGAACCTATGAAAACCATATTGATCATATATCAAAAAAACATTCAAAATATATAAAATTATTTAACAATGATGTATTAGAGTATAAAAATAAAAATGGTAAATATCATTTTTCATATAAACTCCCCAACCTCAAAATCAGAGTTTTAATACTTTGAAATAATGTGTGTCCGTTATCACCACATCTTTTCCAAGATCTAACATCAACATATTCTACCATACTAAGCCCAAAAATCATAAATAATTAATTATAACCAATTTATAATTAAATTATTAATAATATTTTAGTAATTAATGAACAATTAAAATATAATTTTACATGTATTAATTACCCAAAAACTCAGCAGGATCCATTGTCCCCCCATACCAAAAACTAAATCATAAATAAGTTCCACAATGCAATCCATTCATTATCAGGAGAAAATACTATAAACCTCAGTTATAATTCAATAAAAAAATTAGATTGTTTTAGATAAAAATTATTAATAAATTATTTTGAAATAATAACTCATAAAAATGTCAAAAAGAAGCATAATAGTATCTCATTAATACATATTTATGATATTAAAATGAAACCCTTATGAATCTTTAAAATTTCCACAATCCTGTTATAAAAATCATAAATAACCCTAAACTAGAGAGGCCCTAAACTAAGAATAGTAAGAGGAAATAAGATTTTACAAAGATGCTGGTTAATATCACATGAAATCATGAATAGATAAGAAAAAAGAACCTCAAATTGAAGTTTTTTGGATGAGGATATAGGGTGGAGACACTATGAGTCATAGTAAGAAAATGAGAGATGAGAGGAAGGGTTTAGTTTTATAAAACCAGAAGGGAAATGAATAATTTCCCACTTTTTGATTAAATTAAATAGGCCACATTTTTTTACTACATGGTTTGAAAAACCAGGTTCCAACCATGTAGTAGTAACTCTTTGATCAAACCAAATATTCAGGGTTGGATTCCATGTCTTTCGAAAATGTACTGGAACCATGAAAACCAACACTATTTATTCTTCTTTGTTTCACATAGTTTTCCAAAAATAAGGTAGCCAAATGAAAATCCGCTTGTACTATCCAACATGAATAGTTTCTTATGATATATACATGGTTACAGCATAAAAATGTGATACCCATGTGTGTAAAATAGGTGTTATAAATTTTATGGTTTCCGGTGCCTCGTTTAGGTAAAAACATGAAATATCCTCATACTCTTGGTGATATGTGGTTTCCACTTAATTGTGCACACCAAACGGTTCACCTAGGGTATAAGCGTCCAAGAAACTCACTGAATAAAAGCCAAGGAACCTAAGACTCTCTAGGGTACATGAGGAGAATCTTAAGACTCAAAAAATATCAAAGATGTTTACATATGGTTCCCCAACCCTTATAATTCATGTTGGAATATATATAAAAATTACCCCTTATCCAGAATTCAAAAATATTCAAATTTCCACAGAAATTTTCAGACCATAAAAGAACTAGGTTTTACCCAAAAAAATAAATTAAATTATATAAAATAACAACTACATTAGTTTTTAAAAAACCAAACACTTAAATGTATTATATTTTACATCCATTATAAACTAAGTAATCCAAAAAATATATTTAATGTTGGATATCAAATAACATATGTCAAAATTTTAATGCTATAATGATTTTTCTAAATAAAAATTATATAATTGAATTAATAATTAATAATATAAAATAATATCATCCATATAATGTTTAATTAATTATTACATTTACTAGTCTAATAACTAAATTTATGATGAAAATGTTTTATTTTAAGAAAAATTATTTATAAATAATTTTTATATAAAATCAAATTTACCTTTTTGAAAAAAAATAAAGAACATCATTATTATTAATTAATAAAAATTGGTGATGTTTCATATATTCATTATCAATTTTTTACAAATTAATATAAATTCATTTGAAGATATAATGATATAATTTTTAAAAGAAATTCTGAATGTCTGTAATATATTTTTTCCTTTATAAATTATATTAATCAACAAATGATTATAATTAATTTATTACCTAATATATTTATTTAAATAAAATTATTATTCATCTAAAATTTTTAATTAGGAAACAAATGATATTAATTTCATTTTATTCATAAATATGCATTTTTTCAAAAAATAGTTTTTATGTGTTTTTTGTGAGGATATAAAAAATAATTTATACCACATTTAGAAATTAAATATGATAAAAATGGTTAGATATTTTGAATCAATAATTAAAAAAAATTATAGGATGAATTTATTTTTGGGTCATAAAAAATTAATTATGTAAAATTATATTAATTATGGTTATGGATAAATCTGATAAATTGTTAAAGAAAGAGATAATGCCAGAAATGTCCAAAAAAAATTAACATTTGATTGATTTTATTTCAACACAAAAATTATCCTTTAATAAAAAATTGGGCTCTCACCCCAAATTACTTTAATAATTATATTTATTATATTAAAATTTTTATAATATTTACAAGGGTGTTACTCCTCTCATTTTTAAAAGTGAACTTGGTCTCTTTCATAGTTCACACAATATGAGAACCTTATATTGGCCAATTACTACCCAAATAAATACCCAATTATCCTCTACACTTATTATAGGTTATTTTGTTTCAAAAATAAGGTCCTAATAAAGCTTATATAGAGATCCAATAGAGGATACCCAAGGAAGATGCAATTGACTTAATTGAGTTATTTTAATTTTATTCATCCTCCTACTCATAATATTCAATTAAGACCTCAAAATAATGGAATATGTTTAATAATTATATTAAAATGTTATTATTTTTATATATAAATATTTATTTAACACCTTTATATCTAATGAAGAATCAAAATGTTTCCATTGAAACAATTTGGACAACTGCCTCTATGAAGCGATGTGTTTCATTTTTCATCACTATATCCGATGGATGGTTATAAAAAAATATTTAATGAATAAAAATTATATATATGGCCTAATTATATTTCTAGAATATAAATTATTTTTAAATTATTGTGTTTACATCCATTAAAATTTTATACTTCATTCATGTGTACGTACGAATAACAACCTCCATGAAGCGATGCATTTCACTTTTCTGCACACCTTTCATGGATGTTTATAATCGTGTATATAATAAATATATGTGATGATTTCTATAACTGTGATCAAAACATAAGGATTGGAACCCTCTAACGAAAAAATGCATGGAAATGGAATAGTTAATACCCAAATATTTATTTTAACAATGAATAATTAATAAAAATTTATTGATAAATTATAAGAGAACGAAATATTGTAATAAAAATGTAAATATGTTTCAAATTTATATCTTTAGTAAGTTTAAATTTTTTACGTCGTGGGTTATATTATTTCCCCCAAAGATAATGTTCATGGTAAGTGTTTTATGTCTCATTTTTTCTTCATTTAAACACATTTTTTGAATTATGAAATATCATTAATTTTTAATTCTTATATTCTACCCCTTTGACATATAATCTATTTTATATATTTAAATTAGTTGTTATAAATGTTAATTTTCTATTTTTTTTCAATAGGTCATGATTTGACAATTTTCTATACTGTAAGTGTTTATGATGCCAGCTCACTTTAATCCTGATTATTCATGATTAAATTTAAAACATGAATATTATATACTCTTTATCTTAAACACTTCACAATTTATTATCGTATTCTTACTCTTGGAAATTTAAATATTCATTAATATTCACATTCCCTTAGGTTAATATATCATTTAATTTAATTCATTTAAGAGGTGATAACAATGTCATTTATTTTTAACAAGAAATATTTCTTCTCTATTTCCATATTTATTATCTTGTTTTAAGAAAATTCTTCTCCGTAATTAATTGTTTTTATGGTCATTTTCAACTATCTTGTAATTTTTCAAAATTATAAAAATGGAATATATCTTAAAAAATACATATAATTCAGTTATCCCATACTTTATAAATGTGGAAAAAGAAAAATAGTTTTTAAGGTTTACCACATAACTTCCTTGTCCCAAAAATCATGATTATTCATTATTATTACTCTCCCAAAAAAACTTCCATGATTCGTAAAAAAAATATTAAATTCTAATACATTTTATTATTTTTAGTTCTTTTAAACGAAAACAAAAGAAAAGTGTTTGTTATTCTTATTTTTAAAAAATTTAATTAATCCACTTATGAAAGTGTTTTTCATCTATATCATAATTATTTAATGTTAATTATACTCCACATGGTATATGCTATAATTTCACCATAACCATCATTCCCTAGATTTAGTATTATAAATCTTTTAGGAAATTTTTTTAAAACACATATCGTTTCCAAGGGTTAAATAGTTAATAAAGAATGACGAATGATCTTATATTAATTATGATTATTTTATAGGAAAATTATTTCACACTTTCTTATGTTTTGGTTTCACTAGGTTATGAATTATTATATTAATTATGATTATTTTATAAGGTTTCCATGTGAAGAGAAATTTTATAAGAAACTTCAATGATTATAATAAATCAGTACGTTATATATCTAGTCTCCAAGTACACTAAACTTTTCTGGTTCATAGGTGTATATGTCTATGAGATATATCAATTATTAGTCCACAATGATAAAATATTTATGTATGTTATTATTGGGTTTCCATAGTTGGTTTCAAATAATGGTTTAGCTATCTTGGAGGATTGGGCTATGGAGGTAAATATATTTAACACAAAATAACTTCTAGTGAATGTGATATTGGTTAAACCAACAATGTTATGAAAAGATAATAATATTTCATAATTTGAGACATATGATAACTGTTTTTGACTATTATGTGATTACTATCTCTAATTATAATTTTTTAATTATCACACTAACCTTTTTTTGTGGTTAAAATATTAATTCAAAATAAAATAGAGAAAATGATTGGTTATTATAAATTTAATATTTCTAATTTCATTACTTTTATATGGATTTAACTAGTCTTTTATATATAGATAATTGATTATGAGTATCACATCACCATACCAATGATTAATATATTAATCAACCATATATCCATTTAATGATTTTGGTGATGTAGAAGGAATATTTGGAAGTTACCAAAAATGTAAGGATCCTTTCATACATCAACTATGCCATTGATGGGATGATAATATAAAATACCTAATAATATCTCCCTTCAATACCATAACTAAATAAGGATCTATTGGATGAATTATATTACTCATAATTCTAAATATAACCATGAAACACAAATATATAAAGATATATCAATGGGAATTTTTTTTGGGACAACATAAAGATAGATATTAACGAATATATATTGACTTTTAATATTATATTAAGTTAATACCTAATATCATAATTATAATGGGATAATTAAACTATTTTACAAACCAATATAGATGTAGAAGAAAATAACCATGGATTGTTTCATTTTTCTCCCCGAGAAATCTTTTAAGGACGTAAACCCATTTGGGTGACACTCAATAACCGTAATTATTTATCACATATGATTTTTTACTAGAAAACATTACATAAATCAAAAAAATTAATTGATATATAGTAATGAATTTATATGGTTATATAGAATACCACTAAAAAATTTATCTAATCATGATATGAATTTAATGTTGATTTTTTAGGTATGTATTCGGAAAGCATTCAATATGGTGTAGATGTTTAGTATTTCATAACATCATCAAATTTATGGTCAGTTTGAGAGAATAAATCAAAGCCAAGATGATATGTTGAGATATTTCTCTATGTATATCAATATTTTTTGGGAACAATACCTTCTTATAGTTATAATTTCTTACAATAATAGATTCCACTCAATCATTCGTGTGGATATTTTTGAGGCCATCTATTGTAAGATGTAAATAACTATAACATGTTGTTATGAAGAATGATACTGTAGGGTATTTAGAAAAGAGAAATATTGAAAAATGGTAGGGAGAATTAGATATATTGAATAGAATATAATGGTATGTTAGAGTTGAGAAGGAAGTTATGTTGAAAATCATCTAATATATTTAGATTTTAATATTCAGAATAAGTAATTCCTTAAAATATCATTATCGATGAAGCTTAATTTATTTGCAATGATGGGTAAGTTATGTCATAGATACATAAATACCATCAATGTTATTTATTGTATCATGATGGTAGATTATCACTATTAACATATTCTAAACCAATATCAAGTGTATGTTGAATTTATTGTATCACTTTTGAGGAGGTATATACATAATTATATACATGCACTAAACTCAGAGTTTGTACCATTGGAACATGATATTTTTTTTGGGAATAACCTGTGGGGATTTTGGATTAAAAATATAAGACTATGTAAACTAGAATCATCAAAATGGTCAATGTTTTGTGGAAGGACAATAATTTTCGGGATTCTATTTATGAACCTATCAATTTAATGAGGTATAAGTATAATAATTTTTTTCATTTGAGTATTGTAATTTGGGTTCTATTTTAATGGTGTAGAATACAACACCCCAAGATTTCCTACTATATATTCTTCTAAATTTTTTTTATGTATGACTGATTATGATTAATGAAAAACACAAATTTAGGGGATAATGGAAAACATTATTAAAATGTTAATGTAAATTATTTTATTAAATAAAATATGTGTCGATTTATTAGTAATATTATCATTGATTCTATATAAATTATATTTATTAATTATATATATTATTAATTTAATACAATGTGGAATGATATCATAAAACCTTATAGATACAATTGGAGTATTGAATAATAAAATACATTAATGGCATCTATACAATGGTTTATTATTTATATGAAAATACTAATACAATAAATAAGTACTAATCGAAAAATATTTTATAAACATTTTATTATTTATTTATATTATTATTAAAATGAAAACTTATATTAATTTTTGAATTAAAATTTTAGAATAGTAATATCATTTAATTTATAAAAATTAGGTATCATTCATACATAAATTGTGAATTAGTTAGAAATAATTATAAAATAATTTAATTGTAAATAAAGATATTTTTATTAAATCTATTTTCGTGTTTATTATGTATATCAATCGTAATAAATTAAATTAACCTCAATTGATTAATCATCTTAATTATATTTTTATAAAATATATTAAATAAAATAAATTAAAATTTATATAATGGTTTGTAAATTAATTATAATAAAATCATTATTATACATGAAGATACATTTTTTCAAAAAAAACATTGATTTTACATAGTTTCGGTACCGATATTAGAATTTATTTCAACCAAATTTTTGAAATTTAAATTTTAATATTTTGTTAAATACTATTAATCACCATTTCTAAAAAAAATTATAACTTTCATTTCATTTTTTGTCATAAAAATTTGCTACCAACATATAAATATAGTCAATGTTGTTAAGCTAATATATATAAAGTTTTTAAAGTAAAATATATGGCCATAAATATAACTAAATATTTTTTAAATGCATTAATATTTGTGTATTGATACCCTTAATTATCCAATATTTGAAATTTTTCCGTTTTTGTTCAATTAGGCTTTTAAAATGGAATTTATTTTCTTTTAAAGATCATAATATTTTTAGGGATGACTCTAATGTAACTTATTAAGTAGAAAATATTATCAAAAAAAATTTCAAACACTGATCACCTTACCCAAAAAAATGTAATTAAATAACTTCCCTACTCTCCTCAACATATTCTATAGGTTTTTTTGTTACCAAAATACCTACCCTAAGTTGATATTGAATAGATCCAAAGGTGGATACCTAAGTAATATTTAATCAATCTCACTGAGTTCTTAAAAGATAATGTATTCTTCCATATACTTCATATGTAATAAATCCAAAAAAATATAATCTAATAAAATACATTAGTGTATTGAAATGTTTTATTTTTTTAACAATAATTATTGAGCTTTTTCCTTCTAATTGAAAAACCAAACCTCACTCGTTTTTTAGGAATACTACCTCCATGAATAAATGTATTATATTACTTATCACCAACTATAATGGATGGTTATAAAAAAATATTTATTGAATAAATATGATATATATGAAAAAAAAATTATTTGATAAAATAAATTTTTTTTCTACCATCCATTATTTCAACCCATAAAAAATTAAAAAATCTCCCTATTTTATATGAGGACTACCGCATCTCCGAGTTGATGTATTAATTTTCCATCATGAATTGAATTAATATATCTAAAATTTTATAAAAAAATAAATAATATATTTAATAAATTATTAATATTGTAGAACCATGAACAAGGAATAAGGATTATAAAAAACAAAATCGAAACATTCATAAAAAAAGAGTCGTAAATACCCCATTTTTGATTTAAAAAATTATTTATTAATAAATTGGTAATAAAAAATAAATAATGATTTGTATATGTTAATAGATATGTAAATATGGATCATATATATATTTATAAAACAAAAAATTATTATAATCAAGTATAGGGTTTTTCTAGTCCAGTTAGAGCCTGAGGTAAGAGTTTTTCATCCCCATTTTCATTCATTGAGACATATTTTTGAATTATTCTCCAATGAACATTTATAATAAATATATACATACCCATTACATATTATACAATTATTATCTTTATAAAAATTTTATTTTTATTTTATTTTTATTTTTTCTATACAGAGGTTTTGATTCAATAATTACTAAGCTTTGAAGGGTTTATGTAGCAATCTCACTTTTAATCGCGATTTTTTAATTTAAAATTTCTATTGGGGAAATTTTATATTATATCTCTCTCTTAAAACCCATATATTTTCTTCACATATATTAATTATTTTGTTTTATTGGTCTTAATAGTCTTTCCATTCTCTTCAGTTCAAAAATCATCTAAAGTATGTTTTATAAGAGAATCCAACCATATCTCTTATTTTTTATATAGAAATTTTCTCCTCTATGACCATGTTCATTATATTCATTAAATAATGTTATTATATATACATTAAAAAATTTATGGTAATTTTAAAATATCATTTTATTTTTTAAAGTATCCTAAAATTAATATTATTAATGATTGTCACACATGTTAATTTTTTTACTTTCTTTATAAAAGTGGGAAAAGTGTTTTTATACTATATATTGCTTATAATATTTTCTAATCGTCCATTAATGTTCTTATTTATCAAGAATATATTTTATTTTATCATTTTTTTCAAATGAAAATTATTTTTCTCATTATTTTTAGAATTTTTAGTTTTCCTAAAAGTTACCAATATAAAAATATTTTTATTCATTTTTTCAAATCATATATTTAGTTCTTTTGAAAATGGTTTTTCATCTATGTAAACATAATTTAATTATTATTATTCTTAACTGAGTTTATAATTTAATGATATCTCCTAAATTCTCTATATGTATGGACTGTGATTATATTTTGGGAGAATTATCAGGAAACCCATTTCTTTATCATGTGTTAATTAATATATAATGGAATGTTATATACTTTTATATTATTTTGGGATACATAATTATGGTTTATTATTTTATGATGCAAGGTTCCATTATAGCTCTCAAATTAATTTCATAATGTTTTATATCTCATGACCTCAAATGTTTACATGAATAGCTAGTGCATGCCTATTATATAATGAATGTTTGAGTGGGTAGCCCTGACATATGATTTATTTGTTACTTTTTATGATACAATTTTATGCCATTCATTTATGAAATGTTCTAATGGATATTCCATTGTCTCATGGGCTCACGATTATTGGATGTCCTATGCAATTAGAACACATATCTTATATTATATCAATATTTAATGTCACGAATCATGAATTGTTATTTATTTATTTGGGAATTATATTTATATTATTTTACCTTTATACTCATGTTATGATCACTTATGATCTCTTAATGTTATCACCCTTATATACATTTAATATGAATCTGATCTCACATTCTTATATTCCCATTTCCGCATGTTAAGAAGATTGATATTAGGTATTAAATGCCGAAATGATTAAAAAAGGATGAGAGTATTTCTGTGAAATGTAAAATATATTTCATAAAAAATTATGTTATGTTTCATGTCTCCAAGACAACAAACCCTATTAATTCTCAGGTGTGTATTATTGTGTGATGTGGTGAATATTCAGAAAAAATGATATAATATTAATTTATTTTATGATTTTGTACATCAGGTCCTCCTATTATCTTATAAATAATAATTTACCCTTTATATCTTTATTTATAAATATAAATACTTGAGGATACCATTTATTGTTTAAGGAATTTGATTCATCTATATATTTTTATGTTTTATGGTTCACTCCATAATGTAAAGTCTAAGTGTCATCAATATAATAATATTGTCTTCCCACTTGACGAGGGTTTTTTAGCTACACTTCAATAAAAACCATAAATATCAATTTATATACTCAATAATAATTTTGAGATATATAATTATTATTTGATGTGGGATAAAATGATTTTGGTTCCAAATAAAAATAAGATATATCATTTGACTATAGATTTATTAGTGGTAATATCTAAATATTTCATAATTTATATTCTAATTTCAAATAAATTGTTATAAATTAAATTTTCATACATTTAGTTTTAAATAATTATATATGCAACATGATCTCAACAAATTACTTAGGATAAAAAACTTACTCTTAGATATATTTTTTTACTGATAGACCAAAATTGATTAACAAGATTCATAATGACATGTACATTAATAAAATATTGAAATATTTCATGATAGAAGAATCTAAGAAATGATATAACAATGTCATATTGAAATGGGATTTTTAATGTTTTTTATAATGAAAATATATGCATGAATTGTAGACATTAAATTTTAATTATGGGATCCATCATGTATATGATGTTGTTTTCATTTCAAGATGTATCCAATTATTTTAACATCTTTGGATGATAAAATTGTATTTTTAATAAATATTACTATACTACATTATGAAATATAATTAAAGTGCTAGAGAATTTTTATAGATAAATTCCCAAAAAATGAGCTCTATAAATCCTTTTTATCATGTGATAATATGATGAAATCCCTACTCCATTTTTTATTAATTTTATATCACAGTCAGTATTTATATTTTCCCTAAATAAGGAAACTTATAGCTATGAAGGTTTAGAGAGATTAATAGTTTCGAATTATAAAATAGAATATAAGTACATCGTGGTTACAAAACAAATGAAAACGGTCATTCTATTTAAGAATTTAATTTTCTAATTGAACTATATATTTAATAATATAGATCATGTTGTGAAATTATATGTAATATTATAAACTTATCAGATCATTATGTGGTGCCTTTTGGATGTTGTAATTTTCAAAACAAATATAGATATGTTTTGTGTTTCTATAGTTTATATTTATATCAGACAAGGCACATTTGGAATAATTGTATGTGTTCCACCATAAGATCTCATTTTAAGTGTTTAGATGTTGATTTTAATGTGTGTCATGCCCAGGGGTGTGATCCATGTGAGTTGTATGTTTCTCTATTTGTTTTAAAGAAATTTTGGGTATTGAATTAAGGTCCCCATGGAACTCTTATATAATAGTGTTTATGGTTTTAATTTACCCTTATATAAGGTCCCATTATTTTATTAGGAACCTATGTTGTCTTAAGTAATTCCCTTGTTCAGTTAGATATTTTTTTAATTTGGTTTTGATTTACCCTTAAGTTTGGTTCCCTTATCACATACCATCTATGATCGAACCTGAACCAGTCACCCATGTTGTACCACAATAAGGCCTGAGAGCTTTTCCTGGTCATTCACGGAAAGAATATACTTTCAGGAATAATATATACTTAATTTTGGAAATGATTTATATCAATCAAAAAATGAACATAAAAAATAGTGGAATTGGAAAAGAAATAAACAATTAAATAAAAAAAGTAAACACTATACATACTTCCTTTTATCCTCAAGAGTCACCAACATCCACTAAACCAATATAACACCATGGATAATTAGAATTTGATGGGAACTATACAAGGATATAAAAAGATATAGATGTATAAGTGTTACTATTAAAATAATGTTGGTGTGACCAAATAAACTAATCCATATGACTTCCCAATAAAATTTAAAACCAAGTTATTCTTGTTTGAAAAAAAATAAAAAAAAATAAAAATATTTAATTAAAAACTAGAAAATTTAATGCCATTTAGGTAAAATGACGTTCCATTATATGTTTTGAATATTTATAAAATAATTAAAACCCATTCAGTGAAATTCGTACAAAAAAAATGTGCTTAAAATGTTTCACAATATGGAAAAATGATGATGTTATTTTATAAAGAAACTAAAATAACATAGGAAAAAAGATATAAGAGAATATTATCATTATAATTATAAAAAACTAGAGTAAAAGGAGGAATGAACAATATTAAATCCATAAGTATCTAGGCTAGTTATTTACCAAAGATCATCATACTCACTATGATCAACCCATATAATATATTCACATGAACGAGCTTCTAGAGTGGATGAAGAAAAAGTTGTAGTAGTCTACAAAATCATCAACATATTTTTTAGTTAGTGTTGTATTATGATCTTTTCAAGGATCTTGGGTGAGTTCCTTAACCAATCAATTGTCATACTAGTCCTTAGTCTGCCCACCTAAGCACCTAGTGATCTTAAGTTCTTCATTCAAATAGAGGTGATTTTTTACCAAGCTATCTTATACATACATTACTCAGAATTTAAAAAAAATACCATTATTCACATTATGACCTCCCACATTAATCCTATCCCATTTTCAAGTCACACAACCAATAAAAATATTATTTACCTATAAAAAACACTTATATTACCAAAATATTTCTTTTCTAATTCAAGTGGAATTCTATAATAAGGAATTATTATTTTTATAAAATAAGTAAAAGTTCTAACAGGGGAACATAATATTAAGAAAACAATTTACATTAAAAAACAACGATATAATCATATCATAACTTGAATAACAACTATTAAAATCTAATGTAAATTATTTAAAAAATAAAAAACAACATCCAAGATCCAAAACCAATTTTTCGTAGAATATATTTTCATAGTAAATATTAAAAAAACTATTATAACACTGAATAAATCAATAAATTAAATTTTGGGGCACATCCATTGGGAAGTTACCCCAATTTAATTTTTCATTTATGATATCCACTTCACACTTACAAGCATATACACCATAATATATATATATATATATCCTTTGACCCAATGAAAACATTCCCCTTTACTTGTGGGAATGTGTACAACGATGATATATATATATATATCAATCTATGTGTTTGTGTGTGTGTGTGTGAAAGCATGATTACATATGTTTACCCATGGATTTATCATTTAATAATGATTGTCCAGAACTACCCCAAGGAGGTCTAAAGTCAAATAGAAAAATAATATAAACCCTAGTTTAGAAAATCCATAATTAAAAATAGGGAAATGATTTTTAATAGTTGAAAACATAAAAAACAATAGATAACTCATTGTATTCATCTTAAATGTAATTATTCATCTTTAACAAGAACCAAGAACACTAGACATCATCAAAAAACAAAAATAGACAACAGAATCGGGTTGTGGTTTTACCTATGGTCACACACACCATAGGGGACGAAAATAAAACCAAGATATATATGAATAAGAATGTGTGGAGAATAATTGTAGATAACCATAAATTATTTCCATAGAAGTTAAGAGTAAAATATTTATGAATTGAATCTACGAGGGGATGTCATTTACACGAGATCCCACTTTTTTGTAAAGGTTTAATGAGAGGGGGAAGGGGTTGGCCAATCGTAAGAGGGAGGACCACTTTGGGGGTCCAAATATATTTATTGATGTATTATTATTATAATTATTTTTATATATGGGAACTATGAATTATTATGACAAATGGTCATTCAAATCATGTGCTAATTAAGAAACCCTCACTGGGCCCCAAGAGAACATCATAGGAGAAGGCCACATTATTTGGGAAACTATGCACTAGCTATGTGATTTAGATTTATAAAAATTAAAAAATCATTTTCATAGCTTTTTCATAGATTATAATAATTATGTTCCTATTTTAAAAGCTAAAATATGAAAATTTAAACTATTTTTTTCTCTAATACATTTAAAACAATGTAAAAAATAATTAAACAATTAAAAAAATTAATAAACCATGGTAAGGGAATGATGTTTCTCTTCATTAATGAAACTTTATACACCATTAAATTCCTAAATTTCTCATTTTAAATAGACACATGGAATGAAAAATATTCAACATAACAAAAATCTTCCACCACCTGAAGATATAAAATGAAAACTTGCTTCCCTCATAAATCTTGAAACATTAAAATACTCGTTGAATCAAAGAGGTCATCAAAAAACTGATCCAACACCTAAGGAAGCATCTTATAATACCATAGGAACTCAAACATCAAGCTGTATAACGGATAGATAATTAATTTCATGTCACCAAATATAACCTTCACTAAGGATGATTTTAACACCTAACATAGATATCACCAAAGAAATTAATCATGGTCAATCGGGGTGGTGAATGAGTGTTACACCATCAAGAAGTATGGATGATCCAATTCAATATGGATCTTGTTTTTGGTGTACTACCCACCATTTTGGTACATCAGTCAAACCCGGATTCTCAAGACAAAACAAACTAATGAATCCTTAAGAAAACCAAAGTATGACAAGATATGAAATGAATGAAGAACACCGTTATTTTACTATAATAATATCCATGATTTTACAAAATAATATTCAATTAAAATATGTGTTTCCAAAATAAAATTTACAGCATACATCAAAATCAAAATAAAATAAATAAATAACACTAAAATACATCAATTACAAACAAATGTATTTTCAATAAAAAAAAGCTTCATATGGAGAATATTTTTTTCTATGTTCATCCATGTATTTCATATGGTTCTCTAAGGATGTATATCTTAAAATATTTAAATCATGAAAACAACCAAGAAAAACCTCTATAAATGACCTAAATGAAAAATGGTATGACTGATATTTGGTGCCTTGTGGCATGATGACTTACTAGTCCTAGGTGTGAAACATTTATAACAAAAAACAGAACATACACATAGATGAATCTGGTAATATGGAACCCAATGTTATTTTCAAACTACTACTAGAAAATTCAGTCATAAATAATCCTAATATATCTTAAACAATATGTCTCACCATATCTTCATTTATGTTTGGATAATGAAGGCACTAACTGATGAAATTCATATCAAAGGTCCCTTTAAAATAATTGATCATTCCATAATTTATTTATACTAATATTTGGGAAATATGGTAGTAGTTATACCAAGTTAATTGAATACTATAGTAATATAGAATAACCCTACCAGATGTAGAAAAATGGAAACCCCTTTAGTATCCTCATGTCATAATAGAAATGATGCTATATTAGAAAGGTTTGGATGAATTCCCACTAGTATCTTTTTTGTATATTTTTATGAATAATAGACTTCTATTACTCTCTATTTAGTTCTTTTAACAAGATGTTTAAATATAAATCTTTATAGGTTCAAGTGACTCATTAAAAAAATATCACTTCAATATTTCCCAATAATTCCTCATCTTTAATTGGTTCCATATTTGCAAAGATATTAGGAGGGTTCAACTCTTACAACCTCTTGAAAGACTCTTAATACTAAGATGTTGACTAATTAATACCATTCCCCATGTTTGAAATAGATAAACCATATTATTTACACAATAACTGATTAATTGAAAATAATATTATGGAAGAACCACCCATATCCCCTCTTTAATAATCCTTAGATCTTAATGGGGTAATACACTAAAACAAGAAACACAAATGCAAATCAAAATTCATCACAATCCATAACACTATACCTCAATCAAAAATTATAAATGCTAAATAAAAATACCATTCCAATTACACTACCAAAGAAATATAACCAAAACCCCAAAAATTAATTCTCAAAACACAAAAGAAAGCATCAATCCCCACATACATTCCAAAATATTGAATTCAATCATTTTGTAAAACACTATACAAAACAATTTAATAATAAGATAGTAAATATTTATCATTAATATTCCCTAAATAATCCCATATAAAATAATATACATTCCAAAATACCCACCCATACATACATACAACAAAACTATCCACTTATTACAAGTTTATATCCATATATGTGATCAGTCGTTGTAATACAAATGGAAAATTCAAATCAAATCCATTTTTAAAACCGAAAATTCAACACAAATTAAATCTCCCAACCAATTTCAAGTCCCCACATATCATCCCAAATCAATAAAATTACTATTTCCCAATTTTCATGAAACCTTCATTTAAAATATCACAAAACATTCCATTAAAACCCCAAAAAAATTTCTAAAATATTTCAATTTCTAAAATGTTTTTGTTTCAAAAAATACAATTTCATTTTCAAACAACCAACAGTTTTCATTTTTGAAAAATTATTTGGAAAACAAAAACCAATTTTCAAAATCCAAAAAAAACATCTTAAAATAAACTCAAAAAATTCTCAATAAAAAATAAAAACAACCCACCACATAATAGTTCAAAAATCCAAAAAAACATTGAAAAATTCCTTTATCACATGCCATTAATGTTAGTTTTGGAAAAAAAACATATCTGAATCATGTGGTGAAACTAATGGTCAATAGTGGTATTTTCATGGTCTAGGCATAATTATCATCCAATAAAAATTAACCATGCACCATATAAGTCCATCCAAAAATCCACTCCCACCATTAGTGTGTCTCAAAAAGAGCCCCAAAATTTAAAATCTGATCCTAAACACAAAAAACCAAATACATATCAAAATAATCCCAAAGCCAATCAAATATTTTGATCCAAGAACATCCCAAACCAACCTTTAAATTCAATTGTCATCCTAGATATTTGGTGATCATGAACCTACATGTGAATAAACAAACTAATTATATAAATCATATTTTCAAACTAATTAACATCCCCAAATAACATAATAAAATACTCTAATAACATTTTTCAAGAATAAAATCTAATCAAACATGAACTAGTCACCCAAGACAATCTTGAATAAGGACCAAGAGGTGGTCCAAATCCTATTTGTCTAGAAAATAATGTTATGAATCATGAATTCAAAATTTGGGAAATGATTTAGCCCCTATACTAGATAAATTATTACATATAGAAAAATTAATACTAGATGTGGAAAAGAAATTAAAAAATGAATAGAAAAAAGTAAACACTAGAATACATCTTTGTTACCACATGGTTCACTATCATCCACTGAACTAATGTCACTCCATTGTCACTGTGATGATGATTGGAACATTACAAGGAGATAAAAATATATAAGTGAATAGGAATAACTATTAAAAATTAGTTGTTATTCCAAAATAAACTAATCCATATATATTACCATTAAAATATAAAACCAAGTCATTCTAGTTTCAAAATATGATATATCAAAATATTATTTTCTATGATATTATAAAAAACGAAATATGATTTTGTTTTTGAAAAATCAAACATCCAATATATTTTGAAAACATTTATCAAATTTGGAAAAACAATCAAGTGATTTCTTTACAAAATATAAGAGGTTGTAAATAAGTATCACAATTTGTAAACAAAATTGAAGATTTCATTTTATAACGAAGAAACAAAACAAAGGAAAAAATATGTATGAAAATATTAAAATAGTACTATGAAAAACATGAGTAGAATTGAGAAAACAACTTTAAAAATCTATATATAACCAGGACAGTTGGTTCTCTAGGATCTTTTTACACTCATTAATCGAATGATATAATGTGTTCTCATATGCAAGACACTAGAGAGGTTGAACCATATGTTCTACAAGTACCACAAGGAATCATTATACTCTTTAGTATGTTCAGTTTTGTAATCCTATCTGGAATATCATTTATTGCCCTTCTGACTAAACAATATTACTAGTGCTTAGTATACCAACTTATGTTCCTAGGGTTTACATATTATTCATAAAAAGGCAGATATGTTTTTTACAATATAGAAAATATATACCTGACATCAAATTTAATAAAAAATAAATTATTGACATTATCACCTATGACCTCCCTCCATAAGAACAACCCCATCCCAAGAAACATTAACTATGACCAAGCCTCTTAATATATCAGAAAATACATATCTAGAACATAAATCACATTTACAATTTAATGGTAATTACTTAAGAGGGGTTTTAGAATTCTATAAAATATTTCAATGTGAAACCCATGCCCCGTTATTTTATAAAAATTCGTTACATTTAAAAATAAGGATAAATACCAATTTTAACATGATTAACCCATTTTTAAAGGATAGGCACATTATGTAAACATATTAAAATCTATATCCAAGCTCCCGAAATAATTTTTTATAATACATATATTCCAAATAAACATATCATTAAAATACACAACTAATAAAATAATTAATATTAAAGGCTTGAAATTAGGGAACATAAATAAACACATGATGTTGACGATGTAAACTTTTCACTTACATGAACAAATACATTCATATTTATATATATAACCTTATACAAAACGTACACATTCCCATATACATAAAGTAATATTCATAAAGAGTATATATATATAAATTTATATTTCTTTATGTCTCCGTGTGTGTGTTCTTTCTTATTTTTACACATGCAAGTTTCCACAAATAACTGAGGTCCAAATATACCACAATGAGGTCTAAGGTTCACTAGAGAAAAAAATAAAACTGAAGGTCATAACATCAAAAATTAAGAATCTTCCAGTGATTATGAATGGAAGAAAACCAACCAAAAACAAATAGTAAACACACTATCATTGATTCCCATGGAATGAACATGAATTAATCATAAACGAGAACCCTAGAAATTAATAAAAACTAAAATAGTCAACCTAATTGGGTTAGGATGTTACCATTTCTCCTGAACACCACAATGGAGGATAATAAGTCATGAGATATAGGAATAAGGAGGATAATATGAGTATCAAACATGGAATTCATGCACCAAAAATCTGGAGGAAAAATATAAATAAGAGGAGTCGGTAGGGGGTATTGTACATGGGGGGCCTTCTGGGGAGAGATATTCAAATGAGAGGGGTACGGTTAGGCCAAGCATAGGAGGGGTCCCATTTTTAGGGGTCCAAATTTTTAATATTATTAAATTAACTTGTGTAAACCACACACATTTTTTCTATGGGATTGGACAAACTATGAACCAATCATGTACCCCTAACTAAGCCCCTAGAGCACCAAACATTTGTAGGCTTCATGGTTAGGGAAAACACATGATCATAGTATAATTAGTCTCTTTCTAACATTAAAAATCACTCATATGGCATGCCCATTATTTCAACTATCAATTCTTCAACCGTGCATGTATACATAAAAACATTAATTTTCATATTTAAAACATCGTTTTACTTGGAACATATAAAATGAAGTTAACATCAATTAAACCATTAAAATAAATTATAAACCATTTTATCGTTGTAAAACCCTTTTTCGTGTATTTTGAACCATTGTATCTTGGACTCCTTGGTGGATAATTCCAAGTATCTATGTCTTTATGTATCATTTTGTGTTTGTTTTAAGGTTGATTTTTGTTTTTATATGATATGGTACTATAGTATGGACACCATGTATGGTGAATTACATTTATTCATATAAAATATTAAGGATATTTTGGGTTTAATATTTATGTAATGATATGGGAGATTGATGTGTGATTTTCAGTGGTTAGATTGACATTACCCCATTATAGTGTGAACCTAACTTATCCAACTAGGATATCAAGAATTCTGGTTCTATAATAATTTCATAAAAAATTAAAATTATTTAAAACACTTCAAAATCCATCAATACATATGTCATCGTTGGTTCTATTAATAGTGATATGTTATTCTTCAGGATTATTATTAGACTTTAGCTTCATGTAGTTGATAGTTTCATGATCAAAGGTGATCATTTCTCTTAATTTCCTCAATTATTATAGTTTTGTCCATTTATTTTTATTTTCTAGTGGTTCCACGTAGTCCTTATAGAAACATACTAACAAAAATTGTGGTATTTAGTGTGTTATGTGTTGTAAAAACTCTTCATGTGAGTTTTTTGGTGATCAAATTAATTTTCCTTCTATTAGTGAATCGGTTTTAGGAACTATTCACGTTAGAAATTTATGAAATATTATTTTCAATTTTCAAAGAATATGTTTTTATAGAATTATATTATTTTAAAATTTTATTCAGTTGTTATTGAAAAATTTCTGTCACCATTAAAATTTGTTAATTAATCAAATATGGAAACGATATGAGTTATTGATGTGTTGTTATTTACTATATATCATCACAGATGAAAGTGATTTTATTTTGGTGTCGATGTTAATTTGAATGGAATGTTGAATTTTTTTTGGATTCAGATAAATATTGTAAGATAAATATAACTTATAACATGGTTATATGATGTTTTAGGATTTTTATTTTGTTTTGGGATCTGGGGTTCTTCATTCGATTCAAGTAGAGTTTTTGGTTAGGTTAGAGTGGTGATAATTCAATGGTGGTGTACTATGTTCCTTCTCATATTTCATTCATATGATCTAGTTTATGGTTTTTATATCAATGGGAAGGTGTCTGGAGTTGGTGTCCAACTAATTTATCATCATCATCAGTTTGATTTGGGTGGTGTATATGAGGCGTTATCAATAATATAACTTCTTCTATAATAATTTTCCAATTATTTTTATGAGTTATGAAGTGTGTATTGCATGTTTCGTTACTAGGTTTTGGTTTGGGGATAAATGTAAAAGTGTTAGGTTATAAACTAAATTAGAAACAAAAATAATATGTTATATGTATAATTATTTGTGTATTGTGAAAAATAAAACAATGTGAAGGAAATATAATTTTGATATAAAATGGTAATGGATTGAATAAATGTATTTACTTATACTTGGATGGATTAAAATTAGGAATTTTTATGAGGGATTTAACATTAAATATAGGTAAAAATATTTAATAACAAATATAGATGTTGTAAAATGGTTGGATTAATAATGGTGTGACAAATTTAAGGTATGTTATCGTGTGGCTTCCTTTTCCATGTGGTTTCATTTATGTTACTGATGTAAATGGTGTTATGTAAATTGGTGTATTGGTGTATAATGGAAATGTTGTTATTTGTATTTTTTGAAAGTAATTTTGGGATATGATGTATAAATTGTGATAGAGGAATGAATTTAATTATTTTCAAGTAGTAAATTTCTATTAAAAAGATATAATTTTTTGAAGAAGACATTATGATAAAGTTGTAATGGTATAATAAGAATGTTCAGGTATTGTATATTCGGAGGAGTTCATAAGGTTTGTTTATTTTATATCCTAACTAACCTGTGATGATGATGAGAATATGAATATGATAAAAAATCAGTAGTGTAATTCATATAAGGACAATTTTATAATGTATATTTCCTTCAAATGTTTTCCCATTCTAGGATATATTTTGAAAGGAGATAATGTGTTGGTACATTATATTGTAGTATATTTTTTATTTTGATAATGGAATAATGGTATATGGTATTATAGATTTTTATTTATGATTTGGAGAATTTTTTTATTTTATATTCGTTGGATTGTGATGTGAAGAGATATTTGATGATCATGAGATATTTTTTATCTATTCCTATGATTCTAGTCAGATTGGTAAAGGGAGTCACGTTGGATTGTTATCGATTTCTGGTGGAATATATAAGAATTGATAAGTAAGCGTGGTGGAATGTTTTTGTGATCTTGTTATTTGGTGGATTGTGATAATATATATGGATTTAATGATATTTATCATTTATTATTGTTTTAGTCACATTTTAATCATTGGATGGACCGAGAATTGGTTGGGAATCATGAATTGGGGAAGTGGTTTAATGTTTTTCAGGAAATGGAAGAAATTGATGTAATTGAGGTGGAATATAGTGTTTAATGTTTTATATTTTCTTTTTTTATTATGTTTCTATTTTTGCATAAGTTTGTATATTTTATCTCACATTTTTTATAATCTTCCTTAATTATTACACATATATAGAGATATTTTTTAAATATTGACCTTATTCAGCACTCCAGAGTGATCATACCTATATTGTTTATTGAGTTTGTTAAAATGATAGATTTACGGATACTTAGTGGTATTTTTAAGGTATCTATAATGTATTTTATAGTTTCTATCGAAGTAAGGGACATTTTTCTAAAACCATCTTGTTTATATTGGTCATATACATTTACATATAGGTAGCATTTGGGAAGCGGTAAATTTACTTATTTTTTGGTAATTATAAGAATATTATTTGTGGAGTCTATTTATTACTCATGGCTTATGAGGTTAATTAATCTGATTTATGAGTTTTCAACCCCTTGGTTCTAGTCTCCATCCTATGGCCAATTGGTTGAAGGCATCAAAAGAAACATGTGTTATAAGTATTGTCCCAGGGAGGGTTTCCCATGTGGTTTTGGAATGAAAAATTTATATCTGAGCTATTAGTTGAGAGTTATAATAGAGTATGGACTACGTCATCTCTGAGGGTAGAATGGGACTAGATGTGGTGGAGTGGTACTCATGTTTAATATGTGACATTGAATAAGGATACCCACTATGACACAGATGGTTGGGGCCCAAGTGATCTAAAAAATGGACCTTGACAACCTATTGTAATGATTAGATGGATTTGTAACAAAATTAGTGTATAAATATAAGGGAGGTACATGAATCATTACCTTTGGTTTTATTATCATTCTTATATTTAATATAATCCATATATTTATGGTTATATTTTTTCAGTGGTCATTGATAAATTATATTCCTCTTATTGAAATGATTACTTTATTTTATGAATATGTAAATAATGTGTCAAATATAAAATGTGGGATTAAATAAATCCCTATCCATACGAAGTATTCTATTTCCATGCTTTACATAACCTTTATTATCCTTGAATTGACTTTCAAATAATTATATATATATATATATATATCATTTCAATATAATACAATTATGTTTAAAAATGTGAGTAACTCATGTTTACGAAACACTTTATCCTTATGATTAAAAATCCCTAAAAGTTTACTAGATTAAGTGAATATGTCATAATAAGAATTATATTAATATTTTATTATGAAATAATGTATAGTTGTTCTTTAATAATTTTTTATTTCAAGATAAAATCATCATTAGAAGTAAAATTTTCTATAATTAGGATATCCCTGATTAAGTATATATTTGTAAACATAATAATTAAAGTGGTTATATAAATATTTAATATTAGATACTTTTTATAAAAATAATGTAAAACATTAATCAATGGTTCCATGAATTATTTTGAAATCCAATTCGAATTTACATTATATCTTATTTTACTACTCTATTAATCCGAATAACTATAGTGATTATATACTAGAAATAAAATTTCATATTAATTTCTATCCTAATATTTATAAGTATAAATTTGTAATCTCTTATATAATAAAAAATAATGACTCATTGGTGCTGAATTTTATAATAAAAGTTTAATATGGTCTTCACTAGCATAAAGAATTAGAGTAGAGTGTGTTTTTTATCACATTTCAAAATCATGTTTTGGTAATGTTGTAAATGAATAATGTATGATGATTTACCAAAAATATTTTTTAAAATAATATATTTTTTTCTAATTATAGATCTATATATTTATTTTTGGCTCAAAAATTTTATTTTTTGGGTAACATGGTCTCTAGACCATAATTGAAAACCTAATGTTGATTAATATGAATATTTCCATTGATAACATTTCATCCTCTTTGTTATATATTATTTTTGAAAACTATTTGCGGGATAATAATTTTTTGTTAGAAGTAATTGAGGTTGTTGTCTCCAGGTGAGATCATGATATGTTTTTCTTATTATAAATATCATAGATAGTGTTGGATTTGTATCTTAGTTTACGATTCTTATGTTTGGTGGATGATGGATCAATGATGCGGGGAGTGGAGATCATTCTATATGAAATGTTGTGTTAATAAGATCGTTAGGATGAGTAGTATATTAGTCAATGTAACTCTTTAAATGGATTTCATCACTATTACATTCATATGTTTTTATTTTTTATGATTAAATTATTGTTTTTTGTTGTTTAATATATGTTATTGCATTGAAACATCACTATCATGTTATTCATGTGAAAGAGATGGAGTAATACTGTGGTATAGAGTTATGGAATTTTCATTAGAAATAATTTGCAATGTCCCTTGGTGGATCTTCTGTCCAAGAGTTTGATGACTAGTTATAATCTATTTAGGTATACTTTGGGTTGGTGAAGCTTTAACATCAATTATGGGCTACATTAGAGGTAGGATGATTTTATAATATGGATGGAAGATGGCGGAGTAAGATGTGTGGCGACTGAAAAGTGATTTAATGGAAGGAATTTCTTGAATTATTCAAAAAGGATTTAATTTCTTGATTGTATAATGGAGATTATGTAAGGGTTATTAATTAGATTCATTATGTGTATTATGGAATTCATAGATTTGGGAATTGTATTGTAAACAATATTAGTTTGTTTTATATTTTTTGTCAGTGAGGAATCATGATCTCAGTATTTTGAGTCATCCTTGATGCCAAATATTCATCAAACTATCATAAATTTTGTAATTTATGTATTTGCTAAAGGTGATAAATTGAGTATTGATTTTGGATATGGGATTATACATTGTGGGTGATTCTAATTAAGAATCCTCCTAGGTGGATTTTATATTAATGGGAAATTATCTATGTTGTGGGTCTCAAGATTAATGGAAGAGGATATTGAGTTGTTCTTCTTAAATATAGTGAATATTTTTGGGATGTTCATTTAAATATATTGAGTTCTCAGGTATATATAGAGATTCATTTTTTATAATGTTGGTGTACATCATCAGTACGAATTTTCTAAGGGTCCTCTTTTTTTATAGTCTTCAATAAATGGATTACTATGTCTTGGGTAATGAATTCTATTCAATGATAGTTATCATACTCCTTTCACTGAGACATATGTCTTATATTTTATAACGATTTACAATTTCTTGTTAATTTGGATTTAAAAGTTAATTTTAATTTTTCCCCTTGTGGGTCTTTTATAGATATATTTATAAAGGTTTAACATTTTCATATTGGTTTTTTCATGGGTATCAATTTTGAATCATTGTTTAGGTGAAAGGAGTAGTTAGTGAGGAGTCTTTTGTGAGACAACATGGTTGGTGTAATTTTTTTTCCCTCAATGGTGACGTTATTACTTTGGAGGTATCTCTAATGATATAAATGGTTTCTATTTTTTCCATGTTGGGTAACGTTACTAATGTAGATCCGAAATTTTTATAAGGGTGTTAGTATTGAATTGAATCAATTTGAAAGGTATCCCCCACTTAGTGAATAGGATTTGGTTTCTCCTTAATTTTTTTGGGTTTTGATTATCAGGGATGATAATAATTTATGTGTTATCTCATATAATAGTTTGGACCATTCCATTCCATTACACTATGTCTTTTGGGTGATGGAGGTGTTGGGAGACAGTTAAGGGAATGGAGGTGTTTCTAAAGTAATGAATTCTATTGGAATAGAGGATTTTGATGTGATTTTTTGTGTTGTGTCATTAGTGGTCAATTATATTGTCAGTATTTGACAATAAGGTGTGTTTTGACTTGGGGTGTGATTTATGAGATTTTTCTATTTCCTGTTTTGGACAAGAACATTGGATATACACTACTATAAAAATGGGATGTAGCACCGCTGCTATTTATCAGCACTAGAAGAAAGTTCTGTTAATTGGTATATTTATCTATGCCAAAGAAAGCACTGATAAATTTAACCTTTTATCAGTGCTTTAATTTTAGCGATGATAAAAGGTATTCTTTATCATATCATTATTTTTAGTGCTAATTAAATTTACTCTTTATTAGCACTTTATGTTTAGTGCTTATAAATATTTTTGTCACCAACACATTTTTATCACTAGTAAAATGGAAAAATTAAATAAATTAAAAATTAAAAATTTCCATATTAAAAAATTATTAATAATTATATTAATTAAATAATTATTGAGTAAAATTAATTTACTGGTAATTTATTATTAAATATTATACAATTTTTTAAATATACAATTATAATAATTAGTGTTATTAAATTTTATATATTTAATATATATATATATATATTAAAGTATATAAATATGATTATATATTTCAAATTATTTATACGCATTATATTAAATTGTAATATATTTATTTGATTAATGATATATAATTAAAAATTAATATGAATTAAAAATATTGACTAATTACATAGTGCGCGACAAATAATTTAATGTCATTTGGTTTTTCAATTTTATATAGATCAAATGTTCTCTGTATTGATTTAACATATACGTATAATTAATTTATTTTTATATGAAATATGCACACATACATAACATGTTGATTTTTTCAAAATAGTAAAATTTTATATAGAAATATAATTTATTCAATTTCACTCATATATATATATATATACTTTCATGCACTCAAAATTATAAATTCATTGTTAATTTTACAAATATATTTGTACAAAATTTTAAAAGTAAATATATTTATAAATTAATATATTTATAGATGTACGTTCATTCTATTTGTAATGTAATATAATTAAAATTATAAGTAATGAAATATAATTTTTTCATTTATCTATAAAAATTTAAATAAGTAAATATTTATATTTGAATAATTATTATATTTAAATAAATTTACATAAATGTTGAATATATTAACAATGTTTATATTTTTATGTATTTGTTAAAAATATATCTGTGTAATTATATAATTATTTATAATGATATAAATAATATTTTCATAAATGATTCTATAATAATAAATAAATAATTGTCAAATTATAATATATATTTTTAAAAGGAAATATATTTACAATATTAATAATTATATATATTAATTAATTATTTATTAATATTTTAAAAAATTATTTATAATTATAATTATAAATCTTTTAACAACGCTTTAGTAATAATCACTGATAAAAAAAATTTATTTGGGCTTTTTTAGCACAAATAATGATGAAGATTTATCAGAGCTAATGAAGCGCTGATAAATAAACATTTATTAGTGATATAATTTAAGTGCTGATAAATAGTCCTTTTATCGATACTTATATAATAACGGCAGATGATAGATATCTTTACCAGTGCTTATTGGTAAGCATTCATAAAAGTGTCCAAATTTATTTTAAAAACCATAACCATTTCCAAAATTATCAAGATATATAAGCTTTCTACAAAAGCAACCCCTTATTGGTGCTCCTCTTCGGTGAATTGAAGGATGAATCACTCTCCCTCAGTTAATTGATGGTTGAATCACACCTCTCGACTTCCACCAATAATCTCCTTTGACAGCATTAGTTGGTGTCATATTATAATTAATCTAGCGAGGTAGGGCTTATGATTTTATCAGTGTATTTTTTTTATTTCATATTCTACGATTTGTTTTTAATTCATTAATTATGATCTGTTGAATACAATTTTTTTGTGCTCCATTGTTTAGGAAATGATTTTTGGTCCATTTTTTATATCAACTATTGATGTATGATAATTTGTTTATATATAACACTCGGCCTTGGATATATAAATTTTTGTTTTATTTACAGGTTTTTTATGTTCTTGCTCAATAATGTTTTCATATATGTATATAAATGTGTAGAGAATATCATTTATATTCATGTTTATTGACTACTGATTCGAGGGAAATTTTGTTGTTCCCTAATGATTATATATATATATATATATATATTTACACATTTCATGGACACTGGAGTGGAAATACAACTTCATATTTTATTTTTTAGGAAGCATGTTTGTGGAGTGACGTATGTTCTCATTTTGGTAATATGTATCATATCATCTAATTCCTCTTAGAATTCACCATTGTCCTTAGTTTTATTATAGATATGTTTCAAAGGGGCCATCCCCAGTTAACCACAAGAGGTTTTTTCAAATCAAGCCTTCACATTTTGAATCAGTATTGTGCCTTTAGTTCATGTAATATTTGAATAATAGTTTTTTATCTTTTTTAAATTTCTTATATACTATAAATGAGTGAGTTTTTATATAGGCATGATATGTATGTGTGTCTATAGAAATATTTCATCATTAATTTCAATAGTTGAGTTGCTAACTGGTATGGTTATATTGGGAATGATGATTTTGGGTCTTCATGTCCCTTGACCCCAAGGGTCAAGATGGAATTTTGTTCAACCTCTTGATCTAATTGATTTAATTTGGTGGGGACCATCTCCCATTTATGGGTTTTTACACCGAAATTTTAAACCATCTTTTAGTGACATTGAGGTGTGTTGGATATCATAAAATGATCTATCCTGGTTTCAATTTGGTAATTCAGGCTAGGTTCATTAACCCATCCATCATCAAATCTATAGCTGTAATGGTTAGTGAAAATTTAATTTATTATCTACCTTTATCTTCTTATATTTTTTAAATTTCTTATAACCATTATTATTGGATTTGTATAATCTAGGCACTCAGATATTCTTCTATAAATGATCCAAATTTCCTTGGTTAGAAATATCTATAAGTTCCACATTTGATAATCAATATCATATTTTTATTTCATTATATATTGTATAAAATTTAATTTTTTTGAATCCAATAGGTTGGATAAGATCTAAAAGTTGGTTAATACGAACTATTTGAAAAACAAATATGAATATTGAGTTAATGAGTTCATCGCACTTGCAAGAGATCATGAATTTGATGCTACTAAAATTCTCTATCTTTGTTTAAATTATTATTATTCGATACAAATTAGTTTGAGAGGGTTGTAAGAATATTTTATGTGTCACATAATAGATAAAATTTCTAAATATTGGACTAAACCTAGGAAAAAACTAAATGTGGATATCGATTGGGATGATACAATGGTTTATTAATAATTTTATATCAATAGCGTTGTAAAATATGATGTAGATTGCATAAAAGAAAGGAAAACAAAAATTTAAGATGACCATGGTGACTGTCCAAAATTGTTTGGGGAGTTAAATTTTTTTTCCAAGAAACCATGGTATAACGGATGTAATAAATACACAAAATTTTCAGTTTTATTGAAGTTATATAATTTGAATGTTGGAAACAGATGGAATGGAACCAGCTTTACAAAACTACATAGTCTTCTGAAATACATGATACTAGAAGAAAATGAACTTCCATTTCGAACATAGGATGCTAAATGAATGTTATGTTCAATGGGAATTATCTCTAAATAATAGATGTTTGTCCAAATTATTGTATACCGTTTCACAAGGACCATGAATCAGTCAGAAAATTCCATTAGTATGGTAAATATGTATATAAGAAAAATGAATCAACTACATAAAAATATTTATAGTACATAACAATCATTCCACTTTTTATAATACTATATAGATGTTAGGAAATCGTAATATAATTAACATGGCATGAGTATAAAATAATTAAATATGGGAACCTATGTCATCTAGAATATTCTCCTCAGTAGAAGAAAATTAATTTTGAGAATAATACATTTTGAGATGAGCTGAGAATATTTTTCCATGTGTTGTCTATATATGGAATAAATCCTTTTGGTGTACAGAGTTGAACTAATAGCACAAGGCCCATAATGTTGGAAAATTATAACATAACACCATGGGTATTCATGGAGCACAAATACATTATGTTTTCTCTAATTATATCTAGAAAAATTAAAACCGGTAATGATATTGACGTTTATTTGGATCCATTGAACTAATATTTGAAATTGATATGGGATGCATGTTTTAAAATATATTATGCTCATAGAATTAAAGAATTCACATTGAGTTCCATGAAGTACTAACTGATAAATTACAGCCCCACTTTTGGATGTTTATCATGCTATAGAATTAAAGGAATTTTGGGGTATCCCATTTGTGAAAAACGAACATACAATATTCAGTTGAAACATTCCTCAAACTCTATTTCTTTAAGACATCATAAATTTTTACCTCAATGACATAAATACCGATCCTGGAAGATAGCATTCTATGGGAATATCAAACAAGGTAAAACACTATCTCCAGTAATGGTGGATAAACTGTAAAAAAAAAAGAAAAAAAAATTGACACTTTATTCCGCAAACCATTTTTAATAACCCACACAGAATCAGGTTAGGATAAGAGATCAATTATCATTGAATTACCATATTTGAACTATTTTTAAGTTAGAATATTTCATTTTTTTCATTAATTTAGAAAAAAATGAATTTTATAGTGTCAATGAAACATTACAAAATTGTGATAGATAAATGAATGTTTGAAACAACGCTATGTTGGATTTTATTGAAATTGGGATGAGGGTTGAGTTGGCATCGGTGATGGATAAAAGGAAGACTTTTCATCCTCCAACATCTTACACTCTATCTAGACTAGTAAAATTTTCAATTTTTTCTTTTCCTTATGAGTGTAAATGTTCCATATGGGTATTCATCATATATCAAGAATGTGATTTCGGTGACTAATTATATGTTCCAAGTAATAGAATCATAGGACAATATTGTTTTGATGCAAGATTTAATTTTTTTTTCATTCCATTACATTATTCCTTAAATTGTACGACATACATTAACCCGACTCTGTTTCTTTTTCAAATCCATATGTATTAATATTGTAGACCTGATAAAGTTTCACCTCATAAATAAGGATATTACAATCATATTATGTGAATTAGAAATGTCCTTCCCTCTATCATTATTTGATATAATGGTCCAACAAGTGGTTCACTTGGTCAAAGAGCTCCAACTATATGGTCATTTCCATTACATAATGATTTACCCCACTGAATGATATATAATGATTTTGGAAAGTGTATGTCAAGAATCGAAGTCAGTCAGAAGGTTGTATTGCTGAACGATATATTGTTAAAGAATATATTGAATTCTATACTGATTACTTATCAGATGTTGAAATCATCGATCTCCCAAAGTCTCATCACAGTCAACACCTTTTGGGAGAGGGAAATTTATATGAAATGTTGTTACAATTACCTTTTCGGAGAGTGATAAAGGAAATATTTACATAATACATAATTGTGAATATGATGATCCATACATTGAACCCATTAAATAAATTATTAGAGATTTGAATCCATCATGGTAATAAATATGGATATCAAATACTCATAATAAATATTTCATAAGATTGTTCAGAGATCAAATATACAATGAGATATCTGAAAATCCAAATTCAATTGTCGAACGACATTCATGGCTAGACAGAGGAATTAATTAAAATGTTATATCATATATTCTGTATGTAATCAATTGTAATATGTTATATACAAATGAACATGATGATGTCTGTGTGATTAAAAATAGTGGTTTTATGCTTGTCAATGAAACACTACACATATCATGTTCAATTGATAGAAATCCAATTTATGAAAATATTTCATATTTTGGCATTATTGAACAGATATAAAATTTGAATTATACAATATTACATATATCGGTTTTCCATTCCAAGTTGGATTAATATATCAATGTAGTGAATGTTGATGAAATGGACTTCCTATAGGTGAATTTCAATGTAGAATGTAAAAAATAATATCCATTCATAAAGGTATGACATGAAGTGAAACTATTTTATTTCTCTGATCCAACAAAACAAAAAATGATTGATTGTATTTTTGGATACTGAAACATATGTTGATTCAGATGAAAATTCAATAAACTATGACCCTTTCATTGAGAAATCACAATAAATTCGTCTAGGTCACACATTGTTCAATTTATTGAACATTTGGGGGCCAACAAGGAAGGGTTTGGGATTTTTGAAAGAAGAACCAAATCCTTGAAACATTTAAATAAGCTGAGGTTAATTAAAAGGTAAACGTGTTTTTTAATGTATTATTTCTTTATTCAAAATATTATTTGTTCACTAATGCATTAACATAATGTTAATTAAATTTTTCATTACTCGGGCAGACAATGCCTTCTGTACATGATGATATTCATAATCTCTATGAAGAAAAAACAATAATGAGGGAAACCCTTTGGATAGATGAAAATGTAATTTTTCGATATATTTTCTCTATTTTACAGAAGAAAATTATATAATGGAATTTTGATTTAATTTTTATTATTCATTGAGGAGTTATTTTGTTTTAGAATATTTATGACCATGTTTCAGGCCTTTTCAAGAAGATAAATGATGTTGTCTTTGTTCAATAGCAGAAGTAATTTTGATGCTTTCACAGAAAAATTATTTTCTATAGAATTAATGAATTGTTGAATATTTATGATTAATTTATTTCATTTTTTATTACTGACATAAATTTTTTTTTCGTATAAATTTTGATTCTTCTATTTTAGATGGGAGTTCTATGTCCAAATTTTGGGCTCCTTCTCCCTTAACACCTTTTCAACCATACGGTGGTGTATTTATAACTTGCATTTTTGTTACCTCCAGTACCTTTTCAGGAAGAGTAAAAACGATGACTATGCTTAGTTAGATAGGTAATGATGATTTTTCAACAGAAAAATCATTGTCCATGGAATTAATTTATTATTTCATATGTATTTTTAATTTATTTCTTTTAAGAATTACATAAATAATAAATTTTTTCTTATATAGGTGGATTCTTTTTTTCAATTAGGGTTTCTATATCCAGCATTAGTTCTCTTATTCCCTTAAAACGTTTTCACCCATGTGTTGGTGAATTTGTCATCTTCATTCCAATTAACTCCCCTACCGTTGTAGGAAATTAAGGATACTGCCTCTACTTAATGATAGAGGCAATCTTGATGTTTTCACATTAAAATAATTGTCCATAAAATTAATGTATGGTTTCATATGTATGTTTAATTTATTTATTTTTAGTATTTCTTACATAATAGTTTTTTCTTATATATTTGGATTATTTTTTTCTATTTTGGGGTGCTATATCCCTCTTTCAACCATTTCTACACTAAAACATGCACATATATCTTATCTCATAATATCATTGACTCTTATAGTGTTGAAAATTATCAAATTCATTAATGTTTCCTCGATTACTCAATCACATACATAATATTGATATTATCATAATAAAATCATTTTTCATAGAATTAATGTATTATTTCGAATTTATGTTTTATTTATTTCTTTTTATTATTACTCATAAATTTTTTTTCCTATACAAGAATATTCTTTTGGTGTATTTGAGGTGGTTTGTTGGATACTACTCATGCAATTTTGGTATTTCAACAATGAATGTCAATTAAAATAATTATAACATTGACAGTAAGTATTGTTTTTTAATTTATTTAATACTTTTTATTTAGGTAATTGTTTAATAGAATATTTGATATGCATATAATATTGTGTTTTTTCTAGTATTTGTGTTGTGAATTTCATTTCATTTAAATTATGTATTGGGAAATGTTATTTCTTATATCTAATGTGTTTTTGATGTATTTTTTATGTTGTTGTGTGCTATTAAAGCACACTGCATTGGTATTGCAGTGTGCTGTTATAGCATACTAAAGTATGACCCTTTATTATCACATTTAAAAGCACTGATAAATAAAACATTTTTTAGTTCTTTTAAAATAATATAAAAGCACTTTTATCTATAGATCATAAAAATGGGTATTTGGAGTTGTGAAGTTAAAAGGGAAGATACTGTTCTCCTTTAGAGGTCTGAAATTAATGCACTAAGAAATGGGTATTTTATTTGCACTTTTAAAAGGGCTGGTGAAATTCTTTTTTATAAACACTTTTTTAGTGCTAATAATAGTGATTGTATGAATGTCCCAAGGTAATTATATTGTAAGTGTGGTTAAGGTTTTTTGTAACCCTTATGTATAGTTCCCTGGTGGTTGTGGGGATATTTTTTTACAAAATATATTTCCCCATGGGACTCTTACATAATGGTGGTAGAGGATTTGAGCTACCCTTTTATATGATACCTTTTTAGTATAGTTTGCACCATTATGGAGTAGAGTCTTAATTGGATGATTTTGTTGTTCTAACATTTGGAGTATCATTCTATCATGGTTTCCTTATTATGACATGATTTGTTTTGATGTTAGGACATGTATATTGGGGGATCCTACACCTTGGGGTGACTAAATTTGTTGAATCATGAACTTCAATGATGTTTTCTGTTAACTCGATTTCAACATAAATATTTGATGAAAGATATGAGAAATTGTGGAATGAAATTATGAGTGATTTATTTATAACCCTTTTAGAAAAACCAAGACAAATCAATTCTTGATCCCCAAAATTAATGTTTTGTTATCAATTTATATTTCCATTTTATTTCATCAAAATCATTAAGATTCTTCTGAAACCTAGGTGATCTTTAGTTCCATTTTTTATCTGATTATTGATGTTGATCTTCAGAATATGGATTTATGTTCTTAATTCATCCTTGATATAAGCTCCACTTTTATTCATTCTATTCTATTTATTTCATTCAATAGGATTTTTTAGCATTCATGTTTTTCCATGATGACTAGTGGTTGACTTATTTGATGGAAGGTGAGGATTTATAGATTATATGAAAGCGTCAAATATTTTCATTGAAAAATGAAATTAGTTATCTTCTATTGTCAATGTGTTTTTTAGCATCCAATGAGTAATGGGATTTTTAAACTCTTCTAATATTTTATCCAATAAAAAGATTATCTGGATTTCTATGATTTTATTAGTGCCAATTTTTGTTCAAGAACAATTCCACATTTATAAATGGATAATTACTTTAATAAAATTAAAAGGGGGTAATTTATTATTATTGTTTAATATGTCTTATACAAGATATTGTTGAATGGATTTATTTGTTTTGGTTGATGACGAGATTTATAATGGAAGGTGGAAGATAGTTTAGGGTTTCGATAAATATTGTCACATAAATATATATCAACACAGGTGTGTTTTATGTTTTTTATTATTTATTCATCTTGGATAGTGATGTGGTCTTATTGTAATTCAACTAGATTTATTAGTTGGGGTGGTGACCTTGTGGGTTTCTCTCTTTTTTAAAATTTTCAATAATAACTATCATATGTTTTTATGAATTGGAATGTTTATGTCTATGAAAATGAGTGGCTAATTCATTATAGGTTGTAGGCATGAGATTAAGTGTAAAATGATTGGGCTAAAAAGTAAGCTGGAAACTAATGAATAAATTCTTGATATAATTAATAATGGATTGAGAAATGGAAAAAATAGATGAATGAATGGGATGGATGATGTGAACTGATCATTGTTGGAATAAATGTGATTAATATGGATTAAATGGATTAAAATGAGAAGTGGTTTGATTAAAATTTTGACATTAAATATATGTAAATTGATGGAATAATGAACATAATTGTAATTTCCTTCCTTTGTATTTGGCTATTGAGAGGTTCCCGAACATTAGATTTACCTATGTGGTCTGAGGTGTTTTGTAAAATATGCTAGAGTCTACTATATAGGTTTTGGTGTCAAAGGTGTTATGTTCCGAAACTATACCCTCATATCACATTGAAAAATAATCTGAAAGTAACCAAACATCATCCATAATAATAAATTAGAGTAACCATAAGAAATTTTCCTTGATAATAAATAATATATGAATGTGTAATCCTTCTATCATAACATAAACAACGTCATAAAAGTATTAAATAGTTTATTTTCTAATGTGTTGATAAAAAATATAAGATAAACGAAAATAAAATGAATACATGTGGGAGATACTACCAAATTTGAGTCATACCTAAACCCTAGTCTCTGATTCCATCAAATCTACCATGCTTTATCATTCTATATTGACCCTCTATACATCCTAAACCTATTGATAGTGATGTACACTAATGTGCCAATTTCCCATGAAAACTTGACTAGGGTATTAGTACAACATAGCATGGAACCACCAAAAAAGTCATAATCATAGACCATAAGGTACTGTATTAACATGTGATATTCTTATCTAAATGAAAAAAATAAATTTTTTTAATTTAAAAATTATTCATTGTTGGTACATTAGTCTTAACATGATACCAAGGTTCTACGATGACCGCTTCATCCAGTTTTCGAGTGTCTCTAAGAATGTGACATACCACACCAACTGGTTGCAAGACCATGAAGAATTCTTATCATCAATTTCAATGAAACCCAATAGTATCAAGATTGATAGCTATATCCCGTGAAAAATTCCTTGGAATAAAATTGTATATAGATCACCCAGATGAAATGAATCCATCCTAAAACATCTCGCATATACCTCTTGTTAGAGGGTATTAAGACCCTCCCACTACATCTAATAGTATATTTATCACATGGAGGTAGTACATTCCACTCAGATAATCTCACATATACCTCTTATTAAGGGTATGTGCATACCTCCATTCCATAATGTAGTATTATACATTAATGATGTATCCAATAATAACATCCAAGTATCCTAGGAATTTACACACACCGTTATGGTATGTGATCCCCATATGAATTTTAACATCATTGTTGGAATTAATGTTGAATATAAGGAAAACATCCAAGGAATCATATGCATCTTTATACACCTTATAATAAACTGTTTACAACAAAAATATTTTGTAATACACAACTGATAATGGTTAACCCCACATCCAACCCAATCTCACATAACAAGACCATCCTCTCAAGTGCAGGAACAATCCCCATCAAAATATCCACATTATAAACACAACATAAATTCAAGTTGTACATAGAATCCCATAATCATCCATAGCCATCACCCACACACATTATATCATTGGTCCACATCACACTATGATACCTACCAGGTTTCTCTTGGTCACACCACAACATAGATGCCATACAAGGATTTATTTATATCTTCCATAAGTCAGGGTCCAATATCAATCACTCAGAGGAAATATTGTCCCTTTTCACAATCATATACATATCACTACCACATTAGCCTCATATAATATTCCCTACTATTATCACTCTAGGAAGTGAGCAAAAACTCATTATCACATCCAATTCCACCATGGGAGGTCCACTCACCCAATATATCTATTATAATCACAAAGGTATTTTCTAACAAGTTCTTAATTAGCAAAACGGTAGGAACAATTTCCCATGGTGTCCACTCAACTATACCAATAGCTCAAAAGAATCTCTATGATCCACTATGGCCTACTAATTATATGTGTTCTCTTCCCATAACATATCCCTACATAAGGGGTCTAAGGGTTCATATCTACAATAACAACATCCATATGTTCATTTAAATATTACATATCTTGGTCTATGTATCACATTGTGCATTATGATAATCAAGGAATTGGTTATTGATAGAGGAGGAATCAAGCCAGTGAAAAACTGTCCTTTATATCCCTAAGAATACTGTAAATTTTCATCATAATAATTTGATTTAATTTATTTAATTTATTTAATTTAACCCTAATAATCACCACAATGGAATGATACCATATTAAATTCCATATAAATAAAATACTTTTTAAAAAGGGGTACATTTATGGGACTACCAATCACACATAGATTCATTCCCTTTATAATTAAATCCTAAATATTAATTGATGTTTTTTCAATTCTGATCATTCATCCTCCATAAATTCTATGACTTTGTCACATTAATAATACACTAAATAGTTACAAAATATTTTCCCAATTTATTTAAACTGTTTTAGTATATAAATTATAATGATGAAAAAACACAATATTCTTTCCCAAATATTTTTTTAATATATATAAACAATCCCTTAGGAAATCCTGCCAAAATTAAATTGTTATACTTTTTTGGAAAATCCCATTACCCTTATGAATTGGGGTGAACTACAAAAGGGTAACTCATGGTTACTCGGACATAGTGTGGGGGACCCTACGTAAGGGTAACCTTAGTAAAAATTACCCAATTTTGGGTCACTAGGTATGGGTGACAGTTTAACCATGTATATTGATTTGCATCATTTTATTCATATATATATATATATTCATTTCTACTTCTTATACATAGAAAAATTTAAACTCCCTTGAAAAATTCGAGAATCCAATCTCAAATGCATTATATTTTCGAGAATCATGAAATAAAATTTTGTTTCACCAATAATTGAGCTCGACTAAATTAAAAAAGTCTAAAATAATCCTAAAACATTAACCTTGGTTATATAATCTGGGAAACATAAAATATGGTATATATATATACAACCCCATAAGAAAATGCTAAAAATCGATCTCAGGATCACTCTCCATTGCCATTTCATCTCTATCCACCTTTGATCAAGCAACTCAACAAGAATCATCTTCCCTCCCCATCCATCCATCCTTTATCAAGAGAATATTCCAGAGGATGTATCCTATTTTCCATACATTTAATGAGAAAGATAAACAATCAGGAATTAATATATGATTAATTAATTAAAATTAATTTCATTAAATTAAATTTATTTATATATATATTCGAACACACATATCGTGGGTCAAAATTTGAGTGGAATGTATACCTAGACATTGTTAAACCCCAATCATTGACTAAATCACATGGTTGATATTTAAATAAAGAATAAATTGAAGGAGATATCATTATTTAGGAAATGGAATAAGTGTTATTTATTTAAAAAATATTATTATATATCTGAAAAATTCAACTGAATCAAAATATCAAAAACATCTAACCGTGTGGTTAACACCTAATTGCAAGATCCATAAAATTGTAAAAAACATTTTATGGGATATTAGACTAGGTAAAATTATCATTATTCCTCTTATACACCAACAAAACCAATAATTAAAATTTTCGTTGAATTTAAAGATCAGTACAGATATGGTGAATTAAAATATAAAAATCATAACAATTATCAACATAAATATGTTTTGATTTCTATTTTAGTTCATCAATTAATCACTAAATAATTTTATTTTACCTAAAAAGGTTTATTGAGATTCTTTTACGAAACTCAAAGCATGAGGCACACAGTTCATTGAAACTCGAGCCTCCGGCTAGCCATCATCAATAATACTAAGACAGGTTTCAACGACACTTATTTATCCTAAGATTATTTTTTTTCAACTGATCTAATCATGGTATCATAGTGTTCTTTGTTATAGGAATCATCTCGTAATTTCTAAATTCAATCCATGGTCATCTCCTCCATTATAATAACTTTTTTAATCAAATTTTTGTTGGTTAAGTGACATGAATTGTGTAGTTCCCATCAAAAGGTACCCAATTACACATGAGAATGTTGATTATTCATCTTGTAGAATACTCTCAAAAACACTTAGTCACAGCCTCATATCCACTATAATAACACATGTTCACTATGCGTTAACATCTTAAGGAATCCTAAGACAGTCAAATAACGAACATAAGTTTTTGAAAAAGAATCATTGTGTAATTGAATGGTTGAATCCTCAATCAACAAAACCCATCATCATAATCCACTCAAAAGTATCAATAGTTCTTCGACCTTACAAACATAGAGATCTAATCCAATCCATCATGATACCAATGCTAATTTTATGTCTCCAACCAACAATATATCCAAATTCCTTTACTAAGGAACTAGATAATACTAGGATTCACTTCTCACCAAAATCTAGAATTCCCTTCTTCTATCCAATGACTTATATAATGAGTCCATAAACCAGACCACCTGGGGTAATTTCTCTATAAACTAGTCTCCATCCACTACATCACATAATGATGGGGTGTGGTTTGTCTGCACATAATTGATCACCAATAAAAAAACATGAATTGGATCCAATACCCAAGTCAATGGGAATATAATCCACAGTGTCTTATGAATTTGTATCCAAAAACGAGGTTCAATTCTTCAAACGAATAATAGATCTCTCTCCATCATATTAATTACTATATACTATTAAATGAGTGAAACATTAGAATGTTACATCATCACATGTGTTCCACACCTTTGAAGACATGCTCACCCACACAGTTAATACTAAAAACATCAATGAAATCATCATACTCATAGTGCCTCTTTTAAACCTAATCTTGTTAATAGTGAATTCTTCTTGAGTACCCAATTTTAATGGTCACCCAATAACGGGGTGATGACATTTCAGGAGGGAACAACCAATACAAGACCAAAGATAAACTATAATACAATGTATGCACATGATATATGTTCATTAGAATTAATAATTGACATAGGAAGAATAAATAATAATCAATATCAATAATTGGTTTCTAACATGACTCCTTGGATTGATCATAATTTCTATATCCATTGTTGTAGTGCCTCTAACATAGTGTCATACCATGCCAAACCAAATCAGAACCATCATTAATTACCAAGATAATGTCTTGTGAAATCTTGTAGTATCTGGTAAAATAGCCAAATCCTAGGAGAAACACTAATGCATCCAAAAAAATTATTATTCAATTATGTTTAGTGTGTATATCTTGGGATATAAAATGTATACCACAAACTAGTGGTATGGTAAACCATGCCACAATATCCCAGAGTATATTGATCAATCTAGAATAAGTGAAAACCACCCATGTCATATCATGTATACCATTCACTAAGGGTAGTGCATTCCTACCACTATATCATAGAAGTAGAACTGAAGGTCAAAACACCTGATACTATCCCAAGAATCCCATATGTCTAGATAGATCATGGTGGGTAGTTAAAACACCTCAGATCATCTCACCATAGCGACATAGAATGTTAGATCCAAGGAAAAAACCCTGATATCTGATGTATCAAATTACATCACAGTGGGTAGTCTGTCCCACATGAATCATCTCTTATACACATCCCAAATGGGTTACCCCAACATCCAAACACATACCATATAATTGAGTATGGACCCTCAAGTTCACAATATATCCCCATCAATATTTCTACATTAGGTTCAGAAAATTGGTTGAGGTTCAATTATGACAACAAAAATCAACTATTTCAATTACCCTCACATGCCCTCTTGATACTCATAATCTCACAGAGGTATATAAATGGTTCTTCTAGGTCATACAATAGTAGGGACACCAATGGATGATTTTTTAGTTTCTTACATTTTACCTATAATCCTTTGGAATATTTCTAATAGTGTTTTTGATTCTAGGAACTCAGTCAGTGTGAGGTCTCTGGGCCCATAGAGCCATATTGTGGTGATATTAAAGGTTTTAAATATATCTCATCGTGTTTGTGTAGTTTCTTTAGAAATGTGGAATATATCTAGAGTGGCATCAAAAATCTGATTTTTGAAACCATGGTTGAGTACATATCATCATTTTTAACCAAGGTGTGACATAAACATTGTTGATGTCATGTGTTCAGTTAGAGATAAGTTATTGTAGATTAGATAAATTATGGATTTATTTTAATAAAAATTAAACCAGTATTCCTCCTCCCCCACACAATTGGTTCACACTATTGTATGATCTGAATCCCCTCTCCCTCTTTCTACTTACATATGTCATGAAGACTAAGTCGAGGATATGAGGAGTCTTCAATCTCTGATATTGATGACAATCACTCTGGGATCATGCGGCAGTAGCTTCTGAGTCCTGTATCAAACTCAAAGCATAATAATTTCTCCAGATATATTTGGTATTGAGTTCTAAATACCTATTCGTATTTTTATGCATAATTTTAATGTTGTAGAGCCCTTAGATTCTTGTTAGGGACCCTTTGGGGGTCAATCTGTGGGTTTCATGGTGAACTGTGGTGATTTGAGTGGTTCGAAGGGTAACTCATGACTAATTTTACATTTAAAGTATGTGTGGTGTAGTAGAGACTATAATATGTTCATTCCATTTAATGAACATGAGTTTTGGGTACTACATTCCATGTACCTCATGTTAGAAATCATTTTGTGATCCCATGACATGTGGCATGAGGGAATGTCTAGGCAAGACAGGTGAATATACATGGCCATGTGCGTGTAAATGGCAATAGGGATCCAAAAATGGACATGGGAAGATGACACAAACAAGGGGTCCTGTAGCAAAGATATGTTGTGTACCCTAGGGTGCTTGTTCTGTGTGAGATAGAGTTGGATGAGTCATGTGAATGGATGAAATTTGAAGGTGTTTGGTGAGGTGATACATGCCATGTAATGTTGGTAAATGATGTGTAACACTACATTAATTGACAAGATATGCATTTAAGGTACACAATTGGGTGTTTAGGTGGGGCCACATGCCATGAAGGCACCCCTTACATTCCATGTAGCCTCCTCTTGGATGAGTTTCCACCCAGCTTATCTCTTCTCCTCATGGATTAGATTCAGGCCTATGAGTAGCCAATCTTGATCAGTTTTCTATATAGAATGTCATGGTGTCCACATTTTGGTTCTATGAGATTTCAGGTGAGGCTATTTTGTGTGTAACATGTGTTAGAGAAGTTTTTAATAGAAGTGGTTTAGTGATTTTTTTAGTATATATCTGTTATTTTATATGTGGAATTATTTCCTCAATACAAAATTGGTATATCTTTAAAAGGTTGATATTGCATTGAGTTTTGATATCCCTCTACAAAGTACATGGTGGGAACCTAGATCATTTGGTTAATGTTTTAGAATACCACTAGATAGGGTGGTGTAAGATTACCATGTATATTGTTTCCCTAGATAGGTTTTTTAGAATCATTATTACCACCACTACTCAAAAAATTATCACTTGTCTACTATGATAGCCCAATAGGGTTTTTTTATTGTCAGTTATATGATCACCTATATATGGGGCAGGTTTAGTAGTCTTGTGGAATCCATGTTTATATTATCCTGACTAAGATGTTGGTAACTGTAGGGTTGCATCATCATCGTATATATGATCCCTGTCACATAAAACAATTTATAGAGGGTTATTCATATCATCACGAGGAAGATTTTTTAATTCATCAGTAATACAAGATCTGGTTTGTGGAATTTTTGTGAACATAACTACATTGTTGACCATCCTCTATCTGAGGAATGTGATCTCTAGGATGTTAGATTAAGTTGTGTTTTCTCCCTGTGGATTTTAGGAGTGATCCCATATCTGGTAGAGATCCTTGGGTGTCCAGCTTGGGTTCTTGGTTTCCATCAGTGGACTCTAGGAGTGATCCCATATCTTAGGAGGTGGTCTTTATTGTTTCTAGACTGGGTTTGTAATTTTCCCCAATGGATCATGGGATTGATACAATTCTTGTGGAAAAAGAAATTTTTTTGTTACAATAGGGTTTATAGCATCCCCCATCAGGGATGTGTGAGATCCTCTATCTAAGTATCATGTTCCCTAGAGTTCTAGTCTGACATTATTAGTGGTGTGATCTAATAAGCATGTTCTCTCGAATGTATGACCATTTTGGGGTGGAAGTGTTATGTCGTCAACATTGTGATACCTGATTGAGTGGTATTTATTGGATGATGCCCCAATGATAGATGGTTTGTACATGATGGAGTGATATCTTTAAGATGAGTGTCATACAGAATGATAGAACTCGTTGAATGTTAACTCCTAGGAGAGTGTAGACTTGTGTGCCTCGAGAAGATCTTTTCTCTTGTAATTATTTCCAAAACTCATGAGACATGGAGTATGAGACAAGTATATCTGGGTGTATTTTTGGGTTTCATTATGATGTGGAAATAACTTATTAGATACACCATGTTTTATTATTTTCTAGTCATATGTTTCCAATGATGGTCTAGAGATGGATTATTTATATCATTTAGATTACCTTTAGATGGGTCGATTAGATCATTTTCCTTCATTTTCTCCGTTTTCAATTGGGAATTTTGGGGAACCAAATTCTTATGGATATACTTATCTCTTAATTGGATTTTTCCACAAATGTTTTACCTTGTTCAGAGAAAAATTCTTTCAAAATAGTCCTAGGAGGACCCGGAGCAAGTATAGCTTGGAGAGATAGACATACAAGGGTGCATAACGATGCTTGGATGATAAGAATTCTAGAAGGTGTATTTGATAGTGTTCCCCTCCTTCTGAGTAGGATGGATTCATTAAAAAATTTATGATGGTTGGAATATATTTTTACACTTTACCATTTATGTAATCTTGTTTGGGATATATGTATGAATGCATTTTATTTTATGTTTATATATCATTTCGTTGTTACATGACGGTGTATGTGGGTATATACATATAGGTACATTAAGATAAGGCCTCCCATTGGTGTGATAGCCTAATGGACACTATATTATAGCCTATTGACTATGGGGAATGTCTTGGGTAGTCGTAGCTTGATCCCTATTGGGTCGGGTCTTGACGGAGTGTTATCAGAGTGGGTTCCACTTTGGGACCGCAATGTCATGAGCATGAATTGGCTTTCTTAAAGATAGTGTAAGGCTATTTTGATTTTGGATTTCAGGTTAGGGAATATATTTCTGTTGTGGAGGCCAATGTATCCATTCATAGTGACTCTAATAACCTTTTTTCAACTCAATACACTAATACATGGGTTGTAGGGAAATAATGGTTCATTCATTATATAGGATTGAGTTCTTGGTTTTCCCCTATCCTCCATCACTCAAATCCCCAGATATACAATTTGAACATGGTGAATCTAGATTTTATTTCTAGATTCCTTCATGATAAAATCTATATTGGGTTTCGGGATGGGATTGTGGTTACAATCTTCTTAGAGTTTAGGCTTCAGTGAAGGCACTAGTTTTGATGTTGGACCACTGCGAGGTCCGCCAGTTCATCCACCAACCATTGATCTGATGGTTTTGTCATTAGTGCAGGTCAACGATGCACATAGGATGAGTACACTGAAATAGTTTCATGGGCATTACAATGTGAGGATTTGGGGTGACCCAGACCTCAGGGCAGTTGATGAATCTTTCAAATAAGTAACGTGCGTTTTCCGCATTATGAAGATTCCTCCAAATAAGAGGGCCATCTTAGTAGTGAGCATTTTGTAAATAATGGATTTTAATTAGTGTAATATTGTTATACAAAACCATGACGATGAAATTCTCACTTGGTAAGTGTTTTAGTAGATCTTCAGGGAGGAGTTCTATTCCGTCACATTGAGGACGCTACATATCTAAGAGATTATATTACATCTGCAGGATAACATGAGCGTGGAGGAGTTTTGAACAAGGTCCATAGACCTATCACAATACTCCCTGAATATGGTTTATAAACAACTATTAATTCAATGGAACATTGATGTCATATTTCACATAGATATCAGGGCGTTAGTGGGGTCGTTGTGTATTCCCACCTATGTTGGAGTGTTTAGCAAGATTTGCAGGTGGAGTGATTTATGGCTGAGTAGACACCAACCATTATTGCTGGGAATGTAGTACATAATCAAATAGAACGTGGTATCTGATGGAAGGCTTAGGGATTTTGGCATGTAAGAATCTTTAAGTGGTAATCCTAGGGTGAAGGGTCTTTGTCTCAGGGCATTGAGGTATGTTTGGGTTATCTGTATGATAGGTGATGCTACTCTTGTGAAATTTAGGTACATGTATTAGTGGTTTTTTTTGAAATTTCATGCTACTAAGAGGGAAATTGTCAATGTACCTCCTTGGTGGATTTAGTGTTTCTAGAATGGATGTCTATTGGGTGGAGGACTTTGTGGAGGAGCAGGTGGAGCAGTAGGTTGGGGAAGATAGTATGAATTTCCATCCCCCCTAGGTGGTCCATGACAATCTTAGGGAGATGGAGTATGGGTGTGACTGTAGTTTCAGGTTATATAGGCATTTTACCCATATACATTGATGGAAAGAGTTACACTTTGTTTCATTTCCACATTCTACAATATTCTTGATTGTAATTATTGTTATGTGCACAATTATTTCTGGTTATCATTCATGGGTTTTGTTTAAGATGACACTAGGTGTTGGTAAGACCAAGTTTGTGGTTCAACATAACTTTAACTATAATAAGAATAATAATCATTCCCCCACTATGATTAATTTTTTGTGATGTGAGAAAAACCGTAAGGGTGAGTTAGTACCACGCAACGTAGATAGTGTTGAGGTGTGGTGGAAGAGTCCCTCCGACTTTTTCATTCGGATAAGGTTTGTGTTTTGGAATTTTTCATGGAGGTCTTGGTATGACCTTGTGTGTGTACTTGGATAGCGACATTTTTTTTTTACCATATAATTTTTAGTGTTAGCTTCTATGTGAGATTCTTGAAGGGGGAGTGGTCCGGTTTGATGTTTCTTTAGACTCACAATAATTAGGGACACTTTCCCCACTAAGACATGTTATTGAGATGAGTTACAAAACCATACGAGTGATACATTTCATCCAAAAACAGATCGTATCATTTTTTTGGACAAGTTCCTTTGACTTGTGATTTAGTAGTAGCGTTTTTGTGGTCATTATGTCAGTATAGCGAGGTGAATTTCTAGTAGACCCTATGGCGAAAAATCAGCTAAGTGCATAGTGTTTTCCACAAATTTTAGATGAAGAGAAATTTTTCCAATATATGAAATATTTCAACCTAGGTTAGATGGACATTAGTATGGTATCCCATATGATTCCTCTAAGCACAGTCTTTTAGGTAGAACAGGAATATGTGGTGGCCTTTCTAGTAGTCTTGGTGAGCAAGCTAATGTGGGAGTACCAATTGAGAGCTAATTTTCATTCCATATTCCTTTCATTTTTTTATTTTGGGGATGAAAATCCTTAAGGTGTGGATGATTTAGTGACCTAGGATTTGACCTTTAAGACTTCATAATATTTCTAGTGAGATTTTCAAAGTCATGTACTAAGTTGAAGGTGACTTCTAGGTTTTGGGGAGACTCAGCTCAATGTTATTAAAAATATTAATTATATTTTATCATTCATTCACGCTTTCTTTGGAAATGTTTAATAACTCTGTAATGGAGCATTTAATCATCTTTCTAAGAATTTGATTGAGTTTAGAACTTCATTTTCTACCCTAGGTGTGACATAAACATTCTCAGTACTAGGTGTTTGGTCAGATGCGAGTGGGCGATTGGGAGTTAAATAGATGATGTTGTTTTCATAAAATTTAAAACAATATACCCATCCCAACATCCCTTTTTTGTACACACCTAGAAGAGCTAAATCTCCTCTCCCCCATTCAACCACTAGATGATCAGAGGTCCTAGTTGGGTAAATGAGTAGATGTCGTTCTCGGATCCTGACGATAATCACTCCAAGATCTTGTGGCAGCAACATTCGAGCATTGATTCGACCTCGATGCTTTGGATATTCACCACTAGGTTGGTTTCTCAGGGTATTAAGTCTTGAATCTCATTTTAAGCATCAGTTTAAATTTTTATATCACATATATTCGTTATAGGGACCCCTTGAGAGTTGATATTTTAGTTTTGGTGTGAATGGAGGAGTTTTGGGTAGCTCACAAGGGGAATTCTCGAAGGACTTCCCATATACACCGGATGTAGTATAGTGGATCATGTTGTGTGTTTTATCCCATTTGGGAAGATGAGTTTTGGGGACTCCATGACATTACGTTGTGTAGTAACATTTTTCCATGTGGCCTAAGTACATGTCAAGGGAATCCATGTGAACATACATTTGTTTGTGCAAGTACACTACCAGAGTACATGTGCATGGGGTATCATAAATGGACACTGGAATATTACAAGGCCAATGGTCCATGTAGTAGTTACAGGTGGCATAACCTGTAAAAGAGGCCTTGTGTGAGACACATATGGATGAGGCATTTGAAGATAAGGCATATAAGGGGAAAGGGTGATGTGAGATGCACTATGTAATCCCACATTACCAGCCATGTCACCCATTCTAAGAACACATCCAGGTGTTTTTGTGGGCCATGTGCTATCTAGACCGCCCATTCACGTTGTTTAGTATCCTCTTGAAGAAGTTTTTACCCACTATATCTCCTTTCAATGAGTAATTGATTCAGGCCTCTGAGTATCCAATCTAAAGTAATTTTTTATGACGAACTCGATGATATCCATGATTTGGGACTATTATATTTGAGATGAGGAGATGTTGTGGGTCACCAGGGATAACAACGGTTATACCAATATTGGTTGAGAGAGTTCCCATGGTATATCCCTACGAGGGTATGTGTGGCATTAAACCCATAGTATAGTACTGGTATTTCCTCATTAGTATGAAATATGATAGAGTTTTTGAATCCCTATATAGTGGCTGGGGTAGGATCCTCTACCAATTTGTTAGAGTTGTACCATCCCTCTAGAGAGGGTAGCGTAGGACCCTATATCATATCATTTCCAAAAATCAGTTTTTTTGGTATCATTGTTACCACTACTATACAGGTGATGATACCCTATCATGTATGATTGACCTGTAGGGTTTGTGGTTTTGTCGGTTATAAAATACCTTTCATTGTGCGTAAATTCATATTGGTTGTTGAATAATTTGGTATATGATACCCCACTCATCAATTGGTATCAGTAGGTTTACAGAATCATTGGATATATGATCACATACTCTGAAGATGATTTATTTAGGGTTTTTAGATTTTTCTGGGGCATGAACTGCTACTTTTTTTGTCATTATAAATGGGTTTTGTGGATTCTTTAGGAACAACACTACATGGGAAAAGATCCCTTATATGAGTGATACAACCTACAAGACATCATATTGGGTTGTGGTGTCCCCTGTTAGTTCTAAATAGTGATACCCTATCTGGGAGAGACCCTTGTATTACCAGATTGGGTTTACAGTGTCCTCCAGTGGACCCTTGGAGTGATCCCCTGTCCAGGGAGGTGCTATTTAGTATTTCCATATAAGGCTATTAGTCTCCCCCATCTAATCCTAAGAGTGACCACCTTTTGAGGAATGAGACCTTTTTTGGTTCTAGTAGGTTTTAGCATCACCCACCCTAGATGGGTGAGATCCCGTCTCTAACTATAGATATCCACTATGTTTTAGTATGATTCCCTTAGGGGTGAGTTCTGATTAGTGTTTTCACCAAAATGAAATCCCTATCGGGGGTGGTAGTGTTTTGTTTTCAGAATTATGATAACATATTGAGTGGTATCTCACAGATGTGGCGCCAAGGAAAGCTGCGCAGTATATGATGGAGTGATATCTCTTTGATGACTATCATATAGGATGATAGAGCTTCTTTAATAGAGGAATCTTGGTGACTATTTCCTTTAATTCCTCGATTAGAAACTATCATTGGCTATGAGGTCATAACCTCATGAGACTTGTAGTATGAGATGAGTATATCTAGATGAATTTCTATTTTTCATTGAGATTTTGTCACATCTTTCTTGTCACACTATGTGGTATGAGCTGACATGTCATGTGTAGCTAGGGACAATCTCTATTGGGAGTCTCTCTCTCATTTGGGTTTCATTTGGATGGGTTGAGTGGATTGTTTCTTTCTGATTTTTTCCTATTCATTTGAGTATTTGAGGGTCCCTACTACATTTTTTTATTCTCACCGTTGTACATAATTTTTCCTCGCATGTGTGTCTTGTGTAGACCACATTCTGTTACAAGGAGTCCCAAGAGGACCTATATCACTTAGAGCATAGAGAGATAGACCAAACATGGTCATTACTAGAGCTTGGCTGGGGAGAATTCATTCATGTTCATTTGAATGAAATCCCCTCCATTGGATTATGTTGGATGATTTTATAGTTTACATATGGTGGGTGTATATTTTGACCCTTAACAATTTATGTATTATAGTTTGTTATAGATGTCTACATGCATTTTATTTTCTATATATATATCTTCACTATTCTAGGGAGGTGTATGTTGGTGCCTATGTACAGGTACCTTAAGCTCTATTTTCCCATGTGTGTGATAGCCAACACGGTGTTGGAAGCCAGAACCTGGACTACGGAGGCAGGAATCATAATTTTTTGCTCAATCCCCATTATGTTGAGTCATAAAAAATTTAGAAATATTTTCCCCCAACTCATATGTCAACATCTATCACTCAGTGGTTATTGTTCCCCTCAACATCCTAATAATAATTTCATAAACTTGTTATCATCATTGGATAAGACCTATTGGAATCACTTGTGGATGCTGGAAAAAATACCATAACTAATTCAAAGACATGATAGTTTAGTCCATTCACACAACGTATAAATAAATATCAACCAGTAGATTATGAACTAGTTCTTAATTTCCAAATGGGAATGAACACACACTCATTCAATTGAATCCACTATATAAATGGCTCTAAGGCATCTCTATATTCTATTAAGTCCAACTAGAGCCATAAATTCACATCTCATCACATATCCCTACTAAAGGGGTCTAAGGGAACCTTACTACATTTTCAAAAATCACTCCGTTAATTTAAATCTCAACACTCATGGGTAGAGTATAACATAGTATATTTTCATAAGGAATCCCTCATCTATTAGTGGTGTAGACCTCAAGCCACTTCACAAGGGTCTATCATGGTCTTTATAACATTTTTCATTTCATTCATTAGAGATTTTTTATATAACGATTTATTTATATTAAATAAGTAAATAAACACAATGTTGGGACATCATATCACATTTTACATAATTAAAAAAACATTTAAAATGAAGGAATGTGTTTTTGGGAATACCTAACACACATGGATTAATTCATTTTATAAAAAGAATCTCGATCATAATTTTTTAAGATCTTAAAAGTCATACCAACCATTTTATATCTATAAAAGGTCCTCACAGAATTTTTAATATGTTAATTAATTATAAAATAATTTCTTAATTTAATTTAAATTTAGTTCTACAACTAAATTACATAGAATAAGTAATAAATTATTCTCTATAAAATCTCCTTTTATACATAAGAATAATCCCTTATGAAAACACTAAAAAACAAAAAATATATATATATTTTTTTTAAATAAAATTTACCCAATTTTCATGGAGGTTACCTATATAATGGAAACCTCAGTTACCCTTATGTTGTATATAGTTGTATCAGGTTACCCACTTTTCCATCACCAAGTATCTGGTCACTGCAACAAGGTTACCTTTTACCATAACAATGCGAGTCACTCTATTTCATTCTAATATGTTTGTGTTGTTTCTTTTTTTCATCTAATTAATAGACCATTGAAATCAACATTTTAAAATTTTAGAAACCCACTTTTAAATAAATCAAAACAAAAAGAATAATAAAATTAATAATTGATTCACCCCAAAAAACCCTCTTCCAAAAAGAGATGACAAAATTCATCTATAATTGATTACATATATCTCAATTAGTAAAAAATTATAAACGTGAAAACCAATATACCTCATCATGAAATTATGAAGCTTTTATCTCGAGAAAACACTACATATTAGTTTCTTTTTTATCTGTCACCAATTGAGCTCCCCTATAAAAATCCCCTTCCCTTTCCTTTCTTCAAACATTTATCTTGAGAATATTTTAGAGGAATCCTCCAATTGTGTCATATATTAAATGAGTAATTGAATCGATTGTGGAAGGAAATATAACAAATTAAATTCAATTAATTTCATTATTTTAATTTAATTTCAAAAACCATTTAGATTCTAATCTCTATATTGGAACCCAAGAATAGTTTATACCTCTCATATGAAAAAACACATATTCCAAACATAACCTTGGGGTTAATATTTTAATTAGAAACACCATTTAAGATATGTCAACAATTATTAAATAGAATAATTAATATTTATTTAATAGATTAAATATATTCTAATAATTCACTTACATAGAACCGATAAAAATTATAGCCATAGGGTGACCACCTCATTCTGAGATCAAGAAAACTGTCATAAAATATTTATAGGATCACCTTCTTGGTTAAATTACCATTTTACCCATCATATATCTTTAAAACCAAAATATAAAATAATATTTTAATTAAAATCATGTTTGGACATGTGGTATAATAATAACTCCAATGGTAAATGATAGTATTGGGAAACATGTGGTACATGTGATGTTTTTTTTGGTATAGATTCATTTTTTTCCTATGGTTTAGCTATGTTCTTGATGATGACTGTGTTATGAAAATTGATATAATTGTGCGTGGTAAAAAAATATAATGTTATTATGGTGATATGAGGCCATAGTGAGAATGGATTGTAGAATTTCAACTTTTATAATGGTACAAGGAATTTTGCATGGGTTCAAATATCATGAGAATAATATTTTTATGTTGCGGTTGAGGATGTCAAAGCATGGTGGGAGATGTGAAAGTAAGGACAAGGATATGATGTTGATGTACTTCTTGGTAATGTGTCCTTTCTATTGTGATAATGATTTTATTGTGATAGTAAATGGGTGGGGTGTGCATAGATAGAGTAGGAAATATGGTTGATATAATTCTGGTTTTTATATCCATATTTGGTAATTGTTGTTATAGTTGAGTATGTGGTGGTGCGGTATGTGGTGATGGATTTGTGATTATGGAAAGAAAGCTATGATATGTTGATTGGTGGATGATTTAATATGAAAGGGATGTTATAGTATGTGTTATGGCGGTAAGGTGATGGTGTGAAGATATGTAAATGATGATGTATTTTTACCATTCTTTGATTCTTGATTTGATGGGAATTGGTTCTCCTCTCTAATAAATATAGTTTTGAGGGGGATTGATTTTGAATTGATAAGTAAGTGTGGTGGTGAAATTTAAATCACTTTTTCATTGGTTAATTTTGATGATGTTTATAGAGTTTAAGATATTTATCATTTATCAATTACAATTTTCGTATTCTAATCCTTAATTGGAATAGGAATTTTTATGAAATCTTGATGAAGGGAAATAGTTCATGGGATTCTAGGAAATTATGGAGATAATTGAAGTCTATGTCAAACATAGTGTTTTGGGTTTTATATCACTCAGGATTATTTTGTTTCTATTTATTAATTTTTGGGAATTTATATGTTGAATGGGAATTATTCCGAGTTGATTAGTGGAATCGTTTTATTTTTTATTGGTTATGAGTGTAATTCTTCCAATTTATTTTTGTTTTCAGACCATCAGTGCTACTCATCAAACCATGTCCAATTACATGCAAGATCGCAGGGCACCTAAGTCTTCACTACTATCCTAAGAGTGGTTTTAAATGCGGGTGGTCCATGATAAAACATTACAAAAATAACATCATATGGATAAAGATACAAAAAATTTATGATAACAAAATAATATTGTAGATATCATATAACATAGTTTTGTATAAATTTAAAAATATTTCTACTAAGCCATTTTAAATCATTAATAACAACACTGTCTGAAAAAAAGTATGACCTTCGTGTAAAAAATTTATGTATGAGACACAAGAGAGATTGATAATAACACAAGTTTTATCATTGAAGATGGATCCATAGAGTCAAATGAAATGATGACGAGTTTAGACATTGTTTGTATCATGTATCACTAAAAATTAACTAATCCATATAGGAAAAATATCATTTAATAATAGTTTTTAGTAATATGTATGAAAAGTGCTGATAAAAATAAAATTTTATTTTTTTAGTTCTAGTTTAGGAAAACCAGTACCAAAAATTTAATTTTATTTTTGACAATTATTTTTAGAAATGGTTTTAAAAATACATTATCATTAATTTGGAGATCCCCCCCGACCTCTAGATGGTGAATTTTATTTTATATTCAAACCACTGGGTTTTCAGAAGCATCCAAAAATGAATAAAAATGATTTTTTTAATTAATAATTATAAAATAAAGTTTACATTTAGCATTTAATAAAAAATTATTTTATAATATTTAATAATATATATTTCATAATTTAAAATTAAAATTAATTTTTGTAAATTATTAATTAAAAATTATTAACTCAAATTTATTAATCAGTAATTTTTAATTATTAATTACATATTATTAATTAAACATTTTCTATTTTTAATCAATGATTAATCATTAATAATGATAAAATAATTTTTATAAAAATATATTTCATATGATTAAAAGTAAAAATTAATTTCCAAAACAGTTCAATAATTATTACTTACTTTTACTTAAATAGAAATTAATATTAAGTAGTTTAGAATTAATAATTCTTATTTTTTATTAATTTTGGGATTATAATTATTAACTAATTATTAATATAAATATTTCTTAATTATAAATTAATCATTCCTATTTATTGGAACTTTTTTAATAATATTAATAACGAATTATTAATCACAATTACAAAACAATAACTATACCTTATTTCTTATTATTTATTATTAATTTCTCATAAAAATTAATTAGAAGATAATTTTAAGTAATAAATAATTATTAATTAATAATTACATTTATATGTATACATGTTTGTGTGTGTTAATAATTAAATTATAAAAATGTATTTGAAAAAAAATTATCAATACATTTTATAAATGTATTTATAAATATATAATATTAAAGTATTTATAAACATGTTATTTAAATATGTAGGTAAATATTTGAATACACATATATATAACCATATATGTGAATATATGAAACGAAATATATATATCTATATATATATAAATAAAAAAATATGTATATATATTTATATTGAAATATAAAAATATATACACATAAATATAAAAATATATGAATATGAAGATAAGTATGTAATAAAATATTAATATGTAGCTACATATAAATATATTAATATACCTAAATAAATAGAAATATGTAAAAATATGTTACACTATTTAAAAATGTATAAACATTTAAATAAATATAATTATATATAATTAAAGAAATGTAAATATAAAAATATATATATTTACTAATTATTATTTTGTAAAAGTAATTAATATATATATACATATATAATTAAATAGATATAAATGTATATAAATGTATATAAATATACATAAATATATAAAAATATATATACATGTGATTATTTAAATATATATAAATATATATAAATATGTGTACATATATAAACCGACATTAATATATTTAGTATGCACGTATATATAATATAATATAATAACTACTCATTAATAAATAATATTACTTCTATGAAATTATTTATTAAGATATTAATATATAAATTCACAGAAATAGAAGTAAATATATAAATATAAAACTACAGAGTTATGTATAATTGTATATAAATATAAAAATAACAGAAAATATATGAACATATATAAATACGTGTAAATTTATAAATAGATATAGATATATAAAAAGATGTTGTTTTGTGTTTATGTGTGTAATTAGATTTTATGTTTAATATAATTCAAGGTAAATTTTTCAAACAAGTAGACTTCACCATAATAATGGGGTCAAATGTTTAAATATCAGTTATCTCTATTATATAATTTGTTCCCCTCAAGTGATGGCCCTGTAGAAATGGCCAGAGATTCATTTCTTATGGTCGGGGGTTAGAATCGCATTGGTTTTTCTTCGTGGTTGTAGTGACAAGATAGATGATTTAACTAATATAATTGTGTGGGGAAATTTTGGGGAAGGTAATTAAACTCGGTTTCGGCACAAGGTGAACAAAAGACATTGGGTCCAGTAATTACCTCCTTAGGGGATGGTTGCGTTGCGAACGGTATGAAATATATGGTGGGTGATCATTATACCATCCACTACAATGACTACTATAGAAGTCATATATATTGTAGTAATATACCTAAAGAAAATAAGGAAAACACCTTGATCCCATTTGTATGGACTTTGGTCTAAGTTTGGGTTTGTGTATGGCTTAAATTTATGTGGGTCGGCCCATTAAAATAAGATGGTGGCATGGTCATATTGGGTCATGGACTTTCCATGGTGCATAAAAGGGTATCACAATGAATCATTTATAGGATGGGGTAACACAACTCTTAGAATGGTAACACGGTGAGATGACTATTGATGATTTGTAGCATGGAATAAGAATGGTGATGTAGCAAGAAGTAGGAAACTCACTTTCTTGTTGTGTCATCTCCTTCAGAGTCCATTAGAACACATTCAACTCGGACATTTGACCATCATGAACATGGGATTCTTGGAAATAATATGAAATATTATAAGTTTAATAGGTGATTATTATTTCATGTGGGTATTGATAAGGAATCACTTATTCTGATATCAAGTTGTGTTGTTTCTTTATCATTCCCTATTGATTTTTTCTAATTATTATTGTTGTTGTTTTTGTTGTTATTTTGTAATCTCATTGCCTTCTGGATATGGATTATGTACCATATCCATGGAGAACTGGGTTTGAATCTTTTTCATGGAAAATTTTTCGATTCAATATCCAAAATTTATATTTGTGTATTGTATAAGTGTACTTCATTGAGTTCACTATATCTCTAACTTTTGTGGGGACCCTATAGAGATACTGTAGTGGCGCACCATAGATTCATTATGATGGGTAAATATAGTTGGGCATTGTATTGAATTGTGCATGGCAAAGGGGGATTAGTACCATGTGGGGGTGAATTTTTCTGGATTTGGGTGCCTCTGGTAAATGGATGCGTGTAAAACCATCGTGGGGGGGCTGGTCAACCTATAGCCAATGGGAACATGAACTTACTTTCCTTATAACTTTCACACCCAACTATAGTGTAAAAATTATATTAGTACTACTAAATCTATATGGAATCTAGAATTTTTATGATAGGAATAATACATATGTATTAGATCTTAGTTTAAGGTTTTAATCTCTAACTATAATCAATTCTTATAGGTATTTTGGGTAATCATGTGGAGTGATTTTAAATTGGTGGCATGGGGTTTTCATTGATCACAACCGCGAGATGAAGTGTAGTGAATCCTCACATCAATCGCTTATAACATATCATTTAATAACTAAGCTGTGTATTTAATCGTAGTATGTTCTCGACCTCAATCATTTCCTGGGAAATCATTTATCCATCCTTTTTAATTTGATCTCTGAAATGGAATATAAAAAACAAGTTAAGATCCTTCACCTTTAAGATACTACAACAATATTGGATTTTATATAGAAGGTCAGTAATGATATAACCATTTAAATCAATAGTTCCTCCATCTATGTAGGAGTCTCTGCTATCCATAATTAAATTCAACTAACATCCAAAATTCAAACATGGTCAATGATAAATTTACTTTGCGAATTAATAATATTTAAAATACTTCTCATTCCTAGAATGACCAAGAATCATCGTTTAAGGAAATCCCAATATTAGATTCCCTTGATCCACACATGGAATAAAGTGAATATTGATACTATGGAATCTAGTGAACCATATCACATACGATTTAGTGGTGTCTTCAGAACATACCTTGGTTTTTTAATGGATTCTTTTAAAATTACATTGAAAATTATTTTTCATTCGAGGAAGAGCTATGGGTAATGACCCGAGCTATAAAATTTATTCTCTATCATGGATTGAAATTTTATGGAATTGAATAATATTCTTCTGGTGCTATGTAGAACATGAAGTCTAGGGGTTGAAATGTTTACTGGAAAATAATTCAATTCCAGATGGGATGCTTTATAGATTATGATGAGTTTTAATTGATTATGACACATGCCAATAGGGAATCCAACAATCTTGTTCATGAACTATAAAAAGGTAATTGAAAAGGTGAGTTCTATGTGGTATTTTATGTTCACATGATTCTTCTCACACATAGTACAATCATATACTAAGGGTCAGATCCATACATACCTCTGTAATCAATATATTCTATGATTTCTTATTTTTAACCATTTATTTCAAGGTCTGATCATGGTCGCCAACAGAACCTGCCATATATTGATCGCTTTTAGTTTTGGGGGTCTTCATCAATGGAATGATGGATGTAAAATATATGATATTATCGATGGTGATAACATTGGAAGGGGTTCAATCTATCTCTATTGGTTAAATGATGTTTGTGTTTTTTGTTTTTAATAACTTCTAAGTGCTTAAATAATTACTATTAAACAGAAATTAATTTGTAATAATTAATATTAATATGTAATAATGAGTATTAATGGTAAACCCCGAAATATTATAAAATAATAGAATCTTATTCATAAGATTATGCGACATCAAACTTTGATTTTATATTTTGGTGCATGAAATACTAATTTTTCCATGTGTGATAGGAAATCACAAGTTTCTATGAAATCTTAAACTACACACAAGGTCGAGTTTTAAAAAACAAAAAAAATATTATTATTACTTTTTAATAAGGAAACTATAACATTAATATTGGAATATAGGAAATTAAGAGGAATAACTAACATAATAAAATATATAGTTTGAACATTTTTAGTAATTATATACTAATTAGAAACTAAATAATATCATTTAAAAAAATTCTGAAAGACTGAATTTTTCTAAAAGACAGATTAGTAGCACTTTCAAAACATAATTTATAATTACATTTTACCACATTAATAAATCATATATCAATAATAATCTATATTTTATCAATCGTAAATCCATGATTATCTATGGGTGGATTTTTCCGAGAGGTTTCATTTTTTGATGAATAGTGAAAAATATTGAATTTTATTTAAATACTGTAATTTTGTTTAAATAATTTTTATCGTAAAATTTTATTTTTAATTTTTTCGAAGAAATGTTACTTCAATTTTATATAAATTATTCCAATTTCTTTCCTTATAGTAATTTTAGTATTTAATTTAGATTTAAAATCTTTATAAACATTTGGACACTTTCACTTTTAAAATCTTCATTCAGATCTTGTCTATTTGTTTAATGTTAAATTTAATTTTGAAACTTATGTGAATTAAAAATGTAAAAATGGATTCCATATTTGGAATAACGAATAATTTATAATTTATACTGAGATAAACATAGTTTTTTATTAAAATTAATAGTGAACAATGTAAAAATCAATTACAGTGGTTTAGGTATAAATAGATTTACCATGGGGTTAAACATTAATGATAAGAATGAAAATATACCAAAATAATATCTCGGTTTTATTAAATGAGTTTATTTTTACCTTTTAATAATATTATATGATATTTGGAAATTTATAACCACATTACATTGAATATTAAACAAGATATATGTCAAGAAAATAAAAGGTTAAAAAAGATTCTTTTTCTCTTTAAATATTTATAATGATCTGCAATAGGGGAAAAAACATTGGTGCAGTTCTACATATTATTTTTAAATATAAATTAATTATTATTGTAATAATTTAATTTAATTTATAATTTGGAATTATTTACATAAAATTCATCATAAATTTCAACATTGTAAATGTTCTGTAAATTAAAATTGAAAAAACTAACACTAAATATACTAAAAGTGAGGTAAATTGAATGAAATAGTGTCATCCATTGTTTTTTTAAATTAATATATCATATTACATAGGTTTGAAAATATTATATTAAAATTCAACAATTCTTTCGATATTTTCTGAATTCAATATAAATAAATAATGTGAATATTGACATTAATGTAATTTTATAGGAAATTATATTTTATAGAATTAATAAATTTACTAATAATACCATATTATTCCAAGTTATTTATAAATGATAATAAATTTCAACTATATTACGTTATTGGGACAATTTTTCTTTTATAACAAATACATTTATAACCAAATTGTAAAAACATTATTAGCTCATTTGAGGTTAAAAATGAGATTTCTCATGATAATGATCTCATGTTAAAATAAATTATCATCCCATTCAAGATTATTAATTTCTAAATTATTTTTAATATATAAAATCAGTGATTAGGAGTAATCTAATAAGTATCACTTTAATTTGTTCTTAATTGATAAAGTACCATGGTTGTTGAACTCGTTACCTTAGTGAAAACCCTAAATGCTAAAATTAAGTAAATTTATATGTTAATTAAAAAAATTTAAAACATTTGTTTTATTTTTGGATTAAGGTTTTTATAGAATATATAATCCATTTTACACAATAAAATTAAAAAATGGATCCACCTTAGCTAAGATTGACATCCAAATAGTAATTTATTTGGTGTATTTACAAAAGTTCCACTCTTTCTCAACTATAAAAGGGCACTCACTCCCCTTACTTATTTATATTTATAAAACCATTTTGATCATAAAAACTGAACAAAATATCTTTCAAAATTTCTTCTCCACATCATAGAATATATAATTTGGGTGTAAATCTTTCTTAATAAAGATTTAGTGCAATCCTAAGTAGAATGCCCAAAGAATAGGTAATGTTATTCAACAAGAATATTTATTTTACATATTTCGTAACCTCTTTAACTATTTATTAAACCATGATAATATTATATACATAGTATCATCCGTATATGGAGATGATTATATAATATGATGATAATATGAAACTATCTCAACATCCATCAAATGGGTCACGAAATCATCGTTCATTTCTTAGGTGGATTACAACCTTGTGAACCAATGTCGTTCATTTTTTCATTTACACCTCTCAAGGAAGGGAATGATGATGGATATAATGTATATATATGATTTTTATAAAATATTTATACATATTGTCTCGCTACATAATATATATATATTTACCTTCCATTCCATAGGAGATGTGATAATGCTACTAATGTGTATTGTAGACTACCACCTCGCGATAATATGTGATTTGTATTTCAATAACCCGTCACATGGATGGTTTTAAAGACAAAGATAAGGAATATATATTATCTATATTAAAGAATAATTATATTAAATAAAAATTTATCATAATGGAAATATAATATATATCATTTTCATTCTTACCTTTTCACTCATGTAAAGATGATAACATTGTTCGTGTACGTGTGGACTACTGCAGTCATGAAGTGGTGTGACTCTATTTTCATCTACAAACCACATGGAAAAATATATAATTATATAATATGGTATTAATGAAATTATTATAATTTCTGAATGGTAAAATATTACCTACCTATTTTTCATAATAATTTGTAAAAATGGAAATGTTACTGTTATTTATATTGGGTACATCATCTCTATGATCACAATGTACTTAATTTTTCATAAAAATAATTAATGATAAGAATTAAAATTATAATTAATGTATAAATATGATAATTATTTCTTAATTATAATTGTTCAAGATATTAAACTATATATTATTTTAATGAACATGATATTTAATAACAAAACATGGATAACAAAATCTGTGAATTCTCCCCCGAAACAATGTAAATAACGAATGATTACTAATAAATGGGTGATATGATGATATAAAAGGATCATAAATGATATTAAATATATTAGTAAGATTATTTTTTATGTAAATTACTTGATTAAAGCTAGTAAATATAAATTTAAATAATGAATAACCAAAATTAACTTATAGGTAAGAGATTTCTTAAATCAATTTTCATTCATTGGGTTAATCATCTATTTCATGGATTGTGTAATTCTATTGTTATGTATATATTGAAACATTATTATCCTATATTGTATTTATACTTATTTTATGTGTATTAATTATTGAAACACATAATATATTCATTTAATAACTCCCTCTTCAATGTTATGATCATTGTAATAGTTTAATTCATAATCTCATTATTATCAAGATTGTTCACTCTTAAATTTTTAGCTCAAGGACTTTATTTGGCCATTTCCATATAAATTGATTTGATTTCATTCCAATAAATTCAGTTAATATATTTTCAATTAATGGTGACATTTTTCACTCTTTCCTAATTTATTTTTTTAATTTTCTCTATGAAAATTCAACATAATTTTTCTTTTCAGTCCAAAATTTGTTTTCTTTTAAAATACTGTTTTTTTAAAATTTTTCAAATTTTTTTTTACCTTATGAAAATGTTTTATGAAAGAATTTTTCACCCATATTCAATATTTAAAACTGTATCCAAAAAATATTATATCCTTATAAAATGATTTTTTTTTGGATTTTATATGAAATGATAATGGAATATTCTGTTCATTTTCTGACAATTAACTTTCCAAACTTTTTAATTGTAAAAAAAGAATGCAAATTTTAATTTTATGGGGTCTATAGAATTACTCAACATAATGACCATTATTTAATTGAATATTCATTTTAAATTTTATTATTATATTTATAAAATAAATTTCTTTAATATTCATTTTAAAAATAAAAGTCCATACAAAATATTATTCCAAATGAAATTGATATTTTCCCTAAAAATGTTTCTAAATATATTATTATGGTAACATTATTCACCAATGGAAAAAACATAATTATTAATATAATTGTTATATGTTTATATGAACCTTATTCTTACCATTTACAGTTTGTTATTATTTTTCAAATTGATATTATTGATATACACTTCTTTTTTAAAATCATAAGTCACTAACATTTCCAGGAATTATTCACATTCATATTATTAATGAATATTAAATTTCATCAAAATATCTATATTATTTATCATGTATATGTTTATTTATTAAAATGTATATCATTTTTATATATGGTGTTAAATATTGAATTTCATTTGTTTATCTATAGATATAATAATCAATATGTACTGATTTTTCGACCAATATATTTTATAAGACACATTATTTATGGATTAAATATAATTTTTGATATATATATATATATATATAAAATTATTTGGATAGGTATAACTTGGTTGGGAGAAGTTTGTAAAATTTCAATCTATGCATCAGTAGCCTCACGAGATAGAATTATTTGTTTACAATGACTTCGCATTTTTAACCAAGTAATTTAAATATTTATAGCAGACAGATATTGACAGTAAGTGTATTGTGAAAGCTTTTACCACAAATTTTATTTTATTTTTACATATAATCTTTCAAACCATCATGAGTATATATCTTGATGATATATGTATAATGTTCTTAGGAATATTGAAGTCCAATAATTGTCCATTTCCATTATTTAGAATTTGGTAATTATTTTCCATGAGATATTATCAATATCTTAATATATAGATTCATTTAATTCTAAACATATTGATAAAATGTATTTTTTTAGTCATTACTTTCAAATATTTATTCCTCCCCACCGTAATATTATAGTGATGTTATATAAATGGAATTTTTGATCGGTTATTTACCATTCCATATTAATTTTTCATATTGATTCATGCTATATTACATTGTACAAAACCATTAATGACTATTTGGGATCACCATTATTTTATTTAATTTCCCATGGATTCTAGGAAAAAAAACATTGATTGATATGAAATTATATTCATGACTTAATAATTTTATTCTTGAAAATACTATTATTTCGTAATTTTTATATTCATGTATAATTAATGACTAATGTGTGTAGCTAGATTACTAATATAAATAATCTATGCAGTCCTTCAGGATATGATTACTTCTATCTTATACTAATTTAATGTTAGTAGAAACTAGATTCAATCTACAACAGTTGGGATCATTAAAGTTGGTATTAGAGGAATTTTATTAGAACCCCTGGAAACTATTTTTATGAATACTTATATTAGGGAACATAATCCTATGATAGTCTTTGAGGATAAGTTTATATAAACATCCAAAATTTTATGGAGGATAGAGATTATGTTGTTTTTCTTATAAATGAATCCATGTGTGGATACTAAAAGTGGAAATGGTTTGAGAATTTGTGTACATAAGAGAAAATTCTCCAATAAGGAATCATTTGATTGACTCGATCGTTACCCATTAAATATAAATGGGCCTTACTACACACATGTTTTGACACCCACAAGGGTTATTATTTGGGTAATTAATATTTTATTTACAAACCATTTTTATGGGTTCGAATATAACATGGAAATGAATGACTTATGTTAAAACCAACAGTAAGGAAAATCCAATATAGTAATATAATGCATGAATTATCTGTGTTTAGTTATTTTCCCAATTGTATTTGGTTAGGAAAATTATTAAACATCTAAGGAGTTTTTTATTGATTTGAAGAATATATGTCATAATTAACATCAGTGTTATGAAAACCATCATGATTATGAGTTTAAGGTTTATCATACGCAAAAAGTTATAAACAACCCATTTGAAAATGTGTGATGTAGGAATGTAACATAATTAAAGGCATTTTAGAGAAATTTTTGGAAACTATATGTTTTAGTGGTATAATTATTTGGTGAATAATGCCTTTACATTTTATACAAATATGTTTAAAGGTATTGATAACTTTTAGTGTTGATATGATCATTAATGATATTATAATAATAATATTGTTAGATATTGTAAAAAAAATTAAAACCCTTAGTAAAATAGGATATTTAATGATAAATTTTGTTTCAAGGATAGAACCATGTGTTTTATAATGTTATAGGAATTGTATTAAAATATTTAAAAAAGGAAAAATAGAAATATGGCTGAAAACCCATCAAGTCAAGAAAGGTTATAGAGCTTGAAACGATGTACAAAAGATGATAATAGATTAGTTCCTACCACTGGCCTACCCAATTTCCTAGTGAATATGTAATTTTTTTATAAAAATTTTGGTAAACATTTATTAATGATTAAATTCTACTATTACTTTTAATTTGTAGATATTAATTTGTTGGGAAAATTTTTATAACCATATTATTTTTAACAATAGTTAGATACATATGGAAAATCTTTTAACTCTCTTAAGAATCCTAGAATCCATTAAAACTGAATTTTTTTTCTTAATGCATAAAATATAATTTTTTTGATATTAATTTCATGGAGTAAGAGAAGAATTTTTAATTGATCAAAGAACAACTGAAGAATAAAGTATTAATTATAAAATAAAACTGTATTAAGTGAGTATATTTCCATATATTCTTATATTTTAATAAAATTTCTCAAATATAGTAAAATAATCTTAAAACAAAAATGTTATCATGTGACCTTACTATTGGATGAATCATATTGTCTTTTATATCATAAAATATTTATAGTTTTGAGCCCTTAATTTTTGATTGGTCATTCAATGTTTTTTATAAAAGTCCTCAATAACTCTCTATAATTAATTCGGCCTTTTCTCCTTGTATATATCTTCACATTCCACCTATGTTCTCCAAATATAGAATCCTGGATCACCATGACCAATTTTAAATTTTGAGGATGTATTTTATTTATGTTGGGAAGAATATTTCACCCTGAATATTTTTAAACAATATTTTCCTATTAAATGTAGTGTGTGAAATTAAACCATAATTTTAGATTATGTTACTTGAATAACACATTTTTGCTTCAGTAAAATAAAATAGCATGTCTTTTAACAATCTTATGTAATATTTAAGGCTGATTTCTACAAAAAAAAGACATTAATAATATTACTATTTAATAGAAAATTTATTTCATTTTCATTGGTATAGTGAATATTAATATTATTAAATAACATATGATAATATATATTTTAATCATGATTATTAAAAATATATTTATTATTAATAAAATAGGTATTGTTTAAAAAAAATGTTTTATGAGAAACATTTATTTTTCTAAAAAAAGGATTAGTAGATCTCAGCAAACATAATTTCTATTTAATTTTTACCAATTAGGTAAAATTTATATTAAAAAATAATAAAAAAATATAAATTCAAAATTCAAAATTTATTTTATGGTTAATATTTTCTATTTTTTGAGAGGATTCATTTTTTCGGGATTAGTGAAAATGATGAATTTTAATTGAAAAATACATTTTTATTTACCTAATTAATAATTCTAAATTTGGTTTTGAAATTTTTTAAAAGAGAAATTACTTTTTTTAGATCAATTAATCCAATATATGTCATTACATTTATTTTAATATATAATTTACTTATGAAAACTTTATAACCTTTTGGATATTTTCTCATTAAAACCCCACAATCTCGTCGCAGTTGTATGATCGATTTTAAAAGAAATTTTCCACTTTTATGAATTATAAATGAAAAAATTGATTCCATATTTTATATCAGAAAAAATTATGATTTATAATTAGGTCAATTTAATTTTTGGAAAAATTTAATAGTGAAAGTAGTAAAAAATAATTATCGATGTTAAGGTAAAAATCGATTCACCATGCTGTTTAACTTTAATAATAAAAGTGAAAATAAAATTTAAAAAATTTATATGTTTTATTTAATGAGTATATTATCACTTTTCACATCATGGTATGTAAAATATAGTAATTATTTTCCACTATCCAGTAGATTTGACTCATATAATAAATTAGGTAAAGAAAAGGAAAAAAGATAATTTTATCATTTTAATATCTATAATGTTTTACGGTTGGGAAAAAACAAAAATAGTTCATTTATATATAATGTTTTTAAATATAATTGAGATTATTAATCATAATAATTTGTTATCAATTTTTAGATAGGAACTAATTACATAAAATTTTTAAGATATATTAATGTGGTAATTGTTTGGTTAATAACCCAAATATCTGATACTAAAAATAAGAAAAGTTAATAATATTGGCTGAATTATTATGATCAGTTTTTTGTAGTTGAATATATAATTTTAATAGTTATTAAAATAATGTATTAAAATTCAACCATTTTTTGATATTATTTAAATTCAATTTATATTAATATTGTTAAGATTCACAATAATGATATTAGACGATTAATTATACGCTATTAAGTTATTCGATATTACTAAAAATCAAATAGTCTATCAAGTTATTTTTAGAAAACAATTTATATCAATGATATTCCATTCATGGACAAATATTTCTTTCATAATTGATATATTGATCCATATATAGTGAAAACAATGTTAGCACAATTATGGTTAAATTTATGTTTATGTGTGATTGTGCACTTATGTTGATATAAATTAATAAAACACATTGGAATTTTAATTGATAAATATAATTTAATAAATATAATCATATGTTCTTTTTAATATAATAATATTTATATTAATTTTGTATTAATGGATAAATTACCTAGTTTAAATAACTAGTTACTTTAGTAAAAAACAAATATGGTAAAAATAAGGAATCTCAGAAGTTAAAGAAAACATTGTTCAAATAAAAATTTGGATGGTTGGGGTCTTTATCAACCATATAATCATTTAATTCCATAAATTAGTAATTTTAAATCCACTTTATGAAATATTTTACTCCTAATAGTGAATACTTTTTGTATTAAAAAATGTTATTCTCCTCATCAACTATAAATGTGTACTCACTCCCCTCACATATCCACACTACTCAATCCATTTTTCTCATTAAAAACCAATAAAAATAACTTCAACACTTTCATATACTCATCCTAGAAGACTTCTTTTGGTTTTACATAAAACCATGGAACGACATAGTGCAACCCTAAGGTGGAAACCTGAATAAGATGTAATGTACTTAAACGGGTATTTTTATATTACTTATTTTTCCACCACAATCAATGTTTATTAAACAATGATGATATAAAATACTCATTATATTCCATATACTAGGATGTTTTTAAAATAATTTAATGACCAAAAACCTATCTCCACATCTATAAAAAGTCGTATTGAATTATCATTCATGTGTACAAAGGACTACCGCCTTACAAGCTGATGTCTTTTGTTTATCTATTTTAGCCTATAAAGATAGATTATTATGAAATATAATGAATATATATTTTATTTATATCATATTTATACCTTTATAGTCACTATATAATATATAAATTTTAAATTCCATTGGGTATGAGATACAATAATGTCTCTCATGTGTACAGTGGACTACCGACTCATGAATTGATGTGATTCGATATTCACAAACACTTCACATGGTAGTTGATAAAGATAAATTTAATGATTTTATATTGTATAAATAAAATAATTGTTATATTAATTAAATATTTATCATTACAAATATTTAATATATATCATTTTTTATTTCCTTCTCACTCATGAAGAGAAGATAACATTCTTCTTGTACTTGTGGACTGTCTCCTCCACAAAGTAATGTGACTGTCTTTTCATCTCTAGAAAACATGAGAAAACTAGAAAGTATATAATGTGGTATTAATTTTATTACGATCATTTTTAAAGGAAAAAATATTTCTTATATCCTTTCCATAATATTTTGTGAAAAATGGAATCATTACTCATGCATATGTATGACCTACCATATCCATAATCAAAATGTAGTTTATATTTCATGAACATCATAATTGATCAGTTTTAAAAGTATAGTAAATGTATTAATATAATAATTCTTTCCTTATTATTATTATTTAGATCAGAAAACGTGATAAAATGGGAATTAACATGGTGATAAATAAAATACATTCCTTTTAAAATAAGTCAATTTACACCTTGTATGACAAAAATAAGGATTGATTATTAATTAATGGGAGATAAGATGTTAAAAAGGATCATATTAGAAATTATAAAATATATTATATTTTTGGTGTATGTTAATGACTTATCTTTAACCACTATACAACAAGTTAAATCATTTTCATCCAAAAGGAAGTCTGAGGTAAGGGATTTATTAACTCAATTATCATTCATTTTGTAAATATTCAAATTCATTGATTATATCATCTATGATTATCTATACATAGAATACTTGTTAAATTTGGATGTATTAAAATTTTCTTTATGTTTATTTACAATTGTAACACTTAATTTATTCACAAATTAATTCTCACATTAATGTTATTATCATCATAATGGTTTGTTTCACAATCTCATTATAATCAAGACTATTTACACCTCAATTTATAATGAAGGAAATTATTTCACCATTTATAGATAAACAAAATAAATTTCCTTATTGTATGTTTATTTGTTGTATTTTCAATTAATAATACTATTTTCCACTCTTTTTTACATAAAAGTATTTAGAAAATGCCTTTAAAAAATCATACATCATTTGTGGTTTTAGTCAGAATTATAATTTCCCAAAAAATATGGTTTCTAAAAAAATTCAAAAATGTTTTTAACCATTAAAAATTATTTATAGATGGAATATCCACCTTTTAAATTATTTATTTTTTCCTTAATCTGTTTAATATGCATTTAAAACAATGCACGTTTAATTATATAAAAAAATCCAAAGGAATCGCCTTATTGTTTTTTGAAAAATTTACATTCAAACACCATTTTTAGTGAAAAGGAATATTTTTTATAATTTTAAATCATGAATGGAATTACCTTACATCACAACTAAAATATTAATAAATATAAAATTTATTTTTAATGAAATTGTTTTTAAATAAATTTTTTTTAAAATTGATTTTCAAATAAAATTTACAAAAATTCAAAATGAAAGTATATTTTCCCCATGACTGTTTTCAACTATCTTTTTATATTAATTATATTAATTAAATATAAAGTATGTTTATTATTACACCATTGGGTATATATTTCTACCACCCTTATTCTTCTCCTATGTGTTTTGTGATTATTATGAACATTGATAGTATTTTCATACACATCCTTGCTTTATTTTGAAATCATGAACCTACCCTTGAATTATTCACTATCCTATGATCATTGAACATTTAATTTAAAAAAAATACACATTATTTAGCATCGATATGTTTTTTATCTTAACCAGATTACATTTCAACATATGGTGTTCTAGATTTAATGTCATTTATTTATCTTTGTGTATATATATATATATATATCATTTTCCTAATACAGATATTTGAGAAGACACTTTTTTTATAATAGAAATTTTTTATTCGATATATGAGGAATGATTTGGATATGTATGAAAAAATTTGGAGAATGTTTATAAAAATCCACTTGATGCATTGGTAGTCTCATGAGACAAAATAATTTTTTCACAAACCCTTCTTGTTTATAAAAATGTAGATTTAAACTATCTAGAAGACAGATCTTGATAATAAGTGTCTTTCTATATATCATGACACAAATTAAATGGGTTTTTACATATCTAGTTTTAAATCCCCTTGAAAATAGATCTTGATGGTAAAGTTTTCATGTTCCATGAAAACATAGCATCCAAAAATTAGGCATTCACATTATTCAGATTTTAGTTTTTATTATCCCTATGATTTTTTCTTTATTATAATCTATGGATTCATTTCATTCATAGGTTTTGATTAAATTTAATTTGATCTTAGTTTTTTACCATTCAATATTTACTTTACCATATCAATCCATGATATTATGGTCATTTAGAAGAATTGTGTTTTTTATTATTTACATGGACATACATATTTTTTTTATTAAGGATAACTTCTATTGTACAAAACAAGTAATAAGAATTTGAGCTTACCCTTATTTTATTCATTACCCAGGATTCAATGAAGAATTTTATTTTTTCTATGCATGGATATTCTAGAGGGAATAAATTTTAATCATGGAAAACAATTATATTGTAATTTTTTTACTCAAATATAATTATGGTCTCTTGTTTGTATCAAATTTACCAAGAATACTAAACTATTTTATCCTTTTGGATATGATTCCATGTATACTAGGATAATGTAATTGTGGTAGGAGCCTACTACGGGATACATGGGTCAGGGTTTCCTCATTAATTAATTACTTATTAGGACAATTGTTACAGACATTAAATATAAGGGGTCAAGGGCCCAAACTCTGACTGTTCAAACTAAAACATTCACTCATTTTAAATTTTTTAAACGTATATGTTTATGTATTTAAAATTTATAGTTTTTATTTTGTATTTTATATTTATATGATAAAAAATTTAAAACAATATTATTAATATATTAAAAAAAATTAATAATAATTAACTAAAACAAAATTTTTTAATATTATTATTAAGAATAGAAATATTAATTATTATTAATAATAAAGGATAAAAATTAAATAAACAAAAAATATAATATAAAATAATAGTAATTTAATCATTACTACTAATTTATATTTTTTTAATTAATACTATTTAGTAATTATTTAATTATTATAAATTATTAATTAATTAATAATTATTATTTATAAGTACTTTATAAATCATAATTAATTAATAATTAATTAATGCCACTTAGTGGTTAAAAATAATGATCACATTTTAAATACATATTAATTAATAATTATTAATAATTATTATATAAAAAATGATAATATAGATTTAAAATTGTTATTTATTTACGTATTATTAAATTCGTGAGGAAAATTTTAAATATTTTATAATAATAAGTAATTGTCAATTTATTATAATTATTTCTTCCAATTGTGTATAATATAGATTCTAATGTCTCTAACCACATTTTATTAAAAAGATGGGATTGGGTGAAACATGATTTCTATCATTATCATCACAAATGATATCATGAATTGAACCAAACTAGGGCATGAGCTGCAACTACCCCAAGACCGCCTCCATAGTCTAGGGGTGGAGACTTGAGTTGAAGACATATCTAACTCAGGGAGGCCTCTGCCAAAGAACATGTGTACACACACACATGCACCTTAGTGCATAAGTCCATAAGAGATGTTTAAAAGATGCATCACAAATAGAAATTAAATAAAGAATACATGACCTATAAGGTGTTGATGATTAAGATAGTGATAAATAAAAATTAAAAGGGAAATTACATGCTCAACAAGAAAGATAACCCAATCAAACAGAAACTGAAAAATTAAACTAGTGAGATAGACCAGCTCTTGAATCCCATGATGTGACCACCATATGCCGACCAATTTAAAAAGATTCTATAAGTATATCTAAATTCATAATTTACTTATCCATAATCATTATAAGACATGACTTGTGCAAGAAAATCCCATGACAGGGGGAAGATATACATACCCAATAGGATACCTCAAAAGATAAAGGGGATTAGTAAGAGATACCAAGGGAAAGGAAAGTAAGTAAATGCAAGATATAGTCAATGATAATAGCTCAACTGAAACTAATATATATGGTAAACTAGTTCAAACAAAACTGGACTTAAATGGTGAATAGATGAACTACACATCTAGTCTTCTCCACCAATTACTGGATAGTAGACTCATCCAACCCCGAGAATATAGAAACGAAAATCATGTGGCATACCCCATGTGCATCTCCTCTCTTATAAGAAGAGTATCCGAATCAAAGGTTTTGATATAGTAGAATATATATATATATATAAATATATATATATACTAAGCTAAAAAATCCCAAATGATAGAGTTAGGGGATCACTATCTAGTAGCTCAACCTATGAAAGAGAGTATCCAATAGTTTTAAAGTCCTCTAATGACCCCTAATATTTCATGCATATTTCCACAAGTATCAATCAATGTCTAGACACACCTCATCACTATGTTTCATAGTTGATGGGTCACAAACTCTAGGTAGGGAACCCATGCAATGGTAGAACCAGATGATCCCACTGTGATAGTCGTTGAGAAACACCACTACCCATCTATACTATAGGGAACCACATAGAAAGTATCTATAAAGGGAAAATTCTCATATTGATTATGTTTCATACTCATGTAAATGTAAATTACCACACTTCCCAGCTCTACTAGAGGGTCAACACAGAAATCATTGATTGACTCTATTGCCTAGCTACTAATGGCAGGTGCCATGTGAAAATTAAGTTGAGTAACTCCACTGTCCTTCCCAGTTTGTGGGCGCCACTCTAAAAGTCCATTGAGGAACTATATGAACAGCTCTGATGGAGGGTAATGTAAGGAAATGTATTTGAGGTACAACACTTCATAGACCTACTAGCAGGTACCACTTAGAAAGGTTATTGAAGAACTCCACCGCATATCCTAACTAGTGGGTACTCCTCGGAAAGGTCCTGGTAATTCGGCATGATCGCTACAATCGTCATTTAGTACCTAACTATGCTTTATGCGGATAACATTCCCCATATATCTAAAAATAACTAATTAAGGAAACCATCACATTCAATATGAAAAAAAACACTTAGGACAGGATAGTCACAGGCCAAAATCTAGGTTCAAATGAAGAAGATACATAACCTCAATGTTTTATCAAAAGTGGTCGAGGGGTACATAACATGTGAGGGGTCCCAAATGGTGTGTGGTCCCGCCCCACCACATGTTAGTGTCCTTGGTCCAAAAATGTCTCCTAATCTTGTATAATTGCACATTATGTTGGAAGACTACATGGCATGTCCAGGATACCGAGGACTAGGTCACGTCTATGAAATGAACACCATGTATGTGTACTCAAGTATTATAATGTATACCTGGTCATGTACTTTCTCAAGAATTACAGCTCATGTGATCCATCACTTTGTTTTTCTATTAATGAGAGTGTTAATTGATGTGAAGAAGGGTTACATTTTATTTCATCCATTACATTACCAAAAGCCTAGTTCTTTCTACTAATGATGTAACATGTCGTGTGTTCATCCCACTACACCATGTGAATTTGGGTCTTCTCTAGAATCATATACCCAAGATCAGTAGGTTGGGTCTAAAAGTTTAATTTTTTTTGTTGCAGATCCCATCAGAAATCAATCCTCTATTACTATATCTGGTCGTAATTTATGATTTCAAGATTTCATTCACAAGAAATTGGCCTCGGTTGATCAATAGGGGTCATCGTAAAAATATCATGTCACCATTCCTTCAACCACTGTCAATTCATAGTTCAAAAATCAAAATCGTCTCCTGTTAGACCCAAATATACCATATCTGACCAAAATTCACTGATATATTATTTATTTATTGACATGTAATTGTTATGGGGGTCTAATTGTGTTTGGAAATGCCTAATAATTTTGTACTGGGACTGTGGGGTCCTACTGGTGATGAAGATGAATAAGATTTGTAAGAAAATCAGCATAAATTGTTTTTGATGATCATAATCCACGAATTTATGGATAATGATCAAGAAAAGTGATCTAGGCTAATAGTCAAATGAAATAAACTATGATTTCAATACTCTGGCGCTGGACATTGGACATAATTCATTCATATCCAGGAATAATGATGGATATAGTCATTAAATAAAAAATAAGGGTTTAAATCTTGAATTTATGATCCCTACAATGTTTTTGAATTATTTATTGACGGAGCTCATGTTCACAAATGATCAAAAAAAGTGGTTGCATTAGATGCATTCTGATCTTCTCTGATCTGACATGTCATCATCATCTTATGACATTCTCAAATAGAGGAGGTAAGATGTGCTCTAGAAATCTACCAATGTTGATGTGGATACCCAAATAAAATTTACCAAGACTTTAATCTTATATATCATTTCAATTCATTAAAATTATTTATTTAATTATTTTAATAATTAATTAACTCACCGAACATAATACCAATGGACGACAAGTCTGAACACCCCTTCCTAAACCATTTTAGGTCTGTTATAGTGTAAAGACTTTGGTCCACACTCAACTGTGATCTCCCATTTCTGATCAGAGCATATTTTTGAAATTTCTCGCATTTTTTTAGAATATCTATACAAGTAACAAAAAATAAATTAATAATTTTTATAAAATTAATTCTAAAGTCACTGGAACTTGGAATCATACATAAAATCATCTCCTAACTCTGGAAATATATATATAAATATTTCAATGTATTGCAAGGAAAAAATTTGGACACTATATCATTCCCTCCTTTAATATTTTTGTCCCCAAAAATCAAAAATAAATAAACAACTTGGGATACTAGTCCCAAACATGCCTCTCCTATATCCAAGAACTCTCTTGTGCATTCTCGTGCTACCACAATACAAAAACCAATGGGATGGCCCATCTATGAAAGTTCATCTCCTATATATCCTATATAACTACTGGATGTCGCACAACGTTTTATCCATACACAATGTCCATATCATTCAAGTCAATAACTTGTATGAGTTCAGGTATGTATCTCCTTAGCTGAAAAATGTAGAAGATTTCATGCACCCACTACAATAGTGGGGATAGGGATAGATGGTAAGAAACCTCGCCAACACTTTATGTGATTCCAAATGACCCGATGAACCTCTGGGATAAATTTTCTCTCTGGTTGAACCTCATAAATTCTCATTTTGGGGAGACTCTCAGAAAAAAATGGTATCCCTTATCAGACTCTATGGTCTTACGATGATGATCATTCTATGATTTTTATTTTCTATGTGTCGTCCTCATCCATTCATAGATAATATAATCATTCTCCATCATCACCAGCACCATCTCTGGACCCATACGACATAGCTCTATATTATATTTCTCACATACGGATTACCTATACATTCATTTATATAGGGCCTAAAATGGTTCCATTCCTATAGTATAGAGGTATCTAATATTGTAAGAAAACTCTACCAAGGGAAGATGATCCTCCCAACATCGGCTGAAGACTTACATGCAAGCACTCAGCATATCCTCCAACAATGGGACAGTTCTCTTTGACATTCCATTGATATAGTAGTTCAAGGATGTACTCATCCTCACGTGGGTCCCAAAATCATCTTGCATGACTCCCCAAAATCCCGACATATATCACACATCATGGTCACATAAAATCATCTCGAGAACCCCATGAAGTAATATGGTCCCTCATACATATTACCTCCCAAAACTCTCAACTAAATTCTTCTACCTTAGTGAAAGGATGTTCATCGACATTGTGAGTTATTTAAATAATATCAAGATGGATTAATGTCCATTCACTCTGTATGGAGGCACTATGAAAAATTCCATGATATTTCATCCCATTGCCTCTTTGGGATATTAAGGGGATGCAACAAACCTAACAAAATATAGTGCTCAGCCTTCACCTGCTGATAAGTGAGGCACAACGAGATGAATTTGGCTACACATCATATCTGGTTGGACCAGAAAAACAACTGATAATTGTATCATTACTTCATTCCCTCCAATGTATGTATATATAGGGGAGAAGTATGGATCTTTAACATATACTCCTCTCGCATCGTGGTTGGAACCACACTTTTCCCCTAGAACATGATGATGTGATTACGTCATTTATAATATCCATATGGTATTTCCCCAATAGATATAATTGCACACAAGTCCTCACAACGAATGCCTCCTAGCTGGGACTCTATCACAAGTTCATTAAGTAATGGTGTCAACACCACTGAGTGTATAACATATGTACCCTCCTTGTCCACTGTGGTTAGCTATAGGAAGGCCAACTACTCTTAATCCTCATGCATAAAGCGATTCTAAGACATTCTAATATGGGAATATGCTACAAAATTTCCCTTCCTGAGATTTTAAACTATCTCAAATTCATATTCCTTCAAGAACTCCAACAAGCAATGTTGTCTTAGGTTCAGCTCTTTATGCATGATGATATACCTCATACTCTAGTTGATTGAGTAAACCCCAAAGCGCTCCCCCAGAACATATTTTCTCCAAATCCATAGGTTGAAAACTACCATTGTAGGCTCAAGTTTGTGAGTCATATTGTTATATAAGTGGGGTCTCAACTGCATTGACATATAATGGATGACTGTCTACCGCTGCATAAATATGAAGTTAAGATCATCTCATGAAGAATAAAAATACACTACAAACTACACACCATCCTTTGGTAGTCTCAACACTATAAAACTCATCAACCCCATCTTCAAATCCACAAAGTCCCTCTAAAATATTCAAAAATGGTACACAAATTCTCATTCTACGCCAGGGTAGTCAAAGATGCTTCGATTTGGGAGTTGTCTTTTATAATTAAACATTAGTGACCAGCTAAGACATGAAATGTCTACACCTCTAAGACCCTCACAGTTGGCCCCAAATCAAGAAATACTTTGAAATTCGATGGTTCTATGAAAAAACATTGCTCAGAGATAAAATTCTCCAAAAAGTGATCCTCATTTATCCATAACTGGTACATTAATAGAATCTTGTAAGGATGGATCTCTCGATGCAGTTCTAAGACAATTCTCAAGAACTCATCATGCTCCTCCTAGAGTTTATAGTGATTTCAGAATCCTAAATAAAGAATATCATCCTTACACACCCAAAACAGGTGGTAGTTAGACATTAGATCAATCTTAGATAACAATATCGTTCCTCAAAACTAGTCAAATAGGTATTTAATTATAAAAAAATTATACTACTTCATTATCATGGTCGGGTTCATGTAGTGATTCTCTATGCAAAGGCACAAGATCTCATCCACCTTTTCCTTGAACAACATTAGAGTTGGGAAAGAGGATATAATTTTTTTGATGAAACACTTCTCTCAAAGGTCCTTCAATAACAACCACAGCTTCTGGTGCTCGGTAGGGGCTATCTAATAAGCCTCCTATGATATAAGAGTGGTCCTTGAATGCATGATTATCTATAACTCCATCTCTCTACTAAAAGATTGTACCATAACAACCATTGTATGGACCTCCATATAATCCTACAAATATAAAATAATCTAAATTCATAAAGATCCTATAACACCAAGGGCTATGCTCTCTAACTGATGGGTGATTGGATTTATCCTCCTACTAATTGAACGTACTCATCAACCTAGTAGATTAATCATTCATGAAAATGAGAATCTTATCCCACTAGTGTGTACGAATCTAACATGTCTTCAGTGATATTCAATAAGGTATCAGAGAATAAAAATAAATCCATACCCAAAATGAAATTATAGGGTTCCATAGTGATTACCAAAAGGCCCCAAGTGATCCTCTATCCACCAAACGATATATCTCTCTACTGAAATATAAAAGATACAGGAGAATCATTCCCTATAGTAATCTCAAGACGTAGCAACTAGGCGATCACCTAAACTATGAGATCCTAATCCCAATGAAATTATATATTGATATATTAATGACTAGAAAATTAGAATTCGAATAATTAATTAATAGTAAAAATACTAAAATCATACCTCTTATCGTCTCATACACTGCAGGGACATAAACCACCAAATCATGTAGTTGTTTGTGGCCCCAGAAACAAGATCCCCGATCCTAACATGGGCCACATAGTGGTGGTGGTGGAAGGACCCCATATAATCATCTACCACTAACACCTCCTACTTCTATGTCATCTCCACCTCCCAAGAAACCCCCTATCCCCCATTAGGAGATCTATAATCATGGTTATTCCTCTTTTAGAAAACACTATCAGTTATCTTTTAATGCTACTTTTCATGTCTGGTCGAGTTGTCTCATGCCATGAGACCATGTTTGTCATAATAAAAATGTATCCCCTCTCTGAGTTACCATGGTTCTCTACACTACCCCTATACCATACAACAAAGATCACAAGTCTGTTTGTGAAAGTGTTTCTTGTGTCATGATCCCGATGATTGGAGCCTACTAGATGGAGTATATGACTTAACTCTATGAAACCCCCTTCTATCCCCCTTGTATTGTAATCCTTCTGACATAATTCTCTTTATCATCATTTCCCACTACATCACAATGGCATTGGAGGGGCTTTACAATTGTTACATTTGCATAGATCTCTCTTTGGAGTCCCCACTCAAAATTATATGCTCTGATGTTGCCATCATAGATCGCATTAAGGGAATACCAGGTATGGTTTTTGAACCTTTTTTCATACTCATCCACCATAATCTATCGCTACTGATGCTCAAAAATATTGTTTATTTAGACTATGCACAAGTACAAGGGGTGGTACTCTACATGGTACAACTACTGGAATTTAGTCTATGAGAGTGTCAGGTCATCTTGCAATTGTAAAATGGTGTTCCACCATTTCTAGACTACTCCAAGGAAGAGATTAGTTACTATTAAAATCACCACGTTTGTTGGTTTCTATAAAATTATGAAGATATAGACCATCAATCCTAGACAATCCATTACATCCATAGGATCTAGATCACCTTGGAATCTCAACAGACTATAGTGTTGGAACTCACAATTTTTGCTAATTCTATTCACATTATCAGCCTTCTCTACAGGAAAAATTATATTGTCGAAGGGTGGAGGTACTTCTACCTTCCATCCTAGAGGAAGGATTGCATGAGATAGACAACAAACAGAGGCCTCTTCCATCATTATATCGTCATCATGATCTGAAATGGCTATATTGGCTATTTGTCATCATGTAGGCATCTTAAGATTTATCAAGATGGACCATCGTCAGAGAAGAATATATATATATATATCAACAAAAATGTAGAACTAACTCAATAAGGAAAGTCAACAAATCAATTCTATATGATTCATGTACCACAAAGATCTGTAACAAATGTCTCAGAATTCCATGACCACAAGTAGGTAGTTTTGGTCCTGGTGAATGGATACGTCAACTACCCACACCGTCACTTGATTCAATACCGAAAGAGCAAAAATATAGTCACATTGGCACCTTTTCCCGAAACCCAACCAAATTCATCTTAAGTGGGCTGTTTGAACAACATCCCATGTAATTAACTTTCTCTAATACTAGTCTGTCATGACACATTCGATGTTAGGGCTCAATCCGCAACTACGCTAGCCCCACCTCCCTAGGATAATGTTTAAAACTTGTATTGAAGGAATATCTAACACATGGAGGCATTTTCCTTTGTATGTTTATTAATACACATAGCCATTTCGATGCTTAATTACATAGTAACAGAGTAGAATATCAAACACAACTAGAAACAGAACCATCAATTCATATACTCTAAGGTGTATATGAGTATGACTGTTAAAAAAATAATGTAAAGGAGAAAAATAAATGACCATATGAAAATATGTTCCAAATTGATAAAAACTAGATTATTAAACTTCAAAGAGATCCTGGCTCCTGAATCCCAAGTTGCAACCACCATACATGATTTATGTCCAAAGTATCACAAAGTTTCTCTGATGTCATGGTCGACACGTCCTTCATCTTCAAAGGATATGACATTGGGAAGAAAATCCAATGCTGGGTGAGTATATATATATATATATATATAGTAGGGCACCCCAAATCTCATGGGTGAGAAGTAAGCAATAAAACAATAAATGAATAATAGTATATGAAAGTTACATTAAAAAAGAAAATATCAACCCAAACATAAAGTGAAAGTAACCTCAACCAAACACAAGTTGATTGACACGGCGAGTATAATAACTAAATTCAAAGTGATTACCAACTATAGTATTTGAAGAGACTTATCCAACCATGGGGAGATGGACACAAAAAGAACATGGAATACCCCACATATTTTCGTCTCTCCTCAAAGAAGAGTAACATATTCCAAGGTGTGGATACGTAAAAATATATATATTCCTAGTCAAAAGAATAACAAATGAAAGAGTAAGATGAACTTGATCTAATAGATTATACCATGAATAAGAGTTTCCAATTGTTCAAAATACCATTAATGATGACTAGTATTTCACACATCTATCCAGAAGTAACTATCCAATTCTATCCACACCTTGTCACAATGCTAAAAAATCAAGGGTCCATAATCACATGGTAGGGAAACCATTCATTGGAAAAAATTATGTTACCACTCTGATAGTCATCATGGAACACCACTACCCATCTTTAATGAAGTGTAATACTCAAAACTATTCTTGTGGGGATCCATGCCCACGCTGATGTGGGGTCCCACTCTAGTAATCATTGATAACTCCACTTCCCATGTCTATTGGAGGGTCAAATCAATAATCATTATGGAACTCCACTTCCCAGCCCTGGTGGGCAGAAAAAATCCAAAATTTTATTTAGGAACTCCACTACCCATCCTTGTTAGAAGGTCATGCTCAGAAAGTTCTTCGAGGAACTTCACTGCCCAACTCATCAAGAGGGTACTTCTTTGAAAGGTCATCGAGTAACTCCACTACCCACCCCTTGTTAAAGATCCCACTGAAAAAATTAATCATGGAACTCCGTTTCAAAATCTGTCTAGACTGTACCACACAAAATTTTCCAAGTGATCATGCATGATCAATAAATTCATGGGGAATTTCCTAACTAGGATTCAATCACTAAACATTCCACATCATATCTCCAAATCCAAAATGGAGGTAACTATAACATTATATGAGTAATAACACTCATTATAGGTTACACTCAAGAAAAAATATGATTTCTAATGAAGTAGATATATAACCTCTAGGTTTCCTAAATATACATCAAGGGGTACACAACATGTGAGGGGACCCACAAAGTGTGTGGTCCCACTCCACCACCTAGTCTTTTCATTGGCCAGAACACATATCTAGACCATGTATGAGTACACACTGTCAATGTGGACTGCTCATCATGTCAAAACTACATGAGTCATTATTCTATCATTTTGGTCATGTTTGTGTACCAGACCCTACATCTATATACTCGGGTACATGACTGTGTACTTAGTTGTGTAATTCTATGGGGGTTCTTACCAACCATCACAAAGGTTTAACTTCCATCGAAGGAGTGTGCGATGTGTAGTTTGGATACGCAGTGTTTCATCATTAACATTACAAAAACCCTAGCGGCCACCGTATAGGGGGCTACGAATCATGTGTCCATCCCACTATAGAGGATGTAGTTGAGTTTTCTTTTCAATCATCAATCCACAATATTCATTCTATATATATGGTTGTTTCATTCCATTACCCTATAGATCCCACCTCGATTCCATCCAAGATGAGTGGATCTAGAAATAATAGATGATGTTCTTCCATCATTTGTCAGAAATATTTCTCCATCGATTGACAGGGTTCATCACCTTAACTACATTGCATTGTGCATTCCGATGCCATATATTCTGACGATGATGGTCAAAATGATCTACCATTCCAATACAACATCCTAGATCATTCCATAATTCCCCGATTTGTGATTTTTTTCTTGATCAAAAATAGTTCTTGGGGTCTGATCAGGCTCGGTACTTCCATAAAATGTTGAACCAGGACATTGGGGTCCTACTAGTGATGAACGTGAAGAACATTTGGGAGAAAAGAACCATAAATAAGTTTTGATGATTGTTTCCAATATTTCATGGCCAAAAATCAATATTGGTGAACCACAGTTATAAAATAATGAAAGAAATTATGATTTCAATACTCTGGAGCCTACCATTGGCCGAAATTTTTGTAGATCTATGGACAATGATGGGTATGGTAAACCAATATAATCAAAGGGCATAGATCAAAAATTGATGAGTCCAACCTAGTTTTTAGATCATTCATTACTGGAGAAATTTCTCATCATTTTTTAAGGATTTCATCATATTCACTGTATCCTAATCTTCTCTAATATGGAATTTTTTTTCTTATGATGAGATTTGACAATGGATGAGAGAAGAATAACTATGTAATTAAACAAGGATTTATGTAGCTAACCCTTGAGAATTCACCAAATTTGTAATTTTATAGATCATTTCACTATTTTGAAATGAATTAATTGTTTAATTTAATAATTAATTAACTCACTGAATGTACTTCCAATGAGGGAGGAGTCGGAACTCCACACGTCAATAAAATTTTAGGCCATACCTAGTGTAAAACATGCATTTCACACTCAATAATGGTTTCAAATTTCTGATCTGGGCATCTATTTAAGACAAATTTTATTTTATTTATGAACATTCATACACAAAATATATAATGTATTTAAAAATTTTATAAAATTAATTCATGGCACATCGAGCCTCTAATTCTCATCTCATCTCATTGCCTATCTCTAAAAGAATATATAGAATTATTTCAATGTCTTATATGTAAATAATATGGTCTCTAAAAATAAAGAATCCAAAAAAATAGAAAAAAGACCTTCATTAGAGGATCAACAACTTGTGCATATAAATACCAAATAATAAATATCACTTATTCATATTCGTTGACAAATTCAATTTTTAAGAATGTTATAACCACCTAATTCTATGTATATTTTAACAATAGAGACTATTAATATCAAATCTGACTCTTATTAAAATTGAGGACTACTAATATCTTCAAATATGGATCTTATAGAAATATGAAGAAATGAATTTTTTCATCTTGAGTGTCTTCCTATTTGATTTTAACCCCACAACCATGAGATAGTTTTCAAAGGAATTCAATTTCCATCATCTCATGGTACTTCAATATTCAAATCTATATGCAGATTATCAGAAACTTATAAAATATTATATTCAACTCTACTACCTATAAATTCCAACTGATCCAGATCCAATACATTAGAAATATATCACATACACTTATTCATATTACCATGAGCCTAATTGGGTTCCATGGGACCCAAACATCAATTAACATAAGCCTTCATCTTCTTACACATATAAAAACCATTATTACAGTTTACTTTTTTATTAAATGATTAATATTTTACTACTACCTATGTTATAGATGAATTTATAGTTACCCCATGGGAAACATCCTTGTTAAATGTTTCCTTAGTTGTACTGTGAGGAACCCCTATATGATCTAGTAGTAATGGATAAATTTTCCCAAGTATGGTGATTCTAATTATTACAAAATAAAATAAGTTATTATTAATAAAAAAATTTGGTATGTAACTTATTAATAAATAATAAATAATTATTGTTATTAAATCAAATATTATTTATTATTATTATTAATTTATTATTTTAAATAAATAATTGTTTTACATAAAAATTACAAAAAAAATTAAAATGTTAATAATTATTCTAATTTAATTACTAATATTTATTTACTATAATTGATTAGTGAAAATCCATCAATAATAATTTTAAATAATATATAATTAATTATTTTGTTTAAATATCTATATATTATTAACTATTGTAAGGGATTCAATGTTGGGAACTCCTACATTGAAAATTCTATGGAAATTTTAGAATTGATGCTTGACATTTTTTTAACTATTTTATACTCGAAACCAAAAGATGTTTTCAATATGGGTTCAGAGAAATCAAAAGCAAGATAAAGTTTGGTTCTAGAAAATTTGATTGTTATCTGAACATCAAAGTGACGAATAATGGATACTCAATGATTCAGGAACAATTGTTGAAGTACCATGACACTTATACAAATAATGATTCAAAAGGTGTTTTTTCTCTGATCTACATGATATATCAGCATCCTTTCTTAAATTGTAGAATCATGAATGTATATACTTCTTTTATTGAGGTAAACCTTAAATCTTTTTATGTGTATACTGATAAATATAAGTATTCAATTGTTTCTTGAATATTGAATCAAAAAAAGAATAATTCATATAATATTGAAGTTCTTAAGAATCATCTCCTTTTGTGTTTGGGATTTGGTGGTTTTATATCTATTTGTATTTTAAAGTGTTCCTACCACACTGTTTTCCATTAAAATGAACTCAAAATCAGAGCCATGGGATATGATCATGTGTCATATATACAAGGTTTATTTTGTATTTGATATTGGGGTATCTTTGTAAAAAAATTTAATCATAATCTTAGTTACCATTTTATATATTATAATTATTGGCACGAATTAGTTCTTTAGGATTTCGAAAAAATACTCTATGGTGTTCTCATAGCAATTTGATCACCCATTAAATTTGATAATGCGAACAATAATGATCAGTATAGTCATTTTTTGATGTTTTCTTAATGAGTTTATTCTCTGGTAATCCCCTATTTAAAACTCTCATTTTGTTTACTAGATAATTATTAATTGAACTTTTAGTTGAATTTGAGTAGTTCACTGATTTCTGTGTTATATTTTTTTACATTGTGAACATTCCTAAATTTTTTTTACAGTGTTTGGTTTTCTAATTGTAATAATATTATCTATATAAATGATCATTGTAAATTTTAGCTACCAATTAAGGGATAAATTGGTGGTATATGACACTATTTCGATGTATGATGATAAATTTATTATGAAAATACCTAAACTACTAGATAATCATATATATCATAGAAAATATAAATAACATTTTTTCTATAATACATTGGGTCATATTGAGGGTAGTGATAAACAATTTCAAAGCACTAATTCATCGCTAATCAGAGAAGGGGTAATCTATAAGATAGTTTCTCAATATACTATGAGGGGTCTAAGTTATTGTATTTTCATGTCCTCCTCAGTGACAGATGTATTTTTTAATTACAATAGCTCTTCCTCTATGTATGGAAAAAGGAGAAAAATGGGTTAAATATAATCTATAGATGATATATCTTTTTATAATTTTAGTGGTGAATATCCCATGAGGAAGATCTACACTGATTAGAAAATGTCACCACAGAATGGGATGTTTGTGATAATGGAACATATGTTTTTGGGTTCTATGTAGTTTGATATGAAATTTATGATTTTTATTTATTTTTTATTGAATACACTTTTAAAAATGAAATAAAAGACTTATTTTCAATATATATAAAGGTATACCCATTACATAGCCTGAATGTCCTAGGAAAATAATCCCATAAACATGCTCCGAATGGCCACTGTAGTGACCTGCCTACATCATTCTACTAGCATCACTATTCCAGCAACATCACATACTCGAATCATGTCTGTGTTAATACCTACAACATAAATCCCCAAGGCAATATCCAAGATGAATAATTAGCTGTTTTGGATGCCTGGTTATACTGTTTAACACTCAAGATCAACAAAAAATTTAAAATGGTATCTTATATTATATATCAAATATGGTTTTAATAGATATTTTTATTAATATTAGACCATTCTACGAAAAAATAAAAAATGGCCTTGGTAGCTTTTAGAATATGAGCTTTATGACTTACAATAAAAAAATTTACGTGTTTTTGTAAAAGTAATGGGAAAAAATCCAATGGTACTCTAAATATTTGTTATCATATTTATTCTCTCTCCAACGTGGATGGAAAGGTCGATAATTTTGGGTTGTCTGACATTATATAAATATATATAGAAGTTAAAAATAACCAATATGCTATGAAAAAGTCATTGATAATCACTACAACCAATTCCTTTTCTAAAATTCATGGATGTGGATCAAATAAGGCTGGTGGTGGAAGAAAGAAGATTAATGTGTAGAAGTAGATCTTACTACAACAAAATTTGATACAAAAAGATCTATTTAATGGTAGGTTACGAAAGAAGATTTCATAGTGGTTAGTGTATAAGTTTTGGGTATAAGGATGAGAACACTACTACACTAGCTAAGAAATCCAACAACAACCCATAATAAATGTAAAATGTGGAATTCCTCAGAATGGAGGATACCTTCAAATGTGTCCCATATCAAGATCATGATTCCATGGGGAGGCCGAATGAGTGTGTAGTTTATCCAAAATCATTATAGGAGGTTTTTACACAAGTTTTCCTCACTCTCAACCAGATATTGAATATACATAAGTTCAATTGTGAATCTTCAAGTAAAGATGATGATGTTAGGGGATTCATTTCCAAACCTGGTTAATATAAAAATAAAACTGTATAGAAATACATTAGATGGATTCAGGCTCTCTAAATAATTCATCTTTTGAGAGTGGACCAATTTTTAAGGATGGGGAAGCCAAACTAAAAAAGATGTTAAGGAAACTAGCAGTATTAGTGCTCTCTAGGCTATTAAGTTTAGGGATACCTCTAAGAACGTAGTGTCCACTGGGCAGACCCATTATGAGGATTGAGGAAAATGAGATTATTTAATATCACATGGCATAATTGTCACTAATAAATTGGTAATAGATGAGGGATGTAAGATTTATTACCCCCACCCCCATTTCCCTAATTCAATAAAATCCATTTATGAATTTTTTAGATAGTCCTTGAAGGAAGAATGAGATAATGTAAAGTATTATAATTACAACTTTCATTGTATTTTAGGCTAGATATATTTCCTAAAAGAGTTAGTGATTCTTTCAAGGAAATTTTAAACTCACATGTTGATCATTTTTTTTTCAAAAATTGAGTGGGGTCTCTACAGTAATAAAAAATAACTTGAAGTCATAGAGTTTTATTCCACCAATATAGAAGATCATATATTTTCAAAACCAGATCAGCACGTTAAGCACTTTTCATTGAAATTTAATATTACATATATCTTAGTAAAAAATTATGAATTCATCATGGTAGTGAACATAACCTCTAAGATAGGTGATATGTTATCCTTAGACATTTATTATCTAAATGAACCTTCTAAGAGTCCTAGATATTAATAGACTATTATACATCCAAGTGGTTCGGGTGGACCATGAAACATGGGTAATTGGTAAACTATTTTTTCATTTTAAAAATTCTTTGATAGCACGTCGAGTGTTTTTTATACTGGTTTTTTCAAGACATGTATTTGTTGGCCTATTGTATTTAATTGTCTACTATACATATTTCTTAAACATTATAACCACATTTATTACATTATATTTTTTTTAATAATGAGACCACACACAAGGTACTTCATGTTCATGGTTCAAGTCGTTCTGGATTATTAATTTTTGTTAATTATTTGACATTAACTATGTATTTATCTTTGATTAAAAATTATTGTTATGTAATTTATTAATATACAATAAAAAATGATTTTATATAATTACTAAAAACTATTAACAAAACACTTTTAAGTATTATTTATAATTAATAAAAATATAACTTTCTTTTAAATTATAACTAATGAATTTCTATTTATTAATTTGTAATATTAAAATTATTATATGAATAATTTCTTGTTTTAAATTATAATCATTATATTTTTATTACTATTCCTTTATAATTATTAATTTATTATAATTAATTAATAATTATTATATGTAACTAATAATTATTATATTAAATGATTTTATAATTAATATTTAATTAATATGGTTTAATTACTAATTATCAGTATTTAATTTTAATAAATTGCAAATTATAAATATTTATTGATTAATTATAATTAATTTTTTAATTATAATTAACCACTCATTTATTACTATAAATTATAGCTATTTATTCTTTTATTTTTTTATTTATATTTAGTTTAGAATTCAAATTTTTGTATTATTAATTAATTATTTTAATGTGATTATTAATTAATTATTAATTATTAATTATTTGTTATTAATAGTAATACATTATAATTTCTATGTATAAATAAGGAAATTTGAATCCCTATTTGGAAATACATACGAATTTTTAGGACACTATCCTTTATAAAAGGGCGGTCTGCATGGGGGTATCAATTATTGTCACATATTACTTTGAAAAAATAAAAAATTAAATATACATAAAATTGAATTATACTAAAAAAATATTATATAAATATAATAGAATATATGAATATATAATGGAGTTAATTCTATAAACTCAATTGATATTTTTTTAATAAAAAGTGTTACGGGCAATAACACCTCATGAATTCAACAAATAAAAATTCATTTTCCATTAATAAATTTTTTAGGGGGATAATGAATTGTGGTTATAAATGATTTTTGGGAAGGTTCAAATACAATAATATGATTAATGAATTTCAAACCTATACTGAACCTACCTATATAAAATATCACCTGAACACCCTTTAGGACTTATTGCGAGTCGACGCGGATACTCATATGAAAGGAGACATGGTTATTGTTTTTATGACTTCATGTTTCCTTTTTCGGTACCCATGAATGCTAATTCATTCACCCTCCATTCGATATTATGTTTTTGATGTATTTGGTGTGTGGTATGAGATGCAGTGAGTAATTTTTGGTCAGATGGAGTTGGAGAGTATCTATTTATGTTTCATTTTATTTTGGGATTATTTTATATTCGATTTATTAGTCCAAAACATCCTTGTTTGTCTACTAATTTTTTAAATAGTGTTCATTATTTTATTCCTCAGAATATGTGGATAGTTTTTATGAATTTATTTTTTACATATTCCATTTATACTAAGATTGGATACTCCTTTTTTATTTTTAATGGATAAAAATCATTTCTAAAAGAATTTTATTGATGAACGAGAACTAGTTTCCATCCCATGGGGATTGAGATTGACTTTTAGGACATCTTTTTAAATAGAGTCTGGAGATGGCCGGAGAAATTTCTTTATAGATCCCATATTATAAAACTAAAAAAAATAAACCCATTTCAATTATTTTTTCCAAAAAAAACAAAAAAACTTGGGGAGGATCTCCATGGGTGATAGACAAGTTTATAACATGAAAAAACATGGAAATGAATAATAATAAGAGAGGAAAAAATTTATTGGACTTTATTCTTCACTGGTCAATTTATATATTGGCATAAGTCTCAAATTCAAGAAATAGTTTCATTCTTTCATATCCCACTACATGATTTTGAAATCATTTCATACTCTCTCTTCAATAAGTTATAGAATGAAATGATTTGACACACTTCTGATAATATTTTCAAATTATAATTATATTTTTAGAATTTATTTTATTGAAAATATTATTTGTTGTATATTTTATTATTTATATTAATGAAATAAATTATTTACCTTAATTATTTCATGCACTTATTTTTTTAATCATGTAATGTTAGAGTTTACAATTTATAATAGAGAAATATTTAATTTTTTGATATTTTATAATTTATATTATTCAAATAAATCATATAGATTAATGACATCACAATATTGTTGTTTTCATTCATTTAATATAATATTTTTATAATTTAGTTGAATGAAATATATATTTTTTAATTTTTTTATTTGATTTAATGATTTTATGCTATTTTTAAATTTTTTAAATTTTTAATCAAATTATAGTTTAATTTTGTGAAATTTATTATTTGTTTTATATTTTATTTCATTAATAGGGAGAAAACTGAAAATTGAAAATTGTGAAATCTTTTTCTAAACATTTTTTGTATGCATTATTCATATCTAATGATTTAAGTAATTTTTTTTATTAGAATTGATATTGTAATACTATCATTGTGGATTGTTTTTTATGTACCCAAAATCAATTTTGTTTTTAATAATATTTTGAATTTTATAAAATAAATATTATTTATATTTTTAGATTTTGTAGTTACGGAAAATATTTTTTAAAAAATTGAAAATTATATTCATTTTTTATTTGAAAAATATCACAGTAAAAAATTTGGTCATTATCCATTTACTATTATTATTCATATTTTACTAACCAAAACTACCACAATAATTATCATAGTGCCCCTCAATTTTATTGATCTAGGAATAAATCAAATATTAGGTTTTTGAGTTCAAAACACCAGTAAAAGTTAAAATAATAAATTTAGTCTTATATACAACATCATAAAACATTCTAATGGTTCAATTACAATATGGGGTGGTTTTTATATTTAGTTTATGCTAGTGTTGAATTCATGGAATTTATTGATTTGGATAAACAAGTTGAAATTTATGAAAGTAGCTTCATAATATTTGAATGTCCAAAAACAATAATTTAAACAATGCCTTCGATCGATCAACCTTGATTTTTTGGATGACATATTCAATAGTTTACAATGAATGAAAACATAATTTTTTGATGTTACAACTTTATCAGTTACAGAAAACTCAATAATTGTCATCTTAATCACCATACACATTCACAATGTCTTTTTGTCAAGTAGCCCATTTATTCCCATAAGAAATATCATAACCAAAAAATATTTGAATAACTCCCCCAATAGAACTACTGAAACATCCAAACTAGCTTGTATCATTTCAATAATAATTGCTGAAATTATTTTTGTATTTTTGGTCGTGTGACACTTGGATAAACATGGGTTTAAAAATATACACGATATAAATCTAGAGATTCATTGAATGTTTAAATTGGTGATATGTTTAACTTGTAGACTCATCTTGTAATATGAATTAAACTTATCATATTGAATCATAAAACATAAGGAATTTAATTCTTCCATGAATATCATTAATAACACTCAAATTTATCTTGAACATGATTGGTGAAACTAAAAATTCCTGGATATTTTTTTCTAGGAGTAATTTTTGACCAATAAAATTCATGAGAAGTATAATATGACTTATTCTACTATGATTCTAGTGGTGGAGGATGAATCAAAATTCAATATGGTATCAATGGGTTCGAGTTGAAATGTTCTTTGACATATACTACTTATTCTACATCGTCATCATCAGGTTCTTATTTTGAATCATTATCTTCTGATAAATTCTCTGGCATGATGTCTACATCATATAGAAGATTATCAATATAGTATCCACTCACTCTATGTTATGTCATAGTCAATGGATATAATAATATTTATTAAGGCTATAGTGGAACAGTTGCTATTATAAAAGAAAAATCTTTGATAATAGTTATAGTGACATAGAACTCTATCATTTTAACTTCAGATTGGTTCTTAACTATGGAAAATAATTATTTCTAATGATAATAATAAATAAATTAGAAGGATATATTCCATAACTAATATATATTGTAAATATATATATATATGATGGACCATATCACAAAAGTACACACCATTTTTAGATGATAATTAATTTTTCACTAAATGCCTTATAATGTTTAAAAATCCCAGATCATTACAACATGTTGAGGTTTTTTATAATAAATAACACTTTGTTCGATATCAATTATTTTGTTGTTTTAATAAATGTTTTCAGATATCATTTTATCTTTAGAAATAATTAATGTTAGATTTACTAATTATATTTAATCAAGGAAACATAATATTATTTTAAAAAATATTAACATTTTCATTTTAAATATGATTCTTCTAACTAAAAGTCTCTAAATATATTAGTAATGTGGAAATAGTAGAGTAAGCACTAGGCATACCACTAGTGTTAGTTTGGAGAAATCCTATAGATCACTATGTAAGGAGTCTAAAATAATAATCCACGATCCATAGTTCTTAGAATAAAAAATATTTATAAATTATTAATCAAAATGATGTTTTATATGTTGATTTGGAAATCTTATTAAAAGACATTGGATGAGAAGTTTGATTTTATTATTTACGTTAAAACATTATGGTTACATATTCTTTTCCATCTCTAATAATAATATAATTAAATAATAAATTTAATATTTAACATAAAATTTAATGATTGAACATAAAATTTAAATATATTCCAAATAATTATAATTTTTATACTGATAAATTAAACAATATCATAATAATTAACCTTGTAATCTTATTAAATAAGTAATATTATATTCCAAATTATTATTAAAAATGAAACTTATTATTATTCCATATAATTAAGAATAATATTTAATAACATTCAGAACAAATAAAACATTGTACAAATAATTAAATCATTATGATAATAATTAAACAAGTAATTTTATTTAAAATTTAACATTTAATTTACCTAATTTATATTACATATGAATCATAATATTAAACATTCAATTCAATAATAATCTTAATAATTTAATTTCATGAAACATTAAATCAAAAAACTAGTGCCATTGTCCTTTTATTAAGAAAATTATATTTTCTAAAAGGGTTTTAAATGTTTAATTACGTGTCTTATTGATCAAAAAAATAAAAGATAAATATTTCCATCTTGCTAGAGTGATATTAATAATTAACCACTGTACGAAAGATTAAAACATTAAAATAAAATTTTAATATTAAAAATTGATATTAAACATTCAATTTATTTTTAAATATGTAATTTAATAAAATTTCTAATAATTAATAAAATATACTAAAAAGGAAAAATAATATTTAATATGGATTCTACTAAAAATAAAATTTAATATTCATAATAAAATTATTTAAATTTTCATAAATTATAAAATTAATTAACGAACATTTATAATAGTTTTAAAATATTAAATAAAATAATATACTAATAAAAAAACTCATTGAATAGATATATACTCCATGATATCGATGATTGGGAATGTTGAACCACTATAAGAGAGCCTTGAAAATTTTGAACTATTTATGAGAGGGTAGAATAATAATTTATGTGGGATTGAAGTTTAAAATCATAGGATTATTCCCTATTATTAGAATCCCTATTTATAGAGTAAAATTTTCTAATTATATCTATTATATCTTTGAATGTAAATATTTTAATTGTTAGGCACTCATTTTTTATAAGAAGATGATGTGTGTCAAATGGTTTGACGCTCGTCCATTCTGCAATAAGTGTATCAAATGTTTTGATACTTGTATCAAGAAATATATTATCCTCAATCAATTTGACAGTAATATAACATTTTACCATATAATGAAAAAGGTTTTACCCAACTTTAAAGAAACATTTTTGAAAATATTCCAAACACTATGGGATTGATTTGTTGTCCTGGCTCATTGTGCATTCTGGGCATACGGTCTCGAAAGGAATTGAATTTTAAAAATAATCTATTTATATTAATAGTAACAATATAGGGTATTTGTGTTCATAGCCAACTACATCCATGGGTGTGCTTATTGATTGAGTTATCATGATTACCCCTCATATCATATAGTAATTATCGTTTTTATTATTCTTGGATAGGTTCTTGTCGTGTATCATTGTATGATGAATCAAAAACATAGAGGTGGGGTGCAATGGTGGTAGGGATGAAAAAATAATTCGTAATCGATGCTAGTTTGGTGAGGCACATGAGGTATTAGAGTGATGTTATGGGCCATGAATGTGGTTGTGTTAGGATAGTGCATTTGATGGGAAAGGCATAGTTGGTCGGGTAGGGGTTAGGGGAAAATAAAAAAATAAAAATATGATATTAAAATATTAATAAAATATTTTTTAAAAATAAAAATAAAACATTAAGTAATAAATTATAAAAAAAATAAAATACAATTTTAAATGTGAAAATTTATCATGAAATGATTCCTCACACATATATATGTGATGATTTTTAAAAACTGCACTTAAAAGTTGTTTCTTGTAGTGACAACATATTTTTCCATTATTGCCACTAAAAAAATCCTTCTTTATGAATGTTAATTAAGGTTTCTCAACACTTTAAAAGCACTGATAATAGTAGGGGGTTTCATATTTATTTAATTGTATAAAAAAGTTTATCTTTAAATACTTGTTCTAGAACTATGAAATGACACCATATACTATTATTTCCAATAATTAGTTTCATAGCTACCCAAAAATTGATCATTAATGTTAAATAATAATATATATAAAAAAATGCATACCAAAATAATGAAATACTTATACTAATTAGATTTCATTATTTAGTTATATATTTTTACATATGAAATATTAATTGTTGTTTCAACATTCATTAAAATAATATTTATATGCAGGAAATCTTGCGTATGTGTGGTACATGGAACGAGATATAGTGTTAGGTGGTTGGGGTTATACTCCCAAAAAAAGAAAATTTCCATTGGGTGTTTTCTTGGGAGCCAGGCAGCTGGTTGTGACACGGTATAGGTGGTAATCGATGGGCTAGGATTGTTGGAAACGGGATTGAGTTCCATAGAAGATTAATGAAAGATACATTGTAAATATTTTAGTTGATGTGGTAGTCTTGATCGATCGTAGATGCATCTAAAGAGGTGGACAATAAGCTAATGATGGTACATGGAAGTCAGCACGCGATGGATACTTTGGAATAAGGATTAATGCATTACATGAAACACACGATGTAAGGATCCAAAAATTTTCCCATGAAAGTTCTCTTATTATAATTATTTTTTATAGAATAATGAAACAAATTATATTAAAAACATAATAAAAACAATATAAATCAAAAATGAATAAAATAAGTGGTATTTTTATATGTTAAGGTACCTTTCCAATTAGAATAGTAACTTGACCTTGGGAATAGTAATGTGAGTCTAATGAATAGTAAACAATCCAATAAAACCATAAACTCAGCTATGAATGTATAATTAAAATTTAGGCACCCATCAAATGAAATTTTGATTTAATTATATCAGTGTATATGTAAATAAGTTTTTTGAAAATTAATAATTTAGGGTTGGTATTTTTATAATTATAAATATTTAATTATAATTTTTTAAACAATATAATTATTTAAAAAATAATAATTTCCAAAAATGAATTCATAAATTAAATTTTTTTGTATTATTTTTTTAATATAATTTTATGTTACCTTATTCAATTTTTAAAACTTTTTTGAAATCATTTATAATTTTAAATGCATTATATTTTGACTTATTGGTGATTTTAATTTTAAATTTAAATTATCATAGTTAAAATAAGTACATACATATTATGGATTTATTTTTTGAATTATATGAAATTAAAAATTGATAAAGTGAATATTTTTTATTTTTCTAAATATCTAAGAATTGTTTTGAATAGTAAAAAAACGACAATTTTTTATAAATGTAAAATACATGAATTCATTTGTTCTTATTGATGTAAGGATTTGTTAATCACCATTATTTAGAACATACATTCCTAATTAACAATATTGAGACACAATAATCAACACTGTATTTTTTCTTGATCTGAAAAACAATAAACTAATGATTAAAATAATGAGAAAACACCCATCTCATCTACTATTAATATCACCCCTCACCACCTCATCTCCTCACACCTTCCATGATTTAAAAATCATGAAAATTATTCCTAGTTCTCATTCCATGACCCTCCCAGACTTCTAGGATATCTTGGTCTCATCCGAAGACCAAAACCATTTCCATATAAAGGTTATCAAGGAGAAGAAATTCAAATGGTAAATCCCCCTATAATTATATTTAAATTTATTTTCAATTTATTTTATTTTTCTTCTCTTCCAAAATCCCCATATCAAAGTTTCATGATAACTAAATTTTAATATGTATAACATAATTTCATTATGTTAATGTTATATTCCATTATCAATACCTCTTCTCCTCTCTATTTGTTATAAAAATGAAATCATACCCTTGGATGTGTCAATTTACCAATAACGTGGATGATTCACTTTCATCTTATTTTAATACCTTAATGGATGGTAATAAAACGATTTTAATTATTGAAAAAGTATTTTAAAATGTGGTTTATAACCCATTTTATGTTTTATAACTAATATGTATACATAATATTTATTCATAAAATGAAATGAGTTCCTTGTGATCGAAATCTGGCCAAATTAACCTAAAAATTATCATTAACTATTTTTCTAATTATTCATCCTCATACCATATATCCAAATGATTTTTATGATCATTAATAATCATGGAAGTTCATTAATAACATATATATTCAATTATAAATTTCTATTTCTATTTATCGTGTACTTTTATACAATTATATCGTTGAACTGATCTTGACGGACAAGAAAACATGCACTTTTGAACGATGAAATTAATCATTATACCACACCAAAAATGTCCATAACTGAAATTAATAAAAATATAATAAATCAATTACATTTTAAAATGGTTTTTTACATAATAATTAATTATTCTAAATTGATTATTCATGACATTAAGATCAATTGCAGAACTATTTGAGACTTTAGGTAAGGGATTCTACCCGAACGTTCGTTTTTCAATTGGGTTACTATTTCACTCTCTTTACCACAATGTAATTTAATTAATTTTTAAGAAATTATTATAAATTATATTTATACATTACATACTCATATCCAGGTCAGATAATTCATATTTGAAGGGGAAATACATGTTCATAAAAGGTTCCCTGCTCAATTTTTCTTCATATGAAGGCAAAATTCAAGGGAACATAATAATTTCATACATGTTACCATGTACAATCCAAAATATAGTCTATGACACAAATATGTTTACAAAATCCCTAATTTTAAAATGAAAAACGGTCATGGTTCATTTTGGGTATTAAAGAAACAGTTATTCATTTTCTATTTTAAAGAATCTGTAATATTTTCCTTAAACTGCTCTAAAATGTTTAATTTCTAAAGTTTCTCAAACACTCTTTTTTTACATGTATTATCTTCTGCTTGACATCATTTTTAAGGATCTATATATATTTTCCATTATGAATTTCCATTTACGATTTATATCTTTTCTTTCATGTACACTATTATGATATTCCCTTATGATATGCCTTTAGACATTATTATGATACGCAATTATTTCCATGTGTAATGTTATATTTATGTATGATTCCATATGTATGATTCTTCATGTAGTAAATTTATTCTTGAACATGTTATGATGGGTGCACCCAGATTGTTCTACAATGTATTGGGTAATGTTTAGTCTCAAGAGAAATCATTTTGGATAGGGAGTGAAACTGATTCCATTATGGTACATTTCCCAGCATATTATATAGTCTTGAAAGCTATCCATGACTCATGTTTTTGTCATGTTATATTTTTTCCACATTTATAAGATTCTATGGATAAATGTTCCCACATTATACATGTTATTATTCTTTATTTTCGTTCATTTTCCATGACTTTTATTCCATCATGTTATGTCTTCTAACCCATTTTCAATGTTTTATTACTATAATTATTTACTTAATCTAGTTTTTATCTCATAAAATGTTCTCATATATTCCCTATGTTAACCTATGCTGATCTATGAGCTAAATGGATTTTAGGATATCATTATAAAGAATAAATAAATGATGTTTTTATTATGGTTTCTTGATTTTTAAATATGTACTTAATCTTCCTTATACAGTAAACTGTATGATCATTGGCCTGTAATTTGATGGGTATTTATGTTTAAATTCATATAACGATATTTGTAAAAGGTTAGGGTCTCTATAGTGGGTCCTATAGAAAAAATATAGTTATTTTTGGGATTAATACTGTAAAACTCTAATGAAATCCTTAATGATTATTCTAGATATATGATAATATCCCGAAATTTTGGTTTGTATATTGTAAGTAGTTTATCAATAAAATAAATGCTTGTCTAGATACTACATGTGTGTATTATTATGGAAGAGATGTACGAAGTAGTGAAAACCATTACAAGGTGTTCCGAGTTTGACTCAAGATAAAATGATACACAACAATGGGTGTTACTATACACTAGGTTTGACATAGTTGGGGGATATCCTAAAATGTTTCCTGACCATTTTCTTCTCCTTCATCGGACTTTATAATCTCATCCCAGCTATCTCTGGAGTTCATAAAGCGCTCCTTCCTCCCCACCATGAGTTAGATGGCCTTTCAATCCCCTTACGGTGCCTCGCCCCCTATTGGCATGGTGAATTAGGTTCTCTCTTCAATATCCTCTCCCAACCGTCGCCAACTGGTCTCCCTCCTCCAAGATGATGGGGTGTTTTATCTGGCATCTGCATCCCGGCTTCCGATTCTGGAGGGCATATATTGTTCTCCCAAAAATTCATCACATGGGTCATTCCATGGAATGTTTTCAGTCGAAACTGCTTGTCCCATCAACCGATCGAAATCGAGGGATGTAGGGATATCATTTAAAGTTTCATCTTCTAATTTTTCTGGCTTGGTGGGAATAAGGGGACATCTATAATGGCTTTAGTTATTAATTGGAATACCTCTGGGTTGGATGCTCTGGATAAATGTGACTTCATGGCCGTTGAATCCTGAAAACACAAGGTGTCTGTTTTGGTTATTCTTGATGTGAAGGTTGATCAGAAGAGGCTTCCCTCTATGGTGAGATGGGTGGGTTTTCCGCTGTTTTTGCCTGGAGGTTTGGTTAACCAACATATCTGGGTTTCTTGGAAGATGAGTGTGAAGGTGGTGGTGACCAGTTTATGCACCCAATTTTTGTATACATTTCCATATATATATTTTAAGATAAAAGCACGTTTTCAGAAAATATTTGTGGTTTCATGAACATATTCTTTGATTTTGGTGAATCTGTTTACTTGTAGGAGCTTTCTGGATTAATACACAGTTCAAGGGAAGTTTGTGAAATTTGTGAAACTACACGGAGTGTACTTTCTATACAAGTTGTGTATATCCAGACAAGGACACGGACCAAAGCACGGAGTACATGCCCATGTCTCCAGGCAGATATGCATGCCGTGTGGGTCGGCGCTACACGTCGTGTACCACTTTCTAGAAGCAGTGGTTACGGAGAAAAGTCCACACGACCATGTGGTCGTTGATGACGACACGGCATGTTTGAACTTTTACACGCCATGTCTACAATTCTATAAGGGGCTGGCGGCACTACATGTCGTGTATGGCGGTGCTACATGCCATGTTCAATCAGCTTGTAGGCGGCGCCGTGTGCAAAAGTCAAGAACGGCGTGCTCGGCCACCTGCCAGCGGAGAAAATGTCGCCAATACGTGTTGACGAAAATTACACGGCGCGTACATTCTATACATGCTTTGTACTTTATTTTTCTATAAAATGAGGCATTGGCCTACTGATTTAAGGAGTTCAGAACCATTGGAGGAGAGGGAAGCTCTACTACCACCATTACTGAAGCCACCAAGGTTCCCTCATTCCGCTATTCTGCCATTCCACCTTCCAATACTCTACCTCAACGCCTACATGATGAATCCGTCACGTATCACATGTGCCGTTTCTCTCCTAAATTCTAAGTGTGACTAAACCCCGCGTGTTGGGGCTATGGATGATGGGATCATGATTTTTATATTGTTTTATATAGTTGAGTTTGAATCGTTGTAATTCATATTACTCTTCTTAAACCACTGTCTAATATAACTGAGAATTCGTAGCCAGACCAAGGGAAGGAATCTCAGCGATACAAAAGAAAAGTAATGGTGAAAACATCCATGACCATTCGAAGGTTTTCACCGATTCAAGTAATGGACTGGATGTAATAAATAATAAAGGACATTGACTACCGGACTAAGGAGTCAACTTCTCTAATTCCTAACAAGAGGAACCGGACCAAGGAAATCTTGTAACAAAATGAAATCCTGAATGATTGAATTATTATGAACAACGCAACCATTTAGACAATCTTCATAAGAACTCCTTATTCACCACAGCCCCGACACATCTATTCTTTCCATTTCTACGAACTCTGTAAATTTACCCATTGTTTTCTTTCAAACTGTATCCATTCTTCAAAGTAAATTAGTTTAGTTTTAATCAAAATCCAAAAATCAACCCAATCATTTCTAAATTTTGCATATTTCACCTAATTATGTATTAAATCAATCAAATTCATGCATGCCACAGTTCCCTATGGATCGACCCCGAACTTATTCTATACTAAAGTTATAAGAACGGGTAATTAATTTGGGACACATATAACTTCAATAAACGACAAACATAGACCATACATTGGCGTCGTTGCTAGGGACACCGTTTGGTTTTAGTGCTAAGATTTAAATTGTGTTAATAATTGATTTAAGTGAAAATAATAATCAAAAATTATCAAAAATCACTTTTCTAATCCCATTTCAAATTTTCTTTTTTCCCTTTTATGCCTGGTTTTCGTTTTTGTGTTGTGCAGCGCTTCAAGTATATGTTTCGATGCTTTACACGATCCAGAAGTGCCACGTCTTCGGAATTAGTTCTGTTTGAACCAGAAATCGAATGGACCTTACTTCATCGTCGGCATACACGGACAGAAACTCACAACCATCAACCACAACCCATGGCAAACAAGGAAGAGGGAGCTCCAGCCGTAGATGCTGCGATTGAGCATCAGTACCAGGATCAGAAGCCTCCCGCTGCTGGTCTACCTGAGCAACCTCCTGGAGCATTCATGGAATTCCTCACAAGGGATTACCAACAGCCACCACATCAACTCTTCCCACAACCATACTTTTCCCCTCAGGAGCAGTTTATGCAAGCTCCACCTCATCAACAACAACCTCCAAGACGTACCCTTATAGAGTACGGACTTCCATCGATTCACGGAGCTGATATGGGCATCGTTCATCCTCCGGTCCAGGCCCAGCACTTCGAGATCAAGCCTGCTATCATGCAGCTGATCCAGAACACCATCCAATTTGGAGGCCTGGCCAGTGAGGACCCAAACGCCCTTCTCTCCAATTTTCTGGAGATCTGTGAAACCTTTCGGTACCATGGCGTGTCCGAGGACGCCATCCATCTTCGCATATTTCCCTTTTCTCTACGAGATAAGGCAATGGATTGGATCAAGGGGTTTCCGCAACGATCTATCCTCACATGGGCGGAGCTAGCCCAGGAATTCCTGTCCAAATACTTTCCACTATCCAAGACGGTGACACTCCAAAATGGGATTCATAACTTCCAGTAGCACGACTCCGAGTCATTGTACGAGTCCTGGTAACGCTTCAAGGAAATGTTATGAAAATGCCCCCATCATGGACTTCCACTCTGGATGCATGTCAAGACCTTCTATAGAGGACTTACCACGAATACCAAGTCCGTGGTGGACACTGCTGCTGGAGGTACGGTGATGCAGAAGACCCCCGAAGAACTATTCGAACTACTGGAAGATATGTCAGCCAATATCTTCTAGTGGCACTCCGAGCAGGGGACTCAAAAGTGATGTATGCACAACATTGACATGACCACTATGTTAGCTGCTCAGTTAGACATTGTGTGCAGGAAAATCGACGCATTGAACCTCAAAAGAGCATCTCATGTTCATGCGGTGCACCATCCAGAATGTGGCGACTCTGGTTTAACCACATCATGGGATAATTCCTGGGATCGGCTGGAGGCTCCTTGATGAGCGAGGTGAGTTCTGTTTCCAAAAATCGAGGGCCCAACTAGTACCAGTAGAACCAAGACCCGGCATGGCGAGATCAACAGAACACAGGCTGGGGCCAACAACAGAAGAATCCTCTGCCCCAGCGACCGCCCAACTATAACCAACCTCCATATCAGAACAAATTCCAAAGGCCGCATCAACCCCAGCAGGGTTCTTATCAACAAAAAGGGTATCAAAACCCTCTTCCACAACATCCATGACAGCCACCTCCTCCACCAGCTCAACAACCACCTCATCAGGAGAACACCTCAAGGTTAGAGGATCTAATTACAACATTCATATCTACTGCTGAGACTCGGTTCCAAAATCAGGAAGCTTTGATTCGAGGCTTGGAGAATCAGATTGGCCAGCTGGCAAATAAACTCTCAGGGAGGCAGCCCGGTACACTACCGGGGAACACCGAAAAGAATCCAAGGGAGGAGGCCAATGCTATCATGCTCTGGAGTGGAAAAGAGCTGCACCAGAACCAATCAACACAGAAAGGTGCATCCACACCCACTGTTGAAGAAAAATGTACCAATACCGACCCCTACTCATCCAATATCCCACAGAAGGAGGATTTACAAAATAAAGAAAAGGAAGTAATCCAACCATTCAAGCATGTCTTACCCTTTCTGGAAAGATTGATGCAGAGGAAGCTAGACCACCAATTCCGCAAATTTATGGATGTTTTCAAGATGATAGATATCAAAATACCATTTGCGGAAGCCCTGACACAAATGCCACCATATGCTAAATTCATGAAGTAAATCCTCTCGAATAAGAGGAAGATGTAGTATTTGGGCGTTATTGCACTAACGAAGGAGTGCTCCGTGGTGGTTCAACATTCCATTCCTCCAAAACTCCAAGATCAAGGTAGCATCACCATTCCTGGTACTATTTGATCCTGTGAGTTTGCGAAGGCCTTCTGCGACTTAGGGGCGAGCGTGAACCTTATGCCCTTCGCCGTTTTCAAGAAGTTGGGACTCCACGAGCTCAAGCCAACCTGTGTCACCCTTCAACTTGTTGATCGATCCATCAAGCACCCAAAGTGACTACTTGAGGATGTACTGGTCAAGGTGGGTAGGATGATTCTCCCTGCTGATTTCAGCATCCTCAACATGGGGGTTGACCAGGAAGAACCACTTATACTTGGAAGGCCTTTCTTGGCAACTGGGAAGGTACTCATCGATGTGCACCAATGAGAGTTGATTTTCCGGGTAGGTGATGAAAGAGTTTACTATAACATACTCAAAGCTGTCAAACGTACTTCCCTGTCAGAGCATGAGGACGGTTATGCAGTTTCCACCATGGATAATCATTTTAGAGACAAAGGGGATGAACTGATATGTTCTTTTATTTCGAATAATTTAACTGATCCAGATATTCTATTAGAAGAAGCGCCAGAAGACTTGCAATTCATAGAAGGCCAGGGCGGCCACTATTGGAAGCATGCAGTTATTCCTGATAGTTTGGAATGGGACAAGGTTCAGCCACATGTGCCTTAGATTTTAAAGTAACCTGATATCAAACTGAATCCTCTTCCATCTTTTCTCAAGTTTGGGTATTTAGGACCCGATCAAACATTTCCTGTCATACTTAATGCAAAACTATCACAGGAGAAGGAAGATTCACTTCTGCAGGTTCTCAAACAGCGGAAGCATGCTATTGGGTGGACAGTCGCTGATCTTAAGGGAATCATCCATACCATTTTCACTAACAAGGTGATACTTGAAGAGGGTTCCAAGTAATCTCAGCAACCACAATGACGTTTGAATCCTCCCATGAAGGAAGTCTTAAAAATTGAGGTGATCAAATTATTGGATGCAGGCATCATCTATCCCATCTCGGATATTCTGTGGGTGAGTCCTCTCCAAGTGGTACCAAAATAGTGGGGTATCACTATGATTTCAAATGGAAAGAACAATCTCATCCCTACACGCACTATCATGGGCTGGAGAGTCTGTGTAGATTACCGGAAGTTGAACGATGCAACAAGAAAAGATCACTTCCCCTTGCCATTCATGGATAAAATGCTAGAGAGGCTATCATGGCACAACTTATATTGCTTCCTTGATGGGTTTTTCAGTTAAAACCGAATCTCCATTGCTCTAGAGGATTAGGAAAAGGGAACTTTCACTTTCCCCTACGGCACATTTGATTATCGAAGGATGTCTTTCGGCATGTGAAATGATTCTGCCACCTACCAGCGTTGTTTGCTGTCCATCTTCCATGACATGGCTGAACGAATCCTAGAGGTATTCAAGGATGATTTTTCCATTTATAGAAAATCATTTACCATTTGATTACGACACCTAGAGCTTGTTTTGGAAAGATGTGAGCACACTAACCTTGTCTTGAACTGGGAAAAGTGTCATTTTATGGTGCAAAGTGGCATAGTCCTTGGCCACAGAATTTCAGCGAAGGGGATAGAGGTTGACCCAACGAAGATCGAGGTCATTTCACGACTACCAATCCCGACTTCCGTCCACGCCAACCGCAGCTTCCGGGGGCATGAAGGATTTTACAGGCGGTTTGTCCGCGACTTCTCCAAAATAGCCCAACCCCTAACTAATATTTTAACCAATGATTCCATATTTGAGTTCGAGGACCATTGTGTCAGATCTATTGAGCATCTAAAGAAGCGCCTTGAGGAAGCTCCAGTTATGATTTCTCCCAAATGGGAGGAACAATTTGAGGTGATGTGCGATGCGAGCGACTACACAGTGGGAGCATTCTTGGGCCAGCGACTTGACCGGATTTTGCGACCTATCTATTATGCCAGTAGGACACTCAACGAGGCACAAATTAACTACACCACCAAAGAAAAGGAGCTGCTCGCAGTGGTTTTTGCATTTGATAGGTTTCGTTCTTACTTAGTGTTGTCTAATGTTATTGTTTATACTGACCATACAGCACTAAAGTACCTACTCAAAAAGAAAGACGTGAAGCCCTGATTGATACACTAGGTAATCCTCCTACAATAATTTGATCTTGAGATCCGGGATAAGAAAGGGAGTGAGAACTTCATTGCAGACCATCTCTCCCGCCTCGAGCAGCCTCACTTGGAGAAGGAAGAAGATGGGGAGATCATGGAGGATTTTCCTGATGAGCTCCTCTTTTCGATCTGTGAAACACCTCAACCATGGTATGCTGATATCGCTAATTTTCTAGTTACAGGTTTTGTTCATCCCGACCTCATGGTAAATGATTTTTCTCTAATGTGAAAAGGTACTTCTTGGAGGATCCTCTGCTATTCCGATCCTGTGCAGATGGAGTGATCCTCCATTGCATACCGGAGAATGAAGTTCACGGTGTCCTGGAGTTCTATCATGCCTCACACGTAGGAGGACATCATGGCCCAGACCGTACAATAGCTAAGATCCTATAGTCTGGATTTTTCTGGCCCACCATGCAAAGAGATGCCCGGGCCTTTGTTTCCTGTTGCGATCGGTGGGTGAGGACAGGTAATGTGGGACGTAGAGACGAGATGCCTCAGCACCCCATCTTGGAGGTTGATATTTTCGACGTCTGGGGAATAGATTTATTTGGTCCTTTTCCCCCATCTTTTGGGAACACATACATCCTGGTCTACGTCGACTACGTCTCCAATTGGGTGGAAGCTACTGATACATCTCACGACACAACCAAGGTAGTCATAAATTTCTTAATGAAAAATATCTGTAGAAGATTTGGAGTTCCACGAGTACTGATCAGCGATATAGGGACCCACTTCGACAACACACTGATGAGAGGAATACTATCGATGTAGGGACTAAAGCATCAGATAGAGACACCATATCATCCCCAGTCTAGTGGACAGGTAGATCTCACTAATCGAGAGCTCAAGTAGATCCTGGAAAAAATAGTGAACACTTCACGGAAGGACTGGTCCAAGAAGTTAGATGATGTCTTGTGGGCATATTGGACTGCTTTCAAAAAACCACTGGGAATGTCCCCGTTCCACGTCGTCTATGGAATGCCCTGTCATTTGCCAGTAGAATTGGAACACAAATCCTTCTGGGTCGTCAAAGCCCTGAATTTTGATCTAAAGGAAGATGACGAGAAACAGAAGTTCCAACTGTTGGAACTAGATGAGATCCGATTAGAAGCATACGAGAATGCCAAGTTGTACAAGGAGAAGACAAGAGCCATTCACGACCGGATGATATCACGAAAATCATTCCAACCCGGTGATCAGGTACTTCCCTTCAATTATTGTCTTTGCTTATTTAAAGGGAAATTAATGTCATGCTGGTCGGGACCATTCCCCATTATCCACATATTCCATCACAGAGCGGTAGAAATTTCAGGAGAGGATGGTCAAACATTCAAGGTAAACGGGCAGCGCTTGAAAGCTTGTCATCCTACAGATAACATGGTGGGAACGTTGTCCACCATACTCATCTGGTAAGCAAGGTAAGTAGGTCGAGCCAATGACCTAAAACAAAGGTGCTTCCTAGGAGGCAACCTAGAGGTTACACGTCGTGTCCCACATATCTACACAGTGTGTACTAAACCTTTTTAATTTGTAATCATAACATAATAAATCTATATAATAACAAATAACTAACCAGGGATGATGCCGATGACAATATAAAAGTCACTGGAATTTATTCGAGCCGTCCTCGGTTCGAATCCTCCTCACCTACCTTCGGCACGGGGTTCGTCCTTTTAATTACACGACGTGTCTTGTATTTTTAATCTATATATATATATATGTGTGTGTGTGTTTAATAAAACCCAAGATGGGGATGGGCAGGTTGGCTAAAATCGTAATCCGGATTCAAAAGACCCGGGTTCGAATCCAGAAAACCATCCCATGTCCATCATTTGTTCTTTTAATAAAACCACACGACGTGTACTCTGATATATGTCGTCTGCTCCATGATCCTTCAAATATAAATGAAAACATTTTAAAAAATAAGAAATAAAATGCAGGTGAAGTTGGATGATTGGAAAAGTCTCGACACCAGGTTCACAAGACCCAGTTTCTAATCGTGCTAATCTCCCCGCATCACCCCCATCCATTCCTAAATTAATACCACACACCATGATTTTCTTTCTTTCCGTGTGTATAGGCCGTGTAGAATAAATATATATATAAAATAAATATGAACAGCAGAACAACCTTTTCCCCCATGGGTGAAGGCGTCCGTTCGAATCAGCCGATCGCCGGTTCGAATCCCGCCCCAAGCACCAGACCAAAGGTTGTACTACTCTTTTTCTTATTTTAAAATACACTGCATGTATTTCCCGATATATGTCTTGTATAGGATTCTGTATAATAAAATTTGTCAATATTTCTTTTTTTAATAATAATTATTTTATAGTTTACTATAATAATTATATATAATAATTCAAAAAAAAAACAGGATACACAGCGTGTACATTACATACATGACATGTACCTAGGCTATATAAACCGCGGGCCACCCGGCATGAGGCCATGTTGCACGACTGCTCCATTCCTCCCTTCTTCCTGTTTCTTCTCCCGAACGCCATCCAAACCCCCTTTTTCCAAATCCGTCGATTTGGGGCATTTCAAGTTCTTTTTCCTCTTACATTGTGATCCTCGATCCAGGTATACCATTCTACACCCTCTGTTTTATATTTTTAGACTCGTTTAGGGTGTTTTTAGGATTGTCCAACCGTTCATCTTCCAACAGTACACGACCATGAAATGAAGAACACACACCGTGTACTTCTGAACACAGCCTCAGAGTGAATTTTCAGAAATTTGAATCTACACGGTGTGTATGTTCAGTACACACCATGTTCGTTTCATCGTGTCCGGGTACACCTTTGCACACGGTCTCACACACCATTTTCATTTACACGGCGTGTGTTTGGTACACGCCGTGTCCGTTGTTTGTGTTGGCCCCTTCGTGTGTGGCGTAGAACACAGCCTGTCACCCCATGTTCAATAACACGGTGTGTATATTCGGAACACGCCGTGTCATTTATATATGTGGTCGGCCCATGTCTCCCCCTCTGCACGGCCATGTTCTTCGTGTGCAGTCCACGCCGTGTTCCAAAACTACACGGCGTGTATTGTTCTTTCTGAACTGATAAAAACATAGCCGTGTCATTTTTTCCACGACCACCTATACTTTCATGAGAACACGACGTGTATGTTCGGTACATGTTGTGTCCTATTACATTGTCTCTTTCCACCCTCGGCATGTACTCCAGAGAACACGGGAAACACTCCATTCTTGACTACACGTTGTGTACTCTGGAGTACACGCCGTGTACTTTTATTTTCCAGTTTTCTCACATTTTCTTTGTTTTACTTTCTTCTTTTGTTTTGTTTTCTTTTTCATTTTTTTCTATTTCAGTATATGGAAGATCATGATCATTCGTGCGGGAAGCAGCCAGCCTCCACTGCTGAGGGAGAGGAGTCCAGTTATCATCGGATCTGCCTCCGACCACCTACTCAGCCGGACCCCGACGCTCCAGTATTTGAGCTCCCTCCGTTGGCTATTCTACCGCCACTCACTCCCTCAGATGAGGCGAGGCCTCCTTCTTCTGCACCAGCTACCACTTTCGTTGTACCATCATCCTTAGCAGTCGGTCCCTCTTTGAGAACTCCTTCCACCGAGCCACCTTCTTCTTCGGCGGATCCACCTCCAGAGCCAGATGCTGCTGCTGCACCGGCACCTGGGCCGGGACCTGCAGATGCTCCCTATCCCTGCACGGTATTCCCGATCACCGACCTCGAATACGACAGGCTCTGACGCTTTTCTCGTCGGCCGATACCATTGAGCGGTCAGTACCTTGACAACATCATTCCACAGCAGCTCGGTATTTGGTAGGAGTTGGAGGTACTTTTTAGGAACACAGCACTCCTAGAGATTTTCCCGGTCATCACTGTTGTGTTCCGAGATTTAGTTTTGGAGTTTGCGGCCTCCATTGAGTTCGATGGAGCGGAGTACCGAGAGATGCATGGCGATGTGGTACCCGTAGTTCGGTTATGGCTAGGCGGCCGATGTTTTTCTCTGACGATGATAGAGTTCGGCCGAGGGTGCGGCTTCTACCCCCATCCATTCACCCCACCCCCCGTTTCTGACTTGACCCAGCCCGAGCGCTCTGACCTCATTTCTATGTGGTGGGATATCGTTGGGCCGTACCACTGGTACTCCCCCACTTCTCAGAAGAGAACTCTTATAGCCGACCCCATCCTTTGCTTCACCCACCGGTGCTTCAGCGCCATACTCATCCCCCGCATTGAGGATATGGGGGTCGTGACCGGTCATGACATGGTGCTTCTTACCTGTGTCATCCGGTACGCCTACCTGTACCTCCCCATTCTTGCCGCCTCCTATTTTTTAACTCCATGTTTACCGGCCTTCAGGGCAACATGAACGGCGGGTTTTACACCACCCATCTTGCCCACCACTTGGGGGTATTTGAGCCCTTATTACCTCATCACTTCTTAGGTTCACCCCAATGGATGGACTTCCTCATGCTCATTCTCATGGGATTGGTCCGGAAGCAGGGTGTACCTACATCCTTGCTCAGGCTCGAGCCCCGCCACCTGCTGACCCTGCCCCACCTGCTGACCCCACACCTCCTTCCCCCACCCCCTCCAGCTTCTCCACATTACCCACTTCCTACTGACCAGTTTTCTTCTGACCTTCCTTCTTCTGTTCCATCTCCCATCCCACCTACCCCCGCACCCTTGGTCGATCCGGCCATTTACCTCCGCCTAGCCACGATGGAACAGAAGTTAGCCCGTATCATCAGCCGCCAAGACACCATTGCACACCATTTGATTCGTCTGGATGGCCGACAGGACCAGATGGAGCATCTGTTTGTACATATTGCTCATCATCATGGTGTTCCACTACCTTAGCCACCATCCCATGCCTCCGTTCCTGGCCCTTCTGCTACTGCTCCATCACCGTCTCCGGCACCGACCACCGATTCTGTTCCGATGACTACTATGAGCTCTGCTACTGCCACTTCTGTCGGGCCAGGGCCTGCTGCTGAGCTTCTGATCCCGAGTCTAGCACTTGTAGCTCCCACTTCTTCAGCTGCCCTTCCCAATGCGGTGTCAGACCCTCACCCTTCCACGGCTCATGCGTCATCTCTCCTGACCGCTTCTATATAGGATGATGCTTCACCTTAGCTGACACCATGATAGTGACATTTTCCTTTATCTTATATATATCTTCTGTCATTTTCATTGCTGTGATGTTCTTTATGTTTGTAGACTTCTTTTATCTCGACATTCACAGGTACGGGCATGGAGCGCTTTGGGAATCATTTTTCACGAGGGGAGTATTTTCCCATTTATATTTTCATTCTTTTTGGATTTACTTCTTCCACTACTTTTCCTCATTTTGTCCCCCATTTCTCCCTACTGACTACCCTTTACCTTGGTGTTCCACTTGGTGGACCATGTGCAGTGTTATGTATGGGGGTGCATCTATATCGTTCCCCTTAGTCTTTTCCCTAAAACTAACATAGGAGACATCATTATTAGACTCTATATTTGAAAATGTAAAGCAATTTTGTTAATCAATCTTATAAATTCTAGAGTTATCCGTAGGACCGTATGGAAAGGTTACATGTTTTTTCGTTTTTTTATGTATTTTAAATTGATTGCTGATATAGTTTCAATTACAACCATTCATCCTTAATTAAATTGCATTAATTAGGCTAATCATTTATATGCATGTCATTACCTGATTGTCCATTTATTATTTTCTACTCGTGAGAGGTATTCTAAACCCTTTTTCATATTTCTTTTCTAATACACTCTTTCTTGAGAGATTCTTGGGATATGCATCATTACCAGAATTTGCAAGTTTTTCTTTTTGAAACATGAAGAAATTTTTGAATTACTTTAACATGATTGAGGCATTAGATTGTTTTAACCCCTTTATCTTGAGACCTACCTTGTATTTAATCTTCTTTAAGCCCATTGAAGCCCTGAACAGCCTTTATAGGAAGCCACATTACAAGACTATTTCCCTTCCTACCCTATTTCTTTTTAAACTTTGCAAGATTATTCATTAAATCTTTAAAGAGGGAGTTGGCAACACATGGTATATTTTTGTGTACAGCCATGAAATAAAGTGTGGGGGAGTGCCTCTTGATTATTTGGGGCAGAATGGGTTCCAAACATGTACTCATTGTATTCATAAGGTATGCCCTTGCGTTTTGTTGTAATTAAAAAAACAACAACAAACAAACAAGAAGGGGACCTTATACTTATTTGCCCATAAACTATACTTAACTAAGGGAGTTGGTAACAATTAAAAAAGCATTTGACTGAGCTTTTGAAGGATGTATTTTCAATGAGCATTACTTTGAATATCATGCAATGTTGTTTAAATGAATTATCCGTCCTTTTTCAAGCCTCAGAATTTATTTTCACATCTGAACCTACCAACCCTTAGCCGTAGAAACATCTAAACCTTATTGACAAAGCCCTCATGATTTTTTTAAATTCATTTTTTCTGAAGTGGAGAACAATATATCTTGAAAACCAATGTATATAATGTATATTCCTTGTATTGAGCATAACATCGATTAAAAACATCTTAAGTGTGGAGTGTGATTTTAAATAGTAAGGTAAATCATCAAGTGGCATACTTATTTTTGAATGGTTGAACAATGTGTTGAAAGAGGATGAGAGTAGTTAATTAAATTATATATGAGGCATGATTTTAATATCATATGAATTGAATTTGTTTGTACCTTTTAGAATTTTTCCTTAGTAAGTTTATCAGTTATACATTTGATTAACTAATGCCTTCTTTTTCAAAGTATAGGCTCTCTTAATTAGATGTTGAGAATTTTCTTGAGGGAAAGAAAATGACTAAGTGTGGGGGAATTTGATGGACCCAATTTGTGTATACATTTAAATATATATAATTGAAGATAAAAGTATGTTTTCATCAAATATATTGGTTTCATGAAGATATTATTTGATTTCGGTGAATCTGTTTACTTGCAGGAGCTTTATGGCTTAATACACGGATCATGGGAAGTTTGTGAAATTTTTGAAACTACACGGCGTGTACTTTCTATACACGTCGTGTACATCTAGACACGGACGCGGACCAAAGCAGGGAGTAAATTCCCATTTCTCCAGGAAGAGATGCACGCCGTGTGGGTCGGCGCTACACGCCGTGTACCACTTTCTAGAAGCAGTGGTTATGGAGAAAAGTCCACATGACCATGTGGTCGTTGATGACGACATGACATGTTTGAACTTTTACACACCGTGTCTACTATTCTAGAAGGGGCTGGCAGTGCTACACGTCATTTATGGTGGCACTACATGCTGTGTTCACTCAACTTATAGGCAGCTCCATGTGCAAAAGTCATGAACGGCATGCTCGGCCACCTGCCAGCGGAGAAAATGGCGCCAATATGCGTTGATGAAAAGTACACGGCGTGTACTTTCTATATATGTTGTGTACTTTATTTTTCTATAAAATGAGGCATTGGCCTATGGATTTAAGGAGTTCAGAACCATTGGAGGAGATATAATCTCAACTACCACCATTCCCAAAGACACTGAGGTGCTTTCATTCCGCTATTCCGCCATTCCACCTTCCGATACTCTACCTCAATGCCTACACGATGAATCTGTCAGGTATCACTTGTGTCGTTTCTCTCCTAAATTCTATGTGTAACTAAACCCCTCGAGTTTGGGATATGTATTATGGGATCGTAATTTGTATATTGTTTTATATAGTTGTGTTTGAATTTTTGTAATTCATCTTACCATTCTTAAACCACTGTCTAATATAACTGAGAATTCTTAGCCAGACCAAGGGAAGGATTCTCAGCAATACAAAAGAAAAGTAATGGTGAAAACATCCATGACCATTGGAAGGTTTTCACTGATTCAAGTAATGGACTGGACATAATAAAGAATTAAGGACATTGACTACCAGACCAAGGAGTCAACTGCTATAATTCTAAACAATAGGAATCGGACCAAGGAAATCTTGTAACAAAATGAAATCCTAAATGATTGAATTATTATGAACAACACAACCATTTAAACAATCTGCATAAGAACTCCTTATTCACCACAACCCCAACACATCTTTTCATTCCATTTCTAAGATCTCTTTTAAATTTACCTATTGTTTTCTTTTAAACTGTATCCATTCTTCAATGTAAATCAGTTTAGTTTTAATCAAACCCCAAAAATCAACCCAATCGTTTCTAAATTTTTCATACTTCACCTAATTAAGTATTAACTCAATTAAATTCATGCATGCCATGGTTCCATGTGGATCGACCCCGAACATATGCTATACTAATGTTCTAATAATGGGTAATTAATTTGGGACGCATATAACTTCAATCAACGACAAGAGTAGACCACCGGTCTCTCCTCAAAGTGTATTATCACCAAAGTTACTTGCACTGGGGGTGAATTTCTGATTTCTTTTGTGTATGCTAGCATTGATGCCCATCAGAGGACATAGCTTTGGGGTTTCCTAGGGTCCTTCCAATTTGGTAATCTACAGTGGTTTGTGGGTAGATATTTTAACACTATTGTGGACCCTACTGTGAAAAGTGGTGGTTTGTGCCTCTTGGTGGTTTCCATGCAGGAGTTCGGTGAGTTTATTATAGCAGCGGAGCTTCTGGACCTGGGTTTACAAAGATGTCATTTTACGTGGTGTAACAACCAATGTGGATCGGAATGTATCTGGAGAAGACTTGATCGATGGTTTTCCAACATCCAAGGTCTTGAGTCTTTTTCTAAAACAATGGTCACCCACTGAAACCATTCCTTATCAGACCATGCTCCACTTGTAGGGGATGTGAGATGTGATAGTGTAGGGAGACGGGCCTTCCTCTACTACAGAAACTGGCACCAGTTGGAGGGATTTATGCAGATTGTGAGGTCTTCTTGGGACCATGAGGTGTTTGGTGATGTTTGGCGGAGTCTTTATACAACATTACATAGGCCCAAGATAGTCCTTCAAAAGTGGTGGGATTATAGAACAGATGTCTTTACCAGTGTAAATACCATCCAAGCCAATGTTGACAGCATGGAGGAGGAGCTACAGTATAACTGGTATGACAACAACTTTCCTATTTTATGTGTCAAACGTAGGTACTTTGCTGAAAAACTCTTGGAGGTGGAGTGTGATTATAAACAGAGAGCTCGTGTATGGTGTTGAAGGACGGGGATCACAACATCGGATTTTTACATGCATTCCATAAGGAAAAGAGAAATCTGAAGCTTCACATTGAACTATGAAATGGGGTCTTCTCCTCAAACGTGGATGTGATCGGAGGTCTGGCCCTAGAGAATTTCGAATGGCTCCTGGCGGGAGGGGTTCATGCAAGGAAAGGGGTGATGGATGGGTTTACCGAGGCTACAAGTTTCTGGCAGTGCATCCCTCACATTGTTGGGAATGCGCAGAATGAGTTCCTAACAAATATCCTTAGTGAGGAAGAGGTTAAGAGAATGGTTCTGAAGATGCCCCAGGACAGTGCTCCAAGCCTGGACAGCTTCCTGTGCACCTTCTATGAGGCTACATGGAGTGTTGTGGGTCCTCAAGTGATGTTTTCCATCAAGGATTCCTTTCATGGTGGCACCCTCAACCAGGGGGTTGCGGCTTCGAGGTTGGTGCTGATCCCAAAGGTCAAAGATCCTCATAGAATTAATCAGTATAGACCAATATGTTTGTGTAATGTGTCCTCCAAAATTTTTGCTAGTCTGGTTATGAGAAGGATGACCCGGTATATTCCAAGGTGGGTGCCTAGGGAGAAACATAAATTTTTAAAGGTCGGAATATCCAAGGGGCGGTGGGAATTTCTAGCGAGCTGGTTTATAACATTAATAAGAAAAATTTTGGGTCCGTTGTTAATTTTTAGGTGGACATAGAAAAAGACTATGATGAGATAGAATGTAGATTTATTATCTTGGTTATGAGGTAGCTAGGCTTTCATGAGTGGGTATGTGATCTCTACTTCAGATGCTATTTCTCCACATGGCTCTCCATCTCTCTCAAATGGAAATGATTTTGCATTTTTTAAATAATTATGTGGAGTCAAGAAAGTTGTTGCCTTTTATCAGCAGGGGTGGTAGGGAAGGTGTGTCTCATTTTATTTTTTCTGATGACATTCTGATATTTACAAATGTCAACAGAGATCTTTGAGGTAACTCATGAGTATTTTTATTATGTATGGGTGATTGAGTGGCCATTGTATCAATGTCAGTAAGAGTCATGTTTTTATTTCCAAAAAATTATCGGGTAGTCGATCTAGGACTATCCATGATATCTTGGGGTGTCACAAGAAATCCCTTCCTATAGACTACCTTGGGGTTCCACTTGCTTGTGGGCGTGTCAGAAAATGATTCTTCAAGGGGTCTACCAATCGGGTGTTGGGGCGTATCTTTCACTGGAAGAAAAAATTTCTATCTTTTGGTGTGAGGGTTACCTTTGATCAACAATGTACATTCGTCCATCCCAATGCATGTATTCTCAGTCATGTGTCCCCCGACGGGATCCAATTACAAAATGGAAAAGATTCTGATAATTTTCATTGCGATTCTAATCATACGGGGCATTACCATTTGAGTAATTTGGCTTGTCTGGAGAAACCGATTGAAGAAGGGGGAGTTGGTCTACGTGACATCAAGGATACCTGGAAAGGCATGAAAGCAAGACTTGCATGGTATATCATTGCAGGTGACTCGATTTGGGATTATTTCTTCATAGCCTATTTTGGTGACCAGGGGGTGCTGTTGGCATTTCATAGGCCATCTCTTACTAGGATTTCCAGATGTATGTTCGCATTAATGGATGAATTATAGGATTCATCCTGGTTGATTATTGGGAAGGGTGACATTCGTTTCTCAAAGTTACATTGGGTGGGTGAGAAGCTGTACTTTCTTGGGTGTCCCACATCGGATATTATATTCTGGGAAGCCTGTGCCTTCCCATCATTTATTCAAGTGGTTTTGAACTATAAATTGATGAAGACCTTTTAGGAGGTTATCTTGAATGAGTAGGAGGATAGATGCTGTTTCATGGGATTGATCTCGGGTAAGTTCTCATCCTTTGATTACAGGAAGCTTTACTAGGGTGAGTTGAGGGCTGATGCATTGGTACCGAAGTGCTGGTGTAAAGATCATCCAATCAAGGTGAATTTTTTCATTTGACATATCATCAATAGATCTCTTCCTATGGAGGATAATATTCAGAGGAAGGAAGTGATCTTGACCTCAAGGTGTTACTGTTGTGTTGATCCTCATAATGAAACTGTGGTGCACCTGTTTTTTCAGAGTGAATGGGCTAGGTCTCTCTGGTCAAAAATTCTCCCTCTCCCGAGACCATCTGTCGGTTTCATCAGGCTTCATGATTTATTGGATTCATGGTTTCATGGATCATAACCCATGACATGCAAGGAGAGGTGCGTTATCCGTTCCTCCATTTGATGGATTATCTGGGAGGCAGGAAATAGATCTTGGATGGGTGATCGGTGTTATTATCGGTATCTATGGGTCTATCTAAAGTCATTATAGTTGGAGATGGGTTCTCTGTTGAAATGGAGCGCTCGCCTTCATGGCTCCATCAGCACTAATGATACTCTGATGCACAGTAGGGTGGATGGTCCTTAGATGAGTTGGTGCCCACCGCGTTGAGGTTTAAAGGTGAATGTGGATGGATCACTAATCGGTGGTATCATGAGAGGTGGAGGATTATTGCGGGAGTCAAGCGGTTTGGTTTTGGATTCGTTTAGTGCATATTTTGGACCATGAATCTCTTTGGCCGCTGAGGCTAGAGCACTTCTAACAGGAATTCAGGTGTGTTAGAGGGCTGGTTTTTAGGTGGATAAAGTGGTATCTGATTCCGAAGTTCTGGTTCGTGTAGTGCAAGGATGTCATGAACTGCTATGGGAACTGAATTATGTGCTTTGTAACTATGCTCTTTCAATATAGATTGGGAGGAATTTTCGACATTGTTGGAGGGAGTCCAATTTTGCGGCTGATGCGTTGTCCCGATGGGGGATCTTAGAGGAGGAGCTTATTGTTTACTCTATTATCAGTTCTCTTCCTGCGGGGTGAAACACTTTTGTTCAATGGGACACTCTTGGTTTGCATCATTTCCATCCTCATTGAGTTTGTTTCTATGGGTGATTGTTTAATCACTTTCATTTTACAATAAAAATAAAGTTGATGATGTAAATAGATCATGGATAACCTTGAATCAATTCTAGGAAATCACAAGGAAGTATATACTTTTCCCTTATAGTTTTTCCCTATTGTGTTAAAAGTTTAATTTTAAAAGCTTAATAGAAAAGTATTCAAGCCCCATAATTTTTTATTATTTCTTTTAGTTAATGTATGGAAACAAAAGAACTTGTTCCAATAATCAATGTGATAGGAAATGTGAATATTTCCCTCAAGAAATCTAAAATATGATGGGAATGGTAGCCCCAAATGTCATGAGATTAATTTCTCAACTAGCTCTAATAATGAATAATATCATGAATCATGTGGAACACACACCCTCTAAGAGAGATAATGTTGTGGTCAAATCCATTATGCCTCAAAGTCTTACCTTACTCAATGGATCTTCTAATCCCTCATTATAGAACAATGGATAAAATCCATTGTGAAAATATCCTCTATCATCAAGTGCATAGAAGAAGAAAATGGTATGCTAGTTATTTTTGGTTTTTATGGGAATACCGATCAGTGGTGGACACTGATCAACAACATAAATTCCAAGGAGAAAATTCATTCCATGGAATGAGAGGATTTCACGAAAATATTTTTCAATAAATATTTTTCCCAAATCCTATATCTTAATATGGATAGGGAGTTCCTCATACTTAAAAAAGGAAGATGAGTCAATCGGGGTGTGTCATAAATATTTCACAACGATTTCAAGATAGGACTCATGTTTTTATTTTCATAAACACTAAATTCAATGTGGATCGATTATTTAATTGATTATATCCATGTATATTAAAATATTTTCTAATTAAAAACTTTTATAGATATGAAGAGATTCTATGGTATTCCCTTATAGTTGAAATGGTGATTGGAGACTCTCAACGGTATTGTGGTTCCAGGGAGAAAATATTGAAAATATGGTATAATATATGTGGATTGGAAAACAACTCCCTTGATAGATATAACACCCAACATCCCACATGTTAAAAGTGTGGGAAAATCATCCTAGAAACTGCTTAAATTGAACCAATAGATCCTTCAAAAGATGAAGAGAATGGAATATTTCTTATAACTATTGAGGAGATATGATGAATCCCACTAATGAAAATGAAGAAAGGATGGTCAGATCAAAACTCATCCTGTAGTGTAGTTTTCAACTATAAAGAACATTTTAATAATTCCATCCATTTCCCTAGGACAAGGGTTACTGGTGGAAAACAACAACAATAATGTAAAAGGTATCAAGGAAGGGAATATGTTATCACTACTACAAAGTTGAATCTTTACAATTAGGAGTTGATAGGTATGCTAGTTATTCATTCATGAATAGGGAATATAAAATATGATTATGGTTATACACATTTTTTCCTGACATGAAATTTTAGTAGAACGTTTTAATCACCACCTAAATATAAGGAGGTTACGTTTTATACGATAATAACAATATGATAAATTTTTTCACCCATTGTATATATATTCTCCCTTGTTAATGTTTTTAGAATAAAACAAATATAAAATCTTTTCATAGTCACTCTGGTAGAATCTAATGCTATTTTGTGTATGGATTGGATACTTTATATAAATCCAATATTAACTATCAGGGAAGTGAGATCACTGTTCAAATTCCAAAGAATCCTCTAATTCTATATATGAGTAAGGAGAAGGATGAATCTATTTCAGAGTATTTATCTCAAGTGTTGATATTGTTTCTTTATGATAGAGAATATCCTGCTCAAATGATTGAGATCGAGGATAGAATCATGCTTGAAGAAATGTCCATTGTGAGGGTCTTCACTAATGTGTTCACTAAAGAGTTTTATGTTGTTCCTCTTAAACGAGTGGTTGGGCTCTAAAAAGAACTTATTCATGAATCTATACCTAAATTAGATACAGCTTATATAATAGCCATTCTTGAGGAGGAAGAACTGAAGATGTAGTTAGAAGATAATTTGGACCAGGGTTTTATACAACCAAGTGCTTCATCATGCAGTGCACTAGTCCTCTTTATCAAGAATAATGTTAGATCATTGTGTCTCTGTATTGATTATCATGAGATATACAAATGATGATAAATTAAAGTATCCACTACCACTGATAGAATACTTGTTTAGTTAGATATGTAGATCCTACATTTTATATAAGGTGTACATTTCGCTGGAATACCACCAATTAAAGGTGATTAAGGATGATACTCCAAATACTACATCTCAAACAAGGTAAGGAAACTATTAGTTCATATTGACACCCTTCAGATTCAAAAATACCCATGAGATTTTCATGGATTTATTTAATTGATTATTTGGAAATTACCATGAAATATTAGTGGTAGTCTTTATTGATGATATTCTAATATACTCCAAGAGGATAGAGGAACAAGGGGAGAATTTGAATAATATTCTAAAGACATTTTAAGGGGAGTAAAATTATGAAAAGAAAAGTAAATGTAATTTACGGATGAAGGAAGTATCATTCTTTAGGCATTATATCACAATTAAAGGAATGACTTTAGACTCTTCTATGACAAATTCAATTGAATAGTGGCCCAAACCATTATCTGTAATTGAAATCCATAGATTTCATGGTCAATTAAGGTACTACCAATGATTTTGTACGAACTTTTCATGATTGTAAAACCCACTAACCATGTTTACATAGAATGGAGTAATGTTGGTATAGACCAGTGAATGAAAATACTACTTCAAAGAGTTTATAAAGAGTCTTATCACTGCACTAGTACTCACACATCCAAAAAAGTGGGGAACTGTTTGTGGTGTATATTGATTCATCAAAGAATGGATTTGGTTTTATACAAATGAAAAATGATAATGTTATTTCCGACTCATCATGGTATTTGAAATTCATGAGAGGCATTATCTTTATTGGTATATGTGTGATATAACTATAGATTATAATATTCTAAAATTTATATTCACATGGAAAGTGATTAATAAATTCCAGTGAAGATGGATAGAGCTCATCAAGGATTATGACCACTCAATCCACTACTCGCCTAGTAAGGAAAATAAGGTATCAGAAGCTCAATGTGTAAAGGATTCTAAATCTTTATCGATATTGAGAATTTATAAGGATCCAATATTATTATACATTTAAAGGATAGACATGGGAATCGTTAAGGAAAGAATATCATCAATCCTTTCTCAACTAATTTCTAAACCATCCCTTATGGAGATAATAAATAATTCTCAAGGAAATGATTAGGAAATTCAAAAGAAGGTGTAACCCAAGAGAAAAGGGAAATTATCAGGGTTCAAAATGGATTAAGAAGGATTTTTCAAAATTGGGTCACTGTTATGTGTATCATCTAACCCATAGATTAATAAAGAGCTTGTAAATGTCACACATATCTCAACCTTCTCTATTCATCATAAGAGCACTAATATGTATCAATATCTCAGAGATATATACTGGTGGGGAAATATTAAAAGGGAGATCATTGAATTTACATTAAATTACCTTTTATTTTAGAAAGTTAATGTTGAATGAAAAAATTCCAAGGGGATGACAAAACCACTACCCATACCAACAATGAAGTGGTAAAACATTACCATTGAATTTGTCATTATAATTCCAAGGGCATATCGAGAAAAAAAATTAATATGGGGTGTTTTGGATCGTCTTACAAACACATATCATTTTTTCAGAATTCGAGAGGACTTATCATTGGCCCAAATTGCAAAGATATAAATTAATGAAATTATAAGGCCGCGTGGAGTACCATTATCGATTATATCCGACTGAGACTTGGGATTAATATCAATGTTATAGAAAAATCTAAAACATAATCTAAGAACTGAGATTAAATTTTATATAGCCAATCAACCCCAAAATGATATACAATCTGAACATACTATTCAGACGCTATAAGATATTTTGAGATAATGTCTTATGGACTTCAATGGAGGATGGGACCATCATGTTCCCATAGTTGAGTTCTCTTACAAAAAGAGTTTCCACTCGAACATCCAAATATATTCATAAGAAGTCCTCTACGGTCAAAGACATAGAACACTTATGTTCTGGGATGAATTATGTGAATGTAAGTTGATATGACTAGAAATGGATGATGAAATGGTAGAAAAGTTAAAAAAATTTAATAATGATATATTGTTATCCCAAAGTTAGTAGAGGAGTTGTGTTGACAAAAATCAATGGGGTATTGAGATTAAAGTTAGATACATGGTATTTCCATACATATCTATATGGAAGAAGATTGTGATATAGAGGAAGAAAGAAAAGCTATGTCTCCAGAATATCATCCCCATCATGGTCCTTAATCAATTTAGATTCATGGACTATCGACTAGCACTTCCACCCACTATGTATCTATTACACAACGTATTCCATGTATCCCTATTGAGGAAGCACATACCAGATCTATCAAATGTACCATATTCATAGGTGATACAATTGGCGAATGATATCTCTTAGGAGGAGCATCCTGTGAAGATCATAGACTATATAGATAAGTTTCTATGAAATAAGACTACCCTGCTGGTCAAATTACTATGGTGCAAGCATATATTAGAAGGGGCAACATGGGAACTAGAGTAAGTGGTGAAGGAGATGTAACTTCGAGTATTTTCCCCATCATTAGTAAAATGAAATTTTTATGGAGAAATTTTATAATGGGGGAAGAATGAAAATACCGAAAATTTTATCAATGAAAATTCCCATATCATAAGTATTTCATATATTGAAATAACATAAAATATCTTTAATAACAAAATAAAAACATTATAAATAAATAATGAGTAAATTAAGAGGTGTTAATAGAAGTTAAGGAACCTTTATCAGTGGAAATGTAAGTGGATATTTTTAATAATAATGTCACCCTTATGAATAGTAAACTAACAAATAGAATATTAACATCACCTATGAAGGTATAAATAAAATTTTATGAATCCTAGAAATAAATGTATGATATAATTATATCATATTATAAGTAAATAGGTGTTTTAAAAATTTTAAATTAATTGTTGATATTTTTATAAGTTATAAATATTTATCTACAATTTTATAATTAATATAAAAAATCTTTAATAAACCATAAATTGTTGTGATGCCTTGTTTCATTGAACCAGGTAAAAATAAGATGGATTTCTCTTTTGTCGGTTTATCTACTGGTTGGTTTTTAAAATGAGCTCCAGAATTTCATTTCGAGTTTTGGAACTCCTAATGGTATCATTTTTTGACATTAATATTTATCCAATAATTTTTGCAGGTGTCATGTGGAGTCTCAGGAGCTCTAGATCAAGAAAATTTTCACTTTAATGGATCTACACGGGTAGCAAACGGATGATGTCCAAACTGTGTAGTTTACACTACTTAATAAATTTTAATTATTACTAATTTAATAATATTATATGAAAGTAGTAGATTAATTAAAATAATGATTTAATAATAATGATGATGATGTAATTATTATTATTATTATTATAGAGGTTGTTTAATTAATAAAATGCTAACGAATTAATTATGTGTCGGATGAATAATTTAATGAGAGTTATTGGGGTTTAAAAAAATGAAGAATTATTTAAGGAGTATCAAAGTAAGTAATGAATCATTATTATTATCAAATGGAGCTTCTAGGTTGGAGTTTTTATCATTATTATCATATAACGATATCATAATAAATCGGGGGTTTTGTTTTTAAATAAATCAAATTTCAATTAATAATAATATTGATGTTATTATTAATATTATTAATTTGATTGTTTAATTAAATATATTTTCAAATAATTTAATGAGGCTTTTGAGTCTTTTAAATAAAATTTTTCTTCAAAGAAGGCTTAATTAGAGAGTTTCAGTATTAATTGACAAATTTTTATTTATTGAACAATTAATGATTTAATTAAATGAGAATAGTGAAAATAATAAATGTTACATATTTATTATTATTATATTAATTAATTTTAATTGATGGTTTCAAGGAAAACCTAAGTGAAATTTCTTCTCTTCTTCCTCAATTAGGTGCTACGCGCTGCCTCTTCTTTACCATGTATGAGGTGTGTGGTCTCCCTTCCTCTTTAAACCCTAGACACGTATGAAACCTAGCTGGCTCTCGGACCTCCTCCTTGCAGTACAATATTCTTCCTCAGATAGCCTCCCAATAGACTTACATGGTGCGACCTTCTTCCAGGCAGAGTAGTGGCATGATTACCCTCCTCTATACGGATCCTCTCCCATTGTCAAACTCCCATTGGCGTCTCTTCTTAGTCGCGGCCAACAACAAGCATGCGACCTTTAGTAGGAGCATCAACAAAGTATTTGACCCCATGTCGGCTCCTTCTTTCGAGTCTCCTCCTCATGACATCCAGTAGCACGTAACCCCCAGGAGACCCCCCCCCCCCAACAGCAGCGTGACACCCCCAAGACGGATTTATCAATAGAATGCGACCCCATGTGGTGTGACCCCCTCTTCTGGGTTCTCCTTCCTCAATGATTTGCCTCTTGTTTTCGACATGAATTTAGTACAATTATTCAAGGAAGTATCTAATTTACTATTATTATTAATCACTTTTGCACTCTGATGCCCACTCGGCACTCGATTTGGTTTTGGTTGATCTTTGGGTTTTGGGATAATACCATTTTATTGTGTAATTCATTCAATAGGGTATGTGGGTAGTGTATCAAGGCCGTTTGGTCCTTTTTTCGGCATCCTACTCCAAGGGTGAGGTAGATGAACAATTTTTATTGGGATGCCATTGTTTCAGGTAAGGTTATATACCCATGGTTTTGTTTTGTGTCATTTAATCAAGGGTCTAATAATTTATCATAGTCCCTGGTATGGATGTGTTGGTGTGTAAACCTTGCTTCACTGGTTATTTGCCTCATGTTATTAATTTGGTGTTTTTTAATCAATTTTGTAGGGACTGAAAACATATATATATATATATATATAATGGTGTCTATGTGGAGTTATGGACCAGTTGCATCAGTTTCTATTGTATGTCAATGTGCGGAATGTCAATCGGGTTCCATATTGAGGTAGGGTCCCAAAACTCTATCACATTATTCATGATTTTTAGATTCTTTAAATAAACTGAGAATGTGATTTTCATTGATTATAAAACTGTTATGTTCCCTTGAATTTAAAATGAAAGATAAGATGATGTTTATTGTTAAGGTAATATCATGATTGCTTTGGCTTTTAATATGTCGGCATGCTGGTGATGATATGTGATATGTCGATGCATGACCCTTTTGATGTTATTAAATGATGTCGTCCACATGAGATAAATAAGGAATTGATTATATGTTGGTTTTAAGAATGTATTTCTAATTAGGTTAAAGTGATATGATTAAATTGTTAAATGATTTTAATGTGTAAGGATGGGTAATAGGGTAATTAATTTTGGAATAATTATCAATTCATGTGTTAGAGAAATTGTGGCATTTTTATGAATGTTGGAAGTTTTGAATATTTGGACATGTTTGGAATATAAATTGGAAACTAGTGATAATTAATGGATGGATTAATTATTACATGATAAATAGAAAATGGATAATTATTTAATGAACTGGTTAAATAGATTTGGTTTATTTAATTATTTGTTGAATTAATTAATTTTCATGCCTTAATTTATGATTGTGAATTTATTTTTTGTTATGGATATTGTCCAAGGGTACCTTTTGATGTGTATTTTCATTCAATGCCTTAAGTTGTTTTGGATTATGTTGTTTAAAAACAAGATATTTTTTTTGAGATGGTTGCTAAATATCTATGGCTCATTCAGAATGCTTTACCTGATAGGTTTATGATATGTTTGTAAATTGTTAAAGTCCAAGATGAATCAATGTTTCAGTGGATGAGTTCATACTTGTTTAAGAATTGGTGAAATTAAGTTTTGATTTAATTATTTAGATGGATTGTTAAAAATAAATAATTGTTAATTAGTTATGAAGTATTGGGATGTTAAATAGTTAATTAATTTTTAACTTATTTGACGGGTGATTTTTGTGTTAAATGAGTTATTGAATTAATTAACATATTGGATTAATTTATTTATAAATTAATTAATGGATTGTTTTTGGGTGTTAGACATGGAATTATACACCAATGATAAATATATATGTATGATTGATAAACGGGATTTAAGATAGGGACTGATGCTTTAAATACTCATGGGGTTCTAGCCATGGATTTCACACCTAGCATGCATTCCAAAGTTCTTTTATGGGATAGGTAGTGATGCTCCAAATACCCATGGGTTGTTAGACAAGTACTGATGCTCCAAATACCCATAGGTAGTGAGACATGTGCTGATGCTCCAAATATTCACGAGGGTGCTTTACATGATGTTCTACTCCCATTAGTTGTCATTGGAATATGGGTCCAATTCATCGTACATGAAATGAATTAATAGGTTAATGAAAACAATTGTGATATTATGTTTTGTGAATTGAATTTGACAAAAGGTTTACTCTTATCAATGAATTGGTTTATTTACTGTTAGTGGATGGATCCAGGAAAGAATCACTATTTTTAGTGTACAGGTTCAGATATAGTATCTAAAAGATTATATTTAATATCTTATGATGTTTTATCCAAGCCAATGCACAATATTGGATTCGTTCGTTACATTGATTACATAGATGGTCATTAGAGACATCATTGAAGAGTGACTTATACGAGGATGTCAAGCTTAGGCTGAATCTTGAGACATTCAAAATGTAATGACGTTTGAATAATTTATAAATGAAAATGATTGTGTAATGAATATTTTATATGAATGAAAAATGTATAATACAAGATCAGACACCAGTTGAGGGATAAAGTAGGTAATTGGGTATATAGTTACATTGTACTTCTTATATTATTTAGGATTTCTTTCAGAAAGTTTAAATTATTTTTTAAATGTATAGTTTTGGGGTAGACACTAGTGTTCCCAGCCTACTGAGATTCATATCCCACACCATTCTTGGGCCACCATTACAATAGGGGACTTAAGTAGATTTTATTTTATTTTTGGATTGTGCGGTTTTCATATACTTGGGAGATATGAGTAGATGACTGAGCTAAAGCTTAGGATGCTCAACGAAACTACCCATGGGGCTTTGAGTCATTGTTTACTAATTTCTGTATTGGAATTTAAATCATGTTGTTTGGTTCACTACTTTCCATTTTTGTATCATTAGCATGTCATGCATGCATTTTCAGTATAATTGGTGTTGGCCACTTTTATAAAATGAGTTTTATTTGTCTTCTGCTTCATTATCATTTATTAGACAACTTGGGCTATTTATTTCCATTGATTATTGTTGAACTCTAATATGAGGGTATATCCTCCCCACTAAATATCCATAGACCCTCCCTGTTAGTCGGTAGCCTCTGGAGTATAGGGAGACGTGCTTGAGGTCATGTGGTGATCGGTCCAGCCACTTGTTTAGTGTAGATATGTGTCAGGATGTTACAATTATATTAATTTATTAATATATTCTTCTCTAATGATTTTTAGATAATTTATGATACCTTATTTATTTTTCAAAGTGTTATAAAATCATTTATAATTTTAAAATCTATATTTTTCATGAATATGATGATTTTAATTAAAAAATAAATTTCTCATATATACAAAATTATTTTCATAAAATGGTGTTCTTCTTGGAACTCTACATGGTGTAAAATCTTTATGATTAATTTTTTTTGGTTTTTCTAAAATATATGATTTTTTGAATAGTAAAATATAATAATTTTCAATAAATGCTAAATATATAGATATTTTCATCATTATTGACATACGGTTGTGGTAAACACCATTAGTTTAAACTCACATTTACCATTTAAAATATTTATTCATAATAATATATAATATTTATTTTCATGATCCAAAATAAGGAAATAATGATTAACATAATGAAAAAACACACATCTTCTCCGCTATAAATACCACCCAACACCACTTCTTCTCCTCACACATTCCTTGGTTTGGGAGTTTTCTAAATTATAACATCTAATATTATTAAGAACCTCCTAAATGTACAGGTTATCTTGGTCTCATTAAAATAACAAAACCTTTTCTATTATGAGGTTCTCAAGGAGGTGAAATTCATATTGTAGATTCCTCTTTCATTTTCATTAAATTTCATTTTAATTTATTTTCTTTTCTTATTCTCTTATCACCTACCCTTATCTAGGATTCATGAAAACTCTATTATCTTAAATATTATATAATATTATCATACTAATGTAAGATATCATTATTTATACCCCTTCTCCTCTCCATTTTTTTTTAAAAATGATATCATCACTCATGATGTTTAAATTTACCGACATTATGGACGATGCAGTTTCATTTTCCTTTAATGTCTTAAAGGCTGGTCATATAACAATTTTGATGGATTAAAAAAGTTTTTTTATTGAATGTTATAACTCATTTTATGTTCTATAACTAATATGTACCCATAATATTATGTCATAAAATGAAACAAATTCATTGTGGTAAAAAACTACCATAATTAAACTAAACAATTATGATTCACTATTAATCTAATTATAAATCCTCATACCATATAAAAATGATTTTTAATATCATTAAAACTTGTTTTTATTAATTGATAACTTATAACATCAATTATTAAATTATATTTATATTTTACATGAACATCCATACTCTTATACAAGAGAACCAATTGTGAAAATGAATTTAATAGGCACCCCCAAATGATGAAATTAAACACCAAAACTCATCAAAAAGGACATAAATGAACTTAATAAAATTATAATTAATCAATACATGTATAAAATATTCATTAATTATTATTTTATTAATTTAATTTGTTTATTTATGACATTAAGATAAAGTGCATAACCGTTTCAGACATAAGGTAAGGGTTTCTACCCGAACATCCATTTTTCCTTCATGTTGCGCTTTTTCTAGCATTAACCCAATTTAATGCTTTGTTAATTTTAAATAAATCTTCTCATATATATATATATATATATTCCAAAATAGTATATCAAGATCCTATCATTGATCCTTGATGGGGAAATACTTGTTTTAAAAAGGGTCCCTTCTCAATTCTTCACGATATGTTGACTCGATTCAAGAGAACTTCATGATTTCATACCTATTTCCATGTACACTAAAAGATTTCTTTTAAGAAATAATTATTTATATAAAATACCACATTTTTTCATTAAAAACAATCTGAGTAAATTTTTGTTTCTATACAAATATTTAATCCATTTCTATTTAAAATAATGTAAAATATCTTCCATAAACTGCACAAAAATGTTTTATTTATAAAGTTTGTCAAAAACTTTTTTTACATGTTTTCAATTTAGTTCGACATAAATTTTCAATATCTATATATAATTTCCATTATTAATATGATTTAAATATTTTATCTCATGGAAGCCTTTATTTTTTTTCTTATGTTTTTCCTTTAAACATGATTATGATACCCAATTATTTACATGGGCAAACCATATGTTTATGTTTGACTCCTTATGTATATTTATTATTGTGGAACACATATTCATGAACATCTTTAGATGGGTTTATCTGGATATAACTCTAATTATTTGGGTAATGTTTAGTCTCATGAGATTTCATGTTGGGACAGGGAGTGAACCTAGTTTCATTATGGGATTTTTTTTCCACCATGTCATATAGCCTCAGTAGGTATCATTGAATCATGTTTATGTAATGTTATACGTCTTATCCGCATTACTATAATGCCATGATTTTATGTTTCCATGTTATCCATGAAATTATTACATATTTTATTCATGTTTCATGATTTTTACGCCATCATGTTATGATTTTTAATCCATGTGCTTTGTTTTTTTATGATTATTTCCGTACTGGGGGTTTTCTGTCATCCCTTTTGTTCATGTATTCCCTAGTTTTTCCTATGTAGATGTATGATCTTAATTGAAGTTAGTATCTAATTAATAAGATTAAATATAATAATTTACGTTTTTTATGATGTTTAATTATGTACATAACCTTCAAAATACACAAGACATTAAGATCCTTGGCCTATAATTTTATGGTACGTTAGGCTTAAAATCATGTGATGGTATTTGTAAAATCCATGGTTCACTATATTGGGGGGCTCCCCTCTTCATGGACATAGTGATCTAGTGTGCACTAGATCATGTCCTTTAGGCTCTCATCATGTTCTACAGGCCCTGGGTACTTTATACTTTTAATCTGGGCCTATGGGTAATGGGATTTAAGGCCAATCTACATCTAAATTTGGGGCATGTAATGGGTTTACCTCTTCCAAAAAAATAGTTGCTTTATTTTTTGGATAAAAATATAATATATCCCTAACGTCAAAAATTCAATTAAATAATAGAACACATTCAAAATATTGGGTTGATGAATCAATAATTGTTTTACTTTTTTCCACAAAAGAAATGTAAGTATAATTAAATCGAGTATTATATTGGTAATAACTATAAATTTGTGGTTGATTAATAACAACAACAAAAAATTAAAATTAATTAGAAATAGAAAATATATATATATTATGAAATTCTAACCACATCACGTGTACGAATGAAATTCATTTTTTTGTTATAAGTACCATATATATTTACTAAAATTTTTATATAGTTTCATGATAATCTATGATTTTTTTCTCAATTTTGAGTATGTGATTTTTTTCAACTTTTATAACACTCAAAATAAAAAAAAATTAACATTAGGAAAAAAATCACACCACACATCAGAATTAAATGTGGTTTATTCCTATATGTCAAATATAAATAGTCACTTGTTATCCTTAAATTTAATGTCAATTCAAGGTCATTTTATCTATTTTGTGTCTGTGATTCATCGTTTGATTTAAATAATCAAATAGAAATAAATAATAAACTATTATAGTCATTATGAACACTCTAATCATTATAATGACATATTATTTATTCATATATATCCAAAATCAATCATTTTACACTTCTTTATAATTTTATGATAATATTAGAATGTGTGCTTAATTTTGAGCATATAATTCATTTTTTGAATGAAAATACCACTTTAAAATTAATAATACACACTTTCAACTATAACTCAAAATATTTTTAAATTTATTGGTGGTTATTTTTTAAATTTTATAAAATAATAAAAGATAATTTTTATATAATTTCACAAAAATCCATGTGTTTGTTAATAGTTTTGATTACGAGACATTAATTTTGAGATTATTTTGCACATAAAATAATAAAATACATATTATTTTAGTCTAGATATGGCACATGTTTTAATGACAATAAGTTCATTCTTAAAGTATCAAATCAGTCAATGATCATTATCGTAGTTATTCATGAAAATATGATAACATTTTGTCAGTCATGATCATGTGATGCATGTTTTCATGTAAAATATTACTTTTTAATTAAAGACACATAATTTTAATTTTACTAACCAAACCACACATAAAAAGATAGTAGTTTCATTTATATATATTGAAAATTCATCCAGGATTGGTTTCATAGAGTTTCAAATAATTTAATATAATTTGTTTAATAATTAGAATGTGATACTTGTTGGGAACTAAATTATCACTTTTAAACAAAAATTAAATAATTTTCAAAAATTCACAAAAAATAATATAAAAAATATAATATATTTACTTTTATATGTCACAAATAAATCATTTATGTTCTTCCAATAGTTTGATGATGATAATAAATCATTTTATGAATTTTAGAATGTGGCGTATGTTTTGAAATTTTTTAACACTTATAATAGAACAATACACATTAAATCATTTTCAACTCATCATACATAAGAATGATGTGATGTTTGTTTCCACAACTCAAAAATAAATCAAAGTTCATTTTAATAGAGTTTCATGATAATTTGAAATTTGTTTCTTTTTTTGAGAAAATTACTCTCATTTTGAACTAAAATATCACATTTAAATTAGAAACATGCACTTTTATCCCATCATAGGTAAAATAAATGTGATTAAATATATGTTACAAAAATGATTAAATAATTATTATTTTAAATTATTTGGATTAAATATTCTATTATACCATACTTTTTCATTTAAAAAAATTTATTTTATCAAATATCACCATTAAATCCCCATTCAAGGGATAAGAAAACATATTCTCTAGTTAATTAAAACTAATAAAATGGTTCTTTACAAAAATTTCACTATGATATTTAATAAAACATATTTTATACAATTGTTTTTACACAACTATAGGATGTGTTTGAATATAATAAAATTAAACTAATAAGTTGTGGTTAAATACATTTTCATGTATTTTCAAAAAATTCTTAAACAACATAACGTATTCATTATTATCTAAAAACTACTATTTCATCTCCTATAAATAAAATAAAAGAATTTTTATAAATATTTACAAAAACAATTAAATATCTAAATGGTTAAAAATTACTTCAAATAAATGTTTATATGTTAAAAAATAGATACTTTTAATAAATACAATTAAGGGGATTTGATATTATTTAATTGTTCTAACATGATCTATAAATCTTATAACATTGTAATTTTAATCTTAGCATTTTTTTTATTTTTTAAACTTTAAGAATATTAATAATCATAACAAATATTTTAGGAGAGAAGTTCTTATGATGAATTTTTAATATTTATACAATAATTTATTTTTATATATAGTAATTTTTTATATTACTTTTTTTGTTCATTTCCCTTATAAACATTACTAGTCAACAAATTAACACTGGTCTACTAAATAAAACATCAATGTTAATACATATTATATAATATATTATTTAAATGTAATAAAATGTTAAAAATGTAATATTTAATCATTAAAATGGAATATATTGTGTGGGTGATTTTTTGGATATCCAAGTATTGAAAAACAAATATATCAATAGATTAATTAGATTCATTATAATTAGTGTCCAATACATCTCATAAAAAATTTAAAAAATTGTTAGTTATATTTATTTTAAAAATAACAAATTATCATCAAATTAATTAATGTATATAGTTTTGCTTATATAACATACGTATTGAAAATATATAATTGTTTTCCCTTTTTTTAAACACTCAAAATATTTATTTCCTCTATTTATAGTTTATTCTTCGTCCATTTTTATTTCATCTATAGAATGTAGATAGTGATCTGTGAATTTGAAAATATGATCAACTTTTCAAACTACTATATAATTATAATATAAATATCATGAATAAAAAACACATTTTACAATTATAATATTAATATAAGATTAATAAATAATATATCAACATTACTCATATATATATATATATTCATGATGAAGACTACTAATCAATCATGCTGTGGAAATTCGGTTACACTATGAAGACAAATAATTTCTAAGAAAACATTATCATGTATGATTTCTTTAAACACAAAAAAGAAATGTATTCCTCTCTTTGAAATATAATTTTGCAAAATCCTTCAAATTCATTAAAATTTCCAGGGTCCATGGTGTTCCATATATCAGTCATTATTACACATTCAAGACGAAACAATGGATCTATTTGACTTTCTACATAACATTGTATGCTTCACCTTCTTTCATTACATATAGTAGTTTAGAATATTTTTATTTCTCCCATATGATATTGAGTGTAATATATGTTCAAAATGGAATTTATATATTATGTTATGTTGGTTAATAAGATTGATAAGTAATTTTATGGATTTTCAAAAATCTTGTTCTACCATTTGAACATAAAAAATGTCAATAGGAATAGGTAGCTCAACTCTTGTCTCAGGATCTACTTATATCCATGATTGCAAATAACCAGTTATTAATAGTGCATTATGTAGGGTATCACCTCGAATTTGGAGCAGTACACATATATCAATGATTCAGTACATGACTGTTAATATATATATGTCACAAATAATAATTACCTTGAAATATTTCAACAAAACTAAAATAGTATTTACATAAAACATTTTAGTATACTGAATTTATTTTATAAAAAATAATTAATAAAACATGTACTTTTTTTGTATGATGGACTTACAGGAGGAATCATGTAATATCTAGTTTTCTGCCCTTGGATTTGTGTGTTGTTTCACCAATTACTAATATTGTATAAATAACTTGTCCAATTTTATAATTATTTTTTGATAAAATAGTACATCATTTAATTTCAAAATATAATTTTATGACTCTTCTTATTTACGAATTGTATGCATTCAGGCATGTCCTTTTTTAAAATTGAATCTGTGATATTATAAATACCACCCCTCTATCATTTCATAATTATTTGGCTGATATAAAATGAAAAATATAGATATTTTTCATCTCTATTTGAGGAATTTTCATGTATATATACTATATAATGAATCAAGTTGTACTTTATCATATGTATTAAAATGTAAATTTACATGAAATTTAATTTATTTAATATTAAGAAATCATTCCCATATTTTTGGAGTGTTTTTATTTACATGATTTCCCTATTATTAACATATGAACAATCAACACCGCATGGAAGGGGATTGATATAGTGTAGGGTTTTATCAATCAATCAACATTGTAATATATCAATGCTAATTATTTTCTGTCAACATTTTTATTATAAAATCAAAGTTCTTACCAATTGTTTTTCAAGTGAAAGGGATTTCATCTATAATTTAATTATTATATATGGTAGATTTGTCTAAAATATAAAATTCTCTGTATTTTTTTTTATTGTAACACCCTAATAACTATGATTATATTTATACAATTCTTGATTCGTTTCTTGACATGTAACACCGAGATTAAAATTAATCTCATTATATTTTAGTCTAAATAGTAAATTGGTATGTATAAATTTTAATAAGATTATGAAAAAAAATTATATTGTATTTATACAATGAAAATTTATTTAATAATGAAAAATAATTATGTTCTCATTTATTAGAAGCCATTTCATTCTCTAAAAATATGTTTTCTCAAAAAATACATTTCTGTATTTTGTTAATTAAAATTAAAATTAATTTATACCATTTCATGAGATTTTTTATTAAGAAATTTATATTATTTATGAATTTAGTATTTCAATATTATTTATGTATGATTTTTATTAATTTTTTTAATAAGATTTATGTCATAGTGAATTTTGAAAAGTACATATTTTGGTAGTACATGTCGTATCATTTCAAGAAAACGTATCATTATATAAAAAAGTTAATGATAAAGTAACTTAAATATAATTTTACAATAATTATATAATAAATTATATAGGAATAATAAATATATTTTTTCATGGTGTAAGTTCATTTTTTTTGTTTAAAACATGATTTTCTAAAAACATTTTTTCAGCGCACAATATGTCTTTATCATATATAATTAATTTAATCCCTATTTGTTAAAAGATTTAATAAAATTTAAATTATTATATATTCTCTAAAATATTTTATCACTCATTTTATAGTCTTTAAAAATCATGTAATAAATTTATTTTTTTTCTTAAAAATTCATTAATCCAAAATATGTTTTCAGGGTAGTTTTAAAGATTATTTAAAATTAAATTACACCAGTCATAAAAACTAAATATGGAAAGTTGGTTATTATATTTTAAATCATAATAATTAACATTAGGTAATATTGTAGAGACCCAGAAATTTCAATGAAATTTTTTTCTTAATTTCTTTGGAATTTTACCAGTATGTAGTTTTTTACGTCACCTGATTCTGAGTCCTGGTGTGCCCGTAATAATTTTCTGAAGTTTTGTTAAGCTTAAATTAACGTGTAAGCAGTTTTACTAAAAAAGTGGAATAACTCTTAAACAGTTACTCGGATCAGAAATATGAGGGCACCGTTTCACTTAGGATAGCGGGTTTACGCTAGCCGCGACTTAATTTTAGTTGGCGTGGCCCCCCTGTGAGAAATTCAAAAAAATGGCATAACCGTAAATAAAATAATTAAATAAATTATTTTATTTTTTAAATATTTAAAACTCACAAATGGTAGCCCAGATAAAAAATCTGAGACCACCGCTGATCTCGTGAGGGAATGTTTTATTTAAGCAGATACTAACTTTTTCCGGAACAAGCCACCTGAAAAAGTTATTTTTGGTCGCAAATAAAATAATTAAGTGACGATTATTTTATTGTAAAATTCATAAATTCTAAACGGTAACTCGGATTGAAAATCTGTGAGTATCGATGGGTTCGTTGGGGCGTATTTTACTTAGGCAGAGCCTAACCTCGACTGCGCGGGTCGAGGGTGACTGATAATAATTTTTCGAACTTTTTTTTTCGGGTACGTTCATTAAACGTACATGCGGGTTTTTCTAACATTTGAACAGGTGATCAGAATTAAAATCATAGGGCACCGATGAACTCGTAGTGCCGGTAATTGCTTAAGGGGACATTTACAGCAGTTGTGTTTTAAGCAGGTTGAAATATTTTTTTTTGGGATTTTGTTTAAAATAAATAAAATTGTTGAACAATTTTATATTTATATCTTGGATGTTAAATCTTAAAAGTGTGCATAGATGAGACGTGGGGACCACACGAGCCCCAACCTCTCAACTTCCTTAACATTCTCTAACCCCCCCCCCCCCCCCTTCAACACCTCTCCAATTTAATGTGACAACACCCCTTATTAGGGAAACCCATCACCTCCCAAATTAATATTCCATCAAAGAATTGAATTACAAGGCATGTTATATTATGGAGATATTTTTTATTATTTTGTAGGTTGGAAATATTGGTGGAGGAACTCTTGAGAAGTCTTAGAAGTAAGTGTTCTTCTTTGACGAAGAAAACCAACCGTCAATGAAGAACGACTCCGCCGTGAAGAACATGGTGGATTTCTCCAATTGTGTTTCTACTTCGGACACACCCTGACATCAACGGAATAGACTTCCATATTCCATGATGCTGCATTCCACAAATCAATGATGTGCGACATTAATTTCCGAGGTATGGGGTTTTTGTTTATTTAAGTTTACGTGATTCTTTCCCTAGAGCATGGAAGAATATTTTGTTGAGTGTTTACTCGAACTACTAACATGGTGGGTACGAAATACGAACAAGTCCGAGCCCACCACATACTTGTTCATGATGTGCGGCGGCATGGGGTCGGGTTCATGGAAACTGGAGGTGGTGCGGTGAGCAGACGGGGGGCCAGGCGATGCGTTTGGTTTGACGCGCGCCGGCGCGGGGAGCCGAAGGCGGTGCGGCGGCGCGGCGGGAGGCCAGGATGGCTGTAGGCCAGAGGCAGCAGATCTGACATGAGAGGCTTCCAGGGAAGGCCAGGCTGCTAGGGTTTGGTGGAGAAGAAACAGTGAATAGAGAAGGAGATTGGAGAGAGATAACATTTAAAGGTAATAAATTAAAACATAAAGAAAGAAAGAGAATCTAATGAATAATTAGGGGTTTCCATGCTTGAAATAGAGGGTGGTGCACCAATAAATGGAGGGAGGTGCACAAACTGGAGAGAGAGGTTGGTGGTGCATGACATTGTGTTTTTTGAGGTAAATTAAATTAAAAATAATAATATAATAATCTTATTATTATTTTTGCTGATAAAACACGTTTTCAACCACAACTTATTCGTGCGACCTCGGTTTCACGAACCATCTGCCGCAGTGCGACCCTGATTTCGAGATGGACATTATGAGTCCAATATTGAATGTATTTTTCGGGTTTTTGGATCGGGTACCCAAAATGCTCAAATAATAATAATATATTATTATTATTATTAAATCTTCGACCCACCACAAATCATGCGTGCAACGTCCAATTGGCTTGCCGTCAGTGGGGATGTAATCCTGTTAATAATATGGTCGATTCAATTCTAATGTTGGATACTAAATTCTGGTTCATGGATCGGGTCCATGAAACACCGAATAATAATATTATTATTATTATTACGGGATTTGTATCTGACATATCTCTCTCATACGGTGTCAGAATGACGAACCGTCTGTGACGTTACATCCCATGAATTATGTTGGATGTTTTAAGAAAAATTTTGGATATTTATGTTTAGATCGGGGCGTGGGCCACACGAGGCCCGGACGTGTTGCGGTGAAATGCAAATTTTTCACCAGCTATCAATTTTGGACCAATGGGTATTCCATCTCTTGTGTTTTTCGGTATGGATCACAATGACGTGACCTGTTTGGTTAACCGGTGTCATTTGAAGTACGGATGGGTTGGTTCGAACCTGAAACCAACAGGGCCCTCAGAGCAGAAACACTTATAACATGAGTTCCGGACGTCTCAATGACGTACCGTCGACTTTGTTGGATTCCTCTAGATGATACTGTTCTTTTGGCATAATTCACCTGAGGTTTGGATGAAATTGGTGTATGGCCGAGTTGTATTGTACCCGAAATCCAACTGGGCCCCTGAAATAGAAATGCTAATAACTCTCAGAACTGACGTCCTTTTGACGAACCATCAGTGGCGATGGTAATCACGTTGAGAAACAGTTCCTTTGAGTTTACCCCATGAGATTTCGGGTTACAGTTGTGATACGGTCGGGTTGGTTCGTACACGAATCCTACCGGGCCCCCTGGATGAAAAGGCTAATAACAAACAGACCGGGTGTCCGATTGATGCGTCGTCTGTTGTGTTGAGTTTCCTATGACGTGGTAGAACTTTGGGGTACTTCTTCATGGAAGCTTGAGATACTTAGAGTATTTCCCAGTAGCTCGTGGAGCAGACCCTCCCGGTGATGAGTTAGCAGAGTATAGAGACCTGGTAGCTGGTTGAGACTTGACGATTTCTGATCGATCGAATCAGAGTGATTCGGATAGCCCAGTGGGGTGCACATGGTTGTAGCAGCAGACCCATGTCAGAGGAGTGATTGATTGTAGTATTATACCCTCGATACTCAACAAGAGGAATACCTATGTAGGCTTGAGGGGGTGCGCTTGGTTATATCTGCAGACCCATAGTGGGATGGGAGTGGTTGTAGAAACAGGCCCACAGTACTCAAAAAGTGGAGTACTTCAGCAGTCTAAGGTTACTGAGCAGCGCCTCAGAGTCGTGACAGGATCACAGTACTCGACCGAGGAGGATCTCTTCAGCAGTTGCGATTTCGATAATGAAAATCATGGTTTGAGCTGAGTCCATAACATTTGTGTTACCTCATGATTGAGATGTGTTACTTGATAAATTAGGTATATGTATGGGCATATACCTATGTAAAGGTTATCTGTTGAGATCTTTTATTGTGGTTTGTCAATGTTGGATTTTAGTGAGACCATGAGGGATCGGGGTCCCTACTGAGTATCGTTATACTCACCCCTGCACGGGCTACGCCCGCACCTCGTTGTGTTGGATGCAGACGATGGACATCACTGATCGTGGTTGAGGCTTGTTGAGCTGGACAGTACCTGAAGGTGGATCTCATGACGAGTCGGTACCCAGAGGAGATGGACAGATGGTCAGTCGGATGCAGAGTTCTGAGGAAGACATTTGTACCTACCCTTTAGGTAGGATCTGTGGTGGACGATCTTGGAGATTCTTGTCACCTTTAAACTATTGTACCTTGAGTTCTACTTTAATTTTAGTTGTAGTTGTAACTTTCTGTTGGGCCTGTATTTCTAGCCCCTTTCTATTTCCAGCACACTTCTTTACTGCTTTACATAGTGCTTTCTTCCTCTTGTAATCTCTTGTGTTGTTTACTTTTATAAAGGCAATGTCTTCCCTTTTATTTGGGATTTACGCCTTTGGTGCTAGTCGCCAGCCCCTGGCCTATGGAAGGCGGGATTGGGGAAGTCACGGCACGGGCCCCGAGGACGGGTTGTGAGAAATTGGTATCAGAGGAGTCAGTTCTACCGTAGAACTTAGAACTCTGATCATTCCTTTCTGTGATGCAAAAGTGTTAAAGGTACCGAGTGTGGTCTTCAGTTCAGGGAGTCCAGTGTTGGTATGGTGGATGACGTATCCATACACTAGGACCCTGACTACTTATTTCCGACATAGTGCACGAAAATACTGATTGTGTGTGTGTTTCCATAATGTTTTCTATATGTCAGCTCAAACCATGTCATCTTACCAGGTTTAAATCATTTGACTAGGTCTCATCTGTTCAGGATGTCTCAACGCAGATAGTCAGTTGGTGTTTCCGAGAGAGTACTTGATGACGGCTCACCGAGCGATGAGGCTCCGGTGCAAGGCCCTCTTTCTATGTTGGCTCCATCGGGTGGTGTACCAGCAGCACCACCACCCATTGGGCAGCAGATTCCACCAGCAGTACTAGCGGATGGTGCAAGCTGACAGAGTGTGTTGCACATGTTCCAACAGTAGAGACCTCCGATGTTACGAGGCGAGGCAGATTCCCAGGCAGCATTGGAGTAGATGGAGGTGATTAGTATAGTTCTACACATAGCTTAGAAATAGTAGAGAATATGGTGATCATAACTAATGGTGTTTCCCAGTAAGTGACCATGAGGTTAGTCTACCTAGTGATGATGCTTCGGTACGTGGACTAATGTATGAGATAGTACCTTCAGGTAGTGTGCCAGCTATATCACTACCTGTTGGTCAGCAGTTACAACTGGCATTACCGGTAGAGGACGCATGTAGACTTAGTGCCTTACACATGTTTCAGCATCAGATACCCCCCAGGTTCTGATATGATCCTGACTCACAGGTGGCTGAGGACTGGCTTGAGGAGGTGGCTGAGAGTTTTCTAGAGCTTATATAGCTTCGACAGGACGACATGTCAGTAGCTGAGTATTCATCGAGGTGTACCAATCATTCTTGGTACTTGATGACTACATTATGATCAGTTCTTTAGAGCTCGGACCTCTGAGTGAGGTGTGTTTAAGGATATCCGAGTAATCACTCCTTCCTCTATGCATTCCTACTTATGTCAGGGTGCTAGAGAGAACCTTTGTGTTTGAATTCTCTTTGGCTGATCGGTTATAGCCAGTGAATGTTAGCAATGGGAAGAAAATAGTTGCATGCGGTCACGAAGTGTGACTCAAGGGCTATAATAATGATTTGAGCTATGGTTGTGTCTACTACGAGATTCCATATCAATAGACATTGGTACCAATCATTCCTTCTTTCCAATAATCTTGTCTCAGACCTATAGGTCCTAGTTAAAACCGTCGAATTGACCCTCAAGTCTGGAGATACCTTTGAGAGGAGACTTGATAAACACACTTATGCCGATAGGTGTGATCTGACCCTTGAGGTGAGAGTTTTGGTAGGAACCTCTTGGTGGCAGCATCGAGGCCTTACGACATTAGTTTGGGTATTGACTGGGCAAGCACAGTTCATACACGGATTGATGGTATTAGGCAAAAAAGTTTATGGTTTACATACAACAATGGGATGAGTTTTCCTTGGTCGGTGAAAAGGAAACCCCAGGCAGCACAGGAATCTCCATGAGAGCACATGGGAGCAGAAGGCTCAGATGCGTGCTCAGTACCACTTTTGTTTCCAGTAGTGTGTGTAAAAGCTTTACGGGGACGTATAGCCCTGAGGAGGGAGTAATGTAGAGACCAATAAATTTCAAGGAAATCTTTTTCTTAATTTCTTTGAAATTTTATGAGTACTTAGTTTCTGACGGCACCTGACTATGAGGCCCGGTGTAACCAGAATAATTTTCTGAAGTTTTGTAAAGAATAAATTAACGTGCATAAGCAGTTTTACTGAAAAAGTGGAATAACTCCTAAACGGTTACTCGGATCAGAAATCTGAGGGTACCATTGTGCTTAGGATAGCGGGTTTACCCTATGCATGACTTAATCTTAGTCGGCGCGGGCCTCCTGTGAGAAATTCCAAAAAATGGCATAACTGTAAATAAAATAATAAAATAAATTATTTTATTTTTCAAATGGTTATAACTAAAAAACGGTAGCTTGGATTAAAAATTAGAGACAACCACTGAACTCGTGAGGGCATGTTTTATTTAAGAAGATACTAACATTTCCCGGAATGGGCCACTAGAAAAAGTTAGTTTTTGGTCACAAATAAAATAATTATGTGAAAATTAGTTTATTGTAAAATTCATAACATCTATACAGTAAGTCGAATTAAAAATCTGAGATTATTGATGGGTTCATTGGGGGACTTTTTACTTATTCAGAGCCTAACCTCGACCGGAGAAGGTCGAAGGTGACTGATAATAAATTTCCTAGCTTTTTTTCGGGTACGTTCAGTAAACGTACTTGCGGGTTCTTCTATCTTTGGAACTGTTGCTCGGAATTGAAATCTGAGGGCACTGATGAACTCGTAGTACCGGTAATTGCTTATGGGGACCCTTAACGTAGTTGCATTTTAAGAAGGATAAATTTTTTTGGGGATTTAGTTTAAAATAAATAAAATTGTTGAACAATTTTATTTTTATATCTTTGAAGTTAAACTCTTCAAAGTGTGGATAAATGAGAGGTAGGGCCCACACGATCCCCAACATATCAACTTCCTTAACTCTCTCTAACCCCCCTTTAACACCTCTCCAATTTATGTTACAAATCCCCTTATTAGGGCAACCCATCACCTCCCTAATTAATATTCCATCAAAGGTTTTAATTAAATGGAATGTTATACTATGGAGAGCTTTTTTTATTATTTTGGGGGTTGGGAATATTGGTGGAGGAACTCTTGAGAAGAAATAGAAGTAACTGTTCTTCTTTGACGAAGAAAACCATCCTTCAACGAAGAACGACTCTTCTATGAAGAACGTGGTGGATTTCTCCCTTGGTGTTTCTACTTCGGACACACCTTGACGTCAACAGAATAGACGCCCATCTTCCGTGATGCCGCATTCTGCGAATCAATGACGTGCGACATTAATTACCAAGGTATGGGGTTTTTGTTTATTTAGGTTTACGTGGTTTTTTCCCTTGAGCATGGAAGAATATTATCTTGAGTGTTTATGCTAACTACTAACGCGGTGGGTACGGTCTACGAACAAGTCTGGACCCACCACCAACTTGTTCATGATGTGTGGCGGCTTGGGGTCGGGTGTGTGGTAATGGGAGGTGGCGTGATGAGCGGACGGGGGGAAGGCGATGCGGCCAGTTTGAGGCGCGCCGACGCGGGTAGCCGGGGTGGTATGGCTGCGCGGCGGGAGGCCAAGATAGCGGTAGGCCGGAGGCAGTAGATCCGGCGTGAGAGGCTACCGGGGAAGGCCAGACAGGTATGGTTTGGTGGAGAAGAAACAGTGAATGGAGAAGGAGATTTGAGAGAGAAAACGTATAAAGGAAATAAATTAAAACTTAAAGAAAGAAAGAGAATCCAATGAATAATTAGGGGTTTCCATGATTGAAATAGAGGGAGGCGCACCAATTAACGAAGGGAGGTGCACCAATTTGAGAGAAAGGGTAGTTGTGCATGACATCGTGTTTTTTCTTGGTAAAATTAATTAAAAATAATAATATAATAATATTATTATTATTTTTGTTGATAAAAAACGTTTTCGACCACAACTTATTCGTGCGACCTTGGTTTCACGAACCGTCTGTGGAAGTAAGACCCTGATTTCGAGATGGACATTCCGAGTCCAATATTGAATGTATTTTTCAGGTTTTTGAATCAGGTACCCGAAACACTCAAATAATAATAATATATTATTATTATTAAATCTTCGACCCGCCACAACTCCTGCCTGCGACGTCCGATTGGCTTGCTGTCAGTGGTGATGTAATCCTGTTAATAATACGGTCAATTCAAGTCTAGTGTTGGACACTAAATTCTGCTTCGTGACTCAGGTCCATGAAACACCGAATAATAATAATATTATTATTATTACGGGATTTGTATCTGAAAAATCTCTCTCATACGGTGTCAGAATGATGAACCATCTACGAAGTTGCGACCCTGGAATTAAGACGGATGTTTCAAGATCAATTTTGGATATTTAAGTTGAGTTTGGGGAACGGGCCCCACAAGGCCCGCTTCGCGTGTGTTGAAGTGAAATGCAACTTTTTCACTGGCTATCCATTTTGGACCAATGGGTAGTCCATCTCGTGTGTTTTTCGATATGGATCGAAATTATGTGACTGGTTCGGTTAACCGGTGTCATTTGAAGTACATCGGGGTTGGTTCGAACCTGAAACCAACCGGGCTCTCGGAGTATAAACGCTTATAACATGAGTTTTGGACTTCCGAATGACGTATCGTCTACTTTTTTGGATTCCTTTTGATGAGACGGTTCTTTTGGAATACTTCACCTGAGGTTTGGAGGCAATTAGAGGAAGGCCGGGTTGGATTGTACCTGAAATCCAACATGGCCCCTAGAACTGAAATGCTAATAACTCTCAGACCGGACGTCCGTTTGACGAACCGTCAGCAGCTTTGGTAATCACATTGAGAAATAGTTCCTTTGAGTATACCTCATAACAGTTCGGGGTACAGTTGTGATACAATCGAGTTGGTATGTACACGAAACCAACCGGGCCCCCGGGATGAAAAGGCAAATAACACACAAACCGGGCGTCTGATTGATGTGTCGTCTATTGTGTTGAGTTTCCAATGACGTGGTAGACCTTTGGGGTACTTCTTCGTGGAACCTTGAGATACTTGAATTATTGACCATTAGCTCGTGGAGCGGACCCTCCCGGTGACGAGCTAGTAGAGTACAGAGTCCTAATAGCTGGTTGAGACTTGGCAACTGCTAATCTATCAACTCGGAGTGATTCGGATAGCCCACTGGGGTTCGCTTGGTTGTATCCTTAGTCCCATGGTGGAGGAGCACATGGTTCTAGCCGTAGACCCACGGTACTCAACAGAAGGAGAACATATGTACTCTATGAGGTGGTGTGCTTGGTTGTAGCGGAAGACCCATGGTGGGAAGCGCTTGGTTGTAGCAGCAGGCCCACAGTACTCGACAAGTGGATTACTTCCGCAGTCTAAGGTTAGTGAGCAGCGCCTCAGAGTCGTGATAGGATCACAATACTCGACTGAGGAGGAGCACTTCAGCAGTTGCGGATTCGATAATAAAAATCCTGGTTTGAGCTGAGTCAATGACATTTGTGTTACCACATGATTGAGATGGGTTACTTTATAACATAGGTATATGTATGGGCATATACCTATGTAAAGGTTATCTGTTGAGATATTTCTTTGTGGTTTATCTTTGTTGGATTTTAGTGATACCTTGAGGGTCTCGGGGTCCCTACTGAGTATCATTGTACTCATCCCTGCACGGGTTACGCCAGCAGCTCATTGTGTTGGTTGCAGATGACAGACAGAACTGATCGTGGTTGAGGCTTGTTGAGCTGGACGGTACCCAAAGGTGGATCTCACAATGAGTCGGTACCCGGAGGAGACGGACGGTCAGTCAGTCGGACGTAGAGTGCTGAGGAGGACATCTGTACCTACCCTTCAGGTAGGATCCATGATGGATGATCCAAGAGATGTTTGTCACCTTTCAGCGGTTGTCCTTTTAGTTCTACGTTACTATTATTTGTAGTTGTACCTTTCTATTGGGCTTGTATTTCTGGCCCCTTTGTATTTCCAGCACACTTGTTTACTGCTTTACTTAGTGTTTACTTCTTCTTGTACTCTCTTGTGTTTTTTACTTCTATAAAGGCAATGAATTCCCTTTAATTTGGGATTTACGCCTTTGGTACTAGTCACCAGCCCCTGGCCTATGGAAGGCGGGATTGGGGTAGTCACGGCAAGGGCCCCGAGTACGGGTCGTGACAAATATGGTTATCTTAATATGTTTTTCATAATTAATATTAATTATGGTAAATTTGTATCACCTCAAATGATGGTAAAATGTGTCAAAGTGTTTAAAATAAATAGATAATGCTTCAAGATACCAAAAAACACTTTATTAATCCAAATTTGGTGGTTTTATATCATCCATATCCATAAAACCTTCTAATATGAGTCATTTGGGTGTCACTTTTCTAGAAAATATACTAAATAATATTATTACACTTTCAAAAATTACAAGTGGGTGACCCATATCAATTATAAAAGAGAACATTATCCACTTACTACATCTCATCTCTGAGCCATTTATCTCAAACCAAATCTCTCTGAAACATCCTTATACAAGTTCATTTTGAAATTTTCTTCCAAATGATACAAATTTAGGTCGTAAATAAAAGATCTAAATGATCCTTTTTAAATAAGAGGCAATCATCATGACCAAACACTGTCATTTTTCTTCTTCATTCTCCATTTTAAATTATGTTCTAACCACTATAATATAATAACAATATAACATTCCATCTATAGAGACGTTATTATGTTTATGGAATAATATTTAGCCACATCATCCATATACTATTTTACCACTTTCAATTATATACTAACCATTCTTCATTTACCACCATTGTTATTTAATTATCACATCAACGTTGCGATATTTTTAAGTAGATTCCATTTAAACCTCCACATAATTTAGTGATATTTTGTGTTATTCACCTTTTTTATTATATACGGACAATATAATTACCCCTATATATAGAACATGAATATCATTTTTTTAATTTTATATAAATTTCCAATTTAGTTTAACACATTCAAGGTGTTGAAAATAAAAATTTATCAATTTTTTATGAATTTATTTTTAAAATTACATTTATTAGATTTATTTTATTCTCATTGAAGAAATGTAATAATATTACCTTCATAAAAACAACATAAATTATTCTACATTTGAATGTTTTTGAGTTTCCCTATTTTATACCACCTTTTTTAATCGTTGTAACCTGAATAAAGAAAATAAATTTTTAAAAGAAATAATGATCTTATTTCACTTCTTGATCAGGAATATTTTTCTTTCATATATGTTTTTTAAGTGTATTTTACAAAATAACTTTTTTATTTAATAAAATAACTTAATTTGGTCATAATATTTCATATATGAATTAATTTTAGTTGTTTGAATTGAATCATTCCGATTTTATTGAATCATTCATTTTTTGACATTTTTTTGAAAAATATTCAAGGATTTTATTTACATATTTGAAATTAAAATACAATCCAAAATCCATAAATATTTTAATAAATTTGGATTATTCTAAATGTTTTAAATTTATATTTAATGAAACAAGTTAATGATATTTTTATTTTATACTTCTTTATTCCATTTTCTTTTATTCTCTATATGTCCTGATTTAAATTTGAAATATACATATCAGGTGAATTGACTATCATCTCTGATCTCATGATTTATTTTTTGGTCATTAACTTTATCTTGAAAACATATCTTTGTTGTGAACATATCCTATCATAAAATTAATTTCACTTCTATATACATATTCATTGTATCGTGTTTTAGATGATTTCCTAAACTATATACTAATACAACATATGGTGTATTGCTATGAAATTTGAGTGACTAACTACGGATATCCTAATATTCAATGTTCATTTCTCTATATGTATATTTTTGGATTAATCTATTTATTTATTAATTTAAATGATCATTTAATATATGAGGAATTCATTTAAAATGTATTCATAGGTAGGGCCTTTTATAGATATCCCCTTGGCACATTAACAGGTATCATGGGAAAAAATAGTTCAATAGGCTTATTAAATGGATTTTTTTGTGTATACATACCCATATTTGAGAATATCATGGAATAAGGCCTTGATTGTGACGTTCTTCATTATTCATTTTCGTCAATGAGAATTAAGTTATTGATACCCAAGAGATTATTACATTTATATTATACATGGATTCATATCATTTTTACATTATTGATTAAATGGCATGTTTTTTCAGATATATAGAGTTCCATATTTATTATACCTTAATAACTCATAGTAGATTATGTTGTATGTTACCCTTACTGAATAATTTTTCTCACCCTTATCTTTATTTCCTTCCCCTTCGATATTAATAATGAATGTATGAATGAGTTTAATTTTGATGATTATATAATTTTGTTATGTTTTTCATTTTATTTCTTATGTAAAATGGTATCCATATATTTATCTTGTTCATAAAAACATCTAAACTTGTCATTTCTTGGTTATATAATCTCTTTTAGAATATAACTACATAATAAAGTGTATACTAGATATTGGTTACATGAGTCATCATTTTTGTAGTTTGTGTTAGAGTATGTTTAGTAGAATCCATTGTAACTAGATTTAGGAAAAAATTATTAGAGAACATTTCCCTATGATATACATTGAAAATATGTATAATTGTAAGATAATATAATAATTTTTAAAATGGTATATATTTTATGGGTTTTGTAGAAATAAATCCATGTATGACTATAAAAAATGGGTGTGGTTTTAATTAAAAATCATCTTAGGTAATTAACCTAAAAATAATTGGTTATGCATATCTTTACTATAATTTTGGTGCATGATGATGTGACATTTACTTCAAACCTATTTTTACACTCTTAATATAGATGCATAGGTTAATTCATAAAAAATCATAACCCATTATGAAGTATTCGAAAAGATAATGACCATGAAAGAGGTAGGTTAAACCAAAGGTTTCATAGACCGAAAATAATGTGTCAATATTTAAACATCATATATATTATTTTCAATATTATATGATTCACCTCTATAATTAATATTTTCCATCTTATTATATTTAGTATAATTTTATGTCTAAAATCAAAAATAATTATGTTAATGCTGAATGTGATAGAAAATTAAATAATTTTTCTCCGGAGAAACTGAATATTATAGAAGATAGAATGTAAAATCTTATTATTATAAAAAACTAGATATCTCAATAAATGATTAACAACATAAAAATAAGTGAGTTTATGAATGAACTAAATAAAATAGAAATATAGTTCCATAAATTCCATATAGGAAATAAGATTCACTTATTTCATGTAATAAATGTGGGAGGAATCACCTAGGTAATTGTCTTGGTGAATTAAGAAGATTTTGTATATGTGGAAATGAATGAATTTAAGTAAAAAAAATTCATAAAAAATAAAAAGTTCAATGTAGAGAAATAAATTACATCCAAATATTCCATTTATTATTCATTGTCTTATATATTGGTAACTTTGGAATTATCTAAGCCAATTCCCTAATCCAAGGGATAACACCTAGACTATTGAAGGGCTCACTTTATGTTAATAATTTAATTGGAATGATTAAAGTGTTATTGTATTTGGTATTAGAGAATTATTTTGTAAAATCCTTTTATAAATGATATTATGGTTATAATAATCAAGAAATATCTAAGGAAATTTCTGTAATAATTTTTCATTGTGTATTTTCAAGCATATGTTGAATGGTACTCATAACCTGTAAAAGTTATTTAGTGGTAAGGTGATATATTTGGAAAACACATGTTTATGGGATTTGTAAACCTTAATATGTGCCTAATGTTGGGATAATATATTTTCTGTGGGGTAAATTATTGATTGATATTGATAAATTAAATTTGATATCATGGGATTCCATAAAATTGAGTCGTGATTTTTTAAAGAGAGATTTATGTTATCTTTGTTGTTGATTATTTATTTTTTAATTTATTAGATAATCTATAATTTTATTTGATTAAAATGGATTGATATTTATTTTGGGATTAAGATTTTTCAATGTGTTTTTATGATTCTTATATACATTATTATGTTTTTGGAGAGTATATGAATATGGAATGTGCATGATTGTTATTTGATATTAGTAGTAACATTATGTTGTTCATTCTATATAGTTAACTCGATTTTTGGAAATTATGTGACCCTTTTTCTAAATTTTTGGTTATTAAATACCAATTAAAATTTTTTTGAGGTGTTTTGGAGTTTAACTATTTGTGGAAATAATCAAGTGTATATATTGGGTGATATTATTCAAATCATTGTGATTAATATGTTAAAAGAATTCTTATTCATATTAGTTGTCATAGCATGTGCTATAAATTTTTTTAGAAACACAATACTTAAAAAAGGAATAATTTTTCATCATTCCATAGTTATTATAACCTATTATGAGTTCAATTTAATTCTTCAGAAATACGAAATTCAATATTGATCATTTATTATTGAAATATGTTATGAAAAGATGAGTAAAGTCACTAAAACATAAAACCAGGGGATGAAATTACATTTATATATTTTAAAAAATCATGTAAGTATTATTTTTCAAATTAAATTTTAAAATAATACATCAAATCATGATAAATGAACATATAGATGAAAATTTCAACCTTTTATAGTTATTTCTAATGAAATGATTATACCTTTCACCCCTTAGTGATTGATGATTTTTTCATCAACATTATCATGATAATGTTCTCTATCCATCCCTATTATTCTTTATACATTGACTTTATCCTCCATGTCCATAATTAGACATCTAACTAATTATATCCTTTTTGGAAGCCTAGTGACGTGTTGTTCTATATGATATTCATATTTCCATTCCACTATTTTATAAAGGATTTTATAAACACATATTATGATAATTATTTTCCAAAAATGATTTTTCAAATGTATAACCCCAGATTACCTAGATACAATATTACATCTCATTAACTTGATCGGGTTTGATTTTCCTATACTCCATCTCCCTTTTTGGTGTGGATATTATAGATGTTGGTTTCTTGATTTTTTCACAGGGTACAAGACAATTTCACACTGTGTAACAAGTTTACCCAACAAGTAATGATATTTTGGGAGCATGATGTTTGAAGGATTTACGCTGTGAAAGGTTTCATGACATGAAGAGTATTTACACATCATGAGTGAATTTAGGATTAGATCTTAAACCATCAAAATGAGTTTTCAGTGTGTTTGGGTATCATGAATTTCAAATTTTTTAATGGTATTTTTTATTGATTAATTACCAAATAAAATATTATTTTGGGATTTGTTCAGGATTGGGTGCGCATATAGCTATTGATTCTCCCTTCCAATTGATCTAAGGTTCCTCTTCGATGATTTTTAGAGATTTTTTCCTTCCTGTTCAATCCATTCGGTGTTCAATATTTATTGTAGTTGTGGTGCATCTCTCTGGGTTAGTGATATTTCTTATTATTCATTTCTATTGATCATGATAGTTACATTGTGTTGTGTTAAGTGATTAATTGGTTTGATTTGGTGTTTATTCATGTCTTCATCCAGATAGGTTGTTCAATCTCCTTCCAAATAAAATTCATTTTTTGTTTGTGGTGTAGCGAGTGTTCATTCTTGAGGTATGTGTGGTTTCCCATTATCCTCTGACCCTATTTCCCAATTATATCAATTCTAAGATGTGTGGATTTGATTCTAGGTACTTTCTAAACATCATATAATTTTCATTTTTGGTGGATCACATTGTGGGGGTGTAAGACCTGAGTTTTGAGTTAGTTGGTTCTATCTCTAGCCTATGTTGGAGAACCATTTTATTCCTAATTTATGGACTTATTTATAAAATGAATTTGAATTATTGTTTTATACATGTTAAATATATTTTATAATGATAAATGGTTTTCCATAGGTTTTTGATAAATATATATGAATGGTGTATTTTCAATGGATAGAAATAGATTTGTAAAATTTCATTGAAATGGTTTTTAATGCATGGGAATTAATTTTGAAAATGATAACATGGGTTACCATAGGTACTCAGGTGGAAGGATTATCACGGGACCATCATCAATTATTTTTGATTATTGAGAGGTTTTATCATTAGATTTTCCAATATTTCTAAGTCCCATTGTTCGAGGGGATTGATATTTATATTTTTGGGGGGGTTTACTCATAGGGTATTCCTCTTCTTCATAGGCCTGGATTCTGTGAACCTAATTGTACACTTGATTGATTATTGTGAGAGTATTCTGATAGCCTTACCTATTTTATTCCTGAGGGTTATGTTCCCACTATTTTTGTTTTTAACTTCATTTATAATAATGTTCGTTATTGGGAAATATGAATAGGATATTTTCTTTGAAATTGATAAAAAAAAATTTGATTAGAACTGTGAAAAGGGGAAATGTTCACCAAGTTTTCTATAAAATTATTTTACACCTTATCTTTAGTCTTCTATATGAAATGAGCATATAACAATTGTTGTGCAATGATTTTTTAGGGAACACATGGGTGAGATAATATTGATCATGTCAGCTCAGACACTTCACACCTATTTAGTGGTGTGCAGACCAATGCATGTTTAACAATGCAGGGAAAGGAAAGGAATCATAGTGAGGCAGCTAGGTTTCATGTCAACTGAGTTGGTTTGCTGGTGGTGGGATGGTTAGTGTTTTCCTAAACTATCATATGGAGTAACTATTTAGTTTTAGTCCTTTACAGTTGGACTTCTCTCTTGAAGATTTTTTACCTTTACAATTGTTTTTTTCACATTTCTTCTTATAGATATGGAATATATTTATTAACAATCTATTTTTACTTCTTGCTTCATGTATAGATATTCCATGTGTTTTTTTAGAATTGGAAAAATAGTTCCCTCTGGATTGTTTATTGATGACTGGTTTCTTGTCACCACCCCATGGGGATGGGTAATTCCTTTGTGTTATTGAAGTAATAGGCCAGGTTTCGTGCTTGAGGGTAAATTATTTCAGTTCATTAAAAGATTGTATGAGAGGGTAGGGATGTCCCCAAGAGTCCTTTTCATGGGATTTCTGATAAAATGATGATAAGATTCTTTTGGACATGATAGGAATTTTTTGATAAGTGTATGGATATATCTTGTCATGAAGAGAATCAATTTTTCATTGGACATTGGGATATAGGTCTTTAGTATTCTATTTTTCTTAAAATATCTTATTTTTCTTATGGGGCGTATGGTTTGAGCTAATATTTACTCTATTGTCTAACAATTCATATTTGTTAATGTCTCGTAGTATACCTCTGATATGTCATACATAAGTTCCTCTTCTTCCTAGGCCTCTGTAGCGATTTAATTATTTGATATTAGTGCCTCGAACTCATTTATATCTATATGTTTTATTGATATTATTTATGTTCTGACAAAACATATATCCTTTTTGATGGAGTTCCTAACCCCTCTTGGTAAAAGTAAGGTTAGAGGTGTCAGTATCAATGTTAATTAAGGATAACTGATATGGAATTTGGTCTAGGATTTTCTCTTTCTTGATATGGATCTGTTTGAATTCATCATAGATATGGATTGGACTATCACCCATTGAGATAAGAATGGATTTTATAATAAGAATGTGTAGTTTCTTGTTGATTATGGGAGCTCTCATATGTTTCAAGGGGAGTGGGACCTGTGTTCTAGTCATGATGGACCATTCCCACCCAGAGCATAAGAGTTTGATGTCTACTATTGTGTTTGATGCCCAATATGTATCTTCTATTATTTATCTTCCCATTATTGTATAGGAATTTTCTTGTGTTTCCCCAAATGACAACTCTGGTCAATCTCCAGATAATTAGGAAGAGTTTACAATATACCTAGTTCTAGTTAGGTATATGATATCGATACCTACTTATCATATGACACCACCAGAGCTAAAATTACATAAGATTTAGTTAGATGTCCTATTAGAAAAAGGATTCATTCACCCTAGTGTTTCACTTTGTGAATCCCATATTCCATTTTCCAAGAAGTAAGATGTTTCAATTAATTTGTTTGTGAACTATCGATAGTTGAACCTAGTAACAGTTAAAAACAATTATCACTTTCCCTGTTTGGATGATTTGGATTACTTGTTAAAGGGGGAAATGTGGTTTTAAAATATTTATCTTCATCCAGGTTATCATCAACACATAGTTTAGGGGTTTTATATACTGATTATAGCTTTAAGGGTTAGATACGACCATTATCAATATCTTATGATTCCTTTTGGTTAGACTCATGCTCCTACAGTTTTGATGGAATTGATGAATAAGATATTCAATCATCATCATGACAGTTTTTTGGTAGTGTTCATGAATGACATTCTAGTTTGTTCAAAATCCATGTGTAAGCCTGAGCACCATCAATGTTTGGATCTAGAAATTCTGATAGGTCACAATTTTTATGGAAATATTTCCCAATGTAGTTTATGGATTCATGAAGTGAAGATCAAGTGTATGTAATTTCTAATCATTTCTCATAAATTTATCTTGATAAGGTAATGTATGTCTGGTCATAGATAGAACCACATAATGTCTTTGAGATAGTGAGATTCCTTGGTATTTATGGATAATATCAGTGAGTTGTTAAGGATTTTTTTAAACAGGCATCACCTGTGTATGCACATACTAGAAATGAGTTGAAATTCACATTGGATGTGTCGGTTCATTCTTATTTCAATGAACTTAAAATATTTATAACATCAGCTCATATCCTGGTCTTACCTAATCCTGGTAAAGGGGTACATTAATTTTTGATGATTGTGGTTATGTTTTGGGATGCATTATTATGAAAGATGGCCATGTGGTGACTTAATGATCTCATCAACATTGGTCATGTGGGAAGAATTACCACACTCCAGATTTAGATCGTGTTGTAGTTATGCATGCACTTAAATTTCCTAGTCAATGTTTTTATAGGGAATGGTTCATAGTCATTTATAATCATAAAATATTGATTTATATATTTTCTAAGAAATACTTGAATCTCAGACATAGATGATGTGTAGAATACCATCATAAATTTGAATTAGATATCACCTACACCTTGGATAAGGGGAATGTCATTTTAGGTTCTATTAGTAGGAAAGTACCTTCGCTGTATTTTCCTGAATCGAAGGAGTGGAACAATATTCTAATTTTCACTCAGTTTCACATAGATGCTCAAGATGATGTTTTGGGTATGGTTCTGAATAGTATTTAGTTATCATCATCTCTCCTAAAGTCTATTTTAAAGAGTTAATATAAGAATTATGAGTTCAATAAAATTCAAGAAATCCTTTATAGATGAGAGACCATATCTATTTGGTCTCTCTATTCAGATTGAATGAATCATTTTACGACCTGGTTTTTCATCCTAGCATCTATGAAAACTTTAGTCTTTATTAGTTTACACATCTCTTTAGGTATTTTTCATCAATGAACTATAAAGATTTATTATGACATGGAACTTCAATTATGGTGGCCCTGTATGAAGCATGACATTAAATATTATGTGTCTCATTGTTACACCTACCATCGGATAAAGTTAGACTTCTAGAAACCCTATGGTTTGCTTCATAATCTTATATTACTGGTTTATAAATGGGACAAGATATCCATCGATTTTTTATGATGGAATACCACATACTACCAAAAAGGGGAATGCAATTTAGGTTGTTATTGATCAGTTGATGAATTTTTCTCATTTTATTACAATCAATGATACCAATATGGTTCAATATATATATAAGTTATATGTGAAGGAGACTGTGATGTTACATGGGACTCATTATACTATTTTTTAGATAGGTACCATAGGCTTACCTAATTGTTCTGTAGGAGTCTTCAATAGGAAATGTCAACTCAATTCATGTTGGGATCATCATACCATTATATATAGATAGTCATATGGAGTGAGTGATTTAGATCGTAGAGGATATTCTTATTGCATGTGTCTTGGACTTCAGCGCATCATTGGATAGCCATATAGGGCTGGTTGGCTTTTTTTATAACAATAGTTATCATTTTCATATCAGAATCGATCTATTTGAGGTGTTGTATACTCACTCATGTAGTTCACCTCTTCTTTGGGATGATGTGGGTGATTCATCTTTGGCTAGGCCAATTTTTTCTAGGAGATATTATTGAGGATTTATGACGTGAATCAATTTCTGGTTACATCCTAGAATCAATAGAAATTGTATCTCAATCTACGACATTTCCCTTTAGAGTGCTGCATTAGTGATTGGGTTTCATGAATGTTTTTCCTTGATTAAGTCACCATATGTTTGGAAACCAAGGTATTCAAGCAATGAGATATATTGGTCCATTTGAGCTCACTGAGAATATCTGGTAGGTTTCTTTTCGGTTATCATTTATGATTCAACTGAAAGGTATTATGGATATTTTTCAGATATCTCAGCTCATGAAATATAATCTAGATACTACAGATGTTCTGAGTTGGGAATAAATTGTGTTGAATCTAGATGTTTCGGTTTTGTATAAACTAGTTGACATCATTGACTCTTAAGTGAATTTATTTCATTGGATATTGATTCCATTGGTCAGATTTTGATGGTAACACAGATCACATTCTCATGAGTCTTTGGAATTTGATTCTTTAATGAGGTAATATTGGCCTCATATTTTTCCATATGCTACATCATGCACATGACTGCCTAGGTATGCGTTTTCATTATTTTGGGGATTTTGTAACATCTTATTACCTTGATCAGGTAGTTTTCCATCTCAAATCTCCCTTTCTGGCATGGTGGTTTTATATATTGTTTTATGAATTTTTCTACTAGCTGCCGGATAATTTCATTCCATGTAACTGGGTTACATGACTAGTAATGGTTGTTGGGTTCATACTGGGAGAATGATTCATGTCCTGAATGGTTACACTATGTGATATGTTTTTACAAATCATGAGTTAATTATAGGTCATATTTTCTTCTGAGGTGGATTTTTTTGGTATGTTTGGTCATCATGGATTTCAAGATGTGTAATGTTATTAAACATATTGTAATTCCCTAAGAGAGGATATTGTAGGGTTCAATTTGGGTCTGAGTGTACATTTGGTTGTTGGTTCTGCCATTCTATCGACTTATGGTTCCTCTCAGATGATTTTGGGAGACATTGTTCCTTCTAGATCAATTGTTTCAGGATATTTTCTTTATTGTGGTTTTGGTGCATAACTATGGGTGAGTGATCTTTATACTTCATCATTTTCATTGATCATGGTAGTTCCCTTGTGTTGCAATATCAGATTCATTGGACTTATTTTGTGTTTCATCATGTCTTCTTCTAGATTCATTGTGTGGTTTCATTCCGGAGGTTGTTCCTCTATTTTTTGTGGTGTGGTGGGCATTAGATCATAAGGTATTTGGTGTTTCCTATTCTCCTCAAACCATTTTTCTTATTAGGATAAATTATAATATATATGTATCAGATTCCTAGTCCTTTGTAGACATCCTTGAGTATTCATTATTGGCGCATCCCCTTGCGAGTGAGTGTAACAAGAGTTTTAAGGTAGGTGGTTATTTCTCTAAAATGTATTGATAAACCCCATTATTCTTCTTTATTAAAATAAATTATAAAAGGAATTGTCCTGATTTTTTTTGTGTTGAAAATATTTTTTAATGAAAAATAATTTTTCCCTGGTCATTGATAAATGGAATGAAAAAGGGTATATTTATAGCATTAAAATTGATTTTTGAAATGGTTTTAAAATCATTGCAATGAATTGGGAAACTCAACACATGGGTAACCTTCAGTAAATGGGTGGAAGGTTAATCTTGAGGCCATATTCCAATATTTGTGAATATCGAAAGTAAATCTCAGTGGTTTTCCTCCTTTTCGTAGGCCCACTATTCTAGGGGACTAATATTTATATTATTATGGGGTTTACTCATAGGGTATTCCTCTAATTCCTAGTCCTATGTTCTAGGATCCGAATTGTGCACATGATTGATTGTGGTATGAGTTATCTTCTAGAATTACCTATTATATTCTTTAGTGTTGTGATACACATTCTATTGTTTTGTATTCACTAAATTTGTACTACTTTAGCCTTGATAATAATTTTTATTCTTTTGAAATATGATATGGAAAATGTTCATTGAAATTGATATTCCAACTTTTGTTTAGAAATATGAAAAAGGGAAATGTTCACCAATATTTCAATAAAAATAAATTACTTCTTATCATGCATTGTTTTATTTGAAATGTGCATACAATAATTATTTTACAGAGACTTACTTTGGAACACCTCGTTGGGATCTTATTGTGATTTTTCTCTCATACCAAGCACACCTCTTCAAAGGTACAAAGACCAGTGTATGTATTTCAATGTAGAGAAATGTACTGTGTTGTAGTGAGTTAGAGAGATTTCGTTTTAGAAAAGTAGGGTAGCTGGTGGTGATATGGTGGGACTTCTTCCACAATATCCCATGGAGTAGTCGTTTGGTTATGATATTTGGTTTTGGACTTATCTATTTTATATTTTGGATATTATTATAGTTGTTTTATATTCAAAGTATTCTTACAATTATGGAATAAATTTATTATATTTCAACTATTCCTTATTTATCCTTGTATATATGTACCTTGTGTTTTTTCAGGATGGGAGAAATCATTCACTCTAATTTTTTGTTTGACGCATCTGTTCTTGTCACCAGCCCATGGGTATTTGAAATGCTCATTAGGTATGTGGTCGAATGGGTCAGCTGCAAGGTTTTAGGGCATCCCAAGTCGATTCGTTACATAAAAATATCAAAGTTGAAAATTATTTAGTTGTTGTAGAATTTAACATCCCAAAACATTAGTTTTTAGTAATACTATGATTGATAACTTGCTGAACATGGAGCATCTTGTTTAAACAAAATTGTAATATATTATAACATTGAAATTAAATTAAAATATATGAATATTATTAGCCAAATTATGATAAAAAATAAGTAAAATGGATTTATATATTAAAATTTTATTTATTATTTTATAATAAATTAATTCTCAATTTTCATTAATGTTTTTTTATTTTTCAAAAATATTTATTCTTCTAAAATGACAATTTTTATTTTTGGAAGATATATGATAATTAATTTCAACCATTTTGAAAAAAAAATTATTTTTTTAAATTAATATAATTATTTAAATCATATTTTCAATATTATCATTGTGATAATTATTTTTTTTCAGAAAAAATTATTTCTCCCTGAATATTGAAAAATTCATTATTTAAATAATCATGATTTATTTTCTTATAAAAGTAACATAAGTATATAACTTTAATCATAAATTAAATAAAATCATTTATTTATAAATAATCTGAACAATTACATAGTAATCACCATTATCCTTTCTCTCATTACAAGTTCATTTCAATTATTAATAAACATTTTACCAAAATATGTATTTTTATACACATAATGTATGATTATATTATTTAATGAAATTAATACCTACGGATTAATGTATTTAATGGTATTTATAAATTATATATTAAATAAAATATGTTAACATAATTTTTTGTGTTCTACAAGACATGGAATGAATTTAAATTCAGTTTCATTTGTAGAATGCATTCTTCTAAAAGGGGATATCATTGGGGTTTATTCCCTTATTAAAATTGAATTTTGCCACTTAATGAAATTGACTAGAGTAATAATGGATAACATATTTGAAATTATAATAGTTAATAATGGAAAATTCATTTAATCTAATTTTTTTATAGTGAATAGAAACCGTGGTAAACATTTACCACCACGGTTTAGGGTATACAGAGTTAAAACAGTAAATAATCAATTGATAAGTCATCATGATAATAGAGATCATTCCTATAACTAATTCGTTGAATTTTTTTCGATAATATCATTATCACCTAGGAATATGATTCATTTATTTCCACATTAATATGAAATGGACTTAATAATATTTTAAGACATCAAAAAAAATATGTGTACCTCCCACATTACTTATAAAAGGTCACATCATGCTCTAAACAATTCATACCAATTGAGTCATTTAGTTAAAAGTTTCTATCAAAATATTTTCCTAATGATATTATCCATTTTATAGTGGTCCTGGTCTTCCAAAAAGAAAAAATCTAGTGTCCTTAAGAGGATATCTAAAAGTTATCTTTTGAATAAGTGAAAATCATCTAAAAAAACAATTTCATTTTTCTTTCTTATTTTACCACATTAAATTATTACATAAAAATTCCATTATAATAATAATTTTTTTCCACATATTAACATTTTCTTGTGGTTTTTAGATAATATTTATAAATATAATTCCCCATAAAATTGAATGAAAAACCATCTCTCTTGTATACCGTCGACTACCATCTCCTGAACTGATATAATTTTATTTCCATCACCGCCTCACATTTAGGTTGTATATAGGTGTACATAAATAAATAAAATTATATTTATGATATAATTATTATTATAAAATGATAAAATAATACTCACCTCTTTTATCACATATCATTTTTAAAAATGAAAACATTTCTCATGCATACATGTGGACCACCACATCTATGATGGGATGTGATTTTTCTCATTCTCATCGTACATGGATAATTAGGGAAATATATAAAATTAATCAACATTATTTTTATTAAATGAGTTGTCTTATGTATGTGATGAAAAAATTACCCATTCATTAGAACTAAAACATCCATGATGAATCTTATATTATGAATCTAACCAGTTAACAACAAAAACAATGTTAATAAGGTATAACTTTAAAAAGGATGGATGATATGAAATTATAATTGAATAATATATTACATTATTTATATTAATTCCATTCATGTACATTATTTTAATTAACCTAAATTTATTTTACATATTGTTAAATTACATTCAACTAATTGGATGCATGGTGTATTAAAAAAAATTTATATATATTATTTTTAATTATCCTCTCTTTGGTTTATTAATCATTAAAATAAATGTTAAAATAATTAATAATCGAATTTATATTCTTGATCAAGAATATTTTTTTCTATATAGATGTTTTTTGAAAACTATTTAACAAAATCAATTTTTTATTTAATTACATATTTTTTAGTATCATAATATATCATATTATACTTCATTTACAGTAAATGAATATAATCTCTCAAATTTTCTCTGAAAGGTTGGTTTTTTTCTTTTTTAAAAAAAATTAAGAAATAATTTTTTTAATATATAAAAAATTAACCGAATTTTCTACCACCATAATCATTTTCGTCTACTTATCTTCTTCTACAAGTATTCAGTAGTTTTATGAATAAAATTCACTTCAATAATTTATTATAAATCTTTCACTACTATTTTATTCTACTCTCTAAAATAATTTATTTGACTACAAAGTCTACTTTTCTAATGAATTGATGGAAATATATTATCTCTTGATAGATTTTATGGTCATTAACATTCACCTAAAACATTAAATCTATTGTGATCATCTATCATTTTTCATTAAAATTATCTTATGTATTCATATTAAATGTATTTTGGGTATGGAAATTGCTGAAACCATATACCAATTAGACATATATTTCTTTACAGTGAATTTTTTTATTAACTAGATAAATTTTTATATTAATAATTTATTACTCAATAAAGATATTTTTTTATAAGGAATGTTTATTTTGAATTTAATTGAGCAATAAATGTATGAGGAATAAATTGAACATACAGTTAACTATGGTTCCTATTTATATATATCCCTTTGGTGCATTGACAGGTCTCCTGAGACAATATAATTGGCTAGCCATATTAAAGAGTTTTTTTCTTTATACCTATACGTATGTGAAAATATCAAGGTACGGGGACATGACCATGATATTTAGAATTGTGTATTTTAAAATTTAAAAAACTATTATTATTATTATACATGATATTATTCCATTGATATTATCCATTGATGAATTTTATGTTCAATTTATTTATCAAATGAAATATCTTTTTAGTTTTCAATATTGTCATATTGATTCTACCTTATATACTCATGATAGCTTCCACTATACATAACCTTTAATGATTATTTGAGATCACCCTTATTTTGATTTCCTATCCTCAATATATGAATAATGAATCTCTAAATTAGTTTCTAGAATGAAAAATGTTTAATTTTGTTATATTTTTTATTTCATTTCTGTTATAAAATGAGAGTCATGTATATATTTGGGTCTTCAAAAATACTAAATTAGTCATTCCATAGTGCGGTGACCTTTTGTATATTATGGACTTTTAATAAAGTAGATATCAGCTCCAGGTTACTATATTCTAGGTTTCTACATGTATTAATTAAAATTTATGAATTTCAAAAACCACCCATGTCCTTCTATTCATCGAAAAAGTATTTCGGCCCCTATAAATCCCCAAGGGGTATTCCTCATCCCCATTGACTAGAAACAAGAATACATGCATAAAAAATAACACAATGGGAATGATTTGACCTATAAAATAAATTGAACTAATAGTTTATATTTTGATTAAAATTTTATCATGGTTCATTAATAATATATTTTCACATGCAAAAGAAATATACAGAACAAATAAATAGGTTTAAATAGAATGTGATAATAAAAAAAATTCACCCTCACCTATAACTCCCTTATTATTCACAACCTCCATTTAATAAACATTAATAATATCACATGCATAAACACCACCCCTAAAATAAAGGTAGAAAATAATGTATGGAAAATTTCTTAGGGGCATTTTTGGTAAAAAATAAAAATAAAGAAACTTGAATAAATATTTTCTAAATGACTTGTGGTCACACTAAAAACACAACACAAAATTGCTATGTGAGGGGATATGAACTGGATCTGAACCTTTGAAATTATATTTTCCAATATACACTATGTGGTTTAAGTAGGGTGTGGTAAAAAACAACCCCATAGTATTTTACCAATAATTTCAGGCATTGTATTTTATAAAATAGACAAGAAAATCATGTTTGAAAAAAATTATATGAAAAATGGATGTTATATTATTGGTGGGAAAAGAAGTAACAGTATTTAATTTCTTATAAATAAATATTAATATCATGATGGAATGTTTTTAAATTTTTTATATAATAATTTAAACAACATAATTTAAACAATTAATCAATTCAATAGTGTACTATACAAAAATACCTTCTCGTAAACATGCACTATTGGAAATCCCTTGGTCCTAAAATCTTATGGAAAATATAAAAAATTATATCAAATTATAATATAATATTTAAAAATACAATGTTCATACTAACCACTATATATTAAATTCCTTGGAATAATTTCATTGTGAAATCTATCAATGGCACGAAATCTAATCAACAACCAAGGAATATATGCATTGGATGAGTTGTTATGTGACTACCATCTATAGTATCATGACCTTTATCCATGTGAAATTTTTTAATGTGGAAAAACCCAAATGTATACATTATCATGTATTACCATGTTAGATACATAACTTTCCATGTTCTTTTCCCATTTCAAATACTTCACCTTTTAATAAAATAGGCCTTCCATCAACCAATAATATGCAATTCAATCTATAAAATTCAATACCTGCTTCGTTAAAAATCATTCTCAATAAATCTAGTGGAATTATTTAAGAATTACCATGAAGTATATAAAATTCATAAAACTATGATAAAATTGATTGAATTGATTAAAAAATTCTTTCTAATTAATAGAAAGAAAAAATAATCATACCAATCTAACCAATAATTAAGAAAGATTGAAATTTAAGGACACTCCCAAAAATCTCAAAAATGGGGCACCAAACCACCCACCAATATCCATATAGAAACCAATGAAAATGGGAGGTGGCATAATTTTTTAATATGATTTATCAAATTAATATATATGCATACCTTGGGTTAAGAAATGATTAAACGTAAATTGTGAAATCACACAAGAAACCCCATGCATGATGATCCCACAAAAAATTAGGTCAATTCCATATAGTGTGTAATCTCAACTGGTTTAATATTTTTCTTAGTTACCTATGATATACAGCTATGATTTACCACATACCAATTAAATTGAAAACATATTTCACTACAACCAAATCCACCCACAAACACCAAAAATATCCACCAACTACATAAAATTACAATAAGAACCTCTAACAATCACATTTATAATGATACAATTAAGATGGAACCAAAGGATACAAAGCTTAAAAAGAATTACTTCATCAAATCAAACTAATAAAAATACATATTCCACTATAAACCTTTTTCAAAATAGCTTGAGACCTTTGAAATAGGATTACACTGAGTAATAGAGATAAAATAGAACAATGTCAACAAAATCCAAATTAATAATCACCCATCTCAAGAAATTAAATATCAATTCAGAATAATAATTTATAAAAATAAAACATGACCACTATTCAAAAATGGATTACACCATTAAAAACATCTATGTCTCATATTTAACCATCTAAAAACTATATATTTAGACAGTAAAATAGTAAATATACATGTTTAAACCAATTTTTTATCGCTCACATTCATCACCAAAACATTTATAAATATCCAAAACTCAATTACCATTTAATTTTTTTAGAGAAACAATTTAATAGTTTGAAATAAAATTTTTCCCCCTTTAAAAAATTGTTTTTCAATAAAAAAATTAAAATAAATAGATTAATAAAATATTTTCCAATCCTAAATTCCTTTTCTAAATAATTTTTTAAACTATATAAATTAATGCATATAACTTTAAATTCCCAATTCACATTTCGACAATCCCTTAAAATTAGTTCAAATCATATAAATACATCACCCAATATTCATTAATCCACTTTCCAGATCCTAATATTTCCATTTAAATTCTATAATACATTTAAAACATAATCAAAAAAAAAAAAATTAACCCACCACAAATTTACATCAACACAACATCATAATTTATTCCAAATCTAAATGATTCCAAAACTATTGCTTTTGATAGGATAGCGGTCATGAATCGAATGCTCACGCGGTTGATGGACCATATTCCAACCATTCCAAAAAAATAAATATTTTCATTGGACTATGAATGTGGGATCTATATGTTTTTTCTGGTCATGTGATCTATTTTTTCCTCTAATTCCACTCCCATATCCACCCAAAATATGAATCAATAAACAACCCAAAATATACAAACACAGTTCGAACTCCTCCTATAATGCCCCAATAAAATCCCTAAATCTGATCTAGAGTGCCAGATAACCTCATATATGTCTCCCCATATGAAATAGGTCTCTAATTATCAGTAAGGGTTCAAATTTAATCAGTTGGGATACTAGACCCTCAATATTAGTTAATACATGGATAAATAATAACACTAAATAACACTTTTCAAAAAGTAAGCAATGCTATAAAAAATTCCATTAATAATATCTTCATTCATTAAGGAAAATAAATTCAATGACAACTAATGTGTAATGTTATTAATATTTTGAGTAATTAATTTAAATCAATGAAATATTATTGTATCAATCTAGAGTATGTCCTAGTTCCACCTCTGATCACCATACATCATCTCCCAACTCCATATCATTAGGGCCTTACCCTTTCCTATATCCTTTTCCGTAATGTTTTCATTATCATCTATATTACTCTGTAGGGTCTGATTATAAACTAGTAGTAGACCACAAATGAGTTTTTAACATGATTGAATGTGTATAGAATTATTTGTCAATATAATAAATAAACGAATAAGAAACATCATTCAAATATATTCTATATTTTTATATGCGGTAAAGAAATATTAATTTTTAGTTAAAACACATATTGTATCCTTATAAATTTTTCATATGCCCTATGGATTGTATCATGAGCATCTTGAGCTTGTTCGGAGCTCTGAGATTTGAGTTATTGAAGAAAAGGTCATGCACACAGTTTTCCCAAACCATGCACTTTAGCCTGAAAAGACTGGACAAACCATGAGGGTGTTGTATGTTTCCATAGAATAGATCATGTGAATTGATCAAGATTATAAAAAACATTCTCTACAACCATGTGACTCAAATATCCTTGGATAGTAGCTAGAATACAATTGGAACATGGTCTAGGAATCCATGAAGCTATACCATAAGCCTCTTAAAAATTGGGTTGTTGTGCATTTTACCTCAATGACTTTTCTATTTCTCCCTCTATTTTCCCCTCACTTTTCATGCACAACATCCCCTCGTATAGGAAATATCTAATCCATTCATATTAATGGATTATCAATTACTTATCGGTTCAAACTCTGATCAATCCACCTTTTATCAAATTGATTTATCCTCAATAATTTCCTCGACCCAATTATTTTTTCACTTCTTCTATATAGCTTTAATTTTTTCTATTTTGGTGAACGTTAATATGCCATATTTTCTGGGAATTTGTATATATTTTTTGGATTTAATTTATTATATCTTGATTAAAAGGAAGACATCAGATTAGGGTTCATCCACCAACCTAGGGTTGGTGGTTTATTACATTACCCCAAAAGTCTCTTTTTATTTATCATGATCTACTGTTCTACACATTAGAGTCCTCTAGTGACACCCCATACATTATTAATTAATTAAATTAAATGGTTTTATCGGCTAATGTATTCTTAGAAACCCATGAATTATCATAATATGATAACCACATTGACATGATCCACCACAAATGGTATGACTTCCTTAATGTCTTGTGAGTGTCATGCATTAGATTGATTTAAACCACTATTTTTAGGTGTCTAAAAAGTACATTTTAATTAATTTGATTTTGTGATTTAAATTGTATGAATTTTATGCTAGAAAATTCCATACCCTTTTGTCATGAAAATGGTGATACAAGGGTCCCAATTTATGGACTCCTTGGAAAAAACTATCAAGATAAATAAATTAGAATTTGTAAATGAATCTCATAATGTCAGTAGTGATACTTCATTTCATTTATATAATACCTTGGATGGGATCATCTGGTGGATGTTACAATTTACCAATGAGAAATACATGGTTTTTTAGTGGTTTACCTTGGATGGGACTTTGTTGGGGGATACTAATGAGAATTTACATGAGATATATTCATTCCCCATTGTATAATTACATGGATCTGTTCATTGGATTATTAATTTGGGTCAATTTGGAATTGATATATGGGTTTATCTTTTGGATCACCTCTTATAGATTCTTATAGTGATGATTACTTGTAGTGATCCTAGATCGATTTTTGGGTTCCTATTTATGGATCTCATTGAACGGGCTCAGAATTCTTATTTTTTAAGAACTCAATATTGTTCTTGTTTTAAGGAATATGGATTCCTTTTTATATTTTAATTGATTCATCTACCAATAGAAATCACATTCCTCGGTTCTTTCAATGTTAACACATGATTTTTAACTGCCTAGTTATGTTTTCCATACATTTATTCAAAGAAAATTATTATAAATATACACAATAAACACACACACACAGACACACATATATATATATGCTTACATATGTTTATATAAAATTTCGTTAGGGTAGGTTGACCGTTGTTCAGATATATCTTCCTTTGGCCGAACTAGGCAGTGTTGATCATGTCTCCCATGAGAAACCCGGTCCGACTTTTTTCATTTATTTATTTCATTACCATTACCTATAAAAGAACACTAACCTTTTTATATTCATGGATATGATATTTCAAGACATTGTTGTTGGTGTCCTATTGAGTATATAGTACAACCTTTTAACTTTGACAATGCTTCACAAATAGAGTCCATGATTTCAAGGATAGACAAAAGTAGGTGCCGAGATTTTGATGATTGGTTCTAAGTACTATGATGGAATATGGGAGTAGATGATCAAGCCTATTCTCATGATTATAGTGGAGGTAACTTTATATCATGTTTATTTTTTAAAAAAAGTTGTATATGGTAAACTCATATATCTTAGGTATTTATTTTTTATATAGAGTCGGGGAAGGATAAACATTTTTGAATCTGATATTAATTTAGAGTATACATATTTAACTTTTTTAATGATTTAGTGTTATTATATTAGTAATTTATTACTATTTACACTTCTTATCATTGCCATATATCTTTGTGCCAAAATTTGATGAGGGGGTCATAGTTTTCCTATGGACAAACCATAGACCCTCGATGCTAGTCAGCAAACTCTTGCATTTAGGGAGTTGCAGTTGAGGTCATGGGGCCCACCGACTTGGGTCCCTGATTACAAGAATATGGGTCAGGATGATACAATGTGGTGCTATAGATTCCTTTTCCTTTTTTACTTACTCTTTGGGAATTACATAGGAAACTAGGATGTGTTGGAATAAGTAAATTAGAATGTTCCTGGGAGTAGATAACCCTTCTTTGTGGGAAACCCAAATTACCAAGGATGTGATATTCTTATTTATGTTTTTTCCTGTTACAATTATAGTAATTTCACTATGTGGTGACACACATGTTTTGTGACATCGTTATTTTTGACATTATTATTACAGAATTCATCTTCCATGTCCTTGTATGAAAGGGTCATATCATCTAATGCATCATATAGGCACTTGAGGATTCACATGTCATGAATTATTCCATCCAATATAGGTGTATCTTCTTACTAAATTTCTTCTATTTAATGTGCTTTTCTTGAGGGACACGACAAATATGTATTCTAAATTTGATAACACATCTTTCAAGGATAAAATAATTGTAATAAATAAATTTTTTACATCAATTAAAATAATTTTTTCCTATATAGATTTATTATGGAACCTTAATAGGGTAATTATTCCATGATTGATCTATAAACCCCTAGTTCCAAGGGATGAAACAATACATTCTTTGATTTATGACTTCCAATTATATTTTATGAATCAGATACTTATATAATGTAACACCCCAATCATCCATGGTAGGATACTCTTTGAATAATAAAATATCTTGTGTTGAATGTAGCTTTGAGTTCTAGCGCACCACGACCAATCAAAATAGTCGTAAAAAAAGATTTTTTGAATAGTAATACCCACTTTTTGAAATTATATAATTTTTTTAAATGGACTTCATTTTTTGATTCATAATATCAAAATTATCTTAGGGTGACTGTTTTGTATATTTCTAAAAACATTCAATTTTTTATGAATAGTGAAAAACAATTTGTTATTGTTTAAAACCAACATTTTATTTAGATAATCATTTTTTAATATAAATTTATATTATAGTCAAAATATATACATAATACCTATAATATTCCAATGTAATTCATTGGAGTAATTTTATAATAAGATTAAATATATAAAATATTAATGAATTTCTAATATATTTTACCCACCTTCTTCGCATAATAGAAAATTTGCATAAAATGCAATTTTACCGTTTTTGTGAGTTGAATTTCAAAAATCATACAGACACAATTGTAATTAGTATGTAAAATTTGGTTCACTGGGATGGAAATAATTTTTGGTGAGTAATAACCTCTAATTTTATTTGCCACAGTTAAAAATAAATTGGGTAATTAAATGTAAAAATAATATTATAATAATATAAAATTATCCCAAATCATGTCCTAATTCTATTCGATAAGTGTTTTTTGGACAAAACAAACCTTACTAAAAAATATGAACCTTTTCTATACACTTGTATTAGATTATGACATTTATTATATTTTTTTGAAAATAGTTAAAGGTGTTAAATTTTAATTTTAATACATAACTATTTTTATTATAAGGCTACACGAAAGATAAATTCGACTATAAATATTTAGTATAAATATAATAGTATTTCATACATCATGTTATTTTATTTATAATATTCATACATTAAATACTTAAATTTTTTTATAACACAATAATGATGCAGTAATAACTTTTTTTATGAATAAAAAAATAGATATTATAAATATCAAAATAAATGTGAATTGATAATTTTTATTCCATCCATGAAATTTCTAGTTTAATATTCCATGTTATGGTTTATTCAATGTATTTTTTTTTGATGTAATCAAGTTTTTATGACTAAAACCAAAACCAAATAATAAATAGTGTCAAAAATTTACATAAATGAGTTTTTAAACGGATAATATATTATTAAATGATATAATATTATAAAAAATTTAGGATTTCAAAAAAGGAAATTGATAGTTTTATATATTTTATTAATGAACTGATTTAGGTTCTCTTGTCTTTTTTTAGTATCTATATTAACCATGTAATATAAAAATACAAGAAGACATGGTAAAAGTTAGAATATTTAACTAAGAGTTAAATCTAAATGATAAGGTTAATATAGATACCTAAACATGACTAAAACCAATATATTGAAAAAATTTAGACCCATCACCACCTTATCCTTGAAATAAATCCATTTCAAACTGTTAAAATTGAACATGATTTTATAATAATTTAATATTTCAATATTTTCCTAATGTGCCCATCACCTATCTAATAAAAGGGTACACCCCCTTATTTTAAATTCACACATCCAATCCATTTAGATCGGCCAAAAAAGCTCAAATATCATCCCAACGACGCTAATATCAACCTAGAGTCCTTAATTCGATCATAAGTCCAACCTATGGAGTCCTTTTGTTCAAATCAAAAGGAAGCACCTAAAGAAGAGGTAATTATTTTATCACCTCTCTCAATGTTCTTTTCATCTTATACTTCCTATTTCATTGTTGTTTCCTTAATAAAATGATTAATTTATAACCTTCTACATACAGAGATATTATTATAAATATTCTATATCCATATTCATTTTTATATCTATCGTATGGATGAAAAAGTCACCATACATTTTTATGTACGACTTACCGTCTCCATGTCGTGGTGTAGTTTCTTAATCACAACTTCATTATTTGGATAGGAATAAGAATGAGTATAATTGATGGAAATATTAAATATAAAATTTTAATTATTCTATATATATATTATTCCATACAATTTTATATGATTTCACCATCAATATAATGATATTGTTTCTCATGCGTACGTATGGATTACTGTCTACACGACTCGAGGAGATATCATTCTCCATCATTACAATTCAAGAATATTATTCATTTGAGGATTAAAAAATAAGTTTGAAAAACTTAATATCAGTACGGATATTAATAAAATACATCCTATCCATAACAATCATTTTTTATGTGACAAAAATATAAAGGAAAACGAATCTGTTAACACTCGAAGTAACGATACAACTGAAATATTATTAAAAAACAATATTATAAGATCCTATATGAGATCATATTTATGTTGGTGGATCATGTATGATTATATTGCACTGATTTAACTATTTAAAAGAATGTTTACATAACCTCGACTAAGGAAAAGTAAATTTTAATGGTTAATTTTACAATCTCATTATTATCTGAGGCTATTTATATGTAAGTATCTACTAGGACATCATTATAATCAACATATTTGATTCATAAAAATTTATTTCAAAAATAGATTTCAATTTCCTATAATATATGTTAAAGACATTTATACCCTTCTTAGACAATTTATAAATTGTTATGAAAGGAATCATTCTATCGTTTTCCAAATAAAAAACTTCATGACCTTTTTAATAAATTAACGAAAGAATGACTTTTTATAACCTATATGATGGGTGTAGAAATTTTCATCCATTATAACACCTTCAAATCATCCCTTATAGTATTATATGAATATTTTAAAAATAATTGATTCTTTTATAATTATGTGACTTTTAAATTATTTTAAAGTAGAAAGAGATATTTCTCTCAATTAGTTTTTGTATTTATTTCATCTATGTCAACATCTATTATTGGATTTTATTTTTAATTAAATTTTATTAATTATGATAAAATATTCCATATTATATTGATAGTTTTTTTGACATGTTTGAGTGTTGATATGCTATTTTTATGTCATTTGTGGTTTATTGTTAAAGTATTAACATTTCATATGTTAGTTTAGTATGAGTGTTTATGTTATGTTTCACCCTTTATTATATGAGGAAAGCATTGGATGTTGAAAGTAATGGAAAGGGACCACTATATCCCTCATATGAATCTATAAATCTCATGAGATAAATTATTTTTTGGGAACATGGCCTTGACAATATTTTTATTTATATAATTGGCATGATGCCTTGACTATGTGGTTATGATGTTCAGCATTATGCATTACGTCATTATGAGATTATCTTTTGATATTAAATATGATTATTCAAATATTACAATATCCATGTGGCATTATTTGATTTATCATTTCAATATTATGCTGAATTTTATGTTTAAAAGGCTTGTGTTTTTGTCTTATACATTTCCATAAATGTTTATGCTCATTTATGATAACTTCTACTCTATTTTTATCCTTACTGAGCATCTTAGCTCACCCCTTTATTATGGTTTATTTCTTCCAAGATGAGAAGATGTATATTATTATTGACCAGTATAAATAATCTATGGTATATTAGTGTGTTCAAAGGATACACAATGTTTTTTTTGTTTTATAATGTAATGTAAAACATATGTCTACATCTAGTACTTCCATGGCTACGAAATGGATCGGTCTATCGTGAAATAATCTCCTGTGATAATTCCAATGTTATGTAATAATGCACCTACTCTGGGTAACTGGGGTTGGGGAATTACAATTGGTATAATAGAAATATTATTAAAAAACATGGAAAATAGATTTATAAAAACTCGGATTAGAGAAAATTAGCCAAATATTGACATTGAGGATTAGTATAGAAGATCATCCAAAATTATTGGTTATATAGATATCATATGGGTTTCCCAAACAATACATCTTCGTATAGATTCTACTAGTGGATGTGGTTCTGGCACATATGTACATAAGAGTGAAAAATCCAACAAGGGGTTCTGGAAATGACCCTGGGAATACTGGTACACGACAATGGGCCTTACCGTGCACCTGGTTTGAAACTCTTCGCTATTATTCATAGGATAATTCAAATTTTCCTTACCACCCATTATGAAGTATTTATGGGTAGATACTTCCGCAAAAGAAAAAAAATTTATGATTATGGATTATATATATAAACTATTCAATTTATATGGGGTATTTTACAATTTTGTAATTATTTATTGTGATTCATAAACTATTCAAGTGTATACTATTGTATAGAAATGGATCCAAGTAGAAGTATTGGAAACAATATCGATGCACTTAATCTATGTAAGAATTTCCCTCATATTCCAGATAATTATAGTATAGCTGGTGATACAACTAGTGTTGAACGACTTATAACCCTATTAGGATAACTCTATCAGGTCATTAATATTTACCATACCCATATAGAGCGCCCTAATCCACAATGCAGAGGATCAATGTTAGACCGGTTCATGAGGCAACACCAACCAGCATTCAATGGGACTACAAATCTATTTTTTATATGAGCAATGGATAAGTTTCATAGAGAATATATTAAATGCTTTGGGGAGTAGCAGAAGGGAAAAAAAATTTGGCGGTTTATTGTCTCTTAGGATATGCAGATTAATAGCGTTCATTAATTCAAAACACAAAGTAGGACAAATAAGTATCAAATAGGTAATGGAGGGAGTTTAAAGAGATTTTCTTAGAAAAATACATTCCTCATGAACATCAAGCAGATATAGAAAATAAATTTCTATTCTTGAGAAAAACATAGGATGAGAATGTCACAAAGTATGAGGATAACATTACAAGTATAGTAAGGTATGCTATATATTATATACGTAACCTACGGAGTAATATTGATGGATTCTTTTGTGGGTTAAAACCATTTCTCCTTTGAGCATTTGTCTCACAATCTTTCTCATTGTATGAATATATAGTATCATCTTCTATCAAGACTGAGTAGGAATTCTCTTTGTCATATGACATTAAAGGGAATCAAGAGAATATGATATCTTCTAAACACTCTAGAAAAGAAAATGAGTAGAAGAACGGGAAAGTTGAATTTTGATCCTGATGTAATTGTGGGAAGAAAGACCCTTGAACTTTATTTAAGGGAATGTGATTTTATTACAAGTGTGGAGAAAAAGTCCACTAATCTCATGATTGAAATGGGAAGAATGAGTTTTTCAATGTTCAATACTAGAATTGTAATGATATGGGAATTAATCAAATGGATGTCTTAAGCGTCAAGGAAACGCACCATAGAAAAGGCCATGGGGGAATGGCCAAGATTATGAGAACACTACTAATGAGGTTGAAGTTCATAATGATGTGGTTTCGGGTACTTTAATCGATTCAAATAAATTATCCAATACATTATTTGATTCTAGATCAACGCACTAATTCATGTCTTCCATGTTTTCCAAGAAAATTAGATATTTCCAATTTGACATAACAATGGAAATTTTCGTCAAAACTCCTAAGGGAAGTATCATAACAACTATGTTTTGTCAATAAATTACCATTATGGAATATAAATATTCTTTATCTACTAATCTTGTTGTCATACTCATGATTAAATTTGATATAATCCTTTGTATGTATTGACTTTGGTACCATGATGTGAAATTGTTTTGTATGAATAAGTTGGTTACATATTTTTATGATGATAAGTAATACATTATCTTTAGAGTAGAAATATCACTATCTAATTTTCATCTAGACCCACCCCTAGTTTCTCTACTAAATTCAATTATTTTGGAAGAAGGGAGTGAAATAACTATGAGTGAGGAATGGAATATAAAAATAATCGATTTACCTATTGTTAAATAATATGTGGATGTGTTTTTACAGGATTTACCTAGACACCCTCCAGAATGAGAAATTGAGTTTTCTATTAACATAATTCCTAGTTTAAGGGCCATATCAGGGACCCCTTATAGAATGGCCAGTGTAGAATTAGTGTAACTAAATAAATACCTAGAGTAATTGAGTAATAAAGTATTTATTTTTCCTAGTGTTTCTAAATCGGGAGCCCATGTTTTTTGGTTAAGAGGAAAGATGGATCTATAAGTTTGTGCATTGATTATAGGGAGAACAATGTTATAACAATAAAGAACAAGTATCCCCTATGTAACATTGATGATTTATTTTATCAACTTCATGGAGCTCAATATTTATCAGTGATTGACATTCAATTTGGAGACCAACAGTTGTGCATAAAGAAGGAATACATTCCAAAAGATAGCATTTCGAACAAGGTATGGGTATTATGAGTTTACAGTAATTCATTTTGGACTGACTAATGCACCCTCTATTTTCATGGATCTAGTTAATAGAGTTTTCAAGTAATATCATGATGAATTTTTAGTGGTATTTATTGATGTTATTTTGGTGTACACCAAAATCAATGATGATCCTGAAAATCACTTGTGTACTTTTTTGAAAACTCTTAGATGAAATTAATTATATGGGATGTTTAGAAAGTATGAATTCGGCCATAGGGGATTTTTTTGGCCAAATTTTCTCTAATGATGGAATCTCTATTGATTCTTAAACGACAATAGAAACATATCAATGGCCAGCACCCACAAGTATAACTGAGGTATGTTGTTTTATTGGTTTAGCATGTTATTATTGGAATTTCATCCTGAATTTTTCACGTTTGGCTATCCCATTAACTATTCTCACACATAAATGGGTTTAATTTTTTTGGAAAAATAGTGTGATGAATGTTTTTTTGAATTGAAGAGAATATTATTCAATTATCTTATCATGATTCTATCATTAGGGAATGATTAGTTTTTTATTTATAATGATTATTCAAATGACGGACTTGGTTGTGTCCTTATACAGAATGACTGAGTAATTACCTTTGCATCACCACAACAAAAAATTCATGAACAAATCTATCCTACTTGTGATCTTGAGATATCACCTGTAATAGTTTCTATGAAGTTATGGAGACACTATATATATGGTGAAAATTGTGATATATATACTAATCATAAGAGTATGAAGTATACTTTCTCAAAGAAAGAAACCAACATGAGGCAAAGGATATGCCTCAAACTACTCAAGGATTATGATTGCAAACAACACCACCACACAAGGAAGGAAAATATTGTGGTAGATGATTTGAGAAGAAAGTATCATCGAGTTCTAAACAATATGAGAGTTGAAAGGGATCCAATGTTCATGAATCTAGTAAAGATTAATATCAGAATAATCATGGAAGGTGAAACATAAATAATTTTTCAAATGGTTTCCAAACCATCTTTATTAGAAATGATAAAGTGTTCTTTTACTGATAATGAGGAGTTTCAAAAGAAAATTAAATATGTGAATGATGGTAGATTGACTGGATTTTTATATGAATATGGAATTTTGAAATTTGGGAAGAGGATTTTGTTTCCTGATTTACATGATCTAAAAAGGGAACTGTTGGATGATGCTCATATCTTCAATTTCTCTATACCCACTAGAAGAACAAAGGTGTATAAAGATTTGAAGGAACATTTTTTGTGGGACAACATGAAGAGGGATTTTGCTGATTATGTGTCAAGATGTATCATTTTTCAATAGGTGAAGACTGGAAGACAACATCCTAGAGTATTTATGCAACCTATTCCAACACCAATGTAGAGATTTTATAGTATTACGATGGACTTTCTATTTGGCTACCAAAGACTCATAGAAGTAATGATTCAATATGGGTCATTGATATTTTTCTTAACAATTCAACACATATTCTTTCTATAAGATAAGATTTACCTCTTGAAAATTTAGAAGGATTATATATTAATGAAGTTTTAAGGCTTCATGGTGTACCACTATCGATTGTTTCTAATCGTGGTCCCTATTTTTAATAATGATTCTAAAATATTCATCAGAAATCCCTAGATACTAAACTCTGTCGGAGCATAGCCTACCACCCTCAAACTGAATGAAAATCAGAACAGACTGTTCAATCCATAGAGGACATGTTGAGATCATACTCACATGACTTTCATGGTATATTGGATCAGTATTTACCACTGGTAGAATTTTCCATTAACAGTAGATTCCAATAAAGATTTCATATGGAACCATATGAAGCCTAAAATGTAAAGATATTTCATACAGAAACATCATTGGATGATGTTGGAGAAAGAAAATTGGTAGTCCCAAAACATTTTGAGGAAACAATGGAAAAGGTGAAGATTATCCAAACCCACATCAAAGAGCTCAATGTAGGAAAAAGAGTTAAAATCGATATATGATGGAAGGATTTGTAATTTCCATTAGGAGATCATGTTTTCTTGAAGGTATATCCATGGAAGGGTGTTATATTACTTGGTGAGAAGTGTAAAATAAGTCTCAGGAACATCAGACCTTTCGAAATTCTAGATTCATTTGGAACTGTAGCTTACCATTTTACATTGCTTCCAAGTCTCTCTAACATTCATGATGTGTTCTATAGATCACTATTGAGAAAATAAATTCCTTACCCAACACATTTACTCACCTATGAAGAAATAGATCTAGAACCCGATATGTCTTATTGTAAAGAGCTAATCAGAATTTTTTATACCAGAGAACAAGTGTTGATAATCCAGACAACTCATGTAGTAAAATTTATTTGGAGAAACCCAAAAATGGAAGAGGCAATGTGGGAACATGAGGAACTTATGATGAAGAACCACCTGAATCATTGGAGAAACCAAAAAATGGAAGAGGCAATGTGGTAATTCTTTGGATTTATTTTATAATAAGATTATATATATATAATTTTATTGAACTTTCTAACAACTTTTACCTACCTTCTAGGAACAATTTCAAATTTGCATAAAACAAAATTTTACTGCATCTTTGGATTGAATTTAAAAATCTGACAGACACGGTTGTCAACTATAAATAAAATTTTGTTCAATAAGACAAAAATATTTTTTGATGAATAGTAGCATTTGAATTTTATTTACCACAGTAAAATGTAAATAGGGTAATAAAATGTAAAAATAATATTATAACAATATAAAATTAACCTTACACATGTCCTAATCCTATTAGATAAATTTTTTTCCAATAAAATAAACTTTAGGAAAAAAAATATGATTCTTTTTTATCCACATGGATTTAATTAGGACATTTAAAATATTATTTATAAAGAATAGTTAAAATTGATAAATTCCTATTTTAATAACTAAACTATTTTTAATATATAGTTACACATAAGATAAATTTGACTATAAAAATTCATTATAAATATAAAAATCGGCCTTACATCATTTTATTTATAATTTTTTGACCTTAGATACTTAAATTTATTAACGATGCAATGATGATGCAGTTATTATTTTACTAATGAATGATTAAAATAATTGATATTCTAAATATTATATTAAATGTGAATTTAACCTTTTGATGATACCCATGAATTTTATACGTTCATGTGGAGTGTTAGGGTTGATTCAATGTATTTTTGTATAAATAATAATGTTTTTATAACTTTCATTAAAACTGAATAATAAATAGTTTCAAAATTGACATAAATTATTGTTTAAACAAATAATTTATTATTAAATGATATAATATTACAAAAAATATAAAATACTTACAAAACATTTATATAATGTTATATAAGCCTTTAATGATCCACTTGAAGATATATTGGATTTTATAGAAACTATATTAACCATGTAGTATAAAAATACAAGAAGGCGGCGTAAAATTTGGACTTTTTAACTAAAAGTTAAATCTAAAGATATAAGGTTAATAGGGTGACCTAAACATTTCTAAACCCTATTGTTTTAAAGTATTTTGACCCATTCCCACCTTACCCTCTAAATAAATCCATTAGGATCTATTAGAAACAGAAAACTACTTAATATTAAATTAATATTTAACGATTTTGCTAATGTTCCCATCCCCTCTCTTATAAAAGGGTACTTCCCCTTCTCTAAAATTCACAACTCCGAAGCCATTATGCATGGCCAAACCTAGCTCAAATACCTGCCCAACTACCCTCACTTCAAACTAGAATTCATACATTGATTATAAAGATATCCTATGGAGATCTTTTGTCCATATCAAAAGCTATCACCCAAAGAAGAGGTAATTATTTTATCACCTCTCTCATTTTTTCTTCTTATATTTTCACTTTAATTGTTGTTTACAAACTAAAATAATAACTCCAATATAAATAAATATATTTTACTATTAATTTGGTAAATTCATATTCATTATTCTATCCATCCCATGAATGAAAAAGTCACCATACGTGCGTACGCACGACTTATCATCTCCACATTATTGTGTAGTTTTCTATTCAACAATAAATTATTTGGATGGGTATGATAATGTATATAATTGATTTAAATAATATATATAAGATGTTAATTATTATATATGCATATTATTCTATTCACTTGTATACAATTTTACCATCAATGGAATGACAGTTTTTCTCGCGCGTAAGTATGACATACCGTCTCCACGACACGATGAAATTTCATTCCCCATCATAAAAATTCAATGAATATTTTCATTTGATGATTAAAAAATAATTTTTAATAATTTAATATCATTATGGATATGAATCATATACATCATATATATATAAAAAAAATTTTCATAACAAACCATATAATAGAAAATGAATTAGTTAACAACTGAAACAACGATACTTTAGAAATATTATTAACAAAGAAATATTATAAGATCATATATGATATCATATTTATGTATGTAGTTCTTGTATATTTTAATATCAATTCTTTACCCTTTATAAATTTGGTTAACATAGCCTCTAATAATGAAAAGTATAAGTTAAGGGTAAAATTTATCATCTCTTTATTAATCGAGGTTCTTTATACATAAGTATCTTCCGGGACTTCTTTATCATCAATATATGTCTTTTTAAAAAGGCATTTAAAAATATTTTTTCTATTTTCTATACTTCGGGTTAAAGTAATTTATACCCTTCATTGAATTTTTATAAAATTTTTTGAATGAAATATTTCTGTTGTTTTCCAAACAAGGTACTTTATGACCATTTCGACAAATTAAGGAAAGAATGTTTTTTTCTAACTTATATTTGTGGGTGTGGCTATTTTCCTCTGCAATAACACATTCGAAGCTTCCCTTAATGTATTATATTAATTTTTTCATAATAAATTTTTTCTTTTATAATTATGAGACTTTTAAATGATTTCATAGTAGAATGAGAAATTTTTCTCAAATAGTTTTTGTATTGATGTCATATATGTCAACATATATTGATGGATTTTATGTTTAATTTAATTTGATTTATATTGATAACAAATTACATATAGTATTTATAGATTTATGATATGTTTGACTATGGATGTTTTATTTTTATGTCATTGAAGGTTTATGGTTAAATTATTATCTTTTCTTGTGTTAGATTAATACAAATGTTTATGTTATGTTTTACCTTTTTTCATATAAGGAATGCAGTAGACGTATTAAGTGATGGGTGGGGCCCTTTATATCCCCTCTATGCTTCGGTAGATCTCATGTGACAAAATAGTGTCTTGGAACAATGCATGGACAAATTTTTTATTTATAGTCTTGCAACGAGGCCTTGACTATGTGGTTATGATGTCTAACATTATGAATTCCAATATTATGATATTAGATGTTGATATTACATGAGATTATTTGACTAGTGGAATATCCATGTTGCATTATTTTATTTATCATATCCTTATTATACTGAAATTTTAGTTTAAAAGGCTAGTGTTTTAGATGTATCCATTTCCATAAATGTTTTTTCTCATTTATGATAGATTCTGCTATTTTGTGAAGAAGTATATTATGATTTACTTGTAGGAATATGCTAAAGGATATGAGTGTGCTCAAAGGATACACAGTGTTGTTTTTTCTTTTCAAAACGTAATGTAAAACTTGTGTATGTAACAAGTACATCCCATCCTGCTATATTGATCGGTCTTTTAGGACTTGATCTATTGTCATCATGTGAATGTTAAGTAATAATGAATCCACTCTGGGTAACTAGTGTCATGGAGTTACATAAATATTTGTAATGTTGATTCATTTAATCATATAAATTTGTGTGAAATTCTTCATCCTTCTAATAGATATAGGGTCATGTGTCAGTTACCTGATATACCAATTTCAATTTATAAATAGTATGGTCCTTTATAAATTGGGATTGGAGAAACATCTAAATTTAATGTTTTATCTATATGAAGAGAAATTATTTCTAAAATAAATGAAACTAATCTTCTGAATTAAATGATTACTCTTAAATGGGGATGCATATTATGAAGTAAATAGTGTTTTACTCTATACCTTTCAATTTAACCTCAATATTCTAGAACTCATGTGGGGTAATATGAGACTTTGAACCTGACCTGGCCTTACTAATGGGTAGTAGGTAGTGTCTATTGTGATTTTTTGTGACATATTTTTTTCTTCATAACCTATTATTAGGATTAGGTATAGAAGTGTAATTAATTTATAGTAAGTTTTTGTACATTTACTTTCATGTTATCTTTATCCTGTCTATTGTTAAATATTATATAGTGTGTGTGTTGGGAAATTATAGTGTTATTTCATGAAAATTTCCTCGATTCATACACTAGGATGGTTGTGATGAAAATGCTCTAGTGGTGTTGGGCCCTAGGAAAATAGTAATACATCCTATAATTCCACTAGTTGAACCTCCTATTATTCCTACACTGGGTTCCGACTTCTACTTTTGAGAGATATTCTTACACATTATCCATTGTGTATATAGTGCTACATGACCTTCCCCTACTATGTAAAAGTTTATGTGAGAATTATAGAAATAATAGCCTCCCACTTTCTCGAGTTATGGTAGTCCTTAGGCAGTTGAGTCATATATGGAGGACATGTTATTCATCTTCAAGAATTTGGAGATGCCTCTAGACTGGATGGTCAAGATCACCACCTTTATGCTTCATCACTCTAATAATCATTTTTGGGACATCATCTCTACAGATGATCGTCACTATGGTATGGTCTGGTCAGACATTCAAATAGTCTTTTATGACTATTTTTTCCCTTACACACTAATAGTAGGATGTGCTATGGGATTCATATATCTAAATAAGGGCCCTACATTAAATATACAGTACTCATCTCACTTTACCGAGCTTTATGGTTTTTCATTGACATTGGTTGGGGATCAGTTAAAGACTATGTGATTTTTTGAAGATAGGATTTTAAACCCAATCTAATAATAAGTGAATTCTTTTTGTTTGGCCATCATTTCAGAGATAGTTATCTTAGACCTCATCACAAAGAAAAACCTATTGGAATCTAGTAGTGTGAGTCAAGGAGGTTCATCCTTTAGACTGGGAGGTTGTCATCTATTGTATGAAACGTCTCTTCAGTCTGCATTTGGTGGATGTATGAGTCAGATGATGTGCACTAATAGTTATGTTGTGTGTCACCAACGTGGTTGGAAAGATATAATAAGCCTCAATGTGTGAGGGGGGGAATTGAGTAACGATATTATGGAAGGATGGGTCACCATTAGTGAATAATAAAAACATTCCTATTAGTGCATAGTGTTAAGGGGTCTATGCTGACCCCATATTTGGGTCTTGGATAATTAGATCCATGTCAGATAGGTATTTGGACTGATACTATCTAATCTAGTCGAGGCGGTTGTACTGGAGGAAGTAGTCAGAATTCATAGGTTTAGTAACAAAATAACATACATTCTAAATTTATATAGGTTGTATCTTAGGATACTGGATCTATCCATATCTATATAGTGTAGTCTACTCCCGAGGTGTCGATTCTGGGGACTTCTACAGTTCGATGAATTATTCTATTGGCCTCTATATTATTTTTTCCCTATTTGATACTAGTGCATCACAATTTTTTTTGTATTAGGAAATTTTGGGGATCTTGCTCTAGAAACATATCACTTTTCTAGTTTTTTGACCCTACATACTCTTATATGAGTGTGGTAAGAGAGGTTACATTAGTGAAGAAATTTCAATCTTGGGGTCCGCGGATATCTCAACCTATAAAATCCTTTTTTACTCAAAAAAACATTTTTAAATCTCATTCTCATGACAGAATTATTTTTTTCATACAACACACATATTGATCTAATTCTTGGAGTTCCACTAGTGTTCATTCCTCACTATATGATTAAACCTATATAGATCTATGTAATTAAAAATTAGTTAGAGGAATTTGTGATAGGGTTTTATATAAACCATTAAATCATCAGGGGGTTACACAATCCATTTTTCATAGAATTCAGATGATACAATTAGATTATATGTGGATTTCCTTTGGATAAATCGTCATATAGTTAAGAACTAGTGTCGACAACCTCATATAGGCATCCTGTCCCACTAGATTTTAGGAGTGATATTTTTCTACAAGATTGATTTGATATTGGTCAACCATTAGCTGCATGTGAGACCATAAAACATACCACATACAGTGTTCTAGTGTAGATATAGATGTTACAAGAATCTGTTTATTTCTTCCATGCTTCTAAAAATTCTAGCAGTTTTCATTGTACTGATGAATTATGTTCTCCATCTATATGTGGATTTTTATTTTAGTCTCCATAGATGATATCATGGTATATTCTAGTACCCCACATGAACATTTCAAATAGAATGATATTGTGAGGAATACACTAAAAGAGAATCTTTTGAATACCATGATCACAAAATTTCAATAATGGATTGATAATTTTCAGTTCTTAGAGAACATCAAATTATAGGCAGGAGTATCTTTTGATAGAAATAAGGTTAGTGTTGTAGATTCTTAGGAAAAACATGATAATTTATTAGAAATATACAGTTCCATAGCGATGGATGGTAATTATAAGAGTTTTATTTGAGTCATATCTAACTTATATGTTGCACTCATAGTAATGAAAAATAACTGAATAGTGTTTTTTTGGTTTGAATCCTATGAGACATATTTTCATATGATGAATGGGAGACTAGATTCAGAACTGATCAAGATTCCTCTAGAACTAGGCTAGAGATATATTGTTTATTTTGATTCAAAAATAATTGATCATGTATAAGTTATGATGAAGAGAGATCATGTTGTTGTGTACAAGTCGCACAAGTTGAGACATCATGAGTTGAGTAACCTTGGTTTAGTAGTTGGGGTTCATGAAATATGTTGTCAGTGGAATTATCTATTTTCAAAACAATTATTTGTTCATATAGATCATAAATGTATCAGGTTTATTATAACATGGTGTGACTTAAATATTAGTTAAAATATGTTGGTAGAGTAACATTAGTTATTTGGCTTTGAAGGGGTGGATTGTAGGTTTTTTCACACAGTGATCCACCTATAAACCTGTAATGGGAGAGAACCAGTGGCTTGTAAGACTTTTATAGCCTCTATGAATTACTGAATGGAAATGAGATGATATCACAATGGATTTTGTGATGGTTTTGGAGATATACCCTCGATTAAGGGATGTGGAATGGTTAATCTCTGAATGGTTGACCATAGTCGCATACATCATATTTGAGAAACATTCCCAAATGATGAGCTCTATAGGCTTTATATTCAGTATATTGTTAACCATACGGTTTCTCCATACTCTATCATTTCATATAGATAGGCCTATCATATCTCATGGTTTTGAAAAGGGTTACAAAAATAATTAGTTTCATATGTTTTTTTGAGTACAACATATCACCCTTTGAATGATGGTCAATCCAAACATATCATGTGAGAGATAGAGGTCAAGATCTGGGCATGTGTCCTTGATTTTGGAGGTTCATTGTAGAATCAACTACCTCTCATTAATTTTTTCAAAATATAATATTTCATAGAAACTATTTATAAAGATCCCTATGAAGTCTCGTATTGTAGGCTATGTCATTCAATCTTGTGTCAGTTAGAGGTAAGTGAGGAAGACCTATTTGGACCTCATCTCATTCAGGAAACATTAGAGAAACTAAACATGATCCATAAGTGTACGGATTCTCATATCTTCAGGAATAAGTCTTATACCAATAGTTGCTATTGACCACTGGAGTTATTGGTGGGACATCTATTCTTTCAGTGAGATTCTCCTAGATTGGAACATATTAGGATTTAGAGATATGTGAGTTTATCTCCATGTTACCCTGTCAATATCATATAGAGAGTTGGGCTGATAGCATATCAATTGGATCTAACAGAGAGGTATTTGTCCATGAATGACTTATCAAAAGAATCACATATTCCCAAACATAAATCTAACACTTATCATACAATTGATCATGTGTATGTTGAGCTAGAGTTATATGAATCCATTAATAATAAGTTGATAAGTATCATTTATCAGAGCACAAAAAATATGTGTTGGAGGCCAATTACCCTATTACGAGTGCTATGAAAGCACATCCATATATATGTTGAGACCTGGGAGGGTGAGGATAATTTACTTGCTCAGTGGATGGGACATTTTTCAGAAAACGTTTTACCACCCTCAAAACAGAAACTTAGGGATGAGTTTAGGAGAGGAGGTTTTAATGTATTATCTTTTTATATGAGGTAAAACGTCTTGTTTCTTATTTTAATCCATGTTTTTATTTGTATAAACTTCCTATGTGTATTTAGGAATGTCTTTAGAGTGTTTGGGGATTGTTCAGATTCTAGATCAACAATCTACGAAGGTAAAGTCCAGGTGCACAGTTTTCTGAAACCATGCCCCTGAACCCACACGATTTGAACAAAACATGTGGGGGGTTTAAAGGATCGAAAAATGGGATGTATAGGTAGAGAATAAGTTCAAAAATCATGATCATCAACCATGTGATTCTACTATTCATGGAAACTAGTTGGCTACATGTGGTGCGTGGTTCGGCCGACCATGCACCACTTAAAATCAAGGCTGATTTAGTTTTTTCCGCACTATATTTTTATTTCTCCATATCCTTTTCCCAATACTTATCATGAACAATATCTAAACCTCTATAAAATATCCTCTATACACCTATGTTATTCTTCCCAATTACTCTTCCAGTATATCACTGATTGAGGCACCATTCTTCTCATTAGATTCTTCTTGATAATAGCATTATGAGTATTACTCCATTTTTATTATATATTTCCTTCTTCTAATATATTTTTCTATGAGATAATATGGCCTATCATAGTGGCATTTTCCTATTTTGATTATTTATTCTATTCTAAGAAGATTCAAAGGCAAATAATGGGTGAGGGGTCATCTACCAACCTAAGGTAGGTGGTCGACTCCTTTTCCCCAAAAGTCTCACTGTATTTATAATGCATCATTATTATACACATAAGAATACTTTAGTTCCACATCCAAAATGATTAATAAATAAAACAAAATTGTTTCCATAATTAATTTAGTCTTAAAAAAATAGAAATTATAGTCATGGAATAACCACCTCAATGGGATCCATCCCAAAGGATGTTCCTTCCTTAATTGAATAAGAGCATCAATCCTTTAATTAATTTAAATATGAATTTTAATGTGTGAAAAATTAAAATTTTAATTAATTTAATGGATTTATTTAAATGGTATGAGTTTCATGGTAGCTAATCTCATACCCTTTCATCATGCTGAGAGAGATGCAATGGTCCTGACTTAAGGATACAATCATTGTGCTCATCATGATTTATAAATTAGATTTTTTTGATGAATCTAAAAATGTTGGGAGTGATAATTGGTTTAATTTATATAATAACATATATGGGATCACCATATGGATGTTTCAATTTACCAATTATTGATGCATGTTTCCCTAGTGAATTACCTTCGATAGGCTTGGTGGGAGAATTCTAATGAGCTATTCCATGAGTGATACTTGATCCTCTATGTGGTATACCATGTATAGGGTCAGCAGGTTATTCCTTTAGGCCATGCCAAGAGTGATACATGGGATTCAAATATAGGTAACCAAGATACGCCTCTTACAGTGATGGTTACTTATAGTTATTCTTGGGAGATACATGTGTTCTTCCTAATGGATCACCTTGGATGGTCTCTATATACCTCTTAATTATGAACACAGGATACCTCATAATTTAGTAACTAAGGGTAAATTTCTGTATGTTTAAGGATTAATCCACCAATACAACTAACATTATGGGGTTTGGTCTATAGTTTACACTTGACTTGTGAAGACAAGTTATGTTTTCCATAAATGTATTCCAAAAATCAAATAATTAATCTATATATCTATAAATAAAAATGAATAAAGTGATATATATATATATATATATGAGTGTGTGTGTGTGTGTGTTTATATACATTTAAAATAAAACTATATCTCTGTAGTTTTTCCTTGGTTCATAGATATCTATATTAGGTTAAATTATGTAGTGTCGATCAGGTCTACGATGAAGAACCCAGACCAACATGTTCATTTATTTATTGATTTACCATTATCATTACCTTTACACTAATTGTTTTATTTGAACAGAATGGATAGATTAAACACTATTGGGTGTGTAATGAGGATTATATCTCACAACTTTTTCATGCCCCATGTGGTATTAAAATACACATCATTATTATAGGGATGGACAAAGGGTAGCACCGAGCTTCTAATGTTTCATTCAGACTAACAGGTGGGAGTACGAGGGAATAGGGTAGAGCCTATGATCTTGATTATAGTAAAGTCAGATCTTGTAATTTTTATATCATTATCTAGCACGTTATTATGTGTGTAACCCTATATCTTGTATATTTCCCTTTCATATAGCATCATGGAATGATCAAAAAAATTGTATCCAATCTTGATTTTTCTTCGCTAGTTAATCGGTCTATATGATTTATTATTTTATTAATGGTTATTTATTAATATTCTTCATTATATCAATATTATTTACCACTAAGATACACTATTATCACGATGGAATATTCTAACGAAAGACACGCATAGTCCCTCTCTTTTAGTTGGAAGCATCTCGTGAATAGGGAGGTATGCTTGAGGTCATGTCCTTAACCTTCTTGGGGCACAGATTAGTAGAATATAGGATGTGATGCCAAATATTTGACAAGTACTGATGCAATAATCATGCAACCCAAAACACTCAATCATAAATTTTATTTATACATGCCAAAAATAATGTCATAATGAAATTGATTAACTATATTAGACCACAATATCCCCACATGTGTTCCTTATTTATGATAAGGCTAAAGAGTATATATTTATGCCACAATGTTTTTGTGCCTCATCTCTATAATGGTCAGGACACACGGTTTCCATATTATGAAACATTTGTGGGTAAGGGAAATATATCATCATGTGATGGTAGAATATATATGTTTAATCCTCTAGTCTATTGTTCCCAAGCATATGTCACATCCCATCATTTTCATCATCGCATGTTAACTCCCTTCTACCCTTATATCTAACCATGCCACGACCATACACTTGTCATTATCTTATAGAACTAAAAAATGGAAAATAAATACATCACATATATTATGAATAACACATATAGGTACAAAAACCAAAAAAAATTGTTATAAATGTCCACATAAAGACACATGTGGTCATACATAAACATGGGTCTCATGGGCCACACACTGAAACACATGTGATCACACATATAGAATAATTTCATGGAATGAATTCACAAAAAACATGTGATCAAATGAAATGGTGGTATTATAATATAATAATTCCATGAAATATCATTATAATAATCTTATACATGTCCTCTATATTTTAAATAAATTCCTACCTCAAGCATGTCAATGTCAATTTTATGGTTTATCGAGAGTTTCATCACTTCAAACATGTTCACACACCATCCAGAACAAGTTCACATTCTAAGAGTTTATAGAACTTATTCAAATATAGAATAACATAGGTTCTATAATTCAATATAATAATGGGTCAATCTATGTGATAGGTTCAAATCAACATACAAGATGAAAACCACCACCGCCAATGGTATTCATTAAGTTTGGTTGAAGGAAGAGGATATTTTATTACAATTGGAAAATAATTAGAAAATGGATTTAAGGCTCCTAAAGATAAAAATCAATATTGAAAACCTCCTTATTAATGGTTTTTTAATTAATATAGAAATATTGACTGATTAGTAAATTTACGTAATAAGGGACTCCCTAGGTTCGAACATAAGTTTTCATAAAAAACATACAGATCAAGGAATAATCATGTAGATGAGTGATAAATAGATTTATAGGGGTGGAAAATTGATTAAAACTATGTGATGGTCTCCATATTTATGATCCATGTGTTTCCTATGTGATATATTCAATATTCAAAAGATGTGTAATAGCGTCATCACTTTCACGGTACTTTTGACCAATTCCACACCCTTCACCATGGATGTGGTTAGATCTCTATGGTCATGAACTGAAATACCATTCCCCAAGTAGCACAACCAATCAAAACATTGTCCTCATTGTTACCCCATTCCAATTTTATATAAGGGACCACCACAGTCATGCTGTTTTTTTTTCCCCGTAAATATCTAAAAGTCACTTTTATGCTTCCACAATCTACTGAAAGCCAAGTACGATTTACCTAGGGATGGATAATTCCAAATAGTCATAGGAAAAGGTAAAAAAAATTCATTAAAAACAAGAAAAATTTCATTGTATTTACAATCTAACCCTCGATTTATTCTTATCCTTGATAAATTTCTATAGATGTTCTGCTCGAAAAAACTAAGGCCATTGAGCTCACACGTCTAACTGCAACTCTCATGTTTCCTTTTAAATTTGACCATGATTCCATTGAACATGAGAAAGTGTCACTGTCTTCCCCCAACACACCTTCCTTTTTTAGCCTATGACCCACACCAGGAAGACTCCAAATTAAATGTCTGGTACCAACTAAAATTTCACATATTCAATCAAATGTGCAGGGTCAGGCCTGTACATCAGAAGTTGAGTAATGTGGAACACAACAGGCATGAATCAATAGTATGGTGGAAATTATATTCAGTATTCCACTACTCTAAGATGTTTTATTATATTAAGGAGTTCCTTCAAACATGATGCTTATTTCCCATACTTTACTAAATTATTTTTAAAAAACTATGTTGACATGCCCAATTAGAATTTGTCACCTATGGGGAACTAAAAAAGTATTATCCTCTTTTAATTTGATCCGACTATAAGTGGTAACCAACTATATCATGATTGACTACATTTTTCTATGTCGCATCCTATTCCATACTCGGCCTAAAAAATTATTCATAACCCAACCTATTCAATCAATGTAGTGAGCGACATTATTCTCCATACAATTCCATAAAAGGCTTCCTGTAAATGGAATCTTATAAACATTAGTTATAAGTGAACATATTCAAATCCATAGTCTCATCCCATTATCTATTAAAGTCTAGGATTCATGCCCAAATCATATACTTGAGGATATGAATCATCTTCTATGATTTTCCATCAAAATGAGGTCGATATGTTGTGCTTAGATTTAACTAAGACCTCAAATCCTTCTATGGGAATTTACAAAATTGTGATGATAAATACATTTCAGTATCAGATATTAAGTTATAGGGAATTTTATAGTCTTAAAATATCCCAGAAATATTACTTTTTAAATTATAAAATATAGTGATTCTATTAGATTGTTAATAAATTATACACTTACATTAACTGATCGACAATCGCACAAAATGCATCATGACTCCTTGGGCTTTCGGGTTTCTGTTTCAAAAGTCCATCATCACATCATTGAACATCCAAAATTACAAAATAATTGTATGAACAATGTTAGTACCTTCCAAGAGGGGATCATGTTTTTACTACCCCAATCCCTCCTCTAATAGGCTAGGGGATGGCGACTAACACCGAGTAGGCATATCCCACAAATGGTACATATTTGTCTTAGTACATGTACACACACACACATATCCAAGCCCAAAATGATGAATTGTAAAAATGCTAAGTAACAATGAAATAATACACTAAGATACCAACAATGGAGTATGACAGAAAGAATATAGAGGGTAACTAAGGCAAGAATTAAAGCCTACGAAAATAAATAGTCTTGAAAGTGAATTCACAAATTCATGAAACTCATCCGTAGAAACCCATACATTAAGGGTATGTTTAGAATAGTTATCTGAATCCTTAAAATCTCACATTTTATATATGATCACTCTATGAACCACCTAATCTTGGTCCACCTATAGCTCCTTTAATGTGTTGATATTCTACACAAGACATGAAATCTGTTGGAAGAGCCTGTGTAAGGGTGAGTAAAAAAATACTTTGTAGGATACCCCGGAACCACAAAGGAAATAAAAATAAGAATTATATGATTTATAAAAAAAGTAACTATAAAAAAATCTAAAAAATGAAGTATACCATGATGAAAACACACATTGTACAATCATATCACTCAGGTATAAGTCTACAACACAAAAACATGATTATCAGTCGTAGTCCACTGAACACCCATATTCAATATCAAATGGAGTGTCGATAACACATGGAGTGTTGATTACACAGGGAGGGTCGATAACACATGGATTTTTTATAACATATGGAGTTTCAATAACACATTGAGTTTTGAGGATTCATGCAACCGAAAAGACACAATGCCACCAAGTCATGTATTCACCAAGTCACGTAGTCACCAATTCACATCTAGATGAGGAATTTCCTTGTAGCATTCCTGTACCAGGAAAACCAAATAAACATTCTAAATGATCATTGGAAAAAATTTACAAACAATAAATTAGAGTATTTAAAATTGACCTCCTTATCTCACTTGTCCCAATGCCAAAAATGGATTATCCAATGGACACATGGTTTGATTGATATGGTTGTTTTAGAAAAATTGATTGACAAGGGTATGGTCTGGTTCTGAACTATACCACTGGACCCAACCCAATCCGGTCTGGCTGACACGAATTCACTCCACACACTAGGTCACTGGTGCAGCCCATCCACCCTTGTCTGGCCCACTGTATGCTATCGGGTTTGCTATATAGGACATGGCCCTGCCCTGGTCATGCCCCGAGGTCAACGTTGTCCACCCAAACAATGTGGCTCCACCCATGTCGTTGGTTCAACATGTCATCATGATTCCTTTCATGTGGTTGGCTTGCCTCCTCCATAAGAACTGTGGATTCATCCCCATGGGTTCCTCCAATGTGGCTTTGAGCTTCTTACCAGCTCTCCGCTATAACATCCTACTGCGAAACCCAGTCAATGCAGCTAGCCGCATTTTTTTGGATATTTCCTCCCCCTCCAATACATCTCCATCGACCCATGTTCAATCCCCTATGGCATCTCATCGCCTTCCGTAGCACCCACACACCATAGACGCTATTGCTTATCACCAACACTGGTGCACCCACGGCCGCTTCCGTGGGCCACCGATTCACCTCTAGTACTCCATTTCTTAAACTAAAGGCATGCCTCTAATCATTGGGTCTTGCACTTCACTGATCATTCCTTCTAATCACCTTTCAACCAATACTGCAGTCCAATACTATTTAGAAACTCCCAAAAACTAAAACGATTACCAAGAGGGTCTAGCATCAAAGAATGGCAAGAATGGGGGAGGTAGGAAGCACATGAACTCCAGGAGGAAAAAACTGAGGCGTTCTTTGTGTCATCCAAGATCCATTTCTATTATAACAAAGAACTAAAACAATTATAATCAAAATTAACCTGTCCCCATAACCCCAAAAATTATTAACTATCCTATAAGAATGATCCAACCGCTAATCAACATGTTCTTCGGTTCGTCAACGTTCATTGTTGAATCTAAGAAGGGAAGAGTAAATCAAAAAGAGATCAACATCAAACCTCATGTTTGAATTATCCATTGATAAATAAAGGAGGTTTGTGTCATTATTGATCATCAATCCTCTGACATTTGTTATGGTTTTTCAGAGAGGTTCCTATCACATTGAATCAGAGGACTTCCACAGTTATGATGACAACATTGAATTGCTCTAAAAAGTCTTATTAAAAAGGGAAACTAATATTGTGTCATCACTTTAAATTAAATAAAATTAACTTGATTAATATTATTAATTTTGACATTCAAAAACAACTTTTCATGGTCATCCCAAACCGGTGAATGTTTGGCCTCACCTAAGGTAATTTTTATACTCTGAACACAACAGTACCGACAAATATCTAATCCAGGAAGCCATTTATGATTGGCATAAATTTTTCAGTTAAATAACTCATGCATTATATTTAAATAAAATGAATCTTATTCAATGAATTTTTATGGCCACATCAGGCCTCATAATCACATGTTGCCTCTACACCTGGTCTTGAATTTTCCTAATTAATTTATAAAAATAATACCAGAGAAAACCCAATTCATTACAAATATACCCATAAGGATGATGATTCTCAGACATTTCCCATTAAAATATACAGAGTCAAGAAACAAAGTCAATGATGCTTATCTTCATTAATAGCCTCCAAAACATATGTTGGATGTCATTGTATATCTTCATTAACCCTAGATACAATATCCACTTAAATGTGTTAGAGTCTCCATTAAAATAGTTTCTTAATGAATCCATCACAAATACACTATCAATAATTTAAATCATGTATTTATCATGTAAAAACCAGTTTGGAAGAGAATCACCCCTAATAGGTTATCCCAAACCATTATGAACACGGGGTTTGACTCTTGGCCCACTCTCAATTAGTCCTCGAAAATACATGTGATCACTATAGGTCCAGATGTCATTATTACATAATCCAATGATGTACATACCAGAAAATCCACCATAAATATCAATAGATGATATACTTCCTGTGAAGGCCACTCACTGAGCTCTTACATATCAAGATTTATTTACAATGAAAATTTTCAATTAAACTTCCCATTCTAACATAATTGGAAATCACTATGTAATATATATGTAGATACTCTATGAAATTTATCTTCCTAAATCTCATTTCATATTGATATAAAATATATTAGGGGATCTTGTAGTCTGTAAATAATAAACCTCTCATGTAAGAGGTATTTTAACCCACACATCAGAGTGTAGACCACAATTTTTACCTATATGTAATACATCTGTTTGTTTTACTCATGGGATCATAGTGGATGTAAACCATAACCAACTACCAAATCCCTTTGGATCATCACAACACTCATCCCAACACCTAAGGCAATTTACAAAATTGTATATCCAATCACAGCCTCTAGAAATTCAATTATTAAGGTTGTATCCAATCTTACCTTTAGCTCTATGAATGCTTCTTCACATTTTTATGTCTACTTTAACATCACTATCTTCTATGTGATCGTTATCATAGGCACTTCCATGTGGGATAAGTCATATATAAATCCTTTATATTACCCATCTAAACTAAGGAATCTCTTAATTTAAAACACATTATTAGGATGAGACCAATATATCATGGGTTCTACCTTCTTCAAGACATTAAAAATTCATACCTCAGAGATCACATGACCAAGGGACATCGCTTACTTAATCCAAAAGTGAAGCTTTGACATGTTTTTTTAATTATAATGTTCTTGAAGTGTACTCAATAAAATATCAATGGGACTCACATGAATATTTGAATTCCATGAGAATATGAGTATAACATCAATAAATAAGTAATTAATGATGTCAAGATATAGATATTCGATCTCATTAAAGAAAACCATGAACAATGTTACTCAATTTTTCATCCTAAAAAGCATCGAATGATACTCATATTATCTATACCTGATCCTGAATATTGTATAAGGAATATCCTCATCTCTAAATCATAACTGATGTTAGCCTAACTAGAATTCATTATTATAGAACCTTCAAGATCCATGTGCTAGTCAAATAAGTCATTGATCCTCGATAATGGGTATCAATTCTTCATAGAAACCTCATTCTACATTATATTTTCCTTTCATAACAGAAGACAATTGTCTTCATTATTTTTGAAAAAAAACAAGAGAACCCTTAGTAGATGTATTGATTTTGATAAAATAACAATTCCCTCCAATTATCCAAGATATACATTGAGTTCCATCAACTCATCCAGTTTCATATCATATGGTAGAATTGATATACATAGTTCTCCAATCACAAGATATATCTAAAATTTGATACTGCTCTTAGGAGGTTGACATGAATATTTTTCTGTGAAGACAACCTGATATAGGTCGACAACTAGAAGAATGAAAGAGGCTATTATTGGCTACAATACAAAAACCATTCCATATACCATTGATGTAACAACTCCAACCTGAGTCAGTATTAGTCCATATATACTTTTTCCAACTCCCATTCACCATTCAAAAAATATTTCTTCATTTAGTGTAGTAAAGGGTACTCATCTCTTTCAAAAGTTGATGTGTGATCGATAACTGTTTAGATATAACAATCCTAACATCATATTGAATCTATTTATCTTAAAGATTATGAAATCCAATATATGGTCATATCTATTAATAACCATTGGACACATAGGACCTCTCAAAAAATGATCCACTTTCTTCCCAAATGGTATATCAAGAGACAGTAACTCAGAAGACAACAAGATTGTTATGTTAATCCCAACAACAATTCTCAAAAATAAAAATGAATAAGAAGAACTAGAGAAAAATAAATTAGTGGAAATTGTAGTGTTAATCAATATCACAACATCAAATCTAGATGGACTCTCTCTATTGTCAGTCAAAATATGGCCCACTATATACACTCAGTCTACTTCAGCTCCAAGACCCTATCCCAGACATGCCTAATTTTCATTGGTCACTAAATTCTATGGAGATAGATTTTTCTTGTATGAAACCCATCCAAAAACTAGTTTCATAATATTCATCTATTTTATACCCATAGAAGATCATATTGATAACACTGTCACACAAAATTATTGAATATGAAAAATATTCCCGCAGAGAAGACACTTGATGTGAGTCCTTGAGAATAAATAATTATAATGAAAACTCTATCACTTTTTTCAACACTACTAACTTCCATATACTACATAAAGTTTTTAAGAACCCTAGTTCCTCGCAAGTTTTTTGATTTCACTCTAGTATGAATCATCTTCCATCGTCTTCCTACTATAAAATGTATCGCTAGGATGTTCTCTTAGTTATGGAATAAGAACCATAGATAAATCCTCCTCTAGTAACTTTTCATTCATCATTTCCTTGAAAGGAACCTCCAAATATATTATCAGGTCAAAATTCATGACGAAGACTCTCAAATATGAAATAATTCCAATCTCAAACATTATTTATTTTTGAACATAAGTTTTCATAAAAAACATACAGATCAAGGAATAATCATGGAGATGAGTGATAAATTGATTTATAGGGGTGGAAAATTGATTAAAACTATGTGATGGTCTCCATATTTATGATCCATGTGTTTCCTATGTGATATATTCAATATTCAAAAGATGTGTAATAGCGTCATCACTTTCACGATACTTTTGACCAATTACACACCCTTCACCATGGATGTAGTTAGATCTCTATGGTCATGAACTGAAATACCATTCCCCAAGTTGCACAACCAATCAAAACATTGTCCTCATTGTTACCCCATTCCAATTTTATATAAGGGACCACCATAGTCGTGCTGTTGTTTTCTCCCTGTAAATATCTAAAATTCACTTTTATGCTTCCACAATCTACTGAAATCCAACTACGATTTACCTAGGGATGGATAATTCCAAATAGTCATAGGAAAAGGTCAAAAAAATCATTAAAAACAAGAAAAAATTCATTGGATTTACAATCTAACCCTCAATTTATTCTTATCCTTGATAAATTTCTATAGATGTTCTGCTCGAAAAAACTAAGGCCATTGAGCTCACACATCTAACTACAACCCTCCTGTTTCCTTTTAAATCTGACCATGATTCTATTGAACATGAGAAAGTGTCACTGTCTTCCTCCAACACACCTTCTTTTTTTAGCCTATGACACACACTAGGAAGTCTCCAAATTATATGTCTGGTACCAACTAAAATTTCACATATTCAATCAAATGTGCAGGGTCAGGCTTGTACATCAGAAGTTGAGTAATATGGAACACAACAGGCATGACTCAATAATATGGTGGAAATTATATTCAGTATTCCACTACTCTAAGTTGTTTTATGATATTAAGGAGTTCCTTCAAACATGATGCTTATTTCCCATACTTTACTAATTTTTTTTAAAAAACTATGTTGACATGCCCAATTAGAATTTGTCACCTGTGGGGAACTAAAAAAGTATTATCCTCTTTTAATTTGTTCCAACTCTAAGTGGTAACCAACTATATCATGATTGACTACATTTTTCTATGACGCATCCTATTCCATACTCGACCTAAAAAATTATTCATAACCCAACCTATTCAATCAATGTAGTGAGTGACATTATTCTCCATACAATTCCATAAAAGGCTTCCTGTAAATGGAATCGTATAAACATTAGTTACAAGTGAACTTATTCAAATCCATAGTCTCATCACATTTTCTATTAAAGTCTAGGATTCATACCGAAATAATATACTTGAGGATATGAATCATCTTCTATGATTTTCCATCAAAATGAGGTCGATATGTTGTGCTTAGATTTAACTAAGACCTCAAATCCTTCTATGGGAATTTACAAAATTGTGATGATAAATACATTTCAGTATCAGATATTAAGTTATAGGGAATTTCATATAGTCTTAAAATATCCCAGAAATATTACTTTTTAAATTATAAAATATAGTGATTCTCTTAGATTGTTAATAAATTATACACTTACATTAACTGATCGACAATCGCACAAAATGCATCATGACTTCTTGGGCTTTCGGGTTTCCGTTTCAAAAGTCCATCATCACATCATTGAACATCCAAAATTACAAAATAATTATATGAACAATGTTAGGACCTTCCAAGAGGGGATCATGTTTTTACTACCCCAATCCCTCCTCTGATAGGCTAGGGGATGGCGACTAACACCAAGTAGGGATATCCCACAAATGGTACGTATTTGTCTTAGTACATGTACACACACACATATCCAAGCCCAAAATGATGAATTGTAAAAATTCTAAGTAACAATGAATTAATACACTAAGATACCAACAATGGAATATGACAGAAAGAATATAGAGGGTAACTAAGGCAAGAATAAAAGCCTACTAAAATAAATAGTCTTGGAAGTGAATTCAAAAATTCGTGAAACTCATCCGTAGAAACCCCTACATTAAGGGTATGTTTAGAACAGTTATCTGAATCCTTAAAATCTCACATTTTATATATGATCACTCTATGAACCACCTAATCTTGGTCCACCTATAGCTCCTTTAATGTGTTGATATTCTACACAAGACATGAAATGTGTTGGAAGAGCCTGTGTAAGGGTGAGTAAAAAAATACTTTGTAGGATACCCCGGAACCACAAAGGAAATAACAATAAGAATTATATTATTTATAAAAAAATTAACTAAAAAAAAATCTAAAAAATGAAGTATACCATGATGAAAACACACATTGTACAATCATATCACACAGGTATAAGTCTACAGCACAAAAACATGATTATCAGTCATAGTCCACAGAACAACCATATTCAATATCACATGGAGTGTCGATAACACATGGAGTGTTGATTACACAGGGAGGGTCGATAACACATGGATTTTTTATAACATATGGAGTTTCAATAACACATTGAGTATTGAGGATTCATGCAACCCAAAAGACACAATGCCACCAAGTAATGTATTCACCGAGTCACGTAGTCAGCAATTCACATCTAGATGATGAATTTCCTTGTAGCATTCCTGTACCAGGAAAACCAAATAAACATTCTAAATGCTCATTGGAAAAAATTCACAATCAATAAATTAGAGTATTTAAAATTGACCTCCTTATCTCACTTGTCCCAATTCCAAAAATGGATTATCCAATGGACACATGGTTTGATTGATATGGTTGTTTTAGAAACATTGTCTGACAAGGGTATGGTCTGGTTCTGAACTATACCACTGGACCCAACCCAATCCGGTCTGGCTGACACGAATTCACTCCACACACTAGGTCACTGGTGCAGCCCAACCACCCTTGTCTGGCCCATTGTATGCTATCGGGTTTGCTATATAAGACATGGCCATGCCCTGGTCGCGCCCCAAGGTCAACGTTGTCCACCCAAACAATGTGGCTCCACCCGTGTCGTTGGTTCAACATGTCATCATGATGCCTTTCATGTGGTTGGCTTGCCTCCTCCATAAGAACTGTGGATCCATCCCCATGGGTTCCTCCAATGTGGCTTAGAGCTTCTTACCAGCTCTTCGCTACAACATCCTACTGCGAAACCCAGTCAATGCAGCTAGCCACATTTTTTGGATATTTCCTCCCCCTCCAATACATCTCCATCGACCCATGTTCAATCCCCTATGGCATCTCATCGCCTTCTGTAGCACCCACACACCACAGACGCTATTGCTTATCACCAACACTGGTGCACCCACGGCCGCTTCCGTGGGCCACCGATTCACCTTCAGTACTCCATTTCTTGAACTGAAGGCATTCCTCTAATCATTGGGTCTTGCACTTCACTGATCATTTCTTCTATTCACCTTTCAACCAATACTGCGGTCCAATACTATTTAGAAACTCCCAAAAACTAAAACGATTACCAAGAGGGTCTAGCATCAAAGAATGGAAAGAATGGGGGAGGTAGGAAGCACATGAACTCCAGGAGGAAAAAACTGAGGCGTTCTTTGTGTCATCCAAGATCCATTTCTATTATCACAATGAACTAAAACAATTATAATCAAAATTAACCTGTCCCCATAATCCCAAAAATTATTAACTATCCTATAAGAATGATCCAACCGCTAATCAACATGTTCTTTGGTTCGTCCACGTTCATTGTTGAATCTAAGAAGGGAAGAGTAAATCAAAAAGAGATCAACATCAAACCTCATGTTTGAATTATCCATTGATAAATAAAGGAGGGTTGTGTCATTATTGATCATCAATCCTCTAACATTTGTTATGGTTTTTCAGAGAGGTTCCTATCACATTGAATCAGAGGACTTCCACGGTTATGATGACAACATTGAATTACTCAGAAAAGTCTTATTAAAAAGGGAAACTAATATTGTGTCATCACTTAAAATTAAATAAAATTAACTTGATTAATATTATTAATTTTGACATTCAAAAACAACTGTTCATGGTCATCCCAAACCGGTGAATGTTTGGCCCCACCTAAGGTAATTTTTATACTCTAAACACAACAGTACTGACAAATATCTAATCCAGGCAGCCATTTATGATTGGCATAAATTTTTCAGTTAAATAACTCATGCATTATATTTAAATAAAATGAATCTTATTCAAGTAATTTTTATGGCCACATCAGGACTCATAATCACATGTTGTCTCTACACCTGGTCTTGAATTTTCCTAATTAATTTATAAAAATAATACCAGAGAAAACCCAATTCATTACAAATATACCCATAAGGATGATGATTCTCAGACATTTCCCATTAAAATATAAGGAGTCAAGAAACAAAGTCAATGATGCTTATCTTCATTAATAGCCTCCAAAACATATGTTGGATGTCATTGTATATCTTCATTAACCCTAGATACACTATCCACTTAAATGTGTTAGAGTCTCCATTAAAATAGTTTCTTAATGAATCCATCACAAATACACTATCAATAATTTAAATCATGTATTTATCATGTAAAAACCAGTTTGGATGAGAATCACCCCTAATAGGTTATCCCAAACCATTATGAACACGGGGTTTGACTCTTGGCCCACTCTCAATTAGTCCTCGAAAATACATGTGATCACTATAGGTCCGGATGTCATTATTACATAATCCAATGATGTACATACCAGAAAATACACCATAAATATCAATAGATGTTATACTTCCTGTGAAGTCCACTCACTAAGCTCTTACATATCAAGATTTATTTACAATAAAAATTTTCAATGAAACTTCCCATTCTAACATAATTGGAAATCACTATGTAATATATATGTAGATACTCTATGAAATTTATCTTCCTAAATCTCATTTCATATTGATATAAAATATATTAGGGGATCTTGTAGTCTGTAAATAATAAACCTCTCATGTAAGAGGTATTTTAACCCACACATCAGAGTGTAGACCACAATTTTTACCTATATGTAATACATCTGTTTGTTTTACTCATGGGATCATAGTGGATGTAAACCATAACCAACTACCAATTCCCTCTGGATCATCACGACACTCATCCCAACACCTAAGGCATTGTACAAAATTGTATATCCAATCACAGCCTCTAGAAATTCAATTATTAGGGTTGTATCTAATCTTACCTTTAGCTCTATGAATGCTTCTTCACATTTATATGTCTACTTTAACATCACTATCTTCTATGTGATCGCTATCATAGGCACTTCCATGTGGGATAAGTCATATATAAATCCTTTATATTACCCATCTAAACTAAGGAATCTCTTAATTTAAAACACATTTTTAGGATGAGACCAATATATCATGGGTTCTACCTTCTTCAAGACATTAAAAATTTATACCTCAGAGATCACATGACCAAGGGACATCACTTACTTAATCCAAAAGTGAAGCTTTGACATGTTTTTTTAATTATAATGTTCTTGAAGTGTACTTAATAAAATATCAATGGGACTCACATGAATATTTGAATTCCATGAGAATATGAGTATAACATCAATAAATAAGTAATTAATGATGTCATGATACAGATATTCGATCTCATTAAAGAAAACCATGAACAATGTTACTCAATTTTTCATCCTAAAAAGCATCGAATGATACTCATATTATCTATACCTGATCCTGAATATTGTCTAAGGAATATCCTCATCTCTAAATCATAACTGATGTTAGCCTAACTAGAATTCATTATTATAGAACCTTCAAGATCCATGTGACTAGTCAAATAAGTCATTGATCCTCGATAATGGGTATCAATTCTTCATAGAAACCTCATTATACATTCTATTTTCTTTTCATAATAGAAGACAATTGTCTTCATTATTTTTGAAAAAAAACAAGACAACCCTAAGTAGATGTATTGATTTTGATAAAATAACAATTCCCTCCAATTATCAAAGATGTACTTTGAGTTCCATCAACTCATCCAGTTTCATATCATATGGTAGATTTGATATACATAGTTCTCCAATCACTATATATATCTAAAATTCGATACTACTCTTAGGAGGTTGACCTGAATATTTTTCTGTGAAGACAACCTGATATAGGTCCACAACTAGAAGAATGAAAGAGGCTATTATTGGCTACAATAAAAAAACCATTCCATATTCCATTGATGTAACAACTCCAACCTGAGTCAGTTTTAGTCCATATATTCTTTTTCCAACTCCCATTCACCATTCAAAAAATATTTCTTCATTTATTGTAGTAAAGGGTACTCATCTCTTTCAAAAGTTGATGTGTGATCGATAACTATTTAGATATAACAATACTAACATAATATTGAATCTATTTATCTTAAAGATTATGAAATCCAATATATGGTCATATCTATTAATAACCATTGGACACATAGGACCTCCCAAAAAATGATCCACTTTCTTCCCAAATGGTATATCAAGAGACAGTAACTCAGAAGTCAACAAGATTGTTATGTTAATCCCAACAACAATTCTCAAAAATAAAAATGAATAAGAAGAACTAGAGAAAAATAAATTAATGGAAATTGTAGTGTTAATCAATATCACAACATCAAATCTGGATGGACTCTCTCTATTGTCAGTCAAAATATGGCCCACTATATACACTCAGTCTACTTCAGCTCCAAGACCCTATCCCAGACATGCATAATTTTCATTGGTCACTAAATTATATGGAGATAGATTTTTCTAGTATGAAACCCATCCAAAAACTAGTTTCATAATATTCATCTATTTTATACCCATACAAGATCATATTGAAAACGCCGTCACACAAAATTATTGAATATGAAAAATATTCCCGCACAGAAGACACTTGATGGGAGTCCTTGAGAATAAATAATGATAATGAAAACTCTATCCCTTTTTTCAACAATACTAACTTCCATATACTACATAAAGTTTTTAAGAGCCCTAGATCCTCGCAAGTTGTTTGATTCCACTCTAGTATGAATCATCTTCCATCATCTTCCTACTATAAATTGTATCACTAGGATGTTCTCTTAGTTATGGAATAAGAACCATAGATAAATCCTCCTCTAGTAACTTTTCATTCATCATTTCCTTGAAAGGAACCTCCAAATATATTATCAGGTCAAAATTCATGACCAAGACTCTCAAATATGAAATAAGTCCAATCTCAAACATTATTTCTTTTTGAACCTTATTTCTAGCCAAGAGAGGAGAAAATCATATCAAATCTGTTGAATGTTCCATGTAAGAGGACAAATTTTATTACCTTGAGGAATATCAATGAACTACTATGCTCAACACAAGTTTATTTTACTTTTAAAAAAATACTAAAAAATTCTTTAAAGGTCTCTCATGTCAAACCTTCACGTATCATAGCCTGGTTCATAATACTCCACCATATAATGTAGGATCTCTGGTGAATGAAGGTGGTCATCTTCACCTGATGGTCCTCTATAGTATATATTAGATCTAATACCACATCAATTATTTAAATATATTAATTGATATCCTAAGGGACTTTGATGCCCTGGAAGGATGTTATATGGTGGAGTGGAAGTCCTATTCAGAATTGACCATAGTCATGTAAACTGTTCCTCCATGAACATGCACTATTCGGAATACTCCAGGATGAATTTTCCTTTCCCCCTAAACAACTAGAGTGAATGTTGAAGCATTATCAGTTGTATATTGTTCTATTACTAGTGGTATAAATGTAACATCATCTCTTTTTAGAGCATTATGGCCTTCTCTACTAAGTGATCCGATCAAGCATATTTAAGGATGTTTTTTATGAAATCCAAAATGGAAATTAAAAATTTCTATATAAACATTGTTTAGAAGTAAAAATTAATACAAATGAATTTATAACATAATACATATCCTATGAGACACCTACAATAAGGTATAATCGTCTAAGTTCTTTCCATGTATCTTGATCATTCCTCCAAACATGCACATTAGTCATAATCATATAAATATGTATATAAACATATATAATCAAAACAAAACATCTAGATCATGTTAATCCAATTATTTAAATAAATGTAACAAGAACCTAGATATATCAATCAATATAGGATACAGACCTATCAATAATACATATAATAATCATCACATAAAATTAAATAATTGTTATGCATCACATAATCAATATATATATGGAATGTTATCCTATGTGTGTAATCATGATGAATAAACACACCTATATCCCATTAAAAAGAAACAAAAAATATTATAAGGATCAACATTAAACATTAAAATAATAACTATAATAGTAGACTCGAAAATTCTATAACAGAAGATTGTTGCATGAGTGTTGGTTAAGAAAAAATATATCTCCATTTCCTGAGTTCCACACAACTTAATTCCAATTTACATTAAAAAACTCATATTCATGAACAAGGAATTGGGAAAACCTCATTTTATACATCTTTATAGTTCCCCTATCTTATTAATCAAATCCAATATAGAGTTCCAAATAGAATTATGTGTATCTACCCATACGTAAGTGGTATAAAATTAGCAACAAGCGTATAAAAACCGTCAATAAGGAGACTATAATCTCAGTATCAGTAAATACAATAATTAATTTGATCATAAAATAATATATCCTAAAATTTATGTAATCTTATAACAAATGGAATGGAATTTATCCTAATTCATATAGATAAACCTAATAAGGACTCCCAAAAAGTTAGGTAAACAAGAGTATGAGTAATATAGGTATGAAAATAAAATATTACAACATAACTCTAGAGTATTTCACAGCACTACCTCCAACCATTATGCTCCATCTCTTAGCTCCCTATCACTAATTCCTTACATTTTTGTGTATCATTAATAATCAATATTGCATTAACTTCAGGAAACCCATTCTGGGTATTAGTATAAACCCAGCTGGTCCCCACGAATGATTCCATGAAATGATTAATGATATATAATTATATTTTTATTTATAATAAATAAACACACAGGAAATACCATAAAATAATATACCAATATGTCGTCCACTAAGGAAGCCTCCACTAAACCAAGATTGTACATGTTTCTACTCTATGCCAAATACTATTTTCATAACAAAATTCATGAACAAGATTCAACATTAAGGTCACCACATATATCCCATTATTTTCACATGACTAAGGAGTATTGAGTAATTCGACAATGCGGTTATTCCCTATCTCTCTTATTGTTTGTAAATATGGTTGTCATCCTCTAACACTACCTTAGGTCAAGACACTAAGATATCATGTCCACAAACTATGTCTCAGGTTAAGCCTCAATGTTTTCATGCCCCTTCCTATGTATTTTTCTAACTTCATTATTATTACATATCAACATGCCCCCCTTATATGGTCATACCAAACCATGATGATCGACCAATCATTTTCTTCTAGAAGAGATTCATCAAAAATAAATATATCACACATTTTAGGTATAAAATATATAGGGAAAAAAGGTAAAACATTAATGAGTATAAGTATCCATACACACACATGTGATCATACTCATACATTTGGCTCATAGGCTATGCACACAAAAACATGTGATCAAATTTCAAACATGGTCTCATGGGCTACACACTCACAAATGTGAAAAGAATCAAACATGGTATAATAATATAATCAAAAAAATTAAATATCATGATAAAAATCGAATGCAAATATATTATATTGTAACTAACTTCCTAAATCATGAATTCATTATCAAAATCAAGGTACCTTAAGAGCATCACCTCCCAATCCATTTTCGAAGGCCACTCTAAAGAAGCGTTTATGAAAAGATATCCAATAACATATTCTATCATTATATAACATGATTTCTAGAATATATATTACGAATGAATAAATTAAATGGATACATTCACATAAACATACTAGATTATTTACACCATCTTCCTTGGTATTATTCAAGTCCTATTGAAGGATGGGGAAATTTTTCACACTTTAGTATCAGTAGGATAAGATATGTAAGGATACTACAAGTTTGAATCAATGAGAAGTGAGGCCAAATAATATTTTCATATGTAAATATCAAATTCATTTATATGAGTGTTCAATACATTTGACATAATCTAATTCCCCAAAATTAAAAATGGTTTAGTGTACTTAGAGACTAGATACATAAATAACTTGTTACTCAATTGATCAAAAATATCACTCATTAATATTTTTTCATGTTATGAACAACTTTATCATACCCTACATAACACCATTATTTATAACCTGGGTAAAGCAAACATTGGAATGGGTGTTCTCAAATTATCATTATGGGTAAACATGGGAAATATTGATCGATGATCACATGAAAGAATAAAGAAAATAATAATGGAATGGGACCATGATCATAACATATAATATTTATACCCAATCTATAATACATAATAAAAGTTATTCAGGGAAAAAAGAAATATCATTTCAAAATAAATTAATCAAAGGACTGAGTAATCCTCATAAATAAATCATAAACCATATAACAACCATTAAATCAAATACTCTCATCGGAATAAGTACCTTCTTTAGAAGGTAAACTGAATTTTTTTAACCATTTTGTTAAAAATAAAACATGGGTAAAAATGACAATAAACAATTATTTGATATTACTTAAAAATATTCTTGTAAACATTTTAGAATACATGGGTGTGGAATAAAATGGTTTTTGGACCATAATATGAGAAAAATTTAAAGGTTTTATTAGAAGAAATCTAGAAAATATTTACTTCCGAGATGAGAAATTTTTTATTAAAATATAAAAATTAAATTAATAACAATATTATAATAAAAATGAGATGGTATTATCAGATAAATAAATATATAATTTCCTCTATGTAATTGCATGCATAATCAGTCTGGATTAAAAATGGATTGATGCATGAATCCCTTACCTTAAGTCTCATCCATCTTCTAACTTATTCATACCTTCTTTACAATAAATAATTTTTTATTATACCTGTATTATTAATATATAATCAAATATATAATAACATATATTATTCAAGTATAACATATTATCACCCATTTATTAACAATCCATTATTAAAATAACTATTTTTATTGATAACTACATTGTATTTTAATGCATGATTATATTCAGTAGTCCTGGTCCATATACATTGATTATTTTTAAATCCTCTAAAAATGTATTCATTTAACTAGTATAATAATAAATAATTATATAAAATTTTATAACTTTTAATACAAATCGATGATAAAAAATGAATTACATCACTTCATAGAGACGACAATCTGTACACACGCAAGAGTGATGTTTCCACATTTTGATGAATAAAGAAAAAAATGTAAATAATAAATCACCTTTATAGAATAACTATTTTATTTCAATGGTAATATATATTTATTAAATCCACCATTATAAACATTAACCTGAATAAGTGATGAAAAAATTGATTTTATCACTTCATGTGGAAGGTTGTCCATACATATACATGAGCGTTGTTTTATATTCCCATCCGATAGAAAGGAGGTGGATGATGGTTATTCCATCATCATTATAACAATTATATATATTTATTATACTGAAGTAAATATTTATAATTGATAACAAAAAAATCATTGGAGGTATATGATGAAATAAATTGAACGTACTCAGTTGATCGTTATACCTCTTCATTGAGAAACATTATTTGGATTACACCTTTAGGATGGAAATTAAGGTCTTTTGAAATGAAAAAATCTATAGTACATGTGTATGAAATATTATATTATAATAGGGTTGGTATTTTATTATTTATAAATCTAAAACATTGTGAATAATGGAGTAGAATATGATACCTTTTATAACTGAGGGGAGGGTCACCCTTATAATTACTTCAAGTATTAAATTAATAAAGTTTATTTTTCACAGTCATGTGGATACAAATTTATATATTTCTAATATAATATTTTTATAAGTCAAAGTAATCATGTAAAATAATGTTCATAAAATTATACATGATTTTTTATCCCTCTCTCTTAGTTTTAAAACCCTGTTAACCCTTTTGAAAATTATCATTGATATCAATTTTTTAAAATATTAAGGGGAACATAATGTCAATATAAAACGAAATCTGAATCATTAGTATAAAACTTATAATATTATGTAATATATCCCATTATATTATATTAATATAACATATTTATTTATTTTATTCATTTTATTCATTTAATACAATATTATTGAACATTACATACCATTAAAGACATTTCCGGAACTATTTACATAATTTTCTATAAAAACTACATGATTTTAAATAAATTTGAATAAAAAAAATTAATACAAAACAATTATATTATATTTATCTATAAAATTATTTAAACATAATAATTAATCAAATTATATTATTTTTAATATTTTTCAAACAATTTATTATATTTTCATACTACATGAAAAAATAATGAATTAGTGTTGTGTCAAAATATTGGGAAATTATTCCATCACCAAAAATTAAATTTAATTATTGTGATAAATAAATAAATTCATATTTATAATAATCAGTTATAAAAAATATACAATTTTCATCCTTGTTAAAAAATATTAGATATATTAAAATAAAGTGAGTGAAATTTTCTCTTCATCAATTTATTTAAATAATATAATGGTCATTACGAAAGAAAATGGAAGCATGTTAACTTATTTTTAAAACACACATGAGAATAGTAAATGTGAATTCCTCTAATATGATAATGGAATGCATTACAGGTTTTTTAAATCCTTCTCACATTATTTCAGAACATAATTACATGATTTTCCAATACCAATGGGAAAATATCTACAACGGTTATAGTTCCTTGGGTTCACAAGTAGATTACTCAGATTTATAGTTTTCCAGAAAATATTAAATAGTTGATTGATATTGTTTCATTGAATTTTATCTCAATGATTTAGAATATCTAAATGATGTTCCTCATTAGATATATATTTCCATAGTGTTATAAACTATGATATTAGTATATATGTTGGATCTAATATGTACTTTCCCCTAAGAGATACCAATATCCCATACTAAAAATGATGGATATTTGATGGTAGTACCAAATGATAATCTACTATCCTGATGTGATCAGGAATTAAAAAGGGACAGATATATCTAGGGATCAGCTTGAATTTATTATGAAATTTCATAACCTTATTCCAAGTAGATATTTATAGGAATTCTTTTTCACCAGCCTCAAACTCTATACCTTAGCAACGATTATTCTCATAAATTTTCTATCAACTCCGAGATTCCCATATGTGATGTTGAATGGATCCGAATATCTCTACCATTTCCTTACCCAGATCATGTCTCAATATATTTCCTTCTCGTGATTTATTTGATCATGTTGTATTTTATCACTTCTTACAATATAGTTATTTATAAATATACATCTAAATTATCAAGTGAAATCTATTCTTCTAAGAAAATTATGAAAAATGAATGTTATAATCCCAACCACCTATAGAATATATAGATCATTCTCTCAATATTTATTTTAGTGTTTGAATGTTCCTATAGGACTAAAAATCAATCTGAGGTGAATATATAGAATATGAACATAACACTCTACTCGGATTATTCTACTGACTTAACTTGAAATTTGAGGTAACCCTTGGATCTTGATTAAATAAAACTGAAAAGGGAACTCCATGAGATCTTACCAATTACTTTATTTATATCCTATAAATCGGATAATTATTTTAATATTATCCAATTTAAATGAAATGTGATGATTTTACGAGGACTTTGATTACAACCAATATTTCACTTTTTTCACTTTAAAAGTTTTTGGGGGTCTAGTGACGCAATACATTGTAATTTTTACCCATTTCCATTATGATAAATGTGATGGTCATAAATTTACATTATATTTACTTAACATAAACATAATTTACTAAAATACCAAGAACCAAGATACATTCCCTATTATATCTCTTTTCATGTTATCCCACAAAAAATAATCTTTAATAAATCTATACATCTTCATAATCCAATGATGAATAGAGAATGGTGGACCATAATCTTCATCCAATAACTCCATAAAATATGGTAATGGTGGTACACATCCTGAATTATAGAACTTTGATATTTTATAAAAATCAACATTAAACTCAGTAACATTTCTCAAATTTATCAATTGTTACACATACTCCTTCTACACCTCTTTAATCTTCACATTGTTGGATTGTTATAAATTCATATTCTAAATATAGGTTCTATCCTAATTATAATTATTTTGAGTTCCATTTTATGAAAATTCATAGTATTGAATCTCTTTTAATCCACATCATAGTTAATCTTCTATGTTCCTTTTAACTCTGAGCATCAAGAATCCAATTCTCCATCCCATGGTTGTAATGTATTATATAGCCAAAATACTTAATCAGCTATAACTATCATCTATGTCATATATTAAATTATTTATATGTGAATTTAAACATCATGATTTTATGAATTGTGTATATGTTTCACCATTTCCCATAAATATAATGCCTCAATATCTTCAATGTAAAAATTATCCCTTCCAGCTCTAAATAACGAGTCTGGTAATTTTTTTCATGTATTTTCAATTGCCATTAGGCATAAGTTATCACCATATTATTCTTCCAGGAGAAACATCATATTACATTCTTTTATGGGTCACTATATTTCAAAAACCATTTTCCACAAAATGATATTTTTAGAATAGGTAAAATAACTAACCTTTCCTTCAACTACATGAATCATTCTTCACATACATTTATCCACATGAAATTAATCCACATCTGAGTCACCTTTGTGAGCAGATAATATTTTCATGATAAATCTCCCACAAAACATCTCTAGTTTCCAAATGACCAAAGAGGACTATCGATTTCGGTTACTTTCATTAGTCTAGGATATTTCTTAATAACATCTGTTATTGGAGGATCCACAGGAATATCATTAAATTAGATTATATAACCCAATAATGAATTTTTAGAAATTTAAAATTCACACTTGGGAAATTTTGTATACAAATTCTCTTTCCTCTAGGACTTATCTCAATTCTCAAATAAAAGTTATATTCTTTATTGGTGTTTGTATATATATATAAGAATATATTCAATAAATACTTTGAAACAAAAATCATGGTAATCTATAAATATTTTCTTCATTTAATAAGTAATGTTGGTAAGGGAATTAGTAAGTCCAAATTGAACCAATAAAACCCATAATGTGTATACCTCATACAAAAGGTTTTTTGTGTAAATCCTCCTTATTGACACTCAATTGATGATATCTTGGAATGATATAATTCTTTGAAAAGTGGGTGGATCCTCATAATTGATCAAACAAGTCATTGATGTGGGGTAGAGGATATATTTCTTGAGAGTGGTCTTGTTATGTTATTGATAAATAATTAAAATACGAATTAACTCATCTTTGTTCATAAAAAATATTAGGTCCACCCCAAGGTGACACACTAAGGTGTATGAATCCCCTAAAAATATTCTCCTTTATTTTATTCTGAAATTACTATAACGTAATCATGGAATTTCAATATAGTATCATTCAAATATATGTAGAACAATGAATGAGTAATATTGAAAACTCTACTTCACGATTAGGCAGAAGACATGGAAAAAATTATATAAAGATAATGAAAAACTCATTTACAATAGTAATACCATAAATATTGGTCTTATCCCAAACTACATGAGATAGATAAATTAATATATAAGAATTAATTCCCATAAGATATTAGTAATATCTGTTGGATGTTTATATTAACAGTAGTGCTAATATACATGATTCGATTCAATTAGAATATGAAATCTGCTCTCCCATCCCCAAAAATTGATATGGTCTCTATATAAAGAAATTCAATCCATTTCTAGAATCATAAAAAATTCAACTAGACAAATAATCAAAATAATTACCAGAATTACATTACTGTAAACATAACCTTGAGAGTTACTATATACTTGATATGTGATCGTTTTACCATTAATAGTTTTCCTTACTAACTCAACAACTAGTAATCATGGTGGTAATGTCATACTTGTAGATAATCCATTAGATATGGAAGAGCGGGAAGATGTAAAATCAAATAAGCTATTAGATATTATAGATTTAATGATAAGAATACCTTTTACTAGGGCGTGCTTATATCCCACTTTGACAATCCTGATCACATGAGATTACCCTTTATCTTTTGGATTATAGGTTTTTTAAATATTTTCATTATAATAAACCATCATATGCATGCACTGTATTGCATAAATCCCATACTCTCTGAATTTGAATCATTGGGGAATTAATGGTCCATTATTTTTTATTATCTCTTCCTCAGTTATATACACCATACTTCTCTTTACCATTCAAATATAATGGGATTAGGAATCAACCCGTCCACATTTAATGAATCTCCCAGTTCCATTCAAGAAATTCAGTTTTTGTGTCTTCCAAAATTTCTAGAATATATGTGGATGTAATTTATTTCCACTATGTGATTTAATTTAGTTTCACAGGACATCATCTTACTTTTTTTATAAACCCTATGTAAATAATGTGATTCTACAAATTCCATATCAACATTGAGAACACATCAAATGATTTATTCATAGCTACTAATGACTCTTGTAAAAGACACATTTTGGTTACCTACATTTAAGACACCAAATAATCAATCACTTTTCCCAAAAATGATTATGATTAAACAGGAAACATAGCTAAAAATTCTAACAAAATTTTCCAGTGGATTCATTATTTGGATTAATCTCAATTGATTACTTATACATTCTCATACATTAAATATAAAGAATCCAATTACTAGAAAATAAACTCTTAAAATATTCCGATTATAGGGATTCAATTTCTTCTTATATCTAAATATTATTAATAATACTTAACCATTTATCTATGTCACAAAAAATGATAATTTTGTAAGACAAATTTTTCAGGTTTGGAGAACTATAGAAAAAAATCTCAATGGTACTGATTCATTTCTCAACCACTAGTGGATCAGAACACCCACTAAAAGAAGTTGAATTCTTCCTTCTAAAAGACTCAATAGTATTTTTTCCTACTTTGAAATTTTATAATCTTATTGTGATTTTTTAGGTTGAGAAGGTTTTGTTCTCATAGAAACACATATCTCAATTCTAGTCCCCATAAAATTCAGAATCATGGGAGGAGAATCATTGAATTATCCATCACATTAATTGTCAGCATGATTACCTCTAGTTCTAACCATAAAATAAAACCAAAAGTCATAGCTTAAGTATGATGTTAAATTAATCAGAGTGAAATATCACATAATCATAAATAATAATTCATATGATATCAAAATTATTACACCTTATTTTAAATATAATACACACTCGGTTTAACATGTGACATATATGGTCATTATCTAATCGAATCCTCTATAATAGTACATAAATGATTGGTAAATTAACCCTAGAATATCCCCAAAGAGTTTCAAACTAGGAGCTCAGTAAGGTCCCATTCATCGTGCACAAAAATGATGGCCAATATATACTCAATCAACTATTTTCATGGTTATTTACAACAGATTTTTTTAACCACATCCACTTTTATCATCTAGATAGGGATTTATTCCACAAAACCATATATTCTCTACATTACAAAAATGATATTAATTTATCTTATATATAGAAATATCCCCAAAGTTTTCACTAATGTTCTATAATTTTAATCTCTAAAACAACTATATTTATCTCCAATACCATCTTAGGTTATCCAAATGTCTCATACATAAATATTAAATAATTTCATTTAAATATTCACTACATCTAACAAAACTAAAATCCTTAGAACCATAATATTTTAATTATCCATGAATAATAGATACATAAATAACTTATTTCATGATTAATCTTTGTTATCTCGCATAAAGTTAATCTCACAATATACCAATAAATTACATACCCTACTTAAAACCATTCTTCATAACCTGGGGAAGGGAACACAAAAATGGGTGAGCTCATATATCCAATAAGACTAAACATGAGACATATGACATGATTATAATATGATAGAATAAGATTATAATAATTGTGTAAGATCATGATCTTATCATATAAATTTCATACCAAATCTGACATTGATCGTCAAAAAGATTTATGAAATAACCAATTATCATTTCAAAAGGATTGAATCAAAATATTCAGGAGTAATCATTATTCTATAGAGAACCATAAGATAAAATCATAAATCATATTAAAATATAATAAGAGCATGAAACCAACAAAGTTATAAGAAACTATATCATATGTGAAGGTTAAATAATAAGGTCATGATATCACATTGGATCATTCATCAACACATGTCACCGATATCATATCAGATCAGGTGTACCCCCTTATTTCTCAAATCATAGAGGATCAAGAATCACCACTTGTTTCCTATATTATAGGGGATCAAGAATCCTTACATATTTCTCATTGTGGATACATGACATAGAGCAGTTTCCCAGAATTATATAATTATATATAACACTTTACACAATGTATTTTAGGGCATCAATTAACCCACCCATCACACAATGAAAACCATACAATTGTGTTACATAATATCATAAAAAATTCACAATTTTCTCAAATATATACCAATTGAAATGTAATTGTTTCCATAAACATTTATTCATTTCATCATATCTTATTCCCTGTGAAATCAATGTGTTTCAGAAAGATCTCATCCTCATAATCATTATTTATGAGAGAAACAATAATAATCAATTTATCAGATGGTATCCCAAGTAAATCATATGTACCATAAAATGATATTATCATAGATGAAAAACGTCATTAAAAGATCACAATAATATTGTTTTATGAATATTCCGTTTTCATTTTGAAAATATTAATTTAAAATTTGAAAAATTAAAAAATATAATCGAAAAAAATAATTGAAAATAAATAAGAAAACATATAAAGGATTATTCAAATAATTGATCATTCGTGATGTTGGAAATTTTCAATCTGGTTATAATCATTGAAATAATTATATGTTCACACCTTCGGTGAAACGTACCTCATTTAGATAATAAAAATATATTTTTCATACATTTTTTAGAAATTCATATATTTATAAAACATATTTCTAAAAATCAAGGGATAATAGAAAAAAATTAAATCATTTTTAAAAACATGTATATTAAATGAAAATAATTTCCAATCGAGAGAGGATAAATGTAGTCAGCTTCTCTTAAAATAAATTTATAAACAATTTGGAGTATCAAAAAGATGATTTTTTACAAAAACATTAAAAATATTGAAATATACATGGAAGAATAAAAATAAAATTGGTTTACCATATTGAATCAAATAATTGCTTCAATGGTAATTCAAGAATAAATAATCCCAATTATAGTGGGATTCATACATAAATCCCTTAACTAAAGTATCTCATTCCATTATATGTGTTCAAAACTCATATAAAATAACAATAGTTTTAATAAAGATCTATAAAATATAAAAAATAATCTTTATAATATGATATATAATTCAATAATAATTTATTTTTAATCATTTAGTAAACATTATTTACTAAATTTACTATTATGGGTGATGACTTCTTCATTTTTCATGAACATTTAAATTTCCTCATCCACATAATTATACATTGATTCTGGTTCAAGAGTCTATATAAATTTAGATATTTCATGAGTATCATATGTAATAATTTTATACAATTATATATATATTTGTTTAAAGAGGTTATGAAAAATTAATTACATCACTTTGTAGAGACGGTAATTCCTTTGTACACCCAAATGTTGTTTCCACATTTTAATGCATATAATGAAATAATGTTTAATAATTATTAATCATTATAGAATCATTATTATATCATATATATCATATATAGTTAGTAAATCCAACATTATAACCATCAATAATAAGTGGTGATGAAAAATTAAATGTATCACTTTATGGAAATAGTTTTACACATATACACATGAGAAATGTTGGCATTTTTTCCCATATGATGGAAAGTGATGGATAATGTTTGTTACACCACCATAAAAAAAATTAAGTATATTTAATATTATAAATTCCTTATATATAATTGATAACATATATTTTTGATGATGAAGAAGTAAAATAAAATTGAAAGTACTTGGTTATTATTTATGCCTCTTTGTTGAGAAAACTTGTTTGGCTAACACCTTATGCCATGAAATAATTATATATGGGTAAGAAAAAAAGACCTTGGACATTGGTAAGGATTATATGGTGATATTTGGGTAGGTATTTTCCAATATATAACTCCCCAAAATTGTTAATAATGGTGGATATGAGGTTCCCTTTTATAAATGAGGGGAGGGGCACCTTGGAATAATTTAATGTATTAAATAAATACAATTTATTATTCAGTTTTATGTGGACCAAAATTGATATATTTCGAATATATGCTGAGTATAATTAATAATAACCTCATAGAATATTATTTATTCATGTTTATGTTGTATTCTAACATTTATTATTAATTTTATCCAATGTTAACGCTTAAGAAAATTACAGTGGTATCAATGATTTCTACAATTTTGGGGTCATGGATGTTACTAAAGAGTAAAAAGGGACGCATAAGTGGATATTTTTTTGGATAGAACCTATACAATTAAATTGGATGAATGTTCAATATTATGAATATTAATTCATTTAATAAAATATTATTTAACATAGGATACCATTGAATTCGTTTTCTAGACAAGTCACATATTTTGAATTTAAAGACAACACGATTGAAATTGAATTAAAATAAAAACTCTAAAAAATAAATATTATGTTACATTAATATATAAAATTTATGTAACAAAACAATTCATCTGAAATAAATTATTTTTCATAGTTTTAAAATATTTTATTAAATTTTTCAACTACAAGAAAAAATATTTTATAAGTGTTGAATAAAAATTGAAGGTAATTATTCCATTACTAAAAATTGAATGTAAATTAACATGGAAATTTTAATTACATATATAAAATAGAAATTTATAATGGAACACGTCAACTTTTTATCCTTATGAATAAATTTTCGTGATTATAAAAAAGAGAGAGAATTTTTTTATTTATCCAATTAATAAAATAATATTAAGGTTGTTATTAAATAAAATTGGCCCAATGTTACAATATTTTAGAAATGTGGTTGAGATGTGATGAACTCTACTAATAAAATATAATAAAGGTGTGCCTTAACAATATTTAAAAAGTTTATCATATCATCTTTAACCATAAATAACAAATTTACCCTTACCCTGGTGACAAATATTTAACCCTATTACAATTAAAAATAACCAAAAATAAAAGGGGCATAATTGAAAAAATTTAACCTCCTAATTAAAAATATGGAACCCATTTTTAAATATTAAATTTCAATAATTGGAATAAAGACTTTTTAAAATAATCATACCAAATGCAATGAATACGGTTATTAGAAAAATGTATTATTATGCATAAAACTGGATTAATTTTTATCCCATTACTATTAAAGAACATAAGATGAATGTCAAAAAAATTTATTGAATACATCATAAATAAATTTCAATATAATCATTCATCCTTAGTGATTGATTTAATTTATTAAGATAAAAACACATTAGTGTATAAAAGTTGTTTTTAATAAAAACACCTATATTAATTACAAATGATTTTATTTTCATATATAATCAATTAATAACCAATGAATTATTAGACATAATAGTTAATTACTACTTTTTAATTATTTTGTTATTACTATTGATTCTCTCATGCCTAATGGAATGTAAATAATAATATTTTAATAACATATAAAATTTTATTAAACTTTTAGTTTTTTTTTGTAAAATAGGATATGAAAAAAATTCTAAAAATATAAATATATTAAAAAATTATTTGTGTGTTATAATACAGTCCTCAATATTGAATTTTTTTACTCTTCTAGTACGATAGAGAAATGATGTCAAGAATAATTATGATTAAAAAGGATAAAACTCAAAGCAATGAGGGGTTCCCTAGGTTCGTAAAAAAAATTGGAAAATTGTTCAAATCAAGAAATCCACATGGATATGAGGTTAAACAGAATAATAGGGACATGAAATGGGTTAAAATGAAATTATAGATCCCATATTTTTTATCCACACATTTCCCATTTGAAATATTCATGATTTGAGGATAGAAAAGAAAGGGAACGATTTCATCCATCTCAAATCAGTTGCAAAAAATGTGATGTCGTCCACCATATCCAACACCATGGCTATTGAGTTCTTCATGTATATCGAAATTTCCAACCCACCATGGGTGTGTGCATTGTTTTTTACAATTTTGAAACATCATGTTCATCATTAAGTCACTATGTAAGAATCTCACAACACCCTATCCAATGGACTATAACCAGGCTACACAATGGCCAACCCATTTCCACCATACCCATTTTATGCAAGGGAATACAAAACCTACATCACAAACAACGTGTTTCTTTTTATTGTATTAAAAAACTCTAAAAGTCACTTCTATGCTTCCCCCATGATACTCGAATCTTGATAAGATTCACTCAAGCATGGTTCAACCTAAAGAAAGGATGTATACACGGTTTTTACAAAAATTAGACTAAATTTGAATCCTTACACCTAAAACATAAATAAAAATTTTAGGAAATCAATAAGTAAAGACTAAAATTAAAGGATCATAGAACAACATACCATGGAAACTCATTAGTTATAGTGGGAAATAGATAGCTATACTCTTTCCACTCCTACCTATTTAGTCATGACATTACTTTCTTTGGACAACCTTCACTACCCAAAATATCATAGGGCACTTTGAAACCTAGGACCTCTTATGTAACTGGAACTCATACCATTTTCTCACAATCCAACGTAAGATATCCATATTTTGGACACCTACATAGTATCATGGAAATGTTTTAGGGAATTTTTTATCCCCATAGGTTGGCCATAAATATTAAGGCATTATATAAAACTGATTGGGAATTATTTCATCCATTACATAAATTAAAGAAACATTCCATAATTTTAGGTTAATTTTAAACATGTAGTTTAATTTATTTTATTAGTGAAATCATCTACACTTAGTTGTATCTAGTGCCCTATAGCATTTCACCAATATATGCGGATCAAAAAGTTTATCAACCCTCTCTTTTTACACATCTATCTACATGTTTTTAAACATAATTCACTATTAAATTGCAATAAAATTATTGTAAAGTATAATGACTTTGGATGACTAGTTATGTAATTAAACATCATGAAAAGAAAATAAAAGCATCTAATATTTGGTATCCGTAATTACATTGTCACTTCCATTGAGCTCATACATCTACATAGGATATTGTGTGGAATACATAAATAAATGGGATGAGCTTAAAATCCCAATTATGAAATAAGAACAGGAATGAAACAAATCACATTGGTGGGATGTAATAAAATTTTGGAATAAAATTAATTGAACCTTATTAAACAAAAGGAATAATAATATGAATATCATTGGAACGTTTAATAATGGAATCATGGGAATGTTGTGATAATATATAATAAGACATATACATGAGTCAAGGCTATCTATAAAGATTATATAACATGCTGGATAAATTCTAATAGAGAAAGCAGGTTCACTTGGTATACCAGTATGACATATCATGAGACAAAAATATACCAAATGAATTGGAGCACTAGTAACATCATGAAATCGGGTCCCACTCAATTGGGGCCCCATACCCAGTTGAAAACATGGCCTCAAGTGGATTTCCCCAAACTCCAAAAGATGCTAACTAGCAGTGACGGCCTATATTTTGATTATGGTGAAACAATTCCATCAATGGCAGTGTAACTGAGCCGAATAATAATATTCAATATTGGAACAAATAAATATCATACAACTTAAATAAGCAGTAGAGGACTAATAAGATAAAAGACCAAGAATCATTCCATGAAAAATATGACGCAATATGTCAAATGTTCTAGGAAAACATCCAACCAAGTACACATTAGTAATAAAAAATATATATCTAAAAATAACAAAAGAAACAAAAAGAAACTAGGAAGCATCGCAAGCCATGACTTAGTCCCATGCTCTCTGACACCAATGCAGCGCATCGTGTACTTGTAGTATGGTGCTTTACCTAATCAATACTTGAAAATATATAATTTATTTGGTCCCAAAAGCATGACCCAAATATGTTGTGTGAGTATATCCTTGTAGGCAACCTCCCAAGGTATTGGCCCATCAGTCATTGAATACATTTTACAGGAAATGTGCAATAGTGAATGTAGTAAATAGTAGGTACTCAAATGTAAGAACAACGGATGTTCCAAAATGCAGTGTATTCATGTATCAGTGAAGACCAAATCCCAACATATGTATGGGCTTGGTGAACATTACATTTATCATTTTATTTCATTAATCAACTCCATTGGATTATATAAAAGTCTTGATGTATGGCCTAGGCCCGACGACCCCGTATAAAAGTAAATGGAAACTTATGACATAATAATCATTCAATAATTTCATAATAGAGCTTAGCATGGATATCCATTACTAGATCCTTGTATCTCTCAACATTTTTCTAAAGGCTCAATGATCCCGACCACTATATATATGGATCACTCATGGCCTTTACATAATTAACCTCATGAGACCCTCCATTTTCTTCTAACTGAGACAATGGTTCACCAAAGTTCTATAAGGTGAAACTAGGCACATGAACTAGGACTTTTATTTTAACCATGACTATGTCTCTACCATTTTTATTTCCTATTTTTATCATTTAATTTAATTCCACATTCCATATCTAAAGAAACACATGTGAATTAAACTATCACATGGATTCCACATAATCAACTCATGTGGGCACAATTTATATAATAACCAACATGTGTAATTTAAAATATTAAATGGTCCAAAGGGATAACTCACATGGTAAAAACATATAACAATACTATTATGTAATTTTATCAATAACAAGGCATAACGAACCATGTATCTCACATAGGAAATTAATACAATGAGAAATAAATTTTTAAAAATTCATGAATGGAAATTCAAGTTAATCTTCAAATGCACTCTTGGATAAATTGCCATCTAAGGGAAACACACCCATGCAGCAGCACTAAATCAATGTTCAACGCCCTAAACATGCATTAAAATTATCATAATACTTATATATTCATCAACGGGAAATAATAGGGTTCATAATTCAATCATGAGATGCACTAAAAGTTGGTTCGTAGAACTTCGTCATATATACACATATTGATAATTCACAAAATGCATAGTACCACCTACCTCATGTTAGTAAGACTCCTCATCCAGCATCGGGCTCTATTTCAACCTAGAATGGAGTATATCTACAATACTGGTATAAAATATCGACCTTAAATGACTATATTGATAGAATTAATATAGAAGAAAGGTTCAAGAAGAAATTAGAGCTTATCTAGGGGAATACAACTCATCTGAAGGTGTTCAAATTGGAGATAGGATGATGAAATGGGAGGCAAAATCATATTCGTATTTTCTTAAGTGCACTTCTCATCAAACTGGGTCTCTTTCTATCCATCTAGAAAAATGAATCAAAAACCCAATTTAATCAATAAAAAAGTACATGTTGGGTAGTTGAGACTACATGTTGTATCCATGCAACTCATAGATAGACCATCACATGGTCGTGTACTAGGATTACATGGAATGTATCCCTCTATACACGGCGTGTACATAAAGGTACATGGAGTGTAGTCCCCATTCACATAATTTAACAGGCCTATAGCCAGCCCTTCGACCTCCTTTCACCCATTTTAATAAATATAAACTGAAAAGGAATGATATATACCTTAATGAAAGAACCAAGTTCTTACAAATTTCCCCCTTAATGAAATTTGTCCTCACATTACCCTTCCATGGGTGATGAAGAAACATCAGAGAATAACTTTGGCCATTGTTATCATACGTGAACCTCCCTCTCCTAAGCCGCATCCGACACTCGGTTGTGTTTCCATAACACACATTCCACAGAAACAAATTGACAATGGATAACCTACATACTACGGTCTGCAATATAAATGGGATTCTCTTTAAAGGATTCATCTTCCTGAAAGTCCACTTCCTCGGGCTCTAAGGTGTGAGATGGGTCCAAAATGTGACATCAAAACTAAGAAGCATGTAATATGTTGTGCACAACCCTATACCTATGAGGTAACTACAATCAATAGGCAACCGACCTGACCCTCTCTTGAATTTCAAATGTACTGATGTATCTCAATGAAAGCATACCCTCTATATGGGTCCTCTTGTGTCCCAACCATGGTGTGACATGTATGAAAACATGATCCAAGACCTCAAACTCCAGAAGCCTTCTATAGTGATCAGTGTATGATTTCTGAAGTGACTATACAAAATACAGATGCTCCCAAATCTAATAAACATGTCAATGGTATCCAGGAAAAGACGAGGTCCCAACATCGATGACTCTCCAGCCTCTAGAAAACACAGGGGTGATCGGAATGTCCTACTATAGGAAGCCTCATACGGATCCCTCTGAATTGAATCCTGGAATAGGTTTTTGTAGGAAAACTCAACAAGGGTTATGTTTGTCTCCCCGAAACCCCCGAAATCTGGAATGCATGCCTAATGCATGTCCAACAGCACCTGAATCATACGCTCTGACTAGCCGTCTTTCTGGGGGTTGTATGTTGTGCTCAGAATCACCTGTATACCCATTGGAATCTATATACATTGCCCGGAATTCTTAGTAAAATGGTTATCCACATCATTAATGATGGAATGTGGTACCTCATATAATGGTACAATCTCATAGATATACAACCTCCCAAGATCATCAAAACTGATGGTTTTCTTGATTGGAAGGAAATTTGAAGCCTTTGTAAGCCAGTGAAACACAACCCATACTATATAATTACCTTAGGGAAACCTTAGATAACATTTCATGAAATTCATCATGATGTAACTTCAATTACACTATGGAATTGGATGCTACTATAAAATTCATTCTGGAATTTGGTGTTATGCCTTCACCTGCTAATAGGCGGAACACCTCATGACAAAACTAGCTACATCTCCCTTCATGCCTTGCCACCAGTATTGATGATGCAAATACTAACATATTTTGGTGACACAAGGATAAACTACCCTATAGCCTGAAAATCCAACATCAACTCCTCACACATATCTGTTGACATGAATATGCGGCCATGTAACCACAAAACCTCATCCTCACCTATAGTCCAACCGAGACGTGGGTCCTCACTTGACATACACTATTATAGAACTAGTTCTTCAAAATCTGATATTTTACTCATCATCAATCTTTCTATTATAGTTTAGGTAAAAACTAAGGATGTATGAAAAGTTGGTACCTAACTATCGCCCACCTCCATGTGCTTCTCAAAGAATAACCCCATCAACATTAACTCATAATTGGCCTATTGACCTCACTTTATATGAGTCCTTCTTCCTAGTGAATCTTCCAATACATTGCCTTTCCCAAGAGTGTAAGCAAGCATAAATTGGAGATACTGAAGGTATTCCACCCTCCTTCACTTCCACAAATTCAGATCATGCATAAAAAATATGTACATGAGACTTTTGTGGTATGTGTACACCACAAAATTCTCTCCAAACAAGTAATGTCTCCAAGAGAGTAATTCATGAACAACTACAGCTACCTCATGATTGTGCATCAATTAGTACCTCTCATGTGGCCTCAACTACCGAGACACATAAGCAATGACTCAATCCCCCTACATAATCACTTATCCAAGCCCGACACCTAAGGCATCATAGTACACAGTATAACTATGATCCGTGTCTAGAAAAATCAGTATCGGTGTCGATATTAATCTCATATTCTTCTCTTGAATGTCCGTCTCATATAAATCAGACCATACCTATGTCACACCATTCTTTTTAAAGCATGTCATCGGTGATGCTATGTTTGAGAATTCCTATATAAAACGCATGTAGTAAACAGTTAGCCATGTAAAACTGGACACCTCAAAGACGTTCATGGGATGCTCCTAGGTAACTACTAATCTCACATATTTTGGGTATACTGATACTCCTGTTTTCAAAATGACATGACCTAGGAAGGGAATATGATCTGTCCCGAAGGGGGACTTTGCGATCATAGCATATAACTGATTCTCTCTCACTGTACTCAAAATGATGTCAAGATGTTTGGCATGCTCATGTCGATTATGGGAATACACCAAGATATCATCCATGAAACCCCTATAAAAGAATAAAGACAGGGATGGAACACTTGGTTAATCAGTTCCATAAATATCGATGGAAAAATCGGGAGATTGAATGTCATAATCACATATTAGTAAAAACCGTATCTTCTTCAAAAAGATGTGTGTTTTTTGTCTACTGATCTGACATACACATGATGATAACCATATCTCAGATCAATCTTAGAGAATACCCAAGATCCTATGATCTAATTGAAGAGATCAACTATCTACAATAGAGGATAGTGTTTTTAACCATTAACTAGTTCAATTTCTGATAATTTGTGTATAGCCTAAGGGTACCATTAGCCTTTTTCACAAAAAGGACAGGCGAACCCCATAGAGAACTACATGGTCGGATAAAACCCTTTACCTCAAAATTCTCTATCTACCTCTTGGTATCTTGCAAATGTGTATTATCCATTCTATAAGAAGAAATGGATACCAATGCAGTTCCTTGTATTATCTCTATAGAGAACTCTACCTCACTTACTATAGATAACCTAAAAAAGTTCTTCAGGGAAGACGTCCATAAAACGATCATCCATTAGCAGAAATTCACTCTGAAGTGTCCACTTTTCATCCATATATAAACTAGAAATATTATATTTTATCCCACTCATCGCACGATGATGAGGTCTATCTTAGCTTTTTTAGACATCTGGCCCTCTCTTGTGTAGAAATTATTTTCCTTCTAGTGATTCAAAACTCACCCTGTGAAAATACCAATCGATGAAGGCTTGAAAAGAGAATAACCAGTCCATTCTGAGTATGACAATTTATTTGAGTTTTATGTGGCCAAAATTGATATATTTCGAATATATGCTGATTATATATATGAATAACCTCATAGAATATTATTTATTCATTTTTATGTTGTATTCTAACATTTATTATAAATTTTATCCATTGATAACCCTACACACAATTACAGTGGTATCAATGATTTCTTCAATTTTGGGGTCAAGAATGTTACTATAGAGTAAAAAGGGACCCATAAGTTAATTTTTATTGGATATTCCATATACAATTAAATTGTATGAATGTAAAATATTATGAATTTAAATTCATTTAATAAAATATTATTCAACATAGGATACCATTTAAATCATTTTCTAGACTAGTAACATAGTTTGAATTTAAAGATAGTACGATTGAAATTGAATTAAAATAAAAACTCTTAAAAATCAATATTATGTTATATTAATATATATAATTCATGTAACCAAAAAAGTCATCTAAATTATATTATTTTTCAAATTTTTAAAATTGTTTATTTTATTTTTCAACAACAAGAAAAAATATTTGATAAGTGTTCAATAATAATTTAATGTAATTATTCCATCATTACAAATTGATTGTAAATTACCATGAAGAGATTAGTATCATATTGAAAACAAAAATTTATAACAGAACATATCAACATTTTATCCATATGAATAAATGTCCGAGATAATAAAAAAGATAGATAAATTTTTTATTTATCCATTTCATAAAATAATATTAAGGTTGTATTCCAAGCTGCATCATTGATGGTGAAGTGGGGAATGGTTGAGGGCCATAACAATGGTGTTCGGTGTTGTCTGGGGTTTGATTCCTGGGATCCCACTCTTGGGGGAATTTCCGCCTCGCATGTACTACTCGTCTTGCCGGGTCACCTCCTGTCTCATCGGGTGGGCACAATGGGTGCACTTCACCTGGATGATGGATTACTGTGTCCGACCATCACTGATTGTGGTGTTACCTCATGGGATGCACTATCATCTCGGCTGGAAATGGTCCTTCCTAGCTGGGGTATCTTTGGAAGATCTCTTCATGGGGAGGGGGGTTCTCGAGTGTGGAGGGTTCGAAAAGTCCACTCTCGGGGATTCCCTTTTCAAGTGAAGGTTGTTATCAAATACAAATGGCCCAATTTTAAAATATTTTCAAAATGTGGTTTAGATGTGATGAACCCAAATACAAAAAAATGATAAAGGTATGTCTTGAAGATATTTTAAAATTTTATCGTATCATTTTTGACAAAAATTACCTAATTTTCCCTTTCCATGGTGACAATTATTTACTATTATTACTATTAAAAATAACCAAAAATAAAAGGAGCATATTTTAGATAAATTTAACCTCCTGATTAAAAATATGGAACCAATTTTTAAATATTATATTTTAGTAATTGAAATAATGACTTTTTAAAATAAGAAGACCAAATGCAATGAATACAGTTATTAGAAAAATGTATTCTTGTGTATAAAACTGGATTAATTCGTATCCCATTACTAGTAAAAACATAAGATGAATGCCAAAACATTTTAAGGAATACATGATAAATACATTTCATTAGAATCATTCATCCTTAGTGATTAATTTAATTTATTAAGATAAAAACACATTGTTCGTATAAAAGTAGTTTTTAAATAAAAACACCTCTATTAATTTCGAATGATTTTATTTTCATTTATAATCAATTGATAACCATTGAATTATTTTATTTAATGTTTAATCCATATTTTTTCATTATTTAGTTACTATATTTTTATTCTCTCCTATTTAATGGAAAGTAAATAATTATTTTATAATAATATTTAATAGTTTTTTTAAACCTTTTTATTTTTGTAAGATAGGATATCAAACAAAAAAAATTATGACGATAAATTTATTCTAAAATTTTTAGAATGTTATAATAGAGACCTCTATATTAGAATAATTTACTCATCCAGTATGATAGAGAACAGATGTCAAGAGTAATTATTATTGAAAAGGATAAAAATCAAAGCAGTGAGGGGTTCCCTAGGTCTATAAATTTTGTTTGGAAAAATGTTCAGATCAGAGAATCCGCATGGATAATAGGTTAAATAGATTAACAGGGATATGAAATGTATTAAAATGGAATTATAGATCCTAGATTTCATATCCACACATTTCCAATTTTAAATATTCATGATTTGAGGATAAATAAGAAGGGGAATGATTTCATCAATCTCAAATCAATTACAGAAAACACAACGTCATCCACTATATCCAACACCATGGTTATTGTGTTCTTCATGTATACTGAAATTTCTAACCCATCGTGGGTGTGTGAAATGTTTTTACCATTTTACCACACTATTTTCATCATGAAGCCACTATGTTTGTAGCTTACAAAACCCTATCCAATGCACTACAACCAGGATACACAATGGCCTCCTTATTCCCACCATACCTATTTTATGCAAGGGGCTACTAAAACCTACATCACAAAAAATGTGTTTATTTTTTTGTATTAGACCCCTCTAAAAGTCACTTACATGATTCAACAAGATAGTCAAATCTTGATAAGATTCACTCAAGCATGTGTCAACCTAAAGAAAGAATGGATACAAGGCCTTTACAAACATGAGACTAAATATTGAATCATTATATCAAAAACATAAACAAAAATTTTAGGGAATCAATAAGTAAATACTAATATTAAAGGATCGTGGAACAACATACCATGGTTGGACAATGGATTTAATAGGAAAAAGACAGTTATACTCTTTCCACTCCTGCCTATTGATTCTTGACTTTACTATCTATGGACGACATTTACTACCCACAACATCCAAGGGAACTTCGAAACCTAGTACCACATAAGTAACTGTAACACATACCATTTTCTCACAAACCATCCTAGATTATCCATACTTTAGACACCTAAATTGGAACATGGAAATGTTTAGGAGGAATTTTTTGTCCCTATAGGATGGCCATAAGTATTAACAAGTTATATAAAACTAAGTGGGAATTATTTCATCAATTAAATAAACTAAATAACCATTCCATAATTTTATGTTAATGTTTAAATGGTAGTTTAATTTATATTGTTGGTGAAATCATCTACAGTGAGTTATATCTGGTTACCTATAACTTGTCACCAATCTATGTGGATCAAAAAAATTAGCTACCCTATCTTTTTACTCATAAAACTACACTATTTTAAACATAACTCACTATCAAATTACAATCCAATGATTGTAAAGTATAGTGACTTTGGATGATTAGTTATATAATTAAACATCATGAAACCAAAATTGAAACATCTTATATTTAGTCTCCATAATTACATAGTAACTTCCATTGAGATCATATATCTACATAGGATAACTTTGGGAATACATAAATAAATGGGATGACCTAAAAATCTTAATAATGAAATAATAATAGAAATAAAACATATCAGATGGGTTGGATGTAATAAAATTATGGAATAAAAATAATTGAACATGATTAATCAAAATGAATAATAATATGCTTATCATGGAAACATTTAATCATGGAATCATGGGAATGTTGTAACAATATATAACATGGGATAAACATGTGTCAAGGATAAATATCAAGACTATAACATGGTGGACAAATTATAACAGATAAATCAGTCTCACTTTGTATCCCAGCATGACGTATCATGAGACTAAAATTTCCCAATGAATTGGAGCGCTTTTAACATCACAGATTTGGGTCCCATTCAACTGGTACCCCGTACCTGGTTTGAAACATGGCCACATGAGGATTTCCCCAAACTCAATAGGTTTCTGACTAGCAGTGAGGTCCTAGGGTGTGATTGTGGGGAAACTATACCCTCAATAGAAGAGTGTAACATAGAAGAATAATAATATACTATATCAGAACAAATAAATAACATACAACTAAAATATGCATGGGAGAACTAATAAAATAAATTACCAAGCATCATTCCATGAAATATATGATGCAGCATGTCACATGTTCTAGGAAAAAATCCATCCAAGTACACTTTAGTAATACATAATATATATCGAAAAATCACAAAATAAACAAAAATATACACAGAAGAATCACAAGCCTCAACTCAGTACTATTCTCTCCGACTCTAAAGCAACACATCGAGTACTTGTAGTAGGGAGCTATCTCTAATCAACACATGAAAATATATAATCTGTTTGGGCCCAAAATCATGACCCAAATAGGGTGTGAGAATAAATCCTTGTAGGAAACCTCCCATGGTATTGGCCCATCTGTCAGCGAATACATATAACAGGAATTGTGCAATAGTGAAAGAAGTAAACAGAAGGTACACAAAAGTAAGAACCACTGATGTCTCAGAAGACAATGAAATCAAGTATTAGTGAATACCAAATCCAAGAATATGTATGTACTTGGTGGAAATTCTATTAGACATTTTATTTCATTTTTCAACTCTATTGGATTATATAAAATACTTGAGGTCTTTCTTAGGCCCGATGACCCCCATTTAAAATTAACTGGAAACTTGTGATAAAATAATCATTCAATAATTTCTTGATAGATCTTAGCTTGGGTATCCCTCTCTGGATACTTGGTTCTCTTGAAATTTTAACGAAGTATCAATGAGCCCAACCACCATATATATGGTTCACTCATGGACTTTTCATAATTAACCTCATGAGACCATGAATTTTCTTATAACTGAGACAATGGTTCACCAATGGTCTATAATGAGAAATTAGGCACATGATCTTTGCCATTTATTTTAACCAATACTATGGCTATCCCATTTTTATTATGTATTTTTAGCATTTATTTCAATTCCACATTCCATATCAAAATAAACACATGTTAATTAAACTATCACATCGATTAAACATAATCAACGCATGTGGGCACAATTTATATAATAACCAACAAATGTAATTTAAACTATTAGATGGTCAACTGGGATAAATAACATAGTAAAAGAATATAGAAAGGCTCTTATGAAATTTAATCAATGAAAAGGCATAACAAAACATGTATCTCAGATAGTAAATTCATATAATTAGAAATACAATTTTAAACAATTCATGAATGGAAATTCAAGCCAATCCTCAAATGCATTCTTTGCTAAATGGCTATCCAAGGGAAATACACCCAAGGGGTGGACCTAAATCAATGTTCAAAACACTAAACGTGCATTCAAATTATTTAATTAATTACCTAATCATCAACATGAAATAATAATGTTCATTATTCAATCAAGAGACACCCAAAAAGTGGGTTCGCAGAACTCCGTCATATATGAACGTCATGATAATTCATGAAAGGAACAAGACCACCTACATCATGTTAGTAAGACTTTCCTCATCCTGCATCAGGCACTAATTCATCCTAGAATAGAGTAGATCAATAATACAGGTATCAAATATGGACCTCAAATAACTAGATCGAGAGAATAAATCTGGAAGAAAGGATCAAGAGGAATCAAGAGATTATCTAGTGGAATCCAACTCATCTGAAGGTGTTCAAATTGAAGATTAAATGATGAAATGTGAGGCAAAATCATATTAGGATATTCCTAGGCTTGCTGCTCATCGAGGATGGTCTGTTTCTATCCATCTAGAAAAATGAATCCACAACCCAATTTAATCAATAATAAAAGTACACTATGTTTACTTGAGACTACACGTTGTTTCCATACAACTCTTTTCCATACCATTACATGGTAATGTACTGAGATTACATGGAATGTAAACCTCTATACACTGTGTGTACAAAAAAGTACATGGACTGTAATCCCTAGTCACATCATTTAACAAGCATGCAGGCAGCCCTTCAACATCCTTTCACCCATTTTCATATGGATAAACTGAAAAGGAATGATTTGTGCCTTAATGAAAGAATCAGGTTCTTACCAATTTCCCCCCATAATGCAATTTTTCCTCGCATTACCCTTCCATGGGTGATGAAGAAACGTCAGAGAATAACTCATGCCACTGTTATCATACGTCATCCTCCCTCTCCCAAGTCTCATCCTACACTCGGTTGTTTTTCCATAACACACTTTCCAAAGGAACAGATTGAAGATCGATGACCTTTAGGATACAGTCTACAATTCGAATGGGATTCTCTTCAAAGGATGCATCTTCCTGCAACTAAAATTCCTCAGGATCTAAGGTGTGATATGGGTCCAAAATGTAATGTTGAAACTAAGATACATAGAGTATGTTGTACAAACCCCTATACCTTTGAGTTAAATGCAATCGATAGGCAACCGACCCAAACCTCTCCAGAATTTCAAATAGACTGATGTATCTTGGTGAAAGATTACCTTGTCTACTCGTCCTCTTATGACCCAACCTCAGTGAACACATTTAATAAAACTCGATCCTCGACCTCAAACATAAAAGTACTTCTACGGATTTTGGCTTATGATTTCTAACGAGACTATGAAAAATCCATCCACTTCCAAATCTATGAACCGGTCAATGGTCTCATGGACAAGTCGAGGTTCCAGCATCAATGCCTCTCCTACCTCTAGCCTACACAGGGGTTATCGGAATGTGCTACCATAGGAAGACTCATATGGATACCTATTAATTTTATCCTATAATTTTTTTTATAGGAAAACTCAACTAGGGGTTTTTGTGTCTCCCCGGAACTTCTGAAATCTAGGATGCATGCCTAAAGCATGTCCTCTAGCTCATGAATCATACGCTCGGACTATACATCTTTCTGGGGGTGGTAATCTATGCTTAGAATAACCTATTTACCCAAGGCCCTATATATACCTTCCACTAAATGAGATGTAAAATGGTCATCCATATCTTTAAGGATGGAATATGGGACCTCATGCAATGGTACAATCTCATAGATGTACAACCTCCCAAGCTCAACAACACTGACAGTTTATTTGATAGGGAGTAAATTAGAAGCCATTGTAAGCTAGTAAAACACAACCCATACTACATAAATACCTTAGGGAAACCATAGATAACATGTCATGAAATTAATCATGATGTCATTTCATTTATGCTATGGAATTGATAGATACTGAAAAGTCATACTGGTCTTTGGTGTTCCTCCTTCACATGCAGATATGTGGACCATCTCACGACAAAACTAGCTACATCTCCCTTCATTCCTGGACACCAGTATTGATGATGTAAATACTGACACATCTTCATGACATAAGGATGAACTACCATAAAGCCTGAAAATCCAACATCAACTCCTCACAGATGTCTGTTGACATGCATACATGGCCATGTAACCGAAAAACCTCATCCTCACCTATAGTCCATCTAGGAAGAGGGTCCTCCCATGACATACACTTTTATAGAACTAGTTCATCAAAATCTGATAGTTTCTTCACCATCGTTCTATCTATTAATGTCTACATAACAACTAAGGATGTATGAAAATTTCTTTCTTGACTATCATAAAACTCCAAGTGCATCTCAGAGAACAACCCCATCAACATCAACTCGCAACTGGCCTATTTCCCATCCTGTATATGAGTCCTTCTGCTCAGTGAATCAGTCACTACATTTCCATTCCCTAGAGTGCAAAAAAGAATCATGTTGAGATGGTGAAGGTATTCCACCCACCTTCACTGCCTCAAATTCATATCATGCTGAGTAAAGATTCACTTGAGACTTTTGTGGTCTGTGTACACCACAAAATTATCTCCCAAAAATAATGTCTCTAAGAGAGTAATTCATGAAAATATGTAGCTAACTCAAGATTTTTCATCAGTTAGTTCCTCTAATTTGGCCTCAACTACAGAGACACATATGAAATGACTCGATCCCCCTCCATAAGCACTTATTCAAGCCCGATACGTAAGGCATCTCAATACACTGTATAACTATGAACTGGGTCTGGAAAAAATAGTATTGGTGCTGACATTAATCTCTCATTCCTCTCTTGGAAGTTCGTCTCACAAGAATATGACAATACGTACTTCACACCCTTCTTTGTCAAGCCCATCATTAGCACTACTATGTGTGAGATGTCCTGTATAAAACGCATGTAATAAATAGCTACCCCTATAAAACTTCACACCTCATAGATGTTCTTGGGATTCTCTTAGGTAACTACTACTCTCACCTTTTATGGGTCCACTAATTGTCCTGTTTTCTAAATGACATGACCCAGGAAGGGAATATGATCCATCCAGAAGGGGGACTTTGAGATCATTGCATAATACTGATTCTCTATCCCTTTACTCAAAATGATCTCAAGATTTATGGAACTATCATGTCGATTGTGATAATACACCAAGATATAATCTAAATAAACCCCCAAAGTGAATAAATATGTGGTTGGAACACTCGGTTCATAAGTTCAATAAATACAGATGGTGAAATCATGAGATCAAATGGCATAATCACATACACATAAAGATCATATTTTCTTCACAGAGATGTTTGATGTATGTCAACTGATCTGAGATACACATGATGGTAACCAGATCTTATATCAATCTTAGAGAATACCAAAGATCATATGAGCTAATTGAAGAGATCATCTATCTGCAGTAGAGGATACTTGTTCTTAACCATTAAATGGTTCAATTTCTGATAATTCATGTATATCCTGAGGGTACCGTCAACCATTTTCACAAAAAGGACCGGTGAACCCCATAGAGAACTACACGATCGAATAAACCCCTTTACCTCAAAATCATCTAGCTGCCTCTTGGAATCATGCAACTCTGTCCTATCCATTCTGTAAGAAGAAATGGATACCAGTGCCACTCATGGTAGTAGTTCGATAGAGAACTCTACCTCAATTACCATGGGTAACCTAAAAAATTCATCTAAGAAGACGTCCATAAAATTATCATCCATTAGAAGAAAAACCATTTGACATGTCCCTTATTCATCTATATATATACTAGAAATACGTTCGTTCATCCCACAAAACCCACGATGCTCAGGTCTATCTTGGATTTTCTAAAAATCCCACTCTCCCTTGTGTAGAAATGATATTTCATCTAGTGATGCAAAGCTCACCTTGTGACAATAGCAATCGACGAAGGATTTAAAAGAGAATAACCAGTCCATTCTATTTAAGAAAATTTTTTATTCAGTTTTATGTGGCCCAAAATTGATAAATTTCGAATATTTACTTTGTGTAAGTAATTATAACCTTATACTATAATATTTATTCACTTTTATGTTGTATTTTAACCTTTATTATTAGTTTTAAACATTATTTACAATTCATATAATTACAGCGGTATCAATGATTTCTACAATTTTGGGGTAAGAAAGTTACTATAGAGTAAAAAGGTACCCATAAGTCGATTTTTTTGGATATTCTATATACAATTAAATTGGTTTAATGTAAAATTTTATGAATTTTAATTCAGATAATAAAATAATATTTAACATAGGATACCCTTAAAGTTGTTTTCTATACTAGTCGTATAGTTTGAATTTAAAGACAACACAATAGAAATTGATTTAAAATAAAAACTCTTAAAAATCAAAATTAAGTCATATTAATATATATAATTCATGTAACACAACAATTCGTCTCAATTAAATAATTTTTTATATTTTTAATATCTTCTCTTTTATTTTTCAACTACAAGAAAAAATATTTTATAAGTGTTGAATAAAAATTTAAGGTAATTATTCCATCACTAAAGATTTAATGTAAATTACCATGGAAAAATTAATATCATATATAAAATAGAAATTTTGAACTAAACATATCAAATTTATATCTGTATGAATACAAGTTCAGGATAATAAAAAAGAGAGAGAACTTTTTTATTTATCTCTTTCATAAAATAATATTAATGTTGTTATCAAATACAAATGGCCCAATGTTACAATATTTTTGAAATGTGGTTGAGATGTGATGAAACCCACTAAAAAGGATAAACGTATGTCTTAAAGTCATTTTAAAAGGTTTATCGTATAATTTTTAACCATAATTACCCAATTAACCCTTACCATGGTGCCAAATATTTACCATTATTACTTATAAAAATAACCAAAAATAATAGGGGCCTATTTAAAAAAATAACCACCTAATTAAAAATAAGGAACCCATTTTTTTATATTAAATTTCTATAATTGTAATATAGACTTTTTAAAATAAACTAACAAAATTCAATAAATATTGTTATTAGAAAAATTTATTCTTATGCATAAAAATGGATTTATTCTTGTCCCATTAATAGAAAAAAACATAAGATGAGTGTAAATACATTTTAATGAATAAATAATAAATACATTTCATTAGAATCAATCATCCTTAGTGATTAGTTTAATTTATTAAGATAAAAACACATTGTCTGTATAAAAGTAGTTTTTCAATAAAAACACATCTATTAATTCCAAATGATTTTATTTTCATTTATAATCTATTAATAACCAATGAATTATTTTATTTAATAGTTAATCCATAATTTTTCATTATTTATTTATTAATATTTATTCTCTCTTTCCTAATAAAATGTAAATAATATTATTTTAATAATATATAATAGTTTTTTTTTAAATTATCATTTTTTGTTAGACAGGATACCAAAAAAAAATTCTATAAATATAAATATATTCTAAAATTATTAGTGTGTTATAATATAAACCTATATATTCAAATTTTTCACTCATATTGTATGATAAAGAAAGGATGGCAAGAATAAATATGATTGAAAATGATAAAACTAAAAGAAGTGAGGGGTTCCCTAGCTTCGTAAAAAAATATGGAAAATTGGTCAAATCAAGAAATCCACATTGATAGGAACTTAAACATATTAATAGGGATATTAAATAGATTAAAATTGAATTATAGATACCATATTTCCTATCCACATATTTCTCATTTGAATTAATAAAGATTTGAGTATAGAGAAGAATGGGAACAATTTCATCCATCACAAACAAATTGTAACAAAAGCGATGCCCTCCCCCATATCCAACACCATGGTCATTGTGTTCTTCATCTATATTGAAACTTCCTACCCACTGTGGGTTTTTATGATGTTTTTGAACACTTTACCTTACCATGTTCATCGTGAGGTCACTATGTTTGATGCTCACAACACCCTATCCAATGCACTATAACCAAGCTACAAAATGGCCTCCCCATTTCCACAACACCCATTTTATGTCTGGTACTACTAAAACCTACATCCTGACCAATGTGATTCTTTTTTTGTATTAAAAACCTCTAAAGATAACTTCTATGATTCCCCCAGATACTCAAATCTTGATAAATTCACTCAATCATGGGTCAACTGAAAGAAAGGATGGATAAAATGTTTTTAAAAACATGAGACTAAATTTTGAATCTTTACACAAAAAACATAAATAAATATTTTAGGGAATCAATAAGTAAATACTAAAATTTAAGGTTCATGGAACAAAATCCCAGGGTAAGTCAATGGTTATAATGGGAAATAGATAGCAATACTCTTTCCACTCCTGTCTATTGAGTCTCGACATTATTATCTCTTGAAAACCTTTACTACCCAAAATATCAAAGGGCACTTTGAAACCTAGGACCTATTAAGTAACTGGAACTCATACCATTTTCTCACAAACCATCCTAGGTTATCAATATTTCAGAAACCTTCATATGCTCATGGAAATTTTTCAGAGTAATTTTTATCCCGATTGGATGGCCATAAGTATTAAGGCATTGTATAAAAATAAGTGGGAATTATTTCTTCCATTAAATTAATTAAATAACCATTCCATAATTTTATGTTAATTTTCAACAGGTAGTTTAATTTTTTTATTTTTCAAATCATCTGCACTGAGTTTTATCTAGTTCCCTATAACATTACACCAATATGTGGTGATCAGAACGTTTAGCTACCCTATATTTTTACACATATAACTACATGATTTTACACATAATTCACAATAAAATTGAAATACAATGATTGTAAATTATAGCGACTTCATATGGTTAGTTTATAATTAAACATCAGAAAACAAAAATAAAAACATCTTATATTTAGTCTACATTATTACATTGTAAGTTCCATTGAGCTCATACATCTATATAGGATAACTTGGGGAATACATAATGAAATATGAAGCGATAAAAAAAGTCAATATTGAAATAAGAATAATAATAAAAAATATCACATTGGTTGGATGTAATAAAATTATGTTATAAAAGTAATGGAACATGATTAAACCAATCGAATAATAATATGCATATCATGGGAACATTTAATCATGGAATCATGGGAATGTTTTAACTATATATAACATGACATAAACATGAGTCAAGGCTAACTGTCGAAACTATATATAATGGTGGAAAAATACCAATAGATAAATTAGGTTCACTTAGTATCCCAACATGAAGTATCATGAGACTAAAAAAATACCCAATGAATTGGAGTGCCTGTAACATCACGGATTAAGGTCCCACTCATCTGGTGCCCCGTACCCAGTTGGAAACATGGCCTCAAGTGGATTTCCCCAAACTCCATAGAATGCTGATTTTCATTGAGGGACTCAGTTGTGATTGTGGTGAAATTATTCCCTCAATGGTAGAGCATAAAAGGGCATAATAATAATATACCACATCGGAACAAATAAATAGCATACAAATAAAATAATCAGCGGAAGACTAATAAGATAAATGACCAAGCATCATTCCATGAAAAATATGACGCAGCATGTCCCATGTTCATGGAAAACATCAAACCAAGTAGACTTTTGTAATAAAAAATATATATCTAAAAATCACAAAAGAAAAAAAAAGATACTAGTAATCATCTCAAGCCTTGACTCAGTCCCATGCTCTCTTACTCAATAGAAGCACATCGAGTACTTGTAGTAGGGCGGATTCCCTGATCAACACTTGCAAATATACAATCTGTTTGGGCCTAAAAGCATGACCCAAATTGGGTGTGAGACTATATCCTTGTAGGAAACCAATCAAGGTATTGGCCCATCTATCAGTGAGAACATATAATAGGAAATGTGCAATAGTGAAAGCAGTAAACATTAGGTACTCAAAAAGAAAGCACAACTGATGTCTCATAAGACAATTTAATCATGTATCAGTGAATTAAAAATCCAGGCTTATGTTTGGGCTCGTTGGACATTCCATTAGTCATTTTATTTCATTATTTAACACCATTGGATTATATAAAAATCTTGAGGTATGTCCAAGGACCGACGACTCCCCGTATAAAAGTAACATCAAACTTGTGACATAATAATCATTCAATAATTTCTTAATAGAGCCTAGCATGGGTATCCCTCAATGGATCCTAGGTTTTCTCAACATTTTAAAGAAGACATAATGATACTGACCATTGTATATATGGATCACTCATGGCCTTTACATAATTAACATCATTAGACCATCCATTTTCTTCTAAATGAGACAAAGGTTCAGCAAAGGTCTATAAGGTGCAATTATTCACTTAATCTTGGCCTTTTATTTTAACGTAGACAGTGGCTCTCCATTTTTATTACCTGTTTTTAACATTTAATTCAATTGCACAATCCTTATCAAATGAATCACATATAAATTAAACTATCACACAAATTAAACATAATCAACCCATCTGGGAAAAATTTATATAATAACCAACACAACAGGGATAACTCACATGGGAAAAACATATAACAAGAATATTATGAAATTTTATCAATGACAAGACATAAAAAACATGTATCTTACTTAGGAAATTCATATAATGTGAAATAAATTTTTAACAATTCATGAATGGAAATAAAAGTCAATCCTCAAGTGAAATCTTGGCTAAACGGCTATCCATGGGAGACACACCAATGGGGTGGCCCTAAATCAATGTTCAAAACCCTAAAAAAGAATTTTAATTATCCAATTAATTACCTAATCATCCATATGAAATAAAAGGGTTCATTATTCAATCAAGATACACCATAAAAGTGTGTTCGCAGAACTCTTCCATATATAAACATCATGATAATTCATGAAGGGCACAATACCATCTACCTCATGTTAGTAAGACTCTCCTCATTCAGCGACTGGCTCTAATTTATCCTAGAATGGAGTAGATCTACAATAAAGGTATAAAATATCAACCTTAAATAACTATATTGAGAGAATAAATCCAAATGAAAGGTTAAAGAGGAATCAAGATCATATCTAGGGGAATCCAACTCATCTGACGATGTTGAAATCGGAGATCAGATGACGAAATGAGAGGCAAAATCATATTCAGATATTCATTGGCACGCTACTCATCGAATGGGTTCTGTTTCTATACATCTAGAAAAACGAATCCACAACCCAATTTAATTAATAAAAAAAGTTAACGATGTGTACTTGAGACTACACATTGTTCCCATACAACTCTTGCCTAGACAATTACATGATTGTGTACTCAGATTACACGACGTGCAACCCTATATACATAGCATGTAAATAAAAGTACACAGAGTGTAGTACCCAGTCACATCATTTTACAAGCCTGCTTCCAACCCTTAGACCACCTTTCAGCCATTTTCATAAAGATAAACTGAAAAGGGAATATATGTACCTTAATGAAAAAACCAGGTTATTACAAATTTCCCCCCTTAATTCAATTTTTCCTCACATTACCCTTCCAAGGGTGATGAAGTAACATCAGAGAATAACTCTGGCCACTATGATCGTATGTCAGCCTCCCTCTCCCAAGTCTCGTTCTTCACACTGCTGTGTTTCCATAACACACTTTTCAATGGAACATATTGACCATGCATAACCTTCATGATACGTTCTAAAATACGAATGGGATGCTCTTTAAAGGACTCATCCTCAAGCAAATCCACTTCCTTGAGCTCTATGGTTTGAGATGTGTCCAAAATGTAATGTCGAGACTATGAAATATGGAAGATGTTGTGAAAAGCCTTATACCTATGAGGTAACTGAAATTTATAGGAAACTAACCCGACCCTCTCTAGAATTTCAAACATATTGATGTATCTTGGTAAAAGATTACCTTGTCTCTTGGTCCTCTTGTGTCCCAACCTTAGTGCGACCTGTAGGAAAACATGATCCCTGACCTCAAACTCCAAAGGCCTTCTACAGTGATCAGTGTATGATTTCTGATGAGACTATGAAAAATCCATCCAATTCAAAATCTATTGAACCTCTCAATAGTCTCTAGGACAAGATGAGGTCCCAACATCAATGCCTCTCCAGCCTCTAGCCAACATGTGGGTGATCAGAATGTCCTCCCATAGGAAGCATCATATGGATCCCCTTGAATTGTATCTTGGAATTTTTTTGTAGGAAAACTCAACAAGTGGTATTTGTGTCTCCCTAGAACCCCCAAAATCTAGGATGCTTGCCTGAAGCATGTCCTCTTACACTTGAATCATTCACTCTAACAAGCCATCTCTCTGGGGGAGGTAAGTTTTGCTAAGAATCACCAATGTACTCAAGACCCTCTTTATATCTTACAAGAAATGATATAAAAATGGCCATCCATATTTTTAATGATGTAATATGGGACCTCATGCAATGAAAAATATCATATATGTACAACGTCCCGAGCTCATAAACACTGCAGGTTTCCTTGATAGGTAGGAAATGTGAAGCCTTCGTAAGCCAGTGAAACACAACCCATACTACATAATTACATTAGGGAAAACTTAGATAACATGTCATGAAATTCATCGTGATTTCATTTCATTTACACTAGCTACTACAAAATTAATACGGGTCTTTGGTGTTCCGCCTTCACCTAATGATAGGTGAAACATCTCAAGACAAAACTAGCTACATCTCCCTTCATGCTTGACTACCATTGTTGATGATGTAAATACAAAAACATCTTGGTGACACATGGATGAACTACCCTGAAGCCTAAAAATACAACATCATCTCCTCGCACATGTCTGTTGACATGCATATGTGACCATGTAACTGAAAAACCTCATCCTCACCTATAGTCCAACCGAGAGAAGGGTCCTCACCTGACAAACACTTTTGTAGAACTATTTCTTCAAAATATCGTAGTTTCTTCATCATCACTCTATCTATTAATGTATAGGAAACATGTAATGATGTATGAAAAGTTTTTCCTTGAATATCATGCCCCTCCAAGTGCATCTTAGAGAATAAGCCCATAAACTTCAACTCGGAACTAGCCTATTTCCCAGCTTGTATCTGAGTCCTTATGCTCAATGAATAAACCACTACATTGAATTTCCCAAGAGTGTAGGCAAGCATCTTGTTGAGATACTGAAGGTATTCCCACCACCTTTACTGCCTCAAATTCAGATCTTGTTGAGTAAATATGTACTTGAGACTTTTGTGGTCTTTTTACACCACAAAATTCTCTCCCAACAAGTAATGTCTCCAAGAGAGTAATTAATGAATAGCTATAGCTTACTAAATATTGTGCATCAGTTAGTTCTTCTCTTGTGTCCTCAACTACCAAGACACATACGCAATGACTCGATCTCCCTGTATAAGCATTTATCCAAGCCTGAAACCTAAGGCATCATAGTACACTGTATAACTATGACCCGAGTCTAGAAAAATCAGTATTGGTGATCTCATAAATCTCACATTCATCTCTTGAAAGTATTTCTCACAAGAATATGATCATATGTACTTCACACCTTTCTTTTTCAATACCATCATCATTTCTGCTATGTGTGATAAGTCCAGTTTAAAACGCATGTAGTAAATAGCATTCCCTATATAACTGCAAATCTCAATGATGTTCTTGGGATTCTCCTAGGTGACAACTACTATATCCTTTTATGGGTCCAATGATAGTCCTATTTTCGAAATGAAATGACCCAGGAAGGGAATCTAATCTATCCATAAGGTGGACTTTGAGAGCATAGCATATAAATGATTCTCTCTCACTATACTCAAAATGATGTCAATATGTTTTGCATGCTCATGTCGATAGTGAAAATAGACCAACATATCATCCAAAAAACCCCTAAATGAATAAATATTGAGATGGGAAACTCAGATCATCAGATCCATATATACTGATGGAGCATTTTTGAGATCGAACGGCATAATCACATAATCGTAAAGGCCATATCTTCTTCACAGATTTGTGTGATGTATGTTTACTGATCTCACATACAAATGATGATAACCATATCTCAAATCAAGCATAGAGAGTACCCAAGATCCTAAGAGCTAATTGAAGAGATCATATATCTATAGTAGAGGATACTGGTTCTTAACCGTTAACTGGTTAAATTCCTGATAATTCGTGTATAGCCTGAAGGTACCATCATTCTTTTTAACAAAAAGGACATGTGATCCCCACATAGAACAACAAGGATAGATAAACCCCTTTACCTCAAAGTCCTCTAGCTTCATCTTGGGATCTTGAAACTCTGTAGTATCCATTCTATAAGAAAAATGGATAGCAGTGCACTCCTGGTAGTAGCTCAATAAGGAACTCTACCTCGCTTACCCGAGGTAACCTAATAAATTCATCTAGGTAGACGTCCATAAAACGATCATCCATTGGAAGAAAGTCCATCTGATGTGTCCCCTATTCATGTATCTATAAACTGGAAATATGATCATTCATCCCACTCAACCCATGATTCTCAAGTCTATCTTGGATTTTTAGACATCCCACTCTCCCTTATGTAGAAAGGATCCTTATTCTGGTGATGAAAAACTCTCCCGGTGACAATAGAAATTAACTAAGGCATGAAAAGAGAATAACCAGTCCATTCTAATTATTACATCAAATCTAATCATTTCTAAGACATATAGATCCCAAAGAATGTAACACATACTAATTTAAAGGGAACCCATGGATCTCCACAATGGTCAGAGATATGAAATTATGTAAATACCATATATAAAATAGTGAAGACGCTAAAAAAGAGGCAACTGTAATAACACCTCTGACATTATAAGGTTTGGGATCCTACTCATTCAGGTTCAATTCCACTAAAAAAGTATATCATGTATCGTAGCCCTATGACACTAATTTGATACCCTAAGCTAACTGGGCCTGCTGTAACTGAGATCCTGAGGTCTAGATACCATGACCATGACCACCAGTTCAGCCTTATTGTCTTGACGTATCCCAGTTCCCTAATTGGTGAGAATCTTTTAATATTGCCCCTAAATGTATAGTTTTCGCAGACCCTCTCTCACTATATTCTGGTGGAAACGCCCTCCAAAAACGCTGTAAATGTACTATCTTTCTACAAGCTCAGCACTCGACTTGGTACATTGGGAACTGAGGTCTAGTATTCCAATTCCTCTGCAATAGAAGCACCTCACTTGGGTACTAGAAGATATGTTATGAGTACTATATTCCCAGCTTGCAAGATCCAGATGATGCTTCCAACTACTGGTCAAAACAGTTTTATATCTCGGTGTCGACCCACCCGGGATCGCACCTCCAGTTTCCCTTTGATTCTTGTTAGTAATCAGCACCCATTTCACTGTAGTAGATAGAGTAGTCTGGTGGAAGATATTCTTCTACCAGCAGATGTCATACCTAAGACCATTCTCGAATCGCCTAGCCTTTGATAGCTCATCAACCATCCAAATAGTGGAAGTGTTGGAGCTCAATAAATCCGGTAGATTTATCTATAATTGATATAGTGCCCTGATCAATTTGCATAAACTCATGGGCTTTGTTGGCCATCAGTGACTCATGATAGATGTAATCATAGATGACTTCTTGAAAATATTCCCATGTCATGTCCTAACGACGCTCTTTCTGTGTGGTAACATCCCACCACCTTTTGGCAAAATCATGCCACATATATGTTTCAAGCTTAACCCGCCTATCAAGAGGCATATAAAGCTGCTCTAACATCAATAACATGGCCTCTACCCATGACTTTGTAGTTTGTGGCCCACCTTCCATAGAAAATGTGGGTGAATGCAACCATTGAAACACTCTTGTATGTTCTTCTATAGACGTGACAGATGGTGGTGCTCCCTGAATGTTTTCATAATCCTCATAAAAAATTCAATGAATGTTTCATCGTCACCTAGGTCTAGTATAATAGCTGGTGTCGCAACTGGCACATTTTGAGGGTCCACTGGTATTCCATGGCCTACCACCTCTAGGGTATGATCATCACCACCATATTTTTGTACTACTAGAGGTCTACATTGTGGTATTCCTATATAAGGTCTAGCACATATGCCTCAATATAATATTATACATCAAAGTACACAATTAATGAGTATAATAACTAAATAGTACATGAAGAGTCTCAAAATTTTAAAAAGTATGTGTACATGGGTTTTAGGAATAATACACAGTGTGTACACCTATTCCCTTATGTGGTCATGTACTATAGCAAGTCTAGGCATGTAAACGCCCTAGGTACACAGCATGTAGGGACTATACATGACGTGTTCCATTAAACTATCACAAGGGTGTGTAACTCTTCCTTCCTTGGTCATGTATATGTTTTTGGTACATTGAATGTCGGGATGACACATGGTCTGCACATAATTATTCCCTCGTGACCATGTACTTTTACATGGATAGAGCCACACGGGACTACCTAAAAAACTACACAATGTGTATATAAGGTACCTGATGTGCTCTGATCAAAACTCTAAAACTCGTGGTCTCTCTCACATGGCTGGATATACTATCAACAACCACACAGCGAGTACTCAGAGTACACATCATGTAAATAAAAAGTTATATTCTTCCTAAATAGAAGAACTTGTGGTGTGTTTTCATAGGACCACACATAGAGTTGTCTGGGTGTTTAGATAGTAGGCCTCATAAACTTCCCCAGAACCCCTATTTCTTAAACATAAGGAAACATTATGCAAAATTCGAATCTGTGGGGGCCCATACTCCCCACGAATCAAATCTTGGAATCCCCAAATATAACATAACTTGAAAATCCTTATCCCATGCCAAAAACATGAAGCACCAAATTCTAATCCAAGAGGGCATATACCTTTTAGGGACAAAAGATTGGGGTCCATCCAATTTAACCATAAAAAGTAGCAATACACCTATCAGAACAACATGAATATCTATCAAGGTACCTATCCCAATAGCATGCATATTTAGCATAACATATATCTTGGTAGTATGCAATCAGTAATGATCCTAGATGGATTGGAAAGAATGCATGGCTTGTGATTTATAACAAGTTCCTATATGATGCATGTGATGGGATACCCTCATTTCATGAGGTTTCAAAAAAAAATAGAGCCAAAATGACATCAATAATAACATCACAAAACAATTGTGTCACTCATTGGTGAAATCTAATCAACTATAATAGCTCAGAATACAAAAAAAATACAATTTCCTAAGATGTAATTTGGATTTTACTAGTACACAGGGAAGCTACTCCTAGGCATAGCTAATTACCAAATTCCATTTCCATTATATTTTTTCCAAATAGTAAATCAAACAAGTAATGAAATCATCTGATACCTCTTTTTAAAATCCTAAATCTGGGTTCCTCATACCTGGTTGTCAACATGGCCTCAACCCCATTTCTTCTAACATAAGAGGCTGCCGACTAGTAATGAGGGCCAAGGGTATGATAGTGGGGAAAAAATTCCCTCATTAGTAGAGTGTGGCATAGTTCAATAATAATACACAAGATAGAATGCAGTAAATTTCATACAATTGAAATAAATAGTGGCTGAAAAATATGATAAATAACCAAGCCTCGTTCCATGCAAAAGATGATGCATCATTTCACATGTTCTAGGAAGGAATCCAAACAAGTGCACTGTAGTAATGCACAATATATGTCTCAAAATCACAAAAGAAACAAAAAGAGACTACGAAGTATAACATGCCTCGACATGATCCCATTCTCTCTGACTCCAAAGAAGCTTAACAAGTACCTGTAGCATGTATCTTTACCTTATCAAAACATGGAAACATATATTTTTTTTGGGCCCAAAAGCAAGACCATAATAGTGTGTGAGACTAAATCCTAGTAGGAAAATTCCCAAGGTCTGTGCGAATTAGTTAGTGAATATATATAATATGATGTGTACAACAATGAATATAGTGAACATTAGGTACTAAAAATTAAGCAAAATAGATGTCTCAGAAGAAAATATTATCAAGTATCTGAGAAGGTCGAATCCAAGATTTTTCGTTGACTTTCCCATTGTGTCATTATTCATTATATTTTTTTATTCAACTGCATTGGTTTATATAAATGTCTTGAGGTCTATCCATGTTCTGAAGACCCTGCGTATAAAAGTTACCATTAACTTGTGATATAATAGTCATTTAAACATTTTCCAATAGAGCTCGGACTGGGTGTCCCTAAATGGATCCTTGGTTTGATCTCCATTTTACGGAAGAATCAATGAGACTGACCACCATATTTGTGTCTAACTCGTGACCTTTACATAATTAACCTCTCGAGTCCTTCCATTTTCTATTAACAAAGACAATGTTTCACCTGAGGTCTATAAGGCTCAATTAGTCACATGAGTCTGACCTTGTCTTTTTTCCATGAATGTTGATGTCCCATTGCTAATAAACTATTTTTTGTCATTTAATTCAATTACATGTTATATCTCCAATGAAACACATGTGAACTAAACCATAACTTTTCTTTAACATAATGAATGCTCGTTGACATAGTTTACATAAAAACCAACTCTTGTAAATTAAGCTATTTCATGGTCAACAGGGATAAATAACATGGGAAAAACATATAACAAGCCTATTATACAATTCAAAAAGTTAAAATCCTTACCACAACATGTATCTCATGTGGTAAATTCATATAATGGGAAATACTTTTTTAACAATCCATGAATAGAAATTCAAGTCAATCCTTAAATCCATTCTTGGCCAAACGTTAATCCTACGGAAACACACCAATGGGGTGTCCATAAATGAAAGTTCACAACCCTAAACATGCATTCACATTATCTAATTAATTACATAATCATCAATGAGAAATAATAGTGTTCATTATTCAATAAAGAAACATCCTAAAAGTGGGAACACAACAATCCACCATATATAAAGATCATGATAATTTGTGAATGGAACAAGATGACCTACCTCAGGTTACTATGAATCTCCTCATCCTGCGTTAGGCTCTAATTCGACCAAGAATGGAGTAGATCCAAAAAAATTGGTATAAACTCTCGACCATAAATAACTGGATCAGGATGTGAAATATGTCAAAAAGTTCAAGTGAAATTGAGATCTTAGCAAGGGGAATCCAATGCATTTGACAATGATAAAATCAAAGATAGTATGACTAAAGTGAGGCAAACACATGTTTGGATTTTATTGGGTGATTTGATTATCAAAGGGGGTCAATTTCAGTCTGTGTCGAAAAATGACACCACAACCTGACTAAATAAATAAAAACTTACACGATGTGTACTTGAAACTACACTCCATGTTCATACAAAAAAAACAGTACATGGCATGTAGTCCCCATTCACGTCATTTAGTAGGCCTACAGCTAGCCCATCAACCTCCATTCCCCCATTTTTGTAAGCATAAACTGAAAAACAATGATCATTAACTAAGTGGAAGAACGTGTTCCTTATCGTACTATTTAGATTCACCCATCATAACATGATCATGAAAACGTGTTCCACATGAATTATAAACATAAGTGTTACCCATGTAATGAAATGGTTATCATTATAATGTTACAAGGCATAACAAATGATCATATCATAAATGTTTCCCAGAAAAAATGGATTAAAAACTTACATGGACCTTAATAAAGGATAATATGCACTTATAATGACAATTTATGTCCAATTGAAGGGGAAACATGTAAAAAGATATTTTATGAAACTTTAGAAATGAATCATTTTAGTGTGGTTTATGGAAAATTTTTATGAGAATAAAATTTTGAAAGTGGAATATATGTTTTCATAAAATTAGAAATTATTAAGTATAGTTTTCCATTATAAAATTAGTGATTTTATAAAAATAATAGTAGATTAAAAAATATTATATACGGTACGTGAAATTGGGTAAGAAATTGGGATGCTCCCTTTAATCGGGCATTCTTTTTGGGAAGAATTGAGATGCATACCTTATTAAAACATGAATATCCCTAAAAATTAAGAATTAAATGATATGGATAAATCATTTTGGAAGATATAAAATAATTTATAAGAATTATAAATAAATAATGAAGTGTAACAGTAGGTTAAAGATAGAGAAAGCATAAATCGAAGGAAAAAAATAGAGGTTTGGAAATAATAACTTACCTTATGTAAAAAATGGTTTTTTACATGATATTAATGTCCCAGATAATCAAATTAAATTAATAAATTAATAAAAAAATTACAGGTAATTTATTTAGTATAATTTTATTATGTTCTTTTATTTCCTTTTTAAAGAGTTTTAGTGCTCTATTCCTCATTCCTAAGTGCTCGTTTTCATTGTTTTCAAGATCGGTTCACATGTTTAAGAGTATTGTAGTTCATGTAAAATGGAAATAGAAATATTGAATTGAAATTATAATATAATAATGAACATCCATAGTTTTAAATGATATTATAAGTAATTTTTTATGGTATGAGGATGATTCATTAGATAAATAGTGAATAATAATTGTTCTGGTTAATTTTGGTGGTTTTCGAAAAAAATTAATTCATTTCATTCTATAATTTATTATTATGTATACATATTAGTTGCAGAACATAAAATTAGTATTAATATAAATTTTACAAACAAAATCCATTAAATCAGTTTTTATGAGCATTCTTTATGGTATTAAAGGAAAATGGAAGTGCATCATCCACGATGTTGGTTAATAGACACATCTCGGGGGATGATTTTATTTTTAGAAAACAATTAGTAGAATGGGTACAAATAATGGATTATTAAATCACTACTGGAAAGGGAGGTTTTACCAATGCCTATATAACAACATTTTTCTTAACTGTTGCTGTAGAGTATTTTTACCAATGGTTTAAGGAAACTGTTGGTAAAAGGTGGTTAAAATCATCTTTTACCAACGATTTCGAAAAACTATTGGGAAAAGTATACTCTATACAAATGGTTTTCTTAAAAATTTGGTATAGTGATGTTTAAATCATCATATACCAATGGTTTTTACAAACCATTGGTAATGGATTTCTTTCCCAACGGTTTTTACAAACCGTTGTAAAGGTTTTTACCCAAATTCACAGAAGATCGACCTCCCCCATTCCTCATGAAATAATCCCTAAACAGAAGGTATAGTTCCGATTTTCTTTCCCTTTTGGCTTAAATCCTTCCTTATTTAATATTTAATAGTTCATAACTTTTAATATGTAAGTGATACTACATCTACTATTTGGGTTTTATGTTTTCATTTGGGTGAATTTGAGAAGCGAGATTCTGTTTACCCTACTACGGAAATCCTTCATTCTGATCCATCATCCAAATTTCATAGTTCTACACTTCAAATTTGTAAGTGATACTTTCATTTTAATGTTTAGCATTTACTATTATGGTTTTCTATTTTGATTTGGCTATGTATGAATTTTGTTTTCTCTTTTATTTGGGTGTGTGTGTTAGGGTTTAATAGTGAATAAAATTTGATTCAAAATTAATTATGTTTTAATATCATCCATAAATTTTCAGTTCATATAAGGCTTGGTATTTATGGGCATTTTGTGATAAAATCATCCATCATTCACATGATTCACCACATGGTAATAATGTGTGATGATGTTGTTGAGATTTGAGAGAAAACTCATACACTCTAGGTTATTTATAGTGGCATGTTTAGTCATGAGTTATAATTTTCTTCCTAAGATGAATGTTCTAATTTAACTATAGGGTCAATTAAATATAGTTCTAACTGTACATTTTATATTATGTCTTTTTCATGGCCAATACTCACTTTGATTATGGTGGGGTGCTTTTTAATAGCCATGATGGCATGTGTATACATCCATAACAATGTTAGATAAGTCACAAGTTTAATTCAGTAATCTTGTTATCATTGAAATATATTATTATTAATCTCAAATTAAAAATAATCTATTTTCTATACTTTATGAAATTAATCCTTTTTACAAGCCATGATCAACCTATTAGTGTAGAAGCCTAAACTTTATCCACTCATGGGGTGTTCTTGACATGGGAAACTAATTGGGTAATGATGTGTATGACCATAGAGGTTACAAGAATGATTTATTGAACATGAATGAATGATTTGGAATGACTATAACAGATAATGGGACCCGAGGCATGTGCCTCTATTTCGGATACCTATAAAAGGGCCATGAAATCCTCTTTTACCAACGGTTATGTGAAACTATTGCTAAAAAACATCCCTTTACCAATAGTTTGATTCAATGACGAGGAAAGGCACCTTTATTGATGATTGTGGATTTCAAGTTATTTGCATGACTCACACTCTTTCCATTGATGAACCAGATGAATGGGTTGTAGCTTAAGAAGCTAGGTTGAATTTTAGAATTTATTGAGACTCGTGCGTAGTACTACTTCCAACTATTTGTAACTATGTTTTTCTTCTTGATACATGACATAAATTACCGTAATTCAGTTTATGATTTTGTTATTACTTTGTATTACTAATTTTGTTATTTTCATCCATTTCCAATATTTTCCTCATGTTATCTTTCTTCTACTTTTTAGATGATAATATGAAAATTGTGCAACTTATGTAATGATGGAATAGTCTCTCCCATACCAACCAAAGCTCTAAATATTATTCAATAACATTTATAATTTTGGTAGATGTGCTTGAGGCCATGAGTCCATCTGGGTTTGGTTCACTAATGAGTGGAATCCTGGTTTGGGACGTCACAATTCCTGTATGTCCTTTTTTATAGCTGTTTCTAATCATATCCATACCTATAACTATTGATGGTCCCTCTCCAAAATCAATCGGTACATGATTCAATGAATACACCCTACCAACCTATGATATATGGCCCCAAACGTAGGGTCCTTTAATCCATGGTTAAGGTGAAACTTGATGAGGCCATAACTACTTTGTATGTGATCCTCATCCTACATCTCATCCTAATATTCCTGATGAAGTTAAAGCATAAAACTTGTGTACTTTTAACAAGACCCTTAAGGATTATGTTTTCCTTTATCTACTTCCAATATCTTACAGGGAAATCCTTCAATATAGGAATTATAAATTCTGTATCTTATTTCCTTATATACACTTTATTTTGTTGTGTTTCTTAATATGATTCTAATATAGAGTAATGTGTTAGATATGATTCTAAATAAAGTAAACAATTTTCAATTACCTAAATATTTTTTTGATTGAACTTCAATAGTATAGAATTTCTTCGAAATGACTTATTTCAATTCATTTACAGAATGGAAAAAATTTGGATGTACGAAACTGATTGTATCTCAACCAATTTTCAAAATAATTTGAATAGATTTTTATATTTTGCATTTGACAAGGCCTCCGATAGTGGTCGCATACACTGCCCATGTTCTAATTGTGTTGGAAGACCTTGGTTGAGTCGTGAAGCAGTTAGCTATCATATAACCAAATATGGTTTCCAACCAAACCATTATGTATTGTATCACGATGGAGAGAAAATGGAATCAGAAAATGTTGATGATCCAAATGACAGGACTGAATTGATGAGTTTGATATATGATCGGTTTCCATTTATTCAGCATCATGAATGGGAAAGGATGTCTAGCCCACAAGATTTCGATTCAAGAACACATGATGTGTCCAATGAAAATGATGATTTCGATAGCATAAAAAAATTCAATGATGTTGCGACGACTATAGTATATTGGAAATGTGGTAAAATGAAAAAGTTTTAATTTTTATTCTGATTGTTTCATGGGAAAACTATGTATGGATTTCAAATACCGAAATCGATTACATTCTTACCTTATTGAAGGAATTACTTGTAAATGATGTAGATATTCCCTCAAACAACAATATGGCATTGAAGTTAGTGGATGAACTTGGATTCTCAAAAAAAATCATACCTTCCCGAATGATTGCAGCTTATTTTGGGAGGAAACTACTAAAAGAAATGATTGTATAAAATCTGGAACCTCTCGATGGAATCCAAAATATGATTGAAAACCATCTCGTGTGCCACAAAAAGTAATGTGTCACATTCCATGGATCCCCAAATTATAGAAACTTTTCATTTTTGATGGAATATTAGTAAAAATGAGATGGCATGACACCAAGAGAAAAAATAGAATAATGAAAAGTTTAGATCACCCTATAGATGGATTTACATGGTAGAGATTTGATGCTCGATATCCTGAATTTGCAACCGATGTGCGTAATGTGAGACTAGGTCTTTCATGTGATGGTTTTAATCCATTTGGGAAGATTCTTACTTTTCACAGCAGATGGTCGGTTTTCATACACATTGATAGCCTTCCGCCATGGTTGTCTATGAGAAAGCCTTACATGTTCGTGAGTATTATGAAATCTGGCCCTTTTGATCCCGACAATGATATATATGTATACATGAAATCATTAATAAAAGAGTTGAATCTTCTTTGGGATGTGGGTGTACCCACATACGATGCATATTAGAATGACATATTTCAGATGCGTGATGCGCTTTTGTAGAGGATCAATGATTTTTTTGCTTATGCAATGATGTTTGGAAGGAGCACAAAATGAAAATTGCCATGTCCTATTTGTATGAAGAATACTCATTCGAGAGGACTGAAATATCGTCGTATTTTTAGTTTTATGGGACATTGACAATTCATTCTAATGAACCATCCATATAGAAACAATTGTCGATGAATTGACAATATCATGGAGACTGATGATCCACCATAGTGTATGTTCGGAACTGATGTGCTTAATGAATTTAAAGGTTTTATTTATTCATTTGGGAACGGTGTAATGAAATATTGAAATAGGAAAAATGTATCCCATTATACCTGTTACAATTGGAAGAAGAATAGTATATTCTTTGAGTTGTCGTATTGGTCAACCCACTTGTTACTTCATTACATAGACGTAATGCACATTGAAAATAATATATGTGAAATGTTTCCTTAGATTATTCTAAATTTCAAGGGGAAGAAAAAAAGATGATTTACGATCTCGACAAGACATGGATGATTGGTGGATCAGTCCAGAATTGCATGGAAAGACCTGTAATATTCATGGGAATTTTTTTTCTTAATTTTCATTGGGATTTTAATGGAACGCAGTTTCTGACGGCACTGTATTCCGAGGCTCGGTCTGCCCGGAATCATATTCCGAAGTTTAGCTTGGGTACGTTTAGTGAATGAACGAGTGGGTTTTCCTAACTTTTGAACCGGTGCTCAGAATCAAAATCGAAGGGCACCGATGGAACCAAAGTGCCGGTAATTATTTAAAAAGTCCTTTTCCGAAGGTGCGTCTCCTCAGGAGGAGTTGTTTAAAATTTTAGGTTTAATTGAAGAATAAAATAAAATTGTAATCCAATATTATTTTTCTTCTAAATTAATTTATCCTTTGTGTGGAAGTTGGGTTGATAACTTCCCTTGGGAGAATAAAGGAGATGTGGGTCCCACACGAGCCCCCACCTTTTCACGTTCCACATAACCCCATGAGACTCCTCCTTTAATGTTGTGACTTTCCCTCTCCTCTCATTTAATCAAGCCAACATATTAATTCAATTAGTGGATTTGAGTTTTTTTTAAATTTTGAAACTCATGTCAAGGCTTAATAAAATAAGTGGAGCTTATTTTATTATTGGGTGAGTTTTGTGGTGTTAAGGATTTGGGGAGAATACTCAAGATCGAGAGGAATCATCATCTTCTTCATCGAACAACCTGAAGAACACACCAACACCGACGAAGAATGCTGACCTCCGACGAAGGATGACGATTAACATTGATCCCTTGGAGATTGATGACGTGACGATGTGTACCACGACGCCGACAGTCCTCTTCTCCGCGACGTCGGTGATCCTCCTTCTGCGACGCCGTCTTCTGCGACGTCCATTTCCCGCGACAAACCTCGTTCGACGACTTCATCGAGGTAGGGGTTTGATTTTAGTTCATGAATATTCTTGACTGTCGAAAATATTTTTCTTAAGATACTTGATATCGGATTAACGGGAGGAGGTTGCACTGCACGAACATGGATGACCCTCCTCCCCCTTGTTTGTTGTGTTTTTTGTAGCTCGAATGAAGGCAGTGCAGTCCAGCAACACCGCGCTGAAACATGGAGAAATGCGGTGAAGAAGCGTGGCGCCGTCACACCGCATCGTTGAGGCCGAACGAAGTCGCGGCGCCGTCGCGCCACGCCGGAGATCCTCAAAGAGGATGTGACAGGAGTAGGGATGTGGCGGAGGGACGTGGTGCCATCGCGCCGCACTGATCGGACAAGGCTGCGGCTCAAAGCCGTTGTGGTGCAAGGCTGGCCAGCCGGAACTGCTGGCCGCCGGAACCTCGGAGGGGCGGGACAGCGGTGGACCCGCAGGAGCAGCATCGGTCAGCCAGACCGGGTTGGACAACTTCTGATAAACCGGGGGTCGTAACCCCTGGATGGAAAAAGGTGTGGCCCCCACGTGGGGGTTGCGGTTCAATCAAGGGGGGCAGCCCCCCCTCCCTTTTGCAACAGTTGGGCCAGCACCGAGATGGTCGTGCGGGGCGCACTAGCGCCGGACCAACAGGCCGCCCATGCTGGACTGGGCATACCGGGCCGGGCCGCCCAGGCAGGGCCAAGCCACACCCATCGGGACAGTCCATGCCCTAAGGGGCCGGACCCGGACCCGGTTTGGACCGACCCAGGGGGTCTTGGGCTGGGTCAGTCCGGGCCCAAAACCCCCTTAAACCGGATAGGTTCGTTCTTTTGCCCATATCTTGGTCTACGGACCTCCGAACAATTCACCGTCAATTGTGATGTGATACTTGGATCGAGAGAGTCGTTTTGATATATTATACACAAGGTTTTGGAGAACATTGGTTATGGTCGGGTTGGATCGAACACAAAACCAACCGGGCCCTCGGAGCGGAAACCCTTATAACTTGAGCTCCAGACGTCTGATTGACACGTCGTCGACTTTGTTGGATTCTTATTAGTGATACGTACCATTAGTCTTACTCCGCTCGAGGTTTGGACGCAGTTGTAGTGTGGTCTGGTTGGTTTTGAATTAAAAACCAACCGGGCCCATGGATTGAAAAAAGCCAATAACTCTCAGACAGGGCTTCTGATTGACGCGCCATCTTTCACGTTGAGTTTCTCATGTCGAGACAAAACATCGAGACACATAAACTCTGGAATATGTTTCAGTTGATGTATCGACCACCTTGGCTCTTGGGGCAGACCCTCCCAGAATCGAGAATGATGTGTACGGGAACCCTAGAGCTGGCTGCGACTGCGATGAAGACCGTACTGAAATCCTCTGCGGGTTCGACGGTGATGAAGACTGCACTAAAATTCTATGTGGGTTCGGATGCGATTGAATACTGTACTGAAATCCCCCATGGGTTTGACGGAAATGAAGACAACACTGAACTCCTCCATGGTTTCGATGGCAATGACTACTGTTCTTGTATCCTACGTGGCTCTGGAAGTGTTTGACTATGATCTTGTTATCCTACGTGGGTCTGGCAGAGTGGTTGGTCTGTATCCTATGTGGGTCTAACAGCTTAACTGGTTTAGTATCCTATGTGGGTCCAAGCTTAGATGAATCAGTGGCAATATCTAATCATCTCTATCATCTTACGAAGAGGTATACCTGTGTGAGCTGAGTCTTGACTTTCAATCAATATCATTGATATGATTGAATTGCTTTCCTATGTGGTTTGGGTTGTGTTATCCTGTGTGGATTGGGTTGTACTCCCACGTGGACGTGATCAAACATTGGCTCAGATGTTGGAGCCTAACGGGAATTGATGACTTAGGTATATGTATGGGCATATACCTAAGTAGTGTTGGTTGTTAATTTGTGATTGTATCGTTACTTTCTGGATTATCCTTTGTGGATTCTGGGAGACCTTCGGGGGTCTTGGGGTCCCTACTGAGTAGCGTATACTCACCCCTGAATGGGCTATGCCCGCACTACATTGTGTTGGATGCAGACGATGGACATCGTTGATTGTGTTTGAGGCTGGTGGAGCAAGTCAGTATCTGGAGGTGGACCACTGGGCAGGACGTACACGGAGTGGTCAGCTGGACCGCGGAGATGAGGAGGCTATCTGTACCCACCCTTCAGATGGGACTTCCAGTGGACAGCTCGACGTTGCTGCTTTTCTTTCAGTTGTTGTACTTCTTTCTAGTTGTTCCTTACATTCGGTATGGGTTTGTATTCTATCCCATTTACTTTCCACACTTAGTTTTGTACAAAGTTTTACTTAGTGTTTACTTATGATTTCTTACTCTATGGTGTTTGTTTACATTATAAAGGCAATTCCTTCTCCTTTATTTCGGGATTTACACCTTGTTGCTAGTCACCAGCCCCTGGCCTATGGGAGTCAGGCTTGGGGTAGTCACGGCACGGGTCCCAAGGACGGGTTGTGAAAAATTGGTATCAGAGGAGTTCTGTTCTACGTCAGAACTCAGGACTCTGATCTTTCTTCTATGTGAAGAAATAATGTTTAGGGTATTGAGTGTGGTTATCTGTCCAGGGAGTCCAGTGTTGGTGCAGCGGCCGACGTATCTGTACACCAGGACCCTGACTTCGGATTTCCAACTCAATGCATTAAAACATTGATTGTAAGTGTGTTTCAAAAGATTTCATTGTGATTACTTTGTGTCACCTCACCAAGTATACTGTTTGACCATGGCACACCTGTTTCTTTTCAGGATGGCCCCATGATGGTAGCCAGCTAGGGTTCCGAGCTTTGTGTGAGACGACAGCCCACCGAGCAACGAGCTCTCGATGTAGGGCCCTTTTTCAGCAAAGGCACTGGTGTTACCACCAGCCGCCGAGCCACCGATGCTACTCGCCCCAGTCGCTGATCATGCACATCACTTTAGTGCACTGCACGAGTTTTAGCGTCATAGACCGCCCAGGTTACATGGGGAGACGGACCCTCAGGCAGTGGAGGATTGGCTGGAGGCGGTTGTGCGAGTTTTCATGTTAGTGGGGACACCGGTTGACCTCATGTGGATCCTCACAGCGAGCCTCCTGCACGCGGAAATAGGCAGATGATGAAGCTTGATGCTCCAGGTGTACGACGAGGCATCACTCCTCTGGACGGACTTTGAGAGCCTCTTCGGCTCTGAGTTCCTCCCAGCCACCCTATGTACGATGGGCATCTAGGAGCTTCTACAGTTGCGGTAGGGCAGCATGATGGTCGCCCGGTACTCGGCATGATTTACCGATCTCTCGTGCTATTCGACGGAAATGGTACATAACCCATTCTTCTGGGCACAGACCTTCGAGCAGGGACTGAGGCATGAGATCGGGGAATCGATGATCTCCCTCAACTTTCCGACACATGCAGGATTTTTGGAGAGATCTCTTCTCATAGATATCTTTCTTGCTAAGCCTACGCTAGCAGCGAGACTTACTGCAGGGCGGCACGTAGTAGAGTCGTCTGTAGCTGGTAGTCGACGGATACCACAGGGGTCCAGGCAGATCAGACAATCAGGAAGACGACCTCAGGACACTGGATCAGAGGTTCGGGGAACACGGTGCAGAGCCAGCCTTCAGAGAAGAAGGCAGTGCTACGCATGCGGCGGGCAGGGCCACATGGCTCGTGACTGCCCAAACCGTCGTGTAGAGGAGCAGTAGACAGTTGAGGGGCCACCCAGGCAGAGGCAGAGGGTCAACCATGGAAATCCGCAGAGAGAAAGCGGACAAGGCAGGGGATCTGGCTGTGCAGTAGGAGGTGGGCGACGCTTTGAGGCTTTACCACCACCACCATCAGAAGGTCCACCCCAACCATGGGGAGCGGGCGGGCAGAGACAGGATCAGTTTCAGGCAGCGGAGGCTTACGACCATGGCGTGGCAGAGACGATTCAAGGTACTATATGTGTCTACTCCACCCTTTATACAGTTCTTATAGACACAAGAGCGAGTCATTATTTTATTGTCATTTCCCTTGTTCGGATCTCAGAGATTCTGATAGAGACGTTGGCTCGATCCTTACTGCTTGAGACTCCTACAGGAGCAGACTCGACGATTACGCACTGGTGCCTGCAGTGTGAGCTTACTCTAGGATGTGAGAGCTTCGGCTGGGATCTTCTTTTAGCAGCGTCGAGGCCTTATGACATCATCTTGCGCATGGATTGTTTATCTACAGTCCATGCTCAGATCTACTATATTAGGTGCAAGGTGCGATGTGTTCGCACCGATATGAGCAGGTTCACCTTCACTGGCAAGAAGAGTGCCTTTGCAGCACATGATGGAATCATGTAGAGGAGAGGACAACCCATCACTCATCAGTTGGCTAGCCTCATCCTAGGATTAGTTTATGTGTGGAGTCCTAGTTTTCCTATAGTGGTGGATCAGTATGCGGACGATTTCCCGGAAGATGTTTCAGGACTACATCCTCACAGAGAGGTAGACTTTTATATTGACTTGTATCCCAAGATTGCCACGATATCCACTCCAGCATATCAGATGGCCCCCGCGGAGCTTCGAGAGATATGGGTATTGTTGGAGGACTTGCAGGGAAAGGGATTCATCTGACCCAGTGTTTCCCCTGGTCATTCCCAATATGGTTCGCCAAGAAGGTGGACGAGATTTTGTGAATTTGTGTCGATTACCGTCACCTGAACCAGATGATAGTGAAGAAAAAGTATCCACTTTCGAGAATTTATGACCTCTTTGATCAGCTCAAGGGGGAATGATGGTTCTCAAAGATAGACCATAGATCAGGTTATCATCTGCTCAGAGTTTGGGACAAGGATGTGCAGAAGAAGGCCTTCAAATGTCGGTATGGCCACAATGAGTTCTTGGTTATTCCATTCTATGTAACCAATTCTCCAGTAGTGTTTATGAGTCTCATGAACATGATCTTTCAGAAATACCTCGACCGATATGTCGTGGTCTTCATCGAAAACATATTTATATACTCGACCACAAAGGAGGAGCACGCCTATCACTTGTGTGTTGTACTAGATACACTCCGAGAGCACCAGCTTTATGGTAAGCTCTGAAAGTGTCAGTTCTAGAAACGCGTGGGCCACTTCTTGGGACATGTCATCTCTGAGGCGGGAGTTGCTGTGGATCCTGTGAAGATCGATGCAGTGCTAGCTTGGGAGCCACCCAGGAGCGTGACCGAGGTGCGGGGTTACTTGGGTCTAGCTGGGTACTACCAGAGATTTATGCCAGACCTTTCCAGAGTTGTGGAACCACTCTCATCTTTGATAAAGAAGGGGAAACCCTTCGTGTGGTCAGACAGATGTCATCAGAGCTTCCAGGAGCTGAGACAGAGATTGACCAGCGCACCAATCTTGAGGCTATCAGAGGAGGGAGTAGGGTACGTAGTCTACTGTGATGCATCAGGGACTGGACTCGGATGTGTCCTGATGCAGGAGCGGGCCATGATTGCCAATGGATCATGTCAGTTGAGGCAGTATGAGCAGAACTAAGATACCCATGACCTGGAGTTAGTAGTTGTGGTATTCTCTCTGAATATGTGGCGACACTATCTGATGGGAGATCACTTTACAGTCTACTCTGACCACCAGAGTCTCAGGTACATCTTCTCATAGAAGGACCTGAATCTGAGACAGCGGGGATGGATCGAGTTCCTCCAGGACTATCACTTTGTGATAGTCTATACTCCTGGAAAGGGGAACATAGTAGTTGGTGCTCTCAGCAAGAGGACGGGCATCCAGCTACTAAGGGAGGCGACGGAGCAGCTAGCTGCTTTGCAGATATCCTTCATGGATAGAGATGGATCAGCCTTTATTCAGTCACTCACAGTCACTCCACTACTACTGCGGGTCAGAGAGGCACAACATGGGGACACTGACTTTGAGACGTGGCGTGTGCAGATATCCTCAGGGCAGGCACCTGATGGATTCTCTATAGGAGGAGAGCACGTCAACCACTTCAGAGGATGTACCATGGTACCACCTGCTTTACAGGAGGAGGTGCTGAGGGAGTTTCACACTTCCCCTTTAGCGGTACATCCAGGAGTGGAAAAGATGTATAGGGATCTCAGACAACTGCACTGGTGGTTGGGTATGAAGAAGGTTGTGGATGAGCTCATTTTTCGATGCCTTACCTGCCAGCAGGTGAAGGCAGAGCACCAGGTACTATTAGGCTTGGTAGAACCCTTGGAGGTCTTGGAGTAGAAGTGGGACGAGATATCTATGGATTTCGTGACTGGAATTCCACGTACTTCCAGAGGACACGACTCCATTTGGGTTATTGTCGACCAACTCACCATGTCAGCTCACTTCTTACCCATCAGAGAGCAGGGCTCAGTAGAGAGATTGGGACATCTCTACGTTCAGGAGATTATACGGCTTCATGGTGTGACACCATCTATCGTCTCCAATCGAGATGCTCTCTTATCTTCCCGGCTTTGGAAGGGGTTAGAGGAGGCATTCGGGATGCAGCTACGTATGAGCACCGCCATTCACCCTCAGACGGATGGTCATACGGAGATGACTATTCAGACTCTCAAGGATGTGCTATGTGTATGTTTCCTCGACTTTGGTCGTAGCTGGGAGGACAACCTACCCTTGGTGGAGTTCGTGTACAAAAAAATCTACCACTCCACCATCGGGATGGCACCACACGAGGCATTGTACGGCCGACCCTACAGATCACCTATGTGCTGGACAGACCCTGGGGAGTCAGCACTTGTGGGACTAGAGATGTTCCGGGCCACGACAGAGAAGGTCCAGGTCATCCAGGAGAGGATGAGGACAGATAAGAGCCGGCAGAAGTCTTATGCTGACAGGAGGCGGAGGCCAGTGGTGTTTGAGGATGGAGACCACGTCTTCTTGCGGGTCTCACCTCGATGTGGATTACAGAGATTTGGTCGGGGTGGAAAGTTATCTCTACACTACATCGGACCATTCCAGGTCCTCAGTAGGATAGGAAAGGTGGCTTATCGCCTGGATCTACCACCTCAGTTGCACCAGGTGCATGACGTCTCCCACATATCCCAGTTGAGGAGATTCGTGCATGACCCGATGCATATCATCGACCATTTGGATTTTGACATTGACGATGGGGTGACTTTTGTGGAGGTCCTAGTAGAGATCAAGGATCGACAGGATCAGGTCCTACGTGGACAGTCGATACCTCTAGTGCGCATCAAATGGCAGCACAGAAACCTCCAGGAGAGAACTTGGAAGTGGGAGGCTCAGATGCGTACTCAGTACCCACATTTGTTCCCCTAGTTTATGATGTATCTTTATGGGGATGTGAATCCCTGAGGTGAGATTAATGTAAATACCCATGAAATTCAAGGGAATTTTTTTTCTTAATTTTATTTGGGATTTTACAAGAACGTATTTTCTGATGGCACCTGATTCTGAGGCCCGGTGTGCCCGGAATCGTGTTCCGAAATTTAGCTCAGGTACGTTCAGTGAACGAATGAGCGGGTTTTCCTAACATTTGAACCGGTGCTCAGAATCAAAATCTGAGGGCACCACTGGATCCACAACGCCAGTAATTTCTTAATAAGACCTTTTACGAAGGTGTGTTTACTCGCGAGGATTTGTTTAAAATTTTAGGTTCAAGTGAAGAATAAAATAAAATTTTAATCCAATTTTATTTTTCTTCTAAGTAGTTTTATCCTTTGTGTGGAAGTTGGGTTGATAACTTCCCTTGGGAGAATAAAGGACAGGTGGGGACCACACGATCCCCCACCTTTTCACATTCCCCATAACCCATTGAAACTTATCCTTTATTGTTGTGACTATCCCTCTCCTCTCATTTAATCAAGCCAACACATTAATTCAATTAATGGATTTGAGTTTTTTTTAAAATTTTGAAACTCATGACAAGGATTAATAAAATAAGTGGAACTTATTTTATTATTGGGTGAGTTTTGTGGTGTTAAGGATTGGGGAAGAATACTCAAAATCGAGAGGAATCTTCATCTTCTTCGTCGAAGAATGCGAAGAACACACCGTCACCAATGAAGAACGCCGACCTCCGACGAAGGATGATGATTAATGTTGATCCCTCAGAGATTGATGACACAATGACGTATGTCGCGATGTCTATAGTCTTCTTCTCCATGACACCGGAGATCCTCCTTCCGCGACGCCGTCTTCCACGACGTCCCTTTCCCGTGAGAAACCTCGTTCGACGACTTCATCGAGGTAGGGGTTTGATTTTAGTTCACGAATATTCTTGACCGTCAAAAATCTTTTTCATAAGATGCTTGATATCAGATTAATGAGAGGAGTTCAGACCGCACGAACATGACTGACCCTCCTCCCCCTTGGTTGTTGTGTTTTTTGTGGCTTGAAAGAAGGCGGTGCGGTGGAGCGACACCGCGCGGGAACATGGAGGAATGCAGTGAAGAAGTGCGTCACCATCGTGCCGCGCCCTTGAGGTCGAACGAAGACGCAACGCCGTCACACCGCGTCAGAGAACCTCGAAGAGGCTGCGGCTAGAGCAGGGCCACAGTAGAGGGGAGCAGCACCATCGTGCAGCGCCGATCGGACAAGGCTGCAGCGGTGCATGGCGGGGCGGCCAGAACCACCGGCCGCCGACACCTCAGAGGGGTGGGACCACGGCGGTCCCGCGGCCATAGCATTGGCTGGCCAGACCGGGCTGGCCGACTTCTGCGAAACCAGGGGTCGTAACCCCCAATTGGAAAGAGGAGCGGACACCACGTGGGGGGTCGCTGTTCAATCATGGGGGGTAGCTTCCCCCCACCCTTCCGCAACAGCACGTCCAGCATCGAGCTGGCTATGTGGGGCACGCCAGCTCCAGGCCAACCGGCCGCTCAGGTCAGGATGGGCCGCACTGGTAGGACCAAGCCACACCGGTTAGACCGGGCCTCACCCACCGGTCCGGACTGTGCCCTAATGTGCTAGACCAAGACCCGGTTCGGTTCGACCCGGTTCGGGCCGATGTAGGTGGTCTTGGGCCAGGTCGGTCCGGGCCAGAAACCCCCTAAAACCGGATAGGTTTGTTCGTTTGCCAAAATCTTGGGCGAAGGACCTTCAAATGATGCACCATCCATTGAGATACGATCCTTGGATCAAGACGGTCGTTTTGGTATATTATACTCAAGGTTTCAAAGAACTTAGGGTATGGATTGGTTAGTTCGAACACGAAACCAACCGGACCCTCGGAGCGGGAACGTTTATAACTTGTGCTCCGGACATCCGATTGATGTGCCGTCGACTTTGTTGGATTCCTATTAGTGAGATGGACCTTTTGGCTTACTCCGCTCAAGGTTTGGACACAATTGGAGTGTGGTTGGGTTGGTTTTGACTTAGAAACCAACCGGGCCCCTCGAATGAAAAAAGCCAATAACTTTTAGACTGGGCGTCCAATTTACGTGCCATCTGTCACGTTGAGTTTCCCTTGTTGAGACAGAACTTCAAGATACATCAACTCTGGACTATGTGTCAGTTGATGTATCGACCCCCCTAGCTCGTCGAGTGGACCCTTCCAAAATCGAGCATGGTGTGTGCGGGAACCGTAGAGCTCGTTGTGACTGCGATGAAGACCGACTAAAATCCTCTTTGGGTTTGACGGCGATGAAGACTGCACTAAAATCCTATGTGGATTTGGCAGCGATGAAGACCATACTAAAATCATTCATGAGTTAAATGACATTGAAGACCGCACTAAAATCCTCCGTGGGTTCGGCAGTGATGAAGACCGTACTGAAATCCTCTGTGGGTTCGACGACAATGACTACTGTTCTTGTATCCTACGTGGGTCTGGCAGTGTTTGACTCTGTTCATGATATCCTATGTTGGTCTGGCATAGTGTCTGGTCTGTATCCTATGTGGGTCCGACAACATAGCTGGTTTAGTATCCTACGTGGGTCCAACCTTAGATGAATCAGTGGCTATATCTGATCATCTCTATCACCTTACGAAGAGATATACCTGTGTGAGCTGAGTCTTGAATTTAAATCAATATCTTCGATATGAATGACTTGATTTCCTCTTGGTTTGGGTAGTGTTATCCTGTGTGGATTGGGTTGTACTCCCACGTGGATGTGATCGGACTTGGGCTCGGATGTTGGAGCCTAACGGGAATGGATGACTTATGTATATGTATGGGATATACCTAATTAATGTTGGTTGTTACTTCTTGATTGTTTCTTTCATTTGTGGATTATCCTTTGTGGATTCTAGGAGTCCTTTGGGGTCTCGGGGTACCTACTAAGTAGTGTATACTCATCCCTAAACAGGCTATGCCCGCACTACGTTGTGTTGGATGCAGACGATGGACAACATTGATCGTGGTTGAGGCTGGTGGAGTAAGTTATTATCTGGAGGTGGACCACAAGGCGGGACGTACACGGAATGGATGGATTGACCGAGGAGCTAGGGAGGATATTTGTACCCACACATCTGGTGGGACTTCCAGTGGACGGCTCGACATTGCTGCTTTACTTTCAGTTATTGTACTTCTTTCCAGTTGTACCTTACATTCGGTATGAGTTTGTATGCTGGCCCATTTACTTTCCGCACTTACTTTTGTACCCATTTTTACTTAGTGTTTACTTCTTCTTGCTTACTCTATGGTGTTTGTTTACTTTATAAAGGCAATTCCTCCCCCTTTTTTTGGGATTTACGTCTTGGTTCTAATCACCAGCCTCTGGCCTATGGGAGGCGGGCTTGGGGTAGTCACGGCACGGGTCCCGAGGACGGGTCGTGACTTTGCATCATGTCTGTATCAGTGAAAATAAATGGCCAGTTCCATCTACTTATTATGGGATGAAACCATCTAAAATAAATCAATTTCAGGAAGTTCTAGAGACTATTAGAGTTACAGATGGCTATTCATGCAATAAACCAAAATGGGTCAACAGAAACGAGTTGAAGCAGAAATATTTGAAGACTCATGATTATCACGCCCTTTTAAATGAGTTGATTCCAATAGAAATATGTCATCTCTTGTCCAATAATGTAAGAGTATAAGTTATTCAGTTGTGCTATTTTTTAGAGATCTTTGTGCTAATAAGTTCTCCAAATCATTCTTACAAAAAAATTTGGCAGAGACACCATTAATTCGTTGTGATTTAGAGAAAATATTCCCTCTAGTATTTTTTACATACATGTTTCATCTGGCTATCCATCTTCTGAACAAAATACCTCTTGGAGGACCGGTTGATTTCCGTTGGATGCATCCAGCTGAAAGAAAAATTTACACATTCCAATCATATGTTCGAAACAAGAATTATCCTGAAGGTTCATTTGTGAACGGTTACTTGTCTCAAGAATGTATGGATTTCTGGTCAATGTATTTGTTTGATCTTACTATGAGAATAAACAGACCAATGTGAAATGAATAAGAGTAGTTTGATCAAATTGAACACAGTTTTCCATCACCTCCTCATACAAGGGGAATTCTGGGTTCATATTCATTGCCGACATTAAGAATTGAAGAGCGACAGATGACACATCTCACAGTGTTGATCAATTGTGATTTTTTCTATGAGTATATCAAGTATGTAAATTGTGCATGTATCTCTTATATAATCTCTTTTAATTTTAAATATTTGTTAAACTATTATTAGTTTTCTCTATAAGGAACATAAATAATTGATATATTGAAATCATAGTTCTTTATCATTGAGACGGAAAGAGGCATTTCATAGCAAAGGGTTTTCTACTTGGATGAAATTGAAGGTAAAAATATTTCGGTAATAACTAAATAAAAATAATATTTAATTAAGATTACTTTTTGTTTATATTTCAGGTATCAATTTTTCCTAGAGACACTGTTTCTGAGGAAATAATAGCTTTGTCTTTTAGTCCCAATACCACGGTTCGTGTTTGTAAATCACATTTGATCAATGGATATAAATTTATTATCACTGAACGAGCAAGAAACATGAGAACACAACATGATGGTGTTATGCTAACTTTCACAATTGACCGTTATGCCAGTTCATCAGATAATAGACCTCATTCTGAAAATGTATCTTATTATGGAGTCATGGAGAAAATAATAATTTTGGATTATTACACGCATGGTTGAGTCACGATGATGAAATATCAATGGTTTGATTCAAAATAGAGGCAAGGAACCTTTATTGATCATTTTGGATTTTGAGTTATTGACATAACTCGCATTCTTTCCACCGATGAACCATATGTACTGGAATCAATGGTGAAACATGTTTTTTAGTCAAAGATCATTTTCATCCTAAATTCAGTGTAATTGTTAAAATAAATCCCATACATTTTTTGATGATGGTGATGATGATGTTGACACTATCCCTACTGCAATTGGAAGAAATTTGTTTATTACTTATGAGGACTCCAATAGCTCAATTGCCAGAGTTGATTGAGAACCCGAAGTTGTGGTGGGAAATATATAGAATTATACAGTCATATTCTCACCTACATGTCTCACCTATATCATTCAAAGTGTGCATCCTAGTAAAAACCTTCAACCCACCATAAATCTTCTGTTTCTATATGTTTTTTATACGAATGGTTTTTTATATTTTGTTTTTTGGGTCACACATTAGTTATCTGTTTCTAATTACATCCATATTTTTTTCAATATATGAAAAGACACCCATTAAAGAGATACGATGGAAAAAGATGATAGAAAATAATCGTCGCAAGACACAGATGGGCGTTCCTCCACTCATCCATGTAGTGAGTATTTTATTTCAAATATATATAGTTCAATAACTTATAATATCAGGTGTTTACTTTTGTGTTAAACATTTTTTCCGGATCCCCCACCTAGACAAGAGATATCTGATGAGGAACCTGATATTGCTCCCAGTATAGAGGCCGGTGGTAGGAGGAAGGGGTGGTGTCAGAGTTAGATGATCATTTGGGGGTCCCGATACTGAGGCTGGTTGTACGAGGGCTCGTGGTATGAGAGTTATAAGATCTACTGGTCGTACCGGATTGGACTATGCGCCTACCACAGACGTATCTTCTACGCCCCATTTTGATCAGGGTGTGTCTTTAGGGACACACATGATATTTAGGCCTCCTATGTTTACACTACCAGTTGGGAAGACATTTGTACCATCATCTTTTTCTTCTGGTTCATTATCTCTGAGCTATTATATTCCACCTTCTTCGAATCCTTCTATGACATAGTATTTGGCTGAGGAGGGTACACTGAGGGATACTCCACCTATAAAGGATATTACATCAGCTTCTGAACATCTAGTGACACCCATAGATCTAACTATCACAGGTATATTTATATATCTCTGACAAATTTTTATACCAAAATTTATTTTTATTATAACTTTTATGGATATTTTTTTCTTTAATACTAGTTTCATCTACTGATATGAGGAGGGGGAGGGGGCGTACTCGATTGCGTGCGGTATGGAACCACCAGACACAGTTGATGGTTGATTACAATGATGTTGGACAGATGATTGATAAATCTGGGCAGTAATGTTGGTGTTTTTTGGTGACGCTAGTCAAATACTCCGACAACATTCTAGTCAGCCCTCTCTCTAGGAGACATCTACCATAAAAAGTCAAGGATAATGTGTGGGCACAAATATGGGTAAAAATATATTGGATTTAATGTAGTATTTTTGTATTTATATAAATTAATCTATTGGGTGACAGCTTCATTTTAACTTCTGTGATGGTGAAGGTGCCTGACCAGCACGTTTAAAGGAGCTAGGAGAGCTTTGGAGAGCTTATAAGCATGCGTTGAATGTTGGCTAGTGTGATAGAGTGGGCATGGAGTTGGAAACAGTGCCTATCGTGGATGACTGCCTGATAGAGCAATATCATGAAATGATTACCCATTGTGAGACTTCCAAATTTAAGTTATTACTCCATTTGAGTTATTTAAATGACAGTTTTCATGTTTTTCATTAATATTATCTTATTTTTTATTAAACATTATTTAGGAATCTTCTAAAAAACAAAAAAAACATTGATTCAATGCAATACCTCCACACATTGGGGCGCACTACTATGTCAGATCATGGGAGGCAGTTGGTATGATATAGTTGTTTATAATTTTTCATTAGGACTTGCCCTTTTTATTATTTCCTACTTAAATTATGTGATTTATTGAATATTGAATATATGATTATATTTGCACTTTATATTCATTCAATGTCATTACATATGCACAAATTGAATATTGAAGGATGTTTCCATCCAAAAAAATTGTTTTTATCGAGTAGAAGGAAAGAAGATGGAACTACAGTTAATGAAGCGACAAAAGAAAAGGTTTTATGTTTTAATTTGTTTATTTCAAAGTTTAATATCTGTTTTAAAATTTAATAATCTATTAATATTTTTAACAGGATGATTTGGAGGCCCTTGATGCTCAGGATACTGACAATTTAGGGCCACACGGTCATTTATATCAGGTTTTTGGAGATGATCACTCTGGGTGAGTATGATGCCGATCTTTTAAGAATATATTCCCGATGAGGTATTATTCCTCTCCGTGTATCCATTCTAGTACCACAGAGTTAGAACAGATTAAGGAGCATGCAAGACAGTTTGATAAAATGGTCACAGAGTTTGAAGAATAGGTTCAAATGAGGGAGAACGAATTTATGAAAATGAGTGATGCTTTATCATCATCATATCCACCAGAGGCTAGCATGAGTTGTTAGACATATATGTCATAGATGGGTGCATTATCCAATGAACCAGGCGGCAATTCTAGTGTTGGTTGGCATGATGACGTTCCTAGTGATGATGAGGATGTTGAAGAGGACGAGGTCGAGGATGAGGATAAAGACAAGGGTGAGGATGAGGCTGAGGGTGAGTATGGGGCTTAGGATGAGAATGGGGATGATGGTGAGGATGACGACGAGGATAGAGATGGTAGTGAGGATGAGGATGTTGATGACAGTGGTGATGGTGATGGTGATCAGGGGCATATAGATCCATTATATTTTTGAATTTTGTATAACTATTTAATTTTAAACATGGTTTTTTACTCTGGTATGGATATTTTTGAATTCAATATAACTCTATTTCTGACCAAATATGGAAGCCTAATGATGTCATTATTGTTTATGGGGCTTCTAGGGCTTGTTCGATGCTCGGAACCCTAGTCGGCGTAGAAAAACACTATCTCTCACAGTTAGTAAAAAGTTTAAATCCATCCCACAAGGTATCTACCAACCATATAAGACTATATATTAGAAGAAATGTGCGTTATTTTCCCTAACCATGCACCGAGGGATTCACATCATGCACAATATTTATAGTTTTAGTATAAGATATTATCATTGTTGTTGCATGATTTGCCTAACTGGCAAATATAAAACTGACCGAACGCATTCATATTGTGTTTATACAATGATCCATGGGACATTTTTGACATGTAGGAGGCAACCCTGCATCAATCTGAGGCATGTTGTGGCTAGTACCACTCAAAGTGTCTCACCTTTATTTGAAATGATCAACATTTTAAGTGAAAACAACAACTGGCATACGGAAATCCAACCAAATTGATTCGGATTGTGTTTATACATTAGGAATACGATCCATAGAAAATTTTTGATGTGTACGAGTCATCCCTTCATAAATCTGAGCCACGGTGTGGCTGGTACCACTCTAAGTGACTCGCTTTTGCTTAAAATGGACAATGTTTTAAGTAAAAACAACTAGCATACATAAAACTAACAAAACGTATTCATATTGTGTGGATACTATAGAACATTGACCCATTGGGACATTTGTGACATGGATGAGTCAACCCTGCATCAATCCAAGGCGCGGTGTGGTCGGTACCACTATAAATGTCTCTCTTTTAATTAAAATGGACATCATTTTAAGTAAAAATAACAATTGGCATATAGAAAACCAACAAAACACATTATTATTATGTTTATTCTTTAGGAAAACGATCCATGGGACATTTGTGATGTGTAAAAGTCAACCCTGCATCAATCCGAGGCACGGTGTGGCCGGTACCACTCTAAATGTCTCTCTATTGTTTCAAATGGACAACATTTTATGTGAAAACAACAACAGGCATACAGAAAACTAACCAACCACATTCTGATTTTGATGATACTTTAGGAAAACGATCCATGAGACATATGTGATGTGTAAGAGTCAACCCTGCCTCAATCTGAGGCACGGTGTGGCCGGTGTCACTCAATGATTCTCTCTTTTGATTAAAATGGACACCCTTTTATGTAAAAACAAATTCCATATGGAAAATAGACCAAACATATTTGGATTGTGTTGATACATTATAAAGACAATCCATGGGTCATTTGTGACATGTACCACTCATCCACACCTCAATCCGGGGACTATTGTGGCTGGTACCACTCAAAGTGTCACACTTTTATTTGAAATGGACAACATTTTAATTGAAAACTACAACTGACATACAGAATACATAATAAATTAAATCGTATTATGTTGAAAATTTAACACAATGATCCATGGGACATTTATGACATGTATGATTCAACCGCGCATCAATCTGAGGCACGGTGTGGCTGGTACCACTCAATGTGTCTCACCTATATTTGAAATGATCAACATTTTAAGTGAAAACAAAAACTTGCATACATAAAACAAACCAAACGCATTCAGATCGTGTATATACTTTAGGAAAACTATCCATGGGACATTTCTAACGTGTACAAGTCAACCTTACATAAATCTGAGGCACGGTGTGTCCAGTACCACTCTATGTGTCTCTCTTTTGTTTAAAATGGACAATGTTTTTTGTAAAAACAACTGGCATACAGAAAACTGACGAAAAATATTCGAATTGAGTTGATACTTTAGTAAAAAGATCTATGAGACATTTTTTATGTGTAAAAGTCATCCCCGCATCAATATGGGGTGCGGTGTGTCTGGTTCCACTCTAAATGTCTCTCTTTTGTTTAAAATGGACATCATTTTAAGTGAAAACAACAACTAGCAGACATATAACCAACCAAACACATATGGATTATATTGATGATTTAGGAAAATGATCCATGGGGAATTTATGATGTGTACGAGTCAACCCCGCATCAATCCGTGGCACGGTGTGGCTGGTACCACTCGAAATGTCTCACTTTTGTTTAAAATTGACATTATTTTAAGTGAAAACAACAATTGGCATATCGAAAACCGGCCAAACACATTTGGATTGTGTTTATACTTTAGTAAAATGATCCATGAGTCATATGTGATGTGTAAAATTCAACCCCGCCTCAATTTGAAGTACAGTGTGGTCGGTTTCACTCAAAGTGTCTCTCGTTTTCTAAAATGGACACTATTATAAGTAAGAACAACTGACATATGGGAAAAAATATATTCGAATTATGTTAAAACATTATTAAAATGATCCATTGGACATATGTGATGTGTATGACTCAACCTCGTATCAATATGAGGTGCAGTGTGGCCAGTACCACTCAAAGTGTCTCACTTTTATTCGAAATGGACAACATTTTAAGTAAAAACAACAACTAGCATACTAAAAACCAACCAAACACATTAGGATTGTGTTGATACTTTATGAAAACAATACATGGGAAATTTGTGACGTGTTCAAGTCAACCTCGCATCAATCCGAGCCATGTTGTGGTTGGTACCACTCTAAACATCCCTCTTTTACTTAACATGGACGTCATTTTATGTGAAAACAACAACTAGAATACGGAAAACAGACCAAACGTATTCTGATTCTGTTGATACTTTAGGAAAACGATCCATGAGTCATTTATGATGTGTATGAGTCAACCCCACCACAATCAGAGGTGCGGTGTGGCCGGTACCACTCAAAGTGTCTCACCATTATTTGAAATGATCAACATTTTAAATGAAAACAACAAATGGCATACAGAAAACTGACCAAATGCATTTAGATTGTGTGGAAACAATTGGAAAATGATATATTGGTCCTTTTTGACGTGTAAGAGTTAACACTGCCTCAATCCAAGGCACAGTGTGACCGGTATCACTCTAAGTGTCTCTTTTTTTTTAAAATGGACACTATTTTAAGTAAAAAAAACTGACATACAAAAAACTGACCAAACATATTTGGGTTGTGTTGATACATTATCACAACAATCCTTGGGTCATTTTTGAAGTGTAAAAGTCAATATAGCCTCAATCTGAGGCCCGGTGCGGCAGGTACCATTCAAAGTGTCTCATTTTTATTTGAAGTGGACAACATTTTAATTGAAAACACCAACTGGAAAACAGAAAACCAACCAAACGCATTCAAATTGTATTGATACATTAGGAAAATGTTACATGGGTCATATTTGATGTGTACAAGTCAACCCCACATCAATCCAAGGCATGGTGTGGCCAGTATCAATATAATTGCCTCTCTTTTGTTTAAAATGAACATCATTTTAAGAAAAAACAACTAGCATACGGAAAACCAACCAAACATATACGGATTGTGGTGATACATTAACACAACAATCCATGGTCTAGCCTCACACAATCCACTCCTCATGTGAGGAACTCCTACCCCTATTCTAAAACACATGACATTTAATATTCCAAGGACTATTATATTCCCTAAGTCACACATGCTCATTGATACACACCCATTATCATCATACCTACGTTTAAAGACACACACCCCAAACCATTACATTATATTTGTGTTTGGGGGAATTGATTTATTAATTTCATTATTTTGGGTTATTAGCTTCTAATTTTTGAATTCAATCATGTATGTGTTTAAAAATGTAATTTTGTATGTATTATTAATTTTGTATCACATATAATTACGTATTCAGTTTTTAATTTATTCTATTAACAATTTATTATTAAATCATGTATCTTTATAATTATCAGTTTTTAATTATTTTTCCTTTTTATGTATTGCATTGTATGTATTCTGTATAATTCACACAACATCACACAGAGCAGGATGCTGTGTGAATTGTAAAGAAAATCCAATACCAACGGTTTTATACTATTGGTATAGGTTCTATATGTTTTTGTTTTACCAACGGTTCTAAACCATTGGTACAATAACGTTACCAACGGTTTAAACCATTTGTATAAGAGTGAATGGAAGACTAAGAAATATCTGCCAACGATTTTGAAACTGTTGGAATATGTGTTGTATAAGAACTATATTTCAATAGTTTTATAAAGCCTTTGGTATAGAGTAGATTTCTTCACATATACCAACTATCTCTCTCAAACCATTGGTATATGTCTATTTTCACGGATTACTGGGCTACGGTTTCTAAAACTGTTGTTATAATTTATGCCAACTTTTCTCCACCCTATACCAACGTTTTTTAACCATTGGTGTACCTTATATTTCTAGTAGTGAATTAATGTAATAAAATTATAAAACATTTAATATAATTTATTTATCATAAATCTTGGATAATAAGAGGTGAAGATACAATAAGAAAAGAAATGAAATTTAATAGAAATTTAAATAAAATGATAGATGAATTTACCTCTAGAATTTCTCCTCATTAAAATCCTCCTTAATTAAAAGTTCAGGGTGTATTGATGAAACCAATAGATCCAAGATGTGGGGGTATATATTTGGAAGAGTATGAGAAGAATTTGTACAAGTATAAATACTTGTAATGTTTATAGAGAATATATGTTGAGTGTGGTTTTTACAGTGGAGGAGAGGGGCGTTTTCTTATTATTTTAATCATTAGATTATTATTTTGGCCCAATAATACCAATATAGTTGATTATTATTACTAAATAAAGTAACTAATGTATTTTATATGGAACTAATTGTGTTTAAATTATCCTTACATAAACAATGGATCAAAAAATCATGTATCTTGCATTTGCCTAAAATTATCCTATTTTTCTATTCACCAAAAATTAATTTATTTTTTAAATTTTACAAAAATTTACCCTAACCATTTTTCGACATGTATAATTAAAAAATGAACTCCACATTATGAAACTACTTTTTTTAAATGAGAAATTTAATTTTAAATAAAATCCTCATTTACTTGAAAAATACACATTCTAAAATTTTAACTGATTTTATAACACTTTGAGAAAATAAATAAGGTATCGTAAAATTACCATCAAATTATAAGACAACAAAATTTTAATTTATGAATACATTTTAGGAAATTTCGTTTTTTAATCATTATATTAATTATTAAATTGTAATTAAATATTTTTAACTTTATGAAATACAAACTCCTAATTAATAATTTTCATAACATTAATTTACTTGTACTATGATATAATTATATCATACTATTATTATTAAGATGCAGAAATTTAATTTATACATTCATAGGAGATGATAGTATTCTATGGATGGTTTAATATTCATAAGGGTCACATTACTATTTCAGAGGAAAATTTAAAATTCCACTGGTAAAGGGTCCCTATCTTCTATATATACCACTTATTTTATTTATTCTTCATTTATAATATTTTTATTGTGTTATTGACGTGGTTTCATGTGATTTATACTATTATGAGAATGTTATTTCTATTGATGGAATTTATGATTGTTACATTCTTCCCCCTTAAGATATTTCAATCTCAGAATTTCATTTTTAAAAATATGGGTGAAAATAGAGGGATATCCTCCTTAATCTCTTCCTTTGGTTCCCATGTTTCCTCATCATAATTATGGTTCCACTATATTACATTGACCACATGAGTAGCCTTTGGGTGTAGAAAAGTTTCTCTATGGTCCCATATATTCATTTCCTGATCCTCGTAAGATAGATCATTATAAAATTGTACAACCTATGAATTTAGTACATATGAAGGATCAAGTATGTATTTACTCAAGAGAGATGTGTGGAATACATAGTGTACTTGAGACATGGTAAGTGGGTGTTCAAATCGATTGTCCATGGATTTAACATGATCACTGATTTCAACAGTGTCAAAGTACATAGGAATTTTCTCTATTTTCTTCTCAAATCAAATGATCCCCTTCAATGGTGATATCCATAGGAATACCATGTCTCTAGCCGTAATCTCAATGTACCATCGATGATTGTATGCATAACTCTTCCATTAACATTGCGACACCCAGATATTCTGTTGTGTGGTTTTCATTGTTTCTAATATTTCTTCATATACTATAGGTCCTAGTATCATCCGTCTAATGACATCATCACATCACTCTAGTTTTCTTCATCTTTTCCCATATAGGGCTTCATATAGATACATTTGTATCCTCAAGTGAAACAGTTTTTGTAAGAGGACACATCTAGGGGAATATGTTGGTCCCATGATGTTTTTAAGTCCATAGAACATTTTATCAACATGTCTTCTTGGGTTTAAATAGTCCACTCAGATTTTACATCCGTTTGAGGATGATAGGCCATATAGAAGTTCATCTCAATTCTTAGAGTACGTTAGACACATTTCCAGATCATGGAGGTGAATTTAGGGTCTTGATCCTATTCTATCAAAAGTGGTACTTCATGTAGCCTTACTATAAATTTTATTTATATACATGAAAGTACATACAACGTTAAGTCCTCTTGAACTGTAATAATGTGAGATTTTTTTGTAAGATGATCCATAAAACCCATATAGCATTGCTTCCTCTAGATGTACATGTATGTTTGGTGAAAAAGTCCATAGTAATGTTCTCCCACAAGCGTGTTGGTATGGGTAGTGGTTGCATCATCCACTTAAACATATTTCTTTCATTCTACACTAGCTAACAAACTTGTAACATTGATGTATATTCCGTGATTTCCATATTCTTATTGTCACCCTAATAGTTCTCATAGAGATCTAAACACATCTTTGTGCACCCTAGGTGAGTAGAGAGGTTTGAGCTATGTGCGACATTTATAATCTCATTCATTATCTATGGATTGATTGCTATACAAAATCATGACCCAAATATCATTACACTTTCTTAATCCATTTTCAACTCTGAAGATTTCTTTTTATCCATGGATTTCAATTTCTTCTGAATTTGCTCATCAATTATTTCAGTATCCTGTATTTTATTCATAAGTAATGGTTGATAACTCATTTGAGAAATTATTTATTATGTTCCATTATTAATTATTTCCATGATCATGATTTGAACATCTAAAAATAATGGATTCTTATCAATTATCTACACTGATAAAGATGGAGGATCTTTTCTACATAAAGCATATTCAACATTTTTTTACATATCATGATAGTTTTGGATTAATCAGAAAAAATCCTTGATGATATTTATCTATATTCACTGGCACACATTAATCTAAATCTATGCGAATATATATTTGATACAGCTTTGATCAATATATATTTCAATATTCTCCCCATAGGGATAATGCCACCAGAATTTCAATGCAATGACTATAGATTACAGCTCTAGATCATGCATAGGATATTTTTTCATGAATTTCAAAATGAATAAATGTATAAGATATTAATTTATCAGTTTTTATTACTCTATAACCCAATACCTTCTTTTAATCAACATTTAACATGACAAAGAGTTCCCAGCATTTTGGAAGTGTGAGTACTAGTGAAGTGATTAGACTTTACTTATACTCTTTCAAACAGTCTTCACTTTCACTAGTTAAGGGAAAAAAATACTAATTTCTGATTTAACATGGTTAGTGGGTTTGAAAATCTTGGGATGTTCCTAAAAAATAATTGGTAGGACCCATATAGATAAAAAAATCCATGTATCCCTATTATAGATGTTGTCCTAGGACACTATTTGATTTCCATTGTTTTTATGGGGTCTACAGATATTTATCTACTATTGATAACATACCCAAAAAATGATTCATCCTTCATCCATAACTAATATTTACAATACTTTTCATAAATTTTCTCCCTTTTAAAATTATTTATCACAATATTAAAATTCTCTTCATATTTCTCCCTACTATGGGGTATATCTAAATATCTTCAATAAAGAATACCATAAATTTGTCGAGGTAATCTCTAAAGACACTATTAATTAAAAACATTAAAATTTTTGAGGAATTAATTAGTATAAAATGATTCACTATGAACTCATTGTGTATATAAATCATTGAAATGGTAGTATATGGAATATCTTCCTTTCTCCCCATTAATTGGAGATATCCTGAACGAAGGTCCACCATAGAGAAATATCTTACACCACATTCCTGATCGAACAAGTCATATGTCGTTGGAAGGGGATAACTGTTCTTTGTCATTATTTTATTGAGCTCACAATAATCAATGAAAATGTGTATTGATCCAACCTTCATCTTAAAATAGAGGGCGGGTTTACCCCATGGTGAAGCTCTAGAGAATATAAAACTATTGTCCATATTCTCTTACAATTAATTCTATAGTTCTTCTAGATCAACAATGGTCATTCTATAAGGTGAATTTAATATAGGTAGAGGTCAAAGAATTTTTTCAATTGATTTATAAACCTCTCGATCATGAGGAAGGTTATAAAGATCTTCAGGGAACACATTAGTGTAGTCCCTCAAAATGGGAAACTCTTGAAGAATGATTATCTCTATTGTATCAAACGTTTTATATAGATATTCTACCACATAAATAAATAATATCCATGCTTGAGATGATGATTCTGAAGGAGAGTCTTCATCCTCTTTAAACTTTTATATAATTGGAGGATTCTTCCGGATGTGAAGAGTGATATCCCTTTCCTAGAATTTGATATTGGTTTTATATAAAGATAAAAAATCCATGCCCAAAATAGAATCAAAATATACCAAAGGTAATATGACAATATTTTAAGGGAGGTTTAATACTAATTCATTAACCATGGGGTAGTTATAAACATTGGATTCAATAATTGAACCATTTTTAATTCTCACCAATAACTCAACCTCTAATTTTTGATGTAGTGATTGAATTGTTCTACTTAACTTTCAATATATGAATGAATGTACAGAACCAGAAAAAAAAATTTATATTTTCTATTATTGAATGAATAACTAGAACAGTTATCACCACATCATTGATGAGATACACCTGAGTAATTTTGATATCATATTCCCTTCTTTTATACCTTGTAGGTTATTTTTGATGTTTATTTCCTCCAAAAACCCCTGGCTTAGTAATATAGAATGCATAATTCCCATGTTCTTTGTAGAAGAAACACTGCACTATAGGTTTAGTGTTAATCTGAACCTTTCTTTATTCTTCCACATTAGTGTTATTCTTCATATGCCTCAATAGTTATTTTCCATATTCCCTTCTCTTCCACATTGGAATCATCACTTGGTTCCCATTCAGAAGCCTCCAGGATGCTTATTCCCACACTTTTGACATGTGGGATGTAGGGTCTTCATTCCATCATGAGATTTTTCTTTCAATCCACCCATATTATACTCTATTTTCCACCTTTTGTCCCCTGGACCACAAGACCACTTAAATTATTTGAACCCCATATCAACCTTAAGGGAAAATATTAAAATCTCCTCATAGCTATCAGAGTCGTGAATTACCAACCCTTTTCATAGACAAGATTTTAATTTTCTAAAGAAGTGACCCACCTTGATTTTGGGGTTCATGAAATATCTGGAGGCATTTCATGGAATCCTTATGACGTATTCATCATACGACCTAATAGAATCTTCTTCATTTTTCTTGAAACTGAGTAACACCCTTTCTATCTTCAGATGTAGGGTTGAGGGAAAGTATTTATTAATTTTTTTCAAGTATCCTCAAATTCCATGGAATAAATTCCCTCCTTGTATTTTGTGTTCTTGATCAGTGTCAACCACAGATCAACTTCTCTATCAATACGATAAATTTCCTGCACAAGTTTATCTTCTTTTATGAGCTAGAGGACAGGGAATATCTTCTCAATGGAGTTAATCCATTATTCATGAAGGAGTTGATTAGAATATCCACTAAACCAAGATGGACTTTTTACCATAAACGATTCGACCACAACCTTCTCTCTCTAAGGAGGAGGATGGAATTCCATGTGATTCAATTTATTATTTATAACATGAGCCAATTGAGAATGTAATTTCATGAAATTTTGAGCTTCGGTTCCCCTCATATTTGGAATTTCATTAAAGCAATCAACACATTACACATAATACTGATTTTTGGCGTGAGTTCAAATATTTTCATCTATTAACCAAAAAAAGTACAATTAGGGGGTCTTAATACTTATTTAATAATAATATAAATGTAAAATTTAAACATAAAAATATAAACTTGTTAAGGAAAAGAATATCATAAATTATGATTCCATAGTTTTCAATCTAGGATATACAAGATATTCTTCCTAAATTTTGTTCATATGGTAATTTTTTCCCTAATAATGGTTTCTAATAATATAATCAATTTATTAAATCATTTGCCCCAGATGTTTCAAACTACGTGTGTATTATGGCATGTTTTTGTGTACTAGGTTACCCCGAGTAAGGACCAAAACACCATTTTGGAGTTGTTAATCCAATTTACATATATTCTAGAAACACATCCCCTTTTAATATCTAAAACTGGATTTTTTTTACATTGTAAACTACATAATTTATATTTTCCCAAATTTAGGTATGTCTCACATATTTAGTCTAATCTCTAAGGCATTTACTTTACTTTTCTAGTCCAAATCCCAAAAATAACTAATATTTTCCTTGGATACCATCTATAGTGACCCTATATTTTTACACATATCATTACATGATTTTAAATATAATTAATACAAATTTATAATCCAATGATTGTAAATTATTGGGTCTTTCGATGATTCGATACATAATAAAACATCAAGAAACTAAAATAAAAAAAATATTTTATTTAATCACCTTAATAAATTCCCAACATCCATTGAGATCATAGATCCTTATAGGATAACATGGGGAATAATTGAACAAATGGGCTCAACTAAAATACCATGTAAGAAATTACACATAGGAATAAAACAAAAAACATGTTTTAGATGGCATGAAATGATGGAAAAAGTCACGGATAATCAATAAACATAAATAATAATAACATTTTTAAAATTTTAATATATAATCATGACATCACATAAATGTGGGAAAAATATATAACATGACAAAAACATGACTTAAGTCTATGTTGCAAGACTATAAACATGGAGGAAAAAGTCCCATAATGGAATAAGGTTCGCTTTTTTTCCAAACATGATGTCTCATGAGACTAAACATTACCCAATGAATTTGAGTGCTATCTAGGAACACCCATCATAACATGTTCATCAATTGTTGTTCTATATAAGGAATAAATATAAGGGTTACCCATGGAATGAAATGGGAATCATAATCTTGTCACAAGGCATAACAAATGAGAACACCCTAAATAATTCCATTAAAAATGGATTTCAAATATACATGGAAATTAATAAAGGAAAATAGGAATAGATGATGAAAATTTATGTCCAATTGAATTGGAATCATTTAAATGGAGTGTTTGAGATGCATTATAAATGGGACATTTTAGTGAGGTTTAAGTAAAATATTAAATACCATTTAAAGAGGAAAAAAATTGTTTTCATAAACCAAAAAATTAATAAATTTATTTTTTTATGATAAAATGAGTTATTTTATAAAAATAATTTATTCTTAAAATATATTTTGTATTGTACTTGGAAATGGGTAAGAAATTCTATAGTTCCCTCTAATCATGCTTGCTTTTTGGGAAGAATTCTGAATCAAACCTTATTAAAAATGTATATCCCTAAAAATGAAGGATGAAATGATATGAAATTATGTGTTTGTAACATAGAAATAAAATTTAGAAGAATTATATAACAAGGAAAAATAGTTCTATTAGGTTAAATAGCGATAATGAGTAACCCTAAGGAAAAAATGGTTGTTTGGAACGAATCCCTTACCTAATGTCTGAAATGGTTCTGCACTTGATTTTAATGTTTTAGATAATCAAATTAAACCCATCCATTAACAAAATTTTGAAACATTAATTCACATAATTGATTAATTATAATTTTATTAAGTTTATTTATTTATTTATTTTTGAGTTGTAGTGTTCAATTTCTTCATTCAGGAGTTCTCGTTTTCATAGTCTTTCTGATGAGTTCCCTTGTATAAGAATATGAAAGATCATGTAAAATGAAAATATAAATATATAATTGTAGTTATAAGTTATTAATTAAAATACCTAAGTCTAAATGCCCTTAAAAATAATTTTGTTACATTGTATGAAGATTAATTGTTAGATAAATAGTTAATGATAATTGTTTATGTTAATTTTGGCAGTTTTTTATCACAAAGAACTCATTTTGTTTTATCTTTCAGTATTATATATACATATCTGTTACATAACATAATTTTTTTTGTAAAATTAGTTTTATGGTCTCTTTTCAACCATTAATAAAGTTTTAATGATTATGCTTGATGTCTTTAATGGAAATTCAAAGTGCATCTTCCAGGATGTCAGTAAATTGACACATCATGGGTGATGATTTTATTTTAAAAAAAATTATATGAGAAGGGGTATTGATAAATTATTATTCCTTTAAAAAAATAAAATTTAATTACTTTTAATATATTATAGTTATCATGAAACTTTTATAAGGGTAGGTAAGGGGAGAATAATAGAAAAATATAAATTTAATGGAAATTTATTGAAAATGGAAGTGGATTTTACCTCTTGAATTTCTCCTCATCCAAAACCTCCTTAGGTAAAAGGTTTTGGTCTTTTTATTAGACAAAGAGAACCTATAAGTGGGGAAGGGTATTGGGATGATTATTCGGAAAAAATTGGAAATGGTTTAAATCTTGTAAGGTGTTATAAAAATATGTGGTGTTGGGTGGTATATATAGTGGACGATATGGGTGTTTTCCCTATATTTTAATCATTATATTGTTATTTTGGCTCAAAAAAAGTAATAGTGCTGATTCATGAGATTAAATACTATAAATAGTGCATGTTATTTTATACTAATCGTGCTTACCATAGACTTATATCCATGATGACTCAGAGATTATTGTATTTATCATTTATCAAAAATTAACGTTGTTTCGGTGCGGATGTGCGTCGGGTTACGCTGTTCCACCAGGACGCGTTCGCGCGTGCACCCGTCAACCCGAGGGGATGGGCGCGCGGCTTGTGGTCCCGCAGTCCCGCTTTCCAAGGGCGGGCGGCATTCGTCCCTTATTCAGGGGCGTCTGCTCCTTGATCGAAACCGGGATGATGGGATGTCGGCTCCTCCTTCCTTGGACGTCTCCTCGGAACTTGTCGCCTAATCCGGGTCTCCCTCATAGACTTAAGAATGTTCGTGAATCTCGTTCCCGGCGCCATATCTTCATGGACACCGGTTAATTACGCTGCTTCCGCCCGGACGCTCCAAGGAGTCTGGTCGGGGCAGCAACCTGCGGTGAGAAGGCCGGGTGGCTCTGGGTGCTGGGGGCGTGTCGTAGCACTGCGGCTCTGCACGTCTGTCTTCCGTCCCTAATAGGGCTTCTCGAAGGCATGATGGCCTGAGGCATCCCATACTAGGTGCGGGGAACTGTGTCACCTGAGGTTTTCCTCAGCTTCCCATGTTTAACACGAGGTATGCCGCGAGTTTAACGTCCAGCGGGGACGGCATCGGACCGATCAACACGAAAAGTGGATCAGATGACAGAACCCCTTGCGGGGAACCTCCGACGCTGGGGCCAGCACATGGGCGGCTTCCCAAGTAACGTGGAGTGGAGTGAAGTGGCATGACCCCACCGGGATGTGGCGGCCCGGGTAAGGATCAGGATGGATGATGGAGTGAAGAGCTTGGACCCCGTAGGGTCTTCCTACGTACCGCGCGTTAGCACGGATCAAAGTCAACGTAGTTCGGGTATACAGTTTAACGTCATGCTGGACGTCGGCAAGCCGACTCACGAAGAGGTCGAGGCCGCCGGGCGGAGGATTGAACCGAACCACCTCGCACAGAGGGGGATGGGACGGCCGGGTGGATCACAGTTTCACGTCATGCTGGACGATAAAAAGAGAAATGGAAAAAGGGGCTGTGGGGAGGCACAGTGGAGATACACACGGGCAGTCTCCCACAGGGGCGGATTCATAGGTGAATCGACGCAAGCGTGAACCCTGGAGGGGTCCACTGATGGACGAACCGACGTAAATACGACCGGGACGACCAGGTGGCGGGCTTGGACCTCAGGGAGGCTTCCTACGTACCCTGTATAGAAGACAGGGATCAAAGTCCACGTAGTTCATTCTGTCAGGACTTACGCACTTGGGGCAGCCCGGATGCGACAAAACTCTGTTGGAAGGGACTTGGACCGAAAGCAGAAGACACCTCGGTCCCAGTCACACCCTCTACTGGCTTCGGCAGTGGGGAGGCGCAATGGAGATACACATGTGCAGCCTCCCACGAGAAACTAGGGGTTTGTAATACCCTGCCCCCGTAGGGAAAAGCCACTCCCATTAAATCGTCCCAAAAGGGGGACAATCCCGACATCCCTGCAGAGAGGAGCGGGTGGGGGCCACGTCGAAACCGGGGGAGACCCTGCGTGCGAGGCACGGGATCGAATGATGCGGACGGTTTAACGTCTTGTCGGACGAAGTACAGTTTAACGTCATGTGTTGAGGACGAAGCGGACGGTTTAACGTCTTGCCGGACGAAGTACAGTTTAACGTCGTGTGTTGAGGACGAAACACTTGGCAGTTTAACGTCTTGCAGCGCGGACGATGGGGGCTAGGCAGTTTAGCGTCGTGCAGCCTGGACGTATACAGTTTAACGTCGTGCAGGACGTGGTGCAGTTTAGCGTCATGCAGGACGATAAAGCCGCCGGTAGGTCCGTGTCACTTCGCGCGAGCCTAGGGGGGGGGGCGCACGGAAAGACGACACACAGTGCGGGCACCTGCGATGAAGACCATCGGGCGCCACGCAGGCGGGTACCCTCAGGGGGTCAAGGGAGGCGACCCTGGCGGGTTGCGCGCAAAAGAGGAGCTTTGCGCGCAAAACCGCGGGTCGGCGCGCAAAATGGCGGGCTGGCGCGCAATTGGGCCAGCGCTTCGCGCGCGGATGATTGGGATTGCGCGCACCGGGCTTCGGGTAGCGCGCGGGGGCAACGGCTCATTCTCTAACGAATGACCACTTTGAAGATGGGGGGTGCGCGCAATCGGGTTGGATTGCGCGCACCCGGGGGCAATTGCGCGCAAGAGGCTTCTTTTGCGCGCAAAGGCCTTCGGGTTGAAATTTATTCAAAGGAAATGAGCCAAGGGGATTGCGCGCGAAGGCGGACCCCAAGGCTCTATTCCGCGAAAGAAAGGAGGTTACCTGAAGATCGGCATTGCGCGCGGAAGGGGTTGAATTGCGCGCGCGGGAGACCGTTCGACTTCCAGCAACCTTTGAAACGTTGGGGGTCGCCTAGTATTTATAGGCAACCCCGGGCGCGGAATCCAAGGCGCGAGCGCGGAATTCTCCTCGCGGGCGCGGAATCGGGCACCGCGCGCAAGGGAGTTGCGCGCATCCCGGGGGTTTTGCGCGCGGATCATCATCTTTGCGCGCAGACCTCTGAAATTCCGCGCAAGGCCTCCGGGCCCTCCGAAACATTCTTCCGACTCCAAATATGATATCGCTTTCTGCATCCGGAGCTTCGTTTGGGAACAACGGACTTTTCCGGCGTCTACAAACGTATTTTACAATTCACCAATAATTCCAGTATTTTACAAAAATACCAAAAAATAACCCTTCCAACATTTCTACGTGTATAATTGTAAAATGAACTCCATTATTTAAAAATAATTTTTAAAAAATTATATACTTATATTTTTAATTAAAATCATCATTTACTCAAAAAAAATGAAATTTTAATATTTTCACTAAGTTTATAAAATATTGAATATTTTAATAAGGTCTCATAAAATTATATTAAAATAATAACATTACAAAATACAAATTTAGTAACACATTTCATGAAATATAAATTTTATTTTAAATTGTTGTATTAATTATAAAATAGTAATTAAATATTTATAACTTACAAAAATACCTACACATAATTATTAATTTTCAAATTAATATTTTAACATAAACTATGACATAATTATATCATAATTTCATTTTTAATATCCCAAAAAAATTTATACTATCATCTGTGAGGTTACTATTCCAAATGTTGGTTTATAATTCATAAGGGTTGTATTACTTTTCCAAATGTCTAGTTACTACTCTTCCAGTAAAGGATCCTTAACACATAAAAATAACTCTTATTTTATTAATTCTACATTTATAATGTTTTCATTGTGTTTTTAATGTTTTTAAGTGATTTATAGTATTATAAGAAGGGAATTTTTATTGATATTATTCATGGTCATTACCGGAACACACCTTGTTCCTTTCCATGCGCTAACATGACTATTTGATAGATTGGTGACTACGGTTGGTTCATAATAATTAAAATGAATACCTCAAACATATCATGTTTTGTAAATTATAATTTATTAAAATTTATCATAAATATCACTCATTATATTATGTAACAACATAATTCCAGGTTTCTTAGGGGATAAAAGTGGATTAAAATGACAGGGGTGACGATTGTTGTTCTTATTAGAATATCTCTTATACCTAGTGACCAATATCAATTATGATTCTCTATGTACCATAACATAATCTTTAAAAACAAAATCCATTATAAAATATTCCTTAATAAATAGACTCTAATAAATAATAAACAATATTAATTTCATGATTTTATCTAATGGAAAAATGATAGAAAATTTATTATTATTTTAATATAATTTCCTCCAAAACAATGAATTCAATTACAAGTATAAAATAAAGTTAAATAACTATATTAATTAAAATAATCAATATATTACTGACCATAATATAATGAATGAACATTGATTTTGTTCATCACCTTTAGCATCATTCAAATATTTCACGTCAAGGTGCATAACAACATATGGTTGATAATAAATTGACTAAAATATGTTTTATATAAATAAATTACATTGTGTTATATTTGAACTTAGCAAAAATACTATAATAAGAACACATATTAAATATATAACCCTAATTATAGAAAATATAACTTTCATAATCTTTTATTTTTATTAAAATGTTGAATTATTTTTCCCCATTTTCAGTTTTCCAAATTCTATCTCCAAGCTCTTCTCTAATAAAAAAATGTCATGTCAATTAGGTCCAACATTAAATGTATTTGGCATCCCAATGAATAGATCATCCTCAAACAAATTTTCATTCAATTCAATATTTTTTTCATTTATAAAATAATTATATCAAAATTTTCATTTATAGGATCATGTTTATAACACATTTGCAACACTTGGGATGCCATTATGAGGGGATTATCTTTCCGACCATAATAAAATTCACTTTTGGAAATCTTAAATCATTAAAATTTACTAAAATAATATTATAAACCCATATATATTGGAAAATATTCAAATTAAATATAATACAGTCAAACTCCCATGTTTATTTATGATCCCATAGCAATACATATTTTGGTAAATTTTTGTTCTATACTTGAAACATGATAAAATTATCAATGGATCTATAATGACAACTCTTGTGTTTTACAGTGTAAAAAATCATCATGATCATTTATATTAAATGAATAACCATTAATAATATAGACATTGTATGATAATACATGAACACATTTTATTTGTTATAACCACTTTAATTTTTAGCAAGAATTTTTAGGATTTGTAGATAAATCATTATAAATGTTCTCATGAAACCAACCAATAGACATTTGGTAATGTGTGTTTGATTTGAAAACATTAGTCCATGTTGGAATCAAATATAAAAATATATTCTTATTAGTTCAAATATTATGATAAAACTTTACAATATTATAGAAAATAAACAAGTGTCCATATTCCCAATCTGTTATATATTTTGAAATAATTTCCCTATCATAACGTTCCCAACCTTTGATACAGTCATAAGGTATGTATTTTAGATAAATAATTTTATCCATCCTGTATATATATTGTGTAAAAAATTCACTAGATTATTCTCTAATAAATATTTTTAAAATATAACCAGTTGTTGGGCTATGATATTTGATGCACCCTTTCAATTTTTTCATATAGTACTCAACGGGGTTAAACCATATGAAATTTAAAAGACGATAAGTCAGATATCCTATATCAATAGAATAATAATATCAAATATTTGTGGTAATAAGGACATATTATGTGCATATAATGTGATAGAAATTCCTTTTAAATTATTGGAAACATCACGTTATCAATTAATATAATGTATATCGCTTTTCAAACTAAAAATAACGTAGTTATTATTTGTAAAATATTTTTTGGAAATATATATTTTATTTCCTTGAGAATAAAATATTTATTTAAAAAATGAAAATCATGTGATTTTAATCAGGTTAACTTTGGTTCATTAATTGAAAAACATTATTTATATAAAATTAATACATCTATTTAACTATTACACAATTTAAAAACATTATGAAATGAAATATTTCTTTCATAGAAACAGTATAAACCACTAGAGGAAGAAAATTATTCTACCCCCATTCATTGGTGTCTTTCCTTTCTTAATTCCCATTTCAATAATGTCAAACCATTTATAATTTCATATTTTTTCTTCACTTATGTATTTAGTAATTTTTAAAAGATAAAATTAATAAAAATCTAGATATTAATGATTTCTTGAAAAAATTCAACAAAAAAAACTATTTCTATAAAAAAATTAAAAAAATTATTTCTTCTTCCTAACCACATTAGACATTTTTAGTAAAATTTTTGCTAAAAAGATTTAAAAAACACATTTTCTTATGAAGTATTATTATATTATTAATGGACAAAGTGGAAACCCTCTATTCAATTTCCCATTCATTGTTTTCTTCTGTGATCAATACCTATGTCTTTGATGTAAAAAAGTTTGATGTCAAATTAAAATAGTTTTGATATTTTTATTTTTACATAAGTGAATGTGTGCCATCTTAAATCATATTATAACTTAATCATTCATTAATATTGTACTAGAAAAAAATAAAATAAGATGAAAATTCATTTAACATACCGAATGACATTTCTCTTAAAATAGTTCTTCCTTCCTGCAAGAATGAAAAAATTCAACTCATTTATCCCAAAAAAAATAAATCTATATTAAGTGGATCAAACCAAATTTCAAAATAATTATCAGGCTATTTCAGTCCAAAAATAAGCTACTATAACATAATATAATTTCCATTTATACATAACCATGTTGGTAAATTATATTTTATCAAAATAACCTAATGATTATTGTGTGTTTTTCTCGATAATTGATGGGGATTGTTGTCATATGTATATAATGAAAGATTAAAGTTATATGAATCATTCTGAATACATGATTTTTGTGGTCAATTTTATTTCACTGAGTCAAATATACTACTTTTTTAGGTTTAAAATATTGAATTATTCTACCTACATGTTAAATCAGCTAAATTATAGTTTTTGAACTTCTATACTACTATCAAAAACTTGTAATGACTTGAAATTTCCACACATATTTCGATAAACTGAATTATTTTTCTTATATTAAGATGAATTTTAGTTTGGAAAAAACTGTAAATATTTTTTCTCTTTTATAAATAATATATAATATTTTTGGAAACAATAATTTTTTCATTGTACATATACAAGTAAAATGACATTAATTTAGCTTCATATTTTTTTCAAGGAATTTCATTATAATATGGATGTATATTCTTTAACAAAAAAAAAACCTTACACAACTTAAATCACTCCATCTATTTCTCCCTTTTAGGTCGTATAGTTTTCATATAACTAATAGTGATTTATATTTTATATGATCATCACAAAATTGAATCTCTTCACATTTATTTAATTTATTATACATCTATTGAAAATATATAAGTATATCATCAACCACTATTATCATTTCCTCAATATAATATACAATATAATTAAAACTTCTACCAATATCTGATGATTCATAAAATGTAGTTTCATTCTACATGCTACATTCATTTACTTCTTCTTAATGGTTGGTCAAATATTTTAAAGTCAAATCAATTCTATAATATATAGAATGTTATTCTAACTATATTAGACTTATTCCTATTAAATATAAACATCATAGGCACAAACATGTGATTTGAGAAGGGTCTTTTGCATTGTTGATTGATGATTTGTAGATCTCTTGGACAGATTACACATAACATATAATCATATGAATAAGATCCATCAATACTTGTTTCATATTTATCCTATTTGATGTGAAGCAACATAAAACTTATATATATAAATGACATATATTTATTATATAATTACACATATTTATATAAATATATAAATAATTTAAAATTCTAAAATATGTTCCTATTTAAAGAAAAATATAAAATTATATATACATGAAATATTTATATATATATATATTAAATAATAAATATGTATAAATACTATGAAAATATATATACAAACACAATACATAAAACACACACAAATATATATATTATCTATAAATTCAAATTTAAATTCCATATATTCATATATTTTAAAAACGATATACAATTATTTATATATATATAATATAAATAAAAATATTATATAGATAATATTTATAAATTAACATTATGAATATATATATGTATATCAATATATTAATATTTTATCTATAAATAGTATAAAACATATACATTTATATATATATATGATAATATGTATATATATATATATATCATGGATAAAAAATTAAATACAAAAAATAATATATTTACATTTGTATAAATTTGAAAATATGTGTGTGCATGTGTTTCTATCAAATAATATAATGTGTCTCTGTGTGTGTGTGATAGAAAAAGATATATAATGCTGGAAAATAAATCCTACTAATGACGAAAAACAAAAAATTGTGATAAAATTTCCCTAAAAACATATGATTATCAAAAATAGAAAAAAATATTCACATACCATTATGTTAATAATGGTTTTAAGAAGAAAATAGAAAATCAAAAAGAGGTGATATAAGTTAGAAGTATTATCCTATGAAAAAAATAAGAATGAATGAATAAGTGGAATTATATGGTGAACTTGAGGTACTCGTCCTCATACTTAAAGGAAAATTGTTGTGAAATTGAGTTATCACATTGCTTATTTTTTTCACTAAGAAATGATTATATTTTATAGTCCTTATTTAGTGTTGATAGAGGAATAGATTTATCAAATATAAATAATTATATGAAACCTTACCTTTCTCAACACTAATAAAACGTATTGAGAAAAGTAATATAAAAACCCGCACTTCCTTATATCTGTGAATTAATATAAGGTTTATTATTATATTGATTTGGTTAGAGGGTGAATTTAATTTTTTTGATTCAAATTGATAGGAAGAAAATTTTTCATGTCTTAAATGATTATGTCAATGTTTAAGAGGTTAAATGAATTTTTAAGATTACCTAGAATGAGTTTTTTGGTAGTTATTTGTTTTTCAGATGGAGGTGGCTGATAAGTACCACAGAGTACATAGTGGAGTGACAAGTGGGGGAACCCCTACTAGTTTAACCAACAGGTGGTTGGGGAATATATATCAGGATATTAAGGGAGTATTGGGTAGTTGCTATAGGAACATTGGCAACCCTGTCAGACATTATCCCATTTTTTATTTGAGGAAAATTTGATAATTTTTTTATCACCCTAGAGTTTTATATTTGATATTCATCGAGGGAGTCAATTTAGTCATCCATTACCTGTTATTCCACCCCCCCCCCCCCCCATTGATCTATTTTATATTCTCATTATTAAAGGATGGTTTAGGGGGGTTATTCATGGACGATCAGGGAGAGTTGGACACTTCTTCGCCCTTTTATCATTCTATTTCTTCCTCCCAATTTTTTTTTTGGATTATTTTTGTGATTTGGATGTGCGATTACACTATATCATTGTAATATCTCGACTTTTCACAAAGGTATGAACCATTAGTTTCTGGTGTAAATTATTTTTTAAGACCTAATAATGCTTACTAAATAAGAAAATAAGGTATTATGTGTGTATGAGGATCATACAGAGCCTAAATCATCAAACATGGAAGCGCTAAACTGGGACACATGGTTATCCAAAACTGTGCATTCTAGCCCACATTGTTTCTCTTATCAAAGCGGCTAGAGTTAATGGGGACTGGGAGATGTATGGTTTTTTTCAACCTTACTACCAAAGGAACATGGATTTGTGATCCATATACAATTTTTTATAATGTATTTTCTCATTGTTTATACAGAGTTAGATAAATCATGTTCCAAACAATGTGGGGTGCCCTTTGAAGTAGTGGCTTAGCCCACAGTTGGCGTGTGGTCTATCAAACCATGCAGTCAAACCGTGTGGCCTTCTTTTTGAAGGAAAATTTAACTTTTTCCCTTATTAAATGATTTAAATATATTCTTCATTTTACCTTGTTTTCTCTAGTGGATGATCCCTCTCTTCCTACAAAAGTTGCTCCTCCTCCTTTATATGTTTTTTGATAACTACTCTATATGAACTATGCTTTACTCACCATCAGACCCATTGCAAATTGTTCAGTTAGATCTTCACTCATATCCATTATATTTAAAATTATTTTTCCCTTATGTTTTACTATCTCAAGGAAACATTATTTTACACATTTTCAGTTCATTTGATGGTTTCATCGATATCATTCAACCTAGCTCGAATCAAATGTCAGTTTTGGATGTGGGAAGTTCTATGAGGATAAAGTATGTGGTATATGTCATTTCAATTTGTTTTGTTGTGTTATATAAAATGTATCATTGTTTAACGTGCCATTCCATTCTGTTGTTTCATATATATTTTCAAATTACAATAAATTGATAGCTTCACCATTCCATTTTCAACCCAAGATAGCATCAAATCAGCCTCTTAAGTTGATCACATTTATTATTCTCACCCCAATGGGTGTTCATTTACATGAAGACTTAATTTCTTCTATTTTATAATTTTATAAATACCCCTATGAGGGTTATTTCCTAAGGATAAGTTCCTTTAGTTGTTACCTGAGTCGAGTAAAGCGATGAACCCCAAGATATTCTTATACACTATATTGAAAAAAGGAATTTGTTGAACCGACTAAGTTTATTTACTGGTCATGTATTTCCCTTGGGATATAGATGGATTGGTTGATTAAATTTATTTAAGTACTCATCAATTATGAGATAAATAATTTCTTCAATGTTTTCAAATAGTGTTGAGGGTGAAACAAGGGATTCCAAATAAAGGACCCCTTTGGACAGACTCCAATGACTTCTTGTAAGAATTCTAAATTCTTGTAAACACGTCAGGGGAGACACTATCAATGATTGGGATGGTCTCATCTTGAATTATTTATTTTACCTCCAAACGAGTGACACTAGTTCCCTAGGGAAGAACCCTTAAATGGGTTCGATGGCATGATGGATATACCATTCCACGAGAAATAATTTATCTCCTATGTGCGATATCGTGTAAATAATATGTGGTTAGTTATTGATATTATTACAACATGCCTAGACTGAGATTTGGAACTTCATTCATGGGTAACCTTGGAAAGACTCCATGGAATTAGATTTATAACATGCTCCTCGAGTGATACTAGGAAACTCCTTCTAAATTCTCATGGATGGGATCAAGGTGACTCTCTATATTTTAAAAAGTGTTTTAAATTGAATTAAAAATGTAAATCAATGTTTTGAAATAAAATTATATCATTTTTTCTATAGAATAGGTATGTGTCCTTTAATACTAAGCTCAATCTTGGGAAAATTACAATTTCATAACCATTATTACTCATTTTATCCTTGCTGGATCCCATGGTTCAGACTCACTGGCTTCAGACAAGGAAGGTTAATTGGATATGTTTCCATGTGGAACCTAGTCTAATGTGTTTTGTTATTTATTTATGTTTTATGTTTATTAATTATGGAAGACTGGTCAATTATTTATTTCACGAGTTATATTAGCCTTTACCCCATTGGTGGAAACCTACTAAGATTGTATATCACACCTTGTTTTGGATACCTTTGGTACCCATGAAGTCTTTATAGTTGTATATATTGATAATGGGAAGCATGTGTCTTTTTATGCATGATAGATTTTTAGTCCTAGGGTAGAGATTAGGGTGGAGGACCAAATCTATGCTCAAGATTCTAGCTATTGCAGTTTTTGGACTTATCATTTATTTTTTAGCATATGGTATATATTAGTATCCCCTTCCCCTTTATCATTAATTTTTGTATAGCTACATTAAAATTATCATCATATTTTATCTTATGATTATCTAGCTTCAATGATTTATCTCTTTATCTTTCATGATTGTGTATTATAATTATTCTTCCATCATCTAATTATTACTGCTTTTTCTGTTTTATATAATATATATATATATATATATAGTTTTTCTACACTCTGATATATTATGGAATAGTATCCCCAAGAACATACCCAAGGCCCTCGCTACTTGTCGGCAGCTTCTTGCATTCAGGGAGGCACACTTGAGGTCTTATGGCCACCATCTTAGGGCCCTAGAAAAGTGGAATCTGGGGTGGGATTATACAAAGTGGTATCATAGCTATATTTCATTTTTCCCTTACTATTTATATATTTAGAAAGGTAAGTACAATATTGGAATTTGGTCATGACCATGTACCTGGGAGTAGCTATCCCACGTATAGGGGAAACCAAAATTACTTGGTATGGTTAAATATTGTTATTTCATATTTATTTAACATTCCATGGATTTCACTATTGTGGGACTCAATTTCATTGTGTTTTTATTAATATTTATGTCATTAAAGTGGTTTTTTTATAATGACTCATACTTTACATACATTTTTATTACATCAGAATTGATGCATACTTATTACAACATATAACAAAACCATGGTAGGACCGTATAGGTATAGAGTCTTCAAAAACTGGGAAACATAATCAACTGGTTCATAAATCATCTACATTGTCGCCTATTTATTTCATCATATCTAGAGTCCCTTTTGGAATATCCTACTTAATAACCTTCTTCCAGATCAGGGTGAAGAAAACATACAAAAGGGTGACTTCAAATTCTTAGTAAGGTTCAACAAAGGAAATATCAAACTCATAAGAACATAGAATTTTAAAAATTTTATCCTGAAAAAGAGATCATAATATCATAACATGGGATAAATCATAGTAGTGAAATGTAATCCCAATAATCCTAACATAAAACATGAAACTTTGTGTCATACACATAAAATCATAGAGAATCATTTCTTAGTAGTCAAGAATCATTTCCAAGACTATCTTAGTGGACAAATTCCATTTCTGAATTGAGTTCACTCCTCGTTTCATTCCTATTTCACTGAACTGGATTAACCTTCTATTCCAGCCATGTCTATCTCATGAGATATAAATCTTTACCCAATGAATTGGAGGGAGATATAGGTCCCACACATCTTATAATGAAACCATTCTTATGTGTTCCACAAAATCATAAATCATACATCATAGCATAACCCATGTAATAAAAATGGGATTCATAAAAATCTTGCCATCATAACATAATCCATATAATATAAAAGGAATTCATAAAAATAATTCTGTCATAACATTATCAAATCAATGTAAAAATAGGGATAGAAATAGTACCCTATATTATCTTAGATGGAAAATAATTTTGATAAAACTCATAAACTCTATTCTTGAGAAAAATATCCTTTCTACTTCAAAAACATTTTTTCCTTTCATAAAATGTCATACAGTTTTAAACTAGAAGAAGTTGATTAAAAATAAACTTGAAAACATGTAAAGTAAGATTCAGGGAAATAATGTTCTGAGATTCCATTTAGGGCGTAGAAGTTAAAAAAATATTCTTCTCATACTTTTGCTGGAAAAGTCAAAAAGTACCTCGTACTAAAAACAACAAAAGATTCCTATCATATATTTTACTAAAAACTCTATAATGGGTAAAATTGGATTTAAAAAATTTTAGGTGGATGGAAATAATATTACATATTGAGGAAACATGTATGTGGATGATAAATATGCCCTATTAAATTCTGAAGTATAAACAATCTCAGATAAAAATGAGATTGTGAGATTTTCCATTGCCATAGGTCCTATTTTCTTCATACTTGTCCGAACCTCCGATATAATGATTTAAATAATTTCATTGACTTATTCCAGAATCATACTCATTGTTATGATATCATATATGGTCATATTCTTAGCTTCTTATTAGTAATATTTCATTACTACTTGTTATTCGGGTGTTTATTACCTTTTGATCTTATGCGTGTTTTGTCAAATAAATTCTTATTCTTCTTTTTAGGTTATAGATACCTCATTTAAAGAATGGTATTAGTGTAATATATATCATAATTATTCATTAAATTCATTTATATAATCATTATGCAATGAAGATCATTTAGAACGAGTCGCATCACATCGTGCAGACAGTAGGCTGTACGTACGCACGAGCGATGATATCATTCCCATGATCGTGGAATTTTATTGAAGTGTTTGTATAATATTTCAGAATAAATATCACTTTAAAATAATAATATATAGTAATTCTTTACACCATTATACCCATCCATGTAAGGTGGTGGTGGAAAACAGATTACACCACGGCATGGAGACGGTATTCCGTACATACGCATGCGCGGTGATTTCATTTTCCATAGCATGGATAGAAGGTGAAATAGGGTTGTCTCATATTTAAAATAACCTATCAGTATATGAGTTATACTGATTTTATTACTTCGAAATGAAACATCTAAAAAAGAGGATGTAGAAAAAGAAATAAATTTGAAAGAATCGGTAACGGATATTACCTCTTCTTCGACCCGCCTCTTTGAAACATCCTCTTAGGAAACTAAAATTGGTCTCTGAAGAAGACCAGGACCTCTATAATATTACTAGGTAAGTTGAGAAGAGAAAAAGGAAGGGTTTGGACGAGCTTGAAGGCTCATTGTGGTGTGAGGAGGAAAGGGAGGAGGTTCCCTTTTATAAGGGAAGAGAGGGGCACCTTAGGAAAAACTTAAAATATTATTTTTCAGAAAGTCGTATTCTATTTTTAATAGCTAAAAATTAAATTTTATTGAAGATAAGGTGGTTATGGGTGTAAATCTTCTCAAAAAAATTATATTAGACTATTTTAGGTTACTATTTTATCCTTATCGTTTAGATTAAACTCTAAGTTAAACAATTAAACTTTTATCATTTCTTCTTGTTTTCTTACATTATTTGGTTATTAAACATACTATAATAGGGAAAATGAACCCGAAGTTGTTAATTTTTAATATATATAACCTTATCTAAGTCATTTGGCTGAACCTCGGATTTCAGGAATAAAATAATAATAAATAATATAATATTTTTTTAAAAAAACTATTTTATGTCAATTTTGACACTATTTTGTAATTGATTTTTGTGGAAATTATAACAACATGATTAGATCAAACAAATTAATTAAATCAATAATAATATGTCATATTAACCTATAAATTTTTTGTAATTCATAAAGTCTCAAATTGCATTTATTTGGGTATTTATAACATCAATTATGTTAATATTTCATTAATAAGGTAATTGTTGCAACATCATTGTGTCAAAAATAAATTAATTTATTTAATGTATAAAAATTATAAATAAAATACCATTAGGTATGAAATAATATTATATTTCTAATTAATATCTACAGTCGAATTTATCTTATTTATAACCCTACATTAAAAATGTTTTTAACTATTAAACATTGATTTTAACTATTTTAACACTTCTTTAAATAAAATAATAATAAGTTTCCTAATCTTATCCAAGTGGATATAAAGGGTAATATTTTATTCCTAAGGATTTTTTTGGTCGAATTATATTTATCCAATAGAATTATGACATTTTTAGGGTAATAATAATATCATTTTTACCCTTAATTACCCTATTTACTTTTAACCATGGTAAAAAAAAGAAAAAAATTTTTATTCACCAAATATTTTTTTATCTTATTGAACCACATTTTACTCCATAATATTAACTGTGTCTCTCGGATTTTTGAAATTCCACTCATAGAAGTGGTAATATTATGTTTTATGTAAATTTTCAAATTCACCTAGGAGGTGGGTAAAAGACGGTGAAAAGTTAAATAAAATTTTTATATATCTAAAATTATTATACAATGACTCAAATGAATTACTTTGAAATTATATAAGTATTAGGTATCAATTTTGACCTAAAATAAATTTAAATAAAATAAATATTTATTTAAATAAAAGTCGTATTTTAAATAGTAACCCATTGTTTTCACTATTCATCAAAAATTGAAAGTTTTCAAAAAAATACCAAAAAATCACCCTAGGATAATTTCGATATTCCGAATCCCAAGATGAAGTCCATTTTGAATGTTAAAATTTATAAAATTTCAAAAATTGGGTATTACTATTCATATCGGCTAGTTTATATAATATTTTAATAACATAATGTTGTTTAGTGAAAATCGGTATTGCGTATAATGCAAGCTATCGAGGAAGGTTTCTCTTGCGTGTAACGCAAGCCAAGACAATGTTGTGTGTAGTGGAAGATTAAATTGTATAACATTAAACAAAAAAACAAAATATTTCTCATAAAATCTCGGTTGTTACATTATACCCCCCTTAAAATGAATTTCACCCTCAAAATTCGTCACTTTGTGACAAAAAGAAGAAGATAAATCTCCCTCATCATATCCTCAAGTTCCAATGTAGCTTCTTCTAATGGGTGGTTCCTCCATAAAATTTTCACCAAGTGAGTGGTATTGTTTTGTAGGACTTTTTCACTATGATCCAGAATCTCTATGGGTTGTTCTTCATAAGAAAGATCTTGCTCCAGCGGTACAACTTCGGAGCTGAGCACATGTGAAGGATCGGGTATGTACTTTATCATGAGAGATACATGGAACACATAATGAACTTTAGAGAGATTCAGTGGATATAGAAATCGGTAAGCTACCTTCCCAACACAATCTAGTATTTCAAAAGGACCAATAATCCTAGGGCTTAACCAACCCTTCTTTCCAAATCTCATTACTCTCTTCCAAAGAGATATTCGTAAGATCACTTTATCACCCACTTCAAACTCTAGTTCTTTTCTTCTGTTGTTGGCATAACTTTTTTGTCAACTCTGAACTTCTCTTATGTGTTGTTGAATAGATCTGACCTTTTCGGCCATCTCAGCAACATGATCAGGTCCAAATAGCTTTCTTTCCCCAACTTCACCCCCATAAGTTGGAGTCCTCAAATTATTTTGATAGAGAGATTCATAAGGAGCCATCTGAATACTGGAGTGAAATCTATTATTATAAGAAAATTCCACCAAAGCTAGGTGTTGATCCCAACCACCTTTGAAATCCACAGAGAAAGCTCTTAACATATCTTCTAGAGTTTGAATTGTTCTCTCAGACTGACCATCTGTCTGAGGATTATAAAAAGTGTTTAAACTCAACTCTATATCGATAGTATACTGACGACTTCACTATAACATAGAGGTAAACCTCAGATCCTGATTAGATATAATGGAAATTGGTACTCCATGCAATCTTATCACTTCCTTCACATATATCCCAACAAGATGATCCAGAGAAAAATCTTCTCTAATAGTAATGAAGTGTGCTGACTTCGTAAGACGGTCAACTATAACCCCGATATCATTACAACCTTTGGATGATTTAGGAATTCCAGTGACAAAGTCCATTGTGATGTTTTCCCATTTCCATTTTAGTATGGGTAATGGTTGTAACATCCCCTTAGACTTCTACCACTCAGTTTTAACTTGCTGAAAAACCAAGCATCGAGAGACATATTAAGCAACATCTATTTTCATGTGATCCCACCAGAAGTACTCTTTCCGGTCCCTATACAACTTCTTGCTTCCAGGATGAATAGATAATGAAGAACTATGAGCCTCATCTAGTAGCTCCTTCTTTAATTCTAGAATGGGAGGAACACAAACCCAATTCCTGAACCTTATAATCTCATCACAATCAAGGTTGAATTTAGGAACATTTCTCACCTTTTTTTGTAACTCTACATATTATTTTTTTGCCTCTTTAATATATGCATGTATAGATGGTTGAACATTCATTTGAGAAAGATAAGACTTTTTCCCTTCCAATATAATTCCAAGACCCATCCTTTGTAAATCCTAAAATATTGGATCTTTTGTGATCCTCATTATGGATAAGCTAGAATGGTCTTGTTGACTTAATGTGTCTGCCACTTTGTTTTCTTTCCCAGGGGGATAATGAATTGAGCAGTCATAATCCTTAATCTGCTCTAAACATGTTCTTTGATGCATATTCAGCTCCTTTTGTGTGAAAATTTACATTAAACTTTATGATCAGTATAAATATCACACCTTTCACCCTAAAGATAATGCCTCCAAATCTTTAATGTAAATTTTATCGCAGCTAACTCCAAATAATGAGTTGGATAATTTTCTCATGAATTTTCAACTGTCGTGAGTCATATGCTATCACCATATCATTTTTCATAAGAACACACCCCAATACCTTCTTGGATGCCTCACTATAGATCACAATCCTTTGTCCACTACAAGGTAGTGTGAGCACAGGTGCACTGGATAACCTTATTTTTAACTCTTTGATATTCTCTTCACACTCCTTCATCCAAACGAACTAAACTCCTTTTCAAGTCAACCTGGTGAGTGGATTAGATAATCATGAAAAATATTTTACAAAACATCGATAATATCCAGCCAAACCAAGAAAACTCCAGATCTCAGTTACTGTTGTTGGTCTCGACCATCTTTTGATAACCTCTTGTTGGGTGGAGAAAGAAAGGAGTGATGGCAAGAGGGGGGGGTGGATTTCCTTTTAAAAAATTAATTAACAAATTAAAAACAAAGTGAAAGTGCAACAGAAATAAAAGAGGCAAAACACGCAATTGATAACGGAGTTCGGCTTAAACCCAAGCCTACGTCTCCGCTCCCAACTCAACCGTTGAGAGATTTACTACCGCTTGCTTTATAATGGTTTTAGCAAGAAACCCACTAGACTTTAAGGTTATTCTAGAACCTATTACAGATTGCTTTTGTTGGTTATGCAAGAACCCACTTGCTTTTAATGGTTGAGCAAGAACCCACTAGCCTTCTTACAGGTGAAGGCTAGCTCACCTTTGATTCAAGCATTTTAAAGGAAATGCTTGACCAACATCTTCACACCTTGAAGGTGGTGTGAAAACCCAAATGAAAGGATGAGAAAAAGAGGTAGGGTTTGTAGGCACAAACCCAAAATAAATCTCAAAATGATAAAACAATAAAAAACCGTAATGAGGAAGTCTTGGGCGCCAATGGATTGATGGAGCTGATGAAGGGTGCTCCCAAGCTTCTTTGGTGGTGCTCCTTGGATGTGGAAGTGTGTTGGATCAAGTGGGGTTCCCTTGAAGGAATGTGCCGGAGGTTCGCCAAATGATCAAAAATGTGTCTCGTGGGCTTCCTTGGCTTGGTTATGGTTCCAGTATTAATCCTTAGACTTCCGGGGGTTCCTAGTCCTTTATTTATAGAGGGGGAACCCTCATATGGCCTTTGGAGGTCTTCGGAGCCGTTGGAAAAGACTTCGGAGCCGTTGGAGGCCAAGTGGACAAGCTGGTCAAAAGCCCAACGGCTAGTTTGACTGCCTCCACCGGCCGACCGGTACAGGGCCATCGGTTGGCCGGTGCCTTGGAGATGGGTGGATGCTTCTGTCCAGGCGCCACCGGCTGACCGGTGAGAAGACCACCAGTTGGCCGGTGGCAAGACAGTAGCTTGCCATTCTGCCTGGGCTCCACCGGTTGGCCGGTGCCGAGGCCACCAGTTGGACGGTGCTCTGGACAGTGGGGAGGTCTCTCTGTCAAGGGCCCACCGGCTGGCCGGTGCTGATCCACCGGTTGGCCGGTGCTCTGGACAGTGAGGAGACTCTCTGCCCAGGCACTACCGGCTGGCCGGTGCTGAGCCACCGGTTGGCCGGTGCACATGAAAACAGTGCACTTTGCTCTTTTCTTGGCTTCAACTTGCTTGGCCCAATTCCTTGGTAACCTGAAATGATTCCTATCATCCAAAAACAATTGAAAGAGGATTAGATAAAAAATTGAGTGATTGTGATCATGAAAATCAAACCACGAGGGGTACGAGAGGTACAACAATCTCCCCCTATTTTGATGATCACAATCACCAAAACAAATAATGAAATGAAAGGCATGCTTTAAAAGATTTTTCCCCCAATCAACCAAGAATTTCTCCCCCTTTGTGATTATCAAAATAGCACGGGGCATAAAACTTGATTGAGGGATTGGTTTGAAAAACAAGATAGAGATTTTAAACCAATTGAAATTTTTGAAATTCGAATTGAAAGTTTTGAATGAAAAATGAATAACAGTTTGAATTGAATGTTTGAAATGAAAATTTTAAATACCAGTTTGAATTGAAAGTTTGAAATGAAATCAAAAAGCCTTAAACAATCCTAACTCCCCCTAAATAAAAACAACAAATCACCGGGGTGTGGTTTTTGAAACCGAGACAAATTTTGGCCCGGAGAGACTCGCTAAAAGGGATTTTCTAATCCACACTTGTCTAGTAGCGGGTCTTCTCCTTTGAAATTCATCATTAAAGAAAATAGATTTGGGCCTACCATACCGGGCATTTTTGCAATCGCACTCATAAATTAAGTGCCCGAGTTTTTTACAATAATTGCAAAATTTAAATTGAGAGCTCCCCCTAACAAAAATAGTAGGTGCATGGGAAGAGGAAGCTTGCTTGGAATAGCCAAGCCCTTGGGTTGTTCTAGAAATTCGTTGGGAACCAAGCAAATTGTTCAAATTTTGTTCCCCTTGGGTGAATTTGGAAAGGGATTCCCTTAAATCTTTGATAGTTGATTCCATGGAATCAACATCTGGAAGGTTTTGCACTTTGAGGGACAACTCCTCCTTTTATTTGAGAAGTTGTTCCTTTTCGGAAGAGAGTTTTTTGAAATTCTTTTTTAAAGAAACAAATTTGGAAGAAAGTTCGTGAAAACCTTCCTCCAATTGATCTCTAGCAAATTGGAGATCCTCGTAAGATAAATGATTAAATGAATTTGAAGAACTAGAGGATGAGGAGTCGGAAGATGTTACCTCATGAAATGCCATTAGGCATTTGTTACCGTTGTCGCTTGACGAGGAGGAGGAGGAGGAGGTATCACTCCATGTGGCCTTGAAAGCCTTCTTCTTCTCCTTTTGCTTGGCCTTTTTCTTTTGGAGTGGGAAATCGGGCTTGTAATGGCCTTTCTCGCCACACCCGTAACATGTTACCTGGTGCTCGGATTTTTCGTCGTGTTTTTCCTTTCGAGCCTTGAGAGATTTCTTCTTCTTGTGCTTCTTCATGAACTTGTGCATCTCGCGGGCAAGATTCTCCATTTCGGAATCGCCGCTTGAAGAGGAATATGATAAGGAGGATGAGCTTTCTTCTTGTTGAACTTTGAAGGCAATGTTCTTTGGAACTTTGATTGGTTTGCCTTCCTTTTCAGCTTGCCTCCTCATGGTGATTTCGTATGTCATGAGGGATCCGATGAGCTCTTCGACCGGCATGTTCTTGATGTCTTTTGCTTCTTGGATAACCGTGATTTTCGGTGCCCATGAGCTTGGTAGGATCCAAAGGATCTTCTTGACCATTGTTTCTGCAGAAATATTATCTCCAAGAGATTTTCTACCATTGCAAACATCAGTAAAACGAGTAAACATTTCAGAAATAGATTCGGATGGATGCATTGAAAAAGACTCAAAATCTTGACGGTACATGTCCAATCGAGTATCCTTGACTTTGTTGGTCCCCTCAAGGGTAACCTCCAATAGTTTCCAGATTTCATGCGATGAGGTGCATGTGGAAACTCGATTGAACTCATTACGATCAAGGCCGCAATGAAGAGCGTTCATGGCTTTGCCATCAAGCTCGAAATTTTTAATGTCGGCTTGAGTCCATTTGGATTCATCGGGGGAAGAGAGAGAATAACCATGCATGACAATTTTATAAATGGGATAACCTATGCTTCTAAGAAAAGTGGTCATGCGGGTTTTCCAATAAGTATAGTCGGTTCCATCAAAAAATGGAGCACGACCCAATGAATAGCCTTCGGGGGCGTAAGAGGTTGAAGCCATCACAATGGATCTTTGAATTTGAAACCGGTTAAGGTATTACTCAAATTTTCCCACTGATACCAATTGTTGGGCGGAGAAAGAAAGGAGTGATGGCAAGAGGGGGGGGGGTGAATTGCCTTTTAAAAAATTAATTAACAAATTAAAAACAAAGTGAAAGTGCAGCGGAAATAAAAGAGGCAAGACACGCAATTGATAACGGAGTTCGGCTTAAACACAAGCCTACGTCTCCGCTCCCAACTCAACCGTTGAGAGATTTACTACTGCTTGCTTTTTAATGGTTTTAGCAAGAAACCCACTAGACTTTAAGGTTAGTCTAGAACCTATTACAGCTTGCTTTTGTTGGTTATGCAAGAACCCACTTGCTTTTAATGGTTGAGCAAGAACCCACTAGCCTTCTTACAGGTGAAGGCTAGCTCACCTTTGATTCAAGCCTTTTAAAGGAATGGATTGACCAACCTCTTCACACCTTGAAGGTGGTGTGAAAACCCAAATGAAAGGATGAGAAAAAGAGGTGGGGTTTGTAGGCACAAACCCAAAATAAAGCTCAAAATGATAAAACAATAAAAAACCGTAATGAGGAAGTCTTGGGCGCCAATGGATTGATGGGGCTGATGAAGGGCGCTCCCAAGCTTCTTTGGTGGTGCTCCTTGGAGGTGGAAGTGTGTTGGAGCAAGTGGGGTTCCCTTGAAGGAATGTGCCGGAGGTTCGCCAAATGATCAAAAATGTGTCCCGTGGGCTTCCTTGGCTTGGTTATGGTTCTGGTATTAATCCTTAGACTTCCGGGGGTTCCTAGTCCTTTATTTATAGAGGGGGAACCCTCATATGGCCTTTGGAGGTCTTCGGAGCCGTTGGAAAAGGCTTCGGAGCCGTTGGAGGCCAAGTGGACAGGCTGGTAAAAATCCCAATGGCTAGTTTGACTACCTCCACCGGCTGACCGGTACAGGGCCACCGGTTGGCCGGTGCCTTGGAGATGGGTGGATGCTTCTGTCCAGGCGCCACCGGCTGACCGGTGAGGAGACCACCGGTTGGCCGGTGGCAAGACAGTAGCTTGCCATTCTGTCTGGGCTCCACCGGTTGGCCGGTGCCGAGGCCTCCGGTTGGCCGGTGCTCTGGACAGTGGGGAGGTCTCTCTGTCAAGGGCCCACCGGCTGGCCGGTGCTGATCCACCGGTTGGCCGGTGCTCTGGACAGTGAGGAGACTCTCTGCCCAGGCACTACCGGTTGGCCGGTGCTGAGCCACCGGTTGGCCGGTGCACATGAAAACAGTGCACTTTGCTCCTTTCTTGGCTTCAGCTTGCTTGGCCCAATTCCTTGGTAACCTGAAATGATTCCTATCATCCAAAAACACTTGAAAGAGGATTAGATAAAAAAGTGAGTGATTATGATCATGAAAATCAAACCACGAGGGGTACGAGAGGTACAACACCTCTATCTTTGCTTAATCCATAGATATCCCCTCTTTTGAGATTATGTGACCCAAAAATGAAATTTTTTTAAGCCAAAATTCACACTTGGTAAATTTGTCATAAATCTTCTCCTTTCTCAAGGACTTCTATACAATTCTCAAGTGATCTTCTTGTTCTTCCTTTATATTTGAATAGACATGAATATTATCTATAAATACTACCACAAACTGATCAAGATAGTCTCTAAAGACTATATTCATTAGATCCATGAAGATAGCAGGGGAATTAGTAAGACCAAATGGCATCACTATAAATTCACAGTGCCCATACCTTGTACGGAAAGCTGTCTTTGGTATATACTCCCTTTTGACCCTTAATTGATGATACCCTGAATGAAGATCAATCTTAGAAAAGTATTAATCTCCACGTAGTTGTTCAAATAAGTCATCAATGCACGGGAGAGGATAATTGTTCTTGATCGTGATCTTGTTATGTTCTCGATAATCAATGAAGAGTCTCGTGGATGCATCTTTCTTCTTAACAAACAGAAAAGCTTCTCCCCAAGGTGACACACTAGGGCGTATGAATCCTTTATCAAGATTCTCTTGGAGTTTCTTCTTCAAATCCTGTAACTCAATTGGGTCCATTTTATAAGGCCTCTTTGAAATGGGCATATCATCCAGAATGAGTTCTATTAAAAAACCAACTTCACAATTTGGTGGAAAACCTAGAAATTCCTTTTTAAAGACATCATTAAACTCAAGTACAATGGGTGTATTATTAATCGTGAGTATCTCTCCAACAATTTGAGATAAATAACATTTATTTAGTGGAAGCAAAACCCATAAGATGGAAGAAATTTCCACTGGAAGGTTATATTCACCCTTGCATCGATATATGATAGTAGATTGATTGGGAATATTAAATGTGATTTCCCATCCTTGGAAACTGATATGAGCTCCATATAAAGAAAGCCAATCCATGCCATGAATCACATAAAATTATACTATCGGAAGGATCACAAGATTTGCAGGAAGCACTTTCCCACAAACTTCAATCGGAGAAGAATTATAAAACTCTGATGCGACTGTTGTGCAATTAGGGGTTGTCATAGCTAACTCAACATCTAATTGTTGAGTTAATACGGTGATACCCTTAGAAAATTCTTTATATATAAAAGAGTGGGTGGATCCAGAATCAAATAAAACTTTTGCTACTTTATAGTGGATGGTAAGTTTACCTTTCCCCACTTCTTTATTGTACTCCACGTCGTTGATAGAAATTTCATGTGAATTTACTTTGTCATTAGCCTTAAGAATTTGTTGACATTGATCATCCTCAACAACCCATGGATTAGGGTATTGATAATCATAATTCCCCATTTCCTTTCACTTTTAACAGTGAAGTGTAGGAGGTGCACTCTGTGTAGCCTTTTATTTGTTCCCGTCACTAGACATCTTCTTCTCATCGTTACGGCATTCAAATGCCCGATGACCATCTTTTCCACATTTGAATCATTAACTTGTCCCTCTAAGACAACTCCCTCCATGTTTCTTTCCACACTTTGAGTATAAAGGAAAACTCATCTTCTTTTCAGTGTGATATTTAGATTTTCCTTTGAATTCCATTTTCAACTTCTTATCAAACCCATATGACTGTTGGGTTACTCCAATCTCCATCTCAACCTTGAGAGAACATCGAACGATTTCCTCTTATCTATTGAAGTCCCTTATGGTTAATGCCCTTCGAAGACTTGGTTTTAAGACCCTAAATATTCGATGGATCTTACTCTCAGGTTGGATAATAATACCAGAAATGTACCTTGAAAGTCTTGTAAAATTTTCTTCGTAGGTACCAACATATTCATCATCCTTTTTCTTTAGTTCAAGACACTCCTTCTTCATCATTATTTGAAGAATACAAGGGAATTTCTTATTGAAAAATAATTTCTTGAACTCGTCCCATTCCATGGACTCAATTTCATCTCTTGGCCTCGTATTCTTGATAAGATTCCACCATTGATCAGCTTCACCTTCCAAACGATAAACTGATAAGATGAATTTATCATGTTCAGAACATTGATGAATTGAAAATATCATTTCAGTAGTACTGATCCATTGTTCAGCAACTAATGGATCAGAAGACCCACTGAATGAGGGTGGACGCTTCCTCATTATAATGACCCGAAGCTTGACATACATGGACTTTACATTACTTTTGCGGAATACTTAGTACATAACAAAAACACACACACAAGGACCGTAATAGTTTAGTGTCTTTGGAAACTCGGAATATAATCTTCTAATCGTGGTGAAGGATCTTCAACATCTCCCATAAAGATCTTCCTTTTTTTATACCTAAAACCTTTCTTTATATATGGGGAAAAGAAAACATAAAAGGGTGAGCTCAAATGCTCAGTAAGGGTAAATAAAAGAAATATCAATCACATCATATACGTAAGAACATAGCTTTTGGAAATCTTAACCTGCAAAAGAGCTCATAATATCATAACATGGGATAAATCATAGAAGTGAAATGTAATCCCAATAATCATAACTTAAAACATGAAACTTTGTGGCATACACACATAATCATAGAGAATCATTTCTTGTTAGTCAAGACTCATTGCCAAGACTATCTTTGTGGACAAAGTCCCTTTCTGAACCGAGTCACCCTCGTTTCAGTCCTGTTTCACTGAACCGGTATAACCTACCATTCCATCCATGTCTATCTCATGAGATATAAAATCTTTACCCAATTAATTGGAGGGAGATGTAGGTCCCACCCATCTCATAATGATACCATTCTTATGTGTGCCACAAAATCATAAACCATACATCATAGCATAACCCATTTAATAAAAATGGGATTCTTAAACAACATGACATCATAAAACAATTCATATAAGATAAATGAATTCATAAAAATATTTTCATCACAACATAATCAAATCCATGTAATAATAGGGATAAAAACAGAACCCTTTATTATCTTATATGGAAGATAATTTTGATAAAACACTTGAACTCCGTTCTTGAGGAAAATATCCTTTCTACTTCAAAAACACTTTTCCTTTCTTAACATGTCATACAATTATAAACTAAAATAATTTGATTAAAAATAAACCTGAAAACTTGTAAAGGAAGCTTCTTGGAAATAATGTTTTAAAAATCCATTCATGTCCTATAAGTTAAAAAAACATTCTTCTCATACATTTTTCGGAAAAGTCAAAAAGTACCTCATACGAAAAATGACAAAAAGATTCCTTTCATATCTTTTACTAAAAACTCACCAAAGGGTAAAATAGGTTTTAAAAAATTGTAGGTGGATGGAAATAATATTACATATTGAGGAAACATGGATGTGGATGATAAAATACACCCCAGTAAATTTCAAAGTATAAACAATCTCGGATAAAAATGAGGTTGTGATATTTCCCTTAACATAGGTCCGATTTGCTTTGTAAGTGTCCGAACCTCCTGTATAATGATTTAAATAATGTTATTGACTTATTCCAGAATCATAATAATTGTTATGATATCATATATGGTTCACTTATGACTTTATTTTACCCGTTCTTTTGTAAATTCCATGTTAAAGAGCGTTTTGGGTAAAATCGTTTCATTTGTCATTCGTGTTTTGACTTGTAATTATTCATATGATTACGTAGATCATGATTACTTAATTCCAGAATATAAAACATGATTTATATATAATATATATTGAGAATATACATATATATAATAAATCAGTAAATGGAAAGAAATACACCGTTCATGGAGACGGTAGGTCGTACGTACGCATGAACGTTGTTTTCGTTTCCTTATTGAGTTGAACAGAATTAAGTAGATGACATACATATATATACACATAAATCCAGTATCATTATTATGTCATATATTTCATGATTACTTATTATATATACTTTACAATCATTCATTAATGGTTAAAGTGGAGAATGAATCTCATCGCGTCGTGGAGACGGTAGTCCGTACGTACGCACGAGCGATGATATCGTTCCCATGGTCATGGAAGTGCGTTGAAGTGTATGTATAATATTTCAGTATCAATATCACTTTATAATAATTATATATAGTTACTCATTAAAACATTATACCCATCCAATTAAGGTGGTGGTGGAAAATAGATTACACCACGACGTGGAGACGGTATTCCGTACGTACGGACGCGCGGTGATTTCCTTTTTCCGTAGGATGGATAGAAGGTTAATTAGATTTGTTTCATATTTATAATAACATATCAGTATGTAATTAATACGGATGTTATTAATTTATCATGAAACAACTAAATAAGAAGAAGTTGAAGAAAAAAGAAATTGAAAAGATCGGTAATGGATATTACCTCTTCTTTGAAACGCCTCTTTGAATCCTTCACTTAAGGAACTAAGATTGGTCTTTGAAGAAAACCAGGACCTCTAGGATTATTATAGGGAAGTGGAGAAGGGATTTTGGAAGGGGTTGGCCGAGCTTGAGTGCTCAAATTTGTGTGAGGAGGAGGGGGAGGAGGTGCCCTTTTATAAGGGAGGAGAGGGGCACCTTAGGAATATCTAAAAATATTATTTTATATCAAAGTCAAAATCGGTTTATAATGGTTCCAAAGGGTCTTATTTCTAATCTAAAGTGGGGATGGGTCGAAATCCTATCAACCAATAGGATTTAGACAAGTTTAGGGTATTATTTTAACCTTATCAATTAGATTTAACTCTAAGTTAAATAATTTAACTTTTACTGTGTCTTTTTTGTTTTCTTACACTATATGGTTAATACACTAACTATAACATGCCAAACGAACCCCAAATAGTTTATTATTAATATATATATCCTTATCTAAGTAATTTGGCCGAACCTTAGATTTTTAGGAATAAAATAACAATTAATAATATAATCTTTGATTTAAAAACTATTTTGTGTCAATTTTGACACTATTTGATATATGATTTTTGTGAAAGTCATAACAGAATTATATGTTCTAACCAAGTTGATTAAATAAACACTAATATATCATAGGAACTTATAAAATTAATGGAATTAATAAAAAGACTCAAATTACATTTATTTTGGTGTTTATAACATCAATTATGTCAATATTTCATTAATAAGATAATTACTGCATCATCATTGTGTCATAAATAAATTAAATTATTTAATGTCTAAAAATTACAAATAAAATACCATTATGTAGGAAATCTTTTTATCTTTCTAATTAATATTTATAGTCGAATTTATCTTATGTATAACCCCATATTAAAAATTATTTACTTATTAAAGTTTGATTTTAACTACTTTAACCCTTCTTTAAATAAATTAATAATAAATGTCCTAATCTAACCCAAGTGGGCCTAAATGGTCATATTTTATTCCTAAGTATGTTTTTGGTCGAATTAAACTTATCCAATAGAATTAGGACATGTGTTAGGGTAATAGTAATATCATTTTTACCCTTAGTTACCCTATTTACTATTAACCGCGGTAAAAAAAAGTAAAAAGTTACTATTCACCAAAAAATTATTTTTATCTCATTGAACCACATTTTACTTACTGATATCAACCATATCTGTCGGATTTTCGAAATTCCATTCACAGAAGCAGTAAAATTAAGTTTTATGCAAAAATTCTGTTTTTAACCTACCACTTAGTGGTTTCACTATTCATCAAAAATAGAAAGTTTTCAGAAAAATACCAAAATTTCACCCTAGGTTAATTTCGGAATTCTGAATCCAAAAATGAAATCCATTTTGAAAAATAAAATTTATGAAATTTCAAAAAGTTGTTATTACTATTCATAATGGCAAGTTTTAATAATATTTTAATAGCATATCATTGTTTAGTGAAACTCAGAATTTCATACGACGCAAGCTATCGAGGAAGGTCGTGATTGCGTGTAAAGTAAGCAAAGCAAGTGTGTAGTGAAAGATTCATTTGATGATATATAAAAACAAAATATTTTATCATAAAAATCTCGGGTGTTACATTCTACCCCCCTTAAAAAGAATTTCGCCCTCGAAATTTGTCATATTGTAACAAACAGATGAGGATACTTCTCCCTCATCATATCCTCAAGCTCCCATGTAGCTTCTTCAAGTTGGTGGTTCCTCCATAAAACCTTCACCAAGCGAGTGGTCTTGTTTCGTAGGACTTTTTCGCTACGATCCAGAATCTCTATCGGCTGTTCTTCATAAGAAAGATCTTGCTCCAGCGGTACAACTTCTGAGCTGAGTACATGTGAATGATCTGGTATGTACTTTCTCAGGAGAGATACATGGAACACATCGTGAACTTGAGAGAGATTCGGTGGAAGCACCAATTGGTAAGCTACCTTCCCAACACGATCCAGTATTTCGAAAGGACTGATATATCTAGGGCTCAACTTCCCCTTCTTTCCAAATCTCATAACCCTATTCCAGGGAGATATTCGTAAGATCACCTTATCACCCACTTCAAACTCTAGGTCTTTTCTTCAGTTGTCGGCATAACTTTCTTGTCGACTCTGAGTTGCTCTTATGTGTTGTTGAATAGATCTGACCTTTTCTGCTATTTCATCAACGAGATCAGGTCCTAATAGATTTCTTTCCCCAACTTCATCCCAGCAAGTTGGAGTCCTGCATTTCTTTCCATAGAGAGCTTCATATGGAGCCATCTGAATACTAGAGTGAAAGCTATTATTATAAGAAAATTCCACCAAAGGTAGGTGTTGATCCCAACCTCCTTTGAAATCCATAGAGCAAGCTCTCAATATATCTTCTAGGGTTTGAATTGTTCTCTCAGACTGACCGTCTGTCTAGGGATGATAACAGTGCTGAAACTCAACTCTGTATCCAGAGTATGCTGAAGACTTCGCCAGAACTTCGAGGTAAATCTCGTATCCTGATCAGATATAATAGAAAGTGGTACTCCATGCAATATTACCACAACCTTTACATATATCCTGGCAAGCTGATCTAGAGAGAAATCCTCTCTAATAGCAATGAAGTGTGCAGACCTTGTAAGACGATCAACTATGACCCAAATAGCATTATTGCCTTTGGATGTTTTAGGAAGTCCTGTGACAAAGTCCATAGTGATGTTTTCCCATTTCCATTCGGGTATGGGTAATGGTTGTAACATCCCCTTAGACTTCTGTCTCTCAGCTTTAACTTGTTGACAAACCAAGCATCGAGAGACATATTCAGCAACATCTCTTTTCATGCCATCCCACCAGAAGTACTCTTTCAGGTCCCTGTACATCTTCATGCTTCCAGGATGAATAGAGAATGATGAACTATGAGCCTCATCCAGCATCTCCTTCTTTAATTCGGGGATGGGAGGAACACAAACCCGATTCCTGAACTTTATTATCCCATCACAATCAAGGTTGAATTCAGGAACATTTCTCACCTTCTTTTGTAACTCGACATCTTCTTTCTGTGCCTCTTTAATCTTCACATGTATAGATGGTTGAACATTCATTTGAGAAAGATAAGATTTTTCCCCTTCCATTATAATTCCAAGATCCATCCTTTTTAAATCCATAAATATTGGATCTTTTGTGATCCTCATCATGGATAAACTAGCATGGTCTCGTCGACTTAATGCATCTGCCACCTTGTTTGCTTTCCCAGGGTGGTAATGGATTGAGCAGTCGTAATCCTTAATCAGCTCCAACCATCTTCTTTGACGCATATTCAACTCCTTTTGTGTGAAAATATACTTTAAAGTTATATGATCAGTATAAATATCACACCTTTCACCATAAAGGTAATGCCTCCAAATCTTTAATGCAAAGATTACCGCAGCCAACTCCAAATCATGTGTTGGGTAATTTTGCTCATGGATTTTCAACTTTCGTGAGGCATAAGCTATCACCATATCATTTTGCATAATAACACACCCCAATCCCTTCTTGGATGCATCACTGTAGATCACAAACCTTTCTCCACTACAAGGCAGTGTGAGCACAGGTGCCCTGGATAACCTTTTTTTCAACTCCTTGAAATTCTCTTCACATTCCTCTGTCCAGACAAACTTAACTCCTTTCCGAGTCAACTTGGTGAGTGGATTAGATAATCGTGAAAGATCTTTTACAAAACGTCGATAATATCCAGCCAAACCAAGAAAACTTCGGATCTCAATTACTGTTGTTGGTCTTGACCATCTTTCGATAACCTCTGTTTTTGCTGGATCCACAGATATCCCCTCTTTTGAGATTATGTGACCCAAAATGCAACTTTTTGAAGCCAAAATTCACACTTGCTAAATTTGGCATAAAGCTTCTCCTTTCTCAGGGTCTTCAATATAATTCTCAAGCGATCTTCATGCTCTTCCTTTCTCTTTGAATAGACAAGAATATCGCCTATAAAGACTACCACAAATTGGTCAATATAGTCTCTAAAGACTCTATTCATTAGATCCATGAAGATAACAGGGGAATTAGTAAGACCAAATGGCATCACTATAAATTCATAGTGTCCATACCTTGTACGGAAAGTCGTCTTTGGTATATCCTCCATTTTGACCCTTAATTGATGATACCTGAACAGAGATCAATCTTGGAAAAGTATTGAGCTCCGCATAGTTGGTCAAATAAGTCATCAATGCGTGGGAGAGGATATTTGTTCTTGATAGTGATCTTGTTAAGTTCTCGATAATCAATGCAAAGTCTCATTGATCCATCTTTCTTCTTAACAAATAGAACAGGTGCTCCCCAAGGTGACACACTAGGGCGTATGAATCCCTTATCAAGATTCTCTTGGAGTTGCTTCTTCAATTCCTGCAACTCAATTGGGGCCATTCTATAAGGTGTCTTTGAAATTGGCAAAGCGCCCGGTACGAGTTCTATTGAAAACTCAACTTCACGATTTGGTGGAAGACCCGGTAATTCCTCCGGAAAGACATCACCAAACTCCCGTACAATGGGAATATTCTTAATTGTGAGTTTCTCACCAACCATTTGAGATAAATAACCTTCATTTAGTGGAATCAATACCCATAAGATGGAAGAAATTTCCACTGGAAGGTTATGTTCATCCTTGCATTGATAGACGATTGTAGATTGATCTGGAATATGAAATGTGACTTCCCTTCTTTGGAAATTGATATGAGCTCCATGTAGAGAGAGCCAATCCATGCCAAGAATCACATCAAATTCCACTAAAGGAAGGATCACAAGATTTGAAGGAAGCACTTTCCCACAAACTTCGATCGGAGAAGAATTATAAACTTTTGATGCGACTGTTGTGCCATTAGGTGTAGTCACAGCTAACTCAACATCTACTTGTTGAGGTAGTACGGTGATACCCTTAGAAAATTTTTCAGAAATAAAAGAGTGGGTGGATCCAGAATCAAATAAAACATTTGCTACCTTAGAGTGGATGGTAAGTGTACCTTTCACCACTTCGTTATCGTACTCCATATCACTGATAGAAATTGCATGTGACATTCCTTTTTCTTTAGCCTTAAGATTTTGTTGACGTCGACCATCATCATCAACCCTTGGATTTGGGCATTGATTGGCATAATGCCCCATCTCCTTGCACATGAAACATTGAAGTGTAGTAGGTTCATTCTGTGTATCCCTTCCTTTGTTTGCATCATTAGACATCTTCTTCCCATTATCACGGCATTCAAAGGCCTGATGACCTTCCTTTCCACATTTAAAACATTTACTTGTCCCTTTAAGACAACTCCCTCCATGTTTCTTTCCACACTTTGAGCATAAGGGAAAGCTCATCTTCTTTTCAGTGTGCTCTTTAGATTTTCCTTTGAATTCCATCTTCCTCTTCTTATCAAACCCATGTGACTGATGGGTTACTCCAATCTCCATCTCGACTTTGAGAGCACATCGAACAATTTTCTCATATCTATTGAAGTCCATTATGGCTAACGCCCTTCGAAGACTTGGTTTTAAGCCACTAAAGAATCGATTGATCTTACTCTTAGGTTGGATAATAATACCAGAAGCGTACCTTGAAAGTCTTGTAAAATGTGCTTCATAGGTACCAACAGATTCATCATCCCTTTGCTTCAGTTCAAGAAACTCTTTCTCCATCTTTGTTTGGAGAATACGAGGGAAGTACTTATTGAAAAATAAGTTCTTGAACTCGTCCCATTCCATAGACTCAATTTCATCCCTTTGCCTCGTATTCTTAATAAGATTCCACCATTGATCAGCATCTCCTTCCAAATGATACACTACTAGGATGACTTTATCATGTAAAGAACATTGAAGAACTGAAAATAGCTTTTCAGTAGTACTAATCCATTGTTCAGCAACTAATGGATCAGTAGACCCGCTGAAAGAAGGTGGACGCTGCCTCATGAAGGATTCAACAAAATGTTGCTCCTTCCTTTGCTCGTTTGGAAGTCCTGCATGATTCATAGCTTGAGAAAGTTGTGTGAGCATGGCTACAAGATTTTTCATTCCAGCTCCCATATCGTTTGGTTGCTCAGGGGGACAATCATTGCATTGCCCATCGCATTCCGCATTAACACGGTTCCTTCGGGTTCCAGCCATTGACTAAAACCAAGAAGAATAGTATGAGAAACACTAATTATAATAGGAAAACCATATAATTCAAGAATAAAATTTTCATGCTTAAGGTCTTATCCTAGGTTATTCATGGCCATTTCTAAAACACTAAGATTGTGTTCTTTGCTTAGACTTATCCTTAGGGTTCTTACTAAGGGTTTCACATCCTAGTTTCCAAAGGTTGACTATAACCTCCCTCTGATACCAACTATAATGACCCGAAGCTTGACATACATGGACTTTAGATTACTTTTGCGGAATACTTAGTACATAACAAAAACACACACACAAGGACCGTAATACTTTAGTGTCTTTGTAAACTCGGAATATAATCTTCTAATCGTGGTGAATGATCTTCAACATCTCCCATAAAGATATTCCTTTTTTTTATACCTAAAACCTTTCTTTATATCCTGGGGAAAAGAAAACATAAAAGGGTGAGCTAAAATTCTCATTAAGGGTAAACAAAAGAAATATCAATCACATCATATACATAAGAACATAGCTTTTGGAAATCTTAACCTGCAAAAGAGCTCATAATATCATAACATGGGATAAATCATAGAAGTGAAATGTAATCCCAATAATCATAACATAAAACATGAAACTTTGTTGCATACACACATAATCATAGAGAATCATTTCTTGTTAGTCAAGACTCATTTCCAAGACTATCTTTGTGGACAAAGTCCCTTTCTGAACCGAGTCACCCTCGTTTCAGTCCTGTTTCACTGAACCGGTATAACCTACCATTCCAGCCTTGTCTATCTCATGAGATATAAAATCTTTACCCAATGCATTGGAGGGAGATGTAGGTCCCACCCATCTCATAATGATACCATTCTTATGTGTGCCACAAAATCATAAACCATACATCATAGCATAACCCATTTAATAAAAATGGGATTCTTAAACAACATGACATCATAAAACAATTCATATAAGATAAATGAATTCATAAAAATATTTTCATCACAACATAATCAAATCCATGTAATAATAGGGATAGAAACATAACCCTTTATTATCTTAGATGGAAGATAATTTTGATAAAACACTTGAACTCCATTCTTGAGGAAAATATCATTTTTGCTTCAAAAACACTTTTCCTTTCTTAACATGTCGTACTATTATAAACTAAAATAATTTGATTAAAAATAAACTTGAAAACTTGTAGAGGAAGATTCTTGGAAATCATGTTTTAAAAATCCATTCATGCCGTATAATTTAAAAAAAACATTCTTCTCATACTTTTGTCGGAAAAGTCAAAAAGTACCTCATACGAAAAATGACAAAATGATTCCTTTCATATCTTTAACTAAAAACTCACCAAAGGGTAAAATAGGTTTTAAAAAATTGTAGGTGGATGGAAATAATATTACATATTGAGGAAACATGGATGTGGATGATAAAATACACCCCAGTAAATTTCAATGTATAAACAATCTCGGATAAAAATGAGATTGTGATATTTCCCTTACCTTAGGTCCGATTTGCTTCGTAAGTGTCCAACCCTCCTGTATAATGATTTAAATAATGTTATTGACTTATTCCAGAATCATAATAATTGTTATGATATCATATATGGTTCACTTATGACTTTATTTTACCCGTTCTTTTGTAAATTCCATGTTAAAGAGCATTTTGGGTAAAATCGTTTCATTTGTCATCCGTGTTTTGACTTGTAATTATTCATATGATTACGTAGATCATGATTACTTAATTCCAGAATATAAAACATGATTTATATATAATATATATTCAGAATATACATATATATAATAAATCCGTAAATGGAATGAAATACACCGTTCATGGAGATGGTAGGCCGTACGTACGCATGAATGCTGTTTTCGTTTCCTTATTGAGTTGAACGGAATTAAGTAGATGACATACATATATATACACATAAATCCAGTATAATTATTATGTCATATATTTCATGATTACTTATTATATATACTTTACAATCATTCATTAATGGTTAAAGTGGAGAATGAATCTCATCGCGTCGTGGAGACGGTAGTCCGTACGTACGCACGAGTGATGATATCGTTCCCATGGTCGTGGAATTGTGTTGAAGTGTATGTATACTATTTCAGTATCAATATCACTTTATAATAATCATATATAGTTACTCATTAAACCATTATACCCATCCAATTAAGGTGGTGGCGGAAAATAGATTACACCACGGCGTGGAGACGGTATTCTGTACGTTCGCACACGCGGTGATTTCCTTTTTCCGTACGATGGATAGAAGGTTAATTAGAGTTGTTTCATATTTATAATAACATATCAGTATGTAAGTAATACTGATGTTATTACTTTATCATGAAACAACTAAATATGAAGAAGCTGAAGAAGAAAGAAATTGAAAAGATCGGTAATGGATATTACCTCTTCTTTGAAACGCCTCTTTGAATCCTTCAGTTAGGGAACTAAGATTGGTCTTTGAAGAAGACCAGGACCTCTAGGAATATCCTAGGGAAGTTTAGAAGGGATTTTGGAAGGGGTTGGCCGATCTTGAGTGCTCAAATTGGTGTGAGGAGGAGGGGGAGGAGGTGCCCTTTTATAAGGGAGGAGAGGGGCGCCTTAGGAATATCTCAAAATATTATTTTATATCAAAGTCAAAATCGGTTTATAATAGTTCCAAAGGGTCTGATTTCGAAGATAAAGTGGGGATGGGTCGAAATACTATCAAACAATAGGATTTAGACAAGTTTAATGTATTATTTTAACCTTATCAATTAGATTTAACTCTAAGTTAAATAATTTAACTTTTACCGTGTCTTTTTTGTTTTCTTACACTATATGGTTAATACACTTACTATAACATGCCAAACGAACCCCAAATTGTTTATTATTAATATATATATTCGTATCTATGTAATTTGGCCGACCCTTATATTTTTAGGAATAAAATAACAATTAATAATATAATATTTTATTTAATAACTATTTTGTGTCAATTTTGACACTATTTGATATATGATTTTTGTGAAAGTCATAACAGAATTATATGTTCTAACCAAGTTGATTAAATCAACACTAATATATCATAGTAACCTATAAAATTAGTGGAATTCATAAAAAGTCTAAAATTAAATTTATTTTTGTGTTTATAACATCAATTATGTCAAAATTTCATTAATAAGATAATTACTGCATCATCATTGTGTCATAAATAAATTAAATTATTTAATGTCTAAAAATTACAAATAAAATACCATTATGTAGGAAATCTCTTTATCTTTCTAATGAATATTTATAGTCTACTTTATCTTATGTATAACCCCATATTAAAATGATTTACTTATTAAATTTTGATTTTAACTATTTTAACCCTTCTTTAAATAAATTAATAATAAATGTCCTAATCTAACCCAAGTGGGCCTAAATGGTCATATTTTATTACTAAGTTTGTTTTTGTTCGAATTAAACTTATCCAATGGAATTAGGACATGTGTTATGGTAATATTAATATCATTTTAACCCTTAGTTACCCTATTTACTATTAACCGCGGTAAAAAAAGTAAAAAGTTACTATTCACCAAAAAATTATTTTTATCTCATTGAACCACATTTTACTTACTGATATCAACCGTGTCTGTCGGATTTTCGAAATTCCATTCAAAGAAGTGGTAAAATTAAGTTTTTTTCAAAAATTCAGTTTTTAACCTACCACTTAGTGGCTTCACTATTCATCAAAAATTGAATGTTTTCAGAAAAATACCAAAATTTCACCCTAGGCTAATTTCGGTATTCCGAATCCAAAAATGAAGTCCATTTTGAAAAATAAAATTTATAAAATTTCAAAAAGTGGTTATAACTATTCATAACGGCTAGTTTTAATAATATTTTAATAGCATATTGTTGATTAGTGAAACTCGGTATTGCGTACGACGCAAGCTATCGAGGAAGGTCGTGATTGCGTGTAAAGTAAGCCAAGCAGTGTGTAGTTAAAGATTCCTTTGATGATATATAAAAACAAAATATTACTCATAAAAATCTCGGTTGTTACACTCATGAAGGATTCAAAATAATGTTTCTCCTTCTTTTGCTCGTTTGGAAGTCTTTCATGATTCATATCTCGAAAAAGTTGTGTGGGAATGGCTACAAGATTTTACATTCCAGCTCAAATAACGTTTGGTTTCTCAGGGGGACAATCACTGCATTGCCCATCGCATTCAGAATTAACAAGGTTCCTTAAGGTTCCAACCATTGACTAAAACCAATAAGCATAGTTTTAGAAACACCAATCATAATAGTAAAACCATATAATCAAGAATAAAATTTCATGCTTCAGGTCTTATCATAGATTATTCATGGAAATTTCTAAAACACTATTATTTTGTCCTACACTTAGACATATCCTTAGGGTTCTTATTAAGGATTCCAAATCATAGTTTCAAAAGGTTGACTATACCTTTCCTCTAGTACCAAATATAATGACCCATGATTTACATACATAGTTATTACTGCAGAATTGAAGCATACTTATTAAAACATATAACAAAACCATGGTAGGACCGTATAGGTATAGTGTCTTTAGAAACTAGGAAACATAAACAACTGGTTCATAAAGAATCTACATTGTCTCCTGTTTATTTCATCACATGTAGAGTCCCTTTTGGCATATCATACTTAATAACCTTCTTCCTGACCTAGGGAGAGATAACACACAAAAGGGTGAGCTCAAATGCTCAGTAAGGGTAAACAAATGAAATATCATATTCATATGAACATAGAATTTCAAAAATCTTATCCTGCAAAAGTGATCATAATATGATAACATGGGATAAATCATAGTAGTAAAATGTAATCCATATACTCCTAACATAAAACAAGAAAATTTTTGTCATACACATATAATCATATAGAATCATTTCTTAGTAATCAATACTCATTTCCAAGACTATCATAGCGGACAAAGTCCCTTTCTAAACCGAGTTCACTCCGGGTTTTAGTCCAATTTCACTGAACAGAATTAACATGTCGTTCCAACCATGTCTATCTCATTAGATATAAATCTTTACCCAATTCATTGGAGAGAGATATAGGTCCCACCCATCTCATAGTGAAACCATTCTTATTTGTGCCACAAAATCATAAATCATACATCATAGCATAACCCATGTAATAAAAATGGGAATCTTAAACATCGTGCCATCATAACATAATCCATATAAGATAAAAGGACTTCATAAAAATAATTCCATCATAACATAATCAAATAAATTTAAAAATATGGATATAAACAGGACTATATATTATCTTAGATGGAAAATAATTTTGCTCAAATGCTTGAACTCCATTGTTGAAGAAAATATCCTTTCTACTTCAAAAACATTTTTTCCTTTATAAAATGTCATACAGTTTTAAACTAAAAGAAGTTGATTAAAAATAAACTTGATAATTTGTAAAGGATTATTCATGGAAATAATGTTCTAAAATTCCATTCAGGCCGTATAAGTTAAGAAAAACATTCTTCTCGTACTTTGGCCGAAAAAGTCAAAAAGCACCTCGTACTAAAATGACAAAAGATTCCTTTCATATATTTTACTAAAAACTCACAAATGGGTAAAATTGGATATAAACCATTGTAGGTGGTTGTAAATAATATTAAATATTAAGGAAACATGGATGTGGATGATAAATATTACCCAGTAAATTCTGATGTATAAACAATCTCGGATAAAAATGAGATCGTGAGATTTTCCCTTACCTTAGGTCTGATTTGCTTCGTACGTGTCTGAACCTCCTGTATATTGATTTAAATAATGTCATTGACATATTCTAGAATAATACTCATTGTTATGATATCATATATGGTCACATTCTTAGCTTCTTATTTGTAATATTTCATTTCTACTTGTTATTCGGGTGTTTATTGCTTTTTGTTCTTATGCATGTTTTTTCGATTAAATTCTTTTTATTCTTATTATGTTATAGATACTTCATTTACATAATGTTACTAGTGTAATATATATAATATTTATTCATTCAATTCGTTTATATAATCATTATGCAATGAAGATCATGTAGAACGAGCCGCATCGCATCGTGGAGACAGTAGGTCGTACGTACGCATTAGAGATGATATCATTCTGATGATCGTGGAATTGAATTGGAGTGTATGTATACTGTTTCAGAATCAATATCACTTTAAAATAATCTTATATAGTTATTATTTACACCATTATACCGATCAAAGTAAGGTGGTGGTGGAAAACAGATTACACCACGGCGTGGAGACGGTATTCCGTACGTACGCACGCGCGGAGATTTCATTTTTTGTAGGATGGATAGAAGGTGAAATACGGTTGTTTCATATTTATAATAACCTATCAGTATATGAGTGGTACTGATTTTATTAATTCATAATCAAACAACTAAATAATAGGAAGTATAAGAAGAAATAAATTTCTAATAATCGGAAATGGATACTACCTCTACTTCGACATGCCTCTTTGAAACCTCCTCTTAGGGCACTAAAATTGGTCTTTGAAGATGGCCAGGACCTCTATAATAGTACTAGAGAAGTGGAGAAGAGAAATTGTCAGGTTTTTGCTGAGCTTGAAGGCTCAATGTGGTGTGAGGAGGAGAGGGAGGAGGTGCCCTTTTATAAGGGAGGAGAGGGGCACCTTAGAAAAAATTTAAAATATTATTTTATTATAATGTCATATTCGGTTTTTAATAGCTAAAAATTGATTAATTTCGAGGCTAAGGTGGGGCTGGTTCGAAATCCTCTAAACAAATAGATTTTAGACAAGTTTAGGTTTCTATTTTAACCTTATAATTTAGATTTAACTCTAAGTTAAATAATTTTACTTTTATCTTGTCTTCTTGTTTTCTTACATTATATGGTTAATAAACTTACTATAACAAGACAAACGAACCCCAAGTTGTTAATTTTTAATATATATAATTTTATCTATGTCATTTTCCCAAAAAATATATTTTTAGGAATAAAATAACAATTAATAATATAATATTTGTTTTAAAAACTATTTTATGTCAATTTTGACACTATTTGGTAGTTGATTTTTGTGAAACTCATAACAGCATGATTAGTTCGAACTAAGTTAATTAAATCAATACTAATATGTCATATTGACATATAAAATTAGTGTAATTCATAAAAAGTCTCAAATTAAATTTATTTTGGTATTTATAACCACAATTATGTTAATATTTAATTAATAAGATAATTACGACATCATTATTGTGTCAAAAATAAATTAAATTATTTAATGTCTAAAAATTATAAAAAATTACCATTAGGTATTAAATCATTTTATCATTATAATTATTATCTATTTCCGAATTTATCTTATGTATAACCTTACATTAAAAATGTTTTTTATTTATTAAACTTTGATTTTAACTATTTTAACAGTTCTTTAAATAAAATAATAATAAGTGTCCTAATCTAATCCAAGTGGACCTAAAGGGTAATATTTTTTCCTAAGGTTGTTTTTGGTCAAATTATATTTATCTAATAGAATTAGTACATGTTTTAGGGTAATAATTATATCATTTTTACCATTAATTAACCTATTTACTTTTAACCGTGGTAAAAAAATTAAAAAGGTATTATTCACCAAAAATTATTTTTATCTTATTAAACAACATTTTACTCATTGATATTAACCTTGTCTCTAAAATTTTTGAAATTCCACTCACAGAATCGGTAAAATTATGTTGTATGTAAATTTTTGAATTCTCCTAGGAGGTGGGTAAAAGACGGTGAAAAGTTTAATAAAAGTTTTATATATCTAAATTTATTATAAAATGACTCCAATGGATTACATTGAAATTATATAATTATTATGTATCAATTTTTTCCTTAAATAAATTTAAATAAAATAAAAAATTATTTAAATAAAAGTCATTTTTTAAATAGTAACTTGGTGTTTTGACTATTCAGCAAAAATTGAATGTTTTCAGAAAAATACCAAAAATTCACCCTAGGATAATTTTGATATTATGAATCCCAAAATAAAGTCCATTTTGAAAGATAAAATTTATAAAATTTCAAAAATTGGGTATTACTATTCATAATGGCTAGTTTATATAATATTTTAATAACATGTCGTTGTTTAGTGAAACTCGGTATTGCGTACAACGCAAGCTATCGAGGAAGGTTGCTCTTGCATGTAACTCAAGCCAAGATAGTGTTGTGTGTAGTGAAAGATTCCTTTATATAACATTATACCTAAAAACAAAATATTTCTCATAAAATCTCAGGTGTTACATTGTTTATCTTTATCATAACGATCTGAGGGAATATTGAAAATGTTAGGTCCACTAGGCTGAATACCCTGAGAGGGGGGTGAATCAGGGTATGACTAATTAAAAATTAATGCCCGTTCTGATCTTGTTTCGCTGTTAAGCAAAACACTCTTCTCTCTCTTTCCTGTTACACAATATAAACAGAAAGTAAAGCAAGCGCAGGACACAACAATTTTACTTGGATCACCGCTAAGGGCTACGTCCAAGGAGCATACGCCGACAGGTTGCCGGTCGTACCAAATTCCACTAATATTCACTAGCTGTGGATTACAAGGTTCGTGCTAGATCACTTCTATGCCCAGGCACACTGCCTTTACAATGTTTAGGGTCAGCTCACTGCTTTCCCAAGGGTCACTCCCTATTTCTCTCTCTCTGGCTCACTGCCGGTGGAGAGGATCACCTTCTTCCTCTTCCTAAGCTCACTGCTCTTGGAAGGAATCCACTCACAGTTTATAGACCTGTAGGTCTCTTCATTTTCATGAATGAATGCATCTTCCTCTGTGTGTAGATTCTCTGTTGAAGTAAAACTTTCACCCGTAGATGAATATCTCTTTGCACCGAAGGTATCGGGCAACGTACCAGCTTCCACGCAGTCCGAGAAGCACTGCTGGAACAAAACCTTACTTGGCGCACAAGTCTACCTCAGCGCGCAAGTATCGGCGCGCAAGTCACAACGGGCGCGCAAGTCCTCCTCTGACACTTGCGCGACACAAGCTTCCTCAACTCCAAACTTGCGCGACTCTCTTCCTTTTACGCCCAAACCAATATTGGCGCACAACTGCCAACCGGCGCGCAACTTCTAACACTGGCGCACAACTTCAACCTCTGGCGCGCAAGTCCCACCTGCGCGACCACACACACCACTTGCGCGACCACCACACCTGCGCGATGGGAGCTCTGATTTCTCAAAGAGTTGAACTCCGATAAATAATGAAGAGGGTGGTCTAGTATTTATAGGCAAATTGACCACCCTGCGCGACGGCGCACAAGTCACCTGCGCGACCCTGTCTCAACGCGCAAGTCTTCTCTCCTTTTAGACACTTGTGCGACCAACTCCCAAACTTGCGTGAACCTACTTCCTTTGCCATATTTTGATCTTCTGATCTTGAAAAACATATGGCTCGCAAGTTTCATATTCTCCAAGTCCTCGGCGCGCAATTCCCTTTTCCAAAAACACTTTTCTTCATCTGCCGATTTTCAGGCCCAAAAATCTGGCAAACACTGGAAAACGACACCACCTTGAATCTGTTCTTTTGTACCGCCTCCAGATCATCCATTCCTTTTATCGAAGTTCTTGAATAAAACAAGGATCGTTGAACTCAGCTCTGGAACTCGACATTCCATCATGAAATCCTCTTTGTCAACAAACACAACTCAGATGTCCACTTTGTCAACAAACACAATCACCTAAAAAATGCTTCAATGATATCTTGAGGGATTTTTGCCCAACAATCTCCCCCTTTGGGTTTGTTGACAACTCTTCCAAAACAAAGATCCGCCGTTGATTCTTCAGCCTCCATTCGCCTTATTGTGATTCTGATAGCGATGAAGGATTTACTCAACACATACTCTAAGCCCACATGAGCAATGCTCGGCGTGAGAAGTAAGAGTAAATGAAAAGTTCATCAATGAATCACTTTATCTCTAACATCCACTGTTGACACCAATTCGTACTAAACTGATACCAATTGTTGATGGATTTGTTTGAAGACCAATGTTTAGGTTGGAAATAGTCTTACCACTTTCCAACACCACTCTTATGCTTTTATCACGATCCTCAGCTGTCGTGATATCTATTCTTTGATCGATCACTTCTAGCATCGTCATATTTAATACGCTCCCCCTTTCTGCTCACAGCTTCAACACCTCTTTAGCCATACTTCCTGTGTTTTCCAAGCTATGCTCTGGCTAAGCACGTTCAACTGGCTTCAACTCCCCCTATCTGGCTACTCCACCTGTCAGCTTCTCCCCATATCAGTCAAGATTTATCAAATCTCCACATTGTATCCCCCTTCAACAATCACTATTTTCTCCCCCTTTGTCAACTAACCGAAAGGCAGTCCTTGGTAGTCTATAACAGAGTAGAGAACAAGTCATCACATTAGGGAAAAACACATCATACCTCAGGGAGAGGGGGGGGTCCCACATCCACACAATTTCAAGTGCGGGGAATCGACTGAACTCCTAGAGCTAGTCGATGCCTCTCAAAAGCTTCCTTGGGTAAGGCCTTTGTCAGAATGTCTGCAACCTGTAGCTCTGTAGGCACATACTCCAACTTCACGATTCCCTACTCAACCTTCTCCTTGATGAAATGATACTTGATCTCAATGTGCTTTGTCCTGGAATGATGGACATGATTTTTGCTAAGATTTATAGCACTAGAGTTGTCACACTGGATTCCGATCGAAGACTTCACTTCAACTCCCATATCTTCAAGCTGCTGCTTCATCCACAATAACTGTGTGCATGCTTGAGTGGCCGCAATATACTCAGCTTCGGCAGTGCTCAATGAAATGCAATCTTGTTTCTTGCTTAGCCAAGAAGTACACAATCCACCAAGATAGAATGCACCACCTGACGTTTATTTTCTATCATCTGCTGAACTGTCCCAGTCTGCATCAGTATATCCCAATAACTCTGTCTGAGATTTGTCGTTGTATGTCAAGCTGAATTCCACCGTGCCCCTGATATACCGAAGTATTCTTTTCACTGCAAGCATGTGACTTTCCTTGGGATTACTCTGATATCTCGCTGCTTGGAATGTGGCGAAAACAATCTCAGGCCTTGTTGCGGTTAAGTACAATAAACTTCCAATGATTTGCCTGTATTTTGTGATATTAACTGCCTTGCCATCCTCATCTTTTGATAATTTCATCCGGGTAGCAACCAAAGACTTCATTTCCTTGGAATTATCCATTCCAAACCTTCTTAGAACCTCCTTGGCATATTTGGTTTGAGAAATGAAAGTTCCATTCCTTCCTTGTGTCACCTGTAGACCAAGGAAAAACGTTAGCTCTCCAATCATTGACATTTCAAACTCATTTTTCATGAATTCGGAAAACTGTCTGCACTGAGCTTCATCTGATCCGCCAAAAATTATGTCATCGACATACACTAGCACCATCATCCTTTGATTACTGTCATTGCTGAAATAGAGGTTGTAGTCAACTCCTCCACGCTGGAAACCAAGCTTCTTCAAGTACTGATCAAGCCTAGAGTACCATGCCCTTGGTGCTTGTTTCAGCCCATACAACGCCTTCTTCAGCCAACAAACTTTGTTCTCATCCTCATGAATGAGAAAACCATCTGGATGATCAATATACACCTCTTCTTCTAGAACCCCATTCAGGAATGCGGACTTGACATCCATCTAGAACACTTTGAACTTTCTTTGCACTGCTATGGCCAAAAATAATCTGATTGTCTCCATCCTTGAAACTGGTGCAAATGTCTCATCAACATCTATTCCCTCTATCTGGGAGTATCCCTTTCACACTAGTCGTGCTTTGTTCTGAATCACTGTGCCATCTTCATTCATCTTGTTGCGATAGACCCATTTATTCCCGATGACATTCTTGTCTGCTAGCCTCGAAACAATCTCCCATGTCTGGTTCTTCTCAATCTGATCAAGCTCTTCGTTCATGGCCTGACCCAGTTTTCATCTTCAGCTGCATCAGAAAAACATTCTGGCTCCACTTGAGACAGAAATGATGCTTGCTGTGATGATTTCATTCTTCGAGTCTGAACTGGAGCTGTTTGATCACCAATGATATTCTGCCTATCAATTTCAGCTCGACTCTTTGCCTTTCTCACAGACACTGACCTGACACTTTCCTCTTCATCATCAGTATCTTCTTCTGAGTCAGCTTCTGCCACTTCTACTCCCCCTGGGTTGCTTACCTCATCATCACTTTCATCGAGAAACTGTTCACTGGATCGTTGAGTATTCTGCTCATTTTCAACTATAGTGACATCATTTCTTTCAATGATTTTTCCCAGCCTTTTATTGAAACATTTATACGCTTTGCTTTTCCTGGAATAGCCAAGGAATATCCCTTCATCTCCTCGTGCCTCAAACTTCCGATGATGTTCTTTGTTGAAAATGAAACACTTACTTCCAAAGATTCGAAAGTACTTAAATGTTGGCTTCTTTCTGTACCACAGTTCATACAGAGTCTTCCCTTTCTTCGGACATAACAGGGACCTGTTTGAAACATAGACCGATGTCAAAACTGCTTCCTTCCAAAATTTCTCTGGCAGGTCCTTATCAATAAGCATTGTTCTGGCCATGTTGTTGATGATCCAATTTCTCCTTTCAACTACTCTATTCTGTTGGGGAGTTCTTAATGATGAAACTTGATGCCTTATCCCATGTTTCTCGAGATTGTTTTCAACCTGACTGTTTGTAAATTCCGTACCGTTATCAGTACGAAACTTCAGAATTTTTTGCCCAAGCATCTTTTCTGATTCCCTCCTGTACTGCTTTATGCAACTGAACACCTCTGTCTTATGGGTTATGATGAATACCCAGGCCATTCTGCTATTTTCATCAATGAAAAGAACATTGTACCTTTTCCCATTTATAGCTCGTGGTGAGATAGGTCCACATACATCAGCATGCACCAATTCGAGCACTCTAGTTGATTTCTGTTCCTTTGGCCTGTATGTCTTTCTGATGATTTTCCCTTGTTGAAAAGCATCACACGTATGAGTGCGATCACGTGATAGTTTGGGAAGGTCTATAGCAGCATCACATTTAACGAGATCCTCCATAGATGGTTGGCATAGATGACCAAGTCGCTTATGCCACAGCTGGTTTTATTCCTCTCTGGATAAAAGACAAGTATCTTCTTCCCCACCTACAAGATAGAGATTTCCCTTTGACCTTTTTCCCTGCAGAACAGCTGCTCCATCTTTTCCTTTCACAACACACATCTTCTTGGTAAATTGGATAGAGTGCCCAGAATCACATAGTTGACTGACACTGAGTAGGTTATGACTGAGACCCTCTACTACCAAGACATCAGCATGCCTCATCTCTTTGCCCCCAAACATGTCTTTCCCTGAGCCAACAATCTTCAGGCCTTCATCATTTCCAAATTTGACAACTCCTTCTTTGTCATATTTGATGCCTGTAATAAGATCCTTATTACCCATCATGTGGGATGTGCAACCACTATCAAGGATCCAAACACCAGATCAATCCGATGCTTTAAGGGCAATCTACTCCACCACAGCCTTCTCATTTTTCTTCTTCTTGGTCCATACTTTTTCTTTCACACTCCTCATGGATTGAGGCTTCTGTTCTTTCTCAGAGTATGATGGACCACCCTCATCTTGCAGAGCTGCAAATCTGTTCTGAACATTTAACTCACTTGTTGATTTATTGATCTGCTGCTTGCGAACATTTTGATTATTCTTTGACACATTTCTCTGAATGGTTGAAGTGCAATACCTATCCATGTGTCCAAATCCTCCACACCAAAAACAGTGTCCTTCAAAATGTGTTCTGGAAAACCGTTCCCTATTTGGCTGCCATCTCTGTTCATGTTCCCTTCTGTATCTCTTGGGTATGGAACACACATACTGTGAAAGTCCCATTTTCCCAAAGCAATAACACCTGATATAGGATGCATTCCCTCGTGATATTTCAGCACTATGATTTCCCCTTTGGGATCTCTAAATATTCTGATTCTGTTTTATTCCCAAATCAACCTTCACTTTTGGGATGAGTGCTTGCGGTCTGACTGCAATTGTCACAAATTTTTGTTCTTGACTAAGCCCAGAAACGACCTTAACATCTGAGCTCAATTGATGTTTCTTCCCTACTGAACTGCTAGGCTCCGCTTTCATCTTCTCTGTCTTCTGAATGGCCTACTTTTTGGATATCACATTGGGGGTCAAGAGTTTATCTTGATCCTTAAGTTTTTGTCGCAGACTGACCACTTCTTCTTCAAGCTCTTTGATACATCTAACCCGCTCCTTTCCTGTGTTAGTCAAACAATCAATTTCCTTCTTTTGTTCGTCAATTTTAAGCTTATACTCAACAATATTTTCTGAGCTCTCTGGTGTTGAGGATTTTAGTCTTTCAATTTTTTCTAACAGCTCAGAATTTTCTTCATCCAGTTGTTGCATATAGAGTTTTGCATCACAAACCACTTTATTGGCTTTCTTTGTTTTGGCTCTCCAAACATCTATCTCCTCAAGAGCTTCTTCCAATTCGGCTTCCATATCAATTCTCCCTTAAATTTCTTCTTCTTCTTTAGCATCAGCTTCTTCTCCCTTTTGAGAACTACCAACAATTTCCACCAAGGCATTTACCCCACGATCTCTGCAATTTTCTATTTCCTCAACTTCTTTATCCTCAGACTCATATGAACTTTCAAATTCTTATGAAAGAAGATTCTTTTTCTTGAAGAAGTTTCTCTTGAATTGTTTCTTCCCTTTCACAAAAGCTGAAGTCTTCTTTTTGGGAATTTCTACGTCATCATCATCATCATCATATTGAAACTTCTTGGGGAATCTTGCCTCAAGATGAAAAACCTTTCTACATCTAAAGCATGCTAGTGGAAGTTTACCTTTAAACTTTCCTCTTCCTCTTTGTAGATTTGAAGAAAGGAATGACATCACCTCATTTGTCTCTTCTTCTTCATTAGAATCTTCAATGGTGAGCTTCTTCATGGCCTTAAATTCCACCTCTTTAGACTTCCCCTTTTCCACAGCCTCATTATCATCGTTCCTCATTTCATATGCAACCAAGGTACTGTGCAAATTGTCCAATGTCAGCTCTTTTGGATCTTTATCTTCTAGTACTGAAACATTCGGATTGAACTGAGGTGGAAGATTCCTCAAGATGCGCTTTACAATCTTTATGTCTTCAATGAATTCTCCAAGACCTCTCATATCTTCCACAACAATGTTTACCCTATCAAAGAATGTGTCAACAGACTCATTCAGGTTCATTTTTAGATCTTCATATTTGTTCCACAACACCTGCAGCTTTGCCTCTCTGACTTTTGTGTCCCCTTCATATATATTCAAAAGCTTTTCCCACATGGAATGTGATGTTTTACATGACATCACCTTTGGGTATATGGGATTGGAAAGGGCTCCCCCTAATGCATTGATTGCTTTGGAATCAGCATCCAACTCTCTATGCTCAGCTTCTGATAAGGCACCACTATTAATATCAGCTGTGATACCATGCATAGATGCTGAAAACACATCCATTCCCAAGGATCGGAAATAGTGTTGCATCTGATTCTTCCATATATGATAATTATATCCGTCTAAGATCGGAATACCTTTATGATTGGTTACCTCCATTGAGAGAATAACAACTTTCAACCTTCCCTCTAATACCACTTGTTAGGTCCACTAGGCTGAATACCCTGAAAGGGGGGGTGAATAAGGGTATGACTAATTAAAAATTAATGCATGTTCTGATCTTGTTTCACTGTTAAGCAAAACACTCTTCTCTCTCTTTCCTGCTACACAATATAAACAGAAAGTAAAGCAAGCGCAGGACACAGCAATTTTACTTGGTTCACCGCTAAGGGCTACGTCCAAGGAGCACATGCCGACAGGTTCCCGGTCGTACCAAATTCCACTAATCTTCACTAGCTGTGGATTACAAGGTTTGGGCTAGATCACTTCTATGCCCAGGCTCACTGCCTTTACAATGTTTAGGGTCAGCTCACTGCTTTCCCAAGGGTCACTCCCTATTTCTCTCTCTCTGGCTCACTGCTGGTGGAGATAATCACCTTCTTCCTCTTCCTATGCTCACTGCTCTTGGAAGGAATCCACTCACAGTTTATAGACCTGTAGGTCTCTTCATTTGCATGAATGAATGCATCTTCCTTTGTGTGTAGATGCTCTGTTGAAGTAAAACATTCACCCATAGATGAATATCTCTTTGCACCGAAGGTATCGGGCAACGTACCAGCTTCCACGCAGTCCGAGAAGCACTTCTGGAACAAAACCTTACTTGGCGCGCAAGTCTACCTCGGCGCACAAGTATCGGCGCGCAAGTCACAACGGGCGCGCAAGTCCTCCACTGACACTTGTGCGACACAAGCTTCCTCAACTCCAAACATGCGCGACTCTCTTCCTTTTACGACCAAACCAATATTGGCGCAAAACTGCCACCCGACATGCAACTTCTAACACCGGCGCACAACTTCAACCTCTGGCGCGCAAGTCCCACCTGCGCGACCACACACACCACTTGCGCGACCACCACACCTGTGCGATGGGAGCTCTGATTTCTCAAAGAGTTTAACTCCGGTAAATAATGAAGAGGGGTGGTCTAGTATTTATAGGCAAATTGACCACCCTGCGCGACGGCGCGCAAGTCACCTGCGCGACCCTGTCTCGGCGCGCAGGTCTTCTCTCCTTTTAGACACTTGCGCGACCAACTCCCAAACTTGCGTGAACCTACTTCAATGCTTCAATGATACCTTGGGGGATTTTTGCCCAACAGAAACATTCAGCATACTAGGCACTATAGGATTTAATATTCCAAGAATTATGCCATGTCATATTTACTTTCCTACATGAATTAACTATATTTCATGTGATTTATATTTGTGATTATTAGGCATTTTAGTATTCTAATTTTCATATATATAAATTTCATAACAATTCATGATTAACTAATAAAACACAATTGGGTCCTAAAGTATCTACCTTAAACTAACAATGCTTTATTGTAGAGGTTATGACAACAAATATAGGAATCCAATTGTGGCATAGTTATCTATATACTATCAGTCACATAGGATTCAACATGTTGTGGTTAGGATTTAATGGATTCCACCATCCAATTTATATTTTTAATGGGTCATTTCTTATTAGAGATAGTGACTCTATTAATTCAATCACTTAAAGGAAATTTAAAGACATTAATTAATAAAAATGAATATAACTTTTAAAATGTATAGATCCATTATCTATGTAGTCTGGGACCTTTACCATGGCCAAAACATTGTAGTGTAAATTAGATCATGTCTCCTATGATCCTTCTATGAATCTTTTTTATCACCTAGACTTGACACTAGCATCAGGAAATGGGGTGTACATCTTTAGAAGGATGGATTATTTTAGTCCCTTATTTAATACATTCCCTATCTATTATAAATTCAATCTGAGTTGTGTTCCTAACAATTTTAGAGTTATCCCACATTAATACATTCTTTTGAACACTAGGAAAGTGGCGATGATAATACTTATATGTATGTGTGACCCAATCCATGTGTGTTACATCCTATAGTGCCACCTAATGCACGTCCTATAGAAATACCACTGCGTTCTGATGCTCAGTTCCTTAAAAACTTCTTTCAGTTTATGCATACCATAAAAAGTGCACCTAAACTTGCCCCTTCTATGGCAGACCTAAGCCATGATTTCCAATAGCATCATCCTCCCACCATCTTAGGGGATGGTGGAACTGAGGCTACTAAATCAGGAAGGGAGTCCATGTTGTCCATCTTTGAGAATATCGAGACAAATCTCGAGAAAAGGGTCAATCTTGTGACATATATGCTATGTGATTTCTCCAATCATTGGGGGATATTCTGTTTCAGGTTGGATGAAATCATGTTTTGGTCTGGGCGGACTTTGAGATGGCCTTATTCAACTACTTATTTCCTCAAACCTTGAGAACTAATCACATTCTGTAGTTAATGTAGTATCAGTAAGATGACATGTCGGTGATGGAATGCTCAGCTTTCTTCATCAAATTAAAGTGCTTCACACCAACATTTACCAGTGATGAATTGACAACTAGGAGTTAATTTATTGATAGCCTTTCATATTCCATCCACTCACATGTGAACACATTTCATTTAACCATCAATCCATTTATAGTGAATCAGTCCCTTATCATCGATCATAACCTATGGGAATCAGGAGATGTGAGGTAGAGTAAATCAACATCTTGGTAGAGTAGTAAATTATCTAAAATAAGGAAGAAAAATTTCGATGGAATACGTAGGGTAAGTACCAGCCAGGTGGAAAACCTGTTAATCAATGTGGTGTGTGACCAAATGGTAGGCCTGGCCTTAAAAATCCCTAGAGTTTGAGGAACCTAATCAAGTGTTGGGATATTTGTAGGATTGCATACCTATGTCATTAATTCCAATCATTTCCTTTAGTTCTAGGTATGTGGGGATCTGTGCCATCACCACCGTCAATTACAGTATTAGTGACTCCTCCTCAGGTCGGAAGTTGGTCTTCTACATGGAGTTTCAGTTGAGTAGGGGTTCATAACCAAGGTGGTAAGGACTAAAACTTTTAGTTTCAACAATGTGGACCTGGTCTGGTTATATAGGATGCATATTAGGGTCTCATTTTAGGACAAATTTATGTTGTTTAGCCCAATATAAATGAAGAGAATCTCATGACATCTACAATTAGAGGAATTATTCTAGTAGATTTCGGTCCACTTTAATCCATACTTGATAGAGGTGCGTTGAACTCCTTTTTATCTGCTACAACTATCATATTTTTAAGATTAGTGATAGAGTACATAAGTGGTGTTATGACCCTTGACATTCCTTTAAGAGTTTGATCTTACGATATATGTCGGTACAGGGAATTCCACCTTAAAATAGGTGGGTATTATTTTGTTGGGGAGTTTCTTTATCCACGAGATAATCATCTTCTACATCATTCTCAATATGTAATAGAATTCATTATAGATAATAGGTGGATTTATATCATCTTCATGTAACCTTCACATCACCTAGGCGTAGTATTAATATCCATAAGGGCGAATAGGACCTCCAGGATAGTCAAGCTGGACACGAGCATAATTGGCTAGGAAGAGTGATTACCCAGATGAATAGTCTTTTTATGACTGATTAGGGGGTTCTACTTATAAAATTTTCTTCAGTGGTAGATCATTTCATATCCATCCTCCCAAATTATTTCTAGAACTTACCTTCAATGAGACAGGTCATGTTCACCATTGATATTGTGCAAGGTGTGACACCTATATCTATTCCTCCATACAGTTTGACACCAACAGAGCACCAAGAACTCAAGAAGGAGGTTAAAATATATAGGATAAGGGTTTTATCTATACTAGAATATATCCATGGGGTTTACTATATCTTTTCTCCATGAAGACAGATGGTACCCTTAGATTGTGTATGGATTAATGTCGAATGAACCACCTTATGAGGAAGAATCGATGTCCACTTCATTATATGGAGGACCACATAGACTTTCTCTAAGGAGAAACTTTTTTTGACAAGATTGATTTGATTTCCTACTATAATCTGGTTTTTTGAGGCAGTACGGTATACCACATATAGAATTTTGAAGAAGACATGGTCTATACGAGTACCCTTTCATGTTGTTCGGTCTTACAAATGCATAGATAATCTTTGTGGATATGATGAATTAGGTTTCCCACCAGCATCATGATTATTTTTTGGTATTCTTCTTACACAACATATTATTGTTTTCACATGCTAGACATGATCATGCCAACCATCTTGAGATTGTGTTGAGCGCACTAAGAAAGACCAAACTATAAGTGATTCTTAGTAAATGAAATTTTTGGATTAGTAAGGTTCACTTCATTGTTAATATCATATATTAGGAATGAATATTAGTTCACCAAGAGATAATGAGTGTCGCGGTTTCGTAGGATCATCTATACATATATTTCTTGCGAGGGTTAGCTACTCTAGGATATTCATCAAAGAATTTTCTTGCCTAGAAGGGATGCTAATTGGATTGACCATGAAAGGGGTGAAATTTGAAAAGGATAAAGATAGTAAGATATATATTTTGGAGCTAAAGGGATGACTCACTTTAGTTCTGATTCTGATTCTACTTGAGATAGTTTGAATTTGTATTGTTTACTTTGATGCTTTAGGAATCGTTCTAGGTGTAGTTCTACAACAAGATGATCACATTGTAGAAAACGGTATTTTCCAGTAGAGGCCTAAAGATATGAACTATCATATACATGAACTTGTTATGGAATTCATTGATCATTTTTTTTTATTTTGGAGGCACTATTTATTTTGTGAGTGGTTCATTTTTTTACATAGATCATAAAATTAACAAATACATATACACCCAGCTATACATGAAGGTAAGGTAGTAGAGGTGGGTGGAATAACGGCAATCGTTTGACTTTGAACTTTCTTACACATTGTTAAAAGGAAACATCATTACTAATACCTTGAGTTAGATGACTCAGAAGAATTTCTCAAGGAGGCCATAAGTGAGTGGAATTTGATGGATTTATTTTCTGAGATACAGCTGGAGGTTCACGAATAACACGTAGAGCTAGTTATTAAAGCCCTAGAATTCAAATATTAACTTTTTTTAGCGGTTCTTGATTCGGATGTTGTCTAATTATGAGGTACCCATTATATGGGAGAGTCTAATAGGAGATAATCCACCTCCTAGTAATCTTGTGGATGATAGCAAGTCTCTAATCTACTGTGAGCATGTTTGGGTGCCTTCAGATATACACGAAGGGATCATGTGAGAATATCTTGTATCTATTTGGTAAATTTACCTTAGGCAATCAAAGATGTATAAAAACATTTTTCTTATATATTGGTGGCTATATATAAAGAGTCATATAGAATTCCCCATCACTTAGTGCTCTACCTTTCATCAAGTGATGGCAGAGCACCAGTAGAATGCGGGACTTCTACATATCCTCTCCATTCTAGAGTGGATGTGGATTGATCTCCCCATAGATTTTTTGATATTAATGCTGAGATCACCTTGAGATAGTGATGAAATATCGATGATTGTTGATAAGTTTAACTTGGTTAAGAATTTCCTACTGATCTGTGAGTCCTTCAATTTTAATGATATAAGAGGATTGTATATCTCGGAGGTTGTGTTGCTTCATAGTATTCCCAATTCTGTCATTTTAGATTTATATGCCCTCTTTACATCATGGTTCTGTAAAGTGTTTTAAAAGGAAAGGGATTCATTGGTTCCCTTGAGTATAGTATATCACCCTTAGACGTATGGGCATGCCAAGGAAATGATATGGGTATTAGAGGATATTCTACAGGATTATGTCCTTGATCTTGATGGTTCATGGGAAAAGAACATTCCTCTAGTCGAGTTTTCCTCCAAGAATTATTTTTAGAAAATGGTATATATGGATCTATATGAGTCCCTTTACAATATACCTTGTTGTTCTCATCTATGATGGCATGAGGTAACTGAGGCATCTCTATAGGGTCCTCATCTTACGTAGGTTACTTTAGAGATATTCTAGATAATTGGGAAGAATATGTATATAGATCAGTCCATTAATAAGTCTTATATTGATCATTGATGCAGACCTCTGGAGTTTTTAGTGGTACATTGGCTCCTTCTATGTGTATTTCCTAGACTTTCTCACAAACAAATCCATAGACAGGGAAAGTTATCACCTCCTTATGTCGATCCAATCAAGATAATGGATAGGGTCAGGCCAGTAACCAATAGTTTGTTGTTACCTTCGAGGTACCATTACATTCATGATGTCTTTCATATATCTCATCTTGTACATTATCAAGATGACCCATCTCAGTCGTTTAAACTGAAGGATATCGAGCTAGAGGCTAATATATCCTTTGAGGAGAATCTGATGCATATACTTGATTGAAGAATGAAAGATCTCCAAGGTAGGTCAGTTATACTAGTCTAAGTGCAATGGTAGCAGGGATGTGTATTGTATGAGACCAAGGAGATGGAAGTTGATGAATTTTCATAGCTACTGGATCCTTTAGAAGGGAATCTCGAGGATGATATTTCTTAAAGAGGGGATGTTGTAATGTCCCTACTTTTCAAAAATGTACTGATGATTAGATTATGGTTAGAATTATTTTCTTGTACCTCAAAAAGAAAACTAATGAAGTTGATGATGTATCAAGTGTGTCTAGGTCTCTTTAAAATCATAGATCCCTGAAATTAATAGAGTTAAAATTGTTCTTGTAGTTACTATAAACTATTCATCCCATCACACATGGTTTCCCTAAATTGTCTTCCAACACATAGTGGGTTCATGGGGGCCATAATGTTTTTCGGAAACCATTTGACCCAAGGTTCTTGACCATGGGATCCTTTTGTTGTTTCTGATAGTGTATCTTTATGAGGTTTCCACATGGTTAGATAAACTGTGCAGCTTACCATGTGGGGTTCCATTTGAAGTATCTGCTTTGTGGATGGTTGGCGCATGGTTTGTCTAACTATGTGGACAAACCATGCACTCTTGTTTTTTAAGATGGAATTTAATTTTCACCCCGATTAAATATTTTAAACCCATTCTTCATTCTCCTTTGTTTTCTCTTATTGATGAGACCTCTCCGCCCATGAACGGATCTCCTCCTCCCCTATCCTAGGTTTTATGAAAACTCCTCTATATGAAAACTTTTTTAATCACCATCGAACCCATTGGAAATATATTGGTAAGATCATCAATAATATCCCTTATATTTCATGTTCTTTTTATAATCTATTTCACTATCTATATACAAGATTATTTTCTACATTTTTAGGGAATTAGACAGTTTCATCAATTTTTTTAACCAAGGTTGAATCAAGGGATTTTGTTGGATAAAGGAAGCTCTACAAGGATAGGGTATGTGTTTTATTTCCATTCTCTTAATTTAATTATGTTATATAAAATGCACCTTTAGGATACGAGCTGAAAATTCCATCATTGCCTCTATTTTTTCAAATTAAATTAAATTAATATATTTTCTATACCATTTAAGACCCGATTTTGTGGAGAATCAACCCCTTCAGTTGATCTCCTTTATTATAATCACCCAAATGGGTTTGATTCACCCTTGAGCGCTTATATTTCTTTTTCCTTAATTTTCAAAATCCCACTTGAGAGGTATTACCTCATGATTCTTTTCATGAGTTGGTACATGGTTTGAATAGAGCGATAAGCCCTGAGATATTCTCTAAAACCACATCCCATAAATGAATTGGTAAAAAAAATTGGTCATGTGATCACGTGTTAACCTTGGGAAAAAATGGATTGGTTCATTTAAATGCCTTGAAAAACTCAACAATTATGAGGTAAATTCTTGTTTAAATGCTTTACTATATAGACTAAGGTGACATAAGGGGTTCCATGTTAAGAGCCACATGGATGGACTCTCATTCCATCTTATTATAATTCTAAATTCTTGCGAACATGCCTAGGGTGACATTAGAAATTAATAGGATGGGCTCACCAAGCATTAATAATTTTTCTGCCATACAAGTGACAATGATTCCCTTGGGGAGACCCCTCAGATAGGATTGATGACATGATTGTTGTAGCATGCCACTAGGGAGACTTGGGTCCCTATGTGCAATACATGGTACAGACTTGGAGGTCAGTTCTTGAGGTTATCACACCATACCTGGAGGGAGATATGAGACTTCATTCTTGGGTCACTTTGGATTGACTCCATGGCATTGCTATTTTTTTGAGCCCCTCAAGAGAAACTTGGTAAATCCTTCTTAATTTTCATGGACGGGCATAAGAATACTCTATATATTTCATAAAGTGGTTTTTAAATTAATTAAAAAGGTAAATTAATATTTTCAAAAAAAAAGACGATTCCTTAGTTATTGGTATAATATGGATGCTTTCTACTAGCCCAAGAACAATCATGGGGACTATCGAAGTTCATAAACATTATTAATGACATTATACTTGTAGAATCCCTTATCTAAAACTCAAAATCATTGGGAAAAGTAGGTTATCTGGATAGGTGTCCTTGTGGAACCTAGTCCAATGTGCTTAATTATTTGTTTCTATTTTTAATTTAATAATTATGTCACAATGCTCATTTATTTCATGAATAAGATGGATTACCGTAAACACCCCAGGTGGTGGCCGACAAATATTTTATCTCGCACTAGGCTTGAGATTCATTTGATATTTATGAATACTTTATGGTTTCAGGTATTGATAAAGGGGATCATGTAGCTTCGGATTCGTGATTTGTTTTCTATTTTGGGATAGAAATCTAGGAATATGACTGAGAATATTCAGTCGATTATATATTTAGAATATTTTGGTATTTTTCATATTTTTTAGGATGTTGTATATTCTTGTATCACCGACCCCTTGCATGTTCATTTTTTAATAGTTTTATTACAATGATGATCATAATATTTTTTTATGAATGTCTATATTTCACAATTTATATCATTATCATTCATGATTGTGTATTTTTTCTCTGTTGTAATATTATAGTTATAAATAATTCTTCTTTTAGTTATACTTTAAATATATATAATGTCGTACTCCAATCTGATCTAGGAGGGAATTGTCTCCACACGGACACATCCTAGGCCCTCATTGCTAGTTGAAAGCCTTTGGTATTTGGGGACACAAACATGATGCCTTTTTTCATTTCATCGGCACTCAATATAAGTGGAACCTAGGGCTGGACACTACAAGAATGGAGGAAGTGCAACTAAACCCTGGAAAATTCTTTTTCGGTGCATAAAGGAGGCTCAAGAAGGATTTATTATCACAATTTAACTCTATTTATCTTATAGAATGTTACATAGGGTGTTTAATTAATACTTCCCATGAAACAAGATTAAATTTAATGTTAATTATTGTTTTATAATAACATATTTTTATTTTCATATAATTGGTGTGCATTGGGTGTATAGCATACCCCTTTGTATGTAATTTTTTAATTGTAAGCTCTCTTGAGGAGATTCCCACCAATTTCACCACCTAGGTGAATTAATTTACAATGATTAGATTTTTTTAATTATTTATGATTCTAGAATTTTAAGGCTCTTAATGTAGTCTATAAAAAATGAAATGATATAAAGGTTATGAATTCATCCCATGATCAAGTTATGTGGACTTTTTGTAACGCCCCGACCCCAGCTACCCAGAGTCGGTGCATTAATTACATAACATTGGCATGATCACAAGAAGATCAAATCTCGAAAGACCGATTGGTTTAGTAGCCTTGGAAACACTAGATATAATCATAAAGTTTTACATTACATTTCAAAGTGAAAAACTACTACAACAACAAAGTCTTCATATCCACACTATTAACCCCTCATAATATCCCTGCAAGTCATTCATAATTTACTTCTTCACTACCTGGGAAAAATAAAACATAGAAAAGGGGTGAGCTCAAATGCCCAGTAAGGATAACAATATAGCGGAACATTCAAAATAAGCATAAACATTTAAGGCAATGAATTACTAAAACAAAAGCCTTTTAAAATTGAACTTCAGCATAGTATAGCAAAAGTAAAATGAAATAATGCCATTTACTTGTTCACATGGATATTCTACTAATCGAATAATCACATGCAATATCAATAACCACTTTCATAATGTTGGAATGCATAATGCCAGACTATCATAACCACATAGCCAAGGCCTCGTGCCAAGACTACAAATAAGATTTTGTCAAGGCCTTGTGCCAAGACACTAGTTTGTCTCATGAGACCTACCGATGCATCGAGGAGCTATAGCGGGATCCACCCGTCACATATTAAGTCCAATGCATTCCCATATGAAAAGGATTAAACATAACATAAACATTCGTATTTAAACTAGCATACGAAATGTCAATAATTTCACCATAAACTATGAATGGTATAAAAATAGCACATCCACAGTCAAACATATCACAAAACCTTCAATACAATATAGAAGTTTTGTATCATAATAAATCAATTTCAAATAATCTTAAAATCCATCAAAGGATGTTGACATAGATGAAATCAAAATTCTTTTTAAAGAAATATGTCATTTTATTTTGAAATCATTTAAGATCCATATAAAATAAAACATTTTCTTTGAAAATAAACTTATAAGCTTGTAAGGGAAGCTTTAAAGATTTTATAACGGCGGAAAATAGCCACACCCGCCGTATAAGTTAAAAAAACATTCTTACCTTAATTCTGTCGAAAAGGTTAAAAAGGACCTTGTTTTGAAAACGACAGAAAGATTCCTTTATAAACCGCTTATAAAAAGTCAAACAAGGGTATAAATGACTTTAACCCATATTCTTGTAAATAATAAATATGTTTTGAAATACATTTCGAAGAAACATGGATGTGGATGATAAAGAAATCCCAGTATATTATTACGTATAAACAACCTCGGATAATGAAGAGATTGTGAAATAACCCTTACATTGTACTTTTCCTTGGTTGGGGTAGGTTAACCTCCTGTATAATGGTGAAATAATTGTTATTAGATAATACAAGAATCATATACATTAATATGATATCATATATGATCTTTTAATATTGATTTGATAATAATATCTTAGAATTATCGTCGTTTCGGGTGTTAACTTACTCATTTTCTTTTATATGTTTTGTTACATAAGTCATGTTTGTTGTATCTTATTCATATCCAGAATGATATCAAGTCCTTAAAAATCATTTTTAAATCATTAAATGATAATTATACTTGAATGGATACGATGGAGAATGAATCTCATCGCGTTCGTGGAGACGGTAGTCCGTACGTACGCACGAACGCTACTTCCATTTAATTTTTATTTTAAAAGAATCGAATCCAAATGATACATAGGTATATTACTATTCCAGTATAATATAATATTTTATATATGTTACTTAAGTTCATTAACACCATCCTTTATATGTTCCATGTGTGGTATGAACGAGTCATATCATTTTAAGGGGGCGGTAGTCCGCACTTCCTCAAATGAAATTATCGTATGTATATACAACATGAAACGAATAATGGTATGAAATAAAATGGAATTACAGAAGCTTATATATAAAATATATATCATTAATATCATATTTAATTATAGTGCCATCATAATGGCCACCATGAGAGGCGGTAAGATGTTTTTGAACAATCATCGTTTCGTGAGGCGTTAGTTTTCCATCCACCGAAACATTATGTTCATCATCCATTAGATGGAGTTGTGTGTATGTGTAGTTTGAATCCTTCTTATAACAACATCCTAGTATATTGTGGATACTGGTGTTGTTACAAAAGAAAGGAAATAAAAAGAGTTTGGGGGTTGAAGAAGAAAAATAAATGAAAATAATTTAAGAGAAATCGTTACCTTTAATTTAGGTAACTCACTTTGGTTGGAACCAAAGAACTTCTTGAAATGCTTTCTGGCTAAGGGGAAGATTCAAGGAGGAGGAGAGGGATGTGGGGAGCTTAGTTGGGCAGAGTGTGGACGAGCCAAATGGCTTTGAGAGGTGTGAGGAATGAGTAGAAGTGGTCTCCTTTTATAAGGGAGAGGAGGGGCTCTTTAGGAAAGTGTGAAAGTATTACTTTATAATATATTTGTATTCGGTTTATAATGGTCCAAAAATCATTGAGGTCGAAGATAAGATGACTCATATTCTAAATAACATCAACCAATAAGAATTGGACATAGTTTTTAGATAATATTTTAATCATTATAATCTTATTTATTTAAATGATTTATTAATGAGGTAAACATTGCATCATTATTGTGTCATTAATAATATAACTTATTTGATGTATAAAAATTATAAATAAAATATCATCATGTAGGAAATCTATTTAGCTTTCTAATGAATATTTATAATCGAAAATCCAACATGTATAACCCTATGTAAAAATTGATCTTCTAAACGATGTAAGCTTGTGCCATTTTTATTTTTATTTTAACTTTATTAATATAATGTGTCCCTACCACATACAAGTGGCTCCAAGGGGCCCCCAAATTGACCCAAGGATGCCCATGGTCGGGTATGTGTCCACCAATAAGGTTAGGACACGTTTTAGGGTAATTTTGTATTATTATAATATTATTTTTTAACCCTTATTTACCGGATTTACCCTTTAACTATGGTAAATAAAATATTTACCACAGTAACTATTCAAAATGTCTAAAAAAAAGTTACCTATTTACACAATTTGAACATCCTGATTCCAAATATGGAATCCATTTTCCTAAATTCAAAACACAGAAGTGGCAGAAATTAATTTAAAATTAATTCCCACTGTCAAAACAAAAAAGCGTGTTTTTAAGAGATAATAACTATCAAAAGATTGACACTTGTTTATGTTCGGTTTAATTGTAAAATTATGTCCAATGACCAACATTATATTAAATGGTAAAAATATATTCAAAATATACTTTAAAACCACTCAAATTCATAATTTATCACTATTAATTATTTTGATTAAAAATGTTGTTTTTAATTAAAATTTAGTAATTTTCACTATTCGTCAAAATATGAAAGTTATCCGAAAAGTACCAAAATTTCACCTTAGGCTAAATTCGATATTCCGAGTCCAAAAATGAAGTCCATTTTCAAATATAAAATATATATAATTTCAAAAAGTAGGTATTACTATTCACAACGGCTAGTTTAATTAGTTGTGGTGTGTGTTAGAACTCGAGGTTGCGTACAACACACGCTATCGCATTATTCGATGGGAAAAGTACCGTAGAAGCTTGGGGTGTTACATTCTCCCCTCTTTCAAATAATTGCGTCCTCGCAATTTCTAGGGTATTAATTCATAAAAAGACTCGGGTGGTTCTTCATCATAAGTTCCTCGGGTTCCCACGTTGCCTCTTCCATTTTATGGTTTCTCCATAAAACTTTTACCAGACGCGTCGTCCGGTTTCTCAGTACTTTTTCTCTTGTATCAAGAATCCTGACGGGCTCTTCACAATAGGAAAGATCAGGTTCCAGTTCTAATTCCTCATAGGTGAGTACATGCGTCAGATCAGGCATGTATTTCCTCAATAGAGATACGTGGAACACATCGTGAACTTTGTAGAGACTTGGCGGCATTGCCAATCGGTAAGCTACAGCCCCAATTCGTTCTAGAATTTCGAAAGGTCCGATGTACCTGGGACTCAATTTACCTTTCTTACCAAAACGTATGACTCCCTTCCACGGAGATACCTTCAGGAAATCATGATCACCGACTTGAAATTACAAATCCTTCCTTATATTATCAGCATAGCTCTTCTGCCTACTTTGAACTGCTTTGATGTGATTTTGGATTACCTTCACCTTTTCCAGTGTTTCCTCCACCAGTTCTGGGCCTACAAGTTTTCTTTCACCAACGTCATCCCAACAGGTTGGTGTACGACATCTCTTTCCGTATAACTCTTCATATGGTGCCATCTGAATACTCGAATGGAAGCTATTGTTATAGGAAAATTCTACCAGTGGTAAATATTGATCCCACATACCCTGAAAGTCCAGTGAGCAAGATCTCAACATGTCTTCAACGGTTTGAATAGTATGTTCTGATTGTCCGTCTGTCTGAGGGTGGTAAGCAGTGCTCAAATTAAGTTCAGTATCCAGGGATTTCTGAAGACTTTTCCAAAATCTTTAAGTAAAACGGGGATCACGATCAGAAACAATTGATAAGGGTACTCCATGAAGTCTCACAACTTCATTAATATATAGTCTTGCTAGACGTTCCAGGGGTAGATCTTCTCTTATAGCAAGAAAATGTGCTGACTTGGTAAGACGATCAACAATAACCCATATTGCATCGTTCCTTCTAGGAGTCTTTGGTAGCCCCATGACAAAGTCCATCGTAATATTGTCCCATTTCCACTCCGGTATGGGAAGAGGTTGCATGACTCCTCCAGGCTGTTGCCTTCCAGCTTTCACTTGTTGACAAACCATATATCTTGACACAAAATCAGCAATCTCCCTCTTCATGTTGTCCCACCAAAAAATGTTCCTTCAAATCTCTATACATTTTGGTGCTCCCAGGGTGTATAGAGAAATTGGAACTATGAGCATCATCCAGCAATTCCCTTTTTAGATCAGGTATATTGGGAACACAAAGTCTCTTCCCGAATTTCAAAATTCCATCTTCATACACAAAGTCTCTCAATCTCCCATCATTCACAGCTTTAATCTTCTTCTGAAATTCTTCATCATCGGTCTGAGAACTCTTAATCCTTTCTAGTAAAGATGGTTTGACAACCATTTGAAAAAGCATTGATGTTTCACCTTCCCTGGTTATTCCCATGTCTATCTTTACTAGATCCATGAAAATTGGATCCCTTTCAATTCTCATATTGTTCAAAACCCCATGGTCTTTTCTACTCAAAGCATCTGCCACCTTGTTTGCCTTCCCCGGGTGGTAGTGTATCGTACAATCATAATCCTTGAGTAATTCAAGCCATCTCCTTTGCCTCATGTTGAGTTCTTTTTGTGAGAAAATATACTTCAAACTCTTATGATCAGTATAAATCTCACATTTTCACCATAGAGATAGTGCCTCCATATCTTCAAAGCAAAGATCACAGCTGCTAACTCAAGATCATGAGTAGGATAGTTTTGTTCATGAATTTTCAACTGTCGTGATGCATAGGCAATAACTCTATCATTCTGCATAAGGACACAACCAAGTCCTTTCTTCGATGCATCACTATAAATAACGAACCCATCATTCCCCGATGGTAGAGTCAATATAGGAGCATTGACTAATCTTCTCTTCAGTTCTTCGAAACATTCTTCACACTCTTTTGTCCAAACAAATTTAACCCCTTTACGTGTGAGCTTCGTTAATGGGTTAGCCAATCGGGCAAAATTCTGGACGAAACGTCGATAATAACCTGCCAAACCAATAAAACTACGTACCTTAGTTATACTCGTAGGTGCTGGCCATTCTTGGATTGCCTTGGTCTTAGAAGGATCAACAGAGATTCCATCTTTAGAGACAATATGGCCAGGAAAAGAAATCCCCTAAAGCCAGAATTCACACTTGCTAAACTTCCCATATAATTCATGCCTCCTCAGAGTCTTCAAGATAATGTGAAAGTGATTTTCATGATCTTCATAGGTTTTGGAGTATACCAAGATATCATCAATAAATACCACCACAAATTCATCGAGATACTCCTTGAAAACTCTATTCATTAGATCCATGAATACAGAGGGTGCATTAGTTAATCCAAACGGCATTACAGTAAACTCGTAATGCCCGTACCTGGTTCGAAATGCTGTTTTCGGAATGTCTTCCTTCTTCACACACAACTGATGGTATCCAGATCGAAGGTCAATCTTTGAAAAGTATTGAGCTCCATGCAGTTGGTCAAATAAATCATCAATACGAGGTAGGGGATACTTGTTCTTTATCTTTATAGCATTGATCTCCCTATAGTCAATACATAACCTCATAGATCCATCTTTCTTTTTAACAAAAAGAACAGGGTCTACCCATGGAGAAACACTAGGGCGAATAAATCTCTTATTACTCAATTCCTCTAGTTGTTTCTTTAGTTCGACTAATTCTACAGTGGCCATTCTATAAGGGGTCTTCGATATAGGCCTTGATCCAGGAATTAAATCAATGGAAAACTCTACTTCTCGTTCTGGAGGATGTCCTGGTAAATCTTCCGGAAATACATCTACAAACTCTTTCACAACAGGTACATCCTCTATTTGAACATTCCTTTCCTCACCGACAGTTATTTCATTATCTTCCTCCCCAATAATTGAATTAAGTTGAGCTACTGGGGGTGGATCTAAATAAGAATTAGGTGGTGACGATTCTGCTCTAAAAATAAGGTGTTCCTTATCATTATCATCAAGAATCGTAACCTCTTTCTTCTTACAATAAATCTTCGCTTCATAGTCTGAAAGCCAGTCCATACCGAGGATTATATCAAACTCAATCATAGGTATGACGATGAGATCAGCAGATAAAGAAAATTTATGTGCTCTAATGGGGACTGATTCACAAAACTTTGTTGCAACGATACTTCCCTTAGGAGTTTTAACCGACAACTCCTTTATTAAATCAAATTGGAAATATCTAATTTTCTTAGCAAACTGGGAAGATATGAAACAATGCGATGATCCAGAATCAAATAATGCATTTTCTAAACTTGAGGAAACCATTAAATTACCTGCCACCACGTCTTTCGAAGCTTCTACCTCTGCAGTAGTGATAGCATAAGACTGGCCTTGATCCCTTGGCCTTTTCTGAGGTAAGTTCTCCTGACGCTTAGGGCATGCATTCGCATAATGCCCCATTTCCCTGCAATTGTAGCACTGAACGTTGGTAGCTTCCTTCTTCCCCTTGCAATCATGAGCTTGGTGGCCTTTTTCACCACACTTGTAACAGACTCTCATTCCCTTCAAGCAAGTACCAGGATGTTTCTTCCCGCATTTACCACAAGATGGATATTCAACCTTTCCCTTCTTCCCCTTATTTCCATTCCCAGATTGATCAGTAGGTCTCTTCTTCTCTTGCTTCGCTTTAAAGTCATAAGACTTAGAGAATTCCTTTTGGGTCTTGATAGCACATGAGACAATGTCTTCGTACGATGAAAAGGATTGTGAGACTAATGCTCGACGGAGAAATGGTCTTAACCCATCAATGAAACGATCAATCTTACTTCTTGGGTTGCGAATATAATCTCCAGCATACCTCGCTAACCTTGTAAAGTTAGCCTCATACTTTGTGACATTCTCATCCTCCTTTTGTCTCAGACTCAGAAATTGGCTTTCCAAATCTGCTCGATGGTCGCGAGGAAAGTATTTTTCTAAAAACAGATCTTTGAACTCCCTCCATTCCATATTTGATACTTCATCATCTTCCTTTATGTTTTGAATTAATGACCACCATTGATCAGCATCTCCAGTGAGGCGGTAAACTGCCATGATAACTTTTTCCCTTTCACTGCTCCCCAAAGCCTGAAATATTTTCTCTAGGGAAAATATCCATTTCTCAGCTATTAAGAGATTTTTACTCCCATTGAACGTTGGTGGTTGTTGCCTCATGAATCGATCTAACATTGATCCTCCACGCTGCGGATCAGGGTGCTCCATACGGGTAAGGTTATTATTCATAACCTGAGTAAGTTGTCCCAGTATGGTGATTAGCTAATCGGCACCAGTTGCATCACCAGCCCCACTATAATTATCTTGAGCAGGAGGGAAATCCCTACATGGAGTGCGTGCATTGATACGGTTTCCATTTCTTCCACTAGGTGCCATTTCTAAACAATGGCATAAACTAGATCAGTTTATGAATCAAAATACATAATCCCATACTTATAAAACACTTAACATAAATTGAACTATTTATGGATATAATCCATAATCATAAAAATGTTTTCTTTGAGGAAGTATATACTCATAAACCCTTCATAATGATTTGTAAAGAAAGTGAGAGTTATCCTAAGCATATCCCCCGAGAGTGTCGTAGCCAAGAGTGCAGCAAGGCCCGTTGTCGTGCACCAGTTCCCGTTCGAGTCTAGCTCAAAGCGGTGTTTTCGGGTTTTACCCCTAGGTACATCTGTGCCAGAGCCGCCTCTACCTGCTCATATCCAGACAGGGATGTATTGCTCGGAAAACTCACAAAATCTCTACAATACCAAAATTCTAGGAAGTTCTTCTATACTAATCCTCAAAGTTCATCTTAGGTCTACGTGCTCTAATCAGTGTTTATCTAAATCTAGCTTCCAAGGTTTGTACTAAAATTCCTCTGATACCAACTGTAACGCCCCAACCCTAGCTACCCAGAGTCGGTGCATTAATTACATAACATTGGCATGATCACAAGAAGATCAAATCTCGAAAGACCGATTGGTTTAGTAGCCTTGTAAACACTAGATATAATCATAAAGTTTTACATTTCATTTCAAAGTGAAAAACTACTACAACAAAAAAGTCTTCATATCCACACTATTAACCCCTCATAATATCCCTGCAAGTCATTCATAATTTACTTCTTCACTACCTGGGAAAAATAAAACATAGAAAAGGGGTGAGCTCAAATGCCCAGTAAGGATAACAATATAGAGGAACATTCAAAATAAGCATAAACATTTAAGGCAATGAATTACTAAAACAAAAGCCTTTTAAAATTGAACTTCAACATAGTATGGAAAAAGTAAAATGAAATAATGTCATTTACTTGTTCACATGGATATTCTACTAATCGAATAATCACATGCAATATCAATAACCACTTTCATAATGTTGGAATGCATAATGCCAGACTATCATAACCACATAGCCAAGGCCTTGTGCCAAGACTACAAATAAGATTCTGTCAAGGCCTTGTTCCAAGACACTAGTTTGTCTCATGAGACCTACCGATGCATCGAGGAGCTATAGCGGGCTCCACCCGTCACATATTAAGTCCAATGCATTCCCATATGAAAATGTTTAAACATAACATAAACATTAGTATTAAAACTAGCATACGAAATGTCAATAATTTCACCATAAACTATGAATGGTATAAAAATAGCACATCCACAGTCAAACATATCACAAAACCTTCAATACAATATAGAAGTTTTGAATCATAATAAATATTCTTCAAATAATCTTAAAATCCATCAAAGGATGTTGACATAGATGAAATCAAAATTCTTTTTAAAGAAATATCTCATTTTATTTTGAAATCATTTAATATCCATATAAAATAAAACATTTTCTTTGAAAATAATCTTATAAGCTTGTAAGGGAAGCTTTAAAGATTTTATAACGGCGGAAAATAGCCGCACCCGCCGTATAAGTTAAAAAAACATTCTTACCTTAATTCTGTCGAAAAGGTTAAAAAGGACCTTGTTTTGAAAATGACGGAAATATTCCTTTATAAACCTCTTATAAAAAGTCAAACAAGGGTATAAATGACTTTAACCCATATTCTTGTAAATAATAAATATGTTTTGAAATACATTTAGAAGAAACATGGATGTGGATGATAAAGAAATCCCAGTATATTATTACGTATAAACAACCTCGGATAATGAAGAGATTGTGATATAACCCTTACCTTGTACTTTTCCTTGGTTGGGGTATGTTAACCTCCTGTATAATGGTGAAATAATTGTTATTAGATTATACAAGAATCATATACATTAATATGATATCATATATGATCTTTTAATATTGATTTGATAATAATATCTTAGAATTATCGTCGTTTCGGGTGTTAACTTACTCATTTTCTTTTATATGTTTTGTTACATAAGTCATGTTTGTTGTATCTTATTCATATCCAGAATGATATGAAGTCCTTAAACATCATTTTTAAATCATTAAATGATAATTATACTTGAATGGATACGATGGAGAATTAATCTCATCGCGTTCGTGGAGACGGTAGTCCGTACGTACGCACGAACGCTACTTCCATTTAATTTTTATTTTAATAGAATCGAATCCAAATGATACATAGGTATATTACTATTCCAGTATAATATAATATTTTATATATGTTACTTAAGTTCATTAACACCATCCTTTATACGTTCCATGTGTGGTATGAACGAGTCATATCATTTTAAGGGGGCGGTAGTCCGCACTTCCTCAAATGAAATTATCGTATGTATATACAACATGAAACGAATAATGGTATGAAATAAAATGGAATTACAAAAGCTTATATATAAAATATATATCATTAATATAATATTTAATTATATTTCCATCATAATGGCCACCATGAGAGGCGGTAAGATGTTTTTGAACAATCATCGTTTCGTGAGGCGTTAGTTTGCCATCCACCGAAACATTATGTTCATCATCCATTAGATGGAGTTGTGTGTATGTGTAGTTTGAATACTTCTTATAACAACATCCTAGTATATTGTGGATACTGGTGTTGTTACAAAATAAAGGAAATAAAAAGAGTTTGGGGGTTGAAGAAGCAAAATAAATGAAAATAATTTAAGAGAAATCGTTACCTTTAATTTAGGTAACTCACTTTGGTTGGAACCAATGGACTTCTTGAAATGATTTCTGCCTAAGGGGAAGCTTCAAGGAGGAGGAGAGGGATGTGGGGAGCTTATTTGGGCAGAGTTTGGACGATCCAAGTGGCTTGAGAGGTGTGAGGAATGAGTAGAAGTGGTCTCCTTTTATAAGGGAGAGGAGGGGCTCTTTAGGAAAGTATGAAAGTATTACTTTATAATATATTTGTATTCGGTTTATAATGGTCCAAAAATCATTGAGGTCGAAGATAAGATGACTAATATTCTGAATAACATCAACCAATAAGAATTGGACAGGTTTTAAATAATATTTTAATCATTATAATCTTATTTATTTAAATGATTTATTAATGAGGTAAACATTGCATCATTATTGTGTCATTAATAATTTAACTTATTTAATGTCTAAAAATTATAAATAAAATATAATCATGTAGGAAATCTTTTTATATTTCTAATGAATATTTATAATCGAAAATCCAACTTGTATAACCCTATGTAAAAATTGTTCTTCTAAAAGATGTAAGCTTATGCCATTTTTATTTTTATTTTAACATTATTAATATAATGTGTCCCTACCACATACAAGTGGCTCCAAGGGGTCCCCAAATTGACCCAAGGATGACCATGGTCGGGTATGTGTCCAACAATAAGGTTAGGACACATTTTAGGGTAATTTTGTATTATTATAATATTATTTGTTAACCCTTGTTTACCGGATTTACCCTTTAACCATGGTAAATAAAATATTTACCACAGTAACTATTCAAAATGTCTAAAAATAAAAGTTACCTATTTACACAATTTGAACATCCTGTTTCCAAATATGGAATCCATTTTCCTAAATTCAAAACACAGAAGTGGCAGAAATTAATTTAAAATTAATTCCCGCTGTCAAAACAAAAAGCGTGTTTTTAAGAGATAATAACTATCAAAAGATTGACACTTGTTTATGTTCGGTTTAATTGTAAAATTATGTCCAATGACCAACATTATATTAAATGGTAAAAATATATTCTAAATATACTTTAAAACCACTCAAATTCATAATTTATAACTATTAATTATTTTGATTAAAAAAGTTGTTTTTAATTAAAATTTAGTAATTTTCACTATTCATCAAAATATGAAAGTTATCCGAAAAGTACCAAAATTTCACCTTAGGCTAAATTCGATATTCCGAGTCCAAAAATGAAGTCCATTTTCAAATATAAAATATATATAATTTCAAAAAGTAGGCATTACTATTCACAACGGCTAGTTTAATTAGTTGTGGTGTGTGTTAGAACTCGAGGTTGCGTACAACACACGCTATCGCATTATTCGAAGGGAAACGTACCGTAGAAGCTTGGGGTGTTACATTTTTCAAGACATGAATGGTGATTTTTCAGTTGTTTGTCTGGACTATATTCTATATATATTTTTATAATTTATATTTTTTTATTGGTTGAACGATTATAAGAGATCGAGTGATATTATTATTTATATAGAATGGTATCATGTTGTTTTATGAGTCTATAAGAATAAAAAAATTTAAAGTGTTCATTTGTGGTGCATTAGTCGATAAAGTTTTTGTGACCCATTTTATGGTTTTTTAAATATATTTTTTTCCTTATGAATGGTTTAAAAATACATTTTATTTATAAAATTTTCAAAGAAAATGATTTTTATATTGAATATTATTCCTGAAATAGATTTTTCATTTAAAATAATGGTTTTGAATTAGTTTTAAAATTTTATTGTTTATTTTATTTTGAGTATTTTATATGGGATTTTTTCCTAGGACATAGTGTGGATAGAGTACATAAATGATATCTTTTCAAGTTGTTTGAAAACAAGTATTTGACTTGTTTATTAAAATTAAATTATAAAATAAACGTTTTTATTAATGATTTTTTAAGATGATCTTGTGTGAGAAAAGGAATATAGCCAAACATTATATTCTTTATTGGATTATTTATTATGGTTAAATAAAATATAATCAATCATTTTATTATGGCATATGATTAATAGTGGAATCCTTCTCTTAGTTTATGGGTTATGTAATTATTGTTGTGTTGGTTTTAATTTGATGTATATTCAACGGAAATTTAAAATCCATTTTTTATGAGATTTATTCTATGACTCTTGAGTTACTGTGAATTCATAGAGTGATTCATCGATTTTAGGGAGACCTTAATAAAGTGATCACACATGGGTTTTTCATCATATTATAGAATGACTATAATATGTAGTGGGATATATTTATATTGATTGAGTGATGATTGAGTTTCCCACTCATTACCTATTATGAAATTTTGGATGTTCATGATAGGTGATTGGTTTCATTACTTCTATGAAAGTGTTCCCCCATGATAAAACTTCATTGGATGAAAAATAAGATATTACCTTTGATGTTTAGTTTAAAAACTAATGGTAGATTCAATAGAAGTGGTCTCATCATCATGGAAATCCTTAATAGGGATTTAGATGTGGGTTAGGTGGTTTGGGTTCCCATTTAGTGTTATGATAATAGAGGAGTAGTGTAACGCACCTAGTTTATTTTTGAAGGGGATTTATTCAATTTTATTATGATATGTAATGTTTGGGTTTTGTATTTGGATATTTTTGGAGGGTTTTTAAGGTCTTGAATGTGTTTTGAATGGTGAATTGTTATATCGTAATTAGGGGAAACAATGTGAATTTACTAGATTACTATGCATGGTGCTCAGGGGACCTAAGTAGAGACTATTGGTTAATGAATGACTTAGAGTAACCATGTTGAAAGCATGTGACATTAAAAAACATAAAATAGTTATTATTAACATGGTTTGAAAACCCATTGAGAAAAACCATGATTGTCCCCAAAGGGTTATAAAAATTAATTTTTATCCCAAATTATCCCTTGAAACTTCCACCATTCTATATATGGATAGGGAATTTGAACCATATGGTTCCTTTTTTGGAAATTTTATTGATTCCTTCCTTTTTGGAGGAAAATTTCAATGTATTATTGAGCATTAAAATAACTAAATTAAAGGTAAGTCTTTCATTTCTTCTTCAATTTTATAATTTTCTCATTATCAATTTATTGGGCCCTTTGAGAGAAGTTTTCATTCACTTATCTATGATTCAGGACATGGTTGATGGGATTTCATTGGGATTATTTAAAAGGACATAAAAGAAAGGAAAATCTAAGAGACTGTAAAATGGTTCCGTGAGAATAATTTGTTTCAGGTATGTGTCTTCTCACCCACTATGCTTTTTCTAAAACATGGTCGCTTGGTTTTTTGCAAATTGAATTTTAGTCTTATTTTAATTAAAAAACACTATATTAGATCTCCATTAAACATTTATTTTTTTCTATAAATTGATAATTTGTGGGTGTAACCCACAAAATGTTTGATAAAATTATTAAAAGGTGTCTAGAATAATTAAGGTTGTAATGTGAATTCATCTATCATTTAGAAAGGGCCTTGTTTGGATTATACATTTCCATGATTTCAATTTTATAAAACTAGATTGAATTGGTTGATGGGTATTTATAAGAATATTGGAAGTGCCTATTGGGTAAAATTTTATTGTGGTGCCAATTTTTGGGAACAATAGGTTATACCTCCAGGTGATGGATAAGTTCTAGAGGGATCAGTTTCTACTCACAAGATGGGATATTCAGTGGGACTATATTGATGGGAAATGCATTGCGTTTGATTATTGTCATTGGTGTATGCATTTATAACATGGTTATACTCTCTCAGTTATAATTTTTGATAGATTATGTGTATTTATATCCAATATAATTATTTTGTACTTATATCTCCACAATTTATATAAAATGTTTGAACTTGTTTGGGTATTTCTGTTGTGTATGGGACGTCTTAGGGGATTTCATCTCAATTCAATACACTCACGACATTCATATCCACATTGGTGTGTGTGGATATATTTTTATCATGATTCTGTTAAGGGGAGGATTTTATAATTTTATTTCAAAGAATAGTGAACTTACATTCATGGTCAGTTAGAGATTGATATTGGAAGTTAGTAGGGTTTTAGGGTTCGAATATGTGTCAACTTGGATCCATGGGACTTTCATGTCAAGGTTGTTTTGTTACATATTTTTTATTCTCTTCAAATTCTACTCCTATTAATCTCCTAATATTTTATTGTGGATATTTTATTTACTAGGGATATTATTGTGTCTCTTCACTATCACATGTTGTAGGTTGTGTATATATTATGGTAAATTATACTATATTTACATTTCACACCTTATAAACTTATTTCTATCCATTAGATTTATTGGAATGTCACCTACGGTTAGTGGAATTTCATTCATGCACAAGATAATAGGTTGGGTTTGGGATGCTACAAGTAGGTTCCTTTTAAGTATTGTTATATTTTGATATTGTGAGAGGTAAAATATGAAGGTCTAATGCGAGGAAGTATTTGATTTACTAGAAGAAAACATATTTAGAGATGATTTCCAGCATGACCTTAGGGATTCGGATGTGACCCCTGTTGTGAGGTTATGTCTATAACAACCATATGGATAATAAATGAATGATTTCATCATATATATAGATTCAATATGTCTTGTGGATTTATTTATTTTCTTCTTTATGATTTATAATCATTCTAATTAGGATATTCTATGTGGATTTTTGGAAATTGACCAACAACTAACATGAATCTATGAAACATGGTGGAATAATTCTCCGATATATGAGAAACTTCATACCATGACCAAAAAGACTAACTTCTCTAGGATCCACTGAAAGTACTACCATGTAAATAAAAACATATTTTTATTGGTGATGGTGATACGAGTTCCAATGGATCAGCGTGTAGATTTTCATTTTCATGACTATGTAATGTGATCCATTCCCTATTACAACTTCAGAAATCTGGGATATAGCAAGAGGCGCTCTATAAATATTTTGGCAAATTTCTCTTCTATGTACTGATGATATTAAATGGGCTAGAGTTTTATTAAAAATATTTGTATTTCATATGGTTTTCCCCATTCTTTTTTCCCATTATCATTATCATGGGATTGTGGTCATGTTTATATTTATTTCATTGACCCTTCTCTAACATCAATATTTTGTTTATATTATCATTATATTACTAATATGGATGGATGGTAACAATTTTATTTCACATTTATTTATTTATTTATACAATTACTATTTACCAGGTTAATTAGGGGTATAAGTTTTTAATAAATAGTGAGGTGAATAATGGGTATGATTGGACTATGTGGAGCCATATATGATATCGGTGAGACCATTTCAGATTTTTTTTGTTGACAAGAGGGATTATTTTCAATATAACTCATTTGGTCAAGAGGGTAAACTAGTAATCAATTATTAGCAGGAGCTACCTATATTTAAATTGGTAGTGCTAGTGTGAGTCTTCAAGGTGTTTATATCTTCATTCCATGATGTCATAAAGGTGTTTTTATATGATCAAGATGGGGTTATATTTCATTGTGGGTTGAGATACACTCTCTATATATCTACTAACATCATAGACTAGAAAATTATTCAAAAATAACATTACCACTAAGTAAGTTGATGTGGTTTAAAGATCCTATTATGTCTTTAGCCTCACACATAACCATTTACCCGATATGGGTTATGATATACCTAGATATTATTCATTTTTTCATATTAAGCACCATTTTTAGAAAGGAGTGAGAGACATGGCTCAGGATGAGCATTATAGAATAGTTCAATAATTCATAAGGATCCATTAATGTGTGTTGGTTCAAAGTAAATTGAATGTTTATTATTTAATTATACTGTATATGTATTAACCAAAAGGATATCTTGTTATATATATATATATATATATTTTTGACTTATTTTTTTCAAATTTTCTCTATTTATTTTCCATATAAATTTTCATTTAATTTTATATACTAGTTGTAGAATTCTTTTTTGGATCTGTTTTAACTTCTAGAGGTTTTTTAAATCATCATTATAAAAATGGGTCATAAAAATTTTTCAATAGATTTAGACGTGATCCTTATGATTATATTTGTTTTTATATTTAGTTCATGATAGTTTTAAGAACTCACTACAAGTCAGCAACCTAGTTAATATGATGGGTTCGGCCAGAGGTAATGTGGCGTCCCAAACCTGGGTACTATTTAGGTAATCATAGCCTAAAATTTTGAAATTTTATTAGATAATGTATATTTCTAATGTAGAGTTAGTTAGAGGTTTACATAATTTTTTGAAAATGATTGGTCGATCGAGATCATTCCCATCCAACATGGATATGGTTGAAACACCAGTCACCCTAGAATGCTTGATATCAGCCGTAGGAACTCTAGGTGTGACTGAAATATTGGGATAAAAATCCATATATAGGGTTAATAGTACTCTAGAAAATTCATGGGGCTCAGTCGAGATTGATTGACATTGGTTATGCAACATGATTGTGGGATTATTAGGGAATGATACACTGGCCAATGAGAAGGTTATTTTGATATAATACTTTTTATGGTTCAATTTTTAAATAAATAAATTTTTATATATGTGATATTTTCTCAAATAGATTATAAAGGGTTTCTAGTTTAATATAGATCAAAGTGGTTTCTTCTTGATGTGATTGAATCTTTGTTATTTTCATACTTCCATAAGTAATTTTTTTGGGTGTTTCAATTTTCATAAAATTATATTTTGAAAAAACTATATAGTGGCCTGATTTGTTTAAAAAATTGTAACCAAATAGACACTACTGAAATAGTTAAACACTGTTTTAGGAAATATTTCAAAAACATGTCCTTTAAAGAGACTTTATTTAAATGTTTATTTGAAAGATAAATTTATCAATTATAAATTGATAAAACTAATTCAATTTTTGAATTAATCATATTAAAATTATATTATTAGGAATTTTTGATAATTTTTGAAAGGTCTTTTTTAGTTAAAAGATAATGTATTTTATGAAACATATAATTTTTATGAGTTCTTAATTATATAAGAATTAAAAGGATGTTTAAAAACTGTTTTGAGTAAGAAAATTTGAATTTAATGAATAATATTGTACATTTTACAATACTTTTTAAACATTAAAATTCTATGGAAAACATTTTTAAAACTAATTAAAATATTACATTAATATTTAAATCATTTTTTCACTTTTTTGTTGAATCAAATATTTTTCATGGGAGATTCAGTTTTCAATTTACCTTAAAGAATCCAAAATTCTAGTTATTTTATAATAAATAAATTTGTTCATTAAAATCAGAAACAAAAAAATTTTCCATTACATATAAATTTAGATCTTAAAACATTATTTCTCTAGAAATTGTTTCTTCATGATTAAGAGGATTTAATTTAAAATTAAATTTTCACACCTTCAAAAAATTTATTTTATAATTAATTTTTAGTTTTTAAATTAATTGTATAAAATTATATAATACGAAAACTCTTAATCTTTTTCATCAAATGTAATTACTTAGATACTAAATTAATTACCTAGGTTATGGTAAATGAGGTAAATTGAGTTTAAACTAGAGTAAAAAACATAAAAATATTACATAATAATGCTACAATTGATTGTTTTATCTTTGGATTGATCAATACTGGTGTACCCTAAACTTGTTTCAATTTTTGAACTGTTAAACCTTGAATATTAATATAACATTATTAAAAAATTTAAAGGAATTTGCAAAAGCACCCTTCCCTTAACTTATAAAATCGAAACATATTCACCACATAATGTCTTTCCCACTATTATAATTTCTAATTTATACTCTGAAATTTTTTTCTTGTTATAATCCCCTCTCAAAAACATAATCCCTTGGCCACACATAGTAAGCCAAAACACTTCAAATTCATGGAGACTTCCAAGGAAAAACCACATCCCCAATGTGAGTAATATCAATTAGTTAGATTTATTATTAATTATGTTCATTAAAACATATAATAAACATATTAATATAGTTATATAATTATCATTTATATACTTTAATAATTCAATATTGTTTTTATTGTCAATATTTATTCATATACCCCATCCATTAAGAAATTAAATTGTTTTCCAAACATTGTGAAAACCACCACCTCCATGATGTAACATGTTTCAATTTCCTTCTTCACCTATAAAAAGATAAATATGATTTTTAAGATATCATTATTTTTATTATTTGAACATTTTAATAACTTTTTATTGATATTACCAAAAAAATAATTTTTATTTCAATCTTTTTAAATAATCATACTAAGAGGATAACCATTTATTCAAATTGAGAAATGTTTTCATGTACAATAGTTATTAATATACTTACTTATAATTATGATATATAACACTAATAAGCAATAAATAAGATCATTAGTCTCTTTTTATTATTATATTATAACTAAACCGTAAAATAATCATCCACTAATCTGGGTAGGTTCATGTATGTGCCTGTTTAACGGACCACGTGATCTTTACTATACATGTATATCATGGATGACTATGAGAACTTATTTATTGGTATAATATGAAATAAATTTTTAAATAACGATTTTGTTTATTTTCATATATATTATACAAATATCAAAATTATAAATTATAGAAACACCCTGCGTTCATCATAAATCACAAGAACATGCATATGATTTATTTTATCTTCAACGATACTATTTGAAACACCCATGAAATGAACATAAAACCTAATAAATTATTATAAATCACACATGATAGTATATTTATTTAAATTTTAATAATATAATTTGTATGAATGATTAATAGGAACACTGATATCATGAAAATAGTATAAACAATCAAAACTATAAACACAAATGTGAAAAATCGATAGCATTAACGTAGAAATGAAAATTTATGAAGATTATGAATAAATATGGGTATGAGTGCGGTTTTGGAATAATTTATTAATATATTTATGTTTTTGAAAAAGAAGTTAAAGTATGTATGTGGAAATCCGGATAATAGGTAAGGTATTTTTATCTCAAATTCTTTTCTCTAGGTCATTCATTTTAATATTCACTAAATGTCATTTTTTGGTGTACATGCTACCAATTTTTGATTTTATATCATGATGTTTTTTTATGTTATATTAAAATAACATTTTAATCCAAATTTTTCATGAGGTTATAACTGGATTTTAATTGAATCCATAAGTGGGGTTATCCATCTCAATTTTCATTCATTCGGACTCATGATGTAATCACCTCTAATTTCCATTTTTATGGTTCATGCATTACCATAGAAGAATGTTTCCATGATACCCATGGAGTTATAAAGGATATTTAAATGGGGGATTCAGAGCACGAAATCCCAAAATTACAAGGCTTCTATAATAGATTTTTGAGGGGTTATGGAATCATCCATCAATACCTAACATCGTATATCTTTGTAAAGGGAATTTATCACAAGGTTGTGTTGTGGAGATAAAACCTAGTTATTTTTTGAATTATTCATGAGAGATTTTTTTACTTTTTTTGGTATTTAGGGCCTTCATGTCATGTTTTAGGCTTAAGTGCCTCTAGGATTATGATCCATTTAAGGATAACCCTTCAACCCAGTTTAAAAATGGGAAATTAAATAAAACATTAAAGGCCTTTGGGCTTGGAGGCTACAAAAAAATTCAGTTAAAAATGTTTTTTATGAAAAATTTATAAGTTTTATATAGAATGAAATTTCATGAAAAAATATTTAAAATGAATTTTAAATGATAATATATTTTTAATCGAGTGCTAATAATGTTTTATAATGGTTAGAGTGTTGTTTTTTTATATAATTTATAAATTGAAATAAGTAAGGATAGTTATTTTAAATCTACAATTATCATATTTACATATTTATTTGGATAAAAAAAGAATTTTTGGAAATAGAACATAATTTTTGTCTAAGGGTGACATTTTTAAAATTTTCTGACAGAGTTTATTTTTTAGTTAATATGATAAAATCGTCGATTTAGGAAGAAATTTTATTTTTTAAAATCATTATTATGTCATCATGAATAAAAAATTATGAATTATTTTTACATTATTTATATATAAATTAATAACTACAAAAAATAATTTCAAAATATTAATTTACTTTTATAAATTTATACCTTGCCTTTTGAAACCAAAAAATTGAATTTGAAGATAAAAAATAATTTTTGGATTCTATTTATTAAATGGTTTTGTTGGGAAGTTTTCTTTCATTTATAATTACTAGTATTACCACCCACTTTATTCCACAAATTAATAATACAAAAAAATTGATTTCACCAATAATTGGATGTCTTTTATAATAAAAATCCTAAATTCTAACTCTTAAAACCACCCCACCTCAAGTATAAATACCCCAATTTACCTCCTCACATTCCTCATAAAATCCTTTTAGAATGTTTTATCTCTTAAAATACCCCAAAATAGTCCATACATGGTTTCCCAAAGCCACTTAACAATCCTAAATTTTGAAATGAAAAATGTGTGTGGTTTTCCTAGCAATGACATACCTATCTAAAGACTACATGTGGATGTGATTTTAGTTTAGATTAATATAATTTTTAAAATAGTGTAATTATTTAGTAGGTTATTTCCTGACCATCATTAGGGTTCGTGGTGATTGTGCCCTTACTATGGACCTAGTTTGACACTCACAGGGGTTTTGAATTGGATAATATGTGTGCTGTTTATAAGCATAAAAAAGATCCGATTATGTGGATTAAAATTTGAATTCAATTGATATCTCCTATTACATGAATTTAACCTTAAAGACATATTTTTATCATTCCTTTAAATGGGTCACAAACCTTTTTGTTATGAACATCCTATAGTTTCCAAACCTAATTGGATATTCACAGAGAATGCCACGTAAATCTATTGGAACGACTTATTTCCCACCTAGTTTATAACCAATTTTTATGTTATTTTTAAATATCCATATTTATTTTTTATTTCAAAATTAATTTATATTTATCTTTTCTATAGTGGATATATGCTCTCTTTAGAGAATGATCAATCACTTTATATATCTTTCTTTATCATCAGCCATGTATAATCATTTCTTTCCATATTAATACCATTTCACTATTATTCTACTTGATGGGTATTCACCTAGATACCCACACATAAAGTAACTAGGAAAATTATTTCCTAGACCATATACTCTTTATCTATATAGTTTAAATACCATAGACAGCATTATATTGATTGATTGTTATTTACCTTGAATATTACTAAATTTCATTGGATAACCATTTAATATTGAATAGGTTTATTATTCTACTTTTTTATGGTTTTATTTTTTTCTTTCTAATGTGGATTACATGAATAAAGATATGTGAAGGGTATTCCCCGAAGTATCTCCAATGCATTGGGTACTGAATTTATAACTGGAGATGACATGTGCATGATACCTTAGTAGTATTCCTTGGTAATGTTTTATTATACCATTCTAAACCACCACAGTAATAGGTTTATAAACACATTATTGATGAACCTTGGTGATATTTATATGAATGTATCATGATTATGTTGTACACACATTTCCATTTAAGGCCTCATGTACTTATGATCATGCCTTACCTCATATACATACGACCATCTTTTTCCTCTTGTACTTATAAACATGCTATAAATCTTCCCCTCTTGATTATGTTCATATACAATGCTTCATATTTTACTTATTTTCCCAATTATGATCCATTTTAAATGTTGATAAGATACATGGATTTATATATAATAATTTTCTTATATTTCCCCATTTCCCAATGAGTTATAATAAAAGGGATATATATAAGGAAATTATATGTGTAGTAAATCATTATGGAGGAAATTTTTGTTGTATCATGTGTTTAGTAGTAAATGTATCTATATACCAAAGACAAAATTTTATTTATTTTTTAGACTTTCTAATTCATGTGACATATTAAAAAATACGTATGTTTATCAAGAAATATCGAAGTGGGGTTCTGGGGCATCTCATTTAGTATCAGAGTAGAGTTTGGTTATTTTTGGGAATTTGGATTCAATATATTTTGGTATAAAACCTTAAATGGATAATAATTTTCTCTGGAATAATTGTTTAACTTTAACTAGTATGACCATAAATTATTTAAATCTTCTAGGATTTCATAATTTTTCCTTTCTATATATAACATTTAAGTGAAATTTGGGATCACATAATTTTATTCAATGTGTAAAATTGTTAGGTTGAAATTTGTTTAAGGGGCATAGAATGTTACTCCAAAAAATACCATAATGTTATTAAAAAAATTTATTTTATAATGAAATTTTTATGCGAACATATAACTTCTTTTATATTTCATAAGAACCTTAAACATCATAGAAAAATAAAATTAGTTTTCGTAATGGGATAATTTAATGATATAATAAAAATGTATTATTTTTTAGATATTATAAACATATTTTGTTAAAAATATGTTTTATGATAAATGTAGAAGGTTTATATAAAATTTATTTTCATGAAATAATATTTGAAACAATATATAAATGATAATATATTATAACCAAATCCTAATTGTATTATATAATTGTAATAATGTTTACTTTTATACTAAGTTGATAAATTTCAGTAAATAAATATATTTATTTCAAAGATAAAATTATCATATTTAGAGAATTATTTTGATAAAATAAACATAATTTTTTAGAATCATCACATCAATATTATCATAGGATTATTTTTTCATCATTTTCTGAAAAAAGATGATTTTTTGGTTAAAAATTGAAAATTATCACATTACAAAGCACTGTGATTTTGTGACATCATGACTAAAATATTATGAAACATTTTACTTAATAAAAATATACTTCAATAAGTATTGAAATCTATTTTTACTTTGTAATTTTAATTTATAAAATATAAACCATACATTTTCTAACCATGAATTGGAATTTTAATATAAAAATTATATATCGGATTCTATGAATTAATTGATTGGATGGTTTGTGTCTTTTAGTTTTGATATTTGTCGGATTTACCCCCACTTTATCAAACTGTGTAATAATATAGAAAAATAATTAAATTAATTTCACTAACAATTCTTTGGATTATATATTAAAATAAAAAATATTTTAACACTTAAAACCACCCATCCTAAAATAAAGAAAACCACCATTTCCCCTAACCTTTCACACTAAGGCCCCTAAGAATGATATCTTTATCTCACCATATCCCTATAAATAATCCCACCATGGAGGTCCCAAGGTTCTAAGTAGTCCCTTAATGGATTTAAGAAGAATCATCACAAGGTAAGGGATCTTTTCATCCACTTCTTTCGATTGAAGTTCTTCTTTTCTATAATCCAATAGTTATCAATATATTATATTTTCCTGTGACATTGAATACAAATATTATTGGTAATGTTATTAATTATTAATTAGAGACCTCATTTCCCTCCAATTATATAATTTTCCTAAGTTTTTACCCTTCCAAATTAAGGGATCCTCACAACTCTTTTACAACTACCTTGGCAATAAATTTTAAATTTTATTTTTATTTCAATTTGATTAATTATTATGTTTCATTTTTAGAATTACCATAATATTTTATAAATTAGATATATCTATTTAGTCTCGTTATAAAACCTTCATAATTTATTTTAATAGTCTTGGTTTCCCATATCCATAAAACCACCCAAACTTTGGGAAAGATAATTTGGTGTTGTTTTCATAGAAATGGAATCCCGTTCTAAATACTAAAAGTGGTCATGGTTTTGGCCCATTGGTATATAGGTATTAAATCCCTGAATATATTTGGTTTGTTATATCCACTTCAAAATTTCAGTTCATGGCGATTGGTCCCTTACTATACACTAGTTTGACGCACATGGTGGATTATCTTTGGATAATTCACATGCACTTTATGATCCATAATAATGGATCAAAATATATGGATTGGAGTTTATTTAAATTGATATCCATATACCATAAATTAATCATTTACCACTTATTGTTATCATTCCTTCAATTGTATCACTTCCCTTTTCATCGGGAACATCCTATAGTTTCTCAATATGATTGTTGGATAATCATAAATATTTCCACATTAATCCTTTAGATTTCCCACTCATTATAAAACCTATTTTCATGTTCTCCTTAACTATCCATATTTATCATGTATTTTACCTTTATTATATATATACATGATGTATATTGGATATATTATTTCCATATAGAATCATATATCACTACTTATATCATTCAATATCATCAATTATGCATAATCATTCATTTCTATTTAATTTCCCTTGAACACAACTTATAATTTGAGGATATTAACCTAGATTCCCATACATCAATTATATAGGAAAATTATTGACTAAAATACATACCCTTTATCTATACTCTGTAAATAAAAAATACCTCACTATGTCTAGAGATGGGTATTTACATAGCATGTTACAAAATTTCATTGTATTCCCATTTAATTTCTAATAGGTTTATCATTATATGATTACTGTTGAATTTAGATATATTTCCAATATGTGGATCATGTTAATTATTATATATGGGGGTTGTTCCCTGATATCTCTCCAATTCATTACATAGAAAATTAATCTATATAGGTTAAATATTAAATATACCTTGGTAGTATTCCTTAGTAATGTATTATGATTACATGGCGAACAAACATAGTAATATGTTAAAAGAAACATAGGTGATGAATCTCAATGGTACACTTATGAATGTTTCATGATTATGTTGTAGCCAAATTTTCATGTTATACCTCATTTACATATAATCAATATATAACTTTTATACCTATGATCATACTTTTACTCATATCCTTTGGTTTATGTTATTATATCATACATTGTGTTTTACCCATAATGTTTAATTATGATTTGTCTTTAGTCATTATCCCGTACTCGGCTTTATATCTCATCCTTTTCTTTTGATTTCACATTTCCATAGGATTTTAGATGAAAGGGAAATGTATAAGTAAATTATGTGTTAGTATAATACTTCTAGATGAAATGTGTGTTTTACCAAGTGTTTAGTTGTAAATTTACCTAGTTCCCACGAATATAAAACTTTTGATTTTTTGATTTTTTTGTAATTCATGTGATGTATTAATGATTTTTTAATTACATAACCATATTCATAAGTGATGTTTTGTGTAATAATAAAAAATAATCCTAAATTTTGGGGAATTAGTAGTGTGAGTAATTTGTGGGGAAATACATTCAGGCCCAGATACAGGTAAGTGGATGCAGTTGTGGCACATATCAACCTAGGTTTAATCACCCCAAAAAGGAATGGTTGAGAATTGAACCAATTATTACCATTATTAATGATGAGTGATCCTAAAAAACCACAGATTAAAATACACTCTCGGGGGATATGATTTGGAGTATTCAAATACTCTTAATGAACCAGGGTGAAGGATTTTTCATCCAATGACCTTGGACTCTTACCAATTAAATATATTAAATTTAATCATTATCTTCGATGGATAACCTATCAAATTTTATATACCCTCTCTATTACATTTATTTAATATGGTTACTTCATTTTACTTTGATGATAACCCGTATCTTCCATGATGATCGAGGGATGTCCTCCTAGACACCCATACTATTATATTGAATTGTTATGTTTTTGATGTCTGTATTTCTCAATATAAAGATATAAAAGTTGTATTTTGAAAGGGTTAACTTAGGTAATGGAAAATGTTTTTTAATACACTTTTAGATAATCTATTGAACATTAAAAACTCATCGATGTGGCCCAACCTTATATAGCCCATAGATACATCGATGAGTCTCTTGAGATAATACAGATTGGGTTTTGGTGTATTCGACTTCCTATAATAGGATTATGTCCTGAATGTTGTCTCAATGACTAGTAATGTTCATTTTCATAGGGTATTTACAAAAAAATTGATTTATGGATTTATCAATTCTATCAGTAAATGTTCAATGATTATTATTATACATGTGTTCATTTATTATCATGGATATAGTATTCCTTAATTTTTAGTTGATTGTGGCATCATGTTATTAATTTATTTGAGTTATATCATTTATTTTATGTTTATTTCATGTAAGATTCTATTTTATGTTACCCTTACTAATAATCTAATGTAAACATTATTTGTTTTCCTTTCCCTAGAAAACCTAGAAGAGGACTATGTTTAATGTTCCAGAATATAATGGAATGGATTTCCATGTTATGATGATATATTCATTTTGTAAATAATTTTTTTCAAATATAATGTTTATATTTACAGAGCCATCCATTACAACTAAACTATTTGATCCTTCAATAACTCTTGTACTATATATAAATAATTTAATATTACAATAGTTTCTAGCTTTCTGGAGTCTAGTATGCTATTAAAAATGGTTCTTTAAATTAGTTTCAATTGAAATGTCATAGGGATATAGTGATTTTTTTAACGGATAATATTTTAATTGTTTTAAAAAGAATCAGGAAAAAATCTAATGTAATGGAGTCCAAAATTGGTTTTTGAAATGGAAGATGATTTTTCAGAAATTTCCAAAGATGATGAGATATATAAATATATATATTTGTTTTGAAAAGGACCTTATATGACTAGGGGATTTTAGTGTATATAAAATGGTTTATCAATATTTCCAAATGTAAAATCCCATTTCAGTTGTCCATTAAATCTGATGCCCCAAGCTGAGTTGTTATATGACTTCAAACACCCCTCCAGATATGCCAGATGATACTGACAAGCTATGAGGATATATTATAATACAAGGGGATATTGTACCCTCTTTATCAGAGTAATTAATATAATATGACCGTGATAAATAGAGAAAATAATATAGCTTATACTCATAAATCACAATACCTATTCTCCAAAATGGGTACAATTCTACATATAAATAGTAAACATTCAACATAATTTGATATAGTTCCAAGGGAATGAAAATCTAAAAAAATGAAAAACTAAATAATCCTCAAAATGGGAACCAACTCTATGTATCATCCCTCTTCCATGCATATCCCTTTCCAAAATCAACCATCTATCATAGGGCCCCTACTATTTTCTTTACCTGCAAGCATGAAGTCTACATGTGTAACCAATGGCGGCCCATATAGGGTGTGAGTACAACTCTATAGGCCACCATTAAAGATTTCTACAAAATATCCAATCTAAAAAGATAGTGTATGAATGTACCAAATGAGTGACAAGATAAAAAATACAAACTCGATTCCATTAGTTTACAATATCCTTATAAAACCTTTTCATCTTTTTTCCCATTGGTTAGTCAATTTCATAAATTACACTACATCCTTTACCAGTCTAATTATATACATAATGGAATTAGTAGATTTCCCTATCTCACTACAAAAAACATTTCAGAAAAAATTACATCACACTTACCTTGGAGCATCAGACCAAGTAGTCCCATAAAAGGCAACTGTTTGGGGCACAGATCCACAGTCCGACTCCCTAAACCATGTATCATGTTATTGGGTTTAGATCCTAAGTTGAACCAGACCTATGGGTGTATAACCTCATCTAAATAACCCACATACGACCAATCCATTTTCACATGACTCTTTAACCATTTACCACAAATTGAATTTCACAAACCATTCTCATTGAGCACACATACCACTCATAATTACCTTTTCATTCAACACATAAATCATCATCATTAATTAACACATTAATACATTTAACATATAAATTTGTAACTCTTTTCCATAATTATGTTATACCAAATTCTATCTTATTCCCTGTTTTAAATTAAAAATAATTAAAATAAATTGCATTTCACAATCCATGTTAAGAAACTACACACAATCTCATTTATTTCCTTCATCAAATCATGTTAACATGATAAATAAAAAATTCATAGGTTCAAAATCATAAACCATTTCATTTCATATTTATTAAACCAATCCCAAGTTCTTGAATAGGGAACGCCATATGGGTAGCCTCTATCCATGTTTATTCAACCTCAATCCGTCCAACGACGATATTGAGGGGTTTAAGCCATAAATTTTCCAATTAAAACCTAAATTATACCACGACTAACACAACCAACATCACAAAAACACCAACTCCCAACCACATACAAATGAAAAAAATAACAAGTCTATATGATATTACTTTCAGACCACCTACAATGATTTTGAAGACAAACTCACTCTCAAACTTAGCCTTTGATTTGGATTTGATCACCCTTCAAATCCCCAAACAAATATCTATTAAAAAAATATTGTTTTAGGGATTCTTAAGAATAGGAGGGATTAGAATTTCACTAATCCAAAAAAAAATATATAAAAAAAAAGAATGTTAGACACACCTAAATATTTAATTATTAACCATTGTCTCACTAAGAGCATAAAAATGAGGGAGATCAGTCCTTATGTTGTATAGTTTGGTTTAGTTTGTCACTTGGTTTGTTAAAGGAGGACTAGAAGCGAATATGAAGTAAAAAGAACATGCCTTCTGAGAGGAAAAAAATGTTAAAATTCCACTTTTAAAGGGGTAAATTGTTTTCCATCATGGTTGTCCAAGAAGTGCACCAATCGTGTTCCACCCTATGTATAAGAAGGGGACAAATCACATGGTATCCTAGAGAGCCCATATGGTTGAACAACATTCTGATGACATTTTGGGATGTCTATATCCATGCCGACAAATTTTTCCCTCCCACCTAGAATGGTTTCATCAAACAATGTACCCATCTACAAGGCATACTGGGTTAGGGTGTATGGTTCCTACTAACCATTCTCCAACCTTGAAACATGCATTGGTTGGACACCATTCCTCCTCCTTCATGTACCAAACCCTAAAACACCACTAATCCTCCCCATACATTCAAGAGACATTTAATTATCCAAAATAAAAGGACATAAACCAAAATTTGAAAAATAACATACCTACAATAAGTCTGGGATCTTATAACCTCCCCAACTTATAAAGAATCATCCTCACGGCTCTCTCCTAAGAATCACTAATTTCTAGAGGTACATATTTCAGACCACTAGGACCTTATATATATCTCCCTCTTTAATGGTTTCTCTTTAACACCATCATTATTCCATAATAATAAAACCAATGATAATGTTTTAACTTGCCAAACATTTTTTCTGCTATTCACAATACGAACGAGATTCTCTTTAATGGATGTGTCAGCATCAAGCACTACACCAACCACAAGAGCCTCATAATGAAGATAAGGAAATGAATCCCAACTAATGACACTAGAAAACGTCTCGCATTGCATCATACCATCATGAAAGATCCATTAATCGCTTCGTAGTCTTGATTCTCTCCACAACAGAGGGCCAAAATAACTTGGGGATATCCTACCCTTTGTTAAATGCTCTAATGGTGACCCGAACATGGAATCACCTGAAGAAAAACATATGTTTTTCTAAAAACAATATCTGAACCCACATTGTTCAAAAACACAACACCCAATGGCCTCATCAAAAATTGAACAACTAAAAGACAACTGAAACACTCTAGTCATTCAACTAGTCAAAATCTAATTCATAGCTTATTATCAAGTCCAAAACACTATAATGGTACTTACATGAGTCCATCCATCCCAAAAACCCAATCACTCCATAAGTTGACCACTTTCCTACCACTATTTTCCCCACCATTCACTTTAGCTCACCACCATAATCATATTGTGGTCCTCACATACTCTATTGAAACCAAAACACCAAAACTTCATCTAATCTTTTACTATATTCCCAATGCCTTTACCATATCTCTGAACCCAAACATACACAAGAATGCCACCCATCCTTGTCATCCATCATTACCATTGATAAAATAGGGAATGTACATACATGCACCATCTATTTGTGTAATAAGAACAAATTTAACCCTATCAAGATCAAATTCATCTTCAAAACACACATTCAATTAAGAACATCAAACCGTAGGTAGATGATAAAATACCATATTGTGTCGGACCACCCTCGACTAGATTATTCTAAAACAATATCTTCCACTATTCACATGAAACCCCCTTCACCTACCCATAGAGCCTTACCACTTAATGCATATCACTATCACATGATTCACCTACTGAGGTCAATCCTTGACTTTTGGTTAAACTCCCCAATCAAGAAATCCACTACTCCCCATGACATTTTTGCACTCTATACACAGATTAATGTTCATAACATATGAACCTCTATCACGCATAAATTGACTAAGGACAATTAGATTCTTCCACAAAACCCTTTACCACTTTCAAAAAAATCATATCATTCTATAACATCCACTTAAGGTGGTTTTCAGAAGACCACCTTCATTTTTCCTAGCCATGTTTATCTTTAACTAGCTAACTCAATCTAGAAATGCCCGACATCATTGTTGAAACATCACAAATTCATATATCCAAGATTCTTTTACCCCAAAATACATTCCAAGGTCATCCATACACACCTACTCTAGTTCATTCCCAATTTGTGATGAAGTACTCACACTGTACCTCCATTTACCCCCTATCACCTATTCTAACACAGTTATCTCATATTCTTACTAGAACCACCCTGAGCCTGGATCCAAAGCTAGGATAAAACAATAACTACATAAATTGAACACCTTTACCTTCAAGAGTAAACAAAACATGCACCTAAAAAGATTCTCAATAGCATCCTAATGCAACAGCATCCACTTTATTTTTTCTCCTCACATCCATGATTGAAATACCGCTCACCACCTTTGGAGTGTCACTGTTACTATTCTCCTTAAAAAATTTCAACCCCTACATATCACACTTCAAACACAAGATGAACCCCCAAAACATGGATGTATCTTCCAAGCTGCTACGGAAACAAAAAACCCAACATTGATAGCTCCCCATTCACAGCATCGAAGAATAGAACACATGGAATTTGTCAACTGTTGGACAATCCCAGGGACCTCACCCATAAATGGTCGATGGTTTAGTTCACAACATTATTCTACACATACAAAATTTCATGATAATAACATCCATGATTCCCCACATCTAAAAAAATACATCTCGGCTGCTAGGAGTAAATCTGGAGCTCTCCCGGTGTACCTAAGATGATGTCAAGATTTTGGGAATGATCATCACTAGCTACAAGAATGATAAGAAGTATTCCAAAAACACCCCCATATCTATCAATCATTGATAACACCTCCCAAAACATGGACACCATATCCTTTTGAAATTATTGGGCTTCCCTATCCACAAACACCTCATCAACACCTAGCCACCATAACTCTGGTTGGGTTGCAATCCAAATTCACCACCACTTCACAACTCTCTACCAAGAAGAAATGCACTAATAATTCTTAAAGAACTACCACCACCACACCTCTTATGTGCATCTAGAACATTCTTGGAATCCAAAATCAAAACACATCGATAAAAACCAATCTATTATCTTACATAACTAGTGTTTCCCCTCTTTTATTCCATGGAAAAAACACTCACTTACATCCAAAAAAACCCATGTCCATATCCCCAAAAAATCATGTATCTCTATAACATTCCCAGCACTGGATCCTCATCAGAACCCTCAAGGTCGCACACTTATTTGCAGCCACCCATTGATCTTGACTTGATATCCCATGAAAAGTACATTTCCAGAGCTAGGACCAAACACACACTCAAACAACTAACCTTGCCTCATGGTCTATCATACTCATTGAACAGGGGTCATTCTCAACAGTCCCTTCTAACCACCCAACCTTTCACATAAAAAAGACTAACCACATGGCCACTCCCCACTCTGAGTGTCACATCAATAACGAAATTCCATCCATTATTTGAAGACCATTCCTTGTAAAGGTGAATTCAATATCATACCTATATCAAAAAAATTCAATGTCTCTATGTTTAGTATTCTAACCTTCCTTTACTTAAAAAACATCCTTATAACCAACAAGAAGCACACATGTTATTCTATGAAAAAATCCATGGGAAAAATACCAATGACTGAAACTCAATTGTACTCATCTTGTGTTAATTCCATCATTGAAGCATATCCATTGCTTCATGTCGCAAGGAACCTTCAACATGGGGATAACATCCGTCAAGGAATCCCTAATTTTTTTCCATGGATGTCCACTCATATTTACAACTCAATTTTCATCTACAAAACCATTAATTATCCCATATAGACATCTTGTAAATACTCATACATGGATGCACTCTATGTGTACCACTATAAAAATACAAAGCTTTCACCTATTCTTTACACACCCAAGATCACTCACAACATTGGAAAATCCTCTCATGGGTCACCATAGAGGTTCAAGAGATAACAACTCCCCAACTAATGGATAGTGGTAACAAGTCTCCAGGATATTCATATTTTCCAAAAACACCAAACATCCAAAAAAAATTCCCCTAACGAGTTGCACTATTTCCACCATTCATAAACACACTAAATCCAATGCACCGAATGAGGCATTTACACTTAGTTCAACTCCCATAACAATATAACCACTAGTAACATCACTATGGACCAAGACGTCTATTGCAAAAAACCAATGAAACTCACAGGATCACAACTCACAAAGGATAACACATTTGTTACATTTAACGATACCTCTCAATGATAAAGTCATAGCCTAAAAAAGGGTACAATAAAGAGAACTATTCAATCAAATATATCAATACATTTAAATGTATCCAAACCATGGATCTCCGAATAAGAATCATTCATACAAATGGTCTTATCACAACAATAGGGATTCATATTTCTTGTTTCTCTTCACGTTACAACCTTCTGTCGGCTCAAAACAAAGGTTTATCCTCTTCAGAAAACATTGGAGGGTCTTGAAACATAATTTCTATAGTATGTTCAAACACACTAGAAACAAACCTAGTTATATTTAACTCATTAATCTTCCGGAAATGGGGATTCTTCTAATGACATTTATCTCTCCCTTTATTACACTCAAAAAATAGGTTTTTCTACTGCACTACAAGAGAAGAATTCTCGCAGATTTCATCATGTCACCCAACATGAAGAATTCATCATGGTGGCATGTCTCTACTATTCCAAACAGATTTCTCAAATAACTTAACATAAATATTCCATAGTTTTCCCGAAAGAAGGCTCTCTACTATCTATAAACAAACCACTTCACATACACTATCCCAATGAATACAACAACATACATATCACTACCTTCAACCATCCCTACCATGGGCCTTGTTCAGCCTAAGTAAACTAACTCAAATAGTCATACCAATTGATTAGACACCCTTTTAACAACATTAACATTCAAAACAAAAATAATATTTAGGGACCCTTCCATCTATTACAAATCATTACAAACCATATTTTAACACATTTAATACAATTCATTAGGGAATATTATTTAACCATTTGTTAGCATTCCTCCAATTTACCCATTTGCAACATCTTTACATGACATCATTTATATAAAATTTTCGAAGAAATTGCAATGAATTATATACCTCGAATCAAAATAATCTTCCCAATGTGTGCATACTAAGTTGTATGCCACATATATGCCTTTGTGTCTAAAATTATGCATGAATGAATGAACTCGTTCCATTTTATCCCTGAGAAAAAAATCATAAAAATGTAAATTCAAATGAAAAACGCATAACTCAATGGTGAAATATCATTCATCTATAAGAAAACAGTTATGAAAAATAATTCCACCATAGGAACTTCAGTTTCCCCACAAATATGGGAAAACTACTCCCATGTTAGAGCTTATTTACAAGCTTGAACACATCCTAGTCAAACATATTACATCCCAAAATTGTTTGATAATAGAAAATAAAACCACCTTCTGACACTAATATGTAATATCCATATCCTGGTGGCCACTAAACTCGGTCCTCCAAGCTGGGTCTCCACATGCCTTCTGGAGCACCTCCCCATACATCAAAGGCTTCCAACTAGTAATGAGGGTATAATATAATAATTGGGGAGAATTTATCATACAAATCCACAAAAATGACAAATATATATAATGGAAATACTATAACCAATAAACATGCATAAGAAATCCAATTTCCCAAACTAGGTACAATCCCACAACCAAATAGTAAAAATAAAATGTAATGTCATATAGTTCCAAGTTCAGGGAAACCCAAAAATAATGAAAAAATTGTGTATGTGAAAAAATGGGAATTGAATCTATGTTTGGAATGTAATCCATGAAAATCACATCCCAAAATAAACCTTATATCATAGGCCCCTTTATTTGGTCCTAACCTATAGGCATGAAGTGTACTCTGGTACCCAATGGTGGCCTGAGAATGAAGTCAGTACATCTCAGTAGGCCACCACCAATGGTGTTTAAAAAATATCCAATCTAAATATATTGTGTATTCATGTACCAAATGGATTAAAAGATAAATAAATGATAAATCGGTTTCCATTAGATTACAATATCAACTTAAACCAGTTTAATCTTTTGTTCTATGGGTTAGGAATTTTCATCAAAAATATTATAGAGTATGATGGTCGACTACAATGAATAAAGGGATAAGTCAACTTCCCTATCTTACTAAGGAATAAAATCCACCAACAATGACATCACACATAGCATGGATCCTTAGTCCAAGTAGTATCATTAAATGTAACTGTTAGGGTCATAGAATCTTAGTTTGAATCCCAATCTCATGCATTCTAGGGGTGGGTTTCAGAGCCTTTGTAAAACCTAACCCATGGGCATAGAACCTCAAGACAATACAACACTGACCACAAATCCATTTTCATGTGATTATTTTACCATTTACTACATGTAACATTTCAAAAAACATACTCATTGAGAACACATACCTTTCGAAATTCATAGTTCATTCAAAAAATAAATCATCATATTACCTTAACCCATTAACACAATTACAATTTAAAATTAATTACTTATTAACACATTAACATTATACAAACTTCTCCCTTATGCAATGCTATCTATTAAACACAGTTAAAATAAATTTCATTTCACAACCCTTGTTTACCTACTATACACAATCTCTTAGATTTCGTTCATCAACCCATTTTAACATGATTAACATAAAAATCATAGAATCAATCTCTTAAAATCATTAATTTAAGATTTAATAACCCAATCCCAAGTTCCCAATTACGGAATACCACATGGGTAGACTCTATCTTAATCTATTTATCCTCAATGCATCCCATGGGGATCATGAGGGATTTAATTCATCAATAACCTAATTAAAACCCCATTTCTACAATGGAAAATCCAATGAACGGCACCAAAGAACCATATGAAAACTATATAAACATGAATAGAATCAAAAAGACAGTGTGATATAAGTTGTAGACCACCTACCTTGATTTTGAGGACAACCTCATCCTCAACCTCGGAATTTGATTCGGATTCGATCACCTATAAAATCCCCTACCGAATATCAACTCGAAAAAAGGTTTTTAGTGATTTGGAAGAAGGTAATATATTCTAAAATCCCAAATCCATAAAAATAGATCAAAAACGAAGTGTTATACTATCTACTTGATTTAATTTGAAACCAACAGTTCATAAAATGGATTAGAAATACGGGAGAATGGTCCTTTGGAAGTTTAAGGAGATTCGGTTTGTCCCAAGGGTTTTTGGAAGAAACATTAAGGAAAATATCGAGTTAGAACACATAAGGTCTGAGAAGGAAAGTGGATAAAACCCCAATTTTAATTTGGAAAAGGTTTTGACCCCACCGTTTTCCAAACTATGTGCCAACCATGCACCACCCTAAATCCAAAAGGGGGTACGGTAAGATGGTATCCTAGGGAGACCAAACAGTTTGAAACCCCATTTCATGACTATGTGGGTTGGATTTATCCAAGCCTGCTTTCATTAAACCATTCACCCCTCCTCCATGAATTCACTATTGGAGTGCATGGTTCCTACTAACTATGCGCAAACCATGAAACATGCACTAGATGGACAATATTCCTCTTATTTAGTGTCGCAACCCCATTAAACAACCCCAATCTTCCCCATATAACTATGATGCATTTCATTATACAGTTAAATGGATTTAAACCAAAATGAAAAAAATGAATTTACCTCACTATAATTCCATGATCTTACAATGAATATGTAAACACCGTTTTATATTAGGATTTATTAGTTTCCTTCGGTTAGGTAAGGGGTAACCTAGATGTTTGAATTATGAGTATTGGTCTTTATGATTCAAATTATTAGAAGGAGTTTTGAAATTTATACTCAATGAATAAGGATTATTATGATTCATTAATATTCACTAGTGTAGATCATATGTATCATAGATTTGGATACATGGATTGGGATTTGGTGATAATTTATTATGGTGGGAAGCATAATTAAATAAAATTGTATTTTAGTTTTAATTTCTTGTAGCGAGGATAGCTAAAAGGAAAGAAATTGATTTTTCCATGATTAATGGGAGTTGTGGGTGTGTATATAGAATATATAATGATTTATTAATGGATATGAGTGGGATTATTGGGTTTTCAATATTGGATTGTGAGAGCATTAATTGAAAAAAGATGTTGGATGATGATTTATTATAAGATGGATATCACGATAGGATTAATGAGGATTCTCAATGATTGGGTCATATAGAATTGATGACTTGTTATCTCATGGGAATTGAGTCACATAGTATAAGAGTGATGAGTTTTTTGGGATAGAACATGTTGATTTTGGTATGGTTTTCTCAAATATATATGTCATGATTTGTAGTTAGATGACTGAATAATCTCCCTTGGGAAGAGAATAATTTAAGTAGGTTTCCTATAATAACCATTCCTGTCTCAAGTACAGTAAACACCCTAATATATGGGGGTATGAATCTAGGTATACCATTTTATGTTTATAAACAATTCATGTGATATTATTCCACAATTATAATGATCAATATCTCCCTTTTATAGGTTAGGGGGTTATTAAAATAAAAAATAGGGACATAGTATTTTTATTTGGTTCACCCAAACCAGGATACTCTATGGAACATACACTAGAAATAACAAATGTATCAAAACTCTAATCATGATACTTTTGAAATTTGATACTACCTCAATGGCCCTTTAGTTTAACAACCTTAATAGAATATAGAGTTCACTACTCACAGAACCATAGGGAATGTATTTCTCTGATAAGTATTACTTCCTTCAATATTAAAGAACCAAGTGTCATATTACACCTATAATTGTTTCTTAATATAAATTAAAATTTTTCACATGAACAATTATATAAAATTCCATTGATAAAACCTTTTACTGATTTATAATTTTTATATTAATATTTCCAAAATATTTTTGGAACATCCTTCTTATTCTTCTTTTGATATTTTTCCATCACACTTCCACAATTTTTCTCTTGCTCTATTTTTCAATCCTTTTAATACACATCCATAACTATCCCTCTTATTCAATATTTCTATACTACCCAATCCTACATCTTCTATTTATTTTCAATAAATATGTCTCATCTATTTTTGGAATCCATGTATTATCTATCTCAATCTTTACATGGAACAATTAGTATTCATTTTATATAAACTCTCTAAGTTTGGTTGTGTTAGAAACAAAAAAATCACAGTATACCTTTTTCTTTACAGAATACGGAAATACCAATTCAAGATAATACTTAATTCTTTCCAATATAACATTTTAATTTATTTTGATCCAAAAATTATTAATGGTGTGATGATATTCATCAATGGGAATATTTCAGTAACAATTATTTTCTAAATACATTATTGGATCAGTCTTGAGTTCCAAAATCCCAAGGATACTCTAGGGTTAAAATGTTAAATTTAACACGTTATATGACCTAAAAAAACATTTATTTTCCCAATAATTTTAGGATGTGGTGTTTAGCCCTATGATAATTAACATCAAATTATAATGTTTTGTGGTTCTATATTAATAATACATTATAGATAATATATTATTTTTACTTCACTCATATATATTTTTATGAAAAATTATTTTCATTATAAATGTAGTGTTAGAAACAAATTATAACAATATCGTTGAATAAAAAATATTATTTTTACCCTAGGGGTGGTTTAAAATTCATTCTTAATGGATTCCCTAGATTTTGGACATTATTAATGAATTAATTTATTAAAAACTAAATTCTAATTAAAATAATTATTCTATTTAGGATAAAATTAAAAACATTGAACTAGTTTACTTCTGTATTTAAATATCATGATCTCTAAATCCCAAGGGGTGCATAAAACATGTTATTCAATAGGTATATCATGAGAGAGAATTTTTAGGAATAGAATAATACCCTCGGATCGAGGGATGGAACATCTCATTTGGATTGTTGGTGACATTAATCATTAGCTCAAACATTTTCAATGAGTGATCCATCTTATGGTAGCAATTTTAATTTATAAAATTAATTTTTTATTCATCAATAATACGTTAAATATTTGACAAAAAATTATTATTCATTATAGAAATATGGTGTATTATATAAGACATATTCACTTAACATCATCTCAAATCTAAGTCCCTAACTGTGGAATCTTTATGGAAGATTTATTCCTTATTTTCATCACCTAAAAATATTCTTGGAATATATAAATGATTTTGCGTAATTAAAAAGAGTGAATCCCTTTCTTATACCCCTCCCCCTCCTCCACATATTCTCCCACTCTCTTGTATTTTCCTTCTTTATCTCGCTCTCCCCAGCCGTGTGTGGATGAAAGATGTCACCGAACCTAGAAATAGATGACGAAACTGAAGGAAGCATACATCTTGGATTGGAGTGATATATGTGATATGATGGGATCATCATGATGGGAGTTGGGGTGGGGTATCTTAGACTACAAAAATGAGACTTGAGGAGATGACAATGTGTAGGGTTAGAGATAAAAAAACATGGAGATTACTACACCACAGCATGGAAAAAAATACTATGGCCCAATGATGTGAGCTAGGTTATTTACTAGCCTATAAAAATTATTTATTTATAATACCAACTTACTACGAGATCATAATTAGTAAGGGTAAAACCTCTAGGAAGGTGAAAATAAATTTCGAAACAAAGAAAAAAAAATATGAACAAAAAACCAAGAACAATGGTTTCCTTGAAGGATGGTTAGGTGTGAAGTGAAAGTGTCAAAAACATTGTTAGAGTGCTTTAACACTAAAATTAGATACAAGATTTTAGGGGATTTACAATTATTAATAATGGGAAACATTATGGAATGAAATATATAAATTGAATCTAATTTTTCATTAAAATCAATCCTTAGATTTCATATAAATCATTACTGGCAAAAATTCGAAGCACCTAGTTGTTGATTGGTAGTCCAGGTTGCCCAATGAACACACCTAAAATCTGATATGTTTTTTAAAACTGAATAAAATTGATGTTTCATAGTGGTTAAAAGATAAATTTAAACTTTTTCATGAATACTAATCAATTTTAACATTCAACAATAAAATATTCTCCACTCATCACTCATTGGTACATGAATTAGGATGTAAATGATGCTTATATGAAAATGAAAATGTAAACATTTGTCTAAAACATTCAAACTATGAACATAAAGTTTGGACCACAAAAATATATCTACCTCGGTGGGGAGTAAATTGATTTTAAACTACAATAATAAATAAAACTATAACTTCATCCATTGATACATCATTTGAGAAGTAACAAATGAAGTATATAACAACATCCAAGAATAAACCCAAAAAACTAAAAAATTTACTTGAATAAAAATAGGTAAATAGATTTCATTTTAGCTTATACCAGCCCCATTATTAATTTAATTACCAATGTTCATCTCAATATAATTTATATTAAAAAATAATTATATATACTTTAAAATAATAAGAAAATATATATAATAAATAATATCATCTCTATTTAGATATATCCCTTCCAGATGTAGTCCTCTACATTATGACAAGAGAGTTACAACCTTTATATGGTATATTTTCTTATTCCATGAATATTGAATATAACTAATGAATGTGGCCCCTCTGTTATTTTCAATTTTAGAAATTTTTATGTCACTAAAATCAATGAATAAGAAAAATTCCACTTCCTTAATTTTTTCTTTCCTAGCAATACTATTGTTGTTACACACGCCAAACTCTTGTCCCTAGAGTATTAAAATTCTAAATACTCCACACCCTCTATTAGAAACATTTAAATGATTGTATCCCAAATAGATTATATCTAACCTCTATGGAATATAAAAATATTATTAAAATAATTAATATCTCCATGAATAAGATCAAAAATCCATATGTCCATCCTCCATGCAAACCCTTAAGAATATTAACCTAATACTAGAATGTTATGAAACGTTTGACCACATCACCAACTCTATTATATCATATTTTTAGACTCAACACAAGGCTCCAGTTTATATAATTTTAAAAAAGGATTCTTAAAATAAAGAAAAACATTAGAATTAACATTTTATTCCTGTTATAATGAACTTAGTGAATATTTTCATAATTTTCAATTGTTCTAAACCCACTAAAACACAATCTCAAATTTAATACCTAACATGGTTCTTAATTATAAGCATCACCACCAAATCGAGATTTTTATTACCTAATCTTGACTTCCTAGTTCAGTGAGGAATTTTATTGGTAATACAGTGTGTAAAATAATTTATCTCATAGTAATAACAACGAGGATCTTCATGGACTCCTTAGTCATCAAATAGACCTACATATGATGAAAAAACAATTCCAAATATTTTTCCTCTAGGTAAAACATTAATATCATCATCTAATTTCTTCTATAACTGAGTATTCTTCTCTTCCAACATCCTCACCATTTTTTCTAAAAAAATTATAGACAAATTTCTTCTTCCATCATACACACGTTAAGGTATATTTCAGTTCATCTCATCAAAATCCATCAATTCCATGTTATCCCCCTTTTAATTGAGTTAAATTTCATCGATCACCTAATTCAACTAGGATAAAATATGCATATAAGTAATTCCATACTAATTTAAAATTATCCATAAAACATTGTTCACCACTTTTATATTTATTTCCTTTAGAGGGATCCAATAAATCAATGAGTTTAATAAATGATAGAGATCATGATTATCTTTAAAATCAACTCATTCATACTAATCATGTGTCAAAACACTTAGTTCTACAATCCGCCAACTATGTGAATAGTTGAAGATAAGCCATAACCATCTCAAATACTCATCCCAACAGTCTTTTTTATATGAGTCTCAATAAGACCCAATTTATATCAACTTTCTTGGATTCCATTTCAAAAACTCCTCATGTATTTTCGAAACAAGAAAATGAGAAAGTCATACGAACACAGGATGAAATGTCATATAAGAATAGTATCAAAGATTATTTAATTTATCCCATGATCCACTTGCGGATTAATTCATATAACCCACCCCTAGAAATATTATATAGTCTTATGATCCTTAAATATTATAATATAAAAAAGAATACATGTCTTTAAGAATTTATCAAATAGGATATTTGAAAAATTATCCCTCACCCAAACATAAATTTATATGAAATAAAAGCGAAAAAAGAAATCATATTTTTTATTATTTAAATAAAATCCAATGGATTCAATGTCATATAAAAACTATCCAATATATTGAGTAATGAATATTCCGAATAAATAGATATGTATCAATAATTCTTCGAGAAAACATTTTTATAAAATAAAATTAAAAGGGATTTTATAAGTTTAACTTCCAAAACATTAAATATGTATTCCAAACTCAAAAAAAATCAAACATCACTGAATAAAACATACATTTTTCTATAATTATTTTCCATAATAAAATTTCAATAATATTAAAAAAACCATTCCAGAAGCATCATCTATTCTTCAAAAATTATTACTTCAAATTAAATCAAAAATAAATATAACATTTTATCCAAAAAATATAAGAAAAAATCCAAGGATCAATTTATTAAATTTGTTACAAAAAATTAAAATATCATGAAAATATTCAAGTAATAATAATTTTAGAACAAGATCATAAATTATTGATTATTTTCACTGAAAAATTCATTTATAAAAAAAATATCATCAAAATATCATTAAAAGTAAGTGCTAACCATGTATCAATTAGATTTACATAAAATTTCCCACAATATAGATACTGCGTGTCCCTAAGCGATCATTTCAATAAACATAGTTGAATTCAACAAATCTCACGAGTGAAAAATCAAAATACCACAAAGAATAAGTTTTAAAATGAATTCTAACCCATGGAATCTATCAAGATAAACACATTCTTTACCTCTTTAATTTTAATGGTTTCAGTGCAAACTTAGTTTCCTATTTTTAAAAAGTGATTTAAAATGAAAATTCTAAAAGAAACATAAACACACTTCAGTTTTCATCAAACCCATAGACCAATATTCCCTTTCCCAATAGATGAATAGACATGTATAAATTATCATTGAATAAATTTAAACAACTGAATGGATAGGTGGGAGTAATAATTAAAAAGAATTAGTAATTACTCTCCCATTGGTAAAATAAAAATAATGAATATTTCAACCTTGAGTGGTATTTTTATTTCATATTAAATTTAGATGCATACATAGTGAGTTTAATTATTACAAAATAAATTCATATTCTAAGACAATTATAAAACATAATCCCAAAATTTAACAAAAATAAAGTTGTTTCAAGAAGGAAATGGAAATGATATACCCAATTGAATCAATTAATTAATAAATTTTACCTTTTAAATGTGACATCACAAATATTAATATTAACAAAAACTTTCTCCCTATTAATCATACTGATGAATATTTAAAAATAGACAATCTAAGAAAATGTTGATGGTCTTTGATGTGTAAAAAAATAAAAAATCTTATCACATTAAAGTCCCCTCCCCCACCCCAATACAGTCCTCAATATTTAATCCCAAAGTGAGGGAAAAAAATTTAAAACATATTCATGTTTATAAATATTTGTAATTATGAGTGAAAAAAACATGTTTAAGGGTTTACAGTGAATCTCTAAAATCGTATCTTCCACTCAATATAAACTGGCAAAAAATGGCATGAAAAAATATTTTACTATAACTACATCACATTTAAATTCAAAATGAAATTTTTTAGAAGACATTATGGTTAACTTGATATTTCAAAGTGGTTTCCAATAATTCACAATGATCAGCATGTGATTCTATGAATTTTACCCAAAATGATAGTCAAAATAGTAGTAGTGTCTACTAGATGATTTAAATTTACAAAAACACATAATAATAAAAGTCCATTAATATACATTCCCAAAAACAAAAAAACATTTAACTTGATAAAACATTTAATGTGAATAATTTTAATTATTACACCCGGATAAAGAAGTTGTATGCATCTGAGATAATTTTAAATTTTATCCCCTATGTTATAATTTTTAAGTTCTACTTGTCTCCCAAATTTATTATCCTACACGTTTATAAAGATAAACATGAATTTGTAGTATTTTTTTAGAATATAAAAACAATACTTTGAGTTAGTAGATTTTGATTGATGCTTCCATCATCTTGTATATCCTCTTAGTCCATGAAAGACATTTTGTTTCTTCTCCATATTTTTTTTTCATTTTATCACATCATCAAGAAAAAATTGAATATGTATTATTTTATACTTTTATGCAATGAAAAAAAGGATTTTCAATTAAATTAAAAAAAGATTGATGCATGTTAGGTTTTCATTAGAAAGAAACAATATTTTTAAACCCTTAATATTTTTTAAATGTATATTTAAATTTTCAAATGCATCATGGAAGAACTAAAATTTCTTATAAAAATTATTTTAGTACACATACTCAAGTAATTTTAAAATAAAACAATTTCTTGTGGTTTAAATATGAATTCATATTTCAAGTGTCAAGGTGTTCAATTTCAGTTTCACTTCAATCGTGAGAATATCTTAAACATAATATAATAAAATGACCTTATAAGAAACAATAACCAAAATATAATTTTTAATATTAATCCTGTTATAATTTTAAATCTAGAATGAAGGGTTTGAATAATTAATTGATAGTTATTATTTATTTGGTAAAAAACCATTATATTTATATCTTTGGAACCCATAAAATCATATTGACTTCCCAATTAAAGGACCAAAAAAATATAATTAAATATCTATGAATATTAATTAATAAAATTTAAAATATTAATGAAATAAAAATTAGAGTGCATGGGAATGAAACTTTAGGTATTTGAAGTGAAAATATGTTATTGTGAGGAAACTTCTTGGGTGAAAAACGATGAAGTGACTGATTTTTAACATGGCTTGGATGATTCACTGAAAAGAGGAAAATGAAATTTTTTCAAATTATAAATATTAAAAAAAGAATTGTTTCGTCCTGTGAGATGCTTGAATTTAAGTCCCTTCCTAGTGTTTCACTCTAAAATTTCTAACAATGATCATTTAGGGGAATTATAGAATTAGATAGTGAAACATTATTTTTTCATAAAACATTATTATGTTTATTTAAAGACTGTAGAAATTAGTATCAAGAAAACACTTTGTAAACTCCCTTAAAATTAATGATGTCTTTTTTTTCCTCCAACGTTTTTCAAATGCCCTAATTTTAAAAAATAGGATCAAAAAATTAAGTCAACAACCTAGAAATTTCCCGAAGATTAATAAAAATGTGTTCAAAGAATTTTACCACTATTATAGATTCCAAAAAATTAAAAATAATTTATAGAAAATGATTTATTCTTCTCATAAAAAATTCGATTTGTGGAAAAATACATTTTATAAATGAATTCTCTTAAGTTTCCCACTTGAAGGTTTCAATTTATTCACAAAAAATATATATTTTTACAGTCTATAGATGACCAAAATTTAGTTAATATTTAATTATTTGGATAGAAATAATTTTACATGGAATGAGAAATTATATTAGAGAAGTTATAATGAAAAAATACCTGATCATATTGAACAAAAACTTATTTTTTATAGGACTTAACATAGAACATCCCCTATATTTTGATAATGGGAAACACTAAAATTCATTTGAGAAAGACTCATATTCTATATTATAGAACTCATACTAAATTATTTGTAACTCAGAAATCAAATGAAACTGTAGGGAAACTATTTTCTCACAAGAAAATGGTTGCGACCGTTGTCCAAAATTTGTAGTGATATTATCTAAGTAAAATTTTTTGTACATGTTTGATTACAACAAGATGCATAGATATGATTTAATTATATTTCTATCAATCCACCCTATCCTTCAAATCCCTATAGTTGATTAAAATTCAATAAAAATAACTTAAAAATATCTACTACCATGTTCTTGAAATATTTCATCAAATGGGTGATGAAATGTTTCATACATTCAACCCTAATTACTTCAACAGTGATATATATTATTTTTCATCAAACAAAAACTTTTTTATTTCCCAAAAACAAGAAAATAATCTTCATTAACACCACCTATAAGGGTTATTTTACCATTAGAAAAAATTATTGCATCCCCTCATATAAATAGGAAAGGATTACCCAAGATAATTGGAACTTTTATGTCACACTTTTTTTCTAATATAATAGAATCAGCTGAAAAGATAAGCTTCACTAATCTTATTATTAGGACATAAACCCTTACATTGGGATTAGTATTTTACTGATCATAAATAAAAAAGGTAAAAAGTAGTTCATTTCATCTGCCCAAACTCCAAATTTTTAAATAAGGAAAAGAGGATAAGATTGATATTGAATACTAAATAAAAAAATAAAATTATCTCTAAGAATCCTCCAATTCTAAATGATATAACAAGGACTGATCAGATTTTTAGTTTTAGTGGTAAATTATTTTTGAGTGAAAGAATTGTATTTCTCTATTAAATTGAACGTGGACACTTCTTTCTAATAACTTTGGTTATCAAAATCCCATTTCATAAATTTTAAATCTAAGAGAATATTTTATAAGAATTCAATAAAGGTAATGAAAATATATAATATTTTAAACATTTTAAGAAATTTTATGTGTTTAGGTTAATCATTTCGTACATTACTCTATGTTGAAATAAAATAGGGGGGAATAATTCGTTAAAACATGTTCATTTTTAACCTCCTCAAACAATGCCTTCTTATTACCATCATTGATCAATCCCCACATTATTTTCTATTTTAATTTCAATTTTTACCCTAATGAATCATCATTTTGATTAGTTTAGATCATAATCTCTTTATTTTTTTATTTGGGTTATTCCCAAGATTCATTTCATGTTGTAGGTAAATATTCAATCAAATATTCTCAAGGATGACCCCTAACAGTATATTTTGTTTTCATACGTGACCTTGTATTGAAAACCATTATATTTTAACTTGGATTGGATATAGTTAGAATAGGTAGTTTTCTTTAATATCTCCCACCAAGTTCTATATCTAGTTTATCCATTATTAACTAAATATTATGGATCATAAATTTTCTCTTAATATTTTGATAATCAAATAGATCCCTATATAAATTGGAAATCCTTAAAATAAGATGTATCATACCCCTTAAATCATCCTGAGAACTAGATAATTCAATTAAATATTGGTTTTAAAAAAATTACATTGATAGAATTCAGGGGAATCATATTGTTTTATTTCACCTTAATCTTTGTTTGGTAAAATGGAATTTATCCTAAAGTAAGGGTTCTATATATTTGAACATTGATTTTTTTATCATGATTTCTGACACTAAAATCAAAAAACATGTCAATTTCTTCATGGTAAATAGGTAGATAAAAATTAGGATGGAAGTTCCTATTATGCATGAATATTAAATGATGAATACAATTCCAACTATGAGAATATCTTTGAAAATATACATGAATTCTAGATACATGGGATATACACTCTCCCATATGAATAGTTTATTTCCTATAAAATTTATATTTTGTTTTTAGATCTATTATATTGATGATTTCTTTAAATTATATAGTTTTCCTTTATAAAAATCACAACCCATGGATTCTTTGATAATATTTTGATTCTTAGGAGTGATACAATTATAAAAAATGATAATAAATAGATGATGAGAAATTTGTGGAATGGGAAATTTTCTAATAATTTCTCTAAAATGGTACCATGTCTCATAATAATTCTAATATTTATCTTGGGAAAACTAGTGATTTCACATCTCACCTCACATATAGTATTATAAGGTTAAAAATTCATAAAAATGGAATTGAAAATATGGTCCCAAGTGTCAAAAATCTCATCATCTAAATTTTGAAACCAACTCCTAGCCTCAGATTTTATATGTAAATGAAAAAACACTCAACCTAATCTCTTCCTCACTCGACCCATATAGTAGTATCTATTGAACCAAACAATAAAATACACTAATAAACTCAAGTGAATCCTTACCACAATTACCATTAAAAGAATATAACATATTAATATATGAATTTTCCATTTTATAAAACAATGACATAAGGGAAAAATGCACGTAATAAGGATTACATAGAATAGATGGATATTCATAATCTATAAGCCAATGTCTCTGAGAATTTTCATTCAAAAGTTCAAGTTAAATAAAATTTTGATATCGATATATAATTTCAACTCTTTTAATTTCTATATTTCAAATTTTAGCATAATTTTTCTTTTCTATGGTGGGGAATTGTTTTTTTCATTTAGCTTTTAAATAATAAATTTTATTAGTGAATGATAACCTAATTGTAATGCACAATCAAGTAGAAATAGTTATAAAATAAACCCAAAACGGTACAAAATTACTATATTTTCATTTTTTAAAATATTTTTTAAAATATTTTTTTAAATAGATTTTTTATCTGTATTTTTATTTCTATCACACATTACTTCCCCGAAAATGGAACCAAAATTATAAAAAAAATTAAATGATCTAGTTAATTGCATTGAATGTCAAATTTATTTATTTATAATACATACTAATTACTAGGTATTTATTTTCAAGATTTGGACCATGGGGAAAGAAAAAAAGGAATCTTGGAACCAATAAATAAAAAAACAAAATAAAACAAGAATAATGAGACTATTTAATTCTAGTGTAGTGTCATTTAAAAGTGATGAAAAATAATGTTAGGGTGAAAAAATAGTAAAAAAGGGTAAAAAAATAATGATCATAAAATAATTAATTTAGTAAAAATTTCTGAAACTGAATCAATAAATCAACTCTACTTTTACATCATGAATAATCAAAAAGGTTCTTCAAAACATGTTCAAAAAGGATGTTGAAGCCCTCAGTTGTCTCTTAGTAATAAACCATACCCAATGAACTCACATAAGAAAAAATATTTCTATCAAAACATAGGAATATGAAGATTTATAATGGATGAATGAAATATTCATCAATATCTATTCAAACTACTTTAGTTGAAGATTCACTAGTAAACAAAGAATTATCATTAAAATTTTATTCCCATAAGACCAATCTCAGTCAATATCTTCATTGCCTATATCTGTTCTGTGCTCCCAAGGACACATTCTAAACATCCACACCCAACATGGGGATTCATTATAAGAGTTAACATCAAGAATAGGAAATTCATCAACCATAATTATGACTTCCTAGATTACTAATGGAATTTATCAATCACCTCTTGTGCAGAAATATTCATCCTCAAAGGTATAAAATGAGGTATTTTTGCGGCCCCAATTCCATTTATAGGATATGAACATGGTGAAAACTATAATTATACATATCATTCATCCAGTTGTAACATGTAAATACCAATATCATTTCAACTTTTAATGAATCTACTTATGTAAAAACATAATTAATTAATTAAAATCCTAATTCTACTGAAGCACCATCCTCCATCAATGTATTATCTTGTGTTTTTGGACATTTTGAAATTCCACAAGAATTTAAATTTCCAATTTAGAGGATAGGAAAACTTCTAAACTAATATTCATAATGTATGTTCAAGTGTTAGAATACAAAAAATGGTTTTTTAAGGAGGTTTAAGGATAGAGAGTTGTATTGAGTGTTCTCATGCATTTCAGGAGAATTATTCACTAAATAATAATTTATGGGAGAATAAAATAGGGGTGCATGGATGGTACATGGTTAGTTCTAACCATGTGGAACAATTGTGGACTCTATTATGAATAGGGACATGGTTGTTTAAACTATTTATATCTCAAATAGAAACCATGTGGACTAGTCAGTGGAGATGATGGTGTAACTCTATTTGGTCAAAGCATGTGAGGGGAGGAGAATAGTTGTAAAAGACACCCACAAAAAATAGAGGTGATCCACATGTGTTGTGCATGGTTTGGAAAACCATGCAGCTGGTCCTCCCCTTTAGTTCCATATAGGAAGTGGAACTTCCTAGTTAGAGCATGTTTATCCAAACTATATAGTTCATTAAATAGGATAATTTTACTGTCCCCCCCCCCCATCTGCATAGGGTTTTTCCTCCCTCTTTCTCCCTCAATTCTCATTCATTATGTCCCCACATGAGCTCCTCCATGGTTCTCCTCCTTGGAAGAGATGTACCTTAAACTACTAGTGTCTAAGTTAGTCAATGATGGGTATATTGTAAGTGTTTCAGTATTCTATTGACTCATCTTGACTCTAATTTCATTTTCACTATATGTATGTAATTATAAATTCATGTAAGATAATTCAACATATTTCTAGTGTGTTTATCTAATATCCCAATTTATCTTATTCTAGACAGAATCAAATATCGATAATGGATGAGTATAGAGACCTAAGAATAAGGTTGGTAGTCTATGTATTTTACCATTATGTATCATAGATTTATGAAATACCCACTTATTCCATGCAATATATTATCTAGGGGTCGTCTTTAAAATATGAAATTATTTATGTAAAACCCAATGCCTTAATTGTATTGGATTTTTTCATCTAATTGAACAATTCTATATTGTTCACCTCAACTCAAACTACCCAATTCTGTTGTATCACTTGTATTCCATGACCCATAAGATTTTTCATGGAAATAAAATCACTCATTGAGCATTTTATCATGTTTTACATTATGGGAAGTGGTTAAACATAATTAAATAAACAATTCATGGTTTGTGTGACTCACTTTTCTTACCATCATTATTTATATTCTTCCATATCCATATTTTATAAAATAAATAGATTGTAATAATTTAGTGGGATGCTTAGTGAAAGGATTTAACTTAGACAATACCAAATTATCAGATGTGGTACATGACTTCTTCAATTCAATGTGAAGTGATAAATAGATTTAATTAAAATATCATTATTGGTTCAAATAATGAATGGCATGGACATTCCATGGCCTACATAATTAATTGTAAATGGGATATCCCAAATTGAAAACATGAGTTCTGATAAATGGAATACCAATAGATAAATCATTCCTTGTTAATTATAATTGGGTTCTAATATGGTATATATTATCTCATGGATATAGATTAATTATCAAATTAATTATGTACACATTGAGTGATACTGGTGTTCCTTATTATAGAAGGCCTTGTATGTGCTCATAGGCTATTGTAGATTATATGTACCATATGAGATACAGGTTTCCTCATTATATAACACCCTGTAAAAGATCCAAGGTTAATTTATTTTTATTTCTTATTGAGAGATACATATGTTTCCATATTATGATACTCCATTGATGAGCTCATAGGTTAGATGATTTTCCTCACGCTCTAAGTGATACTTTGGTTTACATCTTATGGAACAACCTGGATGGGATCATAGGTTAATAGAAAGTAAGGATCAACAATAAGGTTTCCTCATTGTATAATTTCATGTAGTATATCAAAGAATAAACAGGATTATGTTGCTCTGATACTAATACATGGGATCCTCGTTATGGAATTCCTGAGATGGGATTATGGGGAAAACAAAATATATCATGATTTTTTCTTAATTAATATTACTGGTGGAATCTCATTATGATGGTTATTATGTTATGATTCCTTGTTTTATACCTTGGTTCCTTAAACAACTAATTGTATTAGGTCAAGATACATGGCCTACTTGAAATTTCCCAATGGTGTAGATACACTCCTCAAAGAGGTCTCCATGGGTTTACCCTGGTACTTTTAAAATATATATACTTTTATCAACTTAGATATGTTTCCCTTGTTAGGTTTTCTTGGTTGATTGCCTTATTTAAATAAATGGCCATTACGGTACCTTTATCCAGATGCATTTTCCTTATATCTTGGGACCTCGTCATTACATAAATATCTCTTCACACACACACACACAGACATATATATATAAACATATATTCTTATATATACAATTGGTCATTTTCAGAGATAACCGAGATTATGCCAAAGCATGTATGGTCAGCCAAGTTTCCTCAAGGAAATTGAGCCTGTCTTGTTTTTATTTTTGATGTTACTTCCTTATTAATATTTCTAGACACTACTGTATTTCATACTCACACACTAGAGATAATTATACGCCATTGATTGTGTCCTACTAAGTATATCTCACACCCTATTCTGTCCTCCATTACACCAGGATACTTTAATAGACCTCATGGTTGTAGGTTCATGTTCACAAATTTTGAATTTCTTAATATATTTATAAATTGGAGAATAGGAGCATAGAATTGAGATGGAACTCAAGATACTCATGGAGATATACTTTGAGTCGTTTTTTGTTTATTTGTTACTTGTTGTATGACTACAAAATTCATATTAGTGCATCATATAGACATGAATATATTATTGTATAAGTGGTGTTGGAAAGTTTAATTATTATTTACTTTATTAGTTTTTAATATGTTCTGATAAACATCATTTATATTTCTTTAGTTGTTGATTGATTTGTTATTTACTCTATACCATTATGATTCTTTGATAATGAGTGAATAGTCTCCACACCATTTCATCTTTTAACCCTTAATGATAGACAACAACCTATGGAATATAGGGAGGCTTTCATGAGGCCATGAGACTAACCAGATTAATGAAAATATTTTTTGGATCCCTAGTCGGGATGTTAGGAAGTTGTATCAGAGCCTATTTTTCTCTTTTCATATTATTTTGCGATACTACACATGAGACAAGAAAGGTTTCCTACTTGGTAAATAGTTGTGTTTTGGATTGATTAACCCATGCATAGGTAAAAAACCAAATGGATAGAGATGGTACTATTATTCTAGTTAGATGTTCCTTGTGTGATTATATTCCATGATTCATGAATATTTATCTTTTATGACTACATATCAGGTTTAAGGGATTATTTATCATGCTTTTCTATAATACCATGATTCTGTGAGTTCTAGTTTCTTGGCATGTAATCCTTGCCCCTATTTTCTAGCATACATTGATATAACTTTAATGTATATCTAGTTGTTAATGTTTAATTATTAACCAAAATGGTGTTTTCCCATATAGCTTGATGGTGTAACCTTGACTAACCAATCAAATCATGTTATATCCATGGTCCATTGGTTTGATGTGATGAACCATTTATGGATGAGATTAAATGGATGCCAATAAAAATATATAATGTTCATGGAACTTTATAAATTTGTAAGGATAACCCATATAATAAAACTATTAAATAAGAAATTGTTATATTCTAAAATAAAAAATAAAATCTAGTTCCAGCAACATGAATTCCAATGGAAATTTATAATGTAAAAAACCTTTCTAAATTGGAAATATTAATTCATATAAAAAACTATGGTGAATATATATATATATATATCTGTGTGTGTTTGTGTGTGTTTAATTGAAATTCTTATCAAACATAGATTCATTGTGTAGGATTTATCCTTCATTACTTGGTCATGATGGCCAATATGAAAAAATTTCTAAATGAACTGCTGGACTGAAGTAGGTGTGTTGGGGCAGGTTGCTTAAGAGATAAACCAAAAAGAGGTGTTTGGAATTTTTATAATTTTCAATATTGTGTTATGTTTAAATGGACGTAGGATGTTAGGATGGGATTCATATAGATTTTCTTTTTCTTTCATATTCTCTATTTATTATCCCATTGGGACATTCATATGTTATATTGGATGGTTAATAAACGTTTCAACAACCGGTTATACGAGTTTCATATAAATTTATATTGGAACATTACTAAACAAGTGCACATAAAATTTCATACACCATGTTGTCTTGTTTCATGTTTTAAAAGTGAGTAATTTAAAATTTCAATTATAACCTAAAGGTTGTTTTCCTCAATTTCATGGAATTAAAATTTTCTTTAACAAATCCTAAATGAAAGAATATTTGACTAAATTTTTTAACATAATAAAAAAATAATGGGCTTAATTCACTAATTAGAATATAATATTAGTAAAATAATAAATCTTTAAATGAATTTTGATATCAATTTCTTTTATTTACATAATGTGCTTGCTAAATAAGGCACCTTGTATAGTTCTTTATTTTGATGCTACTAGTTTTTTTAAACATAGGCTCTTAAAATTTTAAAAAATTAAATTTGATTTATTTATCATGGATTAAATGATACATCAATTTGGTTTTTTTAGTTTTGAACTCTCATGTAAGGGTGAATTCTATTTTTTCCCTTGATAGTTTACAAGGATCTAGAATGTGAGAGTTTCTCATAGGAATCGTGTTCTATCATTTGACCCTATTGTTTGGTGGTAGAGAGTAGTTATATTTCTTTGGCATAAGATTTGTTTCTGGAACAATGCCTTCAGTTAAAAAGGAAGCATCTAGCATGATTATTTTAAAAATAATTATGATAAATCATTTCTAAATGATCTGATGAGTTTTCAAATATTAGTTATCATTTGAGTGTTGTTGTCACGAGTATGACTCTCAGTTTATAAAATGACACATGAGAGGAAAATGTCATTTTTTGGTATATTAACACTTGTTCAGGATGTTAAAATAATGTAATGCTCTATTTTAATGGGTTATACCTTCCTAGTGCATGGTTGGCCTCTTTTTACATAGCATGGCCCTTCACTTTTTTCTCTATTGATGGGTGACTCAGTATGTCATCACCCAGTTTAAAAGTCATGTGGGGTAATATGACTCTATACTTAAATATTTTGTATGGGTCACCAAATTCAAGGATGCATTGGTCTCAAAGGCCTATGGAATGAACCAAATGATGTTCCATTTTTTTCATAAAATCTCAACATAGTATGTGTTAATACATGTTGTACCTCATTGATATTGTAAAATGGTACATTGAACCGTATGAGTTAGATAGAAATTTTTTTATCCGTGACAATTACAATATATTATTTGGTCATTTATATAGTTAAATATTCTAAAGTTATAGAGAATTTATATTTTTCCTTATATTGGGGGATACCATTGTAAAATGTTAGGTTGTTATAACACTGATGGTCGTCTTAGTCTTGTATTATAATCCTAATTCTAATGATGTGTGGGAGAATTGATTGGGAGATAATAATGTATACATTTATATTAAATTGGATATAGATAAATTTTATTAAATTTAATTTTTCATTACCCATCCCTTGGGGCTCGTGATGAGACTACCCCATGCCCGTATTATATAGACTAGGTGCTGGCAACTAGCACTAAAATGTTGTATCCCTATAACGAAAAGGTATTTCCTTTAAACCGGTACAAACACAAAATCCATGAACGCAACATTAAGAAACCACGATGTAAACTATTGTAGTAACAAAGTGCACTAATATTAAATGGGCAGGAATAAAAGCCCAACTGAAAAGTACAAGTAAAACTGAAAAGAGAAAATAGTTTACAGATCATCCACCAAGGATCCTACCCGAAGGGTACATACAGATCACAATCAGTAGTCACTACATCACATCACGTCAGATGGTCCACCTCTAAGCACCATCCATTCCTGGGTCCCTCAGCCTCTATCAACGATGTATGTCATCTGCACAAGACCCAACAAGGTTCAGGAGTAGTTCGTGTAGGGGTGAGTATAAAAATACTCAATAGGTACCCCGAGACCCCAAAAGGTCTCCCAAAGTTCCAAAAAATATAAACCACAAATTAAGACCTCAAACACAAATCACGAAGAAATCAACAACTCTAATAAGGTATATTCCCATATATATACCTATGTTACCAACATATACTTGTCTCATACTTGAGGAAACAAAAGGCTCAAACTTTTAAGCCTTTAGCACAACTGATCCATGAGGGATGAATACAAAAAAGATAACACCATGAAGGCAACAACACAAAGGTAAATGTAACATAATGGTAACACTACGAAGGTAACACCATAAAGTAAAAATAACCACAATGGTAAAGACTCAGCTCCCACCAGGTATATAACTCAAGTACAAAACTACATATGATATGTCGTTATTATATATTATCTTATTCTATTGAGAGGATATTTTATAGACCCACATAGGTTCGACAGATGTTGACCCACATAGGATCACAAGGTGCTCAACTACACTGGATTTATAGGTATTTACCCACACATAATTGTTATGTGCTATCCACCAAAATTTAGATAGATCCTGACCCACATAGGATTGATGTTCTTTCTTCACATTACAGCCAACCACGAGATTCCCACAATAGGCACGGTTGATTCTAGTAGGATCTGATCCTCAAGCCATTAGTTATACTTTAACCACTATGGAGTTCCATGAAGAAGTATCCCAATGGACCGCCTTGTTGTAAGGGATTCAATGTGACAGAAGGCATGTTAATCGGAAGATTGGCCTGTAACTTATTAGAATTTTAGTACTGAGGGCCTGGTTGGATCCAAGTTTGATCCCACCCTGTCTTACTCTAAATTTCTTCAAAACTGAAGTGGAGTATAAAAAAATGATTGTCTCGTTCCATGTATTCTCATGCCACAGACGGTTCGCAAATGAATGTCCAGTTCACAAGTTATGGCCCTTTTAGCAAAATTGGGCCAGGTTGTGTCCGGGTCTTGTCCGACCCAATCGGATCTACCCATCCCGACCCATCCAGATTCTAACCCAGATGGGCTGGACTATGGTGGCCTTGTCCCACTAGGCCATGTACCGGCCCTATCCTCCTCGGCGGCGCGGCCCGCTGGGCTGGAGGGGACCGTCCCACAGAGGGGTAATGCTCACCGAGCTCACACGGCCCAGCACACTAGAGGGTGCGACCTGGCCCACAGAGGGCCCAACCCATTTGGCTGGCATGACACAGCCCACAGAGTGGCACAAACCACTGGGCTCCCACGGCCCGACCCACGGAGGGACACGACGTGCTATGCTCGTGCGGCCCACTGGGCTCACACGACCTTCCCATCCAGTAGCGCCTGATGGCGTGCCACACTACCTCCGCGACCGCCCAATGTCGGTCTCTCTACTGACTAAATTGTCCTAGTGACGCGGCCTCCTCCTACGGTGAGCGACATTGTGCCTCCTCCATCGCGGTTGGCTGGTGTCGGCCGCTGCCATATCCTATCGGCGTGTGATGCATGTACGACACCAATATTCTTCTAAGGGCCACCGGGTGAGGTTTGGTGGTCCATTTTCCATCCAATCGCTCCTACGATCTTCCTTAGTAATTTCCATTGCTATGTAACTATCAAATTTGGGTTCCCTCCAACATGAATAATTTACCCACAAAGAACACAACCTTGAACAAAAGGCTAAGGGACTGGGCATTGTTCATTTGTCCCACGCCCTCTATGGTAGTGTATTAACAAGGGATATGATATATGATTCAACAATATCTTGAAAATTATTGTGACAAAACCCTACCTCATGATTTGTTAATTAATGTCTATTCCTGAGGAGGATTCGGTGTTCGTCGATTTTTGATTTTGTGGAAATCGTCACCATTTTCCGGAACCGGTTGCATCCACCAAGTGGTTGGTGTCACGGTACTTTTCTAGAGCTTTGTTGATTGGTCAATCCTTGCCAACACTCCTCCCTAAGCTCTATATAAATTGGAGAGGAGGAAGGTGATAAATTTTGTTGGGAATTTATGAGGTTCTTTTAATGAATAAACCTCCCAAATTCCAACTATGAAGTTACAATGATTGAGGAGTTAATAAAATTAATGTCTTTACATGTTGTTGGTCCCGCCACCACCACATGTCCATTGGATGTAAAGGAAAATAAAAATAATATATCTTTGTTATTTTACTATTCTTTTAAATTCCCAAAATATATCATTTTTTCTGGACCTAATTTGGTCGAAATGAATCCTTCCTTAAAATAATCTTGGCATTTCAGATTCAATTGTGCACTCAGATTTTTAATCTGACAAATGCTTCTAAATTTTGAAAACATCGATCGTGTGTTTACTAAACGTACCTTAAAAAAGTTTAAGAAATCATTCCATCCACACCGGGCCTCAGAATCCTATGCCATAAATTTTCCCAGACTCATAATAATTTCATTTAATTAAAAAAATTCATGGAAAAATCTGGGTGTTAACATTCTCCCCACCTTATGTCTTTTCATCCTTGATATCCACTACATATGATAAAAAACAAATGGGGGTACTGAGCACGAATCTGAGCCTCCTGATCACATGTGATCTCCTAGCGGTTCTCATGCTGCCAGCGAACACATACAAGAAGGATCAATTGTCCATAAAGGACCCACTCTTGTCTATTCTCAATCTCCACTGGAACCTCTATAAACATCACCCCATCGTCGATGTCCAGCTCACCACAGTAGATGACGTGTGTTGGATAATGATCGTACCTCTTCAGTTGTGACATGTAGAAAATGTCATGCACCCGGTGCATCTATGGGGAATGATCCAGGCAATATGATACCTCTCCAACTCAACTGAGACCATGAAAACGTACAATGAACCTCAGAGATAACTTTTCTCCCCAAAAAAATATCTGCAATCCTCATCGAGGTGAGACCCATAAGACGACATTTCATCCCTCCCCAAACACCAATGGTTTTCTTCTCCTATCAGCATAAGACTTCTGTCTTCTCTGTTCAATCTTCAACTGCTCTTGGATGATCTGCACCTTCTGAGTGGTAGCCCGTACTAACTCTAGTCTCATAAGTGCTGACTCCTCTGGGTCTTCTCAACATAGAGATGGCCTTCAAGGTTGACTATACAAGGCCTCAAATGGTGTTATACCGTTGGTGGAGTGATAACTGCTATTGTAAGCGAACTCCACCAAGGGCAAGTGATCTTCACATCTACGGCCAAAATCTAGGATGAAAGCACAAAGAATGTCCTCAAGTGTCTGAATATTCCACTCCGATTTACCATCCTTCTAAGGATGAAAGGCAGTGCTCAAATTTAGTTGAGTCCCTAACACATCCTGTGATCCATTCTACAACCAGGATGTAAAACACATGTCATTGTCACAGAGGATCTTCCATGGAATCCCATGAATTCATATAATCTCCTAAACATAGAGGCACCCCAAAATCTCTACTAATATTTACTCTCAGAATGGTAGGAAGTGGGCTGACATGGTGAGTCAATCAATGATCACCCAGATGGAATCATTTCCCCTAGATTTACGTGGAAGCCATGTCCCAAAGTCCATGGAGATACCATCCCACATCCACTCTGGCACCTCTAGTGTCTTCCCCAAGCCTACTAGAACCTGGTTCTTAGACTTCACAAGCTGATTAGTGATATGTCATGAAACGAACTCTGCCACTACTAGCTTCATCCCTGGCCACCATTACAACCGTTGGAGGGACTGGTACTTCTTCACCACTCCAGGATGTACTTCCAAAGGTGATGAATGAACTCCTTCAATATATCTTCCTGATATGTCACTGGCACAATGGTGAATCATCTAAAAATAATGGCATTCTCCCCAACTATTGAAAATCCATCAAGAGCCTATCTTGAGGATATCTGAGCACGTCGGGCCTCACAGTCAATGTCCCTAATATGTGTCTCTAAAACTCGCTGAATGAGTGGAGAAGTGAGAGTCATAAACTAGAGGTAATCTACTCCTTCACTATCCACAAAGGATATCTATAACGAAGCCACCAACTCTGTCACCTCACTCAATAGCAGTAGAACCGAACCCCTGGTGAATGCATCTTCTACTACATTTCAATTCCCAGGACTATAGACTATCTAAAATTCAGTGTCTTGGAGGAACTCCAGCCATCACTGTTATCCCGGGTTTCGGTCTTTCTTTGAGAAAAAATACCTGATACTCTTGTGATCAATGTAGACTATAAAAAGTTCTCCCATAAAGTAATGTATCCACATCTTCAAGAGGAAGACAACATCTTCTAAGTCTAGGTCTTGGGTAGAATAGTTCATCTCATGCTTTCTCAATTACCATGATCCATAAGTGATCAATGCTTACCCATGCATCAAGACACAACCAAGTCCAGTCCCTGATGCGTCGTAGTAGACTATATACCCAATTCCCTATTTTGGTAGCCTCAAGATGGGGGCACATGTCATTCTTTACCTACAATCCTAAAAACAATTTTGGAATCTATCCTTCTATACGAAGGGCTATCCCTTCTTCGTCAAAGCTGGTAAGGGTGTCAAAACTCTGGAAGTGTCAAGTAAGAATCATCAGTAGTACCCAATGAACTATAAGAATCTCCACACCTCAGTCACACTATTGGGTGTCTACCAAGCTATAACAACCTCTATAATTTCCAGATCCAATGTAACTCTATCCTCTGAGATAATGTGTTATTGAAAGTGGATCTCCCATTTCCAGAACAAGCACTTCGAGTGCTTACCCTAAAGCTAGTGCTCTCGAAGTGTATCCAGAACTATCTACAAGTGATTGGCATGCTCCTCCTCCATCGTTGAGTACACCAAGATGTGATCAATGAAGACCACGACAAAACGATTGAGGTATGGCAAGATGATCCTGTTCATGATTCCCTAGAACATTGCAGGGATGTTGGTCACGCCGAATGGCATAACCAATCACTCATAGTGGCCATATCGACATTGGAAGTCCATCTTTTCCACAGCCTCATCTCATACCCTGAGTTGATGGTAACCTGATCTAAGGTCTATCTTTGAAAACCAATGTGCTCTCTTCAGCTGATCGAAAAAAATCATCAATCCTCACAAGTGGATACTCATTCTTCACAGTCAATTGGTTCAGGCACTGATAGTCCACACCGAGTATCAAACTCGAATCTACTATCTGGGCAATCAAAATTGGGGCTTCCAATGGATAAACATTGGTCCTTATTAACCCATTCCTCTCTAAATCCTCCAGTTATACCTGTAACTCACAAAGCTCTATAGGATCCATCTGATATGCTGGTGTAGATATCAGTGTCATACAGGGGTACAAGTTGATGTATAATCCCACCTTTTTCAGGTAGGTAGTCCCTAAACATCATGAGGGAATACGTCAACATAACAGTCGACCACTAAAGGATATCTCAGAACCTCAACATCAACTACACTGAGGGTAAGGCTAGACAACTGATGTGTGATCAAGTGAACCCTCCTCCAAGTAAGTCCCTCATGTGCTGCAAAGGTTCCCTTCTCGCTAGTAAAAGAAAACCTAGTCCCATCCCCATGGCCACACTGCACTGTACACATAATATAGTCAATCTGAACATGGACTGTGGATAATCAATCAATGCCCAAGATGAAATCATAAGACCTCGACGACGCTACTATAAGATCTCATCTATGATTCTCGCCTCCTATATTAAGCTCACATTGTAATCACTAGTGTGTAATCATCGAATCTTCTCTCATAGGAGTATCTAATCTCAAGGATCGATCCAACAGCTCCAAAGAAATCTCCATGCTCTAAATGAGAGTTTTGGAAATGAATGAGTGTCTTGAACCTATGTCTATAAGTACTACAGCTAAGGTGTAGTAGACATGGAACATACCGTGAATCATCTATGGAGAACCGTGGTCATAGGCCTCAGCAGGATGGAGCTGAGCTCGTCCCTTTCCACCTACTCCCTATGGTCAGGGTGGACCACCTGGAGGTGGTAACAATAGATCCTCAAATCACCACCCACTGCCTGATCCATGTCCAACTCCCCTTCCACGTCCTATATCTTGCTACTGACCTCCTCAATTGAATCTCTACCTCTGTCTCAGCTGTCCCTCGACCATCTACTGGTCGTCCGTATAGCGTGTCGGGCAGCCGCAATCCATGTGACCATGTTCAATGCACGAGTAACACTACCTTCCCCTCATCTATCATACTCTGTCCCATGATCTCCTCACCACTAACCCTATTTCCTGAGGTCTTCCAGTAGAAGGTCTGCCCCTCTTGGGCCCCAACGTCATCTGTCTACTTCCTGTTGCATATGAATCTTCTACCTGACATCTGATGGTGGATCTCGTTGTCGGTGCCTGCTAAGCATGAAATATCTCCACAAAAAGTGCTTGCTATATAACCCTAGCCAACATCGGAATGCTGAGCGATATCATCGATGCTCTGATCCCACACAGGAGACAATATTAAAAGGATTTGAACCTAATTAAAAGGTCTCATACCATGTCGGCGGAGTAGGGGAAGAGATTAGTTAACATCACCAAGTATTGGGCCACGGTCATGCTATCCAGCTGTTGGTTCAGTATATCACATATGTACATTTAGCATAGGGTCAGTGGGACGAAATTTTCCCTGAAAAGGCCCTAAAATTCCTCCCTGGTGAGGGTCGCCTTGTCATGTAACAGGAGTTCCAGACTCCACCATCACACTACTACTCCCGGGAATAGAAGGGCAGCTAAGATCACTATCAGATCAGTTCATGTCCCACCTAAGCGAAAAACTCTGGCCACAGCCTCCATCCAGTCCTTAGTCGCCTACGGATCCGTCTCACCTCAGAATCTCAAAGGTCTCAGTCGCTAAAACCCAAGCAACACACTATCTCAGCATGCACCCTCTGCTAGTGGGGATGGTGGAAACAACTGCCCAATGGGTAGTGGTGCTGCTCAAACCCCACTCAATGGAACTATCACTGAAGGAGGGCTTCGCACCAAAGCATCATTGCTCGGTGGTCTATCATCAAAAACTCACACTAGAACCCTTTATGGCTTTCTCTAGGGAGAAATATTAAAATAAAAATGATGCACCATGATCTATAAGTTATACCTGTTGAGCTGACTCAAGGAAATCAAAAGAAAAGGTTTTCAAAACACACGCAATCAGTGATTTCGTGCAATGAATTAGAAATCAGAATTCAGTGTACTGGTGTATGGATACGTTGGCCTCCACCCAAAATATGGATTCCCCAAACTGAAAACTTCACTAATCACACATAACACTATTATCAAATTGAAAAGTTCTAAGTCCTAGTTCTTCTGTAGAATAGACTCCTCTAAAAACATTTTTTCACGACCCATCCCCTGGGGCCCATGTTGTGCCTACCCCAAGCCCGCCTTCCATAGGCCAGGGGCCGGCGACTAGCACCAAAAAGGTGTATCCATATAATATGAAGGCCATGCCTTTCAACCTGTATGGGCACACAATCTAATAACACAACAAGAAGCAACCACAAAATAAACTGCTATAGTAAAAAAGTGTACTGAAAGTAAAGGGGTCGGAATACAAGCCCAACTAAAAAAGTACAAGTACAACTGGAAATAGAAAACAACTCATGGATCGTACAATGAGGATCCTACCTAAATTGTAGGTGCTGCTCATGATCAGTAGTCATTAAATCATGTCACATAAAATGGTAAACCTCTGAGCACCATCAAGTCTTTGCTCCCTCAACCTCGATCGACGTTTTCCATTTTCTACACAAGACACAGCAAGGTGTGGCAGTAGCCCATGCAAGGGTGAGTATAACAATTCTATATAGGGACCCTGAGACCCCCAAAGGTCTCCCAAAGTTCTAAAAATGATAAATCACAAAGCAAGACCTCAAACCCAAAGCACGAAGCAGTCATCCACTATTCTTATGTATATTCCCATACATATACCTATATTATCAATAAATACTCGTCTCAAACATGAAAAATCACAAGCCCCCAACTTTTAACCCATTATCACAACTGATACATGAGGAAAGAATACCACAAAGGTAACACCATGAAGGTAACACCATGAAGGTAACACCATGAAGGTAAAGGTACCACAAAGGTAATGCCACGAAGTTAAAAGTACAATAAAGGTAACACAATGAATGTAACACCACGAAGGTAAAAGAAACAAAAAGGTAAAAGACTCATCTCACACCAAGTATATTACTCAAGTAAAAAATTAAAGATGATTAGTCATAAATCTAGATCATATTATTCTATTGAGAGACTATGATGCTGACCCACACATTATTGATAGATGTTGACCCACATAGAATCGCTAGGTTCTAACCCACAGAGGATCGATAGATACAGACCCACACAGGATCTCTACGCATTGACCCACACATTATCAATAGATCTTGACCCACATAATATTGATGTTCATTCTTCACATTACAGCCAGCCACGGGTTTCCCGCACCAAGCATGCTTGATTTCAGAAGGATCTACTCCTTAAGACATCATTTATACCTCATCATCCATGAAGTTCCAAGGAAAATTATTCCAAAGGACCTCCATGTTGTAAGGGTTCCAACGTCATAGATGATGCGTCAATCGGATGCTCGGTCTATGACTTGTAATCATTTTAATACAGAGGGCCCAGTTGGATTAAATTTTCATACACATGGGTGTACTCTAACATTCTACAAAACTCAAGTGGAGTATACTAAGAGGATTTTTTCATTCTGATGATTCCAGCCTCATAGATGTTTCATAAAATGGACATCTGGATCACAAGTTATGGCCCTTTTGGTGAAACTGGGCCTGGTTGGGTCCAAGTCTGGTCTTACCTGACTCAGCCCATGTCTGACCTAGCTGGGATGGGCTGTAGTAGGCTCGGCCTTCTATACCACAGACCAGCTTGGCCCGATTGGGCAGCGTAGCCTGCCTCTGATAGCATGGCCCGACCCACAGAAGGGTGCAACCAACCTGGGCTGGCATGACCCGCCCCACGGAGGGGCGCGGCTTACTAGGCTCGCGTGGCCCGACCTACGGAGGGTGTAGCCCACTAGGGTGGCGCGACCAGGCCCCCAGATGGGCAGGGCAAACTGGACTCGCGTAGTAGGGCCGGTGGAGGGTCGCGGCCTGTTGGGATCATGCTGCCTAGCTTTTCGAGGGCATGGCCCGCTGGCTGGGGCCCATATGAGCTAGCGCAGGGGGGGTAACACACCCCCCTTTTCTCCCAAATGGCTAAATAGTTTGGCGGGTGAAGCGGCAGCACCATGTGGCGCCGCCTGGTCAATGCGATACTAGCATGGGCGGTTTCTTCTTCCTCTGTCGTGGCTTCGGGCCGCGACAATCTCTAGTCATGCATGATGTCACGCCACTCCTCCTCCATGGTCGGCTAGTTTTAGCCACCCTTCTTGACCACCAAAACTAAGAGGTATTGGCCTTTACCTCCAATAGTGCGCGATGGCGCCTCGTACCACCACTATGGCGGGCCGGTGTCGGTCGCTATCCTAACCGTCGTGACCTAATGACGCAACATCCTCCTACAGAGCTCGATGGTGCGCTGCCTCCATCACGGCCAGTCGGTGTTGTCCATCACCATTGCCTACCACTACTGGTCGATGGTGCCGACACACTGGTGTCATGCTGACGGACTTCCACAAGCCACTGAGTGAGCACTTGTGGTCTGTTTTTCCATCTGATCGCTCCTAATGTTTTCCCAGGTCGTTCACTTCCCTACGTGACTCTCAAATTTGGGTATTGATCAACATGAATATTTTACTCATTAATAATGCAACATTGAATAAAAGTCAGAGGGACCGGGCCTTGTTCTTTTTTCCTGCACCCTCCGCATTTGCATCTCAACAATGGAGAGGATATATGAATCAAAAAATTCTTGAAAACAAACAAGAAAAAACCCTAACTAATGATTTTTTGAAAAACATAAGCACTTGGGGTGGATTCGGTGTTCGTCTCTTCGTGATTCGGTGGTTCTCATCACTGTTTGCGAGAACCAGTTCCATCCCTTATTTGGTTGGTGTCGCTGTACTTTTCCATAGCTTCGTCGCTTGGTGAAGTGTGCCAAAACTTCTCCCTGAGATCCATATAAATAAGAGGGTGGGAGGGTGAGTGACCCCATTGGGAATTTATGGGATTCATTTAATTAATGTACCTCCCGAATTCCAACAGTGCTATAACAAAGATTGAGGAGTAAATCCAATTAATTGCTTGACATGTCGGTCGTCCATCCACCACTGATTGTCTATTGGAGGAAAAGAAAAATAAAAATAAAATAACTTTGTTATTTTATTATTCATGTAATTTCCCAAAATCAATATTTTTCTCCCGACCTAGTGTAGTTGAATTGAATCCTTACTTAAGTGAATCTCAGCACTGTTGATTCAAAGGTTCTCTCAGATTATTAATTTGTGTACCAGTTCAAAAGTAAGAAAACTAAACTCACGGGTTTATTGAACATACCTAAAAAAATTTAAGGAATTCATTTTGGGCACACCGCTCTTTAGAATCATGCACCTTCAATTTTCAAAGACTCATAATAATTATATATAATTAGAAAAATAATTTACTTCGAAAAATCTGGGTCATTAAATTATTTCCTTAGTTTTTTATTTTTTTGGTTGGTTGAATCATGTTAGCCATATCCAAAATTTGTATTCATTGGTGGATTGAGCGTATATCATGAGATATGTTCCAATTATTAGTAAATGTTTAATAGAACATTACTAATATGTTGATCATCATGTAGATTTTTTTTGAATTTCCATCTATTTATAGGGAGTGAAAATAGACAAATCCATCTACATATGGTGAGAATATTTTTAAAAATCTTATGTGGGAAGAAGTTGGGTAATCTAGTGTTTGGGATTATAGTTGAGATAAAACTCTATTATATGTTTTTATTGAGTTAGGATGTTAGTTTCAGGCTCGGGATAGAAGAATGAAATAGGTAATTTAATGATTTTACTTTGTATTATGGGAATCATGGTATAAAAATTATTATGCATTAGTATGTATAATCAAACTCTCTCTTAAGAAGTCGTCCATTTATGGATTGAATGGTCTTCATATCATTGGATGGATCAGATAGGTTGGAAACCATGTCAAGAACAATGTCTTGGATATGAAAAGACTGGTCTGGGACTTTTTTTAACCTTGGATAACCTATAATTTCACTACAGTCTAAGTGATGATCATTCTCTTTGTCTTCAAATTGTATCAGATATATTAAGAGTGTGTTAGATCTATGCCGAGCTAATGAAAAAACTAAAATTATTATTGGAATGATAAATAGAATCATTAATTATTGTGATCCAGAAGCATGGAAAAAAAATATTGGTGTGGACAATGCTTAGTGGTACTAGAATTCTAGTATAGTAACTCCTTGGATGGACTCACATGCACCAACTGATTCATCCACTCAATCGTCGGGAAAATACTACTTAGGGATCTGTCAGTTACCCAATATGGGGATGTTTTGGATATGTATCGATGTTATACCTATAAAATATGTACAGTTTTCTACCTAGGATGATCTCCTTGTACTTTATTATTTGATTTAGTGGTTACCCTGAACGATGATTTGGTTTGTATTATATGATTTAAGTGTCACCATTCAGGGGTTTTGGATCGTGTATGCACCTATTGTCATGTTGTGGATTGATGAAATAAATTTTAAGTTCATATATATACATAACAAGAATATATATATAGGATTTGATTAAAATTATCTTAGAGGCCTCATGTTTCCTTAGTTTAAAGGCATCGATATTAGTATTTCAAATGCATCTTGTGATGAATCCAAAAAATATTTGAAATAAGTGGCTGGTAGTATCCTGACATTCTTTCCCCTGTTTAGATGCATGTGGTTAGTGAGAAACCACATAAAGAAAATCTTTGGGATGAGTTGAGTGATCTTCAACAATCACCCATTAATTTTTATGGCTCAAATATCCTCAATGAGGTAGATTGGGATTCAATAGTTCAATCAATCTTAGAAACATACTGACGTGAATTGCTAGAATGCAAAGGGAATATTAAAATATGAAATGTCGATGGGATAAGTATAGTAACTCATAATATTAGAGACCCAAAGATGACGTACATAGATATTACATTACATTTGTATAATACTTAATACATGACAAAAACAGACACCCAACGACCGTATTAGGTTAGTGTCTTTGGAAACTCAGAACATAATCTTCTAATCATGTTGAAAGATCATCAACATCTCCCATAAAGATCTTCCCCTTTGGTTTTCTTACCTAAAACCTATCATTATATCCTTGGAAAAGAAAACATAAAAAGGGTGAGCTCAAATGCTCATTAAGGGTATGCAAGGAGAATATAAAATAGACCATATACATTTGAACATAAAACCATGAACATAAAGTTTAAACATCAAGATCATGAGTTGTGAAATAAATGTTGGCAGTATGAAAGGCATAGATCATAAATAAACGTTAATGATTATAAAATATCATAATAATAAAACATGTAATTGTGGAAACCATAAAGCACATTTTAAGATTTCCATAGTAACCAGGGCCTTGCTGCCAAGACTATCATAGTGGACAAAGTCCATTAATGAACTGGGTTTACTTGCCGTTCCGGCCCTATATTACTGAACCAGATTCACTTGATGTTCCAGACATGTATATCTCATGAGATATAAATCTTTACCCAATGCTTTGGAGGGTGATATATTTCCCACCCATCTCATAATGAAATCATTCTTACTTGTGCCACATAAATCATTCATCGTAACCCAATTAATAAAATGGGTTTCATAAACATCATCCCATCATAACGTAATCCATTTAAAACAAACGGATATAATTTCATCATAAGAAGAATAAAACCATGTAAATAATATAGAGATTATACTTGAAACATAATCACACTATGTAATTTCATCTTTGATGGAAAATATTTTTGACAAAACACATGAAATGAATTCTTGAGGAAAATATCCTTTCTTTTTCAAAATCATTTTCCTTTCGCAAAATGCCATTCAATTTTAAAAGAAATTTTATTTTGTTGAAAATAATCATGAAATCTTGTATAGGAATCTTCGTTTAAATTAGGCGTTATGAAATCGTAAAAATATGTTCATGTCATATAAGTTATGAAAAACATTCCCCTCATACTTTTAATAGAAAGGTCAAAAAATACCATGTATGGTAAACAAAAGAATGATTCCTCCCATAACACAAATTAAAAGTCAAAGAGGAGTAAACATGACTTCAAACATACTTGTAAGAATATTAAACAATTTATGAAAAACATTTTTATAGAAAAGGACAAAAAAAAAATCCCCAGTAAATACTTATGAATAAACAATCTCAGATAAGAATGATATTGGAATAATTATCTGTTACCTTACGTCCAATTTCTTCTGTACATGTCTAGTACTCTTGTATAGTTGGTTTAAACATATTATTAACTTGTAACATAACTATAATAATATTTATTATATCATATATTATTCATTTATGACTTTATATTACCTGTCCATGTTTCAATTCTATGTTAAAGCAGCGTTTTGGATAAAATCGTTTCATTTATCGTACGTGTTTCGACTTGTTTTTCTTGATATTATTACATATATCCTAAATTACATAATTCTAGAATGTAAAATATGATATATATATATATATATATTCAGTGTATAAATATATGCGATAGATCGATAAATGGAATGAAATGAACCGTTCATGGAGACGGTAGGTCGTACGTACGCATGAACGCTATTTTCATTTCCTAATTGAATTGAATAGAATTAAGTAAATGAAACATATATGCACATAAATCCAGTATCATTATAATTTCATGTCATTCATGATTATTTTTTATATATACATTATAATCATACTTTAATGGTTAATCATGGAGAATGAGTCTCATCATGTTCATGGAGACGGTAGTCCGTACGTACGCACGAGCGACAATATCATTATTTTGATATTAAAATAATATATAAACAGATTGTATATCATATATAAATAATAAAAATAATGTTATATTTTTTATTTATATCATTTATACTCATTATAAAACCCATCCAAATGAATAAATGTTTTAATAACAAACTACACCACGACGTGGAGACGGTAAGCCGTACATACGCACGTGTGTTGACTTTTTCATTCATAAGACGGATAAAATAACTAATCTGGTAGTAAGATTTCTATAATAACATCATAGTATATAGAATATACTATATTTATTATTTTATAATGTAAACAATAAAGACGGAGGAAGTGGACGAAGAAATGAACTTGAAATAGGTGGTGAGATATTTACCTCTTCTTCGGGTTCTTCCTTTTTATTTGACAAAAAGGGATACTTATGTTGGATTTCTGACTAATTTAAGGCCTCTATGATGAAGGTAGGATAGTTGGGAGGGTATTGGAGCATGTTTTTGACAATAAAAATGGATTTGGAGGTGTTAATTAGAGAGAAGGTGGAGTTCCCTATTATAAGAGGGGTGAGGGGCACCTTAGGAATAACATAAAATATTATTTTATAATAAATTCATATTCAGTTTATAATGGATAAAAAGTGACTTAATATGAGGCTAGGGTGCTTATTGGTCTAAATACTCTCAACTAATAGGTTATAGAAAATTTTAGGTTATCATTTTAACCTTATTATTTAGATTTTACTCTGTGTTAAATAATTTAACTATTATAGTGTCTTCTTGAATTCTTACACTATATGTTTAATAATCATACTATAAACTGCCCATCTAACCACAATTGGTTCAATATTTCTATATATATAATTATTTATGTCTTTTGGACGAAACATTGATTTTTAGGACCATTATATAAATTAATAATATAATATTCGTTTTAAAAACTCTTTTATGTCAATTTTTCCACTAATTGGTATTTTGTTTTTTCTAAATTTATAAAAGCCTTATTACTTTAAATAAAATTATCTAAACAACCCTAATATGTTATGTTAACCTAAAAAATTGAATTAATTCAAAAAAGTCTGAAATTACATTTATTTTGGTATTTATAATATCAATTAAGTTAATATTTCATAAATAATGTAATTACTGCATCATAATTGTGTCATAAATAAATTAAATTATTTAATCTATAAATATTATAAATAAAATAGAATTATGTAGGAAATATTTTTAGATTTCTAATTATTATTTATATTCTAATTTATCTTATGTATAACCCAATATGAAAAATATTTTAGTTATTAAACTTTGATTTTAACTATTTGAACTCTTCTTAAAATAAAATAATAATAAATGTCCTAATCTAATCCAAGTGGACCTAAAGGGTCATATTTAAATCCTAAGGATTTTTTTGGTCAAATTACACTTATACAATAGAATTAGAACATGTTTTAGGGTAATAATAATATCATTTTTACCCATAATTACCCTATTTACTTTTAACCGTGGTAAATAAAATTTAAAAGTTACAATTCACCAAAAAAAAATTGATCTCATTGAACAACATTTTACTTACTTATATCAACCATGTCTCTCGGATTTTGTGAATTTAACTCACAGAAGCGGTAAAATTATGGTTTATATAAATTTTCAAATGCTCCTAAGAGGTGGGTAAAAGACGGTAAAAAGTTCAATAAAATTTTTATATATCTAAAATTATTATAAAATGACTCCAATGAATTACATTAAAATTATATAGGTATTATGATTCTATTTTGACCTAGAATATTTTTTTAATAAATAAATTATTATTTAAATAAAAATTTGTTTTTAACTAATAACTCAATGCTTTCACTATTCATCCCAAATTTAATGTTTTCAGAAAAATACCAAAAACTCATCCTAGGCTAATTTAGATATTACAAATCCAAAAAAGAATTCCATTTTGAAGGATAAAATTTATACAATTTCAAAAATTTGGTATTTATATTTATAAGTGCTAGTTTATATAATATTTTAATAACATATCTTTGTTTAGTGAAAATCGGTATTGCATATAATGAAGCTATTGAGGAATGTTGCTCTTGCATGTAACACAAGCCAAGAATAGTGTTGTCTATACTAAAAGCTAATATGGTGTTGCATATAGCGCATGATAATATTGGTGTAGCGTACAACACAAGACATCAATGGAATTAAAAATAATATTTCTCATAAAATGTCAGGGTGTTACATTCTACCCACCTTAAAATGAATTTCACCCTCAAAATTCGTCGGGGTTATAAATGGTGTACTACTTGAATGTTTCATTCACAGAAACCCACATAATAAAAATATATACTAAAAAATAATTTTAAAAACAAATGTATGAAACATAACAGATATCCAAATTAACTCATCAGTGGGTTTCCATATAGAAGAACATAGGTGAAAATATGGATATAGAAGAAAAATCCAACCATCATGTTTTGATGGAGAGTGGTAGAGAACATGGCTATGAAATATCCAACAATCACAATGCCATAAATTTGTGATGATCTAAGGTACCATCTAATTCATCAGATACGAGGTCACTAGGACAACATTTTTGGTTTTCAAGATCATTTCCTTAATTTTGAAAAATATTTTAATTAAAAAAATACATACTTGATTTTGGTACAATCTCACTATTGTTTGTGCCTTGAACAATTTCCACTTCATCTCTTAAAGAAATGACGATGAAATTGTCTTCCGGGAAGTGTTAGAAAATCATGCGATAGAGTTATAGGACATTCCATCTGTCTCAAACATAAGGTTAGAAAAAGTTATATACATAAGACCATATTATGTTGATAATATTCGTATATGGTTCCAAAAATGGACTAATAAATCATCTATCATATCTCTTAATATTATAAAAAGTTTTTGTACTAACCAAGGACTTTCTGTAGGCCAGTGGTAGGTGAAAAAAGCATGTCACACTTCGGTTGTGGGTTTTATTCCTGCAACCTTTTTCGATGCGACTGGTTGTCACTCGTCCCACGGGTTGTTCTTTTTCTAAAACAACACTATTATAACACTCCAAAAATAATATCGAAAAAAAGGTTATATCCTTAAACAATATTATCTTATGTCCAACTTAATCCATTCTAATTTTCAGGCTTATCCAATATAATTCTGTCCAATCTGATAGGATATTGAAAAAGATTACTTGAGTGGTCATCTACCAAGCATGTAAATACCATCATTTATCCCCCATATTTCATAAAATATATCTTGTTGGTCAAATTCAAGACATGTGAATACCTTAATTATGTATTCTCTTGAAACATTAATTACCATAGAACCTTAGTGAAAACATGAATTCTGTCAAAAGATTACTCTTTCCACATACCAAAATCCAAAAAATTCGATATACACAATCCATGATATGACATTGTCCTTATGTCAGTCATGATCTCATTAATACTATCTAAAATCTCATTATCTTCTTATCCCTTCATTATGTGCATGTCATCTACTTTCCAAAAATATCTTAATAACCTTTCATGGTTAGTGGTACCATTCAACATATACTTTCAAATACTTTAGGAAAAACAATAGTGTAACAATCCTTAGATGTGTCTTTAATCCATAGTAGCATTACCTATACAACATAACTATTGATAAACATAAATCATTCCACTACCTTATTAAACCATTTACCGAGATTAAACAATTCTTTCATCTCACATATCATTTTTTGTCTCTTCATCATCATCAACATAAATACTACCCATACAACCATGATGATTCTCTTCAGGAGACTTTCCCTTGGGGAATTTGTTTGCATAATTCCTGTAAATTCCACATTTAAAATAGTTAACGGTTATTGATGTCTTAGCAGTACCATTATTCTTGTCCATAGTGTTAACTGAACCTTTTACTTTAGAATTACTGGCTACGTGTACTTTATTTCCACACCCAAAGCATCTTCCAGTTCCTTTGAAACATTCTCCCTGATGCCTCTTCCCACATGGTTATCATGAAGGAAATTGAACTTTCTTTCCTCTATGATCATATTGAAACTCCATATTTCTATTATTAGCTGAGTCGAGATACTTACCAAAGTTGAGATTATTGATCATGTTATGATATTGTTGATTAGGCATAATTGCGATGTTTGGACTTCCAAATCACAATTCAATTTGGTTTCCCATGAAGAATATCATTCCATTGTCCATTATATCCTCTATTATATTGAATCTTCCTATTTCCAAACATTTTCAAAAAACTGAAAAAAAATTGTGTGGCAGGAAGATATCATACTAGGAAAATAACATAATAATGGGGGACTACCATCAATATCTAACAACTTAAGTTTAATTCTAATATCGTTACTATAATTTTCAGACTATAACCTATACTTATACTTAACCTTAGGGACATCCCTAGACATAACTTAGAAATATCTCTAGGGATCTCACTAAAGTATCCATATCCTTATTTCTAAAGGTTAACTAAACCTTCACTCTGATACCAACTATAGAGACCCAAACGTGACGTACATAGACATTACATTACTTTTGTGGAATACATAATACATGATGAAAACAGACACCCAAAGACCGTATTAGTTTAGTGTCTTTGGGAACATTGAACATAATCTTCTAATCATGGTGAATGATCTTCAACATCTCTCATAAAGATCTTCCCCTTTGGTTTTCTTACCTAAAACCTTTCTGTATATCCTATGAAAATAAAACATAAAAAGGGTGAGCTGAAATGCTGAGTAAGGGTAAGCAAGGATAAAATAAAACAAACCATATACATTTTAACATAAAAACCTGAACATAAAGTTTAAACACCAAGATCTTGAGTTGTGAAATAAATCATGGAATTACGTAATGAATAGATCATAAAGGAACATTAATCTTGATAAAATAGCATGGGAATAAAACACATAATTGTGGAAACCATTAAGCACATGTTATGATTTCCATGGGAGCCAAGGCATTGACGCCAAGACCATCATAGTGGACAATGTCCATTACTGAACCAGGTTTACTTGCCGTTCCAGCCCTTTATGACTTTACTGGTTTCACTTGTCATTCCATCAATGTCTATCTCCTAATATATAAATATTTACCCAATGCATTGGAGGGATATTTAGGTCCCACCCATCTAATAATGAAATAATTCTTACTTGTGCCACATAAATCAGTCATCCAAACCCAAAGAATAAAATGGGTTTCCTAAACATCATCCCATCATAACGTAATCCATATAAAAAATGGATATCATTTCATAATAAGAAGAATAAAACCATGTAAATAATAGAGACATAATACTTGAAACATAATTATATTAAATAATGTCATCTTATATGGAAAATTGATTTGAAAAAACACTTGAAATTAATTTTTGAGGAAAATATCCTTTCTTCTTCAAAATCATTTTCTTTTCACAAAATGACATTCAATTTTAAAATAAAATGGATTTTGTTGAAAATAATCATGAAATTTTTTAGAGGATGCTCCATGAAAATTAGGTATTATAAAATCGTAAAAATCTTTTCATGCTGTATAAGTTAAAAAAACATTCTCCACGAACATTTAAGAGAAAAGACAAAAAAATACGACATATGGTAAAAAAACAAATATTACTTCTATAACAGAGAGTAAAAGTCAAAGATGGGTAAAAATTACTTTAAACATACATAGAATAATATTAAAAACTTTATAAAAAAAATTATGGACAAGGATGAAAAATATAACCCCAGTAAATACTTACGAATAAACAATCTCAGATAAGAACGAGATTGGAATAATTATCCTTTACCTTATGTGAAATTTATTTTGTACGTGTATGAGACTCTTGTATAGTGGGTTTAAACATATTATTAACTTGTAACAGAACCATAATAATATTTATGATATCATATATGATTCACTTACGACTTTATATTACCCGTTCATTTGTCAATTCTATGTTAAAGCAGCGTTTTGGGTAAAATTGTTTCATTTATCATACGTGATTCGACTTTTTGTTCTTGATATTATTACTTATATAATTATTTTCTTAATTCCAGAATGTGAAACATGATTTATATATAATATTTATACATCATATAAATATATATGATAGATCGATAAATGAAATGAAATACACCTTTCATGGAGACGGTAGTCCGTACATACGCATGAACGCTGTATTCATTTTCTAATTGAATTGAATAGAATTAATTAAATGAAACATATATGTACATAAATCTAGTATCATTATAATGTCATATATTTCATTATTATTTATTATATATACTTTATAATCATAGTTTAATGGTTAATCATGGAAAATGAATCTCATCGTGTTCGTGGAGACGGTAGTTCGTACGTACGCAAGAGCGACAATATCATTCTTTTAATATTAAAATCATATATAATTGGATGGTATATCATAAATAAAGAATAATAATAATGTTATATTTATTATTTATATCAATTATACTCATTATTATACCCATCCAAATGATGAAATGTTTGAATAACAAACTACATTACGACGTGGAGATGGTAAGCCGTACGTACACACGTGTGGTGACTTTTTCATTCATAGGACGGATAAAATACCTAATATGGTTCTAAATTTGGTATAATAACATCACAGTATATATATGATACTAGAATTATTATTTTATAATGGAAATAATAAAGAAGGAGGAAGTGGAAGAAGAAAGGAACATGAAATATGTGGTGATTTATTTACCTCTTTTTCTGGTTCTTCCTTCTTATTTTATCAAAAGGGCTCCTTAGGTTGGCTTTATAACTAATGGAAGGCCTCTAGGATGAAGGGAAAATAGTTGAGAGGGTATTTGGGTAGGGTTTGGCCGAGCCAAATGGCTTTGGAGGTGTGAATTAGAGAGAAGGGGGAGTTTCCTTTGATAAGAGGTGTGAGGAGCACCTTAGAAAAAACATAAAATATTATTTTATAATAAATTCAAATTCATTTTATAATGTCTCTGAAGTGACTTATATAAAGTATAGGGTGGGGATGGGTTGAAATCATATCATCCTATAGGTTTTATACATGTTTAGTTTTCCATTTTAACCTTGTCATTTAGAATTTACTCTAAGTTAAATAATTTAAATTTTACAATGTCTTCTTGTATTTTTACACTATATGGTTAATAAACATACTATAAACTACCAATCGAACCCCAATTGGTTCTTTAATGTCATATATATTATTATATAATTTTTTTTGCAGATACGTATATTTTTAGAACAATTATATAAATTAATAATATAATATTTGTTTCAGAAACTCTTTTATGTCAGTTTTGATAGTTTTTGGTATTTTGTTTTTTCTAATTTCATAACCACATTATTACTTAGAAAATAATTCATCTATAAAACCCTAATATGTTATATTAACCTATAAAATTCTTTTATTTCATAAAAATTCTCAAATTTCATTTATTTGGGTATTTATAATATCAATTATGTTAACATTTCATTAATAAGGTAATTACAACATCATCATTATGTCATAAATAAATTAAATTATTTAATGTCTAAAATTTATAAATAAATAAAATTATCTGGGAAATATTTTTTTATTTCTAATTAATATTTATAGTCTAATTTATCTTATGTATGACCCTATATTAAATATGTTTTAGTTATTAAACTTTGATTTTAACCATTTTAATTCTTTTTTAAATAAAATAACAATAAATGTCCTAATCTAATCCAAGTGGACCTAAAGGGTCATGTTTTCTTTATAATGATGTTTTTCGTTGAATTACACTTATCCAATAGAATTATGACATGTTTTAGGTAAAGAATAATATCTTTTTTACCCATAATTACACTATTTACTTTTACCCGTGGTAAATAAAAGTTAAAAGTTAATATTCACCAAAAATTGTTTTCATATCATTGAACCACATTTTACTTACTGATATCAACCGTGTCTCTTAAATTTTTGAAATTCAACTCACAGAAGGGTAAAAATTATGTTTTACCTAAATTTGAAAATGCTCCTAGGTGGTAGCTAAAAGACGGTAAAAAGTTCAATAAAATTGTTATATATCTAATATTATTATAAAATGACTACAATGAATTACATTGAACTTATATAGGTATTATGTATCAATTTTTACCTAAAATAATATTAAATAAAATAAATGATTATTTAAATAAAAATTCGGCTTTAACAAATAACTTAGTGATTTCACTATTCATCAAAAATTGAATGTTTTTAGAAAAATAACAAAAATTCACCCTAGAATAATTTCGATATTCATAATCCAAAAAATATGTCCATTTTGATAGAAAAAATTTACAAAATTTCAAAAAGTGTTTATTACTATTCATAACGGCTAGTTTATATAATATTTTGATAACATATCGTTGTTTAGTGAAACTCGATATTGCGTACAATGTAAGCTATTGAGGAATGTTGATCTTGCGTGTAAACCAAGCCAAGAATAGTGTTATGTATACTAAAATCTAGTACGGTGTTGTGTATAGCACAATATAGTCTTGGTGTAGCGTACAACAGAAGCCATCAATGAAATTAAAAATAATATTTCTCATAAAATCTCAAGGTGTTACTATAATTATCCATTCAAGATGGAATCTATGGTGGGATTTTCCATCGTTCAAATGATAAAATAGATTATGATGTGATAATTACATGGTTTAGGCGAGTTCGATAGTATGTCATCTGGAAGTTTCACTATGAATATTAGTATTGGCTCAAGTTTTAATGACTAATATATTATATGGTTAAAGGCAATAAATGTTATAATATTGGCTTTTTAAATGATACAATACAATTTTAGTAGAATTATCGTGAACCAAGTAGTTCATATTAGGTTATAATGTTTACTCAATGATTCTTGGGTTTATTAATTACTAAGGTGGAGAGATTGTAACATCCCATTATTTGGACCATTGGAAATTCCATGGGAATATGAATTTTCAATTTTCTAGATTCACTAAATTCAAAACTGAGCATAATAATGTAAATTTAAAAATTAGAACACTTAAGTTTTTTATTTTTAAATTATATAAATGTAATAATAATTTTCATGGGTTTTTAGGATGATTTTCAAGAGCATCAATTCCTAAAAACTCAATTTTCAGAGAAAAAACAAGGATGCATGATTGGAGCATGGTTAGTTCTAATTGGCTGAAACAATTTCTGTAGCCTATTTTGTATAAGGAAATTGTTTTTTATATAATAAATACCTCTATTAGAAACCATGATAGCATGTCTAATGGATATTTGGGTGTCGAAAGGTTTTTTCTAACACTTTGATAGGAGGTGTGGGATTGTGGGAAAATTTTAGAAAAAACATAGGTGATCTACATGAGCTATGAATGGTCTTGAAAATCCTGCACCTTACCCACCCCCTTAGTTCCACATATAATGAATAACATAGTCATTGATTCACAATTATGAAAATCAAGTGGCTATACCCTGTGGTTTATTAAAGGGGTGATTTTACTCATTTTCCCTTATCTTCATTAAGTGTTTCCCCTCTCTCTTTCTCAATTACATACCATTCATAGCAGCCCCACTCAACATCATCTGTGGATATCCTCAATGTAACGCATATATATACATCATATGATGTATAAATCAAACTCTATTAGGTTTTTTTGAAGTTTATCACTCTTCGCTAAACACCCCTTTCTTTTTATTTAATGTTTCTCACCATATGGAATGTAAAACATGTGTTAAATAATTCTTCATATTTTCAATGAATTTTCTTAATATTCTAATTTATCTAATTCCATCTTGAATCAAATTTTGATAATGGAAAAGTAATATTTTCTAAGAATAAAGTAAGAGGTCTATGACTTTCCTCATTATTTCTCAATGATTTTTAAAATATTTGATTTTTTCATGCACCATATTTATTATGTGTCACCCTCAACAAGGGAAATTATTTAGGTGAAACTTAATACCTTAGTTGAATATCCATTTTGTATCTAATATTACAATTTGTGGTTTTACACCTCATCTTGAACCGCTTAATTTTGGTGTGTCACTTATATTCCATGACCCCTAAGCTTTAGCTTGGAATTAAAATCACTCTGTGAGAATATTAGCATGTTTTCCTTCAAGTGAAATTGTTTAATAGAATTAAATAAAAATATATGGTGTTGGTGACTCACTTATCTTACAATAATTATTTATAACATTCTAGATATATCCTTCATTAAATAAAGGGGTACCTAGTATTGAGTTGGATGCTTAGGTGATGGATTTACCCTTGGCCATTACCAAATTATTAAATAGAGTACTTGCATCATTCACTTGTATGTCATTTGATAAATATAATTAATTGATTTGTCATGGATGATTCAAATTATGAATGGTAGGGACTTTCCATGATCAAATTAATTACTTGTAAACGGGATAACACAAATTGATCACTAGAGTTCTGACAAATGGAATTCTTATTCACATGTACTTTCTTATTATAAATAATTGAGTTGTGATATGTCATGTTTTATCCCATGGTCATTGTTATATTATCAAATTAATTATTTACACGTTGATAGATACCTTATTTACTTATTACGGAATTCTTATGACAGGCTCATAGGCTATTGGAGATTATATGTACCATGATCCATACAAGTTTCCTTATTATGGAATACCACAGATGAGATCATGGGTTACATGAATTATATAACTACTTGATAAATAATTAGGTTTCATTTCATTGTTATTTTATGTATGGGCTCATATGCTAGATGATTTTTATCATTCTTCATGTTGTACTTAGTTTTCCTTTTTACGGAACTCCTAAGCCAGGATGATAGGTCAATTGGATGTTGTTATTGATAATGGGATTCTTCATAAAAGAATTGCATAGATGGGATCATATAATGACCAATATTACGTTACACATTTGGATATACTTGGGTTCCCCATTATGAGCCACCTTTGATGGGCTCATAGGATAAACCGTTTTTAAAATTGTTGTTAATTAATTCATAAAACTAGTGGTATCTTTTTATGATGATTATTTTTCTTGGATGCCTTGTCATGTACCTCAGAACCTTGACCAACTAATGGGTTCACATTCAAAATCATATGTCTACATATAATTTCTTTTTCGTTTAGATACACTCATCATGAATAGACACCATGGGTTTACCTTAGGTCCTATATGACTACTGTACATTTATCACATTTTCTATTTTTCCCTGGTTATGATGTCTTTGATAATTGCCTTAATTAAATAAAGGATTTGTGTACTAATATTATGTAGATTCATTGTCCTTTCTCCTAGGGTCATCATCAGTGAATATATATATATATATATATATATTATTCCGTGTGTGTGTACATATATGATTATATAAACAAGTGGGGATGTTCAAAGTCATTTTGGCTTATGAAGAAATAGGTATCATCGACCATGTTTCCTTAAGGAACTCATTCTTGACTTATTTTTAGTTATTTATTTACATCCTTATAGATATTCCTTCACACATGGTGTTTTATAATCACAGACTCTATGACACCCTGATAACTTAAAAGGGGAACAACATATATGATAGGGTATATGACATGAAACACAAATATTATACGATAAAGGCACACCAATATAATTTTAAATATATTTCCTTTTATATAAATTCAACCTATCTTATAGATAGAAATACATGAAACACTGGGTATGAATGCAACATGATACTATATTAAAATATTATTATTTAAACATGACCATTATAACCTATTTGTTAAGGTGGTGAGTATAAGTAATGATAACTAAATTATTAAAATAATATGTTTTACACATGTATAAAATAAATTCCATGATTTTTTATTTATTATAAATAAAATAAAATACTTATTAATTAGAAAGAAATTTTTATGGAAAACAATATTTTTCAAAAAGCTAGTTTATTTGAACATTGAAAAATAGTTTAAAATAAATATATACCACTTCTAGAAAATTTATTTGAAAAATATACCATTATTTTTTAAATATTCCTGTAAAAATTATCATTTTTTTGTGATGTTTCTGAAAATATAGTTTTTTTATGAATAATGAATAATATTTATGTTTATTGAAATTTGTCTTTTAATTTAAATTTTTAATAATTTTAAATATTATTAAAAATATGTTTTAAAATAAATTTAGTTTAATTAAGTTTTAATTTAACTAATTTATGTCATTGGAATCAATTTCATATTGAATTTTTTTATTAAAATATTCTACACTTTTGAGAAAAATTTTCTTTGGAAACACGCATTTTCGTCGTGTTTTTGTGTATAATTTTAAATTGGATTCTACCAATTCTGTAAATTGAATTGAAAATAATGGAATCCATATTTGTAATAATAAGAATTTATAATCTCTAATAAGTTAAAATTATCTTTTAAAAATTATTAATATTAAAAATAATAAAAATTAATTCCATTAGTTTTTGAAAAAATGTGTTTCTTAGGGAGTTAAACAACGAAGATAATGATTAAAATTGACCTAAAACATATAAAAACCCATAGGATTGAAATATTTAGAATTTATAATGTATATTGTTCTATAATGGATAACTTTGAGCATTTTATCATGTGAGAAAATTGGAAATACCCTTTCTTTTCATATATTACAAGTGTTCTACTAACCTCACTTATAAAGGCCACCCCCTCTCCTCTCCTCTTCACACATCCAAAGCACGTTGATTTTTAAAGTACCTACACAAATTTATTCTTTAATTTATTTAAAATTATTATATGACTTGGTGAGATCAGAACTAAAATCTCTAAAGTGTTTAGGGTAAACCTAAAGTGGTTTTCCGATGAAGAGGTAATGTTTTTAACTATTTATTTTTTAACTCATATATTTACACAGTAAAATTATTAAAAATTATGGAAATAATAATAACACAAGTATCAAATATATAATTATTTTATTATTTTAAATTGATAAACTATATCCATCCACACTTCTATCAAATGGGATTTGTAATCAACGTTTGTGTGTTTAGTGGACTACTGCCTCATAACCCGCTGTAATTTGTTTTCAATCACCACATCTCAACAATTGATATAATAATGTATTTAATGTTTATAAGAGATATTTATGATATTATTATACCATTTTATTTATAATCACACATCCAAATTCATTATTCCCAACATTTCAAAAAAATAATATAGTTGTTCATATGTACGGTGAATTACCACTTTGTGAACTGATGTGTTGTGTTTTTTATTTCTATTTTACATGAATGTTAATAAGGATATATTAAATAAATAAATATTTAATTTTTAACATAATTAATCTTTTTTATTTTTTATATCAATTATTCGTTCTTACTTTCTATTTTATTGGGGATATGATAATGTTGTTCATGTGTACGGCAGACTACCGCCTCACGAAGGGAGGTGATTCATTTTTCACTAATGTTTTACATAGAAGGTATTTAGGGTAAATTTGATGAATAAAAGTGATATACATGACATAAAACTAATCCTACACTTTTAATAAATCATTATACTTTCTTTAATTTAATCTTCTGAACAAATGGTAACAGTGTTCATGCATACGTACGACCAATCATCTCTGTGAATGGTGTAATCCATTTTCTATCTATAAATATAATAAATTACTCTAAATATATTTATATATATATATAATTTAACAATATTTTAAAATTGTAAAAATTCTGTATATGGATTAACAATTATCAAATTAAAATAACAAAAATGATTGAAATAAATTATACCTGAAAAATTAGGTGATTATCCCTCTAAATAGCGATTCAGCAAAGAATTATTAATAAAAGAGTGATAAAATAAGTAAATACTATGTGGTATGAGATATATTATTATCGAAATATGATATATTTATAATAAACATTTATTTATTATATATGAGTTTTTGACCCATATGTAGGATGTCAAACCATAGATAATGGTTTCTCGTCTCACTTTTACTTCTATGAGACATACACAATAGTCACCAACTATTCCTTTGTGTGGGGTGTATATTTTCCCTTTTGATATGTTAAATTCATGGTATTTAATTTTTTATTTAATTTTATATCTTTTATGGGTCTTATGATTCTATATTTACCAAAGTGGTAAGATTTTATTTCACAATTTCATTGTTATTCAGGATTGATTTTGTTTATGCATCTCTTTGTGAGATTAATTAATATTTATATTACAAAATAAATATATTTCCTAATACTATATTTTTTTAAATAACATTTTCATGTAATGATACCATATTTCTCTCCTTGGTACATAAAATAATTGAGAAAATGTTTTTATAAAAAATATGACTTCATTTGTTTCATCCATTAACAATCGTTTTCCATCAAAATTTATGTCTTCTAAATTATTTTTAAGAAAAGTTTTTAACATTTTAAAAATCATTTGTTTAAGATATTTTTATGCATTTTTTAAAAAAAATTAAGGAGAGAAATAATTAGTGATTTTAACTTTTATGGGATGAACATAATATATTTCTATCATGACCAATCAATATTTTAATTTTAATTTTACATGATTTAAAAGTTTATTTTCAAATAAAATTAATTTCAATTTGTTTTGTTACTTTTTTAAGGTTATTTATTAAATACAAAGGTTATTTTACTCAATAATAGGTTATTTATAGATAGACCCTTGATTCATTGACATGTATCATGATAGAAATCTGTTTTCCAAATTGGAAAGGTTTTTAACCATAGATTTATATTGTATTGGGGAAGGTCTTGACAGTTTTAGATGTCTCAAATTACGAATTCCCTAGTTATGAGAACATTTTTTCCATGTGATCATTCCATTAGTTTTAATATAAATGGATAATTTAATGACTATGTGATTTTTTATATGTCTTTATTTGATCATAATTTATTTATTACATATTATGATTAGTTTTTGGATTAAATGGCATGTGTTTCTATTATTTACCTTACCATATAGATTATTATTATTTATTCACTAGAAATTTTGATATATTCTTACCCTTAATGATCATATAACCTCACCATTATCATATGTTTAATTTTCTCCACTATACCGGTAATGTGTTTGTGAAATATATGAATGGATAAAAGATGAGAGATAATGGAATTCTAAAATAAAAAAAATTGTATTTCATGTTTTCAAATGATTATGAAATTCAATTATGTATCTTGTTTACCAAGACTACTAAATTATTCAAAAAATGGGGATCTGATAACTTTTATCTAGTTCCAATGATACAATGTATACAACATCTATGAGTTATTTGAATCTCTATTTATAGAGTTGGTATCAAAGGAAGTTTTGTAGAAACCTTGTTAACTAGATTTGTAAAATAATATTTTTGTGACCATAACCCTATGATATATATAGATTGTAATTATATAATAACATCCTCATGTTTGTGTAAGGTGTATATTATGTGGTTTACATATAAATACATCATAATATATATACTACAAGTGTACGTGCTTCTAAAACAGATTTACCTAGGTGTAATAACTCTTAAAAACGTGTGTTAGGATTGACTTGATCATTACACGGTACATGATAATGGGCCTTACTGAGCACATGTTTTGACACTCCCAGGGAATTTTCATAGGAAAATTATCATTATATTTACAAACCATTATAATGGAGTTGAAAATATTTTTATGATTTGGAATCTTTTCTAAAGAAACCAGGTTTATGATTACAAGATTAGAAATGGATAAATTTTTCAATTTATATTAAGTGTTTCACTAGTGTTTGGATTATATATTATGATAATAAAGTTATAATATAATATTGTGTATTTTTTAAGAAATGGTACCTACAAGAAGAAAATTTAACTTAATCCATGCATGGAATCCAGAGAGTAAGAATGATTATTTTTTTAACGGTCTTACTCTAATCACATGAAGGGAACTAGCCACCCAAAATTTCTCACCATCTGAGTACATAATAACACGTGCTATAAAAATAGAAAAATAACTATCTATATATTATTTATTCTAAGGGATCAAATGGAATTATAGGATATAAATGAAAAAATAAATAAATAAGAGGAAGAAGGGAACGTATGTTTTTCCCCAATGTGATAATAGTGGAAAGAAACTCCCTAGAAATTTCATGAAGGGAATATTAGTTTTCTAAAATTGTGTACAGAAATAAAATAATGATCATAATTTTAAGGGAAAGAAATAAATTTACAATTTGAATTATTCTTCTATAAGTATATGGGGCACTATGAAAATAAATTTCCCAAGAGTCAAGGGTATATACCTCAAATATAGCTAAGGGGTTATGGTCAAGCTTTTTATATTTCCATATTTGAAGTAGAATGATTAATGTTCATGTATTTGGATTAAAGAAATATGATATATGAGTTTTTTATCAAGGATATTCTTGTAATAAGAATAGTGAAATGTATAATGATTGTATTTTAGTACTATATCTTGAGGATTTGAGAGTTTATGTTGAATGGTTTTGATGACAAAGAAATGTGATTTAGTGAATTGTTGAACTTTTTAAAAAAACCTTGATTACTAGTGGATAACCATTAATATGAATACAATGTCGATATAATAATGATCTTTTTATAGGGTAGTGTTGGTTACCATGAAATTGGTTGTAATTTTGATGATTTAAGTCTTATTTTCTGAATATTGTACTATATATTGATTTTTGGAATATATTTGAGAACATGGGTTTTCACTTTAGAAAGCAGGAATGTTTTCTTTATGGTTTTATGGTGATCATGGAATTAATATATTTTTTATTTTACATTAATAGAAAAATTATATTTTCTAGGTAATATAACGTTGATTTAGTGATCTTCCTTCAAAAAAATTATAGTTTCATTTAGGAGAGACATATTTTCAATGATTCTTAAGGTTAAATATATATGGAATTGATTAAGTTGAAATTTTGGTTTCATTTGATAACATGTGAAACTGTTTTAGTTTTGGACAATATCTTGATAGAGGAGGAATGACTTTTCATTCTAATGGTTAATAAAATTAACTTTGGGCTTAAAAATTCATTTTTTATATTCATTTCATAGAGTAATAAATGAAGTGGGAATTGGTCCATGTAAAACCAAAGGATTAAATTTTTATAATGAAATATAAATATATCAAGTAATTATATTTTCAAAAGTTCTCACTTTATATAGTAAACTATTTATTAAACTCCAAGAATAGGATCTTGAAAAAAAATTATCCTACTACCTTCATTTTTGAAGAATCAAATTATCAATTAACTTATCATTGATTTGTGGTTGTTTGTTTTTTTTAATTTCTCATAATCAGTAAATAACTCACAATAAATGTCATCTATCACCCTATATCCTTATTTTGGAATTAGTATTTTCTAACAAGTCCATATCTACACATCCAACCTATTTAATCCTACTAGGAAACCTAGTTATGTGATTATTTCAGATGACCTTCATTCTATCATTTCTCTCTTATCAAGACAATGTTTTACTATAACTTCTCAGGATGTGGGATCACATGAAGGGTATTTTGAAAATTTATAACACTATATTATTTATATCAATATTAAACTATGAGTATGCTATTTATATATAGGGGTAGAATGTAAGACCATGTGTTTTTGAAAAGCTAACATCATATATGATAGTGTATATGTCATGAAACACCAAGATTATAAGATAATATAACACAACTGGTACATAAATTATATTTATTTTTAAATAAATTCAATTTCTTGGATGGCTTTAACTTCAAACAATAATGGTTTTTAAAGAAATGTAATACTCCATTAAAATAATATTATCTAAACATGACTATTATAACTTAACCGTTAATATAGGTGGAATAAACAGTAAAAAACAAATTATGAAAATTATATGGTTTAAACATATATAAAATAAATTCAATGGTTAGCTATTAATTATTAAAATAATCACAACAAATTAAAAGAGAAATAAATTATTTCTAAAAAACTATATATTTCTAAAAAGAGGTTTATTCGTTCCTTCCACAAATAAATTTAATTTAATTTTTACCACATTTTGAAAATTTATTTCAGAAAAATAATTTTATAAATATAAATATAAAAATTATCATTGGTTTAATTTTCTATATTTTTCAATGATTTTTATGTATTTTTATTTAAAGTAAAAAATTCTGGTTTTTGTTTAAAACTATTTTTTCATTTATGTGATTTACAAATATATATTATATTTGAAATTTGTTTTAAAGAGTATTTAGTTCAATTATATTTAAATTTAAATCATTTAGGTCATTGGAATAAATTTCATATTGAATTTTGATATTAAAAATTTCTATACATTGGATAATTTTCTCTTTGGAAACCAGATTTTTCATCACGTATGTTGGTAAAAGTTTTATTTGTATTCTTCCACTTTCATTTGTTTAATTTTTGAAAATATATTCCCTATTTATAATAAGAATAATTTATAATATAAAATAATTTAAGCTTATTTTTTTACCATTATGAATAGAGAAAATTGAAAAAAAAATTATTTTTACAATTAAAGTAAAAATTCATTTATCAATGGTTAAACGTAGAACATAAAGATTAAAATCACCTCAAACATGTCCAAACCCAATTTTATGGTCATATATAGGCCTTAAAACCTCCATTTTTAAATAATGGTACATTTGGGATCTTTTAATCATGTTAAAAAATGTGTGTACACAATTTTATTTTAAAAAATTACAAGTGTGTCACTCCCCTCAATTATAAAAGGACACCACATATACTCTATTCATTACACTTAAAAAACGTTTTCAAGAAAATACCAGACAAATTGACTATATTTAATTCCTCCTCCATTATTAGGGGTCTTGGTGAGATCATAAATATAATCAAGGGAGGCTTTGGGTTAATGCTAAAGTGGTTTTCCAAAGATGTTGTAATGTTTTTGACTATGCGTTTTTGTTTTATATATTCATATAAATCATTAAAATATATTCCAATTATGATAAAATAATAACCACAATATCTCTTATATACTTAAATGTTAATATGTTAATTAAAAAACCAATATCCATATCCACTTTGAAAAAATGGGATTCAAATTCATCGTCAGTGTGTACGATAAACTACTGTATCACGGACAATGTTATTAGATTTCCATCTCCACATCTCTCAGAAAGATATAATGATGTTTTTATCATTTATATGATATATTTATGATATTATTATAACATATAAAGTAAAATACCACATATAATTTCTTAATATCCAACCTATTGGAACACAATAACAACATTCATGTGTAGGGAGGACTACCACCTCGTGAAATTGTTGATGTATTTTTTAATTCTATTTAACATGGATAGTAATACAGATAGATTATATATATATATATATATAATTTCTAAAATTATAATACTTATAAATTTTTTATATTATATATACCTTCTTACATTCCATTCTGTGGGGATACGATAACGTCGTTCGTGTGTGTGTCGGACTAACGCCTCACAAAGCGATGTGATTCATTTATCACTAATGATTTACAAGGATGGTAATTTGGGTAAATTTAATGAATATATGTGATATATATGAAATAAAATAATTATTTAAAGGTAATATATTATATACCTTTCTTTCATTTCATATGTTAAGAAAATGTAAATAGCATAGATGCGTACTTATGGCTTACGGTCAACATAAACGATGTAATCCATGTTCTGTATATAAAATTAATATACTAATATTAATATATATATATATATAACTAATTTATATTAAATTTATATTATGAGAATTATTTAATGATTATAAATTTAAAATAACCAAAATTACTCAACAAAAAAAAACCTGAAAAATGAAGCAATTATCACATGAGATAGTGATTTTAATAAAACATTGTTAATAAAATGGTTCTATGAACTATATTTTAATATTTTATGGTATTAAATATATGATTATGGTTATGTTATATATTTATAATAAACCTATATTTATGATATAATAGGTTTTGACACATATAAAAGAATTAAACCCTAAGGTTTGCGTTTCTCAAATCACTTCTACTTCCATGAGACATACACCATATTCACCAATTATTCCTTTGTTTGGTGTATATAAATCCACTTTTGATATTTTATATAGCTAATATATTTCTATTCATGGTATCTGTGGTTTCATTTTTAATTTATTTCATTCATGGGCTTATGAATCAAAATTTACCAAAGTGGTTATGGTTTATTTCACAATCATGTTACTATATTGAATTTTTTTAAGAATACCTTTAGGAAATATTTGATATTTCATTATTAAAATGAATTTATTTTATTCTACTCAATTTTTTCATGAAATTATTCATGTAGTTCTATTTTTTAACTCATTGTTATATAAAATAATTGAGAAAATGTTTTTTTGGATAATCATACAATATTTCTCTCCTCAGTCAATAAAATATTTCCAAAAAATTCCATATTTATTAAAATTGTTTTCAAGTTTGTATTTAATCTTTTAAAAATTATTGATGAATAAATATTTTCCCATTTTTACTTTTTGAAAAATAAATTGATTGGAATCATCATATCATTTTCACAACCAGTCTCATTTTCCTTTTACTAAACATTTGAAATGAATCTTTGTTTAGTTGTCTATTGAATGAAAATAATTTTCCAACATCACAACCACACAATGTTCTAAATGTTTTTTTAGAATATTTGAATGGTCATTTCCAAATAAAATTATTTTAAAAATATTTTTTGGACATTCAATTTTCAAAGAGGATTTTCAAAGTTAAAAGTATATTTTCCTCAAGAATTGTTTAAATGAAATTTTATGGTAAATTAATTCATAAAAAACATAAACCCAATATTCTACCTTTGATCCACTAAGAATATTCAGTATTGGTATCATTCTTATTATTTATTTGATGGTTTATGATTAGTTTAACATATGTTTAAAATTTTATTACCATTCTCTATATTATTCAAGATGGTTTATAAATATGATTATCTGATTGGGGTAATTAATGACATTCCCTATGTTATTCTATAAATATTGATTTTTATATTGATTATGTTTCACAAATTTTATATGACAAATTTGTTGGAATTAGTAATCTAAAAGTGGGTATTGGTTATAGATATCAACTCGATGCATCGACAGGTCTCATGAGACAAATCAATTATCAAAATTAAAATGGTTACTACGCAGAGATTTAAAATAACATTATGAAGGTCTTGATTGTTTTAGATGTTTGGTATCATACATTCCCTCATTATGAATTCACTTTTTTCCTTGTGATGTTTTTATTAGTTATAATTTTTTTGTATAGGTTTCAGGATTATGTGATTATTTATATGTATTTATTTGATCGTTATTTATTTATTATACATTATTATCTGTTTATTGATTAAATGGAATGTATTTTTGTTATTTACATTTCCATATTGATTATTACTATTTATTCATAATAGATTATAATATATTCATACCCTTAATGACCATATGATATCATCCATTTCAAATTATTTATTTTCACAAGGATATTAAAAAGTTTTTTAGAATGATATATATGGATAAGATATGAGGAATAATTTCGTTCTAAAAAAACATGGTTTTTATTAAATGTTTTCAAATATATTTTAATCATAGGTATGTATCTAGTTTACCAATACTATTAAAGTATTATTTCCTTTAATATTTCATACCTTGTTTCTAGTTCCAATGTAATAAAGAATACACAAACTCCATTTTACTAGAATCAAAGTTGTAATATAAGGGATAGAATTAGACACAATTTTCATGACATAATGAGTATATCTCATAACCAATTCAAGACACCATTACACTAGAGTTCCAATATATACCTCATGGATTACAGTCTAGGTTCATGTATTATTATTGTTCTTTTTCATTATAACATGTGATCTTAGGGGAACATGATTGATCTGAAGCTCAAGATTCTCATAGTGATAGACTTCAGGATTTTTTTAGTTCTTTCATTTTGTGTCGTTTATTTATTACCGGATTTATGACTATATATTTCATATTATATCATCTAATGGACATGTATATATTATTTTATATTTCACATTGTCTAGTTCATTAAATATTTAATTTATTGGTTATTATTTTCTTCTGATTCCCTTCATTAATATTGCTTCCATACCTAATTGATTCATTTATTACTCTATACCATTGTGATACTTTGATCATCAGGGTATATTCTCCCCTCCATTACTTAATTGGACCCTCTCTTTTTATCATCATCTTCTAGGGTATGGGGAGGTGTGCGTGAGCCCATGTGACTGACTAGAATAGGGCACCATTTTCGTGGATCCTAGGTTAGGATGTTAGAGGCAATATCATTATTATAACATTTATACTTCATCTCGTCCGGATCCATTGAGGTTGTGTTCTCACCCTTCATCTAAGATTGGATTTTTAGATTACCTATTTCACCTAGGCTCAAATGGTGGTATCTTGGATTCCCCATGTTAATGTAGTTCCTACTTCCAACTTTAGCTACATGTTCTATATGAATTTACATCAGATAGATTTGATCTTTCATTCAGTTCATCAAATGGTCAATCATTGGGTCCTCTTAAAGTTCATCTCTCTTGTCCTTCACTAGAATAGAAAACCCTTAGTTCATCAATACCTCGTTTACGTGCACAATTGTGACTCTAAAATCATCTTATAAAATCCTCTCCTTAGTAGTCATCATCATATTAGTCTTGAACTAACTCAATTTACTTTTATTTCAATAAATTTTTTTTTGAAAGAACCTCACAAGAGTTAATGAACGGAAATATATAAATTCTTATAATCAGAAGATGGAATTTCATCTGAAAATATGCTTGTATGATAATTCAGTTATCCTATTAGCCACTCAATGAAAACGTTATATGATCCACCCCTTGAAATAACATACAATCATTCTCTTAATCATATTCCATAATGTAAAAAAATCATATATGACTTCCAAGAGTTATCTTACTGGATCATTAAAGAAATATGAAACAATACATTAAATTATAATAAAAACAAATATAATTTTTATGAAATTAACTAATTACCATAAATGAAATTACATGACTTCTAATTCAAATAAAAACTCAAAAAATATTGAATCATAAGTTTTAAAAAAGAACAGACATGTTTAAAAAAAATCCATCTAACATTAATATTAAATAAAACAACAACTCTATAATTTTAACATGAAAAACAGAAAATATACAAGCCACACTCAAAAAAAATCAACCATCACTAAATAGAACAAAATATTGTTTTAAAAATATATTTCATAAAGAAAATTCATTGAACATGAAAAACTAATGCATGTGGAATCATGTGTTCTTCAAAAATAATATATATCTAAATCCAAAACAAACAAATATTTGATCTTAAAAATATAATAAAATAAAAATAAGGATAACCTCATCAATTAAGTATCAAAAATACACTATATTATAAAAATATACAATGAATCTTCAGTTCAAATAAGACAATCAATTATATAATATTTAACATTAGAAATTCATTTATAGGCCTAAAATATCATCAAAATAACATTTAAACTAAAATTTACCAATTATACAAAAATCACTTAATGATAGTAGAGTGATCCAATGGTAGGCTAGTGATTAAGCCAGATATGAAAGGATGATGTAAAATTAGTCTAAGGTAGAGGAAAAGTTCACTTTGATGAAATATGTGGTGTAGTATGAAAGAATAAGTGTGGAAATCCACCAATCATCTAAGCCTCCACGAGATACGATGCATACCTTCCCATGGCATGGAAGTCGGGAGGCCAAACTAGCATGGTATCATTGGTTAAAGCACCATGATTTGGCCTCCTGGACTAGGTCTTGTCTACCCAGACTAACCTAGAGTTGGCTAGTGTACATATAGTGGGTCCACAACATTCATGGGTGCCATGCACTCAGGTAGTGCATGGCCAAACACAATCATCATACCATGTGGTGCACTTGGGGGTGTCCATGAGGACCACTAATTCTTTAGTGGTGTGTTTTTCATAAATGTTTTATTTTATATCTATTTTAGACAAATATATAAACTATCCATATAATTTTTTCACATATATTTTAATAAAATGGTGTGTTGGCCAACAAAGAAAATTTTTGAGGTGAGATAGGTAGTTATGTGATTTAAATTCTTGAGGATAGTTCTAATTTATTGGATTGAATATTGATGGATTCTCAAGATCAGTACTACACTAATAATGTGTTTCTATTAGGTTTTGGTCACTCACCATCCTTATATATCGTCATTATCCCCCTACTTAGGGCATTAGTTCCAATATTTATGGATAAGGTAGGCCAATACCCCACCCCCCACACAAATACAATGTGTGGGATCCTCTATATAAAAAATCAATATCCCCCTTTCAAATTGTTCAATAAAAGTGTGGTATTATCTACTATATTTTATATCCCCCACAGCTTCCAGGGACACAATAACCTCCATCCTAGTTCCTATAATGTTATTTAGGTTTAATAGATTTCTTAGTTTCAATACATGATCAGTGTTACGGTATTAATGGAACAGAGGGTGTATTAACCCGTCTATTAATGATCATGCATTGGAATTATTCAACATACACTTTATGGATCCTATCAATGTGGGTGAAATTGTAAAGGTATATCATTATAGATATATTTAGCAATTTTGACTCCTAGGAACACCATAGTATGCCTTTGAGATGTGGTATATATTATATTTGGTTACTTAGAACCAAATTTTATTACTTTATAAATATTATCATACATATTTATAAAGTATTGATAATTATTTATCACATATTTATCATTCAAATTCATGAAAATAATTGTTTTAATACCAAAAGTGTACCTTGCACACTAATTGGTTATAAAAATTCCATGTTATGATGTAACCCTAGAGGTGCTATCATAGTATTCTTTAACATAAGTTCCATGACTGAATCATATCATTTTATGGGACACAAACGATATAAAATATTAGGGATAAATACTCATGAAACATTGAGATTCTCTCTAATCGTTTTCACCCTTGGTAATCTCAAAAGTGGTGGTTATGAGAACCTATCCCGCCAATAAGAAATATACATTCTTATGTGTCATTGAATATTCATATCTAAAGACAACTGTAATGGTGTTTATAAATTAATATTATTATTAATTCATATCATGAATATTTTACTTTGATGTACTGATGAATATTGTGATGTCGAGTTCTTATATTGTGGTGGAATACATTGGACATGACCTGAGCAATATTTCATTAATGAATAATGATGAAAAAGTTTAATCCCTTTATATTTTAGTTTAATTTGATATATTTCTCCCATTTATGGGATTTTAAATTCCATATTATATCCATGGTCATATCATTCTATTGGAAATTTCATTTCTATCAATTAAAATAATGTCACATTATGAATATAGGTTGATCAAACTAGCATGAATACTTCTTTATTAGATATATCATGATAAAGGGGTTATATTATTCAGTATACATTTATTGTAGGTTGTAAATAATTGGGAATTTTTTTTCTTTATATATTATATAGTGTGCTTCTTGAAAGTAACGTGGGATTTTAGACGGTGATGCAAATTTCCACTCAGAAAGGGGCATAAAGGGTCATATATTAAATGTATCCAGAAACCATGTTAAATTAAAGATGAATTTAAAAATTTAAATAAAAAATATTACTATATATTTTTTAGTGATTAATTATATTTTAATTGATCAAAAATATTCTATCGCCAATTACACAAGATAATAAATGTGAGTTTAATCTTCAATAAATATTTCTTCTCTATTTTCATTAATATAATATTTATTTATTAATCGATTGGAAATGTAGTGATATTTATTTGACTAAATAAATAATTATTATTGAATGCATGATAAACCTTTAGGAGGATTAATAGATTAGGTTTAATATCCCAATGAGAAAAAATACATTAAATATTATTTGAGTCATTGTTGATTTATTTTTCCTTGATTTTAGTTCATGTCATGTAAATGAAAATAATAATAATACTTGGAGATGGGGTTCACCAAGGCTTACAAAAATAATAATACCCACATGAAATTTTTTATTTTCTATCCCTATCAATATTTAGTCAGTATTATAACCATTAAACCTTGACCCTGGCCACCAAATTCAATCCAGAGAGCCACAATACCTCATGTGAACCTCCCCTTATGAAATAGGCCACAAACTAGAAACAAGGGTCCAAAATCAAAAAATGTTGAGATAATTCCCCCTAGTATCATAGTCTTACACACAAAAAATATTATATAAAATTACAAAATATATCAAGGAAGATGAAATATATAGCATGATGTGATATCAGATATCACACATGAAATACAAATAATAAAATAGACTCCCGGTGTTCTAAGATAAACCGGAATAGTAAGAGAGAGAATAAATAAAAAGGGTAACATTACAAAAACCATAGAAGTATGTCCGTGTACCACTATTATCTCTATGTACTCAATTAAACCATATTCAATTGGTTTTTTTTCATTTTCTAGATCCCTTTACATGAATTTGATATGTCCATCCAGATTCTTATATAGGGTGAGAGTAATACAAACCATTATGACACCTCCCATCTTTCATTAACCAATACGCACATGTATAAAAGGCGTATTGCATAATAAAGATAATTTTACAAGGAAGAATAACATTCATGTTTCTAGGAGACATTTACTGACTATGAAACCACATTCCATGGTCACACCTATTTCTACACAATGTCAGAAGAATATTAAAAGACATATAAAGTTATCAAGAATAGCCACAAAGATAGTGTACATATTTCTAGGAGTCTGCAAGGTGTTGAGTGAACATGGTACTCAGAATCCACTAGTTTCCATTTAAAAATTATTCTCAATATCATCTAGTCTTCATGTGAATATATTACTAATTATCCACTAATCAATGAGTGATCATACTAATCAGTTTGCTCTAGGAATCAAGTGAACATATAACACGATATCCATAAGGCATCATGTGAACATGCTACATGGAATTCGTTTAGAATATCCATTCCCCTACTATATATCAATGTCCATTGACCTAATTTTCTCATATTTTGAGAACTACCCCACTAATAAATTACTATATCATTATATACCACCTATTATAATACACAAATAATACATCTAAATGTGTGGAAAATACAAATTACATGGTAGAACATAAAATTTCAGTTCATAGCTAGTAATCAAGAGAATTAATATCAACATACTAGTACATGTGATCATCATCATCCATCTAAATAATATACCTAAGAAAACTCACGACATCAAACATTTGAAATGGGTCTCATGGGCTACACACACCCACGTGTGATAACTATTTTTCATGCTAAACAATAAAGCTGACATAAATATCCTACTATGTACAAAAGTGTATACAAGTGCCCCAAATTGTAAATAACATCTTATATCATGGTTATTGATGAAAAATTATAGATTTAATCAATGTATTGATGCCTTAACCACCCCACATACCCATAGATTATTAGCATGTATTTCAAGGGTTTGTATCTTGGGTTCTAGTTCAACAAGAATTAGGTTTGGAAAAGATATCACTAAGGTGATTCCATGAAAAAATATAGTTCTAGAATTATATACCTCAAATATTCCATCAATAATATAAGTTTTGATATATGTTTAAGGAGAGTTCACCAATCAACAGATTTATTGAAAATTTAATAATGGATTGTGAATACCAGATTAATTCTAGAAGAGAACCTCTGATCTTGCCAACAATCATTGATCCACCATGAAACATTCATCAGAAAGTAGATCAAATATTATATTCAACAATAATATAGTTTCAAGTATATTGATATAAGATAGCACACCTAAAAATAATCACTATTTTAGATATTTGTATCTATATTTGAGGGGGTGTAAATAACATGTCGAAACACCCACTGATCTACCAAGGAGACATGAATGGGTTAAGTTTCTATAACCTATTCTATATCAAGAAGACATCTATGAATATGACTCATAAACACATACACATAGAACATTCATAATATATGGTACATCTTAATCTAATAAAGACATGGCAATATATATTAGATCCATCGTTTATCTATAATGAAGTAAAGAAAAATCCATTGAATGTTAATGTAATTCATAGATCCAATATAGATCCATGCAAATATCTCAAGGGTAGAGAATTATTATATGATAATCTAGATATAAAATACCATTATATAATAACAAGATAAATCAAATATTTATAGTCTATTTGGAGATGAGTGGGAGAGAAACCAGTAAATAGGGGAGTCCTAAAATTAATTACAATTTTTTTGGGGTTGGAGATGGCTAATTAAGAAGGTGAAAACCGTATGGTAATTACAATACATGGGTGAATTTAATGAATTTCCATTTAGATGCACTAACAGGATGGTGTGCTAGAAATAATGACCTCTATTATTCCAATAACAATGGCTACCTTGTTGGGTCTCTAGTTTCATTCAAAACTATTGTAACATCACAGAATAGCTAGTGGGTAAAATCGACAAGTCGATAGAAACATTCCTAAAACCATAAGTCATAAATTTTCTTCACCACTCCAAACATTAATTATCAAGACATTCTTACTAAAAAATGTCCACCAAAATACTTATAACTGAGATAAATTAAAATAAAAATGATATTTTATAAACTCAAAGTATCTAATACCGTGAAATTATAAAGGATTATACAATTCACTTATTGGTCAAAACCCCATCAAGGATTTATTAAATCATTTTTGGGTTGATGCTTTTTATTGAAAAAGTGTGTTTGTTTGTTAATAATTCAGGTTTCTATAGTGAGTTTTCGAGTTATAGATATATTTTCCACAACCTATGCTGAAAAAAATCCATGAAAATGGAATGTACGATCTGGAGGTATTAAAAAATAGATATAAGGTGGCATTAATTTCATGTGTATTCCCATTTTTTGAACCATAAAATCAAAAAATGGAGAAACGTTCTTTTGGTAAATAATGTTGCGTGCATGATTGAAGGTGATTTGTAAACCTGCATACATGGAATGTTTTAGGATTAGAATGTAAAAAATGGAAAAGTTATGAAGTGAATGAAATATTACTAAATTTGTGTGAAATAAGAGGTTGTGTTAGAGAAACATGCATGCATAATGTGATTTCATATTGGGTTTTTAATCCATATAGGGGATATTGCGTGATGCGTAAAATATTTTATTCTGGTATCAAAGATACCCATAAATAAGAGGTGACCCCTAATTTGAATAACCTCAACACCTATGGTGAATTTGAGGTCCAGAACATGTAAATATTTGGTGCAATGGGAGTTGTGTGAAAGAATTTGAGTTAGGTGAAAGCTAAAGAAGTAATGCATAAGATTGAAGTTTTGAGAAAAAGGTTTTTTGCATAAAAATTTTAAACATGTGTGCATGGAATTAAATTTGTGTGTATGGAGCAGTAAGGGTTGCGAGAAAGTTTTGAGTTACCCAGTACATCTATGGTAATGTGGTATTCATCAATGGATGAAATTGAGACATTAATTAAGCATCTACATAAAAGGTAAGATGCATTAATTAGAGATAATAAAGGGACCAAGGCGTCTATTAACTATGATTATATCTTATAAAGAAGAAGTGAGCACACTTCAGTTGAGAGAGCAGTGAGCTTTCAAATTGTGATTGGCTGTAAACCAGGAGGGATCGTGAGTCTACTCCAAACATAGTAAGCAGTAGTGTGGTATCAGTAGATTTGTACATCATCACATCACCGCTGTATGCTCCTTGTATATAGCCAATTGAGGGTGAACCAATCTAAATCGTTGTGTCATGTGTAGAATTTAATTTATGTTCATACCTTTCTATAATAAATATATATAACAGAGTTTTGTTTAACAACTAAACAACATCAAAAGGAGAAGTTTTTTTAATCTTTCGTACCATGATTCATCCTCCCACACCCCCTCCAGGTATTTGACCTATTGAACCTAATAATTGGAATCATATGTAAAGGTCAACATCAGTGTTTCTATCTCAATAGAGGTTATTAATCACAATGGGACCCTAATATTTTGTGGGAATGATTTTTACTTATATAAGAATCAGATGAAACACTACTTTTGAACCTTAGGAATAGATTTCATCATAATAGTGGTGCATGTTATTCTAGATGATATAAATAGTGATGATTTAAGAGAAGCTGAAAGAAGGTAATTGGATACCGATTCCAATGGAATCGATGTTCGAGGGAGATCTCTATCCAATGTAATATATATTAAGGTGATGTCTTTTAAATCATCACATGTCATGTGGGAAATGATTCTGAATATATTTTAATGTGATTCAAAGGACAGAAAGGAAAAGTTGTAGGTTCTATTGAGAATGTATGAAGATCAGATAATGATGGCAAATTATTCAGTTGATGCATTATTTGACTGGGTAAATGTTGTAGTGGAATACATGTGATGTCATGAGTAATTCATTTAAGATAATAAGATTGTGAAGCGTATTTTGAGGAAACTTCCACCTTGGTTCAATTTGAATGTTTTATTATTCGAAGATAACAATTCAAAAGAGATGACACTAGATATGATTCATATTAACATTATAGAATATGAAATGTTAAATGATGATAATGATTATATGGAAAAGGGTAAATCTAAAGGGGTGGAATTCATGTCTATGAAAAATATCAATTTTGATGATTATCTTGAAGAAGACGATACAGATGAGGTGATATCATTCCTTTCATTAAATTTGACAAGAAGAAAAGGAATGTTCACGGGGGAAGATACACTAGCATGTTTTCAACATGTAATGGTGAGTCATTTGTGGCAATGTGTCCCAAAATGTTCTGATAATGTGATAGGATGATGTCGAGATTCCCCTGAAGAAGTCTTCATCTAATGTGAAAGTCAATAAATAGTTATAGAAAAATTTCATTAAGAAAAAGAATCTTATAACACAAGAATGTGATAGATAAGATGAATATTAGCTTGAAAGGATGAAGAGATATAGACCTTAAATGATCATGGAGGAAATTATATGGTGGATGTCATCGGCATCACCTAGATAATGGAATATAGTCAAAATTATGATGAAAAGGTTGAAGGAAGAGTCGATATAAAGGCTGAATTAGAGGAATCTCTTGAAGAGATAAATGTTTGTACAGCCAAAATAAATAAATCCAACAAAGTGGTTCATGATTTTAAACTCCAAATATAGTAGTAGGTTGAAGATAATTCTGAACTAATGAATGAAATTGAAAAACAAAAGTCTTTAGTACTAGAGAGTTTAGAAAAGGTTGTTGATTATAAGATCAAAATCTAAGAAGAGAAGTGTCAAATCAATACTTTGAAAAAATCCATCATGGATCAAATCAAATGTTTCAATGAACATTAAGAAGAATATTTCAATCTATGACAAAAAGTAATGGATCAAAAATAAATCTGGACTCCCAATATGATAGAAGGAAATAAAATCATTCAGAAGACCAAGAATTTGAAAGTGGAGTACAGTGGTCAAGTTGAAAAAAAGTAACAATATTGTTCATATGTGAAGGATGATGTGGGGTTGGAACAAATATAAGAATTTAGGAATGCTGAATTCATACCACAAGAACCAATTATAATATTGACTATCTCTTTGGGTACGAATGATAATTCAATGATTCAGTGAACCCTATGGAACTCTAGTTTTGAATAATAGACACATATGAATTTACCCTTCATTAGATGCTATTGTTGTGGGAATATGGGACACTCAAAAAATGACTGTTCTATATACAATAGATACTAAAGGGAATAATAACAATAGAGGCATCCAATCAAAGAATAGCACTCTAGAACATATTTTGAGGGAAATTGTTTCTAGACTAGATGATTTTGGAACATGGATAGATAATGTACATCAAACATGCATAGGAATACACCAATGAAGAACCAAAGAGGTCACAATAAGAAAACCAAATAATCAATAGCTAATCTGAAAATAAAAAATAGATTTACATCTCTATAAGATGATGCTAGTCCATCATACTCTAAGGAAGATCAATATTCTCAATCTATACCGAGTGTGATGACAAAAACATGGATCAAGAAGAATAGAGTTGAGAAGGATGTTGCTGTAGAAAATTCACTCAATGAGTCAGATCGCCCTAGTTTGTGGATCCTTGGAACATTTCCATATCCCATATGATAGGAAAAAAGGATTTTGTTATAGACATAAAATGTTAAAAATAAAGAGTTATCAAATTTGGAAATGATAGAGGCCCAAATATAATTGGCTCTGGAAATGCCATGTTTGGGGAAAAGAAATGGGACATGTTGATGTCTTTATAGTGGATGGTCTCAGTCACAACATACTAAGTGTCAGTCAACTATGTGACTTAGGTAATTCTATAAGATTTACAAAGAAGATGTGTATTGTCAAAGGAATATATGGTGTAGTTGTTCTAAAAGGTAAAAGAACAAAGTGAAATTTATATCTTGTATGTGGGGAAGAAGACATGTTATTTTTATCTAGATAGGAAAAAATAGTAGTGGAATAATCTACGTTGGAATCTATTTCAAAAATCCCTAGAAGATCTAGTAAATGTTCATGCTGCTAGAGACCTCCCTAAGCTATCATGAGATAGTACTTATACGTGTGATTCATGTCAGTAGGGGAATACATCATAGAGACATACAAGGAAAATAAAAAGAATTCATCAAGTGTTCTTGAATTTGTACATGATTAGGTTTGTGGACCTATATCACCAAGATCCATTTATTGGAAGAGATATTATGTTGTTTTCATTTATAAATATAGCAAAATGGCATGTTTTTTTCATTTTTTATAAGTCTGATGTGTTTGGTTTCAAAAAATAGTATTGGATGGAATTTGAAAGGATTCTTGGGTAGAAAATTATGATGTTTTGTAATGATAATGGTATAGAATTAAAAAAATTCATGTAGAAGACAATCTAAAGAAACACTGGATAAGGCATCAAGTTTATTCAGGGAGAACTCACCAGCATAATAGAGTGGTTAAAAGGAGAAATCAGATCATCAACAACATGCTCAGAGTGATGCTTTTTGAAAAAGTCCTACCATAGAAATGTTTCAAAGTAGTATTTACATCGGTCTATATTTATAATGAGGATATATTATATCTGATGAAGGGAAAGAATCTATATTATATGTGGTATGGAATGAATCCAATAGTGAAATACTTTCATGTATTTGGAAGTAAGTACATTATTCTCAATAATGAAAAAACATAGGAAATTTGAGTCACGTGGTGATGATGGAATATTACTTAGATACTCAGGAAAAAGAAAATAATATAAATGATATAATAGGTGGAAGTGAAATGTTTTTGAGACTAATAATTTTCTTATAGTGGAAATGATGAGAATATTCAACATCATAGTGAACAGTTTCTCGATGAATGTGATGAGGATGCAAGAAATATATGGGAAACAGAAGTAGAAAATGGTAATTCAGAGGAGGATACTCCCTATGAGAAAGAAGATGCCAGGTTTGTATCTATGAAGAATCTAGAGTGTAGAGCTTAAATTGATAAGAATAGTATCATTATTGGTTAGACAGTTCCCATTCAAATAAGAAGAATAAATTCATTATAGTAATCTTCTTTCCTATATTAGGTAGAGCCTAAATATTTTGCTGATAGAGCTGGATATGAATATTGGTTCCAATCAATAAATGAAGATCTAGAAAAAAAGAGAAGAATTGGAAAAGGTAAATTGTTTGGAGGCCAATATATAGGAATTTTATTGGTAATAAATGGGTTTATCTCAAAAATACGAATGAATGTTTCACAATTATTTGAAACAAAGCATGACTAGTGTGAAAATATTACCCCTAGATAGTGGATATCAATGTCGATGAGAAATGTGAACCTATTTAAAGGCTAGAGACAATCCAATTATTCTTGTCCATAGTAGTGTAATGAAATTTTAACGTATTCTAGATGGACGTGAATTCATCATTTCTAAATGGAGTTATGGATGTAGAGCTTTTATAATCGGGATCCAAATATATTTCGCGTTCATGAAGATGAGAATAATGTTTTTTAGCTGAAGAAGGCATTATATGTGTTGAAGAAAACACCAAGAGTGTGGTATTCAAGGCATGATCAGTTTCGGAAGAATATTGGTTTCTAGTGTGGTGGGGTTGATTATAATTTATATGTGAATAATGACAATAATCGAATGATTATGGTGCTAGTATATGCCGATGAAATAATTTTCAGTGGATAAGATGAAACATAGAGCAGAGAGTTTTTTGAATTCATAAAAAGTGAGTTCAAAATGTCAATGATTGGTGAGATGGAATTTTTCCATGGTTTATAGGTGAAACAATGAAATAATTAAACATTAATTTCTACATCCAAATATTCCAAGGATGTTCTAAGAATATTCGGAATGGAATATTCGAAGGAGATGAAAAATTTAGCTTCTACTCAAACAAAAGTATCAAAAGATGACTATTACAAGGTAGTTGATATCATAGAATATAGTAAAATTAATGGAAGTTTACTATACTTGATAGGGACAAGACCTGATATTGTTTTATTCACACTTCAAGTAGAGATATATCAAAGAAATCCCAAGGAAATTCACATGCTTGTAGTGAAAATAATTCTTTAGTATATTAAGGGAAATATGGATTAGGTTTGATGATGATGTTAGGTCCTTGTTAGAGCTTTGGAATATACATATTCAGATTGGGCCAGTTCATCAAATGATGGAAAATAAACTTATCGAGATGCTTTCTATATATAGGATTTTTAATTTCCTCGATAATAAAGAAACAAGATTGCATTTTATTGATCACCATAGAAGTTGAGTATATTGTGGCCACATAATCATGCACACAACTATTTTGAATAAACCATTATCTTGATGATATGGGAGTTTAAGTGAACTCTCTGATTGAAATCCATTGTGATAATTCAAGTGGTAAATTTCATTTTATCAAGGATAAGGTGGATCAAGGGATTATTAAGATGGATTATGTTCCTACCGAACAATAGGTTGTAGACATTATAACAAAAAAATTCCCAACGAAGTGTTTTATAGGCATTGACTGACTCTCGAAGTTCAGCCGACTCCCAGCACTAGAAAAGGCATGGATGTGGGACCCCCTATCCCCAAGGTATGGTGTGATTTACCTAGTGAAATAATTTGGGTTCTTTCTAATGTTACAAACCACAAATCAGTGACCTTTGGGTTCATTGATAAAGGGGGAGAATATATATCTCTTTAAGGGGGAGAAATTGTGGCTAATGAAGTGAAAAAATGTCATAATCCAATACATGGAATGAAGCTAATTGGTGGAGCAGTGAGACAAGGGGAGCTAATCATGATAGGTGAAGAAGATGATTGGGAGAATAACATGATGAAAGTGTCTCTGTGTTATGAAAAAATAGTCAAAGGTTATCTTGGAAAACATTAAGAATTCCAAAATAAGAGAAGCCATGCAGCGAGGTAGGGGGACTACTAAATTTTACAATGTTATCTGTGATCAATCAAAGAATATATATAATGATAACCAAGGTTCGTGATAAAACTAGTTGAATGGTTTCAAGATTAATTGTCTGGAATGAAGTGATTCATTGATAAAAAATTCCTTATACTCTTGTTTATCTTGTCGATCAATGCTCATGTGGGATTAGAGTATGTGTTGGGTGAATCCTTGATCGCTACAAGAATCGCATGAAGGGAATGGTGGTAGAAGATGGATGAATTTCTAAAGAGGTATCATTTTATGAAAGGGTTGTCAAAAAACCCAAAGGGGGATATTTTTAAGAAAAAATACCATAGGGACACATTGAAACATTTTTGGGTAGATTGTGTTTTTTGAAAAATGGGTTTTTTTGTTAACAATGAGGGTTTAGATGGGAATTTGTCAAGTTTGAGATATATTTTTTACAACGTATATTCCCAAAGAACCATGATAATGGAATGGATGATCATGATGTGGTACAAAAAGAACAGATATAAGGTGGTGTTATTTTCTGTTGTTTGCTAAATTTTTGGGCCTTGAAATAAAAAAAATGGAGAATGATGTTTTTGGAAAAGGATGTCACCCACATAATTGATAGTGATTTTTAAACTTACATACATGGAATATTTTGGGATAAAAATGTTGAAAAATTGAAAAGGCATTAATTGTTAAAAATATTAGGAAATGTGCATGAAATATGATGCTATGGGAAAGAAACAAGCACACCTAATGCGATGTCAAATTTGGTTTGGAACACACATGGGGATCATTCACTACATGTCTAGTCTTACATGAAAGGGTCATCAACACCTGTAAATAAGAGGTGACCCCACTCATTTTAATAATTTCAACACATAGAGAGAATCTAAGCTCTAGATCACATAGAAAAAAATGTGAAAAGGGAGTTCCATAAAAGAATTACTTTTTGTGTAAGCCAAGGAAGTTTTGTGTAAGATTTGTGTATCTTTTAATATTGATTTTTCACTTAAAATGTATTCCATGACAAAAGTTAAATCTTTCTTTCAAGGAATTAATGTTGTGTGAAAGGTGCAGTAGGGGTTGTGCTAAATATTTTTAAGTTCCCTGGGAAAGTGGTATTCATCATTGGATGAAAGTAAGACATTAATAGAACATCTAAATAGAGTGGATGATTCATTTATAGAGATAATGAAGGGACGTACAAGTCTATAAACTATGAGTGGATATTCTGAAGAAGTAGTGATCACATTTCAGTTAAGCGGTAAATGTGCTTTAAAATATTGATTGGTTGTAAACCAAGAGGGAAAGTGAGTCCACTATAAACATTACAAATAGCAGTGTGCTTTTAGTATATTTGAAACATTATCACATCGCCTTTGTATTCTCCTTGGATGTAGCCTTGTGATGGTGAACCATGTCAAATTATTGTGTGATGTGCATGCATTAATTTATGTTTATACCTTGATATGGGAAAGATAGAGAATATATTTTTGTTTAAAAACGAAACTATATCAAAAGGGGTAGTTTTTTTCATCTATCATACCCTGATCCCCCCTCCCTCAAGGTATATGTCATAATAGACCAAACAACTCCCCAACTAACATATTTTCATCATCAAAAAGTACCTTCAACAATTTGTTTAATCAAATCGGGCCATTATTCCGTAACATCAATCTCCCATGGCAAATTCTTCTCATAGATATGTCCATAACAACATTGGATATAGAAAAGTGATACCATCTTCTCTTAAAGGGGTTTCTCACTCGAGTATATAATCTGTAACAAGAACTCCATGTATGTTTATTCGGGATCTAAGTCAATATCCTCATAGTAGATGGCATGTGTGGTATCAAGTCCATACCTCCAGAGTTGAGATACCTGAAACACATTATGAAAACCTCTATAATTTGAAGTAATATCTAGATAGTGCACCACTATTCCAACATTATCAGTAATCTATAAGAATCAAACATTACATGATATTATCTACCATTACATTCTCAATCATTGAAGGATTAACTGAGGTGTCACTCTCAGATAAACCTAGTTTCTTATAAAAAAGCACAGGTTCTCCTCATTCTCTTAATATAGGATCTCTACCAAATTTGTGATTTGATCAACCAATTATAAAAAAACCACACTCTCATAGGTCTCATGTAACATACTTGGTACCATAATAACTTTGTCACTAGCCTTCTCCCAATAATGTAGTGAATGACATGGACTAATATAAATTTCCTTATAAGATCCCTTAGAATCAGAGATTCGCAATTGTTGTTTTATGTAAAATCAACCTTGTCAAGGTATCCCATGATCCATAAAAATTCAAAATGTGGTCCTGAATCATATAATTCCATATATCAATTGTCCACCCCTACTGTATGTTTTTTTGGGGGGGGGGGGGTTGTTGTTCTCATATCAATTGAGTCCCTTAGGACATCTTCAAGTCCGACCAAAACTAAGATGAAAAAAATGCATCTATGTTACATAGAATGCTAAAGGGAACTCCATGAAATAATATAATCTCATAGAAATATATATTTCCTAGCTCATCTATAGAGTGAGTCTCATGGAATGGTAATATGTGTTCAACATTAATTAGACAATCTAAAATAGACCAAACTAAATAATGGATCCTCAAGGTTCTTGGTAACCCCTTCAAAAAATTCATCATGATGTCCTCCCACTTAATCAAGTGAATAGAAAGTGGCTGGTGTAGTGAATATACCCTAGAAGTCCTGGATCCAGTGTCTTCTATCAATTATATTTTCATGGATAAAGGGAATAAAATCCCAGTGGACTGAACAATTTAGTAGTCATGGTAAACTAGAAACATACATGAGCCTTTAATTTAAAATTAATACAATAATTACAACATAATTTTTTTCCTAAATAAATTCAATGATAAAATTATTCCATCTATCATATCCATATGTATAATTTTTAGTGTGGTTATTGGATTATTGTGGAAAGGAAATATAATAAGGGTGAGCTCAAATTCATAGTAAGGGTAAACTATAGTGGATGAAATAATTAATCAATTGGAATACATCAATATGGAAATGTAAATAATTGAAAATAAGTCACAATTAATCAATTGGATGAAAATAAAGTGAATAAGAAATAAGGAAAAGGTAAATAAAAACACGTGCTATAAAAATCACTAGATATGGAAAAAAATATGGAAAAGTAAGAAGTTAAAACCAATTCCATGAAATCAACAAAAATATTAAATAAATCCATAAATATGTCCACCCAAAATCTCTTGGAAAAGATATAAATGAATCTAAATGTGGTAAATGATTAATTATAAGATTTCATGTCTAAGGCACATGAAAACATGTACCATCAAGACCTTTCAAAAGATGGTTTAAAACTACAGATAGAATCCCATTCAAGTTTTGCATCTTATTTTTCTTATGAGAACCTATTAATCTATGGGGGAGTTGTATAATGTTTAGGCTCCACCCTTCATTACTCATCCAAATGATACCTCCTATTGGATAACCAAAATAAATAATATGAATTATCAAATATCCATTTTGAATAAAGAGTTTTTAATTATCAATATTTCCCCAAAAAATAAAATAACAATCACAGTAAAAAAATATATGTAAAATGTATATAGTTAAAGTAATCTAAATATCCATGATAATTGAAATGAATATTTTAGGGGAAATACAATATTCAATGGACATAAGGGATTTAATATTTCAAGGGGACAAGGAAATGAGTCAAGGAAGTGAATGTAAATACTCTCCTTGTCAAATAAATCACAATGAACCCAGAGGAAGAATAAGGATGGTATCAACACAACATATACTAGGTGGAGAAAAATTAAGGGTTATTATCATTGATGAATATAAATAAAAATATCTCTTGAAAACATTTATGATGAAAAAAAGAACATTCCTTCTTCATAGTAAAAAGGTTTTAAAAATGACCTATTTGAAAAGTGACAAAAAGGTTACCTTGAGATAATTAGTAAAAGAAAAAATAATTAAAATATATTTACAAAATCATGATATAGACATTTTTGATTTTTTTTTAAATATGGTTTTTAAATGAAAATTTGTTCTCTGACTAAAGAGATAAATTAAGTTGGGTTTTCTTAAAAACATTTTCTATAACATTTTGAGTACCATAGACTGGTAAAATGTTGATATTATGTAAATATGGTCATGTATTACCATAGGATTAGAAAAATGAATGGTTTTATTGAACCATGGGTATATTATTTTCTCTAATATAAATACCATTGAAAAATCATTAAAATAATTCTTGAAGAAAATAATCCTTAAGCGTTCCAAAGTTTCCCATATCACCTTGAAACATTTGTATCATATGCCTCCTAAAGGAATAACATTAAATAATGGTTTTATATACTGATAAATTTAAATTATTAGTTATATGAAATATCAATAGGGTAATTAGGTACAATAACAAAAATAAATAAGTGGTGAATATGGAAGTTTTCTCACAGATTTACAAAAACTGAGATGAGAATCCCCTAACATGAGTCTGATGTGTCTCGTGCGTCATTATATTCTTGAATAAAAAAACATATGTTAATTATTTAATTTCTTTATAAACATTTTCAGGTATATAATAAATTTTAAATCATTTATTAAAATATTTATAAAACAACTTAAACAATTATGTTTATATCAGTTTTTTTTACCAAATTCAGTTTATGTGTCAAAATAACATTGGTGGGTCAAATATTGTCAAAGGGGTCATTATATAACATATATAGAATAATTATAATTAAATAATTTTAATTATTATCCATCAATTATGCTTTTTAAAATAATCATCAAATTTTGTTATTAAAAATAATCAACATTATAATCAGAGAGATGGTAGGTCATACGTACGCATGAGCAACGTTCCAATTTTTCTATGATTGTTATGGAAGAAGTTAATTACCCCAATATATTTCTATAATTATCATTATACCATATTTTAAATGTAATTTAATAATATATACTTATATATATAATTCTCATTATGTAAAAGGAATCACATCGTGTTGAGGAGGTGATAATCCACATGTCCACGACTGACATTATCACTTTTTAGCGTGTGAAAGAGTAATAAAGAAAATTATATGTATGTATATATATATATATCTATATTATTTATATAATGTTAATTATTTTTTAAATATAATATTTATTTTTTATATGTAACATGATATTAATTATAATCACCCTTTATACATTCCATGTATCATGTGATCGAATCACAAAGCTATAAAAGATTTAAGGATTAATAAAGACATAATAAGTATAATATAGAACATATATAAAGATATTTTACATCATAATGACCACCATTGGAGTATTTAATGAAAGAACGAACAATTATCATTCTATGAGGTAGTAGTTCACCATTTAAAAAAATAGTATTGTTCATTACCCTTTAAACGGGAGTGTGTGTAAGTGTAGGTATAACCCTTAACATAAAAATTCCTATTATATTTATTATACTGGTGTTTTCATATAAAAATGTAATAAGAAGACTTTAGGGGTTGTGGAACAGAAATAAAACTAAAGGATTAAGGAAAGATGCTACATCATAATCGAGTAACTCTTTTTGGTTTGCACCAAAGGGATTACATGAATGTATTTCTAACCAAGTGGTTGATTCTAGGATTAGGGGAGGTATTTTTAGGATCTATTTTTTCATATATTGTTCGATCCAAAGGTTCATGAGAGGTGTGAGGAATGGGAGTAGAGGAGGCATTTTATAGTGGAAGAGGAGTTTCACTTGTAGAGACCCAAGTATGATGTACATAAACAATACATTTCTTTTTAGTAATACTTAATACATTACAGAAGAATATGCCCGAAGACCATATTAGTTTCATGTATTTGGAAACTCAGAAAAAAATCTTCTAATCATGGTAAAATATTATCAACATATCCCATAAATATCTTCCCCTTTTTTTCCTACCTAAAACCATAATTTATATCCTGGTAAAAAGTTAAAATAAAAAAATGGTGACCTCAATTTCTATGTAAGAGCAAACATGGAGAACATAAAAGAAACCACAAACATTTTAACATAGAAACATGAACATAAGGTTTAAGCTTCAGAATCTTGTGCAATGACAGAAATCTTGGCAGTACATAAAGGGTGGATCATAAAGGAACATTAATCATGATATAATATCATGGGAATAAAACATGTAATTGTGGTAAACCATTAAGAACATAATATGATTCCTATAGTAGCCAAGGAAATACTGTCAAGACCATCATAATGGACCAAGTCCATTACTGAGCCTAGTTGACTTGTTATTCAAGCCATGTATTATTGAACTAGATTTACCTGTTGTTCCATCCATGTATATATCATGAGATATATATCATTACCTAATGAATTGGAGGTAAATATAGGTACCACCAATCTCATAATGAAAACATTCTTACACATTCCACAAAAAATAAAAACATTCATCATAGCATAACCCATGAAATATAATGGGTTTCTTAAACATCATGAAATCATAAGAGAATCCAAACAAGATAAATAGACTTTGTGAAAATAATTCCATCATAAGGTAGTCAAATAAAGGTAATAATAGGGATAAAACATAACACAATGTCATCTTAAATGACAAATAATTTTGATAAAACACATGAACTTAAATCCTGAGGAAAATATTCTTTCTTCTTTATAAACATCTTGTTTTCTCAAAATGCTGTGAAAGTTTAAAAAAAAGAATTTAGTTGAAAGCTATATATTTATGGAGGGTGTATGGCATCGACCATCAGAACTAGACACCATGTATCTCTGCATAGGTCATTTCTCCCTTGGTTTTCTTGTGAGGTTAAAAGCTAGTTATTTTTTGAATTATTTATAAGAAGGATTTTTTATTTTTTTCATGTATTTAGGGACTTCATGTCTTGTTTTAGCCCTAGTTCCTTTGGTCTTATGATCCATGTAAGTTTACCCCTAACCCCAATTAAAAAAAAAATTAAAGGCCTTTGGGCTTGGAGGCTGCAAAAATATTCAGTTAAAAAAGATTTTTATGATAAATTTATATGTTTTATGTAAAATTTAATTTCATGAAATAATATTTAAAAAACATTTTAAATGATAATATACGTTTAATTAAGTGTTAAAATGTTTTATAATTATCAGAGTGTTTTTTTGTAATTTCTAAATTTAAATAAATAAAGTTATTTATTTTAAATTTATCATTATCATATTTATATACTTATTTGGATAAAATAAACATAATTTTTGGACATAGAACAAAATTTTTTCTGAGGGTTACTTTTTTAAAATTTTCTAACATTGTATATTTTTTAATGAATAAGGGAAAATTTTTGCTTTAGGAAGAACTTTGATTTTACAAAATCATTACTATGACATCATGAATAAAAATTTATGAAAATTTTTACTTAATAAAAATATATTTTAATAACTACAAAAAATTAATTTAAAAATATTAATTTCAATTTATAAATTTATACTGTGCATTTTTGAACCAAAAAATGGAATTTTAAGATAAAAAATATTTTTTGGATTCTATGTATTAAATGGGTTTGTTGGGAAGATTTTTCCGCTTTCATAATTTCGTTCATGTCCACCCACTTTATTCCACTAGTTTACAATACAAAAATAATATTTGATTTCACCGACAATTGGTTTTCTTTTATACTAAACAACCTACATTCTAGCTCTTAAAACCACCCCACCACAAGTATACATACATCAATTTCCCTCCTCGAATTTTACATAATATCCTTTGATAATGATTTATCTCTCAAAATACCCCTAAATAGTCCAACCATGGTGGTCCCAAGGTTATAATTAATCCCTCTCTATCATTAATAACCATCCTCCCATGGTATGGGATCTTTTAATCAAACACAATCAATTCGTGTTCTTATTTTCTATAAGTCTCTGATTCTCAATTTATATTATTTTAAGTGATTTTAAACATTTCTATTACTTTTAATGTGATGTATTGTTAATGAGATACATAATTTCCCTCTCATTATACTTTCTTCCTAAGTTATTACTCTTATAAAACTATTGTTTTTCACCCTCTTTTATGACTAACAATGTAACAAATTTTATATTCCTTGTTGTTTCAATATGAAATATTACATTGTCTCATTTTTATGAATACCTAGAAAATTTATTAATTATAGATAACCATTCCCTACCATTATAAAACCATCATAATCCATTGTAATTCTAATGATTTCCCATAGCCACTAAACAATACTAAATTTGGAAAAGAAAATAGTGTGTAGTTTTCTGAGCAATGACATACCTATCTAGATACTACAAGTAGATTTGATTTTGGTTTTGAATAATATAAGTATTAAAACAATGAAATTATTTGGTAGGTTATGTCCGGGCCATCATCAGGGTTCATGGTGAGTGGGCCATTACTATGCACCAGGTTTGACACTCCAAGGGGTTTTACATTGGATAATTTGTTTTCAGTTTATGAGCCATAAAAAAGGTTCAGTTTATGTGGACTGAAATTTAAATTCCATTAATATTTCCATTACATTAATTTACCCTTAAAACATATGGTTATGATTCCCTTAATGGGACCACTACCCTTTGTATTATGAAAATCCTATAGTTTCGAAACATGATTGTTGTATATTCACATAGACTGCCACATTAATCCATTGGAAGGGTTTATTTCCCACCAATTTTATAACCAATTTTAATATTCTATATAAATATCTATCTTTATATTTTATTTTAAAATTGTTTTATATTTCAATTTTCTATAGTGGGTATATGATCTCTTCAGAGAATGATCCATAACTTTCATTGACATTCGTTATCATCAGCTAGGCATACTCTTTTCATTATATATGAATACCCTTGCATAGTTCTTCTAATTTAAGTTTATTCACCTAGATACCCACACATAAAATAACTATGAATATTATTTACTAAACCATATACTATTTATTAATACAATGAAAATACCTTAGACTTCATTATATTAATTTATTGTTATTTACCTTGAATGTTACTGAATTTCATTGGATACTCATTTAATATTCAATGGGTTTATCATTATAGGTTTTTTATGGATTTATATTTTTCTCCCTCATGTGGATCACATGAATTAAGATATATTAATGGTCTTCTCTAATATATCTCTAATTCATTAGGTAAAAAATTTATCCCTAGAGATGACATGTGCATGATAACTTTCTTGTATTTCCTAGAAATGTTTTATTATACCTTTCTGAACCGCCATATTAATATGTTTCTAAACACATTATTGATGAACCTTGGTGATATTTATATGAATTTATCATGTTTATTTTTTACCCACATTTCCATTTAATTCCTTATGTACTTATGATCATACCTTACCTGATATACTTATCATCAACTTTTCCCTCTCGTACTTATAAACATGCTATAAGTATTGTCCTCTTGTTTTTGTTTTTATATCATGCCTCATATTTTAACAGTGTTTCTAAATTATGATCTATTTTAATTGTTTAGATCTTACATGGATTTATATATAACCCTTTTCTAATATTTCCCCATTTCCCAAGGATTTATAATAAAAGGGATATGTATAACTAAAATACATGTGTGTAGAACCATTATAGAGGAAATCTATGTTGTATCATGTGTTTAGTAGTAAATGTACCAAGTTACCAAAGGCAAAAAAACAATTTATTTTTTAATTTTTTTAATTGATGTAAAATATTATAAAATAGGTATGTTCAGCACAAAATTTGGAAGTGTTGTTCTGGGGCATCTCATTAGTATCAGAGTAGAGTTCGGTTATTTTTGGGAATTGGAATTCAAAATATTTTGGTTTAAAACCATAAATAGATAACCATTTGATCTGGAATAATAGTTTAATTTTAACAATAATGGCAATAAATTATTATCATATCATAGTTTTCTAAATCTCTCCTTTCTAAATATAACATTTATGTAAACTTTGGGCTTAGTAAAATTTATTCAATGTGTACAATTTTTAGGGTGAATGTTTTTTAAGGGGTAGAATGTAACTCCCAAAAAATTCATGAATGTTGTTAAGAAAATTAATTTATAATGAATTTTTTATTATTAAAATATTGAAAAACTATTATTTTTTTTAATAAACATATACATCATAGGAAACTAAAATTAAGAACGGTGAAGGGTTAATTTAAGGAAATAATAACAATGTATTATTTTTTAGATACTATAAACATATTTGGTTAAAAATGTGTTTTATGATATATCGAGAACGTTTATATAAAATTTATTTTCATGAAATATTATTTGAAACAATATTTAAATGATAATATATTTTAACCAAATCCTAATTAAATTTTATAATGGTAATAATGTTTATTTTTCAACTAAATTGTTCAAATACAATAAATAAATATATTTATTTCAAAAATGAAATTATCATATTTAGAGACTTATTTTGATAAAATAAAAATAGTTTCTTAGAATAATCACATCAGTATTATTGCAGAATTATTTTTTCAACATTTTCTAACAAAAATGATTTTTTGGTGAAAAAGTAAAAAATGTCACTTTACAAAGCACTGTGATTTTGTGACATCATTATTATCTCATCATGAATTAAATTTTATGAAACATTTTTCATAATTAAAATATACATCAACAAGAATAGAAATTAATTTTTAATTATTAATTTGAAATTATAAAATATATACCATACATTTTCAAACCAAGAATTCGAATTTTAATATAAAAATTATATTTTGGATTCTCTGAATTAACTGGGTGGTAGGTTTGTGGGTTCTGGATTCAATATGCCTTGAATTTACTCCCGTATTATAAGACTAAGTAAAAATATAAACAAATAATTAAATTTATTTCACCCACAATTTGTTTTCTTATGTATTAAAATAATAAATATTTTAACCCTTAAATCCACCAATCCTAAAATAGAAAAAAAACCCCATTTTCTCCCTCACCATTCACACTAAGACCCTTGAGTATGATATATCTCTCTCAATATCCCTATAAATGTTCCTAACATTTTGGTTCCAAGGTTCAATGGAGTCTCTCCCTGGATTTAAGAAGCACCATCCCAAGGTAAGGGATGTTTTCATCCACTTTTTTCAAATCAACTTCTTATTTTTTATAAGCCAATTATTCTCAATTTATTATATTTTCATGGGAATATATTTACAAATATTATTGTGAATGTGATTAATTATTAATGAGGGACCTCATTTCCCTTCCATTATAGAATTTTCTAAGGTTGACACTCTTCCAATATAAGGGTTCCCCACCATACTTTTAAAACAACATTTTCAATAAATTTTAAATTTCTTTTTATTTCAATAAGATAATTTATTACGTTTCGTTTATATAATTACCTTAATATTTTATAAATTAGATATATTTTTTAACATTCATTATAAAACCTTTATAATCAGTTTTAATAGTAATGGTGTCCCATATCAATAAAACCATCCAAACATTGGAAAATATAATTTAGTTTAGTTTTCATATAAATTAAAGCCCTTCATAAATACAAAAAGTGTACATGGTTTTTGCGAATAGGTATATAGGTATTAAAACACCGAATATATTTGTTTGGTTATATCCTCTCCATAAATCTAGTTCATGGTTATTTTTCCTTTACTATACACTACTTTGACACACATGAGGGAATTTCTTTGTTTAATTCACATGAACTTTATGCACCATAATAATGGATTAAAATATATAGAATGAAATTTAATTAAATTTATATCCCTATACCATGAATTTAAATTCCACCAGTTCTTGTTGTCATTCTTTCAATTGGTTCACTTCCCTTTTCATTGCGAACATCCAATAGTTTCTCAATATTATTGTTGGATATTCATAATGATATCCACAATAATCCATTAGAATGTCTTCTTTCTCACTCAATATAAAACCAATGTTCACTATCTCCTCCACTATCCATATTTATCATGTATTTTACCTTTCTTTGATATTTTTGTGATTTATATTGGAAATATAAATTCCTTATAGAATGATATATAACTTCCTATATCCTTTAATATCATTAGTTATACATAATCATTCATTTCTATTTGATTACCCTTGAACACTTCTTATAATTTGATGTTATTAACCTAAATACCCATACATCGATTGTATTAGAGAATTATTGACTAGAATATAAACCCTTTATCTATACTCTATAAGTAACATAGACTTCACTATGTCTACAGATGGGTATTTACCTATTATTCTACTAAATTTTATTTTATTCCCATTTAATTTCAAAAAGGTTTATCATTCTATGATTATTGCTGAACTTATATATGTTTCCCATATGTGGATCACATTAATTATTAAATATGAGGGGTGTTCCCTAAAATATATCCAATTCATTATGTAAATAATTAATCTATATAGGTTACATGTTCAATATACCTTGGTAGTATGCCTAGTTAATGATTTATGATTACATGGTGAATAATAATGGTAATATGTTATAAGAAACCTTGGTGATGAACCTCAATGGTACACTTAACAATGTTTCATGATTATGTTGTAGCCAAATTTTTATGTTATGCCTCGCGTACTTATAATCAACTTATAACTCCTATACCTATGATCATACTCTGAATCTATCCTTAATATTATGTTCTTATATCATACTTCATGTTTTACCCATGATGGTCAATTATGATCTGTTTCTGTTTTTTGTCCCTTACTCGGCTTTATATCTCACCATTTTCATTTGATTTCACATTTCTGTAGGATTATAATTGAATGGGATACGAATAAGTAAATTATGTGTGAGTATAATACTTTTGGGTGAAATGTGTGTTGTATAAAGTGTTTAATTGTAACTGTACCTAGTTCCCAAGGATATCAAACTTTTGATTTTTTGATTTTCTTGTAATTCATGTGATGTATTAAAAATTATGTAATTTTAGAACCATATTCAGAAGTGAAGGTTTGTGGAATATTAAAAAATAATCCTAACTTTTGGGGAATTAAAAGTGTGATTAATTTATGAGGAAATAAATTTCGGCCCGCATACTAGTAAGTGGATGCAGTTGTGGCACATATTAACCTAGGATTAATCACCCCAAAAAGGATTTTTGGAGAATGGAATCTATTTTTACCTTGATTCATGATTAGTGATCCTAAAATAATAAATATGTAAATACACTCTTGGGGATATGATTCAGAGTATTCAAATACTATTAATGAACCATGGTGAAGGATTTTTCTTGCCATGACCATTGACTCCTACCACTGAAATCTATTAAATATAATTATTTTCCTCCATGGAGAATGTATCACATTTTATAAACATCTCTGGAACATTTATTTAATAAGGGTAATTAATTTTACTTTAATGATATCTTGTAGCTTCCATGGTGATCATGGTATATTCTCCAAGTCACCCACACTATTATATTGAACGGTTAAGTATTTGATGTTTGTATTTCTCAATATAAAGATATAAAAGTTTTATTTATAAAGGGGTATCCTAGGTAATGGTATATTTTCATAAAGACACTTTTAGATAATCTATTGAACATAAAAAATTGATAGATGTGGCCCAACCATATATAGCTTATAGAAGCATAGATAAGTCTCTTGAGAAGAAACATGTCAGGTTTTTGGTGTATTCCACTTCCCATTATTGGATAATGTTCTCCATGTAGTCTCAATGACAAGTAAATTTTATTTTCACAGGGCCTTGACAAAATGTTTCTGATTTATTGCATTATCAATTCTATCAGTACAAGTTCAATTATTGTTGTTATACATGTTTTCATTTATTCTCGAGGATATAGTATTCCCTCAATTGTAGTTTATTTTGGATTCATGTTGTTAGTTTTTTTTAATATCACTTCTTTTATGTTTATTTCATGTAAAATTATATTTTATGTTACCCTTACTAAGAATTTAACCTCAAGATTATTTATTTTCCATTCCCTATAAAACCTAAAGAAGCTCAATGTTTATTTTTCTAGGATATAATTGAAGAGAGTTTAATGTTATCATGATATGTTCATATTGTAAAAAAATCAAATATAATTTCTGTATTTACCTAGTCATAAATTAATACTAAACTATTTAATCCTTTATTAACTCTTGTACTTTATACCAATAATGAAATATAACTACTCATTCTATCTCTCTAGAGTCTATTATTCTATAAAAAATGGTTCTATAAATTAGTTTCAATTGAAAGGTACTAGGGATATAGTGATTTTAGTAATCGATGGTATTTTGATTTTTTGGGAAAGAATCAAGAAAATGGTAAAGGTTATTGAGTACAAAATTGGATTCTAAAATTGGAGGTGATTTTTTGGAAAAGTTCAAAACAAATGAGATAGATAGATTTATTTTATGAAATGGACCTTAGATAATTAGTGGAATTTTGTCACGACCCGTCCTCGGGGTCCGTGTCGTGACTACCCCAAACCCGCCTTCCATAGGCCAGGGGCTGGTGACTAGCACCAAGGCGTAATTCTCGGTAAAAAGGGAAGGCATTTACTTTGTAAAGTAAACAAACACTACAGAGAAAGCAAGCAGTATAAGTAAACACTGAGTAAAAAATGAGTACAACAGAAAGTGCGGAAAAGTAAGTGGGCCAGTATACAAACTGTAGAGACCCGAAGCTTAACGTACATGGACATTACATTACTTTTGCGGAATACTTAGTACATAACAAAAACACACACACAAATATCGTAATAGTTTAGTGTCTTTGGAAACTCGGAATATAATCTTCTAATCGTGGTGAATGATCTTCAACATCTCCCATAAATATCTTCCCTTTTATTTACCTAAAACCTTTCTTTATATCCTGGGGAAAAGAAAACATAAAAGGGTAAGCTCAAATTCTCAGTAAGGGTAAACAAAAGAAATATCAATCACATCATATTCATAAAAACATAACATTTTGGAAATCTTAACCTGCAAAAAAGTGCATAATTTCATAACATGGCATAAATCATAGTAGTGAAATGAAATCCCAATAATCATAACATAAAACATAAAACTTTGTGTCATACACACATAATCATAAAGAATCATTTCATATTAGTCAATACTCATTTCCAAGATTATCTTAGTGGACAAAGTCCCTTTCTGAATCGAGTTCACTCCTCGTTTCAGTCATGTTTCACTGAACTGGTATAACCTACTGTTCCAACCATGCCTATCTCATGAGATATAAAATCTCTACCCAATGAATTGGATGGATATATAGGTTCCACCCATATCATAATGAAACCATTCTTATGTGTGCCACAAAAACCATAAATCATACATCATTTCATAACCCATGTAATAAAAACAGAATTCTTAAACATCATGACATCATAAAACAATTCATATAAGATAAAAGAATTCATAAAAAAAATATATCCATCACAACAAAATCAAATCCATGTAATAATAGGGATAGAAACAGAACCCTTTATTATCTTAGTTGGAAAATAATTTTGATAAAACACTTGAACTCTATTCTTGAAGAAAATATCCTTTCTACTTCAAAAACACTTTTCCTTTCATAACATGTCATACAATTTTAAAAGAAGTTGATTAAAAATAAACTTGAAAACTTTTAAAGGAATATTCATGGAAATAATGTTTTAAAAATCCATTCATGTCGTATAAGTTAAAAAAACATTTTTCGTACTTTTGTCGGAAAAGTTAAAAAGTACCTCGTACGAAAAATGACAAAATATTTCTTTCATATCCTTTACTAAAAACTCACCGAAGGGTAAAATTGGATTTAAACAATATTAGTTGGATGGAAATAATATTACATATTGTGGAAACATGGATGTGGATGATAAAATACACCCCAGTAAATTTCAAAGTATAAACAATCTCAGATAAAAATGAGATTGTGATAATTCCCTTACCTTAGGTTCGATTTACTTCATAAGTGTCCGAACCTCCTATATAATAGTTTAAATAATGTCATTGAATTATTCCAGAATCATACTCATTGTTATGATATCATATATGGTTCACTTATGACTTTATATTACCCGTTCTTTTGTAAATTCCATGTTAAAGAGCATTTTGATTTAAATTGTTTCATTTCTCGTTCGTGTTTTGACTTGTAATTATTCATATGATTACTTAGATCATGATTACTTAATTCCAGAATATAAAACATGATTTATATATAATATATATTCAGAATATACATATATATAATAAATCAGTAAATGGAAAGAAATACAACGTTCATGGAGACGGTAGTCCGTACGTACGCAAGAACACTGTTTTCATTTCCTTATTGAGTTGAATGGAATTAAGTAGATGACATACATATATATACACATATATCCAGTATTATTATGTCCTATATTTCATGATTACTTATTATATGTACTTTATAATCATTCATGAATGGTTAAAGTGGAGAATGAATCTCATCACGTCATGGAGACGGTAGTCCGTACGTACGCACGGGCGATGATATCGTTCTCATGATCGTGGAACTATATTGGAGTGTATGTATACTATTTAAGAATCAATATCACTTTACAATAATCATATATAGTTATTATTTGCACCATTATACCCATACAAGTAAGGTGGTGGTGGAAAATTGATTTCACCACGGCGTGGAGACGGTATTACGTACGTACGCACGCGCAGTGATTTTGTTTTCCATAGGATGGATAGATTGTGAAATAGGTTTGTTTCGTACTTATAATAACATATCCGTATATGAGTGATACTGATGTTATTACTTCACAATGAAACAACCTAAGAAGAAGAAGTGGAAGAAGAAATAAAGTTGAAAGAATCGGTAACGGACATTACCTCTTCTTTGAAGCGCCTCTTTGAGATCTCCTTTTAGGGCACTAAAATTGGTCTTGGAGGAAGACCAGAACCTCTAGGATGTTTCTAGGGAAGTGGAGAAGATAATTTGGCAGGGGTTGGCCGAGATTGAAGGCTCAAAGTTGTGTGAGGAAGAGAGGGAGGAGGTTCCCTTTTATAAGGGAGGAGTGGGGCTCCTTTGGAAAACTAAAAATATTATTTTATTATTAAGTCATATTTGTTTTTAAATGGCTCAAAATTAATTTATTTCGAAGCTAAGGTGGGGATGGATCGAAATCCTCTAATCCAATAGAATTCAGACCAGTTTAGGTTCCTATTTTAACCTTATCATTTAGATTTAACATCAAGTTAAATAATTTTACTTTTACTGTGTCTTCCTGTGTTCTTACACTATAAGGTTAATAAACTTACTATAACAAGCCAAACGAATCCCAAGTTGTTTATTATTAATATATGTAACCTTATATAAGTCATTCGGCTGAACCTTAGATTTTTAGTACTAAAATAACAATTAATAATATAATATTTGTTTTAAAAACTATTTTATGTCAATTTTGACACTATTTAGTAATTGATTTTTGTGAAAATAATAACAGAATGATTAGTTATAAAAAAGTTAATTAAATAAATACAAGCATGTAATATTAACCTATTAAATTAGTTTAATTCATAAAAAGTCTCAAATTATATTTATTTGGGTATTTATTATATCAATTACTATAATTTTTCACTATTATGGTAATTACTACATCATCATTCTGTCATAAATAAATTAATTTATTTAATGTCTAAAAATTATAAATAAAATATTATTATGTTGTAAATCTTATTATCTTTCTAATGAATATTTAAAATCGAATTTATCTTATGTATAACCTTATATTAAAAATGTTTTAGTAAATAAACATTGATTTTAACTCTTTTAACTCTTCTTTGAATTAAATAATAATAAATGTCCTAATCTAATCCAAGTGGGACTAAATGGTCATATTTTACTCCTAAGGTTGTTTTTGGTCGATTTAAACTTATCCAATAAAATTAGGACATGTTTTAGGATAATAATAATATTGTTTTTACCCTTAATTACCGTATTTACTTTTAACCGTGGTAAAAAAAAGTAAAAAGTTACTATTCACCAAAAATTATTTTCATCTCATTTAACCACATTTTACTTACTGACATCAACCGTGTCTCTCGGATATTTGAAATTCCACTCACAGAAGCGGTAAAATTATGTTTTATGAAAAATTCATTTTTTTACTACCACTTAGTGGTTTCACTATTCATCAAAAAATGAATGTTTCCAGAAAAATACCAAAAATTAGGCCTAAGCTATATTTGATATTATGAACTAAAAAATCATGTCTATTTTACCAAATTCAAAACATATCAGTTAATTTATCTAATTTAAAAAATTAATTCCCGTTGTCAAAACAAATGGCGTGTTTTTAAGAGATAATAACTAACAAAAGATTGTCACTTGTTTATAACTGGTTTAAATGTGAAATTACATCCAATGACCAACATTGTATTAAATTGTAAATATATATTCTAAATATACTTTAAAACCACTCAAATTAATAATTTATCACTATTAATTATTTTGATTAAAAAAGTTGTTTTTAATTAAAATTTAGTAATTTTCACTATTCATCAGAATATGAAAGTTATCCGAAAAGTACCAAAATTTCACCTTAGGCTAAAATCGATACTCCAAATCCAAAAATGAAGTCCATTTTGAGAGATAAAATTTCTAAAATTTTAAAAGGTGGTTATTACTATTCATAACGGCTAGTTTTAATAATATTTTAATAGCTTATCGTTGTTTAGTGAAACTCGGTATTGCGTACTACACATTCTATCGAGGAAGGTCGTGATTGCATGTAATGCCAGGCAAGTCAAGGATGCGTGTTGAGCAAGCTCCTTTTGATGTAGCGTACAGCACAAGACATTAATGAAATTAAAAAGAATATTTTTCATAAAATCTCGAGGTGTTACATTCTACCCCCCTAAAAATGAATTTCGCCCTCGAAATTCGTCGGGGTTATAAATGGTTTACTATTCAAAAGTTTCTTTAATAGAAACCCACATCGTAAAAAGGAATAACAAAACCAATCTTTAAAAACAAGAGTATGAAACATAACGGTTACCCAAATAAACTAATCACAGGGTTTCCACATGGGAGAGAAATCTAACCATCATGTTTTGATGGAGACTGGTAGAGAACATGGATATGGAAATGCCAGCAATCACAAAGCCATAAATTTGTGATGATCTAAGGTACCATCTGATTCATCAGATATAAGAGCACTAGGACAACATTTTTTGGTTTTGAAGTTCGTTTCCCTAAAGTTGATGAAATAGGAATTAGAAGAAATACTTTCGTGATTTCGGTATAGTCTCACCGTTGGCCATTCTTTGGAAAATTTCCACTTCATATCTTAAAGAAATGAAGTTGAATTTGTCATTCGTTATGTGTTAGCAGATCATGTGATAGAATGATGGGTCATTCCATCTGTCTCAAACAAAAGGTTAGAAAAGTTATCAAAAAATTCATAAGTCCACCTATAGTGAGATTAATGATATATGGTTCCTAAAATGGACTTACACTTCATATATCATACTGCATAATATAATAAAACTAGTTTCTACTAAACAGGGACTTCCTGTAGGCCAGTGGTAGGCGATAAAGGCTAGTCACACTTCGGTTGTGGGTTCGATTCCCACGGCCTTGTCCGACGCGATGGGCTGTCGCCCATCCTGCAGGTTGTCCTTTTTCTAAAACTATATAATATCAAAAGTTCTATCCAAAAAAAATACTAACTTATGTCCAAAATAATCCATTCCAATCTTTAGGCTTTTCTAAAATACTTCAGGACAAGTTCATAATATAAAGAAAATGATTACTTGAAATGTCATCAACCAAGCATGTGAATACAATCATTTATCCCCCATATATCTTGTTGGTCACATTCCAATCATGTGAATAACTTAATCATGTATTCTCTTGAAAAATGAATACCCATTAAACCTTAGTGAAAACATGAATGCTGTCAAAAGTTCTCTCTTTCCACATACCAAAATTCAAAAATTCTATATACTCAATCCATTACATAAACTTCTCCTTATATCAGTCATGAGCTCATGAATACTATCAAACATTTAATTTTCTCCATATCCCTTCATTATGCGCATATCATCTATATTCTGAAAATATCTGAATATCCTTTAATGGATACTGGTACCATTAATCATACACTTTCAAAACTCAAGGAAAGACAATAGTGTAACAATCCTTAGATGTCTCATTATTCCATAGTACCATGAGATTACTTATACAACATTACACTTGATAAACATGTAATCATTCCACTACCTTCTTAAACCATTGAAAAAGCTTCAACAATTATTTCAACTCACATATCATTTGTAGTCTCTTCATCATCATCAACATAAATACTACTCATACGGCCGTACTGATTCTCTTCATTGGAATTTCCCTTAGAGAATTGGTTTCCATAATGCCCGTACATTCCACATTTAAAACATTTATCCATTGTTGATGTCGTAGAAATACCATTATCCTCTTCCATAGTGTTAACTGAACCTTTTGATTTGCACATACTGGCTTTGTGTCCTTCTTTTCCACACCCAAAGCATCTTTCAGTTCCCTTGCAACATTCTCCTTGATGCCTCTTCCCACATGATTTACGTAGGGGAAATTGAACTTTCTTTCCTCTATGATCATCATGAAACTCCATCTTTCTCTTATTTTCTGAGTCAGGAAACTTACCAAATTTGAGTTTATTGATCATATTATGAGATTTCTGATTCAGTATAATAATGATGGTTGGACTTCCAAATCCCATTTCAGTCCTGTTTCACTGAACCAGTATAACCTACCGTTCGAGCCATGTCTATCTCATGAGATATAAAATCATTACCCAATTCATTGGAGGGAGATATAGGTCCCACCCATCTCATAATTAAACCATTCTTATGTGTGCCACAAAAATCATAAATCATACATCATTGCATAACCCATGTAATAAAAATGGAATTCTTAAACATCGTGACATCATAAAACAATTCATATAAGATAAAAGAATTCATAAAAAAATATTTCCATCACAACATAATCAAATCAATGTAATAATTGGGATATAAACATAACCCTTTATTATCTTAGTTAGAAAATAATTTTGATGAAACACTTGAACTCCATTCTTGAGGAAAATATCCTTTCTACTTCAAAAACACTTTTCCTTTCATAACATGTCATACAATTTTAAAAGAAGTTGATTAAAAATAAACTTGAAAACTTGTAAAGGAATCTTCTTGGAAATAATGTTTTAAAAATCCATTCATGCCGTATAAGTTAAAAAAACATTCTTCGTTCTTTTGTCGGAAAAGTCAAAAAGTACCTCGTACGAAAAACGACAAAAGATTCCTTTCATATCCTTTACTAAAAACACACCGAAGGGTAAAATTGGATTTATACAATTTTAGGTGGATGGAAATAATATTAGATATTGAGGAAACATGGATGTGTATGATAAAATACACCCCAGTAAATTTCAAAGTATAAATAATCTCAGATAAAAATGAGATTGTGATATTTCCAATACCTTAGGTCCGATTTGCTTCGTAAGTGTCCAATCCTCCTATATAATGGTTTAAATAATGTCATTTACTTATTCTAGAATCATACTCATTGTTATGATATCATATATGGTTCACTTGTGACTTTATATTACCCGTTCTTTTGTAAATTCCATGTTAAAAAGCATTTTGGGTAAAATTGTTTCATTTATCGTCCGTGTTTTGACTTGTAATTATTCATATGATTACTTAGATCATGATTACTTAATTCCAGAATATAAAACATGATTTATATATAATATATATTCCGAATATACATATATATAATAAATCAGTAAATGGAAAGAAATACTCCGTTCATGGAGATGGTAGTCCGTACGTACGCATGAACGTTGTTTTCGTTTCCTTATTGAGTTGAATGGAATTAAGTAGATGACATACATATATATACACATAAATCCATTATTATTATTTCATATATTTCATGATTACTTATTATATGTACTTTATAATCATTCATGAATGGTTAAAGTGGAGAATCAATCTCATCACGTCGTGGAGAAGGTAGTCCGTACGTACGCACGAGCGATGATATCGTTCTCATGATCGTGGGATTGTATTGGAGTGTATGTATACTATTTAAGAATAAATATCACTTTAAAATAATCATATATAGTTATTATTTACACCATTATACCCATCCAAGTAAGGTGGTGGTGGAAAATAGATTTCACCACGGTGTGGACACAGTATTCTGTATGTACGCACGCGCGGTGATTTCGTTTTCCGTAGGATGGATAGATGGTGAAATAGGGTTGTTTCATACATATAATGACATATCAGTATATGATTGAAACTTATGTTATTACTTCATAATTAAACAACCTAAGAATAAGAAGTGGAAGACGAAATAAAGTTGAAATAATTGGTAACGGACATTACCTCTTCTTTGAAGGGCCTCTTTGAGATCTCCTTTTAGGGCACTGCAATTGGTCTTTGAGAAAGACCAGAACCTCTAGGATGTTTCTAGGGAAATGGAGAAGAGAATTTGGCAGGGGTTGGCCGAGCTTGAAGGCTCAAAGTTTTTTTTGGAAGAGAGGGAGGATGTGCCCTTTTATAAGAGAGGAGAGGGGCTCCTTTGGAAAACTAAAAATATTATTTTATTATAAAGTCATATTCAGTTTTAAATAGCTCCAAATTTATTTCTTTTGAAGCTAAGGTGGGGATGGATTGAAATACTCTCATCCAATAGAATTTAGACAAGTTTAGGTTCCTATTTAAACCTTATCATTTAGATTTAACATTAAGTTAAATAATTTTACTTTTACCATGTCTTCTTGTGTTCTTACATTATAAGGTTAATAAACTTACTATAACAAGCCAAACTAATCCCAAGTTATCTATTATTAATATATATAACCTTATCTAAGTCATTTGGACGAACCTTATATTTTTAGGAATAAAATAAAAATTAATAATATAATATTTGTTTTAAAAAATATTTTATGTAAATTTTGACACTATTGAGTAATTGATTTTTGTGAAAATCATAACATAATGATTAGTTCGAAAAAATTTTATTAAATCAATACTAGAATGTCATATTAACCTATAAAATTAGTGTAATTCATAAAAAGTCTCAAATTATATTTATTTGGGTATTTATAATATCAATTATTATAAATTTTCACTATTATGGTAATTACTACATCATTATTCTATCATAAATAAATTAATTTATTTAATGTCTAAAAATTATAAATAAATTATCATTATGTAGGAAATATTAGTATCATTCTAATTAATATTTACAATCGAATTTATCTTATGTATAACCCTATATTAAAAATGTTTTAGTAAATAAACTTTGATTTTAACTCTTTTAACTCTACTTTGAATTAAATAATAATAAATGTCCTAATCTAATCCAAGTGGACCTAAATGGTCATATTTTATTCCTAAGGTTGTTTTTGGTAGTATTACATTTATCCAATAGAATTAGGACATGTGTTAGGGTAAAAATAATATCGTTTTTACCCTTAATTACCTTATTTACTTTTAACCGTGGAAAAAAAAAGTAAAAAGTTACTATTCACCAAAAATTATTTTCATCTCATTGAACCACATTTTACTTACTGACATCAACCGTGTCTCTCAGATTTTTGAAATTCCACTCACAAAAGCGGTAAAATTAAGTTTTATGAAAAATTAATTTTTTTTACTACCACTTAGTGGTTTCACTATTCATCAAAAAATGAAATTTTCCAGAAAAATACAAAAAATTAGGCCTAAGCTATATTTGATATTATGAACTCAAAAATTATTTCTATTTGAAAAAATTCAAAACTTATCAGTTACATTAACTAATTTAAAAAATTAGTTCTCGTCGTCAAAACAAATGGCGTGTTTTTAAAAGATAATAACTATCAAAAGTTTGACACTTGTTTATAACTTGTTTAAATGTGAAATTACATGCAATGACTAACATTGTATTAAATTGTAAAAATATATTCTAAATATACTTTAAAACCACTAAAATTTATAATTTATCACTATTAATTATTTTGATTAGAAAAGTTGTTTTTAATTAAAATTTAGTAATTTTCACTATTCATCAGAATATTAAAGTTATCCGAAAAATACCAAAATTTCACCTTAGGCTAAATTCGATACTCCGGATCCAAAAATGAAGTCCATTTTGAGAGATAAAATTTCTAAAATTTTAAAAGGTGGTTATTACTATTCATAACGGCTAGTTTTAATAATATTTTAATAGCATATCGTTGTTTAGTGAAACTCGGTATTGCGTAATACACACGCTATCGAGGAAGGTCGCGATTGCGTGTAATGTAAGGCAAGTCAAGGATGCGTGTTGAGCAAGCTCCTTTTCTTCTAGCATACAACACAAGACATTAATGAAATTAAAAAGAATATTTTTCATAAAATCTCATGGTGTTACACAAACCCAAACTGAAAGTAAAGTCAACTAGAAGGGAAAACAGCATCTGAAAAGGAAAGCCGCAACATCGAGCTATCCACTAGAAATCCCACCTGAAGGGTGAGTACAGATAGCTCCCACAGCTCCTTGGGTCCATCCGTCCGCTCCAAGAACGTCCCGCCCAGTGGTCCACCTCCAGGTACCATCCTTCTCCGCAAGCCTCAACCACGATCAACGTTGTCCGTCGTCTGCAACCAAAACAACGTAGTGCGGGAATAGCCCGTGCAGGGGTGAGTATCAGCTACTCAGTAGGGACCCCGATACCCCTGAAGGTCTTCCAGAATCCACAAAGGATAATCCACAAAGGAAAGATACAATCACAAAATAACATCTGACACTGCTTAGGTATATGCCCATACATATACCTAAGTCAACAATTCCATTTCAGCTCCAACATCTGAGCCCAAGTACAACCCAGTCCACACAGGAAAGCAAAACGTAAATCCACACAGGATAGCACAACACAATCCACATAGGAAAGAAAAATAGGATTTATCTCACACAGGTATACTACTTCTTAAGACGATAGAGATGATCAGATGTAGCCACTGATTCATCTAAGCCGTCAGACCCACAATGGATCGGTAGGTACTAACCCCCGCAAAGACCGACACATGATCGATCATGAAGTTGAAACCATAGCTATTGAGAAACTCCTTCTCTATCAAGTACAGTGGGTAAGCCGCTACAACCAAGCGCTTCCCTCTAACCTTGGACTACTGTAGTACTCCACCTATTGATTACTATGGGCCTCCTACTACAACCACGCACTTCCCACCATGGGTCTACCGCTACAACCAAGTGATCCCCCCTCATAGCCTCTAGAGGTACTCCTTCTGTTGAGTACCATAGGTCTTCCGCTACAACCAAGTGCTCCTCTGCCGTGGGTCTGCTGCTACAACCAAGCACTCCCCCATGCTGCTACAACCAAGCGCTCCTCCTTCGTAGGTCTGCCGCTACAACCAAGCGCTCCTCCATCCTCGGTCTGCCGCTACAACCAAGCGCTCCAACTCATAGCCTCCAGAGGTAATCCTTCTGTTGAGTACTGTGGGTCTGCCACAACAACCAAGTGCTCCTCTGCTGTGATTCTACTGCTACAACCAAGTGCTTCCCACTAGACTATCTGTAACACACAGAGTCGTTCGATCAGCAGTCGCCAAGTCTCAACCGGCTCTAGGGTTTCCGCACACAGCATGCTCATTCCGGGAGGGTCCACTCCACGATCCAAGAGGACGATGCATCAACAGACATGTAGTACGGAGTCGATGTATCCCAAAATGTACCGTAGTGGTCACAACCGAACCCACAGAGGATTCCCGAACTGTCTTCGTTGTCATCGCAGACGCAGCCAGCTCTAGGGTTCCCGCACATAGCAAACTCGTTCGGGAGGGTCTGCTCCCTGATCTGAGGGGCTGATACATCAACTGACACATAGTCCAAATTTGATGTATCCAAAAGTTTCGTATCGTCAACAAAAACTCAACGTCGCAGACGGCGCGTCAATCGGACGCCTGGTCAGAGTGTTATTGGCTTTTTCTTTCCAGGGGCCCGGTTGGTTTTTAAGTCAAAACCAACCCGACCATACTCCACCTATATCAAAACTTTAGGCGGAGTAAGCCAAAAGATCCATCTCACTTAGTAGAATCCATCAAAGTCAACAGTATGTCAATCGGACGTCCGGAGCTCATGTTATGAGTGTTTCCGCTCTGAGGGCCCGGTTGGTTTGATGTACGAACCAACCCGGCTGAACCCAAAGTATACCAAAACCTTGAGTGTAATATACCGAAACGACCGTCTCGACCCAAGGATCGCATCGCCGCTGGCGGTGCGTCAATCGGAGGTCTGTAGCCCATGATATGGGCAAAAGACCGAAAGTCGCCCGAAAATGAGGGGTCCTGTCCCGGACCGACCTGACCCAACCCCCCCTGGGTCGGCCCCGAACCAGGTCAACCCAACCCGGGTCTGGGTCCGGGTTCGACCCGGCCGGCGCGGCCAGGCCCGGCCCGGCTTGGGCACGTCTCGGCCTTCCAGCGTGGGCGCGGCCCGGACGTCAAGCGACTCGGCTGTAACGGTCGAGCGGTGCGCAAGGGGGGTGTCACCCCATTTAATGATCCGCGACCCCGCGTGGGGTGCCGCCTCTCGCCAACGGACGCGGTCGGGGTGCCGCATCCTGCCTTCTCCGGTCCCGCACGGTCACGGGACGGCTGGCATGCCGTCGCGGCTTCAACCGCGGCGGTTCTTCCCGACGGCACGCCGGCCGCCGCCGCCATCCGCCGCAGGCATGGCGTGCCGGCGGGTTGCTCTGCGGACCACCGGATGCGTTCCAGTGGTCGGAATTTCACGCCGTCTTCACCAATGGCCCTCCTGAGATCCTTCCTTCACTTCAAGGACCTCACATCTCCCGTGCGGCTTGTTTTGGCGTCGTCTACCATTCTGCACACCAAGAATGAAAAGGGAGGTGGGTTAGAACTTGTTCATTGGTCCACATCGACCAGATTAGCGGTTTTTAAAGTCTCACAACAATCATTTAAACAAATCGCAGATATAATCACATAGATTAAAAAGAACAAGAACCCATACCTCAACGTTATCGTTAAACGTGAGTTCATTGCGGATTTAACCATCGCAGAAGAAGAGGATCATCACGTCGTGGAAGGGGAGTCGCTGTCATCACGGTAAACGGCGAAGCGTAGAGAAAATCCGAGGATTAAAATCACACAGATTTAAGATGCACCAATTTAAACCCATGTTGAGGATATAATTCACAATGAATTAAAAGAAATGAAATCCCCTACCTCAATCGGTTGTTGATCGAAGATTGCCACGGGGAAGGAACGTCGCGGATGAAATTTCAAGGAAGGAGAATCGTCAGTGTCGCGGTACACGGAGTCGCATCGTCGATCTCCGAGGGTTTGGCATTATTCACGAAGAAAGATGAAGATCTTCAAGCTTTAGAGTTTCTCCAAATCCTCTCCACAAGAAACCCCTCAACAAAAAGTGTTGGTCTTATTTTATTCCCATGCCAACGATTAGAAATTCAAAGTTAAGAAACGAACCATTAATTCTATGAATTAATGGTAACGACTTAACTGCCCAATTAATAGGGGCGTTTAGAATTTAATTAAACACACCAGTTGAATTTAATTAAAAGGGGTTTTCACGGGTGCGTTACTTAGAGGGGAAGTAATGGTGGGGCTCGTGCGGGCCTCACCCCACAAATATCCTACCGAGTGGGTAGGATATTTTGGGTTCCACCCTATCCGTTTAACTTAGCTTAAGTGGATTTAGGTGGCTTTAAGTGAAATAAAATAAAGTTGTCACAACACTTTATTTTATTTCTTAACTTAACCCCAAAAATTAAAAACCACACCCGAGAAAACGCAACTCCGAAAAAGGTGTTTTTAAGCAAATACCGGCGCTGTGATTCCATCGGTGCCCTCGTAATATGATTTTAAACATCGGTTCAAAAGTTAGAAAAACCCGCTCGTTCGTTCATTGAACGTACCCGAGCTAATCTTCTGAAAATGTTTCCAGGCACACCGGGCCTCGGAATCAGGTGCCGTCAAAAACTGTGCTCCTGTAAAATTCCAATGAAAATTAAGAAAAAACATTTCCTTGAATTTTACGGGTCTTTACATCACTCCCACCTCAGGGCTTTACGTTCCCATAAAGATACATCATAAACTAGGGTAAAGAAAGTGGGTACTGAGCGTGCATCTATGCCTCCCGCTCCCAAGTTCTCTCATGAAGGTTCCCATGCTTCCATCTGATGTGCACTAGAGGAATCGACCGTCCACGAAGGACCCGCTCCTGTCGATCCTCGATCTCCACCGGGACCTCCGCAAAAGTCACCCCATCATCGACGTCCAACTCTCCATGGTCAATGATATGCATCGGTTCGTGCACGTATCTCCTCAGCTGAGATACGTGGAAGACTTCGTGCACCCGGTGTAACTGAGGTGGTAGAGCCCGGCGATAAGCCACCTCGCCAATCCTGCTGAGGACCTGGAATGGTCCGATGAATCGTGGAGACAACTTTCCGCCTCAGCCAAACCTCCATAATCCATGTCAAGGTGAGACACGCCAGAAGAAGTGGTCGCCATCCTCGAACTCTAGTGGCCTCCGCCTTCTGTCAGTGAATGACTTTTTCCAGTTCTGAGCTGTCCTCATCCGCTCTTGGATGACTTGGACCTTTCTGGTCCTACACGAGCTGCTGAGATTTCTTCCTTGCCGAGAAGAGAAATCTGGTCTGATCCCTTGGATGAACCACATTCATTTCCTAATATAGTCAATCCCATCATAGATGATTCTAACCCATACCAAGGATGATGTCGTAAGGCCTCGACACTACTACCAAGAGATCCAACCGTCACTCTTGCCTCCAAGGGTTCAGTCACACTGGCGGCATCAGTGTGTGGTTATTGGGTCTCCTCCAGTAGGTATCTCAATGTGAGGGTCAAGTCAACAGTTTTTAAACCGGAACCACTTAGTAACAACATAAAGAGAGTACAAGAAGGTAAACACCAAATGAAAGGTGTCTTTTATTATTGCAGCTCAAAGTACAAAGACACAAAACATCTACAAACAAACACCAACAATGCTAGAAGTAGTATAAAAAAAAGTCTCCAGGTTTGGAGCTAGTCCCGCTCCTATCCATATGCTCCCGGAGCTCCATGATCATAGGCATCTACTGCCTGAAGCTGAGCTCTCCCATGTCCACTAGCTCCCTGCGGTCAGGGTGGACCTCCTGGTGGTGGTGGTGGCAACATCTCGAAGCTTTGTCCACCTGCAGCTGCATGGCCAGCTCCCCTGCCACGGTCTCCTGCTCCATGCGGTCCGCCTCGATTGAACCTCTACCTCCTCCTGGGAGGTCCTTCGTTCATCTGCTAGTCATCCGTATGGCGGGTCAGACAGTCACGAGCCATGTGACCAACCCCGCCACATGAGTAACATTGTCCACTCATGGTAAGTCATTGTCCACCCCAGGTGCCTCGCACAAACGATCTTGTGTCACGCGGTCGACCACCTGTAGGTCTAGTCCTCTTGGACCTCTGCGTCATCTGTCTACTGCCTCCTATAGAAGGCTCTGCCGCATGCCGGCTAGTGGTAGGTCCTGCTACTGGAGACTGCTCAGCAAGGAAACTCTCCACTAAGAGGGCTCGCTCCAACACTCCAGTCTGTGTCGGAATGCTCTGAGAAACAACTGAAGCTCTGATCTCTCTCCTGAGCCCCTGCTTGAAGGTTCGGGCCCTGAAGAATGGGTCTCGTACCATGTCCGTGGAATAGCGTGAGAGATCGGTAATCCTCGACGCGTACAGGGCTACTGTCATGCTGCCCTGCCGCAGCTGTAGAAGCTCCTGAATGTGCACCGCACGGAGGGTGGATGGGATGAATTCTGAGCAGAAAAGGCTCTCAAAGTATTTTAAGAGAAGAGATGCCTCATCGTGCACCTGGAGCATCATGCTCCACCATCTGCCTGCTACAGTATGCAGTAGGCTCGCTGCAAGGATCACCCTGAGGTCCGCTGGTGTCCTCACTAACCTGAAAACTCGTATGACCGCCTCCAGCTAGTCCTCGGATGCATGGGGGTCCATCATCCCACAGAACCTGGGCAGTCATTGGCGCTGAAACTCATGCAGTGCACTAAGGCGACGTGCATCGTCAGCGGCCGGGGCAGGAAGCATTGGTGGCTCGGCGGGTAGAGGTACCGCCAGTGCCTCTGTTGTCAAAGGGCCCTGCACCGAGGCCTCGTCGCTCGGTGGGTTGTCGTCACGCACAACTCTCGGAACCCTAGCTGGTTGCCGTCGTGGGGCCATACCGAAAAGAAACAGGTGAACCACGGTCAAAACAGTATACCTGGTGAGCTGACGTAAAGTAATCACAAAGAAGACTTCAAACACACATGCAATCAATGTTTTCATGAATTAAGTCGGAAATCAGAAGTCAGGGTCCTAGTGTACGGATACGTCGGCCGCCGCACCAACATTGGGTTCGCTGGACTGATAACCACACTCAATACTCTTAACACTATTTCTTCACATATAAAAGATCAGATTCCTGAGTTCTGCGGTAGAACTGAACTCATTTGATACCAATTTTTCAGGACCCATCCTCGGGGCCCGTGTCATGACTACCCCAAGCCCACCTTCCATAGGCCAGGGGCTGGCGACTAGAACCAAGGCGTAATTCCCAGTAAAAAGGGAAGGCATTGCCTTTGTAATGTAAAAAAACACCACAGGGAAAGCAAGTAGTATAAGTAAACACTGAGTAAAAATTGAGTACAACAGAAAGTGCGGAAAAGTAAGTGGGCCAATATACAAACCCAAACTGAAAGTAAAGTACAACTGGAAGGGAAAACAACATCTGAAAAGGAAAGCCGCAACGTTGAGCTATCCACTATAAATCCCACCTGAATATTGATAACAGATAGTTCCCATAGCTCCTCGGGTCCAGATGTCCTCTCCAAGAACGTCCCACCCAGTGGTCCACCTCCATGTACTGTCCTGCTCCGCAAGCCTCAAACACGATCAACATTGTCCGTCGTCTGCAACCAACACAACGTAGTGCGGGCAAAGCCCGTGCAGGGGTGAGTATCAGCTACTCAGTAGGGACCCCGAGACCCCAAAAGGTCTCCCAGAATCCACAAAGGATAATCCACAAAGGAAAGATAAAATCACGAAGTAACATCCGACACTGCTTAGGTATATGCCCATATATATACCTAAGTCATCAATTCCAGTTCGGCTCCAACATCCGAGACCAAGTACAACCAATTCCACATAGGAAAGCAAAATGTAAATCCACACAGTATAGCACAACACAATCCACATGGGATAGAAAAATAGGATTTATCTAACTTAGGTATACTATTTCGTAAGACGATAGAGATAATCAGATGTAGCCACTAATTAATCTAAGCTGTCGGACCCACAAAGGATCGGTAGGTACTAACCCCCGCAAAGACCCACACAGGATCGATCATGAAGTTGAAACCATAGCTATTGGGAAACTCCTTCTATATCAAGTACAGTGGGTAAGCCGCTGCAACCAAGTGCTTCCCTCTAACATTGGACTATTGTAGTACTCCACCTATCGCGTACTATGGGCCTGCTGCTACAACCAAGCGCTTCCCACCATGGGTCTTCCGCTACAACCAAGCGCTCCCCCCCCCCCTCATAGCCTCTAGAGGTACTCTTTATGTTGAGTACCACAGGTATGCCGCTACAACCAAGCACTCCTCTTTTGTGGGTCTTCTGCTACAACCAAGCACTCTCCTGTGCTGCTACAACCAAGCGCTCCTCCGTCGTTGGTCGGCCACTACAACCAAGCGCTCCTCCGTCATGGGTCTGCCGCTACAACCAAGCGCTCCCCCTCATAGCCTCCAGAGGTACTCCTTCTGTTGAGTACTGCGGGTCTGCCGCTACAACCAAGCGCTCCTCCGCCGTGGGTCTGCTGCTTCAACCAAGCGCTTCTCACTGGGCTATCCGTAACACACCGAGTCATTCGATCAGGAGTCGCCAAGTCTCAACCGGCTCTAGGGTTTCTGCACACAGCATGATTATTCTAGGAGGGTCCACTTCACAAACCAAGAGGTCAATGCATCAACTAACATGTAGTCCAGAGTCGATGTATCCAAAAAATTATTGTAGTGGTCACTACCGAACCCACGGAGGAATCCCGTACTGTCTTCATTGTCGTCGCAGACGCAACCATCTCTAGGGTTCCCGCACACAGCAAACTCGTTCAGGAGGGTCCGCTCCAAGAGCTGAGGGGCTGATACATCAACTGACACATAGCCCAAAGTTGATGTATCCAAAAGTTCAGTATCGTCAACAAGAACTCAACGTCGCAGACGACGCGTCAATCGGACGCCCGGTCTGAGTGTTATTGGCTTTTTCGTCCCAGGGGCCCGGTTGGTTTTTAAGTCAAAACCAACCCGACCGTACTCCAAATGAATCCAAACCTCAGGCAGAGTAAGCCAAAATATCCATCTCACTTGGATGAATACAGCAAAGTCGACGGTACGTCAATCGGACGTCCGGAGCTCAAGTTACGAGTGTTTCCACTCCGAGGGCCCGTTTGGTGTCATGTACGAACCAACCCGGCCGAACTCAAAGTATTCCAAAACCTTGAGTGTAATATACCGAAACGATGGTCTCAACCCAAGGATCGCATCGCTTCTAACAGTGCGTCGATCGGAGATCCGTAGACCATGATATGGTCAAAAGACCGAAAGAGGCCCGAAAACGGGGGGTCTGGGCCCGTATAGACCCGGCCCAACCCCCCCTGGGTCGGCCCGAACCGGGTCGACCCGACCCGGGTCCTTGTCCGACCTGGACGGTGTGGCCTGGCCCGGCCTGGGGGGCCCGGCTCGGCCTGGGTGCGATCCGGCTCGGCCGGCGCGGCCTGGCCCAGCCTGGGCGCCACCCGGCCCGGCCGGCGCGGGCGCGGCCCGGTCGTCAGGCGGCTCAGCCGTAACGGTCGAGCGGTGCGCAAGGGGGGCGCCGTCCCCTTGAATGATCCGCGGCACCGCGTGGGGGGCTGCCTCTCACCAACGGATGCGGCTGGGGTGCTGCGTCCTGCCTTCATCGGTCCCGCGCGGTTGCGGGACGGCCGGCCTGCGGCCACGGCTTCAGCCGTGGCGGTTCATCCCGGCGGTGCACCGGGGGCCGTCGCCTTCTGCCACCGGCGCCGCCGTGCCAACGTGGCGCACCATCGGGTTGCTCCGCGGTCCACCGAATGAGTTCCGGTGGTCGGAATTGCATTTTGTCTTCGCCAATAGCCCTCCCGGGGTCCGTCCTTCACTGCAAGGACCTCACGTCGCTCTTGCGGCTTGTTTTGACATCGTCTGCCGTTCCGCTCACCAAGAACGAAAAGGGCGGTGTGTTCAGACTTGTTTGTTGGTCTGTACCCACCGCGTTAGCGGTTTTTAATGTCTCAAAAAAAATCATTTAAACAAACTGTGGATATAATCACATAGATTAAAAAGAACATGAACCCCTACCTCAACGTTATCGTCAAACGTGATTTCGTCGCGGATTTAACCATCGCGGAAGAAGAGGATCGTCGCATCGCGGAAAGGGTGTCACTGTCGTTGCGGTACACGGCGTTGCATAGAGAAACTCCGAGGATTAAAATCACATAGATTTAAGATGCACAAATTTAAACCCATGTTGAGGATATAATTCACAAATAATTAAAAGAACCGCAATCCCCTACCTCAATCAGTTGTTGATCGAAGTTTGTCGCGGGGAAGGAACGTCGTTGAAGAAACTTCATGGAAGGAGAATCGTCTGCGTCGCGGTACACGGTCTCGCATCGTCGATCTCCGAGGGTTCGTCATTCTTCGCGTTCTTCGCATTCTTCACATTCTTAGCGAAGAAAGATGAAGATCTCTAAGCTTTAGAGTTTCTCCAAATCCTCTAAACAAGCAACCCCTCAACAAAAAGTGTTGGTCTTATTTTATTCCCATTCCAACGATTAGAAATTCAATGTTAAGAAACGAACCATTAATTCGATGAATTAATGGTAACGACTAACTGCCCAATTAATAGGGAAGTTTAGAATTTAAGTAAACTCACCAGTTGACTTTAATTAAAAGACGTTTTCGTGGGTGCGTTACTTAAAGGGGAAGTAACGGTGGGGCTCATGCGGGCCTCACCCCACAAATATCCTACCGAGTGGGTAGGATATTTTGGGTTCCACCCTATCCGTTTAACGTAGCTTATGTGGATTTAAGTGGCTTTAAGTGAAATAAAATAAAGTTGTCACACCACATTATTTTATTTCTTAACTTAACCCCAAAAATTAAAAACCACACCCGAGAAAACGCAACTCCGGAAAATGTGTTTTTAAGAAAATATCGGTGCTGCGATTCCATCGATTCCCTCGGAATTCGATTCTGAGCACCGGTTCAAAAGTTAGAAAAACCCGCTTATTCGTTCACTGAACGTACCAGAGCTAAACATCGTAAAATGATTTCGGGCACACCGGGCCTCGGAATCAGGTTCCATCAGAAACTGCGCTCATTTAAAATTCCAAAGAAAATTAAGAAAAAAAATTCCTTTAATTTTAAGGGTCTTTACAAATTTTGTGTATGTAAAATTATTTATTAATATTTCAAATGTAAAATCTGTAGTCAGGTGGCCACTACACCTTGTGCCCTGAGATGAGTTGTTATATGACAATAAGCGCACATCCACATATTCTAGATGATGCTATCAAACTATGAGGTTATAATATAATACATGGGGGGAACTATGCCCACTTTATCAGAGTAATCCATAGCATATGACCTAGATAAATAGGTGAAACAGTATAGCTAATAATCACGGATCACAATACCAATTCTCCAAAATGGGTACAATCCTACATCCAAATATTAAATATGCAATATAATTTAACATAGTTCCAAGTGAAGGGAAATATCAAAATAAAGAAAAACTAAAGAATACCCAAAATAGGTACCAACTCTATATACCATCCCTCTTCCATGCACATCCCTTTCCAAAATCAACCATCTATCATAGAGCCATTTCCCTTTTCTTTACCTGAAATCATGAAGACTAATTGGATCACCAATGGCAGCACAAGTAGGGTGTGAGAAAAACTGAGTAGGCCACCTTTAAATATGTCAACAAAATATCCATTCTAAAAAGATAGTTTATGAATTTACCAAATGAGTGACAAGATAAAAAAGAAAATCTGAGTTCAATTAGTTTTCAATACCCACTTCAACCATTTTCATCTTTTTCCCATGGGTTAGGCATTTTCATTTATTACACTACATCCTATATCAGTCAAATTCTATAAATAATAGCATATGTGAAGTTCCCTATCTCACTTGGGAAAGAATTTCTAAAAAAAATTACCGCACACTTAGCTTGGAGAATCAGTCAAAGTAGTCCCATAAATGGGCCTGTTTGGGGGCAAAGATCCCCAGTCTGAGTCCCTAACCTATGTATTCAAGTTGAGGGGTTTAAATCCTTAGTCCAGCCTGACCTTTGGGAATATGACCTCAGGTAAATACCCCACATACCACCAATCCATTTTCACATTATTATTTATCCATTTACCACATATTGAATTTCATAAACCATTCTCATTGAGCACACATACCCTTCACAATTCATTATTTGTTTAGAAAATAAATCATCTTCATTAATTAACCCATTAACACATATACCATTTAGAATTTATAACTCTTAAACATAATAACATTATACAAAATTCTCCATTATTCTATTTTATTAGTTAAAAATAATTGAAATCAATTTTATTTCACAATAAATGTTAGGAAATTATAAAAAAAATTCATTGATTTCCTTCAACAAATTATGTTAATATGATAAAAATAAAAATCATAGGTTCAATCTCTTAAACCCTTTAATTTCATATATAAAAACCCAATCCTATGTTCATGAATGGGAAAAACCACATGGGTTATCTCTATCCTAGTTTATTCAACATAAATCTATTTCAAGAGGATATTGAGGGGTTTAACCCATAAATTTAACAATTAAACCCTCAATAATACCATTGATAACCCAAAATACATCAAAACAACACCAACCCAGAACCACATACATGTGAAAAAAATAACAAGTCTAGGGGATATTACTTTTATACCACCAAAAATTATTTTGAAGACAACCTCACATTCAAACATAGCCTTTGATTTGCATTCCCTCACCCATAAACCACCCAACCAAATACCCATTACTAAAATACAGTTTTAGGGATTATTAAGACTATAAGGGATTCTACTAGCCCTAATCCCAAAAAAAATCGAAAAAAATGCTAGACACACTTGGATCATTAAATATGAACCACTATCTCTCCAAAAGATTAAAAATGATGGAGATAAATACTTAAGTTGTATGGGGTGATTTGGTTTGTCATTGTGTTTGTTGAAGGAATAATGGAGGAGAATATGAAGTTAAGAAACTTATGTCCTGAGAGGAAAAAATGGTAAAATCTCACTTTTAAAGGGGTGAATAGTTTTCATGTATGGTTGTCCAAGTAGTGCACCAACCGTGTGCCACCCTCTATATATGGGGGGATAGGTCACAAATATTCTAGGGAGCCCATATGGTTTAACAACTGTGTGATGACTTTCTACGATGGATCTATCCAAGCCCGCATAGTTTGGACTCCCACCATTCATGGTTTCTTTAAACTATATACCCCTCTTCCAGGCATACATGGTTATGTTGTATGGTTATTACTAACCATTCTCCATCCTTGAAACATGAATTAGTTGGAAACATTACCTTTTCATTCATGTCCTAAACCCCTAAAACAATGTTAATCCTCCTCATACACTCAAGAGACTTTTAATTAGCCCACATAAAATGATATAAACCAAAAATTTGAATAAGAGAATACCTACAATAAGTATGGGATCTTATAAACTTCCCACCATATAACAGATCATCCTCAAGTTTCTCTCCTAAGAATTTCTGAGTTCTCGTAGTACAGATATCGGACCACTAGGCCCTTACATATATATCTCTCTCTAATGTTTTCTCTGGAACACCGTAAATATTCTATAAAAATCAGACCAATAATAAGGTCTTCCCTTGTAAAAAAATTTCTCTACTGTTCACAATATGATCTAGATTCTCTTTAATGTACGTGTAAGCCTCAAGCTATACACAATCCACAAGATCTTCATAAAAAAGATAAGGTAATACATCCCATGTATTGACAATAGGAAACGTCACACATTGCATCATACCATTGTGTAAGATCTATTCATTGCTCTTTCATCCTGATCCTCTCCACAACAATGGGCCCAAATCACTAGGCGATATCCTACCCTATTTTGAAATATCTAATGGTTCCCCAAAATTTGCATCACCTGAATAAAAACACATGGGTTTCCAAACATATATCCTGATCCACATTGGTCAAAAACTCAAGTCCTAATGTCCTCATTCCAAAATTGAACATCCAAAAGAGAACTGAATCACTCAAGGAATTTATTATTGTCAAAATATAATCCAAATCTTGTTATCAATGTCAAAACACTGTAATGGTACTTACATGAGTCCATCCAACCAAAAATCCAATCAATCCATAAAATGAACACTTTCCTACTACTATTCTCTTGACCATACATTTTAGTTCACCACCACCATCTTCTAGTGGTTCTCACCTCTTCTATAGAAACTAAACCACCAAAACCTTATTTAATCTTTTGCAATAATCCCAATGCATTTTCCATCTCTATGCACCCAAACATCTATGAGAATGCCACAAATCCTTATAATCCATCATTACCATTGATAGAAAATGTAATGGACTTACCTACACCATCAATTTGTGTACTAAAAACAATGTTAACCCTATTAAGATCAACATCATCTTCGAAAAATTCTTTCCATTAAAAACATCAAATCATAGGTGGATAATAACGTACCATATTGTGTCATACCACCCCTGACTAGATTCGTCCAAAACACTATCTTCCACTATGGATATGCTACCCCCTTCAACTACCCATGAAACCATCCAATGTAATGCATTCCACTATCACATTATTCACATACGGAGGTCAGTCCTCAACATTTGGTAAAACTCCACAGTCAAGGAATCCACTACTCCCCATTCAATTTTTGCACTCTAATACGCCCATTAGTGTTCCCAAAATATGAACCTCTATCACACATACATTGAATAAGTAAAATTAAGTTCTTCCCCAAAATCTATTCCCACTTTCAAAATGCACATACCAATATAGAACATCAACTAAAGGTGGTTTTCGGAAGACCACATTTTTTCTTTTTCCTAGCCAAGTTGATCTGTCCCTAGCTAACTCATCCAAGAAACGCCCAACATTGTTCTTGGAAGATCACTAATTCCCATAACCAAGATTCATTTACACGTAAATACTTTCCAAGGTCATCCATGAACACCTAATCTAGTCCATTACCAAATGCTGAAGATCTTCTCACACCGAACCTCAATTTCCACACCTATCAACTATTTTAACGTAGACATCTCATATTCTTCCTAGAACAACCCTGGGCTTGAAGCTAATGCTAGGATCAAACAACAACCACATCCATTGATCACATTTCCCTTCTTGAGTAAACCAAATTTGAACCTCAAAAGTTTTTCATTAGCATCTCGATGCCACAACATCCAGTCTATAGTTTTCTCCTCACATCCATGATTGACATACCACTCCCCACCTTTGGAGTGTCACTGTTACTCTTCTCCTTAAGAAATTTCAACAACCGTATATCACACATCAAACAAAATTTGAACACCCAAAACATGGATGTATCTACCTAGCATATACCAAAAAAATAAAACCCAACATTAATAGATCCCAATTCCCATGTTCTGAGAATAGAACACATGGAATTTGTCAAAATTTTGTCCATCCAAGGTACCTCACCCATAAATGGTTGATGGTTAACTTCAGAACATTCCTCTGTATATAACAAATTCCATGAACATAACCTTCATGATGCCCCACAACCAACCAAAATACATCTAGGTAGATATGAATAAATCTAGGTCTCTCTTAGTGTACTTATGATGATGTCATGCTTTTGCAAATGATAATCACTTGTAAGAAGTAAGAAAAGATGTCGGAAACAAGCACCGCCATAGCTGTCCATCATCGATATCACCTCCCTAAACATGGACACCCTAGCCTTTTGAAAATATTGGGATTCTCTATCAACAAACAACTCAACAACACCTATCCACCATAACTCGGGAGGGGTTGCAAACCAAATTCACCACCACTTCACAACTCTCTACCAAGAAGACATGAACCAACACTTCTTATAGAATCACCACCACTACACCTCTTTTGTTCTTCTAGAAAATTCTTGGTATCCAAAATAAAAACAAATCTATTCACTTACATCACTATTGTTCCCCTATTTTATTCCATGGAAAATAACATTCACTAACATCCAAAAAACCCATGTACATATCCCCACATCATCATATATCTCTGTAATATTCCTATCACTGTATCCTCATCAGAAACCTCGAGGACACACACTTATTTGCGTGCACCCATTGATCTTGACTTGAGATCCCATGAAACGTACATTTCTAGAGCTAGGACCAAACACACACTCAAAAAACTAACCATGTCTCATGGTCTATCATCCACATTGGACAGGGGTAATTCTCAACACAACCTTATAACCACCCAACCTTTCACATGAACAAGACTAATGCCTTTCCCACTCCTTACACTCAGTGTCACTTCAATAATAAAAGTCCATCCATTATTCGACAACCTTTCCTTGTACAGTTGGATTCAACATCATACCTTCATCAAACATTTTAAATGTCTCTACATTAGGTAATATAACCTTGCTTCCCTTAAAACCCATCCTTATAACCAATAAGAAGCACACATGTTATTCTCTGAAATGAAACCATGAAAAAAATACCATTTACCGAAACTCAATGGTACTAATCATGTGTCAATCCCATCATTGAAACATATACCTGGATTAAAATCCCAAGGAACCTTCATCATTGGGATAACCTCCATTAAGGTATCCCTCAATTTTTTTCCGTGGATGTCCACTCATATTCACAGCTCAATGTTTATCTAAAACCCATTAACTATCCTATATAATCCTATAGTACATACTCATACGTGGAAGAAATCTATGTGAACCACTTTACAAATCCAAAGCATCCACTTATTCTTTACACACCCAAGACCACTCATTACATAGAAAACCCCTCTCATGGGTCACCATAGAGGATCAAGAGATAAAAACTACCCAATTAATGGATAGTGGTAACAAGTCACCCAGATATCTGTATTGCCCCAAAACATCAAACTTCCAAAAGGTCTCCACCCATGAGTGGCACTATTTCCACCATTCCTAAGCACACTACGTATAATGCACTGAATGAGGCACTTACACTCGGTTAAAATCCAAAAACAACATAACCACTAGTAACATCATTATAGACCATGATGTCTATTCCAAAACACTACGAAATCCCACATGATCACAACTCACATGGGTTACCACATTTGTGACATTAAATGATGCCTCTCAAGGTTAAGGCCATATCCAAACCAATGGTACAATAAGGATCACCCTTCAATCCAAGATTTCAAAACATTTCAAGGAATCCAAACAAAGGCACTCCCAATAAAAAACCATTCGTATATGGGGTTTGATCATAACACTAGGCATTCATGTTTCACTTTTCCATCCATGTTCTATATTACTGCATGCTCAACACTCAGGTTCATCCTCTCTAGAATACATTGGAGGTATTGAAACTGAAATTCTATAGTTGGTTCAAATATACCAGGCACAAACCTCAATATATTCAACTCCATAATCTGCATAAAATGAGAAATTTTTTCATGAAATTTATCTCCTCCTCTAGTACACTGAAACAATAGGGTTTTCTACTCCACTACCTGAGAAGAATTCTAGATGATTTCCTCATATCACCCAACCAGCAGAGTTCATCATGGGGGTGTCTCACAACACTTCCAAACACATGTCTCCAAACATCTAACATACATCATCCATAGTCTTCCCAAAAGACGGCTCTCTATTAGATGAAAAAATCATTTCACATACACTATCTGAATGAATATATCCACATCTATATCACTACCTTCAACCATCCATACCATGGGCCTTGGTCAGCCTGAATAAACCAACTCAAATTGTCATACCCATTAATTAGACATCCTATTTAACAACTTTCACATTCAAAAAAAATATTTCTTTTTTTTGGAATCCTTTTATCTAATACAAATGATTAAAACCCAAATTTTATAATATTTATAACTATTCATTAGGCACTATAATTTATCCATTCTTTATCATTACTCAAATTTACCCATTTGCGTCATCTTTTTCTAGACACAATTTTTTTAAAATTTTCAGAAAAAGTATAATTAATTATATCCCTCACATCCAAAAAATATCCCTTATGTGTGAATACTACGATATATTCCACCTATATGCCTAGGTGACTAAAATTATGCATGAATGAACAAACTCATTTCATTTCAACCCTGAGAAAAATATCATAAAATTGTAAAATAAAATAACAATTGCATCAATAAATGTTAAAATATCTTTCATCTATAATAACACAGATTATGAAAAACAATCACACCTTGGTACTTGAGTTTTCCCCCATAAATGGGTCAACTACTCCCATGAAAGAGCTCATTTCCATGTCTGGACACAACCCAGTAAAACACATGTCATCCCAAAATTGTTAGGAAATATAAAATAATACCACCCTATGATACCAATTGGTAATCTCCATAGCCTGATGGCCACTAGACTCAGTTTCCCGAGCTAGGTCTCCACATGACCTCAAGAGTACCTCCCCATACACCAGAGGATTCCAACTCATAGTGATGGTCTAATAAAATATGTGGGGAGATGTTATTAGAGAAATACACAAAACATGAAAAAGATAAATAGAGTAAATAGTATAACCAATAAACACACATCAGAAATCCTATTTCCCAAACTGGGTACAATCCCACAACCAAATATTAAATATACTATGTAATGTCATATAGTTCCATGTTCAGGGAAACCCCAAAATAATGTAAAACTAAAGAAGTAAAAAATTGGACTTGAATCCTTGTTTGGTCAGTCATCCATGAAAATCAAATTCCTGAATAAACCATATATCATAGGGCATTTTTCTTGGTCCAAGACTTCAAAAATTAAGTCTTCTCTGGTACCCAACGGTGGCCTTAGAATGGTGTTAGTACAACTCAGTAGGCCACCACCAATGGTTTTTAAAAAATATCAAATCTAAATATATTTTTATTCTTGTGCCAAGTTAATTGAAAGATAAATAAAAGATAAATCGGGTGCCATTAGTTAGCAATATCCACTAAAACCATTTTAATCTTTTCTTCCATGGGTTAGAAATTTTCATCAATTTCACTATGGCCTATGTTTTTCGACTACTATGAATAAGGGGATAAGTCAATTTCCCTATATTAATAGGGAAAAATTATCACCAACAATTGCATCACTCATAACATGGATCCTTAGTCCATGTAGTGTCATCAAGTGTTATTATTAGGGGTATAGATCCCCAGTTTGAATCCCTATCTCATGCATTATAGGGGTGGGTTTTAGAGCCACAGTCAAACCTGACCCTTGGGCATAGAACCTCAAGATAATACGACAAATACCACCAATCCATGTTCAAAGGCTTCTTTTACCATTTACCACATATACCATTTCAAAAACCATACTCATTGAGTACATATGCCTTTTTCAACTCATAGTTCATTCAAAACATAAATCATCATATTACGATAACCCATTTACACATTTAACATTAACAATTCTTTACTATTTAACACTTTAACCTTATACCAAATTATCCCTTATGAAATTTTATATGTTAAAGAAAATTAAAATCGATTTAATTTCACAACCCATGTTAACCAACTATACACAATATATTAGATTTCGTTCATCAACACATTTTAACATGATAAACATAACAATCATTGGTCAAATATCTCAAAACCGTTACTTTAATATTTAATAACCCAATCCCAAGTTCACAAATACGGAACATCCCATGCATAGCCTCTATCTCAATATTTTTATCCTCAATTCATCCCATGGTCATCATGAGGGATTTAATTCATCAATCACCTAATTAAAACCCCATTTCTACCCTGGAAAAACCAACAGATAGCACAACTGCACCAAAGCACAACCATATAAACATGAATAGAAATAGACAGACAATGGGATATAACTTTTTGACCATCTACCTTAATTTTGAGGACAACCCCATCCTCAACCATAGAATTTATTTGGATTCGATCACCCTTCAAATTCCCAACCTAATATCCAATCGAAAAAAGGATTTTAGGGATTTAAAATAAGGTGAGAGATTCTGAAATCCCAAATCTGAAAAGTAGAGAAAAAAGGGAGTGTTATAATCTCTAAGAAAGTCAACTTGAAACCAATGGGGCTTTAAAAAGATTAGAAATGAGGGTGATTGATCCTTTGGAAGTTTAGGATGATTTGGTTTGTCACTAGGGTTTCTAGAGGAAAATTAGAGGAGAATGTCATGTTAGAACACATAAGGTCCGAGAAAGAAAATGGGTAAAACCATAATTTTAAATGGGAACAGGGTATGACCAAAATGTTTTCCAAACAGTGCGCCAACCTTGCACCACACTGAATCCCATAGGGGTTCTGTAACAGGGTCTCCTAGGGAGACCGTAGTGTTTGAAAAACCAAATCCAGATAGTGTGGGTTGTATTTTTCCATGAATTCATGTTTCGGACATCCCCATATATGTTTTTATTAAACATTCCACCCCCCCCCCCCCCCCTATATAAATTCACTAATGGGGTGAATGATTCATGCTAACTATGCGGATACCGTGAATCATGGACTAGATGAACAATTTTCCTTCTATTTTTTTGTCACAACTACATGAAACAACCCCAATCCTCCCCTTACAGCCAGGAGAAATTTCATTATACACTTAAATGGACTTAAACAAAAACAAAATGATTACCTCACTATAAATCCATGATCTTACACCAAATATGTCAAAACCATTTTATATTAGGATTTAATATTTTCCTTCAGTTGGGTGAGGGGTAACCTGGATGTTTGAATTATGAGTATTGGTCTTTATGTTTTAAATGATTAGAAGGAGTTTTGAAATTTATTCTCAATGAATAAAGATATGTATGAGTCATTATTATTAACATGCAGTGATCAGAGGTATCATAGATTTTCATACTTGGATTTGGATTGTTAGTAATTTATTATGGTGGGGAGAATAATTATATAAAATTGTATTTTAGTGTTAATGTCATGTTGTGGGGAGAAAAATAAACCTAGGAATTTATTTTTATATGATATCATGGGAGTTATGGGTGTGTTTATACACTATATTAGAATTTATTAATGGATATGAGTGGGCAGATTGAGTTATCAATATTGGATTGTGAGATTGTTTATTGAGAAAATGATGTTGGAGGACGATAATTATAAAATGGTTATCATGGTAGGATCAATAAATATTTTCAATGATTGGGTTGCATAGCATTGATCAATAGTTATCTTAGGGGCATTGAGTCACATAGTAGAAGAGTGATGAGTTTTTTGGAACATAACTTAGTGATTTGGTGATGGTTTTAAGGAAAATATATTTCAATATTTATAGTTATATGATTTAATAATCTCCCTTGGGAAGAGAATTCTTTTAGTAGTTTTCCTATAATAACATGTTTGTCTCAAGTATGATAAATACCCTAATAGGTGGGGGTATGAATCATATATACAATTTTATATTTATAACCAATTCCAATGATTTTATTCCAAATTTATAAGGATAAATCTTTTCATTTTATAGGTTATGGAGTGATAATGAATAAAAAAGTGGGGCATAGTATTTTTACTTGGTTCACCCAAACCAGGAAACTCCTAAGACCATACACTGGAAATACCGAATGTATCAGAACACTATGCATGATAATTTGGTAATTTGATACTACCTCACTGACCCTTTGGTTAATCTCCTTCATAGATTAGTGAGTTCACTACTCACAAACCCTTAGGGAACTCATTTCTTGGATAAGTATTATTGATTTCAATATTAAATAACCAAGTGTCAGATTACACCTATAATTATTTCTTCATCAAATTTATATTTTTACACATGAAAAATTATATAAAATTCCCCTGATAAAACCTCATATTGCTTCATTATTTTCATATTAAAATTTACAAAATAGATTTTTAACATCCTTCTTATTCTTCTCATGATATTTTCCATCACACTTCATCAATTTTTCTCTTGCTCTATTTTTCTTTCCTTTTAGTTCTCATCCAATAACTATCCCTGTTCATTATTATTTCTACACTATTCAATCCTATATCTTCTATTTATTTTTAAGAAATATATATCATATATTTTTGGAATCCTTGTTTTATATATCTCCGTATTTTCAAGAAACTGTTAGTATTCATTTTTATATAAACTATCCATGTTTGGTTGAGTCAACAACAAAAACATCACATTGTACCTTTCTCATTACTGAATACAGAAATACCCATTCATGATAAGACTTAATAAATTCCAATATAACATTATAATTTATTTTAATCCTCAAATTTGTAACAATGTGATGTTATTCTTCAAGGATAATATTTTAGTAACCATGAATTTCCTAATCCATTATTTTATCAGTTTTGAGTTTCAAAATCCCATGGAAACACTGTTGTTAAAATGTAAAATTTAACCTAGTATATGACCTCAAAAACATTTATTTTTTCTATAATTTTAGGTTGAGGTGTTTAACCCTGTGATAATCTATATCAAAGTAGAATGTTTTGTGGATCTATATTAAAAATACATTATATATAATAAATATTTCATAGTCCACTCATGTATATTTTTATGAAAAATTATTTTCATTCTAAATGTAGTGTTATAAACAAATTACTACAATATTGTTGAATCAAAAAAATTACTTTCACCCTAGGGGTTTTTTAACATTCATTCACAATGGATTCCCTGGAGTTTGGACATTATAGATGAATTAATTAATTTATAACTAAATTCATATTAAATTAATTATTCCATTTATGATAAATTTAAAAACATCAACCTAATTTACTTATCTATTTAAATATCATGATCTCCAAATCATAAGAGGTGCATAAAACATAATATTTAATTGGAATATCATGTGAGAGAAATTTTATTAATAGAATAATACCCTTGAATTTAGGGATGTAACATCTCATGGGGATTATTGGTGACAACAAACATTAACTCAAACTTTTTCAATGAGTGATCCAACATAAGGTAGGGATTTTAATTTATAATGTTGATTTATTATTCATGAATCATATTTTAAATTTTTGATAAAAACATTTAATATTAATTATCGAAATATGGTGTATTATATAATGCTTATTCTCTTAACATAATATAAAATTTAAGTTCCCTAACTATGGAATCGCTATAGTTGATTTATTATCTATTTTCATCACCTAAAAATATTCTTGGAATGTTTAAATGTTTTTTATTTTTTAAAAAGTGTGAATCCCTTTACTCCTCCACCTATTCTACCACTCTCATCTATTTTCCCTCTTTATCTTTCTCTCCCCTACCGTGTGTGGATGAAATATGTCACTGGTCCTAGAAATAGTTGACGACAGAAAAGGAAAGGTACAGCTTGGATTGGAGAGGTAGGTGTGATGGGATGGGATCAGCATAATGGGAGTGGTTGTGAGGTATCTTATATAGGAAAAATGTGACTTGATGAGATGAATGTATTTAGGGGTTGAGATAACACAACACATAGATGATGATACCGCATCACAGAAAAAACATTATGGCCCAATGATGTGAGCTAGGTCATTTACTAGACTATAGAATTTATTTATTTATAATAACTACTTACTACTAGATCATAATTAGTAAGTGTCAAACCTCAGGTAAGGTAAAGAAAACGTGTGTAACAAAGAAAACAATACCAATAAAAAACAAAGAATGGTTGTTGCATTGATCATTGGTGAGGTGTGTAGCGAAAGTGTTAAAAATAAGGTTAAAGTGCTTGAACAATAAAATTAGTGACAAGAAAGTAGGGGATTAACAATAATTAATCAAGGGAAACATTGTGCAATGGAATAGGTAAAATGAATATAATTTCTTTATTAATATTAATCCTAATATTTAATTGAAGTCATTACTGGAAAAAATTTTAAGCAGCTAGTTGTTTCTTGGTAGCCAACCTTGCCAAATTAACTCACCTAACAAATTATACATTTTTTAAAACTCAGAAAAAATGATTTTTTTCTAGTGGTTAAAAGAGTAATTAAATATTTTTCATGAAAATTAATTAATTTTAACATTAAAATATAAAATAATCTAAACTCATTACTCATTGGTACAAGAATTAGGGTGGAAATTATTCTTATGTGGCAATAAAAATGGGAACATTGGACTAAAACATTCAGACTATGAACATCATGTTTGATCCACCAAAATCTATCAACCTTGGTGTTGAGTAAATTTATTTTAAAATACTAAATAAAATAAAAATATAACATAATCCATTGATACATCATTTGAGAAGTAACAAATGAAGTTAACAACATCCATGAATACACACAAACAAGATCAACTTCCAATTTAATAAAAACAGGTAAAGATATTTCATTTTCAGTTATACCAGCCCCTTATTAATTTTATTACTAATTTTATTTTCAATAGCATTAAAATTAAAAAATTAATCATGAATACATTAAAATAATAAAAAAATTAGAATTAATTAAAAAAAATCATCTCTATTATGATAGACTCCTTCTATATATGGTCCTCTATATCATGACTTCTAGAGATACTACCTTTCTATTGTCTATTCTATTATTTCTGAAATAATGCTTATAAATAATGTATGTGACCCCTATATTATTTTCAATTTCTGATATTTATATGTCACTAAAATAAATAAATTATACCAATTACACTACCTTAATTTTTTCTTGCCTCGCAATTCTATTGTTGTTACTCATGCCAAACTCTTATCACTGCAGTATCAAAATTCAAAAAACTCCACCACCTCTATTTGTCACATTTAAATGATTTTATCCCAAGAAGATTATATCTCACCTCTATGTAATATAAAAAATATTATTATTTTAGTTAAGAACACCATCAATAATTTCAAAAATCCATATGTCCATCCTCCTTCACAACCCTTACAATTAATCATTTAATACTTGAGTGTTATAAAAAGGTTGACCATGTCACCAACACAATTATATCATATTTTGGAACTCAAATCTTGGATCTAGTTAATTTAATACTAAAAATAGGTCTTTAAATTAAGCTTTATGTTAGAATTAATCTTTTATTCCCATCATATTGATCATAGTGAATATTTTCATAATTTTTATCTAGTCTAAAATGCCTGAAATATAATCACAAATTTAATACCTAACTTGGTTCTTCATTTTAATCATCACAACAAAATTTGGATTTTTTTTACCTAATCAGTAATTCCTTGTTCAATAAGAAATTTTATTGAGAATATATTGTGTAAAATATTCGAACACACAGTAAAATCATTGTGGAACTTCAAGGACCCCTCAATCATCAAATAGACCTACAGATGAAGAAAAAAATGATTCCAAATCTCTTCCCTCTAGGTAAATCATTAAAATATACATATGATTTCTTATTTGACTAAATATTCTTCTCTTCCAACATCCTCACCAGTTATCATTGCACTTTCTAGTCAAATACCATCTTCAATAAATCTCACATTCAAGTATGTTTCAGTTTATCTCTTCAAAATCCATCAAGGCCATTCTCTCCCCCCTTTAATTGAGTTCAATGTCATCCATCACCTAATTCAACTAGGATAAAATATTAATGTAAGGGATTCCCTAGGAATTTAAAATTATCCATAAAACATCGTGTACCACATAAACATTTATATACTATAGAGGGCTCTGATCAATCAATGAGTTCAACAAATGATCGAGATTAGGATTATCTTTAAAATCAACTCATTCAGACTAATCATGTGTAAAAAATCAGAGTTCATCAATACCCTAACTATGTGAATAGGTTAATATAATCCATAAACATCTCAAATACACTTCCCATGAGTCCTCTTTAAATGAGTCTCAATATGACCCATTTTCCTTTAATTTTGATGGCATCAATTCCAAAAGCACCTCTTCCGTTTTCTAAACAAGAAAATGAGAAATTCATTGGATCACAGAGTGAAATTTTATATAATAAGATTCTCAAAGATAATTTTATTTTTTCCCATGATCCACTCAATGAAAAATTCATAGAACCCACCCTTATAAATATAATATGGTCCTATGATTCCACAAATTTTATAATGTAAAAAAATAATTCAAGGCTTCCATAAATTATCAAATATGATATTTGAAAAAATATCGCATACCCAAACATAAATTAATATGAAATAAAACTTAAAAAATAAATCAAAACCTTTAATTATTTAAATAAAATCAAATGGATTCCACATCGGATAAAAACTATATAATATATTGAGTGATGAATATTCAGAATAAATATATAAGTATCAATAAATGTTTCAAAAAACATTTTTATTAAATAAAATTGAATTGAATTTTGGAAATTTAACATCCAAAACATTAAATACACATCCCATACTCAGAAGAAATTCAAACATCACTGAATAACACTATAATTTTTAAAAAAGTGTTTCCCATAATAAAATGTCTTTAAAATTCAACAAAGGTATTCCAGAAGCATCATGTGTTATTAAAAAATTATTATTTCAATTTAAATAAAAAAGAAAGATAATATTTTATCCTAAAAATATAAGCAAAAAAATAATGATCAATTTCATCACATTAGTAACAAAAAAATATAATATAATGAAAATATTCTAGGAATCATCATTTTAGCACAGGATCATAAATTATTGAGTATTTCACTTAAAAATTCATTTATACAAACAATATCATCTAAATATCATTAAATGTAAGTGTTAATCAAGTATAAATTTGATGTACATAGAATTCACCACACATAAGTTATTATGTTTCCCTAAGAAATCAATTCAATAAACATAGGGGAATTAAATAAATCTCAAGGGTGGAAAATAAAAATTCCACAATGTAAAAGTTTTGAAATGAATTTCACCCCATGGAATCTATCAAAATAAACATTTTCATTAGCTCCTTCATTTTAATGGTTTTAGTGAAATTTGGTTTCATATTTAAAAAAAATGATTTAAAATAAAAATTCTAAAAAAACATAAACACACATCAATTTACATCTAACCAAAAAACCAAATAACACTTTCTCTATAGAAGAATTGACATGTATAAATTATCATTAAATGAATTTAAACAATTGAATAGATGTGTGGGAGAAATAATTAAAAATATTTAGTAATTAACTCATCCATCATCAAAATAATAAATAATTAAGATTTAAACATGGATTTGGATTTTCATTTCATAATACATTTACATTCATATATTGTGAGTTTAATTATTACTAAATAAATTCACAGTCTAGGAAAATTATAATACATACTCCCAAAATTTAATTAAAATAATGTTGTTTCAAGTAGGAAATAGAAATGATATACAAAATTGAATCCATTCATTAATATAATTTTACCTCCTCAAAGTGAAATCCCAAAAATTAATCTTTAAAAAAACAGTAACCCTCTAAATAAGAAAGTTGAATCTTGAAAAACAAACAATCTAGAAAAATGTTGATGGTCTTTGATTTGTAAAAAAATAAATTCATCTTATCACATTTAATTCCCCACACCAACCTAATATTTTCTTCAATATTTAATCCAAAAGTAAGGTAAAAATATTTAAAACATATTCAAGTTCATATGTATATGTAATTATGAGTGAAAAACATGTTTAATAGTTTGGTGTGAAGCTCAAAAATCATATTTTCCACTAAATATAAACAGAAAAAAAATATGGGATGAAAAAATATTTAAATAATTAATTACATCACATTTAAATTTAAATTATTTTTTTAGAAGACTTCATGGTTAACTTGAATGTTCAAATTAGTTTCCAATAATGCACAATGATCAACATGTGATTATATGAATTCGACAAAAAATGAGTGTCAAAATAGTAGAAGTGTCTACTAGATGATTTCAATTTACAAAAACACAAAATCATAAACTTCCTTTGATTTACATTCACAAAAACTACAAAAAAATATTTCACCCGATAAAACACTTAACGTGTGTAATTTTTATTATTTCTCACTAATAAAGAATTTTTATCCATCTGAGATCATTTTATATTTTATCCCTTTTGATATAAAGGGTATGTACCACTAGTTTCCCAAATTTCTTATCCTACATGATTAAATAGATAAACATAAAATTCTACTAATTTTTTAGAATATAAATACAACTCTATGAGTTAATAGATTCGTATTAAAGCTTTCAACATCTTATAGATCCACTTGGTCATTAAAATCCATTTTTTTCTACATCGTATTTTTTTTAATTTTCTCACATAATTGAGTAAAAAATATAATACGTATTATTTTATACATTTATGGAATGAAAAAAAGTATTTTCAATGAAATTAAAAAATTATAGATGCAAGTTAGGTTTTCAATACAAATCATCAACATTTTTAAATCCATAAAAAAATTTATAAATATTTTTAAATTCATAAATGGATCTCGAAAGAACTAAAATTTATAAAAAAAACATTTTAGAACATATAATCACAAAAATATTTAAAACAAAACATTTTAATGTGGTTTTGACATGAATTCATATTTCAAGTATCACAGTGTTCCCCTGCACTTAGACTTCATTCATGAGAATATTTTAAATAAACTACAATAAAATGTCCAAATAAGAAGCAACAACCAAAATATAATTCAAAATATTAACCCCATTATAATTTTCAATCAAGAATGAGAGATTTAAAAAAATCTTTCATAGTTGTTATTTATTTTGTACACAAACAATATACTTATATCTTTGGAACCCATAAAATCATATTGGATTCCCAATTAAAGGGCCAAAAAATTATAATTAAATATCTCTGAATATTAATTAATAAAATTTAAAAGATGAATGAAATTAAAAATAGAGTTCATGGGAATAGAACTTTAGGTTGTTGAAGGGAAAAGATGTTGTTGTGAGGAAACTTCTTGGGTGAAAAAAAGGGCAGAATTGCCCTATTTTTAACATGGATTGGATGATTCACCGAAAAAGAGGAAATTGATATTTTTTTCAAAATATTATTAATAAAAACCAAAGTGTTTCGTCCCATGAAATGCTTGATTTTAAGTCCCTAGCTAGACTTTCTCCAAAATACTTATAACAATAATCATTTACGGTAATTATTGAATTGGAGAATGAAACTTTATTTTTTTTGAAAACATATTTATGTTAATTTAAAGACTCTACAAAAATTGAATCAAGAAAAAACTTTGTAATCTCCATTAAAAGTAATGAACTATGATCTTCCTCCAATGTTGTTCCAATTCCCAAATTTTCAAAAATAGGACCAAAAAATTAAGGCAACACCCTCGAATTTTCTTAACGAAGAATCTAAATGTGTTTAATGAATTTTACCACTATTATATATTACAAATGATTAAAAATAATTTCTATAAAATAATTCATCGTTCTAACAAAAACTAGGAACTATGGAAAAATACATTTTATAAATGAAATCTCTTAAGTGTCCCACATAAAGGATTCAATTTATACATAAAAAATATATAATATTAGAGTATACAAGAGACACAAATGAAGTGAATATTTAATTATTAGGTTGGAAATCATTTTACATGGAATCAAACATAGAATTGGAGAAGTTATAATGAAATAATAACTGATCATATTAAACCCAAACTTATTTTTCTAGAAGAATTAACTCATAACATTCCCTATTTTATGAGAAATTGAAACAGTCAAATTCATTTGAGAAACACACATATTCATGACTATATAACTCATAATGAATTATTTGTGACTCAGACATCAAATTAGACTCTGGGGAAACTGTTTTCTCACAGGTAGATGGTTGGGACTGCTGTCCAAAATCTGTAGCGATATAATCTTGGTAAATTTTTTCTACATGTTTCATTGATTCATGATTCTTAGTAAAGATTTTATTAGATTTATCTCAATTCACCCAATCCTTTCAAACACTATAATTGATTAAAATTCAATAAAAAGAACATGGAAATATACATTAACATATTATTGAATGAATTCATCGTATGGGTGATGATATATTTAATACATTCAACTATAATGACTTCTATAGTGATATATATTATTTTTTATCAAACATACGTTTTTATTTCTCAAAAACATGAAACGCATCTTCATTACCACCACCTATAAGGGTTATTTTACCATTTTAAAAAATTATAGCATCCCCCATATGACTAATAATGGTTTACCCATGCTTATAGGTACCTTCATATCACACTATGTTTCTAATATAATAGAATAAGATGAAAAATTGGGCTTCAAAAATTTATTATTAGTATATAAAACCTTCCAACGGGTTTAGTTATTGATTGATCATACATAAAAAAGATAAAAAGTGGTTCATTTCATCTCCCTAAACTCTAAATATTGAAATAACGATAAAATGATATGATTGATAATGAATCCAATATAAAAAAATCAATATATCTCTAAAAGTCCCGCTATTATAAATGATATAACAAAGCCTACTTGGATTTTTAGTCTTAGTGGTAAATTGTTTTGAATGAAAGCATTTAATGTCTCTATTAAATTGAATGTGGACACTTCATTCCAATATATTTGTTTATCTAAATCCCCATTAATAAATATTAATTTTTAGAGAATATAGTATAAGTAATCAATAAAGGTAATGATAATATATGATATTTTAATCATTTTTAGAAATTTTAAGTATTTATGTTAATCATTTTTACTTGACTCTATGAGTAAAGCAAATAGGTTGGGAATAATTCATTAAAACATGTTTATTTTCATCCTCCTCAAACATTGCCTTCTTATTACCTTCCATTATCAATCTCCACTTTATTTTTTATTTTCATTTTAATTTTTA